>CM028129.1:1089850000-1094850000 GCA_016271365.2 Neoceratodus forsteri
TAGGTGGCAGACTGGCTCATTACCTTCACGCTTGGCATTCCATCACGACAGACAAGTGGGTGTTGGAGGTAGTGAGACAGGGCCCGGCACTCAGTTTCAAATTACTTCCAAAGCTGATAACAGGAACCTTTGCTCCATCAACAACTGCACACAGGATTCTGTTGGAGGCAGAGGTAAAGCATCTACTGGCAATCAAAGCAGTAGAGGTAGTGCCTTTGATAAGCGGGGCAAAGGTTTTTATTCCAGGTACTTCCTCATAAGGAAGAAAAATGGGGATTGGTGACCTATTTTGGATCTAAGACTTCTGAACAAGTACATTTTGAAACCAAGATTCAAAATTGTCGCTCTTGCAATAATCATTCCCTCATTGCAAAAGGGAGACTAGCTAGCCTCCCTAAATTTAAGGGATGCCTTTTTCCACATTCCCATCAGACCATCTCACAGAAAATTCTTGAGATTCAGGCTGGCGTCAGGCCATTATCAGTTTGCAGCTCTCCCTTTTGGGCTAACTTCAGCACCAATAGTTTTTACAAAGTGCCAATCAGTGGTGGTAGAGTTTTTGAGGAAACAAGGGGTAACAGTCTTTCCCTGTCTGGACGACTGGTTAGTAGTAGGACAGTCTCTGCAGCATGCAGCACAGTCGCTGGCACTAACAAAATCTACACTAGAGTTCCTGGGATTTCTGATCAATGAAAAGAAATCTCAGCAGGTACCACTCCAGGTGCTGGAGTTTATTGGAACAGAATTAAACACCATACAGGGCAGAGCCTTCCTGCCACAAGACAGGGTAACAAGCATTCTGCGGATTGCAAAATCCTTTGTGTCCGGGAGATCCAAACCAGCCAGAGAATTTCTCAGGCTACTGGGCCACATGGCATCTGCCACTGCAGTGGTAATGAGCTCCAGGTTTCAAATGAGAGATATTCAGTTCCATCTCAGACAGTACTGGTCTCAAAGGACGGATCCTATGTCCAAACTAGTTCCAGTCACAGAAAGCTTAGTCCAAGCTTTACAATGGTGGCTGGATGAGCACAACCTCAGAGTGGGTGTACCTTTTATAAGGGAACGCCCCTCAGTAATCCTCACAACAGATGCCTCACTTCTATGTTGGGGGGCACACATGTTGGAGCACACAGCAAGTGGCACATGGTCCCCACAAGAGTTTCTGTTGCACATAAATCTCTTGGAGCCCAGGGCCATTTACCTGGCTCTAAAAACATTTGCTCCTTACCTGCAAAACAAGGTGGTGCAAGTCAGAACAGACAACACCACAACCATGTATTACATCAACAAGCAAGGAGGTACCAGGTCAGATCTGCTGTGCACAGAAGCAATGAGACTGTGGTCCCTGGTTTACTCCATGGGAGTATCCCTGTCAGCCATACACCTTCCAGGGAAGGACAATGTATTGGCAGACTCTCTCAGCAGGATAAGTCAAAACCACCATGAGTGGTGCCTGAATGCTCAGGTACTCAGTACAATTTTCAGGAAATGGGACATTCCAGAGGTGGATCTCTTTGCCTCCACAGAAAACCACTAGCTTACAATGTACTGTTGCAGGCCTCCTCTAAGGGGAGCAATTCCCCTGGATGCCATGGCCCTGGATTGGACAGGGAAGTTTCTGTATGCATTTCCCCCTTTCCTATGATATTCAGGACCCTACTGAAATTGAGGTCCCAACCAGCAAAAATGATACTGGTGGCTCCAGATTGGTCAAGACAGCACTGTTACTCTCTTCTACTGTCTCTGTCAGTGGTTCCCCCTATCTACCTGCCCAGGAGGCACAACCTGTTAACTTCCTCACAGGGCAGGATTTTACACCCTAATCTCAAATCTCTGAGACTCAAGGCGTGGCTCTTGAAGACTTAGAATTTGCTAACCTTAACCTGTCAGAGCAGGTGCTAACAGTTCTTAGGGGTTCCAGGAAGCCTTCTACTAAGAAGACATATTCCTCTAAATGGAAAAGATTTACTATATGGTGCACAGGTCAGGGTGTGACCCCTGTCAGGGCTGATTTGGCTATTCTTCTAGACTATCTTACACATTAACATTCCTTGGGTCTGAAACCTTCTTCCTTCAAGGTCCACTTAGCTTCACTCTCTGCTTACCTGTCAGTTGGTAAGGAGAGGTCTATGGTCTCTCATCCAGTATTTAGAAAATAGGAAATATTTTAAAGTCCTTAATCTTCTGCACCCTCCCCTGAGGGAACCAGTTCCTGTCTGGAATCTGAATGTTTGCATTGCTAAACTCATGGATGCACCATTCAAACCCATGGCAACTGCAGATTTGAAGTATGTCACTTGGAAAACTGTTTTCCTGGTTGCCATTACTTCAGCCAGAAGGATCAGTGAATTACAAGCCCTGTGCACAGATGCGGACTACATCTCACTCCACAGGGACAAGATGGTCCTTAGGACTAACAGAAAATTTCTTCCCAAGGCGGTATCTGATTTTCACTTGAATCAGTCTATCACTCTACCTGTCTTCTTTAGAGACAACTCCTGTTCTCCAGAAAGGAGACTTCATTCCCTTGATGTCAAAAGGGTGCTTAGCCACTACATTGACAGAACCAAGTCTTACAGGACAAGTCAATCACAGCTTTTCCTCACATATGGTGAAGTTGGTAAGGGCAGAAGCTGCAACAAAATGTACAATTGCTAGTTGGATAGTAGCATGTGTACATTTCTGTTATAGTAAGGTGGGTAAACAGGTTCCTCTGGGCCGGACAGCATACTCCACCAGGGGGCACAGCTGCTTCAGTGGCAGCTTCAAGAGAAATTCCACTACTGGAAATCTGCAAAGCAGCTACATGGAAATCGGTACACACCTTCACAAAGCATTATAGCCTGGACTTACAAGTCAGAGGTGATGCTAGGTTTGGTACAGCAGTACTGCAGAGCCTGTTTCCTAAATAGGTTCTCTGCCCAACCTCCAAAGGTACTGCTTGGTAGTCTGCATTAAGTTTAATCATAATGAATGATTCCTGGGGTTAGAAGAAAAAATTACTCACCATAGTAATCTTGTTTCTTCAAAGGGATCACTCATTATGATTAAAAACCTTCCCTACCTCCCCTACTAGAACCTATAGAAGTTGCTCTGCATCCCTGCATTAGGGTGTTTTTTTCTTTTCCTCACATATAGGCTAAGGTAGAGACTCATTTTGTTTAACCAGTTGGTGTCCAGGTGGTCTTAAAGTTTCTTAGGTTTGTTGGTTAAGGATGTTTTGACCTGAAAGGGTAAAAATGTTATTTAATGCTGTTGATTTTAGCTAGTGAGTCTTTTACCCAGTTAGGCTCCGTAAGAATCTGAAGCACTCAGAGTGCAACAGTTGCTAGCGCAGCAATTTGAAAGTGGCATGAGCCAATTGAGAATTCCATAATTTGCAAACAAATCCATTTCTCTGGGCAGTTCAACACAGGAGGCTGACTGCATTAAGTTTAATCATAATGAGTGATCCCTTTGAAGAAACAAGATTACTATGGTGAGTAATTTTTTCATATAGTTGTATCCCGACTGGTTTTAATACATATTTTTATGGTTAGCCATCTGTGTCTGTGTCTACTTTGCAGCTGGCGTGTGGAGCCATGCTGCAGTGGCGTGCATGGTGGCTGAGTGGCACATCAGGGGTTGACTGGGGATTGTGCCTGATTGCCTCTGCCCAGTGGCTGGTGGCTGTGCCCTGGGGCAGCTGTGTGCTCTCTATCTGTGTTGTGTGGCATGTGCGTTGTGTGCTGTTGGCATGTGTGTTGCTAGCTGTGGTCCAGGTGGCATGTCCCATGCCTTCCTGTGGGTGTTGCTGGTGGCTGTTTGCCAGTAGACATTGGTGCCACCCTGCCTCCATGCACCACTGTGGTGTGCATAGTCAGGGGCCTGCTGCCCTGTGCCTGCCATGCCTCCCTCCTGGCATCCTCTGCACCCTGGTGGTGGTCTATCCCACCCTGGTGGCATGCTCCTTGCTGTGTCTGTTGTCCTGTGTCCTGGCATATGCACCTCTGCCGCTTGTGTAGCCCTGGTTGCTCTATGACACATGTTGGTTTGCTCATTGGTGCCACCTGGTTGCACTATGGTGCATGTGGGTTTGCTCCCTGGTGCAGCCCTGGTTGCGCTATGGTGCATCCCTGTGATATTCAGCTGTGTTGTGCTGGCACTTGCCATCATGTGCAGGCTTTGAATATCACGTTCAGTGTGCCATGGGGCAGTGTACTTGCACTGCGCCACTACTGCACCTGCCTCTGGTGCATTTCTGAATATCCCACCCAGATTTTAAGACAATTGTACCTGAACAGTGCTTACACTGTGTAAATGTGTAAAACAGCTGGTGAATGCTTAATTTACACTAGGGCAGATTGACTTTTAACCTACTTTTTACTTAACACAAAGATATTTTCATATTTAGAAGACTTTTAACATTATTTATTATGTATTGCATAGACTTATTTTTCCTTGTGGTTTTTTGTCATTTACTAATGCTGCCACAGACACACACACAGATGGTTTTAAAATGTAGCTTCACTTGGTTTATAGCTTTTCTCGGGGAGTGAACTATCAATTCAGTGGCATTTGACCTTGGAATAGCTTTCTTTTGATAGAACTTTTACTGTCTTATGGTGACTTTTTTTAATGCAGTTTTAGCCAACAGGGGTCCTAAAACAACTTTTCATCTGTTTCTTTTTTGTATATGATCCAAGTTTGAGAAAGTATGTTCTTCCAAAACAACTGCCGGTGTTTTCTGATGAAGGATTCTGTGTAATCCAAAAGCTAAAAGCACCTGTGTTCTTTTGTAACAACTCTGTTGGTCCAATAAAAGGTATCAAATCATCTGTTTGTGTGGATCTTGTGTTACAAGGACCAATACAGCAACAAGTTTTTTTCTGTTGGAAATTAATACAATGGCAAGAAAATTTCTACTATCCTGATTGGTCAGTGTGTTCCTGACACAGCGATGATATTCAACAATAACATCACTGGATTAAGTTCAGGCATACAGGAGACTGTAGAACTCTGAAAGAAATCCTTCCCTCTCCACACATGCCACCGCAAACCTGGCCCTGCCCAGAAGCTGCCATGCCCCTCCGCCATGTCCCTCGCTCCACCAGTCACAGGACTAACACCAAATACTATTTTTAGCCTGCCAAATAAATGTAATTGTCATGCCAGTTTTTGTTTTTCCAGAACTGTCTTCACTGAACCCTGCGCATGTACTGACCATAAAAACTGCCAATCACATAGTTCATGGAAGTCACTCCATTCTAGGGAAAAAGAGATGAACATGAAATACAATTCCACCCTCAGATTACACAGATCCTCCACTTCCACCTTGCTCCTCTGTATTCACTGACCAACCTTTCAGTAAAAACAGTGTTTACCCTTCTTGGTGCCAAAAACACATTAGCACCTGCACATTTCAGTGTCCTTCACTATAGTCGCCGAGCAGTACCATGACCCCGGACAGAAATGGCCACAGTTTTTACAGTAAAATGACAATGTTAAGATACAGTTTGGTTTCCTGGTATAATGGGTGGGTAACCATGGGGGCGGAGGCTGATGTCACACATTGTACAGGCAGAAACACAGTAGTGAAAAAAATGCAAAACCCTGAGAGACTGGTAGACATGATCATTCAGGAAGCATGACAGAAAGAAGGGGGTGGCATAAAGCATGAGCACCACCTTCAGGACTACTTTTTTCTTATATTTGCAATATATGCCTCCCTTTAAAAAAAGAATAAAAATGTCATTAAGAAAAACAATTTTTTAAAACTTTTGTATTATTATTTTAAAATGAGCCATTGTATAATAACAATAAGGCATGCCAAGGTGTGTGTTATTGTGTAATAATGTCACTCCTCAAGTGGTGGAAGCACTCAGCTTCACCTTGTGCTTCAACCCACCTGGGGAGTGACATTATTACACAATAACACATATCCAGTCATGCCTTATTGCTTAAGTCATTAGCATTGTGTTTTTATCTTTCATTAAGCAATAATCCCTAACAGGTTGTGGGTTATGCTGCAAATTACCCACGGCTGGCATGGGTTGGTGACAAGCTGACAGTCTGAGAAGTGAGTAAATCAAGGCATAACCCATAGCCTGGAGTATATTATTGTGATTATGCAATTGGGAGTAAGTAAAAGTTTCATATCTATAAGTATTGAACAGTTTGTACTTTTTCTAAAAAGAAACAAAGGGCTTTTCATACATGTTTAGAGGAATGCTGTACCTCCATAGACAAATAAGTGCTGGCTTGCTATAGCTCCACACTGCTGCACATACACAGTCTTCTTGTTTCATTCACAGCCCCAATGCTTTCCCTAGTACTGTGAAACCTGTGTTATGGATCCTAACAGCACAACTTCACTGTGTCCTAATGTCGTATTCATTGTATCAACCGGGGCACCCTTCATGAGTGGCCTAGCAGATCAATTCACATTTCATAGCACTAGTTATTCTACTACATTCTGTGCATTTGCAGCAGCACTCATTGCTAGGATGTTTTTTAACATTTGTTACCCGATGTTATATGGCTCATGGGGCAGTGAAATAAATGAGGTAAAAGAGAGTAGAGACCACATTTCCGCCATCTGTTTTGATAGAGAAATTGACAAGATTCACATTAGAATAAAATTATTTTCTTTTCAACTGATTATTTTTCCAGAAGCATTATGGCACAACCATGGGCATGCCATTTGCCCCATCATTGGCAAACTTATATGTCACCAATTCGGAAGCCAAATTTATGTGGGATGCAACAAAAAACAGTTGGAGAGCCAAACTCTGTCTATGGATTGATTAGGTGGTGCTCATACTTTATGTCACCCCCATCTTTCTGTCACGCTTCCTGAATGATCATGTCTACCAGTCTCTCAGGGTTTTGCAATTTTTTCACTTCTGTGTTTCTGCCTGTACGATGTGTGACATCAGCCACCATCCCCATGGTTACCCACCCATTATACCAGGAAACCAAACTGTATCTTAACTTTGTCATTTTACTGTAAAAACTGTGGCCATTTCTGTCCGGGGTCATGGTACTGTTCGCCGACTATAGTGCCCCCCACACCCCCCTACTTAAAGGTGATGTCTCCCATAGTTTCACACCAATATTTTCCCAACTCCTTATGTGTAACTGTTGTGTGCCTCCTCCAGTTGCCAGCAGTCCTATTGCTGTCGAAATCTAGATTGCAATTAAAAATATACAGCCCCCAGAAGTTATCAATGTGTTTGTCCTCCATTTTACCATCAATGTAGCTGGAGGATGATGTCATCAGAGCAACAGATAATGGTGCTGCACTAAATGCAGTTCCACCAGTAGCCCAAGCACACTATGTTTGGTTCCCACTTGAGTAATGGAGGAACCCTTTAAGTGTTGTGCACATCCTGAAGTGCAGATCTAATAGGGGACTAGAACCATGTGAATGTGATGCAGCACTGATTTGAGGTATATATAGTATTCATATAAGGAAGTGCCTATATGTGTTGTGTTATTGTTTCTTTTAGCAAAAACAGTTTAACCAATAAATTGCTCTGGGTACAAGAAGAGTTTTAAGTGGTGTTATACAGCTGTTGTATTATGTTTGGTGTGTGTTAGTATTCTCTGTTTTAAGTGACACCAGCAGTGAGAAACAATCTTGCAAATATGCCTCTTTCCCTTTGTAACTAGGCAGTTAGTGATTGGATGGCTGCAGTAAGGCAATAAAGAGTTCTGCTATAACAAGGAATTGACTACCAGGAAAGCATCAGCTGCAGCATATTGAAGAAGGATAATCTAGTGGTTAAAGCACAGGCACACAAACTGGGAGACTCTGGTTCAAATCCTACTAGAGTCCCTTACTCTCTAACCCTTAACAAATTCCCCTAACCTCCTTGGGAACTGTGATGGCCCCTCAGATCCATGATTTTAAAAGTGCCTCATTCCCATTATAAATCATTAGTAGTGATGTGAGAGCTACAGCACTTCACTTTGAAGGTACAGATGAGAAGCTGTGGCAGCTCCCCCCCCAACACTTTGTAATGCCAGCATTTGAAGTAGGATGTCCCACACAAATCAGATGCTACACTTCAGCTGTTGTAGGTAAAGAAATTAATCAGTCTCAGTGTTTTTAGTACTCTGTATTTGCTTAGCTCATTCCTCCCATGTCATATACATTCTGTGTCTTGGTATTTCCAGTCAGAAACTGAGATTTAAGGAGCATTTGAAATGTAAAACAATACACTTTATAAAGTAAGTGATCTAGCTCTTCACTCTCAGGCTGCTGAAAGGGTGTGTATATCATTTGTGCAAAGGAGGAATTCCGTCTTGTGTGATACTTTTGGAAACTGCCCAGGTACACCTTGTAGATGAATCTTCTCAAGGGTGTTCATCTGGTTCAATACAGATTGACTGACTGATTGACTGATGCAGTTTACTGCTCTCCACAACATGTTACAACTGTCTCACAGAGAGAAATGAGCAGTACAAAGAAACAGATTTTGTTTCCTGTGAATGAAATACTGTTAGATGTATTATTTGCTCTACACATACAGTATTAAGGCTACAAGCACTACTCCCTGTGTGAGTTGCATGACAGAACTGTCTTAAGTTATTGCAAACTTACACTAAAATCAGGATAGACAGCATTGATACCCTTATGTTTTCTTCTGCACTGTTGCTGCAGTGACATCAAGGAATGGAAGGGGCTGCATTACAAGTGACTCATTTGCATGCAAATGGAGGCTTGCTTGACACTTTACTACCTTGTGTCACAGCCTCAGACTCTAGATATGTGTTGCAATAGAAGAAATGACTGCTGTCTAATTGACATACGTACAATAGTTGATGTAATGTATAATAAATACATCAGACATATCCAAATCATAAATATACGGGAGTATTTTCCTTTAAGGATTCTTAACTCCGAGGGGGGTGAATGTTGGGGAGGAGGTGAAAACATTTAAAAAAATGGTTCAGGCCGGGCACAACAAAAATTCACCAGCACCCGGACCCAAACCTAGTACCATACTGACTAGTGCTCCCAACCCACCCACCACACCATGGGGTCATAGAAACATAGAAACATAGAATTTGACAGCAGATAAGGACCACTTGGACCACCTAGTCTGCCCATTTTCCTACCTAACAGATAAGCTGCAGATCCTAGTTAACCAACAGCATACTCCCTCCTACCCCGCCCCACTAGGACTGCCTTATGTCTGTCCCATGCATTCTTGAATTCCCCCACTGTTCTTGACTCCACAAATTCCTCAGGGAGGCTGTTCCATGCATCCACAACCCTCTCTGTGAGAAAATACTTCCTCACATTACCTCTGAGCCATCCCCCCATTATCTTCAAATTGTGCCCCCTTGTTCTTGCACATTTCTTTTTCTGAAAGACGCTACCCTCTTGGACTTTGTTGATTCCTTTGAGGTACTTGAAAGTTTCTATCATGTCCCCTCTCTCCCTTCTTTCGTCAAGGGTATACATGTTAAGCTCCTTTAGTTTTTCTTCATATGTCATCTGGTGCAGACCCTGCACCATTTTGGTTGCCCTCCTCTGGACAGCCTCCACTCTGTCTATGTCTTTGCAGAGATGGGGTCTCCAGAACTGCACACTGTACTCCAGGTGGGGTCTCACCAACTGTCTGCACAGAGGGATAACAACTTCCTGTTTTCTACTACTGATGCCTCTCCCTATGCATCCCAGTATCCCCCCAGCCTTCTTTACTGCCTTCTCACATTGCTTGCCCACCTTTAGTTCATCTGATATAATTACCCCCAGGTCCTTTTTCATTGTTACTGTTGTCAGTATCTCACCCCCCATTGTGTACTCTTGGGTTTTTGTTTCCCAGGTGCATTACCTTGCACTTCTTTGCATTGAGTCTGAGCTGCCATACATTTGACCATTCCTTGAAACTTGCCAAGTCCCTTCTCATCCTTTCCACTCCTTCTTGTGTATCAACCCTGTTGCAGATCTTTGTGCCGTCTGCCAAGAGACATACTTTTCCTTGCAGTTCCTCTGCAATGTCACTTATAAAGTCATTAAGAAGGACCGGTCCCAGTACTGAACCCTGTGGTACCCCACTAGTAACCCTCCATTCTTCACTGTGGACTCCATTTACTACTACCCTTTGCATCCCATTGTCTAGCCAACTTTTTATCCAGGCTACCATCTTGGGACCCACTCCAAGGCTGGCTAACTTGTGTATTAATCTTTTGCATGGGATTGTATCGAATGCCTTGCTAAAATCTAGGTAGGCCATGTCCACAGCCCCTCCCTGGTCTACTACTTTGGTCATCCAGTCAAATAAATCTATTAGATTCATCTGACACAACCTTCCCATAGTAAATCCATGCTGCCTTGGGTCCTGCTCCCACTGGCCTCTAGGTGCCAACAATTCTTTCCTTCAGAAGTGATTCCATCATTTTTCCTATCACTGAGGTCAAACTAACTGGTCTGTAGTTTCTGCCTCTGTCCTGCTCCCACTTTTGTGAAGGGGAATCACATCCACCCTCCTCCAGTCCTCAGGTGCCACCCCATCCTCCCATGATTTGTTAAAGAGAGTAGTCAGTGGTGTCACTAGTTCTACCCTTAGTTCTTTTAGAATTCTTGGGTGAATCCCATCAGGCCCCATTGCTTTGTCCACCTTCAATTTTATTAGTTCTTTCAGAATCCTTTCTTCTGTAAATGGACTGGTATTGACCCACATCTTCAGAGTGTTTCTCTTGTTTGGTTCAGGTACCTCCCCCTCCTCTTCCTTTATGAATACTGAGCAGAAATATTCATTCAATATCCCTGCTTTTTCACTGTCACCCTCTACCCACATTCCCTCCCCTTTATTAAGCCTCAGTATCCCTCCTTTGGTCTTTCTTCACTCCCTAATGTACCTATAAAAGGCCTTATCCCCCTTCTTAACAGAGTTGGCTATCCTTTCTTCAGTTTGGGCCTTTGCTCTTCTGACTACCTTCCCAGCCTCTTTCTACTTTAACTGTAACATTCTCTGTCTTGCTCCTTCTGTGTTTCCTTATATTTCCTGAACGCTATCCATTTCTCCTTAACCTTCCCTGCCACCTCTTTTGAGAACCATAGCATTTTTTTCCTTCATTGTGTTTTGTTGATTTGTTTTACACAAAAGCTTGTTGCCTCTGTGATGGCTGTTTTGATTACTTCCCATTGTTCCTGCACCCCTCCTTCTTGCCTGTTTGCTAGTGCTTTTCTGAGGCACTCTCTCATTTTCCCAAAGTCAGCCCTCCTAAAGTCCAATACTCTTGCTTTTGTATGGCTTGATTGTATAGCTGTGTTTATCGTGAACCACACTGTTTGGTGGTCGCTTGTTCCCAGATGGCTACACACTTCTAAATCTGTGATTATATCTCCATCCCCATTTGAGAGCACCAGGTCTAAGACTGCTCCCTCCTGAGTGGGTTCCAATACTTGCTGTCTGAGGCATGCCCCTTGTAGGGCATCAAGAGTGCCCCTGTTCTTGGATGTTCCTGCAGAAAAGGTGCTCCAGTTAACATCTGGTATATTCAGGTCCCCCATCAACAATATCTTCCCTTTTTCTGCCATCCAAAGGATGCCTTCTATCATTTCCTTGTCCATTCCCTCACCCTGAGATGGGGGTCTGTATACAACCCCCATGCAGATTGTGGTGCCATTTTCTGTCTCCAGGGTGACCCAGAGTGCCCCATCTGCTCCCTGTTTACTCTTTAATTCTGTTGCTTTGATCCCTTCTTTTACATAGAGAGCTACTCCTCCTCCTCCTGTTTTACCCTCCATGTCCCTCCTATAGATTGTGTATCCTGGTATGTTGACATCCCAGTCATGGTTCTTTGTGCACCATGTTTCTGTGACTGACACAATATCCAGGCAACCCTCTTCCATCAAGGCCACTAGTTCAGGGAGGTTGTTACACAGAATACGAGCACTGGTACTCATCAACCTCCACTTTTTGATGGCCTTACCTCTTTTAGCCACATTTCTGCCCTTACTGCCTTTGCCTTTTTTTACATTTACCTCTGTCCTGCTCCCTAATGACTTCTCTACCTTGGTGTTTACCTCACTAATTACCGTGTTTTGTGGGGGGGTTGGGATTTCTCTGCTCCTTTTCAGTGCCTCCCCCCTTGGCTAGTTTAAATGCTTGCCAATGAAGCATTTAAACCTCTCACCTAAGATCCTGGCTCCCCCTGGACAGATGCAGACCATCGTGCCAGTAGGGGTCTGCATTCCTCCAGGTGGCTCCCCAGTTCCCAATAAAGCAATGAATGGGTCAACTCGACAACCCACCATGGCACCACCCCTCACATTCCCTCCCACCGCTCACTGTGCATGCTTGCTCCCCCCATGCACGTACGTATAGTGACATCTTGTCACTATATTCACCAACCCCCCCATCTGGCCACCTGTGAGGGAATTTTTATATATCCTAAAGTATATTTGCTATTATATGCCTTGAAGCTATGCTTGCTTTGAAAGCCATGCTGTAACAAAGTCATAATGAATGTAGTAGAAATTTCTGAGTTCATGCTGTTTTTTTACAGGGTTATAGAATGATACTGAGGTTACTTGAGGTACATTTGTAGGAACAGAAAGCAAGATAAAACTGGGCAGAACTGGTTGTACCAGCCTGAATAACAGGCTCGGACAAAGTATAAGATAACAACATGCTTGGGCAAATATGAGATAACAGCACATTGAGGCATTGAAGGCAAGCTGTACATTGTTATGGTGTGAGTGAACTCATTGTTTCACTCAGGTCAGATTGACCCAGGCATATGTATCAAGAAGTATTGGGAAAGAAATGGAATAAGCAGTGGAAAAGTACCCCATACATTGGTATCAACTTGTTTTTCTGTTACATTGGTATCAACTTGTTATTCTGCTTTATGATTGGCTTGGACTGAAATGTTGGTATTTTTCAAGATAAGAAGTGCAGAATCTAGCTTATAAAAGCTGCTGTAAATTGTAATCAGGAGCTTTCCTTTGCAGAACCCTGCATGCATGTGAAAGATCTGATCAAATAATGACGTTTAAGACAAAACCCAGTGGTGTGGTTTTGCCCGTGACGACGGGAGCGGTTGCTCAGGTAATACTTACAGTGAGAGAATTTGCGCCACAGTTTTGGCGCGAGTCGGCAGGATGAGTTCTTGGTCCGTGTCACTCGTGATCGGGTTGCTTTCCTGGACAAAAGAAGGACATTTTGTGGAACCCCATCAGGACGTGATGCCTAGGGGCGGCGACACCTCATCATCACTGTAAGTACAAGTATACCTGAGCGAGTGTGCACTATAAAGGACAGGCCTAGATAGAATGGGAAACAAGGGAACAAAAGATAACCTAGGTCCAGAGTTAGTATTATCTGGACCAGCAAAATGTATGGTTGATAAGTTTGGCCAGGATTCAGTCTCTGAGATAGGACAATGGCATAAGTTGACCAGGGGAATATTTCCCCTTATAGGTACTTTTAGTATAGATGTACTAAAGGAAACAAGGATAGCATTGGAAGAAAAGGAAAAGAGCAAACAAAAAGGGTGCAAGGTAGACTGGTCAAGGTTTAGAATATGGAAAGAGGCAGAAAGGCGTACATGAAAATCAAGTGAGAGGGTTAATGGTAAAACAAGAAGGGAAGATACTGAACAAGGAGGGTGTTTCATCATCACGATACCCTCCACCATATCGCCCCTCCCCCAACTGTTCCGCGGTCCCACAGGGAGAGGTGGTGCCAGATGCACCACCAGAACAGGTTTCCAGCTGTGCCTGCTGCCCACCTGCTCAACAAGCACTGATAGTCCAGCCGGGCCAAGTAGCACAACCGCACAGGGCATTCAACAGGCTGCCCAATTGATCAGGGGCGATACTGTTCAACATCCTCCTGTGACTTGGTGCAGGAGGCTGTGGTCACAGTCCCCAGAAAAGCCCAAAATCCCCCACACCTGTTCAGTCAGATGAGAAGTCAGGGAGTGAAGAGGGGGAAGAGGATCTGGTTGAAGCAGTGGAATCTATGTCACTGGAAGGGAAGGTACATGACAAGGGAGATGGGAAGCCTTGGGTATTTAGGCAAACTGATGCAAGGACTAAGGGCCCAAAACAGTCAGGGGGAAAAAGAAACTAACACAGCAGTTGCCTTTGATACGTTATCCCAACACACACCCCGAGGCAAGAAGACTGGCTACCAATGATCAGCCTGCAGTCCCTAAATACATTGAAGTGGACCACCCATGGAATCCTGAGGAGTTGAGAGAGGCCCTGAAAGATGCACCAAAGCCTCAAGATAACTGATAAGAATATATAAAGGAGTTAACAAACTTAATAAAAATGTATGAACTGTCTACTACTGAGGTTGGAGAGTGTCTTAGATGGACATTAAAGGGCAGGTGGGAGGAAGTAAAAGAGGCCTGGGACCCAGAGAAGCCAAGGAACCAAATTATGCCACAATTTGACGCCGTGTGCATAAAACTACAGGAAAAATACAGAGATGTGACAGACTGGTCTCGCATCCGGGATACGAGACAAAAAGATGAGGAATCAGTACGCGATTACAAGGAACGATTGGAGGGGGTCTTTAGGCAAGTTTCCGGTATTGGGCTGGATAATTCCGCATACCAGCATCAGTTGAGTATGGCTTTTTGCACCGGACTGAGTGAGCCAATTAGATTGGGAGTTACCACAGTGTGCACTGGATGGGAGACAAAGAAAATGGCTGACCTAGTGCCGTATGCTGAACATACTGAGAGACAGCAGAAGGAGATACAAAAGGAAAAGAAAGAAAAGCTGGAAAAGGCTCAGCTGATGTACTTTGAGAGAGACAGTAAGCAGCCCCAACCGGGAGGTGGAAATGGCAACAGAAGAAGACAAAGAGGACAAAATAATGGAGGTTATCCACAGGGAGGAGGGGGAGAAAGGGCAACCATCGGAAGGATCGGCAGGACAAAGACCCAGACCAGGAGGTGGTATCATCTGCTTTGCTTGTGGAGAACAGGGACACATAGCAAGAAATTGTGTAAAGGCAAATCAGTGGCAGCGTAATCAAGATTCCAATGCCCTCTTGCCTCCACCACCACCCCCTCCTGCTCCACAACAGTGGCAGCCAAATCAGCAGCAAGGTCGAGGTGGAAATCCTCGGGATCCTCAGTTCTGGACTAATAATGTTGGCTTTGCCAATGACAGCTGAAGGTTAGAGGAACACCCCCCTCCCCCTTTTCACAAATGCTATGTGCTTCAAAAATGCCAGAAGGTAGTCCAGTAATAGACTTAATAATCATGAACACAAAGTTGACCTTCTTGATAGACACAGGTGCCTCGATGTCAGTAATTCAAAGAAGCAAGTTAAATGCACCCTTATCCAGTCGAATGGTGACAACAATAGAGGCATCAGGAGTACCACAAAGAGAGCAATTAACAATCTCATTACTGGTTCGGTGTGGAAAAATGGAATTACAACATACTTTCCTCAATGTACGACCTGTCCTGTGAATTTATTGGGAAGGATCTCCTGTCAAAGGTAAATGCACATTACTTGTACCCCAGAGAGGTTAATATAAGCAGCCGGGGGGTTTGTATCCATGTTTGGCAGAAAGAACAGGGATTGGCTGTATAGTTGGGAATTAACAGAACCAAAGGAGGTGGGTTGGCTACAAGAATGGGCAGAAGTAGTAACACATGGCCAGTTGCAGTTACAGGCAGATTTGCATTGTACAACACATTATGCAGTGGGAGGTCGGAACCTAACTTATGAGTGCAAAGAGTGGGGAAAACAGCCAGTAGAACAGGCCACCTGGGTGTCAGAGATATATGTGGCAAAGGATCGTTGTGCAGCCTCAGTGAGGCTGAATGCAGAGCAATTAAAAGTATTCCAAGAGCCAGGGTCATATCCGCACATTTCCATGGCAAGAGAACCCCCCCTTGAGTGGAAGGAATTGGGGCCATGGGTAGCAAAAATGGTACAGTTGTGTGATTGGGAATGTGTAGGAAGCAAGCTAATATCAAGGGCTGGGAACTGTGAAAAATACATAATTAACAGAAAGGTTAAGGTACGAGTGGATGAAAGAGAAGTGAATGTGTGAAAGGTTTGTGAAGAAATAGGCATGCAGGAGAGTGCAAGTTGGATAAATGAGTTACCAGCAAAGCTATGGGCAGAATCAAAGTATGATGTGGGATTACTGAAGAATGCACAACCCCTTATGGTCAAGCCAAAGTCCTCTTACAGACCGAATAGGCATCAATATCCGCTGGGTAAAGAGGCGGAGGAGGGAATAGCCCCAGTGCATGCAGCATTAGTGGAAAGGGGAATAATCGCCCCCTGCCCATATGCAATGGTAAATACACCAATTTTACCAGTGAGAAAGCCAAATGGAAGTTACCGCTTTGTGCAGGACCTGAGAGCGGTAAATGAAGCAGTACATGTATGTACCCCCGGTAGTGCCAAACCCGATTACTGTATTGTCATCCATTCCACATAACAGCTGTTATTTCACGGTCATTGATTTAGCAAATGCATTTTATAGTATCCCCATGGAACCCAGTAGCCAGAAATGGTTTGCATTCACCTACAAAAGGGAAACGTGGACCTGGACTCGCATGCCCCAAGGCTATGCTGAGTCTCCAGCAGTATTCTCAGCTCAAATGAGAGAGAATCTATCCACTTTTGTGGCCCCATCAGGCAGTGCCCTAATACAGTATGTGGATGATCTATTGCTTGCTAGCCCCAGTAAGGAAGCAAATGAACAAGATACAAAGGCTTTATTACTTTTCTTGGCTGAGAATGGGCATAAAGTGTCTCGAGAAAAATTGCAATTGTGTAGAGAGCAAGTAACATATTTGGGTCATGTGTTGTCTGGCAGTGGTAGAAAGCTAGATCCTGAGAGAATTAAGAACATAACAGCTTGGCCACGCCCAGTTACCAAGCAGCAAATGATGTCTTTTTTGGTTATAGTGGGCTATTGTAGAGCCTGGATCGTGGATTATGCTATGTTGGCACAACCCCTCCATGAAGCCATATTTGGCAAGAAAATGCAGATGACTGAGAAGATCAGGTGGACACCTGATCTAGAGATCTGTTTTGCAAAACTTAAAAATGTATTGGTTACAAGTCCTTGTTTGGGACTACCAAATTATGAGAAGGGTTTTAATCTGTTTGTGAATGGTAAAGGAGGTTACATGTCAGCTGTATTGACACAGGAACATGGAGGGGGACAGAGGCCCATAGCATATTACTCGAAGCATTTGGACTCAGTGGTATGTGGGATGGTGTCTTGCTTGCAGTCGGTGGCAGCGGCTACTGAAGCGGTGTTGGCATGCGTGGATCTGGTAGGATTCTGTGCTTTGACGGTGCATGTGCCTCATTCTGTGCATTCTATTCTGCTACAAGCTTGCACAGTTCATTTAACACCTGCACAATTGCTTCAGTATCAAAATGTGTTACTAACCATGTCTAACATAACTTTGAAAAGGTGCACCACTTTAAACCCAGCTACGTTGCTCTCCACCTCGGAGGAGGGGGAGGAGCACGACTGTGGGCAAGTGATTGATTTAGACTGTAAGCCTCGACTGGATATCACTGACATACCCATACAAAATGCAGACTTAGAATTATTTGTTGACGGCTCGGCACAAAGAGACAAAAAAGGATCCCCCTTGGTAGGTTATGCAGTGTGTACTCAAAACTATGCTGTGGAAGGAGCAAAGTTACCCCCTCGAACGTCAGCCCAAGCTGCTGAACTCATAGCTCTGATGAGAGCTTGTATAATAGCCGAGGGTAAAACAGTTAACATATACACAGATAGTCGATATGCATTTGGAGTAGCTCATGATTTTGGCACCCTATGGAAACACAGAGGGTTTTTAACAGCAGCTGGAAAACCTATTGCGCATGCGAATTTGGTAAAAAATCTTTTGTTAGCAATCCAGAAGCCAGAAAAGTTAGCAACTGTAAAATGTCAAGCCCATACTTCTAACCAAGATTTTGTTTCTGCAGGAATTGCGAGGGCTGACGCAGCTGCAAAGGAAGCAGCTCTTTCTGGGAGTGTTCCGAAATTTCAAATGTCTTTGACTGTAACTAACCAACTTGATTTATTCTCAGTAAAGGATGTTGCAACTTTACAACAGTCGGCCAGTGCAAAAGAGAAACGTAACTGGCAAAGAAACTGTAAATTTGATGCTAGCACTAAGGTGTGGACAAACCCCGAGGGCAGGCAGACAGTATTTCCCTTTTTGGCAAAATTGGCCCATGGGGCCGATCATGTTTCAAAAAGTGGAGTAGTCAATCTTGTAAATAAACATTGGTATGTTGTTGGCTTTACTGTATATGCCGAAGATTTTTGTAAAAAGTGTGTAATATGTATGCAAAATAATGTTGGCAGAGGACTCCAAGTAACCCCTCTGCCCATCCTTTTCTACAGGACCTTTTGAACATTTAATGATGGATTTTATTGAGCTAAACCCGTGTGAAGGGTATAAATATTGCTTAGTGATTATAGATATGTTTTCAAGTGGGTAGAGGTGTTCTAGTACGGAAAACCATGGCCTGTACAGTAAAGGCCCTGATTAGAGAAAATCATACCAAAGTGGGGATCTCACTGGCTGTCCAGTGATAATGGCTCGTATTTTGCAAATGAAGTCATCAGAACCTTGTGTGAGGCACTGCAAGTGGATTTACTATGCACTGTGCATACCACCCACAATCGGAGGGCAGTAGAAAGGGCAAATCAGACATTAAAGCTGAAATTGACCAAAATTATGGCAGATACTGGCCTTAGTTGGGTAAAGGCACTACCAATAGCCCTAATGAGTATGAGGGGAAGAGCTGGCCCCATGGGTTTATCACCTCATGAAATTTTGATGGGAAGGCCCCTCAGAATGACAAGTGTCCCCTTCCCACAAAACCGAATAACATTGCACGGTTTAGATAATGAAATGATTGCCTACTGTTTATCTCTTAATGCTGTTTTAAGATCTCTCTATCCTAGGGTAAAAGCTGTACTTCCAGTTCCCTTGGAGGGACCCCTGCATAGGATACAGCCAGGAGACTTTGTGGTTATCAAGGACTTCCGAAGAAAGAAGTGGTGCGCCCCGAGGTGGTGAGGACCGTTGCAAGTGCTCCTGACTACCGCCACTGCCATAAAGATCGCGGAGAGAGAAACGTGGATTCACGCATCTCATTGTCGCTTGGTGACAGCCTCTACAGTCGATACCATTGCACAGTGAACTGAGCAACCATGAAAATTGTTATCGTTCTGTTTTCGTTCGGACTATCGCTGCTATTTTTGCTATGGGGCTCTGGATACGAGGGGGGCAACTGCTCCCGCCGCAGCAAAGAGCCATTGCACATTACGAACACTTGGTGGACTTTAATGAACTTACATGCTAATAATGCTAATGTCTCTGATTGCTATGTATGCACTAGCTCTCTTTTCTCTGCAGCCGTAGGGCTCCACCTAAAACCCAGGCCTGTAAATAGCACTGAGGCCAGCGAGATTCTCGGTGCCATCAGGGGAAGAAACATCACTAATGCCCCAGATTATGCTACAAACAAAATAAAAAACCTAACTGTGTTTCGGGGGCGCGATTTTACTGCATGGTACAGCCCACTGAATGATACAAATGTGTCAACCCCATTGTATCTAGATGTTAGACAGCAGAATATATCAGCCAGGCTCTGCCTGTGTAACAAGCAATTAACTGTGAGTTTAGCGCCACTGGGATGGTCCACGTGCCAATATTGTAGGCACTACAACAGCACCACCAAGTCCGAGTCCACCATAACCAACTGCTCTCAAGCAGATGCCCACACAGTACATCCTGATTTCACTGCCGTGGGCAGTCTGTCAGGTCTATACTGGGTATGTGGGGATAGGGATTATCTTTTTCTACCTATGGGGTGGACGGGCTGCTGCTATCTAGCCACACTCCACCCTGCGGCCCATGTATATAAGTATGATGCATCTGCTATACATCAGCGTGTAAGCTATATAAATCAAGTTCAAAAAAGGGAGGTGCCAAACACGAATAAACATGTCCCAGTGGGAGAAAAATTTGGGGCAGGAATCTTCCCATGGTGGGGTGTTGTTCAGAACATGCATTACATTGACCAGTTAAGCTATGAGTTGGAAACGTTAATTAATGATACCTTGAAATCAACTGCTTTGCTGACAGCTGAAATTAAAGCCCTTAGAATCGTAGCTTTGCAGAATAGAGCCGCACTTGATTATGTATTAGCCTCGCAAGGGGTGTGTTCCATTATAGGCAGGAATGCTGCACCTATATACCTGATAACTCCAGGAACTAGAGCAAGTGATTGAGGGAATAAAAATGCTACAGCAGCGTGTTCTTAGTGAGCATGCACCTATATCGCAGGGCTGGGACCCCTGGTCATGGTTCTCAAGCATATTTGTGACTGGGGCCCTACCCTCCTCCACTGGGTGGCAGTAATCGTGGTGGTGATACTGGCATTATGGCTCCTGACTGTGTTGCTCAAATTTCTCTTGCGACGACTGTGTAGCACCTTGTCACCACATGCCATCACCCAGCTGCACCCCTTATTACACCCCAAGGACCAAGACCCTAGCGAATTAGTCGGGGTGTTCCCGTTCTACGATGTACCAGACGTGACTAAGATGTAATAGTTCACAAAGTATCAAAAGGGGGGAGAGTGTGAGGGAATTTTTATATATTCTAAAGCTATATTTGCTATTATATGCCTTGAAGCTATGCTTGCTTTGAAAGCCATGCTGTAACAAAGTCATAATGAATGTAGTAGAAATTTCTGAGTTCATGCTGTTTTTTACAGGGTTATAGAATGATACTGAGGTTACTTGAGGTACATTTGTAGGAACAGAAAGCAAGATAAAACTGGGCAGAACTGGTTGTACCAGCCTGAATAACAGGCTCGGACAAAGTATAAGATAACAACATGCTTGGGCAAAATATAAGATAACAGCACGTTGAGGCATTGAAGGCAAGCTGTACATTGCTATGGTGTGAGTGAAACTCATTGTTTCACTCAGGTCAGATTGACCCAGGCATATGTATCAAGAAGTATTGGGAAAGAAATGGAATAAGCAGTGGAAAAGTGCCCCATACATTGGTATCAACTTGTTTTTCTGTTACATTGGTATCAACTTGTTATTCTGCTTTATGATTGGCTTGGACTGAAATGTTGGTATTTTTCAAGATAAGAAGTGCAGAATCTAGCTTATAAAAAGCTGCTGTAAATTGTAATCAGGAGCTTTCTCCTTTGCAGAACTCCTGCATGCATGTGAAAGATTTGATCAAATAAAGCGACATTTAAGACAAAACCCAGTGGTGTGGTTTTTGCCCCATGACGATGGGAGCAGTTGCTCAGGTAATACTTACAGTGAGAGAATTTGCGATCACACACCCTACCCTACAGTAGGCCTCGAGACATGTGCTGGGGATTGAGTCATCATTATTGTCGGCACCTATTCCCCAGCGCTGTAATCTTGTGCTACCCAAATTGCTAGAGCAGGCCCACGAATTACATTCAGGAAGGGAAGCAGTTTGAGAGATTTTCTAATTTCACTAAGATTATGATTGCTGATTTATATGTGACCATTTTCTATTCCTGCTCCTAGAATGCTAATAGTAATAAGGATTCAGAGAAAACAAATAGATTAGATGTCTGATTCAGGTTTTAAGGAGTTTTCTTAGTAAAGTTAAATTTTTGCTTTTTTTAGAATAGTCGCAGACTGGCATTTCAGGTATCTTAGCTCGGCTCTGTGTCATCCCTTAAATTATTGGAGTCACTACACACCATCCTGTCTGCATTTTAGTCAGATTGGTAGTCTGTTCTTTTGAAATACAACCACATGCAACTAGCTCTTTTTGTGCACATTGTAGAGGTTTACCTGAAGGACACTGATAGCTAGTACTGTGGTACAAACAAGACAATTTCAGCTAAGATCAGCTATTTTAGCCTTGGTCATGCATAATACATTTGTTTTGCAATCATGTAATCAGGACTAACAGAGTGAGTGCTGTGACACATGGAAGATAGCTTCAGATGCCCAAGAAGCTGAGTAACCACACATATAGTGAGGGGTTATAATAAGATGTGGATCACAGAAGATATGCAAAGCTAAGTAACCTAATGTATTGAGTTGGCTTATAATAATATGTTTTTATGAAAACAGGTACTGCAATTGTTTTTTTGTATAAGAGTCATTTAAGCAGCTTATGCCAGTCTGCATTAATAAAATCATGCTAAAATATAAAATTGGACTGAGTTCTGTCATACATACTAGAAATAGCACCAGGGCTATGGCTGAGGGGTTGGCAGTATGCTGAGGTATGTCCAAGCATATATTGGGTGCTAAAAATATAATGGGGCAGTAGTGATGAGCCTATGGGCCAGATATTCAAAGGTTAGCCCCTGGCAGCAATTAGCACTGCCCGCCGTGCAAACTTAGCCCAGAGCAAAATGCCAGCCGTATTCAAAAGGAATAGCCCAGGGCAAAACTAGCTAAATATAACAAGCAAAGGAAGCTGGGCAAATAGGGCCAGGAGTGCAGGGCAAAAACAGCCCCGGAATAAGACAGCACTGAATACAGCACACAAGACAGCACTGAATATAGCCCCAGGCAGGCAGTGCAAACACACAATGGAACGCAGTGCAGAGACAGCCTGACCCTGGGACACATGCAAGGGAACACATGCCAGAATGAGGTATCAGGAGCACACCACAGTGCTCATCCAGGAGGACACCACACATGCACGGGAATGTCCAGCAACAACCCAGACCCATGTGGAGAACACCAGCAACAGTACAAAGCATGTGGAACCCCAGCACCCAAGAATGACACAGTACACAGTAAAATGTCATAAACCACTGTAATTAACAATAATGAAAAGTAAAGGAAACGGAAACACAACAGCGAATAAAACACAGAACAAACCAAAGAACAAACCCCAGATTACAAAATGCATCACCCACCACTGTACAACCCTCCCCACAACACAGAAACAGAACAAGAACATACCCACCAAGCAACCCCCCAACACACAACCCCAAATGCCCACTACATGAAAACAAAAGGCAAGCACCATCGGCTTAAAAAGGCTCACAAAGGAAAACATAAGGACGACAACAAATGGAGGGATGGGAAGACACAGGACAAGGGTGCAAAGGGGAGGAGGACGCACACGGGGACAGATGACAACAGGCAAGGAAGGGCTAAATAAGTCCAGTGAGGGTGTGTGGTGAGGGAAGACTTCAAAAAAACAGGGCATAACTATTTGCCTGCTGGATCAGGGAGACGAGCATCCAGAATATTAGCCACCCTCCGAGCCTCTGTGATAATGATGGCCTGCTGTTCTATTAATGTCCTCTGCTACCTAACAATTTGGCACAGCAGGTCCTCTGTGCCCTCTGATTCTTCGGGCCTTGTCACCCACAGCGATGCCCAGAGTAGACCTACAAGAGGAAGGGTGAGACCATGAGGATGGTACACCAGACAGGAGGCAACCAGCAGCCAAATTTTGCCATACAGAGATGGATGACATATCCCAATGGGCTATCCCTGGCGTCGTTGAGTTCTGCAGTGGTAAGACAACATGGAAGGTTCCCACAAAGCAGCACAGGGCAACACAGACACCAACACAAAACCCAACACGGATGATGACAGCGATCCTGACAGCACCAGGGAACATGTGACACCACCCACCCTGATACAGCACACAGCGAGACACAGCAGACACACAGCTGGAAACCCAGAGAGTTGAGTGCAAGGGCCACACCACTACATGCACAAGGGCATCCACATGTTGGGACATGCTGCCCACCCACACATGGAAATGTACAGTAATGCAGAGCGCAGAACAAACAACAATGACAGGCATGCAGGAGCATCAATGAACCATGACAGTGGCCTGCCAATGACTGACCCAGGCCAGGGGATAACAGTCAGCCAGGGCACAGACGCTGTCAGTGAAGGGCCTTCACATGCCACCAGGCAATACCACTGAAAGCATACCACCCAACTGAGACATGGTACATGGTAGTGTCCCCAACCCACATAACAGGACCCCCTTCCCCACACAGTGAGTACCACTTCCACAGCCACGGTCAACATTGGCAGGCAATGATGCACATAATGTAATAGCATAGTGATAATAGTACCCTGCAACTAAACTGCAACACAGTAACCTCGCCATGAGATACACATGGAAGGACTCCACAATGCGTATGGCACAATGCCAGGATGTAGCACAGTGTGACAGGCAGTGCTCCACAGCTGGTGGACAGAAGGGGGAGAGGTAAGGCCACAAGGCATTTGTGTGTGTTGTCCGACATGCACAGCAAAGCACCACCACCTGTGTAAATGTGGATACCCTGTGGGTGGTGGTATGGATGGAACACAGAGGTGGGCAGGTCAGCCGTCAGCATGTTGTCCCCACGGAACTCTCGCCACCTGAGCAACCACCACCATCAGTCACCCGCACAGCAATGCAAGCTGACAGCACCCCCCGGGCAAGACTGACAGCACCCAGCTGTGGTGTGAAACACAGGTGTACTGCACAGCACACTGCCACACCACGATGGCCCACTGCCCATTGCAAAAATGCCACCAAACCAGTCAGTGGCTGAACACCTAGATGTGACACACAGCCTAGTGAAAGGGCACAGATCACAGAGTAATGAAACAGGTACTCACGCAACACGCCACTGCTTTCAGGGCTGCTCTCCTGCACCCACTGTGGAAGGGATGGCACCCTCGGGCTACCCTGTCTCTGCTCCTGTGGCCTGGGCTGACTCCCTCCTCCGGCCATGGGCTGCTCAATCTGCTCTACAATGGACAGATGAGAAAGTGGTGTTAGAGCATGACACTGCATACACAACGTGAAGCACAGCAAGATGCACATGCAACCCCAACCACAATGCACACACATGGAGTGAACAGGGAGGACCCCCACACAGAGGGTGGCAGTGGCCATGGTGCATTCACCAGGCACACACGTCAGTGATCAACGGTGCCACAGTACTGTGACAGTGGCCATTGCAGCTCCCATGTGAACGTCCGCATACCCGTGTGTGTACGTCAACAGTCCACCATGAGCATGTTTCCTGCAACATGGTGGTGCCATCCACAGGCCGGTGATGCCCCGGGACTTGCAGAACAGTATGACCCAACCCTCCTCCCACAGCAATGGTCACGGCATGTACCGTGCCCCTATAGGGCATAAATGTGCCACTCCACCTGTTCACAGTGTGCAACAGCACCATGCATCATTGCACACACCTGTGCACACACACACACACACCCACACCCAAAACCCCCCACACACACCACCACCCCTCCGCACATACACACACACACACACACATGCACACACACACACACATGAAGCCTGACATGTTGGTACACTCTACATGCAACACCACTTGCCTGGCACAGGCATAGAGCCATCATGCACCATGCACTTGTAGCGCTCAAGCTGCTGCCTCTGCCTGCGTCTCAGGTCCGTGTACCTGTGGTGGCACTTTTCTGCATTGTGGGGTATCCCAGTATGGGCAGTGAGTTTCCTTCGCCACCGTGTCCCACACTTGCACTTGTGGGAAGTCCCCCTCCCTCACCTCCCCATACAGCCTCCTATGCTTCTTCATGACAAGCTGCACAAGGTTTGCAGTTTCTACCTCCCCCCAGTGCCTGTCCCTGTGCACAACTGCACGCTGTCTGGAATGTCCTGACATGACTATCAACAGCTGGTAGACCCCACAACCTGTCTCTGCTCAATGCTGGCACTCCCAAGACTTCCCCTAAACAACCACTGTAGCACCGTGCTATCACATGATGTAGCACGACACTACCCGGAAGTAACCACACTGCGCATGCGCGACCCCCAGCGTGACACTGAGGTTGTGTACCATGCACACGTATAGCACCGTGCTGTGTTGGCTAGCGCGGTGCTACATCGTGCTATGACAGGGTGATAGCACGGACATAGGGGCCTCACAAGCATGCATGTAGGTCGCGCTAAAGCACATAGTGCTGCGCTATTGGGATAGCGTGGCACTGCCCCTCCAATAGCCCTGTGCTGGCTTTTGCACAGAGCTGCTCTGCTAGCACAGTGCTAATCAGGGCTATATTCAACGGGGTATGCAAATGGAGGTACTTGTGTATGCATGGGGCAAACTGTGTGATTAGCATATCATTATGCGCTGATTTGCATGACTAACATGCTTGATTGCCTGGATGGGCTATAAAAAAAGGTAAGCAGTGCACCATCAGTGTTGTGTTGTGGTAATGCAGCATAATAAAGAAAGTGAGCATCAACAAGAGACTGGTGGAGAGATGCAACAGGGGGATGAGCAGCGAGAGGCAGGTATGTATGACTGCCGTAGGACATTCTGAATGGCAATAGCTCAGAACAGGGTCAGTACGGATTGAAGCACACAGATGTAACCTCTGGTGAATGGTCAGACACATGTTGGACCACAGGCAAGCACTGTGCTGTGTGATGGTGCACAGCCCTAGACGTTTGCCTGGGCATCCTACCGTCCAGTGCACTGTGCACGTTCCCCTGTAGGGAACTGTGCCATGTGGCACTGCCTGCACACTGTGTCCACCAGGCAGGGGCACTAGTGCACTACCGTGGTGTGTCCTGCAACAGTGGCTCACTGACATGACTCCCTGGATGTATGGCATGGTAGACTGTGGCCCCCTACAGAAAGTACACAGTGTCCCGGTGCTGTGCTGTCCCATGCACCATGTGGACTTTGCATGGTGTCCTGACATTGTCTACGTGCTAGTGCACTTGTCCACACACCCAGTGTAGTGATCACAAAGGGTACAGTACAGTGCCAGGTGGTTGGCATAGGGGTGGACCCAGTCATGGGAGCACATGGCAGCCATGGGCGACAGCAGTGCACATGTGTGTACAGGGCTCGCTGTCCAGACACAGGATGGACAGTGACTATGTGGCCATGTGCACCATACATGCACATGAAGCAATGTGATATGTCCATGTGGCCTGTGGCAATGTAGGGGGTGGCATCGTGATGTCTATGTGTAATGCAATGCAGTACTGACACGGCCGATGGCACATGTCCCTTTTCGACTATCCCATATGTTTGGCAGCACGGCAGGAGCGCATACGTGCCCACAAGTTCTCCCAAGAGGAGTTGAACAACTCGTGCATGCTGTGAAGGAGAGGGAGCAGGTGCTACGTGCACACACAGGGCCACTGATGCAGTGGTGCACCAAGCCTGGGAGGAGGTGACTGCTGCTGTAAATGCTGTAGGAGGACATGGCAGGGCAACAGAGGCTGTGCACAAGTGCTGGAATGACCTTCTGTGATGTGCAAAGGAGGAGGCACAGCGACTCAGGGACCGAATGAGGACCGGTGGAGGTCCATCTGAACAACAGCAGCAGGTGGAGGAGCCACTCATGGCCATGGTGGCATCGACTCTGAGGATGGTGTCAGTCGCAGGTGTGCCAGGTGGTGGATGTGAGATGCCTCTCGCACTGCCAAGGACAGGTCTGTATTCGCATGTGTATACCCTGTATTTTGTGATGACATGGGTGCATGGTCATGCTGTTGGTGTCCTGCACAGGGTGCACTATGGGCTGCCGAACAGCTGCCTGGCAAGGGCATGGTCACGGTCACTGTGGGTTGAGTGGGTGCATGTGGTCACGGGTTTGTGTGAAGGGGGTACATGTCCTGGGGTCTGCATAGTGTGGTGGTGGTAGTGGTGGTGGTGTTAGGGAACAGTGTCCATGTACGGGTGACTGACCCTGTCCCTATTGTCTCCACAGTGGTGTCTGCCAGGCCTGCGGAACAACAGGAGCAGGCAAGGATGTACGGCCAAGTTCCAGAGGTTGTGGAGGAGGATGATGGAGAATGCCCATCAACATCCAGGCTCTGTGCAACTCATGGCCACACAGACACAATGCATGTGTGGCGTTCACATGGACAGGGGCTGCAACTGCCTGGGGAGGGGGGTCACACCTCAGTAGGGGGCTTGGGATACACTGGCTACCTGGATGCTGCACAGACGGAGGATGTTGGTGTAGGGGAGGCCCTACTGGTCACTGTGACCAGTGGTGATGACACTGATGTGTCAGAGTTTTCCAACACCTGGCCGTGCCTGTGCAGAGGGATGCAGGGGTGGGGCTGCTTGCAGGCCATGGGACAGGTGCCAGTGGTGTCCTCGGTGTCACCGGGTGTGGCTGTCCCTGGGTACCCGGTGGTGGGCAGTGTGGGGAACATCACTGCACCACAGGACGTGCAGTGTCCAACCCATATTGGGGTCCCTGTCCATACAGTGCCACAGACCACCACCAGTAGTCACCAGCAGCAGGACGTGCCTGGCTTTCAACAGCATCCAGTTCCTCCTGTGCAGCAGGCACCTGTGCCAGCTGCAGCTGAGGGGTCTGTGCCCCAGGGCAGGATGGCCATGGTGCCCACCCACTCCTGCAGGCTGCTGTCACCTCCCAGCAGGAGGCCCGTATGGACCTGCATGGCATACAGAGGGAGCTGCAACATGAGCTGCCACAGATAAGAGAGGCCATCTCAGTGGGCTTTGCCCATGCTGAACAGCGGGGGAGGAGGACAGGTTAGGCCATCTGGTGTGTGCCATCGACTGTGGCTTTTCTGGTCTGATGGCTGCTGTGGTTGACACAGGGAACGTACTGCGTGGTGTGCATGGGGGTCGCCAGCATGGGATGCTTGGTCATGGTGCAGACAGCACAGGGGCACACAGGTAGGCAAACCATGGCCGCAGGGCTGCCAGTGGGCCCAGCTCCACAGCATCACACACACCATCAGAAACCCAGCACCGCCATGGCCGTCCACCCACCCTGTCAGGCTTCACCATCCCCCGGGGGCACAGGAGGCCAACTCTGCCTGCCTCACCATTCTCATCGGTGTTGTCCTCTGCCCAGAGCACACCAGGGTCTGTGTCCCATGGTAATGGTGCACATCGCATGCGTGGTAGTAGGCGTCGGTGGTGGCAACAATCACTCTGCGGCACTGCGCAGTCATCACCCCCCCCTTTGCAACATTGGCACACCCACATGCACGTGCAGACAAGCACACACACACTTCCACTGCCACAGTTGCACCCCTTACCCTCACAGCACACATCACACTTCCCCACTGACAGTACACCGTTTCTGTCTGTCCCCCCCCACATGTGTCCTGCACACCCCCAACCTCACACCACATGCACACATGTTGTCTGATCCACTGTGTTGGTTTACTGTTGTGATTGTTGGTGTCACTGTTCTGTTTCTTTGTGCACATTAAATAGATTATTAATTGTACTCTTTCAAGTTGTTGTGCAGTCTGTACTTACCCTCTTGTCTGTAGCAGTGTCCTGATGATGCTGTCCCTGTGCTGTATGGCCCTGCGTGCCATGCGAGGGTCCCTCCTCTCGAGTTGCTCCACTATCCCCCTGACCGCTGGCTCTGGCTCATTGTCAGACTGTCCCTCAGGTTCAGGTGCCTGTATCCCATGGTTCATTGCCATGTTGTGTAGCATACAACAGGCTAGGAAGACACGGCATACCTTCTGAGGTGTATACTGTAGGGCACCACCTGATGTGTATAGGCATCTGAATCGCATCTTCAGGATGCCAAACACCCTCTCTATGATGTTCCTTGTGCTGGCATGTGCCTCGTTTTACATCTCCTTGGCCACTGTGGCCAGTCAGAGTACTGGTGTCAGCAGCCAGGGTCACAGGGGATAGGCACTGTCCCCTGTCAAGAGATGTGTACCTGTTAGTGCCGCACTGCAGTCTGTCGGATGCTGTCCTGCACCTCTGTGTAGCCCTCCCACACCCCTTCCCTGGCCTACAATGCCTGCTCCCATCCATGCTGTTGTGTGTATGCCTTGTATGCTACTACTCACAGACTAGTTGCCCACTGGATATCCTGCCCTCCTCAAAAGCCTGGCACAGCTGGGACTGGTGCCAGATGAAGGCATCGTGGGCACTGCTGGGGCACTGTGCATAGACATTGCTGATCCATCCAGCTGCATCGCACACCACCTGGCAGTTGATGGAGTGGTACCCTTCCTGTTTACATACACATCACTGCCATCACCAGGTGGTGCACGGATGGGGACATGGGTGCAGTCAATGGCACCCAGTATGGATGGTAGGTGCGCAACTCGACGGAACTGCTGCATTGTTTCTCTGCACTCTGCTGCCATGCTGGAGAATACTATGAACTCCCCAGCATGTGGCAGAAAAGCCTCTAGGAACTGGGTCAGGGAGCATGAGGTGGCAGACTGGGTTACCCCGATGGTGTCCCCCGTTGGTCGTTGGAACGTCCCTGTGGCAAGGAAGCACATCACTGCTGTCACCTTCTCCTCCACTGTCATGGCATGGCTGTGTCTGGTGTTTGAGTGCAGCTGCTCATGCAGGAGTTCACAGAGCTGCCTCAGCATTCCCCTGTTCATCCTGTACTGGCTAATGATGTGGTCATCAGGCAGGGTCTCGAAGGAGACTCTGGGCCGGTACCACCTGTTTGCAGCATACCGTCTCCTTGGCCTGCATTATGGCCCATGTTGTGCCTGCTCCCTCTCCTCCTTCTTCTCCTCCTTCACTACAGCTGCCATCAATGGCAGCATCACTGCTACTGGCACTGCACACATTCCCACTTGCTGTGGTGGTCCCTCCTCCTCTGTGTTTTGCCCTGGGTTAAGACCAGCCTTTTATAGGCGGTAACTAGTGCCGCGCTACGTGTAACGCTTTGTGTCCTAGCGCGGTGCTGGGCCTTTGACTATCCCTTTGCATGTCTCTCTTGGCCCCCCCTTCCTTTTGCCCCTTGCATACATTAGTGGTTTGCCCAACGCTAATGCTGTTAGCACGCGCTACCTGGTCCTTTGAATATGGCGGCTCTGCACTATTCCCACGCTATTCCTGCGCTATTGGTTTGCATGCCATGCTATGCTTTGAATATCTGGGCCAATGTGTTTTAGGTAATTTTTTTGAATTGTCATGACAGTGTAGCTAAGCACGTTTAAATTCAGATTGATATAAAAAATTGCTCCAAGAAGGGAGTATTTAGAAGGGATCACCCTTAAATCATGGCAGTTGTACTAATCAATTGTAAACTGATGAGACAGGGGTTTAAGCTCGTTCTACTGACTATGCCTACTATCATTTGATAAGAATATTCACAATTTAAATATATAGATGCACAATGTATTTTTGCATTACTGCAATCTAGTAGCTATCACCAGGAATATAACAATTGTATCACCAATCAAATACATTCGAGTCTTGTGTAATTCCGATTGGATTAAAGTTTGTAATCCACATGGTGAGAATTTCACAGGTTTGTATTTTTTAGTAACAGAACTTCTTAACAGCACTTAATATATTGATGGAGGGTACACTAATTGAAGCTGGCATAAAAAGAAGCAGGTTGTTGGCAGTTGACATGATGATGGTAGGAGGATATATAAGGGCCTACAAATCCAGTAACTGGTTGCTCTGAGAAAGACATCATCATGCCAAAACATCAGCATTCACATGAGGTGTGCACTTGCTGCATGCTCACACCTGATTCCCCAAGTGTGCATTCACCATGAATGACCCTTAGAAACAGGTGTGCAGCATAATAAAATCATACTAAGGATCATACTAAGAAAGGTGAGGAGCAAGAAGGCAAGTTTTGCCAATAACTGTTCCTATTGTATTATGATGAACAGTACTGCAATTTCTGCCCTGTAACTATAAAATTATCCAATTTTTTTTAAATTAAGCCTTAGTCTTAATAATAATTATTTCCTCAGGTAACTTATTCCATGGGTTCACAACTCTGAGGGTAAATAAATACTTTCTCCTTGTGTAATAAAATTGTTTGCCAGCAAGTTGAAGTGGGCGACCTCTAGTGTCATGGGCATTGTTTTTAAAATCATGTCCGAGTTCAGCCATCAGATAGAGTCATGAATAATATCACACATGAGGAGTAAATACCCCCCTTAAATGATGTGCCTCCAGTGACATCAAGTTCAGAGTTTCTAATCTGTTCTCATAAGGCAGATTGTATAAATCATAGATATGTTTAGTATAGTTCTGCTGCACTTTCTCCAGTTCAATTTTCTATAAGGGCACCATAACTGATAAGCTTACTACAGGTGAGGTCTAGCATGAGTCCTGAACAAAGACATCAAGACCTAAGCATCCTTGGATTTTATGTTGTGTCTAATAGACCAAACCACCTTATTTTTTTTTTTGTTTGTTTTGTTTTGTTTATACTCCTACTCCTCAGCCCTCTCAATCTGGGGGGAGCCCTGGCCCCATCACCCTGGCATCCACCAGCCGGCGCAGTACCCAAGGGATTACCCCCCTGGTGGGGTCAGCAGAGGGGACCCTTCCTCTACTGAAACCGGATCCATTTGTGCTGTGGCTAGCCAGGTGTAGGGCCTGCGAGCTCCTCATCATCATCCTCTGGGAGCCTTGTTTTTCTCTGCTTTTCTCCCTTTTGTGGGAGAGCAGCATGCAATGATGCCAGCGACTAAGCCCGCTCATGCCCCCATGTGCAAGCCAGTCAAACGTCTTCCACCCCCCACCCCCTGCGATGCAACTCTGTACCATTGAGCCTCAGCCTCCACTAGGGGTCAGGTGAAGACTGGATGCTGTAATCCGCCCTCCCCAGAGATGGAGAGCAGTCCATAGGATGCTCAATCCATCTCCTCCCAGCCGACCCATAGCAACCCATGCTCATTCCCAAACACAGATTGCAGCATGGTGCAAAGTGTGGCGCTCAATGCCTCAACCCTCAGCACCACCGTGCCGGGTCAAACCACCTTATTAGTTTTGTACATAGCCTCATTGATTCGTTTAGTATTGTCAAAATCATTTGTTACTATAATCCCCAAATCCCTTTCGTCACATGTTGATATCAATGTTTAACCCCTAAAATGTATGGGACACCGGAGTTATGTCTACCCAAGTGCATAACTTTACACTTGCTTATATTCAGCTTCATGTCTCAATTGGTCACCCAAGTGGATATTTTATCTAGATCTTTTTGAAGAGTCTCGGACTAGTCAGCATTTAAACAAGGGCCCCTATTTTGACATCATCAACATACTTAATTGTTGCAAAAATAGTCTGTTTATTCATATCTGATATAAAGGCTTGAATACTGGGTTCCATTTCAATATAGCAAATCAAATGTAGCGAGTGGAAAAAAGTAAGGTTATAATAGTGAACACAATTTGAGCTACTGGCACTAACAGCACAGCACAAAACAGCTAATCTGTAGCTTAGATCTGCAATTGATAATAATCAGCACACCTCTAGAATACTTTCTCTCCCACTTCCTTGTCCTGTCTGAAGATAAATCCTCCATAGAGGGCAAGTGACATCTTCTCACCAGAACAGATAAACAGAACAGCACACACCACGCCCACATATATTTCCAACCAACAGGAGTTATGGATTGTGGCATATGTTGGGGGCTCCACTCCCTACTCCCCCATTTTATAGATTACAACACCAGGCCTCTCATTGATGGTGGGGGACATCCAGTCGGTCATATTTGTTAATTGCTCATATGTGACAGTCACTCTGATGTGCCAGTCACTATAATGTGCATCGCTATTACTGATAAGCTCTTATTGTTTTGCTATTGTGTACTCACTGTTATGATGAGGTACCGAAAAAGAGTGGGGCCCAAAACCGAGCCCTGTGGCACCCACTAGTAATGTTATCCATCCCAGAAAGTTGACCATTTATCACATAATGAAATAACGGAACAGCACAACTTATAACTTTGCTGTGAGCATAAAAAAGCAATAAAAAGCTGCACAAACATTTGCAGTGGCTTCTACAACATCTGATAAACTTAAAAGTGACCCTAATGGGATTTAGGCAATTGAACCAGCAAGAACAACATACAGACTAATTAATAACAGTAAGAAATATCTGTGTTTCATTTTGCAATGTCTTGCTAAATGGAATGTTTTTATTCATTAAAGAGAAGAGTATAGTTAAAATGTTGTCTCCTGCCTCTTTATAAAAGAAAAGCTTCTAGAAAACGCCTGACCTCTGTAGAGGTTTAGGACTTTGCATGACATAAAATGAAACATAGAAACATAGAAGTTGATGGCAGATAAGGACCGCAAGGCCCATCCAGTCTGCCCATTTTTTTCTACCTAATGAATGTGCCATTGGCCTTTGCTCTGTCAATGGCCTGTCTATTCATTCTCATCTGTATTGCTCTCTTATGCCTATCCCATGCCTGTTTGAAGTCCTGCACTGTATTCATATCCACCACTTCCAAAGGTAGGCCATTCCATGCATCCACTACCCTTTCTTTGAAAAAGAACTTCCTTACATTACCCCTTAATCAGCCACCCTCTAATATCATGCTGTGTCCTCTTGTCCTGCTATTTTTCTTATATTGAAACATGTTAGACTCTTTCACCTTGTTAATGCCCTTAAGGTGTTTGAATGTCTCGATTATATCACCTCTCTCCCTCCTTTGCTCTAGGGTATACATACTGAGCTCCATTAATCTGTCCTCATATGTTTTCTGATGCAGTCCCTGCACCATTTTGTTTGCCCTTCTCTGGACCACCTCAATTTGGTTAATGTCCTTGTGAAGGTGTGGCCTCCAGTACTGCACGCATTACTCCAGATGGAGCCTAACCAGTGTCCTGTAAAGAGGGATTATTACCTCCATCTTACGACTTGTGATACCCCTACTAATACACCCCAACAACCCTCTGGCCTTACCTACTGCTTTAGTGGTCTGCTTGAATGATTTCAGGTCATCGGTAATGATGATGCCCAAATCTTTTTCTTCCCTTGTGACTGCCAGAAACTCCCCTCCCAGCCTATAGGTGGCTTCAGGGTTTCTCTTCCCTATGTGTATGATCTTGCACTTCTTTGCATTAAGCCCCAGTTGCCACTTTTCCGACCATTTTGCCAGTTTATCCAGATCTCTTCTCATTCTGTCCACCCCATCTGGATCATCTACTCTGTTGCAGATCTTGGTGTCATCTGCAAACAGACAAACCCTACCCTCCAGTTCATCTGCAATGTCAGTGATGAAGATATTGAAGAGGACTGGCCCCAGGACTGATCCCTGAGGTACCCCACTTGTGACTTGCATCTCTTCTGACTGTATACCATTTACCACCACTCTCTGTTTTCTGCCCGTCAACCAGTTTTCCACCCAGCTGACCAACTTCTGACCTATCACAAGCCTACCCAACTTATTAATAAATCTTCTGTGTGGAACAGTATCGAAAGCTTTGCTGAAGTCAAGTTAGGCGACATCAACTGTTCCCCCTTGGTCCACCACTCTGGTTACCCAGTCAAAGAAATCTATGAGATTAGTCTGACAAGACATTCCTGTTGTAAACCCATGCTGTCTTGGATCCTGTGCTCCTATGGATTCCAGGTGTTGCACTATCCTTTCTTTAAGGAGTGCCTCCATAATCTTGCCCACTACTGAGGTAAGACTGACTGGTCTGTAGTTCCCTGCCTCCTCCCTGCTACCACTCTTGTGGAGCGGGATCACATGAGCCCTTCTCCAGTCTTCTGACACCTCTCCTGTGCTCATAGACTCACTAAACAGTTCTGATAATGGCTCTACAAGTTCCACCCTTAGCTCCGTTAGTACCCTGGGATGTATGTCATCAGGTCCCATTGCCTTGTCCACCCTGAGCTTATTGAGCTCTTGTAGGACCCTTTCTTTTGTGACAGGACTAGTGCACACCTCCTTCCCCACTGTGTCCATGGTGCTGAGCTGTGGGCCCTGCCCTACCTTCTCTTCAGTAAATACTGAGCTGAAGTATCTATTTAGGATAGATGCTTTTACATGGTCCTCCTCCTCACATGCCCCCTTATCCTCTTTGATCTTAGCAATACCCACTGTAGACTTTCTCCTTTCACTAATGTATCAATAAAAAGTCTTGTCACCTTCTTTACTGTTTGTGTTAGTGTTTCCTCGGTTTGGGCCTTTGCCTGCCTTACTGTCTTCCCTGCTTCCCTTAGGGAGGTTTGATATGCCTGCCTATCTTCATCCCACTGTGTTCCCTTATATTTCCTGAAGGCCAGCCTTTTAGCTCTGACCTTTTCTGCTACTGTTTTTGAGAACCAAAGTGGTTTCCTTCTTCTTTTGCACTTCCTTTTCTCTCTAACACAATGGGATGTTGCGTCAAATATTGCATCCTTAATGCTTGCCCACTTTGCCTGTACCCCCTCACCTGTATTTCTTTTTTCCAGGGCTAGCTTAACTCTGTTGGCTATCTTATCAAAGTCAGCTCCTCTGAAGTCCCATACTTTTGCCCTGGAATGGGATGATTTAGTTGAAGTGACCAAATTGAACCATACCATGTGATGGCCACTGGCCCCCAGATGACCTTCTACCTGGAGATCCATGATCCTTTCCCTGTTAGTCAGTACTAGATCTAAATCAAATCAAATCATACTTTATTTTTAGCATGCTTTTCTTAAATCAAATTGTGCTACAGTATAAAATATCCAACAACAGTTTAAAATACAAGAATTAAAAGACAGCATACATATAACTAACAGTCATCCCCAAATGCTAACCCAATTAAATAAGTTTTCGGGAGAATTTAAACGTCTCGGTAGACAGGCACTCTCTAATCTGGTGAGGTAGAGAGTTCCACAGGGTTGGGGTTACAAAAGTAAAAGCCCTAGAACCTGATGTCTGCAAATGAACCCTGGGAACCTCTAGCAATCCCTCATGGGTGGAGCGGAGAGGGCAGAAGGGGAGGTAAGGATGCAGGAGGACTTGCAAGTAATCCAGTCCCTGTCCATGTAGGGTCTTATAGGTCAGCAACCCGACCTTGAAGATAATCCTCCATTGCACCAGCAGCCAATGCAGTTCACGCAGCACAGGCATGACATGGCACGATCTAGATTGCCCCGTCAACAGCCTGCCCGTCACATTCTGCACCAACCTGCAGGCAACAGAGATCCATCTCTGGTAATCCTAGGTATAGAGCACTGCAGTAATCAAGATGAGAGGACACAAAGGCGTGAACCAACACAGGGAGGTCATCAGTCGGGACAAGGTGCTTTATCCGGGCAATTTTCCTCGGATGGAGAAATGAGGACTTGACAAATGCTGACACCTGTGTTTTAAGTGTCAGTTCATTGTCAAGCACAACCCCTAGATTCCGCACCTTCTCAGAAGGTCTCAACTAGTCACCCCCCCCAGCATCAAGCCGTATGATTGCCCAGGAGTCAACTTCTCTACCTGGTGACCAAGGTCCACCAGCAACACCTCAGTCATATCTGGATTTAGTTTCAACCAGTTTGCACTCATCCAGTCCTGAATCTCAGCGAGACAGTTGTTAAATACCGAGACAGCACTACTCTGTTCGGGTTCAAAGGATGGGTAGAGCTGAATGTTATCTGTATAGGAGTGAAAACTTAGCCCATATCACCTTATGATGTCTCCCAATGGCAGCATATACACCATGAACAACATGGGGGACAGTACGGAACCCTGCGGGACCCCACAAGACAGGGCACAGGGGGCAGAGGAAAAAATTCCTGACACCACCTTCTGGGACCTGCCCATGAGAAAAGAGTGGAACCATCTGAGGACTGTCCCTGACAGTCCACAGATTAACCACAGGCATTCCAACAACATCCCATGATCCACGGTGTCAAATGCTGCCGAGAGATCAAGGAGGACCAAGATTGAATGAGTCCTCTGATCCAGCGCTATTAGGAGACCATTCATCACCCGAGCAAATGCTTTCTCAGTACTATGTCTCTTCCTGAAACCAGACTGGAGAGGATCATAGACTTCATGGGTGGAAAGAAAGTTCTCGAGCTGCAACACAACTACCTTCTCAATAACCTTACCCAAAAAGGGTAGGTTAGAGACCGGTCTGTAGTTTGCAAGACAGTCTGGGTCACTGGATGATTTCTTTAAAAGGAGAGTCACCACCGCCTCCTTTAATGGATCTAGGCTAGCCCTATCTCTTGTGGGTTGTTGTACCAGTAGTTTGAGGCCCTCCCCCTGCAGGGAATCCACTGTGTGTCTAGTTCTGGCAGATGTTCCTGCTGGTATTGACCAGTCTGTATCTGGCATGTTGAAGTCTCCCATTATCAGAACCTCCTCTTTAGCTGTTATGTTTTGTGTATCTTCTGACAGTAACGTGTCTATGTCCTCCCCCTGGTCTGGAGGCCTGTAGAAAACCCCAGTTCATATGGCTGTCCCATTTCCTGTTTCCAGGGTGATCCACAGATCTTCCTGGACATAAAGTCTCCACCACTCATGCACACTAATGGGATCTACACCGGAGGTGCTAGGACCCAGTGGGAGCAAACTTTTTGCAGGAGGGTCGGCGCCAGAGATGGAGCCGCGAAGAACGGCGTCATGTGCCTTGACTCGTGCAGCAATGACTATCTCGGCATCGACCCTCCAACCACCTCAGTTCCTTTTTTCCCGCCGTTGAGTGTGCTTCAGTGACAACGTCGCTTGCCCGCCGGGAATCAAACTTCAAACTAGCGGCATAGTTTTCAATTTATTAATTTGTAGTATTTTTTGAATAAAGTACCACTTACGATAATTTATTCTTATTAAAGAAAGAAGTCTCAGCCTACAGTGACGGAGTCGACCATGTGCGGGTCAGGTGACAGTAGGGAGACTTGGTATGAAAGCTGTTCAGTCAGCCAGGCTGGGTCCAGTCTGCCACCTTCTCTGGAATAGGGATCTGACAACGGACGGTCCAATGCCTGAGGGGGAGGGCAGTCTCCCTGGAAGCATAAAAGAAAATGGTCACATTCTCTGCACCTTTTGGCCTTCGAGCTCTTCTTCGGCCCGCAGGTCAAGAAAGAGAAGGCATCACTCGAGGTCGCCTTCTGATATGTCTGCACGTCAATGGTCAGTCATTGGGGCCAGTTGCCGGTCTCCTCATTCGGAGTTGCCGGTTTCTGTTTCTGGTCACCAACCTCTTCAACATCAGAGCCCTTCCCCACCTTCTGGTAGGGCTTCTGATGAGCAGTTTCATCAGTGGGCCGCTCTTATGGAACAATGGGCTTGGAGGTTGGTCCAGCTGCCTGGCCTGGTCACTCCAGGGCCTTTGGGTGCTTCAGGAGATTGGACTGGGTGACTGGGGCTTCCTGGTCACACGGCGCCCTCTCCGGTGCCGTCGACTCCTCACTCAGGTGTCCCCCCCACATGGCTGCCATGCGGGGGGCCACACTCGATGCTTTTATCTCCTGTTTAATTATGGGGCCCTGGGGTGGTGTCAGGACTGTCAGCATCGATGGGTCACTCGGCACTGATTTCGGCGTCGACACACCTGTCGGCACTGTCCTCGACTCTGTGTGGGTTTTCAGCGCCATTAAGTGTCTCAGTGCCATGTGGCCTTTCGGTGCCATTGAGAGTCTTGGTGCCATGTGGCCATTCGGCTCCATCTTCAGTGCTGTGCAGTTTTTCGGGGCCGTGTTCTTAATCGGCTCCATCTGCTTTGTCAGCACCATGCAGCCTTTTGGCAGCTTGTTCTTTTTTGGCTCTGAGGATGGGCTTTTCTTCAGCCAATTTTCAGTGGCTCTCCTCTCCGAATTCTTTTCCTTCTTCTTTTCCTACTGATTTTCATTCCTTTCCTGTCCATACAGTCCCTCCTGGACTGTCAGGAGATGATATTGAGCCTGACTAAGATCTTAGGCTGGGTGATGATTTGGAAGGAGCAGGACCTAATCTTGTTACAGAGCCTGTGGTCAAGGACCTGTCTTTTAAGTGTCTGTTGAGAAATTTGAATTTCACTCTTTCCAGACTATGGACTTCGATCCTGGGAAGCTTTTAAGACTCCAATACCTTCACATTCTGGACATCCCTATAGATTTAACTCCCCTGGTACAACCCTCCTTTGAGGCGTTGTCTCAAATGGTATGGAATAATCCTGCTCTCGTTCCTTCTGTGGCTAAGTCCATAGATAGGAAGTATACTGCTCCCAAGGATTGACCTATTTTGTCCTCCCAAGTCTTTGCAGATCCTATCGTAGTCTTGGCAGAGAATGATAAGGTTGTCCTTCCTCAGATTACTACAGCTTGACCTATAAACAAAAAATCTCATAAGATAGATACTTTAGGTAAGAGAGTCTTTGCTGCATTCACCCTGGGTATGCGTATCACCAGCTACCAGGGCTATTTCTCTCAATATGAGTATATCCTTTGGCATTCACTTAAACAAATGGTTGAAGCTCTACCGGACTCGGATGCTAATTCAGAGCTTCTTCAAGCCATAACCAAGGGTATCGAGTCCAACAACCAGCAAGTTAAAGCAGCTATGGATGCCTTCGATAGTGCCTCTCGAGCAGCGGTGGGCATTTGTACCCACCACCATTCCTGGCTGGGCACTTCAGGTTTCACTAATGATGCCCAGCAACAGGTCATGGTGTTACCATTCGATGGTGTGTACCTCTTCGGCCCTCAAGTAGAACAAGCTCTAGAGGCCACACAAAAGACTAGGCCAGCCATTAAATTGGCTCACCTTCCCCAGCCCCCTCTCAAGGGGGAGTTATCAAACACGAGTTTCATAACCATCAGTCCTTTTGAGGCAAAGGCAGGAGAGGTTTTAATAAAAATCAAGCCCCCCAGCCTCAAAAGAAAATACAACAGAAGGCGCAAGGACCCAAAGCGCCCAGTGCCGCCTTCTGAGTTGTTGGCCCAAGTCCCACCTCAGCTGCCCGAGCAGGACTCCTCCTCAGTGGTGGGAGGTCATCTGACTCAATTCTACAATCTGTGGAAGTCCATAACATCAGACAAATTGGTCCTCTGGATAATCCACGAGGGGTATTCCTCAATCTTTTACAGACCCTTCCGGATCATCCCCCCAAATGACAGCCCAGGCTGTCAGTACTTCAGTCAGAACTTCTCACCTCCGAGATACAAGGCCTTCTGAACAACAGGGCAGTAGAAGTAGTTCCACTGGATCAACAGAACACAGGGTTCTACTCCCATTACTTTCTGGTTCCAAAGAAAACCGGGGGCATGCACTACATTCAGGACCTCTTCCCAAAGAGAAATTCAAAACGATATTGCTAGGAACCCTGTTACCTTTGCTTCATCAACATGACTGGTTAGCCTCCCTGGACATGCAGGATGCTTACCAACATATCCCTATTCACCCAAGATATCACAAATACCTAAGGTTCATGGCTTTGGGCCAGCATTATCATTTCAGAGTCTTGCCCTTTGGGCTGTCCTCGGGGCCGCAAGTTTTTACAAAGTGTTGTGCAATTCTCACAGAGCATCTCAGAAAAATTGGGATTCAAGTGTTTCCATACCTGGATGACTGGCTTCTGGCAAGCCCTTCCAGGCAAGGAACTCTAGATGCCATAGCCATGGCCTCGGACTTTCTCATGTTCAGGGGAGTCCTGCTAAATCTCAAGAAATCACAGTTGCATCCCTCCCAGAAACTCCTTTTCATATGAACTCTTCTGGACACCTCCTGCATGAAAGCTTTTCTACCAGAGGACAGAAGAAGCGATATCCTGTAGATGGCCCAATACATAAGAGAGAACAGCTCGGTTTGAGCTATCTTGATGCAGTGGATGCTAGGTCTTATAGCATCCTCGGTGTTCACTGTACCCCTAGCATGCCTGCACATGAGAACCTCTCAATGGATGCTCAGTACTCAGTGGTCCCCTACCACTCACTTTCAGTCATTTCTCATCAAGGTGACAGAACCTCTGAAGAAGTCACTCACCTGGTGGTCACAAGAGGACAATCTTCTAGAAGGGTATCCTTTTTCTCCCCTGGATCATCAGATTTCCATTACCACAGACGTGTCCGTGATGGGGTGGGGTGCTCACTGTCAAACTCTCCATACTCAAGGTACATGGACTCAGGAAGAGTCCCAGCTTCACATAAATGTCCTAGAAATGAGGGCCATTCTTTATGCAGTCCAGGCTTTGAAGGACATTCTCTGTCACAAGAACATTCTCCTTCAAATGGACAACAAAGCAGTGATGTATCACATCAACAAGCAGGGTGGTGCTCATTCCTACCCCTTATGCAGGGAAGCGATGAGAGTGTGGGAATGGTGCTTGAAGCACTAGGCTCTAATACAGGTGGTCTACCTGCTGGGAGTGCAGAATGAACTGGCAGACTGTCTCAGCAGAACAGAAACAGATCCTCACGAATGGTCTCTTGACTCAACCGTAGTTCAGTCACTATTCGCAGAGTGGGAAACTCCAGACCTGGACCTTTTTGCATCCCCACTCAACACAAAACTGCCTCTCTTCTGCTCCAGAAATCCAGGGCCTGGCATTTTCTGTAAGGATGTGTTCAGACTGCACTGGACAAAATGCTTTCTATATGCCTTTCCGCATCTTCCTCTAATTCACAGGGTACTTCTCAAGTTCGAGTCCCAGGGGGAGAAAATGATCCTTATTGCTCCCTTCTGGCCTCAGCAAATATGGTTTCTGTTACTCAACAGTATGTTGGAAACCCCTCTGAAAGCTCTTCCCCTTCAGGCGAACCTTCTGACTCAGGAGCCTGTGGTCCATCCCAATCTGAGATCGCTTCACCTTCATGCTTGGCTCCTGAAGAGATAGAAGTGAACAGGTTCAATGTCTCTCGCAAAATTTCAGATATTCTTCTGGCTGCATGCAAGCCAGCCACTAGGAAAACTTACATAGCCAAATGGAAGCTTTTTTCACTCTGGTGTGCAAAATCCTCTTTGAATCCCTTTTTCTGCCCACCAGATAAAGTTCTAGAGTACCTTTTAGACCTCTCAAATTCAGGTCTGCAATACTCTACAGTCAAGGTTCACCTTTGTGCCGTTTCAGCTTATCGTGAGCCGGTATTTCCTTGTCACTGGCTCAATTACTTGTGGTGAAGAGGTTTCTTAAGGGTATTCTGCATATTAGACCTCCTATCAGATGTCCAGTCACAGCCTGGGACATTAATCTTGTGCTAGACATGCTCACTCGAAAGCCTTTCGAGCCTCTAGCTACCTGTGAGTTGAAATTTCTCACTTGGAAAACAGCCTTCCTGGTGGCCATTACCTCGGCCAGCAGGGTCTCTGAGATACATGCCTTGGTCACAGACCCTCCGTATACTGTGTTTCATAAAGACAAAGTAGTTCTTAGGACCCATCCTAAGTTTCTCCCCAAGGTTGTTTCACAATTCCATCTAAACCAACCTTTGGTCCTTCCTGCTTACTTTGCGAACTTCCAAAATGAAGGGGAGCATTCTCTTCATTCTTTGGACTTCAAAAGAGCTTTGCGTTTCTATTTAGATAGAACAAAAGAATTTTGCAAAGCTCAACAACTGTTTGTCTCCTTCAGCGAGACCCGGCTGGGTCAACCTGTTGCTATCAGATGCATATCAGCATGGCTGGTGGCATGCCTTCACCACTGTTAGTCCATGGCACAGGTTAAGCTGGAAGGTAGAGTGTATGCTCACTCTACTAGAGCGGTTGCAACATCCCTGGTGGAAGTCCGCAACGTGCCCATTTTAGATATTTGCAATTCGGCTACCTGGAGCCCAGTGCATACTTTCATCAAACACTATGCCCTGGATATACATGCCAGACAACATATTTTGTTTGGCAGAACCATCCTTAATGGACTTCTGTCCTAAATTTGTGAGTTCTTGGTCTCTCCTGCTGCCCCTTTGGGGGATTATTAGCTCGGTACTCTCCCATTAGTGTGAATAAGTGGTGGAGACTTTATGTCCAGGAAGATATGGAAATTACATGCCTACCATAGTTCTTGATCTTCTTGGATGAAGTCTCCACTACTCATTCACATGCCCACCCACCATCCCCCGAGCTCACCTCTGTTGTTGGTCTTCCCTATCTCAATCTTTAGGCTGTGAAGACTTCTTTCTTGACCCTTCTTATATGGGTCTTTCGGACTATCTTATGTTGAGTTTTTGTTAGGTTATCCTTCTAGGTTAGTTTCGCTGCACCTCCTCGGGAAAAAAAGGTACTGAGGCGGTTGGAGGGTCGACGTCGAGAAAGTCATTGCCACACGAGCTGAGGCTCATGGTGCTGCTCCTCAGAGCTCCATCTCTGGCCCAGTCCTCCTGAAAAAAGTTTGCTCCCGCTGGATCCTAGTGCCTCCGGCATAGATCCCATTAGTGTGAATGAGTGGTGGAGACATCGTCCAAGAAGATCAAGAATTATGGTGGGTATGTAATTTCCAGTTCTTCTGGTTCCTTATGTGTATTCTGAATTTCTGTAGCTTTGATATTTTCATTGACATAAAGGGCCACTCCACACCCCCTTTTTGCACCTTGATCTCTTCTGAACAGTACATAGCCAGGTACTGAAGTCTCCCAAGTGTGGTTACTGGTGAACCATGTCTTGCTAATGGCTACTATGTCCAGCTTAGCCTCTGTCATTATTGCCTGCAGGTCTGGGATATAGTTTCCCAGACTGCAAGCATTTTTGTTCATGATTTTCCTTTGGCCAGATTTCAATGTGTTAGTTGTTGGATGAGGTCTGGCATTTCCTCTGTGCATCATATGGGGAGACAGATCTTTTTCCTTACCTGGTGATACAAATGAACTACAAACATGCTGAATTCCTGTTTGATCAGTAGCTGAGGGGGAAGGGGTGTTCTTCCCACTTGACATATCGGGTGCTGCATTCCTCTTCCCATTTGCTAGTTTAATATTCTGCAAAGACGTCAAACTTCTGCCCCAATGCACTGACTCCCTCCTTAGTTACATGCAGTCTATCGAATTTAAAGAACTTTTACTCCCAAAACTGTTGCCAGTTACCTACAAATGTGTGTCCTTTTACCTGGCACCAGCCCTTGAGCCACAAGTTTAGCTCCCCTATCTCCCCTTCTCTGACCTTCCGTCCATCTGCCCCCCTCTCCCAGACTGGCAGGATCTCAGAGAATGAGATGCCAGGTGAAATGGATGCTAGTTTGTCACTCAGCCTGGTCAGGTGTTCCTTGGTTTCCACAACTGACCTGCTGGCGAGATGGTTAGTCTCTATGTGTACCAGGACATCAATGTTTTTTCCTGCTTCTTGTACAATTTTAGCAAAGCGGTTGGTGTCTCTCTACGTTGATCTACCTGTGAGACATCTGACCATGACCCCTGGCTGGAGATAGGTATCAACTCCCCAAATCATGGAGTCTCCTTTGATCAGAAGTTTTTTGGCTTTCCTTTCTGTTTTTTTTTTGTTTGTTTTAGTTCCTGTTTTGGGCGAGTTTTGTTGTGCTAGCTCCTGTGCTGCAGTGTTCTGCTCTGCAGTGTCCTCTGTCCCTTGGTTTGATTTTGTAGATAGAGGCAAATACCTGTTTGTAGTTTTTATATAGTTTGTGGAAGTGATATGTTGGAGAGCACTGAGTGATAGGGCACCCGATTTGCCCCTTCTAACCACCTGCCAGCCTCTTGAACCAACTACCATCTGCAGTTGTGGTGCTTCTGTTGGATGTTGGGGAAATGGCAGGTGGTTCTTATAATATATTTCCTCCTGAATATGCAATTTGAGGCATGCAATCTCTGCCCATGCTGCCTGGAGCTGAGCCCTTAGATCTCCAATGGCCCACCATATATGACAGTGTCCTAAGTCCTGTATAACTGCCCTTTTGAGAAGTGTCCCACAGTACCTGCAGTTAATAATATCCATTCCAGATAAGTGATAAAATGAGGTACCATTTTTGCTTTCTGTTCCCTCTGCCTCAGGTACTGAAACAGTGGACAAGGCCTGAGGTCAGAGGGTGCTGATCTGCAATGCCCACAGATTTCACATGAGAAGCCTTGCTCCATGTCTAAGTAAGGCTTCCCCAGTACTGCAACAGGGTTGGAGGGTGATTATATAAACTGGGGGACAAGGACACAATGCAGGTAACCCCCAAATTAAGGGGGATGGTTCTACTGAAATGATATTTGTGTTCCTGTCTGCTTCACGCTACTGTGCACTATACTGATGAGTCAATATCACCATTTTGGTGTTCTGTTTTCTGGGGGTCATAGTGATTCTGTCACCCTGACATTGGTTAGGTAGTTGACTGGTACCTTTTGCATTAGTTATGCTAGGATATACCACAATATAAATCTACTACTCAGCCAATCAGAAACTGGCATTATCAGACCCTATTGTTTAATATGTAGTACACCACTTTGACTAGCACATTTCACTTGTACCTCTTGCCCCTGCACACACACACACTCACACACACACACACTACATCATCTGGCTGTACTCATCACTGACTGGGAAATCACTATTGCTAACAAACAGTTCATTACTTGTACTTATAAACTTTACTCACACTAGAATTTTTTGACTGTGTTTTTAGTTGTATTTTTTTTCATTTTTTCCTTACTTATAAATGTATTATGTACTACTGAACTGACAAGCCCACATCTCATTTTATAGTACACGCTATTAATCTCAATGACAATAACATATCTATTTATACCAATTTCAGTACCAGTGTTATATAATAATTGTTAAAAATGTTGTTGATTTTCTCTATCTTTCAAATGGAAGGGGGAAGGTAGTGGCCAAGTCAGCATACTATCCATTGGCAGCATCCATCAAGAACCTCTTCCCTGATGTAAGCCTTATAACTTAGTAGGTATGGCAGTCCACTCCTGAGTGCTCTATATTGACATAAACTATCTCTGTTTTTGTCTGTCATGTCATTAATTCTACTTTTATGCTACTTAACTCTTGTTACCCTTCCAATGAGTCACATCTGACAAATGGCATTAGTTAACTGTTACTTTTACAGTTCCTAAAACAGGTGATCAATAAAAAATTAACAAGAATGTATCATTTGTTATATAATTACATAGGGCTGTCCAAAAAGAGCTTTTGTTACAAATCTGTTCATGTGAGAATAATGAGATACAATTACAAGAACTGCTGAACCAATGTGATCATTCTATAAGGGTTACAATGTAGTGCAGCTATAAATGTACTAATGCTAAACATGTCATGCTCTTTCAGGGCAGTAATAATGACATTTCATACACAAGGTCAAATGTAAGATCACATATGCAATGGTTTCATTCTTTATTCTTGATTCTATTCTCATCCCAAGACAGTCACACAGGTAGTGATCATTTATATTATAAACAAAATTCTTAATACTGCTCATTATTTTTGCATTCACTTGTGCAAGGAACGTCTTGTGCTAGTAGCACATATCAGAGGTGTGTCTGTGTTGGTGAATGCAGGGCATGCTATAGTAGGTGCAGCCCTCATTCCCCAATAAACCAGCATGCTAGCACTGACACCAACTCTATGTAAAGTGGACACAACTTCTAAGAAAAGTGCCACTGCAATCAGAGACAAGCTCGTCATGCAGCGGCACCAATGACATGCCTCCATCCGTGCCTTTCCTGGCGAAGTATTTCAAGCAGCAGTGTAATGAACTTAACTTGTGAATAAGATACTGAATCATGTAGAATGGAGTAAATAATAATGAAGTGTATTACTTCTGGCAGTAAAAAAAATGTTATTCTTTTTTTTTCTTTTACAGCTAACCTCCCGCTCTGCACAGTATCTCACCAGGATCACCATTTTTAAACAGACTGCATCATGGTCAGACCTTGAGATTTCACATTAACCATGATGCATTTTTGTTCATACATTACACTCCTTGTTCTTGCACATTTCTGTTCAATGATATCTGGATGTGGCTCATAAACTGCAAGCCAGCCACAAGGAAGAAACAATTAAAAAAAGAAAAACACACAACATTACTGTGCTCTCTCTGATTAAGGCTCTGTTCTTTATCTGTGTCCATCTCCCCAGACTCTTCTAGTTTCAGCTTCTGCTGAGAGCAGTTCGACCCCCAGTTGGGGTTTGTAACACATAAGCGGTAATACAGCCAATAAACAGCAACAAATTTCATAACCATATATATGAAAGGGCATGAGTGCATATTTTTCTCCCATTTGTGACACTTTCCCCTCCAGCATGAAACTGCTCTGAACAGCTAAGCAGACCGCCATAGTATTGCTCCGCGATATTACAGCAAGACACAAAAAGGGAAAAAAATAAAGATTTTCTACAAACATATAGACCAACTTTATTCTTTCACTTTATTCTATAGTACAGTTTTTGTTTTATAGAGTGAACTGCTGCAGTGCCACTCAAACTGCTCTTTCCCAGAACTGGGAATCAATTGCACACCAAGCTTGAACTCTAAATCAATCACACAGCAACGGGCTTCAGAAATCACAAAACACTCACTGACAGAACAGATTCTCCACCATTGAATACACTGCCTTGGTGGGTAATCTGTTCTCTCAGTGAGTTTTTTATCTGTTTAAGGAATAAAGCATTACATGATTGCTGAAGCCCATGGTGTGTACTGCTATTAAAAATAAAGACCCGTAGCTAGAGAAATGCAGCACCAAGGTCTAGCAAGTCAGAGGCAAAGAGACCAGCACCTGCAGAAAATTCACTGTAAATGCACATTGCAGCAAAGTGATAAAGAACTGTGGAGCAAATGTAGGTCTATATATCATGCACATAAACTCTATTCAGTGCCTCGATCCATTTACGGTAGGAGCTATAAAAATACTAACAATGTGTACAGTTAATCTCCATGAATTAGACTTACAGTACATAGAAATCAGCAAATAACAAAAAGTCCATTCAGTCCACTGAAATCTAGAAATAAGGCTGAACCTGTGTTTACCTTTATTTGGATTGAGAACCCCATCATAATCAACAGGTGCCAGTCCCTGTGCCTTTTATTATTTCTTTTACAGAACAGCTGAATGAAAGACACTGGAAATGGGAACGAGCATGCATAACTAAAGTTCGTTGTCACCAGGTGCCTTATGGGTGATACTTGGGATAAACAAAGATGGCATGTGGCTGATTAATTCACGCAAAATAATTGTAAGTTTAACAGTAAAACTTTAGATACATTGTGTGTTAAACAAAACTAGTACAAGAGACAGTAATCGGAAAAAAAAAACAAGGCTGACACTACAGATTGGGAATATGTTTTATTTCACAATTTGGTTAGTTGCACTGATGCTTTAAATAAACATGGCAGTAGCTGCCACCAACTGCCACACACAATTCCCAGAAAGATGACTTCTAGGGTGCCCAGTCCCCCTGTTGGCATGTTTAATACCCCCCAAGATTGTGTGGCACACTGGGAACCCACCCCAGTGTACCTCCCTGTGTTCAGAAGCTGATCACTGTTGGCATGTTCCTACCCCACCCCCTTTGTGTGCCACACTGGGAGCCCACCCCAGTGTGCCCAACTTTTTTCTTACACCTGTAAAAAAAGAAAACTTTCTGCAGTGTTCATTTTTGGTTTTTTATTATTACCTGAAACAAAGAAAACAGTCCCTTGCTGTCGGGTCCCTCCCAACCCGTATCCACCCTCTGTGCATTCCACCTCCCCACTTCCCCCCCTCCCCATACTTACTTCCAGAGGTTGCCGCCATGATCTTCGGTGGAGCTGAAACACATCTGCACTCCTCAAAGCCTACCGTGAACTGAAGAAATGCTGGTAAGCTGTATAACGGCATCAATGGGAAGGGAGTTCAACTTAGATGGATATCTCAGTCACTTTTTTGAATTTTGCCTCCAAATTTTCAACATGGGGCACTTGGGACCCCACCTCATGAACACATGCACTGTTATCTCTTTACTCAGTCCTGAAAGGTCATTTCATGGTCACTGCATGGAATCACCTTTCAGGACTGATTAACAAACCAACAGTGCCACTGTTCATGAGTAGAGGTCCCAAAATGCCTATCTTGCAAATTTGGTTAAAAAATTCCAAAAAACTCATAACATCGACAATTTTTAATATTTTCACTTCAGATTTTCAACATTGCCATTTTTGTACACCTCCTTATGAACAGTATAGATGCCATTTTTCATATCCTGCCCAAAATGTGTTTTCACACATGTGGCACACACTGGCATGACCACTGTGGGAAATCAATGTTCAGGACAGATTAACAAAATCACAGTGACACTGTTCATGACCAGAGTTCCCAAAATGCCTATGTTGAAAATCTGGTTAAAAAAATCCCCAATATAATTGCATTACGGGCATGCGTTGCGCAGTTTCTACGCATGCGCATGACTTCACCGATTGTTCTTATTTTCACTCCAGATTTTCAACAATGCCATTTTTTTACACCTCCTCATGAACAGTGCAGCTGTCATTTTTCACATCCTGCCTGAAATGTGTTTTCATACCTGTGGCACCAAATGGCACAGTCGCTGTGCAAAATCACCTTTAGGCTAATGAACTCATAGTGCCACTGTTCATGAGGTGGGGTCACAAGTGGCCCATATTGAAAATTTGGAGTGAAAATAGCAACAAATGCCCAGGGCATTAGGGTTTCCAACCGTAATACCCCATGCTGTAGAGACTGACAGCGTCAGGGGTGTGACTTGGCATTGTCAGATGTAATGCTCATGCCATTCCACCCCCACCCTGCAGCCAGTGACAGGCATTGAGGTGTGACTTGGACTCTTCAGCCCTAACGTTCACCCCATTCTCCTATACTGCACCCATCTCAGCATATTTTCTTATGGAATGGGTTGAACGCAAGGCCCAAAGACCCCAAGGCACACCACAGCACTTGTCGGTGTCTGCGGGGTATTGTGAAGTGAAATGGCATGAGTATTATGGCCAATGACCTGAAGCACACCCAATGCCTGTCACTCTCTGCAGGGTGGGGCTGGGGTTGGCATCAGTTCATTACTTCACTGCCAGTCCTACTGTGCATCTCTATAACTCCTGTACTACCAATGCCAATGCCAGCAAGCCAACATTCAGCATCAACAAATGCTTGTTTGCTGAGAAAGACAGAAGGGGAGAAGAGGAAGAGAAGTGGGGGAGAAGAGAGAGAGAGAGAGAGACAGAGGGGGTTAAGAGAGAGAGAGAGAGAGATGAGGAGAACCAGAGGAGTGGCTATCTCTGCAAAGCAGTGTGCAAAAGATGGAGATTAGTGCCCAAGAGGTGGATAAGCAGAAAAGGGGCAAAATTCAGCAGAAGGGCAGACAGCAAGGAGAACCAGGGATAAATGACAACCAAGGAAGGGGCTGGAGTAGAACAGTGAAGCAGTCTAGGGAGGTTAAATCATGGAAAGCCATGTGTGCAAATGCCAGGAGCCTTAGCAACAAGATGGAAGATCTGGAGGCTGTCATGGTACAGTCAGACCTGGACATTGTGGCCATCACTGAAACCTGGTGTAATGATAACCATGACTGGAGATGGCCACATGTGCTACAACATATTCAGAAGAGACAGAGCAGGCAGGAAGGGAGGAGGAGGGCACTGTATGTGAAAAATGACATAAGGCCACAGAGATCCAGGAGGAACAAAATGGAGAGAGATACTGTGGGTTAAGCTGGAAAGGAAAATGGGGACAGCCATCTCGCACAGGTGTGGTCTATAGACCACCAGCCCATGAGGAAGAAACAGATAGGGAGTTGATGCTAGCCATCCAAAGGATGGCAGGCAAGGTGAGGTAGTACTGGTTGGAGACTTCAATATTCCAGACGTGGACTGGAGCATCCCAGCAGCAGCATCAACTAGGAGCAGATTTATCCTGAGTCTTCAGGGTGCCTTCCTCAAGCAACTGGTCATGGAACCAACTCGGCAGAAGGCAATACTGAACCTTGTGCTCACAAACAGGGACAGTGTGATGGGGGTAACAGTGGGGAGCACCTGGGTAACAGTGACCACCAGTCATTGTGGTTTGAAATCACAGAAAGAGCAGAACCAAACCACACAAAACACGTATCCTGGATTTTAGGGGGCAGACTTTGTAAAATGGGGAGATACTTGAAAGAGGCATTAAGGGAATGGGACAGGAAGCAGGGGTTGAGGAACAGGCAGTATTTAAATGGGATTATAAGAACAACAGAATTATGCATTAGCAGGTTAGCAAGAGGAAAAGGAAGAGGAGACCATTATGGTTTTCCAAAGAGGTAGCAAAGAAAGTGAAAGCCAAAAGATTGCATTCAGGCAATACAAAAAGACACAGGCAGAAGGGGATAGGGAGAAGTACCAGGAGAAGCAAAGGGAGGTAGGAGGTCAGTATGGAAGCCAAAGCTCAGACAGAAGAACACATTGCAAAATCAGTGGGTAAAGGACAAACCTTTACAGGTACATAAGTGAAAAAGAAAGACAAAGGAGGGATAGTGAGACTGAAGGGAGGATGGGGGCTGTGAGGATGACAACAGTAAGCTGACATATTGAACAGGTATTTCTGCTCAATCTTACGAGGAAGAGGGGGTAAGGGTCTGAAGGGAGTACAAGGGGTGAGAATGGTGCAGAAATGGACACAAGTCCCTTTACACGAGAAAGGGTCCTGAAGGAACTGGAAGTAATAAGAGTTGATAAAGCAATGGGTCAGATGAGGTGCACCCCAGGGTCCTTAAAGAACTAAGAGAGGTGTGGCTGAACCTCTGGCTATCCTGTTTAGCCGATCACTGGAAACAGGGGAGGTACCCAAAGACTGGAGGACAGCAGATGTAGTCCCCTTATACAAAAGTGGGAACAAAGAGGAAGCAGGGAACTACAGACCAGTCAGCCTCACCTCGGTAGTGGGGAAGATCATGAAGCACTACTGAAGGAGAGATTGGTGGAATATCTGGTTGTCAATGGACTACAGGACCCAAGGCAGCATGGTTTCACCAGGGGAGGTCATGTCAGACCAACCTCGTTGAATTTTTGACTGGGTGACTAGGGAGGTGGATCAGGGAGGGCAGTGGACATGGCCTATCTGGACTTCAGCAAGGCCTTGACACTGTGCCACAGGAAGACTATTACACAAACTGGGGAATATGGGTGTGGCAGGACAGTAGTGTGGTGGGTAGGTAACTGGCTGGGTGGCAGGACACAGAGGGTGGTGGTAAATGGCTGTCACTCCACAGAGGGAAGAGTGACCAGTGGGGTACCACAGGGATCAGTGCTGGGACCAGTCCTATTCAACATCTTCATCAGTGACATTGCGCAGGATCTAGAAGGCAGAATTTCACTGTTCTCTGATGACACAATGCTCTGTAACAGAGTAGACACACCAGACGGTGTAGACAGAATGAGAAGCGACCTGCAGAAACTTGAAGAATGGTCAGGGGTTTGGCAGTTGAAATTCAATGCAAAGAAGTGCAAGATAATGCATATGGGGCACAAAAACCCTGGCACAATATATCAGTTGGTGGGTGAGGATATAGCATGCACCAAGCAGGAAAGGGATCTTGGGGTTGTCATCTCTGATGACCTCAAGGTAGGGAAACAGTGTGACAAGGCAGCAGGTAAAGCAAATAGGATGCTGGGATGTATAGGCAGGGGCATCACCAGCAGGAAAAGAGAGGTCATAATTCCGCTATACAAGACACTACTGAGGCCCCACCTGGAGTACAGTGTACAGTTCTGGAGACCATACCTACGTAAGGACATAGTCAGGGTAGAGAAGGTTCAGAGGAGGGCAACAAAGATGGTGCATGGATTGCATCACAAGTCCTATGAAGACATGTTGAAGGAACTGAACATGTACTCCCTGGAGGAGAGGAGGGAGAGAGGGGATATGATAGAGACATACAAGTATCTTACAGGGAGGAACAGGGTGCAGGAAAACACTATTTTTAAGCGAAAAAGATGTTCCAGGACTAGAGGGCATGGGATGAAGTTGGAGGGAGGACAATCAGAGGAAACATGAGAAAGAATTTCTTCACAGAACGGGTGGTGGACAAGTGGAACACCTGCCAGAGGAAGTGGTGGGGCTGAAACAATCACGAGATTTAAGAATGCATGGGATAGACATAAAGGAATTCTAGAGGGCAGGGGTAAGGGGAAACAGACTTCTAGGAAAACAAACTGAACTTACAAGCTCAAATGGGCAGACTGGGTGGGCCATAGGCCCTTATCTGCCGACACTGTCTATGTATCTATGTATCTATGAGAAAGACAGAGAGAGAGAGGCAGAGGGACATAAAGAGAGAGAATAGGAAGGGGAGAGAGAGAGACAGAGACAGAGAGACAGTGGGGGGAAGAGAGAGAGGGGAAAGAGGGACCATACCTCTCAGCTTTCCCTGATTTTCAGGGATGTCCCTGATTTTGCCTCAAAATATTCCTGTCCCTTCTAAAATTTGTGTTTCTGTGACTGAACAGTGGGTATACTGTATGCTCACAATGTTGTCAAATAGAGTTACAGACTTGCTCTTCTGCAGACAAAGTATTTTACGTCAATACTCTTACATTGTCTGCTTCAGGGGATAGAACCAAATGTTAAACTGTGTCCCTCACTTCACTTCTTTGTTTCAGATTTTTTTAAGACATGTCCAAGTGCCAAATGCCACTGCAAATACCTGGAAGTGAATGTTCGGCATTGACAAATGCTTGTTTTCTTTACAGCAGCACAACATCAATGGCAGGCAGCCATGAGTTGTGGACAGTTTCACCATAAGTTCATAACATGGCTGGTTTTTTTTTTTAGTATCTGTAACTAAATGTAATATTGCATTTTGTTGTCATATATACTTGTTACATAATTGAGTGGAAACAAATTATAAGCAAGTGGTCCATGCATGGCACATATGTAACAAAAGTATGTCAGACAACAGATACCTTGACCGTTAAAGAGACACAGAGTACTACAAAAACTGCATGCATTCAGCATTCAGTATTTGATTAAGCTACTTGTATACAAGAAGTGAGCCAAATGACTTCATTGTTAAGAGTCACTGCCAATTTCTTTATTATATAATGAACAAAAATGAACAGCCACTTAAACATTATTTTGTTATCTGATCTTAACCTTATTATTTTGTCGTCCATCAAACAAACAGCTATACAAATGCAGAATGTGTTCAAAGTGATGTTGACACTCCTAGCCAAAATAATGGCATTTATATACATGTGCTCACACAAGTACATCTGTCTTCCAGTGATACAATTAATCTATTTTATAAAATGGTAGGGTAAAATCCAGTAATCTGGCTCTTATTTATGTGTAAAATATGGTTTACACATGGTTAAAATAAGGACTGCTCAGCAGTGAAGAGTCTGGAACCTTGATCAATGGGCATTTGGAACACAGGCATTTTAGTAAACCCCCTACAGCCAGAACTGATCTTCCACCACAAACATGGCTGCTACCTTTACACTGTAAAAAAAAAAAATACTTCAGCTGGGCCCTAAAAATAAAAGTACCTTAAATAAAAAATAAAACAAATGAATTAAATGTTGTTTCTCTGATTATCACACTCGCCTTACATACATAAACAAATTAGAAACAATAAGTATTGTTTATAGTTTTCACAATAACTGACTGTTTGTTTGCTGACAGTGAAAAATCCCCCTTCTATCTTTACCTGCTCATCAGGGAACTCTCTTCTTCTTGCCCTGGCAGTGAGATAATTGAGTCTCTGGTTGAAAGAAAGGCTGTTGCTGTCTGTGTGTACAGTGTGTTAAGAGAGAAACATTCTGCCAGTGGAAAGGAGCAGAATTTTGAATCCATGTATTCTGTGGTAAATATTCCATGATAAACATTCCATATCTTGAATGTGGAGAAAAACAGAGAGAAAAAAAAACAGGAAGATGAAAATAGGCAATAATACAATGACATCATCAATGACATCACATGCAGTGGGTGGAAGGACTATTTTCTCACAAATGTACACAAGTAAATCTATTGTTTCTACATATAAACATGTTTTTCCCAATAGTAAAACATAAATAAAAAAGGAGCTAATTTTATAAGCACAATAAGGCACTCGGGGATGTGCGTAAACATATTATACAGCACGTCCCACAGTTGAAGTCACTCAGCCTTCAGCCTCATGCCTTACTACACCCTGACCATGCTGTAAAATATGTTTTACACTCACCTCTTCATGTCTTATTGCTTACTTCACTCACCAATATAATCACATAGCTTTAGCTCATATAGTGGCATAAATGTAGTATGTATGTCCTTTTATTTTATGTGCTCGAGCAGTTGAAAATACATATGTGTTCCAGGACTACAAAAATTCCCATTGACATATTTGCACTCACATGTGTACTTGCATAGCTTCAAACAACATAATGGCCTAAATATAGTACACATGCTTTTGTACTGAATATAGTCAATTTCAGTATGCCTCCACATACATGTGTCCGCATCCTTATGTATAGCCTTATACATACTGTATTCTCCAGTACAGGTCGTGCCGTTCACCCTGGATCATGTGATTCTGTTTATAACATTGTTCTACATGTCTCATTTCTACTGTTTCAGTAACATTGCCAGCTGAGGTACAGCAATGTGGCAGCAGCACTGAACACACAACATGGCTGCAGTTGTATAATTCCTTATATATCAATGTGCGATACATAGTTCAGTGCTTGTGATAGGTAAGAGCTGAAAAAGATATGATTAGTGCTTTGATATGTTTGAACTGCATGGTACATAAATCAGTGTTTGTAGTACACAGGAACTGAGTACTGTGGATGGTGCTTAGATACGTTAAACTGGAATGATACATAGGTCAGTGCTTGTAGTACGAGGAACTGGATGAGATAGGGTTGATGCTTGGTTACGTTTGAACTGGATGAGATATAGTTGATGTTAGAAATTGATCTTTTGTCCTTTCTCTATATTCCACCTTTGGTGGGATGCTAGGTAAGTGAAGGATTGAAGGCCCAAAAGAAATGTAATAACTGATGTGATTACCTCCTCCAACTCTGGAGAGTGTGGCCAGTTGCATGCAGGAGAGGAAAAAAGACTTCCAAGGACCCATGGCTACTGACCTGCCCGTCCTATTTGCATACTAAAAGGAGAGTAATCCTAATGTAGGCAAGTACTGACAAGTTGTCTTCTAACTTGATCCAGAGTGTTGGTTGAAGACGCAGATCCTGAGTTTGATTGCAAGCATGTAATCCTGGAAGATGAGATACTGGTGACTGAGAGTCCACCATGGAGAGTCATTAGCTTGAAAGGTTAGCGAATCAATGTCCATTATATCTATAGGTGTAGAAGGTGAAGAGTTTTGCATATTCAGGCAACTCAGCTAGCAGCTGTTTGTGGAATCACTTCTTGGAAGGGAAAGGATGTAAAACTAGTTATTGGTCCATCTTGGAAGAAGTCTGTTCTAGAAGATGTAATGGATTACAGTAAGCAAACAGCTAGGTCCTCCTTTGCGGGGTGGAGTAGGAGAGAATGGCAGATCCCACATGAACCGACATGCATAGTTCCAGTAGAGAAGGTGCCAGACCCTTGTGGAGCAAAGCAGGAATGCAGTGTGTGGGTAGCCAGGCCTTTCGCTGGGTGAAGTTGATAACAGTAGAGATGGTGAGTGATTCATGTGATCAGCCAAGAGGAGACAAAATGCAGATGAGCAGGCAGTCAGACCCTTTGTGGGTGAAGCTGGTGACATGTTGGGACCCCATGTGGTCCACCAGTGCATAAGTTACAGTATGAAGGCAAGACTCCATGTAGGTTGGCCACGGTGAAATGGAATGCATTGAGGCAAGCTCTAGGCCTCCCCTTGAAGAGGCAAAGCAGAAATCAGAAAAGATAGTGAAGGATAATGGTAAGGCCAGAGGCTGGGCTGGTAGGCCGTTGCATTGGAGATGCATATGATGAGGGATGTCCTTTGATGCTGTCAAGAGGGACGCGGAGGTAGAATCATCAAACATTTCCTTGACAGGGAGTAGAGCTAAGTACAGTCTGGCAAGAAAGTAAGACCACTGTCTACGCACAGTAATGCATAAAGGCAGATGACGGCTAGACTTCCTTGTTAGATGATCAATTCCTGTTGTCTAAGTTGATGATGAGCAGGAAGTCAACGCTGAAGATGAAGTTCCAGCAGATGGAAAGATCCAGCTAGGATTGATGACTAGACAAGGGACAATGGTTAATCCGTGATCGAGGGACCTGTAAGTGAAACGGCAGTGAAGCGTTCAGGGACAGTCAGCGTGGTTGAAGATGATTGCCAATGGGAATATAATTGAGGACGTAGAATTCATAAAGGATGAAATGCTCAGCAGTGATGCCATCAGGGAACAGTGATGAGGTAGGAGTCTATGCAAATGGAGGCTTACTGAAGAAGGAATTCCAATGCAATAGTAGGTTATAATTGAGTACTTTATCAGAAGGAGAATTGTCTTAAGATGTCCAAGGATTGCAGAATACTCTACAGAGATGTGCAATCTAGCTACTAGGTTGGAGTTGGACCAGAATGAAATGGATTGCAGTAGAAGAGTTATGTATGATGAAATAAGTAGGCCCAGATGGGCGAGCTAGAATCCCTTGCGGTCCAGAGTAAATAGAGTGCGAATGCTCGAGCGATCGAGTCGATATCAGGTGGTAAGCTTAAGAAGATGAGACCCCACAGGGTCTGCTTTTGTTATGATGGAAAGCTGTTGAGCAAGGAGAATGCCCTGAGGCTTGATGGATTTGGGATGGCGAGACCACCATATTGGTTCACCATCGCCATAATATGATATGTTCTGAAGTAACGGGGTGAACCCCCATGTGAGTCTGCTTGTAGTGACTTGAGTACATTTGAACTAAGAAGAACGGCCCCCCCCTTTGTGTGGTTTATATGGTTGGGATGGTGGGACCTCACATGGTCCATCATAGCCATAGTATTGCACTTTATGAGTAAAGGATGACGAGACCCCTCCATGGTCCGCCAGTGCAGTAGTGGCACATGGTCCAATATAAGGAGGAAAAGACCTCAAGTGAGTCCACATGTAAACTGGAATTATGAGTGTTGAGGAGATGCCCAATCTTGGGCATGGATGGGTGAGATGATGGGACCCTTCCCCCGCGGGTCCACTGTCGCTGTAGGAAATGTGGACAAAGTGTGAGCTTTTGAGGTCATGGAGGCCAAGCTGAACCAGTGATTCTGTGCTGGATGACTGGAGAGATGATGAAATGGAGAGAGGCCATCAACATAGCCAGGCTGAAACTGAAACCATTGCAAGTTGTAGCAAGCAAGATGTAGCATGGTAATGTGCAACAACCAGCATGGCATCAGGAATGCACAATTTGAAGGTTGTACTCCTCAAGGCAATATGAAGGTCCCCCAAAGGTACACCAGAGGACACTTTGGAGGTCTAACAGAGGACGGTGTATAAAGTGATTGAGTAGTGAGCTAGACCCCAATGCAGGCTAGCTGGAGTGGAATTGGTGAGTCAAGTTAGGCATCCACATAGGCGAGCTGGACTGGCGGGATATCCACGTAGGTTAGCTTGAGGAAGAAGTAGAGAGAGAGCTGAGCTATGCCTCCACGTAGGCTAGCTGGACTGGTAGGACCTCCACGTAGGTTTGCCCGAGAAGGAGTAGAAGTGTGTGAATCAAGCTATCTGGAATGATAGGGGGTAGGTTGTCAGAATAGCGCAACATCCAGGCTGTCAGAGAAAGGATGCCGCAGCACTCTTTAGAAGGAGAAGTCCAAGTGGCAGTAAGTAAACAAAGAAAGGGTACAGATCCTGGAAAATCAGAGTAAAGCTCTTGCATCAAGAATAGCGACATCCTGGGCTCTCCAGTCAGTACAAATGGTTGTGACGAGCTTGGCTACAGAGGAATGGTGGGTACAGTGGAAGAGCCTTACCTTGACCATTCCTTAACTGATCCTTAGAGCATGGAAGGGGAAGGAACTCTCGTGTTTTATGAGGTAGACCTCAGGAGAATGAGAAGTCCATGCCTAAGAAGCACTGCAAGTCTAAGTGAAGAAAAATGTTGGCAAGAAGAGCAGGAATGCAAACTGCTGAGATAGCTGCTGCAGCAGGCTTGTCAAATGCCAAAGTAAGGAAGCAATAGCACCATTGTATTCATCAGTGGGTAGCTGAAACTGCAGCAGCATGTGAAAGGTAAAGTGGTTTATTTCAGTTGTCTGTTAAGTGGAAGGCCAGCCTCGCTGGGTCGGCACTGAATGGTTCCAGCAGAGGTGGAAGTAAGCCTGGTAAATTAGAAATCACCATAATATAGATTTACATGTTGTGGAAGACTAGATGTAGCAATGATACAGTGCTGCAGCTGTACACAGAGTTCTGAGCAATCCAAGGTCCCCACCCCAATGAGCAGCCTGGGAAGGAGTGGGGAAGCAAGGCACGAAGGCAGCGTGCCAGCTGTAGGTGGAAGGGCTCTGAGCTCAGAATGTTCCCTGGTCCAGAAATGCATAGCTGAAGTGGAGCGAGGGAAGAAGGCAGGTGATGGCACGTTGGCCATGAGGAGGTGGCACGAGGAATACTGTAAGATGTCCAAAGTTGAAGTCAGCATGACTGGCAAACACTGGAGCAACACAGCGGTGGACTCAGACGCTGGTGAAACAAAGCAGAACCCCAAAAGAAAACAGGGGAATGGAAACAAAAGGTAGAGACAAACAGAGGAGGGGGACAGGAAAAAATGTGAGGGGTAGAGAGACAAGGAAAACAGGAAAAAAGGGGGGACAAACAATAGAAGACAAGCAGAGGGAAGGCAGCTGGGGGGGCACCAGAGACACAGGGAGAGAAGAAAAGCAAGCCCAAGCTACACAGCACCAGAGTGAGTCTGACTCACTCTAAGCAGAGGGAGCGGAAGCTGTGGAGTTAAGTAGAGAAGGGGGGAGGAGGTATGTCCCCTCCATTGAACCACAGGCTAAGCCTTCCAAAAAGTGTTACTTTCCTTTTAATTGTAAGGGAAGAGGAAACAAATGATAAAACTTGGTTACTGCATGACAAATTAATGGTAAGACAGCTGATTTGTTGTTTAATAACTTTATATAACAAGGGATAACTAATATTTACTTCCATGCTGTTAAGCAATAAGGTACAACCAGCAGCTTGGATGAATCATGTTTAAGACAATGATTGCCACATAGAATTATGGTATCATTAAATGACAGTTACTACAACCCCTTATAATACCTTTTTAATTTTATACCCATGTTCCAAAGGAAAAGACATTTGTTTAATTCATTTTTATTTATCATCATACCTGGTCTTTGTGCTACATAATCCTTGCACCATCTCATCAGTTAGGAGCATTAAAATGTTTCATGTTGTCCACATTCTGCCCCTTGGAAGATTATCTGAGTACAGTTTTGATCCACCATTAGTATGTACCCTCCAGCTATTGCTGACACACAATCATTACTCTTATAACAGATATAGCATGACAGTGCTATTAATGACTCCAGTCATACTTACTTACAGTGTCGTTAGCTGCAGAATGTCAGTCAGATAATCACAACAGTGCAAGACACAGACAGATGCTAGTAGTCAGTATCCCACATCATGTGTATACAACTTGGTAAAACCTCTAGTCATGGTCTCTAACTAGTTCCACTCCTACCTGATAGGCAGGTCTCAATCTGTTAGAACTGGAAACTCCTCCACTATGTCCCTCCCAGTCACCACTGGAGTATCACAAAGCTCGGTCCTTGGACCACTCTTATTTTCCATCTTCCTTAATGACCTGCCCACTGCCTGCCCACACACATCCATCCACATGTATGTGGACAATACAGTGCTGTATACATCAGGCTCTTTGACTACTGAGGTGGAAACCAGGCTACAGCAAGACATCAAAAATGTCCATCTCTGGTTTTGAGCAAATCAGCTTTTTCTTAATGCCACGAAAACAGTCTCAATGACCTTCGGCGTGAGACAGGGACTGTATCAGCTACCCTATATCCCCTCCTTCTACACCCTGGATAGTGCTACTGTGGAAGCTAGCACCTCCTTTAGATACCTCATGGTCTGGCTCAACCAGCACCTCTACTTTTCTGCACATGTTGAAGCCATCCAGAAAAAGCTCCACCCCAAAATGGGTGCCCTATATTGCAACCATGGCTATATCCTGCTGCCAGCCCATCGTGCACTTGTGAAGAAAATGATTCTCCCTGTTTTTGACTATGGAGACGTAGTCTACAATGCCATTCCTAAGTCCACCCTGGCTAGACTGGACCCCCTCTTTCACTCCTTCTGTCACTTCGCTATCAATTGCCCACCCTCCACTCTGTGTTCTCTACCAGACTCTTGACCTCCCCTCACTCCAGGATCATAGACAGTCCCACTGCGCAAGACTCATGGCCAAGTTCTGGTCCCAGTCCTTAATGCCGTACCTTTCCTCTGTCATCACAGCCCATACCCCTCCTGCACACCCTCTCTGGAACTTTGACACCTGGCTCCTGGCTGTGCCATGTGTGACCTCCTCTGTTGGCCAGGCAGCCTTCAGGCATCGCATACCTTAACTGTGGAACTACCTCCCTGTGGTCATCTGGCACATGCCCTCAACTCAGCAACTCAGCTCCCTCATCAAAGCACATTTCTTCTCCTCCTGTGACTGCAACCAAATGTTTGTTCTGAGTATCCCAGGCCCTGGCTAGGCTAGTGGGCTAAGTCCACTTCGTGCGACCTCACTGATGTTGTTTTTGCTGACTTTTGTTCTACTATGCTATTGTACCACATGTGTTGTAATGAAATAACTGCTGGTTTCTTGTATTACTACCTATCTCAGTCATATCACTGATTGTATATATCCTACATTCTGTATTGATCCATGTGTGTCCTATCCTACATTCTGTATCATATCCTGAATTCCGTATATATACTGGTAGGACGAAACACGTGTCTGTTTTTTCTGTTGGCACCCTTTGCAGACTGTGTGAGAGGCCTTTCGGCACCATACATTCCTGCTTAAAGTTGAACCAACATAACATTTTGTGGTGATTTGCATATACAGCCCATGATGCTTTGCATTATGGGGGTATGTGTGAGTTTGTATTTCTTTGAAACTTGGCTTCCTGGACAATGCCCTTTGGGTCAACCCTTGCCTCAGTGCTTATGCACTAAGGCTCTTTGTCTTTTAACTTATTTTTTGTTTTTATTTGGCTCACCACAACCCAAACCCAATAGACCAACTTAGGATAGCTGGTTCATTCCACTGAGCGTCATACAAATGAGGCACACTGATGAGTCCTTGTAAGATGAAACACGTGTCTGTGTTTTCTGTTGGCAGCCTTTACAGACTATGTGAGAGGCCTTTTGGCATCATACATTCCTGATTAAAGTTGAACCAGAATAACATTTTGTGGTGATTTGCATATACAGCCCATGATGCTTTGTATTATGGGGGTATGTGTGAGTTTGCATTTCTTTGAAACTTGGCATCCCGGACAATGCCCTTTGGGCCAACCCCTTGCCTCAGTGCTTACGCACTAAGATTCTTTGTCTTTTAACTTTTTTGTTTTTATTGTGCTCACCACAACCCAAACCCGACAGACCAACTTAGGGGTAGCTGGTTCATTCCACTGGGGTGTCATATAAACAAGGCACACTGTTGAGTCCTGGTAGGATGAAACACATGTCTGTGTTTCCTGTTGGCACCCTTTGCAGACTGTGTGAGGACATTTGGAACCATACATTCCTGCTTAAAGTTGAATCAGCATAACATTTTGTGGTGATTTGCATATACAGACCATGATGCTTTGCATTACAGGGGTATGTGAGATTTTATATATATATATGTGTGTGTGTGTGTGTGTGTGTATTTTTCCTCCACTGTTTCCCCTCTCCCATGATGCACCTGAAATTGAGCAGTACTCTGTTCAGTGTACCTTCCTGGTAAAACTTTTGAATAATAAATAAAACAGCTTTAAAAAACACCTATTACAATTGTGGATACTAGATATGTTATAGTGCCCTCCTCACATGATTGTTTTTGTTTCTGTTGCTGTCTTTTGTTTTCCAACGCATCCATACTAGTTAGTGAAAGGATTTATATGTCTGCAGTACTTTTCCACTTTGACTACTCTTGATATGGGACAGTGCCTGCCATAATCTCTCTGTTCAGTTCTCTATCTCTGACAGTCACTCTGCAGCAACCAGACAACATGCACAATTCAACTAACAAGTGTCTACATACAGTAACAGTGCAGGCAGGAAAGGGGGTAATTTTGTAATTAGGCAATGCAAGTACCATACCTGAACCACAAATGAACATGTCAATTCTGTATCCCTTTTCCTGTGTGTGTGTGTGTGTATATATATATATTTATATATATATATATTATGGTAGACAACCCCATTTAAGGTTAAATGATGAAACTTTGCACCCTAATAACTTTGCCACCATTCAACAGATTTGCCTGAAATTTGGCAGGTGGAGGCGTAACCATAGGTCTTGAGATCTGATAACTTTTGTACCAGTGGATATAGGCTGTGGGTTGGTCAGTGACATTTCAGGGGGGCATTTGAGTTTTTGGTATTCCTTTGCTCGTGCCTACAATCGCACCAGTTTGTGCGACCAGTCAAAACTTCAGGAACATGTGGCCAGGGTCCCCCAATGTGCCTTTTGAAGATTTCTTGAAAAAATATTGAACAGTTCAAAAGTTATTCAAAGAACAAGTTCCCCATTATAGTCAGTGGGAAAAGTTAACACAAAGTTTGACAGTGTTGCACATGCACTTTTTAGTGTCGCAAATTACCCTAGTAGTGTCTCAAATCCACCATTTTGTTTTCAGTTACTGATCACAGAAATGCTTGGCATTTAAAATTGGGACCACATAGGGACATCATTATTTTTGTGTTTATCTAGTCAAGCCATGAGGATGCTAGCCATGTCTTTATTTTGGGGTTAAACACCCCAGAAATCTGTTTTTCAAATTTCTGGGAAAAGTAGTGTTACAATGTAGTGTCGCTCGTGCGACACTGTCACACTTTTATGCGAAAGGTGTCACAAATCACAACACTACTTTTCAACACTATGGCCAAAATGACAGGAATTGTTTGCCACCCTGCTGCAAAAGAACGGTTTGATCTTTTGGGCTGAAATCTGGAGGAAAGAGAGCCAACATCCCACAGAATGCCTTTTCATGGTTTGGTGAAAAAATGTTAGACCACTGCACAGTTATGGCACTCAGAATTTGACGCTTTTTCCCATAGACTAATATTACGGTGTCCACCACATGACAGGAATTCTTTGCCACCCTGCTGCCAAATAATGGTTTGGTCTTTTGGGCTGAAATTTGGAGGTAGAAAAGCCAACATCCCACATATGTGCCTTTTGGTGGTTTTGTGAAAAAATATTACAGGGCGGCAAAGTTACGGCATTCCAAAGTTCACTTTTGTCCTATAGGATAACATTACGGCGTCCACCACACCTTTCGGGGCCCGTATCTCGGAAATGGTGCAAGATACAGACTTTTCGTCAGAAAAACACTTAGCCCCCTAATTGAGGGGCTAAGTGCAAAACTATCCAGGAAAGTCATAATTCATATGAAATTTTAATTTTTTATCTACGTCGTACGGTTCCTGAGACATAAGCAGTTTAGTATTCCAACTCCTCATTTTCTGCTCCGAGTCCCATTATTATGCATACATTCTTTGTACTCACTGTGTTTTTCTATGCAGCTGTTAGGGAAAACCAGGGTGTGCACTTACGTTACTGTTACCTTTACCATTTCCGCTTGTGGTTCCATACCTGTTTGCGTTACCATTCCCATGTACGCCACCTTGCGCAGTACCCTTTGCGTTTTCATTTGCACTAGCATTTGTGTTACTGTTACCATTTGCATTTCCACTTCTGTTTGTCTTTGCATTTACATTTGCATCACCATGCACATTTTCATTTGTGTTTGCAGCCGCCCTACCATTTGCATTTGTGTTTCCGTTTGTCTTTCGTTTGGCATCATCGTTGCTCTTACCGTTACCATATGCGTTTCTAATTGAGTTACCATCACCGTGCATGTTACGCTTTGTCTTCTGTACACGCTTGCATTTGCATTTCTGTTTCTGTTTCCTTTGGAGTTATTTTGCTGTTACCGTTACATTGCATTTCCAATTGTGGGTACCGTGACTGTCAGCGTATTACATCTGGTTGCGTTCCGTTCACCACATTTGCGTTTCTGTTTCTCTTTGCTTTGGCATTATTGTTTGCTTACAGTTACCATTTGCATTTACAATAGTGGCACCATGACCATGCGCCTTACTAGTTGCGTTTCCGTATGTGCTTGCATCTCCGTTTGTGTCACTGTTCACTTTGGCATCAATTTCCGCTTGTATTTCTATTAACGTTTGCTTTACCATTTACATTTACATCACCATGCACATAAACATTAACGCTTGTGTTTGTGTAGCAGTTACCATTACTATGTCACACAAAATCACATGGTGGGAGTGCAGGGCCTGAAGGGCCTGCACTTCCACCACCACATTCCATTCACTATTTATAGTCCTCATTCTCAAAAAGAAGGGAAATACATGGCAAAAAACTCCATTTAATGCATCAGTTAGGGTTGTTTCACAATGACAAAGTGAGAAACTCGTGTTGGGTTGAAGCCCTTGCACACCCAACCCGCCTAACCGCATCGGGTGTGTGTTGGAGTCATTGGTCCTAATTCTCACCCCATTCTCCTATACCTCAGCTTGTTTACACATGTGATGGGGTGAGAGTTAGGCAGATGACCCCAACGCACACCCCGAGCCAGTTGGGGGGCTGGGTGGTAAGGGGCTTCAACCCTAACACTGAATTTCGCTTTGTCACTGTGAAACAACTCTAACTGATGCATTAAACAGAGTTTTTTGCCATGAAAATATTTATATATATATATATATATATATATATATATAGATTATGATGGCATGGGAGTGTCACTGTAGTTTTGGTTGAGTACCCACTTTATAGTTAAATCTCACGTTTTGCACCTTAATAACTTTGCAACCATATGACAGATTTGCCTGAGATTTTGCTTGCATGGTCTGGTTCCATAGATCTGTGGATCTGGCAAGTTGTGTTATGGTCAGATGTATGGTTGCGGAGCTACAAAGCACCACGAAAAGCAAAAAAAAAACAGACTTTTTGCATGTTTGTTTGCTCGCACCTAAAGCCTGCACAGTTTGCACGTTCAGTCCAAAAACTTCCGGGAACATGCAGCCAGGGTCCCCAATGTGCCTTTTGAAGATTTTGTGAAAAAATATTAAATGGTTCAAAAGTTATTCAAAAAACAAGGTTCCCGATTATAGTCAATGGGAAAAGTTAACAACAGATGTGAAAGTTTTGCAAATGGCCTTTTTTACTGTTGCAAATTACCCTTTTACTTTCGTGAGTCAGCCTTTTTTTTTCAGTTACAGCACAGAAAAATGCCTGGCATTTAAAATTGGGACTCTCTAGGAACACAATTCTAGTTGTGTTCACCTAATGAATCCTGAGGATGCTAGCCATATTTTTTTAGAAGTTAACCCCCAGAAATATATTTTTTTAAATTTTTGTAAAAAGCACTTTCACAAAATACTTTCGCAAATGAGAAAGTTTTGTGATTTCTTTTGAAAAACCTTTGTGATTTGCAAATGTAATTAGTGAAAGTATGGGCAAAACAACAGGAAATCTTTGCCACCCTTCTGCAAAACAATGGTTTGGTCTTTTGGGCTGAAATGTGCAGGGAAGAAAGCCAAGACGCCACATGTGTGCCTTTTGGTGGTTTGGTGCCAAAATATTACACGTCTACAATGGTACGGCACTCTGAACTTGACGATTTTTCTCATAGGATGACATTACGGCATCCACCGTGCCTTTTGGGTCCCGTATCTAGAAAACGGTTTAAGATACAGACTTTTAATCACAAAAATTCTTAGTCTCCTGCTGGGGGGCTAAGTGCAAAACTAGTCTGGAAAGTCATAAATATTATGGCCCAGATATTCAAACTGTGCCCAAAAAGTGCGCAACAGCAGGAGCAAGCGCAAGTCCATTGTGCCCATGCGCAAGAAGTGCGATATTCAAAAATTGTGCAGGTCAAGATGCACCTGCGGCCTACACTGAATATTGCTCCACTTGTGCTATGGCACAACCAGGAATGTGCAGTTGCGCAGTTCAGATGTGCCATAGTGAAACCAGGGATTCTCAGTGGAGCAGTCCAGATGCGTCATAGTACAACCAGGGATGCCCCATGGAGCAGGGCAGCAGTGCAACAGCACAACCAGGGATGCACAGGGACAGGATGCAGGAGCCCACCACCCATGCTAGAGATGGGCAGAGGAGCACACAGCAGAACAGACATCACCCCCTACACCCCATGCACTGCACAACCGGTGGAGAGCTGGAATAACCACTGGCCCATGGATACCAGCAACCAACCCACAGCCAAGGCATGGTGCTCCAGCACACCTCCTGGCAAGCTGTGACTGGTACACAAGGAGGGCCGACCACCCCATGCCACACCATCCCACCAATGTAGAGCACACCCTGCACCATGATCCCCATACACCCTGCCCAGGAGTAGTGCCCAACAGTGCAGGACACCCCATGCATGCCACCACCCCCACTGTGACAATGCAACCCTATGCACCATGGAGTCATGCAAGGCAGCCCCACCATGAGCACCCTGCAGTGGGTGGCAGCAGACAGCGATGCAACAACTGCATACACAGTGCCACCCTGTATGTCCCCTCGAGGTACAGCTGAGAGACTGACCATGCGTCGGCACGTGAGGCACCCCACATGCGACAGGGCATGCTCCGGACCCCATCACCAGTGGTACAGCACCCTGCACACCCTCCCAAGGACACATCCTGTCCCAGCACTGGCCACAACAGCCAGCACAGACACACACAGTGTTGCATGGAAGCATGCGCCACACAGGATGCAACAGAGTGCATGGACAAACACCCACCCATACCTAAGGGCACACCAACACAGGGACACAGTAGCGGGTCAACCAAGCCACTGGTGTGTGGCTACGGCAGCCGTGTACACACGGCCAGCATCCCTACATGGCACAGGTGTCCCAGCCACCCTGAGCAGGCACCATGAAGCTGTATGCCACAAGCATGCAGCCGGAGCACAAGTGACAGACAGTGGAGCACATCCCCTGCAACAGACACAAGTGACAGCATCGAGGTGGGACAACAACAGCGGAGGCCACAGTGCCACCCGAGGCAGACGGGCACCACACCGGTGACAGGAGGCAACCTGGCATTTTTGTAACCGTTTGCATTACCGTTTGCGCTTGCATTTGCATTTGAATTATCATTTTTGTAACCATTTGTATTTGTGTTACCATTTGCACTTGCATTTCCATTTCCGTTTGTGTTACCATTAACGTTAACAGTAGTGTTACCATTACTGTTTCTTTTACCATTAGCATTTGCATTTGTGTTTGGTTACCATTACCATTTGCATTTGTGTTTACGTTACTGATAGCATTACTGTTAGTGTTATCATTACTGTTTGCATTTCTAGTACTGTTACCACTACCATTAGCTTTAGCATTACCGGTACCGTTTGCATTAGCATTTCCATTACTATTCATGTTTGCACTTGTGTTTCTGTTACCGTTACCAGTTGTGTTTCCATTTCCGCTTGCATTTGCATTACCATTTGTTTTACTGTTACCGTTTGCATTTGCGTTACCGTTAGCGTTATCGTTTGTGTTTCTGTTTGCCTTTCCATTTGCATTACCATTACTGTTACCATTAATGTTTGCATTACCATTGCCATCAGCGTTACCATTACCGCTACCATTAGTGTTAGCATTACCATTTCCATTACTGTTATCCTTAGCATTAGCATTACCATTACTGTCACCCTTAGTGTGGCAAATCAGTGTTACAAGATTTTCTTATACTACAGGGCTGCACTATGGCATCCTGCTTCTCTGTACATGAGTGCACAGGGCTTGGAGGGCCCGTGCTCCCATAAATACATGTGATTAAGATGGAATGGGCAAGTTGGTGGGGGGGGGCCCCATGCTCCAACCAAGATATACCTTTCACTATTTATAGTTCACATTCTCAAAAAGAAGGCAACTTCATGGTAAAAAAAACTCTGTTAATGCATCAGTTAGGGTTGTTACACAGCAACAAAAGCAGGGAAATTCAGTATTAGGGTTCAAAACTCTAACTCTGCATTCCCCCCCACCCCCACCACACATACACACACACACACACACACACATATACATGCAAGTAGGGGAAGGACCAAGTCAACACAACCAATCACACACAACCAGCAGCAGGTAACAGAAATAACATACAACTATCTAAACCACGAAACCATAGCCCCATGCTCCCATTCTCCAAAATGTATTTATACACACAGTTACTACATAACACTTCATTTATATTTACAGTTTGTACATCCCCACCTCCACACACACACACACACACACACACACACACCACACACCTGCTGGCACTACTTCTTCAGCTCAAAATCACTTTCACGTTCCCTCATATCTCACAACACTCTTTACACATATTTCTTATGTTTAAAATGAAAACTGTTGCTAACAATAGGAGTCGGAGCCACAGTGAAATCAGTGTTGTAAGGTTTACAGATTAATGGGAATTAATGGGCAGAATACCACAAGGGAAAAACTGTTGATAACACCAGAAGCTTCAGTAGCCATGCATTAAAATTAGGATTTCACTATAGCGACAGACCACTGTCACTTTCCACCTCCCCTATCCCCAACTTCACCTGTTAGCTAACACTCACTTCATTACTTTGGTCTGACTTCTCAACTGATTAAAACAAAATTACAACTGTACCTTATGTGCAAATCTATTTTCTTTACCTAACAGCAAAACCGTTGCATTCTTCACTCATTCTTTCAAAACATCAGGACACTAACGACCTGACACTCACTCCTCCCTTACACTCTGTAACTACTGTTCTTCCTGAACATCTCAAGTTGCATCTGCCTCCCACGACACAATACCACGATCTCCATAGAAACAGATCCCAAACTGTTTTTTTTTCCTTTTTGACAAATAATTGAAACCACAAAACCCTCTGTATCTCTTACTGTGCTGCTGCCTTCATGTTCACAGTCCTACATGTGCTATTCTCCACACATGGTCCCATTCACTCCGCTTCCACCTGCTTACATGACAAAAAGAGAAAACACAACTAACAATGGATGTAAAAAATAAATCATCTTGATGAATCTCATGAACTGCTCATGCAACCCTCAGAAAGGTGCTCTCGCTAAACATTATGTAATTTTCTCTTGTTCATTTTTAGAAAGACGCTTACTGCACCAAATCATAGCACATGTCATCTCACTCATCCAGCATCTGATGCATGCCCCTTGATAACGGACAGAGCAACTGGCAGCATAATACACATAATGACATTAATTAACTAAAAAAATCCCACAAAATTTTACTACATTAAAAAAAGTAAAATACAAGTAACACAGAATAACATATCACACAAAGTCTGCCCCTACTGCATAAATGAAATATGCAGGGGTGACTGTGTGATACAGCATTTATGTGATGTAGTTGCCATTGCCCTCTTGTAACCATCACTCATGGCCCTGCCACTCGTGGGGTTACTTGAGGTCAATGGCAACTGCACCAGATAAATGTTGTATCAACATCACTCCTCGTAGATATATATATATATATATATATATATATATATATATATATATAAAATACTGGTGTGGTAGTGCCAGTATAGTTAGGGTTGAGTAAGCAGTTCTATGTTAAACCTCAACTTTTGCACCTTAATAACTTTGTCACCACTTGGCAGATTTACCTGACATTTTACATGCATGGTCTGGTGCCATAGATCTCTGGATCTGGCAAGTTACATTATGGTTGGATGTACGGTTGCAGAGCTGCAGAACACCAAGAAACGCAAAAAAAAAACTTTTTGTGAGTTTCTTTGCTCACGCCCACAGCCCGAATGATTTGTCCATTTGGTCTGAAATCTTCAGGGAATATGCAGTCTGGGTCAATGATGTGCCTTTCAAAGATTTGGTGAAAAAATATTAAACTGTTCAAAAGTTATTCAAAAAACAAGTTTCCCATTAAAGTCAATGGGAAAAAAATATATGTGTCTCACGAAAGCTGCCGCCAGTACATTTTACTGTCACAAATAGCCCTTTTACTTTCATGCTGTTGCCATCTTGTTTTCAGTTAGCAAGACAGAAAAGTGCCTGGCATTTAAATTTGGGACCCCCTAGGTAAACACTGACTGTTGTGTTTACATAGTTGGGTCCTGAGGATCACTGCCCTAGCTTTTTTGGGCGGAAAACCCCCAGAAATGCATTTTTCAAGCTCGACTCCCCTGTACTTTCACAAATTATGACAGAACAAATGTGACACTTTCACAAATCACGAAAGTTTAGTGCCTATATTTTCTGAAAGTGTCACAATTTGCATAAGTACTCTGCCAAAAAAAAACAAAAAACAATTCTTTGCCACTCCACTGCAGCAACATGGTTGGGGCTTTTGGGCTGAAATTTGCAGGGTAGCAAGCCCTGGTCCCAGAGATGTGCCTTTTGGTATTTTGGTACTAAAACAATCAAAGGACCCAAAGTTACAGCACTCCAAATTTGAGAAATTTATCATAGGATGACATCACTGTGACATCTTTCGGCGTCCGTATCTCAAAAACAAAGCGAGATATGGATTTTTTGCTACTTGCTGCTTAGTTAACCTTTAGGTAAACTAAGGCACAAAAACAAGTTTGGAAATCATAGATTACACATACACTGGAATTTTTCCTCTACTTACTATGGTTAAAGAGATATTGGCAAAAATGTGTTACAAGGGTTCCTTTGGAGTACTATGACGATGCTGTATTGCTCTGTACTAATGTGTAAGTGGGAGCAGAGGGCCTGGAGGGACCCCACTCCCACATATGCATACCATTATGCTAAAAATGGACAATGTGAAGTGAGCACAGTGCCCGAAGGGCCAGTGCTCCCACTAACACATACCAGTTACCAGTTACATTACACTTTCTCAAAAAGAAGGGAAACGCATTGCAAAAAAACTCCATTAATGCATCAATTAGAGTTAATAGCATGGCAACAAAAGTTTGGAATTGTGATGTTAGGGTTACACCCCTCCACCCTCCACACACCAACAAGCATTGGGGTGTGTGTTGGAGTTGTAGGTCCTAACTCTCACCCCATTCTCCTAAACTGCACCACCTCAGCTTGTTTACACATGGAATGGGGTGAGAGTTAGGCTGACAACCCCAACACACACCCCAGTGCACGTTGGTGTGTGGAGGGTGGGAAGGGATAGTGGTGTAACCCTAACATCACATTTCCAAACTGTTGTCACTGTCCTATTAAGCCTAACCGATGTACTAATGGAGTTTTTTGCAATGAATTACACTAGTGTAGTAGTGCCAATATAGTTTGGGTTGAGTAAGCACTTTAATGTTAAACCTCAAATTTTGCACCTTAATAACTTTGCCACTGTATGACAGATTAGCCTAAATATTTGCATGCATGGTCTGGTACTATAGATCTCTGGATGTGGCAAGTTGTGTTATGGTTGGATATACAGTTGTGGAGTTACAAAACACCAAAAACCCACAAAAAAAGACTTTTTGTGCATTTCTTTGCACAATTAGTCCATACAGTTTGAAATCTTCAGGGAAGATGTAGTCTGGGTCACTGATGTGCCTTTCAAAGATTTGGTGTAAAAATATTAAACCGTTCAAAAGTTATTCAAAACACAAATTTCCCATTATAGTCAAGGGTGGGGAATATATGTGCATCACGAAAGTTTCGCAAATGCACTTTTACTTTCACAAATGACCCTTTTACTTTCACGATTTGGACATCTTGTTTTCATTTAATGAGAGAGAAAAATGCCTGACATTTAAATTTGGGACCCTCTAAATAAACACTGACTGTTGGGTTTACCTAGTCGGGTCCTGAGGATGCCAGCCCTATCTTTTTTGGGGGTAAAATCCTCAGAAATGCCTTTTTAAACATCAGAGAAAAAATATTTTTGCAAATCAAGAAAGAAATAGCTAAGATACTTTCTCAAATGTAAAAGTTTCATGCTACTTTTTGCGAAACATTCATGATTTGGGAAAGTATTTTTAAAAAACTGCAAAATTTTGCCATCCTCCTGCAACAAAATGGTTGGGTCTTTTGGGCAGAAATTTGCAGGATTACAAGCCTTGGTCACACAGATGTGCCTTTTGGTGGTTTGATGGCAAAATATTCAAAGGGAAAAATGTTCTGAAGTTGAGAAATTTCCCATAGGATAACATTGAGGAGCCCGTGACACCTTTTCGGTGTCTGTATCTTGAAAACTAAGCAAGATACAGAGTTTTCATTACTGGCAGCTTAGTAGAAACAAGTTTGGAAATCATAGATGACACCTGCAGTGGAATTTTGTTCCTACTTGCTACGGTTACAGAGATATTGGCAAAAATATGTTCCAAGGGTTCCAAGCGTGCCTTTTCAGTGCATTTTGGTGTCTGTATCTCAGAAACAATGCAAGATACAGATTCAGTCAATTCATGTTGCATGAAGTACTCGCTGTCATGATTACACCAGCACTGGAATTTTTTTCCTTGCTGCTACAGTTGCTGAGATATTAGCAAATTAGTGTTACAAGGGTTCCTTGCCCTGCAGGACTGCTGTATGGCTCCGTAGTTATGTGTAAGTGGAAATGCATAGCCGAGGAGGGCCTGTACTCCCACATACACATACCATTATGCAAAAAATGGACACTGTGAAGGGCGTGCAGGGCCCAGAGGGCCTGCACGCCCACTAACACATACTACTTACAGTGTACTTTCTCAAAAAGAAGCCTGCCTGCTGTTTCTGACAGAAGAGAACTTTGGTTTCAGAGCAAGAAACAGAAGTCTAGAACTACAGATTTTTTACTAATTGCCCTCCTTCCCACTACTCCACCCTCCCACCCAAAGCCAGTTCTACTTTTATAGCCACTGGATTTGACTGACAACAGGAACTTCCTGTTTGGCAGTAGGAAGGGAAGGATCAGTGAGACACATTAGTTTCATCAACCTTGAAGGAACCTGAAAAATAACTCTTTCTCCCCCCCTTGGCTGCTGGAGGTCTGAATCCAAGCACGGAAGAAGGAGGCTACTGAAGACTACAAGAAGTTCCTGTCCTAGAACAGGAAGAGTGAGAGTTGTAAGGGCACATAGGCAGTAGGAAAGTAAGTGTAAAAATACATAGAGGGAAGAGACAGTAAGTTTACAAAGCAACAAGAGAGGACACAAAATATGTCAAGATGGGAGTGGTACAGTGCAATGGCTGTGGGGCAGCAGTGTTCCGGGAGACATTCTGGAGGCTGCAATGCTGCCCTGTTTGCAGACACCTCTCTGGTCTGAGGGAGGAGGTTGTCTGTCTCCAGGCTGACCTGGCTAGGATTTGTGAAACTTCTTCCCCCACCCAGAGACCACCAGGGCCACCATCGTTACCTCAGAGGTTGCCAAGAAAGAGGAGCGGTTGGATCAAGGTGGGCTCAGGAAGGGAGAGGGTGATGGAAAAGAGATGCATTCCTCCAGTTGTACCTCTCCACAGTTCTTATGCTGTTCTGGCAAAGAGTGGTTCATCTATGGAGGCACTTGCAGTGGAGACCAAGGAGGATGCTGGGAACCTCCAAAAAGGAGACCCACAGGAGGGTGGCATGAGATCCCACAGGGGAAGAAACAACTCCTGGTGGGGGACTCAATCATTAGTGGGGTGGAAGTGGGGGAGGAAGGGGATAAGGAGATAAGGTGCCTGCCTGGCACCACGGCTCACACAGACAGGAAGCAAATCCTCAGGATCACAGGAGCAGCTGCATGAGGGAGGGAGCTGGATGTTATTGTCCACCTAGGGACAAATTACCTGGCTGTGAATGGGATCAGAGCAGTGGAAGAGGAGTTTGTGGAGTTGGGATGGGGCCTTAGACAAGTAGTATGTACTGTAACCTTCTCAGAGGTGCTGCCTGTCTATGGCAAGGATGATGCTAGGGTAATCTGCACCATGGGATTCAATGAATGGTTGAAAAACTGGTGTGGAGCTCAGGGATTTGGCTTCATTGGGGACTGGGGAGCTACCTGGAGGGATGCAGGCTTATACTTGTGCAATGGTCTGCATCTGTCCAGGGGTGGGATCCAGGATCCTAGGTGACAGGTTTAAATGATTTATTGGCAAGCATTTAAACTAGCCAAGGAGGGAGGCACTGAAAAGAAGCAGGGAAATCCCAGCCTCCCCCCACAAAACTCAGTAGTTAGAGTTGTAAACTCCAAGGTAGAGAAGTCAGTAGGGAGCAGGACAGGGATAAATGCAGAAAAAAGTGGTAAGGACAGGGATGGGACTAAAAGGGGTAAGGTCATAAAAAATAAATGGAAGATGATGAGAACCAATGCCCGCAGTCTGTGCAACAAGCTCCCTGAACTAGTGACCTTGATGGAAGAGGGATGCCTGGATATTGTGGCAGTCACTGAAACATGGTACACAGAGAACCATGACTAGGATGTCAACATACCAGGATACACAGTCTACAGGAGGGACAGAGTGGGTAAAAGAGGAGGAGGAGTAGCTCTCTATATAAGAAAAGGGATTAAAGCAACATAACTAAAGAGTAAAAAGGAAATTGATGAGTCACTATGGGTCACCCTGGAGACAGGAAATGGCACCACAATCTGCATGGGGGTTGTGTACAGACCTCCATCTCAGGGGAAGGAAAAGGACAAGAAAATGATAGAAGGCATCCTTAAAATGGCAGAAAAAGGGGAGATAATGTTAATGGGGAACCTGAATATGCCAGATGTTAACTGGAGTACCTTTGCTGCAGGCACATCCAAGAGCTGGGTCATTCTTGATGCCCTACAGGAGGCATGCCTCAGACAGCTAGTGTTGGAACCCACTCAGAAGGGAGCAATCTTAGACCTGGTACTCTCAAATGGGGAAGGAGAAAGGATCTCAGATTTAGAAGTGGATAGCCATCTGGGAACAAGTGACCACCAAACAGTGTGGTTCACACAACACAGCCATAGAGTCAATCCATACAAAACAAAAGTATTGGACTTTAGGAAGGCTGACTTTGGGAAAATGAGAGTGCCTCAGAAAAGCACTAGCAAATGGGCAAGAGGGAGGGGTGGAGGAACAATGGGGAATAATCAAAACAGCCATCGCAGAGGCAGCAATCCTTTGTGTGAAGCAAATCAACAAAACAAAACAAAAGAAAAAAACACTATGGTTCTCAAAAGAGGTGGCAGGGATGGTTAAGGAGAAAAGGATAGCATTCAGGAAATATAAGGAAACACAGAAGGAGCAGGACAGAGAACTGTATCAGTTAAAGCAGAAGGAGGCAGGGAAGGCAGTCAGAATAGCAAAGGCACAAACTGAGGAAAAGATAGCCAACTCTGTTAAGAAGGGGGATAAAACCTTTTATAGGTACATTAGGGAGTGAAGAAAGACTAAGGGAGGGATACACAGACTTAATAAAAGGGAGAAAATGTGGGCAGAGGGTGACAGTGAAAAAGCAGGGATACTGAACGAATATTTCTGCTCAGTATTCACAACAGAAGAGGAGGGGGAGGTACCTAAACCAAACAAGGGAGAAACTCTGAATAGGGGTTCGATACCAGTTTATTCACAGAAGAAAGGGTTTTGAAAGAACTCTTGAAACTGAGGGTGGACAAAGCAATGGGGCCTGATGGAATTCACACACGAATTCTAAAAGAACTAAGGGTAGAACTAGTAACACCACTGACTACTCTCTTTAACAAATCATGGGAGGATGGGGTGATTTCTGAGGACTGGAGGAGGGTAAATGTGATTCCACTTCACAAAAGTGGGAGCAGGGCAGAGGCAGGAAACTACAGACCAGTTAGTTTGACTTCAGTGGTAGGGAAAATGATGGAATCACTTCTGAAGGAAAGAATTGTTGAGTACCTAGAGGCCAGTGGGGTACAGGACCCAAGGCAGCATGATTTCACAGCAGGAAGCTCATGTCAGATGAACCTAATAGATTTCTTTGACTGGGTGACCAAAGTAGTAGACCAGAGAGGGGCTGTGGATATGGCCTACCTAGATTTTAGCAAGGCATTTGACACAGTCTCACACAAAAGATTAATATACAAGTTAGCTAGCCTTGGAGTGGGTCCCAAGGTGGTAGCCTGGATAAAGAAATGGCTGGACAACAGGACGCAAAGGGTAATAGTTAATGGAGTCCATAGTGAAGAAAGGAGGGTAGATAGCGGGGTACCACAGGGTTCGGTACTGGGACTGGTCCTCTTTAATGTCTTTATAAGTGACATTGGCGAGCACCTGGAAGGAAAGGTATGTCTCTTTGCAGATGACACAAAGATTTGCAACAGGGTTGATACACAAGGTGGGGTGTAAAGAATGAAAAGGGACTTGGCAAGGTTGGAGGAATGGTCAAATATGTGGCAGCTCAGATTCAATGCAAAGAAGTGCAAGGTAATGCATCTGGGAAACAAAAACCCAGGGGAAGAGTACACAATGGGGGGGTGAATTAATAACAACAACAAAAATCAAAAGAGACATAGGAGTAATTATATCAGATGACATAAAGGTGAGCAAGCAATGTGAGAAGGCAGTAAGGAGGGCTGGGGGATACTGGGATGCATAGGGAGAGGCATCAGCAGTAGAAAACAGGAAGTTGTTATCCCTCTGTTCAGACAGTTAGTGAGACCCCATCTGGAGTACTGCGTGCACTTCTGGAGACCCCATCTCCGCAAAGACATAGACAGATTGGAGGCTGTTCAGAGGAGAGCAACCAAAATGGTGCAGGGTCTGCACCAGAAGACATTCGAGAAGAGACTAAAGCAACTTAATATGTATACCCTTGAGGAAAGGAGGGAGAGGGGGGACATGATAGAAACTTTCAAGTATCTCAAGGGAATTAACAAAATACAAGAGGGTAGTATCTTTCAGAAGAAGAGATGTGCAAGAACAAGGGGATACAAATTGACGATAGAGGGGGATGGCCTGAGGTAATGTTAGAAAGTTTCAACAGAGAGGGTTGTGGAAGCATGGAACAGCCTTCCTGAGGAGGTTGTGGAGTCAAGAACAGTGGGAGAATTCAAGAATGCATGGGACAGGCATAAGGCAATTTTAGTGGGGGGGTAGGAGGAAGTAAGTTGTTGATTAACTAGAATCTGCAGCTTATCTATCAGGTAGGGAAATGGGCAGACTAGGTGGGCCAAAGATATATGAGCAATATTGCCCATTTTCACAAGTGTCCAGTGATATGCCAGCCTGGTGGCACTGAGTTTTGAGACGCTGGACGCCACACCTAGTGCTACACCTGTGACCCAGGTTTGGGAATGAGACAGGGTCATCAGGGGTTAGCAGGAAGGTGGGAGTTTGATTGACCAGTCGCAAGGCTGATCTCGTATCCCAGAGAGGGATCTCACCGCTCCTGCCATACGGCAGACCCCAGGTGGAGGCCTGAGGGTAGTGCAGGTCAGGATCAATACAAGAATGGGTGGGTGCTGCAGGACCACAGCATGCATGTGCCTTCACACGCACATGTGTGGCTGTAGTGGGGCAGGGAGAGAAAATGGAGCCGACAAGCTCTATGATGATCCTGGTGGATGTCTGGGACCAGATGTGAATCCACCCCCCAGGAAAGGGGGGGCAGTGCCACCTGCCAGTTCCCCAGGAAAAATGGGGAAAAAATCTTAACTGAAAAAAAAAGTGTCCAGTGATAAACATTTAACAAATACAACTAAACATAATAAACACATATACAATAGTATAAAACAGAAAATTGAAAACATTTATAAACACTTCTGTTAAGTAAAACATTTTATAGGTTGTTTTTAAATGCAGACAATGTTGGACACTGAACTAATGGTAATGGCAGACTGTTAAAAAAGTTTAACTCCCCTATATGATAAGGAAAGTTGTCCCTGTGTGGTATGGCAAAAAGGAATTCAGAAGGAATTCCCTATGGTATATCTGGAAGTACATCTATCAACAGACCTCTGATATAGGGAAACAATACAACTGGGTATATAACCCAAATGAATTTTGTAGAAGGATATCAAAATCTTACTGTTAAAGCTGTCATCTAAAGACAGACAATTTAAAGTCTTGTAGAGGTCGCAATGGCGAGTCATCCATAGGAGCCCAGTGACAAAACAGATAATGTTGTGGTACAGTATGTAGTCCTCAATCTTCCAAAAAATGTTGAAAAGGAAGAAGAGTAAACCAATTAACCATAGTCTATCAGGGAAAGCAAAAAACTATTAGCCAACATAGCCCTTATTTCAAGCATTAAAAATTGTTTTACTTGGTATAACATATCAAGTCTATGATGTAATTTTTTAATCAACTGACATATGTGATTTTTGAAAGTCAAGTAACTGTCAAGGGTTATGCTAAGACATTTAAACTCAATAACTCTTTCCGTCTGGTACCATCATTATCTATAGGAATAAATTCAAAATCAGTGGCCTTTCTTATACCAGAAAAGGCCATTGATTTTGTCTTTTTGGAGTTAAGGACTAAACCACATGCATAGAACCAAGAGTGTTGTCTGTTAACATCACTGGAACTTATCAAGAAGTGATGAGACACTATTGCTTTTACAAGAAAGAACTGCATTCATTTGACATGACCTTCCTTCCCCCCATGAATCCATGCTGTTTCCAGTCTTGTAACCCATTGGATTCAAGATATTCCATAATCCTTTCCTTCAGCAGTGATTCCATTAACTTATCCACCACCAATGTCAGGCTAACTGGCCTATAATTACCAGCCTCCTCCCTGCTATGACTCTTCTGAACTAGGACTACATCTGCCCTCCTCCAGTCCTCCAGAACCACTCTCATTTCCATTAAGCAGTTAAATAGGATTGTCAGAAGTGTGGCCAGTATCTGCCTGAGTTACCTCAATATCCTTGTATGCACCCTCTCTGGCCCCATTGCCTTGTCCAGTTTCAGATTAGCGAGTCCCTTCAGGACCTACTAGTGTCCACCTCCCTCACAGCAAAGCTCTTGCTGCTTTTATGTGGCCCCTCCCCTTCTTCCTCTGAGAACACTGAGCAAAAATATTTGTTCATGTTGTCTGCCTTTTTCTGGCCTCCCTCTGCACAGTTCCTCCAATCCTTTTTTTAACCTTACACTCTCCCCCTGCCCTGGGTCTTCTTCTTTTCAGTTACATACTTAAAAAATATTGTGTCCCCTTTAAGGTACAGCCTGGGCTATTCTCTCATAGAAACATAGAATTTAACAGCAGATAAGCACCGCTTGGCCCATCCAGTCTGCCCATTTCTCCCTACCTACATTATTACATCAGACCATACCTAATCTACAGCTCTTTCCCCCTCCCCCCTTTCTTTCTACTATGATTCTCATGTGTTTATCCCATGCCTTTTTGAACCCCACCACTGTTTTTACCCCCACCACCTCTGCAGGAATCCACCATTCTTTCTGTGAAGAAGTATTTCCACACATCTCTCTAGAATCTACCCCCCCAGCTTCGTAGCATGTCCCCTTGTTCTTGAGCACCTTTTCTTCAGAAAAATACTCCCCTCCTGAACCTTATTTACCTCCATGAGATATTTAAAGGTCTCTATCATATCTCCCCTCTCCCACCTCTGTTTGAGAGTGTACATATTGAGGTCCTTTAGTCTCTCCTCATACAGCTTTTGATGCAAATCCTTCACCATTTTAGTTGCCCTCCTCTGGATCACCTCCATTCTGTATATGTACTTCTGGAGGTGTGGTCTCCAGAGCTAGACACAGTACCTTAGGTGGGGTCTTACCAGCAATCTATACAGAGGCAACACCACCTCCTTCTTTCTGCTGATGATACTCCTCCCTATGCACCCCAGGATCCCACTTGTCTTCCCTACTGCCTAGTCACACTGCCTGGCCACCTTCAGGTCCTCTGATATGATTACTCTCAGGTCTCTTTCCTGCTTCATGGTCATCAATACCACTCCACCCATTTTGTACTTCACCCCTGGGTTTCAGTGCCCTAAGTGCATTATTCTGCACCTTTTTTACATTGAAACCCAGCTTCCATACCCTTGACCACTCCTCTAGTTTTCTCAGGTCTCTGCTCATCCTTTCCATCCCCCTGCCTCCCTCCCTTGGAGTGTCCACCTCATTGCAGATTTTGGTGTCATCTGCAATGTGGCAGATCTTCCCTTCCAGCTCATCTGCAATGTCACTTATAGAGACATTAAAGAGGACTGGAACCAGCACTGATCTCTGAGGCACCCCACTGGACAGCCTCCCTTCCTTGGAGTGAACTCTGTTTACCACCATCCTCTGTCATCTATCCTCTGACCAATTTCTTATCCAGTTTAACCACTTTTGGACAAACTCCTAAGCTATCCAGCTTGCTTACTAGTCTCCAATGTGGAACGGTGTTGAGCACCTTACTGAAATCTAGGTGGGCCACATCCACCACCCGACCCTGATCTAGTTTCTTGGTCACCCAGTCAAAGAAATCTATCAGATTCATTTGTCATGACCTCCTCCTTGTGAAACCATGCTGCCTTGGATCTTGTAACCCACTGGATTCTAGATATTCCATCATCCTTTCCTTCAGCAGTGATTCCATTAATTTTCCCACCACTGATGCCAGGCTGACTGACCTATAATTGCCAACTTCCTCCCTCTAACTACTTTTGTGTAGTGAGACTACATCCACCCTCTTCCAGTCCTCTGGAACCACTCCTAATTCCAGTGAGCTATTAAACAGAACTGTCAGAGGTGCAGTCAATATTTCCCAGAGCTCCCTCAATACCCTTGGATGCGCCCCATCTGGCACCATTGCTTTGTCCACCTTCAGGTTAGCAAGTCCCTTCAGGACTCTTCCAAAAAAGGACTAGCGTCCACCTTCCTCCAAAGCTTCTGTTACTGTTTTGTGGTCCCTCCCCTTCTTCTTTATCTGTGAACACTGAAAAAAGTATTTGTTCAGGATGTCTGCCTTTTCCTGGTCCCCCTTTGCACACACACCCCTCCCCACCCTTTTAAACCTTACAATCCCACCCCTGGTCTTCCTCTTTTCACTTACATATCTAAAAAAGGTCTTGTCCTCTTTTGTTACCTCTTGAACTATTCTCTCTTCAGTTTGTGCCTTTGCACTCCTTACTGCTTTCCCTGTTTCCCTCACTACACTTCCCTATCCTCTTCTTCTGAATCTACTTATACCTTCTGAATGCTACCCTTTTAGCTTTTACCTTTTCAGCCACCTCTTTTGAGAACCATAGCAGTCACTTTTCCTCTTGCTTTTGCTCACTTGTTTGTCACACATAATTGTTGCCTTTGCTATGATCCCTTTTATCTTCACCTACTGTTTCTCCACCCCCACCCAGGTCACGCACCCCTGCTAGGTCATCCTTGAGGCATTCGCCCATCTTTTTAAACTCTGCTCTCCTGAAGTCCAGGACCTTCACCCTTGTGTGGTTTGATTCTGCAGCTGTCCTTTTATTGAACCACACTGTACAGTGATCATTGGTCACCAAGTGGCCTCCCACCTTGATGTCTGCAATATTATCCCTGTTAGTGAGTACCAGGTCCAGTATTGTCATTATTGTCCCATCATGAATGGATTCACTGACTAGTTGCTTGAGGAGTTCCCCCTGCAGAGAGTCCAGGATGTCCTTTCTTCTAGCTGAAGCTGCTGCTGGGAGGCTCCAATCCACGCAGGTTGAAGTCCCCCATCAGCAGCACCTCCCCCTTTCCTGCCATTATGCCAATGGCTTCCACCAGTACCTTATCTAATTCCTCCCTCTGTGCTGGAGGTCTGTGGATCACTCCTGAGCAAATAGTGCCTCTATTTCCCATCTCCATCATAATCCACAGTACCTCTGTCTGCACCTGTATTTCCTGTATCTTTGTGGCTTTTATGCTTTCCCTCACATGAAGAACCCTACCTCCTCCTTTCCTTCCCATCCAGCCCTTCCTGAACAGAGTATAGCCTGGTATGGTCATGTCCCAGTCATGATTTTCAGTGCGCCATGACTCAGTAATGGCCACAATATATAAGTCGGCCTCTGTCATGATAGCCTCTAGGTCTGAAATCTTATTTCCTAGACTTCTAGCATTTGCACACATGGCCTTCCAGATTTTGATTCCACTCTGTTTGTGGCCCCCTTTTTTCCACCATCCCTTCTTCCCACCTCTCTTTTTAACACTTCTGTTCCTTTCCCCCTTTATCTCTACCACCCTGCTCCCTTTATCAATTTGCACCCTAGGGGATTCATCTCCCCTTGCATTCTCCTTACTCTCTACTTCAGCCTGTGGGGGGGTAGCAGTTTCTGACTCCCCGATTCCTTCTTCCACCCCCTTGTTAGTTTAAATGTTCATTTAAGTAACATTTAAACTGTCCACTGAGGACTGCCGATCTCCTCCCAGATGGATGCAGGATATCACCTCTGTATAGGCCATTATCCTCTCAGGTGGGTCCCCTGTCCCCAATTTATCTGAATACTTGCTCTCTTCACCATTCATTCAGCCATGAGTTGAAGCTCTTGGTGCAGAGTTCCCTCTCCTGTGCCCTGTCATAGACATGCAGCACCTCAGCGAGAGTCACTGAGTGAGCTACTCGTCTAAGACCCCTCTCCAGCTCCATAAACTCACCCTGCACTATCCTAACCTCATCTCTAGCCAGGTCATTAGTTCCCAGGTGTACAATGACATCCAGCTCTCACTCCCATTCTGCTGCCCCTTGTGATCTGCAAAACTTGCTTCCCACCACTCCGAGCCATAGCACCTGGTAGACACCAAACCTGCTTCTCCCCCCCTTTCCTATTCCTAAATCTATCCCCCTCACAATTGAATCCCCCACCAGAAGTTGCTTTCTTCTCCTCTATGGTCCTCAATCACCCTCCTTGTGGTCTCCACTATGGTGGGCCCCCAGGTCATCCCTAAGACATTCACCTATCATTATAAAATCCATCCCTCTGAAGTCTTGGACCCCCGCCCTTGTGTGGTTCAATTCATAGAAACATAGAAGTTGATGGCAGATAAGGACCACAAGTCCCATCCAATCTGCCTGTTTCTTCTTTTTCTACCTTATAAATATTCCATCAGCCTTTGCTCTGTCAATGGCCTATCTATTCATACTCATCTGCATTGCTCCCTTATGCCTATCCCATGCCTGTTTAAAGCCTTGCACTGTATTCATATCCACCACTTCCTGAGGTGGGTTGTTCCATGCATCCACCACCCTTTCTGTGAAACAGAACTTCCTCATATTACCCTTTAATCAGCCTCCCTCTAATCTCATGCTGTGTCCTCTTGTCCTGCTATTTTTCTTATATTGAAACATGTTAGACTCTTTCACCTTGTTAATGCCATTAAGGTGTTTGAATACTGCGATCATATCACCTCTCTCCCTCCTTTGTTCTAGGGTATACATATTGAGCTCCGTTAATCTATCCTCATATGTTTTCTGATGCAGTCCCTGCATCATTTTGTTTGCCCTTCTCTGGACTGCCTCAATTTGATTAATGTCCTCCAGATGGGGCCTAACCAGTGTCCTGTAAAGAGGGATTATTACCTCCTTCTTCCAACTTGTGATACCCCTACTAATACACCCCAACATCCTCCTTGCCTTATCTACTCCTTTAGTGATCTGCTTGGATGATTTCAGGTCATCGGTGATGATGATGCCCAAGTCTCATTCTTCCCTTGTGACTGCCAGCAACTCCCTTCTCAGCCTATAGGTGGCTTCAGGGTTTCTCTTCCCTATGTGCATGATCTTGCACTTCTTTGCATTAAACCCCAGTTGCCACTCTTCTGACCATTTTGCTAGTTTATCCAGATCTCTGCCCACCCCATCTGGATCATCTACTCTGTTGCACATCTTGGTGTCATCTGCAAACAGACAAACCTTACCCTCCAGTCCATCTGCAATGTCACTGATGAAGATATTGAAGAGGACTGGACCCAGGACTGATCACTGAGGTACCCCACTTGTGACTTGCATCTCTTCCATAGCCATCCTTATATTGAACCACACTGTGCAATGATTATTGTTCCCTAGGTGGCCTCTCACCTTGATGTCTGCATCACTGTCCCTGTTATTGAATGTCAGGTCCTGTACTACCCAATCATAAGTGGGTTTGCTGTCTAGTTGCCTGAGGAATGCCCCCTGCAGGGAGACCAGGATATCCCTGCTTCTAGATGAAATTGCAGCTAGGAGGCTCTAATCTCCATTTGGTAGATTGAAGTCCACCACCAGCAACACATCCTCCTTTTTGGCCATCTTGCCAATGGCTTCCACGATGTCATGTGGAATTTATAATATATTATCCAGAACATCATTTTGCACTACAAGTGCAAAATAAAATGTCTCCTTCAGGATTCAAAAAATGACACCTGTCATGTTTATGAGGTGTTGTGAGCAACTGGCTATGTCGAAAGTCTGGAGTCAAAATGTTGAAAATTAGTGAAAATATTTCAATGTTCACTCATAACTTAATCTTTTTACTATATTTTTACACCAAATTTTCACCACAGACTTCTTAAGACCCCACCCATTGAACCTATTATGTGAACATTTTCAAATCCCCGCTGAAATGTAATTTCATGCCACCGCTGTGAAAACAAATTTTAGCCAAGATTTGAAAAACAACAGCTTTTGCATTTATGAAGTGGTGTGAATAAATGGATATGTTGAAAATTTGGGGGCAACATTTTGAAAATTACCAAAATTATGAGTGAGCATAGAAAATGTTCAATGTACGCTCATAACTTTTTTTTTATATTTTGACCCCAGATTTTAACATAGCTTTCTTATTACCCCACAACATGAACCCAGTAAGTGAAATTTTCAAGTCCCACCCAAAAGGTAATGAACCTGTGCCAGTGGAATACTCTGTCTGGCTGTGGACGTGTGGGACCAAGACAAGAGTTTGTGCTAGGGGTCCAATGCCAAAGAAGGAGTTCACGTGGCTGTGGACACACTGGGCCCTCTAGTTTCTGCACCAGAGTAAGAGTCTGTGGGGCTAGGGATGCAGACACACAGAGCCCTCTGGGCCCTGAAGCTAGGGAAGAGTTTGGCTGCAGATACACAAGGCCCTCTGGGTCCTGCAGCAAGGGAAATGGCAAAATAAAATTAAAAATTGCTTTTTAAATATACTCACAAAAGCAGAAAAGGCATATGAAAGCATTTTCATACATCATAAAAGTTATTTAGTAAAATCATAATTTTCATTATGCTTTCAGCACCCTTTGACTTGTCAAATTTCCATTTTTAGTTCACATAAAGTTCATTTTTCAGCAAAACAGAACGTAAGAATGAAGTGGTTTAATTTATTTGGTTTCATTACTTAAGTTTATGTTTTCATAAGTTATTTTGTGCCGTATCAGTTTAAAATACTGACAAATGGTTGCACAATAACAATTATAAAATGTGTGGATTTCTGAGGTTCTCTACAAATGTTAAATTGTCAGACATAAAAGTTAGATCTCATAAACTCACCTCATTTCATAATTATTACTGTGCCACCATATTTTGGTACAGTATTTGAAACTAATAAGGGCAAAATAACATACAAAAGCATAAACGGGAGTGATGAAACCATGCAAATGAAACCATTACAATACTTATGGGTCTGCCACTCATGATTTTGCTTAAATGTTATTTTCCATTAAAATACACAATATATAATGTGGCCAAAAGCACATTTCTTTCAGAGTAATATGCTGACCACTTGAACCATACAGCACGCCTCCACTTCAATTTTTTGTTTTCAGTGCAAATTTATTTTACTTTTTTTTAACTTTGGTATTGTTAAGCCATACAAAAGTTACTGTAAATATTTAAGTGCATGAAACTATTTTGTCATATGGCACCATAACAAAATGATTTTGCAAAAATACAGTTATCCTTAGAATGCTCATTTTTGCTATGATGCATGCATGAAAAATGGAATACATTTTTGCTAACATCTCAAGAATGGCATGCATTATGGAAATAAGTCAACAAAAGCACACATCTTGAGCCAAACTCTATCAAGCCTGACAGATTCAGATTTCAGAGGTGTAAAAATCAGGATTAAACATAAAACTACTTAGTCAACCCTAATATACATGCACTAGTTTATAGCATTATTTTCATGTCTCTCTTTTTATTTTGTGTAATTTATTTCCAGTGGAGTAGTGTAAGAGAGAAGAAGAAGAAGAAGAAGAAGAAGAATCAGCATTTATATAGTGCTTTTCATACATCCAAAGCGCTTTACAAGCAATGCTAGACTGGTAGTGAAGTGGCTGAATGTGTGGTGGCAGCCATATTGCACATCATCACCCACACACAGCCTGGATAATTGCATGAACCAGTTTATGGGAAGGGGAATGTTGGTCAGGACACCAGGAATGTTCCCTACTGTTTGCGAAGAGTGCCCTGGGTTCTTTTACTTCCACCTGGACGCCCACCAGGACAATACCAGGATGGGTAGAGAGAGCAAGAGAGTGTGTGTGTGTGTGTGTGTGTGTGTGTGTGTGTATATATGTGTGTGCGTGTGTGTGTATGTGGGTGTGGGTGTGTGTGTGTGTTTAAAGCATTGACTCTAACTTTACCTCCTATTTTCAGCATTTGTTTATGTTTTTTTTTTTTTCAAGTTTAACCAGGAAGTACATGCTGAGCTTAAAACAGCTCATTTCCAGATGAGTCCTGGGGAGAGGGGAGGGGAAGATATCTAACAATATTTGTTTGTTTATTTATTTGTTTGTTTGTTTACCGGATAGGTTCACTAGCCATAGCAAAGACTATTTTCAGGCACGACCGGGGAGGGTACAGTACAATACAGCATGACATTACAATACAAATTAGATGTCAGTAGGTGTTGAGTACAAAAGAAAATAACATCCAGGAGTGGCAATTTGTGACATATGCCAATGGTAGATCAGGAACAATATAGCAAACAAATACAGATAAGCTGTTCACAATGTTGATTTAAGTGAGAAAATAATAATGACACTAGTAGAGCAGAAAAATAGTCGGGAAGAAATAGATGTATGAGATGAGGGAACAGAAGTATAGTTGAGAAGCTAGTGATAGGAGGGTAGAGTAGAGTAGCTTAGACAGAAATAAGGTATAAAACAGTACATATATTTACTGTAATATGGTTAGCCAATTCTCCAGAAAGTGCTGTGCATAGAGAAAGAACCTACTTGTGGCAAGGTGGTGATGATAGTGTAAGAGAGTTGTGGGGGACTACGGGGGTTTGAAGCAGGAGCATTTGTTTGAAGAGATAAGATAGTCATGTAGCTCTTTCTCAAAGGAGTAGTGTGAGGGAGCTTGGCAAGCAGTTAACAGGAGGGAGTTCCAGTATTTTGGGGCTTGACAGGCAACAGCACTGGCACCTTTGGAGGTATTGTGTCTATATAATAGTAAGTTAAATACAAAATAAGTAATACAAGCAGAATCTAGAATGTATGGCAAAGAGTAAATGAAAGCAAAACTAGAGAATTAAATCAGACTCCGTATATTGAATTCAAAATTAAAAAAAAAAACAGAACAGCATAGAAGGCAAGAATAAAGAATAGAGAATGGAGGAGGGGTCAAAGGCAGTGCAAGTAGGACAACAAAAGTCAGAAAGAAGAGACTTTATTTTATTTATTTTTATTTATTGAAATCTTGGATACACCTGTGAGTGGATGCTCATTGAGAGGTTCCATGTCAAATACATTAAACAACAAGGTAAAAGAAAAAAAGACTGAGGATAATTTACAGGTAATACAATGGGAGTTCATCAAACAGATAATGAGAGTATTAAACATAATGGGTATATAAAATCCAGCCAGGAACAGGTACTGTAAGCTGTGGCATTGTACAAAGTATGCCTGCATCAGGAGGAGGAGCAGAAGAAGGAAGGGGGAAAGAGGGGCAGGGTAAGCAGGGCAGTGTGGGAAGAGGCAGGGGTTTGACTGTGACAGGATAGGGTACAGGAAGTTGGAGGGGATTGCTATGTGCCGGGGTTTGCCTATCCCAAGGGACAGAGACTGGGAAGTGCTGGTGGTAGTCAGTTGGAGCATGGGGTGTCTCAGCGGTGGCACCTGCAGGAACTCCTGTCAATAAGGTGTTGGTGCAGTCTAAGTTTGAAGGATCCAACAGTAGTAGCACCAGAGATGTCTGGCAGTAGTGCGTTTGTCCAGAGTGATGCCTGGTAGGAGAAAGCATGTTGTGCCATGGATGTGTGGCATCTGGGCACATGGAAGGGTTGTGTGGAGGAACTCCTGGTTTGGCTGGTGTTTAGCAGTAGGGACAGTAGATTCTGAACTCCAGGAGGAAGCCGGTTTAGTGTAGCCTTTTTGGCAAGAAGGTAGCTTTGATATCTTATTCTGTCATTAAGTTGGAGCCATTCAGTACAGGTATAGATATCGCAGTTTTGGCTTAGTTGAGGTGCATTTATAAGCAAGTGGCAGGCTTTATTTAGGGCAACAGTGATGCGTTGAAGTGCCATGCCAGTTGTAGATCGATATATTACCAGTCCATAAACTATAAGTGATACAATTGAGCTGTTAACTATAAGATTCAGTGCTTCATGGGTGAGACAGTGCCTGTGTCTGTAGAGGATGACTTTAGGGAGAAGGAAGAATAGACAGAATGAATAGAAAGGGGAAACAGGAAAGGAGGACCAATGTTTAGGAAAGCCATATGAAAAAGCAGATTGACCAACAATAGATTTTCTAGAAGGTATATTAAGAGAATGGAAAGTATTGTTTCTAAGTGAGTAGGAGGAGAAAGGATGAGGGGAAAGAAGGGATTTGCGATAAGAGGGAGAGGTGCCAAACCAGAATTTGGACAAAAAAGAGACACAATGGGAAAGGTGCTCAGCATCAAAAGAAGGGAAAGAAAGAGCTAAGTAAAGAAAGCGGTGATGAGTATGATAGGGGCACTCTAAAGCAAAGCAGCAGAAAGAATGAAAAAGTGGGTCCAGTCTGGCAAAGGAAGTTTTAGGGGCACCACAGTAGACTAAGTCACTGTAGACAAAAATTGGAAGGATCATTTTTAGTACAATTTCTCAGCAGGCAGGGAGCGGAATACATGCTTTGTTCCTGTAAAAATCACCAAGATTAGGATGAAGTTTATGGTGAATTGCATCAATGTGCACAGATAAATCAAGTTGCTAATCAAGGCAGACCCCGGGGTACTTAAAGGAGGAGACATCCTCAAGTATAGAACCATCAAGCATTTTAAATAGGGGAGGAGAAGTAAGTTTGGCAAGTCTCTGATGGGTGCCAAAAGTCATAGACTTTTTTGCCATTAAGAGGCAGCTGGTTTGCCCTGAACCAATGCTGAATGTTGTTAAAGTCTGACTGAAGTCTGGAGGTAATGTCATGGGAAGAGGAGCCAGAAGCAAAAAGAACTGTGTCATCAGTGTACATATGAATGGGCATGGAGGAACAGACAGAGTGCAGGTCATTTAGGAATATAGAGAAGAGAATCGGACCAAGGACAGACCCTTGGTGGATGCCTAAGCTAATAGGAAGAGAAGGTGAAATGCATTTAATGTAAAACCTTTTGTTTGGTAGCCTGTGATGTGGGCGACTGAACGTCGGCAACTGGTTATAAGGGTGACTGCACAATGGTGCCGGCAATGTGGGTGACCTTGGATTTCACCTCTTTCCCAGAGTTGTGCCCCCCTCCCCGGAGTAGGAATCCTTATTAAGGGAGTGTGGGGGTGAAGCCTTCCTCATTAAATAACATACTGTTTTTCAGTCACCCTTGTGGTTGTGTGCCCTTATGACCAGTCGCTGACATTCAGTCGCCCTTGTCACATAGAACCCTTTTGTTTTAACAGTGGTCAAGGCCAGGAAAAGCAGTAAAAGTCCCAGAACTTGACCATCTGCATGCCAGTAAAAATCCTACAGTTTCAAAGATTTTAGCATTTTATACCACAGCAGTATATCTTTATTACATGTGCTTTGTTTTAAATTATTTTCTACAGTATCTTTTTTAATTTGCTGTATACAGTTAATGACTTCCTATCAATAGATGTATCTGAAAACACTCAATTAAAATTTGTACTAATGTCTAAGTAAAGGTGAACTGGCAGCAGATCTGAGTCAGACATACCAGTTTGTGAGGTACATAGCCCAAAATCACATCTATGTTCTGCCTCTCTCCTCTGGAGTGGTTTCCAGCAATTGGAAAATCTCTGCAATTGTCCTGGTACCAAAACAAAAGAGACCTTAAGCTCCATACTCAGTATTGCCTCATCTAACTCTTCCCCATCCCTCATAAACTATTGACAAGGTAGTGGCCAACCAAATTATGGAATATTTGCTTAAATATAATCTTTTCACCTCTGCCAGCATGCCTTCCATGAAGACCACAGTACATGCACTACCCTTGTTCAGCTGACTAGTGACATAAAACTGCTATGGACAAATGTTCACTCACAGGTGCCATATTCATAGACCTATCCAGGGCTTTCTTCTTGTTGACCATGCCCTATTCTGTTCAAAATTAACCAGAATAGGTCTCTCGTCTCATGCCATTGCCTCATCCTCCAACTACCTATTTGACATGCAAAAGTTTGTTAAATTTAGTGATGCCTCATCTAACTTGGCCACTATTAACCATGGAGAACCTCAGGGCTCAGTTCTCAGATCACTTCTCTTTTGCATCTTTATCAAAGAGATTTACCAAGTTAAATTAATGCATAGTAGCACCTCACACATCGGTGCCTTACCTCTGCGAAAACACTGTTATCTATATGGCACCAAAAATATCTAATTAGTAAAGAAGCATGATCACTCATAAAATTGTGGAGCACTGGGCCTGATGAACTTCCCGGTGTGAAGAGCTACCTATGCTCCACCCCCGCGCGCAGCAAACGTATGATGTGATCCTAGGGAGAGTGCAGGGACGAGCTCCATATAGTCAAAGGGGGCCACTTTCCAATAATTTTTATATAGTGTAATGTTCATTTGGTGATGAAACATGTGCACTGGTCAACTAACAAGAGCCTTGTTGGTCAACCAGTGTCCACGTTCCATCACCAAATGACCATTACACTGTATAAAAATGATTGGAAAGTGGGCCACTATTGACTATAATGAAGCGTATTCACTGTAGGATCTCATCATATGTTTGCTGTGTGTTGGGGGGAAGCATGAGTGGCTCTTCACACTAGGAAGTTCAACAGACCCAGTGCTCCTCATTTTTATGAGTGATTATGCTTCTTTACTAATTAGATATTTTCAATGCCATATGAATAAAAATGTTTTTGCAGAGGTAAGGCACCGATGTATGAGGGGGAATAACCATAGCCTCGCAAATCTCTTTAATAATCTGCCCTCTGCCTCCTCATCATGCTTCACCATCTTGTATGCCAGCAATATTACCCTATACAGCAGCCCACCCCGATCAACACTCTAAACTTGCATCTCAGCCTTGACTTCCCCCAGATTCAGAGCAGACTCACTGATAATAATTTAGTTCTTAATGCCTCCAAAATCCAAGACATGCTCTTTTGTCCATAGCTAGATATCTTGCCTGCTCTGATCCATTGTCCAGCCTATTCGCCAATAGCTTCTAATGCTTTACTATAAATAACTTCAAATATCTAGGAATTACCCTGAATTGAGCTTTGAACTTCTCTAACCACATACCATAAGCAAAGCTGTCAACTTATGGCTAGGTCTTGCCTTCTGCATTCCCCACTTTCTCACTCTTAAAGCAAAATTGGCCATTGCTCAAGGAGTCCTGTGCACTAGCTTGTAGTATGGCTCATTGATTTACATCCATACCTCTAAATATGTAGTTTGCAAATGGAATGCAACCAATAACAATATCTATTGATTCTCCCTATCCTTATCTCATCTTACTCACCACTGCATGCTCTATTCCTTTCTGGGCTGGTTATCCTCTTCTGCAGTTCATTCATACATTTCACTTTAATTTCACATGTCACATGTATATGATGTAATTCAATTACCTGTATAAAAATGGCAGGGGAATGAACTTGACTTCACCTCCTGATGAAGAGGGCTTAGATCCCTTGAAGCGTCGAGGTATTGTATTTCTTTGGTAGCACTTCTCGAGTAAAGATATATTTTTGAAGACATTGTGAGCATTTGCTTGTTTTGTGTTTTATGGATTGCCTACTTTTGGTTACCCCCCCCCACCACAGCGACATTTCACCAGCAAGGTCCCCCACAGTGACTACAGCACCTAACCATGGTGGGAGACCCACTGGAACCCGACGCTGTCTGTCGGGGATCCTGCACAGCCCCACAAAGAAAACAAAGATCCAAATAGCAAACCAGCAGCTGACTGCAGAATGCGGTTGACCTGCTGGTGTCACTGATGGGGCTTTTGACATGCTTTTGGCCGGACTCCTGTCATGGATCCTCCTGCCTTGATTACAACTGCTCCTACTATTCTTGATGTCCTTAGTTTGTGTTTTCTTCTGCATCTCTGAAGATCTGGCATCTTCTCTAAGTGTGGCCTTGATTGGAGGTTGGTCTTTAATTTGGTTCCTACGGATTTTGCATTACCGTAAGCCAGTTACAGTTATCAATAAGGTATTCAAGTGCTCTAAACGGACATTGATGGACATATGCCTTTTTCTAAAAAGAAACATTATTGCTGCAGGTTCAGGTTTAATTGCCACTGCTGAATCATTCAAAATAGAGAAGAACGGGGAACAGCATATGGTGGTGACTGCATACTAGAACTTTAATTATCCACTGCTGATTCACATGCAGGATTCACTTAAGTGGGGAACAGCAATTAGTGGTCTCTAACACACTAGAAGTATTAAGTCTGAAGCTTGTCTCTTTGAACATTTTTTTCTGTCTCTTCACTGACCTACAGCAGATATGAGTGAAAATAACACTGTTCTGAAATCATATGGGTCTGATGAGGAAGTAGAAATAGAAGAAATAACTGCTGAACCAGTGTATATGTCCTGTCTGGAAGTCTATATAGGATCAAGTTAACACATGGGCCATCAATAGACCTCACTATCATTTTTCTATCACAGTAAGTGCTACTACAGAACAAACAGTTGAACTCCAAACTGCTTTTACAAAACTTGAGAAATTGTTAAAACAAGAACTGTTACTATTTTATAACATCAATAGCCTTGAAGAAGAATATGCTGCAAACCATTGACCATGAGGTCTCAGGCTAGACATTAAACCTACAGTTGGGATTGAAAAGTTTAAACACAAAGCTGAATGGGAAAGGGCTCTACATACTTGCTCTGAAGAGCTCATTAGAATTCTCATTAATGAGGACAAAGCTAATTATGAAGAACTTAAACCAGAAATTGAAGAAGCACAAAATAAACTTAGTTAATTCAAAGAATATCCACTTTTTTCCACTAGAGAACTGGAATTAAATAAAACACTGGAAAAATTTGAAAAATACATTATCAAACGTAGGGAATCAAAACATTTAAGGGATCTTCAGGATTACACTGCAGGGCAAATTTTCAAATGGGACAGACCCTCACAATCACATAGCAGAGGGAGACAAAAGAGCGCTAGTGGTTCAAGATACAGAGGTCGCAGCAGAAATAGAAATTGGAAAAATAACAAATGACAACCTGCCCCTAATTCTAATTTAGCTACAACAAGTAGCCGAGCAAGGCGCATCCACATCGACATCTACATCGACAGATAAAGCAGCCAAAAAAGTTGTTTTTTTACACAAAAAGAAAACACAAGAAAAACAAGATGTGACAAACGTGGGGGGAAAGGAACAAAAAATTACTCAGAGAGAGAGAGAGAGAGATGCAGTCAAAGAACAACATAGAAATAATAAATCTAAGTGACTATAATCTCTCTGATGTTGAGTTAAATGTGTTAAGAAAGGGATTTAGTTTTGTTCCTTCTCCTAGAGTCAATAAATTCAAGGTTTAGATAGAGTGGTTTAAGTTTTTTAGAAAGATCAATTTACGCCATTTTTTTCTAGAAAAGAGATGGGTGGCTTAGATGTCAATAAGATATGTGACAGTTCAAGCTTGCAAGATATAACAAATGTGTTGACATCTTTACCAGACTCTGTAATCGCACCTAAGGATTCCAGCAACCACACTGATCTTTTAGATTTAGTAGATTTTGATGCTCAAGGTCAGGCTATAATAATGGAACTTGTGGATTCACTTGAAAAAATCAAACAGATTTGGGTATTAATAACATCACATGCAAAACGCTGTTCAAACCCAAAACTGTCTTTTGCCCAACCCCCCGACCCGGCCATTGCTGTATACCAAAAGATAGTGCATTTGGAAGTTGAAAAGCTTTTCCAGAAAAGATGGCTCAAGAATTTGAGTAATCTTTCCATAAGTGAAAAACAGGCTATTGCAGATTTAAGTAATAAAACAGAACTTGTTTTCAGGGAAGCAGACAAGTGAGGCAACATAGTGATTCTTAATAGATGCGATTATGAAATATAAGCCCTGCACTTGCTTTCTGACTCCAACATTTTTCAGATTTTGGATAAAGATCCGACTTTACAATTTCAGTCTGAGCTTTTTGAATTGCTGTCTGAAATTAAAAGCAGGGGATTTATTACAGAGAAAGAATGTGACTTTTTAAAGACACAGTCACCCATGACCCCAACGTTTTATTATTTGCCCCAAATTCATAAGAGTATTATCAATCCGCCTGGGCACCCCATAATATCAGGCATTGGCTCACTGTCTGAGAATCTGTTATATTTTTGTGAATTTTTTTCTACAGTCAATAGTGACAGGTTTAGAATTCTATACACAAGATTCAAAGCATGTTATTGAAAATGTTCAAAGTTTGTTTGGAAGCCTACCCACCATTGGATAAGTATAGATGTTACTTCTCTCTATACTTGTATACCACACAACTTGGGACTCAGAAATTTAAGTGATATGATTAATGAAAGCCCTATTGATGGTATGCTTCCATCCAAATTTCTGTGCCTAGCAGTTAAATTCATTCTCACACATAACTTTTTTTTGTTTAAAATTTTTTATTTGCAGCTAGTGGGTAGAGCTATGGGTTCAACTGTCACACCCAGTTACGCCGACCTATATTTAGGTTAGTGGAAAAAAAACATTTGATTTTTAGTAATACCAATCAATATGCATGCAACATTGTGTCTTGGGATTGTTATATAGATGACTTGCTTGTTGTCTGGGCTGGCACTAAACAATCAGCAAATGAATTTGTATCTTGGATTAATGAAAATGACTTGAATTAATGTTTTATTTCAGTAATTGATAGTGAAAATATAAACTTTCTAGACCTAATGTTGCAAGAAAAGCCAGGGCATATTGCTATCACTGAAGGCTTTTGAAAATCAACAGCTGGCAATTCCATTTTACATGCCACCGGTGCACATCCTCCTTCCTTTGTACACTTGGTCCCTTATGGACAATGTTTGTGCTTATGATGCAATTGGTCCTCTAAGGAGACTTTTTCTAAACAAGCCACAGAGATGTATCAAAGATTCTTTGATAGAGGTTATGATACATGGATCTTAGAAGAAGAGTTACACAAAGCAACATGTATTGATAGAAATACTTTATTTCAGCCTAAAACAAAAGAAACTAACCAGAACAATGTAATTAATTGTGTTTTGGAATACAATGCTATAGCACCACAAATAAAAAAGCATTGTTTTAAAAAAACTTGGCATTTGTTGCAACAAAGTAGCTCTAGTAATTCTTTTTTCCAACCCACCAGGGTAATGTACAGTCATGCCAATAACTTGGGCAATTTTCTCAGTCCCAGCCACTATACTGTACCTAACAGACCACATACATGGTTGCCTGTACAACCAGTTGGCTGTTACAAATGTGGTCACTCTATGGCTTGTAACTATGTGACCAAAAACAAAGAATATAAACATCCTACAAATGACTCTACTGTAATGATTAAAGAATTTAATTGTTCCACCACATTTGTAGTTTGTTGCCCAATGTTCCTGTCCACTTGTTTATGTCTGTATGACAACTAGACAAGTGAAAGAACGTGTGTTGGAACACATTAGAGACATTCGGAACACCAACTTGATTCAGCATTAGGAGCACATTTTTTGGAGAAACATGATAGGAGAGTGAATGAAGTCAAATTCATCTATCTAGAACATGTTAAATACCAGATTAGGAGAGGTGACCATGTCACCAAATTACGTCAAAAAGGACTTTCAGCCTAAATAGTGTGTACCCAGGAGGTCTCAAAACAGAACTAGATTTAACTATCTATTTATAAAGTATCTTGTCAGATGTGTTTGGATTTTCTCAAGTCTTCACTGGGTTTTAAGTCTAGTCAATATAATTAAGTTATTGAATTATGAAACAGTTTATGCAATGTTTAATAAACTGGAATATTACATTCAAAAGCATCATTTTTTTATAATTCAATATGTACAGATCATATTCATTAACATAGAAACATAGACTTTGATGGCAGATAAGGACCGCTAGGCCCATCTAGTCTGCCCATTTCCCTACCTACAGGATAGGCTGCAGATCCTAGTTAACCAACAGCCTATTTCTTCCTACCCCCCACAAGAATTGCCTTATGTCTGTCCCATGCATTTTGAATTCCTCCCACAGTTTTAGACCATACACCTCCTCAGGAGGCTGTTCCATGCATCCACTACCCTCTCTGTGAAATAATACTTCCTCACATTGCCCCTGAACAGCCCTCCTTCTATCTTTAAATTGTGTCCCCTTGTTCTTGCAAGTCTCTTTTTCTGAAAAATGCTACCCTCTTGGACTTTGTTGATTCCACTGAGGTACTTAAAGTTTCTATCATGTCCCCCTCTCCTTCTTTCCTCAGGGTATACATTTTAAGCTCCTTTAGTCTCTCCTCATACGGCTTCTCTGCAGACCCTGCACCATTTTAGTTGCCCTCCTCTGGACTGCCTCTATCCTGTATGTCCTTGCGGGAGATGGGGTCTCTAGAACTGGACACAGTACTCAGATGGGGTCTCACCAACTGTCTGTACAGAGGAATAACAACTTCCTGTTTTCTGCTGCTGATGCCTCTCCTATACATCCCAGTATACCCCCAGCCCTCCCTACTGCCTTCTCACATTGCTTGCTAACCTTAAGGTCATCTGATATGATTACCCCAGGTCTCTTTCCTTTTGTTGTTGTTACTACCTCCCATCCATTGTGTATTCTTCCCTGGGTTCTTGTTTCCCAGGTGCATTTTGCACTTCTTTGCATTGAATCCAGCTGCCATACTTCTGACCATTTCTCCAACCTTGCCAAGTCCCTTTTCATCCTTTCCACGCCTCCTTGTATCAACCCTGTTGCAGATTTTTGTGTCATCTGCAAAAGGCATACTTTTCCTTCCAGTCCTCTGCAATGTCACTGATGAAGACATTAAAAGGACTGACCCAATACTGAACCCTGCGGTACCCTACCAGTAACCCCCTTTCTTCAGAATGGACTCCATTTACAATTACCTTCTGTGTCCTGTTGTCCAGCCAATGTTTTTCCCAGGCTACCACCCTGGGTCCCACTCCCAGGCTGGTTAATTTGACTATTAATCTTTTGTGTGGGACTGTGTCAAATGCCTTGCTAAAGTCTAGGTAGGCCATGTCCACAGTCCCTCCCTGGTCTACTACTTTGGTCACCCAGTCAAAGAAATCTATTAGATTCATCTGACATGACCTTACCGCTGTGAACCCATGCTGCCTTGGGTCCTGTGCTCCACTGGCCTCTAGGTACTTGACTATTCTTTCCTTCAGAAGTGACTCCATCACTTTCCCTACCACAGAGGTCAGACTGACAGGTCTGTAGTTTCCTGCCTCTGTCTTGGACCCACTTTTGTAAAGGGGAATCACATCTGCCTTCCTTCAGTCCTCAGGTACCACACCATCCTCCCATGATTTATTAAAAGAGTAGCCAGTGGTTTCACTAGTTCCTCCCTTAATTCTTTTAGAATTTGGGTGAATTCCATCAGGACCCACTGCTTTGTCCACCTTCAGTTTTAGGAGTTCTTGCAGAACCCTTTCTTCTGTGAAAGGACTGGATCGACCCCCTATCAAGAGTGCTTCTGTTAGTTGGATTAGGCACTTCCCCTCCTCTTTTGTGAATACTGAGCAGAAATATTTATTCAGTATTCCTGCTTTTCACTGTCCCCTCTGCCCACCCACTGTTCATTCTATTCAGCCTCACTATCCCTCCCTTTGTCTTCTCACGTCACAGATGTACCTATAAAAGGTTTTATCCCCCTTCAACTGAGTTGGCTATCTTTTCTTCAGTTTGGGCCTTTGCTATTCTGACTTCCTTCCTGCTTCCTTCTGCCTTAACTGGTACAGCTCTCTGTCCTGCTCCTTGGTGTTTCCTTATACTCCGAATGCTATCTTTTCTTCCTGACTTTCACAGCCACCTCTTTTGAGTACCATAGTGGCTTTTTTTTTCATTTTGATTTGTTCATTTGCTTCACACAAAGGCTTGTTGCCTCTGTGATGGCAGTTTTGATAATTCCCTATTGTTGCTCCACACCTCCTTCTAGCCTGTTTGCTAGTGCTTTTCTGAGGCACTCTCCCATCTTGCCAAAGTCAGCCCTCCTAAAGTCCAGTACCCTCACTTTTGTATGGCTTGACTCTGTAGCTGAGTTTAACGTGAACCACACTGTTTGATGGTCACTTGTCCCCAGATGGCAACCCACTTCTAGATCTGAGATCCTCTCACTGCCCCATTTGAGAGTACGAGGTCTAACATTGCTCCCTCATGAGTGGGTTCCGAAACTAGCTGTCTAATGCCTGCCACCTGTAGGGCATCAAGAATGGCCCTGCTCTTGGATGTGGCTGCAGCAAATGTGCTCCAGTTAACATCTGGCATATTCAGGTCTCATAGAAACATAGAAACATAGAAGTTGACGGCAGATAAGGACCGCAAGGCCCATCCAGTCTGCCCATTTCTTTTCTACCTTATAAATGTACCATCGGCCTTTGCTCTGTCAGTGACCCATCTATTCATAGTCATTTGTATTGCTCCCTTATGCCTATCCCATGCCTGTTTGAAGCCCTGCACTGTATTCATAGCCACCACTTCTTGTGGTAAGCCATTCCATGCATCTACCACCCTTTCTGTGAAAAAGAATTTCCTCACATTCCCCTTAATCGGCCTCCTCTAATCTCATGCTGTGTCCTCTTGTCCTGCTATTTTTCATATTTAAACATGTTAGACTCTTTCACCTTGTTTATGCCCTTAAGGTGTTTAAATGTCTCGATCATATCACCTCTCTCCCTCCTTTGCTCAAGGGTATACATATTGAGCTCCGTTAATCTGTCCTTATATGTCTTCTGATGCAGTCCCTGCACCATTTTGGTTGCCCTCTCTGGACTGCCTCAATTTGGTTAATGTCCTTGTGAGGTGTGGCCTCCAGCCTGCACGCAGTACTCAGATGGGGCCTAACCCAATGTCTTAGTACAGAGGATTATTACCCTCTTACGACTTGTGATAATCTCTACTACTGCTCCAACACCTCCCCTAGCCTTACCTACTGCTTTAGAGGTCTGTTGATGATTTTAGGTCATCAGTGATGATGATGCCCAAGTCTCTTTCTTCCTGTGACTGCTAGCAACTCCTCCCAGCCTATAAGTGGCTTCAGGGTTTCTCTTCCCATGTGCATGATTTTGCACTTCTTTGCATTAAATCCCAGTTGCCACTCTTCTGACCATTCTGCTAGTTTATCCAGATCTCTTCTCATTCTGCCCACCCATCTGATCATCTACTCTGTTGCAGATCTTGGTGTCATCTGCAAACAGACAAGCTCTTACCCTCTAGTCCATCTGCGAGGTCACTAATGAAGATGTTGAATAGGACTGGCCCCAGGACTGATCCCTGAGGTACCCACTTGTGACTTGCATCTCTTCCTGACTGTATACCATTTACCACCACTCTCTGTTTTCTGCCAGTCAACCAGTTTGCCACCCAGTTGACCAACTTCTGACCCACCCGAGCCTACCTAGCTTATTTATCAATCTTCTATGTGGAACAGTGTCAAAAGCTTTGCTGAAGTCAAGGTAGGCGCATCAACTGCTCCCTTGGTCCACCACTCTGGTTACCCAGTCAAAGAAATCTATGAGATTAGTTTGACAGGACCTTCCTTTGTAAACCCATGCTGTCTTGGATCCTGTGCCCCTATGGATTCCAGGTGTTGCACTATCCTTTCCAAGGAGTGCCTCCATAATCTTGCCCACTACTGAGGTAAGACTGACCGGTCTGTAGTTCCCGCCTCCTCCCTGCTACCACTCTTGTGGAGTGGGATCACATGAGCCTTTCTCCAGTCTTCTGGGACCTCTCCTGTGCTCAGAGACTCACTAAACAATTCTGCTAATGGCTCTGCTAGTTCTCCTTTAGCTCCTTAAGTACCCTGGGATGTATGCCATCAGGTCCCATTGCCTTATCCACCCTGAGCTAGCAAGCTCTTGTAGGACCCTTTCTTTGTGAAGGGAGTAGTGCTCACCTCCTCCCCTGTGTCCATGATGCTGAGCTGTGGGCCCTGCCTACCTTCTCTTCAGTAAACATGAGCAAAGTATCTATTTAGGATAGATGCCTTTACAGGGTCCTCCTCCTCACATGCTCCCTTTCTCCATTAAGCTTAGCAATACCCCTCTGGACTTTCTCCTTTTCACTAATGTATCTATAGAAAGTCTTGTCACCTTCTTTTACTGTTCGTGCTAGTGTTTCCTCAGTTTGGGACTTTGCCTGCCTTACTGCCTTACCTGCTTCCCTTAGGGCAGTTTGGTATGCCTCTATCTTCATCCCGCTGTGTTCCTTATATTTTCTGAAGGCCAGCCTTTTGGCTCTGACCTTTCTGCTACTATATTTGAGAACCAAAGTGGTTTCCTTCTTCTTTTGCACTTCCTTTTCTGTCTAACACAATGGGATGTTGCTTCAAGTATTGTATCCTTAATGCTTGCCCACTTTGCCTGTACCTCCTCACCTGTGTTTCTTTTGCCAGGGCTAGCTTAACTCTGTTGGCCATCTTATCAAAGTCAGCTCCTCTGAAGTCCCATATTTTGCCTTGGAATGGGATGATTTAGATGTAGTAGCCAAATTGAACCATACCATGTGATGGTCACTGGCCCCAGGTGACCTTCTACCTGGAGATCTGTGATCCCTTCTTTGTTAGTCAGTACTAGATCTAGGATAGCCCTGTCTCTTGTGGGTTGCTGTACCAGTTGTTTGAGGCCCTCCCCTGCAGGGAATCCACTATGAGTCTAGTTCTGGCAGATGTTCCTGCTGGTATTGACCAATCTGTATCTGGCATGTTGAAGTCTCCCATTATCAGAACCTCCCTTTAGCTGTCATGTTTTGTATATCTTCAACAGTAATGTGTCTATGTCCTCCTCTGGTCGGGGGCCTGTAGACAACCCCAGTTCTTATGTGGCTGTCCCATTACCTGTTTCAAGGTGACCCACAGTTCTTCTGGCTCCTTATGTGTATTCTGAATTTCTGTAGCTTTGATATTTTCATTAACATACAGGGCCACCTCCCCTTTTGCACCTGGTCTCTTCTGAACAATACATATCCAGGTACTGAAGTCTCCCAAGTGTGGTTACTGGTAAACCACGTCTCACTAATTGCTACTATGTCCAGTTTAGCCTCTGACATTATTGCCTGCAGGTCTGGGATCTTATCGCAGGCTGTGAGCATTTGTGTACATGATTTTCCATTGGCAGATTTTGGTGTGTTAGTTGTTGGGTGAAGTTTGGCATTACCCTGTGCATCGTATGGGAGACAAACCTTTTTCTTACCTGGTGATGCAAATGAATGGCAAACACGCTGAATTCCTGTTTGACCATTTCAGCGAGGGGAGGGGTGTTCTTCCTATTCGACGATGGGGTGCTGCAAACCTCTCCCATTTGCTAGTTTAAATATTCTGCAAAGACGTCAAACTTCTGCCCCAATGCACTGACTCCTCTTTAGTCAGATGCAGTCCATCAAATTTAAAGAACTTTCGCTCCCAGAACTGTTGCCAGTTCCCTACAAATCTGTGTCCTTTTCCTGGCACCAGTCCTTGAGCCACGTGTTTAGCCCCCTATCTCCTTTCTGACCTTCCGTCCATCTGCTCCCTTCTCCCAGACTGGCAGGATCTCAGAGAAGGAGATGCCAGACGAAATAGATGATAGTTTGTCACCCAGCCTAGTCAGGTGTTCCTTGGTCTCCCACAACTTGACCGCTGGCGAGATCATAGTCCCTATGTGTACTAGGACATCAATGTTTTCTCCTGCTTTGTGAACAATTTTAGCAATGCGGTCAGTGTCTCTCATGCTGATGTACCTGAGACATCTGACCATCACCCTGGCTGGAGATGGGTATCAACTCCCGAATCATGGAGTCTCCTATGATCAGAAGTTTTTGGTTTCCTTTCTGCTTGTTTAGTTTGGTTCCTGATTTGGGTGAGTATTGTTGTGCTAGCTCCTGTGCGCAGTGTCCTGCTCTGCAGTGTCTTCTGCCTCTTATTTGATTTCAGAGATAGAGGCAGATACCTGTTTGTAGTGTTTATATGGTTTTGGAGGTAATGTGTTGAGAGCAGAGAGTGATGGGGCACCTGATTTGCTCCTCCTAACCACCTGCCAACCTCCTGGACCAACTACCCTCTGCGGGTCGAGGTTTTCTTTGTTGGATGCTGGGAAATGGCAGGTGGTTCTTATAATGTATTTCCTCTTCAATATGAAATTTGAGGCGTCAATCTCTGCCCATGCTGCCGGAGCTGAGACCTAAGATTCCAAAGGCCCAGCATGTAGGACAGTGTCCTAAATCCTGTAAGACTGTCCTTCTGAAAATTGTTCCACAGTACCTGCAGTTAATGAAATCCATTCCAAATAAGTTGCTGGGTTTGTAACCTAGTCAGAGTAATTAGAAGGAAAAAAATGCAAGTAATGGTTTAATTGTGCTTTGTTTAACTTGTTATAACAAGTTAAATTACTAGTGCCCTGTAAATGAGATCACCTTTGGAGCCCCACTGATCCGCCCCTTCCTGTTCTGCCACAGGAAATGTTACAACTGTGGTACCTATAAAAAGGAGTGTGTGGGGTGGTTGGGGATGGGGTGGGTGGCTGGGCCCTTCCCTGCCAAAAAGAAGAACCACGGACGAAAGAACAAGGAGGTAAGAGCAGAAACAATCAGTCAACAACAAATGCAGTAACCCTGAAAGCTTATCCTAATGTTAGATAAAACTGTAAAACCTGTAAAGCACCACCTGTAATAATTTCAGAGAAGATATACCCTGTAAGAAACACTTTGCTCCAGAGAAAAATAAAGCAGTAACAGAAGATATACCTTGCAAAAGACAATTTGAATCAGAAGATTACAGCAGTAATCTGTTAGCACACACCTGTAGGCACACCTTGTAATAATGCAGAAGAAGGTATACCAGCAACAACAATTTGAATCAGGGAAAAATAAAGCAATGAAATGTTAGCAACAAACAGTAGCAATCCCTGTGAGTAAAAAAATAAAACACCACCACACAGTAAATCTGTTTAGCCAAACTAAGTCTTAATCCTTCTCCCTTGCTCTGGTAAGTTTTTCTACTCTGCCTTCAAGCAGTCTTAGAAGGAAAGAGCTCAGGTGAAGCTAGGTGCCTGGCCAGCAAACCAAGTCTTCTACCTCCAAGATTTTAACTAACCTGACTTTTAACCCTTCTTTTCTGTTGGAAATTACTGACAGTTTGTCAGTCTATTACCCACATACACACCTAATCCTTTGGAAGAGCTGTGGGAGGAAAAGCAATTAGCTCCTTCAATGTGAGAAGGAGACTGAAACACCTCTGAGACAACAAACCTTTCAACAAACAAGAATAAATAAAACCAGTGTCAAACAGTAATTTTGCTTAGCCCAATGATAAAAAGTCACAAAATGTAAGCTCCACCTGTAATACAGTAATTTCAGAGAAGATATACCCTGTAAGAAACACTTTGCTCCAGAGAAAATAAAGCAGTAACAGAAGATATACCTTGCAAAAGACAATTTGAATCAGAAGATTAAGCAGTAATCTATTGCAACACACTGTAGCACACTTGTAATAATGCAGAAGAAGGTATACAGCAACAACAATTTGAATCAGAGAAAAATAAAGCAATGAAATGTTAGCAACAAACAGTAGCAATCCCTGTGAGTAAAAAATAAAAACACCACCACACAGTAAATCTGCTTAGCCAAACTAAGTCTTAATCCTTCTCCCTTGCTCTGGTAAGTTTTTCTACTCTGCCTTTCAAGCAGTCTTAGAAGGAAAGAGCTCAGGTGAAGCTAGGTGCCTTGGCCAGCAAACCAAGTCTCCCATCAACAGTATCTCCCCTTTCTCTGCCATTCTAAGAATGCCTTCTATCATATCCTTGTCCATTCCTTCCCCCTGACATGGGGGTCTGTACACAACCCCTGTGCGGATTGTGGTGCCCTTTCCAGTCTCCAAGGTGACCCACAGTGCCTCCTTTCCTCCCTGTTTACTCTTTTGTTCAGTTGCTTTTATCCCTTCCATTACATGAGAGCTACTCCTCCCCTCTTCTCCCCTGCCTGTCTCTCCTGTAGGTTATGTACCCTGGTATGTTAACATCCCAGTCATGGTTCTCTGTGTACCATGTTTCTGTGACTGCTACAATATCCAGGCATCCTCTTCCATTAAGGCCATCAGCTCAGGGCTTGTTGCCCAGACTATGTGCATTGGTACTCATTACCCTCCATTTCCTGATGGCCTTACTCCTTTTTCCCCATCCCTGTCCTTCTTGCCTTTGTCACTTTCTTCATTCCCTGCCTTCTCCCTATAGACACCTCTATGTTGGTGTTTGCTGCACTTACTACTGTGATTATTTGGGGATAGGATTTTCCTGCTCCTTTCCAGTGCCTCCCCCCTTGGCTAGTTTAAAAGCTTGCCAATGAAGCATTTAAACCTATCACCTAGGATCCTGGTTCCCCTCCCAGACAGATGCAACCCATCATGCCAGTATAGGCTTGCATCAGTCCAGGTGGACCCCAGTCCCCAATGAAGCAAATCCCTGAGCTCCACACCAGTTTTTCAACCACTGATTGAATCCCATGGTGCGGAACACCCTAACCTCTCCTATGCCATAGATGGGTAGCACCTCCGAGAAGGTTACGTACGTAGCTACTTGACTAAGGCCCCTCCCCAATTCCACAAACTCTTCCTGCACTTCTCTAATCCCTTTCTTAGCCAGGTCATTTGTCCCTAAGTGGACAATGACATCCAGCTCCCTCCCCTGTGCAGCTGCTCCGGCAATCCTGAGGATTCGCTTCCTGTTCCTGCAAGCCATGAAGAGCCATGCAAGCCATAAATAGAAGAAAATATATAAAATGAAAACATTTTATCTTTTAAACACTCTTAAATCTGTTTTCTTATTAAGATCCTGCAGTTGTTTTGTCAAACTTATAACATTTCATCATGTTGCATTTAGTGAGCGCACCTTTAATGGCACAGCGTATAAAAGTAAAAAAGGTTTTTAAGTAATCAACTTCTCTAAATATGAAATGTATTGAATAAAAAACACATTAAAAAACTTATGATAATAAAGAGAATCCAAATTCATCTCTTTATTATATTGCAACATGATGCTGTTATATGTTGTTTTTCAATTAAAAGAACAACACACCTTTTTTTATTTGAATTGTATGTTTCACTTTAATGTCATAAGGCACATGCATATGGTGTAATTGAATTACCTGTATATAAATGACAGGGGAATTAATTTGGCTCTACCTCCTGATAAATTGGACTTAGACCCCTCAAAGTGCCAAGGTATTGTGTTTGTTTGGTAGCACTTCTCGAGTAAAGATATATTTTTGAAGACCTTGTGAGCACTTGGTTATTTTGTGTTTTAGGGATTGCCTGCCTTGACTACCACTGCTCGTATTGTTCTTGGTGCACTTGGTTTGTGATTTCTTCCCATTCACACTTACTTGGCTGTTTCCTTTTCAAACTCCTTAGGTCCCCTTCCCTGGCTCCCCATATCTCTGCTTCACAGCTCACATCAGACCTACTCACTTAGATCCATTGATGACTTCTCCTCACCATTCCTAAATGTTCCTCCTGAATGGGTGAACAGGCATTCTACTATTTGACCCCAGGTTCTGAAACACCCTCGCTTTCACAGTGTGCAGCTCATCCACCTTGTTATCCTTCAAAGGTGCCCTGAGGAAACACTTCCTTAATTCCTCAGTTTACTCATGCACCTGAAGTAGGCACCAGTTGTGTACAATCCATACTTTTCCTTCCTGTCTATAGATGGAAGGACCTTAGGACTCCCCTGGCCATAGGGGCGCTGGTTCTGCATGTTGACTTATCTTACTGCATATCTCTTGTTTATTTTTGCTTACCAATCTATGTGACTGTAGCTAATCAGCTTGTACTGTAATTGTTCCTTACTTGCACCCAATTATTCATCGTGCATATTGGCTACATTGCTGTTATTGCAATAGAATTTAATTTATTTGATTGATCATAAAAAAGATAATTGCAAAACAAATAAGAGCAGTACATTTTCAGACACATAGAAAAATATGAACTCCATTAAAAGATACATAGTTGCTACATTGCTATTATTGTAAATGATTGTTCATTCTCTTTTTTGTACATTATGTTCTGCCTTCCATGTTTGTACTATATGTGTACTATGTCAGTGTTATTGTAATTTATTTGCTCATGTAGTTGTTAATGTTTCCTATTTTTATGCTTAACCATTTTCTCCATACCCTATGTTGTTAATTCTCCATACTCCATGTTTCATAGTATTCAAGCCTCCTGTAGAGTCACACCTGTAAAAAGGTATTTAATTGTCTAATGCATTTATTTATTTATTTATTAAGTTCTTGGATTGCAATATCTGTGAACCAACAGTTCTTCTACAAAGGTTCTGCATCAACATAACAAGGGAAAAAAGAACGAAAAAAAAGAAAAATTGGGAAGAGACAAAACAAAATTAATTGGGTAATCATAACAAATAGGTTACACTGGGTAAAGAGTTATGACAAGGTACTGGAACTCAAAATAAGTACAGAGAGGACAAGAAGGCAGATTAGAAGCAGCCAGGGAGGCATTGCCAAAAGGGGAAGAATAGGTGGTATTTTGGGGTGAGGGGGTGGAGAACCACCATTTACCTGGTTAAAGGGACTCTGTCAACCTTTTTAGCATCATATTATTTCTAGTTAAAAACTCACATTTTATGATTGCTTACCTGCTCTAAAATTTGCTGATGCTGTTGGTTGTTTTACCTGCCTCCTTGCTTATTAGAACCAAAATGCATGGCAATGTATAGCTATGCCCACCTTTATTTTGTTTCAGATCATTGAACCTCTCTTAGTGCACACTTCCTGAGCATTAGAAATACCCTCAAACAGTGCAGCTGCTCATGATACAATAGTGTCCTCTACCCCCACTGCATAATGAGTGGCTAGACTGTGATGGGGGGTGTTCTTGAGTCTAGGGATGATACAGTGGGAGCTGGTCAAGAAATGCAAACAAACTTGTTTTGGTGTGGTAACACCAGTATGGTGGGCAATCAGTTTTTCACTTTTTAAAAGGAAAGGGGGATCTGAATCAATCTACCAGCTGCATCAACAGTCCCTATAAAATGTGAACTATCACAAAATGTGTTTTTTAAACTGAGACACTTTGAGTCCTAAGGCGATTGACAGTGCCCCTTTAACAAATAAAACAAATAAATACACAATATACTAGGTAAGAATTCACCATCAGTTATCTATAAAAATGCCAAAGGAAGCAAAACAGTTAAACAGATACACACTTTACAGTTTAAGGACACAATTACACACATGTTGTATTTAGTGTCAGTAATCTTTACCAGTCAATGAACAGATGTGTAGGTTGAGTTAAAAGGGTTCTTTGTATTGTACTGTATGCAATCATCTGCCTGCCACAGTCTATCTAAGAAGAAATCATTATCAGCTATTGAACACATGAGCTAAATTAACTTAAAATAGCTTAAAGCACTTCTAGTTGTTCTATAACTATGACCACCCCTCTTGCCATAGTCCATCATAGAAATGCTTGTTAAACAGACATACAATGCACATCTGGGTTATTAAGTGATGTTTGATTATTATGCTGAAGAATGTACACACTTTTATTGATAGGTGGAAGGGCAGTTAAAAGATAAAGAGAGGAGGGGGAGAGAGATTTGAGTTCATTGTTCTCCCATGTGTGAGGAAGAACCAGTGACAGACCAATGAAACATAATTAGTGGAGCCTTAAAGAGCAGCTGATGTCTTCAGAAGAACTTTAGCAAAATGTAATAATAAGACACAGTTCAGCTTGTATGTAATATCAGTTCTGTATTTGTCCTCAACATTATTTATTACTGACATCATTTTCATGAAGACTGGAGCTCTGCTCCTGAAGAGTTTATCTATTCAAGTGGGGTAGAGCCAGGAAGCTGAGCTGGTGGACAAGGGAGGTCCAGGAAGTGGTGAGGGTAAAAAAGACTGCTTATAGCTGATACAGGCATTCTTGGGGGGTTATAGACAAGGGGGGTATGATATGATAGCCAGGAAGGTCACCAGGGTGGTGAGGTCAGCTAAGGCAGGGGCAGAGCAGAGGTTGGCTCAGGATATTAGAAGGGGTGAAAAAGGCTTCTTCAGGTATATCAGTGAAAGAAGGAAAGGGAAGGGGCAGATTAGTAGGCTGAGGTCAGGGAGTGGGTAGCTGGAGGAGGCAGGGGAGCAGGCAGAAGTACTAAATGACTATTTTGCCTTGATCCTTACTAGGGAGGATGGTGGGGCAGCACTGCATGGGGAGGGGCAGGGGGGACCAGCAGATGGGAGGGCCATGGATGTTGAAATCTCCATTGGGAGGGTGTGGGAAGCCCTCAAGGCCCTAAGAGTGGAGAAGGCACCGGGCCCAGATGGGATCCATCCTAGGGTGCTTAGGGAATTGGCTGATGCCCTTGACACACCTCTGGTGGATCTCTATAGCTCCTCCCTTCAGTCAGGTTGTGTGCCTCAGGACTGGAGGATGACCCATATTGTGCCTATACACAAGGGTGGCTCATGAAAGGAGCCAGGAAATTACAGGCCTGTAAGCCTGACGTTGGTGGTGGGCAAAGTGATGGAGGTCATCTTGAAAGAAAGGCTGGAGGGGTCTCTGAAGGCACAGGGCCGCCTGGATGATCACCAGCATGGCTCTGTTAAGGGTAGATCATGTCAGACCAACCTGGTGGAGTTCTATGAATTGGTGATGAGAGACCTGGATCAGGGCAGGCCAGTGGATGTCCTCTTTCTAGACTCAGCAGGGCATTTGATTTGGTGCCACATCCTGGGCTGCTGGAGAAGCTGGGGGAAATGGGGTGGGGGTATGGATGGTCAGGTGCATAGAAAACTGTCTAGCAGGGAGTTTTCAGAAGGTGATGGTTCTGGGGAGCTCTCATCTTCCAGGAGAGTCATTAGCGGGGTCCCACAGGGTTCGGTGCTGGGCCCACTTCTCTTTAGTGCTTATTTCTCAGACATCAGAAGTGGTATCAGGAGTGAGATGAGCCTCTTTGCCAACAACTCAAAGCTGGGGGTGGTGGTGGATGGGGAGGAGGGGAGGTTGGCCCTCCAGGAGGACCTAGAGACTCTGGAGGGGTGGTCACGCACCTGGAAACTAAGGTTTAATACTGGGAAATGCAGGGTTCTATACCTGGGGGCCAGAAACCCAGGTCATGCGTACACCTTGGGAGGGAAGACACTGCAGGTTTTGAGGGGGAGAAGGACCTCGAGGTGGTGGTGGATACCAAAATGAACAACTCAGAGCAGTGTAGAAGGGATGCAGCCCAAGCAAATAAAATGCTGGGGGTGCATAGCCAGGGGGATAACCTCGAGAAGCCGAGAAGTGCTCCTTCCGCTCTATAATTGCCTGGTTAGACCACACCTTGAGTACTGTGTGCAGTTTTGGCGTCCTTACTTAAAAACAGATATTGCTCTTCTGGAGAGGATCCAGAGGTGGGCGACCAGCATGATACGGGGTCTGGGGAAAAAGCCCTATGGGGAGAGACTCGAGGAGCTCAACCTGTACTCTTTGAAGGAGAGGTGGGACAGAGGGGACATGAACGAGGTCTTCAAATATCTCAAAGGAATAAATAGGGTAAGCCAAGGTAGGGTGCTTCAGCTGAGGGAGGTGGGGACCACCAGGGAACACACAATGAGACTGGTTGGTGGAAGACTAAGGGGAGCAAGACAAGCAGATGCTACTTCACTGAGAGGGTGGTGGAACCCTGGAACGTGCTGCCCATGGAGCTGGTGGCTGTTGCAACTGTGAAAAGGCTCAAGAGAGCCTGGGATAGGTATAGGAGGTGGGTACACCTCAGAACCCCGCAGGGAGATGGGGGTGGGGGACCTTATGAGGAGGGTGAGGGAGGCCATAACAGTGCTCTGTCTGGGCACTGATCCCCAGGCAGACTCGATAGACCATAGGGCCTACTCTGCTGGCTTCTTAGTATGTTAGTATTCCTGTTGCTTTCTCCTCACCTGAAGTCATAATGCATTGCTTGTGACATCACATTTACTTTCATGGCAAGAGACTGTGATGTTGCAACAGAGGATTATAACTTGAAGTAGGGAGTAAGCTATAGAGGCAGATGAACTCTAAGGGATAAACATCATATGGTCATGTACATTTCCTCAGTGATACATAAGGGGAAGAAGAAATATATAGAATATCTATGGAATGCAAGCTGAATTGCACCCAAATATTGTGTTTTTTCAAATTTTTTTTTTGAGGCATCAGCAGCTCTTTAAGTGACTTATGAAGTTCACATCATTTTTTGTGCAGGTTTCTTTCATTTAACTCAAACACTGTTTACATTCAGTTTATGTAAATGCTCCACTAATTAATTAATATACTACAATTACTTTAGGTGCTGATTAAATATTAAATGTAGATATGGAGCTGTATAGAGTGACAGCTTCACTCTAGCATATCATTTTGTTTCAGGGTACTTTCAATTTAAAAAAATGTAATTAAAAAAATGAACGCCAATTTATTTCTCTATTCTTCTTCATAATTTTCCATTCTAAAAGCTTTATCACTCAAATATAATTGTTATCACAATTTGTAGTGAGAAAGAAACAATGTGACCTACTCGTAATTGAACCCAGGCACCTAGAATACCATCTTGGTGCTCTAACCGGTTGGACCTGTTCCCAGATACACTTTCTTTCTCTGGTATTGCATATTCTGCAACTAGGAATCATCAAGATGGCAATTAGATGTTTTTTGGTGCAGTATTAGCCATTGCTAAGCAATTTAAATCACTAGTTCTAGTGAGAAAGAAATAGCATGACCTACTGTACTGGGACTTGAACCCAGGCCCCTGTAATACAATCCCAGTGCTCTAACCACTGAGCACCAGACTCACATGACTGGACCTGGGGTTCCCAGACACACTTCCTTTATCTGGTATTGCATATCCTGCAACTAGTAATACTCAAGATATCAAGTTGATGTTTTTTGGTGCAGTATTAGCCACTGTTTAAGCAATAAATCATGACAGGGTGTGGGTTATGTTGGGATTTACCCATGCCTGGTGTGATTTGGTCATGAGGTGCAGCCGTGTGACAAAATCCACACCAGAAGTGGATAAATCCCAGCATAATCCACACCCTGGAGTGGTGTATTGTGATTATACAATGCAGTGTAAAAAAGTAAAAATAAACAACAAATTATTTATAATTCTAAATGTATTGTTTTTATTGATTTTTGTTAAGATATCCTTCCTCCCTATGTTAAATAGTTCACCCAGCAGCCAGGGAAAGAATAGGATTAATTTGTTTGGGTCCCACACCCTGATGTCTTAAGCATGGGGAGCCACCAGCAATACTAGACATCCATGATAACAATAGGGGGATCCCTTGCTCCTGACACTCAGGACTGTGAGAACATTTTCCTTGTTGTACACTCTCTCGCTGTCCATTTAGAAACAAAAAACACACTGCTGGCTCTCCCTATTAACTCAGACTGGAGCATTTTAATTTGTATGTGCTGCATATTTTTTAAAGCACAAAAAACAACTGTCTTTTCTTTTCTTTCTTGGTCACATTGACTGGGAGAACACATATTAATTATTCGGGGCACTGAGGCATTTGAATCTAGACACACGCACACACTCTGAGCATTGTACTGTCCCCCGGTTTTGAGATGTCATACTGGACAGCAAGTCAGACTGAAGATTTCCCACACAGCAGAACTGTCGGCTACAGAGAGCAAGTGAGCAGCTATGTTACTACACCTGCATTTTTTTCTGTGTGTGTTTTTCAAGATTTAACTTTTTTTAATAGACTGGTGGGCTTCGAGAGCACTCTGGGACCAGTAAGCCAGCAGCATGGTAATGGTAGTGTTCGGCTATGGAGTTTCTGTGTTACTGTAGCCTGCAGTGACTGGCACGGAAGTAAGAGCATTAAAGAAGTTTGTAACTAGTAGCAATCTCTATGGAGGGACTCGAGAAAAAAGCTGCAGTTTTACTTTTCCCTGCATTCCCTTTGCAGATACAACATATTGTAATTGCAGTTCTTTTAAAAATAGTTTTGGGAAGTTTAGAGTGGGTTTTGGGACTCGTGGGGGCAGGTCTGCATGATATTCAAAAGGGACTCTATTTGAAAGTCCTGCTTGGGTGTCTGACCTCACCAGGGAATCAAATCTCATGTGGCAGCTTTGATGTTGGAAGAAGCTAGGTGGGGTACGAATTGATAAACACTGATTTAGTGCTTCCTGCCTCCCATATGTTTTCTGATTGTCAGTTATATTTATTTAGCTTGAGCATTGTGGTGGGAGTGGTCCTTTCAGCAATGATCTAAGATGGTGGATTTTGAATTTGTATTTTCGGGGGGGGGGTCACACTAATCATTGTGAAGCAGCTAACTGGCACCTTTTCCTGTGGGTTATGCCAGGATTTACCATGGGTAAAAGGTGCCAGTCAGCCAATCAGAATGCATGCTTTTTTAACCCCATTGTATTATAAGCAATTGAAATGTCAACTTGATTATTTTCAGTTGCAGGATATGCACTATCAGAGAAAGGACGTGTGTCCTGGAACCCCAGGTCCAACTATGTTAACCTGTAGCTCAGTGGTTTGAGCACCAGGACAGTACTCTAGCGACTTGCATTCCATTCCCAGTAGAGATGCAGCAAAGTAAAATTCTACCCATGAAGTGGTTGCAAAGTGGCCACTTCATGCTAGTGTTCCGCTATGCGGAGTGCCCATTTTAAACCCTCACTTCACCACTTTGCAATGTAATTATGACTTTGCATTGTGCACTCTGCCTTATTCCGCTTTAAGGTGGAGTGAGAATTCACAGGCAGCCCATACACATCACATGGCTTACACAGTATGGGCCACATGCTTCAGGCAGGCAGGCAGTTATGGGCAAAAACACTCTCCAACATGCCGGCCCACTGGTGCAGTGGTAGCGCTACTGCTAGTGACGCCAGCAACCCAGGTTCAGGAATGAGCACAGGAAGCTGGAGGGACAGCCGGGGAGGGGAAGCTGGAGCATCCCATGGACAGCTCACTTCCCCTGAGAGGGAAGGGAGCTACAAGCTGGTGCTGGACTGACCTCTGGTGGAGGCCAGAGGTACAGCAGCTCTGATACCTTATGTAGGGGGCAGCATGGTAGGATGTCGGTGTATATGCCTAGACGTCATGTCACAACCATGGCTCTGGGGAGAAAAAGGGGAAAAATGGAGCCAACTGAGCTCCTCCAGCAGAAGTGCCACCCTTCACCACTCAATCTGTGAGGCCACAATGGGGGGCTCTCGACGCAACAAGAAGGATTTGGGGGTCCCTCCACCCCAACCTCACCTGGAGGGCTTGGCCAAGGCTACATGGGAGCACCTGACCAGTGGATTGCAATCGAGATGGGTTGGGTGTAGCTGGTAGGATCCAGGGATGAAAAATACAAGTTAAAAAAAAACACTCTCCAACATGGGCTGACTTACACATTTTGCATGGGGTGTGACAAATGGTTTGGCTCTGCTAATGGCCAGGGGTGGAGTGTGGATGTGTGATGAAGATGGATGCAGAGGTGACAAATCCACAAATAAAGTTATTTTCCCAATTTTACATACAGGGGAATATGCATCACTTGCACTTGACATACTGCATTGACCACCACCACCACTGCTACTCTGATGCCCACTTGACAAGATTTCTAAATCAAAATCCTCCTCCTCATCACACCTGTAGTAATCCTCTGGTGTTATTTCATTGCTACTGCAGACATTCCTACTTGGTGTTACACTCATGGAAGGGGATAACATGTACTGTAAGGTTGATGATGAGGGTGAATGCCCCACTATGGCATTAGCTGCCATCTGGTGCTGGGTCCACAATGCCATGTGCCTGTTCTTAAGATGTGTATGCTGCCCCTCCATGCCCAGATGACTACACTTTTTACCTCGACTCACACATGCATGACAAAGCTGGCAGATTGCAACTGACTCATCGTTTGCATCCTGGACAAAAAAATCCCAAACAAGGGACTGTGATCCCCTACTTTTAATATGTCCCTGGTGATGCTTTTTGGAATCTGTTTTTTTTACCCTTGAAATGGAGGGTGTGCTACATGATTTTTCAGGCTGGACACACTTGGACTCCAATTGGCCACTATGACTACCTGTGATTATTACTGGGTCATCATCATTATCATCAACAGGAACCACTAAATCACAACTTTTTTTGGGGGGGGGGATTTAACGCCAACAGACCCAGACACAGCCACCTTGACTTTCTTTTTCTCCAGTTCCCAACAGAGGTCACTGACATCATTATCATATTCATCAACATCATCTGCATCCACATTTTCAGCTTGGATGCTGTCATGTGGAGAACATGTTCCAACCACAGCATCATCATCATCATCACACAATATTTTTGCACCACACTTTGAATCATAGGATGGCAAAGGCATGACCTCAACAGTGCTGGAAGAAATGTAACATTGTGAGTTATCATTGCCAGGATCAGAATCATGTTCAACTACTTGGGGATGTTAATGGGGAGTATGACATCATCTACACTGTCAGTCACAGCTTTAGATTCAACTATATTTTTTGAAATGGTTAACTGGTCAGAAGTGGAACTTGAGGCAGCAATACTCATACCAACAGAAACTGCACTAACACCCCCAGCTGGGACAACATTATCTCCTCCAACTATGAGAGAAGCTACAGATTGTGCTGTAAAAAACATTGATGGAGAAATCCCTTTACTGACATCAGCTATGCACTTCTGCGTACTACCACACCTATGGACAATATTGCCACTGGCAGCAGTGCCAGTGCCAGAAACAGCTTTGCTTGCATGTCTCTTTGCGGGCATTTTGGGGGATCACCAAGAAAATTCTAAACAAATTTAGACTTCTGAACTTTTAGTCTGGGCTAGTGAATGTGAAGCCAAAAAAACAACAACTGTGGCTTGCAGATGGAGATTGGGCACTAAACAGATGCAAAAACACAGACAAATTAAGATTGCACTGCGCAATCAAGAAGAGATGCAGATGCAAAGTCACAACAACACCTTAACCAGTGCTCAGAAGTCACAATCCAATCTGGAAAAGAATACCTTTTGCCTGTTGGAGGAGGTGTGCAGTGCACTGCAGTAACATTCCAAAATCAAGATACCACAAAGCAGTACGAAAGCACACAGGTGTAGTGGATAGCAGGTTCACACTGCTACAGTTACTCTGGAGCACAATAAAATGTGTCTGATTTAATGGCACATGTCGCACACACACTCACACATGTACACTACAAGTAATGCGTAGCAAAGTAAAAACTTCAGTAATATAAACAAATCTTTTAAACAAACTGAAATTATGCACTGCTGCACAACAATCAGCAAAAAAAAGACCGATCTGAAGCTTTGCTCTGCATGTGGCTGTCCCAAACCGCCTTAATTAATTTAGGTCCTCGCACCAGACTCTCATGTACCTGCAGTTATGGTGGCCCCTGCTTGAGGGTGTATCCAGCTTGCTTAGGATTCTGCTTCATATTATAATCTAACTACACTCTGCTCTGGCAGAGTTCTGTCTGTTGCACTGTTTGATGGTTCTGTTACTGTATAGAAATGTGTTCACCCTATGCCTCCGGGTTGTGAATCTTTGTCTGTTGCACTGTGCTTATCTTTAGCCTATACAAAGTTGTTTCTACTGCTCAACTATGTTAATTCTTGACTGCTTGTTCAATGTCACCTGACTACTCTGCTTGATCCTGTGTAATGTATGATTGTATCTTATTGTTCACTGTAGGGACTTGTCCTTCATTGTACTCTCCCGGGTCGTACCTGAAAATAGGCAATCAGTTTGTCTAGTGTGCTTACCTGGTCAACAAAAGCTAACAAATAAATAAGAATTACTGAAAATATTACTATGTGTACATTAACACAGTTATATAAGAAAAATATAACCAAAACAGAAAGACTGCCTTTTTCTCCCAATTTTCACCTACCTCCACCACAGATACACCCCTTCCCCAAAGCACACTTCAAGTGTCTTTCAGTACATAGACTGAATGTTCTAAATTAACACTCAAAATCCACACACAAACAATAAACACTCAATGATATGAGCACAGGAGGGTTTCCTACAGTTGATGTACTAAATTTTGAGCAAACAAAAAGGCTCAACAAGGCTTTTGTAACAGCTTTTAGAGGATTTGAATAGCAGAGCTCTGAGAGGAAACTGTCTCCATCTACCACTACACAGAATTGAGGCTGTGCAGAACAATCTAGAGCCCATGTAACCTGCAATCACATGAATCACTGCAAAATTCGCCTCAGAGCTCAATAACAAGGTGAAGTGATGTGAAGTACATTGATTTCTATGTACTTCACATTAAAATTGGTACAGAAGTAGTTGGGGGAAGGCGGAGTAATGCGAAGTCATTGTTATCAATGGACTTCACATTCCATGTCATGACGTGAAGTACTTCGCTTCACATTGTGGATTACTTTGCGGATTCTACATTACTCCATGAATTGCTTCACTGAGCAAATTTTAGCCACTTCACCCACCTCTAATTTCCAATACAGTAGGTCACATTATTCTTTTTTCACTATAATTTGTTATTTAAACTGTTCAGCAGTTGCTAACGCTGTACCAAAAAACATCTAATTGTCATCTTGATTATTCCTAGTTGCAGGATGTGCAATACTAGAGGAAGGACGTGTGTCCAGGAAACTCAGATCCAAACATGTGAGCCTGTAGCTCAGTGGTTAGAGCACAGAGACAGTATTCTCGGGACCTGGGTTCATTCCCAGTAGATCACATTATTTTTTTCTCACAACAATTTGTGATTTAAATTGTTTAGCAGTGGCTAATATTTTGCCAAGAAAAACACACATAATTGTTGTCTTGATTATTCCTAGTTGCAGGATGTGCAATACCAGATAAAGGAAGTATGACTTGAATACCAATTTCCAACCATGTGAGCCTGTAGATCAGTGGTTGGAGCTCTGAGAAGGTATTCCCGGGGCCTGGATTAAATTCCCAATAGGATACATTATTTCTTTCTCTCTACAGTTTCTGATTAATATTACTTAGCAGTGGCTAATATTGCACCAAAAACATGTAATTGTTATCTTGATTATTCCTACTTGCAAAATATGCAATACCACAGAAAGGAGGTGTGCTGAGGGACCCCCAGTCCAACCATGTGAGCCTGTAGCTCAGTGGTTAGAGCAATGGTACAGTATTCTGGGGCTCTGGGTTCAATTCCCAGTAGGTCCCAGTATTTCTTTCTTACCACAGTGTGTGACTTCAGTTGCTTAGCAGTGGCTAATACTGCACCATAAAAACATTTGATTGCCATTTTGATCATTCCTAGTTGCTGGATATGCAATACCAGAGAAAGGAAGTGTGTACTGAAAACCCAGGTCCAACTATGTCAGCCAGTAGCTCAGTGGTTAGACCAACAGGATGATATTCCAGGGGCCTGGGTTCAATTCCTAAGCGGTCACAGTAATTCTTCATTACTACAATTTGTGATTTAATTTGCTTAGCAGTGGATAATACTGTACCATGAAAAAAAAATGTAATCATTTTTATGTTTGCTTGTGCACATGCACAAAGTAAACACTTTGGAACTGCTCGGACATAGTAGGGCCCAGTTAGATTTGTGCTGTACCTAGCCAATTCAGATGAGCCTGCAGGAGCCTGTGCACACCTAATCCCTATGCACACCCAATCCCAGCAAGGCTGCTGCTGATGCCAGTACGCTGGTTGTTGGGTGTAAATTTCTCACGTATGAAAGGATGCTTCCACACCAATCACAGTGTGACTGTAGCCTTTCATATGGACTCATCAGTTGGCATTTCCCCTCCTGCCCAACCTAGCTTTGTGATGGTAAGGAAACCTCCTACTCTCTCCCTTTATGTGCATTCAGACTCCCACCTTCCATTCCCAGCCCAGTCCACTCCAAACAAATTAACCTCCTGCTCCTTACCTCTGCATGCATTCCAACTCCCACCCTCATTTCCCTGCCCAGTCATTGCAAACAAAGAAACCTTCTGCTCCCTCCTTCTGTGTGCACTCCAACTCCCGCTGTCTGGTTTACCCCCAAACAGGATGTGATACTAGGGTGCCCACCCTTTGTGATGCTGCTGCTGCTGCAAACTAACACTGGGGTGCCCAGTCTCCAGTGTTGGACCTAGTACCTACAAACATAAAAACAGTCCCTCATCATCTTTTTGTATCTTTTATAAACCTGTAAAAAAAGATGCCTCGATAAGTTCTGAACCCACCCTCACCCTCCATCCCATCCAACACCCCCCTCAGCACCCACCATCTCCTACACCTCTCACTTACTTATTGGGTACTCCTCTGATGATCAGCATGTCCTGCTGCATCCAATGCCAGTGGAGAACTGACTGAAACAAGATAAGCTTGGTTGATTGCTTTTTAATGTGTTTAGAACTTTTACTTTTAACTTTTTCATTTGTTATTATTTTTGTCCCACATTTTCAATGCAGCTCATTTTTGCCCCACCTTATGAACAAGAAGGTACAGTTTTTCAAATCCCCTACAAAACATGTTTTCACAGCCACTCTACAAAATCACCTTTTGGATGAGACTTAAAAATTCCAGCTGTCTTGATCATAAGACGGGATCAAAAACAGACTATGTTGAAAATATGGTGTCAAAATGTCAACAAACAGGGAAAATATGACGAAACATTGTTTTTTTTCAATGTTTACTCACAACTTTTGATTCTTGCAGATTATGGTCACCAAATTTCTACATAGCCATTCTGTTACCCCACCTCATGAACATGACAGGTGCCATTTTTCAAATCCCCTACATGTTTTCACAGTTGCTCTGCAAAACTACTTTTTGGATGGGATTTTAAAAAATTCTACCTGTCTTGATCAAAGGGCTGGGTCATACGAACACAATGTTGAAAATCTAAGGATACAATTTCAAAAAGCAACAAAGTTATGAAGAAGCTTTAAATCTGCTCAGTGTTTACTCATTACTTTGTAATTTCTGCACATTTTGGCCTCAGATACTCAGCATAGCCCTTTTGGTACCCCACCTCATGAACATGACAGGAGTAATTTTTTATATCCAGTCTGAAACATGTTTTCACAGTCCCTCTGGAAAATAACAGGATTTAAAAATTTCCTCTTGTCGTGATCATAAGGTGGGGTCAGGAAAAAACTATGTTGATAATGTGTGGTCAAAATGTGGATAAACAATTGAGTTATGGAGAAATGTTGAATTTTTGAATTATTACTCATAACTTTATTTTTGGTACAGTTTTGCCCCAAGTCTTCAACATAGCCCTTGTGTTACCCCACCTCATGCACATGACAGGTATAATTTTAGAAATCCCCTCTGTAACAGGTTTTTGCATTTGCTCCACAAATTGCTTTTCAAATGGGATTTTAAGAATTCCACCTGTCTTGATCATAACATGAGGTCATAAAGAGACTGTGGGAAATATGGGGTCAAGATTTTGAAGCCCACTGAAAATGAAATACACTCAGCTGACCTGTGCTGGGAAAATACATTGTAAAAATGGGTAAAAGCATGACCCAAATTGAAAATGTGATTGCATCTGAGCTGTGCCATCCTGGGTAAATACAGTCTAAAAATGTGTAAAAGTAGGACCCCATTGCAAATGAGACATTGTATCTCATCTGGTCTGTCCTTGGTAAATATATACTGAACTAAAAATGTGTAAAAGTAGGACCCCATTGCAAATGAGACATTGTATCTCATCTGGTCTGTCCTTGGTAAATATATACTGTACTAAAAATGTGTAAAAGCAGGACCACAGTACAGCAGAACTCTACTGATGTGCATCTATGCTGGTCTGTCCTGAGAAAAATACATTGTAAAAGCTGGACCCCACTGAAAATGAGAAATTGACTCTCAGCTGGGCTATCCTGCGTAAATACATTGTAAAATTGCACAAAAGCTGGGCCACTCTGAAAATGAGAAGTTGCATCTCTGCTCTGCTGTCACTAGTAAATGCAATGTAAAAAAGGGTAAAAGCAGGATCACAGTGAAAAAGAGACATTATATCTGAACTGTGCGGCCCTGGGTAAATACTGTATAGTGTAAAAATGTGCCAAAGTAGGACCCCACTGAGAATTAGTTATTGCATCTCAACTGGGCTATCCTAGTAAAATACATATTAAAAATCGGTAAAAGCAGGCAGGACTTCACTAAACCAAGACACTGTAGCTATGCTATCCTGACTCAATACATTGCTGAAATGTGTAAAAGCAGAACTTCCACTGAAAACAAGATACTGCATCTCCATTATGCTATGCAGGGTAAATGCAGTCTAAAAATGGGTAAAAGCAAGTCCCCACCGAAAATGAAATATTGCATCTTAGCTGTGCTATCCTGGGTAAATACAGTGTAGAAATGTATAAAGGTAGGACTCCATTAAAAATGAGACCTTGTTTTTAATCTGCTCTGTTCTGGGTAACTACTGTATATAGGAACAATGTGTAAAAAAAGGATCCCCAGTATAGCAGACTCCCGCCAAAAGTATTCATCTAAGCTGGTCTGTCCTAGTAACACTACATGGTAAAAGCTGGACCCCACTGAAAATGAGATATTGCATCTCAACCAGGCTATTCTGTCTAAATACAATTGGAAATGAGATATACTGGGTAAATATAGTCTAAAACTGTGCAAAAGCAGGACCCCATTAGACATTAGGTTTTGCAACCTAACTTGTCTGTCCTGGATATATATATAGTAAATAAGGTATGTGTAAATGCAGGATCCCAGTACAGCAGAACTCCACTGAAGGATGTATATCTATGCTTGCTCTATCCTGTAAAAATACATTATAAATGCTGGATCCCACTGAAAATGAAAGATTGCCTCTCAGCTGGTCCTCCTTGGGTAAATACATTGTAAAACTGTATAAAAGCAGGACCTTATAACAGAACCCCACTAAAAAGGAGATGTTGCATCTAAGCTGATCGGTCCTGGAAAAATACATTGTAAAACACCCCAATCACCCATCCTGTAGCTGTCTGGAATATTCCTGGTGGTCTAGTGTCCCCTTCTGTAATGGCATCTGACCCTCGGATGAGTCCCCCACTCAGAAACCTCCTCCCTGCACGCACCCCTTGCTCTATTCACATAAATTGAACTGCAGCAATAGTGATGGCAAATGGCAGAGCCCTCCATTCACCACGTCGACTGGACAACATCTGACTGTTTGTGACCAATTGTGAGTATTGTATAAATAGCCATTTCTACAGCACTTGTGATCATTCTCTGACCGACAGTTTTTCTACAGTACTCACTATCTCTCATTGACATTCAGGCAGCAGACAGTGGAGGTAGTGAGCAGAGACTGTGTGGTGCTGTCGCTATTGCTATAGTTTGGCTTAGGTGACTGGAGTGAGTGTGGTGAGGAGAAGAGGGTCCTGAGCAGACAGGTTGAGAGGGGAAAAGAACAGCTAGAGGGTCACTGGCTATGGTGTCAGTGCTCAGAGGTCCTTAAAGCTACTGCTCAGTGTTCATGGGACTCAGCACTTGACATACAAAGTGAAACTCCATACACTCTTGCTCTCAGTGTATTCAGTATCCATTTATTTTATGGCAAACCAATATGACAGGAACAGAACATCACAACCGGTGTCTCAAGAGAGGTCACCCACAAAAGCCCAATGTTTCCCACCCACTTCACGGGTACTTTGTCAGGGTAAATTAAGACTAAAACTTCTCTCTTTCTGAATATTCAACTGTTACCTTCTGCTTTTTATACAGTATACAGCCTCCCTATGTTTTATGTACAATGTACCATCAGTTGTTCATTATATTTCTATACTGTAATTCCAGATTGTATGTATTGTCTCTACTGTCCTACTCAGGACCAACTTGCAAATGAGCTTTTGCTCAATGGAGCTGTTCCTGGTAAAACAAATAAAATAAATAAAAATAAATAGAATTTGCTCCTCCTTGTGGACATCTATTTATATTGAATTTAATTAAGTGAAGCAAAAAAGTACTTGCATGTGTAAATCAATGTGATTAAAATCAAATCTACCTTGTTCACAGGAAACAGATTAAATTTCAAATAGCTATGTCTGCAGCCCCTATTGGTATATTGGGTGTAATAGTGAATTTGAAAAGTTGATATATATTAGTGGCTATTTTAAACCTAGCACAAAGTATTTGGAACCTGGAGATTATTTTAATCTAATAAAATGCACTTTAACTTTAGCCATCAGTTCTGAAACAGCTATATTATCTACTAGTTGTTATTTGTGTTGTATTGTAAATTTGTACAACCTCCCAAAACTATAGACAAAGCAAAGTCTTATTTATTCTTTGGTAAGCAAGTAAAGCCTACTAGGACCAAGGCCTGTTTTCAGGGGTGACCCAGGAACACTGGGAAGGTTAAGTGACTTACTGGGGGCTATACAGTATGGAAGTGGAGGTTGTGGGAATCAAACCCAGGTCTGTTGAATGTAGCAAACTCATTCACAGCTTGTTACTCTAACCTCTAGGCTATCCCTGCTATATTGCCATTTAGACAGCACACTGTAGTCTAAATATTGCCCCTGTGCCAGTCATGTACTAATTGCCTTGGAGCACCTATGGCTGGCCCAGAATATGGGGACCAGTACCCCCTTTGCCCAGTGGAACACAAAGTCCATGAAACAATGGTTACTAGGTGTAAGAAAGGTTTGCCTAAAACTTCAAGATGCTGGTGTTCAACCTTGTAACAGCATGCACGCAAATATGTTTGGCACTGAGATATGCTTGTTTTTGTTGGTCAGAAATCTTATTTATATTAACCTGTAATGACCATGTATCTTTTTCACAATATTCTTTAGGTACTGGAAATTAACTGTATTTTTGGACCAAGTAAACAGCTGCAAAGCTGATTGGTTTTAGTTATTTTTAACAGCTGGAATAGTTTAACCTGACATTTCTGAGGTTTCATTTTGTTTTTGAAAATTGGCGTTTCAAACATTAGTCAGCAGCAAGCAGTGTCATCCACAATGGCCAAAAAGAAATATTACGCAGTTTGAGGGGAGCATTCAGACTGGTCCTTTTAGCTGTCAGTATAGATGTTAATTATATTATGTGTTGAGACAATATTGATATTAAAACAATATGTCAATATCTTACTGTATATATCAGAAAGTATACAGTAACACCACGTAGGGGCTTTCATGGATGTGTGAGAGCAGTGCATCGGGTGAGTGGCCATTCCCACTGGTTGGCAAAAAAAGACAAACTGGTACCACAATGGGCAGCATGGTACCAGTTTGGTGGTCTTTTGTCAACCAGTTAGTGGCAGCTCTACACCAGGACACATACCCTACTAGTAAATGCTGTGCCTCATGTACTGCAGAACTACCTTTACAGTGTTAAAATATAGGTGCCCTGGCTGCCTGCTGTTGTCCCTACCCCTACTCTAGTACCCAATAGAGGCTGAAGCCACCGCTGCAACAATTTTGAAGTCACCCTGCACAAGCGTGAACACTCCTATATGCTGAATATTGCATGTAGTTAATCAAATGCACTGTTGCTAAGAGATTATTATCTAAAATGTATTTCATGGATATTTTAGCAACTGTTTACACTTAGAATTAATTGTCCTTTATTCATTTCGACTATTACAAAAAGAAATGTCATTTGATAGAAACATGTCCACCTGGACTTAGCAGACTTTACTGGTCTTATGTTCCACAAAGGATGAACATACAAGGTCAATGATCTTTTAATCCTGGAGAATCTCTGTTGCTTTAGTTAGCATACTTTGTGTACACATTAAACTCTCTCAGGACAAGAGAGTTGAACCTGGCCTGTGTCAACAACATTCTTATTCTGCATGCCCCAATTCAATGGGTTTCAAAAAGCTGGCAAAATGTTAGGAGTTGGGCCAACTACAGGTGAGTGGTGTCAGTCACACTTAAGCCATTCTAGTGCATCTGTCTCAGAGTTTTTAGAACTTTCTTAAAATAGATTTAGTAGTGTAACCCATCATAGTAGTATGTGAGTTTTGCACTAGCAGAGCAGCAAGTCTTTACCTGATGTAATCCAACCAATTGTTCTTACTTTCAAAAGTAATAATGATATTTTCCTTTGTTTTTATGTGCCTCTTTTCACTCTGACCTACCCCTTTCAGCCAACTCTCCCTAGCTGTATAATTCACCTTATCAAGGTGCTTACCCCACTCTCCTGATCTCCACCACTTTCTTCTCAGGGTGGGCCATCAAGGTTCCCCAAGCCACTCCAGAGTTTGTACTTGATGGAGGAGGGTGCTGCAATCAGTGGCCTGGGCTCTATGAAAGAAGCTAGCAACACAGGCTGTTTTTCGCATGTTTATCTCAACCCTTATGGATGCCACTGGTGAGTGCTGTGTGATATTAGCATCCATGTAGCAATGTATCACCCACCCCAAAGTGGCTCCTGCTTGCACTGCCACCTGTTGTCACCTAAGTGGAAGTAATGTAGTGGAGAGCACTACCTTCCCTTTCCAGAGGAGGAAAGTGCCCATTGGGACATGTGATATTCCTCTCTAGCCAGCCCCTAACACCCTTGTTGCATTTGCAAGCCAAGGTCACTAGACCTGTAAGTGGTAACCCTGCCACTGCACCAATATGCTGGCCTGCAGGCTTTCCCTTTTCAATTACAGTTGGAATAAACTAATGCTCTATTGTATGTCTTTCATACTCTCCCCTTTTCAGACAGCCAAATCAAATAGAAATATAAGCTGTCATCTTTGAGAAAAATGAGCATTTTTAAGGTTCACTAATGTTATCAAATGAACAGGAAAAGAAGATATGATAATGTTTTATTTGAAAGATTGTGGTGCTAGATGTGGAGGTAGAGGAGAGGAATACACAGACCCTTTATTAGCAAAGCAATGAACTCTGTAACAACACTGACATATGTTCAGACATAAAATGATAGTTTTAAACTGTTTGCTATTGTGCTTGTGCTTAATGTCTTCAATTCAGTCTATGCGTTATTGTGTACTTCTAACCAATAACTTATACTCTAGAGTTTTCCTTATGATCATAAAATATTAGGACCTTACATAGAAACATAGGAAGTGTCAGCAGAAAATGACTGGCAGGTAGGCTCATCTAATATGCCCTGTTTTCCCTGCCTAACACTACACCCTGAACCCTACTTGGTCACAGGTGTCCCTCTCTCTTCCTTACTTCTGTTTATAATACCCTTGTGCCTATCCCATGCAGGCTTGTAACTCACCACTGTGTTCACCCCTAGCACCTCTTCTGGCAGGCTGATCCATTCATCTACCACACTTTCTGTGAAGAAGTATTTGCTTACATCCCCCTTAACCCAAGGTGAGGAAGGAAGTTAGGGGTGGGGTTGAGGAACAGTGGGCAAACCTAAAAGGAGCCATAGTGGAGGTGACAAACCAGTTCATTGAACGGAGAATCAAGGGCAAGAGAAGGAAAAAAAACACTATGGTACTCAAAGGGTGTAGCAGGGAAAGTAAGGGCCAAAAAGCTGACTTTCAAAAAATACAAGGGGATGCAGAAGGAAGAGGACAAGGAGGTGTATTTAATTAGACAGAGGGAAGCATGGAAAGCGATTAGGGGCCAAAGGTGCAAACAGAGGAGAGAATAGTGCAGACAGTAAAGAAAGGGGAGAATACATTCTATAGGTACATTAGTGAAAAAAGGAAGACCAGGGGTGGGATTGTAAGGCTCAAAGGAGAAGGAGGGGAATGTGTGGAAGGGGACCTAGAAAAATCATCAATACTAAACAAATTGTTTTGTTCCATGTTCACAGAAGAAGAGGAGGGAGCAGGACCACAGCTAGGCAGCAGAAACCAAGGGGGGAGGGAGATGAACACCAGTCCTTTTACAGAACAGAGATTCCTAGAAGAACTCACAAAACTGAGGGTGGACAAAGCAATGGGACGAGATGAAGTACATCCTAGGATATTAAAGGAACTACAGGCAGTGCTGGCAGCACCGCTGGGGGACCTGTTTAGCAAGTCACTCAATACAGGAGTGGTTCCAGAGGACTGGAGAAGGGCACATGTGCTCCCTCTTCATGAAAGTGGGAGCAGAGAGGAGGCTGGTAACTATAGAGCAGTCAGCCTCACCTCTGTAGTGGGGAAGATTATGGAAGCGCTGCTAAAGGAAAGAATAGTGGAACATTTGGAATCCAGCAGAGCACAGGAGCTGAGACAGCATGAATTCACTGCAAGAAGGTCATGTCAAACAAATCTGATAGATTTCTTTGACTGGGTGACAAAGGAGGTGGATCGGAGGGGCAGTGGACGTCGCCTACCTAGATTTCAGCAAGGCCTTCGACACTGTTACACATAAAAGACTGGTAAATGAGCTGGGTAGTCTCGGTGTGGACCACAAGGTAGTTAACTGGGTTAGAAATTGGTTGAGGGACAGAAAGCAGAATGTGGTGGTGAATGGGGTTCAATCTGAGAAAAGGGGCATGACCAACGGGGTACCACAAGGTTCAGTCCTGGGGCCAGTCCTTTTCAATGTCTTCATTAGTGACATTGCTAGAGGACTGGATGGGAGGGTTTGCCTCTTTGCAGATGGCACCAAGATCTGTAACTGCGTAAACACTCCAGTGGGGTGGAGAGAATGAGAAGGGACCAAGAAAAATTGGAAAAATTGTCTGAAGTGTGGCAGCTAAGATTCAACGTGAAGAAGTGCAAAGTCATGCACCTGGGGCTCAGAAACCAAAGAGAGGATTACAGGATGGGGGCAGGAGTGAGTTCTTGATGGTCATCAAGGAAGAAAGGGATTTGGGAATAATCATTTCAGATTATCTAAAAGTGGCCAGGCAGTGTGCTATGGTGTTGTGGTGTGCCAGTGGCATGCTGGGGTGCATAGGAAGGGGTATCACTAGCAGAAGAATGGAGGTGGTAAAGCCACTGTACAAAACACTGATGAAGCCTCATCTGGAGTACTGTATATAGTTCTGGAGGCTGCCTCTCTGTAGGGGCATAGACAGGGTGGAGGCAGTTCAGAGAAGAGCAACTAAAATAGTACAGGGCTTGCACCAAAAGACGTATGAGGAGAGATTAAAGGACCTCAATATGTATATGTTGGAAGAAAGGAGAGAACGGGGAGATATGATATAAACATTCAAGTATCTTAAGGGCATTAACAAGGTGCAGGTGGGTGACATCTTTCAGTTTAGAAGATGTACAAGAACCAGGGGGAACAATATGAGATTAGAAGGGTGCAGTCTAAGGGGCAATGTGAGGAAGTTTTTCTTCACAGAAAGGGTGGTGGATGCATGGAATAGTCTACCCAGGGAGGTAGTGGAAGCAAACACAGTGGGTGAATTCAAGAATGCATGGAATAGCATAAGGGTATCCTAAGGGGGGGGGAAGGCTAAGCCAAGGACCAAGTAGGATCAACGGCTGCTGATACAGGTAGGAGAATGGGCAGACGCGATTGGCCTAGTAGTCCTTATCTGCTGGCAAGTTCTATGTTCTATGTTTCTATGTACCCCCCAAGTTTCATAATATGCTCCCCTATACTGGTGTTCCTCCTCCTTTGGAAGAGGCTCCCACTCTGCACTTTGTTCACCTTGTGAGGTACTTATAGGTCTCAATCATGTCTCCTCTCATTCTCCTGTCTTCTAGGGAGTACATACCCAGCTCCTACAGTCTTTCCTCATACAGCTTCTTTCGCAAATCCCACACCATTTAATAGCCCTCTCCTGAATTGCCTCCACCCTGTTGATGTCCTTGCGGAGGTGCAGCCTCTAGAATACTCCAGGTGGTTTCTCACCAGTAAGTAATACAGAGGCAACACTGCCTCCCTTTTCCTGCTAGTGATCCCCTTCCCTATGCATCCCACCATCTGGCTCACCTTGCCTACTGCCCTGTCGCACTGCCCTGCCACCTTGACATCATCAGATATGATACACAATGGTTACGCAATCTATCTTTCTTTCTTTCTTGATGGCCTGCATATATCTGGGAAGAGGACAGCAGTCCTTGGTGGAAGGTTAGATGTTACTTTGGTGAACATTTAAACTAGTTGAGGGGGGGGAGGCAGTAATACAAAGTGAGGCATAAGTCCCCACACACACACACACACACACACACAAACATACAGATTGAAGCAACAGGATAAGAGGGGCTGACAGGAAGAAATTCCCCCAGGGCACAATTTAAAGGGAGGTGCTAAGGTGGCATGGCATGAACTGGATAATGGGGGGAGGGAGAAAGGGAAGTTTCAAGTGGTAACAAAGATAGGAAGGGTGAGACGGGGGTTGCAGGTGGAGTGAGAACAAGGTGTAGAGAGCTATGTGTGCCAATGCAGAGTCTTGAAAATAAAATTCCACACCCGGAGGCCATTATGGCAGAGGTAGACCTGGATCTTGTGGCCATTACTGAGTCATGGTGCACAGGGAGCCATGAGGCATGGCTGTAGCAGGTTACACTTAGTTCAGAAGGATAGGAAGAAGAGGAATGGTGCAGGGGCTGTGCTATATGTGAGGGAGGGTATCAGAGCAATGGAAATGCAAGGGAACTTAGGGGTAAAAGATGGACTGGAGGTGCTGTGGGTCACCCGGCAGACAGGAGCCAGAGTCACTGTTCACACTGGAGTGATATACAGACCTTCAACATACAGGGGACAACTTGATAAGGCTGTGGGGGAAGCCATCAGCATGATGGCAGAAAAGTGGGAGGCTCTGCTGGTGAGGGACTTCAATCTGCTGGATGTAGATTGGAGCCTTCCAGCTGTAGTCTTGGCTAGAAGTACATAGATACATAGATACATAGACAGTGTCGGCAGATAAGGGCCTATGGCCCACCCAGTCTGCCCATTTGAGCTTGTAAGTTCAGTTTGTTTTCCAAGAAGTCTGTTGCACCTTACCCCTGACCTCCAGAATTCCTTTATGTCTATCCCATGCATTCTTAAATCCTGTGATTGTTTCAGCCCCCACCACTTCCTCTGGCAGGGTGTTCCACTTGTCCACCACTCGCTCTGTGAAGAAATTCTTCTCATGTTTCCTCTGAATCGTCCTCCTCCAACTTCATCCCATGCCCTCTAGTCCTGGAACATCTTTTCGCTTAAAATAGTGTTTTCCTGCACCCTGTTCTTCCTGTAAGATACTTGTATGTCTCTATCATATCCCTCTCTCTCCTCCTCTCCTCCAGGGAGTACATGTTCAGTTCCTTCAACCTGTCTTCATAGGACTTGTGATGCAATCCATGCACCATCTTTGTTGCCCTCCTCTGAACCTTCTACCCTGTCTATGTCCTTACGTAGGTATGGTCTCCAGAACTGTACACTGTACTCCAGGGGGCCTCACTAGTGTCTTGTATAGTGGAATTATGACCTCCCTTTTCCTGCTGATAATACACTGCCTATACATCCCAGCATCCTATATGCTTTACCTGCTGCCTTGTCACACTGATTTCCTACCTTGAGGTCATCAGAGATGATAACCCCAAGATCCCTTTCCTGCTTGGTGCATGCTATATCCTCACCCCCAACTGATATATTGTGCCAGGGTTTTGTGCCCTATATGCATTATCTTGCACTTCTTTGCATTGAATTTTAACTGCCAAACCCCTGACCATTCTTCAAGTTTCTGCAGGTCGCTCTCATTCTGTCTACACCCCTGGTGTGTCTACTCTGTTATAGAGCTTTGTGTCATCAGCGAACAGTGAAATTCTGCCTTCTAGGTCCTCGCCATGTCACTGATGAAGATGTTGAATAGGAACGGTCCCAGCACTGATCCCTGTGGTACCCCACTGGTCACTCTTCCCTCTGTGGAGTGACAGCCATTTACCACCACCCTCTGTGTCCTGCCACCCAGCCAGTTACCTACCCACCACACTACTGTCCTGCCCACAGCCATATTCCCCAGTTTGTGTAATAGTCTTCTATGTGGCACAGTGTCAAAGGCCTTGCTGAAGTCCAGATAGGCCATGTCCACTGCCCTCCCCTGATCCACCTCCCTAGTCACCCAGTCAAAAAATTCAATGAGGTTGGTCTGACATGACCTCCCCTGGTGAAACCATGCTGCCTTGGGTCCTGTAGTCCATTGACAACCAGATGTTCCACCAATCTCCTTCAGTAGTGCTTCCATGATCTTCCCACTACCGAGGTGAGGCTGACTGGTCTGTAGTTCCCTGCTTCCTCTTGTTCCCACTTTTGTATAAGGGACTACATCTGCTGTCCTCCAGTCTTTGGGTACCTCCCTGTTTCCAGTGATTGGCTAAACAGGATAGCCAGAGGTTCAGCCACCACCTCTTAGTTCTTAAGGACCCTGGGTGCACCCCATCTGGCCCCATTGCTTTATCAACTCTTATTACTTCCATTTCCTTCAGGACCCTTTCTCGTGTAAAGGAACTTGTGTCCATTTCTGCACCATTCTCACCCCTTGTACTCCCTTCAGACCCATTACCCTCCTCTTCCTCAGTAAAGACTGAGCAGAAATACATGTTCAGTATGTCAGCTTTACTGTTGTCATCCTCCACGCGGCCCCCATCCTCCCTCTTCAGCCTCACTATCCCTCCCTTTGTCTTTCTTTTTTCACTTATGTACCTGTAAAAGGTTTTGTCCCCTCAACCCACTGATTTTGCAATGTGTTCTTCTGTCTGAGCTTTGGCTTCCTTACTGACCTCCCTGCCTCCCTTTGCTTCTCCTGGTACTTCTCCCTATCCCTTCTGCCTCTGTTTTTTCGATTGCCTGAATGCAATCTTTTGGCTTTCACTTTTTGCTACCCTTTGGAAACCATAATGGTCTCCTCTTCCTTTCCTCTGCTAACCTGCTTAATACATAATTCTGCTGTTCTTGTAATCCCCATTTTAAATACTGCCCACTGTTCCTCAACCCTGATTCCTGTCCCATTCCCTTAATGCCTCTTTTCAAGTATCTCCCATTTTCCCAAAGTCTGCCCCCAAAATCCAGGATACGTGTTTTTGTGTGGTTTGGTTCTGCTCTTTCTGTGATTTCAAACCACAATGACTGGTGGTCACTGTTTCCCAGGTGCTCCCCCACTGTTACCCCCATCACACTGTCCCTGTTTGTGAGCACAAGGTCCAGTATTGCCTTCTGCCGAGTTGGTTCCATGACTAGTTGCTTGAGGAAGGCACCCTGAAGGGAGTCCAGGATAAATCTGCTCCTAGTTGATGCTGCTAGTAAGTAGGGCTGTCTTAGACTAGCTGCAGGGGGCATTTCCCAGGAAACTAGTCAGAGAGCCCATTTGAGATGGGTCAGTACTGAACATGGTTCAAAAACAGAGACAGTGTTGCAGATGTCAAGGTGGGATGCCACCTGGGAATCAATGATCACTGTACTGTGTGGTTTAACATAAGAATGGCATCAGAGACAAACCACACAAGAACGAGAGTCCTGGACATCAGGAGGGCATATCGTAAAAAAAAATGGGCGAATGCCTCAGAGAAAACTTAGTGGGGGGATTGCTTTGGTGGCATAGAGGAAAAGTGGGCCAAATTAAGGGATGGCATAGTAAGGCATAACCTCTGCATGAAAGAAGTAAGCAAAAACAGGAGGAAAAAGAGACCGCTATGGTTCTTGAGTGAATGGGCTGTGAAGGTAAAGGGTGGCATTCAGAAAGTACAATGAGATGCAGAGGGAAGAAGATAAGGAGGTGTACCTGGAAAAGCAGAGGTACGCAGGTAAAGTGGTGGGGGCACAAAGGCACAAACAGAAGAAAGAATAGCCAAAGGGGTATCTTAAGGGGACAGGAACTTTGTAGATACATAACCAAAAAGAAAAAGACGAGGAGAGGCATTGTATGGCTAAGAAGGGTAGGGGAGACTGTGCAGAGGAGCATCAGGAAAAAGCAGATATCTTAAACAGATTCTTCTGCTTGGTGCTTACAGTGGAGGGAGAGGGAGATGAACTACATAGAAGCAACAGGAACACTGAGGGAGGGAGGTAGACAAAAGTCCATTAACGCAGGAAAGAGTCCTGCGAGGACTTGTGAATCTGAAAGTGGATAACATTATGGGGTTGGATGGGGTACACCCAAAGATGCTGAGGGAGCTCAAGGAGGTACTGACTACAGCTCTGACAGCCCTATTCAACAACTCACTGGAAGCAGAAGTGGTTCCAGAGGACTGGAGGAGGCAAGATGCAGTCCTACTTCATAAAAGTGGCAGCAGGGAGGAAGCTGGCAACTATAGGCTGGGCAGTTTAATAGCAGTGGTGGGGAAGTTAATGGAGGCACTTTTAAAAGAAAATCTATTGGAGTATGCTGAATCCAAAGGGTTACAAGACCTGAGGCATCATGGATTCATGGGGGGGGGGCGGGGGTCTTGTCAGACAAACATGACAGATTTCTTCAACTGGGTAACCAGGGAAATAGATCAAGGTAAGGCAGTGGACATGGCCTATAAGGAATCTGGGCAGTTTCAGGGTGGGACCTAAGGTGGTAAACTGGGTATGAAACTGATTAATGGGTAAGCAACAGTGGGTAGTGGTGAACCTCTGAGGGGAGAATGACCACTGAGGTACCACAGGGCTCAGTACTGTGACCACTCCTCTTCAATGTTTTTATAAGCAACATTGCAGAAGAGCTAAAAGGGAAGGTATACCTCTTTGCAGATTACACCAAAACTGGCAATAGGGTAGATACTCTGGAGGGGCTGGAGAAAATGAGTAGAGACCTAAGAAAACTTGAGGAGTGGTTGAGGGTATCTCAGCTGGGTTTCAATGCAAGAAAGTACCAAATCATGTGCCTAGAACACAGAAACCCAGAGGCAGTGTATAAAATGGGAGAAGAGGTATTGACAGTCACCAAACAGGAAAGGGACCTTGGCGTTGTCATATTTGATGACCTCAGGTTGGCAGTAGGCAAGGCCGATGGAATACTGGGGGCATAGGGAGGGGAATCACCAGCAGAAAGAGAGAGGTGGTGTTACTGCTGTACTGATCATTGGTGAGACCCCACCTGGAGTACTGTGTCCAGTTCTGGAGACCACATGTCAGGAAGTGATCCCCATTAGTACCAGTTCCAGTATGGCTCCCTCTTGTGTAAGCTCAGTCACCCCTGAACCAGGAACCCCATCCTGGACTACATCCTGTATCAATTCGGTCCTGGTATAGACAATGGACAGGTTATTCCAGTCCACCAAAGGTAAATGTATGTCCCCATTTCCACTACTTCTCCTTTTACAGCCACCATCCTGCTCATGGTACCCAGCTCCCTGTCCTTGTTCTCATTCTGGCTAGGTGGTCTATATACTACACCTAGCCTCATTTTCCTTCCTGCTGACATTTGGCTCTGTACCCAAAGTGCCTCTATTTTCCAGTCTCCTAGTTTCTCCCTAGTAACAGTAATGCCCTTCCTGATGTATCATGCCACCCCCTTTCCCTTTCTTTCTGTCCTGTCTATAGAGGGCATACCCTGGAATTGAGAAGTCCCAGTCATGGCTTGGGGTAGCTAAGGTCTCAGTGACAGCTGGCAGATCCACCTTCCCCCTCTGCCATCACTGCCTGTAGATCACCTACTCTGTTCCCTAGACCACTAGCATTCAGGTGGCACTACCCTCCACTACTTCTGATTCCCACCTCTCTTTTTCAACCAAGTGCCTCTTAAATCCCTTCTTTAGCTTCCTGCCCCTCCCTCTTCCTCCCTTGGTCCCCCCTTGCTTTTGCTGTCTCCTAGCCCCTTCCTAACTCCTTCACTCTCCCCTTTACTGGCCCCCCCTTGTGCTTTTCACCTGATAGGGTGATTGAACCCCCGCCTGGAATTTCCCCCCTAAGCCCTCTTCTATTCACCCTATTCCCTCCCCATTCTGACCATTCTATGTTCTTTACCTTGGGGGTCCTGTCTTCCCCCACCCTTGCTGTTTCCCATCTATTCCATTTAAATTTAGGCTCTTGCTAATATTCTCCCCAATTCTGTCCCTGAGAAGCCTGGTTCCCCTCCTGCTTAGGTGCAGCCTATTGAGTGCATAGAGTGTTTTATTATTCCAAGTCCCCCTCCCCAGTTCCTATATATCCCAAACCCTATATATACAAAACCCTCCTCCCCTCACCTTTCCCTCAACCAGCCATTAAACTCTTCTATCCTGTTTCCTTGCTGTGCTGCTTTTAGGCAATGGAAGCACCTTTCCCATAAAACATGCCCTACCACTCTGAGCCTCTGCTGCACTGTCCCTACTTATAACATGGCCAGGGAGAATGGTCCGTTCCCATTCATCAGCAGGTGTCAGCTGACTGTGGATTAATAATCAATTGATCCACGGTTGCTTCCTACACAGCTGAAGTGCTTGGGTTCGCGGAAGGCCCTCTCGAGCTCAGTTGTGTACTTACCACCAAGCAGTAGCTGCAGGAAGGGACTGTACTGTGCTATTGACTGTGGAAGTATTGTCTGGCATGTTTAGAGTTTCAGTTGAAGTTGTTCTACCCTCCCTTCTCAGTGCTGCCTCCTCACCTCCCGACTCATTTGACCCTCCCTCCTAAGTCTGACCTCCCCGACTTCACTACCCTTCCCTCCCTCCTTACTCTGCCTCTGTGCTCCCAACTGACAATAAAAAAACTGAATTGTCAGTTGTTTGTAGTACGCCATACAGCTTCTTGAGATATGGATGACCGTAATTTGTGAGGAGCGTGGTACAGAGAGATACAGATATGCTTACACAGAACATGTGACTGTATAGTTCTTCTTCAATCACGGGTTGAATCACTCGCATGCAGTCCTGTGACATGAGCTTCACTTGTAGTGGCAGCGTGATGTTACACCACCCTGACCCTTCCCCAGATTGTGAGAAATAATAAGCTGTGCCCTGAAGCTACAGCTGGCGTTTCAGTTTCTGTAAGTGCACAATGCATGTGTCTCTGCTACTCGTCCGCGTTTCAGGAGAGCCACCATCTAGACTGCTGGGTATATGGCCAGAGAAATAATGTTGTGTTTGCCCATGTCTCGCATCTGTAACTGCACAGTCACCATTTTCCCTGGCCATGTTATAAGTGAATTAACCCACTCCAGAATGTGGGATACATGGGGAATTAATCCATGCATGTGTGGTTGTCTGCACTTGGCCTGCAGCCCTGTGCGATAACCCCCCCCCCCCCAACATGGATTAATTTCCCAGTAACCCATGCTCTGTTGTGGGTTAATCCTTACATCGCACCCTGCTAGGTCATTTGTACCAAGATGTGGCTTCCCTCCTATCCCTCTTGTGAGTGAGTTTATGTCCAGGCCTTCTGTGTTCTGCTGTCATTCTCCAGAGGCACACCACTCTCCTACCTTGCTGTTCTCCCCCACCCACCCACCTAATCATCTTTGCTACAGAATCCCTTATTACTATGATTCTACCTTTACCCATCCCTTCCCCCATCCCTCCCTCTTTCTGACCAACCTGTCTTACTGCCTCTCTTATTACTCCTACCCTCCTTCCTACCTCCCTTCACTCAACTCCTGTCTGCCTAGCATCCCCACCCTCCTTCTCAACTACCTCAACTACTCCACCTGTCTCCCCTGCTCTAGTGGAGCCCTGTCTTCCCTGCCCTTCCCCCACAATCTTCTCTTCCCTCCCCAATGTGCCCCTTCTCCTCCTGTTCTCCTTACCCTGCCTCTTATTCCCCTCCTGTCCCACTGACACTCTGCCTGAACCCCATCTACTAACCTGTTGCCCCACCAAGTGTCTGTGTCCCATCTAGTTCTCTCCCCACCCCTGCAGTACTCAGTGGATGGAGGTGATTCCTTACCAGTACCATTATGGGTGCTCCCGCACTTTCTTTCTCCGGCAGACCTTCTCCATTCCTCCCAATTGTCCTGCAACCTGTTTTCCTAGGCTTCTTCTCCCTCTAGGGCAGTAGGTCCCAGTGAATCTGGACCCCAACCTACCTTCCAGCTCTCTACTCCCTGTACCATCCTTTTGCTACACCCATCTCTCCTGCCTTCTGGTGCGTAATCCCAATTCATTCCTTAGTGTGTGTATCTCAGCCATCAGAAAACTTGGCCTCCTACTCACTGGGCAACCCCCTACCGCCCACATTGTTCCCAGGAACACTACTGCCCCACATCCCCTACAGAACATCACACTTCCTTGCCTTCTTCCTGCCACAACATTCTTATCCAACCATTACACCACCCTTGCAAGCCTACCTGAGATAGGGCATGGTTTCACACAGTCAGACCACCTGCCTACTCAGGATTACCCCAGATAGAGAGTGTTTATAACAAGCACTTACCAGCCTTCATAGGTCTATCCCAGATATGGAGTAGTTCTACACAGTAGTACCACCACCTACCATCACAGGGCCTACCCTAGATGAGCAGTAGTTACAACAGGTCCCTTTCCTGCCTCGGATGCCTACCCCAGATGAGGAGTTGCCCCACACAGTACAACCTCCTACTTACACAGACCTACCCCAGATAGGAGGTAGTTAAGAACTGGGCTGCCACCTGTCTCTGTAGCCTACTGATTTAGTGCTTGTTTGCCCACCAGTATGTAAAAGCACTCTTTGTCCCTGCTTACCTTCCCCCATTGGGCATAATCCCCTGTGGTCAACCCTGTGGACACTCTACAGATGTCCCTTAATGAAATGCCATAGTCCTACTTCATAGAACTCATGCTTCGGGGTCACCACTGTGGTTTGGTCTGTTGGGAAGTATATAGGGGACTGCAGTCATGCTAGTGACTGGGTGAAGCCATGTGGTCTGGCCAACCACCAATGGCACCACTTGCAGCTGCCAATTAACCTCCCTTAACCCAATCTTTGCAGCCCTCCTCCCTCTTCCCCCTCCCTTCCCATCAGTTCAGTCCCACATCCTTGAACACACTAATAAAAAAAATATGCAGTGCAATTACAGCACTACTCACACACAATTATTTGTTGCTGCCGGACTGCCTTTTTGCTTCTGGTAGGCACTCTGAACCAAGATTCTGCCTCATCACCAATATGTAGTTCTAGAGCACAAACAGACTACCACTGCCCTATTGGCAGACTGTAATCACATAGTCTGGCTGACCACCAATGGCAAGTGGTCCTATGCATGCCTGGCCTGTAAGTGCAGATAAGTAGCAGTGGTGCTACTGCCTTTTGGATCCAAATTAAAAAAGTTACTGCTCAGTTTGGTCCAGTTGGTCGACTCTCCCCTCCCCCATCCTGCTTGGTCCTTGGGCTCATCATCATCATGGGGTCACCACAGGGGGTCCATCCAACTCTGGAGACAGACAGAAGTGGAGTGCGTGCCTGTGGTGTGAGCTCAGCAAAGGGAGGAGAATCAAGATCAAAAGTAAGTTCTAAACTTCACCTTTTTGTAAGCTACAGAATTGTTTCCCTATATTACTGATGTTTGTACTTGAAGTTGTGTTATGGAATCATGGAGCATCTTTCCCTGTCCCTGAACTGTGATGGCTTGTTTACTTCTGCAGCTGTTAGCAAATGCTGGTCTTCATATCATTCAGCTCTTGAAACTGCACTGTGTGACATGAGTATACAGTATTTTCAATTGCCACTTCTCTAGTCCCTGTTATTGTATTCAGTTTTTCATTTTTTATTCCAGAATCTTGGATCAAACTGACTGATTTTTAAACTTGCATGCATGCCTATTTTACAGATCACTGTTTAGTGAAATAAATGCACTGAGTTATTTTGGATCTGCAGTGATTTTGCAGGTAGACCAATGCTGCAGTTTATGCATCCTTCAGTGACAATAATCAAAGCTGTAACCCACTTCTTCCAGAGAGCAGTGTAGTGCAAGTCCTAACTACAATACACAACTCTATTGTGGTGTACAGCCCTGGTCAGTGGTTAAATGGAAAATATTTAGATGAGGGAAGTCGCATGTCTACATTTCTAGGTGGTGGAATTCATTTATTCGTGGTGGAAGTCTCCTATAGTATTCAGTGGCAAAAGATTGCTGAGGTGCAGAAACTCTCATGCAATTGTGTAAAAGTGGTAGAACTGTGCACCTGTGGGCTCCTGTTCCTGATATATGGGGAAAATAGGCTGAGAAGGCAACAGTGTGAGACTAGAGGAAAAGAGACACATGGGATGTGGGTGGGGACGGAGACAAGGGAAGGGCAGATGCCTGTGAGGAAGAGGATTGGTGAAGTTGTTGAACATTTTGCTGCATATCACTGATTTGCAGCAAGTGAAAAAAATACATTTTACACTGCCAATGATCTTCAGTGACCAAAGAAAGTGTTTACGACCAAGGTAGGAAATAAAGGAAGAATTGTTTTCAGTTAATAAACCATCAGTTGCCAGGAGAGTAGCAAGGCTGTAGCCTGAAGGCCTGGCCTTCATTTGGATTCAAACATCTAAACTTGGGCCTTCAGTTTTTAAAATCCTGGTTACTTCCCTGCTTGATGAGCAGGAATGTTGTGCAGTTTTTCATTATTCATGTGCCATCACTAAGACAGTGCAAATACAAAACAGGGACTGTTCAGGTTCCCTAAAAGGAAACACATTTGTCAGGAAAAAACTATGGACACACTGCAATGACTCCAAAACAATTTATTTGTCATCTCAGATAAGGAGCAAGTGAAGCTTGCTTACAGTAAGTTAAAGTGGTAACACTTTAAATGCTGTTAAATGGGAATGGTCAGCACTCACCAGGGTTGTCATTCAATAGCCTGCAGTCCATGTTAAAGCTTTTATAATCTCCAATCAGATGTTGCCTGGGTCTGCTTTTCTCCAGGGGCTAAGAACAAATCTCTGTTACTGTATTTAGCCCAGGGAGGACGGTGGCAACAGCAAACAAAAGATTAGAGCTTATATAAAGTCTAATTCACGCTGCAGACTATTGAATCTCCCACTGCTGCCTATTGCTCTGATGCCAGCTGCAGGGGATTCTAAGATTTGTAGTAACACAACATGTTAGCCTCGAAGTAAGCAAAATTATTCTGATGCAATCTACTATGATGCAGTAAACAGTAAGTAAACTATTTTTGCACACAAAGTGGACATTGGGACCAGTCCACACTTGAGTATGGGGCCCTCGGTGGTGACTGCTCCCTTTTAATTCAACTGTAATTATACTGGAATCCGGTTACAGTTTTACTCTTCAACAGAGACAGCACATTTCCCCAAAACCCAATAGCTTATCCAGGCCATATAAAACATGTTGCCTACAAGCAGAGAGCAATGCACACTGCAGTTTTCAATGAGGATGAAGTTGGAAGCAGATAGTGAACTGAATGAATGCCATACTAGGGTTCAATGATTTTTAAAACCCCTTCTATTTCATTTCAAAGCCACTGCATCAAAGTGACTGAAAATTGCTCCAATCTGATGACTGTGGCAGCTTAACTGTCTTGATCGAATTCTTAGATTATGATCAGGACCAGACCCCTTCTGTCCTTAAATTGGAGGTAATTTATCAGTCTCAGCTCCAGGAGGCCCCAGGACTCAGAGCAGAGAAATGGCTTTGTCTTAGTAGTGAGGAGTACTGTCAAGATGGCTGGGGAAGAGTATCACATTGTAGCATTCCTGCACTGTGCATGAACTTGGGAGTGTGTAATAATTGCCTGGAAGTACAGGAATTTTAAATGTTCCACTCGCCAGGGCTGTCATCCCTCACCTTGACGAGCACTTACAAATACAAATGAAAAACACTTGTCTACCGCTAGTAGACATGGTTTTTTTTTTTCTTTTTTTTTTTGCCTTCCACAACTTGCAAATGTTTAATGCTAGTGATATAGTTTCCAGTGAAGTCTTACTGGTTGTTTATTTTATTCAAATCACTAGCAATCAGTTCTACTACATTTCTCTTCCCCTCAGCATTCCTTTCGAAGTACCCACACAAGACTGTTTTAAAATAAAAGGGGGAAAATACTGCACTGGCGACACAATCATCTACTACAGTTTTTCCTTTTACAAAGCAATTTCTTAGTAGTTTGTGTGAGCAGAGAGTATAAAGCCCTTGGAATTTCCACAAGGAGTGGATAGAAAAAAAGTTGCATGATTGCACAAAGGATTTTGATAACAGCTTAGAACGGAATGGTATCTGTTGTTTAATGCTTTTTAGAAAGCAAAATGCTTACTTTGTTTCACAGCTCAGCCAATGTGCAGAAAAGTTCCTTCATCTCTGGAATGGTTAATCCTTGTAAATGGTCCGAAGTCACATCATTTTTGCATGCATCTGTTTAAAAGTTTTCATCACAGCTTATGTTGAATGGTGGATGGGGAACAATTTCAGCTAAAAAACTTTTGAGGACAGCATGCTCTTTTAATAGCTTGTATTTTCTTTAAGTGGCTAAGGTACATTTAACCGTGACAGTCTTCTTTCAATAGAATCAGGGACCATTATGAAAAGTGGCATTGAAGAATCAATGGAATTTAATGAACAAAAGTCTTTCTCAATTAGACACTTCAGGTTTGGAAAAGTCCTTAGCTAATTCTTGCGTTGGTTGAAGGCCACACAGTGACAAAGCTTACAGTAAGAATGCTTCCTAATTAATACTTGATTTACACAGCAAGTTTCAAGTAACCTCATGGGATCAGTTAAAGAGCTGTGCTTGAAAGAAAAAAGAGTAACTTGCACTGTAAGCTTAAATTCACCATTGTATTACGGGGGAGTGAATTCTGTTCTACCACTTAGAAGGGATCCTGGGGGCAAATATGTAACTCCTCTGCTTTTTCTTTCATTTTCTTGCAATCTCTTGTTAAAGCCTTAATTTATAATCTAGAGCAAGCATGTATAAACAGCAGTATACATTACTGATGGAAGGATGAAAAAACTTCACACTCACTACCTCTTCTGTGTTTCATACTATATCATTTTAAATGAGGTTTTTGGCTTTCCACCTGACACTGCCAAAAAGTCTATTTAATAAAGCAGTAAAATACTGGAGTTGTCAAGAAAATAAGGGAGAATGCTGGGATCAGAGCCTAGATGAAGAAGATGCTGACATAGTGTGCTAGATCTCACAGTGTCATGGAAAATAGGAATAAGGAATTACCATCAGCATCTCTGTGCTGATATGATGAGTATTCATGAAAGGTAGATCTGCAAATTGAGGGTACATGAGTATACATATGTACACAGTACACGCCACACATGCACATAAACTATTGCTTGACTGGTCAGTATCCAAGAACCTACAGTAATGAGACATAACTTAATTGCCTCCATTGTAATATAGCAGAGCTATATCCTGTAAAAGAAACTGACTGAAAGTGTCTGTCTTGACTTAAATTTTATGTAATCACCCCACCCACAAGGTGTGAGACTAGGCCTGTTCAATAACAGCTGTGCACATTCTATAAGGACTACAGGTGAATGGGGACTGGACAAGGTTGGTGTTGGAGGCAATAACAAAAATGGTGTGGTGCCTCCACCTATGGTGATCCTTATGAGAGATGGCCGTGAGGGTACTGCCCACAAGAAATGAATGCAACCCCTACCCTCATGGCAAGGAACCCTTATGATTATACACGACCACGCATTTATACTCTAGGCATGCAAACACAACAACATGCAAAACACAATAAATTTCAGGTTAAACACAATGGATATTTATTAAGGGGGGATAGGAACAGGCTTTGGATGTGGGAACATGATGGATTAAATGCAGTGAAATAGTTCTGAGATCACTCCCTGAATCCATCACCCTCTGGTGAGTACCCACACAGTATTTACAGTTTCAACCTACTGGTGCACCAGTAACCCAAAGTCCCTTGGGAGCTCTCAATGCAGTCCATTAACTGTGTGCACACACTGGGCAGTTGCAGGCCTGATGATGGACCATGGTGTAGTACCAACTGAAGGCTGGTGGTTGGGGATCCCAAACAAATTCTTCAGCACAATTGATAGTTACTCCTGGCTGTTGCAATTCTATAAGTGGTCTTTGAATAATAATTGTACTGAAAGGTCCAGCAATTACTCTTATCTGTTCCTGACTAGAAGAACAAATGGAGGGGTATTACCCCAGTACTCCCAACCTTAGCAGACTCTGCAAGTGTTGGGAGGTCTCCCTCAGGGTTGCAGAACTGATGGCATGGGTGTAGTAGACCCAACACACCTCTGGGTGGTGAGAGGTATGGGCCGTGCTGATCTCTGATGTCCTCTTCACCCCACAAGGCACTTACCTTTACCCATCCCCAAGGAGTGGACAATCATGCAGGGCCTCAGACAACTTAGACCCTCTATCAGGACAAGTCCTGATAGCTCACAAAGTCTAGGTAGGAACTTTAGTGTTGTTCTTGGAGGAAACAGAAATATTTTTGCAAATATTCTCTAAACAGCTTTCTTCCAACCTTGGGCTAACTGCTGACTTTTCTCACAGGTCTTTCTCCTCATGTCTCTGAGACTAATCTACTATACTGCACATGTCTCTCCCTCATGCAGAAATTCAGGGGTCAAATATCATTGGCTAGCCTCCCATGCATTTTTCATTATGGTAAACCTCTGGTTCTCACTAGCTGTCAGTTTCTGGGGAAAAGCATGCATACAAGTCCTGTGCTAGCTTGCAAGTTAGCAGAGCTGAGCTAGCCCCCAAACTGATGTCAGTTTCACAGGGACAGAATGTACTGAAACCTGAGCTAGTCAACGGCTCACTGGTTCTGACAAGCTAAACACAAGAACACTCAACATTCCCAGCCAAGTTATGTGTTCTCAGATTCCTTTTTCAGTAGTTCTAGGGCTAGAGAAACTACAAATGTGGCTGATTTTGTAGTGTTTCACTTCATCATATATTTTGATGTTTCTGTCCCTTGGTGTGGTTTCTGGCCATCAGGATTAGTACCTGCCAGTCACTGTTGCCATCAGATGGAACTGGGGGTGAACTGTTGGCAGGGAAGCACTGTTGAATGTCCCCAAAGTTCATGCTCCCCAGGAGGAGTGGTTTTACACTTTATGTAACTATGAGAGCTGCTTGAAACTGAGCAACGTCCTTGCTGTTGGCTCCCTGACCTGAAGGTATTCCAAGGGCTGGCTGAGCTTGGAGAGGTGGCAGCATGCTGGTTGCAGTGAGAAGGGTGCAGAACAATCCCACAGAAAAAATGAGTGTCCAATCCAGCCCAGGGTCCTACAGCTGCAGTTTGGATCAGGACCAGGGTGAAGGAGCAGTTCAGGGGAAGGCGGCAGCAGTGCTCTGGAGAGAGCCAAAAGCAAGCCTCTTTTTAGGAGGGGGTTACACTTTATTTAGTAAAGTACTACCGAGTCACACATAAATACCTGCCACTCTGCTTTCTCATAATGTGCACCCTTCATCATTCCTAAAACTTCCACTGCCTCCAAGAACAAGTGCCTCCTACCCTGCCCAAAATGTACACAACACAGCATTCTCATAATTTTTCATCCCACACTGCCCAAAATAAGTAACTCTCTTATTCTGCCTGACTGCTCTCTAAACACATGCTTCCTCATCTCCAATGAACTTTGAACACATTACCCCTCCAGAAATTTGCACCCTTCACAACTTTTGAAATTTGCTGCCTTTGTATTTCCTGAAATTTGCACTCCTTACCCCTCATGAATATATGTACCCCCTGCTTTTCTCAAAATGTGCAATGCATGGCATTCCTAGAACTTGTACCCCTCTCCTCTTCCAAAATATGTGCCTCTTTAACCCCCCACAAAACATATACCCCTACTTTTTTCAAAATTTGCACCCTTCCCCTTCCCCAAAACACATACCACACCTTCCCAAAATAAGTATCCCCCTTATTCTCTCACCTCTTTCAAAAATATATACTCCTCATCCTAATGAGATGTGTACCTTTTGCCCATCCTGAATTTCACATCATTCACCTTTCCTGAAATTTGCACCCTTTGTCCCTCCTGAAATGTTTACCCCTCACCCCTCTTAAATATATCAGCACCTTGTGTTTTTCAAAATGTGGACCCCCACACCATTCCTAAAACTTGCACTGTTCTTCTTTCCCAAAATATGAGCATCTTTTGCCCCACAAAAACATACACACCCTCTGTTTTCAAAACTTGCCTATTCACCATTCCCAAAAAATGCACCTAACCCCCTGTTATCATTAGTAACCCCTCTTATTCCCCTCATTTCTCTCAAAAATATGTACTCCTTCACCCCTAGTAAAATTTGCACCTCTTACCCATCAAGAAATGTGCATCCTTCTCTCCTCCTGGAATTTGCATCCCACACCTATCCTAAACATTGTTTCCCATACCTCTGCCAAAATTTTATGACTCACCATCGAGTCCAAAAATAGTACCCCCTCTGAAAATGTACACCCTCACAATTCTAAAACATGTAACCCTTGCCTCTTAAAACTGCACATCCTGATCCCTCACAAAATCTACACCCTTCATTATTTTAATATTTCTATCTCTCATCATTATTAATACTTCCATCCCTATAGACTGCTTCAAGAAAAATCTTGATATTCTCATGGACACCTGGGAACATAAATGGGCCACCACTGTTTAGTGGGGGAGTAGACCCAAAACACCTATGGTGCACTTCTATTCCTAAACTACCAAAGTATCAAAGTATCCATTGCAGTGCCCAAACATTGTGCCCCATACCCCTGCCCAAAATTGCAACTCTTGCCATCCATTTGCATATTTGATATCCCTCCTAAATTCAACCCCTCTTTCCTCCTTAAATGTGACCCCCTTACACTTTTTCAAAATCCACATCCCTCACCTCTCCCAAAACTTCTACCTCTTCCCTTACACTTCTGAAATTTATGCCCCTCACCATTCACTAAATGTGTATCCATTATATTTCCATAATTTACACATTCCGTATTCCAAAAACGTGCACCCCTTGACACTCCTAAAATTAGTACCCTCCCACTAATATACTCTTCTCACCTGTCACAAAACAGGTACCCTGTTACCCCTCTTAAAAATGTACCCTTTGTTTCTCCTGAAATTTGTACCCTCACCATTCCTGACATTTGCACACCATCCCAAATGTGCACCATGTGCCCTCCAAAAATACATATTCCTTATCATTTTTAAAATATAATCCCTATACCACTCCAATACGCCAAACATTTATTCCCCTCATCCCTCCCTTGACTTTCACTTCTTGCCCATCCATAAACTTGACTCTTGGCCACAACCTTTAAAAAAGTAAAAATTAAAGATTTTTTTTTTTTAAATCGGCTTTTTAGAGCAACTGATTGGTTAATTATCTATGCCATCAGCATTTTATATTGTTGAGTCTGAGCAGATCTATATTGAGTTAATAATTTTTATTGTGGATGTGTTCAATTTATATTACTTTTCTGTGTTTTTATATTGTAAAGCACTTTGAGCTCTGAAAATGTGCCATTTGAATTAAAATCTATATGTATCTGTCTACCTATCTATCTATCTATCTATCTATCTATCTTCCCTTCTAACATTTTTACCCCTCCAGGTGGAAAACAGGAGTCACCCTATCTGAGGTAGGGTCACATAGCAGTTCAGGAAGGGCAAAAGGGGATAATTAGTTAAAAGGGAGGAGTAAAGAGGTGGGGTTAAAGGGAGAGCTGTAACTAGAATTAGTTACTGTTAAAAGGAATGCATATAACACCCTATATAGGGTAAGGTGTTAAACAAAGTCCAGATATAGAGTGTAAGTGGATAAGAAGCAGGTAAAGGTAAGAGACAATAGGAGCAAGCTACATTTAGAAGTGGAATGGAATGAATTCAGATTAGGAGATCTGGGAGTGGTGCAGTACAATGATTGTGGTGCCGCCATATTCTGGGACACTTCTGGAGATTGAAGTGTTGCCCCATCTACATGCACAGCTCAGGGTAAAGAGCAGAGGTTGCTGGCCTCTGTGCTGAGCTGGCTAGAATCCAGAGAACCTCTTGCCTGACCCAAGTGCTACCAAGTCTGCCACCCTTGTCTCAAAGGTTGCCTAGGCAGAGGAGGGCCAGCTGCACCTTGGCAGGCTTCAAGAGGGTAGGGGTGTTTACGCTAAACAATGCGCTTCTTCTCACTAAGTGATACACCCCATATCTGCTCATATATATTGTACTTCCTTATCCCAGAATACACACTTTAATTCCAGAAATGTGAAACTTTCTACTCTTGTTTATGTGTTGGAACTATTCCTCATACTACGTGTCACAAATGCACTCCATAGGTCAGGCTCTGCTCCCACTGTTCCAACCTTGAAGTGCAATAGTGTGAACAGGAGGCAGACAAGGTAACTCTCCTGTCTGTTCTGGGTCCGAATCACCTACCAGTCTCGAGTCCTGGGGGTCAAAAAGGTGAACCTTATGCTAGCATACCCAGTTAACAGGCTTAAATATGTACCCTCTTCGGGGGATGCAGTACAATCCTTCACCCAGGGGCACCCTGCCAGGTTCTCCAATTGTACCCTTACAACCCAATATGAGACCTAGGTATATTCTTACTTTTAGCAAGATTAGTAACACATTCAAGCCCTTAACAGCTGTCAGACTTAAACACTGATTTAGCATTCACATGCAAAAGAACTGAGAAAAAGCACAGGCAGTATTTTAAAGAAAAAATGGTTTACTAAAAAATGTAAAATAGGTAAAATCAAACACAGAACAGTTATATCAATAATTTACAGTCACTTAAAATAAATTGGAAGTTACAGAACACAAATACGCCTACCACAAATACTTAAAAGTTCTTGCTTAGCTAGACGTTACCATAAAGTGCCTTCCTAAGTCCAGAGAACTAAGTCTCTCTTGAGTCCAAAATAAAAAGCTTTGTTTTCCTCAGATGCCAGCCCATTTCAAAATTCATCTCCCCACCCCTTTTGGTAAGGTCACAGTTAGATTCTCCTAGCTTTAACTTCTTAACATAACTATCCTCAAGGATGTGTGTTATTACTGTGAAAATCAGCAACTAGCCATTTCCCAAAATATGACAGTCTTTGATCAAAACATTCCCTTTGATGTTTCACAATCCCACAATCATGCCACCAGATCTTATCTGTGTCATTCTTCACCATTCATCACATATGGGTTCAGGGCCAGAGGTCATGACCCCACGGGAGCTCTTTTTTTTTGGTAGGCAGAGCCGACACACCATCGGCACTGCCCTTGAGGCCGACGTATTGCGTGGCGCTCGCGGGTTGGCCATTAGGCACTGTCGACTCCACCTGCCAGCCACTTCTTTGTCTCCCACCATCGAGGTCACCTCGTGTGGAAGATCTACTGAACTTGAGGCCAACTGCCTACACAGTTTCTTTCTGCCGTTATTCTTCTGTGCGGCAGTCCATCAGTCCCATTCCTGCCAGTTCTAGTTGCCTAATTGATGTCGCTTGGTAAGATCTTTCCATTTATTTTTATTTTTGGTGACATCGAGTCTGTTTTTGGTGTTTTTTTCCTCATAGGTCATGTCTCGGTCGGAGGTCAAGAAGACTTCAAAGATGGGACGGCCCCTCTTGCTACGGTGCCCTTGTGGCCATAAATTTTCTGTCACTGACCAGCACGACTGTTACCTTACATGTCTTGGCCTGCTTCACGACATGGATTTGTGTGACACCTGCTTCTCCATGGACCTCCGGGTCATCAAACAATGAGCATGGAAAGTAGGGCGAGCTCCGCTGACTTTCAGGGGTCGGGTGTGCACTCGTCGGGCCAAGCCACATACTCTCAGTCTTTCCTCCGGGTCCCCTCCCGGTTCTACATGGACTGAGGAGGAGGGAGCCTCGGCGTCTTGTAGGCTGGCCATTGCCAAGGCTCCTTCCATGGTGCAGGATGCCCGTCCCGCTCCTTTCGGGGAGAGGGCAGGAGATGCCGCCAAGGCAACACCCCTTCGGGGGTGAAGGCTCCTCCGGTGTCGCACCCGCGGTTCGCAAGGCCCGCATCGGCGCCATCCTCGATGCCATCAGTCAGTGCTGTTGTGGGCCTTGGCGCCATTCATGGCACCATGGGCTCTGATGGAGCCATCATTGGTGCCAGTTTGTCTCTCGGTGCTGTGGCTGCTGTCACTGATACTGCTAGTGGCACTGTGGGAGGCCCTACAGTGCCGTCTTTGTCTTCTTCTCACCTCGGCACCATTCATGGTGCCGAGGTTGAGCATGGCGCCGTGTCTGCCTCAGGACTCGGCACCGTGGGGGCATTGGATTCTGCTTTCGGCACCCCTGGGCGGCACTGTCCATGGCACCAATGGCACCATTGGAGCCATCATCAACACCGTCCCCATCCTTGGCACTGCTTGGAGTGCCATGGGGCCCAACGGCACCGTGACTGGTTCTGACTCTGGGCCTGCTGTTCAGGCCAGAGCCATGTCCTCCATGGGCACTGCTTATGGTGCTGTGGGGGGCACTGGCACTGGCTCAGGTGTGGTCTCAGAGTCCAGTACCCCATTTGGCAGGGATGGCACTGGGCACCCTCCTACGGTCTGGCACAGGGCCTCGGCCTCTACCTCTTCAGAATTGGAGTCAGGATCTGAGTCAGACGAGCAATCTGACTCCTTCGAGTTGACTATTTATTGGTGTGGGTAGCCCTGTAGTGTCCTCAACAAGCCAGAGTCAGCCCCCTTCTGAGGTGGGGTCAGTGGCTGCCGAGACTGGGGTCAGGGGTGCTGACCAGCAGGCAGGGGTGCAGGCCACCATTGCTCTGCAGCCTGGTCTTGGTGGGTTCACTGACCCCTCAGAAGTGCTACCCCCACCTGTGTTGTGCCTGGATTGCCCAACTTTGGGGCCGATCAAGGCTTCTATGGGAGGGGAGGGTGCTGTGCCCTGGATAGCTCCCTCGGGTGCTGGTCAGGGCTGTCAGCTACCTAGGCTGGCCTTCTTGAGAAGGAGGGCTCTCTCAGACTCTGAGGGGTCGAGGGGCATGGGGTCTGCACAGCAACCTTTTTCTGGGGCCCACCCGGGCTCTGGAAAAAGCTGTAGTGCGGATCTCCGCTCTTCCTCCTCCTCGGTCTCTTTGAGAGAGCCCCATTCTTTTGAGGTAGAGGACTGTCCTTCTGGACATATACGGTCCTGGTCGCCCCACAGGGGGATTCTTCCAGGTGCAGCCAAGGCAGTACTGAAATGGTTGTTCAGCTGTCGGCTGTGGCGTCTTCCAGAGCATTTTCTTCTTCGGGTGCTCTTGGTCCGCTCCTTAGCCCAAGCAGGGGTCAGCCGACATCTCTTCTCGGCTCTGTCCCCATCCCTCTGCCACATTCTCCTGCACTCCCAGGCATCCTTGGTCCTAGCGGGCCTCTCTCCTGGGAACAGTTCAGAGCTGTGGCTGCTCAGTTCCCAGCTTACATTAGGGCAATGGACAGACAGATTTTTTCAACCTCCCCCCAAGCAGCTGCCTTCTGAGTAGTCGGTGCCTTCCAACTCTTCATCCCCCTCTTCTGGGGGAGAGGAGCCTTCTGTCCACATCTCTCTAGCTGCTGATCTCGCTTAGTATCAGCATTTCCTCATGAGGATGTTGGAGGACTTGCACCTCACCCCCTCCACTGTAAGAAATCCAGAGCACTCGGCGCATGCCATTCTAGGCAATTTCAGTGAGGCCACCCTTGTGGTTCCCCCCTGGCCTGTTCCCTTTTGGGAGGCATTGTTGCATTAGTGGCAGAGGGCCTTCTCTGGAGTTCCTGCCCCTAGGGATCTCTGCCAGTGGTATTGCACCCCCCGGAGTCTCCAGGTTCCAAGCCTCATCCGCAGTCTGGATTGATGCAGTTGGACACTCCTGATAGGCTTCGCACCCTTCACCGTGACTGGCCCCCAGATCAAGATTCCTCGGATTTTGACTTCTAGACTAGGAGGAATTTTTACTCAGCACGGTTGTTGCTTTCCATCTCTGCATATCAGGCCCACTATGCAGCCTATGACAGGTTCTTGTGGCGTAGGCTAGGTCAACTCCTAGCCTCATTGCCTGACATGGAGCAAACCAGACAAGTCATTGCACTCTCTGCACATGGCCTGGAGCTAGCAAGGCACCAAGCGAGGGCATCCTATGATGCCAATGAGGTAGCTACCAGGGTCGTAGGGACAGTGATCTACACTGTATGTGGATATCCTGGGCTCAATTCTCAAAGATCGGCACAAGCTACACCAACAGCGGCTTGGCCGATCTCCAGTATGCCTGGGACCCTGTACTCCATTCTGGAATGGGAAGGGGTTCCTGGCACCAAACTCCCACAGCTTACAGCAAAGCCACCTGTGCATCAAAGGTACAGCACATGGAAAGGGAATGCTGCCAGCTGTGGGACAGTCCTGAGGCAATGTCGCCTATCAGTAGCATGTGTGACAACATGCAGGGGGGTCTGCTGATGTCCAGGACACTGCCACAAGACAAATTGCACAACCAGGTGCATGTCAAATGTAAGGTAGCAGGTGACGTGTACAGTGGTGGCTGTCATTCATGTGGCTGCATGTCCCATACCATGATGACCATGTCAAGCATCCAGCTAGTGCAGTCAGCAACTCCTGTCATCAGTTCCACAAGGAGACTCATGTTGTGATGTTTTATTCAGCCACCCATACAACATGCAAAGGTGCAGACTGTGAAGCACATTTTGTGCCTGTGCACAGCAGATCCCTTTGGATCTAAACAACAGTCTGTTACAATCACTCTCCCTGCAAAAAGATCTGGTGGAAAAGTAATGAAGATTTCCAGGTCACTGCATATTTAGACAACTGGGTGATGTGATTCACCAAGGTTCCATTAACTTTTTACCCTAATTTTAAACTCTGCCACAGCTGCTGCCACTCTCTTGGGGGTCCGCAGCTGGGACCCCCTTTTAGCGCGCAGGGCATTAGACCCTAGATCCTACTTTATTTATTTAGTTTTTGTTGACCGGGTAAGCACACTAGACAAATCCTGCCTATTTTCAGGCACGACCCGGGGGAGGGGGGATACAGATGAATGCCAATTGACCTTGAACCAGATTAAGCTGTTGGTGGTATTTTTAGTGAATGAGGGAAATTTGGCCAGGACACTGGGGAAATTCCCCTACTCTTTTTTGATAAGTGCCATGGGATCTTAACATCCAGCTGAACTACCACCAATCCAGGCAGATGGGACCTCGGTTTAACGTCTCATCCAAAAGACTTACCCTAGATACTTTTTGATGCAAGCACCTTATTCACTAAAAATACCACCAGCAGCTTAATCTGGTTCAATTTTAGTTGCTTACCATCTTTATCTCCCCCCCCCCGGTCGCCCCTGAAAAAGGGACTTCTAGGCCCAGTGGACTTACCAGGTCAACAAAATTCAATAAATTGTGTCAGTTTTGACCTTTTGAGAATTAGGCCCCTTGTCTCACAAAAGCAGGTTTCAAGTGACAATATTAGCACATTTTATTTTTAGTAATACAGTATTTAAAAAAATATATTTTTTAAATAGAAATGGAAGATACACCTTTACACCATACTCTGTCAACCACACAAGTCACATATTTGAGCTCACATCTGTTCATCAGAAGACACTGAGCAAAAATTACCTTATGTCAAAATCGGATTCATCATCTATTTTTACCACTAAGACTCACAATAATGGGGGGACTTATCTCACAAAAAAGTACAAGTAATGAAAATGGGAACCTTTACGCTCTCACAAAAAATTACCTTATGAAAAATATGTGATAAATAGAAGTGTGCATGATCTTATTTTGTTCATAATTAAAATTGTACACATTTCTAATAAAATCAAACAGCAACGCAATGCCCTTGGTCTTATATCTGTAAAGTAAAACTTGTAAGTATAACCTGTAAGTGTCTTTCCATGTCAAGCCTGTAAAAGGGTAATTTGGCACAGTGCTCTTTTACCCAGTTACCAAATTTTAAATGAAATAAAAAAATAAAATAACCTGTAAAACATGAAACTATACTTCTTTTATAGTTTCAGCGTTTTTTTGGGACCAACCAGGGCTTCCAATAGAAAGCTCACAGTCTGGCCTAGGTTCATCCTCCCCAGTTGGCCCTTCCCCTTGAGTGGGGCTATACATTTGTGCAATGGGACAGCTGGGGATGGTGTATTCTAGCCCCAATGGTTCCGGCTGGGTCTAGGTATGATACACATAGTTGCAAGGCTCGGTATGAGCCATTACATGTTCATATGCTCCATCATGCATAGAGCCCCAAAATTGTTTGTTTTTAAGTTAGAACAACAACTAAATGGAACATCACCACAGTTTCAGGATCCAGAGATTAGTGCCCTCTAGCCAAGCATGGCAGTGTTACTATTTTATTGTATTTCATCTGACATAACAGTGCCGATGCTAGTGCAATGCCAACTTTGTGTAATATGATCATTTAAACCCAGAGGCACAATACACCACAGATTTGCCAAGATTTCATTAACTTTTTACCCTAATTTTTCATTCACCTACTTTGTGTGCTTTGGGTTTCAACCCTAATAAATATATTAACATACTTTTTTTGTAATTTTTTCCCCTTACTTTTCTGAAAAATATGCCTAATAACTGACAGTTTTAGCTTTCACCTTTCTTACACCGCATGACAAGCATTGTACTTGTTGTAAAGCCCTTAAATCATTATACATTTTGTCCTAGACCTACAGTATAGCAGACTTTACAAGTGCCCCACAGCTGCATCACTGCACACATCAGACCTATGCACTACAAATATGTGGTGCACAGGTAGCTGTATATTCAGAAGTCCACATTGGTTGTCCCACACAGGAGCCCTGGCTGCACTCAATACTGCATATGGGGTCAGGAAAGGAGAAATAATTTAGGACAGGACATGGCTACATGCCATTCATAACTCCAATCCTGCAGTGTGTAGTGCCAATGGAGGGGAAGAATGCTGTGCTTCCAGAGGGTATAACCCCCTGACAGTGACACCAACACAGCAACCTACTTCGTGTCGACAAAATTGACAGTTCATCAACAGGTCACTGTGTTGGTGCGCCTGAGATGGGCACACTATCTCCTGGTCCTGCACCCCCTCCCCGAATCAATTCTGACTCAGAGTTGATTATAATTAGTATGGTGGGTGCAGGGGAAGAGTCCTCACATGGGGGGGTTCAGTGGGCAAAGCCCCCAATACAAAAACGGACCAGGAGACAATCAGGATTTAGGTCAACTGCAACTTGCGGTCGACATAAATCCCATTGCTGTGATGCCGATCGACAAAAGTTTTGTTGAACCAGCATCGTAGAGCCCAGAGACACCACCATAGCTGCTATGCATCCACTCCTACTGGCAGATTGTGGCCCCAGTGAATAAGTGTCTCCCAGTCCTGCTGTCCTTAGACTTCTGGCCATGCTGAGAGGGTTTGGGGCTATTGTGGTACAGCAATGTGTTGTTGGCTGTTGATGGATCCTGTATGGGAACACAGCCAAATAGTACCCACAATCCCCCACTCTTTGCAGAGCAGGGAATCTAGTCCACCAATGGCAAGAGCAACCAACTGAATGCCTGTGAGTGTTGATACCACTGTATCCCACCTCAATCAGCCCACTCTTGTATGTGCATGTGGGGAGAGACCTCAGATGGGCAGACTGGGTTGGTGAATGGTATGTAGTGCACACCTCTCCAGGGGTACAGGCCAACATGGCCCAAGTACGAGCCTTTGGCTTGTGCCCATTGTGCATAGGCCCCATTATGTGGAATTGTAGCAGAATTTACAAATTTCCAAATGGCCATGACATTTTAGAACAATTTATAACATTTTGGCCAAACCCAGGGAATTGTTTAGAAAGACCTCATACTTATGGCCACATAAGTGGTGAAAGTTAAGTCCACCCAAAATGTGTTTTCTGAGGGTAACATCAAAATCACATTTGGAGGGGTTTAAATTCTACCACTTACAGTATGTGGCCATGAAGAGAGGGCCCATCTAAGCCATCCCTCAAGTATGAGCCCAAAATGTGTAAAATTGGACAAGTTATGGCCATGTAAAGCTTTTAAGGCTGAAAAAAATCCCCACACATGCTGTGTGAAATTTCTGGCACTTTTTCCAGCTTTGAAATGAGTAGATGATCATAACTAGGCCAATTTTAAACATTACAGACAAAAACTTGGAGATTGGCTTAGTTAGGACCCTCCCATGAACACATAAGTGGTCAACTGTAAATCTCCCCCTCCCTGAAATTTGTTTTCATCATTAACCCTGAAAGCCCATTTTGGTGGACTTTTAACATTCAGCACTTAAAGCAGCAGTGCATGAATCTGGTGAAAATTTCGACCTGTACAAGGCTATACTTTTTTGTGCTATTTAAGATTGCCCCTTATCTCCTGACTTGTATGATACTATTCTTTCTCCATTTTGAGTCTACTTTAGTACTTTTTTTCACATTTGAAATAATAAAAGGAGTGTTCCTTTTAATTTGGCTTGGACCACGTTTTCATCAGTATTTGCAGCTGTTTTTGAACACCCGTTGTTCCATAAGGTCAGGAAGCACTGCCTGCTGCATGCTAGTTCATTTTAGTCACAACAGAAGTGATTCTAAACAACCGATGTACAAAAACAGCTGAGAATACTGAAGAAGACTTGTTCCATGCCATATTAAAAGGAGAACTCCTTTTATTAATTCAGATGTGACAAAAGTACTATCAAAGACTCAAATTGTGGAAAGGAGGGTATCATACAAGTCAGTAGATAAGGGGCAATCTAAAAGAGAATAAAAAAGTATAGGTCAAAATGTTCATCATATTCATTCAATGCTACTTTAAGTGGTAAGAAGAAAAGAACTATCTTCAGTTTCACCCAAGTTTGAGCTCAAAATGTTTAAAATTGGCCAAGTCATGGCTAGCTTAGTATTTTGATCCTGAAAACAACTAAGTCCATGTGCAGTTCCTCTTTCTTCAGACTTAGATTTTTTCTGTTTTTTAAATGCAATCATTCAGATCATAGTGGTCTGCCAAGCTGGTGGGATTGCAGTGCCTGACCTCCTCAAGGGGATCATAATTTATTTTTCGGTATGTCCGATGCCAAGATTGGTATCTCATTGTCATAAAGGGGTACTTAGTGAGCCCCCGGACTAAGCACACAGTGGTTGCATATTTTGTATATGGGAAGGTGGAGAGGAAGTTGGGCTTGAACTAATGGCCACCGGAGATGGGATCCCTGTGGCCATATTTTTTTTTTTATGTATTTATTTGATGTTTGACACCATAGTTGGAGTTCCAGTGTCAGAAAGAAAGGTTAAATTTAATAAAATTCTGGGATCTTCCTGGACATAAAGTCTCCACCACTCAATCACACTAATGGGATCTATGCTGGAGGTGCTAGGACCCAGCGGGAGCAAACTTTCTGCAGGAGGGTCGGTGCCAGAGATGGACCACGAGGAGCGGCGCTACAAGCCTCCGCTCATGCGGCAATGACTATCACGGCTTCAACCCTCCAACCGCCTCAGTTCCTTTTTTCCCGCCGTCAAGTGCACTTCAGTGACAACGTCACTTGCCTGCCAGGAGTCAAACTTCAAACTAGCAGCATAGTTTTCAGTTTTTTTATTTTGCAGTATTTTTCAAATAAAGTACCACTTACAATAATTATTCTTATTAAAGAAAGAAGTCTCAGCCTACATTGAGGGAGTCGATCATGAGCGGGTCAGGTGACAGTAGGGAGACTTCGTATGAAAGCTGTTCAGTCAGCCAGACTGGGTCTGGTCCACCGCCTTCTCCGGAAGGGGGGGTCTGACAATGGAGGGTCCAATGCCTGACGAGAAGGGTGATCCCCCCCAGAAGCATAAAAGAAAACAGTTGCATTATTGGCACCGTTCAGCCTCGAGCTGTTCTTCGACTCCTAGGTCAAAAAAGAGAAGGCATCCCTCGAGGTCGCCTTCTGATATGTCTGCGAATCAACAGTCGGTCATTGGGGTCAGTTGCTGGTCTCCTCATTCGGAGTCACCGGTTTCTGTTTCTGGTCACCAACCTCTTCAACAATGGAGCCCTTCCCCATCTTCTGGTAGGGCTTCTGATGAGCAGTTTCATCAGTGGGCCACTCTTATGGAGCAATGGGTTTGGAGGTTGGTCCAACTGCCTGGCCCGGTCACTCCGGGGCCTTTGGTTCTTCAGGAGATCAAGTAGAGCCTTCCTGGTTGCGTAGCACCCTCTTTGGAGCCATCGACCCCGCACTCAGGTGTTCCCCCCCTCACATGGCTGCGGTGCTGGGGGCCACACCGATGCCTCTATCTCCTGGTATTCTTTCTTCTTTCCCCTCAAATCTGAATTTTTGGGGCCCTGGGTTGGTGTCAGCATTGTCGGCATCGGTGGATCACTCGGCACTGATTTCTGTGCTGATGTGCCTGTCGGCACCATCCTCAGCACCAATGCACCTGTCGGCGCAATCTTTGGCGCCGCTTTCAGCGCCGTGTGTTTTTTTGGTGCCATTGAGTTTCTCAGTGCCATGTGCCCTTTCGGCACCATCTTCAGTGCCGTATGGTTTTTTGGTGCCCTGTTCTTCTTCAGTGCCATCTGCTTTATCGGTATCGTGTGGCCCTTTGGCACCATGTTCTTCTTTGGTGCAGAGGCCAGGCTTTTCGTCAGCCAATCTTCAGGGCTTCTCCTCTCTGAATTCTTTTCCTTCCTCTTTTCCTGCTGATTTTCATTCCTTTCCTTTCCAAACAGTCCCCCCTGGACTGTCAGGAGATGATATTGAGCCTGACCCAGATCTTAGACTGGGTGATGATGTGGAAGGAGCAGGACCTAATCCTGTTACAGAGCCTGTGGTCGAGGACCTGTCTTTTAAGTTTCTGTTGAGAAATTTGAATTCCACTCTTTCTCTCCAGACTATGGACATCGATCCTGGGAAGCTTTTAAGACTCCAATACCTTCATGTTCCGGACATCCCTATGGATTTAACTCCTCCGGTCTAACCCTCCTTTGAGACGCTGTCCCAAATGGTATTGAATAATCCTGCTCTCATTCCTTCTGTGGTTAAGTCCACAGATAGGAAGTATGCTGCTCCCAAGGATCGACCTATTTTGTCCTCCCAAGCCTCTGTGGATCCTATTGTAGTCTTGGCAGAGAATGATAAAGCCGTCCTTCCTTAGACTACTACAGCTCAACCTACAAGAAAAAATTACTCACCTTAGTAATGTTGTTTCTTCTAATGGAGTCTTGCTATATTATGACACATGCAGTGAGTCCCAACCTTCGAACTGCTCCGGAGGTGAAAGAGTTAACTTTCCATGCCAGGCATGTAACGCTGAGCTCGAGCTCGGTTGAAACTCTGTCTGTTGTTCTTCAAACTCAAACCGTCAGATCTTTATGAGCTAAACTCACTGAGGTCCTGTGTGGAAGCTGTAAACCTACACTAGCCAACTGGCTACTAAACATAAGAACACATTTTTTGGTCCCAAAACAAAGACTGAAGTCAGGAGACCCAAGAAATGAAAAACACAACACCAAGTCACCCCAAAAAAGTAGGGGTGAAACAACAAGGTGGGTATCTACTAAGTGCCAACACTGCACTGCCCACCCACATCCCAAAAACAAAGGTTCTGAGAGGGGCAGGCAGGGGGGGAGGTCATAATATAGCAAGACTCCATTAGAAGAAGCAACATTACTAAGGTGAGTAATTTTTTCTTCAAACAACATGAAGTCTTACTATATTATGACATATGCAGACTACACAGCAGTACCTCCATGGAGGAGGGACAGAACCTACTTAGGAAATAGGCTCTGAAGCACAGCTGTGCCAAACCGAGCATCACTCCTAGCCTGGATGTCCAGGGAGTAATGCTTGGTAAAAGTGTGAACTGTTTTCCAGGTAGCCGCTTGACATATCTCTAGGATAGGGATGTCCCTGGCAGCAGCCAGGGAAGCAGCTGTACCTCTGGTAGAGTAAGCCCTCAGGCCTGAGGGAGGAATCTTACCTAGTTTTTCGAAACAAAATTGGATACAAGAGACAATCCACCTGGCAATGAATCTTTTAGTGGCAGGTTTCCCTTTACCAACCTCACCATAAGTGAGGAACAGTTGGAGGGAGTCAAACCTGTGACCCTTGGTATGCTCTATATAGTAACTAAGGGCTCTCTTCACATCTAAGCTGTGCAGCCTCCTCTCGCCAGAGGAGAAATGGTCAGTGAAGTACACTGGAAGAGATATGGATTGATTAAGGTGGAAATCTGAAACCACCTTAGGCAAAAACTTCCTATTAGTCCTGAGGACCACCTTATCTCTATGAAAAGAGATAAAATCAGGCTCCACTGACAAAGCTTGCAATTCACTTATACGTCTGGCAGAAGTGATGGCTACCAGAAACACAGTCTTCCAAGTCAAGAACTTGAGTTCTGCTGAAGACAAAGGCTCAAAGGGGGGTTGCATAAGCTGAGCAATGCAAACATTAAGATCCAAGCAGGGGCAGGATCCCTGAATGGAGGGTTGGTATGAAGCAATCCCTTAAAAAACTTGGAGAATACAGGATGAGCTGAAAGAGAAGAGGGATTACCTGCTGAAATAAAATCAGACACAGCTTCCAAATGCACTTTCAGGGTAATTGGTCTCAGCCCCAAGGTATTTAAGTGGACCATATAATCCAGGACTGTGGGTAAGTCAGCAGATTCTGGGGAAATATGCTTTTCAGAACACCATAAGGAAAACCTTTCCATTTTGAATTATAAGTAGCCCTGGTGGAAGGTTTCCTGGAAGCCTTCAGGATATTCATTACACCTTGGGAGAGGTGTAGATCAGCAAACTCTAACTCTTCAAGAGCCAGGCCCTGAGATTGAGAGATTTCAGGTTCGGGTACCAAACCCTCCCCTGAGCACAGGTTAACAGGTTGTGCTTTCTGGGAAGACATAGGGGAAAATGGACTGCTAAGGACAGCAGGAGTGGATACCAGTGCTATCTGGCCCAATCTGGAGCAATCAGGATCACTTTGCAGGGTTGAGACCTGATTTTGACTAGCACTTTGAACAGCAGAGGGAAGGGGGGAAAAACATGGTGAAACTTCCCTTCCCAATTGAGGACTAAGGCATCCAGAGGGACTGAGCCCAACACTGGGGGCCTGCAGCAAAAAAGGGGAAGTTGATGATTGTCTGGGGCTGCAAAAAGATCTATCTGTGGGGTGCCCCATCTGGCAAATACCACCTCCAGGACCAGGGGGTCCAGTGACCATTCGTGATGGCCCTGTGAAATCCTGCTGAGAGCATTTGCCAGGACATTGTCCTTGCCTGGGAGGTGAACTGCTGTAAGGGAGGTATTCAGGGAGTAAGCCAGAGTCCACAACTTCATTGCTTCGGGTGCACAAGGCCATAGACCGAGTGCCCCCTTGCTTGTTGATGTACCACATTGTGGTGGTGTTGTCTGTTCTGACCTGTACAACTTTATTCTGAACAGATTTGGAAAAAGCTTGAAGTGCTAGAAAAACTGCTCTGAGTTCCAACAGATTGATGTGGAGCAGAGATTCCTGAGGGGACCACAATCACCGGGTAGTGAGGTCACCCATGTGGGCTCCCCACCCCAAGAGGGATGCATCTGTAGTAAGGATTAAGGAGTGAGACTGAGTGACAAAGGGGACCCCTTATCTCAGGTTGCTCTGATCCTGCCACCACTGTAGGGCCTGGATCAGGGTTCAAGTAACTGGAATCAGTTTGGTTAGAGGGTCTTTCCTTTGAGACCAAAAGGCTCTCAAATGGAACTGGATGTCCCTCATCTGAAATCTTGCTCCCTGCACTACTGCTGTAGAGGCAGCCATGTGCCCTAGGAGCTGTAGAAAATGTCTTGCTGGTCGAGAGACCTGCAGGGTGAAAGAGGAGGCCAGAGAGACCAGGGTCCTTGCCCTGTTCAAAGGAAGGATGGCTCTGGCTTTCTTTGTGTTCAGCTCTGCGCCTCTGAAGGTGAGGAGCTATACAGGCTCTAGAACTGACTTTGACAGATTCAGAAGGAAACCTAGAGAAGTGAGCAGTTGCTGAGTTATCTGCAGGTGTAACCTGACCTGGTCTGGGTACTGGCCTACTATGAGCCAATCGTCCAGATAAGGGAAGATGGCAATTGTTTGCCTTCTTAAGGAAGCAACTGCTACTGCCAGGCATTTTGTGAATACCCTTGGAGCAGAGGTGAGGCCAAAGGGCATTGCTCTGAACTGGTAATGGCCTGAGGGCAGCTCAAACCTGAGGTACTTTCAATGGGAGCTTCTGATGAGAATATGGAAGTAGGCATCCTTGAGGTCCAGGGACACTAGCCAGTCCCCTGGCCTTAGAGAGGGTAGAATAATTCCCAGAGTCACCATTTTGAATTTTGGTTTTAAAAGGTGCTTGTTTAGGTATCTGAGATCCAGGATGGGCCGCCATTCTCCTGTCTTTTTTGGGGTAAGGAAGTACCTGGAGTACAATCCTTTGCCCTGGAGTAGGGGTGGAGCCCTTTCCACAGCTCTGAGAGCCAGGAGGAAAGAGACCTCTGCCTCTAGGGCAAGTGCCTCTGGAGGATATTTGCAGGTAGAAAGGATCTGGTTCTCATCTTTGGAAACTTTTTGAAGCTGAGAACCAGCCCCTGGCTTACTACTTCCAGGACCCACTTGTCTGGTGTCAGAGACTGCCAGTCCTGGACAAAGTAAGCCAGCCTGCCCCCTACAGGTAGTTGAGAATCAGCCCTGGCAACCTCATCAGGGTGCCTGCTTGGCAGGGGCTTTGGGCTGAGGGGTGGAAGCAGGCCTGCTTGCACCCCGTCTGCCCCTCCCTCTAAAGAACCCCCTGAAGAGAGAGAGAGAAGAAGAGGCCTGGGCTTGGTAAAAAAGCCTATGAAAAGGCCTGCCCCTGCCCCTGAGAAAGCTGCCTTTGAGGAGTGGCCTGCCTTTCCTTGGCCTGTGCACTCCTATAGGTGGTCCTATACTCATCCATTTTCTTCATGTAATTCTCTGTCTGCTCCCCGAACAGAGAATTACCCACAACAGGAAAATCCATGGCCTTAGCCTGGGTATCCTGTGACAGGCTAGTACATCTGAGCCAAGCCATCCTGCGAAGAGCCACAGATGTAGCCATGACTCTTGATGACACATCATTTGAGTCCACTGCAGCATGGAATTGCACCTTGGATGCCTCAATACCATCAGCAGCCACCTGCTCCAGCTCCTTGGCAAGCTGGCCAGGGACCTGTTTTGCAAGAGCCATAACAGTATCCCATCTAGATTTCTGGTATCTAGCAACATAAGCCATATAATTTGCCTGTCTGAGTCCCAAGGATGCTGCCATGTACTGCTTCTTTGCCATGGCATCAACCTTCCTGGAGTCCTTGTCTGGGGGGTGTGAGGCCAAGGGGATATTTGCCTTGTCACAGGCCGCAGCCTGCACTACCTCAACATGGCTGCATTGTTGTGTAAGGAACTCTGTATCAGAGCCTGACAATGTGTACCTCTTGTCCATTCTCTTATCCACAGGAGGTATAGTGTGAGGAGTTTTTAGAATTTTAAAAGATTTATGCAAGGGAATAGACAGTCTCCTAGACTCTGGGATATCCATCATTTCCACATAGTCAGGCTCCTCTTGATCATCCACAGCTTCCTCCATAGGGAGCTGGAGGGTTTCAGCAACTTTTTTTTTAGAAAATAAAATGAGAAGGGGACTCAGAAAGCCTAGGAGGGGACACTCCTGAAGGTCTGTCTGGGGAGATGTCCGGGTCGATGGGCACATCCAGACTTTCAAATCTACATTCACTCTCCTCATACTCCTCTTCCCCCAGTTCATAATATTCCTCTAAATCGTAGTCTTGAACCGATGGAACCGGCTGAACTGGGCACTTACCTGATGGCACCGGTTCGGTCAGAACCAGAGAATGTGACTGGACAATCTGAATCGCTTTGGCTATCTCTTCAGCAGTTGGAGAGGAAAGTTTTGGCTCCACACCAGCTGATTTTCTAGTCCTTTTTGCTGGAAATGACCCCTCAGAGTCGGCTCTTCTTTTGCCCGAGGAAGTCTCACCCTGGTCAGAGGGCACTCCCTCTGGTTCGGTAGGAACCGAACCGGGCTGGCCATCCGGCTCAGTGGACTTCTTGGCCTCTCTTTCCCTGAGCCTACCAACTCTCTTTTCCAGGGTAGCTGCAGGAAAAGTTTTACAAGTCTGGCAGTCTGCATTGAGGTGTTCAAACCCCAGACAATAAACACAGGTGATGTGGGGGTCAGCCTTGGCAAAGGCTTCCCCACACACACTGCAGTGTTGAAACCCAGTGGGCCCAGTTTTTCTTTTGGGTTTCTCAGACATAGTGCCAGTCCTAACCAAACTTGCCCATTTATGGCAATCCGCCAAGCAAGACCCTCTTATTGGTTCCCAACCATGTCACGGGTCGTGGAAAAAAACATAAGAAATTCAATTTTTTTTTAGAACCGATAAGAACCAGTAACCATACTCCAAATGATAGAATAAATATTTAAAACAACCTAATCGGTTCAAAAATGAACCGATAACAGTTTATAAGTTCCACACAGAATAGAAATAATGTAAACCTATCTAGTACTCATAAATACCACAGACAGAGGTTGAACCGACTGGTTGCGGTTTAAATTCGGTCAAAAAAACGAGAAAATAATACTTTAACCAACAAAATGAACCGAGCAGAAGGAGAAATCTCCGGAGCGACTGCTCAGTGAGGCAGAGTAAAGAATCTGACGGTTTGAGTTTGAAGAACAACAGACAGAGTTTCAACCGAGCTCGAGCTCAGCGTTCCATGCCTGGCATGGAAAGTTAACTCTTTCACCTCCAGAGCAGTTCGAAGGTTGGGACTCACTGCATATGTCATATAGCAAGACTTCATGTTCTTTGAAACAAAGAATCTCGTAAGATAGATACTTTAGGTAAAAGAGTCTTTGCTGCATCCATCCTGGGTATGCGTATCGCCAGATACCAGAGCTATTTCTCTCAATATGAGTATATTCTTTGGCATTCACTCAAACAAATGGTTGAAGCTCTACCGGACTCGGATGCTAATTCAGAGCTTCTTCAAGCCATAACCAGGGGTATCAAATCCAACAACCAGCAGGTTAAAGCAGCTATGGACACCTTCGATACAGCCTCATGAGCGGTGGCGGTGGGCATTTGTACCCACCGTCATTCCTGGCTGCGCACTTCAGGTTTCATGAATGATGCCCAGCAACAGGTCATGGCATTGCCCTTCGATGGTGTGTATCTCTTCGGCCCTCAAGTAGAACAGGCTCTAGAGGCCACACAAAAGACTAGATCAGCCATTAAATTGGCTCGACCTCCTCCCGACCCCTCTTGAGGGGGAGTTAACAAATGCCAGTTTCATAACCGTCAGTCCTTTTGAGGCAAAGGTAGGGGGGTTTCAATAAAAACCAAGCCCCTCAGCCTCAAAATAAAACACAACAGAAGGCGCAGGGACACAAAGTGCCCAGTGCCACCTTCTGAGTTGTTGGCCCGAGTCCCACCTCAGCTGCCCGAGGGGGACTCTTCCTCAGCAGTGGTAGGTCGTCTGACTCAATTCTAAAATCGGTGGAAGTCCATAACTTCAGATAAATTGGTCCTCCGGATAATCCGCAAGGGGTTTCCCTCAATCTTTTAGAGACCCCACCGGATCGTCCTCCCAAATGACAGCCCAGGCTGTCAGTACCTAACTCAAAACTTCTTGCCTCCGAGATACAAGGCCTTCTGAACAACAGGGCAGTGGAAGTAGTCCTGCTGGATGAACAGAACACAGGGTTCTACTCCCATTCCTTTCTAGTTCCAAAGAAAACCGGGGGCATGCGCCCAATTTTGGACCTCAGAAAATTAAACAAATTTCTTCCCAAAGAGAAATTCAAAATGGTATCACTAGGAACCTTGTTACCTTTGCTTCATCAGCACGACTGGTTAGCCACCCTGAATATGCAGGGTGCTTACCAGCATATCCCTATTCACCCAAGGTATCACAAATACCTGAGATTCATGGCTTTGGGCCAGCATTATCAGTTCAGAGTCCTGCCCTTTGGGCTGTCCTCAGTGCCACAAGTTTTTATAAAGTGTTGTGCAATACTTGCAGTGCATCTCAGAAAAATCAGAATACAAGTGTTCCCATACCCGGACATACCTGGCTTCTAGCAAGCCCTTCCAGGCACAGAACCATCGATGCTGTTGCCACGGCCTCAGACTTTCTCACATCCATGGGAGTCCTGCTAAACCTCAAGAAATCACAGCTGTAGCCCTCCCAGAGGCTCCTTTTCATAGGAGCTCTTCTGGACACCTCTTGTATGAAAGCTTTTCTACCAGAGGACAGAAGGACCGATATTCTGTGGATGGCCTGATACATCAGAGAGAACAGCTTAGTAAGAGCTATCTCGATGCAGCGGATGCTAGGTCTCATGGCATCCTCGGTGTTCACTGTACCCCTAGCATGCCTGCACATGAGAACCTCTCAATGGATGCTCATTACTCAGTGGTCCCCTACCACTCACCCTCAGTCCTTTCTCATCAAGATGACAGAACCTCTGAAAAAGTCACTCACCTGGTGGTCGCAAGAGGACAACCTTCTGAAAGGGTATCCCTTTGCTCCCCTCGAACATCAGATTTTCATTACCATGGACATGTCCCTGATGGGGAGGGGAGCTCACTGTCAGACTCTCCACACTCAAGGTACATGGGCTCAGGAAGAGTCCCAGCTTCACATAAATGTCCTAGAAATGAGGGCCGTCCTTTATGCAGTCCGGGCTTTGAAGGACATTCTCTGTCACAAGAATATTCTCCTTCAAACGGACAACAAAGCAGTGATGTATTACCTCAACAAGCAGGGCAGTTCTCACTCTTACCCCTTATGCAGGGAAGTGATGAGAGTGTGGGAATGGTGCTTGAAGCACAAGGCTCTAATTCAGGTGGTCTACCTGCTGGGAGTGCAGAATGAATTGGCAGACCATCTCAGCAGAACAGAGATGGAGCCTCATGAATGGTCTCTTGACTCAACCGTAGTTCAGTCACTATTCACAGAGTGGGGAACTCCAGACCTGGACCTTTTTGCATCCCCACTCAACACAAAACTGCCTCTCTTCTGCTCCAGAAATCCAGGGCCTGGCATTTTCTGTCAGGATGCATTCAGGCTGCAGTGGACAAAATGCTTTCTATATGCCTTTCCGCCTCTTCCTCTAATTCATAGGGTACTTCTCAAGTTTGAGTCCCAGGGGGACAAAATGATCCTCATTGCTCCCTTCTGGCCTCGACAAATATGGTTTCCATTACTCAACAGTTTGTCGGTAACCCTTCCGAAAGCACTTTCCCTTCAGACAAACCTCCTGACTCAGGGGCCTGTGGTCCATCCCAATCTGAAATCACTTCACCTTCACACTTGGCTCCTGAAGAGATAGAAGTGAACAGGTTGAATGCCTCTCACAGATTTTCAGATATTCTCCTGGAGGCACGCAAGCCAGCCACTAGGAAAACTTACACAGCCAAATGGAAGCATTTTTCATTCTGGTGTGCAAAATCCTCTTTGAATCCTTTTTCCTGCCCACCAAAGAAAGTTCTAGAGTACCTTTTAGACCTCTAAAATTCAGGTCTGCAATACTCTACAGTCAAGGTTCACCTTTATGCCATTTCAGCTTATCATGAGCCAGTACTTTCATTGTCACTGGCTCAGTTACCTGTGATTAAGAGGTTTCTTAAGGGTATTCTGCATACTAGACCTCCTGTCAGATGTCCAGTAGCAGCCTGGAACATTAATCTTGTGCTAGACATGCTCACTCGAAAACCTTTCGAGCCTCTAGCTACGTGTGAGTTGAAATTCTTCACTTGGAAAATGGCCTTCCTGGTGGCCATTACCTCAGCCAGCAGGGTTTCTGAGATACATGCCTTGGTCACAGACCCTCCGTATACTGTATTTTATAAAGACAAAGTAGTTCTTAGGACCTATCCTAAGTTTCTCCCTAAGGTTGTTTCAGAATTCCATCTAAACCAACCTTTGGTCCTTCCTACTTATTTTGCGAACTTCCAAAATGAAGGGGAGCGTTCTCTTCATTCCTTGGATGTCAAAAGAGATTTGTGTTTCTATTTAGATAGAACAGAAGATTTTCACAAAGCTCAACAACTGTTTGTTTCCTTCAGCGAGACCCAGCTGTGTCAACCTGTCACTATCAGATGTATTTCAGCATGGCTGCTGGCAAGCCTTTGCCACTGTTATTCCATGGCGCAGGTTAAGCTGGAAGGTAGAGTGTACGCTCATTCTACTAGAGCGGTCACGGCATCCTTGGCAGAAATCTGCAACGTGCCCATTGCAGATATTTGCAATGCAGCTACCTGGAGCTCAGTGCATACTTTTGTCAAGAACTATGCCCTGCATGTCCATGCCAGATGACATGTTTCGTTTGGCAGATCCATCCTTAATGGACTTCTGTCCGAAATTTGTGAGCTCTTGTCTCTCCTGCCACCCTCTCAGAGGATTATTAGCTCGGTACTCTCCCATTAGTGTGAATGAGTAGTGGAGACTTTATGTCCAGGAAGATATGGAAATTATATACCTACCGTAATTCTTGATCTTCTTGGACGAAGTCTCCACCACTCATTCACACGCCCACCCACCATCCCCCGAGCTCACCTCTGTTGTTGGTCTTCACTCCCTCAATCTTTAGGCTGTGAAGACTTCTTTCTTGACCCTTCCTATACTTGTCTTCTGGACTATCTTATGTCTGGTTTTTGGTTAGGCTACCCTTCTAGGTTAGTTACGCTGCACCTCCTTGGAAAAAAAAGGTACTGAGGCGGTTGGAGGGTCGACACCGAGATAGTCATTGCCACACAAGTGGAGGCTCATGGCACCGCTCCTTGTGGCTTCATCTCTGGTGCCAGCCCTCCTGTAAAAAGTTTGCTCCCGCTGGGTCCTAGTGCCTCTAGCGTAGATCCCATTCATGTGAATGAGTGGTGGAGACTTCGTCCAAGAAGGTCAAGAATTATGGTAGGTACGTAATTTCCATTACTGGCACTCAGTAGGGTGTCATCATGGTTTAGTTGGTAGCACATCTGCCTCCAGGACAGAAGGTCATGGGTTCTTGTCACGCTCTGGGATTGGGCTCATACCATAAGCAGTGACACCAAAGTGCAGTACTAAAGGGGTGGTGTACTGTCAAGGTGTGCTGTCCTTGGAAGGGAGATTAAACTGAGGTCCCTTCTACCTATCTCTGGTGGGTGGCCAAGTGGAAGAAAAAGAACCAAGGTACTTTATGCAGATGTTGGGGATTTTCCCTGTGTCCTGGTTAACATGCCCCTTCCCATAAAACTGGTTGATGCAATTTCCCATGTGTGTGTGGGTGTTGATGTGTGAAATAACTGCTACTACACACTCAGCTACTTTACTACCAGCCCGTTATTGCTTGTGAAGTGCTTTGGGATACAATGTGCATGCAAAGGGCTATATCAATGCTGACTCTTCTGCTGCTTCTTCAGTGGTCACAAAGAGCACTTCTTCCATGCAAGCTGCATGACAATCTTTTATTTTTACACAGTTTGCATGAAACCTCTAAGTTGTGCTGTAAAGGGCACTTATTATATTCTGTTTTCATGCAGCCTGTATGAAAATGTCAGCTCATGCCACAAAGGACACTTTTTCATACAAGCTGTGTGATGATGTTTTCTTTTCAAGTACTCATAAAGGTGGGTTTGCAAGTCACGAAAATATTTTTGTGGGACAAAAGCAAGACTGTTTTTTTGTGGTTCACAACAGCCAATTCCACAACTATTTTAAAAATAACTTTTTAACAATCATTTGAATCCTTATTAAAATCACTTGAAGAACAAACTCATAAGTTTCCGACTTAACTTCCAACAGGTTTTCTTGCTTTTGAGGCACAAAGGTTTATCTTATTTTTTCCCCTTTTCATGACCAACTAACACTCGTGCCAGTAGAAGTTTTATCTTACAATAAGGGCTCCAACTCATTAACTTAAAATGTGCCAGTTTCATAAAAGTCCAGTAATAAAGAATTGGTGAAAATAAATAATAGCCTATGCATGATTTATTTACTGATTAATTTAAGATTTATACATTTTTATGGCTGTGGGCAGAGCCTACAGCCATCTTGCTGTCTGTTGCTGGAAAAAAGGAGTTACGTGTAACACATATTTTGGAGTTTTCAACATATCCTTCCATATCTACAAATCACTATGCCAATTGAAACAAAATACTTCTTTCTTTCTGTTTAGAATATTGGAGACATAACTCCAAGCTACTTTTCAGATGGCCATTAGGAAACAAACAGCTTGTTAAATGTTGGTTGCCTATTAAACTAGAGATTTGTTTACCCCCTTCGAAATGCAACAGCTTGTACATTTAAATACTAAGCATTTAAACATTTTCTTGCTACAAGCTTCAGATAGGCAGGTATTGTTTTTTAAGAAAGATTCATACCTCATAAATGTCACCCGTTCCCAGCCAATCTAAAAAGATTTACAGTTTTTTAACCTCTTAAGGCACTATCTGATAAGTACTGTCTCAGACTTATGACAGGTCTTCTGAGAACAATCCAGCCAAAATATATAGCAATCAGCAGGCATTTTGTACTATGCTTTTAGAGGAAAAAAATATATTGAGCTACAGCAAACAAACACACACACTCACACCATCGTCATGGCCACAACATTTGAAATAAATGCTGCAATCTAATATGTTCTAAAACAATAAAGAAACTGTCTGTTTATGTCAGTGAACACAGTGAAGTTCAGTTTACAGTAGATTTCCTTTAAATATTTCTTAGCCTATATTTTGTATCCTGGATAGCGCTGGGGAGATGCTACATCTCATTGTCATAGGGATCTTCATTTACACATTTTTGCACTGTATTTACTCAGAATGTCCCAGATTAGATGAAATATCATGTTTTTAGTGGGGTCATAATTTTATCATTTTTATAATGTATTTATTCAGGGTAGCCTAGTCAAGATGTAAATTATTGTTTTCTTTGTGCTCTGATTTTATGCAATGCAGCATAATATTGTATAGATATAGAGCCCCACTGAAAATGATATGCCATTTCTTCTGTGAACTATCCAGGCTAAATATATAGCAATCAGCAGGTATTTTCTAGGAAAATACATTGTAAAAATGTGTAAAAGGAAGACCATATTGAAACTGCCTCTTAGCAGATCTGCATTGTGCAAAGTCAGAAATAATGGGTAAACGCACCCCAAAAGCTCTCCACAGTCATTTTGGCTCTGATCAGAGCTTGCTTGGAACAGCTGCATATCAAAAAGTCATCCTCATGTCAAATGCTAATAAATCTGAAAGCTTTAGGTTTCAGCTTGCAGCCATTTTTGTGCTATCAATGAGAAAAAAACAGGCCTTAAATGTTATGTTAATTAAACTTTTTAGAACTTTCAAACCACCTTACTGACCATTACCTAATTTATAGGATCCTGATATCTGTGTACTGACTATGGACATGTCAATGTTCAGGATAGTCTGTCCAGGGACAGCTGTAATATTAAGGTGCAAAATCAGAGTTTAACATAAACACTATAATATGGTAGTACCCCTATAGTTAGAGTTGAGTGGAGTGTTTAATGTTAAACCCCTAACTTCGTACCTTAATAGCTTTAGCAGTATTTAACCAAATCAACTAAAGTTTTGCATGTATAATGTAGGAGGCATGGTCTAAATCTGTAGAAAGTTTCATAATGGCAGCTTGTGCAGTTTCTGAGATCCCCATATGTCATTTTCCTGTAAATGTCCAATTTTCTTTTCCTATGCTTAACACGGAATTCAGGTTTGCTCTCATGTACAGCCTACATGGAATAGAAAACTCTCTTTTTTTCTGAAACTTTCAGGGTAGAGGTATTCTGTGCCAAGGTAGTGCCTTTGGAAGATTTGTGAAAAAATATTAATAATCAGTTCCAGAGTTATAAAGATGTAAGGTTTTTTTCTGTTCTGGCATGCTCAGTAGGGTTTTTGGGGTAACATTCTGATACAACACCAAAAGTTATGTGTTGCAAGACCATTTTTGGTTTCTTGCCACTTGTTTCTCACAGCACCAAAAATGTCTTTTGTGCTGTCAGAGCTGCCATCTTGTTTTCCCCATGAAATAAAAACACATGGAAAATAAATAGAATAGTGTAATTTAAAAAAAAAACAAACACCTTAACCTAGATAAACAGAACCTGTTCAGCTAGATTCTGATGCTTGTTTTTAGGGCAGCAGTGGGTGAAGCCCCGCCGTCCTCTTGCTATCAGAAAAAGGACTCAACATTCCTTGAATTCCTTGTGACCGAACAACACATTGGAGTTGCACCACAGTTGCCACTGCATCCATGGAGCACTCCACTCATTCTCCCCATTACCAGCAGCACTGCACTATTTTGTACTTAAAAAAAAAATCAGGGGCATTCTGATCACTACATTGGGGTATTGGGCACCCCCAGTGTCACTCTTATGTTCCAGGGGTGCTGAGAGGGAGGGAGAGTCAGGTGGGGGATATGTCTAATTTAAAAAAAGGAAATCCTGAGTCACAACAGAACATGGCATAATCTGCCATGTCCAAGATGGCCACCACACTCCACTGCACATGCATGACTACTAGCTCATGCACAGTACAGTGCTCCGGCCATCTTGGTCACGGCGGACTGTGCTGTGTTCCGCTGTGACCATCGATTTCCTTTTTTTTTAAATTAGATATATCCTCCCATCCAACCCTCTCCTCTCAGCACCCACTACCCCCAAAACATAATAGTGACATTGGGGTGCCTAACTCCCCAGTGTCACGAATACCAATTTTCTTTTAAATTAGACATACACCACACCCGACCCTCCCTCTCAACCCATCACCCCCCAGAACATATCATTGACACTGGGGTACCCAATCCTCCAGTGTCATGATCACCAATCCATTTTTTGAGGGGTGCCCCCTGCACTACAGCGAATGTGCAGTTATTTATTTTTACTTTTTTTAATCACCCACCCCACTCTCTCTCAGCACCCACCACCCCACTCCTTCCCAAGAAATGTAGTGGTGACACTAGGGGTTGCCCAATGCCCCAGTGCAGAAATACTCAGTCTTTATGTTTCATTTATATCTGTAAAAAGAAAACCATCCATTGATGTCTTTTTCAGCCATTAGACTCCCCCCAACAGACTGTCCCAATGAGCACCCACCACCCCACACCCTTCCCAATCCCTTACTTATTAATTGGGCATCCAACACCATAATCCTTTCTGGACTAAAGACATATCTTCACTCTTCAAAGCCAGACTGCAAACTGAGGAAACAGGTATGCGGTTCAATGTATTTCAGTAGGGTTTTGAACTTCATGCCATAACTTGGCCATTTTTGAATATTTTGCCCCAAATTTTCAGCATGCCTTCTTTGGGACCCCACCTCATGAACAATAGCACTGTCATTAGGCAGCTCTGTCCTGAAAGATTATTTTTGTGGTCCCTGTGCAAAATCACCTTTTGGGCAGGAGCTGAAAATCTCTGCCCTTATTCATGAGTTGGGGTCATAAGAAGGCTATGTAGAAAATTTTATGAAAAAATATTTAAAAAAACAGTTACGAGCCTACATCAACTTTTGTGAAACACAGGCTCGTAACATTAGTAATTTTCAATATTTTTACCCCAAATTTACAACATAGTCATATCTTTTCAGCACCTCATGAATGTGACAGCTGCCATTTTTCAAATCCTGGCCAAAAATGTTTTTTCATCGCAAAAACGAATTTCTCATCACCTGTGTAAAATCACCTTTTGGTCAGGAGTTGAAAATTTCCTCTACCCTTGTTCATGAGATGGGGTCATAAGAAGGCAATGTAGAAAATTTTATGAAAAAATATTTAAAAAACAGTTATGAGCCTACAGTACATCAACTTTTGAGAATGCAGGCTCGTAACTTTAGTAATTTTTAATATTTTTACCCCAAATTTACAACATAGCCATTTCTTTACAGCACCTCATGACTGTGACAGCTGTCATTTTTCGGCTACTGCTCAAAATATGTGTTTGCATCCTGAAAGTTGATTTTGCAGTCCCTGCACAAAATCACCTTTAGGACAGGAGTTGAACATTTTCTCTGCCCTTCTTCATTAGGCAGGGTCATAACAAGGCTACTCTATGTTGAAAATGTGGTATAAAATTATTAAAATACAAATTTTCAATATTTTCACCACAAAGTCCTTGGTTGCAGCCCTATCAGCTCTGGCCAGAATTTGTTAAAAATAATGGCCAGAAATACCATTTGGGGCACCCCAAAATCTAGGGTGCACAGCTTAGCAAAAGGAACTGTTTACCCATGCTTTTTGCATAAGAACAGTGGGACTTTCTTGATTTCTGTAGCTGCAGCTGGAGTCTTGCTGCAGGCTGCAGTGAGAGCAGTGAGCCATCACTCCCCTGTTCTGTCTGCCTGTATCTATTTATCTAGCTAGTGAACCAGGAAGCACACCACTGATACTTCTTCTTTTTCTCACCTCCCTTCCAGGTCACCTGTCTGTCATTCCCAGTGTTTATATTTTTTCTTAAGTGGACTGGGTGCCCACCCTGGTACTGCTTGCTGTGACCCCTCCTTTCCTCCAGGTTGTCCATCCCCTTACCACTAAATAGGTAGCAGCACCAGGATGCCCACCCCCAGTGCCACCAAACAGTAGTCTGACTGCTGGGTGTCCAATCCCCAATGCCACAATCTCAGTAGTTCCTGAAAAAAAATATCCCTCATTGTTTTTTTTTACTTGCAAAAAAAGCATCTGTCCCTCTATAATCTGACCACACACCCAGACATCCCACTCAGCAGCCACCACCCCACACCCCAACAGATCCCCCATGCACTCTCACTCACCTGAACAGGTCACACAATGAAGATCCAGTCTCCGACTTAAGACACACCTTGCTGCTGGAACCATTGACTGCAATATGAGAAACTAAGGTAAGTACAGTTTAATGTATTTCAAAAGGATTTTGAACCTTGATCCATAACTTTGTCATTTTTGCATATTTTGACCCCAAATTTTCAACATGCCTTCTTTGGGACCCCACCTCATAAAGAATGGTACTGTCATTAGGCAGATCTATCCTGAAAGGTGATTTTGTGGTCCGTGTACAAAATCACCTTTCGGACAGGAGTTGAACATTTTCTCTGCCCTTGTTCATGAGGTGGGGTCATAAGAAGGCTATGTTGAAAATTTTATGTAAAAGATATTTAAAAAACAAAGTTGTGAGCCCACGTTGACTTTTGTGAATACAATCTCACAACATTAGTAATTTTCAATATTTTAACCCCAAATTTACAACATAGCCATATCTTTACAGCACTTCATGAATGCGACAGCTGTCATTTTTCAAATCCTGGCCAAAATATTTTTATTTATATCATAAAAGGTGATTTCATGGTCCCTACACCAAATTACCTTTTAGGCAGGAGTTGAAAATTTCCTCTGCCCTTGTTCATGAGGTGGGGTCATAAGAAGGCTATGTTGAAACTTTGGTGTAAAAATAGTACAAAAAATAAACTAATGAGCCTATGTTGAATTTTGTGAACACAGTCTTGTAACTTTAGTAATTTTCAATATTTTTATGTGAAATTTACAACATAGCTATTTCCTTACAGCACCTCATGAATGTGACAGCTGTCATTTTTAAAACTCCTGCTGAAATGTGTTTTTTTTTTTGCATCCTGAGAGTTGATTTCACAGTCCCTGTGCAAAATCACCTTTAGACCAGGATACGCACATTTTCTCTGCCCTTCTTCATTAGGCAGGGTCATAACAAGGCTATGTTGAAAATTTGGTGTAAAAATATTAAAAAACAAATGCTGATTATTTTTACCTTAAAATCCTCAGCTGCAGCCCTATCAACTCTGGCCAGAATTTGTTTAAGATAATTGCCAGAAATACCTTTTGGGGCACTGCAAAATCCAGGATGACAAGCTTAACAAGAGGAGCTGTTCAGCCACATTCTCTGCATAAGAACAGTGGGACTTATTGACTTCTGTAGCCACAGCTAGAGTTCTACTGCAGGCTGCAGTGAGAGCAGTGATCCACCAATCCCCTGTGCTGTCTGCCTGTATCTATTTATCTATCTATCTATCTAGCAGACTAGGGTGCCCACCACTGGTACCACTTCTTTCTCCCGCTTCCCCTCCAGATGCCCACCCATCATTCCTAGTGTTCATATTTTTTTCTTTATAATATGTAAGTGGACTGGGGTGCCAACCCCCAGTACTGCTACTTGTGACCCTCCTCCCCTCCAGGTTGACCATCCCCTTCCCACAAAATAGGTGGAAGCACTGGAATGCCCACCCCCAGTGATGCCAAACAGTAGTCCAACTCCTGAGTGCCCAATCCCCAGTGTCAGAATCTCAGTATCCCTGGAAAAAAATTAAAATGTCCCTCATTGTTTTTGTTCTTTTTACCTGCAAAAAAAACTGTCCCTCCCTCCACCTGGACATCCCACTCAGCACCCACTACCCTACACCCCAACAGACCCCCCACACACACTCTCACTCACCTGAACAGGTACTACAGTGAAGATTCACTCTCCGATTGAAGACACGTCTTGCTGCTAGAACTGCCGACTGAAATATGAGAAATGAAGGTAAGTACAGTTCAATGTATTTCAATGGGGTTTTGAACTTTGATCCATAAATTTGTCATTTTTGCGTATTTCAACCCCAAATTTTAAACATGGCATTTTTGGGACATCACCTTATGACCAGTGGTGATGAAATTATGCAAATCAAGACCAGAAGGTGATTTTGTGGTTCCTTGGCAAAATTTGATAGATGGACAGATAGATAGATAGATAGATAGATAGATAGATAGATAGATAAGATAGATAGATAGATACAGACTTGTATGCAAGGGATGGGCTGCATCTGTCTGAGGGGGGGACCAGGATCCTGAGTGAAAGGTTTGATCATTTCATTGGTGAACATTTAAACTAGCCAGGGGGAGGTGGACATATGGAGGAAGAACTGAACTGCCACCTCCCAACAAGTTAAGGTAGTCAGACAAGAGGATACTAAGGATGGGAAAACATAACAGACTGAAACAGGCAGTAATCTGATGGGAGGCACAGGAGGAAGGGATAGGAGGGGAACAAGTAGGGGTAAAGCCATCAAAACATGGAGGGCTATGTATACAAATACTCACAGCCTAGGTAACAAGATCCCCGACCTGGTGGCTTTGATGACAGAGGGAGACCTGGATATTGTGGTAATCACTGAAACATGGTATATGGAAAGCCATGATTGGGATGTTAATATATCTGGGTACACAGTATACAGAAAAGACAGGAAGGGCAAAAAGGAAAGAGGGATAGTGATCTACATCAAAGAAGGGATTAATGCAACTGAAATAAAGGGAAAGCAGGGAGGAGAGGAGGCACTGTGGGTCACCCTGAAGTCAGGAAATGGCAGCACTATCTGCATGGGGGTTATCTACAGACCCCCAATGCAAGGGGAGAAAACAGATAGGCAAATGGTAGATAACATTCATAAAATGGCAGCAATGGAAGAAGTGTTGTTGGCAGGGGACCTAAATATGCCTGATGTTAACTGGAACACCTATGCTGCAGCCACATCCAGGAGCGGGGTCATCTTGGATGCCCTGCAGGGGGCATGCCTCAGGCAGTTAGTAGTGGAACCCACCCAGGAGGGGGCAATATTGGACCTGGTGCTCACAAATGGAGACAGAATAATGGATGTATCAGTGGGCAGCCATCTGGGGTTCAGCGACCACCATACAGTAAGGTTCAGGGTAAAAACAGTAAAAGAATCAAGCCACACAAAAGCAAGAGTCCAAGACTTCAAAAGGGCTGACTTTGCTAAAATGGGAGACTGCCTCAAGAAAACACTGACAAAGGGTGTGAGATGAGAAGTAACGGAACAGTGGGAGATCCTCAAGAGAGCCATAACAGAGGCAACAAGCATTTGTGTGAAGCAAGTTAACAAAGCAAGACATACAAAATCATTACGATTTTCAAAAGAAGTGGCAGGAATGGTTAGAAAGAAAAAAACTGGCATTCAGGAAATACAAGGAAATGCAGAAGGAGGAAGACAGGTAACTGTATCAGACTAAGCAGAGGGAGGCATGAAATCAGTCAGATGTGCAAATGCATAAGCAGAGGAAAGGATAGCCCAGACAATGAAAGAGGGGGTCAAAACCTTCTTCAGGGAGACTTCCGGTGACATCATGGAGCCAGCAGCAGCACACTGAGAGGAGATCTTCTCCCAAAACCCCTTTAAAATTTATAATCACATAAGAAGAAGCACCCAATTTGCAGAAATGGCAGCGTTAAAGCCCCCAGAGACAATCGAAATTGTATAAAACCAAGAGCCACCTCCCGAAAACCAGATACAGGAGGATTTAAAAATACACCATGAGAGACGAGTCACAGCCCATCCCCGAATACCTTGCCAGACACTGACGAGGAACAAGAACAACTAACTAGATCGAGATTCGACAGGCTATTCACTAAACTAAAAACAATGCGTGCAGAAAACAAATCCGAGTTCAAAAATTTAAACCAACATTTGCAAGGGCTTGAGAGAAGAGTGGAGGAAGCTGAGAATTGAATTAATGATACGGAGGACTCCACAGCCAAAATGAATCTCGCCCTCCAAGCTCTTCTGCAATATACAGAGCAATTGCAAATGAAGTGTGTGGATTTGGAGGGTAGATCCAGGAGGGAGAATTTACGAATACACAGATTTCCTGAGGGATCAGAGACTGGTCGGATGGTTGAATTTATGGCTGACCTGATAAAGGATGTGCTGAATCTACCAGCAGGATTCCAGCTCAGAATCGAGCGGACACACAGGGCCCTACAAGCCAAGCCTCCTCCAGACTCAAGACCTAGATCGATTATCCTAAAATTCAACAGTTATAGAGTCAAGGAAGAAATACTGAACACAGCATGGCAACAAAAAGTAAAGTATCTCACGCATAGACTGTATTTCGATCACGACTATCCTCCTGAGATCCAGAAACAGAGGCTCCAATATGCTCCCCTCCTGAAGATCCTTTGAGATAAAAATGTGAAATTTAATACTCCTTACCCAGTCCAATTGAGAGTTTGGTGGTCGGAAGGTACACAGATCTATGAGACGCCTGAGGAGGCTGGAACAGCCTTGGTGGCTAAAGGCCTCATGGAGGCCCCACAGCAAGTTTCCCAGAACTCGTATTCCCAGCAGGACAAGCGGGTGCTTAGCGAGTGGTTGACGATGACGTCCAAAAGAAAGTGGGGGCATGGCCTTTTTACGTCGACACTGAACCCTCTGGCAATAATTCATGCAGCGCTAAGGGAATTGCAGACCAAGAAAGGAACCCAAATGGAAGACACGCAGGACTGAAACAAGATAAGTAGAAAAATAAAGGGGAGAGACCAGAAGGTTCCTTTGCGACAGCATTATGTGAGGTGCCATATTATTTTTGGCACAGACTGGTAGCGCAATGTTAAAGTTACCAAGTAACTGCACCGAATAGCTGAACTATAACCTGAGAGGGTGAAGGGAAACACGATGGTAGTTGCTGCAGTCTACAATAAACTCTTAAAATAAACAATAATTATTGGAGGACTGATGCTGCAACCTATTACAAGTACTGAATAATGCTGTGGAGTGACTATATGAAGGGAGATTTGGACATGGGAGCGATTTTTTCAACATGTGAGGGGTGGGAGGAGGGAGATATTTTGTTGAGATTCTTTTCTCCTTACAGGTGATACAGAGTTCACTGCTGGCATTCAAGGGCCATCTATGTCATGCACTGCATTAGACTCAGCAGTGTTAGGAGCCTAAACAATTTTTTAGTAGGCTCTAAGGGGAGGCCACTACTGCTAGAGGTGAGGAGATCTTTTCTCCACATCCCCCTAGTCAGGCCTGCATCCCTCATCGTGGAGGTGCGATCTGGCTATAGAGATTTTCTGGGAATTTTAGTGAATCTCCAGCTTTGGAAGCCATTTGATGTTAAAATATTGTTATATTTCAGAGTTCACTGTTTTAATCAGTTTGTTAAAGGGAGAGATTTCTACTGTCATCCTATACAGGTCCAATTGCAATGTACATGGATGTGAGGGGGGAATCGGGGGGGAGCTGGGATTATAGAACTCCTTACTGAATCGTGATGAGGGGGTCTAATGTGAAAATTATATCTTATAATGTAAATGGCTTAGCCCACCCCATTAAGAGAGCCAGAATAATGTCCTTTTTAAAGAGAACTGGAGCAGCTTTTATGCTACTTCAAGAAACTCACATGAGCAAGTTAGAACATGAAAAGTTTCTGAAATTTGGGTTCAAGAAAGTAGTGGCATCACAATACGACAAGGGGCGTAGGCAGGGAACCGCTATTTTAATTCCCCACTCCACTCCCTTTGATCTTAAAGATACCATGATAGATAAGCAGGGTAGATATTCAGCAGTTAAAGGTCTCTGTAATGGCTCCATGATCACTCTTATCTCCCTGTATGCACCACCAGGGACGGAGTTCAGTTTTTTTAGAGACTTATTCCTTAAAATGATGCATTGGGCGGAAGGCTATCTGGTTCTAGGAGGGGATTTAAATGTAAGGCTAACTTCTAGTCTGGATTCCTCGGGGTGTCCCCCAAAGGAGGAAAGGGGAATAACTAAGAAGGTAAACAAGCTGTTAACAGAACTGGGTTTAATCGATGTCTGGCGAGCATATCATAAGAACAGTAGACACTATACATTTTTTTCCCACTCCCACCAAATCTATTCAAGGATGGATTATTTTTTAATGCCAAAAGAAGCAATGGGTATTTGTGACTCAGTAGAAATAGGGACTGGTGTACTGTCAGACCACGCCCCAATATACCTACAGCTAACAATAGGCCCTCCCCAAACGTTCAACATTTTGGCGCTTAAATCTATCTCTGCTCCAGAATAAAGAATACCAGGAAATTATAAACCAGACCATAAAGCAAGCATTACAAGATAATCGGCAACCTGAGGTCTGCCCGGGAATTTTATGGGATACAATTAAGGCTCTCATTCAAGGGAAATTTATAGAAATTTCGGCCAAAGCAAAAAAACAAAGGGACCAAAGACAAAAAGACTTATACCATCAGATAGCTGAACTAGAAAAAAAACAAAAAATAAAATTAAATAAAGAAAGGGGGAAGCAACTCAGAACGCTGAAAGCAGAATTTATAAAAATAATGGACTACTAAGTGGAGCAGAGACTGATTTGCATGAAACAAAGATTTTATGAAGGTGGCCGGAGGGCCTTAAACTCCTGACTAGCCAGCTTCGCCAACATCGAAGTAAAGCCACTATTACTAAAATAAAGGATCCTATTAAACATACACTTCAATATAAAGCGGAAGATATTGTGGAGTCCTTTAGGATATATTACCAAAATCTGTATGCTAAGGGAATCTCCCCGTCGGAGCAGAAAATTAGGGACTATCTAACCCCCTTGGGACTCCCGAGTCTCACTAAGGCACAGGGTAAAGCCTTAAGTAGACCCTTTAATGAGCAAGAAATTGCCCTGGAGATTCAAAACCTTAAAGCAGGAATGTGTCCAGGTTCAGACGGGCTACCTGGGAATTTTTTAAACAGTTTAAAAAAAGTGTTCTCCCCTTGCTCAGTGAAACATTTAACCATGTAAGAACAGAGGATGGCGTGATCCCCCCATCATGGTCCCAGGTGATAGTGTCAGTTATCCCAAAGCTGGCCAGGGACACCATGAATTGTGCCTCTTATCACCCCATTTCTATTTTAAATACGGACTATAAAACAATGACAGCCATATTGGCTAGAAGGGTTCAGGGGTTCCTACCAGACCTGATCCATATGGACCAGGCTGGCTTTATTCCTGGTAGACAAACTGTAGATAACATCAGATGGACTATTAATATAATAGATAGAATACAAGTCAAGGCCCTCCCATCCTGTATTATGAGCCTGGATGCTGAAAAAGCATTTGATCAGGTTTCATGGGACTTTCTTTGGGGCTTCCCAGCCGGCTTTGGTTTCTCTACACTTTTCTGCCAATTAATAGCTAAGATATATAAGAACCCATCAGCTTATGTACGGGCCAATGGATATATATCTCAACCATTTCAACTTTATAGGGGCACATGACAGGGATGTCCCCTATCTCCTATGTTATTTGCGCTCTACATTGAACCTTTGGCACAAAGTGTAAGGTTAAACCCAGACATCCAAGGTATAATGTGGGATGACTCTCCACATAAAGTCACACTATATACAGACGATGTTTTATTATACCTCACAGAACCTGAAAAATCCATCCCCGGTGTATTTTAACAGCTAGAGTCCTTCTCAGGGATATCTGGATATAAATTAAATTGGTCAAAGACAGAGATTTTGACACTGAATACCTGCATACCACAGGAACTCAAAGCCAGGTTTCCTATGAGATGGGATTGTGCTAACATCAAGTATCTCGGGGTGAGGTTGGATAAATCTCCCAAATGTTTATACAAAGATAACTACCCCCCTTTACTTAAAAATATATGGTCGGATTTACACAGATGGTTGCTTTTACCATTTCCCTTTTATTCAAGGTTGCAAACCTTTAAAACAAACATTTTGCCTAAATTACTATATTTGTTTCAAGCACTACCGTGCCTGATACCACCATGAGAAATAAGGCAGTGGCAGAAGAAAATTATGGCTTTTTTATGGGCATATTCACATCCGAGAATTTCTATGCAAACCCTTACTTTACCAAAGCGGGGGGGAGGGCATGTCCCAATTTATACGATTATTGGCTGGCTGCCCAAATGAAAATGGCCTTATTATGGGCCCATCCGACCCATTCAGTCCATTGGCGACAGATTACAAAAATTCCCATCTCAACAATTTTATTTAACCCATCAGCACAAATAGATGATCAAGCACTTCAGGGGTATACACTAGAAACAACATTACAAGGGTGGTTAGCAGGAACTAGACAGGGATATATGGCAAAGAATATGTGGAAATACAGAAGTTGGTGTTTTAATCCGGAATTTAAACCAGCAACTTATTATAAATGGTATACCTATCAAATGGAAAAAGGCCTATATGCTCCTTGGCAAGTGTTAAGAGACCAGGACATATTGCCATTTGAGCTCATTAAGGCTAGAAATAATTGGAATAATACAGACTGTATATATTACTACCAAATAAGGGATTTCATAACTACCAAGCAGAGACAACTGGCAACCTGGCAAGATGAGAGGCCCTTTCCTCAAGTATTTGAAGTCATATGGGGAAGTTCACATGGTAAGGGAGCAAGAACCATGCTATGTAATAACTTAGTAGTGGACAGAGGTAATAATATTCAAAAGGTTCAGCAAAAGTGGGCAGTATAATTGAAAACCACCTTGAATTCCCAAACCTGGGTCAAGATATTTAGGAATGTATGGAAGACAACCTCTTCCCCGGGTTGGCAAGAATTCACTTGGAAGCTTAGAATTAGGTATTTACACACCCCAATGAAGTTAAATAAGATGGGCCTACTACCTCAAGGGAGATGCTGGAGAGGATGTGGTAATAACACAGCTGATCAGTCACATATTTTTTGGTATTGTAGTGAATTACAGCATTTTTGGTCATAAATTTGTAGTTATCTACATGATTTATTTACACCCACAATTGACATAGCCCCAGAGCACTTTATCCTGGGTCTTTGACCGGAGGGAATGGTGGGGCGGTGAGGCATGCTACCTGTGGGCCATCCCGACAATAGCAGCTATGAAAGCAATAACTAAAAATTGGCTACAACAAAAGCCCCCAACACTACAAGAGTGGTTAACAGTAGTAGCCCAAATCCAGCAGATGGAAAGGATAACCCATTCTATAAACCAACAAAAGGAAAAGTTTAATAATAGATGGAACAAATGGGATCTATACCAAAGTAAAGTTCAATAAGATTTGTACACAATTTGAATACCTAAATGGAGGTCCTGTTTCAAAACTTAAAATGAAAACACAAAAGAAAAGGATGGAACTGGTTGGTGTTGCCCATCGTTGCCTCCCCCACCCTTTCTCCCCATCCCCCTCTTTGTCATGTACACAGATGGGCCTTAGCAAACTATATATACAATTTATAACATGAAATTGCTTGACAGTAAACTTTTTACTCTCCCAGTTTATTTTGTATTTAATTTGATTTGATTAGTAGTTATGAACAATGTAGTACTAAGGAGATTTTTTCCCCCTTTATCTCTGGCTGATCAAAGATTAATTAGTGATTTTGGTAAAACAATTATAAGCTTGAAACATATAAGCAATCTGAGAAATATGATATATTCACTCGTATGGGAACAAATCATTTACCTCAGAAGTGAAGTAACTAATGTCCAGATGTAGTAAATAATGTATCTCAGATGGATGTACATTTATTGGAATGTAATGTATCTGATACAACTCGTTTATGACAATAAACAAGTATGAAAAAAGAAACCTTCTTCAGGTACGTAAGGGAAAGAAGAAAGGTCAAGGGAGGGATAGTGAGGCTAAGTAAAAGAGGGGGATAGTGGGCAGAGGGGGACCTGGAAAACTGAGATACTAAATGAATACTTTTGCTCAGTATTTACTAAACAAAGGGAGGGAGAGAGACCAGAATTATCCAGCAGACACACACAAGGGGAGAGGGGTGGACACCCGACCATTCAGAGAAAAGAGTCCTAAAGGAACTCTTGAAACTGAAGGTGGACAAGGCAATTGGGCCAAACAGAATACATCCCAGAATACTAAAATAACTCAGAGAGGTGATACTGACACCACTGACAGCCTTCTTCAACAAATCGTTGGAGAAGGGATTAGTACCAGAAGACTGAAGGAGGGAGAACGTGTTACCCTTTCACAAAAGTGGAAGCAAGGTACAAGCAGGAAACTATAGACCAGTCAATTTGACCTCAGTGATGGGAAAGATGATGAAATCACTTTTTAAAGGAAAGGATTGTTGAATATCTAGAAGCCAGTGGGACACTGGACCCAAGGCAACATGGATTCACAACAGGAAGGTCTTGTCAAAAAAATCTGACAGTTTTTGACTGGGTGACAAGGACAGTAGATCAGGGAGGGGTGGTGGACTTGGCTTACCTAGAGTTTAGCGAGGCATTTGACATAGTCTTGCACAAGAGGTTAATATACAAGTTGGGCAGTCTGAGAATGGGTCACAATGTGGTAAACAGGATCAGAAATTGGTTTAGCAACAGGACACAGAGGGTGGTGGTAAACAGAGTTCAATATGAAGAAAGGAGAGTAACCAGTGGGGTGCCACAGGGTTCAGTACTGGGGCCAGTCCTCTTTAATGTCTTTATTAGTGACATTGCAGTGGGACACGAAGGAAAGGTATGCCTCTTTGCAGATGACACCAAGATCTGCAATAGGGTTGACACTCTGGGGGGCGGTGGAGAAGATGAGGAGAGACTTAGCCAAGTTGGAGGAGTGGTCAAGAGTGTGGCAGCTCAGATTCACTGCCAAGAAGTGCAAAATCATGCCCTTGGGGAGCAAAAACCCATCGGAGGAATACACAATACAGGGGATACTAACAACAACCAAACTGGAAAGGAGCCTGGGGTTAGTAATAACAGGTGATCTAAAAGTAGCCAAACAATGTGAGAAGGCAGTGAGGAAAGCCGGGAAATGCTGAGGTACACAGGGAGAGGTATCAACAGTAGAAAACAGGAGGTGATGATGCCGCTGTACAAGCAGTTGGTGAGGCCTCATCTGGAGTACTGCATGCAGTTCTGGAGCCCTCATCTCTGAATGGACATTGATGGGGTGGAGGCAGTCCAGAGAAGGGCAATGAAAATGGTGCAGGGACTACACCAGAAATCACACAAGGAGAGATTGAGGAAACTCAATATGTATGCACTGCAGAAAAGAGGGGGGTATGACAGAGACATTGAAATACCTCAAGGGGATCAATAGAGTTCAAGAAGGCAGCATCTTTCAGAAAAGAAGATGTGCAACTAGGGGTCGCAATATGAGGTTGGGGGGAAGACTCAGGGGCAAGGTGAGGAAGTATTTTTTTCACAGAAAGAGTGGTGGATGCATGGAACAGCCTCCCTGAGGAGGTTGTGGGGGCAACAATTATAGGTAAATTCAAGAATGCATGGGACAGGCAGAAGGCAAAACTAGGGTCAGGAAGAAGGAGGTAGGCTGCAGATCAAGTAGGATCTGGAGTTTACACAGTAGATAGGGAAATGGGCAAACTAGATGGCCAGGCAGTCCTTATCTGTCGCTAGAGTCAATGTTTCTATGTTTCTATCACCTTTCAGTCAGGCTTTGAAAGTTTTCACCACCCTTGTTCATAAGGTAAGGGTCATAAGAAGGCTATGTTGAAAATTTGGGGTCAAAATATGTAAAAATGGCAGTTATAGTCATATATTGAAATTGTTCTAGGCTCACTCATAACATTGGTAATTTTAAATATTTTAACCCAAAATTTTCAACATAGCCATTTTTTCACAGCACCTCACAAACATAACAGCAGTAATTTTTCAAATCCTGGCCAAAATGTGTTTTCACACCTGTTGCACGAAATGACGGTTTGGTGGTGCTGAATGATGTTTTGGCTGGGATTCTATCATTTTCACCTACTGCGTTCATGAGGTGGGTAAGAAGAAGGCTATTCTGAAAATCTGGTGTACAAATATAGTAAAATGCCCAGGTTATATGAGTGAACGTTGCAGTATTTCAACATTCACTCATAACTTCACTAATTTTCAGTATTTTGACTCCAAACCTTCAACATAGCCATTTCTCCACACCACCTCATAAACATGAAACATGTCATTTTTTAAATCCTGCACAAGATGAGTTTTTGCACTTTTGGTGCAAAATGACATTTCATCCAATATACTATAAATGATATATATCATGCTTATAAGGCTAATCATAAAATGAGTGTCTTGAATATTTGGGTTCAAAATAATATATATATATACATACATATATATATATATATATATATATATATATATATATATAATTGTTAACAAATGTTGTGTGTAGTGCCAGTCTTGATCCTAGTAGGTATGCTTTGTGATCCCATGCTGATGAGCTGAATTTGGTGGTGAGTTCAGTGACCTAGCTGGGTGGGGTGAGGTTGGGGGGATGGCACTGTAATGTGACACCCCCCAGCCAGTGAATTAAAGGTGCAAGGTTGTCCACATGGGTCCAGGTACCATATAGGGAAGACAGCTGGCCTCTTTGCATAGGGTCCTGCAGCTCTCTTCCCATGAGTGGCAAGGGGTCCTCTGCATTGGCTGACAGACAAACTCTTTGCCCTGTGTATCTGTATCTGTGGCCACAAAGAAGTGCAGGGACCACAGGGCTCTTTGCTTCTGCATACTGCCTGACAGCCCATGAATTTTTCACATACATCACTGCACTTCTGTAGGTGGGTGGAGTCTTTCCTTGATGCAGGGCACCTACATCTGTTCACGCATGTGCCTTCAAGGATACTATCCCACTATCACAAAAGAAAGGAAATTCTTTGGAAAAAAAAACTTTGTTAATGCACCACTTAGGGTAACTTCATGTTATGAAAGTAGGGAAATGTGGCTTTAGGGTTTCCAACCCTAACCTCCAACCCCCACTGCCACCCCATGCAGCAAAAGGAAAAAACATTTAGGTTTGGGATCTCTGCAGTCATAGTGAATCAGTATTGGGGGTCTTCTTTGTGGTTGTCAACCCTAATGCTACATCCCCAGCCCCAATCCTCTAATTCAAAGCACAAGATACAGCTCCAAGTCAGTGCCTCATAGTGATACACTCTTGACAGGTACAGAAATATGCATTTCCACATGTTGCCAACACAGTTTGTTGTAGCTTTCTTTATGCAGGGCCCACAGGGTCCTGCATGAACAAAGGAGATCACATATGATGTTGTTTGCCCATGGATGGGGTGGGTATTACAATTAACAACCCACAGAAGACCTCACCAGTGATTTGGCAAGACTCCAGAGACCCAAAACTCTAATGTCTTTTCTGTTTGCTGTTTGGGGTGGGAGTAGGAAGTTAGGGTTGCAAACCCTATTGCCACATTTCCCTACTATCATGGCATTAAGTTACACTAACTGGTGCATTAACAAAGTTTTTTGCAAAGAATATATATAAGTAGCACAAAACTATTAAAGCATCTGTTAGAGCTGAAGCACAATGCATAGAAAGTAGGAAAATGAAAAAAATTAGGATAAAAAGTCCTTTCAATCTTGGTGAATCTGTGGTGTTGTGTTCCTCATGGGTTTCAACAATTATACAATGCTGTGCTGGCATTCCTCGAATTTTGGCACCCTCTAACCAAGCATTAATGTGTCACTATTTTCCTTTGTCTGACAAGACATTGCAAATTTTAAGGTAATGTCAACATAGTATTACATCATCATTAAAACCCCAAGGAACACCATGCCACTAATTCACTAAGGTTTCAGGAACTCATTACATCAATTTTTAATTTCCCCACTTTCTATGCTTTGTGTTTCAACCCTAATAGAAGCATCATTGTCATTTTTTTGCAGTCTATCACCTTACTTTTTGAGGGAAAAGATATGTAAAAACTGATACCTTCAGCTTTTATCTTTCTTGCATCCCATGACAAGCACTGCACAGTGACACTTACTGTGCCAGACCTGCAGCTTGATTCCAGAGTGGCCCTGTAGGACACTTATGAAGCAGCCGCATAGTCACACTCCCTGTGCCAGACATGTAGCTTGCTTTACAAGTAGACCTGCAGTCCTCTCATAAAGCAGCCGCTTAATCATGCGTACTGTGCCAAACCTGTAACTTGTTCTGCAAGTCACTCTGGCCACTCCCGAAGCAGCTGCATGTGTAGCAGACTTCAGCTGCATGTTGACAGACATTGTCTATAAAGCCAGTTAAATTCTTCTTGTGAAACTACGTGTTACAAAAATTAGTTTTTATCTCAAGAAAGTAATTTAGCAACTCACGAAAGCATGTACATGAGTGGTAAAAGCAGGGCCTGTTCTTGTGGCATGTTTTAGTCAAATGTCACCAATATTTGAAATAGTATTTGTTTTTTAATAATCAAGTCATTGAGGAATCAGCTTATACCCTACACTGTTGACCATGGAAATTTCAAACTTAACTTCCAGAGATTTTCTTGTTTTTGATCTGCAAAGTTTCCTGTTCTGTTCCCCAATGTTGAGACCCCAAAGACTCACAAAAGTGGTCTCTGAGTCATGAAAGGTTCACAAGTCATGAAAGCAGGGCCTGTTTTTATAAGCTACTGTCATTAATATTTTAAAAACTATGTTTAAAAAAAAAACACAAAGAATCAATGTTACACCACACAATGGTAAGTTTCAGACTTAATTTTTAACAGATTTTCTTGTTTTTGATGCACAAAGGTTTTTCTTGTTTTTCCCATTTCCATGATTATTAAGGCTCATGTAACCTTAAGTCTTATCTCATACAGTATGTCACTTTTGCAAAAATACAGTTATGCTCGTGTCCCAAACTATAAGTGGAACACAGCAGGAGTGAAACAGATAACTGACATCTTGGGTACCGGTATGACTGCAGGTAAGCAGGGGGTTCTGCCAGACTGACAGAAGAAGGTGAGGTACTTCTAAACTTTGAGTACACTTACTGTTACAGCTGTATAGATAACTACAGGTGGTGGGGTAGAGGGTAATTGCTGGGAGAAAAGGAGACAGGTAGCAACTACAGGTGGAAAAACGTGAGTCACCCTATCTGAGGTAGGGATACATAGCAGTTCAGGAAGGGCAAAAGGGGATAATTAGTTAAAAGGGAGGAGTAAAGAGGCAGGGGGATAAAGGGAGAGCTATTACTAGAATTAATTACTGTTAAAAGGGAAAGCATGTAACACCCTATATAGGGTAAGGTGTTAAACAAAGTCCGGATATAGACAGTAAATGGGAAAGAAGCAGGTAAAGGTAAGAGACAATAGGTGCAAGCTACATTCAAAAGCAGAATGGAATGAATTCAGATTAGGAGATCTGGGAGTGGTGCAGTGCAATGGTTGTGGTGCCGTCATATTCTGGGACACTTCTGGAGATTGAGATGTTGCCCCATCTACATGAACAGCTCAGGGTAAAGAGCAGAGGATGCTGGTCTCTGTCCTAAACTGGCTAGAATCCAGAGAACCTCTTGCCTGACCCAAGTGCTACCAAGTCTGCCATCGTTGTCTCTGAGGTTACCTAGGCAGAGGATGGCCAGCTGGACCTTGGCAGGCTCCGAGAGGGTAGGGGTGGCAGGTCAGGTGCACATCCCTCAGCCTGTGCCACTACAGAATTCATTTGCGGTTCTGCTAGGATGGGACTGCTGAGAGGAGACACTCAAAGTTTTGGCAATGGAGGATGTGGATGTCCTCCAAAGGGAGGTCCCAAGGTGGGAGGTAGACTACCCCAGCAGAACAGAAAGCAGCTTCTGGTAGAGGGCCTTAATTGTGAGGAGGATAGAGCTGGGAGCAAAAAGGTTTGGAGAGAGGGAGGTTAGATACCTACCTAGTTCCTCAGCTCAGAGGGCTGGACAGCAGAGCCTAAGGATCGCTAGGCAAGGAGGGCATGGGGGAGCTGGATGTCATTGTCCACATGGGGACTACTGACATGGTGAGGGACGGGGCTAGGGTAGTACAGAGAGAGTTCAGAAAACTGGGGAGGGGCCTAAGGTTGGTAGCAAAACTGGTGTTATTCACCGAGGTACTACCTGTATATGAATGAGGGGAGGATAGAGTACTCCGTACCAGAAACTTCAACAGTTGGTTGAAGGAATGGTGCAGGGAGGGGGGAGTTCAGCTTCACTGGGGACTGGGGACCAACCTGGAAGAATATATCTACAAGAGGGGATGGCCTGCATCCTTCTGGCAAAGGGAGACCATAGTTCTCAGTGGGAGGCTTAAATGATAAACATTTAAACTAGCCAAGGGGGGAGATGGTATTACCAAGGGAGGCATAAACTGCCCCCCACAGACTGAAGCTGCTTATAAGTTGTTCAGTTTAGATCTGCCTGAAGGAAGTACTAGTAAAAACAATAAAGCAAGGCAAAGCAGAGTTTATTTATGTAACCTCCAATCTACATGTGTTCTGAACGCTTTACAGTTAGTCCACAGTCGTGACAAATCACATTAAAACAGCAATCATCAGATAAAATCAGAGGAAGTAGAAACATATTACATTGTGTAAACTTGGTCAAACAGTGACTGTAGAAAGGAAGTGAGTTCCAAAGCGTAGGAGCAGCCACTCCAAAAGCTCTGTCACCTGAGAATTTAAGTCTGGCAGGAGGAACAACCAAAAGACCAGATCGGTGGAGCTGAGAGGGCAGACTGGCTGGTATGGAATCAGGAGCTCTTTTAAGTAGTCTGGTCCCAGACCACATAGGGCCTTCTATGTTAACAAGCAAGTTAACAAGATCTTGAAGTTGATGCACAAATGCAAAGGCAGCCAGTGTGGCACACGCAGAACCGGTATAATGTGATCACTCGACGAGGAGCCCACTATCATCCGGGTTGCAGCATTCTGCACCAGCTGCAGTTGACGCATCAAACCTCCAGATAGCCCTGCAGTAGGTCAAGAGTGTTGCAGTAGTTCAACCTAGAGGTGATGAAAGCATGAATGATTGTCGCTAGGTCCTCCTGTGCTAAATACAGTTTGATCCTGGTGATGTTCCACAGATGGTAAAAGCCAGATTGGACAACAGAAGACACCTGATGTTCAAATGTCAATCCGTCATTCAAAATGACCCCCCAAGTCCCTAACTATACCAGATGTCACAAGGGAATGGCTACCCAATACAGGGAGAGCCATACCATCCATAGTAGACAAGCCCCGGAGACCAGGTTCAATCACCATGACCTCTGTCTTGCCTGGGTTGAGACATAACCAGTTTGAGGCCATCTAGTCATTAATCTCAGCCAAATAACAGCTCAACACCAAAGTCGCAGATGTATCATCGGGGCACAAGACAGGTACATCTGGGTATCATCTGCAAAGGAGTGAAATCCCACAATATACCATCTAATGATCTCCCCTAACAGTAGCATGTACATGGAGAACAGAATGGGAGCGAGGATCAAGCCTTGTGGAACTCCACAGGACAACATAGACACCTCCGAGGTAAAATTCCCAAGAGCCACCTGCTGCATTCTCCTAGCTAAATAGGACTCAAACCAGCACAACACTGCACTTGTGAGGAATATATAGTTTCTCAGGTGATCCAGCAGCAACCCATGATCTACTGTGTCAAATGCTAATGAGCGATCCAAGGGCACCAAGACTGAACATAACCCTCAGTCCCTCACAAAGAGGAGATCATGTGTCACCCTGACGAGACCCATCTTTAGTGCTGTGCTGAGGCCAAAATCCTGACTGGAATGATTCATAGATGGAAAAAAACTCCAGACAATCAGCCAGTTGCTCAGTTACCACTTTCTCAATAACCTTCCCCAGAAAGGGTAGGTTAGAGACAGGCCTGTAATTTGCTAGAACATCAGGGTCCAAGGAAGGCTTTTTTAGAAAGGACCCGACCACAGCCTTTTTCAAGGCCAATGGAAAGACAACCTCCCTCAAGGACCAGTTCATGATCTCTGCAAATACTGGACATAGGAAATCAGTGCAGCTGAGAATCAGCCACGTTAGACTCAGGTCCAGGATACAGTTGGTGGGATGCAAATTGAAGACCACCCACAGCACCTCAGCCTCAGAAACAGGTCAAAAGTCATTCCAGAAAGATAGATCTATGTCATTAAATGTACAACCACTACCAGCCCAAGCCAGGCTACTGGAAGAAATTCCAGACCTAATGGCTGACACCTTGTCAGTGAAGAAATGTCTGAACTCCTCACACTTTTCAGCAAAAATAGCTTCAATGGACTGCAGAGAGGATTTAACAACCTGTCCACACAGAGAAAGAGCTGGGCTGGGTGATTTTTCCCTGCAGCAATCGACTGTGACAGGAATTCTGTCTTTTTCAGGTTGATTGCCCATTGATATTCAGTGTAGTGAATTCTCAATGCCAATCTGTCCTCCACAAACCTGGAACTTCTCCAAGAACACTCCAAGCTTTGCCTCTTTGTCTTTAACCACCACAGCTCAGCACAGTACCATGGTAAACTATGATGGGAGGTCATGGGGCAAATATGGAAAGGTGCTATAGAGACCAGGACAGCCATAAGAACTGTATTATAGTGCTCTATGGCTACCTCTGGACCTTGTGCACAGGCCAGCAACATACCCCAGACATTCTGTGCCTCCCGGAGTTTTTGAGGCTCCAATTTATGTTTTGGATGGCACCAGATAATCTCCACAGAGGGGGTAGTTAAACAGGGGATCCCACACTGGAATACAACTGCATGATGATCTGATCAAGAGACTGGATCAACCTTAACCACACTAATTTCAAGTCCCAATGAAAAGATCAAATCCAATGCGTGGCAATGCTGATGGGTTTCAGAGGCTACAGCATGTGTCAGTCCCAGTGAAGACATCAGCTGGAGGAGCTCCTGTCCAAAATGTGAGGATTCATCATTGACTTTGGCACTGAAATCCACCACTAATAACCTGGGGGCATCCAACAACTGTTCGGTGATGTAGTCCACCAGCTCCTGCAGGAAATCACTCTCATCGCCCGGAGGTCGGTAGATGAGAATGATCCTACCACTGACACCTGAGCCACATCTGGCCAACACACATTCAAAATTCAAAAGATCTGAAAGTTCTCATGGGGAGTACAGTGAGTCCCAGGGTGGATCTAAAATAGATGGTCCCCCTGCCCCCCTGTGATCCCTCCTTGGGCAATGCATCAAGGAAAAACTGAGAGGAACAGATGCTGCCAGCACAGGCCCAGCATCATCACCCAACCAGGTTTCCATGATACAAACAAAGGCAGCCAAGGAATCAGTGATGAAACTTTCCATCACCACTGTCTAGTTCCTCAGAATCTTCATGTTACAATGAATGGCCCAAAGGGGATGAACAGAATTGGCCAGATGGGCTACTTTCTGCTTGTTAAAATTAGGCAGAGCCCTAGTGAAGGGAACCAGGTAGGAAGGTCCTCTATCCTGTTTCCATATCCTTGCCAGGTGTCTCCTGGACCTTAGCACACCAGTCTGGTATCTATAATATGAGCAATGCAATTTGGGTGACATGATTTAGGGTGACCACATTATAAGTGACAGCACAAGAACAGTGACAGGACATGGACAGCGATCACACATATTGAGTGACTGTGGTGATCAATGTGCAACGTGATGTTAGATAAATAGAAATAGGGGTGTGTGAGGGGCAGAGCCCCCCACAAAAAGCAATAGGTGAAATGTAGAATTGGCATGCACCTATTGCTGTTGCCAGGTGCAAAAGGTGCATGTGATATAAAAGGGCATGCCTGAGGAGTCTGAACACTTACAGTTGTCAAGGAGGAGATGCTGCTGACCTGTGATTATGTCTGTGTATCCTGTGGGAAATGGTTGTCTGCTGTCTTCAGACCCACTGAAGATGCTTCATGCAATTGTTGCAAACCAGTTGGTCTAATACCTTATAACAGATGTTGTGTGCCTCACTGAAATGTGGTATCACTATTATTACGGTCACTCTAATAGATTCGCTCATACTGAGCTTGTTGTAATTGCTTCACCCAAATAACATGCAGGCAACCAATCCTACCCTCCCAATCACCATACCTGGGACCTTCACTGTGGTAAGTGCTCCTCCTTCGCAGGATCCCTAGTTCCCTATAGAGGCTGAGGACCTCTGTGAGCAGAAACAAAGGGACCCCGAAAAATGAACAGAGTGGTCACAGTAGCATAAAAAGACAGCACAAATTACTGTTTTTATAAATGATATTTATGTCCTGCTTGGTGGCAGCAAGCTGGCTTTCATTTGTCTCATTTATCCATTAAATGAAACAGCTTTATACAAACTTAATTTGATTTAGCAACATAGAAGGCATGTTATTGGTTTTGCTGGTGTGCACCTCACCTCCTGCCATGCCAGCAACCCAGGTTCAGAAATGGATGTGGGTCACTGAGGGGGCTGGTCAGGGGAGGCAGGATTGAGCATCCATAGGACTGCTTTCCTGTCTCGGTAAGGGAGGTTGCTGTGCCGCTGCCTGACTGCCACCCAGTGGCAACTGTGTTGCAGTGCAAGTGACATCATCAGGAGCAGGAAGGGATCCCACATTTGGGGTGCCAGAGGCATTTTCAAGGAGGTGAAGCTCACACGTTATATCCTTTGCATGTCCTGTGGGCCCAGGGGAAAAAACGATGGAAAACACCCCTGGCGGCAGGATGATAACCAACCCTTCACAGGTCCTGCACCAGGAACAGGGCACCTTCCCACAGTCCTGTGGCAGAGGATGAAGGTGGGAAGGTAAGTGCTAGAGAAGCCAGGTGACAGGAATGGGGGAGTCAGTAGGATGGGGGCAGCTGAGCTGAAAAACAGCTTATGCAAAAAAAAAATCTGTGCTACCTGAGATAGCTATGTGAGATGATCTGTAACATCTTGTTTTCATGAGAGTGCCGGTTAATAATATATTACAGCCATGGCATATAATTTCTGTTACGTGTAACTTTTACATTGGAGCTCTGATGGGTCCTTTCTTGAATGGTGAAACAGGAAGATGTCCAGGCTACCCTCTCCCATCTTAAGAAGGCGATCAGTGTCTCTGTCTTTGGTCACCTAAATGACAAATAAAACAAAACCAGGCGAAAAATAGAGTGCAACACCAAATAATTAATTCCATTTTTTCTGTTTATTATTTTTTCTTGACACACTTGAAGGTTGAGCAACATTTTGTGGCTGATCCATCACTTTGTCTGGCCCATGCTCAGTTATTTCTGTCAGAAAGTAAAACACAGTCATCACCACTCATAGATATCTGATATCAAGTTCAACACACCAATGTGCCACTGACATTAAATTGTAATATACTCCTAGCACCAAACATGGCTATAGTCCGATAGCTGCCTAAAAATTTAATTGCTACACCTTTAAAATTCAAGTATACAACATAGTTCTCTTGTTGCCCACAGTACGTCACATTATATATAGCTTTTAAATTTTAAATAAAAGTTATGATTATGTATACTATTCTTCTTCAGTATCAGTAGCATCACATATCCTTATATTTTTTAAACATCAAACTACCTGCATATTCATAATGCATACTATCAAAATCTGTGGCTGAATCCAAAGGATATCATTCCCTTGCAGAGGTTGCACAAACATTTACTTTTCACAATCTCAGTACAATCATTTATACAATAGGGGTGAGACAAATGAGTAGTGGATAAATCCATGTATCTTACACACAGTGATATAAATCTTGGTAAAAAATCAGTGTGATAATATTTTACATTTATACATATTGGCCCAGATATTCAAACTGTGCCATTTTGTGGCACAAGCCCCTGCGCCACTCAAAATAGTTGCGCTGGGGTGTGGCCAGGGCCACATTCAATGGAGTTGTGCTGTGGTACAACTGCTTTGAATATCGCCCACGGCCACCCCCACTGTGCATGGCGCAGTGGAACTGCGCCAACGCAAGTGGTCAGAATGGAGGATTGAGATGCGGTGGCGCAAGTTCCATTGCGCCATGCACAGCACCTGCAATATTCAAAGGGTGACATGCAAATGGAGCCATAATTTATGCAAGGCGCACGGGGGGCCATTTGCATCTCATTACGGCCCCATTTGCATGCCATTAGCATGCAGGTGCACTGATCCCCAACAACATGCCTGGCACCCTGCCAGGTAGCAACCCGTGGGGGCAGCGCCCCCCTGCTCCCCGATGCATTCGTCCCACAAGGGACAATGCATATCTCCAATCCCTGGTGGTCCAGTGGACCGTGAGTAGCCGATCGCGGCATAACAGTATCCCAGTGAGCCGATCATGAGCATTACTGTAATACACGAGTAGCCCGATCGTGGGCAAGGTAACCTCCACCCCGAGTAGGCCGATCTCGGGCGAGACCCTCTTCCCCAAAGTCCAATATCCCTGGTGGTCCAGTGGACCAAACAGAGCCAATTGCGGCGGCATGCCTCACCCCAGTCCGAAATCCCTGGTGATCTAGTGGACCCCACCCCACCCACCCATGGAGCCCCACCACCCGCTCCCCCATCAGCTGGTGGGCAGCACCCCAGCAACCCGCTGCCTGCCGCCTGCCGACTGACAGCACAGTGGGGCTGCGCCCATTGATTCAGAGCATGAGCCAATGGGCGTGCGCATCTGCTCCAGTCGGTCAGATATGTGAATTCATTCACATATCTGGACGGCTAATATGACTATGGGCTGGGCGCCCATTGGCTCATGCTCTGAACCGTGGGCATACGCCTCCGGGCTGTCAGTGACGGCAGCTGGCGATGATGCTGCCGTCCGCTGGCTGGCGGGAACGAAATCGTGGGCTCCGCAGAGTGGTGGGGTGAAGATCACCAAATCGCCAGAAAGGAGCCCTGGACGAAAGTGAAAGACTCCGCCAGCGGTCTCCGTTGAGTCACTGGACAGCAGAAATATCGGGCTGGAAGTCTGATGCCCGCAATGTCGAGCTACTCGAGAAATGAGGTGCTGCTGCCGATCATACTCAGGTGAGATTACACTTCTGCCCACGATTGGGGCATGGGCGCTGCCAGGTGTGGCGGGAACAAGTGGGGCCACCCACAGGTGGAAGCTACTGTGTTGAGCCCTGCAATGCGGCAGCTCACCTGTGGGTGGCCTCAACTTGATCCTTTTTCAGCTCAACTTTGTGCAGGTGAGGGGTTGTGCCTGCATAACTCTGCACGGCCCGGCTGAATATCAGGCTGTGCAGTTTATGCGTGGGCACGGCCCCCCACCTGTGCCTGCATACACTACTGATGCGCCCCGGTGCATCGGGATTTGTGCAGGAGCACTTTTCCCTTTTAAATATCCCACCAGGGTGCATCAGTGGGTTGTGCATGGCACAACACTGTTGCACCATGTGCAACCCTTTTGAATATCTGGGCCATTGTGCTTACCTCACAGGCTGATATTATCACTGTGCTGATGTCAGGCTGAAACCCTGCCTAATACAATCACTATCCTGATCTCTTAATTACATCCTGACCAATCAGAACTCAGCTGGACTCTGCTGATGTAGATGTCATCACTCTAGGCAGGTTTTCCTAACACAGCAATCAGGAACTCCACCAAACCTTCAGTAGCCTAGGAAACTAATCAGTATATCAGTTCCACCTGCAACTCACCTGCTATCCCTAGAAAAGCACATTGTGTTCCTGCAGAGAATCAAAGCAAGCTAACAGCAACCAGTCTCATACTGACAAGAAGCCAAAAAAGAGCAAAGCCTTCCACATCCACGAATACCTCAACTATCAATGAATACAGTCTGCTTCATCCCAAATGGCAAATTAGTGTTTCAGCTTGTTTTAGCAGAAGTTTATTTTTTTGTCCTGTGTCTTCTTTGTTTATTCCACAAGATAAAGTGAAATAAAAACCAAAAAGTTCTGGAAACCCCTATTGTATAAATCAGACATATGATGTGCAGTCATGTGCTATGGAAAACATTTTCATTCCTGCATCATGACCTCTGGATACTCTCACTCATGCCTTTGGCACTCATGAGTATCCAGAGGTTACTCTGCAGGAGTGAAAATATTTTCCGTATCACACTTCTGCCCATCATGTATCCCCTATATATAGACTAGGTCCCTTCATTTGGAACTCCTAAAACAAAAATTATTTGTTCTGTACTATTTACCATGTGTTATCATCTGGGTCTGGCGATGTAGAGTGATTCAGTGTTAAAATACAATAATACTTTTTGCATGTAAGTGACAACTCAATGTTGTTGAAAGGGGCAAAGTCCTAGATTTTAAAAAAGTACTTACCTGGGCATCTCAGGGAACTAACTAGGGTTTCTCAGAGTCCACTGAATGGGATCAGATTTATTGCATTTTGAACATTTTTTTAGAATTTGGAATTTCGATAGTCCTCACCAGAAGTCCGGATTCTGAAAAAAACAATGGGAATCCAATCTGATTCTTATTCTGCCTCCTTGTGAAACCTCCCACAGTGGCTCGGTGTCATTTGTCTTCTTCATTTGTAAATAAAACCTTCCCCACGTGTTGTAATTCCAACCCCCTTCCACAGTCCACCCACCCACTTTCCCTGCCTTCCAGTCCCTACAGTACCTCATCTGATCACCTCAGGTCATCTGGTTTCTGGTCTAGGATTTTTTCTGTGGTTCTCTGTTTGTAGCAAGTGCACTGCTGTGCTCCACTGTGTGTCTGTGTTCCTAACTGTAGTATCTCCATCCCATGGCCATGCCAACAGATGCAACACCCGCCAACCCCAACTGGATGACCCAACTGACCTGCTAGCTGCTACTACCAGCCAGACATAGCAGATGATCACTGACACCAACCGATCACTGAATGAAAAACTCTTTTTTGGCCACCACACCAGCTACTCCTGGCTTTATTTCTCTGTCACTACCCTATGACCTGGGGAGGAGGTGATCTACTTTCAATAAATCCTCAGTTTCTAAGCTACCAAACATTGAATTGAATCCATGTGGTGTTTGATGGCTTAACCCATGGTTTGACATGGTGGGCCTCCGTCCTCAACTCACACTCACACCAGTTGACACAGAAGCATGAAAGATAGACTAGCATGCAGAACATTGCTGGGATCATGATAGCTGGGATTTTTATGAAATGATTTGATAGCTTTTTTTACTAGCCATTTGTCAATCCATGCTGGCCTAATAGTCGGGTCTCAGTGAGTGAGGGTCATGGTCAGGCCTTCACTGGGTGGTTGGGTAGGATACAACAGAGTGAAAGTGGGGAGGATGACACAGGCACTGACACTACCACTGCTGGGTCAGTTTAAGTTGTGTGTAAAAGAATGTAGACCCACAGAGAGATGGATAGAGTCTCTGGAGGACCAACCAGTCTAGTCCTCTCCCCCCCCCCACTGCCACAGTACCAGGCAGCACAGAAAAAGCAGAAGAAACCCATCCACAGGTTTCCCTGGAGCCTGTAGCAACACTAGAGGTACCAGATCATCATCAGGTGGTAGAGGGACTGAGTTGTTATTCTGAAGGGGGTCAGGGGGGTACACGGGTGGGAAGTAAGGTAAACTAAGAGTGTGTGGCACTGTGGGACTTTTTTGCACGTTTTGCGGCTTTGTTTTGTACTGTACCTGCTAGGTGGGCTGGTAATGGGAATGGTATCAGAATATGAAATTGGAGCCTCCAATTCTGTCTCCAGTTCCATTCTGATGGCTCAATTGAATGCAAAATGGAATTGAATTCGGAATCAGAATCACCTAAATTCCAACTTTGCACACTCAGTGCACATTCCAGAGAATCCAAGCACCCCTATAACTAATACAGTAGCACACTAGAGTGTTAAACTTGACATCAGATTTCTATGAGTGGTGATTATTTTTTTTTTTTTTTTACTTTCTGACAGAAATAACACAGCATGGGCCAGACAAAGTGACAGATGGGCCACAAAATGTTGCCCAACCTTCAGATGTGTTAAGAAAAAATAATTAAGAGAAGAAACTGGATTGTTTGTTGTTGCACCCTATTTTGTACCTGATTTTATCTTTCATGAATGGAACATAAATCTTGTTTTTTAATATAATTGGAAATCTGTCTATATGTGAAATCGGTTTAATAACTGCAGTGTATTGTTTCATGGGTTTGCTTTGAAATAGTCCAATTTTTTTTTCCTTATTTAGGGTGCCCAGTTATAGGGACACTGTTAATCCCGCCTAAGGCATCAAACTGTCCCTAATTAAAAAAAAAAACACACATTTTATGTTTGTTCACCATCTGTAGAATGTGTTGATATAGCTGGTAGTTTGACCTGATTTTCTTTCTTCTTTAGAAAAGTGAAAAACAGCCAGCCCACCATACTGGTATTGCCGCACAACAAGGGTGTAGGTTTACATTCCTTGATCAACCCCCCACTACATCATTCCTGGACTTGGAAATACCCCAACACAGTCTAACCATGCAAGATGCAGTGAGATGAGAGGGGACCATTGCATCACCAGTAGCTGCACTGTTTGGAAGTGTTCCTAATATTTAGAAAGTATGCAATAAGAGTAGATCAAGGATTTGAAACAAAACAAAGTTGGGCATAATTACAACATTAGCATACATTTCAGTTCTAACTCAGAAAGGAAGCATATAAAACAACCAGTAACATCAATGAATTTTGGAGAATGTAAGCAATCATAAAATGTAGGTTTTCATCTAGAAATAGTATTATGCAAAAAGGGTTGACAGTGTACGCTTAGTGTTGCCCTTTTTCTGCAGAATATTCATTTTGAAATTACTTATTAGTTCTGGTACCTGATGGCACCAGTTGAGTAGAAGCCATACATGGAAAGTTTCACTCTAGGCTTCTGTTCAACTAGTGTCACTGGGTTCCAAAACTCATAAGTAATTAAATTTTTTTTTTTTTTATCTATCAAGTCTAGGATTACAAATACCTTTGAGCCATGGCTCTTTTACAAAGGTTCCACGTCAGAGAAATACAAATTATGGGGAACATCAAGACAGGCATTACAACAATGTGGACATTGCAAACAGAGTACAGATTAATACAGTTCAAGAGTAGCATTGTAACAAGGCAGCCAACGGCATTTGTCAGAGAAAATAGACAACAGATAAGAAGTGCCAGAGTCATAGGGAGAGGGAAGAGGGTAGGGGAGGGAGAGGGAATGTAGGAAGGGTGGCAAGAGGGTGAAAAGTGCAGCATTGGGTATACCAAGATGTGAGGGTAGAATCCAGTGGTGGGGGCAACTGGGGGAAAAATGAATACTAGGTGGCAAAAGGACAGCATTGTTTTTCTTGTTTGTTTGTTTGTTTTTTATAGCGAATGCTAACTGAAAATGTAAAAATATTGTGATTATTTGGGGTTTTCAAAAAGTGACACTGAGATGATATAACATTAGGTGGTCTTCCACTCTAAAATGTGTAACCTCAAATTCCCTAACTACGATGCCTATTTTGTTATTTCAATCTGAAGCATGTGAAATAGTAGCGGCAGACAGGACTTGAAACAGAAGCCCTCTATTCATAAAACTGGGTATAGTGAGCAGCAAGTGCATTGTCTTCTATGACACTCGGCCATCAGCAAGTCTGCCCTAAAAGCAAGATACCATGAAAGAAGAATGGAAAAAGGTATGCTCTGCCTTTGAGGGAACAATTAATCTTGGTTTCATTACTGATATCACAGGGATTATTACTATAGGAAACCGTTTCTATTTCTAGAAGGGCTACTTCTGAACGTTTTTAGAAAATGGTAATTTTACTTGGAGGAGTGTTCTGCAAAGACTTCAGGCTGCAACTTTCTTTTCATACTAGAAGTAGTAAACATTTATTTTTAAATAGAATAGGATTACTCAGGCCAGACCAATTTACAGAGTTGTCCTGTCGTATCCGATAATGTACCAGCTTCTCACTGTAATTACTATTGCATTTAACAGGACTGATTTTGGACCTAATAGCAGAAATATTTGTGGCCCTCCTTCTCCACTTCCACTGACACCTTTCTTCCCATCTGCCCCAACCCATATCCAGTAAATGGTGAAAATTCTATGAATACAAGGGTGACAACAGCAATTCGGGTTTTTATACCGACACTTTTTGCATTCCAAGCTGATCTGTGCGTATACTTTCTACGTCTGTGTGCCCTTACTATGCTGGCACCCTGACCCCAAGTGGCCACTTGGTCAATTATGCCTATGATTATCCCTGGCATTTAATCATGCAGATCCCCTTGTGACTACAGTGAATGTGTTTGCATTCCCAAATGAGAATTGCACTAGACTGGTGACTGGAACCTCATTTATCAAAAACCTATATTCGTGCTCAAGGTCCTGAGCCACAAGGACCCTCATGATGATCAACTATGAGAAAAACAGAGCATTAAAGTAGAAAACCAGGCATATGAATCTGTCTCTGTACTTTAGAGGTGGGCAGGCCAGGCCTGGCTCAAGCCTGGCTTGAGTTAATGTCTGGCTCTGGCTTGGTTTATCCTTTATAGACAATTGAGAGCCAAGGGCATGCAAGCCAGTTATGCTCAAAGCCAGCTGTTTTGTCAGTTTTATAAGTTAGTCCAGTGGCAGGAAATTTCAGCTCCTCTTCTACAACTCATAATGGCACTGTCAGTATCCTTGAGGACGTCCTGCAGCAGCAATTGCTCAGCTTGTGCTTTGGCTTGTAAAGTCAAGCTAGACCCTTGGCTCAGCTTTCACTTGGCTCTAGGTCAGAAATTCCTGGCTTGCCCACCTCTGCTATACGTCATATGTGAACAGGAGCTAAATCAATGACATTTGCCTCCCAAGAAGAACAGAGACTGGCCAGGGAAATGGAATGGGAAAAAAAAGAGTTGTACAGATGTATATACTGTATAAAAGCATTGCATGGTTTTAAATATACTGCAAAACATAATGGAAAAAGGAGCATAATTTTAAAGATATTCCTTTCTGGTACTTTCCAAGCTGAGAATAGGCATTAACGAGCATCAGTGGACACACTAGCTATGTATCTAACAGGGCAGAATACAGTAATGGAGTGGGGGGGGGCAGACAGAATGTAGAAACAACTGAATAAATCCTGTTAATGTTGAATGTTGTTAGATATCTACCTCAGTTAGCTATTCTGAACCCTAGACCTTAAAAATGCAAAATGCACAATATTTAGCAACATTTACTGCAATTTCCCCATTTTCTTCAAATTGGGAGGGGGCAAACATGGCCACATTTTGACTGTCACTTTTCTGTTGCTTGACGTAATGCAACTTGAAAGGCATACAGGAACCCCTTACCTCTTGACATTTAGAATGTAAGAGGATGGGTATTCACTTCCTTAATAGTTAAAGTTTTAAAAGTTTGCTGATGTTTAGTATGAGTAGCCCATGCCTACCACAAATACCTTTCAACTATCCCACATTACAAGGGACATATATCATTCTACTCCTCAGACTTGCTCTGTCCCATATCGAACAGATGCTTCCTTCACAGAGAAGATGCTACAAACTCAGACTTTAAAGCAGAAATGCATAATATTCTATTAAGCCAAAGCAAAGTTTAACTTGGTGCAGTTGAAAGCACTAGTTTTCACAGTCTTCTGAGCTTGTATTGTTAGATTTAGTAATGTGTTTCACATTTTGGGGGCTAGTGTCCCACATTGTTTCATATTTTGAGTGTCAGCGTGTCACAGTTCATTGCCAAAAGGATGAGAATTGTGTTGCTTTGCTACAGAAAATCTGAGATGTAAAAGCTGGCAGCAGCTGTGATTCCAAACGTTGCCTACAAAACAGAAAACTGAAAGTCAAGGGTTGAAAATACCAGAAAGAAGTCTGATTTGCAGCAAAACTATTGTCCTATCCAGAGAGGGTCATTTTTATTTATTTATTTTAGTTATTTATGTATTTATTTATTATGTATGTAATGTATGTATTAAGAAACGCCTTGAACTAAAATTCCATTTTCAGTGGTTCCACATTGGTATACAAATAACGTACTACGTAAAACAAGCAGACTACATTACATATAGCAAAAAAATATTATGTAGAATCACATTTGTTAAACCCATGCAGTAATCCTTGTCATCTACTCTTAAACAGAGTAAATTTAGTCAAGTGAAGGATATCAATAGGTAAGTCATTTCGATTTGTAATTGTGCATTGTGTCCTGCAGGGCATCCGAATTATGCAAGCCGCAGGCCATCACTTAAAGTGATTCTATACTATCCAGGGAAACTTTTTAAATATAATACTCAGATACAATCTAGATTGCATGCCATTGGTTTTCTGCTTTTATCTCCCCTCATTTATTTATTACCAAGGACATTTGCATGAAAACAGGATTTGTGTCAGACCTTATCTTGACCTCTTGCTTTTCCGGCCCTGAATTCATAATTCTCTATTTGAGACATCACATTCTGTTGCTGTGGTAATTGTAATGCTCTTGCAAACATTGCATTAGTACTTCAGTGGAGGAAAAAAAAAAGAGGAAATCTGAGACACAATGATCCTGTTTTCATCCATGTGTTCTCAGTAATTAAGAATGAGGGGAGAGATACAGTAAATGAAGAAAAATATAGAAACAGAAGCTAGTTAGTGTTTGAATACTTATATTTAAAAGGTTTTCCTAGAGACTGGAAAATCCAAGTAGTGGATATATACAAGTAGTGGATGTACTATAAACAAATATCTGCTTGTGTAAATCTATATTATGATGGGATTTGGAAAAGACGTCCTTTTGAGTGCAGTTTTTATAAATGCAATCTTTTTTGGCCATTCTGCTCCTTTCTCCCATCCTGACAATCACAGTCAAAATGGATACACATCTCAGGCTGAGAGGGCAGGACAGTGTCTTTCTCCTCAGCTGACAGCAATATTTCTCCTTGGTCAGACAGCTGGGGTGGAGGTGGGGGATTGCAAGCCACTACACACTTTCCTTCCCAGGAACCTCACCTCTGTGATGTGCTGGACTGACCCCACCCCCTCTTCAGGCTTCGAAGTTCTGGGGCTTGCTTGCAAAGTAAATTCCAATCTCCCAGGTGGTAGTGTAACACAGAGACACAGAGTTGCTTTGGTGACCAAAAGTGGAATATTTTTAAAGCAGACATTTTTATAAGATGAATTTGATATAATTATTAATGTACTAGTATTAATACTACTCTAGTAAAATACTGCAATTAGCCAGCCCGTCGGCACAGCAGTGGCACTACTGCTTGCAACGCTGGCAACCTGGGTTCAGGAACGAGCCTGGGAAGCTGGACAGCTGGCTGGGGGAAGGAGGTTTGAGCACCCACAGGGCTGTCGCCTTCTCTGGGAGAGAGGGCGGAACAAGGCTCTGTGTATGACTGGCCTCTGGTGGAAGCCAGTAGTACAGCCAGCATCAGCCATAAGAGAGAGGGAGGAGCGTGATGGAGATTGGCACTTGCACCTTGCTTTCCAGGCATGAGTCACGCTCCACAGAAAAATGGAAAAAATCAGCATCCTGTGTGCTGGGGAGATGGAGCACCAGCACTGATCCCCAACCTCTGCCTTATAATAGCCCAACAAAACACTGAAGATTTGGGATGTATGGCCCCACCTCGTCCCCACCTGGGGGAACAACCATGGTTGGATGGGGGTGTATTGGAGGTAAGAGGGGGACAAGATGCATTGACGACTCCTGAGGAGGCAGAGTGCAGGAGGCCTGAGGAAGAGAAATAGAAATATAAAAAAAAATACTGCAATTAAAGAAGAAATTCCTTCATACTTACTGTCATTTCCTTTTTTGTTAGCTGCAGCTTTGTCAATGAGGAGTTAATACATATGAGTAATGAACACCCCCACTGTGGTAGTGGTACAGCCTAAAGCTGTCAATGAGCGTAGAACCTTGGGCACATGAGAATTTTGAGATCACCAGTTACTCAGTCACCTTTGTCCACACAGTACCTATATACTGTACTTCTATGTAACCAGTTATCTCCATGTGGCCAAGATAAAAGAACTCTCTGCATAATCCAACACTAAACAATGTATCATGTGTAAATAATTTATGACATAAAAGGATAAAGGGATGACCCACCCCATTTTGGAGATCTGGCTGAAGGAGTCTTGCTGACTATTTCTTCCATCATGCTTTATTTATTTATTTGCAAAATGTTTCACCAGGAAAGACAACGTGGGCTGAGAACAGCTCATTTCAAGAAGTGTCCGGGTGGGGGGGGTTTACACAGTTGAGAGAACAAACAATTACAATTCAGATTTCTGAAGCAATACAAGCACAAATGGCAAAACAGGCAACATATTAATTGTACAGAATGATACATAGCAAATATAGCAGTAGTGCAAGCACAAATTATACAGCAAGACATCTTATAGTTATACAGAGTGAACCAGACCTCCCAGACAGGGAGACAGGGCTTGATTGAACTAGTGACAGTGGCAACTAGTGACAGGGTAGCAACTGACATGCAGGAAGTCACACATGGTATGAGTTAGTGGAGACAGTCAAAGTTGAAGTGCTAGAGGATGTTTGAAACAAAGGTTGTGAGAAGTGCTTTAGTTGGACTAGGGGAGGGCAGGTTTAGGTAATGTGGGAGACAAAATGGGAGGGTGTGATTGGAGAGGAGAAAGGGTGGGGAGTATTATGAGACAGGGAGGAGATAAAAGGAGGGCAATGGTAAAAACTATGGGGGAAGGGAGGAGGACGGGGTGAGGGGTGGTTAGAGCTGACTTCCCCTTCAGGATGCGGAGAACCCTGCAAGAGGGTCTGGATCAGAAGGGAGGGCATGACGTGGGAGGAAATAGAGAGGGGGAAAAGAGTTGTGCCAGGACCTGCACTCCTTCAGGATGGAGAGAACCATCCAAGGGGGGCTTCTTAAGCATCAGACCACTGATCCTTTGATGGGGTTGGCATGCTGTGAGTAACACTTGCAATATAAAGAGGTTCAGACATGAATAGCATTGAATGTAACTGAAGACAGCAAGTGAAGCACTGACCTGTAACGGCGAACCAATGAACAAAAATAGTTACATATTGGCCTGCGAACCTGGCAAGTCCGATAAAATATTACATATGTTCATTGTTAGCAGACAACTCCAGAAAACTAGCTATAATCACATACAAATCATCTACACTGAAATCCAAAGTCCTGAGATGTAGCAGACATGGTATCTCTGATATGGCCAGGGGCTACTGGTAGAGGCCCCTTAAAAACAGAACATGAAGTTGCGGTAAGTATGTAAGAATTTTTCCTTTCTGTATCTTTCCACGTTGTCAAGGGAAGTTAATACATATGGGTTCTAAAAAGCAGTACTTATTCCTACTTAGGGTGGGGGAGAATACTGTCCCTTTTGTAACCCATATGGACAACATACAATATCCATCTACCAACCATTGCCTACAAAACTGCATCTGAAAGCTGCATCAGTGGAACTCTGGACATCCAGCCTGTGGTGCTTAGCAAATGTGTGAACAGAGGACCCTGTTGCCACCTTACATAGCTCCAGTATAGATGTCTCTCCTCTATCTGCCCAGGACATAGGGAGAGCCCTGGTAGAGTGGGCCTTGATAAGAGCAGGAGTTTTCTTCTTCTTCTTCTCAGATGCATATGCCTTGGTAATGCAAGCCCTTGCACAACTAGCTAAGGTGGCCTTAGAAGTAGGCATGGGCAGGTAGCAAAATACCCTACCCTAAACACTACCCATGAGTACCTCCAAACTACCCTAAATTACCCTAATAATACCCTAATGCAAAACAGATAGTTGGTTAGTGTCAGGTAGTTACTACCCTACCCATTCTGCTACCCTATTATCCTACCCTGACCATAACAAAACAGTGAAATACTGCTGTATTACACTGTGTGTTAGGTTTCCAAAAATTATACCCATGGTGGGCATTGCTGAGGCAGGTATGAGAGGTGCAGCTGCTCTGACTGAGCCTGCTGCTGTTTCCAAAAATGATACCCTTGGTGGGCATTGCTGAGGCAGGTACGAGAGGTGCAGCTGCTCTGATTGAACCTGCTGCTGTTTCCATACATTATACCCATGGCAGACATTGCTGAGGCAGTTATGAGAGGTGCAGCTGCTGTAAGTGAGCCTGCTGCTGTTTCCAGAAATTATACCAATGGTGGCCATTATTGCGGTAGGTATGAGAGGTGCAGCTGCTCTGATTGAGACTGCTGCTGTTTCCAAAAATTATATGCGTGGCAGGTTTTGATGAGGCAAATGTGAGAGGTGAAGCTGCTCTGAATGAGCCTTCTGCTGTTTCTAACAATTATACCCATGGTGGGCACCAAGCATAATAAACTGATGATTGACAAAACTAAGAGTAGTGTGGCACATGTGACTGGCATGGTGGCAGTGGTGATAGCATTGTTTTTCAGTAGTACGTGTCTAAGGAGAATGACAGTAAAACTGAGGGAAAGTGATGCACATGGAAGAAACTGTGGTAACAACTACGGTATAAGGTTTGGAAGTTGTTAGGAACAGTCCTTCCAGAATTTGTGTAGTGCTCATATAGAACGGGACTGGAACAATATGTGACACGTGAAAAACGTTTGATGAGAAAATGCAAATAAAAAAGAAAGTGAATTTACATTTAAATAATGGTGCCAACATTGTCAGAAAAAATGACAAAATGCCTGTTTGTTAATGAACTGTCTGTGACCATGGCAGGATTTATTTCAGAGGGACAGTTGCAACTGCTGTGAGAGAGAGAGAGAGATATGTTAGCAATGATAAGTTACCAAATTTGGCAGTATGCCACTCCACACAGGGTTTTCTGTTCATTTTGTACACAACCTAGTCAACATGTTCAGCATTACTATTTGCAGGCTGTTGTTCATGTTCATGTTCAGGTTCAGAATCACATAATTCAGTGACTGGGAAATTGTCAGCATTCATTTTGAGAAATGTAAGATGTCACACATTTAGCAGTGTTCTTTGGTCAGTGACTATTCCTCCAGCTGCACTAAATATGTGTTCTGAATATACGCTTGAAGATGGACAACTGAGGTACGTTATTGCAAGATTTGCTAGATCTGGTCATATTGTTCTCTTTTGTTTCCAAAAGCATAATGGCTCTTTCTCAAGACCAATCACTATATGGTCTGCAAAATACTCCTGGATCATTGTGCTGTGTGAGACGGTTACCAGTCATGCAGATGAACCAGTTGCGCTTTCTTTACAGGATACTAGTCCATGTTGTTGCAGGTGACTCGGAATTGATTTGCTGTTCTAACACTGATGATGGGATGCCTGAGAAGTAGCTGTAGATGTTCTTTTCCTGACTGATGACACTGGTGAAGAATTTATAGATGTGTTATTGTCTGTGCCAGAGGTGCACTCTGATGGTTCAGCAGAGTTTGACTGCTGTACATCAGTTAATAGTATTGGTGGGGCAATGGTAAATTTGGTTAGCAGAAGATCTCGCTGATACTCATTGTCTTCCCCTGCAGAAAGGATTGCTTCAATGTACATATTGAGGTTCATACTGAGGTAGGTAAGGAAGTGAGAGGGCAATGCCCATGTGAGCTCCTGTCCTTTACTTCTGGAAATAACTAAGGACTGCACCAGACTAAATGTACCTATCCAGTCTTCTTGTAAACTTTACTTATGCTTAAAATGATGTCCTCTGGTAATGAATCCCAGGGATATACCACCCTTAATGTGTAAAAGTATTTTCTTTGGTTATGGTAAATCTGTTCCCTTTTATCTGTAACGGGTGACTCCTAGTTTCACTAGATCATGCCATGTCATACCTGTGCTCTGCAGCCTGCACTGGCTGCCTATTCAGTGGCAGATCACCTTCAAGGTTGGTTTACTGACATACAAGGCCCCACACAGACAGGGATCATGGTATCTGCAAGATCTTCTTCGCCCTTATTTCCCCCTCCTCCCGCTTCACTCCTCTGATGAGGGATTGCTAGAGGGTGCCCAGTCATTTGCATTTGCAGCCCCAACCCTGTGAAACTCTCTACCTTGTCAGGTGAGAGATTGCCTGACCATGGACAGTTTCAAATCAGCGCTTAAAACACATTTATTTAATATTGCATTTTCTGATTTTTTTATAGACGTAGGCTGTCGTCCAGTTAACTGAATTTTTAATATATTTTAGATATTTATAATTTTAAGTTGGTTTTATGTACAAGCGCTTTGATCATTGTAAATTGCGCTTTTTATAAATAAAGTTTTGATTGATTGATTTGATTGATTGATCCCCTTGCTTAAATGTAATTCCTAGTTCAAATAGGAGAAGGAGATTCTGCATGATATCATACATAAATAGTAGATCTGAATGCATCCACCTGGTTTCTAAGGACATTAGGTCAAGCTGTAATAATCTATCCTTGTGTTCTCTTTCCTTCATGCTATCAATGCAATTAGTAAATTTCCTCTGAACCTTTTCTATTCTGTCTCTTTCACCCTTTCTAAAAGGAAACCATTACTGTGAAGCGTATTCTACATGTGGGCGAACATATGCTATGTATAATGGTGTTAAGAATTTTTGTCCCTAGTAGCAATATTTCTCTTTATGGACCAAATTATGTTGTTACACTTTTTGATAGCAATATTTGTTTGTTCCTCTGTACTCATGGAATTAGATACTAGAAACCCCAGGTCTCTTTCAGAGGGAGATTTACACAATGGAACCCCACATAAGGTGTAATTCCTCAAAGCAAGGGTCTAGCTTTCTTAAACATGGTATTTATTCTCTGATCAGTCAACAATATGAGACTCAAGTCATCTGCTGGCAAACAGCGGTGGTGTCCTCTTTTGACTGAAAGTCTTTCTTAATGCAATGCCAGATCTGTTAAGAATAAGACTGCAATTTCTTATTGGAACAACTGATCTGGCTTGCATCACTGAGACCTGGCTGGATGAAAATGCTGTCCCCACATTGGAGGCTGCAATTCCCGCCGGGTTTCGGTGATACACAGCTCAAGATTGGACCGCCGGGGGGGGGGGCATCTGTTTTAAGACTGACTTGAGCTTCTTGAGTGTACCAGTTGAGGAAGCCAAATCTTTTGAGTATACTGTGGTAGCAGGTGTAGGTTGTAGGATAGCTCTCATCTACCATCCACCCAAGGATGAGAGGCAATTCCTACAGGAAGTAGCGGATTTTGTGGTCGACATGGCATTTGAGTCATCCAGACTGATGGTCCTGGGTGACTTTAACACCTGGGTCAATGATGAACTCTCGCAATTTGGATAGCACTTCCTCCAGCTGATGACATCACTGAGCTTTATACAGATTGTTACCTCTGCTACCCATAAACATGATCACTCCTTCAATTTGGTTTTCCTCCTAGGGATTGAAGCCTCCAATTTGGGGGTGGAACCTGTTGGTTGGTCTGATCACTACACTGCGAGGTTCAACTTTTTTGCCCCTCTACATAGGCCTGCCCCTGTGGAGATGGTCAGTTACCACCCTTTATGGGATGTGAGCCCTGAAGGCCTAGCAGCGGTGATTGATCTCTCAGAGTTTCCTGTGGCCAGCTTGAGTCCAGAGGCTCTGGTCTTGGCCTATAACAAGGCCATCTCTACAGCCCTGGACTCAATTGCTCCTATCCGTGTTCGTCCTCTCCCCCTTTGCCTTCGGGCCTCTTGGTTTGATGAGTCCTTAAGGGAGCAGCAATGACTAGGATGAAGGTTAGAGTGACACTGGTGGAAATCCACCCTGGAGGATGACCACCTTAGATTGGTAGAGCATTATCAGACCTACCAATCAGCGATCTCCCATAAGAAGGCAGAATTTCAGTCTGGGGAGATTGCTGCCACTCAGAACTGACCAGCTCAGCTCTTCTGAACTGTGGACAGGCTGTGCAACCCAGCCTGTCTGCAGCTCTGAAGAGCTTTCTTGCAAGTGGAGTGCAATGAGTTTGCTTGATTCTTTGTGCATAAGGTGGCAGGCATCAGGTTGGACATCCTCGTGACTCATTCTGTGGGGGATGCTGTTGATTGGTGCTTGGTCACCTCACCTTGTGCTTCCTGGAGTACCTTTGACCTGCCAGAGTTCATGGATGTTATGCAGATTGTCCAGAGTATGCACCCTACATGCTGTAGTTTGGATCTGGGACCAACTTCCCTGATTATGGGTTGTTGCGATATTATCAGTTCAGTCCTGGTACAGATAATCCGGTGCTTCCTTGATTCAGGTGAGTTCCCTGGCTCCCTGAAAGAGGCAGAGGTAACACCCATCCTGAAGAAGGCTTCTTTGGACCAGGACTCTCTGGCCAACTACAGACCAATCTCAAACCTTCCCTTTATAGGGAAGGTTATTGAGAAAGTAGTGGTGAAACAGTTGGAGGACCACTTGACCATCCATAACATCTACAAACCTCTCCAGTCTAGTTTTCAAAAGAGGCATAGTACCAAGACTGCACTGGTTCAGGTGCTCAATGATCTCCTGATGGTGAGAGATTGGAGAAGCCGTTCTATCTTGGTGCTCCTTGATCTCTCTTCAACCTTTGACACTGTGGACCATGGGGTGCTGCTTGGGTGCTTGAGATCCATCTGTGGCCTGATGTGTATGGTCCTCAGGTGGTTTACATCTTTCCTCACTAGCAGAATTTGGAGAGTGGTGTCCAGGATTTTTTCTTCGGACCTACTCTCTCTGTCATGTGGGGTGCCTCAGGGCTCAGTGATGTCCCCCATGTTGTTTGCAGTGTATATGCTGCCCCTCGGAGACATTGTAAGATGGTATGGGCTGAGGTTTCACTGCTATGCTGATGATACCCAGCTCTGCCTGCCTTTTGTGCCTGACCAGGATAGTGCTCTCTCAATATTTAATAACCGCCTCGCTGAAATCAAGGGTTGGATGAATTCAAGCTGGCTAAAGTTGAATGCGGGAAAGACCAAGGTGATGATTGTGGACCCGGGTCACCGGATAATGGGGATGAGGGCTGGTCAGCCCTCTGGACTTTATCTGGGGGGGGCTCCCTGATCCTTTCCTCTGAATGGGTGCGAGACCTGGGGGTGGTGCTTGATGACGGTCTGACTTTACGATCTCAAGTGTCGGCGGTCATCTAGTCTTCCTTTTATCACCTTAGGAACATCACCAGGATCAAGCACCGTGTTCCATCAGGGGATCTGCCTACATTGGTCCACGCCTTTATGACCTCATGCCATGATTACTGCAACTCTCTGTACTTAGGGCTACCTGGAGTTGATATCCACCACCTGCAGCTAGTGCAGAACACTGCAGCACATTTGTTGCTGGGGATGTCTCAATCCTCTTATATTGCACCTGTGCTTCATGAGCTGCACTGGCTGCCGATTCAGTGGCAGATCACCTTTAAAGTTGGTTTACTGACTTAAAAAGCCCTACATGGACTTGGCCCTGACTACTTGAAAGAGCTTCTTGTACCCTACTGCCTTTAGTGACAGCTCCATTTGGCTGATGAGGGGTTGCTGGAGATTCCGAGGGTGTCTTTAAAATCTTCTGGGGCCCATGCATTTATGTATGTGGCCCCTTCCCTCTGGAATTCTTTACCCCATCAGCTGTGGGAATGCACAACTGTGGGGGGTTTCAAACAGGCATTAAAGACTTTTTTGTGGCACCAGGCCTTTATGGTATTGAATAAAGGGACTTATCAGACTATATTTATTATCTTGTTACCATCTATGTTGATTTTATTATTGCTGTCTAATTTTATTGTAAAGTGCCTTGATACTCTGACAGGCGCTTAAGTGAAATAAAGTTTTATTATTTATGATTGTTATTATTACATCTTCAAGGAAAATGTGAAGAAATTTTACTTGAGGAAGAATTTGACACAGAGCTGCACTGTCTGCACTGACATCATGTGTGGCAGCCTCAAATGGCACCAATAAAGTGACCAAGGATTCAAGTAGACTCCAACTGCTGGAACTCACCATGATGTCTACTTTACCTATACGATTCTGCATGGTGTACTCATGTACAGCTTTTTTTCTGTTCAAGAAGCTTTTCCAACATGTAAAATATTGAATTCCAATAGGGGTTGGAATTTTCTGCTTTAATATACTATATGCAGTGGTAAGTTGTTTGACCTCTGCATCCCCTTCAGGATTTTTTGTGCTTTCACAGAATGGCTGAAATGGCCACATATTTTCCTAACAAGATCTAACAGGTTGTCAACATTTCGGTTTCCATTTAAGAAATAACAGATGAAAAGATTGTAACAATATGCAAAACAAGGTATGTGTTGAGTTACCATCTTGAACAGCTTTGACTATGTTGGTACCATTATCTGACACTAAAAACCCTGGAGATATGGAGTAAGCCATTTCTGGAATTGTTTTTCCAGCTCCTGCAAAATATTCACAACATTGTGGTTTTCCACAAAAGTGGTGACACATAATACCACCTGTTTCCTCCTGCTTAAAGTAGAGTGGGGATTATTACTTTCTGACTTAAAACTTGTCCAATGAGCTGTAACAGTCATGCACAGTAGTCAATTGTTTGGTTGCTGGTCCATACATCTGCAGTTACAGTAACCTGAGAAACATGAGAAAGAATTTCTTCACAGAACGGGTGGTGGACAAGTGGAACACCCTGCCAGAGGAAGTGGTGGGGGCTGAAACAATCATGGGATTTAAGAATGCATGGGATAGACATAAAGGAATTCTGGAGGTCAGGGGTAAGGGGCAACAGACTTCTAGGAAAACAAACTGAACTTACAAGCTCAAATGGGCAGACTGGGTGGGCCATAGGCCCTTATCTGACGACACTGTCTATGTATCTATGTATCTATGTATCTATGTAACCTGCTTCACCTCAGAGAGTTTCAACTGTTTAATGACTTCAGTACACAATAAGTCACACAAATGTGGAACAGCCTTTTTCAAGAAATATGTTCAACAGGGAATGGTGTACCATGGTTCAATCTAGTTCTTGAACTTAAGGAAACTTTTTTGGGAAACAAAAGCAAAAGGAAGTTAACAATCAGCCAATAGCTCTGCATGGCTCTGTTTAACAGCTGGCATGTTGGATGCTGGTGGGTAAATGTTGATCTTCTCACAACACTTTCTTTTCATGTTAGTTGATGAAATATTTTTAATAATTGGGGGGACTATATTTTTTTCACTTATTTCACAGGGGAGGATTTTCCAGTATTTAATGGAGTCAGAAAACAATCTATGTTTGTCTGAGAAGACTGTAAGGACACATCAACTGATTCAATGTCACTTCCTGCTTCCAGTTCATTGTCACTATGGTCACCTCCACCATCACCTCCACTACTGCCCATACCAACCACACTTCCTCTTACAGTGCCCCACTCAACTGGTTGTTTTGCCTTCGCATGTCACAGCATTACTGATGTTCCAAAATTTGCTGCTTTGCCACCACGATTGATGCTGTTTTTGCACAGACTGCATATAGCTCGACAGTTGTCTGCATGGTCAATAAAAAAATTCCACACTAAAGATTTACCATTTTTGCTTTCTGCCATGGTGCCTGGTAGTATTCCTTGTACAGTCGTCAAGGGACCTAGAGGAAACTCTACACTGCCATTTCCTTGTTGAGATTAATCATTCTCATTCACACTCATGTTCTTATTCTTACGCTTAGCATATTATTTTTTTCTTCTGCAATTGCCTTTCATACCTAACAGCAGCACCCTCTCCTACCTCCTCATTGAAACTACCAACCTCATTGCCACAAGATTCAGAAGAACTGGAAGTGCCATCCTCAATAAATGGGACATAGCCTGGGCTATCCCATTCCCAGTCCCCACTGTCACCACCATCTCTATCAGCATCTGCTGCCTCAGTATCTTAGCATATATTTGAAGAGGATGCCTCATTGCATGCTGCTTCAGCAGCTGGATGTGTAATTGCACATGTGACTAAATGTTCAGTACCTCTATGAGTAACTCCAGTCAGTTCTTTCTGAAACTACTATCATTTATTTGCTAACAAGCTTTTTTTGTTCAGGACATTTAGTGCCAGTCATGGTGATGTTATTATTATTGTAGCTATGTTCTTCATTAGTGCTATGATTCATATTGTCCATATTATTAACAGTTGCATGTGCAGCAGCACTGGGCTTCCTTTTAGTAGACTTAGACTGGGGAATATGAGACATAGTAGATACAGCTGTGAAAGGATGTTGTTTCACTACCTGCTGAAGAGACAGACAGTGTAACTGAAGCTGACCATGTCACAGTAATAAATGGCAGAGCCCAGGGTCACCTAACAAACAGTGTAATACAGCCATAAAAGGCTTTCACTATGCTGCATAGACAGACAGTGTCGTTGACTATGTCACAGTAATAAATGACAGGGCTCGGGCCTCAGGGACACCTAACAAACAGTGTAATACAGCTGTAAAAGGATTTCACTATGCTGCAGAGACAGACAGCGTATTTGACTACATCACAGTAATAAATGACAGGGCTCGGGGGCACTTAACAGTGTAATCAAGTTTCAAGTTTTTCAGCTTTTAATTTCAAACCAGCTGCCTTCTGTGTTTTTGTATATCTGTTCCACTGTTCACTCTCTCCAGCACCACCTCCTCAACTGAGGCTGATCCCTCCTCACACTGAGATAATTTCTAGGGGGATAGACCATGAGGCCTGTTTCTGCTGGTAGATTCATATGTTCATATATATGTTTCACTCCCTCCCCTGAAATTGTTTCAGTCCCCCACTATTTCTCCCTTAATTTTACTTCAGTCCAACTCCTAATTCATGTAGTGTAGGTTTTTTCAACTGTTGATTCAAAATCAAAACACAAGTTTTTACTGCCGCAAGTGTCCATGGAGCTGCTTCCAGACTGTTCTGTCTGCACCACACAGGCTCACAGCAGATGGATAACAGCCCTGTAGACACCACTGACCAATCAGGTGTCAGCCTGGTGTCATGTGCTCCTATTCTGCTCTAGGCTCCATGAATGACCCCATAGGCTGCCTTTTTAATGCTTAGTTCCAGCCTGAAAGTCCTTTACCCATTACCTGTCTCAATCTACCTGACCCAAGAATGACACTGTTATGTTGGGTAGGGTAGTACTGTACATTACCCGAACTACCCTACCCAGACAAAAATAGGTGATATTACACAACCTGACCCAGATACCAATCAGGTAGCCCATGCCTACTTAGAAGCCTTCTGAGCCTTCTTTGCTACTGCAAAGAGAACAAACACATTTTCTGATTTTCTAAACTGTCTTGTTCTTTTTAGATAACTCTTAACTGCCCTGTGCAAATCCAGCTTGTGAAATTTTGGATTTGCTGGTATAGGATGGAAGGACAGCAGACAGACTTCCTGATTTATATGGAAATCTGTAGGGATCTTAGGCACAAAGGACAGAACTGTCTTTGACACCACCTTCTCCTTATGCATTATAAGGTAAGGCTTTTTATGGGACAGTGCCTGAAGTTTGCCAGTCCTTCTGGCTGAACAGATTGCAATTAACTCATTCACTCCACAGGAGCTCTTTGAGAGTTCCACCGCTTGCCTCCTGTATACTCTTAACACTAAATCCTGGGCCTTGCTAAGCAAAAGCAATCCATAATCAGCATACCACAAACAAATTCTAATACCTCATGAACCGTAAGTGCTACACACAAAGTATGAGTAGCAAAGTTGTTCAGCACAAAATTATCTTTCCAATGGTGCTATGTAATTAATGATAAGTAATTTTGTTTTCTATACAAGTAGAAATAACCATTTCTGTTGCACAAAAAAGGCAATGTAAGCCATTTTTGGTTGGGAAAATATGTAACATGTCAACACCAAATTAAGCATCCATACATTAGATGTAGTTGCAACAGTATATTTGTACAAAAAAGCATTTTTTCTAGTATTTTCCCTGTTTTATGCAAGGGGCTTGATGGCCAAAATGTCTGCCATACACACCATGTCATAAACAAATGCAAATAACTCCTAAAGTGAACATGATACACATGAAATATCAGTGGCAAAGTTGTTCAATACAACATTACTTATCTAATGGTGCTGTATAGTCAATTCTAATCAATTCTGGCTGGCAGATAATATTAAAATATATGAGAGACATCTCCGGACGTTACATGGGCACACAGGAAGTGTGGAGCTGACTTCTGAAGTCATTCTGGGACACACTGCAGTACATTTGCTGCCACCTACAGGCATATTCTAGGAGGCAATGAGTTAAGCAACACACCTTGTAGAAGAAGATGTCCAGAGGCACTGACTAAAGAGGTTCAAAAGGTGCCCTGCACAGAGTGTTCAACACCAAGGTTCCATGGTGGCACCGGGGGTCGAAAAAATAGTTGGCTTCTGCTGACATCCCTGAATAAATGGATAACAGCTAAATTGGTTCCCAGGGATGAGCCCATGTATGTTTCCAGCACTGCTCCAAGTGCAGACACCTGGCCTCACAAGGTGTTCAATGCATGACCCTTGACTTTTTGTGCCTGCAAGAACTACAGTATCTGTGGTACTGAAGCCTTAGAAGGCCTGATACCTGTCTGTCTGGCCCAGCCTAAGAAGGTATTACACACACTTTGGTCCTTTGGTAAATGTGCTATTGCGCATGTCCTTCCCTCTATTTGGAACCAACTTCAAAACGTGCTGAAATTAACCAGCACAGTTTCAATTAACTTCTATAAAGTGCTAAGTGCAGCCAAGATAAAAGACAAATGCAACTGTCATTAAACCCCTTCTTAACTGGATGAGGGCTTGTGCTTTCCATGTAAGTCCATAATTTGCTTTGCGCAAGTTAACTGCTTATTGTTCGCTCTATCTTTTAAACTAAGACACTACTTCATTCTCCATCATCTGACCTTTACTGCAGCAATCCCACTCCTGCTCCCCTCTACCTTACCTACTCTATATTTTTCTGTTGCTGCTCAATTGTCTCAATTGTCTAAAATGAATGTATTGCAAATACCAGTTACCATGTCTTGCATTGTTAGTATACTACCTAGAAATGTTCATCATCCAATGTGGTGTTCTCGTATGTATTAACCAACTTGTATTATACGATTACATGCATACATGTTATATTACTGTCTAACATTTAATTTCCATTTATTTTTATTTTTTTCTTATTTATTTATGTATGTTCATTATCAGTGTATTTGTCTCAGGACCTCCTTGTGAATGAGCTTGCTCAATGGAGTTTTCCTGCAATAAACTTGAACTTGAACACTGGCATAAGCCACAGATGTAAAACCCTTTCTTGAGGTCCTTAGGGTATTCACCAATTTCTAGGAGGAAACCTTGTCTTAATAGTCTCCTCCTCTCAGGAGCCAAGCTGCTAACTGCAGTGCCTCTGGATTTAGATGCAGAATGGGACCTTGAGAGAGATGATCAATGACCCCTTCCCCCACTAAAGCGGGAGTCAGAATGGATCCTACAGGGCTAGATTCACTAGGTCTGAGAACCATGGCCTTCTTGGCCACTCTGGGGTTATTAGGAGGAAGCTTCCTCTTGACTGTCTTACCTTTTGAATTACCTTGGGAACTAGTGGGAGCAGAGACAACAAGTAAGCTCTGAGAAAATCCAATTGCTGGGACAGTGCATCCACTGCCTTCACCTGAGGCACCTGTACCAACTGAAGAATCTTCATACCTGAACATTTTCCTTTGACACAAAGAGGTTGATCTGTGGTTGATCGACCCTTCTGCACAGAAGCTCGAACACCTCTAAGCTCAAGGTTCCATTCCCTTGGATGAACTGTCTCTTGACTTAGCCAGTCATCCTGCACATGCAGTTCCCTTGCTACTGTAGATAAACTGCCAAGAGGGACAGAAGGTTTTTCTCTGCCACAGTAGTACCTCTGTTACTTCTGCTAACATGCCCTGGCTTCTCATGCCTCCTTGATTGTTTATGTAGGCCATGGTGATGGTGTTGTCTGATCTTACCTTCATAGCCCTAGATTGCACCCAATTGAGAAAATGGAGCAAGGAACACTGTCCTCATTTCCAACAAGTTTATCTGAAACTGTTGCTCCAGCGAGTTCCGTATTCCCTGATCCAGACTTGGCCCAACACCGATGCAACTGATGGTAGCTGAGCACATCACTGGTAAAAATTCTGCAATCTTCCACCAAGGAAAGGAAAGGGGAAATTGTTTTACCAGGAAAGGCACATTAAGATGAAGCTTGTTTCCAGGTGCAACCTGAGAGCACAAGGAAGTTTAGTTAGTTAAAAATGTATTTTTTGACAGGCTAAAACTTTAGGCCAAAGGCCTATTTAATGAAGTTGTCCTGTATACAATACAAAGTTTCAACAGATCACATGACAGTACAAAGGTAAACAATGACAACAATAATCACAACATAAATCCAAAAGCAGACAAATAATTATGAACTAAAAACTACATGCAATTGCAATCTTCTACATGGAGTTTGTTTAAAGATCATGTGCAACGGTTTTTGCATATTTTTAATAAAAGCTTTAAAAGCTGAAATTCAAGTCCCTGTGTCATGATTAGTGCTTCCTGAAAATTTGATTCTGTTTGATTTTGTGGTTTTCTTTAAATCAGCATTTGTTAACTTGCTCTACAGTGGCTGAAAACAGTGGAGTTACTTCTGTCTTCTCAGTCAAACTTAGAGTGCGATGACATCATTTTGGAGTAGCTTGCCGTTTCAGATTCCCAATTAGAGCAGCACTCTGTAGAGTTTATGGTTTGCTGAGCTCTCCAGGTTCCTTACAAACCCAGTCTCTGGTTTGTGTTTAGATAGATCAGCTTAAAATAAATCATTCTCTTCCTTTACGAAGCTGATCATTTCAGTTCCAATGCAGAACTGAAGTAGTGGAAATCTTTTTCTACAAGAAATCAGCTTGTCTGTATCACAGCTCTGTTCTTTCTAATCAAACCTCAATTTTTTTCTAACTATATAACACAGAGCTGTTTAATGAATATAAAATAAATCTAAATTTTGTTCATTCAGAGAAACAGTTTGTCTATGATGTAACTTTCATAAGTACAATCATGAAAGAACATTTTGTTTTCATGTCAGATTGACAAACAGGTGCTTGTCACACTCTGCTTCAGTATTTCAAGCACATGTATTGTCAGAACTCACACATTTAAGCTCTTTGGTGGTTTCTGTGTGAAAATACATCATGTACAATACGTGTACAACTAGAACCACTATGTGGCATCATGATGCACTGTGTCTCTACCCCACAGTTGAGGAAGCTGCAGTCTACTGCCAACAGTAACCTGCCCCACAAGCCCCTGCCTTCTGCTCCACATTCGAGGGCTGCGCACCTGCCCACTGTCTTCTCCCACACAGTCATGGATTGTGCACCCTGCTGCCTCCATCCCCTGCCTAAAGAATCGGGACTCATGCACCCTGCTGCTCCCTGCCCAAACAATTGGGGTTGCTGCACCCTGCTGCCCTATCTCCCCCACCCTCACAGTTAGGGAAGCTGCACCTATTGCCCCCTGTTCCTGTCTCCACAGTCAAGGTTGATGTGCTGCACTAGGCACTAAAGTGTCATGTTCCCTGCCTCCATGGGCAGGGCTGCTGCACCACATGTACCCCATCTCATAGTCAGGGCTGCTGTACCCTGATGCCCCTTATGTTCTGCCCCACAGTCGAGGCTTCTGCACCATGCTATTTTCTATCACCAGAGACAGGGTTGCTGCACCTGCTCCTTTCTACACAGTTGAGATTGCTGTGGCCTGCTGTGCCCTAGAGCCCCATGCCTCTGCAGTTAGGACTGCTGCACCATGCTGCCACTTGCTACAAGATTCAGGGCATTTGCTACACCCTGTTGCATTGCTCCACATTTGAGGCAGTTGCACCCTGCTGTCCCCCTGCTACCAGAATCAGATCATTTGCTACACTCTGCTGAGACAGGAACAGGGGACGACATGTGCAGTGTCCCTGACTGTGAGGGTGCGAGAGAGAGAGAGGGTAGCAGAGTGCAGCAACTCCAACTGTTTGGGAAGGGTGCAGCACAAGAGTAAGGGGATTTGCTGCACTCTGTCCCCTCCTTGTGGAGGCAAGGGTCTGTATGGTGCAGCAGGACACAATGGTGGCAGGGGACAAAGGACAGCATGGTGCAGAAGCCTTGACTGTGGGGCAGGACACAGGTGGGCATCAGGATACAGCAGCCCAGACAGTGGTACAGGAAGTACACTGTGCAGCAGCCCAATCCATTTTGGGCAATGGAAATGTGTAGCAGGGCTCAGCAGCCCAAATGGTGGATGCAAGCAGCATGAAACTCTAGGGTGTAGCACAGCATAGCAGCCCTGACTGTGGAGATAGGGCCAGGAGGAACAGGGTGCTGTGGCCCTAAGTGTGAGCATGGGGACAGAGGGCAGCAGGGTGCAGCAGCCTTGAATGCTCGGGCAGGAGATAGAGGTGCCATCAGGATACAGCAGCCCAAACTGTGGGACAGGGTGCAGCAGCCATATCTGTCTGGGACAAGGGATGTGAGCAGCAGGGTATAGCAAAGGATCTGACTCTGGTGGCAGGGGACAGCAGGGTGCAACTGCCTCAACTGTAGAGGCATGCAACAGGGCACAGCATATGCCCTGCATCTTGTAGCAAGTGGCTGCATGGTGCAGCAGCCCAAACTACAGTGGCATGAGGAACTAGAGCACAGCAGGTGATGGCAACCACAGCTGTGTAGAAAGGAACAGGGTGCAGCAGCCCTGTCTCTGGTGACAAGGGATAGAGGACAACATGATGCAGAAGTCTCAACTGTGGTGCAGAACACAGGGAGCATCAGGGTACAGCAGCCCTGACTATGAGATGGGGTACAGATGGTGCAGCAGCCCTGCCCATTTGGGGCAATGGAAGTGGATATCAGGGTGTAGCAAAAGCCCCACCTCTGGTGGATAGGGCAGCATGGTACAGCAGCCCCAGCTGTGGAAGCAGGGGACCTGGCACACTAGGGCTTAGCATGGCACTGCAGCCCTGACTGTGGAGACAGGAACAGGGATCAACAGGTGCAGCTTCCCTAACTGTGAGGGTGAGGGAAAGAGGGTAGCAGGGTGCATCATCCCCAACTGTCTGGGCAGGATGCAGCAGCCCTGATTCTTTAAGCAGGGGATGGAGGCAGCAGGGTGCATAATCCCTGACTGTGTGGGAGAAGACAGTGGGCAGCAGGATGCAGCAGTCTTGCATGTGGAGCAGAAGGCAGGGGGGCTTGTGGGGCAAGGACAGGTGGCAGTAGACTGCAGCTGCCTCAACTGTATGGCAGAGACATGGTGCATCAGGATGCCACATAGTGTTTCTAGTTGTACACTTACATGATATATTTTCACACAGAAACCACCAAAGAACTGAAATTTCTGAGTTCAGACAGGTGCCTGTCATACTCTGCTACAGTATTTCAAGCACATGTACTGTGTGTCAATCTGACATAAAAAAATGTTCTTACATGAACATATTTATGAAGGCTACATCAAAGACAAACTGTTTCTGTGAATGAACAAAATTTAGATTTATTTTATATTCATTAAACAGCCCTGTGCTATATAGTTAGAAAATAAAAATCAGATTTTTGATTAGAAAGAAAGTACAGTTACGTAAGAACTTACCATAACAGTAGATCTTTGAGAACAGCTCTTGTAGTAGGTTACACCATTAGGACTGAAGCCGGCAGGTGCCAGGACCCCATGGAAATGTTCTAGCTAGTAGAATCCAGCGGCAACTGCCCCGACGTTGGCCCCGCCCTCAACATCAGGCATCATACAAAAGGGGGCGGTCCACCAGAATCCCCAGTTATCCCGCCGGAGACTCCCGGCCGCTAGATGACATCAGAAGTGGAGACTGAGGACCCACCATCAAAAGGTATTCAGATCAGTGTTAGAATCACCTAATCCTAGAAAAGAGATATCGGAACAAATCTACCTCCAGAGGGGATGGTGGGAGCTAAACTACCTGCTGCAAGAGCTGTTCTCGAAGATCTACTGTTACGGTACGTTCTTACATAACTGTACTATCTTACTTCAAGAAACAGCTCTTGCATCAGGTTACACCATTAGGACTGATTCCCAAGCAATACTAGAAATCCCTCGCAGGTGGCAGGAGGCTAGGTAGAGATCATGAGTTGGACCGAAGCCTAGGATAAGAATCCATGAAGGGCTGCTAAACCAAAACCAGCTCTTCACCGTGATGCAATGTCCAGGCTAAAATGCCTGATAAAGGTGTGCACGGTGCTCCAAGTAGCTGCTGCGCAGATAGCTGAAGTGAACACGTTCTTCATGGCCACAAAGAAGGTAGCCATCCCCCTTGTGGAATGTCCCTTAACTGCGCCCGGTAAAGGTTTGTTACGTTTCTGGTAACAGAATGTGATACAATGGATGAGCCACCTGGACAGTGATTGTTTAGAAACCGGAGCTCCCATCATCCTATGGGCGAAGGAGACGAAAAGCTGATCAGATCTATGGTGGTGCCTGGTTCTGGTCAGGTAGTATCTTAGACACCTATGCACATCGAGAGTGTGCAGCAGGGCCTCCCCTCTATTAGAGTATTTAGGAAAATACACTGGTAAGTCTATGTCCTGATTGAGAGTGAGAGCTAAGACCACCTTAGGTAAAAACTTTGGATTTGTCCTTAGGGACACCCTGTCCTGGTGAAAAACCAAATAAGGTTCTTTACACATCAGTGCATGAAGTTCAGAAATCCTTTTGGATGAAGAAACAGCAACTAAAAATAACATCTTCCATGTCAGGAGACATAGCTCGCAATCTGCGGCTGATTCAAAAGGTGGCAGCGTTAGCTGCTCCAGGACAAAGGCTAAATCCCATGGAGGAATACGATCCTTAATCAGAGGTCTAAAGTGGAGAACACATCTCAGGAAGGCTCGTGCGGTGTCCAACTGAGTTTTGGGACATAGGCCTATAGGTGTACGATAGACTGAGATGGCACAAAGGTGTACTTCAATAGAGGAGTAGGCCAAGCCTGCCTGGAAGAGAGACAGGATGTAGTCTAGGACTGACCTTTCTGGACAATCCATTGGGGGAAGTCCTCGTGCTTGAGCCCAGAGGCAAAATCTGCACCATTTCATGGCGTGTGTGGCATGAGTGGCCAGTTTTCTAGCAGCAGCTAGAACATCTGCTACCTCTTACGAGACCCCGTACCACATAATAGCTATGTCTCTAGGAGCCAGGCGTGCAGGTTCAGAGAGCAAAGGTCCGGATGGACCAAAGAACCTGCCTCGTGGGACAATAAGTGAGAGCTGATTGACAGAGGCACTGGAGGTTCCTGGGACAGCAGGTGTAGCAGAGGGAACCAGATCTTTCTGGGCCAAAAGGGCATGATAAATATCAGCGTTGCCTGCTCTGTGCAGAGTTCAAAAGGACCCTCTAGATCAATGGGAAGGGAGGAAATGCATAGAGGAATCTGCCCGTCCAGGAGAGGGACAACGCGTCTCACCAGAACACACCAGGCCCTGGATCTAGCGAGTAGAAATTGGGCAGTTTTGCATAGGATGGGGATGTGAAAAGGTCTAACTCTGGTGTGCCCCATCTGTGAAACAGATCCTCTACCACCTCCTGGAGTAGTTCCCACTCATGGACTCTGGCCTAAGAGCAACTCATTGTCTGCGATGACGCTGTCCACTCCTGGGACATGAACAGCAATGAGGTTTGCCCAGTGTTGTAGAACCCAATCCCACACCCTCATGGCCTCCCTGAAAAGTGGGTAGGAATGGGTGCCTCCTTCATTGTTGAGGTAATACATCACTGCGGTATTGTCTGTAACAGCAGAGTACCCGTTGGGATCTCTGACTGGAAGGCCTGCAGGGCATAAAGAACTGCTCTCATTTCCAAAATATTTATGTGGAGATGAGCTTCCTGGGGTGTCCATGAGCCCTGAGACCTGACCCCGTCGAGATGTGCTCCCCAACAGAACCCTGAGGCGTCCAAGGAGAGTGCAAAATCGGAGGTGGCGCAATAAAGGGAACCCTCGACAACAGGTTCTTTGAATCTAGCCACCATTGCCAATCCCAGATGACAGCATTTGTGATCCAAATTGGAAGCTGCAAATGGTCTTGCTTCTGATCCCATTGTACCCGTAACATCCACTGGGTCACCCGCATGTGGAGATGAGCTAACGAGACTGTTGCTGAAAGTTCTAGGCGTCGTTCGCTAGAGTGGGACCGTGAGGCCAATGCTGGCGAGTCGACAGCAGGAAAAGAACTGGGGATTCTGGGGGACCGCCCCCTTTTGTATGATGCCTGATGTCGGAGCGGGGCCAATGTCGGGGGCGGTCCCAGCTGGATACTGCTAGATAGAAAATTTCCTTGGGGTCCTGGCGCCTGCTGGCTTCAGTCCTAATGGTGTAATCTGCTGCAAGAGCAGTTTCTCGAAGTAAGATCTGAAAGCTGTGATACAGACAAGCTGATTTCTCACAGAGAAAGATTTCCACTACTTTAATTCAGCTGTGAAAGTGGAACGATCAGCTTTTTATCAGAAGATAATGATATGTTTTAAGTTGATCTATCTAAACACAAACTAGAGACTGGGTTTGTAAGAAACTTGGAGAGCTCAGCAAACCATTAACTCTACAAAATACTGCTCTGACTGGGAATCTGAAACAGTAAGCTACTCCAAAATGATGTCATCGCACTCTAAGTTTGACTGAGAAGACAGAAATAATGACACTGTTTTCAGCCACTATACAGCAAATTAACAAATGCTGATTTAAAGAAAACCACAAAATCAAACAGCATGAAATTTTCAGGAAACACTAATCATGACACAGGGACTTGAATGTCAGCTTTTCAAGCTTTTATAAAAAATATGTAAAAACCGTTGCACATGATCTTTAAGGCAGACTTGAAACTGTAAATATTGGTCAAGTTTCTCACAGGGGGTGGAATTTGATTCCAAATTTTAGCAGCGTTAAATTGAAAAGACATGGTTCCATATTTGGTCTTTGCTTTGGGGAATCTGACACCATGATGAACGGTGTCCCTTAGTTGATATAAATGGAGATCCTTTTGGTCTGTATGGTCAGATTTCTATTAATAAGGCCATTATTGACCATATAAATTAAAATGGAATATTGCTTCAACCTACACATGGTTAAACTTTATTAATTTAAGGACTGAAGCATGGTGCAATGGTGAGTTCTAATAGAACAGCCAGATACAAACCTTGCTAGTCGCAGATAAGATTTGTCCATTGTTTCCAAATCATTACATTCAGTAAAACCATAAACTAAACTCCCATATTCCAAGACAGGGAGAATAAGTTGGATGGCTATAGTATCACGCATTTATTTATTTAGTGATTCAGAAAAGACCTTTGTGCACAAGCTCTTTTACAAAGGTTCTACATCATAGATTGCAAAACAAAGTACAACAGGAGAAAGCAAAGGTACATTAAAATGAATGTACAGTTTGTACTCAGAACTTACAGCATAACTCAAAACATAGGTACAAGTTAAAATAACAAGAAAAACACTTTATGAGGGTGGGAGGGAATAAGCAGCCACAAAGTGCCTTGTCAGTAGTTCAGAGGGATGGGGATAGCTGGCAGTGGGGTGAAGAAAGGAGGTATGAGAGAGGGGTATGTACTGCAGTAGAGGAGAAGGGTGGGGAAGAAGGGTGATAAGGTATAGGGAGAAATGGTGGGGTGAGGGGAGGCTGACCGGAGAAGACATGCAAGAGTAAAATGGTGGGGTGTGAGGGGGCATGGTCAGGCAGCCTGCATTAGTAGTGACTGTTAGGGAAACTCACGTATCTGTAAGTTGAGGGAGGGAGAGGGGTGGCGGGTGCCAAAGGAGCATGATGTTAACTGATTGCTGAGGCAAGTCATGAGAAGAAACAGAGGAAGGGGGTACCTGAGGTCTGCCTAGTGCTTGCTGGGGGGCAGAGAGAGCAGGTGTGGCTGGACTCAGGGGCAGGTGTACTTAGAGAGTGTTATTAGGTGTTGTTTGAGGTCAGTTTTGAACTGTGCCAGACAATTGGTGGCCAAGAGGTGCCCAGGGAGTTCATTCATCCATAGGGGGCCCGGTAGGCAAATGCACATTGCCCAAGTGAGGTGCGATGGAAGGGGATAGCCAACGCCCCTCTAGTCCTCCCTCTGGTGACCTGTAATGAGTTGGCCACCTTGATCAAATTGCTTACACAAAGTGGTGTTTTACCCAATAGTGCCTTCTTCCTTAGGATGCAAGTCTGGAATTTGACCCTGTTTCTTAATGATAGCCAATTTGCACATTCATACAGAGTACAGGTGTGAGTGCCACACTCAGCATCCAGGGTGAGTCTGCAAGCTTTGTTGAGCGCAGTCTGAACCCTCTTGAGCGCTGTATCCATTGTCGCCCCATTGACTACTTTGTTGCTTTACTATAGAGGCAGATCTTCTTAAAGCCCCTATTCTTGAATTAACCTTTCTAGTTATATTCTGTATATGAATGCTAAATGTTAAACATCCCCTAGGTATTTGTATGAGATTACTTTTATTAAGTGGATACCTTCACTAGTTATGATATCCAAACTAAGATTCCTATTTTTGTGACACTGCTTTCTGTGAAAATGCATAACTTGAGTTTTTTAGTACTCATCACTAATTGCAGTTCTGTAAACCTTCTGTAGTTTGTTCTACATTTGGTCCAAAGAACTGTCAGATGCCAGCAGCACTGTGTCATCAGCATATAGTTCAATATAACACGTCGTTATGCATTCTGGTAAATTGTTGACATAAATTAGAAATAACAATGGGCCAAAATTGAGCCTTGGGGAACACCTTTTGTGAGGTGCCCCAGGTCTGATGAATGTTCATTTATTACCACCTTTTGGGTTCTTTTGTTTAAACAGGATTTAAACCACTTCAAAGGGCCTGAGGCCAGCCCAATTTGTTCCATTCTCGTAAGTAAAATTTCATGATTAACTAAATCAAAAGCCTTAGATAAAACAGCGAACACCATGCCCATGGATTCCCCGGCATCCAATGCTTGTGCCATTCTACCTACGAAGTCCATGAGTGCGGTGCCCATTCAATTTCTGGGTCTAAACCCGTATTGATGTTGAGTAAGTTTCTGATATTCATCCAGATATGAATAGAGTTGATTGAAAACAATTCTCTCTAACAACTTTGATACTATGGATAAAAATGCAATGGGCATATAGTTAGATGGGTCACATGTGTTCCCACCTTTAAAAATGGGTATAACCTTTGCCTGCTTCCATTCCTGAGGAAAACAGGCCTTCTATTAAACTGTTATTAAATAATTTTGTTATTGCTGGGGACACGGTGCTGGCAGCATCCTTTAGGAACCTAATTTCCACTCTGTCCCGTCCCGGTGACTTTTTAGCAGAAAGTGTTTAGATTTCTTTCAGCACCTCTTTCTCCTGTATTTCCCTAAAATGAAATTTGGGGGAACTTCCATCCAGTATTGCTTTATTCTTTTGAACACTTGTTGGAATAGGGATATTTATATCTGGTAAGGTTGTACAATATAAATTTTCAGTGCATCAGCAGCCTCTTTCTTACCCAAGTTTTTACCATTTGAATCAACTATTTAAATTTCTGTTCGATCCCTAACAGGGTTATTTAAATCCTGGATAATGTCCCAACAATGTTTTGTTTGTGTGATATTATTTATTTTATTGTGATAATAATTCTTCTTGGCCTGTCTTGTAATTTATTTACATTTATTTCTCTGCTTTTTAAATAATTCCAAAGTGTTGCCTAAAAAGATTGTAATTTTCTTGGGCTATTTCTTTATTTTGAATTTGCTTAGTTAGTCTAGTTGCCATTGAATCTGGAATAGGCTCCCCTATTTCTGTGGTTTCCCACATTTTGAAAGGATTGAAAAGTGCCTCTGGTCTGTCACTGTCAAGCAAACCCACACTCTCTTGATGTTGGGTATGTCTTCTGCTGTTGTCTGGATACTGCTAGTTACCCCTTCTTATCCTGATGTCTTTTAGGATATTGTTCAAGTCAGGGCCAAATAATAATAGTGCAGCAAAGGACAGGTTAAACAGCTTCTGCTTAGATGCCTGGTCCACAACCTAGTGATGAAACCAGACACCCCATATAGCTGCCACAGTATGGTAAGCGGAATGGGCTGACATCTGAAATTGTCTACTAGCGCATCTCCCAGGAAAGCGGAAGCCATGGACATGAGCTGCAAAATGTTTTTGCCTCTTACTCTGCCCATAACAGTGACCTATGAGTTTAATGATCTGGAAACAATAAAGATGCATATGACATTCAAAGATTTACCCTATTCAAGGCAAATGCCCTTCTGCATGAAGTGTGCACTCTCTTATCATTACTGTCAGTTAGCATCACTAGATCTTTGATAGGTATTGTGGTGTGCTTGACAGAATTACTGTATGCACAGCCTTGTCTGCCAGTGCAGAAACCTCCATCTTCTCAAAGCTCTCCTCCAGGAATGGGTAATATCTCCCCCTTGGCCTAGGAAGCTGCTTGCACTTATCTGCCCCAGCCCATTCCTGTTCAATAATCTAATCACAGTGCACAAAGTTTTGAAAACACCTCAGGGCAGAGGCCAAGAAGAACAGGATAGGATTCATGTCCAAGGGCTCCATGACCTGCACCTCCTTTAGCTGCAAAATTTAACACACTTCCATTATAAGATATGACAAAGACTTTGTATCAAATAAAGGAGGGATCAGAACCTTTTTCTTAGACTCCATCCATTCCACCTCCTCCTCAAAAGGATCTTCTTCATCGTCTGACAATGCTGCCATATCAGGAATTTCTCTATGGCCCTCTGTACCCTCATTTTGACCTTCCATGCTATCAAGATCAGGGGTTGCCTGCAAATCTGGGTGATCAGTATCACTCTGCTCTGGTGTACCTGGACATGCCTGTATGGGCCCCCCGACCAGAGGGACCCACCTTGGGTTTGGATGTGTTGATGGGATTGTCCTGCAGGGCATCAGAATTCAGCAACTTATTTAGTAGTAGCAAAAATGATTTGCACAACTCAGCCTTACCACTACCAGTCAGTACCCCAGGTGCACCATCTCTCCCAGCTCAAATGTTCAGCTGCAGGGGCCAAAACAGACATGTTAGATTGGGTTTCACAGTTAGGGCAGTAAGACTCTAAAGGAGAGGGTACCATGATCCTCCTGCAGGCCTTACATCCCTTAAATAAAAGTATAATCAACATGTACAGCTCCATAACACTCTAAAAGAAAACATATAAGTAAATACATGAATAAATTAATTAATAGAGGATACTAAAAAGGGGGTTCAAAATATTAAATATTCACTCAAAAACATCTGCTGGAATAAACAAGTTAAAGTTTCAAGCCCTTTTTAAAGGCTTCCACCAAGGGGGGCTTCCTCAAAGTTCTGGGCAGAGGATTCCAGAGGACAGGTCCTGAAACCTTAAATGCCTGGTCCCCCAAAGTCTTCAGACTTGCTGTCAGAACCACCAGGAGGCCCTCCTCGGCAGAACAGAGTGGGAAAATGGGTATATAAGAGTGCAGGAGCTCAGCCAGGTCACCTAGGTCCAGTCTGTGTAGGGCCTTATAGGTTAGAAGTCCCACTTTAAAAGAGGTATGCCACTTTACTAGCAGCCAATGCAGACTGCACAGCTCCAGGGAAATATGGCACAATCTTGGAAGGCCAGTTAGTAGCCAAGCTGTTGCTTTCTGCAGCAGCTGCAGGTGCCGTAGCATACCTCCACTGATCCCAAAGTAGCGAGCATTGTAGTAATCAAGCCTTGAGGTCATGAACACATGAACCAGTGTGGTCAGGTCAACAGGAGAGATAAGGGACTTAATCTGCTTAATATTCTGCAGATGGAAAAAGCCATTCTGGACAACTGCCAACACTTCAGCCTCCATAGTCAGCCCCCTGATCTAGAATTTCTCCTAGATTTTTCACTTTAGTGGCAGCTAAAAGCCCAGAATGACCAATATGAAGCCTGGTCTCCCTCTCAGCAGCCACAAATTCCCTACTAAGGCCCTGCTAAATCACTAGGACTTCAGTTTTCTTTGGGTGAAGCCTCAGCCAGCTTGATGACATCTAGTCTTGGATCTCAGCAAGATACCTATTAAGCATGTCAATTGCACCCAGTGTCCCAGGTGCAAAAGACATATAGAGCTGGGTATCATCTGCATAGCACTGAAACCCAAGCCCATATTGTCTCATGACCTTACTAAGGGGCAGCATATAGATTGCAAACAGCATGGGTGACTGATGGGTGACTGATCCAAGCCCCAGGGGTACACTATAGGACAGAACCACCAGGCATGAGGAAAATCATCCTAACACTACCCTCTGGATTCTATCATTGAGATATGACTCAAACCAGCAGATGACCTTGCTGGTGAGCCCTGTGTACTCCCTGAGCTGGTCCAAAAGCAGCCCATGGTCCACAATACCAAATGCTGATGACAGATCCAGGAGGACAAGAACTGACCATTCTCCTCTATCCCGTGCCCTGAGCAGATCATTATGCATCCTGACTAGTGCAGCTTCAGAGCCACATCTGAACATAAATCAAGACTGGAGGGGTTCAATAATGTCAAAGGCTGCAAGTTGTGCCTCAAGCTGGAATGCCACAACCTTCTCAATAGCCTTTCCCAGAAAGGGAAGGTTAGAGACTGGATGGTAATTCACCAAGACATCTGGATCCAAAGATGGTTTCTTCAGAAGAGATTTCACCAATGTGCATTTAAGTGCCACTGGGAAAAAAAACCTCTGATAAGGAACACCAGATAATCTTGGCAAACGCCCAGATGCCTGACACAACTCACTAGTAATTGCATTGGGCCTGGATCCAGGTTTCAAAATGCTGGCCTCAGCTCTGAGATCAACTCACACACCTCTTCCATCATCACTGGCTGAAACCTCTTCAAGGACCTCAAATTGCATCCCTGACTCAGAGGCTGTCCTCGACTGGGCTATCCCAACCCAATTGGAGTAATTCCAGACCTAATGGAGGACATCCTATCTGAGAAGAACCAAACAAATACCTCACATTTTGTAAATTAATATGCTCTCATGGGCTCCAGACAGGCTGGATGAAGAAGCCTGTCTACCATCTGAAAGACTTGAGTTGGTCGGTTTCTCCCAGCATCAATCTCTCTTGAGAGAAATTCCACCTTTTTTCTGAGTGATTGCTTTCTGATATTTCTTGTGATGGGATATACGAACTAATTTGTCCTCCAAGACCCTGGACCTCCTCCAACAATGCTCAAACCTTCATCCCCTAGTCTTCAGTGCCCTCAACTCACTGTCAAACCACGGCGAGCTGAGACACAATGCCAGGCAATGTACATGAACTAGTGCTATGCGGTCAAAGGCCTCAGTGACAACCCTTTTATAGGCCACCACTGTCACCTCTGCACCCCAACACATGCTGACAGCATTTCCAAGGTGTTCAGAACCACCATAAGTTCTTCTGATCTGTACCCTTTCTAATGGTGGTATTGAACCACACCCACAGGGATGGACGACAAGGGGGGGGGCCCTGCAACTGAACATGACAGCACACTGATCTGACTAACTAAATGGTTCAGTCTTGAGATTTCAAGCCAAGGAACAATACCAGGTCCAAAGCTGGCCATGCTGAAGGGTCATGGAAGTAATAACTTGTGCAATGCCCAGAGTTTCCATTCTCTGGAGGAAATCTTGACCAAACTGCAAGCGTTCATCATCCACCCAAGCACTGAAATCACTCAGAATAACCCATCTCGGCAATTCCAACATCAGATCAACAATGAAGGACATGATATCCTGCAGATACCAGTGTCAGTGGCTCAGTAGGTAGCACACTCGCCTCTGAGGCTGGAGATCAGAGGGCTGTGGGTTTAGTTCCCACATCTGGCACTTGGGTTAATATCCCAATACTGACACTGCAGTGCAGTATGAGGGGGGGTGCTGCACTTCTGAGGTGCCGTCATTCAGATGAGATGTTAAACTAAAGTCCCATCTGCCTAGATTGGTGGTAGTTCAGGTGAATGCTAAAAGTCCCATTGCATTTATCGAAAAAGAGTAGGGGAATTTTTTATTGATATCATAACAAAAGATATACAAATCAGTATTGCATCATACAGAAACAAATAAAAAAGGGGGAACCAAACAAAACCCATAAATAAGTATTAATTCATACGGTATCCCCAACATAGAAATCATTTCAACCATACCCCCTCTTCCTCTCTTCCAAAAGAGTAGGGGAATTTGACATTCAAAACTTAAAACAGAAAATACAAAACTGTATTACATCACACAAAACCATAATGGAACAAAAATCAAGTTAACAAAATGAAGTATGGTATCATACAGAAACCTTAAACAAAAACAGTTCATACTGGTACATAAACCCCATCTCATCCCCACTAAAAGAGTAGGGGAATTCAGTATGGAGAGATCATAAAAGTAAATCACAAGGAAACAATGTAAATGCATTCAAATCAATAAACCTAAGGAAAAATCAAGCAATAAGCAAAAATCACAGCATATCTGAAAAAAAATAAATAAATAAATACAGTCCCAGCTGAAAACATCAAAGGGGGAAACATAGACGAGTACTGAAAGTGCTACATCAAACTAAAAAAGGAGGTGAGACAGTACCCCTAATAAAAGAAAAAGAAATACTCCAGTCCTACCCCCAGAAATATAAATGCAAACAATACAAAGTCAAGCAGAAACCATCAAAAAACAAAACACTCAGCTTGGGAGATGTGTAAGAAGTCAACCCCAAAAGTGGAGAAAAGACATACTTCAGGTTATTAGCACATCTGTGGTCATAATCCAAGGGAGGCCTTTGCACAATGAGAACAATGTATCCTTTGGAAAGATGTATCTTTCCTTAAAATATAGCTGTTTTAAATCCAGCACAACCTTTCTCAAAATTTCCACATGTGATCCCACTTTTTGCTATAACGTAAAACCACATCTAGCCAACCAAATCTGCCATTTGAAACTCGTAATCATTACTCATAAAGTACTGATATGCCAGATCCACCAGGCAGGTAAAAAGGCACCATACAAAATAGGGAGGGCTGGGGGTATACTGGGATGTATAGGGAGAGGCATCATCAGCAGAAAACAGGAAGTTGTTATCTTTCTGTACAGACAGTTGGTGAGACCCCATCTGGAGTACTGTGTCCAGTTCTGGAGACCCCATCTTCGCAAGGACATAGACAGGATAGAGGCAGTCCAGAGGAGGGCAACTAAAATGGTGCAGGGTCTGCAAGAGAAGCCATATGAGGAGAGACTAAAGGAGCTTAATATGTATACCCTTGAGGAAAGAAGGGAGAGGGGGGACATGATAGAAACTTTTAAGTACCTCAGTGGAATCAACAAAGTCCAAGAGGGTGGCATCTTTCAGAAAAAGAGACTTGCAAGAACAAGGGGACACAATTTAAAGATAGAAGGAGGCGGTTCAGTGGCAATGTGAGGAAGTATTATTTTACGAGAGGGTAGTAGATGCATGGAACAGCCTTCCTGAGGAGGTTGTGGGGTCTAAAACTGTGGGAGAATTCAAGAATGCATGGGACAGACATAAGGCAATTCTTGTGGGGGGTAGGAAGAAATAGGCTGTTGGTTAACTAGGATCTGCGGCCTATCCTGTAGGTAGGGAAATGGGCAGACTAGATGGGCCTAGCAGTCCTTATCTGCCATCAAAGTCTATGTTTCTATGTTTCTATGTTACATGAGGATATCATAAGACATTGTGGAAAGGACAGATACTCCCCATTCCTGAGCCACAAAATCCCAAAAATCAGAAATGAATGAACAATCAAAAAATAAATGTGCAATAGTTTCTTCTTGATTAACACACTGTAATCTGTGACATAGTCATTCCATCTGTTGCTTATGTTTATGATTAACACCAACATTAATCCTTTCATGGCAAGCCAACCAATGCACATCCCACATGACAACCGGAATTCTATGATTAGTCAGTAATTTTTGTAATGCAGATAATTTATCAGCTGGACATTTATCAAAAACCTGATCTACAGGGCAAAGAGAATGTAAAAGATGGGTGTATAGCTGTTTTCTCTGGAAAAATTGGACTTGATCCACCGTAAGATGCCATTGCTTCAGTCTAAGAAATAATTCCCTAAGATAACTCGATATGGCAGTAGGTGTTCGAAGCACATCCAGTCATCCTTCAGTCCACTGGTCAAACCAGACCTGGCATCTCTTATATAATAAAGTTTCCCAACCAGAAGTTTTAAAAAGTAAGATAGGTTTAACATTACAGTGAAAAAAAAATGCTATTAAAAAACAAAGTTGGATTAACTATATTTAAACCTCCATGGTTAAGAGGTAAATAAGTAACATTCCATTTAATTGGATTAAGGCTGCTGCCCCAAAGAGCCTGAAAAAAATACTCCACAAAGTAGTTTCATTTTTTTGGGGGGGTAATGGAAAAACATAACTAAAAACATAACTAATTTATAGAAAAACCAGGATCAGAAAGGTTTTAATTAAATAAACCCGTTTTTCCTTTTTGGTTTCCATTTATTCCAATGAGCAACTTTCTGTTTACCCAGCTCCAATTTAGGTTCCCAATTCAACTTGTCCAAATTCCTCAGTCCAAAACGTATACCCCAAATAATAATAGAATCCAGATTAATAGTGATGCCAGCTAAACAAGTAATGGGTGTAAGGGTAAAACCCAACTTATATCCAGAGCATTTTGGAATATTCAGGGATGCACCAGAATATCGACCAAAATCATTACAGATAGAAACAGCAAGTCGGACCGATTCTTCATCCACCACTAATAAATTCATATCATCCGCATTAGCAACTATAGAGTGTTGAATACTAGAAGAGTTAACATGCAAGGGCTTAATATTCCAATGAGCCACAATTTTCCGAAGTTGGGGGATCTAAGAAAAAGGCATAGAGAATAGGGCTCAGAGGACAGCCCTGTCTGCCCCCCACTGTACATGAATCATCAGGCCTTTCCTACCATGAATCAAAGGAATAACTGTAGCCGTTTTATAAATCGCATCGAGCCACAGTACAACAGTCTGAGGCACCCTATAGTAAGCCAGAACGGACCACAAAAAATCATGGGAAACAAGGTCAAAGGCCTTTGTTAGAGCCAATGAGATTAAATACCCATCTACCACCCCAACCTTACTGTATTCCACAATTTCTGTAATCAATAACAATAGACCCTCAATTCGCTTCCCAGGTATGGAACAATATTGAATAGGAGAAATAACCTTTGCAGCAAATTGGGATAAACTATTTGCCAATATTTTTGTCAGAATCTTAAAATCGGAATTTAAGAGGCTAACTGGTCTCCAATTACGGATGTCAGCCTTATCCCCTTTTTAAAGATATAAATTAAAACTCCCATATTCATACTAAGCAGACTCCTTACTGTGTTCAGGATCGTATTAAACATCACGGGTAATTCCTCTTTAATATCAGGACCAATAAGCTTATACAGTTCATTAGATAGCCCGTCAGATCCAGGCATTTTCTCAGTAGAAAGAGAAGATAATGCATCTAAAAATTCCTGTACAGTAATTGGACTAGAAATATCCCGCAATAACATAGGGTCCACCACCAGAATATCTAAACCGGACAAGAAATCATGTGCTACCTCTACATGGGCAACTAAAGGCCCGTGCATTGAGGTTGTATAGATAGTAACTAAATTCAGGATTTCTACATGAGACTTCCAAAAATACCATCAGGAGAAAGGAGACAGTTCATCTCAGTATTAGCTAGTTCTCAATAACAGCTATCAAAAGGGCAGATTGTCGCAGAAGAGCCTTGGACGCCATATTTGTGCTGATAGGATAAAGCTCTAAATTTACGGTTATGATAAGCTAGTAATTTAGACTGAAGTCAGGAAATTTGTGAGGTCACATCTTGCTTAGTTTCATAAGCCAATGTCAATAAATGCTGAAAGCGAGACCGATTATGTAAGTAAGTGAGATACTGGCTATGACAGAAAGCCTTGCTGAGATGTTTATATAACTTTTGTAAGTCAAATTTCATAGATTCCCACCACTGGGAAGGGTCATCAAAAAGAAAGAAAATGGTCTTTCTAGCTGCAATGACATCCTGGATAGCCATTACCATAAATTCTTTCTGTAACAAGGAAGCATTCATTTTCCATATGCCTGGACCTTTAATGATTTGAGAAGTGTGACTCAAGAAAAGGAGACCATATCATGATCCATAAATTCTGTTGGGTGAGAGGCAGTCAGTCCCACAGAGATTTTTTTAGAGATAACAAAATAATCAATGCGAGTAGCCAAACTACTTTTATGAAAGGTAGGAGTAAGCAACCTGGTTTTACTAAAATATGCATCCATGAGCTTAACTCTGAATGTAGTATCCCATAAAAAATTTGTATCACAATATATTTTGTTTTGGGAAGGCTTATTTAATAATTTTGAAGTAATACTGCAGTTGAAATCACCATCAAAAACAACACAGACCGAAGTATATAAAAAGGGCTGGATAATTTTCAAAATAGCTATGCAATCCGCTTTAGTTTGTGGGACATAAAGATTGATTAACCTATATGTGGTATGCTGAATAATCACATCAAGGAGCAAGACACAGATCAATCAATTTAAGCAGCCGAATAGTAGGTACTGCGAAAAGGATGCCCACCCCAGATGCCACATCCTGACCAATGGACCAGAAGGAAGGGCCATACATCCAGGAGTTTTGTGCAGCTGTAATTTCATGAGTAGTATGAAAACGTACATCCTGCAGAAAGACAACACCAGGATGAAAATCTGTCAAATAGGAAAACACTGTATTCTGTTTCGTAGGTCTTTTAATACTATTCGTACTAACAGTGTAAAAAGATAAATCCATCAGAAATTACATGAAAGGAGGTATCATTTAAACCTACCCTTTCTCAAAGAGTGCCCCCATCTTTGGATTTCTGTGTGACCTTTCTTTTCTGTTGTTTAGAAGGTTGAGTCAGAGCACACTGGTGAGAGGAAGTCTCAGGGAGAGAAGACTCCAAGAAAGAGGTATCAGACTCATCCTCAGAATGCTCAGAAAGAAGAGCATCATACTTATTTGCCAGAGGAACAAGTTGTGGTTCAACCAAAACTTGTAAGGGAGTTCTAGGAGGTCTATGATGAGTCACCCTCTGTTGTATTACAGAAGCTACCTGTACTGGGGGGGTATGGCAGATACCAAAGTAACAGGTAAGTCCACAACCTTAGGGGGTGTCACCTTTAGATCCTCCCCACTGATCATTCCATTTACACTAGAGGGCATAGCCTTCTCAGAAACTGGAAATGAGGGCAGGGGCGCTTGCAAAGGGACAGTGGTCTGGGGGCAATCTGGAGGTAGAGGATTCACAGAGGTATGAAGGGTAGAACTACTTATCCTACTCTTTTGAGCTAGAGTAATAAGAAGTCGTTGTTCCTCTCCATCTTCCTGATCTGAAACATTATGGGCAACTAATGTACAATTTTGAAAAGTGTGACCAGTGTCCCCACATAAATTACACAGACATTCATTTAAGCACTGGGAACCCACATGCCCCAATTGCTCACCAACTGTACACCTCATTTGGTCACAAACACTGCTCAAATGCCCTTCTGAGCCACATTTATAGCATGTTTTAGGCTGTCCAGGATAAAAGAGGACACCCCGTCTCGGCCCAGAAAAAAAGAGTTAGGTAAATGCAACATTCCCTGGTTATTCTTAGTTAACAAAACCTTTACCCTCCAACCCCCAGTCCAAATATTCTCAGTGTCAAAGATAGCCTCAGGGTCTTCCAAAATAGTACATTTTTGTTTTAACCAGTGAGTAAAGTAATGAACACTCACACCCTCATTATGAAAGAGAACTGTAACAATCTTGTGTTCAGGTTTGGAAAGGGGTGTAGCCATAAAGGGCGACCATAAAGGCATTTTCTTAAGAGAATGATATTGAGCCCCAAAATGTTGCAGACCTCCAGTTGTCTTAAAGCTGTTGTCAAAAGTCAATTCACCAGAAACATGAATCAGCTCATGAAGTTCATGAGCAAAAAACTTCATTGAGCTTCTTGAGAAGTTGTCATGCAACAAAAACCCTATCAGGGACCTCCTGTAAACCTCCAGTGTATAACAAGTGAACAGCATTGTGATGCTTAGCTGATAGAATAGGAGTCTTAAAGAGGGAAGCATCAGGTCTGGCACCAGAACGATTAATCAAATTCAAAGTCCTGTCAACCACATTCACAGCCGCAGGAGTAGTAATGCTAGGAAACTGCAAAGCGTCTTTAGGACGATTCAAAATTGGATTTTGCATCAGGTCAAATTGTGAAAGGAGATCAAGTGCAAGGTCAGAACTAGGGGATAAAGTCCGAGTGTGAGCTGAAACATCAGGGGCAATCGTTATAGGAGAAAGACCAGATTCCCCTTGGTTAGACACCGAGTTATACACCCACCCGGAGTCTTGCAAAACATTATGGACTGGCCAGTCTTTAGAGTGAGAAGTAGGTTCCAAGGTAGGATGGGTAGAGGCAGTTACCCCAGGACAAACTGTAACCTCATTTGACAAGTCTCCTGACTCAGCCACAGTAGTAATAATAGTGTTACCTGAAGAGCGCATGTGGCTCAGTTCCACACGGTCCGCCCAGCTAATATCGGCCTCTTTTGAAGTTGCTACACCAGAAGTGTCAGTCTGGGCCCCATTGACAGCAGAGTTTTGAACAACAGGCTGAGAATCCTGAATCTGTTTCTGAAGGTAGGATTTCGTAAGAAAGTATTGACGTTCCGCAGCCAGAAGTTGATCAAATAAAGCCTGTACCTGAGAACAAGACACTGCATGTACCTCACATTCAGTAGAGCAATCCTCCTCTATCTCCTCTTCATCTAAAGGACTTCCACAGCAAGAGCATTCAACATAGGCACCTCAAGATTCTCCATCTCCACCACATTGGAGTCTGTAGTAAGTAGGACATTTCCAATAGCAGGATCCACTACACTCAAATCTGACACAGCCTGTGGTGAAATCAAGACAGAGACATTTTCCTCAACAACCATCTGCTGCTCCTCACCAGACAGGGAGGCGGCCATCTTGCCTGAGCAACAAACTGGCCAGCAGTCCCCCTACTGGCAGAGTAGGCAGAATTTTTTTATTCAAAGCATATGACAAACTATACAAATGTGTATTACTTCATACAAATCATAAGAAAAAATAAAAGCTAAAAAAAACAACTTAAATAAGCATAACAGCATACTTAAGCATCAAACATAAGTAATCTTTGTTGGTGCATAATCCTCGTCCCATCCCATTCAAATGAGCAAAGGAATTTAATATGCAATTACTCTAAATTCATAGGGAAATCAAAAAACATAAAAAGGTATTTGTATACTTCACTAAAAATGCAGGCATAATTAATCTAGTAATATGCATAACCCCCATCTTATCCCTATCAAAAGGAGAATGGAGGAGGATGGATTTCCAAATATATACAAACCAGTATGAACAGCAACCAAAGCCTATTCTTGACACACTAATTAAAAATAAAATAAAAACTAATCAAGTGGACATCAATCCCTAAATAGTAACCAAAACATATTTTATAGAAAAAAGTAAAGAACATACCTATCTAATCCTTAAGCCCTACCTTGGCTCTCAATGTAAAGGAGGGAAAAAGGGACATAGAGAACTCTAAATAAATTCAAAACCTTTCCACAAACTATTCCGCTTCTGGTCCCCTAAGGTTACCCTTTCACTTCATTTCCAACCTAACAGCTCCATAAGAAAAATAAAAAAAATTCCTGTTCTGATATGATCTGTTGCTGCAAAACAAAACGGCATCTGCAAATCCAAAGCCAATATAAAAAATGGGTATGTATTATGCGGAAGGTACCAATATCACTTACTGTGTCTAAATGGGTACAAATCCCATAATATAACACAGCTGTACTGGTGGGTAACTATCACTCCTTTCCATCTTTCCTTCACCACGTCCCAAAACTGCATTGCAAATGGACAGTGGAAACAGAGGTTGTCCATAGTTTCAATTTTCATTATACATACTACCCTAGGAAAATAATGTTCTGGTATGGTTTTATGTTTTTGGTTTCCTTTTACGTTGACTCGACCATGAATCCCCAACCATATACTGTAGTATCCCATAATTTCTCGGGAAGTCATTTTTCAGTTATATATTCTGATATGCATTTTTGTTCATTAATTGAGAATCCCAAAAAGGAGAATTCTAAAAAGTTGTCTAATATAATTTCCCTGTAAACCATTTTCCTAGGGGATCGCAGGACAATCTCATATTCCACCTTCCAATTCTGGTTTTTATCAAATACTCCAGCCCAGTCCACCACCAATCGTGGTTGAAGCTTATTTTTATGTAAAATAACTCTGGATTCCCATTCTAAAAGAACCCCTCTCAAAGTAATCAAACCCCATCTCTCCCATAATTGCCCTTGTTTCCTCATTATTGGGACCCAGTTATTGTAAAGGAATAAAGTAAAAAAGAAAACTAAAGTATGTATCATATTAACTCCACCCTCAGCCAAATATTTACATAAGACCGCTCTTTTTGTGGGGTTAAGATGGCTGCCACAGAACCCACAAAAAAAACTCATTAATGTAACCTCTAACGATTTGGGTAAAACATTACTGCACTTATAAATAAAAAAGTAGGAATAAGGAATGTGTTAATACAATATATATGCTTAAGTTTGGACATCTTCCATTTGTTCCAATTTTCCACCACTTGTTTCCCTTTATCAAGTACTATAGTCCAATTATATCAAGCCAAATCAGAAACCCCAAAATATATTCCTAATATTTTACAGGGTGTCATAGCCACTGGAAAAACCCCTATTTCTGTAGTACCTTGCGGAAATCCATTCAAACATAAGACTATTTTTTTTTTGTCATTTAAACGAGCTCCTGTAATAGTCCCTCAAACCTGAATCAAATTGAAAAGCAACACGTATGGACTCTCCATCTGAAACCACCATACATAAATTGTCTGCATAAGCCAACACCTTGCGGTGTTCAGCCAGGGAACCTGGAACATGTTTAATTCCTGAAGATCTAATTAGGATTCTTAATATAGGATCTAAGGCAAACACATATAGCAAGGGGTTTAATGGGCATCCTTGATGAACCCCTCTGTATATCTGATGTCTAGTACCCAGCCACCCATTCTCAAGGAGTACAACGTATGCTAGAGAATAACATAATTTAATCCACTGAATGAAAAGAGGCAGAATTCCATAAGCCTCCAAACAGGCCCATAAATACAAGTGTGACACACCGTCAAAGGCCTTTGCCTGGTCTAAACTAACCAAACATGCCATCATTTCTGAAACCTTAGTCTTATCTTTATTTTTTGCCATTAATTCTCTTAATAAAAACAAAACTCCTGTTATACTATGTCCAGACACTGAGGAATGCTGTACTGAAGCAATTAATTCAGGCATTATAGCACTGAGCCTATTCCCTAATAATTTGGAAAAAATCTTGAAATTTGTATTTCATTAAGTTAGTGGTCTCCAATTCCCGATTTCATTCCAGTTACCTGATTTAAAAAGAAAAATCATCAATCCCTCATACATAGAGGTGGGCAGTATCATTTCAGTCAGAAAAAAAATTATGTAAGTGCAGAACATCCTGTGGCAAAATATCCCATAATAATTTATAAATTTCATTCAAAAGTCCATCGGATCCTGGTGAAACATTCTTTCAAAGGGAAGTTATAACTACTTGTAATACTAAATGGGAAAATGGCTTCAGTAAGGAATGACTCCAAAATGAAGAAAGCTGCAGGAGGTCCGCAGCCTGTAACAATTGGTCAGTAAATCCTGAATCAGGAACAGGTGTACTAAATTGTTCTGAAATATAGAAATTTATAATCCTCATGATACCTACATTATCAGTAATCTCCAAACCAGATGTAGACATTAAACCATTAAATTTCATACAATCTTGTCATTTCTGTCATGTTATAAATGGGTTGACCTGCTCTGCAGTCCCTTTCATACTGAATATCTGTTCTCTTTGTAGAGTCAATAATCTATTATATTGAAATTGTGACATATCAGTCTTCATTTCTCTAATTTCATTACTGTAATCATCAGTTCCCATCAATTGGCATGTTAGTAAAACTCCTAACTCTTTTCAAAATAGTACGTATTCATTTTGCTTATTTAATGCCACATGTATACCCTGAGTTTGAAAAATCCCTGCAAGTATACTTTGAAATCATCCCACCAAAGCCCTAAATCTTCATACAAAATTAAAGTGGATAACTTGTCTCCTATCACTGCCTTCAAGTTTTCCAGCATTAGGGGTTGTGTCAACATGGACGTATTCAGGTGCCATACCCCTTTTCCTGAAATTCTAGGTAATGAAGTGAAGACTGCAAGGCCTATTAAGGATTGGTCCAAAGTCTCCACTGGAGTGTTCATAGTTTTGATAGCTGTCAGTGATTGATGAATGAAAAACAAATCTATACAAGATGACAGTTTACCTTTAAAAAAGGTGGGTTTAGCCCATCCCTTCCCAAAATTATGAGCATCCTTCAGTCCCGCCACCTGTATGATATTTTTGAGAAAAGCTTTATCGCAGTATCAATTTCCTGCTTCCTCCTGTGGGTGGAAATGAATGTTAAAATCTCCAAAAAATACTTGACATGATGTAAATAGAAACGGTTAAACGTTGGTCAGTAATTCTATTTGCAAAGCTTTAGACTAAGGCCCATACAAGGAAATCAATCAACAGGAAATGCCACCAGTCACCACATCTATCAATAATGCTTCGCTTGGATAGATGTCCACCAGTCTAGAAACCAATATACCATGAGTCTTAAAACAAAAACCAACTCCACAAAATTTGTCTTCTCCTATCGACCAGAAAGAAGATCCCCATACCCAATCTCGAGAAGCTTGAGCTACTTATCCCAAAGTATGCAATCGGGTATCTTGCAAAAATATTACATCAAAATTTAAATGTTGTAATTCCCCAAAGGTAGTAATCCGTTTCTGTACCGACATAATGCTGTTCACATTTAAGCTCGCAAGTCTCAAATTAAACTGTTCAGAGAGGAGGTGGATTTGTTTACCACTAGATCTGGTTACTCGTTTATAATATCTCTGGGGTTGAATTGTACTTGCTGGGGGTACAGACATTTCCTGGGAAGCAAACTCAACAGGAATGGACTGATCTTTCTCTGCCATAGGAGCTTCTTCATCTACTTGATCTGCCCAGGTGGAAAAAGGGGCAAAACTGTTTGACAAAGGTAAAGGGGAAAGAGGAACCTCCAAAGGAAATGACTGTCTATTTACTAAAGGGGGAGATTTTAAAGAATCTTCAGTGACTGGTACATTGTCCTGATCACCAGTAACAATGATAACATTGTCACTAGTCTCAGGGGAAAACGTATCGGGGCATTTTACTGGGACAGTGAGGAGAACCCTGTGGGATAGCAAATGGAGATTCTTCAGATGCCATTTGCTCCTTTTGAACTGCTAATGATGTCAGATCTAGGCCTAAGTCAAGAGGGACAGAAAGAACCTCTGGTGTAGGAAAAGTTAGGTCTCGTGTGTCATAGGGCTGTGCCCTCATGAACTGCCACGACCTCTACCTCGTCATCCACCATGAGGAACAAAGTCCTTCTCAGGGTAAGGAGGGTTACAAAAGGATCTCCTAGCTTTCATGGTCTGATCAATCATCAGGGCTTTGGGCAGCCCACGGGCAGTCAGCAAATGTGTGTTTGTCCTCTCTGCAGAGATTACATTTGGGAGAAGCTGTGCAATTTGCTACAGAACGTCCCAATACCTCACGTCTAAAACATTTAATTTGGTCACAATTAACATTTAAATGTGAACGAGAACCACACTTGTAGCAGCTTTTTGGCTGCCCCGCATAAAACAAAATCCCCCTATCCCGACCTAGAAAAAAAGAACTAGGCAAATGATGAATTCCAGAGTCAGTTTGTCATAGTTGGACCCGAACCATCCAACCCCCAGTCCAAAATCCATTATCGTTCATAATCGAATGGGGAGTGTCAAAAGCAGTACATTGTTTTTCTAAACAGAAAATTATATTTTTCAAATTAACCCTTTCATTCCAAAACAAGATAGTTACTGTTTTTATAATCGGTTTTGTGATAGGTATAGCGGTGAAATCTTTCCAAACTTCTGTATGCTTCACATTGTAATATAGTTGCCAAAATTTATCAAGTGACGTGACCATGCAAAAACTCACATCATAGATATGGTCACCTAGGGGGTGTACAAATGCATATATCTCCGCTGGGGTGAAACCCATCGAATCGAGCAGCAAATGTTTCCCTACCCAGATTCAATCTGGAACAATGGGTGCTGGGCCTGTGTAATGTAACCGGACCAAAAACCGGCATTTAGCCACTTTAGCAGGTTGGTGGAAAAGACCCGCATAAGTCTTGGGTCATTGCATCCTCAAAGAAGGAGGATTGTCTGAACATCTAGTTACCTGGCTTACCTTTTCCCATAAGTTTGTGTTTGTACCCACAACCTCTGAATAAGGCTTAGCTCGTGGAGTAGGGGATCCTTCATCAGCTAGAAGTCTTGCTGGATTCTGACCATTTTTTTTGGATCTGATGTTCGTCAGATTTCTGGAAGGCAACTGGCGCAGTAGCCAAATCTGAAGCCTCGCTCCTGGGTGGCACAGTTGCAGTTTCCGAGAAAGGGGACTTCAAAATTGTTTGTGGACCTGTCTCAAGTAAGAATGGATCTAAACACTTTTGTCCAGCCTTAATGGGTGAATGATAAGCAGGGGAACCAGCAAGAGGGATGTTGGGATCTGGTACCCATATTTTATCATGTTTAATCCATTCCGCTTTAGAAAGAGCATCCTCAGGTGCCCAGGACTCAGGAAAATCCTGAAAAAAAATTCTGCCAGAACAGACCCATCAGGACCCTGGGAAACCATTGTACTCCCTAGAGAGCCATTTGTAATAACAGTGTCAGAATCTATAAGAATTCTTTTATTACCTGATGCATTGGAAGACAACATAGATCTTTTCCTTTTCTTTTTCTCCTCTTCCAATTTGTGTCTGCAAGACTGGAAGTCATGCTCAGCTACTGATATCAGATCCAACAGGTGTTTTTTCTTCCTCTCCAATTCTGTTTGTAATTCCTCCTCTGTTTCCATAAATCCAACATCCTCAATGTCCTGGTCAGGTACTGCCTCTATATCCAAAGTCATCTCTTGAACCGTCTCAGTATCAGTTTTTCCTTCAGATTTCTGCAAGAGCTCTGGACCAGCAATAGCAGCACAACCTCCTCCTCTGGTGTCCCGAAGCTGAATGGGGACCTCCATACCTGCAGACAAATGGACAGCGCCACCTGCCTACAGAGCAGGGGAGTTTCCTTGGTGTCCTGGTCAAATTTCTCCTGTTCACTAAAAATACCACCACCAGCTTAATCTGGTTCAATTTCTGTTGCTTACCATCTGTACCCCCCCCCCGGTCACCCCTGAAAAAGGGACTTCTAGGCCCAGAGGGCTTACCGGGTCAACAAAATTCAATAAATATAAATAAATAATTAAGAAACTCCCACTCAAGACCTGGAGGCCAGTACATGGAGAGGATTCTGCAGCCTGCATCCAGAAACCCATACACAACCACACATTCAAATGTCTCACTATCCCCCACTGGGAGCACCACCAGGTTCAGATCAGATCTAAAACAGATAGCGATCCACCTCCCCTGCAGTCCCTCCTCAAGCAGTGCACAACTAAGCACCCAACCAGGACTAATGACTCCAGAAATGGACCAGAATCATCTCCTAACCAGGTCTCATTAATGCAGGGCAGGTCAAGACAGAAAATAAGGTCCAACATAATTGCAGTCTTATTCCTTATTGACCTATCATTACATAACATGATTCACCCATGATGGTGCATGGGTAATAACTGCAACGCCCTTTATGGTGCTGGCTTTATCCTGCAAGGAACTCCAGCACAAACAAATACACAAATATACAGGGACATCGCACAGCAACTACAGTAATGTAGCTGCACAACGCACCATATGGAAAAACAGCAAGAAAACACTGCATAGAACACATGACCTGTCCCAGCTGCAAAGAACATGTTGTAGGGGGCACCAGCCCCCCAATAAACCCCACATATTAAAATAACAAACTCTGATTCACTGCTGTAGTGAAGATATGTAGAAATGTGAGGCAAGTGAGATGACACTCTATGGCTGTCCACAAATTCCAACAACATGATTTTCCTACAGCACAAAAACAGTCCCATAGCAACATGGGGACACACACAGGAAACCACCACACAAGAACATGGGATGAAAAACCCACAGAAGACAACCCTTGTATCTACAAACCATTCAACCTAACAAGAGACACCTGAATACTGCAGACACAGATAGCCCAGGGAAGCAGACACCAGTAGTTAAAAGCACCATTACAGACCTGTAACAAGTGGTGCTCTAATAAACAGCAGGTATGTACAAGTGTCCCCACATGAAAAACATACAGCACTCTTAAAAACCCAGACACCCCAATAACACACACACTCCAATGTGGTTGACCAAATCATGACACCCTGATAACAGGATACCACATAGCACTGCCCAAGGTGGACAGAAAAAATCAAACAGCCCCTCAGATGCCTGCCCACTCAGCCTGGTGGGATCCCTGGAGATGGAGACTAAACACATTTGGCCTCTCTCCAGTACCCGTCATGTGCGTAATGTCATGACACACAGTGGAGTGCAACAGACATGAGTGCGCATCTAGATGCCACATGGTGACAAACTGCCAGCAATGGCACTCTGCGATGCTCACATGCAGGCATGCCACCAGCAACTGGGTGGGGAGCACAGGAAAAGGTGCAAAACTGTTGCACTGGGAGTGCTTCGCTGTCAAACTCTGCAGATTGCTGCAAATCTCACAAGAAAATCAGGAGAGTAAAAAGGGTTGCCAAACTTGGCCAAAACTGTAATGTAAAAAAATCAGGCTCTCTAAAAGAAAGCAGCCCACAAAGCCAACCAACTGGGCAAACCCAACTGAAACCCTGATTGGCTCTGCTCAGTTTTTTCAAGGATTCACTCAGCCCCAAGGATTTCCTCCCTAACTGCTTATCCTAACTGAAGGGGAGAAGAAGGAGTGAGGGACTATCACCAGTAGCATGCTAGGGAGAAACAAAATAGAAGAATTAATAGAAGCCCCACAAGCTAGTTTACTAATTGTGTCCCCCCTTTCCCAACTTAGATCCTTAATAGCTAATGTTTCTCTAAAGAGACCCTGATGGGAAACTGATATGTTTTCTATATTTAGTTTTTGCTTTTCATTTCTATGTACAGTAGCATGAAAACAGGATCATGGTCCCAAAGACTTAATCTGCTCTGGCTACTTTTCTACACCTGACATTACAATCCTTGTTTGTAATGTCATAGTCTGTTGCTGTGGAAAAGATTATGATGCCAAAAACTCCCCAAAGCTCCATTTATTATCTGCATAGAATTTAATCTAGCTATTCAGCTTGAATGGTGTGTTAGATGTCAAGTTAGTATACAAAATGTTTCTTTGCCTTGCATCATACGTATGTTATGATACAAAGAAAAGTATTCGATTGTATTCCTACTGCCTTAGATATATGAAAATGTGTTTTTAGGCTACCCAACAGAGGACTATCTTGCAGATAGATCTCTATCCTAATGGTAGTTTACCCTGTGTAAAAATAAAAGTGGTTACTACAACATAAATTTTGGATTATGGTGTCACATGTAGGTACACAGCTAGAAGAGATGGAGTCTACCTGCCTGTGAGCCAGTTTTCTTGTGAATATGCATAGTTATAAAAACAGGAAGCTGCATTTCAAAAACACGTGAATTTTAATCATAAATGTATCTGAAAATTTTATTTCTCAATTTCTCTTGTAATGTCAGGCACTCTTCAAAGAGCTCTTAATAACATAGTACACCACAGTTTTTCAAAATCATGACATTTACTTCAGGTTAACATGTTGAGAGGTAAACATAACACCCAATATGTTAAATAAAAATGACAACTAAAGAACATGAAATGAAATCATACTCTAGCAAATAAACTAGCCAGAGAGATAAATCTAGCACTTAGCATCAGTTAAAGAGACACAGTGCACAGTGATGATAAAAGAAGTCCAGTAACGGAAGTCCCAGGCAGATTTTTAATCACCTCGGGAAGGGTTAGGGAGAAACTAGAACAACGTAAAGGGAAACATTCATGTACAGTGGTCATAGTAGTTTGAAAACCCATGAAAGGTTCTTTCAAATGAGGCTTTGGGTTTACCTATAGCAGGAAGCACTTTAGTGATATAGATTAAATAAGGGCCTGATGTTCAAAGGGCCCTTAGAATGGCCCAAGGTGAGTCAAACATCCACCTTGCATCAAACCCTGGTGCGCCAAATTCTGTACACCCTATTTTGTAAGAAATGCATTCTCTGTGGCAAAGTCCCCCAAAATGCCACAAGAGGTCCATTGTGTCAAACATGTGATGCATGGGGTGAGAATGATGCAAGCTGAGACTGAGGCAAAGCTGAGGCAAAAATATGATTCACGGGACCAGATTTTGCAAGGGCCCTTAGATCGACACAGGGTGCATTAAACAACCACCTTGAATCAGATCCAGGTGCACCAAATACTGTGCACCATATTTTGCAAGAAAAGCATTCTCTGTGGTAAAGTCCCCCAAACTGATGTAAGAGGTCCATTGTACCAAATAAATGACACAAGAGATGAGAATGACGCAAACTGTGTAAAAAAATGGTGAAAGTTAAAGTAAAAAAAATGACTCAATGAATGAGAATGACACAAGTTGAGTCAAAAAAATGATTACAAAGGACAAGAATGATGCAAACTGTGTCAAAAAATGCAGCAGATGAAATTGCCAAGACTAAGCCCCCAAAACGTTCCCTTCCCCCCCCATTATGGGCCTCTTTATATGCTCTAGTGTATGTTAGATCAGCTCTGAGTGGTCTAATAGTGACATGCATCTTAGGCACAAGGACAGGACTCACAGGGCCCGATTCTCAAAACTCAGTGCAAGCCGCGCTAAAGGTGGCTTGCACCGATCGCCCATGCACCAGTCTGCTGTCAGTCACTGAGCATGTACTATATGCAGTACATGCTCATTCAGAGCTCAGTTGGCAGCTGGCCATGGTAGTGAGTGGGGTGAGCAATGGGCTATGCCAGTCACCGGCCCTTCAGCTTGGGGAGGGGTGGTTGGGCACTGCCAGGTGGGGCCACTAGATCACCAGGTGGTAAATATTACAGTAACACAGGGTCATCAGGATGGGGGGCACTAGACTACCAGGAAAAGGGTCTCTTTATTTGTTATTTTAGCAATGATTGGGGTTCGGGGATGGTTGGGGGGCCACTGGACTACCAGGGAAAAGTGGGTTATATATTTATTATACAAAGATCGTGGATTGAAGAAGGGTTCCACTAGACTACCAGGGAAATGGGGGTGATATTTATTTATTTTACAATGATGGTGGGGCACTAGACTACCAGGGAAATGGGGGTAATGTTTATTTTTTTAACAATGATGTGATTGGGGAGGGGGGACCATGGAACATTCCCGCTACCTGGTCAACTCCCTGGGTGGTGACATTTCAAAGTACCCCTAGACTTGCAAGTGCTGGAAATGAGAGATGGAGATGAATGAAAGCAAGCAGGGAGTAAGAGGGGTGGAATTTTAGTGCCGGGGGACTCAATACTAAGAGGTGTCAGGTAGGGTAGCAAGAGGGAGAGGCATAGTCGCATTTGGGTAGAGGCCATGCCAGGAATGACAGCAGACAGGGTGGAACAATCTGTTCTGAAATATGCTAGAAGGGTTAGGGACAAGCCTCATTTAATTATACATCTTGGGATGAAAGACCTGGCTGACAAGACAGTAGATATATTCCAGAGAAGTTTGAGGAACTAAGATAATTATGTGAGGGGCAGGAAGATCAGTAACTTTTTCAGAAATACTTCCAGTGCCCTGGGTAAGCACAACAAGAAAGCTGAGAATAGAGGAATTTAATGGATGGTTAAGAACCTGGTGTTATGCTAAAGGGTATGGGCTGTTGGGGGGTAAGGGCCTGGAAGGACAGTAGTCTCTATACCAAGGACAGACTACACTTGAGTGAGGAGGGAAAGAAAGTGTTGAAATAGAGGATGGAGGAGTACATAGAGGAAGTAGGGTATTTAAATTAGGAGTGGGGGGGTGGCAAGTGGGTAAGAGACATGCAGAGACCACAGGTTGGGAAACCATATGAGCTTCCCCCATAACAGTGACAAAGGACAAATGGCAAGTACTATTGGTGATGCTAGGAAAGGAGGGCAGGATGGGAAGGGGGGAGGGTGGAAGGTGGTTACCCTTAATGCTAGGAGCCTTGGAAGGAAAACTGCAGAGTTACAGATGCTCATAGCAGAGGGAGAGGTGGACATTGCAGCCATCACAAAAACATGGGCCACCCAAACCAATGACTGGGACCTGTCTCCACCAGGGTACAGGTTATTTCGTAGGGACAGGGTGATTTGGAAAGGGGGGGGTGGCACTATACATGAAGGAAGGACTGAAGTGTGTAAGGGAGAAAGGGGAGGAGGGTAGTACGGAGTCATTTTGGATGCAAATCCAGTATTCCTAGAATAGGATTCTCAGAATGGGAGTGGTGTACAGGCCGCCATCTCAGATGGAGGAGTTAGACAGGGAACTAGTGGGACAGGTCAAGAGGACCTGCAAGAAGGGTAGTGTGGTGATTGTGGGGGACTTCAACATGCCAGGAGTGGACTGGAGTACCCCAACAACCAGGAACAGAAGAAAGCAGGTACTGCTGGATGCCTTCCAGGACAGCTTCCTGCTGCAAATGGCCAGTGAACCAATCAGATTAGGGAATACCCTTGACCTTGTGTTGGCAATTGGGGACTTTGTGAGAGAACTTATAGTGTAAGAACCGTTGTCAGGGAGTGACCACCTCTCAGTAGGGCTCACATTGGATACGGGCAAGGAAGGAGTGGAATCTGGCACAAGAGTGCTGGACTTCAGGAGGGACAACTTTGGGAGGATGGGGGAAGTGGTAAAAGGGTACCTGGCCAGAATTCAACCTAGTATGGACACTAACCAGAGGTGGGAGTTCATAAAGCTGGGGATAGTGGAGGCAACCAAAACCTGCTGCAAGGCCCAAAGCAAGAAGGCTAGGGCTAAGAAACAAAGCTGGTTGAGCAAGGCAGTCATGGAAAAGGTAAGGAGAAAAAGAGCTGTCTTTAAGAGGTACAAGTAAACAGGGAAGGGGAGGACAGGGAGGAATACTTGATGGAATCGAAGGAGGTGGCACGGGCAGTAGGTGGAGCCAAGGCATCTACGGAGCTCAGGTTGGCACAAGGCAATAAGAAGGGCCAAAAGGACTTCTTTAGGTGCATCAGAGAGAAAAGGAGCTGTAAGGACCACATAGTAAGGATTAGGAAGGAGGGGGGTTGGGTGGAAGCATGGTGCCATAAGGCAGAAGCACAAAATGATTACTTCTGCTCAGTATTTACTAAGGAGAAGCGGGGGTGACACCCAATGGAGGAGGAATGGCAGAAACAAGGGGGTGACAGATGGGGAAATCATGGAGGGCAGAGTTCGGGAGGGTTTGAAGGCACTGATGGTGGACAAGGTGCCAGATCCAGATGGCATCCACCCCAGGGTACTGAAGGAGCTGGTAGGACCTATTTAATGCCTCACTACACTCAGGGTGTGTACCTCAGGATCGAAGGATGGCTCATGTGGTGCCTCTCCACAAGAATGGCCCCAAGGATGAACTGGGGAACTACAAACCAGTGAGCCTCACATCTATCATGGGTAAGCTAATGGAGACTATCCTGAAGAAGAGGCTGGTGACCCTCCTAGAGGCCAAAGGACTACAGGACAGCAGACAGCATGGCTTCATATGTGGCAGATCCTGCCAAACCAACCTGGTGGAGTTCTATGACTGGGTAACTAGGCAACTGGACAGAGGCCATGCTGTGGTGTCCTGTATCTGGACTTCAGTAAGGCATTCAACTCAGTGCCGCATGGGAGGCTGGGAAGTAAGTTAGAAGGCACGGGGCTGGTGAGATGGGTAGGGAAATGGCTTCAGGGAAGGCAACAGAGGGTGCTGGTGGGTGGGGAGCTCTCACACCCAAGGGTAGTGACAAACAGTGTTCCTCAGGACTCGGTGTTGGGACCAGTGTTGTTTGGGATATTCATTGCAGACATATCACTGGACATCAAGAGCAAGATCAGTCTGTTTGCTGATGATATCAAGATAGGAGCGGTGGTGGATGACTAGGGGGATGGCAGGGGTTGCAGGATGATCTGACAAAGTTTGAAACCTGGTCAGACACCTGGCAACTGGGGTTTAAAGCCAAAAAGTGCAAGGTGCTGCATTTTGGGATGAAGAACCCAAGGAGGAATTAACAGCTGGGGAGAGTGCAGCTAGTCCAGACAGATGAGGAGGAGAAGGATCTGGGGGTGCTCATTACAGGGTCAATGAACAACTCGGCACAATGTAGGAAGGCAGCTGCAAAGGCCAACAAATGCTGGGTTGCATTGCAAGGGGTATATCCTCGAGGAGGGAGGAGGTGATTCTGCCACTGTATAGGTCATTAGTTAGACCACACCCGGAGTACTGCTTACAGTACTGGTGCCCATATTTAAAGAGGGACATTAAGTTACTGGACAGAGTGACAAAGATGATCAAGGGGCTGGGGGACTTATGATACGAGAGAAGGCTGAGGGGGTTATGTACTTGCTGGAGGAGAGGATGGACAGGGGGGACATGACTGAATACTTTAAGTACATGAAAGGAATAAACAAGACAGGCACAGAGGGGCTGTTCAAAGTAAGGGAGGGGAGGGACACCAGGGGCCATGATATGAAACTGGAGGGAGGAAGGTTCAGGAGGGAGATGAGGAGACACTTTTTTACAGAGAGGGTGGTAGCTGGGTGGAATGCGTTACTTGCAGAAGTGGTATCCAGTAGAACAGTGGACTGCTTCAAAAGGGGATGGGACAGGACAAGGGGAAGGGTCAATGGGGGGAAGGGCAGAAGGAAGGGGCAGCTGTAGAATAAGGGGTGCTAGCTGCACATTCAAGCAGACTTGATAGACCTCTAGGCCTTTATCTGCTGGCAAATTTCGTACATTCGTATACTACTACAGGGGGAGTTTTGTGAATTGAAATTTTGGGGATTTGGCAGCCTGTATCTGCTGCAAGCCCCTGGCGCCATGTCGCAGCACTGTGTACGGTGCAAGGGTGGTGCAAGCACAGATAGGTGCAGGCTGTGTGCGGTAGGCATAGTCTACCTTTGTGAATTGCTTCTGGGGCATCCTTTGGTGTAAGGGGCACTTTGCACCTATCATGTGGATGCAAGTCCCTTGTGCCACCCCAGGAGTTTTGTGAATTGGGCCCACATTCTTTGAAAATCCCAAATAAGGGGATGGTACATCATTTAAGTGACACCGGCATCTCTTCCGACACAGCACAGGCATTTTTCCAGTGCAAGCATGACGCAAGCCAATCTGGCACATTTTTTGATGCAAGCACCATTTGAAAATGAGAACTGATGCAAGTTTTGATGCTTCCTGCTCCTTGTATCAGTTGCTTTTGATGCAAGCACCCTGCGTCATTCTCTGGCCTTGTAAAATCCAGCCCGCAGAGTGAGATGGAAAGAAAATGATGCAGGCTGAGTCAAAAATATGGTGCAGAGTGAAAATCATGCAAGTTGAGCCAGAAAAATGAAACAAGTTCAGTAAAAAAAACAAGCAAATTGAGTAAAAACAATGAAGCAAGTTGAGTCAGAAAACGCATGTATGGAGAAAAGTGAGGCAAAGCTGAGTCTAAAAATTATGCAAGTTGAGTCAAAAAAATGAAGTAAGCTGAGTCAAAAAAAACACATGCATGGAGGAAAGTGATGCAGAACCAAATCTAAAAAGTGATGCAAGTTAAGTCAAAAGAATGAAGCAATTCGAGTAAAAACAAAAAATGGTGCACAGAGTAAAAATGACGCAAGCTGAGTCAAAAATTACCACCAACGAAATGGCCAAAACAATGGCATGTTACGCTCCCAAAACACTGTCAACTAGAATTGCAAGGGCATATTGGTTCTATAACCAGACCACTACATGATCTGCCCTCAATTTCATATGTGTCAGTGTCAGTTGGACCAGCTCTGGCTGGTCTAATAGTGGCATGCATCTTCAGTGCAGTGTCAACAACCTCCAGCTTTGAAAATCCAAATAAAGAGGGATGTTCAATCATTTTTATGACGCAAGCCCTGTTGCGACATGGTGCACCCATTTTTTGATTCAAGCCTGGTGCAAGCCACTTTGACACAGTTCTGATTTTGATGCAAGTAGTGCTAGAAAATCAGAATTGACACAAGTTTTGCATCAGCTTGCTCCTTGTGTCATTCTTTCGTGTCGCAAGCTCCTCACGTCATTCTTTGACCTTTTAATACTACATTGCAGTCATTTGTGGAACCATAGAGATTGCATATATTCATAAAAACCTACAGTGGTCATCATGTGACTCACCACTCATTTGCATACTATCCCCATAGACATAGTATAGGCCAGTTTCATATGGTGGCATGAAAGCTCCTAATAGTCCATGTGATGTCCACTCTAGCTTTTATATGTATAGGATCTCTTTGTGTAGAACATTCACATCAAGGAATAAGTTGTGTTGACTTAATGTAGTTAGCTCCCTCCTTTTTGTCTTGATGATTAAAGATTTTGAACCATTGTGTAATCAGGTTGTACATGTGGATGATGCTACCTTTGCTACCACTTATACTGAACAGGAATAGAAAAACTGCAGAAGAGCCTTGATTATAGTGCCAAGCAGGTAGATGACAATATGATCTTCATGAGTGCTAGACAAACTTACATTTTGAAAATAAACTATCACTCATCAGAATAATATTGGGCACATTCCTCATAAATGGAGACATCATCAATACTGTCAATTATGTCAAACTAGTGGGCATTGCGATTTCATTAGATAAAAAGTGGCACTCCCATGAAGAATATATGATTGCTAACGCGAACAAGCAAATATATTTTTGTAGCATCTTAAAATGGGCTGGCCTATCTGAGAGTGGCCTTCTGAAAGTATATAGGAGTTTACAATGTCCCATCTTAGTATTCAGTTGTTCTCTATGGAATTTTTGCCTTACTAAAGGCAATTTAAAGATTTTGAATCACTTTAAAGATGGGTGTGCCATACTATTAAAGAGCTGCCGACACCTCAAAGAAAACTTTGAAAAACATAATATTTAGGTACAATTTAACTTGCATTCTATATGTATTATATAGATTTCTCCTCCCCATTATTTATTACTGAAGAAATTTGATGAAAACGTGTTCTCTATTCCTAAGCATTCATCTGCCTCTTTAGCCAACTCCCTACTTAGTATCATAATCCTCTGCTGTGACATCACAGTCTGTTCTCATGGGAGTAACTGCGATGTCACAAGTAGTGTATTGTGACTGCAGGTAGGGAGAAAGCAACAGGACTGGATGAACTCTACAAGAGCATAAATCCTGTTTTCATGTAAATAACCTCAATAATAAATAACGGGGAGGAGAAACACAGAACTATTGTGAAATACAAGCTGAACTGTGTCTAAATGTTATGTTTTGTTAAAGCTCTCTTAATGGCATCAGCTGCTCTTTAAAAACTCAAAATACAGCCAAGGCCTTTTGAAATTTAATACGTCTACTTTTATAGAATGACTGCAAAGAATTGCATGATTAGTTTTTCTGGCAATGAAAACCTCCTTAAATAAACCTCATTATTTGATTTGCGCTAACCCCTTAATAATCACTTGATGAGGCAACAGACAGAATAGTGAACTAATAAAAACTTAACAAGCTGCTTTAATACCCCCTTCATCTCCTGGGCAGTCTCCAAACTTGCATAAATAATTTGGAATGGTTAATGGATACCAGATGAATCTTAAATTAGTGTCTATTACAGCCCATGAGCCTTTTGTTATAAATTTTACTTCTGAGACGGCAGTGGTTCATCCTATTCCAGCAGAAATACAATGAAGCAGAGCTCACTTTTATGCCAGCACTAATCTGCCACATTGAAAGTTTCATGCTGCTATGAATGTGTATAGTAAGATCATTGCATTTTTAAGGTCAATGTAAAGTGCTAATATTTTTTATTAATGGCAGTTTGTTAAGTATCATGATAGTCTGCTACTGTGGCTTAAGATGTGTATATGTTTTTTTGCAGATATATAATGAGGTTATATTTTATAGTATGTGGCCCAGATATTCAGACTATGACGGGCAGTGGTGCAAGCCTGGGTGCAGCGCAACTGGGCTGTACCGGGGCCAGGACCAGGCGATATTCAATGGTGATGTGCCATGGCATAGCACTGGTGAATATGGCAAGGTCGGCACACATACTGCGCATGATGAGGTGGCACTGCACCAGCTCAAGCTACAGAGCGGGAGCACGGGGATGTGCCAGTGCAAGTGCCGTTGCGTTAGGTGCATCACCTGCTATATACAGCCGGGGGCATACAAATGAGGCCATAATATATGCAAGGAGTAAATGGGGCCATTTGCATGTCATTATGGCCCCATTTGCATGCATTGTGGAGGGTGTCCAGGTGAAATGTGCCTGATGCCCTGTCTAGCTGCTGTCATTGGGGGTTGGGTCACTGGTGGGCTACTGTAACCCCTTCCCCTCCTGAACGCCCAATCGTGGGCTTCTGTACTATTAAATATTAACCTGGTGGTCTAGTGGTTCCCTCCCCATAAGCCCGATAGCGGGCTTCTGTAAAATTAAACTGTAACCTGGTGGTCAAGTGGTTCCTTCCCCGTATGCCAGATCGTGGGCTTCTGAAATATTAAAGTTTAACCTGGTGGTCTAGTGGTACCCTCCTCCGGTCATGGGCTTCTGCAATATAAATGTTTACCCTGGTGGTCTAGTAGTTCCTTCCCTGTATGCCCAATTGTAGGCTTCTGAAATATTGATGTTCAACCTGGTGGTCTAGTGGTTCCCACCCCATATGCCCAATTGCAGGCTGTTGTAATGTTAAATATTAGCCTGGTAGTCCAGTGGTACCCCTCCCCACCCACCCACAGAGGACCCCCGGCCACCCAGCACCCCTGTCATTGGTGGGCAGCACTCACCCTACATACCATCAGCAGCTCATCGAATGACAGCATAGTATGATCTGTGCCTTGTTTGTCTGTGTGTGGACCATTAGCTTGCAGACCATACTGTAGCCACACAGTGGACCAAATATGTGAAATGAACACATTCTTCACATATCTGGTCTCTGTGTAGCACAGTATGGTCTGAAGCCCATTGGTCCACACTGTGACCAATAGGCATACAGATCATACTGCACGCTGTCATTCAGAGGCAGCCGGGCGGCACGCAGACAGGGGGCTGCCACCACCGAGATGAGGGGTGGGGTGCTGGGTGGCCGGGGTCCTCTGTGGGTGGGTGGGGAGGGAGGTACTGCTGAACCACCAGACTAATGTTTAGCATTACAACAGCCCATGATCAGGCATATGGGGAGAGAACCACTAGACCACCAGGTTAAACATTTATATTTCAGAAGCCCACAATTGGGCATACGAGGGGAGAGAACCACTAGACCACCAGGGTAAACATTAATATTACAGAAGCCCACAACCAGGCATACGGGGAGGGAACCACTAGACCACCAGGTTAATATTTATTTGTACAACAGCCCACGATCGGGCATACGGGGAGGGAGGGGGTCCACTAGACTATCAGGGAGGATTCAGATGCTTGTGGATGGTGTTCCTGCTGAGCGGGTGGCCACCCATGGCTGGAAGCCATTGTGGTGCACCTTGCAGTTCAGCTGCCCACCAGTGGGTGGCCAGCATTTGCGCTTTTTATTTTTGGCTCAACTTTGAGCACCAGTGTGCGGAGCATGTAGGGGTTGCACCAGCATATGCACCACACATCCCGGGCTGAATATCAGGATGTGCTGCATATTCATGGGCACACCGCCTGCATCTGTGCTGCATACATTACCAATGCGCCCCAGCGCATCGGGAGTTGCGCCACGCAACCTGCCCCTTTGAATATTACGTGGGGTCGCATTAGGGGCTGCGTATGGTGCAACCCTGTTGCGCGATACACAACCCCTTTGTATATCTGGGCCTGTATGTGTAAACTTCAAACAAGTTTATGGTTTTAATAAATGCAATATCTGTCTGTCTGTCTGTCTGTCTATCTGTCTGTCTATCTAGCTATCCATCTATCTATCTATTTATTACTTTTAATTTCTGGCTCCCAGGCTGGTCAGCACATAGTTGAGTGGGCTCAGGTGGCTCTGCACCTTATAATGATGACTTATTCCTGCAGCCAGTACTCCAAGTACCTTAAAATGCCACACACCATGAAACACTAATAATAAAATGCGTGTGAAGCTGGAGTCATACTCCACTACGCCTTCAGCCTCATAGCTTATTCTGTCCCCAGCCTCACTCGATGGAAATGCATCCTTATTATTTACAAGGACCCATGCGTTATCATTTTTGCAATAACTGGTTTATTATATACACGTTGTCAGTCTACTGGTGTGTGTTTCATTTATTGGTTTATTTCTTTTCTTCTGATACACTGCAGTGACCCTTCCTACAGTGGCAACTTCCCGGCCTTGTTTCCCCATCTCTACATCTTAACTCACCTCCTCCTCCTCCTGTCCCAAACTTGCCCCTCCAGTATGGATTCAGCAGAATGCTGGCACAAAAGGTCCTCCACAGATAATACATCATTCTAGGAGCTAGCAGGTAGTCAGGTCATGAGGACCCAAGAGTGCCTCCTTCATCCCTCCAGCACTCCAAGGTTTTTCCTTGTTTACTTTTCCTGCCCACAGGAAGCAGACTGAAAGAGCTCAGATGCACAAATACATGTCAGTGTGCTCTGGAAATCCTTCTACATCATCCCACCCACTTGTCAGCTTCAGCGCTATCTCTGCTTACCCAGGTGACAGTAGCATAGTGGAGGGATATTCAGTCATCCCAAACCCACTGGCCCTCTAGTGTCTTGAGTTTATTCTGAAACCGGGGTCACTGGCATTGCAAGTGGCAAAGCTGAAACTACACCAATGGGCCAACCTCATTCTAAATTATCTATGAGTACCTGGGATAGGGAAGGACACAATGGAATTTAAGAACAATTTGATACCCAGGAAAGGACTGTTTTTCAGATTGAAACATAAGGCTGGATTTTGAAACCTCATGTCGAAAATGCAATTCCTGAGTTTGGACACAAAGGAAACAAAAGCCACACTCCATAGGAGAAATAAATGGTCAACAGGCTAATAGCTAATTTAAGACAGCAATTTATTGCAGAGTACAATGAGGATACCTAGCTCCAGTGCTTCAATCAAACCTGGTCTTCCTCAGGGGATGTATTTTCTGTCTCATCATATAACCATTTTGCATGCTCATATCAAAGGTGTTGTGCTTAAAAAATACGTAGTGCAATTGAGAACCTAAATTCCTATAGAAATATATTGGAGCTGGTGGGGGGGGGATTACAACACCTGGAGAATTGGAATAGATAGACTCAAACACAAAATATCAATACATTGCAACAGAACAGCATCTGAGTGAAACCTCCATTCAGTTTCTAATAAATATGGTCAATATTATAGCATAACATTTTATTCAATTATCACATTTTCAATATTTAAGAAACTAAAAGATCCTACTCAATGGTGCCACTGAAAATCAAAATATTTTTCTCAAGATAAAGGGGGGGACAAAATAAAGAGGGAAATAAGTATTGATATGAATCATCTGAAAAAGATAGAAAGATAGAGTGATAAGAACAAACGGGCAATATAATGGATAGTCACAGTAAATCAAGAACCCAACATTATGTCATTATTCTCTTAAAAAAGGGCAGAAAACCTATCTCTTCATTGAGTCTATTTGGCTGTACTGTATCAAGGGATACCATCCACTAGGTTTCTTTTTGCAGGATGCAGTTAAGCCTATTGCATCCCGCTCTGTTTTGGGTACGTGCTCAAGTTCCACCAATGGCATTACAGATGGATTTGACCAATGAGAATTCAGAAAGTGTGCACCCAAGGTGTGATGCTCATTACCATTAGCTATTGCCCTTATATTCTCCTGGATGCAACCTTTCAGTGGCCTGATGTACAGCCTATGTAAAAAAAAGTTCCAGGGGCACCAGGCAATGTACAGAATGAATTAAATGACAGAGCTGATAAGTTGTCTGATGTGCACATTATGGCCATTTGTAGGATGAGTAAAACATTTTCCCTTTTTGGCAAATTTGCAAGCACTGCAATGGCCACAGAGGAACAAACCCTGGGGTTTAAGTGGTAACCAGTTTAAGTGTGGGGACTCTCTCTTAGAAGCCACAAAATGGCTGGATGTGAAAATGTCTCATAAATGTTTGGACTTTTTGAAGGTTACCTTTGGTTTCTCCAAGATGTTTCCTAGGATGTTTTAGTTCCAGCAAAATTGACCAGTGCCAGTGCATCAGGTTACCCACCTTACCTGCAAAATTGTTGTACTCTGTGGGAATTTCATTTGCTGGTGGTCATTTTTTGGCTTGGGTTTGGGTTTCAGACAAGTTGTTTCTTTCAGTTTTGCTAACCTTTTGATACGTTGATGAGGACCTCCTCACTGTACCCTCTGGCCCTGAATCTTGTTAACATATCAGTGGCTTGAGATTCAAGTTTATCTGATCAGAACAATTTCTTCATACCCTAATCAGCTGGCTGTAGGGGATCGACTGTACCAATTATTTTGGGTGGAAAATGGTGGCCCAGAGAACCTAGTTGGTGGCTGTTTGTTTTCTATAGCTAGCTGTGGGCACTATCTGACCAGTTGAGGCACTGAGGAGCACATCCAAAAAGAAGCACAAGTTCCTATCTGATTCATAGTTACATTTCAAAATGTCAGTGCTGGTATTCAGATATCTCATGAATTGTATCTGTTCCTCAGTACCTCTCCAGATACAACCAATGTCATCTATATATCAATGCCCCTTTAAAATGGTTGCATGACAAGACAGAGAACACGCCCCATGAGGAAGACCGGGTTTGGTTCAGGGCTAGAAGGTATAGTAAGAAGGTCCTCACAAACTTTCCAAAGGCTAGCAAAATTGAAAGAAATACCCTCCTGAAACCCAAACCCAAGCCAAATAATGACCACCAGCAAATAACATTCTCCACTGAGTACAACAATTTGGAGGGGGGGGTAAGGTGGGTAAGCTGCTATACAGGTACTGGCCAGTTCTCCTGGTAGATAATATCCTTGGCAACATTGTGGGGGAGAAATCTATGGCAACCTTCAAAAAGTCCAAACATTTAGGGAAAATTCTTATCTCTAGCCATTTTGTGGCTTCTTCCACTGCAGCCATTGCAGTGTTTGCAAATATTCGAAAGAGGAAAAATGTTTTACTCATCCTACAAATGACAGTAAGGTGGATATCACACAGTTTATCAAATATGTCACTTCATTCATTGAATACTGTATATTGTCTGATGCCCCTGGAACCATTTTATGTGGGCCATACTATCAGACCACTGAAAGTGCACATCCAGAAGCCTAGAAGGGCAGTAGCCAACAATATTGAGCACAATGTCTTGGGTGAACACTTTCTGAGTTCTCATGGGTCAGATCCATCTGTGGTGTCATTTATGGGACTTGAGCACATACCCCAAAACAGAAGAGGGGAATAGGCTTAACCACCTCCTGCAAAAAGAAAACAGGTAGATGGTGTCCCTTGATACATTACAGTCAGACTCAATGAAGAGATGGATTTCCTGCCCTTTTCAAGAGAGTAATGACATAATGGGTTCTTGATTTACTGAGAACATCCATTATATTCCCTGTTTGTTCTTATCACTCTGCCTTTCTATCTTTTTCAGATGATTCACATGAATGATTATTTCCCTCCTTTTCATTTTCAGAAAACTATTTTGATTGACAGAGGCACCATGGAGTAGGATCTTTTCATTTCTTAAATATTGAAAATTTGATTACTAAATGACATTTTATGCTACAACATTAGCCATTGGCTTGATTTTCTAAAGGCAAATTATGATGCATAGTGCCTGCACCAAACGGGGAAGATGCAAGTGGCAGCTGTCATCATAGTTTTCAGCAATCCCAATTTTCAAACATCAGCTGTGGCAAAATTGGTATGCTGTTCAGCAAAGCCCCCTTGCACTACACTTGCTGCAAAACAGCCCATGCACCAGGTTGCCATTCTACAAGCCCGGCTGTGGTCACAACATGGGGCTGCTTTTAGACCAGCCAGAAGGTGGTCAAAGGGCCATGCACCATTGCCTGGGAGGGTGGCAATTGGAGGGCAGCAAAGAGGTGACTGGGGGACACAAGAAGCATGGGAGGAGACCTTTGAGGTGACGGGGGCATGGTGCTAATGTGCAGGGTATGAGGTGGCAGCTTGTGGGGGTGCCCTGTGCTCCTACATACAGTCAATCAGACCCAGACAGGAGGCTGGCAGAAAGGGAGTGGAACCCTGCCTCAGGAGAATGCAGCTCTGGTACCTGCCCCATAGGTGCCATTGACCACAACACTGTTGGTGGGCAGCAGTGGCTGCAAGTTCCAGGGTGTAAGTGGTGTCAGGGAACAGTTCTTTGGCACTGAACCATTCCCCTAGCACCAGGCTCCCAACATGTAGGCAGGCTGCTGCCCATGGATGGTATTGTGGTCAATGGCACCTGTGGGGCAGGTGCCAGGGCTGTATCCCTCCTGAGGCTAGGTCCGCTCCCTTTCTGCCAGGCACCTCTCCTGGTCCAATCAGCTGTATGTAGGAGCACAGGGCATAGATACAAAGATACTGTACATAGATGCTGTTCGCAGGTAAGCACCACTCGACCCATCCAATCTACCCTTTTAAGCTTCCTAACGAAGCATCCAGTGACCCTTTCTGGTCATTGGCTTTAGCTTTTTCTTCCTATCTCTATTATTCCTTTGTTTCTGTCCCATGCATGTTTGAAGCCCACCACTGTACAGTCTGCCACCACCTCCTGGGGTAGGCTATTCCATGCATTGGTCAACCACCCTTTCTGTAAAAAAGAACTTCCTGACATTTCCCCTTATGCCACCACCCCTCAGTCTCATGTCATGTCCTCTTGTCCTGACACTACTATTAATGTGGAATATGTTGTCCCCTTCTACCTTGTTAATGTCCTTGAGGTACTTGAATGTTTATATCATGTCACTTCTCTCCCACCTTTGTTACACAGTGTACAAACTGAGGTCCCTCACTCTCTCCTTGTAAGGCTTGTGATGTAATCCCTTCACCATTTTGGTCGCCCTCCTCTGAACCATCTCTATTTTGTCAATGTCCTTTCGAAGGTGTGGTCTCCAGAACTGTACATCATATTCAAGGTGAGGTCTCACCAGGGTCTTGTACAGTGGAACTATTACCTCCCTCCTTTGGCTTGTGATTTCCCTTCCAATACACCCCAGCATCCCACTAACCTTCCCACCGCCTTTGCCATCTGCCTAGCAGCCTTCAAGTCATCTGTGATTATGACCCCCAAGTCCCTCTCCTCCTTAGTTACTGTCAGCAGCTCCCCCCAACCTGCAACTCACCCCATGGTTCCTGCTCCCCACATACATGATTTTGCACTTCATAACCTAAAACTTTAGCTGCCATGCCCCTGACTATCCCTCCAGCAGTGCCAGGTCTTTTCTCATCCTTTCCACCCCTCCGGAGTATCCACCCTATTGCAGATCTTGGTGTCATCTGCAAACAGGCAAATCTTTTCCTCCAGGCCATCTACAGTGTCACTGATGAAGACATTGAATAGGACTGGCCCCAGAACTGACTCCTGAGGTACCCCACTGGTCACTTTCCTTTTGTCTGATTGGGTTCCATTCACCACTACCCTCTGTTTTCTGTCCCTTAACCAGTTTCCAATCCTGTTCACCACCTTGCATCCCAACCCCAGGCTATCTAGCTTGTTGACCAGTATCCTATGTGGGACTGTATCAAACGCTTTGCTGAAATTGAGGTATGCAATATCTACCACCACCACCACCCCCATCCCCCTGGTCTACTGCCTTTGTCACCCAGTCAAAGAAATATAACAGATTAGTTTGACAGGATCGTCCTGCACAGAATCCATGTTGCCTGGGATCCACCAGTCCATTTTCTACCAGGTGTTCCACTATTCTTTCCTTAAGAAGTGCATCCATTATCATTCTGACTACAGAGGTTAGACTAACTGGCCTATAGTTCCCCGCTTCTTCTTTACTACCGCTCTTCTGAAGAGGGACAATGTCTGTCCTTCTCCAGTCCTCTGGGACCACTCCAGTGTCTAAGGACTCACTGAACAGAGCTGCCAGAGGGGCTACCAGTTCAGTCTTCAGTTTCTTTAGGACCCTGGGATGTATGCCATCTGGACCCATGGCTTTTTCCACCTTTAGCTTCATCAATTCTCCTAGGACCCTCTCCTTTGTGAATGGACTGGTGTTTGCCTCCTTATCCATTGGCTCCTTTGAAGTCCAGCTGCGGGCTCTGCCGTTCCCCTTCCACAGTGAAGACAGAACAGAAATATTCATTCAGGATCACTGTTCTTTCCCCATCTCCCTCCACTATCTCCCCCTTGGCCCCTCTAAGCTTTACTACTCCCACCTTTGCCTTCCTTCTCTCGCTAATGTACCTGAAGAATGTCTTATCTCCTTTTTTAACTGACTGAGCTATTCTCTCCTCTGTTTGCACTTTAGCACTCCTCACTGCCTTTTCTGCCTCTCTCAGACACTTCTGGTACATTTCCTTGTCCTCATCCCTTTGTGTCTCCTTATGCTTCCTGAAGGTTAGCCTCTTGGTCCTTATTTTTTCTCCCCACCCCGAGAACCAAAGAGGTTTTTTCCTTCTTTTACACTTGTCTATTGGCCTAATGCATTGGTTTGTTACCTCCCCTATAGCCTCCTTGATGTGTGCCCATTTCTCCTCAATGTCCCAGCCTATCCCCTTCTTTTCAAGGGTTTCTTTTAGCTGTAGTTCCACACTGGCAAAGTCTGCCCTTCTAATGTCTAAGACTCTTGCCTTCATATGTGTTGCCTTCATATGGGTTGACTGGATCTCTATGTCCATTAGAGTCAGCATGGCTCAGTTGGTAGCATATCTGCCTCTGGACCAGAAGGTTATGGGTTCTTGTCCCACACTGGGACTAGACTCGTACCGAAATGCTGGCAACTGAGTGCAGTATTAGGGGGCGTAGTACTGCTGGGGTGTGCCATCCTTCAGATGAGACATTAAACTGAGGTCCCTTCTACCCATCCTGGTACTGTCCTGGTGGGTGTCCAGGTGGAAGTAAAAGAACCCAGGGCATTCTTCACAAAGAGAAGGGACCATTCCTGGTATCCTGGCCAACATTTTCCTTCCCATAAATTAAAAAAATGGTTCATGCAACTGTTTAGGCTGTGTGTGTGTGTGTGTTGATGTGTGATATGGCTGCTACTACACATTCAGTCATTTCACTACCAGTCTAGCACTGTTTGTAAAGTGTTTTGGGATACATTGTGTATGAAAAGTGCTATATAAATACTGATTATTATTCTTCACTTTGAACCACACCATATTGTGGTCACTGGACCCTAACTGACCTTCCACCCTAAGATTTGCTACCCTGTACCCATTGGTCAGCACCAGATCCAGGATTGCCCAGTCCCTGATAGGTCCCTGAACTAGCTACCAAAGGTCAGCTCCCTCAAGGGAGTCCACAAAGTCCTGTGTCCTAACTGAGGCCCCTGCTGGGATGGACCAGTCTACCTCCAACATGTTAAAGTCTCGCATTAGCAGCACCTCCCCCCTTGCTGCCATTTCATGCATGTTTTCTAGCAGCTGCTTGTCAATTACCTCAGCCTGAGCCAGGGGTTTGTAAATGACCTCTGTGTGGATTGCTGTTCCATTGCCTGGCTCAAGGGTGACCCAAACTTACTCCATTTGCTCATGTCTGTTTTGAATTTCCATTGCTTTTATGCTCTCTTTGATGTAGAGGGCAACCCCTCCCCCATTTACCCTTCCTGTCTTTTCTGAAAAGGGCATAACCCAGTACACTTATGTCCCAGTTGTGGTTGCTGGTGTACCATGTTTCGGTTATCGCCACTATGTCCAGATCAGCCTCCATCATTACAGCCACCAGGTCTGGGATCTTGTTCCACATACTGCGTGCATTTGTGTGCATGACCTCCCATGAAATGTGGCATTTTTGTGTTCCCTTCTTGTGTATTGTCCCTTGCTTCATCCTACTTGTCCTGGCATGTTCTATGTGGTGCTTTCTTTTCATTACCTTATTGGTTGCTTGTGGTCCAGGTCCTTTTATTAGTGGTGATATCATTATGTCCTGAGTGCAGCCTATCCCACCCTGTGATACCTGTGTATCTGCCCCTGGATTGACATCCTGGTCTTGCTTGATGTGTGCACTAATCTGTGGGGGTGGGCTGCCTGAGTGTCCCCACTCCTGACAGCCCCCAAAGTGGCTAGTTTAAATGCTTGCTCAGGAAGCTTGCAAACCTCTCATTGAGGACAGATGTACCCTCCTCAGAAGGATGCAGGCCATCTTTTTTGTAAAGGCTTGCATCATCCCAGGTGGTACCCCAGTCCCCAATGTAACCAAAGTTGTTTTCCCTGCTCCAGTCTTTCAACGACTTTTTGAAGGTTTTGATGTGTTGATTTCTTCCCCCCTTCCCCTGACTGGTAGCACCTCTGAGAACATAACAGAGTTTGCTACCCCCCCCCAGGCTCCTTCACAAATCAATAAAATTCCCTGAGCCTTCTCAATACTTGCTCTTTCTTTGGCTAGGTAATTTGTCTCTGGATGGACAATGATGCGAATCCCCTCTTCCTAGTCACAGCCTTAGTGATCTTGTGAATCCACTCCCCCTCACTTAGAACTGTGCCTCTTGAGAGACACATAACCTCCCTCTCCCTCCTGATGCCTGATCCTATCTCCATATCCTAAACTGAGTCCCCCACTAAGAGAAGCTTCCTTCTCCCTTGGGATTCTCTGGCCCCATCCACTGTACCCCCTTCCTAGTGGGTATGCCTATCACCACTGATCACAACCTTGCGTTTCCTTTCAGGGCTCTCCCTCTCCTTGAGAACATCATATTTGTTCTTTAGTTGTACCAGGTGGGGGTGCTTGAGCTCCATCCTTTCTAAACTTCCCTGAGCCCACCATAGTCCATCAAGGCCTCTCTGAGTAACTTCTGTGGCAGTGGCTGGTGGTATGGTGATCCTTGGGTGGGGCAAAGGTTCCCAGTACTCCTGACAATGGTGCTTGAAGCCTGGCAACCTCCCCCCTCGGCCCAGAGAGGTGCCTACAAATGGAGCAGCACTGCAGTTCCCAGAAAGTTCTTCTGAACACCACTGCTCTGTATGCATTGCACTGCACCACTCCTTGTGCCATCCTACATACTCCATAGGTATGCTCCTACCTCTTTTAGTGTTTTTTTATACTCGCTCCCTTTACAAAATGTTTTTGTATATGACCCTGATATGTTGATGCAGCCCTTGCCCCTTTCTGCTCTGAGCCCCATCAAACTTATCCCATTCCTAACAGAGTGAAATTGACAAATTCATGCAGTTTAAATGTACAATTCTCCACTTAAATGATATGATCAGCAGCTGCATTTGCTCTTTAGCTGTCAGCAGGCCTATATGCTGCTCCCAACTAACTAAGCATTTAAAAATCTGTGGGGAGGTGTGGGAGGCAAAACATCTCACAGACAAAATGCCTTCTGGAACAAATTCAAATTCAGACAAAATGCCTCCTGGAACAGATTCAAAGTCACAACTCCTACTTCTCCCAGCAGTAAGCAGAATGCACAGACAAAATACCTCCTGGAACAGTTAAAGAGAGATTCAAACTAACAACTGCTGCTTGATTGGCTCCATTATTTCTGGGAGGAAAAAAACCCTCCCCAAGCAGCCAGCAACAGTTAAAGAAACAGCTAAAGAAAGATTCACTCTAATGCTTCCCCAAAATGCCTTCTGGAACAGTTGAAGAAAGATTCAAATTCACAAAAACAGTAAAATCTCACAGACAAAATGCCTCCTGGAACAGATTCAAACTCAGACAAAATGCCTCCTGGAACAGATACAAACTCACAACTCCTACCTATCTCAGCAGCAAGCAGAATGCTAGGACAAAATGTCTCCTGGAACAGTTAAAGAGAGAGCCACACTAACAACTGTTGCTTGATTGACTCCTTTGTTCCTGAGCAAAATGCCTCCAGGAACAGATTCAAACTCACAACCACTACCTCCCCCAGCAGTAAGCAGAATGCACAGACAAAATTCCTCCTGGAACAGTTAAAGACAGATTCAAATTAACAAATGTTGCTTGATTGGCTCCTTTGTTTCTGGGCAAAAAATTCCCCTCCCCCAAGCAGCTAGCAACAGTTAAAGAAAGATTCAGACTAATGCTTCCCCAAAAAGCCTCCTTGAACAACTGAAGAAATATCCAAATTCACAAAACTAGTTAAATATAACAGACAAAATGTTCCTGGAACAGATTCAAACTGACAAAATGTCTCCTGAAACAGATTCAAACTCACAACTCCTGCCTCCCTCAGCAGTAAGCAGAATGCACAGACAAAATGCCTCCTTGAACAGTGAAAGAGAGATTCAAACTAACAACTGCTGCTTCATTGGCTCCTTTGTTTCTGGGTAAAAAAATCCCCTCCCCCAAGCAGCCAGCAACAATTTAAAGAAACAGTTAAAGAACGATTCAAGCATATTTCCCCCCAAAATGCCTCCTGGAACAGCTGAAGAAAGATTAAAATTCACAAAAACAGTTAAATTCAAAAAAAAGTAAAACCTCACAAACAAAATGCCTCCTGGAATAGATTAAAACTCAGAAACAATGCCTCCTGGAACAGATTCAAACTCACAACTACTACGTCTCCAGCAGTAAACAGAATGCACAGACAAAATGCCTTCTGGAACAGTTAAAGAGAGATTCAAGCTAAAAACAGCTGCTTGATTGGCTACATTGTTTCTGGGCAAAAATAAACCCTCCCCAAGCAGCCAGCAACAGTTAAAGAAACAGTTAGAGAAATATTCACGCTAATGCTTCCCCAAAATGTTTCCTAGAACAGTTGAAGAAAAATTTTAATTGACAAAAATAGTTAAATTCACAAAAACAGTAAAATCTCACAGACAAAATGCCTCCTGGAACAGATTCAAACTCAGACAAAATGTCTCCTGAAACAGATTCAAACTCACAACTCCTACCTCCCCCAGCAGTAAGCAGAATGCACAGATTAAATTCCTCCTGGAACTGTTAAAGAGAGATTCAAACTAACAAATGCTGCTTGATTAGCTCCTTTGTTTCTGGGCATAAAATCCCTTCCCCCAAGCAGCCAGCAACAATTTAAAGAAACAGTTAAAGAAAGATTCAAGCTAATGCTCCCCCAAAATGCCTCCTGGAACAGTTAAAGAAAGATTCAAATTCACAAAAACAGTTAAATTCAAAAAAACAGTAAAACCTCACAGACAAAATGCCTCTTAGAACAGATTCAAACTCAGATAAAATGCCTCCTTGAACAGATTCAAACTCACAACTACTACCTCTCCAGCAGCATTCAGAATGTACAGACAAAATACCTCCTGGAATAGTTAAAGAGAGATTCAAACTAACAACAACTTCTTGATTGACTCCTTTGTTTTTGGGCAAAAATAAAATCCTCCCCCAAGCAGCCAGCAACAGTTAAAGAAACAGTTAAAGAAAGATTCAAGCTAATGCTTCCCCAAAATGCCTCCTGGAACAGTTGAAGAAAGATTCTAATTCCCAAAAAACAGTTAAATTCACAAAAACAGTAAAACCTCACTGACAAAATGCCTCCTGGAACAGATTCAAACTCAGACAAAATGCATCCTGGAACAAATTCAAACTCACAACTCTTACCTCTTCAGCAGCAAGCAGAGTGCACAGACAAAATGCCTCCTAGAACAGTTAAAGAGAGATTCAAACTAAAACAGCTGCTTGATTAGCTACATTGTTTCTGGGCAAAAAATCCCTCCCTAAGCAACCAGCAACAGTTAAAGAAACTGTTAAAGAAAAATTCACGCTAATGCTTCCCCAAAATGTCTCCTAGAACAGTTGAAGAAAGATTCAAATTCACAAAAACAGTTAAATTCACAAAAACAGTAAAATCTCACAGACAAAATGCGTCCTGGAAAAGATTCAAACTCAGACCGAATGCCTCCTGGAACAGATTCAAACTCACAACTCCTACCTCCTTCAGCAGCATGGAGAATGCACAGACAAAATGTCTCCAGGAACAGTTAAAGAGAGAGAGTCACACTAACAACTGCTGCTTGATTGTCTCCTTTGTTTCTGAGCAAAATGCCTCCTGAAACGGATTCAAACTCAGACAAAATGCCTCCTGGAACAGATTCAAACTCACAGCTCCTACCTCCCCCCAGCAGTAAGCAGAATGCACTGACAAAATTCCTCCTGGAACTGTTAAAGAGAGATTCAAACTAACAACTGCTGCTTGATTGGCTCCTTTGTTTCTGGGTACAAAATTTCCTCCCCCCAAGCAGCCAGCAACAGTTAAAGAAACAGTTAAAGAAAGATTCACACTAATGCTTCCCAAAATGCCTCCTGGAACAATTGAAGAAAGATTCAAATTCACAAAAACAGTAAAATCTCACAGACAAAATGCCTCCTGGAACAGATTCAAACAGACAAAATGTCACCCAGAACAGATTCAAACTCACAACTCCTACTTCCCCCAGCAGTAAGCAGAATGCACAGACAAAATGCCTCCTTGAACAGTTAAAGAGAGATTTAAAATAGCAACTGCTGCTTGATTGGCTCATTTGTTTCTGGGCAAAAAATCCCTTCCCCCAGACAACCAGCAACAATTTAAAGAAACAGTTGAAGAAAGATTCAAGCTAATGCTCCTCCAAAATGCCTCCTTGAACAATTGAAGACAGATTCAAATAAAAAAAAACTTAAATTCACAAAAACAGTTATATCTCACAGACAAAATGCCTCTTAGAACAGATTCAAACTCAGAAAAATTGCCTCCTGGAACAGCTTCAAACTCGCAACTCCTAACTCCTCCAACAACATGCTGAATGTACAGACAAGATATCTCCTGGAACAGTTGAAGAAAGATTCAAATTCACAAAAACAGTTAAATTCACAAAAACAGTAAACTCTCACAGACAAAATACCTCCTGGAACAGATTCAAACTCAGACAAATGCCTCCTGGAACAGATTCAAACTCACACCTGTGATGGTCTAAAGCGGTGCTATGTGATACTCTGCTCTAAAGGTGGTGAAAAGAGATGAGTGAGGCACCAAGGTCTGAATTATTGTGGATAAGATAACCGTTACCCAGACAAGGAGGAGCAGGAGTCGTCCTAGAGATTCAGTGCCCGTAGGGCATTTATTTTGTACCAGAGGATAGGGAGACACAGTCACAAGAGGAAGAGAAGTTGCCAAAACAATAGGGTGGTAAACAAGACAAATACTTTATCTATGACTGCTAAAATTATTACAACAAGAATAGAATAGATGCTGAGGCCTACTGCCAGTCTAATTCTATTATTACTCTATAATTCTTTTTTCTATCAATAAGCTTAGGTGAGGATCAGATGACATACACTAATCAGAACAGTATTTGGTTAGACTATTACTACACATTTCTACCACAGTCCAGATATTACATGAGTCCAGAGGTCTGGCGTCTTCATGTACACCGTTGGTCTGCGATGGTAGCTACAAAGGGGAAGCAAATGGAACAATAGATGCTAATGTAATTCTCAGCAGGGACCTTGTCAAGGCCACTGGGTGGTGAGAGGTTTGTTAAACAGACCATGTGTTTCTTCAGCAAAGCCCATTCTCTCTCCAAGGCTGCCGGAATAAAGAACCAGAACAACTGGTTCCTGAAATAACCCACTGATGGGCTGTCGGATTCCCAACTGAAAACAAAGGGTTTCTCAGCCAAAACCCACTTCCAGGGTTGCCAAGGGCGAAGAGAAATCAGGACCTGCGTGGCGATGAATCCAATGGAAGACTACCATGACCTGAAGGATGCTGCAGCACTCCAAGGGCCAGCTAAACTCTGAAGGATCTCCGACAGGACCAGGAACTAGAATAATCTGTAGAGATGATGGTTGATTCTACAATCTTGTCATCAGAAACTAGAACAAAAACAAAGAAACGGTGGGCGCATCCCGTACTGGACTTCGACGGACTCGGCTTTTGGTGAACAACCAGGGGCACAGACCAGGTTCTCCAGGATAAGCACACTCTTCTGAGGAGGGTGACCAATTTTGGGACATCTGGAACAGGAACCATACAAAATGACACTGGCACAGCTGTCGTGATGTGCTTCGGTGGACATGCCTTTGAGCTGTGAAAACAAGAAACGGCGGATACGACTTGTACGACTGGCGACGGACTTGACATGGCGTACGACACAGTCAGAGGAGATGAGCTGATGGATGATCCCACTTGAGTGAAGAATGCTGAGAAGACATCCTCTTCTGGGTAGAGACTGATTCTGAGTACAGAGGAGTACAAACCACACTATGGGACTGCAGTTTGGTAGAAGATTGAGACTGTCCCCATACACTAGTAGCAATATAGCTGAAAGATGCACCTTTCTGCAATGCTGAGGGGACTACGGAATGTTCTGATGATTTGCCGAGGAAAGGCAAATTATAAATTTCTGGGTAATTGCTACAGGTGGGGCAATTGTTAAGGTGCTTGGAGCAATAGTTCAAATGCTTTGAAGAATAGTTTGGATACTTAGAGCAATAGTTCGGATGTTTGGGGCAATAGTTTGGATACTTAGAGCAATAGTTCGGATGCTTGGAGCAATAGTTCAGGTAACTAGGGGCAATAGTTCAGATACTCATGGGCAAATAACCACAATCCATATGCAATACAGTCTTGGTGCTTCTTAGCAAGTTCACAATCTTTCGAATACTTCAGTAATCACAGTTGTATAAACAGTACAGTTGTTACAGTGGCTTCACGGTATTTATGAACTGAGCACCCTTGGATGGACCCCTTTTCCTAAATGTAGGGTCTTCCTGAATAGAATCTGGCTACCCCTGAACATTTTGCTAAGGATGCCCTATCCCCTATACTGAGGGTACCACTTGCCCTGGGTTAATTGCCAGGAACACCAAAGGCCTAAATGCCTTATTTACTATGGGGCCTATATGCCTCACTTACTGTCGCTAGGCTGGATTGCCCTAATCTCCTAAACCGGGGCTACCCTTAGTACCACTAGGTTGGCTTTGCCCTAATCCACTAGGACAGGGCTACCCTTAGTACCACTAGGCTGGTTTTGCCCTAATCTGCTAGGCCGGGGCTACCCTTAGTACTACTAGGCTGGCTTTGCCCTAATCTGCTATACCGGGGCCAGCCTTAGTACCACCAGGCTGGTTTTGCCCTAATCCACTAGGCCGGGGACTGCCCTAGAACCCTGCTTTACCTCGGCCTAATGCCCTACAATTACCTCGGGCCTGATGCCCTACCTTGAACTCGAGCCTGATGACCTACAATTACCTCAGGCCTGATGCCCTAAATACAGTGGGCCTGGTGCCCTTCAAAATACAGGGCCTGGTGCCCTTAATTCAGTGGGCCTGGTGCCCTCTTTACTGTGGGCCTGATAGCCCTTTTTACTGTGGTCAGATGCCCTGCTTTGCTTTTTGGCCTGAATCACCCCTTTAAATAATCAGGACCCTTTTAAATTGATATAACTCATTGAGAGCTACTGCCACTTGGTGGCAAATCACCGCCCCCAAATCCTGCCTCCACATGATTATTTATAAGGCCTTAAACTGGCCTTACTTCCTAGCCATTCCTCATGGGCATTGCTATTCCCGCCCCCTTCTGAATATTAATTAGGCCTCCTATTAGGCCTTAACGGATCGCCCCTCCCGGGGGTGTCACTACACCCGCCTCCTTCGGAAATTACTTCAGGGTCCTTTTGACCCGCTTTCCGTTGCAGCGCTCGACCGCTCCTGGTGTGCCTTCTGTGCACTTTTCAAATTAAAATAAACAGTCTCCCTTTACAGGCGGTCAGCACGCTTCAAGTGCTGCCACCGGCTCACCACTCCGTTGTCCGCTGGAGGGTTGCTGCGATGTCGGGAGGTGGGAGGTATGATGGCAGTGGGAGAGAATGTGCAGGTGGCTGGGAGGACAGCAAGGGAGCCTAGGACGGCCGACGGTGATACGGGCACGATGCGGCTGGCAGACCTGCCGACAGGGGACCGAAATAAACTTAAAAAATACTCGGGGGGGGCTAAAATAATAAAATAATGGGGCTACACAGCCCAAACCACGATAAACAGCCGATTAACTTCTTCGTGGTGCCCCAATGGCACCACCGACCACAGAACAAGGAGTCTTCAAGCAGGGGAGGCAGCACAGGACCACAGCAAGCTCAGAGGGATGGCTTCAATGCAAGGTAAGCCCTAAACTGTCCCTTGACTTCTGTGTTCTGTCTCCTCAACCACTGCCCAGGATCAACTGACTAAGTGAATAAATATTTTTTAAACTTGAACCTACCAGGGTTCTAGAGTGGCTGGAGTGGAATGCTGTGCATGAGCAGCTCAGCACAGCATTCCATCCAGGCCATTGTTGCTGAAGCTACCTGAATTCTACTTTTATTCAGGTTTGAGTGCACAGGGCACTTTCTTTATTAATTACAGTGTTTTATACAATACAGGGAGGGGAAACAACTACTGAGGGGCCCCTTTTTACATAAATATCCTGCAGTCTATACCTAAGGTAGGCACACTGGGCACCTGTAAACCCCTAAACTTTTTATTGAGTTTATATTTCTGGGATGCCCCAACTTTAGGGCATTACACATCTACTATCTCTCTAGCAGCAAGCAGAATGCACAGACAAAATGACTCCTGGAACAGTTAAAGAGAGATTCAAACTAAAAACAGCTGCTTGATTGGCTACATTGTTTCTGGGGAAAAAAATCCCCTCCCCCAAACAGCCAGCAGCAGTTAAAGAAACAGTTAAACAAAGATTCATGCTAATGCTTCTCCAAAATGCCTCCTAGAACAATTGAAGAAAGATTCAAATTCAAAAACACAGTTAAATTCACAAAAACAGTAAAATCTCACAGACAAAATGCCTCCTGGAACAGATTCAAACTCATAACTCCTACCTCCCTCAGCAGCAAGTAGAATGCACAGACAAAATGTCTCCTGGAACAGTTAAAGAGAGAATTTGCTGCTTGATTGTCTCCTTTGTTTCTGAACAAAATGCCTCCTGGAACAGATTCAAACTCACAACTACTATCTCCCCCAGCAGTAAGCAGAATGCACTGACAAAATTCCTCCTGGAACAGTTATTGAGAGATTCAAACTAACAACTGCTGCTTGATTGGCTCCTTTGTTTCTGGGCAAAAATTCCCCTCCCGAAGCAGCCAGCAACAGTTAAAGAAACAGTTAAAGAAAGATTCACACTAATGCTTCCCGAAATGCCTCCTGGAACAATTGAAGAAAGATTCAAATTCACAAAAACAGTTAAATATAACAGACAAAATGCCTCCTGGAACAGATTCAAACTGACAAAATGTCTCCCGGAACAGATTCAAACTCACAACTCCCACCTCCACCAGCAGTAAGCAGAATGCACAGACAAAATGCCTCCTTGAACAGTGAACGAGAGATTCAAACTAACAACTGCTGCTTGATTGGCTCCTTTATTTCTGGGCAAAAATTCCCCTCCCCCAAGCAGCCAGCAACAATTTAAAGAAACAGTTAAAGAGAGATTCAAGCTAATGCTCCCCAAAATGCCTCCTGGAACACTTGAAGAAAGATTCAAATACAGAAAACAGTTAAATTCACAAAAACAGTTAAATCTCACAGACAAAATGCCTCTTAGAACAGATTCAAACTTAGACAAAATGCCTCCTGGAACAGATTCAAACTCACAACCCCTGCCTCCCCCAGCAGCATGCAGAATGTACAGACAAAATACCTCCTGGAACACTTAAAGAGAGAGATTCAAACTAACAACAGCTGCTTGATTGACTCCTTTGTTTTTGGGCAAAAAATAAAATCCTCCCCCAAGCAGCCAGCAACAGTTAAAGAAACAGTTAAAGAAAGATTCAAGCTAATGCTTCCCCAAAATGCCTCCTGGAACAATTGAAGAAGGATTCTAATTCCCAAAAAACAGTTAAATTCACAAAAACAGTAAAACTTCACTGACAAAATGCCTCCTGGAACAGATTCAAACTCAGACAAAATGCCTCCTGGAAGAAATTCAGACTCACAACTACTACCTCTCCAGCAGCAAACAAAATGCACAGACAAAATGACTCCTGGAACAGTTAAAGAGAGATTCAAACTAAAAACAGCTGCTTGATTAGCTACATTGTTTCTGGGCAAAAAATTCCCCTCCCCAAGCAGCCAGCAACAGTTAAAGAAACTGTTAAAGAAAGATTCACACTAATGCTTCCCCAAAATGCCTCCTAGAACAGTTGAAGAAAGATTCAAATTCACAAAAACAGTTAAATTCACAAAAACAGTAAAATCTCACAAACAAAATGCCTCCTGGAACAGGTTCAAACTCACAACTCCTACCTCTCTCAGCAGCAAGCAGAATGCACAGACAAAATGACTACTGGAACAGTTAAAGAGAGAGTCACACTAACAACTGCTGCTTGATTGGCTCCTTTGTTTCTGAGCAAAATGCCTCCTGGAACAGATTCAAACTTATACAAAATGCATCTTGGAACAGATTCAAACTCACAACTCCTACCTCACCCAGCAGTAACCAGAATGCACAGACAAAATTCCTCCTGGAACAGTTTAGATTCAGACTAACAACTGCTGCTTGATTGGCTCCTTTGTTTCTGGGTACAAAATCCCCCTCCCCCAAGCAGCCAGCAACAGTTAAAGAAACAGTTAAAGAAAGATTCAAACTAATGCTTCCCAGAAATGCCTCCTGGAACAATTGAAGAAAGATTCAAATTCACAAAAATAGTTAAAGGGAAACAGTGGAAAAGACACAGCTTTACACAGGCACTACAAAAATGCCTGATTAGTGCTTTCAGACAGTAACATTTTTTTAACAAATTACTCTAATTGATTTTTCAGTGATTTAAACAGTGGCCTTCAACTTTCACTTTCTATTGCTGGCAGCCATTTCATGAGTAGCAGAGAGCTTCCTGAGCTCACTTTATGCTAATACGTCCTGCCAACCAATAGCTGAGGTCAAACAGGTATATTAGCATACCGTGAGCTCAGGAAGCTTACTGCCACTCATGAAATGGCTGCTGCCAGCAACAGGAAGTGGCAGTTGTGGGTAGCTGTTCTAAATCATTAATTATACAATGGCAAGGAAATTTCCTGAATTCTAATTGGTCAGTGTATGCCTGAGACAGTGATGATATTGCAGTATAACATCACTGTCATTGATTAGCATTAGGTCTGCTTGCTCCTCAGCCTGAGCACCACCTTTTCCTCTTCTCTTTCACTAAAAATCTACTAAAAACATCTTTATTTTTATTTTTGTTTTGTATAACATCGAGCCATTGTATAATTGCAATAAGGCACTCCAAGGTGTGTGTTATCTTGTGTACTAACGTCACTCCTGGTGTGGTGGAAGCACTCGGCTTTGCCTTGTGCTTCAACCCACTCCAGGAGTGACGTTATTACACGATAACACACACCTTGTCATGCCTTATTGCTTAAATAAAGCTGTTTTACTGTATGAAAGCACTAATTGAGAGTTTCTGCAGTGTCTGAGGAAAGCTCTGACTTTTCCATTGTTTCCCTTTAAATATAACAGACAAAATGCCTCTTGGAACAGATTCAAACTGACAAAATGTCTCCTGGAACAGATTCAAACTCACAACTCCTACTCCCCCAGCTGCGAGCATGGTGCCACCTCATTGCCCACATATTAGCGCCATCCTCCCCATTGTCCACAAGGTCTCCCCCATGCTTTTTCTGCCCTCCAGTCCCTTAATGGCAGGTGCCCCCCACTTCATGTCCCCTTTAGTGCTGCAGTGAGAGGTTCATGGATCCTTCCATCAAAGCCCACAGGTGCACCACCACTTCAGCACAACACTATGGATGTGGCAAATCTCAGGTCTTGAGTGCAGGGACCCTCACTTTTTTAAAATATGGCTCAGGACCCCTGACACACCCTGAGATAGACCTAGATTGTCACAACTTGTGGCAATCTAAGGGCTCTTTGAAAATCGAGACCCATATTTATTAGAAACCGAAGGCAGGGTTCAATCAAGTGTTGCTTTGTGGCTATGTATTTATATTTTGAGTCTGAGTCCATATATTCTGTGTCTCTCAGCTTGATGTGATCCACCCCCAGCACCAGCTCCATTGTATTTCTACAGAAATTTATTTTTAGGCACTGCACCTTTAATGTGAACATTTAGTATGTTGCTTCAACCAAATGATGGGACTGGGGTCCTCATTGCACTCTGCAATAAATTCCTGTCTTAAATGACTCATTAGCCTATTGGCCATTTATTTCTCCTGTGGAGCGAAGTCATTGTTTCCTTTGTACTGTTGCTTGGCTGGCCACACTGCCCATAACCCCATGGTTGCACTACCTTTGTTTTTTTTGTTTGGATGCAGCTTGCATCATGTCAAATTTGTCAAAACATTTGAGGCTAATTTTTAAATATTTTGATGCACTTGCAACAATTTCTACACTTTACAGTACAATATGTATGCATGCAACATTTTTGGTTGCAACTTGCGGCACTTGCAACATAAAGTTATATAAAATGGACAAGGAAAACCCTGTGTCCTGATTGGCTGAGACTTGGTTCTAGGCATTGCCTTAAGAGAGCATTACCAATGGCTAAAAACAAGTCCCTGCCAACTGGGGCAACTCACAAAATTCATAAGACACTTGCTTCCTACTCTACATCACAAACATGGCTGCAACCTTTTCTCATATATAGAAACCTTCAGCTAGGCCCTAAACATGGAAGTCCATTAAATTAACTAAAGTAAGTAAATAATTTAATGGCATTTTCACTTAAGAGTCCCTCCACATACACAACTTTAGAAAATCAAGTACTATTCAGAGTTTCCATTGCTGGTGTTTCTTTGATGACTATGAAAAATCCCCCTCCTACCCCTACCAGTTTGCCAGAGAACTCTCTGCTCCTTACCTGGCAACAGACAAAATTGAGGTTCTTGCTCCACTTGAGGCCTGTGTGTGTATGCCAGCTGGAGAGTTTTGAGTTCATGTATTCCATGTTAATATTAATACGTCCCCTCGAGCCACTCATTGCTTGATAAGAGTGGTTTCATGTGCGTTCTGCTCCAGTGAGAACAGCGAAGTGAAGCTGAACTGTTCTGGTTAGAACACAACACAAGTGAAACCATTCTTTTCATGCAACAAGTGGCTCTGGAGGACATATTAAAATATTATAGATCGAGTGAGCCCCGGGTATTATTTAAAAAAAAAAGTTTGGTGTCTGTTTCCAGGCTATCTGTGCATGGAACATTCTTTACAGAATAACAGTGTCTCACAAGCAGGGGAAGGGAGTACTCTGGTCAGGAGCGCTCTCTTGATCAATAATACCATTCCGTGTGTATGTGTGTTTGTGGGGGGTATTCTATTACTGGGATAATGCAGAGCTTTGAATTCTTCTATTCCGTGGTTAACAATCACACAGTGTGCTGAACAACCTGTGGTGCCTTTTTGCTTAAAGAACACATGTTGCAGGTCACACAAATGTTGCAAAAAAACATACCACAATACTTTGATACTATAGGCCTTATATCAGTGATGAAAGTTTCTTCTTTTTCATTTTAACTGACTGCATACTACCCATAAAAGCACCTTGATTACAAACTAAGAGATAAATCCAGAAAACATCATCTGAAATAGAGCACTGTGCAATTAGACAGACGTGGAGTTCTAGTAAAAAATAAAAGCTGTTCTGCAGTCATTTTATAGAAGGCAAACGAAATCAAAAACAATAATATATGATTAGGGGATGCTGGGAGCATCTCTTACAACAGTAAGCATGTCACCTCTTACATGCTTAGGATGCCAGTACCCCAGCACGCTCAGCATCATATGAACATATTAACAATAAATAATATGTTTAAGGTGTGAAATAATATTTTGTCTTTAATTGAAAAAGGACAACCACCCTCATTTCAAAAGTGGAACATTCTACTTTTTTAAATGCTGCATGTGAGGCCCTCTAGTGGTTATCAGAGGTCCTTGCATGCAAGCATATCCTCCAGACGAATTGAATCACGCTAGTGATTTATAATAACACAAAGAAATGGCAATTTTCTATCATCAGGTTGCCCTGGATGTTATGGTTACTAACCCTGGGTTATTGGCTCAGTCAAGGTTGAGGTGCCCGGGTTGTTAAACTCCTGAAAGGGAGGATTGGTATCTGAGATTTAAAGGAATTGTGTGGTGCTTCCACCCAGAGAAGGTTAAAGTGGGTTTGGTATAAGTACTGTACAACCCCCTGTGAATCAGAACCTCCCCACCTCCCCATGGTAGTGCCACACCTGAGAAACAATGCAGTGTAATAACAATTACCACAATAAGTATGCAACCTATGCACTATAAAACAAATGGCAGCAGAAAACTATTCAAACAACAAAATAACATTATTTTAGGATCAGAAGGCCCCTAAATGGGAAAAAAGAGTGTTAAGTAAGCAATAAGCAGCATATCCATCACAGGGCAGGTTAATCGGGCTCCCTCTTAGGCCCAGCCTGAAAACATATGGTCAGCCATTGGTGCCCAGCTTAGGTACTGCTAAATTAGATGTCCTCCTAGCTGTAACTGAAAGTGTCTGTCCAAGCACAGCCCTCGAATGCAGCCTGCCTCCCACACTACAGTGCACAATACAGTAGGCAGAACTTGCTCTCCTGTACAGAAGGCACTACCCTCTCCCCACTGGTACTAGTGCTTTTATAATTTTTAGTACTTTTAAGGGAGATCCCATATTGTTATTGAGTACCCAGTTGTGGAGTCTGTGCAGGCCCAATGCCATTGCATGTAGTTGGCCAGTGCCGGTGCTCTTAGAGTAAATGGTAACAGAAAACCCAAACCCAAAGTCCATTCAAATTAAAAATCTCACGCTGAGATATTTGTAAATTCTGGCCAGATGATCAAGCCCAGTAACTGATCTCCCTATTTTACACAAGCTTGTAAGTTGTAGAGGCAAGCCTTGAGTTTCCACACATTTCCCATTTCCAGATCAGGGGATCTCCCTCGATATGCAGGGGTGATGGCACAATCTCTTTCTGGAGTCACTCCATCTCCTTCCTCAGTGGTGCAGAACTCTGGTGTCAATTGACAGATGGCTGTTGCTACTGTCCCAGTAAGAGTTCCCCTCTGTTAGTCACTCTCACCTGTGATGGTGTTTGGGATCACAGGCTTTGGCTGCCCCTCTGATGCTGTTCAGGTGCTCTCCTAGCTTCAGCCTCATGACCTCCTCCTCTTCCTTTTGCAGTGCAGCTCTATCTAGCAACTCAGGGGCCACATGTCCATCACACTATGTTCTGGCATCCAGTCTCTAGTGCGTGGTGATTACCAATGCCTGACTGTAGTACTAGTCGGTCTACTTCCCAGACTGACTGCTGAAACCTCAGGTCAGCTTTTCAGGGCTATAGCACAGCAAAGTCTCCTCCTGCTGCACATTTCAGCTATTACTTTTGTGCTTCTCTAGCTTACATTTACCTCCCATGGTACTAGGGGGTCTGCTTCTTTCTTTGTCTCTTCAGGCAGACACATAATGACCTGTTTCTGCAGCACAGCTCTAACAATTACTAATTATGATCTGTCTCCCACAGCAGTCACATGCAGACTGAATGTATCCTGGCACAGCCCCTGCTGTTCTCTAGGGAATGTCATCTTTCTATTGGCCCAATGGGTTGTTAGTCATTCTGGGCCAGACTCTAGATCCATCCTCACTCATGATTGGTCCTATACTTGTGCAAGAAATCTGGCTGTCCTCCAGTGTGCCAGGAGATCTTCCTGGCTGTCCTTCAAGCTCTGCAGCCTGATTAGCTGTTAGTGCAACCTCTGACACCTGTTGCTGTTGTCAAGGCGGGGGACAGGGTGAATAAGATAATGGCATTCTGCTGGTGCTGAAGGGGCTCTGGCTCAAAATGTCTATTTTAAAATGTCCTCTGCCCTTAAGCAATTTATTTGTTGCCTCCTTTGCATTCTGTGAAATTCATGCTACAGCCTGGTTCTGGCTGGGCTTGGATTAGAGAATTCCTAGTCCTGTTGTGAGCACTGATGAGCTCAACCACCAGCAGTGGGGGGCAGCCTTTGATGTGTGGTGGGTAGATACAGTGGCAATTGAGCTTCCTACACCAAAGAAATCTTGGCTCCCTCTCCTGCAGTTACTCCCCTCCAGTCCCCAGTCTCTGAGTTTAAGTATTTGGGGCAGGAGGGAGAAAAGAAATTGGTAGCAGTGGCAGTTGGGCTCCATGGAGCCAAAAGGAAAGCCCCACACTAAGGGTGGGGGGGAGACATTACAATTGGGAGCCATTTTAAAACATCTTATAGACATGCATCCTTAAAATAAGAGAAAATCATAAACTAGTGTTAGTTTGAATAAGGAAAGCATGGTCTTGAATGTGAAGAACAAATGCAGTGTCAGAGTTCTAAAGAAAGCAGCTTGAGTAGCTACAAAGGAATTGAGGATAATGCCCTTAGTGATTTGCATTCCCTTCTTCTGGTTGTGACTGATATCAATAACCAGCTGCAAAATATGATATTCTGATGCAGAATGCAAGTATTTGTGTCTTTGAATGTTCCCATTAAGAGCAGGAAGCAAATTTTTTGATGTAAAGCAGAAGAGAAATTATGAGGAAACAAATGTGGAACATTCTCATTTTCTGGGCTGATCTGGGTAGTAGATCAGTTCCTATTGCAGTCAAAGTCAACTGTTCCTTTGGAATACATTTTGGACCAGGACATAAGCTGGAGAATGAGTGACTGAGATGGTTTGCCATTGCTTGGTAGTGCCTTCATTCACAGACTATAACCATACCATTGATTGTCAGGCCAAATGTGTAAGTGGATCACATGAACAAGCGGTGAACTTTTTGACAATGAGGTGGAAAAAGTCTTGAGAAACATGTTCAACATTACCCTCATGTAAATTAGCGTCCACCTATAGTTTCTTTAAATGACTTTGAATCAAAAAACACCCAGCCCTCTTCAGAATATTATCCCACCTGCCTCCCACCACCCATGACCATTTAGATGAAAGACTCCATGTCCCCAACCTCATACCATCCTAGTCCCCATCCTCCCCCTGTCCTGCCAAAGTGAAGAAAGTATATAGTAAGCCATACAAATCTCCTTCCTCCCCACCCCATCCAAACAGCCTCTGGTGCCACCCACTTACCCTCACCTCATCCCATCAAATATCAAATTCACCAGCCTTCTCGCTCTCTGCTACCCACCTCCCCCATCCCCCAGTCCCACTCACCCCATTCCATAGTAAGCAAAGAAACATTCAACAGTGGACAACCAGAACAACCAGTCCAGCCACCACCTTCCTCCTGACAGACAATGGCAGTCAAAAAGCCATAAAATTCTAAGTCCAAGTTCAAACGCATTGCAAATTAATTGAGACTTAGAATTTGGCAGGTCATTATTTCTTTTTTTTATTCATTATTTTTTTAAAATCTTTTATATTTTTCTCCATTGTTTACTAAACTGCAAGTTCACCCCTCCCTCATGACAACAATAGGTATTCCAAAGTGAGTGGGGAGGGTTTGGGGCATTTAAGCCCAAAAAAGGATGTGAACCACTATGCACAGTATGCCACAATGGGTAGTCTTCAGCTGGCAAAGCAGGCACTTCACCAAGTGAATCATGACATGAAGTGTCACAATACAGAATACAAACTGAGGAAACATTTCAAAGACTTTCACAAAGTGAAGTTTCCCAACTTTGACCATCCCAGCTGTCAGTAGCCAGGGACCCTATAAAAAGTTATGAGGGACTGTCAGTACGTGATCCTAGTTACCACGTAACAGCAGCTTCTTGATTTCAGCCACATTGTGCCTTGCACTAACAGGGTTGCAGGCTTCACCTGCATGGTTTCTAAACACATTGGGATAGTGCATGAAAGGGGCAATTTTACCATACAGAAGCTTTACAGGGCCATCACAAAGCATGGCAACCTTCATAGAGGCAGTCGTAGAGTTTTAAGACACTTTCTGTCTACACAGTACAATTCAAACAATAAACTGTCACACCAAGACTTGCTTTAGCAGTTCTCTGTGAGTTGCTAGATCCAGCATAAAATCTTGCAAAAACTGATGCTTCAGAGTTGCAACTCAGTTTTGTATTGTATTGTGACAGAACTGCAGATTAATTCCAGTCAAGTAGCAAAACATTTTATAAATGTTGCTTTTGAGCAGGTGAAGTGTTGACAAACAACTCACTGTGAGATGCCAGTGCACTGCCAACTTGAAAAAACAACAATGCTAAACCAGCTAATCTGTGTGTATCAGTTTAATACACATTGAAAAGAAAATAACAGTACTTACCACAACTCTAGATTTTCAAGAATATTTTTTCCACAGCGCTGTAACCATAACTGTTGTCGACTCCCTAACTGCCCAGTTTTGTTAGCAAGGGGAAAAGAAATAAGCACTGTGCATAAAAGCAGAGAAAAGTAAAAAAAAGTTATTGATGGGGACAATAAAACAAATACATTTTTTTTTTATTCTCTTTTTTCCTGGCAGGGCCACTATCAGTCATCAGTCCTGGTCACGATCCCTGGGATCTCCACCGTCATCTATTGCCACTGACTCCCCCATTTACCCCTAGCTTGCCCCCTGGAAGGTGGGGCTGTGGCAATGGTCCCCAATCCATGCTGCGGAACTAGTGACTGGTTGGGGGAGTGGCGATGATGGCTAATCGAAGCCCCAAGGTCAGCTTCACTCAGATAGTGGCCTCCACCCACCTGCCCCTTTTTCCTGTGTTCTTTGGAGGTGAGGACATGCAATGACGCCAGCATCCACCCCACCTCCCATGAAACGAGCGCTGGAGCGTATCTCCTGGCCTCCGCCAGAGTCTCAGTGCACCGGGCACTTACCCACCCTCCCCCAGAGAAGGAGAGCCATCCATGGGAGCTCCATCCTTCTCCCTCCAGCCAACCCTCTCTATGACTCGGTCCATTCCCGAGCCCAGGTCACCAGTGTCGCAAGCGGAAATCCAACCACTGCGCCGGAGGGCGGCCTTAGAACAAATAAATGTAAACAACCAGCAAACTAAAAGAGGAGAAGGAAGAGCTTCTCTCCCCAAGACATTATCCCCCAACAGAGCACACAGGTATGTAGCCTGGAACATGAGGAATTCTGAGCCAAGGCTATCCTGTGTATGGCTAAGGGTGAAGGGAGATGAGGTGACAACTCCTCCCTACTGCTGCCCAGTGCTCTAATGGTGCAAGTTCACATACTTAAGGGGTGACCTGCTATATCCTAAGGTGGCAAAGGACAGCCTGAAATTGTGCCAAACTACAGGACAATCAATAACTAGAAACATAGAAGCAGTGTACCCAATTTACATGCCCACTGCTAATGTTTGTAGATGTGTCCTTCCAGCAGGTCTGGTTGCCACGTGAAGTAAAAAGAAGGAGAGTAGACTACTATCAAAAGTCCAACTGTACCTCTAGTAGGTGGAGAGGCCAGGCATTAATGCCTTTTTGACCCACAAAAAAACTGTGATGCTAACAGCAAGTTGTCTTGATTGCTAATACTCTAAGAGATATGTGACAGTATCCGAGTAACCACCTCACTGTAAGTTGCATTGAAAGAAAAAAGCTGAAAAGGGTGCAGCATACAGTAAATGCAGCCAGACTGAATAAATAAGAATCAGGCATAGTTGAATGCAAACACAGGCTGATGGACGGTCAACAGAAACTGAGACCAACTTTAGAAAGATAAAATGTGGAACAAAATTATTCTAGAGAGGTAGAGTCCCGTACAATGATGTTAGATACCAGTGCCTTGAGGGTCTGAGGTCTGAAGGCCATGCTGTCCAGAAGGCATTCTGTCAAGGCTATGAACATAAGAAAAAAGTTAAAGCATGAAAAACCTGATACCTGAGCTATCAAACATACCTCTGGAAATCAGGGGTGAAGCACCTGAGCAATAATGCCTCCATAAGGTGTTTCAAAAGTGGGTGCTAACAAGCGTCTGACACCCGGGGGACACAAGTGAACAGTTGATTGTCTAAAGTTGTGAAGAAGAATTTTAGAGAGAGAAAAAAAAGGGATTAACCCCATAGGGAAGGAAGAAAAAAGAGGATGCACAGTATCTCTTCGGCAATGCAGGGACAAGTTCCCTGTACATAGTAAAGAGTTAACTGTATAAAAAGGAAGATCCTTTTATGTCTCTTTTCTCTCTCTTCTTTTTAGAGTTCATATAAGTATATGTGTATATATATTTTTTTTTTTATATTATCCTGAGGGCAAACAACAAATAGGGTCAACTAACAAAACACAGGGAACCCCATAGAGGTACAACAGCCTGAAGGGCATACCAATAAAAAAGGAAGAGATTTGAGCATCCTGCCAGCTGAGTGTGTGGTAACCCCTGGAAACAGTAGCCTTGGCTCTGAATGCTATTGCAAAAAGAGGGGATGGTGAGAGGGACTTTAGGAAGAAGATAATCTTGAAGATCTAGTTATGGCAAGTAAGTTTCTTATCTCTCAAGAATCAATCTTCTCCATAAAGACATATTCTTTGGTTGAGTAGCAAGTTTTTCTGTTAATAGAAGGAGTGCAGACCAAACTAAAGAGACAAAAGCCTCTCAATCTTCAGTTGGAAAACTGAGGTGGAGGGTTGCCTGGGTCATCATTGGCTATGGGCAGAATAGTTAAGTACAGTTGGTCTTGAGGGACTAGAGGGGAAGTTGGTTCTGACAGCCGCTGCACTGCCCATTAGGAAAGAAAGGGATTTCCCCCAGAAAGAGACATTAAGGACCTCACTGGTCCTTACATAACTGGGACAGGCAAAGCCATAATAACCATCTGAGACAAATGGCAGATGCTGCTGAGCAAGAGGCCACCTCAGAAGTATCATAAGGTGCCCTCATCTGGTGCCAGGCTGCCCTTAGATCCATAGCAGCTATGCCAAGGCTGGGCCAAACTGTGTCACTTGCAGGAACCTCAGTAAGCCAGCACTTGCATCTGGAACCACAGGTGGCACTGGTATGCCACCATATGTTCCATAGAAAACCGCACTTTCTCCAGTACACAGTCACAAACATGATGCATATGCCATCAAGCAAACACACTAGGCTGCACACATAAGGTGAATTTCAGCTTGTGCAAAATAGCAAACCTCTTTTATTACAGAGTATACAGTGAGAAAAGTGCAAATTCAAAGTTATAGCAGCATCAAGTCCATTAAGTAAAAACAAGTCAGAAGTTCATTAATACATTCCAGAGTGCATAGTTCAAAAAAATCTTGGTGAGGCCTTTTGCCAAAGCCCTGATGCTTCAACTCCCATGAGTCTTGCTCAGGGGGAGAAAATGATGATGGACTTGTTGCAGTTAAAACTTTGCATTGCCACTTTTTCTCAAATTAAACTCTGTAATAAAGCAGCTTTGCCAATTTGCACAAGCTAAAATTCACCTTATGTGTTCAGCCTATGATATTTAGTTGATGTTATGTGCTCCACATTTGTGACTTTGCTACCATATGTGCCTGGTGTGATGTTATGATCAGGGATGACTTGGTAGTAGAAAGTATCTTCCTCCCCAAAGCATCCATTGTATGGAGTCCAGCAAAGGGTGGTACAGCCTAGTCCAAGGTATGGGTCTACTTTCCATTGGTATCAGGATAGACAGACCCACAGTGGGATGGCTGAGATCTCCAGGAGACCTTACTGGGGCCGGGCATTTAGTCAGGGGTCCTTAAAAGCAAAAGGAGTGTTGAAGGTGCCAACCCGGTGGCACTGAGGGCTAAGGCACTGGATGCCTTACCTCGTGCTATGCCAGCGACCCGTGTTCAGGAATGAGCACGGGCCGCTGGGGGTTGGCAGGAAAGGAGAGGGATTGAATGTATGAGGGACTGCTCTCCCTGTCCGGGAAGGGGGGACTCGAGTGGTCGGTGTGCATTTCTGGCCCCTAGCGGAGGCTGAGGGCATTGTGCTGATGCTGCAGAGAAGGGCTGAGATGGGGCAAGTGTCGGGAGGAGCGCATGTGGACACGTGTGTGCTCCCTCCACTGGCATCATTGCATGCCCCACTTATGTAAGGGAGCAAATGAGAAAAAGTGGTCCTGCCAGTCGAGCAGGATGAAGCAGCCACCCGCTGCAAGCCAAGACCCTGAATGGCACACCCCAAACTAGATCCTGGTAGAGGAGAGTTGAGCTGGGGGGGATCCTTGCTGCCCCACCATGGGGTTAATCCGTGGGGGAAGAGGGGATGCTGCCTCATGTCAGGGTATGGGGCTGGATGGGTGGCTGGAGATGGGTGCCGACCAGAGGGCCAGGAGGAGAAATAGATTAAAAAAAAAGGAGTGTTGAAGGGGTACCTCCAGACTACAATGGTGGCCTCTCCCAGTGCAGAATGCCACCTCCACTTATCAACTAGCTGAGGCCCCAGGCCAGACAATTATCACCCCAGCCCCAGTCCATTAACATCTTCAATGTGTCCCTTAGATTTGGGCTACTATGGTTGGTCTCAGATTTACCTTCAATCAATAATAAACGTAATTATTCTAATAGGTTTCTTCACAACATACCACTACCTCCTGCATGTTGTCTGAAAAAAAGGCCTTTTTCATGCCTGAGGCAGAAACAGGCAGACCTTGCTCTTCAAACAACCAACCAAGCCAGCTGTAAAGTGCGCAGATATTCTGCAAAGTTTATTTTTCTCTGAGTTTTTGTGCAATTTTCAAGGAACAAATTATTCATGGAAAGGAAACTTCACAAAATTCCCCCCACTTAATTTGAAATTTGGCCACGCGTTTAACATTTACTTCATCTTTAGAAAGTAGCTTTGTGTGAGAATGGGGCTCTGGAGGAAGATTTACTTGAATGTCAGAAATACATTTGGAGATGGGAAACAGATGTGGGGGAGGGGGGTGCAGGGTTCATGGACCACCAAAGATGGCCAGCAGGAGCATGTTCTGTTCCTCGTCCCTCACTTCAAAAAATGTAAATAGTGTTTTTTACATATGTAAATACCCCTAAACCTTGTTGCTTGATAAAACAATGTGCACTGTATATTTTGTATAAATTCTGCTGTTTGTTATGAAAATGTATATTGTATGTTTTATACAAATAGATATTAGTTCAAATTCTTAGGTGTAATGGAGTCGAACTGCTCAGGACACCACTGAAAATGAGCTTTGACTCAATGATCTTTGCTTAAATAAAAACTTTTTTTACTTCTTCTACAGCTACTGTATTACTGCAACTAGAAAATACTAGAATCTGATCAGGCAAGAAGTAGGCATAGAGGTGAGGGTCAGGCAGGTGGAGGAACACTGTGCCAGTAGCACCGATCTCCCAGGGCTCTGGCCATGATATAGTACCATGCAATTAAAGCTATGTAATAGCCAGATGTCCGCAGACATTGGAGTCAGCATGTTAGCAAATTCAAGCCCCATTTGCACCCACTAATATCTGGACAATTGCTTTGCATTGGGATATAGTCATTGGGGAGACTCCACCCCAACAACAAAGTTAGGTGCTAGTGTATGCACCCCGAATCTGCACTGCCATCAACTATGACTAAGAATCATGTCCCTGAATTTTTAGCAAAATGCAGCATTTTGCATTAGCTGAGGAAAAAAATGTAAGTGACAAGAGATCTTGGATAGGATTTTCAAAGGGTCATTTGTGAGTAAGGCATAACTGATGTTTTTTTCATTGTTTGTATATTCAGGTTCAACCCACTAATGGAAGTACCTTCAGCTATACAGTGATGTAAGGGTTGTTCTGGGCTGGTTAGAAGGCATCCCACAGCCCTTTCCAGGCTGAGGGAGAGCTGGCGGTCCCTTCCACAGCTGGCCTGCAATATCTAAAAGTGTTAAGAAGCTCATGTCACTGTCCCTCCTATATGCCTTAATGAGCAACTTTGTAATTTAGTAGGTACTTTCATAAACATTATGTTTCAATTATTACAATTTACCAGAGAATACACTTTTTATTATTTCGTTTTGTTTTCCAGAGTTTACACAACACATTGTGGTATCCCATCCAAAATGTCTGTATTAAAAACAATTTCCTGTTCCCAACAGACCTCATAGTTATGACATCATAGTGTTTACCATAACAACAGACTGTGATGTCACAAACAGTAATTGTGAAGTCAGTTGGATACAGTCAGATGCTTTTTGAAATACAGTGAAATATTAGAAATATTGGATTATGTGAAACGTTTAGTAGACCAATGAGAGAGACAGTAAAAATGTAGAATACACTAAAGTTAAACAAAATTGTTGTCAACTTAACAGGAGACTTATTGATTAGCATTTTTATTACACACATAACTGTGTTGTAGTTATGCATAACAACTGGAGGTGTGTAGTCGTGATCTGTCAGTCAAGTGTTTCCTGGACTGACTGTGCCATTTGACCCTATAGGTTCCTGCTGCTCCTGCTGCTGCTGCTGCTACTGCTACTACTACTGCTGGAGAAGGTGACAGGACCACTTGCCCACCTGAAGGATTTCAACACCAAAGCTCCACATGTCTGGCTCTTCTGGGCTGGTTTGGCTGTCCTGCATTCATAGTGACTCACTGTCATGATCAGACTGCTACATATGGCAAGAAAAGAGAGCAAAGGCACCCAGAGCATTACAGATCATGACCAACACTGCATTGAGCAATCACTCGTATCCCAAGGAACAATACATCACACATTTAATCAAGAGTTAGTGGACTTTTACCTTAATATCACATTTCACTAATGTGAGGCTTTTGCCTCGACCCTAACTGATGACTAGCATCATTTTATTTACAATGAATAACCATCTCTACACAGCATAATTAAACTCAGTCTCACTACATGAATACATTTTATACTGGAGGCAAACTCTCAGCTAAGACTTCTCCCTCCATTTGTTGAAAGAATGCAGTTTTCTGTACTGTACAGTGAAGCCTGATCATTTGTTCCATTAAACGTGCTTCTCTCCGACATCGAATGGGTCTCTTAGTCAGGTCTTGTTGGCAAAGTGTCTGTGTGTCAGTATGCTACACATCATGAATCAGAATTGCAGTTTCACTGTTTAACTCTTCTGACCTTTCTGCAGCAGTGCCAAAATACCTAGCATTTTATATTTGTCTGTACTGAACCTTAACTAACCTTGATCATAACAGCTACAACTTATCCCAATAGTGGGATTTAAATTTCAAATCACGGGAAACTGGGGCTTAATATCTGACTCAGAGAAATGTTATAAATGGTATATGGCTATACATTTTGTCTTGCAGGAAACCCTTCATTGTTGAAGTCCTAATCCTTAAGGGTATTAAGACTAAGATGGTTCATATTAACATTTCTGTTCTAATGGATAGTCCAGCCATCTGATTACATTGAATGGACAGCTAATGGATTTCATTCCTATATATGGTTTAACAGCTGGGTGACTAAAGCTTTACAGATGAGAGGGAATTTAAAAATGACAAAATCCTTCTTCTAAAGTCCATAGACATATAGTCACCATTTGGACAATGTGTGTTCTTCTGTTCTATTCCAGTCAATCTAAAATAATTTGATGTTATACTATTTGAAACACTAATTATCTCCAAAAACGTCTAAACTCTTCTTAAGGCACACGTTATGTCCTTACATCTGAGCATGCAGTTGTTGTACTCCTTGAAAGTATCATTATCACTACGAGTTTTCTTAATTTGGATCTCAACCCCGCAATATTGACAGGCAGCATAAAAAATTCATCACAAAACTGTCAGCAACAATTTCTGGCATTGTTAAATTCTTCACTGAGGGATTTTAAAAATCAAGTCAATCATTCAATCAATCAATGGATGGTAATTTTATTGCAATCATTAAAAAATTGAAGTTCAATGCAAAATTCTGGAAAACAACTAGCAATAACTATATTTATACTTCTTTCCAGACATTCCATGCCTTATTACAATATTACTAACTGGTATCTTCAAGGACTGGTTGAACATTTAAACCTCCTGCATCAACCTAGTAGGCAGTACAAAAGAAGAACTGCAATATTTTAATTTAAAGCAGCAAAGCATGTTAGAAGTGAAAATTGTGCACTATATTGTACTTTTCTATTCAGTTATAGTTTGCTCCCATCTCCTGTCATGTCCATTACCCTCTCCAGCCATTCTGAGTCTGCATTAATACTTTTTTCACATTTGAAATAAGGAAAGTGAGTGCTCCTTTTAATATGCCATCTCCAGGCTTTCATCACTATTTGCTGTTGTTTCTGAACACCCATTGTTTAACATCCCTTTTATGTGACTGAAATGCAGCAAGTAGTGCCCCTGACCCTATAGACATAGGTATACTAAAACAGCTGAGAATACTGATGAAAACCTGGGCAAAGCCACATCAAAAGAGGCACTCCTTTTATTATTCCAAATATCAAAACATGCTAAAGCAGATTCAAAATAGATAAAAGCGTATTATATAAGACAGGAGATACAGGGCAATTTCAAATAGAATAAAAAAGTATAGGTCAAAGTTCACTGTATCATGCACTACTGCTTTAAAGAGAGTCACCGAGTTTTGTCCCTGCCACTGATTAAGCAGCGATTTACCTCCACAGGAATCTGCGTATATAGATATTCCCCACAGAACTGCAGCCTTTCAAAAGTTATCTTACTCATACAATTGTAGACACCGAGTTCCAAGGACATCCCGATTTTTTTCTCTGCCATTCAGCTCCACCCCTGCACTCACTGGCATGATGGCAAGATGCCAGTGAAAGCGCAGGGGTGTACCCCATTATATTCGATGGGCGGCAGCTTTTGAATCAATTTTTAAGAACATAATGGCTACTTGCTAATGAAACGTGGGCACCGGTCCAGTACCAAGGCCCTTGGTAGTCAACCGGTGCCCCCATTTCATTAGCAAGTGGCCATCATGTTATTAAAAACTGATTTAAAAGCTGCTATCCATTGAATATAATGGGGTGCACCCTCGTGCTCTCACTGGCACCTCATCATCACGCCAGTGAGCACGGGAGCAGAGATGCGCACCAAACAACAAACTTGGAAGACCTTGGGATCCAGTGTCTACAATTTTATGAGTAAAATAACTTTTGAAGGGCAGCAGTTCTGTGAGGAATATCTATACATGCAGACTCCTGTGGTGGTAAGTCACTGTTTAATCAGCGACAGGGGCAAAGCCACAGATATTGGTGGATCTCTTTAAATTACTCTTGAAACAAAGAATTTGTTAAAGCAAGTTTGTCAGTGGCCTGTGGTATATCTTTCTGAGTTATCCATTGTCTCTTCCTCATGGGTTCCATGTCAATACAGCGAAGTAACATCAGTGATTGCAATTACAGCGAGAGTTTTTTATAGCGACTCCAATTTTGGTGACCGGTAACATCAGCGAGTTCCTATTCAGCAGAGTCAGATCTGCAACATACTTTGCCCTTCATTTTAGTACATCTCCCTTCCAATCATCTCTTACAGCACTTTAACCTCCTGCTCTCTGTACTCACATCTGTCCGCTGGCATTCACTCCCAGTCCTACTCGCTCCAACTGACATTTAAAAATACATGCAGAACAAAACCTCTGCTCATCTTCCACACTGGTAGGCAATCATTCTACATGTTATTGTGGGGGGGGGGCTATGCCCCCATGCACCCCTGGGGGGCTGCACCCCGAACCCCCCTTATTTCTAAAATAACATCCTCCAAGGTGCACCTGGATCTCTGAGGTAAGCTATTAATCCAGAGTCGCTAAAAGTGTTCTGCACTGTAATGCAGCAATCACTATTATTGCAGTCGCTATAATAGCGTCCCTGAAAATGACTCGCTGAAAATGACTCACTGTGTTGACATGCTACCTTCCTCATGGTGCTAAATGAAATACTTCAATAGTCCCAAAACAGAGGGAGTAGTCTTCCAGAATTTCTTGCAACGGACAGAAATAAGTGTTCATACATTTCTTTATGTGTCCTATCAAAAGGCTCCAAAGAGAGACATCTCAGGGCCTAATCATGTGAAATGGAACTGCTGAGAATTATTCCAACTACTATTTTCTGTACACTTTGAAAGAATTTGCTCATTTTATAGATTCAGGAAGAATGTGCAGTCACAACCAAAGACATGGTCAGATATTTCCTGAATTTCTGTGATATTTCTAGAGAAATCTCCTGCTTTCTGCATTTCCACAGTGGGGGCAACAGAGAGAAACTCTTCAGAAATTCTGTGCACTATCTGGAATATCTGACCATGTCTGTGGCTACTACTGTAACAAAGTACTTCTTCACAGAAATGGTGGTGGATAAATAGAGCAAGTTGCCAAAGATGGTGGCAAGCACCAAGACAGTGACAGGTTTTAAGAGAGCAGGAGACAGTTGTAAAGAGTTGGTGAAAAGAAGACTGAAACAGCGAAGTGGTGGTGTTGGGGGGGGGGGTTAATAAACTACTAACAGGCATTTAGCCTAGGCATGGCCAAGGTAGACTGGTAAAGTTCAAGTAGGAAAGTGAACAGACAAGCCAGGCAATGAGTATTTTTCTGCTGACTCCCTTCTATATTTCTGTGTTTCAGCCATAAGAACAGTGTGCCAGATAGGTGTGCAGTATTGGTGTATAGAATGGATTAGGGATTTGTACCTGGATACCTGTTTCTTTTTAGTTAAACCTAACCCTTTGAGAGTATTTAGAAAATAGACCTCTTTTTGCACAACTCAATATTGTTTCAACATGCAGTCCCCATTTTAAATCAGGCAGGATATGAACCCCCAATAACTTTTTTTGCTGCACTGATTTAGTTTGAGCTTCACTAATATTAAATTGTTAACAGTACTTATCTGAACAGAAAAAAATTGTTTTGGAACTGTTTAGGCACACACCATTCTCTGGCACCTGTGTTGTTGCATTATCCAAATCAATCATAAGGTGACCCACTTCATTTCTCAAATATGAACAGTATAAAGGGGTGTTGTCAACATAGGCAACATGCTTGTCATTTGTTTTAAAAATCATTTATCACTGGGAGAAGTAATAAGAAACCAAGTTTGGTACCCAATGGGAGTCCACCCCTCACCAGGTGCCACTCTGATGTGACATTATTTATTTAAAAAAAAGTTTTCTTTTTATTATTAGATTTTATATTTAGAGTGAATCTGTATATCCACACATAGTTTTTTTAACCAGTCACTTGTGTGATTTTACCAGTCCCTTGTCTAACATTACTCTTACCCATACATGTTATATCTGTAATGCAGCTATATCAGGGTGATACTGGCATATGGGTCTATGCAGCAGCACAACAGCACTATTCTACTCTACTAACACTCATAAAAGTAGGCCTGGCAAGAGAGCAGGAGTTTTTGTAAACCTTAGAAACAATTTAAAAGATAAAAAAATGTCATTCCATGTCTTAGGTCAAAATGGCCTTGTCAGAGGAATTGTGGGCCCACAAGTCAGAATGTGGAAACATAAACTCAGTAAAGAAACAAAGTGACTGCATGACTGTGAGCCCAGCTAGGCACTCCCAAGTAAGAAAATATAATAAAAAGCCACTTGTAGTATATTTCCTTAATGGACAGATTTATTCACAAATGGACAACAGACCACTTCAGCAAAATGGGAACAGTTATGTTTTCCAGCAGGCATTTAGTTACAGTGCATACATTTGATCTTTCAAAATGCCCTGTCTAGCTAGGGTAGAAAAACTAGCACAGCTACTCTGTTAACATTTCACACATCACAATAAAAGTCTGCAGACAAAATGGTCCAGTTTCATAAGCAAGTCTGCATATTCTTCTCTGGTATATGCTTGACGGGCATCCACAAAGCCAGCACTAGTGATTTTTGACAAAGTTTCACTAAAGTTTACAAAATTAGTTTAACATTTATCACTGTATATCAAACTGTCAGTGCAGTTTGCCATGTTGTCTGTACATTTTAAATGCAATTTGTGAAACACTAATGCAGAAACTGTACTAGATTTACCACTCTGTCCAGTCCAAGCAATATGATAAATTAATATATTGCATAGTACTGAAGGACTGGCATATTTTTTTCTAATGGATTCAAGAATGTCACCACCCACAACCTCCAAGAGTTGCTCCACCATTACTGCGCTCTCTGGTGAACATCTACCATTTCCTCCATTTAATAACAATATTCTGAAACAGGAGCAAAAGTACATATCACCATCTGAGATGGATTCTTCATCGTTAAAATAAAATGGAGTGCTGCATTAGCAATCAGTTCATTCATTTTGTTGGATACAAAATGGAAGTTCTGGAAAAATAAAAGCTGAAGAGAGATTTAAAAGCTGAAATTACATTTTTTCCATGAGGCTTTCTCCAAGGAAGACCTACCGGGGAAAACGTACACAACTGGCTCATACTCGAGAACTGAGTACTTAGTTTCACTTGTAAGCTAGATCTGCAGGAGGCCTCACAGTGGAACTGTTGATTGTAATGTTGTTGTTTTTTTCATTTTTAACCTGCATTTAACAATGTCTAGTCTCATTTCCGATGTTCAGAATGATCTTCAAGAATTCCATATTTTTCAGACATTTTAGTTTTGAGGTCGCTCATACTTGAATTGTAATGGAAATAAAAAGTCATCCAGAGCCACCTCTTTGTTCCATTGCTTAAATCAAGACTTGAGAATGGCAATTTGGATATTAGTTGCACAGTGTGTCTTTCACAAAGTATGGAAAACAAAACACTTCAAATTAATGAGGGAAAATTAGACCCTTAAAATTAAAAAAAAAAAGAACTTTGTAGTTTATAAGCAAGAAGAATTTGTTCCAGGCCTGCAAAAAAACGTGTTCCATTCAGCACCAGCACCTGCATTATTGCTCTGATTTCTTACTGAATCTTCCATACTGGAGAGTTATATAATTAGGGTCATGGAACTTCGTTTAGACTTATGCTAATTACAAAATCACATAATTGCAATTTTGGTGTTTTAGATGGTTTCTATATTGCTGTATTAGAAAAGCAGTGTTCCTAGTGACTAACCATGATGTCTGTTCTTTTCATACAAGTACCTCATCTTTTTTCTGCACTAGTATGTGCTCCAATGAAGGGTGCCTCCAAAATTTCTTCCATTTCATAGGTACCCTGCAGAACTTATCCACAGATTTCCCTTATATGTGACAGTTGCCAAATGTTTTCATTCATTGCACTGTGCTTTATCGTCAGTGCATATTTCTAAATCCTATGACAGGGCACGTGTTTTGAGTGAAAAGGAAAATTGAAAGAAGTAGAAAAGAAAGGAGGTAATTATTGTTTTTAAACTACTTATGACTAATGTGTTATGTGAGCAATGAACATATATTATTCCATGATAGAATACTCTAGTTTCTTTGTAAGAGCAATGATTCATATGACATTACCAAGCTAACAAAGTGAGTCATACATCAACACAGAAACAGTGTTGATTACTGGGGAAGGGGGTTGGATCAGGGAGAGAATCTGCCATCTGGAACCTTTTGTGCAAATGGCAACTAGTGTCTCTTGGAGGACTTTAAAAACTGAAATATTTTTTATGTTCAATTCAGTTTACATTTCATATAGTTTCTATAATTCTCTTACTCTTTACAGTTGATGACATAAAATGAAAACAGGATCTCTATCCCTTGGAACTCATCTGTGCCGTCTGCTTATTCTCCATGTGAAGTAATAATCCTCTGCTTGTGACAGCTTAATCATTTCCACGATAAGCTATATTGATGCCACAAGCAGAGGATTATGACTACAGGTGAAAGTAAACAGCAGGAAGAGACAAACTGTTAGGTACAAAGATCTTTTTGCACATACAGATGTCCATAGTAAATAACAGCAAAAGGAAGGAAATTATTTGGTTTCATATAACGTCTTTCAGACGCTCTGTATCCCAAAGTTGGTTGGAAGCCATGAACAGTTGCAGCAGTTGTCAGGCAAGCACAGGGAGTTCTGTGAGACTGATGGAGAAATGGAAACTTCAAGCAAGTTAAGAAGAGTGAGAAAGAGAAGATTAGCACAGGAAGGTTTAATTGTTTGCTTAAGGTAACAGTGTAAGTGATGGGATTCAATAAAGGGAAGAATGTACAAAAAAAATGCATCCAAGTTCAACAGCTACAAACAGTCAGACTCTTAATCTGACAGATGGATAGACAGACGGACATAGATAGATAGATAGATAGATAGATAGAATGAATAAGCACTATCCCTACTGCAAATATCAAAATGATGTTCATAAGATGGACTTGACTTCAAGAAAACCTCCTGACTGGCTCAGCAAAGTGGAGCCATGAGTTTGGTCAGTTGAGATCAAGTACAATGAATGACAGTAAATATGTTATATCACAAGGGACATTACATATTTAGTATATGCAATAGTCTCTGCAAAAAAAAAAAAAACTAGCAGCTATGTTTTTAGTTGGGTATTCAATTTTCAATGTTTCAGTTTTTATTCATTGATTGTTTGTTGTACTTGTTTTTCTTTTTGTTTGTTTTTCTCAAAATGATGGTCTTGCTTGAAAATAGTTCATGTGATCAGCTGTGTTGTCAGGCAGTTGTTTGACTTCTCATCTGCTTCTACAATTGTCACTGTAATATGTTGTGGTTTCCAGATCAGTTTTAAGGAAAAAGGGTCCATTGCAAAAAATACTTTTGATGAGCTAGGCAAAGTGATGACATTTATGATATGAAGTGAGCAAAATGAATATATCATAGTATTTAATTTTGCATATCTTATCAACCAGAATAACAGTTTGCTCCTAAATATAGTGCATTACCATAGAAAATACAAACACAGAAAGACAGACTGACAGAAAGAGAGAGAGAGAGAAAGAGAGAGGGGGAGAGAGAGAGAGAAAGTAAAGGAAAAGGGAAACACGGTAGATACAGACAGACAGCAATAGATTTATCAAATAGATTTTAATGTCCAGTCCAATTACTTTAAACAGTCATATTCCCAGGGATAATTTATACTATAATGCTGTTTCCATAACATCAGGCAATAGTCTATGAACGATTGTAAATGCAAATAGTCAATAGTACTCCAGAGTATATTGTATGCTGTGTAGCCTTTGAGCAGGCAATCAGTAAACCAAATGCAAAGTGTGAAACAAATCAGTATTATACATTGAACAGGTGCTGTAATCATAACTTGAAACTGAATTGAAAGAATTCATGGTGCCTGTATGTTAATTTTTTTTTTTTGTGTGCATTAGAGTCCAGGTTTCCATTTACTATTAAGTGCTGCATGTAAGGTGAGAATGGATTGTTTCAGGTACTACAGCAATTTGTCTGCAATTTTTTCCTACACTGGCACTGCCCTGATTCTGTTTAGTAGGCTGGAGTGCTGTTTAGTAGGCTGGAGTGCTGTGCAGGTTGATAGAGTTACATTAACCAGATACTGTAGAAAGTTTAGCCATGCATTATAGTGTTGAAGAAACATAGAATTTGATGGCAGATAAAGACCGCTTGGCCCATCCAGTCCATCCATGTCTCCCTACCTACTGTACACTATTACCGCAGCTGATGCCTGATCTACAGCTCTTTCTTTCCCCCTTCCTTTCCACTATGATTCTGTTTGCTTATCCCATGCATTCTTGAACCCCACCACCCCCACTGGAAGGCTGTTCCAGGAATCCACCACTCTTTCTGTGAAGAAGTACTGCCTCACATCTCTCCTGAATGTAGCCCCCCTCCAGTCTCATGGCATGTCCCTTGTTCTTGATCACCTTTTCATCTGAAACATACTCCTCTCCTGTACCTTATTTACCCCCATAAGGTATTTAAAGGTCTTTATCATATCCCCCCTCTCCTTACTCTGGTGTAGGTTGTACATATTAAGGTCTTTTATACCTCCTCATAGGGTTTTTGATACAGAACCTGCACCATTTTAATTGTCCTTCTCTGGATCACCTCCACTCTGTCTATGTACTTCCAGAGATGTGGGTCTCAATTCTCAAAAAGGACTGAGATCGGCAAAAGCCACAGCAAACAGCAGTTTGCACCAAAGCCTGGAGTACCAGGGACCCTGCACCAGATTCTGGTACAGGAGGGGTCCCAGTGCCTAAATCCCCACACTTGGGCAATCTCTCCCGTATGGCAAACACATGGTGTATGTGAAGGGTCTGCTGCAGGCTCCTTGAGGCAAAGGCAAGTAGTTCCCCATCCCCAGTCCCATGGTAATCTACGGAAAACTCCTCCCTGGTGGTCTAGTGCCACCCTCCCTGATCCGAGGTGTCCCCATAATAACAAACTGACATACTAAAACACCAGCAGAATAGGCCTCATGGTCTATTGAATCTGCTCAAGATTCAGTGCCTGTGTCAGGCACTGTTTTCAACCTCCTTGCCCCCCCAAGATCTCCCCGCCTCTCCCAGAGTCCCCCCCATGGTCGACATTACTCAGCTTCACCCTCCCCCTATACATGTCCCAGTTTCTCTTGAAACCCTCCACAGTAACTACCCCCACCAGCTCCTCAGGCAGTGCATTCCACTGTTCAACCACCCTCTCCATGAAGTAATTCCTCCTTCTCTCTCTCCTGAGTCTCCCCACTTCCAGCCTCCAACTGTGCCCCCTTGAGGCCCCTCCCTCCTTCCACTGGAAAATCCTGTTTGGGCTTACCCTATTTACCCCTTTAAGATACTTGAAGACTCTATCATGTCCCGCCATTCCTCCTTTCTTCCAGTGAATACAGGTTGCGCTCCTCAAGCCTCTCCCCATAGGACCTATCGCCAAGACCCCATATAATTTTAGTTGTCCTCCTCTGAATCCTCTCCAGGAGTGTGATGTCCTTTCTTCAGTGTGGATGCCAAAACTGCATTCAGTATTCAAAGTGTGGTCTGATCAGGCCATTATACAGGGGAAGAATCACTTCCCTGCTTCTTGAGTTTATCCCCCTGGTTATTGCAACCCAGCATCTTATTTGCCCTGGCTTCTGCCCTCCTACATTGCTCAGAGTTGTTCATTTTGGCATCCACCACCACCCCCAGATCCTTCTCCCCACTCGAAACCTGCAGTGTATCCCTCCCAGGGTGTATACATGACCCAGGTTCCTCAGTCCCAGGTGAAGAACCCTGCATTTCCTTGTGTTAAAGTTTAGCCTCCTGGTATGGGCCCACCTCTTCAGGGCCTCTAGATCCCCTTGCAGGGCTACTCTATCCTCTTCCCCATCCATCACCACCCCCAGCTTCGAGTCTTCTGCAAAGAGGCTCATTTCACTCCTGATACCGCTTCTGATGTCAGAGACATAGACATTACATAGGAGCGGGCCCAGAACCAATCCCTGCAGGGCCCCACTAATGACCCTCCTAGGAGATGAGACCTCCCCCGCAACTACCACCCTCTGAGTGCATCCAGATAGCCAGTTTACAATCCACCTGACAATCAGTGCCCCATCCCCATCTCCCCCAACCTATTTAGCAGCCGAGTATGAGGCACCAAGTGAGACACCTTGCTGAAAGTAATTAATGGCATCTCTCATCCTTGGTGGTCTAATGGCCCCCCTCTCTGATCCCCGATTGTGCCCAATAAAAGAACATATATATATATATATATATCTATATATGTGTGTGTGTGTATATATATATATATATATATAGATAGATAGATAGATATATTTAATCCCCCTTCCTTAGTGGTCTAGTGACCTCTCCTCCCTGATCCCGGATGCTGCCTGTTACTGTATATAATACAAATATAACCCATGCCAGGTGGTCTACTGGACCCTCACCCTCCACCCCAGCTGGTAGTGCCCACCAACCCACTCCCCCATCCTAAACCCCAAGTCAGTAACTGGCACTGCCCTCCTCTCACCACCACGGGTGGCTGACAACTGACCTGTCAGTGAGCTCGTACTGTATAATCCAGTATGCACTCACTGACAGGTCAGTCAGTAGCTGAATGTGGTGGTGAGAGGAGGGTTGTGCCAGTTGTCAGCTCAGGGTGTAGGATGGGGGGAACGAGGTGGTTGGCACTACCAGCTGGGGTGAGGGGTTGGGGGTGCACTAGACCACAAGATATCGGTTATATGTATTATGTACAGTAACAGGCAGCATCCAGGATCGGGGAGGTGGGCCACTAGACCACTAGGGAAGTGGGATTAAATATACATGTATACATTTTTTTTATTTCTTAACTAGGATTACAATTACCTTAGAACCAGGGGTTCTTTTACAAAGATTCTGTGCCAAGTGATGTAAACAATGTAGAACAATAGGCAAAGAAAGGAACAATGAAACCCAGTATACAATAGGAGATTGCGCAGAAATCAAATAAACAAATTAACAGGTTGAATTCAAGTTACAAGGGTGTCTTGAGATAAACAGTATATCAAAGATAAATAGCCATATCTGAGTCAATAGTGCAAATAAGAAAGGCAGTCCAGAATCAGATTTTGTCAAACTAAGCAGTTAATATAAAATATAGTGAGGGAGGGATATAGTGGAGAAAGGGGAAGGGAGAGGGGGAAGGGGGGAGATCTAGGAAGGAGGGGTGAGAGGTAGCAGTAGAGAGGGGAGTGGGCAAAACAGATGGTGTGGTATAGAGAGGTATGACCAGGACATGAAATTAAAGGGGTCAGTTACACTTGCTGAGAGTTATAAGGTGCTCTTGAAGCTTGGTTTTGAAGGCTCCAAGTTTGGGTTCTGAGAGGATCTCAGGGGGTAGGTCATTCAGCCAGGCAGGAGCTCTACAGCTAAAGGTGTGTTGCACTTGTGAGGTCCAGCAACGGTGAACGTGGAAGACTAATCTAGCTGAGCTATGGGTATTGCACTGGTTTGTTGAGGGAGAAAGCAGGGACTGAGTGGTTAGGGGCATTAGGCCAAGGGGTAGCATGTGAGGTAGGCGCCTGAATCACAGCACCGTCCGAAAAGGCGAAGTGATATGGGTGAAAGCCCGAAAGGTGAGGGGGTAGGGAGGATGACCGGATGTGGTGGGGTTGGCGACCCTAGCGACAGGATGTCGCTACGTGTACACGCACGCAGAAGAGGGGGAGCGAGCATGGTGAGCATGGCCTGGGAGGGGGCAGAGGGGATGTAGGGAGTGCCACTGCGGTCAGCTGACGAGCTGTGCCATGGCATCAGGGGTAGGCCTCCGCTTGCGGTGCTGGGGTTTGGGTCTATGTCCGGGCGCTACTGTGCTTTTCCTGCGCCCAGCCCAAAATCTTATTTTTTTTTACTTTCACACACACCTCGACGCACCCCCTGGAGTTGGAGAATCCTTAAGTAAAAGTGGGGGCAAAGCCCCCATGTGAGGGCGTGAGGGCACAGCCCCCACAGAAAGCAAGTATTTTTAGTCCCCGGTGCCATTTTTCTGTGTGCTAAGGTTGTCAGGGTGGCAAAATTGTTTTTGCTGCCCTGACGTCGCTCTTCCGCATGTCGCCCTTCAGCGGTCTCCCACATTACATAAAACTGGCCGAGGTGTATTTTTTTAGAAAAAAGGCAGGTATAATATCTAATTCTGCCCTGAAGATTGAGCCATTCCACCTTCTGATAGAGATCACAAGTGTAAGTACGCTTGTCAGTAACATGTTAAGCGTCATCATTAGTCGCTTGAGTGTGGTATCAGTAGCAACACTGTAAATTAGCAAGCCACAGTCAATGACAGACAGCACAGTACTGGTGACTGCAAGCCTCAGAGCCTCTGGCATGAGGCAATGTCTGTGTTTGTAGAGGACCCTGAGTCTGCAGTTAACAATCTTGGAGATATGATTAACATGCATGGTATAGGAACATGAGCTATCCAGTGTAATACCTAAGCATCTGAATTCTTGCACCATCTCAAGGGGTTGGTTGGTGCTATAGTAGATGGTTAGGGGTGAAGATTTATATCTGTTATGGGGACTGGCAAAGAGCATTGTCTTAGTCTTTGTGTAGTTCATTAGTAGTTTGTGGTTTGCAAACCAAGTTTCTGCTTTTGTGAAGTTGAACTGTAGGTCACTGGCGAGGGAGAGTATGTCAGTGTGGCTAGAGAAACATACGGCAGCGTTCGTATAAAGCACAATGTTGTTGTCACAGGCAATGGGTAGGGTGTTTAGGTACAGGCTAAACAGCAATGGCCCAAGGGTGGACCCCTGTGGAACACCGGAGCATACAGGCAGACAGTGTGAGAGAGAGCTTTCAATTTTAACTTGCTGCATTTGATTTGCAAGATAGCTTTTGAACCAGAATGTGACAGAGGGGGACAAGCCAAGGGAGGGGAGGGTGTTTAGGAGGAGGGTATGATTCACAGCAGCAAAATCCTTGGTCAAATCAATATAAATTGACCTGACCATAAGCCCTCAGTCTAAGGCTTTGTGAATAATATCTGTGTATTCCAAAAGTGCTGTGGTGGTACTATGTGCCAGATGGAAACCGTGCTGCTGGGTGCATTAGATAAGTGACAAGGAGAGATTGATAAGGGTGGTGAGAGGTCTTAGCATTACATAAAGTGATAAATATAGCAATTTCATATCCAAGATGTCACTGCTGTACCTGGATTTACTTAGGACTCTAAGCAGTTATTTCTTTGCTTCAGAAAGTGTGAGTCTCCTGAAATAGAATGAGGGGATGTGGGAAGGGGGGGGGGAGCAGGGTCTGGGGTGTCATTGGTGCTGTCCACATTGAAAAAGTCTGGTGGTAGGATCTTACTTATATCTGAAAAGGCTGAGTTAAAAGCCTCAGCTATGGGATAGGGGTCCTGCAAAGGGGTATCATTTACAACTAGCAAGGCGGGGGCCGCCTGATGTGGCTTGCCTGTAAGGTCCTTAATTTTCTTCCAGAAACTCCGGCTGCCACCCCAGGAGTTCGTGAGCTCAGTTTGGTAGTAGGTTTTTTTGGCCCTGCGAATTTCCTGGGTGCAAGCATTCCTAGCCGCTCTATAGCGATGTTTGTCAGCTGGGTTTCCTGAGGCCTGTGCCCGGTACTAGAGATTGTCCCTGGCTTTCATTTTTGGATAACAGATCAGCAGTGATCCATAGGTTGTTTACCCCTCTGGACTTAACTTTACGAGCTGGGGCAAATATGTTGCACACTTTGTTAAATTTAAAAATAAGGTAGTCCAACGCAAGGTCAATGTCATTGAACGAGCCCACTGGTGACCAGTCACACTGCTAGAGGAAGGTTCTGAATTGGTCAAGCTTCCCTTTGTTTAACCTACATTGATTTATAAATTTGGGGAGAGTTTAGTGATTTTATTCATTCAGAGGCTAATGACAGGTGACTTGTCACTCATCGAGTCTGGAAGTACCATGGTGCTGATATGCCTTAGTGGGTGTGTGGTGAGAACAAGGTCCAGGAGGGAATCTTTGCCACTATTCAGGTTAGCTCTTGTAGGGGAGGTCACCAGTTGAGTGATATTGTGCTTATGACATCTTTGAACTGGTCAGCTTCCGGGGCCAACCAGTTGATGTTGAAATCACCCATGATTACAACCTCAGATTGATTTGGCAGGCTTTCTAGGTGATTGATAACCAGGTTAATGCCTAACTTGTTTTCTCAGGGTGCGGGGATATACATGGAGAAAATGTATAGGGCTTTGTCTTGCTGTTCTAAGAGAATTTTGATGCCAAGGATCTGACAGTGGTTAACTGTAGCGGCAGTAGGTACAGCTTGACCCTTCAAGGAGTTTTTTAGGTATATGGCACCCCCCCTCCCCTTTTACCTACCCTATCTTGCCTGTATAATGTATAACTGGTAAGAGTTAGTGCTGAGTCAGGCGTCTTCTTAGATAGCCAGGTTTTGGACAGGGTGAGCACATCAGGGTTGTGTTGAGTCATCCAGATTTGGAGATCATCAAGTTTCGGAAGAAGGCTCCGAATGTTAAGTGATACAAGTTTTAGAGTGCCATTATTTACCAGACCCTCTTGAGGGGTGTGCAGGGGGCCCGGATTTGGGTGTACATTTTCAGAGATAAACAGAAGTATTAGGATAAGCCTATAGAGGGAGGCTTTTAACTGTTTGATAGTTGCTGGTCTAGGCCGGGGGGGGATTGTTTTTGGGTAGTTGCATAGAAGGGTGGGATAAGGGGCCAGGGTATAAGAGATGAGAGAGGGCTGAAATGGCAAGTACGGGGGCTTGGGCCCATGATATAAATAGCTAAATCACCCAAGGGTGGGCTAAAGGGGATGATACCCGAGTTGGGAGCAGCAAACGTGCCACCATAGGGAGAGGCAAGGCTGGTCTAGGAGGTATTTCTGGGTCTGAAGGGGTCATGATATAGGTGAGCCTCAGTTGGAGGAGAAAAAAATGAGAGTGTGCTGAAGGAGTACTGAGTGAACATGTTAGATACTTGGGGGGAGGCTGTTGCTGGCTAGGGGAGGGGTAGCACCGAACAGGCCTGCTCAATAATAGACCGGAGAGACAGTGAGCAAATGTGATTGGGGGAGCGGTTTAGTAAATAAAGTATAGGGTCAACAAAGTTACCTAGGGAAGTAGGGCTGTGCCAGTGGCAAAGTGGTTAGGGTGCCCGCCCTGAGTGTGAAAGGCCACAGGTTCGAAACTGACCATGGACAGAAGGGAAAAAGCAGTGGGTAACAAGTGGTGGAGTTGTTCAGGGCACAGAATATGAGGAGAGGGAACTTAGAGAATCCAGGAGAAAAGGCAGAGAGGAGCGAGAGAAACAGACAGCTCAGTAGTGACTCCTAGTGGAGAGTCTGTATACAAAACTAATGAGAAACAGGGCTGTTGGACAAAATTGTAAGAGGTCATGTGACTATGTCACCTGGTCACAGTGACCTATAAATCTAGGGATGGACCTGGGTGGATGGGGCAGTCGATGCAAAGCGTCAACAGGCTAACACAGTCCAGTGTTAGCTCCTGTAAAGAATCATGGCTGAATATTTTCCAATTACCTCGTGATGCTGCAGGCTTTTCCCAGGCAGGGTTTCTAGTTCTGTGTCAAAGCACTGCTTAGTTCTAGACTAAAGCCACGTAACACCAGGGGCTCTGAATACCAGCTCCTTCAGGTTCCCCGCCGTTGCACCTCTCAGGGCCAAAGATCCTTTGCCTTCAGAGCGCCTAGCTGGTTAAATGTGCTCAATCCTGACATCTTCTCAACCACCACTTTTGGCTCATTCAAACATAAACTCCACCTCCACCTTACTAACTCTAACTCCTGTGAATACTACCTATAATCTCCTCAGCCCTCTTGTTTTTGTTCCCTCCAACTATCACCTACCACATCTCCACCCCCTCCTTTTCCTCTATGTTACTTTTTTATTTCTTCTTTCTTTTCACCACTCCTGACTCCCCCCCTTCACCCCCTGCCTCTTCTGAGCCCTCAATGATCTTTCCCTTTTTGTTGACTAGTTTCAGCCTGCCCCCAGCTGATGACCATGCCCTTTGGCTGCAATTTCTGCCCTCTCCAACTTCGCTTCTCACGTTTATCTTCATCTTCCATCCTCCCTCCTACTTATCCCTCTGTTACTCTGTGTTCCCATGTATACATTCTACTTATTCTAGCTTTATATTGATCTACCATTGTAACCTAATATGCCGACCTATTTATTGTTTTGTTCCTATTTCTGTAACTTGTATTGTATTTGTTCGTTGATGCGGAACCTTTGTAAAAGAGCCTGGCTCAAATGTACTTGTAATCCTAGTTGTAATAAAATAAAATTAAAAAAAAAAAAGGCTCCTTGGGGAGTTCTGAGGGCAAATGCAATCAGGAAGGGGGGCCACTAGACCACCAGGGACAGGGGTTGTCATTAATTAATATTAATGGGACATCAGGGAACAGAAAGGGGGGCCACTAAACCATTAGTATGGGTTAGTTGTATACCTATGAAAACGGGCAACATGGGGGCTGGGAAGGGGGGACAGCAGCACAGTGCTGCAAACAGGTCAACTCTCCCAGGGTAGAATTTTCTAAGTACCCTTAGAAGTCTTCCCTCTGGGAGAGTTCTAAGAATCCCATTTTTGGGGATGTGGCTGCTTGCATCTGCCACATGCCCCCTAGCACCATGCCACAGCCTATTTTTGGGTGCACGGATGGCACACTCCCTGTTTGGGACAGGCAGCCTGCAGTTGATGCAGGCTGCCATTGAGAATGGCTCCTGGTGCATCATTTGGTGCAAGGGGTACTTTGTGCCATTCTTTGTGGTGTAAGCCACTAGCGCCACACTTGTGGCTTTGAGAGTCAAGCCTGTGGTCTCTAGAATTGGACACAGTACTATAGGTGGTTTCTTACAAGCAGTCTATACAGAGGCAACACCATCTCCTTCTTTCAGCTGGCGATACCCCTCCCTATGCACCCCAATAGCCCATTCACACTCCCACTGCCTTGTCACACTGCCTGGCCACCTTTAGGTCATCCAGTATGACTACCCCCAGGTCTATTACCTGCTTGGTGGTCATCAATATGACTCCACCCATTTTGCACTCCACACTTGGATTTCTGTGCTGTAAGTGCATTTATTTGCACTTTTTCACATTAAAACCCTGCTGCTATACCCTTGACCAAATCTCTAGTTTTATCAGGTCTCTGCTCATCCTTTACACACACACACACCCACACCTCTCCGGAATGCCCACCCTATTGCAAATTTTGGTGTCGTCAGCATTCCCTTCCAGCTCCTCTGTAATGTCACTCTTCTTGACACACACTGAACCTCAAGTAAATACCTTGGAAGGTGTGTAAGGAAATCAAGAAGAAGCCATTCAGATTTGAACTCCAGAACACCAACTGATGCCAGCAATTTAATTATAGTTGTGACTTGATAGTTACCTGTAATACAAAGTGAATGAATTTAGTTACTATGTAACATTAGGTATTAAGTAGTTGATCAGGTAATGACCTCTTTTTGAAGTATTTTCTAATCGGTATTTGTAAATATGTACATATTTATTGGTCAGTACTTGCACTTTAGCCACTATTATGAGTATGGCATTGCTTCTGACTTAATAATGTACAAATGGGATCTGTTCCCATAAGGGCACCCTATATATTACATCAGAACTAAGGTGCCTTTGAGAAAGCGGTGTGTGTGAAACGTGTTAGGCAGTTTCCAGAGTGGGTTTCTAATTTTGTTGTACCATGGACACTTCAGTAAATGAATTCAGCATTGTCTCCAGATTGCCCATATGTCATTTTAGGTGATAAGTGCCACAAATCTCTTTTTTTCAGTCCTGAGGTTACTTTCTGGAGCAAGGGCCAGGAAGGTGCAGTGAATCCTTTACAGCATTAGAGAAAATTGGGTAGCTGGGAGAGAGGTGTAATTCTGGGGAAAGGGAGTTCCAGTAGATAGGGTACAGACTGCAAAAGCCAGTTTTCCCAGGCCAGTGGAGCACCGATGCTCAAGGAGAGGCTGGAAGTCCACAGATCTTAGCAAGTATGTAGGGATGGGTGCCACAGATATCTTGTTAGGGAAGATGGGGAGCCAGTTCAAAGGAGTTTGTCCACAGAAAGGCCCAGAGCAAGAGATAGTTGGCCAGCAGGGGAAGGCCAGTCCAATGTAGAGGAGTCAGTGATGTGTGAGCTTCGGAGAGGCCAGGGTAAAGTGACACAGATTATTGTATGCTGTATCTCATCTAGAGAGGACAGTTTTGTTTGCACCCAGGAATGCCAAAAGGCCATATGTGAGACCTGGCAGGAGTATACCTTGAGCTATGGACTGACAGGGTGTCAGGGATAGGCAGTGCTTGACCCTAAAGGCTATGCCCAGTTTAGCATTTACAGATTTGCAGACTGAGCAGACATGGAGGGAGAAATCAAACAGGGGGTCTAGCCATACTCCTAAGTATTCAAAAGTGCTGATAGCATCAAGTAAGATCCCATTATTACAGGTGATGGAGAGTTTTGAGGGGTTAGCACAAAGTTTCAGCTTGGAACCAAACAGCGTGGACTTGATCTTTCTGCTGTTTAGGATGAGCTTGTTTATGGATAGCCAAGACAGAGTGATTGTGACAGCATCAGAGAGGGATTTTTGGATGGCAGGAACTGTCTGGGCACTGTGGTACAGAACAAGATCATAAGCATACAACAGTGAGTGGCAGCCAGAGGCAACATCTGGGAGATCATGGATGTAAATAGAGAAAAGTAGTGGGCTTAAGATTTAGCCCTGGGGGCCCCCGACAATAGCAAGGCTGAAGGTAGCAGAGTGGAGGTGGACAAGCTGTTTCCTGCCAGTTAGGTAGTTAGCAAACCAGGAGTTTGCAGGTGGAGAGACACCAAAGGCTGAGCACTATACAGCATACAATCATAACACTCATACAATAATTTACAAATAATCACTCAACAACAAATACACACATATCGTAAATACATACAGTACTTAAAAACAGAGACATTTAAATAACCTGTGAAAAATGTCTACACTGCCGGCACAAGTCTGTCTCACTTAGACACAAAAAGCCACTGGATGCCCAGACAGGTCCTTCTTTTTCAATGCTGCCACCACCTGGCTGACTGCAAGGTATCTTGATCTGGTTCTAGTCCCACCACTGCCCACTACTCACCAAGTACAAGGCCTTACTTTTGATACAGAACTAGCCATTCAGTCACTCACAGAACCTCTCACCTGCTCTGTATATGACAAGTTCTGTTATACTTGGTAGTTGTGCTCTTTGGTAGCAGGACACTAGTTTTCTCAATAGAAATAGATTGTTGCTGGTCCCATAGAGCACTGCATAGTCACAGAGAATATTAAATATGAGAATGTTTAATATTTACACTGCTGAATTACAGAATATACAGCAGAATACAAAAAGGATAAAACACACCAGAGAAATGCAAGCCAAAAACAGTTAAACAGTAAAGATTTTGGCCGTCCCACCAGTGCAGTGGTAGCACTACCGCTCACGACAACACTGACCTGGGTTCAGGAATGGACCTGGGGTGCCCTAGGGCCAGCTGGGGGGAGGATGGGGGGGGACTGTGCTGTATCCCACTTCTGCATTGCCACTTGGGTGCATACGGGTGGTGGTGCGTGGGATCAACAGCTTACAGGACAGGCCTAGGAAGCACGGTTAAGGATTTACTGCATCAGGGATTCCTGGCAGCCAATCCCAATATGCAATTCCAATGGGGGGGGGGTTGGATGACCAGAAAACAGAAAACGGAGATGCAGGATCAGGACAGTGAAGCCTCCACCAGCCTACCACTGCCAGCGCCAGGTCTGTGCCACCATCCATCAGGGAAGTCACCAGTCTTCACCTCTACCATGGGTAGCCAGATGTCTGCAGGGGGGGAGATGTCATGGAGCTGAAGGCATACCCCAGCCCCTGGGGAGGAAAGCTGGGGGGGGCAGCACAGTGGTGTGTCACGGGTGAGCTGGGGGTCCTGATGGATGGCTGGTGGACCTTGGCAGGAAGACACAGTATAAGGGTGCAAGGCAGTAGGTGGAAGGAGGTGCCGACCTGGCCCAAACCTGGGAGCATAAACAAATAAAAAAAAAAAAACAGTGAGGATTTCTGAAAAATAACTTCTCTGGTCTGTAGACTACAGTCTAACATATCTTACTCGTATTCAAGGTAATTTCCTTGCTTATGACTCCAATTGTCGCACAGGACCAACATTCAGGACACATAGTTACATAGACAATCTTGGTAGAAAAAGATCACTGTTCCATCCAGTCTACCCTATCGTACCCTGGGACCTAATGTATAGTCGAGGTTATTGTCCTCACCTCCTTCCCCTTGCTCCCTGACTTACTATTTTCCCTTGTATCACTATTAAACCTTTTACTTGGTCCCAGCCATGTTTGAAATCAGTAATGGTTCTTTCCCCCACTACCACTGCTAGTAGGCAGTTCCATGGCTCAACCACTCTGTAAAATAAACCCCACCATCAGCTTCCACTCATGCCCCCGTGTTCTTGATTTGCCAGTTCTGCTGAATATTTCCCCACAATCTACCTTGTTCATTCCACACAAGAACTTGAAGGTCTCTATTGTATCTCCTCTCTCCCTTCTGGTCTCCAGCGAGTATGTGTTCATGACCATAAGCTGATCCTCATAGGATCTGCCCTGTTGGCCCTGAATCATTTTAGTTCCTCTGTGCTGTACCATCTCTAATCTGTCTTTGTCTTCCCTTGGGTGGGGGCTCCAGAACTGGGCACAGTATTCTAGATGCAGCCTTATCAATGAGCTATAAAGAAGCAGTAGCCCCTCATTCATCCTGCTGTGAAACCCCCTCCCAATATACCCCAACATCTCGGTTGCTTACTGTAGGCCATGTTACATTGGCTAGATTGTCTTAGGGAGTCGCTTATGATGACTCCCAGATCTCTTTCTTCAGTGGTAAGGTCCCATTTGGTGTACTGACATGAGGTCAAAACTACCACCCCGAAGACCAGCACAGCAACAGATTTCACCTGAAAGTGGTGAGTTGCTGTGCTGGTACATGCAGACACTGGCGGTGTGGCTCCTGGTGTTGCACCCCCTCCCAAGTCCTACTCTGACTTACAGTTAGATATCTAGAGACCGGGGGTGTGGGGGCAGAGCCCCCTACATGGGAGGTTCAGGGGCACAGCCCCCTGATAGAAACACACTGACATCCCCGACAGTACAATGCTGACACTCAGCATTGTGTCTATCGCTGTTGGGGATGTCGGTGTGAGCGCTGTCGCAGCTCTATAGAAAAATCGTCCCATTTAACCCCTTTCATCCAATATTCTGTCCTGGGATTCTTGTTCCTTATGTGCATCATTACATTTTTTGGCAATGAATTTCAGCTCACATCAGAAAGATAGTAAGCTCTATCCCTGCTCGTTCACTAGATTCAATCACATTACTTAGGCACTTCTGCACTTTTAGGGGTGTGCTGCTGGTTTGTGTCCTATATCAAAACAATCATTTGTGTCCGGTACACTCCCCCCACCAAGCTGCTCCAAAAGAGCCTGCATTTTTTTTTATTTCTGTTTTTAAAGTTTATGCTTTCTTAATCACATCTTGTCACTCCATTATTTTCAGAATGGGTTTCTTAGTCTTCAGTTGCCAGCTGGTATTTGAAATAAGCCCATCCACCTATGACAAGGTGAAACCCTTGGATGGGAACCTGCTCTAACATTTTAAATATAACCCACTCATCTGAGCTGGAGTACTCACTGCTTCTGTTTATGTGGGGTTCGTCTCAAGCTCCCCCATGAACTCTGTATTTTGGTCAAGTCTTCCTCCAACTAATGATTTTGTTGGGCTTCACACAGGTGGTTACCACTGCTACCCATATTCAAGGTCATTCTCTGGATCTGGTGTTCACCCTGGGGATGGAGATCATGGAACTGGTGGTGGAACCAGTTGGGTGGGCTGACCATCACTCCATAAGGTTCAATTTCACGGCCCCCCTTATGAGACCTACCCCTTTGGAGATGGTCCAGTATCGCCCTTTGAGGGGAGTTACCCCTGAGGGTCTGATGGCAGTGCTGGACCTATCGAGTTGCCCTATGGAGTGCATGGAACCAGATGCCTTAGTAGTGCACTATAACAACATGGTGCTGAGGGCACTGGACTCCTTAGCACCTGTCCCGCGTTCGACCCCTCTCTCTTCGCCCTCGATACCCTTGGTTTTATGGGACATTGAGGGGGCTGAGGAGAGTGGGGCGAAGATTGGAATGTTGTTGGCAGAAATCCGGCCTGGAGGGTGACAGACTTAGATTGATGGCCCATTGTGTAAACCAATAGTTCTCGGACTTTGTCACAGTGAGCCTCCCCAAATCCATGGAAAAGATTTTGAGCCTCCCCCTGAATTGAAATAATCTTGGGCCTCCCCAAAGAAAAATAACGTACTGTACTTTGCGCAGTACACCATAAATAGATTGAAACCCCTTTGAGTACTTGGCTCACATTCAGTTCTTTGTCTTCTGCTTAAAGTTGGACCAGCATAACATTCTGTGGTGATTTGCATATGCAGCCCATGATGCTTTGCATTGTGGGGGCATGTGTGATATTTGTATTTTCTTGAAACTTGGCTTCCCAGCCAAATGCCCTTTGGGGTAACCCTTGCCTCAGTGTTTGCGCACAGAGGTTCTTTGTCTTTTAAATAGTTTTTTATTTAATGGGTTCACCACAATATATCCAAGGCACACTGCCTTAAGGGTAGCTGGTCCATTGCACTGGGGTGTCAAACAGACAAGGCATACTGAGGAGTCCTGGTAGGATGAAACATGTGTCTATGTCTTCTGTTAGCACCCTTTGCAAACTGTGTGAGAGCCTTTCGGCACCATGCAATTCTGCTAAAGTTGGACCAGCATAACATTCTGTGGTGATTTGCATATGCAGCCCATGATGCTTTGCATTGTGAGGGCATGTGTGATTTTGTATTTTCTTTGTCTTATACTGACTTGGAACTTTTGAGAAAGAGCTCCTTGCTCAAGGTTTTATCTGAATAACAAATAATTAAAATATTATTATTCAGCTTATTGTAACCCCACACACACAGACCAGCCTAATTGCTCTGCTTTTTCATTCTTGAACCATTGTTACCCTTTGTTGCAGTACCTTCATGGGTCAGACTACTTCCTCTGTTTCCTCTCTATATGAAATAACCTTCCTACACACTTTGCCTCTCTCCCCTTCTCTACTCCTAAGCAACTTCTGGGGTTACTTTGCTCCTTCTTGCTATTGCTCTTAGCACTTCTATGCTCAACCCTGTATTGGGCTGTTCTGCCATCAGTTTACAAATTGATCAATTACCACCACTCATTATTAATTTATTGTTCACGTTAATTTGCACCATTGCTCATTCTATATTTCTTGATTGTTTTTCAGTTACCTTTTTAAATGTATTCACTCCCTACCCTTCCCCGGGTACACCTGAAATGAGCCTTGGCTCATTCACCATCCCTTGTCACCTATTAGTAAATAAATACATAAAATTCACCTACTACTATTATTCTCTTTCAGTTTGCTTCATCTCTTCACACAAAATATATAAAACTCAAAATTTAAATACAGTACTTTTTCAGACTTGCTTGAGCCTCCCTTGGAACAGGTTGGGGCCTCCCCAGGGAGGCTGGCCTCACCATTTGAGAACCCCTGGTGTAGACTATCAATCAGTAATCTCCCATAAGAAGGCAGAGTTCCTGTCCAGGGAGATAACTGCATCAAGAAACCGACCTGCTCAGCACTTCCGGACTGTTGACAGACTGTGCAATCCAGCCTGTCTGCGGGGTCGGAGAGCTTTTTCACAAATACAGTGTTATGAGTTTGCTCTGTTCTTTGAGGATAAGGTGTCATCAATCAGGTCGGAGATCCGCAGCATATGTTCAAATGAGCATTGCAGTGACCGATGCGGGGTTACATGCCCTCGGTCTACCTGGACAGATTTTGACCAGCCAGTGATCATGGATATCATGAAGATTGTCCAGGGCTTACGACCGACTTGCTGTAGTTTGGATCCTGGTCCTACGCGCCTCCTTGTGTTGCACGTGGATGCGATCGGACCAGTCCTTGCGAGGATATTCTGGGGTTCTTTGGACCAAGGGGTGTTTCCAGAGTCTTTAAAGGAGGCTGTTGTGACACCCCTTTTGAAGAAACCTTCCCTCGACCCTGACTGTCTCGCTAACTACAGACCAATCTCTAACCTGCCCTTTTTGGGCAAGGTTATTGAGAAAGTAGTTGCGTTGCAGCTCGATGACTTTCTTACCACCCATGAAGTCTATAATCCTCTCCAGTCCGGTTTCAGGAAGAGGCATAGTACCGAGACAGCATTAGTTCAGGTACTCAATGATCTCCTAATAGTGAGAGATCGGAAGAGCCGTTCGATCTTGGTTCTCCTTGATCTCTCTGCAGCATTTGACACTGTGGACCATGGGATGTTGCTAGATTGCCTGCAGCTACTCTGTGGACTGTCGGGGACAGTCCTCAGATGGTTCCATTCTTTCCTCACAGGCAGAAGTCAAAGGGTAGTTTCAGGGATTTTCTCTTCTGCTCCCTTCGCTCTGTCCTGTGGGGTGCTTTCCCCCATGTTGTTCACGGTGTTTATGCTACCGTTGGGAGACATTATAAGGCATTATGGGCTGAGTTTTCACTGATATGCAGATGATACTCAGCTCTATATGTCCTTTGTATCCGAACAGAATGATGCATTATCGGTCTTTAACAACTGCCTCACTGAGATTCAGGACTGGATGAGTACGAACTGGTTGAAACTAAATCCGGATAAGACTGAGGTGTTGGTTGTGGATCTGGATCACCATGTAGAGAAGTGGACTCCTGGGTTCCCCTCTGGTCTTTTATTAGGGGGTAACCAGTTAAGACCTTCTGAACAAGTGCAAAATCTGGGCGTAATTTTTGACAGTGAGCTGACGCTGAAGACACAGGTATTGGCCACTGTCAAGTCTTCCTTTTACCATTTGAGAATATCGCCCAGATAAAACACCTTGTTCTGCATGATGTCCTTCCTGTGTTGGTCCACGCTTTTGTTTCCTCTCATCTTGATTACTGTAATGCTCTATATCTAGGGTTGCCGGGGGTGGATCTCCATCACCTGCAGCTGGTGCAGAATGCAGCAGCCAGGTTGTTGACTGGATTACCAAGAACTTGCCATATCATACCTGTGCTGCGTGAACTGCACTGGCTGCCAGTGCAGTAGAGAATCACCTTCAAGGTCACGTTGCTGACCTATAAGACCCTACATGGTTAGGGACCTGGCTACCTGCAAGATCTCCTTTGTCCTTACCGCCCTCTCCGCCCACTCCGCTCCACTGGTGAGGGATTGCTAGAGATTCCCAGGGTTCATCTTCAATCATCTGGGGCCAGAGCTTTTTATTTTATGGCCCCAACCCTCTGGAATTCTCTACCTTGTCAGATTAGAGAATGCCTGTCCGTGGAATCATTTAAGAGGTCTCTGAAAAGCCACTTATTTGCATTAGCATTTGGATAAGCTTATGGTCGTTTTTACTGTTTTATGTCATTATTTATTATAGTTGATGTTTTATTCTTGATATGCATTAGCACTTTGATATATTGAAAAGCGCTCTACAAATAACATTTTGATTTTGATTGATTGATGTTCACTCCTGTAAAGAGAGCAGATACCTTGCAGCTTATGGCTGGTGTGTGGGGAGCCTGTTAATAGAGAGACACACCTCTCCCAATTAATAACCACATCAGAGGGATAGCAAGCTGTACCCCTGCTCTTTCACCAGATTCAATCACATTTCTTATAAATTCCTACATTTTTTCAAGTTGTGCTGTTGCTTTGCAGCCTATATCAAAAATAATAATTAGTGTCTATTACACTCTCCCACCAAGCTGCTGTAGAAGAGTCCTCAATTGTTTTATTTTTGAAAACATGTGCCTTCTTACTCATATCTTGTCACTCCATTATTCTCCAAATGGGTTTCTTAGTTTCCAGATGCCAGTTGATATTTGAAATAAGCCCATCCACCAAACCCTTGGATGGGAAACTGCTCAAGCATTTTAAATATAACCTGCTTATCTGAGCTGGAGTACTCACTGCTTCTCTTTATGTGAGACTCCTCTTGAACTTCCCCATGTTCTTTTCTGTAAAGAGAGTAGATACCTTGCAGCTTATGTCTGGTGTGGGGGGGGGCTGCTAATAGAGAGAGAGACACACCTCTCCCAATTAATAACCACATCAGAAGGATAGCAAGCCTCATTCAACAGATTCAATCACATTTCTTATAAATTCCTACATTTGTAGGGGTGTGTTGCTGGTTTGTGGCCTATATCAAAATATCATTAGCGTCCATTTACTGTATGTTTAAAATGTTAAAGCAGTTTCCCATCCAAGGGTTTCATCTTGCCATTGGTGGATGGGCTTATTTCAAATACCAGCTGGCATCTGAAGACTAAGAAACTCACTTTGAAAATAATGGAGTGGCAAGATGTGAGTAAGAAAGTATAAATCTCAAAGAAAATTGCAGGCTCTTTTAGGGCAGCTTGTGGGAGGAAGTGTACCAGTCACTAATGACTGTGTTAAATTTCAACTGCCAAACTTTGGACCACTTCTCTAATCTGTTGCAAGTCCCTGTGCAGCTCTCTAACCCCTTCCTCACTGCCTGTCCTCCCACAGTGTATAGTGTCATCTGCAAAGAGACACATCTTACCTTTGATTCCTTCTCCTACAGTATGTCATTGCTGAACATATTTTTATATATATTTATCTTTTTTAAATTAGTTACCGGGAGAGGCACTCTGAGCCAAGGCTCATTTCAAGTTGCAACCCAGGGGTAGAGGAAGGGGAAAACACAATTACAAAGATTACAGCAGTCAGATAATGTGGTTACAGTGACAATGACAATAAAGTGCAGTAATAGAGTGCAGAACAAACAAGAAAGCAAGATCATTGCATATAACAGAGGATAATCAGCTGTGTAATTGGACATGATGGAAAAGTGCTTAGTGCCTGATTGGGTAGCTCAAGGGTAATAAGCAGGATACCTGCTAGATGGGGACAAAAAAACAAAGTTCACAAAAAAAAGTTTTGGACACTTTGCTAAATGACCAGCAATTTAAAACTACTGAATTAACATCAGCAGATTCAGTCAGCCTGATTGATGGCACCCCTCTGATCTCCTCACTTCATACTGATGATACCAGCAGTGAGGCAGAATAGTGGCAGCAACAGGGAACACCAGCGGGGGCAGTAGAAACAACCCTCACCTCAGCAATGGAGCACCAGGAGGTTGCAGTCCATGTCTGGGCGTGGAAGATGAACTGTGACATACATACAGCAAGCAGCAGAGACACAGGAGGATGAACACTTTAACCAGCAAGGTCAATCAGGAAAGTTCTTAATCTTTTATCTTCTTAGGTAGTGCTCTGGCTAAGTATGAAGACTGAGACTGTAGACCTTATTTTTATACCTCACTTACCCTTTGTTTGTAGCAGACAGTGGTGCTTCATGTTTTGTTTTTCTTGCATGAGTGGGCTATCTGAAGGATTTAACAGTTGCTAATTGTTATACTCTCATGGGACATTAGAGTTGTGGGATTCCAAGTAGCTATGCGATAGTGAGGTAGTGATATCAGCTTTTCTTAGGTAGATGGGTCAGGAGAAAAGCTTAGTGGGGGCTTCAAAAGGCATCTGCATGAGAAGGGAAACAGTGACCGCCAGGAAAGTTTCAAATAGGGTGATAGCCACTCCACTCCTGAAATCTGCAGCTGAGCAGCAGCTGCCTGCACTGTCACAGCCATAAAATACAAAGAAAGCTACTTCAGCTGATAACTATGGAGCTGGAGAAACAGATCTTAGAAAACAAGTGATAAGATGCAAGCAACAAGGAGCAGACTACCACAACTGGCAGTGCACAACACTTGCAGCCTCAAACAGCAGTGCACCCCATCAGATGTGCCAAGGAGATGTGCATAATACTGTATATGCCCCATACCAGCAACACCAACACCAAGGAACAAGTGAGTACACTCAAAAGAAATACTATACAGATTCTTCATTTCAATCAACTTCCCAAATACAAGATAAGGTAACATACACTCAACAGAGGAGGTAACCATATATTTATTTTTACTTTCTATTTGTTCCCTGCATCTCAGGATGCCCATTTCCCATCACTTCTTACAATCTCCCAATACTGACACCTTTATATCTGGCCTTTATGTCCATGTCCTGTATCCAGTGGCAGGACTGGTTGGAGGGAAGCTTCCTCCATTGGACATATATGTGTACAGGTTCTGTCCAGTAGGGGCACAGAGTGTGAGAGTGCCAGGACTGCCATTTTGCTACATCCACGAGTTCTGTTTTTCCTGTCTTGCCCCAAGGATGCTGATGCAAAGGCTCCAGGTGTTAGCATGTTGTAGTATGTTGACACCCAGCCGACCAGCATTCTCCTTCCCCAGCACAATGCCTGCTTAACTGCCCCACCACCTGCGGCCAAACGGGTGGTAGTATGGCAGTGATATTTGCCCCCCCCCAAAGCCTCCCAAAGGAGAGCATCCATGCTCAGTTCTCCTACCAGCTTGCCAATGCTCTGAGTTTGGGGCATGAGCCCGAGTAGCCAGCATTTAAAGCAGCAGCGCTAAGGCTATGTCTACAGGCTGACCCAAACATAAATTCTCAATGAGCACTATTTTTTTTAGGCTTGTTTTATATCTATGTCAATAGAAAAGCAATGACATTAGATAGGATCGCTGATAGATGATCAAAAAACAAAACATCTGATGTCTGACCAGTCATGTTTTTCAAACTGTATCAGATGTTTTACTTATCCAACATCGGTTAATTGGATCGAATTTGTCACTGTCCAATCCCCTCCAGTTGACAGTCTGTTAATAACTGCTCTAAGCCCAATAGATCTACTCACCCCATATTCAATGTCAGGTCAGCTGGGGACAGTCATACATTTATGAAGACAGTGGAATCAGTGTTTCTTAGTGTGAAATATGTAAGACTGATGTGTTGAAACCAAACTCTTAAAAAATGCCAACACTATATGCAATAGTTTTAAACATGTATTTATTTTACTTATTTATTTGATAACTGGGAGGTACACTGCTCCATGGGACCATTTGTAGGTATGATCTGGGTCATCTAGATGGAGCATACAGTACAGTCAAAACAACCTATGAACGTATGAAGGCCATTTGGTCTATCTGGTCTGCTTGTATTGCTGGATCCACACCTTGAACTACTGACCCTGCCCCTCTCCCCAGTCCTCCCATTCTTTCCATCCACCCCCCATGACCCTTACTTTCCCCTTATGTCTATCCCAGCAATGCTACCCATCATCTTCAATGAGACCACCTCTTCCTGCAGTGCATTCCAACTGGCCACCACCCTTTCCATGAAGAAGTGCTTCCTAACCTACTTGCTAACCCTCCCCGGAACTTAAGACTGTGCCACCTTGTGTTTTGGTTGTCACTTAGCTTAAAGAGACCCTCCTCTTCTACCCTATTTATCTCTTTCAAGTATTTGAAGGTCGTAATCATGGCCCCTCTCTCCCCCTCTTTTCTTCCAAGGAATACATGTTCAGGGCCCCCAACCTCTCCTCATATGCCCGAATTCTGCTGACTTATGATCATTGCCATTGCCCTCCTCTGGACTGTCTCCAGCAGGTTAAAGTCCTTTTTAAGATCTGGGTACCAGCACTGTACTCTGTACTCTAGATGTGGTCTCACCAGTGACCTGTACAAGGGTAGTATAACCTCCTCTCAGCTACTGCTGATCCCCTGACTATGAATCCCACATCCTATTTGCCATTGCTGTTGCTTTCCTGCACTGCATAGAGTGCTTCAGGTCATTAGTGATCATTACTTCCGTATCCTTCTCCTTCCCTCTTGCAGATACTCAGACCCCTCCCAGGTAGTAGTCTGTCCTGGGAATCCTGGTGGCATATACAGTACAGTTCAAACATAAAAATACAGCAATTTATACAGGTAGACACAACCAGCCATACAGTGACTGCAATAAGTGACAAAATAATAGTTGAGCCCTCAGACTAAAACACAGGCCAGTGGTCCAAATAAGCAAACAGGTAGTAAGGGTGACTCCAGCTAATAACAGTAGCATAGTTCAAATAAAAAAATTACAATGAATCCACTAATAGACAGCGATCTGAGCCAGGTACAGACAAGCATTTGTCAATGCAGAAAGTTTGCCATTGGTATTGCTGTTGTACTAGGTGGGCCAGACTACGGTTCCCAGCAGCCTCAGCTGCTGGCTTATTTACATGTGCTTTTCAGTGCATTTTTAAAACAACTTTTGTGGCCCCTCCCTCATTTTTCTGGACCCTGACTAAGTGATTCAGAGATCATGGAGCATGGGGGAACCTCCATTTTGCTGCAGGAGCAGCTTTAAAATGAACATGAACTTCTGCGCATGCAGACTCACACTTTTCTGAATGTGGCTGCATGGCGGTCACGCATTTGTGCTCCTGCAGCCTTCCACTTTCAGGAAAACAGTGCAGGAGCCAGCAGGAGGTTTCACAATGTGGCACAGGACCCATGCTGGTGGCGGTGAGCAGTGGGAGTGTTATGGGGCAGAAGGTAAGCTCCGCATTGGGGTGGGGGGGTGGAGACATGTTCTGGAGGGGAGACAATGAGGGAAGGGACCAGTGGGGTGGCGAAGGGGGTGCAGAAGTGAACCAACAAAATAAATCAATGCTGCAAAAGTAATTTTAATAAAGGAAAGTTTGCAATGGGTGTGGACACCCCATTACAGTAAACTCACCAAAATATAGGTAAAAGAGAGGGACTTACCCAAGTGCAGGGTGCCACGGAGTAGTCATGGGGAGATGTCATCTGCAGCACCTTTAAAAGAAGAGGTGAGGGAGTCACAAAGGATGCACAGTTCTTAGGGGGGTTCAATAAAGCAGGAAGGACAGGAGAGAAATAAAATTATACTTATCTGATAGGGTTGGAGTCCATGTTCTGTTAGACCTGTAGAGATAGAAGAAAAAATAGGTTAGTTAAGAAGGAAAAAGATGTAAGATGAGCAAAAGCAGAGTAAAGGGAGTGTGGTTTGGAAAAGTCCTTTGCCCATAATGGCAGCCAAGTGGCCAGTAATTTATTTAGTAGCCTAGGTGGCTAGTGATGGCTACTGGGGGCTAGCTCTTTTTGTCAAAATAAGGAGTGGCATTGGTGGTTGTGCAGGCTAGGAGATGCCCTGGGGGAAGCCACTGTGTACAATTATGCCCTGGTGGTCTAGTGCGCTAGCTCCTTAGGGGGAGGGGCAAACATTCTTTTAAATACATTAATACCCTCCCAGAGGGTCTAGTAGGGGCTCCATGAGCCTTTGAATATTGTGTGGGCATTAGTAAAACTGAACAAGAAAAAGTGCACAAGGCTGGGATGTTTAGGATAAAAAGTATACACAAAAGCAAAAAACAATGCAGCACTCATCACCAGTTATAACAAGCTCTGGCAGAGCCACTATGACTGTGAATGCATTAACTAGATAAGGGTGTTTCATGGGCTTAAACATAAACATTTATTTATTTATTTAAAAAATATCAGATTTATAAACCTTTGAGTCAGATACTCATTTACACAGGCACCACATCAAGAAGATCAAAGCAGTTCAAACAATATACAAAAGCTAAAGCAAATAGACATCAGGAGTCAAAGAGAATCCCAGAGTGTTCACATGAAGGCTGTTGCATACACTAACTGAAGTACAGTACATTGAGAAAGGGCATATTTAAGCAGAGGTGAAGCCAAGTGCTTTCACCACCCCAGGAGTGACATTATTACACGATAACACACCCTGCAGTGCCTTACTGCAACTATACAATGGCTTGTTGTTATATACAGAATTTAAAGGATGTTTTTTTTGTGTGGAAAAATATTTCTTAAGAGAAAATGCAAGGAACGATCCAAATCCAAAGCTACGATGATGTTGCTGTGTAATAACATCACTGTTTTAATGGGTCAGCAGGCAATCAGCTTCTTACATTTTTCCTTGCCATTGTATAATTAAAAATAATGCTACCATCTGTATTATAGTTATCTATATGTTTTGCAATTTATTCTATGGACTGTTATTGTAATCAACTCAACAGAACCAGGCCATCATATACATGAAGGTACTGTACCCTAACTGAAAACATTGCTGAGACAACTATATGGAAGATAAACACAATGTTGAGACAAGTTTTTGAAGACATTTGATGTGTTTTTTTAGAGACTGATATACAGTTCACACACAGAATTCATATAATATAAAAGTGCATATGCCCAAATGCCACATTTCATTTCAAGCTGTTCTCTTGAAGGAAGATATTACCATTGAAGGCTGAAGTTTTATAAAATGATTATGTTTAAAATATCAAGACTCATCTGTATCTAGTATAAGAAAACAGCTGCTAAATACTGTAGCTCTAATTTATTATTTGTGTTGTTGATGTTAAAACACTCCTACTAGCTAGACCTGATGCACAGAGAAAACAAAAGTAGTGAACTAGAGCTATTTAGTAGCTGCTGTCTTACAGAAACCCCAGTTAGCTTGCTCTCAAGTATCTGCTAAACTAACTGTTGACATTTGTGCTCCCTGGATAAGAACAGTTACAAGGCGCTGCTGTTGCTAAATTAATTTTAAAACAGTACACATGCTAAATCTAAGGACATGGCTACATCACTGTCACATGAGACGGGGGGCATCGAAGGAGAAAGAAAGCCAATAAAACTGTTTGTTATGGAGATCCCCAGGGGTCGTAAAACTACCATACAGCTAGCAAGCTAATTTAGGAAAAACTTCTAATAGCAGACAGAGGGAAGGACACACTAGGATTTAACATACATATCAAAACACTCTACATAACATACGTTTTTTTGCACATTCTGGGTGGACTACTCCTTTAACTTTCTCTGGTCTCAATTACCTTCTCAAGCCAGGAGAAAAATAATGCTCTAAAGCTTCCTATATACAACACACAGGCACATTAACTGGAATAACAGGTTCCAAGGAGTATAAACTCAGCAGGAATGTTAGGGGGATGGCAGCTCTGATAGTTGTTCCAGTCTTTCTTTTCACTGATAGAAACTGAGCCAGGAAAATAGTAAAATACACTTCATCACAGACTGTTTACACCAAGTACATGAACCTGCATGATTTATCTGTAAAGACAATTAAAAATGCATTTCTAAATGCGTTACTAAAACCAATTCTTTCAAGGTTTGAAACTACTAAAAAGACAAACTATATATATATATAGACAGATAGAATATGGTAAACAAATATTGTTAATCTCAAAGCTGAACTTTGTTTTTAGTATATAAATGTTTAAGAAATACCTGAAAGCCAAGTCTTTCCTTTTGAGACACCAGGTGACTCTGATAATCATTTGTTCCAAGGGTTTTTAAGTCAGTTTGAATGCATTAAGTATTATCTGTTCTAGTCCTTAGCAAAATGTAGGGACTGCACAGATTTGTTCTGTTCCTTGGCTAGATACCAAACTAGTGACTCTTCTTTCAGCATGATAGGATCCACCTCATGCCCCTCCCACATGAATAAAAAAAAGGTGGGCTGGATTTTTAGGAGCTTCTTGGTGGAGGTGGGTTGGATCTTACTTCCCCCCAAAAAACAATGCTGCCTCCACTATTCAGGTTCCAGTTCTTTTACCACCCATTTAAGAAAGAAAATAATACCCTGCAACCATTGACTAACATGAAAGCATATTTATTTGAGGGTGGAAAACATTTCTTGGAGGAGGGTAAGGCAGAGGATACTATTTACATCTTCTGTCAGTTCCACGGACAGAAAACATGACATCACTCCTTTTGTACATGCAATACTCCTGTTGACTCTGCCCACAGTCATAAAAAGGCACTGCTGTCCAGGAGAATACAATGCCCCAATTTTGTTGAGGTACCACAAACAATGCCTTGATGCGTTTCAGATAGAACAATCCTTTTTCATTTGATAAAGGATTGTTGTATCCAAAACACGTCAAGGCATTGTTTGTGGTACCTCAATAAAATGTAGGCACTTTATTATGCCTCCTTTCACTGTGCACCACCATGTGTATTCCATGACAATGCCATGTACTGCTGTTATGTTTACCTTGACATTGTTGCTAGTTATTTTGTAGTATTATTTTCATATTATGTTCTTAATGTTATGCTGTCTGTAATGTTAGTCTGACATGGAACTTTTGCAAATGAGCTATGCTCAAAGATGTGTTCTGAAACATGAAAATAAATAAATAAATCTCAAATCACATATTCAGGAGGAAATATATTACAAGAACTGCCCACTATTTCCCAAACATCCAACTGAAGCACCTCGACCACAGAGGGTAGTTGGTCCAGGAAGTTGGCAGGTGGTTAGGGAGGCAAATCAGGTGCCCCATCACTCAGTGCTCACCAAGATATCACCTCCACAAACCATATAAAAACTATCAACAGGTATCTGCTAATATTTCTGAAATCAAACAAAGGGGAGAGGATGTTGCAGAGCAGGACAGTGCAGCACAGGAGCTAGCACTACAAAACTGACCCAAAACAGGGACCAAAACAAAAAAAAACAAAAGGGAAATCCAAATCACTTCTGATCATGGGAGACTCCATGCTTCAAGGAGTTGATACAGTACCTACCTCCAGCCAGGGGTAATGGTCAGATGTCTCCCAGGTACTTCAGCATGGAGAGACACTGATGGCATTGCTAAAATTGTACAGGAAGCAGGGGAAAACATTGACATCCTGGTATATGTAGGGACTAATGATCTCACCAGACGGTCAGTTGTGGAGACCAAGGAACATCTGACCAGGTTGGAAAACAAACTGTCATCCATTTCATCCAGCATCTCCTTCTCTGAGATCCTGCCAGTCTGGGAGAGGGTGGAAGATGGGTTGAGGGTCAGAGAAGGGGAGATAGGGAAGCTAAACATGTGGCTCAAGGACTGGTGCCAGGAAAAAGGACACACATTTATAGGTAACTGGCAACAGTTTTGGGAGTGAAAGTTCTTTAAATTTGATGGACTGCATCTGACTAAGGAGGGAGTCAGTGCATTAAGGCAGAAGTTTGATGTCTTTGCAGAATATTTAAACTAGCAAATGGGGAGAGGGGTACAGCATCCAGTACATCGAACGGGAAGAACACCCTTCCCCCTCAGCTAATGATCAAATAGGAGTTCAGCATGTTTGTAGCTCATTTGCATCACCAGGTAAGAAAAAAGGTCTGGCTCTCCATATAACACACAAGGGAAAAGCCGGACCTCACCCCACAACTAACGCACCAAACTCTGGCCAATGGAAAATCATGTACACAAATGCCCACGGTCTGGGAAACAAGATCGCAGACCTGAAGGCAACAATGACAGAGGCTAAACTGGACATAGTAGCAATTAACAAGACATGGTTCACCAGTAACCACACTTGGAAGACTTCAGTGCCCAGCTATGTACTGTTCAGAAGAAACCAAGATGCAAAAAGAAGGGGTTGGGGGGGGTAGCCCTTTATGTCAATGAAAATATCAAAGCTACAGAAATGCAGAATACACATAAGGAGCCAAAAGAACTGTGGGTCACATTGGAAACAGAAAATGGAACATCCATATGAACTGTGATGGCCTACAGGTCTCCAGAGCAGGGGGAAGACATAGACACATTATTATTAGAAGATATACAAAACATGACAGCTAAAGGGGAGGTTCTGATAATGGGAGACTTCAACATGCCAGATACAGATTGGTCAATACCAGAAGGAACATTCACCAGAACTAGACACATAGTGGATTCACTGCAGGGAGAAGGCCTCAAACAATTGGTACAACACCCACAAGAGAGAGAGCTATCCTGGATCTAGTACTGACTAACAGGGAAAGGATCACAGATCTCCAGGTAGAAGGTCACCTGGGGGCCAATGACCATTACATGGTATGGTTCAATTTGGCCACTAGAACTAATTCATCCCATTCCAAGGCAAAAATATGGGACTTCAGAGGAGCTGACTTTGATAAGATGGCCAACAGAGTTAAGCTAGCCCTGGCAAGAAGAAATACAGGTAAGGGGGTACAGGCAAAGTGGGTTTACAACAGGAAGGTCCTGTCAAACTAATCTCATAGATTTCTTTAACTGGGTAACCAGAGTGGTGGACTGAGGGGGTGCAGTTGATGTCGCCTACCTTGACTTCAGCAAAGCTTTCGATACTGTTCCACATAGAAGATTGATTAATAAGCTGGGTAGGCTCGGGGTGGGTTAGAAGTTGGTCAACTAGGTGTCAAACTGGTTGGCAGGCAGAAAACAGAGTGGCAGTAGACGGTATAAAGTCAGAAGAGATGCAAGTCACAAGTAGGGTACCTCAGGGATCAGTCCTGGGGCAAGTCCTCTTCAATATCTTCATCAGTGACATTGCAGATGGACTGCAGGGTAAGATTTGCCTGTTTACGGATAACAACAAGATCTGCAACAGAGTACATGAGCCAGATGGGGTGAGCAGAATGAGAAGAGATCTGGAAAAACTGGAAAAATGGTCTGAAGAGTGGCAACTGGGGTTTAATGCAAAGAAGTGCAAGATCGTGCACATAGGGAAGAGAAACCCTGAAGCTACAGTACCTATAGGTTGGGAGGGGAGTTGCTGGCAATCACAAGGGAAGAAAGAGAATTGGGCATCATCATCATCATCACAGATGACCTGAAATCATCCAAGCAGACCACTAAAGCAGTAGGTAAGGCTAGAGGGATGTTGGGGCGTATTAGTAGGGTATCACAAGTCATAAGAGGGAGGTAATAATGCCTCTTTACAAGACACTGGTTAGGCCCCATCTGGAGTACTGTGTGCAGTACTGGAGGCCACACCTGTACAAGGACATTAACAAAATGGAGGCAGTCCAGAGAAGGGCAACCAAAATGGTGCAGGGACTGCATCAGAAAACATATGAGGACAGATTAACGGAGATCAATATGCATACTCTAGAGCAAAGGAGGGAGAGAGGTGATATGATCGAAACATTCAAACATCTTAAGGGCATTAACAAGGTGAAAGAGTCTAACATGTTTCAATATAAGAAAAATAGCAGGACAAGAGGACACAGCATGAGATTAGAGGGAGGCCGATTAAGGGGTAATGTGAGAAAGTTATTTTTTACAGAAAGGGTGGTGGATGCATGGAACAGCCTACCTCAGGAAGTGGTGGATATGAATGCAGTGTAGGGCTTCAAACAGGCATGGGATAGGCATAAGGGAGCAGTACAGATGAGTATGAATGAATAGGCCATTAACAGAGTAAAGGCCTATGACACATTCATAAGGTAGAAAAAAATGGGCAGACTGGATGGGCCTTGCGGTCCTTATCTGCCGTCAACATCTATGTTTCTATGTAAATAAATAAATAAATATGTCCTTTTGGAGGTGGGGCCTTCAGAACTGGACACAGTACACAAGGTGGTGTCTCAGTAGTGATCTATATAGGGGTATTATTACCGCCCTCTTTCTGCTGATGATACCACTGCCTATGCATCCAAGCATCCCGCTAGCATTTCCCATTGCCTTGTAACACTGTTTAGCTACCTTCAGGTCATCAGAAATTATTACCCCAGGTCCCTTTCCTATTTTGTGACTGCTAGTGCTGCTTGTTCCACTTGATACATTGGCCCAGGGTTTCTGTGCCCCAAGTACATGATTCTACACTTTTTTGCATTGAAGCACAGCTGCCAAAACCATGACCATTTTTCCAGCTTTTATAGATCTTCTCTAGTTCTTTCTACCCCCACTCCCAGTGTCTGTTGTGTTGCAGATTTGTGTCGCCCACGAACAGGCATACTTTCCCTTCCAGTCCTTCTGCAATGTCGCTTATAAGGACAGTGAAGAGGACTGGGTCTAGTACTGACCCTTGAGGCACCCCACTTACTACCACCCTCTGACTCCTATTGTCCAGGCAGCTCTCTACCAATCTTACTGCTTTAGGACCCACTCCCAGGCTTTTCAACTTGCTCACCAATCTTATATGTGGATCGGTGTTGAAGGCCCTAATGAAGTCCAGATAGGCTATATCAACCGCTCCTCCCTGATCCACTTCCGACAAAGTCAAAGAACCCGATCAGATTTATCTGGCAAGACATTCCCCTACCCTGACCTCATGCTGCCTCGGATACTGAAGAGCAATGGAAACAAGGTATCCCCTCAATCCTTTCCTTCAGCAGTGATTCCATTACTTTGCCCACTATCGAAGTCAGGCTGAGAGGCCTGTAAATTCCAACCTCCTCACTTTTTCCATTTCTGTGGAGTGGGACTACATCAGCCATCCTCCAGTCTCCTGGGACCTCTCCAGTTTCCAACACCTGGACCACCCTTTCAGCACCGGAACATCCCCCTCACAGCCAACCACCTCCTCGCAGCCAGACCATCTTTACAGCTCCAAGACCAGTCTCTCCACCCAACTGGACACTCTCACTGCACTGAGACCACTCCTCCAGCTGCCAGACCAGTCTTTTCCCACTACCCGACCCTAGAGTGGGCACTTCAGTCACAGGGTGGCCAGCGAGGCAGAAGGTGGGCATTCCAGCTCCTAGGGAAGATGCTGAGGTAGATGGCAGACATTCCAGACCAAGGGTGGCCAGCAGTGTACAGAGAGGGTGCACTGTGGCACCCAAATTAGGAATTCTGGGAAGGGGAGGCTGGTCTGAGGCTGCAAGGGTGGTCTGCTGGTGAAAAAAAGGCTGGTCCAGGGTTGGAAAGTTGGTTGACTGCAAGAAGCATGGTCCACGGTCTGGGCCATTTTCAAAGAGAATGGAGGGTCCCTACACTCATCCAAAACATTTTGGTGAAATCCAGAAAAAGACAATGAGGAGGGAAGGGGAAAAAAGACCCCCGATCCATAGAGTCTGACTGCAGCACCCTTTCTGGACTAGAGAGGCACAATCTGCACAACTTGCACCTAGTCTGGCTTTCATTGGTCAGGTTTTCACCCAAGACATTTCCCAGTAGTACAATCTTCAGGTTATTTGCCGTATCTTGCCCATTCACTGGCATTACATCTGAATTAATGAACAAACAAAATCTCTGTTCTTTTAACAAAGAGAGCTTTTCTGCCATCCTTATACTCAGACAAACAAATTATGGCCAAATGGAAAACTCCCTAATTTTAGAGGTAAAAATGGAGATCTCATTTCAGGGATCTTGATTAGTAAGCTTCAATTAATTGTGTGAAAATTGGTGATGGTAGGCAGGAAAAGGGAAGACAAATACATAGCACAGACACAGTGCAGTACAGTTAAATGCAATTACACAGCACTAGCATGCTCCTGCTGCTCAATCAATGCCCCTCCCCTCCATTTCAACTATTCGTTGTGGATGAAAAACTTTGTTATCACATTGTCTAGCTTGTTCTGAAGGGGAGGGACACAATTACATCGAGTGCCACTTCTGGGTCGGCCGAGGGGCCTGAGTGCATGTGCATTACCGCATGCCTCCACCGTCATAACACATCTGCCTTGCATAAAGGGGCAGGTTTGTGGAACAGGGAACAGAGAACAGAGTTTGTGGAACAGGGAATGGAATCACAAAATAACCAGTATTCTGACTGAAGCACCACCATCCACAAGTGGCATGGCTCAGCCTCCACCCCGAACTTTGGTAGTGTAAATTGTCTCCCACTGTGGTGGGCACACAAGGCCGAGCAGCTCTCCAGGGTTTTTTCAAAGGCCGTAGGCAGAGTAAGACAGTCTCTGAGGTGCTTTCCACTACCAGAGGCAGCTAGCAGGGGGGGGCGGCAGTAGAATACAACTGCCCCCACCTGCAAGCTGCGTTCGATTGCAGCTATCACCTGCCAGAACAATGCTCGCGCTCTGTACCTCCTCATACACACCCTCCTCCTCCTTACCTTCTTACTGCTCCCGGTTCGCTCCGGCAAGAAAATCTACTTATAAAAAAATATTAAAAAATAAAAATTTGAAGTTTAAAAGGCAGCAGCCAGCCCACATGTCGGCGAGGCACTCAGATGCTGTTGTATCACAGTGGGGAAGGTGGATGGAGGAAAAATTGCGTGAAAGGAAAAAGCCGTGATATGATTGGTGCGGCTATTTCTTTTCAAGTAGACAAAGTTTCAGGCAAAACATCATTATGATCAGTCTGGCTGATGATTGGTGTGGCACTGTCATGCCCCTTGCAGACTACTCTGCATTGAACAGACAGTGTCACACCCTTCAAAAGCTACTCATAACAAGACGTTCGCTGCACATGCACGCATGACGAACTTAAGAATTACCGCATACCATGTCAGGAGGGGCACTTGCAAACCATGGTAGCTAAAAGGGACTTCTTAAAATTTGTTTTGAAGAGGTAGGAAGTGCCCAGTGAGTGACGTGTGGCCAGTAAGTCATTCCAAAGCCTGGGGGGAGCAAGGGAGAACGCTTTCTGACCGATCTTGGTTGTTGTCAGGGTATGTTCAAGGAGATGTTGAGAGGAGGACCTAAGTTCCCATATGCCAGTTTTAATACTGAGGAGGATTGATGGGGGTTGGGGGGTTTTCTCTCACTCAAAGGGACTTATCAATAAGGGTACCCATAAGGTAGTCATGGAGGGCCTATGGGGGCAGCCAACCAAGCGTCATGTATAGGGAGCAATAGTGGGTGTTGTACAGGGCCAGTGAGACAAACCTGCAGATGTTAGTGTTGAGTCTCGCGAGGTTGCAATTGGAAGTCTGGGTACAAACAGGGGAGCAGTAATCCAGGAGGGGTAGAAGTGTGCCTTGAGCAATGACCAGCAGCACTTCTGGGGTCATAAGATTCTTCAGCCAAAAGCAAACTCCCAGTTTCTGGTTCACATGCTTGAAAACTTGTCCAATGCGATCTGTGAAGGTTGGAGGAGATCAACGGTGACCCCAAGGTATCTGAAAGCAGTTACCTTTTCAAGGTATGACCCATCTGGAGCCCGAATGCTCAGGGGGGAGGGGGTATTTTGTCCTACTATACATTTGGTGAGCCTTTGTTTAGACCCAAAAAGCATTGCCTTCATTTCTTTGGCGTTAACAAGTAGTTTTAGCAGCGAGCCATTTTTGGGTAGTGCCAAACTCCCTGGTGAGGGAGAGTGACAGTTCATTTGAGCTCCTGGCGCCCAGGTAAAGAATAAGATCATCCGCATTCATTAACATGTAGCAGCTGGTACCATCCCTGAGACAGAGGTTAACAAAGTAATTTTTCATTTTGACCAGTACGGAGGCCTAGGCAATTATGCCTATTTTTAGCCTTTGGGTTGGGGGAGCTACAGATGCCAAAGGACGTATTAAATCAGGTTAAACTGTTGGTGGTATTTTTTAGTGAATGGTCTTTGCTGTTTTGTTGTAGTAGATACTGTACCTATCGTTTAAAGGTATACCTCTTCTGCAAGCTGAATTGGGTCTTGGGTCAGTATTTTCCCTGAGGAATCATAACATTTTTCCAGTTTTACTTGTGCTGGGACAAAGCTTCCCTACACTGGCATTACCGCTGTAGTTTTGGTTTTGCTAAAATGCATATAGATTGCACATCTGACTACGGACCCAGGATTACTTCACTGCCAGCAGTAACCTGCTACGTGTATTGTTTGTTTGTTTTTTTAAACTCAGCCTTATTGTAAGATATGGTATTGTTACAAATCGCAATACAACGTATGATAAGACATATATGTACAATTTACCATGTCCTTGATACCACAATACAAAAGACAAATCTTGTACAATGATCATTTAATCCTATTGAAGTAAAGCACCCTCAACTATTAAAATGCCTTGTGATTAGCAATTTATGGCTAACAGGAATTCTTCATGTGTGCAAGTCTTCCTCACTAACAATAACTTTGTCATAAGAAGAATAAAAAAAAAACCCACTGCAGAACCAAAATGAAACATTACCAACTGTGGCTTAACTCAAGTGACACACTGATTACTGTACATTTTTATGATTCCCTATATTTTGAAATCTTTGAAGCTATCTGTGAGAGTGCTTTACATCAAAACCTCACTAGTTTTATTGGTGTCTCTCTAACACTGACTATTATCACATCATGCCCATAAATCTGACTTATTATCCCATCATGCCTATAAATCTGACAGTTTTTTGGATGTGAGCCTCAGCTTCACTGTGAGTTGCTCCATTTTCCTGATATCATCCACCCTAACAAGCCGGGAATTAAAGGATGGTGGAAAGCCTGCAGCCAATTTGCCATGATCTCCTTCAAAGGCATGGGGTCATACTCACACATGGCAAAACAGCGTGGTTAAAAATGCTGCAGCAAAACAGTGCTGGACAAAAACAGAGTCGGGCAAAACACCAACCTGTTTTCCGCACCATGACCATTGATCACAATGGGTCTTCATGTGTTTTTGCAGGGAGCTTTGCCCCCTGCACCCCCAGAAACTTAAATAATTAACTCTGGGGGAACCTCAGGGATGGATAGAAAACTGGGAGGGGGGTACTTTTTTTTTAAACGTGGCAAAAAGATGTAGTAGGGGAGACCTGGTGGGGACTGTGTGCTGGTGCCCTAGCCACTCCTCCATGGAAGAGGCTTGACCAAGCACCCATCACATGCCAACTTGTCCAGCCTCCCGATCTGCATGCAATGACAGGGGTAGCAGTACTCCTCTACCGCTGTTCTATTCCATCACTGTAATCCCAGGCACTCACTATACAGTGCAGTCAATACCACGCTGTCTTACATGTGCGGCATTGACCCGGTAGGTCCTTCATGGCTGCAGTACAGAGAATTCTGAACAAGCCCTGCTGTCTCAGATTCCAGACATCCACCACCCTGGCCCCTAAAATCAAAATATTGAAAGTCAAAAGGAATACATGAGTTCCAAACCTTAAGAAGATCCCCATGAACCTGAGACCAAAAATGGAGGATCCTGGCACAGTCCCAGAAGATGTGATGGTGGGAACCTACCACCCCCAGCCTTTCCAGCAAAAATTGGTATTACCCACTCCAAAATATAGGGTGATAGTTGGGGTACGGAGGAATCTAATTACACACTTCCACCTAAATTCTCTTATGTGCTTGTAACTGCAATTGATAAGTGTATCTGTAAACAATGCAATTTGTAGTTTAGTGAATGATGTTACTGTAACCACTGTAACTGCCATGTCTTCATCACTGAACTGCACCTCTTATCAATAGGTAAATGTAACTCGTATTTGTATCTGTAAATGATGTAATTTTATTAATCTGTGAATGATGTAATTGTATCCACTGTAACTACCATGTCTTTGTCAATGTACTGCACTTTCTGGGTTGCCCCTGAAAATGTGACTGCAATGTCTCAGCAGGCTCACCCAGTTGCCAAAATTCAAAGAAATAAAAAAAAATTTAATTCCCTCCACCCCAGGGCGAAGGTACCTTCCACCGTTATTCAACATCCATGCCCATTCCTTCTCTGTTATAGAGATTCCTCCTTTCACCTCTTCCATGAGTCTAATTTTGTCGAGCTCTGGGAAATCATCCCCTATCAGTGCCTTGTATGCTCTGGATATAGTGCCAGTGCTATACCATAGCATAGACCCCAATATAAAAAATTCTCAAGAGGTGAGAGTTCTCCATCTATTTTTGCTTGCAAATTATTGATTCAATGTAATGCCTCACTTGTAAGTATCTGTGAAAGTCCCTTCATTTGAGGCTGTATTTGACTTAAAGCTCTCTAAAGGGCAGCACCTTTTTGTTATGCAGCAACAACTGGTACCTCATGAAGGATCCACGGTGGGTGTTCAACAAATTTCTCGATGCACACCCCGACAGCGAAACCAGCAGGTCGACTGCATTTAACAGTCGGCTGCCGGTTTCTCAGCATACAAAGTGTTTTCTTCGGGGGCCTACGACACCAAGCCCCCCCCACTAAGGATTATCAACTCCAAGTCGGAGCTGATTCGGAGAGGTGCAGGACCCCCGACAGATAGTGCCTGGTTCCAGCAGGTCCCCTACAGTGGCATGGCACTGTAGTCACTGTGGGGATCTCGCTGTAGAACTGTCGCTGTCGGGTGGGTATACCCCTCATGGAAGCAAGCCTGTCCCTGTGTCTAAACCCCAGGTCAGATCTGGGAGGCTTGAAGTCTGGTGTCTTCTATTATGACAGTCACATTTCTGATTGCTGGTTGGTTTCAGATTGCTATATAAGGGCTCACTCACAACAGTCAATCAGGGCTTTCTTCAAGTGAGCCAATCAGCCATTGCCTGATACTGTATATAAGGAAGCATCCATCAAGTGGACCTCCGTGCTGCAGACCTCTGCATGAAAGATCACAGCACAAAGGACAACATAAGTGAGTCTGCCAGGAGGGGAGTCAGCCAGGGAAGGCAGCTGGTGGCCGCACACTCTGCCTCACAAACTGTAAGTAGGTAAAAAGGGTAAACAAGTGTCTAGAGCCACAAGGCATCAGGTACAAAAAAAGATGTAGCACCCTGTACAGGGCTAAGCTACACTAGAGGTCTAAAACTTACAAAAACTTAGGAGTCATTGAAACTCCCTATATAGGGGTAGGGTAATAAAGGGACTTTAAATGGATAAAATAACAGAAAAGCAGGTAAGATAGGATGATGGGAGTGGTGCAGTGCAGTGGCTGTAGGATGGTAATCTTCAGAGACATTTTGGAGGCTGCATTGTTGCTCTATCTGTGTGCTCCTCTTTGGGCTGAGGGTGGAGGTTGCCAAACTCAAGGGTGAGTTGGCTTGAGTTTGTAGGACCTTCTCCCCCACTCAGAGTCCACCTAGTCCACCACCACTACTTCAGAGGTTGCCCAGAAGAAGGAGCGGCTGGACAACAGTGGGTCAGGGAGAGTTAGGGTGGTGGAGTGAAGGCACACCCCACATCTGGTTACACTGCAAAACTCCTATGCCATACTGGCAGAGCTGTACTATCCCACAGAGGCACCCGAAGTAGTGACTGGGGAGGATGTTGGGGTCCTCCATAGTGGAGACCCCAATGGGGGAGGCAGAGGACCCCAGAGGAGGAAGAAGCAAATCCTGGTGTGGGACTTCATTGTTAGCGGGATAGAGTTGGGGCGGGGACAGGTAAGGACGAGGAGAGGGAGGTTCGGTGCCTTCCCAGTGCCATGGTTTGTAGGGATGGAAAGAAGATCCAAGGGATCACTGGGGCAGCAGGAAGGGAGGGACAGCTAGATGTCATTGTCCATATGGGGACTAATGACCTAGCTAGGGATGAGCCAGCAATAGTTCAGGAGGAGTTCAGGGAATTGGTGAGGGGACTTAGGCAGGTGACATGGTCTGTAACCTCCTCGGAAGTGCAACCTGTCTATGACAGGGAGGAAGACAGGATTCTCCACACCAGGAACTTCAATGCATGGTTGATGGAATGGGGTAGAGAGGAGGATTTCAGCTTCATTTGGGACTCGGGCCCCACCTGGTGGGATAAGGGCCTGTACAGGGCCTTTGGCCTGCATACATCCAGGAGGGGAACCGTGTTCCTCAGTGAATGGTTTAAATGCTACATTGGACAACATTTAAACTAGCTGAGAGAGGAGGCAGAAAGATGAAGGGAGGCATAAACTGCCCCCCAACAGACAAATGAGGTCAGCAAGGGGAATCCTGAGGAGATTACACCCCAAAAAGAATCATATAACAAAGGAATCCAGGGATAAAAGGAAAGCGTGACAATGAGATTGACAGTGGAGGAAACAAAAGGGGGCAAATGGGAAACAAGGAGAGTGGCAGCACAATCTGGAGAGCCATGTGTGCAAATGCTCAAAGTCTAGATACATAGATACATAGAAATTGTCAGCAGATAAGGACTGCCTGGTCCATCCAGTCTGCCCATTTGTCCTACCTTTACTTACGCTATTGGTCTTGCTGATCTGCTTACTCCCCTTCCCTGTTTCACGTGTTCCCATGTGAATGTCCCACACATTTTTGAATTCCGTCATCATTTTTGCTCCCACCACCCTTGCAAGGAGGCTGTTCCATTCATCCACTATTCTCTCTGTAAAGAAGTACTTTCTCATATTGCCCCTAACTCTGCCTCCTTCGAATTTCAAGCCATGGCCCCTTGTTCTAATGCATCTCCTTTTCCTAAAGATGCTCCCCTCTTGCATATCATTTATCCCTTTGAGGTATTTGAACATCTCTATCATGTCTCCCATCCATCTTCTCATTTTCAGAGAATACATATTGAGGTCTTTCAGTCTTTCTTCATATAACTTCTGGTGTAGTCCCTGCACCATTTTTGTAGCCCTTCTCTGCACTACCTCCACCTTGTCTACGTCCTTCCTGAGATGAGGCCTCCAAAACTGGACTAGGCAACACAATTGTAGACCTAGAGGCCACCATGGTAGAAGCAGACCTGGATATGGTTGCACTTACTGAGTCCTGGTGCAATGAAAACCAGGATTTGGATGTGGTCATACCAGGGTATACTCTGTTCAAAAAAGACAGGGTAGGTAAAAAAGGGGGAGGAGTGGCTTTTTATATTAGGGATAAAATAAAAGCCATGGAGATACAGGGAGAACAGAGAGGAGCTGAAGTACTGAGGGTAACCCAAGAAACACATTAAGGCACCACTATTCACATAGGAGTGATCTATAGACTTCCAGCACAGGGGGGAGAGGTGGATAAGGACGTGATGGAAGCCATCCCAAAGACAGCATGCAAGGGGGAGGTGTTAATGAAAGCCAAAAAGATTGCATTCAGGCAATACAAAAAGACACAGGCAGAAGGGGATAGGGAGAAGTACCAGGAGAAGCAAAGGGAGGCAGGGAGGTCAGTAAGGGAAGCCAAAGCTCAGACAGAAGAACACATTGCAAAATCAGTGGGTAGAGGGGACAAAACCTTTTACAGGTACATAAGTGAAAAAAGAAAGGCAAAGGGAGGGATAGTGAGACTGAAGGGGGAGGATGGGGGCTGTGTGGGGGATGACAACAGTAAAGCTGACATATTGAACAGGTATTTCTGCTCAGTCTTTACTGAGGAAGAGGAGGGTAATGGGTCTGAATGGAGTACAAGGGGTGAGAATGGTGCAGAAATGGACACAAGTCCCTTTACACGAGAAAGGGTCCTGAAGGAACTGGAAGTAATAAGAGTTGATAAAGCAATGGGGCCAGATGGGGTGCACCCCAGGGTCCTTAAAGAACTAAGAGAGGTGGTGGCTGAACCTCTTGCTATCCTGTTTAGCCGATCACTAGAAACAGGGAGGTACCCAAAGACTGGAGGATAGCAGATGTAGTCCCTTATACAAAAGTGGGAACAAAGAGGAAGGGAACTACAGACCAGTCAGCCTCACCTCGTGTAGTGGGAAGATCATGGAAGCACTACTGAAGGAGAGATTGGTGGAACATCTGGTTGGCAATGGACTACAGGACTAAGGCAGCATGGTTTCACCAGGGAAGGTCATGTCAGACCAACCTCATTGAATTTTTGACTGGGTGACTAGGGAGGTGGATCAGGGAGGGCAGTGGACATGGCCTATCTGGACTTTAGAAGGCCTTTGACACTGTGCCACATAGAAGACTATTGCACAAACTGGGAAATATGGGTGTGGGCAGGACAGTAGTGGTGGGTAGGTAACTGGCTGGGCAGCAGGACACAGAGGGTGGTGGTAAATGGCTGTCACTCCACAGAGGGAAGAGTGACCAGTGGGGTACCACAGGGATCAGTGCTGGGACCGGTACTATTCAATATCTTCATCAGTGACATTGCGCAGAACCTAGAAGGCAGAATTTCACTGTTTGCTGATGACACAAAGCTCTGTAACAGAGTAGACACACCAGAGGGTGTAGACAGAATGAGAAGGACCTGCAGAAACTTGAAGAATGGTCAGGGTTTGGCAGTTGAAATTCAATGCAAGGAAGTGCAAGATAATGCATTTGGGGCACAAAAACCTGGCACAATATATCAGTTGGGGGGTGAGGATATAGCATGCACCAAGCAGGAAAGGGATCTTGGAGTTATCATCTCTGATGACCTCAAGGCAGGGAAACAGTGTGACAAGGCAGCAGGTAAAGCAAATAGGATGCTGGGATGCATAGGCAGGGGCATCACCAGCAGGAAAAGGAGGTCATAATTCCACTATACAAGACACTAGTGAGGCGCACCTGGAGTACACTGTGCAGTTCTGGAGACCTTACCTACATAAGGACATAGACAGGGTAGAGAAGGTTCAGAGGAGGGCAACAAAGATGGTGCATGGATTGCATCACAAGTCCTATGAGGACAGGTTGAAGGCACTGAACATGTACTCCTGGAGGAGAGGAGGGAGAGGGGATATGATAGAGACATACAAGTATCTTACAGGGAGGAACAGGGTGCAGGAATGCACTATTTTTAAGTGAAAAGATGTTCCAGGACTAGAGGGCATGGGATGAAGTTGAGGAGGACGATTCAGAGGAAACGTGAGGAAGAATTTCTTCACAGAACGGGTGGTGGACAAGTGGAACACCCTGCCAGAGGAAGTGGTGGGACTGAAACAATCACGGGATTTAAGAATGCATGGGATAGACATAAAGGAATTCTGGAGGTCAGGGGTAAGGGGCAACAGACTTCCTGGAAAACATAAACTGAACTTACAAACTTAAATGGTCAGACTGGGTGGGCCATAGGCCCTTATCTGCCGACACTTTCTATGTATCTATGTATGTATCTATGTAATGGTGGGGGACTTCAATCTACCAGACATGGATTTGAATCTTCCAGCTGCAGCAACAGTCAAAAGTAGTGACATCCTGGAGTCCCTGAAAAGGGGCATTACTCAGGCAACTAGTTAAGAAGCCCACTCATGGAGGGGTGATACTGAACTTGGTTCTGACAAATAGTGACAGTGTTGCTGACGTCACTGTGGGTGACAACCTGGGGTCCAGAGATCACCATACAGTGTGGTTCAATATAAGGATTGGGCCAGAACTGAGTCATACTAAGATGAGGGTCCTGGACTTCAGGAGGGCTGATTTCAGGAAAATGGGAGAATGCCTCAGGGATGCCCTGACAGGAATAAAGGATCTGGGGGAATCAAGAAACTATGGGCAAAAATAAAGGGAGGGCATTGTAAAAGCAACAAATCTCTGTGTCAGGCAGGTTAACAAGGGCAAGAGAAAAATGAAACCACTATGGTTCTCTAAAGAGATAGCAGAAAAAGTAAGAGCAAAAAAACTAGCATTTAGAAACTACAAAAAGACACAGAAGGAGGACAATAGGGAAAATTATCATAAGAAACACAGGGAAGGCAGCTAGATGAGCAAAGGCACAAATAGAGGTGAATATTGTCCAATTGTGGAGGGGTTGTGGGATAACAGATGGCCTAGACACACAAATTCAGGTTCAACACAGTCTCCGTGTGATGTTTATTTAAAACAAAGGAAATAACCTTAAGCAATGGCATATCCTTTTTTCAATACATCAGTTTGCAGCAACAGACTATGCATGTCCTTCTTCTGCATTTAGTCAGCACCTACTAATCTACTGATATATCTTTCCTGTGATAATAAACTATCCCCAGCGTTGGTCTTGCGTGTTTGAGTGATGGGGAGACCAAAAAAAACAACAACAAAAAAAAACAAGCTAAAGACAAAGAACCTCAGTGCAGAAACACTGAAGCAAGGGTTACCCCAAAGGGCATTGGCAATAAAGCCAAGTTTCAAAGAAACACAACATCACAGATACCCCCATAATGCAAAGCATCATGGGATGTATATGCAAATCACCATGACATTTTAGGATGATTCAGCTTAAAGCAGGAATGCATAGTGCCAAAGGGCCTCTCAAACAATCTGTAATTTATGTGCATTTTAAATAATGCAACAGGGTTTTTCTGATAGCTCTACCCAGGTAACTTATAATACAGTCCCCTAGTAACTTTTTACCATTATCAAAAACACCCAGTGCTGTGGTATTTTTCAAAATTTACAGGTTTCATACACATAAGGCATATACATCAAGGTATTTTATGACATAGTGCTATTGCATAGTAAATCCATCAATGAGGAACACAGCCTGTTGTTTTACATCAACTCGGAGGTCACCACAGTAACCTCCCTGTATGAAGACCTGAGACGGAAAAGGAAAATTAAAAAGGACACTATAGCATAGTCAAAAAAGGGCAGGAGGTACCCAGAGGTGGCCAACCTTATGGACTAGAAATTGTAAAGGATAGATTAGGTTAAGAAATAGAAGAACTGTTGCAACAGATTTAAGAAAAGGTCAGTCATCAAGAGTGGCAGGATCTCTCTCTGTCACATCAATCAGTAAAAGAAGAGGATAAAACTATCTTTAGATATATACTGTAAGCAAACAGAGGAAGACCAAAGGAGGACTAGTAAGGATAGCAGGGGAAGAAGGGGTTTGCGAGAAGGAGGAGAACCAAAAGAAGGCAGACACATTGAACAAATACTTTTGTTCAGTATTTACAGAAGAAGTGGTAGGTGACGGGCCAAAGATAAGGGACAAGGACATAAATGGTAGGGAGTTGGACATCATTACTTTTACAGAGGAGAAAGACCTCAAGGTACTAGCACGATTAAAAGTAGACAAGGTAATAGGACCTGATAGGGTGCACCACAAGATACTGAGGGAGCTCAAAGAGGTGCTAGCTGCACCTCTGACAACTCTGTTCAACTTATTATTAGAAACAAAGAAGATTCAAAGGGACTGTAGGAGGGCAGATGTGCTCCCACCTTACAAAAGTGGGAACAGAGAGGAGGCAAGAAATTACAAACATGTCAGCCTGATTTTGATTGTGGGTAAAGTAATGGAAACACTACTGAAGGAAAGGATAGTGGAATACCATGGAACTAGTGGATTAGAGGATCCAGGGCAACATGGTTTCACAGTGGGGAAGGTCTTACCAAACAAACCTGATTGAGTTCTTTAAGTGGGTGACCAGGGTAGTGGATCAGGGAAGAGTGGTGGGTGTGGCCTACCTGGATTTCAGTAAGGCCTTCAATACAGTTCCACATAAAAGACTGATGAACAAACTAGCCTGTCTGGGAGTGGGTGAAAAAGTTTAAAACTGGATAAAAAGTTGGTTAAGCTACAGGAGTCAGAGGGTGGTGGCCAACTGTGTCCACGCTGGAGAAAGTAAAGTGACCAGTGGGGTGCCTCAGGGTTCAGTATTAGGCCCAGTCCTCTTCAATATTTTTATTAATGACATTGCAGAAGGGCTAGAAGTGAAAGTATGCCTGTTCAAGGATGACATAAAAATCTGCAATAGAGTAGTCACTGGGGCGGGGGGATGAGGGATGATTTGAAAAAGTTGGAAGACTGGTCAAGGATTTGGCAGCTGGGTTTCAATGCAAAAAAGTGGACAATCATGCACTTGGGGTACAGAAATCTGGAAGCTATATATCAGTTGGGAGGGGAAGTACTGGCAACTATCAAAAAGGAAAGGGACCTGAGGGTAATCATCTCTGATGACCTGAAAGTAGCCAAGGCTAGCAAGATGCTCAAGTGCATTCGGAGGAGTGTCACCAGTAGGAAGAAGGAGATAATATTACCCCTGTACAGATCACTGGTAAGACCCCACCTCAAGCACTGTGTCTGGTTCTGGAGACCCCATCTCCAGAAGAACATTAATAAGGTGGAGGCAGTACAAAAGATGGCTACCAAACTGAAGCAGAGCCTGCATCAAAAGGTCTGTGAAAAGAGACTCAAGGAACTGATTATGTACTCTTTAGAAGAAAGGAGGGAAAGGGGGATATGATAGAAACATTCAGATACCTAACAGGTATTTATAAAGTACAGGAAGGTAGCATTTTGCATAGAAAAAGAAGCTCAAGGACAAGGGGTCACGCTATAAAGTTGGAGAGGGGAGGCTCAGAGGAAATGTGAGGGAATACATCTTCATGGAGAGGGTGGTGGATGCCTGGAGCAGCCTTCCAGCAGAGGTGATGGGTGCCAAAACAGTGATGGGATACAAGCATGCATGGGACAGACACACAGGGACTTTGGTAGTAAGGCAAGGGGAGGAGATGACCAGAAATCGAGTAGAGTCTGCAGTGGCACCATAGGTAGGGAAAACTGGGCAGACTAGGTGGGCCAAGAGGTCCTTATCTGCTGACAACTTCTATGTTTCTATGTTTCTGTAACCCCTCTCCCAAGTTGGTAGCTTACCTGCTGCCTCCTGCAGCCTCATTGGCTCTTCACTCCCCCGGCCCGTTCCTGGACTGCAACCTGGGCCAGGGAGCAGATAACTTTATTGTGGCCTACTGAGCACTTGATCCAGTGCGGCCAGTGAGCTGCTTGTTTCCTTGCTCCTCTGGCCTAATCCTGGACTGCTGCCAGGGTCAGGGAGTGCACTAGATAGTTTCAGCACCCAATGCACCCACTAAGGATGCAGCCAGTGAGCCACTTGTGTGATTGCTTCCCCGCCCCCTCGAACCACTGCCCAGTGGGGTGGGAAGCAGAAGAAAAGGCTGCAGACTGTTCTTGATGCTTCAAGTGCCCTCCAAAAGCCATGGAAGAAGCACCATTCGCAACTCCTCTCCGCAGCACATTGGACACCAGTGGGGGCTGGGGGGAACTGAACAACAAAAACAAATAACTTTTACAAGGCTCCCCGACACAATCCAAGCCTCCAGTGGGTCGGAGAGTGCAGTGGACAACATGGTGCGCAGGGACTACAAGTGTCATAATGCACTGCAGTGAGACTGCCCTTTTTCCAAAGACTGCTCCTGCTGAGGAGCTTGCAAGACAGAGCTTCCTACAGGGCTCCTGCCCCTCCCCAAAGTGCCCCTTGGCCCTAGTGACCACCAGAAGGGACCAGGAGGGTCCTAACCATGCAACCAGATGCTGCCAAGACTGTGTATTTTTATTTATAATGGACTGAGATGAACAGTACTGTATGGGGGTGGTCTTATTGGACGGGGTCTGCCTGAAGACAGCAAGGACCCCAATTGGTAGCTGCAGTACAGCCAATCAGGGTATGGAGCTCAAGACTCCCATGGACCAATGAGATGTGGGAATTCAAATTAAACATTCTGGGGTTGACAGTTTGACTCTGGGTCTGTTGTGAGTTTCTAAGGAGAAATAACAGATTTTTGACAACTCCTGCTGCTGTCACAGTCAAAACTGGAGAAGTTTATGCCAAAACAAACTGGTGTTCTTCTGTGAAAGTGTTTGAAGAAAAAACAGCTGATTTCTGACAGCTCCTGCTGCTGTCACAGCCTAAAGCTATTTTGTCTGTGCCAAAATAAACTAAGAACTTTAAAATCTGTTGCCAAAAGCCTGGTAAATCCTAGACAAGGGGGATTTACCTCATCTGGACTGAACTGCTGTGTTTTTGGCAACCAAGATTGCTGAGACTGCTGAAAGAAGTATTTCTTTGTGCTTGGGTGAGGTGACAAATCCACTGCCTCACTGTTCTGTTACAAGAGACTGTGATTTCTGCCAGGGGACCTGTGCTCTGAGGTTTTGCCTACCTGCCTAACTGCTGGCCTACCTACAAGGTGGGTGAAGACAAGTCGCTTTAGGGGCTGTAGACAATGGCCTGTCTACCCATTGAGGTGGGTGAAGACAAGTCCTCTGTGGTGTGACGACAGCTGCCTGCCTACCTATCGAGGTGGGTGAAGACAAGTCCCTCTGTGGGATGAAGAGGACCATCGTTCACATCCATGCCAGTTCTACATGTTCTTCCAAATTGCCTGCAAGAGGAGACATCCCCCAACTCCTGCATCATCTGTTCACCAAAACGTTGTGAGTACTGGGTTTTACCCAACCAATACTTTTTTAACTGTTTAGCTAGCTAGCTAGTTAACTTACCATCTGGGCTTCCTACGTGACCTTAGCTAAGCCCGCATCCACAGTTACAGCCAGGATAAACTTAAACTGCACAGCATATCTACATCCATTGGTGTAGTTTATAAATTACAGCTGCAGCAACCAACTATTGCAATGGTGCTGCACCCAGTGTCTACTTGTCACATGCCGGCAATTCCTCGGTGTGTGCACACAAGGTATTTGGCAGCTCCCACTGGAACTGTGGGGTTAACTGGTGCAACAATGGGGAGAGAAGGGCTGGGACAGGGAATACTGGATAGTAATGTACTGTGGTATCTGATTATTTTGCCTGATTACAGTATTTATTATAAGCTTGTTGTTGAATATTTTACTACCCTTTGCTTCCCTTGTTCCTTACCTCATTATCTAGACCCAAAATAAACCCCATTGTTGTTTTACTGCAATTGCTGAATTATTTACATTATTGTGTAGTGTAATATTTGTATGCTTAGAGTGATAAGTTGTGGGGGATTGTGTATTGTTCTACCTGTCACCATGGGAGGGGGCTGTATTTCATTTCCTATGGGAAAGCACCCTGGTAGTACACTGCTATAAGGATCCCCATAGGTGGAGGCACCATGCCATTTGCCAAGCTGATTATAACCATGAACCCAGGCGCCAACCTATATCCCTTAGGCAGCACCACTTGCGAATGAGTGTATAGACAGAAGAGTAGGGGTGGTTACAAAACTGGAGGCTACCGCTGGGATTTTTGGGCATTTCTGCAGCACCCCTCTTTTTTAGTGGGAACAGTCTGGTACTCCCACCTCCCAAGATTCCAAAGTCACGATGGATCGCATCTCATTGCTAGACTGGTGTAAGGGTGTAGAAATTGTTCCAAAAAAAGCTATTTTGGTACAAGGTATCCCTGAAGCAATCCCAAGGGACCATACTGAAAGTGTCATAGGCAGAATAAAATGTTTGGGAAAAGTGACTGTACATAGGAGGATTTATAGTTCTGCTCAGCAAGCATTTCGTGTTTTGATGGAGTGTAGAGAGGATGTTGATCCTTCCAAAGTGCCTGATCAGCTTCATGCTGATGGAGACCCCACCCCGTGGGTCTTAATCACCCATACAAGCCTGGCTCTTCCTTCCAAGGACCCTAAAGCACCAAGTGACTTCGAAAAGAAATTACACTCACTGTTAGCTGCTGAGGGAAAGACTGTTCAAGATATTAGAGCAATGTTCCAAGAAAGTGAACTGACAAAGACAAAACCCACTGGTGGGCCCTGAGTACGAGGACATGACTGGTCCCCTTACTTTGTCCCACCTTTTGAACAGTACAGGAGACTACATACTTTCTCTGGTGCTATCCCCACTCCATCTGGAGAGAATGACTACAAGAGTTGAATTAGTCACGCTACCCAGATGGAGAAAGTATGGAAATGTTCGGATGATGAGAAATGCAAACGCATAGTAGAGTTTGAGAGGTATGGCACTGGATGTCATCTGATCACTGTGAGTCAGCCAACCAGACTGCACTGCTAGTGATCATCTCACCATGCTGAGAAGTTCCTTCAGAGCAGCTAAGCATAAGGAAGACCTCATAATTTGATTGGGAGCTACCACCCAGAAAGAGGGAGAGCAATCGTCTCACTACATGACCCGAGTGGAGACAATGATTCATAAGACAGTTGAGGCCGGAGGAGTTACTGCTGTACAAGTTGCCCAAATGTGACATGACCAGATCTTACGAGGTGCTGTGTATTCCCGATGGACTCTGATAACTCTGAAACTGAAAGAACGCAAAGCCAGTCCCTCAAGTTTCAGGCAACTACTCGATGAGGTGCAGGAGGGAGAGTCACATGAAGCCATTGCCAATTCACTGTGAGTGCACACTGTTAAAGCCATCCCCTTGCAGCCTGAAGTCGACAGTAGCCAAAAGCGCAGTGATGTCTCAGGCATGAAAATGCAATTAAAATAACTCACTGAGTCTGTCAAAGCCTTGCAGATGACATAGGCATCTCATCCATGAGCCAACTCCTTGCCACCTGGGCGTGGATGTCTACTGAATTCTTCCTCTGATTCGAGGGTCAACCCTCGATCCTCATCTGTACCCAGAGGTGAACTGTTCTGCTTTCATTAAGGAGAAGATGGACATTTTGCACAAGGTTGTGTCAGACCTGAGAACCAGCAGCTAGAGAACCAGAAATGGGAAAGACAGCAAAAGCCGCAGGGACACAACAATGGAGCCTGGTGAGGGAGCGACCTGGGACTCTGATAGTAAACAGCTCCATAAGATGAACAAATCCTGCTGCATCTGTCAGGAACAAGTTGCTGTCAGGACTGATGGGTCCTACTCCTACCATAAAAATCTCTATTGAAGGGTACCTGTGTGAAGCCATACTGCACAGTGGGTCACAGGTCACCATCGTCTATCGATCCTTTTACCATACCTACTTGAAGCATTTGCCTTTGCAACCATTAAAGGACTTTCTGTGTGGGGGTTGAATAATGCCAGCTACCCCTATGATGGCTACATCACTATGCACATTGAATTTCCAGAGGCTTTTGCTGGAGTCCCTCAAAGGATCGACACCTTTGCTCTCATTTGTCCTGACACCCAGATATTGGACAAGATACCTCTGTTGATTGGAACAAATGCCAATATGTTTGACATTTGGCTCACATGTGCCTGCAGAAGGCAGGGGAAAGAAACTACCAGACTCTACCAATTCATGCCACTGTGAGTACTGCCCTCCTGGAGAGGGAGACCAAGGTCTGCAACCACTCTGAAGGGATTGTCGGAGTCATCAAGAAAGAAGGTAAAGATACTTTGATTGTGCCCCCTGGCACCGCATGCCTGGTGGAAAGAGCTGTGGATTGCAATGAATCTCTGTCAGACCAGGTCATCATTGAAGAGTCTCCAGAAAGAGATTTGCCAAATGGTCTGATGGTTCAGCAAGGAGTGCTGCCTGAAACTGAAGTGATGGTCAAAAGAATCAACATAAAGTTAAAGAATGAGACTCACAAAGATCTGATGGTGCATTCTGGTACAGTACTAGCCAACCTGTACACAGCTGATGTGGTCGTGTCCACATCCTCTCCTGAGAAGACTACTCGACTGGATGAAGGGGTGTCCAATTTCAGTTTGTCTCCCATTCCTCCTAGCTGGATGAACCAATTACGGAAGGAATTGGTTGACGGATCCAATGTCTTTTCCTGCTATGAAAGGGATGCAGGATGTGCAAAAGGAGAGACACATCACATACGCCTGCATGATGGCCATCCATTCTGAGAAAGGCCGAGAAGATTGGCGCCCGCTGACACGTGTATGTTAGGCAACATCTGCAAGAGCTCCTGAAGGCAGAGATAATAACTGAGTCTCACAGTCCTTATGCTTCACCTATAGTGGTGGCCCGGAAAAAGAATGGCTCCATAAGAACGTGCATTGACTATCTCACCCTGAACCAACGTACAGTGGCCGATCAGTACACCATGTCTTGAGTGCAAGATGCCTTGGAAAGCCTCACAGGTAGTAGATGGGTCTCTGTTCTGGACCTGCGCAGTGGTTAGTACCAAATACCGATAGCCAAGGAAGATAAGGAGAAGACTGCCTTTATCTGTCCACTGGGATTTTACTAGTTCAAGCGAATGCCACAAGGAATATCTGGTGCCCCATCAACTTTCCAGGGCTTGATGGAGAAGGTGATAGGTGATATGAATCTCCTAGAAGTCTTAGTCTACCTGGATGACCTGATAGTCTTTGGGAGGACACTGGAAGAAAATGAAGCCTAACTACTCAAGGTACTGGATCGACTGAAGAAACATGGTCTTAAACTCTCCCTGGACAAGTGTCAGTTCTGCCAGACTTCTGTGAAGTATGTGGGACATATTGTTTCCAATCAAGGTATCAGCACTGATCCAGAAAAAGTGAAAGCTCTTACTTCATGGCCAAGGCCTACCAACTTGAAAATGCTTCAATCTTTCCTAGGGTTTTGTGGGTACTACCAGATATTTGTAAACAACTACTCCTTGGTGGTGAGGCCTTTGTACAGACTAACTCAGGGATATCCTCCAACTCAGAAGAGCAAACATCTAGGAGCCAAAAAGACATCCCCCAGTAAATATTTCAAGACCAATGAACCTTTTGGAGACCGGTGGGCTGATGAATGTGAGAGTGCATTTCAAGAGATTATTAGACTCCTAACAGAAGCTTCTGTTTTAGTCTTTGCTGACTACACCAAGCCATACATCCTTCACATTGATGCCAGCATGGAAGGATTGGGCACTGTACCCTACCAAGAACATGAAAAGGGTATAGGATCAGTCACCTACGCCAATCGCAGTTTGACTCCTTCTGAAAAGAACTATCCAGTCCATAAGCTAGAGTTTCTTGCACTGAAATGGGCAGTCACTGATCAATTTCATGAGTATCTGTATGGAGCAAGATTTGTTGTGCTAACTGACAATAACCCACTGACATGTGTGCTGACAACTGCCAAGATGGATGCCACTGGGCATACATGGATCTCTGCTTTGTCTGTTTACAACTTCCGCTAGCAATATCATCCTGAATGAAACAACACAAATGCAGATGCACTGTCCAGATGACCCCATCATACTCCTCTCACAGGGGGGCCCTGGACCTATGTATCGGAAGACAGAGTGAAAGACATTTGCCAGATTATGGTGCCTAATGACTGACCCACAATCACCAACCAAGACCAAGCTGTGGACCCACTTGGAGTGCATCCTGACACCATACCAGAAGTGTACATGTTTCACCACACTGCACAACACCTCTTTGCCTCACTTATCTCCTACAGGTTTAAGAAAAGCACAGGGAAGAGATCCTTGTTTGAGAGACATCACCTAGATCCTTGTTTGAGAGACATCACCTTTACGAAAGAAAAGGGCTTGTCATCCTATCAAGTTAGATCGAACCTGCCTAATATATCACTTCTCCTGAGAGAGTGGGACAAGTTTTCGTTAAAGCATGGACTGTAGTATCAAATCACCAAAACACACACTCAGTTCCCCAAAGAGCAACTGGTGCTGCCCAAAAAGTATCGCAGAATGTTTTTGCAAGCACTTCATGAAAACATGGGACATTTGGGAATTGATGACCATGGGCCTTGCACAAGACCTCTTATACTGGCTACGCATGGCTATGGAGGTGGAAATACATTACAAAAGCTGTAATAGGTGCATCACCCATAAGACATTACCCAAATGAGCAGCTACCCTTGTAAACATTACCAGTAGTGGGCCCATGGATTTGGGCTGTATGGACTTCTTTTCCCTCGAACCCGATCGGAAGGGGACCAGTAACATTCTAATAGTAACTGACCAAAACACCCACTGTGCACAGGCTTTCCCCACAAAAAACCAAAAAGCAACCATTGTGGCTAAAGTTTTGTGTGAAAAGTATTTTGTACACTATGAATTCCCCAAATGCCTGCACTCTGATCAAGGAAGAGACTTTAAGAGTTGCCTTATCAAAGAACTCACAAGCATTTTGGGCATCAAGAAGTCTCGTGCTACTCCATACCACCTTCAAGATAACCCTCAGCCTGAGAGATTCAATAGAACACTGCTTATTATGCTGGGAACACTGGATACTAACAGAAAGCCATACCGGAGCCAGCAAGCACCTTTCCCAGTCCAGCACAGGGTCATAATGCCACACGACATTGTGCTGTAGAAATATACCACACTGCCAACACAGTGTGATATATTGCAAATGGCATAATTCTTATTTTTGCTAGGGGCTCTGCCCCCTGCACCCCTGTTACAGGGGGCTGTGCCCCCGAACCCCCCAAACTAAATTATCTAACTCCGGGTTGCCAGTAAATATCACACAAAGTGCAAAACAAAAATAAAATTCCATGCGTCTGGGACCAGGAATCAAAACCCAGTCCCAGACGCACTGCCTGTCTCCCTTGCTGTCGGTGGTTCATCCCATTGAGCCATGGCAGCTGCCTGGCAGACTCCTGTCCCAGCAGAATTCTTAACCAGCACTGGGAAGAGTGAGAGAGTGCACTACCATGCATACTTCCCTTCACAGTTTTGCACCCTCTCACTCATACCTACTTCACAGTTCCTACCTCGCGGTCATGTCGTGCACTGTAGAACATGTGGCATTTTGACCCTGTAGGTCCTAGTCCATGCCTACAACTGTACTAAAAATGACTCAGCAGGGTTCTCATTCTATTTTCTAATGTTAGGATGAGAAGCCAGGCTTCCAGTGGACTTACATTTTTAGGTGTCAGCAGGTGGACCTTATCAGAGACACACTTTGAGTATATCAGGAGGTTGCATGCACAACTGTCAGAAGCCTACAGGGTGGCTCAAGAAGCAGCTGCAAAGTTCAGTCTAGCAAACAAAAACAGATACGACAAAAGAGTCTGAGGACAAGCTCTTTGGAATTTGGGGATCCCAGGCAAACACAAGATTGAGGACTGATGGAAACCAGATCTTTATGTAATTGTGGAACAGCTTCCAAACTTGTCAGTATACCAATTAAGAATGAAAAGAGGAAACATGGTGGTTAAAGCACTGCATCCAAACCACCTCTTGCAAACTGGTCAACTGTTACCAGAATTTGTTAATTCAGTACCTCTCCCACCACCACAGAAACCAGTCACTAGAAATGAGACAAAGCAAAAAAGAAACAGTCAAGTTCAACCACCAGTACCTGTTGACCCCCCCCCGGTGACTCAGTCTAATGTGTTCAACAATAGTTCTAGTTCTGAGGATGAAGAACCTTACATTTGTCCAATACCACAGCAGTATCGGCCTGCACCATTCCCCATGGACTTTCCCCTTTCAGCAACTGGAGGAAGTAATGCAAGTCATTCCAGGCCATTGAATCTGGCTGCAGTACCCTTTGTTCCAACTGACGCTGGGCCCACAGTCATGAAACATGTTTCAAATGCAGGGAATGTTTAGACTCCAGTAATAGAGCCAATTCAGGACATTGAAAGATCTGAACTCACCGTGACTGAGTATGCAGAACTCATTAATGATCCTGATCAAATCATTGCCAAGGAATTCAGGACTTGTAGTCCCTGGGCACCATAAGTCTGCCAGTTTATTTTGGCTGTTCCTCTTAGAACCCATCATTGCGATCTTTATCTACAGTTAGGCTGGTTATCTCCTAGAAGTAGGTTTGAATACTTTTTAGGTTGCTTGATTTATTAATGTGTATCTTCCCTCTGCTATTTTCTCTTGTCTGACTTGGTGGAAGTCTGTTCCACTCTTTCCAAGTTAAGATTGGCTAGAGGTATTTTACTAACAACAATAATTCACAGAAAGTGGTATGGGTTGCGGTCCTTTTCAATCGCAGCACCCTCTTTCTGGAATGCTTTGCCAGTGACTCTTCATGTCTCCTTATCTTTAGTTGTACTTAAACAGAAGCTTGAGTTATCTAAATTACTTCTTTTTTAATTGTTTCATGTTGAATGTTGTTTGTTCTTGTTATTGTTATTGTAATTGTCTCCGGGTCGGACCTGAAAAAGGGCTTCTTCCAGTGTCTCAACCCGGTTAACAAATTTATAAATAAAATAAAAAAAAACATGTAGCGCCCCGCCGCTCTGGTAGAGAAGTCAAGCACAGGGTAAAACTCACCTATGATGTCCCTGGTGTCCCTTCCAATCTCCCTGTCAACATGGTGCATAAAAAGGTTAATCTGCTGCCAATCCCACTATTGCTTCCCCCTTGTGCTGCCCCAAGTCATAATAGGGAGGTGTACATGTAAACCATGGTGGAAAAGTAATTATCTCAGTGCATGCCCTGTGTTTTAAGAAATACCATGATAAATAATATTGATTAGTCAGGTATCAGGTGTATTAGCTAGCATGTAATGTGTTGTATTGCAATGTTTGATGTTTTAGGCCTTGATGAGAATGCCAAGGATTTCAGTGGGGGGAGAATGTAACCCCCTCCCAAGTCAGGAGCTTACCTGCTGCTTCCTACAGTCACATTGACTCTTCACTCCCCGGCCTGCTCCTGGACTGCAACCTGGGCCAGGGAGCAGATAACTTTATTACAGTGCCCCAAGAGTCTGATCCTGTGTGTCCTGTGAGATGCTTGCTTCCTCACTCCCCCAGTCCGATCCTGGACTGCTGCCAGGGCTGGGGAGTGCACCATATAGTTTCTGCACCCAATGTGCTCACTAAGGATGTGGCCAGAGAGCCGCTTGTGTGATTACTTCCCCACCCTCTCAAACTGCTGCACAGTGGAGTGGGAAGCAAAAGAAAATGCGACAGTCTGTTTCTTGGCACCTCAAGAGCCCTCCAAAAGCTGTGGCAGAAGTGCTATTCACAGCTTCTCACCCAGCCCCATCAGACACCAGTGGGAGCTGAGGGGAACTAAACAACAAAAATAAATAACTTTTACATGGCTCCCTGCCCCAATCCAAGCCTCCAGTAGGTCAGGGAGTGCAGGGGACAACATGGCGCCCTGGGACAACAAGTCCTGTAATGCACTGTGGCAACAGTGTCATTTTTCCAGAGACTGCTCCTGTTGGGGGTTAACAAAATGGAGCTTCCGATGGGGATCCTGTCCACCCAAAGTGCCCCTTGGCTCTAGGCACCACCAGAAGGGACCAGGAAGGTCCTAGCCATGTAGCCAGATGCTGCCCAGACTATGTATTTTTATTTATAATGGACTGAGATGAACAGTACTGTATGCGGTGGCCATATTGGACAGGGTCTGCCTGAAGACAGCGAGGAACCCTATTGGTAGCTGTAGTGTGGATAATCAGGGCATGGAGCTCAAGACTCCTGTGGACCAATGAGATGTGGGAATTCAAACTAAACATTCTGGGGTTGGCAGTTTGACCCTGGGTCTGTCATTCTGCATTTCTGAGGAGAAACAACTGATTTTTGACAGCTCCTGCTGCTGTCACAGTCAAAACTGGAAACGTATGTGACAAAACAAACTGGGGTTCTTCTGTGAGAGTGTTTGAAGAGAAAACAACTGATTTCTGACAGCTTCTGCTGCTGTCATGGCCTAAAACTATTTAGTTTGTGCCAAAACAAACTAAGAACTTTAAAGCCTGTTGCCAACTGCCTGGTAAATCCTAGACAAGGGGGGTTTACCTCATCTGGACTAAACTGCTGTGTTTTTGGCAACCGAGATTGCTGACACTGCTGAAAGAAGTATTTCTTTGTGCTTGGGTGAGGTGACAAATCCACTGCCTCACTTTCCTGTTACAAGAGACTGTGATTTCTGCCAGGGAACCTGAGCTCTAATGTACTGCCTGTCTAACTGCTGGCCTACCTGCATGGTGGGTGAAAACAAGTCCCTCTGTAGGGTGAAGACATAGGCCTGCTTACCTGTTGAGGTGGGTGAAGACAAGCCCCTCTGTGGAGTGAAGAGGATCATTGTCCGCATCCATGCCAGTTATACCTGTTCTTCCAAATTGTCTGCAAGGGGAGACGTTCCCCAACTCCTGCATCATATGTTCACCAAAAGGTCATGAGTACTGGGTTTTACCCAACCAATACTTTTCTGACTGTTAAGCTAGCTAACTAGTTAACTACCATCTGGGCTTCCTGCATGACCTTAGTTAAGTCCACAGCCACAGTTACAGCTAGGATAAACTTAAACTGTATATCTACATCCACTGGTGTAGTTTATAACTTGAAGCTGAAGCATCCAACTATTGCAACGGTGCTGCACCCAGTGTCTTCTCATCATGAGACTGCAACTCCTCAGTGTGTGCACACAAGGTATTTGGGAGCTCCCACTGGGACTGTGGGGTTAACTGGTACACCAGTAGGGGGAGAGGGTCTGGGACAGGGAATACTGGATGGTAATCTACTGTGATATCTGATTATTTTGCCTGATTACAATATTTATTATAAGCTTGTTGTCAAATGTTTCACTGCCCTTTGTTCCCTTGTTCCTTACCTCATTATCAAGACCCAAAATAAACACCCTTATTATTTCACTGCAATTGCTGAATTATTTGTATTATTGTGTAGTGTAATATTTGCATGCTTAGAGTGATAAGTTGGGGAGGGAATTGTGTCTTGTTCTACCTGTCACCAAGGGAGGGGGCTGTATTTCATTTCCTGTGGAGAAGCACCCTGGTAGTACACTGCTATAAGGATCCCCATAGGTGGAGGCACCATGCCATTTGCCAAGCCAATTATAACCATGAACCCAGGCTTCAACCTATATCCCTTAGGCAGCACCACTTGCAAGTGGGTGTGTAGACAGAAGGGTAGGAGTGGTTATATTTCATGACAGTGAAGGGCCCAACTTTGTTAGGGGTCCCAGTGATTTTTCTAGCTTGAGCCAGAATGCTGAGGGTGTGTTTTGTCCAAGGGTTGGTGATATTCCTACAATCTCTGGGGGAAATTATGACATGAGGTAGTGCAAGGAGTGGGTAAGCTCTAGATTGTTGAACTTCAAAGTCAAACCACCCTAGCTCAGTCCTTTGTTTCAACCAGGAGACAACTGGAACTAACTGCACTGCCAGGTAATATAACTTGAGGTCTGGCATTGCCACGCCCCCTCTGGTTTGTGGCATTTATGAAGACTCTTGTTGCTTGTGGCTGGAGGCAGTAGCTGACTGTTTGTGATGCTAGATTTTGCAACAGGAATGAGAAACTGTTTTCCAGGGAGCTGAGCCTCCTAAGACATCTGTAATGGGATCTGGGTGGGTGAACATTTCTGCAGAACACCCTAGCTGTTTTAGGGTTGGTTTTGCATCTGCAAGCGTTCTGAAGAATTTAGGGCTGTCCAAAAGGAATATTTCGAATTGGGCTGGTGCCATAAGATTTATTTTATGTCTTTGGTCAGCAAGAACTTAAAAATTGCCAGCAAGGTTTTCCTTTTCTGTTGGATTAAGTATGTGTAACCATGGTCAAAAAACAAATGCTCATCCCCGAAAATGATTTTTTTTTCACTCCAAGTTAAGTTGAGAAGTTTTGTTTTTGTTCTAAAGTCAAGGAACTTGAGAATCACTGAGTGCAGCCAAGCCTTTGGATCAGTCAGTTTATTTGCAAGGGTTCTGAGAGCCCAGACTATGTTAAGGGAAACGTCAAGTGGTAGACTGAGGATTTCTTGAAAAAAAGATGCCAGGAGAACTTCCATAGGGCCATTTTCTGTACCCTCCAGGATGCCATACATCCTAAGATTGTCTGGATGTGAGCGGAGTTCCAGAATGCCTGTTTTGTCCATTAGTTCCCGCTCACATCTCTACAGAGTTCATATCACTGAGTTGTGCTGCTCAATTGTTTCAATGGCCTGGGTTAGGCCTGCTCGAGGTATGCTGTCCTTTGCAAGACTTCCACCAGCCCTTTTGCCATTTCTCCAATGGCCTTTTCCACCTTATCCAGGTGGACGCTGAATTTATTTGAGTTTGTAGAAGAGTTTTTTAGATGCAGTCATAAACTTATTGCCATCTTCCTCTTTGCTCACATCGCTTTTGTGACCCGAAGCAATGGAAGCAGTGTGGCTTCTGCTACAGGCCCTGGTGTCTGGCCTGTCTGAGATTACATTCTTTTCAAAATAATCAATCAGGGTGTCCTTCAGCTTCATTTTGGCTGGCATGTCTTGCCGTCTTCTATCTTTAGTGTGTTTTTTTTAAGTCACAGGTGAAGTTGGTATGGATTAAGATTGATTTCATCACCTGGGGGCAAGAGTTGATCACCCTCACATCTGCATAGGAGCCAGCCAGAATATTAAGTCTGCTACAGATATTCTTTCCCATACTTAACTCACTTGAGAGTAGATTTACAGATCTAATGCCACACTGCCCTTGATCATCACTCTGGTGAAATCTGAGAGTGAATGGAAAAATAAGGGGAATCTGGATTCAAACCATGATTTTTTGGGTCACAGCCCTGTGGCTTAACCACTAGGTTATGCTGACTGCTCACTTACTTACTTACTTAATACTTGCCAGTAGATACAGGCCACATGGTCTATCAAGTTTGCTCGAGTGTACAGCTAGCGCCCCACTTTGCAGCTGCCCCTCCCCCTTCACAATCCCACACAGATGAATGCCGAGTGAGATTGAACCAGATTAAGCTATTTGTGGTATTTTCAGTGAATAGGGGAAATTTGGCCAGGACACCTTAGTTTCTGAAGATGTGTTATAGAAACATAGAATTTGATAATGACCTCTTGGCCCACCCAGTCTGCCCATTTTTCCATTATTACCAGAGACTGTACTTAATCTGCATCTCTTCTCCCTCCCTCTTCCTTTCCACTATAATTACCTTGTGCCTATCCATTCATTCTTGAACCCCACCACTGTTTTCATCCCCACCACCTCCACTGAAAGGCTGTTCCAGGAATCCACCACTCTTTCTGTGAAGAAGTACTTCCTCACATCTCTCCTGAATCTACCCCCTCCAGATTTTTTTTCTGAAAAATACTTCCCTTCTGTACCTTATTTACCCTGTGTGGTATTTAAAGGTCTCCATCATATCCCCCTCCCTCTTCTTTTCCAGGGTGTACATATAGAGGTCCTTTAGTCTATCTTCATAGGGCTTTTGTTGCAGACCCTGCACCATTTTAGTTGTCCTCCTCTAGAGTGCCTCCACTCTGTTTACATCTTTCTGGAGATTTTGTCTCCAGAACTGGACAAAATACTCTAAGTGAGGTCTTACCAGTGATCTATACAGAGGCAACATCACCTCCCTCTTTCTGCTGGTGATACCCCTCCCTGTATACCTCAGCATCCTATTAGTCCTCCTGACTGCCTTGTCCTACTGCCTGGCCACCTTTAGGTCCTCCAGTACGATTACCCCCAGGTCTTTTTCCTGCTTGATAGTCATCAATACCACTCCACCCATTTTCTATTCCAACCCTGGGATTCTGTGCCTTAAGTGTATTATTCTGTACTTTTTCGCATTGAAACCCAGCTGCCATACCCTTGACCACTCCTCTAGTTTCCTCAGGTCTCTACTCATCCTTCCCACCCCCCTGGAGTGTCCACCCTATTGCAGATTTTGGCATCATCTGCAAAGAGGCAGACCTTCCCTTCCAGCTCCTCTGCAATGTCACTTATAAAGACATTAATGAGGACTGGTCTCAGCACTAATCCCTGAGGCACCCCACTGGTCACCCTCCCTTCCTTGGTGAACTCCACTTACCACCACCCTCTGTCACCTATCCCTAACCAATTGCTTATTCAGTTTACTGTCTTTGGACCCACTCATCAGCTACCCAGCTTGCTTACTAGTCTCCTATGTGGAATGTCAGCCTTTACCTTTTCATCCACCTCTTTCAAAAACCATAGCAGTTTCTTTCTTTTTGATGCAGAGGTCTGTTACCTTTACTATGCTCCCCTTTAGCTTTGCGCACCGTTCCTTTACCCCAAACAGGCCATTCCCCTCATCATCAGGTCACCCCTCAGGCATTTACCCATCATTATAAAATTTGACCTTCTGAAGTCCAGGACCCTCACCCTTGTATAGTTCAATTCTGCAGCCAGTCTTATATTGAACCACACTGTATGGTGATCAGTGGTCCCCAGGTGGCCTCCCATCTTAGTAAGTAAGTAAGTAAACTTTAATTTTTATGGTACCCAATCCCAGGGGCTCTGGGTGCCTTAAAAAAGGAGTAGACATGGCAGGAATTAAACAAGAAAATACATACAAAATCATTAAACAAATAGTAATTAAAATTCATATTAAATAACAATAATTAAATAACACTAAAATCAGCTGCAGTAAACCAAATAAGGCATGTCTAAAAAGATGGGCTTTCAGTCCCCCTCTTAAAAACCTCCACTGAAGTGGCTTCCCTCAGAGGTCTGGGGAATGAGTTCCCAAGGACCGGGCTGGCCATCTCAAATGCTCAGTCACCAGAGGATTTCAGTCTGACCCTCGGAACTGCTAGGAGGCCCTCAGGCCAGGAGATAAGGGAGAGCACTGGAAGGGCAGGGGTCAGGAGGTCACTAATAGCCAGGGTCTGAGCCATATAGGGCCTTATAGGTGAACAAGCCCACCTTGAAGACGATCCTCCATCTGACAGGCAGCCAGTGTAGACCTCACAAGACCAGGGTCATATGACAGGACCTAGGTAGGCACATCAGCAACCTGCCAGCTGCAATCTGCACCAGCTGCAGTCAACAGAGGTTCCCTCCACTGATCCTGAAGTACAGAGTGTTGCAGTAGTTTAGCCTTGGCATAACAAAGGCATGTACGAGTGCGGGCAGGTCATCAGGCGGAATTAGGGATTTAATCTGTGTGACATTCCTTAAGTGGTAAAAAACACTTTGGATGACAGATGACACCTGTGCATCAAGTGTCAGGCCATTGTCAAGCATAACACCCAGATTTCTCACCTTAGAGGATGCCATCAATGGAGCAGACCCAAGGAACAATCCTGTTACCACACTGGTGGCATCCACATCATGCCTGCGATCCGGCTCAATTACCAGTACCTCCGTCTCTCCAGGGTTCAGTCTCAGCCAGTTACAGGGCATCCAGTCTTGAATTTCAGACAGACAGTTGTTTAGCACTTCCACAATGTTATTTGTCCCAGGGGCAAAAGACATATATAGCTGGGTATCATCTACATAACAGTGAAAACCTAGATTGTAACGTCTAATGAGCTCACCCAGGTGCAGCATGTACACCACAAACAACATCAGTAACAAGATCGAGCCTTGAGGAACTCCACATGGCAGGGGCTTCAAGCAGGTGGAGAAATTCCCCAACACTACCTGCTGTCTTCTGCTCGAGAGATAGGACTCAAACCAGTTGATGACAGTACTGGCAAGTCCACAGTACTCTCTAAGGTGATCCAGAAGCACAGTGTGGTCCACAGTGTCCAATGCAGAGGAGTGATCTAGGAGGGCAAGCACTGACTGATCTCTTCTATCCCTCACCCTGAGGAGGCCATTTTGCACCCTGACCAATGCCATCTCAGTGCTATGCCTAGCCTTAAATCCAGACTGGAATAGCTCTTAGATGTCAAAGGCCATGAGGTGTGCCTTGAGCTGCAGAGCCACCACTTTCTCAACAACTTTCCCCAGAAATGGAAAGTTGGAGATAGGTCAATAATTTGTCAAAATGTTAGGGTTGGGCAATGGTTTCTTCAGAAGGGGATTCACCAGCACCTCCTTCAAGGCATCAGGAAAGAACCCTTCTGAGAGTGAACACCAAACTATCTTTGCGAACACTGGACCAATAGCCTCGGCACATCCCACTAGGAGACAAGTCGGGCCCGGGTCCAGTTTACAAAAGGTGGTCCACAGCTTCAAGATTACATCAATGACCTCAGCCACCCCTAGTAGCTGAATATCCCCCCAGACAATAGGAGTGCCTCTGTTTACACAAGGCCCACCACTTCAGGACTGATCTTGTCCCTCTGGGGAGATCCTGGATCGAATGGAGGACACTCTGTCCAAGAAGAACTGAGCAAACTCTTTACATAATGTAACTGAAAATGCTCTTTTCAGCTGTAGACAGGCAGGGTGAAGTAGCCTGTCCACAGTCTAAAAGAGTTTAGCTGGTCTGTTCTTCCCGGTGGCAATCTCCCTGGACAGGAACTCTGCCTTCTTATGATTGATTGTCCTTTGATAGTTACTGTAGTGAACTCTTAAAGTCAGTTTGTCCTCCTTGGACTGGGTCCTCCGCCAACAACGCTCCAACTTCTGACCCTTGGTCTTCATGTCTTTAAGAGCCACATCAAGCCACATGAGTCTCAAGTAAGAAGACCTGGGTTGTATACGGATCAGAGTGATGGCATCCAGTGCCTTATTGACAGCCCTGTTATAGGCTGTCACCACCTCACTCGTGCCAACCACACATGCAGTACTCACACCAGAAAAGTCTACTATCACCAAAAGTACCTCTGGGACAATCCCCTTAATGGGCAATGGTGGATTATCTCAACAGGGGAGAGACTATCAGGAGGGGGTCCCCAAATAAGAACTCCACCTTATAGTAATCAGACTAAATGACCTGATTGACCCTGAGGTCAGTGACCTCAAGCCCCACTGAGAATACCAAGTGCAAGGAGTAGCTGTGGTGGTCTGCAATACTGTCACTGATAGTGAATGCCAGGTCCAGAATTGCCCCATCATAAATGGGTTCACTGACTAGTTGCCTGAGGCACAGCCACTGCAGAGTGTCCAGGATATCCCTGCTCTTAGCTGAAGCCACTGCTGGGAGGCTCCAATCTGCATCCAGCAAGTTGAATTCTCCCATCAGCAGCACTTCCCCTTTTCTGCCATTTTGCCATTGGCTTTCACTAGTGCATTATCTTATTTCTCCCCCTGTGCTGGATGTATGTAGATCACGCCAGTGTGAATAGTGGCTCCATTCTGAATCTCAGAGGTGATCCACACTGCCTCACCTAATTCCCTGTATCACTATCACTTACATGTTTTCTCTCATATAAAGTACCACACCCCTTCCTTTCCTTCCCAACCAGTCCTTCCTGAACAGAGTACAGCCTGGTATGGCCATATCCTAGTCATGGTTTTCAGTGCACCATGACTTGGTAATGGGTACAGTATCCAGGCTGGCTTCTGCTATGATGGCATCTAGGTCTGAAATCTTGACTTCTAGCATTCACACACATGGTCTTTCAGATTTTGTTTCCACTCTGCTTATTGCCCCAATTTTTTCTTTTTGTCCCCCTCCTTCCCCCTTTCTTTTTAATTCTCCTTTTCCCTTCCCCCTCTGTCTCTACCACCCTGCAGCCATTATTAATTTGCACCCTGAAGGATTCCCCTCCCCTTAGGTTATCCTTACTCTCTACTTCAGCCTGGGGGAGGCCAGTTTCCACCACCCCTCTTGGCTAGTTTAAATGTTCATCAAAGTAACATTTAAACAATCTACTGAGATTCCATTCCCGAATGGATGTAGGTCATCAACATTGTATAGCCCCTTATCCTCCCAGGTGGGTCCCCAATGTAGCCAAACCCTTCATCTCTGCACCAGTCTTCAGCCATGAGTTGAAGCTCCTGCTGTGGAGATCCATCTCCTCCCCTTGTTGTAGACAGGCAGCACCTCAGTGAAAGCCACTGAGCAAGATACCTGTCTAAGACCCCTCCCCAGATCCCTAAACTCCCCCTGCACCATCTCAGCCCTGTCCCTAGCCAGGTCATTAGTGTTCAGTGCTGCTCATCAACTAACTCTTGGTCAGCGGTTGGGATAACAATCTAACTAGACCCAGTGATTCATGACTGGGAAAAAAGTACTTTCCAAGTTGAAACTAGGTAAGTTTATGCCACTGCATTATACAGTGCATACAGAATAACAGGGAAGTGTGACTAATAAGGTTATGAGAACACAGAGGGTTCTGGTTGTGTTATATATGTTAATACACTGCACGAGGGAACTCTTACTGTTGCAAGAGTGGCCTCAAGTGCACTCTTTGTGCAGGAGAACCACAAACTGAAGGTGAGAAATTCTAATACCCTAAGAATGTACATGTACAGTAAGTGAGACAATTACAACAGTAAGAGTGCCCTCAACAAGGGTCAGTCTTTCCTATAGCAGTAGCTGATTGTTTTTGCTTGCAGCACATCCACAGAAAGTCCAGCCCACCTCCCCATCCCACCCACCCAAGGCTCATCCACCTTCTATAGGCTCCCACAGCATACTACTTCCTGTCTTACTACAGGTATATGTAAGCAAACAACATAACATAGTTTAGTTGATTTTGCTGGAACGGGTTGGGGGTACTATTTCTAGATTTCAGTAATAGCACTATCCAACTTAAGTAAAAAAAACACAGAAAAAGCAAACAAGTAATTCAAAATGAACTGCAATTGAGTAGAAGGAACCCTACCTAGTGGAAACTAACCAACTCATCTGCTATCTTACTAGAATGTTTGACTTGGGACTACTGCACTACAATGACTGTGGAACACTCATCTCTAAGGAGCACCTCTGGAGGACAGGTCATTGCCCCATTTTCAAGAGGTTACATGACCTACAGTCCCAGCTGGAAGCAGCATGGAGTGAAATTACCAAGCTTTGTCACCAGTTATGCTGAAGCACCCTCCCCCACTGCCTCAGAGGTCAACCAGGCCAAGAGGGTGGAGAGTGGTAAGAGGAGGAAGTGGTAAGCCAAAAGGAGGACTGGAAAGGACAGCACAATTCAGAACACCCCATATGGATGTCAAATCAATTTAAGCTCCTTGCAGAGGGGAAGGAGTCAGCCCCAGCTAGGGGGGATGTTAGTCCTGTCAAGGGGTGAAGAGGAACGATGCCTCAGCAACCAGTGACAGATCACAGAAGGCCAAGTAGGAAGTCAAGAAAATCCGGGTGGTAGATGAGTCCAAGATCAGAGGAATAGAATCTCGACTGTGCAAGTATTCACAGAAGGTGATGACAGTCAGATACCTTCCCAGTGCCTCAGCAAAAAGGGACTGCGAGCGCATCAGAAGAATTGCAGACAGAGAGGAGAGGGACCTGAGAGTGGTGGTACACATAGGAACCAATGATCTGGCTGACCAGAAGGTGTTTTTTTTTTCAAGTTAGATAAACTTTATTGAAGTTATATAACAAAGCACAAAACAATGAACAGTACAACCAGGATATATTCACCCTCCAACAACTACCCCCCTCCCCAACCTGCACCCCCTCCCCAGTAGAGCCACCTCAAAACAAGACCCAAATGATGACCTAGCAGAAATGGAAGAACCCCTATCACATATGCAAAATAGGAACCAGATAAATAATACCATACAACAGTATATAGGTCCACCCTATAACATGAAGACTCTAAATTGTATAAAGGGTGTAGAGCTTGCCCCAACTTTTAGCAAAAAGAGGAAGCCTATGTCTCAAGTTCACAATCATGCGTTCCACCCTAAGACTGAATAACAATTCCTGGAGCCATTCCTGATAAGAGACAGAAACCTGATTGAGCCACTGCCACAGGACCACTTCTTCAATGAGAGAGAAATTAGGGCCATGTGAAATATTTGTTCCCTGACCAAAACAGAACTATAGTCCCCTAAAATACATATCTTAGGCCAAAATAGGCCCTGTAATCCCATAAGCAGGTACGCCTTTTTTTTGATTCCATAAGGGAGCAATCTTACAGCAGTACCAAATAATGTGCAGAGTAGAACCCTCGTCCTGTCCATATCTAGTGCCTACAGAAGAGGGTAACCTACCAATCTTAGCTAGTTCTTTAGGAGTGTAATAAAGGTTACTCAAAATATTAAATTGAGTAAATCTCAATCTGTCCTGGGAAACATAGTGGTAGAGATCAGTCCAAACAGTTTGCCATTGTGAAGGGGATAATGGGAACTCAGCATCCCATGAGGAGGAAGAACCCTCTAAGTCCAGAAAAAAACTTTGGAAAAAGTAGAGAATACAAAGAGGACACTGCATGCAGTTTTAAAACCAAATTAGTAATGTTAGGAACTCCGAGAAATCCGTGGTCCAACTGCCTGGCCCAAACCAGTGGAGCAAAACATGTCGAAGCTGAAAAACTTTAAAGGCATGCTGACCTGTAACTGAAGAAAATCTATTAAAGCTGTGGTTGACAATAGAATCATCCCTGACAGTCAATCACAAACTCAGACATTAGCTACAGTAATTGGGGAAGCCAATCCATGGGAAGAATTAGCCCCCCCCATCTGAAAATTACAACTACGGAGTACAGGTTGAAGAATATCCTTGGCAATGGGGTGTTTCAACAAGGCCCAAAACTGAGAATATACTCACAGTGAGGTTCCCATAACAGTAGCACATAAATCCGAAGGGAGAGATTTCAGAGGAGTAAAAAACAAAGATGACACTGACAACCCAAAGTTACTAAGAGCATCTAGTTCTAAGTCCAGTCATATGGGCGTATAGGAAGAGGTGGAGCCTTGGGGCAGGGGAGAGAGCCACTGAAACATCTTGTTAAGGTGGCTAGCAAAATAGTAAACAAGAAAATGAGGGAGTTTAAGGCCACTCAAATTTTTTGGAGTGGCAAGCTTCTTAAAAGCACACCTCAGGGCTTTCCTAGCCCAGATAAATTCAGTGATCATATGGTGGACTTGCTGAAACCAGGCCAAAGGGAGCCAGAGATTTAACATGTTAATGAGATAAAAAATACAGGGAAGAACAAAGACAGAGGAAGAGCCTGCCACCGCTGAAGGTCCTTTTGAAGCTTACCCACTAGATCATCCAAGTTGAGCTTGTGCATTAAGGTGGTATCATTTGAAAGGTACAAGCTGAGATACTTAATGGAGCAGAGGGACCAGTTCATTCCCAGTGAGAGAATGTCCTCTTTGACCACAGTTGGTGTAAGGGGCATAACTTCAGTCTTGCTGAGATTCATTTTATAATTGGATAACCGACCAAATTTGTCTATAATGCTTAATGTAGCCATCAGGGAGGTTACTGGATGAATATCATTTGCATACACTGACAGTTTCAAACTATGGGGACCCACAGAGATACCAGTCAGATCAGAGCAGGACTTTAACTGAAAAATAAGATGTGTTAGATCCAAATTAAAAAGAAAAGGGAAAAGGGGGCAGCCCTGATTAGTGCCAGAAAATAAAGCAAAGGAAGTGGAGAGCACCTCATTGCAGTAAATCCTGGCTGTTGGGGAGGAATATAGTACCCGGATCCACTGGAAAAATAATGCAGAAAGCCACATTTTTCAAGTGTCAGTATCAAATAATCCCAACCGACCCTATCAAAAGCTTTCTCCACGTCCAGGAAGACCAACACCATAGGAGTGACAGAGTCCCTAGCCACGGAGAAAACATGAGCCAACTTCCAAAGATGATCCACAAAGACCTGGCAGACATGAACCCCACCTGCTTCTGACTGATAAGTCCAGCTCACACTCGATCAATCCTGTGGGCAAGAATTTTAGTCAAGATTTTAATATTGTAGTTAATTAATGAAATGGGCCTATAATTGGAAACCAAATTGGAGGGTCTACCAGACTGAGCAATAGGATTATCAGTGCCTCCAGAATAGTGGGGTCAGAAATACCCGAATCAAAAAGATAAAAACAACAGAGAAGAGGAACCAATTCAGCAGCAAAAGTTTTGTAAAAACTAGCCGAAAACCCATCAGGTCCGGGAGCCTTGTCCAGGGACAGATTCAAGATGGCCATCCAGATTTCATCTTCTGATATCAGTTGAGACAAAAACACCTGCTGAGACTCTGATATCTTTGGAAGAGGAATGTTTTCTAGGTAGTCCACAATAAGGGATTTTGGTGGTGGGCAAGAACTGGGACTATATAAATCCTTGTGAAAGGATGCAAACTCCTGGGCAATATTCCTGGGCCTGGTCTTCAGAGTGTCATCAGGAGTCCTAATGATAGAAATTAGCCTGGATGCTTCTTGTTCCTGTAGATGCAGTGCAAGCAGGTGACTCACCTTCTCCCCTGATGTATTTTGACTGCGTCCTAAGGATGGCATATTCACTCTTCTGTCTCAGAATGTCAGCATACCTGTCCCACAGGACCATCAGCTCTTGGATAGTAGTTGCTTAGGTCAAGGGGGAAAAGAGTTGCTCAATGTCAGTAATGCGCTTTAAGAGATCCGCAGCCACCTGCATGCACTGACGCTTGTGTTTAGAGGAAAGCCTGATTAACTCCCCTCTGAGGAGGCATTTAAGGGCCGCCAATTCTAAATCACCCTTCCCAACAGTGCCAATATTATGCTGGGAAAATAATGCAATTTGATCTTTTATTCTCTCCACTATGAACTTGTCATTGAGAAGATGATTGTTGAGTTTCCAGGATGTATCTTTCTGTAAACTGGAGGTGACTGAAAGCCTCACCTACACCAAGGAATGATCTGAGATGACCCTGGCATCTATCTCTCCGTCCAGCACCCCACTCAAGACAGACTGACTAACCAAAATAAAGTCAAGCCTGGAGTATGACCCATGCACGGGGGAAAAAAGTGTATACATTGTCCTGCAGGTGGTATATCCACCAGGGATTGCATAGTCCCAGAGATTCCATTGTGTCTTAAATGGAGAGCTGGATGGAAGACTACCCCTGCGAGGACCCACCAGATCTATCTAGGTCAAGTGTGAGGGTGATTTTCCAGTAGCCCCCAACAGTGAGAGGGATGGGAAGAAAAGGGGATAGAAGGCCTGCCAGTGCCATAAAGAAGGATGGATCTGACGTGTTAGGGCCATACACACTACCAAGAATAACCTCAGACTTATCCAAAATACCCCAAACAAAGACATATCTGCTCTGGGGGTCCAGGAGGCATTGCTGACTATGAAAATTAACTGCTCTAGTAAACAGGATGGCCACACCCCTACTAGAATTATTAAAACCCACTGCAAAGATTTAACCCACCATCTCTCTATGGAACAGATTGCTTTCTGAGGACAGAAGGTGGGCTTCCTGTAGGAATGCAATATGGCATTGTTATTGTGACACATTTTTAAGACTCTGGTAGTGTTTAGAAGGAGATCTGGCCCCTTTAACATTCCAGGATGCATACATCAAGTAATTAGACATTTCTATGTATGACTATAAGACCAGAAACAATAGGAAGAGTAATAAACAATATGGAACCCTTCACTTCAGGTGACTCTGCTTTCCCAGACCCCCTTCCCCAAAACACTCCCTCCCCTCTCCTCTCCCCAACCCTGCCCCCCAGACCAACCCCACTTCCCTGCTCCCCTTCCATCCATTCACAAACATAGAATCAAGCCCCAAAACTGGAAATGAAGAAAAGAACTGCAATTATCCACCCAACCACATACCCACAAATGGTCTGAAAAACCCACAAGCCCATATTATAACACCCCCTGTAAATAACTTTGAAATCACCAAGCCCTCCACCCAAAATCAGTGACCAGAAAAGGATGTCATAAGATAAAAAACAAAATAAAGAAATCCCTTAAGCACATAAATTCCCCCCAGAAAACAAAAAGTAACCTGAACCCCTTACCATATCCCAAATAACCTGCCAAAAAAACCATAGAAGACCACTTTCCAGCAGCCAAAAGGTAAGGTGTTCCCCACCCTTGATCCACCTCATGACAGCAATCCCCAATAGTAGCACCTAACTGCCCACCACCCTGCCCCTGCACCAACCATCCCTAAATAAACAAATAACATTACAACATCATTATTATTTAACCTAGTAACCAATAAAAAAGCAATAAAGTGGCCCCAGAAATCTAAACTAGCCTGTACCCTGAGAAGTAAAACATCTATGCATCTGGGAATCTTCCCCAGTGTCTAACTAATACCAAACCATAAACTGGAGCAAGGACAAAAAATGTTATACATAAAAAAAATATGAATATAATTATAAATGTCTTAGGTCCTCTAAATGGACTTGCCATCTGCATCTACTTAGAAATCCCTGAGGGTCTCCAATGAGAAGGATCAAAAGCAAGGTCTGTGGCTAACATCACTGATGACCAATAGAAAAGGATATCAGGCTTGCAGAGCGGCCAACAAAATACTAACGCCTGATGATAAAGGAAGTCCTCAAGCCTTGTAAGATGACCAATATCATTCATTAACTCCTACAGCAAAGCACCCTGAGAGTCCAGAAACAGGACAAGAGCCATCAAAGTAAAACCAGAGCCCAGGCTGCCGTTAGGGTCAGATGCTCAGCAAGGGCCAGCTGCCATCAATGTTCTGCTGACACCGAACAAGTTGGCTGACCAGAAGGTTGAGGATGCCAAATGGAGTATTGAGAAGCTGGAGAAAGGCTTTCAGCAGTAGCAACTTCCCTGGCCTTCTCAGAAGTCCTACCTGTGTGGGCTAAGGATGGCAGCATGGAAAGAATCAGACTAGCAGAAATAGAAGAATTCAATAGCTGGCTGAAGGACTGGTGCCAGACAAAAGGATTCCATTTTATCAGATCCTGGGGGGATCTTCTGGGATAGATCACTCTTTAGATGGAACAGACTTCACCTCATGGCAAAGGGAGTCAGAGCGCCAGCTCAGAAGTTGTAAGTTTACTTGAACCAATTAAACTAAGTGAGGTGGGGGGCTGAAGCACAGAAACAGGTGTTGTGCCTAGCCAACTCCACCCCCCAAAGAAAAAACAGGAGTAGACAAAATTGTTCCACTCACATAAAGACAAAGAAAGTGTATGACATAGGACTGGCATCAGCAAAACAACAAAGGAGAGCATCTGTGGGAATGGGGGAACTACAGTCAGCCAGCAGAAGGCATGCTGCAAGCTCATGGTGGGAGTCTGCCTCAATGCTAGGAGCCTAGGCAACAAGATCAGTGACTTCCACACTTTGGTGGCAGACACAAAGGTTGACCTGCTGGCTATAACTGAAACCTGGGCCACAGACAACAGTGATTGGGACCTTGCGATTCCAGGCTATGTGCTGTTCGGGGGGACAGACAGGAGGAGAGAGGCAGGGGGGTGCCCTCTATGTGAGAGAGGGCATCGAAACAGTTGAAGATATAAGCACCATGATTTGTGGGAAGGAAGGCATAGAGTCACTTTGGGCTCACCTAACCAACACAGCAGGAAGGAAACTGCATATGGGGGTGATATACAGACACCCGGGGTAGGCAGATGAGAAGGATGGGCAATTAACTGAGGAGAAACAAAAGATGGCAGGTAAAGGTAAAACAGTGGTGATCGGGGATCTGAACCTCCCAGATGTGGACTGGGAGGTTCCAGTAGCCAAGAGCCTCGAGAAGTCAGGATCTACTGGATGCAATCCAGAAACACCTGCTGTCCCAACTAGTGAAGGATCTGACCAGGGGAATGCATCCTGGATGTGATCCTAACAAACTCAGAAGTGATTAGATCAGTCAGGGTAAGAGATCCCTTGGCAAATAGTGGCCATACTTCTATCTGGTTTGAAATAACCACAGGTGATAAAAAAACCTCCTCAAAGACAGAGGTGCTATGCTTTAGGAGGTGGATTTTGAGAGATTAAGACAATTAGTGAGGGAAAGGTTAACGAATATCAGGGACAAGTCAGAGGTGGAGGAAATATGGGAAGGTATTAGCGAAGCTGTCCTTGAGGAAACCAGGCTCTGCATCAGGACTGTAACAAAGAAAAATAGGTATAAAATACCCATGTTGTTCTCCTCTTCAGTAAGGGAGGCAATCAAGGCCAAAAGGAATGCTTATAAATTGTTCAGGCAGCAAAAGGGGACAGGGAATGGGAGGATTACATTCAGAAAAGCAGGGAGGCCAAGAGAATAGTGAGGGATGTCAAGGCAGCAAAGGAGCTGCAGATTGCACAGTGGGGTCAAATCATGGGAAAATAATTTCTTCCACTATATCAGTGAGAAAAGGAAGAAGGAAGGGAATTGTAAGGTTTAAGGTTAAGGATGAGGTGCTTGAGGACAACAGGCAGAAAGCAGAGGCCCTCAATGAATACTCTTGCTCAGAATTCACTAGGGAGGAACAGAGCCCTCTGCCAGACAATGGTATCAGGGCTGCAGCCAGGGGGAGCCAGAGAATGTGCATCCAAGAGTTTACTACTGACAGGGTTATGAAGGGCCTTTCTGACATCAGACTCAACAAGGCCCCAGGCCCTGGCGGTTTGCACCAAAGGATGCTGAGGAAGCTGGTGGAGGAGCTAGCAGCCTCTCTCACACACTTATTCAATAGGTCACTTAAGTCCGGGATTGTACCAACTGACTGAAGGGTGGTTGAAGTGGTGCCATTCCATAAGAGTAGTGATAAGGATGAGATTGGTAATTATAGGCCAGTCAGCCTCACATCAATAGTGAGCAAGCTGATGGAGACCCTTATTAAACAAGATCTAGTAGAATATCTCAAAGTTAATCACCTCCAAAGCAATAAACAGCACTGGTTCATGTCAGGCAGGTCATGTCAAATGAACCTCATTACTTTCTTCAACCATGTGACCAGGGAGTTGGATAGGGGTCATGTGGTGGATCTGCTTTACTTTGACTTCAGTAAGGCATTTGACACAAGCTGGAAAAGGCACCTCTTAAAAAAGTTGGAGGACCTGGGAGCAGCAGAGCAAATAGTCAGGTGGGTGCGAAATTGACTGGAAGACAGAAAACAGAAGGCAGCTGTAAATGGGGTAAGATCTACTGAAAGACATAATGTTGCATGATAGGCCTAGATCCAGTTATGTTTATTTATTTTTATTTATTTAATAGCATCGGAATTACAAACCTTTAGGTCAGAGACTCATTTACAAAGGCTCCATGTCAGAGTAGATAACAAGTGAAAAGAAAGAGTTGAGGAACTACAATTTCCTATACAGGGTAGCAGCTAAGGTAGTCATGGATTCGTATATGGATTCATATTGTATTTGCTGTAATGTATGCCTAGATCTATTTATGTGAATTCATACTGTATATGCTGTAATGGACTTTAGAATTAAGGCACTGTCCCTTTAACAGGGCTCCTTAGTAGTACCTACAAAATAGCCAGAATTGCTATAATGGCTAGGGTGGATCTGGTATGTCTCCAGATAAGGGAGGCAGATACATGGTCCAGGAAGGCATAAAACATCCCACTGCAGCTTCCCATGACAGGAAGAGATCAGGGGATGGCCTAAGGGTCAGGGGTTAAGCCAAATGCATGGACCAGATGTTACTGGGGTTGACATGAAACCTGACATGGAACCACAGTGACACCTGCAGGAAAAGGCATACTGTTATACCCTAATATCTGTATTGTCTTGGAACCATTAACCCCACCTCAGAGGGAAAAAAGGTGGGTGTGTCCTAAAAATGAAAATCAGGTATATTATCAGAACACATTTTGAATTCAGAGCAATTGAGCAGTTTTTGGTTTGGAGTCAGGAAACCTGACCAAGCTCTTATATACTTTCACACTAGAAAGTATATGGGTAGGCCTGGAAAAATCTCTAAAACCAGACATGAGTGTGTGGAAACTTGACTTTTCACATACTGAACAGAAAATTCTGATTTTAAAGCAGAATTTTGGAAACCAAGACTTTTCACCAAGGAAGCGTCTGTAGACATTTTAAAAGGACCTTCAGAGAACTGACTTACAATACAAACTTGCTACAAAACTGTTGCTTAAAGACTCATCTCTACAAGGACATTTAAACTCTTGTCTGGACTCTAACATCAAAACAAGGTATAGTTTAGAACAACATTATCTAGTGTTTTCTGTAAACCAACCAGTGTTATTTTTGTTATTGTCTGCATTTCAAAGTTCTTCCAAATTGTAGATTTTTCTGTAATGCTTTTATTTTAAGTAAACTTTTATGATTGGCTGTTTATTGTGTTACAAATCGGAGTAATTATCATTGAATTACATTGAGTTCCTACAGTATCTTGCAAGATGTCCCAGCAAAATCTCTGTACTCTGCTTGATCGTGGTAAACAGCACCATGCTATATATTGCTGGGTGGCTGAGACATACAATTCCCAGCAAAATGTATGTATTTATTTTTGTTTACCTGGTAAGTTTACCAGACATACAAGTCATATTTTTAGACAGGACCAGAGAAAGTACCAAAACACAACAAATACAGGATTGAGAATTACATTACACACAGTGCAGGTTAAAACTGAAATACAGGAATTGCAAACATCATTTAATAGAAACAGAGATAACATCAGTTTAAAATATAGAGAATAGTGGTTGGGCAACCATACACGACCAGCCTGTGCTGCCACACAGGAGTTCCAATTACATGAGACCTTGAGAGCGAAGCTCGAGAGGACTGATGTAATCAGAACCCCAAGGTGGCAGCACAGACTGGTTGGTCATGAGGTTGCCCATCCACTATTTTTAGTGTATAGTACCCCCCCAGAAAAAAAACATTAACTTAATTGATGTTTGAAACCTCCCCCCCCCAATTGAGACACACCAAGTGAGCAGTATCGGGAGTTTTGCTAGTTCTGTTACCTTAGTCGGAGTATGAGTAGGAATCAAAGGTTTGAATTCTTTTTTTATGCTCCTTGATGAATGTTTTATCCTCGCCACTGACTTCTGAAAACACCGCTGCCACCATCATGACAGTTAAAATTCACTTTCAGCTGTTTGATGTGCATGCAGTAGTGCTGCGAGGAAAAACAGGGGCTTTTTGATTTCTAAATCAGCTGGAACATTTTTGTGCCATAGAAGGGTACAACCACATTCCATGACCTTTGAACTGTGGTACAACAAGGTTTCAGCTTGCACAGAAATCTATACAGAATAAGGCCTGACTATACACTACATAAGTGTAGGAGTGCTTTCAGTAAGGGTCAATCAATAACACAAAGGTGGAGCTAAAATCCTCTTGGGAGGCCTAAAGCATCCCCAGTCTTCTAACTGCTCCCCAATTATTGGCCTTAGAATTTCTATTTTTGATGCCCTTTGTGGCACAGTGTTACTGCCAGGGCTGACATGTCCATAATGGTATATTTTATAGGAAAATATACTGCCATTAACAAGAATCAAGCACTCTGTGTGACAGCTCACTTTTTATTATGTTACAATTTGGAGTCATTATCACTGGATTACATTGAGTTCCTGCAGTATCCTGCAAGACGTATATCATTGTAACAGTGACCCTGTTACAATGAACCCCCCCCCATACCGACTCAACCCATTCAACACCCACAGTGTCAAATGGGTTGTGGGAGCAATGAACGGATTCATCGACCCCTGGGTTTTGCCACTCTCCCCCAACATTGCCCCCCTCACATTAGAAATCTAAAAGTTTAGAGTGCGGGGGACAAAGCCCCCTGCAAGCAATACATTACTCCGGCCGCTGATGGGTCCATCGGCACTTTGCCATAGCTATGTGAGCACCAAAGTGTTATCGCTGTAAAGTCCTTCGACAAATTTCTTGTCGAAGGGGAGGGGAGAGAGAGTGTAAGGAGGGCAATCTAGACAAAACAGAAATACTGAACAAATACTTCTGTTCAGTATTCGCTGAGGAGGGAGAGGGTCAAGGACCACCATTGGGGAGCAGTGGCAATCAGGGGGAGAAGTGGACACCAGTCCATTCACAGTGGAAAGAGTTCTGGAGGAACTCACAAAGCTGAAGGTGAACAAAGCCATGGGGGCCAGATGACATACACCCGAGGATATTAAGGGAGCTGACGAGGGAACTAGCAACACCTCTGGCCACCCTGTTCACAGAATCACTCTACACAGACGTGGTTCCAGAGGACTGGAGGAGTGCACATGTAGTCCCACTGCACAAAAGTGGCAGTAGGGTGGAAGCTGGGAAATCCAGGCCAGTCAGTCTCACCTCAGTGGTGGGGAAGATCATGGAGACACTGCCAAAAGAAAGGATCGTGGCACACCTGGAATACATTGGTGTCAAGGATCTAAGGCAGCATGGAGTTACATCAGGAAGGTCTTGTCAAATGAATCTGATAGATTTGCTTGATTGGGTGACTAAGGAAGTGAATCAGGGAGGGGGCATAGATGTTGCATACCTAAATTGCAGCAAAGCCTTTGATACCGTCCCACACAGAAGTCTGGTTAACAACATGAGTAGTCTGGGCATGGGGCATAAGGTGATACATTGTGTTAGAAACTGGCTGATGGACAGAAGGCAGAGGGTGGTGGTAAATGGGGTCCAATCCGGGAAGACAGGGGTGACCAGTGGAGTGCCACAAGGATCAGTAGTGGGACCAGTTCTGTTCAATGTCTTCATTAGTGACATTGCAGTGGGACTAGAAGGAAAGGTCTGCCTATTTGCAGATGACACCAAGATCTGCAACATGGTGGATACTCCAGAAGGGGTGCAGAAAATGAAGAGGGACCTGGAGAAGCTTGAAAGATGGTCAGAAGTGTGGCAACTGAGGTTCAATGCACAAAGGTGCAAGACAATGCAGCTGGGTAGGGGAAACCCTGGGGAGAGCTACAGGATGGGGGGGGTGCTGGCTGTCACCAAAGAGGAAAGGGACCTAGGGGTTAACATATCTGATAATCTTAGGGTATCAAAGCAGTGCACAAAAACTGCAGGGAGGGCCAGTGACATGCTGGGGTGCAAAGATATTACTAGTAGGAGGTGGGAGGTGGTGATGCCATTATATGAAACACTGGTAAGGCCTCACCTGGAGTATTGCATGCAGTACTGGAGACCACACAAGCGTAAGGACATAAACAAGGTGGAGGCTGTCCAAAGAAGGGTGACAAAGATGGTGCATGGTTTGCACCACAACAGAGAGAATAAGAGACCTCAATATGTACTCACTGGAGGAGAGAAGAGAAAGAGGTGGCATTCTAGAAACTTTTAAATACCTCAAGGGCATAGACAAGGTGCAGGTGGGGGATCTTTTCCAATGTAGAAAAGATACCACAATGAGGGTGCACAATATGAAATTGGAGGGGGTTAGATTAAGAGGTAACATGAGGATGTTTTTTCTACACAGAGAGGGTGGTGAATGCTTGGTATAATCTGCCACAAGAGGTGGTAGGGGCAAGCACAGTGGAGGGGTTTAAACATTCCTGGGACAAGCACAAGGAACCCTGGGAGGGAAGGGAGTGATGAAAAGCCATTGACCACTTAGAGTGACTTGATGCATACATGTATAGGGCCTATGGGCAGACTGGATGGGTCTAGCAGTCCTTTTCTGCCGACAGTTTCTATGATTTGGTGGAACCCCTGCAAGATATCTCAGCAAAAGCTCTGATACTCTGCTTGATCCTAGTAAACAACACTATAATGTATATTTTTGGGAGGCTGAGACATACAGTTTCCAGCAAAATATTTATTCAGTTATTTACTTATTTATTTGTGTTTACCTGGTAAGCTAATTAGGCATCCAAGTCATATTTTTAGACATAACCAGAGAAAATTCCAAAACAGAACAAATGCAGGATTGAGGGTTACATAACATACAGCACAGGTTAAAACGCAAATAGAGGAATTGCAAGGATCAATTAACAGTAACAGAGTTGACATCAATTTAAAATATAATCGATATGAAGCATTAGATATCACTTACATGCAAATACAAGCAATGGACTGAAACAGTAACAGCACTCAACAAGCAACAGAGATAACATCAGTTTTAAAGGTTCATCACACATAAGTAATGGATATGCAAAAAATGGATGTGCAAAATGTTCAACCATGATCCTAATGGATATGTAACAAAAATGTAATGGCTATAACTTATGTGCAAGTGTAAGCATTTGGTGTTAGCAGATATTGCCTGAGTGCATGCTAGAAAAGCTGATAGAGGAGGATATTGCACATCCCCAGCAAAAGAGAATTCCAGAAGAAGACAGCAAAGGAGGAGGTGGTTAGATGCCCCATATTAGAAGAACAATTTGGAATAAACAGCAATGATTTATTACTACAATAGATCTGAGAGGAAAGATGTACAAAGGGAATCAAAGTAGATCAGGCAATGAAGCAGGTATTCTGGAATCATAGATTTGTCAATAAATCAAGAAGGATAAAATAGCACCTAGCAGTATGGGAGAGCCAACCTACTTTATATCAGAGTATAACAGACAGTGGTGGGATAGATAAATACTGGCAAGAGTGAAGCAACTGATATTATTACATAGTATATGACATCCCACTTATCCAAGTTAGAAACATAGACAATGGTGGCAGAAAAAGACCAATGGTCCATTAAGTCTACCCAAATTCCCTATCTAACCCTGGGGCCTACTGTTCATCCAGGGTTCTATCCCTTCCCCTCCTACCCCCTTCTCCTTCCCAGTTCTATCACCCTGAGTGACCACTATACCCATCACTCTAGCCCCACTGTACTTGAAATCATCAACTGTTTTAGCACCCACCACTTTGGCCAGTGGATAGTTCCATGGCTCCACCACCATTTCTGTAAAATAATACTTCCTCATGTCCCTCCTGAACCTCCCTCCTGTCATTTTCCACTGACACCCCTGTGAACTCAAACTACTATTCAAGCTAAATAGTTCCTTGCAGTTCACCTTGTTTAATCCTTTTAGGAACTTGAAGGTCTCTATCATATCACCCCTCTTCCTTCTGGTCACCAGCAAGTACATGTTCAGTGCCTTGAGGTGCTCCTTATAAGACCTGCTCTGTTGGCTCTGAGTCATTTTTTTTACCCTGCACTGCACCATCTCCAACCTGTCCCTATATTTCTGAGTTGAGGGTTCCAGAACCGGGCACAGTACTCAAGGTGTGGTCTCACTAAAGATCTATAAAGGGGTAGTAATCCCTCCTTTCTCCTGCTATCAGTACCTCTCCCTATACACCTCAGCATCCTACTTACTTTACCACAGCCCTTGTTGCACTGGTTTGCTTGAGGATGTCACTGATGATAATTTCTAGGTCATGTTCCTCGGCTGTAGTGCTAAGTCTCACTCCCCCCATACAGTACTCTGTCTTGGGGTTCTTATTCCCTAGGTACTTCACTTTGCACATTTTGGTATTGAATTTCAACTGCCAAACCTTAAACTGCCCCTCTAGCTTTTGTAAGCCATTCTGCATTTCTCTGATTCCCTCATCGCTATCCACTCTGCCATGGAGCTTAGTGTCATCTGCAAAGAGACACGGCACCACAACCTTCTGCTGCCTACCCTTTAGCAAGTTTCCTACCCAGTTAACTATGTCCTTAGCCACACCAAGATCCTCCTCCTTCTTTGGCAAGTTACCTTTAGAAGTACTAAATATGATAGCAGACTATAGGTAAGACTATGCAGAAGGATACCTTTCGCAATTGCCAAACAAGCCTTAGGAGTAAGATTGTGGTGAATTCTGTAAGTAAGGTCTAACCTGTAGTTAACAGATTCACAAGCAGTAGAGATGTGAAGTGAAAAATCGAATGAGGTGTCTAACATGTTCCCTAAGTGTTTAAAGTGGGTAACAGTACCCAGCTGTAACCCATCAATGCAGGAAACAGTTACCCAATTGGAGTTGGCTCAAAATCTAGGACTGGAGCCAAATAGCATGAATTGAGCCTTTTTAGTGTTTAGTATAAATTTACTGTTAAGGAACCAGCCCTGAATCTTGCAGAAGTCAGAATTCAAATGAATATTTAGATCAGTCAAGCAATTTCAGTTATAGCACAGTACCAGATCATCATCATACATTATGTAGGGCAATAATACATGGGAGCAGAATACTTTATAACTAAGTAATACCAAACCAGGGGTTTTAAACTGCAAGAAAATAAAAAGATTTAATAATCACATACTACAATTGCCTGCCCCCTGATGAAGCCTCTGTGAATGGAGGTGAAGCACTGTGGAAGCTCTCAGGTCTATGCTTTTCAAATGTAAATGGTAGTACATGGCCATTGTTTGCAGTTTGAAACATCTGGTTTGATGTTACAAGCTACAAAGTGTGCTGCTCCAGTGTAATGGTGCCTGCTAAGTTTTCTGCAGCCTGCACCATCTTTTGATTCTGTAGTGCCTCAGATTTGTGGGGCTACATTATGGTAGACCAGGAGGAAGTGACTTGAAGAAGATTATTCATGAAGAGTGAGAACAGCAGAGGGCAAAGAACCAAGCCTTGTAGTCAACTTGCTGAACACCAATATCTGTAGCAGTCGGGTCTGAGCAAGAATGGTTAATTCTTATACATTACTGCTAGTCATGCAGTTAGTTGTTAAACCAGGTCACAGAAGTGAGGGAGAGACCTAAGGCTAGTAGCTTACATTTTAGTAGCGCATAATCAACAGGCTCAACTGCCTTGGTCAACTCCATAACCACAGCACATGTCAGCTGACCCTCATCCATTGCACTACAAATATTGGCTGCTTTAAAAAGTGCCAAAGATGCACATGATCTTTCCTTTTTTAAGTACCTTATTGTGGTGAGACAGATGTACAGTTCACAATTTGAGTTTACCCACAAGGGCAGACAAGACACAGTGTTATTCAATCAGAATGGCTACATGCAGTATATATACTGAGTGCCAAGATATATCTCAAAATATTTTCAGTTCTAAAACTATTTACAAATTGGTTAGTAAACAATCTGTTTTACAGGACAGGTTCACCATATATGATTAAGAGCAGCAGTTATGAAAGGTTCCCAGATTTGATCAAATACATCAGCTTTATCTCTTAAGTAATTATGGCTCTATTCCAATTTATGTAGCTCTAACATTAAATTAAACCATTTACTAAGAATACAGTGGATTAGTCTCTTTCCAAGCTATGAGTAAGACAGTCTAGAAAGAATAATTTCCTTTGAGCCAGATGTATTAAATCAGTTTTCACCTAGCAGTGTATCCACAATATTTCAGTTCCAAGGAACCTTAGTCACCTGTTCTAATATTAAGAATATTCCATGTTTTAGACAGGAACTGGGTATCATGGAGGAACTAGTTGAGGTTACCAACACCTTTGAATGTATAATGGGAGCAGGTGTAGGCTCCAGGATTCTTTTCATTTACTGTCCACCAGGTGATGGGAGGGATTTCCAGAAAGGAGGTTGCGGACTTCATCACCAACAAGGTGTGGGAGTCTCCCAGATGGTTGATTTTTGGGGATTTCAATGCCTGGGTTGACGATGAACTCTCGCCGTTTGGACAGAACCTCCTCCAATTGATGGATTCATTAGGTGTGACATGGTTTGTTACCACTGCTACCCATTAGAAAGGACATTCATTGAACTTGGTTTTTCACCTGGGGATGGAGACCTCCGATGTGGAGGTACAGCCCGGATTGTCTGACCATCACCTCCTGAGATTCAATTTCACTGCCCCTTGAAGTAGGCCCACCCCAAGGGAGTTGGTACAGTTCCGCCCTTTAAGAGGAGTTACCTCAGAAGGCCTAATTGTGGTGCTGGACCTCTCAGGATTTTCAGGAGATAGCACTGGTCCGGGACCTCTTGTGTCAGCCTACAATAAGGCTGTTACTGAGGCACTGGATATCATTGCTCCTTCTCGTGTTCACCCTCTTACCTCTCATCCAGGTGCCCCATGGTTTAATGGAGAAATCCGTGAATTAAAGAGGCAGGGGTGAAGGTTGGAAAGACACTGGCAGAAAACTCACCTGGAGGTGGGCAGACTTAGATTGATGCACCATTATAATGTCTATCAATCAGCTATTTCCCATAAGAAGGCAGCGTTCCTGTCCAGGGAAATTGCTACAGCTAGGAACAGACCAGCCCAGCTCTTCTGAACTGTGGACAGACTGTGCAATCCAGCCTGTCTTCACTCTGGTTGAGCATTGTCACAAAAACAGTGTGAGGAGTCTGTGTAGTTCTTTTCTGATAAGGTGGCCACCATCAGGAATGAGATCAGCCAGCACCTTCCACTTGTTCCTTGCATTAGTCAGTCAGGTGGTATTAATGCCCAGCTGATCTGGTCCACCTTTAGTCAACCAGTAGTCATGGACATAGTGAGGATCATCCAGACTCTGTGGCCAATCGACTGTAGTTTGGACCCGGGCCCTACACGCCTACTAGTGGGTTGTGTAGAGGTCATTGGCCCGGTCCTTGCTGGGATAGTGAAAGCTTAATTGGAGAGAGGGATCTTTCCAGATCCCTTAAAGGAGGCACTAGTTCACCCCATTAAAAAATCCTCCCTTAATCCTGACTGCCCAGCCAACTACAGACCAATCTCGAACCTACCTTTTGTTGGGAGGGTTATTGAGAAGGTGGTCACACTGCAGTTGGAGGATCATTTGACCAACCACAATATACACAACCCTCTCCAGTCTGGCTTCAGAAAAAGGCATAGCACTGAAATGGCCCTGGTGAGGGTTCTTAATGACCTTCTGATGGTGAGAGATCGGAGATCCCGTTCTATCTTGGTTCTCCTTGATCGCTCAGCAGCATTTGACACTGTGGACCATGGGGCACTGCTCGAGCACCTGTGGTTTTTCTGTGGACTGAGAGGGGTGGTCCACAGTTGGTTTAAGTCTTTCCTCGAGGGTAGGTCTCAGAGAGTGTTGTCGGGAATTTATTCCTCGGCCCCTCATAGACTGCCCTGTGGGGTTTCACAGGGCTCGGTGCTGTCCCCCTTGTTATTCACAGTGCATTTGCTTCCATTAGAAGACATTATAAGGAGGTACAGTTTCAGTTTTCATTGCTATGCTGATGATTCTCAACTGTACATGTCCTTTGTATCTGACCAGGAATTAGATTCCATTACGGTGTTTAATAACTGCCTACTGGAGATTCAGAACTGGATGAGTGCTAGTTGACTTCAGCTGAACTCAGAAAAAATGGAAGTATTGGTTGTGGACCCTGGTCATAGGATGATAGTGAGATCCCGCTTATTGCCTCTAGCCAGGCGCGAAACCTGGGCATTGCTTTTGATGAAAGCCTAACCCTGAGGGCACAGGTTTCAGCTGCAGTCAAATCTTCCTATTGCCATCTTAGGAACATATCCCAGGTGAAGCATCTGGTCCAGCCCAAAGATCATCCGACCTTGGTCCACACCTTTGTTACCAGTCGTCTTGATTAGTGCAACGCTCTCTACCAAGAGCTACCGGGGGTAGACATCTGCTGCTTACAACTAGTGCAGAACGCGATGGCCAGGTTGCTGACTGGAGCTTTTAGAGCCAGTCATATTACACCTGTGCTGTGTGATCTGCACTGGTTGCCAGTATCATGGCGGATTACCTTCAAGGTTACATTGCTGACCTCTAAGGCCCTCCACGACTAGGGTCCCCACTACTTGAAAGACCTCCTGTGTCCTAACTGTCCCTCCCGCCTGCTCCGATCCTCTGTCGAGAGATTGCTAGAGATTCCCAGGGTATCCCTTAAAACATCGGGAGGAAGATCTTTTGCCTTTATGGCTCCTACCCTATGGAATTCTCTACCTTGCCAGATATGAGAAAGCCAGACTGTAGAAGGTTTTAAAAATCTTTTAAAGACATATCTATTTAACCAGGCCTTCTCAAGAATGTATTGAATTATGAATTTATATGGCTGTGTTTTAATATGTTTTATATGTGTTTTATGATATGTGGTGAGTTCTTAATATTATAATGTAAAGGCGCCCTGAGCATTGGAAGGGCGCCTTATATAAATAAAAATGTGATTGATTGATTGATCCCAAAATGTGTTTTTTTTTGTTTGTTTGTTTTTGGTTTTTTGCAGCTGAGAATTATAAGTATTAGAGAACCTGGGCTATTTAAGCATTGTGGGCATCTATTGCTAATATTGTATATCTTATTCTGTCTTGTGGATGTATAACAAACTATGAAAAATATTGAATTGTATCAGTTATGGTTTTGATGAGTACAGTTCACTGAGTGGGAATGCCATGATATCCCTCCATAAGTTTTCATTAATGCTCATATTCAAATGTTGTTCCCATTGACGATTTAAGTGATCTAAAATGTATAGAGTTGTTTCTAATTGAAGGTTATATATAACTGAAATTGGTTTCTGTATGGGCTTATGATTTAACAGTATTTTTCTATTGGGGAGGCATTTGAGGTATATGCAATAGAGTGAATATATTCCCTCAGTTGCAACTATCAGTGAAATTGTTGTTGTGTAAGGTTTTAATTTTTCTGAAGAAAGATATGAATTACATTATGACATTCCCACTAAATACATCTTGTAGGATTTTACTACTGAGCTCCTCCCACAGTTTTTAATGCCACTATCTAAGTAAGATATTTTGATACTAAAATATCTGTGTGTGGGAGTGAATTTATTATATACAGTACTTAATTATAGAAACATAGACTTTGACGGCAGATAAGGACCGCTTGGCCTATCTAGTCTGCCCATTTCCCTACCTACAGGATAGGCCGCAGATCCTAGTTAACCAACAGCCTATTTCTTCCTACCCCCCACAAGAATTGCCTTATGTCTGTCCCATGCATTCTTGAATTCTCCCACAGTTTTAGACCCCACAACCTCCTCAGGAAGGCTGTTCCATGCATCCACTACCCTCTCTGTGAAATAATACTTCCTCACATTGCCACTGAACCACCCCCCCTCTATCTTTAAATTGTGTCCCCTTGTTCTTACACGTCTCTTTTTCTGAAAGGTGCTACCCTCTTGGACTTTGTTGATTCCACTGAGGTACTTAAAAGTTTCTATCATGTCCCCCCTCTCCAATATACTGTATGGTATCATGATTTTTTTCCCTAACTTGTACACATGACTTGTGTTGAAATCAGGGCTTCAGATAACAGCATTTTGGATGTATTTTATGTCCAGAAATTTGTCAAAAATGTCCAAAAATAGTCTGCCTGGAGTCATTTATGTCTGTATAAACATCTAGGTTAAAGGGCAGATGTCCATTTTTTCTGTTGTGGAAATTATATCAGCAGTTACCAGCCCTGTTTCATTGAACTAAGCTGACTCATGACTGATTAACTGCTGTGTGTGCATGCATGTGTGCATATGTGTGTGTGGGGGGGTAGCCTTGTCATCAGCATGGGTTGCCTCAGCACAGTGAGTAAGAGAAATAAAAATAAAACTGAAGAACTACCAGCCCTTTTTCACCGTGAACTAATGCCAAGCTGATGCCTGGTGACTGATAATGTAAACTGCTGTGTAGGTGTGTGTGTGTGTGTGTTTGAGTGCATGCATGCATGCTTGTGTGTGTGTGTTGGAGGGTTTGCATTATCAACAGAGTAAGTAGAGTCTGCACTGCAGCTTTGTTTGTGTTAGATGGACAAAATATAAATCCTCCTGACTTTTTTGGTCCATTGCTTCCTTGTCCCAGCCCCCTGTCCTGACTTCCATGCCATACATCATCATTTTCTTTCAGCAAATTTTCTGCTTCACTTGGGTCTGTAAAAAAACACATCTTGCCTTTGTAGCAGAATTTTAGTTTAGCTGGGGGGATTAGGGCATATGTAATACCTTTCTCCCTTAACAGGGCCATAACCTGGTTGAATGAGCATCTTTCCATCATTGTCTCATTACTAAAATTGAGAAATGCTTGAGCCTTTAGCTCTCAGTCCTTTCTCAGTTCTGGCTTTTCTATGAATTGCTTTCTTATCTTGAAATGTATGTGGTTTTATAAATATGAATTGGGGTCTTTCTGTGTCACTTGTGATCTGTGCTGGGCTGGCTCGATGGGCCCTAGCCAATAACATTTTTTGTCTTGGGTACTTTAACACCATAGCTTCAGTGAGTAACTCTTCAAAATAGGGGATGGGATCCCCTGTCCCCTCTGCCCCTTCTGGTATTTTGCCTAGTTTTATATTCCCTCTATGTGACTGATCCTTCTGATCTTGCATTTTTTCGCAAGTAATTCTAATTGTACTGAATGCTGAAGGATAGTTTTTAATTGGCCCATGGTGTCTTCCATATCACTTATGCATTTTTCATTATCAGCCATTCTTACTGTTAATGCTTATAGTTTTTGATTAATCTCAGCTAACACATTTGTTCAGGAGGCCAAAGAAATGTGTATATCTGCAATTCCCTTTAAAACTGTGGGTTGAAATTCAGTGTCAAGAGGTACATGTGTTTTTTCTGCCTCCAAGTGCTGCTCCGATGTGCTCTGTGTTTGTGTGCCTTTGTTTTTTTTCCCTTCAATATGGCATTTCCTCCTTCCCTTTCTGCCTGCTTTCTTTGTGTTTGTACAGTTTCTTGAGCTACCGTATGTTCTCCTGCTTCCGCCTCAGCATACTCAATCGTTTGAGTGACCTGTTTGTCTGTAGTGGGTTCCTGTGGCTTTGATCCCCCGGGACCTGCTTCATCCTGTTCCAATAGTTCCTACTGGTCCGTAGTGTCCACCGAGGTTGTCTCTTCAACATCTACACACGTTGCCTCCTCAGTCGGGTCAGAGTTTGCAACAGACAAAGTTGAGCTCATTTTTTCTGGTAGAGCAGCTACGTTCATCCTCAAGTCTGTTGAGGGTCTGCCTTGCCTGTCAGAGATTGAAATGGTGATAAAATTGCTGGTAAGGACTTACTCCACTTGCCCGAGAAGATTGCAATTTGGGTTGGTTCCCTTCTTGTACTTCTAGTTTTCTTTTTCTGGTCTGGTGTTTCCAAAGTTGTTTTCTTTTCAGTTCTTTCAATCTCCTAATATGTTTAGACATTTTTGCAACTGCATATCCAATATAGATGGCCTGAGTGACTTGATGGCCCTGTAGCTTAATCAGTTTGCTTTCACCCCCAGACTGCTCCCATTTCAGGAATGCACCATCTTGGATTTTTTCACTTCACTCCTTCTGTTCTAATGTGCCCTGCTACCAATGGCAAGGCTGCAAGGCCATCCCTGGTGCTGTTCTTGTGAGTGTTCAGGAGAAAGTAAAGGAACCCAAGGCACTTTTAGTAAGAGTAGAGGAGTTTTCCTGATGTCCTAGCCAATAATCCCCTTCCCTTAAGACCTGTTCAGGCAGTTAAGAAATGTATTTCCGTGAATGTGGCATGGTTGGGGTACAATGAGGTATTCAGAAGGCATATGATGTCAAAAAATGTATGACATGGAGTATTTTGACTTCAAAAATTTGTGGACTGGAATTATTTTGACTTCCAAAAATTGACAGCTGGAAATATTTTGACTCCAGTAAAACTGAAATGACTTCCAAATTTCAACCCATAGAAGTATTTGGCTTCCATCCCAAAAAATTATCTGAAGCCCTGGTTGAAATTAATGTTGTGCAGTTTTTCCTTCTGTCTATACTAGTATCTTGAGTGTAGTATGCTTCTAATATTGCCATATTTATGAAATTCTTGTTTTATTGTTTTATTTATAGAATCCTTGTTCTGAGACCATTCATGTATATGGCTTATTTGTGCTGTCAGATAGTGCCATATGAAATTTAATTAATGGTTAGACAAAGTTCCTTATCCTTATGTAAAAATTTAGAAATGAGTTTTTTCTAAATGTCAAAAAATTGCCAACAATAATGGGGAGTTGCTGAAACAGTAATAAAACTTCCAGCAAAAAAATCAATTTAATTACATTACACCAGCCAATAAGAGTCAGAGGAAGTTGTTTTCCAATTTTCAAGGTGCTTGACTATTGCACTAAGTAGAGGTGCATACTTTTTTACTGTATAATTGAAATGGGTCTTTTGTGATATTCATACTAAGATATTTGATTTGATCCATGATCTTCTCCTGAAATTCAGGTGATAATATACTATTCCATCTACTGTAAGTTAATTTTCTAGCCTAAGGATTTCCTGAATTCTGTGATTATACTGAGATATAGCTGTAGTGACATGTTAGGTTCTGATGGAAATAATATGGTGACATCAGCGTATGGGCTGACCCTATGCTCTTCTATATCAAACCTGATCCTCTTTCAGTTATTTTAATAGAGATCCAGTGGCTCACTCTCTCAAAATCACAAGCATTGTAGAGTACACATACCAGGGCTCATAATAGTAGTTTCAGTCACAAAACTGCCGTAGCAGACTGGTCAGCACTGGTTCAGAAAAAGGCTTACCGCATTTGTAAATCACCAGAATTCTTTACTTGATTAACTTCAATAAAAAGGCAGCAGCAGTATAAACACCCAGGCTCCATAGACATCTCATACATCCATTTTCTTAAAGGGACACTGCCAACCTGCTTAGGCCCCTAAGTGTCCCAAGTTTAAAAACACATTTTATGATTGTTCACATTCTGTAAAGATTGCTGATGCAGCTGGTAGTTAGATTCTGATTCTTTTTTGCTTTTAATAAGTCATAAACTGACTGCCAACCATACTGGTGTTACCACACAAAAACATATTTGTTTACATTTCTTGACTGACTTCTACTACATCTTTCCTAGACTCAGGCATACCCCCAACACAGTCACTCACTATACAGTGGGAATAGAGGAGACGATTGTATCATGAGTTGCTGCACTGCTTGAAGGTGTTTCTAATGGTTAGAAGCATGGAATAAGAGTAGTTCAAGGAAATGAAGCAAAACAAAGCTTGGAATAACTGTACATTACCATGCATTTCAATTCTACTAAGCAAGGGTGCAGATAAAATAACCAGCAACATCATTGAATTTTACAAAAGGTAAGCAATCATAAAATGTGGGTTTTTAACAAGAAATAATACGATGTAGAAAATGTTGACAGTGTCCCTTTAAGAAATAGTTACTAAAGCAGTCTACTTTGCAGTGATGTGTAACTCGTTCAGACATGCCTACTGACCATCAAACAGTTCCGCGCTTGAGACCATGTGACTGATGTTTCAACAGGACAATGACGTCTTCCTCAGAGTAATGGTCTTGAGTGATGATACTGCTTAAGGCTATACTAATACCCCCACCCCATGAATCCATGTAAGGAAGACATCTCATGTTCTCTGCAGGCTTACATGCAGATCTGATGTTTGTATTACTACAGAAATATATATATGTAAGTGTTTATGTTCTGTGGTACTTTGTGGTTATGTTCTCTTCGTTGCAGAATGGGACAAGCACTATGACAACACAGGCAGGTATGACATCTTGATCATACAGCAGCCTTGGCACTTGATCCAGTTTATCAACTTCTTCATGGTACTGCTCTGCTATTCACAAGACAGGTATGTATATGTTGACAATCCCTTATTTGGTTAACACGTCAATACAGTTATGAGACTTACTGACAACAATATATCCTTGAACTGTAAGCGATTCTCCCAACTGAATGTTAACCATGTATGTTATGTTGAAATTCTCAGTAAAACGTTTAAATGAAAAAAGCTATACTAATTAAAGTGACAGTATCAAACTAGTAAGGATGCTGTCAAAATGTCTAAGCAGATAGAACAAATACCCAATGTATAAGGTCCTCAAACACTAAATTGCTCCACAAATTAAAGTGCTTGAGAAATGAAAGTACTCACCAATTGAAGTGTAAAGTGAAAATAATGCAACATATCAGCATATCTAAAGACACATGGAATGAAACACAGAATAATGTTCAGAACGCATGCATACGTAATACTATCTCATTCAATACATTAGGCACCACAGTCTCAAGGGTGGGGTTCCACCATGTTGTGGTGACAGGAAAAACTGTGACCAAAATTAGGCCACAAGCACAGTGCTAATGGTGAACATCACACCTGGCAATTGTGCTGCACACTCAATGCCTCTGGGCACATTCTGCCTGTTTGCAGAGGACTTCACCCTCCCTCACACCCACATATGTAAATATAATTACCTTCAGGTTGGAGGTTATATGAGCCAGGGGGCACAACACCCAGATAGAAACATCCCTGCCAAGTGCCACAAAATCCAGTTTGCCTACATAACGGGTGAACTGATTGTGCACCCTAATTGCAGTGCCCTAATTGTGGCACCAATATAATGGTCTACCCAAGGGTGGTAATCCAAAATGCTTCTTGAATCTACCATTTCAGAGGTGGACCTGGATCTGGTGACCATAACAGAATCATGGTGCACCAACAACCACCACTGGGAGGACGCCATACCAACTTATGACACATTTCAAAAGGATAGGGCAGGGTGGAAAGGGGGTTGTTTATATATGTAAGGAAAGTACAAAGTCATGAAAATACAAAGACACAGCAAGGAAAGGATGGGGTTGGAGATTCTTTAGGTTGACTTGGAGATGAGGTCCGAGGCCTTAATACACGTGGGGTGGTATACAGGCCACCAACACAGGGGTAGGAAATGGACTGGGTTTTGGGGGAGGCTATAAGCAAAATGGCAAGTAAAATGGGAAGTACTAATTGTGTGGGACTTTATTTATGTATTTATTTATTTAAGTCTTTGATAACGGGTAAGTGCACTGGTCTGGAGGACCATTTTCAGGCATGACCGGGCTGCAACACTGGCAGCAGAGAGAAAAAACGTCTATACAATGGGTAACAAATTGAGTAGTACAGAAGTCATTACCATTAGATGGTACAGATTACAAGGTGAGAACAAACAGGTGGGAAATATACAATTCAATAAAAGCACAGTTCCTCCGCAGGAGTTAGAAATAACTGTTTAGTGTATTAAAACAGAATAAAAGACAAGGCAAAGTGGTACATAAAAACATACAGAGACACAGTGAAGTGGTCAAGGAACCCACATAGACAGAGCAGGGATGAGTACGGGGAGGGTGAGATTAGACAGGACACAGTGAAATGGGAGAAAGTGCTTTAGGAGTTCAGGCAGCAGAGGAAGAAAGGTGACTGGTGACTTTAATCTGCTGGAAGTAGACTGGAACATCCTGTCTGCAGCTACAGCTAGGAGCAGGGCCATTCTAGACTCCCTGCAAAAGGAAATTTCTCAGGCAGTGGGTTACAGATCCTACTAGAGAGAGGGCAGTGGTGGATCTGGTAGTTACAAACAGGGACAGCATTGCAGATGTTACAGTGGGTAGCCTGGGTTCAAGCTATCATTGTACAGTGTGGTTTGGCATACAGATCGGACAGGAATAAAAACACACTAGGACTAAGATCCTAGACTTCAGAAGAGCAGATTTTAAAGACACGGAAGACTGCTTTAGGAAATACCTTGAAGAAGGGGATAGCTGTGGGGGTGGAGGCCCAATGCAAAAGAATAAAGGTGAAAATAATTAAGGTAACAGCAAGCTGTTTAAAGGTAGTTAGCAAGGGCAAGATGAGAAAGAGGCCACTGTGGTTCTCAAATGAGGTGGTTAAGGCAGTAAGGGAGAATAAAACAGCCTTCAGGAAGTACAAGTAGATTTAAATGGAGTCAGACGGAGGGATATCTAGAGAAACAAAACAGAGGCAGAAAGGGTAAGAACAGCAAAGGCTCAAACTGAGGAAAGGATCACCCAGGAGGACAGGAATAGAGATGAAACTTTCTTCAGGTACTTGAGCAAAAAGAGGAAAAGGGTGGTATAGTGAGGATAGGAGATGGGGAGGACTGTGCAGTGGAAGACCCTGAAAAGCAAATATTTTAAATAAATACTTCTGCTTGGTCTTCACAGTGGAAGAGGATGAGTCAAACAGGCACATGTTGGGGGCGGACACAAGTCCAATTACAGAAGAAAGAGTCCACTGGGGTTGGAAGCCCTAAAGAAAAAAACAAGGATGGGGCTGGACGGTATCCACCCAATGGTACTAAAAGAACTGAGCACAGTACTAGCTGCCCTCTGGCAAACTATTTAAAACCTCTTTGGAGACAGGAGTAGTTCAGAGAATTGGAGGAGGCCAGTGTGGTCCCTCTGCAAAAGAAAGCAGCAGCAAGAAGGAGGCTAGACTGGACCAGTCAGTCTCACATCAGTGGGAGGAAATGATGGAGTTCCTGCTGAAAGAGACTGATGGAGAACCTGGAAACATATGGGCTGCAAGATCACCAGCAGCACAGTTTCACAGGGGGGAGGTTGTGTCAAACAAATCTCATAGATTTCTATGACTGGGTAACTAGGAAGGTGGATCGGGGAAGGCAGTGGAAGTAGCATGGACTTTGGTAAGGCCTTTGACACTGTACCAAACAGAAGGCTGGTAAGAAAAACTTAGCAGCCTGGAGGTGGGGTAGAAGGTGGTGAGCTGGGTTTCTAACTGGTTGAAAGACAGGAGGCAGAGGTGGTGGTGAATGGTAGTTACTCAGAAGACAAAGAGAGTGACCAGTGGCATACCACAGGGATTGGTACTAGGTCCTGTCCGCTTCAGTGTCTTCAAAAGTGACATTACTAAGGCAATGGAGGAGGAGAAGGTGTGTCTCTTTGCAGATGACACAAAAATCTGTAACACAGTGGACACCCAGGAAGGGGTGGGGAAAATGCAAAGGTATCTGCAGAAACTAGAGAAATGGTCTAGGGAGTGGCAGCTTGGTATCAGTGCCAAAAAGTGCAAAGTCATGCACTTAGTGTGGGGAAACACAGGGGCTGTGTATATGATGAAGGAGGTACTTACAGTTACCAACCAGGAGAGGGACCTTGGAATGATGATATCTGATGAACTCAAGGTGGCAGGGCATAGAGACAAGGCAGTAAGCAAGGTGAGCCAGATGCTGGGGCGCATGGGGGGGGGGATTTCTAGCAGGAGAAGGAAGGGGGTGTTGCTTTCGTATTGCTTACTTGTGAGACCCCACCTGGAGTTCTGTGTCCAGTTCTGGAAGTCACACCTCTGCAAGGACATCAAAAGGGTGGAAGTGGTCCAGAGAATCTTTACTAAAATGGTGCATGGACTGCATGAGAAATCATATGAGGAGAGGCTGAGAGAGCTCAACATGTACTCCCTGGAGGAAATGAGAGTGGGAAGAGATGTGATTGAGACTTATAAGTACCTCACAGGGGTGCACAGGGTGCAGGAGGGTAGTCTCTTTCACAGGAGGAGGAGCGTCAGAACACAGGGGCATGCTATGAAGCTTGGATGAGGGGAGCTCAACATAGAAACATAAAAACATAGAAACATTGATTCTGATGGCAGATAAGGACCATCTGACCCACCTAGTCTACCCATTTCCCTACCTACTTAACTCCTGATCCTAAATGATCAGCAGTTTACCCTCTCTTTCCTACCACTAGGGTTGCCTTCTGTCTATCCCATGCATTCTTGATCTCACCAATTGTTGTAACCTGCATGACCTCCACTGGGAGGCTGTTCCATGCATCCACCACCCTTTCTGTGAAAAATACTTACTCACATTTCCCCATAGTCCCTTCCCCCCAGCCTCATATTGTGACCCATTGTTCTTGCACATCTCATTTTTTTAAAGATGCTGCCCTCCTGGACCATGTTGATTCCCCTGAGGTACTTGAATATCTCTGTCATAACCCCCTTCTATCTCCATTCCTCCAGGGTATACATAGTGAGGTCTTTCAGTCTTTCTGCATATATTTTCTGGTGCAATCCTTTCACCATTTTGTTGCCTTGTCCGGACCATCTCTGTTCTGTCAATGTCCTTCCAAAGATCGATCTCCAGAACTGAACACAGTATTCCAGATGTGGCCTAACAAAATTGTCATATTGCTTGGCCACCTTCATGTCATCTGTTATGTTTATCCCCAGGTTCCCTTCCAGTTTTGTTGTTGTTAATAACCCCCCCTCCTCCATTTCGTGTTCCTCTCCAGGATTCCTGTGGCCTAAGTGCATGATGTTGCACTTTTTTACATTGAATTTAACCTGCCATTCTCTTGACCACTCCTCCAATTTGCCTAGGTCTCGTCTCATTTTTTTCACCCATCTGGAATGTCAACCTCATTGCAAATCTTGGCATCATTCGCAAAGAGGCACACCTTCCCTTCCAGCCCCTCTACAATGTCACTAATGAAGACATTGAAGAGGACGAGCCCCAGAACTGAACCCTGTGGCACCCCACTGGTCACCTCCCTTTCCTGGGCTTGAACTCTGTTCACCACCACCCTCTGTGTCCTGTTGCTCAGCCAATTTCTGACCCATTGTACCACCTTGGGACCTACTCCCAGACTGCACAACTTGTTTACTAGCCTCCCATGTGGGATGGTATCAAATGCCTTGCAAAAATCTAAGTAGGCTATGTCCACCGCCCCTCCCTGATCTACCACCTTGGGTACCCAGTCAAATCTATCAGATTTGTTTGACGAGATCTCCCTGTTGTGAATCCATGTTGCCTCGGATCTTGTGCCCCACTAACATCCAGATATGCCACAGTACTTTTCCTTTAACATGGATTCCATGATTTTCCCCGCCACTGAGGTCAAGCTGACCGGCCTGTAATTTCAGCCCCACCTTACCCACTTTTGTTCAGAGGTACCACATTCATCCTCCTCCAGTCCTCTGGCACCACTTCCTCCTCCAGTGATTTGTTAAATAGGGCTGTCAGTGGTGCCTCTAGTACCTACCTGAGTTCTTTCAGTATTCTGGGATGCATCCCATCTGGTCCCTATGCCTTGACCACTTTAAGTTTGAGAGTTCCTTTAGGACTATCTCCTGCATGAATGGACTGATGTCCACCTCCCTCCCAATTTGTGTTTCTACCCCTAATTTTGGTCCTCCTCTTCCCTTCCTTTGTAAATACTGAGCAGAAGTATTCCTTTAGAATTACTGCTTTTCTAGGTCCCCTCTGCATACTCCACCCCCTTCCCCTTATTCAACCTCACAATCCCTCCATTGGTCTCCTTCTTTCCTGATACACCTGATGAAGGTTTGTCACCTTCTTTTACTGACTTTGCTATCCTTTCTTCAGTTTGAGCCTGGCACCTGTTCCTTTCCCATCTCCTTCTGTTTTGCTTGGTACAGTTCCCTGTCTCCCTCCTCTGTGTTTCCTTGTACTTTCTGAATGCCTGTCTTTTTCCCTAGCCTTCCTGCTATGTCTTTTGAAAACCACAGTGTTTTTTCTTTCTTTTGCTTTGTTTATTAGCTTTACACAGAGGTCTGTTGTCTGTGATACAGCTCCTTTAAATTTCTGCCACTGTTCCTCCACTCCTCCCCTACCTCCCCATTGCCAGGATTTTCCGGAGGTGTTCCCCATTTTTGCAAAGTCTGCCCTCTTGAAGTCCAGGATCTTTACTTTTGAGTGGCTCAACTCTACTACTGTCTTCATGTAACCCACACTGTATTGTGATCACTAGTCCCTAGATGGCTGCCCACTGATAGATCTGGTTATCACCATTTGTGAGAACCTGGTCTTATATTGCTCCAGACTGGGCTCCTTCACCAAGAGGGATGTGAGGAATAATTCTTCACAGGAAGGGTGGTGGATAGCTAGAATAACAACAACAACAACAACAAACAGGAGGAGCTCCGTGCACAGTAGATATCGGTTGTGCAGCAGAGGGTTTAAGCCAAAACTCACTGTAACAAACTACTGACCAGACCAGTGCACTCCTTACAGGACAAAGGACAACAAATGCCAGACTAAACAGACCAAGAGCCCCCCCCCCCGGATGAAGGTCCATTGACTGATGCACTGGGGATTTCTTGGCCTGTTTGGTGTAGCATCACAATAAACTTTGAAACATTGGATTTCACCATTGGCAAGTGACTTTGCTTTTTGTGTCCTTTGTCCTGGAAGGGATGTGCTGGTCTGGTCAGTTGGATGTCTGCAACAGCCTGCCAGAAGAGGTGGTAGGGGGGAAGACAGTGGGGAGTTTCAAACATCTGTGGGATAGGTACATGGGTATAATAAACAGAGGGAGGGAGGGAGGAAGGAAGGAAGGAAGGAAGGAAGGAAGGAAGGAAGGAAGGAAGGAAGGAAGGAAGGAAGGAAGGAAGGAAGGAAGGAAGGAAGGAAGGAGAGAGAAAGGGACACCTGTGGCCAAATAGAATCAATGGTGTAGTGATAGGCAGGGAATATAGGGTAGACTAAATGGGCCTACCGGTCCTTTACTGTCAAAACATTCTGTGTTTCTATGTTTAAATTTAAGTAACTTTTTTCAAATTATCGGGCTCTTTGGTTCCCAAGTAAATAAGTTCCAATTATGTTCACCATGCGCACATGCGCAAGTGAACATCTTGCTATGATAGTGACTTTTGAGGGTGTGACACTGTTGGTCCAATGCAGAGTGGTCTGCAGGGCTCATCAGTATCACACCGATCATCAATCAGGCTGATCATGACACCATGACACTGTTCTGGCCTGCTGGGTGGAAACTTGTTATATTTCAAATAGCCAACCAATCATAGGTTGGCTTTTTGTTTGATCTACGCCACCCAGCAGGCACACTTGGTCATGTCATGATCAGCCTGCTGTGGTTCCACCCCCTCACATAATCCCCTGTACTGGAGCCCCTCCATGCCACCAAGAATAAAGAAAACCCTCCCTCGATCACCCTACATGAAATCCAGACCACAGTCAGTCCAGTTTCTGCCGTTTAGTCTGTCCATTCCAAATTTAACAACTTTTCTGACAAAGCAAGGCAAATGATAATACATTTCTTGGGCTTTCAAACATCACCTCTAACATTTATTAAGCCTTGCTCCATACTACAGTTACTGTACATACATGGTGCTGGAGGTGAAACAGATATTTACGTGACATAGTTCACATACATCTCAAGTGTCCCAATTTGGCTAGCATGTCCAGAGGTCCCAACTTGCCTGCACACAGTCCCAATTTGCCAGCATGCTGCAGTGGAAAGTGAACAAGCGCCAGTGAGAGGTACTAGATGGGTTAATTTTCTGGGGCCTGTTAGAATCTAATGTCTGCACGTGGTGGTGACAACTAATCAGAGGTCCTTCCAGTGAGCTTGTGGGCTCACAGACGTCATCTCACATTGGCCTTTTCATTTAAAAAAACTCCTATCTGAATTTTATACTGAAGCCCAGTGTCATGCGCAATTGGTTCTGCATGGGAGAATGGTTCCTGAAGTCTGTCTTCTTGAAGTCCAGGAGCTTTACTTCTGAGTGGCTCAACTCTACTACTGTTTTTACCATAAACCACACTGTATGGTGATCATTGATCCCTAGATGACTGCCCACTGATAGAGGTGTTATTCTGTCACCATTTGTGAGAACCTGGTCTAGTATTGCTCCTGTCTGGGCTCCTTCACCATGAGGGATGTGAGGAAATAATTATTTGCTCACCATTATAAATTTTTAGAAATCCCTTCCTTTGTGGTTATGTTTTGCCTTTGCATGCTGGATTAATACTGTGGTTCTATTAGGAGGGTGCTAGTACGTATTTTGATCACACACAGCACAGCAGCACACCAGTAGGTTTAATGTATTCATAGTAAGTGTGGCCAGAGAGCAGGGATTTTTAAAACCCCACATCTTGGTTTCAGGAGTGAAGCACAATGAAGAAATGGACATATTGTTGTTCTTGTCTGAAATTCGTGACTACAAAATGAAGTCATTTTCTGCTAACAAATACTGCTGCTGTAAATGTTAGGTCAGACAAATTGGTCACCAAAACTGTGAACTTGAATATACCATAGAAGTATATATATTTCTGCATTCATTTGTTACAAAACAAAACAAAACAGATGGATGTAGTCAGTGCATGCCAATGCCACACCTCTCACGTGATGTGTAATAACCTCCACATATAGCCAAGTATATAACAGGATTCTAACCTGTAGAGATTTGATGCTTTCTACATTAGTACATGGCATAAGAAAATCCTTGTCTCGGACTGACTCTTCCCCTCACCTGAACATTCATTTATTTGCAAACAGAGTCAATCAGACAACTAGTACCAGCGCCACCTGTGAGGAAAAAGAATGCCCATTTTATTTGGTAAAATGTCCCAGTGTCATTTTGTCAGCTATTTCACCATGCCCAAACTAAGCAGTATTCATACTGTTCCAACTTTCTTCAGAGTATGTTAAGCCTGCAACAAATAAATAATATACCATTTAAAAATGTCACATACTACTTCTTTTTCCCCCAAAAAAATTCTCTTGTTGGCGCTTATGCCAATATCATCGTCACTTTTTAAAATTGAGTCAGCCACCACTAACGGATAGCACTCTTCACTTGTGCTAACTGCAGCTTTGACCCAAAACCACTTGCTATAACCGCCTGCCCTAAATAAGTTTATAATAACTGCCTGTCAAACCCAATTCTACCAGGCAAGCCATAAACCACTCCAGTGCTCGCATTCCCATTTTGAAAGCACAATAATACACTCTAGAGTGGGTGATATTGTTTGTGCTTTTCTTTCCAAGGGATGTAAAGCTCTCTGCTTGTGGTGATGGGCCTCAGTATGCACGGTAGGGGGGATATACAGTAGCATAACACCACCCACCCTGTTGTGTATTATTGATTACGTAATGCCTTCTATTAAGTTGTTAGTGCTATCGAATCTATAACTTCCTCCTTGACTGACACTAGAAATGGTGAGATGGGATCATTTGGTTGGAATGATCATGCCCCATGACATCCTAGTGCAGCTGTGCAGTGTCCACATTGTATATGAACCAAAATCCTAGAGCGGGACATAAACCTCTACAGTACCTTTTGGTCCAGAGTTGAGTTGCCACCGTTTGATGATGGTCAATTCATGTGTCAGGATCGAATTATTTCATTCCCAGTTAGTTATGATTGTTGTACTGCTGCTTGGGCATTTAACTGTTAACATTCGGGACTCAATTTTCAGAGCCCCAACACTGTGTATGGTGCCTGCGTCAAACAAGATTGATACAAAAGCAGCACTGTGTGTCAGAGTTTGCTGCATTCTTGATTTTCATATGCAGGATGCATAGAAATCCTGTGCCCCTTGAGCCAGATTGGCCCTGTGCCTGAAATGGGGGGTGCTATTGCAGATGGGTGCTTGCACCTCAACAACGCTGCAACATGCCCTAATTTAGGATTCTGTAAGCTCCCTCCCATGTGCTCAGGCCCTGATGGCAAGTTAGACTGGCCAGAGCTGATCTAACAGCTCATGCTCAGACTGTCCGGCAGTGCTGGGTGGGAGGTGCTGTCATGTCCACCTGTTGGAGTGGAATGCCCCGGTGATCTTGAGACCAAGGAGCACATGGACAGGTGTGCTGCTGGTGGTGGTGGATGGCATGGGATGTCTGGGCAGCCTCAGCACCTGTGTGTGCTGACTGTCACAGTGACATAGCATCAGGTGTTTACAGACAAAACACGGAATACCACTGACAGCTATGCCTACCACTAGCACATAGCCTCTGGTAGTGTCTGGGGTATATTGGATATGGGCCAGCCATCCTGCCATGTTACCGGCTCCCAACACCACCATGCCTACTAAGACAGGCATCCATCATGGTACTGAATGCCGGTCCCACCTCACAGTCAATCCGCTTCCACCTGCTATGGCTGCTGTTGTACACTCTCTTCCATGTTGGAGGAGCATGGGCCAGGAGTTTCACAGTGTCATGCACTGAGCCTCAGGATACTTGCACACATTCTGGGACACCTGCCATGAACTGCTGGCATGCCACACTTCCCATACATGCATGTTTTTCTTTGTGGGTTTTGTGGGGGTTTTTGTTTGTTTTTTTGTTTTGTTTTTTGTAGGATGAATAGAAATGTGACTTTGAGGTATCCTTTTCTCAAGAAAATATATAATGTTCCCTTTTAAAACATATTAGTCTATAAAAGTTGCTGTTTGCTGGCCTAAAGCCATGTACTGTGTGCATGGCTGGATATACTTCTTGAATTTCAAAAACCTAAGATCTGTGTTAATGAGTCATGCCCTGATGCCTTTGTCCCACAGATGAAAACTAGGGTCAGAACTGGGTACTGGGGCTCAACTGGAAATTGATGCAGGGACTCACCTGAAAATCAGTATAGGTGGGCCCAGGTTGGCACACTGTTATCAGTATACTGTATTAACACAGGCCTATCAGTCTATCTAGTCTGCTCAGAGTGCAGCACTACAATCTTTCAGACAACAGTTTGCTCCCTCCCATTGCTTTTCCCATCCATTGATTTTGCCCATGCCAACTCCTTTCCTCCCACTGTTGGATCTCTTCCTCTGTACCTGTCCTACAATCTTTTGAAACTTTCCACTGTTCTCAGTAATATAAACTCTTCCAGCAGTGTGTTTCACCTGCCACCACCCATTTGGTGAAATAGTGCCTCCTCTTTTCCTCCTGAATCTGCTTACTTCCAAATTCAGACAGTGCCCCATGTTACCCTTCTACCATATAATTTGAAAATACTACGGCACTTACTCTGTTAATGCTGTTCAGGTAGTAGAAAGTATCAGTCATATCCCTCCCCATCCTCCAGGGAATACAAATTGAGCTCTCTCAGTGTCTCCTCATAAGGTTTATCTCCCAATCCCAGGCATCATTTTCCTTGTCCTGTGCTGTATTACACTACTTCCAATATCTTGATATCCTTTTACAAGTGTGGATGCCAGTAATGCACGCAGTACTCCAAGCACCCTCACCAGTGACCTGTATAAGGGCCAGATGACTTGCCCTCCCCTAGAGATAATTTCGCTTTTGATGCACCCTAGCATTCTGTTTGTTTTTGCCACTTCCTTCCTGAACTGGGCTGAGTGGTTCATTTCTCCTGTCACTTGTACACCCATGTTCTTCTCCTCCTTTGACTTGGATGACTGCACTCCCCTCAGCCTGTAACTATTTACAGAGTTACTGGCTCCAAAGTGCGTGACTTTTCACTTTTTGACATTGAACACAAGTTGCCATGAGTTAGACCTTTCCTCCAGTTTAGCCAAATCCTCCTGGAGTACTGTACCACCTTCCACTCCATCACTCTCCACACAGATCTTAGTGTCATCTGTGAAGAGACTTATCCTACTCTTTTTCTCTTCTGTGATGTCAGCAATTATAATGTTAACCAGCACTGGCCCCAGCACTGAGCACTGTTGGACCCCACTTGTTACTGTCCTGTGCTCAGATACCTCACCCCACACTACTACCTTCTGCTGTCTATCCTGCAACCAGCTTCTGGCCCATCTGGCCAGCTTCCTTCCCACTCCCAGGTTGCTTGGTTTGCTGGTCAGCCTAGCATGCAGCACTGAATAAAAGGCCTTGCTGAAGTTCAGGTATAGGAGGTCAACCACATGACCCTTATCCAGTACCCGTGTCACCCAATTGAAAAGTCCACCATGTTCGTCCGGCAGGATCTGCTAGAGATAAACTCATGCTGTCTGCCATCCCAGAGATTATTATTCTCTAGAGATTTTTCCAGCCTTTCCTTAAGGATAGTCTCCATTAGATTTCCCACAATTGAGGTTGGGCTGACTAGTCTGTAGTTTCCTGGTTATGACCTTGCTCCCATTCTTACAGAGGGGCATCACATGCACCACCCTCCAATCCCTGTGTATGCTTCCTGTTTCCAGACAGGTGTTGGTACAGGTACACCAATGGCCCCGACAGGTCTACTGTCAACTCTCTAAGTACTATATGATGAAATCCATCTTGCCCTTGTGCCTTATCAACCCACAGTAGATTAAGGCCCTCCAACTCCCTTCCCTCTGTGATTTCCCAATAGGTGATCTTCCCCCCATGCCCCACCCCTCCCTTTCCCTAGGTATGGGCTCATCCCTCTCCTTCGTGAATACCAAACAGAAGTACTCACTGAGTACTTCTGCCTGCTCTGCCTACTTTTCTACCCACCAGCTGCCATGCTAGATCATAACAATCTGATCCTTACTCTTTCTATTCTCCCTTACATACCTGAAGAATTCCCTGTCATCGCATTTGATTCCCTGGAACAGCCTCAGTTATCCTGATGCCTTGGCTGCCCTTACTTCCTTGGATTTCTTCACATTGTCCTCTTCCCTGTTGGTTCTTTCGTAGGTTCTAAATGCAGCTCTCTTTTCCCTCACTCTCACCCCTACATTAAAAGATGCGTAGATAGCATTCTGCTTTCTTATTGACTGATTCCAGCAACTACCCAGGCCGGTATCAGGCTACAGAGACGTGAAGTCATAAGCCCCAGTTTCTGGCTGTCTGATTATCTTTTAAACTGTGGCTTTAGTATTTTCAAATATTTGGGGCCACCCTTTTTCTCTTACTTATTGAGAGATACTGCTGCCCTGCAACACTCCATTATTCAGTGCCAGCTGCCAGAAACAGGACATCAGCCTCCCCATGAAACATTTAAAGTAATCTTTTTGGTGTTTGTTTTATTTTTTACTGCAGGTGCGTGGTCTCTAAGAGCTGACCGTAGTGTTGTACCCATTCCTCCTGGCTATCCGCACTCTGACTGCTGGCTCTACAAGTGACCTACATTGACTGAGAGCCACATTGTGTGGTTGTTACTTATCACCAGTGGTTCTTCTCCTCCGACATCCCTGACTTGCTCCACATCCTCCAGCACCAGGTTCATGGTGTTCCCCTCCCTAATTGTTTCTGCTACCTTCTGTGACTGAATGCTGTTTTGGTGGGCTTCCAGGAGGATCTGCTCATGGGCACATGATGTCGCTGGGATTCTCCAATCCACTCCTGGTAGATTAAATTACCCCACCACCACAGTGCTCCCTTTGCAGATATGTCTATTTAGCTGCTCCCCCAGCTCCCTATCAATATCCTCATTCTGTGTTCTCCTCTAGGAGCCCAGGCTCGACCCCCCCCCCGGGAGGGAAGCATCCAATGAACGCTATTGAATCCACTGCCTGCTGGTCTCCACTCTTGGTACTGGGGCTTTGGGTATGAAACAGGGTTGCCAGCATGCCGTGCAAAACCCTTCACTCAGCACCATGGAACTGGTAAAATCAGCATTTATTGTAATCTAGAAAGGATAAACTACACTGTGTTTAGCCATTAAATGCTGCAGTATGTCCATGGCCAACACTAACCTCCATAGCCAGTTATAATCACTGCGGTAGACATTACTTCTGTGGCTGGCTCTGTGGCCATGTAACTTTGGTAGGCAGGGGAATTGATTATGAGGTGCATCAACATTTGCACATTTTGGAAATTGGCTGAAGTAAATTAAGGCAGAAATGTGAATGTATGAGAGCAGAGAACTGTCATTTGTTTATTTAGCACCTCACCTCACTCCCTCCCTGCTTCTGGACTATCCATCCCGTCCACCCTCCCCCACACACACACTTAAGCGGAGCACCCTCCTGGGAGCAATATACAGCACCCCCAATCTTGTGCGTTTTCCCAGCCTACCACCATCCATGCATCTGGACCCTTTCCACATTGAGCCACACAATACAGCAAGTGTCTTGAAGTGATATTATTTAAGTGTCCCTGATTTTGTTTACAAGTTCCTCATTTTTAAGCCTAGTCTCTTATCTGCAAGGTATGAGGATGAAAGGTATGGCCATTTCTGAGGGTGTACTGCTATCATGTCCTGCCACATAACGTGAGGGACTACTAGTGGAAGAGGGTGAATGGTCCCAAGTGGCAAAGATGGGATGAGTGTTCAGTCGGGTGATGAACAGACTAATCAGTAGGCCAGGCTAAGAGAGATTGAATTTATTTGAACTGGTGATCAGACCAGGCTCCCACGCCCACCTGCACCTCCATTCCCACACCTAGGACTTTATGACCAGGACACAACACCCTGTGTCACCCACCTCCCCAATCTTTCACGGTCCATCACTATAAGCACCAAACAGAGGACCATAAAACAAAAAAATTTCCATTTTCTTTTTTTACCATCTGCATGCATCTCCCTGTTCTAACTGGACCTCCATTAGGAATCCTTCAACATGTCCAGCCCCTTCCCCCAACACATCCTTGCCCACACTGACCAGCATTGAGACTACATGACAAGACTCTCTTATCCCATATTGACAATTTACTACCTTATTACTCACACATTAGGTGACAAGCTTGCCTAAAAGCTTTTTCATGATGAACATTATCAGTTGCTTTACTCAGTTCCAGGTAGACATCATCCTTTCACATGAAATACTTTTAATATATCATAAAACATGAGCCAAGATGGAAGCTGTGTAACTAAGCTGCTGCAGTTCCACTCTTATCCATCCTGTTACATCTGAATTCTCAACACCCATATCTCCAGGATATTTCTCTGGATTTGCATTCTGTACATTGAGTTGAAGCAAAATCTACCTAAAGTGAGTAAATCGGACAAGGGATTGCTATTTTATTGTCTGTTGAAGATTGTTCACATTGCTACCTCAGGCCTGTAAGACATTTGCAAACCACCATGCTCCAGCAGGGAAGCAGTCCCAAGAGAGGAGATGGCCCACTCTAATGAGCCTCAGATCCCGCTTACTCAGACAGTGGACCAACAACTGGGTAATATTACCTCTATGCTAAACAAAGTATTATTGGATACAGCAGCACTCATTTCCACCACCTCTAACACTAAAAAGGACATTGAGAAGTTAACCTCCAGAGTGGTGGATACTGAACTTCAAATTAAACAGCAAGACCAAATCCTACATGACCAATTTCTCCAAACTAGGGACCATCATAACTAGATACAGTATCTACTGGCTAAGGTTGATGATCTTGAAAATCGAGGGAGAAGAAAAAACATTCGGTTTTTGGGGCTCCCGGAGGGGACTGAAGGCCCAGATATGATCTCCTTTTTGCAAACCTCTCTTCCAATAATGTTTAAACTGAACAGCCCCCCTTCCTTGGAGCTAGAGAGGGCCCACAGGTCACTAGCCCCAAAGCCTCAGTCTGGGGACCTTCCTTGCCCAATACTGTGTAAATCTGCCAGATACCCGGTTAAACAACTATGTCTGAAAGCTGCTAGAGACCTCAGAATGCTGAATTGGGATGGGGCTTCTATTCAGATATTACAGAACTATTCATATGACTTATCCTGGAGACGTAGAGCCTATGGTCCAGTAAAGCAGGCCCTTTACAAGTTAAACCTTCCGACCTCTCTAAGATACCCTTCGCAACTACGTGTACTGTATAAGGGTGAGCAGCTTACCCTTAACTCCCCGACTGAGGAGAAACTCTTCTTGGAGGACATCGGTGGTGAAGCTGGACCAAGGAAAGTCCACCCCTCCGCCTCGTGGTGACGCTACATCATTCATGGATACCTCTACTTCTCCCGAAGGCTCTCAAGGCCGAAAGAAACTCTATGCCCCCCAGAGGGCCAGCTGGAAGACCTGAGTGGCAGAAGCAGCATAGGGGTAGACAACGAAAGAAAGTGCCTGGCAAGTCAGGGAAGCCCTCTCTGCCTTCTACTGAGAAACCACAAAGGAATTGCTCGAGGAGCCAGCAGCAGATCCCACCAGCTTCAGGGAGCAATGACTCCTCCACCTACTCCACGCCCGTGAAGCTGTCCAACAGATACAAGCCACTCTGAGATTTGTTGCCAGCAGCCCTGGTTATGCCCGACAGAAGCACCAGCCACGAAGATGTACTACTCCTGGACAATGCCGAGGGACTGGCTGAAAGGGCTCCCTTCGAGACAGACTGGGCAGTTGAACCTCGGAGTCCATGGGAGGACAGGAGCTCCACGTCTTTATTGGTGAAGCCGCAAGATAGGTAAAGGTCCCAGGGTTATGTAATTTTGTCAAATGTTTTGCTGCGGTATACGGGGCAGCTGGAAATCCAGGGTTTCCCTAGCTTGTCCTCGGTGTAATACCTCCTTTCCTAGGGCCAGGCCATAACATCTGCCTTGTGCGATGTACGCTGAGTCCTGATTACTATGAGCCCCAGCCCCTTTTCTCCATTCCTTCTCGAACCGCACCGCTCGCTCTCCGCGACTCGCAAATGACGTTCAGGTCCTGGATTAAATGTGCCATGTACAGTCTGGCCTGATCTGCGATTAAAATGTAAGTAGTTGGGCTCCTAGTTATGTGTTAATCTCCTCCGTTGAGGAGTTATTGCTGTTCGCACTTTACAGGGTAGCCCTGCTACTACAGTATGTAGCATCAGTGGTTGTTGCCCTTCGTTCTGTTTAGTTTTTAATTGCCAGGAGGTTCATGTATGATTTCAGGTGAGGAGTTTGATTTAGCTCCATATTACAAGCCCCTGACTTGTTACCCTGTAACTTTTCTGGGATTTTAATCTCCGAGGCTTCTCCACAGATTGGGGCTGCTGCCTTGTACACATAAAGTGCTCTGGCACTCAGGGTATAGCTCTCATGTGGAGTAGACTAAGAATCTATAGAATGTGGGCTGTCTGTAGAATGTTGCCTATGGAACATGTTTGAAGCCTGAGACTTATTGGGTGCTAATATGGCTTCAGAATGTTTACTATGGAGTTATTCCAGGCACAAGCCCACTGGTGTTAGTGGCCCCTATATTTCAAGGGGTGTCTGGATTATGAATGTCCCTCTCGTTCTTACACCCTAGGGGCCCTGTTATTGCAATGATATCACCTTGGTGACAGTATTTGTGACACTGCAATGTGTAGTTAATTGCACCTACCATTCCGGTAGAGGTACTTCTTTTCTTTTCTTTACTAAGCTGAAAGAATCTTAATGTCATTATAATTCTCAATACATTCTGGCTCTCCTTGCTCTTTTTACCCATTGGTGAAAGCTTGTTTAGGGTTGGTGTGGGTGTATTTATTCCAGGATATGGAGAACTGGCAACCCTTTACAATGTTTTTGATGGCTAGAGATGCATTTACAGTGCTGTCCTCCTTGTGCGACCCTAATTCCACAGGTTATTTGCACTCCCCCACACCCCTGGGGATAGTCTTGGGCCATTGGGAGTCAATGGTGCATTTACTTCCTCCCTGGTCGAAAACAGACTACACTCCCCACTCTGTTCTTGGTGAGGCACCTCAGCGTCTATTCAGCATGCTGACCTATCTTTCAGCCGAGGAGCTGCTCTTTAACTTACCTAACCTAACCCCCTGGATTGCGTTAATACTCTGGAAACATCCAGGACACTCCAGGGTGGTATATAGGTTTCCTTTTCTCTTCATTGTCCTATCAGGTTTACTGATAGTTATAAAAGTGATTTCAGTGTTTATTAGGACCTGCAGAGAACATGTTATGGCCCTGTTTAGGCCTGCTGGGCTGCTTAAGTTAGGGTGGGGACCCTTATTTAGTTATCGGAATATCCATATTAGCTTTCAGCTAACACTCTACTTAGCATCAGTGTTTATTTATAGTTGTTGGCACACAAAATGGAAACATCCTGACAATGGCTAAGTTTTCAGATATCACAACAACTACTTGGAACATCAGGGATTTGAATTCTCCCATAAAGAGAAAAGCGGCATTGTCCAGGCTAAAAAAATTGGGCACCCAAGTCGCTTTTTTACAAGAGACTAAATTAAGTTCCAAAGAAGCTATGAAGTTGGTGAGGGATTGGGTAGGTGCAGAAGCTCATTGCATGGTAAAATCAGCCAAACGGGGTGTATCCATTTTGTTACATAAATCACTGCAATGGCAGGCTAAAGAGGTTTACAGAGGGGGGAAATGGCGGGTGGATCATTCTGAAGGTCTCTACACCCTCTGGTCCCCTGATCCTTGCAAATATATATGGTCCCAATGAGGATTCTCCCAAATATTTTTACTCTATTTCACAAAACTCATTGATATATCGTATGACAATCCTGAGTTGCTCATGGAGGTGACTTTAATCTGGTAATGGACAGCCTTCTGAAAGATCCAATGCCAGACCGAGCCCCATTGCAAGCGTAGCAGGTACTGCAAGATCTTATTTCTCTGCATCAGCTGTCCGATGTGTGGAGGTATTGAATCCTACAGTAAAAGATTTCTCCTTTTCTCTGCACCCTCCAAATGGCTAGTAGATTGGATTATTGGCTCACTTCTCCTAACATCTCTAAGGCCACCTGTGGGGTAGTTATTTCCCAAATATATATCTTCACCTCATATAGGCAGAAGATGAGGGACCAGGAACTTCTCCTGTTAGAGAACACTTTAAAAGATATGGAGGTTAGTATAAAGTGAAGCCCTCAGTGCTTCAGACACCAACAGTTTTAACCACTCTGGCTGCCACCCGTTTAAAAATCAGTACGCTGGTCAGCAGGAAGGCCGAGCTCTATATTCACAGAACCCAGCACCGTTACCAAGCTGAGGGTAAAAAGGCTAGTAAGTTGCTGGCCTACAGGCTAAAACAAAGACAAGCTGAAAGAGTTATCACCAGCCTAAGGGACGGGTCAGGGAAGCTCTCCATGAACCCCACCTCTATTAATAACACTATGACCAAGTTCTATAAAATTCTTTATTCTTCCCATGGTTGTTGGGACGGTGAGTCTTACACTCAATTTATTGAGCCCTTGCCTCTCGCTAAGCTTTCTGACTCACAGAAAGTCACACTAGACCTACCCATAACAGAGGCAGAAATTGGCAGAGCCATTACTGAGATGGCTCCTCATTAAGCACCTGGGGGGATGGTTTTTCAGTGGATTTTTACAAACTAGTTCAGCCTTTGATTACAGCCCCCCTGGTGAACATGTTGAACAGGCGCACTCCTGTGGGCAGCTCCCTCCTACCCTATCTGAGGCCATAATTACCATACTACCAAAAGAGGGTAAAGATCTCTCCTCCTCCAGTTACAGGCCTATTTCTTTAATCAATACTGATGCCAAGATTCTGGCCAAGGTTTTGGCCACTAGACTGGAGGAATTCCTTCCAGAGATTATTCACCCTTCTAGGTGGGGTTTGTTAAGGGCAGAATCAGCTCAGATCATATCCAAGCCCTAGTACCCTTAATACAGATAGCGGCCTCCTCCCACCCCAGCGGCAGCAGTTATAGTTGACTTTGAGAAGCCTTTGACATGGTAGGCTGGGAATATTTATTCACAGTCATAAACACTTTTAACTTTGGCCCTGCATTTACCACTTGGATAAAGACTTTTATGCCTGCCCTACGCCAGGGTCCTTACTAATAATGTCCTCTCTGAACCATTTTGTCTACAGAGAGGGACCAGACAAGGATGCCCATTATCCCCCCTACTTTTTGTTTTAGCTATTGAACCCCTCATGGCAGCCCTCAGAAATCACCCTCCTATACATGGACTTCAGGTTAAGGACAAAAGTTATATCACTAAGTTGTATGCCGATGACTGCCTGATCCTGACCCCTAACCTACCACACAGCCTACCACACATCCGCTCTACATTACAAACATTCGGTAGAATTTCAGGCTTGAACATCAATCTAGCAAAGTCTGAAATCCTCCCTCTTAATGTTCTTACTACATCGGCCGTTGTGGATTCCCAGGGTCTGGCCTGGGCAAGATCTGAAATAACATACCTGGGCATTCGGCTTACCTCCAAACTCTCGTCCTTAATGGACTTAAACTTTTAACCTCTAGTGACCAAACTACAATCTGCAATGAACAGATGGGCTCATTTGCACCTCCCCCTGGCAGGCAAGATTGCCGCTATCAAAATGTTGCTTGCCCCTAGAGTATACCACCTACTATCCCATATTCCCTTTCTTCTTTCCAATGCATGGAATCAAAAGCTGAACACTCTGATCAGCTCCTTTTATGGGGTTCGCACAGACCTAGATTTAGTAGAGCTAAACTGAGGGCTCAAAACCTGAGGGAGGCTGGAACCTACCTGACTTCTCTCAGTACCATAGCATTTATAGTAGCAAAGACCCTAAAGGAGGAGGGTCCCTGTCACTCCCTTCACTCTCCGGCATGGTCCCAAATTGAAAGAGATCTCTTGCAGAACCCTTCAGTTTCCATGCTGGTACCTCACCCCCTTCCAAAGCCACAAAGGGCTGGCTCTCCATCCATCATGCACATCAAACCTGGCAAAAATTGGGACTCAAAACCTCTCGATGCTTTGGCTTGGGAAATCATACTCCTCTCTGGAATAACCCCAGCCTCTGTATTAATAAATCTCCCGTGAACTGGGTGGACTGGGCCTCTAAAGGAATACTTTACATTGGGAACTTGAGATCCCCAGAACACTCAGACATGGACTCGTTCCAGGGTTTGCAAAACAGGTATGGCCTCCCCCACAGTGATTTTTGGAAATACCTTCAGATGAGAAACCTATACCAGTCGTGGGTTAAGAAAAGATGCACTTGTGTCACTTGTATAAAATGCAAAGTTGTTAAACCCTCTCTTCCTATAGATGACTGGATTATGCATTCCAAAGGTATGGCTGGTCTTATACAGAGATTTCAAAGAGATAGTGCTCCCAACCCCTCTCTGCCGGCCAAAACCAAGTGGGCCACCACATTACAGATCACCATTACTGATCTACAATGGCGACAGTGCTGGTTGAGAACTCACCAGGCCTGCTGTATTCACCAAAGTCTTCTTTTACAGAATAAAATACTGCACCTCTGGTACTATACCCCATCCCAACTAAACAAGATGGGTCTTCTCTCCTCTCCTCCAACTGCTGTTGGAGATGTGAGGCCCCAGACGTGGATCTGCTTCACATCCTGTGGTTATGTACTCCTTTGAAGTCCTATTGGGAGGCAGTAATCCTACATTGTTCCTTTATCCTAAAGACGTCCCTTCCAGCAGATCCTGGTCTTTGGCTATTAGGCCTTATACGGTTATACCTGAGGTTCTCGCTCTCCCCAAAGCCCCTACACTGTGGCTCATACAGGCCTCGGTAGAATGTAGCGTCTTATCATATGTCGCTGGAGATCCCTAGAGGTTCCATCCCTGGTAGAGTGGCTCAGTGCCATAGAAAGGTTAGCCACCCTGACCGGATATCTTGTGTTAAAACCAGTGTTATGACAAGTTTGAAGCACTTTGGGCCCCTTATTTAACCTATGTTGACCACAGTAATCATGCCTTGCCCTCCAGATATTCGAAGGACAAACTGAAACCCCCATGACCACCCTAGTAGTAATGGTTGATTAATTGTTAAAAGACTGCAATGGCTTTTCTTTATAGCTATCTTGAGTGTCCCACCTCCAGATGGTCATATAGGTCCCCCCCAAAAGCAAGTTTCTACACCTTATGCGAAGATGCTCTGTCATTCTTGAGCCTGCCTTTTTAAAGTGAGTAAAAACCTTCTCTGGATTTTCTTAGTATACCCATGGTAGGATTTTCCAGGTTTAATGATGCTTCACAGTTAATTCGTTAAGCCAGTTGTAAACATGTACACCAGCACGATATGGTTGTTTGTATGGTGCCTCGCTGTTTGTATTAAGTGGCATGTTTGTAACCACTTTGTCAGCCATTTGGTCTAATGGTTCTACATATGTAATAAACTTAAATCTCCTAATAAAAAGATTAACTGCAAAAAAAAAATCATAAAACATTATATAAAAATATTTTAACACATAATACTAAAAACTGCTCTTATGTCAAAGTGTAATTAAGAATGGAAAAATACCTGTTAAGTTGCTATATATTATATGTACAAATATACAATGGGAAATGATTTAATTATGTAATTAGACATCATATAACTATATACAAATATGTACAACCAGAATGGTGGAAAAAATAATATCATAAAAAGATATACTAGTGTCATAAGGAACAGCAAAATATCAAAAAATATTGTTGTTACTATTTTCATAGAAGGAGGACAGGAATGAGGGGGCATGCTATGAAATTGGAAGGTGTCAGATTAAGGGAAATGTGAGAAGTTTTTCTTCACATAAAGGGTTGTGGACATGGTATAGTCTGCCATAGGAGGTGGTGGAGAGAGCACAGTGGAGGGATTTAAATGTGCCTGGGACAGGCATAAGGAAAACTTTCTTAAAGGTGGGAAGAAGGGTGAGAAGCCAATGACCACGGGCCAGAGGCTGCAATCTAGTATAAGGCTTAGGGGCGCACTGGATGTGCCTAACAGTCCTTCTCTGCCAACAATTTTCCAAGAACTTTTAAAGACACCAAGTAGGGCAGGTGAGCCCTGATGACCATGATCCTGAGTGTGAAGTTTGAATGCTTCAGCAGCAAGCATTTAACTGTCCCAGAGGTGGGAGTGGGGTGGGGCACAGGAGGGTGACCTGATGACCGAGATGAATGGGTATATATACAATGCTGTTACAGTATGTTTCTACATAACAGTCATCTCCACAACAGCTGCCTCATGCAATAACATTACATGAGAAACATACATATTTGGTGGCTCCATCTGTCCATACCACTGGTGGAATTTGCTAACAACAGATGTGGAACCATCGCCCGCACCTCTCACACTGCACCATAGTCACGTTACTAACTGGTGGCAAATGGCACTTGCACTGCAGTTCTATTGTCTCACATTTTCTTATTGTTTCCATTCTTCAGTATTTTTTGAATGGGAGCATTGTAAGCAGGTCATTTGTGATGCAGTTGATCAAGTGTTCACACATACGTTTTTGACTATAGAAGTACTTTTCAGGGTCTAAACCGAGATTGAGTGTTGTGGCAAAAGCAATGGCAAATAGACGCAGTCTTATGTTCCACTCTGAAGTTGAACAGATGGCCATTTTGACTTCCAGGCTGCTCCTCTCAGGCCCTTTCAGCCTGGACAGTTTTACAAAAGATGAATTGCCGTACTTCACTGATAGTGAATCACAGACATTTATACTTCTGGGTTCTACACTGACATTGCTGATTGTTAGCCAGTGATTGTCATTTATGTTTACAATCAATAAAATCTGTATCAGGTGTTCCTATTGTAAAGTAGTCCTGGAAATTAAGACAGCTTTGATAAGAAAAATTCGAATTTTGGCTTTGTAATAACGACATTGCGTAATCAATAACGTCACTGTCTATCCATGATTCTGCATTTTTGATGTGATTAATAATTGTCTCTGCATCTTTTAAAACATGTCACTGGATTGAACAAGCTTGAACAAAATGTTCTCTCTTTGCCTGTCTGTGTGTAACTCTGACAAGCATGACTTCATCCTTTTCATCTTCTTTATTTATATCAGGAAGTACACAAGTCTGTGATGTTACAATATATGTTTGGCTTTTGTCTAATTCTTCATTAACTATCTTTTCTTCTGTGATACTGTTCTGTGTGCATTTCATTGATTCCATTGGTGTAAAATCCATCATTAAATCATCTTCTAATGAATTCACTTCATTATTTACAAAGGATTTGTTTGTTGTATAGTACGGCTTCAAATGGTTGTAAGGTACCCATTGCTTGATTGGCCGCTGTTTTGTCATTTTCAGAAAAATCTCTTTTACGGATATTGATGACATTCTAACAAAGAAAAAAATTAGCAAACAGTTTTTTTGTTTATTGACTTGAAAACCAAGTAATAGTTGTTACAAGCTCATGCTAATTACTTACAATTCTTATATAAAAAAATCTCTTTAGAATAAACCAACTTGTATTCAGCAACATGTAGCAGCCTGATTTGCCTGACCCTTTGCAAATTGTTCAAAACTACTATTAGTAATATTTACCTATAGGGCCCACTCCAATCAGGCATTAGCCGGTCACCTTTATATCCCATCTTTCTTGCATTGTTTCTTAACACTAAATTATCTTCTTTGAATGTAAAGCTTTTGTGTCCTTTATTCACTCTGTCCTTGTAGTATTTTTTATCTTTGCAATGACTCGGTTCTTTGTTCTCAGTAACCAAATGAAATAAATAGCAACCATGAACCATAAATTAATTATATGTATCATGGCTGTTCACCCTGACAGTGAGGTAATTGAGTCTCTGGCTGCAGAAAATGACTGTGCGTGTGTGTGGGGGGGTGCATGCACAGTATGTTAGGAGAGGAACATTCTACCAGTGGAACTGATCAGAATATTGAATCCATGGAATCCATGGGAATAAACATTCCATGACAGACATTCCATGATAAACATTCCATAACAATAATAATAATAAGTGAAGGACAGAACCCAGATGGTGATTGTGGAGGGAAGAGTTATCTGGTACTAGACAGGTAAACAGTGGGGTCCCGCAGGGCTCAGTGCTGGGGCAGGTGTTATTCAATGTCTTCATCAGTGACATTGGAGATGGCATTAAGGGCAAAATGTGCCTATTCATAGATGACACCAAACTCTGTGGAAGAATGGACACAGCTGAAGGGATACAGGACCTACAGAAAGATCTGGAAAAGCTAGGGAGGTGGTCAGGGATATGGCAACTTGGCTTCAATGCCAAGAAATGCAAAGTTATGCATATTGGAGCCAAGAATCCTAGGACAGAGTACTACCTGGATGGAGTCTGAGTACCTGCATCAGAGAAGGAGAAGGACCTGGGAGTGATGATCACTAGTGACCTGAAGCACTCAATGCAGTGCAAGAAAGCAGCAGCAAAGGCAAACAAGATGCTGGGATGCATATCTAAGGGGATCAGTAGTAGGAGAGAGAAGGTTATACTGCCCTTGTACAGGTCATTGGTAAGGCCACATCTAGAGTATGGAGTTCAGTACTGATGCCCACATCTCAAAAAGGACATTAACCTGCTGGAGAAGTTCCAGGGGAGGGCTACAAAGATGATAGCCAGTCAGCAGGGTAAGGCATATGAGGAGAGGCTGAGGGCACTGAACAAGTACTTCCTGGAAGACAGGTGAGAGAGAGAGAGAGAGAGAGAGAGAGAGAGAAAGATAGGGGGACATGATTGGGACCTTCAAGTACTTGACAGGGATAATTAAGGTTGGTCAGGAGAGTCTCTTTAAGCTGAGTGGCAACCATAACACAAGGTGGCACAGTCTTATGCTGGAGGGTGTGAGGTTTAGGAGGGAGGTCAGGAAGCACTTCTTCACAGAGATGGTGGTAGGCACTTGGAATGCACTGCCAAAGAGGTAATCTCATTGAAGACAGTGGGCAACTTAAGAGAGGCTGGGACAGGCATAGGGGAGGTGGGGTCATGGGTAGGGAGGATGAGAGGAGTGGGGAGGGAGGGCAGGGGCATTCTCTCAAGCTGTGGACCCTGCAATATGAACAGACTTGATAAACCAAATGGCCTTCTTCTGCTGGCTTCTCCATATGTTCATATGTTCGTATAACTTGAATCTTGATGCAAGCAAATGACATACTTTGTACATCATGACTAAAATAACATAATCTATGACAGCATGTGCAGTGAGCAGAAGGAATAGTTTATCTTAAATGTACACAAGTAAATATATTCTTTTTATATGTTAAAATAATTAGACCAACTGTAAAGAGAATAAAAAAATAAATGTTATGAAAGCAATAAGCAATTGTGCATTGCGTATGAGACATATTTTATCATTCTTCCAGGGGCTAAAGGGACTCGGCCTGCATCCTTGTGTCTTACCATGCATCTGGGTGCATGGTAAAATATTTTTCATACGCACTATGTTGTGTCTTATTGCTTACATATCATTTGCACAATATCAGACACCAGACTGATTAAAAACAAGTCCAGTCATGAGAGCCTCATTGCATGTGTCTGGGCGACCCTAATCTCTGATATTCCATATCATCCACACTTACATGATGCCAAACCCAATGGATTGCAGTACATCAGTTCATGACTTCAACTAATATCAATGCAAAATAAAAAACTTATCTTTATATGTATTTTTGTGATTTCCAGTTCTCATTCCTTTTTAAATCCCTTTGTTATTTCTGAAATCAATGGAGGCGCTTGTTCAAATGTTTCATCAAAATCATCATCCTCTGATGTTTACAAATAAGGACATGTATAATTAATTAATACAGCATTTTAATTTTGTTTGACATATCATTGACAATCACATGCTATAGGGACAATAAGACAAATTTAATTTCATATGACATGTCGTAGAACCTGAATTTGGTTATTATTTCAGCTTAACATTATAAATTGAAATTGTAAATTTAATATTCATTCACAACGCTGAATTTCACTTTTACAGTTTGTGAAAACAAATGGCAATACCCCACTGAGGAAATATATAAATTAATGGCATAATATCACAATTGCTTGCTTGACATGTTAGCCTTGCTTCCCTGTGGTACATTAACAAAAATGGTGAGAATTTAGTCAAATAGTGTACAGCTGCTCTGTACCCAAAAAGAATGAGTTCCAGGAAGCAGTCCCAATCATCCTGTTTAAGAGTTAACTAATTTGCTCAGTGATGATTTTAAAGTTTGATTTGTCCGTTCAGCTAGGCCATTAGTTTGTAGGTGGTGGGCAGCAGAAATCCAATGTCATATGTTCCATTTACCAATCAATTCCTTTGACACCTATCAATATATGAATATTAATACATATTTTAATAAATACATTTACTCATTTTTACAAAGCTCAAAATGCATCAGTTGTAATATACTATTCTCATTGACATTGCCCACAGTCTCGTTAATAACATTCTTTCAATTCATGCTATATTCCTTTATGCTCGTACATAATTACACACCTTATGACAGTGGCCAACAACTCATGTGATTATACAATGTTGTAAACCAGATCTCTGCACTCCCTGGTCAACCCATCTCAACACATACCTCTAGTGCACCATGGCCACCTCATGGTGTTCCCTCTGGCTGGTGTTCCCAGTGTGAGCAGGCATGACTGTTGGCTCCCATGGTGGGTGTCCTGTGTCCCCGCTCACCCCAATGGTGGGCACCCCCTGGGGTGTTCTATCCCCATGCCCCTCTCCCCATGATGTTAACGGGCACTGGTGCCTGCAGCTGTGCTGTGCTGTGCTGTTTGAGGTGTTATATCCTACTTCATGGCAGAACTCACAACCTTGGTCAGATAATATGTCATGTGGTGACCCACGTCTGGGAAAAAAAGGGAAAAAGCTGAGTAAGAATATTTGATGAACTTTTTAGTAAGTTTATGGGTTTACTTTGTTTTCATTATCTTATTTTTAGCAGTTAGAGGCATCATTGGTGACTGTTCTATTTTACCACATAAGACATATTTATGCATATTTGAAAATATCGATGTATGCATCAACTTCAAGTGCATTGCTGCCAACATGTTAACAATAAAACAGAGTATGCTTCCAGAATAAAATTAAGCAATATACCACGAGAGGGTGTAGGTGATGGCAGGATTTACCCACGCCTAGTGTGTTGTTCGGTCACGAGGCCATCGGCTGAGTGAGTGAGTGAACCACACCAGAAGTGGATAAATAGTACCATCACTCACAGCCTTGAGTGTCATATTGTGATTATACAATGCCACCCTTCATTTGTGTGACAAAAAAAAGAAAAACATTGTTTTTTTTGGTTTTTTTGCATTTTAAATTATTTTTAGGTAACCACTTCTGTGCCCCTTCTGACTGGACTCTGTTTCCACACCAGGCTGCCACATTCCCAAAACCTTTTGAGCTGCTGAAACTGGATGGTCCTCTTACCTCCCTTATACCACAAGTCAAAACTCCAACTGGAAAGAAAACCATCCCAAAAGACCTTTGTTCACAAGTAATTATGTTGCATGATTAGTAAAAAAAAAACATCTCCTCCATCAAAACAGGCACGATGCACCTGACTAGCCTCTCTCCACAAGTGCTGCTATAAGCTTAGTTTCCCACCACATTAGTAGCTGGCAGGTGCGATATCAATAACTGTGACAAAAATCATAAGTTTCTTTCTTTTTTCATTGAAAAAAATACAGTCTTCACCCTTTTTTACAGAATAACTAGAGATAGCCTGGGGAATCTTGTGTTTTGTCGGGTACAGTTTGTTTGAAACTCCTGTTTCAACATTATAGCGCTAGTCAGTTTGGAGGTTTTCCATTTCAACAGAACTCAGAATGATTTCTGGGGGGGGTTCCTTATGCGGCTGGCAGCTGGCACTTGTTCCTGTTGGTAGATGGCATGATTTACACATTGTAAATCATGCCAGCCAGCCAATCAGAAATGAGGATTTTCGGTACCCATTGTATAATTAAGCAATATACCATGACAGGGAGTGGGTATATTGGTGGATTTACCACGCCTGGTGTGGTTCAGTCATGAGGTGCAGCCGAGTGACTTAACCACACCAGAAGTGGTAAATTCACCCACATACCCACTCCTTGCCATGATATATTGCTATTATACAATGCTCAAATTGTTTTTTTTGTTTTTATAGTGATATCAAACTTTTACAGTGGGTATATAGGAGGATTTATCAGTCATGTGATGTGTTTTGACCAATGAGGTTTCAGGATTTTCATACCCCATTGTTTAATGCTGGATTTTCGTTACATTGAAAAGGATATACTAGGAGCCTCTAATAATATTTTTTTTTTTCTTTTGTTTTTCTTACAGGTAATTCTCATCTACAGTAACAAACAGATTTTTTTTGGTCTACACATCAGATATGTATTGTTTTTATGAAACATTCAGTTTTGCATAAATTTCATTTGATTAATAGATCAACGACCTTTGTTACATATTTATATATTTACATTTTCAGGATCTATTACAATGAGGAATGTAAGATGGACAAGTTTTAAAAATTTGAAAAAGGAATGATGTCATTATCAACAGGTAGTTAGTATAAATTCAATCATCACTGGCAACTGTTGTATCTTGCACTACTGCACCACATTACATCATCAGCAGTGTGAGCTAATAATGGGCCCTATGCACTAATGGGCTGGTTATACGTGCCTGAGGCACATACCCTACCCTCAAACCTACACAGCCCTGGGCAAGTACAAGGTGAATGATATGCATGACCGCAAGCACTCACAGGGCGCATATTCATGGCCATGCCCCAAGGTTGCACGGGTGGTCAGGGGCAGAGCTGCCGACCCAGGCAGGCATCCAATCGGATATCCGTACCAGGTCCCTTAGTGGATCCCTTGTGCTCATGCAGCAGGCTCACAGTACAGGAGAATGCCACATAATGTGGTGACATCAGACTGCACACCAAACACTTGCCCAAGCCACCCCAGCCCTACCTTGCAGCCTAGTGGGCTGGGGAGGCATGGATGTCCATTGCTTGATGCTGCTGTACCTGGCAGCCAGAGAACATGGGGGCGCATACCAGGTTATGCCTGGTCTTGGCTGGTGTACCCACTGCCCGCTGAGCCTAGCACTACATGGCTTAATAAACTCCGCGTAGTGCAGGCACGCCCCGACAACCCCCCCAGTGCAATGCTCCATGAGTGGCTTAGGTGGCAGGTGTGTATGTGTCTTGTGCACCCTTCATGAATGCCACCAGCAGTCTGCATGGCATTCACACTTAAGGTGTGTTTACATGCCTCAGATACATTTTGAGGAAATTGTGAAAAAACTCTGCTGCCTTTCTCACTCTTTGTTTTCTACCTAATCTGCTCTCTCTTCTCAGACTGCTAATCCACCCCTTCAAGGCATCATCCTGGTGCCTCCTGCCAAACTACCTCTTTCACACCTCTATTGTTTTTTAGAATCTGCTGTACCTTCTCTGCAAATCTCCACACCCACCGATTGAACCCATCTAACCTCAGCCTCCTCTCCCCTCTCTCCCCTTAGGTGGTGACCCCTGATCAGGTGCACCTGAAGCCTCCACAGCACCTTGGAAGAGGTGCCTTCTCTTGCCATTGCTCCCCGTGCCAAGCAGCCACAAGACCAGTGCTCAGGTATGGCCTCCATACAGCTCCTGTGCCACTCGCTTCGAAAGAACTGTCTGGTCCCCTGATTGGCCTGGTCAGAAAGCACCCAATTTTTGGATCTCTCTAGCCCTCTCTGGACTGTAGCTCACCCTCTTCGCAGGCTCCTTGATCTGGCTCCTAGCTGACAGATTAATTTGTCCCACCCACCTACCCCAGCCCCGACCCCGACCTCTATTAAATCCCCATTGGCTCTGCCTGCTTTGCTCAGAGCTGTCTCATTGGATCCCCTTGGCCAAGGATTTAAAAATATACCACTACCACTATCACCGCCACCCAATATAGCTACCATAGCAGTGGATCCTCTCCTTCTGACACATCCCTCACATCCTCAGGGCTACAGTGGAACCAAAAATGTGCTGCACAATCCTACTACTTATTATATATTCACTTATTATAGCTGACCCTGGTGACATTCTTGGACCCACCCATCGTACTCTGACTCTTTCCTTGGACCAAGTGGCTGGTGAAAAGAAACTGAGGAGACCTCCTCATGGTGGGCCTACATGGAGTACCCAACACCACTGACAGTTATGGGGGCCTAAGCCTCCACCCTCTGCCATGGCACCTACACAGTATCAGCTCTGCCTACCACACCACTGAAAATAAATCAGCCCTTCCTTTGCAAAATTAGATGCTACAAGACACGCCTCGCAGTAACCCTCAGCCTCTCGGCAAGGAAACTCATCCTAATGCTTCTCCTCCTATCCAGGAATATACATGCCAACCCTGGCCTCCCATCCTCCACCAGACTATGAGGTCATAAGACCAAGGTCCTAAGATTTGCCACCATGAATATGTGCAGCCTCCCAACCAAATTCACCCAATTCCAGGTCTGGATGGCTCTCCATAGTCCCAACATAATCTGCCTTACAGAGACATGGTTAACAGACAAGATAAAAAGTAATGAAGTAATACTAACAGGATACCAAGCCTTTAGGTGTGACAGGTGAGCAAGAAAGGAGGTGGCTGTCTTATCTACACCAGGGACTCCCTCCACTGTTCTGTCCTTTCCATTTCTGGGATGGCTGATGACCACAAATTCTTAACAGTGAAAGTGCAGGTTGGTCAGTATGGCAAATACCTGATCATAGTATCGGTCTATCTACCCCCTAAAATAGTCAGAGATGGTCTGTCAAACATCCTAGGTGTTGTGGCCACTCTCCCAAAGGATTGTGAGCTCATAATAGCAGGTGATTTTAACATAAATTGGAACTGTACCGATGCAACCCCCCCCAGAGGGACATAGTGGCTAGCAACTACCTAACACAATTAGTCACTGAACCCACTAGACAGAACAACAAGTCAGGCAGCAGTACACTCCTTGATTGACTACTCTCTAACTTCCCCCTCTCAGATTTCTGAGGTCATCATGGTGTTGCCAGATACCTTGAGCGACTACTCTCTGATCACCTTCAGGTGGACCAACAAATTCAAAAACACCCCCCCATATCATAATTGAGAATAGAATCCTGAAGAAAAGTCAGCTTAGGTCACTTAAAACAGCCCTCTCTCTATTTGACCTGTCCCCCATCCATGTGATGACTGACCTCAACATGGCCCTAAAGTAATTCATCAATAGTTTCAACAGTGTCTGTGACCTTTATGCCCCAGTAAGAAAAAGGAAGGCCTGCGGATGCAACAATGGCTGGATCACTGGTGAACGCCTGGCCAAAATAAAGGAAAGGGACAACCTCTGGTCAAAAACCAGGTCCACCAGTGACAACCGTGACTTCCAGTGCTACAGGGCTGCCAGAATCCACTGCATGAACCTAACCAACAGGCCAAAGCTAACTTCCACAAGGAACAGCTGAACTGCAGCTGGAGAGATGGTAAGAGGTTCTGGGAAAACATCAAAAATCTCCTTGCAAAGGATGAAAAGAAACATCCTCAACTGCTCAACATAAACGGCTCTCCCACAACGGACCCACCACTAATTGCGGAATCCTTCAACTCCGCCTTCACAGACCTGAGCTCAGTCCCCCCCCAACTATATACACCCCATCGAGAATCCACCCTTCAACAAATCAACTGTTAACACCCACCCAGACTTTTATTTCAAGAGTAACAATTAAGGAGACTGCGAACTATGTAAGGAAAGTGCTAGGAAAAACCAGAATGGGCAGTGACAGAGTAGACATAAAACTATTATCCCTCACTCTGGACATACTCATTCACTCTTGACATACTCAACGTGCCCATTACCAAACTATTCAATAAATCTCTGGCCCTGGCTAAATTCCCGGCAGTCTGGAAACAAGCAATAGTGACCCCTGCCCACAAGAGCAGTGACAGGTCCTGTATTTCCAACTACAGACCAATCTCAATACTCTCCCCACTGTCCAAGGCTCTGGAAAGGATTGTAGTGGATCAGCTCACCAAGTACCTCAGTAAATATCAACTGCAATGCCCCAACCAGCTCGGATTCAGGCAGAATCACAGTACTACCACTGCTCTGGTGAAATACACAGACTACATGCACTGAGCTATGGATGAAGGCAAGTTGGCTGGGTCAGTGTTTATCGATTTAACAAAAGCCTTCAACACCGTGATCCACACCCTCCTCCTAGCTCAGTTGCAGAACCTGGAGGTGGCTGCTAATGCAGTATGCTGGTTCCAGGACTACCTGTCTCTTAGATCCCAGCATGTCAAAATTGGCCAGACCATGTAAGACTTCCAGAGAAGTCTTACTGGGTGTCCCCCAGGTGTCAATGCTGGGACCCCTTCTCTTCAGCTTTTTTTTCAATGATCTCCCTAAAGCCTGTGATTCCAAACTTATCCTATAGACAGACAATGCAGTCATTCTCAATAGCAGTGCACAAATCAGCTCTCTCCAGTCTGCAATACAGCACTCCTTTAACAGATTAGAGGACTGGTTCTGCAAACACAAGCTCTTGCTCAATTATAAAAAAGACTAAGACCATGCTCCTATCCAGTTCCCAGCTCAAGAGAAGGTCCTCCACCCTCTTCATCTCCAGCAATGTCCAAGCACCTCTGGAGCAAGTGCACTCTTTTAAGTACCTGGGGGTTATGCTTTACAACACGCTATCATTTGCTCAACATGTTGACTTGGTGGTTAAGGCAGCAAACTCTAAGCTGGAAGTGCTATACAGGCACAGGAAATACCTTACTCCAGCAGCCCTCCACCTCTCAGTCACTAGCTCTATCCTATCAACCATTGACTATGGCCTGGTAGTCTATGGTGCAGCCACAGAATCTGTGCTAAAGAGGGTATATACCACACTCAATAAAGTCTCCATACTCACCCTAGATGCTGATCGCCTTACCCATACCTGCTCTCTCTATAAGCAAACAAACTGGCTGTCTCTAGGAAGCAGGATAAAATTCCAAACCTGCCTCCTTGGCAAGAAAGCATTGCTGGGCAAGGTGCCTCCGAGCATATCTGACACCTTTTCCCAATCAGGCCCTGGATACAGCACCAGAGGCAGGAAGCAGGGGACACTATTGGTGCCATTCTGACAAATCGCACTTGGTCAATGTGCCTTCTCCTACAGAGCAGCCCTGTGGCTAAATGAGATTCCTGAGGTCACACACAATACTACAAGTCTCTTCTACTTCAAATACGAACTCAAGCACTACCTTACCTCCAGCATTACATGTTTCTGTTTTCTGAATGCCTGACACAGCACCCACTGGAAACCCACAGGCTAGACTCAACGAGCTGCTCCCACAAGCAGGACCCAGGGCTGTTCCTTCAAGTTCCCCCACCAAACTCAGTCTCTTCTCCTTGATCAATCCCACCTCCTTTCTATGCTCTCCCACTAACTCCCTCTGCCCCCACCCCCTCTGCTCACCTGCCCCTGTCCTACTCCTCCCTCTCCCTGCAATCCACCTGCCTCCCTGTTCTTCACATCTTGCCATCCAAGCCCCCCCTCCCACCATGTGTGCTGTCGACAAAGCCTTCTCATGCAGGCTGCTTACTACCCCTCCACTCCCTCCCACTCCCTTGTGGGGTGGTTCTCCCTGATTCTCAGCCTGGTGTCAGGCCACCCCTAGGGGGGGTCTCCCTCTGCATCTCACATAATCTATAGGCCTTATGAATAGCTGCTAGAGTTTCAATTGATGGAACAATGTTTAATGATATGCTCTCTGGTTTAATTGTGTATTACTCCATAACTGTACTGCTGAGTGTTTGTTACTGTCATATGACGTCAAACCTTTGTAAAAAAGCCTCGGCTCAAAGGTTATTTTCTGAATCTATAAATAAATAAAAATAAATAAAATAAATAAACTTTACCGTTCATGCATAGGGCCCAATGAGATTACATTGTGAATGTCCTGGCAGTAACTCACGTAAAGAAATACAGACTCACACATGCCCCATAATGCAAAGCATCATGGGCTGTATATGCAAATCACCACAAAATATTATTGCTTGTTCAATTTTAAGCAGGAATGCATGGTGCTGAAAGGCCTGTCACACATTCTGCAAAGTCACTCACTTAGTCACTCACATGCTGTTCTTAAGCAGCACTGATGTCACAGTCAGTATGGAAACAATCCTGATGACGTTTATTTTATTTATTCACAACTCGGATTTACAACCTTTGAGTCAAAGACTCATTTACAAAGGCACCTCATCGCAGGGAGGGGAGACAACATTTTGGTGGAGTACAACAGTGGGGAACAATACAGGTGAGATACAATAAAGAGCATACAAAGCAAAGCAAACGGACGTACAAGCAATTTCAGCGATACAGTTGAGCACGTAGGTTTCAATTTGTGGTGTACAGACTACAAGTAAGGAAATCTAAATAAACTAGTACACTTGACATACTATAAGATCCCTAGAGATACTAGGTGCAGATACCTTGGGGGGGTGCGGAGGGTAGATGCTAGGGAGAGTGGTGGACCGGGAAGACTTTGTTTGTGGATTGGCTCGGGCGGAGACTCTAGGTATGGCCCAGTCATGGGCATTTGCAGCTCCGGGTGTCAGTGAGGTGATCACATAGGGCGATGTTGAAGGGGCCAATTTTAGAGATGTTTGTGATGTGAGTGGGAAGGGAATTATACCAGGAGGGGGCTCTGGAGTGGAAAGATCTTTGGACGAGCGAGGTCCTAGCTCTCAGCACCTTGAAGGTGGCTTTGGTTGCATTTCGGGTGGCGACCGAGTGGGTGGCTCATTGTAGGGATGTAGTAACTCCTGAAGGGGAGAGCCCAAGTAGCATTTTGTTGGCCAGTATACAGGTGTGGTAACGCAGACGCTCTTCAAAGGTGAGTAGGTTGGCGGTGGAGTTAAGCTGGCATGTGTGCGTTCTGCTGGGGGCATGGGTCAGGAGCCTGCAGGCCTTGTTGATTGAGGTCTGGACTTTGGTGAGGGCAGTGGGGTCAGCAGCTGCATAGATAGGAAGCCCATAATCAACCAAAGACAGGATGGAGGAGGTGATAGCCAGCTGTAGGGCATACTCAGGGAGGCAGTTTTTGTGGCGGTAGAGGAGTCCTATTCGGGCATTCATGGCACAGAACAGTGAGTTAAGATGGGCATGGAAGGATAGAGCCGAGTTGAAGGTGATGCCCAGGTATTTGTATGCTGATACCTGTTCAAGGGGGTGTTGGGTGCAAGGGAGGATGAGAAGGGGGACATTTCCAGAGTTACTTTGGCGGTGTGCAAAAATCACAGATTTCATCTTCTTGTGGTTCAGAACCAGATGATGGTCGAGGAACCATTTTTCAGCTTGGCTGAAGGTGAGTTGCAGAGAGCTCCGGAGGGTGAGTGGGTCAGGGTGGGAGGCGATGAGGACCGCATCGTCAGTGTATAGGAGTATTTTGCTGAAGCAGGAGCTGGGGAGGGTGTTTAGAAAGAAACTGAACAATATGGGGCCCAGGATGGAGCCCTGAGGTTCCCCAGAGCATACAGGTAGGGCAGTTGATAGGATACCATTGATTTTGACCCGTTGGGATCTGTCATGGAGGTACTAGAGAACCAGGCCAGGGGTCCAGAGGAGAAACCAAGGTGACGGAGGGAGTCAAGCAATAGGGGGTGACACAGTGTCAAAGGCCTTAGATAGGTCAATGAACACTGCCCCGGCAATCTCCCCAGAGTCAAGTGCAGAGTGTATTTGGTGGGAGAACTCCAGGAGGGCTGAAGTGGTGCTGTGTCCAGGATGGAAGCCGTGCTGCTCTGGGCATAATATGTTGTACTTGGATAAATAATCCATGAGTTGGGTGGGTACTATTTTTTCCAGGGCTTTAGAGAGGGGGGGGAGGATGAGATTGGTCTGTAGTTGTTTGGTAATGTACGGTCTCCATTTTTATGAATTGGGGTAATTTCAGCCGATTTCCATGCGCTTGGGAATTGGCCAAGGCATAGAGACTGGTTAAAGAGGTCAGTGAGAGGGGCTAGCATGACATCAAGCGTTATGTGGAGAATCCTGGAGTCAAGGGGGTCGCAACTGGGGTTGCAGGTGGAGAGGCCTTTTAGTAGGAGTGGCTTGGCATCGCAGGGAGATATGGTCCAGAGAAGAAATGGTGGGGGTGAGTCATAGCGGGGGGGTTGGAGGCATGGATAGGATCGAAGAAGTGGACAGGAAGGACTGCATTTAGGTTGGAAAAGGCCGTGTTGAGGCAGTTGGCAGCAAGTGGGGCATCAGTGATAATAGCGCCGTCAACAAGCATCTGAGGGGGGGAGAGTGGGTTTTCCCATTAAGCTCCTTAATATTATCCCAGAAAGCTCATGCAGAGCCCCAGGATGAGGCCAGGGTGGTTTGGTAGTATCTGGCCTTGGCTTGCCTTATGGCCCAGGTACACTGGTTGCGAGCAGCATTATAGGATTGTCTGTCTACTGTCCTGCCTGACTCGATTGCAGTGTGCCACAGGTTATCACGCTGCTTCAGTTGCTAGATCAGGGAGGGAGAAACCCAGGCAGCATTGTGTCTTGTGGAGTGAGTGCTGGTGACGGGGGCAAAGATGTCACAGGCCTTGCAGAAGGCTCTGGTGAGGAAGGCTAGTGCAGTATCTATATCTGTCGCATGGGAGATTGGGGACCAGTCAAGCTGGGCTAGGTACTGCTTTAGCTTATTTAGGCCCCAAGGGTGAAAGCGGCGGCGCGGGAGTGACTTTGCATGTGGGATTGAGCGTGGGGGAGGACCAGACACAGAGGATAGGGGAGTGGTCACTAAGACAGTTGGCTAGGATGCTAACATACTTGATTTTGTTGTAGCGATTGGAGAGTATTATGTCAAGGTGGGAGCTGGACCCACTTGATTGGTTGAATCTGGTAGGATGAGTGACTAGTTGAGTTAGGTCGAGAGCTGTGAAGGTGTCCTTTATGCGTGCTGCAGTGGAGCCAAGCCAGCTGATGTTGAGGTCACCTAGAACGAGCTGTTCAGCTTTGTGGGGCAGGGTAGAGAGATAGTCAGTGAGGGAGAGAATAGCTAGACTTTGGACCCATGGGGGTATGTATGTGTTTGTAAGATAAAGAGGGCCCCGGCCCGGGTCAGGGAAAATTTTTAAGGTGATGGCTTGGGCACTATGATCGAGCTTGGGGGCAGGTAGTGCATGGCCCAGGAGGGAGTCACACAATTAGACTGCACATCCGCCACCACGCTTACCCACACGATCTTCTCTGAAAAGGGTGAAGCCGGGGAAGGAGACAGCAGAGTCAGGGGTTAATGCAGAGAGCCAGGTCTCCACTATAACAGGATATCAGGCCTGTGTTGGGTGAGCATGTCGAGAGTCTTCCATTATCAGAACCTCCCTATAGCTGTAATGTTTTGTATATCTTCTAACAATAACATATCCTGCCCTCCCCTGGTCTGGAGGCCTGTACACAACCCCAGTTCATATGGCTGTCCCATTTCCTATTTCCAGGGTGACCTACAGTTCTTCTGGCTCCTTATGTGTATACTAAATTTCTGTAGCTTTGATACTTTCATTGACATAAAGGCCACTCCACCCCTCTTTTGCACCTTGGTCTCTTCTGAACAGTACATAGCCAGGTACTGAAGTCTCCCAAGTGTGGTTACTGGTAAACCATGTCTGGCTAATGGCTACTATGTCCAGTTTAGCCTCTGTCATTATTGCCTGCAGGTCTGGGATCTTGTTTCCCAGACTGTAGGCATTTGTGTACATGATTTTCCATTCTCCAGATTTCGGTGTGTTCATTACTGGGCGAGGTCCGGCATTTCCCCTGTGAGTCATATGGGGAGCTGGACTTTTTTCTTTACCTGGTGATGCAAATGAACTACAAACATGCTGAACTCCTGTTTGACCACTAGCTAAGGGGGGAGGGGTGTTCTTCCCATTCGACATATGGGTGCTTCACCCCTCTCCCCATTTGCTACTTTAAATATTCTGCAAAGACATCAAACTTCTGCCCCAATGTGCTGACTCCCTCCTTAGTCAGATGCAGTCCATCAAATTTAAAGAACTTTCGCTCCCAAAACTGTTGCCAGTTCCCTACAAATTTGTGTCCTTTTTCATGGCACCAGCCCTTGAGCCACATGTTTAGCTCTCCTATCTCCCCTTTTCTGACCTTCCATCCATCTATCCCCCTCTTCCAGACTGGCAGGATCTCAGAGAAGGAGATGCTGGATGAAATGGATGATAGTTTGTCACCCAGCCTGGTCAGGTGTTCCTTGGTTTCCACAGCTGACCAGCTGGCGAGATTGTTAGTCCCTTTATGTACCAGGATGTCAATGTTTTCTCCTGCTTCCTGAACAATTTTAGCAATGCAGTCAGTGTCTCTCCAGGCTGATGTACCTGGGAGACATCTGACCATTACCCCTGGCTGGAGATACATATCAACTCCCTGAATCATGGAGTCTCCTATGATAAGAAGTTTTTTGGATTTCCTTTTTCCCTTTTTTGTTTTGGTTCCTGTTTTTGGCAAGTTTTGTTGTGCTAGCTCCTGTGCTGCAGCGTCCTCTGCCCCTTTATTTGATTTCGGAGATGGAGGCAGATACCTGTTTGTAGTTTTTATATAATTTGTGGAGGTGATATGTTGAAGAGCACCGAGTGATGGGGCACCCAATTTGCCCCTCCTAACCACCTGCCAACCTTCTGGACCAACTACCCTCTGTGGTTGAGGTGCTTCTGTTGGATGTTGGGGAAATGGTGGGCGGTTCTTATAATATATTTCCTCTTGAATATGCAATTTGAGGCATGCAATCTCTGCCCATGCTGCCTGGAGCTGAGCCCTTAGATCTCCAATGGCTCAGCATGTGGGACAGTGTCCTAAATCCTGTAAAACTGCCCTTCTGAAAGTGTTCGCATGTACCTGCAGTTAATGATATCCATTCCAGATAAGTTGCTGAGTTTATAACCTGGTCAGAGTAATTAGAAGGAAGAAAATGAAAAGCAAAATGTGATTTTGTGTTTTGTTTGTTTGTTTTTGTAACTTGTTATAACAAGTTAAATTACTAGTGCCCTGTAAATGAGGGTCACTGTGTGGATACCCTCTGATCCGTCTCTTCCTGCTTTGCTACAGAAAATGTCAGGACTGTGCTACCCTATAAAGGAGTGTAGGGTGGGGTGGTTGGGGATGGGGTGGGTGGCTAGGCCCTTCTCCTGCCGAAAAAGAAGAACCACGGACAAAAGAAACAAGAAGGTAAGAGCAGAAACAATCAGCCAGCAACAAATGCAGTAGCCCTGAAAGCTTATCCTAATGATAGATAAAACTGTAAAACCTGTAAAGCACCACCTGTAATAATTTCACAAAAGATATACCCTGTAAGAAACACTTTGCTACAGAGAAAAAACAAGCAGTAATAGAAGATATACCTTGCAAAAGACAATTTGAATCAGAAGATTACAGCAGTAATCTGTAAGCACACACCTGTAGGCACACCCTATAATAATGCAGCAGACAGTGTACCCAGCAACAACAATTTGAATCAGAGAAAAATAAAGCAATAAAATGTTAGCAACAAACAGTAACAATCCCTGTGAGTACAAAATATAAATAACAACACGCAGTAAATCTGCCTAGCCAAAAGAAGTCTTAATCCTTATCCTTGCTCTGGTAAGGTTCTTTGCTGTGTTCTTTCAAGCAAACTAGAAGAAAAGAGCTCAGGTGAAGCTAGGTGCCTTGGCCAGTCATGTTCATGTGTGTCTCCCCTCTGTCTGTGTCGCTGTCATCTTCTTTGACAGTTTGACTACCAGTGTCACAGTATGACTTCCCCACATTATCTTCTGGTGTATCCTCTGCATGTTCTGGAAGGATGCATAGTGAAAAGAAGTTGCATGTGTCATCATGGTTTCTCTGTTTTCACAATGTACCTCAATATAAAATGAATTTTTTATGCATGTCACTATGTACCTAGTTACTTATCCTGACTATGTTCTCTTGTCAGTGGCTATAACAATGCTTCACTGGTGGATTTAGCATCAATGTTCATGTGCGTCTCCCCTCTGTCTGTGTTGCTCTCATCTTCTTTGACACTTTGACTACCAGTGTCACAGTATGACTTCCCCACATTATCTTCTGATGTATCCTCTGCATGTTCTGGAAGGAAACATATAAATATATTGAATGTAGAAATGCATACATGATAACATTGTTTGCCAAATCTACAAAACTAATCCTGCACAAACAACGTTCCCTCATAAATCTTGTCCCACAACATGTAGCTAGTCCTTCATCAGTATCTTCATCTTTACTTTCTTCCTGTGATGCTGCTGGCTCTTGCTGTCCTCCTTGTCCTGGTGCTTCAACAGGAATATCTTTAATATGTTCTGAAATGCAGAAAAGAATATGGTACATGGTGTTTAAGTATACAGTATACAGCTACTTCTTGAATGGCATAGTGACGTCCATATCATTTATATTAGTACTTACTACCATAGAGCCTTTCTCCCAAGTTTGGTTTTCCTGCCGCCTTCCACATTTGTTCTAAGAACCCATACCAATGTTTGTCTGCTGTGCACACTTTTTTTTGCTAATTTTAACTTGTAAAATTTTTGCATCAGTAATTTCTTTTTTTTTGGCAAAGCACCGTGCCTTTGATGACATCATGATTTTCTTTTATATGATTACTAATCGCAGTCCACAGAGCTATAAGGAGCTAGCTGCAAGCCCTCATAATATTGTGTGGAACTCCATGTGCCTTAACTGCATCCAACAAATAGGGAATTTCTGATTTTTTCCACAACCTTGGAATTTTCTCCAAGGAAAAGGGAACATCAGTGTCCTTAGTAAGTAATCTGTGAAGAAATGCATTTTTATAATCTTAACATAGGAGTGTAAGGACCACCCAAGAACATACTTAGTGAAAAGAGTGTGAGAGTACATGAGCACCTTAGTTCATGAAAATAAGTATGATAACAGAACTTATTAAGCTCCTCTGTCTGGCAATATGATGTTATATCTGCAGTGCTCCCAGACTGATTTGTCTCTGTAAAATACAGGAATCTTTGTAGATCTGGGAGCCCTGTGTCTGCACACTGAAACCAAGCAGTACACACAATGCCAAAATGGAAATATCCATACCATTGTTTCTGTAAATTAGTTTTACCTACAAACCTGAAGTGCCACTTGTACAAGTGAAGTTCAACTTATTGTGCCAGTCATCTTCAATAAATTGAAAAAGATTTGCATTTTCTTCAACGATCTGACTCAGTCCCCATGTGAGCATTGCAAACAGCAAAGTGCCAAATGCCCACCAGTTTGTCATGCACATTTACTAGATCTCTCCCATCGAAATTGTCATGTGGATAGTACAACACATTCTGATTGGCGCTGTCCTCTGTTCTCAACTTCCAGCAGTCATGCACTTCGAAAATTAGGTAATTTCTACTGTTCCTGCATCACTATGTGGATACCTGCATACACCCTGTTTTAGCAAGCAACAGAAGTGGTGAGCAGTTTTGAGAAAATAAGTAATTTTGAAAGTGTCCCTACAAGACACACAGATAGTTTGCATACACTGCAGATTTTCACAAATGTATGCAGACAGTGCAGTGCTGAAAGCACCACTACTAACCCATATTTGTGAACATTACGCTACTTTCAAAAGTTGAGCAGCATAGTTGCGAACATTACGTTCATTTCTAAACTTGAACAGTCAGCCCTGGTTGGCAGCTCAGAAATTGGGCAACCAACACCATTCATGCATAGCCTAAAATTGCAAAACTCAGCAGTTTTCGGCGCCACACTTTCGAGAGTACAGAAAACATGAACCTCAGGAAAAACAAAGAATTTAGAACATTCAGACAACATCGAGACTGAGCACAGCTTCTGACAGCATGAAAAGTAAGCTATTATACAATGTAAACAGTCATTAACCGGCCAAACCAGTAGCACTGCAGTTGTAAAACTAAGAGCTCCATGGAGGGCGGTGGGAGAGGCCTGGGAAGGGCGTGGAGAGAATCGGCTAGCCAAAGAAAGTTTAAGAACTGTAACCAGAACTACAAATCACACCTACAGCATTGTGCAAAAACTGAAAACAGTGTGTTCAGCAGTAATAACAAAAAATTCATGACAAAGGGGAGTGGGAGGAGGAGTGCAAATGCATAACTAACCACCCATCCATACCATGTTCCACACACACTACCATTCTATGACGTACAATTACCCACCCTGTGTGCAGACATAACAGCCCATACACAACACTTTCCACAGATTCTGACAAGTGTGCCATTGTCACAACAGTTTCATTCCTCTTTCCTTTGCAGTAACAGAGATGAGAAAAAGTGGAAGGACTCTGAAATTCCATTTTGTTGAGACTGTGAAGGAACTAGCAGACCCTTACATTGTCATGAGAGCTTCCAATCAATCTTTGATGAAAATGTGGGAAGCTGTAAGCTTCCACATACAAACAACTCATCAATTAACCAGAGATGCAATCTCAAGTAAAAAAAAAAAGGAAGCTGATCAAACAGAAATTTTTAAACTTCTTCCACAGGAAACAATCCCAACATGCCACCAAAAATGGTTTGGCACTGTGAAAGAACTTTGGACAACAGCGGGGAAACCCACTTTTGGCACTAGGCACTAAAGAAGTAAGTGATGCCTAAAAAATGAAGAAGCTACACACTCATACAAATATTCCTACTTCTGTAATTCTATATTGCAGGACATGCAAGAGGCATACCACTTTCACAGCATCATGTACCATTGCCAGAAGAAGAACTGGAATCCTCTAATGATAACAACCCTGAGTCAGAAGAGGAACCACACACCAGTAAAAGTGCTGTGACTGCCCAACCAGGTGATTTCATAACAGTAGCACAGCACACATCACATATATGCATCCAAATACAATGATTTCTCCACTATTGATGTCCACATTGCAGAACTGACAGTATACGATAAGGACCAACCTTCAGGGACCAGCAGGAAACTTGAACTGGAAGAACAACAGTCAAACTGGACCAATCACACCTCCAGGTAATCTCACTTCCATGAAGTTGTAAACACATGACATGCATCAGTTAGTTGTAAACATCATATTCCCAAACCCGTGTCTGTATTCCAGCAACTGAGACATCTGAATACCAACTCCCCACAGAAGAAGTAAAGAACAATAACAGAAATTCAATGCCATGATGAAGAACAAGAAGATAGCAGCAACATAGAAAGTGACACACACAACGTGGAGACATATTTCATAACACCAACATACCACAAGACACACCATATGAAGGAGAGGGTCCCAAACAGCAACACTGAAAACAAAACAGAAGAGGACACACAGGACCAACACCCCACAAATGAAATCACCAGGAAGAAGCACACTACAACAAAGAAGAAACTGTAACCACTGTACGTATTATCAACAGTAAATGGACACCATTATTACTGTACCAGAAGCATGCTAGTATACATAGTAAGTGAATAGAAAACACCAGATTTTTTTACACCTGTTGTTCTGTTTTGTATGGCAATAGATATAATACTGTATGTCAGAGGAACACAGCAAAGGCATTACTTTTCTGTTTTGTCTTTCATCTCCCTTTAACAGCTACTATAGTAGACAGCGGACAAAAGTTGGAGAATCTGACTGCTGCAATAAACACCGGATTAAGTCTGTGGCATGAGTAAAGACAAATATCCTCAACCAGCAAAAGACTCAAACTGAACTACTAAAGAAATCCTTCACCAGCAATGTATACAAACACATGCACAAAGAGAACAACATAACAACTGACTGGCAGAATCAGTCTCTGCTGTATGACATTACAGATGACTTAAATGAGATAAAGAAAATAGTATGGAATGCTACAGCCCCACACAGCTAAGCACTTCCGACCCAGCACCCACGGAGAAGCTTCAATGAGTAGGCTTACTTTACTCTGCACATCTGTATAGCAGAATCTGTGCTGATGTCACCTATTTGTCGAGTTACATACTTTAGTTGCTGTAAATCTGTGTTTCTTAACTACATACTTCAGCTACTGTAAATCTGTAGTACTTAATGTGAATTCTTCTAGTAATAAAATGTTTCCCCGATAGAACCTAACCCCACTATCTGTTATCTACATTCCTCACATAATCTCTGCAAAGATGTAACATATCATGTCAGTCATACCTTCCTTTTTTTTAAGTGTATTCTACAAGCAGTATAAAGATGTAAAATATGCAACAGACTTTTAACATTGCTCTGGTGGTGCAGTGGACTAATACCAAACATTTTGTGACTATGACATAAAGGGTGCAAGGTTTGATATCCACAACCTCCCTTGTTACCAGAAGTATGTTCTGTACTAAAGTATCATGTTTTCGCAGACCATGACCTATGTGTGCGAAAATAGCTCTCATATTCTCCATTGTGGAAAACAATCTCAGATTTGCGAAATTGCCACAGATATCACATATCATGTCAGTCACACCTTTCCTTTTCTTTTTTTTTTAAATATATTCCACAAACCTTATAAAGATGTGAAATACTCAAGGGACTGTTAACACTGCTGTGGTGGTGCAGTGGACTAACACCACATAATCATTTTCTGCCTCATGCTGAACCAGTAGGACACACAGATTTTTGCACACACCATGATGTGTGAACAGTTTCTTGCAATTTGAAAAACAGAGCCCCTTACCTCATTGTGACAGACAAAAAATAATTAGCATTGCACTGATCTCGAACCCAGAACCATTGCAGCTCTGCCCCCTATCTGCTGTGCCACAGAGACACTTTTCATGCTGCACTGTTCTTATTTTACTTAACAATGTTGAGCAAGGGAACCATGTACTTCTGCAAATATGACAAGTTTTTCGACAGTAGGACACACCTATTTCGCACACACCATGATTTGTGAAAATATGGTACTTTCGTGCTGAGCACAACTTTTCCCAGAAAACAATGGGAAAATAAAATTGTCATAAACCAAAGGTATGTTGGTAGCACAGAGGACAGGGTACAGAGTGACAATGACAATGGACTCAGGTTCGAGATCTGTGGTAGGATTATTTTTTATGTCTGACAACAACATAAGGTGCTCTGTTTTTGCCAATTACATGAAAGAATTAACACTGCATGCTATTATGCACTATACATAATCTGCTGAAAGGGAGGCCATTGCAAATTCTTGTTTTCATACTACCAACTTTGTCTTTCTTTTAAATCACGTACAATGAAACAAAAGAACAATTTACAATGGGCTCCCTTTCAGCATATTATGTGTACTGCACGATAATAGCATGGAAAATTTAAAGTTTCTTGCAATTTGAAAAAAACAGAGCCCCTTACCTCATTGTGACAGACAAAAAATAATTAGCATTGCACCGATTTGGAATCTGGAACCATTGTAGCTCTGCCCCTTATCCTCTGTGCCACAGACACAGAAACACCTTTTGTGCTGTACTGATGTTATCGTACTTAACAATGTTGAGCAAGGGGTTTTTGACAGTAGGACATACCTGTTTTCCACACTCACCATGATTTGCAAAAATAGGTATTTTGTGCTGAGCCAGTAGGACACACCTATCTTTGCACACATAGCATGATTTGTGAATAGTTTCTTGCAATCTGAAAAGCAGAACCCCTTACCTCATTGTGACAGACAAAAATAATTAGCATTGCACTGATTTCAAACCCAGAACCATTGCCATTGCAGCTCTGCCCTACTTAACAATGTTGAGCAAGGAACCAAGTATTTCTGCAAATATGACATGTTTTTTAATGGTAGGACACCTATTTTCACACATACACCATGATTTGCGAAAATAAAGTACTTTTGTGCTGAACTAGTAGGACACACATATTTTTGCACAGAGCCCCTTACCTTATTATGACAGACAAAAAATAATTAGGATTGCACCGATCTCAAACCTGGAACCATTGCCATTGCAGCTCTGCCCCCATCCGCCGTGCCAGAAACACTTTTCATGCAGCACTGTTCTTATCTTATCTTACTTAACAATGTTGAGCAAGGGAACCATGTGTTTCCACAATTATGATATGGTTTTCACCAGTATGACACACCTATTTTTACACACACACCATGATTTGCAAAAATTCGATATTTTCATGTTGAACACTTTTCCCATAGGAAATAATAGGAAAATAAAAATTGCTATAACTTTTCAATGCATTAATATTTTCTTACCAAACCTTCAAAAGGCACATCTGTGACCAAAAGACTTTCAGCCCTTAAAATTTCAAAGCAAAACCTGAAACCGTTTCTGAGATACTGGAGGACAAAGACCTATTTTCGCACACACACCATGATTTGCAAAAATATGGTACTTTCGTCCTGAGCACTTAATATGTCTCATAGGAAATAATGGAAAAATTAAAAATGTTTAACTTTTGAACGCATTCATATTTTTTCACCAAACCTTCAAAAGGCACATCTGTAAGGCCGGCCGGTGGCACTGAGGGCTGAGGTGCTGGGCATGCCACCTTGTACCATGCCGGCGAGTCATTTTCAGGAACAAGCACAGGCCACTGGAGGTTGGCTGGGGAGGAGGAGGAGGAGGAGGTGGATGGAGCACCCAGTGGCTGCTGTCCTTCTCTGGGGGTCTTCTGCATGCTCCCGGCGCAATACTGCCATCTGGAGGAGCCCGGGTGGAAGGTGCAGTAGTTGGGGGTAGCAGCAAGGGCATTGGGCAGATGTCAGCAGTGAGGCAGAGCAGGAGGCACTTCTCAGTGTGCCTCCTAGCTCAGTGGGCCTCATTGCATGCTGATGTCTTGGGAGATGAACAAAGGAAAAAACCCTTGGTCTCTTCTAGGCGATGACACCTCACTGCACGTCTCGGCTCATCGGGGCAGACACTGCTGTACTGGATCCATGACACAGTATGCATGGCTTTGGGGAGGTAAAAATTGGAGGTCCCTCCTCACCCCACCTGGGGGGTTATCCAGGTACCTAGGCTAGTGGAACCATGTACTCTAGGGGCAGACCACGATGGGACTAGATGGTGCAGGAATAGGATGTCTGAGAGAGTGGAGAGAGGAGGTAGTTGGGTGCATAAGTACATAGTTACAAAAAAGGCACATCTGTGACCCAAAGACTTTCTACTGAGAAAATTTCAAAGCAAAACCTAAAACTGTTTCTGAGATACAGGTAGACAAACAAATGTGAAAAATTGTAAATTTAGAATTTTGACACTTTGTATCTCACAAACCACAAAACCAATAAACATGTCAAGAGACCTACTCCTAGAGATTATGCATGCCAAATTTAGTGCAAATCCATTGAACAGTTCCAGAGTTATTAAGGTCAAAATTTCGTGTTTAACATAGAAATGTGCACCCAACCCTAACTATACTGGCGGTACCGCTCCAGTATAATATAATATATATATATTATATGGATCGAAACACGTGTTCTATGTCTTCTGTTGGCACCCTTTGCAAACTATGTAAGAGGCCTTTTGGCACCATGCATTTCTGTAAAGTTGAACCAGCATACTATTCTATGGTGAATTGCATATGTAGCCCATGATGCTTTGCATTGTGGGGGCATGTGTGATTTTGTATTTCATATATATATATCTACATACACATACTACACTGATTGTGTAATATAGTATATAGTATAGTAAAATTTTGCACTTTAATAACTTTGCAACCGTACAACAGATTTGCCTGAGCGTTTGCATGCGGTGTGGTACCATAGATCTCTAGATCTGGCAAGGTTGTGTTATAGTCGTATGAACAGTTGCAGAGCTGTGGAGCACCCAAAAAGGTACAAAAACAGGGTTTTCATGCTTCTTTGCTCAGGGCTACAGCCCAAATGATTTATCCGTCTGGTATGAAATCTTCTGGGAAGATGCAGTCTGGGTCACTGATGTGCCTTTTTGAAGAGTTGGTGAAAAAATATTAATCCGTTCAAAAGTTATTAAAATTTAAAGCTTCACATTATAGTCAATGGAAAAAATATATTTGCCTCTCAAAAGCACCCAGTAATGTTGTGACAGGACATTTTACTGTTGCAAGTGCCCTCTGTACTGTCATGCTGCCACCATCTTTTTTTCAGTTAACAGCAGAGAAAAAGGACTGTAATTTAAAAGTTACTGGCACAAAGTAAACACTAACAGTTGTGTTTACCTTATTGGGGGCTAAGGAACATGATCCTGCCATTAAATTTTTAAAATAATGGCTGGAAATATTTTTTGTACTTCAGCTGTTAGAAGTGTCTCAAATTTGCAAAAGTTCTTTTGTGAAACTTCCACAAATTTGCTACATTAATGTGGCCCCTTTGAAAAGGTCAAAACCTTTTCTGGCCATTATTTTACAAAAATTAAAGCAGGATCAGGTTCCTCGGCCCCAGTTTTAGGTAAACACCTGTTGGTGTTTATCTAATTAAAGGTAGTTTTATCCTTTATGCACCTCCAAGGGAGCTGAGGCATGTATAAATGTATATGCTTTTGCTATTAAAGTATACAGCTCTTCCGCTACATCCCTCTGTATGCTGTCCCACCCTCCACTGCCAATGCCCAGTGCAACATCAGGGTGCCCAATCCCCATGTCAGTATATTTCACTAACGATAACCCCCCCATCTCCAGTGCTCACGGACACTGGGGAGCCCACTCCCAGTGTCCAGAATCATGCATACACCTGTGAAAAAAGAAAACTGTCCCTCAACATCTTTTTTTTGTTTTGTTCCTGCAAAGAAGAAAATGGTCTCTCATCATCTCCCTCCATCCCCCTCCCCCATCCCCACCATCCCTCTGCGCACCCACCTCCATGCACCCCCCCTTACCCCATACTTACATCTGGAGGTCAAGCGCTGTCATCTCTCTCTGGACAGGACATGTCTACACTCTTTAAAGCTGAACCACAAACTGAGGAATCAAGGTAAGCTCCGTAGAATGGCTTTCAATGGGGTTTCAACTTATGTTGATATCTCAGCCATTTTAGAATTTTGACCCCAAATATTCAACATGGGTTACTTGGGACCCGCCTCATGAACACTGGCATTGTCATCTCATTAATCAGACCTGAAAGGTGATTTTGCAGTCACTGTGTGGAATCACCTTTGGGACCGATTAATGAAATGACAATCCCTATTCATGAGATGGGGTCCCAAAAGTCTATGTTGAAAATCTGGTGCAAACATTCCCCCAAATGACTGCGGTGCGAACCTATATTGTGCAGTTTCTACACAGGCTTGTAACTTCACCACTGTTTATTTTCAGTCCAGATTTTCAACATTGCTATTTTTTTACACCTCCTCATGAACAGTACAGCTGTCATTTCTCACATCCTGCCTGAAATGTATTTTCATGCTTGTGGCACAGAATGATACGGTTGCTGTGCGAAATCAACTTGAGGGATGATTAACAAAATCATAGTGCCAGTGTTCATGAAGGGAGGTCCCAAAAATCCATGTTGAAAATTTGGTTAAAACATTCAAAAAATGGGCATGTTACAGAGTGCTGTGCTAGGTTTCTACGCACGCCGTAACTCGCCAATTTTCATATTTTCCCTCAAGATTTTCAACATTACCATTTTTCACACCTCCTCATGAACAGTACAGCTGTCATTTTTCATGTCCTGCCTGAAACATGCTTTCACACTTGTGGTGCAGAATGGCACGGTCACTGTGTGAACTTAACTTTCAGGACAAATTAATTGAATCACAGTGCCATTGTTCATGAGGTGGTGTCCACAAAAGGCCATGTTGAAGACTGGGTGAAAAAATTCCAGAAAATTCCTGAGTTATGTGCGTCCATTGAATTTATTCTACATATGTGCATAGCTTTGCAGGATTGGAGGACAGGGTCTGAAGGACCCTACGCTCCCACAGTAAAATAATGATACTATTATACTATCTCAAAAATAAGGGAAATTCATTGCAAAACACTCCAGTAATGCATCAGTTAGAGGTCACACTACAGCAACAAAAGTTTGGAAATTCGATGTTAGGGTTCCCACCCCTACCACCCTCCACCCACCACACACCAACAGGCATCGGGGTGTGCTATGGGATAGCCAGGCCTCACTTCCACCCCATTCTCCTATACTGTACTATGTCAGCTTGTTTACACATGGAATGGGGTGAGAGTTGGGCCTGATGACCTCATGGCACACCCCTATGCCTGTTGGTGTGTGGAGAGTGGGGGTGGGTGGTAGGGGTTGGAACCCTAATAACTAACAACTAACAGTATGTTACTGTAATGTTCGAGTATGTAATGTTCTGTTATGGCATGTTAACTACATATTAACTGACAGTTCACTACCAGTCTATTTCTGGTCTCAGTATAGCACCGAGACATGTACGTTCCAAACCAGAGCTATTAGAAGTTACAGAATACATAGATCTAAAGGACAGACCTGCAGCTGATCCCAGCATGACATGTCATTCTTGGGACAGCCATGGGTGGTTGTGAGCATGCCATTCACGGCACTAGATAGTAAAATGCCGGGGGGACAGGGAGGCAGGATCAACCAGATAAATTATGAAAATACATAAAATCGCCGAAGGTAAAAAAATACAACTTTTTATGAGAGTCTTAATCCGGCCCTGCCTCACACTGAGGTGGAGCCCATTTTTACATGGATGTTTCCCTTTAACTGGTTAATCTTGGCCTGTGTTTCATTAAATAAGTGTGCAATGTCGTACATCGTGAACCTTTCCTCCATGGCCAAGCCATCAATACCTGGTAGCATAAGATTTAGAGCATTTTCTTTCTTTTTTCTTTTCCAGTTGTTTAACCAGGTGAGACACACTAAGGTGAAAGCTTGTTTACAGGTGCAACCTGGGAGCACAGGTAAGTTAAGTGACTTGCTCAGGGTCACACAGTATGCAAGTGGGGGCTGTGGGATTCAAACCCAGGTCTCCAGATTTGCAGCTGAGAGCCTTAAACCACTGCGCTATACTGCCTCAAGCTTTCAGCTTGTTGGTTGCAAAAATTACTAATTTGTTTCTTTATTTTTTCAAGGTCTGCCCTATTCCAAATTGACATACCTGTTCCAAATATACCTGGTATACTTCCCAGCAGGCCTGTTACACTCAGGTCGCTTTTGGTGCACCTGGAGCGGAACACTCCTGGGTGGGGAGCAGTTTCTTGCCCTGCTACAGGGTCTTGAGCTCATGCTTGATACGGTGCAACAATATCTAGTAAAATGGTAAATTAAATCTAGAAACATTAGTTTAGGAACATTGGCCATATTCAGCCATGTTCCAGTGAGAAATGTTCAAAACAACAGGAACATGTATAAATTGAACATTATTAATCAGAGTCCCAGGAATTGAAGTGGCAGTCAGTCCACTAGCTAATGCTTCCAGCTTAGGGAATTGTAAAGGTTGAGGTGGTAAAGTGGTAGTCTCTGGAGGGATGAAAAAAGTTGTGTTGGGCGCAGTAGTGGGAAGAGTAGTGAGAGCTGGATATAAGACTAAGTTCATGAAACCAGTCACTGGTATAGGTTTTTTATATTCAGGGAGCTGCATAATGATTTCAAAATCCCAAGTCCCTGGGTCTGGTTCCCGAATGTTTTAATGAAGATAGTTCCATTTGGGAATCCACTACTCTGTCTTTGTAGACTGTAGAAGGGCCTGGTTGTCCCTTGAACCAGGCTTGATGATCTGGATCAGGTCCTTTCCATGAGACACCATTGGGAACCATGTTACCCCAAAGATGGATAATCTTGAGGAATTTGTCTGTGCCTGGGAAGGCATAGATTTTGCCCAAATCATCAGTGGCCATTTTCCTTTGGGGAATTTGAAATCTGCTATGATGCCCAGGGTAAGGCAAAAGAGGACCACCACAAATATCATATTTCTGAAATGAAAGAAGTCAAATAGGTGAAGGTACAACACCCCCCCAACCCCAAATTACAGTAAGCATTACGGTTAGAGTCAGGGTTGGAGTTGGAGTTAGGGTTGTGGTTAGCGTTACAGTTAGGGTTAAGGTTAGGGTTGGGGTTGGGGTTGGAGTTACAGTTAGGGTTGGAGTTGTTTCACAGTAAATCACAGGAATTATTTACTCGGGGGCATCAGAGCCCTTGTACAGTTTCAGCTGATTAGCATGACACCACTTGTAATTAGGTTTCTTGTGGCCTTACAACTGCACTTCGTAAACAGAGGAGCTAAGTTTGTTCACAATTTTGAAGGGACCAGCCCATTTGCTGGCTAGCAAGTGGGCTGGTTTGGAATACTACAGCACCATAACTTTGTCGCCCACTTGCCAATCGACTTCCTTGACATTTCTGTCAAAGTACATTTTGGATCTTTGCTGGGCATTGCCCAAACTTTTAGCAGTTAAGTTTTCCTGTAACTGTTTTTCATAGGTGTCAGCCAACATTCTATCCATGCTAGCGGTGTGGATATCCATCCACAAGTATTCTGGCAATCTCATTTGCCATCCAGTGATTACCTCAAAGGGTGTGTACAGTACAAGTTGCATTAAACTGTCCCACCCATGGACTGGTTTAACATTGTGTTTTACAGCTGGCAATGCATTGGCAACTCATATTGCATGCTTTTTCAATGCTTAACTAGCTCAAGAGCAATGTCTGAAAAATGTTTCTGCAACTGATTTGGAATGCATCTGCAGTTCAGCCACAATGAAATGCAAAACTGTATGTTAACTCTTAAGGAACAGCGTGTGCAGGGCTTTGTGTTGGAGCCAGCAACACTTATGCAGCTCAGTTAGAAATGCCAGAACAACTCATTGTAGGAACAGTTTAATGTGACTTGTACTGTACTGGGTGGTTGCTGATATGGTAGCCCTAATTGCCATTAGGATTAGGGCAACAGAACATCCAGTTTTTGCATTTTCCTGAACAAACTTGCATAAAATTACTTTAATCTGCCTATTGGCCTCTCTACTGCACCTGAGGACTGAGGATGGTAAGCTATGTGGAATTTCTGCTTGACACCCAACATTTGAAGAACCTCTTGCACAACCTGACCAGTGAAACTCGATCCTTGTCAGAGTCCATCTTTAAAGGTAGTCCCCATAGTGAATACTTCACCCACTAGTATCTCTGCAGTAGCTTTGGCGGTAATGGCCCTGCAGAGAGGCTTTAACCCATTTGGAAAATAGGTCAGTGATAACAAGTGCGTACTTGTTGTTTCTGCTGGTGTTAGGCAGTGGTCCAATAAAATCCCTCTGGATTGCATTCCAGGGACCTGACTGTCTCTGGGGTAGTAGTTTAGCATTTTTCTTGCCAGGTTTGGGTTGTTCTGAGCACAGGTGATGCAATTGTCCAAGCAGTGTTGTACATCTGTTGCTTGACCAGGCCATCACCCTATTGTTGTTCTTTTTGTCATTAGCAGGAAAGAGGTGGGGTGTTGGTCTTGGAAACTCTATCACATTTCCTACTTTTGTCAGTTTAACCCTGACTGGTGCATTAATAAAGTTTTTGCAATGAATTTCCTTACTTTTGAGACAGTACAATCGTATTGTTATTGGGACATGCATGAACACATCCATGTTCATTACATCATATTCATAACATTCTTGAGTCTATGTTCCTGGAAGAGAACCCTCTCGGCCACTGCACAACAAACCAGATAGCCGCAGGTGTGTATAGACCCTTGGGGAATGCCCCATGCATCCTATGTGTGCCTTTCCCCAGAAATGCAGAGACTTGTTCAAACCCCCACAGACCCTCTTGAGACCTTTCATATTTTCTCCACTCCTTTCGTCCACAGAGTCCCTTGTGGTACTTTACTTTGGTAGTGTTTGGCCCTTAAGCAGTCACACAGCCATAGTATAGTTTGAACAAATCCTCCCAAACCAACACACACAAAAGACACTGGCAGAATTATCTTAAAATAAGCCAAAGGCTTTACTAATTTAATTAATAAATGCAGTAAATAATGCAAAGACAGGATATGGAAAAGAAAATGGAAAGACACAATAAAAACTAAACTGAAATTCTGGTTTAAAAAGTTCTACCTGAAGTCCTTGGTTTCTGAAGTTGAAGTGCAAAAAGTCCTTAAAAAGGTAGTTGAAAATCTTGGCTCTTGGTCCAGGAGAATTCTTGAAAAGCAAATGTCTCTGCTCTCTCAGCAGAACAGGGTCCCAAGTGCAAAGAGTTGTTTCACATGTAACTTGAATTGGCAACAGGCAAAAAGGCAGCAGACAGAAGAAGGCAAAAAGGCACAGATACAGTCTTGCACCACTGTTTTGTGGGGTTTTTCAATGGGCAGGTCCAGTGACACTGACTTGCCCTGTGGTTGGCTAGCATTCTGTCTCCTTGGCTATGCAACCAATCAGGTTTTAATATTTTATTACAAAAAAACAAATGTTCATGTCTGAGCAGGGAACAAAGGGCTCAGAGCAAGCCAGTTTGAGCCAGCCTAGGGCTAACATTAGCCTCCCCCTACACCCCTTTAATGACTGCAATTAAACTACACTCAGTACAGCCATTTACTTAAATGCTAGTCTATTCTGCTATAACTAGATTAACTCAGGATAGGCCTTCAGGACAAAAGGGATACAGACATCTTGGCTCCTTTAGAGGCATGGACATTTTGCAAGCAAATTGGGATACCTGGCCTCCCAGCTATGCTTAATTGGCTCTTTTGTTTCTTTTAAATAGTTTAATCATGCTCCAGTCCCTGGCTAAGCAGCTAACAGTTTCTGCCCAGCAACAAGAAATACATCATTCTAAGGCCCATGTTTTCTTTGTACCCATGATCCCTTGCAAGTTAGAGTGGGCCACTATGAGCATTCCTGATGTATTATACACATAAAAATAACATGAAATATGATTAGACCAATAAGGTACTGCTTTACTGTGCCACACTCCTCCCTCTTTAACAGAACCTGATGGCAACACACCCCTTTTCATAGCAGGGTTTCCACCAGTTATGTCCCTTACTCTGATTGGGGGAATAGGCCATCTGCATTGGCATAAGCATACCCTGACCTATGTTTAATGTTCATGTCATGAGCTTGTGAGTGCAATGCTCCATCTAAGAGTCTCCATTTGTCTTTCCCATTTGGTTTAGCCACACCAGAGGGTTGTGGTCTGTCTGTACTCGAAACACCTCCTATAGGGGTATGCTCTAACTTCCTAAGTGACCACTGCCTGCTCCTGGAAAGTAGCTTCTATTTAGATACACAATGGGGTGATCTTTCCCTATTGGGGTGTCTGGCTGAGTATGGCTCCAATTCCCACATCCGAGGCATCCATCTACACCACAAATGACCTAGTACAGTCTGGGCTGGCCAGCACAGGGGCGTTGCACAGCACAGCTTTTAGCTGTGTGAAGGCCCTGTTACATGCTGGGTCCCATTTTACTCTCTTGGGTTGCTTTTTCATTGACAAGCTAGATAGAGGAGCTGCCAGGGTGCTGTAATTTGGTAGAACTTTTCTGTAATACCCTGCAGTCCCAAGGAAGCCCCGACCTGCTTCTGGGTCTCTGGCATGGGCCATGCCTCAATCGCCTCTATCTTGGCCTGATTTGGACATAGTTGTCCCCTCCCCATTATATGTCCCAAATATGATATCTCAGCCATGGCCACCTGGCACTTTTCAGCTTTGACAGTTAGTCCTGCCTCCTGTATCCGCCCAACACTTCCTCAGATGGGTCAGGTGCTCTTTCCAGCTATTACTGAAAATTGTAATATCATCCAGGTAGGCCACTGTATACTCTTCAGTACCCCTGAAGCACCTGATTTACCAACTGTTGGAAGGTGGCAGGGGCATTCTTCATCTCAAAAGCATCACCTTAAATTCAAGAGGCCTATTAGGGTGCGAAGGGCTGACCATTCCCTAGCTCTGGCAGTCAACTCCACCTGCTAGTATCCCTTTGTCAGGTCTATGGTTGTAAGGTAGGTCGCCTCCTCAACTTGTCTAACAACTCATCTGTCTGGGGCACTGGGTGGACATCAAATTTGTGATTGCATTGAGTTCATGATAGTCCACAAAAGTGGTGAGACCCATCCGGCTTGGGGATGAGGAATTATGGGCGAGGCCCAGGGACTGTGGGATTTCTGGATTACCCTTATGAAGGATTTTCTCCACCTCCTCCTAATGTCCTTTAGGACAGCCTCAGACACCTGGTAGGCTGTCTGTCATATGGGCGCTTGCGTCCCCTTGTTTACATCATGGGTCACTAAGGGGGTTCATCTGGGCTTGGCCATAAATAAAGGGGCAAAGTCCTCTATAACCTCCCTCACTTCCTGGGTCTGTTCTGGGGTCAACTGGGGTGACAGCTTGATTGTCTCCACAGATGACTCCTGCTTGCTTTCCTCTAGCAAGTCCAGGAGGGGTCTTCCTCATCCATCTCCTCCCCAGGACTACACACTGCAAACATCATGTCAGCCCCATTTACATATGGCTTCATCATATTGGCATGGTACATCCTATGGGTATGTCTCCTGTCAGGCAGTTCCACAATATAGTTCACGGCATTGACCTAGCAGACTACCTTGTATTTTATTTATTTATTGAAGAGTTTCACCAGAAAAACACACTGAGCAACAAGTTGCTTATCTCATAGTGTGTCCTGGGGAGAGGAGAGAGAACATAGGCAATACAGTACAGATAAATCAAATGTACATTTTCAATTACAGTTTGGTATGGCATATATAAGCAAATCAGTGGAGATAAAGCGAATGTACAAATGCAAAAATGGTTGGATAAGACATGAACATAGGTAGAAATGAAATTAATACTTTGACAAGATTATACAAATACTACAACAAAGCAAAAATGCTTGAAGTGCAATAAACATTGTGAAATACAGCAGCATTTTCATTGACAAGTGCAGTTTGAGGGTAAAAGTTGTTTAGGGCTGGGAGATGGAAGAGGGGGATGAAGAGTGTCAGATGGGCATAGGTAGTGCATTCCAGAGTGTTGGGAAGTGATAAGAGAAAGCACCTTGGCTGCTGGTAGTAGTAAGTTGTGGAATAGCCAGAGTGTGAGAGTCAGTGGATCTAAGAGAATGGGGTGGGGGAGGTGGAATGGAAAAGGAGGAGGATAGGTAAGAGGGGAAAGAGCCAATCCAGAATTTAGAGGTACATTTTATGCAGTGCAAGAGTTGTCTGCACTCCAGGGAGGGGAAAGCAAGGGAGTGGTACAAAGAGCAGTGGTGGGTACGGTGGGGGGAGAGAGTCAAGAGCAAAGCGACAAAAAGCATTGAAAAGGGAATCCAATCTGGATACAGAAGACTTAGGAGCAGCACAATAGACTATGTCGCAATAGTTGAAAATAGGGAGAATCATTTTCTGAACAAGGTCACGCCTAGCCAACAGAGGTAAGCAGCTGCGGTTCCTATAGAGGGCACCAAACTTGGGGAGCAGTTTCTTCAGGATGGTGTCGACATAGTCAGAAAAGTTTAAGTGTCGGTCAAGCCAAACACCTAAATATCTGAAAGAGGTGGTATCCTCAAGTGTGGTCCCGTCCAGGATGTGGAAGGTGGGTAGGGAGGGAAGCCTAGAAAGTCTCTGCCTTGTGCCAAAGGTCATGGAGACTGTTTTCTTGGCATTCAGGAAAAGCTGATGTGACTTAAAACAGTGCTGAACATTATTAAAGTCAAAGTCGAGCTGGAGGCTGGCGCATACCTCAGAGGGAGAGTGGCCAGACGTGAATAAGACTGTGTTGTCAGCATACATATGGATAGAGGAGGAGGAACATACTGACGGCAGGTCATTTAGGAAAATAGAGAATAAAAGTGGGCCAAGTACAGAGCCTTGATGTACACCAGTTGAGCTGGGCAGTGGCAAGGATGTGGAATCAGCTATTTTAACTGATTGAGTTCTTCCTATTAGGTAGACTTTAAATCAGTTACAGGCTGACAGGATAAAGCCAGCTGAGGAGAGGGTCTCAGAAGGAGGGTGGCCCCTTTTGCTCCAACCTCCCAATGGCGAAACATGTAAAGACCACTACAGCGACAGTGCGCTGTAATGGTCCGTTTTGAATGTTTCACTTTCCCCCAGTGTTCTGCCCCTCCCTGACCAGCTCCGACCTGGAGTTGAGAATCCTAAAGTCCAGGGGTGTAAGGGGCAGAGACCCCTGCATGAGTGGTGTAGGGGCGCAGCCCCGGCTACAGAAACTGATTGGCGGCAGCAATACCCACGCTCAGTATTGTGCCGCTGTTGCGCGGGAGGTCAGCAGTTTCACTGTCAACCTAACTTGATGCTTCCAAGAAGGAGGGTGTGGGACACAGTGTAAAATGCCTTGGCAAGGTCAACAAAGATGGCAGATGTGATATGACCACTATCCATGGCCGAAAGGAAAGAGTAAGTCTAAATAGGGAGGTGGTGGTGGAGTATTTCTTCTGAAATCCTGACTGGAATGGAGTGAAAAAGGAGGAGTCGTCCAGGAAAGAGGATAGCTGAGAGAGAGAACCAGGTGTTCCTGAAGTTTAGCCAGGGTAGGTAGAAGCGAGATAGGGGGATGGATCCCTGGAGCAGAGGGGTCACCACCTTTAGGTAGGGGAAGAACAATGGCATGCTTCCAGGCATTAGGGACAGTGGCAGTGAGGAAAGATAAGTTGAGTAGATCAGTTAGGGGGATGGAGATTGGAGGGGAAGGAAGGTAGAGCAGCATGGGGACCAGGCCGTCAGGTGAGTTGCCTTTTGTAGGGTTTAAAGAGAGAAGCGCATGTAGGGTATTATGTGGAGAAACTCATGGCTGGCAGTTGTGGTGGTGTGGTGGGGGGGGTTGAGTAGGTGTAGTCAGGGATGTATGTGGTGAGGATACGGAGGTTAGCAGAGCTGAGGCACAGGTTGTAAAACAGGAAGTAAATTCTGCTGCTACAGCAGGGTGTTCGACTATGAGCTGGCTGTTCATTTTAATGTCAGGAGGTGGTGGTTTATTTTGGGGAGAGAGGAGGGAATTGACCACCTTCCAGAACTTAAAGAGGTTATTTATATTTGAGTTGAAAGTGGATTTGAAATATTCTGCTTTAGCAAGCCAGGTTTCCAAGTGAGCGGTAGATAGAGAGCTCTCAAGGAAGTCTGGTGGATTTGTGGGTCTCCAGGCTTGGTCTCGGCATTGGCAAGGCCAGTAGCTCAGGGGTAATCCAGAAGAGGTGAGAACCCCGAACTCTCACTTGCCTTAATGGAGCATATTTGTTCCAAATACAGAGGAGGGTGTCTTTGAAATATGCTAAAGCATGATCTATGGACTGGGCAGAGGCTATCGGAGTCCAGTTAGCATGGGTGAGGTCGTGGTGGAGTGGAGCAAGGTCCAGGAGTTTTAGGATTGGATAGTAAGCAGTTTGTGGGGGGCCTTAGGTCTATGGACTCTTCTAACTAGGTAGATCATGTGTGATGATCACTGATTGCATCTGATAATAAGTCCGATTGGACATTCCTGTGGGGTGAGAGGTGAGGCCCAGTCTAAGAGAGTGTGGTGTAGTGTTTTGTGATTTAAACAGGTGGGTTCAGTAATTATTTGGGACAGGCTGAGGGCAGTAATGTCAGCACGTGGTTTACCTAGGGAGGCGACAGCCAGTTCAGGTTGAGGTCAGCTAACAAATAAAGCTCGCCAGAAGAAGAAAGGGACCTTATTGTGATAACTAGGTCAGTGGCTGTGGAGTGGTGTAAACCTGGCCAGCAATAAACCCTGGATATAAAAATCGGCACTTAAAAGGGGAGGAATAGTTGAAGGACAAGTGCTTCATAGGCACCCGGGACTGAAGTGGACAGGACCATCGAGATTTGGAGTCGGGGGGAGGAGTAGATAGCTATACCCCCTTCCCTGCCAACTCGATCTTGTTGGGTAATAGAGTACCAGGGATTGTTAAAGATGCATCAGAGACATTGTTTGTTAGCCAGGTCTCTGATAAACTAAGGATGTCAGAAGTGAGGGAACTAACTTGAGGGAGTAGGAGGTCGAATTTAGGACGGAGACTACAAATGTTAAGGTGGAGGATTTTTAGGCCATGAGGGAGGGTCAAAGGGGAGGCTAGAGAGGTGGGGGGGAGGAGGATAGGACAGGGGAAGTTGCCACTGTATGGCCTGGGTTGGGATTAATATCACCAGCAGAGAGAAGTAGGAGGGAGATAATAATAAGATGCATCTTGGTGCTTTTGTTCCAGGGCTGGGTGGTAGAGGAAGGAGAGTGGGGTGATAAGATGGTACTATGGGTGTTGAAATTTAAGAAGAGTGAGAACAGTGAGAGAGTAAGGTATGGAAGTAAGAGAAGAAGATGGCGGTGAGGGAGAGTGGGTCCAGGATAAATTAGGAGTGGTGGGGGCTATAGCAAGGCTGTGCGGGGTGGATTATAACATGGGGACTATCGGCAGGAGTCTGGCAAGAGAAGTGTGATAAGGAGATGGGGTGCAAAGTGACAGTAGGGTTGCAAATAGAAGGAGGAGGTGTGGCGAGGAGAACCAAGAATAAATCATCTTTGACTGAGCAGTGTTGTAGGTAGTTGCAGAAAAACAGGTGAGTAAAGACGAGCTCTTGCTCCTTAAGGTTCAGAAGAAAGTAGTGCCTGAGGGAGGCAACTAGTGGAGGGACCTTGCAACAAACAAGTGGTGTTTAAGCATCTAGAATATAGAAGGAAAGTGCTAGGCAAGGTGAGGGAGGGGTGGAAGTTCAATGACAGCAAAAGCATGAAAAGAGTAACACTGTTAGGATGGCCAAGAGGAAAGAGCAACAGCTGGCAGTGGGCAGAGCTTTGGAGGGGCATGGGTTCAAGACTTGCAGGGGGTTGGTAAAAGGATTGCTAAAGGAAGACAGGGAATTACTAGGGCTGCAGGAAGGAGCTTGCTGAGAGAAGCTTTGTAGTTGGGAAACAATAACAAAAGGTCAACTTATGTTAATGAGGGGTGGAAGGTGTCCAGAGCTTAGCCACCACCTAGTGGAAACACTGTATGAGGAGCAGATGGGAAACTGTCCTGATTGGTTAAACAGTTAATAAAGCCAGCACCAATTGGGTGGCTGGGGAGAGGTGAGCTATTGCAAGTCTGCAGATGAATAATGATGGAGGGAGGACCTATATACCTTCTAGCAGCTCCTTGTAGCAGGCCTCCCAGCTGGGGTGCAGTAGGTGGGAATGTATGTAAGCTGTTAGCTGAGGAATGAAATGAACAGGATGGGTCCCTGCTAATGTACCTGGAATACAGACAAGAAGTCAGACTGAGAAAGTATGGTCCTGCCCATTTGGCCTGAAGCTTGTCGTTACGAACTGAAATTAGGACCATTACTTCCTGGCCTGTGCTGTATGAGCGAGCCCTGGCTCCACGATTGTACCAGACCTTTTGCTTCTGCTGGGCAGCTAACAGGTTGCTTTGGGCCACCCCCATAAGCTCCTTCAGCTTCTCCCTAAAGAAAAAATTACTCACCTTAGTAATGTTGTTTCTTCTAATGAGTCTTGCTGTATTCTGACATATGCAGTGATATCCAACCTTTGAACTGCCCGGAGAGAAAGAGTTAACTTTCCATGCAAGGCATGGAACACTGAGCTCGAGCTCGGTTGAGCATCTGTCTGTTGTTGTTTGAACCCAAACCACCAGATCTTCTGAGCTATACTCACTGGGCGTCCTGTGTGGAAACTGTAAACTCACTCTAGCCAACTGGCAACCTAAATTTAATAAAAAGATTTTTTGGTTCCAAGGCAAAGACTCAAGTCAGGAAACCCAAAAAAACAAAACACAACACACACACACACAAAAATAAGAGGGTGAGAAGGGGCACCTCTAGGGTGCCAACACTGTTGCTGCCCATCCACATCCCAAAAACCCAGGTTCTGAGAGGAGGAGGAGAGGTCAGAATACAGTAAGCTCCATTAGAAGAAACAACATTACTGAGGTGAGTAATTTTTTTCTTCAAACAACATGAAGTCTTGCTGTATTCTGACATATGCAGACTATCAAGCAGTACCTCCATGGAGGAGGGACAGAACCTACTTTGGGAATAGGCTCTGAAGCACTGCTGTGTCAAACCGAGCATCACTCCTAGCCTGGATATCCAGAGAGTAATTGGTAAAGTATGTACTGTTTCCAGGTGGCTGCTTGACAAATTCTAAGATAGGAATATCCCTGGCAGCAGCCAGGGAAGCAGCTGTACCTCTGGTAGAGTGAGCCCTCAGGCCTGAGGGAGGGATCCTACCTAATTTTTCATAGCAAAATTGTATGCAAGAGACAATCCACCTGGCAATAGATCTCTTAGTGGCAGGTTTTCCCTTACCAACCTCACCATAAGTGAGGAACAGTTGGAAGGAGTCAAACCTGTGACCCTTGGTATGCTCTATGTAGTAGCTAAGGGCCCTTTTCACATCCAAGCTGTGCAGTCTCCTCTCCCCAGAGGAGGAATGGTCAGTGAAGAAAACAGGAAAAGACAGACTGTTTAAGGTGGAAATCTGAAACCACCTTAGGCAAAACATAGAAACATAGACTTTGATGGCAGGTAAGGACCGCTTGGCCCATCTAGTCTGCCCATTTCCCTACCTACAGCATAGGCCGCAGATCCTAGTTAACCAATAGCCCATTTCTTCCTACCCCCCACAAGAATTGCCTTATGTCTGTCCCATGCATTCTTGAATTCTCCCACAGTTTTAGACCCCACAACCTCCTCAGGAAGGCTGTTCCATGCATCCACTACCCTCTCTGTGAAATAATACTCCTCACATTACCCCTGAACGCCCCCCTTCTATCTTTAAATTGTATCTCCTTGTTCTTGCATGTCTCTTTTTCTGAAAGATGCTACCCTCTTGGACTTTGTTGATTCCACTGAGGTACTTAAAAGTTTCTATCATGTCCCCCCTCTCCCTTCTTTCCTCAAGGGTATACATATTAAGCTCCTTTGGTCTCTCCTCATATGGCTTCTCTTGCAGACCCTGCACCATTTTAGTTGCCCTCCTCTGGACTACCTCTATCCTGTCTATGTCGTTGCAGAGATGGGGTCTCCAGAACTGGACACAGTACTCCAGATGGGGTCTCACCAACTGTCTGTACAGAGGGATAACAACCTCCTGTTTTCTGCTGCTGATGTCTCTCCCTATACATCCCAGTGTACCCCCAGCCCTCCCTACTGCCTTCCCATAACGCCTGCTAACCTTAAGGTCATCTGATATGATTACCCACAGGTCCCTTTCCTTTTTTGTTGTTGTTACTACCTCCCCACCCATTGTGTATTCTTCCCCTGGGTTCTTGTTTCCCAGGTGCATTATTTTGCACTTCTTTGCATTGAATCCTAGCTGTCATACTTCTGACCATTCCTCCAACCTTGCTAAGTCCCTTTTCATCCTTTCCATGCCTCCTAACTTCCTATTAGTCCTGAGGACCACCTTATCTCTATGGAAGGTGATAAAATCAGGCTCCACTGACAGGGCCTGTAACTCACTTATGCGTCTGGCAGAAGTGATGGCCACCAAGAAAACAGTTTTCCAAGTCAAGTACCTAAGTTCTGCTGAGGACAAAGGCTCAAAAGGAGGTTGCATAAGTGGAGCAATGCAAACATTAAGGTCCCAAGCAAGGGCAGGGTCCCTGAAGGGAGGATTGGTATGCAGCAGTCCCTTGAAAAATGTACAGAATACAGGATGAGCTGAAAGGGAAGAATGCTTGCCTACTGACAGGAAGGCAGAGACAGCTGCCAGATGCACTCTTAGTGAAGCTGGCCTGAGTCCCAAGCTATTGAGATGAACCATATAGTCAAGGACTGTGGGCAGGCTAGCAGACTCTGGAGAAATATGCTTCCCAGAGCACCATATAGTAAATCTTTTCCACTTGGAATTGTAAGTGTTTCTGGTGGAAGGCTTTTGAGAAGCCTTTAAAATATCCAGGACACCTTGAGAGAGGTGCAAATCAGCAAACTCTAACTCTTCAAGAGCCAGGCCTTGAGATTGAGAGATTTGAGATTCGGATACCAAACTCTCCCCTGAGCACATGTTAACATGTTGTAATTCTTGGGAAGAGACAGGGGGAGGTGGACTGCTAAGGGCAACAAGAGAGGGCACCAGGGCTGTCTGGCCCAGTCTGGAGCAATCAGAATCACTTTGCAGGGTTGAGACCTGATTTTGACTAACACCTTGAACAGGAGAGGGAAGGGGGGGAGCATACAGGAACTTCCCTTCCCAATTGAGAACTAGGGCATCCAGGGGGACTGAGCCCAACACTGGGGGCCTGCAGCAAAAGTGAGGAATTTGGTGATTGTCTGGGGCTGCAAAAAGATCTATCTGTGGGGTGTCCCATCTGGAGAAGATCACCTTCAAAATCAGAGGATCCAGGGACCATTCATGATGGCCCTGAGATATCCTGCTGAAAGCATCTGCCAGGACATTGTCCTTCCCTGGGAGGTGCACTGCTGTAAGAGAAGTGTTCAGGGAATAGGCCAGAGACCACAACTTCATTGCCTCTGTGCACAAGGCCGTAGACCGAGTGCCCCCTTGCTTGTTGATGTACCACATTGTGGTGGTAGTGTCTGTCCTGATCTGAACTACTTTGTTCTGAACAGACTTGGAAAAAGCTTGAAGTGCTAGAAACACTGCTCTGAGTTCTAATAGATTGATGTGAAGCAGAGATTCCTGAGGTGACCACAACCCTTGGGTGGTCAGTTCCCCAAAGTGGGCTCCCCATCCTAAGAGGGAGGCATCTGTAGTAAGGATTAGAGAATAAGACTGAGTGAGAAAGGGAACTCCTTGTCTTAGGTTGTCCTGATCCTGCCACCATTGCAAAGCCTGGATCAGGGTTCGAGTCACTGGGATTAGTTTGGTCAGAGGATCCTTTTTCTGAGACCAGAAGGCTCTTAAGTGGAACTGAATGTCCCTTATCTGAAATCTTGCTCCCTGGACCAGTGATGTAGAGGCAGCCATGTGGCCCAGGAGCTGCAGAAAATGCCTTGCTGGTTGAGACACCTGAAGGGTGAATGAAGAGGCAAGTGAAACAAGGGTCCTTGCCATGTCCAGGGGAAGGAAGGCTCTTGCCTTTAATGTATCTAGCTCTGCCCCTATGAAGGTGAGGAGCTGCACAGGCTCTAGAACTGACTTTGAGAGATTCAGAAGGAAACCTAGAGAAGTGAGCAGTTGCTGAGTTATGTGTAGGTGTGACTTTACTTGGTCTGGAGACTGACCTACTATGAGCCAGTCGTCCAGGTATGGGAAGATGGAGATCTTTTTTCTCCTTAGGAAAGCAACCACTACTGCCAGGCATTTTGTGAACACCCTTGGAGCTGAAGTTAGGCCAAAGGGCATTGCTCTGAATTGATAATGGCCTGAGGGCAGCTCAAACCTTGAGGTACTTTTGGTGGGAGCTTCTGATGAGAATATGGAAATAGGCATCCTTGAGGTCCAGGAAACTAGACAGTCCCCTGGCCTTAGAGACGGTAGAATTATTCCCAGAGTAACCATTTTGAACTTTGGCTTTAAAAGGTGCTTGTTTAAATATCTGAGATCCAGGATGGGCCACCATTCTCCTGTCTTTTGGGGGTTAGGAAGTACCTGGAGTACAATCCTTTTCCCTTGTGTGGGGTGGAACCCTCTCTATAGCTCTCAGAGCCAAGAGGAAAGACCTCTGCCTCTAGGGCAAGTGCCTCTGAAGGTTTGCAGGTGGAAAGAATCTGGTTCTCATCTTGGGAAATTTTTGAAGCTGAGAACCAGTCCCTGGCTCACTACTTCCAGGACCCATTTGTCTGATGTTAAAGACATCCAGTTCTGGACAAAGTAAGCCAGCCTGCCCCTACAGGTGGTGGAGAATCAGCCCTGAAACCCATCAGGGTGCCTGTTTGGCAGGGGCTTTAGGCTGAGGGGTGGAAGCAGGCCTGCTTGTACCCTGTCTGCCTCTCCCTCTGAAGAACCCCCTATGAGCATAAGCAGAAGAGGAGGCCTGGGCTTGGTAGAAAGGCCTATGAAAAGGCCTGCCCCTGCCCCTGGAATGCTGCCTCTGGGGAGTGGCTTGCCTTTCCTTGGCCAGAGCACTCCTATAGGTGGTCCTGTATTCATCCATTTTCTTCATGTAGTTCTCTGTTTGCTCCCCAAACAGAGAATTACCTACAACAGGAAAATCCATGGCCTTAGTCTGGGTATCCTGAGACAGGCTAGTACATCTGAGCCAAGCCATCCTATGAAGGGCCACAGATGTAGCCATGACTCTAGATGAAACATCATTGGAGTCCACTGCAGCATGGAATTGCACCTTGGATGCCTCAATGCCATCCGCAGCCACCTGCTCCAGCTCCTTGGCAAGCTGGCCAGGGACCTGTTTAGACAAAGCCATTACAGTGTCCCATCTAGATTTCTGATATCTAGCTGTATAGGCCATATAATTAGCCTGCCTGAGTCCCAAAGATGCTGCCTTGTACTGTTTCTTTGCCATGGCATCAATCCTCCTGGAGTCCTTGTCTGGGGGGTGTGAAGCCAAGGGTATATTTGCCTTATCACAGGCAGCAGCCTGCACTACCCCAACATGGCTGCATTGCTGGGTAAGGAACTCCATATCTGAGCCTGAGAGAGTATACCTCTTGTCCATTCTCTTGTCCACAGGAGGTATAGAATTAGGAGTCTTTAAAATTTTATTGTCTGTTTCCAAAAGACTTATGAAGGAATAGACAGCCTCCTGACTGGGATATCCATCATCTCAACATAGTCAGGCTCCTCCTGATCATCTACAGCTTCTTCCATAGGAAGCTGAAGAGTTTCAGCCACTTTTTTGTAAAACATCAAATGGGAAGGGGACTCAGAAAGTCTAGGAGGAGAAACCCCTGAAGGTCTATCTGGAGGGGATGTCCGGGCTAATGGGCACATCCAGACTTTTATAATCACCATCACTATCCTCATACTCTCCTTCCTCCTCCTCCGGTTCATAAAAATCCTCTAAATTATAATCTGGAACCGAGGGAACTGACCAAACCGAGCCCCTAACCGATGAAGCCGGTTCGGTCGGAACCGGGGTTAGCGATTGAACAATCCTTATCTCTTTGGCTATTTCATCAGTGGTCAGAGAAAGGACTTGTGGATCCGCACTGGCTGATTTATCCCTTCTTTTTCTTTTAACCTGAACTGACTCCTCAGAGTCGGTTCTCCTTTTGCCTGAAGAAGTTTCGCCCTGGTCAGAGGGCACTCCTTCTGGTTCAGTTGGAACCAAACCGGGCTGGCCATCCGGGTCAGCGGACTTTTTGGCCTCCCTTTCCCTGAGCCGACCAACTCTCTTTTCCAGGGTAGCTGCAGGAAAATTTTTGCAAATCTGGCAGTCTGAATCAAGGTGGTCAAATCCCAGACAATAAACACAGGTGGTGTGGGGGTCAGCCTTAGCAAAGGCTTCCCTACACACACTACAGTGTTGAAACCCAGTGGGCCTGGTTTTTCTTTTGGGTTTCTCAGACATGGCCAGACCTAACCAAACTTACCCTTTTTTCGGCAATCTGCCAGGCAAGACACCCTAATCCGTTCCTGACCGTGTTACAGGTCGTGGAAAAAAACGTAATGAAATCCGGTTTTTAGAACTGATAAGGACCGGTTACCACACTCTAAAAGTAGAACAAAACTTTTTTGAACAAACCTGATCGGTTCAAACCGAACCGATCCAATGTTTACAAGTTCCACACAGAAGAAACAAAAATAAACCTATCTAGTACTCACAATACCACAGACAGAGACTGAACCGACAGGTTAACGGATTAATTTCGGTCGAAAACCGAGGAAAACGGCACTTTAACTGACTAAATTGAACCGAGCAAAGGAGAAATCTCCAGAGCGACTGTTCAGTGAGGCAGAGTAAAGAATCTGGCAGTTTGGGTTCAAACAACAACAGACAGAGGCTCAATCGAGCTTGAGCTCAGCATTCCACGCCTTGTATGGAAAGTTAACTCTTTCCTCTCTGGGGCAGTTCAAAGGTTGGATATCACTGCATACGTCAGAATACAGCAAGACTTCATGTTGATTGAAGTTAAGGACATACTCCACTATAGGAGTTCCCTGGGTGGTGTGCTTGGCTTTCCAGTCTTCCCAGCTCAAATCTAGGTGCCCACACACCCTACATTCATATAAGAGTTCAAAGAGGGAGAACCCTGTTGACTCTTGGGGCACCTCCCTGTATGCAAACAACAGGTGGGAAAGGTATTTCTCCCAGTCCCTCACATGCTGTTCAGCAAACACTTGGAGCATCATTTTTAGAGTACCATTAAATCTTTCCACGAGCCCATTGGCTGGTGGGTGATAAGATGTCATGAATGTCTGCACCACCCCACACTTCTCCCACAAACACTTCATCAGGTCTGACATGAAGTTACCCCCTTTAGCAGAGATAACCTCCTGTGGAAACCCAACATGGGAGAACATTCCTAGCAAGGCATCTACCACTTTGTCTGCCTTAATGGAGGAGAGGGCAACTGCATCTGGGTACTGGGTGGAGAAATTGACCACCGTCAAGACATACTTTTTCCTGGAGGAGCTTGGGGTATTCAAGGGTCCCACAATATCCATTTCTACCTTCTGGAATGGCTCCGACACAATGGGCAAGGGAATTAGGGCAGTTTTTGTTTTACTACCTGCCTTCCCTATCTGTTGGCACTGGTGACAAAACCTGCAAAATTCCTTCACCTGCTGGGTGAAGTTTGGGCCAATAGAAATTTTGGACTAATCACTGTGTGGTGCAAGTGATGCCCAGATGTCCAGACATGGGGATATCATGAGCGATCTTGAGCAAGCACTCATTATTCCCCTGGGGAAGGACAAGCTGCCTGCCCATCACCCCTCCCTCTGTCCTCATGTCCTGTGTATACAACAGTCCACTGTCCCAAAATACCCTATGTCTCATGTCACCTCCCTGTATCCCATCAGATTTTGCACAAGCCCTCAGCCTCTCAAAACTAGGGTCAGTCCTCTGAGCGGCTGCAAAACCTTCACATTTTCCCATAGCATGGGACATGTCCCCCTCAGTTCCTAAACTAGAGTCCTTAGCTTTAGTATCAGGGCATTCAGAGTCACTGCCATCCCTAACTTTCTGACCATTTGTTACCCCTTCATCCTCAGAGTAACGTTTTGTAGCTGTTTGGTGAATGGCTACTTGGGGAAGTCCTATATCCCTTTCACTACTCTCCCTTTCAGGAGACACAGACTGAGGAACCAGCCTCCTGTTCTTTTCCACTGGGGCTTCCATGGGGTTCAGGGAATTACAAGCGGCCTTTGTCGTCTGACTGTGGGTAACCGCACACACTACCCCCTGCTGGAGATTATTCCCTATAATCACATTCATGGTGAGGTTGTCTGCCACTGCAATGTTTTGCACTCTCTCTCTCCTGTCTCACCCCAATCCAGGAGAACACTAGCTAGTGGCAGGATTTTCTCCTCTCCAGTGAATCCTCTTATGGTTACAAACTGATTTGGTATAAGCTGGTCAGGCCCAACCAAAATCCCCTTTTACCAGGGTAAGAGATGCCCCAGTGTCCTTTAACCCATGAGTCTGCACCCCATTTACAGTAACCGCGTGTATGTGCTCCCTCGTGTTCACAGGCATACTCTCAGGGACACACAATGCACCCACCTCCTTTTGAGGGACACTTTGTCCACTCTGTGCCTTTTTAGGACACTGTCTAGCAAGTTGCCCTGGCTGCTTACAAAACCAACATTCATTACCCTTTTTATCCAAAAAATCCCTTTTTGGTAACTTGGGGCTTCCCCCTTTCTGCAGAGAGGTGGTGAGGGTTTTAGCTACCCTGAAGGCATGCTTTTCCCTTTTGTCCCTGCAACACCTGCTCCCCCACTTTCTTTCAGAGCAGGCCTGCTCCTGGCATAGCAATCCAAGAGCTCAGCAGCTTGCTGTGCTGTTTTCAAATCCCGGTCCTCTAGCAAAGTTTTCAGCTCCACTGGGCAAGCCCAAAAGAACTGTTTCAGTAACAACCTCCTCAATTTTCCCCACAGAGTTTGCTTCCACCCCTTTCCACCAATGTTTCAAAAACTGACGTTGCTTTGTGGTGAGTTCCTCAAAGCTCATTTTGGAGCTCTTACAGAGCTTCTGGAATTTAACTCTGTAGGCCTTAGGAGTTAGGTCATACTTTTTCACTAAAGCAGTTTTAACTTTTCCATAGTCTTAACTGTCTTCATTGTCCATTTGCCTAGCACCTCATGCCCCTTGCCAGTAAGCAGCGGGGATAGCTGAAAGCTCCAGGCCTCCTTGGGTATCTTGGCCTGGATGCAGAACTTTTCAAACAAATTCAAAAATGCATCCATATCCTCCCCCTCTTTAAATTCTGCTATTCATTTGGAATTTAATTTATACCCCAGCCCTGGAGTTTCAGGTTCACCCCTTCCACTTACCTGCTCTGGCACTGGCTGTTGAAGCTTCAGCCTTTCCAGTTCAAACTATCGCTGGCACTGCTTTTCCTCAGCCTCTCTCTGGTGCTGCTTTTCCTCTGCCTCTCTCTCTGGTGCTGCTTTTCCTGCATCTCTGTTTTGAACTTTCTCTGCTCTGATTCCCTCTGCTGCTGGGCTTTGAACTTTCTCTGCTCCTGTTCCCTTTCTTGCTGCTTTTCTGCAATCTCCAGTTTCCTCAACAAGAGCCTCCATGAGGTTCTTTTTGCTTTGCCCCTCATACTAGACCCTTCCCTCCTGATACAGCTGCTTCAGTTCTTCTGCACTAGTCACCGTATTTGGAAGTCATCTTTCTTATCTGCACTACCACTAGTCTGCCTTTACTTGCAGTAAAAAACAAAAACAAAAACAAAAAAACAGGGCAGGGAACTATATCTTGTAACTAATTTTTCCTTTTCCAAATTTCTGTCCTCTTTGTGTGTGGTTTGTTCAAACAGTTCAACAATTGCACCATTACTCACCAAATCAATCAAAAGCCCACTCTGGTGGGGCAGGAATTCCATGGGCTATAGTGAATCCTCTTGTGATCATGGTCAGGGATACCCCTCCTCTGTCCTCACTGTTTCACAACTGAACATACACCAGAGGATTCCCAATGCTCTCTCTCTCCATGTGAGGGGGTGCAAATACAATCCTGAGTCTGTGTTCCTAGGAGAGAACCCTCTTAGCCACTGCACAATGAACCAGAAAGCCACATGCGTATATAGGCCCTCGGGGAATGCCCTATGCACCCTATATGTTCTTTTACCCAGAAATGCAGAGACCAGTTCAAACCCCCACAGACCCCTCTTGAGACCTTTCATATTTCTCTCCTCCTTTTGTCCACAGAGTCCCTTGTGGTACTTTACTTTGGTAGTGTTTGGCCCTTAAGCAGTCACACAGGCATAGTATAGTTTGAACAAATCCTCCCAAACCAACACACACACAAAAGACACTGGCAGAATTATCTTACAATAAGCCAAAGGCTTTATTAATTTAATTAATAAATGCAGTAAATAACATAAAGACAAATAATTTTTGACATTGGTTACAGGATATGGAAAAGAAAATTGAAATATACAATAAACACTAAACTGAAATTCTGGTTTAAAAGTTCTACCTGAAGTCCTTGGTTTCTGAAGTTGAAGTGTAAAAAGTCCTTAAAAAGGTAGATGAAAATCTTGGCTCTTGGTCCAGGAGAATTCTTGAAAAGCAAATGTCTCTGCTCTCCCAGCAGGGCAGGGTCCCACGTGCAAACAGTTGTTTCACATGTAACTTGAATTGGCAATAGGCAAAAAGGCAGCACACAGAAGCAGAAGATAAAAATGCACTGATAAAGTCTTGCACCCCTGTTTTATGGGGTTTCTCAAAGGGCAGGTCCAGTGATACTGACTTGCCCTATGGTTGGCTAGCATTCTGTCTCCATGGCTACTCAACCAATCAGGTTTTAATATTTCATTACAAAAAATAAATGTTCATTTCCGAGCAGGTAACAAAGGGCTCAGAGGCAAGCCAGTTTGAGCCAGCCTGGGACTAGCATTAGCCTCCCCTGCTGCTCTTTCTTTCATATTATATTTATTGACTTTTCAAACAGTTAACACAAGACAAACAAGACAGTTAAATGACAGACCACAAGTAAATTCATCATAACTATGTACAAATAGATCCAAACCAATCCAACTTTAGCTACAATCAGAAAATAAGAATCACAACTATTGTCCAATACATATATTTTAACTTATATAAAATCCAAATATTCTATATATTTCAACCATTGTACAGTGACTCGACTAGCTACTAGAGGTCCATATCATAGCAATTGAACAAAAATACCTATATAAGGGGATACACATCAATTTCTAAACAAATATCCCCTTTCCCTCCCAGCAGACACACTTAGAACAGTCGTTCCCGTAGTATCTGGGACTCCACAAGGGATAAAGAAGAAATAAAGGGATCCCAGATATCAGAAAATTGCTACCCCCTCCCTTTAATCATGTAGGAGAGTTGTTCCAAAGCTAAAGTCTGAATGGCTAAATTACACCATTGAGGAACCATAGGTCCAGCTCCCAAGACCCAGGTGTTCAATATACAGTGTTGTGCCAACATTAGCAGCACACAAGCCCATCTCAGCAACAGGCCCCAGCCCTCTGTTCCTAAGACCTCTATGCCAAAGAGCATCAATAGAGGCACTACTGGGATCTGTTGCCCCATCAGAACTGAGAGTTCAAGTGCAACGTCTGACCAAAAAATCTGCAGTACAGAGCACTCCTAGAAATAATGATAGTAGAAGCCCAACTCTGCGGTACACCTTCCACAAACTGGGGGTACTGCAGAATTGAACTTGTGAACTATTAAGGGTGAGCAATATAACCTATGTATAAATTTAAAGCATGATTCTTTATATTTATTACAAATCAGGATATCCACAAGTAAATTCAGAATCATTTGCCAGTTTTCATCCTGTATGGGCATCCCCAAATCTCTTTCCCACAAAGCCCTGGTTTTGCATGTAACCTCTGGAAAAACTGTCTCCCCTGATGGGCAGCTTTCCTAATAAGACCTCACACATCTTTCTTAGCAGCATAAATTAATAGTTCTACCAAGGCCAATGGGGAGTCAGCAACCTAATTCCAGCCCAGCCCTCTACCATATGCCCGGATTTGCAAATAGTGGAAGGGTTGTGTATGGGGAACCCACACTCTCCCACAAGTCCTCAAAGATTGCATTCCAACTTTCATATATAAATTGCCCATACATTTGACCTCTCTATCTTCCCATTCCCTAAAACCAACATCTGACCACCCTGGTATGAAAAAAGGGTTCCCAGCCACCGGGACCAACAACATCTCCGCATCGGCCACCCTAATAAGGTGTCTTATTTGCTCCCATCCCTCTATGACAGATACCACCAAAGGGTTCATCTGCCCTACATTACCATAAGCTTTATGGCCCTGCTTAGCTACATAAGTGGACAAATGTCCAAGACAATCCCTCTCCTCCAGATCCTTCCCCCCGTTTAATGACTGTAATTAAGCTACACTCAGTGCAGCCATTTACTTAAATGCTAGTCTATTTAGCTGTAACTAGATTAACTCAGGATAGGCCATCAGGACAAAAGGGACACAGACATCTTGGCTCCTTTAGAGGCTTGGGCCTTTCACAAGCAAATTGGAATCTCTGGCCTGCCAGCTATGCTTAATCAGCCCCCCTTTTTTTGTATGGTTTACTCAAACTCCTGTCCCTGGCTAAGCAGCTAACAGTTTCTGCCCAGCAACAAGAAATTACAGCATTCTAAGGCCCATGTTTTCTTTGCACTCATGATCCCTTGCAAGTTAGACTGAGCCACCAGTAAAAATAGACATAAAAGCAACATGAAATATGATTAGACCAATAAGGTACAGCTTTATCCTGCCACAGCCTCTTCCTCCAACAGCCATCCCTCTAGGAGCATTATGCCAGTACACGGCATGGCCATCACTAATTTGATGGTAAGTATCATGACATTTTTTTTTTTCTGTTTTTAAGTTTTAGTGTTAACTTTTTTCCTTCACAGGTAAACACAGTGACACAGTGGCCATGCCAAGTCTGCCCAAATATTACTTTTTTCTTCCCCAGTGACAGATACAGAATGAGTGGGATTGCACAATGGATATATTGTGTGGCCACAACAGTGGCAAAGTCAGGCTAAATTAACTTTTTTCTTCACAGGTGACAGGTGTATAAAGAGTGAGATTGGGCAATGGCTCTAGCATTGGCCACAAAGCTAACATTGCCAGGCTAAATAAATTGTTTTTTTTTCACAGGTGACATGTATAGTAAGACTTGGGGTGGACAATGTATATACTGTTCATGTGGTCAGTCACCCCAGTAGCTACATTAATAAGTTCTACATAATTTCCCCCTTGTCTTCACAGGTCTGTTCCTTTCCTGCTCTCTTCTCATCAAGGAAGCAAGACTCCTCCACCTCCACCTCCTCTGTCTAGGGCACTTCTGTTTCATTTCAAGGAAGGGCCATCACCAGTGAAGATGGTAGTTATTCTTTCAAAAAACTATTTTTTCATTTAATTTTTCAAATTTAATTTTTCTTTCATGGGTGTACTGTAACACAGTATGGAGTGTACTACAGTCTTAATTTCTATCTTGTATTCAGATCAGGTCTATGTACATTCTATCATCAAAATTAATTCCTCATCCTCCTACAACAAGCAAGCCATTGCCATCTTTTCCACCAGACCACTGTTGTGGTCAGCCTTGCTGATTAATGCTGAATCTCCTCCTCCTCCAGCTTCTCCACTACTGTATGCGGTCTTTCTAAGATCAACATGTCCTTTGTATCCAGCATACATAACAGGCCTCCAGCTCATGCTGCTGCCTCATTCTACAACTTGCCATGCACCTGAAAATACTTTAAATGAGAGAACCAGGAGCAGACAACAGTTGTATTGTGATGTATGGATATGGATAATATTTCATTAAAAAAGGAAAACAATGCTTACCTTCCATGGTAGAAAACATTCATAAAAGAAATAACCAAATCTGGGCAAGACCCATGTAGCAACAGGATTCAATCACCCTCATGATAAATATCTGCAAAGAGAGAAACAGTAATAAAAGATGGTTAAAAATACAATTGTTTCAAATACCCTCCCACCCCTCACAACCCCCAAAAAGACAAAAAAAAATTACCTTTGTTGGTACTGCACTACAAAGGGTTCTATGTGAAAATGGCGATTGCAATACAGTGCCAACCACAACAGCAACTGACCAAGAGTGAACAGCAGTACAGCAAGCAGCACTACAGTGAACTGCAAAATAAACTACTTCCACCAGAAATCCCATAAAAAAAACATTTAAATCACTTGTTTCTGCAGGGGGCTCTACCTCACACTCCCCCCGTTGTGTGGAGCTTTGCCCCTACACCTCCCAATCTTTAGATAACAAACTCAATGGGGGTGGTGAACCACTGGCACAGGGGAAAATTTGGGAGGGAGGGACAAATTGGGGAGGGGGAGAATGTTGGAGGGGGGCAGTGGCCAAAAGGGAAAATCCAGGTGAGCAGGCAGAACAGTGGAAATTACACATTCCCCACTTACAAAACAAACAAAAAATAAATCTCCAAAGAATGAAACAAAACAAAAAAGATAAAAAAAACAGTAATCTGAGCCAGTATCGAACCCAGGCCTGCCAGACTCATAGGCAGAGACACTCTTGTCTACACCAGGCAGCCAGCTCAGAAACAGCTGCTTACATACATCCCTAAATGGTTTCAGGACTATGATCCTCCTTACCAATTTGTTTATCCTGACACTCGCTCTACATGTACAGCAGCCCTTTTCACCGTCACTCTAAAATCATGTTCGCCCTTTTCCCAGTTGCTCTTTTACCTTCACCCAAATTAAGTCGCTCATATTGACTCACTCAAATCACGGGTCACCACTACAAAGTCAATCTTGAGTTGAAAATCATCATCCAGATCCGGTTGTTATAGACTACATTCACAAAGTACAGCAGCAGCAGCATATAAGATTTATGGGAGCAGATCTCATTTCGGGGTGTCATGAGAATTTATTCCAGCCATGATAATTCACTTTTAATTCAGAAGGGATGTGAGGAAGTAAGTCTTCGCAGAAAGGCTGGTGGATACCTGGAACAGCCTTCCAGAGGAGGTAGTAGGGGCGAAAATAGTGGTGGGATTCAAAAATGCCTGGGAGAGGCACAAGCAAACCATAGGAGTAAGGAAGGGAGGAAAAAAATTGAGCTGAAGATTTAGAAGGGTCAAAATGAAGGTTAAAAAAATGGGCAGACTGGGTGAGATCAGTGGCCCTTATCTGCCATCGCATTCTATGTTTCTGCATTAGTTTCCAGGCACTAAAGTGCATCTTGTCAGTTGCTGGGGAGACTAGCAGCAGCATATAGGATTTATGGGTGCACATCCCACTTCAGGGCGTCATGAGAATTTTTTTAGCCATGAGAATTCATTTTTACTTTCTGGGCTCCAAAGTGCATCTTACCAGTTGCTGTGCTGTGGAGACTCACACAACACAGCACCAATTAGCAGCAGCAGCATGTAAGATTTATGGGAGCACATCCTTTTTGGGGGCATCATGAGAATTTTTCCAGCCTTGAGAATTCACTTTTATTTTCTGGTCACTGAAGTGCATCTTGACAGTTGCTGTAGTGACTCACACAGAACAGCAGTAGCAGCAGCAGCAGCATATAAGATTCTGGAAGGTACCAGTGAGGACCCAGAACAGGCTGGGTGGAGCTCTTTGTGGGGTGGCCTGTGGTGGTGGTGGTGGTACCACAGTGGAGTTTGATGGTGCTTCTGGCTGCTGTGTGGGGGTAGAAGGCTGCTGCTCAGCTGGGAGAGCTGGAGTGGGAGCAGATTTAGCTGGAGGCTGCAGTGTGGGTTCAGGCTGCTGTGGGGTGAGAGGGACTGGAGGCTGCTGCATAGCTGGGGAAGCTGGAGTGGGAGCTATGGGAGCTGGAGGCTGCTAATGCATTTGGGGCTGCTGGAGTACACCAAAGAAGTACGTTGAAGGCATATGGAACCACCGTGAGTCATAACGTGCCCGATATGACCCCCACTACAAGTACTCATTTTAAAGATTTAAAAGGGGAAAGAGAGATATAGATAATAACCGAAAAAATATACCAAAAAAGTTCAGAAAATTCAATGAATATACTAATATTATGACACTGAATGGCTAGAAAATAAAAAAGAATAATAAAAGCTTAGAAAATAATGAAAATGTAGCTTTTGCAGCTGATAAATTGCTTTAAAGTTTTCTAGCTTGTTTCCTCCACTGATTAACAATTCAAACAAAACCAAGAGTGAAGCTGTCTTACTGTCTAGAGATGTACCATATGACCTGCAGAAGCTCATACATGTGACCTTGAGACAGCTGATTGCAAGTAGCCTAATTCTGACTCAGCTTCACCTTGGTGTACCCCAAGGGCAAAGTTCCAGGCAAAGTTCCGAAAGGCAAATGTCCTAGTAAATAAGAAAAATTTGCAGACTTATTTGTGAAGGCAAATTTGGAGAATTTGACTTAACTTCACCATTGAATTAAAACTTTGCAACATCTCTAGTGATTGTATACAGTAGCTCTTTAATTCAGTACCGAAATGTGTCTCCAAAGCCAAATGTTGTGAGTGTGGCAAATAAGAAATCACAATTCAGCCTACTAAACACTTTTTCTGTTTCAGTTGTGTTGTTAATTTGTGTCTTTAAATGTTCTGTTTTCATACACAATGTTCAGGTGTCATCTGATGTTATCCACCAGGTGTCTGTTTGGAATAAGTCCTGGTCGATCCTAGTGGACTAATTTTTGGAGAATTGTGTTTACCCGGTTAGTTAATACTTTAATGAAACTTTTTGTGTCCACATTTGAAAGGCTTTTAGGTCTGAAAAAAATCACATTGATCCAGTTTACCAGGTTTGGGCAGTACTGTAATGAATGTGCTGTGTCAAAATTCTGGAAGGTCTCCCTTGTCCTACCACAAGTTGAAGAGCTCTACAATATTGTAATCACCCAGTCCTTAAGTGTTTTATAGAATTCTACATTACACCCATCAGGGCCTGGTGATTTGCCTGCCTTCATACTTTTAAAACTTTACTGATTTTTTCTGCTGTGATGGGACTATGTAACATTTGTTGTTTTTGCTCAGAAAGTTTGGGTAGCTCTGCCCTGTCAAGGAAAGCCTTAAGTCTTATCTTTCCTATCTGGGGCTCCCTCTTCATCCTGATACAGTGTTCTATATGTAGCCCCCCTTATTCCCAGGGGTTACTAGAATCCCTTTAGAATCAGTGGCAGGCAGGGACAGGCAGCTTGTGGAATGCCAGTTAAATGGATTTCACATTGTTATTCTTTGGTTTCAGTCTCAGCTGAGCTGGAGTGATGATGTCACGTTGGAACTGTCGCAGCAGCATAAGCCACAGTGGAAGCTAGCTGCATAGAGATAGCTTTAGAATGTTCAGTTAGGGAGTAGTCAGTCTGTAGTTGGAGTCAGTGGAGGAGGTTGCAGGTAGTGCATCTTCTCTCTTCAGCTCTGTCCGAGAGCTATCTGTAGTGTTTTTGTTTGTTTCTTACCCTAGTGTGAGTCAGTACAGCCTAGTGGTAAAGTGGTGGAAACCAAGCTTAGTGGTTTTCACAGTGCCCCATCCCAGGAAGGATGGGGTGGATTCCAGGATTATGAGGCAATCCCCAGGTCCAGTCTGGACTGTGTTGAAGCTGCCTGAGATTTAACTGCTCTGTGAGTACCTGTGACTTTTGTTTGGAAAAGGCCTGGGGCACCTGCATTCCTTGTGGTGAGTTTTCTCTGTCAAAGGGATCCTGACACCTAGACTGTTGTCTGTTTAAAGTGTCTGCTAAAGTTGGGGTCTAGTGAAGAGACATTGCCAATTACAGAACTTTTAACTTTCTGACACCTCAGAGGTGTGTAATGTAGTATACTAAATGTGAAAGACATTTCAAGACAGCATCTACAAATTTTCTGTGAGGGTGTTATTAACCAGATGAATGGCCGAGTATAAATTTGGAAGCAAAAGGTGGGAAACCCCCCATCTCCAGGAACTATGTTTACCTCTCTGGGTTCAGTTTGGGCACCTGTGTTTTCTCTCAGTGCATTTGGCCTGTGCCTGAAGAAAATAGTTTACCCAGATGTGGGTTGGATTCTCTGTGAGCCTGTATGTGCTCTTTGGTGGTCGCGGGTGCCATCAGTAATTCCTCATGAAATATGGGAAAGTCTCCTAGTACTGGCCATGTGTGCTTAGTCAAAGGAAATGTAATTTAGAACCAGATTGTTTGCTGTTCAAGTCAGAACCTGAGGGTTCGCTGTGTGTGTTCTCTGTACCTCAGCAATCTGCATTACCAGTAGGAATAGTCCTGTGGTGGTCCATCTTCACTTTGTGATTATTCTCTGTGTATGTGAATAAAAGCCACACTCTAGAATCCCAACCTGGTTTGGACAATACTGTTATTGTTTCCACTGTATCTGGATTTACTTGGGTGCCCCTGACCAGAAGTACAAACCTAGCATAATTGTGAGCAAACGTTATCTCCCAGGGACCCAGTACTAGTATAATGAACTGTAGTGACAACCCCCATCCCTCTCTTGGGTGCCATGTGGTGAGAGGAGCAGCCCTGCTAGTTAGACAAGGGGGGGCCGGTGGGGGTGGGTTACATATAGTATTCCCTAAATTTATTAGATACACCTTTGGGGGTATCAGCCAGTTTGTCCCCGTCATGCTGCAGATGAATGTGCTTCACATATCTCTCTGCTTAGGCCTTTCTTAACCTGAATGCCAGAAGGGGACCTACCCTGTTGCATTGCTCACAGTATTTTTTGTTTAGGTAATGTAATTTCCCTTCAGTTTGAATAGCCAGTGATGTTTGTAGTTCTTTTCTGACCATTTTCATTTGTATTTCTATGTTCTGGCACTGAGAGTTTTTGTGCTGGGCCTCTAGTTCGCATGTACACTAGTGTACTTTTCTGCCCTTTGCCTTTTAAGCTGTGCTGAATAGATTATAATTACCCCCTTAGTTTTGCTTTAAGAGTGTCCCAGACCCCTTGTCCTTTGACTCCAACCTGTGGTGAACCCTCTTGTGTTCCACCACTGCCTCTGCAATCTGTCTCAGGAAATCCTCTTTAATCAAGAGGGAGGTGTTCATTCTCAAGAAGGTGGACCTAGTCCAATCTCCTAGCCTAGTTTTTACTGTGACTTCTGCATGGTCCGTGTTTACCACTGGATGTATATTACAGTCTGAGGATTTGTGCAGATTCACCTTTACCTAGTTACCTAGAAACAAACCTAGCCACGAATAAGAGTCGTAGACATATTATAAACCCATGTGAAATCTTTGGTATTGAGGTGGAATTCCTTTTAGATAGCTATTATGGCTGTCTCCTCTTACCAGTCCACACTGCCTTTATCATCTGCTTGTTGGTAACTGCATTCCCTAAAGACCTTATTAAACAGAGGGTTTATTACACAGTTAATGTCCCCAAAGACCTATCCAACTGAGGGTTGATCACACAGTTAAAGTTTCCTCCGATTAATATAGTTCTCCCTGGTAATGAAACTATCTTCCTAAATACCCTTGTGTAAAAGAAGGCAGCGTCTTTATTTGGAGCACACAAATTAATGAAATGGGAGTTGTGTCCAAAAAAAAAATCCCCAGAAAGCACTACCTGTCTGCCATTTTCAAGAGTTTCATTGGCTGTGATAGCAAATTTGATGTTTTCCCTAAAGCCTGCATCTCCAAACTCAGACCTGATGCCTCCATCTCTCATAGATATATTTAGAATTCCAGGTTGGGGGTTGGGGGCCAAACTCACTAGATGGACCAAAAACTGGTTAAAAGACAGAAATCAAAATGTGGTGGTTGGGGGGGTGCTTCTCAGAAGCTAGGCTGGTGAGTACTGGGTTCCCATAGAGCTCAGTACTTACTCAGGTGTTGTTTAACATCTTCATCAGTGACATAGCAGATGGGATTAAGGGTAAAATCTGCCTGTTCATGGAGGACATGAAGCTCTGTGGAAAGATAGACAAGAAGGAGGGGAGACAGGAACTAAGGGAAGAGCTGGCAATGTTAGAAAAGTAGTTTGGCATTTGGCAACTGGGGTTCAGTGCTAAAAAGTGCAAAGTTATGCACTTATGTGCAAGGAACCCAGAGACCAAATACTGGTTGGTTGGTGTACAGGTCATCAAGTCAGATGAAGTACAAGTCCTGGGGGTTATCATCAAGAGTGACCTCAAGCACTTGGCATGCTGCAGAAGAGCAGCAGCAAAAGTAAATCAAACTCTGGGCTGCATAGCTAGGGGGATTCCCAGCAGGAAGGCAGAGGACATACAGTACTACCATTGTACAGGTGATTGGTAAGACTGCACCTAGAGTACAGTGTGCAGTATTGATGTCCTTATCTTAAGAAAGATTTCAACTTGCTGGAGACAGTCCAGAGAAGGGTGAGCAGGATGATCCAGGGTCAGCAGGGCAACACCTATGAGGAGAGGCTCAAGGGCTGAACATGTGCTCCCTTGAGGACAGAAGTAAGAGGGGGTGTTATAATCCATACCTTCAGATACCTTAAAGGCATTAATAGGATGACTACATAGAAACATAGAAACATAGAAGTTGATGACAGATAAGGACCGCAAGGCCCATCCAGTCTGCCCCATTTCTTTTTCTACCTTATAAATGTGCCATCGGCCTTTGCTCTGTCAGTGGCCTATCTATTCATAGTCATTTGTATTGCTCCCTTATGCCTATCCCATGCCTGTTTGAAGCTCTGCACTGTATTCATAGCCACCACTTCTTGTGGTAAGCCATTCCATGCATCCACCACCCTTTCTGTGAAAAAGAATTTCCTCACATTCCCCCTTAATCGGCCTCCCTCTAATCTCATGCTGTGTCCTCTTGTCCTGCTATTTTCTTATATTTAAACATGTTGAGACTCTTTCACCTTGTTTATGCCCTTAAGGTGTTTGAATGCCTCGATCATATCACCTCTCTCCTCCTTTGCTCAAGGGTATACATATTGAGCTCCGTTATCTGTCCTCATATGTCTTCTGATGCAGTCCCTGCACCATTTTGGTTGCCCTTCTCTGGACTGCCTCAATTTGGTTAATGTCCTTGTGAAGGTGTGGCCTCCAATACTGCACGCAGTACTCCAGATGGGGCCTAACCAGTGTCTTGTACAGAGGGATTATTACCTCCCTCTTACGACTTGTGATACCCCTACCAATACACCCTAACACCCCCCTAGCCTTACCTACTGCTTTAGAGGTCTGCTTGGATGATTTTAGGTCATCAGTGTTGATGATGCCCAAGTCTCTTTCTTCCTTTGTGACTGCTAGCAACTCCCCTCCCAGCCTATAGGTGGCTTCAGGGTTTCTCTTCCCTATGTGCATGATTTTGCACTTCTTTGCATTAAATCCCAGTTGCCACTCTTCTGACCATTCTGCTAGTTTATCCAGATCTCTTCTCATTCTGCCCACCCCATCTGGATCATCTACTCTGTTGCAGATCTTGGTGTCATCTGCAAACAGACAAGCCTTACCCTCTAGTCCATCTGCAAGGTCACTAATGAAGATGTTGAAGAGGACTGGCCCCAGGACTGATCCCTGAGGTACCCCACTTGTGACTTGCATCTCTTCTGACTGTATACCATTTACCACCACTCTCTGTTTTCTGCCCGTCAACCAGTTTGCCACCCAGTTGACCAACTTCTGACCCACCCGAGCCTACCCAGCTTATTTATCAATCTTCTATGTGGAACAGTGTCAAAAGCTTTGCTTGAAGTCAAGGTGGCGACATCAACTGCTCCCCTTGGTCCACCACTCTGGTTACCCAGTCAAAGAAATCTATGAGATTAGTTTGACAGGACCTTCCTTTGTAAACCCATGCTGTCTTGGATCCTGTGCCCTATGGATTCCAGGTGTTGCACTATCCTTTCCTTAAGGAGTGCCTCCATAATCTTGCCACTACTGAGGTAAGACTGACCGGTCTGTAGTTCCCCGCCTCCTCCCTGCTACCACTCTTGTGGGCGGGATCACATAAACCCTTCTCCAGTCTTCTGGGACCTCTCCTGTGCTCAGAGACTCACTAAACAATTCTGCTAATGGCTCTGCTAGTTCCTCCTTTAGCTCCTTAAGTACCCTGGGATGTATGCCATCAGGTACCATTGCCTTATCCACCCTGAGCTTAGCAAGCTCTTGTAGGACCCTTTCTTTGTGAAGGGGAGTAGTGCTCACCTCCCTCCCCCTGTGTCCATGATGCTGAGCTGTGGGCCCTGCCCTACCTTCTATTCAGTAAATACTGAGCAAAAGTATCTATTTAGGATATATGCCTTTACAGGGTCCTCCTCTCCACATGCTCCCTTTCTCCATTAAGCTTAGCAATACCCCTCTGGACTTTCTCCTTTCACTAATGTATCTATAGAAAGTCTTGTCACCTTCTTTACTGTTCGTGCTAGTGTTTCCTCAGTTTGGGACTTTGCCTGCCTTACTGCCTTACCTGCTTCCCTTAGGGCAGTTTGGTATGCCTCCCTATCTTCATCCGCTGTGTTCCCTTATATTTCCTGAAGGCCAGCCTTTTGGCTCTGACCTTTTCTGCTACTGTATTTGAGAACCAAAGTGGTTTCCTTCTTCTTTTGCACTTCCTTTTCTGTCTAACACAATGGGATGTTGCTTCATGTATTGCATCCTTAATGCTTGCCCACTTTGCCTGTACCCCCTCACCTGTGTTTCTTTTTGCCAGGGCTAACTTAACTCTGTTGGCCATCTTATCAAAGTTAGCTCCTCTGAAGTCCCATATTTTTGCCTTGGAATGGGATGATTTAGATGTAGTAGCCAAATTGAACCATACCATGTGATGGTCACTGGCCCCCAGGTGACCTTCTACCTGGAGATCTGTGATCCCTTCTTTGTTAGTCAGTACTAGATCTAGGATAGCCCTGTCTCTTGTGGGTTGCTATACCAGTTGTTTGAGGCCCTCCTGCAGGAATCACTATGAGTCTAGTTCTGGCAGATGTTCCTGCTGGTATTGACCAATCTGTATCCGGCATGTTGAAGTCTCCATTATCAGAACCTCCCCTTTAGCTGTCATGTTTTGTATATCTTCTAACAGTAATGTGTCTATGTCCTCCCTCTGGTCTGGGGCCTGTAGACAACCCCAGTTCTTATGGCTGTCCCATTTCCTGTTTCCAGGGTGACCCACAGTTCTTCTGGCTCCTTATGTGATTCTGAATTTCTGTAGCTTTGATATTTTCATTAACATACAGGGCCACTCCTCCCCTTTTCACCTCGGTCTCTTCTGAACAATACATAGCCAGGTACTGAAGTCTCCCAAGGGTGGTTACTGGTAAACCACATCTCACTAACTGCTACTATGTCCAGTTTAGCCTCTGACATTATTGCCTGCAGGTCTGGGATCTTATTTCCCAGGCTGTGAGCATTTGTGTACATGATTTTCCATTGGCCAGATTTTGGTGTGTTAGTTGTTGGGTGAAGTTTGGCATTACCCCTGTGCGTCGTATGGGGAGACAAACCTTTTTTCTTACCTGGTGATGCAAATGAACGGCAAACATGCTGAATTCCTGTTTGACCACTAGCTGAGGGGGGAGGGGTGTTCTTCCCATTCGACGTATGGGGTGCTGCACCCCTCTCCCCATTTGCTAGTTTAAATATTCTGCAAGGACGTCAAACTTCTGCCCCAATGCACTGACTCCCTCGTTAGTCAGATGCAGTCCATCAAATTTAAAGAACTTTTGCTCCCAGAACTGTTGCCAGTTCCCTACAAATCTGTGTCCTTTTTCCTGGCACCAGTCCTTGAGCCACGTGTTTAGCTCCCCTATCTCCCCTTCTCTGACCTTCCGTCCATCTGCACCCCTCTCCCAGACTGGCAGGATCTCAGAGAAGGAGATGCTGGACGAAATAGATGATAGTTTGTCACCCAGCCTAGTCAGGTGTTCCTTGGTCTCCACAACTGACCGGCTGGTGAGATCATTAGTCCCTATGTGTACTAGGACATCAATGTTTTCTCCTGCTTTGTGAACAATTTTAGCAATGCGGTCAGTGTCTCTCCATGCTGATGTACCTGGGAGACATCTGACCATCACCCTGGCTGGAGATGGGTATCAACTCCCGAATCATGGAGTCTCCTATGATCAAAGTTTTTGGATTTCCTTTGTGCTTGTTTTGTTTTGGTTCCTGATTTGGGTGAGTTTTGTTGTGCTAGCTCCTGTGCTGCAGTGTCCTGCTCTGCAGTGTCTTCTGCCTCTTTATTTGATTTCAGAGATAGAGGCAGATACCTGTTTTGTAGTGTTTATATGGTTTTGGAGGTAATATGTTGGAGAGCAGAGAGTGATGGGGCACCTGATTTGCTCCTCCTAACCACCTGCCAACCTCCTGGACCAACTACCCTCTGCGGTCGAGGTTTTTCTGTTGGATGCTGGGGAAATGGCGGGTGGTTCTTATAATGTTTTCCTCTTCAATGAAATTTGAGGTGTGCAATCTCTGCCCATGCTGCCCGGAGCTGAGCCCTAAGATCTCCAAAGGCCCAGCATGTAGGACAGTGTCCTAAATCCTGTAAGACTGTCCTTCTGAAATTGTTCCACAGTACCTGCAGTTAATGAAATCCATTCCAAATAAGTTGCTGGGTTTGTAACCTAGTCAGAGTAATTAGAAGGAGAAAAAATGAAAAAAAATGCAAGTAATGGTTTAATTGTGCTTTGTTTAACTTGTTATAACAAGTTAAATTATTAGTGCCTGTAAATTAGATCACCTTGTGGAGGCCCCACTGATCCATGGCTTCCTGCTCTGCCACAGGAAATGTCACAACTGTGGTACCCTATAAAAGGCGTGTAGCGTGGGGTGGTTGGGGATGGGGGGTGGGTGGCTGGGCCCTTCCCCTGCCTAAAAAGAAGAACCACGGATGAAAGAACAAGGAGGTAAGAGCAGAAACAATCAGTCAGCAACAAATGCAGTAACCCTGAAATCTTATCCTAATGCTAGATAAAACTGTAAAACCTGTAAAGCACCACCTGTAATAATTTCAGAGAAGATATACGCTACAGAGGCCCTCTTCAGTATTAGTGGGAACAAATCCACTAGGGGGCATAGCCTGAAGCTGGTGGCAGGAAGATTCAAGGGGAGATGAGGAGGCAGTTTTTCACCAACAGAGTAGTGGCCAAGTGGAAGAAATTGCCTTAGGAGGTGGTCTCCCTAAAAATAATGGAGAACTTTAAGATGTCCAAGTAGATTTGTTCAAACATAAAAAATGTTTTTTCCTCTTGCTCTCCCCAATGGCCCCCTTCTGCCCATCCCTGCTCCCAGCCCTGTCACCCTGGCATCCCCAGGACTTTGGTGGGTCCCCTTCCTTGTTCCCCCAGAGCTTTCCCCCTCTGTCAGTGGGGTGATGAAGGCCCCCCTTACTTTCCACTGTGGACCAGATCTGGTTAGGGAGGGACCATGCCTGAATGGTCAGGTGCGGGGCCTATGGACTGGGTGGCTTCATCCTGCCATCAGGTAGTATTTTTCCTTGTTGCATCCCTGAGCCCCTTGGGATGTTGGCATCAAGGGTGCATCAAGCATATCCCCATGTGAGCATGCAGTATGTGGCACCTGCCAATGTCCCCCCTTCCACTATTCACTCTAGCTGCACCGCCACTCGTGGCCACCCAGGTGGCAGTAGAGCAACAGAGCCAGCTGCCCTCCTTCCCCGGAGAAGGTGAGCATCTGTTGGGTTGCTCGATCCTTCTCCCCTCGGCCAACCCCCTGCAGCCCAAGTTCATTCCCAAACTTCGGCCATCAGTGTGGAGAGGTAAGGTGCCAAGTGCCTCAGCCCTCTGCACCACTAGGCCAGCCCTGTTCAAACATTTTAGAAGAATATGACTATGTGTTTCTTCCCAGAAAAAGAAATATTAGTGGCCAACATGGGAAGGGACTCTCAAAGATTGAATTTAATTAATCCATGGGACTAGACACAAGAATAGGACATTGTTAATCTTATTACAAGTCTTAGTAAAGGTAATTAAATTTCAGTAATAGAAGATGAAAATATGCCTTAACAAGACTATCGTCATCTAGAACTCTGAGAATCACTAGCTAATGATGATTCTGGTAAAATGAGTTCTGGTGATATTAACACTGTCTTTGATGTGTCATGGCAGCTAATAGTCAAACTCAGAGCAACGCCTTTCAAACCAAAATCACAATTTTGTCCAGACACTGAACCTTGTAATTAGAACTTTTTGAAAATATTGTTCTTCGGGAATCAGTTGTGTTGGACACAGCCCCCTTCTTTATCTGCTGTAATATCATGAAAGAAGAATGTATTGCAGTTAATAAACAAACATGAAAGGTCTTGTGATAAAACAGGCAGACAAAGAGGGGCGATTTTGTGTGTTTGATCTCCTTTCTGACCAACAATATTATTGGCCACTGGTTAATGACCCTACAGGTTTAAGAGGAAACTCTTGACACTTCTAGAATGGGGTAGATCATCTTCTCAAATCACTGATAATAAACTTAAGCGCCTTTGGATCATAGAAGATTTATGAATTTGGTAGGTAGAGTTGTCTTTTATGAACTCACCACCATTATTAGTGGTGGAAATCAAATTTTTTTGTCACCCATATTTATGGTCAATGTTTTAAAAAAAATATTGATTGAACGACTCTCCACTACACTTTTTGCTAAGGCATTCCATGTAGCGATAATCCTTTGGGTGTACCAGTGGTTCCTCTTGTTTGTTTTATTATTGGGTTGAGAATCCATGGAGACCCATGTTTTATGCCCTACCAAAGGTACATAAGAGCCTGACACACCCACCTGGGCGTCCCATAGTGTCAGGAATTGGATCCACGTCTAACAACTTGTGTAAATTCCTGAATGTATTTCTTAAAGATTCTGCTGTCAGACTGGGCTCATATCTTCATGACACTATGGATGTCTTAAATAAATTTGATGGGTTTGCATGAGATACAGAATTTATGTGGTTTGGCATTAATGTTGTGTCTCTATATACATGTATTGATCATTATTTAGACAGCGAGGCATGCTCCCATTTCTTTGAATGTAACCTTATCAAAAGCTCATTCTCTATACCATTTATCCTGGAGAGTCTTGCATTTGTTTTGAGCCATAATTATTTTGAATTTGATAAAAAATTTTATTTGCAGCAATGTAGGACAGCCATGGGTGCAGCCATGGCACCATCATTCGCCAGCCTCTTTATGTGCTTTTGAGAAAAAACACAGCTCTCATTCCCAATGTAAATCCCTTCATACACCACATTATAATAATAATAATAATTTTATTTTTAAAGTGCCTTTCGAATTTTCAAAGTGCTGTACAAAACACATAGTAAAAAGAAAACCAAACATTATAATACAATGTAAAACATTCATAAAACCACAATTTCATCAACAGTTCATATAAAATACTATAAAAAGGCAATTTGGTACAAATGAGTTTTTAAACCAATCTTAAATTCCCCCATGGGGGTGCACTGCCGTAACCGATGGGGTAGAGAATTCCAGAGAGTGTGAGCAGCGTAGGAAAAAGCTCTACAGCCAGATGAATTTAGACTCACTCTTGGAATCTCTAGCAACCCCTCGTCGGCCGAGCGGAGTGATCGGCCAGGGCAGTAAGATGCTAGAAGATATTTCAGATAAGCTGGACCCTGGTCATGTAGGGCTTTAAAAGTCAATAAACAGACTTTAAAGGTGATCCACCACCGAACAGGGAGCCAGTGCAGTTCACGCAGACCCGGGGTAATATGACGGGACCTACTGGTCCCCGTCAAAACCCTGGCCACTTCGTTCTGCACTAGCTGAAGGCAGCGGATTTCAACCCCAGAAAGCCCAAAATATAGGGAGTTGCAGTAGTCCAGACGAGAGGACACAAAGGCGTGGACCAACATAGGTAGCATGTCAGACGGAACAAGGTGTTTCACTCTAGCGATATTCCTGAGGTGGTAAAAGGAAGTCTTGATGACTGCTGACACCTGCAAATGCAGTGTCAGCCTGTCATCCAAGATAACCCCTAGGTTACGCACCCGTTCAGAGGTCGGAAGTGACACACCCCCAAGAAAAATTCCTGAGGTGTGAACCAACAGGTGACCCCTCTATCTGACAACCGGGTCCACCACCAAAACCTCTGTCTTTCTGAGTTCAACTTCAGCCAACTAGAATCCATCCAACCCTGGATTTCTTTCAGGCAGTTGTTAAACACTGAGAGAGCTCTATCCTGGTCAGGAGCAAAAGACAGGTATAGCTGGGTATCATCTGCATAGCAATGAAACCTCAGCTTATACCATCTTATAATGTCTCTGAGGGGCAGCATATACACTGCGAATAACATGGGAGACAGCACAGAACCCTGAGGCACCCCACATAACAAAGATGTTGGGTCAGAGGAAAAAAGCCCCGACACAACTCTTTGTGATCTCCCAGTGAGGAATGAGGTGAACCATCGAAGGACGGTTCCTGATATTCCACAAATCTGCCTCAGGCGTGCTAGCAGCACCACATAATCCATGGTGTCAAAGGCTGATGAGAGAGCAAGAAGAAAAAGAATAGAACGTCTCTTCTGGTCTTCCGTCCTCAAGAGATCATTAAGCACCTGAACCAGCACAGCCTCAGTGCTATGTCTTTTATGAAAACCCAATTGGAAGGGTTTGTAGATGCCATGGATGGTTAAATGGTTCTTCATTTGGGACGCCACTGCCTTCTCAATCACTTTCCCAATAAAGGGTAGGTTTGAGATGAGTCTGTAGTTTGTGAAACAGTCAGGGTCCAAGGTAGCTTTCTTCAAGAGGGGTGTCACTGCCACCTCTTTCAGGGAGCTAGGAAACTCACCTGATTCCAAGGAGCACCAGACTATTTGCACAAGGATTGGACTGATGATGTTGCAACAACCCAGTATTAGGGAAGTTGGTCCAGGATCCAAACTACAGCTTGTAGGGTGCACACCATAGATAATCCTCATGACATCCACAAAATCAGGTCTGCTGAAGGAACAGCAAGAAGACTGAGGTACTGTGAACTCATGCCGTTCAACAGCATCCCCCTTAGAAGCTGCTGGACGCAGATCCGTCCTGATGTCGGCCACTTTATTAGTGAAGAATCGAGCAAGCTCCTTGCACTCTAATTGTGAAAAAGCTTTCCGAACTTGTAGACAGGCTGGGTTGGACAGCCTGTCCACAGCTCAAAAAAGCTGAGCCGATCGATTCCTGGCTACTGCAATCTTCCTGGACAGGAATTCTGCCTTCTTATGGGAGATTGCAGATTGATAGACAGAATAATGATCCATCAATCTAAGGCGGTCGGCATCAAGGGTGGATCTGTGCCAGCAGCGTTCTAATCTTCGCCCCTATCTCCGGATCTCCCTCAACATCCCATCAAGTCAGGGTGCCTTGGGATGAAGGGAAAGGGGGCGTACACAAACAGGAGCAATAGTATCCAGAGCCAATGTAACAGCCTTGTTATAGGCTGTCAGCAAGGTCTCTGGACTACTGCTCGCCAATGCGGGGGATGAGAGGTCAAGAACCACAGCGAGGCCCTGGGGTGTAATATCCCATAAAGGGTGGTATCTCGCCATCTCCACAGAGGTAAGCCTTCGCAGGGGGGTACTAAAATTGAACCTCACTGTGTAGTGGTCTGACCAAATGACTGGTTCCATCCCCAAATCAAAAACATCAATCCCAAGGAGAAAGACTAAGTCCAGAGAGTACCCAGATTTATGAGTAGTGGTGGAAACCACCTGTGTAAAGCCCAAAGAAATCAATAATTGGAGGAAGTGATTACCAAATTGCAAGAGCTCTTCGTTGATCCAGGCATTGAAGTCACCCAGAACCATCAATCTGGGTGACTCAAACGACATGTCAACGATGAAGTCTGCTACTTCCTGTAAGAACCGTTTCCCATCTCCTGGTGGATAGTAGATGAGTACGATTCGAATGCCAACACCCACTACCACTGTGCACTCAAAGGACTCAGCCTCCCCTGTAACCACACTCATTATGAAGTGGTATAGATTCACTGACAATATTATATGCATCTGGGTGGGAACCCAGGAAGAGGCTAGTGAATTCTTAAAGTGGCTCAACCAAAATGATCAAAATTTTAAGTTCAACAGCACTATGAATACATCAAGCCTTGATTTTCTTGATGTGACCCTCATGGCCAAGAACAACAAAGTTGACACTAAGGGCATTCAAAAACCAATTATTACTTATAGCTTCTTAGGTGCTAAGAGTTCACATCCACACATGTTGATCAATTCAATCCCATATGGATAGTTTCTCCATATACTCTCATATTAAGGTTCATACTAAGGATGAGGAGGAGCGAGAAGGCAGAATGCCCATAAGTATTCCTATTAAAACTCACTCTGCATGTAGCCAGCCCAGTGGTGCAGATGGCTGAGATGCTGGATGTCTTACCTCATGTCACACTGATGACCCGGGTTCAGGAATGACTTCAGGTCATTGGGGAGCTGGCATGGGGGGAGGGACGGAGCAGGATTCAGCAGCCAAAAGGCAGCTCTCCTCTCCCAGGGAGGTTGTCTGTCTCTCCATAGTGCTGCTCCCATTGGGTGGAGGTCTGATGGGTAGCATAGGCAGAAGGGGTTGGTGGCGATTGCCAGGGGTGTGGTGGAAGCAGCTGAGCTGGCACCTGGAGTGCATGTGTGCCTCCATGCACATGTACTGCCATGATTGCCAGCGTCCCAGGACAGGGAAGAAAATGGGGAGAAAATATAAAAAATTGTATATATATATATATATATATATATATATATATATATATATATATATATAAACTCAGTCTGCATAGTAACCCATTGTGCCACCAGTTAATATATACTTATCCAGTTTGTTTTTAAATTTCAGCTTTGGTCTACTTATGATTATTTCAAGTGGCAGGGTGTTCCAGGGGTTTGCAATTCTGGGGGTGAAAAAGTATTTACATTTTTGGGTGTTATAGGTTTTCCCCACTATCAGCAAGGGGTGACCTCTTGTGTCTCTGTCCGAATTTTTGAAAGTGATACCTAGTTTCATAAGTAGATAAGGATCATGTGTAAGATCAAACATAAAAAGTAGATTACCTCTTATCTGTCCGGTTTCAAGTGACATAAGATTCAGAGGTTGTAACCTCTCCTCATATCCAGTGTCCCCCTTGTATTTAATACATTTGGTAAATTTCCTCTGGACTTTCTCAAGATTCTTTCTTTTTTGGTGAGCACTAATGTTGTGTAGCATATTCCATGTAAGGCCGGGCATATGACCTATATAGGGGAACCAATATGTTACTGTATCTGGAAATGATGTTTATTTTTGACTGTCCATATTATTTTGTTGGTCTTGGCAATTGCAGCATTAATGTGCGCTGAGCAACCAAAATCATTCGATGTATTTATGCCCAAATCCCTTTAGTTATCAATGAAACCTAAGGGTTTGTCACACAGAGTATAAATATGTTTTGGATTTTTTTTTTTACCCAAATAAATTATTTTGCATCTTTCCATGTTCAGTTTCACTTCCCATGTTTCAACCCATAAAAAGATATTATTCAAGTCTTTTTGTAGACTTTGTATTTGTGATGGTGTTTTGTATGAGCTTCCTAGCTTAGTGTCATCACCATATACTGTATGGTAGACCAACAAAATGTGTATTCTTAGGTCAGAGATAAATACCTGGAATAAAAGTGGACCCTAAACCAATCCCTGGGAGACACCACTGGTGACCCTCCCCACCGCTGATAAGTGTCCGTTTATTATCATTCTTTGTGATCTATCACTAAGCCATTCAATAATCTATTTATACACTTGTTAATATTAGTGCTTATTTTTTCAATTATAGCCCAATGTGGTGTTAAACCGAAAGCTTTGATAAAATCAAAATAAACCACATCACAGGCAATTCTTTTGTTTAACGTCCGGCTGATCTTTTAATAGAAATAAACTAAATTTGTGGTGCTGCTTCTCCCTTTTTCAGAACAATGCTGGTCCTTATCCTCACTGTGTGTTGAAGCCATTATATGGTCTTAAATGAGACTTTCCAAGAGTTTGCATACTATGGAAGTAAGACTAATGGGTATATAATTATTTGCTGCTTGTTTAGTGCTCTTTTAAAAAATGGGAACAACATTCACAGAAGTTGTTCCAGTGACACCGAATTTAAAAAACAGTCTAAGGAGTTAAATACCAGCTTCTTGGCCAGAGGATATGACATCGACTTCTTGAAGGGCACACTTGAAAAAGCCAGCAGTTGAGACAGAAAATCACTTTTGACCCCTAAACAAAAGAAACGTTAAGAAAAAACACCTGCCTGCTTCATTACAAAATACACACCCTTGTCTGCTAAGATTAATCTTGTCAAGAAATACTGGCCAGTTCTTTTAAGGGACCCTGTACTGGCTAGGGAACTAACTGATTCTACTAGAATAGCCTTCTCATGTGCACCAAGCCTCAGGGACAAATTAGTCTGTAGCCAATACCAAAGCAGAGTACCCAAAGCAGAGTTTAGAAACAGGCTACCACCACCTCCAATTGACATGCAACGTTGCAGCCATTGCACCGTATGCCACTACAGACAATGACTTAAAGTTGACAGCTATGACAAAGAAGTAAAAATCTAAACTTTTATAAATTGCAACAGTAATCTTTTTCTTTTATGAATTGCAACAGAAATTTTGTTGTATGTACAATCTGGTGTACCTCTATACATTGGTCATACAAGGAGGCCGTTACATCAAAGAATACAGGAACATATCAATTGCATCAGATCTGAGCAAGCTATCACATCAGTTGGCAAACATTATCTGAGCAACATAACCAACCAACCAACCAAACTTTATTTTTAAAATGCTATTCCAGCATAGACCATAGCGTTTTACAAAATATAATCAACACTTTTAAAAACACACAGCAAAGTTTCTAAATTCAGTTCAATTCAAAGTTTATTTTCCCAGGATAACACCATTGAATGCTAAAACATAGCAGGAGTCTAAATATCAGCATATACCAGCTCAAATAACAATGATCCTGCATGTTCCAGAGAGATGAGTATTGAAGCTATTAGTAGAAATATGAGGGGTGGTGACAGACTGAACCGTTTGATCCAGTGGGAAAGTCATCGGATTTTCACTCTGGGTACCCTGCAACCAAAAGGTCCCAATTTGTGTTGGGACCATACACCATTCCTTTGAGTACCCTTTCATGTATGCTGCTTTATGACAGTTCTTTAAAAAATAGCTTTGCACTGAATTTCCTCCATTGATTTCCATAATGATATTAACACAGATTTCTCTTTTTCTCTCTGTTTGGCTCTGCTTCTACAGTGGCAGACTGAAAAGACTACCAACTGATCCCCTGAGTACTTATACTATGAATTAACAAAATATGGGGAGATTGTGCGAAAAGGAAAAAGTTCTGCTAATCTCCAGTTTTCTTCTATCTGTAATCAGGAATATATTTTGTAATCCAGGTATTGTTTTCTTCTAGTTATGCATCACTATTTAGATTTTACCTGATGTGGATGCACCAAAATAGTCATGCTGTTTGTAATAATGTCTGTCATTTTCTTTTTCCTTACCCTTTCCCTCTCTGCATGCTCCTACATATATTTGACTTTGACTCTCTTTTACTTGCATCTAGCAACCTTTCCCTCCTCCTCCCTGTGTGGAATTTATCCCACAAAAGTTTTCTCTTCTCCCCCTCCCCCCTTTTTCTGCTCTTACTTATTTATCTTAACTATTCACTAATTCAAACAGGCAAAGTAGTAATCTATATAAAATACATACCTTAACATCTCATGGCACCTTGATTGCAACTCATTTTCACATTAATTTCATCATTTTGTTCCAAACATCTTATTTGAATATATAAATTTCAAACCTTTGAATTTATGAACTGTATGGATTACAAGTATGCGGTGAATTAATAAGCACTGTGTGTACTTTGAAATATGCATTGCACTGCTTGTAACTTTGTTTATGTACTAATATTCTATATGAACTCCCCTGCTATACTCCCACCACAACTTCCCGGAATCTAAGGACCTATTAAACCCCATACAATCGGGTTTCAGACCAAAGCACAGCACTGTATCTGCCCTCACCAAAGTCTCTAGTGATTGGCTAAATGCAATGGATACAAAGAAGCACATCTATGCCTTGTTTTTACACCTAACCAAGGCCTTTGATACCGTTGCCCATAGCCTGCAATTGGCCGCATTGAGCTACCTTAGCTTTGATGATACCTTCATGAAATGGTTCAACTGTTACCTTACCAACAGAATGCAACAAATCAAAGACAAAGGTGATCTCTCACTGCTTAAAATTCTACCACATGGAGTACCGCAAGGCTCCATAATGGGTCCATACTCTTCACGATCTATATTAATAACATTGACTCCCAAATACACAAGGCACGTGTGTATCTATTTGTGGATGACACGATGATATACACTGTGTGCTCTTCTCCTGAGCTTCGTTCGAGGAGCTGCAACATAAATTTGACATCCTGCAAAAAAAATTTCTGCACCTGAAGCTCCTCCTTAATGCAAGCAAAACAAAAGCTATGGCCATCTCCTCTAAATCCCACACTCCGACGACAACCGTACACCATTATAGGATACTCACCCTACTTGATGAACCAATTTAAATTGGTGACAACTTTAAATACCTCGGTTTTTGGTTAGACAGCAAGCTTAATTTTACAGTACATTTGTAGGAACTAGTCAAAAAACTGAGATAGCGCCTGGGCGTCTTCTATCGTATTACACATCTTCTCATCTGCAAGACAAAAAAGACACTGGTCCAAACAACTTTCCTACCTCTACTTGACTATGCAGACATCCTCTATAGCCACTGCCCTGTATCAGTTCCAAGTAAACTAGATACTCCATACTACCATGCCCTAAGATTCATATCTAGTGCTCCTTTAAGCACCCACCACTGTCAGCTCTATGAGATGCTTGGCTGGTCCTCTCTTACTATCAGGAGGAAGAGGAATCCAGCCCTTTGGTTTCAAAGGGCAATTACAAATGAACTTCCTTCTTATATCTCCAATCTATTTAATTGAAACTCAGGGACCTACTGTTTGAGACGCTATGCATTTGTTATGTTCGATGTCCCCAAGATCCAAACACGATCTGGTGCTGCTGCTATTAGCTTTGCTCTTCCCACTCTTTGGAAGTCCTTGCAGAAGGCACTTAATATTGTTACAGTACCGGGGATATACATCTTCAAGTCTCTTCTCACAGCTACCTTGAAAGAAACTTGCTCATGTCATAGATAATTACTCAAGACCTTTCTTTCCCAATCCCACTTTTGTTTGTCAGGCCATTCTAGCACTTCTACTCCTCTCCCCCTTACCCCTACCCATTCTCCTCAACCGCCCCGTTCCTCCCCCTTCTCATCTCTTTACTTCATTTCCTCTTTGGCACATACTTAATATCTTCTGTCATGTTGTATTATTACAGGTTACTATAGTTTTGTAGCAGTATTCCCATGTTATCCTTTGTGCCTGTAATCTGTATATACTGTAAAATGCACAAAATGTATCACTGACTGTATTCAAATGTTGTATATGTTGTGTACCAGTATATTTATACCTTTATATTGTTGTCCAATGTAATTGTTGTCCAGGACCACCTCGCAAATGAGCTCGCTCAAAGGTGAAAAGCTTGGTTAAATAAAATTTGTTTGATTGATTGATTGACAACCACCGAAAGATTTCTAAACATTTAAAGTTTGTAAAGTTTTAAAATGTTCTCACTCAGCCAATTGGCTTTGAATGATTCTCAGCCCCCTGACAAAGACTACAGTCGAAGTGCCGGAACTTGATTGAGAGTGACAGGAGCTTCCTGTTCATTCATTTATATATTTCAGCAAATTACATTATTTGTGATGTCCCTGCCATTCACTGCATAGTGTTGCCCCTTATGGAGTGTTCAGATTTCCTGTTCTGGTAGCTTCAAGAAAGGATGAGACCGAATGAAGGGGAAAGTTGCTGGGGGGGGGGAGGAGGAGAGGAACTGAGGGGGGTTGGGGGGATTTAGGGAGGAGGAAGGTCCCACTTTAGACACGGGGGGGTCTTTCACAATCGAGCAGACAAGATAGACTATAAGGCCTTTATCTGCTGGCATATTCATAAGTTCATATGTTCACAAAATTGCTGTGCCAACCCTCTTACCCGAGTTGTGTGAAGACATCACCACCTTTCCTGCACAGGCTCGTGTTAGTTTCTGGTGTTCCAAGTCAGTTAACCTAGTTACTAGGAGAAACCCCATATCGCAGTTCAGTTTATTCAAGTGTGTAAAGAGTTTTCTTCTTTTGACCTCCAAATTTATCCCTTGAACATTTAATGATGCTTTTGTAATGGTACCTATTCTTATGGTATGTTTCTGGGCAGCCTGTATCTCTTAACCCAGACCCGGGGCCTCCATCTCTCATATATGTATAGGGAACCCATTTTTCTATTGTCTCCAAAACCTATTACTGACAATCTTTGTGTGACAGAAACTAGTGTGAACCCTATCATAACTAAATGAACTAGCACAACTGGTGCTACAGCTAACATTTGAAAATAAAAAACAATAAATTGTAACTAACCAATCTCATTACACTTCCAAGGTTGAAAATCCCCACGTCCACTGGGAGACACCACTCAGACTATCTTGGAAAAATGGAATGCTGACTTGGAAATGTCAGTAACATTTGAAGATTGGTTAAAATTTGCTTTATCAAGCCGGCCTGGTGGCGTGAGGGTTGAGGCACTGGACGTCACACCTTGCACCACACCAGTGACCCCGGTTCGGGAATGGATTCTGACCACCGGGGTTGGCAGGGAAGAGGGTGGATAGAGCATCCCAGGACTGTTCTCCACCCTCTGGGGTGGGCAAGGGAAAGCACATCATGCTGTAGCGGCCTGTGGTGACGACTGAGGGCAGCACAGTTGCAGTGCACAGTAGGGAGGAGCACGGTAAAATGTCAGCAAAGTGCTGTACATCATTGCACTGCTGGCTCCTGGGGACAATTGGAGGAAAAATGGTAGGGTGCGACCGTTCAGTTTGATGGCTGTGCTCCCGCCAACCCAGAGGGAAATGCACTGGGGGGTTCGGTCCAGCCCAGCTCGGAGTGGCATGGGGAGGTGGGTTGGAGTGGCCGTGCCGGGGGCCCCGACATGCAAGTGAGCCTGCTGCTCTCCGGGTTGGTGGGGCCAGTGGCTAGATGCCCCCACCGGTAGCGTCGCTGTGGCATATAAAGAAAGAGGTGATAAAAAAATGTGCTTTATCAGCCATAAAAACAACTCTATCCACGATTTGGAGGGAATATGCCTGGAAATGCAACTCCAGATATTTTACAGCCCCAGCTCTACTTCTTAAATACTTACCGTCATCCTATAGTCTGCTGAAGAGGCTGTAAATGCCTGGTTGTGGACTTAGGACATATGTTTTGGCAGTGCCCCTTGTTAACACCTTTCTGGTGTAAATTACAGATTGAACTACAAGATTGCCTGGGAGAACCATTAGAACTGATGGCAGAAATGGGTCTTTTAATTATAATGCCTCCTCATAGACCCTCATGGTCTTGAACCATTTTACCCATATATCTGCTGGCAGAAAGGAAAGCAATCACTCATCGATGGATGACTCCAGTCATCCCTACAGTGAGAGCTTGGGAAACAAAGTAAATAAAACTTACCAAATGGAAAAATTAACGTCTGTCTTGCATGAAAAAGTAGAACTTTTCACAATCAGATGGCAAAAATGGATATAGTACATAACACAGTTAGATTCTGACTTTGTTCCCTAGGGGACTTCCTGTGGCTTGGTCGATGGCGCTGCTTAGGCTGAGGGAGAGGGAAAGCTTTGAATGTAAACAGCCTGGTGATGAGCTTTGAATAATAATATATGGTAAAAGAAATAGTGAAGGCCTCGTTGTTACACAGAGTGCCTTGATCTAAAAAGTATTGACATTGCAATTAATGTGTCTTTGTCTTTTAACCTTGTATCACATTGTACTGGAGCCTTGGCACCAGAATCATTACAGTTTGAAGCTGGATTTATACAGTATATGATGTGCCTCTTACGATATCTTCAATAAAAACTAAATTAAAAAAAAAAGAAAATTCCTGTGTCTTTTGTGAAGAGCACATGATGCATGATCTGCTTGTGTGCTTGTAATCTCAGGCAAGTTTGACATGCTAATGCAAATGACACTAAGGTGTCACCTTGTAAGGGCTGCCTTCCCAATCTGATTTGGCAACAAGCAGTGAAATAGTGTCTTCCCATTGTCATGGGCACACCCATTGCCACAGCTGATACCAGGATTGTGCTGCAGCCCTCTGTCCTGGCAACCCCCCCCCACTCTATGTCTGGTGTTCCATCTTCTGTGCCTAATCAAAGCCAACAGCCAAACTGGTTCCTGTTACAGGGATGTTTTTGTTAGCTGCTTATTGTTACATTCATGTGAGGGCCCAACATACTCCCCTCCCCATGAGCAAGGCTCTCTTAGTAAAGGTCTCCCAGCCTGACCTAGCCACCACTTTAAAATAAAATACTGTAGCTATGAGTCCCAGCTCCCCATCCAGCTCCTGCACCGTGCTTACACACCGTCTCATGCATCTTTTTTGTGGCTGCCATGTTTTAAAGACTTCACTACTCATAAACAAGTGTCTGCCCCATTGAGAGGCACCAACTGCCAGTAAAACTAATCATGGGGGACCTGTGGCAGTCCTGCCGTGCCAACTCTCGTAAGCCTCCTAGCCAGTGTGCCATACAGCTTTTGCTGCTGTTTTACCTGGAAGGGAAAGGGACAGTTTCTTCCTTCTATTGACCTCCTGTGCCAGGTCAACACTCTGGGGATTGAGATTAACTGTTGGACCATCCTGCCACATAGGGGTGATAACCATTGAAAATAAGGCTACGGCTGAAAGCTGCACCCAGGATGCTTCCTCCTTCCCTCCCAAGTGCCACTGGTAAATGATGCATAGTCACATGTCATTTACCAGTGCCTATCAGGAAGGAGGAAGCATTTTGAGTGCAGCTTTCAGTTACAGCTTTTCAATGGTACTCTTATCAGGGATGTTACTGGAATAAAGATATCTTGGAACAGGTTTAAAGAGGAGAGTCGGCCATAGCAGGTGAGCAGCAGCAGCTGGTGGTCGGGCTGGCAGGGTAAGGGGTATCTTACTTGTAGAGATGAAATTCCAAAGACTTACACGTTACTGTAGTAACCATGTATGTTGGATTAAGGGAATTTCTTGCAATGAAACAAGCAGAGGAACTATGAACAACCACTGGACCACCAGGTAAATAAACTGACAATGCATCCTGTAGTGCTGTTGGGCTCCGAGAGCCCATGCTGCTGTACCAATTACTTCCTTCCTATCTTTTTCTGCAAAAACAATAACAGAACTAATTAAAAGCATAGCTTAACATATGTATTAGTAAAAATAATATGCATGTTAAATCCGGATTTTAATCATTTTGAATCACATATGCTACAGAAGAGACTTTAGAAGATTGGTTAGCAAGCAGCTCAGAGAGTAGTCTAGCTCTCGCTTTAATGACATCATTATGTTGCGTGTCTGCCAGACACTTTGTAGAGCAGACAGTGAGGAACTTCTGAATAGAGAAGTTTTTTGTTTACATTTTTCAAATGCTACAAAACTGCATTTATGTTTATTACATAAATGTAGAAACACAAAAAGAGCCACTCCTGGATTACAGCAGAGCGTACAACCTAAAGTCCATATCAGTACACAGCAAAAAAGGTCTGCTCAAAATTATCGAAAAGGAAAAAGCTGCCAAAATGTAGTTTGTTGCAATTTAAAAAAATTCCTTCAATGCATATATATTTAAAATACAGGCACATCACCTCCAGGTCAACAACAAGAACACCCTTTCAAGCATAATGCTCACTGTATTCCATTTGTAAATAAGGTCAGATGTGTAGTATTATGAGAATGGGGTGAGCGTTAGGCTTGAGAAGCCCAAGACACACCCCTCACCTGCTCTCCTGCCTGGTTTGGAAGGGTTGGGTGTTAGAGTTGGAAACCCTAATGCCTCATTTCCCAACTTTTATCACTTTGACCCTAACTGGAGCATTAACAAAGTTTTTTGCAATGTATTTCCTTACTTTTTGAGATAGTATAATAGTATCCTTATTTTACTGTGGGAGCGCTGGGTCCTTTGGGCCCTATTCCTCTGTAGATGCATATATGTATATAGCTGTGGAAGCATAGGGCCCTCTGGATCCTGCACTTCCACTTATAGTACAATAGTGACCAAATTGTCAGCATAGCCATCTTATTACCCCATCTCATGTACCCAGTACAGAACATTTTTGGAATTACTGCCAAAACATAGTTCTGCACAACTGCAATGCCATTCCATGTCTCAGGTGCAAAAACACATTTTGGGCAGGATTTGAAAAATGACCGCCATGACATATGTGAGGTGGGGTAATAAGAAGGCTATGTTAAAAATCTGTGGTAAAAATATTTTACATTTCTGAAGTTACAAGCGGCTATAGTGAAATTGCAAAAAATGGTCATAGCTTTGGTATTTTTTCATATTTTGACCCCACATTTTTAACATAGTCTTTTTATGACCCCACCTCATAAACCCCATAGGTGAAAATGTTCAAATCTGTGCCAAAATGCCATTCCACACTACATGTGTGAAAACACATTTCAGACAGGATGTGAAAAATGACAGCTGTTTTGTTCTTGAGGTGGTGTGAAAAAATGGTTATGTTGAAGATTTGGAGTCAAAATATTGAAAATTACCAAAGTTCTGCATGAACATAGAAAAGTTTCAATGAATGCATGTAACTCGCCCATTTTTAGGAATTTTTACACCAAATTCTCAACATGGCCTTTTTGGGACCCCACCTCATGAACACTGGCATTGCAATTTTGTTATTCAGTCCCAAAAGGTGATTTCACACAGTGACCGTAAAAATCACCTTTTGGGCCTGATTAACAAAATGACAGTGGCAGTGTTTATGAGGTGGGGTCCCAAAAAGGCCGTATTGAAAATTTGGTGAAAAAACTTCTGAAAAATGGCAACGTTATGAACTTAAGTTCAAAATGCCAGTGAAATACATTATATAGCACTTACCTTTATTCCTCAGTTCGTGGCTTGGCTTTGAAGAATGCAGACGTGTCCTGGAACACAGAAAATGACAGCCTATGACCTCCAGTGGCAAATAAAGGGTAAGGGGGGATGGTGGGTGCTCAGTGGGAGGGTAGGGATGGGGAGGAGCAGGGGAGATGACGAGGACCATTTCTTTTTTCAGGATTAAAAAGACATTGGGACTGTTTTCTTTACAGGTCTGAATAAAGAAATTAAATATATTGGGACACTGGGGGTGGACTCCCCAGTGTCCCACACTGCTGGGGGGCACCAAATGCTGACATGGGGATTGGGCCCCCTGATGTTGGCTTACTAATATAAAACAACAGGCTGTTGGAGGGGGGGGCATCTGACACCAGGGGTGGGCATACCAGTGTCAGATATTTTAAATGAATGATCAAAGGAGTAGGGGATGCTGATTGGAGGGTGGAGGGTGCAACTAGACATCAGGGAATATGTGGGGGCAGTGATCGGGGAGTCAGGGTGCCACTAGACATCAGGAAAAATGGGGGGGCTTATAAATGACACTGCAGCTGGCAGAAGAAGTTCAGCTGCAGCTGCAATACTAAATAAAATCTGCTGTTTTCATACAGGGAACACGACGGAAAGCTCCTCTACCTAAGCTGTGCACCCAGGAATTTGGGTGCCCAGAAAAAGTATTACTAGGGCTAATTGTAAAAAACAAACACCAGAATCTACCTAAATGGGTCTCGTTTAGCTAGGTTCTGGTGTTTGTTTTGTAAAATGACAGCATTTTTATGTATTTTCCATGTTTTTAGTTGGTGAAAAAAAAACAAGATGGTGGCTCGCGAAACAGGATTTCTTCCTCACAAGAAAGATTTCTTCCTCACATAAAAAGAACGGATCTCGTGAGAATGAATCCTTTTTTGTGAGATCAAATTCTTTGTCAAACTTTTTACCTCTGTTCTGAAAAATGAACTTCCAATAGCAAATAATGGGAACTTAAAAACTGAATAACTTTGGAACAGGTTAATATTTTTGCTACAAACAAAGTTATTTCTATCATAAAAAAAATTACGCCAAAATTCCACATTGTCTGGGTGCAAGGCAATGAGGAAAAAAATACAAAAAGTGGTGACTTTTCACTTTTTACACTATCCGGATCTCGGAATCCACACATAGAAACACAGAAATCGATGGCAGAAGAAGACCACAAGATCCATTTAGTGTGCCGGATATGTGAAATGATACCTTTCTGTGCCGGTCCCAGTCATATTTTAACCCATTTACCATTTTGGCCTTCTCCACAAGCAATTCCATGGGTCGGCCATCCTCTCAGTGAAGAAGAACTTCCTAACATTGCTCCTGAATGGCCCACCCTTGAGCCTCATAGCATGTCCTCTAGTTCTGATGCTTTTCTTCTCCTGAAGGAGCTCCTGTATCCCTACCTTATTTATTCCCTTGATATACTTGAATGTCTCAATCATGTCCCCCCTCTTCCTCCTCTGCTCCAGGGAGTAAATGTTGAGCTCCCTCAACCTAGCCTCATGTGCCATTTGATGCAGACCCTGAATCATTTTTGTGAATCTCCTCTGCACACTCTCAATCCTATTAATGTCTTTCCTAAGGTGCGGCCTCCAGAACTGTATGCAGTACTCCAGGTGGGGGCACACCAGTGCCCTAGTGACAGCACCACCTCCCTTCTGCGACCCATGATTTCCCCTCCCTATGCAGTCCAGCATACCACTGGCCTTTATCTTCACTTTTTCACACTGCTTCTCCACCTTTAAGTCATCTGATATAATGACTCCTAGGTCTCACTCCTGGTTGGTGCATGCCAGCTGCTCCCCTCCCAGGTAATATCCCACCTTGGGATTTCCCTTGCCTAAGTGCATGACCTTGTACTTTTTGCTGTTGAATTTCAGCTGCCAGGTGTCTGTCCACTCCTTGAGTTTTCATCCAACCAGAATGAAACTTATCATGTCAAGAGGTCTACCCCACAGAACAGTGCATACCAAATTTTGTGCAAATCCATGAAATGGTTGCAAAGTTATTAAAGTGCAAAATATGAGGTTTAACATTAAACAGGCTACTCAACCTAACTAAAGGGGCACGGCGGTGCCCCATAATATATTAGTTGCAAAAAACTGCATGAATGCAACATTTAGGGTTCAGCCTAAAGCAACAAAAGTAGGGAGATATGGTTTTAGGGTTTCTAAAACTAAAATTCCAACCCCACCCCTGAAGCAAATCGGGGTGCAATCTTCCTTGGAGCTGTCAACCCTAACGCTCACCCCATTCTATACACTCCTGAAACATACACACCTATGTCCATCAAATCTGAGCTTTATTGCTACCTCAGTGGGGTGAGCTTTAGGGTTGACAACCCCAAGGAAGACTGCACCCCTGATTTGTTTCAGGGGAGAGAGTATAGGGTTGGAAACCCTAAAACCACATTTTCCTACTTTTGTTACTTTAGGCTGAACCCTAAATATTGCATTCATGCAGTTTTTTTGCAACGCCATATATGAACAATGGTGGTGAAAATTTTCTAGTCCTGCCAGAAAGATGATTTCACCAATTGACCACAAAATCACCTTTCAGACTTGATTTGCGAAATTCCATCACCATTGATCGTGAGGTTGGGTCCCAAAAAGTTGGGGTCAAAATATACAAAAATGACAAAGTTATGCATCAAAGTTCAAAACCCCCATTGAAATACATCGAACCCTACTTACCTTAGTTTCTCATTTTGCAGTTGGCGGTTCCAGCAACAAGATGTGTCTTCGATCGGAGAGTGGATCTTTGCCCTGGGACCTGTTCAGGTGAATGAGGGTGTGTGTGTGGGGTACGGGTGTGTGTGTGCTCAATGGGAGGTCAGGGATAGATTGGCATACATGTGATATGTCCAATTTGCTTAAGAGGGAGATTTGGGTCAAATTAGGAGGGAGATTGGCCGGCTAGTAGGGAGATGCCGTAACATTGTGAGTTTGTCCTTAAAAACATAAGAAAAAAGTAATTACAAAAATGTAATGTATTTCATTTTATCAAGAATAAGCACTACAAAGAATAAACAACTAGTTATATAAAGTTATCAGATACATTGTTCATCACTGATTTAATTTTTATGTGTCTTTATCTGCCCCAAAAATATGGATAATGTGGACAGAATTTTACTTAAGCAGGAGATTTTGTTTCCCAGGAGGGAGGGAGGGAGTTCAGGCAAAAAAAAACAGGAGTCTTCTGCGTAAAGAGGGAGATATCACATGTATGGATTGGTGATGGAATATTTTCTTTTTTATAGGTGTGGAAAAAGTCACTGATGGACAGTTTTCCTTATTACAGCTTATACTGAAATACACAGATGGTGATCAGAGGGTGGGGGGTGCCAGTAGACACCAGGGAAAAATTTTAAAATATGCTTGTTTCTTGTATGTATTATAAGTTGTTTATCTCTTTTTCAGAAAAAAGATCACTCCAGTACAGCCATGACCTCAAAATAAACAAACTTGTGTTAGTTTTCTGTTCTTGGGGAGAGGCTAAGAAGCAGTATAAGCTTACGCTGAAACCAAAAATACATTTTTCTAAACTTCTGCAGTTCTTTTCACTTCATATGAAGTGAAAAGAACTGCAGGAGTTTAGAAAAATGTATTTAAGTTTATACCTTATTAGTGAAGTTCACAGAATAACAGGTTAAATGTTCCTGTATCCACAGAAAAGGAAAAATAAAAGTTGTTATGAAAGCAGAAATTCTACATTATTAAGGAGGTTAGTGAACTTTAAATATTATGATAAGAAATTGTTGTACTGAGAGATATATGAGGTATCAGTTATTTATTGTATTTTGTGGTGTCTTGTCTTGTTCAATTTAGTTGGAGAAGTGGTGGGAGTCAAACATTACATACTGTGGATCATAAGCAAAGATGATTGTTGAAAGATTAATGTTTTGAAATTGTAAGGGGCTCTTAGACTTCCACATGTATATATTGAATAGGATATTTGGATGTGAGAGATAAAACTGATAGAAAATGTTAATTTGTTTCACTGAAGGTAACCAGTTTCCTGATGAAGGGATGTTTCCCTAAACATAGAAATGTAATACTGGAAGTAACTGATTAAATAATTGAAAGTCTTGGAAAAGAAAGGTTTCTTTATTTGTCTCAGGGTGAGTGGGCTAGCATTCCAGTATATTTATTTTTGGTTATCTCTTTTTCAATAAAAACTGTGATAAAAAAACATGAGGACATCAGTCAGAGGGTGGGGGGTGCCACTAGACACCAGGAAAAGAGTAAAAAAATACAGAATTTCTGTGTTTATGCAAAATGTATGCTTCTGCTTTTTCCATGTATGTATTTTAAGTTGTTTATCTCTTTTTCAATAAAAACTGATAAAAAAAACAAGGACATCAGAGGGTTGGGGTGCCACTAAACACTAGGGAAACATTGAAAAATATGGGGACAGCAATGAGAGGGTGGGTGGGTGTCACTAGACACCAGGGAAACATTAATGAATATGGGAACGGAGATTGGAGGGGTTGGGGTGCCACTAGACACCAGGGAAAAAGAGGGAGTTATGGCTTCTGCAAGTTCCCATGTTATCCTATGTGAATAAAATGTTTTTGTGTATGAAGTGACCATTCTTAGTATGGCCAAACTCTTTTTTTATTTAGCCATATGAAAAAAGCTGTAGTGAATCATGAAAAAGGATGTAAAAAGGAAAACAAAATTGGGGGGTCATTTTAACAATAGTAAAGTGCAGAGTCCACCTCTTTGGGTTGCTGTGATCAAGATACATGTGTTGGTTTCTGTGCAGCATGTCATTTTTGTGGGTTTTGAAATTTTGTTTTGAAGAAAAAAAAACACTTTGTTTTAGGTTTCCCAGATTTTCTTCAAGGGCCTAAAAATAGATGCAAAATAAGCCAAATGTTCATGTTGCACCTCTCAGATCTTAATGATCAACTGGCTGAATCCTCAACCTCCCACGCTTGTGCAGTGGAAACAGAAAGTTTGGGAAATTGAATCTATGGAGTGCGCCACAGCAGTACTCAGGTGTAGATTGCCAACATTTTTAGAACTTTGGTAACCTTGGCACCAGTTGTAAGCCTTCCTCATAATGAGGATATGGAGGAAGAGTTCTAGCCCCTAGCTCCCATGTTATTTATTTATTTCATTGTTCTGAAAAAATCTTTGAGCGAAAGCTCTTTTGCAAAGGTTTCATGTCAAGTACATGGCATATACAGTACAACAGAATGGGAATTGCCCCCTCTGCGGTTCACACTTCCTGGGAAGGAGTGTACACAATAAGAACAATTCAGGGAACATTTAAACAAACAGTGCAATGGTAATGCAAACAGAGACATAATGCAGAATATAAGTACAGAATAACAAGTAACCAGCTACTGAAGCTACTGCCAAATACCTTAAACAGAGTACGACTATGAGCTTACGGAGGAACACAGAGACAAGGACCTCAGCAGCCCATAGTACAGGTTTTGTCCTGGTAACAGGGATGAGGACTAAAAAAAGTCAACTTGGGGGATGGGAAGGGGGATGGCTATAAGGGTGGGTGGGAAAGAAAAGTATTTGGGGGTAATTTTAACAATCGTAAAGTGCAGAATCCACCTTTCGGGAAGGCAGGGAGATAGCGGGAGGGGGCAAAATCACAAGAGTGTCAGAATGATCAGTTTCTAGGTCTCACAAGAAAATCTGTGCAGACAGACAAGAGACAGAAAAAGATAGGATAAAACAGATCCTTGCGTTTACCTCTTTCTACATAACAAATGGGACAGAATCTTATTCAACACTTTCACATGGAGGAAACAGGGATTGAGGGAGTGGACAAGAAATGGGAGCCATTTAGGGCAGGTGCGGCAGAAATGGCAGGATGCTGCACGAAGAAGGTAAGTAAAAACAGGAAGGCTAAAAAAAACGTAGTTCCTGACAGAGGCAAAGGACACAGTGAGAGGGAAGGGAAAGGCATTTAGGAAATATGAGGAGAGCCAAAGTGATGAGGACAGGGAACCATATCTGGGGTTAACTAGGGAAACAAACAAGATGGTAAGAATTCAAAGGCCAAGGAGAAATTGAACATTGCAGAGGGGCAAAGCAGGGCGATAAGGCATTCTTCCGATAAATATTCACTATTGAGGGGATTGGTCCACTGTCAGACTGTGCAGCATTTTTAGGGGGAGGAGAGAGGGGGGGAACCACTGTCACTCACATCACAGAAAAAAGGGTGCTGGAAGGGTTAAGATGAACAAATGAATGGGTCCAGATGCCATGCACCCAGGGATACTAAGGGAAATGGAGAAGGTGCTTGCAGCATGGCTAGTAGATATTTTCAATTGTTTGTTGGTGGTCCAACGAGGACTACAGGACAGCGAACAATGTGCTTCTGCACAAACATGGCAGAATGAACAATATGGGTAACTGCAGATGTGTCAGCCTGTCATCTATATAGGGAACATTTCTGGAAGCTGTACTAAGGGAAAGGTTGCTAGACTTTCTTGAGGTAAACAGTCTACAGGACAATAGGTGACACAGATTCAACTGTTGGAGGTTATGCCAGAAGAACCTGATGAAGAGTTCTTTGACTGGGCAACTAGAGTGGCCAACAAAGGACAGGCAGTAGATATACTGTACGTGGACTTCAGTAAAGCCTTTAACTCAGTCCCCCTCAGGTGACTAGTCAAGAAAGAAAATCAGCCGGACTGACAATGCAGTGATAGGACTACCGCTCATGATGCCAGCAACATGGATTTGGGAATGAACATGAATCATCGGAGGTTGATGGGGGGGGGCTAGGCATCTCAGAGGATGCTCTCATTCTCTGAGGAGGGAGGGTTCCATCATCTGTTGCAATAATGCTACCTGTGTGAGCACTTATGGCAGCGCAATTGTAGGACTAGTGGGAGGGTTTGGATGTCACTGGCATCAGGGGCATAACCATGCATTGCACGTGCAAGCCTCTTGATGCCCTTGCTGCAGTGTCTTGTGGGATTGGGAGAAACTGTAAAAAAATTGCCCCTGTGACCCTGACACTGGATGCCACGATATCTGGATCCATCCACACCAACACTGTGCACCTTCTGGTAACACAAGAGACTTGGGGTAAATCACCCCTGCATTGTTCTTGCCTGTGGCTGCAACCCTTGGCTACATGAAGGATGGCACATGTATGCAGGTGGGACTGGTAAGGTCATGCCTTGGGAGCTCCAAAAAGAGTAGGGCACTGGAGACAGGAAGGGGCATAAATAGTAACTAAAATAAAAACTAGGGATGGAGGAGGGGGTAGCATCATAGGTGGAAAATTGGCCGAAGGGAAGGACACTGGGTGGTGGTGAACAGAAAGCACTCTGAAGTTAATGAGGCAATGAGTGGGGTACCAATGAGCAGAGTACTGGGGCCCGTTCTCTTTAGGATATTCATTTGTGACATGGGGGTAGGAGTTCAGGAAATGATCTGTCTGTTTGCAAATGACACCAAGATCTGCAGGTGAGTGGACAGCAAAGATTGGATTTGATTTAATGCCAAGAAATGCAAGTTAATATACATCAGAAACAAGAATCCAGACATGCAATACCTGATTGGGGGAGGAGGAGGGAATTGATAATAGAAAATGCAACAGAGAAACCATGGAGGTGATATTGGAAAGCTTCAAGTCTGCTGCACAGTGCAACATAGCAGTGTAGAATGCAAACAAGATGATGGGGTGTAGTGGGATCAGTAGAAGTGGAGAGGTGATCCTTCCCTCGTATACAACTCTAGTTCAGCCTCACCTGGAGTACTGTGCAAAGTTCTGGAGCCCACATCTGTGGAAAGACTGTGGTAGAGTGGATGCTGCATGGAGGAGGACACAAGATGGCCCAGGGGCTGGGGAGAAAGCATACAAGGAAAGATTGAGGCAATTTAACATGCTCACCCTGAAGACAAGGTGGAGGGACATGATTGAAATGTACAAATATCTCCATGGGATTAACAGGGTGACATGAAAGAATTGTTAACCCTTGCTACAAACAAACACAAGGGGAAATATACAAAATCTGACTGGAAGAAGCCTCAGGAGGGCTATATGTGAGTACTTTTTCCACAGAAAGAGAGGTGGACAAGTGAAGGAGGTGGTCTATGCCAAAACAGAGTGGATTCAAACATGGGCAGGACAGGCACAAGAGCCTGATAAGGGTAGGAAGAGGTGGAAAGAAGGAGAGAAAAGGAGGAAGACAGTCATCATATGGGTATTAGACAGTTTTGGGCAGACTGGATGGGCCAGTGGGCCTTTTTCTGGCATCATAGTTTATGTTTCTGTGGCAGCACCACTAACTGATCTATTTATCTGTTCCCTGGAAATGTGTCATGCCAGTGGATTGCAGAGTAGCTAAAGTGGTACCACTCAACTACACAAGAGTGGGGAGAAATGGCCTGGGAAACTACAGGCCAGTAAGCCCGACCTCGATTGTGGGGAAGCAGCTGAAAACTATCCTAAAGGAGTACCTGGTAGAGTTCCTGGAGGCTAACAGAGTACAGGACAAGAGCAAGCATAGGTCTGTGGTAGGTCATACCAGATTAACCTAATCAGCTTTTTTGATGGGTCACAAAGGTAGTGGATGGTGAACAAGCTGTTGATGTGCTATACTAGGACTTCAGCAAACCCTTCGACTGTGTACAGCACTGAAGGCTGGCAAAAGAATCTAGAAAACCTGTGGCGGGGAATAAACTCAGCAGACTAATAGAGAACTGGTGGGGGGGATTCAGAGGGTGGTCGGTAACAGGGAATTCTTAGGGGTCAGGTGGCTTACACCAATGGGGTTCCATCAGTCCTGATGTCAGTGTCATTCATCATCTTCATGTGACATAGCAGAGGGCATATAGTGCAAAGTCCATCTCTGCTGATGACATTGAGGTTTAGGGAGGGTGGACACAGGGAATAAAAGACATGAAAAGAGATCTAAAAAGGCTAGAGATGTGGTTTAAGGTGTAAGATAAGAAATGTAAGATTATGAATATTGTCCCCTATGCAAAAAGGGGCGAGAAATACATGTCTGAGGTGCATACCCCACCCATGCAGCTCTGCACCCATGGAAGATCCAGGACTGGCCACATTCACAAATAGTGGCCACTGCACAACACCTGTACATGGCCCCACCACCCTGGTGCACAGACCCACGGGGGTGGACAGGTGCGGAGCTGCAGATCTGGGTGGGCAGCCAATCAGCTGCTGGACCCAGACCCCACAGTGGATCACCTACACCCGTGTGTGGTGGGCGAGGTACCGGCACATAGAGTACCACATGTGGTGTGGGAGGCAGGTGCTGGGATGACCACCCGCAGGCCCCCCAGTGTATCCCACATGCTGGGGCTTCCTCGGTGGGTGTGCACAGGACCCTGCCTCACAGCCGCAGCCTGCAGCTGATGCTCCCAGGGGGCCGCATAACTGCCCCGCTGCCTTTACAGCTGCCCTGACCTGGCAGAGGCACTGACACCTGCACCCAGCACTCTGCACATTCGTGCATCCTGTGGAGTGCCGGCACACCCCCTGCACCTCCCCCGGTCCCCCCCCACAGGTCCACATGCCACAGGGGATCCGGTGTGAAGGGGAGGGCATCTGTCCAGTTGTGAATGTCGTGCAGGGGGGTGCAGTGGGCCCAGACAGGTGCAGAGTGGGCTACGTGCCAGGGTTATGTGGCACGTACCCATGCCACACCTTCATGGATAGGGCCCAATGGTGGGAAAAACCCTAGAACTGACTATTGGATGAAGGAAGTGAAGATGGTGGAGACTACTGAAGAAAGGGACCTGGGATTCATTATCAGAGACAACCTCAAGTCCTTACCCAAGTGCAACAAGGTATATGCGATGGAGAGCAGAATGCTGGGGTGTGTAGGTAAGGCATTCACCAGAAGAAGGGGTTGATAATACTGCTGAAGGGGGTGGTGATACTGCCCCTCTACAGGTCCACAGTGAGGCCGTACTTGGAGTACTGTTTCCAGTGCTGGATTCCTCACCTGAGGAAGGACAGGCACTGCTTGGAGAGAGTTAGGAAGATGGCTATGTAAATGATACAGGAGCAGCAGTGGAGGATGTATGAAAAGAGGCTGGAGAATAACTATTCTTCTTAAAACCAGAAGGGATAGGGAGAACATGACTGAAATCTACAAGTTCTGAGGGGTATCAACCAGGTAGACTACTGAGATCTATTCATAAGGAATGAAAACCGTAATCAGAGGACATGGATGGAGGTTGGAGAGTCAAAAGGGATGATAGGAAGCTCTTTTCATGGAGAGGGTGGTAGATGCCTAGAATAGTCTGCCAGAACCAGTGGTAGTAGCCAAATCAGTGACCATTTTGTTCAACATACATAGTCGACAGGTCATGAGGATAACGTCGTATCTGTACATTACAAGGAATACTGGGAACATATTCTCAAACACCTTTATATGTCAGTAGGCACAGAGAGCGTGGATCTAAATTCTGGTCTGATCACCAGAAACTGTCACAGTCTAGTATAGAGTCCATCTGGGAAGCCATATTGTTACATGTTATTTGTTAATCTGCCTTAACTCCCATTTTGCGTTACAATCTAAGCTTAATTCATCAAGATCTGACATCTGAAAGTACCCGGATGGACCACCTCCCCATATATTCAGATCAACAGTCAGGTAGTAGGTCAGTTGTTGTTATTTTCAAGGTTTTAGTCTAATGCAGAGAGGGGGATGGGGAGGGGAAAGGGAGGGGGTTCCCAGTAGCACCCCCAGCCCCAATAAGGGGGGAGAGGAGGAGGGGGGCAAATAAACAGGGCATAAAGGTGGTAGACTAGATGGAACAGTAAGAATTATGAACCATGTTATGGGTGAGAAAAATTATCATGGCATCCCAGAGTGGAGCTCATGGGACTAAGGAATCGTCTTTTAACATATAGTACAGCTGCGAGCGGGTCCATCTGGAGGTAAATTTATCCTGTCTTTCATTAAGGTTGTAAGTTATCCATTCCATTTGATAAATCTGTTTGTTAATCAACCACCAGTCTTGAATAGTAGGTGGTCTGGCGATTAACCAAGCTTTGGTAACAGCCTTTTTGACTGCTGTAATAAGAAGATGGAGGAGATACATAGTGTTGGGGTTTCTTAATTCTCTAGGGAGAAGCAGGAGAAGATACATTTCCTCAGTTAATTGGAGCTGCGTCCCAAATAGTTCTTGGAACTTGGACTGTAGTTGTAATATGAAGGACTGACATTTGGGGCAGGCCCACATGATGTGTGTGTGGGTTGCCCTGACTTCCCCACAGGCACATAGTGACTGGTGATAACAGGGGTTCTGAAATACCTGATAAGGTTTTTCCATGTGTATTCAAACCACTGGTGTGAACTGGTAACCAATGTTCCCCCTAATTTTTAGTCTCTGTGGGTGGGCAACTGATATGTGTGTGTGCGGCACTTTGTGCAAAAAAATGTATTCATGTGCGCAAATTCGGTGGCCAAACAAGTGACATATTTTATTGCCATACTCAATGCAAAGTATAAATATACATTCTGACACAGTCTGAAGCTTGGATGTGCATTGTGCACCATAAAGGTATGAACTGGAAACATGTGTAAACTATGTGCATTTTAAAGAGTCTTGCTTGCATCTAAAAGGGGGAGCTGCTGCTGATGCATTGCTAAGAAATCAACATCTACTGTTTCTCTCCTGTCTTTCCCATTCTTCCAGTGGACGTATATTTTATTTAGATCCATTTTTCCTCCAGATGCTAAAAGCAATTTTGTTTGCATCAGCATATCTAAATGGCTTTCTTTCAAGCAGTTTCTTTGTTTGCTCTTAATGCAGTTCATGAGGCTGAAGCCTCTTTCACAGTCAGCACTAGAAGCTTGGAATGTTGTAGTAGTTGTAGTAATAGTAGTAGCAGTAGTACAATTTATTGTTCAGCATAAAGCAGTTACAATATACTAAAATCAGGACAAAATACATAGTAAATATAAACACACAATAAATAAATCAACAAGGAACTTAAATATCTTTACAATGCAATTCAATTTAACAGTGTCCGTTGAGTACCCTTTCACATAAAAAACCCCCACAGGACTTCAAGTCCTCCTAATAAACTTTACAAATGAGCTGAAATTAAAAATCTTGCAAAGATCTCTACCATGTTTTTCTCTTTCATAGTAAACAAATATTCCAAAAGATCCTCCAGGGGGAGACTGAGATCACCTAACAATCCACCCAGCAGTTTTTTCCTAGTTGAGTCGTACCTAGGACACAAGAGTACCACATGTTTGAGATCATCTATCATCCCCACTCCACATTTACAATATGGCGAAAATACCCCGTCTCTTTTTTGTCTGAAATGAATGCATTGAGCATTATAGTTTTCAGTTCAGAATCTCGTATAGATTCTCCTTTGTTTAGGACAGGTTAAAAAGAGAGATATGGCTCATATCCCCCATGAAATCTTTACTTTTTTTATAAAACTCATATAGCTTAAACTTGGAGAGTTGAACATAACAAGAATTTATGTCTAAGTCAATAAGCCTTAATTTGACATCCTGCCTAATCTCCTCAAATTGTGTCATGTAAATTTTATATAAGAGGCGGCCCAATCTGGCTGGCATTATTGTTTCCTTAATCAGTTGAATAAAGGGATGCACATATCCCATGCTGGCCAATTTGATGACTTCTTCCACACACATTCTGGGATATCTTTGTTGGGGCAAAAGAAAGTTTCAACAAAAAGAGAATCTGTCATTCACAGGTGAGAGAAGTCAAGGAACGTTGTCCTAACTCCAAGGCAAGAATACAGCTTGGAGTTCCATTTGGCAACATTAAGATGCATCTATAGAGTTTATTCAGAATTATTTCTAATTCTCTAACCTTAGTATAACCCCAGATTTCAGAGGTGTATAACGTGCTCATTCTTATTTTGGCATTAACAACTCTTTATACCCCTCTGACCAATGACTTCCCCATCTTGCTGTTAAATATTTTTAGGGCATTTACTGAAGATCCCATTTTAAATCGAATAGCCTCCAAATATTTGGTCCAAGATAGGCTATAGGCAGAAAGGACACCTAAATAGTCATAACACTTAACAATGTCTATATGGTTACTGTTTAGCCTATAGCCTACTGTATTCTTGGTTTGACAGCCAAAAGCTACAATGTTGGTCCTGCCAAGATTAACTTTTAGTTTCCTTTGAGAACGGAGAGATTCAAAGTGAGCCAATTTTCTTTTAAGACCTAGGACTGAAGCAGAGAGCAAGACTAAATTGTCTGCATATGCTAAACATTCAATCCTTTGATCATTAATTTTTGGAGCATGAAAATGTGGGTTACCAAGTCGATCCAAGACTGTATTAATATAGATGTTAAAGAAAGTGGGGGTTCAAAATACACCCCTGTCTGACCCCCACATTTGTCTCAAATCTATCAGTTAGATGACTATACTGATTATACTGGACTCTTGCCCACATATTTTCATACAGTCTAATAACAATGTCAAGAAGTGAGGCCTCCAACTTCAGATCCCTTAATGTAGCCCAAAGGATTTTTCTACTAATACTGTCAAAGGCCAAGGAGAAGTCCACAAAACAGCAATATAATCTGTTTTTTCTCACTTTAGTATACTTCGAGATCAGGTGCTGAAGCACATAACAGTGTTGTACTGTAGAACAGTCCTTCCAGAAACCATTCTGTGCCTCATTCAATACTGCATTCTCCTTGACCCATGACAGCAATCTGCCCAAAATTATCCTAGAGGAAATCTTCTGTGAAACATCTATCAAACTAATAGGCCTATACATCCTTGGGTCATTCGGATCCTCTTTTTTAAAAATTGGGAAGATACCTGCCTAACTGGCAGGGCAAGAGTACCCCTGAACCAGGCCATTAAACTGCAAAAGAAGAAAAGGAATCCACCAGTTGGGAAAAACCTTACAGAGATCACCTAGGACCCCATCCGGTCCTGGTGATTTTTTTTTGCACTAAGCTCAATCAGCGCCATCTGGATTTCATCCTCTGTGATCAAGACAGGTCTTGGAAAAAATTCATCCTCCTGTATTTTGAAAGCATCAGGTGTCTCCTGCTCTTCATGAGAATAATAGAGCTTGGAGAAATGATGCCGAAACGTCAGGTGTAATATAGGCTTCTGTCCTATTGGCATATCTATTATATCCCTGGGCAACAATATTCCAAAATCGCCTTCCATCCCTACCCAAAACAGCCTGTCTCAGTTTTTTCCAAAGTCCCTGAGTATGTTTATGTCTCTCCCACTCAAGAATTTTCCTATATTTTTCTCTTTCAGTCTTTAGCAATTTAAAATCTGCTGCAGACTTATTTCTTTTCTTCTTATGCTGTCTTAGTTTTCCTCCAAACTCTTTCTTTGCCTGTAGGCATACTAAATTAAACCAAGACTTTTCATAAAGGGACCTAGGATGGTACGTTGTTTTACATCTAGGTCCAAGTAAAGAATTAATTGTTTTCCAATTCTCCAAAATATTAAAGGCCTTACTTTTGTCCAGGACCAATTTGTGAATGTCACCTAAGACTCCTGTACTAAGAATTTCTTTGAAACTAGCTTGATGAATCAGCCCCCATCTAATCTTTCTCTTGTTTATGACTTCCAGACTCTCTTCCTGTTGTGCCTCGCTCCTTAAAGTCCCAAAATGGCATCTGATGTTAATTACCATAGCACATTGTGCTGATTCCAATCTGTCTATGACCTACCTCTAACTTTTGGATCAGCTTTACTGCTTCCAAATTGGTCCAAACCTGATCAGGGGTTGAAGAGCCAGTAGGTCCTCTATACATTAAGGATCCAACTAGAGCTCCCTGAGTTCTCCCATTTAAAATATAGAAATTTCTACTAGCCAAGCCCGCTAGCAATTTCCTACCTCTGAGGTTACATTTTAGATCCTGAGCAGTCCTAGTATATGAGATATTTGGATTAATTATAGATATTGTATGGATCATATCTGAATATACATCCTCCAAGAAACGAGAAGGAATTCTGGCATTAAAGTCTCCCAAAATAATTATAGGACAAGATATACTCTTATCTAACAATTCATCAAGTGCCATTTTCAGATCCTATATGAAAAGGTCAGTGGGATCAGTAGCTCTATTGTGAGGGGGAAAGTATATATTGCACATGATCTTCTCTTGTTCCTTGCTAATCATTAGAGCCAAAATACCCTCTGACTTAGTAGAAATGTTAGTGATCTGAAAATTTAGCAAAGTTTTGATAAAAAAGGAAATATCCCCTTTAAACCTTCCAAACTTTTTATCTTTAGTTGCTGGTAGAGTAGAGACAGAATATCCAGCCAGTTTGGGAGTTACATTTTCTGTACACCATGTTTCTTGCAGTCCAATAATATCAAAATTATCCAGAAATCTCACTACTTCAGGGTCAACTATTTCAAGATGGATGCCCTCAATATTCCATGAAAGTATAGAAAGGGCATCCACATCTCAATCCCCAGCTTTCTTATCCAAATCTAGCTGGCATTCAGTGTTCATTTGCTTGATATTATCTACAGGGTGCATTTGTCAGGCTGAATCAGTAACTGTCAGCTGCGAATAGGTATTAGGGTCAATTAGGTTTCCAAAGTCAATCAGGGGGCTATCTGCCTCTAAGATTGTTTCTGGACAATCCTTAGTCTGTGTCCAACCCAAAAAAGACTTTGCCCAAGTCTAAAGTGTTAACTAAATGTATTTCCAAACAGTCCAGCTTGCTGGCCTGAGAAAGCAAGCTGTATGAGGATTTTTAAATGTGATATCAAACTATGTTTTGGGCTCAGGATCTCCATATAACTTTATGGACTCCACCATGTTTCTGGAGATATAAAATCCTAATGCTCTTTGCAAGAGCAGCAACAAATCTTCCCTAACTTTCCTATGAGAATCCTTGAGTGAAACCTTCCGCCCAAAGATAGTTATGGTCCTACTCAGCCATACTTCTCTCTGCTTCAGTACATGATCCTCTATCACTCCCAAGATTTTTCTCTGTGCTATCGTAATCTTCTCACTCTGCACCTCTCTATGGATAATCTCTTCTGGGGAAGGATAAGACTATGTAGGAACCTCTGTACATGATAGCTTCATATTTAGCTTGGAGTGTAGCACATACATCAATAAATTTAGCCACCATGCTGTACTGCACGTTAGTCAAAGCAAAGTGGATCATGTCAGTAAATGATTTTAATGATCCTCCCTTTATTTTTTCAGCAACTATTAATCTGAAGTCATTGTACTGGCTAACAATTTCTGCCTGGTCCACTGATGAAAATAAATAGTCCTGATATTTGCTGTACAGTCTCTCAGTATTTGATAAGCCAAACTCAAAGCTGCAATGTGGCATTGCTGCAAAATCAATGGCAGATCAGTCAGAAAGTTCACCTGCAGGAAATTGGCTGTCCAGATGGTCACGTAACAGGCCGATGGTGCAAAATTGCTGTTGTGCTTACTTCAGCTGTGCAATTAGCCAAAAGCAGTTTTACTGGTTGGCTCCAGTAGACAGTTTCACCCAGGTACTATCTTCTGATCTTTTTTATTTTTGCCCTAGCAATCTGTACCGCTTCAACTGTTGTTGGACCACTTTTCTGAAAAATCTTAGACAACTCTACCAACTCCAAAAGTACATCATTTAATACTGTTATGGCAATGTGGTATTCAGGGTTGGACAGCTTCTTAAAGCAGTACATAGCAATGGGATATTTGATGGAGACTTCAATATTCCAGACGTGGACTGGAGCATCCCAGCAGCAGCATCAACTAGGAGCAGATTTATCCTGGACTCCCTTCAGGGTGCCTTCCTCAAGCAACTGGTCATGGAACCAACTTGGCAGAAGGCAATACTGGACCTTGTGCTCACAAACAGGAACAGTGTGATGGGGGTAACAGTGGGGGAGCACCTGGGAAACAGTGACCACTAGTCATTGTGGTTTGAAATCCTGAAAAAGCAGAACCAAACCACACAAAACATGTATCCTGAATTTTAGGGGCAGACATTGGGAAAATGGGGAGATACTTGAAAAGAGGCATTAAGGGAATGTGACAGGAATCAGGGGTTGAGGAACAGTGGGCAGTATTTAAAATGGGGATTACAAGAACAACAGAATTATGCATTAAACAGGTTAGCAAGAGGAAAAGGAAGAGGAGAGCGATTATGGTTTTCCAAGAGTAGCAAAGAAAGTGAAAGCCAAAAAGATTGCATTCAGGCAATACAAAAAGACACAGGGAGAAGGGGATAGGGAGAAGTACCAGGAGAAGCAAAGGGAGGTCAGTAAGGGAAGCCAAAGCTCAGACAGAAGAACACATTGCAAAATCAGTGGGTAGAGGGGACAAAACCTTTTACAGGTACATAAGTGAAAAAAGAAAGACAAAAGGGAGGGATAGTGAGACTAAAGGGAGAGGATGGGGGCTGCGTGGAGGATGACAACAGTAAAGCTGACATATTGAACAGGTATTTCTGCTCAGTCTTTACTGAAGAGGAGGAGGATAATAGGTCTGAAGGGAGTACAAGGGGTGAGAATGGTGCAGAAATGGACACAAGTCCCTTTACACGAGAAAGGGTTCTGAAGGAACTGGAAGTAATAAGAGTTGATAAAGCAATGGGGCCAGATGGGGTGCACTCCAGGGTCCTTAAAGAACTAAGAGAGGTGGTGGCTGAACCTCTGGCTATCCTGTTTAGCCGATCACTGGAAACAGAGAGTACCCAAGACTGGAGGACAGCAGATGTAGTCCCCTTATACAAAAGTAGGAACAAAGAGGAAGCGGGAACTACAGACCAGTCAGCCTCACCTCAGTAGTGGGGAAGATCATGGAAGCACTACTGAAGGAGAGATGGTGGAACATCTGGTTGTCAATGGACTACAGGACCCAAGGCAGCATGGTTTCACCAGGGGGAGGTCATGTCAGACCAACCTCGTTGAATGTTTTGACTGGGTGACTAGGGAGGTGGATCAGGGGAGGGCAGTGGACATGGCCTATCTAGACTTCAGCAAGGCCTTTGACACTGTGCCACATAGAAGACTATACACAAACTGGGGAATATGGGTGTGGGCAGGACAGTAGTGTGGTGGGTAGGTAACTGGCTGGGTGGCAGGACACAGAGGGTGGTGGTAAATGGCTGTCACTCCACAGAGGAAGAAGCGACCAGTGGGGTACCACAGGGATCAGTGCTGGGACCGGTCCTATTCAACATCTTCATCAGTGACATTGCGCAGGACCTAGAAGGCAGAATTTCACTGTTAGCTGATGACACAAAGCTCTGTAACAGAGTAGACACACTAGAGGGTGTAGACAGAATGAAGCGACCTGCAGAAACTTGAAGAATGGTCAAGGGTTTGGCAGTTGAAATTCAATGCAAAGAAGTGCAAGATAATGCATATGGGGCACAAAACCCTGACACAATATATCAGTTGGGGGAGAGGATATAGCATGCACCAAGCAGGAAAGGGATCTTGGGGTTGTCATCTCTGATGACCTCAAGAGGAAACAGTGTGACAAGGCAGCAGGTAAAGCAAATAGGATGCTGGGATGTATAGGCAGGGGCATCACCAGCAGGAAAAGGGAGGTCATAATTCCGCTATACAAGACACTAGTGAGGCCCCACCTGGAGTACAGTGTACAGTTCTGGAGACCATACCTATGTAAGGACATAGACAGGGTAGAGAAGGTTCAGAGGAGGGCAACAAAGATGGTGCATGGACTGCATCACAAGTCCTATGAAGACAGGTTGAAGGAACTGAACATGTACTCCCTGGAGGAGAGGAGGGAGAGAGGGGATATGATAGAGACATACAAGTATCTTACAGGGAGGAACAGGGTGCAGGAAAACACTATTTTTAAGCGAAAAAGATGTTCCAGGACTAGAGGGCATGGGATGAAGTTGGAGGAGGACGATTAAGAGGAAACATGAGAAAGAATTTCTTCACAGAGCGGGTGGTGGACAAGTGGAACACCCTGCCAGAGGAAGTGGTGGGGGCTGAAACAATCACGAGATTTAAGAATGCATGGGATAGACATAAAGGAATTCTGGAGGTCAGGGGTTAGGGGCAACAGACTTCTAGGAAAACAAACTGAACTTACAAGCTCAAATGGGCAGACTGGGTGGGCCATAGGCCCTTATCTGCCGACACTGTCTATGTATCTATGTATCTATGATGGATGCATGCATAACTGTATGTGATGTCATTTACCCTAGGTATAGTTCACAATGACCATGCTGGGTATTGTCAAGCTCAGTGGGGGGTTTAAAATGTGATATGAGAGAGGAGATACATTTAGGAGACGGTATTTCTCTTCTGTTCTGGATCCATACTAAGCGTAGTCTGAATTTATGAAATTAAATGAAAAAGAAATTTTTTGCACTCCATTTCTTGATGTCCACTTTAGAATTACTATCCCCATGTAGCCAACATGGGCAACCTTTTACAAGCACTGATTCACTGAATCTCAAATGTGTTCATAATGTGAGACCCCATTTTAAAGAGAAGCACAATCTCATCTCTGCCGCCCTATAGAATCACAATAATGCACTTCAGTGCATGTGTAGTAGTCACATTTATACACTTCTAGTGTGGTTAATAAACTCACTTGGTTGTGCCTTGTGACACACCACACAAGGCGTGTGTAAATCTCACAACACATGCACTGTTGTGCAATATTGCTTAAATCCAGCCTTGTCAAAATGCTGTTGTACCAAAGTTCATGTGATATTAGAACCCTACCATACCAATACCATTCCTGTCTGTGATAGGACATCTGCATTATGGAACCTCAAGAGAATGCCGAAGATCAGAAGGCAGTTTTCATTGTGCAAGATAAATATATATATATTTTTTTAGACTTTGCTACCTGGGTTAAGTCTACTTGTCACAAGTGCCTCTTTTCAGGGGTGACCTGGGAACACTGGACAGTTAAATGAATTGCTGAGACTCAGCGTCACACAGTATACAAGTGGAGGTTGTGGGAATCAAACCCAGGCCACTGGATGACAAGCTTGACATTCACAGCTTGTTACTGTAACCTCTAGGCTATACAGCCAGCCCCTGCCCTAAAGTCATCTGACTGGCTTTGCTGTTCGGATCAGCCTTACATTAATCCATGTTCAGCTGCCACGCGCAGTCTGATTGCAATGGCATATTGATTCTTCCTGAGTTTTAGCATTCTATCCTGTCACTGCTGACCGACTGGAATGCTGCATTACAATTTTGAGCCAACATTCATAAACTGCTGGTGGAAGAACTTTGTTCTTAAATATTTACGTTTAAATGATATAAACAGTTGACATTATTGTAAGATAGGCTTTTAAGAAAAAGTTCTTCTTCCACTAACAGTTTTCGAATGCTGGCTCAAAATCACAATGCAGCATTCCAACTTTTTTACTGTAGGCTACAGTAAAATTCATAAACCATACTTGCAACAGTTTTCTTTTTTGAATACATTTCTATAATAGCAATAAGGGTCTCACAGGAGTTAGATTAACAGCCAGTTAATTACAACCTAGGGGCAATATGTCACTGGGCCACGCCTCGTGCCACATTACACTGACATCCCTAGGTTGTAGTTACTGACTATTAATCTAACCTCGGGGAGTGCCTTGTTGCTTAGTAACTCATTGCCATGCTCTCCAACCACCATTGCTATGGTACTGCCCCTACCCCCCCACTCCCTTCCCTACCCCAACCCAGAAAGTCAGACAAAGTACCAGTCAATGCTACACAAATGCAATTACGAGACACCCAGTTTAAAAACACATTGACATACCTTTAATAAGACTGACTGTTGGAGCTGACTCCTTGCATGACCTCAGCTGACTGCTGCAACACGAAGTTGTGTAGGATAGGAACTCTGATGCTTGATGGAGTCCACACTCAAGTTCAGTCCTACAAATGAAAGTTCATAATTTATTGTTATTTTCACACAAGAGCAGAGCACCTCCTTACACACATACAAACATAAATTAAGACATAAAGTACTAGTCATGGTTTCTATTGCTGGTGTTTATTTGATAACCATGGAAAATAACCCTACCCTGGCTCCATATTACTTAATTTACCAGCTTTCTAGGGTGAAGCTGAGCTGACAGGGGTACTGCCAGAATTAATCACACATTTATACTTGAAAAGGGTCACCTTATCTGAACTGCAAATTTAAACTGAGTTATTAAACAGAGGATAATGCCTGATGAACAGGTGATAACCACAGTCAGTGTAATTACCTCAAGTTGTTATTACGGCATCAGTAAACCTTGAGAGCACATGTCGAGCAGTTTGCCATTGCCCTAGCAACCACAGCCTGGAGGTAGTTATACCGTGGTTATCACCTGCACATCAGGCATTGACATTTATAGGGCATGGGACTCAGACTCAACAGAAGAAGTTATTTCCCCCGCACCCCAAACACAAGTAATTTAGCCTTACGTTATTAATGAATCTGCACTATGGCCTCGTAAATGCGTAGGAAAACAATTTATTATGATACACAGACTGAACTACAGCAGGACAAAATAACACCAGGTTTAACATCGCTATCAGACATGGTGACTGCTAGACTCAGTAACAGTAAAGTGTAACAACTGGAATTATGTTATTTGAATATAATGTATGGGGAGAGGGAGAGGGACAGCCCTTATCATTGTCCCAATTTTGGCAAGTTTATCTTGCTATGGTATCAATGTTACATCAAGGTTGTTAACCCCTCTTGAGTATGTCACATTGATACCATGACAATGGGAGTGGAACTGCGCATGCGTGGGTCCTTTACACACGTGGCGCACAACAGACGGCTGCAGCGGTGAGATGTTCTTCCACAGATCTAAGGCACCAGCAACAGTCCAGCACTGTAATTAAACATATGTAACACCATACGGTTGTCCCACACACTATAAAGAATAATGGATGGTGGTCAGAAAATAACCACGCAGTAATCGCATCTCGCGGTTTACATTGTTGACAAGGAAACTGTTCGATGTGATTACTGCGTGGTCATTATCTGTCCCCCATCTATTATCCTCTGTATTGTACTGAGACTAACAATAACAATTTGCATTCTGTGTGTGCTGAATATTAACCCCTGAACAAAGAGAAAGAAATACGCCATAATAAACCACAGTCACCTAAACATCTGCCTTGAAATTCACAATTTAAAAACCCATTGCCATTACCTTACCTTATAAGACTCAGCTGAGTCGTGACGTTCTTGCCCGGACGCTCACCTGCAATGCAAATCCGAAACCCGTCCACTCCAGGAGTCATCTGCAGTCTGCACTGAATTTCAGCATTGGCTACAAAATAAAAATCCACACATTACATTAAGTAGTCTACTACAGTAGATAATCAACTACAATTACTAAATTATTCATTGTTATTTTCACTGAAGATCACAGTCCCTCCTTAGACACATTACATACAGACAAGTCAGACATAACTATTTCAGATTACCTAAAGGTGGGCATGCAGTGTTAGAAGGAATTTGGAAATAGGGAGGGAGAGTGGGATGCTGGGACTGAGACATGGCCCCGGGTGCAAGGCAGTAGATCAAAGCGGGGCTGTGGATGTTGCTGCCCACCTAGACTTTAGCAAGGCATTTGACACAGTCCCACACAAAAGATTAATATACAAGAAAGCAAACCTGGGAGTGGGTCTAGCCTCAGGATAAAAAATTTCTAGGCATGGGCAACAGGATACAGGGTAATGGTAAACAACTGAGTCCATGTCCAACGAAGAAAGTCAGGGGTTACTAGTCCCATAGGGTTGGAACCGGTGCCAGTCCTCTTTTTGTCTTTATAAGTGGCACTACACTGCAGAGAGACTGTAAGGAAAAGTATGCCTCTTTGCAGACAACACAAGATCTTCAACAGGGTGGGTTGATACACAACGGGGGTGGAAAGGATGAGAAGGGAAGACTTGGCAAACTTGGATGACTGGTCTAAAGTATGGCAGCTTACATTCAATGCAAAGAAGCGCAAAGTAATGCACCTAAGAAACCAAAACCCAAGGGAAGACTACACATTGGGGGGTGTGGTACTAACTAAAATGGAAAGGAAGCTGGTGGTAGTCAAATCAGATGACCTAAAAGTAGGCAAGCAATTTGAGAAGGCAGTTAGGAGGGCTTGTGGATTCTCAGATCCATGGGAAGAGGCATCGCTATTAGAAAACAGGGGGTTGACATCCCTCTGTACAGACAGTTGGTATGAGACCCCACCTGGAATACTGCTAAATGGAGCAAGAGTCTAACATGGTTCAATATATAAAAATAGCAGGACTGACAAGAAGACACAGTATGAGATTAGAGAAGGCCGATTAAGGGGTAATGTGAGGAAATTTTTTCACAGTCAGGGCAGTGGATGCATGGAACAGCATGGCCTGTGACACGAGTTCTGAGTACTCCATCATTTTTTGTAAAATAATAAAAATTGGTTATGGACTCTCTTGAGAAAGGTTGAAACAGCATGTATGACACACACCCACAAAGGTTTTTTAGATACACGGTGTTACATGGAAAGCCAGAAGCTAATTACAGACTGTAACTACATTAATTATAGCTTTGACTGCTAAGGGGAAAGGAAGTATCCCTTTTATTGCATTTTGAGGGGGAAAACAGGTTTAGTACACTGGTGCAAGATCATAAATGCTTTGGTGTCTGTGTGACAGAGGATACTATTTAAAGATCAAAGAAATGTCATTTGAAATTGAGTTATGCTGAGGCTGCAGAATTAATACTTTGAAAAGACATCCATCCTGTGTTTGTATAGATATTTTTTATATATTCTGACAGAGGAGGAGATAGGTGACGTCACACAAAAGAGGTGGGCAAAACAAGCTTTTAAACATTATTCTGTTTTACTTCAGACAGTGACACTTCCATCTAGACTTTGACAAAGAAACATCTTTGGAGCATTTTAAGCAAGTATACAGGTAGAGAGAGACAAGGAATTGCACTGTTAAAACCTGTTTTGTTTAAGAGATTTGTATGTCTTGTAATATAATAGTCAAGTTCTGTATTTTATGTGTTACATATTTTTTTATCTGTTTCGGTAAAACTCTATTTTTAGAGCTTACTACTTGGTCTGTCTTTGATTTCTTTCCTTTACAAGTACAGTATCTATTGTTTAAAGCACACACTATACGTAAGCTTGAAGGGTGATACCAAACTGAAAAAAGATAGTTTTAATCTGAGGTATTTTATTAGAGTTTTGTAAGGGTTCATTTCTGCAAACCTGGTTTAGTGCCCACAGGCAAAGATATCTGGCCCCCTGAAGACAGAATTATCTGAGCCTGTGGATTGGGTACACTAACAAGAGGTTCACAGTTTGAATCCCTCCAGAACTTGAGACCAAAGGTTGATTTGAACCCACAAAACAGACAAGAAGGTTACCTTGTTCTGTTAACTGTTCACAACACTACGCTTGGAGGTTGGCACTTTGGGAGTAGAGGGCCGATGCTAACCTGCTGAGTGGGTTTGTGGCATGACACGGCCTACCTCAGGAAGTGGTGGACATGAATACAGTGCAGGGCTTCAAACAGACATGGGTTAGGATTGGCATAAAGTAGCTCCGAGCAATACAGATGAGTATGACTAGATAGGCCATTGGCAGAGTAAAGGGCTATAGTGTATAGTCAGGTGTTGTTCTGTATAGAAATCAGAGCCTTTCCAAACGTTGTTGTACCACAGTTCAAAAGGTCATGGAATGTGATTGTAGTACACTGTGGTACAACGACATTTGGAAAAGCTCTAGAGGTTCTACCAGAATGGTAAACTCGCCATGAGACCTCCTGGCAGCAGCAACAGCAGGATCAACCAAACAGACTACAGCATTTGTGGCAAGATCACCCGAACCAGTGACGCAAACAAGAACAGGCAGATAAACCAAAAACAAATGCAGGATCAACCAGATAACTGCAGCATCATCAAAATTAGAAGCAGGATTAACCAGATATTTAAAATAACTTACAAGTAATCGTTTCCTCTGAGCCCACATCCTCTCGCTAAGCGAGACATACGCCGCCATGTTTTTTTTTTTGAAAATCCCTCCCACATCCCATTGACAGCCAATAGAAGGCTACGCAATAAACGTAGGGAAGTCTGCTCCCTGGCAACCACACAGGTAAACCTAGCAACCAGCCACAACTCCCAGAACACGGAGCAATGAATATATATATATATATATATATATATATATATATATCCGTTTTCATTTCAAAATTTAAAAGCGAAAAACTTTGTGCAAGGGGACTATACACTATAAAAACAGTGCATAGGCAGCCCTGTTAGCATAACCAGCCTGTTGTGCCCACCTCGGGGTTCTGATACCATCGAGCTTCGCTCTCGAGGTCTGTGGTAATCAAAACCCCTCAGTGGTACAATAGGCCGGTTGCGCATGGTTGACCATGCATTATTCTCTATGTTGAACTGCATCTGCTGCACAGTACCGACTGAGTAAACCGCAAAGCAATAAGTAGTATAGCTGCGGTGGTCTTTTCAAACGTTAATGACAACGAGTGTAAACAAACACTGCACCCAAGTTCTCTGGCTTCAAATATATTTTCTGCAGTCCAGAGGTAAGGTATTTTAATGTAAAAAAAAATGTTTAAGTGCTGCTTGTAATACTAGTAACACTCGTCTCGCTTAGCGAGACATCCAGCCACATTTTTTTTCCTGAAACCCCGCCCATATGCCGATTGCAGCCAATAGCAGCCCATCGTTAGACATCCTCTTCTCTAACAACCACGCTAAGGCTCTGGTAACCACACATTTTAAACGAGCTGCCCAGTTTTTTTTTTCTCCTCGTAAAGAAAAACTATTTTTATAGTGCTACTATACACTATAAAAAATACTGGATGGGCAACTCTATGCCCAACCAGTGTGTTGTGCCACCTCGGGTTTCTGATTCATGGGACACTCTCGAGCTTTGCTCTCGAGGTCACCAGGAATCAGAACCTCTCTGTGGCACAACACACTGGTTGTGCATAGTTGCCCATCCAGTATTCTCTATATGGCACATTCATAAGGTAGTAAAAATGGACAGACTAGATGGGCCCTTGCGGTCCTTATCTGACATCAACTCTATCTATGTCAGTTATCTGACTGTTTATCATCAGCCTAGAGGATAGCAGCGTGGGTCACTCCCAGTTCTGTTTAGGTATTACTGACTCACTCCCTCCCAGACAAAACCAAGAGGGACCCACCCAACTCGGGAAGTACAGTACCACTACTACTGCTGGTGCTGCTACCTACTAGACTAATGATAAACAATCAAATAACATAATTACTGGAGTCAGGTGACACCACACTAGACTGACATGACTACTGCACTGGCTGGCTCTCTGTGACTGGGGCAGATGGCCGGCCAGTGACAGCAGATCCAACTGTGTACTGTATTATTCTGCTGTCCGTTCATCTCTCAGAGAATGAATCCTACTGTACCTATTTCTTAAAAAAGTTTCCAAATAAATAGGTACAGTAGTAAGAGACAATGGTCTTTATTAATAAGGCCATATATTAAACAGGATTCAGTGTGAGACACAGTGGACGAGTAAGTGTATCTGTCACTGATGCCTGGTAAGCCCAACCGAAGCAAACTAACTAATTTGCATATTTTGATATTTACTGGCGTCGATACTATGATACAGAGTATCATGACGTTGACACCAGTAAATATCAAAAGATGTCTAATTCTGTGAAAATAAATGGGCAACAGAGTGAGCAGCAGTGTCCGGCTGGCCAGTGGCTAGTGACGGACGTGACACATCAGCACCCACCCCTTACAATATAATTACAATTTACACGATACTAATACTACTTTTTCCCCATAACCCCAGTCAGTCGTTGGGATGCAGGGCATTTGTGGAGGACGTTGTACCAGTGGCGCACTTTTTTGGAAACTCCACACACTGCAGTAGCGGCGTGATCACGCTGTGGGCATGGTCCTGTTGCAAAGTCCAACTGCCTCCATAATCACTGAAACCTAGCAATGAGGGAACTCATAATTATTGACAGGGGTGTGTAGGCGTGGTGGAGCCCAGGCATCAATTACAAGAATTTTACATTTACAGTAAGACTGCTTGTTTAACCTGCCCTCACTGTACAACGGCAACAACACGATGCAATAATTACAACTGACTGACTTTTGACTGGAGCACAATGTGCCAGGCTGCCAATTTGCCAAACAGGCAGAGGAGAATGAGGATCCACAATAATTGAACTGCCTAACTAGTTGTGAGGTTGCTCTTTATGTTATGTTTTGTAATATTCTGTGATATTCTTTCTGTGGGGGTGCTCCGTTTGGCCCCCCCAGGTAAAAAATACAACTTCATTGGTGGGCCCGGGGGGTGTGAAGAGGAGGAGTGCCCCCCACAGAAAGAATAATATCACAGAGTATCACAAAACAAAAGACCAGCTGAAACCATAAAAAACTAAGGGCATTGCTGTGAATGTACAGTCTGTAACAGGGGCAACTGCTGCTTTGTTTTACAGTGGAGGACATTGGAAGGTGGACCAGTTGTAATTATTGCATCAGGTTGTAGGTACGGGGAAGTTAATCTCCTAAATGTAATTCTTGTAAATGGGTGGCTCTGCCTCCACCTCCACAGCCCCCATCATAATTATGAAATATCAATCAATTTAATTGATGGGGGGGAGACTAAGCCCCACAATTACAAGAATATAATTAATAACAAGTAGCATTATTCCCAACACAGGCATATAGTTCTACTTCTGACATCTCGCTTTGTGACAGGGGACGCGGTGTTGTGCTTGCATTTCAGCAGGTTACTGTAGCAGCAACCTAACAAGCTCCAGCAGTCCAGTGCATCCTCCACAAAGAAATGCTTAATCGCAGTACTACTCCCTCCCTCCCTGCCTGGTAAGGGGTACCATGATCAGTCACATCACATCACAATCTTGGTATGTGTGGGGGGGAGGAAGAGATATGTAAAACTGCAAATAACTACTTCCTTCCTTTATGACAGGACAGGTAAAAATAAATAATACTTTAATACATAAACATTGACAAGTAGTTGAACTGTACCATCCGACTGACTCACACTCAGGTCAGGGAAGGGCTGCAAGGGAAGGGAAGGGCATTTCTATTACATCATCAATGAGGAACTCAAATTACAGTGTGTGTGTGTAATTAGATTTCCTTGTTGATGTAAACTAAAGTGTGTGTCACTCACTGTCAGTCAGTTCTGTTACTGTGCTTATGCTTAATTTATACAGTGTGTGCTTGAATAGAACTTCTGTGCCATTTCATTTATTTACTTGCTGCTTAGAAATTGCTCATGCTCTCTATCTATGGTGCTGCCCTAGTGTCTGGCGGATCACCCCCAGCCCCTGGCGGATGCATGGCCCCCAAATGAAATAAATCAATGCTAGTCTGCAGCATTGCTGCCAATTGATTAGCAGCCATAATGTCTTTAAGCCTACCTATAATTCCACCGGCCCCCCCCACCGCCAGCTGGCTGCAGCTCAATGAGCTAAGCTCATACAGAATAATTTCCCTTATTTCCGAAATTCCGATCACCGATCTACATCTACTACTGGAGGCTCCCTCATTTCAGGACTGCCCCAGGAAATTCTAGACAGATGATCACCCTATATCCCTTACCCTGCCCCCACCCCCTTTGGGCTGATTCACCTCAGCTTGAGATAGTCTAAAATTATTGCTTCTACACTCAGTTCCTTTTCCTTAACTAGACTCGCTCTTTATTTTTGAACATTGGAGAGGGCACTGTTTAAATGATTTTGTTTCAGCCACAAGTGCCAAGAAAAAAGCACTGTGATTGAAATTATGAAAGAAACCTTTGCAGCTCAACTAAACTGCCATCCTCTGATTTTCTGACAACAAAAATTCCCTTGCTCTGTGAGAGAACCCTGTGGTTTCACTCAGTGCTGCCCAGTGGTGTCCAGTCCCCTTGCTTGCTGTTTTCCACTTGCAGTCAGCCAGTTCAAGTGTCTGTAACATAAGTTACTCATCCACTGATGCCAGCCTGCCCAATTATGCTCCTCTCCTCAGCCTGCATAGCAGAAAAAAGCCTGGGCCGGACTTTAAATGTCCCCCTGTGCACAATTCCCAGGTATAGAGAAAAATCTGTGCAGCTGCCACCTGTAAAAATGCTATTTTCATTATTTTGTGATAATGTGCAATAGGTGGTAATGGTATTTTCCTTTTTTCCCTACAACTGTGGAAAAAAATGCTACATAGCATTTTTCTGCAGCTGTGAATTGTGAAATACAATATGCAAGCTACCAAGACTAATAGAGAAACTAAAGATGGACTTGGAGCAGGTTGAAAAGGCCACCGAAGGGCGTGCCACTCACACAGCCTCCACGGCCACACAGGCACTCACTTGCCCTCCACCTCCAATACTCCATTCACAGTCGTCACGTGTCTGATGACTGTGAGTCTTATTGACTCACTCAGCCAGCCCTCACCGAGGCCACCCCTTGGCTCTTAGTCTCTTACAGATAACCACAGGTACACTGCCAAGTCGTTGATCCATTTCAGAAGAGGCAAGCAAAAACATTTCTGTATTTAAGGCAAAGCGGTCTCAGTTGTGACATAAGGGGTGGATCATTTGCCCTTTGGTAAGGAGTACTGTACTGTGTGAGCACTGGCTTTTGTGGGATTCAGACCTAGGGATACCCCTCAAAGTGAGATTGCAGCTGAATGGTGGCAGCATACTAAGGTAACCCTGTCAGGCATCTGAAGGGTTGTGAGAAGTGGTAACAGTGCAGACTGAGTTCTCGGAGAGAACACGCTCTTGACAGTGCCAATGCAAATGAGGGATACCTTGCTACAGGGCGCTGACGTATATTAAAGGTTTTGACAGTCCTAAACAACTGCCACTTCCAGTAGAAGAGCTGGGGGGATGGATGAGCTGGGATGGTAATTGGCCCTCCTGGCTGAACCAGCATCAGTAGTGGCGCCCCTCTAAAGACTATTCACTGTTGGGCGCCAATTGTGGAGCTCATGGTTGGCTGTCACCCCCCGCCCTAGTTCCCAAACCTGGCTCCTCTACTGGCCACTGCAGTGCTGTTTAATGATGCATAAACCATACCCTTATTGTTGCACATAGTGACCCCCCCAAAACAGTGATTACAGAGCTGATTGAATTATTTGACTTATGCAGTATTAAACATTGCCTGTTACATGTATAGCATCAGTTTTTGCAAAGGATATACTATAGAACTAGTATCAGCCTATTGAAAACAGTTATACCTGTCCCTGACAGTTTATTCTGCTGATAATTCACAAATACTACCCTTTATTCCACCAAATAGTAGCCTCATGCCTTGGTGTTCCATGGTCTCCCATCTTTCACTGACTCTCTCTCTCATAATCACATGACACAGATCATCTGAATGATCTTAAAAAACAAGATGAGTGAGACTAGACTGACTGACTGACTGAGATAGACCGAGTCCGTCGACTCGACACACACACTGGTGTCACCAAGTCAGTCAGCAGTGCACTTCAGGCTAAAGTTAGCTGGTAGCAAGGGATCCCTCCCCGATTCATGGTGGCTTTCTCGCTCACACACGTGACCCTTCACAGCTCCTCACCCGCTCTCTCACACACAAAAACAACTTTAAGTTGAGGGAAGGCGAAGGGACACCCAGTAAGCCAGCTGCAGCTGCCTCTGTGCTCTGCCTGTGTTGTGGACGTTGGGTCGGGACGGGAGGCAGAGGAGTCCGAACCTACACTAGTTCTTCACTGACCTCACTCAGTATTAACATCAACATCTAAGAATCAGACAGACTACACCAGCAGTATGCCCAGCAGCCTGCAGCCCCACCGCCGGTGCCCACCACGCAACCCCCCCCATTGAATAAGGAGCAACTTTTCAACAAGCAGCACTTTCACTAAGTAGCAAATAGTGACTGAGGAAGTGAGGATGTGAGGAATGGGATCATGGAATCCTCTTGTCTTATCATGTTGCACTTTTGCTTTGCTTGCCTTTATTTTGCCTAACGTTACACTCTCTCGTCTCTCCGGTCTCCGTGCGCTCCGCCCCACTAGGCTCTAGTCTGTGCTCTGTCTCCTCTCTCTAGTCGCTCCCTAATTTCTTCTATCTTGCCTGACCTTTCACCTTTTTATTAAATTATCGCCACTCGCTCTGTGTTTTATTTATTTTTTTCTCTCTCTCAACGTCTTGAACTGCCTCTCTCTCTCTCTCTCTCTAAGCACACTCCAGTCTCCCAGGCCCTACCTTATATACTGTCTTGGACCCCACCTGACTGTTTCTTTCGGTCAAGACAGCAGATCATGTGACCCCCCCCGCTGCTGCTGGGGATGTGCCCCTGCTGGCAGAAATGAGTAATTCCATGGTGCTGGAAAAAAATTAGTTTTACATTCACTGCCAGCAGTCCCAGCACAGATTACATTTGTCTAAACTTTTTTTTTTATAACTGCGGTGCACCCCTCGGAGGCATGCACCCAGGGCAGGTGCCCCACCCTTCCTACGGTACTGCTCAGATGAGTCACAGAAGTTCAAGGGGACAGAATATTTATGAAGCCTTAAACTGCAGTCCTTTTGAAAACTAACGTAACATTGTTTAATCTTATTTTAGTGTGATTGGCTCTGCTTCTGATAGTGGTCATTCATCCGAAAAGCCAAGTAACCCGGTTGTCTGTCAGGAAAGGATTTGCTGAAGCTTCTTTTGCACACTCCATAACTCCTTCTGAAGTGAAGTCAGTTGACCCTGCCTCTGCTTGTGAAGAGGACTTGATGTATCCTGTTCCTGCAGAACCTGAAGATTGTGATAAGATGGTGACCTGCAGCTCTTTGCTTCTCCTCAGTGTTCCAGGACTTCTACTGCTCAGAGAGAGATGAGTGTTTCTCCTTCTCCTTCCCAGCATCACGATTCCAACAAGGGGGCTGACCTGGAGCTATCTGCCGGCAGTTGTAATAATGACAATATGGTTATGACTGTTGTTTTGGATATGCATGCAGAGTATGCCACAGATCCCTATCTGTTTCAGAATAAGACTATGAGTACAGCCTCGGTTAGAGCTTTGCTTAAAGCTGGTCCATGTCAGCCAGGTCTGAAAGATAAGCATGACAGGTTTCCTTATGATGACACTCATAGAAAGTTTAGTCCAGACTGGTATAGGAAAAAGGTTGCTCCTAGAGGTTGTCGGGTAGAAAGGCAATAGTTGGTATATTCTCCACGGTGTGCTCGTCTGTACTGTTTTGCATGTTGGCTGTTTGCAGATTGAAACAGTGAACATTATTCCAATGTTTGGGCAGATCCTGAGTGTGGCTTCTCAAACTTTAAGAAAGGAACAGAAAAAATTGAAAAGCATGAGAATTCAAGAATCCAACGCACAGCTGAACGGCAATTATTGCTAACAAAGTATAGACTTTCCCAAAATAAGACAGTTGCTGCACAGATGTTAAAAACAGAGAAGGACTTGATTCAAAAAAATTGTGACATTCTTAAAAGACTCCTAGATACTGTTTTACTTCTAGCAAAGCAAGGTCTCCCTCTGCATGGTCACTGAGAGTATTCGTGCTCAGGCACAATGAAGGAAGGGAACTACTTAGAATTTTTGAAAGTTATGGCTAAATATGATAGTGTGTTGGCAAATCATCTTTCAAAATGCAAAAAGAATGAGACTTATTTGAGCCACGATATTCAGAATGATTTTATTCATGCACTGTCTCAGGAACTGCTGCGTTCCATTGTGCTTGAAGTGAAAACTGCCAAGTACTTCACAGTAATTGTTGACTCCACAATTGACATTACAAGGATTGATCAGTTTTCTCTTTCACTCCATTATATGAACTGCTCTGGGCATGCAACTGAGCATTTCATAAAATTTGATGAGTTGCCAAGATCAGCTGCTGTAGACTTTTATAGTCTACTTGTGCAAAGTCTGGAGAAACTGGGGCTTGAGATTTCCTACTGCCGAGGTCAAGCTTATGATGGTGCAAGCACAATGTCTGGCTGTCATTCAGGACTACAAACACTTGTTAAACAAGTATCGCCCAAAGCTGTGTACATTCACTGTTGTGCACACAACTTGAAATTGGCTTTAATTGATGTAGTAACATGTTGTGTAAATGCTCGGTTGTTTTTTTGGTACACTTGAGTCACTGTATACATTCTTGATGAGTAGTCTGCCATGACTGAAAATTCTGCAAGAAGAATAGCAGAACAAACTGGATGAAACAGTGTGTACATTGAAAAAAACTCTCAGACACCTGTTGGGCAAGTCACACGTGAGCAGTGGACTCTGTAATGCAAGGGATTTCTGCAGTTAGCACTGCACTAGAGCAAAAAGCAGATGGAGAAATTGAAAATTCCAAAGCTAAAACAGTGTCTGAAGCTCGGAGACTTCTTGCCACCATGGAACATTTTGAATTTAAGTTTATGCTGTACTTTTGGCACAAAATTCTGAAGATAATTTATACTCTTTCAACATCTCTTCAAGGCAGCACTGTTGATTTAGTCGCTGCTATGAACTTAATAAAAACTAGCTGCAGTGAAACAGAAAAAATTCAAACAGATGAAAAGTTTGATGAAATGGAGGCAGCAGCAAGGCACTTAGTGGAACAATGTGGCACCACAACACAGTTTCAGGAGAAATGGACCCACAAATGGAAGCACTTCTATGATGAGCTTGTGGATGATGGTACAAGGTGGGAGACAACAATTCAAAATAAATACATTCTATGCTCTTCTAGATGTATTTAGCACACAAATGAAGAAGCAATTCAAAGATTTCATTGAGACAGCACACACGTTTTCAGCTCTTGACCCAAGGCACTTTTCAACTGAAAACAGCTCAACAGCAATATACAACCTGGACAATTTCTACAATGGGGATATTTGTGTGTCTGACTTGTTGGATGAAAATTCATCATTTTGTTCATTATATAAAAACATCTTCCAAGGTCAGGAGCAATTAAAAATGAGTGATGTCCTTAGCTTCATGATTGCTAATGACATGACCAGAGTATTCCCAAACCTTTCAAATCTATACCAGATTTTCCTCACATTGCCTGTGAGTAGTGCAGCAGCGGAACACAGTTTTAGCTGGTTGAAACTAATTAAAAACTACTTAAGGTTTAAGCTAATAGTATACATATGCCACATAACCATTATCCCTAATGTGTGGATGTTGTTTAAATAACATTTTTATGTTAATTAGTTTATTCTCTCAATGGTTATCATATGCATAATTGTAGATATATGGGGTTTCAGTGATACCTTATTAGACTCATATATTTGGCAATCTGCAAGCATTAAATTCTAACTTATGCTTATAATTTGTTTCTCATTTTTTTTACTCTCTTTTTTGCCCAACTACAAAATCTGTTCACCCCCCCTTTTTTTCAGATATACTAGGAACACTTTTTTCAATCACTTATTTATATAATAGTGTGTCCCTTGCATATCTCTCAGCTTCTAATTGCAGGCAATTTTCAAGGTGTATGTACATCACTACCTTATTCATATTACTAGAATTAAGAACTATAGCACTTTTAAACTCGAAGCCTCTATCACTGAAGCTTAATTTCATATTTTTGGAACACTCTCATAGTTGGGGTTTGCTTGGTTTTCTTATTAGATTTGGTTACCTCACTATAAATGTGTTCTTTCTTCATTTTGGGTAATGTTCGAGTTATGTGCTCCTTTCAAACATCTATACACCCCATTTTGTTTTCTCTCTTATTTTTAAGGTATACAGCACCTTGAAGCCTGAAACATCCTCAGTTATTACATTTATAACAATGCTAAGGTGAATATATATACCTGATAATAATATACAAAAAAATAATCTTTATATTGCATATTGCTGACTTATCAAATGGGTTTCTTGATACACTGAATCCATATGAATCAATATTATATTAGGCTATCCTCCCCCCACCCCATGTTGTTTGATCTACTTCCACACATTATGGTACGTATTTTCTTTAATATGGTCATGTGGATGATTACATACTTACAAGCCTTTTGTTTAGCTTACGCTATTTAATGATCTGTGGTGTTATATTGGCATATTATCTATTTTTATTGAACTAATGCAATATAGTTCAACCTAGATTACCATGTCTGGTTTTATTACTAATTCAAAAATATTTCTATATAGTTTGGGATGGTGTTTATTGGTCCCTCCCAGGGTTCTAGTTTAATGACCTGAGTTCTAGTCATAATAATAACTTATAGGATATTGTAGTACATAGTTAATATCTTAGGAATATAGCGTATTGCTTTTTCTTAAGTGTTACTTACATCTCTACATGCCTAGTAGTGTAGCAAGAGAGTCTCTGGTATGTATACCGACTCTTATCGCTCTACACTTCATAAATGTTTCTACTCTAATATACAAGTTTTTGTTGGCTCTATGTATATTCACTCAACTATTATTTCCCTATACTTCTCTTTAGCGAGACTCAATAGATATATTTATCTAACTATTTTGAATCCATACATCTGAATGGCTCTGCTCACATTTGTACAACCTGTTCACCTGCCTTTTGATCCTGTGACATCCTCTAATTTAGTTTCCATGAGTCCCTCATTCCTATTTGTAACTTCATATTTTACCTTTTACTATTATGAGTGATTTGATATTGTATTCATTGAATGTTAAGGGATTTAATTTGCCTTGTAAGCACAAGCACATATTTACCTACAGTACATTAAGAAGCATAAAACACATATTGCTTTCTTACAATAAAATAAACTTATGTCAAAGGATGTTGGCTAGTTAAAAAAGGATTGGGTCGGTCAAGTATTTGCATCCTCCTCTTCTTCAAAAAAACAGGGCATCACCATTTTATTACATAAATTCCTTAATTTGACCCCTTAAAAAACCATCACAGATTCAGATGACAGATGGGTTATAACTCATTTAGATACATAGATACATAGATACATAGACAGTGTCAGCAGATAAGGGCCTATGGCCCACCCAGTCTGCCCATTTGAGCTTGTAAGTTCAGTTTGTTTTCCTAGAAGTCTGTTGCCGCTTACCCCGACCTCCAGAATTCCTTTATGTCTATCCCATGCATTCTTAAATCCCGTGATTGTTCCAGCCCCCACCACTTCCTCTGGCAGGGTGTTCCACTTGTCCACCACCCGTTCTGTGAAGAAATTCTTTCTCATGTTTCCTCTGAATCATCCTCCCTCCAACTTCATCCCATGTCCTCTAGTCCTGGAACATCTTTTTCGCTTATAAATAGTGTTTTCCTGCACCCTGTTCCTCCCTGTAAGATACTTGTATGTCTCTATCATATCCCCTCTCTCCCTCCTCTCCTCCAGGGAGTACATGTTCAGTTCCTTCAACCTGTCTTCATAGGACTTGTGATGCAATCCATGCACCATCTTTGTTGCCCTCCTCTGAACCTTCTCTACCCTGTCTATGTCCTTACGTAGGTATGGTCTCCAGAACTGTACACTGTACTCCAGGTGGGGCCTCACTAGTGTCTTGTATAGCGGAATTATGACCTCCCTTTTCCTGCTGGTGATGCCCCTGCCTATACATCCCAGCATCCAATTTGCTTTACCTGCTGCCTTGTCACACTGTTTCCTACCTTGAGGTCATCAGAGATGACAACCCCAAAATCCCTTTCCGCTTGGTGCAAGCTATATCCTCACCCCCCCAACTGATATATTGTGCCAGGGTTTTTGTGCCCCATATGCATTATCTTGCACTTCTTTGCACTGAATTTCAACTGCCAAACCCCTGACCATTCTTCAAGTTTCTGCAGGTTGCTTCTCATTCTGTCTACACCCTCTGGTGTGTCTACTCATTTAACTTCCACTACAGGTACTTTTATGTTAGTTAACGTTTATGCCCCTAACTCCAATTCCCCTGAATGTTTTCATAACTTGGCTCAACAAATTATGATTAATAATAACAATAACTCATTTATTCTTATGGGTGGAGACTTTAATTTAGCTTTAGAGGCACACCTAGATAGAAGTAATACATCATACGATGCTCACCCACGAAGCATTAATGCTTTGACATGGCTAATGAAAGATCTGGGTCTCTCCGACATTTGGAGACTTTTCCACCCTAGACAACATGACTATACCTTTTACTCCTCATTACATAAATCTTATAGTCATATTGATTACTGGTTCTCATCCCCTCTTATTACAGAAAAAAATATTGATACAGATATCCTCCCAATTACCATATCAGACCATTCTCCTATAAGTCTACATTTACTCTGGGGTCCAACCTCTTCTAAATCTCCTTCTTGGCATTTAGATCCACTCTTACTGAGAGACCCAGAATTTGTACCTTGGATTACAGCCCAGATTCAAGACTTTCTCTCATTTAATGATACCTTTCAGGTATCTCAAGGTACTGTTTGGGAAGCATTAAAAGCAACAATTAGAGGCAAAATTATTAGTTTTACAGCTCACAGGAAAAAGCTAAGAGAGCAACAATTAGCAAATGTAGAGAAATCCCTTAAAGAGAAAGAAACTCAGTATTATAAAACAAAAAAACCCAATCATAACTCACAACTACATCTTGAAATTCTTCAGTTAAGAATTAAAATTAATGAATTAATATCCAGGAAAGCTGAACTTGCCATTTTAAGGCTTAAAACACCGCTATTGGGAACAAGGAGATAGATGTGGGAAGCTGCTTTCAAATCAGCTTAAGACTCAACAGATGGAGAGATATATTGCTGGATTGAAAGACCCATCAGGCCAACTTTCTACAGATAACCCTACAATTAATCACATTATGCGATCTTTCTAGTAGCAATTATATTCTCATCCAAATCACAGTTCTTCTAATCAAATACATAAATTTCTTGAAAAACTGCAGCTACCCTACCTCTCTCATCAAGACATGGCTATATTGGATGAACCCTTTACCCTAAAAGAGATCCAAACAGAGCTATCATCCTTTAAAAATGGTAAATCTCCTGGGAGTGATGGTTTCCCTGTTGACTCCTATAAATCCTTATCTGGTATTCTTTGCCCCTTACTTCTTAATGTCTACCTGGAAGCATCCTCGAATGGTAATTTACCCCATACTATGACTGAGGCCATTATTACTGTTTTAACAAAAAAAGATAAAAACCCTTTTCTTCCCTCAAATTACAGAACGATATCACTGCTTAATACAGATGGCAAAATCTTTGCTAAATTATTAACCCTTCATTTAGATTCACTAATTTCAAAACTCATCCATACTTCTCAGGCTGGATTTATCAAGCATAGAACTGGTTCTGATCATCATCATTCCTTATTTAACTTAATTTACAAAGAAAAAACTCTTAAATCACCAGCCACGACCATCACCATTGATTTTGAGAAAGCATTTGACTCCCTTAATTGGAACTATTTATACCAAGTTTTATCATATTTTGGTATCACTAATAATTTTTGTGCATGTATCAAATTACTGTATACTTTCCTTCTGCTCAAATTCTCACTAACTCCACTCTATCCCCCTCCTTTCATCTTGCAAGAGGCACCAGACAAGGATGCCCCTTATCACCATATTTGTTTATACTTGCCATGGAGCCTCTCTCTGCAGCTCTTTGTCCATCCTGTATAATTAAAGGCATCCCTATCGGTAATTCTTACTATACTTCACTCTCTTATGCAGATGATCTTCTTATTTTACTAGAAAATATCCAATCTTCAGGGCAACCTCTAGTTAAACTCCTTAACGAATTCACTTCTATCTCAGGACTTGCTCTAAATCTTAATAAATCTGAAACTCTACCATTAAATAACCTCTGCAAACCCTATATGAATAATCATTTGGGCTTCCATTGGGCTCCCCAAGGTATCTCATATCTAGGTATCTGGATCACCCCTTCATTGGATAAAGTATGGGATGCTACTCTCTCTCCTCTGCTAACACTGAAAATATACTTGACAGATGAAAATTGCTTAATCTTACCTTTAATGGGAAAATTTCTGCTACTAAAATGACAATAACTCCTAAAATATTATAACTTTTTTCTAATATCCCATTAAAACTTCCCTCTTGTTTCCTCATCAAAATAGACTAAATAAAAGGTAATTTTATTTGGGACAGCAAAATCCCCCAATTTAGCTGCAACAAACTCATATCCCATTGGTCAAGAGGTGGATTTAATCTCCCTTGGTTTCAAGCCTACTTTTGGGCTTTCTGCACAGCCCAAACTATCAAATGGTTTATTCAGCATGACACTAATTTACCATTATGGGTTAATATGGAAGCCTCCCTTTGTGCAAACAATATTGCTACCTCCTTCATTTATAACCCCCTCCCATCCCAAATTAAAATCTCACCCCACCATAGCATCTTCTACATTCTATTGGAAAATAATTCATAAATATCTCAAATCAAACCCAACTCCTCTTGCTTATGCTCCTATTTGGGGAAATTGTCAAATATCTCTTGAAAATCATCCAATCTTCTGTCAAACCTGGAAAAATAGAGGCATACTCTTGTTAAGAGACATACTTGAACCCCATATTTTAAGATTAAAATCCTATTCTGATCTATGCATTCAATGGAATCTTCCCTGCCAGGATCTTTGGAAATACCTACAGCTTCGTGCAGCATGCACCTCTTATTTCCCACTTATTACGAATCAATCCTTATCTGATCAGCATGTCTCCAAATGGATAAAAACAACATCTAAACTGAACAGTGCTATCTGCAAAGATATTAGAGACTCACTACATGACCAGTCCATTAGTGCAAAAAATAAATGAACAATGGCATAGGTGTTGGATTTCCTGCGATCTTTTCATGATAAACGTAGCTCACTTATTCAGACTAAAATCCTTCACTTATGGTACAGGACCCCAACTGTATTACATAAAATGGGATTAATGGATAATAATAACTGCTGGCATTGTAACTCTCTCGATGGCGATTTACTTCATATTTTATGGGATTGTCCCCTCATACAAAAGCTTTTTCATCATATTCATATACTTGCAATGAAAATGACTGGTCAGTCCTTTGTATTGGATCCCAAACACTGTATACTTGGTATTTTTGACTTTCGTTCCTATAATAGCTACCCCAACCCCTGAACAGATGGTTAACCATACTTTTCCTTCTAGTTAAACGTAGTATACTTATGCATTGGAGATCTAATATAATTCCCACTTTCTCTGACATTCTTAATCATTTATCTCAATATGCCTCCCTGGATCGTATGACACATATCTCTTTTGACTGACTCACTATGTATACTAAATGTTGGCAGGACTATTTTAAATATTTGGATTCATCTAGCTCTTCTGGCACTTAATGTATGGATTTAAATATTTTGCATTCTATCTTTTTCTCTCCTTCTATTGATATTTTTTCCCCCAAGTCTCAGGTTGTGGTCTCACTCTTTCTCTCCTCACTTTATACTTTCCCTTTCCTCTCTCTTTCTTCCGTTTCTATTTTCCTTCTCTTTTGATTATTCTCCAGATGATCTTTCTTTTTTCTTTGTTATTCTATAATTCCTTCTATATAGGTTTTAGCAGCATTCTAATGATGTCATATATCACAATAATGTACAACTATGACTATTCATACCTCCTTTCTCAATTTCTACCCCTCCTACTTTCACTCTGTATTACGTAGTGTTAATCCCCCCTTTAATACAAAATTGTAATTGTCTAGCTTAGATCTGTAACCCAAAACTCATTATACTACTATTGAATAGTCTTTTTTTCTGTTAGATAATATGCTGCCTGGTTCATTATATATATAATCTTATATAGTATAGTTACAGAGTATACTTGTTTATTTGTTTATCTTATAAATACTTCAATAAAAAGATTAACTACAAAAAAAACTACTTAAGGTCATCCATGACAGAAGAGAGACTCTCTAGCCTTGCATTATTAAATATAGAAAGGCAGCTAGCTGATGCAGTAGATTATGAAAAAGTTATAGAAGCCTTTTCTCACATGAAACCAAGGAGGGAAGCTTTGTAATATGCAGCCACCTTTGAAATTATTGTCTGTTCAGTATATAGTGAAGTAGAACATAGCACGCTGTGCAGTACACTTGAAGTATCCTCATCAGCACTCCTGGCTACCTCATCCTTACTCTGTATTTCCCAAAGTGCCTTCCAGTAGACTAGAGACCTGTCCTGTTGTACCCTTTTCCCTCCTTGTTAGCCAAGATTGGTAGTTATACTCAATGTTTTTCTCTGTATGGTAATGAAATCGTAAAAATATATGGTCCTTATCTTGTATTTAATGCTATTTTTTATTGATCTTCATGTTGTGTACCTCCTTGGCCATCTTCTAAATGAGTCAGCTCAATGGTTGAATTTGATTGAATTGCGTGTGAGTGATTTTTGTTTTCAGTGTGCTTTACTAACAGTTGAATTCACAGTATGGGTATGAACAGTTTAAACAGAATAACAGATAAATGAGTATTTACAACCAGTTTTGCATGATTTACTCCCATTTTTTTCTGACTTTAGGAATGTGTTTCCCACCCTGCATATTGACAGTATTTTGGTGCATGCACACAGCTGGCAGCAACATTCAGTGCTAGTACCCATGGATCCACATATTAACAGACTGTCAACAGTTTGAGGTCAGAAAACAGCATATGTATCAGTTGCATACATGCAGAAGACTGAGGAGAGACTGAGGAGCTGTGCACTGGATAGGAAGGAGGGCAGCTGCAACATAAAATGATAAGAACAGGGTCACCACACTATTATCTCAAGTCTCCTCACTGGTAGTATCAGAGAAGGAGTCATCAGTGGTTAGATACACCCAGGGGGACTTCAACCTTTTTTACAAATGGAGCCCCAAGACAGGTCACTGCATGGTATTACTTCCATGTAGATGAAAATACTACAAGGGTAAATTAAAGCAGCTATTAGTAAATATGTCCCAGTCCTAAAAATTACTTTGATCCCTGAGGTTAAATTACTTCTTTCCATGTCTATTTCAATGGACAAAAGGCATGTTTCAATGTAACATTGCTATTTCAATATGCAATACATGTGTTGTTTACATTTGTAGCAGATATGTTACAATGATTTGTTGCCACGTGCAAGGTGTTTCAATGTGCAATAGATAGGAATGTTTCAATGTACAGTTAATGGCCATAGCGGTCACAATTTCAAATGATCATTTTCGCTTACTACCATCTTGGAGCCTCCAAAATGACTGACTTGCCCCCCCAGCTCCCAAACCTGGCTCTGCCACTGCCAATGTGGTCTCTGTGGTAAAGTGCAGTGTGAAAATGTGAGCTCCATCTTGTAGAGCAGAGGTCAGGTGGCATGGCTGCTCTTTTGCCTGGGTTCAATACCTTGCTTTTTGTCTACTTGGCAGTGATAATAATTTTCTGAACACCATCATATAGTTTAGGGTTACATTGAAGGGCCTTTATAATTCCCCTGCAATCAGTTCCATGATGTGCACAAGGCAAGTGATGTGCATACAGTTGGGAAACAGTCTGCGCAAAACATCTGTTAAAACTTTTTTTCATGTATGCCACATTGTCCAAATCAAATATGTGTATGTTGCTGTAGTCCACGGCATACTCATTTATTATTTCTATCACTGCCTTTGTGACTGTGCTGTGTGTGACAGCTAGCAGGAACTTTGTGTTCAGCAGGTATGGGCATACACCAGGGTTCGACAAATCCAATAGCCCGATGTCCTGGGCTATCAATGAAGAGTCAGGGACAAGTATTTTTCCTGGAGCCAATAGTCCACAGACAAGTACTGCAGCCCAAAATAAAAAAATAAAAAAAAACATGTTTTTGCCTGTTGTACCATTTGTGTCAAAAAGGTGTGCTCACAACACCCAACCATACCTCTCAACATCCCACATTTAGCTCGATTTGTAAAAGTGGTCTCGCTGTCCCACCAGCACCTGTCATTGTCCCGCATTTACAATGACAGTCAGGTGGACCCTTTAAATGTATTGCATTTTGCCTCTGTGCGCATCACTCAGATGGACTGGGGGTGAGTGTACAGGTCAGACAATCACTGTGGTGGGCTGGTGGCGGTGCTGCTGCTGAACTTGCTGATTTGTTCAGCAAGCAAGCAGAAGTCAATCAAATCATCAGACCTGCCACACGATAGATCACCAGGTGAGTCAGCTCCTCCTTCTCTGCACAAATAGCCAATCAGGATTCGGAAGTGTGTGCCGGCAATGTGGTGGCAGCACTTGAGATCTCACGCTTGAACTGTGACATGGACTTGGAGAGAGGAAGGAGTTCAGCTTCATATCAAGGACTCTGTCTCCACAGCCATAGCTAGCCTTAGCCTGTGCTACAAAAAGTTGTTCCTTTGGTTGCTCGTTGGCTCGCTGTGTTTCCCAGATGGTGTGCAAATCTAAATGCGGAGGTCCAGAGTGTGCGCTGCTACTAGTGCCAGGCCAGGACAGGCCAGCTGCTGAGGTTGGGGCATCAGGCCAGCCTGGGATTGGGACTCATTCTCTTGCTGCATGCAGCAGGGCAGCTGCAGCGTAAGTCCATCGTCCGTCCATGTCCTTTGATTAACCAGAGTCACCCGACCATTATGGTTACTGTAATACTGTCCTGAGGTGAGTTGGAGCCTGAAGAGAGCAGGAGTCACAAAAACAGAGCCACATCAGGAGGCAGGAGGACTAAGAGTCATCATCACCACTGCTGGGCCTGGGACACTAGTACTGTGTGCTTCTGCTGCTGCTGCCTATTGTCAGACAGGAGGAGGTAGGTCCATGATTATCTCATTATTCTCACAGAGACAAGTGAGACAGTTTGACAGTCACTCACTAGAGAAAGGGAACTGTGTGTAATTTATTTTATTTTGACTGATTCTGTCACTGACAATCTAGTCTGCACACTGCACAGACAGTAATCCACATAGATCATCAGAGATAGAGAAAGAATCTGGGTGGAGTATCAGGCTATGTTATTCTGATGTCCCTCATGGTGTCCCTCATTTCAGGGTGCTGTGTCCCTCATTGTCCCTCACTTTAAGGGTTTGTGTCCCTCATTTCAAAGTCCTGAGATTGAGAGGTATGTCACCCACTGTCCGTGGCCATGTAACTCACCTCAATGCTGGGAAGCAGAGTCCCATGCAGAGAAGTCTGGGAATTCACCAGGTGCATCACCGTGGGATGAAGAGCGAGCATGGGAGAGGGAGAGGAGCAAGCGGTAAAGCCAAAAGTCACGAATCAGCTACTGGAGCAGCAGAGAGGAGCATGCCACCAACTGTATGCAGGTACGCATACACAGGGGAAAGGAATCTACTGGCTGTGGGGTCACTGTTGTCACTGCTATAAAGGACATGGATTGTGGAAGAGAAGATGCTCTTTTCCCTCAGTCTGGAGGGAAAGGACATGCTCGGGTGTCTCATGTAACACCTGGAATTGTTGGGGCACCAGCAAAAAAAAAAAAAAAACAATAACTAAATAAAATAAAAAAAATAAAAAGAGGGAGATGAAAGTGACTGGTGGTGATGGGCGGGGGGCAGGAGCCATGAGGTCAGGTCTGCCGACTACCCACACTCACAGGCCAGGGAGACAGGAAAGAAAGAGGACTTGTGCATGTGTGTGTGTGATTTGGTGGAGGCAGGGTCTGGTAGTGAAGGGCTCCATCCAGGTAGAAAGGACATTGTGGCTGGTGGCTGTGATGAATGGCTCAACTACTGAGCCTCAGTACTTTGTCATTTAATTAAGGGGAGAGGCAGAGCTGAGCTGGTAAGTTAGCTGCCTCTGCCAATCCTACCAATAAGGTGGGCATATTGATTAAAAAATACAGTAAAAGCTGAATAGTAGTAGGAAGAGATGGTGTAAGAAATGTCTTATTTTTTAGTGTTTGTCCCCCTCCCAATCACATTCCAGTGTACCTCACCCCCAGTGAAAGACACCCACCACACAGTGATTGACACAAAATACATTTTATTACTATAAAAACAATGTGGCCAAACAAGCCTACTTCTTTATAATATTATTGATACAAAATGTACTTCATTACTGTGTATTTTTTTTTTACATTATCTTTAAAATATAGTCTTCTGGCCATGGAGTACCATTTGCAACACTGGGGCTACAATTTTTGGCTAGACCAGTTGTCCTGGACTAGAATGTAAATTTGAAATTTGTCGATCTCTGGTGTACACGTCCAGTGTCATTCTGTTCCAGTGGAGCCCCTAAGATGTTCAAAACTGTCCAGTGTTCAACGCTGCTGGTCTCATCCACTATGACCACCAGTTTCTTCCCTTCCAATATTTTTTTCACCATTGTTTTTTGTGCTTCTCATATGTTGGGTACATAAACACGGTGCAGCTGGTTGTACTGTGGAATTGATCCTCCACTTTTAACATGTGCAGAGAAGAAGGCCCCAACTGATGAATGATCAGCCTTTTCAAGCAGAATGTTGACTGCTAACAGCATTTTCACAAAGTCCTGGGCCACCCCAACTCTAGCCATCATTGTAGTTGTCCAGCATTGTAGCGATGTCATCAGGGTCCTCTGCTTCTTCCAGATTCCTTGTTTGTCAGGCTTGGCCTTCCTCTTTGAATGTCTCTTGCTGGCCATGTCCATGTAGTCAGTGATTGCTGATCAGCGTACATGGTCAAGCACCACATTGTAGCAAGTACAAAATAATTTACCACCATCCGCATGCAGGTCACTTGGAAATTCTTGGCTGCAGTCTGCAGCAGTGACATACAGTGCCGTCTTTGAACAGTTGCATGCAGATGGAGTGGATTTTTCAGTGAAGCAATCCATTCTGTTGAGTTAGGAGAAATAGCAAAGAAAAGATAAAGAGATAAAAAAAAGTTAATACTTGACATTTGATTGCTGCCATGTTTATTCTTTTATTTTTAAGAACGTAGGATGCTGCCACATAGTTGCTTTCCTCTATCCAGTTAAGATGGAAGTTGTGTGTTTTTGTAAACATGAACTGAGCTCATAGCCTAGAGGTTAGAGTGATGAGCTGTGAATGAATTTAGTACAGCCAGCTGACCTGGGTTTGATTCCTACAACCTCGACTTGCATACTGTGTGACTCTAAACAACTCACTTAGTCACCCCAGTGCTCCCAGGTCACCCCTGTAAACAGCCACTTGTGCATAGTGGGCCTTACTGGTTACCAAAAGAATAAAATAAAAACAAATAAACTTGCTGAAATATGTGCAGCACACTGTGCCAGCTAAAGAAATGAAAATGCTTTCATTTATAGTTTCAGTTTTCTTCACTAACTGGTTGTGTGTGATTTTCTGTGCTGTCCCTGACCATACACTATAAAACTTCTCAATACAAAACAATACAGTACAATACAATACAGTACAGTATAGTACAATACAATACAATATAATAAAACTTGTTCAGTAAGACTGTTTATAACTTCAGCCCAGTGGCATAGAGGGCTCAGGCTCTGGCACCTTACCTCTTCCCACGCCAATGACCTTTGGGTCGGGAGCGACCTTGGGTCTTGGAGGGTGGGCTGGGGAGAGGAGGATCGAGCATCCCACAGACTGCTCACCACCTCCGGGGAGGCAGAGTGGATAGGATCACTGAGCCACTGGCTCCTGGTGGTAGCTGTGGGCTAGTGCAGGCTCGGGGGTCAATGTGTGGGTTGGGGTGGGCAGGCATTAGGTGTACTGTGAAAAAGTGCATGCACAGAAGCATCCTTGATGCCATTGCACATTTGCACCACGGGGGGACTAAGGGACACAAAAACTAATCCTCCTGTGTGAGTGACAGCGGACTTCATCAGCAGTACTGTGGCTGACCCTCTTAAGTTAGTTCCCCTTCAGCTCCTGGCCTCGAGGTCTCCACAGTGTGCGGGATAAATCCCCACTGTGAAGTGACCTGGGGTGGCAGAGCGAAAAGGGCTTGAGCTCTGACTGGGTCCAGGGCAGCAGCCAAGGAAAGGATGCCTGAAAAGGGGAACCATAGCCCCCCCAGCCAAGGAGGTAAAAGAAATAACTACAACAACAAAAAAACTGCTTATAACTTACAGTCATAAACTGTCCTCTATGTTATCACTGTTTAGGTGACCATCACATGGTATGGTTCAATTTGGCTACTACATCTAAATCATCCCATTCCAAGGCAAAAATATGGGACTTCAGAGGAGCTGACTTTGATAAGATGGCCAACAGAGTTAAGCTAGCCCTGGCAAAAAGAAACACAGGTGAGGAGGTACAGGCAAAGTGGGCAAGCATTAAGGATACAATACTTGAAGCAACATCCCATTGTGTTAGACAGAAAAGGAAGTGTGTAGAAGAAGGAAACCACTTTGGTTCTCAAATACAGTAGCAGAAAAGGTCAGAGCCAAAAGGCTGGCCTTCAGAAAATATAAGGAACACAGCGGGATGAAGATAGGGAGGCATACCAAACTGCCTAAGGGAAGCAGGTAAGGCAGTAAGGCAGGCAAAGTCCCAAACTGAGGAAACACTAGCACGGACAGTAAAGAAGGTGACAAGACTTTCTATAGATACATTAGTGAAAGGAGAAAGTCCAGAGGGGTATTGCTAAGCTTAATGGAGAAAAGGAGCATGTGAGGAGGAGGACCCTGTAAAGGCATCTATCCTAAATAGATACTTTTGCTCAGTATTTACTGAAGAGAAGGTAGGGCAGGGCCCACAGCTCAGCATCATGGACACAGGGGAGGGAGGTGAGCACTACTCCCTTCACAAAAGAAAGGGTCCTACAAGAGCTTGCTAAGCTCAGGGTGGATAAGGCAATGGGACCTGATGGCATACATCCCAGGGTACTTAAGGAGCTAAAGGAGGAACTAGCAGAGCCTTTAGCAGAATTGTTTAGTGAGTCTCTGAGCACAGGAGAGGTCCCAGAAGACTGGAGAAGGGCTCATGTGATCCCACTCCACAAGAGTGGTAGCAGGGAGGAGGCGGGAACTACAGACCGGTCAGTCTTACCTCAGTAGTGGGCAAGATTATGGAGGCACTCTTAAGGAAAGGATAGTGCAACACCTGGAATCCATAGGGGCACAGGATCCAAGACAGCATGGGTTTACAAAGGAAGGTCCTGTCAAACTAATCTCATAGATTTCTTTGACTGGGTAACCAGAGTGGTGGACCAAGGGGAGCAGTTGATGTCGCCTACCTTGACTTCAGCAAAGCTTTTGACACTGTTCCATAGAAGATTGATAAATAAGCTAGGTAGGCTCAGGGTGGGTCAGGAGTTGGTCAACTGGGTGGGCAAACTGGTTGACTGGCAGAAAACAGAGTGGTGGTAAAATGGTATACAGTCAGAAGAGATGCAAGTCACAAGTGGGGTACCTCAGGGATCAGTCCTGGGGCCAGTCCTATTCAACATCTTCATTAGTGACCCCCTAGATGGACTAGAGGGTAAGGCTTGTCTGTTTGCAGATGACACCAAGATCTGCAACAGAGTAGATGATCCAGATGGGTGGGCAGAATGAGAAGAGATCTGGATAAACTAGCAGAATGGTCAGAAGAGTGGCAACTGGGATTTAATGCAAAGAAGTGCAAAATCATGCACATAGGGAAGAGAAACCCTGAAGCCACTTATAGGCTGGGAGGAGTTGCTAGCAGTCACAAAGGAAGAAAGAGACTTGGGCATCATCATCACTGATGACCTAAAATCATCCAAGCAGACCTCTAAAGCAGTAGGTAAGGCTAGGGGTGTTAGGGTGTATTAGTAGGGTATCACAAGTCGTAAGAGAGAGGTAATAATCCCTCTGTACAAGACATTGGTTAGGCCTCATCTGGAGTACTCGTGCAGTATTGGAGGCCACACCTTCACAAGGACATCCAAATTGAGGCAGTCCAGAGAAGGCAACCAAATGGTGCAGGGACTGCATCAGAAGACATATGAGACAGATTAACGGAGCTCAATATGTATACCCTTGAGCAAAGGAGGGAGAGGTGATATGATCGAGACATTTAAACACCTTAAGGGCATAAACAAGATGAAAGAGTCTAACATGTTTAAATATAAGAAAAATAGCAGGACAAGAGGACACAGCATGAGATTAGAGGGAGGCCGATTAAGGGGAATGTGAGGAAATTCTTTTTCACAGAAAGGTGGTAGATGAAGGAATGGCTTACCACAAGAAGTGGTAGCTATGAATACAGTGCAGGGCTTCAAACAGGCATGGATAGGCATATGGGAGCAATACAAATGACTATGAATAGATAGGTCACTGACAGAGCAAAGGCCGATGGCACATTTATAAGGTAGAAAAAGAAATGGGCAGACTGGATGGGCCTTGCGGTCCTTATCTGCCGTCAACTTCTATGTTTCAAAGTACTGATAAGTATCATTAAAATAATACCAATTCTCTATACATACTTTGTTACTGTAAGATAAAAAGTATTAAACATTTCTGTTACAGTTGCTCATTGCTTTTTCACAAATTGCTAGGCTGCTTATTAACAATGTAACATTTTATGAGATCACACAGAGAGACCAAGCAGCGACACTCATGTGTCACTTTTGTGAAGTAACACTGTTACATTTCCAACATTATGTTGCAAACCTAAATATGTTTATTTTCTCCTTACTAAAGTGTACGTTTCTTTAATCTTGTCACACTTCTTTGGATGACACAGCAAGACTAGCTTGTGTGATAATTAAGCAATAAGGCACGACAGGGTGTAGGTTATTGGGGGATTTACCTTCACCTTGTGTGGTGTGCCACGAGACACAGCTGAGTGACTTGACCACACAAGAAGTGGGTACATCCCCAATAACCAACATCCTGGAGTGCCTTATTGCGATTATACAAGGGACCCATGTGCAAAATAAATTTTAAATGTGTTTAAGAATATTTTTTATAAATGCCATTTTGCAGCCATGGGTTACTTAAGCAATGAGCCATGAGGGGGTTTGGGTTCATGGGAGATTTACCATGGCTGGAGTTGTTTGCCCACGAGGCGCAGCCGAGTGGTAAATCCACCCAGCTGTGGTAAGTCCCGAGAACCCATCCTCAAGTGGTTTATTGTAATTATACCATGTACTGTTTTTTTTATTATTTTAAAAAAAAGCAGTACTTGGTATAATGATTAAATAAGCCAGTCAGCAGTACAGCAGTTTTTGTTTTCTTTTGTTTCACTGATGCATGGAGCTGCTGTTTTTACAGTCTCCACTTCGCGGGGGACAAAGTTGGCAGTCACAGTTACACGATTTCACCATTGGATTGTTTTTTTTTTTTTAAGATGTGGCTGGCTGGCACCTTTTCCGTTGGTAATGCTAGATTTTACAATGGTGGTAAGGTGCCAGCCTGCTGCTCTGATTGGTTGATCTGAGAGGTGCATGGTATAATACAGGATATACCACGGTCATGTGATATGTTTTGACCAATGAGGTTACAGAATTTTCATACCCTATTGTATAATCAGTAATAATCAAAATGTGTTGCTTACATGTAGGTGTTAATCATGGCTGTGAAGTGTGACAGTTTTTTCTAGCCAAGAAACACAATATGTATTCATAAGTAGGTGCAAACCACTACAGCTTAAAGCCCGTCTTTCCATGATTACAAAGTATACCTGTGTTAATGTGCTGCCACATTGAAAGGCCAGCTCTATACTAATATGGTCTAAATTCTTAAAGATTACTTTGCAATCAGCCAAAATTTTTAAACTATCAAAATGTTAATTTTGGAAAATGCCGTATACATTATTTTTAAAAATGCCATCGCAAAACACACAACTTACAAATGTGAGACTGGCAATGGGAGTGATTTTATTTATAAAAAGCCAAGGGCAATAAAAATACATTTACAAACTAACGTATTTGGACTGTGGTGGGAAGGGTGAGATGCCTACTGCATGGGTGGGCAGACAGCCAGCAACACACTTTCATGACTTAGAGATCTGAGACTGGCTATGCAAACATTTCTATTTATGAAAAGGCCACATTTAAACATTATTATTTATAAAATGCCATAGGCTCCCATAGCTAAATAAATACAGGTAGACACGATAATTAAACAATGTAAATAAACAGGACATTTTCCTTCTGGGTTAAAAAAAAAGCATAGAAACTGCTTACCTCATTACAGAAAAAGGCTGACAGTAGAATTCATCAAAGTAATGTTGCTGGTAGTTGTCTTTCTTCTAAATAGGTTGCAGGTGTTCGTCCTTACGGTAGGTGATTTCTGACCTGAAAGGCTGGGCTTTTTATAACAAGTTTTTTTGACCCCATTCTTGTGTAAACCATTCTGATTGGCTTGTCCACTGTGACCACATCAAATCTTATTGGGTCACATATGAATAGCCAACCCAGTGTGAAAGACCAGCAGTCAATCAAAAAGGTGCTAAGTGTGTGGGTGTGTGCACATGGTTAGCCAATCCAAAGTCTACCTGTTTTGGCAATCATTATTTTGCTTTTTGTGATGCTTTTGTAACAGTTTAAAAAATACAAAACAAAACTCTGCCTGGGGAAACCATATTAAAAAACAGATGAAATGAGATAGATAGATAGATAGATAGATAGATAGATAGAGAGATTTATATATATATATATATATATATATATATATATATATATATATATATATATAGTATTTCACCTTTGTAACAAGGTTTGTGTGATTTACATTAGGCTGTTTCTTGAAAACATTACTCATTTTTAAGATGCACGCAGAAAGGCACAGTCACAATAAAACTGTGTGCTATGCTTGCCTTACAGAAACTGGGAACGTCATAAGAGGAGAGAAACCAGAATATGTAGCTGTGTTTTGATCACACACACAAAATGTATTCAGCTTTCTATGTTGCTATGTTTTTGTGTTAGCTATCTAATAAATGCTTTTCACAACTGTGTATGAGTCTTCTTTGTTGTATGTTGTACAATTCCAGTAAAGCTGTCTGATTTGCTGCACATCACTATCACTTATGTTCTGGGAGTCATAAATAATGACTGTGTGATCATGCATGCCACATAAAATTACCATTGTTATTATTAGATAGATAGATACATACATACATAGACAGAGGGAGATACTGTATTTGTATAGTGCTCCTTCCTGGAACTTGTAGCATGTAACAATATTACGAATACACATATAGGAGGAGCACACACACACTTCCAGAGGTATCAGGAGCAGAAGGCGGGCCATCCACAGAAAAGGTTTGAAAACATGTGCAGGGCCTGCACCTGAACACATATTGGGGGAGATTAACAAATGCAACAATATGTACAATATGTCAGTAAAATACTGCCTTTAATTAGGCCATTATAAACTCATATGATTAGTTTTACTTGTAATTTAATAAGCAAGGATTAATGTAAGGCTGTAGGCATAAAGGCCAATCAGACTGCAGCATTTCTGAGATACTTTTTATGATTTTCATAATATTTATATGTGTGTTCTTTTTTTAAAGGTGCTCATTCACATTTCTGTAATTATTGCTTGTTGTGGTTTTCTCTGGCAACATAACTATTTACTAGAGTAACCCTACTTAACCATACTTACTGTATATGGCAGCATGGCTCACAACAAGGGCACAGTAGTTTCATTTCTTTATTATTTTTCTGGACTGCAACTGTGTACTTTGGTAGTGGCACCCGTAGGGCTTTTAATTAATATTTGTATTCCAGCTGTTCTGCAAGGCATCATATGTAGTGTGTATGTGTGTATATATATATATATATATATATATATATATATATATATATATATATATATATCCATAGTGCAGTGACTTAAAATATATATATATATATATATATATATTTATACAATAGGGGTGAGTGATAAATGAGTGACATAAAACAGTGTGTCATCCACTGCAGTATGATATTTTTACCCTCTGCTCTGCTCTGCTGTGCTGTGATGATATCAGCCATTTACACACACAGGTCACACAAAGGTCACTGATACCACTCTAGGCAGCTTTCCCCTCAGTATACAGAAACACCTGTGCTGTTACCACTGACACAGATGTCGAACTACATGAGAGGTCTCACTGCTGCCTGCAGCCAGCTCAGTATTACAAAACACTAGCACCTATTCCCCACACTCTAACCTCCAGCTCATTACTGTGATACTCTCAGCTTGACTGCAGCCAGAATTCTAAAGAGCACCACTTCGCAGAACAGTCTGTTCCTCACTGCTGCCTACAGCTAACTCAATTACCACTAAAAACACTCACCTGTTCCTCAAACTCTGCCTCTCAGCCCATTACAGTTATTGTGATACTCTCAATTTGACTCCAGCCAGAATTCTAAAGAGCACAACTTCACAGAACAATCTGTTCCTCACTGCTGCCTACAGATAACTCAGTTACTACTAAAAACAATCTTAGCTGTTCCTCACACTCTTTCAGCCCATGACCATTACTGTGATGCTTTCAGCTTGACTGCAGCCAGATTTCTAAAGAATACAGCTTCACAAAAAAGTCTGTTTAGCACTCCAACCTAAAACTAACTCATTTAGCATTGCAAAACACACTCATCTGTTTTTCAGAGTTTGTAACACTGCCAGCCCATTCAGAAAAACTCATACACAGAATGAGCAAACACATAAACAGGAACAGAACACAACACAACATAACAATACTTCTGAAACTCCTGGCTCTATTGTATAAATCGAATACATAATGTGCAGATCGTGTGCTATGGAAAATAGTGTCACTCCTGCATCGTGAGCTCTGGATATCTCACTCATGTCTTCAGCACTCGTGAGATATCCAGAGCTCACTCTGCAGGAGTGACAATATTTGCCATATCACACGCATGCTCGTCATGTATCTAATATATTTATACAACATATTTTTGGGATAAATCCATGTATAAAAAATGATATATAAGTTTCCCAGTGAAGATATCATTGATATGCTGGGAACCTCTATAATGGAGACCCACAGGAGGGTGGCCCAGGACCCTACAGGGGAAGGAAACAACTCCTGGTGGGGGAATAAATTGTTAGGGGGGTTGAACTGGAGGAGGGAGGGGAAAGGGAGGTAAGGTGCCTGCCTGGCACCAAGGCTTGGAGGGACATGAAATGAATCCTCAGCATTGTGGGAGCAGCAGCAAGGGGGAAGGAGCTGGATGTCATTATCCACCTAGGGATGAATGACCTATGGGATCAGAGCAGTGCAACAGGAGTTTGTGGAGTTGGGGAGAGGCCTTAGACAAGTAGCACACATGGTAACTTTCTTGGAAGTGCTACCTGTCTATGGCATGGATGAGGCTAGGGCACTCCGCACCATGGGATTCAATGACTGGTTGAAAAGCTGTTGCAGAGCTCAGGGATTTGGCTTCATTGGGGACTGGGGCTCCACCTGGAGGGATGTAGGCCTATACAGGTAAGACTTTGTCACAGTGAGCCACCCCAAATCCAGGGAAAAGTTTTTGAGCCTCCTCCAAAAACTGAAATAAACTTGGGCCTCCCCCAAAGTAAAATAACATACTGTACTTTGCACAGTACACCATGAGTAAATTGAAACCCCTTTGAGTACTTGGCTCTCGTTCAGTTCTTTGTCTTATACTGACGTGGAACCTTTGAAAAACAACTCTTAAGTTGTGCTCAAAGGCGGTATCTGAATAATGAATAAATAAAATAAACAAATAAATATTATTTAGCTTATTGTAACCCCCCCCCCACAGGCCAGCCTTCTTGCTCCACTATTTTTTAATTTTATTCTTGAACCATTGTTACCCCTTGTTGCAGTACCTTCATGGGTCAGACTACTTTCTCTGCTTCCTCTCTATATGAAATAACCTTCCTACATACTTTGCATCTCTCTCCCCCCATCCCTGCTCCTTAGCGATGTCTTTGAGACTACTTCGCTCTGTCCTGCTATTGCTCGTAGCACTTCTATGCTCAACCTTTGTATTTGGGCTATTCTGCCATCAGTCTACAAATTGATCAATTACCACCACTCATTATTAATTTATTGTTCATATTTGTTTGCACTATTGCACATTATGTATTTCTTGATTGTTTTACAGTTACCTTTTGAAATGTATTCACTCCCTACCCTTCCCCGGGTACACCTGAAATAATCCTTGGCTCATTCACCTTCCCTTGTCACCTATTAGTAAATAAATATATAAGATTTACTTACTGTTATCCTCTTTCAGTTTGCTTCATCTCTTCACACAAAAGACATAAAATTCAAAATTTAAATATGGTACTTTTTCAGACTTGCTCAAGCCTCCCCTGGAACAGGTTGGGACCTCCCCAGGGAGGCTGGCCTTACCATTTGAGAACCCCTGGTTTAAATGCTTCAGTGGCAAGCATTTAAATTAGCCAAGGGGGGAGGCACTGAAGAGGAGAAGGGAAATCCTAGCCCCCCCCCAAAAAATCAGGGTAATTAGTGAGGTAAACACCAAGATAGAGAAGTTGATAGGGAGAAGGGCAGGGGTAAATGGAGAAAAAGACAAAGGCAGTAGGGACAGAGAGGGGGCAAAAAGAAATAAAGCCATAAAAAAATGGAGGGTAATGAGTACCAATGCCCGAAGTCTAGGTAAAAAGCTCCCTGAAATGGTGGCCTTGATGGAAGAGGGATGCCTGAATATTGTGGCAGTCACAGAAACATGGTACATAGAGAACCAGACTGGGATGTCAACATACCAGGGCACACAATCTACAGGAGGGACAGGGAGGGAAGAAGAGGAGGAGGAGGAGGAGTAGCTCTCTATGTAAGGGAAGGGATCAAAGTAACAGAACTAAAGGGTAAACAGGGAGGAGAGGAGGCACTGTGGGTCACCCTGGAGACTGGAAATGGTTCCACAATCTGCACAGGGGTTGTATATAGACCCCCATCTCAGGGGGAGGAAATGGACAAGAAAATGATAGAAGGCATCCTTGGGATGGCAGAGAAAGGGGAGATATTGTTGATGGGGGACTTGAATATGCTAGATATTGACTGGAGCTCCTTTGCTGCAGCCACATCCAAGAGCAGGGCCATTCTCAATGCCCTCCAGGGGGCATGCCCCAGACAGCTAGTTTTGGAACCCAATCAGGAGAGAGAGTAATCTTAGACCTGGTACTCTCAAATGGGGACAGAGAGAAGATCTCTGATCTTGAAGTGAGTAGCCATCTGGGAACAAGCAACCACCAAACAGTGTGGTTCCCGATAAACTTAGCTGTTGAGTCAAGCCACACAAAAGTGAAGGTACTGGACTTCAGGAGGGCTGATTTTGTCAAAATGGGAGAGTGCCTCAGAAAAGCACTAGCAAACAGGCAAGAAGGTGGGGTGCAGCAACAATGGGGAAACATCAAAACCACCATCACAGAGGCAACAAGCCTTTGTGTGAGGCAAATAAGCAAATCAAAATGAAAGAAAAAAACACTATGGTTCTCAAAAGAAGTGGCAGGGAAGGTAAGGGAGAAAAATATAGCATTCAGGAAGTATAAGGAAACACAGAAGGAGCAGGACAGAGAACTGTACCAATTAAAGCAGAAGAAAGTGGGTAAGGCAGTCAGAATAGCAAAGGTCCAACTGAAGAAAAGATAGCCAACTCGGTTAAGAAGGGGAATAAAACCTTTTATAGGTATATTAGGGAGCAAAGAAAGACTAAGGCAGGGATACTGAGGCTGAACAAAGAGGAAGGTGGTTGGGCAGAGAGCGACAGTGAAAAAACAGGGATACTGAATGAACACTTCTGTTCAGTATTCACAATGGAAAAGCAGGGGGAAATACCTAATCCAGTCAATAGAAGCACTCTGGATAGGGGGTTTGATAGTCCTTTCACAGAAGAAAGGGTTATGAAAGAACTCTTAAAACTGAAGGTGGATAAAGCAATGGGGCCTGATGGAATTCACCCCAGAATTCTAAAAGAACTAAGGGAAGAAATAGTAACACCACTGACTACCCTTTTTAATAAATCATGGGAGGATGGTGTGGTACCTGAGGACTGGAGGAGGGTGGATGTGATTCCGCTTCACAAAAGTGGGAGCAAGACAGAGGTAGGAAACTACAGACCTGTCAGTTTGACCTCAGTGGTAGGGAAAATGATGGAATCACTTCTGAAGGAAAGAATTGTTGAGTACCTAGAGGCCAGTGGGGCACAGGACCCAAGGCAGCATGGATTCACAGTGGGAAGGTCATGTCAGACAAATCTAATTGACTTCTTTGACTGGGTGACCAAAGCAGTAGACCAGGGAGGGGCTGTGGACATGGCCTACCTAGACTTTAGCAAGGCATTTGACACAGTCCCACACAACAGATTAATAAACAAATTAGCCAGCCTGGGAGTGGGTCCCAGGGTGGTATCCTGAGTAAAACACTGGTTGGACAACAGGACACAGCAGGAAATAATTAATGGAATCCACAGTGAAGAGAGGAGGGTTACTAGTGGGGTACCGCAGGGTTCAGTACTGGGGCCGGTCCTTTTTATGTCTTTATAAGTGACATTGCAGAGACACTGGAAGGGAAGGTATGTCTCTTTGCAGATGACACAAAGATCTGCAACAGGGTTGATATGCAAGGTGGGGTGGAAAGGATGAAAAGGGACTTGGCAAGACTGGAGGAATGGTCAAATGTATGGCAGCTTAGATTCAATGCAAAGAAGTGCAAAGTAATGGACCTGGGAAACAAAAACCCAGGGGAAGAGTACAAAATGTGGGGTGAGATACTGACAACAACAAAAATGGAAAGGGACCTGGGGTTAGTCATATCAGATGACCTAAATGTGGGCCAGCAATGTGAGAAGGCAGTAAGGAGGGCTGGAGGGATACTGGGATGCATAGGGAGAGGTATCACCAGTAGAAAACAGGAAGTAATTGGCCCTCTGTACAGACAGTAGGCAAGACCACATATGGAGTACTGTGTACAGTTCTGGCTACTCCACCTCCGCAAAGACATAGGCAGGGTGGAGGTTTTCCAGAGGAGGGCAAGCAAAATGATGCAGGGTTTGCATCAGAAGACATAAGAAGAAAGACTAAAGGAACTAAAGATGTATAGCCTTGAGGAAAGGGGGGGGGGACATTATGGAAACTTTCAAATATCTCAAAGGAATCAACAAAGTCCAAGAGGGTAGCATCTTTCAGAAAAAGAGATGTGCAAGAACAAGGGGGCACAATTTGAAGATAGAGGGGGGACAGCTCAGAGGTAATGTGAGGAAGTATTTCTTCACAGAGAGGGTTGTGGATACATGGAGCAGCCTTCCTGAAGAGGTCGTAGAGTCAAAAACAGTGTGGAAATTCAAGAATGCATGGGACAGACACAAGGCAATTCTAGTGGGGGGTAGGAAGAAGTAGACTGTTGGTTAACTAGGATCTGTAGCTTATCCGTTAGGTAGGGAAATGGGCAGACTAGGTGGGCCAAGCGGTCCTTATCTGCCATCATATTCTATGTTTCTATCTTCATGTTCCTATACATCATTTGTTATCTCCACATTCCTATACATCATTTCAAAACTAATCTGGTTGATCCTGCCATCTGTGCCATCTTTTAACTACCACTTTCACTTTAGGGCCTGTTCCTGCTATTATGTAGCATGATCAAGTGCTGTTAATTATCTTAATGCACTGCTCGAAATTAAAACACTATACTAAAAAAAACCCAGAAAAAAACCTTGAAGAACTGTGTCTTTTTATAATCCACTGACTTTTCTCTAAAACAATCCACTGACTGCACAGACAAATTACTGTTTCCCTTTTCCATCATGTAGTCTGACTGAGTGGTGTCAAAGATGTGCTGCCAAGGATTAAAACTGAAGCACTACGTAGCAATAAAATTGAGAAAATGTGCGCATTTTCATGTACTGGCTCACTTCTGTTTAAAACAAGCCGACTGTGGAGAGAGGAGATGGAGCAAATCTGCGGCTTCACAGTAGTACACACGAGCCCATGCTAGCATTGCTCTAGCGATGCTCCCTCTGGCTTGCGTTTACTATTCTGAAGCTGCTGACTTGCTTCGTCTCCTCTCTCCAGAGTCATAGAAACAAAGAAATATAGACTTTGACAGAAGATAAGGACTGTTTGGCCCACTTAGTCTGCCCATTTCCCTACCTACAGGATAAGCTGCAGATCCTAGTTAACCAACAGCCTATTACTTCCTACCCCCCACAAGAATTGCCTTGTCTGTCCCATGCATTCTTGAATTCTCCCACAGTTTTAGACCCCACAACCTCCTCAGGAAGTCTGCTCCATGCGTCCACCACCCCCTCTGTGAAAAAAATACTTCCTCAAATTGCCCCTGAGCCAACCCCCTCTACCTTCAAATTGTGTCCCCTTGTTCTCACACATCTCTTTTTCTGAAAGATGCTGCCCTCTTGGACTTTATTGATTCTACCGAGATACTTAAAAGTTTCTATCATCCCCCCCCCTTTCCTCAAGGATATACATATTAAGCTCCTTTAGTCTCTCCTCATATGGCTTCTCTTGCAGGCCCTGCACTATTTTAGTTGCCCTCCTCTGGACTGTCTCCATCCTGTCTATGTCCTTCTGGAGATGGGGTTACCAGAACTGGACGCAGTACTCCAGATGGGGTCTCGCCACCTGTCTGTACTGAGGGATAACAACTTCTTGTTTTCTGCGTTGGTGATGCCTCTCCCTATACATCCCAATGTTCCCCCAAGCCCTCCCTACTGCTTTCTCACATTGCTTGTCAACCTTAAGGTCATCTGATATGATTCCCTCTCAGTCCGTTTCCATTTTTGTTGTTGTTACTACTCCCTATTGTGTAATCTTCCACTGGATTTTTGTTTCCTAGGTGCATTACTTTGCACTTCTTTGCATTGAATCCAAGCTGCCATACTTCTGACCATTCCTCTAACCTTGCCAAGTCCCTTTTCATCCTTTCCACGCCTCCTTGTGTATCAACCATGTTGCAGATCTTTGTGTCATCTGCAAAGAGGCATATTTTTCCTTCCAGTCCCTCTGCAATGTCACTAATAAAGACATTAAAAAGGACTGGACCCGGTACTGAACCCTGCGGTACCCCACTAGTAATCCCCCTTTCTTCAGAGTGGACTCCATTTATAATTACCTTCTGTGTGCTGTTGTTCAGCCCATGTTTTACCCAGGCTACCACCCTGGGACCCACTCCCAAGCTGTCTAATTCATTTATTAATCTTTTGTGTGGGACTGTGTCAAATGCCTTGCTAAAGTCTAGGTAGGCCATGTCCACAGCCCCTCCCTGGTCTACTACTTTGGTCACCCAGTCAAAGAAATCAATTAGATTCATCTGACATGACCTTCCCTCTGTGAACCCATGCTGCCTTGGGTCCTGTGCCCCACTGACCTCTAGGTACTCAACAATTCTTTCCTTCAGAAGTGATTCCATCACTTTCCCTACCACAGAGGTCAAACTGACAGGTCTGTAGTTTCCTGCTTCTGTTTTGCTCCCACTTTTATGAAGGGGAATCACATCCACCTTCCTCCAGTCTTCAGGTATCACACCATCCTCCCATGATTTGTTAAAAAGGGTAGTTAGTGGTGTCACTAGTTCTCCCCTTAATTCTTTTAGAATTCTGGGGTGAATCCCATCAGGCCCCATTGCTTTGTCCACCTTCAGTTTTAAGAGTTCTTTCAGAACCCTTTCTTCTGTGAAAGGACTGGGATCAATCCAGAGTGCTTCAGTTAATTGGATTAGGTACCTCCCCCTCCTCCTCTTTTGTGAGTCGGCAGTTTGTTTCAAATAAAAGTAACCCACAGCATGAAAATACACAAATGTTCTCAATTTTCTTACTACAGAGTGCCTTAATTTTAATCCCTACCACCACATCACTGACACTTCACACCACTCGGTCATGCTACATCACAGTAACAAAGGAGAAACTGTTTAAAACATAGAACAAATTGCAGGATCAACCAGATAAATAACAAAATGCTCTATTTTTTGTTGGGGGTATGGAGAGTTGTACTTGTGGGGGGGGGAGTAAAAGATAACTAAGTCATCTGGGAGGGAGAAAGTCAAAATTTCTATATATCTTGCAATTGAAAAGCGTCCTATGTGACAATTGCTTTAGAGAGTAGCTTGTAGAGGGCTAGTGTTTTGGGGGATCCCAAAACATATGCAGTATAAACAGAACATGACATAGCCTGACTGAAGATGTGATATTTATCTTCCTCGAGGCCAGTGACATCAAGATATCTTTGGCATCTTGTGAAGATAAATATGATATCTTCCAGTCGATGTCATGTTCTGTTTATACTGCAGATGTAGGGATCCCCCCCAAAACATATGCCCTCTACAAGCCACTCTCCCAAAGCAATATGATATATTCAGTCAGGCCATGTCATATCATACATACATACATACATATATATACATACATACATACATACATATATATATATATACACACACACACACACACACACACACATTCTTACAAATAATGTAACAAAATAAATATGCCATGCCCTCCTCGGATCCTGGCTCCAGGCTCAGCAAGGTATGTTGGGAGTAATGATTCAGTTGTGCAACACTGAGTTTTGGGGCTCTCAAACTGAGCTTTCATGTGGAATTAAATTTGCCTCTTGTGTGTTTCCAGCAACACAGTGTGGTACTATTTTTGTTACTGTCTTTAGTTAGTTAACAAGAAAATAATGCTAGGGATACAGCTGGTGCTTGCTTTGTGAGCCTGTGGCTGTAGACTCTGGGGCTAGGGGCAAAGGCAAGCCACATACTGTATATGCCTTGTTTTCATGGACCCCAAGTTTACTTTAGGGGGTGCTGACTGGGGAGTAGGGGGTAAGCTAAGTGGAAGAGGCATGGCAGCAACTGAATGAATATTCCTTCCTACAGGAGCGCCTGAATGAATATTCATTCAGGTGCTAGAAAAAGTAGGATTTACAACAAGTGAAGAAATAAAGATAAATACTGTGCCATGTCAGGGAGCAAAGCTACATGATGGACATTTGTTTTCCCCTCTGTAGCACAGCATTTCATTTCTTGGCTGCTTAATCGGATAAAAACATTAGTATAGTCTGAGTAGAAGAGCACAGTGTATATTATACAGTATATTGTTTATAAAATTCCAATTTTCAGCCAAAGCAGCACATTTAAACATGAGTTACAAATTAGTAATTAATTAACAGTATGGGGCAGTGCACCACTATTGGCTTTGCCTGTTAAATGACGAAAGGCATGATGGGGCTCTCCATCGCTGTGGACCAGTCCACTAGGATTTTGGTATTGTAATTTAAGGCCCCTGTTGTTCCTGGGTGCTCAGGCTGGGAACTCAGTGGAAAATAATTTGTAGAGGCTCAGCAGGGGGCACAATAAGCTGTTATTTATATAATTTCTATTTTCAGTGACCGGAGCACATTTATACAGTAATCAATGTCGTTCTGTCGAAGTCCATCATATAGCCTTGCTCCCTGACATGGCACACTGGTGAACGTTATATGGACGGTGAGGATTTGTAGACTTGGGGCTGGATATTCAAAAGGGTTGCGCAATGCGCAATAGGGTTGCGCCTGTGCAAGTCAGAAAATGTGCCATTCTGCGATATTCAGCAGGAGGCAGTTGCGCCACTGAAAACATGCTGAGCAACAGCGCAATGCTAATGAAGGCATGCGCAACTGAAGGGGTGGAACCATGCATAAAGTGCGCAGTGTGATGTTCAAAGACTTGCGCAATGTGCAACAGTGGATCAGGCAGAAGTTGCGCCATAGCGGAAATGAGCCAAAATAAAAAGGAGCAAGAAAGAGGCACAAGAACGCTACAGGGAAGCCACATGAGGCAGGGAGAGAGACAAGGCAAGAGGGACAAAGAGGGCAGGCCAGGGAGACCAGAAGACAAAATAGGGGCAAGGGAAGGTGTGTGGGGCCACAGAGTGCAGAGGCCAGTAGGTGTACCCGGTGCAGTGGAGGTAGCAGTCAGGACAGTGGGGGGAACAGAGCAACAACAGCTGGGGGGAACACAAGCCAGGGACATGGACAGTGCCACCTTCCACATGGAAGCCATAATGAGGGGGTGAGTAGGCATGCTGCTGGGGGACGTGGCTGTGGAAGGGCCTGTCGGTGGTACGCCCCCAACAGGCAGTACCTAGCCCACACCAGCTTTGAGCTGTACTCAGATGTTGAGATTGTGGGCGGTATTGCCTGAACAGGGCAATACTGAGTGGCTCTGTAGAGCTGTGCAGTGATGTGATGCAGTACCCACAGTCATGCTCTGTAAGTGGAGACAAAGGTAACAGCCTGCATGTGCTTGCTCGCCACGGGTACCTTCCAGAGACCAACAGGGGACACCACAGGCATAACACAGTCGGCCACATCACGCATCCTCACCCAATTCCTCAGCGCACTGCTGCCACATGCTGCGGAGTACATCCATTTCCCCAGCATCACGGTGGAGCGCACAGCAAACATACAGGAGTTCCACAGGGTAGCACGTATGCCTGGCATGCTAGGGGTGATAGACTGCACCCATGTGGCCATTCGCACACCACCTGGCCCCGATGGGGCTGCCTATATGAATTGGCAGGATTATGCCAGTGTCAGCTGCCAGGTGGTGTGTGATGCCAGTGGGCGCATCATCAATGTCTGTGCCACGCACCCTGAGGGAGCACACGATTCATTCATATGGTACCAGTCGGCACTGTGCCATCGATTCGAGAGTGGGGACATCCCCACAGGACATCTAGTGGGTGAATATGCATGTAGAACTGACAAATCACGGGCAAGGGGGGGTAAGCCACAGGTGCCATGGGTGTGGCACACAGGGTTAGGGGCAATTTAAGCCTGAACAAGACACTAACCTCCACTATCTTCACACAGGTGACAGTGGATACCCACTCCGTACCTGGCTGCTCACACCCTACCAGTGGCCCACGACCCCATCGCAGCAACATTTCAATGAGGCATATGCCACCACATGCAACATCATTGAGTGGGTGTTTGGGATGCTGAAGACATGCTTCCATTGCCTAGACACCTCTGGTGGTGCCCTACAGTATAGCCCCTAAAAGGTCTGTGCGATATTCCTGGCCTGTCGTATCCTGCACAACATGGCCAAAAACTGTGGGATAGCTTTACAGGTTGAAGAGGGGGACAGTGATGGGGACAACGGTGATGCCGGTGAAGATGGGGATGGGCAGCCCCCCCTTGGACAACAGGACCCCCGACTGATCCGGCTGGCCCAGCTGCACCGGGACACCATCACAGAGGTGCACTTCAGCCAACACAGGTAAGTCATGGGGCCATGTGCAGCCACCAGTGGCTAGGGCACAACCCACGTACACACATGGAAACACAACAGGGGTGCATGACGGCAAGGGAAGTGGCAGGGCACAGAGGTACACACGGACAACCAGGGAGGGGTGAACAGTAACATGCCACATGGACGGACACACACACACACACACACACACACACTATAGGCACAAGGTGCACAGGGGTCAGGTGCAAAACAGAGCCAGAACACAGACACTAAAGACACACATGTCCACAGGCCACCACGTCCACTGACTGTCCATGTGCGTGTGTCAGATGCTGGGCACCATCGCACTTTGGTGTACAGCACAATGCAGGCATCATCATGCACACACACACCCGTGGACAGCAGTCAGGAGGGTGTGCAGATGGTCCGTATATCTGCATGTAGGGCTGGGCACCCACTGGTGCACTGCCCACCAAAACACACATTGCACAGAGGGCAGCACCAGACAGGACCCACACTGGGAGACAGCTCAGTCTTGCGGCACAGTGCCACGACCACCTCGGATGCATGGGCGGCCCCGCCAAGGCCCAGCAGCACTGGCAGGCTGAGCACGGGCCTCACGGGGTGGCACCGATGGTCCACCAGGGGTTCCACTGCGTGAACGCGACTGTGCCCGCACAGGTGTCTGCAGCATACCGAACATACCTGCACCGGGATTGCTCGGGATGCCCACAGCTGAACCCGGCGTTGACAGGGTGGGTGTTGCACAATGCCAGGAACGGGGAGTGGATAGCGTACTGTGCAGGGTGAGTGGCACAGGGGCACCTGACTGTGTGCTCAATGTGGCCATGACAGCGACCACCGCCTGTGTCAGCCTGTCAATTGCTGTGGTCACATCCATCCGCAAATGGTCAATCTGAGACAGGATCCTCTCGGTGTCCCTGCTGTATCACTCCTCAACCCACTCCAGAGCCACACACATTGCCTCCATGGATGTTGCAAACCGCATCTGCTGCTGTACTGATGCCTGCAGCAGGCGGGTGTGCTCGTCAAAGAGGTCGTCTGCCACATCAGCAACCTGTCCCTCAGGGTATGGAAGGGCCTGATGTTCAGCAGCCCTTGAGGGCGGGTGCTACTCACCAGGACTAGGTATGGGCAAGTCCACAGGCGGTGCGCATATGCCATTGCTGAACCCTGTACCCCCAGTTCCAGTGGGTGACTGCTGCTGCTGCTCCTCCGCCTGCTGTGCCCAAGGGATCAGTTGTCCTGCTGCTGTGGCCGCAACAATGCCACTGACCTGAACAGCCATGAGTGCTGCCTGGGACTGTGCTGACATGCTGGCACACACGTCGGACCCAGCCAGATCCATGGGCGTGTGCTGTCCTGCTGTGTGTCCATTCTATGACACGCACATGTCAACGCCCATAACGGTCGTTGCATCATCAATGGTGCAGGTTTGTGCCAGAGCCACAGTGTGCTGGCATGCTTGGATGCCAGACCGCTGGAACACAGGAAGGACACCCCCCACACCTGTCTCAATGACCTCAGTGTTGGCAGCCAGGCATGCACACTGTTGCAATGCATGCCGGCTACCAGCGGAGGTGGATGGTCCCTCCTCCAACTCCAGATGGCTATCCACAGTGGACAGGCCCTTCACCACTGACCCCTGCAGATGCACAGGATCTGTAACAGAAAGTAAAGACATGTTAGTGCATGGGCTCTACCTTTCCCCCCACAGACCATGACATACCATGCAGTGATGGGCTACCACCTGTCTGGAAGCCACCTACAGGTACGCCCTCAATGGCACTGTGCTGCATGCTTGCAGCGAGCCTGTCCTCTGCCAGTGTCAGCTGCACCACCTCCGGCTGGCCCCCGCCTGTTGCAGCACATGCCGCCCTGATGGCAGCCACCTTCTCCTTCACCCTCCTCCTGTCAGTTCCCATCTTCTTTTTACACTCCTGCACAGAGCGCTGGTGGCTGCCGTGCAGGTTGACGGCACGTGCCACCCCCTCCCATGCAGCAGCACGGGCCTGAGGAGTGCCTCACCATCCACTGAGCAGTGGCTCCTCATCCAGGTAGGCCTCAGAGTGCCTCCGTCTCAGCCTTCATAAAATTAGGCCTCCTCTTCCACCCACCATCATCCTCCTCACCCAGTCCTGGCTCGTCATTTCTCAGCCTGTATGGGTAAGAGTGGTCACCTGTGGCTGTGCAGTACACAGCAATTCCCTGAGATCATAGTCCAGAACAGCACACAGCATGCAACTCACCTATCAACTGCAGTAACCGAATATGGCCACTGCAGAACAGTGTCACAGTTTTTATAGCACAATCCATGCAACTTAGGTGTGGAGCAACTTTAATGAGATGCAAATCACGCTGCTGCACCATTGAATGGCTGATTGGATGATTTGCATATGACGGCTGAATATCGCGCTGTTGCGCTTTGCGCAATACAGTTGAACGTGCTGAGCCAATGGCGCAGTTCTGTGACTGCGTAGTACACCGCACTGCGCATGCCCAGGTAGCTTACGCAGGCGTCTGCCACACTGATGATGTGCTGTGCACGGTAGGCAATTCAGGGCATGGCCACCATTGTGCCAGTGGTGCTACGGTAATGGTCACTACATGGTGCTGTGGCACAACTGCGCAATAGTTCGCTGTGGCAATGGCACACAGATGACCAATCACGCTGGATGCATAGACGTCCAATGGCGCTGTGCATGGCCTTGTGCCAGAGACCCATGACCCTGTGCCTGACCTTTGCCCCCTTGGCACTGTATGTATGGCACGTCTGCAGCTTTATCGCGCTGTTCAGTGACAGCACGATAGGGAATGGCGGCGCTGTACCGACAACACGATAGAGAATAGCAGTGTTGTATTGTGCAGCAATTCCACGTGGGGTTGCCTCGCTGTGGAGCACCATATTGCCTACTATAGATCTGGAGATGGCACGCAGAAGAACCTCCCAATGGAGTGCCCTCAAGCTGGCCAACCTGGTGGCCATTGTGGAGCCTCACTATGGCCCACTGTATGGTGAGGTTCCTCTGGACAGGGCCAGGACTCAGGTCTGGCAACAGGTGGCCACTGACCTGGAGGTGGCCACTGGCCGAAGGAGGACCTCCGAGCAATGCAGGTACCCCTATGGGGACCTGAAGAGGAGGGAGCCGGAGCTACTGGCAAGTCTGTGGTCGTGAGCCAGGAGAGGCATGGTGTCTCGTCCAGGTGGGCGATCCATCTACGCACCTGTATGGTCTATATGGGTAACACTGTCTTTTGTGTTCAGCACATGGGGGGTTGGTCTAGGGTTGGCTGTGGCGGTGTTTACAGGGTATGTGATGTATGGGTCTGGCTGGGTGGGTGGGCACACTCATTGGGGCAGGGGGAATATGCTTTGGGATTGTACTGATGTGTTTCTAACCTTTTGTTTCCCACAGGCGTGGCAGAGTGGAGGAGGGCCATGGCTCAGCAGCAGAGGGTGATGGCTGCAGTACCCGAGCGTGGTGGTGAAAAACCACAATGCCAGCAATAGCCCGATGAGGGTGAGTGCCATGACAACATGATTGCTATTGCATGCTGTGTGACAGGGTGGGGAGCAGGGCATGGCCACCATCCATGGACACCACTGCCATGCACGTGACATGTGACAGTCAGCACTGTCCAGTGGCACTGCATGTCTGGGAGTGCATCAATGGTGGTCCATGCGTGCACTGGGCACATGGCTGTGGCACTGCCTGCTCACCGCATAGCCACATTACTGTACGGCCTTGGTTGTGCTGTCCTGGACATGGGCAGTGTGTGTGTGCAGTGGTACACATGGCTGTTGCTGACTGGTTGGGCATGTCTTGTGCACACGGTCACTGTGGGTGGGTGCACACCATCACAGGAGCAGGGCACTTGGCTGTATGCCATACATGATGGGTGGGCAGCAGGGAGATGGACAGTCACACCCATTGGCTCTGATCCCTTGTCCTAGGTGTCTGGATACTCCTACACATAGAGCAATCCATGCAGCAGCTATTACGGGTGGCCACAGAATCCCTGGCAATCCTGCAGGACCTCCAGCAGCATTGGGGGGGCAGGAGGAGACGGCGACCCCGGGACCGGCACCAGGCAGCAGGGGAGCAGGCTGGAGACCAGTAGCTGGACATTACTTCCCCCTTTTTACTGACCCTCACACCCCGCCTTCCCTCTCCCAGTTGTTCACCCCTGCCCCTTACCCACCCCTACCATGTACCCGTACCTCCACCCCATTTTGTATATATGTAAATAGATGTTGATGTTGATGTTGTTGTTGTAGTTGTTGTTGGATTTATAATACAGTTATTTTGATATGAATACTGTGGTGGTCTCTGATTTGCAGCTGGCTATAGGTGCTCAGTTGCAGTGGTGTGCATGGCATCTGGGGAGGTTCAGTCATGGGTATGTGTGTGTGTGCGTGGGGAAGTGTCTGTGCTGTGGGAGTGGCTATCAGTCGGTATCTGTGGTGTGTGTGTTGTTCCCTGTGCATTGCATTACTGTGTGCAGTGGTCTATGGTGCATGCTCTGTGTCCATTGTGCCCCTGTCAAGCTGTCCTTGGCCTGTGCAGTTGACACCCTTGCATGTCTGTGGCCTGCCAGGTCTGCTGCCTTGTCAGTGGGGGCTGTCCCTGCAGGTCATCCACTGTGACCGTCACAATGCTGGGTTGCCACCTGTCACCGGTGAGGTGCATGTTTGCCTCGGGTGACACTGTGGCCTCCACAGTTGCTGTCCCACCTCCATGCTGTGTCTTGTGTGTGTTGCAGGGCTGTGCACCACTGTCTGTGACTTGTGATCCAGGCATATGCTGGTGGCGTACAGGGCCACAGTACATGCACAGGTTAGGTGTCACCCCTGTGCCATGGTGGACTGTAGGCTGTGTGCACAGTTTACATGTGCCCACACTGGGGGCTTGGTTGCTACACTACCGCGCTCCCTGTGTTGGTGTCCCGAGGGTATGGGTGTGTGTTTGCCCCTGCACTGTGTTGCATCCAGTGTGCTGCATGCTTCCACGCACCACTGTGGGTGTCTGTGCTGGCTGCTGTGGCTCGTGGTGGGTCACGCTGTGACACCTGTCTATTTTGCAGGGTGCTGTATCAATGGCAGTGGTGTCAGGGGCACGCCCTTTCCCGTGTGGGGTACCACTTGTGGCGACACATGTTCGGTCTCTCAGCTGTGCCTCAGGGGGGTTGTGTGTGTTGGTACTGTGTCTGCCATTGTTGCATTGCTGTGTGCTGCCACCCACTGCTGGGTGCTCATGGTGGCTCTGGCTTGTATGGTTCTGTGGTACACGAGGTTGCAGTGTGATGGGGGTATGCATGAGATTTCTGCAGTGATGATCACTGCTCATGGGGAAGTGTCTTGGGGTCACAGTGCAGGGTGTGCTGTGCAGGGGGCTGCTGAACCACAGGTGGTCCGCCTCCTTGTGTACTCAGCTTGCCAGTGGGGTGTGCTGGGGCAACATGGCCCAGCTGTGCTTTGTTTGCTTGTCTCCATGGGCTGGTGGATATTCTGTCCCTCCCCCAATTGTGCTGTGCTTGGGGTGTGGGGGTGCATTGTCAGTTCTGCAGTGTGTTCCTGTGCCCATCTGTGGCATGGGTGGTGGGCCCCTGCCTACCTCCCTGGTTGTGCAGTTCCATTGCTCTGCTGCTGGGGGGCTCCCTGCTTGCGCTATGGTGCCTCTGGGCTGCTCAGCTGGGCTGGCCTTGTTGCACTATAGCACATCATATCTGCTCAGCTTCCCCTTCCTTGTTGCGCCATGGCGCAGGTTGTGTGATATTCAGACACTGGCTGGTTGCGCAATTTGGCTTGCTCCATTTTTGAATATCGCGTCTCTTGCGCATGTGCGCAATGGACTTGTGCTTGCTCCTGCTATTGCGCACATTTTGGGCGCAGTTTGAATATCCAGCCCTTGGTGTACATTTTGAAGATTTTTGTCTTGTATAATGTTAAAAATTATTTATTAGTTGTTTTATGTAGTCTGAATTTTTGTATGTTATATTGAATGTAATTTGTTCTTGACACAGGACAACTTTGAAAATAGGTCTATGACCTAAAGTTTGCTATCCTGTATAAAAATAAACATTTTTACTACTACTACTACTTTTGTAATCCCCTACATAGGTCTCTGGCTATAATTGGGGAAACACAGCAAATCTCAATAAATACAGATATAAATGTACTGTTCGCTCCTGGCACCCAAAAAATTAATCTGTGTTACTGTGCAAGGAACCCACACAGCAACAGCATGAGGGGGAATCATTTATTTTGATTTATTGCCTTGCAGCGATTGGATCCAGTCCATGACAAGCAAGAAGTCCATCGTTTTTTTTAATTTTTAATTCTTGTTTTTATTTATGACTCTGAAGGCTACCTGGGTCAGTAAACTTAAACAAAGGACCTGTACAGTGTAGAGGTGTGTTTGTTTCCCCCCCCCCCGACTCATGGACTGGCATGCAGAGCAATGGAGTGAAAGCCCCTTGGTGGCTCTCAGGGGGCTCAGTATAGGGCATTGGTGGGAAACCAAAAAAAATATTGCAACTTAAACTGCAACATCCATGGCACTGGCTGGGCTACAAACCGGTGTGGAAGGATCACCAGAAAGCCATGGGGAGAACAGGGTAGTTACCCAACTTCCATGCTGGCAGCATGGCTCACCAGGGTGGCATGGTAGTATTTTTACGTATTTTAACCCTTTTAGCCCATATCATAATGGGGATTAAAATCAACTGGAGTTTTACACTGAGTGCCCAGGCAGGACTTCCCTTAAATGTTTTTTTTCTCTCAGTCCTGGGCACTGGTATGTTTCTTTATTTATTAAACCTCTCCAGGCCACATTGGTATTTTTAAGGAACATGCACACTGTGAGACACATAGTTTGGTGTGTATGTATTTATTAAGTAATTATTTATTTGCAAAATCCCCAGCAGCTAGGTACTTGTATCTCATTATTTATTTGTAAACTTTGAGCCCTGTTAATGTGTGTGGAAAGCAACTAGATGGAAAAAATGAGAGTCCAGGCAGGACTGACGTTATATATTTTTATTCTCTCTACAAGGTGCTGGTATACTTTGTTATTTCCTTATTAATTGCCATTGAAACTCTGCTGGCCCCATTGGTATGTTTACTAAAAGGCACCCTATGAAGCATAGTTTTATTTATTTATTAGCAAAATCCCTAGTGCTGGTGACTTGTACTTCTGTTGCGCCCAGTTTTTATTTATTTAAACAATGAGTAGTGCCAGAGACTGCTACTTGATTTGTGAGCCTGTAATCCTCTGGGACAGTGCGGGCAGGAAGCATATTATTAGTGCTGGGGACTTAACACTGCAGAGCCTGTAATGTCCTTCCTTTCTGTTTGGGCTGGCTGGGAAAACACACAGAAGTTTGCAAAACTGATTCAGTAGCTGAGCCCCTCTGAGTCGGTCCAATGCAACTTCTCAAGTGTTCTCTGACAATTTTTGAATTTGCAGAAAAAGCCCTAATAATGAAAATCTTTCTGCAGCAGTTTGCTATTTTCAAACTTACTGTTTGGAATGAGCACCAGAAAGCTGCTGGGAGACTCAGGTACTGAACCCCTCTTTACAGCACTTAGCAGCAGGGCTCAACGGGAGGTCAAGGTATTTTTCTTCTTTTCTTAAACTGTATCCTTACTTCTACTGGGGACGTGAATTAACATCTGAAACAATTCAATCTAATTAATAAGTCAATGTCAAACATGTGAATCCAGCAGAAAGGAGAGTGTTTTATTTATATTTTATTATATTTAGATTTTTTTTAATTTACCCAGCAACCGGACACAGTGAGGGAGGTTTCAGTCCGAGGGGAGATTATGATTTTTTCCCACCTCAAAAAAACATTTCATTTGCAGTCTCCAGGTGCCTGTGGGGACTAGAAACTGGGGTCACCCAAAGTGGAAAAATAAGATCAGTTACCCTCCATCCTGGCATCTGCCATGTGGGGCACGTACTTGCAGCAATGAATTTTGGGCCACACGGGCTTGGTTGGTCTGGCTGCATGGGAGAGGCATTTTTTTACCACACTGTAACTCTGTTGTGAGCCACGGAGAGAAATAAAGGGGCTCACATCACAATTAATAATAACAACTGGCAGCCCAGTGTGACTTTGGATTGTGAACTAATTATGTATATATAATATTTATCTATCTATATCTATATATATATAGATATATATATATATATATATGATTGATAGCCACAACTTGGTTCTCTGGGGATTGGTCGGGGTATTGGCACCAAAAAAGCAAAGAATTGTCCCAGGCTTGAAGGGGGCTCCAAACATACAGGCGCTGCAGTAAGATGGATGTAATACTGAGACTTAGGAAGTGTGCATGCCAAACATGTGAATCAGACATACAGGAGAGTGTTTTATGTATATTTTATTATATTTATATTTATTTATTTTTTTAAAATTTGTCCAGCAACAGTGAGGGAGGCTTCAGTCCGAGGGGAGATTATGTTTTTTTCCTGCCTGCAAAAAAATATTTCATTTGCAGTCTCTAGGTGCCAGTGGGGACTAGAAACTGGAAAGACTAAAATGGAAAATAAAATCAGATACCCTCCATCCTGGAATCTGCCATGCTGGACATGTATTTACAGTAATTAATTTTTGGCCACACAGACTTGCTTGGTCTGGCTGTGGTGGGCAGGCATTTTTTTTACCCCACTGTAACTGTGTTGTGAGCCACAGAGAGAAATGAAGGGTCTTGTGAAATAACCATGTCAATATAATATATATATATATATATATATATATATATATGTGTGTGTCTGATTGATAGTGATGACTTGGTTCTCTGGGAATCGGTCAGGGTTTTGGCACCAAAAAAAGCAAAGAACTGTCCAGGACTTGGAGGGGGATCCAAACATACAGGGGCTGTTGTGAGATAGATGTAACACTGAGTCTTAGGAAGTCTGCGTGCCAAATATGTGAGTTGGGCAGGCAGGAGAGCGTTTTATGTATATTTCATTGTGTTTATATATTTTTTTATTTAACCAGCTACTGGACACAGTGAGGGAGGTTTCAGTTCAAGGGAGACTATGGTTATGCTGACGACCACCATACTGAGTGTGAAAATATTATTGGAATGGCAGCTGAAGCCTGAAGTACCCCTGGCTGCACCTGGGCTTTTGGGGCTGTGGCTGGATTATATTTTAGTAAGGGCTGCATTGTCTGCCCTGGAGAGAGAAGCAGGGGCTGTGACCGGGGACTTGGGGAAAAAATAATACTATATATCAGGGTCTGTCTGCAACTGCGGTAACCGAAGCCACAAAATGAAAGCAACACAGAGACAAAACTGAACAAGGAAAACAGTGGTAAATGGGGATTGCTATAATCTCATACCCTTTTCGACCGCCACCCAGGGTGGGAAAAACTTATTGGAATGGCAACTGAAATACCCCTGGCATGGAGCATTTGCAGATTCCATCCTGTGACTTACTGTATTTATTTATCAATAGTCTTTCTGCTGGGGAGAGAACTTGGCAACTACGGTATGTAAGATCTTCTTTTTGTTTTAAATTAATGTTATGGTATTAAATAAACAGTGCCCACCAGAGAGCCACTGAGGGACTGACAGGCTCAGCTATTAGTCCAAGTTCCCTCCTCACAAGCACAACAGAAAGACTATTAATAAATAAATACATACAGTAAAAAACTACTGTAAGTGTTCTCCATGGTGGAAGGAAACTCAATTCTTTTCCTCGGTGTAGAGCACAGGGGTTTTTACCTGTCCTAGCTTCTGCAAGCCCTGTGTGGCCCAGTACCAGCATTCTTGGATGGGAAAAAAAGATCTTGGACCTGAAGCACCCCTGACTCTCCCTGGGCTACAAGACATTTAGGGGCTGTGACAGGAGCATATTTATTTATTAATAGTCTTCAGCTAGGAAAAGGACCTGGCAACTCTGGTATTTAAGATTTTTTTGGGGTTTAAATTACTGTTAGAGTATTAAATAAATAGTACCGAACGGAGAGCCACTGAGGGGCTGACAGGTTCAGCAATTAGTCCAAGTTCCCTCCTTGCAAGTACAACAGAAAGATTATTAATTAATAAAATACATACAATAAAAACATAACTGTTCTCCATGGTGGAGGGAAGCTCAGTTTTTTTCCTTGGTGTAGAGCATAGGGTTTTTACCTGTCTCAGCTTTTGCAAGCCCCTGTGTGGCCCAGTACCAGCATTCTTGGACGGGAAAAAAATAACAGTATTTGTTTTTTTTATTTACCGCTATAATCCTTTGCTGTCCGAGAGCATTCGTGGTTCTTTTTTTTTTTAATTGTTATTATTTTTCTGTTTTTAGCTTACTTTCCACAACAACTGGATCCCATCTGGTTGGGGCTCTCAAATTCATAGGGAGTGATTCAATTGCTCAAGAAGAAGAAGAATTAAACACAGTTGGGCATTAATCCATTGATATATTATAGCAGCCTATGTTATTATATTTATTATAAGTATTGCATTACATTCTTTGAGGATCTAAATATTCCTTCATAGGCTGGAAAAAGCATGGCAGGGCTTCCTTTTCCATTTTTTATCTCTCTTCAGTGCACCGGTATTTATATTTATTCACACAGTTCGGTGGTTAGTAATTGTTTTTATTTACTTCTTTCTTCATTTAAAAATTGCTTAGTGCTATGGACCAAACTTGATTTGTAAGCATGTAAGCATCTGGGGCTAGGCAGGAAACCACTGAGATGCCTTGTTTTCAGGGACACCCTGTTTTCTCCAGGTGGGCTCTGACCAGGAACTGGGGAAAAAAACAATAGGGAATAATCAGCAGCTGTGGTCTCCACTAGGAGATGTGATGGATTGGAGAGAAAACTCAGCACAGTGCTGTTTCTGGAAAATAAAAGGTTTTTGCATTTGCACAGAAACCCCGGTTACTCCCAGGATGACGTGTGTGGGGGAAGGGGTCTGACCTGGGACTGGGTTAAAAATATAATAGGGGCTCACCAGGAGGTAACAGTATTTGTTTTTTGAATGTATTATTATTAATCCTTTGCTGACCCATTAACTGCTTTTGGGAGGACATATTTGACCTCTGCAGTGTATGAAATTACATTTTAACAGTAGCCTCCATCCTGGTCCCTACTTGATTAATCTTAATATTTATGCTTTTATTTACTACAATGCTTTTTTTGTGGGCTGGGGGGGTCGAAGTAGTAAAAAACGGTGTATTGACTTTGGTCCATCTGCAAGCCCCTCCATGGTTCTCTGACGCTGGGTCCAGTATTGGTGCCAAAAAAGGAACTGTTTTTTATTTGAAATGAAGCCACTCGGCAACTGCAGCAGGCAGATTTAATTATTTATTTATTTTCAGCAACCAGATCCAGACCCAGCCCCAGACAGTCATGGAGGCTTCATGCTAGTTTTAAACAAATATTTTCTTTAATTACATGATGTCTCTGGGGCTCTCTAACAGTAACATCATTTTTTTTCCTTTTTCCACTACCTAACTGCACAGAGCACTGGACGTGGTCTAATTGGGTCTCTCTGGCAAGGAGGGCATACAATGTTTATTAAAAGGCAGTCAAGTGGGCATTCCAGTATTACATTTATATTTTGGACACATAAGTTTTATATAGCTAATTTATATAGTGGCTGGAAATTTATGAATGAATTAATGTTTTTATTTAGAAAAATATTTTATGAGCTAGGGAGGGAACTGGGCAACTACAGTGTTCCACAAGTTTTCTGTGACCAGAAGCATCTGATGAGTCCGACAGGGAACTTGGGGGAATTAAATAATTTTATCGGGACTGTCTGGAACTGTGATAATAGAAGCAGCAGAATGGAGCTGCCGAGACATGTAAATAATTGGGCCTTACTGTTAATCTGATTCATTTTCTATCCCATGTCACTGATAGCCACCCTAGCCGAGGAGAAAAATTACTGGAATTGAAACTGAATCACACCTTGCTTTTCCCAGTCGCCAACATGAGTCAGGACCTTGATGTATTTAATTATTAATATTCTTTTCCCTATGGAGTTAACTTTGCAAGAAAAATGAAACTAACAAAAAGAAACTGAAAACAAAACCAAAAAATGTACATGGGCTGTACTTTAATTTTTAATCAGTTTCTGCCCATGTTATGGACAGCCGCCCAGGTTGGTCCCTGATAGGAGGGTGGGTGATGATGTTAGCTGAATTTTGTCCTCAATGAGGAGCAATTTTTTTATTTAATTTTTGTTACATTAAAGAAAACATCTTGCACACCGGGGAGCAGAGACCAGGATGGCTGTTGGTGACATGGGCAGAGATAGACTACGAATGAAAGACAAAGTACAGCCAGAGGTTAAATTGAGGCAGAACGCTCCAGAAAACTGTTCCACCTCCTCAGCCTGCCAGCCCCCCCTCCACTTAATGCAGCAGCTGAACAGTAATAGTAATATGGCCCTGAGTTGAATCCTTCAAGGCAGCATTCCATTTTAGCTTCAACACGCACAATTTAACACAGTGGCCACTGAGAAAAACACAAACCAAGGAAGTTAAAGGAAACCTCCATGTTAAAATCAGAAAAATATATGTACTAGTCTTTTTTTCTGTGTTCTAACCAGTTTCCAGCGTTTGATTTTCCTCTGGCTGTGAGAGATGTTTTTTCTAACTTTCCCTAACTGTTTTATTGCCCTTGGAGGTTGCCATTCTGGTTTCTTTTATGCCCTCTAGTCTTCCCAAGGTGCCCTTTGGTGTGATGTCTAATTGCCCCTGCAGGAAGCCAGTGTCTTGTTACAGGGTCTGTCACAGCTCAGCCACAGAGAAAATACTTCTTCCAGAGAAGACACACTGCTAGATTTTGGGTGAGTGTAATCATTATTTATTGATATCAATACCTTGTCTTGCTATGCTCTGCTGTGTGTGTGTGTGTGTGTGTGTGTGTGTGTGTGTGTGTGAATCATGTCACTGTTTACTCTGTTCCTCTCGAGTCACTTTCAGTTTTTGCACCAGTACTAAGCAGCAAAAATTGAACATCACCTTTTAGGGTGTAACATAGGGTGATTATTTAGATTAGGGGACACATAGTGCCCCTGTTTCAGAATTCAGTGGATTATGGTAATATGTCCTCCCATCAACGCCTGTACGCCTCCGCCCCTCCCTCCCTTCCTCCCCTCCCTCCCTCCCCCATCTTGTAATCAGTCAGAGCACTCCAAATCAGATTTCTCCATGTCTGCTTAGCCACTGTTGAAATTCAATACTAGAGGAGTCAGGATTGAAAAGGTGCCCTTGCAGAGTTGCTTTTTGACATCTTTGTTCTGTGGGGGCACTCTTCCCCCCCCCGCCCACCATCTGCAGCGTACAATTGTTGTAAGTGTTACCTTACACTATGAAAGTAAGAAATATTACCATTTTTTTTCTTTTGACAGTTTTATTGTAAATTCCTTCTGTGAGGGCGCTCCGCTCGCCACCCCCCCCCGGGTCTGCAGTATACATAATGTTGTAAGCATTACCTTGCGCTATGAAATTAAAACATATCACCATTTCATTTCTCTTGACAGCCCCGTGATGTAGCATTGCATGAATGCGCATGTGGCTGTATTACTCGCTGGCGCACTCGAATCCTAAAACAGTCCCCTAAAGTAAATATATGCCTAACATAGCAGGACAAGGTACTAGTATCAAAAAATAATAATGATTACACTCACCCAAAATCTAGCAGCGTGACATATCTGAAAGAAGTATTATCTTTGTGACTGAGCTGTGACAGACCCTGCTAAATCTAAGGGCATAGCTACATCACTGTCACATGAGCCAGGGTGCATCGTAGGAGAAAGAAAGCCAATAAACCTATTTGTGATGGAGATCCCCATGGGTCGTAAAACTACCATACAGCTAGCAGGCTAATTTAGGAAAAACTCCTAATAGCAGACAGAGGGAAGGACACACTAGGACTTAACATACATATCAAAACACTCTACATAACATATGTTTTTGCACATTCTGGGTGGACTTCCTTTAAACTGAAAGAGCTGTTATCTTCAGCCTTTGAAGCTCATCACATTAAGTTAGCACTTGTATGTTAACTGCTGCAGTCCCAACTGCAATACCTTTTTCTTCACAGAAGGCTTGGTATACCCTCATATATTGCTACATTGCCTTTATATAGTGTAACATCATGACATGTACTGAAAAAAATGCATTTCACATTTTAAGAGGGAAAACACATGAACACTTAATATTATAATTGGAGTCATTTAAAATAATGTAAATATTATAATTATTTGTATTCATGAACACATCTTTTAAATATTATATATAATTATTTTAGTTATACATATGAACACAAGAAACCTGCCTAAAACCTTTTGAAAACTGTGCCAATCTGGGGTTTCATTGTTGTTTTGCATAACAACATAACTTCTATACAGAGTTTCTGTCTATGTCTGCCAATTTATTCACAATGCAAAGTTTATAAGGTAGTTTATGCTTCAATGAAAACCAAGTTACAGTAATTTTGTAAAGTGTGTGTATGTGTGCACATATACCTACCTGCTCAGATCTTCTTTACCACAAATTCCTGATCTCCAAAATTAAAAGTACACTAATGAATTAAAAGATGTCAACCTGTAGGTAGATTGGTAGGTAGATAGGGAGGTAGATAGACAGACTGACAGACAGGTAGTCAGATGGATGATTAGATAGATAGATAAATAGATTCTGTGATGTCTTGTGAAACTACTAAATACAGAAGACTATGACAGTTTATAGCAACATAACTCTGCTTTATTACTGAATAAGCATCTCAAGTACTGTATGTGATTTTCCTTGTTAAAAATGTAAGATCTTTGCAAATGATACATTTTCTCTGCATCATGAAGATAGACAGATAGATAGATAGACAGACAGAATAACTGACTGACAGTCAGATAGATAGACATCCTTGAAAATCAGAGGCAGTTAAAACAGCAGTGCAATGAAACTGGGCAAAACTTTGAGCCTTCATTTTTTCACTACAAAAGATGAAAAGCATCTTTCAGTTTTATTTGGGGTAAATGTTATCCTTCCACCAATACATGAGTTTTTATAAATATTTCAGTTTTGTTTTTTTTCCTAAAGTGTGTGTTTTTGTTGTTTTGGGGGGTGCAACATAGCCCAGAGATGAGAGTAGGGAGCTGTGCATGAGCTTGGTACATCCAGCAGACCTGGATTTAATTCCCACAACCTCCACTTGCATGTTGTGTGACTCTGAGCAAGTCACTTAACTTCTCCTGTGTCATTGGTCACCCCTGAAAAAAGGCATTTGGGCCTAGGACTAGTGAACATTACCCAGTTAATACAGAAACAAAATGACTGCCTTGCACATTGCAAACCTGGTAAGGGTCAGGATTAAGAAAATAGAAAGAAAAGGAAACTAACAATGTGCAACGTAGCAGGTACCTAAAATAGATTTGATAGGTATACTAAATAGAGGATAATGCCTGAGTAACAGTGGTTAACCACAAGCCGCACCTTGAGTACTGCGTGCAGTTTTGGAGGCCACACTTAAAGAGGGACATTAACCTCCTGGAGAGGGTCCAGAGGAAGGCAACCAAAATGATTTGGGGCTTGGGGAACAGGACCTATGAGGAGAGGCTCGAAGAGCTAAATATGTACACATTGGAAGAGAGAAGGGACTGGGGGACATGATAGAGGTCTTCAGGTACATGAAGAGAGTAAATAGGGGAGGAACAGTCAGGTGCTTTGAAGGAAGGAGGAAGGGGCCACTAGAGGCATGGGTGGAAGCTGGAGGGGAAGATTCAGGGAGAAAGGAGGTGCTACTTCACTGAGAGGGTGGTGGAGCCATGGAATGCACTGCCTAGGGGCTGGTGAGGCAGAGACAGTGGAGGGGTTCAAGAGGGGGTGGGACAGGTACAGGGGAAGGGTTCTGGTAGCAAAATCCAATGCAGCAAGAAAATCCAGAACTGGGGAAGGAGAAGCCAGAAAAGGCGAGGGGGACAGCAAGGTCAGCGCCCAGGGTGGGGGCTGACCAAACGAGCAGACACGAAAGACCGTTAGGCCTATTCTGCTGGCATTTTAATATGTTAGTATGTTAGTAATGTAATCACCTCAAGCAATTGCCAGGACAACCAAGTAAACCTCGAGAGCACAGCTCGAGAGGTTTACAGTTGTCATGGCAACCACAAGAGGTGATTACATCCGTGGTTGACCACGGTTACTCAAACATTGTATTTTATAGTGTATGGAAAAACTAGCCACTGTAGGAAGATAAATACATTTTTCCAGTGTGTGTTTGTTCTCCTACTAGGCTATGAATGCCTCCTGCTTTGAATGTTGAGCAACTGAAGTGCTGAAATTAGCCATTGCGATCTATACTGCAGCAGGTCTGTAACTGTCTGAATGGAATGTGTGTGTTTTGAATGAATGTCCAAGCAGCAGATCACCTTTCCTTTCCAAGAATTTTGACAGGTGGTGACATTCTATCCTGTAATCCCATCATTATGACATAGTTAAGCAAGGTTTACAGCATACTGATGTCATAACAGTGGGATTATCAGGTTATAAACTGATTGAAAACAGTTTTCCTTGCACTGCGGCTGTAAGGTAGAGGAACAGTGCAGTTAGGCAGTGGGAGCAACCAAACTTAACAATCAGGTCCTAGGATGGCAACCCCCCCCCCAAAAAAAAAGCATGAACTTGCAAATCAAGCATGCTGTCGATGGCATATGTATGCAACTAATCAGCTGGTCTGGTTATTTTTGTAACTATAACTTGAAGCAGCTGCAGGTATTTTCTATTTATTTTTGTATTCTTTTTGGTAACCAGGTAAGGCCCACTAGGCACAAGTGCCTGTTTGCAGGGGAAACCTGGGAGCACTGTGTGGTTAAGTGACTTATTCAGAGTCACACAAAGTATGCAAGTGGAGGTTGTGGGAATCAAATCCATGTTCACTGGTTGCACCAAGGTCATTCACAGCTCATCACTCTAACCTCTATGCTATACTGCCAGCACCATGAATAATTTTTTTTTAATTTGTTGTCATTTATTTTTCATTTTTGACCATGAAAGACACACTAAGCCAGTGCAGCTTGTTTCCAGGTGTGTCCTACTACAGATTGTGCATGCCATCAACACAATTGCAGTGAGCATTGCTGAGTGTGAAAGGGGGTTCAGAGAGATGAATGATACATGCACACCCCTGAGAACTAGCCTCACAGTTAAACACCTCTCCTCACTGATGGGTCCACCAGTAAAACAATGGGACCCCACACCTTTTGTGGCTTATTTCTAGGTGCTCAGCAGATCACACTGCATGCAAAGTTAGAAAGGACAAGGATGTTCAGCATAGCTTCGAACGTATTTGGAAAGTCCTGTCAGATGTCAAGTGACACTTCGCTGCACGCTGCATGTACGTTGGGCTCCAATTTCAATGGCAAAGTGGTTTATGTTTTGGTCAGGTTTGTTTTTACAGTTGTCATTTGTGTGGTACAGTTAATCTGAGTTAAACTGTGGTAAATCTTTTTTGTAATTTATTTTATATTTTGGTGGTTGCAGATGTTTAATTTTACTATATCATTTTAGTTAAATAGTTTTTCAATGGTTAAACAAGTTTAATTTTATTTCTTTCAGTAGTTTTTAATAAAATGTAATACACGATGTCACAGTACAACCTTTTTTTGGTTACTAATATTGTTGCACTACACGTGACATGCAATGCACACTTTGAGCCTTTTCCCAGGAACTAGAGTTCCACCTCCTCAGAAATCCCAATTTAACCCCTGAGTACAGCCCAAGTACCTCGGCCTTTTCTTTTTTTTTTTTGTTAAACCAATGTGGTTTTCTCAGAAAATATCATGCCCACAGGAGGGCCACTGGGAAAAACAAGCACATAGTAAAAACAAAGCCCAGACAGGGCTCTCCATGGCTAGGGACAATTTACTAAAACTGAAGTTTCTGACTGTGCATATGTTATGAATGCCTCCATTTAACAATATTATTGGTGCTTGGTAGGGCATTTCTTTAATAATTCACCCAACATCCTCCACAAAGTGAGCACAGCTCTGTATGCTATGTATTTATTTATGAGGTTCTCTGGTTCTTAAGATGTTTTTTGGTGACACAAGCAGACAGTGAAACTTAACACAGACAGGGCTCTCCGTGACTCGGGACAGTGGCAATGATCAACTAGGGATTTTTTTCTTTACACAGAAAATTGCAAATAACTGCCTTCCTAGTGAGCCGACTGATTGAATTGTGCAGTCTCTGAGCATGTAACTTCAACATTACTAATACAATACTAATATTAATAAAATAATGTTGTTCTTAGGGGAATTTGATTTTGTTGGATACTGCAGTGGGGACCTACATGCTTTACAACCTGGCTGGGGATGTGAAGGGTTGGGGGTGTTAACAATGAATGACACAGGGGACAGAGAGGTGCAGGAAGATTGCCTGGATGCATGGCAAGTTCTGCGGTGAACTGCAATGTCTGTGGTCGACCACCGAAAATTCCACGATTGGCCACTGAAAAGTCCAGGATCGGCCATGAGCTCCACTGTGGCCACGAGTTCTGTGGGCAGCTGCACATTTTGCAATTAATTCCATAGTTGACCACAGCTATGGAATCATGGAAAACTCATGGCCATGTATCATCAGCAGTACAATAGTGGCAATGCACAGTAGGGATCTACCAGTAAGTAGCCATCAGGAATGGCTGTTAGCATGGTCCTATACACCCATGATGGGAAATACAATTAATCATCCACTGTAGAGAGATGCATAGTGCACAGTGACCAAACAATATCACAACAGGTTACCATCAGGAACTAACGGGAGTGGGGAAAAGATATACAGTACAGCAGGGCAACACTATGCCAAGTACAGGTTATCACCAGGACATACCTACACAGACACTTGGAAAACCAAAACACTTATGTGGTGGATATAGAATGCTGTCAAAGGAGCACAACAACATCTGGGTGAAAAGGATGCCCCAGACTTCCAGACCATGTGCAGCCCATTTGGGCACAGTCAACATCCAGTGCCTGCAGCACACCAGTCTCGGTGAATGTACACAAACACATACCATGTACATGCACCACCACAATATCTGTGCATGTCGAACACAACAGGGAAACACATGACAATGTGGTAACAGGCAAACATTGAACCACACTACACATCAGCAACAGGCACTAGGGACATCCTGACATATGAAAGTGACTGTGTGTGTACAGCTGCTGGCAAGGAGGACATGCATTGGCTTGTAACCTGTCGGGCAACAGTGCACTGCTGAATAAGGCACTCCTGTGTTGTGACAAAGTTCATGAAACGTGTGAGCCACACACGTTGTGAGACTATGGTGAAGGTGGCCCACTGTAACACCCCTGTAGTGGCAACAAGGTGCACTCCACCACCACAGTCTGGCATGATGTAGCCAGGCATACAACACAGAATACATCTGAATGACTCAAGGAGGCCCAACACACTATGAACACCCACAGTGGCCAGATAACCAACAATGGTTGCTGTGTACGATGCAGTCCACACACCAAGCCTGTATGTACCGCACCACTAGGCATAGTGGTGTCAGGAAAGCACACAGGCCCCATTGATATGCCTGATGACAAGGATGTGTGTCACTGACATATGTACCACATGACTTGCATGCAACACACAGTGATGAACATGTAATGCAGACCTGGACAACACAATGGTGATTTAAAATACATGTCATGTGATAGTCCTCCAAGTAATGCACATGTGAAGGGATGCCACTGACACCACTAGGCCAGGGTGTGGGTGGGTACACATAGACCCCACTGGCTATGACAAATGCAAATTATTCCTGTACACAGTTATTGTGTGCATGTCCCTGGGGCAAGACAGTACCCTGGCCATGGGTAAAGTGTTGCATGACAACTCATGTCACATGTGAACATTGTCCTTGCCACAACAGTGCACAGAAGGAACCAGAACAGCAATACACAGTGCAGTGTTGTATAGGCATGCCACACTTACAAATAATGGACTATGTGGGAGGTACAATGACAGCACAAATGCGCAGCCATGGCAACTGTCAGTGCTACAGTACCCTGTGCAGGCAACAGGGTTACACATCATTTTTGGACAAATAACGATCGTAACACACTTGCCTGCCATTCTCAGATCTGGATCTGACTAATCTGTGCCATTGTCATCTTTCTCACACAGGAAATACCATTACACAGCCTACTACCAGCTGGTACGCTGGTGCTGGGGATATCTCAGACACGAAGTACGTGTGGCCTTGCCAGCCTGTGCCCTCACGAAACTCTGTGAGAGATACCCAAATGACCCAGGTGTGGCCTATACAGATTTCAAGCCAGAGAGGATCCTGCCATCATAACAGATGAGGAAGATGTGCCAAGTCTGCACAACAGGCATTGTAACAACACACCACAAGCAAAGATGGAAACACACACTCACACATGGTAACAAGATGGAGAACCACCAGGGTTGGATATCCCATCATTCAGTGCAGATCTGGGTAATTTACACTGTGTAACAGTATTTTCTTGTACAACAGTTGGCATCACTATCTAGGAAATCTTTATAATTGGCATGGCACCAGACAGGTCCTCCGCCATGTGCACATATTCCATTTGGTAACATGCAATGAACATTACAGTAAACAGAACATTGATTTTGAACATAAAATAGCATGTCACAGTGAATAAACAAAAATGTGGGCACAATGTGTTATTACTGGCTTTGGGAATAAACATGTCCCTGACATTGTTTTATTTTGTGTGATGCCTCAAAACATAAAGGAACACAAATAAATAAGGCATACCAAACAAAGGATTGCATTTTATTTTGCCAAATGTCAGACACAGTGGGATACTTGCAGAACAAATGCAGGATCTGTGCAGTAGGGAATAAGCATGGGAAGAAAATACAGAACAACTTATTTTCATGTTGCCCTGGGTGCAGTGCTAGTGCTAGTGCACAACTGCATGACACAGTAGGATCCTAGGCCTGGGTCAGCCACACAGTGCAGTAAGTAAAACACGACCAGAGTCATGACCCACACACAACAAAACACCCTATTGTTGTCAGGCTGAGTCATGTAGCAAGGTCTCCAAGTGTCCCAAACACCAAGATCCAGCTATGCAGCCGCAGCACAGGTTGCCATACCTAACGTGTGACATCCACCACTCAGTGGAATCCTGCAGGGGCATAGGCTGTGGATATGCATCAACACACACATGCTATTGCACATGCAGCCCACGTGCAGTACTCCTTGGACAGGTGTTGGCACGGTAGGGCAATGCAAGTATGACAGTCACTACTGACAGGACAATGGTAACAATCCCACAATACAAGTGGGACAAGGAATAACACCCCAAGGCAACAGTGGCATATGTGCCAATGGTGTGAAGCACATAGCACATGAGGAGAAGGGCAGCGCCCGTACATGGCTGTTGTGTGGCACAGCACTCCACACAATACCATGGTACACACACATCACATGCTGAGGAACACCATGTGCCATCACCTGGACTCACACAGCACGCATGTGCACCATTCCCATGTCAGAGGCTGTGCGTTCATGTGGGTGTGGGAACATCATGTACAGAACAACACAAACTGGGTCAAGCAGTGACATGGGACAATGATGTCCCTGAACATGGCACATGTTGTGTGTGGAGATGATAACAGTATCCAGTTGGGTGCTCCCTACCGTCGTCGTGGGTGGGGGGGCCAGGGGTCAGTGGTGTTTGTTATCTACACACATATTGTGGATGTAGCCCAAATGGCAGCACCAGCCACCACTATATGTGGGGAGAATGTGTACAAACATAATGTTGTCTGGGGCGCATGTTCCAGCAATATCCTAGGCACAGTAACATAAGGCTATACGGTTTGTCGATGCATGCTAGCATCAGCACGCCAGTCCACAGTGCATGATGCAAAGGTTGTAGACACATAGATAGGTTGCATGGTGTGTCCCCCGTCATATACCACATCCATGAATCAGGAATAGTACTCTATGTCCTACTGTGTAACTCAGGTATGTGAGGCACTGTCATTAGCAATGTCCATAAAGTAATGTTGTGGGTTGTCATGCACAGAAACAGTGTAGGTATGTCCTGTTGAAATGGCTGACAAACTTTGCCTTTGCGGCATCATGCTCCATAGTTGGAAATGCAGGCATCAGGGATGGATGGTCCTCCCCGCCTTTTTTTGATCCCTTTTAAATGCTACCTCCTCTCCACTGTTGATATAGCCTTGATGAGAGATGCCATTATCTTATGCCCATAACCTGTGGGTAAAGATGTAGACATGGTGTGAGGCTCTGTAATACACTACCAGTTGCAAATAGCCAATCATAACAGTGAGCAGAGATCCTGTATAGGTATGTATGCACTATGCTATGCCATGCCATGACTACCCTGAACCCCTGGACATGACTGTGATGCAATAGCACATGTACACAATGTGGTTCAACATTAGGTCCTAGTCACTGTGTTGTACACTACCATACATATGTGACTGAGATAGGTGTTGCCAACATGTCAATGTTGCCACTGTTCTGGGAGGCCATGATGCCCACTATGAGAGAACAGATACCCATGGACTACACACACAATGCAGTGCATACCACGGTAAAAATGAAATGCATCCAGTAATAATGACTGTTGGCCATAACATACTACAATTATGATGTGTGCTACCATACTGTAGTACTGGCACCCATATGATGTACTACACTACAAACATGCCACATGAGAACATGTCCAGAACATTCAACTTCAGCACAGGTAAGACACATACCGTGACAATGTCCCATCATCCCTATGTGCATGCCACAGGGATGGGTACTTTAACACTGCCATTTCCACCTGCAGTCCTGGATGGAATCACATAAGCAGGATATATACACAATACCTCACTCACCATATGTGGACAGCGTTTTGACGGTGTGCACAGATGGTTCCATCTTCTTGGCCTTAGAGAAGTACATCTCCAGCTTACTGCTGCCAAATTCATCGGTCAGAACCGGTCAGGTTTACTACTGTTTTCATTTTAATGGATTGCAGCTAGTAGCAACCTGCAAGTGAGACATGTAGACAAGGTAATATCATGTAGCGTACTGTCTAGGTCCAATACAGAGCAGTGAAGGAGATACTTATGGCACAGATGGTCACCTGTATGGTATATAACCATAGCTGCATGTAAATGTCATACACAGTACTCACCTATGTCTGAACATCACCTGAAACTTTGGCCATGGAGCTGCCTGTTCACAGTCACCAGGATTCAGGCACAGTAGGTGGCATGGTGCATGGTAGACAGCCACAAACAATAAACAACCAGAGGTACCAAGAATGGACATGGCCTGTCGTACAACTTACCAGACCTGAATCCCATCAAAGATGTATGCTGTATGTTTGGGGGTGAAATGTATGATGGTACTGTGAAATGCCTCCACTGCTGCCGTCTGGTGAAGTGGTGAAAGATGCCTGATATAATTTACTAATTGCCTGTCCTCCAGTAGACATACAAGATTCTTTGTTGCTGCCTCACCTACATGACATGATGGCATGTTATCAGCAGTTATCGGTGAACAGCAATGTGTGTGACACATGACTGGCATACATTGTAGGTGGCACATGCAGGATAATAGTCATGGCAACAACATCACCCTAACAGCCTATATTGCCATCACACACATGTGGCATAAAGCAGTGAAGTAGCACAGTATGTATACCTGCACTGCAACAACATGGACCACAATGTCACCTGTACATGTCCTGCAGGTACTATGTCACTGTTGTGTGTCCGATGTTGTATTGTGCCATGTGCTGATGCATGCAGAGGAATGACACAATGCTGCAAATGGGCATGCTCCAATGTCATTTTAGTCAGACACACGTGTTGTTCTGCAAACCATCCATGACATGCAAGAGCCTGTTGATGAACATGCTACATAAACACACACAAAGGGAGTTGCCCATTGTGGCCCAACAGGGGACACAGTCCACTATGGTGTGCCCACCACAGCAGCAACACAATCTGTCTGTACAGGTGGGGTGACATACAACCCCAGTTGGTGAATGGCATCACAACATGCGCACACTACAAAGACCCCTACACAGTGAAATGTCTCAACCCTGTGCGTACTATGTGACACCACCCCAGGGCTGGTAATGAACAGCACATGTGAGCCATGTCAATGGGATGTCTGGTAGGCCTGTCACACACAGCACCAGGGTACCATTCATGACACTCACAACAGTTCCCCAACTGGCCCAAACATGGAGTCAGCAGCCCGTGGGTAGTGAAATCCCACAGCCACAGACAAATCATGCACTGAATGTGATACCACCATACACTTGGTGTCAGATGCAGGCAAGGGAAGCATACTCACATGCTTCATTGCCATGCAGCGCTGGTTTTGGCATATGTGGCATCGTGCAGTGGCAAGACATGTTGACCTGCAGCATCAGCAAACACTGTGTGTTGTGGTAAGGCATGGTGATGGGCGACCATGGGCATCGGGCTGTTGTACCACCATAGTGTATTTTGTGATGGATTCAGTGTGATGGTACCCCCTGATATGCATGACATGCCTAACACTGCATGGGTGTTGCAATGACTGCTAGGACATGGATAATGGTGTTGCAAAATGACACCCAACATGTGCCATGTAACACTGTGTGGTGTACCGCAATGTAACCGTAACGGTGGTGCAGGGACACACCACTGGCATGGTTGCACTGACAATAATGTATGATAGCACAACCACCATGTCATGTTGCCAAAAACAGGGTGTAGGAAACCCCACAGTGTCTGGCACAACATCCCACACATAGTGATGTCACATGTGGTGCAACACACATGTGAGACAACCAACATCATGCAACCACAAACCACATAGCCCAGCATGTCACAATGTGGAGAACATGTGTCTGGCAGTGTGTGTCAGCTGGAAACAATGGTGGAACTGGGTGACCAATAGTTTGTCACTGTGAGTCCACAACGTATGGCACACAGTATGTGCCATGGCCGCACAGCATGTGCCACTGTGGCACACGGGAAAACACTGGGTTGCATGACACTGCATATGTCACATGCTATGACTGTTGAATGCTGTCCCTGTAACAGACTTACTAGGTCTCAACCATTTCTTGCTTGCCTCCCAACCTCAGAGTGGCCCATGTGCACAGTGTGGATAGGCCTCACCATGCCCCTCATGAATGTTTTGGATGTGTCGGATCATGCAATTCCATTTCCCCTCCATGGTGGCTTGGTCACTGTCCGGTGTTGTGACTGCAACCCAGTATACATGGTTTATGATGGCTTGCTTCCAGGGGGTTCATGTCCTCCATCCTATGTTGTTTCCCAAGTGCTTCCAGTTTCTTCCACAGACCTAGGGCACACACACAGTAAGGTGATGAACATGTGGACGGGTACCTGTGGCACATCATAGTCTATGTGAGCAATGCCCATCACACATGTTGTGGACACAGCATCATGAGCGTGCATCCTGTAATGTGCAATGACACTCATCAGGAAAGTGTCATGACGGGATCTGTACGATCGCCTGACTATCAACAGCCTGACTCTCTAATGCCTGAGTCCTACTGCCCGTAGCTAGCATCTGCCCGCTGTCCATCTTACTGAACAATGTTTTCCTGACATGTAGATATCAGCACAGGTTTCAGAACAGCACTTAAACTACAACAGGCTGCAGACAGCACAGCAGAGACTCCTTTTTTACAGTTTCAGTGCAGATGCTCGGTTTCAACTACTTTAAACTACTCACTCTCTGTTAAAATAAAGATTCGGTTTCACTATGCTCTCGCTCTCCACTTTAAACAACTTTTTTTATCTGCAGATGCAGACTTCAGCACAGCACAGAAGACTACTACGGCTCTGTTACATGTTTCAGCACAGCACTTAAACTACACAGTACAGCACAGCCTCCGTTTTTTGCAGTTTCAGTGTAGACGCTTGGTTTCAGCTACTTTAAACTACTTGCTCTCTGTTAAACTAAAGACTTGGTTTCACTATGGGAGGTTTCAGTGCAGACTCACTCTCACCACAGTCACCATGGAAATGCTTGGCTCTGTTAAAATAGACCATGTACTTCCCAAACGGAAGGGAAACAAAGGAGCACCAGAAAAAAGTGCGGTGCTTTTGGAGAATACTATAAACATGAACGAAATTTAAATCCAAGCACCCGCACAGACACCTCAAAAAAACACTAGATGATAAAAAATCATGTTTATTACAGACCACAAACAGGCACAAAAAAAAACAGACTGACGTTTCACTTGGCTAACTGCCAAGCTTCTTCAGAGTAAAAGACATGTTACATTTCATGTACTTAAATATCTTTTTTACCAAGTCATGTGATTCCTCGTGCACCAATAAACTTTAAATACATATCATTATCTGCTTACAAAGCAAAAGTCCTTAAAGTTATATGTACTATAAAAACATTCACATATATCACTTAGTGTTTTTAGTACAGAAAACATCTCCCAATGCTGACATCATAATCAGAATAGAGGATAAAATATCCTCATTCCAACAAACATGGTTTTGCATATACTTAAGAATATGCCTAAGAATATCTGAGGATGTCTAACTTATATACATATATTGAGAATTATGTTATTTTAAAAATCCTTTATTAATTTTATAAAAATTCTATATATTTACTTATTTATATTTCTTCAAAAATGCTGTCAATTCAAAACTATCATTCATACCTTTGTTTTCACAAGCTCCCAATGTATATATCCAGAAACTTTCTCATTGGCCTATTTTTTATTCAAATCTCACCTCGGGTCCCAATGTGACCTGTTCCATTCCTAAAAAATTAAATTCATGTTTCTTTCGTCCATATTTCTGTATGTGTTTAACTATCGCATAAGAATCATCATTTTTTTCTATAGCTCTAATGTGTTCACCTATTCTTACCTTGAATTTTAGTACTGTACGTCCCACATAATAAGCCCCACATTCACATGTTAATAAATATACTATATTCATACTATTACATGTGATGAAATCATGAAGCTCCATAACCTTTCCTGAAATAGGATGTACAAAATTCTTGCAGCAATTAATATATTTACAATATATGCAGTTCCCACATTTAAATGTTCCTTTAGGTGTGATGTAAGCAACATTTGTTTACTTTTAGAATTCAAAGTTGTTATGTTAGATACTACATAATCTTTAATGCTTTTATTCTTCATATAAACAATGTTTGGACCTTTTCAACCAATTTACTTAATTTTGCTCCAGTTTTAAAATTGGCAATTATTTCTTACAATTTGCTCAATATCCTTGGCCTGATTAGAAAAATTTGTAACAAAGGGACAATTTACTTCAGTTTTGAAACCTTATTGTAATATATTATTTGACTTCTGTCTAATTTATCTACCTTTCTCACAGCTGTCGCTATACTTCTGTTGCTATATCCCTTTCTTTAAAGCAGCTTAATTTGTTCACCTCGTTTTGTTATATATTCTGATGGTTCAGAACAATTCCTAAAGCGTTCTTATAAGTTGACCTTTTGGTATATTATTAAACTTTGTATGGTAAGGATGGCAACTATCATTATCTTAATAGTGTGTTTCTATCTGTTGGCTTCTGAAACAAGGTAGTATGTACTCCTTCCTTTCCGTCTTTATATAATCTTAAATCCAGAAAATTGATGTCCGTCAAATGTATTTCATATTTATATGTTAGACAACTGCTTGTAGCTTCCATCCATTTAATGAACTCTCCAAATTCATACTTTGTGCCTTTCCATATTATTAAAATGTCGTCAATAAAACGACGCCAGAGGTCAATCTTGTCTATAAATGGGTTAGTGTCCACTTCATATAAGTGGTCAACTTCCCATTTCCCGACAAATAGATTGGCATAGCTCAGAGCCATCGTAGTACCCATAGCTGTGCCCCTGATCTGATGATACAATACTCCTTCAAACAAAAAAACATTCATAGTCAATACTATTTCTGTTAATCTAATAGAAACTCCGTAGGAACTCTAACTAAATCCTCCTCATTTCTAGAGTTCAAAAAAGTATTTAATAGCTTCCAGACCTTCATTGTGGGGTATAACTGTGTATAAAGAATTGACATCTACAACAGAAAAAAAACACATATTGTCCATGTATAAATCTTCTGCTAGTTGTACTACTTGAGTTGAATCTCTTAAATAAGATCTTAAATTCTGTGCTAATGGTTGTAAGAAACTATCCAGATACATCGAGATGGGCTCTGGTAACCAGCCATTACCAGAAACAATCGGTCTCCCCGGTGGATTTTTTGAATCTTTATGTATTTTAGGAAGAGCATAAATGACTGGGATAACTGGATGTGCTACTACTAAAGTTTTATATTCCAGTTCAGAGATGTACCCTTTAATAAATCCCTCATTCAAACATACATCTATTTTATTTTTAAATGTTTCAATAATGCCATATGTTGTTTTGATATAAAATGTTTCGTCTTTAATCAGCCTTTTAACTTCCCCAACATAATCCACAGTATTTAAAACCACAATTGCCCCGCCCTTATCTGCAGGTTTAATGGTAATTGATTTATTGGTCTTTAAGCTATTTAAAGCCTCCATTTCTCCCTTTGTGCAGTTGTATTTAAAATTCCCCACTTTCTCCCTCAGGGATTTCAAATCAAATTCACATTTTTTAATAAAAAATGATACAGTTGGATTCAAGGGTGGGCAGTACTCTGATCTCGGTTGTAATCTGGATGTATTTGATGTGCTGTCCAAATCATCTTGTTCGTATATGCATTTAAAAGTTAAATTCCTTCCAAACTTATGCAAATCTACAAAAGTATTGAAGAAGTCAATACCTTTTTCTGGACAAAAGATAAACCTTTACCCAATATTTTTAGCTCTGATTGAGATAATGTATATTTAGACAAATTAATGACTGAAACCAATTCACTATTATTGATACCAACATTATCTATTTGTCTAAACTCTGATTGTGTGCATAATATACATGTATTCACATTTAACAATTCACAATCAGTTTTATTATGATCTTCCTCAAAAACAATCACTCTGTTCGATGATACATTATCTGTTTGACCCTCAGATGTTTCATGTCCTTTGTCTTCAATACCTTCTAAACAGTTCTTAATTAAAATTTTGTCCTGTTTCTTCTTCCATGCGGTACCCCCCCTCCTCGTCCTCTTGGTTGGAAATGTACAACCTGACTCCGTGTAATTAACTTTCTTTGACTTCGTCGTGTCTCTTGAAATTGGGGGGGAGACTGTCCAGGTGGGGATTCTCCCATAAGTCCCTCAGAGTGTGTATCTGATTTGTCAGTATCAGAAGGACCAGTGGTATAGTCTAAGATGGTTTTGTTCATTGGTCCAGTACTTTTTTCAAAATAGATTTTAACTCAAGTCCCTTATTATCACTCCAATCATATACCCTATTATTTGCATAGTCATTTTCATCACGCGTAAATTTTCTTTGTTTTTGGTTTTTAATCGTCGAGTCATAGTGTGTGACTTTATTTAATAGAGTCTGATTAAGTCTTTCCCATTCTAATGAGTCTACCGACTCTTTGAGTTGACTCTCTATCACAGAAATTTCTTTAGACAAGCTTTCTCTAACCGGTGTAGCAAACTGCAAAATAAGTTTAATGTTTTTAATTGGCGCTTCATGCATGTTTTTCGCCACTCAGTCATAAATTCAAATTATCTGTTCCATATACAGGTTTTGTACAATTCGTAATCCCCTTGGGATGCGATTAACTTGTAAATAGGCTTCTAGCGTGATTTTATGCCAAAACATGCGTCTGCCTTTTAGCACTAGTTTTTCTAACTTACGAAATAACGCTTTCGGATTTGACTCACCGGTCACATTAACAGGACCTTCTCCAGATATTGAAAGCAGACTATCCCCTTCTTGTGCACGGAATACCAACTCGTCAAAATTCATACTAGATGTGCCACCACTCGTTTCGCCTTCAGAGGCCCGTTGCACCCGTCGGTTTTCTTCCTGGTTGTGTGACATCACAGTATCTGCTGTAACACCTTTATGTGTCCCTCTGTGAACGCACTTTGCTTTCCGACAGTGCCGCTCTCTGAATATTGGGTTATGCTTTTCAAGATGATATGTTCTTAGAGTTCTTTCGCTTAACCTCGCGTAAAAACAGTGGTTGTGTGGTCAAAAAAGTAATTTGCTATTATTATTCAATCAAAAACATTGACATACTGTAATGTCTAAATCTAGAGGTAGCCAACCTGTGATCCACAATTTTAAAAGAGACCACGTACTTCCCAAACGGAAGGGAAACAAAGGAGCACCAGGAAAAAGTGCGGTGCTTTTGGAGAATACTATAAACATGAAGAAATTTAAATCAAGCACCCGCACAGACACCTCAAAAACACTAGATGATAAAAATCATGTTTATCACAGACCACAAACAGGCACAAAAATACAGACTGACGTTTCACTTGACTAACTGCCAAGCTTCTTCAGAGTAAAAGACATGTTACATTTCATGTACTTAAATATCTTTTACCAAGTCATGTGATTCCTCGTGCACCAATAAACTTTAAATACATATCATTATCTGCTTACAAAGCAAAAGTCCTTAAAGTTATATATACTAAAAACCATTCACATATATCACTTAGTGTTTTTTAGTACAGAAAACATCTCCCAATGCTAACATCATAATCAGAATAGAGGGATCAAATATCCTCATTCCAACAAACATGGTTTTTTGCATATACTTAAGAATATGCCTAAGAATATCTGAGGGATGTCTAACTTATATACATATATTGAGAATTATGTTATTTTAAAAATCTTTATTAATTTTATAAACTTATATACATATATTGAGAATTATGTTACTTTAAAAATCCTTTATTAATTTTATAAAAAATTCTATATATTTACTTATTTATATTTCTTTTGAAATATAAATAAGTAAATATATAGAATTTTTTTTAAAATTAATAAAGGAGTTTTAAAATAACATAATTCTCAATATATGTATATAAGTTAGACATCCCTCAGATATTCTTAGGCATATTCTTAAGTGTATGCAAAAAACCATGTTTGTTGGAATGAGGATATTTGATCCCTCTATTCTGATTATGATGTTAGCATTGGGAGATGTTTTCTGTACTAAAAAACACTAAGTGATATATGTGAATGGTTTTTATAGTACATATAACTTTAAGGACTTTTGCTTTGTAAGCAGATAATGATAGGTATTTAAAGTTTATTGGTGCACGAGGAATCACATGACTTGGTAAAAAAGATATTTAAGTACATGAAATGTAACATGTCTTTTACTCTGAAGAAGCTTGGCAGTTAGTCAAGTGAAACGTCAGTCTGTTTTTTTGTGCCTGTTTGTGGTCTGTGATAAACATGATTTTTATCATCTAGTGTTTTTTTGAGGTGTCTGTGCGGGTGCTTGGATTTAAATTTCTTTCATGTTTATAGTATTCTCCAAAAGCACCGCACTTTTTCCTGGTGCTCCTTTGTTTCCCTTCCATTTGGGAAGTACGTGGTCTCTTTTAAAATTGTGGAGCACAGGTTGGCTACCTCTAGATTTAGACATTACAGTATGTCAATGTTTTTGATTGAATAATAATAGCAAATTACTTTTTTGACCACACAACCACTGTTTTTACGCGAGGTTAAGCGAAAGAGATATGAAAGAACTCTAAGAACATATCATCTTGAAAAGCATAACCCAATATTCAGAGAGCGGCACTGTCGGAAAGCAAAGTGCGTTCACAGAGGGACACATAAAGGTGTTACACCAGATACTGTGATGTCACACAACCAGGAAGAAAACCGACGGGTGCAACGGGCCTCTGAAGGCGAAACGAGTGGTGGCACATCTAGTATGAATTTTGACGAGTTGGTATTCCGTGCACAAGAAGGGGATAGTCTGCTTTTAATATCTGGAGAAGGTCCTGTTAATGTGACCGGTGAGTCAAATCCGAAAGCGTTATTTCGTAAGTTAGAAAAACTAGTGCTAAAAGGCAGACGCATGTTTTGGCATAAAATCACGCTAGAAGCCTATTTACAAGTTAATCACATCCCAAGGGGATTACGAATTGTACAAAAACCTGCATATGGAACAGATAATTTGGAATTTATGACTGAGTGGCGCAAAAACATGCATGAAGCGTCAATTAAAAACATTAAACTTATTTTGCAGTTTGCTACACCGGTTAGAGAAAGCTTGTCTAAAGAAATTTCTGTGATAGAGAGTCAACTCAAAGAGTCGGTAGACTCATTAGAATGGGAAAGACTTAATCAGACTCTATTAAATAAAGTCACACCCTATGACTCGATGATTAAAAAACAAAAACAAAGAAAATTTACGCGTGATGAAAATGACTATGAAAATAATAGGGTATATGATTGAGGATAATAAGGGACTTGAGTTAAAATCTATTTTGAAAAAGTACTGGACCAATGAACAAAACCATCTTAGACTATACCACTGGTCCTTCTGATACTGACAAATCAGATACACACTCTGAGGGACTTATGGGGAATCCCCACCTGGACAGTCTCCCACTTTCAAGAGACACGAATTAAGTCAAAGAAAGTTAATTACATGGAGTCAGGTTGTACATTTCCAACCAAGAGGACGAGGAGGGGGGGTACCGCATGGAAGAAGAAACAGGACAAAATTTTAATTAAGAACTGTTTAGAGGGTATTGTAGACAAAGGACATGAAACATCTGAGGGTCAAACAAATAATGTATCATCGAACAGAGTGATTGTTTTTGAGGAAGATCATAATAAAACTGATTGTGAATTGTTAAATGTGAATACATGTATATTACGCACACAATCAGAGTTTAGACAAATAGATAACGTTGATATCAATAATAGTGAATTGGTTTCAGTCATTAATTTGTCTAACTATACATTATCTCAATCAGAGCTAAAAATATTGGGTAAAGGTTTATCCTTTTGTCCAGAAAAAGGTATTGACTTCTTCAATACTTTTTTAGATCTGCATAAGTTTGGAAGGAATTTAACTTTTAAATGCATATACGAACAAGATGATTTGGACAGCACATCAAATACATCCAGATTACAACCGAGATCAGAGTACTGCCCACCCTTGAATCCAACTGTATCATTTTTTATTAAAAAATGTGAATTTGATTTGAAATCCCTGAGGGAGAAAGTGGGGAATTTTAAATACAACTGCAAAAAGGAGAAATGGAGGCTTTAAATAGCTTAAAGACCAATAAATCAATTACCATTAAACCTGCAGATAAGGGGGGCAATTGTGGTTTTAAATACTGTGGATTATGTTGGGAAGTTAAAAGGCTGATTAAAGACGTAAACATTTTATATCAAAACAACATATGGCATTATTGAAACATTTAAAATAAAATAGATGTATGTTTGAATGAGGGATTTATTAAAGGGTACATCTCTGAACTGGAATATAAAACTTTAGTAGTAGCACATCCAGTTATCCCAGTCATTTATGCTCTTCCTAAAATACATAAAGATTCAAAAAATCCACCGGGGAGACCGATTGTTTCTGGTAATGGCTGGTTACCAGAGCCCATCTCGATGTATCTGGATAGTTTCTTACAACCATTAGCACAGAATTTAAGATCTTATTTAAGAGATTCAACTCAAGTAGTACAACTAGCAGAAGATTTATACATGGACAATATGTGTTTTTTTTCTGTTGTAGATGTCAATTCTTTATACACAGTTATACCCCACAATGAAGGTCTGGAAGCTATTAAATACTTTTTGAACTCTAGAAATGAGGAGGATTTAGTTAGAGTTCCTACGGAGTTTCTATTACGATTAACAGAAATAGTATTGACTATGAATGTTTTTTTTGTTTGAAGGAGTATTGTATCATCAGATCAGGGGCACAGCTATGGGTACCACGATGGTTCTAGCTATGCCAATCTATTTGTCGGAAATGGGAAGTTGACCACTTATATGAAGTGGACACTAACCCATTTATAGACAAGATTGACTCTCAAGGCCGCTTTTATTGACTACATTTTAATAATAATATGGAAAGGCACAAAGTATGAATTTGGAGAGTTCATTAAATGGATGGAAGCTACAAGCAGTTGTCTAACATATAAATATGAAATACATTTGACGGACATCAATTTTCTGGATTTAAGATTATATAAAGACGGAAAGGAAGGTGTACATACTACCTTGTTTCAGAAGCCAACAGATAGAAACACACTTATTAAGATAATGATAGTTGCCATCCTTACCATACAAAGTTTAATATACCAAAAGGTCAACTTATAAGAACGCTTAGGAATTGTTCTGAACCATCAGAATATATAACAAAATGAGGTGAACAAATTAAGCATTTTAAAGAAAGGGGATATAGTAACAGAAGTATAGCGACAGCTGTGAGAAAGGTAGATAAATTAGACAGAAGTCAAATAATATATTACAATAAGGTTTCAAAAACTGAAGTAAATTGTCCCTTTGTTACAAATTTTTCTAATCAGGCCAAGGATATTGAGCAAATTGTAAGAAATAATTGGCCAATTTTAAAACTGGAGCCAAAATTAAGTAAATTGGTTGAAAAAGGTCCAAACATTGTTTATATGAAGAATAAAAGCATTAAAGATTATGTAGTATCTAACATAACAACTTTGAATTCTAAAAGTAAACAAATGTTGCTTACATCATGACCTAAAGGAACATTTAAATGTGGGAACTGCATATATTGTAAATATATTAATTGCTGCAAGAATTTTGTACATCCTATTTCAGGAAAGGTTATGGAGCTTCATGATTTCCTCACATGTAATAGTATGAATATAGTATATTTACTAACATGTGAATGTGGGGCTTATTATGTGGGACGTACAGTATGAAAATTCAAGGTAAGAATAGGTGAACACATTAGAGCTATAGAAAAAAATGATGATTCTTATGCGATAGTTAAACACATACAGAAATATGGACGAAAGAAACATGAATTTAATTTTTTAGGATTGGAACAGATCACATTGGGACCGAGGGGTGGAGATTTGAGTAAAAAAATAGGCCAAAGAGAAAGTTTCTGGATATATACATTGGGAGCTTAGAAAACAAAGGTATGAATGATAGTTTTGAATTGACAGCATTTTTGAAGAAATATAAATAAGTAAATATATAGAATTTTTATAAAATTAATACAGGATTTTTAAAATAACATAATTCTCAATATATGTATATAAGTGAGACATCCCTCAGATATTCTTAGGCATATTCTTAAGTATATGCAAAAAATACATGTTTGTTGGAATGAGAATATTTGATCCCTCTATTCTGATTATGATGTCAGCATTGGGAGATGTTTTCTGTACTAAAAAACACTAAGTGATATATGTGAATGTTTTTTATAGTACATATAACTTTAAGGACTTTTGCTTTGTAAGCAGATAATGATATGTATTTAAAGTTTATTGGTGCAGGAGGAATCACATGACTTGGTAAAAAAGATATTTAAGTACATGAAATGTAACATGTCTTTTACTCTGAAGAAGCTTGGCAGTTAGCCAAGTGAAATGTCAGTCTGTTTTTTTTTTTTGTGCCTGTTTGTGGTCTGTAATAAACATGATTTTTATCATCTAGTGTTTTTTTGAGGTGTCGGTGCGGGTGCTTGGATTTAAATTTCTTTCATGCTCTGTTAAAATAAAGACTCGGTTTCCGCACAACACTATGCTCTTGCTCTCCACTTTAAACTACTTTTCTTACCTGTTTTGGGAAGTTTCAGTGCAGACTCGCTCTGTTTCAATGCTCCTAAAATAAAGACTTACAATCTTGAAGTGCAGCTTTTAGTCGATCAGAAATAGGCAGAAAATATTAGCTAGCCCTGTCTTATACTGCTGCATTAAAGCTGTGATCCAAACACTGACAGCTGCAACACAGAAGCATGTTTTGGACCACTAGGTACTGTGTCCAACTGTGTTAAAAAGAAACTTTATTGATGTCTTATAAAACCACGTTGTGGGCAATGCCACGGACAAAGTCCTTTGCCGAACGATTATCTTTGTCACGTATGGTGTTCCCAATTTTCTCTTCATGCACAGCATATTTCTTCTTAAGAGGGGACCAGGGGAGACCACGTGCTATTTTCTCAATTGTGCATTCAGTGTTCTGTTGTTCATGTCTCATCTCCTGCACGAATCTTCCAATGCCAACATGGGATGCTCCTAGCAATGTTGACAGCCGTCTGTGCCAGACCTCCACATTATTTTGTATTCTTGGCAATCCAAAAGCAGTTTGGTCATGAACAGACCACAGTTTAGGGAGGAACAGAGGAGGGCTATGGACGGTTGTGTCGTTCCGCATCCTTCTCACACGGCCAAGAACATAATTTTCTTCGAATCATTCCATTATTTGGGAACAGCATTCAGGCAAATAATTTTTTATTTCTGCAAATGTTGCCAGAATGTCAGCCGGTGGCAGGAAAGCAAGTGCTTGCAATTGGCACAGGAGAAGGCTGAAATCGGGCTCCAAACCGTATTTTGTAGACAGTCCCACACTCTGAATTTTTCTCCAAATGATCTGTCTGAAGTGAAATAGACACCCCTTGTTGATCGCATTGGGGAACTCTAACTTGGAAGCATTTATTGCAGCTTGCTTGAAGTTGGTTAAGATAAAGCGGGGCTCCAGGGTAACTTCATGTTTGTCAGCAATGTCCTGGAGGTCATGAAACAGACGTGTATAGCATTCCTGAGATTTCGACGACATTAATGCATATAACAGAGGAACAACTTGGCTGATGTCTGAACCCCCGACCGGTGCATGAACAGAATACCGTTGCCTGAAAAGGGAGGGTACGGTCCAAAATGTCCCATCCATTAGCCACAGTTGTGCTGGAGAAAGCTTAAGCATGTTTCCTCTGGTAGTGAAAAGTAAGATTCTGTCTTCACCTCAAACAGAATCTTTAACTAAAAATAGCTCACCATTTAAATATTTCACTGAGTCAGATACGGAAAGCTCATCCAGAGATCATGGCTCTGGGGGCATATTTTGTCTCCTGGCTCTCTTGATTACCTGCTGCAGACTGTGGCAGGGTGGCATATTATGCCATACCTCACTAGTGACATTGGCACATTCAGTTTGAATTATCTAAGCAGGGCAATCGTTTGTTGTCACTGCACACCATTTTACTGCAGCAACTGCCTCTGCATCTGGCCCGTCATTAGCATCTGGCAAATGTGTATGTTTATTCTCGCTTTGCAGTTGATGTTCTCCCCAAATCTTGACTGTGCTTGCCCTGCCATGGCATCCAGACTTTCATTTCTGGCAGCATCAGTAATAAAGATCCCCCCGGTTCCTCTCTTTCACATACATGTAGCCCTTAATGCACTGCATGTCGTGGCCCCTTTGTGAGGGAACAATTTTGCAGGGCTGAACCATAGAAGCTGCCATTACTGACCGCAGTGGTATTTCAGAAGCTAACAGCACTGACAGCAGCTGACATACTTTATAAATAACAGGATACGCAATGACAGTTGCTCGGTAGAGATGGCAACAGCAGCCGCTGCGCAGAGCGTTTCCATGGTGACAGGGTTGATCTCCATGTTTCTGTGTTCCACTACGAGAGTTTCCATGGTGAATGTAATACTGATGATGAAGTCTGCAGCATGGAGTAGACACGCTAATAGAGGATCACTCTCTGCACAGCAGTTCAATGTTGGAAGCTGACAATAATCTGCTGAAGGTTAGTGACTGTGACAGCTAAGAGAGAGAACCAGGGAGCAGCAAGCAGGTTGGCCGTTTAGTGAGAGGGATGGCAGGGAATGTATCACATGAGAGAGAGAGAATAAGAAGTGGTGAGTTTGTTCATTTTGTTGTGCAATATGTTACGGTTGGTTTCAGTGCAGACTCTCAGTTTCAACTACTTTAAACTACTTGCTCTCTGTTAAAATAATATTTGGTTTCACTATGCTCTTGCTCTCAACTTTATTTTACCTGCAGACGCAGACTTCAGCACAGCACAGACTACTACGGCTCTGTTACAGGTTTCAGCACAGCACTTAAACTAAATGGCACAGCACAGACTCCTTTTTTTGCTGTTTCAGTGCAGACGCTCAGTTTCGACTTGTCCGTTTTGTTGTGCAATATGTTACGGATGGGAAAATGAACAAGCGGTAAAATGCAGGTAGGGAGACAGTACTAGTCGGGAACATAATTGCGGACTACTGACTGTCGGTAAATAGAGAGTCTGGAGATCGTACCTGACCCATCATGGCACGTGGACTGGCAGTGGATGTTTCCTGATGAACGTGTGCTCTGTTGATACTCTGTGTGAGTTATGCCTCACTATCCATAGCAGGCTACAGTGGTCTTCACCATGCCACTGTGAATGTGACCCTCTACCCAGTGAACACAATGTTACCAACGTAAAACCATTTGTGGGTGAATGTCCTGTGCAACGTTCATCGGACCATAACCCACACACAGGTGGATCACACATCCCTGACGTGTTACAGACCTACACAGTGCACCCTGTTTCTTGGGGTGGCAATTGGACTGACATACATGGGCACACACTTGGTTCTGACACATGGGTGCACATGCTCACATGTGGCTGCTGTACAGCCTCACCTTGCGTCATTTATGTAGCCCTCTGTGTGACATGCCAGATGACAGTCTTGAACATACAGTACATGGCACAATTCCCATATGCTGGCCACACCATTCATGCCAGGTTGACATACAGATGGATGGTGGCACTAATGGTAATGTCACATCCCCGTGTGGTGGCTGGTCCGGGCAACCATGTACTTCATGCCCACCATCCCTTGCCGGAGCCACATGGGAAACTCACAGTGTGTGTGTGTGTGTGTCAAGGGTACTGGCAGCAGAGTATTGCATCATGCAGCCCCATGTGAACCCTGTTGACATGTCCATTACATGTAGCTGTGCAGTTGTGAGTCCTATGGTGTTACCTTTTGTGACGTGACAGATGTCATAATAGTGCTTGGCACCCTCCATCAATGGTGTATTGACCAGCCATGCATTTATCTGGCGATGTCTATCAGTAATCAGGCACGCCACCTTCAACTGTTGCTCCTGCACCAGGTATGTCAATGATGTTTTCAATCCCTCTATCTCCATCCATGATGAATGTTTTACCTCATTACAATGTGCGGACAAATGTAGGACAAATCAGCTATACATACTCATATGACATTGATATCAGTAAGGTTGACTCTTGGCTATGAAGGTGCAGTACTAAATGTTTACAGTATTCTCCTGGATGAGGTGTACATCCAACACTTTGTTGAGACAATGCTCCGTCATGATGTAGGAGTCATACTTGGTGCAGCGTCCTGGGATATCGGCCCTACCATCCCACCAAGTATGAGACCCCCATCCATGGCCTTCAGTGTTGTGATGAATTGCCATTGTTCCTCCTCCCAGGTTGACTTGATCAGTGGTGAGATGTATGCTTTTACATGCTTGTGCACTGTCCACCTGGTGACACATTGGATGTGCATATAATCAAAGACGCGCAGGGCTTTGGTGATCGCACAGCCAGATGTCAGGATGGCACATGACAGAAGGATATTCCCAATGGGGAAATGTTGTAGGAACAGCTGATTATGCCAGACCTTCTTGTAGTCACACTCCCAACAGGTTGGGTTGATCATCAGTAGTGTCCCCTGTCTCCTGTTGGGCTCATCTGTGGAGAATTGCACCGCATTCTGACCAAAGCACATGTCACATGTGAATAGCTGCTGCAGTGATGACTTGAATACAATGAACTTATCCTCTGCATGTGGTGGATTTTCAGTTGGATTGTTTTGAATCCTAGAATACAATGGATGCACATGTAATGTGGACAGCATCACCAGAGTGTCATCGCATGACATACAAGGATTGTGTAGCAGACATGCTGGCCATGATCCCCACTGTTGCTATGGGGGACAGATGGACTGTGACATACTGACAGATGACTCCCATGTACCCCAGACATTGTTGTGCCATGATGTCACCCTTTGTGACACATGCTGGATGCTAACTGTGTGATCCAGGATCACAGTACCAACCCAGTGATCCAACACTGTTGGAGCCCAGATCCTACAACAGTGAGCAGGGATGCTGGTAGCCTAGGTGGTATCCATAGCTATATGAACACATGTCTGTCTGTCATGAGTTGCCTCTGTCTCCAATCTAGGTTACTTGGATCGTATGTTTCAGCCATCACCATCTATCCCCGTCTCCCACAGCTGTCCTCCATTGCACCCGTTCTGTGATACAGTGTGGGATCTGGGCATCATGTGATGGACATTGGTTGGATCCATGGATACACATTCTGAGCATCCGTCATGTGTCCCAAGGGTTGCATTGGTACCCTTCACTGTCAATACCTGTACAATATAAACATCTGTACATACAGGCATCACATGTGCCCACAACATTGTGCATGGCACACGGTTGGCATACCTGCCTGCACTGTGGCACTCAGTGACTACTGCATCACTGTACCATACCTGTGCACTTGTGGATCACCTGTCACATATCAGTTGGCTGTACAAGATCTCTGTGACACAGGGCACTTCACAACTAGGTGTGTGTAGTCCTTCAGTGCACTACTGTTGCAGATACGTTGGCATTGCCTGTCACGTGCCCAGCATCTGAAGTCCTGTCCCACTCACCAGCCATGATTGTGCTACTTGTGCCTGTGGCACACAGTTCACCATAATGATCATGGCCGGGACAACAGCATGAGTAGCTTACATCAAGATCCCGACATATCCATATGTACAATGTTTGTTGTGTGTTCCAGTCATTATGCAATGGTCATCTTAGGCAGTGATGGGACACATTCCATAGGCTTCTGACACAGTGTGTCCTGTCAACAGGCATTCATCATCATCTGAACAGTACACTGTGTTAGACAATTCACAGTCTGACACTGACACAGGTGTGGACAGGGACACATAACATGTTGCATGTGCATACTGCCTTATTGGTGTGTGACTGTCAAGATCCGACTCCACGTTGGACAAATTTGATGGTGCATAGTCTGAATCCATGTCATCTGGTGCTGTTTCATACAGTGGTGTGCCTTCAGGGCTGTACAGACACTCTTGTGCTCTGGTAGTATGTTGTACTGTACACCAATGGATCTCATGTCTGGTGTTGCTGTGGATGTGCCTACGGGTGATAACAGCACAAGTGGATAGTCGGGTTGTGGCTTCCGGGAATTAAAAAACAAATGAAAGAAAATAGAAAGTAGTACCATGGTGTCAAAAAATAAAAAAAATAGTACACACTTCCTTATGGCTACTACATTGTTATTCCTATTAATCCTATGTGATGTGACCAGCTGTCTCCTTGTCAAAGTGTCAGTGGCTCAGTAGTGTCAGTGGCTCAGTAGGTAGCACACTCGCCTCTGAGACTGGGAGATCAGAGGGCTGTGGGTTCAGTTCCCACAGCTGGCACTTGGGTTAATATCACAGTACTGACATTGTAGTGCAGCATGAGAGGGGTGCTGTACTTCTGAGGTGCCGTCTTTTGGATGAGACGTTAAAATCGAGGTCCCATCTGCCTGGATTGGTGGTAGTTCAGGTGGATGTTAAAGATCCCATGGCACTTATTGAAAAGAGTAGGGGGAATTTCCCCAGAGTCCTGGCCAAATTTCTCTCATTCACTAAAAAAATACCACCAACAGCTTAATCTGGTTCAGGGTCAGTTGGCATTCATCTGTATCCCCCTCCCCCGGGTTGTGCTTGACTATAGGCAGGATTTGTCTAGTGCACTTACCCGGTCAACAAAAACTAAATAAAATAAAGATTGTTCACCATATAACAATCACTCCCTTGAAGGCTATAGTGTAACCCCCCGGGGGCTCAGCCATTGCTCCTAAAGCATCCCACCACAGCTTTAGCATGCCTTGGTTGTAAGACAACTCACATACTAGGCGCTCTACTGAGTGCCCCACCGGCTGCAGCACTGGGCGTGCCAGGTGGTGACAGGATCTATCTATTACTCCGTGGCCTCCTGCTCCTAAGATGCGGGGACATGGAGAGTATCTCTGGCCCCCCGCACTCTTTCTCACAATGGCCCTTTACACACAGCCTCAGAATAGCCAGTATTAATGCTGGAAACATTATACCAAAGATCCATGAACTGGAAGCCTGGGTGCTGCTACACAAACCTGACATTCTTGGTATCAGCAAATTGTGGCAGAAACCTGCATCCCCTGACACTCTATGCCACATACAGGGCTGTAGTATTTTTTAGAAATGACAGACCAGGCCCTAAGAGAGGTGGTGGGGTCTTGATCTACCTGAAGAATCACATAACTGGGTCCATCACTGCCTCCAGCTCGGCCCAGGAGGCAACCCCAGAATGGCTGCTAATGGAAATTACCATTGGCGCAGGACTCAAATTATATCTGGGCTGTGTATATAACCCTCCGCTGGGTGGGACTGATAGACTAAGAAAAATTATTACAGAAGTTGCTGGTCTCTCACCAGCAAGGGACACCATTACCCTAGGCGACTTCAATCTAAATTGGCTAGACAACAAGCAGGACAGTTATGCCGAACTGCTCAAAGAAACGAGCCTTACACCGATCATGGAATCATCCATGCAACATAACTCCAGAACAGGCAATCCCATGGTACTTGATTGGATCCTGACAAACCATGCAGATAGGGTCAGTACAGCGGGAGTCTTGTCAGATTTCATCCGTGGCCACTCCCCTACTTTCTGCACTTGGTCATGCTGAAGATACAAGCCCCCCTCTAAGATCATCTCTTTCAGGAACTTTGCTAAGGTAGATTTGGACACGCTGAATAGTGACCTGGGTGGCATAGACTGGCCCACCTTCTTCTCACTGAAGGATGTGGACACAGCACTTGGATTCCTCACTGCTGCCTTAACCTAGGTACAAAACAAACACTGCCCTACGACTACTCAGTGCATAAGGGGAGGAAACACAAAATGGGTCACCAGGGAACTAGCTTCCCTGATGAAAGAGCAGGACAAGGCATGGGTTTCTCACAAGATCTTACCCTCCTCAGGAAACTGGGCTGTGTGCAGGCAACTGCGCAACCGCTGCAAGCGTGACACCAAATTCCTAAAAGCCTCGTATTTCAAGGCCCAACAATCTCGGGCTCTTAGTGAACCCGTAGGTTCTGGCCAGTAGTGAACTCTGTCCTTAATCCAACCAAACAACAAGGAACTATCTCCCTTAAGAGCGACGCTGGCCTACAAACAGATCCTGAAACAGTGGCTAACCTCCTGAACAGCAATTTCTCAAACCTAGACTTGTACCTAACCTAGTTTCCCACTGTGTCTCAGAGCTCTGTCAAGCAGGGTAAAACTACTGATACTTCACCATTATATTTTAAAGTAACATCTCAGTCAGAGATATATCACCTCCTAAGTCTCTACCCAACACTGGCAATGCAGGAAGTGATGGGATCACACCACAATTCCTCAAGCTAACGTCAGCGACTGTAGTGAAACCACTCTCACACATAATCAACCTTTCCCTGATCACCTCCCGGATGCCAGGACTCTGGAAAGAAGCCAGAATAGTCCCAATATTCAAGGCTGGTGAACTGCACCTCCCTGACAACTACAGACCCGTGTCTATTCTGTCCCACATGGGTAAAATACTAGAAACATTGGTCCACCACCAGTTATCAGAGCACACTGATAAAAACAGCCTGCTATCCACTGACCAACATGGGTTCCTTAGAGGCTTCAGCACCACCACTGCACTCACCAAACTCACAGATCATGTGATCAGTGAAGTAGACAAAGGGAATCTCATGTGGGCTATATTTGTTGACCTATCAAAAGCCTTTGATATGGTTGATCATGCAATACTGCTAAACACCCTATCTTCCCTGGGCTTCCCCAAAAACGTCACAAACTGGGTACATAGCTACCTAGCCGGCAGGACCCAGCTGGTGAAATTAGACTCTATCCTATCAACTCCACTCCAAGTAGGGACTGGTGTTCCACGGGGTTCCATACTAGGTCCCTTACTGTTCTCTCTTTTTGTTAACCCCTTACTTGCTGAACCTTTAAACTGTAACAGAATAATTTATGCAGATGACCTCATTCTCTTCCAAAGTGGAAACAGCCTCCCTTGGTTAAACCTCAACCTAAATGCAGCCTTTTCAGCAACAGTACTCTGGTTCACACAGCATAGGCTTCTCGTAAATACCTAAAAAACAAAGTGTATGCTGTTCATCTCTAAGCCTAGGCTCACAAAGTGCACCCTTGACAATGCCAAAGCCCTCAACCTACTAAACCCTGATGGCTCAACCCTCAAACAGGTAAGAAACTTCAAATACCGGTGGGTCTCGCTTGACCCTGCCCTTACATTTGAGTACCACATCAGCTCGCAGTAAAGAGGGTAAACCAGTGTATAGGAATGTGTTACAAAATTAGGCACCTCCTGTCCCCTGAGGCTAGACTAGCAATTGGGAAGGGTCACCTCCTCCCCATACTTGAATACTGCTCTCCAGTAATAGCCCCTGCTCCCCTTTCTCTGCAAAATCGCTTGGATACAACCTACAACAACACATGCAGATTCATCACCCAAGCCCCATACTGTACTCACCACTGTCACCTCTATCAATCTCTGGGATGGCTCCTCCCCTGCGAGCAGAGAGACCTCATGCTCAGAGTGTTCATATCTAAAATCTTGCAAGAAGGAGTAGGATCACCTTCAGTGGGGCTGTTAACACTAAAAAGTAACAGACGTGAACTGAGGTCCACTGGTTGCTGGCTTCTGGAATACCCAAGGTGAAACACTGAGCTGGGAAGGACAGCCTTCTCTTACACAGCACCCAAGCTATGGAACTCCCTCCCAAAGGAACTGCAGTCTCTGGTTGTACCTCATACATTCAAATGAAACCTCCAGGTACTTACGTTAGGCAGATCCATATGCACATGCCACACTAAGTGATGGTCAGACCTGTTGACTCCCAGTTATAGTATAAGGCTAGTCCAGTAAGCACAGTTGTACTTATTACCATAAGCTAGATTCTTATTAAGTCAAACTGTCCTGGAAACAGTTGATCAACTGATTGTCACATGTCTGCTATACTGCTACTGTACTGTCATCACCTGTACGGCAGTGTTTCTTTCTCCTCTACACTGTACCTGTAAAGTATCTGTGAATTGTGCTTGTTGTGCCATCTAAGTGGCCCAGGTCATGCCTGAAAATGGTCCCTGGGATCAGCGCACCTACCCAGTTAACAAATAAATAAATAAATACACAAAAAAAATAAAATGTGTATATTACTCACTTTGGCCTGTTATGGCCTGTACACTGCAATGCTGGTGTTACAACATCACATATGTTGCCATTCACCTCTAGTCTTGGTGAACTGTCTCCGACTTGTTTGGGTCATGATGGATCTTTTCACAATAGGAGGCAGGGCAATGAGACATGTGGTGACATTGGCAGATAGCACAAGTAATACGCTTTGAGGGTTGTAGCATGTTGACACATATGATGGTGGGCACATTTGCAGCGGCATCAGGGTCGACACTTGCCATTTCCACATCAGCCTGTATCTCATTCTCCATCGCTAGTATCTGTTGGCCGTGTTCCTGTGGGGTTGGGGGAACAGTCATCTATGTACACATGCATGTCCATTTACAATGTCTTGTATGGCACAGTATCTCTAGTGCTGGCCTGGACACATGTGTCTGGCAGTGATGGTGTAGCATGTGCCACTGCCACACATACTGTCAATGCGAATGTAGTGCATGTACACAGGGAACTGCTGTCTGCCAGAAGTGCCATACACCGTTCACAAGTGCCTCACGCTTGTAGCACAGTGTTGACCAGTTAGCAGCTTCACTTCGCACACTGGTATGGCCTCAATACACTGTGGTGTATGTGTGTGACACACACAGCAACTCTCATTGTGCATGTCACACATAGTACATGTCAACTAGGCTTGGCTTCCTATGCCATGCATTCTATTATCACTGCCAATGTCACATTGCTTATCAAGTGTTTGCATGGCTGCAACATGACAGATGTACAGTACCTGCTGCACTGTGGCTGTGCTGGCCTGAACCTCAGGTCCCAATGCTGCTGACATTCCTGTTCTGGACGGTGTGACTGCATTGTCTTGAGTCAGTGTCTGTAGGGGGAGAGGCAGGGGTTAGTATCTTGTGGAACACAGATGTACAACCTGCTGTGGGGGTATGCATGTTGCTCCCTCTACACTGGCCACACAATGGAATAGTACTATTGTCAATCATGGTACTCTGGGCAGACTATGTGTAAGTGGTGGACACATGTGCATCACATTGATGCCAAGGCAGTGTGTGCCACACATGTGTATGTTTGAGTGGCCTCTGCTCTGTGTTGTTGCCACAGTTTGCCACAGGCAGTGCACCACTATGTGTGGCCCATGCACATGGTTTCCCATTGTGCAGTCTGAACACAGGTCTGCCTATCCAAATGGTTTCAGGGACTCTGGTCCTATTCACATGTATCAGTAGGTCCACTTTGGTGCACACATATTTGGCATTTCAATACTGTGGTCTGTCACGCTATATTTGCACAAGTTTGTACGCCACACATGTTGATGGGAGTCCTTTGTTACATGTTTGTGCAGGAACATTTCCTCATGCCATTGTTTGTGTAGTGGGGGTGCTGGTGTGTGTCTCCATGTCTGTGGCTTCCATGTGTTGTGTGTCCTCCGTACAACAGGGGTTGGGTCTTGATTGTGCTGCTTTGGCTGAGTGTTGTGCACATTCACCTTGGAAGGTGTCACAGCATGTGGGAATAAACTTCTGATGAGGCAAATTTGCAGGTTTAAAACACACCTTAGTGTAATATTTATTTTTGAAAAGTTAGAAAAATAATAAATGAAAACAAAAGAAAATTGCAAAGAAAATCGCTACTTAACATCAGTAGTTTCTCACATAATACAGACCTGGATCTTAGAGCTCCTACGACCCTTTTCATCTGCATTCAACAGCTTGTCTGCCTCTCTCAGGGCTGAGCCCCACTGGACTGAACTGAAGTGAACTCAGTGAAGAGGTTTTTATATCTTTTGGTGGTGTCACCTGACTGAGCCCTTCTCTATTTACATGTCTGGACATGCTATTTCATGTCTGAACATGTTTCAAAACCAAAGGGTGTTTTTGTGTCAGGGGACTTCCTGGTTCAGTTAAAGATGAAGCATATATCTTTACAGATACTGACTCTCCATATCTCTGATCCACAGTGACTAAGTACTTTTATAAATTGTACCACATTCTCATACATAGAACCTTATACAGTAACAGGTTTATAATGTGAATTTATGAAAATACCTTAAGGATTTCTTATAACGGTACTAATCATGAAATTATTATTGTTTTACATGGCTTCTAATCATTTTTCTTTAAAAATGCTTTATTAACTGTTTTTATTCCTATTTAAAATAGCCTTCATGCTTTTGTACACAAAATGCACTTATGCACTTTACACAACACCTCTCCGGGTGTTTGGCATCATTCCAAGGACTGGATGGATGGAAATGGAAAAAGAATGAAGAGAGAGAACTAGCAGGAAGTTTAGTAGGGATAGTAAAGAGCTATGCTAGGTGGCCAACCTGGGGGGGAGGAGGGGAGAGAGAAGAAAAGCAAAGAGAAAAGCGTTAACTGTTGCTGGGAAATGAGATAGAAGAGTGTTCCATCAGTTACAGCTGAGGGTGTAGCCTAACTCCACCACAGAAGGTATGGATGTTCATGTTGTGCTGTTCACACACCCTTGACCCCTGCCCCCACACTCACCTCTCTTGGCTGTTCCACATTGTTCTTGATGCCCCAGCAATGGCCCACAAACATGTCCCTGACATGACCATCTGCTGGCCCTCAGGGATTGCCACCCCTGATATTGTACATAGTGGACACAACAGGTCCCCAACCCAGTGCATTTCTGAGTGAGCCCTGCACAGATGCTTCTCTCAGATAGGGTTTAGATCTGCCCCCCCACATCCAGATACCAGTGTACATTGTTTGCATCATCACTCTTTGGGGTGTTACATGCATGTATGGAACAGACGGTGCCACACACGTTCACATGTACCTTCCCATCTTCCATCTGCAACACCTCTACCCAGGGTGGACAGTGTTGTTGTGCAAGCCACAAACCTTAGATTGTGGCCATGTGTCCACTGGCCAATGGTCACCCCCTTGTGCTAGCATGCTCTCACACCATGGTGAGCTGTATCCTCCTCCCACACACCTGCTGTCACCAGGCTGGCCTTCACCACCAAGGGGACAGGTCAGTGGCATGTCAGGGGATGTTGCAGGATGCTGGCAGGATGCCACGTGGCCAGCCAGGCACAGATGTACATCTCCTTGCATGGCTATGCCTCTGTCCCACACTGTGCAACCATCATGACAACAAAGATTTACTGTCTGCTGAGGGACTGACATATACTGCCAAAGCTTCTCTATAGTCATCAGACAATTCTCCACTGAATGCAGACATAGTAGCAGGTACCTGTTGTGACGTGGATGGAGCTTCGGTAGTCTGCATGTCTGTGACCTCCGACATTGTATTTGTTGTGGACACAGTCTCCGATAGGCTTGCTTCTGACAGTATCTGGAAAAGACAGGTACCTGATGTTACTACATATATGGGATGTCTATTGCACATTTATCTGATTCTTGACATTCAACATTATGCCACCTGTGTCATCAGCTACACCTGTTCATCTAGTAACACTTTTTGGACTGGCATTGTGTCATTACACACACATACATGTGGGTATTGTTGTGCATTACACAGTTACAGACCTTGATGAGCACGGTCATACAGTGTCCCATGGGTATGGTCATTTTTGCCTCATGGCTACATTACATGCTGTGCCCATTGTTTCTTGTGGGACCCAGTATACATGCACCACTGATGTAAGAGATTGGCACAACATGGTGGTAACCATGACCAAACAATCTGCAACATAACTGTGTTTCTTCAAGCATGCATGCAGTACACTACACAATGCATGTCTGCACACAGTGTGGCAGCAATATCTGGTGCCAGGTCATCAGGGGGCTACTTAATGCATCACTGTGTGGATTTGGGGGCATAATAGGTCAGAGTGATGTTCACACCATCACACTGCAGGCTGCTTGGCAGTTTTGTTCATTTTTACAGTGCCAGTGTCTCATGTGCAACCTTATGACAGCACACTGCCAACCAGGTGTGCAGCAGCTGACATGTGCTGTCCACTGGGACCAGCATTGTGTGACCATGGTGATATTGTGCATGTTGTGTTCCTGCATGTCGTGTGTGTGTGGGTGTCAGCAAGGGAGTACTGCCCTGATTACATGACACACTTGTTTTTGTCAATGCCTGTGTGTTGAATGTTGCAGGTGTGGTCGCAGTTGTGCATCCTTGGCTCCCCCTTGTTGCCCCACAGTTGTTTGCTTGCCTTGACACATACACCATGGTGTGTGGTTCACATCAGGGGGTGCTGTGTTTTCTGTCATTGTGGGTTTGAGTTGCCCCATGATGGATGGTGTATGCATGTATCCAATGTCAGGTGACTGTTGGCCATACCGTGGCAAGGGTCTTGTGGGTGCATGTGTGGGTGCTGTGGACAGAACATGTGTGCATAGCAGCAGGATGTTGCATGCACAGTGCAGGCTGGAAGCATGTGTGTTGTACCACAGTCATTACAGATGCCAACACTGCATGGGACTGTCATGGTATGTTGATGGTGCTATTCATTGCACACACGACATGCATTTCCTGGTTGTGTTGTGTGTTCTGCACTTAGTGTTTCCGTCCCCTCTGTGTGGACATTTTGGACATTGTGTGTTTTTGACTGGTATGTTACAGTATGTGGGTGTTACGTGGCCATTGTCCCACCCCTGCGTCTGCTGACTGGGCCCATCCTTTGGGATATACAGGGCTACTGGTACCTTTGTATCCCTACCTCAACATTGCATTTGGACGTACAATGTAAACCATCATCTGTGTACATCCCATTGCACATAGCCTTTCCAGTGTTTTGCACTTCCTGCCTTGTCTGTTTACCACACTGTGGTGCTGTCCCTCACTTAGTCAACTTGTGGCACTGTGCTGCTGTATATGGTCATTCTCTGACATGTGGCAGTCATTCTCTGACACGTGGCTCCCCAGCCCTCTCGTGGTGCCTGTGTGTGGCTGTGTTCACAGATGGGTTTTGTTTAACATCCTGTCTGCAGACCCTCATGTTGCTCAATGTCACATCCGCTAGATATGGAGATGCCCCTGTTACAGACAGATGGTGCCACTGTGGGTATGTTTTTCCTGTGCTCCACTCCCTTTCCCACCATTTATGGCCTTTGCATATGTGGCATGTCACGTGGTCCTGTACATGTCTATGTGGACCCCACACTCCCTGTGGGGCACTGCATGCGACCGGTACCATGTTTCCATGGTGTGTATGGGCAACAGTACCACCATGATTGTGGGTGATACTGTTGTTACCCTTGCAGGAGGTCATGTGGTGGCTGTGCCATATTCCACCTTTGTGCATGTCTGTGTTGCTGCATGTTGCTGTGTGTGTACCTGCCAGAGGTGTGTGGTTGTTGTACACAGTTCACACATATTTCTTTGCATGTACATGTTAGTGTGTTGTGTTCCTACAGGTGCTTCCCCAGTACCTCTGCATTAGGTTAGTGCCATGGGGGCACGGGATTGTTGCACTGTGTGACAATGTGTACTGTGTGTGTGTGTGTGTGCCTTTGGCTGCTGTTTGTCAGTGGTGTTACCATGTCCATGTGTTATGTGTAGGGGCTTCGGGTCACATTGGTGTTGTTCTTTGTCCCAACATTCATGTGCCATGTGGTTTCCTGCTGGGGGGGCCATTACAGGTCCTCATGTACATTTTCCTCATCGTTAATGACATGGTGTTATGGGTGTGTGACAGCTGCTGCTGCATACCATGGCAGTGGGCTATCTGTGCCATATGTTTTCGTTTCTGAGCCCTGACATGTTTCTGCATGTGTCCAACTGGTGCTTCTCATACATACGCACAGGCATTCAACTTCAAGTTCAAGTTTTTTTATTGCTCGGTTAAAAACATTTCAATATAAAGGATGACATGTACATAAGATAAATTCATACAAGAATAAATAACAATTTCAAGGCACCAGACAAAGACACTTCCAGTTTCTACCTTCAGGAGAATACTAAAGCTAAAAGAAGGCAATTTGTATAAATTAACCTTTTATCTTGGCTATCTCAGAATTAGTAGGTTAAATTTTGGTATTACTAAAGTTTTTCCACCACACCCCAAGTAGCTAAGTGTCAACACAATCATTAACTTACAGTAGTAGTGCCAAATTTGTCAAGTAATTTTGTGAGATTCCCTATTTATCCTTCACAACATTTAGGGGAAAAATCCTCTAAAATTCTTTTTCTTATACCTACAGACAAAGACCAATTCCTATTACAGTACCTAAGTGCCATCTGGTAGATTTTCAAATACACTATCAAATGAGACAACCCTCTTTGCGTAGCAGTGAACACAATAACAAACAAAACAAAATCCCTAACTAAAGGTTTCACAATTCTCAATAGGGATTTTTAAAAATCCTTAAAAACCCTTTGACTAATTCGGTGCTACTACTGTATATCGAGCAATATTCTTACTAGAACGGTACTTCATCAATTAAATAATCAACACATTTTCGTAAGTGTACTGGCTTCAGAAAAGATGCAACGTTTTCCATGACATACATGCTATTTGTATTTAATAAATATGTAACATGATCTCTGGGGGGAGGTCGAGACCAGCCATGATGCCACCCAGATACTTTTTCCGTTGTCTTGTATATAAAGGGCAGATTAAAATGATGTGTTTGCATCATCTTCCATATGTCTACCACATCTACAATAGGGAGAATTTACATTTTGTCTCTTTTGACGATAGTGAATATAGTTGGCTTTATAGATTTCAGATCTGAATGTAGTTATTAACCTCCTTTTTGTAGGGTCGTACAACTTAAGCAAGAATGGTTCCAACCTATGTTCTTGTCTGATGTGTTTGTACCACCTAAATAATTTTAAATTATTTAGTTTCTCCTTCATATCAGTTATTTCTATATCCCGAAGTCTATTTTTAATCAGGTTGACAATTTCATCCCATGGGTATAAAAATATATTCCAGAGATAAGGACCCATACCATTGGGAAATAGAAGTTTCTTAATTATCTTAATTGATACTGCATCAAAACCCAAGGAGGAATAGGAAATTTCTGCTTTCATTCACTATCTTGGTAATCTCTTGTCTTCCAGAAAGAATGTTTTAATGACAGCTATTATTTGTCTTTCTCATACTAATGTAGTAATTGAAAATTGTCCTGTTTCAAGTCTGAGAATTACCTCTGGAACTGACTACGGAACCATTAAATTATATTTAATTTATTCATAATCACATGTAGCTTGTTTAATCTTGAAAAACTCCAAATTTCTGCTGCATATAGCAAACTTGATGTTATCTTGGCATCAAGTACCCTTAATTCTCCTTTTACAGAAGTTCGACCCATGTTAGCATTAAAGATTTTAAATACATTAAATGCAGTTTTAATTTTATTACATATTTTAGCTACATGGTCAGTCCATGTCAGGTTTTCTGAGAATCTAACTCCCAGGTAATCATAACATTTTACCTGCTCTACCTTCTTTATATTGATCCATACTGAGCATTTCTTTCTAGTCTGATTTCCAAAGACTAGGACTTTAGTTTTAGTCATATTAATTTTTAACTTTGTTCTTTACATAGATTATTTAAACATTCAAGTTTTCTTTGTAATCCAAGGATTGAAATTGATAAAACTAGATCATCAGCATATGCTAGACAGTCAGTTCTAGCATTACCAACCTTAGGAGCATGAAAGTCAGGATGTTGGAGCTTTACAAGTATCTTGTTGATGTAAATATTGAATAGGGTTGGAGCCAAAAGGTAACCTTGTCGTATCCTAGATTAGTGCAAAATGGTGATGTATTTCCAAGATGATCATATTGGACTTTAGCCCATGTATGATGATGCAATCTTATCAGAATGTTCAACAGATTTGGGCATATGTCCAGATTATGTAGTTTTTCCCAGAGAATGAATCTACCTATGTTATCAAATGCATATGTAAAGTCTATAGAACAACAGTATAATCTTCCCTTATTAATTTAAACATATTTCCATGCTATGTGTTGTAATACATAGCAATATTGGGTGATGGATCTTGATTTTCTAAAACCATTTTGGGTTTCATGGAGAATGGAATTATTTTCTAGCCAATCGTTTAAGCTGTTGAGAATTATTCTTGTAAACATTTTTTGCGCTATATCAATAAGGCTGATTAGCCTGTACATTTTTGTGTTGTTTGGGTTTTCTTTTTTATAAATAGGATAAATCATAGATCCCTGCCAGCTTTTTGGTAAATCATGTCCTTGTACTATAGTATTAAATACCTTGTGTAATATCAGGGTCCACCAATCGGTATAATGCTTATATAGATCCCCCAATGATCTTATCAGGTCCTGGAGCTTTGCTGGGATTCAGACTTATATGGACCATGTTATCTCTTCTGGGGTTATGTATAAAGAAGTAGGATAATTAAGATTTCCATATTTATGAAGAATCCCTTGAATTAAGTGATCTTCTACTGAAAAGTAGGGTTCTGAAAAGTAAGCTTTCCCTGTGTCTGGGAGAATATGTGCTTCAACCTTTGTGGAATACCTGTTGTAACCCTGACTCACCAGTATCCAAAATGTCTTATTATTTTTGCTTATTGTAGCTTGTCTAAGTTTTTCCCAAAGCATTTTTGTGTAAAGAAGTTTTTCATGATCCAACATTTTTTTGTATTTCTTTCTTTCTTTGTTAATATTAACAAACATATGTATTTTCTACACTAGGTTTTGGATCTTATGTTTTTTATATTTCTTTTTTTTTGTTTTCCTGCATCTAGCATTAAACCAGCTTTTACCTGTAGTCGTTTTGGTTACTATCCTATTTGTTACACATTGTGGTTTAATTAAAATATTAATGTTCTGCCATTTGTCAAGAGAGGTGGTGTAATTAGGTTCTGTAATGATAGAGAACCATAGATCCCTCACCGTTGTTCCATATAAAAAATTGTCAAAAAAATTTATATTGTTAGGGATCCACTGTATTCTTTTTTGGTTTATTATTTCAACCTCTTCCTTATTATTTTGGTCAAGTTTTCTTTTGGTCATTTGGTTCATTGGTAGTGTTAAGCACACTGGGTTATGAGCAGACTCTGTTCTAAGACCTCAAGGTCATATGTTAGTTTGGTATCTTCAAGGTTACCCCATATCAAATCTATTGTAGATGTGCCCTGTGAGCCACTGTAAGTTGTTTCCCCTAACTTATCTCCTAGCATTCATCTGTTTAATAGCAGAAGGTTCTTATCTGTTAAAGAAAGAGCTAATAACCTTCCTCTGTCATTAGATCTCAAATCTTTTATGGCTCTTATGTTTCTAATCCTAGGGTTAAGTTCTGGTAAGATAGGGGTAAAATCAGTGATATTTGAATCAGGTGGTATCCTTGCATTGAAATCTCCAAGTAAGCTTATTGGCACATCAGATTCTGTATCCATAATAAAATTAAAAAAATTATTAAGTTGAGATATAAGTTTGTCTGAGTGCTTATTGGAAGGCTATAAGTATACATTAGCTATAACTAATTTATTTTGAATATTAGCTTATTCTATTTGGAATGCTAGGATATTATCAAATATATTTTATTCTTTGTTAATTACATAGTTTAAATATGTTTTAAGATAAATTGATAGACCTCCCATTTTCCTTCCAAACTTTATTATTCTCAAAGCAGATTTGGATAAATTGAAGTATCCAGGCAATCTTGGTGTTTCCTCAGTTGTGCACCAGGTTTCCTGTAAGCATAAAATATCAAAGATCTCCAGAAACTGAGTTACTTCTGGGTCCACGATCTTTGAATGGATCCCCTCTATATTCCAGGACAGTATCTTTAGTTTCTTATCTTCAAAAGGGACATCTTCCCTAATTGTGTTGTTTATTAGTCATTGACTGTTTCTGAGTACCTCATACTTGTTAATAAGGGTAGAATTCTCTATTCTTTCCAAAGTTGGGCCTTCTCTTTCACAAAATTTACTTAAACTATCTTTATCTAAAGCATTTTTTTTGTTTAGAATTGTTCCAATCTTCCATAGCCATGACATGTATCCCAATCTCATCCAGTACTTGTGCTTGGTCCAATATGGTCTGCGCAATCATGTAATTTTTGAAAGTAATGTCTAACTGTGAGGTATTATTTTCTCATTTATGTATTTTAATGTATTCTATAGCTTTCTGTGAAATACTCATGTGTGTGTAATTCTAGTGAGGAAGGCTGTGATTTCCCTTTTAATATATCTTAAGGTATCCTGTTCTTTGGTTTCCCATCTGAATACAGTTAGAGCTTTATTATGCCACACATCTTGTTTCCCTGTTTCCTGCTGTATTGTTTTATAAATAAAATGCTCAGATTCTTTTGAGTTGAAATTAACCTTTCCTCTTTGAGTTTCAGTGTTATATTCCCTTATATTATTTTGTGGGGGTCTTTCCACAGTATTTTTTCTACCTCTGAGTCATTTTGTGCATGTACAATTTGGTCTGGCATCAGGACAATATCCATGAGATTTAATATATTTTGCTGATTCTAAATGGTATCCACCACTGATCCTGATTTAGTGTACAATAAAATGCAGTCCTTATGTGCTGCATTTGTAGGTCTTATAATGTCTATTTTGTCACCTACATCTCCCACATGAAGAATGTGCAATATTAAATCCTTTAGAGTTTCTCTTGTTTCTTCTTGTAACTTGTTTACCCCATAGATTTCCATGAGGTATTCCATTTCTGTTCCTTCAAAATAAAATAACATTTGTAATATTAGGTCCATTTTTGGTTTTTGAGTTTCCATTTTCAGGTTTCATAGTGTCTGTCTTATTACTGGGTGGCATCCAACTGGTCTTGGCCTCCCTAACGTCCTATTCCAATGAAGTTCCCCCATTCTTATCTAATATTTTGTTTTCCTTATTTAGATTTCTATCTCAAGGAGTCCATTTTTCTTTAGGGGATAGATTTAGCCTCGTACCCTCCTTGTCTGCCATTTCTTTTCTTTCTTCCCTTTTTACAATCTCCTTATCCTAAACATTCTCTGAGGATAGTCTTACTGTAGTATCCTTGATTAGTTTTTCTTTATCATTCCTCTCTTTACCTTTTTTTTGTTTTCTAGCTTTAAAATAGTTTCTATTGTCTCCTATGGTCTTCTGTTTGCACATCTTCCTGTCTTCAACTCCTTCAATATTTTGTAACTTACATGAACGTACAGGTTTGTTTTTTAATCAAATGGGGGTATTTTCACCTGAAAGACTTACTCTCTCCAGCAACCCTGTCTTTTGTCTCCTCATTATCATTATAAGTACAACATGATTGATCCATCTGATTGTTGTCCTTTTTGTCAAGTTTATCCAATACTGTCCTGTTGTAAAATAGATAATTTTTAATATTATCTATCTCATCCCTGGTTGCAATAAGGTTCTCCAGGATTACCACATTAGCAAAATAAGGGTTCTTTATGATTTCTAGGAGCTGTTTGGACAGGGAGCTGGAAGAGCCAAAGTCGCCTTCTCCGGTGAAATGTTCTTTGTCTAAGTTGATAGCATTTTTGACATTTACAGTATATTCTCTATGCAGGTGCTATGTTCCCCTTGTGTTTTTTCTAAGTTTTTCAAACCTTCAATGACCTTACTTAAATTTTGTGCAATAGATTTCATTTCCTCCCCCTTAGTAGTCATGTTCAAGAGTTCTTATCTGTCTTTCTGAATTATTAAGTTAGGGGATCTTAAATGTTAACTTTTAATGTGTGAGTCATCAGCCAATCATGTTTCTGTTGGTGTTTTTTTCCAGGTAAAAGTAGTGGTTGTCTCTGCTATCGCTGCTATATTGATTGTATATTTCTAAACTGATCTCCTGCAATTCCTTTTGGAAGGAGTGATCAGAGGGAAGCTAGGGCTCAAAGGATTTGTAAAAGATCCATCCATATGAGTCTAAAGAGATTCCTTCAGTAGAAGGTGCTAAGTCAGGATTATTAGCTGTGTCTTGGCTATATATATATATATACTATGTATACTAGTATGTATACTAGATATATTCTGGCTACACCTGTTGGTGTTCCTTTCTTCCTCATTTCTTTCTTTATTCCCAGAAGAAGCTATTTGACTTGGTGTACTCATTAATGTACAGTTACTGCAAAATGCTGTCGGCTGTTTAATATCTCTCTGCCATAATTCTGTAAGTTTAAATTGTAAGGGATCACCCAACTTAAGCTTTTCCTCAGTGATTCCCATTCTTTCCTTACCTTCCTTACTTTTGTTTAATCTTTTCTGTTGTGTTTTTTTATCCATTTTAATTTTATCCATTTTGGTTTTGTCCCCTCTGTATATAGTTATTTTCCCACTCCTGATTTGCACCATCTATAATGACCAGTGCTCTTGGGTGCTCACCCTCTATTTATAAGGTGGCTTAATTCTAAAGTATGTTTCAGTGGATGTTCTTATGTCACTAAAGTGCTAAAGACAAATGATGACCCAGACAATAATCCACAACAAAGTAAATCAGTTGCATCTAATTTGTGCATCAGATAAGAAAAAAACAAATCCACAATAATACAATATCAAATATGAAGTACTGGTACATCTTAAAGATAAACTACCAACCGTATGGATTTGTCTCAAATGCTAATACTAATATTAATAGATACTTAATAAAGTGCAGAGTGCAAAGTGCGAAAAACACATAAGATTAATACATAAAATAACCACAGTTTACATAAAAGACATGTTTAAACAAACTTTAAAAGAAATAAGTAGAATAAATAAGAAATTTAGTCTTTCAGCTTACTTCTGTGATGCCACACTGAATCAGATCTGTTTCTCCATTTTGTGTTCTCTGCTATAAATCCCTCTATGATAGTTCAATGTTGTTCTCTGTTATCTTTTAGTCCCTATTTTGGAGTACAGGTAAATGTCCACCTTCTTCTCCTTTAAGTAATACGGCGAGGAAGTATGTGGTTTCAGAGTTCTCAAAGTTAAAAAATAACGAACAGACAGTTCCAGAAAATCCTTCTATATTCTTTGGTCGGCTCTCCTTGATCTTCTTTCATGTACTGGGGCAACAAGCTTCTACTGAATGGCTGAGATCTCCTTATTCCTTCTGGCCAAGTAATGCAAACTACTGAAATGGTAAGAATGAAAAAACCTGACAGCACAAGATATTTTTCTGCCCACTAGGTATAATACTAAAGTACCCCAAATGAGCTGTACCACAATATTATTACAGAGATTTTAATTTGAAATTACTTCAACTTACTTATGAATCTAACACGGGTACACTCTCTCAGGCTCTAAATGCTAGGCAGAGGATTTTTCTTTCCAGTCAGGTAAACTCAGCTTCGGGGGGGGGAGGGTTGCCGACAGCTCCCGATAAGTTTTATACAGGAACCAGAAAATGCTATCAGCTAAAGCTGGATGGCCCCCTCCCGCAGCTCTTCTCCTGCTCCTCCGCTCCTGCTGCAACACTGGTTGATCAGGATCTAAATGATTTATAGTTGACCTGCACACAGACCCTTTATGTAAGAGTTCTCATTTAAGATCTTATCCCAATTAGCAGAACTGAGCAAAACCCAATGTTTTAATCAGTTAGGTATCAGTTAATTCAAAGACCACACATTTACTTCCACTGTTGGAGTATTAAACCCCACGTGTGCTACGGCCAATTCAGATTCATATATAACTTTTGTCTAACAAAAAAACCCAGGAGCAGCGTAATTAAATTCTCCTCGAACTTAAAGCTGTAGCAGTGTAAAAGCAGATAAGGGCAGATAGTTTGCAAATCGTGATTGCATAGAAATCTGAAGATATCTAGAATAGAAGGCAATAAATAAACTATATATGTATGAGACTAAAGTAGAGGTCGTGAAAAGCGTGCGCAGGCAGCTGTAACAACTCAACTTGCTTGTCAGTTAATCTATCAGCTAGTCAGCTTGTTATCTGATTATACTTGACTCACAGTCGGCTTGCTGGTGAACACAAGTAAATGCAATGGAAACAAGCAAAATAAGGAAAACCAATTACTAGACACTTAACTAGTCGTAGGTCCCAGAAAATTCTAGAGACTCTATTTTTAACTTTGGCTTCAATAGCCCTTCTATCTGGTCCCCAATTAAGTCCTTAGATAATCAAAAAAAGGGAGAAACATGTATGAATGTATGCGATTTTATAAGACTCTTCTTTGTATCAATAAATAACAAACATGACAAAAAATAAAACCTTACATTAATGGATACTTAAACCCCAATACCGAACGGGTTTTACGCCAGTTGCAGTTACAAATTAAAAATAAGAATAAAAGTAAAAGCTCACGGCAGAAATATAAAAAGCATAAAAATACTTTGAGAGCTCTGGAAACTAAACTTAACAAAGTCATTTTGCCAGACGTTGTAGCTTGTTTCTTTTTTCCAGGCTTTTCAGTAAAGTGAATAGATTTTTAGTTCCAGTGTTCAGTAGCAGCATTTCAAAGTATCGAGTAGAACGAGGACTGAAGCATAAATCTTTTTCCTAGGGGGTAACCTCTTCCTTAGAGCTTTGTGTTGGTCAGCCCAAATGACCGTTTGTCTTCTGTGGACCCGCAGTCCTGCTCCCAGATCTCTGCAGGGGGGGGGACCTCACAACAATTTCCAGTCCCTCCATCTGCCATCCACCATCTATCGTATTGAAGGCTTGACTCTTGCTGGAAACAAAATACAAAAACTCTAGGAGAAGACCCTGGAGTGGCGCCTATTAGGTATTCTGGAAAGAGAGCTAATGTTTAAGGCAATGGTGGTATACCTTTTATTAGAAAAAAAATAAGCAAAGCTCTCCTGCTTTTCTGTCTTCCTCCACAAGGCAGAGAGCGACATGCAGCACAACCTCCTCCTTCAATCTCTCGTAAAACACCTGACCCACCACAGGCATTCATAGTGGTACACACTTCATACAACATCACATAGTGTGGGATAGGGACACAGTGCCTTACCTGGCTGACTGTTAGCTTGTTCGGGGCCCAGCTTCTCCTTTTGGGTTCAGTGTCTGTTGTCGCTGTTGCATCATGTGGCTGTTTACTCCTATTCTGGGGTAGTGGTTGGCTCTTCTGCAGTTCAGGACGCACTGTTGGGATGGCATCTTTGAGCAGTCATAGACGTTTTGCATAGCCCATTTTGAACTGCATATGATTCATGAATGAGTCATTTGTGAAGTGATCTGAGCATATGGTTGGAGCCATGGCATGTTGCCAGTCTCACTCCCTGTCTAGCTTTACAAACTGTACCCACTTCTTGAATTGTGTATTTGTCTGTGTTGGGGAAGTCAAATAGGGAGACTTGTGCAGAGGGCTTGTTGGTGCATCCTGCCACCATGCAGTAATTTACCATGTTGACTCACTGTATCTATTTTACAGTGTTCTATGTGCCCGGCTGGTCCTCTGTCGATGATGATGTCTGTCACTGCTTGGACACTGCGCTCAATGTGTGGCACACTATTCTGCATTGCAGTTTTCCACTGTGTATGTCTCTTGCCAGTCACCTGTCACTGTGCTGCATACATCAGCATTACTGCTGCACTATACAGTCACCTCTGGGTGTCTGACCAGCTTTGTCTGAACATCAGTGGCATTGCTTCTGTGTGGATGTGTGTCTGACGGTCACAATCCAGTGGGTGGTGCTGGTATATTGTACTTGCACTACTGCCCTCTTTATGCAATTGTTTCTGTACTGTATGCTATTGCTTGTTATTCCAATTGTGGTATCTCTGTGTCATCACTGTCACTGTTCTCTCCAGGGCATAGCACTACGTGTTGCATCCAGCTGTCCTCACACACTCCCTTCTGGAGCACAGATGCAGAGTCACTTCTGCTGCAACATTTATGTAACTGGCTGGGATATACCTTCTGTCTTTTTCATCTGTAGGTCAGTTGTGTGGTCATACAGTTGCCATGTGGGACTGTCTGCTGTTGCCACTTTGGTCCACACAGTGCGTTGCATGTGACAGGTTTGGTTACTTGTCAGTGCACCACCATTGGTGTGTGCTGCTCAGTGCAGGCTGCGTGTGACTGCTGGGTGTCATGCCACAGGACTGGTCCCTACTCTGCAGTGCTCTTCTCTGCCTGTGGTGCACCTCTGCTTCCACCCTGTTGGGCTATGGCAGTTTCCTTTCTGGGATCTCATGGTCTTCTTGTTGCAGCTCAGTCTCTCCCACACAATGATGCCCTCTGAGCTACTGCACTGTTGGTGGGGGCCTGTGTTGCTCAGGGCTGTGGCTGCTAATCTTTCTCTGTCAATCAGGATGCCATTCCCATTTCTGTATCCATGGATGGCTTCGGACTACTGTTCAATGTGGAACTGGTCTGTGGTGCCAGTTTTCTGTGGTCCTTTTACTGTTTCCCCAACAACTCTGCTGTTCTCTCTGCTATATAGCAGTTGGCTGACTAGCTAGTATGACATCACAGTGCCTGCGCTTTGCAACATGGGCTTGCTTTCAGAATGAAAACAATACTGCTGTCTGCAGGGCAGTCCTCACATGAAATATGCCATAATTCTGCATTGGTAAGTCATTTTGACATGCTGTTTCTTTTCTTGCACACCTAATGACTCACTGTAGTACTGCATGACTAACATTTAAAATGCAATTTAGTTTCCACACTTACTTTAATCTCTCTGCAGTACCTATTCTTAAACTATCCCTATGTGAGGCACTGCACACTGTCCTCCTGGGGGGGGGGCAAAGAAACTCCACATTATGTGCACCTATAACCTTCCCAAAGGTGGCATGGCAGGGCTAACAGAACTCCTTACATACACCATCTCCCTAGTTGGTAAAAATGAAATTATTCTACTCAGTGATTTTAACCTTGACAGGTGCAGTAAATTATCCAAATCCCTCGAACTACTAGTTGAAAAATACCATCTGTCCCAGCTTATTTCAGATCCAATCAGACCTTCTCTTGCTTCTGGCAGTCACACATTAATTGACTGGATCTTGGCAGAAAGGACAGAATTATTGGGGTTGGTAGTCTGTCAGATGCTATCACTGACTACTCCCTTTCTACTGCATCTGGCATTCATGTGCTCCTTCCTGTCTCCCTAAAGAAATCCCACTACAGGACTTCTCAAGTTTTGAATCCACTGCTTTTCTTGCTGACTTGTCTCAGATTGATTGGTTGCCTAAACTATTTAATCTCCCACTTCAGTGGCCTCCAAGCCCTATATACCCTGATGGTGAAGCACAGAATCAAAGACTCACCCACCAGGTGGCTACATAAAGACCTCCTTGCCTTACTAAAGGCAAGAGACAAGAGTTGGTTCAAATTTAAAACCTTTGGTCTCCCAGCTGACTTGGTAGATTACAGGACCAAGAGAAATGCTTGTAAAAAGGCCAAGTCTTACAAAGAGTTCCTACTGCAGAAATATGTTGCTCAATACTACTGGTGACTTTCAAAAATTTTGGAATCATATTGAAGGTATTACAGATGGTGACCGCACCGACTTTGCAAATGATATGGTGCTTAATGGCATTCACTGTACTAACCCTATCACCACCGCCAGTGCTTTCAACCAACACTTCTCAGATCAGTCCAAATACACCTGCCCTACCTTTGCCCCCCCGTATCCCCCCTCTTCATCCCACTGGCACTCCTGCATCTAACCATAATTTCTACCTCCATGCAGTCATTAACCTGGAGGTGCATCATCTACTGGACCCCATCTCTGTCTGCAGTAGTGTAGGCTCTGATGGCCTTGAGCCCAGGTTGCTAAAAATGACCTCCCATTACTTAGCTTCCCTCTGGATAGAATTTATAATTTGTCCCTGTGCTCTGGCATTGTTTCCAAAGTCTGAAAGGTTGGAAAATGGTCTTTGTCTTCAAAAAGGTGACCCCAAACCTATCACTAATTATTGCTCCATTGCTATCCTTTCAGTCCTAAGTAGAATATTGGAGAAGCTTATTTTGGTCCAAACCATTAACTATCTCCTTGATCATAACCTGCTCTCTGATGCCCAACACGGCTTTAGAAAAGGTCACAGTACCACCACAGCTCAATTCACAAATGGCACCAAAGTTGCCATGGACAAAAGTATATTCATGTGGGCAGCATCCATTGACCTTACTAGAGCCTTTGATCTAGCTGACCACTCACTACTAAAGACCAAAATGCTATCCCTAGGTATCTCCTCTAACGTGGTCTGCTGGTATGACAGCTACCTTAAGAATAGACTACAATTTAAGTAGTATAATTAAGCTGTTTCTAATAGCTCCACAATAAACACTGGGGTTCCTCAAGGATCTATCCTGGGTCCCTGTCTTTTCAGTATCTTTATAAATGATCTCTTCCTAAACCCTGTATCCTGCTCCTCACTGCTCTACACTGATGACCTTGTGCTCGATTATAGCTTCAAAAACCTAGCTGGCATTAACTCTAACCTAACCTTGGATTTCCATAGGAGACACTACTGGCTTGCCTAAAACCAACTACTATTCAGTGCTAGTAAATTTCACTCAATGTTATGTTCAGTCCCCAGATTGAAAAAGTGCTCTGGATGCCTAGCTATCTCCAGTATTGATCGTTCCCTCCTTGAAAACATCAGTTGTTACAAATATCACTGTATAACCCTCGACCCCTCTCTTGATTTTGCCCAGCACATCTCTAATACATGTAAAGCCATAAACATCAAGCTTGGTTTAGCCTTTAGAACTAAGTATGCCCGCATACCTTCTGCCCATATTGCCACTGCTCAGGGGCATCCTTCTTCCCTGCTTTACCTATAGCTCTGTTATCTGCTCACATGCCTCCAAAGCAAACCTTCACACATGGGACACCACTTAAAATTGCATCTATCATGTTGCTCTGGCCTCTAACCATCTTACCCACCACTGTCAACTCTACTCTGGGTTGAACTGGCTATCTCCTAAGGCTTGCCACTCTTTTGCCTTGGGTACCCTTACTGACAAAATCATTAGAAATGGCATTCCTTCCTCCTTAGCCTGTATGCTGACAGCCCTGACCTGGCTTACCCCCTCAGTTCAGGTGACCAGTCCCTACTAGCTTTTGCCCCTAGTTTTTGGAACTCCTTCTTGGTCACCCTCTGGCTCTCCTCCTCCCATGCTTATTTCAAAAGGGAGCTATACCACCACCTCATTGCCTCTGACTCTTGTAAATGTTATTTTGACTCCATGACTACCATTCCTACAACACTGGTATAGTTGTTTTGCTGTAGTGTTTAATTATCTGTTGCACTTATTGGATGATGTACCATATGTTTTACATTGTTTTATGATACTGCACTTCTGTTAGATTTGTTTTTGTTGCTGCCTGCCACTATTGTACCGATTTCTCCCTGCTGTAAGGAACCATGAACTGTTCTGAATATTTCTACTGCTCATGGATTGTAACTAGGGTACCCATAATACTTTTAATGTCCTTATTTTCCTTGCTGTATTGTGTTCATGAATGTCTGTACTCTGTACTTTCCTGGGCTGTGCCTGAAAATAGGTATCTTTTTGTCTAATGCACCTACACAGTAATCAAAACCAAATAAAATAAATTTATATATATATATATATATATATATATAGTATATAGATAGATATAGATAGATAGATAAGATATACTGTTGATATATAAAAATATAGTGAGATAGAAAAAATATTCTTCACCGGATACCAGACCCAGGTTTCCACACAACTACTGTCCAAGTGTAGTGAGTAAAAATAATCTTCACTGGAAATGACCCAGGCATGTTTACAACTACTGCCCTGGTGCTCTGACACTGTGTTATCATTCCACATGGTGAAAAAGAAGGTTTCAAGAGAAAGATGCATGCTAACAATGATGATTATAGGGTGAATGAAAAGATGATCCCCCACTGGGTATCGAACACAGGCTTCCTCCCAACTACTGTCCTGTTGCTCTGCCACTCTGTTATGATTCCACATGGTGAGACAGAATGTTTCTAGTGAGAGAAGCATGCTAACAACATAATATGTAGTGAGAAAGAAAGCAATGTTCCTCACTGGGCATTGAAACCATGATCCCTCCCAACTACTGTCCAGGTGTTTAGCCATTGTGCTATACTTCTGAATGGTGAGATGGAAGGTTTCTGGAGAGAGATGGCTCCTAAAATAATTTAATTTAAAAAATTGGTAACCGGGAAAGGCACACTGAGCCGAGGCTCATTTCCAGGTCCCACCCAGGGCAAGGGGCAAGGACACAGTTTACAATGCATTGCAAGAAAAAACACATAATTACACTGGTACAAGGTAGAAATCACAAAAGACAATAATAAAAAGAAAAAGTACAAAATACGGTAAACAATACAGCAAGAGTAGGAACAGCAGAACAGAGGACTTGGAAGCATGGCATAGTACATAACTCAATCTGGGTAAAGCTTCTGGAGTCCAATTAGCTTAATGAAGAAATCAGAGTAATCTGTACAGAACATACAAATAAGAGCAAGAGTTGGTGCAAGGACAAGAACAATTAGTTTGGGTAATGTGGAAGAAGAGTGGGTAAGAGGCAGGGAGAAGTCAGGCAGGGGGGACTTGTGACTGGGGAGGTTACAGAGATAGGGGAGAGGGGAGGCACCTGAAGTACTTTTTGATAGACACCCTGGTTGGCAGACTACATACAGTGAGGGGTAGTGTGTTCCATAGGGCAGGGAGCTGGTAGGCAAAAGCTTGTTGCCCAGCGAGTGAGTGCAGAGTGGCTAAGTTGAAGGAGTACTGGTCACCAGAATGCAATGCATAGCCAGTGAAAGGGGCTGGGACTAAAATGGAGGAGAAGTAGGAGGGAAGGATATTGAACCAGAGCTTGGTGACAAGAGATGCACAGTGTGCAAGATAATGATTAGTGAGTGGTGGAAGAGAGACAGTGTGGTGAAGGAGGCAATGATACATACGGTTTGGGAGATTAGTAGCGAAATGACAGAAGGCGTTAAATAATGAGTCAAGCTTAGCGAGGGAGGATTGTAGTGTTGAACTGTATTCCACATCGGCCTAGTCGAAGGTGGGGAGGATAAGCTTGGTGACTATTTTCTTCCTGATGGGGAAGGACAGACTTTCCTTGTGCCTATGCAACATGCCGAGTTTTGGACAGAGCTTACTGTGAATGGAGTCAACGTGTAGGAAGAAGTCCAGTTTGGGGCTGAGCCATACTCCCAGGTACTTACAGGACTCGACTGTCAAGATTTTGGAGCTATCTAGGGCATGGAAGGAAGGAGGGGAGGGCATTTTGGCCAGCTTCTGGGTGGAACTAAAAGCCATAGTGACCATTTTTTTGGTGTCGCATTTGAGTGATTTGGCATCGAGCCACCGCAACATGTTCTTGAAATCGGTTTGGAGGATGGGTACGATTTGGGCTGAGCAGGGACCAGATGTGAAGATCACCATGTCATCAGTATACATTTTAACATGGCATGAGGAGCAGACAGATGGGAGGCTGTTTATGAAAATGGAGAAAAGGGTAGGACCAAGGACTGACCCCTGCGGAACACCAGCTAGGATGGGGAGGGGGGATTTAGTGTCACCGAACTGCACAAACTGGAATCTGTCAGAGAGATAGGCCTTGAACCATTTGGTAGTGGAAGGTGAGAGGCCTACAGTCGAGAATCATCTATAAGAATTTTGTGGCCAACAGAATCAAAGGCTTTGAATAAGTCTACAAAAATAGCCAGTATCAGGTTTCCCTTATCCGTAGCCAAATGGATATGGTTGGTGAGGCAGAGAAGGGATGAGTGGGTGGAGTGTAGTCTCTGGAAGCCAGATTGATATGGAATCAGGATGTCATTGGAGGATAGGAATGAGTTTAGTCTTTTAGGGATGAGAGATTCCAGAATCTTCGAAAGGAAGGGGAGGAGAGGGATTGGCCTGTAGTTGCCAGAGTTGAAGGAGTCTCCCGATTGTGAACTGTGTACCACATCAGCATAGTTGAAGGAGGGGAGGATAAGCTAGGTGACTATTTCTTTCCTAATGGGGAAGGAGAGACTTTTCTTGTGCCTATGCAACATGCCAAGTTTTGGATGGAACGTATCTTGAATGGAGTCAAGATGTAGGGAGAAGTCCAGTTTGGGGTCGAGCCATACTCCCAGGTACTTACAGAACTCAACTGTTAAGATTTAGGAGCCATCTAGGGTGTGGAAGGAGGGAGGGAAGGACATTTTGGCCAGCTTCTGGACAGAACCGAAAGCCATAGCGACCATTTTTTTGGTGTTGCATTTGAGTGATTTGGCATCAAGCCACCACAACATGTTCTCAAAATTGGATTGGAGGATGGGTACAATTTGGGCTAGGGAGGGACCAGATGCGAAGATCATCATGTTGTCAGCATACATTTGAACATGGGATGAGGAGCAGACAGATGGGAAGCTGTTTACAAAAATGGAGAAAGGGTGGGACCAAGGACTGACCCCTATGGAACACCAGCTAGGATGGGAAGGGGGGATTTAGTGTCACCAAACTGCATGAACTGGAATCTGTCAGAGAGATAGGCCTTGAACCATTCGGTGGTGGAGGGTGAGAGGTCTATAGTTGAGAGAGTGTCTATAAGAATTCTGTGGGCAACGGAATCAAAGGCTTTGGCTAAGTCTACAAAAATAGCCAGTGTCAGGTGTCCCTTATCCATAGCCAAGTGGATATGGTTGATGCGGCAGAGAAGGGATCAGGAGATGGAATGTAGTCACTGGAAGTCGGATTGATATGGAATCAGGATGTTGTTGGAGGATAGGAAGGAGTTTAGTCTTTTAGAGATGAGAGATTCTAGAATCTTCGAGAGGGAGGGGAAGAGAGAGAGATTGGTCTGTAGTTGCCATGGTTGAAGGAGTCACCCCCATTGTGAAGGGGGATGACCTTGGCCAACTTCCAAGCCTTAGGTATGGAGCTGGAAGAGAGAGAGAGGTTGAAGAGATGGGTGATAGGTGGCACTATGGCCAGGGCAGAGATTTTCAAAAGATTGGGATTAATTCTGTCTGGACTCTGTTTGGTGGAATTTAGACATGTGGGGGCACAGGTTACTTCTAATGAGGTTATTGGGGGAAGGTGTGGCTAGAGGGGGGAAGGTGGGGTGAATGTGTGCATGGTGAGGTGAGGGAAAGGAGGAGGGATGCATGAGTGTGGTTAGAAGCAGGGAGGGGGATGTGACTGATGAGTATGGGGAGTGGAGAGGGAGGGTTCTCTAGAGGAAGGCACATGTGGTGTGAAGAAGTTATTTATGGAAGAGGTAGCAGCTCTGGTGCAGTCAGAGGACTGAGAGAAAAGGGGGGGATTGGGAGTGGGAACCAAGCAGGGAGTGGAAGGTCTTCCAGAAAGTGACCAGAGTGGGGAGGCAGCCTTCGAGGTGGGATTTAAAGAAATTAGCTTTGGCGGTTCACATAGCCTTGGTGCAGGCGTTCCTTAGCATTCTATATTTTTGGAGGTCAGAGGCATCGGAGGATGTTTGTATACTTTCCATCCCTGGTATGTTTGAACAGCTTAACTAGGTGAGGTGAGATTCAAGGAAGTTGCCTGTGCTAGAGCCTCAGCCTTTTGAGGGGGGCATGGGACTTCCAGATATTCAGGAAGGTAGACCTAAAGGCAGCCAGAGCAGAGTCTGTCAGGAGCACAGAAAATTCTGGATCAGTCGGCCAGGTATAGATTGGCTAGTAGTGACTGCTGGTTTAAAGACCTTAAGGGCCTGAACCACATGTACTTGGGCAGGATGGGAGGGGGAAGACACTTCCTACGGCAGTAGGTGATACAGTGGTCACTGAAGGCATCTGGGCGAGTACCTGCCGAGGAGAATTTGTGAGGTTGGGTTGTTAGGATCCGATCAATCAGTGAATGATTGTTAGAATGGGTGTTAATCCTTATGGGGTCTGAGATAAGTTGCGTGAGGCTGAGGGCCTCAGTCTCTTGCGTGGTTGCTCTGGCTTGCGGGGCCAGCCAGTTCAGGTTAAAGTCACCGTGGATGAGGAGTTCTCCTGAGGTAGCTGAGGAAATAAGGGTGGTGAGTTTTGAGACTATGGTTGCAGGGGTTAAATTGGGGGAGAAATAACAAATTGCAACAAAGAGGGGTGAGGAGGAGGGAAGTACCAGTTCGGTGAGGAGAAGCTTGTGACATTTCTGGGAGGCCTCCTGGAGGACATTGGAGGCCTGAAGGGACTCATGGATGTAGGTGGCAACACTGCCACCGCATTTGCCCATGTCCTGGTGGAAAATGGAATTCCCAGGGATAGCTACTAAGAAGTCAGGGACTTTGGCAGATAGCCAAGTCTCCATGATGCAGAGGATATCAGGAGAGCATTGGGATATCCAGGCCTTAATGTGGTCTAGTTTTGGGCAGGAGGCTCCTAACATTTATATGGAAGAAGCTCAGGCTGTTTGATGGGGGAGGGCAGGAGGCTATGGAGTCAGGCCCAGGGTTAGGTTCAACATCGCCTGAGAGGATGAGCAATAAAAGGCAGGGGATGAGGAATTTTGGAAGGGCTCTTTTTCTTAGTGTGCCTGAGGGGTGGGACCTAGTTTAAGGGCCTGGAGAGGAAGAGAATGGCTGGGAGCATACCTCTTTACCTCTCGGCATTAAAAATCATAGCACTGGCTTTCAAAAATCATAGCAAAGGGCCAGAATGTGTAGCACTTTCTTATTTTAAACAATAATATGTCTACAGATAGTGGGCCCCATATAGTGAGTGATAAGGGATGTTTCTATCAACTTAGTTCAATGATTTAATAGTTTGTATGTCCAGAAATAGCTCTTACATTATGAGGAACATCAGTAAACCTATACGGAGCAAGGGTAGATTTGAGTGTGAAAATCATAGCGCTATGCAAAATTCATAGCAGCTGAGAGGTATGGCTGGGAGAGAAAAGGACTGGAAGGGTGTAGGAGCAGGTTGCTGTTGGGGAGGAAGGGTTGAAGAGGTGTGAGGGGCAGAATTACCTGTGAGGGAGGGGTGGGAGAGGGGCTGGGGGAAGGGACAGGGAGGAAAGTACGTGTTTGTTGAGGGGGTGTGGAGGGATAGTAAGCCTAAAAAAGTGACAGAAAGAACCAGGAAGAACTGCATATTAGCCAGTGACCAGTGGCGGGGGAATGGAGTTGGGATGGGCATAGGAAGTGGGGTAAGGTGATGGGTATCACATAAGGATATGTGCGCAAATCAGGTTAAGGTTAACTAAAGTCAGAGTGAAGATAGACAGATTCAGTGGCATATTGGTTAGGGATGCTGCCTTTGGAGAAGGTGGTCAGAGGTTCAAATCCCTGGATGGGCTACTGGAAAGAGATAGGGGAGAAAGTGGGGTATTGAAGTTGAAGAGGGCGAGGGAGAGGTAGTAATAAGGGTAAAATGAGACAGAAGTGTCCAGTAGTAGGGGGAAAACTGAGTGTGCAGCAGTGACACCTAGTGGTCGAGCAGTATAAAGTTCCTATGGGAAAGTGGGCAGATACCTTCTGGCCATGCAATCACGTGACTGATCACATGATAACCTTCTACTATAAGTTAGTGGGCGGACCAGGGTGGGTGGGGTGGGTATAAGGAACAGCAGCAAAGTGACGACGGGCTAACATGAGTGCAGAAAACACCTCGAAGGAGAAAAGCCAATTTTCTGTTCACCTTGTGTGCTGTGCTGTTTCCCAGTCCAGTGGACACTCTGTGGAGAGCTGGTGTAGGGCATGGAGCCTGTGGGGAGAATGAGCACAATTAGACCTGGGCACAGTAAAAGAATCAGAGACAATGGATCACAGAGTAGAGTGGCAAGGGCTGTGGGGAAAGGGATCCAACTGCACATGTGCGTGACTTAGCCAAGACAGAGACTGGCGTGCATTGAGACCCAGATCCCAGATTCGGATTAAGAACAATCCAACTACACAGGTATGCTTCCCACACTAACACAGCTTAGCGACTCTGAATTCACCCCTTAAGTGCTCTAAGCAACACAGTAGACACCTCTGAAATGCTCTAAGCAACACAGTAGTGACCCCTTAAATGCTCTAAACAACACAGTAGCAATTGGAACATCAGGGTAAAATAAATAAGAAACAAAAACAATCGGTTGAGTTCTGCCAACGGAAATGTCTTAAAGTAACTGCAGAATGCAGAAAATAACACTGGTGCAGAAAGCACCTCCAGGGAGGGAGCAAAGCCAATTTTATGTTCACCTTGTGTGCTGTTTCCCAGTCCGGTGGACGTTCCATTGGGAGCAGGTGTAGGGTATGGAGCCCTGTGTGCTGTGTTGTTTCCCAGTCTGGTGGACACTCCATGGGGAACTGGTGTAGGGTGTGGAGCCTTGTGTGCTGTGCTGCTTCCCGGTCTGGTGGATGCTCCGTGGGAAGCTGATGTACGATGTGGAGCCTATGGGCATATAAGAAAGATGTTCTCCACTAGGAAATCATACGCAGGCCACCCTCCCAACTACTGTCCCAGTGTTCTGCCACTGTGCAATCCTTCCACATGCTGAGACACAAGGCTTGTAGAGAGTGGTGCATGCTAATAACATAAATTGTTGAGAAAGAAAGAAAAAAAATTCCCGACTGGGAATCAATCCCAGGCTCTCTCTCAACTATAGTCCTGGTACCCTGCCACTGTGTTATCATTCCATACTGTGAGACTGAAGGTTTCTACAAAGAGGTGCATGTGAACAACGTAGCTGGAGGGCCTCAGCCACCATCGGAGGCTCCCTCCCTTCCCCACCCAGTCAGCCACCAGACCGGAGGGAGCTTGCTAACAGCCAGCAGGTACGGGTACAGCAGCCCTATAGTTCAAGAATATCTGTTGGAGACTCTGTTAGACCTGCTGCCACTTCACGCAGTGGCTGCCCTGCCCTCCACCCTGGGTCAACATTTCCTTTATGGGTGTCATTAGTCAGAAGACAATCACGTGATCTGACCGGCCATTTTCTATCACTCCTTTATCCCATTAGTTGGTTATACTATTAGAACACTAGAGGGGCCCTCTTTTGTATTCAACACTTTCCCTAATTCCTAATATAAACAGCTGGGCACACACTGCTTTGTCCCATATCTACCTGCACTCTCCTTCTCTCCCATCGACCCCATTCTCTCTAAACCCTCTCTCATCCCCTCATGCCTTCCCACCACCTGGGATTTGAACCCTGACTGCGGATACCTAGCCCAGCCATAGTCGGCAGCTCTCACCATTAGGCCACATCAGCAGTAGTAATTGGTAACTACAGTCGCCACCTGTTAGCATTAAAGTTCCCCCTCCCTCCTAAACCCTCTTGGTATCTCCAGCTATCTCTGTTCTGTTCATCTCCCCTGCTCCTGATTCACCCTTGGTTTCTCCTGATTTCTATCTCTGCTTTCTCCCCCTGCTCCTTAGCTACCCTCGGTACCTTCTGCTGCTCCAGCTTTGTCCTCTCCCCCCTCCAGTGGATTGCAGCTATTTAAAGAAAGTTACCCCATTATTTTCTTTTTCTTTCAGATATTGTTTATTGTAGACACAACTATCTTCCCAACTATATTACCCTGTTGTATTCCAACGCTATCTGTTGTGGACCTATTGGTCCCTTAATTATACTACCTCACCCCAGCAGATCTGTCTTGCTGCCAAGCCTCTTAAAGGCACATTACACCTGACTCATTGCAGCTGTCACAAGTATCTTTGTAGCATGTTGAATGTATTAATAATTGTAATTGTCCTATGCCCCTATATGGCTCCATACATGGAGCCACCAATTCTCCTCCCAACCTGTACACATTATCACCCCATTTTTATATAGGCAAACACATCCATGCTGGAATGACCCTTCTATTTCCCTCACACTGACCCTAATCCACATAAATACTCTAACTATTCAAGCCATTTCACGACTCTATGTATTGGTCCCTTCCCGCTTTTATGACTATCCAAAGCATAACACCCATACTGTTACCTTGTAACAACTTGTCCTATAAGAAAGAACATATAACCCTGAGACACATACTAAAAAAGCTTATTATAATTCTACTCCTTTGCTCAGGGAATGTCAAGCTAAATCCAGGTCCTACCACCCCTATGACTTCCCCAACTGATTTTGCAGCCACTTCTGGCCTAAAAATAATGCTAACTGATGTCTGCAGCCTTCTAAAAAAATAGATAACGTCAGAACCTGGGCATCACATACAAATTCTGATATCTTGATAGTAACAGAAATGTGGTTAAAAGGATCCACACTAGACCAACAAATAGCGCTACCATCCTTTAGTACATTTACTTTGGACAGATAGGGAGGGGGTGTAGTTATGTATGTTAACTACACATTTACAGCTACCAAATTCCATGTGGTCTCTATACCCAGGGAATTTGAATGCCTAGCCATAAGGCTTTCCTTGTCATCAGTGGAATCTATTAACATTATTGGTTGCTATAGACCACCGACCAGCGGTGTGGAGTTACTCACAACGCTCCGAAACTTCATCGACTCTAATCCTAATGAATCTATCGTAATTGGCAATTTAAACTGGGACTGGCATAGCCTCAAAGCATATGCCTTAAAAGACTTATGTGATAATCTGGGTATCACTCAGTTAATCACTGAGCCTACTACAGTAAACCTAAAAATCACCTCCAAGAGCACAATACTAGATCGCATCCTTACAAATAGGCCCCACAAAATTTCACAAACAGCTATCTTCCACAATGACTAAGCGACCATAACATTCTGTAGTTGTTTGTATCAGAAGCTTAGAAAAATACATTTTCAGTTCGAAGTTCATTACCAGGTGCAGCTACCACAAATTTAATCCAGGAAAATATCTATCTGACCTTAAAAATATAATTTGGCTAAACTTTTACCTAGCATCATCAGTGAATGAGGCGGTCGACATCTTCAACTCAACCCTCACAAACTCATAGACAAACATGCCCCATTCATAAAATGTCAAGTTAGAAAATTTACCTACCCCTGGTTCACTTCAGAGCTAAAGAAAGCCTTAAAACATACAGACAAACTCAGGGCCTTAGCTAGACGGACCAAATCCCTGAATGATTGGACGACATTTAGAACTGCTAGAGATGCATGTATAAAACTCACCAGAACTGCAAAAGTAACTTACTACATAAATGCCCTCGATAACAGCAAAGGTAATTCAGCAAAAATCTGGCAGACAATTAAACTGTTGAAGGTCACAGAATACCCCCTTCCATCCCAATAAAAATCACGTTCCAAGGTTCCTCTATTACAGACCGCAGTTCCATTCTAGAATATTTAAACTCGAACTTTGCAACAGTGGGCTGGCATTTGACTCCTCACCTGTCACCAGACTCTTAGGTACTGCCCCAGAAACTGATCTCATTGACCCCTCAATCCCCAACACCTTTTGTCTCTTTCCTGTATCATACAAAGAAGTAGAAGACCTACTAATGAAATTAGACACAAGAAAGAGTGTTGGTGCCAATGGTCTAGATCCCATCTTCTTAAAACTAGGGTATCCCATCTTAACTGCTCCCATAATGCATTTATTTAATTTGTCAATAACCACTGGAGAAGTACCCACTCTTTGGAAAACAGCCTACATAATACCTCTATTCAATCAGGTGACCCATGAGACTCACATAATTATAGGCCTATATCTATATTGCCAGTTCTGTCCAAACATCTGGAAAAGGTAGTTAACACCCAGCTGAAGGAACACCTAGCCAAGGTGACAAATGACTGGTTCTCTGCATTAGATAACAAATATTCCACAGGAGCTGTCTTTCTTGACTTAAGTAAAGCTTTTGACATGGTAGACCATGACCTCATATTAGTTAATTAAGCAATAATACACAACAAGGTGTGGTATATCATGAGCTATTGTCATGCCTTGGGTGCATTGTGAGGCATGAGACCACAGGCCGGGTGTCTCATGCACCTGAGAAGTGACGATATCCCATGATATACCACACCCTGGAGTGTATTACTGCGATTATAAAATGGTCCTAAAGTGTCTATAAATGGCTGATCTTGGTAATCAGTTTTGGACTGTGACGATATTGGGAGATATCATCACAGGTCAAAGTCTGATTCAGCCAATCAGCTTCTGGGATTTCTCCTCTCCATTTTATAAATGTAATTATAAAATGGGTCTGGAGTTTTCTGTGACCTGATTAGTTGAAAGTTACCCATGGCTGTGTCCTTATCAGGCCATATTGTGCCAACTGGCACCTCTTCAGCCAGTCAGGGCTCATTGCAAGACAGATCAAGGTGCAATCATTGTGGGACTGCCATCCTCTGTGTTGTAGTTGCCATGCTGTAACCCCTGCCCCCCCATCAACTGTACCAAAGTGCACAGAATTATCCAATCGGTTAAAGTAAAATATTTATAAAGCTCTGACCTCTGCGGCCAATGATCTTCCATTCAAAAACACCCACCCACCATCCACCTCTCCTCGTCCTGCATGCTGGCAAGAAATGGCTTTCATTTCAAAGCCGACACCAGCACCTCCATCAGCTGTTTTAAACTGCTTTTAAATGAAAGCTGAAATCTGCACTTCCATCGGGTCCTTGAAGCAGTGTTCCAAAAAGTAACTGTAAGCTGACATCCAGTCAGAAAAAAAGTGCTCAGAGAAAAACGCTTACTACGGTTGCTGGTAAGGGACATGCTCATTCGCTCACTATGAGAAACAGCTGAAAAAAATGAAAAAAGCGTACAAAACACCCTAATGGCTTTTAAAATGAAAGCCAACATCTGCGCCTCCACCAGTTCTTTGAAACAGTATTTCAAAAAAGAATTGTAAAATGCTGTAACTCGACAGCCATTCAGTCTCAAAAGTGTTCAGAGAAAAGCGCTTGCTGAGGTGGCTGGTAAGGGACACGTTCACTGCCAGAAAGAGCCGAATCAAAGAGAAAAAGCATACTAAAAAAATAAAACACCTTGTAAACTGTGCTTCTGTGTGGGGGGATGAGGCCATAAAAAAATATGTTTGAGGATCTTAGTCTCTGCATGGGAGAGCGTGAGGGAAAGCAGGCATACATGAACACCCACAATAAGGACTACTTTTCTATTTGGACATATTTTACTTTTTATTATTACTATGTTTTTATTTGTATTTTTTAATCTTTTAATGTATTTTTTTTTTTTACTGGGGGGACCCATTTTATTAGTGGAATGAGACACTCCAAGGTGTGGTTTATGGGCTGATAAGAGCACTTCCCAGGTGCTAAAGGCACTCGGTGCTCATTACGCACCTGGGGCATGCTCTTATCAGCCCATAAACCACACCTCATTGTGTCTTATTCCTTGCGCAACATTGCATAAACACCCATTCAGTAAATTGGTTCTCCAGTTACCTATCAGGAAGAGTTCAACGTATCAAAACTGATAGACTCCTATCCTCCCACCTTCCACTTTCAAGGGGAGTCCCACAAGGTTCTATCCTAGGACCTCTGCTATTTACAATTTGCTTTAACTCCCTTAGCAATACAATTTTCAACTCTAAACGACACTTTTTAACTGATGACACTGTCCTGTACACGTCAAAACCTGCACTGGCAGGCGTTAGCAAAGAATTGCATTCCGACCTTGACCAACTGCAAATTAACCTAATGAATTCAAAATTATTACTAAATACAAAAAAGATGAAGCCCATGTTCTTCCTACCACCACACCAGTCAAATCTATTATCCAAAGGTGTAAATCCAGCACTTATCCTAACTCTCTTTGGGGACACCCTCGATACCATCGATAAATTTAGATATCTGGGAATTTGGCTTGATAGCAAGCTATCATTCACAACACATATCGAACCCTCACAAATAAACTAAAAGCAAGACTGGGCTTCTTCTCAGGAATAAATCATTATTCCCCGCCGATGTTAGAAAAAGGCTAGTACGGGGGGGGGGGGGCATGGCCAGCAGCCAAGCTGTGAGCAGCAGACTTTTGCAGCTCTGTGACCTTAGACCTATAACTTTGGCAGTTTGGAGTGAAAAATTACCAATTTTAATTAAGAAGGCCAGATTCAGAGAAAGCTTGCTCTACTGAACATTTCTACACCAAACAAACAAGTAACAGAGGTATGGGTCATCCAAAAACCGTAGTAGGAGGGGACGGTGCCAAACAGAAGGAGACACGGCTGAGCTCACGCAAATATGGGGGCCCTCCAGATACCAACCCAAATCAACCATCCACAGCCACACTGTTAAAAACTATACAAGCGCTGGAAAAGAAAATGAATGACTTCACTGCAAGAATGCTGGTGGTCAATACAAAAATACAGGCGGTGGTGGACGAAGCCAAAAGTGTGACCAAATTGGCGGACAAGGCAATGGCAGAACTTGTCAAAGAAAATATACAGTTAAGACGCAGACTGGAAAATCTGGAGAATGGGGCGCGGGTGTCCCATATTCGTATTCTTGGACTACCAGAGGCAGTGGAAGGGGAGAATATTTGCCATTGTTTGAAGCAGTGACTCCAAGATGCACTACAGATGGGCTTTCAACCTACGATCCAACGGGCCTACCACGTGACTCCTCAAGGAGGTCGAATCCATGCTGTAGAAGCCAGTACCCTAGCCTGTACAATTCTGGTGGTTATGGGCTCCATTAAAGAAAGGGACACTGTTCTTCAAGAAGAAAAACACTTTAGCCCACTCAGATGGCAAGAGAGCCCTATACACATCTTTCCAGACCTTAGCTTTGCCACCCACCAATGGCGCAAAGGATTTGACGGAGTGCGTTCTATACTATGCCAACTCGGTGTTCATCATGTGCTGTTAATGCCAGCAAGTCACAAAATTGGATAAGGGAACACAATCTACCATTGTTATGATCCAGTAGCAGCTGGAAAACTGTTGGCAAAGACAGAACAGGACTGTGCGGACAGAGATTCTGGGTCAGTATCTGAAACAGAGAACAACCCTTGAGGCATATGAATGATAAGCCATGTTTCTGAAGGCTGCTGTCTGAGAAGGAGTGTGAGAAGGACTTGAAGGGACATTTTATATACAATGGTTTGCCTCACTCTAACTTGTGGACCTTTTACCTTGGGACAATTTAACATTATCCCTTTATAGTTTAGGAGGTAAACTGGTTTTTAATGTCCTGTGGTGGAGTCTTAAGGGAGTGTGGGATTTCAAGGTAAGAGCTCTTGTTGGCACAGTTTGCCTTGTCTTTTTCAAGCCTTGGCTCACCTAGCAGCAGGGCATTTTACTGCCCATGACAGGTACTCCTTTCTTATGCACTCAACCTGGTGCTCCTTAATTAATTGTTTGAAAAGAAAGTTTTAAGTTACGTTTAGCTGTTATAGTGGTTTGCATCCCTGTTTTATAATAAGGGTGTATGTTTGGTAGGTGGGCAGAATTTTTCCTTTCTTTTTGTTTGAGACTGGTTAAATATAAGATTTCACAGATCTATGAAGCTGCTCTGATCGTAAGTCAGTTGGGGCTGATTGACCTGTTAAATGGGTGCTGTGATGGAAATGTTTTACTTATTCTGGTTTATCCCCACTCATAGCAGCAAAAGCCTATTAATATATTATGCTGTAAAATGTTAATAGATAACCCCCTATGATGTAACAAATGTAGGAGTGTAACGATGCTGAATTGTTAAAATGTAGATGAGATATTCACTATGTGTTGTCCTACGGGAGATGCTTGTATTGATTGACTTTACAAAATCAATAAATATAAGTTTGAAAAAAAAAGGAAAAGACTAGTACAAGCCACCTTCCTCCCATTTCTTGATTTTGCAGACATCATATATAATAGTAGTGCGACCTGCTATCTGCAAAAGCTACACGTTCTTTACCATCGAGCAATACGTTTCATAACTAACGCCCATTACAGAACCCATCATTGTGTCCTTTATGCATCAGTAGGCTGGACATCTCTTGTCACTAGAAGATTGTCCCATAGCTGTGCATGGGCATTCAAATCAGTGTCGAATGATCTCCCCTCTTACATTACGTCCCAATTCCACTACTCACATAGTTGTTATTCTCTTAGGAAAAAATGCGTATATCGTGTCAGATGTGCCGAAATTCTGCACCCTCAATGGTAAAGCAGCAATTAGCTACACCATTCCAACAGCTTGGAATAAGTTAGAATCCACCCCATGCCTGTAGAACTAGTAACCATTAACGTTTTTAAATCCCTGACTAACAAGGCTCTCCAGGAGACATGTCAATGCTAACTGGCTAGTACTCCACTAGCCATGGCACTCTACTTTGCAACTTGCACTTATGCTACCCTCTCCCTCTTATTCCATCTACCCACCTTGGTCTCTACTACATATCTTGCACTTATGACCCCTCTTCCCTTCACTTTACCTTCCTCTCCTCACCTTACCCAATTCCCTACCTACTTACCTTGAATTTATTAAAACATGTTTGATTATTTAAATTGTTATGTATCTGTCTCCTCCTCCTTACCTTTATAAACAAATGTAAACAAATGTACATAATTGTTGTAACTCATGCTTACATTTTTGTATTGTCTCATTCAATATTGTACCTGTTGTATTTCCACTGTCATTATATTATACCTGTGTATCCTCACTGTCCTTACAGGATCTCCTTGTAAATAAACATGCTCAATGGAGCTTTCCAATAAATACATTTGAACTAAATTGGAGTTAGAAATGAAGATTGTCCTCACTGGGAATCAAACCCAGGTCGCCTTCCAGTGCCCTGCCACTGTACTATCATGCCACATTGTGAGACAGAAGGTTTTGGGAAGAGAAACATGCTAATGACGTAAACTGTAGTAAAAAACAAAAAACTATTTCTCACTGGGAATTAAACCCAGCCTCCCCCCCCCTCAGCAACTGTTCTGATGCTGAGCCATGGTGCTATCAATCCATATGTTGAGACAGAAGGTTCTAGACAGAGGTGCATGCTACTGCACCAACATAGATTGATGTTCTAAACTTGGAATCTAATGCAGACCCTTTCTCAACTACTGCCCTTATGGTTTGCCACTGTGCAATTGTTCCGCATGGTGAGACAGAAGGTTTCTAGAGAAGGATTTTTATTTATTTCATGATTCAGAAAAGACCTATGAGCGCAAACTCTTTTACAAAGGTTCCACATCATAGATTGCAAAACAAAGTACAATAGGAGAAAACAAAGGTACATCACAATGAATGATACAGCTTGGATTCAGAACTTACAGAATAACTCAAAACATAGGCGCAAGTTAAAATAACAGGAAAAACACTTTATGATGGTGGGGGGGGAGGGAATACGCAGCCACAAAGTGCCTTGTCAGTAGCATGGTCAGGCAGCTTGCATTAGTTGTGACTGTTAGGGAAACTCGAGGGACAGGGAGTAGGGGGGAAGATGGGGTTGTGGGTGCCGAAGGAGCATGATGCAAACTGATTGCTGAGGCAAGTCATGTGAAGGGACAGAGGGAGGGGGTACCTGAGGCCTGCCTAGTGCTTGCTGGGGGGCAGAGATAGAGCGGGTATGACTGGCCTGTGGGGTGGGTGCACTTAGAGAGTGTTATTAGGTGCTGTTTGAGGTCAGTTTTGAATTGGGCCAAACAATTGGTGGCCAAGAGGTGCCCGGATGTTCATTCATTCACAGGGGTCTGGTAGGCAAATGCACATTGCCCAAAGTGAGGTGCGATGGAAGGGGATACTAACATACTAAAATGCCAGCAGAATAGGCCTAACGGTCTTTCGAGTCTGCTCGATTGGTCAGCCCCCACCCTGGGTGCTGACCTTGCTGCCCCCCTCACCTTCTCTGGCTTCTCCCTTCCCAGTTCTGGATATTCTTGCTGCATTGGATTTTGCTTCCAGAACCCTTCCCCTGTACCTGTCCCAGCCCCTCTTGAACCCCTCCACCATCTCTGCCACCAGCCCCTAGGCAGTGCATTCCATGGCTCCACCACCTCTCAGTGAAGTAGCACCTCCTCCTTTCTCCCTGAATCTTCCCCTCCAGCTTCCACCCATGCCCTCTAGTGGCCCCTCTCTTTCCTTCAAGTACCCTGACTGTTCCTCCCTATTTACCCTCTTCATGTACTTAAAGACCTCTATCATGTCCCCCGGTCCCTTCTCTCTTCCAATGTGTACATATTTAGCTCTTTGAGCCTCTCCTCATAGGTCCTGTCCCCCAAGCCCCAAATCATTTTGGTTGCCCTCCTCTGGACCCTCTCCAGGAGTTTAATGTCCCTCTTTAAGTGTGGCCTCCAAAACTGCATGCAGTACTCAAGGTGTGGCCTCACCAAGCAGTTATACAGAGGGAGCATCACTTCCCTCCTTCTGGAGGTGATCCCCCTAGCGATGCATCCCAGCATCCTGTTGGCCTTGGCTGCTGCCCTCCTACAAGTCTCCGAGTTGTTCATTTTGACATCCACCACCACCCCCAGGTCCCTCTCAGCCATCGAGACTTGTAGCATTCCCCAGGGTGTACACTTGGCCCGGGTTTCTGGCCCCCAGGTGGAGTACCTTGCATTTCCCTGCATTGAACCTCAGCTTCCACTTTCTAGACCATCTTTCCAGAGCCTCCAGGTCCCCTGTAGGGCCACCCTCCCTCCTCCCCATCCACCATCGCCCCCAGTTTGAGTCATCTGCAAAGAGACTCATCTCCTCTGATTCCTATCCTTATGTCAGAGATGTAGGTGTTGAACAGGAGGGACCAAGGACTGATCCCTGTGGGACCCCACTAATGACCCTCTTTGGGGATGAGACTATCCGCCAACTACGACCCTCTGGGTCCGGTCATGGAGCCAATTGCCTATCCATCTGATCATCTGGTTCCCCACCCCCATTTCTCCCAGCTTATCCAACAGGCCCATGTGAGGAACAGAGTCAAATGCCTTGCTGAAGTCTAGAAAGAGGACGTCCACTGGTCTACCAAGGTCCAAGGCACTCATCACCCAGTCATAGAACTCCACAAGGTTTGTCTGACATGATTTCCCCGAGACGAATCCATGCTGTCTATCGTCCAGGCACCCGGACTTTTCCAGGTCCCCCTAGCCTCTCCTTGACAATGCCCTCCATCACCTTGCCCACCACCGATGTCAGGCTGACAGGCCTGTAGTTCTCTGCCACCTCCCTTGATCCCCCCTTGTGGATAGGCACTATATGCGCCACCTTCCAGTCCTGGGGCACCCACCCTGTCCTCAGAGAGATGGTGAAAAGCTCCGCTAGGAGTTTCGCCAGGAGATCATAAGTTCCTTCAGCACTCTGGGATGTAATTTATCCGCCCCAGTGCTTTCTCCATCTTAAGGGCTGAGGGCTTCCTCACTCTCTCTGCTGTGATTTCCACTTCCAGTACCTCTTCTTCCTGCTTAGCCCTCCCCTCCTGCCAGTGATGCCTCCCTCTCCCCAGACCTGCCGATCGGTAAGGGTCCCCCCCCCCAGTATCTCTGTCTCTTCCCATGTATGATGCAGCACCCCCATTTTCCTTGGTGGAAACTGAGGTGAAGTACTCATTTAGTACCTCAGCCTGCTCCCCTGGGTCTTGTGCCCATCTCTCCCCTGATTTAATCCTGCTAATCTGCCCCTTTACCCTTCTTTTTTCCCCAATGTATCTAAAAAACTCCTTGTTCCCTCTCCTGATTTCCCTGGCCAGGTTCTGCTCCTTCCTTGCCTTAGCCGCCCTCACCACCCTAGTGGCCCTTCTAGCAATCAGCTCATACTCCCCTCGATCCCTTTCACTCCTTGAGCACTTGAATTGCCTATAGGCTGTCTTCTTTCCCTGCACCACCTCCTGGACCTCCCTGGTCCACCAGCAGGGTTTTCAGGCCCTACCACATTTTCGTCTTACTCTTGCACAGGTGCTGGTAGCATCTTGCACCCCTCTCCTGATGATTTCCCACCTACTATCAGCATCCATGTCTGACCCAATCGCATCCAAATGCTCCTTAAGGATCCTTCCCATTTCCTTAAAATCCGTTCCCCTGAAGTCAGTTACCTCCGTCTTTGTGCTGCTTTCTAGCCCTCCTAGGTCCAGGCAGAACCAGACCGTGGCATGGTCACTCCCCACCAACGGGTCCCTTACCTCCAGGCCCCTAATCTGGTCACTGTCTGCCAGGACCACATCCAGTACCCATGCCTCCCTGGTCGGTTCCCCCACCTGCTGAGTTAGGAATCGTCTTGAAAGACATCCAACAACCTCTGTTCCCTGGTCACAGAAGATGTCATAGTCTCCCAGTCTGTTCCTGGCATGTTTAAGTCCCCCAACACCACCACCATTCCTCTTCCCAGTCTGCAGTGTCTCCCAACATCTGCCACCAGACTCTCCTCCAGCTCCTCCGCCAGGGCAGGGGATCTATACACCACTCCTATTTTTACTCTCTTGCCCCCCCTTGTTATTAAGGTGACACAAATTGCTTCCATGGTTCCCTCCACCTCCTCTACTCCCCCATGCCAATGCAGTTTTTGACTATCATTACTACCCCTCCTCCCCTTCCCTCCCCCCGTCCTTCCTGAACATAGTGTAACCCTCCAGGTTCAGGTCCCAGTCGTGTCCTGCAGTGGCCCAGGTCTCAGTGACCGCTGCCACATCTACTGCTCCCTCAGTTAGCATCACCTGGAGCTCAGGCATTTTATTTCCCAAGCTCCTGGCATTTAGCAGGACTACCTTCTACCCTTTCCCTATACTTCCATTTCCCCTGCTCATGTTCCCATGGGGATTCTGTTTTCCCCTGGTCTGCACTTTACCAGTCAGCCTTTTCCTGCAATCCTCCAGCTCCCCAGGGGGGTGGAGACAGACTCCCTCCTTTATCGGCACCCCCTTGACAGCCTTTTCTCCCATCCCTCCGCCCTTCACAAGTTTAAACCCCACTTTTCACCAATGAACCTCTCTATTTTCAACTTAAGGATTCCCCTCCCCTCCAAATTGAGATGGAGTCTATCTCTAGCATACAGTTCCTTATCCTCCCAGGTCTCCCCCCAATCCCCCATCAACTCATACCCTCTGGCCTCACACCACTCCCTGAGCCACTGGTTTATCTCCCTAATCTTCCTTTTGTGCTCCCCACTAGCCCTTGGCACCGGCAGGATTTCTGAGAAGGAAACTGTGCATCCTATGTCATGACAGACCCTGGCAAGCTTCCTGAATCTTGCTTGTATCTCTAGCTCGCTATTTCCCTCAATGTCATTTGTACCCAGGTGGACCAGTATGTCCGGGGAACCCCCACAATCCTTTGCCAGCTGATATACCTCATGCTTAGCCCTGTGCACCGTTAGTCCAGGGAAGCATTTTGTTCTAACTGGCCAGGCTTCTCCCTCCCCATCCCATTTGATACCCCTGATCATAGAGTCCCCCAACAGGAGCACTCTGACCACTCCTTTTCCTCCATTTCCCCCCTTCCATGTCCCTCATCCTTTCTACTGGCCCCTCCACCCAGCCAGCTCCTTGTTCCTCCCCCTATCTGGGTGCCACATGCCACCCCCTCCTTATTTACCCTGACCACCCCTCCTCCAATCCTATGCCTCTCCTCCTCCTGAGTATCCTTCTGTACCTTGCTAACTCCCCCCTCACTGCTTGCAACTGGTCCTTCTCCCCCATCTGCTAAACTAGCCTGGCTCGTCCTCCCTTCCTTGCTGTCTCCATTTAGTCCCTCCTTGCTTGTTGTGCTCCCCTGACCTAAGCCCTCAGCTCCCTTTACTAAATCCTCCTTGTACTTCTGGTCCTTCTCCTTTACCTTTCCTCCCAACTGGTCCTTCTCATTGTGCTTTCCTCCCTCTTCCCCCTGCCCCTCCTGCTCTGATTCACTGCTCCCCCCATTTTCCTGCATTCCAGGTTCCCCCCTGTTCTTCCTGCTATCTGGCCCCTGCCTCCTGCCCCCCACTCCCTTTCCATCTCTAACCACCCTGTCATGGCTACATCCCCCCCTCATCTTTGAGCAGAAGAAGAAATGAAGCGGTTACTGGTGTAAGATCTGATCCACCTCCTGCCTTGCTTCTTTCTGTCCAGCCCTGGCCATCTGCCTACTTCCCTGAGAATTTTGTCCCTCTGTCCCTCCTTTGTGAGGTCCCCAGTTACCTGCCTGCTTCCTTGGTAGTGTCCTTTTGGACCCCTCTGCCCAGGAGTCCCTATGTGACCCTGAGTATTCTCCTGCACTCCTTTCCCTATGCGCTGCCCCAGTGCTTGGGTAACCCTGTGGGAGATCCTGCCCCTTCCCCAACCATACCCCCCCTTCCCCCAGCTGTCTCCTAATCCGCAACCTCCTCCCTAAGCTGTGCCAGCTGGTAGCACACTGGGCAACCACCAAACTTCCAAGCCCAGTCCAGTATCATGGCTGCTCCACACCCTGTGCACCCCACCACCCTCCCAAAGATGCCGGCCCTAATGCCATGTGATTCCATCCCCTTCCAAGTAGGTTTCCTTGGGTGAGCCACCAGGTTCCCCCAGTCCTGGATAGCCAAGGCCCCTCTAGTCCTCCCCTGGTGACCTGTAATAGGTTGGCCACCTTGATCAAATTGCCTACACAAGGTGGTGTTTTACCCAATAGAACCTTCTTCCCTAGAATGCAAGTCTGAAATTTGACCCTGTTTCTTAATGACAGCCAATCTTCATGTTCGTACAGAGTACAGGTGTGCATGCCACACTCTGCATCCAGTGTGAGTCTGCAGGCTTTGTTGAGCACAGTCTGAACCCTCTTGAGCACTGTATCTGTTGCTGCCCCGTAGACCACTAGTCCATAGTCAACAGTAGATATGATGGAGCTGTGCACTGAGAGGCAGAGGGGCCCCCAGAGAGAGGTATTGCCTGTGCCTGTACAGGCCACTAATCTTGGTTTTCACTGTCTTAACCAGAAAGTCAATGTGGTGCACAAACATGAGGGCAATATCTATTATGACCCCCAGATACTTGAACAAGTGGACTTGTTCCAGCGGTTCACTGCATGAGTTGGAGATGATGAGGGGGTTGTGCTTATTTTTGTTGTTGGGGGCTGGATATAAGCATGGCTTTGGTCTTCATGTGGTTTAGTAGCAACTTATGATTGCAGAACCAGTCCTCAGGTTTGGAGAAGGAGTTCTGCAGCTTAGATTGTAGGGCAGCCTGAGACGTGCTGCTGCTCAGAAGCACAGCATTGTCTGCATATAGTATGACTTTAGTGTTGCAGGCTGTGGGAAGGTTATTTAAGAAAAGGCTGAAGAGTAGGGGGCCCAGTATTGATCCCTGAGGTACCCCTAATGATACCTCTCTTGCACTAGATACCGTTTGCCCAATTTTGACACACTGATTTCTCCGTATCAGGTAGTCTTGAACCAGCAAAGGACATTGGGTGCCACACCCATGTTTTGCAGTTGGGTCAGTAACAGGGGGTGGTTGACTGTATCAAAGACTTTGGTGAGGTCAATAAAGACAGACCCCACCAGTTTGCCTTCATCCAAGGCCTTATATGCATAGTCCATGTAGTCCAGCAGGACAGTGGTGGTACTGTGATTTTGTCTGAAGCCATGCTGGTTGGGGCATAGTAGATTATACTTTTTGAGGTAGTCAATGAGTTGACCCACCACAACATTTTTCAGTGCCTTGGACGGGGGGGGGAGAGGATCGAGATGGGTCTGTAGTTGGTTACCAGAGACTTGTCACCTCCTTTATGCACTGGCATAACTAGGACCTGCTTCCAAACTGCCAGGAATTGGGCAAGGGCCAGAGATATATTGTACAGCATGGTAATGGGCACTATAAGAACATCCAGGGTGAGGGATAGAAGTTTCATGTCTATCCCATCACTGCCCAGTCTGGTCTTACCTAGTACTTTCTTGACCATAGTTTGGACCTCCTTTCTGTCACCCTTGTAAAGTAGAAGGTTGGGTGAGAACAACTGGTAGATATGTTGTTGGAATGGTTCAAACCAGGTTGAAAATAGGCAGGTGGTAGCACTGGGGTAAGATCAGTGAAGGCCTTATTGAAGACTTCCACAATAGCTAGAGGGTCTATAGTGGGGGTGTTACTAATACTGAGCAGCTGAGGGCTTTCCTAGATCTAGTACTGACTAACAGGAAAAGGATCACAGATCTCCAGGTAGAAGGTCACCTGGGGGCCAGTGGCCATCACATGGTATGGTTCAATTTGACTACTAGAACTAAATCACCCCATTCCAAGGCAAAAATATGGGACTTCAGAGGAGCTGACTTTGATAAGATGGCCAACAGAGATAAGTTAACCCTGGCAAAAAGAAATACAGGTGAGGGGGTATAGGCAAAGTGGGCAAGCATTAAAGATGCAATACTTGAAGCAACATCCCATTGTGTTAGAGAGAAAAGGAAGTGCAAAAGAAGAAGGAAACCACTTTGGTTCTCAAAAACAGTAGCAGAAAAGGTCAGAGCCAAAAGGCTGGCCTTCAGGAAATATAAGGGAACACAGCAGGATGAAGCTAGGGAGGCATACCAAACTTCCCTAAGGGAAGCAGGGAAGGCGGGAAGGCAGTAAGGCAGGCAAAGGCCCAAACTGAGAAAACACTAGCACAAACAGTAAAATATGGTGACAAGACTTTCTATAGATACATTAGTGAAAGGGGAAAGTCAAGAGGAGGTATTGCTAAGATCAAAGGGGATAAGGGGGCATGTGAGGAGGAGGACCATGAAAAAGCATCTATCCTAAATAGATACTTCTGCTCAGTATTTACTGAAGAGAAGGTATGGCAGGGCCCACAGCTCAGCATCATGGACATGGGTGGGGAGGGAGGTGTGTGCTAGTCCCTTCACAAAAGAAAGGGTCCTACAAGAGATCAATAAGCTCAGGGTGGACAAATGGCATACATCCCAGGGTACTAAAGGAGTTAAGGGTAGAACTAGCAGATCTATTATCAGAACTGTTTAGTGAGTCTCTGAGCATAGGAGAGGTCCCAGAAAACTAGAGAAGAGCTCATGTGATCCCGCTCCACAATAGTGGTAGCAGGGAGGAGGCAGGGAACTACAGACCAGTCAGTCTTACCTCAGTAGTGGGCAAGATTATGGAGGCACACCTTAAGGAAAGGCTAGTGCAACACCTGGAATCCATAGGAGCACAGGATCCAAGACAGCATGGGTTTACAAAGGAAGGTCCTGTCAAATTAATCTCATAGATTTCTTTGACTGGGTAACCAGAGTGGTGGCCCAAGGGAGAGCAGTTGATATTGCCTATCTTGACTTCAGCAAAAAGCTTTACCGATACTGTTCACATAGAAGATTGATTAATAAGCTGCGTAGGCTCGGGGTGGGTCAGAAGCTGCGTCAACTGGGTGGCAAGCTAGTTGACGGGCAGAAAACAGAGAGTGGTGGTAAATGATATACAATCAGAAGAGATGCAAGTCACAAGTGGGATACCTCAATGATCAGTCCTGGGGCCAGTCCTCTTCAATATCTTCATCAGTGACATTGCAGAAGAACTGGAGGATAAGGTTTGTCTGTTTGCAGATGACACTAAGATCTGCAACAGAGTAGATGATCCAGATGGGGTGGGCAGAATGAGAAGAGAGCTGGATAAACTAGCAAAATGGTCAGAAGAGTGGTAATTGGGGTTTAACTTAAAGAAGTGCAAGATCACATAGGGAAGAGAAACCCTGAAGCCACCTATAGGCTGGGAGGGGAGTTGCTGGTAGTCACGAGGGAAGAAAGAGACTTGGGCGTCATCATCACCGATGACCTGAAATCATCCAAACAGATCACTAAAGCAGTAGGTAAAGCTAGGGGGATGTTGGGGTGTATTAGTAGGGGTATCACAAGTCGGAAGAGGGAGATAATAATCCCTCTTTACAAGACACTGGTTAGGCCCCATCTGGAGCACTGCATGCAGTACTGGAGGCCACACCTTCACAAGGACATTAACCAAATTGAGGCAGTCCAGAGAAGGGCAACCAAAATGGTGCAGGGACTGCATCAGAAAACATATGAGGACAGATTAACGGAGCTCAATATGTATACCTAGAGCAAAGGAGGGAGAGAGGGGAACTTAAGCAGCAGGCTAAGGACAGAGGTCTGGGGTTATATTCTGTTTTAACTGAAATATTTGAATAGTTTGTAAGTGAAATTAGCTCTAGGTGTTAAAAATTATTACCTTGAATTAGAACTGTTACTTGGGCTGTGATATTGTAACGTTGGAGGCTTGGGAACAGTTGTTTGGCAGGGTTAATTAGAGGGAAATTTAAATGTGTTGTTTGCCTGGTGTTAGGGGGAGGGGACATTAGCTGCAATTACCTTGTCTTTAAACAGGAATTACCTTGGCCTTCGTTGTTCACTTGGGAACTTAAGCAGCAGGCTAAGGACAGAGGTCTGGGGTTATATTCTGTTTTAACTGAAATATTTGAATAGTTTGTAAGTGAAATTAGCTCTAGGTGTTAAAAATTATTACCTTGAATTAGAACTGTTACTTGGGCTGTGATATTGTAACGTTGGAGGCTTTGGAACAGTTGTTTGGCAGGGTTAATTAGAGGGAAATTTAAATATGTTGTTTGCCTGGTTCTTAAATACTGAAAAGCCACTGGGGGTTGGGATTGAAGGGCTGAGTATTTCTGTTTGGGACTGAAATTCGAAGCAACAGGAGCTGGTGGTACCTGATGTTTGCATATACACACTGTTAGTGGGACCGAACACACACTGGACTGTATGTGTTTGTGAGACTTGGGAACATTATTGGTGGGGTTGAAATTGGGTTTGTAAATAACTACAGTCAGTATAGAGAGAAACTGTATTCCAGGGGAAAGGGACTGAGAAAAGGGGGTGTGCCATTATAAACAGAGGGGGACAAACAGGGTGGCCATACTCCACCATGGCAGGCATCTTCGGAAGGGTTGCAGCGCTGCACAGGCTGTGGGATGGCAATAATTCTAAATTGGGCCTGAGAGAGGAGGCTGCCCACTCTGTAACAGCTATCTTGTATCAGGAGAAAGGTATATTGGTTAAGGAGGAGCTGGGGAGCTGGGGGGTGTCCAAGGATAAGGGGTGTGGATATGGGCAGCAGAAGGGTGGGGCGCAGGGGAGGCTGGGGCAACGCCTATAATTACAGGACGTTATGTTACAGCAAGCAGGGAGGGATATTAGGGACAGAGGACCCTTAGATAGAAGTTGATGCTAAAGGGGAAGCGTCTGGGTGAACATTTTGAATACAAAGAGGTGGAGGGAAGAGTCAGGAGGGGCTGTTGTGCGGAAGCCCAAAACAGCAGACTGTGGGAAGGGAGCTCCTAAGGTGAACAGAGCAAGAGGGGAAGAAGAGGGGCAGTTCAGAGGTGCAGTCAGGGGAAACTCGGGTTACTTGATGGAGGCTGACATAGAGTGTCACAATAAATTTGAGCTACTAAGCAACATAGAGGGGGAGGAAGGGGTTGGTGGAAATGAGGAAACTTATACAGAGGCCAGGGGGAGGGAGTCGGATACCCATAGGGCATCACAGACCGGCTATGGAAAGGATAGAAACAGTCCCAGAGAGAGAAAGGGAAACATATATGTTAAGCAAATGGGGGAGATGCAACATATTCCAGACATGAGGGAGGAGAGCATGATTGGAGAGAAACTGGGAGACAAGGAGGTGGGAGAGGAGCCCCCCTTCAGCAGGGGGGTCAGTACCAAGGATGGGGACCTAGCTAAAGGAGACCCACAGAGAGCCTCGGGAGGCAGGGGTACTATTACAAGGGGGGAGGATGGCAGTATGGGGGAAGGGGAATCCATCAGGGCCAGGATAAATGGTTCAGATAAGAGAGGGTTAAAGGGGACACCTATTCAGAGGGGGTTTGAGTTAAGTGGGCAAAATAGCAAGGGAGGCAGAAAGAGGAGGGTGACAAGGGGGTCTCTAATAAGGCAGGAAGACTCCCATGGAATTGAGATCATGAATAAAGGGGGAGAAGCGGGGCTGAGAGGGCATAGTGGAGGTAACCATAAGGATGATGGCGGTGTTAAGGTTCTGTTATTGGGAGACTCAATGATTAGGGGTATCCAGTGGGAGGGACAGGGGGGTGGATGCCATAGCCAGGTGAAGGTAGTGAGTATCTCTGGGCTGACAGTGCACAGAGCAAAGTTCATGGTGTATGAAATGGTTAGGGCTTGTGGAGGGAAACCGGATTTCCTGGTGCATTTGGGAACTAATGACCTAGAGGGAAATAGTGTTTTGGAAATCCAAGCAAGGTTCCAAGAACTTGCCAGTGTCTGTCGGGATAATGGATGCAACATTTCCTTTTTGGAGATATTGCTAGTACCAAAGGCCTCAGTGGAGAACAAAATGAAGCTCACAGAAGTTAATGACTGGCTCAGGAAGTGGGGTGAAGAGAGTGGGTTGGGGGTGTTAGGGAACTGGAATGGAGTTTGGGAGGATAAGGGACTATATGCCAAGGACAGGCTTCATCTTGCCCCATTAGGGAAGGAAGTCCTTAAACAGGGGATGGCTGACTACATACAAGAAAGGTGGGGTTTAAACTTGTGAGGGGGGAAGGGATAAGGGAGGGGCTGACCAGAAGCCCTCTCCTCCAGATGAGGGGAGTAGCCTTCAAGCTCAAGGGGGGGGGAAACAGACTGGGGTGGAGGTTTCAGGAGGAGCAGAGGGAGGATGGAAGTATAAGGAATCTGGGTGGGGTTTGACAAAGAGGATCAGGGATAAGGGGTGGGGTTTGGTGTTAGTGAATGCCAGGAGCTTGGGAAACAAGTTGCCAGAATTCCAGGCCATGCTGTTTGGGGGGGGGTGGATGTGGCGGTGGCCACGGAGACATGGGCCAACAAAAACCATGACTGGGACCTAAACGTACAGGGGTACACTATGCTTAGGAAGGACAGAAAGGAGGGCAGAGGGGGTGGATGGCTATGTTCATTAGAGATGACATAGAAATTGCTAGGGTAGAAGAGGCAGAGGAAACGTGGAGCCTTATGGACCACCTTGGGATCCCCAGCAGGAGATAAAGTCAAGCTGGGTGTAGTATATATGAGCCCCAGGATGAGTGATGTTCTAGAGGATGGTTTGCTGGACAACATCATTGCCCAGTGTGGACCAAAAGGGGAAGAAGTGGTGTTGATGGGGGACCTTAATATGCCAGGTACAAACTGGGGAACCATGTCCTCTAAGGTGGCCAAGGAGCAGAGGCTGCTGGATGACTTCCAGGATATGTTCTTAACACAGCATGTGATGGAGCCCACAAGGGAGGGGCATGTCCTGGATGTGGTTCTGGCAGATGGGGATCTAGTAAGGGACATGGTTGTACAGGACCCCCTGACTGGGAGTGACCACAATACTGTCTGGTTTCAAATAAGCATGGGGGTGAGATCAGGACACTGGCAGGGACTTCAGGGGCAGACTTTATGGGCATGGGAATATTCTCAAGGATCACTTGAAGGGATTACCTCAATGACAAGTGTGGAAAGGAGATGGGAGGTCATAAAACGGGGACTTCATGAGGCAGTCAGGATCTGCGCTAAGTTGAAACGTAAGGGAGCAAGGTCACATAAACCATGCTGGTGGTCCAGTGAGGTACAGGTACCAGTCAGAGAAAAGAAGGTGGCCTACAAAAAATATAAAACAACAAGGGGGATAGGGATAAGGAAATGTACCAGCTTGCATCTAGAAAAGTCACCCATATGGTGAGGGCAAAGTCCAGTAAAGAGCAGCGGCTGGCACAGGGATACTTGGAGGAAAAGGGTTCTTCCTCGCACATTGGGGAGTGGAGAAAAACTAGGGCCATCTCATCAGATTGAGATCAGAAGGAGGGTGGGTGGAAGAGGCGAGGGACCAGGCAGAGGTATTTAATGAGTACTTTGCCTCTGTGTTCACTAGGGAGGGGGATGGGATATCTACAAAGCAAGGCACGAAGGGGATAGAAGCAGCAGTAAGTGGGATCAGGGGAGCAACAGAAATGGAGCAAGAGGGAGGGAGAGGTACCCCAGGGGTGTCACATCTGGGCAAGGATAAAAAAGGCCAGTAAGGTGGAGGGGACGATGATGCTATCTCCACCAAAGGGTGTGGTTAGCCCTCAAGGCCCTAAAGAAAGACAAATCTCCTGGGCCAGATGGCATTCATCCGAGAGTACTATGGAATGGCGGACATACTGGCTGCACTCTGGCGGAGCTCTTGACAGGTCACTTGAGACAGGGAGGGTACCTAGGGATTGGTGAGAGGCACATGTGGTGCCAATCCATAAAGGGGGGTCGAGGGAAGTACCAGGTAACTATAGACCCATCAGTTTGACCTCGGTGGTGGGAAAATTAATGGAGAGTATACCAAAGGAAAGATTGGGGGTGTACTTGGAGGAGGTGGGAGGTCTGGATAGTCGGCAACATGGGTTTGTGCCAGGTAGATCATGTCAAACTAACCTTGTGGAGTTCTACGAATGGGTAACATCAGAACTGGACAGGGGAAAGCCTGTGGATGTATTATTCTTGGACTTCAACCAGGCGTTTGACTCTGTCCCCACAATGGTCTGGTGGAGAAACTGATGAGGTTAGGAGTAGGCTCTTTGATGGTCAGATGGATTTAAAACTGGCTAGCTGGATGCACCCAGAGTAGTGATCTGTGGGGAGCTCTCGAACCTAGAGAGGTTGTAGTGGGGTACCGCAGAGGCTCGGTCCTGGGTCCAATCCTGTTTAATGCATACATATCGGACATCAGGAGGGTATAGGGTGTAAAATGAGTCTCTTCAGGATGACTCCAAGATGGGAGCAGTAGTTGAGGGAGAAGAGGGAGGTTGGCCCTGCAAGGGACCTGGACACCCTGGAAGCTGGGCTCACACATGGAAATTAAATTTCAATATCACCAAGTGCAAGGTGTTGCATCTTGGTGGGAAACTCTAACAGAGGTACACCCTGGGAGGAGGCACTGGAGGCCCTCAATAGGGGAAAAGACCTAGGGGTCATGGTGGATGCATGTATGAATAACTCTGAGCAGTGCAGGAGGCGGCTAGCAAGGCAAACAGGATGTTGGGATGCATCGTAGGGGATCACCTCTAGGAGCAAGGAAGTGATTCTGCCGCTGTACAATGGACTGGTTAGACCACACCTTGAGTACTGTGTACAGTACTGGAGACCACATTTGAAGAGGGACATACAGCTCCTGGAGAGGGTACAGAGGAGGGCAACAAAGATGATACGAGGGCTAGGGGATTTGACGTATGAGGAAAGACTTGAGGAGCTCTGCCTGTTTTCATTGGAGGAGAGGAGAGACATGGGGGACATGATTGAGGTCTTCAAGTACCGCAAGGGAATAAATAGGGTAAACATGGAGGGGATCTTTAGACTAAAGCAGGGAGGTATCACCAGAGGGCATGGTTTGAAGTTGGAAGGTGGAAGGGTGAGTGGGGAAAGAGGAGGAGGTTTTTCACTGAGAGGGTGGTGGACCCTTGGAATGCACTGCCTGGTGAGCTGGTTCAGAGATCCACAGTGGAGGGCTTCAAGAGAGGGTGGGACAGACACAGAAAGTGGATGTATCAGATGATGGCCTGTCCCAGGGGGGTGGGGATGGATGATGGGGGTTTCTGGAGCACAAGGGATGGGAGGGTCTCGGCACCCAACTAAGGATCTAAGGTTCGAGCAGACTCAATAGACCGTAAGGCCTAATCTGCTGGCAAATAGTATGTTAGTATGATCAAACATTCAAATACCTTAAAGGCATTAACAAGGTGAAAGAGTATAACATGTTTCAATATAAGAAAAATAGCAGTACAAGAGGACACAGCATGAGATTAGAGGGAGGCTGATTAAGGGATAATGTGAGGAAGTTCTTTTTCACAGAAAGGGTGGTGGATGCATGGAACAGCCTACCTCAGGAAGTGGTGGATATGAATGCAGTGCAGGGCTTCAAACAGGCATGGAATAGGCATAAGGGAGCAATACAGATTAGTATGAATAGATAGGCCATTGACAGAGCAAAGGCCGATGGCACATTCATAAGGCAGAAAAAGAAATGGGCAGCCTGGATGGGCCTTGCAATTCTTATCTGCCATCAACTTCTATGTTTCTATGTTTCCTCCTTTCCAAGGATGCTTTTGATGTTATCCCAGAATCATGTCCCATCACCCCAAGAATTATTAAGTTGGGCCTTATGATAGTTGTCTTTGGCGATCCAGATTAACTTGGTGCAGCAGTTCCTGACTGGATGTATGCTAAACACACATGCTCCCCACTGGGACTCGAATCCAAGCACTGTAACTACTGCCATGGTGCTCTGCCACTGTGCTATCATTCCCAATAGTGAGAAAACTGTTTTTAGAGAGAGATGCATGCAAACAACACAAATTGTAGTAAAGAAGAAGAAATGTTCTCCTCTGGAAATTGAACCAGGGCCCCTTCCCCCATCTATGGTCCTGGTGCTCTGCCACTGTGAAGGTGCCTAGAGTGAGATGCATGCTAATAACATGCAGTAAATTGTAGTGAGAAAGAAAAACTGTACTCCACAGGGAACGGGAGCTGGGCTTCCTCCCAATTACTGTACTGGTGCTCTGCCACTGTGTTATCATTCCAGATGGTGAGAGAGAAGGTTTCTAGAAGGAGATGCATGCTAACAACATAAAATGTAGTGAGAAAGAAAATAATGAGACACACTGGACATCGAACCAAGGCTCCCTACCAACTTCTGTCCAGCTGTTCTGCCACTGTAATATAGTTATAAATGGTGAGACAAAAGGTTGCTGAAGAGAGATGGCTAATAAAAACAAATTGCAGTTAGAAATAAAAAAAACTGTTCCCACTGGAAATCATACACAGGCCCCCTTCAGACTACTGTCCCAGTGTTCTGCCATGTGCTATTATTCCACATGGTGTGACACAGGGCTTGTAGAGAGAAGTGCATGTTAGCAACATAAATTGTAGTGAGAAAGAAAGAAAAAATGTTCCCTACTAAGAATCAAGCCCAGCCTCCCTCTCAGCTACTGTCCTGGTGCTCTGCCACTGTGCTGTCATTCCACCTAGTGAGAGAGGGTTTCTACAAAGAAATGCATGCTAATAACATAAATTGGAGTTAGAAATGAAAATTGTTCCCCACTGGGAATCAGACCCAGGCACGCTTCCAGCTATTCTTGTGGTGCCCTGCCACTGCGCTGTCATCCAACATTGTGAGACAGATGCTTTTGAGTAGAGATGCATGCTATTGACATATACTATAGTCAGAAAAAAACTGTTCCTCACTAAGAATTAAATCCAGGCACCCTCCCAACTGATGTTTATGTGCTCTGCCACAGTGCTATTGATCCACATGTTGAGACAGAAGGTTCTAGACAGAGATGCACACTGCCAACATAAATTGATGTTCTAAGTTTGGAATCAAACCCAGGTCTCCTCTCAGTTACTGTCCTTGTGCTTTGTCACTGTGCTACTGTTCTACATAGTGAGACAGATGTTTTCTAGAGAGGGATGTATGCTAAACAGAAATTCTAGTGAAAAAGAAAAATATGCCGCCCACTGCAATTCAAACCTATGTCCCCTAACTACTGCCTTGTTGCTCTGCCACTGTGTAATAATCTCTCATAGTGAGAACAAAGGAATCTGTACAGAGATGCATGCAAATAACATAAATTAGAGTAAGGAAGAAAAAATGCTCCACTCTGGGAATCAAACCAAGGCCCCTTCCTTCCCAGCAACTGTCCGCATTCTCTGCCTCTGTACTGTTATTCCACACAGCGCTACAGAAGGTCTTTTGAGTGAGATGCATGTGAGCAACATAAGTAAATTGTAGTCAGAAAGAAAAACTGTTCCTTACAGGGAATGTAACCCAGGCTTCCTCACAACTACAGTGCTAATGCTCCATCACTGTGCTATAATTCTACATGGAGATATACATTTTCTAGAGAGAGATACATACTAACAATATCAACTGTAGTGAGTCAGTCACAGTATAGTGAGAAAAAAAGAAAATCCTCACCGAGGCTCAAACCCGGGCCCCCTTCTAACTTATGACCTGGTGCTCAGCCACTGTGCTATACTTCAACATGCTGAGACTGAAAATTTTATGCGAGATGGATGCTAACAGCATAAAATGTAGTGAGACAGAAAAAGATGTTCCCCACTTGGCATTGAACCAAGGCTTCCTCCCAACTAATGTCTTGGTGCTCTGCCACTGTGCTATGGTTTCACATTATGACAGAGAAGCTTTCTAGAGAGAGATGCATGGTAACAACATAAAACATAGTAAGAAATAAAATAATGTTCCCCACCTGCTATCGAACCCAGGTTCCCCACCAATTTCTTTGTGGGTGCTCTGACACTGTGCTATTGTTCTAAATGATGAGACAGAAGGTGTTTAGAGAGAGATAGCTCCTAAAACCTAACCATAATGAGAAAGAAAAAAATGTTCTCCACTGTGAATCATACACAGACCCCTCCAGACTCCTGACCTGGTGTTCTGCCACTGTACTATCATTCCACATGGTGAGACACAAGGATTGTAAAGAGAGCTGCATGCTAACAAAAAAAATTGTAGTGAGAATGATACAAAAAAAATGTTCCCCACTAGGAATCAAACCCAGGCTCCCTCCCAACTACTGTCCTGGTGCTCTGCCACTGTGCTATCATTCCACCTAGTGAGACAGAAGGTTTCTACTAAGAAATGAAAAATTTTCCCTACTAGGATTCAAACCCAGGCCCACTTCCAGCTACTGTCCTGGTGCCCTGCCACTGTGATATCATGCCACATTGTGACACTTAAGGTTCTTGGGAGAGATGCAGTCTAATGACATAAACTGCAGTGAGAAAAAACTGTTTCCTACTGGGACTTAAATCCAGGCCCCCGCTCAACTACTGTTCTGGGGCTCTGACACAATGCTATCGATCTGCATGTTGAGAGAGAAAGTTTTAGACAGACATGCATGCTGCCAACATAAAATTTTAGTGAGAGAGAAAAAATGTTTTTGACTGCAAATCAAACACATGCACCTTCCCTACACCTGTCCAATGCTCTGCCACTGTGATATTATTCTCCTTTCTATATGGTGAGACAGAAAGGTTTTAAAGAGAGATGAATGCTAACATCCTCAATTGTAGTGAGTTTGAAAAAATAACTCCACTGGGAATTGAACCCAGACATTCTCCCATGTACTATCCTGGTGCTCTGCCACTGTGTTATCGTTCCACATGGTGGAAGAGAACGTTTCAACAGAGATGCATGCTAACAACATACAGTGAATTGTAGTAAGAAAGAAAAATTGTTCCCCAGGGAATCAAACCCATGCTTCATCCAAGCTACTCTCCTGGTGCTCTGCCATTGTGCTGTCATTCCACATGGTAACAAAAAAAAACAGGTGGCTCAAACGGTCATAAGAAGCAGAAGTCCACACTGTTGGACACTATAAAACTGGTTCTTTATTATAAAACTCAGTAAAAAGACACAGATGTCCCAAGTACATAAAATGGGTAGCACCCCCCTACTGCTGTAACCGTCAATGTTTCATGTCTGACTCAACCTTTTTCCACATGGTGAGACAGGTTTCTTGAGAGAGATGCATATTGACAACATAAATTGTAGCGAGTCAGTTATGGTACATTGAGAAAGAAAAGATGATCCCCTCTGGGAATCAAACCCAGGTCCCCCTCCCAACTTATGATGCAGTGGTCAGCCACTGTGCTATCCTTCCAGATGATGAGACAGATGGTTTCTATTTATTTATTTATTACATGCTAAGAGCAGAAAATATAATGAGACAAAAAAATGTCCCCACTGGGCATCGAACCCAGGCTCCCTATCAACTACTGTCCTTGTGCACTGCCACTGTGTTGTTATTTCACACGATGAGATGGAAGGTCTCTAGAGAAAGATCCTGCTAAGATCATCAAGTGTAGTGAGTAAGAAAAAATTCCCCACTGGAAACTGGACCCAGGCATCCTCCCAACTACTGTCCCAGTGCTCTGACACTGTGCTACTGTTCCTCATGGTGAGACATGAGTTTTCACGAGACAGATACATGCTAGTAACATAAATTGTAGTTACAAAGAAAACATATTCACAACTGGGAATTTAATTTTTATTTAGCTTTTGTTTACTGGGTAAACACACTAGGCACAAAATGCCTGTTTTCCGGTATGACCTGGGAGGTTATAAAGGTAAATATACAGAACAACATGGAGGTACAGCAAGGAAATTATATACAGGCAGAACACTGGTAATTGTGAATACAGTAATAGAGGCAATAACACAATGAAAGGCCAAGTGCATTACATAAAGGAACAAGCATTAGAACAGGCCAAGTACATTACATAGAGGAATGAGCATTAGGACAAATCATGATACAGTGAAATTAAATATACAATAAAATTCTTATGTGCATGGGTACAGTGAGTGGCATTCCAGGACATCACACATTTCAATGTGTAGAGATCCAGAGAACCATGTAGGGGTATGGCACACCAGGAACATTAAAGGACAGTGACAGTCAGAGGCTGACTGAATTTATCTCAGGCCCCTTCCCAGCTAACTACTGTCCTGGTGCTCTGCTCTGTACTATCATTCCCACATGGTGAAACAGAAGATTTTCAGAGAGAGATGCATGCCGACATTGTCAATTGTCATGAGTAAGAAAAAATACCACTGGGAACTGAACACAGACATTCTCCCAACTACTATCCTGGTGCTCTGCCAGTGTGCTGTTGTTCTAAATGGTGACACAGAAGGTTTCAAGAGAGGTGCTTGCTAAAAACATAAAATGTGGTGAGAAAGAAAAATATTTCCCACTGGGCATGGAACAAAGGCTTTCTCCCAACTACTGTTCCGTTGTAGTGAGTAAGAAAAAAATCCCCACTGGAAACTGAACCAGTGAATCCCCCAACTACTGGCCACTGTGCTATTATTCCACACGGTGAGACAGAAGGTTTCAAGAGAAACATGCATGCTAACAATATCAATTATAATGGAAAAGAAAACATGATACCCACTGAGCATGAAACCCAGGTTTCCTCTCAACTACTGTTAGGTGTTCTGCCACCGTGCAATGGTTCCACATTGTGAGACTGAAGCATGGTGGGACTGAAGGTTTCTAGTGAGATATGCATGCTAACAAGATAAAATGCAGTGAGAAAAAAATAATGTCCCCCAGTGGGCATCAAAACCAGGCTCCTTCCCAAGAACTGCGTGGGAGCTATACCACTGTTCTATAGTTCTAAATGGCTGTGACAGAAGAATTCTGCATAAATGGCTCCCAGAAACAAACTGTAGCGAGAAAGAAAAAACTGGCCCCACTGGAAGTCATACACATTCCTCTTCCAATTACTGTCCCAGTGTTCTACCACTGTACTATCATTCCACATGGTGCAACACAACACTTCTAGAAAAAGATACATGCTAACAACATAAATTGTAGTGAGAAATGAAGAAAAAAGTTCCCCACTAGGAATCAAACCCAGGCTGCCTCCCATCAATTGTCCTGGTGCTCTTCCACTGTGCTATCATTTCACCTAATGAGACAGAAGGTTTCTAGAAAGAGATGCATACTAACAACATAAATTAGAGTTAGAAATGAAAAACATTCCTCTGTGGGAATCAAACCAGGCACCCTTCCAACTACTGACCTGGAGCCCTGATTCTGTGCTATCATGCCAAGTTAAGAGACAGAAGGTTCTGGGGTGAGATAAAAAACAGTAAACAACAGCAAACAACTGCTCAAGCCACAATTGGGTGCTTGTCTCAAAAAGTCAAAAAGAAAAACCCCAAAAGCCAGCGCTCATGATATGCTGTGTTTAATTCATGCCATCATGGACAGCCAGATAACACAAAGCACACAAGCTCGTGGATCCCTCTGAGGACAAACAGTTGGTTTGAAACTGGTCAGGGAGCTTGTGTGCTTTATGTTATTTGGCTGTCCATGGTGGCATGAATTAAACACAGCAGATTGTGAGTGCTGGCTTTTGGTGTTTTTCTCTCTGGGGAGAGTTGCATACTGATGACAAACTGCAGTGAGAAAAAAAAAAACTGTTCCTCACTGGGAATTAAACCCAGCCCCTTCTCAACTACTGTTCTGGGGCTCTGCTACAGTGCCATTGATCAATATGTTGAGACAGAAGGTTCTAGACAGAGATGCCTGCTACCAACACAAACTGATGTTCTAAACTTGTAAGCAAACCTGGCCTCCTTCAACTATTGTCCTTGTGCTCTGCCACTGTGCTATTGTTCTACATGGTGAGACAGAAGGTTTCTACAGTGGAATGTGTGCTAACAACATAAATTCTAGTGACGAAGGAAAGAAAAAGCTCCCTTCTGGGAATTTAACTCAATCCCCCTAACTGCTACCCTAGTGTCCTGTCACTATGCTACCATTCCCCATGGTGAGAAAAAAAGGTTTCTAGGCAGATATGCATGCAAAGAACATACATTGTAGTAAGGAAGAAAAGATGTCCCCCTGGAACTGAACCAAAGCCCCCTTCCTCTCAGCTATTGTTCTGGTGCTCTGCCACTGTGCTGTCATTCCTCATGATGAGACAGAATGGGTCTAGAGTGAGACGCATGCTAGCAACATACAGTAAATTGTAGTGAGCAAGAAAAACTGTTCCTCACAGAGAATGGAACCCAGGCTTCCTCCCAACTGCTGTTCTGGTGTTCTGCCACTTCTCAATCTTTCCACATGGTCATACAGAGGGTTTCTAGAGAGGGAGAAATGCATACTAACAACTGGTTAGGCCCCATCTGGAGCACTGAGTGCAGTACTGGAGGCCACACCTTCACAAGGACATTAACCAAATCGAGGCAGTCCAGAGAAGGGCAACCAAAATGGTGCAGGGACTGCATCAGAAAACATATGAGGACAGATTAATGGAGCTCAATATGTATACCCTGGAGCAAAGGAGGGAGAGAGGTGATTGTTCGAAACATTCAAACACCTTAAGGGCATTAACAAGGTGAAAGAGTCTAACATGTTTCAATATAAGAAAAATTGCAAGACTAGAGGACACAGCATGAGATTAGAGGGAGGCTGATTAAGGGGTAATGTGAGGAAGTTCTTTTTCACAGAAAGGCCAGTGGGTCCATGGAGCGGCCTACCTCAGGAAGTGGTGGATATGAAAACAGTGCAGGGCTTCAAACTGGGATAAGCATAAGGGAGCAATACAGATGAGTATGAATAGATAGGCCATTGACAGAGCAAAGGCCAATGGCACATTTATAAGGTAGGAAAAGAAATGGGCAGACTGGATGGGCCTTGCGGTCCTTATCTGCTGTCAACTTCTATGTTTCTATGATATGTCTGTGATGAGGCAAAAAGCCTTCAAGAATTTCTAAAAGTTTGAAGCACCCCCACTCTGAGTCATATAAAAAAACAAACAAAACAAAAAAAACTCATCAATATGTGGTATGTTGGTATATAATGAATTAACATCAAGTGTCACAAGCCACCAAGTCAATTCTACATATAGATCCTCCAAAGTCTGAAGAATATAAGCTGAGCCCTTAATATAATTTGGAGTGATTAAAGCTGAATGTTTTATTTGTTCATCCACATATTGTGCCAATGGCTACGTCAAAGAGCCTATGCATGACACAATGGGGCAGGTGAGGGGGCACATAAGTTCTTATGGACCTTAGGCAATCCACATACAACTGCTCTAATGGGATTTTTTTTTATCACCAGGAAATCATATGTTTTCTTTGTAATGTGCCCATCAATTAACATTTCACATAAGTTTTCATCAATTTTACTTTTAAACTTAAGGGTAGGGTCATATGGTAATGGCAAATAAAATTCTCGATTTTCAAGTTGCCCACGCATCTCCCTTTCATATTGTGCTGTGTTTAAAATCACAATGGCCCCACCCTTATTAACTTTCTTGATAATGATAATTTTATTTGCCATATTTTCCAAAGCCTGTCTTTTCACTACCGTACAATTATATCTTGGATGGTATTCATCAATTTCAAGTTTTTTCAAATGTTGCATATACAGTTCCTCAAATACTTCCACTGCTGTATTATAAGGTGGCATGAATTTAGACTTATTTTTTAACACTGAGATATTTATTTATTTATTGAATTTTGGTAGCCGGGTAGGCCCTCTGAGGCAAGACAGTCCCTTTTTCAGGGGCGACCCAGATATGCATTTGTTCATTTTCATTTGAACTAGAATTACCTTCATCAAGCACATTTTATGAATCCCCACCTCTGACTGGTTCCTTGTCTGCATAAAATGCCTTTAAATTTAGATTACATGTGAATCTATGTAGATCCACCATGAAATCAAATTCAGTTATTTTATTGGGAAAACTACACGAAAGTTTAAGCTCTGACTTGGAGAACACTTAAGAGATATAGATAATAAGGACAGCAATAACGCATTAGCCACACGTGTGGCAAAGAAAGGAGCAGGACATCACTTTATATTTCAAGGCATTGAAAAAGTCTTTTTACCAGTGAGGGAAGTGACATTGATAATATATTGATTAAGCGAGAGAGTTTCTGGCAATATAAAATGGGGGTGATGTATGGATTGGGACTTAATGAAAAGTTTGATTTAACACCTCATCTTGACATTGCAGAGGGACCGGAAGGAAAAGTATGCCTCTTTGCAGATGACACAAAGTTCTACAACAGGGTTGATACACAAGGAGGCATGGAAAAGATGAGAAGGGACTTGGCAAGGTTGGAGGAATGGTCAGAAGTATGGCAGCTTGGATTCAATGCAAAGAAATGCAAAGTAATGCACCTGGGAAACAAAAACCCAGGGAAGATTACACAATGGAGAGGTAGTAACAACAACAAAAATGGAAGGACCTGGGGATAATCATATCAGATGACCTTAAGGTTGGCAAGCAATGAGAAGGCAGTAGGGAGGGCTGGGGGATACTGGGATGTATAGAGAGGCATCACCAGCAGAAAACAGGAAGTTGTTATCCCCTGTATAGACAGTTGGTGAGACACCATCTGGAGTACTGCATCCAGTTCTGGAGACCCCATCTCCAAAGGACATAGACAGGATGGAGGCAGTTCAGAGGAGGGCAACTAAAATGGTGTAGGGTCTGCAAGAGAAGCCATACGAGGAGAGGCTAAAGGAGCTTAATATGTATGCCCTTGAGGAAAGGAGGGAAAGGGGGACATGATAGAAACATTTAAGTACCTCAGTGGAATCAACAAAGTCCAAGAGGGTAGCATCTTTCAGAAAAAGAGATGTGCAAGAACAAGGGACACAATTTGAAGATAGAGGGGACGGCTCAGGGGCAATGTGAGGAAGTATTTTTTCACAGAGAGGGTGGTGAACGCATGGAACAGCCTTCCTGAGGAGGTTGTGGGGTCTAAAACTGTGGGAGAATTCAAGAATGCATGGGATAGACATACGGCAATTTTTGTGGGGGGTAGGAAGAAATAGGCTGTTGGTTAAATAGGATCTGCAGCTTATCCTCTAGGTAGGGAAATGGGCAGACTAGGTGGGCCAAGCGGTCCTTATCTGCCATCAAAATCTATGTTTCTATGGACTTTTCAATACATTTTTGAGTGGTCTGTACATCTTAAATTAGCCATATGATGTAGCTAGAGTGTATTTTTATCCTGTACGTCTTTGTGTACTAATATCAAATGCAGAAGCACTAGATACGTTATATGTTTTATGGTGACTATTTTAAACACATTTTATCCAATTCTCATTTCCTTTTCCTTCCCATTTCTCCCCCCCCCCCACCGGGTACTTGGTGACATTAAGCAAAGTCATTGACCTCCAAGATAAATTATGCAATGGGTCTGATTGTTAGTGTTGTGGATATTATTTAGTTTTTGTTGACCGGGTAAGTGCACTAGACAAATCCTGACTATTTTCAGGCACGACCCGGGGGAGGGAGATACAGATGAATGCCAACTGACCTTGAACCAGATTAAGCTGTTTGTGGTATTTTTAGTGAATGAGGGAAATTTGGCCAGGACACCGGGGAAATTCCCCATCTCTTTTCAACAAGTGCCATGGGATCTTTAACATCCACCTGAACTACCACCAATCCAGGCAGATGGGACCTCGGTTTAACGTGTCATCTGAAAGACGGCACCTCAGAAGTGCAGCACCCCTCTCATGCTGGGATATTAACCCAAGTGCCAGATGTGGGAATGGAACCCACAGTCCTCTGATCTCCCGGCCTCAGAGGCGAGTGTGCTACCTACTGAGCCACTGACACTACAATATATATTTGGAGGCTATAATTTAGTAGAATGAATTCAACGTGAATGTTTGTTGTTTATACTTTGTATAAATACTATAAAAATGTATAGTTCATTGTGTGTAAAAAAAGCTTTTTATGTGATTTCTACACTGTACCTTTAAGGAATCCCCATTAAATAGGGAACAGCTGCCAGTCTCCTTATGCCTTGAGAAAGAACACAGAGGTGTTTGAAAGTGCTTGGTACCAAGGGAGTGCAGAATGTTTTTTCAATAAACATGTTTTAACTGAAAGAACCATCATATTTTCATTCCTTGTGAGTAACCTTAGCATGGATTTGGAGCTATTGTCAATTGTAGAGATCCCAAATGGAAACTGGAGCCAGGCTTCCTCACAACAACTGTCCTGGTGCTTTGACGTTGTGCTATCTTTCACATGGTGAGAAAGAAGATTTCCAGAGAGATATTCAAGCTAACAACATAAACTGTAGTTAGAGATAAAAGTATTCACTGCTGAGAATTTAACTCAGGCTCCTACCCAAATAACTACAGTCCTGGTGCTCTGTCACTGTACTACCATGCTCCATTCAGAGAGAGATGCCTGCTAACATCAAGTGTAGTGAGTAAGAAAAAAATAATCTCCACTGGCACTTGACCCAGCCATTCTCCCAACTACTGTCCTGGTGCTCTGCCACTGTGCATTTGTTCCAAATGTTGAGACAGAAGGTCTCAAGAGAGATGCATACTAAGAACATAAAATGTAGTTAGAAAGACATAAATAATTCCCCACTGGGCCTCGATCCCAGGCTTCTTCCCAACTACTGTCCTGGTGTAATGAGTAATAGAAAAAAAACACTGGCAACTGGACCCAGGAATCCTCCCAGCTATTGTTCTGGTGCTCAGACACTGAGCTATTGTTCCACATCGAAAGACAGAAGATTTCAAGAGAAAGATGCATGCTAAAGTTATCCATTATAGTGAGAAAAAAGACAATACCAACTGGGCATAAAACCCAAGCTTCCTCCTAACCATTTTCCTGGTGCTCTGTCACTGTGCTATTGTTCCACATGGTGAGACAGGAGGTTTCCAGAGAGATATGCATGCTAGCAACATCAGTTGCAATTACAAAGAAAAAACATTCACAAGTGAGAATTTATCTCAGGCCTCTTCCCAGCTAACTACTGTCCTGGTGCTCTGCCACTGTACTATCATGCCACATGGTGAGACAGAAGGTTTTCAGACAGAGACAGGGGTCCCACCAGACTGAGTGGGCAGGTAGCCGAGGGGCCAGTAGTGCCCACAAACCCCTTTGGACAGTGTTATGTAATGCCAGGTCAATAAGGAACAAGACCGCAGTTATAGCACGCTTGATTTCTACTGTCAACCTAGCCTGCATCACGGAGACCTGATTGGGTGACAATGCCCGGCCAGTTTTGGAGGCAGCCATCCCAGCTGGGTACTCTGTGGTGCACTGTCCCAGAGGGGAACACAGGGGTGGGGGGGTGGCCATCTTTTTCAGATCCAGTTTGGGTTTCACCGTGCACCCAGTTGGAATGGCCAGGTCCTTTGAGTGTGTGGCCATATGTGGGGGTCCAGGTACAGGTTGCATGATTCTCCTCATTTATTGCCCTCTAGGGTCTTGAGTGGATGTCCTGCTGGAGGTTGTGGACTTCATCATTGACAAAGTGCTGGAGTCCCCCAGGTGTTTAGTCCTGGGAGACTTCAATGCCTGGGTTGACAATGAATCCTAGCAATTCAGCTATGACCTCCTCCAGTTGATGTCATCACTGGGCCTAGCACAAGTTGTTACTTCTGCAACCCACCACCATGGCCACATGCTTGACCTGGTGTTTCAGCTGGGTCTTGAGGCTGGTTGCCTCAAGATTGATTAGGTCAGCTGGTCTGATCACTGCACGGTGAAATTCAACTTTGGGGCCCCCCCTGAAAGTCCCTCCCCTGTTGAGATGGTCAGCTATTGCCCTTTAAGGAGTCTGTCCCCAGAGGGACTGCTGGCAATGGCTGACCTATATAAAGTGGATGATGCATGTGTGACTGGTGTTGGTGAGGCAGTGGCCACCTATAATAAGGTAGTATCCGAAGCACTAGATGCCATTGCACCGGTCTGTATATGGCCCAGATCTTCTCACTTGAGATCCCTCTGGTTTAATGGGGATCTCAAGGCGATGAAGATCAGGGGTCAGAAGTTGGAGCATTGCTTGCAGAAGACCCGGTCAAAGGAGGACAAACTGGCCTTGCGTGCTCATTACGATGAGTACCGGGAGCAATTAACTTTAAGAAGGCAGAATCCCTGTCCAGTGAAATTTCTGCAGGGAAGAACAGACTAGCTCAGCTATTTCAGACTGTAGACAGGCTACTCATTCCAGTCTGTCCGCAGCTGAAAAAAGCTTTTTGATCCACTTTATGTGATGAGTTTGCTCTGTTTTTCTCTGACAAGGTGGCCTCTATCCATTCAGTAATCCCATCAGTGAGGTAAGTTTTGCCTCGCAGTGGTTGGATTTGGAGGAGCAGAGGCACTCTGTCTGGGAGGAGCTTAAACATGTGGAGGTGGCCAAGGTCATTAGGATGATCTCCGAGCAAAAGCACACATATTGTGAACTGGACCCAGCCCCGACCCATTTCTATATGAGATGCGTTGAGGCTGTCAGCCTGGTGTTCACTGGGATTGTCCGGTGTTCTATGTCAGAGGGTGTCTTTCCGGTGGCCCTGAAAGAGGCACTGGTGAGACCCCTCTTGAAGAAGCCATCTCTTGACCCTGACATCCTGGCAAATTACCGTCCTATCTCCAACTTGCCATTTTTGGGCAAGGTTGTTGAGAAGCTTGTGGCACAACAGCTCGAGGATCACCTCATGTTCTTTGACATCTACGAGCCATTCCAGTCTGGTTTCCGGGCCAGATATAGCACTGAAACAGCATTAGTAAGGGTGCATAAGGACCTCCTCAGGGCCAGAGATAGAAGAGACAGGTCAATTCTTGTTCTTCTCGATCTGTCATCATCTTTTGATACTGTGGATCACATTGTGCTTCTCGATCGTCTCCATGAGTACTGTGAACTCACTGATACTGTCATCAACTGGTTTGAGTCCTATCTCTCTGACAGGGTGCAGCGGGTAGTGATGAGGAATTTCTTCTCCTTCCCAATGCCCCTGTCATGTGGAGTACTGCAGGGTTTGATCTTGTAGTCAATGTTATTTGCAGTGTACATGCTGCCCCTGGATGAGCTCATTCTGGCTGCGATTTTCAGGTCATGGATGAGGACCCATATGCTGTACAATTGCATGTGTGATCTGTAGATATTGGTAAGCTGTAGCTCTGCCATTGCCAGCTTCTGTTAAGAATGCTGCACTAGTGTTCACACTAGTTGCCCCCAGGATAATTCAGACCAATGGGATGTCCCATAATGTCCATGGGGCAGTAGTAACACATTTGTTCCCTATGCGTATGTTAGGGTTGTTGAGAACCAGTTGGTGGGGATCTGTTCTTGGATCCAGTTTAAGGATTCTACATAGTTGGTGGTGTGCTCCTACTGACATCCCTATTGGAGTTTGTTTAAGATTGAGAAGTACTTTCCTAAGTGGACAGTGCAGCGGTGCTCATGGGCTCACTTTTTCTCTTTTACAGAATTCTTTTTCTATGTCTAGTCACCCAGGCGAGTATCCAAAAGCAAGAGCCGTGTCCCACTCCACATGCCATCTAAGGTACATGCTGCAAAGAGCTGCTAAATAGTACAGGAGAAAATTCGGTAGTTTTAGCCCACCCTTTTCTTTCATCCCTGTGAGTTTTACAGAGGATCTTCTGGCCATTTTGCCTGCCCATATTAATTGTGTGATTAAGGAGTGCAGCCTCTTAAACCGTGTTATGGGTAGCATCATGTTCAGCATATTTAAAGGGTATAGGACTCTGGGAAGAATATTAATTTTGATAATACTGATTCTCCCTGCTAGTGACAGAGGAAGTTTTGTCCGTCTCTCTAAGTCCAGTTTTATTACTTCTGTCAGTGAATCCAGATTGAGTTTATTTCAGAATGTTTCTGTCCCTGGTTATGACAATACCCAGGTATCTTAAAACTTTTGATGCCCATTGTAAACCCAGCTCTTCTACTCCTGCTTTTCTTGCTCCAGCATTTAATGGCATGACAATAGTTTTGGATATATTTAATTTATAGGACGATACAGCTCCAAATTCCTTTACCACTCTTAATGTTTCTGGTAAGGATGTTTCTGGTTCCCTGATGTGCAGAATATCGTCTGCATATAAGGACAGTTTGTATTGTCTGTCTCCTATCTGGATTCCCTGAATGATTGGAGAATTGTTGAGTTTGTGGGCAAGGGGCTCCAGGAAGAGAATAAACAGGAGCGGTGACAGTGGGCATCCCTGCCTTGTGCCTCTCTGTAGTGTTAAGCTTTGTGACAAAACCCTGTTACTCAATATCCTGGCTGTAGGGCCAGTGTAGATCACCTGGACCCACTTAGTAAATTCTTCCAGCAGGTTGTACCATTTGAGGATTATAAATAAGTATTGCCAGGACACTCTATCAAATGTTTTTTCTGCATCCAGCGAGACCAGGACCGCAGGGATCCCGGGATCACCAGATGCAGAAATCAGGTGCTCTAGTTTCCTAATGTGATCACTGGAATTCCTACCCTGCATAAAGCCAACCTGTTCATTCCCTTTCAGGTTACCCCATACTCTTCCCAGTCTGGTTGCTAAGATCTTTGCCAGTATTTTGATATCCAGATTAATGAGGGAGATAGGCCTGTAATTAGTTACTAACTGGGGGTCTTTATCCGGTTTCGTAAGGGATATCATGGCTTGTATCAAGGAGAGATCCGTGATCCCTTTCTCATGTATATGGGAGTAGACCTTAGCTAGGTATAGACTTAGAACTTTTCCAAATGTTTTGTAGAAGTTTGGGGTGTAACCATCCGGTCCCGGAGCTTTGTCTGACTTTAGTTGTTTGATTGCTCCCATGATCTCTTCAGATATTATGGTTCCCTTCAGGAGCCCCTGTTGTTCTTCACTTAATCCTGATAGGTCTATACCTTCCATAAAAGCCATCACTCTGTTTTCTAAGTCAGGGGTCTCCTCTGTCTTGTATAAGTCTTGATAGAACCTCTGAAAGTTTGAGCTATGTCTTGCACCCCCGGATATCAATTCTCCCTCTTTTTGTCTCTATCTCCACTGTGGTTCTTGCGGCTTCTTGTTTTTTAAGTCTAAGGGCCATTAGTCTACCTGCTCTATCTCCACGCTCTGTATATTTTGCTTCTGTTCAATATATAGCCCTCTCATCTTTGTCTCTGATAAGTTCATGGTACTTCTCTCTTAGCTTGTTAAGTTTTATTCTGTTTCTGCTGTGTTAGAGTGAAATGATTTTTCCAGGGTGTGAATTTCTCTGAGGGTATCTTGTAAGTCTTTTTCTTTCTCTTGTTTTTAGATGCTATTCTCAAGAGCTTCCCCCACATGTGTCATTTTACTGCCCCAACCTACATTTAGATTAGTCACAGTCTCAATGTTTTGTTGTAGGGATTCTTCTAAAAACTCCTTGAGTCTTTTTTGGATATCTTTGTCTTTTAGTAGTCTATTATTGACACGTCATATTCGATCTTGGTCTGAGGCTGATGCAAATTGATGTCTAATTATCACTGGACTATGGTTGGAGATTACTCATGCCTCAATCTCACATTCATTCAGTCCTTGTAGCCAGTCACCTGAACCCAGGAAATAATCTATTCTAGATTCTGTGCCATGTACTTGAGATCTAAAAGTGTAGTCCCTTTCCTGAGGGTGTATTATTCTTCATAAGTCATGTAGTCCCAGATGATCCATGAGATCCCTTAGTCCTCTTTGTGATGGCGAAAGGCCCCCCTTCATGGTTTTCCTATCCTGTCTATATCTGTTGACATCGTTAGATTCCAGTCCCCTCTATCAGTATTGGGGGCCCTACCAACTGGGTAAGGGTGCTTAGCATTTCCGCAAAAAATTGTGGTGAGTCAGCATTAGGCCTGTAGACATTTCCCAGTACCACTTTTTTATTACCCAGGAGGCCCTGTAGGAACACGTACCTGCCCTCCAGATCTTTTTTTTCATTTTCTACCACAAACTTCACAGGCTATTAAGATGATTACCCCTTTTTTACTTTTTATTTGTGTCTCTACCTGCTCCATATACTTGTCCCACCCATTGCCTGCAGAAAAGATTAATTATATTCTCTGGTAAATGAGTTTCTTGTAAGAACGCAATCCCCACCCCAATTTCTTGAAGTGTCTCAGCACTTGGTACCTCTTAGTCTGCAGTCTTAGGTGCAATCTGTCCACTTTTAATATTCCAGGAAATATATTTAACTTCTGCAGCCAGGACCTTTTTTGGAAGATTTGTAGTCTAACTGTTGTGGTTTCCCAGACTTGTTATCTGAAAGCTGGTACGTCTTTCTGATTTCCTTTTTTTCATACATCCTTTCCTTGTGCCCCCCCCATCTTTCTTGCATCCTAACACAACATACAACATATATATCACAGTTCAACCAATCATGTAACTTTGAAACTTGTCCCCCCCAAGAATGTTCCTCCCACTCTTGGTATTCCCAGTAGTTCCCTAAATGCTGCTCCGCAATGGCTGTAGTTATGTGTCACCCCACCCAAGGAGTTCCACCATGCCACTCCGAGGGGTTCTGAGGCCCCACGCCGAGGGGTGAGATCACCAAACACCACCATCCATTTCCCACACAAAGGGCCATCCATCTCTGCTGATGAATTACCCTTCTACCACGGCCTTCTCTTACCACTCATTTTTATCCCTCCTCACCGCTCATCTAGCCACTCCCACCCATCCCCTCTCCTCCTGATACATAATTTTACCCCCCCATCTTTCATTTTAATTTATGCTGTGCATTTGGTCATTTTTCTTTTTCATCATTTGATGTGCATCTTGTTTTTAACACTCTTCCCATCCCCCTTTCCCCAGTGCTCCCATAATATTCCTCAAAAGTGACACTGTTTACATACACATCTTCTGTATTACATAGGTATTGACTTTTGTCTATTGTTGTCCCATGAGGGGGAGTCAGTCTGCGAACAAACCCCCCTCTCTCCACTCATCAACTCCAGTTTAGCTCCCCCTCCTGGGAATTGTCTTCTGATTCCTGAAAAGGTGTTGTTTGCCCATAGAGTTCCTCGGGCTGCTCTAATGGTGTGTACCCTCTCAGTTTTGTGGGGGCTTGCCTGTTCTGCAACCATCTGACCCCCTGGCTTACCTCTCGCAGTTCATAGTGTGAGGTTCCATTTGAGCTGTGGCATCTTGCATAGGCAGTTCAAGGGTGGCAGCAGCATAGGCCCTGATGAGTCCATTGTTTATCTGGAGCTCGTGCCGTTAAAGGATTCTCAACTCTTTCTGTTCCTCGCTCGCATTTCCAACTATCTTCCATTTTGGATGTTTACATCTCATGCAGGGCATTTTCTCATTTCCCCCATGAGATCTGGCCTAGTTCATCTTCCTCCTGCATGCTTTGGATGTCAAGTCTTGCGATGTGTTTAGGGGCTGGAGTCCAGAGCCAGCCAGACCCCAACAGCATGCTATTTCAAATGTGGAGTGCTCCTCTGCTGCAATCTCAGTGCTGCCATGCTTTGGAACTCCGAGAATCTCTATGTTCCATCCCTCATGAGCATTCTATTAAGGCCAACTGACTTTTATTCAGGGGCCCTCCATTTTTCTGTAGTTTGTGTGCCAAGTCAAAAAACTGTCTTGCTGAGTCTGATGAAGAAGGGGGAGGGGAGAGAGACCAGGCCACCATTCAAAGCAGCCATATTGTTACTGCATATTTAAGATAAGCTTTTGGGTCTCTGGTACAGTCTCTACCCCCCCCACCACCACCTGAGGGGATTACTGGAGTATTCTTCATCAGGCTGTTATACACAATTATGCGATCCTCCTCCAGATTATATTCCTTCCCCAGCCATGTGTGTGAATTGTTTCAAGCCCATCCCCTTCCCCACATTAAAAGGCACCTTCTCCCTCACCTGTTATCTTTGAGTTGACATCAGTATATTACTCCATTACTGTGGGGGTGGCCCAATGAGTCCAAGAGGTGAGACAACTTGCAGTTCAAAAGGTGTTAAGAGCTTCATTACAGTCTGGTGTACTGCCCACATTGGGTGTGCCTCAAGTTGTTTAGTCATTTTTTGAACAGTTGTGGGAGTGGTTTTGGCAGTTTGTTTTTTACTTGTTCCACAGACAGGAATTGGTGATCTTTGCCGTCAGTGTTGACAATAAGCTTTGCTGGGTAGCTCACTCTGAAATGTAATCCTGCTGCATGCAGTGTGTTTTTAATTTCTTTCTATAGTTCCTGTTTTTCTTTTATTTGTGGGCTTAAATTGCTGACCACAAGTAGTTTTCATCCTTCCCAATGGACGGTTTGGAATTTCCTGATTTGGGTTTGAATATGCACTTTATCTAGGAAGTTGAGTAGCTTAAAGATGATCGGCCTTGGTCTCTCTCCTTCCCTAGGTGGTGGTCTTAGCGCACGATGAGCCCACTCTATTATGTACATCGGGCCATTGGTAGAGGGATCTGCTATTATTTGGCACAATTTCTGTACAAAACCTAGGCAGTTCTTGCCTTTCTCTCTCTCTGGCAGCCCGACAATCACAAGATTGTTTCTTCAGCTATGACTCTCCTGATCCTCTAATCTGTCCTCCTATTTTTGTAGTTTTCTTTTCATGTTTATAATGTCTCTACTCTCCCTTTCCAATGCGTTTTCAGCAAAACTGATGTGACTTTCTGCCTCTCCCATTCTTGTTGTGAGGGCCACCAATGCTGGCTGAAAAGCTTTGAAGTCCTCTGTTATGGCCAATAGCTTATTTCTTATAAATGCGAATTCCTACATGTATTTATTGTTATTTGGTTGCATTGTTTGTGGTGAGAAGTCTGGCTTGCCACGTTTCTGTTGCGAGCTCTAGCAGTCACCAGAGTGCTCTGTGTCAGGCTTTGGTTTCCTTCTTCCATCCTTGCTGTTTTAGGCAGATTTTTAGATCCGTTTATGCTGCAGAGTTTTGTCTTCTTTTTGATGTTGGTTTTATTCTTTAGTGCCAAGTTATTAGTTTAAATAGATGCTTTATAAGTTTAGGTTGATCGGAACTCTCCCTTGCCGTTGCTCTGACAGAAGGCATCATGTGACCCCCCTGTTTCTTATGATTTCTTGTATTATGAGCCATTTCTTTCAGCTCATATCCCATCACTGCAAATAGGTTTTCATTTCTGTTTAAGTTAAATATCAAAAAAGGTTGCCTCTTATCCTTCTCCTTTCACAGCTATGTAACCCTACAGGGTCTAGTCAAATTTTACAATCTGTGTCCTCTAGACTATAGCTGATCTTACTAAATCTCCTCTGGACCCTTTTGGTTTGTCAAATGTCACCCTTTTGATTGAGCGAATTAAACTGGGAGCAGCAGTGTAGGTGACGCTTAGCCAGAGATCAGTACAAAGGCATGATTACATCTTTGTGCCTGCTAATGACATTTTTTAACCCTTACACTGCCAAGGTTTTTCTGCAAAGTTCATATCCTTGCTGCCAGAGGTTTTTTTCACTGGGTTTGTACACCTATCGGTTACAATGTTATTACATAATTTTTCTTAATTCTCTTGGTAAAATTTTTTTGTCAAGGTAGTAAGAACCTAACACAGCTATAATTTAAAGTAAAAATATGAGTTTTCCAACTAAGCTGTTTGGTGATATATATGTTTATTTAGTGAAATTTCAATTGTTTTTGCGAATTTGTAGTTGCAAAAAATATTGAAGTTTCTAAAAACATTAAAATTGGTTGCGTCATTGATACATTTTTTTTGTCTAAAATGTAACTAATTTTCAATTTCAGGATACAAATTCTTTATATAAATAAAAATTTCACATTGGTTCCTTACCTACAGATTATGAGTGTGACCAGAACCAACCACCCAAGGCAAGGCCATGCTGGCCCATTGGGGGGGGTATCTATTGGATTATGGGGTACATGCCACTAAATCCATAAAGAAAAAGTAAGAAGTAGCCTGTTTCACATGAAAGGGAAGTGAATGAGTAAATCAAGGCCCAGATTGTACCCATAGCTACATCCCCTGGGTCACATGACCAAAAACAAGATGGCTGTTACTGTTCAGTCATTTTCTGCATCAAACTGCTTCTGTTACACATTTATTGTGATAACTAGATTATAAAAGTGGTAAATGTCAATGGATTACACCCTTTCTTACAGCAGCAGGAGCTTGGATGAAATTTATGATCACTAATTTCACATTACGGACCCACCTGCAGATAGCTGGAGTGCCATACCCAACCACCCATGGCATGCCCATACTGGCCCATGGGGTGTCCACCTATTTCATTATGGGGTACATGCCAATAAATTCAGAAAGGAAAAGTAATAAGTAGTCTGTTTTACATGACAAGGAAGTGAATGAGTAAATTAAGGCCCAGATTGCACCCATATCTACATCCCTTGGGTCACATGACTAAAAACAAGATGGATGACACAGTTTAGTCATTTTCTGTGTCAAACTGTTTCTCTTACACATTTGTTGGGATACATAGATTATAAAAGTGGTAAATGTCAATGGAGTACACATTTTCTTACAGCAGCAGGGGCTTGGATGACATTTCTGATCACTAATTTCATATTACAGACCCACCCGTGGATAGCCAGGGTGCCATACCCAACCACCCATGGTTTGCCCATACTAGCCTATGGGGTGTCCACCTATTGCATTTTGGGGGTACATGCCAATAAATTCAGAAAGGAAAAGTAAGAAGTAGCCTGTTTTACATTACAGGGACATGAATGAGTAAATCAAGGCCCAGATTGTACCCATAGCTACATCCCCTGGGTCACATGACCAAAAACAAGATGGCTGTCACTGTTAGGTCATTTTCTGTGTCAAACTGCTTGTGACTCATTTATTGGGATAACTAGATTATAAAAGTGGTAAATGTCAATGGATTATACCTTTTCTTACAGCAGCAAGGCTTGGACAAAATTTCTGATCACTAATTTCACATTACAGACCCACCTGCAGATAGCTTGGGTGCCATAACCAACTACCCATGGTATGCCCATACTGGTCCATTGGGTGACCACCTATTGCATTATGGGGTATATGTCAATAAATTCATAAAGGACAACTAAGAAGTAGCCTGTTTTACATGAAAAGGAAGTGAATGAGTAAATCAAGGCCCAGACTGTACCCATATCTACACCATCTGGGTCACATGACAGAAAACAAAATGGCCAACAATGTTCAGTCATTTTCTGCAACAAACCACTTCTGTTACACATTTATTAGGATAATGAGATCATAAAATGTCTAAATGTCAATGGATTATATCTTTTCTTACAGCAGCAGGGGCTTGGATGAAATTTCTGATCACTAATTTCACATTTCAGACCCACCTGCAGATAGCTTGGGTGCCATAACCAATCACCCATGGTATGTCCATACTGGCCCATGGGGTGACCACCTATTGCATTATGGGGTATATGTCAATAAATTCATAAAGGACAACTAAGAAGTAGCCTGTTTTACATGACAGGGAAGTGAATGAGTAAATCAAGGCCTAGACTGTACCCATATCTACACCATCTGGGTCACATGACAAAAAACAAGATAGTCAACAATGTTCAGTCATTTTCTGCAACAAACTGCTTCTGTTACATGTTTATTAGGACAACTAGATCATAAAATGTGTAAATGTCAATGGATTACATCTTTTCTTACAGCTGCAGGTACTTCAATGTAATTTCTGATCACTAGTTTCATATTATAGTCCCACCTGCAGATAGCCGGTGTGTCAGACCCAACCACCCATGGTAGGCCCATGCTGATCCATGGGGTGTCCACCTATTGAATTATGGGGGTACATGTCAATAAAACCATAAAAGAAAAGTAAGAAGTAGCCTGTTTTACATAACAGGGAAGTGAATGAGTAAATCAAGGCCCAGACTGCACCCATATCTACATCCTCTGCATCACACGACCAAAAACAAGACAGCTGACACCCTTCAGTCATTTTCTGCATCAAACTGCCTCAGGTACACATTTCTTGGGATAACTAGACTATACAAGTTTTAAATGTCTATGGATTACACCTTTCTTATAGCTGCAGGGGCCTTGATTATATTTCTAATAACTAATTTTACATTACAGATCAACTTGCAGATAGCCGGAGTGTCATACCCCCATACCCAACCACCCATGACAGTGCCATGCTGGCCCATGGGGGGGCACCTATTGTATTATAGGGTACATGTCAATAAATCCTTAAAGAAAAAACAAGAAGCAGCCTTTTTTACACGACATGGAAGTGAATGAATAAATCTAGGCCCAGACTGGTCCCATATTTACATCATCTGTGTCACATGACCAAAAGCAAGATGTCTGACACCATTCAGTCATTTTCTGCATCAAACTGTTCTGTTACACATTTATTGGGATAATTAGTTTATTAAACTGGTAAACGTTAATGGATTACACCCTTTCTTACAGTAGCTGTGGCTTGGATGCTATTTCTGATCACTAATTTCACATTACAGACCCACCTACTGATAGCCGAGGTGCCATACCCCCATACCCAGCCACCCAGGGTTGAACCATGCTGGCCCATGAGGGGCCCACCTATTGTATTATATTGTACATGTCAATAAATCCATAAAGGAAAACTAAGAAGAAGCCTTCTTTACATGACAGGCAGGCGAATTAGTAAATCAAGGACCAGATTGTACCCATATCTATATCCCCTGGGTCACATGACAAAAAGCAAGACGGCTGAAACCATTCAGTCATTTTCTGTGTCAACCTGCTTCTGTTACACATTTATTGGGATAACTAGATTACAAACATGGTAAATGTCTATGGATTACACCTTTTCTTACTGCTGCCAGGTCTTGGATGACATTTCTGATAACTAATTTCACATTGCAGACCCACCTGCAGATAGCAGGGGTGCCATTTCCAACCACCTATTGTAGGGCCATGCGGGCCCACCTATTGCATTATGGGGTACTTGTCAATAAATCCATAAAGGAAAAAGTAAGAAGTAGTCTGTTGTACATGACAGGGAAGTGAATGAGTAAATCATGACCAGATTGTACCCATATCTACATGCCATGGGTTACATGAACAAAAACAAGATTGCCACCACCATTCAGTCATTTTCAGTGACAAACTGCTTCTGCTACACATTTAGTGAGATAGCTAGATTATGCAAGTGGTAAATATCTAGGGATTACACCTTTTCTTACAGCTGCAGGGGCTTGGAAGAATTTTCTGAACACTAATTTCATATTGCAGACCCACCTGCAGATAGCCAGAGTGACACACTCAACCACACATTGTAGTAGGGCCATGCTGGCCCATTGTGATCCCAACTATTACGTTTTGTGGTACTATTCAGTAAATCCATAAAGGAGAAGTAAGAAGTACTCTGTTATACATAACAGGGAAGTGAACAAACAAATCATGGCCCAGACTGAACCTATATCTGCATCCCCTGTATCACATGGCCAAAAACAAGATAGCACCAACCATTCAGTCATTTTCAGCAACAAACTGCTTCAGTTACACATTTATTGGGATAATTAGATTATTAATGTTGTAAATGTGTGTGTGTGTATTACTTCTTTTCTTACAGCTTCACAGGCCTGGATGATATTTCTGATCAATAATTTCACACTGCAGACCCACCTGCACATACCTGGGGTGCTACACCCAACCACCCATTTTAGGGCCATGCTGGCTTATTGGGGTCCTACCTATTGTATTATGGGATATATGTCACTAAATCCATAAAGAAAAGGTAAAAAGTAGGCTGTTTTACATAACAGAAAAATGAATGATTTAATTGTGGCCCAGTTTTTACCCATAACTGCACACTATGAGTCAGAAGAACATAACTCAAACCTCAAAGAACGCAGACAACAGTTGATGGACTGAAGACACGTAGAATGGAAGGAAGTTGGATAAATGCAGAAACAGGGCGTGAAACACCCCACCAGGGATACTATGGGAGCTGCTGTGTGTCTTCCAATGTATAGGCAGTGTGTAAAAGAGAATAGCAGCTGAGTGGTATCAACAAGAATCTTGAGTGTACAACAGACAATTGGGCATGTCTTGTATATGATGGCAACTCTGAGAAAATGAGTGTCAAACATAGGCAGTGGACTTTATTGATGAATATATTAAAATCTGTAATCAAGATTTAAGTGATTCTTTTTAATTTCTCCAATCTGTCCTTTGTGGTGTAATACATTGCAAGTTCATATGATCACTTTCTCTTAGTCACCTTGCCCCTTTAACACAGGCCTAAGGATTGAATGCTGACAGAAAGTACAGCATGTCTCACCTTGCTATGCTTTATTGGGCTAACGAATAATATAAGTGGCTTATGTCAATGATCTTTCTGTTTTGAAAATGGCACATTCAAATACCCAATGCTGTTTTGTCTGTTGGACTACTGTGATCACAGCTCCACTTGTTACAGTATCCATGTGTGGGTAGCTGGATAGTGTGGGATATAGCAGAGAGTTATGGTTAAAGTGATCAGCTTAGTGAAGACAGAATTCACAAGTTTGGTGCCACATGTGTCACTCCTGGCACTCGTCATTTCCAATTCTAAAGTATTCATCAATGTAAGGAATGAACATAGGGCAAGAAGCATATCTTTACAGATGATATCAAGTTCTGTGGGATATTTGATAGGAGGGGGTACAGGAGTAGCAGAGGGACCTGCAAATGAGATATGTGGTCCATGAGGTGGCCTGAAATTCAGTGCCAAAAAAGAGCAAGGTGCGACGCATACAAGTGAATAACAACAAGCTGTCAAAATGGAGAGAGGACAATAAGTAGAGTTGCCTAAAGACAGAGTGTATCAATTTACTAGCATGAATAAAGATTGTTAACTGCAAGCTGGCACTCAGAAAGAAGTGGGCATTAGTTGAAGCTGTAACATTAACGTAACCATCATCATTCAGTATTGATTATTATGTCCAATTAATTATGCTTGAGCTAAATAAGCTCACTGATTGGATGCAGTGCCAGTCTGAAACCTATTAGAAATGCTTGGCATGGCAGCCACATGGATGATCACAGTGATCAGCTTCTACACTGATGGCAGTGATTCTGTGAAATGAAATCTGAAAGAAACCAAATTTCATCATCTGCAACCATCTTTACAAATAACTACTCACAAAATAAAGAGCTGCACCACACCACCATGAACACCAAAACTCCCCTACTACACAGACGGCATACCATGCGGTACTGTCAGCACGAGCGACAAAGAAAGAAAATCAGTATATAAAAAAAAAAAGGACAAAAAAGCTCATTATTGTGATTAGAGACTGCGCTCTGGACACCACACCCAGCCAGTCATTAATTTCCAGGAAATGACAGGCTCTTTGGTCATTATTGCTTAAATAAATACATGATAAATACTGAATATGTGTTATGTTTACACCATTTCTTTATGTTCTACAACTCTAGATATAATTTATGATAATGGTTCTTATATTGCCATCACACTTTTAGATAAGTGGTGGGCCTTACACCACTACTTCTGGTGTTACAAATGCTGCTCAATGTCATATCAACTATTATACTATGTGACACTGTTCACCAAATCCATGAAGAAAAGGTAAGAAATGGACCTGATTACATATAAGGTGAGTTGTGTATGTTTCAGTTATCATTTAACATTAGCCGTTTGCATTTCAACTCTGGTCAGCTCGAGTAAACCGTTCGCCATCCTGTTGTACGTAGATGAGGGGGTCACTTGCATTGTGGCGTTTCTACTAAAGCAGAATGAAAAGTCATTGTGTTTTATTAGTAATGTCACTATTGCTGCAGAATAACATTTTCAAGTGTATGCATCGCCAACAAAACAGCGTTCCATCATAAGCTATAAGACCATTATCATGTGGCCAAAAACCCTATCCTTTCTGTATTCTAGAACATGTCTATTATTCAACTCTTGGTTTTACATTCAAATCAAGCAAGCTGTTTCTGATCCTGTTTGGAAAAAAAAAAAACTATCTTACCTTATAACTATCATGCCTGTGACCTGTGGAAGAAAAAAAGTCTCATCTACTATAACATTTTCATTGTGATGTACATACTAAAGCAGAATGTGAAGTCATTCTGTTTTAGTAGTGACGTCACTATTGCAGCAGAATGACTTTTTCAAGACTTGTATGTATTATTATACACAATAGCGTTCCATCAGATGCTAGAAGACCATAAACCTATGGAGAAAAACCCTACTCTTTCCCTTTTCTAAAACATGTCATATAGTCTACTTTTTGTTTTATATTTATTTCAAACACACCACTGCCGATCCTGTATGGAAAAAAAACTGTCTTTCCCTATATCTATCTACCACCTTCATGCCTGTGACCTGTGGAAATAAATACCTGTCTACTATTACCCTATACTATTATTTTTTAGATCACTGTACTACTGCCCCTGGACACAGAACACATTTTTCTTAATTTACCCTATCCTACTAAGCCTTGATTGTTATTATTCCCATGTTTTTTTCTCCCCATACATTATATAAAATAGTTGGAGGTTGTCAATACATAGCAACAATACACCTTCACCCTAAGGTTATAGTGAGGACAGCAAATAAAGAAAGATTTTAAGAAAAGCATTGTTGTGTATTTAGGCCACCATGCAGTATTTTATATAGTGTGTTATAGGAAAGAAACCGAAATAGCTTACTTTTTTGATTACCATTAACATTTACCATTAGTGGTCCATATTTCACCTTCAGTATATTACTGATGTGACACTTCAACAGCCTGATGTCCCATGTACCATGATGTTGGGGTCACTTGCACTGTGGTGTATATAATAAAGTAGAATGGGAAGTCATTCTGTTTTAGTAGCAAAGTCACTGTTGCAGCAGAATGATTTTTTCAAGTGTATGGGTCATCATACACAAAGAGCGTTCCATCAGACAAAATAATACCAGAAACCTGTGGAGAAAAACTGTATCCCTTCTCTGTTATAAAACCTGTGGAGAAAACCCCTATCCTTTCCCTTTTCTAAAACATGTCATGTAGTCCACTCTTTGTTTCATATTCATTTCAAACACATCATTGCCAATCCTGTAAGGAAAAAAAATGTCTTTTCTTATATCTATCTCTTGCCTTTATGCCTGTGACCTGTGGAAATACCCTGTCTATTATTACCTATACTATTATTTTTTAGATCACTGTACTGCTCCTGGAAAAGGAACACATTTTTCTTATTTTACCCTATCCTACTATGCCTTATTCCCATGTTTTTATATGTTTTTTCCCCATACATTATATAGAATAGTTGGAGGTCATCAATACACAGCAACGATACACCTTCACCCTAAGGAACATAGATGGAATACAAACTATGTAGACCACTGGCCTTTTGTGAACTTGCCACCATTCAGTGTTTTATTGGTGGAAGGAGAATTTTTTGTTACTCATATATTCATCAAGTCTCTTTTTGAATGTATTCATATTTTGACTCTGAACTATAGTCTTAGGTAGAGTGTGCCAGGTTGTAATTATTCTTTGACAGTTTTATTTGTTTCGACGATCAATTTAAGTTATGTGATCTGGTGCTATTATTGTTTTTATATCTTACTAGACCAATTGTTTCTAGAGTAAAGTCTTCCTGGATCACACAAAAGTTAGATATAGTTCACCCTGAGTCTTATATAATCCATAGAAAATAAACCTATTTTCTTCAGCCTCTCACAGTTACAGTGAGGACAGCAAACTGAGAAAGGTTTTAAGAAAGACATTGTGTATTTAGGCCACCATACAGTATTTTATATAGTGTACTATAGGAAAGAAACCAAAATAGTTTACTGTTTTTATTACTGTTAGCATTTACCAATAGTGGTCCACATTTCACCTTTGGTATTTTGCTGATGCAACACTTTTTCAAGTGTATGGATCATCATACACAAAGAGCGTTCCATCAGGCACTGTAATACCAGAAACCTGTGGAGAAAAACCCTATCCTTTCCCTATTCTAAAACCTGCAGAGAAAAACCTTATCCTTTCCCTATTCTAAAACCTGTAGAGAAAAGCCCTATCCTTTCCCTATTCTAAAACCTGTGGATAAAAACTCTATCCTTTCCCTATTTTAAAACCTGTGGAGAAAAACCCTACCCTTTCCCTATTCTAAAACCTGTGGAGAAAAGCCCTATCCTTTCTCTACTCTAAAACCTGCAGTGAAAAACCCTATCCTTTCCCTATTCTAAAACCTGCAGAGAAAAACCCTATCCTTTTCCTGTTCTAAAACCTGCAGAGAAGAAGCCTACCCTTTCCCTATTCTAAAACCTGTGAAGAAAAGCCCTATCCTTTCCCTATTCTAAAACCTGTGGAGAAAAAACCCTATCCTTTCCCTATTATATAACATGTCATGTAGTCCACTCTTTGTTTTCTATTCATTTCTAACACATCATTTCCAATCCTGTATGGAAAAAAAACTATCTATCCCTATATTTATCTACCACCTTCCTGCCAGTGACCAGTGGAAAAAATACCTGACTACTATTGTCATATGCTATTAGTTTCATTTTAGATCACTGTAGTGGTCTGGAAAAGGAACTATTTTTTCCTAATTCACCTTATGCTACTATGCCCTAATTTATTTATTTAATTTTGTTGACCCGGTAGGCCCACTGAGACTAGAAGTCCCTTTTTCAGGGGTGACTGGGGGGAAGGGGATACAGATGGTAACCAACTGAAATTGAACCAGATTAAGCTGTTGGTGGTATTTCTAGTGAATGGGGGAAATTTGGCCAGGACACCAGGGAAATTCCCCAGCTCTTTTCAATAAGTGCCATGGAATCCTGCCATTAGATGATTGCTTGATTTGGTAGAAGGAAACAGTGATTTGTCACAGGGTTAAATAAGATAGGTTTATCTGGTGAATGGGATTAGACTGTGTACTGCACTTTGGGGATTTTGTATGATCTGTTGTATTTATACACTGTTTCTTTTTTCTGACTGATTATTTTTGTACCAGTTTGTATTTATTTGATTTGCAATAAAAATTCCCCCTACTCTTTTCGAGAAGTGGCATGGGATCATTAACATCCCCCTGAACAACCACCAGAACAGGCAGAAGGGACCTCGGTTTAACATCTCCTCTGAAAGACAGTACCTCAGGAGTGCAGCACCCCCCCATGCTACACTACAGTGTCAGTCTTGGGATATTAACCCAAGTGCCTGGTGTAGGAATAGAATCCACAGCCTACTGATCTCCTGGCCTCAGAGGCAAGTGTGCAACCTACTGAGCCACTGACACTGACAAATTGTTATTATTCACATGTTTTTGTGTTTTATATATATCTTCTTCATGCTTGTGACCTGTAGAGAAAAAAACTATCTGCTCTTACACTATGCTACACCATTTCATCAACTGTTGACATACAGTCTGTAATATTTAATTTAACCAAAGTAATGTATTGCACACCCTCACATGAAGTCATCACTTGGAGTGTTCAAAACTAGTCTAAGCATTATAATTCATTCCACTGATTAGACAGTGAAGGTGAAGTTTGGTGAGGTGCAATGCATACTAGTAGGTCTACAAGGCTGATTTACGTTAACACCGCAAGGTTTCCATAGCCTGTTAGACAAACTAGTTTGTCTCTTACCTTAATCCCAGAAAGTATCAGTTGAGTAGTATCATATGAAGTCAAGATGTAAAATGTTGTAATGTATCATCATTGCAGTGTCTTCATCTTCAGGGTCGTGCAAAAAGAGTAATTTTGTGACTTCTGTAGATTTGTTGAGCACACGTTCTCTAAGAAATAAGAAATATGCAATCAATCAATGTGATGACTTCCAGACACACTACTGCACCACTTTTACCACATCCAGGCACCAAGTGTAAACTACTTGTGAGCACCTCAAAATGGCCAGCTTTCCTAAAATGCTTCAAAATGTCTACCTTTCCTAAAATGCTTCAAAATAGCCGCCTTTGTTTAAAAAGCACTCTGAATGGGTCAGGGTTGATGCGGTATGGTGGTAATCAGTCACGTGACCACTTCCGGACACACTACTGTACCACTGTTGCCACATCCAGGCACCAAGTGTGAATCACTGGTGAGTGCCTCAAGATGGCTGCCTTTGCTGAAATGCCTCAAAATGTCTGCCTTTTCTAAAGTGTCTCAAAATTGCCACCTTTGCTAAAAAGTTCTCTGAATGGGTCTGTGTTGATGAGGTATGGTGGTAATCAGTCATGTAATCACTACCGGACACAAAGTCACTTAACTTCCTTGTGCTCCCAGGTCGCACCTGTAAACAAGCTTTCAGCTTAGTGTTTCTCACCTGGTAAAACAAAGGTTAAAAAAAAGGTAAAAAAAAAGTACACCACCACTTTGCTAGATATGGGTACCAAGTGTGAATCACTGGTGAGCAGCTCAAAATGGCCACCTTTGATAAAATGCCTCAAAATGGACACATTTGATAAAATGCCTCAAAATGGCCACTTTTGCTAAAAAGTTCTCTTTATGAGTTAGGGTTGATGTGGAATGGTGGCAATCACTCATGTGACCACTACTAGACACAGTACTCCACCACTTTTGCCACCATACCGCTCAACCTCTTGCCTCATGAATCAGGGACAAGGCTTAAAAAAATCAGGGACAAAGACCCAAAATGAGGGACACATCTTAAAAATTGGTACTAGTCACTCAGAAAGCTGATAGAATGAAAGGATTTGTGTTAAGATGCATTTTCTGAAGAAGAACAAGTCTGTAACTTTTATGTTTGACATCATTTTATGCTTTTAATCCCCACTGTTCTGTCACAAAAACAAAAATTTTACGAGGGACAGAGGAAACATTTTGAGGCAAACTCAGGGGCATCCCTGAAAATTAGGGACAGTTGAGAAGTATGTTTGCCACATCCAGGCACCAAGTGTGAATCACTGGTGAGCACCTCAAAATGGCTGTCTTTGCTAAAATGCCTCAAAAAATTGGCACCTTTGATAAATTAATTCAAAACGGTTGCCTTTGCCACCAATTACCTTCAATACAAGGCACAACAACCAATAAAGCATCTCCTGGAGTCCAATGGCCTCTCCATGACCTCCCACACCAGGCCCCACCATTTCACCAAATTCATTCCCTGGTGTATGTGGGTTCCACCACACCTTACGAGACATGGCACCATCACAGAAAAAGCATTCCCGGGTGTCTAGTGGTCCTACCTCACCCTCTGAACTCATACCAATTACTGTTGCACATCCCTGACACCAACCACACATAGGTTTCAACCCTTGGACCTTGCATGGTCCCACCAAGTGAATACCACCCCCCCCAATCACTGGGTGCTAGATCCTCAGGTCATAGCCAAAACCCAACTGAACCCATACTCATTACTGTTACACCTCCCTGACACCAATCAAACAGAGGTTTCAATCATGGGACCTTGCATGGTCCCAGTCAGGTAATGCCACCACCCAAATGAGAGCTGGATCCTGAGGTTACATGCAAATTTTATTATCTATTGCTTGTTTAATTATGACATGCTCCCCTTTATTAACCAAGTCACCATGCTAAAAAGTTAAACACACACACACACACACAAGATATGCAATGGGGTGACTGGAAATATCACTGATACTCCCCTGAGCGTAGTTTGACTATATGATGTAATGAGTGTTTTATCTCTGACAGGTGTAAAGTCCACTAGAATCGCATTCTCACCATACTATATGTAATGTAGCATTCCTACAAAATACAAACAACAAAATCCATTGATTTCAGTCTTGAGACAGATGATGAACAAATTGCAATGTTAGAGGAAATAGGAACCGTGATAAACCCTCCCTGTACTCCCGCCCCAGCTCCACCCAAATGCAACCTCAACAAGCTTTAACATAGCCCAAAAAGTACACCTTTTGCAGTAAGAAAAAATGTTTCAACCACTCACAGACTAGCAAAATGTGTTTGTCTTTCAACCTAGTATATCTGAGGTTCCCAATGGACTAACATTGTTAGCAGTTTCATGATGTCAAACCCTGACTGAACTTTGAAACATGAACACATACTATACATCAATACACAAATATCAAAACCCAAGCTAAGCTGTAACTTACCATTAGTGACATCACGTAGTAACCTACCTTATGCACTTATTATTTGCAATTTCTTATTTCTCAATCTTACTGTTGCATGAGTATTTCTGAAGCCAGGGGACATCTTTCGTACAACGCACTGTGTATATAGATTACAATGATCGTCGTATGGAAGATGACCCCAACAACAGGCAATAGGGCATTTGGCACGTATATCCTTATATGTGGTTCATTTTAAAGGCTACTGGCCTATATACTCCGATCTGAAAAATAAAATTTAAAGACATTATACCAATGGCAATCAGAAAGTTATAGTTGATTGGATTACATACTGTACATTCCATTCCACTATATTAAACGGTCATTCATCCCATTATGTATTCTAAGTACAAATGAACCCTTAGGCTGCCGACAGAATTAGAACGTATAGGAATTGTGGACTGATATATCAGTCCGCGGCCATGGAAGGGTTAATGTAACAAAACATTAAAGTCACGGCATAATGAACATCCATGATTGCCATCACAATCAATAGTACCACAGATATGGACCCAGCCATGTGCCTTAGTAGCCGTAGGAATTTTCTGGCTGTGATGTAGTGAGATGCATATACAGTACCAGCTGGTCATGCGCTGGCAAGGGGTCTGTCCTGTCTGGTGACAGATAGGCCTTGTCTTGAGCTCAGTCATCTCCTATCAAACAAGCACTCATACGTCCTCCTTCCCACCCAAGGCCTGCTGATCCAGGACTCAGGTTGCTAACATCAGGAGCAGAAACGGAGCCTTCACTGCTGGCATATATACCCCTTTACTCCCTATACAGACATAACTGAGCAATCAAGCTCTCTCTCTCCCTCCTCTGTCCCACTAAAGCACTGCTGCACCAGAAACGGGTTGCTGAGTGCAGGAGTAGAAACCTTCTGGCTTTTCTCCCTCTTGATCCCCTGGACAGACATCACCTAGCAAACAACCTCACACCTCTACTCCATCCCTCTTAAGTACTGCTGCACTAGAAAAGAGGTTGCTAAGGGCAGGAGCAGAAATGGAGACCTCCCTGCTGGTGTCTCTCCCCCTTGACTACCTGGAAAGACATCACCTAGCAAACAAGCTCTCACCACTCATCCATCCCTCTTAAGTGCTGCTGCACTAGAAAATGAGTTGCTGAGGGCAGGAGCAGAAATTGAGACCATCCTGCTGACGTCTCTCCCCCTTGACTATCTGGACAAATATCACCTAGCAAAGAAGCTCACACTCCTCCTCTGTCCCTCTTAACCATTGCTGCACCAGAAAATGAGTTGCTGAGTGTAGGTGGAGAAACGGAGAACTCCCTGATGGCGTCTCTACCCATTGACAACCTGGACAGACGTCACATAGCAAACAAGCTCTCACCCCTCATCTGTCCTTCTTAAGTGCTGCTGCATCAGAAAATGAGTTGCTGAGGGCTGGTCAGAAACCGAGACCTCCCTGCTGGCATCTCTCCCCCTTGACTACCTGGACAAACATCACCTATCAAACAAGCACACACTTGTCCTCTGTCCCTCTTAAGCACTGCTGCACCAGAAAATGAGTTGCTGAGTGTAGGAGGAGAAACAGAGAACTCCCTGATGGCATCTCTACCCATTGACAACCTGGACAGATATCACATAGCAAATAAGCTCTCACCCCTCATCGGTCCCTCTTAAGCGCTGCTGCATCAGAAAATGAGTTGCTGAGGGCAGGAGCAGAAATGGAGAACTCCCTGCTGGCATCTCTCCCCCCCTTGACAACCTGGACAAACATCACTTATCAGAGAAGCTCAAACTCCTCCTCTGTCCCTTCTAAGCTCTGCTGCACCAGAAAATGAGTTGCTAAGTACAGGAGCAGAAATGGTGAGCTCCCTGCTTGTGTCTCTACCCACTGACAACCAGGATGGACAAACATCATCTAGCAAACAAGCTCTCACCCCTCATCTGTCCCTCTTAAGTGCTGCTGCACCAGAAAATGGGTTGCTGAGTGCAGGAGCAGAAACAGAGACCTCCCTGCTGGCGTTTTTCCCCCTCAACTACCTGGACAGACATCACCTAGCAAACAAGCTCACACCCCTCTTCCATCCCTCTTAAGCACTGCTGTACATGAAAATGGGTTGCTGAGAGCAAGATTAGAAATTGAGACCTCTCTGCTGGCGTCACCACCCTTTGAATACCTGGACAGACATCACCTAGCAAACAAGCTCTCACCTCCTCCACCCCACTTAAGCACTGCTGTACCAGAAAATGGGTTGCTTAGGGTAGAAGTAGAAATTGAGACCTCCCTGCTGGCATTGCTCCCCCTCAATTCCCTGGATGGACATCACTTAATAAACAAGCTCACACCCCTCCTCTGTCCCTCTTAAGTGGTGCTGCACCAAATAATGGGTTGCTGAGGGCAGGAGCAGAAACAGAGACTTCCCTACTGGCATCTCTCACCCTTGACTATGTGGACAGACATCACCTAGCAAATATACTTGCACCCCTCCGCCATCTATCTGCTGCACATGTAAATGGGTTGCTGAGGGCAGAAGCAGAAATGGAGATCTCTCTGCTGGTGTCTCTACCCCTTGACTTCCTGGACAGACATCATCTAGCAAACAAGCTCTCACCCCTCCTCCATCCCACTGAAACACTGCTGCATCAGAAAATGGGTTGCTGAGGGCAGGAGCAGAAACAGAGACCTCCCTACTGGTGTCTTTCTCCCTTGACTCCGTGGTCAGACATCACATAGAAAACAAGCTCTCACCCCTCCTCCATCCCACTCAAGTGCAGCTGAACCAGGACACAGGCTGCAGAGGGCAGGAGCAGAAATGGAGTCCTCCCTACTGGTGTATCATTCCCCAGGGCTGACGGGGGACCTCAACAGGAGGAGGGAAAACCCTAGGCTCCTGGTCCGGCTCGTTGATGGGTGGGTCCTGCCCAGCAAGCTGAGCCGACCCATCCGAAAACACCGGGAGCATCAGTGTCCAGAAAATAGAGTGTTCCGCTGGATTGGGCAACAACCCACCGATCAGGGCAAGAAGGATCTCAGCCGCATCAACAGGCATCTCGGTTGACTGATCTGATGGGGTTACCGTGAAACCAGGGGCCTCAGCTGAAACTTTGCCCAAAGTGGAAACAGGAGTTTCCTGTGAGCGGGACCGCTCTTGGTCCCAAGAGTGTCGACGAGTCAACTTTTCCTTTTTTGATTCCTTCTTCTTGGAGCGCGAAACATGTGACCCCACAGGGCCCTCTCCCTTGGTAGAGAGAGAGACTGGCACAACTCCTTGAAGGAAGCCGAATAGGAGGATCCCGGTTGAAGTGGAATGAAGGCCGAAGCCGAAGATGAACCCGCCGCGGCCTGGGCTGCCTCTTCCTCAAAAGCGTTGAGCTGTTCCAAATGCTCAGTGGATCATGCAGCCACGGAGAACCCCAACGGGCATCCTTTGATTTGAATGGCAGGTAACGTTTCTCCAGCCACCCCAGCTGGAGTTTGGCAACGCGATCTTTGAGCATGTACGGGGTGAAGGAACGACAATGTTCACAGGCCTGCGGATCATGATCCAACCCCAGACAGTACATGCACGTGGTGTGAGGATCCATGCGAGACATCTTCTACCTTCAGGGGCACCGACAAAATCCGGGGGCCGACTTTTCATCCATTTCAGGAGTGATCGTGGAAGAAGACTTAACTCAGGAGAGTTTAACAATCAGTTTTGGAAGCGAATCCATAGATTCAGAAGCCAGGGCCTACTACATGCAGGAGCGCTAAGGAGGGAACCTGAACCTTCCAGTGGAAGGAAGATCTGGTGTCATGGGGCGGAGCTGAGGGCTATACCACCTGGGTGGGTGGGAGGAGCCAGCTTGAAGACTTTCCAGCACATCTTAAAGTGGCAAGGTACCTGCCAACAAGTGTGGATAGAACAACATATCCACGATCCTAGAAAAACCTTTCCCTGATTTCCAGTTCACTTCACTCTCATATTAGGTGTCACCACATGTTAAGAGCTCTCTGGTGTCCAATAGCCCTACATAAGCCCTCTCATATAAGGCCACACTACCAAAAATGGATTTACAGCTGTACAATGGTCCCCCAGTTTTCTCCCACATTAGGCATCACATTAAATAGTCCCTGATGTCCATTGGCCACCAAAAGCCATCTGAAGCCAGACCCCATCACCAAAAAACACATTCCCTGGTGTCTGTTGGAGCCCCATTTCACTCCCATGCCAGACGGCACCATGCATTTCCTAGTGTTCAATGGCCCCCCACATGCCCTCCCTTATCAGGCCCAACAACCAAAGCGCAAGTAAAACAAGACTGTACAAATGTCTATTTGGTTACCAGAAGTCAGCCACTATATCCCTCTCCCCCCCCATGGATTGCACAAGTTAAATATTTATTTCATCAGCCTGCCATTGCCCCGCCTGTACTCAAAAACCCACATTTAGTCCTAGAATGAACTTCATTTGTGATTTATGTGATGGTAAAATATCTCTTTGGTGCCCCGTAGTTCCCCCTCACCAGACTGATCTTCCCCGTCTGTACACACACTGCAACACTGAGGCCAGGAATACACTACTGTATTTGTGCTTTCTGAGTAAAAATGCCTATTTGGTCCCCAATATTCTGTCTCTTTCCTCTCTGGATTGCGCAAGTCAAATATTCATTTTAACACCCTACCATTGCCCTTGCTTTGTCCCATCAAACAAAAACAATTCCTGGTGTCCAGTGGCCTCCTCATACCCTCACAAACCAGGCACTGCCACAATAACAGCATTCCCTGTTGTCAGGTTGTACCCCAATGCCCTCCCATACCAGGCACAACAAAATGTAATGCATAGAACTAACCTTGACAAGCAAATAAACCGATGTTCAACAGTCTCCGAAAAGCTCGGACCAGGACTCTACTAGACAGATGTTCTTGTCGATCAGTAAAATGTCCAATCAGGAGCTTTTCTGCAGGAAGACACAGTGATATGATAGCAAAAACATCCCATCACATATAAAGTGCGACCACAAGTTAAGCATTCCCTGGTGTACAATGTCAACCCCCACAAACCCTCCCAAACCAGACCCCACCGCAAAACAAAAAAACAAAACAAACAAATACAAAATAAAAAACACATTCCCTGTTGTCAAGTGGTCCGCCAATCCACTCCCATGCCAGGTGACACAACACAACATGTTAAGTATTCCCTGGTGACCAATGGCTCCCCAAAAGGCACTCCCATATCAGGCACCACCACCACCAAAAAATGCATTCCACTTTGCTCATTGGTCCCCCAATTCCCTCACATATCAGGTGCCATAACATGTCAAGCATCCCCCTATTGTCCAATTGCCCCCACAAGCCCTCCCATATCATACGCCACCACCAAAAATGCATTCACCGTTGTCCAGTGGTCACCTAATTCCCTCGCATGTCAGGCATCACAACAAGTTAAGCATTCCCGGGTGTCCAATGTCTCCCCACAACCCCTCCTAAACCAGGTCCCACCACCAAAAAAACATTTCCACTGGTCCCCTATTCACTCCCATACCTGGCGGTACCACACTGAGTCCAGGAACACACTATTTCTGTGACTGTACAAATGTCTTTTTGGACACCAATAGTCCCCCTCCCCATCTCTCCCACCTCTGGACTGCACAAGTCAAATATTTTACCAGCCTGCCATTTCACAGGCTGCACACAAAAGGCCACATTTAGGCCAAAAAAAAAACTTCTTTTTGTGATTTGTGACTGTAAAAATATATTTTTGTTGCCCCCCCCCCCGTATGGCACAAGTCAAAGATTTGTTTTGCCAGACTGCTCTTGACCAGTCTATACACACACACACACAGCAACATTGAGGCCAGGAATACACTTTATTTGTGATTTCTGTGACAGTACAAATGTCTCTTTGCATTGAAGTTCTCCTCCTTAACTTCCTGGTTGTACACACCAGAGGCACATAAGGTCACGTGATGTTGTCTAGTTTACACATAGAGCCACGCATGTGCTGGGCGCACACACCCAGCAATACCGGCAGATTAGTTCTGGTGCCAGTCACCATTTACTCACTTTGCCTGCAGCCCAGGGACTTGAATGGTAATGGAGAAGAGTCTCGAGCGTGCCATCAGTGGTGCTGCACTGTGCCCAGATGACGGCTCTTCTTGTAGACCCTACCGCTGCTATATCTTATCTGGGACTCTTGAAGAGTGACAAACAGAGCCCAGGAACTCTGAGTCGGACTCGCAAAAGGATGGGAGCCACTGTCTGACTGAGTGCAGCCTGAGGAGTAAGTAAATTCAAGTTCACTGTGCAGGCCATAGATAGCATGCATCCATCCACAAAGTTTGGAAACTTGTGTAGTAGAGTTCCTCTGTGAACTGGACAGTAGTAGTAGTTGGGGGGGGCCCTTGGTTACTGCTGTGCATAGGGCCCACAGAAGGGTAAATTTGGCCCTGGTGATTTCTGTGACTGTGCAAATGTCCCTTTGATCCCCATTAGACAGTCTCTCTCTCTCCCCGCTGGATTGCATAAGTCAAAGACTTATTTTTACAGCCTGCCATTGCCAGCCCTGTACACAAAAAGCCACATTTTGTCCAAGAATTAACTGCATTTGTGACTTATGTAACTGTCAATGCATGGACTCCTTGTATGCCCACATCCTGGAGATGGAGACAATTAATGTTAGTAGTACTCTCTGGCCCCACAATGGCAGTCTGACTGAAGACACTGTTATTTACTAGGTTTGTAGGGGGCTAGGGGATGCCCAACTTTCCACACCATATGGGGAGTGAATCGTGGCAGTGGCATGCAGGGGTGCATAGGCAGGGGTATCACTAGCAGAAGGAGAGAGGTAGTGATGCCATTATATAAAACCATGGTCAGGACTTACATGAAATACTGTGTGCATTTATGGAGGACGCACATTTGTATGGACATTAACAGGCTAGAGATGGTCCAGAGAAGGGTGACTAAGATGGTACAGGGCATGAAACACAAGGCTTATGAGAGATTAAGGGCCCTCAATATGTACTCGCTAGAAAGAGTGGACATGATAGAAATATTCAAGTACATCAAGGGTATAAACAAGGTGCAGGGGGGGGTACTGTGGATAGATTCAAGCATCCTTGGAAAAGGCATAGGGGAACCATAGAGGTACAGAAAGAAACAGGTGAGTCGGAAGTAGAAATCCAGTACAAGGGCTTACGGGCAGACTAGATGGGCCAAACATTCCTTATCTGCTAACAATTTCTCTGTTTCACTCTGGACCACCCCACAGACACCTGATTCGAATACCTGCCTCCCTAGTTGACCATCCTCAATGCTGTCACTCACCCCTTCTGATCACTCTTCCTGACACTGCACCCCACCCAGACCACTAGCCAACCCCTAAATCTGTGTCCCCCACTCGACCACCCTACATTCATGTTGGCCGACCCCCCACCTGACCACCCTTTATGAACCAGGACAGCTACCGACTGTGACAGAAAATCCTCATTTTGCCCCAAACAAAAAGCTCTTCCCAGTGTCCAATTGCCTCCCCATGCCCTCCCAAACCAGGCACTTGCACAATAAATGCATTCCCTGTTGTCCAGTTGTACCCCAGTTCCCTCCAACACCAGACACAACAACATGTAAAGCATAAAACTAACCTTGACTAGTGAATAGATCGATGTTTGAAAATCTCTGAAAACTCAGACCAGGACTCTACTAGACAGATGTTCTTGTCATTCAGTAATACATCTGATCAGGAGCTTTCCTGTGGAAAGACATGAAGTGATATATTAATAAAAACATCCTTTCCCATATTAGGAGCCATTTCAAGTTGAGCATTCCACGGTGTACAATGTCAATCCACATGCCCTCCCATACCAAGCCCTACCACTAATTTCTGTGACTGTAAAAATGTCTCTTTGGTTCCCAATAGTCTCTCTCTCTCTCTCTCTCCCCTGTATCTCTTTGGTGCCTCGTGGACTCTCTCTCACTCCTCTGTGAATGACACGTCAGATTTATTTTACCAGTCTGCCCCTATCCAGCCTATACACACACACACAACCACACAGAGGCCAGGACATCAGGGAATGCTGTTTATTGGACGGTGCCACATTTGCAACACCCAGCACCATACAACCAGCATCTTTAACAGGTGTCCGGGGGCAGCCCATAAACACCAAAGACCAAGATTCATCCTACAAACAGCATTGTCTGGAATCCATTGGTTCCACCCCACTCATTGAGACATGGCACCATTACAATAATTGCATTCCATTGTGTATGTGGTTTCCACCAGACACTTGGAGACATGGCAACATCACTAGGTGTCTAGTGATTACTAGCACACAACAAGGTCAAGCACCCTAAAAGGAAAAACATTCCCTGCTGCCCAGTGACTCACCCCCACTATCTGGGAAGCTCCCCCATCTCAGATAGAAGCATTACACAATTAATGTTTTTCATGTTGTGCAATTTCCTCTCCATGCCCTCTGAAACATGGTCCAATCCCATAAAAAGCATTCCCCATTGCCTAGTGGACCCCCAGTTCACTACCAAACCAGGTGATACCACAAATTAGGCATGCTATGGCATACAATGGCTCCTGACTTGCAGCCCCATACAAGGCCCCACAACCAAATACTCATTCCCTGTTGTCCAATGACCCATTTCCTTCCTATACAAGGTGCCACCAAAAGAAAAGCACAAGTAATGCACTTCTGCAGTGTGTGGTAGCCTGTAACAAGCCCTCTCATACCAGTCCCCACCACCCAAAACGCATTACCCATTGAAAAATAGTCCCCCAAATACCTAGCAATACCAGGCACAACAATTAAAGCTTTCGCTTGGGTGTCTTATGGCCTCCCCATGTCCTTGCAAACCATGGCCCACCCCTAAAACAGTATTCCCTGTTGTGTAGTGGTCCCCCAATTCCACCTGAAACCATGTGCCACAATTCCCCCCACCCACCCTCTGAGACCCAGCACATTCACACAAAATGCATTCCCTGGTGTCCGTGGGGTCCATCCCACCCTCGGAGACATGGCACCATCACACAAAATACATTCCACTGTTCAACCATGCCATACGAGATCCAGCACCTTCACCAAAAAAAAAACACTGTTGCCTGTGGGGTCCAGCCCACCTTCAGAGTCATGACACCATCACAAAAAAAGGGAATGAATTCTGAGTGATAGTGCCGGGTTTATGTTCGTATGGGCGTTTAACTCATTGCCTCCACAGGAGTGCTCTGAAGTTGCACCACTTGTCTCCTGTATACTGTTAACAGTGAATCCTGGGCCTTTCTTAGCAAAATCAAGCTATAGTCAGCATGCCACAAACAAATCCTAATAGCTCAAGAACCGTAAGTGCTAGACACAAAATATGAGTTATTCAGCACAAAATTACCTTTCCAATGGTGGCATGCAAATAATAATATGTAATTTCATTTTTTTTCTATGCTGGTTGAAACAGCAAAAAAAAAAAAAATGTTTTCACTGAAATAGGCAACATAAGCCATACACACCATACCATAAACAAATGCAAATAACTCCTAAAGTATACATGATATACACAAAAGATCAGCGGCAAAGTTGTTCAGCACAAAATTACCTTTCCAACGGTGCTATGCAGTCAAATATATATTATTTTCTGTTATATTATGTATTAAAATATATGAGTGACGTCTCCAGACGTTGCACAGGCACACAGAAAGTCAACAGCTGACTTCTGTAGGCATCCTCAGGACACGCCAGTGTATTTTACTGATGACTACAGGTGTCTGCTAGGAGGCAATGATTTAAGGGTGGGCAGGAAGTCCCTGATACCAGGGAATCAATGTCATGGTGTCATGTATCGGGGGGGAGGTCCAAGAGCCATTACCTTCACAGCCCCAGTGCAAGAGTGAAGCTGCAAAGGCCAACAGAATTCTGGGATATGGCCTCATTGGGGACCAGACTGGAAAGATGTTGCCCTATACTCGAGTGTCAGGCTGCATCTGTACAGGCAGAAGAAAGCAGTCCTAAATGATCGGTTATCCAATAGGCAGAGAAATGGGCAGACTAGGTGGGCCAAGTGGTTCTCATCTGCCATCAAAGCACATGTTTACATAGAAACAGATTTGAACATCAGAAAAGAACAGCTTGTCCTACCCAGTCTGCCCATTTCACTACCTACAGGATAAGCTGCATATCCTAGTTAACCAACAGCCTACTTCCTCCTACCACCCTACTATAATTGCCTTATGTCTGTCCAATGCAGTCTTGAATTACCCCACTGGTTTTGACCCCACGACCTCCTCAGAAAGGTGGTTCCATGCATCCACCACCCTCTCCATGAAAAAATACTTCCTCACATTGCTTTTGAGCCGTCCTCCCTCTATCTTCAAATTGTGCCCCCTTGTTCTTGTACATCTCTTTTTCTGAAAGTTGCTCCCACCTTGGACTTTGTTGATTCCCTTGAAGCACTTGAAAGGTTCTATCATATCCACCCTCTCCCTCCTTTCCTCAAGGGTATATATATTAAGCTCCTTTACTCTCTCTTTGTATGGCTTCTGTTGCAGACCATACACCATTTTAGTTGCCCTCATCTGGACTGCCTCCATCCTGTATATGTCCTTGTAGAGATGGGGTCTCCAGAACTATATGCAGTACTCCAGATGGGGTCTCACCAACTGTCTGTACAGAGGGATACAGACAGTTGGTGAGACCCCATCTGGAGTACTGTGTATAGGATGCATAGAGAGAGGCACCACCAGTAGAAAATAGAAGTTGTTATCTCTCTGTACAGACAGTGGGTGAGACCCCATTTGGAGTACTGCATGCAGTTCTGGAGACCCCCATCTCCACAAGGATATAGACAGGATAGAGGCAGTCCAGAGGAGGGCAACTAAAATGGTGCAGGGTCTTAAGAGACTTGAAGAGCTTAATATGTATACCCTTGAGAAGAGGAAGGAGAGGGGAACATGATAGAAACTTTCAAGTACCTCAGGGGAATCAACAAAGTCCAAGATGAGAGCATCTTTCAGAGAAAGAGATGTGCAAGAATAAGGGGCACAATTTGAAGATAGAGGAGGGATGGCTCAGGGGTAATGTCAGAAAGTTTTTTTCATGGAGAGGGTGGAGGACACAAGGAACTACCTTCCTGAGGAGGTCATGGGGTCAAAAACAGTAGGGGAATTCAAGAATGCATGGGACAGACATGAGGCAATTATAGTCGGGGGGTGGGGGTTAGGAGAAAGTAGCCTTTTGGTTAACTAGAATCTGCAGTTTATCCAATACGTAGGGAAATGTGCAGAATAGGTGGGCCAAGCAGTCCTTATCTGCCATCAAAGTGTATGTTTCTATGAAACTCATAACACAGAATTAAATAATAAAAAAGAAATAGCAAATAAACAAATATGAAATTGGCTAGGTATCAGTGTCCTACTGTGCTCCCCCCGACCCGATGAATACAGTTGGCTTCTGCTGTATAACTCCTCGAGGGACCACGTTTTGGCTAGATTTCAGTTCTTGGGTCAGAAAAAAAATGGTGGCAAAGAGTAGTAGTAAATAACCTTACCAAGGTGGTGGAGTCTACCTCTAACCCTCTGGAAAGAAACCCATCCTCCATATTTTCTGCCCCAGGAACTGCAATACCCCCACCCCACCCCACCCCTTCATCTACCCTCTGAATTTGTTTAAAAATGTCCCCTTTTTTCCTACCTTACTATGGCCAGCAGTCTTTGTCTGTCGGTCACCTTGTAGCTCCTCTGAGTCCAATCCGGTGTCTTCTCTAACAGAGATGGCCTGTTGTAAGAAATCAGTTCTACCACCAACCTCATTCAGTGGTCCCTGGAAAGGAAAAGATAAAAAAATTAATACAAGAAAGGTAAAAATTTTACAGTGATAACGCTTCCTTGTCCCACTTCTAGACCAGTGTCCCCACTCTGTCCCATCTGTCCCTGTTCTGCTGAGCAAAAACCTGGAATAAAGATGAACACATAATGTGATGTAGACAGCCAGTTCTGAGTGCTGAATAATATTTTTTCATATAAAATGTATTAATGACTATCTCTGCTGAAAAATCTAATGCTCTAGGAGTGACCTCACCCCCAGTTTTCAGCTGACAGATGCAAGCTAAGAGAAATGCTGACAGCATGTGTATCAGACACACTCAGTTTTTAGATACAATGTGTTACATGGCAGACCAGGAGCTAATTACAGAGTTGTTTAAGTTAACTTTGTTAAGAGGGAAATCATAAAAAAAGGTTTATGACGCTGAAGAGAAAATCAGGTTATTACACAGAGGTGCAAGGTTGTAAATGCTCATATGAAGCCTGTGTGAGGAGGATGCAGCATGGATCAAAAGAGATGTCATTTGAAACATGAGTCATGCTGAAGACTGCAAAATTGATACTTTGAAAAGACTCCTGTTTTTTTATTAGATGTATTTTTAAATATAATCTGACAGAGGAGGAGCTAGCTGACCTCACCAAAAAGGGGTTGGCCAATACAGTTGTTTAAGGAATACTCTGTTTTACTACACAGAGACACATTTTTACCTAGACTCTGACCAAGCAAGATCGGTGAGCACTTAAGCTAAGTATTTAGAGACTAAGTACTGTAGTAGAAATTTGCACTGTTTAAACCTAGTTCCTTTTTAAAAGATTTGTATGTCTTGGGATATAAGAGTTCTGTATTTTGCGTTTTACATATTTTTAACTATTTTTAGTAAAATTCTTTTTAGAACTTACTTGGTCTGTCTTTGACTTCTTTTTTTTATTTGTAAGAAAAGTACATGGTTATAGCAGACAATAGACATAAGCTTGAATGGTGGTACCAAGCTGGAAAGAGAAGCGTTTTAAATCTGAGGTCTTTATTAAAGTTTTAAAGGGTTCATCTCTGTACACCTGGTTAGGTGCCCGTAGACAAAGATATCTTGCCCCCTGAAGACAGATATATCTGAGCCTGTGCATTGGGTATGCTAGCAAGAGGTTAACAGTTTGAATCCCTCCAGAACTTGAGGCCAAAGGTTGATCCGAACTCACAAAACAGACAAGAGGGTTATCTTGTCTGTTACACTGTTCACAAGACTGCGCTCAGAGGTTGGCACTTTGGGAGTAGAGGGCCTGACCTGCTGAGTGGGTTTGTGACACATAACACTGATAACAAAATGTGAAAAATAAAAAAAAAAACATCAAACCAACAAGTACAAAATCCGCTATATATCAATGTCTGGCAGTGATTACCGACCCTTTCTCTCTCTCTCTCTTCCCACTGGATAGCACATCAAAGATTTATTTTACCAGTCTGCCCTTGCTCTGCCTGTACACACACACAGTCACACTGCTTATTTTTTCAAACAAACTTTTGAGAGGGAGAGAAAGAGATGCTGTGTGCTGGCTGCTTGTGGACTCAGGAGGGACAGACCAGGACTTGCTAATTCTGTTTATTGCCTGCTTTTTTTCCTGAGTGAGTCATGGCCATAGAAAGAGGATTTTTTTTTACAAGTCTGCTAACTGTTTGAAACTATGTGAAGTGAAGTGTGTCAGAATTTTAATATCTATAGCAAGAGATTCAATTCCAGCCCACACTAGGAAAACTTAAAACAAACAAAAAAAAAATACAGGATGCTAGGTGCTCACACATACTTTCTCCCCTTCCCCAGGCCATCTTAAAATTTTCAGGTTCAGTCAGACTGTATTTCAGTCATTAGAATTAATTTAAAGCACCAAGGAGGAGCAAGCTTAATGAACACATTTTTTGTTAAATTAGGACTGAGTACAGCAGCTGTTTGTTTGACAAAATATACCCAAATGCAGTATATTGATCTCTTGCTATTCCAAACAATCAGTCACTATCAAAAGATCATGAAACCATGCCCAGAAAGAAATTCAGCAATTTTACCAGTATAGGGGTCTGTTAATACTCTGGTTATTAAAGCTAATATTTAATTATATGTCTTGGAAAAGCTGTTTAGTGAAAGCAGGAAAGTGGAGGATGGATGCTGGTGGGGGGAGGGGTGTAACGAGTTAGCTGGGAATACAGTATTTTTAACTGTGCCCCAAACCAGTGAATGGTGTTTAGGACTGGAGTGGGTGGTGTGGGACTGAGGGGTTTCGGTTAGAGAGGACTGGTTAACTGAAAATAAGTGGCTGGGTTCAGCTGGCACACTGTCAACAGATGGCCTAGAAGCCAGGGATTGGCAGTTGGGGGGCACTTCAGGTCTGTGGATGGAGGGAGGGGTTGGGGAGGGCTGGTAAACTGAAGATAAGTGATTGGCTCCCTGGCAAGTGGCAGCTGCCTGGAGCTGGTATACTTTTTTTTAGGGGCTGGGAAAGAAATGATTCTGGAGGAATAGAAGAGGTGATGAGCCGCAGAAAGAAAAGGACTGCAGTGGGGAGTGGATAGCCATAGGAAGGGCCAGTGGTTCTATTGTAAAACAGGAATTACTGTAGACTGGGTCACCACCCCAAACAAGGGTTTTCACAGAAACACCTCTTCTCCTAACATTAGTCACATACTATACCTCATTCAACCCCACCCAGGCCCATTACCAAACCAGAAAACTGCATTGTATTGCTAATCTTACTCCGGAGGTGTATGTGTGTGCTTTAGAGATCAGAGTAAACTGATGATGCATGCATGAGAGTTGGTATGAATGGACCTCTGTCAGGCTGTCTACCTTGATGTGGTACAGACTAGGTTTATCACAATGTTTGCTAAACACTGTAGCTAAAGGCAGTTTTACTTCCGTCTCTGTTATGATGAAATGTTGTGGATCTTGATGTGGTACAGAGTCTTATCACAATGTTTGCTAAACTTGTAGCTAAATGCCAGATTAACTTCTATGTCTGTTAGGATTAAATGTTGTAAATCTAAAAATTATTTATCGTTTGGGATTGCACGTATGTATCAGGTACTGATATTTACTGAGACATCTGAATAATCATGTTCATTTTCCTGGACTGAGTCTTGACAGTGATATGCGTGAGGTGAAAGTAATGGCTTAGGATGTATGTCTGTTCTCAGGGATTAGGGCTCGTGCCCTCTGTAGGAGACACACTGTGGAGATTTTCTTTTGCTTTGGGCTCATGCATTATTCTGAGAAAATAATGGGGCTGGTATTGAGTCTTACAGAAACACCGGTTAAAATAGCATATTTACAGATAATATGGACAGAAACTGAGATCTTGGGAATTTGTTTTGGTGTTATTGATATGGCCAGGTTAATTGGGAAGCCCATCTTTCTACAGGGGGGGTTGGCATCACACTGGAAGGCTTAGAGAATGTCTAAAAGGAAAATAGCTGTTCTAGCAAAGACATTGTTGGTAGGGAGGTTTTATGTTTTCTTTTTTTTTTTTCTGCCCCAGAGCCGGCCTTAGCTAGGTGCAAACTGTGTCCCAGCACCGTGGGGCCCCATACTTTTTTCTTCAGGAAAGAAAATGATTTAAAACATTTAAAAATGCCTAAAGTTTGGTTTGTTGGTTAAGTAGGATCTGCAGCTTATCCTCTAGGTAGGGAAATGGGCAGACTAGGTGGGCCAAGTGGTCCTTATCTGCTGTCAAAGTCTATGTTTCTATGTTTCTATGTTTCTATGCCATGTCTTGGAGTGCAGGGGTGGAACCCATGTACACAAGGGAATGCTTTTTCTGGGATTGTGCCACATCTCGGTAGGTGGGGTGGAACCAATGGATACCAGGCAATGCTGCATGTTTGATGATGCTGGGTCTCAGAGGGTGGGGTGAGCTCCCAGACACCAATGAATGCAGTTTGTTTGAATGGTGCCGGGCATTCAAACACCAAGCACAATACAACAAACAGCATTACCTGATGCTCGTGGGTTGCCCATTATCATTCGATGACTGGTACCATCAAACACACATCTTTGCCAGGTGTAAGTGGGTTCCACCCAACCTGCTAAAGCATGGCACCATTGCACAAAATGTCTCTTTGGCCCCAGTGTCTCTCTCTCTCTCTCTATCTCTCCCCCCACCACCACTCCCTCGCCTCTCTCTCTCCTTCTGGATGGCACACTCTCTCTTTCTCCCTTCTGGATGGCACATGACAAAGATTTATTTTACCAGTCTGCCCTTACCTTTCCTGTATATACATAGGCACACTGACAGGGGTCGAAACTGGTACTGACACACTAGCCAAATGCTGACAGATTTTGTGTGGGGCTAATAAAATTGTAAGCTGGCTTGTAGTTGAGAAGGTAACATCTCAATATATATACCAGCTGGACCGGTGGAAAAGACTGTGGGGCTAGTGGATTTTCCCAGTAACTTGCCCTGCTGGCTAGTGGCTGCAAAACTTTGGACTCCTGGACTAAGGCGAGGAATAAACTTTATTTGTGATTTATGTGACTGTAAATTGTCTCTCTGGTGCCCCATACTCCCCCCACCATATGGCACAAGCCTCCCCCACAACCATATGGCACAAGTCAAAGGATTACTTTGCCAGTCTGCTCTTCCCCTTCTGTACACACAAAGTAACACCGAGGCCATGAATACACATTATTTGTGATATCTGTGACTGTAAAATTTCTTTTTTGGTCCCCACTTCCCAGTAGTCTTTCTCTCTGTGACTATATGGTTATGACCAGATAACATCAGTCGGCCTTTTCACTGCCCTTTGGTGTGTGTCAATGCCTCCAGATGTTACCCAGTCATAACTGAATAGTGCTTTACCATACTATAATGACCAGATACACTGACCTCATGAACACTTCAGTACTACATATGTGTATGCAGTTCTAGGCATCAGCTGACATGAACAGCTAAGAGGAATAACAAAATAGCAGGTAAATCGCTATAGGGTTATGACTGGATAACATCAGTTGGCATTTCCACCACCCTTTTAGAAACATAGAAACATAGAAGTTAATGGCAAATAAGGACCGCAAGACCCATCCAGTCTGCACATTTCTTTTTCTACCTTATGAATGTGCCATCAGCCTTTCCTCTGTCAATGGCCTATCTATCCATACTCATCTGTATTGCTCCCATATGCCCATCTCATGCCTGTTTGAAGCCCTGCACTGTATTCATATCCACCATTTCCTGAGGTAGGCTGTTCCATGCATCCACCACCCTTTCTGTGAAAAAGAACTTCTTCACATCACCCCTTAATCGGCCTCCCTCTAATCTCATGCTGTGTCCTCTTGTCCTGCTATTTTTCTTATATTGAAACATGTTAGACTCTTTCACCTTGTTAATGCCCTTAAGGTGTTTGAATGTTTCGATCATGTCACCTTTCTCCCATCTTTGCTCTAGGGTATACATATTGAGCTCCGTTAATCTGTCCTCATATGTTTTGTGTGTGTTAATGTCTCCTGCTGTTACCTGGTCATAAGCAAATAGTGCTTTACCGTACTATAATGACCAGAGACTTGCACTAACCTCATGAACTCTGTAGTACTGCATATGTGTATGCTGCTGTGGTCATTGGGTGACATGAACAGCTAAATGGAATAGCAGAATAGCAGGTAAATGACAATGTGATTATGACCGGATAACATCAGTGGGCATTTTCACCACCCTTTAGTGTATGTTAATGCCTCCTGATGTTATCCAGTCATAACCGAATAGTGCTTTACTGTACTATAATGACCAGAAACTTGTACTGACCTCATAAAAACTTGAGTACCGCATATGTGTGTGCGGTTCTGAACAGCTAAGTGGAGTAACAGAATAGCAGGTAAATCACTATGGGGTTCTGACCAGATAACATCAGTCAGCTTTTTCAACACCCTTTTGCATGTGTTAATGTCTCCTGATGTTACCCGGTCATAACCCTATAGTGATTTACCATACTATAATGACCAGAGACTTGCACTGACGTCATGAATAGCAGAGTACCACATATGTGTATGTGGTTCTGGGCATCAGCTGACATGAACAGATAAGTGTAATAAAAAAATAGCAGGTAAAAAACTATGGGGTTATGACCAGATAGCATCAGTCGGTATTTTCACCACACTTTAGTGTGTGTTAATGCCTCCTGATGTTACCCAGTCATAACCGAATAATGCTTTACCCTACTATAATGACCAGATACTTGCACTGACCTCATGAAGTCTTGAGTACCGCATACTGTATGTGTATGCTGTTGTGTGCGTCAGGTGACATGAACAACCAAGTGGAACAACAGAATAGCAGGTAAATCACTATGGGGGTATGGCCAGATAACATCAGCCAGCCTTTTCTCCACCCTTTTGTATGTGTTAATGCCTCCTAATGTTACCTGGTCATAACTGAATAGTGCTTTACCATAATGTAATAACTGGGGAGTGTTTTCTCCATTGAGGAAACCAGGTTATAATTAAGCCGTTATAACCCATTTCGGATTCTCAATAGCGAACCTGTATCAAGTTTCGCATTCAATGCATGTCCACATACTTTTCCCTCGCCACCAATCCAGGAACTGATGGGTCACGAACTACAACTGTGGCGCACAACAAAATCGGACTCGGGGAATACACACTTGATCTTAAAACAAATTGACACTCCTACATGAACCTTTCTCATAGAGTCTACCTCAAAAATAGCCACCTTCCCCGAATTATTTTCAAGAAGAAATGAGCGAGGATCATTGCTACAGCACAGACATGGCTGTCTTATCCCTGCTCACTCACATCAGGTAGCAAACCATGAAACCAGGTTATTTTTCCTTTTTTTGTATTGGTGAAAGTAAAATAAATAAATAAAATAAATCTAACCCCTGGAACTCAAAACGGCAATCGGATTTTTTTTAAACAGCAGCTGCACACAAGTTACACTCTCACTGATTTTAACAAACTGATGCTGGGAAAACACTCTCCAGCAATTACATAAAACAATGTGTAGGCGAGTGAAAATGAGAATTATGTATCCTTGGTGTGGATGCTTCTATAAACCCTCGGGCTTCGCCCTCGGGGTTTATGTAGCATCCCACTCCTCGGGTGCACATAATTTCTCATTATGCACTCATCCCCATACATTATTGTATATTTAATGACCAGATACTTGCACTAACCACATATGTGTATGCTGTTGTGGGCGTCGGGTGACATGAACAGCTAAGTGAAATAACAGACTAGCAGCTAAATAACTGTGGGTTCATGACAGGGTAACATCAGTGGGCATTTTCACCACCCTTTAGTGTGTGTTAATGCCTCCTGATGTTACCCAGTCATTAATGAATAGTGCTTTCCTGTACTACAATGACCGGAGACTTGCACTGACCTAATGAACACTTGAGTACAGCATATGTGGATGCGGTTCTGGGCGTTGGCTGATATGAACAGCCAAGTGTAATAACAGAATATGAGGTTAAAAAGTATATATACAGAGAGACAGTGGCAGAGAGAGCTCACACAAGGAGAGACACAGAGACATTAAAGCAGAACATAATATTTGTATTTGTTGTAGCGCAATTCATTGTACCTTTAGATTCCTCTCATAGGCATCCATAGAAAAATGCAAATAGCACCTCTTTTCTTCTTTTCCCTTTTTTGATCTCTGGTTCTCTGTGCATCACATTTGTGGTTTGGGAGCAAATATAATGCACAGACAGCTGGATATGGGCTGCTCAGGGTCTCTTTTTCTTTCTTCACTGGCTGGCATAGCAGGAGTACTTTGAAGAAGCTGATCATTAAGTAGAAATTACTTTCCCTATTTTTTGGACCAAACCTCCCGACCATACCCATACAGAGTTATTTTATACAGGGCTCTCTTCTACCAAATGGGCAATATTAAATATTATAAGTCCAATTAATTATTTAGGAGCTTAACCAGGCTCTTGATCAGCTACTAGATCTAAAGCTGTTACTGCAATTAGCCTTATAATTGCAATAGTGACCTCAAAGCCTTGGATTAACAACAAGCTGGAGGGTGAATCATCTGCTGAGCCTCAGGCCACCCATCCCCCCCAACAAGTCGTTAATCCTTCGGAAATGACCAGCTTCTCTGTTATTTTGAATATGAACAAAAACAGCTTTCAGACCAGTATTCATATAGGGAGGTTAAATATATGGGCAGTATGCAAAATATGTGCATTCATTAACTGGCACAAATACATTGTGAAATGTTAGGTACAGTGAAGGCAGAGACAGGCTCAGGTGCAGGCTGACAGTCCAGCGTGCAGCAAGATTGCAAGCAAAATGGTCGCCACTGATTGAGGGAAAATGGCAAAACAGAGGGCAACTGGCAATTCAAACATGGTCGGTAAACACTGACAACAAAGACCCCCAGAAATCAAAGACGTGAAATAAACATACAGCGGAAGAATACATTTGAGCAAGGAAACAACAGTAAAAAGGAATAAATGTTAAGATTTATTTGACCAGTCTGCCCTTACCTGGCCATTGAGGCCAAGAATAAACTTTAATTGTGATTTTTGTGACTGTAAAATATCTCTCTATGGTGCCCTGTAGTCCCCCCTCCCCCCCCACACACACACACCACCCCGTGTATGGCACAAGTCAAAGATTTATTTTGCCAGTCTGTTCTTGCTGTGTATGTGTACACACACACACACACAGCCACACTGAGGCCAGGAATAAACTTTATTTGTGATTTATGTGATTGTAAAAATGTCTCTTTGGTCCCCATTAGACTCTCTCTCTCTCTCTCTCTCTCTCTCTGTCTCCCATCAGCATGGCAGAAGTCACAGATTTATTTTTCCAACCTGCCCTTGCACTGACCATACACAAACAGCCCCACTAAGGCATGGAATATACTTCCTTTGTGATTTATGTGACTGTAAAATTTCACAAGTCACATATTTATTTGACCATTCTGCCATTGCCTGGCCTATACACACACAGCCACACTTATTATTATTATTATTATTGAATTTTGTTGACTTGGTAGGCCCACTGAGACTAGCAGTCCCTTTTTTGGGGTGACCGGAGGGAGGGGGATACAGATGGTAACCAAATGAAATTGAACCAGATTAAGCTGTTGGTGGTATTTCTAGTGAATGGGGGAAATTTGGCCAGGACACCAGGGAAATTCCCATACTCTTTTCAAGAAGTGCCATGGGATCTTTAATGTCCTCCTGAACAACCACCAGAACAGGCAGATGAGACCTCGTTTTAGCGTCTCATCTGAAAAATGGTACCTCAGGAGTGCAGCACCCTCCGTATGCTGCACTACAGTGTCAGTATTGGGATATTAACCCAAGTGTCTGGTGTGGGGATAGAACCCACAGCCTACTGATCTCCCATCCTCAGAGGCAAGTGTGCAACCTAATGAGCCACTGACACTGAGGCCAGGAATATAATTCTTTTGTGATTTATGTGACTGTAAAATATATCTTTGGTGGCTCGCAGTTTCTCTCCCCCAACCCCCACCATTATGGCACAAGTCAAAGGGTTATTTGCCAGTCTGCTCTTGCCCTGTATGTACACGCACAGCCACACTGAGGCCAGTAATAAGCTTCATTTGCGAGTTGTGTGACTGTAAAATTTATTTTTGGTCCCCAGTAGTCTCTCTGCGATATGAATTACATAAGTCACACATTTATTTTCCCAGCCTGCACTTGCACTGTCTGTAAACAAACAGTGCCACTGAGGCCTTGGATAAACTTCATTTGTGATTAATGTGACTGTAAAATGTGTTTTTGGTCCCCAGTGGTGTATCTCTCTCCACTGTGAATGGCACAAGTCAAAGATTTTTTTTACATATATTTTTACATATATTTCAGGCCTCACCACAGCATTTTTTATTTTACCAGTCTGCCCTTGCATGGCCTATACACATACAGCCACACTGATGCCAGGAATAACTTTGTTTGTGATCTCAGTGACTGTAAAATGTCTCTTATGAAACCAGGTAATGCTTTTTCTGTGAGGGTACCATGACTCGGAGGGTAGGGGGTTGGAACCCACGTACACAAGGGAATACTTTTTCTGTGATGGTGACACGTCTTGGTAGGTGGAGTGGAACAGACACAAGGCAATGCAGCTTGTTTAATGGTACCTAGTCTCCAGAGGGTGTGCGTGAAGCACAAGGCATCAGGGAATGCTGTTTGTTAGATGCTGCCAAAACTGCAACACCCAGCATCACACAACCAATATCTTTAACAGGTGTCCGGGCAGCCCATAAACCTCAAAGACCAAGATCCATCATACAAACAGCATAGCCTGGAATCCATTGGTTCCACCCCACTTCTCGAGACATGGCACCATTACAAAAAATGTATTCCATGGCGTCCGTGGGTTACAGCAGACACTCAGAGACATGGCAACATCACTGTGTGTCTAGTGGATCCTACCATGCTCCAAGGCCCACCACCATCAAAGAAAAACATTCCCTGTTGCCTTGAGGTTCACCACCACTATCTGAGAAGCTACATCATCTCAGATAGCAGCATTACCTGGTGTCTGCAGGTTTCACCCTACAGTCTGATACATGATACCATTACAAAAGATTTATTCTCTGGTGTCAGGTGTTTAACCCTCCCACCCAACACCAGGACCCAGTAAACATAATAAATTCCCTGGTGTCACACTCACAGCAAATGGATCCAAATGAGTGCAAAGATAATTTGGTCAACTGTTTTTCTGAATGTATTACAACAATATGAAACAATAAAAAGAAAAAAATATATTGTGAGTGAGATCATCTACAAGTTTAGATTTCACCATAAATGTCTACCAACTACTATCCTCGTCTACTGATGGGATACCTTCAAAAATTAAATCTGCACATTGTATTGGGGGAGCCTACAGTGGCCAAGATAAAACAATCAGGCAAACTACAATGTCCTTTCACTACCAGCATCTTCCCAGACATGAATCAAGAATGTCAGACAAATTACCAGTAACTACACTCAAGATGAATGACAAGAAGAACAGCCTGAAAGTGCATTTGTTTCTATATCAAACTTACCAAATGGTATTTAGTTCTGCCAATGACTTTCCTCTTTCACATACAAATCAAAGTTCATCTGGATGGTGCAGCCTGACTCACTACCTTTATAACCCATTCAAATGAGGATTTCTTTTTACTTCTTTTAGCAGAAGTAGAATTTACAAGCAGCCCGACTGTGACTATTGAAAGACAAACACATACCGGCATATCTACTCCATGCTCAGTCCATAAAGTCTCAGTCACCAGTTCCTTGCCACCATTTTGTTTATACAATTTCACTATGCATAAACCATTCTATTTTTTACCAAGCAGCAAGTCAAAAAATAAAATTTTCCAGGTAACAGAGTCTGTAGCAAATAAAAAAAAACAAGGAAACCAAACAACTCAATCAGCATAAACAGTTCGCTCCTATCTATACATTCAAGGAAATTGTCCATATCGACTGACAATGTAAATGTCAAAACAGAAAGAGGGCAGCTCTTTTCTCAAATCTGGGGAACTACTGACAAACAGATCGCAAAAAAAAAAAATAAATAAACTCGAAAGTAGTATTTCACTTAGTAGCAGTGATAATGTGGTTCTTCTACTCTGAAGTCAACCAACCACCCACCACAAAATCCCTAGAAACCTTGCATCACTAAAGGAAAAATGGGAGTAAAATGCAAAATACAATAAAGATGCCGCCAAAGCAAAAAAACCAAAAAATAAAATAAACGAGCAGGGAGGAAACCGATCAGGAAGGAAAACATTTGTATTACAGAACTTCAGTAAAATATCACCGCCACATAAATCCACTGCAGAAAGATTTCTCCACAAACGATAAAACAACAGAATTGAAAGATGCATTGACTTCAAGCTGCTGTAATAGCGAGTTACAGTGGGAGCACAGGGGTTTGTAAATGAACAACTTGATGATTTTTTTTATTTATAAATCCAATGTTCCGTATTACCAAAACAAAATACTGTATAAAGTGCCACATTAGCAAAGTTAGCTTTCAATTGGCATGGTCCTTCCATTTTAGAACTCAGCTCCGCACCGATTGACAGCAATACTAATCACGCGCCAAAATATTTATGAGCTTCCAATCAAAAAATACTGAATAAAACAATCATGGAGATGCTCTAAAAATTAAAAAGACAAGCATGGACAGTAGCATAAAGCCAAATTCTTTATTATGATCACCAAAGGATTTTCACCTTACATCAAATGAGCAACAATGGCATACACATAAAAGAGAGACTCGATGCAATATATTATAACAAATAAAAAAATGACAAAAAAATGAGGGTTTTGCAGGAAAGAGATGAGTGTGAAGCTGAAGCAGATTCATAGGGGAACAAGTTAAGGAGGATTGTAGCAGGAGCAGCTAGCAGAGAGAAAGTTATGTAAGGCAGAGGCAAGGGAGTGGGAGGAGGAGGAGGAGGAGGAGTGTCCTATTTGAGGTGGGAGGGAGTTCCAGATTTTGGGGAAGCGATGGGAGAAGCCTGATTGGCCGATGAGGGTGGTACAATGGGGGACTAGTAGGGTGCGAGTGTCAAAGGATCTGAGGGACTGGGAGGAAGGCAGGGATCACCTCCTCCCCCTCGCCCACTCCTCCTCTCCCAGGTGGTGCCTGCCCCCTTTCTCCTTCATGAACACGGAGCATAAGTAATCATTTAGTGCCTCTGCCTGGTCCTTCCCCTTCTCCACTCAGACCCCATCCTTCTTTATCCTTACTATCTGATCTTTGTTTTTCTGCCTTTCACTGATATATCTGAAGAAGTACTTTTCTCCATTCTTAATGCCCTGTGCCAATCTTAGCTTCCTGGAAGGTCTGGCCACTCTAACCAGCCTGGTAACCTCCCTGGCCTTCTTCATATACATCTCCCTGTTGTCCTCCCCTCCCGATTTCTTGAGTCTCCAAAATGTCTTTTTCTTGGCCCTTGCCCTCTCCATGACCTCCTGCATTAGCCAGCTGGAGGGGGGTTGCCCTCCCCTTTTTACTCCTTGTTCTTGTACATGTCCCAGTAGCCTCCACCAGCCCTTTCTTCTTAACATCCCATTTCTGGCTAGCATCCATGCATGGTCGAATATCTGCCAGATGCCTGCCCACAATATCCCCCATCCTTTTAAAGTCCACCCCCTTGAATTCCATCACCCTGGTACTTGTACCTCCAGATTCCCTGCCCATATTGAGTGTAAACCATATCGTGTGGTGATCACTCTCAGCCAGAGGGTCCTCCACCTTTAGATTTCTTACAGCCTCCCCATTTGAAAGAACTAGGTCTAGAGTTCTATCCAACCTAGTTGGCTCCTGGACTAACTGCACCAGGAAGCTGTCCTGGAATGCCTCTAACATGACATACCCATTGCACTTGTGGTGGTATGGGTGCTCCACTCGACCCCCGGTAGGTTGAAGTCCCCCACCACCACAGTGTTCCCTTTCCTACAGACCCTTCTAATTTGCTCAACTAACTCCCTGTCCAGTGCATCCCCTTGGGCTGGCGGCCTGTACATCACCTCCATCCTCAATATCCTACTTCATAAGTCTTGGAACTGCATCCATAGGGCCTCTGTTCTGACTTCCTCACCCTCCTCCCTTATGCACCTTATGCCCTACCATACATATATTGCTACACACACCCTTTTCCCTTAGCTCTGTCCTTCCTGAATATCCTATAACCTGGGACCTTCAAATCCCATTCCTGGTACTGAGTGGCCCATATTTCCATGATGGCCCAATGTCCACCCTTCCTATTGCCAAGAGAGTCTGTAATTCTGCTGATTTATTACCAAGGCTTCTCGCATTCAGTGAGACCACCCTTCAACCTGACCCCGACCCCTCCCCTCTCCAGGATACCCCCTCTTAATCCCCTTCCCCATGCCACTGCTCCAAGTACCTCCCTGCTAGCCTGGGGGGTAAGCTTGTTTGGCTCCCCTCTCTGGGATCCATGCCTACCATCTATCTACTCACCACCCCCTCACTAGTCCACTAAAACCGAGTATCAATTTCCTACAACAGCAGTTTTTAAAAATTGTACATGAATTATTTATCATTAGAGCTCTGAGGTGTTCCACAATGGTTATAAAATGGGTGCACCGTTCTACTATGAAAGGATAAAATTATGAACTGGTTCTTTAACTTATTTATTATTCTATTTATGTAAATAAAGATAGATATGTTAAAAACTTATTTAACATATTTAAAAATGTTTATAAAATCCCTCCACCAAAGTTTTTTGATATTATACTATAAGGAATGAGCATCTCACGGGCTATGGTTTTCACTAAACATATTTGTTTGAGTGATTGTTGCTGCATGAAGTAATGACTATAAAATGGCAGACAAGGTTTAGGAGCCTAGACTGGTATAGTGTCTGTTACTATAGTAACTAAATTGTATAAAAATACGCTATTCCCATGTATGGCCAGCTCTGAAGATGGAGCCTTACCACACACCTGACGACAGGCTGAGCAGCAGGAGAGAAGCCAAAGGATGCCCCTAGTGTGGGAATCCAAACAAGAGATGATTTCTGTGCAAAAGCTCAGCTTTTCCTCCGAGAAGTAGCGGTTGGCTGCATTCCAGATATGATTTGGTCTACACTGGTTTATGCCATTGATTCTTTTGGAAGTTACCAAGGATTAGGCAATAGAGTCACAAATTAATAATGCCCTTGGACTGGAATAGGCAATAGATGCAAGAAGAAATCGGGATTACTGGGATCATGGGATCATCGAGACACATAAAACTTGTACAGTGAGCAAATACAACTGTCCCTTTTTGTGCTGCTGGCACAAACTTGGCATGCACACAGTGTTGCTAAGTACATGAAGTTGGGATTTTTGTACTGCCTTAACAATAAAAAACAGAATTTGTGCAATAAAACATTATGGTAGTGAGTCACTTTATTCTGTGGAGTGCAGATTAACCTTTTCATTTTGTGGATGTCTTAACCAGTATTTACCCTGCTATCTTGCACCGAGCCCTTTCACTCCAATCTGTAGGGGTTTGAGCACAACCTCTTGTTTTTTTCAGACTTGATCATATTTGATTGTATTATGACCCCCAAATCACTTTCTGCTAAAGTAGGTTTTAGTTCTGCACTTCCTAAATTATCTTTGGCAAAAATGTTGTTATTTCCCACATGCAGTACTAGTGGGACAAAAGGTTTCTGGAAAGAGATGGCTCCCAGAAAAAAAAAAACTGCAGTGACAAAGAAAAAACTGTTCCTCAGTAGGAATTAAACCCAGGCCCTTTCCCAACTACTGTTCTGGTGTTCTGTTTGTTTGTTTGTTTATTGGCTTAATGAGTACACACACTGGAACAAAGGCTCCATTTGCAGGTGCGACTCATAGAGATTTACAAAAATATACACCATATACAATATAACAATTCAAGACAACATACACTCACATTTAAATAAGCCAATAATATAAAAAAACAATTTTCCATTAAAAGTGGTGACAGTGATTTGAATCCTTAAATCAAGGGGAAGGCTATTCCATATACTTGCCCCAGTGTATGCAAATGACCTATGACTAACACTTCTCATAAAAGGTACTTTTTAGTCTCTATTATTAACTCTATTTCTAGAGAAAAATCCTGAATCATGATATTGGAAAAAAATATATAATTGCAAGGGAACACTCATATTTATAATCCTAAAAGAAAACCTAGCCTCTGTTAGCCTAAAATACGTAGCCAACCCATTTACTGTAAAATCACACAATGGGTGTGTGGTACGTGGCAATAATAAGGCAAATTTGCCAATAAGTTGCAGCAGAGCTGCCCTTTTCACTAATACCCTTGAAGACATGTTATCAGTATTTACAGTAGCATAATTCACCACAGGGGCAAGACATTGCTTGGCAATAGCTATCCTTGTATTAGAAGTTAAAAAGCAGTACAACCCATAAAGCATATTGATTTTTGAATGAATCACAGAGGTAACTTTCACAAAATGTGGTTCAAAACTTAACACAGGGTCCAAAGTTACTCCAAGATAACAAAAACTAGTGACTTGCTCAAAAAAGACCATCAAGAGTTGTAATACTGAGACATGTATCATGATCCTGGACTTTAGCCCTAGTGCCAAATAACATCACCTTTGTCTTAGACCTATTTAGAACTAATCTACTGGTTCCAAGCCAGTGTTGTACAGCATGCATTTCTTCATTTAATACAGCAGTAATCTCTGTAATAGATCTATTTTGAACATAAATAACAGCATCATCTGCATATAATGTAAATTTTGATCTAGTAATAACCCCACCCATTCTGTCAAAAAATAAAGAAAATAATAATGGTCCAAGTATGGAGCCCCATGGGACTCCACCCTTTACCAATGCTAAAGAAGATGTGACCACACCAAATTTTACCTTTGGAACCTATCAGTGAGGTAATTCTTAAATCACCTAACTGCCGATCCCTTTACCCCAAATATCTTAGAGAGGAAATCAAAAGCTTATGATCCACTAAATCAAAATCCTTGGTCAAGTCCATGAACGCGGTCCCAGTCATACAACCTCCCTCCATACTTTCCAGGACTGCACTCATGAACTCAACCAAGGCTGTATCAGCACCTCTCCCCTTCCTAAAGCCATGTTATGCCTATGATAAGAGATTGTTTTGTTCTATGAAAGCTGAAAGCTGACTAAACACTAATCTTTCCTGAACTTTCTCCAAAGATGCCAAAATTGAGATTGGCCTATAATTTGTAAATTGAGAAATTGACCCTGCCTCATGTACAGATACTACAATGAAGTGTTTCCAAATACTGCATCCAGAATAATTGCAGTAAAAAAAGACAAATTATAAATAATAGTAAGTGGGTAAGCTATTTCCTCAGCTGTATCCTTAAGTAAATTTGGGATTAAACCAGTCGCACCCCCAAACTATTCATTTTTATCTTTTTCAATAGTTTTTTTTACTTCCTTAACAGTAGTAAGTTTAAGACGAAATTTTGGACCATCAGCAGAAGTCTTAGTATAATCATGTCCACAAAAATGGGGATAAGACCAACCATGGAAACTATCACCCTATCTCCATACTCCCTCCTTTCTCGAAGGCCCTGGAATGCATAGTGGCTGACTAACTTACCAACTTCCTGGAAAAATACAACATCCTATGTCCCCAACAACATGGCTTTAGAAAAGGCCACAGTACAACCTCAGCCTTACTGGAACTTACTGGAGAACTACATACTGCGCTGGATAAGGTCCATCTAACCGGGGCCGTCTTTGTCAACCTGACAAAAGCATTTGACACCGTTCATCATCGTCTGCTGACAGAACAGCTCCGGTCCTCTGGGCTCTCATCTGACACCACAGACTGGTTTAATAGCTACCTTGACAATTGAACACAGAGTAAAAATTGCTGGGGGTTCTTTCTGATGCCAGATCAGGTCACTCCGGTGTTCCCCAGGGGTCTATCCTGGGGCCAATACTATTCTGCCTTTTCCTTAACACCCTTCCTCAATACTGCTCTGAACAAATCATTCTATATGCAGATGATGCAGTAATTTTCATCTCTCACAAGGAACCTGAGCCACTTCAACACAATCTCCAGCAAGGATTTGCCGCTGTAGAAAACTAGTTTAGTAGGCACAAGCTGGTCCTAAACCATAAAAAAAACAAGGTCATGCTCTTCAACAGCCATCACAACCAGCACAAGCAACACCCCCTCAACATCACAACCAGCCTCGGAAATACCCTTGAGCAAGTTCAGTCATTCAAATGTCTCAGGATATCGCTGGACCCATATCTAACAAATGGCTCCCACATTGACTATGTAGGCAAAGCTGCAAACTCTCAACTAGGCCTGCTATACTGCCACAGAAGTCACCTTACTCCGGAAGCCTTGAGGATCGCTGTCCAGAGCTCGGTGGTCTCCATTATAGATTATGGCCTAATAGTATACGGTTCTGCATCAGCCACTGCACTCAGACGAATATCAACATATCTGAACAAGGCTTGTAGGCTCATCTCTTGTGCCCCCCGCCTGACACATACCCGTGACCTTTATGCGCAAACTGGATGGCTTCAACTCTCCAGCCACATAAGGTATCTAACCTGCACTATGGCCAAGAAAGCGTCCGTGGGCCTCACACCACCCGGTGTCCAAGCACTACTGCAGCTAAGCCTGAATATTCAGAATACCAGATGATCTGAAACTCAACTCCTCCAGGTTCCCTATTGCCACACCTCAATGATCCTTTGCCTATAGGGGGCCTAGCTGGCTAAACGATCTCAGTCCTGACATCACCTCTATGACTACACTCGGCCCTTTCAAAGCCAAACTTCGCCTTCATCTCATTTCTGCCAGCTCATGTGACTGCTTTATATAGCCGGCCACCTTAACAGCTTCTAATCAGCACCATGCACTTATCCCACTTCTTCACCCCACTCTGTTCATTCTATACCATACGCCACCCCCCTGTCTGTATGTTTGACAACTGCCTTTGGCTGCTCTCCCCCCTAAGGTTATCCACCCTCCCCCTTGTTTTCCCCTTCCACCCTCCACTTTGTCTTCCCCTATGTAATATTCTCTATTGTACAGCTTCACCTAATCCTTGGCATTGTTTTTTTTTATCCATGCTGTAATTGTATGTATTGTAATTGATGTGGAACCTTTGTAAAAGAGCCTTGGCTCAAAGGTACTTGTAATCCTAGATTTAATAAATAAATGTAAAAGCTGGTTATTCCCAGTAGTCCTGTACATATCAAAATTTATAAATTGTTCATTGAATACATTTGCTATTATTTCAGCCACCCAGGGACCACCAGGGTCACTGCCGTTGCCTCAGAGGTTGCCAAGAAAGAGGACCGGTTGGACCACAGTGGGCTCAGGGAGGGTGAGGGTGGTGGAACAGAGGCACATCCCTCCAGTTGTACCTCTCCACAATTTCTATGCCATTCTGGAAAAGTGTGGTTCCTCTATGGAGGCACCCACAGTGGAGACCAAGGAGGATGCTGGAACTCCAAAGGAGACCCACAGGAGGGTGGCATGGGACCTCACAGGGAAGGAAACAACTCCTGGTGGGGACTCCATTGTTAGGAAGGTAGAACTGGGGGAGGAAGGGAGGAGGTAAGGTGCCTGCCTGGCGTCATGGCTTGGAGGGACAGGGAGTGAATCCTCAGGATCACAGGAGCAGTTGCACAGGAGAGGGAGCTGGATGTCATTGTCCACTTAGAGACAAATGACCTGGCTAAGAAAGGGATCAGAGCAGTGCAAGAAGCATTTGTGGACATGGGGAGGGGCCTTAGACAAATAGCACACATGGTAACCTTCTCGGAGGTGCTGCCTGTCTATGGCACGGATGAGGCTAGGGTGCTCCACACCATGGGATTCAATCAGTGGTTAAAAAACTGGTGCAGAGCTAAGGGATTTGGCTTCATTGGGGACTGGGGTCCACCTGGATGGATGCAGGCCTATACTGGCATGATGGTCTGCATCTGTCCAGGAGGGGAACTAGAATCCTAGGTGATAGGTTTAAATACTTCATTGGCAAGCATTTAAACTAGCCAAGGAGGGAGGCACTGGAAAGGAGCAGGGAAATCCTAGCCCACCCAAAAAAATCAGGGTACTAAGTGAGGTAGACACCAACATAGAGATGTCAATAGGGGGAAGTGCAGGGGTATATGGAGAAAGTGACAAACACAATAAGGGCAGGGATGGGGCAAAAAGGGGTAAGGCCATCAAGAAATGGAGGGTAATGAGTACCAACGCCCATAGTCTGGGCAACAAGCTCCCTGAACTGGTGGCCTTGATGGAAGAGGGATGCCTGGATATTGTAGCAGTCACAGAAACATGGTACACAGAGAACCATGACTGGGATGTTAACATACCAGGGTACACAACCTACAGGAGAGACAGGGAGGGCAGAAGGGGGAGTAGCTCTCTATGTAAAGGGAAGGGATAAAAGCAACTGAACAAACAGTAAACAGGGAGGAGAGGAGGCACTGTGGGTCACCTTAGAGACTGGAAGTGGCACCACAATCTGCACAGGGGTTGTATACAGACCATGTCAGGGGGAAGGAATGGACAAGGATATGATAAAAGGCATACTTAGGATGGCAGAGAAAAGGGGAGATACTGTTGATGGGGGACCTTAATATGCCATATGTTAACTGGAGCACCTTTGCTGCAGCCACATCTAAAAGCAGGGCCATTCTTGATGCCCTTCAGGGGGCATGCCTCAGACAGCTAGTTTTGGAACTTACTCATGAGGGAGCAATCTTAGACCTCATACTCTCAAATGGGGACAGTGAGAGGATCTCAGATCTAGAAGTGGGTAGCTATTTGGGAACAAGTGACCACCAAACAGTGTGGTTCATGATAAACTCAGCTACAGAGTCAAGCCATACAAAAGTGAGGGTTCTGGACTTCAGGAGGGCTGACTTTGGAAAGATGGGAGAGTGCCTTAGAAAAGCACTAGCAAACAGGCTAGAAGGAAGGGTGGAGCAACAATGGGGAAATATCAAAACTGCCATCACAGAGGCAACAAGCCTTTGTGTGAAGCAAATAAACAAATCAGAATGAAAGAAAAAGCCACTATGGTTCTCAAAATAAGTGGCAGTGAAGGTTAGGAAGAAAAAGATAGCATTTAGGAAGTATAAGGAAACACAGAAGGAGCAGGACAGAGAACTGTACCAGTTAAGGCAGAAGGAAGCAGGGAGAGTAGTCAGAATAGCAAAGGCACAAACTGAGGAAAAGATAGCCAACTCAGTTAAAAGGGGGATAAAACCTTTTATAGGTATATCAGGGAGAGTAGAAAGACAAAGGGAGGGATAGAGAGGCTGAATAGAATGGATGGTGGGTGGACAGAGAGTGACAGTGAAAAAGCAGGGATACTGAATGAATACTTCTGTTCAGTATTCACAAAAGAGGAAGTGGGGGAGGTGCCTAATCCAATTAACAGAAGCACTCTGGTGGGGAGGGTCGATCCTAGTCCTTTCACAGAAGAAAGGGTTCTGAAAGAACTCCTAAAACTGAAGGTGGACAAAGCAATGGGACCAGATGGAATTCACCCCAGAATTCTAAAAGAATTAAGCAGAGCACTAGTGACACCACTGACTACCCTTTATAACAAATCATGGGAGGATGGTGTGGTACCTGAGGACTGGAAGAAGGCTGATGCGACTCCCCTTCACAAAAGTGGGACCAAGACTGAGGCAGGAAACTACAGACCTGTCAGTTTGGCCTCTGTGGTAGGGAAAGTGATGCAATCACTTCTGAAGGAAATAATTGTTGAGTACCTAGTGGCCAGTGGGGCACAGGATCCAAGGCAGCATGGGTTCACAGCGGGAATGTCATGTCAGACGAATCTAATTGATTTCTTTGACTGGGTGACCAAAGTAGTAGAGGGGCTGTGGACATGGCCTACCTAGACTTTAGCAAGGCATTTGACACAGTCCCACACAAAAGATTAGTAGTCAAATTAACCAGCCTTGGACTGGGTCCCAGGGTGGTAGCCTGGGTAAAACATTGGCTGAACAACAGGACACAGAAGGTAATTGTAAATGGAGTCCACTCTGAAGAAAGAGGGGTTACTAGTGGGGTACCGCAGGGTTCAGTACTGGGTCCAGTCCTTTTTAACGTCTTTATAAGTGACATTGCAGAGGGACTGAAAGGAAAAGTATGCCTCTTTGCAGATGACACAAAGATCTGCAGCAGGGTTGATACACAAGGAGGTGTGGAAAGGATGAGAAGGGACTTGGCAAGGTTGGAGGAATGGTCAGAAGTATGGCAGCTTGGATTCAATACAAAGAAGTGCAAAGTAATGCACCTGGGAAACAAAAACCCAGGGGAAGATTACACAATAGGGGGGAGGTAGTAGCAACAACAAAAATGGAAAGGGACCTGGGGGTAATCATACCAGATGACCTTAAGGTTGGCAAGCAATGTGAGAAGGCAGTAGGGAGGGCTGGGTGAATACTGGGATGTATAGGGAGAGGCATCATCAGCAGAAAACAGGAAGTTGTTATCCCCCTGTATAGACAGTTGGTGAGATCCCATCTGAAGTACTGCGCCCAGTTCTGGAGACCCCATCACCGCAAGGACATAGACAGGATGGAGGCAGTTCAGAGGAGGGCGACTAAAATGGTGCAGGGTCTGCAAGAGAAGCCATACGAGGAGAGGCTAAAGGAAATTAATATGTATACCCCTGAGGAAAGGAGGGAGAGGGGGGACATGATAGAAACGTTTAAGTACCTCAGTGGAATCAACAAAGTCCAAGAGGGTAGCATCTTTCTGAAAAAGAGATGTACAAGAACAAGGGGACACAATTTGAAGATAGAGGGAGGATGGCTCAGGGGCAATGTGAGGAAGTATTTTTTCACAGAGAGGGTGGTGGATGCATGGAACAGCCTTCCTGAGGAGGTTGTGGGTCTAAAACTGTGGGAGAATTCAAGAATGCATGGGACAGACATAAGGCAATTTTTGTGGGGGGTAGGAAGAAATACGCTGTTGGTTAAATAGGATCTGCAGCTTATCCTCTAGGTAGGGAAATGGGCAGACTAGGTGGGCCAAGTGGTCCTTATCTGCCATCAAAGTCTATGTTTAAATATATGTTCACCCCCTCTGTCCATAGATAATCTGGTTACAGAATCAGGTTTAATAATACCTTTTACAGTTTTCCAAAATGCATGATTATTGAGAAGGCCGTCCTTTTGTTTTTATTTAAGAAAGGTGGCTTTCACATTTTTAATTACGGCTTTACATCTGTTTCTAAGACATCGATACTCTTGAAAATTTTTCTCAGAACCATGTGATTTGTACCTCCACAGTTTATCATGAGCTCTTAATTGTTGTAACAAATTAAGGGTAATCCAGGGAGTACATTTCCCACTTATTCTATGTGCTTGATAAGGAGCAAAATTATCCAAAACTATGTTAAATTCGTTAATGAAAAAATCAAGAGCAAAATTAGGATCTGTAATACTGTGTAAAACAGATCAATCAATATTCTTAAGGCATTCCTTAAATCAGGACGTGTCAAACCTTAAAAAACTTCTAGCAGTTCGAATCACGGGCCTAGGCTTAATTGTGCCTTTGTGCTTCCAAATACGAAAAGCAAGGTGATGATCACTAATCGAGTCTGCAATAATACCACACTTTAATATGTGATTCAGATTATCAGATAAAACCCAGTCTAGCACTGTGTGTCTTTTGGTTTTAATATTCAATCTTGTGGGTAATGTTATTAATTGCTATAATCTAGTAGGAGCCGGTATGGAGTGCAATTTGATTTTCTCCTGGTCACTCCAATTAGAGTTGAAATCCTTTACTACTAGTAGTGCTCCAAAAAAAATTATATTAAGATGATCCACAAACTCCAGTAAGCCCTTTTGTTTTTTTTGTGGGGGAATATAAATACAGCAAATGGTCAGTTTTTTTTGTGTCCACCAAACTCCATTTGTATGGTTAAATGTTCAAACAAATTTACACCTTCAGTAAAAATATTTTTCACTATCACCACTAAGTTAGATTTAATATAAAACATTACCCCCCACCTCCCCTTCCCACCAAACGGTCATTTCGATAAATTGTAAAGATCGAGACAGATATCTCAGGATTTCCAATTTTGTCTGTTAGCCAGGTTTCGCTTAATGCTAAAATATGTGGGTCATATCATTTTACTCAGGCCTCTACCTCATGAAATTTACATGGTAAACTATGAACATTAAAGTGCATTATGCAAAGTCTATTTTGTTCTGATACAAAAAATCACTATCAGCCAGTTCAACAGTAAGTGGCCCTGGGTTACTCTAAATATCTCCTGAGCATAACAATAGTAACCATACCATGTAGTACAACCCATGGTATGTCCAATAGTGTATCAAGACTGGGCAGCCCCAGAAAATGTGTGCATGATCTGCTTGCAGTTCCCTGCACACCCTCCAAATGTCCCAAATATTCCCATTCGAGCAGTGGAGGTTGCGAGGCGCTCGCTGAGCAGCCCTCCCCCCACGGAGCAATCACTGGTCCCTTCCCCACGAAACGGAGAAACGGAGGTCACGAGGGTGAATGGAGCAACCCTCCCCTTACCTGCACCGGAGCCCTGAAAGATGATTTTAAAGATTTATTCGAGCAGCGGAGGTTGCGAGGCGCTCACTGAGCAGCCCTTCCCCCATGGAGCAATCACCGGTCCCTCCTCCATGAAACGGAGAAACGGAGGTTGCGAGGGTGAACGGAGCAACCTTCCCCCAAGCAGAGCACCCCTCCCCTTATCTGCACCGGAGCCCTGAAAGACAATTTTAAAGATTTATTTGAGCAGCGGAGGTCGCGAGGCACTCGCTGAGCAACCCTCCCCCCACGGAGCAATCACCAGTCCCTCCCCCATGAACTGGAGAAACGGAGGTCACGAGGGTGAATGGAGAAACCCTCCCCGAAGCAGAGCACCCCTTCCCTTACCTGCACCGAAGCCCTGAAAGACGATTTTAAAGGTATATCCACAGAAAGAACTCCTACTTGTCTGGCTAATCTCGATGTGCCTGGGCAAACATCCTATGGCTCCCAACAGCTTCTCAGATGGACTAACAATAGAGACTGCGACTTTGGCGCCATTTGCAAAATTTAAACTTCGGCATAGCAGTGGAGATAGTTTCTAGACACCCCGATTTCTGCCCAAAAGCCTGCCCTTTAGTGTTTTCCTGACTGTTACCTTAAGGAAGCCTGCTCCATGTCTAGTATTTAAATAACTGAATTAATTTGCTGCTTAAATATTAAGGTGTCCCAGCACGGCTTACACTACCTACTTATACTGAAAAGCGTTGCCCCCAGTTAAACCGGGCTGTTACCTTAAGTACTAAAAAAAAAAAAAATAATAATAATAAAAGAAAAACACTGCCTGCTTTGATAGATCTAACAATTGTAACTACAGCTTAGCCTTATGAATCTTGCTTCATTTTGCAGCTTTAAATACTCTAGTTAACTTGCAGCCTAAAGTTTAGAATCTAATTTCTGATACCTGCTTCATGTTGTAGCCTGAAATACTTTATTAACTTGCAGCCTAAAGTTTAGAATCTAATTTCTGATACCTGCTTCATTTTGTAGCCTGAAATACTCGAATTAACTTGCAGCCTAAAGTCTAGAATTTAATTTCTGATACCTGCTTCATTTTGTAGCCTGAAATACTCGAATTAATTAGCCTAAAGTTTAGAATTTAACTTCTGACAACTGCTTCTTTTCGAGTTAACTCGCAGCCTAAAGTTTAGAATTTACTTCTGGAAAACTGCACTTTTGAATTCCCAGTGTCCCAGCCAAGCTCCTTGTTGTACTCTCAAATAGTCGAGTGCAATTGCTGTTAGGGGCTTACTGTGGAGCACACTGCCTGTCCAGACTGATTCTGCCTGTGTAACCTGTCCGAGGACATACGCAGCAGGAAACAGCCAAATCAAGCCTCTGAAACCTGATCACTCTACTACTGTTTTTATCATCCTCAGCCCTACTTAAGTCCCCTTCTCTCCTCTCCCTCTGCAGATTTATTCGAGCAGCTGAGGTCACGAGGTGCTCGCTGAGCAGCCCTCCTCCCATGGAGCAATCACCGGTCCCTCCCCCACGAACCGTAGAAACGGAGGTCGCGAGGGTGAACAGAGAAACCCTCCCCCAAGCAGAGCACCTCTCCCCTTAACTGCACCGGAGCCCTGAAAGACGATTTTAAAGGTATATCCACAGAAAGAACTCCTACTTGTCTGGCTAATCTTGATGTGCCCGGGAAAACATCCTACGGCTCCCAACAGCTTCTCAGATGGAGCCCCGCCAGCGCTGCGCGCTGGCTCCCCACCACCACCCTTGGTGAGCATCTGCTTATATAGCAGTGGTCACGTGAGCTGTAGAACCTATCAGCTCACTTTCCCATCTACAGGTTATCAGACCTCTCCACTAGAGGTCGTACCAAAAACTGCACTGTCAGCCTCCTACCCATTAAAACGGATTAAATCACTGCTGACTGCTGACAATTGTAGGAACTTAAGATCATATCCCCCTCCCTCCCCATAGCCAATAATCTGCGACATAAATACAATCCTGATGTGCTCCCTACATCCCGGCCCAATAATTCCAACTTGCAGAACCAAATTTGTCCCCTCATGCAGGGACCCCTACCCAAGTCAGAGAATTTACTCTGGAACTTCCTTATCCCTGACTGTTGGGAAGAGCCATTCCCTCAAAATACCAACCCCCTACTTCCTCCTAATTCTAAATCATCCTATACATGAGAGGCTAAACAAGCCTTTACCAATCAAACAAGAACCTCCCCTGAACACTCCCAGTTATAATCCTGCCCCAGACCAGAATCTATAAGGCCCACGTAACTCCCCCCAACTCCATGAGCTCCTCGTCCAGGCTGAAACTAATGCTTGGAGGAGGACATTGAAACTAACCCTGGTCCCTTTTCTCCAAACCTCACCTTCAGTGACCACACAAACCCCCCTCTGGGCTAACATCGGTGGGCTCAAGCTGGCGCACATGAACATTGGGAGCCTAAGGCACAAAATGCCTGACCTTGAGGCCTGGACCCTCCTCTACAAACCGGACATACTAGCAGTGATGGAGACATGGCTAAAGCCTAACATCCTCCCCCATGAAGTCGAGTTGGCTGGCTATCAAACCATAAGAAAGGACAGAGCTGGAAAGAAAGGGGGGGTTCTTATCTACCTCAACTCCTCCCTGAATGTTACCCTGATTGATCTCCCCACTCCTAATGGATCTCTGGGCAAGGTACTACTTGTCAAAATACTCCTGGGAGATACCAAACCTCTCTTTATTGGTTGTGCCATACATCCCACCCCAAACCGCCACCTCCTCCCTAGAATCCCTTACAAATGCCCTCCACAATCACCCCCAGGGGGAGACCATCCTCCTTGGGGATTTCAACCTAAATTGGCTTTCCCCAAGTGTCTCCAAAATCAAGAACCTAATATTGTACTCATCACATACCCAAGTGATTGACTTGCCAACCAGGCTTAACACCAAGTCTGGCAATCACACACTACTCGACTGGGCGCTCATCTCCTGCCCCGACCGGATACTGCCTGCATGGATTATGTCCGACTCCCTGAGCGACCGCTCCGCTATTTTCTGTACTTGGTCCAATAAACCTCCTAAGGTCACCGCCAGAGTGATTGAAGCAAGGAACTACAGCTGGTTTGTACCCACTGACCTCTGCTCCAACCTTTGGAAAGTCAACTGGGACCCCATTGTCTCCCTCCCCACACTTGACGAGGCGCTGGAATACTTCACTAACATGTTCCTGTCTATAGATAACCAACATGCCCCCTTGAAAAGGCTCAGAGTACAGGGAAAATGCCACAAATGGCTAAACCTTAAACTAAAGCATACCATGCGACTCCAAGACAAGGCATGGGGACTCTACAAATCCTCTGGCTGTAAACCAGACTGGGAGAAGTACCGGTGCTTGAGGAACCAATGCAAAAAATCTACAAAACAGGCCAAATCCAGATTCCTTAGGGACCTCCAAACTGGCCATCTAAGTGACCCAAAGAAATTCTGGGGCCACATAAACTCTCTCCTCAAAGGCCCCTCAAAAGAGCATGATGTTTCACTCCTAATCGGGGACTCATTTACCAACGACCCGACTAAAGTGGCTGAAGCGTTCTGTGCCTCCTTTACAAATCCTAATGGCTGCCTCCCACCAGTGCCTGGGACCCCCCTTCTACCCTACACAGACAAGGTGCTACCTCGGCCCTTATTCCACCTGAAACTAGTTGAGCCTGGAACAGTACTCCTCCTTCTGCGCAAAATAAACCCAGACTCCTTTCCTGGAAATGACCTTTTAGAACCCCGGCTGTTGAGGGCTGCAGCCCCGGCCATCACCTATCCAGTCACCCTGCTCATCAATCGGTCCCTCCAAGAAGGGACGGTCCCCACTAAATAGAAAGTTGCAATCATAGTCCCTGTCCACAAAAAAGGAACTCGGGACAGAGTGGAGAACTACAGGCCCATCTCCCTCCTCTGCCCCCTTGGGAGAATCCAGGAAAGACTTGTCTATGATCAACTCCAAGACTACCTAGAACAACAACTACTCCTCTCCAAAGTACAGCATGGATTTAGGAAAGGCCATGACACCGACACCGCCCTCATCCGGCTAACATCGGACATACTTAATGCCATGGACCAAGGCATCCCAACAGGCGCCCTATTCATTGACCTATCCAAGACTTTTGACTTGGTCAGCCATGAGCTTCTCCTTACCAAACTCCATCATCTTGGCCTGGATCAGCTCACTCTCTCTCCTGGATCATGAGCTACCCGACAAACAGATCCCAAAAAGTCAGCTGGCGAGGAGCGCAATCTAACCCCAGGCCTATGATCTCTGGGGTACCCCAAGGCTCCATCCTGGGCCCCCTACTATTCTCACTATTCCTAAATGACATTGAAGAGGATTGTGCTCCCTGCAACCTTATCCTCTATGCGGATGACACCGTAATCTACTTCAGTGACCCCCAACCCTCTGTTATCTCCTCCAGACTTCAGGTCAGCCTCTCAGCTCTTGAAGTTTGGTTCACTACAAACTCCCTAAAACTAAACAAAGAAAAAACAAAAGCTGTCCTCTTCAGGACTCGACACCTGGGCGGTGACCGTAGTGGGCTACTCCAACTCTCATCAGCCCTAGGAAGGCAAGTAGATGTCTCAGACCAGTTCAGGTATCTTGGGGTTCTCCTTGACCAGGAGTTAACCTACAAACTACATATTGATGCCTTAACTAGATCCATACATCAGAGGCTTGGCCTCTTATGCCGTCTGGGAAACTCCCTCTCTGGAGAAGCATGACGAGCCATAGCAAACTGTAACCTCCTTCCCTCATTGCTATATGGCTCCCCCTTACTCCAGTCCCTCTGGGAGTCAGAGTTAATCATGCTTACCACTCTTTATCACCGAATAGCCCACTTTGGAACCAACTCCTCCCCAAGGAGACATCACTGTGAGGCTCTTAATGACCTTCACTGGCCGACCCTAAGGCTTAAACTATCCTATGCCACTGCCTGCCTTACCTATAAATACACCTCCCTAGGCCACCTGCCCCACCTGAGTGGCCTGCTCACTCCCAAAGTCCCCCACCAAACCCTCCGGTCTACAATGAGTCGACTCCTTGACATCCCCCATATTCGGACCAACCAAGGAAAGTGCTCTTTTCAGTTTGAGGCCTCCCACTTGTGAAACTCACTCCCAGCAAGCATACTAGACAAGCCCTCACTCACCGGATTCAAATCAGGACTCAAAGTGTACCTTCTTGAGCTGAGCATCTGCGGCTGTAACCTCTAGATCATGTCCTAAACCTAACCCCTCTCTATGACAACTGACTAAAACTCTTCTCTCCTTGGACTGCCTATAGTTAATACCAATAACACTGTTGACCTGTTGTAATGAAACTGTATCTACCATCTTTGTCTAAATGTACCCCACTGACTATGTATGTGCTCCGAAACTGTGTTACTGTATTCCACCAGAATCCTCACCTAATGTAAGGTGGTTGGTGTACGCAACCCCAGGCGCCCCTGAAAAAGGGATCTCTGGTCTCAGAGGGCTTACCTGGTCACCAAAATCTAAATAAATAAATAAATTTATTTGTTAAAAAATGTACCCGCAATTTTCTAACACTGAATCCTGCATTATACCTCACATACTTGCCGTTCAACACAACATAGAAACAGTAATACTAATCATAATGATACAGTATCCCCCCTCCCTCTGAAATGGCATACCTGTTGTTTCCTTATTGTATGTACTGATATGTGCAAATGCAACATCTGCCCACCATACACTAACAATAAACACTATCCCCACACATGTGCCTCAATTAAGCATTTTAAAAACAGGTATGTGCATACAGGTGAGTCAAACTCTAATGTACCAGTCTGACTCCAGTCAAACTCTGATTATAGCACTTTTCCATTGCCACGTCCTGAAGTGGAGTACAATTTAAAGTTATTTACTCTGCCTTCTCCCAAAGCTGCCACCAACAGGAATTCGGCAGAGCAACTCACACAGGTGGTCACAATCAGGAACGGCAGATGAGCTGTTCTTTGGCAACAGTACGAAGTAAAGAGGATAGGTTAGGGACCGTATGCAAGCAGCAGTTTTGTGCAAAAATACGTAATGCAGGTTAAAACAGTACCTGTGAGCCTCTCAGCATAGCATCCAACATAAATACAATGGCTCACAGCATGAACTGCCAGACACGTATCACAGGGAAGCTGGCAAACACCTTCAGATGTAACAAAGGGTGTACTTGCAGGGACGTGGAGATGGACCAAAAGGAGCCGGCCACACTCCAGTCAGACTTTGACTGTAGCACTTTTCCCTGCACTTTTCCACTGCTGTTGAAACACCAGAGTGCTATCAATCCACATGTGGAGACTTAAGTTTCTAGACAGACAGAGATGCATGCTACCAACATACACTGATGTTCTAAACTTGGACTCAAACCCAGGCCTCCTCTCAGTTACTGTCCTTCTGCTTTGCCATTGCACTATTGTTCCTCCTGGTGAGACAGAAGGTTTCCAGAGAGAGATATAAGCTAACAACACAAATTCTAGTGAGAAAGAAAAAAAAAATTCCCTTTGGGAGTCGAACTCAAGCCCCCTAACTACTGCCCTGGTGCTGTGCCACTGTGCTACCAACCCCCATAGTCCATTCCCCGTAGCAAGAAAAAAAGATTTCTTGAGAAGGTTGCATACAAACAACATAAACTTTTAGTGAGGAAGAAAAGATATCTCCCCGGGAATTGATCCAAGGCCCCTCCCTCCCAGCTACTTTCCTGGTGATCTGCCATTGTGCTATTGTTCCACATGTGAGATGCATGGTAGCAACTTACAGAAAATTGTAGTAAGAAAGAAAAACTGTTCCCCACAGAGAACGGAATTCAGGCTTGCTCCCAACTACTGTCATGGTGCTCTGCCACTGTGCTATGATTCCACGAGAGTAGACAGATGGCTCCTTGAGAGAGAGAGAGAGAGAGAGAGAGATGCACACTAGTAACATAAATTGTAATGAGTCACTTATAGTGAGAAAGAAAAGATTTTCCCCACTGGGAATGAAACCCAGGTCTCCCCCCCCCCACACACACACACACTTTATAAACTGGTGCTCAGCTGCTGTGCTATCCTTCCACATTATGAGACAGAAGGTTTCTAGAGAAATGCATGCTCACAGCATAAAATGTAGTGAGAAAGAAAATGTGCTTCCCACTGGGCATGGAACCCAGGCTTCCTTCAAACTAATGTCCAGGTGCTATGATTCCACATGATGAAAGAGAAGGTTTCTAGAGAGAGACGCATGCTAATAACAGAAACTTTATTGAAAAAGAAAATAATGTTCCCCAGTGGGCAACAAACCTAGGCTCCCTACCAACTACTGTTGAGGTGCTCTGCCACTGTACTATAGTTCTAAATAGTGAGAAGAAGGTTTCTGGAAACAGATGGCTCCTAAAATAAAATTTTAGTGAGAAAGACTACTAAGTCTCTCTTTCTGTCTGGCCTCTGTTCCAGCATCTTGGAAGGATGCTACTGTCATCCCCCTCCACAAAGGTGGCGACTCCTCCTCTTCTGGCAACTACCATCCTATATCCCTCCTCCCTACCCTCTGCAAACTCCAAGAACACATAGTTCTATCCCAACTATCTCCTTTCCTTGACTCCTCTTCCTTTTTCAATCCTTTCCTGTCTGGTTTTTGAAAATTCTACTCCACCTGTTCCAAATTACTGATTCCATCCATGTATGGACCAGTGTCTTCTCACTACCACCATCTTCACCGATTTAGCAAAAGCTTTCAACACTGCCTTTCACTCACTCCTACTTCACAAACTAAGTTCAGCTGGACTCTCTATCTCCACCACTCACTTCTTTAGCTCCTATCTCACAGGCAGATCCCAATCTGTGAGGCTAGGAAGAGCCATATCCCTTCTCTCCTCATTACCACCAGTGTCCCCTAAGGCTCCGTACTTGGTCCACTTTTATTCTCTATAATTATAAATGACCTTCCATCTGCCTACTCATCTGCATCCATACATATGCAGATGACACAGACCTATTTACCTCTGGTTCATTACCAGCTAAGCTAGTGGCCAAGTTCCAGCCTGATTTTGACTCAGTCCAAAAATGGTTTCAGTCAAATCAGTTATCTCTAAATGCCAAGAAGATGGTCTCTATGTGCTTTGGCACTAGGCCAAGGCTTTTTAAATTCCCACTCAACCCTTCTTTCCACACCCTAGATGGCATCTCAATTGATGACATGCCTGTCTTCAAATACCTACGCGTTTGGCTTGACCATCACCTCCATTTCTCCTAGCACATAGACACCATTCATAAAAAGCTCCACCTTAAACTTGGTGCCCTCCACAGGCACAAGAGCTGCATCCCCCTTCCCACCCACCAAGACATCCTTACAAAGATGATTCTCCCCATCTTTAACTACAGTGATATTGTCTATGGTGCTGCCCTTAAATCTGCCCTGGCCAGACTGGATCCCCTTTTCCACTTTTTCTGCCACTTTGCTCTTAACTGCCCTATCTGCACCCACCACTGTACTTTCTACTCTGCTCTCTCCCTCCCTTCACTGGAGGATCACTGTCTGTCCCATTGTGCCTTCTTCACTTCCAAACTCTAGTTATCCTCCCTTCCCCCATCTCAACTCCCTACTTCTTCCATCCACAAACAGCCTCCTCCTACTCCCTCCAAAACTCTGTGTTTCACTTCCTTAAGGTCCCTCCTGGAAAACTCTTGCTGGTCAATCAGCCTTCTCTTTCTGCTTTCCTAAACTCTGGAATTCTCTCCCTTTAAACATTCAGTCAGCCTCCTTGAAACCCTCACTAATCTCTCTTCTCCATTCCCACACCTCTCCCTCCTGTCACTGTCCTTAAGCATCTGCTGACCCTCCCCCTGACCCCCAGGGACCTAACTACTGCCACTGTATACTGCACTTTTTTGTATATACCTACCAGGACACTGTATTGAACCCATTGTTCCTAACTGCTGCCTCTGCATATTGCACTTATGTACAGTGAAGCCCACCAGGATGAAGTCCAACTTTACAGAATTCTGCAGTAGAGTTACTGCAGCAAACAATGCAGTTTCAATGGGAGTTAATCCCTTGTGTTATGCAGGAAACCTGGGACACTGTGCTTCATCCTTGCGGGCTTTACTGTATATACCTGCCTATTATTCTGTTGTATTCTGTATATAATATTAATTGTATTCTCTGTATTTCAGTCTGTATAATTGTATGTATTTTTATTGAATGTTCTTAAGCTCATCATTCTCCCCAAGACACACCTGGAAATTAGCTATTTGGGCTCAGTATGATTTTTTTTCCTGGTGAAACACTTTAATAAATAAAAAAATAAATATATATATGCAGGACCCTCCCAAATACTCTTGTGGTGCTCCACCTCTGTGCTATCACTACACATGTTGAGACCAAAGGTTTCTAAAAAGAGATGCATGCTAACAATTTAAAATGTAGTGAGAATGAAAATAATGTTCCCCATTGAGCACTGAAACAAGGCTCCCTCCCAACTAGTGTGCAGATGCTCTGACATTTTTCTATAGTTCAAAATGGTGTGACAGAATGTTTCTGGAGTGAGATCACGCCTAGAAACAAATTGTAATAAGAAAGAAAAAACTGTCCCCCACTGGGAGTCATTTGCAGGCCCCTCCCAAGTAGAGAAAGAAATGTTCTCCACTGGGAATCAAACCCAGGCTCCCTACCAACTACTATCCTGGTGCTCTGCCACTGTGCCATCATTCCACCTAGTGAGACAGAAGGCTTCTAGGCAGAGATGTATACTAACAACATAAACTGAAGTTAGAAATGAAAAATGTTCCCAATGGGGAATCAGACTCTGGTGCCCTTCCACTGTGCTATAATGCCACATTGTGAGACAGAAGGGCCTGGGGAGAGATGTATGCTAATGACATATACTGTAGAGAGAACAAAATTGTTTCCCATGGGAAATTAAACCCAGGCATCCTCTCAACTATGTTGAGACAGAAGGTTCTAGGCAGAGATGCATGCTGGCAACATAAATTGTAGTGAGAAAGAAAAGATGTTCTCCACAGGGAATCAAACCCAGGCCTCCTTCTAACATCTGTTAGCTACTCTGTGACTGTGACATTATCCCTCATGGTGAGAGAGAAGTTTTCAAGAGAGAAATGTATTGTAACAATCTAAATTCTAGTGGGAAGGAAAACACTGTTCCCCACTGAGAATTGAACCCTGGCCCCCACCTAACTACTTTCTTGGTGCTTAAAGATCCATACTAAGAACATAAATTGTAGTGAGTAGGAAAAAATCCCCACTGGAATCTGGACCCAGGCATCTTCCCAAATACTGTCCTGGTGGTCTGACACTGTTCTGTTGTTCCATATAATGAGACAGGAGACTTCCAGAGAGAGATGCATACTAGCAACATAAATTGCAGTTTGAAAGAAAAAATATTCACAACTGACAAATTTTACTCAGGCAACTTCCCTGCTAACTACTGTCCTGGTGCTCTGCCACTGTACTATCATTTAAGAAATGAGTGACAAGGTTTTCAGAGTGAGATGCATGCTAACATCATCAATGGTATTGAGTAAGAAAAATTATAAAAAGGGTCTGAGAAATAGAGCTTTCTGATTGGTTGTAAACATTCTATTAGCTCTATGTTAATCTTTGATTAACATACATGTACAGCCTAATCATATGCTGAACAAGGTTTAACACTATTTAAAAAACATTTTTATTATAATAGCAATAAGGCACTCCCAGGGGTTGTGTTAATGGCCAGTTAATCACCCTCTAGGGGCATGTAGCACTCGGCTATGCCTCGTGCCACATTACACCCCTAGAGGGTGATTAACAGACCATGAACATAACCCCTGGTTATGCCTTATTGCTTAAATAATCCCACTGGGAATTGAATCTAGACATTCTCCCAACTACTATCCTAGTGCTCTGCCCCTGTGCCATTGTTCAAAATGGTGAGACAAGGTTTCAAGACAGATGCATGCTGATAACATAAAATGCAGTGAGAAAGAAAAAATATTTCACACTGGACATCAAACCCATTCTTCCTCCCAACTACTGACCTGGTTGCAGCGAGTAAGAAACAATTCCCCACTTGAAACTTGACCCAGGCATCCTTCCAGCTCCTGTCCTAGTGCTCTGACACTGTGTTATCATTTCATATGGTGAGACAGACGGTTTCAAGAGAAAGACACATGCTAACAATGCCAATTATCATGAGAAAAGAAAAGATGATCCCCACTGGGCATCGAACCCAAGCTTCCTCCCAACTACAACTTTTGGCGCTAAGTGACTGTGCTATGGATTTTTTTCTTACTTGCTGCACCAGGACAGTAGCTGGGAGAAAGCCTAGGTTCCATGCCCTGTGTGAAATATTTTTCCCTACTACATCCTGCAACTTCCCTGCTATATCCTGTAACCGTCCAAGGCCCTAATTTCCCATCTCACGCCTGTCCTCCTCCCCCCCACTTCCTGTATCAGTTGCTACCACTTTGTTTTGTTTTGTTTGCTGCTAGTACATGTTTGCTGCTAGTATTTTCCCATTGTATTTCCTTCTCACAACTCTGTATTGTACTCCCATGAGTATTTACCTACTTATTGTATTGCACTGTTTATACAACACATTATGCAATGGCAAGACAATTTCTAGGCTTCTGATTGGTCAGTGATGACCATGAACAGTGATGTTGTTCCAGTATAACATCACTGTATCAAGGTCCATCACACATGACTACAGTAAACCTCAAAAATAGCAGTGCACTCCCCCTTGTCAGCACTGTAGGGGACCACAACTGAGGGCTGTAAGAAACTGGAGCTCCTCCCTTCCCCTTTCCTGATTCTGGCTAGAGTGTTAAAACACCAAGTCCACAGGCTTCAGAAAATGACACAAAACCCTCTCTTTCAATTAGCAGTCTCTCAGTTTTTAAAATAATGAGCCATAGCAAAACCGTCGGCTTTACTTCTCATCATGTGTTACAGGGCACAGTCAGAGCATGATGGCCTATGTCTCAGATTAATGGCACAGCTACAACTGCCAGCCCCCATTCTCCTTCTACCTTTCAAACAGCAAAAACTTTACCTTTAAAGGTACCACTGTATTTTATGAAAGTCAGCACTGGTACCAGTAGTAATGGTGATGATCTGTGCATCCCCATTTCAGATAGAGCAGAGCACATGCCACCACTTGGCTTCTGTGCCTTTGCCTTCATGCTTCTCCTGGTCTGAACCATAACTGCTGCCCCCAGTAGTGCTCGCAACTGTTACTGAAAAAAAAAAAAAAAGAACAAAAGAAAAAACTTCATGGAAAGCATTTTCAAACAGGAATGAGATGGGTGGGTGCTGAAGACAGACACCATCCCCTTCCCAACAGTGCCTTGTAGCAACAGCATCACCTTCTGGACAGAATTGGAATTATGGATTTTTGTGTCACTCCATATACCTGCACACACAAAAAAAATGAATCAAAAATGAAAAAAAAAAAGTTTCTCAGCTTTCTTTTTGTTTTTGCATATAGGATGGGAGTATCATATTACAGACTTCAGGAGGTAGGTCGGCTGGGATAACATCACTTAGTAAAGAATGCACTCAGCCTCTGGCCTCGTGTTTCAACCACCCAAGGTGTAACGTTATCCCAGCACAACACACACCCTGTTGTGCATTATTGCTTAATTCTTGTGTTGCACTGTATATAGTCAACTGTAAATATTATTGTGCAACTACACTGTACCTGTTTGTTGCTCTCCCTATGTTGTAATTGTACCCCATGTCCCCGGGTTGCACCTGGAAATGAGCTTCTACTATGTGTGCTTTTCCTAGTTATTAAATTTAAATAAATAAATAAATGGTGAGACAGAAGATTTAAGGTGACAGATTCATGCTAGCAACATAAAATATAGTGAGAAAGAGAAAAGGTTCCCTTCTGGGCATCAAAACCAGTCTTCCTCCCAACTGCTGTCCCTCTGCTCTGCCATAGTTCTATAGATCTAATTGGTGCTTTCTTAGCCACTCAGGTATTTTTAGGGCAGATGTTCACCAAAGGTGCTTCTTGTCTACCCTCCAATATACAGTGGTGACCCACACATCCTCCCAAGTGCCCATGTTGTCATCTACCATTCTGTATTTGGTGTATCAATAATATCTTTAAGCAACCTATTCCAATATTTGATCACCCTTTGGATAAAGTATGAGCCCCTTCTGTTAGTCTTAAATAGTTTTACCCAGAACTGTTCATTCTGATTTCTTGTATTATGAGCAATTTCTTTAAAGGAGAACTGTAATTAGCCCAGCTCACCCACCCCTGCAAGCCTCCCCCGATTAAGGGTTTTGCAAATAAAGCTCCCTGTTCTGTCACTTTCAACTTACTTTATTTAATTTTTGAAAAGTCCGGCGTTTGCCAAAATGGCGCATGTTCTGTAGTTCCATTTCATGATAAAGTGCGGCGCCACACTGCTCGGCTCCAATACACTTGTATTGGAGCTGAGCAGTGCGGTGCCGGACTTTATCACGAAATGAAGCTACGGAGCATACGCTACTATGGCGAACACCAGACTTTTCAAAAATTAAGTAAAGTAAGTAGAAAGTGACAGAACAGGCAGCTTTATTTGCAAAACCCTTAATTGGGGGACGAGGCTTGCAGGGGTGGGTGATTTGGGCTAATTACAGTTCTCCATTAAGCTCAAACCCCATGACTGCAAGTAGGTCTTCATTTTTGTTTATATTATACATCAAAAGAAGATTGCCTCTTGTCTTCTCCTTCGTGACTATGCAGCCCTAGAGAATCTAGCCTAGATTTATAATCTGTGCCCTCTAGACCATAGGTGATCTTACCAAATCTCCTCTGGGTCCTTTTTATTTATCAAATGTAACCCTTTTGATAAGGCAACCAAACCTGGGAGCAGTAGTGTAGGTGAGGCCTAGCCAGAGATCTATACAAAGGTATGATTACATATTTGTGCCCACTGATGACTTTTTTAATGCAGCCCTATATTCTTGTTGCTTTTGCAGCTGCTTTGGAGCTATTCGATTTGAAAATCATATTTGATTGTATTATAATCCCAAAATCCCTTTCTTCTAAAACAGGTTTTAGTTCTATACCTCCTAAATTATCTTTGGCACAAAGGTTTTTATATTTACTGGTTAGTGGTTATAAACCACTGCCAGTGAGTGCCTAACAGCTCTGTAAACCACATATGTGGTTTACAGAGCTTCATGAACCATGGGCACACAAAAATGAAACCAGCACTTTAGAAAGCCGCCGGACAATCTGTCCTCGCACCAAAAGTCTAGTAGCACTAGTTTTTTCACACAGTCGACGTAAGGCATGAGCTTCTTGATGATTTCACAGTACCTCAAGAAACAATTCTTAAAGCTAAAAGAGCACATTCCGAGTTACAAACTACTCCCCTCCCCCTGACATATACAACAGCTTACCTGCCCCGATATTCAGTGCCCCAAGAAATGTCATGAATCTCTGTCCCTATTTTGAATAAAAACACTCATAATTTTTACTTCTGTGGCAGACAATATCAACACAGACTGAGTTTTGGGTTTGCCAACACACTCCCACACAACCACATTTAGTGATTTCACTTCATGAACAGTGAGGGGACATGTTCCATAGACATTAATGGGGAGGATTTTAAAAAGTTGCAATATCTCTTTTAAATGCTTAGAACTAGTAAATATTAAAAATAAAACATGAAGAAGTGAGTTTTAATAACATTTTAGGCACACTTTGGTGTGTTGCCCATATAAATCCCTCATGTTTCACCCTCAGTGTTTATGGGGCACCACACACCTCAGGTGTGCATAAAATCCCAAAAAAAACACACTTTCTCATGCATTATTCTATATATTTCCCACATGCAGTACTAGTGGGACAGAAGGTTTCTGGAAAGAGATTGCTCCAGAAACAAACTGCAGTGAGAAAGAAAAAAATGTTCCTCAGTGGGAATTAAAGTCAGGCCCTCTAACTACTGCCCTGGGGTTCTACCTCTGTGTTATCATTCCACATGGCAAGACACAATTCTTCTAGAGAGAGAGAGAGAGAGATGCAGTCGAACAACATAAATTGTAGGAGACCCAGGAAAGGAGGAATGGCAGAGGGGAGAGTGAGTAGCAGAACATCGTACTGTAAAGCACAGTACCAGCAGGAGCCTGTTATTTGTGCTTTCAAATTCTACAACAAGTATGCCATTTCCTGGTTCTTAGGACTTTACCAAGCTCTTTCCAGTTGAAATTTTAGCTACTTGTATTAGCTCACAGCTGTTCTTGGTGAACTAGAGTCAGGCAGTGTGGTCCCAAAGTCTGAGTACTTGTAGAGCCTGTCTATAGCTGTCGGGTTTACTAAGCTCTGCTGAGGGTATATAGCAATCACCGCTATGAAGGAATGTTTTATTTGAGAAAAGTGGGGCTGTACAAAAAAGTCCTACCGAAATTTGTCTCTCTCCTGGTCCAAATGATTCTAACTGAAACCTTTTAGATGCTCATAAGAGTGTTATACTGTAGACCTTTGTTTTAGTGTTTTTAATGTTTGTAGTGTTTGAAACACAATGACTTACCTATAGTACATAGTGTTTGTAGTTTAAAATTTACCATTACATTTCCATTCTGCTGTTTGACATTCTATCTTGATGAAAGCAAGTAACAAAAGATTAGATGCTTCTGACATAAGATAAAGCTATGGGAAATGTAGTAAAAGTATTGGGATTTTTTAGAAACTAATTAGTTGCACTTTATTTTATTCAATTTTTAAAATTTGTACCACTGGGTATCACATGATCAGATGGCTGTGTGTTATTAGGGTACATGTGTGGCGTCTCAAGTTTAGATGCGACATTGCAGACTCTAGCCGGCTAGCCAGCGTATGTGGTTGGACTGCCACGACTTCAGAAGCTACTTTCAGCAGCAAGTTTTTATTTTAAGCTTTCTTCACTGCAGGTAAAAGTGAGTTTTGAATTTAAACCATAAAAGTATTTAGATTTATATGTAGAAATCTATGCAGTCACCTAAACAAAACTGTAAGTGGTAAATTTCTGCAGGAATAACTTATAGCCTGTGGTGAACTGATAAATTTTAAATATAACTTGCAGTGTTTTGTTAAAGCTTAGTAAGGTTTGTAGGAGGGTAACAGAGGAGCTATTTGAGCTACCTTGAGTACATTGAGGAGAATATTTAAGTATCCTTCCCTTACATCAAAATTTTCAGCTTGGTTTCATTTATGTTCCCCTTCTAGTGGCCCATACGGCTGATTTAACAAATGGCCATCGAGCTGAGGTGCTGAGCAGTACAGACCACCAGAAGAGAAAGATGTATTTCATTTTATTAAGGGGAGAATTGTCTGGACTGAATTCCCAGAACTCTGGGAAAATCCTGATCCACAGCCTTAAAGTAAAGAAAAGTAAAGTAAAGTACAAGTGCATTCCATCTTAAAGGGATAAAGGCTAGTGGAGTTTGAATTTGAACATGTGACTTAATACCTTTCTGGGAAACAATATTCTTTTTTATGATACCTGAACATGACAAAATATACTTGCTTGGAAGATTTTGGATCAACACTGAGGCTATTTAAATGCTTTCAGTTTACCATTTTATGCAAGAGAGGGAGTCAACCCTACTGGTGTACATTTTTCCCAGTTTCTGTCTTTGACTTTTGGCTGATAGTTACAAGCTGAAGGACACATCAAGGAGTTGTAAAATTGTAGAACTGTGAAGACAGATACAGATATTCTTTTGAGAAGCTATAGCCCATGCGCTTTATATGCTTATGTGTTTTGTGTTTAAAAGAGATAATATTTCAGCTGATTCATTTGATCTAAGTATTAAATGAAAATAATTGACTAATTACTAAAACATATTTTGGGTCCCCTAAAATAGCATTGATACTGGGATCTAATAACTTAAGTCCTACAGTTTTTTTTAGTCTTATAGGCCTGGGGGAGTAGTAAAATGGTTTTAACTAGAAAACAAGCAGCTGAAACCGAGGATGAGAGGGGTGTTGAATTGAATTTGGAAGTGGAAATAAAATTAATGAAACCAGTCCTTGTGCAATAAAAGGCAAATTATTATAACAGAGCAATATTATTAAATATAACACTATCCCTGCAAAACTAGAAACTACTAATTTTAAACCTTCGGATAACATTTCATCAAAACCTATAAAACATAAAAGGTTTAAATAAAGTGAAGCAGAATAAACAAAAGGTAAAGAGCAAAGAGAGACAAGCAAACTAAACAAACTAAAATAGGTGAGCATTTCCAGCAACCTAAGATAATAAGAGAGGAGCTGCCAGTTCTGTCTGAGATAGTGCAACACCAGGAAGGAAATGAAAACAAAAATGTATAAGATTCTGATGACTCATCTACCCCAAAGATCTTTAGCATGACAAACTCAACCCCACAGGAAAATGTGTCTGTGATGTCTGGTGATATAAGTTACACAAAAAGCCAGCCAATTTTCTATGAGCAAGTGGGTAAAAGTAGTCTGCAAAATTCAGGTGCTCTAAATAACATAACTGCTTCTTCTGCCTTTACTCAGTGTAGTACAAAACAGGACACATCCTTGTCCCTTGTTTTTTTTTCACCTGAAGAGCTTACTGAGGAGCAGTCAAAAGTGGACACAGTTACCCCATTAAGAAATGCAGACCGCAGAGAGGTAATTGTAGAACAGCAAATTACTATTTCTGGTTTAAAAAAATTAGATTCATTGCATAAAACTGATAAAAACAGTCTGAATAATATTGTGTGCAAGTCATATTCAGGTGTAAAAAATCGAACATCTGAGGGAATAGGCACATACCCATTTAAGCTGAGTGAGGATGTAAAAAGCTTTATGAGAAATCCTTATGCAGTGCACCTAATGATTGTGGGGCAGCTGGTTATAGTTAAAAATTAGGTTGATATGTAGTGCCCCAAAGTTTGGCTGACCAGCAGACCAGGGAAAACCTCTTGGAGGGAAAAGGTTAACTCCCCACCCACCCCATACACAGTCAGTTGGCTTGCTGACCAAGCTAGCTGACTGACCACTCTACTGTCCCTATCCCCCTCCCTCTCCCTCCCCTCCCCTCCTGGACTTTTCCCAGCTGGATTCTTTGTCCTGGCCAGGCCAGGCCCGCCACGCCTAACGGGCTACAATCAGCCCAAGAGGCTGATCCAAGCCCCAGGGACCCAAATCAACTGGCCAAAGCTAAGCTCACCCCCAGGCTAGAAAAGGGTCTCCCCTGCTAGCCGGAGGGCAGTTCTGGATGGGGTGGTTGACAGAGCAGAGAGCACAGGAATATGGATGCCTGGAGGCTTACCGGAAGCCCGGGTCTGTAGCTGCTTGGTGGCTGCTCCTCTGTAGCCAGTGGTACTGAGGGTCTTCAGCAGCAGCAGGCTTCCAGCTCCTTGAGGGGTCCAGCATTCCTCCAGACATTCACCAGCAGCCAGTCCATAGGGTGAGCCCTCTTTAGTTGCATGCTGCCTGGGTGGGTAGTTGTTGTTTGGGGTTTTATTTTTTCTCTTGTGTTCGCCCTGGGTGCTGCTACATAGGGCTGCTTTGTAGCTACCCAGTCCTTTCCCTCTGGTTCCTGCCTCTGGTGCCCAGTCTTTGCTGGAGTGGCACTTTTGTGTGCTTGCCCTTGTCCACCCTCCTTGGCTGGGGCACCGGGTTGTTTCTTCCCCCTGTCCTGTGCCAGATGTGTGCTGAGGTGGTGCTCCAGCCCAGTGTGGCAGCCACTGGGTTTGTTCCTGTGCAGAGGGTTTTGTCTGTTCCCTTCCCTGCCCCCTCCAGATTTGTTGTGGGCTTCCGGTTGCAATCTGCACCTTTGGCCACCAACTGCGGAGCTTGTCCCACACCCCACCAGAGGTAGCGTCCGCCCCGGTAGCTCGTGGTTTTTCTTTGTTTTTCCAGTCCCCTTCCCTGTTTTCTGACTCCCGGTCCCTTCTGAATGTGCCCACAGTGCTGCAGCGGTTGTGGACTCCCTGCAGTTTGGTAGTCCATGCCACATTAGAGAAGGGGACCATTCAGAGGGGTGGAACACAAGGTGCAGCAGAAGGAAAGTCCGGGTTAAAAATCAGCACCCAGACCTCTATAGTTCTGCACCTGTGGTCATGAGACAAGGTGGTTAATGCTGGGTAGGAGCGTGACTCCCCAGCACCCACTAGCACCACCAATGATCTTTCTGGCCACCAGAGGACCAGGGCCAGGCAGTGAGTGGGTGGAGAGCCCAAAATTTATTGTATTTGGTGCCAGAGGCTTGAGGAACCCAGAAGGGAATATAAGTGGGCAGAGCACCCACCAACCCGGCAGTACGAGCATAAGGAAGCAGGAGGGGCAGAGCACCCACAAGAGAGTAAATAAAGGGCACTGTGAGTGTTTTAGCCCTTGGGGGTAGAGCTTGGTGCCAAATCAGTGTGCTCCAAGGATAGAGAACAGAAGAGAATGCAAGGCTGGGTGTCAACAAGGTAGGGAGAACTGTAAATTTACACCATAGGGGCAGGGGTGGGGTGAGAGGCACCGGCCCCTTCTGGTTCATGCCTGGTGGGCGGAGCTAAGCCCAGGCTCATGCAGCAGGAGAGGGCAGCCCTAATTAACAGTTATGAAAGGGGTGGACTGGGCCTGACAGACCCCTCCCACTGGGCCGGCAAGCCAAAAGAAAAGGGTTACCATGTTCCCATCACTTTGGAACTTAATATCCGAAAGGAAAGGAAAAATACATATTGGCAATTTAATCCATCCCTACTCAGAGACAGATAATTCAGAGACCTGCCAGAGAAGCATATTCCAGAAATTATCCAAGACAATGTATCCCCCGGACCTCCCCTCAAACCCTCTGCTCAAAGTGGTGCTCAGAGGCTATATAATAGCGTATGCTTCACATAAAAAGCGGGCGGAGTCTACACTGTTAAGCCTACGGGAAAACTTAGGTTCCTCCAGGAGGCTCATGTGCAAGGTGACACTGATCTCCTCCCTTTGATATCTCAGACTCAGGCCAAGATTCAACATTTGCTGACAACTAAAACTGAACAAGCTCTAGCCTGGCTGAGACAACTCTATTACGAGGGAGGGGCTCGGGCTTCTAAACTCCTAGCTTATCGCCTAAGAAATCAAGCACAACAATGCACCATTTCTAAAATCAAGGACCCCATATCCAGACAGACCCGATATTCTACACCACATATTCTAGACGCCTTTAGGAAATATTATCAGACTCTTTACTAGCCCCCTCTGACTGAGTTTGATCCACAAAAAAATGACAACCTTTCTTTCCCAGCTTCACCTTCCTACCCTCTCGGCCTCACAGCAGGCACAGATAGTAGCTCCCATCACTGAATTGGAACTTCAGACTACAATTCAAGGACTTTAAAATGGGAAATTGCCAGGCCCCGATGGCTTTGGGGCAGAATTCTACAAAGGTACATGGATCCTAGTACGAACGCTCCTCTTACAAGTCCTGCAAACTGCACATATCACTTCTTTTCCCATCTCATGGAGACAGGCAACAATTTCGGTGATCTTGAAACCCCCAAAACCCCCACACCTGTGTGACTCATACTGCCCTATATAAGTACTTAACCAAGACTATAAGATTTACACAAGTATCTTAGCCTATAGACTTGATCACATTCTCCCTTCATTAAAACATCTGGATCAGTCAGGATTTTTCAAAGGTAGGCAGACAACAGACAACATCAAACGAACACTATATCTTATAGATCATGCCCAGTCCACAAAATCTCCCCTCCTGATATTGAACCTTGATGCTCAGAAGGCCTTTGGTATGGTCTTTTGGGAGTTTCTTCAAGTCGCCTTACAAAAATTCAAATTCCCAGCTCTTTTTATGGATGCTATTAGAGGAATATATACTGACCTGGAGGCGGTCGTGAAACTAAATGGGTCACACTCTGACCGCTTCTCTCTATACCAGGGCACCTGTCTGGGCTGTCCCCTTTCCCCATACCTGTTTGCCCTTTTTGTTGAGCCCATAGCTCAGCTACTCTGACAAACCCCCAACCTTCATGGATATAGAGTCTCTGAGTCATCATACCATAAACTAGCCTATTACGCAGATGATCTTCTTTTCTATATCACCCGCCCCGAAGAATCATTACAAACTTTAACTTCTCTTCTGAAAGAAATAGAGACCCTCACAGGCTATCCCATAAATCAAAACAAATCGGGGGCTTTACTTATACAACCCCCTCTTCCCCCCTTGTTCTGAGATATCCGTATAAATGGAACAAACCGTACATAACCTATCTTGGAATTAAAATCCCACAAAACTTTTCAAATTTATATATCCTGAACTATTCATCAACCCTCTCTAAAATAGATTTGGACCTGCTGAGGTGGACTCCACTTCCCCTCTCGTTGTTGGCTAGAGTCCAATCCATACAGATGAACTCTCTTCCAAAGATTTTATACTTAATGCAAAATAATCCCCTTCCTCTTTCAATGCAGGATGTTCGGAGGTGGGACAGCTCCATTAGTCATTTTTTATGGGCAAATCAACGTCCTAGACTAGCATTGACTAAACTTCAATACCCTAATGACAGAGGGGGACTCTCCCTTCCTAATATTTATCATTATTGGATAGCCACCCTGCTTGCACATATAACTACATGGCTTCTGCCTCAAACTCGTGCTCCACCATGGCTGAGGTGGAACAGGCTATGGCGGACAGTCCTTTAAACTATTCCTGAGTGTTCCAACATAACAATATAATCCAATTACAGAGGGGCTCCAGATTCACTAAAGGGATGCTTCAATCTTGGCTGAAATTTCTAGCTCACCTGTCAAATATGTTTTTGTCCACTTGGTTGAGTATCCCAGCAGAAAACCCATTGTGGGCACTGGCATAACTTGATGTCACCTTTCAATCTTGGGCTCAGAGGGGCTTGCGGCACACATATCAATTCTTTGATAAAGCTGTATTTAAAACATTTGACCAACTTAAACAGGAATTCTCTTTGGATAGGAGTGACTTCTTTAGATTCCTGCAAATCCAGCATTTCTTAAACTCAAAAATTGACTTAGACGTTACCACCCAGATTGTTTCCCCTTTGTGCTTCTTGCTTATCCAGTTAGCAGGAGGTGGAGACCATAGCCACCTGGTCTCTTACTTCTACAAGGCCCTACAGGGGGCACCAACACACACTATGGACGTGGTGCAATTTCACTGGGAGGCTGAACTCCAGGTCGAATTATCCCAGAGGGATTGGCTCCGGATTTGGCGAAGGCAACACAAAACCTCTAGTTCATATACCTGGAGGGAGTACTCTTGGAAGGTGGTGTCCAGATTCTTCTGCACTCCTCAGATTACTGCTAAATACCTGGCTGGGGGAGATTCCTCTTGCTGGAGAGGTGTGCATGCGAGGTGGCCACGCATACCCACATTCTATGGTCGTGCCTGGTGCTGACAATGTACTGGTCTCTAGTCAAAAATAGAATCACACATCTTTTCCCAGCTTTGGGTGTATTTTCTCCAGCACAGGGGATTCTTCTCCACTATCCTCTTCACTTCAAAGATCCTCATAAAATATGCCTTCTTAATATCTTGCTGGGAGCAGCCAAGAAATGCATCACTAGACTATGGCTTCATCCGGAGTCCCCCTCCATCTCAGCCTAGGAAGACACTGTATACGACATTTATAAATTAGAACATATGACTGCCAGAATCCAAAATACAGTCTCTCAGTTAATGAATCATTGGAACGTCTGGTTTCTTAATATCTCTCAATTTAGAACAGATCAACCCCCTTAGGTTGGGGTGTGAGAGTGGGCAGGTGCTTGTGTTCTTGTGGTGGGGCTCGGCCAGCCCTGTGCTTGTGGTCCTCCTTAGGGAGACCTCCCTTTGATTGGATGGGAGGGGATTTTATCTAACGCTCTTCCTGGTGGACAGATCGACTCCCGGGCTTCCCCCTGTTCCCCCCTAGATTCTCAGTTAGAAAGTGTGAAATGGACTTGTACACTGATCTTTAGTAAATATTGGTTTGTAGAATATAACTATTAGCTCCAAAGCTAGGCAGAGAATATTTATTATATTTATTATTTTAGATATACCCTCCTAAGGACATTTATCCTCTTTCTTAGCTAATTTAATAACAAACTATTTTATTTCCTTTTTTATTACTATAAACTCCATTGTTAACCATTTGATGCACATGATATTGAATTCCTGTAACCATGTTCTGTGAAGCCATATAAGTTAAAAACTTGTAATAAAAAAACAGTTTCAAAAGAAAAGGGTTCCCCTGGTGTTTTAAAGGGCCAGTGCCCCACTTCAAGGTTGTCCATCCCATTTTCCCCTGGGCTGCTTGCCAGTAGCTGGTGCACCTGCAGACAGAGAGGATGGACAGGCCTATGCTGTGCTGCCTGCCATTCGGACCTAGGCCTTAAGAAAACCCAGTACCTTGTGGGAAAAAATGTGTATTGTTGTGTAATTGCCAGTCTCAGTGCTTTTCCAGGGTTGCACCCTGGGACACTATAGACCTCAAACGTTGCCTCCAGGCCTAAATAAGAGCACTGCAGGCCTTGAACTGCCTGCCCTACACCCACTGAAGATAGTTACTTGCACCAGGGCTGAACGTGCTTACCCTGCACCTTGACCAGTTGGTTCCAGGACTGTTCTATAAGGGGTCTGAACTGCAAGCCCCACCACCAACTGTGTTCAAATACCTCAGTTCTCCTTCCCTCCCCCAGTCTGAGCTGTTGCCATTGGGGAGCGAATCGACTGCCCAACAGTGGTCCCGCCTCCTGAACTAATTGCCCTACAAGAAACTGCAACTGCCTGTGCCCCTGAGTACAAGGGCCACCCCTCCTGCTCCTAGCCAAGCTTCTACTACCTTTTGCCTAGCCCACCAATGTCTGCCAAAGACGGAGACTACAGTAGCCAGCATAGCAATAGTTAAAAGACAAAGAACCTCTGCGTGCAAGCACTGAGGCAATGGTTACCCCAAAGGGCATTGGCCGGGAAACCAAATTTCAAAGAAATACAAAATCACACATGCCCTCATAATGCAGAGCATCATGGGCTGCATATGCAAATCACCACAGAATATTATGCTGGTTCAACTTTAAGCAGAAATGCATAGTGCCGAAAGGCCTCTCACACAGTTTGCAAAGGGTGCCAACAGAAGACATAGACACATAGACATAGGCAATAGTTAGCCCCCCCCCCCACTGTAGTCAGCCTAGGAGCCACCTTGGCTCACGATAGTAAGGCTCCCTCCACAGTACGTGACTAGCATTGCCCTGTTTTTATTTTTTCTTCTTTGAGGTGGCCATAGCTCCCTTTTTCAGCTGGGCAGCAACTCAGCAGCAGCCGTCTAGAGGACCCTCTGTCACAGCAGAAGGACATCACCTCGACCATCCTCCATCCTTCCATCATTGTCATCTTCAGCTCCTGGACCAGCCTTCATCCTTCATCTTCAGCATCCCCCTTTCTCTTCTTCATCCTGTTGTCCTTAGTCTTCCTGCCAACCAACAAGACCGATCAGTCACCAAGGTACTGTACCAGACATTCCAAGCTAGCTAGCCACCACGTTCTCCACACCGAAGAGACTACTCCTACTGCTGGACTGTCATACCATAAGCTGGTGTGTTTCTAGTTATCCTTGGCCAAGGTGGTTAGGCATTGATAAAGTTATTACGGTCAACGTCTGCAGACATAGGGCACTGGGTGACCCTTTTAGAGGTACCTTATGTATTGATATTATATATGACTGCTTACTTTTACCTTCACTGCACCTAGACCTGAATATTTGCCTTCTATCATTGTGTTGTGTATGACAATCACTGTGAGTGCCTTGTACTCTGCAACCACATAACCAGTTATTTTCCAGCGTAACCAGTGGCTGTCCCAATAAAAGCTTGCTGTTTGCACCTGGAACTGTTGTGCCTGCCTCTCCTTGAAAAGAAGAGACAAACCACCCTCCTAAGTCTGGTCACCACAACTTGGCGTAGTCGGCAGGATTAGGAGTGCAAAGCAGGTCCACGCTCCATGACAGCTTCAAGATGGGAAATAGCCACTACTCCAGCTTTAGCAGCAGTGAGGAGGAGGAGGAAGAAGATATGCAATCCCTGCTCACCGTGTCATACTACTTTGGCACCCTCTGGCTCCCAAAATACATGGGTGACCCCACTGACCCCAATGGTACCAGCCTGGGAGAATTCAAACATAAAATGAAAGCGCTGTTCTGGCTACACAGGATCCTGGAGCACCAAAAGGTGGAAATGATAGTTGGACAGCTGGGAGGGGCGGACCACCAAGAAGCCATGAGCTATCCCAAGAGGGAATGAGCCACTGCTGACCGAATACTGACTCGGCTAACCTGCACCTTTGAGACTAGTACCCTGTCGGAACTGAAGATGCATTTTTTTGCCCACACCCAAGGCCTCAGACAGAGTCTATGAGAGTTTGTGCTGAGCCTCCAGGAAGCCCTATGTGCCGTAGAGTGAGAGGACCCAGAGGCCATACAAGACCAGGATTGTCTGCTGCTAGACAAATTCATCAATGGGGCAAAAAGTGAGACTCTCCGCAAGGACTTTCAAATACTCTAGGGGCAAGTCCCTAAAGATACATTCCTAGATTTCAAAGAAAGGGCAATTAAAATTCTGGGATCCAGCTGACCAACCGAACAGGCCAAGGCCAATATGCAATACACCGGCGGTTCCCCGAAGATGTGGCTGGATAGCATGGCCCCTGCAGAGGCCTTCTATGCTCAGGGCTGGTGGATGGAAGCTAGCCACACCCCTATTTGTCTTACTGAGTGTGTGCAGATGGTGCATCATATGGCTCAAGCACCCGACTGACGTCCCGGCCAAGGGATGGGCCCTCCTCAGAAGGAGCTTATCATCAAGCAGGTGGCTGACATGTGCCTGGAAATCAGAGAGCTGAAAGGGGGTCTGCAACACAAAAGCAGGCATCCAACCAGCCAGGGCCCAAGGAATCCAGGGAGGAGGCCAACTGACCGGTTTGATGAATGTGGCAGGCCCATTGCCGGAGATGTGGCATGAGCGACCATGTGGAATGGGAGTTTATGCAGTATCCAGTAGAGGCTGCTAGTTTAAACTCCGAGCCCCCAGGACCATGGGCTGAGTCTCAGGAGAGAAGGAGGAGCTAGGCCCACAGTACGAGACAGAATACAGCAAGTACGTAGGAAAGTGCCCCATCATACTCATTTGGATTAATGGTGTTAAGTTTTTGTGGCACTCCTTGACACTGACTCTCAAGTCACCACTATCCAGGGTGAACACTTCTTCTGGCACTGGCCTGAGGCAAAACTCCAGACTCCACCCCAGAAGTGGCTCCAGCTAATCGCAGGAAATGGCTTAGACATCCCATACCACGGCTACCAGGAAGTCGACATCCAGTTGGGCATGACCATGTACCCAGACCAAGGGATCATCATCACCCAGACTTCAACCGACAGTCTTTTCCCCATTATCCTGGGAATGAATTGCCTGCCCAATTGCTACCAGGAACTGTTAGTGGTCCCACAGGCTCTAGCCACCAATGTACTGAAACTCAAGGGGGCATGTCTGGCAACGGGCCATCCAAGTCATACAAAAGCTTCAGCAGTTTGTCAATGACAAAGGAGAGATTGGCCTTGTGCGAGTGGTGGATCCCCGACCCGTTGTGCTAGGCACTGGGTCTGAGACTATCATTATCTGTAAAGCCAGAAAGGGGGTACAAGGGGAGCACTATATCACCCTGCTGGAAACCCACATCCAGAACGAGGATAGCACCATAGCCATTGTCCAGAGCCTGGTGATAGTAAAAAAAGGGGCAGGTGCCAGTGAGGGTCCTTAATTATGGAGTGACCCCAGTAAGGCTGTACTGACATCAGCCAATTGGACGTCTGGTGCAGATCGATCTGGATACAGTGGAGGAGACAACCCCCAAAAGCACCTCTGGCGTGGGAGGTGCAGCTGTCTCCGCAGTCACCATGGCAGGGTCCAAAGCTTGGAGGAAAAGTGGCTCCAGGAGATCGGTCTGGGCACCCCCGATGTCACGGAGGAACAGCGGCATGAAGTGCTGCAGCTGATCCAACAACATTGCATGGCATTCTCCCAGCACCCACTTGACTTTGGATGTGTTAAGTCCATGCAACACCACATGCCAATGGGGAACCCCCCCAGCAGAGAATGCTTTCGACCTATACCGCCTGCCTGTACCAGCTTGCCAAAGATCTGATCCAAGAGATGCTGGATGCCAAAGTTATCCAAGAGAGCCACAGTCCCTGGGTCACGCCATTGTGCTCGTCAAAAAGAAAGATGGGCAGCTCCAGTTTTGTGCCAGCTACCACAAGCTAAACCAGGTTAAGCACAAGGATGCCTACCCCCTGCTCTGAACTGAAGACTCCCACACTGCACTGAAATCCACAACTTGGTTCTCCACCCTAGATCTGGCCAGTGGTTACTTACAGGTGCTGATCACCCCAGAAGACCAAGAAAAGATGGCCTTCACCGCACTAATAGGACTGTATGAGTTCACCCGAATGCCCTTTGGTCTATGCAATGCCCCCAGCACTTTCCAAAGACTTACTGAACACTGCTTGGGGTGCCACAACTATGATATCATCCTGCTGTACCTGGATGATATCATCATCTTTTCCGCCACCTATCAAGAACACCTGCAGCACCTACGGGGGGTCTTTGAACATCTGACTGACTATGGCCTAAAGATCAAACCTTCCAAATGCCATCTCCTCAAAGACCAGGTAAACTACTTGGGCCACATCATTGGTGCAGCAGGAGTTTCCCCTGACCCAGACAAGATTCGAGCTGTACAGAACTGGCCTGCCCCGGCAACCATCAAAGATGTCTGCAAATTCCTTGGTTTCATGGGGTACCACCGCCGATTCATCAGAGACTTTGCCAGAATCGCAGCCCCACTGCATTAAACTCCTCCAGGGGCCCAAAGACCTGAAAGAAGAAGAAGAATCAGTATTTATATAGCGCTTTTCATACACAGTATTCCATTTCCAGTATTTGTTATCTTTTGCTCGTTGGAGATTGAACTCTATTGTAACAAAACTGTAATTGAACTGTAACTTTTTTGTTTGTAAGTACTGTGTCCCTTGTACTACTGTTCTGATGTCCTCTTTGTGACGAGGTACCTTTGTAAATGAGCCTCTGGCTCAAAGGTTTCTAAACTGATGTTTAAATAAATAAATAAATAAAGCGCTTTACAAGTAATGCTAGACTGGTAGTGAAGTGACTGAATGTGTGGTGGTGGCCATATCGCACATCTTCACCCACACACAGCCTGGATAATTGCATGAACCGGTTTATGGGAAGGAGAATGTTGGCCAGGACACCGGGAATGTTCCCTGCTCTTTACGAAGACTGCCCTGGGTTCTTTTACTTCCACCTGGACACCCACCAGAACAATGCCAGGATGGGCAGAAGGGACCTTGGTTTAACTTCTCATCTGAAGGACGGCACATCCCAGCAGTACAGTACCCCCCAATAATGCACTCGGATGCCAGCGATTTTTAGGTGCAAGTCCAATCCCGGTGTGGGACGAGAACCCACGACCTTCTGGTCCAGAGGCGGATGTGCTACCAACTGAGCCACGCTGACACCTGAAGGCAACCCGCAACGCTCCAGTGTACTGGGCAAAACCTCAGCAGGTGGCATTTCAGCACCTAAAGAACATCTTAACAGAGGCACCTATCCTGGCCTACCCGTACTATATTCAGCCATTTGTTTTGTACACAGATGCCAGCAATTGAGGACTAGGGGCAGTCCTATCCCAACACCAAGAAGGGGTCGAGAGGGTCATTGCCTATGCTAGCCGAGGGCTAAGAGGGGCAGAATGCAATGACGAGCACTACAGCTCCTTCAAGCTTGAGTTCCTGGTGCTGGTGTGGGCAGTGAATGAGAAATTCAAGCATTACCTGGCAGCCACCTCCTTCATTGTGTACACGAACAACAACACCTAGCTCACCTGAACGCAGCCAACCTAGGGGGCCTTAGAACAGTGGTGGCAATCCCAACTATCAAACTTTAACTTTGAGATCCACTACTGGGCAGGGCAAGTAAAGGCTAATACTAATGCTCTGTCACAGTTACCTGACAAGGATGAGCCCGAAGAAGATGGGACTGCCCAAGAAAATGTGGAGATGCCCCCATTTTCCACAGTTCACCCTGATGTGGTACAGGCTTGCTGCTGCAGCTTCCCACAGATTGTGCCTCCAGAACAGGGGAATCCACCCTCCCCACCTCTCCAAGATGAGGACCAGTGGGGCCAAATTCAATGTGAGAGTCTGATTATCCAGCAGATCCAAGAGATAATGGTGGCTGGGGCTTCACTCTCCCCCCAAGCATGACTGCAGGCCCCAGAGGAACTCCTTAAACTCCTCTGGCACAGAGACTAGTTCTCCATCCAGCAAGGGAGGCTGGTCCAAAGATCCTGGTGCCCCACAACCCTCCAGCCTTGTGCGCAAATTGTCTTGACAAAAGCAGCTGCGCCCCTAGTGCTACGAGCCTTCCACTATCTGTCTGGGCATTTCGGCCACGCAAAAACTGAAAGCAACCTCTGAGAGTGCTTCTACTAGGTTGGTATGAGGGAAGACGTCATCACCTGGTGTCATACCTGTGCAGCATGCAGTCTGAAATGCAGTCCAGGTTCTGCAGATCGAGCACCTTTGGTACCCATGGTCAGCCATGCACCCCTAGAGTTGGTCGCAATGGACCACCTCAAGTTGGATCCCATCAGAGATGGGTGAACCCATGTGCTGACCATCACTGACCACTACAGCGAGTTCCTGGTGGCCACACCCATCCGAGACGTATCCGCCAAAACAACTGCTACAGCCTTTTGGACTCATTTCATTCAGTACTATGGGTTCCCCACCCAAATTCTTGCAGACCAAAGTGCAGCCTTCAAGTCACAATTTTTCAAGGAGTTCTGTTCACTTTATGGGAACAAAAAGCTGCGAACCACCTCATACCATCCACAGTCCAATGGGTGCTGTGAGCGGGCCAACCACACTATCAACAACATGCTGAGGTCTCTGCCGGATCACCAGCTCACCGACTGGCCTACCCTCCTCCCAGAGCTGATCTACATTTACAACACCACCACCCACTACTCCACCCGGTACGCTCCCTACAACCTCCTATTTGCACGATATGGACGCCTACCCATAGACCCAGTTTTGGAGGGTACCAGGGCAATCTGAACCAACCCTAATCATTGACTGGGTACAGAAGAACCATGAGTGACTCTAAAGGGCTGGCCAAGTGGTCTCCCGCAAATGGACAAGGCACACCAGCAACAAAAGGATCTGTAAGGCAGCCAGGCCAAAGCCCAACCCCTTGCAGTTGGAGACAGGGTTCTGCTCAAGTGAATGCACCATATCCAAAAGCTCAAGATTAGGTGGGAACCAGATCCCTACCTAATTGTGGAAATCCCCAATCCGGACCTCCCCATCTACCGCATCCGACAGGAGTTGGATCCCTCCCAATGGAAGATGGTGCATTGCAACCTCCTCTAGCCCTACGCCTTCAGAGCTGACCAGCCAGTGGAAGAGGCTGATCCAGCATCTGCAAATGTCAACCCCAAGGAAGGGCAGGAACAAAGATCCGGGGGCCATGAGGATGCACCCCAGACAACCTCTTCTTGTGGCCCTGCCTCAGCCAGGTCCCAGCCCCCAAATCTCAGGGGCCACACTTTGTGGCAGAGTGGCAGGCAGCACAGCCGCCCATGGTGGATAGACGGGCCCCCGACCCACCCTGTGTGGGCCCACCAGCACTGGACCTGCCCCATACGGGCATGCCGGTGCCCGATTCACTAGCAGCTGAGGCCTCAGTGTTTGAACCACCCATACTGAGCTTGCCAACACCAAACTTACTGGCAGAGGAGGCACTGGTGGCCAAACCTCCTTTGGTCAACCAGCCAGCACATGATGAACTCATGGGGGAGGCACCAGTGCCCGACCTGCCCTTGGAAGACCCACCGGCACCAGAACTGCCCTTACAGTGGTCACAACAGTCAACAAAGGGGGTGCCTCCTGTTCGGCTCATTCAGTAAATTTAAAGTCCAATTGGGGGCCAGTTTGGTTGACCAGTAGATCAGGGAAAACCTCCAGGAGGAAACGGTTAACCCCCACCACCCCATACACAGCCAGCTGGCTTGCTGACCAAGCTAGCTGGCTAACCACCACCTGTCCCTACCCCCTCCCCCTCCCCAACTTTTCCCAGGCTGGATTCTTTGTCCTGGCCAGGCCAGGGCTCTGGCCAATGCCTAAAGGGGCCATAAATCAGCCCAAGAGGCTGATCCAAGCCCCAGGGACCCAATCAACTGGCCAAAAGCCAAGTCCACCCCAGGCTAGAAAAGGGTCTCCCCTGCTGGCCAGAGGGCAGTTCTGGACAGGGTAGCTGACAGAGGGGAGAGTACAGGAATATGGATGCCTGGAGGCTTACCTGAATCCCGGGTCCATAGCTCCTTGGTGGCTGCTCCTTTGTAGCCAGTGGTTCTGAGGATTTTCAGCAGCAGCAGGCTTCCAGCTCCTCGAGGGGTCCGGCATTCCTCTAGACATTCACTAGCAGCCAGTCCATAGGGTGAGTACCCTTTAGTTGCCTGCTCCTTGGGTGGGTAGTTGTTGTTTGGGGTTTTATTTTTTCTCTTGTGTTGGCCCTGGGTGCTGCTACGTGGGGCTACTTTGTACTTTGTAGCTCCCCAGTCCTTTCCTGCTGTCCCTGCCTCTGGTGCCATTTGCTGGATGGCAGATCATTGCTCTGCCCAGTCTTTGCTGGAGTGGCACTTTTACATGCTTGCCCTTGTCCGCCTCCTTGGCTGGGGCACCGGGTTGTTTCTTCCCCCTTCTCCTTTGCCAGATGTGCACTGGGGTGGTACTCCATCTGGGTGTGTCAGCCACTGGGTTTGTCCCTGCACAGGGGTTTTTGTCTGTTCCCTTCCCTGCCCCCTCCAGCCTTGTTGTGGGCTCCAGGTTGCAGTGTGCACCTCTGGTCACCCATTGCGAAGCTTGTCCCACACTCCACAGGAGGTACCGTCCGCCCCAGTGGCTCATGGTTTTTCTTTGTTTTTCCAGTCCCTTCCCTGTTTTCTGACTACTAGTCCCTCCTGAATGCACCCACAGTCCTGTGGCAGTCGCAGACTCATTGCATTTTGGTAGTCCATGCCGCATTGTTGGAGGGGACCATTCAAAGGGGTGGACCACGAGGTGCAGCAGAAGGAGTGTCCAGGTAAAAATTTCAGCACCCGGACCTCTTTAGTTCTGCACCACTGGTTTCAAGACAAGGCAGCCAATGCTGGGTAGGAGTGCAACTCCCCAGTACTCACTAGCACCACCAACAATCTTTCTGGCCACCAGAGGACCAGGGCCAGGCGGTGAGTGGGTGGAGAGCCCACAATTTATTGTATTTGGTGCCAGAGGCTTGGAGAACCCAGAAGGGAATATAAGTGGGCAGAGCACCCACCAATCCAGCAGTAGGGGCATAAGGAAGCAGGAGGGGTGGACCATCCACAAGGGAGTAAACAAAGAGTAAACAAAGAGCACCGTGAGTGTTTTAGCCCTTAGGGGACAGAGCTTGGCACCAAATCAGTGCACCTCAAGGATAGAGAACAGAGGAGAAGGCAAGGCCGGGTGTCAACAGGGTAGGGAGAACTGTAAATATACACCAAAGAGGCAGGGGTGGGGTGAGAGGCACTGGTCCCTTCTGGTTCATGCCTGGTGGGTGGAGCTAAGCCCAGGCTCGTGCTAGCAGGAGAGCGGCAGCCCTAATTAATAGTTATAAAAGGGGAGGACTGGGCCTGACAGCCCCCTCCCACTGGGCCTGCAAGCCAAAAGAAAAGGGTTCCATTGATGTTTTAAAGGGCCAGTACCCCACTTCAAGGTTGGCCATCCCATTTTCCCCTGGGCTGCTTGCTGGTAGCTGGTGCACCTGCAGACCGAGAGGATAGACAGGCCTATGCTGTGTTGCCTGCCACTCAGACCCGGGCTTTAAGAAAACCCAGTACCTTGTGGGAAAAAATGTGAATTACTATATAATTGTCAATCTCAGTGCTTTTCCAGGGTTGCTCTCTGGGATGCTATAGACCCCAAACATTGCCTCTGGGCCTAAATGAGAGCACTGCAGGGCCTGAACTGCCTGCCCTACACACACACTGAAGATAGTTTCTAGCACCAAGGCTGAATGTGTTTGCCCTGCACCTCAACCACTTGGTTCCGGGACTGTTCCATAGGGGGTCTGAACTGCCAGCCCCACCACCAACTGTGTTCAAATACCTCAGTTCTCCTTCCCTCCCCCAGTCTGAGCTGTTGCCATGGGGGAGCAAATCGACTGCCCAACAGTGGGTCTGCCTCCTGAACTAATTGCCTTACAAGAGACTGCAACTGCCTGTGCCCCTGAGTCCAGGGGCCACCCCTTCTGCACCTAGTCAAGCTTCTACTACCTTCTGCCCAGCCTGCCAATGTCCATAGAAACATAGACTTTGACAGCAGATAAGGACTGCTTGGCCCACCTAGTCTGCCCATTTCCCTACCTAGAGGATAAGCTACAGATCCTATTTAACCAACAGCCTATTTCTTCCTACCCCCCACAAAAATTGCCTTATGTCTGTCCCATGCATTCTTGAATTCTCCCACAGTTTTAGACCCCACAACCTCCTCAGGAAGGCTGTTCCATGCGTCCACCACCCTCTCTGTGAAAAAATACTTCCTCACATTGCCCCTGAGCCGACCCCCCTCTATCTTGAAATTGTATCCCCTTGTTCTTGCATATCTCTTTTTCTGAAAGATGCTACCCTCTTGGACTTTGTTGATTCCACTGGGGTACTTAAACATTTCTATCATGTCCCCCTCCCTCCTTTCCTCAAGGGTATACATATTAAGCTCCTTTAGCTTCTCCTCGTATGGCTTCTCTTGCAGACCCTGCACCATTTTAGTTGCCCTCCTCTGAACTGCCTCAATCCTGTCTATGTCCTTGCGGAGATGGGGTCTCCAGAACTGGATGCAGTACTCCAGATGGGGTCTCACCAACTGTCTGTACAGGGGCATAACAACTTCCTGTTTTCTGCTGGTGATGCCTCTCCCTATACGTCCCAGTATCCCCCCAGCCCTCCCTATCACTTTCTCACATTGCTTGCCAACCATAAGGTCATCTGATATGATTACCCCCAGGTCTCTTTCCTTTTTTGTTGTTACTACCTCCCCCCCCCATTGTGTAATCTTCCCCTGGGTTTTTGTTTCCCAGATGCATTACTTTGCACTTCTTTGCATTGAATCCAATCTGCCATACTTCTGACCATTCCTCCAACCTTGCCAAGTCCCTTCTCATCCTTTCCACGCCTCCTTGTGTATCAACCCTGTTGCAGATCTTTGGTCATCTGCAAAGAGGCATACTTTTCCTTCCAGTCCCTCTGCAATGTCACTTATAAAGACATTAAAAAGGACTAGACCCAGTACTGAACCCTGAGGTACCCCACTAGTTACCCCTCCTTTTCAGAGTGGACTGTTGTTCAGCCAATGTTTTACCCAGGCTACCACCCTGAGACCCACTCCAAGGCTGGTTAATTTGACTACTAATCTTTTGTGTGGGACTGTGTCAAATGCCTTGCTAAAGTCTAGGCAGGCCATGTCCACAGCCCCTCCCTGGTCTACTACTTTGACCACCAAAGACGATGAAGACTACAGTAGCCAGTGTAGTGATAGTTAGTCCCCTCCAGTACAGTCAGCCTAGGAGGCACCCTGGCTCACGATTGTAAGGCTCCTTCCACAGTACGTGACTAGCATTGCCCTGTTTTTATTTTTGCTTCTTCAAGGTGGCCATAGCTCCCTTTTTCAGCTGGGCAGCAACTCAGCAGCAGCCGTTTAGAGAACCCTCCATCACAGCAGGACATCGCTTCGACCATCCTCCATCCTTCCATCATCGTCATCTTCAGATGATGAAGGTAGGTAAGGCCATGCAACTACTAAGTGTGGCACGTTGTGTGCAGCTGCAATCAGGGATGTGTACATTTGGTGTACATGGCCTCAGTTTTGCTGTTGATCTCCACTGAGCATGCAGTACCTGGTCAGGTGGGTGGGGATGTCTCGTAGTACATTTAGACAATTGTTTGTTATTTCTGTCACCTGCTGCTGGATGTCTGTCATTGGTTGTGTTGACTTGATCCTCCCCCATACTTGAATGTGTGTGTGTGTCTGTGTGTGTGTGTGGTGCTGGGGGTGAATTCGGAGTTAGGGTTTTCAACCCTAACAGCGAATTTCCTCACTTTTGTCGCTGTGGAACAACCCTAACTAATGCATTAAATGGGAGTTTTTTGCCTCTAATTTCCCTTCTTTTTGAGAATGATAACGGAAGGCCCCACGCTCCCGCCGTCTTGTGGCATAGTAACAGGAGCAGCAACGCAAACAGAAATGCTAACAGTGGCACACATGGTAACACACACGGTGGCGTAGACAGGAACGGTCTGCCATGTGATATGTTATCACATAGTAACATGGTGCCTGCAAATGGAAATGTCAATGGGCATGGTGATGCAAAGTGAAACAGAAAGAGAAACAGTATTGTAGACACAAATGGCAAAAATAACAGAAATGCAATAGATAAGCGCAAGGATAGCACACATGGACGCTCCCGGCACATAATGTTGGGGTAAGAGTAAAAAAGGGCCCCGCACTCCCACCACATGATGTCTTGTGGCATAGTAACAGGAACAGCAACGCAAACAGAAGCGCTAACAGTGGCGCACAAGGTAATGCAAGCGTGGATGAGAACAGAAAGGATAACGAACACGGTGGCGTAGACGGGAACGGTGTGCCACGTGATGTCTTGTCACATAGTAACATGGTGCCTGTAAATGGAAATGTCAATGGGCATGGTGATGCAAAGTGAAATAGAAAGAGAAACAGTATGGTACACACAAATGGCAAGAAAAGTAACAGAAACGCAAGCGCAAATGAAAACACAAAGGATGACGCACGTGGTGGTGTAGACGTCAACGGTAAGTGAAACGGGCATGGAACCGCAAGCGGAAAGGGCAATGGTAACAGTAATGTAAGCGCACAGGCTGGTTTTCCCCAAAAGCTGAATAGAGAAAGACAGTGAGTACAAAGAATGTATGCATAATAATGGGTATCGGAGCAGAAAATGAGGACTTGGAATACTAAATAAGTTATATCTCAGGAACCGTACAACGTAGAAAAAAAATTTAAAAGTCGTATGATTTATGACTGCCATGCTAGTTTATACTTAGAATCTTTCAGGCGAAAAGTCCGTATCTCACACCGCTTCCGAGATACGGGCCCTGAAAGGCGTATAACGCCGTAATGTTTTCCTATGGGAAAAAAGACAAGTTCGAGTGCCATAACTTTGCCTCCTGTAATATTTTTTCACCAAACAACTGAAAGGCACATCTGTGGGCTGTTGGCTGTCTTCCCTCAAATTTCAGGAAAAAGACCAAACCATTATTTTGCAGCAGGGATCCAAAGGATTTCTGTAATGCGTCGGGCGCCGTAATGTTAGCCTATGGGAAAAACCGTCAACTTTGGAGTGCCGTAACTTTGCCGCCGTGTAATATTTTTTCAATACAACACTGAAAGGCACATGTGTGAGATGTCGGCTCTGTTCCCTCCAAATTTCAGCCCAAAACTCCCAACAGTTCTTTTGCAGAGCAGTGCCAAAGAATCACTGTCACTTTCCCACAGATGGAAAACTACAGTCGCAATGCGAAAGTCAGTAGTGGAAATTGTATATCTTCGAGCACGAAGTACTATGGTAAGTGACTTTTTCCAGAAATTTGAAAACATATTTCTGGGGTGTTTTACCACAAAATAAAGACATGGCAAGCATCCTCAGGGTCCGACTAGGTGAATACAAAAGAATTAGGTTGCTAGAGGGTCCCAAATTGAAATGCCAACCATTTTCTGATCACCAACTGAAAACAAAATGGCCGATTTGTAAAGTAACAGGCCCATTTGCGAAAGTAAAAATGCATTTGCGACAGTAAAAATGCATTTGCGACACTGTCGAACTTTTGTTAACTTTTCCCATTGACTTATAATGGGAAACTATTTTTGAATAACTTTTGAACCGCTCAATATTTTTTCATGAAATCTTCAAAAGGCACATCAGGACCCTGGCGCATGTTCCCTGAATTTTGGGCGGTCGCATAAACCGTGCGACCTGTAGGCGCGACCGTAGAATTCCAGAAAAAGCGTAAAAGCGCACAGATCATGCTTAATAACTCCGCAGCCGTATATCTGACTGATACAAAACTTGGTAGATCCAAAGGCCTGTGGTTCTTGATCACGTATTCCAAATTTCAGGCAAATCCATCAAACGGTTGCAAAGTTATTAAGGTGCAAAGTTTTGAGGTTTAACATAGAAATTGCTCCTCAACCCTAACTATAGTGACACTACCGTGCCACTATAATATATATATATACACATATATATATATATATATACACACACACATATATATATATATATATATGACTGTTTACTTTTACCTTCACTGCACCTAGACCTGTATATTTGCCTTCTACCACTAAGTATTGTGTTGTGCATGAAAATCGCTGTGAGTGCCTTGTACTCTGCAACCACATAACCAGTTATTTTCCAGCGTAACCAGTGGCTGTCCCAATAAAAGCTTGCTGTTTGCACCTGGACTGTTGTGCCTACCTCTCCTTGAAAAGAAGAGACAAACCACCCTCCTAAGTCCGGTCACCACAGATATTCTCAAAGAAAACATAGCACTGAATATTTTCAGGCTTGAAGGAAACTTAGGAAAACTAAACAAAATTGTACCACCAGTTGAATCACCCTTATTGATTATGAAAGGCACAAACCAAGCTAGACCTGACTTTTCCTCACTATACATTCCAGTCTCTCCTGCTAAAGTTAACTCAAAGAAAATGGGTAAGAAAAGAAACAGTAAAAAAGTGAACACAATTCAGACTGCTGGGGGATATAAATTATTTACATCAAAATATCCCCCTTGACCCTGAAATTGTGCAGGATACAAACAATAAAATAAATCGGGAGAACAAAATGCAAAATGATTCTAAGTCACAGGAAAAGACGAAAGGGGATGTCCAACATGAGCCCACAAACCCAAATTGCCCTATTACAGAACTGGGGAAACCTTCGATTATGCCCCCATCAGAAATAAACGTAAGGCAAAAAGAAATAATGGGTGAGCCTATTCTGGAAAATCCTGTTACAATGTTTAGTACATTTGTAACAGAAATGAAAGCTACAAGGCTGGAATGGAGGAACTGGTGCAATGAAACAGTTGCAGGTAAAAAACCAAATCTATAGGATGCACAGAATGCTCATAATACTCAGAACATTGTGCTAGAAACTGAAGGCTCCTTTTCCTCGCCTGTAGATCACTCCCAGAAAATGATATTGCTAACTGTGCCAGACTGTGCTTGTATGGTAAAATATGAGATTACACAAAATTAGTAACACAAAATAGGGACAAGATTGTGCACCTGCTAAGGGCAGTTACTGGGGTGGTGATTGGAGAAACTGACTTTGTCAACATTCTAAATGACAAAGATGAAAATGGAGTAGAATGCTTGTACATTTCCTGTGCGTCTCCTAGAACAGCAAATCACATATATGGTTAAATAACGATGCAGTTGGAAGGATTGGGTGCTCTACAGAGATATTCTGAATGCAAAAAAATGTCCCCAATGAAGTAAAATTCTCTCGAATTAGTATTTTTGGATTTAAGGCATTACTGAATGAGAATGTAAGGAAATTAAAAAAATGCATTGTTAAACTTATTTACACACTTTTTGCAACTACCAACATCAGAAGTCAGAATAAAAAAGGTTCACAGATGGAACAAAGGGGAAAAGGCAAGTCATACTGATGTTTTACTCCCAGGAACTGAAGCTACTAAAATGATCTTGCATAAGGCCATAGTCCTGGATGAAGTGGGTATACACATAATTGACAGTACTATTCTGAATAAACCACAGAAGAAGTAGATTGTAGAAGTCACCCAGAGGCTGAGCATAAAATTGGCAGATCTATATTTCTGTTTCGATTTAGGAGGATCCTAAAAGAAACAAATTTCAAATTAAAACTTATCTTAAGTGATCTTTTTGAGCAGTTACTTAAATTTCCTACAATAAATGCTGAGGTTTTCTTAGTCTCATGGGTAGGTTTTGATCCTGCATGTGACCAAATATTGATATCAACAAAGTCCACTTGGCTGTATAACAAATTAATGAATAGTGTAAATACTCTAGACAAAATGGGTTTTTACCTTGTTGAAAATAATGGGGAAAAGGAGACCATCCTAACTGAAACATCTAGATTAACTGAAATCGTAAGTTAAAAGCAAGGGGATCATATTTAGCTTGAACATATCTCACCAAATCGATGTAATGCACAAATCAAACTTACTGAATATAATGTCTCTGCTAATAGATTTGCAGTTCTACCTGAGCAGGATGATTGACTAAATGGAACTCAATTTCTAGATAGTGATGTACAGACAGTAACAAATTCATCTTGTGCTTTACTTTTGTGAAATCGTGCAGGATTGTCAACTAAATTTGCTGATACTGAATGGAAAAATTTTGTTAATCAGCACTAGATGACATGATTACAAGAAACCTGGTATACTAAAGAAACAGATGTTTCTTTAAATGGATTCAGTCATTATCATGTGCCTGGGAACAAACTAACAAGATCGGGTAGACTCTCGGGTTGGTTAGTGACATGGTTTAAGATAGTGGAGGAAATGACAGCACATTTGATTTTGTCTCTTTCATTCAGGCCTTTCTGCTTCAGATATCACAACTAAAACACTGTCTAATTAAAACATATATTCCTCCTCAAAATTCTAAATACTATTATCCAACAATATGGGAGGAGTTAACATAATAACTGCCAGCAGATTAGGCCTTACGGTCTATCAAGTCTGCTTGAACCTCAGATCCCTTGTTGGGAACTGAGGCCCCCCCCCCCCGTGTACTGATGCATCTTCTTTCTGTATCTGTCCCACCCTCTCTTGAAGCTCTCCACTGTGAAATCTGGACCAGCTCGCCAGGCAGTGCGTTCCAAGGATCCACCACCCTCTCAGTGAAAAACCTCCTCCTCTTTTCCCCCCTCATCCTTCCACCTTCCAACTTCAAACCATGCCCTCTGGTGATACCTCCCTCCTTTAGTCTAAAGATCCCCCTCCATGTTTACCCTATTTATTCCCTTGAGGTACTTGAAGACCTTGATCATGTCCCCCTGTCTCTCCTCCAATGAAAACAGGCCAAGCTCCTCAAGTCTGTCCTCATATGTCAACTCCCCCAGTCCTTGAATCATCCTGGTAGCCCTCCTCTGTACCCCCTCCAGGAGCTGTATGTCCCTCTTCAAGTGCGGTCTCCAGTACTGTACACAGTATTCGAGGTGTGGTCTAACCAGTCCATCGTACAGCAGAAGAATCACATCCCTACTCCTAGAGGTGATTCCCCCTTACAATGCATCCCAACATCCTGTTTGCTTTGCTAGCCACTCTCCTGCACTGCTCAGAGTTATTCATACTTGCATCCACCTTGACCCCCTAGGTCTTTTTCCTCAGATGAGGCCTCCAGCACCTTCCCTCCCAGGGTGTACCTGTGCATAGGGTTTCCCCTTCCAAGATGTAACACCTTGAACTTGGTGGTATTGAAATTTAATTTCCATGTGTGAGCCCACCTCTCCAGGGTGTCCAGGTCCCCTTGCAGGGCCAACCTCCCCTCTTCCCCCTCAACTACTGCTCCCATCTTGGAGTTGTCAGTGAAGAGACTCATCTCAGTCCCTATACGCACCCTGATGTCAGATATGTATGTATTAAAGAGGATCGGAGCCAGGACCGAGCCCTGTGGTACCCTACTAGTGACCTCTTTAGGGTTCAAAAGCTCCCCACCAACCACTACTCTCCGTGTGTGTCCAGCTAGCCAGTTTCCTAACCATCTGACCATCAATGGGCCTACTCCCAACCCCGTCAGGTTCTCCACCAGTCCATTGTGGGGGACTGAGTCAAACGCCTTGCTAAAGTCCAGGAATAGTAAGTACATCCACAGGCTTCCCCCTGTCTGGTTCTGATGTTACCCAATCGTAGAACTCCACAAGGTTGGTTTGACATGAACTACCTGGCACAAACCCATTTTGTCGACTATCCAGCCCTCCCTCCTCCTCCAAGAACACCCCCAATCATTCCTTCAGTATACTCTCCATTAATTTTCCCACCACTGAGTTAGACTCATTAATTCATAGAAGCTGGGCTACAACAGCCCAAGATAATATTCTACTCTGTGGGACTTTAACACTAGGATAGGCAAATTTGACAGCTATGCTGATAGTGATGTACATAATTGGCTATGCTAGGAAGTCCATAAATTTACTAGATCTTCACTGGACCACAAAACCAGTTCCGTTAATGGGAAGCTTATTGAACTCTTGACAACATATAATCTGTACCCCATCAATGGTAGAATAAGGGGAGACGAACAGGGTAACTATACCCACTTTAACTCTATAGGGCTGTCAGTCCAGGACTTTGTGTTCTGGAATGGATCAATGGACGTCTGGGCCTCCTCTGAAGTACTAGTCAGGGGTGACGGTGATCACCTCTCTTTCAACTTAACATGGGCTGAAAAAACTGTTAGAAATACTGCAGATATAAATCATTTACGTAATATAGAGATATAAAATGTAGCAAAAGTTAGATGGGATTCTGGATGTAGTGAGAATATCTGTCAAATTTTACAGGAAATACCACTCCCTACAGTTTCACCTCCATCTAATAGTGATACTTTTAGTTTGCTGCAGAAGTTACTATTACAATGTTTCAATGAGATAAGAATGCTCCTCTATAAACCAGCATGTGGGAAACATAAGGTCAGTACCTCTGTAACTCGGAATGACCTTGAATGCCACAGAGAAAAGAAGGCTCTAATGCAGCAAATAAGACATATCAAGCTACATGGGGATAAACGTATGTATAAGTTTAAACAAGGCAAGATAAAAAAAAAAAAAATTCCTAAAAGGAAAACAAAAAGAGTACTAAACAAAACAATGGAGTAAAATGCTGGATATAATTACTAACAAGGATTCACATTCTTTTTGGCTGTTGGTAACCAGAGGAACAAACAATAGTAAATACTTTATTGATACTTATATTCCAATTGAGAACTGGCTTGAGCATCATACAAAACTCTTGTTTGACCCAGAATCCACCAGGACTGTTCCCTGGTAGAAACACCCTAGGGAAAGAGCCGAGTTTAAACCTTGGACAGCTAATGAAATATATCTAGCAATAGCGTCTCTGAAAAGGAAAAGGCTCCTGGCCCTGACTTAATCTCCCCAGAGGTTGTTCATGCCTCTCCATTCCTTTGGACAAAAAATCTTTGTGCCATACTTTAATCTGTGCATTGTAAGAAGAGAGATAGATCCCAGATGCATGGAAAGGTGTGTTTATAATTTCAATCTATAAAAAGGAAACAAAAATGATCCAACAATGTATAGACCCATTTCATTGTTAGACATTACTAGGAAAACATTCTCAGAAATAATTTTGGCTAGATTATTGGAACAATTAAAGCAGTTAGGGGGCCTCTCAGAATTTCAAGCAGGTTTTAGGCCTGGCTACTGCACTATAAATACTTACTTCATTCTTTTGCAATTATTTGAAAAATATGTCACATTAAGAAAGCAGAAATTATATGTAGCTTTTATTGACTTCAGTTCAGCCTTTGATAATACATTGCGAGCCATATTATGCTTCAAAAGGGAATACAATCAGATTTAGTTAGTATCATTAGAGAACTCTATAATGACACATGGGCACAAATTAGAATAGGGACATCTGGACAGATTTCATCAAGGCTCCGTACAAACAAAGGAGGCAGGCAAGGATGTGTTCTTGTGGTTGTACTGTTTTGTATTTACATTCATTGACTTTTTATACAACTCTTAGATTCAGCTACTGATTCCCCTCAAATTGGCAAAAATCAGTGTTTGACACTATCATATGCCAGTGATCTGGCACTTTTTTCACTCTCTCAGTCAGGTTTGCAACGTAAATTAGATATCCTAAATGATTACTGTATGCCCAAGCACGTAAACTAATGATAAATGAAATAAAAATTCAGGTGTTAATTTTTGGCTCAAACAATTTTAATAAATCTTGGAAAATTGGAGACAAAAATAAGCACAGTCAAGTCTTATGTTTATCTGGGACTTACTGTATCAAATGAAGGCCTGTGGACTAAATACATAAAAAGTACAATAACAAAACTTAAACAAACTGCTGGTACATTATCTAAGTTCACTAGTAAACATGGTGATAACTCAATAGCACCACTTATGGAAGCAGTCAGAGCCAAATACTTTCCTCAAGCACTATATCAGATGGAAGTATGGGATATGGAAAAAATAGATCTCCTGGAAACTCCCCTAAATAAACTGTATAGAACTGCCTTAGGTGTAGGCAAGTCAGTGCCTGCTTCCTTGATTAGAGCAGAGTAGGGCTTAGCAAGGCTTAAAGCCTTGGCTATGTCCAGAAAGATAAATTACTGGATAAGAGTTTTAAGAATGTGATCACTTAGACTACCGTATGTCTGTTTAATGGAAAAAGTAAGATGGCTGACTATGGGCTGTAGGCAGTCTAAGTGGCTTAACAAAGTCTATTTCACTTTACAAGAATATGGATTAGAATATTAAAATAATTACGCTAGTAAATGAATCCTGGTTAGCACAAAATATAAGGCTATCTACACAGCTCCTGGGGACAGAGCTGGACCATGGGAGCCCTAAGGGATGCAGGACCCCATCCCCAGACACTCACCACCTACCCAGCCCCTGGGGACAGAGTTGGACCATGGGAGCCCTAAGGGCTCTGATCTATGGTGCAGCTGATAATACTGCCCTTCACAGAGTAAAAATTGTACTGAACAAAGCCTGCTGCCTTGCTCTGGGCTGCCCAAAAAAAATCACCCACACCTGCTCTCTCTCTCTACAGCAATACCATCTGGCTAGAATTCAACGGTAGGCTCCAATATTAAACCTGCCTCTTAGCAAGAAAGATATCTTCAGGTCTTATTGCCCCCAGCCTCTCTCCCCCCCGCTACCTGCTCCATCCACCAGGACCACCAGGAGTTCACTCAAACCAACCTTCCTGGTGCCACGGCAAAAAAAACTCCCTAGGCCAACACTCTTTTTGCTATAGAGCCCCCTCATGGTTACCCCTTTAGTGCCCTATGTCATACTGTGTATGACACAGGAAACAGCTGCACATGGCCATAAAGACGTATTTTGTATGTCTGGCCATAAATCTCTCTGGTGCACCGGGGATCTGGTGTGATTTACAAGCTTTGACCCCTGGGGTCACGAGAGCAGATGGCAATCTCACGATCCTGGGGGTCTGGAATGCAGCAGACATCACGTGTTTGCAGAAGCATGCAAACACGTGGCTTGTCTGGGTTTGTCTGCTTTCACTTTCTGCTGGGTTGCACTCTGATAAGCGACGGTGTACCAGAGCACACGGAGGTTGCTACAGTTGCTAATAAAACTGATTGATAACTTGCTTTTAAGTTGCAAATTAAGGACCTGCAGTGTCCTGAAAGAGATTTATTGTGTTTCTGAAGTTAGCATGGGTGCTAAGCAGACTCATTTAGTAGACAAAAAAAAGTTAGAAATTCATTGCTCTTTTTCTCCAGCCTTTGCCTTGTATTTTGGCAATTGAATTTTTTTTTTTTTTTACATTTTTTTTTGCAGACAACTGTTGTTTTAGAACTTATTAGTTTCTAACTGGTGTTTTGTGGTGTGTTGAAAATAAGTTTTGTTTTATAAAGTGCCTTTCATTTGCTTTATTTTGATTTGTACTCCCTTCCAGTGCTCCAGGGTCACCCCTGTAAAAGAGCCTTGTGTCCAGTGGGTCTTACCCAGTTACTCAGGAATAATTAATATATATATATATATATATATATATATATATACATTTAAATAACTTGATATTTTGTATACATTACAGTAAAAGTGTGACCCTGAGCAAGTCACTTAACTTCCTTGTGTTCTCAGATTGCACCTGTAAACAAGCTTCCAGCTTAATGTGTCTTTCCTGGTAAAAAAAAAAAAAAAACACTGTGTCACTCTGTCTATAATAAGATAGAAGCGTAGGGCTCTAGGATTTCTTTTAGTTACAAACAATAGCAAAAATTATTTTTGAGTTAGTGAATAGTGACGCTGTAAGTGCTCATAGTGTGATGCAGTTGTATATAGTTTACTGCTTTTGGTGAAGAGTGTGCACCTTCTGTTTTACACAGTTTTGGTTGTTTGGGGCCTGACACACCACTGTCACTCTGAGATAACCCTTCTTTTGCTGTCCTTTCTAGATACAACCTTCCCCCATAAAAGTAGCATAAAAGAATCTAAGCTATTATACAGTAACGCTGGAAGTATCTGTAGTGGGATACAAACCTAGGGCTCTAGGTTCTCACATAGTTAGCAAAGAATAAATAAAATTCAGAAAACAATCCAGATATTATACAGCAATTATACCCAGCCACAATTTAAGTGTCCCTGGTGACATTCAAACCTTGACCTCTTGGTTCTTACTTGTGTGCTTCAAGCACTAGGCAGAAATATTTAGTGCCTTTTACATGCACTATCCCAAAGTGCTTTACAATACAGGAGAGGGAGGGGGAGAGAGATTATCTCTGCCACTAAGGCATACTGGCTGCTAATCATGCCAAAGAAATACAGTGAAGAGGAGATCTTAAAATATATTATCAGCTCTGATTCAGAGTTGGATGATTTTATTGATCCAGAGTCTGGGAGTGACTACTGTCCAAGCAGTACTCCTACTGATGATACAATATCGAGTGATGCCAACGAGGGTGGTCCGTACAGTCCTAAGACCAAGTTGAATTCCCCACATGGATGCAAGTGCACATGTGTGCCCACCAGCGAGCACCAGCCAAAGCATAAACAGAAAAAACAGAATTCACAGCCCAAGCAAGCATCCAAACATAAAAAGCAGAAGAGGCATGGGGATCTGCCTAAGCTTGTGCAGATACCAAAGCCTGATATATTTCTCCAGAAAGAGGCCCCATGTGTGCCTTTGATGGCACCGGATGCCACAATACAGGCAGAGAGAAGTCACATGAAGCATAAATGTAAGCAGAAGCATCTGCCATTTACTCATGTTATGGCACCTACAACACAGGATGAGGGTAAATGCAAAAAGCACAAAAAAGCCAGAATTAGAGCCCCAGCCTAGGCAAGAATCTCAACCCAAAAGCATAAGCTAAAGTGCAAGCAGTTGTCTGACACTAGCACACTACCCAAGCCTGAAACTCTACCCAGAGTAGATACCCTGACACTCTGACCGAGCCTGATGCATTGACTGAGCCTGACACTCTGTCCAAGCCTGACATGTTGCTGGAGCCTGACATGTTGCTGGAACCTGACACACTGCCTGAGCCTGACACATTGCCTGAGCATGTCACACTGCCTGAGACTGACACTCTGCCCAAGTCCTGCATCTTACCTGAGGGAGACACTCAGCTTGAGCATAATGCACTGTTTGAGCCTGACACCTGCAGTGCCACTTTCTCAGAAAAAGCTGATCACTTGGCAATGCCTGAATCTGAAACTACTGCCCCAGTGCTAGCTACAGGCCATAGCAGGTGCAACAGTGGTTATACTCCAGTTTACCAATGGAATCCCCCAAATATGGAAAAACCATGTGTTCCATCATTTACTGGTAATGCAGGTGTCCAGGTTGACACAAAGGAATTTACCCCCTAGAATATTTTCACTTATTTTTTAGTGATGAAATACTTTCTCACATAGTGGCTCAAACAAATTTATATGCAGATCAGTTTTTTGACTCAGTATGGGGACAAGCTAAAACCACATGCAAGGACTTGCCAATGGACTCCCATGAACTTAGAGGAAATGAAAAGATTCTGGGGGTTGTTGACATTTTTAATGGGGATTGTGAAAAAGCCCACCATCAGCATGTACTGGTCCACCCACCCTGCTCATTCTACCCCTCTATTTCCAGCTATAATGAACAGGAACCAATTTCAGCTTCTGCTGAGATTTATGCACTACAATGACAACACTAAGGCTTTGCCAAGGGACCATCCAGAAAATGATAGGCTTTTTAAATTACGGCCTATTAATGATCATCTTTTTAAAATGTTTTCTGAGGTGTACACCCCATCCCAAAACATTTCAGTGGATGAGTCTCTTCTGCTTTTCAAAGGGAGAATAATATTTAAATAATACCTTCCTCTGAAATGTGCCCAATATGGAATTAAATTGTACAAACTTTGTGAAAGTTCCACTGGGTACACATACCATTTCAGAATCTACACAGGAGAGGATGCCACACAGGATGTTGCAGGCTGCCCCCATGTCTAAACACAAATGAGAAAATTGTGTGGGACCTAATTCTTCCCTTGCTAGGCTATGGCTACTACCTGTGCATTGATAACTTCTATACTGGGATTCCTCTGTTTAATATTCTGTATCAGTTTGATACAGTAGCGTGTGGCACCATCAGATCTAACAGGCAATGTTTTCCCAAAGAGTTGGTAGCCAGAAAGCAAAAACATGGTGACCAGTGCTCTCCGTTGTGATGAACTACTGGCTGTAAAATTCACAGATAACAAAGATGTGTATCGACTTCCGGTGACATCACGGTTATGGTGGGAGGCTGATTTTAGAAGCTCCTTGATCACCTCGCCCTAATCTATTGAAATCCGCAACAAAGCAACTCCAATAAAATATATTTGACAATGTGTTCAAAGATACGTATGGCAGGGGAATCCGCAGAAAACAAAAGGTAAGAAATACTCCTCTTCTTTGAGTAAAATGAGACAAACTACACTGAGCAGGCCTCAAGAAAACCTAACAGTCTTACCCCAGCATAGAAGGCATCCATCGGAATCCTCAGCGGACTGGGAACAGGATGAAATGGGGCATTCGGAAAGCATTAACCAAACACTCAAACAAATGCTAGCCACAGTTAACAAAATTGATACAGTGCTTGTGAATCTGAAGCAAGATGTGAGTGCCTTGGATAGAAAAGTCTCAGCTTTGGAGACTAGAATCGGGGAATTGTCGGATGCGCAAGATGGCACAGAGTGCTTACTCTTATTTCTACTCCAAAGAGATCATGAGACTCAGGCTAAGCTGGAAGAACTGGAGAATCTCTCCCATTGAAATAACTTCAGGATCCATGGGGTCCCTGAAGGTGTGGAGGAGGGCTTCCTGACGATGGCAGATTTTATACAGTAGCTGCTGAGATCTGTGCTTCCCCTCCAACAGATGTAAATCTAGAGGCTGACTGTGTGCACAGATCCCTGGCGCTCAAACAGGGTGACCCAACTGCAAGGCCTTGCTCCCTAATAATTTGCATGCTTCACTACCAGAGTAAGGAGTGGATTCTCCATGAGGCATGGCGGCATCAGGATTTAAGATATCAAGAGGCAACAATCTTCTTTGATCAGGACTTTTCAACAGCCCTGCAAGCAGAAAGACAAAGAGTCCAGGGTGTCATTAAAGAGCTATGGCAGAAAAAGAAAATAAAAGCACAGTTACTTTTTCCAGTGAGGATCAAGATCTACCTGGATTCGGGAGTGAAGACGTTCCCCTCTTTGGTTGAGGCAAGTCCAATGCTTAAGGAGCTCCAACTAATGGTGCCAGACCTTGAAATCAAGATCCTGGAGAAGAAGCTCAGAGCAGGGGCCTGGAACGCAGTAACTCACAGCAACATCAAAAAACGGGGCTTCCGAGGCTCTATCGCTATGGCAGCAGTAGGGGATATTGTTAAACTCATGTTGCATGCAGAAAAGAGAAACAAAGCCCAGAATGGAGACAAGATGGGATCATTAGCACCAAAAGAGTGAGCCTTGCCTCACACAAAAGGTACTCTGTTGATTTTGGGACTGTTTCTGAGCTTTTCTCAGGCTTATGGAGGGAAGCTCACCTCTTAAAGAGTTCCGTGGGGCTGGGGGGGGAATTTTTTTCAGGGTAATTATTAGGTAAAGCCAGGTTAATAGTGTGATAGATAGGTGAATTGGGCAAGAGACTGGACCCTTCATACAAAGAAGAGCTGTATGGAATGTTTGGGAACTTTCAATTTCAGCCCGTTAGAGGGCAGAGGAGTGCTGCACAGAAAGCGGACATTCAATGCAGGATCAAGTTCAATATAAAGCTCCTCACAATGAACAATCGTCTTCTTTGGTTAAAATATAAGAAGGGGGGGTTCTTTATAATTGGCCTATGCAGATCAGGTATTTTAACAGGTGGAGGAGTGAACTTTAAATCCAGATTTCCTGTCATAACATGGGTTATATTGGTGGGTATAACTAAACAAAGGGTGGGGGGGGGTGATTGGGTGGTCATAGAGTGTTCAGCTTATTCCCTCATACGGAGTGACATCTAAAATTAATAGTTGTCAGCTGGCAGCCGCAAGCTTGGCTATTGCAACAACTCCCCTTTACATCACGGGGGACTTAAATTAGTCACATCTGTGACTCCTCTTGGTAGTTAATACTATCAGAGTTTTTATTTTTCCCTAGGAAGTCATCTATATTTGATTTCTTCTTGTTTGTTAAAATATTTTATAGAGGGTCTGTAATGGATCCCAAGTTTCAAATGAGTAGTTACAAGTTTATAAATTTCCTGTTAAAAATGTTGTTTGTTAAGGTTTGTCGATGTGATTTCAAATGGGTCTTGAGGGTACAGAAGGGTCCATGGTGCCTTAAAGGGACTGGGAGGTTGCAATTGTTTTATAGGATGACAGAGAAGAGGTTTAAAAAGGGAAAGAAATGGTGGCTCACTTAAAGATCATCTCCTATAATGTTAACGGATTTAACTCCCCCATTAAAAGAACTAAAATCCTAACAAAGCTTAAGAGAATGAATTGTGATATGGCTCTCCTCCAGGAGACGCATCTCTCGGAGTTAGAGCATGTTAAATTACAGCGTCAATGGGCGGGGAGAGTGGAGGCCTCTTCGGGTAAGGAAAAAAAAAGCTGGTGTGGCAATATTAATTAAGAAAAACTCCCCATTTTTGGTGCAGGAGGTAGAGGTTATACACCAAGGTAGGTGTATCAGAGTATCAGGAACAGTGCAGGACAAATTAGTGCACATGGTAAATATCTATGCTCCTAATACTGGGGCAGCTAAATTTTATTCAGAAATGTTCCAAAAAGTAGTGATGCTATCTAAGGGTCTTTTGGTGCTCTGAGGCGATTTTAATGCTACATTGTGCCCAGCAATAGATCGCTCTTCTGGGAGAACAGAGACTTCCAGGGAGGCCACCAGAAACCTGAACACTTTAATGATAGAGGGGGGGTTGTGGATATTTGGAGATCGCACCATAAAAATACGAGGGATTATACATTTTATTCAGCTTCTCAGAATTCGTACTCCCGAATAGACTTTTTTTTTAACATATACCACAGATCTTCACTTTTTTACCGAATCCCAAATTTACTCTCTAACTTTATCAGACCATGCTCCAACCTCTATTGAATTCACATGGGAAAGGGAACCTAGAATAACTACATGGAGGCTAAAAACATCATTGCTTAACAATAAGAATGTGGTACAGCAAATTACGCCGGACATAAAACACCTTACTACAGACTCCCCTATGTCAGATAACACTCCTATGTTATGGTAGGATACAATGAAAGCTGTTTTGAGGGATCAGTTGATAAGCGTGGAATCAGCTAAGAAAAAATGAAGGAATAAAAGACTAATGGAGCAGCAAACCAAGACAAAAATTATGGAGAGGGAGCATAAAGATGAACCAAGGTGGGAAAGAAAAAACTCTGAAAGAACTAGTGGAAAAAGAAAAGAACTTAGTGATCTAGAAACTGAAAAAGCATAAGGGCTTTTGCGATTCACTAATCAAAAATATTATGGGGGGGAGGCCTTGAAACTCCTCACTCTTAGACTGAGGAGAGAACAAGCAAGTCGGTATGTCTCTTTTCTCCAGTCCAGAAGTGACAATACCGCTAGAATAGAGAAACCAGGAGAAATAGCCAAGGCCTTCAAAAATTATTATTGGGAGCTACATATGGAGAAGAGAGATCCTCAGCAGGTGCTGAAAAACACTGACTCCTTTTTAAACTCATTAAAATTACCTAAATTATCCCCCATGATGCAACAAGAACTGTCTGCCCCATTATAGAAAAAGAAATTTTAACAGTCGTGGATAAGCTTCCATCGGGCAAATCTCCAGGCCTGGATGGATTCCTGGCAGAATTTTATAAAAATTTTAAAAAAGTACTAATACTCAAATTTGTTACAGTTCTAAATGCCACCTTAGAGGGAAATAAGCCCCCAAGATCATGGTGTGAAGCCTTAGTTAAAGTCATTTCCAAACCAGGTAAGCCCTCAGCATTTTGTGAATCTTATAGGCCCATATTGTTATTTTTTATTTTTATTTATTGAAATATTCAGAAAGACCGTTGAGTCAGCAACTCATTTACAAAGGTTCTACGTCATACATAAAAGGATACATGGACAGAACTTGGAATACAGATTACAGTACAATTACAAATAACAGTCAGTGAGGTTTCATAGTTAAACCAAGAAATTTGAACAAAAATTCTAGCAAATCGCTTACAAAAATATATTGAAACTCTGGTGCATCCAGACTAGACCGGATACATACCCCATAGACACATGTCCGACAATATTAGGCACCTGTTAAACATTTTGGAACACAAAAACACATCCCAAAATCCCCAAATTGCTATTTTTCTTGATGCAGGAAAGGCCTTTGATAGGCTAAATTGGTCTTATCTCAGAGCAGTGTTGTCAAAAATGGGCTTTGAGGGTGCCTTTTTGCAATGGGTTATGTTGGCTTACCAAAATCCTTCAGCCAGAGTTAGGGTGAATGGCACCATGTCTGAGACTTTTACTATAGAAAGGGGCACCAGACAGGGTTTCCCCTTATCACCTCTGCTCTGTGCCCTGGCAATGGAGTCCCTTGCTCAGGCAATAAGAGAGGAGGGCAAGATACAGGGTGTACATATAGGGCAGGTCCAGAATAAAGTTTCGCTGTATGCAGATGACACTTTGATATATGTGCAAGACCCAGAGAACTCAATCCCTCCACTAATGGACTTGCTGACCCAGTCTGGTAAAATCTCCAGATTCAAAATCAATATGGAGAAATCCGAGATCTTCCCAATAAGTGGCAAGATTTCACGGAATTCTTATGGGCAGATTCCATTCAAATGGGCTAAAGATATGTGAAATACTTGGGTATTCAGATCCTAACTAAAATATCTAGACTACATCAAATCAATTATGGATCACTCCAAAAGGCAGTTTTTGCAGATATAAACAGAAGGCAATCACTACCTCTTACACTCACAAATCGGATAGAGACTGTGAAAATGAATATTCTCCCTAGATATCTCTTTTTATTTATCAATTTACCATTGCCTGGGATGGGAACTTCTCACAGAGGCTAAGGTGAAGGGGGGCAGGGGAGTCCCACACTTTTATAATTATTATAAAGCAGCCCAAATTGTGCCTATTCTTAGCATGTTAAATCCAGATTATAAGGGGGGGGGTGGATTCCAATGGAACAGGCAGTGCACCAGGTTATACCCCTTAAGATGTTACCATGGGTCGCCTTACACTCAGCACTCAAACATATTAACAATAAATGGACAAGGCATACTCTTAAAATATGGTTAGATGTACGACAGCACTGGGGAGTATTAACCCCAGTTTGAAGGTATATCCCCTTGACCTTTTGCCAGGATTTCCAGCTACCCTGGGAGATAAATGCTTTAAACGGTGGCTGAGCAAAGGACTACATTTTCTAACCCAATTATTTTGGAAAGATATTTTAAAACCCTTTATGGAAATGCAGAGAGACTTCGACCTGCCCAAACAGGATTTTTATAGATATTTGCAATGTCGTCACTACATTTCAGTGACAGCTGGGATGCAGGTTGTCTCTTCAGAACCACCTTTACCAATCAGAACCACTTTTCAAAAAAGTAGTATGGTAGACTCCAAAGGATACATTTCATATATTTATAAGACCCTTCAGGAGGATGTAGGCAAATTACTGATCCAGCAAATAGAACAAAAATGGGAGGACGAATTAGAGATACATCTAGTAGAGGAGGATTGGTCAGCAATCTGGGCAGGGATTTCCAAGACTACAAATTCTCCGAGCTGTGGGGAGCTCAGGTGGAAGGTGGTCACCAGGTATTTTATCTCACCGGTGGTTTCAGTGCACTATACAACCATTGCATCTGATAAATGTTGGAGGGGGTGTGGGAGGGTGGGTACATACATACATACATATTTTGGGACTGCCCTCAGATAACTAATTATTGGAAGCTGATTGCTCAGGCCTTATAGACCATTTTTCAGTGGAAATGCGCATTGAATGGAACTCATTTGATTCTGGGTCTCTTGCCAAGGGAAAGTAGATCAAATAATCAGAAATACTTATACTATATATTATTGGCAACAGCTCTGAAAGTAATCACCCAACACTGGTTACATTCTGACCAACTGACCCTCTCAATGTGGAGAACTAATGTCAATAAAATCAAAGAGATGGAAGTCATTATGGCCTGATTAAGATTAACTACAGAGCAATTTAATTCAAAATGGCTCCTATTTTATAGCTACATTGAAAGTCTGGAGGGCACGCCAATGTTAGAACAATATTTATTACCCTGACTGAAATAACTGTAGCCGTATAGATGGTAGGGTAATGCTATGAATTCAGTATTGACACGAAGAAAATCTTCTATAAACATTGAGCTATAAAATGAGGAAGAGACAGATAGACAGAAAAGACTCTGAACTCACATCGACTAAGGTGTTATTTTTTCTTTATTTTTTTTCCTTTTTTTCTGTTAGGCATTGTTCTTAAAACAGTCAGTTTATTCACTGAAAAGACTATATAGATAGAAATGTGCTTAAACTTTGTTTAACTCAATAAGAGTGTCTGTAGACATTTATACAGTTTAAAACAGATTATATAATGAAGGATATAGGTTTAAGGAGAAGTGAAGGTAGATCTTCCCACTAGTTGATTCTGTATGAGGCTGGGTTGATCGCTTCTTCACTTGAAACAACAAGTGAGGCCATGTATTCTTTGAAGTAGGACTAAAGCCTGGACCTGCCGAGGGAAACTCACACATGGTATTTATGCAAAGAATACTGAGTGTATTGTATTCCTTTGTTTGAATGTACTTTTTTTCTTATTGATCTCTGGAAATATTTTAAACTACTAAAAAAAATTATGCAAGTTCAAAAAAAAAGAAGAAAAAAGATGTGTATCTCCTTAGTACAATTCATGATGATTCCACAGCAGCAGTTCCAGTTCGTGGTCAGGACAAATTGATAAGCAAGCCATAGTGTGTCATAGATTATAACAAACATATGGGAGGTGTGGACAAAACAGATCGGATGCTTGAGCCCTATGATGCCACTCAAAAAACAATGGCTTGGTACAAGAAATTAGCTGTTCACCTGTTTCAGCTGGCTATGTATAATGCTTTTATTTTGTACCGGGCAAAGTCATCTGGTCATTTAAAATCCTTCCTAGATTTCCAAACAGATGTCATTTCAAGTCTTCTATTTGATTCAGCAGAAATACCAGAAATAGAAAGAAATGAGGGTGCAGCCAGACTAACTGAAAGACATTTCTGCAGAACATTACCACCTACTGAAAGGAAGGCTAGGCCCCAGAGGAGATGTAGAGTCTGCTACAAACAAGCATTTGTCAATGCCGAATGTTTGCTTGCTGGCATTGGCACTGGCAGTGTAGAAGTTACAGACCTGCATAATAGGAATGGCAGCGAAATATTGAACTGAAGCCAACCCCACCACCACCCTGCAGAGAGTGACAGGCATCGGGGTGTGCCTTTGGGTCATCAGGCATAACGACTACGCCATTTCACCACACCCTACCCTGCAGACACATGACAAATGTCACGGTGTGCCTTGGGGTCTTTAGCCCTATCGCACCCCATTCCATCAGGAAATACGGTGAGATGGGTGCGGTATAGGAGAATGGGGTGAAGTTTGGAGCCAAAGAGTCCAAGGCACACCTTGATGCCTCTCACTGGCTGCAGGGTGTGGGTGGGGGTTGAATGGTATGAGCATTACAGGCAAGAATCCCAAGTCACACCCCTGAAGCCTATCATTCTCTAAAGCGTGGGGTGTTATGGTTGGAAACCCTAATGCCTCAGGCATTTGTTGGTATTTTCACTCCAAATTTTCAACATGTTTTTTTTGTGACCCCCAACTCGTGAACAGTGGCAATATCAGTTTGTTAGCCAAAAACTGCTTTTGCACAGTGACTACCGCATTTGGCACCACAGGTGCAAAAACACATTCCGAACAAGATGTGAAAAATGACAGCGGTACTGTTCATAGGGAGGTGTAAAAAATGGCAATGTTGAAAATCTGCTGTGTCAATATTAAAAAAAATGGTGAAGTCACGAGCATGGATAGAAACTGTGCAATGCACACCCGTAATGTAACTAGTTTGGGGAATTTTTTACAGCAGATTGTTAACACAGGCATTTTGGGACCTCCGATCGTGAACAGTGTCAGTGTGCTTTTCTTTACCTGTCCCGAACAATGATTTCCCACAGCGACCATGCATTTCTGCGCTGAAAGTGTGAAAACACATTTCGGCCATGTTGTGGAAAATGACAGCTGTAGTGTTCATAAGGAGGTGTGGAAAAATGCCACTGGTGAAAATCTGGACGAAAAGATAACAAATTCATGAACTTACGAGGGTGCGTGGAAACTGCGCAATGCTCACTCGTGACACAGTCATTTTATGGAGTTTTGCCACCAAATTTTCAACATAGCCATTTTAAGACCTCTGCTCATGACCAGTGTCACTGTGATTTCCTTAATGTGTCCCATACATTGATTTCGCACACCGACTGCGCCATTGTGCGCTACATGGGCAGAAACACATTGTGGGCGAGATGTGAAAAATGACAGCTGTACTGCTCATAAGGAGGTGTGGTAAAATGGCAATGTTGAAAAATCTAAGTGGAAAATATTGAAAATTTAGGGACTGATGAGCTAAGCGTAGGAACTCTGCAACGCACGCTCGTAAAACAGTCATTTTTAGAATTTTTCACCAAATTTTCAACATAGCCATTTTAAGACCTCTGCTCATGAACAGTGTCACTGTGATTTTCTTAATGTGTCCCGTACATTGATTTCTCACACCGACTGCGCCATTGTGCGCTACATGGGTGGAAACACATTTTGGGCGAGATGTGAAAAATGACAGCTGTACTGCTCATAAGGAGGTGTGGTAAAATGGCAATGTTGAAAATCTGGAGTGAAAATGTTGAAAATTTGCAAACTTACGAGTGTGCGTAGGAACTGTGCAACGCACGCTCATAAAACAGTCATTTTTAAGAATTTTTCCACCAAATTTTCAAAATAGGCTTTTTGAGAGCCCACCTTATGAATACTGACAGTGTTGTTTCATTAATCAGTCCTGAAAGGTGATTTTGTACAGTGACTGCGAAATCACCCTTTGGGCCCGATTAACGCCATGACAGTGACAGCATTCATGAGAAGGGGTCCCAAAAACTCCATGTTGAAAATTTGGTGCAAAAATTCCAAAAAATGCCTGAGATATGCAGCAAAGTTGAAACCCCTATCTATTACATTATACAGCTTACCGGCATTTCCTCAGTTCCGGTCGACTTTGAAGAGTGCAGATGTTCCCTGTCCACCGAAGATTGTCGTGCCAGACTCTGGAGGTAAGTATGGGGTGAGGGGTGTGGGGAGGCAGGGTGCAGTGGGTGGGCGTGGGTGGGGCTGGGAGAATGCCGAGGAACGCTTTTTACAGGTTTGTTTTTTTTAAGAAAGACGACGGGGACTTTGCCACGCTGGGGTGGCTCCAGCGTGGCAGCTAGAAGGCTGTTTGGGGGCTGGAGCCGATGGGGATTGGGCACCCTGTCGGCCATACGGACTTGTGCCACGCTGGGGTGGGCTCCCAGCTGCAGCAGCTGTAAGGCTGTTTGGGGGCTGGAGCCAATGTGGGAATTGGGCACCCCCGTCGGCCATACTGACGTGTGCCATGCTGGGGTGGGCTCCCAGCGTGGCACCTGGAAAGCTTTTTTGGGGGGGTGGCATGGAGCTGATGGGGCTTTGGGCACCCCGTCGGCTATATAGTATGTGCATGGGGGGGAGCGCATGAGCACGCAATATGCATGCATGCGTGTTGGGGGGAGCTCTGCTCACTGAAGCGGAGCTCTCCCTTTCAACTGTATGCCACTGCATTTTCAACTGCTGTCATAGACAGCTGGAGTAGTGATTGGAGCACTGCGACTGCGCCTGCAAACACACTGACTGAATTGGAAGAGGCTGACACACCTCTGGAAAACTCGGATGATGGCACTATGTTTCTTGCACATGCATGCAAGCAAACATAAAAAGGCTTTAGGAGAGACTCAAGATATTGCTGTCCACACTGTCCCACAGAGCCAGGGCTGTGCCTGGAGAACTGTTTTGAGAAATACCACACCAAGCTCATTTACTGGAATGACTGATGGGTGTAAGGACAATGAGGCCAAAGCATTTATTAGGTTAAAAACATTTTGGGAGAAGTTATTTTCTTATCTAAGCACCCACAAACCGTTGTTTGTACTCTTTTGGTAACCAAATAAGGCCACGAAGCACAATGCCTGTTTGTAGGGGCAACCTGGAAACACTGGGGATGTTAAGTGACTTGCTCAGGGTCACTCAGTATGCAAGTGGAGGTGGTGAGAATCAAACCCAGCACTGTACCAAACTTGATCACGGCTCATTACACTAACCACTAGGCTATATTGTCAGCCCTTTATTCAAGGGCCTTTAGGATATAATTTTATTTTACGCTGTATGGGCAAAGTCACTTTATTTCTGATTCTGCCAGAGTATTTTGGCAATGCAAATGTGAAACACATGCAATCTTACCATGGCATTCTGTCCAGACCTGCCTATTACAATATGCTTTTGTAGAAACCTTTGTCATGCAGCCCCTTCCTGCCTGCATTTCTCACCTCCAGAAAACTTAAATGAATTGTATTACCCAGGGAACAATACATATTGCTTTAAGGATTACAAAATAAAGATTTTAAGGATGTCTGAGAAAGTATCCTACCCACATGTTCACTATCTATAATCTAGTGAATTAAGCTTCTCAGCTAAAAATACTAAGTAAAATGCAATATTTTGGCCCCTTTTCTACCTAATTATCTGGCTGTCTCATTTATCAAGTACAAACTCCTACCATGTTGGGCTTCTTTGGGGAGTACTAACTGTGTTGGTACCACAAACTTACACCTCCACCAAAGGACCCTTGGTACAAAATGCTCCAAAACTGCTAACACTGTACATTCAAGGGATCTGAAATGCATTTAGCAACCTGTGTTTTGGGCTTACATCTGCCAGACTCTGGTAAATAAACATAAATTTAATACCACATTAAGCAGTACCCTCTTGAGAATAAAAAAAAAGTTTTCATATACCAGCATCCTACTTAACTTGCTGAAATGAGAGAATTATGCAAAATTTCATTATTTTTCATAGTCGTACTAAATGTAGAGGAGGATTATGGGTAGCACATACTTTGGTAACAAGCAGTCTTACCAATGATTACAACAAGTATTTTATTGCGTTTCAGAAAATATATACTTTTCTTATGATATCCAGGTGTCCCGAGATCAATGCTGTGGATTTTCCATTGTGGGCCTAAGTTTTCTCCTTTAAAATATACATTGTACCCTATAGGTTTCAAGCCTATTTCAACCAAACCTTTGTGGTGAAAGTATATAAATGTGACATCATTGTAACCAGTGCTCTAAGCAGAACCCACAAATGTGGTGTTTGTGTACCTCCATCTTATGTTACATAGATATTTGGTTTGCTAAACTGTGAAAATGATGCAAATTTCTATAATTTTGTATAGTTCTACCAAATGTGAAGGAGGATTATGGGTAGCAAATATTTGGACAGCAGGCAATGTCATACATTTTTAAAACCAGCATCTTGTGCAGTTTCAGAAAATATATACTTTTCTTATGATATCACGGTGTCCTGAGATCAATGCTGTAGATTTTCTATGGTATGTCTATATTTTCTCCTTTAAAATATACATAGCACCCTATAGGTTTCAAGTCTATTTCAACCAAATCTTTGTGGTAAGGATACATAAATGTGACGTCATTGAAACCAGTGCTCTACGCAGAACCCACAAATGTGGTGTTTGTGTACCTCCATCCTATGTTACATAGATATTTGGTTTGCTAAACTGTGAAAATGATGCAAATTTCCATAATTTTGTATAGTTCTACCAAATGTGAAGGATTATGGGTAGCAAACATTTGGACAGCAGGCAATGTCATACATTTTTAAAAACAGTATCTTGTGCAGTTTCAGAAAATATATACATTTTCTATAATACCATGGTGTCCTGAATGTCTACAAGCCAGAGAACCAGTGTTATGTATTTTCCATAGTGGGCCAAAATTTCCCCCCTTTGAAATGTTCTTAGTGCTATGTAGTTTTTGAGCCCATTTCCACCAAATCTTTGTGGTAAAGGTACATAAATGTGGCATCACTGTAACCGGTACTCTCAGCAGAATCCACAATTGTGATATTTGGGTACCTCCATCCTATTTTACATAGACATTTGGTTTGCTAAATTGTGAAAATTAGGTGAATTTCCATCATTTTCCATAGTTCTACCAAATGGAAAGGAGGATTATGGGTAGCGAACATTTGAATAGTGGGCACTTTCATACATTTTTTAAAACAGTATCTTATGCAGTTTCAGAAAATATATGCTTTTTGTATGATGCCATTGTGTCCTTAATGTCTACAAGCCAGAGAATCAGTGCTGTGTATTTTCCACAGTGGGCCAAAATGTTCCCTCTTTGAAATGTTCTTAGCATTATATAGGTTTTGAGCTTACTTCCACCAAATCTTTGTGGTAAAGGTACACAAATGTGACATCATTGTAACCGGCACTCTCAGCAGAATCCACAAATGTGATATTTATGTACCTCTGTCCTATTTTACATAGACATTTGGTTTGTTAAACTGTGAAAACATTGTGAATTTCCATCATTTTGAATAGTTCTACCAAATGTAAAGGAGGATTATGGGTAGCAAATATTTGAATAGCAGGCAATTTCATACATTTTTAAAAACAGTATCTTGTGCAGTTTCAAAAAATACATACTTTTTCTGTGATACCATGGTGTCCTGAATGTCTACAACTCAGAGAAGCAATGCTCTGTGTTTTTCACTGTGGGCTTAAATTATCCCCTTTAAAATACACATAGCACCCTGTATGTTTCAAGCCTATTTAAACCAAATCTTTGTGGTAAAGGTACATAAATGTGATATCATTGTAACCGGTACTTTCAGCAGAATCCATAAATTTGGTATTTGTTTACCTCCATCTTATTTTACATAGTCATTTGACTTATTAAATTGTGAAAACTATGTGAATTTCCATAATTTTACATAGTTATAACAGATGTAAAGGAGGATTGTGGGTAGCAATCATTTGGATAACAGGCAATGTCATACATTTTTAAAAACAGCATCTTATGCAGTTTCAGAAAATATATACTTTTTCTATGGTACCATGGTGTCCTGAATGTCTACAGCCCAGAGAAGCAATGCTATGCGTTTTTTCAGTGTGGGCCTAAATTTCCCCCTTCAAAATATGCATAGCATCATATAGGTTTCAAGCTTATGTACAGGGCCATTGCCAGGATTTTCATAAGGGGGGTTCTTTTTATGCAGTCTGAGACTTTTTAAAAAAAGCTTTGGGTCTTAGGGCCGAAAGTACCCCAGAAGCCATGGGATCCTAGAATTGCTCTGTGGTGCATTTTGTGGCTTATTTTGAAGCTAAAGAAGTCATATCTGAGATCTCCTACACCCCTTGCTCTAAACAAAATTATTATCTAGCTGACTGCAGGGTGAATACATATATGTATTCAGTACTGGAGGGTAGCAAGATACTGTTAATGTAATATACCTAAGACATTGTCTCAGATATATTACGTTATGAGTTTTAATATCTGCAGCTGTATCTACTGGTGTGTAGAGAAGGGGTCTGGGGGCTACCTGGCCCCAGAAGCTTTGGGGTACTAGATGCTCTGTGTCTAATTTTGTGTATTATTTTAAACCAGAATAACTCATCTGTGAGCTCCCCTCCACTTCCTGCTCTAAGGACAATTATTACTATCTGGGTGGCTCAGATTGTGTGTGTGCATGTGTGTGTGTATTTATAAAATGGAAAGCAAAGTAAATAAATCCAGCATTCTGATTATATAAAACACATCACATGACCATGCATATATCAGAGCGTGAATGCACACCTGCACTTTTACTCCCTTCAAAAACAATTTTGCCATTTTATAAAGTAGATAACCCACTCTAGGATGTGTGGTCACGCTCTGATATATACATGCCTTGGGTGGTTGACACACTCGACCTGCGGTCTCATGCATAACAACACATACCAAGGCGTGTGTATATCAGAGCGTGACTGCACACCTTACAGTAGGTTATCTATTACATATATAGATAGTTATATATATATATAGAGAGCAAATGCTAATGCACTGAACCTCAGTGCAGTGTCTGCAGCTGGTTCTGGCTGGGTATTGTACGCTACTAACTTACTGCAGTGCTGGCTTGCTACTAGGGCAGGGGTCTGGATCTGATAGGCCCCAGAAACTATGGGCTATGGTATGCTCAGTGGTGCACTATTGTGGCTTATTTTAAGTCTAAATAACTCATATCTGAACTCCCTCTACCCTTTGCTGTAACCCCCACCATCCACAACTCAATATACCATTTAAGTAATTGAGTCAGTGCAACATGGCCTATAGCAAGGCTAGCAGGATGCTGGGATGTATTGGTAGGGGTATTGATAGCAGAAGAAAGGAGGTAATACTTCTCCTCTATAGATCCCTGGTGAGGCCTCACCTAGAGTACCATGCCCAGTTCTGGAGTCCTCACCTCAGAAAGGATAAGGATAGGCTGGAGACAGTGCAGCACAAAGTAACTAAAATGATTCAGGGACAGCAGGGCAGATCCTTTGAGGAGCACCTCAAAGCACTAAATATGTACTCATTGGAGACCAGGAGAGAGAGAGGAGATATGACAGAGATCTTCAAGTCCCTGAAATGAATTAAAGTGAACTGCGGGGTACTATTTAGCCTGAGTACCAATTCGCAGTCACATGGACACGAATGGAAATTAACAGGAGGTAGGGTCAGGAGATGTGAGGAAGTACTATTTTATGGAAAAGGTGGTGAAACTTTGTAACAGTCTGTCAGCTGAAATGGTGGGTGTAAAAACAGTCAGAGGATTCAAGCAGATCTGGGACATAATGAAGGAAATAGTGGTTACTGGAGGCAACAGAACCAAGGAGGAGAATAGAGAGAGGATGGAGAGGGTTAATACCATGGAGAAATTGTAGGTTCCAGGGATTATAGAGAACTTTGGCAGACTGGATGGACCTCTGGTTGTTTTCTGCCATCATTGTCTATATTTCTATGTTTCTATTCTAGGCATCCTGCTTGGAAAAAAATCTGTAACATAATTCTTAGTTCAATATTGAATACTACAGTTGTTGTCCCCACTCCAGTCTCCAATGTGGTAGGCATGACAAAGGGAGTGAGGGGAAAAGTAATTTGACAGTGGTGGGGATTTCCAGTGCAAAGTTACCATCTCTTAAATGCCTACCCCCAACCCCACCCCACCTTGTTTCCAAAAGTACAGTGGGTATATTCAAAACAGTGAACTGTAGCAACAAATGTCATTCTGCTGGCACATGTGGTCACCTGGAGAAAACACATCACAACTTATTTGATTTAATGGCATCTGGCACAGATGACACAGACACAAGTGGAAATGAATGACAATGAAAATGGGACCACAGTGAAGACCTCTCTGAACAGCACAATTAGTGAGGTGGCAGTGTAGATCCCAGCCAGACCCTTCCAAACACTTACAATGCCTTTCCACTGTGGTACCTCTTTTGCTTTTCTTATGAAAAGTTAAAACAGGCATATGAAACAAGACAACTTTGCTTTTTGCATAGAGGGGAATTTAAATAATTTATTTCTACATTTTCAGCCCGCCCACCCAAAAACTCCCTTGGCCAACTGCACAACCTATCCCTTGATATACAATTATTAAGGGACACATCTTTGGCAATAGTGGGCAGCAAAATTTACCTGCTGGTGACTCCTCTACTTCTTTTTTGCTCTCCTGGTGATGTCACCTCTGAGCCTGCCACCATGCTCCATCTTCCTCCAGTGCTAGCTGACAGCGTGAATTGTAGGCAGCGGCTGTGCTGTATTGAGGTCACATTCACGATGCTGACGTGAGCTCCAACTGGCCAGCCAGTCATAGGGGGAAGGTGCAGAGAAAGACTCACAAAGCAGCTTCAGTCATCTTACTGGTGCTGAGGGAGCTGATTGGCAGCAGATGGGGGAGGGGGCACATGCACAGAGAAAGTGCTGGGGTTCATCATGTGTGCATTAGCACTCTGTAACAGTAAAAAAAATAAACAGAAATGATGAAAAATGTTTACAAATAATGAAAAATAAAGGGGGAGTTTCAAAAGGGGGGGTTCTTTCGAACCAGACAACCCCCCTCTGGCAACGGCTATGATGTAACCCAAATCTTTGTGGTAAAGGTACATAAATGTGGTATCATTGTAACTGGTACTTCCAGCAGAATCCACAAATGTGGTATTTTTGTACCTCCATCCTATTTTACATAGACATTTGGTTTGTTAAACGGTGAAAACATTTCGAATTTCCATCATTTTGCATAGTTCTACCAAATGTAAAGGAGGATTACGGGTAGCAAACATTTGGATAGCAGGCTATATCATACATTTTTAAAAACAGTATCTTATGCAGGTTCAGAAAATGTATACTTTTTCTATGATACCATGGCTTCCTGAATGTTTATAGGCCAGAGAAGCAATGCTATGCATTTTTCGCTGTGGGCCTACATTTTCCCCCTTAAAATACAACATAGCACCCTATAGGTTTCAAGCCTATTTAAACCAAATATTTGTGGTAAAGGTACATAAATGTGATATCATTGTAACCGGTACTTTCAGCAGAATACACAAATTTGGTTTTTGTGTACCTCCATACTATTTTACATAGACATTTGGTTTGTTAAATTGTGAAAAGTATGCAAATGTTTATCATTTTGCATAGTTCGACCAAATGCAAAGGACGATTATGGGTAAGAAATATTTGGACAACAGGCAATGTCATACATTTTTAGAACCAGTATGTTGTGCAGTTTCAGAAAATATATACTTTTTCTATGATATCATGGTGTACTGAGTGTCTACAGGCCAAAGAATCAATGTTGTGCATTTTTCACTGTGGGCATATATTTTCCCATTTAAAATACACATAGCACCCTATAGATTTTGAGCCTATTTCAGCCAAATCTTTGTGGTGAAGGTATATAAATGTGGTGCCATTATAACCAGTACTCTTAGTGGAATCCACAAATGTGGAGTTTGTGTACCTTCATCCAATCTGACATAGACAATTGGTTTGTTAAAGTGTGAAAACGATGTGAATTTCCATCATTTTGCATAGATCCACCAAATGCAAAGGAGGATTATGGGTAGCAAACATTTGGATAGCAGGTAGTGTCATATATTTTTAAAAACAGTATCTTCTGCAGATTCATAAAATATATACTTTTTCTATGGTGACAAGGTGTCCTGAATGTCTACAGGCCAGAGAAGCAATGCCAGGCATTTACTGTTATGGACGAAAATATTTCCACTTTAAAATGCACTTAGCAACCTGTGTGTATAGGGCTCATTTCTGCTAGACTTCTTTGGTAAAGGTACATATATTAGGTACCGATGTAACCAGTGCTCTCCACAGAATCCAAAAATGGGATGTTTATATACCTGCATCTTATGTTACATTTGCATTTACTTTGTTAGAACATGAAAATTCTGTGAATTTAAATTATTTTTGATTGTTGCAAGACATATAAAGAATAATAATGTGTAGTATATATTTGGGTAGTGGGCTATGCTACCCATGTTTAAAAACAGTATTTTGTGTAGTTTCAAAAAATATATACTTTTCCTAAAATAACATGAAGTTCTTGGTCTCTACAAGCAAAAGAAGCAATGATGTGCATTAAATTAGGATTTAAGGCACTTCAAGTAGAAATTAAATAGAGTACTACTGCTGTAATATGTTTCTGCCTATAAAAAATATTTTTGGAGAGTATATAGCACAGACACTGAGAAGTTCAGCACTATATAGCTTTCCATAATTCTCAGTTAAATAATATGTTTTCTGGGATGTTTTCTGCAGCATTTTTGAGTAAAAATAGCATTTTGTTTACATTTCAGGCAGTGTTTCATGGCCACATGACGTGATATTGACAAAACCTTACTTCCTATAAAAAGCTCAGAGTTTGACAATAAAAAACATCCATGGTTTCCCTACTTTTCCTTGAAAGGAACATAGTGATATTTTAATTTTATATAATATTGTGCAAAAATAAGATAAATTGCCTGGCACAGGAGTGTAAAATACCCCTGGCAGTGAAAGGGTTAAACTCCCTTCCCCCACACATAAGCCAAAAAAACAAGCTAGGCAAGTTTAAATCTCTGCTCCTCTCTTATCTCCTCACCTCCCACTCCTGTAACTGCCCCTAGCACCCCTGTCGCTTGTCAAGGGACTCTGTCCTGCCTGCTTTGTAAACTGTACTGTAAAATCTCACTTGACAAGGGACTGTCCTGCCTGCTATGTAAATTGTATTGTAAATATACTGTTAAACTATAAGTATAAATTGTATACACCTACAATGCACTGCAATCTGAATGTATGTAAACTGTGCACATTATGCAATGTTCCTTCCTGCTGTGATACCATGCTCGTTCAAAATGTCTGTTCCCACCTATGAATTTATTCTACAAATGTAGATTTAAAGTGTTATCAAGTATCACCTAAGTTTGTAATGCATCCACCCACCTATGTATTTTGCTGTGCTTGTTATGTCCTTTGTTGTTTACTTGATGTGAAGCCTTTGAAAAGGAGTCTCTGACTCAAAGGATTGTATTTCTGATACCTTTCAGTAAATAAATAAATACTGTACTAAGAGGATTATAAACATTAATAAAGTAAAGGAGATTGAATCAATAGCTACTCTTAAGATCTCCCCATGGTTAGTACAAAATGATAACAGACATGCCTACAGATTTTATCTAGATATCCTGATTACACTCAGTGGAAGCTACACACTAGGTATAGAATGGAGTGTTTTAGCAGTAATGTTTTGAATGCAAGATATTAAAAACTGACTGAGCAGTCAACAAAATTTTGTACATGTATAAAGAAAGAGAATGAAGACCTACAACATGTCATGTTCCCATGCTTGTGATACAGCAAATCCAGGGCCTATTGGTTAAGCCCAATATGGGCTGAAGTACAGACTCAAAATAAAGATATTTGTTAAATATAATGTTCACCGAAGAGGATGAGCAAATAATAAACAGAGTGGCATCTTACCTGAAGGTACTATCAGTAATACACATGAAACATAGTTAAACTACTTTCTATATGAAGGAATGATTACTTAATGTTTATGCAGGGAGTTAACACAATTGCACATAGGAGGAATTTTACTGTGACTACAGATACTGATTTTATCTATGGATTAACTGATTTAAAGTAGCACTGAAGTAATATGGCTGTATACACATGTAATTATATTTCAACTAATATGACTTAGGTATGTGTATTTATCGATATAAATGTATGTTTTATTGATACAAATGTTTGTCATTTTGTAAGATTGTAATGGTCTGTGACCAAACAAATAAAATTGAACTTGAACTTGAAAACATAAATTGTAGTGAGAAAGGAAGACAAAGTGTTCCCACTGGAAATTAAACCTACGTTCCCTCCCAACTACTGCCCTGGTGCTCTGCCACTGTGCAATCATTCCACCTAGTGAAACAGGTTTCTAGAAAGAGATATATGCTAACAACATAAATTGCAGTTAAAAATGGGAAATGTTCCCGACTGGGAATCAAAGCCAGACCCAGTTCCAGATACTATCCTGGTGTCCTGACACTGTGTTGTCATGACACATCGTGAGACAGAAGGTTCTAGGGAAAGAGGCATGCTAATGACATAAATGGTAGTGAAGAAAAAAACTGTTTCTCAGTAAGAATTAAACCCAGCCCCTCACCCCAACTATGGTTCTGGTGCTCTGCCACAGTGATATTGATCCACTTGTTGAGACAGGAGATTCTAGACAGAGATGCATGTTGCCAACATAAACTGATGTTCTGCACACAGAATCAAACACAGACCTCCCCAATATTACTGTCCTTGTGTTTTGCCACTGTGCTATTTTTAGACTTGGTGAGACAGAAGGTTTCTAGAGAGTGATATATGCCAACAACACAAACAGTAAAGAGTACACAATGGGGGGGGAGGTACTAACAACAACAAAAATGGAATGGGACCTGGGGGTAGTCATATCAGATGACCTAAAGGTAGGCAAGCAATGTGAGAAGGCAGTAAGGAGGGCTGGGAGGATACTGGGATGCATAGGGAGAGGCATCCATAGGTGCTGGATCTAGGGGTGAGGCAGCATCCCCTTGCTTGAAGTACAGTTCCCTATGACATCCTATACAGGGTTTACAGTTTTGTTCAATGGCTTTCAGCACCCCCACTATAAAAACTGTTCCAGTGCCACTGGAGTCATCACCAGCAGAAAACAGGAAGTTGTTATCCCTCTGTACAGACAGTTGATGAGACCCCATCTGGAGTACTGCATGCAGTTCTGGAGACCCCATCTCCACAAGGACATAAACAGGATAGAGGCAGTCCAGAGGAGGGCAACTAAAATGGTAGTAGGGTCTGCACCAGAAGCCATATGAAGAGAGACTAAAGGAGCTTAATATGCATACCCTAGAGGAAAGGAGGCAGAAGGGGTACATGACAGAAACATTCAAATACCTCAAGGGAATCAGCAAAGTCCAAAAGGGTATCATCTTTCAGAAAAAGAGATGTGCAAGAACAAGGGGGCACAATTTGAAGATGGGGGGTGGCTAAGGGGCAACGTGAGGAAGTATTATTTCACAGAGGGTGGTCCACTGGGCTTGGAACAACAAAAGAAAAAAGGCACTCCCCTGGGTAGCCTATCAAACAGTCTTTCAAAGTCCTTTCAAGGCAGCTGAAACACACACAGAACCTTCAGGGGATTGCCCCTTGAATCCACTGAGAACAAACCGTTCCTACCACTTCACTGGGAGTAGAAATCAGGAAATCCTGCTGTAGCACTTGTGCCAAATCTGCCCTTCTTGACAGGGATAAGCTATGGAAAACTAAGAATCCGACTGACTGGATGATGTTCAAAAAAGCCAGAAATGGCTGTACCAGGAAAGTACGGGATGCTAAGGCTGCATATTACATGACAGAACTTGACTCCTCCTACCACAATCCTGCCAAATTCTGGAGTACCATAAAGGACATAACAGGACAATAGCCTAGTACTACACTCCCAGCTAAAATACACCATATTAAGGGAACAATCTCAGATAGAATGGAAATACTGGAATCATTCAACAATCACTTTACAACTGCTGGCCTTGCATTTGACACCTCTCCAGCTAATCATCTATGCTCTCAGCTATGCATCCAGAGCACTGAAGTACAAATAACTGAATCTTCCTTCTCCTTCAAACCAGCCACGTTGAAACAAGTGGAAGATCTAATTTCACAGATGGATATTAAAAAAAGTGCAAGTGCAGACTCCCTTGATCCCTATTTTCTAAAGATTGCAATGCATGCACTAGCAGTTCCAATAACACACCTTTTTAATCTCTCATTAAAATCAGGTTCTATTCCCTCAATCTGGAAAACAGCCGAAGTTATCCCACTATTGAAAGCAGGGGACCCCATGGACCTCAACAACTACAGACCAACCTCTATCCTCCCAGTGCTATCCAAGCTGCTAGAAAAATTAGTGAGCATTCAACTAAGAGGATATCTCGAAGAGGCTAATCTCTTAAATCCAGCACAATCTGGATTTAGAACCAAGCATAGCACCATCTCAGCCCTGGCTAAAGTAACAAATGACTGGCAAATTGAACTGGACAAAAAAAATAGTGTTTGTGCTGTATTCCTAGACCTCAGTGAGGCGTTCGATACGGTTGACCACGAACTGCTCCTCTCTTCCTTGTATTCCATAGGATTAGATCCATCCTCCCTTAGATGGTTTAGAAGCTACCTCATGGGAAGGACACAGCAAGTGAAAGCTGAAGGAGACCTATATCCACTCAAACCTCTGCAAAAAGGAGTTCCACAAGGATCCATCCTGGTCCCTATCCTTTTTGCCATTTATATCAATAACATTGACACTAACCTCACCAAAGCCACTGTACACCTGTTTGCAGATGACACTGTATTATATGTCAGTAACCCCTCACCTGTAAAGGCATGTGAAGAGCTACAAGCGGAATTTAATTTACTACAACATCAACTATTGGAAAAAAAGCTTCTCCTAAATGCAAAAAAAAAACAAAGGCAATGTTTTTCTCCCCCCAAACTCAAACCAGTCACTTCTCACCAAACAATCTCCACCAGCTATCCACTGTTCTTGGTGAAAACCTTGAATATGTAAAAAAATTCAAGTATTTGGGGGTCTGGATAGATAGCAGACTCGACTACCTAGATCACCTTGAAGAACTGCTAAAAAAACTTCGACAGAGGCTTGGACTCTTTTACAGAATAAGGCACTTTCTAACCAGAGATTCTAAGAAGATGCTGGTCCAGGCCACAGTTCTCTCAGTATTAGACTATGCAGATTTCCTTTACAGTTGCTGCCCTATTTTCTATCTGAACAAATTGTACACACTTTACCATAGAGCCTTGAGGTTCATTACAGATCTACCCTTCAGCACTCACCACTGCTCTCTCTACGCTGCAGTCAGATGGACGTCACTCCAATTCAGAAGAAACAGAAATGCTGCATTATGGACGTACAGAGCACTATCTAAGATGCTCCCAAATTATATCTCAGACTGCTTCACACAAGTCACAGCAAGTAATTATGCCCTAAGAAGCCATAACTTCATCATGCTTAAAGTGCCTAAATTCAGTACCCGGCATGGGAGATCTGCTATCAGCTATGTACTATCTACATTTATGGAATATGTTACAGAAGACCCTGAAATTGAAAAACTATATAACATTAACATCCTTTAAACATTTATATTCAAGTCTTATCCAAGAAAAATGTAATTGCTTCCACAAGCATTAGAATATTCCCATTCCTATCCTTCCCCTCCTCAGGCAGACAATTCTTGGTTTGAATACACCTCCCAAGAACCTCAACCCCTCAGACTCTGTGCATCCTGCCCTTAACCATCTCCCATCACTCCCTGACATACATCATAGCCCTTACCCCTGCCATCTATCTTCCAATGCAGGCCCCAGCCCTTGTTCAGGCCACTTTTATACTATCCCATCAAGACACCTATCAGTCTATGATCCCCATCATCTAGACATTCTATCACTGCTTCTCCCTTTGTCCATTATGACCTTACATTTTAACACTGAAATATTGATTGCTATGATTAGGATGCATACTTAGACAGTATTGATGTTGATATGTATATATTAGTTTAGATGGTGTGCATTTATATACTTATATGTAACTATGTATTTTGCCATGCTTAGGATGCAGACTTAGACAATGTTGATATTGAAATTTGTACATATGTGTAATAGTATAACTGTATGTAACCAAGTATTTGAACCTTGACCTTATCAGGTCCATCTTGCAAATGAGCTGTGCTCAATGATGTTCGCCTGGATAAAGATTTTGATTGATTGATTGACTTGTCTCCACCACTTCATTGGAAGCTGGAAACGACAATCCACTAGTGTGAGAAATCCTGGGCCCTCACCTCAGAGCCCACTGGCAGTCCTTCTTCCACTCTCACCTCCTCACTGAACAACTAACAACTACCGACTGAGCATTCTAAGCTCCCCAGAGCAGCTATCCACACAGTGTGGCTTATGTTGCTGCGAGAGTTCAGAAATTACCTAATTACTCTTCCATCAGGCTAGCTGAGTAAACAATGATGTCATTATGTAAGGAGCCTCTAATGAGCTCCCTACCAGCAGCCTGCTACCTTCCTAACAATAATACTGATGGGATTCTAGTAACCCCAGGGGACTGGGTGGTTACACTCACCCCTGCCAGGCAAATGACTGTACGTAGTCATACCTCCACCCGGCACCAGGCCATCCTACCTCTGATGCTCCCTATGGGGAGGATTGATCAAGTCCTCCCCTACCATGTGCCAGGCACAGGCAAGTAACACCAAAGGATGGAGGCCCACTGAAGAAACTTCAGTTCCTATCTTACCACAGTACTATCTATGGATTCTCAGTGGCTCCAAGAAACTGCCTGAAGCATGTCCTATCAGACAGCATTGGTGACCCCTATCATGAATCAGGACCACCAACCTGCCTTCCCCCAGCTGTCTAGGGAAAATCTATCTGACCTATGCTACCTACCAGGTGCCCAAACTCAAAAACAATTTTACATCAACACACCTGTAAAATGAAAAAAGATTAGACATTGCACTACACAGTTACACAAGCCTAACAACTCTACACAAAAGAGGACTCTGATGAGTCCTAAAAAATCCTCTTCAGGTCTTCTTGTCTTCTTCCAGGAAAAGAAAACACTGCAAAAACACATTTCCGTACACAGCTACAACCTGTAAAGCCAAAAACAGTGACCACAAAAGCCTCCCACTGGATACTACACAAGCCCAAAAAGCATTTTTAAAAGGATTTTCTACAAAAGTACAAAAACAGAAAACATAAAAAACATTTGCAAAACATTGGGGGGGTCCCTACAAAGTCCCAAACAAAGGAGGAGTCCAGAGTGCCAAAGCACTACAACAAGACTCTCTCCTAGGCAGAAGCCTACTGAAGCACAGTTCTGGAACAGGCACAAGGCCTGCAAGCACTGCAGTCTAGATGGAAAGTCTATTGGTGATTACAGTTCCAAGGGTATCTTCAATTTACAGGTAAACAGTCAAATTAAAAAATGAAAAAGGTCTCTTATCAGTTCTAGGTGACAGAAGGATGTCAACATCACCTCTCTGGACCTGCAGCCTAGTGATCTTCGGCTGCTGGGTAGACGAAATCTTCAGATCAGATGCTTCCATGACCTCTTACTGGACCCGGACTGGAAATCTTCTCCGAACTGCTGGGCTGATGAACCTGGTTGCTACCACTGATGAACCTGGATGCTGCTGGAGCCAAACCTGGATGCTGCTGCAGGCGAATCTGGATCACCAGAAGAAAGGTACTTCCAGCCTGGGTTGCTGCCTCTTCGGTGGCAGATGGCTGAGCTTGCAGTGGCTGTATTCACTTTTTGGCAAGCGGGCACAATTTCAGGAATGGCACCAATTTCTGGGGTAGTACCATTCAGGATCTGGGGCATAAACTGTCACTCCATCTGAACGAACTATGGGAACAATGTAGAATGTCTCTTGGCCAGCTTTGTCCACTACTCTCAGAGAGCTAATAAACAAGGTCCTGCCACGCTTTCCAGAATTGCAGTCTCTCATCACACATTTTAGTTCAGACCCACTTGTTTACTCTAGGGTGCAGGTTGGCACAAGTTTCCTCCCACAACCAGGCATGCCTGTCTTTCTCAATTTCTTCCCATATTTTCAGAGAGTAGAAAGGGCACGATTGTCCACATTTGGGCTCAGCTTGTCTATGCGCAATTCTTTCCTCCTTGCTGCTTTTAACTAACTCCAGTCCAGAAGCACAACTTGGGGTGGCCAGTCCTGTTTGAGTCAGTCACAAACACTTAGTGCAGAGCAAAAGCAGTCCACCTCTGTACTCAAGGGCACATTTCTTGAGCCTTTCTCCACATGGACATCGGAAGGCTCCATGGAAGCCCAGGCCAATGGTGACTCACAGGGTCCAACTGAAGCCACTGCTGCTTCCTCCTCTTCTACACATTTTGCCCAGGAGCTGGTGATTGCACCAACCCCCGCAATTGTCCACTCTCCACTGGCCTCCCAATGACATGCTTCCTTCACCTTGGATTCTCCCACGAGGCTTGGACTTGGGCCTTCCACCCATGGATCTACTGAACCTGCACTTGCAGCGTCCAGCTCTACCCTCTGTGTTGTGGAACACTTAACTTCATCTGGGCCTTGCAAAGCATCGACACAGACAATGTCCAAGAACTCCTTTACAAACTCTGTGTGGTCTCTTTCACTGCACCCAGCCTGTCGCTGTTGTTCTGATTCTACAGGGTCCCATTGTCTGTGTTCAAGTATGAGCTAAATGAATGTGTTTCACTTTAGTTACCCTTGTGCCACCTGACATGCACATTCCAAATCACATTCTACAGTCTGTGCAATGTGGAACTGGCAAAACATCTCTTCCTGGCTTTAGGCATACTACACACACATTAACCAGATAGTTCAGCAAAGCCACCTCAGCGGGTGCTGTTGAACAGTCATACAATTTCTCAGAATGGGCTAGTTCTTGTTCTCATTGGGCTACCCATGCCCTGGCATGGAGTGGGTAGTGAAGGGGTTGCTGCACCATGTTCTGTAAATTAAACACACAAGTCCCAAAATTACTATTTTTGCAAGCACTCTGAGATTTGGTTTCAACACACTGGAAAAGTTCACTAACAGGCTGCGTGGCTGCTGCAATTGTATTCCACAACTTAGCAAGAAACCATTTGAAACTTTGTTTTGGGTTTGAAAACACTGGTCTAAAATGATGCTGCTTTGTTTACATTGCTGGCTATATGGTACCCCAACATCGCAACTGTAACTTTGCATCACACTCAGTTAAGAATTGCTAGGATTCTGTCTGGATCTTTTGCATTTCAACTCATATTCGCAAGCACAAGTTCACTTTACTTTTCTTAATCCATTACTTTATAAGCACTTGGACCAGAGGGATTGTTTGTCTTAAAGTTCACTTTCTTTGAAAACACCACTTTCACACACAAAGTCCAAGATTTAACAGTTCACAAAACTCTTTCAGTACTTTTGCTGCATTTGCTTAAGTTCTTACACAGTTTTCTGACCTTAGCACCACAATCATTTTCTTTTGCACAGGGTACTTACAGGCAGTAGCTGGTTTTTACCATCAATGTAATACAGCCTGCTGACGACTCAAGGAAGGCCTCTGGGGTGAAACAGGTGGGTGGTCCCACTGATCATAGCTATGATCGCCTCGATCACTCTCCAGATGGTCGGAATACAGGTTGAGTTTGGTTAACTGTGAAAAAGTTAGAAAACTGCTGCTAGAGAAGCGCTTCTGCTGTAAGCGGTTCCTCCTTCCTGCCACACGAACTATATGCTGCTTGCACACTGCTGGCTGCTCCTCAACAAATGTCCACAACTCTAAGACTCAGGCAAGGGCAGGGTTTAGGTGCACTGGGATCAATCACATGATGCCATGCAAATGAGCTCTCTCTCTCTCTCTCTCTCTGCCATACTCCTGCACAGCGATTGTCAAGAAGGCAAAATTTAAACTGCAAACTGTCACTTTTTTCCTCAGCTTGAAATTTCAGTGGGGCAAGCATTTTAAGGCATTTTCACTCAGTACTTGGTGCATTTTCCTTAGCGACTTCCCCAGTTTTCATTGTACACACTTGAAACTTTCTGAGCACTTAGAAAGCACTATCTGTGCTTTTACTACAAGGGCAATTATTTCTCAGTTCACACTTTCAAAGTAAACACACAAGCAGCAAATTCTTTCTCTTTTTTTTCCACAGAAAGTCAGGCAGCAAAAGATTTTCAGGTGGCATTTTACCTGGCACAACTTTGCTTTCTGGTAAAACGATCTTCTGTTTTTGTGCACCACCACCAAACAGGAAGATCCTAGACATACCCTTAGCACGTCTCTCACCCCAAAACATATTTCTGTTGGACAAACCACATAGTCTTTGTACCTCTTGCCCAAATTAAATATCCCAAGATGAGCCCCCATTTTTTGCAACCCCCAGGCCACTTTTCAACTAGTGAGCAAAGCCCCATTAAAATCTGGAAAACTGGTACCCACATACTGGCATACCATTTTACTTTACAAAAGGATTGGTACCACCCCTGGCATTAGGATGTATACCAGGCTCATTTTCTAGAGGGGGAGGTACAGAAACAAAACAACATGAACCTTGTGTAAGCATTACAACCCAGGTCCTGAGTGGAGGCTGCTAGGCATACACTAGATCTAAACTGCTAAGGAGACCCCAGTAAATCCACACAGCCAGAAGCAATAGTCAGAATGTCCAGAACAGTAACTGGGATTGTGCAGTATGACTTTATTCAACAGATGGAAATTTAAAGCAGAAGTGGACCCCCAAGGATCAGTCTAGACAGGACAGGCACATTTCACAAACTCTCGTTGCATGCAGTACAGTTCATGAACGCACAAAAGAACACATCTTCTTTCCAATTTCCAAAATGGTGCACCTAGTAGACACCTGGCCACACACCTGAACATTTTCCTCCCATGAGAGTCATTTAGTGAATCTAAGCCACACACTCAGAACTCTTCTTCAAACATAGGTGCAATTTAATGGAACTCAGCCATACACCTTAACCTGCAGCTTGGCCCTTGCTTAGGTATAACTGGTGCCCTTTACGAACCAGGAAGCCCTCCTTGTAAGCACTTAGATGGTGTTCCTCCCACCTTTTGGCCCAACCGACAGTCTCTGCCATTCATCAGGGCTACATCATTGAAACCCCCATTTCTTTATTTATTTATTGAGAATTTGGAATTACAACCTTTGAGCTAAGAGCTTGTTTACAAAGGATCCTCATCAACACTTAGAGAGATACATTTTGTTGCAACAGCATAATTACAGCAGACAAATTTGACACAGTGGTTATATGAACTAACATAGTGTTTACATAGAAAGGGACAGCAAATACGATTACAGATTACACAAGTCAAGACATAAATGAAGCAGCTGGTGGCATTGTCAATTTCCCAGTAGTGGTGCACAATGAGTAGTCAACTGACAAGTTAAGTGCAGAGAGACAAGTTGAGGTTTGGCAAGGGCAGGTTGGTGGTGGAGGTAGGGAGGAGAGGAAGTGGTCAAGAGGTAGTGTGGGTGTACTGGACAGAGGGCAGGTGGAGGGGGAGGAGCAGGGAGGGGGCAGAGGAAGTGGTCAAGGGACCGGGCAAGAGGTAGTGTGGGTGTACTGGACAGAAAGCAGATGGAGGGGAGGAGTGGGGGGAGGGGTTGTGGGGGGATGGGGAATTAGGCACAACCAAGTCAGAACAGGGAGGCAAGTTTCCCAGTGAAGTGCTAGAGATCTCACACTTTAACTTCATCACACACTGGGGTGACCAGAAAACAAACTGCACTCACTTGGGTGAACAGTTTAACAGAAACTTTACTCACTTGGGTGAACTAGGGGTACTGACAGGTATGATCCAGCCTTATCTATGGGCACACACACACCCGACTAATGATCCCACTAAGTTATGTGGAGATCTAGTCTCCTAGAATATGTACTCACAACTGGTTGTCCCGTCCACTGGGCATGGACCAACAAAAGAAAAAAGGCACTCTCCTGGGTAGCCGATCAAACAGTCTCTCAAAGTCCTTTCCAAGGCAGCTGAAACACACACAGAACATTCAAGGGACTGTCCCTTGAGTCCACTGAGAACAAGCAGTTCCTTCCACTTAACTGGGAGTAGAAATCAGGAAATCCTGCTGTACCACTGGTCTCCACCACTTCACTGGAAGCTGGAAATGCCAATCCACTAGAGTGAGAAATCCTGGGCCCTCTCCTCAGAGCCCACTGGCAGTCCTTCTGCCACTCTCACCTCCTCACTGAACAAGTGATAACTACCGACTGAGAATTCTAAGCTCCCCACAGCAGCTGTCCACACAGTGTGGCTTATGCTGCTGTGAGTGTCCCAAATGACCTAATCATTCTTCCCTCAGGCTAGCTAACTAAACAATGATGTCATCATGTAAGGAGCCCCTAATGAGCTCCCTACCAGCTGCCTGCTACCTTCCTAACAATAATACTGATGGGATTCTAGTATCCTCAGGGGACTGGGTGGTTACAGATGAATAGAACAGCCTTCCAGAGGAGGTAGTTGGGTCAAAAACAGTGGGGGAATTCAAGAATGCATGGGAAAAACATAAGGCAATTCTAGTGGGGGGGGTTGGAGGAAGTAGGCTGTTGGTTAACTAGGATCTTCAGCTTATCTGAAAGGTAGGGAAATGGGCAGACTGGGTGGGCCAAGCAATCCTTATCAGCCATCAAAGTCTATGTTTCTATGTTTCTATGAGACAGAATATAAAATGTTCCCTACTGGGTATCAATTCCAAGCCCCCTAACTACTGCCCTGATGCTCTGCCACTGTGCTATCATTCTCCATAGTGAGAAAAGAGGTGTCTAGAAATAGATGCACCCAACCAACATAAATTGTAGTGAGGAAGAAAAAATGTCCCCTCTGGGAATCAAACCAAGGCCCCCTCCCTCCCAAGTACTATCCCGGTGCTCTGCCACTTTGCTATTGTTCTATATGTTGAGACAAGGTGTCTAGAGTGAGATGCATGCTAACAACATACAGGAAATTATGGTGGGAAAGAAAAACTGTTCCTCACATGGAATCGAACCTTGGCTTCCTCCAAACCACTGTTCTGGTGCTTTACCACTATGGTAGTATTCCACATAGTGAAACAGAAGGTTTCTAGAGAGAGATATGCAGACTAACAACATAACTTGTAGTGAGTCAGTTACAGCATAGTGAGAAAGAAAACATGATATCCACTGGAAATAAAACCTAGGCTCCAATCCCAACTTATGACCTGGTGTTCAGACGCTGTGCTATCCTTCCACTTGGTTAGACAGACGGTTTCTAGAGAGATGCATGCTAACAGCATAAAGTGTAGTGAGAAAGAAAAAATGTTCTCCACTGGGCACTGAACCCAGGCTTCCTCCCAACTGATGTCCCAGTACACTGCCACTATGCTGTGGTTCCACATGGTAAGAGAGAAGGTTTCTAGAGAGCGATATATGCTAACAACATAACATGTAGTGAGAAAGAAAGTAATGTTCCACACAGGGAAATCATAGCCAGACTCCTTACCAACTACTGTCCAGGAGCTCCACCACTGTGTTATCATTCCACATGGCAAGATAGAAGGTTTCCAGAGAAAGATCCATGCTAAGAACATCAATTGTAATGGGTAAGAAAAAGAAATCCCCACTGGAAGCTGGACCCAGGCATCTTCCCAACTAATGTCCTGGTGCTCTGACACTGTGCTATTATTGCACATGGTGAGACACTAGGTTTCCATAGAGAAATTCATACTAACAACATAAATTGTAGTCAGAAAAAAATATTCACAACTGGGAATTCAAGCTTATTTTCATTTATTAATTTGTTAGCGCACACTGTCTCATTGTGACTCTAGGTGCTTTACAGATACATGAGTAATACAGACTAATTTAAAATAAAATATATATAAAATATAAACAAACATAATAAGCTAAAAGTTAAAAGGAGGAAAAAGCTTTATTAAATAAAAAGGTCTTCAGATCCTTCTTGAAGGCACTAACTGAGGGGGCCTCTCTGAGCAACTGAGGCAGTAAATTCCACAGGATAGGTACTGTGGCCGAAAAAGCCCAAGCACCAGATGACTTCAAATGAACCCTTAGAATTGCTAGGAGGCCCTTCTCAATTGACCAGAGGGGACAAGACAGGTGGTAGGGCTGTAGGAGGTCTTGCAGGTAACTGGGACCCAGACCATGTAGGGCTTTATAGGTCAGCAAACTGACCTTGAAAGGTGCCACCTAATATGAAGCCAGTGCAGAGAGTGCAGCACAGGCATAATATGACATGACCTTGAGATGCCAGTCAGCAGCCTGGCTGCCACATTCTGCACTAGCTGTAAGCGGCGAAGATCAGCCCACGATAGCCCTAGGTAAAGGGCATTTCAGTAAGCAAGCTGTGATAGTAAATAAAAAAAGTAAGTGAAAATTTATTTAGTGAGGCGCCCAATAAGGTAGTGGAAAAAATGAACAGGGTATAAACGTCACAATTTTAAACAATCAACAGCACAGATAAAATTACATAGTCTAGATCCCACCCTGCATGTCTGGTCCAGACCCACTCTCAAGATCCCGGCCCAAACAGAGGATACCCTGTCAGAGAAGAGCAGAGCAAACTCTTAGCAAAGTACTACTGAAAAAGCTCTTTTCAGCTATAGGCAGACAGGATGGAGAAGTCTGTCCACAGTCCGAAAGAGCTGAGCTGGTCTGTTCCTCCCTGCTGCAATCTCCCTGGACAGAAACTCTGCCTTCTTATGGCTAACTGCCCTTTGATAATCACTGTAGTGATTACTTAGAGCCAGTCTATCCTCTTCTAGCCAGGTCCTATGCCAGCAATGCTCCAACCTCCAACCTGCGGTCTTCATCACTTTGAGAGCCCCATCAAACCACAGGGGTCTCAGATGAGAGGCCTGGGTCATATACAGACTGGTGCAATGGCACTGAGCACCTCAGAAACAGCCCTGTTATGCAACCAGCTCACCCATGTCAGCTGCACTGACAGCACTAACACCAGAAAAAGCAACTACCGCCATCAGTCCCTCTGGGGACAGTCCCCTTAATGGGCAATAGCTGATCATCTCAACAGGGGAGGGACAATCAGGGGGAGCCCTGAATGAAAAATTCACTGTACATTGATCAGACCAAATAACTTGATCAATCTCAAGGTTGGTGACCTCGAGACCCAGTGAGAATACCAAGTCCAAGGTGTGGTCGTGGTGATGGGTCACAGAGGCAACTGCTTGTGCTAGTCCCAGCGATGGCAAAAGAGGTCAGAACCAAATTACGAGGATTTATCATCAATCCTGGCATTGAAGTCCTCCAGGATAAGCCATCTGGGTGACTCCAACACCCTGTCAGTGATGAAGTCCGCAGCCTTCTGCAGAAATTCTCTGCCCGACCACAGAAGGCGGTAAACCAAGAGAATTCTGCAACCTGCACCTGGACCCCCATGCACTGCCACACATTCAAATAATGAGATAGAACTCACCGGATGTACGGAGAAATTCAGATCAGATCTAAAACAGATGTCTGCACCCTCGCACCTGTGATCCCTCCTTGGACAATGTACCATGGAACACCCGGCCAGGACCAATGCCTCTAAAACTGGCCCTGCATAGTCTCCCAACCAGGTCTCTGTGATGTATGCCAACTTATTAAATGATTCTTATCGTAGTGTATATCAATCACATCAGATAGAAAACACTACTAATATGTCAATAGGTTGTCATATAACTATCTCTATTTTGGATGTCCATACTAAGCTTATCATGTAAAAGGGTAAAATTAGTGTATCCCCTGATTACATTCCAGGTCATTTTTTATACGTATTGGCTGATGAATTATCATCTCCATTACAATTATTATACGAACATTGTTTGAATACAAATCATGTGCCTGATTCATGGAAAAAAGCGTATGCAATTTCAATCTATAAAAAAAAAAGGGTCCTAGAAATCTTTGTGACAACTATAGGCCCATTAGTCTAATGTATTCAATTTGTAAAATACTGGAAAATCTAATTAAAGATATGCTTACTTCCATCTTGCAAAATATTGATTTAGAACAGCACGGATTTAAATCTGGTAGAGGATGTCTGACCAATTTGATGTGCTTTTATGAGGATATCAGTCTTAAACAGGACTGTAGGATTTCTTATGATGTGGTATATATTTAGATTTCAGTAAGGCTTTTGATCTTCTCCCTCACTGGGCTTTAATAACAAAATTATATCAAATAAAAATCAATCCGACTTTGGTTCAATGGACAGCTAACTGGTTGAACATGCATTCACAACAAGTCCTAATAAATGGTCAACTTTCACATCCAGGATCCATTACCAGTGGAGTACCTCAGGGCTCTGTTTTGGGTCCATTTCTTTATCATTTATTTATAATGGATATTTCTAAGACTTGTCTCTCTAATATCATTAAATATGCAGATGATATTAAGATTGGAGGACCATGCAAAAACAGTGAGCAAATAAATACAATACAAAAGGATTTGGATAGCATTTCTTTAAGGATTTCAAAATGAGGTATGAAATTAAATCATGCAAAATGTAAGATTTTACATTTTGGGGCTAATAACCCTAAACATGTTTATACACTAGATAATAAACTACTTCTTGACACAGAAATAGAAAAGGACTTAAGGGTCATTATAACGAACAAATTTCTTCCTGACCTTCAAATTAACGAAGTAATACGTAAGGCAAATAGTGTTATTTGGTCAATCAAATGGAACATTAAATCAAGGAAGAAAGAAGTACTTATGGCACTTTATAGGGCATACATTCTCCCACATTTAGATTTCTTGTCACATTTTTGGTGTCCCTATAAGAAACAAGATATTGTTACAATTGAAAAAATTCAGAGGAGATTTACTAAAATGATAAATGGCTTTCAAGATATGTCAAATGAAAGTAGATTACAATCTCTTAATCTAATGTCGTTATTTACTAGAAGATTAAGAGGGGCTCTCCTATTAATGTATGACATTATTAATGACCCTCCTTTCCTGGAAAACCTTGGGTTTGCCTTTAAAGAAGATACCCACAATCTTAGAGGACACCCTTTGCAGATTCAACAAAGACGTTATCAACATTTACCAAGGAAGTATTTTTTCACGTTACGTGTTGTAAAGATCTGGAATGCTCTTCCAATTGATGTTATCAGTAGCTCAAAAAAAGATTTTTAAGAATCAGTTGGAGAAATTTATTATAACACATCCAACTTTAGATTATTATTAATAAATAGGAGCAATTATGAGCCTCACTGTTCCCTAGCTCCTAATACAATCTTAGTATGAGGTCAGCCGAAGTAACCAAGTCTGACATAATCACAGTCTTGTTCCTCATCGACCTGGCATTGCATAGAACTGTCTGGAAGGAATCAGTGAAGGCTGGGCTGTAAGCCCTCTAGCTGCCAGCCCACACAGTCTGTTGGGAACCCTAGGAATGGAGATCAAACATGTCAGGCCTCTCTCAAGACTCCGTTTTCACCTAGGGCACCTCTTACACCATACCATCCCAATCTTCCTCACCTCCGTAGAGCCCCCAGCACCCTGACACCCTGCAACAGACCCCCGCACCCCTTGCAAGTACCCACCTCTCTGCAACATCTCATGGCAGCAGCAGGGGGGATCACATAAGGAGTGAAGGTCACGCAGCAGGGCTGCTGGGTAGCTAATCCAGAGGGGCCCCAAGACTCCTACACATGTCTGCGCAACCAGGATAGCAAGACTAAAATAAATTACTAAAATAGCAAACCCACCAAACAAAACAGTATAACCAAAATTATTAAATCCTAAGCTAATCACTCATACACCTTTCACACAATAAATACAGTAGGAGAGGTTCCCTACACAGGCACTACCAACCAGTCATACTCTAACTAAGGCCCTGTGCACACTCGAGAGCTTAAAATGGTTTAACTGCCTTAAACCATTTTAAACTCCCACAACACGGTTTGCGTTCACACTGTAACACGGTTAAAATCGTGTTACAACCGTGTTCTAAAACCATGCTAAAACCCTGCCTTAATCCGTGTTAACAGCAGTGCGTACACAAACCGTGCTGTAACATGGGTTAAGGCAACCCATTCTATGGGAAAAGTATTTTTTCAAGCAACAGGATTTAAAAAAAAAAGTGGTTCCAGTATTGTCTAGTGGCCCTTGAAACACTGGTTCCAAATGTGTACTTTTTCCCCCGATCGCTTTTGGCTCCCGTTCACGGGTATCCTGTCATGCATCGTGGCACACTGCGGTACCCATAATGTTTACAACTTGGTGCCACAGTCACGCCTGGGAACCCACTTCTCCTAGCACAGTTGTCGAAATACAATGTGGATGCTCTGACAACCGTGCTAGGGACTGTTTATAAAACGATTTTAATAACATTTTATAATTGGTTGCCAGTGTGTACAGGGCCTAAGCCCAGTTCCACCCACAACCACCCAAATTCCACAACTTATACAATTTATGACTTTCAGAAACCATCTCTACTGTCCATTTCACTTAGCTGGTTGAGTCCCCAACTAGAATACATTACAGGACAGGTACTAGTACCTTAATGGACTGGGTGCTCTCGAACTGCCCAGAACACATCTCTGATACCACTGTGCTCCCAGATGCTGTCAGTGACCATTGTCCTATTCTGTGCAAATGGTCAAATAAATTCATCAAGCCCCCTGCCAGAACCATTACTAGTAGAGTCCTAAAGTGTAGCCACCTTGAACAACTCAAATCTGACCTTCACTTGCAAGATTGGTCACTAGTTAGCTGTACTGGTAATGTGGACACTGCACTTGATTGCTTCATCAGTTAGTTCAATGCAGTTTGCAACATCCATGCCCCAATTAAAAAGCAGAAAGTCAAGGGCATTTGCAATCCCTGGATAATGCCAGATCTCATAAACGTCATGAAAACCAGGGCTCACCTTTGGCATAGGGCTCGGGCCATTGGTAAACAAGTTGATATCCAAGGCTACGAGAAAGCAAGAAACGATTGTACTAGAGCCATCCAGTCAGGAAAAAAAAATGCTTTTACAAGGATGCCCTCTCCAGCTCATAGTCAGATGGCAGGAAGTTCTGGAGCAACATATAGGATGTCACTGGGAAGGAACCCAAAATGGCCCCTTCAATGCTTCATATCAATGATGCCCCTATACTAGACCCACAAACCATCACAAACACATTTAATAATGCATTTATGGACCTTAGTAGTGTCCTCCCCCCCAACTTCTTTCATACCACCACAAAAATAATGATTACAATGGCAAACTGGACCAGCCATGTGCCCATCCACCCTTTTACTTCAAAATTGTCACGGAATATGAAGCTAGAAAGTATTTCCATAAGGTACTTGGGAAATCAAGATTTAGTGGGGACTCACTCGATCTCAAACTCATCTCCCTCACCTTGGATGAAATCCTATCTCCCCTCACCATGATAATTAACCTGTCTCTCAAGTTATCACAATTCCCTCATAAGTGGAAATCCACCTTAGTTACCCATGTCCATAAAAGTGGTGACAGGGCTCAGCATGGGAATTACAGACCACTTTCCATTCTCCATCCCCTCTCTAAAGCCCTAGAGCACACAGTGGCAGATCAACTGGTTGAATACATGGAAAAATACCAGATACAATGCCCACAACAACATGGGTTCAGGAAAGGGCATAGCACCACCACAGCTCTACTGGAATTCACAGGCTTTATTAGTAACTCACCCGATCAAGGACACCTGGTTGGAGCAGCGTTCATAGATCTGACAAAAGCCTTCGAGGCTGTTAATCATGCCTTATTGATTGATCAGCTATCTGGCGCAGGACTATCCAAGGACATCACAGACTGGTTTAAAAGCTACCTTTCAAACCGGTCCCAACAAGTCAAGATCAGTGACGTTCTCTCTAATAGAAGAAATATTTGATTGGGTGTTCCACAAGGGTCCATTTTGGACCCTCTCCTGTTTAGCATCTTCCTAAACAAACCACCAACCTCATGCCAAGAACATATCCTACTTTACATGGACAACGTGGTTATCTACTTAAGCAATCCTGACCCCAAACTTCTAGAGGACCAATTGTAGCATAGCTTTGCTAGTGTGGAAAAATGGTTCAGTGAACACAAGCTCATCCTTAACTACAGAAAGACAAAAATTATGCTCTTCAGTAGTACCCAAAGCAAGCATAAAACCTATTCATTAATCACTAACAATGCGGGCTCACCCTTAGTGCTAATACAGCACTTCAGATACTTGGGTGTTACCATGACAGCAATCTGTCATATGCTCGCCACATAGAAAATACTGCCAAAGCAGTCAACACTCACATTGGGCTCCTCTATAGGCACAGACAAAGCCTGACTCCTGAAGCCCTAAACTTAGCTATCCACAACTCTGTCATTTCCCTGGTAGATTATGGGCTGGTTATCTATGGTTCAGCCACTGACACGTCCCTCTGATGCATCGCAATGGCGCTTAACAAAGCCTGCAGACTCCTCATTGGATCCACATGCCTTACACATACCTGTGACCCCTATGCTCAGGCTAACTGGCTCCAGTTAAAAGGTAGAATGACCTACCAAACTTGCCTGCTTGCAATAAAGGTTAGCCTAGGTCTCATGTCCCCGGGTGTTCAGAAGCTCCTTAGCCCTTACAGCAACCCTTGTCGAACCAGAGGCTCAAACAACCAGATCTTTCTGATCCCCCACTGGCGCGCTTCCTTAGGACAAAGATCATTTGCCTATTGAGCCCCTTTCTGGTTTAACTCTTTACATTATGAAGTCTCCACTCAAACCACACTGGGCTCATTCAAACTAAAGCTCCATCAGCACCTAGTGGCTAATGCCTGCTGCGACTGCTTCCATTAAAATTACTCCTTGTCATAGGCCTCAATTAGCACTTAATACCTGCTTTCTCAGCTTTCCCTTACTGCCACTGTCCTGTATACTTCCTCTCTCAAAATCTACTCCCAACGCCCCACTCCACACCTTGCCCCAATGCTCCCTCCCATTTTCCTCCCTCACTTCCTCACCTCCTACCCTAACTTTCACTCCCTCCTCCCACCCGAATCCTTCCTAGACAAGGCCTCATGGGCTGATCTTACAGTTATTGTTTTGTGCCCCAACAGTGTGCAATTCTTGTATTAACCTAAATCTCTGGCATACATTGTACAATGCCACCTTGTGTTGTTTCTCTCATGATATTGTAATCTGTTCTTCACTGTAACTTGTCTGTCATACTGACGTAGAACCTATGTAAAGAGCTGATAGCTCAAAGGTGTTTAATCCAAGATCTAAATAAAAAAAAATAATTAAGGAGAATCCTCTAAACTTAAAGTTCAGTGCTATTTCCAGGAGAAAACTTGAGTTCGCAGGATCAAATGGGGAAGGGAAAGAGTCATTGGGGAACCCCTGAACAGTGCTCACACCACTGCTAGGAAGGGAGATAGCAGTTTTTTAAGTTCGGGTAAGCAGTTCTTTCACAACTGATTGATGTTATTTAAGTTCAATAAATGGGTCTCAACTAGTTTATTGAAACCTGAAGCAAAAACTCTGGTTGGTGGTCCTCTCACTACCACCAGTGAACACAGTACTCACTGAAGTCCAGGATCCAGAGGAGAGGAGGGTGTGAGTGTGGGGGGAGAGCCAAATTCAGTCCAAGGGTTCAAAAAAATAAATTCAACACTAGTTCAGAGAACAGGACATCTGATAGCTTCAATAGCCCAAGGAATAAACAGGGAGGTCCCCAAGAGTCGGTTACTGTCTTAAGACAATCACAAACTCTGGGCCTGACACTTAGAACAACTGCCAGGCCCCCAGTCAGTCTGCAGTAAAACCAATTCCTGACTGACTGTCCACCATCCGTCATCAGATCTGAAGCATCAGGCCCCACCAGATACAAAGTTTCATCAGGACCTGGATGGAATATTCCAGTGGACCACTACTGTTCCCGGTATGGAACTTATAGATCAAGCAGTTCAAATGATGTTTGGCAATAATCCTTTACAAAGGACACCAACACAAAAACAAGATGGTACGGTAGAAACTTTCTCCCCCCTCACAGTGTCCACTCCACGGAAGTGTTCTGTACTCTACACCAGAGTGTTCCTGGGTCCCTTTCCAAGTGGTCTTGATCCCCAACTGACCCTCTTTCACTCCCTTCCGCCAACCGATCAATGGAAATCAGTGCTGGATGTGCTCCCAGCAGACAGCAGACCAGCACTGTAGCCACCCCAAGAATCTCCTGGATGCATTGATCCTCAAGTAAGGGGAATTAACCTAACTAAAAAACAAATAAGCTTACTCCTAATTCTACATACACTTTTTACCTTACCTACACCAAATTACCCTGACTATGCACTAACTAAAACTCCACTACTCTTCTACTTACTCAAAAGATTTAAAATATACTAAAAGTATTCTTCATCGATAGCAAGCATGATGAAGCAAAGCTAATTAATTTAGGATTCTCCTAATAATAAATTATGTCACAAAGGCATGGACTAGTCATAGCAGATCACCCGAGGGGATCAGGTGTTTAAACTTGGTGATGTTTCTAAGATGGTAAAAACCACTCTGGACCCTGGCTGACACATGAGAATCAAGCATCAGGATGCTATCCAGCACAATGCCAAGATTTTTCACCTTAGAAGAAGTGAGAAGCTGAGAGTCTCCAAGCCTAAGACTGGTGACTCAACCAGCCTGCACATCAACCCTCAGGGCGTCAGGTTCCACCACCAGTACTTCCGTCTTATCCGGATTTAACATCAGCCAGTTGGCACTTTTCCAGTCTTGGACCTCAGAAAGGCACTGATTGAAAACACAGACTGTGTCCTGTTGTTAGGGCATAAAAGACAGGTACAGCTGAGTTATCATCAGCATAGTAATGAAAACTCAGTCTGTACCATCTTATAATGTCCCCCAGTGGCATCACATACACCGGGAACAACACGGGGGCCAAACTGAAACCCTGCAGGACCCCACACAGCAGGGGCAGTGATCGAGAGGAAAAAGCCACTAAGACCACCCTCTGTGTCCTGCCAGTGAAGAAAGATTGGAAACAGTTGAGGACCACACCAGAGAGTCCACAACAAACCTGCAGGTGATCCAAAAGTACTCCATGGTCCATGCCAGGAGATTGAGGAGAACAAGAATAGAATGCTCTCCACTATCCCTCACCACCAGGAGATCATTAAACACCCAAACCAGGGCTGTCTCCATGCTGTGCCTTTTCTTAAAGCCCAACTGGAGAGGGTCGTAGATGTCATAAGTTAACAAATGGGCCTCCAGTTGCAAAGCCACCACCTTCATAATAACTTTCCCTATAAAGGGTAGGTTACAGACCAGTCTGTAGTTTGCCTAGCAGTCCAGGTCTAGTGATGTTTTTTTCAAGAGGTGTCTCACCACCTCCTTAAGGGGCTCAGGAAAGACCCCTTGCTAAAGAACACTGGACTTTCCTGGTGAAGATTGGGCTGATGAACTCAGCACACCCTACAAGAAGGCAAGTTGGACCCAGATTTAAACTACAGTAGGTGGGCCTCAACTCCTGGATGACCCTAACAACATCCTTGACCACCAAATGGTCAAAGTCAGACCAGACTGATGGAATGCCTGAGACAAACACTGGCTCGCCACTGCAAGTTCCAATGGAGGCTGCTGACAAGATCCTGGATCTGATAAGGATCTTACCGGCAAAAAACAGAGCAAACTCATCATACTTAGCTTGTGAAAATGCTCTAACAGACTGAAGACAAGCTGGATTACACAGCCTGTCAACAGTCTGGAAGAGCTGAGATGGTCTGATAATTGCTGCAGCAATCTCCCCTGGACAGGAACTCTGCCTTCTTATGGGAAACTGCTGTTTGATACTCTCTATAAGAAGACATCAGAATAAGCCTATCCCCATCAGACCAAGACCTCAGCCAACAATGCTCCAACCTTCTGCCCCTCTCCTTCAATTCTTTGAGAGTCCCATCAAACCATGGGGATCCACGGAGTGAGGTGAGGGGCCGAACACAGACTGGTGTGATGGAGTTGAGGACACCAGTGATGGCTCAATTATAGGTCAACACCAATTCCCCTGGTTCCTCGCAAGCTCCCATCACACCTGATGGATCCAGCACTGCCATAAGATCCTTTGGGGTCAAACCCCTTTAAGGGCAATATTGAATCATCTTCATGGAGGAGGGTCTATGAGAGGAGCTTCAAACAAAAATGTCACAGTACAGTGGTCCAACCAAATGACTGGCTCCACCATAAGCTTGGTGACCTCTAGTCCCAGTGAGAAGACAAAGTCCAAAGGGTGACCATGTGAATAGGTTGCAGAGATAACCACCTGTGTCAGACCCAATGATTACATTAACCAGAGGAAGTTTTGTCCAAACGGCGAGAGTTCATTGTCAATCCAAACGTTAAAGTCACCCAGAACTATCCATCTGGGCAACTCCAAAACTAGTCCGATGATGAAGTCTGCAATTTCCTGCAAGAACTCCCTCTCATGCCGTGGGGGTGTTAATGAGAAGGATCCTGCAACCTGCACCTGCAACCTCTTGAACGGCCACACATTCAAAAGACCTCGCTGTTCCCACTGGGGGAGTCATGAAGTTCAAGTCTGACTTAAAGCAAATAGCCACACCCCAACCCCTAAAATCCTCTCTCAGGCAGTGAATCACTGAGACTCTAGCAGGAAATGCCGACTCCAATACTGAGCCGACATTTTCATCCAACCAGGACCCCTATCATGAACTCATTTCACCCCAGGGCACCTCCTAGAGCTCACCACACCTATCTCCCTCCTGCATCATTACCCAAGACAGGCCTCCCAGACCTCCACATCCTCCCTCTTTGAGCAATACCTAATGCCCTACAACATCCATACACATCAGGAGAAAATGAGCGGCAATCAAAGGGGTAGAGGTCACGAACCCTGAATGGAGACTAGTGCCTCCTAGTGGGAACCACAGACCAACACATTCTAGGACTATGACTAATCCTATTATAATGCAAATTAGAACAATGTAAACCTACACACTTCAATTAGCTACTCTTCTTAAGATGGACAATATACATATAACAAACCAAACTAAGTTAAAACCACAAATCAGGCAAAATATAGTACAGATTAAAAATGCAGAATAATATCTAAGTAAAACATCCACTCACCCAATGCACATCCACACACACACACACATATACACCCACACACCAAACTCCACCCTACCCTACGCAATCCCTAAATAACAAAATAACAAAAGGGAGTCCAAGATTCCAGGAGCGATCACCAGAGCCAGGTCCCACAGAGCAGTCCAAGCAGAAAATTGGACCCAGTCACTGAGTAAAAAAGCCCCAGCTAGGCCCACCAGTATCAGCTCTCACAGTACATCATACACACACAGCTAAATATGTAGTAAAATAAGGAACTGTCACCCCCCAAGCTGCTTTCAACAAAATTGAATTTCTCCCAGTCACTATATGGCCCTCTCCTGGCTCTGTCTCAGATTAATGTCCAGATCTCATCAACTCCAGGCTCTCCTCATATGATGAAAGCCGACCATGCAAGGCAAGATGGATTTAGATTACTTGAGGGGTTCTCAGTTCTGGAGACACTGGAGGCTCTCTCACATCCCTGGCTCACCTCCCAGTACCGATCTTTACTCTACAATAGTCACTGTGCAAAGAGTGTTAAGTCCAGCCTTCCCCTGTAGTGAACAGACTCCTAGCAAGCAACAGCTGCAGGCTCCAAGCACAAGTGAACCCAGTCAAATAGAGCGGACTCCTTCCCATCCAACATCCACCAGAATGCCAGACTGCTTCACCCTTCTGACATCCAATGCTACCACAGTCAAACAGATCAGTTCCCTGCAGCCACCAATCCAACGGCCAGTACTCCAGTGTCCTTTACAGGCAGTCAAACTGGCTCCCCACTGCTGCAAGCAAAAACATCAGTTCCCTGTGGCACCACACTATCAGCTGATGATCCAGCATCTTCTATAGCTCCGCAATGGTTTCTGGGACTAATGATGTCTCAGAACCATCAATGTCTTCTGAAGGCTCCAGCATCTGCCGAGGAACACTCCAGTAATTCTATCTCTGAAAAATAATGCTCCAAAAACTGAGACCCCTAACTAAAAACAAAAAAATTAAACTCCTGGCACTAAATTACTCAGGTCCCTGACTAACACTCCCCCAACTAAACATCACGACTGGCTAAAATAAAATAAAACAAAATGAATATAAAATAAAATAAGAATAAACTCAGGCCCCTTTCCAGCTAACTACTTCCTGGTGCTCTGCCACTGTACTATCATTCTATATGGTGAGACAAAAGGTTTTCAGAGAGAGATGCATGTTAACATCATCAATTGTAGTGAGCAACAAAAAAATAATCCCCATAGGGAACTGAACCCAGACATCCTTCAAGCTACTATTCTGGTGCTCTGCCACTGTGCTATTATTCCAAATGGTGATACAGAAGGTTCTGATAGATGTGCAAGCTAACATCATAAAATGTACTGAAGATAGAAAAAAATGTCCCCACTGGGTATCGAAGCCAGGCTCCCTACCAAGTACTGTCTGGGTGCTTTGCTACTGTGATATACTTCTAAATGGTGAGACATAAGGTTTCTGGAGAGATGGAGCCTAAAAACAAATTGTAGTGAGAGAGAAAAAACTTCTCCCCACTGGGAATCACACACAGGCTCCTTCCCAACTACTGTCCCACTGTTCTGTCATTGTGCTGTGATTCCACAGGGGGAGACAGAAGGCTTCTATAGAGAGATGCATGCTAATGACAAACTATAGTAAGAAAGAAAGAAACAATGTTCTGCACTTGAAATTAAACCCAGGCTCCCTCCCAACAACTGTCCTGGTGCTCTGCCACGGTGTTCGCCACCTGGTGAGACAAAAGGCTTAAAGAGAAAGATTTCTGCTAAGAAAATCAGTTGAAGTCACTAAGAAAAAAACACCCACTGGAAACTGGACATGGGCATCTTCCAACTACTGTCCTGGTGCTTTGATACTGTGCTATCATTCCACATCAGATTCATGCTGGCAACATAAAAAAAAAACTGTTCCCCACAGGGAATCAATCAAACCCAGGCTTTCTGCCAATGACTGTGCTGGTGCTGTGCTGCTAAGGTTTTGTTCCACATGGTGAGACAGAAAGTTTCTAGAGAGAGACGCATGCTAACATAAATTGTAGCGAGTTAGAAAAAATGTTCACAACTGGGAACTGAAAGAGACCCTGACAACATTATGAAAACTTTGAAAAAAAATAAGATGTATATTCAACTCCATCCCATTTTCTTTATTACTTCATATATTTTCAGTAATTAGTTCTCCATTTTCTTTATTATTGAAAACAGTTGCATGAAAACAAGATCCCTGTCCCCTGGACTATACCTACTCTAGCTGTTTCTCTACATGACATCCCAGTCCCCTGTTTCTGACATCACAGTTATCTCCATAACAACATTTGATATCATAAACAGAATTATGAAGTCAGGTGTAGGCAGGCAGCCATAGTTTAAATATATTGTATTCATGCAAATACCCATTGTAATAAGGAAATAAGGGTGAGAATTACAGAATAAAATATGAAATATAAGCTACATTTATGCCTGAATATTACATTTTTTTAAAGTTATCTCAACTGTATCAGGAGCTGTTGAACCCAGGGCCATTCCCAAGTAACTACTCTCCTGGAGCTCTGCTGCTTTGTTATTTCACATTGTGAGACAGAAAGTTTCTAGAGAGAGATGCACGCTAACAACATAAATTATAGTGAGAAACAAAAACTGTCACAACTGGGAACTGAACCCAGGCCCCTACCAACTAACTACTGTCCTGGTGCTCTGCCACTGTACAATCATTACATATGGTGACATAGAAGGTCTAAAGAGACTCATGCTAAAAACATAAATTGTAGTGAGAAAGAAAAAATGTTTTCACAACTGGGAACTGAACACAGGCCCTTCCCAGCTAACTACTGTCCTGGTGCTCTACCACTGAGCCATCATTCCACATGGTGAGACAGAAGGTTTCACGAGAAAGATGCATGCTAGCAACATAAATTGTAATGTGACAAACTGGTCTTTTCCAGGCTCAGTCTGCCATTGTTGTCAGCTCTGTTGAACACTTCAGATGCCTGTAAAGGTAATCAGTAGCTATAATCAGTCAGCATAGACACTCTGTCAGGGTATCGCTAGGTCTGAGTCCCTCCAGATTACTGCTCACACAGTACAGCAGTCCTTGCTCGAGGGCAATCAACCCACTTCTCTCTGTCACAGCTAAGAACTCCTGACTTTAGGAGCAGAATAAGGTAACTGTAACCTTTTTAAAGGTGGGAATAAAGTTGTCATTTATAAAACATTCAGCTGTACATCAAAGGACTTAGCCACAGAAACATAAAGTATATGAAAAAATAATATACTAACATATTAAAATGCCAGCAAAGTAGGCCTCATGATCTATTGAGTCTGCTCGAGAATCAGCACCCGTTTTGAGCACCGTTGCTGCCTTCCCCACCTCCCCCGTGGATCCCCATCCCCATCCCCCAACCGAAGTTCTCCTCCATTTCAGCATTACTCAGTTTCACCCTCCTCCTATACCTGTCTTAGTCTGGCTTGAACCCCTCCACAGAATTCACATCCACCAATATTTTTAATACGTCAAGCTATTTAAACATATAATTCAGGATATCACAACAAGACTATGGGGAGCAGTAATTTTACAGAAAAAGAAAAAAATGGCTTTGCACACACAGCAGAAGGAAACATAGAAAAACTGTACTACATTTTCTAATTTTTCCAAAGTATAGAGGCTTACCCACGCAGGACCCCTTGGTGAATCAGAGCAAATTCAAACCTTAGTTGTTAACCATTTGGAATCCCAGCGTAACTGTCTCTTTCAGGCTCTGCCAGACCTTAAGACCCTCCAGCTGCCCCATGACATGTCATCCAGTATGTCACTCTGACATCACACAGTCAACATTCTTTGTGTCTGGAGAGCTGGGTCCTCATAAAAACAAACACTGACAGAGCCACTATAGTTACAAATGCATTAACTAGATAAGGGTGTTTCATGGGCTTAAACATATACACAATCTGGTGTTGCATACACTAACTGGGTTCTGGGACAACATCAAGCAACTGAATGGTCACTCCCAGTCCCCCTCTCCTTCTCTTCTCAACATCAATGGTACCGTCTCCTCTGACCCTGCCCTCATTGCCTCCCACCTCAATAACTCCTTTACCGACCTTAGCTCAGTACTTCCTGGTAACTTTTTCAGTCCACCTCCTCTTCCATCTGTACCACCACCCATTGCCCGCCTCTCTTTCCACCTCGTCGTGTCACCATGCAAGAAGCTGAGCCTTACTTGCTAAAAGCCCTAAAGGTAACACCATCGTAATGACTCACTTGATCCCTGCCTTTACGCCAGGTCTTGGATCAGGTCCTCTCACCTATTACATGCATTTTCAACAAATCACTCTGTCTTGGAAAATTGCCTGCCTGGAAGATTCCACAGTTACCCCTGTCCATAAAGGTGGTGACAGGACTCTTCCGGTAACTACCGACCCATCTCAATCCTCTCCCTCTCTAAGGCATTAGAGAAAATTGTGGCATCCCAAGTCTCTGACTACCTCTGTAAGTACAATGTTCTGCCCTGAACAACATCGGTTCAGAATAGGCTATAGTACCAATACAGCACCCTGGAATTTTACAACTTCCCTCCATGCCTCCTTGGACTCTGGTGCCCTGGCTGGTGCTATATTCATTGACCTGCCTAAAGCATCTGATACTGTTTCGCATCCTCTTTGCTCTCCACCCTCGACCTAATAGGCTTTGCCTCAGGACCTGTTTCCTGGTGCACCAGCTATCTCTCCGCCCGCTCCCAATGTGTGAAAGTCAACGGTACTCTCTCTGAAACATGCCCCATTTGCTCTGGGGTGCCGCAGGGCTCAATTCTTGGACCCCTACTATTCTCACTCTTTCTTAACTCCCTACCCAGCAGTTGTACGGGTAAGATGCTTCTCTATGCTGATGATGCTGTTCTTGTTGCCTCCCACAATGACCCCATGCTGCTACAGAACTCCCTCCAACTAGTCTTTGACTCTGCAGCTACCTGGTTCACTGAGCACCGACTTGTTATCAACCTTAAGAAAACAAAACGATGCTCTTCTCCCACCCCAAAATAAGTACAGCAAGTTTCCTTAGCTGTCCTCTTCCACACCCAATCTCGTCATTGACTAGGTGCAATCCTATAAATATCTTGGTATAACCTTTGACCCTGCACTTTCATTCCCATGGACATATATCTGCCCTAAATTCTGTCGCCAACTCACGGCTAGGCATTCTTTACCGCACAAGAAATGCCTCCTCCTGATGCCCTCCGCCTGGCTGTCACCTCCTCTGTCATGTCTCCTCATTGACTATGGTCTTCCGGGTCTATGGCTCAGCAGATCAGACTGCCCTCAACAAGGTCTGCCCCACAGTAAATAAGGCCTGCAGACTTATCACTGGTGCTCCCAGACTCACTCACACATGTGAGCTGTACACCCTGGCTACCCCACTCAACCTGGAAGAGCGACTCATGTATCAGACATGCCAGCTCACCTTAAAGCCCTGCATGGCCTATCCCCCATAGGCCTATCCAACTCCATTCACTGCACTGCACCGACCCTGGATCACATGCAGCCTGCCAAGAGCTACCCTAGTTATTCCGAGAGCCAGGACCTCACAAGGTCAGAGGGCATTCCCCTACCGTGCGCCCCACTGGTATAACTCCCTCCCTGCCAGTGTCTCAAACTCTCTAACATTAGCTTGCTTTAAGCCCAGGCTCAGAAACTTCCTGCTTAGCTCTTGCAAATGCAACTGCCGCTAGCCTAGTGTAAAATATATATATATATATATATATCTATATATATACTCTGTTTGACAATGCTCACTGAGCGGCTCCCCCCCTTCCTTTCCCTACTTATTCCTCCTCCCCTATCTCCCTCCCTTCTACCCCCACCAGCTCTTCCCCGACCATAAGTTTTGCACCTTTTATCTTTTGCTCATTGGAGATTATACTCTATTGTAACAAAATTGTAATTGAACTGTAACTTTTTTGTTTGTAGGTACTGTGTCCCTTGTACTACTGTTCTGATGTCCTCTTTGTGATGAGGTACCTTTGTAAATGAGCCTCTGGCTCAAAGGTTTCTAAACTGATGTTTAACTAAATAAATAAATAACTGAATCAAAGTACAGTACATTGAGAAAGGGCAGATAAAAAAATAATGCCACCATCTGCATTACCATTACCTATATGTTTTACATTTTATTCTATGCACTATTATAGCAATAAACTCAACAGAAACGGGCCATCATATACATGAAGGTACTGTACCTTAACTGCAAACACTGCTGAGATAACTATATGTTATAACAAGGTGGAAGATAAACACAATGTTGAGACATGTTTACAAAGACATTTTGATGCATTTAATTGAATTTTTTTAGAGTTTGTTATACAGTACACACACACTCACATAATTAGTATTAAGTAAAAGTGCATATACCCAAATGTCAATGTAAATCTTACACATTCCATTGCAAGTTGCTCTCCTGAAGGAAGATCTTACTGTACAAGGCCTAAGAAATGGGTGTTAAGTAAAAGTAAACTGGGTTAGATGTGTTATTGAGGGCATTGCATAGCTTATCTTTTATTGCTGCTCCACCCCAGGCACACACAATATGAAAATCAACAACCCCTTGATATGAAGCAACACAAATTAGTTAGTACAAGGACAGAAACAAGAAGAAGACTGAGTAAGTGGATAGACAAGCATGAGTATGATAAGTCAAATAACATTTCAAAATGTCTCACTATTGTAATTTATTTTTTACAAATGTGTCTGCACAGTTGACAATTTTTGTATGAAAATAATAACAATGGGAGTTATTCCACATAACACATAATTTAAGTGAGAGGAATGAAGTAAATAAAAATAAAACAAAAGTGGAATGGAATGGAAGAGAAGTAGCTATAAAATGAAAGGGGGAGGGCAAATACAGAGCTATTCCAGCAGCAATAGGTGATGTGTTCAATTGCTGTGCATCTCAGGTGGGTGCACAGGCAAAAATAACATAACATATATGGTAATAAAGAAAATACAGCTCACTGCAGAGCAGATTTTCAGTCATATACAGTATGAGTCAAAACAAGTTAAGAGAGCAAGTGCCCTGCCTTACAGAGAGTAGCACTTTCCATCACTTTCCAACATACCACGACATGAAACAGGAATTGACAATTAAGTCGTAGCTTGTGGCAAAAAATTCCAATTGGAGTTAACACTTGAGCTGCAGAAAAAGGAAAAAACAGTAAGACCACATCAGTAACAGATACCAATTTAGAAAAATAAGAAAGGGGGAGAAGAAAGTATGTAGCAAAATGACAGAATGCATTAGGGCTAATTAAGACATAAAGGCTGTGAAAGGATAATAGGACTGTGATAGAAAATACAAAAAGAAAAAAATAAAGGATCAGGGATGAAAATGGTACAACCAAAACAAGGAAACTGATGAATTATAACAAAATGTAGCACTCAGCTGGAAATGCTGTAACTATATAATGCTGTGTGTAAGTGAAGAGCCTGATACAAAAAAAAACAGACAAAAGATTTGTTTTAATCAGTGAACTGAAATGCTATGAAAAGGCAGACAACTCCGATGTCTTCGCTAGAAGATAAATGTATAAATCAGAAATACTGCAGTACACTGTACATCTGGGGAAAACACACTTTATAACCAACAGTTAATTAACAGGTCAGATAAATATACAAAACAACTAAGAGAGGTGTTACTGTTCTTTATTTTGTTTACTTTTTGTATGCACTTTATGATATTTACTGTTTTGTACTGTTCCCCCTTCCTCTGCCCAGGAAGCTTCTGGAAATGAGCTGTTATCAGCTCAGAATGTCTTTCCTGGCAAAAAATAAATGTTTAGTAGGAAAACCACTCCTCATAAGAACCTGTGCCCCAACAGCCATGTAATCATCCATTCTGACTCTACCATAAAGCTACTATTACACAAAAACATCAGGCCAGTGGCTTGCATGCATTGTACCAAGCCCCATATGAATAAACAAGCCATTCCCATAATCCTGCATCAGGGTATATGCAGTTTTGGGATAAAAGGTGAGGGACTGCCTATACAGGGGAGGGATGCTAAGTTTCACTTGTAGGAAGTTTACCAGTCAATCACCCCCAACAACTGGATATGATGTGGGTGCTCAGAGATCTAAAGAAAAACAATAAGAGTGTCATTTGAAAAGCTTGGGAAGGGTAGATAGAAAGCATTTGATTTATTAAACAGATTACACCAAAATAAAAATAAAAAACTTGAAAAGTAGTGTGTGTTGAAAGGTAAAAAGAAAATAAAAGTTTGGGAAAGAAAAAGGAGCAGAAATGAAGCTGGCACTAAACCGTATCAGCACACATTTTGTGCTAAAGACACAGATTAATAAATGCATTGAAATAAGGTTAAGAGATACTCAGCTTTAAGTGAGAGGAATGAAGTTAAAAATAAAACAGATAGTGGATTGGAAGGGAAGAGGTAGCTATAAAATGAAGACAAATATTGCTCTGCATCTCTGGTGTGTGCATAGGAAAAAAATAACATAACATATACAATAGTAAAGAAAACTAAATAAAATACAGCTCACTGCAGAATAGATTTGCAGTCATATATCAGCCAAAACAAGTTAAGTGATTAAGTGCTCTGCCTTTCAGAGAGTAGCACTTTCCAACATAATGCTACATGAAACAGGAATGGAAAATTAAGTCGTAGCTTGAGGCAAAAAATTCCAATTGGACTTAACACTTGAGCTGCAGAAAAAGAAAAACTTTAAGACCGCATCCGTAACAGTATTAGATACTATTATAAAATGGCAAGAAAAAAATCTAGAAATATCATTGGTCAAGAGATGTCAATTGACCGTACATTAAATCTCTATAAACGAACAGTCATCCTGGTCATAAACCACATCACACAATGAGCAAATCAGTCCTCCAACAACCAGAACTATCTCCCACCAGTCCCTAACAACCAGAGCTGATCTTCCATCACAAACATGGCTGCTACCTTTACACTGTAAAAACCTTCAACTGGGCCCTAAAAATAAAACTACCTTATATAAAAAATAAAACAAATTAATTAATTAAATATTGTTCTCTTGATTATCACACTTTCCTTACACACATAAACAAATTAGAAACATTAAGAATTGTTAATAATTTTCATTGCAATTGTTTCTTTGCTGACAGTGAAACATCCCCCTTCTGTCTTTACCATGCTCACCAGGGAAAGCTCCTCTGCTTGCCCTGACAGTGAGATAATTGAGTCTGTGGCTGCAGAAGAGCACTTTATTATATGCATGTGTGTGTGTACAGTATGTTAGGAGAGGAACATTCCACCAGTGGAACAGAGCATTTTGAATCCCTGTGTTCCATGGTAAACATTCCGTAATAAAATTCCATGTCTTGAATGTGAGGAAAAACAGGAAGAAAGTAGGCAATAATACTTTATTATCAAAGAGAAATGGTGGCAAAACACAGTTATATAAGCAGAGGCAGACCCAAGCTACTCAAACACAGTCCTTTTTTTTTTTTTTTGCTTCTGCCCAGCACAGCTTCACCTGTTCGGCCATTCCTTCAGGGTGCCAAGATTCTGACCACCCTCTGACTCCTACCACCAGCCATCAGCTCCTATTGCAATCCCCTAGATAACCCGATGTATCCCTTCATCGGGATGGTCCCTTTCTTCCGAGGGGAAAGTACCTTACGGGCCATGCTACATATCCTGGGGTGCTGCAGAGCTGGTCCAGGCTGTCTCCAGGGCTTTGTGGCGGTGGGGCTGGCACTCATCATATGGTCAGGCAGGGAGCCCCTATTTCCATTTTTGACCCTTGCCCTCTGCAGTTCTCAGCCACACGTGAGTACGGCAACCCTGGGTGGGGATATACAGGTGGCTTGTTAAGGCACCATGCCCCCCAAGCATGTTGCCAATCCACCCAAGGGTGCTGAGGTCAGACTCACCCCCCCGGGAGGGAAGCGTCCAATGGACACTCTGAATCCCCTCCCTGCCGGTCTCTGCTTCTGGTACTCGGGCTCGGGTCATGAACCCGGGTTGCCAGCGTGCTGAGCAAACCCCTTCACTTGGTGCCACAGAGCCAGCTACCAAACACATTTCTGAAGTTTATAAAAGCATATACATTTGAATCATATATGGGTATTTTCAGGTAAAATCTATCCCCACCACCACCACCACCAAAATAAGGCAACCTGGCAGGTTTAAAGTTTTGAACACATTACCATTAAGAGACAGTACTTGTACTGATTTGGAATGCATACTAACATGTTTTTTTCTTACCAACATTTCACCCCAATCCTATAAATAAGAGAATGTTGCTTTCAAAGAAACTATATTACAACAGTGTTTTTATCAGTGTCACTACTACTGCTCCCAGTTCATTCTTCAGTTACAACTTCTCCTGCTACTGAAATAAGGGTTGCTTCCTCATGCACTGCTCCCTGTGTGTCCTCAGCAGCCCTTTTCCCTTGCTAGTGACACACATAATACTGGCTCTACTCTAGAAGTCATTACCCATGATTACATCCTCAGTCAAGTCTGGTACAACACCCACCTCCCATATGCCCTGGCCAACTTCCCAGCTTAGAAAAATCGGGGATAATAGCACTGAGACCACAGGACACATCACTCTTCTTACCTAGAAAACTAACTAGACAGGATCTAGTCCTCTTGATTCAAACCCTGCATCACCAAACAAATGGAGGCCCCAGTGATTCTCTATCCCTGAGTCACCATTCCATTAGCACACACACACAGGGTGTATGTGTACAGTGGTTGTTAGAGGGCACTGCACTCTGTGTTCAAGCTAATAACTACTGGGAGCTCCTGAGCTACCAGCTCCAGCTGCACTCACACTGTTTTGCACATTTTTCAGACAATCATAAGACAAATACCCCAGTTTCTGGCAGATATAGCACCTGCGTTCACCTTTCTCAGTGCTTTTGAAACCAAGTGGCTTCCATTTTGGTTCACGCACAGGCTAACTTCATTAGGTTGCCCCCCAGGATTCCCTTAAAACCACCTGATGTCCCTCACCCATTACCTTTGTGATGAGAGAATGGTCAGCTGGATATAAACTGATCAGCCCTCTCGGCTGCCTCCCTCATGGAGCTCGATGTTCTATTCAACAACCATATTCTCAGTTCCTCAGGCACAGTTTTTAAGAATTGTTCCAGAAGAAGGAAATCTTTTATTTGTTCTACAGAGCAAGCTTTTGCACTCTCTACCCAACATTCTAATAAGTTACCTAGCTACACACACATTTCAGCATAGCTGTCCCCAGTGGCTTTCTTAACCCTCTAAATGTTTGTCTGCAGGCCTCGGGGGTTAACTCAAAATGCTTTAGCAAGGCATTTTTCACTTTATCATAGTCCACGCAGTTGTCAGTGTCCATTCTGGCTAAAGCTTCTAATGTCTTTTCTGTAAGCAGTGGCAACTGGTGAGTTGCCCAAGAAACCCTGCCCATTTCAAACTGCCCACAGATTCTCTCAAAAGTTCATAAAAATAAATCCAGATCACCACCTTCCTGATATCCGAGAAACATTTTAGAATTAATTTTGGCTTCTGGGGTCAAACCCCTCATGCCATTACTCACAATCTGTGGTGATGTCCTCTGGTGCAGCCCTTCCATCTCTCTCACATGCTTGCTTTCTTTTATCTGAATGTCATGCTGGCGCTACCTTTCCTCTTGCTGGATCTCATGCTTGTGTACTTTCTCTTGTTCCTCTACTTCCAATTTCATCTTCTGGATCATAGTTTCTGCCTTCAGCTTAACCAGGGCAAGCTCCAGCTCCAACATTTTACCTGGTCAGCTGCACAGCTGCTCTAGTCACAGACTCTGGCTCATCTGTATTCCCCCTAGCCATCTTCTCACCGCTGTGTTAGCAGTGACTCCTTTCACATGGCTTTCCTGGTTACTTCTTTCAAGGATAGCCATAAGTTCTGCCTGTGTTTGGCCTTCCTTATGGTGCAGTTCTTTCCTTCGGCATGGTTCCTGCAGGTGTAGCAGTGTGCATCTCTTATATGGCTGCAACATAATGGCTTCCATCTCTCAATGCCTGCTTAACAAAATAAAACTAGTGGAATAAACAGTCCTCTTTGTATATCCTGTTCTATGATTGGACAGATAACCTTTATAATAACAAAACTGTTTCAGAATCCAACCACTGCCTCCAGTGTGTTGCAAACTGATCTTTCCCAGACACAGCCTGTCAGTGTTACCAGCTTTCTTGAACACTTCAGAAGTCTGCAAGGGTAATCAGTGTAACATGATTAACCCTCTACTAGTTATAATTATATTTGTGATATAAATATATGTTTATTTGAATGTCTGCTTAGAGAAATGGCAGCCATCAACTTTTAAAGGGGTCTGACTGTTTGACCCCAAAGGCCCTGGCTGGCTGAAAACAATTGACTATAGTAACACTGACCCAGTGAATGAATTAATTAAAAGACTTCCCTTGACATCTCCTGTCATGCCTGTGTTAGCTGTTATGTAACACATTGTAAACTAACCCTTTTACTTTGAACTACAGGGACAAAGTATGCATTTTATGACCTTTGAGGAAAAGGCCATTTTTAATTGATTCCTGTTAGCTTTCACACCTGCAGAAATAATGTTTGTCAGAATGTATTTCTGAACATCAAAGGTGAATGCTCTGATCAAAGAGACTGTCATATTTTGATATTGCTAACTTGCAGATTTCCAGCCAACAGTAAAATTACACCCTTTTGGATATACTTGGTCAGGTTACAAATTAATTATAGGCTAGCTGTGACCTCACAGGATAAGAGGGGCATGCTGGATTATCATCACTCTGGCTGAAAGAAGTGGACACTTCCATCTCTGGTTTCCAAAAGGAAGGCACAAAGTTTGTGTCTGAACTAAAAAGGCACTTCTGTTACAATTAGGTAATACCAACTAGGAACTGCGTTAAGACTAGAAATTCAGTTATAGGTGTTTTTGTTTCTGAAATTCCCTTTTATTTTGACTGTAAGTGTATTTATTATTTTTTTTCTTAATTCCAGTAAACATTTTGGTTTCCTTAATCCTGCTTTGAGTCTGTTCTTTTGCATGTGGAGGCTGAAACAGTATTGGGTAATTCTGACAAAAGCTGTTAAGGGCTCAAAAGTGTGTTATTATCTTGTTAAGGTAAGAATATATCTAGGTCTCAAATTGAGTCAAAAGGGTAAAATTGTGAATCAGGCTAGGTGCCCACTAGGTGAAGTATTGCACTGCATTTCCCTGAAGACAGTGTGATATCTGAGCCTGTTAACTGGGTGTACTAGTGAAAAAGGGTTGATATTTGACCCTAGGATTCAAGGTTAGTAGTTGATTCAGACCCAAAACAGACAGGAGGGTTACCCTGCCTGTCTCCTGTTCACATATTGCACTTCGAGGTTTGGCACTGTGGGAGCAGAGGGCCTGACCTGCGGAATGCATTTGTGATGGTCAGTAGCTGCCTCCACTCAGCATAGACACTGATTTGGTGTATCTCTAGGTCTGAGTCCTTCCAGAGTGCTGCTCACATAGTACAGCATGCCTTGCTCAAGGGTAGCTGACCTACGCTGTCTAGCACAGAAGAGAACTCCTGGACAGCTGTGTCCTCATTAAAAAACTGGTCTGATCTAGATTTTAGACTTTATATATACAAAGACTTCTGTTTTTATTTATCTTCTGTTTATCTTCCAGGGACATCTGGGCAGCTGCGTCAGCCACTGCCCCATCTCCACACCACTGGTGCTTGTCTTCCCCTGGTGCTTACCTTAAGCCTGGTCCCCTCAGAGTATCTCTCTGTGGCAGGGTGGAGAAGGAAGGGCCTCCTCCCCCCTGGTACTCATCCAACTTAACAAAGGAGTCCCAGGGTAATGTCAGGGGCCCAAGGGGAGCAAGCAGGGTTTCATGTAGCCCAGGTCCTATTTTTATTTCCTTTGTTGCCTCCCTATGTCCCTCCCACCACCCTGTCATGGCAAGTACAGTCTCTTTTGACCTTAACAGCAGCAGAGTACTCTGGGCATGTGTTACCCCTCATAAGGGAGCAAGCTCTCTGACTCAACATGAGGGGCTGCTGCTGTGCCAGAACCTGGCTGCCTCCCTCCCTGACTTGCTCATGCTCACTTTGGGAGCACTCTGTAGCCTGTCTGCCTCATTCCAGAAGAGACAGGCTCACTTCCAAACCTGAGGAGCTTCCACCAAACCATCAGGTGGCCCAGCCATTTCTTTTTTGACCCAAGTTCTGTCTAGCACAGCATGAATGACTTATCTATAAAACAAGAAAGGATATTTATGCTTCCAGTTACCCGGCCAAAGAGACTATAATCACTCTCTGGAGACAGCTGGTCTTTTTTTACTAGAGACACTGATAAGAAAACTTCTGACCTTTCCCTACAGCTGCTAAATTCTGACTAATACCTATACAGAAAGAAGTAAATAAAAAACTACAGTAACAGGTAACATAGCAAATTGTTACATACATTGTTACATATAATGAGAAAGAAAAGATGATCCACACTGGGAATCAAACCCATGCCCCCCCAACTTATATCCAGGTGTTCTACCACTGTGCTATCCTACCACATGGTGAGATCAAAGGTTTCTAGATACAGATGCATGACAGCAACATAAAATGCACTGAGAAAGAAAAAAAAATGTTTTCCACTGGGCACTAAACCCTGGATCCATCCCAGCTGCAGTTCTGGTGCTCTTCCACTGTGTTTTCATTGCACATGGTGAGACAAGTGGTTTCCAGAGAGAGAGATTCATGCTTCCAACATAAATTGTAGTTAGATAGACAAAAATGTCACTACTGGGAATTTAATTCAGGCTAATTCCCCACTAACTACTGTCCTGGTACTCTGCCACTATACAATCATTTCACATGGAGAGACAAAAGGTTTTCAGAGAGAGATGTATGCCAGCATCATCTATTGATTTGAGTAAGAAAAACATAATCCCCACTGGAAATTGAATGCAGACATGCTCCCAACTACTGTCCTGGTGCACTGCCACTGTGCTATCACTTCAAATGGCAAGACAGAAAGTTTCAATAAAGATGCATGCTAATGCTCTGCCAAATGTGAGAAAGAGAAAATGTTCATATACAAATGTGCTGAGTTCCCCAGGGTTCCTTTACAACTTTCTTAGGGGAGATAAGGATGGGAGAGTCAGTATATAAAACATAAAAAGAACCTATTCTCAACCCTGATTAGACAATATGAATAGCTCTCTCAAATGATTCTATTCTTTATTTAAATCAAAAACGGTTGAAATTTTTTGTAAAATATCATTTCTTCAGCATTTAATCATTCAAATTCTAATTTGTGTTCAAACAAACAACTTATTCACTCAAATTATCATTTCAACATCTAATATTGTATTCAAACAAACAACTTATTCACAATATTACAATGCTCCAATGTGAATATATAATCAGCAACTAATAGATCACAGTGTTACAATGCTCCAATAAAAATTTGTAGTAAAGTTTCAGAACTAAGTTCCTTCGTCAGACTAGGAGCTAGTGTTCCTCTGGAAATAAAAAGAAAAAAAAGGGGAGAGATGATAAATATGCAATATAGACATCTAAGTATATAAATGTAACAAACTTATTAGGTGGAACAAACCTATAGTTATGAAAGTGCTCTCTTCTACGGTGTTGTTAATGTTGGCAGCTTTTCACTTTCATATTTGGGGGGGTTTGGCATTAAGCGCCCCCTTTAAATTCCACTCGCTAGCACTCTATAATTCAAAATAAGAGTTAATAAAAAATATGAACTTGTTTATGTACATGGAGTAATGCCAGTGTAAAAAAATTAGTGACAATGTAAAAGGCTGCTTACTATTTAAATATTCCCAGATGGAGCACTTGTCTTGTTTAAACTTGCCAGGTGTTGATATAACTATGTGAAAGAAATAAAAGATTTTACTTTTTGAATTCTCAAACAAAATGTAGAAGTAATATGGTCCTAAAATTAGGAAATGTATGGAGTGTATCTCGTAAGAATTAATATTACTGTGGACTTAAATCCAAAAAGTAAGGACTCTTTTCTTATATATGCTGCTCACTGCAATCAAATAATAAATCGTTGTCAATCAAATAATGTTAATTCTTTTCTCGATCTTTTAAAAAGAGTTAATTCCAAATGTCCTTACCAATGAAAAGGTGCTCACGATGAACTTCAAATGCTCTCTGAGAACAAAAAATTATACCAAGGTGAAAGCCGCCGCCATTAAACAAAATGCCATGTGTTACCTTACACCTGACTCAAGGTGCTCACTGAAGGAGAAAGGGGGCTGAGTCTCACAGGTATACACGTTAACGTGTTTGTGTCACTCTGTGACGTTTACTAAAGGGTTCGGTCATATACATAAGAGCTCTCATGATTCGTAGAGCTTCCCCATTATAATTACTTTACTAAGTATTATGTGAAATTACCGGTTTATTCAGCAAAACCAAACCATTCTAAATAAAACTTTGTACTTGAAACTGATGTTACTAAAATGAGATCGCTATACATTATGCAGTGAAATAGTACAAGGATTATTCAATATACATGCAATGTAGATAAAATCAATCATAAATGGTCCAATTGAGTGTTTCATTCAGTCCATATCTTGGCAAATGTGTTTTCAGGTTGAAAATCCACCATGCTTCCCTCTTGAGGAGAATTCTTTCTCTGTCTCCACCATGATGTAATTCCAGTATTTTTTCAATACCAAAAAACTTCAAACTCGCAACTTGATGTTGTCGCTCTAAAAAATGCCTTGCAAGTGGAGAACGTAAATCTTGTCTACGAATGGTACTTTTATGTTCTGAAATCCTTATTTTTAAAGATCTAGTGGTTTCACCAACATAATATAATGAACATGGACAGACTATACAATAAATGACATATTCTGTGTTACAAGTAATGAAATCTTTAATATAGTAAATGCGGTCATCCCATGTACTTTTAATACTTTTAGTTTTTATACCATTATTACAATGGATACAATTTCCTCAGGGGAAAAAAGCCTTTTATGTCACTTTTAAGCCATCCCATTCCTTCCTTCTGTTGTTTCCAATGTTGTGTTTTAATGATTTTGTTATATATTGTTGTTGTTTTCCAAGCAGTCACCCATGGTCTTTGTTCAAAAATGTATGATCCAATTTCAGAACTCTGTAAAATCTTCCAATTCGACAGAATGATATGTTTGATTTTTCCACAATGTTCTGAAAATTTCGTAGACATATTGATTTTTTCAGTGGTGGGACTTGAACCTGATACCCTCTCAAGTAATAAATGACTTCGTTCTTTGGAATCAGTTTTTCTTCTAGCTTGATCTAAAGTTTCTTTGGAGTAACCTCTGTTTGTAAATCTTTCAATTAGGTCACTGATATTTTTTTCATAACTATCATAATCTGTGGTATTCCGGTTTACCCTTAACATTTGGCTATAGGGAATGTTCTGTTTAAGATTTTTTAGGGTGAAAACTCTTGAAATGTAAAATAGTATTTTTGGTTATTTCTTTTCAATACAAATCAGTGTAGAACTTCCCATTTCTTTTTATGATTTTAAGATCCAGAAAGGCTATTTCGTTAAAATCATAATTTAAAGTGAATTTTAAATTATTATTGCTTTCTTCCAAGTATTGTTGAAACTGATGAATATTTTCTACTGTGCCATTCCAGATAATCAATATATCAATAAATTGCTTATACAAAACAATATTGGGTGAATATGGATTTGTATTGGACTCAATGTGTTGTTTTTCAAAATATGCCATATACAAATTGGCATAAGTGGGGGCTACTGTTGCACCCATTGCTGTTCCAATCTTCTGTAGGTATTTTTGATCCTCAAATTGAAAATAATTATTCTCTAACATTAATTTGGTCAATTGCAATAGGAATTGTTTGTCTGGTATGTTTTCATTTCTATTTGACAAAAAATAATCTAAAGATTGTAAGCCTTCTATATGAGGAATACTGGTATAAAGATTTTTTACATCTAAAGTGACCAACAAACAATCATCAAACATACTATCTGTTTTATTCAATTCTTCAAGTATCTGGATACAATGTTTAGTGTCCTTAAGATAGGACCAAGTGTCTAAAACCAAATGATTACAGTAATGGTTAACAAAAATAGATAGTGGTTCAATATTGTTTTGTATAAGAGTTTTACTGATGATATATTGATTATCTGGAATGGCACAGTAGAAAATATTCATCAATTTCAACAATGGAAAAGTTCCACACTGATTTGTATTGAAAAGAAATAACCAAAAATACTATTTTACAGTTCAAGAGTTTTCACCCTAAAAATCTTAAACAGAACATTCCCTATAGCCAAATGTTAAGGGTAAAATGGAATACCACAGATTATGATAGTTATGAAAAAAATATCAGTGACCTAATTGAAAGATTTACAAACAGAGGTTACTCCAAAGAAACTTTAGATCAAGCTAGAAGAAAAACTGATTCCAAAGAACGAAGTCATTTATTACTTGAGAGGGTATCAGGTTCAAGTCCCACCACTGAAAAAATCAATATGTCTACGAAATTTTCAGAACATTTTTTTTTTTTGGGGTGTTATTTTTCTTGGAGCTCCAGCTACCCCCCCGCACTCCACCGTTCCCCTGGTGCCATCCCGGACATGAGACCCCCCTCCCTTCCGCACCCCGCGACTTACCCCTCGCGGCAGGGTGGTGAGGAGCGACTCGACCCACCACAATGGATCCATGCCAGGGAGGCGTCCTCCAGGAATGGTACCAGGGAACGATGTCATGCTGCTGGGCCCATTTTTTCTTGTTTTTTTCCACCCCGATGGGCTATGGCGTGCGATGGCGCCAGCGACTGAGTCTTGCGCCGCTCCGTGTCGCACTAGTCAACGTCAGCCGTCCCACCACCTCCTAGTCTTGCGGCTATGTGCTGTTGGTTCCCCAGCCTCCACTAGGGGTCAGACAAGCACCAGCCAACCGTCCCCACCCGGAGATGGAGAGCAGTCCTCTGGATGCTCAATCCATCTCTGCCCCGCCGACCCCCGGCAACCCATGCCCGTTCCTGAACACGGGTCGCCGGTGTGGCACGAGGTGTGGCGTCCAGCGCCTCAACCCTCAGCGCCACCGGGCCGGCCATTTTCAGAACATTTTGGAAAAATCAAACATATCATTCTGTCGAATTGGAAGATTTTACAGAGTTCTGAAATTGGATCATACATTTTTGAACAAAGACCATGGGTGACTGCTTGGAAAACAACAACAATATATAACAAAATCATTAAAACACAACATTGGAAACAACAGAAGGAAGGAATGGGATGGTTTAAAAGTGACATAAAAGGCTTTTTTCCCTGTGGAAATTGTATCCATTGTAATAATGGTATAAAAACTAAAAGTATTAAAAGTACATGGGATGACCGCATTTACTATATTAAAGATTTCATTACTTGTAACACAGAATATGTCATTTATTGTATAGTCTGTCCATGTTCATTATATTATGTTGGTGAAACCACTAGATCTTTAAAAATAAGGATTTCAGAACATAAAAGTACCATTCGTAGACAAGATTTATGTTTTCCACTTGCAAGGCATTTTTTAGAGCGACAACATCAAGTTGCGAGTTTGAAGTTTTTTGGTATCGAAAAATTACTGGAATTACATTGTGGTGGAGACAGAGAAAGAATTCTCCTCAAGAGGGAAGCATGGTGGATTTTCAACCTGAAAACACATTTGCCAAGATATGGACTGAATGAAACACTCAATTGGACCATTTATGATTGATTTTATCTACATTGCATGTATATTGAATAATCCTTGTACTATTTCACTGCATAATGTATAACGATCTCATTTTAGTAACATCAGTTTCAAGTACAAAGTTTTATTTAGAATGGTTTGGTTTTGCTGAATGAACCGCTAATTTCACATAATACTTAGTAAAGTAATTATAATGGGGAAGCTCTACGAATCATGAGATCTCTTATGCATATGACCGAACCCCCTAGTAAACGTCACAGAGTGATGCAAACATGTTAACATGTATACCTGTGGGACTCTGCCCCCTTTCTCCTTCAGTGAGCACCTTGAGTCAGGTGTAAGGTAATACACGGCGTTTTGTTTAATGGAGGCGGCTTTCACCTTGGTATAATTTTTTGTTCTCAGAGAGCATTTGAAGTTTATCGTGAGCACCTTTTCATTGGTAAGGACATTTGGAATTAACTCTTTTTAAAAGATCGAGAAAAGAATTAACATTATTTGATTGACAAGGATTTATTATTTGATTGCAGTGAGCAGCATATATAAGAAAGGAGTCCTTACTTTTTGGATTTAAGTCCACAGTAATATTAATTCTTACGAGGTACACTCCATACATTTCCTAATTTTAGGACCATATTACTTCTACATTTTGTTTGAGAATTCAAAAAGTAAAATCTTTCATTTCTTTCACATAGTTCTATCAACACCTTGCAAGTTTAAACAAGACAAGTGCTCCATTTGGGAATATTTAAATAGTAAGCGGCCTTTTACATTGGCACTAATCTTTTTACACTGGCATTACTCCAGGTACATAAACAAGTTCAAATTTTTTATTAACTCTTTTTTTGAATTATAGAGTGTTAGCGAGTGGAATTTAAAGGGGGCGCTTGACGCCAAAACCCCCCCAAATATGAAAGTGAAAAGCCGCCAACATTAACAACACCGTAGAAGAGAGCACTTTCATAACTATAGGTTTGTTCCCCCTAATAAGTTTGTTACATTTATACACTTAGATGTCTATATTGTATATTTATCAGCTCTCCCATTTTTTTTTTTATTTCCAGAGGAACACTAGCTCCTAGTCTGATGAAGGAACTTAGTTCTGAAACGTTACTACAAATTTTTATTGGAGCATTGTAACACTGTGATCTATTAGTTGCTGATTATATATTCACATTGGAGCATTGTAACATTGTGAATAAGTTGTTTGTTTGAATACAATATTAGATGTTGAAATGATAATTTGAGTGAATAAGTTGTTTGAACACAAATTAGATGTTGAATGATTAAATGCTGAAGAAATGATATTTTACAAAAAATGTCAACCGTTTTTGATTTAAATAAAGAATAGAATCATTTGAGAGAGCTATTCATATTGTCTAATCAGGGTTGAGAATAGGTCCTTTTCATGTTTTAAAGAGAAAATGTTCCTCACTGAGCATCAAACCCCAGCTCCCTCCCAACTGCAGTTCTGGTTCTCTTCCACTGTGCTACCATTTCACATGGTGAGACAGGGGTCCAGATGTTCAAAGGGCCCTTAGACTGATACAAGGTACATCAAACAATCATCTTGCAGCAAATACAGGTGTGCCAAATATGGTGCACCGTATTTTGCAGGAAAAGCATTCTCTGTGGCAAAGTCCCCCAAAATTATGCAAGAGATCCACTGCATCAAAAATATGTTTCATATGGAGAGGATGATATAAGCTGTGTCAAAAATGCATGGGGCAAGAATGACTCAAGCTGAGTCAAAAAGATGATTCATGGGATAAGAAATTACTCAAGCTGAGTAAAACAATACTAATGGCCAAGACAATGGCATGTTAAGCCAAAACAAACTCTCTAAACTAGTACTGCAGGAGAATATTGACTCTATAACCAACTCACTACATAATCTACCCTCACCTTTATATGCTCCAGTGTCAGTTAGACCAGCTGTGGCTCGTCTAACATTGGCATGCACCTGCAGTGCAGTGTCAACAGTTTCCACCTTTAAAAATCCAAGTAAAGGGGATGGTGCATCATTTTTTTGATGGAAGCCCTGCTGTGACATGGTGAACCCAATTTTTGATGCAAGCCTGAGGCAAGACACGTTGGCACAGACAGTTCTGCTTTTGAAGCAAGCAGTATTAGAACATGAGAATTGACACAAGTTTTGATGCAGCTTGCTCCATGTGTCATTCTTTTCTGGTCCAAGCACATTGCATCATTCTCTGACCTTTGAAAATCAAGTCCAGAAGGTTTCCAGAGAGAGACGCATGCTAACAACATAAACTGTAGTTAGAAAAATGTTCACAAGTGGAAATTTAACTCAGGCCCCTTCCCAACTAACTACTGTCCTGGTGTTCTGCCACTGTGCTATTGTTCCACATAGTAAGACAGAAGATTTTCAGAGAGATGTGTATAACATCATCAACTGCAGTAAGTAAGAAAAAAATAATCCCCACTGGCAACAGAACCCATATATTCTCACAAGTACTGTCCTGGTGCTATGCCAACTATGCTACAGTTCCAAATATTGAGACAGAATGGTTCAAGAGAATGCATGCTAACAACATAAAATGTAGTGTGAAACAGAAAAATTGCCCCACTGGGAATGAAACCCAGGCTTCCTCCCAACTATTGGTGCTTTGCCACTGTGCTATCATTCCACATGTCGAGACACAAGATTTCTGGAGAGAGATGCAGGCTAACATAAATTGTGAGAAAGAAAAAAATGTTCACAGCTGTGTACTGAATTGCGGTCCCTTCCCAACTAATAACTATTCTGGTGCTCTGCCACTGTGCTATTGCTCTACATGGTGAGACAGAAGGTTTCCAGAGAGATGTGTGCTAACAATATAAACTGTAGTGAGTAAGAAAAAGCAATCCCCATTGGAAACTGAATCCTGACATCCTCCCTACTGTTCTGGTGATCTGCCACTGTGCATTTGTTAAATGGTAGACAGAAGGCTTCTAGAGAGAAATGCATGCTAACATCAATTTTAGGGAGAAAAAATGTTCCCCACTTAGAATCAAATTCAGGTTCCCTCTCAACTACTATCCTGGTGTTCTGCAACTGTGCAGTTGTCCAAAATGATGAGACAGAAGGTTTTTAGAGAGAAATACTGCTAAAAAATCATAAACTGTAGTGAGAAAGAAAATAAAAACACTTCCACACTAGGAACCATGCCCAGGCTCTCTCCCAACTACTGTCCCTGTGTTATGCCACTGTGCTATTGTTCCAGATGGTGAAACAAAAGGATTCTGAGAGAGGAGCATGCTAACAATATAAATTGTAGTGAGAAAGAAAAAAAAGTTCCCCTTTGGGAGTTAAACCTAGGTTCCCTCCCAACTACTGTCCTGGTGCTCTGCCACTTCACTATCATTCCACCTAGTTAGACAAAAGGTTTATAGAAAGAGGTACATGCTAACAACATACACTGGAGTTAGAAATGAAAAATGTTTCCCACTAGGAATCAAACCAAGTCCACCTTCCAACTACTGTTCTAGTGGCCTGCTACTGTGCTATCATGCTACATTATGAAACAGAAGGTTTCTGGTAAGAGATGTATGCTACCGACAAATTGTAGCAAGGAAAAAACTGTTCCTTAGTGGGAACTGAACCCATGACCCCTCTCAAATACTGTTCTGGTGCTCTGCCACAGTGTTACTAATCCACATGTTGAGGCAGAAGGTTCTATACAGAGATGCATGCTCCCAACATAAAGTGATGTTTCTGAGCAGGAACCAAACCCAGGCCCCCTTCCAACACCTGTCCTGGTGCTTTGCCATTGTGATATAATTTCACATGTTGAGACAGAAGTTTTCTTGAGAGAGAGAGAGAGAGAGAGAGAGATGCATAATAACAACATAAATTGTAGTGACAAAGAAAAAAGTTCCACATTGGCAATCAAACCCAGGCCCCTTTCAGCTACTGTCCTAGTACTCTGCCACTATGATATCATTTCACATTGCGAAATAGAAGGTTTCTGGGGAGAGATGCATGCTAACAACATAAGCTGCAGTGAGAAAAATGTTCTTCACTGAGAATTAAAGCCAGGCCCCCTCTCAGCTACTGTTCTGGTGTTCTGCCACAGTACAATCAAACCATTTGTTGTGACACAAGATTCTAGACAGACATGCATCCTACCAATATAAACTGTAGTGAGAAAGAAAAGATGTTTCCAATGAGGAATTAAACCCAGGTCCCCCCTAACATCTGTCCTGGTACTCTGCCACTGTGATATTATTCCTTGTGGTGTGGAGAGACAGCAGGTTTCTAGAGAGAGAGAGAGAGAGAGATGCATACTAACAAGATAAATTGTAGTGATCAGGGACGTACCAAGACTGTCATTTGGGGGGGGTCTGACCCGCTCATGGTATGCAATTTAGTCACTCACATGACTTATTTGCATAATGGGGGCAAGGCCTCCCAACTCCACCCATCCTGTTCAAGATGGACAAAGCAATGAATTTGAAGGCAGCTGAGCTGGGCAGAACTGTACATCAAATCAAGACGCTCTAACCCAGCACCTGCATTGCTGCCTGAACTTTAAGGATAAAATCAAGGCATCTACTTTTAACAATAAATCTCTCCAGGACCTCATCTGCTGATAAAGGGGTGTCACAATGATCAGCAAGTAAAGTCAGGCCATTCAGTTTATCTTCTCGGGTGCGATTTCTCCTCTTGGTCTTGATGTGATCAAGCATAGAAAATGTACATTCAGCTTCCGAAGTAGTGACTGGCAGTGTCACAAGGATTTTTAATAAATTATGCATGTCTGGATAAATGTTTTGGCCACAGCTAGACAAAAACCATCAATAGCTGTAATTGGAATGGATTCTTTCTTGTCTTTTGCATCAATCCATCTGTCATGTCAATGATGGAATTTACTCTGTAGAACAAGAATATTATCAAGGAGAACATCACTGTAGACATTTTTCAGTTCTGACAGAAATTCCAGCTTCACGTTATTCAAGGAGCGATCAGGGATGACTTTTTCTAGGGAAGTCAGGATTTTTCTATGTATGAGAAACCTTTCTGTCATTTGCCGTTTGAAGAAATCTAGACATGGAATGAACACTGTTGTTCTGTTCTATTTCTTGCAAACTTGGTCCTGTTTGTGAATTTCTTGGGAGTGTAATTTCAAAATTAAGCTCTTGAGCTAATGCTTTGGCTTTTGAAAAAAGTTCTGAAAACTATGTTTCTGCATCATGACGCATGATACGAATCTGTTTCAAAGCATCATCAGCCATCTGAACACACATGGAGAGATCTGTCTGAACCTTCTGCAGATTTACTGACAGTATGTACGTAACAGAGAGTAGTTTTTCCGAAACAACTAAAGCAACTAGAAAACATCCTTTCTCAATTGTGTTCTGGAGCTGCTCAGCCTTAGATGAAGCATCATCTCTCCAAGTATTAGATATCTCATCAAGAGCTGCAACTAGTGCAGGGAACAGATCTATGAAGGTGAACACTGCTTCGTGATGTTCTACCCATCATGTTTCACAAAGACTGACAAGCTTTTTCTTTTTCTCACTTGGTAATAGGCTTGATATTTTGTTCCTAAGAACTTCGCTATGTTTAGCAGAACTCTTAAAAAATGTGCAGCAGTCAGATATTGTTGTAAAACATTTTCTGATGGAGTTTACTGAACAGGTTTTTGAAACCACCAGATTCAGTGAGTGGTTTGCACAGTGAACATACGTAGCTGTTGGATACTCAGCAGCAATTTTAGCTTGTACACCATTTAGTCTACCACTAAGTGCAGCAGCTCCATCATAGCCCTGCCCCCTGAGATCACTAAGATTTAATCCTAAATTTAAGGCTGACATGATTGTATTAGACAGACTTTCGCCAGTCAAGTTTGTAACCATCAGGAAAGTCTTCCCTGATTTGTGGCTTTGACCCTTCAGTGTCAACATATCGCATGCAGATACACAACTGTTCTCTGTTGCTAACATCTGTCATTTTGTCAGCTAAAATGGCAAAGGGACCACAGTGTTTTACTTTTGTGACTATTTTCTCAATCATTATATCTCTAATAATATCAATTATTTCATTCTGAATTTTGGGGCTAAGTTATGTGGTATTACTGGAATTACTTTGTAATGATTTTTAGAGCACTTCATCTCCGTGATTTGCTATATACCAAATTAGAGTTCTGAAATTTCTATCATTTTTTTATCGGGTCTTCAATTGTCAGTGGCCCTGAATCTTCATTTCCATGGAGTGCAATTTCCTGGTGACCACATAAAATTATTGTATCTATCCCAGCAAGTATCTTATGATTCTCTATTGCTAGAGTTGTTCGATAGGAGTCTATTTGATCTGTAATTGCTATTAATTCACTTTTTGAGATGTGACAAAAATTCTCAGCTTTCAATGAACTCTTTTTATGATACTCAGTATGAGAATGTAAGTCAAAAAGCTCTTTAGCTTTTTTCCAGTTTCTTAAAGGCTCACAGACAAGCTGTCTAAGACACTGATGACTTCCTTTGCCTACTTTGTCATTGCAGAAAGCAGCACATATCTTACAATAAGCACCATCTGACATAAACAAATATGCAAGCCAATTGTACTGCAAAAACCAGTGGTGTTGGAAACAGAGATTTCTCTTGCTACTTGCAGGAAACTTGTAATCACTGTCAGGTTTATGAAATGCATTCATTATTTTAAACCGTTCCTCATCAGTAAGTCTTATCCCTAGTTATTCACTTATATCATTCCAGACCCAAGCACTAGGTGTGGTTTGACCAGGTGGTGGTCTGCAGCATGTGGCAGTTGTGGGGGATGAAAGTGAAGATTCAGTAGTGGTCACTGCAACAGAGCCAGAAAAGTTTGCAGATTCAGAATCATAATGTGAATGTACTACACTTACAACTTCAGTTTCAACTGTTGTGGAAACAGTGCTTTCCACAGCCACACCTCCTGCTGCTTCATTGACCACACTTTCAGTAATGGACTTAGCTTTCTTTACACTTGCACTAAATATATCAAGCAGAGTCATTTGCCTTTTCATTTTGATTTTTTAGTTTATTTTTTTACTTTAATACTCAGAGAATAAGGGTCATCTGGGTGAGGTTCAGGGTCACTGCCTGAGTGTTATAGTAGTAGTTCATTTCTTTTTGTACTGGATGGACACTACTATACTAGACTAGTCCATCCTGTTTTGTATAGTGTGCACCATCCGGATATGACACAGACTAGTGACAGTGCCAAGATAATATAAGCTCAAGTGTGGAACCAGAGAGAATTATGTGTTTTAGTTTCTTACTTAAATAGTAATGGTTTCTTCTCTCTTTTTTTTTTTAATATCAGATTCTTTCAAAGAATATGAACCAGATACAGCAGGGCAGGCACAGAGAAGCATGCACAGATCACATGGTGAGGCCGTAAGGTGCCAGCCAGTGTGAGACGACCAACCAACAACACTTTTTAAAAGTTTGGGAGGGAATGAATATATTTGGGAATGGGAAACAAACTTTAGGGCAATGTGGAGCGGAGCTTACTAATAATTAACACAGTTGAGTACACTAAAGTTAACAACACGTTTGAAGAATTATATAACTTGTCTCTTTAATAAACTTTTTTTGGGAAAAAGTAACTTATCTCTTGTCTTGTCTGCTGTCTCTTATTTTTCAATCCAGGACAGGTCTCTTTCCTGAAATTCCCTCACTCACTCTCTACTGTAACTGTAGTTGTCCTACTATCTCTCTCTCTCTCTCTGAAGTCCTATTATCGCTCTCTCTGAAGTCTCTCTACATACACAACACACACTAGTTAGTACACACAGTCACAGACAGTGCAGATAGTGCTCTCTCTCTCTCTCTCTGTTTGATCAGAACAAATCTGGCAAGGGCAGAAGGGCTGGCTTAGTAGTCTACTTAGTACACACACAGACAGTGCAGATAGTGCTCTCAGTTTAATTAGAACAAATCTGGCAAGGGCTTGGTGTTCAGTCTATAGTACACGCACAGTGCAGATTCAATTTAATCAGAAAAAATCTGGCAAGGGCTGGCTTGGCGGTCTACTTAGTACACACACAGACAGTGCAGATAGTGCTCATCTCTCTCAGTTTAATCAGAAAAAATCTGGCAAGGGCTTGACCTTGGTGGTCAGTCTAGTTAGTACACATGCTCACAGTCTCACACAGTGCAGATAGTGTTCTCTCTTTCTCAGTTTAATCAGAAAAAATCTGGCAAGGGCTTGGTGGTCAGTCAGTCTTGTTAGTACCTACACACACAGTGCAGATAGTGCTCTCAGACTCTCTCTCTCTCTCAGTTTAATCAGAAAAAACTTGCCAAGGGTTGGCTTGGTGGTCTACTAAGTACACACACAGACAGTGCAGATAGTGCTTGCCTCTCTCAGTTTAATCAGAAAAAATCTGGCAAGGACTTGGTGGTCGGTCTAGTTAGTACACACACACACACAGCGCAGACAGAGCTCTCAGACTATCTCTCAGTTTAATCAGAAAAAATCTATCTGGTAGTGGTAAGGACTTGGTGGTCAGTCTAGTAGGTAGTACACACAGACACAGTGCAGATAGTGCTCTCTCTGAATCTGACTCTCTCAGTTTAATCAGAAAAAAATCAGACAGGCACACTAAACTTCACTAGTTCACATTAAATTTATGTTCTTCTTTCTTTAAGTCTCTATTACTATCTCTCTCTCTCTATCTCTGAGACTCTCTTTCTCTCTGAGTAGATTTAGAAGGTCCTTTTTCTGCTCTAGCAGCTTCTTCTAACAAAATATCCCTGAGACTAGTGAGTGAAAGTGAGACCCCCCCCTCTTGAAGTAGTCCACCGACCCCCCATATGCAGACTGGCTGCCCCTTCAACAACACACATCTTTCTGTCCTGACTCCTGCTGCCCGACCTTTCTCTCCTTCACTTCTTTTTTTATATACAGTCACAAGAAATTAAGAAAATACATGTTTTATGTTGTTCAGAGTTACTACTAGTAGCAGCAATAAAAAAGCTCCAAGCTCCTCATCCTCTCTCAGCTTAATCAGTGAAATGCATTGCAAGAGGAGACTCACTCTTTTTTTTGATTTGCTCTTTACTGTACAGTGAATCCGCAAGCAGTTGTACAGAGCAGAGCCCTTACAAGGGCTTTTTTTTTTCTTAGATTCCGACCAGTCTGAAGAAAATAAAATAAAAATAACAGGCCAGGCCAGGCATGCTGTACACATGACGAGGAGTGGAGGATGACATGACACCCTCCTTGTTCAGTCAGCGGCTTGTTAACTGAATCCCCGGTCAGACGTCTCTCATGTTGCACTCAGAATCAAGTGGTGGAAGGATGGCACAGAGTGTGAGAAAAACCAATACCGATTGGTCTGTCACAGAGCTGCCAATTGGTAATGGTCCTGGCAGATCATTGGGGTGAGCTTTAAAAATGGTACTGAGCTGTCAGTCATGGTGCTGGAGGGCGGGACGGTGGCAGGCTCCTATGACTTCTCTCTGCTTCTCTCACTGCAACTTTGGTGTGTCCCTCCATCATGTGACTGCACAGTCTGCAGTTCACAGGCACCACATGAGCCCCCCAACCAGGCTGGTAGCCAAAGTGCATCCTCCATATTGCCACCCTGCACTCAGGATTGGAATAATGGGCAGCGGCACAGGCAGCAGCATTTGACAGGTGCTTGGCTGCAGACAGTAAACAGTCAGGAAACAAAAATATCAGTACAGTTGGCACTCATGCATGTGCAGTGTGCGAGTCTAGTGAGTGATTCAGAGGGGTTCAACCACCAAACCCCCTCTCCTCAGTATGTCCCTGATAGTGAGTCAATTGAAGTATAGTGAGAAGGGAAAGAAGATCCCCACTGTGAATCAAACCCAGGCCCTCCTCCCAAATTATGACCTGGCGCTCAGCCACTGTGCTATCCTTCACATGGTGAGACAGAAGGTTTCTAGTGAGATGTATACTAACAACAATAAATCTAGGGGGAAAGAAAAAAAATGTTCCCTACGGGGCATTGAACTTGGGCTTCCTCCCAGTTACTGTCCTGGTGCTCTGCCTCTGTGCTGTAGTTCCACATGGTGAAAGAGAAGCTTTTGAGAGAAAGATGCATGTTAACGACATAAAATGAAGTGAGAAAGAAAATAATGTTCCCTACTGGGCATCAAACCCAGGCTCCCTTCCAACTATTGTCCGGGTGCTCTACCACTGTGCTTTAGTTCTAAATGGTGAGACAGAAGCTTTCTGGAGAAAGATGGCTCCTAAAACAAATTGTAGTGAGAAAGTAAAAAACTGTTCCCTGCTGTGAATCATATGCAGGTCTGCTCTCAACTACTGTCCCTGTGTTCTGCCACTGTGCTACATTCCACATGGTGAGACAGAAGGCTTCTGGGGAAAGAGATGCATGCTAACAACATAAATTGTAGTGAGAAAGGAAGAAAAAATATTCCCTACTTGGAATCAAACTGATGCTTCCTCCCACCTGCTGTCCTGGTGCTCTGCCATCATGCTATCATTCCACCTAGTGAGACAGAAGGTTTCTAGGAAGATACATGCTGACAACATAAATTGGAGCTAGAAATGAAAGATGCTCCCCAGTGGGAATCAAACCCAGGTCCCCTTCCATCCACTGTTCTAGTGCTCTGCCACTGTGCTATCATGCCACATTGTGAGGCAGAAGGTCTAGAGAGAGATGCATGCTAATGATATAACTTGCAGTGAGACAAAAACTGTTCCCCACTGGGAATTAAACCCAGGCCTCCTCCCAACTAATGTTGTGGTGCTTTGCCAAAGTGCTATCAATCCACATGTTTAGACAGAAGGTTCTAGAGAGAATGCATGCTGCCAACATAAACTTTAGAGAGAGAAAAAATATGTTCCCAACTATCAAACGCCAGCCCCTTCCCAATCTCAGTCCTGGTAATCATCCACTGTGATATTATTCCTCATGGTGAGACAGAAGGTTTACAGAGTGATAGAGATGCATACTAGCAACATAAATTGTAGTGAGAAAAAATTTGTTCTAAACTGGGATTCAAACTCAGGCCACCTCCCAACTACTGTTCTGGCATTTACCACTGTGCTATTGTTCCACATGGTGAGACAGAAGGTTTCTAGAGAGAAATGCGTATTAACAACATCAGTTCTAGTGAGAAAGAAAAAAATTGTTCCCCACTGTGAACTGAACCCAGAACCCCTCCCTAACTACTGTCCTGGTGCTCTGCCACTGTCCAACTATTCCACATGGTGAAACAGAAGGTTCATACAGAAAGAGCCATACTAAGAATATCAGTTGAAGTGAGTAAGGAAAAATCCCCACACAAACTGCACCCAGGTATCCTGAACAGGACAAACATCAGCACCACTCTACTGAAAAAAACAATAGCGTCATTGTAATGTATTAAAATATCACATACCGTCCACAGACTGGGTCAAAACAGAAAGCCTGACCAGTTTCACAGTCACTGTGACATCGGGGGTTGGGGTAAGGGGAAACCAACAGAGTATAAAAGCAAGCTACTTAAAGTGACAGTGCACAATAAACATGCAATAAAGTGCTCAATTACTACTAACAAATTCAACTAATAAAGGGCAATACTACAGTACAATTAACATTAAAATATTGCAGATAATATAGCTAGCAATAAATATTCAGTATTTAAACTGGATTTTCATCCCAAAATTCCAAGTTCTAAAGGTACTCCACTGGTGTTAGAGGTAAGTAAATCGTCTCTCCTCCACACCCTGAAAAAACCAAAAAATCAGAAGAGAAGAACGTTAGTATGGCAACCCAATTAATCACATCACTGCATATTCCATATATTTACACCACTCACTGCCTGATAAATGGAAGTATGTCTATCCTATCATTGAGAACAGGATGTCTCAATGCCCCCAAAGTAAATATCCAGAAGGATTTCAGCTGTGTAAGTTTAAGATCCAGGTTACCACCCCGAGAAGCCACCCCCACTCCTTCCACTCCACATAATTTAAATGGATGATTTTCTCCAGTATATCTCCTAGCCCGGCAGTGGTTAGCTAATGCATTTGTAACATTATCATTAGAAATACTTCTCAGGTGCTCCCAAATGCACACCTTAAAAACTCTTGTGATCTTCCCCACATAAAAAGCACTGCATTCACAAATAGCTATGTAAATCAAATCAAACATTATTTATAAAAGGCGCCTTTCCGAAACCAAGGAGCCTGTACATAACATAATAAAACAGTAAATAAAATTAATCCAAGGCAGTAACATTAAAAATCATTATATGCAAGGCTAAAAAGAAATGTTTTTAATGCCCCCTTAAAACTTTGGACAGTCGGGCAATCTCGCACCTGACGAGGTAGAGAATTCTACAGGGTTGGGGCCATAAAACTAAAAGATCTGGCCCCAGATGTCTTTAAATGAACCCTGGGAATCTCCAGCAATCCCTCGTCAGTGGATCGGAGAGAGTGGGAGGGACAGTAGGGACAAAGGAGGTCTTTCAGGTAACCAGGTCCCTGATCATGTAGGGCCTTATAGGTCAACAAACTGACCTTGAAGGTGATTCACCAGCATATTGGCAGCCAGTGCAGTCCACAGAGCACAGGTGTTATATGACTGGCCCTAGAAGAACCAGTCAATAGCCTGGCTGCCGCATTCTGCACTAGCTGCAAGCAGCGAATATCAACCTCCGGTAGCCCAAGGTAAAGAATGTTGCAGTAGTCAAGGTGGGAGGTAACAAAGGCGTGGACCAAAGTAAGAAGATCGTCGGGAGGAACCAGGTGCTTCACCCGAGTGATGTTCCTCAGATGATAAAAAGAGGCTTTGACAACTGCCGACACCCAAGATTTAAGTGTCAAACAGTCATCAAACACAACACCCAGGTTCCGCACCTGGTCTGAGGTAGTTAGCTGAACACCATCAAGCCATAAACCTGAAGGTGATCCCGCCAACAAACCCGCCTCCCGGCAACCTGGGCCCACAACCAACACCTCAGTTTTCTCTGGATTCAACTGCAGCCAACTCACATTCATCCAGTCCTGGATTTCGGCAAGACAGTTGTTAAAGACCGAAATGGCAGCATCTTGGCCGGGCACAAAGGACATGTACAGTTAAGTATCATCTGCATAGCAGTGAAAACCCAAACTGTACCACCTAATAATCATTCCCAACGGCAGCATATACACTGCAAACAACATGGGTGCCAAAATGGAGCCCTGCGGCACCCCCACAGGATAGGGGAATGATGCAGAGGAAAAAATCCCAGACACCACCCTCTGAGTCCTACCCTCGAGGAAAGATCAAAACTAACTGAGGACTGTACCAGACAGCCCACAGATAAACCGCAAGCGCTCCAATAGCACACCATGGTCCACGGTGTCAAATGCTGCAGAAAGATCAAGAAGGACCAAGATGGAATGGGTTCTTCCGATCTCTCGCTATTAGGAGATCATTTAGTATCTGGACAAGAGCTGTCTTGGTACTATGTCTCTTCCTAAATCCGGACTGGAGAGAATCATAGACATTGTGGCTGGTCAAATGATCATCCAGCTGCGACGCGACCACCTTCTCAATAACCTTACCCACAAAGGGCAGGTTAGAGACAGGCCTGTAGTTAGCCAGACAATCCGGGTCCAAGGAGGATTTCTTAAGAAAGGGCTGAACCACAGCCTCCTTCAGAGGATTTGGAAAGATCCCCCTCTTCAAAGACCTCCAGACTATCTCAGCATGGACCAGACCGATTTTATCCACACAGCCCACTAAGAGACGTGTGGGGTCTGGGTCCAAACCACAGTTGGTCAGACGCAATGACTCGATGACCATCACAATGTCACTGATTGTGGGAAGGCTGAAGTCAAACCACACAAACTGGGTGTCCAACATCTCCTGCCAACCATCACAGCTCCCATTAGGGAGGGTCAAGAGGATATCAGACCTGATTGTGGCAACTTTATCTGAAAAGAATTGAGCAAGCTCCTCACACCATTCTTGAGAAAAAAGCACTTTCCAGCTGAAGACAGATTGGATTGCACAATCTGTCCACAGTCCGGAAAAGCTGAGCTGGTTGATTCTGTGCAGCAGCAATCTTTCTGGAGAGGAATTCTGCCTTCTTACGAGAAATTGCTGATTGATAGACCACATAATGGTCCATCAAACTAAGTTTGTCACAATCCAGGCCCAACTTCCGCCAGCACCTCTTTAACCTTCGTCCAACTCTCAACTCCCTTAGTTGTACAACAGCTGAAAAAAAGATTTAGCCTTAAAGATCTTAGTGTTATTCATAGTTGTGAAAGTGTTGCTTTTCAAAATGGAGGGGCAAAATTTGCATTTACCAAATGCAAAAGTCCCACATGGACGTGGAGGCCACCATTGTCCTGTTGTGGATATGGGTAACTTCTCAGGCTGTAAACTGTGTACCAACCAGTCCCGTATATTGGCACCCCTCTTGTACACCATCCTCGGGGGCAACATAGTCGCCTCTCTCAACAGGGGGTCAGTACATAGAATACCCCAGTTCTCCTTTAGGATATTTTCAATCTCCCTTGAATGTCTTGAATAAGTTGTGACAAAGTTCATCATAGATGGACCTTTTTCCTTCTCTCTAACAGAAAGTAATTCCTCCCTGTCCACTGTAAAGGCCTGTCGGAATGCCCGATCCACCATCGTCTCACTACCCCCTCTGTCCCAAAATTTCCAGCACGTATCAGACCCATTAACAAAAAAATCCCTATCTTCACTACAGTTTCTTCATACCCTTAACATTTGGGTTTTGGGAATGTTATTGATCAAACTGCATGAGTGGCAACTAAAGGCATGCAATAAAGAATTTTTATCTGTTGCCTTGCAAACAGATTAGTTTTGATGGTACCATCCTCTTTTTTAGTAACCATTAAATCCAAAAAAGAGACAATGTTTATCACACTGTACAGTGAATCTAAGGTTTGTATTAGTGCTCTCCAAATATCCAATGAAATCATCATGCTGTCCTCTAGTACTATGTCACATCATAAATACTGTATGTCATCTATAAAAGGATGCCAAATGTCAATCTTATGGTAATAAGGACTGACCTGGCTATCATAGACAATCATTTTCTCCCATCTGGCCTAATAAAGGTTGGCATAATTGGGGCAAACATAGCCCCCATAGCCATACCTTCAGTTTGAAGATAATACGCACCCTGAAAAGAAAAACTGTTTTTAGTCAAAATATGTGCAGAACAATCAATAAGAAACTGCTTGCGATACAAATCAATAGTCTCATCCTGTTTGAGCCAGTATGCTAGTGCACTTAGTCCCTCCTCATGAGGAACATTGGTGAAGACAGATTCTATGTCCATCGATACCAAGTACGAATCTGGCTCTAACTGGAGGTTCCAAGGATGCCCAACTACTGCATCATATCTTGTATATATGAAGGCAGTGCAGATGCATGATTGTTTATGTTAGCATTTACAGACTTTGATAAGGGATCTGTAAGAGAACCAATATCCATCACAATTGGGCATCTGGAGGATCCTCCAGACACTTATTTATTTGGGGCAGAACATGAAACTGGCTCAAACAGGGTGAGAAACTGTAAGGAAGTCCTATTCATCCTGTGAAATACCAGCTTCTATACAGGCCTCCATAAGAAATCTGTCGATATCAGTCTTAAAAACATCAGTAGGGTCCCTCCACAGTGTGCAATAAAATGCTGTACTTTGTAGTTGCCTCTTCACCTCTTTTATATACTTGGAGGTCAACATTACAACCACAGAACACACCTTGTCTGCTGGTTTGATCATTAGATCCTGATTGTCTTCTAAACTCTTCAAGGTAGTAGCTTCCTCGGATATAATGTTCACATAAGTGGGTCTGCAAGGTTGCTGGAACAGTTCCTGGAGTCTTTCACAAGCTCTCTCAAATACCGGTATAGTTTAATTATAAACTAGAATAAATGCTGAGGGAGGAAGCAGTCCAAAACTCCCTTGGGTTTCTGATGTACATCTTAAAGTGGACTCATCATAGGTCCCTTGTAAAGTATTACCATGACACAGCTTTGCTTTTTTAAAATGTGCTTTCAAATTTAGATTCCTAATCAATCTATGCAAGTCTGCATAAAGGTCAAATGGTCTGGCATCCTGTGTAGCAGCAAAAGACAATCCCTTCTGTAACACCAGTAATTGTGCAAAGTTGAGAGGTGTATCAGAAATATTAATAACTATAGTCTCTGGTGTCTATCCTAGTTCCCTCTCCTTGTTAACTGCCAAATATTTATGCTTTCTTCCTCTCCTGGTATGTTCCCTCTGCTCTTGTTTTATGGCTGTCTCTGCTGTTGCTGTTGTAGTTCCTGCAGAGGGTCCTTGAATTGTACTACTCTATTGCTACACCATGACTGAGGCTGCAACGAATTCCGACCCTCCTCTAAAAAAAAAAATCCTCACTTGCTTTGGTCTGTGATTCACTTGTTGAAGTATAATAGGAAGGTGATGTGCTATGATTCTTCATAATGGAACGTGGAGGTAATGATTGTGATTGTGATGTCTGACCATGACTATGACTACGATTGTGGCTGTAACTGGTATGTCTTTCAGTACTCTTATTCCAGGAGAACACTCTATCAATTAGAAAAACTAAACAATCCCTATCAAACCTCTTCAATTTTGCGTTCTTTATTTTATTGTCCTGTTTCAGTACTGTGTCTTTCAACTTCTTCTCCAGGACTGAAAACTCTGGATGCACCTTAAATCTCAGGACAACTTCCTCCTTAGCCCTGATATCAGCCATAACCTCTGGTTACTGCCTCAGATAATTTTTAATAATTGCTTTCATTAAGGCAACCATCCCCAGCTGTAATGATGCTTTCCAGTCCATCATAAACTCAGCACAATCAAGGCCATAGCCAGGAAATTTCAAAAGGTATCAGCCTCTGGGTGAATGTCCAGCTTTTAAGTATGCCTCCAATATAATTCTCCCCCAATAACATCTTCTGTCTTTCAGAGTTGCTCACTCTAGGTTTAAAAAAGCTGACCATATATCCATATTCTCACTGTCACTCTGCACACAGTTCACAGGTTGTTCATTTTCCGCATTCATCATCTGCAGCGTGTCTGCGAACAGGTCGGCTTCACCTGCTGCAGTAAAAACACTATCCGAAAGCAAACCCAAACTTCTCCCGAACACGAGTCCCTGCAAAACATCCAGGAGAACCCCCAATCCAAACAGCAAAAGTGAACCAATGAAGTTGACAATACTACATAACACAGGATTCACACTAAAGGTATCAGGCTATGTCTAAGGTTCCCTGAGCAGGCTGTATGAAAGACCACTAAAAAATTAAAGCCATAAACAGTATGGAGTGAGCAAGTTCCAAGTATGAACTGATGCAACAAAACAGCTCCACTGCATGAGTGAGCCAGGTAGAAACATAAACCAGAATAGGATAAACACTGGCACCACTCCACTGAAAAAAAAAAGATACCTTTATTTGCAATGTATTAAAATGTCACATACCATCCACAGACTGGGTCACTATAGAAACCCCAACTTGTTTCACAATCACTGCAACATCAGGGGGATGGGGTAAGGGGAACCAACAGTGTATAAGAGCAAGCTACTTAAAGTGACAGTTCAATAAACACATAATAAAGTGTTCAATTACTACTAATAGATTCAGCTAATAAAGTGTAATACTATAGGCACAAGTAACATTAAAGTACTGCTGATATTATAGCGAGCAAAAAATACTCAATATGTAAACTGGATTTTCCAGCCCAAAATTCTGCATTCTAAAGGTACTCCACTGGTGCAAGAGGTAAATGAATATTCTCTCCTCCACACCCTTAAAAGACAGAAGAGAAGCACGTTAGTATGGCAACCCAATGAATCACATCACTCATTGCCTGCTAAATGGAAGTATGTCTATCCTATCATTGAGACCAGGATGTCCCAATGCCCCTAAAGTGAATATCCAGAAGGATTCCCACCTCATGAGTTTAAGATCCAGATTACCAACCCAAGGACCCACCCCCACTCTTTCCACTCCACAGAATTTAGCTGAGTGATTTTCTAGAGAAAGATCCATACTAAGAATATCAGTGTAGTGAGTAAGAAAAACAATCCCCACAGTAAACTGCACCCAGGCATCCTCCTAACTACTGTCCTGGTGCTCTGACACAGAGCTTTTGTTCCACATGGTGAGATAGTGGGTTTCCAGAGAGAGATGCATACATACAACATAAATTGAAGTTAGAAAGAAAAAATATTCACAACTTATAATTTAACTCAGGCCCCTTCCGAACTAATTATTGTCCTGATGCTCTGCCACTGTACTATCATTCCTCATGCTGATACAGAAAGTTGTCAGATGGAGATGCACGCTAACATTATCAATTATGGTCAGTAAGAAAATATATCCCCACTGGGAATTGAACCCACACATTCTCTCAACTACTGTCCTGGTGCTCTGCCATTGCGTGATCATTCCAAATGGGGAGAAAGAAAAGTTTCAAGAGAGATGCATGCTAAGAACAGCAAATGCAGTGACAAGGAAAAAATGTTCTACACTGGGTGCTGAACCCAGGTTTCCTCCCAGCTACTGTCCTGGTACTCTGCCACTGCGCTATCATTCCTTATGGTGAGACAGAAGGTTTCATGAGAAAGGTGTATGCTAACAACATAAATTGTAGTGAGAAAGAGAAAATGCTGCCAACTCAGAATTGAACTCAGGCCTCCCAGCTGCTGTCCTGGTGCTCTGCCACTGTGCTATGACTCCAAATGGTAAGACAGAAGGTTTCTAGAGAGGGATGCTGCTAACAACATCAACTGTAGAGAGTAAGCAAAACAAAATTGGGAATCGAACCCAAGTATCCTCAGAACTACTGTCTTGTTGCTCTGCCACTGTGCTACTGTTCCACATGTGAGACAGAGGGCCAGATATTCAAAGGTTAGCCCCTGGCAGTGAATAGCACTGCCCGGCATGCAAACCTAGCCTGGAGCAAAATGCCAGCCATATTCAAAACGAATAGCCCGGGGCAAACCCCGCTGAATATAGCAAGCAAATGAAACCGGGCAAACAGGCCCAGAAGTGCAGTGCAAAAAAAGCCCAGGAATAACACAGCACTGAATATAGCACACAAGACAGCACTGAATATAGCACCAGGCAGGCAGTGCAAACACACAATGGAACACAGTGCAGAGACAGCCTGACCCTGGGACACATGCAGGCAACACATGCTGGAATGAGGTATCAGGAGCACCACAGTGCCCACCATGAGGATGCCACACAACCACGGGAAAGTCCAGCAACAACCCAGATCCATGTGGAGAACACCAGCAACAGTACAAAGCATGTGGAACCCCAGCACCCAAGAATGACACAGGACACCGTAAAATGTCATCAACCAGTGTAATAAACAATACTGAACAGGAAAGCAAATGGAAACACAACAGCAAATATAACACAGAACATAACGATTAACAAACCCCAGAGTACAAAATGCCCCACCCACCACTGAACAACCCTCCCCACAACACTGAAACAGAAGTAGAAAATACCCACCACCCCCCCAACACACAACCCCAAATGCCCACCACAGGATAAAATTGGCAACATCAGTAGCAGGAAAGGCACACAAAGGTAAACATAAGGACGACAAACAGATGGAGGGGACGGGAAGACACAGGCCAAGGGTGCAAAGTGGAGGAGGACGCACACAGGGACAGAAGACAATGGGCAAGGAAGGGAGAATCAAGTCCAGTGAGGGGGGTGGTGAGAGCTGACTTGAAAACAACAGGGGAGACAACTATGTGTCTGCAGGAGCAGGGAGACGAGCCTCCAGGATGTTCGCTACCCTCCTGGTCTCAGTAATTATGATGGCCTGCTGCTCGATCTGTGTCCGCTGCTGCCTCACAATCCTGCGGAGAAGCTCCTCCATTCCCTCAGTCTCCTCGGGACGCGTAGACCACAGCGATGCCCGTAGTGGCCCTACAAGAGGAAGGGTGAGACCATGAGGATGGTACACCACACAGGAGGCAACCAGCAGCCAACCCTTGCCATACAAAGATGGACAGCATGGTCCAATGGGCTATCCCTGGCAGTGTTGAGTTCTGCAGTGGTATGACAACATGGCAGCATCCCACAATGCAGCACAGGGCAACACAGGCACCAACACAGAACCCAACACGGATGATGACAGCGATCCTGACAGCACCGGGGGACATATGACACCACCCACCATGATACAGCACACCGCTAGACATGGCAGACACACAGCTGGAAATCCTGTGAGTTGGGTGCAAGGGACACGCAAGGACATGCACAAGGCCATACACACGTTGGGACATGCTGCCCAGCCACACATGGAAATGCACAGCAATGCAGAGCATAGAACAAACAACAACGACATGCATGCAGGAGCATCAATGAACCATGACAGTGTCCTGGCAATGACCAACACAGGCCAGGGGACAACAGTCAGCCAGGGCACAGACACTGTCACTGAAGGGCCTTCACATGCTGCCAGGCAATACCACTGAAAGCATATCACCCAATGGAGACATGGTACATGTCAGTGTCCCCAACCCACATAACAGGCACCCCCCCCACACAGTGAGGACCACCTCCACAGCCACGGTCAACATTGACAGGGAACGATGCACATAATGTAATAGCACAGTGATATCCGTACCCTGCAACTAAACAGCAACACAGTGACCTCACAACGAGACACACATGGATGGACGCACAATGCGTACGGCACAGTGCCAGTGTGTAGCACAATGTGACAGGCAGTGCTACACAGCAGGTGTCCAGAAGGGTGAGAGGTAAGTCTGCAAGGCATGCTCCGTATTGTCCCGCATGCACAGCAAGCAACCACCACCTGTGCAATTGTGAACATCCTGTGGGTGGTGGTATGAATGCACCACAGAGGTGGGAAGGTCATCCATCAGCATGGTGTCCCCATGGAACACCTGCCACCCAAGCAAGCAACACCATCTGCCACACGCACAGCACTGCAATGTGACCGCCCCCCCAGGCAAGGCTGATAGCACCCAGCTGTGGTGTGAAACACACCTGTATCACACACCACACTGCTACACCACACCGGCCCAGTGACCTTTGCAGACAAGTGAGTGGCTGGACACCCAGATGTGGTGCACAGTGTCATGAAAGTGTACACATCACAGAACAATGTAACAGGTACTCACGCAACACACCACCACTATCAGTGCCGCTCTCCTGCGCAACGCTGTGGGAGTGATGGGGCCCTCGTGCTGTCTTGTCTCTGCTCCTGTGTCCTGGGCTGAGTCGCACCTGCGGGCATGGACTGCTCGATCCGCTCTACAGTGGACAAATGTGAAAGTGTTGTTAGAGCATGACACAACATACACATCATGAAACACAGCAAGATGCACATGCAACCCTAAACTCAATGCACCCCACCCTCCACCCAACACAATGGTCACCGCATGCACCGTGCCCCTATGGGGAATACATATGCCACTGTGCCTGTACACAGTGTGCAACAGCACAGTGCACCATTGTGCACAGCTGTGCACACAGAGACATGCCCACACACCCACACCCAGAGCACACACCCCCACCACCACTCCCACTGAACACCCACACCCCCACACACCCACTCACCCACGCCAGCCCCCCCACACCACCACCCCCTCTGCACAACCACACCCACACCCACACGCACACAAAGCATTACATATATGCACACTCCACATGCATCAGCACTCACCTGGCACAGGCACAGTGCCATCATGCACCATGCACCTGTAGTGCTCTAGCTGCTGCCTCTGCCTGCGCCTCAGGTCTGTGTAGCGGTGGCGGCACTTCTCAGCATTGCGGGGTATGCCGGTACGCTCACTGAGCTTTCTAGCCGTCTCCCACACTTGCATTAGTGGGAGGTCCCCCTCCCTCACCTCCCCAAACAGCCTCCTGTGGCGTTTCATCACCAGCTGAACCAGGTTCGTGGACTCTACGTCCCCCCAGCGCCTGTCCCTGTGCACAACTGCATGCTGTCTTGCATGTCCAGACATGGCACTGTACTGTTGTTGGACACAAACACCCTGCCCTACCAGGAATGCACCTCAGCAATCCCTGCAGCGCCGCGCTATCACATGACGTAGCGCGGCGCTACCCGGAAGCAACCACACTGCACATGTGCGACTCCAGCATGGTCCTGAGGTTGTTTTCCATGCATGCATATAGCGCCGCGCTATGCTGTCCAGCGTGGCGCTACATCATGCTATGACTGGGTGATACCGCTGACAATGGGGGCCTAGCAAGCATGTGTGTTGGCCGCGCTAAGGCACATAGCGCTGCGCTATCTGGTTAGCGCGGCGCTGCAACACCAATAGCCCTGCACTGCCATTTGCACAGCGCGGCTGTGCTAGCACGGGGCAAATCGGGGCCATATTCAAACAGGGTATGCAAATGAGGGTACTTGTGCATGCATGGGGCAAACTGTGTGATTAGCATATCATTATGCGCTCATTTGCATGACTCACACGCTTGATTGCCTGGATGGGCTATGAAAGGGAGTGCGGTGCACCGCCGGTGTTGTGTTGTGGTACTGCAGCCTGATAAGGAATCTAAGTGTAAACAACATACTGGTGTACAGATGCAACAGGAGGAAGAGCAGCATGAGGCAGTTGTGTATGACTGCTGTAGGACACTATTGAATGTCAATATCCCAGAACAGGTTCAGCATGGACAGGAGCACAGAGATGCAGTCTCTGGTGAATGGTCTGACCCATGTTGGACCACAGGCAAGCACTGTGCTGGGTGATGATGCACATCCCTAGACGTCTGCAACCAAATGTACAGTGCACTGTGCACAATCCCCTGCAGGGGTGTGTCCTGCAACAGTTGCCCACTGACATGACTCCCTGAATGTGTGGCATGACAGGCCATGGCACCCATGCAGGACGTACGCAGTGTCCCGGAACTGTGCTGGCCCATGCACCATGTGGTAATTGCATTGGGTCCTGACATTGTCTACATACTAGTGCACTTGTTCACGCAACCACTGTAGTGAACACAAAGGGCACAGTACAGTGCAAGGTGGTTAGGGTAGGGGTAGTGCATATGTGTGTTCAGGGCTCGCTGTACAGACAAGGGACACACAGTGACTCTGGTGGCGTGTGCACCGTACATGCACATGCAGCACTCCCATATGCCCATGTGGCCTGTGGCACTGGAGGGGGGGCATTGTGATGTATGTGTAATGCAATGCAGTACCAACATGGCTGATGACACATGTCCCCTATTAACTATCCCATAGGTTCGGGAGCGCGCCAGTAGCGTATACGTGCACACAAGTTCTCGCAGGAGGAGTTAAACGCCCTTGTGCATGCTGTGAAGGAGAAGGAGCAGGTGCTCCGCATGCACAGAGCCACTGACGCAGTGGTGCACCAAGCCTGGGAGGAGGTGACTGCGGCTGTGAATGCTGTAGGGGGACGTGGCAGGACAATCGAAGCCGTGCGGAAGAGATGGAATGACCTCCTGCGACGTACAAAGGAGGAGGAGGAGGCCCAGCGACTGAGGGACAGGATGAGGACCGGTGGTGGACCACCCGAACACCAGTAGTGGGTGGAGGAGCCACACATGGCTGTGGTGGCATCGACCCTCAGGAAGGTGGCGGTTGCAGGTGTGCCAGGTGGTGGGTGTGAGACGCCTCTCGCACTGCCAAGGACAGGTCAGTATTCGCATGTGTATACCCTATGTTGTGTTGCCATGGGTGCACGGCCATGCTGTGGGTGTCCTGCACAGGGTGCACAGTGGCCTGCCTAACAGCTGCCTGGTATGGGCATGGCCACTGTGGGTTTGGTGGGTGCATGGGGTCACGGGCCTGTGTGAAGGGGGTACGTGTCCTGGGGTGTGCATGGAGTAGTGGTGGTAGTGTTTGTGCACAGTGGCTATGTACGGGTGACCGACCCTATCCCTATTGTCTCCACAGCGGTGACTGCCAGGCCTGCAGGACAACAGGGGCTGACAAGGATGTGCGGACAGTCCCAACGGTTATGGAGGTGGACGATGGGGAACGACCTTCAACATCTGGGCATGGTGCAACAGATGGCCGCACAGATGCCATTCATGTGTGGCACACACATACGCAAGGGCAGCTACTGACTGAGGAGGAGTCAGTAGGGGTATTGGGATACACCGGATACCAGGATGCAGCACAGTCGGAGGAGGGGGGTGGAGGGGACATCCTACTGTTCACCGTCACCAGTGGTGAGGACACTGATGTGTCTGACTTGGCGCAACACCTGGCTGTGCCTGTGCATGGGGATGCAGGGGAGGGGCTGCCGGCAGGCTGTGGGACGGGTGCCAGTGGTGCATGCAGCATCACCGGTGTGGCTGTACCTGTGTACACGGTGGTGGGCAGTGTAGGGAACAGCGCAGAACCACAGGGTGTACAGGGTACAATGCAAATTGGTGTCCATGCCCATACCGTTCCACAGACCACCACCTGTAGTCGCCAGCAGCAGGACATGCCTGCCATGCGCCAGGATCCAGTTGCTCCTGTGCAGCAGGCACCTCTGCCAGCTACAGCTCAGGGTACTGTGCCCCTGGGACAGGATGCCCATGGTGCCTGCCCACTCCAGCAGGCTGCTCTCACCTCCCAGCAGGGGGCGTGTGTGGACCTTCATGGCATGAGGAGGGAGATGCGCCATGAGCTTGCGCAGATCAGGGAGGCCATCACAGTGGGCTTTGCCCATGCTGTGCAGCGGGCGGAGGACAGGATGGGCCACCTGGTGGGTGCCATCGAGCATGGGTTTGCTGGTCTGTCGGCTGCGGTGGTTGACATAGGGAATGTCCTGCGTGGGGTGCATGGGGTTCGCCAGCATGGGATGCTTGGCCGTGGTGCAGACGGCACAGGGGCACACAGGCGGGCAGGCCATGGATGCAGGGCTGCCAGTGACTCCAGCTCAACAGCCTCACACACCCCATCTGTGACCCAGCGCCACCGTGGCCGTCCACCCACCCTGTCAGGCTCCACCATCCCCCCGGGGGCACAGGAGACCTACTCTTCCTGCCTCACCTTTCACATCGGCATTGTCCTCTGCACAGAGCACACCAGGGTCTGTGTCCCACGGTAGTGGCACATGTCGCATGCATGGTGGGAGGCGTCACTGATGGCCACGCTGACTATGTGGCACAGCGCACTCATCACCCCACATTTGCCACATAGGCACACCCACATGCACGTTCACACATGCACACACACACACCTCCACTGCCACGGTTGCATCACTTACCCTCACAGCACACATCACAATTCCCCACCAACACCACACCATTTGTGTCCGCCCCCCCCCCACGCATGTCCTGCACAACCCCAAACTCACAACATATGCACACATGTTGTCAGATCCACTGTATAGGTTTACTGTTGGTATTGTTATTGTCACTCACGTGTGTCCATGTGCACATTAAAGTCATCATTAATTGTACCTTTTCAAGTTGTTGTGCAGTCTGTACTTACCCTGTTGTCTGTTGCAGTGTCCTGATGATGTTGTCCCTGTGCTGTATGGCCCTGCATGCCATGCGAGGGTCCCTTCTCTCAAGGTGCTCGACTATCCCCCTGACCGCTGGCTCTGGCTCACTGTCAGACTGTCTCTCAGGTTCAGGTGCCTGTATCCCACGGTTCATTGCCATGTTGTGCAGCATACAACAGGCTAGGAAGATACGCATACCTTCTGAGGTGTATACTGTGAGGCACCACCTGATGTGTCTAGGCATCAGAATCGCATCTTCAGGATGCCAAACACCCTCTCTATGATGATCCTTGTGCTGGCATGTGCCTCGGTGTACGGCTCCTCGGCCACTGTAGCCGGTCTGAGTACTGGTGTCAGCAGCCAGGGTCGCAGGGGATAGGCACTGTCCCCTGTCAAAGGATGTATACCTGTTAGTGACATACGGCAGTTTGTCGGATGCTGTCCTGTACCCCTGTGTAGCCCTCCCACACCCCTTTCCTGGCCTGCAATGCCTGCCCCCATGCATGCTGGTGTGTGTATGCCTTGTATGCTGCTACTCACCGATTAGTTGACCACTGGTTATCCTGCCCTCCTCGAATGCTTGGCACAGCTGGGACTGGTGCCAGATGAATGCGTCGTGGGCACTGCGAGGTACTGTGCATACACATTGGTGATGCGCCCAGCCGCATCACACACCACCTGGCAGTTGATGGAGTGGTACTCTTCCTGTTAACGTACACGCTAATGCCATCACCAGGTGGTGCACGGATGGGGACATGGGTGCAGTCAATGGCACCCAGTACAGATGGTAGGTGCGCAAACCCAATGGAACCGCTGCATTGTTTCTCTGTGCTCTGCTGCCATGCTGGGGAATACTAAACTCCCCAGCATGTGGCAGGAAAGCCTCTAGGAACTGGGTCAGGAGGCGTGAGGTGGAAGACTGCGATACCCCGATGGTGTCCCCCATTGGTCTTTGGAACGTCCCTGTGGCGAGGAAGCACATTGATGCTGTCACCTTCTCCTCCACTGTCATGGCATGGCTGCCTCTGGTGTTTGAGTGCAGCTGCTCATGCAGGAGTTCACAGAGCTGCCTCAACATTCCCCGTTCATCCAGTACCGGCCAATGATGTGGTCATCAGGCAGTGTCTCGAAGGAGACCCTGGGCCGGTACCACCTGTTTGCAGCATACCATCTCCTTGGCCTGTGTTGTGGCCCATGTTGTTCCTGCTCCCTCTCCACCTCCTCCTCCTCCTCCTCCACTACAGCTGCCATCAATGGCAGCATCACTGCTACAGGCACTGCACACATTCCCACTTCCTGTTCTGGTCTCTCCTCCTCTGTGTTTTGCCCTGGGTTAAGACCAGTCTTTTATAGGCGGTAAGTAGCGCAGCGCTGTGTGTCCTAGCATGGTGCTAGGCCTTTGAATATCCTTTTGCGCGGACCTCGTGGGCCACCCCCCTTCCTGTTGCCCCTTGCATACATTAGTGCTTTGCCCCACGCTACTGCTGTTAGGGCGCGCTATATGGTCCTTTGAATATGGTGGTTTCACGCTATTCCTGCACTATTCCAGCGCTATTGCTTTGCGCACCGTGCTATGCTTTGAATATCTGGGCCAGAATGTTTCAAGAGAGATGCATGCTAACAACATAAAATGTATCGAGAAAGAAAAAAATTTTCCTCACTGGGCATCAAACCTAAGCTTCCTCCCAACTACTATCGTAGTGCTCCACCACTGTGCTATTGTTCCACAAGGTGTAATAGAAGGTTTCTAGAGAGATGGATGCTAACAACATAAATTGTAGTGAGAATGAAACAATGTCCACAATGGGGGATTGAACCCATACTCCTTCCCAACTATTTATAGTCCTTGTGCTCTGCCACTGTGCTATCATTCCCTATGGTAAAAGAGAAAGTTTCTAGAGAGGGATTAATGCAAACAATATAAATTGTAGTAAGAAAGTGAAAACATTCCCCACTGGGAGTTGAACCAAGGCACCCTCCCTCACAACTATTGTTCTGCTGCTTTGTCACTGTGCTATCACTCCACATGGTGAGACAGAAGGTGGAGAGAGAGAGAGAAAGAGAGATGCATGTGAACAACATACAGTAAACTGTAGTGAGAAAGAAAAACTGTTCCCCACAGGGAAGCAAACCCAGGCTTCCTTCCAACTACTGTCATGGTGCTCTGCCACTGTGCTGTTATTACACATGGTTAGACAGAAGGTTCCTAGAGAGAGATGCATGCTAACAACACATATTGTAATGAGAAAGCAAAAAATGTCACAACTGGGTATTGAACCCAGGCCCCTACAAAATAACTACTGTCCTAGTGCTCTACCAGCATGCTATCATTCCACATGGTGAGACAGAAGGTTTCCGAAGAGTGACACATGCTAACAACATCAATTGTAGTGAGATATAAAAAAATCCTGAGAATCGAAACCAGGCATCCTGTGAACTACTATCCCATTGCTCTGCCACTGTGCTACTGTCCTACATGTGAGACAAAAGGTTTCAAGAGAATGATGCATGCTAACAACATATCTTATAGTGAAAAAGAAAATTTCCGCTGAGAATCAAACCCAGGCTCCCCTCCCAAATTATGTCCTGATGCTCTGCCACTGTGTTATTATACCACATGATGAGACTAAAGGTTTCTAGAGAGAGATGCATGGTAACAAGATAAAATGCTGCAAGAAAGAAAAAAATGTTCCCCACTGGGCATCGAACCCCAGCTCCCTCCCAACTACTGTCCTGCTGCTCTGCCACAGGACTATTATTCCACATGAGAGAGAGAGATGAATGCTAACAACAGACAGTATATTGCAGCAAGAAAGAAAAACTTTTACACAATCAGCATCAACCCTAGGCCCCCTCCCAACTACTGTTCTTAAACTGTGCCACTGAGATATAGTTCCAAATGGTGAGATGGAAATTTTCTAAAAAGAGATGCTGCTAAAAACATAAATTGAAGTGAGAAAGAAAAAACAGTTCCCCACTGGGAATCACACCCAGGCCCCCTCCCAACTATTGTCCCTGTGTTCTGCCACTGTGCTATTGTTCAACATGGCAAGACAGAAGGATTCTAGAGAGATGCATGCTAACAATATAAATTGTAGTAAGAAAGAAAAATGTTCATAACTGGGGATTGAACCCAGGCTCCTTCCCAACTACAGTCCTGGTGATCTGTCACTGTGCTATAATTTATATGGTAAGACAAAAGGTTTCTAGAGAGAGATGAATACATGCTAACAACATACAGTGTTGTTAGAAAGAAAAAATGTTCACAACTGGGGACTGGACACAGGCCCCTTCCCAACTAGAGTCCTGGTAATCTGTTGCTGTGTTATCATTCCCTACGGTGAGAAAAAAAGGTTTCCAGAGAAAGATGAATGCTAACAACATAAACTGTAGTGAGAGAGGAAAAAAGGTCAAAAAAGGTCAAAACTGGGAGCTGAGCCCAGGCCCCTACCAACTAACTACCGTCCTGGTGTGCTGCCACTGTGCTATTATTCCACTTGTGAGACAGACATTTTCTAGAGAGAGAGAGAGAGAGAGAGAGTAGAATGCTAACAACATACAGTAAATTGTAGTAAGAAATTAGAACTTTTACACAAGTTGAATCAAACCTAGGCCTCTTCTCAACTACTCTTCTGAACCTATGCCATTGTGCAATAGTTCCAAATGGTCAGACAGAAGGTTTCTAGAAAGATACTGCTAAAAACATAAATTGTAGTGACAAAGAAAAAACAGTTCCCCACTGCAAATCACACCTAGGCCCCCTCCCAATTACTGTGCATGTGTTCTGCAGCTGTGCTATTGCTCAGCATTGCAAGACAGAAGCATTCTAGGGAGATATATGCTAACAGCATTAATTGTAGTAACAAAAAATAATCCCTGCTGAAAACTGAACCCAGGCATCCTCACAACTACTGTCTTGTGCTCTGCCAGTGTGTTACTGTTCCACATAGTGAAACAGAAGATTTCTAGAGAGAGAGATGCATGCTAACAACATAAATTGTGATGAGAAAGAAGAAATGTTCACAACTGGGAACTGAACTCTGTCCCAGAGTGTGGGCACATGACAGGGTTGTATAAGGCCCTGTCCCCTTTGTTATGCACAAGGATCTGTTCTAGTCTCTCCTTTTCTGTCTCTTGTCTGTCTGGTTGCACAACCAAATTTTCTTGTGAGACCTAGAAACTGATCATTTCAACAGTCTCACAATTCTCCACCTCTCGCTATCTCTCTGCCTTCACTTGCTGTTGTTGTCTTTTCTTCCCTCTTGCATATCTGTGGTTATAAAAATGTATGTGAATCTTTATGTGAAACTGGGATCCCTTAGTGTGAAAATGTATATAGTTATATTGTTGAAAAGACTGCGAAAAGCTATTTCGAACCCAATGGGTTAAACTTGCCATGCACCACAAACTCTTTGCAGAGCTGTCAACAAGAGGTCAGTTATGGGTCACCATGTTCTGTTTGTTGCACTTGCAAGGAAACTGACAAGAACATTGTGTGAGAAGCTGGATGATCTCTTAACAAGTTTCCAGGTAAAGACTTATAAAAAGTGCGGCAATGTTTTTGCTAAAAAAAAAGAGACTGAAACTTGGAATTAGAGATACCCTCAGATTAAGGACTTTGTTTTCTGTTTGTACTGCCTTTGTAAACAGTTATATTGAACAATTTTTATTTTTTATGTTATTGTTATTGATAGCAATAAAAGGTTATCTGTGAATTTTACAACTGCTCCTGGTCTTCCTATGCTTCATGACCTGTACTTTGATGACAGAAGGTGTCAGCATAAGTGGGATTTACACCATGCATACTCTAAGCCAGGAGTTTTGTGCATGGGTACTGAACCTGGTACCAGGGAAGCATAGAAGAAAGGTATGGATTCTGCAGCAGAAAGTCCAGGAGTGACTACCAGACGAATGGCAGCCAAACTAGAAGCAGAATCAAAAGTCCAAACTGAGACTGAACAGGCAGTGACAGAACCTGAAAGCCTTGCTGCCTTTTTTCAAATGGTGGTCTGTACAATAAAAATAGATGGAGAAACAGAGAAGAGAAGAAATACAGCAACTCGAGAAGCAGAGAAAAGAAGAGATGCAGCAACTCGAGAAGCAGAGAGAAGAAGAGATAGAGTGACAGGAGCAGCAAAGAAGAGAAGAGATGCAGTGACAGGAGCAGCAAAGAAGAGAAGAGATGCAGTGATGTATGGATGCCATGCAAGTTATCAAAGCTGGAGGATCTGGCACTGGTCCAGCACAGCAAGAAGACACAAACAACTTAAAAGACATTAAACTCACAAAGTTGTGTACCTCAGATGATATCGAGGCATACCTGACAACTTTTGAAAGAGTTGCCATAGCCTGCCAATGGCCAAAGTAACAATGGGCAATCAGGCTGGTAACTTACCTGACAGGTAAAGCCCAACTTGCCTACAGCAATATGGACACTGCACAGTCAGAAAACTATGACCTGGTGAAAACAGAAATCGTGAAGAGGTATGACATCTCAGAAGAGACCTACAGGCAAAGATTCCGGTCCCTGAAGCACAACGTATTCGACAATCCTCGAGAAGCCTTCACCCGACTCAGAGAACTCCTTATGAAATGGCTCCAACCACAGTGCAAAACAGTCCCACAGATCATCAACACATTTGCAATGGAGCAATTCATCAACATCCGCCTACGGATGTGCAGCTTTGGGTGAAAGAACACTGACCAGAAAGTAGGGAAAAGGCCATTTCTTTTGCCGAGGACTATCAGATGGCCAGACTGACCACGTAGCAGCGAGGTAACAGCCAAGAACTGGTAAGACCCTCTTTTCCCAGATTTAACTCCAAATCAGATAAAGACTCTGGTGGGTGTAACACATCTGCACCCACTTTATTTGCCATAACTGTAACAACCTAGGCCATATGACAAGAAACTGCCATAAAAACAAGGAGGGTAACACTGAAGCAGATTTGACCTTAACAAATTGCAGCAAGTATTTAACAGATGTCAAGGTGGGAGAGAAGACTGTAAAGTGACTTACTGATTCAGGAAGCAGACAGACCCTAGGTGCATGTTGAAGTGCTGGGAAAACACTATGTAAAAGGACCAGATACTGTGTCATTTGCATCTATGGGGACATACAATATTATCCTACCAAAAAGGTAACCCTGAATATTAATGGGGTGTCACACCAAATGAAAGTGTGGGTAGTACCCAAGTTACCTGTACCTGTGATTATTGGAAATGACTGTCCAGGATTCCCTGAGTTAATCTCAGAGGAACTGAACCCTGCACTTTCAGCAGCAGTGGTAACAAGAGCAAAGGCAAAGAAAATCTCAGATGGTAGGGACACTTTTCCTTTCAGTGACTTTGATGAGGACTTGTTTGAGCCCAGCTCCAAGAACCGAAAGTCCAGGAAAGAAAGAAAATGCCTGAAACAACAGTGGCAACAAAAAACTAATGGACATAAGGGGTTACAATATGAAAATGCTGAAGCTAAACTAACTGATTGTGATGTTGTTTTAGAGCAAACTAACAATGTTTCTCTCCAGTGTTATTTTAAGCAGCTGGGGTGAAACCAAAACATGACGAACCAATGTTTAGAAAATGCAATGGGTTACTGTACAGAGTTTGGGTTAAACCTCAGACACAAGAACAAATAGAACAATTTTTTATACCACAAAAGTATAGAACTGAGTTGTTACACATAGCACATGATGGTCCTAAGACTGGTCACTCAGGGAGGGATCGCACCCTTGCCAGATTGCTGTACAGATTTTACTGGCATGGAATTCATGAAGATGTCGCTACCTATTGTAGTTCTTGTGCTGAATGTCAGAAAGTAGCCCCAGTAACTAAAAAAGACAAGGTGCCCTTGGTGCAATGGATGTGGTTGGCCCTTTAGACAAAAGGAAAAAGGAAAATCAATTCATTCTGGTTGTATGTGACTATGCTACTTGATACCCAGAGGCAGTTCCTATGCACACTGTCACAGTCCCAAAAGTGACAGCAGAGCTTGCCAAGATTTTCAGCAGGGTGGGCATACCTAAAGAAATTATTACTGATCAGGGTAGTAATGTTGGTGCTGCATTGCTGAGGGAGCTGTGCCAACTACTAGGTATCACAGCCATAAGAACCTCCCCTATCACCCTCAGACAGATGGTCTTATTGAGTGTTTTAACCAAACCCTAAAATGAATGTTAAAAAGGTTTGTAAAATGGGAAGGGAAAGATTGGGACCAATACTTACCTTACCTGCTTTTTGCTTACAGCTATGTGCCACAAGCCTCAACAGGTTTTTCACCATTTGAAATGCTGTATGGTAGATGACCTAGAGGGCCACTAGATGTAATAAAAGAAATATGGGAAGATAACTGCACTCAGAAACAAATTATTACATATTACACGTGTGCCCTGAGAAAGAAGCTGGCAAAATATGTTGAAATTGCCCATAGTAGTCAGGAAGAGGCCCAAAACCAGCAGAAGGTGTATTTTGACCATGGGGTGAAAGAAAAAGTCTTTGAGTCAGGCAAAACATCTTGCTACTGTTACCCACTACAGAAAATAAACGGTTAATGAAGTGGCAGGGGCCTTATAAAGTATTTAGATGTACTGGCATAGTTCACGATGAAATTGAGACCCCTGATAGGAAAAATCCTACTAAGATATACCACGTAAACCTCCTGAAGAAATGGGTTGAAAAAACACCAAAGCCTGCTTTGCGTGTTTTACCAGAAACTGATAAAGAAGGTATTGATACAGCTTATGACAGATTGGAATAAACTGTGAATGCTGATGCTGTAAAGGTGAATGTTTCCTTAACCTCTGAACAAACTACAGATATTTGTAACTTACTAAAGACATTTAAACAATACTTTTACCATAGTGCCAGGCCAAGCAAAAGGGGTCGAGCACAAAATAGTGACAAGGAATACTCGCTCTATTAGACAAAAGACATACAGATTACCAGAGTGGTTAACAGCAGATGTGGTTAAGAAAATACAAAAAAATGAAAGAACTAGGTATCATAGAAAAGTCGAGAAGTGCTTGGCCATCACCAGTGGTGACTGTAAATAAAACAGAAAGGGGTGTGAGAATCTGCCTTGATTTTAGGAAACTTAATTTTCAGAATTTGACGGTTATCCTATGCCCAGAATAGATGATTTGGTGGACAGATTGGGAAGTGCCAAGTACATCAGTACCTTCAGTCTCACCAAGGGTTACTGGCAAATCCCTCTAGCTAAAGAATTCAGAGACAAAACAGCATTTGCCACTCCTAGTGTTAGTGAAAAATAAAGCAAACTCTTGATCTGAAGCACTTGATCTCCCAATTTTATAAGAGGGTAGATGATGGGCTATTGGAGTTGGCCCCAGAAAATTCAATATAGTTGGAGTGACGAATCTGTACTGGACATTTCCGATATGGAATGGGCTAGAATTTGGGCCAACTCTCACAAAACTACAAATTCTTTAATCTGGCGAGAATTCAAATGGAAGGTCCTGGTCCGAGTTTCGATTACCCCAATAATATCCAAATACTATGCCAGATGTCCTTCAGATGAGTGTTGCAGAGGCTGTAGCTCCACTGGCAACCATCATCACATTTTTTGGGAATGCCCTATGGTCAGGTCTTACTGGTTTCAGATAGAAAGTAAAATTAAAAAGATCCTAGAATTCTCACAGGAAGTGGACTTTAGACACATGCTATTGGGGTTGACCCCACAGGAAATTAGGACAAAGGACCAGGAATATTTATTTCTTATATCATCAGTGGCAGCAGCCAAGGGGGATAACTCAAAATTGGTTAACTCAAAAGAAGACATCCTTAAAACAGTGGTTATCTAATGTTAAACAAATTAGGGACATACAGGCTGTTACAGTCATGATAAAGCTTCAGATTGACAAATACAATTAACGGTGGTACACCTTCTTTGTATAAATAGAAGAGATGGAGGGTATCTCTGTCCTAGATCAGCAACTGACAGAAAAAGGATTAGATAATTTGCATAAAATTTTTGACACGAGGTACTGAGACACAAGATGAATTTATTCATTACTAGACAGACTTTGTTAATTTTATTATCCAGTGTTTTATTAATTGTTCTTAGAAAAGAGAGTACAGAGCAAATATGAAGAGGAACTTGATAGATGAAACAGGAATTTTTGAGATGACTGGGTTTCCAGAGGAAGCAGGGAATGACTTTGACCCCTGTGGTCTGCAGCAAATGAGATTGGACATTTATGCCTACAAAAGAAAAACCAAGATTTGTTACATGGATTGTTACTTCCTAAATAATTTTCTATTGGTAAAGTAATATATGCTCTCATGCACTGTGATTCTGTAATGCTGTATGTCTGTATTCTTGCAATAAACTTAACAAGTTAAAAAAAAAAAAACATAAACCCAACTGAAAACTTCCACCAGTGCCACCACATCCTACCCTCGAGTTTGAATGTGATGGAGGCTAGTGCAGCAAACAAAGGTTGCACTAAACTGGAGCTCCTACATGGCTACATTGTAAGGTGAAGCACCAAGCTGCAGTGGCTACACTGACCCGAAGGGTCACGGAAACCAATCCCCCCCCCGCCGGAAGTGATCTCCCCCCTCCCCATCCAGTAAAATGCATATTCACACTGAAAAAGAAAGACAATGCAATATATACCAATATACCACAGGTAAACCCCAAGTCAATCTACCCCAACAGAACAAAATATTGGTGGAGATCCACCCCCCCCGTCACCCCATGGCACACAGTCTCAAAACTTAAGCCAAAAGAAAAGGAATTATTCATATGCCAAGCCCCCTCAGCAGAAGGTATTAGTAACATGGTTTCTGTGAGAGAAGATAAGAGAGGGCAATGCATCAAGTCCTGAGACTGACCATTAAAGTCCAATGAAAATCAGAAGTCTTAGTGTCTTCCGTGGGGGTAGTAAGGGGTCAAACTGAATTTATGGGGTGCCTCTGGTACCTATTACCTAACCAGACAGCTCAGCCTCACGTAGTACTCTCAAGTGTCCGCTTTCTGCTGGGAAGCGAGAACCTGGTTTGATCTGGCATTTCGGGTTCTTTTTCCCCGTCTTCCATTGAGGGAGTGAATTTGCAGACAGTGAGGATGTTCTGCTGACTGAAGTTAGTTGGTCATGAGGTAGATTGTCTCTTTCTTTCTCTCGGGCAGGATCAGACCATGAGTGGGAACCACGAACTGTGTACCATCATCAGCCTTCCAGCTCCTTAATAGTCTCCACATCCAAAAGGTCACTCATAGTGATGTCCCACTGCTGGAGAAATTTTGCCACCTCTGATATAGCTGGGAAAGAGTTTGACTCCAGAATCAGTAGTGATTTTAAGTACTGCAAGACAGCCCAGATGCATTTTCACTCCTTTGGCTCATAATTGCTGTAAATGTGGAAGCAATTTACATCTGCGATCCATTGTAATAGGTGCATAGTCATGCTCAAGAAACAAGTGAGTCTCCAAAAAATATCTTTCTTTGCCCAAGCTTTGTGCAGGACCTCCGTTTTCGTCCTATAGTCCAGGAAAACAATGATTATAGACCGTGGGCAAGCCTTAGGGTCAGTGGGTCTGGACCCCAGAGCACAGTGAACATAAAAGAGATTTAGGGGATAATCCGGAGCCAGACCAAGGATTTCTCCAAGTAGGCTCTCAATAAAGATCACCATATCCTGATTCAGTTTGCTCAGGTAAACCATGTATCCTAATGTTCGCCCTCCTCGACCGATTTTCTAAATCTTCCAATTTCTGCTGCATCTAGACTTCCCTGTCGTGTAACTGGAGAATGGCTCCATTGTGAAGGTCGAGTGTAGAGGAGGCCTCCATCGCATGTTGTTCCAGGTCTGCAATCTTCCGACCGTGTTCCCGCTGTTCAGCACGGACCTCTGTAAGTTCACTCTGTATTTTTATTAAAGTGTCTCCAATATGCCTAAACTCTTTGTAAAGTTTTTTAGACATTATGGTGAAGACAGCTTCCTCATCTGAACTATTACCTGAAGCCGGCTCAGAACTTGTGGACGCCGAGCACTGTGAAGACTGGGGGTTCTGCTCCGGTGGTAGCAATGTTTTTTTTTCCCCCTTATTTTTAGAGGTGTCCGACACAAATTCTTTCAACCGCTGGTGTGTGGTGGTCATGATTTCTTCCAAACAGTGTTGTTTTGCCCTTGTAGCCAGTTTAATAGGAGGATGGAGGGAGATTAAGGACCGGCCCGGGGAAGCAACTACAGACTCAATCCGTCATGTGTGCCAGCGCCACCAGAAATCCACAGTTCTTCTATTTCTTAGCCTAATTTATCCTTTACAATTTCTAGTCCATAAGGTTGGCCACCTAAAGGCACCCCCCTTCCCTTTCTTGATTATGCTATAGTGTTCTCTTTAATTTTCCTTTTCTCCTCTCAGGTCTTCGTACAGAGAGGTTATTGTGATCTCCAAGCTGATGTAAAACAACAGGCTGTGTTCCTCATTGTTGGATTTAGTATGCAATGGCACTATGTCATAAAATACCTTGATGTATATACCTTATGTGTATGAAGCCTGTCAATGTTGAAAATACCACGGCACTAGGTGTTTTTGATAAAGGTAAAAAGCACTAAGTAACTGTATTATAAAAAATTCAGTTACCAGGGTAGAGATATCAGAAACCCCAGGTGTGTTGTTAAATGTATGCAAATTGTAGATTAAGAGGCCCTTTTGGTACCATGCTTCCTACTGTAAACAGAGCCAGTCTGAAATTTCATGGTGATTTGCATATATATCCCATGACAATTTGCATTATGGGGGTATGTGTAATTGCGTTTCTTTGCAACTTGGCTTTATTGCCAATGCCCTTTGGGGTAAAACCCTTGCTTCAGTGTTTCTGTATTGAGGTTCTCTGTCTTTAACTTGTTTTGGGGTTTTTCCTTTTTTGAGCCCCCATCACCCAAGCAAACAAGTCAAACACTGGGATGAAGTGTTTTTTCACTAAAAAGTTAGATCATCAGTAAGTCAATAGGTGCTGACTAAGGGCAGAGGAAGGACATTCAGTCTGTTGCTGCAAACTGGTGTACTGAAGAAGGGATATGCAATTGCTGAAGGATATCTCATGTATTTTAAATAAACATCACACAGAGATTGTGTGTTGAACCAGAAGTTGTGTGTCTGGTCTGTTATCCCACAACCCCTCCACAGACTTGCAGTCAGAAGTGGGATGGCTTGTAGGAAACGTCTGGACTGGCTTAAGAGGGATGTTTTCCAGTGGATATCGTCCAAATATCCCAGGTGGACCGATGCATCAGGAGTTGTTAGAGGAGAACCCCAAGAAGAATTGGGAGCTTGGAGGAAGGAGATGAAGAGATGCAAGAGGACGAGGAAGAATCGAGGAAACTGCCTCCTCTTGAAGATGCTCCACCTGAGAACATAGGGGAGTTGTTGAAATGGCTGTGTATAAAACAGGTGCAGATGGAAAGAGACAGAGACACTGAGCGGAGAAGGAAAGATGCCAAATGGGCTGATATCATGAGGGTCTTGCATGTCATTGATGCAGGACAAACAGAAAGAGCCAGTAGCCCAAAAGACATTAAACTGTCTAAACTTTCAGACAGCGATTACATTGAAACCTACCTCACAATGTTTGAGAGGATTCTCTAACATGCGCATGGCCAAGGGAACAGTGGGTTGTTCGATTGGCAACGCACCCGACAGGCAGTGCCCAGTTGGCTTATAGCCACATGGACTTCCGAGAGGCAGAGGACTATGACCGTGTGAAGCAGAAAATCCTCAGGCGCTATAACATAAATACTAAAACCTATCACCAGAGGTTTAGGTTTCTCAAAATGCAGTCACTGGATACCCCCAACCCTGTGAGACTTATGCCCATCTCAAGGAGTTTTGCTACAAATGGTTGCAGCCAGATAACAAGAGCAAGGACATATTAAAGTTTTACCCCAGGATGTGCAACTTTGGGTTCGGAAGCATAAGCCCAATTCCGCTGCTAAAACCACCACGTTGCCGGAAGACTTCCTGGCAGCCAGACCATTCAGACCCAGAGGTTTCCAAGGGACATCAGCAGCTGCAACCACCAGCAATCCAGTAAGGAACCATTTTACTTATAAACTGTCAAATCCAGCCCCAGTGAAACAAGACTGGAGAGCAGAGAGAGGGGGGTGAATTCCTGCAGCAGAAATTGTATGTCATGGGTGCCAAAAAAAGGGTCATTATGTAAACACTGTCCTAATATAAAGCAAGAGACAGCTCATGTTGCCTTAGTGAACTGGGGCCACTTTACGGCTACTGTGCAAATGTTATCACAGCAGGTGATGGGACGGATTGATTCAGGGAGCTGCCAGACTCTTGTGTGAGCAGATCTGGTGACTGAGAATAATAAAGGGCTGCATATAGCAGTCATCTGTGTGCACAGTGATACCCATTGCTACCCTAAAGCCATCATACAAATGACTATTGAAGAAAAAACACAAGGTAGAAGTGGGGTTAGTACCTCGCCTGCGCATGCCAGTTATCATCAGGCATGACCTTCCAGACTTTGCTTCATTTATACATTGTCATGCCGCCCAGGACTCTGCTGTAGTTGCTATAACTACCAGAGCTCAAGTGAAGAAGGGACATTTACAAGCCAGCCCAATGGCACTGAGGGTTGAGGCACTGGATGCCACGCTGGCAACCTGGGTTCGGGAACGAACATGGGCTGTCGGGGGTCGGCGGGGGCAAGAAAGGACTGAGTGTCAGAAGGACAGCTCTCCTTTACTGGGGGGGGCTAGGCTAGCCGCTGTTCTAGCGGAGGCTGGGGAGTCACAGCAACTAGCGGTTGCAGTAAAGGGGAGAGCTGTGGAGGATGCCCTATGAGTGTGTGCCAAAGCGCGCACAGCATGCAGGACATCACTGCATGTCAAAGCTCTAGGGAGAAAGCTTAGGGAAAAATCCCTGTAATCCCTGGTAGGTGAAGGTGTGGCCAGGGGCCACCCCCCCCCACCCAACGTCGAGTGCGTTGGCTGCCTCCGGTGCTCCCTCTACTCCCAGATTGCCTGCCCAGATTCCAGAAAGGTCAATGAGGGAGAGTGGTGGTCTCACCCAGAGGGCTTAAATCCAGGGGAACAGGCACCAGGCAAGTGGAAGCAGAACTAGTGAAACCAGGTGGCAGGACTGAGACTACTGACCAGGCAAGATGGAGGTGAGTCGAGTGCCTTCACTGGAAAGAGTCTGGGGGCTTAGTGTAAAAAGAGCCTACAAAAAGAAAGGGATATTTACCATTTGTGTTCCCATTTGGTGATGTTTTTGAGGTTCCTGGCAAGGACCATAAAACTAAGGTTCAGAAAAGGAGGCTAAAGAAGGACTGGATTGATACTCATGCTGGTCTACAGCCAGACTTGGGACATACTTTTAAATGCAATATGCAGCATGTGCAAAAAGCAGACCCTTCACTTAAACTTTTTTTCCACAGGTGGGGAAGGGAGTGAAAAAAGGTGCCCCTCAATTTGTTGTAAAACAGGAAATACTGAATAGAAAATATGCTAACCCCGGAACTGGAGAGGTAGCAGACCAACTAATGGTTCCAGAAAAATTCCGCTCCCAAATCATGTATCTGGCACATAACATCCCTTTAGCAGGCCATTCAGGCAGAGCTAGCACCCTAAATATGATATTACCCAGGTTTTATTGGCCCTCTATCCATGAGAACATAGCTGAGTATTGTAAAGAATGTGCTGTCAGAAGGCTGCTCAGGCAGGAAAAAGGGATAGAGTACCATTACAATACATCCCTATTGACTAACCCCTTTAACAGAATAGCCATGGATGTGTAGTGAGCCCCCTGGAAAAGAGCTCCAAGGGTAACAGATTTGTACTGGTCATATGTGATTACGCTGCCCAGAAGCTATGCCCATAAGAACTGTCACCGCCCTAAGGATAGCAGAGGAGCTAGCAAAGGAATTTAGCCACATGGGAATCCCCCAGGAAATAATCAGGGGAGTAATTTAAATGCACATCTGCTTTAGAAATTGTACCGTCTGCTGGGCATGGTAGCAGTGCGTACTTCTCCATACCACCCACAGAGTGACGGCCTCGTAGAGAGGTTTAATAGAACATTAAAGAGAATGTTGAGAAAGTATGTAAAAGAAGAAGGTAAAGATTGGGAATGGTACCTCCCCTATTTACTTTTTGCTTACAGAGAAATTCCTCAAGCATCCACTGGTTTCTCTCCTTTTTCATTATTGCATGGGAAACACTCGAGGGGCCACTGGATGTGGTTAAAAAACACTGAAAAGAAGTGAAGGAGGTGGGACATCTTAATTTCGTAGAGTACACGACACAGTTATGTAAATGCTTGGTGAGGTATATTAACTTGGCACCCCAGAGCTTAGAACAAAAGCAGGACTTAAAAAGAAAGATACGACCAGGGTCTGACGACTAAAACATTTCAGTCAGGGGGAAAAGTGTTGTTACTCCTTCCCTCCACAGAGAGCAAACTACTCAAAGGATGGCAGGGTCCCTTCACCATTTTGAGGCAAACAGGAGCACTGAACTATGAGCTTAGCATGCCCAGAAAGAGACCAGCCCAGAAAATTTACCATGTGAACCTCCTTAGAAAGTGGTGTGAGAAGCCTAACCCCATCTCTTTATATCCACCTAAAGTTAGGGAGTCAGAGTTGGAGGGTGCCTATAAAAGGCTAGAGCAGTCAGGACAGTTGGGAGAGATCCAGATAAAGCCTAAATTGGAGCCTCAGCAACAAAAAGATATGCACAGAGTATTGCAAGAATTTGCACCCATATTCACAAACATCCTGGGGAGGGCCAAAGAAATTGTACACACCATCACTGCCACACAAGACAAGCCCATACACCAAAAGCCCTATGAATTGCCCATAAAGGTAAGGGATAAGGTGATTCAGGAAGTCAAAAAAATGGAGCAGTTAGGCATAATTGTGCCCTCCAAATGTGCGTGGTCTTCACCCATGGTTATAGTGGATAAGAAATAGAGCGGGATTAGTATATGCCTAGATTTTTTAAAGTTTAACGTGTCACTATCTGATGGTAACCCAATGCCCCAAATAGATGACATCGACAGGCTAGACAATGCAGAGTATATCTCCACCCTTGATCTTACTAAGGGATATTGGCAAATCCCATTGTCACCTGATTCACAAGATAAAACTGCATTTAGCACCCCAATCCATTTATATCAGTCTGTTACAATGCCATTCGGACATGAGGCCCCCGTCACTTTTCAGCATTTTATGGACCACATACTAAGACCACACAGTGAGTACTGTGCGGCTTATTTGGACGATGTGGTCATATTCAGTCCAGACTGGGAAACTCATGTTAGACACTTGTCCCAGGTACTGCAAGCAATGAAGGAATCAGGAGTGGCCATTAACACTAAGTGTGTCCTAGCAAAGACCGAGACAAGATACCTAGAGTTCATTTTAGGAAACAAACAAGTAAAGCCCAAGGTAAAAACGGTTACAGCAGTAGCAAACAGCCCAATACCTACCACAAAAAAGCATGTGATATCCTTCCTAGGCTTAGCTGGTTATTACTGGAGATGTATTCCTAATTTCTCAGCCATTGCTAGTCCTCTGACTGATCTCACTAAAAAAAGGTGCCCAAATAAGGTTCAGTGGACCCCTATCTGTAATGCGGCATTTAGAAATATCAAGGCCATTCTACGCACAGCTCCTATATTGAAAAGCCCTGACTTCATCCAAGTGTTTGAGGTTCAAACCGATGCATCAGAGAATGGTATTGGGGCAGTCTTATCTGAGAAAATAGATGGGGAAGAATAACTGATCAAGTATATCAGCAGAAGCTACATGAAAGAGAGAGAAGATATGCTACCATAGAACAAAAACGCTTAGCTATGAAGTGGGCTATTAAGTCCCTAAAATAATACTTGTGGGGGGATAAATTTAAGGTTGTAACTGATCACAATCCCTTCTGCTGGTTGCACCAAATGAAAAAACAAATCCCTGTATAATGTGGTGGTACTTAGTTCTTCAGCCTTATCGATTCAGTGTGTCCCACAGGACATGGAAATAAATGTAAATGCTGATTCCATGTCTAAATATGGTGCAAGAATTAATGTCAATAAAATGACATACTTTCCCTAAAAGGAAATAGTGCAGGAAAGGTACTGCTAGTCCCTGCTGAAAAATGTGTTATGCCCCACGGTAAAAAATGATATCCACTATATTTATGATAAAATGTTTATCATTAACAGCGACCCTGAGACAGAGCTTCTAAAAATGGATGGGTAAAGCTCCATCCCTTCCTGTGACAAAAAGTGGTAAGCAGTCCAAAATAACTGCTTCCCTCTTAAGGTGGGATATGCAACAAGGAGATCGTCACTGTCACTCTTGAGGACCGACCTTTGCTAAAATCTGTTGCAACAGGGGCGGAGCCTGCAGTCCAGCCAGAAGCAGCGTTTTCGGAGCTCCTGATAATCGCACTTCAGTCTAAATTTCTAGCGGATATTTTTGCCTGGAAAGCAACTGAACACTTGTCGGAAGCTAAGTGGCACACTTTGGCAACTTTTGATAAACGCCAACTACGGAAATGGGGAAAACAAAACCCCCCAAACAAGACTTCTTCCAACTGCGCGCTTCCCTGCCTAAACATGCGGAGCAAGTAGATGGCGCGGCCATTTCTGCAGGCCCAGATCAGACTTCGGCAACGCTGAACTCACTCCAAATTGCACTCAATGCCCTAACCAAGACAGTCCAAGGGATGGACCAAAAACTGGATGCCTTTTCACTGCGGCTCCAGGGGATGGAATCGCGAATTGATGCAATGGGGGAGACAACTAAAGTCATCGAAGCCACCGCCGGGAAGGCTCTATCAGCATCGGCAACAGCCATCAAGGAACAAGCAGCTTTGAGGAGCCGAATTGAGCAGCTAGAGAATGTGGTAAGGGCTCCAAATATTCGGATACTCGGACTCCCGGAAGGCACAGAAGGGGGCAACCTAGCTGTTTACCTCGAGCAATGGCTTAAAAACATCACCGAGTTGAAAGCTGTACAAATACAAAGAGCCTACAGAATCACCCCTCGTAGGCCTATCTCAAACCAAGAGACCCCCCCAGACTATTCTGGTCTCCCTATCATCTGTGGCTGAGAGAGACTTGGTTCTAGGGACAATCCGCTCTAGGAACCCGATATATGAAGGGGACTCTCGTGTTATGTTTTTTCCGGATTTGGCTTATGCCACAAGAATGCGCCAAAAAGCCTTTGACGGCGTGAAGAGAAAACTTTGAGACCTGGTATCACGATTCGCTGGCCTTCCCTGCCAGACTATGTTTTACAGAAGGCCGCGGCCAATTCGATTTACAGACCCTAAAGAAGCGGGAGCTTGCGTGAGAATAGAAGCTCGAGGGATGCACGAAGACCAGCTATCAGAAGAGGACCTCGAGGAGGACTGAAAACTTGGACTTTCAATGGGCAATCGGACTGTGAGCTTAACAAAATGGTCTGATGTTTATTACTAATTCTTTGCTCAGTACTTACTTATGTTTGCCTCAATATTAAAGTTTTAAAATATGCTTGAACGGCATGCAAAGCTTAGAAAACTTCTACGCAAATCATTTGTTTTACTTTGCAAATACGTAGGTAGAGACTGTTAGCTGATGTTTATAATTCGGGACATTTAGAAATTGAAATTTGCTGGCTAATTTTATGTCTGCAATCACTATGTTTGTCTCTACGATTAAAAGTTGGGTAATCTCAAAGGAAATAATCATTTAAGGAGCTCTAGAGAATTGGGAAGGGTTTTCTTCTCCTTTACATGATAGAAGTAATTAACTTAGGACCTGGTGGTCGGTTAAGATAATATATAATTCTGGTTATTGATACAATTGCCCAAGGCTTTGACTGCATAAAGGCTCCTAATGCTGTACACCAAATACTAAAGTTAATAGATGTAATGTCTAATCTCTCTCTACCCCCAGAGATGTACCAATTGTAGTATGTAATCAAATCTCCTTGGTAATGTACACGGATATGGAATGATTTCTCTATACATACTCTGGAAAGTTGATTTTATGCTCATGTATAAAATACTAAATAAAAAATTTAAAAAAATCTGTTGCAACAGTTCTTCTATTTCTTGGTCTAATCTATCCTTTACAATTTCTAGTCCATAAGGTTGGCCACCTATGGGCACCCCCTCCCCTTTCTTGACTATATTACAATGTCCTCTTTAATTTTCCTTTTCCCTCTCAGGTCCTCGTAGAGGGATGCTACTGTTGTGATGTCTGAGTTGATGTTAAACAGGCTGTTCCTTGTTGTTGGATTTTGTCCCCAAGTCATAAAAATACCTTTATGTATATACCTTATGTGTATGAAACCTGTAAATGTTGAAAATACTATGGCACTAGGTGTTTTTGATAAAGGTAAAAAGTACTAGGTGACTGTATTATAGAAATTAAGTTACCAGGGTAAAAATATCAAAAAACCCTGCTGTGTTGTTAGATGCATGTAAATTGCAGATTCTTGAAGAGGCTCATTTGGTACCATGCTTCCAGCTGTAAACGGAGCCGGTCTGAAATTTCATGGTGATGCATATACATCCCATGATGCTTTGCATTATGGGGTATGTGTAATGTGCTTCTTTAAAACTTGGCTTTATTGCCAATGCCCTTTGGAGTAACCCTTGCTTAGTGCTTCTGCACTAAGGTTCTTTGTCTTTAACTTGTTTTTTTCTTTTTTTGAGCCCCCATTGCTCAAGTAAACAAGTCAAACACAAAAATAAAGTGTTTTTTCACTAAAAAGTTAAATCAGTAGATCAGTAGGTGCTGACCAAGTGCAAAAAAAGGACATTTATAGTATGTTGCTGAAAACTGGTGTGTTTAAAAAAAAAAAAACATTGCTAAAGGTTATCTCTGTATTTTAAATAAACATCACACGTAAATTGTGTGTTAAACCAAAAGTTCTGCATCTGGTCTGCTATCCCACAACCCCTCCACAGGGGCAAACCATGATATGCAGATTGGCTATGCTTCCTAGACATGCAGGATGCTTGTCAATCTGCTTGAGCAGAGGAAGGAGGCTGTGTAGGGTCACCATCCTGTACTGGATGAAAGAATCTAGCTCCTGGAGGTCTGGGATGGACCGCAAGTCCCCAGTTCTTTTGGGAACCAGGAAGAACTGGGAGTAGAATCCTTTGCCACCTGGGTACTGGTTCTATGGCCCTTTTGTGCAGCAAGGTGAACACCTCCTCCTGTGGTCTGGGTAAGAGGTGGGAATAGGGGGAACATCTGGAAGCTGTTCCAGAAATTCTAGAGCATGGTCTTGTCCAATTATTTGCAGGATCCAAGCATCTGTGGTAATGGCTCCTCACTGGGGCACATGGAGGAAGAACTGACCTCCTGGCTTAGAACCGGGGGTCTGGTGAGGAGTTAAGATTGAGGAGGAGCCACTGGCAAGGACCGTTCTGCATCCCCTGGAGTGCTTAGCAGAGGGACCACTGGTAGAGGAAGGGACAGGCAAGGCACAGCTGGCTCTACATTTGCCCTGGGGCCTGGCTCCTGAGCCAGATTTGTGAGAGACCTTATGAAAGGAGGACTGCAGTCTGCTCCTGGACTGGGTATGAAAAAGGGAGTGGACAGACCTAATAACCCTGCCAGATGCTGCAGGTCACTGATAATATCCTACACATCAGGATCAGAGTTTGTGACCCACAAAAAGGGCATTCAACACTTTCTGCTGGAAATCAGCTGCAAAGCCACAGACTAAGCCAGGAGTGCCTTCTAAGGCAAATGCCAGTGCCAGCAGCCCTGGATGTAGCATCAGCTATATCGTAGGTGGCTCTAAGGAGATGCTGATTGACACCTTCAGATGCATGGAGAATTTTAAGAAGCTCATTTCTGGGAACCCTAGGAAGGGCCTGAGCAGCAGCCTTGCCCATTTTCCAAAGGGTGTTCTGGTACTTAATCAAATGCGCCAGGTAATTGGTAATACTAAGGCCCAAAGTGGCAGAGGCAAAAGTCCTCTTGCCCCAGAGGTCAAACCTCCTAGATTTCTGGTCAAGGGAGAGGGAAATGAAAATTATGTACCTACCGTAATTCTTGATTTTCTTGGACATAGTCTCCACCACTCATTCACACCAATGGGACTACATCAGAGGCGCAAGGACACAGAGGGAGCCAAAAATCTTCAGGAGGGCAGGCTCTGAGGCAGGATCTCACATGTGTGGTGATGCGAGGCTGGCTAGCGCTGTATAGGCTATCTCAGCGTATACCCTCCAACTGCCTTAGTACCTTTTTTTTTTTACCGAGGAGGCACAGCGTAAACTAATCTAGGAAATTAACCTAACCCAGACATAAGATCGTCTGTATGACCCGTGTAAGACAGGCCAACTCGAAAATGTCTTCACAGCCCAGCCAACAAGGGAGTGAAGACCAGAAACAGGATAAGTGAGATCAGGGAACGGTGGGTGGGTGGGTGTGTGAATGAGTGGTGGAAAACTTTGTCCAAGAAGATCAAGAATTACGGTAGGTATGTAACTTTCATATCTTCCTAGATCAAAAGTCTCCACCACTCATTCACATTAGTGGGAGAGCATCGAACTGGAGACTCAGTTGTGGGTAAAATAATGGAATATGCTAAAGGAAAGGATAGTTGAGCACCTTGATGCAAGTAGAGCACAAGATCTGAGGCAGCATGGTTTCACAGCAGGAAAGTCATGTCAAACAAATCTAACTGATTTCTTTGACTGGGTCACAAGGGAGGTGGATTGGGGGGAGTAGTGGCTGTGGCCTACCTTGACTTCAGCAAGGTGTTCAACACCGTTCCACATAGGAGGCTAGTGAACAAGCTGGGCAGTCTGGGATTGGGTCACAAGGTGGTGAACTGGATTGGAAATTGGTTGATGAATAGATCACAGAGGGTGGTTGTAAAACAGAGCTAAATCTGAGGTGGGGATGGTGACCAGTGGGGTGCCACAGGGTTCGGTTCTTGGGCCAGTACTGTTTAATATCTACATCAGTGACATCGCAGAGGGGGTTGGAAGGGATGGTGTGCCTATTTGCAGATGACACAAAAATCTGCAATAGGGTGGACAGCCCAGGTGGGGTGGAGAAAATGAGAAGGGACCTAGCTAAATTGGAGGAATGGTCCAGAGTGTGGCGGCTGGGATTCAATGCGAAGAAGTGCAAAGTCATGCACTTGGGGCGCAGGAACCCAGGAGAGGTTTACAAAATAAAGGGGGAGATAACTAGCAGTCACAAAACAGGAAGAGGATCTGGGGGTCATTACAGCTGATGACGTAAAGGTGGCCAATCAGTGTGCCAAGGCAGTGGGGAGAGCCAGTGGGATGCTGGAGTGCATAGGGAGAGGTATTACCAGCAGGAAAAAAGGAGGTCATCATGCCACTGTACAGGTCATTGGTGAGACCTCATTTAGAGTACTGTGTCCAGTTCTGCAGGCCAAATCTCCGAAAGGACATAGATTGGAGGCAGGTCAAAGAAGGGCAACAAAAAATGGTGCAGGGCCTACACCATAGGTCATACGAGGAGAGATTGAAGGAACTCAACACGTGTACTCTGGAGGACAGGAGGGAGAGGGGAGACATGACAGAGACCTTCAAGTATCTCAAGGGGATAAACAAGGTACAGGAGGGCAGCATCTTTGATAAGAGAAGCTGCTCTAGAACAAGAGGGCATAACATGAGACTAGAAGGAGGGAGACTAAGTGACAACATGAGAAAATTATTTTTCATGGAAAGGGTAGTGGATGCTTGGAATGGTCTGCCCCAGGAGGTGGTGGGAGCAAGCACGGTTGGGGGGGGTTAAACATGCATGGGATAGGCATAGGAGAATCTGGGGGAGGAGGGATAGGCAGCAGCTGTTGAACAATTAGGGTCAGTGGAAGCTAAGTAAACGTAGGATATACGGGTAGACCGGATGGGCCTTGTGGTCCTTATCTGCCGTCAATCTTTATGTTTCTAACAATCCCCCCAAAGAAGGGCAGCTGGAAAAAAGGAGCTCACTTAGGACATAAGTCTATTAAGGATTGTCCTGCCACAAGAAGGGTGCTGCCTGGCATGGACATCCAGGGCGTAGTGCTTCATGAAAATGTGTACAGAGCTCCAAGTGGCCTCATTGCAGATGTCTGCAATGAGCACATTCCGAATTTACACCAGGAATGCCGCGACCACTCTGGTAGAGAGGGCGTACACCCTGCCTTCTAGCGTGACCTGTGCCATCAAGTAGCAATAGCGAAGGCACGCTACTAACCATGCCGAAATGCATCGAATGGTAACAGGCTGACCCAGCTGGGCCATGTTGAAAGAGATAAAGAGCTGTTTGGATTTGAGAATCTTTCGTTCTGTCAATGTAGAAATGCAAAACCGTTAAACATCCAGAGAGTGAAGGGTATGCTCCCCTTCATTCTGGAAATTTGCAAAGTAGGTTGGAAGAACCAAGGGCTGGTTAAGGTGACATTCCAAGACCACTTTGGGTAGGAATTTAGAGTGAGGTCTGAGAACCACCTTGTCTTTGTGAAATACCAGTCTACGGGGGCTGTGACCAAGGCATGTATTTCAGAGACCCTATGAGCGGAGGTAATGGCCACAGGAAGGCTGCCTTCCAGGTCAGAAACTTCAAGCCACAGGTTGCTAGAAGCTCAAAAGGTTTAACCGGTCTGGCAGCCTAGTGTGCAGGATACCTTTAAGGAATCTCTTGACTGAGGGTATCTGAGCCACTGACATATTCTGTTCTGGCTTGTGGTAAGCAGAAATCGCGCAAAGGTGCACCTTTACTGTCGAGTACTGCATTCCTGTATTTGACAGGTCTAGGAGATACTGAACACCTTACTTGGTGGGCAAGGAAAGGGGTCCAGGGCGGACTTTGCGCATCAAATGGAAAACGGTTTCCATTTTGCTGTGTAAGTTTTTCTAGTGGATGGCTTACGCGCGACTAAGAGGACTTCTAAGATTCTCTGAGAGACGTTAAACCTACCCACTTCTATCTCTTCAGGAGCCAGGCATGGAGATGAAGGGATCGTAGGTTGGGATGAACCACTGGACCCTGGGTCAGGTCTGTCTGTAGGAGAAGTTGTCTCGGAGGAACCTCTGATAATCTGTTGATTAATGGAAACCATATCTGACAAGGCCAGTATGGGGTGATGAGAATCATGCTACCCGTCTGTGCCTCTAACTAGAGCAACACCCTCTGAATTAAGGGAAGAGGAGGAAATGTGTACAGAAAGCGTCTTGTCCACTGCAGTCTGAATGCATCCTAGCAGAAAGTGCCAGGTTCTGGATTCCTGGAGCATAATAGAGGCAGTTTTGCATTGAGTGGGATGTTAAAAGGACCAGGTCCAGAGTGCCTCACTCTTCAAATAGCAATAGCATGACGCTTGAGTCGACAGACCACTCATGGGGATCCACCTTTGTCCTGCTGAGGTGGTCTGCCAGATAATTTTGGATTCCTGGTAGGTAGACTACCTGGATCAGGGCTTCGTGCTTAAGACACCATTCCCACACCCTCATGGCCTCTCTGCACAGAGGGTAAGAGTGAGCTCCACCTTGCTTGTTGATGTAGTACATCACTGCCTTGTTGTCCATCTGAAGGAGTATTACTTTGTGACAGAGGACATCCTTCAGGGATTGAACAGCATACAGGAGAGCTCTCATCTCTAGGAAATTTATGTGCAGATGGGACTCGTCCTGGCTCCACCGGCTCTAGGTGTGGAGGTCCTGACAGTGAGCTCCCCAACTGGTCAGAGATGCATCTGTGGTGATGGTGATCTGCGTCCCCAGTGGGGCAAAGGGGACACCCTGGAGAAGACTGTCCTCCTGGGTCCACCAGGTGAGTAACCTCGTTAGAGGTTCTGTCACCTTGCTGTGGAAGGATTACGAGTGCATGGTTGGAGACCACCGAGTGCTGAGCATCCATTTTGTGGTTCTCATGTGCAAGCGGGTTAGTGGTACCGTGAATGTGGATGATGCCATGAGACCTAGCATCCGTTGCATCGAGAGAGCTCAGAGTCTTTCTCCTTGATGAAGTGAGCCATCTGAAGAATGTCGTTTCTCCTGTCCTCTGGAAAGAAGGCTCTTATCCCGATGGTATCCAGAAGAGCTCCTATGAAGAAAAGTTGTTGGTAGGGTTGAAGCTGTGATTTGTCCAGGTTCAGTAGAACTCTCATGGATATGAGGAACTTGAAAGCCATGGAAACCACTTCCTATGTCCCTTGTCTGGAAGGGCTTGCTAGGAGCCAACTGTCCAGGTACGGGTAACACCTGAATTCTGAGGTTTCTGAGATGTGTCGCGAGTACCACAAAGCACTTTGAGGCACTGAGGAGAGCCCAAAGGGCAGGACTCTAAACTGGTAGTGCTGACCCGGAGCCACAAAGTGGAGGAACTTGTGGTTGTGCTTGGGTGCACTGGGAGATGCTGGTAGGTGTCCTGCATGTCCAGAGATGCCAAACAATCATTTTGATGAATCAGAGGCAGAAACATTCCTAGCGAGATCATCTTGAATTTTTCTTTGAACAGGTATTTGTTTAACTTCCTCAGGTCTAGAACAGGACGCATACTGTGTGTTTTCTTTGAAACCAGGAAGTAGTGGGAGCAGAAACCTGCGTTCTGTTCTGCCTGAGGAACCACTTCCACTGCCCTGTTGTTCAGAAGGCCCTGAATTTCGGCAGCAAGGAGGTCTGAGAGGTAGACAGCTTGGGCTGTTGCTTGGGTGGATGATCTTTGAGAAATTAAGAGTACCCCTCTCAAATTATCCTGAGGACCCATCTGTCCATTGTGACAGACTTCAACTGGTTGTAAAACTGAGTCAGATGCCCCCCTACCGCCATGAAGTCCCCCTTGGGCAGTTGAGGTGGGACATGGGCAGGGTCTTCAGAGGGTGGCACTGGGTGCCTTCTGGACCTGTGCCTTCTGCTGTGTTTTCTTTTGTGGCTAACTGATTTGGTTCTTGTTAAAAGCTCCTCGGCCTTTACCACAAAAGGACTGTCAGTTACGAAACTGCCGGTGGCTTCCCGCCTCGCTGAGGGGTGGCAGGGGCCGGTTTGGCAGTTTTAATAGCAGTCCTAGTTTTCTGAGTGGCCTCCAGTGCCTGCTCCACTTGTGGGCCAAACTGGTAAACACCATCAAAGGGGAAATTCATGACTCTCTGCTGAACATCATTAGTAACGCCTGAAGTTCTTAGCTAGGAGTGCTGCCGAGTACAAATCCTGACCACTGCTGTTCTAGAGGCAGTGTCAAAAGCATCCAGAGCAGCTTTAAGCTGCTGATTGTTGGACTCAGTGCCTCTGGTGATAGTCTGAAGAAGCTCTGAGTTAGTGTCCGACTCCGGGAGAGCCTCAACCGCCTCTTCGAGTGAATGCCAGGCGGTATACTCATACTGAGAGAAATGGCCCTGGTAACTGCAATGTGCATATCCAGGGTGGCAGCAGCGAACCCTCATTTTCCCCAGAGTGTCTATTTTATGAGTCTTTATTAACTGGATGGGCCGTGTACTCTTGGGGGAGCACAGCTTTGTTGTTCTCCGCCATAACCACTAGGGCATCTGCAAAGGCTTGAGAAGCAAGGACTGACCTGTCTTTAGGGGAACGTACTTCCGGTCTATAGACTTAGCCATGGAAGGAATTAGCGCCGGTCTGTCCCACATCACTTGTGAGTCTCAAAAGAGGGTGCACTGATAGTGTCAGGTCCACAGGAATCTCAGGAACATGAAGATACTGCAGGCACAAAAGCTTCCCTCGGTCCACCTCAGAAGTCTGGAGAGCAAGAGTGGAGTTCATATTCTTCAGCAGAGATTTGAAGTAGAGGTCTTTGACCACAGACTCAGCTGACATGGAGGGTTTACTCTCTATCCCACAAAATGAGTCTTTGTCCACATCGTCCGTCAGGAGCAGATCAGGATCAAACTCATCATACTCTCCCTCTACTCCAGAAGGGATAACACAGGCAGGAAAGGAAGGAAGTAGAGCTGGAGGTGCCACCCCTGGAATCAGGGTTGAGAAACCCATCACACGAGTTGGAACCAGCACCACAAACTGCACCGGATTGCACGTGGCACTGGCACTGTGGCCGGAGCCGTGTGTGGCACCAAACGAGTGCCTGGAGTCCCACTACCGAACACTGGGGCACCAAGGATTGTGACACCCCTGGAGACCTGAAAGTATGAAGAGGAGTAGGAGGAGAATGCGGTACCTGTGCACTGCAGCCATGTGAGGGGGACAGGGACAAGGAAGCAGCATCAATGACATTGAAGGCGCTGTGCAACCAGGCTGACCCAACTGCAGGCCAACAGCACCTAGGCCCGACGGCTCCAGGACCAAGTCCACAGGTGAAGGAAGTTGGAACAACTGCCCGACCCACTGCTCCATAAGAGCGGCCCAATGATGTAACTACTCACTGGAAGCCCCACCAGGGGACAGGGAGAGACTCAGGAGCCAAGGACCACGGTTGCCAGATCCAGGGTCAGCTTACCATCCCCTGCAACAGACAGTCACCCTGCAGACACACCAGAGGGTATTCGACCGGTGGAAGGAAGAACTCGAGGCCGAGTGGTGCCAAGCTCCCAACTGGGATTGGGAATGGGCCTGCTTCTTTTTGTGCTTCCCAGAGGACCGCCCTACCTCCCGAGCACTGGACTGCCTGTCGTCAGACCCCCCTCCGAAGAGGGCAGCAGACCAGACCCAGCCCTACTGCCGAAACAGCTTTCAAGTGACATCTCCCTACCGTTATTGGCATCATTCATAGTCAGCTCAGTCAATGGCAGGCTGAAGACTTCTTTTCTTCGTCACTTCAAGCTACAAAATATAAAGATATATATATATATTTTTTTTTAACAAATACTACTAAAAGCACGAAACTAAATCAAATACTTAACGACTAAGCTGCTGTCGTACAGATGTGAAGATCTGACTCCCGGTGGTCGAGCGACGTCGTCACTGAAGCACACCCGACAGTGAGGAAAAAAGGAACTGAGGCAGTTGGAGGGTCGATGCTAAGACAGCCTATATGGCACGAGCCAGCCTCACGGTGCTGCACATGTGCGGCCCTACCTCGGTGCCAGCCCTTCTTAAGATTTTTGGCTCCCGCTGGGTCCTAGTGCCTCTGGTGAAGTCCCACTAGTGTGACTGAATGGTGGAGACTTTTAGTCCAGGAAGATCTAAGGTGCTTGGGTGCCTTAGTCCTGTCATGGGCGGCCTTAATTACCAATGACTCAGTTTCCAGCCGAGTTGCATAAAAAGGCAGCCCGATGCGCCTGATAAAGCTTATCAGCCTTTCTCGGCATGGCAGGTAACAGGCTGGGCCTGTGCCAGGCAGCAGTGGCAGCATCATTCAGTGCTTGAAGCAGAGGAGGAAAAACACTGAGTGGAGATTCTGGGATCTCCAAGAAATCTACCAAGTTCCTCCTTTTGATGTCATGTTCCTCATTCTGGAACCCCATAGTGGAGGAGAGCGGTTTCATAATGTTAAAGAAAGAGGGATCCTCAGGGAAGCGGCGGGGAGGGCGGGCCTTGGGGTGTGTTTGAGTCCTCACACCTGGAGGAGACAGTAGAGCTGTTAGAGGAGTCAACCTCAATGTCTTCCTCAGCAAGGATGAGATCAGGGTGGTATTCTTCCTCCGTGTTGGCCTGTTGAGAAGCAGGGACCAACAACTGGAGAACAGACTGCGCTCTAGAAGGCGCGGGGCAGGCGGGTTGAACTGCTGTCAACACCGTGGTAGCACCCGACAGCGTGGGCACTGACGGCCGAGGAATAAACTGCTGTATGACAGATGAGGTAATGGAAGAAAGAACAGCGTTAAGGTCAACAGCAGGATAAGGAAGTATTGTTGACACAAGTACAGATGAAGACGGTGTAGAGCCCAGCTCCGATGAAGCGCCGCTAGCCATAGTAGAGGCAGTGGGGCCCAGCCCCTGTGGACCTCAAGATTCAAGAGGTCTTGATGGCAGGGATGGGACAGACGACCCAGAGGTCAGTGGCTCCACCACAGCTCTTAGAAGACTGGGAGAACTCTCCTCCATGGGTAGTCTTACAGAAGCCAAGGCCTGCACGGAGCAAGGCATCAATGCCAAAGCGGAAGATGGCGCAATCCCAGGAGAAGAGGAGGAGTAATCCAACAGGGACTGGGATCGCCACTGGGGAGGGGTCAGTCCTTATCCTGATGAGTGTTCCCCCGAGGACTTCTCCTGGGCCTTGGCCCGAGAGCCCGAAGAGGCCGCTGGCGACTGGGAGGTGTGAGCCCCAGAAGACCCCTGCTCTCCACTGGCTGCCTGTTGCTCCATGAAGAACTTCTGCAGGGCTTTCTTGCGTCAGTGCTGGGTGGTGAGGTTGAACTTCAGGCAAAGCATGCAGATGACAGCATTGCGACCAGGTCCAAAACAGCAGACACAGAGTTCATGGTTGTCTGCTGAAGAATTCTTTCCGCAGCAGTAGCAACAGAAAAGAGCTGATGATGGGGTAGTTCTCAACATACAATGACAAAAGGAATCACTTTAAAATAAAGTGATTCAAAGGTTGTTGCCAAAGAAAAAGGGAAGTAATTTTGGAGGTTGAACTGAGTGCCAATGGTCGGTGGGCAAAAACGGAGGAAGGAGCAGGGCCACCCACACTTACATAGGGCTGTGATGTCTGAGCCAGACGCCGGCATTGGTGGCCCCTACTAGATTGCTGCAGAAAAGCTTCCGTGGGATCTTCGTGCCTGATGGCTAAGTTCCAAAGGTGTGGCCTTATGCCAAGGTCGATCCGGTCAATGACCCAGCTACGGTTGGCGTTGGATGCAGCGGCCTAGAGTGCAATGGGGAGGATTTCTCCTTGCTCCACTCCCTCTCCCAGTGCTTGTGTTTGCCAGACAATTTGTCCCAGGCCTTGGAGGAGTGGGAGCCCATGGATGGTAGCTGGCGATGTGTGATAGGGTAGAATAGGACCCTGTCTCAGTTGTAATGGAGAAAGTGTTTAAATGCAAGGATCTGTTCTATTCATTCCTTTACTGACTCTTGTCTGTCTGGTTGCACAACCAAATTTTTCTGCGAGACCTAGAATTTGCTCACTCCGACAGTCTCGCAATTATTTGCCTCTCGCTATCTCTCAGTCTTCCCTTGCTGTTTGTCTTTTCCTCCCTTGCATATCTGCTGATATAAAACTATATGTAAATCACTGTATGGAAATGCAACTGATATTGGGATCCCTTTTGTTTAGAAATTATATAGTGTTACTGTTGAAATGTATATAACTATAGTTTGAGATGATGGCAAAAAGCTTTTCAAAATTCAAGAGGTTACCTGAGTGCAATTTTTAAGCCTTTTGCAGAAGAGCTGTGGAAAAGGGGCCTCAGCTCTGGGACACTGTGTTCTTGCAGCACCTGCATGAAACATACAAGAACACTTTAGAAGAAACAGGATGTTTGTTAAGAATGGGGGTTGGAAGGACTTATTTATTGAAAATGTTTTACCAGGAAAGGCACACTGAGCAAAAGATGCTCCGTCTCACCCAGTGCGACCTGGGGTTTACAGAGGAGGCAAGTAAACATATAAATGGTTGAGCTTAGCAATAATACAATCAGAGACAGAGCATAGGTGGAAGGGATTACAATTGAGCATACAATTGAGTATATACATAGGGAGAACAGAAAAGTACGCTACATATCAAACAGTTACGAAGTAAACAGGGTCTTGGTGGCGCAGCGAGTTAGGTACAGAGCTGAACATGAACAGTAGGGTTTGGAATACAAAACAAGGTACACATTCAGGCAGTGTGAGGTACATAAGTGCAAGTTTCATAACAGGGGTAATGACAGCATAGCATGAGTACAAGTAGCGGAAGTTGAGCTAAAGGGAGATGTAACAGGCTAGAGCGGGGGGGAATAGGAGAGCAAGATGGGGTAGGGAAAGGAGGAGTAGGGTGATGAGCTGAGAAGGGGAGGTTAGGTGTGAAGGCGGAGGGGTTGAAGGAAGGGGAGGGAGAAATTGACAGTGGGAGTGAATAAGAGAGTACAAGTGCATAGGGCAGTATTTAGGTCAGTTATTTAGGTGATAGCCGGGCCGCTGGTCCGGCGCAGGGGGAGCGGGGAAAAGGGGAGGTAAAGGGGGGGGGTCAGGGGCAGCAGCAGTTGGGGTAAAGAAGTTGGAGAGGGCATAGGAAAGGGAGAGTTTGGAAGAGGAAAGGCAGATCTGGGTGGGCAGGTCATTCCAGAGTTTAGGGAAGAGGTAGGAGAAAGCGGATTGGCGGTGGAGGTCCTCTGATAGAGACGAGCAGAAGCCTAACGTCAGCAGACCTGAGGGCGTGCAAGGGGAGGTGGGGGGATGGGGCAGATCTACGAGCTAGGAGGAGGGGCGCTCGAGGCCAGGCGTTAGAAATGAATTTAGCACAATGAATTAGGCGCTGGTTACTTAGAGAAGGCAGAGGCAGGGAACGATAAAGCAAGCAGTGGTGTGTATGGGGGGGCATTGAGGGCAAAGCGGCAGAATGCATTGAAGAGAGGGTCTAATCTGGCTAAGGTGGTCTGTGCAGCGGAGCTGTAAACTATATCACAGTAATCGGAGGGTAGAATCATTTTCTGGACAATTTCGCGTCTGACAGGAAGTGGGAGACTAGTACAGTTTCTATAGAGGGCACCAAGTTTCGGGCGTAATTTTGAGACAATAGCATCCACGTGTGAAGAGAAGGAGAGGTGACGGTCAAGCCAAACCCCTAGATACCTAAAGGCGGGTACTTCTTCAAGGATGGTGTTATTCAGGGTGTGGAATCTCAGAGGGCAGGCGAGTTTGGATAGCTGCTGTCTGGTACCGAAAGTCACTGAGTTGGTCTTTTTAGCATTTAGGGAGAGTTGGTTGCTGTTGAACCGACAACACAGTATCGTCTGCGTACATATGAATGGCGGAAGAAGAGCACGAGTTAGGCAGGTAATTTAGCAGGATGGAGAAGAGGATGGGGCCGAAAACTGAGCCTTGGGGGATGCCAGTGGTGATTGGGAGGGGAAGGGAGATGTGGTCAGCTATTTTGGTGGATTGGGTTCTGTTTAGGAGGTAGGCACTGAACCAGTTTGTGGATGAATCGGCTAACCCAGCTCCAGAAAGGCAGTATAGTAGGAGAGTATGGGATACAGTGTCGAAGGCTTTTGCTAGCTCTCTGAAAATAGCAGCAGTGATTAGCCCTTTGTCCATCCCAGTGAGGATATGGTCTGTGAGTCTTAGCAGGGAGGAGGTGGTGGAGTAGTGCTTTCTGAACCCGGACTGGAAGGGGGTGAAGAAGTTAGTTTCTGAGATGAATTGGGAGAGTTGGGATAGCACTAGGTGTTCCTGGAGTTTCGCGAAGGTGGGGAGGAGGGAGATAGGGCGGTAACTGGATGTAGAGGTAGGGTCACCGCCTTTAGGGAGGGGAAGGACAGTGGCGTGCTTCCAGATGGAGGGGAGTGACGCGGTAGTGAAGGAAAGGTTTAGTAGGGCTGTGAGGGGGGGGTAGCGATGGCAGGAGCAGATAGGTAGAGAAGTTTATCAAGACTGTCGGGGGATTTACCTTTGGAGGGTTTAGGGTGTGAGGGCGTCTAGGGTTTTCAGTGGGAAATGGGTGAAGGTGAAGGTTTGTACCAGATGTATGGGGAAGGAAGATTTGGGAGAAGGAGTGGATGTGTGTGGGAGGGAGTCAAGGAGGGTCAGGGCACAAGTAGTGAAGTAGGAATTAAGCTTGGAGGCTACCTTCTCAGGGTCAGAAAGGAGAGTCCCTTGGACAAGGAGAAGAGGTGGAGGGCTAGCTGTTTTGGGGGAGAAAAGGGAGTTAATGACTTTCCAGAATTTGTATGGGCTGCCAATGTTGGCATTAAGTGTGTTATTAAAGTATTCTGACTTAGCTAGGCGGATGGCCTTGGTGCATCTATTGTGGAGAATGCGGTAGGAGGTATGGTTGTCTGGGAGGAGAGAGGAGAGAGGATGTATAGTTACGCCAGGCCTTATCATGAGATTGTAGGCAGGCAACCAGCTCGGGGATAATCCAGGATAGGTGAGAACCGCGGACTCTAGTCCGGCGTATGGGAGCATGTTTATCCCAGACGGAGAGGAAAGTATTCTGAAAGTGCGTAAGGGCTGAATCCATATTAGAGCGGTTTGAGCTTGGGACCCAATTAGAGTGGTAAAGGTCGTCCAAAAGGGGGGAGAGGTTGAGGGATTTAAACCAGCGCTGGAATATAAATTTGGGAGGGGATTTAGCTCTGTGGATTTTGCGGACTAGGTAGATTAGGTGATGGTCACTGATGGAATCAGGGGAGAAGGCCTGAGCTGATGACACAGTGAGGGTGGGAAGTATGCGCCCAGTCGAGGAGTGAGTGATTGCCGGACTCAAAGTTTAAGCAAGTGGGTTCTGTGATGGTTTGGGTTAGGTTAAGGGCAGTTAACTCAGTTTGGGTTTGGTTTAGAGTGGATGCTAGCCAATTGTGGTTGAAGTCACCCATAACATAAAGTTCACCCGACTGGGCAAGAGAAGAGAGCTGTCCCAGCAGATTGGTGACTATTGTTGTTGGTGTGCCTGGACAGCAGTAAATACCAGCCACAAAGATAGGTAATTGGGGGGGGGCGGGGACAGTTTCACCAGAAGTTCATAGGCTTTGGGTACCATTTTAATAAAGGAGACAGTGAAGTGGAGGGGCTGATCTGATGTAGATAGCCACCCCACCGCCTCTGGTGGGCCGGTCTTGCCGTATAATATTGAACCCAGGGATAGCGAGATTTTTATCAGGTAGGCTATGGTTTAGCCAGGTCTCGGATAGGATGATAATATCAGGGGTGTAATGGGTGGCAAGGACTTGGAGCTGATCGAGCTTAGGTGCTAGGCTACGAATATTTAGATGGAGGAGATACAGGCCACAGGGGAGGTAGCTAGGATGGGAGCTGGAGTTTGTGCTGGACGAGGGGTTTGAATAGAGGTGGCCTGGGCTTAGAGTAGAGGTTGGGCGGGGTTGGGTGAATGTCGGCTGCCAGTAGGAGTAGAGCAATGGTGGGAGGTGTGGCGTGGCAGATGAAGGGAGGCAGGATTTGGCTAAGCGATGGGTTGGGGCAGTGTGGATGGGGTAGGTGCAGGAGAGAGAGAGGCCAGAAAGCAACCGAGGGAATAGACCTGGGGGGGAAGAGGGAATGGGGTAGTGAGACCAGGAGACAGCTGGGAGATGAGCTGCAACTGCAGGTTAGACTAACACAGAGACTGAAGAAAAACTCAGATGGATCTTTATTTGGCCTTTGTAAATAGTTGTACAGAACAATTTTGTTTATTTATTACTGCTAGTACAGATAAATACTTTTTGTGAATTCTATAACTGCTCCTGGTTTTCCTATGCTTCCTGACCCATGCCTCGACAAAACACTGCTAAGGAGCTTCTTGCATGGAGCTCCTTCTCCATTTGGGTGACCATCTGTTCCAGGAGGAAGTTTTCTAGGGCCTTCTGACAGCTCTGCCGGGTAGCCTGGTTGAATCTGCGGCATACCTCTGAGGCCCTGACAGTGGTCATCCTCGTCAAAGATCTTCTTACTGTACCCACAATAATGGAAGAGTTTCTAAGGGTTGGGGTCAGCATAAACAAAGGCAAAAATCACTTTAATAAAGAGATTAACAAACTAGGATTAGAAAAGAAAATGAAAAAAGAAATCAAAGATTTGGCAGTTGACTGAAGCTGCGGTGTCTCCGTGGAGTCTGATGCATGATGGTCAATGGCGGGAAAAGAAAAGAGGAAGGCACGAGGCCACCCACGTTTATATAGGGAGGATGTCAGCATCTAATGTCATCATGGGCAGACCCAAATAGACTGCTAGCTAAAAAGATTGTGTGTGGCCGGCCCGCCAGTGCAGCAGTAGCGCTACCGTTTGCGACGCTGGTGACCCGGGTTCGGTAGCGAGCTCGGGTCACTAAAGGGCCAGCCGGGGGGGGGGGATTGAGTGCTGAATGGGCCGCTCTCCTTCTCCGGGAGGGGTGGGCTGCATCCCCCACTTCAATACTGCCACCTGAGTGACCACAGGTGGAGATGCAGTGAAGAGCACAGAATGAGGGGTGGGTGCTGGCCGAGGACCTGTGCGAGGGGACGTCTCAGCGTGCCCATCTCATTGGCCCTCCCTGAGTGCCGACGTCCACAGGGGGTGAGGTAGAAAACAAGGAAATGCCCCATGTCTGGGCTAGGCGAAGGGCTCCCGCATCGGTGACTGTGGGGCCACCTCAGCTGCATGTTCCCTCGTTGATTCGGGGACATATCTGTCCCCCTGGGAGGTTATCCAGTGGTTAACTGGCACATACCGGAGTGGGGCACTAATGGTAGACGAGGCCCCCGGTCCCGCTGTGACAGCCTGCACGATGCATAGGAGATCCGGAGAAAGGGTCCAGACGTGGAGAGGAAGGGGGCTTAAACAGTAAGTTAAAAAAAAAAAAAAAATTCAGTGTGGTCCTAGTGCCTGGCAGCTATATAGCTCCATGGGTGCGGCCTGATGCAACAGATACCCTCAATGAAGACGTCTCCTCCCAACTCACCAGTTATCAGACTGCCCATGACCTACCCTTACCTATGTAGCATGACTTCACAGCACCACCACTACCCTGCTCTCTCTCATTAACCACACGGCTCTAGACATGGACAGGGGCATCTTACACGTGTTGTCTTCACTGACTTAAAAGGCTTTCAACCTTGTTGCTTCCCCTCTTCTCTGTGAAAAACTTGCATGTCTGGGTATATCTTCCACAGCACTCCTGTGGTTCAGCAATTACCTAGTTGACAGATTGCAGAGAGTTAATATTGGGTCCTCCCAGTCTGAACCTGCCCCAACACTTGTGGGGGTCTCACAAGGGTCTATCTCGGATCCTCTATTATTTGCTCTACAAATAAATCGGATCACTCAAAGTCTGTCCCACTGCTCTGCTTACTATATGCAGATGATTTGGTCCTTTACACCAGTGCTAAGAATATCACCTGCATTAGCATCAAACCTCCAGTCCATCCACAACTGGCAATCCGTAACAAACTGATTCTTAATATGTTCAAAACTCAGTTAATGCTCTTTGGGACACCTTCCAGACTAAGACTATGTCCAGTTTCCGTATCCGCTGAATACAGAGATGGTACTGTTTTCCCCTTGAGCCCCTCATTTACCTATCTAGGTGTCACCGAAATCTGTCAACTCCATACTGACTGTCTCCTAAGTCAGCCGCAATCTGACCCCTAAAGTTAGACTAGCTATTGACCAAGGTATGCTCCTCCCTAAACTCCTCTATGGTGCTCCCATTTTCAACATGGCCTCAAAAATCACTCTCTAAAGATGGGATGTTGCATACAACATTTGACATTTTGCACTAACTTATACAACACTGCTCCCTCTAAGATAAACTTGACTGGTTTCTCCCATCCCAGTCTCGTGACCTCTTGCTGGGGGGGCATGTCATCCTCCAAAATTGCATGCCTCTGACCATTGCCACCCTCAACCTAGTGCACAGTGTATACCCCTTGAGGTCTGGAGTAAATGCCTTGCTGGAGATCCTCAAACACAGAACCAGGGCTAAGGAATCCTCTTTTGTCTATGCTGCTCTACTCCTGTGGAACTCCCTTTCATCTGAGATTCGACTATGTCCTTTGGCAGCCTTGTTTCGCGTGTGTGTACTGCAAACACCTACTCAAAAGTGTCTTAAGTGTTCCTGCCCGATTCACATTACCCAAGTTCTGTGACTTACCGTATTTTTATCTGCTCAGTTATGTTAGCTAACAATCTGCACAGTCAGGCTTTGGCTTTTTATTTCAATATGAATTAGAATTTCTCCTGGTTCCCTGTGGATTTGTTGAAGATTTTCAATTGTTCTGTTTATATTAAATATTGTTGGGCCTTACACGGTTACCAAAGAATAAAATTAAAAAAAATATATAGTATGCTGTGTCGCATGATTGGCCTAGATCCATTTAAGTGGGTTCATATTGTATAGGCTGTAATGTACTTTATAATTAAGACACTGTCCCTTTAACAGGCAACTACAAAATAATTTATTTCTATAAAGGCTAGTGTGGACCTGTTATGTCTCAAGATAAGGGAGACGGGTATATAGCCCAGGAAGGCATAAAATATCCAACTGTGAATTTCCATAACAGGGAAAGGTAATGTAGTGACGTAGGGGTCAGGGGTTAAGCCAAATGCATGGACCAGATGTGTCTGGGGTTGACATGGAACCACAGTGACACCTACAGGAAAAGGCAAACTGTTGCACCCTAATATCTGTATTGTTTTGGAACCATTTAACCCCATCCCAGAGGGAAAAAAGGTAGGTGTGTCCCAAAAAAATGACCATGTATATAATTACACATTTTGAACTCAGAGCAATTGAAACGTGTTTAGCTGGAAGTCTGTCCCAGCTGGCATATACTTGTAGACCAGAAGTATATGTGTAGGCCTGGAAACATCTCTAAAATCAGACCTGAGTGTGTGGAAGTTTGACTTCTCACATACTGAACAGAAAATTCTGATTTTTAAGTCAGAATTTTGGAAACCAAGACTTTGCGCCAAGAAAGTGCCTGAAGACATTTTTAAAAATGACTTTTCAGAGAACTGACTTGGAACACATACTTGCGTAAGGACTCATCTCCACAAGAACATTTAAAATCTTGTCTGGACTCTAACATCAAAACAAGGTATAGCTTAGAATAACAGTATCTAGCGTTTTTATGTAAACCATCCAGTTTTACTTTTGATATTGTCTGCATTTCAAAGTTCTTCCAAACAGTAGAATTTTCTGTATTGTTTTTATTTTAAGTAAACTTTTATGATTTTATCAACTCTACCTGGGGTCTGGTTGTGTGATTTAACATTTTAACAGAAGGGTTTTGAAAAGACAGAACCGTTCAGCTATCGTATAAAACTACCTAGGCAAGATGCAGCCAGTGGCTGTGGTGGGTTTCAAGTAGTGCAGAGTCAAGGGAACTCAAAACTACAGAATCCACCCTCCCACTGGGAAAAGGAAGGCTGGTAAGTCTTCCGGAAACTCTTACTCCTGTTCATGAGTTCTTAAAAAGGGGTATCCTCTCTGCAAACAGGAGGTCCTGCCGGGCTGCCCAAGGTTTGGGGGCCAGGGGCTTGTGACACGCGGTCTTTCCACTTACATTGTATTGTACTCTGACTTGTTTTTGCCTAATTGTTATTGCCTTGTATCATCCTTTGTAACTGCATTTTTTTTAATGTAATCTCCTGGGTCGTGACTGAAAATCTGGTTGCCTAGTGCACTTATTTGGTCAATAAAACTAAACAAACACCCACCTCTGACGAAAACAGCACTCATTTTGCTCATTGTAATAAGAAAATACAATGGAGCCTTAGCTCCTAGTGAGACACCTGCTACAGTAAGTAAAATGTTATAATCCTGTAATTTAGAAAGTAAAGGGATCGCATTAAGGCTCCATAGAGCCGACAGCCTGATTCCTTCCACTTCCTGATTGTGAACCCCACCCCCATGCTTGGACGTTTCATGATGCAACAGTCTACGGAGCGTGGGGCAACCTCCATAGACTTCAATGGGGAAAGGAAATTAAGTCTATGAAGCACACTCCTGTGGTCTCCAGACTATTACATCATGAAATGTCTGCGTAGCGGGCGGGGCTTACAATCAATAAGTAGAAGAGATCAGGCGCTCGGCTCCAGAGTCTGAATACGATCCCTTTCCTTCCTAAAAGCCAGAATTACAAAAGTTGCTTATTGCCACAGGTGACTCACTAAGAGGTAAAGTTCCTTTGTAGGTTTTAAAAAATTTGATCTGTAAAGTTGCTTTTAAAGTCAAGATTTTGTGCAACCAGGCATGGACTCATTCTTGCGAACTAAAAATTGTAGTTTAAAAAATACTCTGATTCAACAGCTTATACTAAAAGAATAAAGATTTTTTATTAAGCATTGTAAGTTGCTTTCAATAACCTTCAGATATACCACACCAAAATCCATCTGCAAACAGTCAAAACCAACAGTAGTTCATTCTTGCACAATCCATGAGTTAGGGTAGAACTCCTTTCAACTTACATTAAGGTACCTACTTAGCTCTTGCGGGCACGGGATGGGGAATTACATCTCATTTCCAATCACTAATGTGTGATGAAGAGCATCAGGAGAATTATATGAAAACAAATATAAAGTAACAATTTTGATTTAAAAGTACAGTAAGTTTGGAAAAGCTAATAAAACATCAAAATGATACAGGTATACTAAACTCTTGATGGGAAAGTTTTTAAAAACAAGCAATTTGTTTCCTGCTACAGAAAGGGGGATAACTGCTTAGATCAAAGCTTCTTTTTAAAGTGATTTGTCAGAGTTTCATATCTGCTAATATGAATGCATAAAAGAGCAACAGATAACAAGAATGCATACAGCAATGATTACACCAGGGTTAACATTAATATTCAAAGTGGCTAGATAATTTTTAAGTTTCAGAATAAATGCAACAAAGGTCAATAATCACAAAATTTTTAAGGTTAGAGCAAGATCAGTTAATGACTAAACATAGTTAACACCTTTTATAGGACTATTACTGATTATTAGCTTTTTAATTTTGCGAATGGGCACAGTACTTGTAAGGATGGAAGAAAGAGGACAATAACATGCATAATATTAACTACACACCTTAAAAATTATGAACCATGCAGAAGTTTAGCTCAAATAGTAGTACTAACGTTCTACGTCCGATTCAAAAACCACATAGTTCATTGATCACGGATGCATGGTATTACTCGGTCACAAAAAAAGTTTAAGAACACCTTGTGTAACTATTTTGAAAGGTCATTTGCATTTTCTATGATTTAAGTTTTATCTTCATGTCATTTGTTGTAGCATGTATGATGTGTATTTAGCTCGGAAGAACTTAAGCTGCAATAGAACTCTAGAGTTACTTAATTTTTTGAATTTCTTGTACGTCTCAACACAAAGAGCCACATCAAAAATGAAGACCATAATAAAGAAAGCTGTGGTTGTGTCTTTTGTTCATAATAATGAAATCAAAGCTTTAAAGAAAGCTTTACTGTGACACTGTAATGAAAAATCAATTATGATGGCATACGTATGGTGCCAAATACTTAAAAAAAACAACATATTTTAAGCTATATACTCAGACTGCCAAAATGTTTTCTTTATATCTCAAGAAATGAAAATCCAAGCGTTTGTCATAACCAGTTAGAACATCTTGTGTACTTCATTTTTAAACACGGGAGTCAAATGCTCTTCATTTTTTTTTTTGCTAGTTTTGTAGCATTTTGACTACAACTGGTTAGGAAAAAAGGTTTCTGTTTTGCTTAAATCGTTGACATCAAAGAGGGATCCGAATTTCCAAGTCCTCATTTTTCTCTTACGGAAAGGAAAAAATGTACTCAACTGTAGGCTTTCTTTCTTTCCAGATATTCTTAACCCTGAACCTTCCAACATCCTTCACCCTCTATAAAAAATAAGTTTACTCTTCTTTATTTAAGACAGTTGCCTCAAGAGCATCAGCTCTAAGGCAGTCGCTGTCTACATTTAGTGCATTCAAGTGAGGATTTGTATTGCACATTTTAGAGTCATTACTCAAGGCACTTTCAGACTGGTTGGAAGCTTCGACAACCTCACTGTTCCCGTTTAGCTGGGAAGCTGGTTTGCCTTCATTCACCACTCCATTTTCAGCTACAGAGCTGTCCGAAGACACCACTGAAGACTTTGAATCTTCAGGTTTGGATTTCTTCAGTTCTTTGGCCACTTCTTCTGCTGAAGCTGCATAAGGAGGCTTACTCTGCTGTAAAAGAAAGAGTATTTAAAAGAGGTTTACTCTATTGGAGAATTTCTGCTACCACATCACAGATACTGTGATAACAAAATAAAACAGATTGTATGGAAATTGCAGCCTACAGAAACAAATGACCAAAAAGTTAGAAAATAAGGCTGCAGTTCAACAAGGGGACATTAAGCAGGAGCTCAAACAACTCTCAGAAATGTTTTATTTGTTCTAAAGAAACTGGAATACAAGAGTTACAAGACTGGCATCTCCAATACGATTTTATAATTGGCGACTTTAGGACAGTTATATCCAAGTATGATCATTTTTGAAACTGTTTTGCAACATTTGTTTTTCAAAAACATAAGTAAATACTGGACACCGCACTGAAACGTGGCACAGGAGTTCACACAGATGCACAGGATTTGCCAAACCATCAGCACAGCGGTAGCACTGCTGCTTGCGATGCCAATGACCGGGGTTCGGGAATGAGCCTGGGACACTGGAGGGCAGGTTACGGGGAGGTTGGCTGAATGCCCAAGGATGCTCGCCTTCTCTATGGAGGAAGTATGGTCTCCATTACAACACCGCCACCTGGGTGACCACAGGTGGTGGTGCAGCTGGAGCCATGGATTAAGCGAGGGGTGATAGCAGCATGACACGATGTGTCAGCAAGGCCTTCCCGACATCAGAGGACAGGACAGAAAATGCGTAAACACCTCGACTGTAGCAGCATGCCGTCCACCGCAGGCCTCACATTGCTGACAGCCCCCCACCCCAGCAGCCCTTCCCATGAGGAGTTATTCATGGGGGAACTGTGAGCGAAATGAAGTTCCAGAGATGGAAAGTGACAGGGCAGGATGGGTCAAGCAGGACCGAAGGGGGCCAAGCAGGCAGAAAGGAGCAAAAGTGCAGTAAATTAAGTGGCGGGAAAAAATAGAATGTCAGCAGATGTGGACCACCTGGTCTACCTAGTCTGCCCCTTTTCCATGTCTATATTTTCAGTGCAGACCCTACCTGCTTTCTGGCTATATCCCCCAAAAAATAACCAAGATTCCCATGTGACTATCCCATGCATGCTTGAAGCTTATCACTGTTTTTGCCCCCACTATTTCTACTGGAAGACCATCCCAGACATCCACCACTTCTTCTCCCCCTTCAAACCTCTCTGCATGTACCCTTATTCTTGTGCACCTTTTCCTCTGATAAAAACTCCCTCATTCAACCCCATGAAGTATTTATATGTCTCCATCTTACCACCCCTCTTCCAGGGTATACCTACTGAGATCCCTTAGCCTCTCCTCATAGGGCTTCTGATGCAGCCTCTGCACCATTTTAGTTGCCCTGCTCTGGACAGCCTCCACTCTATCTCTTTTTTGAGGTGTGGTCCCTGGGACTGGACACAGTAACCCAGGTGGGGAATTAAGCAATAAGGGCATGACAGGGCATTGGTTGTACTCGGTTTAACTATGGTCAGGGGCATTGTAAGGCACGAGGTGAAGCTGAGTGCCTTTAGCCCAACTGTGGGGTAAACCTAGTTCAACCAAAGTCCCTGAAGAAAGACTACTCACCTTGGTAATCTTGTTTCTTCCACGGTATTCTTCAATATTCTTAACTCTTGAAGTCAGCCTCTAGTGTTGAACTGCCCGGAGAATGGTACATATGCAAATGATGGAACACTCATTGGCTCGTGACACCATTTAAACCGCTGCCTTACCAACTGCCAAGGTCTGTAATGCTCAGGTTCATTGAAGCCTGCAAGGAAAGGCCCCCTACACTAAACTATTATGCTAACAGTGATAATAACCACACACTCATGGCAAAAAAGTCCCCATAACTGTCAGATTAGGACCCAAAGAGGGAAACACCACCCAACTGGTTTTAAAAACCTAAAACACAACCATGGTAAAGACTATTTTCTTTACAGAATTCTAGTCCTTGTGCAGAGGTCACTGGTTCTGGAAGAGGAGGTAGGGAGGGTGAGTTAAGAATATTGAAAAATACCTTGGAAGAAACCAGATTACTAAGGTGACTCATTTTTTCTTCTAACCCCAGGAATTCTTCAATATTCTTAATTCTTGCAGACCATGAAGCAGTACCTTCGGAGGTGGGCACAGAAAAAAAAATTACTCACCTTAGTAATTATATTTCTTTTAATTGAGTCTTGCTGTATTCTGACAATTGCAGTGATTCCCAACCTTTGAACTGCCCCGGAGAACTAAGGGCATGGGCATGGGCATGGAACGCTGAGCTCGAACTCGGTTGAAGTCTCTGTCTGGAGTGTTCTGAACCTAAACCGTTCGATTCTTACGAACCCAACTAACTAAAAATTCTATGTGGAAACTGTAAAAATTCTACTAGCCAACTGGCTGAAAAGTTTCAGATTCCCAAGGAAGACTCAAGTCAGGAAACCCAAAAACTAAACCCAATGTGCTTAGAAAAAATAATAATAAATAAGCACCCAAACAAAAGGGAGGAGGGTGCAGCAATATACGCCTGGGGTGCAACACTGCACCTGCCCACCCACTTCCCAAAAACATGTTTTGAAAGGGGAAGCAGGGAGGGACGTCAGAATACAGCAAGACTCCATTAGAAGAAATATAATTACTAAGGTGAGTAATTTTTTCTTCAAACAACATGAAGTCTTGTTGTATTCTGTCAATTGCAGACTACCAAGCAGTACCTCCATGGAGGAGGGACAGAACCTACTTTGGGAATAGACTCTGAAGTACTGCTGTGCAAAACCGAGCATCACTCCTAGCCTGGATATCCAGAGAGTAATGCTTGCTAAAGGTATGGAATGTTTTCCAGGTGGCTACTTGACAAATGTCTAGGAGAGGAATATCCCTGGCCGCAGCCAGGGAAGCAGCTGTACCTCTTGCGGAATGAGCCCTCAGGCCTGAGGGTGGAGTTTTTCCCAGTTTTTCATAGCAGAATTGTATACAAGACACAATCCACCTGGCAATAGATCTTTTGGTGGCAGTTTTGCCCTTTGCCACTTCTTCATAAGTAAGGAACAACTGGAGGGAGTCAAACCTGTGACCCTTGGTACGCTCTGTGTAGTAACTAAGGGCTCTTTTGACATCTAAACTGTGTAGCCTTCTCTCTCCTGAGGAAGAATGCTCAGTGAAGAAAACAGGGAGAGACATAGACTGGTTTAAATGGAAGTCTGAAACCACTTTGGGCAAGAACCTTCTATTTGTTCTAAGGACCACTTTATCAATATGAAAGGAGATAAAATCAGGTTCCACTGACAGGGCTTGCAATTCACTGATACGCCTGGCAGAGGTAATGGCTACTAAGAACAAAGTTTTCCAAGTCAAGTACTTAAGCTCTGCTGAAGACAAAGGCTCAGTGGGGGGTTGCATAAGCTGAGCAATGCAAACATTCAAATCCCAGGCAGGGGCAGGGTCTCTTAAAGGGGGACTGGTGTGAAACAATCCTTTAAAAAATTTACAGAACACAGGATGGGAAGATAGTGAGGAAGGCTTCCCCACAGACAAAAATGCAGAAACAGCTGACAAGAGTACCTTGAGAGTAGCTGGTCTGAGGCCTAGGCCATTAAGATGGACCATACAATCCAGAACCGTAGGCAATTCAGCAGTGTCTGGAGAAATATTCTTCTTAGAACACCAAATGCTGAATCTTTTCCATTTGGAGTTGTAAGTCTTTCTGGTGTAGGGCTTTCAAGAAGCCTTGAGGATGTCCAGAACCCCTTGGGAAAGATGCAGATCTGCAAACTCTAACTCTTCAAGAGCCATGCCTTGAGATTGAGGGACTGAAGATTGGGGTACCAAATCCTCCCCTGAGAGGATGTTAACAGGTTGTAATTCCTAGGAAGAGACTGGGGGAGAGGGACTGCCAGGGACAGCAACAGAGGGTACCAGGGCTATCTGGCCCAATCCGGAGCAACCAGAATCACCTTGCAAGGTTGAGACCTTATTTTGACTAAAACTTTGAACAGGAGTGGTAAGGGGGCAAAGGCATACAGAAACTTCCCTTCCCAATTCAGAATCAGGGCATCCAGGGGGACTGAGCCCAAGACTGGAGGTCTGCAACAAAAGAGAGGAAGTTGGTGATTGTCTGGAGCTGCAAAGAGATCTATCTCTGGAGTGCCCCACCTTGAAAAAATCACTTTCAGCACCTGAGGGTACAGGAACCATTCGTGATGGCCCTGAGAAATTCTGCTCAGTGCTTCTGCTAGCACATTGTCCTTGCCTGGAAGGTGAACTGCTACAACAGAGGCTTGCAGAGAATAAGCCAGGGACCACAACTTCATGGCTTCTGTGCACAAGGCCGTGGACCGAGTGCCTCCCTGCTTGTTGATGTACCACAAGGTGGTAGTGTCTGTTCTGACTTGAACCACCTTGTTCTGAACTGACTGTGAGAACACTTTTAGAGCTAGAAAAACTGCCATGAGCTCTAGAAGATTGATGTGCAGAAGGGATTCTTGGGGGGACCACAGGCCCTGGGCAGTGAGGGACCCCAGGTGGGCTCCCCAGCCCAGAAGAGAAGCATCCATGGTAAGGACCACTGAACAAGGCTGAGCAACAAAAGGAACAACTTGCCTTAAATTGTCCTGATCCTGCCACCACTGGAGGGCCTGGATCAAGGTCGGAGTCACTAGAATCAGTTTGGTAAGGGGAGTCCTTTCTCTGAGACCAGTAAGCTCTCAGGTGGAACTGAATATCCCTCATCTGGAATCTTGCCCCTTGGACCACTGCTGTTGAAGCTGCCATGTGGCCCAAGAGCTGGAGGAAATGCCTTGCTGGTAAGAGATACCTGAAGACTGTAGGAAAAAGCTAGTTCCATAAGAGCCCTTGTCCTTTCTAGAGGAAGAAAGGCGCTTGCTCTGAGTGTGTCCAGTTCTGCCCCTATAAAGGTAAGGAGCTGGACTGATTCAAGAAATGACTTGGGAAGGTTGAGAAGAAATCCTAGGGAAGTGAGCACTTGCTGGGTCACTTGCAGGTGAGACTTGATTTGATTTGGAGACTGACCCACTAACAGCCAATTGTCCAGATAAGGAAATATGGAAATATTTTGCCTTCTTAGAAAGGCAACTACTACTGCCAGGCACTTTGTGAAAATCCTTGGAGCTGAGGTTAGGCCAAAGGGCATTGCTCTGAACTGACAGTGGCCTGAGGGAAACTCGAACCTGAGGTACTTTCTGTGGGAGCACCTGATGGGAATGTGAAAATAGGCATCTTTGAGGTCCAGGGAGGCTAGCCAGTCCCCTGGCCTTAGAGAGGGAGGGATTATTCCCAGAGTTATCATCTTGAACTTTGGTTTTAAGAGATGTTTGTTCAGATATCTGAGGTCTAGGATGGGTCGCCACTCCCCTGTCTTTTTGGGGGTCAGGAAGTACCTGGAGTACAGTCCATTTGCCCCAGTGTAGGGTAGATACTCTCTCTATAGCTCTTAAAGCTAGGAGAGAAGAAACCTCTGCCTCTAGGGCAAGGGCTTCCGAAAGATTTGCAGGTGGAAAAGATCTGGCTCTCATCTTTGGAAACTTTTTTGAAGCCGAGAGCCAGTCCCTGGCCTACTACTTCCAGGACCCACTTGTCTGATGTAACAGACATCCAGTCCTGGACAAAGTAAGCCAGCCTGCCCCCTACTGGAATAGGAGAGTCGACCTGGGCAGACCCATCAGGGTGCCTGCTTGGCAGGGGCTTTAGGCTGAGGGGTGGATGCAGCCCTGCTCATCCCCCTTCTGCCTCTCCCTCTGAAGAACCCCCTCTGTGAAAATGAAGAAGGAGGAGGCCTGTGCTTGGTAAAAAGGCCTTTGAAAAGACCTGCCCCTGCCCCTAGACTGCTGCCTTTGAGGAGCTGCCTGCCTTTCCTTGGCCTGAGCACTCCTGTAAGAGATCCTGTACTTGTCCATTTTCTTCATGTAATTCTCTGTCTGCTCCCCAAACAGAGAATTACCCACTACAGGAAAATCCATAGCCTTAGCCTGGGTGTCCTGTGAGAGGCTAGTACATCTGAGCCAAGCCATCCTCTGAAGAGCCACAGATGTAGCCATGACTCTTGATGAGACATCATCAGAGTCCACAGCAGCATGAAACTGCACTTTAGATGCCTCAATCCCATCTGCAGCCACCGCCTCCAGCTCCTTGGCTAGCTGGGGGGAGGCCTGTTTAGCCAGTGCCAGTACAGTGTCCCACCTGGACTTCTGGTACCTGGTTGTACAGGCCATGTAATTTGCCTGACTGAGTCCCAAAGAAGATGCCATGTACTGCTTCTTTGCCATGGCATCAATCTTCCTGGAGTCCTTGTCAGAGGGGTGTGAAGCCAAGGGAATATTTGCCTTGTCACAGGCAGCAGCCTGCACTACCCCAACATGGCTGCATTGCTGATGTAAGAACTCTGTGTCTGAGCCTGAGAGTGTATACCTCTTGTCCATCCTTTTATCCACAGAAGGTATAGTGTTAGGAGACTAAGATTTTTTGTGTCCATTTCCCAAAAGATTTATGGAGGGGAACATACAGTCTCCTGGACTCTGGGATATACATCATCTCTACATAATCAGGCTCTTCTTGATCTTCCACAGCCTCCTCCATAGGAAGCTGGAGGGTTTCAGCCACTTTCCTGTAAAACATAAAATGGGAAGGGGACTCAGAAAGCCTCAAAGGGGAAACACCTGATGGTCTGTCTGGGGAGATGTCCGGTTCCACAGGTACATCCAGACCTTCACTTACATCATAATCCTCAAATTCCCCTTCCTCTTCAAACTCCGGTTCATAATATTCTTCAAGGGTATACTCTTGAACCGGGGGAACTAACCGAACCGAACCCCTGCCAGAAGGAGCCGGATCGGTCGGAACCGGACGGAGCGATTCCACAATTTGAATTGCCCTGGCTATCTCTTCGGTGGTCGGAACATGAACCTCTGGATCCGAACCGGTCAATTTATCTTTGCGCTTTCTTTTTGTAGGAACCGATCCCTCGGAATCGGCTCTCCTTTTGCCCCAAGAAGTATTGCCCTGGTCAGAGGGCACTCCTGGTTCGGTTGAAACCGAACCAGGCTGGCCATCCGGGTCAGCGGACTTCTCGGCCTCCTTTTCCCTCAGTCTACCCAATCTCTTCTCGGAGGTCGATTTGGGAACATTTTTTACATATTTAGCAGTCTGAATCATGGTGGTCAAACCCCAGACAATAAACACAGGTGGTGTGGGGATCGGCCTTGGCAAAGACCTCCCCACACTAACTGCAGTGCTGAAACCCAGTGGGCCCAATTTTTTCCTTGGGTTTCTCAAACATGGCCAACCTAACCAAACTTACCCTTTTTCCGGCAACCGCCAGGCAAGACTCCCTTATCGGTTCCTAACCGTGTCACAGGTATTGGAAAAAAATGGTTAAAACACTTTTTTTTAGAACCAATAAGAACCGGTAACCACACACTAAATATAGCAAAAATCACAATCAAATGGTCGGTTCAGCCGAACCGACCGCACTTTTACAAGTTCCACACAGAAAAGTATAACAATTCCTATCTAGTATTCACGGCACCACAGACAGAGACTGAACTGACTATGCGGATCCTTTTCTTCGTTTTAAACAGACGAAAAAATGAAAACTTTAACCGACTTCCAACCGAGCTGAAGGAAAAATCTTCGGAGCGACCGTTCAGTGAGATGGAGTAAAGAATCTGATGGTTTAGGTTTAAAACACTCCAGACAGAGACTTCAACCGAGCTCGAGCTCAGCGTTCCATGCCCTGCATGGAAAGTTAACACTTAGTTCTCCGGGGCAGTTCAAAGGTTGCAAATCACTGCAATTGTCAGAATACAGCAAGACTTTATGTTGTTTGAAGAAAAAATTACTCACCTTAGTAATCTTTTTTCTTCTAAGGGAATCTTACTACATTCTGATTTATGCAGTATGGTCTCACCAGAGGACTGCTCCGGAGCCAAAACTGTTAACAGAACCTATGCAAATGATGGGAGTGCTAGGCTCAAGCTTAGTTTTCAAACCACTGCCCCTAGTAAACAACCTCTAACCGTCAGATTCTTGCTAATCAGTTTCCAACTAATGGAAGGATGATAATAATACTAACAACCACAGAACCCTCCCCGAACCAGAAATGGCAGGAGAAAAACATAGGTAATTACCCTTCATTCAACTACTCCAAAAACCTGGCATCCCTGAAGACTCAAGTCAAAGATACCAAAAAATAAAAACAGTATATAGTCCCCAGGTTTGCAACAACTGGCACAACTGTAATGCAGGGATCTTAGGTTTCAGCAGGGGAGGAAGGGAAGGAGCTCAGAATACAGTAAGATTCCCTTAGAAGAAACAACATTACTAAGGTGAGTAATTTTTCCTTCAAACCCTAGGAAATCTTACTATATTCTGATTTGTGCAGATTATCAAGCAGTGCCTTTGGAGGTGGGCCTATAATCTATTTAGGAAACAAGCTCTGCAGGACTGCTGTGCCAACCCTGGCATCACCTCTGGCCTGGACATCCAATCAATAATGTTTGGTGAATGTGTGGACTGTCTTCCAAGTGGCAGCTTTACGGATGTCCACCAGGGGAATATCTCTAGCAGCTGTTAGGGAAGCTCCAGTACCTCTAGTGGAGTGAGCTCAGAGGCCTGCAGGAGGTTTATTTATTTCAAATTCGGACTAATACCTTTGAGCGGGGGGGCTTGTTTACAAAGGCTCCAACTCAACAAGGAATACAAGACATTTACAGGTGATGAAACACTGCAGAACAGAAATACATCAACTAACAAGTGGTATTATAAATGTGCAGTTACAACATTAAGCAGGGTACAAGAAGTAAGGAGAAACAGGACCACACTTGCAGAGAAGCATATTAATGCAGCACTAATTAAGTGCAGTACAGTGTTTAACAATCATGTTACAGTTCAGACTGGGTGTTCCCAGCCAGCAGAAATGCAGTTTTAGCAGCCAAGGTGAGGCTTTGTCGAGGGGAGTTAGCAGGTGGTGGGAGGTGGGGGGATGGGCAGTTGTGAAACAGGAGGGTGGGAGTGAGAGAGGGTAGTGTTTGATGGGTGCGAGAACTGCTGCCAGAGGCCGTGGGTTAACAGAAACACTGGCAGTCAGATTTGCTGGCAAGAAGAGATTGAAGCCCATTTTTAAAGTGGCCAAGCCTGGGGGAGTCAGCAAGGTCTGCAGGCAGATCATCGAACCATTTAAACCCACAGTAGGAGAGGGATCTTTGGCCAAGGGTGGTTCGTTTGAAGGGAATAGTTAGGACAGCCCTGGAGGCACTCTTTGTGCATTTAGATGGCTGTGCAGGCTCGAAGAGGGATGAAGCAGCACTAGGCATGGACCCCATCAGGGACTTTTTTGCAAGGAGGCAGGCCTGGTATTGGAGTGGAGTGGGAGCCAGCCAGTTTCCTTGTATAGGTCACAAGAGAGTCATTTTGTGTAACCAGGCAGCAGGCCTTGTTGAGGATGGTTTTAACCCTTTTAAGCACTGTGTCTGTGCCTGCCCCCGTATATGACAAGGCCATAATCCAGATGAGACAACTGAACTGCATGTAACAAGTTTCAGGGCAGCCAGTGTCACTGAGGTGTTGTGTCCATACAGGATGCTAAGCTTCATGTTGGTGGACTTTACCAGTTGCTCAGCATGGGCAGTGAAGGTGAGGGTGTCATCAAGGTGAATCCCCAAGTACTTGAATGTGTTGACTTGATCTACTACTTCTCCTTCGCTACTAAGTATGTGCAGTGAGGACCCTCGAATCTTGCTCGGTGGGGTGCTGAAGAGCATGCTCTTTGTCTTTTTTGTAGTCGAGTAGCAGTTTATTTTGGGTGAACCAGGATTCCAATGCACGAAAATTGAGCTGAAGTTCAGAGCTAATTGATCCCAGGTCTTTCCCTGGGACGGAGATAGAAACATAGACTTTGACGGCAGATAAGGACCGCTTGGCCCATCTAGTCTACCCATTTCCCTACCTACAGGATAGGCCGCAGATCCTAGTTAACCAACAGCCTATTTCTTCCTACCCCCACAAGAATTGCCTTATGTCTGTCCCATGTATTCTTGAATTCTCCCACAGTTTTAGACCCCACAACCTCCTCAGGAAGGCTGTTCCATGCATCCACTACCCTCTCTGTGAAATAATACTTCCTCACATTGCCCTTGAACCGCCCCCTCTATCTTTAAATTGTGTCCCCTTGTTCTTGCACATCTCTTTTTCTGAAAGATGCTACCCTCTTGGACTTTGTTGATTCCACTGAGGTACTTAAAAGTTTCTATCCTGTCCCCCCCCTTCCTTCTTTCCTCAAGGGTATACATATTAAGGTCTTTAGTCTCTCCTCATACGGCTTGTCTTGCAGACCCTGCACCATTTTAGTTGCCCTCCTCTGGACTGCCTCTATCCTATGTCCTTGCGGAGATGGGGTCTCCAGAACTGGACGCAATACTCCAGATGGGGTCTCACCAACTGTCTGTACAGAGGGACGACCACTTCCTGTTTTCTGCCGCTGATGCCTCTCTCTATGCATCCCAGTATACCCACAGCCCTCCCTACTGCCTTCTCACATTGCTTGCTAACCTTAAGGTCATCTGGTATGATTACCCCCAGGTCCCTTTCCTTTTTTGTTGTTGTTACTACCCCCATTGTGTATTCTTCCCCTGGGTTTTTGCTTCCCAGGTGCATTATTTTGCACTTCTTTGCATTGAATCCTAGCTGCCATACTTCTGACCATTCCTCCAACCTTGCCAAGTCCCTTCTCATCCTTTCCACGCCTCCTTGTGTATCAACCCTGTTGCAGATCTTTGTGTCATCTGCAAAGAGGCATACTTTTCCTTCCAGTCCCTCTGCAATGTCACTTATGAAGACATTAAAAAGGACTGGACACAATACTGAACCCTGCGGTACCCCACTAGTAACCCCTCTTTCTTCAGAGTGGACTCCATTTACAATTACCTTCTGTGTCCTGTTGTCCAGCCAATGTTTTACCCAGGCTACCACCCTGGGACCCACCTCCAGGCTGGTTAATTTGACTATTAATCTTTTGTGTGGGACTGTGTCAAATGCCTTGTTAAAGTCTAGGTAGGCTATGTCCACAGCCCCTTCCCGGTCTACTACTTTGGTCACCCAGTCAAAGAAATCTATTAGATTCGTCTGACATGACCTTCCTGCTGTGAACCCATGCTGCCTTGGGTCCTGTGCCCCACTGGCCTCTAGGTACTCAACTATTCTTTCCTTCAGAAGTGACTCCATCACTTTCCCTACCACAGAGGTCAGACTGACAGGTCTGTAGTTTCCTGCCTCTGCCTTGGTCCCACTTTTGTGAAGGGGAATCACATCTGCCTTCCTCCCTCCAGTCCTCGGGTACCACACCATCCTCCCATGATTTATTAAAAGGAGTAACAAGTGGTTTCACTAGTTCCCCCCTTAATTTTTTAAGAATTCTGGGGTGAATTCCATCAGGCCCCATTGCTTTGTCCACCTTCAGTTTTAGGAGTTCTTGCAGAACCCTTTCTTCTGTGAAAGGACTGGGATCGACCCCCCCTATCAAGAGTGCTTCTGTTAATTGGATTAGGCACTTCCCCCTCCTCTTTTGTGAATATTGAGCAGAAATATTCGTTCGGTATCCCTGCTTTTTCACTGTCCCCCTCTGCCCACCCACCGTTCCTTCTATTCAGCCTCACTATCCCTCCCTTTGTCTTTCTACGCTCGCTGATGTACCTGACCCAACTGGTCACACAACCCACCAGACAAAACTACCGTAGAGGAACCAGCCCCCTCATCGACTGGCTACTCTCCTCCTGTCCCTAACAGCATTGTCTGCATAGAGTACGGAGTGTGTAGGACAGGTAGAAGGCATGCCATTATGAAGAGGCTGAATAAGAGAGGACCGAGGACAGAACCTTGTGGGACCCCCCTAGGTTTACTTCCCTGGGCTCAGAGATTGTATTGCCGATCCTGGCCAGTTGAGATCTATGAGTGAGGTAACTATGGAACCAGGCCACAGTTTCCATTGACAATCCTGTAGAGAGGAGACATTTCGGTAGCAGTTGGTGACTGACTGTGTCAAAGGCCTTGGTGAGGTCTATGAAGATAGACCCCACCGCCATCCCTTTATCCAGGGCTCCATATAGCCGAGTGGTGTCCTGTACTAGCGTGGTGATGGTGAAGTGGTTTTGTCAGAATCCATGTTGTTGCAAGCAGAGAAGGCTATGGTTTTCTAGGCACTCAGTTAGTTGTTCTGTGACCACCCGTTCAAGTGCTTTGGAGAGGGGGGATAAAATTGAGATGGGCCAGAAGTTTGTTAGATTAGCTCTGTCTCCTGATTTAAAAACAGGTGTGACTACAGCCTCTTTCCATCTGTCAGGAAAGATGCCAGAACTCAGAGAGGGATTGAATACCTTGGTGAGCGGTTCCACAAGTTTGTTTAATGTGAGTGCTACCATCTTCATATCGATCATGTCACGTCCCATCCTGGTCTTACCAAGATTTGCCTGAAGTAGAACGGTGGGGTAACATTATCCCGTGGTGATGGAGTATTGAGGTTGTGCTACTGGCCTGCAAGGGTGTGATTCAGGTATTCAGGTGGCAACACATTGCTGAGGTCCGTGAATGCAACATTAAAAGCATCAGCGATTTCCTTTGGGTCTTGCAATGTGCCAGAGGTGGTAACTACAAGGTCCAGTGGGGCCCTTGAGGCTCTACCCGTAAGAGATGTTACAGAGTCCAAGAACTCCCTTCATCTACCCCAGGTCTTTCCTAGGAGGTCACTGTAGTAAGCTGCTTTCGCCAGACGTATGAGTTTTGTGCAGGTATTTCTAGCTGCCTTGTATGCTTGGGAGTCAGCTAGATTCCCAGTGGCTTTGGCCCTATGTCACAGGTGATCTCTGAGTCGCATGTGTTCAATTAGAGGGCTGAATAGCCAGGGGTTGGGGATTCCTCTGGCTTTCTTTGTTTTGTAAGGAGCAAAGATATCTCAGGCTTTAGAGAAGATACTGCAGAAGTAATCCAGTGCTTGGTTTCCGTCCTTGACTCTATCCAGTGGGGACCAGTCAATCCCTTTTAGGTAGTGCCTGAAGGAGTCTAGTTGATCAGGCCTTAGTGATCTGTTCCTGGTGGTCTTTGGCTTACTCTTGGTGAACATGTTAGTCCAGGTAAGTAGTACAGGGGAGTGGTCACTGATGGTGTCAGGTAGGACTGTTACCTCTGCGATATGTTCAGGACAGGAGGAGAGTAGCCAGTCGATGAGGGTGCTGGTTCCTGTACGGTAGTTTTGTCTGGTGGGTTGTGTGACCAGTTGGGTCAGGTACAGTCCGACTAATTGGTCTCTAGCTGTCACTGCATCATGTGCTTGCCAATTAATGTTGAAGTCCCCTAGGATTATATGTTCCCAGATTAGTTTGTTCTGTTCGAGGTGGCTTATGAGCTGTGGGAAGCCAGTGAGCAGCATCCCAGGAGGCAGGTATATGGTAGATAATAGTAGCACTTTATTTTGTTGGCCATTATTGGTGTGGAAGCTAATTGGCAGTATTTGCCCTTTGATGTCACTCTTGAGGTAAACCAGATATCACCCCCCAGCCCTCTTTTTGAGACACGGTCCTGCCAGAACAGGCTGTATCCAGGAAGGGCAACTGCTGTGTCTGGGATCTTTGGTGACAGCCACGTTTCTGTTAGGACGTCAGGATCAATCTGAGCCACCCAGGCCTGAAATTGTGGCAGTTTGGAGAGAAGGCTGCAGATATTCAGAGATATAATTTTCAGATGTCCTGGGCTACTGGTACAATTCATGATAGAGGTCACCCAGGGTAACAGCTAGGCAGGGATTTGACAAGAGGCTTTGGCTATGCAAGCGTTTGCAGGCATGCACGCCCCTGCCTCATTACATTGATAGCTTGGGGCACACTTAAGTACAAGTGCAGGATGTGAAATCCTTTTGTCCTTATGCTTCCTTTGTTATTTAAAAAAGTTGTTTCAAAGCCCACATACAGATCCCTTTATAGTAAATCAGACGGAAATGTGGATTCAAGCAGGACCCAGAGTCACTGAGTTTGTCAGACTTAGTTGCTTGACTTCTGTTTTGCTTGTGATAGCTTCCAAAACGTTGATTTTAAACTGAAAATATAAATACCTGGTTGTGATGTTTTGGAGAAATCCAGTCCAGGAGACCTTCACAGATGTAGAGAGCAAGAATGGTGTAGTTACTCCAAGCAGAAAATCTTGTAAACCCCAAAAAGCTAAGCTACAGACACAGAAACACAAACAGCCACCCACACAGACTCAGGAAGTGGGGCTACCTACTTTGCTATAGCAGAACTGGATACAGGTTACAATCCACCTGGCAATGGATCATTTTGTGGCAGGTTTTCCTTTTCCCACCTCTCCGATGGCAAAAAAAGAGCTGGGTTTGGTTCTGTCTGTGACCCTTTGTGTGGTCAAGATAGTAGATGACTGCCCTTTTTACATCAAGGCTGTGCAACCTACGTTCACCTGAAGTGGAATGGTCTGTAAAGAAGACTGGCAAGGTAACAGACTGGTTAAGATGAAAGTTTGATACCACCTTAGGTAAGAACTTTCTGTTAGGTCTCAGGACAACCTTGTCCCTATGAACTGCGATATACCCTGGTTCTGTGGATAATGCCTGAGGTTCACGGATCCTTCTGGCAGAGATAACGGCAACCAGAAATGCAGTTTTCCAAGTCACATATTTCAGATCTGATTATGACATGGGTTCGAATGGAGGTTGCATAAGCTGAGCAATGCAAATATTTAGATCCCACATGGAAGTGGGCTCCTTGTGGGGTGGATGTAAATGTAGCAGCCCTTTAAAGAATTTTTTAAACACTGGCTTAGAGGCCAAGGAGAAGGAAGAAGCTTTACCTGCCGATAAATAAGCTGAAACAGCTGCAAAATGCACCCTCAAAGTGGAAACAGTCAAGCCTGTGGACTGCAAATGAGCCATATAATCCAAGACAACAGAAATGTTAGCTTGACAGTGATCCAGGCCTCTGCCCTGGCACCAAAAAGACAACCTTTTCCATTTAGAGGCATATGTCTTCTTAGTGGAGGGTTTTCTGGAAACCCTCAGTATGTCCATAACCCCTTCTGAAAGATGCAAGTCTGCATACTCTAGGTCCTCAAGAGCCATGCTTTGAGTCTGAGGGATAGTAAGCTGGGATACATGATTCTACCTTGGGAGGAGGTCAATAAATTGTACCTCCTGGGAAGACTGATTGGTTTGGCTACTGATAGGAGTATGGAGTACCAAGGCTACCTGGCCCAATCTGGGGCAATGAGGATCATTGAGGCTGGCTGAAGCCTGAGCTTGTTAAATACTTTCAGTAGTAGGGGAAATGGAGGGAAAGCATACAGGAATTTCCCTGTCCAATCTAACACAAGTGCGTCCAGAGGGATTGTGCCCCTGCTGGGGGGTCTGCAGCAATACTGTGGGAGCTGAAAATTGTCTGGGGGTGCCAACAGATCCACTTCTGGAGTGCCCCAATGCCTGAAAATGGTCTATAAGACCTGTCTGTTCAGTGACCACTGAAATGTGATGATTCTGGTTTATCCTGCTGAGGACATCTGCTAGGACACTGTCCTTGCCTGGGAGATGAACAGCTGAAAAGGACACCTTTAGAGAGTATGCTAATGTCCAGATTTTCGCAGTTTCTGTGCAGAGAGGGATTGACCTTGTGCCTCCTTGCTTGTTTATATAGTACATGGTAATTGTACTGTCTTTTCTAACCTGCACCACCTTGCCTACCACCTGAGTGGCAAAGGACTGAAGGGCCAGAACTGCTCTGAGCTCTAACAGACTGATGTGCAGGAGGGATTCCTGCTTTCCCCAAGTGCCATGAGTAGTTTGATCCCCTAATTGTGCTCCCACCCTAGGAGGGAAACATCTGTGATAAGTATCAGAGAAGGGGACTGCTGAAGGAAAGGTACCCCTTGTCTGAGGTGTTCCCTTACCTGCCACCACTTCAGAGCTTGAATAAGGGTGGCTGTGACTGGGACTAGTTTTGCTAAAGAATCTTTCTTTTTGGGACCAGTACTCCCTTAGATGAAACTGGATGCCTCTCATCTGAAACCTTGCTCCTGGGACGGTTAAAGTTGAGGCTGCCATGTGCCATAACAGTTGCAGGAAATGCCTTGTTGGTCTGGGAACATGTGGTGAAAAAGACCTGGCTATTTGAATCAGGCTGTCCACCATGTCCTGAGGAAGATAGGCCATTCCTGTTCTTGTATTCAATTCTGCCTCTATGAACTTGAGCAACTACACCGGTTCTAGGACAGACTTCTTTTGATGCACTAAGAACCCCAGGGAGGACAGGGTGGCCTGAGTGACAGAGAGACTCTCTCACTTGTTGCTGTGACTGGCCTACAATTAGCCAGTCATCCAGATAGGGGAATACTGACACCTCTAGCCACCTTAGGTGTGCCACCACGACAGCTAGGCATTCTGTGAATACCCTTGGAGCAGATGTTAGTCCAAAGGGGACTGCTCTGCATTGATAATGGCCTGATGGCAACCTGAATCTGACGTACTTACTGTGAGACCTTCTGATTGGGATGTGAAAGTAAGCATTTTTTAAGTCGAGGGATGCTAGCCAGTCTCACTGCCTCAGAGTAGGTAGTATGGTGAACAGCGTGACCATCTGGAATTTTGGGTTTGCTAGATGCTTGTTCAGGTATTTGAGGTCCAGAATGGGACACCACTCCCGTTTTCTTTAATGTAAGGAAGTATCTGGAATACAGGCCCTTGCCTCTCTGAATGGCAGGGACTGGTTCTACCGCCTGAAGCAGCAGAAGGGATGACACTTCCTTTTTCAGTAGGGTTGTTTCTGATGGGGAAGAGGGCTTGAAGGCCCTTGATCTCAGCCTTGGTTTGGTTTTGAAGTTGAGGACCAAACCCTGGCCCACTACTTCCAGAACTCACTTGTCTGTGGTGTTGTTTTTCCATACCTGGAAGTAGTTTGCCCCTACTGGTAAGTGGGGAGGCGACCTGGACATTCTGCTCAGGGAGCCTGCTTTGACTGAGCTACTGGTTGGACAGTTGGGCTAGTGCGGCCAGTGCCCTTCCTGCCCCTGCCCCTAAAGTATCCCCTAGGCTGGTACTGGGGAAAAATTGGGGCTGAAAATAAGGCCTGTAAGGAGTCCTGCCCCTGCCACCCCTCGAGTGGTGTCTCTGGGGGTTAAAATATAATAAAAATAAATTTACTGAGGTATAAACCGAGAAAAATAAACTTTGTTCAAGAGATGAAGGAGAGCTCTCCAGAGACGTCTTACTGAGGCAAGCGGAGTAAAGAATCTGTTGGTTAGAGGTTGTTTACTAGTGACAGTGGTTGGAAAACTGAGCTCGAGCCTAGCATTCTATCATTTGCACAGGTTCTATTAACCATTTCGGCTCCGGGGCAGTCCTATGGTGAGACCATACTGCATAAGTCAGAATACAGTAAGATTTCCTGGGGTTTGAACCTTACTTAGGAAACAGGCACTACAGTACTGTTGTGCCAAACCTGGAATCACTTCTTGATTGGGTATCCAGGCAGTAGTGCTTTGTAAAAGTGTGTGCTGTTCTCCATATAGCTGCTTTGCAGATTTCTAGCAGTGAAATATCTCAGGCAGGTGCTGTAGTAGCAGCTGTACTCCTTGTGGAATGTGCCCTCGGACTTACTGGGGGCTCCTTACCAGCTGTCATGTAACAGAACTGGATACACTGCACTATCCGATGTGAAATGGTCCTTTTTGATGCTGGATTCCCTCTTCCCACAGGTCAGGAACAGCTGTTGCCTGTCCTACCTATGGTCCTTGGTATGGGTAATGCAGTAGTTTAATGCTCTTCTGACATCCAAGCTATATAGCCTGCGTTCACCTGAACTAAAGTGGTCGGTGAAAAAGATTGGCAGAGTAACTGATTGATTTATATGGAAGTCAGAGACCACCTTAGAAAGGAACTTTCTGTTAGTCCTAAGCACCACCTTGTCTCTGTGGAAAAAGATGTAGTTCTGCTCTATATAAAGGGCCTGGAGTTCGCAAATACTTCTGGCCGAAGTGATGGCCACCAGGAAAACTGTTTTCCATGTTACATATTTGAGATGTGCTGAAGACATAGGCTCAAATGGGGGTTCCATAAGCTTGGCAATGCAAACATTAAGGTTCCATGCTGGCACAGACTCCCTGTGAGGGAGGTGCAGGTGGGCTAAGCCCTTGAAAAACATTTTGAAAATAAGGTTAGATGCCAGAGACACCCTTGTCTGCTGAAATGTAAGCTGATACTGAAGCCAAGTGGACCCTGAGAGCAGTGGGCTGAAACCCCAAGGAATGTAGATGTGTCAGGTAATCCAAAAACTGTGAAGGTACCACATTATTGATAGAACACCATATGGAGAACCTCTTCCACTTGGAAGCATAGTCCTCTTAGTCGAGGGCTTCCTAGAGCTCCTCAGAACATTAAGGACACTTTCTCAGGAGGCAAGTCCTGGAGAGCCAGGCTCTGAACCTGAGAGACCTGAGGTTCGGGTACAGGATCCTCCCTTGTGAGGAGGGAACAGATTGTGCCTCTGAAGGAGGTGCATTGGTGGAGCCAGTGACAGGGAGAGCAGCAGTGAATACCAAGGTTGTCGGCCCAGTATGGAGCTATGATAATCATCGTGGCTGACTGGGACCTGGGCTTTATCAGGACCTTGAGCAGCAATGGGAAGGATGGGAATGCACACAGCTTCCTCCCTGATCAGTCCAATACTAGAGCGTCCAGGGGTACTGTGTCCTTTGCTGGTAGTCTGCAGCAGAATTGTGGTATACTACTAGTTGTCGTGGGAAGCAAAAAGGTCCATCTCTGGTGTGCCCCATCTTCTGAAAACCACACCCAGTACTTGTCTGTTCAGAGACCATTCGTGGTGGTCTTGACTGATTCTGCTTAGGCCATCCACCAGGGTATTATCATTGCCTGGCAAGTGGATGGCCACTAGTGACGCTTGAAATAAGTAAACCAGACTCCACACCTTCATTGCTTCTGTGAACAGAGTGCTGGACCTTGTTCCTCCCTGCTTGTTTATGCAATACATTGTAGTGGTATTGTCTGTTCTGTCCTGTACCACCTTGCCTTGTATTAGGGATGCAAAGGCTTGCAGGGCTAGAAACACAGCTCTGATTTCCAGAAGATTTATGTGCTGGAGAGACTCTGCACTTGACCAGGTGCCATGTATGGTATGATCCTCCAAGTGTGCCTCCCAGCCTAGGAGGGAAGCAACTGTTGTAAATACTATGGATGAAGACTCCTACTGAAAAGGGAACCCTTCTCTGAGGTTGCCCCTGACCTGCCACCACTGGACAGCCTGTAACAATGTCTCTGTTAGTGGTATAAATTTGGAAAGAGGGTTGCTTCTTTGAGATCAATGTGCCCTGAGGTGGAACTGGATGTCTCTCATCTGAAACTCTGAACCAATGACTGTGCCTGTTGCTGCAGCCATATGACCCAGCAGCTGCAGGAAATGCCTTGCTGGCCTTTGCTTGTTGAGTTTGAAGGTCCCAGCAATCTGTACAATGTTGCTCACTCTTTCCTGAGGTAGGAATGCCCCTCCCCCCTCACGGTGTCCAGCTCTGCTCCTATAAAGTTTAGCACACGCACAGGTTACAGGACAGACTTTTTGATACTGACTAGAAATCCCAGGGATTCTAAGAGGTCCTGGTTTGACTTTAGGGAACCCCTTACTTGCTGTGCTAATTTTTCCACCACCAGCCAGTTGTCTAGGCAAGGAAACACAGTTATCCCGTCTTCTTATTTATGCCACCACCACTGCCAGGCACTTTGTGAATGCTCTTGGAGCCGAAGTGAGACTGAAAGACAGTGCTGAGAACTGGTAGTGACATGAAGGGAGTCTGAACCGGAGGTATTTTCTGTGGGACTCCCTTATGGGGATATGGAAATATGCATCCTTTAAATCTAGAGATTCCAACCACTCTCCCTTCTGGAGTGTTGGCAGAATCATTGCCAGAGTTACCATTTGGAATCTTGGCTTTGCCAAGTGCTTGTTCAGCAATCTTAGGTCTAGAATGGATTGCCACTCCCCATCGTTCTCCTGGATCAAGAAATACCTTGAAAAAAAAAACTCTTCTCCCTTTGGTGCAGAGGGCCTGGCTCCACTGCCTTTGACAGCAATAGCTTTGCTACTTCTGCCTCTAACAGTTTCTTTTCGGAGATAGAAGCTGGCCTAAATGTTCTTGCCCTTAATCTTGGGAATGATTTCAAAATGAGGGAGAAACCCAGACTCATTACTTCCAGGACCCACTTGTCTGTGGTGATGTTCTTACAAGCTTGGAAGTAGTGAGCCAGCCTGTCCCCTACTGGTAACGGGGAGGTGACCATGGCAACCATGTCGAGGGTTCTGCTTAGGCTGGGGTTGAGTCTGATTCACTTGGTTCCCCCGCCTAGATCCCCTTCTGCCCCTTCCTCTGAAGTATCCTGTCTGCTGAGGATACTGTTGGTACTGTTGTGAAGCTTGGACCTGAAAGAAAGGTTCGCCATAAGTGGACCTACCTCTACCCCCTGTTCGATAAGGCCTGTAGGAGGTTGAAAGTTTCTCCTTAGCCAAGTTACTCTTGTAGGTGACCTTACACTCATCTACCTTTTTCATGTATGCCTCAGTTTTAACCCCAAAAGGTGAATTATTCTCACAGGGAAAATCCATGGCCTTTGTTTGTGTGCCTTGGGACAAATTTGTAGCACTCAAGTGAGGCAAACCTTCTTAGTGATACTGCGAGCCATCCATCTGGCTGCAGTGTCATTAGCATCTGCTGCCATTTGGAATTGGTGCTTAGAAGCCTCCAAACCACACCTGGCAGTCTCCATCAGGCCTGCTGCCAGTCTAGCTGGGGCCTTGTCTGCCATGGCCATGACAGACTGCCATAGGGACTTCTGATGCTGGGCAGAGTAGGCTAGACAGTTTGCTTGCCTGACGGACAAAGAGGCTGACAAGTAGCCTTTTTTGGACGTACTGTATTTTTCAAGAGTTTTATCAGAGGGATGGGATGCCAGTGCAACTTTAGCCCTGTCACAGGCTGCAGTCTGTACCACCCCTTCATGGTCTGGGTGCGAGAATAAGAATTCTGCCCCTGACTTTTCTAGCTGATATTTTCTATCAGCTCTCTTATCTAACAGTGGAATAGAAATGGAAATTATGTACCTACCATAATTCTTGATTTTCTTGGACAAAGTCTCCTCCACTCATTCACACTAATGGGAGTTCGACGGAGGCACTAGGACCCAGCGGGAGCAAACTTTTTCATGAGGGCCGACACCTGAGATGGAGCCGCGAGGAAGCAGCACCGCGAGCCCCGGCTCATGCGGTAATGAGTATCTCGGCGTTGACCCTCCAAACGCCTCAGTACCTTTTTTCCAAGGAGGTGCAGTGTAACTAACCTAGAAGGACTAATCTAAAAATTGGACATAAGATAGTCTGAATGCCCCGTGTAAGAAGGGTCAACAATAAAAGTCTTCACAGCTCAGCCACTGAGGGAGTGAAGACCATAAACAGAGAAGTGAGCTCGGGGGATGGTGGGTGGGCATGTGAATGAGTGGTGGAGACTTCGTCCAAGAAGATCAAGAATTACGGTAGGTACGTAATTTCCCTATCTTCCTGGACATTAAGTCTCCACCACTCATTCACACTAATGGGAGAGTACTGAGCCAAAAAATACCCCCCACCCCGAGATGGGCGGCAGGAGATAAAGAGCTCACGTGCTTAGGACAGAAGCCTGTTAAGAATGGTCCTGCCAAACAACAGATGTCATCTGGCATGAACATCCAAGACGTAGTGCTTAACGAAAGTATGCACGGAGCTCCAGGTAGCCACATTGCAAATATCTGCAATGGGCATGTTGTGGATTTCCGCCAGAGATGCTGCGACTGCTCTGGTAGAGTGAGCGTACACTCTGCCCTCCAGCTTGACCTGTGCCATAGAATAGCAGTGGCGAAGGCATGCCACCAGCCACACTGAAATGCATCTGATAGTGACAGGTTGACCCAGCCGGGTCTCGCTGAAGGAAACAAACAGTTGTTCAGCCTTGTAAATTTATTTTGTTCTATCTAGATAGAACCGCAACGCTCTTTTAACATCCAGCGAATGAAGTGTATGCTCCCCTTCATTCTGGAAATTCACAAAGTAGGTAGGAAGGACTAAAGATTGGTTTAGATTGAATTCTGAGACATCCTTGGGGAGAAACTTAGGATGAGTCCTAAGAACTACCTTGTCCCTTTGAAGTACAGTGTACAGGGGGTCTGTGACCAGCGCATGTATTTCAGAAACCCTACAGGTGGAAGTAATAGCCACCAGGAAGGCCGTTTTCTAAGTGAGGAACTTCAACTCGTAAGCAGCTAGAGGCTCGAAAGGTTTATGAGTGAGCATGTCCAGCACAAAGTTAATGTCCCAGGCTGCAACTGGACGTCTAATAGGAGGTCTAGTATGCAGAATACCCCTTAAAAAAACTCAACTACGGGCAACTGAGCCAGTGACATGGAAAGTACTGGCTCATGATATGCCGAAATGGCACAAAGATGAACTTTGACTGAGGAGTACTGCAGACCTGAGTTTGAAAGGTCTAAAAGATACTCCAAGACTTTATTCGGTGGGCAGGAAAAAGGGTTCCAAGAGGATTCTGCATACCAGACAGAGAAACACTTCCATTTAGTTGGGTAGGTTTTTCTAGTGGCCGGCTAATGCGCAGCCAAAAGAATATTTGAAACTCTACAAGAAACACTGAACCTATTCACCTCTCTCTCTTCAGGAGCCAAGCGTGAAGGTGAAGCGACCACAGGACCCTGGGTCAGAAAGTTTGTCTGAAGGGGAAGCGGGGTTCCGACAGTCTGTTGAGTAGCGGGAACCATATCTGCCAAGGCCAGAAGGAGGCAATGAAAATCATTCTGCCCCAAGACTCCAATTTGAGTAGTACCCTCTGAATTAGGGGAACAGGAAGAAAAGCGTATAGAAAGTGTCTTGTCCACTGCAGCCTTAATGCATCCTGACTGAAAATGCCAGGTCCTGGATTACTGAAGCAGAAGAGAGGCAGTTTTACGTTGAGTGGGGATGCAAAAAGGTCCAGGTCTGCGGTTCCCCACTCTTTGAAGAGTGACTGAACGATGGCTAAGTCGAGAGACCACTCGTGAGGATCCGTGTCTGTTCTGCTGAGATGGTCTGCCAGCTCATTTTGTACTCCTGGCAGGTAAACTGCCTGAATCACAGCCTTGTGTTCCAGGCACCACTCCCACACTCTCACTGCTTCCCTGCATAATGGGTAAGAGTGTGCATCGCCCTGCTTGTTGATGTAGTATACTACTGCCTTGTTGTCCGTTTGAAGGAGAATGTTCTTGTGATACAGTATGTCCTTCAAGGCTCGGACTGCATAGATGACGGCTCATATTTCCAGGACATTTATGTGAAGCTGGGGACTTATCCTGAGTCCACGTACCCTGGGTGTGGAGATCCTGGCAGTGGGCTCCCCAACCCATCAAGGATGCGTCCTTGGTAATGGAGATCTGGGGTTCCAGAGGGGCAAAGGGATATCCTTCCAGAAGGTTGTCTTCCTGTGATCACCAGGCGAGCTACCTCTTCAGAGGTTCCATCACCCTGATGGGAAAGGACCAAGAGTGAGTGGTTGGGGACCACTGAGTACTGAACATCCACTGAGAGGTTCTCATGTGGAGACGAGCTAAGGGTACAGTGAACACCAAGGATGCCATGAGGCCCAGCATCCGTTGCATCGAGATAGCTTGAACCAAGCTGTGTTCTCTGATGTAGCGGGCCATCTGTAGGACATCACTCCTTCTGTCCTCTGGAAGAAAAGCCTTCACACAGGAGGTGTCCAGAAGAGTTCCTATGAAGAGGAGCTTCTGGGATGGCTGCAACTGCTATTTGTTGAGATTCAGCAGAACTCCCATGGATGTGAGGAAGTCTGAGGCCGTGGCCACAGCCTCCAGAGTCTCTTGCCTGGAGAGACTTGCTAGGAGTCAGTTGTCCAGATAAGGGAACACCTGAATTCCAATTTTCCTGAGGTGCGCCGTGAGAATTGCACAACACTTTGTAAAAATTCGAGGCACCGAGGATAGCCCAAAGGGCAGGACTCTGAACTGATAGTGTTGACCCAATGCCACGAACCTTAGGTATCTATGGTGCTTTGGGTGTATGAGAATGTGTTGGTAGGCATCCTGCGTGTCCAGGGAGGCTAGCCAATCGTGTCGATGAAGCAAAGGTAGCAGGGTACCTAGTGATATCAGCTTGAACTTCTCCTTGTGAAGGAACTTGATTAACTTTCTGAGATTCAGAATGGGGTGCATGTCACCAGTTTTCTTCGTAACTAGAAAGTAATGGGAGTAGAAACCTGTGTTTCGTTGATCCAGCAGAACTATTTCTACTGCCCTGTTGTTCAGAAGGCCTTGTACCTCAGAAGCAAGAAGGTCTGACTGTACTGCCGACAGCCTGGGCTGTCGTTTGGGAGGATGATCCAGAGGGGTTTCTGAAAGATTAAGCGAGTACCCCTCGCAGATTATCTGGAGGACCCATTTGTCTGATGTTATAGATTTCCACTGGTTGTATAACCGAGTCAGACATCCTCCCACCGCTGAAGAGGAGTCCCCCTTGGACAGCTGAGGTGGGACCTGGGCCAGAAACTCAGAAGGTGGCACTGAGCGCATTTGGCCCTTGTACCTTCTGCTGCGCTTTCTTTTGTGGCTGAGGGTTATGGTTTTTGTTAAAACCTGCTTTGCCTCTGCCCCGAAAGACTGACGGTTGTGAAACTGACACTTGTTCGCAACCCCTTGGGAGGGGGCGGGAGCAGGTATAGCCGTCTTAATGGCGGACCTAGTCTTCTGTGTGGCCTCCAGTGCTTGCTCCACCCGAGGGCCGAACAGATACATACCGTCAAAAGGTAAGGTCATGACGTGCTGCTGGGCGTCATTCGTGAAACCTGAAGTACGCAGCCAAGAGAGGCAGTGGGTGCAGATGCCAGACACCACTGCCTGGGAGGCTGCAGCGAAGGCGTCCACTGCAGCTTTAACCTGTTGGTCACTGGACTTGACACCCCTAGTTATGGTTCGAAGTAGCTTTGAGTTAACTTCCGAATCGGGCAGAGCTTCTACCATTTCCTTGAGCGAATGCCAAAGGACATACTCATATTGAGAAAAATAGCCATGTAGCTGGCAATGCACATACCCAGGGCTGAGGCAACAAAGACTCTCTTACCCAAGTTATCTATCTTGCGAGATTCTTTGTTCACAGGCCGAGCTGTAGATCCCTGAAGGATAGCCTTATTCTCTGCCAAGACTACAATGGCATCAGCAAAGGCTTGCGAGGCCAAAATGGGTCGATACTTGGGAGGGGCAAACCATTCTATGGACTTGGCCACGGAAGGAATGAGAGCCGGATTCTTCCACACCATCTGTGAAAGGGTCTCGAAAGAGGGCTGTACCGAAGGGGTTAAATCCATAGGGATCTCCAAGACATGAAGATACTGGAGTCGCAAAAGCCTCCCAGGATCGATTTCTGTAGTCTGGAGAGCAAGAGTAAAATTTAAATTTTTGAGCAGAGACTTGAAGGAAAGGTCTTCGACCACAGGCTCTGCAGAAGGATTGATCCCTGCTCCCAGGGCAGTGTCATAATCATCATCACCCAGGCGAAGATCTGGATGAGGCTCAAAATCATCTCCTGACAGTCCAGGGGGGACTGTATAGACAGGAAAGGAGTGAAAATCAGGAGGAAGAACAAAAGAGGAAAGAATCTGAGTAGATTACCCCAGAAGACCGTCTGGCACCGCACAAATTCCCGGCGCTAGAGGAAAACGGCAAGTTGAGAACAAGGAGGAGGCGCCACGGAAACGTGGTGCCGCCAGAGCCCACGGACAGTGCCTCCAGAGCCCGCGGCGCCAGCAGAACCCACGGCCCTGCGGATGGCGCTGACAGAGCCCACAGCACTGCACCGACAGAGCCCGTGGAGCCGCGAATGGCATCAAGAGTGTCCCCAAGGGTCTGAAAACTGTGATCTGAGGTAAAAGAAGGAGAAATGGCAGGAGAGAGAGAGGCATCGGTGTGGACCCCTGCGCCGCAGCCACATGAGGGGGATGAACACCTGAGCGCGGAGTCGATGGCAGCGAAGAAGGCGCTGTCTGACTAAGAAGGCCCAACCGCCCTACCCGTTCCTCTGAAACCGAATGGCTCGAAGGCCTCGGCATTGGACTGACAGGCTTGGGCAACTGGACCAACCTCCGGGCCCACTGCTCCATAACAGAAGCCCACTGGTGAAACTGCTCATCGAAGTTCCTCCAGTAGGCGGAGAGGAGCTCCGGTGTTGAGGAGGAAGGCCATCAGAGACCAAAATGGGCAACTCCGAGAGAGGTGGAGACCGGCACCCGGCTCTTATGACTGACAGTCTATGCGCAGACATACCAGAGGGTGACCTCGAGTGATGCAGTTTCTTCTTTGACCTATGTGTCGAAGAAGAACTGGAGGCCGAACGGCGCCGAGATTGGGACAGTTTCCTTCTATGCTTTCAGGGCACTGCCCATCCCAGATCATTGGATCATCCGTTGTCAGACCCACCCGCCGGGGAGGGTGACGGACTGGACCTGGCTGACTAAACAGCTTTCATATGAAGTCTCCCTATCGTCACCTGACCTGCTCATGGTCGACTCCATCAATGGAGGGCTGAAGACTTCTGTTGTACAATTAAAAATATAATCGGTACTGATTCGAAATAATTCTACAAAAACAATAAACTGAACTATTACTGCTAGTGAAGTTTAACTCCTGGTGGGGGAGCGACGTTGTCACTGAAGCGCACTCGACGGCGGGGGAAAAAAGGAAATGAAGCAGTTGGAGGGTCGACGCCGAGATAGTCATTACCGTCTGAGCTGGGGCTCGCAGTGCTGCTTACTTGCGGCTCCATCTCAGGCTCTGGCCCTCCTGAAAAAGTTTGCTCCTGCTGGGTCCTAGCGCCTCCGGCGAACTCCCATTGGTGTGAATGAGTGGTGGAGACTATGTCCAGGAAGCTTTTGGAGTTTCCAATACCTTGAGGATGTGTTTTTTCAGGAATCTGTCGATAGGTAATAGTAGTTTCTTGGTGAGAATAACTCCCATTAGTTCCATATAATCCACCTCCTCCTCTACTCTCAGTGGTAGTCAAATCCAGAGCATCTACCATTTGTTTAACAAATGTGTAGTGTGCGATGAGAAATCTTCAGGCAGTCTGAGAGGAGAATCAAATTCCTGGTCTGAGGAGACCTCTGGCTCAACAGGCTGCCCTTCCTCATCCTCCTCATATTCTTCAAATTGAAGCTGTGAGGCAGGATCTGGAACCGATACTATCAGCTGCAGAACCGAGGGATTTACCGGTACCTGCTGAACTGGTACCAATCTCTGGTTAATTGCTGATTGCAAAGCCTGTGAAATAGCTTCAGCTGCAGGTATAGTCGGCTCTTCCACCGAAGTCCCTTTTTTCATTTCTAGCAATTTTCTGCTTCTTGTTTGCCGGTTCCGGTTTGTCAGCCGGTTCTTTTCGGTTTAGATGGCTCTCTTTTGTTTGGAGATGTTCCTCAATATTTTTATCAGTGTTTTTGGAGGGAGTAGGCTGGTCAGAGCCCCTGTCCTCCGGAACCATATTAGATGCCATTTTCTTTTTAAGCATTTCAAGCCTTCTTTCCAACTTTAGGTGGAAAGGTCTTACAAATTTCACACACTGCAGAAAAATGTTCTTGAAAACAAACTGAACACAAAGCACAATTTTCAGCTGTTTAAGTGGCCATTTGGTAAAACCACAGCCAGAGTTTAACTAACGAGACTCTTGTTAGTTGAACCCTGGCTCCAGTTTACCAAATGGTCACTTAAATGGCAGGAAATTGTACTTTAAAAGTCACGCTCCATACACTTCAATGGAGCGAGCTCCCATTCTCTCCCTATTGCCACTTCAGAAAAATGGGCGTGGCCAGCAACAGGGAAGTCGAATAGGATCACGCTGCTAGCCCTTCGGGTGCAATTTACTATCTTTTCGCTTACCGGGGGGAAGGGGGGTATTTATAAAGGCTCTTTTTTGGCTAGAGAAGCTCCCACAGCGGCAAGGAATTTAAAAATTATTAAGAACAGTTCTCTACAGTGACATTAAAAAGGACAGGAAATCATTTCTATTGGCAGCTGTTTATAAAGTTCTTAAGTCTCAGAAATGATAAGAATTCCTCGAAATTATCCATATTTAGCTATACCTGAGTAAAAAGTGATATGAAAAACAGTATCTTGCATTGTTTTGTTTTTATGGACAGCATTCTGTTACAGTTCCCTACATAGGATCAGTAATTTGGCATTTTAGCTATGTCACCATTTATGCACAGAACTCTGACCACAGTGCTGATAGAGCTCATAATTGGCATTCTGTACACAAACCATGACACAGTAAAAACTCCAAATTACTGGTTCCAAGAAAAGAACTGTAACAGAATGCTGCCTATAAAAACAAATCAATGCAAAATACAGTTTCTCGTATCACTTTGTATTCAGGTACAGTTAAATGTGGATAATTTAGGGGAATGCATGCCGTTTCTGAGAATAAGAACTTGCTTTCACGTGCACGCTGGAGCCCTGGGTGCGGAGACGTGCAATGACGACCAGTGTCCGTCCCACCCCCTAAGTATTGGCACTGGCTGCGGCAGTACCCTTGGCCTCCGCCAGGGTCCAGGAAGTGTCAGACACGCTTCCCCCTGGAAAGCAGTCCCAGGACGCTCAATTCTTCTCCCCCCAGCCGGCCTTCCAGTCCCAGGTCCGCTCTCCAATCCAGGGTCATCATCATAAGCAGTACTCTAACTGCTGTGTGCCTGCCGGTCCAAGAATGTTGTCGCCTGCTATGGTCATCTCCCAGCCCCCCGACCTGCCGGGCCGAACCTAATGCTAGTGGCACGCGTGTGGCATCCAGCACCTCAACCCTCAGTGCCACTGGGCTAGCCAAGCAGCCCCTCTTTTGTTTGCAATGCCCTGCACTGCACTCGCAGTTCCAACTTTTGGAGCATGGAGTCCTTACAGAGGTGGCAAGTCTAGCTACTGCATTCTGCATCAGCTAGAGACAGCTTATCTGACCTGCTGGAAGGCCCAGGTAGAGTACATTGCAGTAGTCAAGGAAATGGAGGACAAACACACGATCAAGTGTTAAAAGATCACCCCGGACAAGGTGGGGCACAATCCTGTTACGTTCTTTGAATGGCAGAAGCCACTTCTGACCAAACTGAGTATGAGTCACCATTCACCTGTCTTCGCGAATGAGCCAAAGTCAGAAGCCAGCTGGGGAGAGGAGGACTGAACTTGCAAGATGCCTCTCTCCTCCTCCTCTAAGGAGGGAGGATTGTGCTACCTTGCTGCTCTGCCACCACCTGGGTGACCACAGGTTACAGAGAGGATACATGGGCAGATATGAGGGGAAGGAACGTGGCTGTTGAGGAGTCAGGTGTGCAAGCATCTTGAGGCATCACACAAGGGTGCTCCCAGGTGGGCCAGAAAAAAGGGAAAAGTCTCTGGCAGGGAGCATGAAGTCACAGCTGCTCCTCTACAGCCAATGTGGGTTTCACTCCCTCGCCTTCAGAAGGTCTCCACACTTCCAGTTCACCACAGCTACTAGCTGGATTGGCTAAAGGCCTGCAGAGGCACTGGAATGGCAGGGCCCCACTACCAGGACGACAGTAATGGGGTGGGGTGGGCCAGGGCAGTAGTGTACAAGGCTGAAACCAGTGCAGGCAGACAGAGCTCCGCAGCCTGGAATGTTGGGCACCATAGCATTGGGAGGAGGAGATCCTGCTTGAGGTCATGACAAAGAGCATATATAAATGGTGTACCATGATGACGAATAAAATGTCACTGTCTTCCTCTACACTGATAGTATTTATCCACAACAAACACCAAGCAGTCATCAGCTATATGTGATGTCTGACAAAGAACATATGCTGATGTCAGAAGTACAACAAAGATGACAAGGAATGCCTTTAAATCTTGCAATACTGATATGAATGTCGTGAGTGATCTTGATCAAAACCTGCACTGCTTCTAGAGAAATCAACTTGGCAGAAGAGGCGCAACACTGACAGGTCAACTGTATAAACAGCAGCCCAACTGGCAAGCCAACTAATGGTGATTGTATCAAATGGTATCGAGTTGACCAGCACTGATCGCAGCCAGGGAGGCTGAAGTCCATTCAATCAGGACTGACAAGACCAGAGTGAGGTTGAAGGGTTGATCCTCTTGGGCCCATGGAAGGGTTGCCAGTACCAACAGGCATTACTGTGGTTGACATGACTGACTTAACAGTTGGTGTCAGCTGCCCTGACACAATCTCGCTGATGCAGCCAGACAGCTCAGACTCTAGAGAGCATGACTAGCATGGTGGCAGTTCTTGGTATGGAGATCAGGATCGGCCTATTGAGTGGCTCAGACTCATCTAGCACTTCAGGGTCTTTTTGCGATAGCAGGGAGGTGACAAGTAGACTGCATCCTTCGATCCTGGTTGGGCGATCGAAGATGGCAGATTCCCCAAATCTGACTTCAGCTTCTGCATAAACTGGTGGACAACCCTCCCTGGTATCCCAAGGGTCTAGAGGCACGATCTGAAGATCCAGATCCTCTTCCAGGAGGTCAACGACAGAATCAACATCAAGAATGGCCTACTCAACGCCCTCTGCCATGAGCTGAATCTGGAACTTGACCACAGTGGTTTGCCAATACCACATGCCTGGTCTCAAGACAAGCTTGGAGTTGTACCATACAGGCAGGAAATGGGGGACCTGTACCCAGTCAAAGCCAACAGGAGAGGCGGAGGTTCTGGAAAGCAAAGCACATGGGAAGGGTGCAAACAAAGTCGAAGACCAAGAGTGCAATAACAGGCATGTCAGCAGAGTATTCCACCTAAAAATACAGTACAGAAACGAGCAGGTGGAAAGAAGAGCTGTGAACACCACTGTAGTATAGAATTCTTGTTTATTATCTTTTATTCTGGGACAACAGTTTTGTGGCTACACCACTTCTTCAGGTCCCTTTACAGATTTTCTCTAAAATCAAACAAAGGCAAAAATATTTAAGTACATTTCTTATACAATTTTCATACTCTGTAGACAACTCTGGATCTCATATGCAACATACAATTTTTTCAGACTCAGTCAAATTATTAAATCATAATCATAGCAATAAAATTCAGAGGAAAGAAATGAATAAATAGTTTTTAAATGTCAAAGGAAAAAGGTCCTTTACCTTTAATAGCTATCAATTTGACTTGTTTCCTACTACCAGAATGCGTTAACCCCTCAGGTTGACTTATGTGCTAAAAAATAAATCATATGTACTCGTAGTACCTTGTTCTAAAATGTGTTTCAAACTCAAAGCACCCCTGTGAAAAAAAATGTGAGCTTCTTGCCCAGATTGTTAAATACATAGAAGGTAGTAGCCATCATCATCTAAAACTTAGTTATAAATCGAGAAAAGGATGGAAAAAATCTCCTTTACTCTGGAGTTTTGCATTTAACATGCATTTACAACCCAGTTAATTGTATCTTTGATACAAGTACCTTTTGAATATTGAAACAGATTTCTGCCCCCTCACCATTACTTATCCTTTATATACTTAAATAATTCCAAGTCCAAACACACCTTCAACAAATTGCAATAACGTAAAGCATCAAACATTTAGAATTTTATCTTTTGCTTAAACATAGAATTTAGAAACCAAATTCTCAACTAAAGTGACTCGAGTAACTTTCAAGTTGCTGTGCCATCAGGATGCCAACCCGAACCAAGGGAGCGTCTTATGGTGCGCAGATGCAAGTTTAAATCTCGCGGCAGACAGAGGGTGAAACAGATGTCACAAATTACGTCTCACAGTCTTCGGGTGACTGCGTGGCTGATTGCTGCTAAACTGCAGCATGAAATCACACTGTGTGGCTCAGTAGAAAGATGCTATACCTCGGAATACTGAATCCTAATGTGACCTCTCAGTGGTTCGCGCCCCCCACTCCGCCAAGGGCTTAAAGTCCACAATACTTTTTTGTACATATGCTAGCAATACTATGCTTTTAATATTTAATTAAATAGTTTTTAAACTGTGTTTAATAATCCTAAAGCAAAAGGTTGCAATAATTAACAAGAAATGAAAGAGGAGGAGAACACAATGAAAAATCTTACTTCAACTAATCACAATTTTTATAACACTATTAAGGTATTAATAATACAAATTCCATTTCATGTCCTCATTTAATCCAACGCATGGATCCAGACAGTTCAGTTAGAATATCCAATACACTTCAAGTCTTCTCAATGCCACATCCCAAGTAATGTTTGTGGTTCTGGGTTCTGGGACTAGTTCAAGGCCCCAGAAATGGAGCGAGGTAGCTGAGTGTCCAGATTTATCAAAGTGTTCAGCCACAGTGCATGATTCATTCATCCATAAGGCGAATGTCACTCTTATGCTCACTTATATGCTTCCTTAATTCCCTCGTAGTCTTCCCCACGTACAGCTTATCAAAGGGGCCCCGGATGACATAGACAACATGGTCACTTATATATAGGAAGGACACCGCTAAAAATACCATTTTACACTTCACTAGTTACCATGATCCGACACCGATATGTAGTATTCCTAAATCTCAATGTATATGTGCGATGTGTAACTGTAGTTAAGACTCAAGAATATGAGAAAATAGCTGCAGCTATGAGTGATAGATTTTTGGACACAAGATACCAGTACAGCGTGATCAAGGACACTGGAACATTGATAGGGTCAATACCAAGAGAACAACTCTTGAACAAATCTGTAAAACAAGACAGTGGAGAGAGGATAGTTTTTTTCTTCTCAATATGCACATTTAAGCAAAAAAGTTAAGAAGATTATATTCTCTAACTGGCACATTTTACAATTAGAGGGTAATATCGTTGACAGATTTAAAAACATGCCAATATTCAATTCACTTAGGAACCAAATTTTAGAGGACCTTTTGGTCCATACACAGCAGTATATACCAGAGATGGGGCAAAGGCAATTATTATTGGGTCCTTTAGCACTGGGCAATGTACCATGTGGCAACTGTTTTCAGTGTGGGAGTACTTCGAAGAAAGTGGAATTTGAAGATCCATACACCAACAAAATATTTCCCATCTGGCAACACACTGACTGTAAAAGTGACCATAATGTCTATGTCATCCGGTGCCCCTGTGATAAGCAGCACGTGGGGAAGACGACGAGGGAATTAAGGAAGCGTATAAGTGAGCATAAGAGTGACATTCGCCTTAAGAATGAATCATCCACTGTGGCTAAACACTTCAATGAGTCTGGACACACAGTTACCTCGCTCCATTTCTGAGGCATTGAACTAGTCCCAGAACCACAAACATTACTTGGGATGTGGTACTGAGAAGATGTGACGTGTACTGGATATTTCGATTGAACTGTCTGGATCCATGTGTTGGATTAAATGAGGACATGGAATGGAATTTATATTATTAATACCCTAATAGTGTTATAAAAACTGTTGTGATTAAAGTATGATTTTTCATTAAGTGTTCTCTTTCATCTCCTGTTAATTATTGCAACCATTCACTTTAGGATTATTAAACACAGTTTAAAAACTATTTAATTGAATATTAAAAGCACAGGATTGCTAGCGTATGTACAAAAAAAGTACAGTTACGTAAGAACTTACTGTAACAGTAGATCTTCGAGAACAGCTCTTGTAGCAGGTTACACCATTAGGACTGAAGCCGTCAGGCATCAGGATCCCACAGAAATTTTCTAGCTAGCAGTCTTCAGCGGGGATCACCTCCAACGTCGGTCCAGCCCCCAACGTCAGGCGTAGTACATAAGGAGGCGGTCCCGCCACAATCCCCAGTTCTCCCGCCGGAGACTCCCGGCCGCTGGCTGACATCAGAAGAGGAGACCGAGGGTCCGCCATCAGATGGCCAAGACTAAAAACAAATCTTTCCATCCAGAAAGATGGATTTTTAGGCTATAACTTATCTCCTCCAAAGGGGGAATGGTGGGCGGGAAGGTACCTGCTGCAAGAGCTGTTCTCGAAGATCTACTGTTACGGTAAGTTCTTACGTAACTGTACTATCTTACTTCGAGATACAGCTCTTGCAGCAGGTTACACCATTAGGACTGATTCCCAAGCAATAGCGACAATCTTACGCCATCGGGAGGAGGAAAGGCAGAGATTACAACACTGCTCGAGCCTAGGACAGAAGTCCCTGGAGGACGGCTAGACCGAAACCTGCCCTTCGCCTTGAAGCGATATCCAGGCTGTAATGCCCAATAAAGGTATGCACCGAGCTCCAGGTAGCTGCAGCACAAATAGCTGAAGTGGAAACATTCTTCAGCGCTGCAAAGGAGGTGGCCACTCCTCTGGTAGAATGACCCTTGACCATGCCTGGCAAGGGTTTGCTGCACTTGTCATAACAGAAAGAGATACACTGAATGAGCCAACGTGAAAGGGACTGTTTAGAAACAGGGGCTCCTTTCATCCTCTCAGCAAAGGAGACAAACAGCTGATTCGCTTTCCGGTACTGTTTGGTTCTGGTCAGATAATATCTGAGACACCTGTGAACATCCAGGGTGTGAAGCAGTGCTTCTCCTCGATTGGTGTATTTGGGAAAGTACACTGGTAAGTCAATATCCTGATTAAGGGTAAGGGCTGAAACCACCTTAGGCAGGAACTTAGGATTTGTCCTCAGGGATACCCTATCCTGGTGGAAAATGAAATAGGGCTCTTTGCACATGAGTGCATGTAATTTGGAGATTCTTCTCGAAGAAGTAACTGCAACTAAAAACAACGTTTTCCACGACAGAAAACGTAGCTCGCGATCCGCGGCTGGTTCAAAAGGTGGCAGCGTAAGCTGCTCCAGGACAAAGGGCAAGTCCCAAGGAGGAACCGGATCCTTGATAGGTGGCCTAAGTTGGAGGACCCCCCTTAAAAAGGCACGAGTAATGTCCAATTGAGCCACCATACGATGGCCTATGGGGGCATGATAAGCCGCAATTGTGCACAAATGCACCTTAATCGAGGAATAAGCTAGTCCGGATTGGAAAAGTGAAAGCACGTATTCCAGAACCAGCTTCTCGGGACAGTCTAAGGGCGAGAAACCACGCATTTGAGCCCACAAGCAAAACCTGCGCCACTTCATGGCGTATGTTGCCGGTTTTCTAGCAGCGGAAAGAACGTCCGCCACTTCCTACGAGACCCCATGTCGCATCATGGCTATGTCTCTAGGAGCCAGGCATGTAGGTTCAATGAACGCAAGACCGGATGGACTAGTGAACCTTCCTCCTGAGACAACGGATGGGAGCTGATTGGCAAAGGAAGCGGAGGTTCCTGGGATAGCTGATGCAGGAGCGGGAACCAGATTTGCCTGGGCCAGAAAGGCGCTATCAAGATAAGCGTCGCATGCTCCCTGCGAAGTTTGAGGAGAACTCTCTGGATCAATGGGAAAGGAGGAAAGGCGTAGAAGAATCTGCCCGCCCAGGAGAGGGACAACGTGTCTCGCCAGAAAACACCAGGCCCTGGATCTAGCGAGCAAAAATTGGGCAGTTTTGCGTTGGATGGGGACGTGAAAAGGTCTAATTCTGGAGTGCCCCATCTGTGGAACAGGTCCTCTGCCACCACCTGTAGAAGCTCCCATTCATGGACTCTGGCCTGAGAATGACTCAGGCTGTCTGCAACGGTATTGTCCACCCCGGGGACGTGAACTGCAATAAGGTTTGCCTCGTGTATACCCACTCCCACACTCTCATGGCCTCCCTGCAAAGGGGGTAACAGTGTGTGCCTCCTTGTTTGCTGAGGTAATACATCACCGCAGTATTGTCTGTTTGCAACAGGAGAGTACTCGGTGGGATCTCTGACTGGAAGGCTTGCAGGGCGTAGAGGACCACCCTCATCTCCAGTATATTGATGTGGAGATGAGATTCCTGTATTGTCCGTGTGCCCTGAGACCTCACCCCATTCAGGTGCGCTCCCCACCAGTGCCCTGAGGCGTCTGTGGAGAGAGTTACCATCGGAGACGGCGCTGTGAAGGGAACCCCCACGGAGAGGGTTCCCGGGTCTAGCCACCATTGCCAGTCCTGAATCACGGCCTCCGTGATTCGGACTGGCTTCTGCAGATGGTCTTGCCTTTGGTCTCACTGCACCCTTAACATCCACTGGGTTACCCGCATGTGAAGTCTTGCCATCGGGACTGTTGGAATGGCTGCAGCCATGTGTCCGAGCAGGTGAAGGACCAGTCTGGCCGGGACCGTCTTCTTCGCTGACAGGTCCCTGATGACGGACCGGATGTGTTCCGCTCTGTCCTCGGGAAGAAAGGCTTTTCCCTTGATGGTGTCCAGAACTGCCCCTATAAACTGCAGTTTCTGGGACGGTACCAGGAGAGACTTCTCGTAATTGATGAGGATGCCCAGAGACTGAAAAAGGGTCTGGGTACGCTGAATGGCCATCAACAATGCTTCCTTGGAGGGAGCCATGAGAAGCCAATCGTCCAGGTACGGGAACACGTAGTGGCCCTGTCTCCTCAGAGACGCCGCCACAACTGCCATGCACTTGGTAAATACCCGGGGTGCTGATGACAGCCCGAAGGGAAGCGCTCGGAACTGATAATGGCGGCCCTGACTCGAAGCGCAGGAACCTCCTGTGCGCTTGAGCAATAGGGATGTGCAGGTAGGCGTCCTGCATGTCCAGGGATGCCAAGAAGGTGTCCTTCTACAGCATGGGGATTAGACCCGGAAGGGTGACCATGCGGAAGTGTTTGTAGACCGACAGATTGAGGTCGCTGAGGTCCAAAATTGGACGGAGGTCCCCTGTTTTCTTTGGAACCAGTAAGAAGTGCGAATAGTATCCTAACCCTCTCTGGTTCTCTGGAATGTGCTCCAAGGCTTCCTTTTCTAGAAGCGCGAGCACTTCCTGCTATATAAGCAGGGCATGCTGACCCGAGTAGCGGGAAAGCAGAGGAGGCCTTGTGGGCGGATTGCCTACAAATTCTATATAATGGCCTTTTCAACCAACTGTAGCACCTACTGCGGGTGGTGATGGGCCGCCACCCTGGCAGGTGGCATGCGATCACCCCGACCTTCCTTTCCCGTTGATCCTGAGGAGGGGCGGGGGCCGGGAAGGAGTCATGCTGTGGCAGCATTGGATCCTGCAGGTTGGGCCGACTTTGTAACTCGGCCTCTGCCTGAGGATGTCTTAGCCTGGGCTTTTCGCGTGAAGGAGCCCTTTTGTTGCTGGCCGGAACGTGGTTGTTGCCTTTGAGTCTGGCTGCGAAAACGACTCTGGTTCCTGCGAAAGGAACTGAGTTGAGACCTGTACATAGCCTGCACAGATCTAACCGCCTTCCCGGCATCCTGCAGTTTGGTGATCACCTTCTCCGAGGCCTCGCCAAACAAAACTTCGCCATGGTAAGGGACGTCCATGATATTCTTCTGGACATCCAGGGTAAACCCAGAGACACGGAGCCGTGAGTGTCTCCGGAGACACACGCCTGAGGCTACAGCTCTGGCCGAAGAGTCCGCAGAGTCATATGCGGCTCTAAGCACCTGGGTTCCCATGTCCGAACCCGTACGGAGGAGGTTTAACAGCTCCTCCTCTTAGCCACCGTCTGGCATTTTTTCAACCAGGTCCTGTCCCTGCTCCCACAATGTGTTCTAGAACTGAACCATGTGGGTGAGGTAATTTAACGACCTAATGGCGCAAGTCGCAGCCACGTACATGCGCCTACCCAGGACATACAGCTGTTTGGACTCCGGGTCCGGTGGCTGTGTGCTCAAGTGCTGCGGTTTTTGAGACCGGTCATGTGAGGCCGTAATGACCAGGGAAATCGGCCAGAGGATGGTTCGCCAGGTACTGGTCCTCCTTGGGGCCTTGTACAGCGGTCAGCCTTCTTGACTGCCAAGTCGAATCTTGGACATTTCCACGCAGCCTTGGTGATGTCTCTGGTGTCCACCAGGGTGCTTTTCTACAGGCTTTGGGTCTTTCTGCCGAAGGCAGCGGGCAAGGTGTTGTCTCTCGCGGGTCTAGCTCTCGTCCCACCCCATATTCTCCTGGATATGCCTCATGATCTCAGCGAACGAGGGTCATCCGGAGGAGACCTGGGAAGGTCACATGGGTCTGGAGAAGGGGGCTGATTGGAGGAGGAGATCTGGAGCACCCAGAGGTGTCAGATCTGAGTCCTCCCCGGACAGGTAAACCAACGCCGTCTGGGTCTCTTGGGGCTGGGGGACCCTGAAGTGGATCTTGAAGGAGGCCTTCTCCTGTCCGAAGATCTGCCCCTAGGAGGAGATGCTGGCTCCATGGGGGTCGATGACAGTCCTGCTGACCCCCTGGGTGGGATTGGGGGCGCAGGCGTTGAAGGGGTAGCCGGCGTAGGAGGAGGTTGTGCAGTGACCACATCCTTCTTGATGGTGTCCCACCAGAAGGTGAAAAGCTCCTTCACCTCTGTCAGATTCAGACCCGACGGGCCGGGAACGGGTGGTCTGTCGCCGGGGGTCTCCCGCTCCGGGGAGGGTTCCCGTGGGAGCTCGACGGTTCCGGAGTCACCCGCCTGGTCTTCGGGCTGGGCAGTGTCCTCCTCTGACGACGCCTTCCGACCGACGTCGGTAGGCAGTGGTGTGGTCCTTCCCTCTGCAATAGCCGACGCCAGTCCCCCGGCTGACATCCTCGGGGGCAAATGCCTGACCGGCAACGGGTGTCGTACAGTAGCCGGTTCCTGGGAGTGCCTATGGAGTTTGGCTGACGTCCGCTTCAGGGAGGTCAGCTCCTTAGTCTTGCACTGGGGTGGCAGCGGTTGGGAGACAGACCTGACGTCGGAGTCTGGACGATGGGAGGAAGACTTGTGGCGCTCCCCAGACCTGGACGAGGCCTTGGACGGAGTGGATGAAGTCGCAGACCTGGAGGCGTTGACAGGCTGCAGAGAGGAGGAACCGCTGGACGATCTAACCAGAACCGGGGGAGGCTGAGAGCGAGCCCTAGAGGGAGAGCGGTCAGACCTGGAGCCGGAGCTGCGGGAATCTGAGGCCCTGGAAGGGGATCTGGGTCTTGCCTTCTCCCAGTGCTTTTCGCGATGTTTATGGGACTTCCCAGACGACTCCCCCTTGGAGGGAAGGATCTCTATCCATAGCTTTGAGTTTTTCCTCGAGAATAAAAGCCTGAAGGGCCTTATGGTGGTGGACTCTAGTGCGGCTATTGAAGCCCTGGCAGAAGGAGCAGGCCTGGGTGTTGTGGTCTGAGCCCAGGCAGCGCATACAGGCCGAGTGAGGATCCTTGAAGGGGATCTGCTTGCCGCAGGCACACTTCGATGGATGACCCTCCAAAGAGGTGTTTGGGAGGACATCAGGCCAGATCCAGTGAAAAGAAGAAAAAAGTTGAAGTTTCCTAATTAAGCCAGCGTGCTGGACAGTGACTGGGAAAGCCGATCTTGCTGATATCGACGGCAGGGAAAAGAACTGGGGATTGTGCGCGGGACCACCTCCTTATGTACGACGCCGGGGGCAGAACCGACGTCGGAGGTGGTCCCCGCTGAAGACTGCTAGCTAGAAAATTTCCGTGGGGTCCTGATGCCTGACGGCTTCAGTCCTAATGGTGTAACCTGCTGCAAGAGCTGTATCTCGAAGTAAGATTTATGTGCTATAAGCCCTTGGTTGTGGGGGGGCGAACCGCTGAGAGGTCACATTAGGATTCAGTATTTTGAGGTCCAGCATCTTTCTACTGTGCCACATAATGTGATTTCAATGCCGCAGTTTAGCAGCAATCAGCCACACAGTCACTCAGAGACTGAAGTCATTCATGACGTCTGTTTCACCCCCTGTCTGCAGCAAGATTTAAACTCGCATTTGCACACCACAAGATGCTCCCTTGGTTCGGGTTGGCGTCCTGATGGCACAGCAACTTGAAAGTAAGTTACTCGAGTCACTTCAGTTGAGAATTTGGTTTCTAGATTCTATGTTTATTTAAGCAGAAGATAACATTCTAAATGTTTGATGCTTTACTTTATTGCAGTCTGTTGAAAGTGTGTTTGGACTTGGAATTATCGAAGCATATAAAGGCTAAGTAATGGCGAGGGGGTAGAAATCTGTTTCAATATTCAAAAAGGTACTTATATCAAAGATACAATTAACTGGGATGTAAATGCATGTTAACAAATGCACAGGCATAAATATCAGAGTAAATGAGATTTTTTCCTTCCTTTTTTAGATTTATAACTAAGTTTTAGATGATGATGGCTACTACCTTCTATGAATTTAAAAATCAGGGTGAGAAGCTCACATTTTTTTCACAAGGGTGCTTTGAGTTTGAAACATGTTTTAGAACAAGGTACTATGAGTACATATGATTTATTTTTTAGCACATAAGTCAACCTGAGAGGTTAACACATTCTGGTAATAGGAAGCAAGTCAAACTGATAGCTATTAAAGGTAAAGGACCTTTTTTCTTTTAAATTAAAAAACTGTTAATTCATTTCTTTCCCCTGAATTTTATTGCTATGATTATGACTTAATAATCTGAGTCTGAAAAAAATGTCATGTTGCATAGGAGACCCAGAGTTGTCTACAGAGTATGAAGACTGTAAAAGAAAAGTACGTAAATATTTTTGTATTTGTTCGATTTTAGAGAAAATCTATAACGGGACCTGAAGAAGTGGTACAGCCACGGAACTGATGTCCCAGAAGAAAAAATTACTCATCTTAGTAATTATGTTTCTTTTAATGGAGTCTTGCTGTATTCTGACTATTGCAGTTAGCCCCAGCCTTTAAACTGCCCCGGAGAACAAAGGGTTAACTTTCTATGCACAGCATAGAATGCTGAGCTCGAGCTCGGTTGAGGTCTCTGTCTGGAGCCCTTTGAAATCCAACTGTCAGATTCTTACAAGCAAAAACTCACTAACTATTCTATGTGGAAATTGTCAAATTTTTACTAGCCAACTGGCAAAAAAAAGTTTTGGATCCCCAAAAGAAGACTCAAGTCAGGAAACCAAAAACCAATCCAAATAAGAATAAATATAAAACAAACACCCAAACAAAAAGAAGAGGGTGTAAAAGGCGCACCCCTGAGATGCAACACTGCACCTGCCCTCCCACTTCCCAAAAACAGGTTCTGAGAGGGGAAGCAGTGAGGGAAGTCAGACTACAGCAAGACTCCATTAGAAGAAACATAATTACTAAGGTGAGTCATTTTTTCTTCAAACAACATGAAGTCTTGCTGTATTCTGACTACTGCAGACTACCAAGCAGTACCTCCATGGAAGAGGGACAGAACCTACTTTGGGAATAAAGCTCGAAGTACTGCTGTGCCGAGACAGGCATCACTCCTAGGCTGGATATCCAGAGAGTAATGCTTGGTAAAGGTATGGGCTGTTTTCCAGGTGGCTGCTTGACAAATTTCTAAGAGAGGAATATCCCTGGCAGCAGCTAGGGAAGCAGCTGTACCTCTAGTGGAGTGAGCCCTCAGGCCTGAGGGTGGAATTTTTCCTAGTTTCTCATAGCAGAATTGTATACAAGATACAATCCACCTGGCAATAGTTCTCTTGGTGGCAGGTTTGCCCTTCTCCATAAGTGAGGAACAGCTGGAGGGAATCAAACCTGTGACCCTTGGTATGCTCTATATAGTAGCTAAGGGCCCTATTAACATCTAAACTGTGTAGCCTCCTCTCTCCTGAAGAGGAATGATCAGTGAAGAAAACAGGAAGAGACACAGACTGGTTCAGGTGAAAATCTGAAACCACTTTTGGCAAGAACCTTCTATTGGTTCTAAGGACCACTTTATCCCTATGAAAGGAGATAAAATCAGGTTCCACTGACAGGGCTTGCAGTTTACTGATACGTCTGGCAGACGTAATGGCTACTAAAAACACAGTTTTCCAAGTCAAGTACTTAAGCTCTACTGAGGACATAGGCTCAAAGGGAGGCTGCATCAATTGAGCAATACAAACATTTAAATCCCAGGCAGGGGCAGGGTCTCTGAATGGAGGACTGGTATGAAGCAATCCTTTGAAAAATTTACAGAACACAGGATGAGATGATAGTGAGGAAGACTTCCCCACTAACAGAAAAACAGAGACAGCTGATATGTGTACTTTGAGAGTAGCTGGTCTGAGGCCTAGGCCATTAAGATGGACCATATAATTCAGAACTATAGGCAATTCAGCAGTGTCTGGGGAAATATGCTGCTTAGAACACCAAATGCTGAATCTCTTCTATTTGGAGGTATAGGTCTTTCTAGTGGTGGGCTTTCGAGAGGCTTTGAGGATGTCCAGAACTCCCTGAGACAGATGCAAATCTGCATACTCTAACTCCTGAAGAGCCATTCCTTGAGATTGAGAGACTGAAGATTGGGGTACCAAATCCTCCCCTGAGAGGAGGTTACCAGGTTGTAATTCCTAGGAAGAGGCAGGGGAAGATGGACTGCTAGGGACAGTAACAGGGGGTACCAAGGCTGTCTGGCCCAATCTGGAGCAATCATAGAAACACAGAAACATAGACTTTGACGGCAGATAAGGACCGCTTGGCCCATCTAGTCTGCCCATTTCCCTACCTACAGGATAGGCCGCAGATCCTAGTTAACCAACAGCCTATTTCTTCCTACCCCCCACAAGAATTGCCTTATGTCTGTCCCATGCATTCTTGAAATCTCCTACAGTTTTAGACCCCACAACCTCCTCAGGAAGGCTGTTCCATGCACCCACTACTCTCTCTGTGAAATACTTCCTCCTCACATTGCCCCTGAACCGCCCTCCTTCTATCTTTAAATTGTGTCCCCTTGTTCTTGTAAGTCTCTTTTTCTGAAAGATGCTACCCTCTTGGACTTTGTTGAGTCCACTGAGGTACTTAAAAGTTTCTATCATGTCCCCCTCTCCTTCTTTCCTCAAGGGTATACATATTAAGCTCATTTAGTCTCTCCTCATCGGCTTCTCTTGCAGACCCTGCACCATTTTAGTTGCCCTCCTCTGGACTACCTCTATCCTGTCTATGTCCTTGCAGATGAGGTCTCCAGAACTGGACACAGTACTCAGATGGGGTCTCACCAACTGTCTGTACAGAGGGATAACAACTTCCTGTTTTCTGCTGCTGATGCCTCTCCCATACATCCCAGTATACCCCCAGCCCTCTCTACTGCCTTCTCACATTGATTGCTAACCTTAAGGTCATCTGATATGATTACCCCCAGGTCCCTTTCCTTTTTTGTTGTTGTTACTACCTCCCCACCCACTGTGTATTCTTCCCCTGGGTTCTTGTTTCCCAGGTGCATTATTTTGCACTTCTTTGCATTGAATCCTAGCTGCCATACTTCTGACCATTCCTCCAACCTTGCCAAGTCCCTTTCTCACTTTGCAAGATTGTGACTTTATCTTGACTAAAACTTTGAACAGTAGAGGAAAGGGAAGGAAAGCATACAGAAATTTTCCTTCCCAGTTCAGAATCAGAGCATCCAGACGGACTGTGCCCAAGACTGGGAGTCTGCAACAAAAGAGAGGAAGTTGGTGATTGTCTGGGGCTGCAAAGAGATCTACCTCTGGAGTGCCCCACCTTGAAAAAAATCACCTTCGAGTCCAGGGACCATTCGTGATGGCCCTGTGAAATCCTGCTCAGTGCATCTGCTAGCACATTGTCCTTCCCCGGAAGGTGGACTGCTATCAGAGAGGTTTGCAGGGAATAAGCCAGGGACCACAACTTCAAGGCTTCTGTGCACAAGGCCATAGACCGCATGCCTCCCTGCTTGTTAATGTACCACATGGTGGTGGTGTTGTCTGTTCTGACTTGAACCACCTTGTTCTGCACTGACTGAGAGAAAGCTTGCAGGGCCAGAAAAACTACCCTGAGTTCCAGAAGACTTGATATGGAGAAGAGATTCCTGAGGGGACCACAGTCCCTGGGCAGTGAGTGCCCCCAGATGGGCTCCCCAGCCCAGGAGGGAAGCATCCGTGGTAAGAACCACTGAATGAGACTGAGTGGCAAATGGGACCCCTTTCCTTAAATTGTCCTGATCCTGCCACCACTGAAGGGCTTGGATCAGGGTTCGGGTCACTGGGATCAGTTTCGTAAGGGAATCCTTCTTTTGGGACCAAAAGGCCCTCAGATGGAACTGAATGTCCCTCATCTGGAATCTTGCCCCTTGGACCACTGCTATAGAGGCTGCCATGTGGCCCAAGAGCTGGAGGAAATGCCTTGCTGGTCGAGACACCTGAAGGCTGAAGGAAGAAGCCAGTTCTATAAGGACTCTTGCCCTTTCCAGGGGAAGAAAGGCTCTTGCTTTGACAGTATCCAGCTCTGCCCTTATAAAGGTAAGGAGCTGCACTGGCTGGAGAACTGACTTGGGAAGGTTGAAAAGAAATCCTAGAGAAGTAAGCACTTGCTGGGTCACTTGCAGGTCTAACTTGACTTGGTCTGGGGACTGGCCCACTATGAGCCAGTCGTCCAGATATGGAAAAATGGAAATCTTTTGCCTCCTTAGAAAGGCAACTACTACTACCAGGCACTTTGTGAAGACCCTTGGGGATGAAGTTAGGCCAAAGGGCATTGCTCTGAATTTATAGTGGCCTGAGGGCAACTCGAACCTGAGGTACTTTCTGTGGGAGCGCCTGATGGAAATGTGAAAATAGGCATCTTTGAGGTCCAGGGAGGCAAGCCAGTCCCCTGGCCTTAGAGAGGGAAGGATTATTCCCAGAATTACCATCTTGAACTCTGGTTTTAAAAGAAGTTTGTTTAGGTATCTTAGGTCTAGGATGGGTCGCCACTCCCCTGTCTTTTTTGTGGGTAAGGAAGTACCTGGAGTACAGACCTTTGCCCCACTGTAGGGTAGGTACTCTCTCTCTATAGCTCTTAAAGCTAGGAGAAAAGAAACCTCTGCCTCTAGGGCAAGGGTTTCTGAGAGACCTGCAGGTGGAAAAGACATGGCTCCCATCTTAAGAAATTTTTTGAAGCTGAGAACCAGTCCCTGGCCTACTATTTCTAGGACCCACTTGTCTGATGTAATAGACATCCAGTCCTGGACGAAGTAAGTCAGCCTGCCCCCTACTGGAATAGGAGAGTCAACCCGGGCAGGCCCATCAGGGTGTCTGCTTGGCAGGGGCCTTAGGCTGAGGAGTGGATGCAGCCCTGCTCATCCCCCTTCTGCCTCTCCCTCTGAAGAACCCCCTCTGTGAAAAGGAAGAGGAGGCCTGTGGCTGGTAGAAAGGCCTGTCCCTAGACTGCTGCCTTTGAGGAGTTGCCTGCCTCTCTTTGGCCTGAGCACTCCTGTAAGTGGTCCTGTACTCATCCATTTTCTTCATGCAATTCTCTGTCTGCTCCCCAAACAGAGAATTATCCACTACAGAAAAATCCATGGCCTTAGCCTGGGTATCCTGCGAAAGGCTAGTACATCTGAGCCAAGCAATTCTCCGAAGAGCCACAGATGTAGCCATGACTCTTGATGACATCACTGGAGTCCATAGCAGCATGAAACTGAACTTTTGATGCCTCAATCCCATCTGCAGCCACCTCCTCCAGCTCCTTGGCTAGCTGGGGGGAGGCATGTTTAGCCACTGCCAGTACAGTGTCTCATCTGGACTTCTGGTACCTGGCTGTATAGACCATATAATTTGCCTGCCTGAGTCCCAAGGAAGATGTCATGTACTGTTTTTTTGCCATGGCATCAATCTTCCTGGAGTCTTTATCTCGGAGGTGTGAAGCCAAGGGAATGTTTGCCTTGTCACAGGCAGCAGCCTGCACTACCCCAACATGGCTGCATTTCTGGTATAAAAACCTCTGTATCTGAGCCTGATAGTGTGTACCTCTTGTCCATCCTGTCAACAGGGGGTACAGAATTGGGAAACTTCAGGATTTTTTGTGTCCGTTTCCCAAAGGATTTGTGAAGGGGAACAGACAGTCTCCTGGACTCTGGGATGTCCATCATTTCCACATAATCAGGCTCCTCCTGGTCCTCCATTGCCTCCTCCATAGGAAGCTGGAGGGTTTCAGCCACTTTTCTGTAAAACAAAAAATGGGAAGAGGACTCAGAAAGCCTAGGAGGGGATACACCTGAAGGTCTGTCTGGGGAGATGGCCGGTTCCACTGGCACATCCAGACTTTCATCATCACCACCTTCATCTTCAAACTCCCCCTCCTCCACAAACTCCAGTTCATAAAATCTTCAGAGGTATCATCTTGAACTGGGGGAACCGACCGAACCGAACCCCTGCGAAAAGGTGCCGGATCGGTTGGAACCGGGTGAAGAGATTCCACAATATGAATCGCTCTGGCGATTTCCTCGGCGGTCGGAACATGAACCTCTGGATCTGAATCGGTCGATTTTTCTTTGCGTTTCCTTTTTGTAGGAACCAACCCCTCAGGATCGGCTCATCTCTTGCCTGAAGAAGTATCGCCCCGGTCAGAGGGCACTCCTTCTGGTTTGGTCGGAATCGAACCAGGCTGGCCATCCGGGTCAGTGGACTTCTCAGTCTCCTTTTTCCTCAGTCTACCCAGTCTCTTTTCAAGGGTAGATTAAGGAATTTTTTACAAATTTGGCAGTCTGAATCGAGGTGTTCAAACCCCAGACAAACACAGGTGGTGTGGAGGTTGGCCTTAGCAAAGACCTCCCCACACTCACTGCAGTGTTGAAACACAGTGGGTCCATTTTTTTTCTTGGGTTTCTCAGACATGGCCAACCTAACCAAACTTACCCTTTTTATGGCAACCGCCAGGCAAGACTCCCTTATTGGTTCCTAACCGTGTCACGGGTGTTGGAAAAAACCGTTCAAAACACTTTTTTTTTTTTTTTTTAGAACCGATAAGAACCGGTAAACACACTCTAAAGTAAAACACAAGGATTCAATACAAATGATCGGTTTAGCCGAACTGATCTAACACTTTACAATTTCCACACAGAAAAACAGAACAAAACCTATTTAGTACCACAGACAGAGACTGAACCGACTATGTGGAAATAAATTCGGTCAAAAACATTCAACTTAACCGAGACTTTAACCGACTTTCGAACCGAGCTGAAGGAGAAATCTCCGGAGCGACTGTTCAGTGAGGCGGAGTAAAGAATCTGATGGTTGGATTTCAAAGGGCACAGACAGAGACCTCAACCGAGTTCGAGCTCAGCATTCTATGCTCTGCATAGAAAGTTAACCCTTTGTTCTCTGGGGCTAACTGCAATAGTTAGAATACAGCAAGACTTCATGTTGTTTGAGTAAAAGATAATAAACAAGAATTATATAATACAGTGGTGTTCATCCTTTATTATTTTGTTGTGGTATGTTGCAGGTGCTAAAAGGATGACCCAAATGCTAAATTAATCAATAAACAAATAGAGCAACCTGATAAGCTTTAATTGATCTATGGAGGACATTCTCTTGAAGAGCTACTGTTACTGGTTAAGTAACAAATATATCTTCTCCAAGGACATCTTTCTCCAGACAGCCATACCTTTAAAACTATTCCCAAGCAGTACAGGACAACAGAATGGCCAGAATACTGCAGAACATAACAGACCTTGCAGAAAGGCAAGGCCAAAACAAATCCATCTAAGGTACATCAGAACCAAAACACAGTATTTAGAGAAAGGATGGATAACTGTAGTCCATGATGTAGCAAAGCACATATCAGTCGCCGGAATGTAAACAAGCTGCAGAGGAGACTGTGCCATGGGTGTCAGACCCACTGACAGTACGAGGAAGCACCCTGCTATGCTAGGGGAAACAAAAGACAATGCAAGATGCGAACCATTCTAGAACGCTAGGACACAGAAATGGGTATGCACCATTCTGGTAGCAAAACAAAAAGTCGTGAGGACTGTGTGCAGTCAGACATGTAGGACCCTATGGTCATCCAATGAATGAAGGATATCAGCACCCACATTCAGAGGGGAAGGAAGTAAAACACAGGGAGGTAGAGAGCTTGAGGCAGTAAACAGGCAAACAGCACGCTAGGAAGAAACTGAGGATGGGTATAGAATAAAACCCCAATCCTAGAGATCAAGAAGAAATGGGGGATCACTAACTAATGCCTAAAGCACTAAATACTAGCAAGGTAAGGCCAAGGCAACCAAACCAAGTGCCACACAGCCATGGGAACTCATTCTGTAAGTGGCAGCAGGTCCAAATGGAGCCTTTATAAGGACGCCAGAACCAAATGAAGGTCCCATATCGGAATCGTTCAACTACTGGGAGATACCAAAAAGAAGCATTCTTAGGAACCTGCAGGACCCCACCAAATGAGCTAAAGCCTTGCTCGTGTAGAGGGTAAGGAAGATGCAAAAGAGCACTTCTGCACCAAAAAAGCACCAGAAGCCAAAGTCAGATACGAACAAGTGGTAGACCAAAGCGCATCCAGCTGGAAAGCAGAAGGTTCCAGGGAGTGAGGCACACCAAATACTGAAACGGGGAACATGGGTGCAGAGGAGACAGCGGCCCAGCTGCCAAGAGAGTGTCCAAGTCAGTAGGAGAAATCCTCAAACTGGGCAGAACCATGGCAGCAGGAGCTAGGACTGATGTAGCAGGGATGGAAGTTCCAGATGCCACAGGCAGCCCACGAAAGAGAAAGAAAGAAAACAGAAAAACAACAAATCATAAGAGGGAGGGGAGCCCAACACAAAGGGGTCACATCCAGGACTAAACCAGAAGGGGGCCACTAGAATAAAGTCTGCCAGGGATGCAGAGTGACAGTAAATACTACAGAAGCAGAGGATGAAGGACCCAGCTAGGGAAGAGAGAGAATATAACCATAAGCCAAGACAACACCAAGCCGAGGAACAAGCCACAAGAGGCCTGAAACAAGACTGATATGGATGCAGACCAGAGGCACAGAACACTAGAATAGAAAAGTACAGTTACGTAAGAACTTTATTATGTTCATATTTACTTTTGAGAGGAGCTCTTGCAGCAGGTAATACTATTAGGACTAAGACTGCCAGGCGTTAGGACCCCACGGAAACATTTTCTAGCTAGCAGACTATGGTGGGGGGACCACCCCCAACATCAGACATGGTATATTTTGGCACCTGGTGCCATCTCAGTTCTCCCGCTGGAGACCCGGCTGAAAACAAATACTGGGAGAACCAAGAGGGTCTCATAATCCCAAAGAGAAAAAGTGAATTTTTGTCCTGGGGGAAGAAGAGTGGGAAAGTCACCTGCTGCAAGAGCTCCTCTCGAAGATCTACTGTTATGGTAAGTTCTTACGTAACTGTACTATCTCACTTCGGGGGTTGGGGGAGCTCTTGTGGCAGGTAATTCCATTAGGACAGAGTCCCAAGCAGTACCCCAAGAGAGACCAGGTCAGAGGAGTGGAGGACAAAAAACAGATGTAAGCAATTAGGAGAGGAGCTCATGAAGGAATGCAAGACCGAAACCTGCTCTCCTCCTGGAGGCAATGTCCAGGCTATAATGCCTAATGAATGTGTATACTGAGTTCCAAGTAGTGGCTGCACAGAGGTCTGCTGACGACACATTCCTCAGAGAGGCAAAGGACGTAGCTACTCTCCTAGTGGAGTGTCCTTTTATCGGTCCCGCAAGGGTTTGTTGTGGTGCTGATAAAATGTAATGCAATGTACTAACCACTTGGTTAGTGCTTGCTTGGTCACAGGAGCTCCAGCCTTCCTGTGGGCAAAGGAGACAAACAACTGGTCTGTCTTCCTAACAGAAATGGCTCTGGAAAGATGACGCAAAATTCTGTGTACATCCAGAGTGCGTAACTGGGCTTCGCCTCTATTGGAATGCTCCGAATAATAAACAGGTAGCTGAATGTCCTGGTTCAATGTGAATTCAGACACTACCTTTGGCAGAAACTTAGGATTTGTTCACAGGGCCACCCTGTCCCTGTGGAAAATAAGGTAATGCTCTTTACACATCAAGGCCTGAAATTCGGAAATCCTCTGAGCTGAAGTAATGGCAACTCAAAACAACGCCTTCCAAGAAAGAAGGCAAAGCTCACAAGTCGTGGCTGGTTCAAAAGGGGGCAGGGTGAGTTTTTCAGAGACAAACAGGCGATCCCATGGAGGCACAAGGTCTCTCCTGGGTGGTTTGATATGTAAGACTCCTCATAAGAAGGTCTTACAGATGTCCAGCTGTGCTAGATTCTTCCCATTCAGTGGTACGTGGTAAGCTGAAATAGCACAGAGTTGCACCTTGATGGACGAGCAGCTAAGGCCCAAGTCCGAAAGGTGGAGAAGGTACTGTAGCACAGATTCCACCGGACAACCCAGGGGGTCCAGAGAGCGCGGAGTTACTCATAAGCAGAATCTCTTCCATTTCACGGCATAAGTTGCCCTGGTATAGGGCTTCCTTATCGCCACAAGGACCCCTGCTATTCACTGGCACACCCCGAATCTGTTCTGGGCTAGGACTGCAGGAGCCAAGCATGCAGGTGCAGGGACTGAAGTGTCAGATGGACAAATATCCCTTGGTCCTGAGACAGCAAGTGCGTGGGAGAGAGGGGCAATGGAAGAGGTGGTTCTGATGCTAGCTGTTGCAGTAAAGGGAACCAGATCTGTCGGGGCCAGAATGGAGCTATCAGAACCATTCTGGCCTCCTCCACCTGTAGCTTGAGCAGAACTCTCAACCAGGGGAAAGGGAGGGAAGATGTACAGAAACCTCCCTACCCAAGAGAAGGACAATGTGTCTTGCCAATAAACACCAGGCCCTGGATCTAACGAGCACAAATTGGGCAGTTTGGCGTTGTGTGGGTACGCAAAAAGGTCCAGTTCTGGCTGGCCCCACCTGTCAAAGAGGTGCTCTGCGACCTCTTGCTGTATTTCCCACTTGTGGTTTAGAGACCGAGAGCGACTTGGGCTGTCTGCAAGGGCGTTCTGAATGCCTGGAACGTGCACTGATGTGAGATCCAGGTTGTGGTCCACCGCCCAGGACTAAACTCTCATGGCTTCCCGCATAGGGGGTAGGAATGAGTTCCTCCCTGCTTGCTGATGTGGAATACCACCAGGGTATTGTCTGACTGAACCAAGAGTGGGCCCGGACTGATCAAGCCCTGAAAAGCCTCTAGGGCATACAGCACCGCTCTCATCTCGAGAATGCTGATGTGCAGAGACCTTTCTATGGAATCCCAGGAGCCCCTGGTCTGATGGGTACCTAGATGCGCTCCCCACCCTAGGCCAGAGGTGTCCATAGTGAGAATCTGACTCGGGCTGGATCGCACGAAGGCCGTTCCTAAGCTTTAGTGAGCTGGGTTTAGTCACCAAGTCAGTGACTGACGAACCGCTGACGATACTCGAATGAGCTGATCCAGTTCATCTGTGCCCTGGTTCCACTGAACCTGGAGGTGCCACTGGAGGACCCTCATGTTCAGGCGCACCACACGCTGCAGCCATATGGCCTAGTAGCTGGACAACCAGCCTTGCTGAAACCAGGTTGGAGTTCTGAATCCTGTGTGCTGTCCCTCTTAGCCTCTGTGCCCGATCCGTGGGCAAGAAGGCTATCCCTTGCGCCGCATCGAGGACTGCTCCTATGTACTGCAGCCTCTGAGTGGGCCTTGGGTATGACTTGGGTAAGTTCAAGGTGATGCCCAGGGACTGGAACATCCTGACTGTCTCTTCCAAGGACTTTGTTAACTGGTCCTCTGACTGGGCAGTGAGGAGCCAATTGACCAAGTGGGGTAAACAAAGTGACCCCTTCTCCTGAGGGCTGCCGCCGCTACTGTCAGGCACTTGGTACAAGCCCTTGAAGCTGACGATAGGCCAAAAGGCAGGACCCGGAACTGGTAGTGTTCGCCTTGGAAGGTGAAGCGTAAGAACTTCTTGTGGGATGGCAGAATCCTGATGTGCATGTATGCGTCCTGCATGTCCAGGGAACAGAGCCAGTCTCTTTGATGGAGCATGGGCAACAGGCTTGCCAGTGTCACCATCCTGAATCTCTTGTATTTAATGTACTCGTTCAGCTGGCTGAGATCCAGAATGGGGCGGAAGTCTCCCGTTTTCTTTGGAACCAGGAAGACATGGGAGTAGAAACCCCTGCCTCTCTGGGCAAAGGGTACCTCCTGGATGGCTTGTTTCTCTAGCAAAGCCTGGATTTCTGCTCTCAGAAGGAATGCATGGGAGGGTGAACAGTGGGAGGGGATTGGAGGGTTGTCCGGTGGAATGCAGGCGAATTCGAGAGAGTAGCCTCTCTCCACCACCTGCAGGATCCATTGGTCTGATGTTATATTGGACTATCCAGGTAGGTAGAGGGAGAATCTCCCTCCTACTGCTTCCCCCTGCACTTGCGGTGGGAGGGGGAGGGCTGGTAGGTAGTCATGCCGTGGAAGGGGAGTTCAGCAGGAGAGGTCTGGGCGCTTTGGGGTGTTTAGGGCCCTGTGCGCTGAAAGGGACAGGGTGGCCACACCTCTTGAAGGCTCCCTTTTGCTGAGTTTGCCATTTCCCCTGTTGCCCTTGTTTATGAAAATGACGATGGCGGGTGGTCTGAGGCTCCGACCTATACATCTTGTGGACCTCAGAGACCACCTTTCCCAAGTCCTGTAGACCTGTAATCACTTTCTCAGCCTCTTGCCCAAAGAGAACAGGACCCTGGAAGGCAGTGTCCAAGATGGCATCTTGGAGGTCCTGACGAAACCACGAAACTTGGACCCAGGCATGCCGCATCTGCTGCATCGTATGAACATCTGAGAACATGTTTATCCACCTCCAGACCCGACTGCAAGACGGCTAGGAGTTCTGCTTGCCCCTCCGACTCCAGCTGAGCTTTGGCTAGGTCCATGGCCTCTGCCCAGAGAGATTTTTGATAGGTCACCATGTGAGCCAAACAGTTTAGGGAATGAATTGTTCCAGTGGCTGACGCGTAGATCTTCCTGCCCATATGGTCAAGTTTCTTGGATTCTGGGTCAGGAGGTTGAGCACTCGTATGTCTTGCCTGCTGGGCCCTGTCGTGGGCAGCCATTAGCACCACTGAATCACTCTTCAGATTCTCCCCTAGGAATGGCTGCTCTTTTAGAGTCCGTTAAAACCTGTTTGCCTTTCTTGGCACTGCTGGCGTAGTAGCTGGGTGCTGCCAAGAGAGTCCGGCAACATCTTGGAAAGGCTCCATTAAGGGGAGAATGACCAGAGACTTTTGGTCAGTGGCCCCTAAGAACTTCGTCAAGCGCCCCTTTCCAGGTCCAACTCCTCTTTGTCCCGTTGGTACAAGGCTTGAATGTGCCGCATGGTAGCTATAAAAGACGGATCATCTGGTGGGGATCGCAGAGAGTTTCTTGGCCCTTGGGAAGGAACAGGAGGCTCCTCATCTGAAATGTAGTCCTAGGAGGATTCTCTAGCATTGTCCCCTGAGGACGACGGCGGACATCCACTGAAGGGTACAGACGGCAGGTGATGTTTCCTGTTCCTGGCACCCGACAGCTGCTGATCTTTGTCCCTTGGTGGCCGGTGGCCCTTAGGGGAAGGAGGGGGAATGGGAGGCTTGGGAGAAGGGTCCCTGGGTAGTGGTCTTAACGGGGATGGATCTCTGGGCCTACAGAGCAGATCCCCTTTCACTGTATTCCACCAAGAGGTGAATAAGACCCCGACATCCGCTAAAGGGACGACCGGGGGGGGGGGGGTGTTGGTCGACGGGTCTGGCATTCCCTTGGGAACCGGCACCTCATCTATAGGCACCTCTTCTGCAGGCGTCTTTGGTAAAGGGTCTGGTTCGACCCCTGAGGCAGCTTCTTCCTCTGGCTGAGGCAGCTTCTTCCTCTGGCTGAGGCAGCTTCTTCCTCTGGCTGAGGCAGCTTCTTCCTCTGGCTGAGGCAGCTTCTTCCTCTGGCTGGTCGTCTGGTTTGTCAGGCGGAGGGGGCCTCGTTTCTGTGGGCAGCTTGTCAGATGCCTGATCTTTTGGGGCATCTGGTCATGGTCTGGGGTAGAGCTGGATGGACTAGAGGTCTGTCTGCAGTCTGAGGCAGACGTCTTCTTTTCAGGAGGGGGAGGTGTCCGCCGCCTGCTGGAATCATCATGCTTCTTAGGTTTTTCAGACGAACCGCCATGCTTTCAGGCAGCATCCGAAGACCTGCTCGAGGCAGACGCCTGTCCCTCTTGAGTAGACCCATGTGAGGACTTGTGGAGTTGGTGGGCCAAGGGGACCTGGCTGGACGAACACCATGAAGCAGAAGACTCCCTACCTTTTTCGTGGGATGAGGAGGAAGTCTTCTTTGAGGTACGCCCAAAACAGATTTGGCAACTGGGGGAACCGACTGACCTCCCACCGGAGGCAGTTGAAGCAGAAGTACGCTAAGGAGATTTTGGGTGGGATGCTGAACTGGCCCTTTCTTTTTCTCTCTGATGATTAATCCCTCCCAACTGTTTCTCCTTGGGGAGACTCCTAGGTGAGGAAGAAGAACTATGCCTAGTGGGTCTTCTGCATGGTGACCACTTTTGTTCCAGAAGGTATGCTTTCAATGTGTTGGCCCGTCCAGTTCTCGTCTTGTTATTGAACTTCTAGCAGTGTGGGCAATCGTCAGGCCGGTGGTCTGGGCCTAGGCAGATCAAGCAGGCCGAGTGGCCGTCTCTCGCTGGGATCTGCTTCCCACACTGACACTTCATCTTCAGTCGAACGGTAGGCAATGAAGACATGCAATTTTGTCAAGAAAACAACAACTTTAAACTAATTAACGAACTACGTAAAGATGCAAAAAGAGCGGTCAACTGCGGCACTGAGATGTCTGAGGATCCGATGTAAGCGGGCGATGGTGGGAAAAGAACTGAGATGGAGCCGGGGGACCTCCCCCTTTATGCTACATCTGAAGTTGGGCGGAGCAGACGTTGGAGGTGGTTTCCCGCCATAGACTGCTAGCTAGAAAACATTTCTGTGAGGTCTTAACGCCTGGTGGCCTTAGTCCTAACGGTATTACCTGCTGCAAGAGCCCCCAAGTGAGATCAATAAAAACCCACATGGAGAACAGCTGTGAGACCAACGGTAGATGCTCAGTAAGAAGGGAGGAAGTCCATCGGGGTAGCCCCAGGCCTCCACGAAAATATGGGGCAAAGTCAGCGGTAGTTCTGGAATGCTTATTAGCAGTCAGAGACAGGTTTTAACACAACTCCCTATAACAACATGTGAAGGAACGACCAAGCAAAACTAGGTGAGGCGAAACAGCCACCTACAAAGCCCACAAACACTAGGACAGCCTGTTGAACACCTAACCGAGGCAGGACCAAGAAATACCCAAAGTATAACCACTGAGACGACCCAGATGGAAGGACCAATAGGAGAGCCCAGAAAACCAACAAAGGATGCATGGCGGTGCAAAAAACCAAACATGCCAGGGTAGTATCATGTAAGAAGGGCCTGCAGGGAGGGAGAAGGATAACCACATCCTGAAGGAAAGCTGACCACATGCCAAATACTACGAGGCCAGAAAGGGCAAAGCAGCACCAAAAGCCAAACCAGGGCAATAAAACCAGGGATGGGCAACCTGAAGCATGAACGAGCATAACCTGAATACCCCTGGGAGAGCAAAAAGCATCTAATGCGGCAAGGAGCTGTGATATAAGAATTGTGTGCCAATGTTCAAGCTACAGACAACAAAATGCTGTGGACAAGGCAACACGCATGAAATTACAATCAGGCAAGCCGGCCATAAGAGAAGCCAGAGACAGAAACTGCCACTGGCGTCTATGAAGGACTGAAACAAAAATCAGGAAAAGATGCCTGTACGTAAGCTTACGGCAGAATATGTGAAAAGGAAGGCACCAGAAGCATGGACAGAGAGCACAGTGCACAAAAATACGGCAGTACAGACCTATCAACAGCAGTCATGAAGGCCACCAAGCCAGTTTCAGGCAGAGCGGGGGCAGAACAGGCAGGATAGTTTAAAGTCACTGGCCCAGGAACCCCTAGCAAGAACCATGGCAATGCCGAAAGGTCTAGGAAACTAACAATGTCAACATGTTGTGGAAACCCCCACATCCTCAGACCCCCCAAAAAAAAAAAACAGTAGGCAAAGAGTCGGATCCACGAGTAAGGGGAGAGTTGAACTCCAAGCCATGTAGACAAAAACAGCTAGAAGAGCAGAAGCTACATCCCAACAGCAGTAATATGAGAAAGGAGGGAACAAAATCCCAAGTCAAAATGGGTATAGAATGGTTAAACTCCAAACAGCACTGATATCAACCATGGGGCCAAGCTGACAATGGCTGTGGAGATTACGTCAGCAGCAGTACTCGAGGAGCACAACCTCCATGATATTAGCGTTCAAAACAAGCACAATAATGAGTAACAGGATTGTAATAGTACCCTTACAGGAGCCAGCTACCATTTGGCAAGTGACAGAGGGTCCCACCTGAAACAGATGCTGATAGATGTGCCAGCAAATCAAAATACAAAGAGACCAAAGGTCCTGGAAGCTCCAGTATATCAACAGTGATGACAGGGGCAGTGACAACGGAGAGACTGACAAGGGTGACAGACGGCCCAAAGAAACCCAATCAATGGAAACAAATCCACATTGTACTGGAATGTTTAACAAACGATTAACAAGCTGGCAGACAGTTGTGCCAAGGAAGACAAAACTGGGCTGCCATCCAGGAAACCACAGGTGGCCGCGTACCAAAATGGAAGCCACAGCAGCAACAAGGAGAAGGCAAGTCACAACAAACTCTGTGAACCAGCACAGGTGCGAGGCCGACAAGAATGGTGATGACAAAGCCAAGTACAGTCCCTGGAGTAACACAGAAAACAGTGATAAAGTAACAGAAACAGCTGCTAAGTGAAGTCAGACAATGCTCCATGAGCAAATGCTACCAGACAGCACAAGTGCTTGGATCACAGAGAGAGCACTGACAGGGAGGATGGCAACAACGACAGAAGTAGAACAGGAAACAGCAGTCACAAGAAATGGAAATTACTTACCTATCGTAATTCTTGAACTTCTTGGACAAGTCTCCACCACTCATTCACACTAATGGGATCTACGCCGGAGGCACTAGGACCCAGCGGGAGCAAACTTTTTGCTAGAGGGTCGGTGCCAGAGATGGAGCCGTGAGGAGCAGCACCGCGAGCCTCAGCTCGTGCGGTAATGACTATCTTGGCGTCGACCCTCCAACCGCCTCAGTACCTTTTTTTCCGAGGAGGTGCAGCGTAACTAACCTAGAAGGATAGCCTAACCAAAAAACCGGACATAAGATAGTCCGGACGACCTGTATAAGAAGGGTCAACAAAGAAGTCTTCACAGCCTAAAGATTGAGGGAGTGAAGACCAATAACAGAGGTGAGCTCGGGGGATGGTGGGTGGGCGTGTGAATGAGTGGTGGAGACTCGTCCAAGAAGATCAAGAATTACGGTAGGTACATAATTTCCACATCTTCCTGGACATAAAGTCTCCACCACTCATTCACACTAAGGGGAGAGTACCGAGCTAATGATCCCCCAAGAGGGGGGCAGGAGAGACCAAGAGCTCACAGTTTTAGGACCGATGTCCATTAAGGATGGTTCTGCCGGAAGAAAGATGTTGTCTGGCATGGACATCCAGGGCATAGTGTTTGATGAAAGTATGCACTGAGCTCCAGTTGGCCGCATTGCAACTATCTGCAATGGGCATGCTGCGGATTTCCGCTAGGGATGCCACGACCGCTCTAGTAGAGTGAGCGTACACTCTGCCCTCCAGCTTAACCTGTGCGATGGAATAACAGTGGTGAAGGCATGCCACCAGCCATACTGAAATACATCTGATAGTGACAGGTTTACCCAGCCGGATCTCGCTGAAGGAAACAAACAGTTGTTGAGCTTTGCGAAAATCTTTTATTCTATCTAGATAGAAACGTAAAGCTCTTTTGACATCCAAGAAATGAAAAGAATGCTCTCCTTCATTTTGGAAGTTCGCAAAGTAAGTAGGAAGGACCAAAGGTTGGTTTAGATGGAATTCTGAAACAAACTTAGGGAGAAATTTAGGATGGGTCTAAGAACTACTTTGTCTTTATGAAACACAGTATACGGAGGGTCAGTGACCAAGGAATGTATCTCAGAGACCCTGCGGGCCCAGGTAATGGCCACTAGGAAGGCCGTTTTCTAAGTGAGAAATTTTAACTGACAGGTAGCTAGAGGCTCGAAAGGTTTTCGAATGAGCATGTCTAGCACAAGATTAATGTCCCAGGCTGCGACTGGATGTCTGATAGGCGGTCTGGTATGCAGAATTCCCTTAAGAAATCTCTTAACCACAGGTAACTGAGCCAGTGACAAGGGAAGTACTGGCTCATGATAAGCTGAAATGGCACAAAGGTGAACCTTAACTGTAGAGTATTGCAGACCTGAATTTGAGCAGTCTAAAAGGTACTCTACAACTTTATCTGGTGGGCAGGAAAAAGGATTCAAAGAGGATTTTGCACACCAGAGCAAAAAACACTTCCATTTGGCTGTGCAAGTTTTCCTAGTGGCTGGCTTGCGCGCAGCCAGAAGAATATCTGAAACCCTGCGAGAGACATTGAACCTGTTCACTTCTATCTCTTCAGGAGCCAAGCGTGCAGGTGGAGCGATCTCAGATTGGGATGGACCTCAGGACCCTGAGTCACAAGATTCGTTTGAAGTGGAAGCGGTTTCGGAGGAGTTTCCGACATACTGTTGCGTAGTGGAAACCATATCTGTCGAGGCCAGAAGGGAGCAATGAGGATCATTTTGTCCCCCTGGGACTCTAACTTGAGAAGTACTCTCTGAATTAGAGGAAGAGGCGGAAAGGCGTATAGAAAGAGTTTTGTCCACCGCAGCCTGAACGCATCCTGACAGAAAATGCCAGGCCCTGGATTTCTGGAGCAGAAGAGGGGCAGTTTTGTGTTGAGTGGGAATGCAAAAAGGTCCAGGTCTGGAGTTCCCCACTCTGCGAATAGTGACTGAGCTATGGCTAAGTTGAGAGATCATTCATGAGGATCTGTCTCTTTTCCGCTGAGACGGTCTGCCAGTTCGTTTTGCAAACCCGGCAAGTAGACCGCATGAATTAGAGCCTTGTGCTCCAAGCACCATTCCCACACCCTCACTGCTTCCTTGCATAAGGGGTAAGAGTGAGCACCGCTCTGCTTGTTGATATAATACATCACTGCTTTGTTGTCCGTTTAAAGGAGAATGTTCTTGTGACAGAGAATGTCCTTCAAAGCCCCGACTGCATAAAGGATGGCTCTCATTTCTAAGGCATTTATGTGAAACTGGGACTCAAGCTGAGTCCACGTACCTTGAGTGTGGAGAGTCTGACAGTGAGCTCCCCACCCCATCAGGGACACATCCATGGTAATAGAAATCTGATGATCCAGAGGAGCAAAGGGATACCTTTCCAGAAGATTGTCCTCTTGCGACCACCAGGTCAGTGATCTCTTCAGAGGTTCTGTCACCTTGATGAGAAAGGACTGAAGGTGAGTGGTCGGGGACCACTGAGTACTGAGCATCCATAGAGAGGTTCTCATGTGAAGGCGTGCTAGGGGTACAGTGAACACTGAGGATGCCATGAGACCTAGCATCTGTTGCATCGAGAGAGCTGGAACTGAACTGCTCTCTCTCCGGTGTATCGGGCCATCTGAAGGATATCGCCCCTCCTGTCCTCTGGAAGAAATGCTTTCGCACAGGTGGTGTCCAGAAGAGTTCCTATGAAAAGGAGCCTCTGGGAGTGCTGCAGCTGCTATTTTTTGAGGTTTAGCAGAACTCCCATGGACGTGAGAAAGTGTGAAGCCGTGGCTACGGCGTCTAGAGTTCCCTGCCTGGAAGGACTTGCTAGAAGCCAATCGTCCAGATATGGGAACACTTGTATTCCGATTTTTCTGAGATGCGCTGCGAGAATTGCACAACACTTTGTAAAAACTCGCGGTGCTGAGGATGGCCCAAAGTGCAGGACTCTGAACTGATAATGCTGTCCCAAAGCCACGAACCTTAGGTATTTGTGATGCTTTGGGTGAATCGGAATGTGTTGGTAAGCATCCTGCATGTCCAGGGAGGCTAACCAGTCGTGTTGATGAAGCAAAGGTAACAGGGTTCCTAGCAATATCATTCTGAATTTCTCTTTGGGAAGAAATGTGTGTAATTTTCTGAGGTCCAAAATGGGGCGCATTCCCCCCAGTTTTCTTTGGAACCAGAAAGAAATGGGAGTAGAACCCTGTGTTCTGTTGATCCAGTGGAACTACTTCCACTGCCCTGTTGTTCAGAAGGCCTTGTATTGCGGAGGCGAGAAGTTCTGACTGAAGTACCGACAGCCTGGGCTGTTGTCTGGGGGGACGATCTGGAGGGGTCTCTAAAAAATTGAGGGAATACCCCTTGCGGATTATCCGGAGGACCCATCTGTCTGAGGTTATGGACTTCCATCGAATGTAGAAGCGAGTCAGACGACCTCCCACCGCTGAGGAAGAGTCCCCCTCGGGCAGCTGAGGTGGGACTTGGGCCAACAACTCAGAAGGCGGCACTGGGCACTTTGTGTCCTTGCGCCTTCTGTTGCGTTTTCTTTTGAGACTGAGGGGCTTGGTTTTTATTAAAACCTCCCCTGCCTTTGGCCCGAAAGGACTGATGGTTATGAAACACGTTTGTTAACACCCCCTTGAGAGGGAGCGGGAGGAGGTCGAGCCAATTTAATGGCTGTCCTAGTCTTTTGTGTGGCCTCTAGAGGCTGTTCTACTTGAGGGCCGAAGAGATACGCACCATCGAAAGGCAACGCCGTGACCTGTTGCTGGGCATCATTCATGAAACCTGAAGTGCGCAGCCAGGAATGACGGCGGGTACAAATGCCCGCCTTCGCCGCTCGGGAGGCAGTATCGAAGGAGTCCATAGCTGCTTTAACCTGCTGGCTGTTGGACTCGATACCCCTGGTTATGGTTTGAAGAAGCTCTGAATTAGTGTCAGACTCCGGTAGAGCTTCAACCATTTGTTTGAGCGAATGCCAAAGAATATACTCATATTAAGAGAAATAGCCTTGGTAGCTGGCAATACGCATACCTAGGGTGGAAGCAGCAAAGACTCTCTTACCTAAAGTGTCTATCTTAAGAGATTCTTTGTTTATAGGTCGAGCTGTAGTAGTCTGTGGAAGGACGACCTTATCATTCTCTGCCAAGACTACAAGAGGATCCGCAAAGGCTTGGGATGCCAAAATGGGTCGATCCTTGGGAGCAGCATATTTCCTGTCTATGGACTTAGCCACAGAAGGAATGAGAGCAGGATTATTCCATACCATTTGAGAAAGCATCTCAAAGGAGGGCTGTACCGGAGGGGTCAAATCCATAGGGATCTCCGGAACATGGAGGTATTGGAGTCTTAACAGTTTCCCAGGATCGATATCTGTAGTCTGGAGAGAAAGAGTAGAATTTAAGTTTTTCAGCAGAGACTTAAATGACAGGTCCTCGACCACAGGCTCTGCAGCAGGATTAGATCCTGTTCCTTCCACATCATCACCCAGACGAAGGTCTGGGTCAGGCTCAATGTCATCTTCTGACAGCCCAGGAGGGACTGCATAGACAAGAAAGGAGTAAAAATCAGAAGGAAATGAGGAAGGGAAAGGATTCAAAGAAGAGGAGCTCTGAAGACTGGATGATGCCCTAACAGGCCTCGGCGCCGAAAAGGAGCACGGTGCCGAAAAAACGCACGGCGCCGAAGAGCCACATGGTGCAGAGAATGGCGCTGAGAATGGCGCCGACGAGACGGATGGCGCCGACAACCTCAACGGCGCTGACAGACGCATCAGCGCCGAAGACGGCGCCGAGCGCACCACTGACACCGAAGGCGTCGAAAACATCCCAAGGCCCAAAACGGATTTGAGGAGAAAGGATGAATACCAGGAGATAGAGGCATCGGTGGTGGCCTCCTGTGCGCAGCCGTGTGAGGGGCAAAACACCTAAGCGCGAGTCGACGGCACTGAAGATGGCACCGTCAGACTAGGAAGGCCCACCCGCCCTACCCGATCTCCCGAAAGGCCTGAAGGCTCCGGAGTGACCGAGCCAGGCAGCTGGACCAACTTCCGAGCCCATTTCTCCATAACAGCAGCCCACTGATGAAACTGTTCATCAGAAGACCTACCAGAGGGCGGGGTAGGGCTCTGATGTCAAAGACGTCGGCAACCGGAAACAGAAACTGGCGACTCCGAAGGAGGAGACCGGCAACTAGCCCCAATAACCAACCGTCTACGCGCAGACATATCAGGGGGTGATCTCGAGTAATGCCTTCTCTTTTTTGACCTGTGGGCCGAAGAAGAGCTCGAGGCCGAATGGTGCCGAGAGTGAGACCGTTTACTTTATGCTTCGAGGGGACCGCCCCACCCCTCGGCACTGGACTGCACATTGTCAGACCCTCCCCGGAGAAGGAGGCGGACCGACCCAGCCCGGCTGACTGAACAGCTTTCATACCAATTCTCCCTACCATCACCTGATCCGCTCATGGTCGACTCTGTCAATGTAGTCTGAGACTTCTTTAATAAGAATATTATTACAAAACAATAAAACTGAAAACTATGCTGCTAGTTTGAAGTGTGACTTCCGGTGGGCGAGCGACGTCGTCACTGAAGTGCACTTGACGGTGGGAAAAAAGGAACTGAGGCGGTTGGAGGGTCGACGCCGAGATAGTCATTACCACACGAGCCGAGGCTCGCGGTGCTGCTCCATCTCTGCCGCCGACCCTCTAGCAAAAAGTTTGCTCCTGCTGGGTCCTAGTGCCTCCGGCGCAGATCCCATTAGTGTGAATGAGTGGTGGAGACTTTATGTCCAGGAAGATCAGGCAAGTCGATCAGGCAAAGCCAGGTGACAACCAAGAAGCAGAGGGCTATGGGTCAGTATGAGATCCTGAGCACAGCATCAACAAGTGATCATGGTGCCGTAAGGACATATGGAGTGGTGGTAAATGAAAGTTATGTACTCACTGTAATTCTTGATCTTCCCAAGTATCTCTTTACCATTCATCATGCTTCGATCTATGCTGGAGGACTGGACTCTGCTTGGAAGCTTGTCTCCAAGAAATTTTCAGTGCTGGGGGAGCCGATGTCAGAGATGGCGCCGCCCACGAGGCCCTTGTGTAGTAGCCAGAAACTGACGCAGACTCTTCCCAGCTCCTCAGCTCTGTCCGCCAGGAGAAGAAGAGAGAAACAGGAAGAGACATGGAGGCAAGGGAGCCCAAAGGATAGAGAGGGTGGGAGAAAATAAAGATAAAAGGCTGACTTAATAGGTGATATAGATAAGTAGAGGGACTAGGAAGGGCAGGGATGGCCAGCATGCTGGGTAATCCTATGCAGGAAAAAAAAAAAAAAGAGAAAAGAAATAGGAAGAAAGAAGGAGGAGGAGAGAGCAGGGTGGGACAAACTGGGTAGCCTGGTGGCCACTAAAAAAACTGGTTTGGGACCGGCCCAGTGGCGCTGAGGGTTGAGGCGCTGGACGCCACACCGGTGACTGAGGTTTGGGAACGGACTCAGGCCGCCTGGGGCTGGTAGGGGAGAGGAAGGATCGAGCGTCCCACAGCAGTTCTCCTTCCTCTGGGGAAGGTGGGTGCACCACATCATGCTGAAGCGGCGACTGGCAGAGGCCAGCTGCACTGCAGTGGTGTGCGCAGCGGGGGGGGGGGCGTGGCGGGCGTCAGCATGGATGTGCTCTGACGCCATTGCACGTCCGACTCCCCAGGGGACAGAAAATCAGCGGAAAATCGTGGGACGGTCCTGGCGGCTGATGATGGCGCACTGCGCCCACGGATATGAGAGGCCCCTTGCCAGAAGTGTGGCTGACTCGTGAGCATGGGTTGATTATTTGCGCGCCAGACCTGGTCGGGGGTGTGGTGCTGGCGGCCAGGGGTTATGGGGCCCGCTCCGCAGGAGGAGCATAAATAAAGAGGATAAAAAAAAAAAAAAGGGTTGGGAAGGCTGGGCATAAAAGAGTAAAGAATTTGGGGGGAGGGTTAGGTAGGAGGACAGTTTAAGAGATCACAACCTAGGTGATTTCCTTTCAGAAAGGACAAGCATGATCAACCCTAGAATGCTCTTTTTTTTTTTTTTTTTAATTGTATACTCCCAAGGAGAAGAACAAAATAGGAGGGGTTCGGAGAAAGCAGAGAAAAAACAGGAGGACCTGTGTCAACACTAGCCACCTGCAGGCTCAACTGAAAGAACCTTCTAAAGAAGTGAATGACCTTGGAAAGTGAGAAGAAGTGGGAAAAAAACCTGAGACCTTATTTTTTTCTTTTCAGTAAATCCTCTCAAGGATCCTATTGGTATGACTCTATTATTAACTCAAGCCAAAAGAGGCAGAAAAGCCGGTCTGACCAGAAGAAGGCAGGATTTGCCCAGAAGAAAAATACCATCCGCCCTTAACTCCCACCCTTGAAGAATCAAGGGAGCAGAGGGAGAAGAGAGATGGGGAGGAGGTGCTGCCCAGTGCCTGGCCATAGGTGGGTCGTGATGAATGGTGAAGATACTTGGGAAGATCAAGAAACTTCCCCAAGTCAATCTTCACCAATCATCACGACTGGGTCAAAGTGCTGAGCTGGCAAACCCTGAGGAAGAAAGGATTCCCTTAGCCTCCTGTGGGGAGACAAAGGAGGGGAAGGCCCCTTATGGGCCTGGTGAGGTCCGTGAATGGTCCTGGGCAGGCAGAGGCTTCAGGAGATGGAAAGGGCCCCTGAAACTCATGCTGTGCCCTCCAAGAGAAAAAAATGCCCCCCCCCCCAAGGAAAAGCGAGGACAGCACCCTACGCCAAGTCAATGGTGACAGCCTAGATGGGGGAAGCTACGCCGTCCGACTTATGCAGACTGAAGATCCTACCAGCCTGGAAGCCACCTCAAAGGTCTCTTGCGACCTCCAGGCCCCATGCAGAAAGACCAATGACTGGCTGGGTTTCCTCACAATCAGGCATTGCTACTAGGAGCTGACCTAGCAGCATCCAGAGGTGCCTGGCATAGGCTGCCTGATGGGCCGTGATACACATAAGGAGGCGTGTCGCCAAAAACACCCTTCTTCCCCACTGTTGGAACTCAACCAAGTCAGACTCGGGGGTTGGGGTGGGTTATGCAGTCTTGCTGGGGGTGACGATGGCTGGATGGGGTATCCAGGAGCTCCACTCTTGAGGAAGGGTGGGATACGGTACCTCGAGATCACACAGCAACACAATACCTGCGCGTGCAGTCCCTAGGGACAGGAGCTGGGGCAGCGGGACACTGAAAGACAGCATACAATGCCTCTGCGAATGGCCGGGGGCAAGGGAGGTATGACCAAATGGTCAGCACTGTACTTCCCAAAGAATGACAGTGTCATATGGACAGGGCTGTGTCCGGCAAAATGGGAGATGTGAAGCTCCTCCAACATCTCCGCCAGGAAGCGCTGATATGACATGAAGTTTATATCGGCAGAGTAAAGAAGGAAAGCATCCTCTTCCTTGGTGAAGGAAGTGGAAGATTCAGAAGACCTAGGCTCAGAGGGAGGCAATGCTGGGGTTTGAGGTCTGAAGGTGACCTCATTAAGTGCCCTCAAGTATCAGGGAAATGCGGCCACCGACTCCGTGAACTCATCCCAGGAAGGAGGCAGAGGATGAAAAGTGGGAGCGGCCTGGCAAACCAGGGGAGGTCCTCTGCAAGGGCTGCGAGATCGTGCAGGAGACCACTCCAGAAGGGAGGGAGAGGCCTGTCTATCCCGCCCACCTCAGGAAGCTTAACAGCAGAGGGGTGGACAAGGTGGTGCCCGGGGGGCCCTAGGTGAGGAGAACGGAGCAGTACAGAGCCTGTTGGGAGGCCCCTGTCCCCACCAACTGCAGAGCTCCCTCTAAGCGGAGGGGAAGACAAGGCAGCATCAGCGCTATGGCTGCTTCCTGAGCCCCTAGAGGCTCCATGGGAGGACCGCAGCACCGAGTGAGCCCTGCCACCCCTGCCCCAGAAGAGAGAGATCTGCCCCTCATAGGTCTAATGGACAAATCTGGGCTAGCAGAAGAAGAAGAGGGTCCAGTCACCGAGGAAGTGACAGTGGGCCTCTCTCTCTCTCAGCCCAGTCCCCAGTGGGCAAGGTCACCCCTACCTGAAAAGAAATAGAGGTGGTGGACTCGGCATCAGATGGCGCCGGTTCCCAAATCGGCGCCAGCCCCAGTGCCACCACCCCCAGGAGTGCCATGATCGGCTCCAAGAGAGTCCACTGTGCTGAAAATGGCTAAGAGGAGGAGGCACAATGGGCAACACCACTGTGAGATCCTGCAGGCTGCATAGTCACCATAGGCCTCGGGGTGACCCGGGGAAGTCTCCAGAGACTCTGCAGAGCTGGGCAGTCAGTCAGGATCATCCTGATCTTCACTTTCCGAGATTGAGGATGAGAGCAGGAAGATCTCAAGGCTGGCCACCCCCTGGATCCTAGGCCCTCTGGCACTGACAGCAGTGTTGGAGGTTAGGCCGGGTGCACGGCTGTTGCCATCTTGCTCACTGGTGCCGAAGATAGCGTCGGGAGCCAAGACGACACCAGGCCGCAGTACTGAGGGGATCGGAGCGGGCCCAGCGTATAGCTGCGACACCACACTTGGAGTTGTTGGGAGTCTCTGGGGAGACCCTGGACTGCAAGAGGTGCTCAGTCGCCCCCCCCCCGCCAGAGGACTGCCCCACCAAATTCACTGAAACTGCTTGTTTCAGCAAGATTTGAAACAGAGAGGTCTTCTCTCCACTGACCCATACAGAGCCGGGGAGGAGCTCAGAGACCTTGCTTTGGTGTTCCAAGTGCGATGCCAATTACTGAAGGTTGGGAGGTCTCTCCCAACCTTGCCACGTGGATAACTAAGGTGCAGTAATCCACTGAGAAGCAGGCGTCACACTCGTCCATTGCATGGCAGGGAGCCAAACAAGAAAAACAGCGGTTGTAGGGGTCTGTCACGGTCATGGATTTGCCACAGGCGCACTGATGCATGGAGGCAATTCCTGCTTTCCTAGAAGACTTTTTATGCCCCGAACCCGACATCACTGCTGTATGGAAAGAAGAACAAAAAGGGGAAAGGTTCTCGGCGCAGCAAAAAAAAAAGGAAAAAAAAAATTAAAGAAAAACTGGTGCCATAAACAGAACTGGACTTATGACACAGAGAATGACGCCGAACTATAGTCTAACAATTGAATGGAGTCGAGTAGGCAGAACAGAGCAGAGCTGACGCTGTAGATCCTGAGACTTCCCTCACTGAGATCCTTCCTTGACGGTGGGGAAAAAAAAGAACTGAGGAGCTGGGAGGAGTCTGCGTCAGTTACTGGACACTCCACGAGTGCCATGTTATATGTCAGCCTTGTGGACAGCACCATCTCTAACGTCTGCTCCCCCTGTACTGAAAATTTCTTAGAGAGACAAGCTCCCAAGCAAAGTCCAGTCCTCCGGCCTAGACCCAAGTGTGATGAATGATGAAGAACTGACTTGGGGAAGATCAAACTATGAGTATGGCAACGGCAAAGAAGGCAACAGTCACTGGAGCAAAACAGAACACAGCCAAATACTGCAGCAGGAGAGTAAACGACTCAGAACCAGGGAACAACCTACAAGCAGAGAGCCACGAGGCAGCATAAAAACCTAAACACAAAGCCAACAACCGACTATGATGACATAATGACAACCAGAACAGCCAAGATGACAAGGATGTCAAAGGCAAAGAAGGCAACAGTTTCTGGAATAACACAAAGAACAGTGCCCAAAAACTTGCAGGAATGTTGATGAGTAAGAGACAGGCCATAAACCATAAGCAGAGAGCAACTGGTAAGCATGAGTACCCCAAGCACACAGTCAACAACCAACCCTTAAGCTATAATGACAGGTGGAGCCAATGGAGCCAAAGAGTAGCAATGTCGACATCAACTAAGGCAACAGACTCTGGAGTAAAACAGAAAACAGAGCCAAAACTGCAGCAGGCGTGTCCACAAGGAAGAGCCAGGAAATGACCAGCAAGTAGAAAGATATGAGGCAGCTTAAGGACCCGAGCACAGGACCAACAACTGACCTTGCCATCACAACGACAGCCAGAGCATCAACGGAGGATGAGGATACGGCCAGACTTACACAAGATGGAACGTAGTGGTGCAGCAGTGGAACTCGGGAGAGAAAACAGCATCAACAGCATACATGTGGTTGGACAATGGCAGAGCCGGGGGAAGAACAGCACAACACTGAGGCAGCAGTGCTGGTCCTAAAGAGGGAAACCAACAGAAAGGAAAATGAAATGGGCCCATACTCGTGGCTGTACACAAAAAAAGTGCTGTGTAGAAAAGCGGCAAACAGCGATGGCTACATTGTCAACAGCGGCGTAAGCAAGCTGGAAGATACAGTAGAAAGTTTCAATAAAAGAAGGAAAGACTTCAATGATGGAATTTAATGAAGGCGTTTCTTTGGTCCGACGTGAGGTCGGTAGGAGAAATAAAAACTGAGTAGGTATGAGGCCATCCACATTGCATAGGTGGTACCAACATACATAAACATGGGTGGCTCTAGCTATGTAAACATTTCTGAGTGGTCCTGATACAGAAGGCTTACAGTTCCAAAGGTATGCCTCTATGGAGGGAGATGTCTTTGAAGATCTGCAAAACCCTAAATAACAAGCAAACGCTGTGAAGGAGGTGACTTGTTTCTTCAAGCAGAAGGAAAGATCAGTCTGAAAGCAGTGGGGATAGAGGTTAAAGGACATGTTATAGGGTGGCAGGAAGTGCCAAGCTTGAAGATCATTTCTGGCGAGTGAGCATGCTCAGTATTATTCTGCCGAAGTGTGGATAGTAAACTAAATTTATGTAGTTAGAAATTTGGTATTTAAACTGCAAACAGCAGTAGATCTTCAGAATGTTTCTAACTGTTTACATTTCAAAGTACAGACCCTCTTTAATAGCAGAAAAAAACATGTAAATCTAAATCTCCTTACCTGGCTTGCTCCCTGAATTTTGGAGCCTCTGTGGTAATATCTGCCACCTCTGCCAAAAGTTCTTATAACTGGGGTAGAAATAACTCCTCTTGGACGCCTAAATGGCAAAGATAAAAAAACAAAAATATATTTAATAAACAGCATAAAGGCATGCTGGTACTGGAGAAAGCTTTGCAGAGCACGGCTACTGTCATAATGATGTAAAATTTGAATAAACAAGCATTGGATTTCCAAGAAATTGCACCCCCAAACAGGTTTCTTTCTGTTTCTCTGTCTAGTAATTGGATAACCTGCTTTCCTCCTACCCCACACACTTTATATAAATCTATCAACCCTGATCCTTCCCTAAATCTAGTGCTTGTGCATCAGCACTCAGATAAACCCAGCTTCCAGTTCTGAGGCTACAAAACTGTTGTGTACTTTGCTATACCAGTGCTTTTAAGAAATGACCTGTTCCTTAATATTGTTAGTTGACACTCTAAAGACCTTTGTGGTCACACAAAATTATAGTGATGCCTAAAAAGTACAGCTGCTTAAGAACTTACCGTACAGATCTTCGAGAGGCTCTCTTGCAGCAGGCTATAACAGTAGGACTAAGCCGCCAGGCACTAGGACAACACAGAAACGTTCTAGTTCAGCAGTCTATCAGAAGGGACCACCCACTACCGATGTCACCCTCTGACATCAGCCTACCCTATAACAGTGGGCAGTCCCCACACCCTACACAGTTCTTCCGCCGGAGACCATAAGCAACAGACCGCTAGGGGAACCTAGGAGAAAGCCGAGGTATCCTAAGAGTAGACAAGAAAAGAAGCAGAAGACTCTCTGCTATGGAAAGGGAGAGCTAGGCAGAAGGCCCAAAGGCCACGAAACAGGAAAAAGGGGGAAGGAGGGAGGGAGGGAAAGCATGGACTGCTGCAAGAGATCCTCTTGAAGATCTACTGTTAAGGTTAAGTTCTTACGTAACTGTACTGTCAAGGGTATCTCTTGCAGCAGGCCACACTGGTAGGACGAGTCCCAAGCAGTTCTGGTAAAAACTGTCAGACAGTCTGGGAGGTTGGCTGAAAGGACCTAAGAGAGAAGGCCTTGTAGAACAGCCAGGCGGAAATTGGCCCTATGCCTAGAGGCGATGTCCAGATTGTAGTGTTTGGTAAAGGTATATACAGTGCTCCAAGTAGCAGCTGCACAGATCTCCACAGCTGAAATGTTTCAGAAACAAGCAATGGAACTGGCCATGCCTCTGGCTGAATGGCCACGAACTACACCAGGAAGTTCCTTACAGTACTTCCTGTAACAGTAAACAATATATAGAGAATATTGGATGGGCAACTATGCAGAAGCAGTGTGTTCTGCCGCAGAGGGGTTCTGATTCCCCTTGACCTTGAGAGCGAAGTTTGAGAGGTCCATGGGAATCAGAACCCCGAGGTGGCAAAAGACACTGGTTGTGCACAGAGTTGCTCATCCTGTATTTTTTAGTGTATGGTACTGTGTGAAATGTGTTTTGAGTTCTTTTGCTTTCAGAATGAAACTGGCTCGTGCAGTCACTAGAGGTTCTAGAATGCTGTTCTACCACAGTAGGGTAGAATCACATTCCATGACCTTGGAACTGTGGTAGAACAGCATTTTGAAAGGGATGGAATTCTATACAGAGCACTCCATTGTACACTATAATTGGTTAGCCATTTGGATAAACACTGTTTGGCCACCGGGATGCCCTCTTTCCTAGTGGCAAAGGGAACAAGCAATTGGGAAGATTTCCTATAGTCCTTTGTCCGGTGTGTATAGTACCTCAAAATTCTATACACATCTAAAGCATTTAGCAATGCTTCTCCTGGACTGGCATGCTCTAGAAAATAAGACGGGTGGATGGATTGATTCAAAGTAAATTCAGACACCACCTGAAGAAGAAACTTAGGATTAGTACACAAAGACACCGTTTTTGTGGAAAATCAAATACGGCTCCTTACACATGATGGCCTGAAGTTCGGAAATCCTTCGAGCAGAAGTAATAACAACTAAAAATAATGCTTTCCAAGACATAAAGCATAGCTCGCAACTCGCGGCCGGTTCACACGGAGGCAAGGTGAATTCCTCTAACACACAATTTAAGTCCCAGGCCAGGACAGGATTGTGGATTGGAGGCTTCAAGTGCAGGATGCCTCTCAAATGTGTAAGACATGTCAAGCTGAGCCACAGAGTGGCCATCAACAGGTACATGGTAAGCAGAGGTGGCTGAGAGTTGTACCTTGATGGAGGAGTACTTCAGACCAGAGTCAAAGAGGGAGTGCATGTACTCCAACATCTGATTCATCAGACAAGTGAAGGGGTCTAGGTGGTGCAAAGCAGCTCAAATAGCAAAATGCTTTCACTTCATCGAATAGGTGGCCTTTGTGGATAGTTGCCTAGCCACCACCAAAACATCCGCCACTTTACAGGACACCCAAACTTCGTAATGGCTACATCCTCAGGAGCCAAGCATGAAGAAGGAGAGATCTGAGGTCCAGATGGACCAGGATGCCCTGCTTCTGGGACAGCAAGCCAGTGCATATGGGGCAGGGGCACTGGAGGTTCCACTGCCAACTGCTGTACAAGGGGAACCAGATCCAACGAGGCCAGAAGGGGGCAATTAGGATCATAGTTGCTTCTTCCATCCGAAGTTTGATAAGAACCCTCTGAAGGAGCAGGAAGGGAGGGAAGGCATACAGGAAAAACAGGTTACTCACCTGTAACAGTAGTTCTAGGAGAGGTATATGTTGTTCATCCACACTGTTTGGCATGTCCCTTTCACCTTTAAATCTTGCTGGAAGTCTTCAAGCTGGCTCCTTCCACTCACCCGGGTGGTATATCCCTCAGCTCCGCCCCATGATGCCAGATCTTAGCCTGCTGGAAGCCAGAATGTGTGTGTCCGCAGCCGGGGAGGTCGGGTGGGTCTGTGTGGATGAACAACATATACCACTCCTAGAACTACTGTTACAGGTGAGTAACCTGTTTTTCTAGGATCACGGATATGTTGTTCATCCACACTGTTTGGCAGACTCCTAGCAGTTCTCCGGGAGGAGGGAGGCAAAGCACACACCCCCTACTTAGGGAACAGAGACTGGAAACCGAGGCCCCAAAAACCAGCATCCCAGCATGACTCAAGGTCGATGTATTGGTGGGTAATGAAGGTGTTTGCTGACTTCCAGGTAGCAGCCCGACAGATTTCCTGGATAGGGATGTCCCTGGAAGCAGCCACTGATACAGCACTATGGCAGGTAGAATGAGCTCTTATCCCTTTGGGAGGATCCTTGCCCGCTAACCCATAACACAGACCTATGCATGATGTAATCCATCTTGCTGTGGTCCATTTGGCTGCAGGTCTGCCAGAAGCGGCTTCAGCGTAGGTGACAAACAGCTGGCGAACCTCTCCCCGAATTTCCGCTGTCCTCTCCTTATAATAGGAGAGAGCATGTCTCAGGTCCAAGGTATGGAGCCTGTACTCGGCCTCAGAGTTGTAATTAGGGTAGTATACCGGCAGAGTCAACACCACCTTCGAAAGGAATTTCGTCTGGTGGCGCAGGACAACTTTGTCCCTGTAGAAGACCAGATAAGGGGAGTCCACCGAAGGCGCCTGGAGCTCCCCTGTCCTTCCGGCAGACATGATAGCCGCTAGGAAGGCCGTATTCCATGACAAGTGTGACAGCTCACACTTGTGCAATGGTTCGAATGGCTTGACCATGAGCTTTGCCAGTACCACCAGTAGATCCCATGGAGGTGGGCCTGCAGCTGAGTCTGAGGAGATCTGGATACCAGAACTGGCGTGGCCAGTCTGGGGCTATCACAATCACCTTCGCCTTGTCCCTCCTCACCTTGAGTAACACCTTGTGGATCAAGGGAAATGGAGGGAAGGCGTAGAGGAGGCCTGGGGTCCACGGTCCCGAGAAGGCATCCCCCTGCAGTGAGCCCTGCTGGGGGGGGTGGTATGATACAGCCTCAGCTTGGTGTTTTCCCTGGAGGCAAACAGGTCCACCATCAGTTTGCCCCAACAGGAGAATAGGCTGTAAGCTACCTCTGGATGTAGAGACCACTCGTGGGATGTCTGGCCTATACCGCTGAGAGCATCTGCCAGCTGGTTCGAGGATCCTGCCACATGGACGGCTAAGAGATCCGCGTCCAACCAGCTTATGAGGGTCCAGATGTGGAGAGCCTCCTTGTACAGCAGACGGGAGTGCGTGCTGCCGTTTGCTGAGGCAGTACATGGTCATGGTATTGTCCGTCTGGACTTGAACCACTTGAGGCCGGAGTTGAGGAGCGAAAGCCGACACTGCCAGTCTGAATGCTCTGAGCTCCAACAGGTTGATGTGGCATCAGGACTCCTCAGGGGTCCAGAACCCGAGGGTCCTGTTGTCCCCCAAGTGGGCTCCCCAACCCATGAGAGAGGCATCGGTCGTAAGGACGACTGTCGGCTCGGGGCGAACAAACAGGATCCTTTCCTGCAACCAATCTGGGGCGGTCCACCACTGGAGAGTGTCCCACATCTTCTGGGTTACAGTGATCAGCTGGTCGAAATGACTGTGGCGTTGAGTCCACTGGGCGGCCAGCTCCCATTGGAGGGGGCACATGTGCAACCGTGCCCAACGGACCACTGAGGTGCACACTGCCATGTAACCCAGAAGTTGCAGAAAGTCCCAGGCAGGGCGCAAGTGCCCAACTAGAAATGATTGGGCAAAGGAGGAGAGAACCTCCACTCTGTCCGCTGGGGGCCGGGCTCTGGCTTGACAAGAGTTGAGCTCTGCCCTGATGAAGCCCATCACCTGGGAAGGCACGAGTTTTGACTTGGCCTCGTTGATAGGAGGCCGAGTTGGGAGCAGGTCTGGAAGGCCAGATCCCTGGACCTCTCCACCTCCTGTTGGGTGGAACCTGCCAGGAGCCAATCGTCGAGGTAGGGGTAAATTCTGACTCCCAGACGCCGGAGATGGGCCGCCACCACTGTAATGCATTTGGTGAAGACCCGAGGGGCCGATGACATGCCGAACGGCATGGCTTGGAACTCGTATAGTCTCTCTTTGATCCTGAAGTGGAGGAACCACTGATGGGACGGACGGATTGGGACGTGAAAGAAGGCGTCCTGCAGATCCAGTGACTAGAACCACATGTTTCGCTCCAAGGATGGTATGATCTGGGACAGAGCAACGATCCAAAAGGTGCGTGACATGAGAAACTGATTCAGGTCGTGGAGATCTAGAATGGGGCGCCAGCACCCCATCTGCGTGGGCACCAGGAAGTACCTGGAGACAAAGCCTGGGTCTGCAGACGGATCTGCCATGACAGCTACTGCCTCCTTGAGGAGGAGCTGAGCAATGTCGTCTCGAAGAGCCAACAGGGTGCATGTCGAAATCCGTTCTTCCCGAGGAGCGTGGGCTCAGCTGGGAGGGTACTACTCGAATTCTAGAGGCAGTCTCTGACCGACCACTTCAAGAACCCACCTGTCCGTAGTGACAGCGGACCAGGCGGAAAGGAAGTGGTGGAGCTGGCCCCCCGACGGGAGGACCCAGAGCTGGCGTGACGGAGATAGGGGTGGCAACCCCCACCCCATCACTGGGCAGGCTTAGAGGAGGAGGAGGCTCCAGGACCTGAGCCTCGGCCTCCTTTGTGGGCCTGTTGGGGTCCAGGCTTGGGCCGAGGGTGCCAAGCTTGAGCCTGCTGCTGATGCTGCTGTCCTCCTTGGTAGGATGACTGCTGAACCACGGGGAAGAGTGCCGAAAAGGCTTCTTTTTCATCTGCCGGTTCTTGGGCGAACTCTTGGCACAAGTGGCGTCCAAGGTGGCACTGGACTGCTCAATGCACTGTAGGTGACCAGCCACTACTGGGCAGAAGAAGTCAGTCCCAAGGAAAGGCATATCAGCTAACTTATGCAGAGTATCCGCCGGGAAGGAGGACAGCCTCAGCCAAGCCCTGCAGCAAGAGGCCACTGTGGAGGCCATCAAGCGGGCACAAGAATCCCCAATGTCCAGGGCCGTCTGGAGCTGCTGTTTAGAAACAGCATGGCCCTGGTCCCTGACCTGCTTAACCGTGGTTTGCATGTCTGCGGGGAGATGAGGGAGGACTTCATCTAATGATCCGAGAAGCGCATGAGAGAAGTGTGCTATGATGACGGCCGAACTGGCCTGACGAAGGCCCAAGGAGGAAGCCGCATAGACTTTACTCGCCGAATGGTCCAAAAGCTTGGACTCCTTATCGGGGGGTGGAGGTGGTCAGTGTCAGCAGATCTGCCAGTACGCCTGAACACACAGGCAGTCACCAGGCTCTCGGCCGAAGGGTGCTCTGTGAACCCTACAAGGGACACCATAGGCACCGTGTACTTGCAGGCCATGCAGGCAGATGGTGCTGGACATGAGGCAGGGGGGTTGCCACAGTTCTGAGTGCTGGACCAACAATGGCCTCGGCCACAGGAAAGGCCTCCGTCAGGGTATCCCCTCTCTTGAGGAAGTCCGTGAGAGAGTACTCCGCCTTTTTCTGGATGGGTTCCAGGAGCTTCCCTGTTGAATCAGAGATGAGACGGAGGATCTCTTGGAAGAAGGAAACAGCTTCCTCCATCCCTGTGCCAAATGAGGACTCATCATCCCCGGGATGAGAGTGAAGCCCAGTGACATCCGAGTCCGAGGAGTCAGGATACATTGGCCTGCTGCCCAAATCACACTCGACCCGTCGAGGATGGTCCGAGGTGACCGTGACCGACAGACGTCGAGGAAGCCAGGTATCTGGTCGGTCCTCTTTGGAAGAAGCCCCTCCCACAGGCTGCTTAGGCGGTGGCTCCACCACTATTGGCGGAGAGACCAGCAAAGGCCGAACTGGAGGACTGGCCGGCCCCATGGGCGGGGGAACCAAAGACTTCAAGTTCCAAGGGTGTCGGCTTCAGCCTGGAAGGCGAGAGCCAAGTAATGACCGGGGTAGGCAGCGGAGCCAGCTTCTGGCCTGTCAAAATCAGCTGTTGCCACATAACTCCGTTGGTGCTACGAGGACCTTTTCGTTGGAGCCTCTCCTCATCCGAAGAGGACCTGTGGCGTCGCCTCTTTTTGGAGTGCTTATAGCTCTTCCTTAGCTGTTCGGCCGAGGGGGTTCTAGACCTCGACCAAGATCGGGCAGGCCGACTCGGTCGCTCGGGAGACACCGGAGGGATCAGTGAAACCCGGACCTTGATGGGGACACCAGCGGGCTGGGTCTCCTCATTGGGGAACACGAGGACCGGAGTCCTCTCCAAGGAGTTGTCGACCACGGCCTGCGACAAAGGGTCAACTGGGTTGAGAACAATCTCGACCTCATTGGCCACTTCCTTGGTCATCTGGCCAGATGGAAGGTTCATGAAGCCTGCGGCCGAGGAAGCCATCTCGACTGAGGTCGAGATTGCATGCTCCTGGGATTGAGACCTCTCTCGGTCCCAAGAGCGCCTTTGCTGAGACGAAGACAAGCTGGGTTCTTTGTCCCTCTCTTTCAAGAGGCGAGGATGCTGAGCCACGGGTGCCTCACCGGGTGGGAGACTGCCAACTCCTTAAAAGAACCTGTGAAGGTGGAGCCCAGGTTGAGTGGAACGAAAGCTTGATTCGCTGAAGCACGGCGGCTTCTTCTTCCAACGCCTTCATGCTCCAGCTGCTCGGGCGGAACTGCGAGTCATGGAAACTGCCTACCTAGTCTCCTTCTTTAAGACTTCACTGGAGGATTCCTTTTTCCGGTCTCCCCAACTTCAAATGTGCCAGGCGGACGTCCAGAACACTGGGACAGGAGGCCAAGCCAAAACTGCAGGATGAGATGTCATGGCTGACACCTAGGCAGTAGACGCACGTGAGATGGGGATCGGTGCGCGACATCTTCTGGCCGCAAGGATATCGGCGAAATCCTGGAGAAGATTTCTCTTCCATGATCGAGGATGCAAAAGCGCGATCACTAACTCGAATGAGTTTTAATCTTGGTAAAACCTAAGTTTTGAAAGCCAGGGCCTACGAAATGCGTGAGCACGAGGGGGGCAACCTGCATCTTCCAGCGGAAAGGAAGCTCTGGCATCATGGGGCGGAGCCGAGGTATATACCACCTGGGTGGGACGAGGCAGCTTGAAGACTTTCGGCAAGATTTAAAGGGGAAAGGGATATGCAAAACAGTGTGGATGAATAACATAGCCACAATCCCAGAAATCTTCATTTCCAAGAGAGGGACAATGAGTCGCACCAGAAATCTCTAGGCCCCGGAGCGGGCGAGTAGAAAAGTGGCAGTTTTGCACTGTGTGGGGACGCAAAAAGGTTTGGCTCTGAACGACCCCATTTCTCTAACAGGTCTTCTATGACAGAAGTTGGCAGCTCCCACTCATGCATCCTGGACTGTGACCAACTTAGTCTGCCTGCCAAGACATTTTGGGCCCCTGGAATATGCACTGCTGATAGCTCTAGACCGTATTCCTGAGCCCAATATCAAACACTCATTGCCTCCCTGCATAGGGGATAGGAATGAGTCCCTCCTTGCTTGCTGATGTAGTGCATCACACTAATGTTGTCTGTCTGAATTAACAGAGGACCTGGGAAGAGATGGGACTGAAAGGCCTGTAGGCCATACAGAACAGATTTCATTTCTAAGATGTTTATCTGAAGGTTGCTTTCCACTTTTGTCCACGTTCCCTGTGTCTGAGTGGGGACCCAAAAAGGTTCAACTTTGGACGAGCCCACCGGTCGAACAGATCTTCCATCATGGAGTTCAGGAGTTCCCATTCATAAGCCTGTGACAGACAGACTTAGGCAGTCCGCCAAAGTGTTTTGGTTGCCAGGAACATGGACAGCCGAGAGTTCTAGGCCCATGATCTATGGCATAATACCAGACCCTCATCGCTTCCCAACACAGAGGGTATGAATGAGTCCCCCCCAGTTTGATGATGCAATGAATCATGCTGGTGTTGTCTGTTTGAATCAGCAGTGGACCCAGGGGGAGCTGGGTGTGGAAGGCCTGGCAAGGCACAGAGAACTGCTCACTGCTCCAAGATGTTTATGTGGAGTGCCGCCTCCACTGTTGACCACGTCCCTTGAGACCCCTGCCATCTGAGGGCAGCTGCCACCAATACCAAGCACTTGGTGAACACATGAGGGGGCTAAAGATAAGCCAAACAGTGGAGCCCTGAACTGGAAATGGGCTCCCAGAAAATGATACGAGGAAGTACCTGTGGGAGGCGCATACCTTGATATGCAAATAGGCATCCTGCATGCCTAGGGAGCAAATCTAGTCCCCGGTGTAACAGCGGCAGCAGTCCCTGAATGGTGACCATCCTGTACCGTTTATATTGGATTGACAGGTTCAGTTCACTGAGGTCCAGAATGGGCCTGACGTCCCCCATACGTTTAGGGACCAGGAAGAAATGGGAGTAAATCCCATTTCCCTGGTGGGACTGCGGAACGGGTTCTATGGCCCTTTTTTGCGAAGCAGGGCATGGATCTCTTCCCAGATCAGAGGGACCTGACCGAAAGGGTATGAGGACAAAACTGGGGGGTTGTCCTAGGGCCACTCCAGAAGTTCCAGGCAGTGGCCTTGCTCTATGAGCTGCAGCACCCAATCATCTGAAGTTATCTCCCACCACCTGTCCAGCTGGAGGGAGAAGTGACCCCTTACAACCACCTCCTGCATGTCTGGAGGGAGGGGGTCCAGCAAGGTGTCAGGAAGGGGGGACACAGACACAGCTGGGGCTGTGGGACCCCTCCCTTGAGAGCTCTCACTGGTGTAGGTGGGTATGGTAAGATACCGCTGCCTCCACTTTCCCCGAGGCTCAGTAGACGCTGGTTTGCCTGTGGCAGCCCAACCATGTGGACGTCTGCTGCCTAGACTTGGGCTGTGTGTGGTACATAGTATGTACAGACCTCTGGGTGCATCCAGACACCTGGAGAGTGGAGAGGATATGTTCGACATCTCCGCCAGACAACTTGTATTCTCTAAAAGGGGCGTTCATGATGGACAACTGGACATCTTGGGTGAATCCAGACACCCAAAGTCAAGAGTGCTGGTGCCCAAGCCGATGCAACTACCATGTCACAGGATGCCCGGAGCAAATGGGTACCGTCAGAGGCCGACTTAAGGGAACCCAGGGCTTACTGCTTGGCAGGGTCATCAGGTAAGAACTGGATGGCGTCCCTGGGTTGGTCAAACAGGACAATTCTGGTACTGGAGCATGTGCGCCAAGTACTTGAGGGTATGGATCGCCAAGGTGGCTGAGGCAAATGTCCGCTTGCCTAGAAGGTCTAACCAAAGTGACTCCCTGTCGGGTGGCAGGGAACTCAATCAATGCTTAGGCCATTTAGTGTGGTAGTGAGAGGCATTTACCACGGAGTCCGCTTGCGCCCGCTCCCGGAAAAACAGTTCTGGTACAGCCTATAGGCCTTCCTGGACATGGCCAAGACCAAAGTGGGCTAACGCCATGTGGCCATGGTAGCATCCTTGTATGTATCTATGAGAGGAGGGACTACCAATGGAATGAGTCCTTGGCTGGCGAAGGTAGGTAGCGAGCCGGGCCCGCTCCGGGTTCTGTTCTTCTGTTTCAGACCTCATGACCTCCTGAATATGTCGCATGACAGCTGTGAGGTGGGGTTGTCGGGGGGGGGGAAGAGACCTGGGGACATACTTAAGGGTCCCTTCCCCTTCAGAGGAGCCCATGGAGGGGGTAGACCAGCTGCTAATGTCACCTTCGTCCTTTGCATCTGCACCCTGATCGTCCTCATTAGGCGAACACAGGTCTGGACGATACTCATCCCCTCGTCTGTGGGCTGCCGGGTGGTGTAAGCCAGCCTAGGTGGCGGGGTCAGCCACGGAAACACCGGACTGGATGGCCCCAGAGAAGGCTCCTGGGAAGCGGGAGATAGTGTGTCATGTGGAGGGGAAACCTGTGACCACATGAAGTCCCACATAGAGAGACTTAAATAGTCCTTGTAAATCAAGTGACACAGGCGTCTGTCCAGCTGGCACCGGATAAGTAGAGAGTGACGAAGGCCCTGCGGGCACAGGCTGAGGATAAACCGGCATAGGCCCTATGGGTGACCAGCGTAGGTTTGACGGGCGTCGACTGGGGGTAGACCGGCGCAGGTCTGATGGGCATCGGCTGAGGGTAGATGGGTGCAGGCCCAATGGGTGCTGGCTGAGGCAAGGCCGGAGAAGGTCCCGCAGGCACCAGTATAGGAGTAGCCCTTACTGGGGAAAGTGGTGGAGGACTCGGCCCTGAGGAGGTGCTGGTATCTTGCAGCACCAGCTACGAAACCAGAGGATGGGTGGCAGACCCTGAAGAGGAGAATGGCACAAGGGTTGTGGGTGGAGGGCGGGAGTCAGAGGAGAGCCCAGCTTCTGTCAAACCCACGCTGGCTGAAGACATGCCAGCCGAGCCACCACGCTGTGTGCCTGTGGTAAGCAAGGGGCTGAGGGGCAGGGAGTGAGGCCCAACTTGAAAGGCCTCCACCCGGGATTGTAAAAGCGGGAGGCAGTGCCATCGGTAGCCCCATGGGAGAGAGGGCATGCATGGCAGCCAGGGCTGACTGCAAACAGGAGGAAGAGGACCAGGGCCTATCCCGATGTTTCTGTTTCCCATTGGCCTTGTCCCAGGACATCGAGGAATGAGAGCCCGAGGACTAAGCTGGGGAAACTGAGGAGCTCCTGGCCTGCAGCTCACGTTCCATAGAGCTGACCTTCTGCTTTAGGTAGTGCAGATCTAAGATGGGGCTCCAGCCCCGTTCGTTTTTGGCACCAGGAAGTACCTGGAGACAAACCCTGGGTGTACTGGAGGGTTCCAAGAGAAGCCACGACCTCCTTGCAGAGGAGCTGGGCGAAGGGCTGACTGAATGTCAACAGACACTATGTCCTCCCATGGGGCATGGACTCGGCAAGGTGGGCAAGTCTCGATCTCCAGAGGCAGACCCTGATCAACCACTTCAAGAACCCACCTGTCTGTGGTGACAGCAAACTAGGCAGAAAGAAAGTGGCAGAGAGCCAGCCCTCCATGGGAGGACCCAGGGGAGTCAGGATGGGTATGGGGGAGGCACCCTCCATAACCGGGCAGGCTTGGAGGCAGAGGAAAGGCCGGCTGAGGGGCCACTGAGACCTCAACCGCCTGGCTTCCGGATGACTGATGTAACGGACTTTGGTTGGGGGTGCCAAAACAGCCTGCTGCCCAACCGAAGGCTGGGACGGTCTGGCCACAGGGGCAGACAGGAGCCAAAAGGGCAGCTTCTTCTGAGCTTTAGCACCCTTGGGATCCTTCTGGGCAGAGATCACCGAGTTCAAGGTGGCACTGGACTTCTCTGTCTGAGTAAGGTGCCCTTCAACCACTGGCCCAAACAAGTCTCTGCCCAAGAAGGGGACATAGAAACACAGACTGATGGCAGATAAGGACCACTTGGCCCACCCAGTCTGCCCATTTCCCTACCTACTGGATAGGCTGCAGATCCTAGGAAACCAACAGCCTATAGGTATCCCGCGTGAAGGTCAAGATCCTAAGCTACATCCTGCAGCACATGGCAACCGTGGCTGCCAGGGAACAAATACAAGAGTTGCCGATATCCATGGCTGTCTGGAACTGCTGTTTAGCCACCTCTCAGCTCAGATCCCAGACCTGCTTGACCATAGTCTGCAAGTCGTCCAGGTGACGAGGAAGCATCTTATCAAGCGTGTTCAAAAGGGCATGGGTGAAATGGGCCATTAAAAGGGCTGAAGTCACCTGCCGAAGACCAGGAGAGGAGGCAGCGTAGAATTCCTTGTCAGGAGGTTTATCCATGTCCCCAACATTCCCAGTGCGCCAGAATACAAGAGTCGGCCACCAGACCCTCAGGTGAGGGGTACTCTGTGAAACCTGAAAGGGAACTGGTAGGGACCACGTACTTTTGGCCCATCTGGGCCGAGGGTGCAGGACAGGAGGCAGGATGCTGCCAAAGCTCCAGAGTGGGGCCAAGAATGGCCTCTGTAACCAGGAATGCTTCCCCAAGTGAGTCACCCCGGTCGAGAATCTTGGTGAGCAGGAACCTAGCTTGTTTTTAAGGAGGCAGCATAGCGTAGTGATTAAGAGCACTGAGCTGCAAACTTAGAGACCTGTGTTTGAATCCCATCAGCTCCCACTTGCACATTGTGTGACCATGAGCAAATCACTGAACTTCCTTGTGCTCCCAGGTCACACTTGGAAACAAGCTCTGGCTTAGTGTGCCTTTCCTGGTTAAACAATTTCCTCTTCCTTCCCTTTTTGGATGGGTTCCATTGACAAAACGGTGGATTCCGAAATAAGGCAGAGAAGGCCCATGAATGAGGTGGGGGACATGCTCTTCAGACAAATCCTCTGTGCCCACTGGACAGGAGCACAGAGAGGAGCCCTCACACTCAGAGTATTCATCAAATATAGGCTGATCGCCAGAGTCCTCATTGACTATACGGGGCCTGTTGGGAATGAAGGTGACCGATAGCCAATGAGGAAGCCTCGATGATGTACAGGCATCCTTAGGAGGAGGGTCGAACTTCAGCTGTTTCTGCAGCAGTTCCACCACAATCGGTAAAGAAGCCAGAGGAGGCCAAGCCAGCTCCTGCTGAGCTGGAGTAGGCCGGGGTAGAGGCTGTGATCGGCTTCACCCCGGTGAACATTAGCTGGTGCCACACGAGCTCCTCATAGCACTAATGCATCTTCATCCGAGGAGGAAGAAGAGGAGGAATAGAAGTGGCACAGCTTGCCCAAGTGTCGAAAGCAGAAATGCCGATACGGATGCAGGCTGCTCAACCTTGGACTTCAGGATTGGGACTGCGACCCCATCAGGGCTACCGATGGCAGGTCTCAGAGGAAGCCGGCAAAGTCGAGGATCCTCCAGGTCCACCAGATTCTGAGAGAGAGGGGGCGAGCAGCAGGCTGGCCCGACCCTCCCTGAGAGGTAACAGGCAGGACTGGAATCCTAGAAAGGGAGGTGTCGGCCTCATCTTGCAGCAACGGGTTAACCGGCTCAAGAAAAATCTCAGCAAGAAGGTCAGTCTGTGTCTTAACCAACTGGCCCGATGGGGAAACCGTGGAGCCAGTGGTCTGGGCCGTAGTCGAAACCTCTGTGGAATCACGGGAATCAGAGGACCGAGAACGCTCACAATACCATGATCAACGGCGAGACTTCTTTTTAGCCTCTTTCTTCAATTTGGATTTTATGCCCAAAGAAGGACCCTGCCCAAAAGTGGGAAGGGTCTGGCTCAAGTCTCAAAATGCTCCTGAAAAGCAGGCGCCTAAAGGGAGCGGCAAAAAGGCCGAAGCCAGAGAAGCATGTTCCACAGCCTAAGCTGCAGCTTCTTCAAATGCCACAAGCTGTTCAGCGGATCCAGCAGCTGTGGAGACCACCTTACGGGTGTCCTTAGACTTGATGGGATGATCCCATTCATCGGGGTGCCTCAGAAGAAGTAGAGCATGCCAGTCCTCCAGCGCAGAGGGATGCAAGGTGTGACACAGGCCACACACCTGGGGATTGTGCTCGTGGCCTAGGCAGTAGATGCACATGGTGTGCAGGTCCGTCCAGGACATCTTCTACATACATGTCTTGAAACTAGGAATTGATTTTGCATTGTCCATCACGGGAGCAGTGAAGGAGATCGTCTAAAGACAATTCGCAAGTTTTAGAAAGCAAAGGGCTTACTCGGCGTGAGAGTGGTAAGGAGGGAACCTTCATCCAGCAGAAGGAAGATCCGACGTCACAGGGCGGCACTAGGAGAGTTATCACCCAGGTTGGCGGGAAGAGACAGCTTGAACACATTCTGGCAGGATTTAAAGGGGAAATGAATACTGCCAGTGTGGAGTTGTACATCATATCCATGTCCCTAGAATAGCATGCTCCAAGCAAGAGAGAGAGAGAGACCTGGGGGTGATCATCCTCGATGAACTCAAGGTACGTAGACAGTGTGACAAGGCGGCAGGAAAGGCAAACAGGATGCTGGAATGCATAGGCAGGAAAATCACCACCAGAAAAAGGGAGGCAATAATTCCACTATACAGGACATTAGGAGGCTACATCTCAAATACTGTGTCCAGTTCTGGATACCTCATCTATGTAAGGACATAGATAGGGTGGAGGCGTTTCAGAGGAGGGCAATCAAAATGGTGCAGGGACTACACTGCAAGCCCTATGAGGATACGCTGAGGGAATGTGTACCCCCTGGAGGAGAGGAGGGATAGGGGGATATGACAGACATTTAAGTACCTCATGGGGAAGAATAAAGCATAACAGAATACTATATTTCAAAGAAAAAGATGCTCAAGGATGAGAGGGCACAAGAAGAACCTGGAGAGAGAGAAGTTCAGAGGGAACGTGAGGAAGTACTTCACAGAGAGGATGGTGAACAAGCGGAACAGCCTGCTAGCGGAGGTGGTGAGGGCAGAAACGATTACAGGTTTTAAACATGCTTGGGATAGGCATAGAGGATTGCTGATAGTCAAGGGGTTGGGGTACAACCTAATGCCAGCAGTGCGTGATGGTGCGCAATTGTTAGTGGTAAAAGGGCAGACTAGATGGACCGAAGGCCCTTATCTGCTGACAGTTTCTGTGACTGAAAGTCTGGATGTAGGACCTTCCCCTGTTGTTGGGTCTGATGTTTAGGGCGAAGAGACAACTGCCACAAGGGCTTGCTGCTGAGGAGATCCAGATACCAGAACGAGCAACGATGTCCAGAGCTATCAGAATCAACTGTACCTTGTCCTTCCAACCTTGAGCAACACCTTGTGGATCAGGGGAAAGAGAGGAAATGCATACAGGAGACCTGGGTCCAGGGCCTTGTGAAAGCATCCCCCACTAGCATCCCAGACTGCTGGTGGCAGGCACAGAACAGCCTCAGTTTTGTGTTCTCCACAGGGAGAACAGGTGGCTCACCATCACCTGATGCAGGGACCACTCATGCCTGCTATCCTGCTTGTTCAGGTAGAACGTGGTTGTAATATTGTCTCTCTGAACTTGTACAACATGACCCCTGACTGGGAAATCAAATTCTATCAGAGCTTTTTGTACTGCAACAAACTCCAGCAGGTTGATGTTGCGACAGAACTTCCTCGGCGACTAGAATCCATGGACTCTGTGGTCCCCCAAGTACTCTCCTTACCCCACCAGAGACGTATATATCATGAGTGACTGTTGGTTATGGGTGGACATATGGGACTCCTTCCTCCAGATGTTCTGGGATCTGCTACCACTGGATGGCAACTAACATTGACTGGGTTACTGTGACTGGCTGGTCCAGGTGACCTAGGCATGGGGACCACTGATGGCCCAACTTCCAGGGCAGGTTCCACATCTGCCAGTGGGCCCACCAGACAACACTGATGCAGGATGTTATGTGCCTCAGCAGCTTCAAGAAGTCCCAGGCAGGGTGCAAGCATCCAACCTGACATTTGTGCTGGCAGTATAGCCTAGAGGTTAGAGTAATGAGCTATTAATGAGCTTGGTACATCCATCAAACCTGGATTTGATGCTCACAACCTCCACTTACACTGCGTGACTCTGAGCAAGTCACTTAACCACCCAGTGCTCCCGGGTCGCCCCTGAAAACAGGCACTTGTGCCTAGTGCGCCTTACCCGGTTACCAAAAGGGTGGGGGGGGGGAGAGATAGGGCAAAGGAGGTAACATCCAATGCACAGTATTGAGGGAGGTGGGCCTTGGCCCATATGGAGTTTAGCTCTACCCTGATAAAATGAATTAATCACCTGTGAGGGGATCAGTTCAGACTTGGCCAGGTTGACCAAGAGGTCCAAGTCTCTGTAGATCTGAAGGGCCAGGTCCCTGGACTGCTCCACTGCTTCTCTGGACGACCTATCAGCCAACTGGCCATTTAGGGATAAACTCGGACACCCTTGCACTGCAGGAAGGCTGCCACCACTGCCATACACTCAGTGAAGACCCTACGTGCACAGGAGAGGTTGAGTAGCATAATTCGGAACTGATACAGCAGCCCTTCTGCACCGAACCAGATGTACTGCCAGTGGGACAGATGGACTAGGATGTGGAAGAACAAGTCCTGAAGTCCATGGAGCAGAACCACACGACCTGCTCTAGAGATGGAATGATTTGGTTCAGTGTGATCATCCTTGACATGCACTTCCTAAGAAACTGATTTAGACCCCCATCCGTTTCAAGACCAGGATGTACCTGGACATGTATTAAAAACAGAAGTGGGCACAGCGCACTCCGGTGCAGGTGAGATGAAGATTAAGGGTTTGGCTAGCCCTAATCCATACAGAAACAAGCAGTAGTTGCACTCCAGAGGCAGTGTGGCAGGTTGAATAAATGGTACTTACAACTGTGGACGATTTACAAACATTTATTCTGTAAAGCACAACAGGTAATAATCCACCACATTGAACATCAGCTCAGGAACTGTTACCCAGCAGCCTCGGTGCTTCACTTCACTCATTAGAGCTCCATCAGGAGGCCTCCCTTACTTGCCCAAGGCCCACTCCTGCCACAGGAGCTCCTTGTAATGCCACCACATATGCCAGCAGATCCTCTTGTCATCAGAGGATGAAGAGGACGAAACATGATGGCAACACCTCCTGGTCGAGCAGGACTTCAAACTCAAAGAGCTCCTCAATCTCAACCATGACCTCGACTGTCAAGCCAGGGGCCAAGGTTGAAGAGAAACAGGACGATGGGCACCTGTTCTGACTGCACAACCTCTGGTGGCGGCTGAGCCTAAGTAGTAACGGCTGGGGACACTGACCGTTCCTTGTCCTCCTCGGTAAGAATCACGAGGACCGGGGTCTTGGAGATCGACTCTTTGTCGACCCCCTCTGACAAATGGTCAGTGGGCTAGAAGAAAATCTCAGCTGCCTGATGGCAGTTGTCAAGCCCAATGGGAGTACCATGGAGTCAGCGATCTTCCCCTCGACCAACTGTGGGTTGGCCAAAGGCGAGCACTCAACAAGCATTGAGTGGTCTTGGGAGCAGGAGGAGCGTGGCCTCTCCCGGTTCCACAACTGATGGTGGTGTTTCTTATCGTGATGGGCAGGGCTATCCCCAAAGGTCTGGAGGGTCTGACACATCTTGCAAAACTCCCCTGTGAAGGACTCTCTGATGCTGGCCCAAGCTGGGAGCAGCACCGAGGCCTACGAGGTACCTGCCATGTCTTCCATTTCATAGCTGCAAGTTGGGTTGCAGACCCAGTCACAGCGAAGTCTGCCTTCTGACCACCCTTAGGCCGCAATTTTGAGTCTGGGTTGGCTGACTGAAGAGAAGACAAGCCTTATGGTCTTCAAAAGATGATGGTAGCATCGTCTGACACAGGCCACAACACATGACATTGGGTGCCGTCTCTAGGCAGTAAAGGCACAACACATGTGGGCCCATCCGCAACATATGAAAATTACGTACCTACCGTAATTCTTGATCTTCTTGGACGAGTCTCCACCACTCATTCACACTATTGGGATCTGCGCCGGAGGCACTAGGACCCATCGGGAGCAAACTTTTTGCTGGAGGGTCGGCGCCAGAGATGGCGCCGCGAGGAATGGCGCCGAGAGCCCTAGCTCGTGCGGTAACGACTATCTCAGCCGACCTCCAACCGCCCAGTACCTTTTACCAAGGAGGTGCAGCGAACTAACCTAGAAGGGTAGCTCTAACCTAAAACCGGACATTTGATAGTCCGGGCGACCTGTAAGAAGGGTCAATAAAGAAGTCTTCACAGCCTCAAAGGTTTGAGGGAGTGAAGACCAACAAGAAAGGTGAGCTCGGAGATGGAGGGTGGGCGTGTGAATGAGTGGAGACTCGTCCAAGAAGATCAAGAATTGGTAGGTGCGTAATTTTATATTCCTGGACACAAGTCTCCACCACTCATTCATCACTATTGGGAGAGTACCAAGCTAATAATCCCGAGAGGGCGCGCAGGAGAGACCAAGAGCTCACATTTTAGGACAGAAGTCCACTGAGGATGGCTCTGCCAAAGGAAGAATGTCGTCTGGCATGGACATCTAGTGCATAGTGTTTAACGAAAGTATGCACTGAGCTCCAGGTGGCCGCATTGCAGATGTCTGCAATGGGCACGTTGCGGATTTCCGCTAGGGATGCCGCGACCGCTCTGGTAGAGTGAGCGTAAACTCTACCCTCCAACTTAACCTGCGCCATGGAATAGCAGTGATGAAGGCACGCCACTAGCCATGATGAGATACATCTGATAGCGACAGGTTGACCCAGCCGGGTCTCACTGAAGGAAACAAACAGTTGCTGAGCTTTGAGAAAATCCTTGGTTCTATCTAGATAGAAACACAAGGCCCTCTTAACATCCAAAGAATGAAGAGAACGTTCCCCTTCATTTTGGAAGTCCGCAAAATAAGAAGGAAGGACCAAAGGTTGGTTTAGATGAAATTCTGACACAACCGTAGGAAGAAATTTAGGATGAGTATGAAGAACTACTTTGTCCTTATGGAACACAGTATACGGAGGGTCTGTGACCAGGGCATGTATCTCAGAGACCCTGTGGGCTGAGGTAATGGCCACTAGGAAGGCAGTCTTCCAGGTGAGAAATTTTAGCTCACAGGTAGCCAGAGGTTTGAAAGGTTTCTAGTGAGCATGTCTAGCACAAGATTAATGTCCCAGGCTGCATTGGACGCCTTGTAGGGGTCTGGTATGCAGAATCCTTAAGAAATCTCTTAACTATAGGTAACTGAGCCAGAGTTAAGGAAATAACGGGCTCATGATACTGAAATGGCACTAAGATGAACTTTGACTGTAGAGTACTGCAGACCAATTTGAGAGGTCCAAAAGGTACTCCAAAACCTTATCTGGTGGACAGGAAAAGGATTCAAAGAGGACTTTAGACACCAGAGCAAAACGCCCACTTGGCTGTGTAAGTTTTCCGTGGCTGGCTTCGGCAGCCAGAAGAATATCTGAAACTCTTCAGAGACATTGAACCGGTTTACTTCGACCTCTTCAGGAGCCAAGCATGAAGGTGAAGTGATCTCAGGTTGGGATGGACCACCGGTCCCTGAGTCAAAGGTTCATCTGCAGGGAAGTGGTCTCGGAGGAACTGCCAACATATTGTTGAGCAGTGCAAACCACAGCTGCCGAGGCCAAAAGGAGCAATGAGATTCATTTTGTCCCCTGGATTCGAACTTGAGGAGTACCTCTGAATTAGAGGAAGACGAGAAAGGCGAAAGAAAGCGCTTTTTCACCGCAGCCTGAACGATCCTGACAGAAAATGCCAGGCCCTGATTTCTGGAGCACAAGAGAGGTAGTTTTATGCTGGAGTGGGGATGCAAAGGTCCAGGTCTGGAGTTCCCCACTCTTCGAATAGTGACTGAACTATGTTTGAGTCGAGAGACCACTCGTGAGGGTCTGTCTCTGTTCTGCTGAGACGGTCCGCCAGTTCGTTCTGAACACCTGGCAGGTAGACCGCTTGAATTAGAGCCTCATGCTCCAAGCACCATTCCCATACCCTCATTGCTTCTCTGCATAAGGGGTAAGAGTGAGCCCCGCCCTGTTTGTTGATGTAATACATCACTGCTTTGTTGTCCGTTTGAAGGAGAATGTTCTTGTGACACAGAATGTCCTTCAAAGCTTGGACCGCATAAAGGACGGCTCTCATTTCTAGGACGTTTATGTGAGCTGGGACTGACTTGAGTCCACGACTTTGGAGTGTGGAGAGCCTGACAGTGAGCTCCCACCCCATTAGGGATGCGTCCGTGGTAATGGAGATCTGATGGTCCAGAGAAGCAAAGGGATACCCCTCCAGGAGATTGCTCTCTTGAGACCACCAGGTGAGTGACCTCCTTAAGGGCTCTGTCACCTTGATGAGATAGGACTGCGGGTGAGTGCTTGGGGACCACTGAGTACTGAGCATCCACCGGGTGGTTCTCATGTGCAGACGTGCTAGGGTACAGTGAACACTGAGGATGCCATAAGGCCTAACATCCGTTGCATCGAGAGAGCTGAGACTGAGCTGTTTTTCCCGATGTGACGGGCCATCTGAAGGATATCGTTCCTCCTGTCTTCTGGAAGAAAAGCCTTCGTACAGGAGGTGTCCAGAAGAGTCCCTATAAAAAGGAGCCTCTGGGAGGGCTGCAGTTGTGATTTCTTGAGGTTGAGCAGAACTCCCAAGGACGTAAGGAAGCGCGAGGCCATCTCCACGGCGTCCAGAGTCCCTTGCCTGGAAGGGCTTGCTAGAAGCCAATCGTCCAGATAAGGAAACACCTGAATTCCGACCTTTCTGAGGTGCACTGCGAGAACTGCACAACATTTTGTAAAAACTCGCGGCGCCGAGGATAGTCCAAAGGGCAGGACTCTGAACTGATAGTGCTGTCCCACAGCCACAAACCTCTGGAATTTGTGATGCCTCGGGTGAACAGGAATGTGCTGGTAAGTGTCCTGCATATCTAGGAGGCTAACCAGTCGTGTTGGTGGAGCAGAGGTAACAGGGTTCCTAGAGAAATCATTTTGAATTTCTTTGAGGAGAAATTTGTTTAGCTTTTGAGATCTAGAATGGGGCGATACCGGGACTTCTTGGAACCAGAAAGTAAGAGAGAACTCGGTTTCGCTGGTGCGCTTGGCACCACTTCTACTGCCCTGTTGTTCAGAAGGCCCTGAATCTCAAGGCCAAGAAGGTCTGACTGAAAGGTTGACAGCCTGGGCTGCCGCTTGGGGACGATCCGGGGCTCCACAAGATTGAGTGAATACCTCGCGAATTATCCAAAGGACCCATTTGTCTGAGGTTATGGACTTCCACTGGTTGTAGAAGTGCATCAGACGACCTCCCACCGGACAGGAAAAGTCCACCTCGTGCAGCTGAGATGGAACTTGGGCCGGCAATTCATAAGGTAGCGCTGGGCGCTTTGGGCTCTTGCGCTTTCTGTTGCGCCTTCTTTTGAGGCTGGGCAGGTTGATTCTTATGGAAACTTCCTCTGCCTCGAAAGGACTGGCGATTATGAAACTGTCGTTTACTGGCATGCCCTCGAGAGGGGGCAGGAGGGGGCCGAGCCAACTTAATGGCTGACCTAGTCTTTTGTGTAGCTTCTAGAGCTTGCTCTACCCGAGGACCAAAAAGATATGCACCGTCAAAAGGCAATGCCATCACCTGCTGCTGCGCATCATTCGTAAATCCCTAAGTGCACAGCCAGGAATGACGCCGGGTGCAAATACCAGCAGCCGCTGAACAGGAAGCAGTGTCAAAAGCGTTCATGACTGCTTTAACCTGCTGGTTATTAGATTCAATACCTCTGGTAATGGTTTGAAGAAGCTCTGGCTTTGAATCCGACTCCGGCAGGGCTTCAACCATCTGTTTAACAGAATACCACAGGATATACTCATACTGAGAAAAATAGCCTTGGTAACTGGCAATACGCATACTTAGAGTAGAGGCAGCAAAGACTCTCTTACCTAAGGTGTCTATCTTACGAGATTCTTTGTTAATAGGTCGAGCTGTAGTAGCTTGAGGAAGAACGACCTTATTCTCTGCCAAGACTACAATAGGATCCGCAAAGGCTTGAGATGCCAAAATGGGACAATCCTTGGGGGCTGAATATTTCCTATCAATGGATTTAGCCACCGAAGGGGTAAGAGCAGGATTATTCCATACCATTTGAGACAGCGTCTCGAGGAAGGCTGAATCGAGGAGTCAAATCCTGAGGGATCTCCGAGGCATGAAGATATTGGAGTCTCAACAATTTCCCAGGATCGATGTCTGTAGTCTGGAGAGAAAGTGTGGAACTCAGATTTTTCAACAGAGACTTAAAGGATAGGTCCTCGACCACAGGCTCTGATGCAGTAATAGATCCTGCTTAGTCCCACTTCATCACCCAACGAAGGTCTGGGTCAGGCTCAAAGTCATCTCCTGACAGTCCAGGAGGGAATGTATGGACAGGAAAGGAATGAAATTCAGAAAGGAGGAAGAAGGAAGCAAGTGAAAGAGGAGTCCCGAGAGCCGCCGGGCTCAAGGAGGCGCTGCACCGGAGAACGACGCCATGAGGCCATGCAAGCGAAAAAAGGCGCCTAAGAAGGCACACAGTATCGATGTCGAGGACGGCGCCGAGAGGCTACACGACGCCGAGGGCGCTTGAAAACACTCCAGACTCCTAAAACAGGTTTTGAAGGAAGAAGAGCAGGAGATGGGCATCGGTGTGGCCCTCGCGCTCGCAGTCATGTGAGGGAAACACCTAAGCTGGAGTCGACGGCAGGCAAGAAAGTGTCACATACCAGGAAGGTTCCAACCGCCCTACCTGGTCGCCCAGAGAGCCCGGCGCTCACGAGTGACCGAGCCAGTAATAACCAACCCTCCGAGCCCATTGCTCCATAAGAGCGCCCACTGATGAAACTGTTCATCTGAAGACCTACCTGGGTGGGCGGGTAGGGCTCGATGTCAAAAGCAGTCAGCTACCAGAAGCAGAGGTTGGCAACTCCGGGCGAGGGGAGACCGCAACTGTCCCCGATAACTGAGCCGTCTCACGCCGCGAGACATATCAGAGGGCTAACTCGAGTGATGCTTCTCTTTAGACCCTGGGTCAAGAAGAGCCCGAGGTCAACGGTGCCGAGAGTGCACCATTTATTTTTATGCTTCCGGGACGCCATCCCCTCGGGCATTGGACTGACCGTTGTCAGACCCTCCCTCCGGAGAAGGCGGCAGACCGGACCCAGCCTGATTGACTGAACAGCTTTCATACGGAGTCTCCCTACCGTCACCTGACCTGCTCATGGTTGACTCCGTCAAGGTAGGCTGAGACTTCTTTATTGTATTTATTTCAAAAATAAGAATAATTTTAAGCGATACTGTATCGAGATAATAGTACAAAAAGGAAAATTACGTACCTACCGTAATTCTTGATCTTCTCTTGTATCTTCACCATTCATTACTTCCTGGGTGTAAGCCGGAGGCGCGCACCCGACACGGGAGCTTTTTTTTTTAGTGTAGTTTCAACGCCCCGCTTCGAGAGCGACGCCACAACATGCTGGGCTGCTAGTGAAGCGATCAATTCCTCCCCTCCAACTCAGTTCTGTGGAGCCGGAGAGGCAAAAGTGAAAGCAGAAAATATAGATAGCAAGGCAAGATAGCCGAGGGATAGCAAAGCAAGGAAGAATGAACTGAAAAGGAATAAGCCGATGGAGGAAGGACAGAGGAGATAAGAACATCCCTAGCCTAGGACTGCAGGGCCTCCTTACCTGGGCGACTCTAGGAGGAGAGATGAGTAAGGAATGAGAAATCAAGAAGAAGGAGAAGAGAAGAGAGAGATGGGATGTTATGACCAGAATGCCCAACGAGTATAGTGTTAGCTTGTAGCTGAAGGCTCTACTGGGGAAGCAAGAATCCCCGGAGATAGAGCTGAAGAGAAGGTTCACCGAACCCGCTAGACAGACTCAGGAGGGCATAGTCCTCATCTTCAACATGCCATTAGTTCTTTGATACCCACCTCGGCTGCTGGCCACGGAAGGCCTTTAACTGGAGGACAGCCGAGGAGGAAGAATAAAACCAGGCAGCATGAGCGTGCTCAGGGGTTTAGAATGGAAATGTGTTTTCAGGCGTTTCAAGATAGAAATGGACTCAGACTGGCTAAGGCAAGACAAGGCTTAGGCTGCCTAGGATTGATATGGTCAGCAATGTTCTACTGTAAAAATTGTCCAGGAGGACACTTCAAGGAGAAACCATTAAAACAGTTGAGAAGGATATCCTACCTTCTCATTTGCCTTCTTGTTTGTTTCTCTTTTTTTTTTTTTTTTACAGATAAAAATTTTTTTTTTTTTTTAAACTAGATGCATGACCCAGATACCAAGATGCCTATAGCAGTCGAAGAGAGTTCCCTCAGCATTTTTTTTTTTTGGCAAAAGAAGAAAGGAATAGACGTACTTGTTCCTCTGCTCTGTAAGGCAAGAATAGGGGGGGATTAGATTCCAGGGCAACTATCTGGACACGGGATTGCAGGATCAAAACTGAATAGCCTGAGCCAGGCCAAAACCCCAGAGGTATCTTGCCAGAAGAATAGCAAGAGATAGTTGTGCAGTCTGATCGCCAATGCAATCTACAGATGGCCCATGAATCTTAGAGTAAGTAATTTCTCTGAAATTTAGAACCCCCCAAAGAAAGATCTTTTTTTTTTTTTTGAAAATTAGGCAATTTTTCCTATATTTTATATAAAATGCAGAGAGAAGGAGACGGGAGGTGGAGAAGCTCAGGAAAGAGGCCACTGAGGGGATGGTGGGTGAAAGGTAGATGAATGGTGAAGATACAAGAGAAGATCAAGAATTACGGTAGGGTACGTAATTTTCCTATCTTCCCATGTCAATCTCTCATCACCATTACTCCTGGTGAGTATTAAGCTCCTCTTCCCTGGAGGGGAAGAGGCCATACCCTGAGGGAACAAGACCCCAGCCTTCTGCTGGTGAGAAACAGAAGGAGAAGACCCTGGCTTATTCAGAAAGCCTAAGAGAGAGAAGAGCTAGGAGGTGCCTCCCGAGGACCGAGGGAGACGGAGGGAGCCCTGTAAAAGTCTCCTAGCTCTGGAAGAGAAAAGACGGTCCCCGAAGGCGGAGCGAATCACCTCACGCTGGGCCAGGGTGACAACCTGGAAACGAGCCATGCCGTCCGCCTGATGGCAGATCGCTGTCCTCGCGAAGCCTGGAAGCCACCTCATTGGCGCCATAAGATGCCCTTGCTTGGTGTCTTGCCAGCTCCAGGCCTCACGCTGAGAGGGTAACGGCTTGTCTGGTTTGTTCGCATCAGGCATAGATGCCAGCAGCTGGGACATCATCGACCACAGATGCGGTTGTAAGCAGCGTGGTGAGCCTGATGTGATGCAATACATGCACTCGCACGAGAAGAAGAGAACACTCTTCAGCCCAACGGTCGAACTGGAGAGTCCGAACTGGTGGGCTGTCGTGGCGCCAGGCAACGGCGCCCAGAAGGAGTATCCAGGTATACCAAACCCGAGGACGGGTTGGGAAGGGAACCTAGAGACTCAGAGGGGCACAATACCACGCTGGCAGTCCGGGCCGGGTGGGAAGAAGCGCAGGGGACTGCCATGACCGATAGACGCCCTGGAAGGGAGGAGGCCAGGAAGGTACCACCAGATGCTGGGCACTGAATTCACTAAGGAATCACGCTCCTGCTCGGGTATTGTCTCTTTGAACATAGGAACTGGAGATCCCTCACCATCCTGAGAGGAAACGCTTGATATTCTGTGAAATCAGCATCGGAGGACAGATGAGCAGGGGGTTCCTCTCCCTCGGAGGAGGGAGACGAGGATGATGGGGAACTGGAATGCCCAGAAGATTCCTGCGGCGGAGGGGAGAGTCGAAAGACCCGCTCATGCATGTATCTAACATATGAGGGGAAGGCCGCCGCAGAACCCCTGAACTGCCCCCAGGATAACGGACCCGTAGGACCGACATGGCCTGGGAGCGGGGTGGTGAAGGCAGAGAGATGGAGAGGGGCACCTCCGCTGAGGCAACTGACTCGCAAGAGGGCTCTGGAATCCGGGAAAGGAGCCCTGGAAAGAGGGATCCTGGATATCAGACCAGGCCGCAGAACGGAACTCTGGGGAAGCGGAGCCTGAAGAGCCCTGGGGAGAACCTCCTGTGACGACGCCTGGACTGCATGGATCCAGAAGGGCAGTCCACAAACGCTCGGGAGGACACCTAGAACCCTGGAGGGAGGGGCGAGGCTCTGCACTGAGCCCTGGCCACCCCTGGGTGGCTAAAGAAGACCGAGCAGCAGACCCTGCCCCTCAACCCCTCGACCCGAGGGCCCTCCTCCCCACCACAGCCCCTGTCCCTAGAGAGGGCAACAGCACCTGTAAGGTAGCTGTCACCGGCCTCCAGAGAGGGAGCCCCCGCGCCACCTCACGCCTGCCCCCCGGGCTCCCGGCCACCCCAGCCGGGAAACCCTGGGACGACGGGGGGGGGACAGAGGGAGGGCCCGCGCCGCCTGGCACCTCTAGCCACCGGGGACCCAGACTAGGAGGGGTGCCAGGATGGGTCCACGTTGAATCATCGCCTCCGAGGAGGATCGAGACCAGCAGGACCTCAATGCTGGCCACCCCAGGGAATCCCGAGGTTACGGGCCGCGAACGCCCCGCATTAGCGGGAGGCGCCGCCCTCACGCCGTAGCAGCCAGGCCTAGCTCATTATTTCCAACGGCGCCGCAAGGCGGGCACCGCTGGAGGAAGGATAGGGTCACCGGCGCCGGGCGCGGGCGGGAAGGCGTAGGGCGGCACTGGCCGACGGCGCCACTTTGTCCATCGGGCGCCGAGGCCAAAGCGGCACCGCCAACGGCGCCGCTTCGATCACCGGCACCGCCAACGGCGCTGGATCTCCAGCGGCGCCTAACGGCGCCGCTTGATCACCGCGCCGACTCAAACGGCACCGGAAACTGCGCTGCATCGATCACCAGCACCGCGAACGGCGCCAGGATCCGAAACGGCGCCGAAAGGCGGCGTCGAGGGTCCACCGGAGCCAGGCCCAAAAGTCGAGGGCCTCGCCACGGGGGGGAGCCTGCACCTCCGAAGAGGTGACTGCCGAGGCGGTGTCGGCGCCGCGGCCCCGGAAGGGACTACGATGCTCCCCCGACACCGCAGAAGGGGCCTCCTCCTCGGCAAGAAAAGACGAGGAGACCCCTCCTCCTCAGACCTGAGCAGGCCCGGAGGGGACCCGGGAAGGGCCTAGAGACCTTACCTGAGAATCCCTTGAGCGACGTCGTCCCCCCAAGGTCGGCGGGGCTTTGCCGAGCTTGAACGCGCGGACTTCGAGGACACGGCGGTCCATGGAGAAACAGGCGTCGCACGAATCCATGTCATGGTTGGGTCCCAGGCAACGAAGACAAACGTCATGCCGGTCCGAGACGGAGAAATGCCGGCCACAGTAACACCGACGCATAGGGGCGCGGCTCGCTTTAAACACGCTTAGCCCGGACCCGGACATAACGCGAAATCAACAAGAAAAAACAGTAGGAAAGCACACCCGGCGCCGCTTTAGAAAGAAAAAAGAACGGTCTTACCGATTGGCGTCGAGTGTGCGGGAAAGAGGAGTCGCTGACGCAGTCAAAATATGGACGCTCCGAAACAGGTGCTGCCTCGACGGCGGGAGAAACAGAACTGAGTTGGAGGAGGAGTCGGTCGCTACTAACGGCCGCCCCTCGCGCATGACGCATGACGTCGCTCTCGAGGGCGGGGCCGTTCAAACAACTTTAAAAAAAAAAAAGCTCCCGTGGCCAGATGCGCGCCTCCGGCTTACACCCAGGAAGTAATGAATGGTGAAGATTGACAAGGAAGATTAATAAAACTGAAAACTATGCTGCTAGTTTGAAGTTTGACTCCGACAAGGAGCGACGTCGTCACTGAAGTGCACTCGACGACGGGAAAAAAGGAACTGAGGCGGCTGGAGGGTCGACGCCGAGATAGTCGTTACCGCATGAGCTAGGGCTCGCGGCGCCATCTCTGGCGCTGACCCTCCAGCAAAAAGTTTGCTCCCGATGGGTCCTAGTGCCTCCGGCGCAGATCCCAATAGTGTGAATGAGTGGTGGAGACTTATGTCCAGGAAGATCTTCTGCCAGCATGTAACGCATTGCTTAAAGTTGAAAAGTTGCTTTGTTTCCTTGTGCTCCATCGTCCATGGGAAGAACTATGGAGGAATATACAGAAATGGAAAAGTTAGGAGAAACTAACCAAGCTCGTAAATGGGGCACTTAAGCTCTACAGAGCTGCAAAGGATGAGAGTAAATTCTTTCAGCGGAAAGGAGGATCTGATGTCATGGGGTGGGGGCAGGCTTGGAGGCAGCTCTGGAGCTGGTTGCTAAGGGAACCGCGGCCCCCCCCAGCCTCTCTTAGGGCCAGAGGAGGCTGGCCGAGGTTTGAGCCGCCAGGCCTGCTGTTTACTGCTTGGGAGCTATGATGGTCTGGAGTGCCAAGTAGGGCCTAAACTGAAAGGCTTCTTTGGTTGTTTCTGGCCCTAACGTCCTTCTGGGAGTATGTGACAGAATTTAGGGTGGTGCTGGACTTCTCAATCTGGTGAGATGACCATCAACACCATGCCCAAACAGAGTCAGTACTCAGAAAGGACATCCACCAACTTGTGCTGGGTTTAGCTGTAGAGTTGAGATCCTCTGCCATGCCTGCTGCCATCTCTGACCACAGACCTGGCGCAGGAGTCCCAGATGTTCAAGGCTGTTTGCACCTGCTGCTTTGCCACAGCGTGTCCCTGTTTAGACCAGCTTAACCGCCAGCTGCAGATCAGCAGGACGGCGGGAATAAGTTGGTCCAGCGTTTCCAAAAGAGCATGGGAAAAACTGGCCATTCTGACGACCGAACTGGCCTGCAAGGCCAGGGAGCGAAGCAACTAAACCTTCCTCGCTGCGTGGGCTAACTTCTTTGACTCCTTGTCTGGGAGCTTTTCAATGTCCCAGGCGTTGCCCACATACCAGAACACAGAGTCAGTGATCAAACCTTCGGCTGAAAGATGGTCAGTGAACCCAAGCAAAGACTCGGTAGGCACCGCGTACTTGCAGACCATACAGGCAAATGGCACCGGACAGGAGGCCGGTTGATGCCACAGCTCAAAAGCGGGCCCAAGAATGGCCTCCGCTACAGGGAAGGCGACCTCAGGGGTGCCATCGCTGTCCAAGATCTCGATTGGGGGTATTTAGCCCACTTATATACTGGTTCCAACGGGATCCCCATGGACTGTGAGATCAAGCACAGCAGGGCCCTAAAGGAAGCCGGCCCTTGCTCTGAAGGTAGTGCGTGGAGGAGTCCTCAGAGTCTGAGGACTCCTCAAACACCACCTGCAACCCCAGTTCCCCGCTGACAATGTGAGGCTCGTCAGATTGCAAGATCTGCACCAAGAGCCTACCAGAAAGCCTGGCAGCAGGGCACCCAGTCTTGAACGGGGTCCAGTGCAAGGGCTGTGGAGGTGGCAACTCCACCTCAATGGGTTGGGAAGCAGGTGTTGGCTCGACCGGGGAACCGGCACAGGCCACAGCACCGGCATTCAGGGGTGTGCTGGAGCCTGCTGGAGAGCATGGCCATGGCCAAGAATCCACTGCTGAGAGATAAGTTGCTCACAGCGGCACTGCAACTTATGTCAGAGCACTCCTCGCTAGTAGACTAAGAAGGTCGACAGTACTTCTAACCAATGGTTGAGAGCAGCATCATCGAGTACATCTAGAGTCCAGAGACCTCAAGCAAGACCTCAACCGACGACACACCATCCACGGGGAGGAGATGCGGAGGAAGGCGGAGGATGTCGAGGAAGCCCCAATGGGTTATCTCCTGATGGGAGACAGCTTGATCGACCTGCTGAACCAGCCCCTCTTGCGAGCGGGCCATAAGGACTGGAGTCCTAAAAAGGGAATCCTCCCCACTGTCCTCAGACAATGGGTCGACAAAGATCTCGACTGACTGGTCAACCCACCTCGCCAGCATGCCCGACAGAAACACTGCGGGGTCAGTGGCCTGGACCTGATGGGAAGGGTTGACCGAAGCTGACGGCTCGACAGCTTTTGGGCCAGAAGCAGAAGCATGAGAATGGAAGGAGCTAGCTTGCTCCCAATCCCACAACTTATGTGGACTTCTTGGACATAAGAGTGCACAAAGATTTGGACCCTCGGAAGGGTCCTTTCGAGAGTAGGTAGGATGGACACAGGTCCCTGAATGCCCCAATAAATGAGGTGCCTAAGCCCGCTAGTACTAAGATGGACAAAGCAGCGCCTGAAGTGGCTTCGGTCCACGGCCCTTGAAGGCTGCGTTATGCAGCCAAACCAGCTGCCGCAAAGATCGCCTTGCTGGTGTCCTTGGACTGAAGCGGGGGGCTGCCCTGGGTGACCCAAGATGAGACGGGTGTAATGCTCCTCCAATGTGGAGGGCTGAAGGGTCCACCACAGGTCGCAATCCTGCTGATCATGATGAACCTCTAAACAGTAAACGCATGCAGAGTGCGTAACAGTGTGCAAAATTGTTTTGATTACATGTCATGCACCATTTTGAAGCCAGGACCCAATTTGGGTTCCGTGCATTCCATGCTGAAAGTCAAAATGAGAAAAGAGCAAATTCTAATAGCGTGAAAACTGAAAAGAGGTTTTAAGGCCTACACACCTAGCCCGCAGCTGAGATAGAGGGAAAGGAAAATTATGTACTCACTGAAATTCTTGATTTTCCAGAATATCTTCACCATTCATCACTTTTGGGTCTGTGCTGGGGTGCCAGGACCCCATCGGAGCACATAGCTTTAAGAATTTTGGAGTGCGGTAGCCGACATCACTCACAAGGCAGACGCACGACGTGGCGCTTGTGGACTTGCCAGTAACCGATGTCAGCTCCTCCTCTCCTCAGTTCTGTCCACCTTGTAGAGGTAAGAAGATAGAAAGGGTGGGGCAAGGGAACCCAAGGGATAGGGAAAAGGTTATAAGATATAAACCAAACAACCCAATAAAAACCGACCAGAAGAGTGTGTAGAGGAAATTCTGTGCAGCGGGACTTTGGGGTGGCCAAGGATGAACAGGATAACTGGGCAGGCCAGGAGGAGAGAAAGAAGAGAGATAAGGCCTATGCCCTTGGTCAGGAGGTGTGTTAGCGAAGTGGCCAGCTCTTGTGCCAACTGGAAAAGTGACCAACACTGCCAGAGATTCTACTTAAACAAGGAGCTGTCCCTGGATCTAGGGACCAACCCAGAAGGGTTGTAAGGGAGAGTGCTTCTCTGAGTATGCAAAATCAGAAGAGCAATGAGCCCTAGGAAAATTAGCCAAATCTAGGTGTCCACATGAGAAAAAGGATGAACAGGACTAAGGTTCAGAATTCCCATATGATCAAGGTGTAAATGGGAGAAGCAGCCTTTGAGTTCAAAGTCAGATGGCTAAGCTAAGGCTGAGGTCAATAAGCAAATCCCAGTTGCTGTAAAGGAGAACAATGAGGAGAAGACATTCATAAATAAAGGACTGTCCAGGGACAGGGGACTTCACAAGAGCACAACAGCGAGCTGACACAGCAAACTGTTTCCTTTAGGGGACAGGAAAGATACGTTAACAGCAAAAAATACATCCCTCCCAGGAAATTTTTTTTTTTTTGGGGAGGAGGCTAATACAGCCTAATAAAGAAAGAGTTCCTTCTCTGCTCTCTCAGGAAAATACCTTTTTGAAAAAGGTGACAGATCAGGAGATCCCCAACTCTGGCATGAATATAGAAAAATATATATTCACACCTATAAACTCCTTTTTCTTTTTTAACAAAGGCACCAATGGTGCTAAAGAAGAACGTGCAAGTTGCCCAAGGCAGAACTACCTTCCTCCTACAAAAACTAATGGCTAAGCAAGAGGCCAAACAAAAAAGAGGAGGCCACTAAGTAAGGAAAAGGAAACAAGTCCTCTCAGGAATATGCCCATCACAACTGTATTCCCCTTTCTCTCTCTTTTTTGGTATATAAACATTTTATTAACGAATAATCATAATACAAGAATAAAACCATAGCACAAACAGCAACAACAACACATATAAAACAAGTGAGTGAAGAAACAATGTGCTCTATCAAATCATACTCTACCATAATATTTTAACAGGGACACCCCCCCTCCCCAAAGGAACTAAGCCTAGTAGCCCTTCAAGTCAAAACGGAAGTACACTCTACCAAATCCCCACTTAGAGTTTTCATTGAGGTCACCCATTTATCCCAACCCTTGTGAAAACGTGTAAGGGCATTCTTCCGCCAATAAATTACCCTGTGGTAAGAGGCCGCCTTAGACAATGCTTGCTTCCACCTAGAATTATATGGAACCTCTACCAACCTCCAGTGCAGGAGAAGTCTCTTGGCTTCCAATGCAGCAGCAGCAAAGAGAAGTCCCTGTGTACCAAAACTTGTAATCTAAAGTGTGGAATCCCCCAACATCCAAAAAAGGGGGGACTTGGGGATGGGGAGTTGTAGAGTGTCCTCCAAACAATTAATAATATTATCCCACAACCCCTTATTAAAAAGCAATATGATATGGTATGGTATATTGTCCCAGAATCCTGAAAACAGCACCAACACAGATCTGAACCCAGAACCCCCAACCTCACCAGATGTGCCAGAGTATGGTGCCATCTGCTTAATACCTTCTTCTGGAGCAACTGGAGCCTGGGGTCAGGGGAAGCTTTATGCGCCTCCGTCCAACAGCGTAACCACCCCACTGGATCTAGAACAATACTCAAATCCTCCCTCCACCTGAGACGGTGGGAATTCCAGTCCGGTATAAAACACCTTTTGCAGTTCCTTATACAACAAACTGAGATGACCCTTAAAGGTCTTAAACTACTGTTGTAAATACTTAGTAACTGGAGTTTGTAATATACAAGAGGCTTTAAAAACTTAGAAAATAAAACATGTCGCAGCTGGAAATACTGCCACAAGTGTTGTGAAGGGATGTGATGTCAATCTTGCAGATCGGAGAATGAGACTAGAAGGCCCATTTTAGGATCAGTCACATCCCCTATGTCTTGGAAACCCTTTGATTCCCAATTGTTCCAAACAACAGACTGAGCTCCAGCCTTAATAGCAGGATTATTCCACAATGGTTCATACCTACCCAAAAAGAGAAGTCCCATCCTAAAAGTTTAAAATACCTACCCCACGTCCAACAGGAAAAAGACATACGGAAAGTAACAATTTTAAACTCTAGAGGTTGTCAGAAAAAAAGCAAGGGACTTGCCACCTGCTAATATCTACTCACATCGACCCACAAAGGAGAGCGACGAACAGGAGAAACCTAGTCGCAAATGATGCACCCACAACCATGGCATGTTCCAACCTCCATCAACCCTAGGTGCACGCAGAACTGTCCTGCTAAATCTAGGAGGGTGTCCCTCCCAGATAAAATCTGACAACATTCTGTCCATCTTGGTCCAACCCCCTGAGAAATTTGAAAAGGCAAATTACTGCTTGTAAAAAGCTGAAGAAATGCCATCATCTTAATGGTGGCAAGACTGCCGGAGAGACGAACCCAGCTGTTTCCACCTCACGGAAACTAACTGTAGCACTCCAGAATAGCACATAAATTTTGAGAATGCATATTCCAGAGATTACCAGAGATAAACATGCCCAAGTACTTTACCCCCTTAGGGGATCAATTCATGGTGTGGGACCCTACAGAATCCCAGACAGGATCCGCCTCATAAAGAGGCAGTATCGTATCTCTGTCCTTCCCCAGATAATCCGAAGCCCGGAAATTTCACTGAAGGAACCGATACGTCTTCCAGGCTTCAGGGAGCAAAATTTCTACCTTTGTTAGTATCAACAACAGGTCATCGGCCTACTATAATGTTTCTCCCCCAGAGGGATTCCCACAATCCTTGGGTGTTGGCAAATAGCTAAATTTGAAGGTTCAATATCCAACAGAAATAACAGGGAACTTGGTGGGGGGGGGGCAACCCTGTCCAGTGTCCCGCGATAGGGACAAATAATCAGAAAGCACCCCATTAACTAGAACCCTTGCTCTGGGCGAAGCATAAAGGTAGCCAACCCAGTTACTTAAACCTGGGACCAAACCAAACCTGGGTGAGGATGAAAGTACAGTTACGTAAGAACTTACTATAACAGTAGCTCTTCGAGAAGAGCTCCTGCAGCAGGCTACACCTTAAGGACTATGCGCCAGGCACTAGGACTCCATGGCAAACTTCTAGCCAGCAGTACCTAGCTGGGGTCTGCCCCTTACATCGGTCCACCCACTGATATCACCCTCTGTATAAAAGGGAGGCCCCACCTCAGTTCACCCGCCGGAGACCGAAGGATGATCAGCAGGAAGAAGCTGAGGCAGGTGCTGAAATTTTCCATAAGGAAAGACTAATAGGGAACGGAGGGAGGGAATAGCGCCTGCTGCAGGAGCTCTTCTCGAATATCTACTGTTACGGTAACGCTTATGTAACTGTATTATCTTACTTCAAGTAAGAGCTCCTGCAGCAGGCTACGCCTTAAAGACAGAGTCCCAAGCAGTGTCCTAACAGAGGTTACAGGGTGCAAGGGAAATTCCCCTTAGATGTTTAGGAGATTAGGCCCTGAAGCACAGCTTGGCTGAATCCTGCCCTTCTTCTAGAAGCAATGACCAGAGTGTAGTGCTTGACAAAGGTGTGTACAGAGTTCCAAGGGGCTGTGGCACAAATTGCTGTTGCTAAAAATTTTTAAGAGCTGCAAAGGAGGCAGCCATCCCCCTTGTTGAATGAGCCTTGACCAGTCCCAGTAAGGATTTTTCATACTTGTCGTAGGTGAAAACAATACAATTTTTCAGCCATTTGGAAATGGTTTGTTTTGCCACAGGTTTCCCCAAAGTCCTGTGAGCAAAGGAGACGAAACAGTCAGTCCAATTTCCTGACCGATTTGGTGCTGTCTAGGTAATAACTAAGGATCCTGTGAACGTCCAGAGTATGAAGGAGTGCCTCCCCATTCAATGCTCAAGATAATAAACTGGGAGGTAGTTGTCTTGATTCAGTGTAAACTCAGACACTACCTTCAGAAGGAACATAGGATCAGTTTGAAGGGACACACGGTCCCTATGGAAAATTAAATAAAGGAGGCAGTATAGTGCAGTGGTTTAAAGCTCTGAGTTGCAAATCTGGTGACTTCCAGCAGACCAGACCTGGGTCTGAATCCCACAGCTTCCACTTACATACTGTGTGACCCTGAGGCACTTAACTTCCCTGTGCTCCCAGGTTGCTCCTGTAAAAAGCTTTCAGCTTAGTGTGCTACCCTGGTTAAACAACTAAATAAAAAATAAATAAATAAGGTTCATAACATCAGTGCCTGCAGCTCTGAGATCCTTTGAGCTGACATAATGGCAACTAAAATAACGCTTTCCAAGAGAGAAAGAGGAGATTGCAACCATGGCCAGTTCGAGAGGGGTAACGTAAGTTTCTAGGATGAACAGGAGGTCCATGGGGGACCGGATCCTCAACTGGTGGTTTCAAATGGAGGATGCCCCAAAGGAATGTTCAGGAAAGATCCAATTGAGCGAGGCTCCTTCCTTCCACCGGTGCATGATAAGCCAAAATAGTGCAGAGATGCACCTTAATGGAAGAGTATCGCAGCCCCGTGTCTGAAAGTAGTAGGAGATGATCCAATACTGATTTCACTGAGCACGTGAAAGAGTCCAGAGAACGTGCGGCTGCCCACATGCAGAAGCGTTTCCATTTCATGGCGTATGCTGCTCTTGTAGAAGGCTTTGTAGCCTCTATTAGGACCTCGGCCACCCTCTGTGAGACGCCATGCCTGGAGACAGCTAAGTCTGCAGGAGCCATGCATGAAGGTGCAGGGACTGAAGGTCCGGATGAACCAGTGTGCCCCATTATTGGGGTAGCAAGCTGGACGTGAGTGGCAGCTGAAAGGGTGGTTCCACAGGTAACTGCTGTAAGAGAGGGAACCATATTTGTCAAGGCCATAGTGGGGCTACTACGATCGTTGCTCCCTCTGCCTGTATCTTGAGCAACACGCTCTGTATTAGGGGAAAGGGAGGAAACATGTAGAGGAAACTTGCTGTCCAACAGAGGGACAATGCGTCTCGCCAGAAAACACCAGGCCCTAGATCTAGCGAGCAAAAATTGGTCCATTTTGCATTGCAAGGGGATGCTAAGAGGTCCAGCTCTGGACGTCCCCATCTTTCGAAAAGATAGTCCACCACTTCTTGGAAGCAGCTCCCATTTGTGCACCCTGGACCGAGAACGGCTGAGCTCGTCTGCCAGGATGTTCTGGATGCCTGGTACATGGACTGCTGTCAGCATGATTCCATGTTCTAGGGCCCAGTACCACACTCTCATGGCTTCTCTGCACAGAGGATAGGAGTGCACCCCCCGCCCCACTTGTTGATGTAAAAGACCACCGACATATTGTCGGTCTGTGGAAGCGGGGCCCCCTGGGAAAGGTGAGTCTGAAAGGCCTGCATGGCATACAGAATCGCCCTCATCTCCAAAATGTTGATGTGCAGGGGCACCTCTATGTCTGACCATTATCATCGAGGCACAGGTCAGGAAGCATAGAGAAAACCAGGAGCAGTTGTAGAATTCAACAAAGCTGTTTATTTGTAGTAGCAGTAACATAGAAAAAAATAAACTTGTTCAGAATATGTACAGAGGAATAAAATAACATTTTTCTTCAGTCTCTGTGTCCCTTATTCTCAAAAACTCTTGAAATTTCAGTTCAGCTCTCTTATAAATCCTTTTCAACTCCCCAATCTTAGGAAACATCCTGTCCTAGTAAGTTTCAGGAATTGCCAGAACACATTGTGCCTGAGCTGAGAAGCCCCTTCTGCAAAAGGTTCAACATCTGCACTCAAGTAACCTCTAGCTTCCTACAGTCATCTGAAATTATAAATATCTACATTTTAGCAGTAACACTATATATTTTCTAAACAATAGGGATCCCAATATCAGTTACATTTTCACATTGATTTGCACATTTTTTTAATATTCTAGCAGATCTAGTTATGCAAGAGCAAAAACAGACAGCAACAGAAAACAGAGAGAGAGAGGCAAAGAATTAGAGACTGTTCGGGCTGATCAAGTCCGAGGTCTTACGGAAAACTGGGCTGCGCAACCAGGCAGACAGGAAAGGAAAGATCCTTGCATTAAAACACTTTCTCCATAACAAATGGGACAGGGCCCTATTCTACCCTGTCACATACATCCACCTCCTTAAGAGGGAACCTGTTTTGCAAAAATAGGTTTCCAAAACTTTCTATTCTATATTTGCTACTTTCAGACATTAAGCACATGTACATCATTCATTTCTTTTTTTTTTCATAACAGTACAGCAAACAGAACAGTACAGTTCAAACTCACATATTAGTTTTTTTTTTCCAACCTTCAGAACCCTCAATTCCTGAGCCATATCTTGACAGAAAATCAGCATTACTATTCTCTTTTCCAGATTTGTGTACCACAGTAAATTTAAATGGCTGTAGTGCCAGGTACCACCTTGTGATTCAGGAATTTTTATCTTTCATCTGGTTAAGCCAACAGAGAGGACTGTGATTTGTTATAATAAGCACAAATTAATTTCCTACTAAATAAAACTTATGTATCACCATGGCCCACACTTTGCTGCTAAACACTCCTTTTCGATAGTGGAATACCTTTCTCTCTGTCATGCAACTTCCTGCTTATGTACAGAATATGATGTTCTGTCCCATCTACATTTTGACTTAGGACTGCACCTAGGCCTACACCTCTGATGCATCTGTTTGTAGCAAAATGATTTCTCAAAGTCTGGGCTTCCTAAAACAGGTGCTGAACATAAAGCCTCTATGGCTTGAAAAGCTTCATCACACTCTGGGGTCCAGTTCACATTATTTGGGTACCGTTGTTTCGTTAGTTCAGTGAGGAGAGTGGCTAATTCAGCAAAGTTGGGAACAAATCTCAGATAATAACCAGCCAGCCCTAAAAATGACCTGACATGTTTGTTTGTTTTAGGTACAGGGTTGTTAGCTACAGCTTCTGTTTTAGAAATCTCTGGCTTAACTTCTCCATTTCCCAACACATAGCCCAAATATCTGGTTTCCTGCATGCCCAATGCACATTTGGAAGGATTAATTGTTAGACCTGCATTTTTGATAGCTTAGATAACTGCTCGTAGGTGTGCTAGGTGACTTTTCCGGTTTGGACTATACACCACATCATCATCCAGGTACACACCACAATAACCAGTGTGAGGGGATAAAATTACATCCATGTACTGCTGGAATGTAGCTGGCGCACCATGTAAACCAAAGAGTATGTTGGTGAACTGACAGAATCCTATAGGGGTGGCAAATGCAGTTTTGTCTCTGGATTCTTTAGCTAAAGGTATCTGCCAGTAACCCTCGGTGAGATCGAGGGTACTGCTATACTTTGCACTCCCCAGTCTGTACACCAAATCATCTATTCTGGGCATAGGATAACTGTCAAATTCTGACACTTGAACAAGTTTCCTGAAATCAAGGCAGATTCTAACACCCCCTTCTTTTTTGTTTACAGTTACCATGGGAGATGACTAAGTACCCTAGACCCTCTATGATACCCAATTCTTTCATTTTCTTGTATTTCCTTAACCATGTCTACTCATAACCGTTCTGGCAACCTGTATGTCTTTTACCTAATAGGACGAGCATTCCTTGTCACTATTATGTGCGCAACCCCTTTTGCTTGGCCTGGTACTGTGGTAAAAGTACCAGTAAATGTCTTTAGCACATTACAAAAGTCTGCAGTTTGTTCTGAGGTTAAGGAAACATTCACCTTTACAGCATCAGCATTTACAGATTGTTCCAGTCTATCACAAGCTACATCAATATCTTCCTTATCAGTTTCTGGCAACACCAGCAAAGCAGCTTTAGGAATTTTTTCAACCCATTTCTTGAGGAGGTTAGCATGGTATATCTTAGGATTCTTCCTGTCAGGGGTCTCAATCTCACAGTTTACTGTGCCAGTATGTCTAAGAACCTTATATGGCCTTTGCCATTTCATTAACAGCTTATATTTTTTTCTGTTCTGGGCAACAGTAGCAAAACCTTTTTACCTGGCTTAAAAACTTTTTCTTTCACCCCCATGGTCATAATATACCTTCTGCTGGTTTTGAGCTTCTTCCTGATTACTATGGGCAATTTCAACATATTTTGCCAGCTTTTTCCTTAGGGCACACATAAAAGAAGAATAAGATACAGATTGTTTCTGGATGGTGTTATCTTCCCACATTTCTTTTATCACATCTAGTGGCCCTCGTGGTCGCCATCATACAGTATTTCAAATGGTGAAACCCTGTTGATGCCTGTGGCACTTCTCTGCAAGCAAAAAGTAGGTAAGGCAAGTACTGGTCCCAATCTTTCCTTCCCCTTTTACAAACCTTTTTAAAATGTGTTTTAGGGTTTGGTTAAAACGCTCAACAAGACTGACTGTCTGAGGGTGATAGGGGGAGGTTCTTATGGCAGCGATACCTAGCAGTCTGTACAGCTCCTTAAGCAATGCAGCACCAAATCACTACCCTGATCAGTAATGATTTCTTTAGGTATCTCCAGTCTGCTGAAAATTTTGGCAAGCTCTGCTGCCACTTTTGGGGCTGTAACAGTATGCATTGGAACTGCTTCTGGGTATCGAGTGGCATAGTCTCATACTACAAGGATAAATCTATTACCCTTTTTACTTTTGTCTAAAGGACCAACCACTTCCATTGCAATGATCTCAAAGGGCACATCTATAAAGAGTAGGGGCACCTTGTCTTTTCTACTGACTGGGGCTACTTTTTGGCACTCAGCACAGGAATTACATAGGTAGCAACATCTTCAAGAATTCCAGGCAAGTAAATCCATACAGCAATCTGGCAAGGGTGTGATACCTCCTGAGTGACCAGCCATAGGACTATAATATGTTATCTGTAACAATTCTGTTCTATACTTCTGGGGTATAACCAGTTCTGTCTGTTCCTGTGTCTGAGGTTTAACCTAAACTCTGTACAGTAACCCATTACATTTTTTAAACATTGGTCTACCCTGTTTTGGTTTCACCCCCAGCTGCTTGAAATAACCCTGGAGAGAAAAATCATTAGCTTGCTTTGAAAGAAAATCACAATCGGATAACAATTTAGTTTCAGCATTTTCATATTTTAACCCTTCATGTCCATCAGTCATTTGTTGCCATAGTTTCTTCAGGCATTTTTTTTCTTTCCTTGGATTTCCGGATCTTGGAGCTGTGCTCAAACAAGTCTGAATCAAAATCTTTGAAAGGAAAAGTGTCCCCGCCGTCTGAAATTTTCCTTGCCTGTGCTCTTGTCACCACTGCTACTGAAACATCAGGATTTACTCCCTCTTTGATCAACTCAGTAAACCCTGAAAAATCATTTCCAATAATCACAGGTACAGGTAACTTAGGTACTACCCCCACTTTCATTTGGTGCGACACACCCTTAACGGTCAGAGTCACTTGGGTGGTGGGATAGTATAGAGTGTCCCCGAGGATGCAGATGACACCAGTACCTGGTCAATTCGAAGAGTGTTTTCCCAGCTCTTTAACACGCACTAGGGTCTGTCTGCTTCCCAAATCAATGAGTCCCTTCAGTCTTATTCCCCACCTTCACATCTGCCAAGTACTTGCCCCCAGTTTGCCAAGGACAGATCTGCTCCAGTGCCACTCTCCTTCCTACAACAGTTTCTTGAAAAATGGCCCAGCTTTTTACAGTTATAGCAGATCACACCTTTGGGCACAAATTTGTTACCCCCACCAGAGTTCTTATCAGGCTTGGAATTTAAATGGTAAAAAGAGTGTCTTACCGGTGCTTGGCTGTTAACTCACTGCTGTGGCATCTGTCTGGCCATTTGGTAGTGCTCAGCCGCCAAAGAGACAGCCTTTCCCCATTCTCTGGGTGGTGTTCCATTACCTACAGCTGCACATCTGTAGTCAAGATGTTGATGAACTGCTCCATGGCAAATATGTCGATCTGTGGGACTGTTTTGCTCTCTGGTTGGATCCATTTTATCAGGAGTTCTCAGAGTCAGGTAAAGGCTTTGCGAGGATTGTCAACAGAGTTGTACCTCAGAGTTCCAAATCTCTACCTGTACATCTCTCCGGAGATGTCATACCTTTTCAGGATTTTGCTTTTCACCAGGTCATAGTTTTCTGACTGTGCAGTGTCCATACTGTTGTAGGCAAGTTGGGCTTTCCCTGTCAGGTAGAGTACCAGTCTGATTGTCCACTGCTGCTCTGGCCAGTGGCAGGCTGTGGCAACCCTTTCAATGGTTGTCAGGTATGCCTCAATATCATCTGAGGGACACAACTTAGTAAGTTTAATGGCGTTTAATGGCTTTTAAGTTGCTTGCATTTTGTTGCTCATCTGGGTCTCTGCTGGATCCTCTGCCTTTGATAGCTTGCAAGGCATCCAGCCATCACTGCACTCCTGTATCTCTTCTCTCATCTGCTGCTCCTGTTGCTGCATCTCTTCTCTCCTCTGCGCTTCTAAATGCTGAATCTCTTTTTCTCTTTGCATCTCAGTCTCTTTTTGCTGTATAGCCCACCATTTGAAAAAGTCCATCAGGCTTTCAGGTTCTGTCACTGCCTGTCCTTTTTCCATAACTTGTGCTGGCTCTACAATCTCAGACTGGACTTCTGTCTCTGCTAGTTTGGCTGCCATTCTCCTGGTAACCACTCCTGGACTTGCTGCTGCAGAATTCAAACCTTTCTCTGTGCTTCCCTGGTACTAGGTCCAGTACCCACGCATAAAACCCCTGTCTTAGGGTATGCACGGCATAAATCCCACTTCGTCTGACGCCATCTGTCATCGAGGCACAGGTCAGGAAGCATAGGGAAAACCAGGAGCAGTTGATGAATTCAACAAAAAGCACAGTTACATAAGAACTTACCGTAACAGTAGATCTTTGAGAGAGGCTCTTGCAGTAGGTAATTACATATAGGACTGAAGCCGGCAGGCGTCAAGACCCCACGGAAAAATTTCTAGTTAGCAGTCTCTGGCGAGGGACCGCCCCCATGTCAGGTGACCGGCATCAGGCGACGTCGGTATAAAGGGGCGGTCCCTCACGCCCGCCTTCCAGTTCTTTCCCGCCAAAGGCCAAAAAGACGAGACAGAAGCGGATATTTCCCTCACTGGAAAAGGAGCTGAAAAAGCTTAGGGGGACAGAGGGTGGGAAGGTATTACCTACTGCAAGAGCCTCTCTCGAAGATATGAAAATGATGTACCTACCGTAATTATGATCTTTCTGTGTATCTTCACCATTCATCACCTATGGGTTCATTGGCCGGAGGTCATGACCCTGCGAGAGCCTTTTTTATGGTAGGTGGAGTTGATGCATCATCGGCGCCACCCTCGAGGCCGACGCATTGCATGGCGCTCGCGGGTTGGCCGTTAGGCTCTGTCGACTCCGCCTGCCTGCCAGTTCTGAGTCGCCAAAGAGGTAAGAGGAAGGGAGTGGAGGGTGGGACAAGGAAGTCCAAGGGACAGGAAAAGGAAAGAATATAAACTAAAAGGAGAAATAACGACTGAGAGAACAGAGCGAGAATGTCGGAAAACTAAAGGGATTGGGAGGGGCCCCAATCTCTGGAAATAGAGGAGGGAGGTAGGGAGGGACAAGGAAAAAGAAAGGAGAGAGAGTTAAATACATCTCAGGCCCTGGTCCATCTCCAGAATGTATAGGAACTGCAAGGAGTAGCCAAAGGCCTCTTGCCAGAATTCAAGGCACAGAATAGCTGACAAAAACTCCATCTAGGCAGAACCGGCTTATTCTGGAAGGAGGACAGGGCAGAGAGAGAGAGAGAATCAACGCCCTCTGAAGGAAAGATTTTTGGTGAAAAGGAGGAAGGAGTTTCTGTTTTTTTATTTTTTTAAAAGGATAGTCCAAAGGACAAGGAAATAAGATGGATGGGAACAAGGAGGAGGAAAGAATGAAGGGCAACTGCCACCCCACAGGGGTGGAGCTAAAGCACTAGAGGAGTGCCTCTCATGCTTACCACTGTACCCAGAATATTATCCCCTTATGTGCCCCTATTTACCCCACTCCTGAGTAAGGAGGGGAGCGAGGGTGGGCAATGGGGTGATGAATGGTGAATTTACACAGAAAGATCATAATTACGGTTGGTACGTAATTTTCATATCTTATCTGTGTCACCTATGGGTGAATGCCGAGCCCGCCAAAGGTTTTTTTTCTTTTACACCCTAAGGGACAAAGTCCCTTAGCTCTCAGTGGGTGACACACTAAGAGTGAGAACCTTCAGGGCCTGGAGAGGCCCGAGAGTGGGGAGAGTGAGACGGGGTTCCCCGGGAGGGGGAAGGAAGTTGCCCCGATAAACGCCGTCTCGCTCTACGGGAGAAGAGACAGGTTCTCTGGTGAATGGAGTTAATCACCCAACGCCGGGCCAAGGGTGACAACCAGGAAAGACGTAGCCATGCTGTCCGCCTAGTGCAGATCGCTGTCCCTACGACCCTGGTAGCTACCTCATTGGCATCATAGGATGCCCTCGCTTGGTGCCTTGCTAGCTCCAGGCCATGCGCAGAGAGTGCAATGGCTTGTCTGGTTGGCTCTCTGTCAGGCAATGAGGCTAGGAGTTGACCTAGCCTGGACCACAAGAACCTGTCATAGGCTGCATAGTGGGCCTGATGTGCAGAAATGGAAAGCAACAACCGTGCTGAGTAGAAAGACCTCCTACCCCAGAAGTCAAAATCCGAGGAATCTTGATCTGGGGGCTGGTCACGGTGAAGGGCGCAAAGCCCATCAGGAGTGTCCAACTCGTCAGTCGGACTGTGGATGAGGCATGGAGAAGCCGGGGGCACAATACCGCTGAGGCAGAGATCCCTAGGGCAGGAACCTCAGACAAGGGCCTCTGCCAGAGCGCAACGACGCCTCCGAAAAGGAGCAGGCCAGGAGGCACCACAAGTGTGGCCTCACAACGCCCAGAAAGGCGCAAGGCCGAGTGTTTGGATTACTAACGTGGAAGGGGTGAGGTGCTGGTCGGTGACGGAAAAACACAGCCACAAGGGCACTGGGCCACATGGGGGCCGTCCGCCTTCACAATCTTCGCCGCTGACTCAGATGCCCTACTAATAAAAAAACCCACCAAAAACAGACTCGACGCCGCCAAGAAATAAAATAAATGGAAAGATCTTACCAGCGACGCTGAGTAAGGCAACCAGAACCGGCAGGACACAGCACTGGACTGTGGTATGAGACAGATCGGAAAAACGAACTGCGTAGGCGATAGGCCTCAAAACTGAACTTGCTTCCCACGAGGTGACCTCTACGGCGGGAGATGAAGAACTTGCAGGCAGGCGGAGTCGACAGAGCCTAATGGCCAACCTGCGAGCGCCACGCAATGCGTCGGCCTCGAGGGCAGCGCCGATCATGCGTCGACTCCACCTACCAAAAAAAAAAAAAAGGCTCCCACGGGGTCATGACCTCTGGCCAATGAACCCATAGGTGATGAATGGTGAAGACTGACAGATAAGATCTGCTGCTACGGTAAGTTCTTACGTAACTCTACTATCTTACTTCAAGAGGGCTCTTGCAGTAGGTAATTACATATAGGACTGAGTCCCAAGCAGTCTGGAACAAAGAGAAGCACACGGGAGGAGGAACTACCCATAGGAGATCCTCTGGCTGAGAAAGACTTAAGAAAGAAGTCCTTGCAGAACAGCCAACCTGAAGCCGGCTCTCTGGTGAGAGGCAATGTCCAAACTGTACTGTTTCGTAAAGGTATGGACAGAAGTCCAAGTTGCGGCAGCACAAATATCAGCCGCTGACACATTCTTGAAACAGGCAGCAGAGGCCGCGACACCCCTGGAGGAGTGACCCCTGACCTGGCCTGGCAAGGTCTTGTGATACTTGTCGTGGCAGAAAGTGATACAGTGAGCCAACCATTTGGACAAACATTGTTTGGAAACAGCGTTACCTTCTCTTTTGCTGGCAAAAGTAACAAATAGTTGGTCAGTCTTTCTGAGATCCTTCGTCCAGTTGGTGTAGTATCTCAGAATCCAGTGAATGTCCAGGGTATGTAAAAGATACTCCCCATGATTGGAGTGCTGCGTGAAAAAGGCAGGCAGTTCAATGGACTGTTTCAGCGTAGATTCCGCTACTACCTTAGGAAGAAACTTGGATTGGTGTGCAGAGCCACACGTTCCTTATGCAAAATCAGATACGGAATTTTGCACATCAAGGCTTGAAGCTCGGAAATTCGAGCGGAAGTAATGGCCACTAGGAAGAGAGCCTTCCACGAAAGGAACTTAAGTTCTGCTGAGGCTGCCGACTCAAAGGGAGGCAGCGTAAGCTTCTCGAGAATGAAATTCAAATCCCAAGGAGGGCAGGAACCCGAATGGGGGGTCTCAAATGAAGAAGCCCTCGTAGAAAGGTCTTCGCTGACCTCCAGCTGAGCGAAAGTTCTGTCCCCAAAGGGAACATGATAAGCGGCCAGAGCCGCCATGTGAACCTTCAAAGAGGAATGACTGAGACCCAGGTCGAAGAGATACCGCATGTAGTCCAGTAGCCACCCGACGGGGCAGGAGAATGGCTCCAAGTCTTTGGATGAAGCCAAAATGGAAAACTGTTTCCATTTCATGGCATAGGTGGAGCGAGTGGACGGCTTTCTGGCCTCCACCAAGATCTTTGCCACTTGAGGGGAAACCCCCAAACGGGCTTGTGCTACATCTGTAGGAGCTAAGCATGCAGATGAAGGGACCTGAGGCCCGGATGGACCAGGGATCCCCGATCCTGGGTCAACAGAAGCCACAAAAAAAGAAGAGGAATCAGAGGTTCCTCTGAGCACTGTTGAAGAAGAGAGAACCAAACTTGACTGGGCCAGAAGGGAGCAATGAGAAACATACAGGCCCCTTCTGAGCTGAGCTTGTGCAGGATCCTCGGAATCAACGGAATTGGGGGAAAAGCATAAACGAATCTGCCCTTCCAATCGAGACACAGAGTGTCTCTCCAGAGCTGCCCGCGCACTGGAGCGAGCGAGAAAAAGGTGGGCAGTTTTGGATTAGTGGGCCGCGAACAGGTCGGCCGAAGATTCCCCAGCGTAGGAAGATACCGTCTACTATTTCTGGTCCAATTCCCCATCGTGAGGTCGTCGAGGATCGCTCAGGTGATCTGCCAACGACCCTCTACCCCGGACGGGATCAGTGAGATAAAGGTTGTGAAGGGTCGCCTATTCCTAGACCCGCATTGCTTCCGACAAAGAAGGCAGGAAATCCATCCCCGCTTTGTTGAGGTACCAGACTACACCATATTGTCGGTCTGGACCGCCAGGTGACCAGGAAGCAGAAAAGGATGTAATGCTTGGAAGAGCGTACAGCACCACTCTGAGCTTGAGCATGTTGATGTGAAGCGTCCGCTCGAGAATGGACCACGAGCCCTGGGTGAGATGAGATCCTAGATGAGCTCCCCAACCTTCGCCCGAGGCGTCCGCTGTCAGTATTTGGGAGGGGGGAGGAAGGCAGAAGGGAACTCCCTGACAAAGGTTCTCCTGAACCAATCACCAGTGCAAATCCCGAATCATCAGGGTCGAGACTAGCACCTCTTGGTCCAAGTCGTCGACCAACTGATCCCACTGAGATCGAAGAGTCCACGGAGAGATTCTCATGTGGAACCGAGTGCGCGGAACTGTCGGAGCCATCCGATAAGTCTGACAAAGAAGGAGATGAAGACCCTCCCCACTGGGGGGAGGAACACAGCCCCTGGGGGAAAGGTGCCACCCCCAGCCTTAGACCCCGTAGCAATGTCTCTGGGGTTGGGTGGGGGGGAGGAGGAGGATATCGTGCCCCCGGCGACGGGGATCAGGGACTGGGTCCATCGTCAGGAGGCGGCTCTCTGCCTCCCTGGTGAGCTGAGCCTTGGCCTCAGCCCACCAAGAAGCCAGAGTCTCCCTCAGATCCACCGGCGGTTGAGGGGGCGGTGGAGGAAGGGGATACGGATACAGCGATCCGTAGGGTGAGTATTCATAGCTCGACGGCAGGAATCCCGGCACTGGGTACTGCGGCGTCGCATACTGGGGCGTCGGGTACTGCAGAGCTGGGTAAGACAGCATCGGATAAGATGGCGTAAAATCCGGCACCAAGGGCTCTACCGGAGTAGAAGGTCCTGGAGGAGGCCCCGCAGGCGGGCCTGGAACAGGGGGCCCTGTGGGCGTTGGGGTGACGTCCAACAAGGGGACATCAGCCGGTGACGGGGCCGGTGTCCGAGGGTCCGACATCAAGCCATCCAGACCTACGGGAGGAAGACCTGACAGAGGCGCCGAAGAGTCCCCAGCGGTGTCCGGGGGAGGGCTGGAGGGATCCTCCGGGTCCAGCTGGGGAGACGCAGGGGCCTCAGACAGCAGCGGCAAAGGCTGCAGGGAGCCGGCGGCGCAGGATGAGATTAGAGGATCCCGCATATGCTGCTTCGACGAGCGACCACCGGACGGGCCGGCGGGCATCTGTGGTGGGATCCAGGCGGGTGTCGGAGGAGCCGACGTCAGACTTATCGGACCCAGTGCCCGAAGGCCGCACAGGGGAGGCGACCTTGACAGGCGGCTTGACAACTGTGCGCTGCCCCGAAGGGTCGAGCGACTTAGCGGTCGGCTCCGGGAGGACGTCAGAGGAGCAGACGCCAGACTTACCGGAAAGGCTCGAACCAGAAGGCAGCGCAGGGGCGGCCTTACTGGGAGTGGTTGCCTCCTTTGCCCCGGAGGCTCCAGACTGGCCCAAGTGCAAACCAGCCAGGGGGAGCGATGTCGTCTCAGACACCACCAAGACGCCATCGAGGAACGGTCCCCCGGAGAGGACGTTACCTGAAGGGCGGCCACTCCAGCCGAAGTCGTCGCCACCATGGATGAGGAGTCCCGGTGCTTCTCTTTCTTCTTCTTCCTAAGGCCTTCTGGAGAGGTGGAAGCCTGTCGGAGCTTTTTCAGCTCCTTTTCCATGGAGGATATCTTCTTAAGTACGTGAGCCTCCAGGGACTGATGCCTTCTTTTGTAGGTGGCCGCGTTGAACTTCAGGCAGTGCTGACAGGAATTCACAGGGTGGTCAGAGCCTAGGCAGATGAGGCTCCGAGAATGGCCGTCCTTGTGCGGGAGTTGGGCGCCACATGAGCCACACTTGTTCTTGTGCTCAGACGTGGTAAGGGACAACATACACGGCCGGTAAGAAAATCCTGACGAAATTAATCGAAATCGAGAAAAAACGACGGTATAACTACCGGCGACGATAGACTGACGAGCAGTGGAACTTAACCGCGAGGCGCTGTCGAAAGCAAACTGCGGGAAAGAACTGGAAGGCGGGCATGAGGGACCGCCCCTTTATACCGACGTCGCCTGATGCCGGTCACCTGACGTGGGGGAGGTCCCTCACCAGAGGCTGCTAGCTAGAAATGTTTCTGTGGGGTCCTGACGCCTGCCGGCTTCAGTCCTGTATGTAATTACCTACTGCAAGAGCCCTCTCGAAGTAAGATCTGTTTATTTATAGTAGCAGTAATATAGAAAAAAATTTGTTCAGAGTAACTATGTACAGAGGAATAAAATAAAATCTTTCTTCAGTCTCTGTGTCCCTTATTCTTAACTCTTGAAATTCCAGCTCAGCTCTCTGATAAATCCTTTCCAACCCCCTAATCTTAGCAAACATCCTGTCCTAATAAGTTTCAGGAGCTGCTAGAACATATTGTGCCTGAGCTGAGAGTCCCCTTCTGCAAAAGGCTCAACATTTGCACTCAAGTAACCTCTAGCTTCCTACAGTCCATCTCAAATTATAAATATCTATATTTCAGCGGTAACACTATATATTTTCTAAACAATAGGGATCCCAGTATCAGTTACATTTCCACACATTGATTTGCACATATTTATTATACCCTAGCAGATCAAGATATGCACGGGAGAAAAAACAGACAGCAAGAGAAAACAGAGACAGAGAGAGGCAAAGAATTGCGAGACTGTCCGGGTTAATCAAGTCCGAGGTCTCACAGGAAAACTGGGTTGCGCAACCAGACAGAGACAGAAAAGGAAAGATCCTTGCATTAAAACACTTTCTCCATAACCAACAGGACAGGGTCCTATTCTACCCTGTCACAACCATGTGCCCTGAGTATGGCGATTCTGAAAACGAGCTTCCTCATCCCAGACCCGATGCCATCCGTAGTTAGGACTTGGCTCGGTGAAACGGACTGGAACGGGACTCCTGCTTCTAGACTGGGAGAAGTCCACCACCATGACAGCGCCTGCTGGTCAGCCCTTGAAATGCTTATGGGATATTCAAGGTCTTCGGACCTCTGATCCCACTGGACCCATAGGTTTCAATGCAGAACTCTCATATGCAAGCGTGCTAAAGGTACCATGGGTACGGCTGCCGCCGTATGCCCCAGAAGCTGCAACATGGTCCTTGCTGAGACACGGTTGGACGCAGCTACCTCAGAAGCCTGATCCCTCAGCCAACTGGCTCTGTCGGGTGGGAGTAAGACTATTCCCCACTGTGTGTCAAGAACTGCCCCTATGAACTGCAGCCTTTGGCAGAACCAAGGACAGGATTTTTGGAGTTTGATGGTTATCCCCAACTGCTGGAACATTATAAACTTGTCTGAAAGGGTGCAAAATGACTGCTGCCTTGAGGGAGCAGTTCAGAGCCAATCATCCAGGAAAGGGTAGACGAAATGACCCTGTTTCCTTAAGGCGGCTGCCACTACCGTGAGACACTTGGTGAACACCCTCAGCGCTGAGGACAGACCGAAAGGCAGGGCCCGGAACTGGTAGTGGTTCCTCTGAAAGGTGGACTGAAGTTACCTCTAGTAGGCTGGAAACTCAAGTATGGGAAGGTATGTGTCTTGCATATCCAGGGAACATAACCAATCCCCTTGACATAACATGGGAATCAGACCGGGTAAGGTCACCATCCTGAACCTCTTCGTATTCGATATACTGGTTCAGCTGGCTTAGATCCAGAAGTGGCATTAGGTCCTCAGTCTTCTTGAGAACTCGGAAGAAGTGGGAGTAATACCTGGTTCCCTGTTGAGAGGTAGGAACAGGTTCAATGGCTTGTTTTAAGAACAAGGCCTGGATCTCTTCCTGGGTGAGGGCTGCGTGGGTTGGAGAGTAACGGGAGGGAGCTGGAGGATTGTCTGGGGGAAGCTGGACTAATTCCAGCGTATAATCTTTTTCTATAATGTCCTGAACCCAAACGTTTGCTGTTACGTTGGTCCACCCATTAAGATAGAGGGAGAACCAACACCCTACTGCCTCCCCCATCTCCTCCGCTGGAGGAGGGGGGCTGGCAAGGAGTCATGCACGGGTGGCTGAGGCGGGAAGCGAGGACTGGGAAGATTTTACGCTCCTAGGCCCATTTTGAGGAAGCCTTATGTTTGAAGGGACCTCGGGGCTGTTGGCCTCTCTGTCTATTGGTACCTGGACGCTGAAATGACTTGCGTTTGGGTTGCTGGGGTTCGGCTCTGTACATATGGTGGACGGACTGCACTGCCTTGCCTGAGTGTTGCAGGTCCATAATAATCTTTTGTAACTCCTCTCCGTAGAGGACAGAGCTGTGGAAAGAAGCATCCAGGATAGAATCCTGGGGGTCCTGCCTGAACCCAGATACCCATAGCCAGAAATGGCAACAAAGGCAGATTCCCGCAGCCGCTGCCTGAGTGCCTGTGTCCGCTGAGTTGTAGGATGCCCGTGAATGCTTCCTTATGTCCAGTCTGGACTGAAGGACGTCCAGGAGTTCCATATGAGATGGGTCTTCAGGTTGTTTTTGGCTAGCTCCAGGGCTTTTCTTTCAAAGCGATTTCTGTAGTGGACAAATAAGAAATTCAGGGACCCGCATGGAACATGTGGAAGAAGCAGAAACTCTCCTCCTGAGTTCATCCAACTTCCTAGACTCCTTGTCGGGGAGGTTGCGAGCTCATATATTTAGGTTATTTCGTTCTACCATGAGCTGCGGTTAGGACCATCGAATTTGCCTTCGGGCAAAGGTAGGGAAACAGTGTGACAAGGCATCAGGTAAAGCAAATAGGATGCTGGGATGTATAGGCAGGGGCATCACCAGCAGGAAAAGGGAGGTCATAATTCCGCTATACAAGACACTAGTGAGGCCCCACCTGGAGTACAGTGTACAGTTCTGGAGACCATACCTACGTAAGGACATAGACAGGGTAGAGAAGGTTCAGAGGAGGCAACAAAGATGGTCATGGGTTGCATCACAAGTCCTATGAAGACAGGTTGAAGGAACTGAACATGTACTCCTGGAGGAGAGGAGGAGAGAGGGATATGATAGAGACATACAAGTATCTTACAGGGAGGAACAGGGGCAGGAAAACACTATTTTTAGCTTAAAAGATGTTTCAGGACTAGAGGGCATGGGATGAAGTTGAGGGAGGACGATTCAGAGGAAACATGAGAAAGAATTTCTTCACAGAACGGGTGGTGGATAAGTGGAACACCCTGCCAGAGGAAGTGGTGGGGCTGAAACAATCACGGGATTTAAGAATGCATGGGATAGACATAAAGGAATTCTAGAGGTCAGGGGTAAGGGGAAATAGACTTCTAGGAAAACAAACTGAACTTACAAGCTCAAATGGGCAGACTAGGTGGGCCATAGGCCCTTATCTGCCGACACTGTCTATGTATCTATGTATGTATGTATCTATGTTCTCTGCCAAGAAAGGCTCTGTCTTGGCAGCTTTATAAAGTCTGTCCACCTTCTTGGGGATCATTGAGAAGGAGGAAGGGCACTCCAAGGCCAATTCGGTCAAATCCTGGAAGGGAGGGACCAAAGAAGGTGTGGAGCCTCTTCCTTTCGGGATCCAATTACTCTGTGTCCCACTGGATGTGATGCATCACATCCATGAAGGTTGGGTCGTCTGGGGGACCTGGGGAGTTACGGAGCCTTCTGGCTCGGGGAAGTATGCCTCAAAGGAAGAATTCAAGGAGTAAGGACAGTCCCCCGAAGAGGAAGCTGATCTGGAATGCTTACAACTGTGCTGTCTACTCCTGTCATCCGAGGACGATGATCTGGAGAAGGAGTGACGATGCCTGCTCTTATGCCTGCGATACTCCTGGTCTGAGCCTGGCGGAGTAGGGCTTCTGGGTAAGGGCGAACGCAAAGGCTGGGTGTCCGGGATCAGGACAGGAGGCTGAGGTTGTTGGGGGTGTTGTCTTGCTGCAGCAAATCCTCTTTTACTGTGTTCCACCAGGAGGTGAACAGCTGCCAGATGTCCACTAAGGAAACCATAGATATGTGTGGGAGTGGCGACCCTTTAGGATCAGTGGAATCCTGGGCAGCGCTGGGGTCCTGACGCCTCCTGAGGGCGATGTCAGGGGCCGTCCTGCTCCTGCCTCCTGATGCTTGGTTGTCCAGTATTGGTGGCGGAGATGTATGGCCTGAAGCTGTGTCGATGGGTACACTGTTGTCAGGTTCTGGTGGGCGACTCTGGGGCGTTTGGGCTGGAGTAGCCGCCCCGGATGTCTGCGATGTGGCCTTGTCTTGTGATGTCTGCCGGAGGGTCGATCATCCAGGACCTGTGTCGGGGTTTTAGCTTTAGCAGCCGTGTCTCAGGGGGAGCGTTCCCTAGAGTGGGAGTGCTCCTGGCATCTCCGTCTGACGAGCTGGAAGAGGAAGAAGATGCACCGCCTTAGCAGCAGAAGACCCTGTCCTAGGCCCCGACTGCTGCTGGAAGGGCCTAAGACTTAGGGAAGGACCCGAAGGTCTATGCCCTGAAGAGCTGCCTCCCCGGAGAGGGTAATGGCAGGAGCCTTCATTGACGGCAGGCCGGAGGAAGAACGGCCTGATGGAGGGACAGAGTCTGCTCTCTTGCTAGAGTGTAAAGTGGATGGCTTATCCTTGGAATGGGACTCCGACCTACTGTGCTCCCTGTGGTGGTGCTTCCCTCCCATGTGCTTTTCCTTGTTGTAAGATGGCAACCTGGAGGCTGAAGAGCCGGCTTTCAATTGGTGCTGAAGGACAGCAAGCTGTTGCGCTATGATGTAGGCCTGGAGTGTTTTGCGGTGATGGATGCAGGTCCATTGGTTGAACTTGGCGCAATCTGGGCAGGCGTCCACGTTGTGGTCAGCCCCAGGCAGAGGCGGCACTGGGAGTGGCGGTCTTCTACAGGGATTTGCCGTCCACATGGGCACTTAAGATTTCCATTGCTTTGTTGGAGAAGACGAAGAAGAGATAAGATAATGATTTTTCAAAAGAAATAAACGGTACTGTAGCCTAAAAGACTAAAGATGCAGTCGACAGATGCAGTGAGGTGTCAGAGGAGTCGAAGTGCACGGGTTTATGACGGGAAAATAACTGCGGTGGGGCTGGGGACCACCCCCTTTATACAGAGAGTGATGTCGGTGGACGGACAAACTTAAGGGGCAGACCCCAGTTAGGTACTGCTGGCTAGAAGTTTGCTGTGCAGTCCTAGTGCCTGACGGCATAGTCCTTAGGTGCAACCTGCTGCAGTTCTTGCTTGAAGCAAGATCTGTAGAGATTTCCAATCTACAGAGTCAAACGCTTTTTCAGCATCCAACCCAACAAGTGCTGCAGAATCTAGCCCACTAACTGCCACTTAAATGCGATCAATAACTGCTCACAAATTATCACTGCCCTGCCTACCCTTCACGAAACCGGATTGCGATTTACTAATCAAGGGAGGAAGGACTCGCTCTAAACACAGCCAAGATTTTAGCAAAAATTTTACAATCTACATTCAACAATGAAATCGGACGATAGTTACCACATAAAGTAGGGTCCTTCCCAGGTTTAGGCAGGACAGTGACTGTTGCCTCCCTCATGGTGTCTGGTAGCACACCGGGATTCTTAACTGCGGCCATAATGTCCACCAGTCGTTCTGAAAGGAGAGACTCAAACTCCTGATAAAATTCAGAACAGAGTCCATCAGGACATGGTGATTTACCTGGAGACATAGTTTTAACAGCTTGTTGCATTTCCAATAAAGAAATATCTGCCTCAAGCAGATCTACTGCCTCCGTGACAAGTCAAAATGAGACTGGAAAATAATGTTTAAAATTGGTCCGAGGTGGAAGCCACTGAGGACGAATATGACTTCGCATAATACCCTCAAAATTCCCCAGCCATCTGCCTAGCATCAGAAATAAGGCCACCCTCTTTCCCTGTAAATATGGAACATGCTCCTCCATTGTCTTTTTCTTTAAACGGTAAGTCAAAAGCTTCCCCCCTCATCTCTGGACTCCCAATATGCCCGTCTCATAAAAAAAAATAAAGCCCTAATGGCCTTTTGATGATATGATCATTTAACTGTTCCTTACACTTTCCGAAATTTTCATTTCCCTAACATCCAGGGATGCACAGATACCCTCTTTCAGGAGTCTAATACGTGTTGAAAGAGCCTCTATCTCCTTACGCCACTGTTTACTAATATGAGAGGTGTAGGAAATACTCCAGCCCTGAATAAAGGATTTAAACGCATCCCATAACATAAACACAGATATTTCAGGAGATGTATTGAATAAAACATTTAATTCAATTTCTCCCCTTAACCAGAGTTTAAATTTCTTCCAGGGTAAGTAAGGAGGGGTTAAACCACCAACATGGGGCTCTAGCTACAACTTGCCGAGGACTCCTTACTAGACTTACAGGGGCATGATCTGATAACAGAATAGGCCCATGCTATATTTCCAACAGATCAGATACAACAGAGGCACCACACAAAAAAATAGTCTAATCTGCTATATGATTGAAACTTTGGAGACCTGAAAGTAAAATCTTGAGTATTAGGATGAAGAAGCTTCCAACACTCAGTCAGCCGAAATTCTGAAATAATCTGGTTCAAGACTGCCTAAGACTGGTGACAGGAAGGGACCCCTCTCTCAATGGGGTCACTGTCCATGACCGGATCCAGGACTCAATTGAAATCAGCTCCCAAAAACAAAATCATGGGTGAGGAGTACCAGTCAGAAATAAAATGAGCCAATCAAGAGAAAAAATCTGTGGAATTGTCATTGGGAGCATAAAAATTAACCAATAACACTGTTACGAAATCCAGCTTACCCAATGCCATAACCCATCTCCCCTCCTTGTCCACCACTCACTTCACAACCACCAACGGGCACCCCATCTAATCAGAATGGAGACTCCTCTTTTGAACTACAGGAGCTCAAGTAGGCCCTACTAATACACCCACAAACTAAACTACATACATCCTTTTTCAATAGGTGAGTTTCTTGTAAAATATATTATCACATTTAGATGACCTCAAAAAGAATATATGTTCTTACATTTCACAGGGATATTTAGATTTTGAACATTCCAAGACATCAAGACTATTTGTACCATAATCCCTTCTCTAAAATACATTTAACAATACAATGAACACTAATAACAAATAACCAGTCTATTCATCATATTCTGTCTGAAGGTGGATGTCCCATAGAAGTTCACAATATCCCCCCACAGGGCTCGAAATAACCGGCTGTCCACCCGTCTCGGACAGCCGTTTTTTCATTGGGACAGGCGTTTTATTTTGTTTGCCTGTCCCTTGGACAGGCAGTTCTGCTTTATAACTTTGATACGCCTATTAGGGTGCTAGGACCCAACCACAGCACTCTGTTTAGGAAAAAGGGATGTCAGGACCTCATGACCTGAAGATGCACCACAGGGCTCAAAGAAATAAGAGCGCTGGCGCTAATCTGCTTCTGTTTTGGTAACTGGCGCAAACACTAGAGGCAACAAGTTAAGGGTGCTCCTAGTAGCTCCTTGAGTGTCTGCGCTCCGCAGTAAGTAAATCACGCACGGTGCCGAAATGGGATGTGAGCGAGTCGATTCGGCGAGCAGAAAGGGTAAGGGGCATGAAATATGTAAACACGCTGCTGGAAAGCCGAAACTCCTAGAGCTGAAACTTCATGAGGACGAGTTAGCAAGCACAAAATGGAAGGGGCGGGAAATATGCAAAAGATGGAGAGCTGAAACTGGAAACGGACAGGTCAGTCAGCAGGGAAGGGGTGTGAGTAAGCAAAACGTGCTGGATAGCTGAAATTCATTTTGCTACTGAGAGTAAAAGAAAAAGATACGACTACGTTTACAGTGAGTGCATGTAAAGAGAGGTAGGGACTGGTGGAGTATGTAAACTGACACCAGAGTACATGAAGAGAGAGAGGGGGAAGTACTCAAACAATGATGAGAAGTTTGGAAATATTTAATCAGAGGAGCCAGTTTAAGTATGAGCAGTCTAAGCTGAGCAGCATACAGAAGGAGGGAAGGATCTAGCTGTCTTCAGTGGAACTGTATAGCATGACAGACTTATACCCTTACTGCAGTTTCAGCTTTGCTGGAAGAGGTACAGTGTGTGTACACTGTAATAGCCTGTGAAAGTCAAGTATGTAATTTTACATTTTATTTTTTTAGCTCTCATCATATTGTGCTTTTTATCAAGATGTTATTGTCCACAATAACATGGCTGCCATAGGGAGAGAGTGTCTGCCAACTTCTCTGCATCCTCTGCTGTACTAGTGCTTCAATGCTTTTTTTTTTTTTTTGGGGGGTGGGAGTTTAATATATCCTTCCTGCTCTAGTGTTCAAGGATGTTTGGCAGTGTTCACTTGTACAATACCTTACCTGTAACCTGCCACATTATGATTTTTTTCTCAGAATGTAAAAGTACATTTATTCACATATGCACTTTTACATTCTGAGAAAGAAATCATAGTGTGACAGGTTACAGGTATTGTGTAAGAGTTACCACTGCCAAACATCCTTCAACACTAAACCAGGGAAGGATATATTCTCCTACAATCTGCCCAACTCCAAAAGCACTGAAGCATTAGTACAGCAGAGGATGCAGAGAGTTGGCAGAACTCCTTCCCATGGCAGCCAGGTTACTGTGGAGAATAAAATCTTGATAAAAAGTACAGTACTCTGTTGGAGAGCTCAAAACGTTCTTTATTTTTTATTTTAGTTTATCCAGGATAGCCCAGCTGAGATGCAACATCTTGTTTCTTGTGGGGTCCTGCTTCTTACCTACAGCTTGGAGGACTGGGGCACTGGGTGCTTGCTTATTCATTGAAGCAATAATCCACAGTAGTGTGTCGGTTATAGTGGGATTTACCTACTTCTGGTATAGTTTGGTCATGAGGACGAAGGCCCAGTGACTTGACTTCACACCAGAAGTTGGTAAATCCCACCATAACCCACACCCTGCAGTGGATTATTAAAACAAGGTAAAAAAAATCTGAAACAAGCAGTTGTGCAGAAGGGGAACAGAGAGTGAAAAAAATTATGTAAAAATAGTGTGGACAACAAAGTTTTGTGGGACAGGCAAAATTTATGTCCCACCTGTCCCTCGGACAGGCAACTCAAAAAATTATTTCTAGCCCTGTCACCCCAAAAAAACCTCCTCAAGTCCCATACCCAGGAAACTCTAAACATAAATAAATCCCCAAAACCCACCAGAACAAACCAGTCCCCCAAAAACCCGAAATACCCTCCTCCCCTAACAACCCCCCAGTAAAAGATCACTCTACTTATATCAGCTCCAACAGTGTTAAGAACCCCCCCCCACCCAAACCTTACTATGTTCAAGCATGAGGAGTGAGCAAGGATGGGACAGCGGTCCTCCCCAACAATGCCCTCCCACTCCTCAGCTGGTGTAGAGGGGCCGGGAGGCAAACTCGTCCTTATCAATCGCCCTCTGAAGTGGGTTCATTGTCTCCTGCCACCAGACAACTCATGTAACCGGTATGCATCAACCACCTTTAAAATGATTGCCCTCAAAGTTGTGACAGATATCAAAAAACACCAGCAGTAATAGAAAATATCCCCCCTTACAGTTTTGCCTTTCAAACCCTACATGTAACAAGACTTACGGGCATAAAAGTCCAGCTAGAAAGTCCCGCATCAGCCGACTGCATGTGGCATACAGAAATATATAAAACAATTTAATATCTGCCACAGAAAGCACACATCATATAGGGTCTCAAAAACTTATCCATGTGTCCCATGATGCAAGTCAAAGGTACCTATGACCCGTAATTACTGTACGGAGAACAGGAGTTCATGTCAGACAGGAGCTCGTCCTGGCGATGAGCCAACACAGCACATCCCCCAGCAAAGAAAAGTACACCTCAGGCAGCAGGGAGTGAAATCAAACCATTCATTGCAGCAAGGATGGACAGCGTTGCCTCATCCTGAATCGGAGCATCTTCTGCAGCAGGAGCACAGCGAACAGTCCCTCCACAGATCGACACAGGATCTTCAGTTGTTTGACTTGAGACACCGCAATCAAATCCTCTTCTCCACAGTCATCCCACTCCATCTCTAGCTGATCGGTTGCACAATCTGGAAGACTAGGGGAGAGACGCGGATGTTTATGGTCTGGTGTCTGGGAGCACTCCACTGCAATGGGAGAGGTGCTGGACCCAGAGAGAGAGCCAGTATCTCCGAATACAACTGCAACTGGCATTACTGAAGTAGCAGTCATCCTTGGCTCCCTCTGCCTTTTTGGTTGCGCTCCACCCAATACTCTCTCCCCAGCCCTATTAGTAGGCTCTGATCAGGGATTAGCTGCAAAAGATGACATGCCACTCATAGATTGCAGTCCCTGAGTTGAAGCAGGTTTAACCGGGGGCCGATCCGACTGATCTGGTTCAAAGACAAATCAGGCTTAGCCGACTGTTGTGTAGGGGCTTTGTTGAGAGACCACATAAAAGATTGAGCATCTTGTGAGGAACTGAAACTAATCCAGCTGCTCCTCCACCATACCTTCAATACAGCAGGGTACTGCAAACTAAAGGTGATCTTCCTGGAGGTAAGGTGCTTCTTTACTGCTGAAAAAGCCTTTCATTGCTCCGCCACCAGCTTAGAAAAGACTTGAAAAATATACAGTATGTGGTCATTCCATTTCAAAGGGCCCCTTCTCCCTGGACAGTCGCAAAATCAGCTCAATAAAAAAGTACAAAAAATAAACTGTGATAAGGTGAGAAGGAGAACCCGAGCAGGACAAGGGCCCAAAGAGCAGTATGCCTGCTTAATCTCCAGCGGCGAATTCCAGGTATAGTTCAGCAAGCGGGGGAAAAATGTTTGCAGAAACTGACACACATTGTTCCCCTCGGTTCCCTCTGGGAGACCGATAATCCTAAGATTATTTCTTCAGCCTCAATTTTTCGAGGTCATTCAGCTTCATAGTCAGTAAGCGATCCTACTCCTCTAGTGTGGAGATTTTATCCTGTTGCCGAGCCGGAGCGGAGTCAACTTGCGTATAAAACTGCTCCGCACCAGCAATTCGTTGCTCCACTTCCTCCATCCAGTTTTCAAGCTGGGCAACCAATGTTTTTAGAGACGGGAAATCTTGGACTAACATTTGCAACACCAAAAGAATGTCCAATAAGTCTTCTCTGTTGGCTACACCCTCTGAGGATCCATGATCGGAAGACGCATACACTTTCTGCAGAATGACACACTAAGTCTGGTAAGCACATATACATGACAAAGCGAATAGCAAAAGCGTCCTGTTCGGTAGCAAAGGATCAAACTTTTATCAAATAAGCAAAATAGTCCACAAAATGGTGGTTTGCAGCAATCGCTAAGAAAATTTCTCTAGCGGCTGATGGAGCCCACTTCTCAAGCTGCCATCCTGCAGTCCTCCACACTGGAAGTCTTTCTCTCTATATCTATATATATCTATATTTATATCCATCTGTATTTTTTTTTCCTTCTTGCAAAATAGGAGGAAAGCTGAAGAAGGAGGTGACACTGCCTAGAAACCGGGGTATAGAGGGTAGCAGTGATGAATGAAGATATTCTGGAAGACCAAGAATTATGGTGCGTATGTAATTTTCATATCTTCCAAGAATCGATATTCACCATTCATCACTGGTGGGTCAGAGTACCAAGTCACCACTGTAAGGTGGTGATAGCAAACCCTGAGGAAAATGGTCCTGTAGGGGAGACAGAAAGGTGGGAGGCCACATACTAGTCTGGCGAGGTCCCAGACTGGTCAGGGACAGGTGGAGGCTCCTGCGGATTGGGAACAGAGAGGCGCCCCTGAAGCTCACGCCTGACACTGCGTGAAAAGAAATGGGCCCCCTGGAATCGTGAGGCGATCGCCCTATGCCGGGCCAAGGGTGACAACCTAGACAGGCGTAGCCACGCCATCTGCCTGACACAGACCACAGTTCTCACTAATCAGAAGCTAATTCACTGGTGTCATAGGACACCCTCAACTGGTATCTTGCCAGTTCCAGACCCTGTGTGGAAAGGCGAATGGCCTGCCTGGTTGCCTCATAGTCAGGCATGGATGCTAGCAGCTGTCCCAGCATCGCCCACAGGCATGGTAGCCTGGTGATGAGCAGAAATGCACAACATAATGTGCATCACTGAGAAAACTCTTCTACCCCAGCTGAGTCTGATTCAGGGGGACAGTCGTTCTGTGGGCGATGATGATCAGAAGGGGTGTCCAGGAGCTGGAACCCAGAAGTGGGGCGAGGCATGGCTCCTGGAAATCCCCAGGGAGTGCAATACCTGCGCGGACAGTCCCTTGGGGCTGGAGAGGGGGCAGAATGACAGAGACAGACATTCTGTGACCCCTCTGTAAATGGCTGGGGCCATGGAGATATGACAGAAGTGTCAAAACTGTACTCCCCAAGGAAGGATTGTGTCATTCGAGCAGGACTGCATCCAGCAAAGTTGGAGATGTGCAGCTCCTTCATCATCCCCGAAAGTACTAATAAGTGGTGTAACCAGAAACAGAGGTGAAATGGACTGAAGTATCCTCCTCTTCAGTGGAAGAAGATTAGGATGAAGATGAGCTGGACTCAGGGGGCAGCACTGCTGGGGTGCAGGCTGGAAGATGGCCTAGTCCACTGCCCTCAGGTAGACAGGAAAAGCACTCATCATGGCCCTGAACTGTTCCCAGGTCATGGGCCCCACAGGGCCAGAAATCTGGGCGAGGAGGCCAAGGAGGGTTGTAGCAGACCAGGCCAGGTCCTCTGCCAGGGTTGCGGAAGCGAATAGGGGACCCTTCCTGAGAGAGGTGGCTGTGCAACCTGCCCACGGTGGAATGCCCAAATGTAGGGGCAACTGGGGTGATGCCTTTGGCGGGGTGCCCAAGTGTGGAGGTCGGAGCCATGCAGGTCCCAAGTGGCGGCCCTTCCCACCTACCGCAGACCCCACTGGTTCGGGAGGGGATAGAAAATACAGGTTACTCACCTGTAACAGGAGTTCTAGGAATGGTATATGTTGTTCATCCACACTGTCTGGCAGGTTCCTTGCCGCTTTAAATCTTGCCGGAAGGTCTTCAAGCTGGCTCCTCCCACCCACCCGGGTGGTAAAACTCTCGGCTCCACCCCATGACGCCAGATCTGGCCCGCTGAAAGCTCAGGTTGTGCGTCGAAGCCGGGGAGGTCGGGTGGGTAATGTGGATGAACAACATATACCATTCCTAGAACTCCTGTTACAGGTGAGTAACCTGTATTTCTAGGGACATGGATATGTTGTTCATCCACACTGTCTGGCAGACTCCTAGCAGTTCTCCGGGAGGAGGGAGGCAAGGCGCACACCCCCTACTTAGGGAATAAAGACTGGAGAACCAAGGCCCCAAAACAAGCATCCCGGCGTGACTCAAGGTCGATGTGGTAATGGGTAATGAAGGTGTGTGCTGACTTCCAGGTAGCAGCCCTGCAGATTTCCTGGATAGGGACGTCCCTGGAAGCAGCCACCGATGCAGCAGTATGACAGGCAGAATGAGCTCTTATCCCTCTGGGAGGCTCCATGCCCGCCAACTTATAGCAGAGATCTATGCAGGAGGTGACCCACCTGCTTATCGTCCGCTTGGCTGCAGGTCTGCCAGGTGCGGCTTCAGCGTAGGTGACAAACAGCTGGCGAACCTCTCCGAATTTCAGCCGTGTGCTCCTTATAATAAGCGAGCGCCCTTCTAGGGTCCAAAGTATGGAGCCTGTATTCGGCCTCCGAGGTGTGATTGGGGTAGAACACCGGCAGAGTCAACACCTGGTTAAGGTGAAACTCACACCACCTTCGGAAGGAATTTCGGGTGGGGGCGCAGGACAACCTTGTCCCTGTGGAAGACCAGGTAAGGAGACTCGATGCAGAGCGCCTGGAGTTCTCCCATGCTTCTGGCTGACGTGATAGCCACCAAGAAGGCGGTCTTCCACGACAGGTGAGAGAGTTCACACCTGTGCATTGGTTCGAATGGCTTGCCCATGAGCTTTGCCAGTACCAGCAGTAAATCCCACGGAGGTGGAGGTTCTTGCACCGGAAGGGAAATGTGATCAAGGCCTTTGAAAAAGCGCCCGACCACCTTCTCCTGTGCCACCGACTGCTCCCCGGCCCGCGCCCGGTAAGCAGAGATGGCTGCCAGGTGCACCTTTAGGGTCGTCGACCTAAGCCCTTGACTAGAAAGGGACCATAAATAGTCCAAAATGCTTGCCAAAGAACAGGAGGAAGGGTCCAAGCCCTTGCCCTGACACCAGATGGAAAATCTCTTCCATTTGAAGGCACAGCATTTCCTGGTCGACTCCTTACGGGACGCCTCAACAACATTGAGGACCTCGTCGGAAAGACCCAAGGCCTGGAACTCTAGCCGCTCAGGAACCAGGCCGTCAGGTGCAGGGATTGAAGGTCAGATGGAACACCTTCCCCGATTGACTGAGAGCAGGTCCGGGCCAGCTGGAAGCTGCCTCGGGAGCCTGGAGCCGAGGCTGAGGAGATCTGGGTACCAGAACTGTCGGGGCCAGTCTGGGGCTATCAGAATCACCTGCGCCTTGTCCCTCCTTGCCTTGAGAAGCACCTTGTGGATCAAGGGAAATGGGGGAAAGGCGTAAAAGAGGCCCGGGGTCCACAGCCTCGAGAAGGCATCCCCCTGCAGCAAGCCCTGCTGAGGGGGGCCGGCATGAAACAGCCCCAGCTTCGTGTTCTCCCTGGAGGCAAACAGGTCCACCTGAGGTGTGCCCCAGTGGGAGAACAGATCTTGTACTACCTCCGGCAGGAGAGACCACTCGGGAGATGCAGCCCCTATCCGGCTCAGGGCATCGACCAGGGTGTTGGAGGCTCCTGCCACATGAATGGTTAGGAGATCGGCCTCCAGGCTGCGCACGAGTGATCAAATGCGGAGAGCTTCCTTGCATAGAAGCATGGAACGCGTCCCGCCCTGGCGGTTTAGGTAGTACATGGTCGTGGTATTGTCTGTCTGGACTCGGACCACTTGACCCCGGAGAAACGGAGCAAAGGCGGTGAGAGCTAGGCGGACCGCTTGGAGCTCCAGCAGGTTGATGTGGCATCGGGACTCCCGCGGGGACCAGAGGCCGTGCGCTCGGTGTTCCCCCAGATGGGCACCCCAACCCATCAGAGAGGCATCGGTCGATAGAGAGACCGTCGGCTCGGGGCGGACAAACGGGATGCCCTCCTGCAGATGAGATGGAACGGTCCACCACCGGAGAGCGTTCCACATCTCCTGGGTCACCATCACTAGCTGGTCCAATGGATCGCAGCACTGTGACCACTGGCTGGCCAGACCCCACTGAAGGGGGCGCATGTGCCAGCGTGCTCAACGGACCATGCTGGTACAGGCCGCCATGAGACCCAGGAAGTCCCGGGCGGGGCGCGATTGCCCAACCAGAAATGATTGGGCAAAGGAGGTAAGAACCTCGGCCCTGTCCGCCGGGAGCCGTGCTCTGGCTCGAAGAGAGTCGAGCTCTGCCCCGATAAACAGAATCACCTGCTTCAGCTCGAGTTCCGACTTGGCCTCGTTGATGAGAAGGCCGACTTGAGAGCAAACCTGGAGGGCCAGATCTCTGGACCGCTCCACCTCCTGTCTGGAGGGGGCCGCTATCAGCCAATCGTCCAGGTAAGGGTACACCCGGACCCCCGCGCCGCAGGAAAGCTGTCACCACTGCAATGCATTTGGTGAAGACCCTGGGAGCTGAAGACAGGCCGAAGGGCATGGCTCGGAACTCGAAGAGGGATCCCTCCGCTCGAAAGCGAAGGAATCTCCGATGTGACGGATGGATAGGGACGTGAAAGAACGCTTCCTGCAGGTCCAGAGAGCAGAACCACACGCCGTGTTCCAGAGATGGTATTATCTGCGCCAGAGTGACCATCCTGAAGGTTCGAGACCTTAGGAACTTGTTCAGGTCGTGTAGGTCGAGAATGGGGCGCCAGCCCCGTCCGTTTCGGAACCAGGAAGTACCTAGACACAAACCCCGGGTCTGAGGGAGGGTCCGCTACCTCCCTGATCACCTCCTTTTGGAGGAGGAGAGCGATGTCGGCCCGACGAGCCGACAGTGAGGCTGCGGACCCCGAGGCCCCCCGAGGTGCGACGGCTCTGAAGGGCGGGCCTGCTCGAATTCTAGAGGCAGGCCTTTCCCACCACCTCCAGTACCCACCTGTCCGTGGTAATAACGGACCAGGCAGAAAGGAAGTGTCGAGCCGCCTCATCGGGGAACTAGGGTGAGGTGACGGGGATGGGGGCGACACCCCTCAGCCCGTCACTGGGCAGGTTTGGAGGAGGGACCGGCCAAGGGACCTCCTGGGCCTTTACCTCCCTGCTTCCTGTTGGAGGAAGCTGACGGCTTGGGTTTGGGATGCCAAGCTCAAGCCTGCTGGCCCTGACGTTGCTGGGCCAGGCGCGTGGGGGGCGCAGAAGGACGAAAGGGCTTAGACTGAGGCTTGCGGCCTTTGTCCTTCTGAGCGGAAGTGAACGAGTCCAAGGTAGCATTGGACTTCTCGGTCCTCTGCAGGTGACCTTCCACCCCAGGGCCGAAGAGGTCAGTCCCCAAAAAGGGAACGTCCGCCAACTTGTGCTGGGTATCCGAAGTAAAGGTGGATATCCTCAGCCAAGCCCGATGACGCATGGCCACTGTGGCCACCACAGACCTGGCACACGAGTCCCCAATGTCTAAAGCAGTCTGGAGCTGCTGTTTGGCCACTGCCCAGCCCTGGTCCCGCATCTGCCTGACCGTAGTCTGCAGATCCGCGGGAAGATGAGGGACGACCTCATCCAGAGAGCCCAACAGGGCATGAGAAAAATGTGCCATGAGGACGGCCGAACTGGCCTGGCGAAGGCTGAGAGAGGACGCAGCATAGACTTTTCGCCCGGCATAATCCAATTTCTTGGATTCCTTGACGGGAGGTTTGTCCACATCCCTGGCGTTCCCAGCGCGCCGGAAAACGCTGTCGGTATCCAACCCCTCAGCAGAGGGGTGTTCCGAAAAACCAGACAGGGAACCGGTAGGGACCGCATACTTCCTGGCCATCCTGGCCGAAGGTGCAGGGCAGGAAGCAGGGCGCTGCCAAAGCTCCAAGGCCGGGCCCACTATGGCCTCGGCCACCGGAAAGGCCTCTGTAGGGGAATCTCCTCGGTCCAGAATCTCCGTGAGGGGATACCTGGCCCGCTTAGAAACTGGTTCGAGCTTCATCCCGGTGGACTCCGAGATGAGCCAAAGCAATCCTAGGAAGGACGAAGGGCTATCGTCCACCGACTGTCCTCCTGAGGACTCCAAGTCCATTCGCTTCGAGAAAAGGGAGGAATCATCCTCGGACCTGGAAGAATCCTCAAAGAGCTGCCTCGGGCCTGAGCCACCCTCCACCTGCCGAGGCTTATCGGGAGTGAGGGTGACAGACAGCCTATGGAGCAGTCCCTGAGCCGACCGAGAATTTTTGGTCGGAGCCCCAAATAACGGCTGTGGAGGCGGAGGTTCCACCAGAAATCGGTGGGGCAGCTGGAATTTGCCGAACAACCGGCCTGGGAACAGGCTCCTCGGCTACAACGAGGGGTTGTTTCGGCCGCTCTGGTGACAGCCACTTAATGGCCGGGGAAGACGACTGGGTCGGCTTATTCCCGGTCAGAAGGAGCTGTTGCCACATGAGTTCCTCATACCCGATGCAACCTGGCGCTAAGTCTCCCCTCGTCCGAGGAGGAGGAAGAGCGGCGGTGCCGCTTGCCGCGTGCCGAGACCGGGACTGCCTATGGTGGCGGATCGCTGGACCGCGAGACGCCCGGAGACCGAGAACCTCGGCTAGGCAGAGTACGGTGCGGGAGGTGTGGAATCGCACTTCGGTTCGAAGATTCTACCGAGGCCCGGAACCGGAGGCACAGACGAGCCGACGGGACCCTCAACTCCACCGGGGAACTGGGAGAGGGATTCTCAGCTTCTCCAGCCGACAACTCGTCTAACGGTCGAGAAAATCTCGACCACGCCAACGGGAGTCTCAGTCAACTGGCCTGACGGGACACCGTGAAGCCAGTGGCCGGAAGCTGAGGGGTCGCATCGAGCCCACTGTCGACTACTGGGAGGGGGATCTTCCCGCCTCCCAAGAGCGTCGACGGTGAGACTTACTTTGCTCTTTTGACCGAGAAACGCTCCAGAAGAAGTTGGGACACTCACCTTTCCGTGAGGGTCAGACAAAGCCCTCTTAAAAGAAGCTTACACGAGGCACCGGGAGAGAGCGGGACAAATGCCGCAGCTCGAGGTAGAAGCGGCCCGCGCCGCCTCCTCTTCGAGGGCGATCATCTGCTCGAGCTGATCCGCCGAGCCCGCCGCCGGACACTGCCAACCGGGCCTCTTTAGACTTAACCGGAGGAAATCGTTTCTCGGGACGCCCCAGCTGCAAACGGGCAGCACGGTCTTCGAGGACGTAGGCCGAGAAAGAAGAGCACATGTCGCAAGCCTGCGGGTCGTGCTCAAGGCCTAAGCATTAGATGCACGTGGAGTGCGGATCCGTCCGAGACATCTTCTGCCCGCAGGGCATCTCCGAAACCGAGTCGATTTGTCCATCGCAGCGACGGGAGAGAAGACCAAAGTCTTTTGCAAAAACTTTTAATTTCAAGATTCAAGAATTAGGAACCAGTCTTATACGCAGAGCGCTAAGGAGGGAACCTGAGCTTCCAGCGTAAGGAAGATCTGCGCCATGGGGCGGAGCCGAGTTTTACCACCCGGTGGGTGGGAGGAGCCAGCTTGAAGACCTTCCGGCAAGATTTAAAGCGGCAAGGAACCTGCCAGACAGTGTGGATGAACAACATATCCATGTCCCTAGAATGGAAATTATGTACCTACCCTAACTGTTGATCTTCTCTTGTATCTTCACCATTCATTACTGCTGGGTGTAAGCCGGAGGCTGCACCCGCTATGGGAGTTTTTCTGTGGGGAGGGAGTAGTTAGGCTCTGACGACGCTGCCCACGTAAAGCCGACGCACCACGCCAGTATGAGGGTGGCCATTAGGTGCTGCAAACTTCTCCTCCATCCCAGTTCTGTAAGCCGGAGGCGTGAAATAAAAGAATAGAAGAATAAGAGCGAGGCAAGACAGCCGAGGGATAGTAAACGGAAAGGAAACCGAATGAAAAAGGAATAAGCCGAAAGAGGTCAGGAAATAGAAGATCCTACCTTAAGGGACCGGAAGGCCTCCTTCCTTGGGAGGCTCTGAGGGAGGAACAGACAAGAGAAAGGAAGAAAGAGGGAAAGAGAGAAAGAGAGAGAGAGAAGAGGATATAGGGCGGAGGGAAAAATACTGCCACAAATTCAGAGTGAAATTGGCTTGAAGCTTATCAGCTGGGAACTTGAGCAGGGAGCAAGGATCCCTCAGATAAAACTGGTTCAGATAGTTTGAACGAACCTTCTAGGCAGCTCAAAATGATAGAGGCAGATTTCCCCTACACATCCCGCTATGCTATTACCCTTCACTCAAGCTGAGAGCTCACAGAATGCCAAGACAAACTCTGTTCCGGAGAAGGAGAGCCCCCAACTAGGCAAGGGAAAGAGACCCCTGTACCACACAGATATGTGCTAGCACGGGGGGGGGGGAGAGGAGAAGAGAGCCCTAAGAATGGGCAACCTCTTGTCAGGATGGACAGAGATAGAGGAGGAGCTCCTTCTGACTCCCTTGAGAAGGTAGGGCTAAAGGACCAGACTACCAGACCAAAACGTACATTTCCGAATTGGGCTAGAACAGACGAGACTAGCCTTGGTCTGGCGTTACCAGAATAAAGGGATATCAGATAAGTCAGAAGACTGAGGGTTACAGAACTGTTTAAGAGACTAACCCTGATGTTTGGCGATTGAGCTAATCTGGCCTGAGAAGTTTCCAGAGGCAGACCCTATTCCAGGAAATCAGAAAGAGTTCCCTAAGATGAAAGGACAACGTTTTGCTCGCCCACCTCCTATTCGAATCCTAAAGTTTTTAGAGAAGAACAGACGGTCCCGAGGAACCAGAGGATGACCCCCCCCCCCCAAAGGAGAGGGGAGGAGGAGGGTAAGCAGGGTAGGGGAGATGCCCAAGAAATGAGGCTCTGAGAGGAAAGTGGAGGATTCAGTAATGAATGGTGAAGCTACAAGAGAAGATCAACAATTATGTTAAGTATGTAATTCCATATCTTCCCTTGTCAATCTTCACCACTCATTACTGTTGGTGAGTACCAAGCCCCTGAAGGGGCATGAATTTTGGCCTGAGGAACAGATCCCTTAGCCTCCTACTGGTGGAAAGGAGGGGAGACCCTAACCAACAGACTGAGGCAGTCTAAGGTTGCTGAGGACGAAGGGTCCCCCGCGGCCGGGGGGGGACAGAGGACACCCCTGAAGTATCCTCCTCGCTCTGCGGGATAACAGGCGGGTCCTCCAGAATGCAGAGGCAGTCACCCTACTCCAGGCAATGGGTGACAGTCTGGACAGACGGCCATGTTGTCCGCCTAATGCAGATCGCTGTCCCTGCTAGTCTGGAAGCCACTCTTGCTGGCGTGTAAGATGCCCTCGCTTGGTGCTGTGCAAGCTCCAGACCTTGTGCAGAGAGGGCAATGGCTTGTCTACACTTTCGTTTGTATCAGGCATGGATGCCAGAACCTGCACTAGCATCGACCACAGATGCCTGTTATAGGCAGCGTGGTGTGCCTGACGTGAACCAATGCACTAGTAACACACCGACTTGAACAGAATACTTGCTCCCACCGTCAAATTGCAAAATCCAGATCCAGGGGTCTGTCGCGGTGCCAAGCTGAGGCTCGGAAGGAGTATCTAGGACGCAGGCTCTCAAGGGCAGGTCAGGTAGAGAACCTGGAGACTCATGTGGGGCACAATACCGCCTCCTGCAGTCTGATGGCGTTGGAGAAGGGGTGGCTGGAGACTGCCAGGTGCGGATAGACGCTTTCTGGAAGGGATCACGAGGTGACAAGTGCTGAATTCACTGAGGAATGCATGATGTGCGCCGGTACTGTCCCTCAGAATGTAGGAGATAATAAGCTCCAAACCAGCCTAGAAAAGAACCGCTGATGTTTGGTGAAATCAGCATTGGAGAGGTGGACAGAAGGTTCTCTTCTCAGGAGAGAGTGGAGCTCGAATGTTCGGAAAACTCTTGTGGTGGGAGGGACAGGCAGAAAACCTGTTCGTCCATCGCCCTGACCTATGAAGGAAAGGCCGCCACAGTAACTCTGAACGTCTCCCAAGTTAACGGTCCCATAGGACCCACATGGCCCAGGGGAAGGGGTGGCTGCAGAGGGATGGGTGAGGGGCACATAAGGGCATGTGCCTGGCCTCTGCCAGGGCTCTGGGATCCAGGGAACGATGCTACCAAGACTGGGGACCCTGAGATCATGCTGGGTTGCGAAGAGGTAACGTGAAGGCAAACTCCGGAAAAGAGCCAGAAGGGGACTCGCCCAGGACGCGAATGAGGTTGTGTATGTTCAGAAGGGCAACCCTCAGTACCACCACTAGAAGGCGCTCTGGAGACTTCGAGAGAAAGACGGAGGTTCAGTGCTATGACTCCTCCCCACACCACTCAAGGCAGTGGGGATACGTCGCCGCTCCTCACCCCGACCTCTCAATCCCTCAGACTCCGAAACAGCCCTCTTCCTCGACACCAGTGTATGAGGTCCCCGCTGCAAGAGCTCCCGAAGGCAGGCCACAGAAGCAGGGTCCTGTACCTCTCCCAAGGGCCCAGCAACACCAGAGACGGCAGCTGCCTGGGTCCTCTCAGGAGGAGGCATCCTCTCACGAATCCCGGAAGGATTTGCCGCAGAAGATCCCAGGCCACCCCGAGCTATGGGACCCTCCAGGCGAACCTACTCCGGGAACTTGAGGACAGGAACACTGGGCCACCTGACATCGCGGCCTACAGAGGGTTCAGAGTCTGAAGACTCGGGCTGCCAGTGCGGGTCCACCTCTGAGTCATCCTCCCCCGAGGAGGAGTCGAGCAGAGTAACCTCCAGAGAGGCAACCCTAGGAACCTCTCCTGCGACAGCACCGGGAGTGGCACCGACGTAGGCTGCGATGAGACCAATGGTACCGCTCGAATCCTCCGCCCCGCAGATGGCGCCGGGAACCAAAGTAGTACCATGAACAGTACCGTGCCTGTCCTGGCGATGCAGGCGGCAATGGATTCCAAAGTGACGCCAACAGCACCACCTGAGTCACCGGTGCCACAAATGGCGCCTGAATCCAAAGTGGCACTGCAGACAGTGCTGGAACCCAAAGTGGCGCCGCTGCCAGAGTCCCAGTGCCATTGACGGTGCTGGAACCCAAGGTGACATCGCTAGGCAGCATCGAAGGTCCACCAGTGCCGGGCCCCACAACTGGAGGCCGCGACATTGGGGGAGCCTGCACCTCCAAGGTGGTGACTGCCGGGATGGTGCCAATGATGCGACCCCGGGAGGGATCACACCATTCCTCCGGCGCCGACGAAGAAACCTCCTCGCTGGGCCGTATAGACCTGGGAGGGGACCCAGAGGAAGGGTCAAGAGATCTGGCCTGGGAAGCCCGCGGGCAACGTCGTCCTCCGAAAGTCAGCGCGGCCCTGCCGACTTTAAACGCGCGGATTTCCAAAACACGGCGGTCCATGGAAAAACAGGTGCCGCAGAGGTCCATATCAGGGTTGGGTCCCAGGCACCGAAGACAAACATCATGCTGGTCCGTGACGGAAAACTGCCGGCTGCCAGGGCACCGATGCATAGGAGCATGGCCCGCCTTGTATTTACGCTTGGCCCCCGAATCGGACTCGATGTGGAACTAAATAACCAAAGAGAAAAGCTCCTGACGCCATCGAAATAAAAATAAATGAAATGGTCAGACCGGCTTCAACAGCGTTGGGATGTAGAACCGGGATGCAGGAGTATCAAACGGCATCGAACTGAACTAGGCCCAGTGGCGCAACTATAAAAACTGTCAACGCGCAGCAGGTGCAGCCTCAACAGCGGGAGAAACAGAACTGGGATGGAGGAGTTTGCGGTGCCTAACGGCTGCCCCTCGCACACCATGTTGTGCGTTGATTTCATGGGCGGTGCCGCTGCGCCGACTACGTACCCCTCCAAAAATAAAAAAACCCCCGTAGCGGATGCGCGCCTCCGGCTTACACTCAGCAGTAATGAATGGTGAAGACTGACAAGGGAAGATGGCCCAAGTTGATGCTACGACTCCTCCCAGAGACCCCAGTCACTCTGGATGCGGAGCACGGTGCTGACCCAGACCTCCCAACCCCCGTCTCTGCCCCTTGGAGAAAGTCTAACAGTCGTGAAACCAGAGACAGAAGAAAAGGGAGATCTGGTGCTGCGAATGGCACCAGCACCCCCACGGCACCACCAGTGGCACTGGAGTCAGAGCTGGCGCTGCGGACGGCCCCAGAACAACCACAACGTGACGCGCGTCCCGGTGCCAAAATTGGCAACGGAAGCACCCTGGGACGTAGGTGAGGTGGCGCCATGGTGGGCGATGGGAAGGGGACTCCAGGTCAGAGGACAAGATCAGGGAGATCTCCAGCTATGCAACACCAAGGACCCTTCCTTTCCTGGCACTGTGAATGGCAGCGGGAGGGGACCCAGCTGTGTGGACGGCACCGACCCACTCCCTGGCCTCAGAGCCAGGAGCCAAGGTGGCACTGGGCCGCTGTTAAGGGATCCGCGGCAGGCCCAGCATATAACTGCGATGCCGCTACCTGGGGTGCCAGACTCCCCCTGCAGGCCTTCTGTCTGCAACCTCATATCCCTCAAGTGTGTAGAAGTCCATTGAGAAGCAGGCATCACAACGATCCATATTGTGGTCGTGAACTAGGCAGGTGAAGCAACGGTCACGGCAGTTGCAGACAGTAATAGGTTTCCCACAGGGGCACAGATGCATAGGGGGAAGATCAGTTTCCTTAGCTTTACTGGATGTTTTAGGCATTGGACCAGAAATGACCGAAATGGTATGTAAAATAATAAAAACCAGTAAAAAATGGAAATTACGTGCCTACCGTAATTCTTGATCTTCTTGGACAGAGTCTCCACCACTCATTCACACTGACAGGATCTACGCCGGAGGCGCTAGGACCCAGCGGGAGCAAACTTTTTGCAGGAGGGCCTGAGCCAGAGATGGAGCCGCAAGGAGTGGCGCTACGAGCCTCAGCTTGGGTGGCAATGACTATCTTGGCGTCGACTCTCCAACCGCCTCAGTACCTTTTTTCCATGGAGGTGCAGTGTAACTAACCTAGAAGGACAGCCTAACAAAAACCAGACATAAGATAGTCCGGATGACCCATATAAGAAGGGTCAGCAAAAAAAGTCTTCACAGCCTAAAGATTGAGGGAGTGAAGACCAACAACAGAGGCAAGCTCGGGCGATGGTGGATGGGTGTGTGAATGAGTGGTGTAGACTCTGTCCAAGAAGATCAAGAATTACGGTAGGTACGTAATTTCTATAACTTCCTCGACAAAGTCTCTGCCACTCATTCACACTGATGGGAGAGCACCGAGCTAATAATCCCCCCTGACAGGGCGGCAGAAGAGACCAAGAGCTCACAATTTTAGGACAGAAGTCCATTAAGGATGGTTCTGCCAAATGAATGATGTCACCTGGCATGGACATCCAGGGCACAGTGCTTGATGAAAGTATGCAATGAGCACGTTGTGGATTTCCACCAGGGATGCTGCAACTGCTCTAGTAGAGTGAGTGTACACTCTGCCCTCCAGCTTAATCTGCGCTATGGAATAACAGTGGCAAAGGCATGCCACCAGCCATGCTGAAATGTATCAGATAGCGACACGTTGACATAGCCGGGTCTTGCTGAAGGAAGCACACAGTTGTTGAGCTTTGTGAATTTGTTTTGTTCTATCTAAATAGAAACGCAGAACTCTTCTGACATCCAAAGAATGAAGGGTACGCTCTCCTTCATTTTGGAAGTTCGCAAAGTAAGTAGGTAGGACTAAAGGTTGGTTTAGATGGGATTCTGAAACAGCCTTAGGGAGAAACTTAGGATGGGTCCTAAGAACTACTTTGTCCTTATGAAACACAGTATACGGAGGGTCTGTGACCAAGGCATGTATTTCAGAGACCCTGAGGGCCGAGGTAATGGCCACCAGGAAGGCCATTTTCCAAGTGAGAAATTTCAGCTCACAGGTAGCTAGAGGCTCGAAGGCTTTCGAGTGAGCATGTTTAGTACAAGAGTAATATCCCAGGCTGCGACCGGATGTCTGATAGGAAGTCTGGTATGCAGAATACCCTTAAAAAAACCTCTTAACTGCTGGTAACTGAGCCAGTGACAAGGAAAGTACTGGCTCATGATAAGCGGAAATGGCACAAAGGTGAACTTTGACTGTAGAGTATTGTAGAACTGAATTTGAGAGGTCTAAAAGGTACTCTACAACTTTATTTGGTGGGCAGGAAAAAGGATTCAAAGAAGATCTTGCACACCAGAGCGAAAAACGCTTCCATTTGGCTGTGTAAGTTTTTCTAGTGGTTGGCTTATGCGTAGCCAAAAGAATATCTGAGACTCTGCGAGAGACATTGAACCTGTTCCCTTCCATCTCTTCAGGAGCCAAGCACGAAGGTGAAGCGACCTCAGATTGGGATGGACCACAGGCCCCTGAGTCAGAAGGTTCGTCTTAAGGGGAAGCGCTTTTGGAGGGGTTTCCAACATACTGCTGAGTAATGGAAACCATATCTGTCAAGGCCAGAAGGGGGCAATGAGGATCATTTTGTCCCCCTGGGACTCAAACTTGAGAAGTACCCTCTGAATTAGAGGAAGAGGAGGAAAGGTGTATAGAAAGCATTTTGTCCACTGCAGCCTGAACGCATCCTGACAGAAAATGTCAGGCCCAGGATTTCTGGAGCAGAAGAGAGGCAGTTTTGTGTTGAGCGGGGATGCAAAAAGGTCCAGGCCTGGAGTTCCCCACTCTGTGAATAGTGACTAAACTACGGTTGAGTCTAGAGACCACTCATGAGGATGTGTCTCTGTTCTGCTGAGACGGTCAGCCAGTTCATTCGGCACTCCCGGCAGGTAGACTGCCTGAATTAGAGCCTTGTGCTCTAGACACCATTCCCACACTCTCATTGCTTCCCTGCATAAAGGGTAAGAGTGTGCACTGCCCTGCTTGTTGATGTAATACATCACTGCTTTGCTGTCCGTTTGAAGGAGAATGTTCTTGTGACAGAGAATGTCCTTCAAAGCCCGGACTGCATAAAGTACGGCTCTCATTTCTAAGACATTTATGTGAAGCTGGGATTCGTCCTGAGTCCACGTACCTTGGGTGTAGAGATTCTGACAGTGAGCTCCCCACCCCATCAGGGACGCATCCGAGGTAATGGAAATCTGATGATCCAGGGGAGCAAAAGGATACCCTTCCAGAAGATTGTCCTCTTGCGACCACCAGGTGAGTGACCTCTTCAGAGGTTCTGTCACCTTGATAAGAAAAGACTGAGGGTGACTGGTTGGGGACCACTGAGTACTGAGCATCCATTGAGAGGTTCTCATGTGGAGGCATGCTGGGGGTACAGTGAATGTCAAGGATGCCATGAGACCCAGCATCCGTTGCATCGAGATAGCTCTATCTGAGCTGTTCTCTCTGATGTATCGGGCCATCTGCAGGATATCGCTCCTTCTGTCCTCTGGTAGAAAAGCTTTCGAACAGGAGGTGTCCAGAAGAGTTCATATGAAAAGGAGCTTCTGGGAGGGCTGCAACCGCGATTTGAGATTTAGCAGGACTCCCATGGATGTGAGAAAGTCCAAGGCCGTGGCTACAGCGTCGAGAGTTCCTTGCCTGGAAGGGCTTGCTAGAATCCAGTTGTCTAGATATGGGAACACTTGTATTCCCATCTTTCTGAAGTGTGCTGTGAAAATTGCACAACACTTTGTAAAAACTTGCGGTGCCGAGGATAGCCCAAAGGGCAGGACTCTGAACTGATAATGCTGGTCCAAAGCCACAAACTGTAGGTATCTGTGATGCTTGGATGAATGGGAATATGCTGGTAAGCATCCTACATGTCCAGGGAGGCTAGCCAGTTGTGTTGATGAAGCAAAGGTAACAGGGTTCCTAGCGAAATCATTTTGAACTTTTCCTTGGGAAGAAATTTGTTCAATTTTCTGAGGTCCAAAATGGGGCGCATGCCCCCGGTTTTCTTTGGAACCAGAAAGTAATGGGAGTAGAACCCTGTGTTCCGTTGATCCAGCGGAACTATTTCTACTGCCCTGTTGTTCAGAAGGCCTTGTATCTTGGAAGCGAGAAGCTCTGACTGAAATACTGACAGCCTGGGCTGTTGTTTGGGTGGATGATCTGGAGGGGTCTCTGAAAGATTGAGGGAATACCCCCTGCAAATTATCCGAAGGACCCATTTGTCCGATGTTATGGACTTCCAACAGTTGTAGAACTAAGTCAGATGACCTCCCACCGCTGAGAAACAGTCCCCCTTGGGTAGTTGAGGTGGGACTTGGGCCAGAAACTCAGAAGGCGGCACTTGGCGCTTTGGGCCCTTGTGCTTTCTGTTGCATTTTCTTTTGAGGCTGGGGGGGCTTGGTTTTTATTAAACCTCCCTGCCCTTGCCTCGAAAGGACCGACAGTTGTGAAACTGACACTTATTAACACACACACACACACACCCCGAAGGGAGGGAGCAGGTCGAGCCAATTTAATGGCAGAAATAATCTTTGTGTAGCCTCTAGAGCTTGCTCTACTTGAGGACCCGAAGAGATACATACCATCGAAAGGTAATGCCATGATCTGTTGCTGAGCAACATTCATAAAAACCTGAAGTGCGCAGCCAGGAGTGACAACCGGTACAATGCCCGCCGCTGCCGCCGGAGGCAGTATTGAAAGCGCCCATAGCTGCTTTAACCTGCTGGTTGTTGGACCGATGCACCTCATTATGGTTTGAAGAAGTTCTGAATTAGTATCCAACTCCGTAGAGCTTCTACCATTTCCTTGAGCGAATGTCAAAGAACATACTCATACTGAGAGAAATAACCTGGCAGCTGGCAATACGCATACCCAGGTTGGATGCAGCAAAGACTCTCTTACCTAAAGTATTTATCTTATGAGATTCTTTGTTCATAGGTTGGGCTGTAGTAGCCTGAGGGATGACAACCTTATCATTCTCTGCCAAGACCACAATAGGGTCTGCAAAGGCTTGGGAGGCCAAAATGGGTTGATCCTTGGGAGCAGCGTACTTTCTATCTATGGACTTAGCCACAGAAGGAACGAGAGCAGGATTATTCCATAACATTTGAGAAAGCGTCTCAAAGGAAGGCTGTACCGGGGGAGTTAAATCCATAGGGGTCTCTGGGACAGGAAGGTATTGGAGCCTTAAAAGCATCCCAGGATCGATATCTGTAGTCTGGAAGAAAAAGTGGAATTCAAATTTTTCAGCAGAGACTTAAAATGACAGGTCCTGACCACAGGCTCTGCAATAGTATTAAATCCTGTTCCTTCCACGCCATTACCCAGCCTAAGATCTGGGTCAGGCTCAATATCATCTCCTGACAGCCCAGGAGGACTGAATGGACAGGAAAGGAGTGAAAATTAGAAGGAAGATGAAGGAAAGGTTCAGAGTCGAAGCCTGAAGACTGGAAGATGTCTCTTCAAGTCTCCTCACCGAAAAAGACACGGCACAGACAGAGTTCTTGGCGCCGAGGATGATGCACATGGCCATGAGCACGAGGGACAGTGCCGAAAGGCAGGATGGCGCAGAGGATGGCGCCAGCGACCCATCGACGCCAAAGGTGGTAAACCAACACAGGGCTTAGAAAGAAAAAATTACTCACCTTAGTAATGTTGTTTCTTCTAATGGAGTCTTGCTATATTATGACATGTGCAGTGAGTCCCAACCTTGAACTGCTCTGGAGGTGAAAGAGTTAACTTTCCATGCCAGGCATGGAACGCTGAGCTCAAGCTCGGTTGAAACTCTGTCTGTTGTTCTTCAAACTCAAACCGTCAGATCTTCTGAGCTAAACTCACTGAGGTCCTGTGTGGAAGCTGTAAACCTACACTAGCCAACTGGCTACTAAACATAACAACACATTTTTGGTCCCAAAACAAGACTCAAGTCAGGAGACCCAAAAAATGAAAAACACAACACCAAGCACCCCAAGAAAGGAGGGGTGAAAACAACAAGGTGGGCACCTACTGAGTGCCAACTCTGCACTGCCCACCCACATCCCAAACACAGAGGTTCTGAGAGGGGCAGGCAGGGGGGGAGGTCGTAATATAGCAAGACTCCATTAGAAGAAACAACATTACTAAGGTGAGTAATTTTTTCTTCAAACAACATGAAGTCTTGCTATATTATGACATATGCAGACTACAAAGCAGTACCTCCATGGAGGAGGGACAGAACCTACTTAGGAAATAGGCTCTGAAGCACAGCTGTGCCAAACTGAGCATCACTCCTAGCCTGGATGTCCAGGGAGTAATGCTTGGTAAAAGTGTGAACTGTTTTCCAGGTAGCTGCTTGACATACCTCTAAAATAGGGATGTCCCTGGCAGCAGCCAGGGAAGCAGCTGTACCTCTGGTAGAGTGAGCCCTCAGGCCTGAGGGGGGAACCTTACCCAGTTTTTCATAGCAAAATTGGATACAAGAGAAAATCCACCTGGCAATGGATCTTTAGTGGTGGTTTCCTTTACCAACGTCACCATAAGTGAGGAACAGTTAGAGGAGTCAAACCTGTGACCCTTGGTACGCCTATATAGTAACTAAGGGCTCTCTTCACATCTAAGCTGTGCAGCCTCCTCTCGCCAGAGGAGGAATGGTCAGTGAAGTACACTGGAAGAGATATGGATCGATTAAGGTGGAAATCTGAAACCACCTTAGGCAAAAATGTCCTATTAGTCCTGAGGACCACCTTATCTTTATGAAAGGAGATAAAATCAGGCTCCACTGACAAAGTTTGCAATTCACTTATACGTCTGGTAGAAGTGATGGCTACCAGAAACACAGTCTTCCAAGTCAAGTACTTAAGTTCTGCTGAAGACAAAGGCTCAAAGGGGGGTTGCATAAGCTGAGCAATGCAGACATTAAGATCCCAGGCAGGGGCAGGGTCCCTGAATGGAGGGTTGGTATGAAGCAATCCCTTAAAAAACTTGGAGAATACAAGATGAGCTGAAAGAGAAGAGGGCTTACCTGCTAAAATAAAAGCAGACACAGCTGCCAAATGCACTTTTAGGGTAGCTGGTCTCAGCCCCAAGGTATTTAAGTGGACCATATAATCCAGGACTGTGGGTAAGTCAGCAGATTCTGGGGAAATATGCTTTCCAGAACACCATATGGAAAACCTTTTCCATTTGGAATTATAAGTAGCCCTGGTGGAAGGTTTCCAGAAGCCTTCAGGATATCCATTACACCCTGGGAGAGTGTAGATCAGCAACCTCTAACTCTTCAAGAGCCAGGCCTTGAGATTGAGAGATTTGAGGTTGGGGTACCAAACCCTCCCCTGAGCACAGGTTAACAGGTTGTGCTTCCTGGGAAGACACAGGGGAAGATGGACTGCTAAGGACAGTAGGAGTGGATACCAGGGCTGTCTGGCCCAATCTGGAGCAATCAGGATCGCTTTGCAGGGTTGAGACCTGATTTTCACTAGCACTTTGAACAGGAGAGGGAAGGGAGGAAAAGCATATAGAAACTTCCCTTCCCAATTGAGGACTAAGGCATCCAGAGGGACTGAGCCCAACACTGGGGGCCTGCCGCAAAAAAGGGGAAGTTGGTGATTGTCTGGGGCTGCAAAAAGATCTATCTGGGGTGCCCCATCTGGCAAAGATCACCTCCAAAACCAGGGGGTCCAGTGACCATTCGTGATGGCCCTGTGAAATCCTGCTGAGAGCATCTGCCAGGACATTGTCCTTGCCTGGGAGGTGCACTGCTGTAAGGAGGTGTTCAGGGAGTAGCCAGAGACCACAACTTCATTGCTTCAGTGCACAAGGTCAGAGACCAAGTGCCCCTGCTTGTTGATGTACCACATTGTGGTGGTGGTGTCTGTTCTGACCTGTACAACTTTGTTCTGAACAGATTTGGAAAAAGCTTGAAGTGCTAGAAAAACTGCTCTGAGTTCCAACAGATTGATGTGGAGCAGAGATTCCTGAGAGGACCACAATCCCTGGGTAGTGAGGTCACCCATGTGAGCTCCCCACCCCAAGAGGGATGCATCTGTAGTAAGGATTAAGGAGTGAGACTGCGTGACAAAGGGAACCCCTTGTCTCAGGTTGCTCTGATCCTGCCACCACTGTAGGGCCTGGATCAGGGTTCGAGTAACTGGGATCAATTTGGTTAGAGGGTCTTTCCTTTGAGACCAAAAGGCTCTCAAACGGAACTGGATGTCCCTCATCTGAAATCTTCCTGCACTACTGCTGTAGAGGCAGCCATGTGCCCTAGGAGCTGTAGAAAATGCCTTGCTGGTCAAGAGACCTGCAGGGTGAATGAGGAGGCCAGAGAGACCAGGGTCCTTGCCCTGTCCAAAGGAAGGAAGGCTCTGGCTTTCTCTGTGTTCAGCCTCGCCTATGAAGGTGAGGAGCTGTACAGGCTCTAGAACTGACTTTGAAAGATTCAGAAGGAAACCTAGAGAGGTGAGCAGTTGCTGAGTTATCTGCAGGTGTAAACTGACCTGGTCTGGGGACTGGCCTACTATGAGCCAATCGTCCAGGTAAGGAAGATGGCAATTTTTGCCTTCTTAGGGAAGCAACTGCTACTGCCAGGCATTTTGTGAATACCCTTGGAGCAGAGGTGAGGCCAAAGGCATTGCTCTGAACTGGTAATGGCCTGAGGGCAGCTCTGAACCTGAGGTACTTTCGATGGGAGCTTCTGATGAGAATATGGAAGTAGGCATCCTTGAGGTCCAGGGACGCTAGCCAGTCCCCTGGCCTTAGAGAGGTAGAATAAGTCCCAGAGTCACCATTTTGAATTTTGGTTTTAAAGGTGCTTGTTTAGGTATCCGAGATCCAAGATGGGTCGCCATTCTCCTGTCTTTTTTGGGGTAAGGAAGTACCTGGAGTACAATCCTTTGCCCTGGTGTAGGGGTGGAACCCTTTCCACAGCTCTGAGAGCCAGGAAGGAAGAGACCTCTGCCTCTAGGGCAAGTGCCTCTGGTGGATTTGCAGGTGGAAAGGATCTGGTTCTCATCTTTGGAAACTTTCTGAAGCTGAGAACCAGTCCCTGGCTTACTACTTCCAGCACCCACTTGTCTGATGTCAGAGACTGCCAGTCCTGGACAAAGTAAGCCAGCCTGCCCCCTACAGGTAGGTGAGAATCGGCCCTGGCACCCCATCAGGTGCCTGCTTGGCAGGGGCTTGGGCTGAGAGGTGAAGCAGGCCTGCTTGTGCCCAGTCTGCCTCTCCTCTAAAGAACCCCTCTGGGCATAAGCAGAAGAGGAGGCCTGGCTTGGTAAAGGCTCTATGAAAAGGCCTGCCCTGCCCCTGGAAGCTGCCTTTGGGAGTGGCCTGCCTTTCCTTGGCCTGTGCACTCTATAGGTGGTCCTATACTCATCCATTTTCTTCATGTAATTCTCTGTCTGCTCCCAAACAGAGAATTACCCACAACAGGAAAATCCATGGCTTTAGTCTGGTATCCTGTGACAGGCTAGTACATCTGAGCCAGCATTCTGCTTAAGTGCCACAGATGTAGCCATGACTCTTGATGACACATCATTAGAGTCCACTGCAGCATGGAATTGCACCTTGGATGCCTCAATACCATCAGCAGCCACCTGCTCCAGCTCTGGCAAGCTGGCCAGTGACCTGTTTTGCTAGAGCCATAACAGTGTCCCATCTGGATTTCTGATATCTAGCAACATAAGCCATATAATTTGCCTGTCTGAGTCCCAAGGATGCTGCCATGCACCGTTGCTTTGCCATGGCATCAATCCTCCTGGAGTCCCTGTCCGGGGGGGTGTGAAGCCAAGGGAATGTTTACCTTGTCACAGGCTGCAGCCTGCACTACCCCAACATGGCTGCATTGTTGTGAAAGGAACTCCGTATCAGAGCCTGACAATGTGTACCTCTTGTCCATTCTTTTATCTACAGGAGGTATAGTGTGAGGAGTTTTTAGAATTTTAAATGTCTGTTTCCCAAAAGATCTATGCAAGGGAATAGACAGTCTCCTAGACTCTGGGATATCCATCATTTCCACATAGTCAGGCTCCTCCTGATCATCTACAGCTTCCTCCACAGGGAGCTGCAGGGTTTCAGCCACTTTTTTATAAAACATAAAATGAGAAGGGACTCAGAAAGCCTAGGAGGAGGCACTGAAGGTCTGTCTGGGAGATGTCCGTTCAATAGGCACATCCAGACTTTCAAATCCACATTCACTCATACTCCTCTTCCCCACCTCCGTTCATAATATTCCTCTAAATCATAATCTTGAACCAGTGAACCGGCTAACCGGCGCTACCTGAAGGTGCCGGTTCGGTCAGAACTGGGAAAGCGACTGGACAATTTTAATCGCTGGCTATTTCTTCAGCGTTGGAGAGGAAAGTTTTGGCTCCACACCAGCTGATTTCCTAGTCCTTTTTGCTGGAACCGACTCCTCAGAGTCGGTTCTCCTTTTGCCCGAGGAAGTCTCGCCCTGGTCAGAGGGCACTCCCTCTGGTTTGGTTGGAACCAAACCGGGCTGGCCATCCGGTTCAGCGGACTTCTTGGCCTCCCTTTCCCTGAGCCTACCAACTCTCTTTTCCAGGGTAGCTGCAGGAAAATTTTTACAAATCTGGCAGTCTGCATTGAGGTGGTCAAACCACAGACAATAAACACAGGTGGTGTGGGGGTCAGCCTTGGCAAAGACTTCCCCACACACACTGCAGTGTTGAAACCCAGTGGGCCCGGTTTTTCTTTTGGGTTTCTCAGACATAGTGCCAGTCCTAACCAAACTTACCCGTTTATGGCAATCCGCCAGGCAAGACCCTCTTATCGGTTCCCAAGCGTGTCACGGGTCATGGAAAAAACTGTAATAAAATCTGTTTTTTTTAGAACTTATAAGAACCGTAACCACACTCTAAATCACAGATTAAGATACTTTAAACAACCTGATTGGTTCAAACCGAGCGGATAAACCGTTTACAAGTTCCACACAGAATAGAAATAATGTAAACCTATCTAGTACTACAATTACCACAGACAGAGCTTGAACTGACCGGTTTGCGTTTAAATTGGTCGAAAACTGAGAAAACAATACTTTAACCGACAGAATGAACTGAGCAGAAGGAGAAATTCCAGAGCGACTATTCAGTGAGGCGGAGTAAAGAATCTGACGGTTTGAGTTTGAAGAACAACAGACAGAGTTTCAACCGAGCTCGAGTTCAGTGTTCCATGCCTGGCATGGAAAGTTAACTCTTTCACCTCCGAGCAGTTCAAGGTTGGGACTCATTGCATATGTCATAATATAGCAAGACTTCATGTTGTTTGAAACTAGGATTTGAGGAGAAAGAAGGAAGAATACCAGGAGACAGAGGCATCGGTGTGGCCCCCTGCACCACAGCCATGTGAGGGAGGAAAACAGCTGAGCACGGAGTCAACGGCACCGAAGAAGGCGCCGCATGACTAGGGAGGCCCTACCACCCTACCCGATCATCCGAGGGCCCTGGAGTGACTGGGCCAGGCAACTGGACCAATCTCTGAGCTCATTGCTCTATCAGAGCGGCCCACTGATGAAATTGCTCATCTAAGGCCCTACCAGAAGGCGGGGAAGGGCCCCGATGTCAAAGAGGTCGGAGACCAGAAACAGAAACCGGCGACTCCAGAGAAGGAGACCGGCAACTGACCCCAGTGACCGACAGTCGACGTGCAGACATACCAGAGGGTGACCTCAAGTGATGCCTTCTCTTTTTTGACCTGTGGGCCGAAGAAGAGCTCGAGGCCAAACGGTGCCGAGAATGCGACTGTTTTCTTTTATGCTTCCGGGGGAACCGCCCCTCCCTTCGGGCACTGGACCATCCGTTATCAGACCCCCCCCCGGAGAGGGTGGCGGACCGGACCCAGCCCGGCTGACTGAATAGCTTTCATACAAAGTCTCCCTACCGCAACCTAACCCGCTCGCTCATGGTCGACTCCATCAATGTAGGCCGAGACTTGTTTCTTAAATAAGAATAAATTATAGTAGGCGGTACTTATTTGAGATATACTACAAAATGATAAACTGAAAACTATACTGCTAGTTTGAAGTTCGACTCCCAGTGGGTGAGCGACGTCGTCACTGCAGCGCACTCGACGGCGGGAAAAAAGGGACTGAGGAGGTTGGAGGGGTGACGCCGAGAAAGTCATTGCTGCACGAGCCGCTCCTCGCGGCTCCATCTCTGGTGCCAGCCCTCCTGCAAAACGTTTGCTCCTGCTGGGTCCTAGCGCCTCTGGCATAGATCCCATCAGTGTGAATGAGTGGTGGAGACTTTATGTCCAGGAAGATCAGCTCTCAGCACCATATTAGAGGATGTGCAAAATGAAGAAAAGATTTCGTTGTCAAACTGAGGTGCGGCATCGAGAAAGCCGGTTGCGGCAGAACTGTGACGCAGTTATACAGAATGCTTCCAAAGAGATGCAACCTCTTCACTGGGAAAAAACAGAACTGAAAAGAAGTGGGAGCCGGCATCTGTTCCTGGCCAGTCCACAAGCGCCACGTCATATATCTGCCTCGTGGACGGCGCCATCCCCGATGTCGGCTCTCCCACTCCAAAATTCTTAAAGGTATACACTCCCGTGGGGTCCTGGTGCCTCTGGCACAGACCCACCAGCAATAAATGGTGAAGATCCAATGAAAAGGAAGATCTGACACCACGGGTGGTGCCAGGGGATACCACCCAGATGGGTGGAGAAGCTAGGTGGAAGACCTTCCGCAGAATTTAAAGGGAAAGGGTACTGCACAGAAGTGTGGATATAGTGCACAATATCCATGTCCCAGAACTTCTCCTTTCCAGGAGAGGTACCACGACTCACCCAAAAACCCATGCCTCGGAGTGAGTCAGCAGAAAGGCGTCAGTTTTTCATTGTGGGGATGCAAAAAGTCCAGCCATGGACAACTCTTTCTTGTAGAGAGGCTACGCACAGAGGTCAGTAGTTCACATTCATGCAACAGGGACCGAGACCTGCTTAGTCTGTCAGCAGAAACATTTTGTCACCTGGGAGAAAACAGGGCTGACAGCTGAAGGCTATCAGACACTGCTCAGTATCACACACTCATCGATTCTCTGCACAGGGGATAAGACTGAATACCCCTTGCTTATTTATACAGTACGTGACACTAATGTGGTCTGTCCAAATCAGCAAGGGACCAGGGCTGAGATGCTCCTGGAAAGCCTGGATACCAAGCAGAACAGCCTGCACCTCTGGTACATCAACATGGAGAGCCAACTCCAGATTCGTCCAGGACCCTTGTGTCTGACAGGAACAAAGATGGGCACCACAGCCAGAACCTGAGGCATCCGTTGTGAGGACCTGCACTGAAGTCAGGGAAAAGAAAAGAATATAATGGTTTGTAAAAGGTTCATCCACCATAACAGAGTAGAAAGGGGACATGACAAGGATCATCCGTTCCAGCACGTCTGTCAGCTGATCACATTTTACCTGAAGAGTCCAATGTGTTAAGCGCATATGGAGATGGACAAGGGAACCTAACGATGGCAGCAGCCATCGGCCCCAGGAGATGTAACACCGTCTGAACTGACACGTAATGACTCCTGTGTATCAGCTGGGCCCAGGCACCAAGAGCCTCCACCCTGTCTGCAGGCAGGAAGGCAATACTCACCACTATGTTCAGGAAGACATCAATATGTTAGAGGTGCTGACAAGGAACAAGTACAAATTCTGGTACATTTACCATAACATCTGGTTTCTCAAACTGTTTCATTCTGGAAAATGTAAGTAAGAATCGCTTCCCTGGATGGGGCCTTCAGGAGTCAGTACTCCAGATATGGGAAGACATCATGCCCTTCTGTCCAAAGGGTTGCTGTCACAGCCACTAACATTTGGTAAATATCTGCGGTGCCAAGCATAAAGCAAAGGGTAAGACTCCTAAATGATTATGGCTACCTCCAGCATGAAGCAGAGTACTGCCTATAGACATGTGAAACTTGTTATGAAGGTATGCATCCTTCATGTCCAGGGCACAAAGCCAGTTCCCCTTTTCGTAAATTCTTGTATAAGATGAACAGGTTTAGGTTTCTGAGGTCCAGTACAGGATGCAGATCTCCTGTCCACTTGGGAACCAAGAAGTATCTCAAAAAGAACCCTCTGTTTCTTTCTTGGGGAGGAATCGGTTTGATAGCCTCCTTGTTTATAGGTGACTGAAACTCCTCTAGCAGAAGGGACAAGTGACCCAGAGGATAATAGCAAGCAGGGTGACCTGGAAGGGTAGACACCAACTCCAGAGCATGCCCCTTTTCCACTATTAACAGGACCTTCTTATTGGTCAGGAGCTCCCTCCACTTTGGCAGATGAAGGGAGATCCATCCCTCGACTTGCACCCAGGACGCAAGAGTGGAGAGAGAAGAAGCAGGAGTCAAAAGTTACCACAGGCAGTGGAGGTGCCACCTGACCGTACACCTTGGGTACCTTTCCATGGGCACGGAGGGGCTGACCACACCACGGTTGTGCACACGGTGCTGATGATGAAAGGCATGGACACCATAGGCTGCACGCTCTGAAACAAGCCCCTACCATGTCGCCAGTGGGATAAGGAGTCAGAGATCCGTGTTATTTTAAAGTCAGATTTGAGCTTACATACAGCATTTTTTAATATCTTTCCCAAACAGTCCAGAACCTCTAACAAGGGGCATTCAGCACAGCCTGTTGTAGATCAGTAGCAAATCCAGCTACCCTATGCCAGCAATATCTCTGAAGGCATATGCTGGAGGCAGCAGCCCTGACACAAGCATCATACGCAGAGTGTAACAGATGTTCTCCAGTACCCATATCACCTGAGGTGGCTCTAAGCAAGTCAGTCTCAGCAGGACCAAAAAGCAGAGCTTGAATGGCAGACACAGATTTCCACAGGCCATTCCGATATATTAATCATGTATGCACGGTAGCAGTGACAACGCTGGGGAGTATAAAACTTGGGTTAAATTGGACCCAGTGGTGTAAAAAATGTGAATCTAAAGAGAAACCTACTGGGTCAATACATAATCAAGGGCAAGTTTTCATAGGTATATCAAGCTATAAGGACATACGTCCATGAAGCCTGCCATTAACAAATCAGTCTAATAATTTTGAAACTTAAACCTGTCCCAGATTGCTAAATCTAGATTAATTTTAAATGAATCCATATTAGAGCTATCCACAACTTCTGCTGGGAGCTGGCTCCACGTTGAAACAACCCTGCGGCTGAACCAGTGCTTCCTACGTCATGATTCCCATTTGGGTAAATATAATTACTTGGCATGCCCTCTGATGTTAAACTTTTTATCAATTTGAACAATTCCTAGTTCATTAATGAGGGTAGTATCATTTAATGCTCTAAATAACAAGCACATATCTCCCCTTAATCTTCTGTATTGAAGTGTGTATAAATTAAGTGATTTCAGCCTATTCTCATAAGTCTTGTCTGACATACCCATAAGGGCTTTATTAAATCTCTGTTGGACTCTCTCAATCTTTACTACGTCCTCCTTATGGTATGGTGACCAGACCTGGGCACAATACTTGAGATGTGGTCTCACTAAGGCAATATACAAGGGGAGTAGTACTTCAGTCCTTCTACTGGACATGTGCCTAAATATACAGTTAAGAATCTGATTAGCTCCGTTTATTTAGGCCTTACAGTGGGTTCTAAATTTTAAGTCAGGGTTTACAGTTATCCCCAAATCTCTTTCCTGTTCAGTTTCCAATCAGACTATGTTCACTAATTTATATTTATGATGTTTGTTGTACATGCCTAAGTGCATAACTTTACACTTGGTAGGATTTAACATTAGTTTATTGGTACTAGCCCAAGTCAATATATTATCCAAAGCTGACTGAAGTGCTACACTACTATCAGGGTGATTTAATACAGCTCCTACTCAACAATCATCAGCGAATTTTAACACCCATATGTTGGGGTCACTTATAGTTAAGGTGGAGACATAGATATTAAAAAGGCATGGTCCCAACACTGACCACTGGGGGACACCGCTGGTAACAGAAGCCCAATTTGAATACTCTCCATTTATGGTGACCCTCTGCTTTCATCCTTTTAACCAGTTAGTCACCCAGTTGACTATGTAGGTGTTTATGTTGTATTTTCTCAAAGTATTAATACGTTCAAAATGTGGCAGTTTGTCAAACACCTTAGCAAAATCTAAGAAAACCAGGTCTACAGGTTTACCCTGGTCAATTTCTTTGGTTACTAACTCATAAAATACCAATAAGTTAGTTTGACAAGATCTAGTTTTGGCAAACCCATGCTGTAATGGGTCAGTTAGCCCAACTTTATCAATATACTTCTGTATAAAATCTTTAATGATACTTTCAAGTATTTTTCCCATTAGGGAAGTTAAACTGATAGGCCTATAGTTCTCAAGGTTTGTTTTGGGTCTTTTTATGGATAGGCACCACTGTAGCTACCCGCCAATCCTGAGGAACTTCTCCGTGTTAGTGAATGTTGCAGGATATTAGTAAGGGAGATGTATATTATTAGCAAGCTCTTTAGCACCCTAGGGTGGATTTCATCAGGCCTGGTGTTTTGCTGACATCCAGTTTACTTAACTTGTCAAGGACTACTTTAGGTAGTAAAGTAAGTTCATCAGTAAGAGGTAAATCAACAGTATATTCTATCCTGTCGTCCCTTGTATTGAACACTGTACAGAAATAACAAATCTGGATATTGGCGGCTTCTAGATTTGAAGCCTGTGTCCCATCCGTAGTTAAGAAGGGTCCTATGGAATTTATCTTCCCCTTAGTTCTATTAACATGGGCATAACATGCTTTCTTGTTATCTTTTACTCTGTGAGCCAAATACAATTCATATTTTGATTTTGCAGTCTATCATACTTTTGGTGCTTTTTACTAATAACCTGTACTCAGGAACAAGGTGTGTAAATCCTTTACTTATTTTTCGAAAAAGTCTTTTTTTTGGTATTTACTGCACGTTTAATTAAAGAATTAAACCGTGGGGGGTTATTTTATGCCTGATGTTTTATTTATTAGTTTTGGGTATATTAATTTTAACAAGGTTTTTAAGTTTTTGGGTCAACAACCTCCATTTACCCTGAACTGTCTTTGTGATGAAGTCTTTGGGCCAGTCCCAATGTTTGAGACTTGTTTTGATAGCCTCAAAATCTGCTTTATGAAAATTTAGAGTTTGAGTTGACCCAGTGGCTATTTGTTTTAAGTTTCCAATAATTTGAAAGAAAACCATATTATGGTCACTATTACTCAGGGGGTCTCCTGTATTAATATTGGAAATACAATGATCTGTGTTAGTTAATATAATGGCCAATATTTTTCATTTCTTGTAGGGTATTGCACTTTTGTCCTAAACCAATTCCTGGAAAGGTCCAGATATCGGCCTTCTGTTTTATTTACTGTAGAGACTGTAGGCCAATTGATATTTGCTAGATTAAAGTCCCCAACAATCATAAGATTACTAGATGGATTCAGATTTCCTATATGGTTTAAAAGTGCCCTGTCATCTTCAGGTGTTATGGAGGGAGGTCTGTATACCAAACCTAAAACAAAAGGGGGAAAAGTTTGATCCATAATGATTCCAGATTAGGAATATCTACTGGAATTGAAAAGTTGATGTTCCCTTCCTTTAGATAGAAACATAAAAGTTGACAGCAGATAAGGACCGCAAGGCCCATCCAGTCTGCCCATTTCTTTTTCTACCTTGTAAATGTGCCATCGGCCTTTGTTCTGTCAATGGCCTATCTATTCATACTCATCTGTATTGCTCCCTTATGCCTATCCCATGCCTGTTTGAAGCCTTGCACTGTACATATATTCTAGGAAGGAACGGGAAGGGGACAGGATCAGTTGTGTTCCAGGACAGTAGCTGCTGCTTGTTGTTTTTACAGGGTTTCTTGTGGATTTTACTTGGTAGAAGGTTATTTCTTTGCTTTCTTACTTCTAAGGGGCTAGCAGGGTATTGTTTTGGGGGCTGTTGGAAGTTTGAAAACTGGTTTGGTGGCTGTGAGTGGGCTCATTTGTTGGATGTTTCACTGTGTAACAGGCTGCGCTGGTGGAGGCCTATTTCTTCTGATTTAAAACCTATTTGGTGGGATTTGCTTGAGGCTGGTTTTTTGGCTGCAGGGCTTGGAGGGGCAGATGCAGGGCTGATACACTCTCTCAAGGGTCGGGTGTAGGCCCAAGACCCACCCTCCCATCCCTCCCTCCCAGAGCTCTGCTAATTTATAGGGAACACCTGCCCAGCAATTGGAGGAAAAGGCAGCTGGTGCAGCTCATGTAGTTCTAGCCACTGGGGGTTGGATTTAAAGGCTGGGGGAGAGGAGCTTAGGGAGTTGTTCACTTCCCTTATAAGTTTACTATGTTGTACTGCACCTAGTAACAGGGTTACCGGTATACTGTGGGACTGTATCTAGGATTAGTAGGTGACCTGATTAGGCAGTAGGGGTGTATCTTGGACTAGTGGGGAAACTGGTGGTTCACCCAAGGAAACCTACTTGGAGGGGGATGGGACCACGTCATTAGGGCCGGCATCTTTGGGAGGGTGGTGGGGCACAGGTGTGGAGCAGCCATGATACTGGACTGGGCTTGAAGTTTGGTGGTTGCCCAGTGCTACCAGCTGCAGCTTAGGGAGGAGGCTGCGGGATTAGGAGACAGCTGGGGAAGGGGGCAGGGGATCTCCCACAGGGTTGCACCAAGCACTAGGGGCGGGGCATAGGGAAAGGAGTGCAGGAGAATACTCAGAGGTCACATAGGGACCCTGGCAGAGGGGGCCCGAAAGGAGGACACTACCAAGGAAGCAGGCAGGTAAATGGGGACCCTCACAAAGGGGGACCCAGAAGGACAACATTCTAAGGGAAGTAGGCAGATGGCTGGGGCTGGACAAAAGGAAGCAAGATGGGGAGGTGGATCGGACCTACGCTTAGTAACCGCCTCACCTCTCTTCTGCTTGAGGATGAGGGGGTGATGTAGTCATGACAGGGTGCTTAGAGATGGAAAGGAGTGGGGGCAGGAGGCAGGGCCGATAGCAGGAGGAACAGGGGAACCTGGAATGCAGGAAAATGGGGGAGCAGTGAATCAAAGCAGGAGGGGCAGGGGGAAGAGGGAGGAAAGCACAATGAGAAGGACCAGTTGGGAGGAAAGGGCAAGGAGAAGGACCAGAAGTACAAGGAGGATACAGTAAAGGGAGCTGAGAGGTTTAGGCAAGGGGAGCACGATAAGCAAGAAGGGACTAAACGGAGACAGGAAGGAAGGGAGGGAGGACAAGCCAGGCTAGTTTAGCGGATGGGGGAGAAGGACCAGTCATGAGCAGTGAGGGGGAGTGGATACTCGGGAGGAGGAGAGGCACTGGATCAGAGGGGAGGGTGGCCAGGGTAAATAAGGAGGGGCAGTATGTGGCACCCAGACAGGGAGGAACAAGGAGCCGGCTGGGTGGAGGGCGGTAGAAAGGATGAGGGACATGGAAGGGGAATTGGAGGAAAGGAGGCGGTCAGAGTGCTCCTGTTGAGATTCTATGGTCAGGGGTATCAAATGGGATAGGGAGGAGAAGCCTGGCCAGTCAGAACAAAATTCTTCCTGGACTAACGGCACAGGGCCAAGAACGAGGTATATCAGCTGGCAAAGGATTGTGAGGGTTCCCTGACATACTGGTCCACCTGGGTACAAATGACATTGAGGGAAATAGTGAGCTAGAGATACAGGCAAGATTCAGGAGCTTGCCAGGGTCTGTCATGGCATAGGATGCACAGTTTCCTTCTCAGAAATCCTGCCGGTGCCAAGGGCTAGTGGGGAACACAAAGGAAGATTAGGAGATAAACCAGTGGCTCAGGGAGTGGTGGAGGCCAGAGGGTATGGGTTGATGGAGGACTGGGGAGACCTGGTAGGATAAGGAGCTGTATGCTAGAGATAGGCTCCATCTCAACTTGGAGGGGAAGGGGGTGCCGATAAAGGAGGGACTATGTCTCCACCCCCGGGAGCTGGAGGAATGCGGGAAAGGCTGACTGGTAAAGTGCAGACCAGGGGAAAACAGAATCCCCATGGGAACACGAGCAGGGGAAATGGAAGTATAGGAAAAGGGTGGAAGGTAGTCCTGCTAAATGCCAGGAGCTTGGGCAATAAAATGCCTGAGTGCCAGGCGATACTAATTGAGGGAGCGGTGGATGTGGCAGCGGTCAATGAGACCTGGGCCACCGCAGGACACGACTGGGACCTGAACCTGGAGGGTTACACTATGTTCAGGAAGGACGGGGGGGGGGAGGAGGGGTAGCAATGATAGTCAAAAACTGCATTGGCATAGGGGGAGTAGAGGAGGCGGAGGGAACCGTGGAGGTGATTTGGGTCACCTTGATAAGGAGCGGCAAGAGAGTAAAAATAGGAGTGGTGTATAGACCCCCTTGCACTGGCGGAGGAGCTGGAGGAGAGTCTGGTGGCAGATGTTGGGAGACACTGCAGACTAGGCAGGGGAAGGGGGGTGGTGGTGTTGGGGGACTTAAACTTACACAGGTCTGTCTTGTAAACTGGATTATGTCCAAATGACATGTATTACCTGTATAAAATAAATTTTACCTACCTACCGCTTTACCTACCTTAAACATGCCAGGAACAGACTGGGAGACTATGACATCCTCGGTGGCCAGGGAACAGAGGTTGTTGGATGTCTTTCAAGACGCTGCTCCTAACTCAGCAGGTGGGGAACCGACCAGGAGGTGTGGGTACTGAATGTGGTCCTGGCAGACAGTGACCAGATTGGGGGCCTGGAGGTAAGGGACCCGTTGGCGGGGAGTGACCATGCCACGGTCTGGGTCTGCCTGGACCTAGGAGGGGTAGAAGGCTGCATAAAGACGGAGGCAACTGACTTCAGGGGGGCGAATTTTAAGGAAATGGGAAGGATCCTTAAGGAGCATTTGGATGGGATTGGGTCAGACATGGACACTGATAGTAGGTGGGAAATCATCAGGAGAGGGGTGCAGGATGCTACCAGCACCTGTGCAAGAGTAAGATGAAAATGCGGTAGGGCCCAAAAACCCTGCTGGTGGACCAGGGAGGTCCAGGAGGTGGTGCGGGGAAAGAAGGCAGCCTATAGGCAATTCAAGTGCTCAAGGAGTGAAAGGGATCGAGGGGAGTATGAGCTGATGGCTAGAAGGGCCACTAGGGTGGTGAGGGCGGCTATGGCAAGGAAGGAGCAGAACCTGGCCAGGGAAATTAGGAGAGGGAACAAGGGGTTCTTTAGATACATTGGGGAAAAATGAAGGGTGAAGGGGCAGATTAGCAGGATTAAAACAGGGGAGAGATGGGCACAAGACCCGGGGAAACAGGCTGAGGTACTAAATGAGTACTTCACCTTAATTTTCACCAAGGAAAATGGGGGTGCTGCACCATACATGGGAGGAGACAGTGATACTGAGGAAGAGGGGACCCTTACCGATCGCCGGGTCTGGGGAGAGGGGGAGGCATCACTGGCAGGAGGGGGGAAGGCTAAGCAGGGAGAAGAGGTAGCGGAAGTGGAAATCACAGCAGAGAGAGTGAGGGAAGCCCTCAGGTCCTTAAGGCGGAGAAAGCACTGGGGCTGGATAAATTGCATCCTAGAGTCTGAAGGAAAGTACAGTTACGTAGAACTTACGTTGGGAAGGGAACCCAGAGACCTAGAGGGGCACAATACCACGCTGGCAGTCCGGGCCGGGCTGGGGAAGAAGCGCAGGGGACTGCCATGACCGGATAGACGCCTCCGGAAGGGAGTTAGGCCAGGAAGGTACCACCAGATGCTGGGCACTGAATTCACTTGAAGGAATTCACGCCTCTGCTCGGGTATTGTCTCTTTGAACATAGGAACTGGAGATCCTCACCATCCTCGAGGGAAACGCTTGATATTCTGTGAAATCAGCATCGGAGGACAGATGAGCAGGGGGTTCCTCCTGAGGAGGGAGACGAGATGATGGGGAACTGAATGCCCAGAAGATTCCTGCGGGGCGAGGGGAGAGTCAAAGACCCGGCCATGCATGTATCTAACATATGAGGGAAGGCCGCCAGAACTCCTGAACTGCCCCAGGATAACGGGACCAGAGGGACCGACATGGCCTGGGAGCCGGGGTGGTGAAGGCAGAGATGGAGAGGGGCACCTCCGCTGAGGCAACTACGTCACTGCAGGGCTCTGGAATCCGGGAAAGGAGCCCTGGAAAGAGGGATCCTGGATATCAGACCAGGCCGCAGAACGGAACTCTGGGGAAGCGGAGCCTGAAGAGCCCTGGGGAGAACCTCCTGTGACGACGCCTGGACTGCATGGATCCAGAAGGGCAGTCCACAAACGCTCGGGAGGACACCTAGAACCCTGGAGGGGAGGGGCGAGGTCTGCACTGAGCCCTGGCCACCCCTGGGTGGCTAAAGAAGACCGAGCAGCAGACCCTGCCCTCAACCCTCGGACTGAGGGCCCTCCTCCTCACCACAGGCCCCTGTCCCTAGAGAGGGCAACAGCACCCTGTAAGGTAGCTGTCACCGGCTCCAGAGAGGGAGCCCCCGCGCCACCTCCACGCCTGCCCCCGGGCTCCCCGGCCACCCCCAGCCGGGAACCCTGAGGACGACGGGATGGGGGACAGAGGGAGGGCCGCGCGCCGCCTGGCACCTCTAGCCACCGGGGACCCAGACTCCAAGAGGGTGCCAGGATGGGTCCACGTTTGAATCATCGCCTCCGAGGAGGACTTAGACCAGCAGGACCTCAATGCTGGCCACCCCAGGGATCCCGAGGTTACGGGCCGCGAACGCCCCGCATTAGCGGGAGGCCGCCGCCCTCACGCCGTAGCAGCCAGGCCTAGCTCATTATTCCAACGGCGCCTGCAAGGCCGGGCACCGCCTGGAGGAAGGGGATAGGGCCCACGGGCGCCGGGCGCGGGCGGGAAGGCGTAGGCGGTACTGGCCGACGGCGCCACTTTGTCCATCGGGCGCCGAGATGCCCAAAGCGGCACCGCCAACGGCGCCCGCTTCGATCACCGGCACCGCCAACGGCGCTGATCTCACGGCGCCAACGGCGCCGCTTGATCACCGCGCTGACCAAACGGCACCGAAACTGCGCTGCATCGATCACCAGCACCGCGACCGCGCCAGGATCCGAACGGCGCCGAAGGCGGCGCTGAGGGTCCACCGGAGCCAGGCCCAAAAGTCGAGGGCCTCGCCACGGGGGAGCCTGCACCGGCGAGGTGACTGCCGAGGCGGTGTCGGCGCCGCGCCCGGAAGGGACTACTATGCTCCCCGACACCGCAGAGGGGCCCTCCTCGGCAAGAAAAGACGAGGAGACCTCCTCCTCAGACCGTGAGCAGGCCCGGAGGGGACCCGGGAAGGGCCTGAGACCTTACCTGAGAATCCTTTGAGCGACGCCGCCCTCAAGGTCGGTGGGCTTTGCCGAGCTTGAACGCTGACTTCGAGGACACGGCGGTCCATGGAGAAACAGGCGTCGCACTAATCCATGTCGTGGTTGGGTCCCAGGCAACGGAGACAAACGCTAGCGCCGTCCGAGACGGAGAAATGCCGTCACAGTAACACCGGCGACAGGGGCGCGCCGCTTTAAACACGCTTAGCCCGGACCCGGACATAACGCGAAATCAACAAGAAAAACAGTAGGAAAGCACACCCGGCGCTGCGAAAGAAAAAGAACGGTCTTACCGATTACGCCGAGTGCGGAAAGAGGAGTCGCTGACGAGTCAAAATATGGACGCCCGAACAGGTGCTGCCTCGACGGGCGGGAGAAACAGAACTGAGTTGGAGGAGGAGTCGGTCGCTACTAACGGCCGCCCCTCGCGCATGACGCATGACGTCGCTCTCGAGGGCGGGGCCGTTCAAACTACTTTAAAAAAAAAAAAGCTCCCGTGGCGGGTGCGCGCCTCCGGCTTACACCCAGGAAGTAATGAATGGTGAAGATTGACAAGGAAGATTAATAAAACTGAAAACTATGCTGCTAGTTTGAGTTTGACTCGACAAGGAGCGGCGTCGTCACTGAAGTGCACTCACGGGAAAAAAGGAACTGAGGCGGCTGGAGGGTCGACGCCGAGATAGTCGTACGCATGAGCTAGCCTCGCGCGCCATCTCTGGCGCTGACCCTCCAGCAAAAAGTTTGCTCCCGATGGGTCCTAGTGCCTCCGGCGCAGATCCCAATAGTGTGAATGAGTGGTGGAGACTTATGTCCAGGAAGATCTTCTGCCAGCATGTAACGCATTGCTTAAAGTTGAAAAGTTGCTTTGTTTCCTTGTGCTCCATCGTCCATGGGAAGAACTATGGAGGAATATACAGAAATGGAAAAGTTAGGAGAAACTAACCAAGCTCGTAAATGGGGCACTTAAGCTCTACAGAGCTGCAAAGGATGAGAGTAAATTCTTTCAGCGGAAAGGAGGATCTGATGTCATGGGGTGGGGGCAGGCTTGGAGGCAGCTCTGGAGCTGGTTGCTAAGGGAACCGCGGCCCCCCCCAGCCTCTCTTAGGGCCAGAGGAGGCTGGCCGAGGTTTGGGCCGCCAGGCCTGCTGTTGCCTGCTTGGGAGCTATGATGGTCTGGATGGAGGTGCCAAGTAGGGCCTAAACTGAAAGGGCTTCTTTGGTTGTTTCTGGCCCTTAACGTCCTTCTGGGAGTATGTGACAGAATTTAGGGTGGTGCTGGACTTCTCAATCTGGGTGAGATGACCATCAACACCATGCCCAAACAGGTCAGTACTCCAGAAAGGGACATCCACCAACTTGTGCTGGGTTTCGCTGTAGAAGTTGAGATCCTCTGCCATGCCTGCTGCCATACGGCCACAGACCTGGCGCAGGAGTCCCAGATGTTCAAGGCTGTTTGCACCTGCTGCTTTGCCACAGCGTGTCCCCTGTTTAGACCAGCTTAACCGCCAGCTGCAGATCAGCAGGACGGCAGGGAATAAGTTGGTCCAGCGTTTCCAAAAGAGCATGGGAAAAACTGGCCATTACGACGACCGAACTGGCCTGCCGAAGGCCCAGGGACGAAGCAACTAAACCTTCCTCGCTGCGTGTGCTAACTTCTTTGACTCCTTGTCTGGGAGCTTTTCAATGTCCCAGGCGTTGCCCACATACCAGAACACAGAGTCAGTGATCAAACCTTCGGCTGAAAGATGGTCAGTGAACCCAAGCAAAGACTCGGTAGGCACCGCGTACTTGCAGACCATACAGGCAAATGGCACCGGACAGGAGGCCGGTTGATGCCAGGCCTCACAAGCGGGCCCAAGAATGGCCTCCGCTACAGGGAAGGCGACCTCAGGGGTGCCATCGCTGTCCAAGATCCGATTGGGGTATTTAGCTCCACTTATATACTGTTCCAACGGGATCCCCATGGACTGTGAGATCAAGCACAGCAGGGCCCTAAAGGAAGCCGGCCCTTGCTCTGAAGGTAGTGCGTGGAGGAGTCCTCAGAGTCTGAGGACTCCTCAAACACCACCTGCAACCCCAGTTCCCCGCTGACAATGTGAGGCTCGTCAGATTGCAAGATCTGCACCAAGAGCCTACCAGAAAGCCTGGCAGCAGGGCACCCAGTCTTGAACGGGGTCCAGTGCAAGGGCTGTGGAGGTGGCAACTCCACCTCAATGGGTGGGGAAGCAGGTGTTGGCTCGACCGGGGAACCGGCACAGGCCACAGCACCGGCATTCAGGGGTGTGCTGGAGCCTGCTGGAGAGCATGGCCATGGCCAAGAATCCACTGCTGAGAGATAAGTTGCTCACAGCGGCACTGCAACTTATGTCAGAGCCACTCCTCGCTAGTAGACTAAGAAGGTCGACAGTACTTCTTAACCAATGGTTGAGAGCAGCATCATCGAGTACATCTAGAGTCCAGAGACCTCAAGCAAGACCTCAACCGACGACACACCATCCACTGGGGAGGAGATGCGGAGGAAGGCGGAGGATGTCGAGGAAGCCCCAATGGGTTATCTCCTGATGGGAGACAGCTTGATCGACCTGCTGAACCAGCCCCTCTTGCGAGCGGGCCATAAGGACTGGAGTCCTAAAAAGGGAATCCTCCCCACTGTCCTCAGACAATGGGTCGACAAAGATCTCGACTGACTGGTCAACCCACCTCGCCAGCATGCCCGACAGAAACACTGCGGGGTCAGTGGCCTGGACCTGATGGGAAGGGTTGACCGAAGCTGACGGCTCGACAGCTTTTGGGCCAGAAGCAGAAGCATGAGAATGGAAGGAGCTAGCTTGCTCCCAATCCCACAACTTGCGGTGGGACTTCTTGGACATAAGAGTGCACAAAGATTTGGACCCTCGGGAAGGGTCCTCTGTGAGAGTAGGTAGGGATGGACACAGGTCCCTGAATGCCCCAATAAATGAGGTGCCTAAGCCCGCTAGTACTAAGATGGACAAAGCAGCGCCTGAAGTGGCCTGGTCCACGGCCTCCTTGAAGGCGGCAAGCTATGCAGCCAAACCAGCTGCCGCAAAGATCGCCTTGCTGGTGTCCTTGGACTGAAGCGGGGGGCTGCCCTGGGTGACCCAAGATGAGACGGGTGTAATGCTCCTCCAATGTGGAGGGCTGAAGGGTCCACCACAGGTCGCAATCCTGCTGATCATGATGAACCTCTAAACAGTAAACGCATGCAGAGTGCGTAACAGTGTGCAAAATTGTTTTGATTACATGTCATGCACCATTTTGAAGCCAGGACCCAATTTGGGTTCCGTGCATTCCATGCTGAAAGTCAAAATGAGAAAAGAGCAAATTCTAATAGCGTGAAAACTGAAAAGAGGTTTTAAGGCCTACACACCTAGCCCGCAGCTGCGATAGAGGGAAAGGAAAATTATGTACTCACTGAAATTCTTGATTTTCCAGAATATCTTCACCATTCATCACTTTTGGGTCTGTGCTGGGGTGCCAGGACCCCATCGGAGCACATAGCTTTAAGAATTTTGGAGTGCGGTGGCGACATCACTCTAGAGCAGGCCACGGCGTGGCGCTTGTGGACTTGCAGTAACCGATGTCAGCTCCTCCTCTCCTCAGTTCTGTCCACCTTGTAGAGGTAAGAAGATAGAAAGGGTGGGGCAAGGGAACCCAAGGGATAGGGAAAAGGTTATAAGATATAAACCAAACAACCCAATAAAAACCGACCAGAAGAGTGTGTAGAGGAAATTCTGTGCAGCGGGACTTTGGGGTGGCCAAGGATGAACAGGATAACTGGGCAGGCCAGGAGGGAGAGAAAGAAGGAGAGAGATAAGGGCCCTATGCCCTTGGTCAGGAGGTGTGTTAGCGGAAGTGGCCAGCTCTTGTGCCAACTGGAAAAGTGACCAACACTGCCAGAGATTCTACTTAAACAAGGAGCTGTCCCTGGATCTAGGGACCAACCCAGAAGGGTTGTAAGGGAGTGCTTCTGAGTATGCAAATCAGAAGAGCAATGAGCCCTAGGAAAATTAGCCAAATCTAGATGTCCACATGAGAAAAAGGATGAACAGGACTAAGGTTCAGAATTCCTATGATCAAGGTGTAAATGGGAGAAGCAGCCTTTGAGTTCAAAGTCAGATGGCTAAGCTAAGGCTGAGGTCAATAAGCAAATCCCAGTTGCTGTAAAGGAGAACAATGAGGAGAAGACATTCATAATAAAGGACTGTCCAGGGACAGGGGACTTCAAGAGCACAACACTGAGCTGACACAGCAAACTGTTTCCTTTAAGGGGACAGGAAAGATACGTTAACAGCAAAAAAAATACATCCCCCTCCCAGGAAATTTTTTTTTTTTTGGGGAGGGAGGCTAATACAGCCTAATAAAGAAAGGTGAGTTTCCCTTTCTGTCACTCTCTCAGGAAAATACCTTTTTGTTGAAAAAGGTGACAGATCAGGGAGATCCTCCAACTCTGGCATGAATATAGAAAAAATATATATTCACACCTATAAACTCCTTTTTTCTTTTTTAACAAAGGCACCAATGGTGCTAAAGAAGAACGTGCAAGTTGCCCAAGGCAGAACTACCTTCCTCCTACAAAAACTAATGGCTAAGCAAGAGGCCAAACAAAAAAGAGGAGGCCACTAAGTAAGGAAAAGGAAACAAGTCCTCTCAGGAATATGCCCATCACAACTGTATTCCCCTTTCTCTCTCTTTTTTGGTATATAAACATTTTATTAACGAATAATCATAATACAAGAATAAAACCATAGCACAAACAGCAACAACAACACATATAAAACAAGTGAGTGAAGAAACAATGTGCTCTATCAAATCATACTCTACCATAATATTTTAACAGGGACACCCCCCCTCCCCAAAGGAACTAAGCCTAGTAGCCCTTCAAGTCAAACGGAAGTACACTCTACCAAATCCCCACTTAGAGTTTTCATTGAGGTCACCCATTTATCCCAACCCTTGTGAAAACGTAGTTGCATTCTTCCGCCAATAAATTACCCTGTGGTAAGAGGCCGCCTTAGACAATGCTTGCTTCCACCTAGAATTATATGGAACCTCTACCAACCTCCAGTGCAGGAGAAGTCTCTTGGCTTCCAATGCAGCAGCAGCAAAGAGAAGTCCCTTGTGTACCAAAACTTTCGAATCTAAAGTGTGGGAATCCCCCAACATCCAAAAAAGGGGGGACTTGGGGATGGGGAGTTGTAGAGTGTCCTCCAAACAATTAATAATATTATCCCACAACCCCTTATTAAAAAGCAATATGATATGGTATGGTATATTGTCCCAGAATCCTGAAAACAGCACCAACACAGATCTGAACCCAGAACCCCCAACCTCACCAGATGTGCCAGAGTATGGTGCCATCTGCTTAATACCTCTTCTGGAGCAACTGGAGCTTGGGGTCAGGGAAGCTTTATGCGCCTCCGTCCAACAGCGTAACCACCCCTTAGATCTAGAACAATACTAAATCCTCCTCCACCTGAGACGGTGGGAATTCCAGTCCGTAAAACACCTTTGCAGTTCCTTATACAACAAACTGAGATGACCCTTAAAGGTCTTAAACTACTGTGTAAATACTTAGTAACTGGAGTTTGTAATATACAAGAGGCTTTAAAACTTAGAAAATAAAACATGTCGCAGCTGGAAATACTGCCACAAGTGTTGTGAAGGATGTGATGTCAATCTTGCAGATCGGAGAATGAGACTAGAAGGCCCATTTTAGGATCAGTCACATCCCTATGTCTTGAAACCCTTTGATTCCCAATTGTTCCACAACAGACTGAGCTCCAGCCTTAATAGCAGGATTATTCCACAATGGTTCATACCTACCCAAAAAGAGAAGTCCCATCCTAAAAGTTTAAAATACCTACCCCACGTCCAACAGGAAAAAGACATACGGAAAGTAACAATTTTAAACTCTAGAGGTTGTCAGAAAAAAAGCAAGGGACTTGCCACCTGCTAATATCTACTCAATATCGACCCACAAAGGAGAGCGACGAAACAGGAGAAACCTAGTCGCAAATGATGCACCCACAACCATGGCATGTTCCAACCTCCATCAACCCTAGGTGCACGCAGAACTGTCCTGCTAAATCTAGGAGGGTGTCCCTCCCAGATAAAATCTGACAACATCTTGTCCATCTTGGTCCAACCCCCCCTGAGAAATTTGAAAAGGCAAATTACTAAGCTTGTAAAAAAAGCTGAAGAAATGCCATCATCTTAATGGTGGCAAGACTGCCGGGAGAGACGAACCCAGCTGTTTCCACCTACGGAAATCCAACTGTAGCACCTCCAGAATAGCACATAAATTTTGAGAATGCATATTCCAGAGATTACCAGAGATAAACATGCCCAAGTACTTTACCCCCTTAGGGGATCAATTCATGGTGTGAGACCCTACAGAATCCCAGACAGGATCCGCCTCATAAAGAGGCAGTATCAGTATCTCTGTCCTTCCCAGATAATCCGAGCCCGGAAATTTCACTGAAGGAACCGATACGCCTTCCAGGCTTCAGGAGCAAAATTTCTACCTTTGTTAGTCAACAACAGTCATCGGCTACTATAATGTTTCTCCCCAGAGGGATTCCCACAATCCTTGGGTGTTGGCAAATAGCTAAATTTGAAGGTTCAATATCCAACAGAAATAACAGGGAACTTGGTGGGGGGGGGGCAACCCTGTCCAGTGTCCCGCGATAGGGACAAATAATCAGAAAGCACCCCATTAACTAGAACCCTTGCTCTGGGCGAAGCATAAAGGTAGCCAACCCAGTTACGAAACCTGGGACCAAAACCAAACCTGGGTGAGGATGAAAGTACAGTTACGTAAGAACTTACCATAACAGTAGCTCTTCGAGAAGAGCTCCTGCAGCAGGCTACACCTTAAGGACTATGCCGTCAGGCACTAGGACTCCATGGCAAACTTCTAGCCAGCAGTACCTAGCTGGGGTCTGCCCCTTACATCGGTCCACCCACTGATATCACCCTCTGTATAAAAGGGGAGGCCCCCCCCCACCTCAGTTCACCCGCCGGAGACCGAAGGATGATCAGCAGGAAGAAGCTGAGGCAGGTGCTGAAATTTTCCATAAGGAAAAGACTAATAGGGGAACGGAGGGAGGGAAAAATAGCGCCTGCTGCAGGAGCTCTTCTCGAATATCTACTGTTACGGTAACGTCTTATGTAACTGTATTATCTTACTCAGTAAGTCTCCTGCAGCAGGCTACGCCTTTAAAGACAGAGTCCCAAGCAGTGTCCTAACAGAGGTTACAGGGTGCAAGGGAAATTCCCCTTAGATGTTTAGGAGATTAGGCCCTGAAGCACAGCTTGGCTGAATCCTGCCCTTCTTCTAGAAGCAATGACCAGAGTGTAGTGCTTGACAAAGGTGTGTACAGAGTTCCAAGGGGCTGTGGCACAAATTGCTGTTGCTAAAAATTTTTAAGAGCTGCAAAGGAGGCAGCCATCCCCCTTGTTGAATGAGCCTTGACCAGTCCCAGTAAGGATTTTTCATACTTGTCGTAGGTGAAAACAATACAATTTTTCAGCCATTTGGAAATGGTTTGTTTTGCCACAGGTTTCCCCAAAGTCCTGTGAGCAAAGGAGACGAAACAGTCAGTCCAATTTCCTGACCGATTTGGTGCTGTCTAGGTAATAACTAAGGATCCTGTGAACGTCCAGAGTATGAAGGAGTGCCTCCCCTCGATTCGAATGCTCAAGATAATAAACTGGGAGGTAGTTGTCTTGATTCAGTGTAAACTCAGACACTACCTTCAGAAGGAACATAGGATCAGTTTGAAGGGACACACGGTCCCTATGGAAAATTAAATAAAGGGAGGCAGTATAGTGCAGTGGTTTAAAGCTCTGAGTTGCAAATCTGGTGACTTCCAGCAGACCAGACCTGGGTCTGAATCCCACAGCTTCCACTTACATACTGTGTGACCCTGAGCAAGTCACTTAACTTCCCTGTGCTCCCAGGTTGCTCCTGTAAAAAAGCTTTCAGCTTAGTGTGCTACTCCTGGTTAAACAACTAAATAAAAAAAATAAATAAATAAGGTTCGTTGCACATCAGTGCCTGCAGCTCTGAGATCCTTTGAGCTGACATAATGGCAACTAAAAATAACGCTTTCCAAGAGAGAAAGAGGAGATTGCAATCCATGGCCAGTTCGAGAGGGGGTAACGTAAGTTTCTCTAGGATGAACAGGAGGTCCCATGGGGGGACCGGATCCCTAACTGGTGGTTTCAAATGGAGGATGCCCCAAAGGAATGTTCAGGAAAGATCCAATTGAGCGAGGCTCCTTCCTTCCACCGGTGCATGATAAGCCAAAATAGTGCAGAGATGCACCTTAATGGAAGAGTATCGCAGCCCCGTGTCTGAAAGTAGTAGGAGATGATCCAATACTGATTTCACTGAGCACGTGAAAGAGTCCAGAGAACGTGCGGCTGCCCACATGCAGAAGCGTTTCCATTTCATGGCGTATGCTGCTCTTGTAGAAGGCTTTGTAGCCTCTATTAGGACCTCGGCCACCCTCTGTGAGACGCCATGCCTGGAGACAGCTAAGTCTGCAGGAGCCATGCATGAAGGTGCAGGGACTGAAGGTCCGGATGAACCAGTGTGCCCCATTATTGGGGTAGCAAGCTGGACGTGAGTGGCAGCTGAAAGGGTGGTTCCACAGGTAACTGCTGTAAGAGAGGGAACCATATTTGTCAAGGCCATAGTGGGGCTACTACGATCGTTGCTCCCTCTGCCTGTATCTTGAGCAACACGCCTGTATTAGGGAAAGGGAGGAAACATGTAGAGGAAACTTGCTGTCCAACAGAGGGACAATGCGCCTCACCAGAAAACACCAGGCCCTAGATCTAGCGAGCAAAAATTGGTCCATTTTGCATTGCAAGGGATGCTAAGAGGTCCAGCTCTGGACGTCCCCATCTTTCGAAAAGATAGTCCACCACTTCTTGGAAGCAGCTCCCATTTGTGCACCCTGGACCGAGAACGGCTGAGCTCGTCTGCCAGGATGTTCTGGATGCCTGGTACATGGACTGCTGTCAGCATGATTCCATGTTCTAGGGCCCAGTACCACACTCTCATGGCTTCTCTGCACAGAGGATAGGAGTGCACCCCCCGCCCCACTTGTTGATGTAAAAGACCACCGACATATTGTCGGTCTGTGGAAGCGGGGCCCCCTGGGAAAGGTGAGTCTGAAAGGCCTGCATGGCATACAGAATCGCCCTCATCTCCAAAATGTTGATGTGCAGGGCACCTCTATGTCTGACCATTATCATCAGGGCACAGGTCAGGAAGCATAGAGAAACCAGAGCAGTTGTAGAATTCAACAAAGCTGTTTATTTGTAGTAGCAGTAACATAGAAAAAATAAACTTGTTCAGAATATGTACAGAGGAATAAAATAACATTTTCTTCAGTCTCTGTGTCCCTTATTCTCAAAAACTCTTGAAATTTCAGTTCAGCTCTCTTATAAATCCTTTTCAACTCCCCAATCTTAGGAAACATCCTGTCCTAGTAAGTTTCAGGAATTGCCAGAACACATTGTGCCTGAGCTGAGAAGCCCCTTCTGCAAAAGGTTCAACATCTGCACTCAAGTAACCTCTAGCTTCCTACAGTCATCTGAAATTATAAATATCTACATTTTAGCAGTAACACTATATATTTTCTAAACAATAGGGATCCCAATATCAGTTACATTTTCATACATTGATTTGCACATTTTTTTTAATATTCTAGCAGATCTAGTTATGCAAGAGCAAAAAACAGACAGCAACAGAAAACAGAGAGAGAGAGGCAAAGAATTACGAGACTGTTCGGGCTGATCAAGTCCGAGGTCTTACGGGAAAACTGGGCTGCGCAACCAGGCAGACAGGAAAGGAAAGATCCTTGCATTAAAACACTTTCTCCATAACAAATGGGACAGGGCCCTATTCTACCCTGTCACATACATCCACCTCCTTAAGAGGGAACCTGTTTTGCAAAAATAGGTTTCCAAAACTTTCTATTCTATATTTGCTACTTTCAGACATTAAGCACATGTACATCATTCATTTCTTTTTTTTTTCATAACAGTACAGCAAACAGAACAGTACAGTTCAAACTCACATATTAGTTTTTTTTCCAACCTTCAGAACCCTCAATTCCTGAGCCATATCTTGACAGAAAATCAGCATTACTATTCTCTTTTCCAGATTTGTGTACCACAGTAAATTTAAATGGCTGTAGTGCCAGGTACCACCTTGTGATTCAGGAATTTTTATCTTTCATCTGGTTAAGCCAACAGAGAGGACTGTGATTTGTTATAATAAGCACAAATTAATTTCCTACTAAATAAAACTTATGTATCACCATGGCCCACACTTTGCTGCTAAACACTCCTTTTCGATAGTGGAATACCTTTTCTCTCTGTCATGCAACTTCCTGCTTATGTACAGAATATGATGTTCTGTCCCATCTACATTTTGACTTAGGACTGCACCTAGGCCTACACCTCTGATGCATCTGTTTGTAGCAAAAATGATTTCTCAAAGTCTGGGCTTCCTAAAACAGGTGCTGAACATAAAGCCTCTATGGCTTGAAAAGCTTCATCACACTCTGGGGTCCAGTTCACATTATTTGGGTACCGTTGTTTCGTTAGTTCAGTGAGGAGAGTGGCTAATTCAGCAAAGTTGGGAACAAATCTCAGATAATAACCAGCCAGCCCTAAAAATGACCTGACATGTTTGTTTGTTTTAGGTACAGGGTTGTTAGCTACAGCTTCTGTTTTAGAAATCTCTGGCTTAACTTCTCCATTTCCCAACACATAGCCCAAATATCTGGTTTCCTGCATGCCCAATGCACATTTGGAAGGATTAATTGTTAGACCTGCATTTTTGATAGCTTAGATAACTGCTCAGAGGTGTGCTAGGTGACTTTTCCGGTTTGGACTATACACCATCATCATCCAGGTACACACCACAATAACCAGTGTGAGGGATAAAATTACATCCATGTACTGCTGGAATGTAGCTGGCGCACCATGTAAACCAAAGAGTATGTTGGTGAACTGACAGAATCCTATAGGGGTGGCAAATGCAGTTTTGTCTCTGGATTCTTTAGCTAAAGGTATCTGCCAGTAACCCTCGGTGAGATCGAGGGTACTGCTATACTTTGCACTCCCCAGTCTGTACACCAAATCATCTATTCTGGGCATAGGATAACTGTCAAATTCTGACACTTGAACAAGTTTCCTGAAATCAAGGCAGATTCTAACACCCCCTTCTTTTTTGTTTACAGTTACCATGGGAGATGACTAAGTACTCCTAGACTCCTCTATGATACCCAATTCTTTCATTTTCTTGTATTTCCTTAACCATGTCTACTCATAACCGTTCTGGCAACCTGTATGTCTTTTACCTAATAGGACGAGCATTCCTTGTCACTATTATGTGCGCAACCCCTTTTGCTTGGCCTGGTACTGTGGTAAAAGTACCAGTAAATGTCTTTAGCACATTACAAAAGTCTGCAGTTTGTTCTGAGGTTAAGGAAACATTCACCTTTACAGCATCAGCATTTACAGATTGTTCCAGTCTATCACAAGCTACATCAATATCTTCCTTATCAGTTTCTGGCAACACCAGCAAAGCAGCTTTAGGAATTTTTTCAACCCATTTCTTGAGGAGGTTAGCATGGTATATCTTAGGATTCTTCCTGTCAGGGGTCTCAATCTCACAGTTTACTGTGCCAGTATGTCTAAGAACCTTATATGGCCTTTGCCATTTCATTAACAGCTTATATTTTTTTCTGTTCTGGGCAACAGTAGCAAAACCTTTTTACCTGGCTTAAAAACTTTTTCTTTCACCCCCATGGTCATAATATACCTTCTGCTGGTTTTGAGCTTCTTCCTGATTACTATGGGCAATTTCAACATATTTTGCCAGCTTTTTCCTTAGGGCACACATAAAAGAAGAATAAGATACAGATTGTTTCTGGATGGTGTTATCTTCCCACATTTCTTTTATCACATCTAGTGGCCCTCGTGGCCGCCTATCATACAGTATTTCAAATGGTGAAAACCCTGTTGATGCCTGTGGCACTTCTCTGCAAGCAAAAAGTAGGTAAGGCAAGTACTGGTCCCAATCTTTCCTTCCCCTTTTACAAACCTTTTTAAAATGTGTTTTAGGGTTTGGTTAAAACGCTCAACAAGACTGACTGTCTGAGGGTGATAGGGGGAGGTTCTTATGGCAGCGATACCTAGCAGTCTGTACAGCTCCTTAAGCAATGCAGCACCAAATCACTACCCTGATCAGTAATGATTTCTTTAGGTATCTCCAGTCTGCTGAAAATTTTGGCAAGCTCTGCTGCCACTTTTGGGGCTGTAACAGTATGCATTGGAACTGCTTCTGGGTATCGAGTGGCATAGTCTCATACTACAAGGATAAATCTATTACCCTTTTTACTTTTGTCTAAAGGACCAACCACTTCCATTGCAATGATCTCAAAGGGCACATCTATAAAGAGTAGGGGCACCTTGTCTTTTCTACTGACTGGGGCTACTTTTTGGCACTCAGCACAGGAATTACATAGGTAGCAACATCTTCAAGAATTCCAGGCAAGTAAAATCCATACAGCAATCTGGCAAGGGTGTGATACCTCCCTGAGTGACCAGCCATAGGACTATAATATGTTATCTGTAACAATTCTGTTCTATACTTCTGGGGTATAACCAGTTCTGTCTGTTCCTGTGTCTGAGGTTTAACCTAAACTCTGTACAGTAACCCATTACATTTTTTAAACATTGGTCTACCCTGTTTTGGTTTCACCCCCAGCTGCTTGAAATAACCCTGGAGAGAAAAATCATTAGCTTGCTTTGAAAGAAAATCACAATCGGATAACAATTTAGTTTCAGCATTTTCATATTTTAACCCTTCATGTCCATCAGTCATTTGTTGCCATAGTTTCTTCAGGCATTTTTTTTCTTTCCTTGGATTTCCGGATCTTGGAGCTGTGCTCAAACAAGTCTGAATCAAAATCTTTGAAAGGAAAAGTGTCCCAGCCGTCTGAAATTTTCCTTGCCTGTGCTCTTGTCACCACTGCTACTGAAACATCAGGATTTACTCCCTCTTTGATCAACTCAGTAAACCCTGAAAATCATTTCCAATAATCACAGGTACAGGTAACTTAGGTACTACCCCACTTTCATTTGGTGCGACACACCCTTAACGGTCAGAGTCACTTGGGTGGTGGGATAGTATAGAGTGTCCCCATGGATGCAGATGACACCAGTACCTGGTCAATTCACAGAGTGTTTTCCCAGCTCTTTAACACGCACTAGGGTCTGTCTGCTTCCCAAATCAATGAGTCCCTTCAGTCTTATTCCCCACCTTCACATCTGCCAAGTACTTGCCCCCAGTTTGCCAAGGACAGATCTGCTCCAGTGCCACTCTCCTTCCTACAACAGTTTCTTGAAAAATGGCCCAGCTTTTTACAGTTATAGCAGATCACACCTTTGGGCACAAATTTGTTACCCCCACCAGAGTTCTTATCAGGCTTGGAATTTAAATGGTAAAAAGAGTGTCTTACCGGTGCTTGGCTGTTAACTCACTGCTGTGGCATCTGTCTGGCCATTTGGTAGTGCTCAGCCGCCAAAGAGACAGCCTTTCCCCATTCTCTGGGTGGTGTTCCATTACCTACAGCTGCACATCTGTAGTCAAGATGTTGATGAACTGCTCCATGGCAAATATGTCGATCTGTGGGACTGTTTTGCTCTCTGGTTGGATCCATTTTATCAGGAGTTCTCAGAGTCAGGTAAAGGCTTTGCGAGGATTGTCAACAGAGTTGTACCTCAGAGTTCCAAATCTCTACCTGTACATCTCTCCGGAGATGTCATACCTTTTCAGGATTTTGCTTTTCACCAGGTCATAGTTTTCTGACTGTGCAGTGTCCATACTGTTGTAGGCAAGTTGGGCTTTCCCTGTCAGGTAGAGTACCAGTCTGATTGTCCACTGCTGCTCTGGCCAGTGGCAGGCTGTGGCAACCCTTTCAATGGTTGTCAGGTATGCCTCAATATCATCTGAGGGACACAACTTAGTAAGTTTAATGGCGTTTAATGGCTTTTAAGTTGCTTGCATTTTGTTGCTCATCTGGGTCTCTGCTGGATCCTCTGCCTTTGATAGCTTGCAAGGCATCCAGCCATCACTGCACTCCTGTATCTCTTCTCTCATCTGCTGCTCCTGTTGCTGCATCTCTTCTCTCCTCTGCGCTTCTAAATGCTGAATCTCTTTTTCTCTTTGCATCTCAGTCTCTTTTTGCTGTATAGCCCACCATTTGAAAAAGTCCATCAGGCTTTCAGGTTCTGTCACTGCCTGTCCTTTTTCCATAACTTGTGCTGGCTCTACAATCTCAGACTGGACTTCTGTCTCTGCTAGTTTGGCTGCCATTCTCCTGGTAACCACTCCTGGACTTGCTGCTGCAGAATTCAAACCTTTCTCTGTGCTTCCCTGGTACTAGGTCCAGTACCCACGCATAAAACCCCTGTCTTAGGGTATGCACGGCATAAATCCCACTTCGTCTGACGCCATCTGTCATCGAGGCACAGGTCAGGAAGCATAGGGAAAACCAGGAGCAGTTGATGAATTCAACAAAAAGCACAGTTACATAAGAACTTACCGTAACAGTAGATCTTTGAGAGAGGCTCTTGCAGTAGGTAATTACATATAGGACTGAAGCCGGCAGGCGTCAAGACCCCACGGAAAAATTTCTAGTTAGCAGTCTCTGGCGAGGGACCGCCCCCATGTCAGGTGACCGGCATCAGGCGACGTCGGTATAAAGGGGCGGTCCCTCACGCCCGCCTTCCAGTTCTTTCCCGCCAAAGGCCAAAAAGACGAGACAGAAGCGGATATTTCCCTCACTGGAAAAGGAGCTGAAAAAGCTTAGGGGGACAGAGGGTGGGAAGGTATTACCTACTGCAAGAGCCTCTCTCGAAGATATGAAAATGATGTACCTACCGTAATTATGATCTTTCTGTGTATCTTCACCATTCATCACCTATGGGTTCATTGGCCGGAGGTCATGACCCTGCGAGAGCCTTTTTTATGGTAGGTGGAGTTGATGCATCATCGGCGCCACCCTCGAGGCCGACGCATTGCATGGCGCTCGCGGGTTGGCCGTTAGGCTCTGTCGACTCCGCCTGCCTGCCAGTTCTGAGTCGCCAAAGAGGTAAGAGGAAGGGAGTGGAGGGTGGGACAAGGAAGTCCAAGGGACAGGAAAAGGAAAGAATATAAACTAAAAGGAGAAATAACGACTGAGAGAACAGAGCGAGAATGTCGGAAAACTAAAGGGATTGGGAGGGGCCCCAATCTCTGGAAATAGAGGAGGGAGGTAGGGAGGGACAAGGAAAAAGAAAGGAGAGAGAGTTAAATACATCTCAGGCCCTGGTCCATCTCCAGAATGTATAGGAACTGCAAGGAGTAGCCAAAGGCCTCTTGCCAGAATTCAAGGCACAGAATAGCTGACAAAAACTCCATCTAGGCAGAACCGGCTTATTCTGGAAGGAGGACAGGGCAGAGAGAGAGAGAGAATCAACGCCCTCTGAAGGAAAGATTTTTGGTGAAAAGGAGGAAGGAGTTTCTGTTTTTTAATTTTTTTAAAAGGATAGTCCAAAGGACAAGGAAATAAGATGGATGGGAACAAGGAGGAGGAAAGAATGAAGGGCAACTGCCACCCCACAGGGGTGGAGCTAAAGCACTAGAGGAGTGCCTCTCATGCTTACCACTGTACCCAGAATATTATCCCCTTATGTGCCCCTATTTACCCCACTCCTGAGTAAGGAGGGGAGCGAGGGTGGGCAATGGGGTGATGAATGGTGAATTTACACAGAAAGATCATAATTACGGTTGGTACGTAATTTTCATATCTTATCTGTGTCACCTATGGGTGAATGCCGAGCCCGCCAAAGGTTTTTTTTCTTTTACACCCTAAGGGACAAAGTCCCTTAGCTCTCAGTGGGTGACACACTAAGAGTGAGAACCTTCAGGGCCTGGAGAGGCCCGAGAGTGGGGAGAGTGAGACGGGTTCCCCCGGGAGGGGGAAGGAAGTTGCCCCGATAAACGCCGTCTCGCTCTACGGGAGAAGAGACAGGTTCTCTGGTGAATGGAGTTAATCACCCAACGCCGGGCCAAGGGTGACAACCAGGAAAGACGTAGCCATGCTGTCCGCCTAGTGCAGATCGCTGTCCCTACGACCCTGGTAGCTACCTCATTGGCATCATAGGATGCCCTCGCTTGGTGCCTTGCTAGCTCCAGGCCATGCGCAGAGAGTGCAATGGCTTGTCTGGTTGGCTCTCTGTCAGGCAATGAGGCTAGGAGTTGACCTAGCCTGGACCACAAGAACCTGTCATAGGCTGCATAGTGGGCCTGATGTGCAGAAATGGAAAGCAACAACCGTGCTGAGTAGAAAGACCTCCTACCCCAGAAGTCAAAATCCGAGGAATCTTGATCTGGGGGCTGGTCACGGTGAAGGGCGCAAAGCCCATCAGGAGTGTCCAACTCGTCAGTCGGACTGTGGATGAGGCATGGAGAAGCCGGGGGCACAATACCGCTGAGGCAGAGATCCCTAGGGCAGGAACCTCAGACAAGGGCCTCTGCCAGAGCGCAACGACGCCTCCGAAAAGGAGCAGGCCAGGAGGCACCACAAGTGTGGCCTCACAACGCCCAGAAAGGCGCAAGGCCGAGTGTTTGGATTACTAACGTGGAAGGGGTGAGGTGCTGGTCGGTGACGGAAAAACACAGCCACAAGGGCACTGGGCCACATGGGGGCCGTCCGCCTTCACAATCTTCGCCGCTGACTCAGATGCCCTACTAATAAAAAAACCCACCAAAAACAGACTCGACGCCGCCAAGAAATAAAATAAATGGAAAGATCTTACCAGCGACGCTGAGTAAGGCAACCAGAACCGGCAGGACACAGCACTGGACTGTGGTATGAGACAGATCGGAAAAACGAACTGCGTAGGCGATAGGCCTCAAAACTGAACTTGCTTCCCACGAGGTGACCTCTACGGCGGGAGATGAAGAACTTGCAGGCAGGCGGAGTCGACAGAGCCTAATGGCCAACCTGCGAGCGCCACGCAATGCGTCGGCCTCGAGGGCAGCGCCGATCATGCGTCGACTCCACCTACCAAAAAAAAAAAAAAGGCTCCCACGGGGTCATGACCTCTGGCCAATGAACCCATAGGTGATGAATGGTGAAGACTGACAGATAAGATCTGCTGCTACGGTAAGTTCTTACGTAACTCTACTATCTTACTTCAAGAGGGCTCTTGCAGTAGGTAATTACATATAGGACTGAGTCCCAAGCAGTCTGGAACAAAGAGAAGCACACGGGAGGAGGAACTACCCATAGGAGATCCTCTGGCTGAGAAAGACTTAAGAAAGAAGTCCTTGCAGAACAGCCAACCTGAAGCCGGCTCTCTGGTGAGAGGCAATGTCCAAACTGTACTGTTTCGTAAAGGTATGGACAGAAGTCCAAGTTGCGGCGGCACAAATATCAGCCGCTGACACATTCTTGAAACAGGCAGCAGAGGCCGCGACACCCCTGGAGGAGTGACCCCTGACCTGGCCTGGCAAGGTCTTGTGATACTTGTCGTGGCAGAAAGTGATACAGTGAGCCAACCATTTGGACAAACATTGTTTGGAAACAGCGTTACCTTCTCTTTTGCTGGCAAAAGTAACAAATAGTTGGTCAGTCTTTCTGAGATCCTTCGTCCAGTTGGTGTAGTATCTCAGAATCCAGTGAATGTCCAGGGTATGTAAAAGATACTCCCCATGATTGGAGTGCTGCGTGAAAAAGGCAGGCAGTTCAATGGACTGTTTCAGCGTAGATTCCGCTACTACCTTAGGAAGAAACTTGGATTGGTGTGCAGAGCCACACGTTCCTTATGCAAAATCAGATACGGAATTTTGCACATCAAGGCTTGAAGCTCGGAAATTCGAGCGGAAGTAATGGCCACTAGGAAGAGAGCCTTCCACGAAAGGAACTTAAGTTCTGCTGAGGCTGCCGACTCAAAGGAGGCAGCGTAAGCTTCTCGAGAATGAAATTCAAATCCCAAGGAGGGCAGGAACCCGAATGGGGGGTCTCAAATGAAGAAGCCCTCGTAGAAAGGTCTTCGCGACCTCCAGCTGAGCGAAAGTTCTGTCCCCAAAGGGAACATGATAAGCGGCCAGAGCCGCCATGTGAACCTTCAAAGAGGAATGACTGAGACCCAGGTCGAAGAGATACCGCATGTAGTCCAGTAGCCACCCGACGGGGCAGGAGAATGGCTCCAAGTCTTTGGATGAAGCCAAAATGGAAAACTGTTTCCATTTCATGGCATAGGTGGAGCGAGTGGACGGCTTTCTGGCCTCCACCAAGATCTTTGCCACTTGAGGGGAAACCCCCAAACGGGCTTGTGCTACATCTGTAGGAGCTAAGCATGCAGATGAAGGGACCTGAGGCCCGGATGGACCAGGGATCCCTGATCCTGGGTCAACAGAAGCCACAAAAAAAGAAGAGGAATCAGAGGTTCCTCTGAGCACTGTTGAAGAAGAGAGAACCAAACTTGACTGGGCCAGAAGGGAGCAATGAGAAACATACAGGCCCCTTCTGAGCTGAGCTTGTGCAGGATCCTCGGAATCAACGGAATTGGGGGAAAAGCATAAACGAATCTGCCCTTCCAATCGAGACACAGAGTGTCTCTCCAGAGCTGCCCGCGCACTGGAGCGGCGAGAAAAAGGTGGGCAGTTTTGGATTAGTGGGCCGCGAACAGGTCGGCCGAAGATTCCCCAGCGTAGGAAGATACCGTCTACTATTTCTGGTCCAATTCCCCATCGTGAGGTCGTCGAGGATCGCTCAGGTGATCTGCCAACGACCCTCTACCCCGGACGGGATCAGTGAGATAAAGGTTGTGAAGGGTCGCCTATTCCTAGACCCGCATTGCTTCCGACAAAGAAGGCAGGAAATCCATCCCCGCTTTGTTGAGGTACCAGACTACACCATATTGTCGGTCTGGACCGCCAGGTGACCAGGAAGCAGAAAAGGATGTAATGCTTGGAAGAGCGACAGCACCACTCTGAGCTTGAGCATGTTGATGTGAAGCGTCCGCTCGAGAATGGACCACGAGCCCTGGGTGAGATGAGATCCTAGATGAGCTCCCCAACCTTCGCCCGAGGCGTCCGCTGTCAGTATTTGGGAGGGGGGAGGAAGGCAGAAGGGAACTCCCTGACAAAGGTTCTCCTGAACCAATCACCAGTGCAAATCCCGAATCATCAGGGTCGAGACTAGCACCTCTTGGTCCAAGTCGTCGACCAACTGATCCCACTGAGATCGAAGAGTCCACGGAGAGATTCTCATGTGGAACCGAGTGCGCGGAACTGTCGGAGCCATCCGATAAGTCTGACAAAGAAGGAGATGAAGACCCCTCCCCACTGGGGGGAGGAACACAGCCCCTGGGGGAAAGGTGCCACCCCCAGCCTTAGACCCCGTAGCAATGTCTCTGGGGTTGGGTGGGGGGGAGGAGGAGGATATCGTGCCCCCGGCGACGGGGATCAGGGACTGGGTCCATCGTCAGGAGGCGGCTCTCTGCCTCCCTGGTGAGCTGAGCCTTGGCCTCAGCCCACCAAGAAGCCAGAGTCTCCCTCAGATCCACCGGCGGTTGAGGGGGCGGTGGAGGAAGGGGATACGGATACTGGGCGTATCCGTAGGGTGAGTATTCATAGCCAGACGGCAGGAATCCCGGCACTGGGTACTGCGGCGTCGCATACTGGGGCGTCGGGTACTGCAGAGCTGGGTAAGACAGCATCGGATAAGATGGCGTAAAATCCGGCACCAAGGGCTCTACCGGAGTAGAAGGTCCTGGAGGAGGCCCCGCAGGCGGGCCTGGAACAGGGGGCCCTGTGGGCGTTGGGGTGACGTCCAACAAGGGGACATCAGCCGGTGACGGGGCCGGTGTCCGAGGGTCCGACATCAAGCCATCCAGACCTACGGGAGGAAGACCTGACAGAGGCGCCGAAGAGTCCCCAGCGGTGTCCGGGGGAGGGCTGGAGGGATCCTCCGGGTCCAGCTGGGGAGACGCAGGGGCCTCAGACAGCAGCGGCAAAGGCTGCAGGGAGCCGGCGGCGCAGGATGAGATTAGAGGATCCCGCATATGCTGCTTAGCCGAGCGACCACCGGACGGGCCGGCGGGCATCTGTGGTGGGATCCAGGCGGGTGTCGGAGGAGCCGACGTCAGACTTATCGGACCCAGTGCCCGAAGGCCGCACAGGGGAGGCGACCTTGACAGGCGGCTTGACAACTGTGCGCTGCCCCGAAGGGTCGAGCGACTTAGCGGTCGGCTCCGGGAGGACGTCAGAGGAGCAGACGCCAGACTTACCGGAAAGGCTCGAACCAGAAGGCAGCGCAGGGGCGGCCTTACTGGGAGTGGTTGCCTCCTTTGCCCCGGAGGCTCCAGACTGGCCCAAGTGCAAACCAGCCAGGGGGAGCGATGTCGTCTCAGACACCACCAAGACGCCATCGAGGAACGGTCCCCCGGAGAGGACGTTACCTGAAGGGCGGCCACTCCAGCCGAAGTCGTCGCCACCATGGATGAGGAGTCCCGGTGCTTCTCTTTCTTCTTCTCCTTAAGGCCTTCTGGAGAGGTGGAAGCCTGTCGGAGCTTTTTCAGCTCCTTTTCCATGGAGGATATCTTCTTAAGTACGTGAGCCTCCAGGGACTGATGCCTTCTTTTGTAGGTGGCCGCGTTGAACTTCAGGCAGTGCTGACAGGAATTCACAGGGTGGTCAGAGCCTAGGCAGATGAGGCTCCGAGAATGGCCGTCCTTGTGCGGGAGTTGGGCGCCACATGAGCCACACTTGTTCTTGTGCTCAGACGTGGTAAGGGACAACATACACGGCCGGTAAGAAAATCCTGACGAAATTAATCGAAATCGGAGAAAAAAACGACGGTATAACTACCGGCGACGATAGACTGACGAGCAGTGGAACTTAACCGCGAGGCGCTGTCGAAAGCAAACTGCGGGAAAGAACTGGAAGGCGGGCATGAGGGACCGCCCCTTTATACCGACGTCGCCTGATGCCGGTCACCTGACGTGGGGGAGGTCCCTCACCAGAGGCTGCTAGCTAGAAATGTTTCTGTGGGGTCCTGACGCCTGCCGGCTTCAGTCCTGTATGTAATTACCTACTGCAAGAGCCCTCTCGAAGTAAGATCTGTTTATTTATAGTAGCAGTAATATAGAAAAAAATTTGTTCAGAGTAACTATGTACAGAGGAATAAAATAAAATCTTTCTTCAGTCTCTGTGTCCCTTATTCTTAACTCTTGAAATTCCAGCTCAGCTCTCTGATAAATCCTTTCCAACCCCCTAATCTTAGCAAACATCCTGTCCTAATAAGTTTCAGGAGCTGCTAGAACATATTGTGCCTGAGCTGAGAGTCCCCTTCTGCAAAAGGCTCAACATTTGCACTCAAGTAACCTCTAGCTTCCTACAGTCCATCTCAAATTATAAATATCTATATTTCAGCGGTAACACTATATATTTTCTAAACAATAGGGATCCCAGTATCAGTTACATTTCCACACATTGATTTGCACATATTTATTATACCCTAGCAGATCAAGATATGCACGGAGAAAACAGACAGCAAGAGAAAACAGAGACAGAGAGAGGCAAAGAATTAGTAGACTGTCCGGTTAATCAAGTCCGAGGTCTCACAGGAAAACTGGGTTGCGCAACCAGACAGAGACAGAAAAGGAAAGATCCTTGCATTAAAACACTTTCTCCATAACCAACAGGACAGGGTCCTATTCTACCCTGTCACAACCATGTGCCCTGAGTATGGCGATTCTGAAAACGAGCTCCTCATCCCAGACCCGATGCCATCCGTAGTTAGGACTTGGCTCGGTGAAACGGACTGGAACGGGACTCCTGCTTCTAGACTGGGAGAAGTCCACCACCATGACAGCGCCTGCTGGTCAGCCCTTGAAATGCTTATGGGATATTCAAGGTCTTCGGACCTCTGATCCCACTGGACCCATAGGTTTCAATGCAGAACTCTCATATGCAAGCGTGCTAAAGGTACCATGGGTACGGCTGCCGCCGTATGCCCCAGAAGCTGCAACATGGTCCTTGCTGAGACACGGTTGGACGCAGCTACCTCAGAAGCCTGATCCCTCAGCCAACTGGCTCTGTCGGGTGGGAGTAAGACTATTCCCCACTGTGTGTCAAGAACTGCCCTATGAACTGCAGCCTTTGGCAGAACCAAGGACAGGATTTTTGGAGTTTGATGGTTATCCCCAACTGCTGGAACATTATAAACTTGTCTGAAAGGGTGCAAAATGACTGCTGCCTTGAGGGAGCAGTTCAGAGCCAATCATCCAGGAAAGGGTAGACAAATGACCCTGTTTCTTTAAGGGCTGCTACTACCGTGAGACACTTGGTGAACACCCTCAGCGCTTGAGGACAGACCGAAGGCAGGGCCCGAACTGGTAGTGGTTCCTCTGAAAGGTGGACTGAAGTTACTCTAGTAGGCTGGAAACTCAAGTATGGGAAGGTATGTGTCTTGCATATCCAGGGAACATAACCAATCCCTTGACATAACATGGGAATCAGACCGGTAAGGTCACCATCCTGAACCTCTTCAGATTCGATTATACTGGTTCAGCTGGCTTAGATCCAGAAGTGGCATTAGGTCCTCAGTCTTCTTGAGAACTCTGAAGAAGGGAGTAATACCTGGTTCCCTGTTGAGAGGTAGGAACAGGTTCAATGGCTTGTTTTAAGAACAAGGCCTGGATCTCTTCCTGGGTGAGGGCCGCGGGTTGGAGAGTAACGGGAGGAGCTGGAGGATTGTCTGGGGAAGCTGGACTAATTCCAGCGTATAATCTTTTTCTATAATGTCCTGAACTCAAACGTTTGCTGTTACGTTGGTCCACCCATTAAGATAGAGGGAGAACCAACACCCTACTGCCTCCCCCATCTCCTCCGCTGGAGGAGGGGGGCTGGCAAGGAGTCATGCACGGGTGGCTGAAGCGGGAAGCGAGGACTGGGAAGATTTTACGCTCCTAGGCCCATTTTGAGGAAGCCTTATGTTTGAAGGGACCTCGGGGCTGTTGGCCTCTCTGTCTATTGGTACCTGGACGCTGAAATGACTTGCGTTTGGGTTGCTGGGGTTCGGCTCTGTACATATGGTGGACGGACTGCACTGCCTTGCCTGAGTGTTGCAGGTCCATAATAATCTTTTGTAACTCCTCTCCGTAGAGGACAGAGCTGTGGAAAGAAGCATCCAGGATAGAATCCTGGGGGTCCTGCCTGAACCCAGATACCCATAGCCAGAAATGGCAACAAAGGCAGATTCCCGCAGCCGCGGCCTGAGTGCCTGTGTCCGCTGAGTTGTAGGATGCCCGTATAATGTGCTTCCCTATGTCCAGTCTGGACTGAAGGACGTCCAGGAGTTCCATATGAGATGGGTCTTCAGGTTGTTTTTGGGCTAGCTCCAGGGCTTTCTTTCAAAGCGATTTCTGGTAGTGGACAATGTGGGCCAAGAAATTCAGGGACCGCATGGAACATGTGGAAGAAGCAGAAACTCTCCTCCTGAGTTCATCCAACTTCCTAGACTCCTTGTCGGGGAGGTTGCGAGCTCATATATTTAGGTTATTTCGTTCTACCATGAGCTGCGGTTAGGACCATCGAATTTGCCTTCGGGCAAAGGTAGGGAAACAGTGTGACAAGGCATCAGGTAAAGCAAATAGGATGCTGGGATGTATAGGCAGGGGCATCACCAGCAGGAAAAGGGAGGTCATAATTCCGCTATACAAGACACTAGTGAGGCCCCACCTGGAGTACAGTGTACAGTTCTGGAGACCATACCTACGTAAGGACATAGACAGGGTAGAGAAGGTTCAGAGGAGGGCAACAAAGATGGTGCATGGGTTGCATCACAAGTCCTATGAAGACAGGTTGAAGGAACTGAACATGTACTCCTGGAGGAAGGAGGAGAGAGGGATATGATAGAGACATACAAGTATCTTACAGGGAGGAACAGGGTGCAGGAAAACACTATTTTTAGCTAAAAAGATGTTTCAGGACTAGAGGGCATGGGATGAAGTTGGAGGAGGACGATTCAGAGGAAACATGAGAAAGAATTTCTTCACAGAACGGGTGGTGGATAAGTGGAACACCCTGCCAGAGGAAGTGGTGGGGCTGAAACAATCACGGATTTAAGAATGCATGGGATAGACATAAAGGAATTCTAGAGGTCAGGGGTAAGGGAAATAGACTTCTAGGAAAACAAACTGAACTTACAAGCTCAAATGGGCAGACTAGGTGGGCCATAGGCCTCATCTGCCGACACTGTCTATGTATCTATGTATGTATGTATCTATGTTCTCTGCCAAGAAAGGCTCTGTCTTGGCAGCTTTATAAAGTCTGTCCACCTTCTTGGGGATCATTGAGAAGGAGGAAGGGCACTCCAAGGCCAATTCGGTCAAATCCTGGAAGGGAGGGACCAAAGAAGGTGTGTGGAGCCTCTTCCTTCGGGATCCAATTACTCGTAGTCCCACTGGATGTGATGCATCACATCCATGAAGGTTGGGTCGCCTGGGGACCTGGGAGTTACGGAGCCTTCTGGCTCGGGAAGTATGCCTCAAAGGAAGAATTCAGGAGTAAGGACAGTCCCCAAGAGGAAGCTGATCTGGAATGCTTACAACTGTGTTGTCTACTCCTGTCATCCGAGGGCGATGATCTGGAGAGGAGTGATGCCTGCTCTTATGCCTGCGATACTCCTGGTCTGAGCCTGGCGGAGTAGGGCTTCTGGCAAGGGGCGTAATTAGGCTGGGTGTCCGGATCAGGACAGGAGGCTGAGGTTGTTGGGGGGGGGGGGGGTGTTGTCTTGCTGCAGCAAATCCTCTTTTACTGTGTTCCACCAGGAGGTGAACAGCTGCCAGATGTCCACTAAGGAAACCATAGATATGTGTGGGAGTGGCGTACCCTTAGGATCAGTGGAATCCTTGGGCAGTGCGCTGGGCCCTGACGTCTCCTGAGGGCGTATGTCAGGGGCTGTCATCTGGTTGCCTGCCTCCTGATGCTTGGTTGTCCAGTATTGGTGGCGGAGATGTATGGCCTGAAGCTGTGTCGATGGGTACACTGTTGTCAGGTTCTGAGGTGGGCGACTCTGGGGCGTTTGGGCTGGAGTAGCCGCCCCGGATGTCTGCGTGCTTGACGCCTTGTCTTGTGATGTCTGCCGGAGGGTCGATCATCCAGGACCTGTGTCGGGGTTTTAGCTTTAGCAGCCGTGTCTCAGGGGGAGCGTTCCCTAGAGTGGGAGTGCTCCTGGCATCTCCGCCTGACGAGCTGGAAGAGGAAGAAGATGCACCGCCTTAGCAGCAGAAGACCCTGTCCTAGGCCCCGACTGCTGCTGGAAGGGCCTAAGACTTAGGGAAGGACCCGAAGGTCTATGCCCTGAAGAGCTGCCTCCCCGGAGAGGGTAATGGCAGGAGCCTTCATTGACGGCAGGCCGGAGGAAGAACGGCCTGATGGAGGGACAGAGTCTGCTCTCTTGCTAGAGTGTAAAGTGGATGGCTTATCCTTGGAATGGGACTCCGACCTACTGTGCTCCCTGTGGTGGTGCTTCCCTCCCATGTGCTTTTCCTTGTTGTAAGATGGCAACCTGGAGGCTGAAGAGCCGGCTTTCAATTGGTGCTGAAGGACAGCAAGCTGTTGCGCTATGATGTAGGCCTGGAGGTGTTTTGCGTTGATGGATGCAGGTCCATTGGTTGAACTTGGGCGCAATCTGGGCCGGGCGTCCACGTTGTGGAGTCAGCCCCAGGCAGAAGCGGCACTACTGGGGTGGCGGTCTTCTACAGGGATTTGCCGTCCACATGGGCACTTAAGATTTCCATTGCTTTGTTGGAGAAGACGAAGAAGAGATAAGATAATGATTTTCAAAAAAATAAACGGTACTGTAGCCTAAAAGACTAAAGATGCAGTCGACAGATGCAGTGAGGTGTCAGAGGAGTCAAGTGACGGGTTTATGACGGAAAATAACTCGGTGGGCTGGGGACCACCCCCTTTATACAGAGAGTGATGTCGGTGGGCGGACAAACTTAAGGGGCAGACCCCAGTTAGGTACTGCTGGCTAGAAGTTTGCTGTGCAGTCCTAGTGCCTGACGGCATAGTCCTTAGGTGCAACCTGCTGCAGTTCTTGCTTGAAGCAAGATCTGTAGAGATTTCCATTCTACAGAGTCAAACGCTTTTTCAGCATCCAACCCAACAAGTGCTGCAGAATCTAGCCCACTAACTGCCACTTAAATGCGATCAATAACTGCTCACAAATTATCACCCGGCTCTACCTTCACACGAAACCGGATTGCGATTTACTAATCAAGGGAGGAAGGACTCGCCTAAACACAGCCAAGATTTTAGCAAAAATTTTACAATCTACATTCAACAATGAAATCGGACGATAGTTACCACATAAAGTAGGGTCCTTCCCAGGTTTAGGCAGGACAGTGACTGTTGCCTCCCTCATGGTGTCTGGTAGCACACGGATTCTTAACTCTGACCATAATGTCCACTGATCGTTCTGAAAGGAGAGACTCAAACTCCTGATAAAATTCAGAACAGAGTCCATCAGGACATGGTGATTTACCTGGAGACATAGTTTTAACAGCTTGTTGCATTTCCAATAAAGAAATATCTGCCTCAAGCAGATCTACTGCCTCCGGTGACAAGTCAAAATGAGACTGGAAAATAATGTTTAAAATTGGTCCGAGGTGGAAGCCACTGAGGACGAATATGACTTCGCATAATACCCTCAAAATTCCCCAGCCATCTGCCTAGCATCAGAAATAAGGCCACCCTCTTTCCCTGTAAATATGGAACATGCTCCTCCATTGTCTTTTTCTTTAAACGGTAAGTCAAAAGCTTCCCCCCTCATCTCTGGACTCCCAATATGCCCGTCTCATAAAAAAAAATAAAGCCCTAATGGCCTTTTGATGATATGATCATTTAACTGTTCCTTACACTTTCCGAAATTTTCATTTCCCTAACATCCAGGGATGCACAGATACCCTCTTTCAGGAGTCTAATACGTGTTGAAAGAGCCTCTATCTCCTTACGCCACTGTTTACTAATATGAGAGGTGTAGGAAATACTCCAGCCCTGAATAAAGGATTTAAACGCATCCCATAACATAAACACAGATATTTCAGGAGATGTATTGAATAAAACATTTAATTCAATTTCTCCCCTTAACCAGAGTTTAAATTTCTTCCAGGGTAAGTAAGGAGGGGTTAAACCACCAACATGGGGCTCTAGCTACAACTTGCCGAGGACTCCTTACTAGACTTACAGGGGCATGATCTGATAACAGAATAGGCCCATGCTATATTTCCAACAGATCAGATACAACAGAGGCACCACACAAAAAAATAGTCTAATCTGCTATATGATTGAAACTTTGGAGACCTGAAAGTAAAATCTTGAGTATTAGGATGAAGAAGCTTCCAACACTCAGTCAGCCAAATTCTGAAATAATCTGTTCAAGACTGCCTAAGACTGGTGACAGGAAGGGACCCTCTCAATGGGGTCACTGTCCATGACCGGATCCAGGACTCAATTGAAATCAGCTCCCAAAAACAAAATCATGGGTGAGGAGTACCAGTCAGAAATAAAATGAGCCAATCAAGAGAAAAAATCTGTGGAATTGTCATTGGGAGCATAAAAATTAACCAATAACACTGTTACGAAATCCAGCTTACCCAATGCCATAACCCATCTCCCCTCCTTGTCCACCACTCACTTCACAACCACCAACGGGCACCCCCATCTAATCAGAATGGAGACTCCCCTCTTTTTTGAACTACAGGAGCTCAAGTAGGCCCTACTAATACACCCACAAACTAAACTACATACATCCTTTTTCAATAGGTGAGTTTCTTGTAAAAATATATTATCACATTTAGATGACCTCAAAAAAGAATATATGTTCTTACATTTCACAGGGATATTTAGATTTTGAACATTCCAAGACATCAAGACTATTTGTACCATAATCCCTTCTCTAAAATACATTTAACAATACAATGAACACTAATAACAAATAACCAGTCTATTCATCATATTCTGTCTGAAGGTGGATGTCCATAGAAGTTCACAATATCCCCCACAGGGCTCGAAATAACCGGCTGTCCACCGTCTCGGACAGCCGTTTTTCTGGGACAAGCGTTTTATTTTGTTTGCCTGTCCCTTGGACAGGCAGTTCTGCTTTATAACTTTACTACGCCTATTAGGTGCTAGGACCCAACCACAGCACTCTGTTTAGGAAAAAGGGATGTCAGGACCTCATGACCTGAAGATGCACCACAGGGCTCGAAATAAGGGGGCGCTGAGCGCTAATCTGCGCTTCTGTTTTGGTAACTGGCGCCTGCCGCTTTAAGAGGCAGCAAGTTAAGGGTGCTCCTAGTAGCTCCTTGAGTGTCTGCGCTCCGCAGTAAGTAAATCACGCACGGTGCCGAAATGGGATGTGAGCGAGTCGATTCGGCGAGCAGAAAGGGTAAGGGGCATGAAATATGTAAACACGCTGCTGGAAAGCCGAAACTCCTAGAGCTGAAACTTCATGAGGACGAGTTAGCAAGCACAAAATGGAAGGGGCGGGAAATATGCAAAAGATGGAGAGCTGAAACTGGAAACGGACAGGTCAGTCAGCAGGGAAGGGGTGTGAGTAAGCAAAACGTGCTGGATAGCTGAAATTCATTTTGCTACTGAGAGTAAAAGAAAAAGATACGACTACGTTTACAGTGAGTGCATGTAAAGAGAGGTAGGGACTGGTGGAGTATGTAAACTGACACCAGAGTACATGAAGAGAGAGAGTGGGGGAAGTACTCAAACAATGATGAGAAGTTTGGAAATATTTAATCAGAGGAAGCCAGTTTAAGTATGAGCAGTCTAAGCTGAGCAGCATACAGAAGGAGGGGGAAGGATCTAGCTGTCTTCAGTGGAACTGTATAGCATGACAGACTTATACCCTTACTGCAGTTTCAGCTTTGCTGGAAGAGGTACAGTGTGTGTACACTGTAATAGCCTGTGAAAGTCAAGTATGTAATTTTACATTTTATTTTTTTAGCTCTCATCATATTGTGCTTTTTATCAAGATGTTATTGTCCACAATAACATGGCTGCCATAGGGAGAGAGTGTCTGCCAACTTCTCTGCATCCTCTGCTGTACTAGTGCTTCAATGCTTTTTTTTTTTTTTTGGGGGGGTGGGAGTTTAATATATCCTTCCTGCTCTAGTGTTCAAGGATGTTTGGCAGTGTTCACTTGTACAATACCTTACCTGTAACCTGCCACATTATGATTTTTTTCTCAGAATGTAAAAGTACATTTATTCACATATGCACTTTTACATTCTGAGAAAGAAATCATAGTGTGACGGAGTTACAGGTATTGTGTAAGAGTTACCACCGCCAAACATCCTTCTCAACACTAAACCAGGAAGGATATATTCTCCCACAATCTGCCCAACCCAAAAGCACTGAAGCATTAGTACAGCAGAGGATGCAGAGAGCAGACACTCTTCCCCATGGCAGCCAGGTTACTGTGGAGAATAAAATCTTGATAAAAAGTACAGTACTCTGTTGGAGAGCTCAAAACGTTCTTTATTTTTTATTTTAGTTTATCCAGGATAGCCCAGCTGAGATGCAACATCTTGTTTCTTGTGGGGTCCTGCTTCTTACCTACAGCTTGGAGGACTGGGGCACTGGGTGCTTGCTTATTCATTGAAGCAATAATCCACAGTAGTGTGTCGGTTATAGTGGGATTTACCTACTTCTGGTATAGTTTGGTCATGAGGACGAAGGCCCAGTGACTTGACTTCACACCAGAAGTTGGTAAATCCCACCATAACCCACACCCTGCAGTGGATTATTAAAACAAGTTAAAAAAAATCTGAAACAAGGCAGTTGTGCAGAAGGGGAACAGAGAGTGAAAAAAATTATGTAAAAATAGTGTGGACAAGCAAAAGTTTTGTGGGACAGGCAAAATTTATGTCCCACCTGTCCCTCGGACAGGCAACTCAAAAAAATTATTTCTAGCCCTGTCACCCCAAAAAAACCTCCTCAAGTCCCATACCCAGGAAACTCTAAACATAAATAAATCCCCAAAACCCACCAGAACAAACCAGTCCCCCAAAAACCCGAAATACCCTCCTCCCCTAACAACCCCCCAGTAAAAGATCACTCTACTTATATCAGCTCCAACAGTGTTAAGAACCCCCCCCCACCCAAACCTTACTATGTTCAAGCATGAGGAGTGAGCAAGGATGGGACAGCGGTCCTCCCCAACAATGCCTTCCCACTCCTCAGCTGGTGTAGAGGGGCGGGGAGGCAAACTCGTCCTTATCAATCGCCCTCTGAAGTGGGTTCATTGTCTCCTGCCACCAGACAACTCATGTAACCGGTATGCATCAACCACCTTTAAAATGATTGCCCTCAAAGTTGTGACAGATATCAAAAAACACCAGCAGTAATAGAAAATATCCCCCCTTACAGTTTTGCCTTTCAAACCCTACATGTAACAAGACTTACGGCATAAAAGTCCAGCTAGAAAGTCCGGCATCAGCCGACTGCATGTGGCATACAGAAATATATAAAACAATTTAATATCTGCCACAGAAAGCACACATCATATAGGGTCTCAAAAACTTATCCATGTGTCCCATGATGCAAGTCATAAGTACCTATGACCCGTAATTACTGTACCGGAGAACAGGAGTTCATGTCAGACAGGAGCTCGTCCCTGGCGATGAGCCAACACAGCACATCCCCCAGCAAAGAAAAGTACACCTCAGGCAGCAGGGAGTGAAATCAAACCATTCATTGCAGCAAGGATGGACAGCGTTGCCTCATCCTGAATCGGAGCATCTTCTGCAGCAGGAGCACAGCGAACAGTCCCTCCACAGATCGACACAGGATCTTCAGTTGTTTGACTTGAGACACACGCAATCAAATCCTCTTCTCCACAGTCATCCCACTCATCTCTAGCTGATCGGTTGCACAATCTGGAAGACTAGGGGAGAGCGCGGATGTTTATGGTCTGGTGTCTGGAGCACTCCACTGCAATGGGAGAGGTGCTGGACCCAGAGAAGAACCAGTATCTCGAATACAACTGCAACTGGCATTACTGAAGTAGCAGTCATCCTTGGCTCCCTCTGCCTTTTTGGTTGCGCTCCACCCAATACTCTCTCCCCAGCCCTATTAGTAGGCTCTGATCAGGGATTAGCTGCAAAAGATGACATGCCACTCATAGATTGCAGTCCCTGAGTTGAAGCAGGTTTAACCGGGGGCCGATCCGACTGATCTGGTTCAAAGACAAATCAGGCTTAGCCGACTGTTGTGTAGGGGCTTTGTTGAGAGACCACATAAAAGATTGAGCATCTTGTGAGGAACTGAAACTAATCCAGCGTTCCTCCCACCATACCTTCAATACAGCAGGGTACTGCAAACTAAAGGTGATCTTCCTGGAGGTAAGGTGCTTCTTTACTGCTGAAAAAGCCTTTCATTGCTCCGTCACCAGCTTAGAAAAGACTTGAAAAATATACAGTATGTGGTCATTCCATTTCAAAGGGCCCTTCTCCCTGGACAGTCGAAAATCAGCTCAATAAAAAGTACAAAAATAAACTGTGATAAGGTGAGAAGGAGAACCCGAGCAGGACAAGGGCCCAAAGAGCAGTATGCCTGCTTAATCTCCAGCGGCGAATTCCAGGTATAGTTCAGCAAGCGGGGAAAAATGTTTGCAGAAACTGACACATTGTTCCTCGGTCCCTCTGGGAGACCGATAATCCTAGATTATTTCTTCAGCCTCAATTTTTCGAGGTCATTCAGCTTCATAGTCAGTAAGCGATCCTACTCCTCTAGTGTGGAGATTTTATCCTGTTGCCGAGCCGGAGCGGAGTCAACTTAGTATAAAACTGCTCCGCACCAGCAGTCGTTGCTCCACTTCCTCCATCAGTTTTCAAGCTGGGCAACCAATGTTTTAGAGACGGGAAATCTTGGACTAACATTTGCAACACCAAAAGAATGTCCAATAAGTCTTCTCTGTTGGCTACACCCTCTGAGGATCCATGATCGGAAGACGCATACACTTTCTGCAGAATGACACACTAAGTCTGGTAAGCACATATACATGACAAAGCGAATAGCAAAAGCGTCCTGTTCGGTAGCAAAGGGATCAAACTTTTATCAAATAAGCAAAATAGTCCACAAAATGGTGGTTTGCAGCAATCGCTAAGAAAATTTCTCTAGCGGCTGATGGAGCCCACTTCTCAAGCTGCCATCCTGCAGTCCTCCACACTGGAAGTCTTTCTCTCTATATCTATATATATCTATATTTATATCCATCTGTATTTTTTTTTCTTTCTTGCAAAATAGGAGGAAAGCTGAAGAAGGAGGTGACACTGCCTAGAAACCGGGGTATAGAGGGTAGCAGTGATGAATGAAGATATTCTGGAAGACCAAGAATTATGATGCGTATGTAATTTTCATATCTTCCAAGAATCGATATTCACCATTCATCACTGGTGGGTCAGAGTACCAAGTCACCACTGTAAGGTGGTGATAGCAAACCCTGAGGAAAATGGTCCTGTAGGGGAGACAGAAAGGTGGGAGGCCACATACTAGTCTGGCGAGGTCCCAGACTGGTCAGGGACAGGTGGAGGCTCCTGCGGACTGGGAACAGAGAGGCGCCCCTGAAGCTCACGCCTGACACTGCGTGAAAAGAAATGGGCCCCCTGGAATCGTGAGGCGATCGCCCTATGCCGGGCCAAGGGTGACAACCTAGACAGGCGAAGCCACGCCATCTGCCTGACACAGACCACAGTTCTCACTAATCAGAAGCTAATTCACTGGTGTCATAGGACACCCTCAACTGGTATCTTGCCAGTTCCAGACCCTGTGTGGAAAGGCGAATGGCCTGCCTGGTTGCCTCATAGTCAGGCATGGATGCTACAGCTGTCCCAGCATCGCCACAGGCATGGTAGCCTGGTGATGAGCAGAAATGCACAACATAATGTGCATCACTGAGAAAACTCTTCTACCCCAGCTGAGTCTGATTCAGGGGACAGTCGCTCTGTGGGCGATGATGATCAGAAGGGGTGTCCAGGAGCTGGAACCCAGAAGTGGGGCGAGGCATGGCTCCTGGAAATCCCCAGGAGTGCAATACCTCGCGGACAGTCCCTTGGGGCTGGAGGGGCAGAATGACAGAGACAGACATTCTGTGACCCTCTGTAAATGGCTGGGGCCATGGAGATATGACAGAAGTGTCAAAACTGTACTCCCCAAGGAAGGATTGTGTCATTCGAGGCAGGACTGCATCCAGCAAAGTTGGAGATGTGCAGCTCCTTCATCATCCCGAAAGTACTAATAAGTGGTGTAACCAGAAACAGAGGTGAAATGGACTGAAGTATCCTCCTCTTCAGTGGAAGAAGATTAGGATGAAGATGAGCTGGACTCAGGGGCAGCACTGCTGGGGTGCAGGCTGGAAGATGGCCTAGTCCACTGCCCTCAGGTAGACAGGAAAAGCACTCATCATGGCCCTGAACTGTTCCCAGGTCATGGGCCCCACAGGGCCAGAAATCTGGGCGAGGAGGCCAAGGAGGGTTGTAGCAGACCAGGCCAGGTCCTCTGCCAGGGTTGCGGAAGCGAATAGGGGACCCTTCCTGAGAGAGGTGGCTGTGCAACCTGCCCACGGTGGAATGCCCAAATGTAGTGGGGCAACTGGGGTGATGCCTTTGGCGGGGGTGCCCAGGTGTGGAGGTCGGAGCCATGCAGGTCCCAAAGGCGGCCCTTCCCACCTACCGCAGACCCCACTGGTTCGGGAAGGGGGACAGAAAATACAGGTTACTCACCTGTAACAGGAGTTCTAGGAATGGTATATGTTGTTCATCCACACTGTCTGGCAGGTTCCTTGCCGCTTTAAATCTTGCCGGAAGGTCTTCAAGCTGGCTCCTCCCACCCACCCGGGTGGTAAAACTCTCGGCTCCACCCCATGACGCCAGATCTGGCCCGCTGAAAGCTCAGGTTGTGCGCCGAAGCCGGGGAGGTCGGGTATGTGGATGAACAACATATACCATTCCTAGAACTCCTGTTACAGGTGAGTAACCTGTATTTCTAGGGACATGGATATGTTGTTCATCCACACTGTCTGGCAGACTCCTAGCAGTTCTCCGGGAGGAGGGAGGCAAGGCGCACACCCCCTACTTAGGGAATAAAGACTGGAGAACCAAGGCCCCAAAACAAGCATCCCGGCGTGACTCAAGGTCGATGTGGTAATGGGTAATGAAGGTGTGTGCTGACTTCCAGGTAGCAGCCCTGCAGATTTCCTGGATAGGGACGTCCCTGGAAGCAGCCACCGATGCAGCAGTATGACAGGCAGAATGAGCTCTTATCCCTCTGGGAGGCTCCATGCCTGCCAACTTATAGCAGAGATCATGCAGGAGGTGACCCACCTGCTTATCGTCCGCTTGGCTGCAGGTCTGCCAGGTGCAGCTTCAGCGTACGTGACAAACAGCTGGCGAACCTCTCCCCGAATTTCAGCCGTGTGCTCCTTATAATAAGCGAGCGCCCTTCTAGGGTCCAAAGTATGGAGCCTGTATTCGGCCTCCGAGGTGTGATTGGGGTAGAACACCGGCAGAGTCAACACCTGGTTAAGGTGAAACTCCGACACCACCTTCGGAAGGAATTTCGGGTGGGGAAGAGGACAACCTTGTCCTGTGGAAGACCAGGTAAGGAGACTCGATGCAGAGCGCCTGGAGTTCTCCCATGCTTCTGGCTGGCGTGATAGCCACCAAGAAGGCGGTCTTCCACGACAGGTGAGAGAGTTCACACCTGTGCATTGGTTGAATGAAGCGCCCATGAGCTTTGCCATACCAGCAGTAAATCCCGGAGGTGGAGGTTCTTGCCGGAGGAAATGTGATCAAGGCCTTTGAAAAGCGCCCGACCACCTTCTCCTGTGCCACCGACTGCCCCTCGCCCGCGCCTGGTAAGCAGAGATGGCTGCCAGGTGCACCTTTAGGTCGTCGACCCTAAGCCCTTGACTAGAAAGGGACCATAAATAGTCCAAAATGCTTGCCAAAGAACAGGAGGAAGGGTCCAAGCCCTTGCCCTGACACCAGATGGAAAATCTCTTCCATTTGAAGGGACAGCATTTCCTGGTCGACTCCTTACGGGACGCCTCAACAACATTGAGGACCTCGTCGGAAAGACCCAAGGCCTGGAACTCTAGCCGCTCAGGAACCAGGCCGTCAGGTGCAGGGATTGAAGGTCAGATGGAACACCTTCCCCCGATTGACTGAGAGCAGGTCCGGGCGAGCTGGAAGCTGCCTCGGGAGCCTGGAGCCGAGGCTGAGGAGATCTGGGTACCAGAACTGTCGGGGCCAGTCTGGGGCTATCAGAATCACCTGCGCCTTGTCCCTCCTTGCCTTGAGAAGCACCTTGTGGATCAAGGGAAATGGGGGAAAGGCGTAAAAGAGGCCCGGGGTCCACAGCCTCGAGAAGGCATCCCCCTGCAGCAAGCCCTGCTGAGGGGGGCGGGCATGAAACAGCCCCAGCTTCGTGTTCTCCCTGGAGGCAAACAGGTCCACCTGAGGTGTGCCCCAGTGGGAGAACAGATCTTGTACTACCTCCGGCAGGAGAGACCACTCGTGAGATGCAGCCCCTATCCGGCTCAGGGCATCGACCAGGGTGTTGGAGGCTCCTGCCACATGAATGGTTGGAGATCGGCCTCCAGGCTGCGACAGTGATCAAATGGGAGAGCTTCCTTGCATAGAAGCATGGGCAACGTCCCGCCCTGGCCAGTTAGGTAGTACATAGTCGTGGTATTGTCTGTCTGGACTCGGACCACTTGACCCCGGAGAAACGGAGCAAAGGCGGTGAGAGCTAGGCGGACCGCTTGGAGCTCCAGCAGGTTGATGTGGCATCGACTCCTATGGGGACCAGAGGCCGGCCGTAAGTTCCCCAGATGGGCACCCCAACCCATCAGAGAGGCATCGGTCGATAGAGAGACCGTCGGCTCGGGGCGGACAAACGGGATGCCCTCCTGCAGATGAGATGGAACGGTCCACCACCGGAGAGCGTTCCACATCTCCTGGGTCACCATCACTAGCTGGTCCAATGGATCGCAGCACTGTGACCACTGGCTGGCCAGACCCCACTGAAGGGGGCGCATGTGCCAGCGTGCCCAACGGACCATGCTGGTACAGGCCGCCATGAGACCCAGGAAGTCCCGGGCAGGGCGCGATTGCCCAACCAGAAATGATTGGGCAAAGGAGGTAAGAACCTCGGCCCTGTCCGCCGGGAGCCGTGCTCTGGCTCGAAGAGAGTCGAGCTCTGCCCCGATAAACAGAATCACCTGCTTCAGCTCGAGTTCCGACTTGGCCTCGTTGATGAGAAGGCCGACTTGAGAGCAAACCTGGAGGGCCAGATCTCTGGACTGCTCCACCTCCTGTCTGGAGGGGGCTGCTATCAGCCAATCGTCCAGGTAAGGGTACACCCGGACCCTCGGCGCCACAGGAAAGCTGTCACCACTGCAATGCATTTGGTGAAGACCCTGGGAGCTGAAGACAGGCCGAAGGGCATGGCTCGGAACTCGAAGAGGGATCCCTCCGCTCGAAAGCGAAGGAATCTCCGATGTGACGGATGGATAGGGACGTGAAAGAACGCGTCCTGCAGGTCCAGAGAGCAGAACCACACGCCGTGTTCCAGAGATGGTATTATCTGCGCCAGAGTGACCATCCTGAAGGTTCGAGACCTTAGGAACTTGTTCAGGTCGTGTAGGTCGAGAATGGGGCCAGCCCCGTCCATTCGGAACCAGGAAGTACCTAGACACAAACCCGGGTCTGAGGGGATCCGCTACCTCCTGATCACCTCCTTTTGGAGGAGGAGGCGATGTCGGCCCGGCAGAGCCGACAGTGAGACTGCGGACCCGAGGCCTTCCCGAGTGCGGCTGCTGAAGGGCGGGCCTGCTCGAGTTCTAGAGGCAGGCCTTTCCCACCACCTCAGTACCCACCTGTCCGTGGTAACACGGACCAGGCAGAAAGGAAGTGTCGGAGCCGTCCCCACGGGGAACCAGGGGTGAGGTGACGGGGATGGGGGCGACACCCCTCAGCCCGTCACTGGGCAGGTTTGGAGGAGGGACCGGCCAAGGGACCTCCTGGGCCTTTACCTCCCTGCTTCCTGTTGGAGGAAGCTGACGGCTTGGGTTTGGGATGCCAAGCTCAAGCCTGCTGGCCCTGACGTTGCTGGGCCAGGCGCCGAGGGGCCAGAAGGACGAAAGGGCTTAGACTGAGGCTTGCGGCCTTTGTCCTTCTGAGCGGAGTGAACCGAGTCCAAGGTAGCATTGGACTTCTCGGTCCTCTGCAGGTGACCTTCCACCCCAGGGCCGAAGAGGTCAGTCCCAAAGAGCGATCCGCCAACTTGTGCTGGGTATCCGAGTAAAGGTGGATATCCTCAGCCAAGCCCGATGGCCTTGTAGCCACTGTGGCCACCACAGACCTGGCACACGAGTCCCCAATGTCTAAAGCAGTCTGGAGCTGCTGTTTGGCCACTGCCCAGCCCTGGTCCCGCATCTGCCTGACCGTAGTCTGCAGATCCGCGGGAAGATGAGGGACGACCTCATCCAGAGAGCCCAACAGGGCATGAGAAAAATGTGCCATGAGGACGGCCGAACTGGCCTGGCGAAGGCTGAGAGAGGACGCAGCATAGACTTTTCGCCCGGCATAGTCCAATTTCTTGGATTCCTTGATGGGAGGTTTGTCCACATCCCTAGCGTTCCCGCACCGGAAAACGCTGTCGGTATCCAACCCCTCAGCAGAGGGGTGTTCCGAAAAACCAGACAGGGAACCGGTAGGGACCGCATACTTCCTGGCCATCCTGGCCGAAGGTGCAGGGCAGGAAGCAGGGCCCTGCCAAAGCTCCAAGGCCGGGCCCACTATGGCCTCGGCCACCGGAAAGGCCTCTGTAGGGGAATCTCCTCGGTCCAGAATCTCCGTGAGGGGATACCTGGCCCGCTTAGAAACTGGTTCGAGCTTCATCCCGGTGGACTCCGAGATGAGCCAAAGCAATCCTAGGAAGGACGAAGGGCTATCGTCCACCGACTGTCCTCCTGAGGACTCCAAGTCCATTCGCTTCGAGAAAAGGGAGGAATCATCCTCGGACCTGGAAGAATCCTCAAAGAGCTGCCTCGGGCCTGAGCCACCCTCCACCTGCCGAGGCTTATCGGGAGTGAGGGTGACAGACAGCCTATGGAGCAGTCCTGAGCCGACCGAGAATTTTGGTGAGACCCCAAATAACGGCTGTGAGGCGGAGGTTCCACCAGAAATCGGTGGGGCAGCTGGAATTTGCAACAACGGCCTGGGAACAGGCTCCTCGGCTACTAGCAGGGGTTGTTCGACCGCTCTGGTGACAACCACTTAATGGCGGGGAAGACGACTGGGTCGGCTTATTCCCGGTCAGAAGGAGCTGTTGCCACATGAGTTCCTCATACCTCATGCACTACTGCCAAAGTCTCCCTCGTCGAGGAGGAGGAAGAGCGGCGGTGCCGCTTGCTGCGGTGCCGAGACCGAGACTGCCTATGGTGGCGGGATCGGCTGGACCGCGAAGACGTCCGAGACCGAGAACCTCGGCTAGGCAGAGTACGGTGCGGGGAGGTGTCGGGAATCGGCACTCCCCTCGGTTCGGAAGATTCTACCGAAGGCTCCGGAACCGGAGGCACAGACGAGCCGACGGGACCCTCAACTCCCACCGGGGGAACCGGGGAGAGGGGATTCTCAGCTTCTCCAGCCGACAACCCGTCCAACGGGTCGAGAAAAATCTCGACCACGTCAACGGGAGTCTCAGTCAACTGGCCTGACGGGGACACCGTGAAGCCAGTGGCCGAAGCTGAGGGGTCGACCGAAGTCGACTGTCGACTACTGGGGAAGGGGGATCTTTCCCGCTCCCAAGAGCGTCGACGGTGAGACTTACTTTTGCTCTTTTTTGACCGAGAAAACGTTCCAGAAGAAGTTGGGACACTCACCTTTCGTCGTGAGGGTCAGACAAAGCTCCTTAAAAGAAGCCGAATACGAGGCACCGAGAGAGCGGGACAAATGCCTAGCCGAGGTAGAAGCGCCGCGCCGCCTCCTCTTCGAGGCGATCATCTGCTCGAGCTGATCCGCGAGCCGCCGCCGCTGAACCTGCCAACGGCCTCTTTAGACTTAACGGAGGAAATCGTTTCTCGGGACGCCCCAGCTGCAAACGGGCAGCACGGTCTTCGAGGACGTAGGCCGAAAAAGAAGAGCACATGTCGCAAGCCTGCGGGTCGTGCTCAAGGCCTAAGCATTAGATGCACGTGGAGTGCGGATCCGTCCGAGACATCTTCTGCCCGCAAGGGCATCTCCGGAAACCGGGAGTCGATTTGTCCATCGCAGCCGCGAGGGAGAAGACCAAAGTCTTTTGCAAAAACTTTTAATTTCGAAGATTGAAGAATTAGGAACCAGTCTTATCGCAGAGCGTTAAGGAGGGAACCTGAGCTTCCAAGCGGTAAGGAAGATCTGGCGTCATGGGGCGGACCCGAGAGTTTTACCACCCGGGTGGGTGGGAGGAGCCAGCTTGAAGACCTTCCGGCAAGATTTAAAGCGGCAAGGAACCTGCCAGACAGTGTGGATGAACAACATATCCATGTCCCTAGAATGGAAATTATGTACCTACCCTAACTGTTGATCTTCTCTTGTATCTTCACCATTCATTACTGCTGGGTGTAAGCCGGAGGCGTGCACCCGCTATGGGAGTTTTTCTTGTGGGGAGGGAGTAGTTGGCGCTGACGACGCTGCCCACGAAAGCGACGCACCACGTTGTGTATGAGGGGTGGCCATTAGGTGCTGCAAACTTCTCCTCCATCCCAGTTCTGTAAGCCGGAGGCGTGAAATAAAAGAATAGAAGAATAAGAGCGAGGCAAGACAGCCGAGGGATAGTAAACGGAAAGGAAACCGAATGAAAAAGGAATAAGCCGAAAGAGGTCAGGAAATAGAAGATCCTACCTTAAGGGACCGGAAGGCCTCCTTCCTTGGGAGGCTCTGAGGAGGAACAGACAAGAGAAAGGAAGAAAGAGGGAAAGAGAAGAGAGAGAGAGGATATAGGGCGGAGGAAAAATACTGCCACAAATTCAGAGTGAAATTGGCTTGAAGCTTATCAGCTGGGAACTTGAGCAGGAGCAAGGATCCCTCAGATAAAACTGGTTCAGATAGTTTGAACGAACCTTCTAGGCAGCTCAAAATGATAGAGGCAGATTTCCCTACACATCCGCTATGCTATTACCCTTCACTCAAGCTGAGAGCTCACAGAATGCCAAGACAAACTCTGTTCCGAGAAGGAGAGCCCCAACTAGGCAAGGAAAGAGACCCTGTACCACACAGATATGTGCTAGCACGGGGGGGGGGGAGAGGAGAAGAGAGCCCTAAGAATGGGCAACCTCTTGTCAGGATGGACAGAGATAGAGGAGGAGCTCCTTCTGACTCCCTTGAGAAGGTAGGGCTAAAGGACCAGACTACCAGACCAAAACGTACATTTCCGAATTGGGCTAGAACAGACGAGACTAGCCTTGGTCTGGCGTTACCAGAATAAAGGGATATCAGATAAGTCAGAAGACTGAGGGTTACAGAACTGTTTAAGAGACTAACCCTGATGTTTGGCGATTGAGCTAATCTGGCCTGAGAAGTTTCCAGAGGCAGACCCTATTCCAGGAAATCAGAAAGAGTTCCCTAAGATGAAAGGACAACGTTTTGCTCGCCCACCTCCTATTCGAATCCTAAAGTTTTTAGAGAAGAACAGACGGTCCCGAGGAACCAGAGGATGACCCCCCCCCCCCAAAGGAGAGGGGAGGAGGAGGGTAAGCAGGGTAGGGGAGATGCCCAAGAAATGAGGCCTCTGAGAGGAAAGTGGGAGGGATTCAGTAATGAATGGTGAAGCTACAAGAGAAGATCAACAATTATGTTAAGTATGTAATCTCCATATCTTCCCTTGTCAATCTTCACCACTCATTACTGTTGGGTGAGTACCAAGCCCCCTGAAGGGGGGCATGAATTTTGGCCTGGAGGGAACAGATCCCTTAGCCTCCTACTGGTGGAAAGGAGGGGGAGACCCTAACCAACAGACTGAGGCAGTCTAAGGTTGCTGAGGACGAAGGGTCCCACGCGGCCGGGGGGGGACAGAGGACACCCCTGAAGTATCCTCCTCGCTCTGCGGGATAACAGGCGGGTCCTCCAGAATGCAGAGGCAGTCACCCTACTCCAGGCAATGGGTGACAGTCTGGACAGACGAAGCCATGTTGTCCGCCTAATGCAGATCGCTGTCCCTGCTAGTCTGGAAGCCACCTTGCTGGCGTTGTAAGATGCCCTCGCTTGGTGCTGTGCAAGCTCCAGACCTTGTGCAGAGAGGGCAATGGCTTGTCTACACTTTCTTTGTATCAGGCATGGATGCCAGAACCTGCACTAGCATCGACCACAGATGCCTGTTATAGGCAGCGTGGTGTGCCTGACGTGAACCAATGCATAGTAACACACGACTTGAACAGAATACTCTTCGTTCCCACCGGTCAAATTCGGCAAAATCCAGATCCAGGGGTCTGTCGTGTGCCAAGCGCTGAGGCTCGGAAGGAGTATCTAGGGACGTTAGGCCCCCAAGGGCAGGTCAGGTAGAGAACCTGGAGACTCATGTGGGGCACAATACCGTCTCCTGCAGTCTGATGGCGTTGGAGAAGGGGTGGCTGGAGACTGCCAGGTGCGGATAGACGCTTTCTGGAAGGGGATCACGAGGTGACAAGTGCTGAATTCACTGAGGAATGCATGAGTGTGCCGCTCGGTACTGTCCCTGCGAATGTAGGAGATACGAAGCTCCGAAACCAGCCTAGAAAAGAACCGCTGATGTTTGGTGAAATCAGCATTGGAGAGGTGGACAGAAGGTTCCTCTTCCTCAGGAGAGAGTGGAGCTCGAATGTTCGGAAAACTCTTGTGGTGGGAGGGACAGGCAGAAAACCTGTTCGTCCATCGCCCTGACCTATGAAGGAAAGGCCGCCACAGTAACTCTGAACGTCTCCCAAGTTAACGGTCCCATAGGACCCACATGGCCCAGGGAAGGGGGTGGCTGCAGAGGGATGGGTGAGGGGCACATAAGGGCATGTGCCTGGCCTCTGCCAGGGCTCTGGGATCCAGGGAACGATGCTACCAAGACTGGGGACCCTGAGATCATGCTGGGTTGCGAAGAGGTAACGTGAAGGCAAACTCCGGAAGAGCCCAGAAGGGGACTCGCCCAGGACGCGAATGAGGTTGTGTATGTTCAGAAGGGCAACCCTCAGTACCACCACTAGAAGGCGCTCTGGAGACTTCGAGAGAAAGACGGAGGTTCAGTGCTATGACTCCTCCCCACACCACTCAAGGCAGTGGGGATACGTCGCCGCTCCTCACCCCGACCTCTCAATCCCTCAAACTCCGAAACAGCCCTCTTCCTCGACACCAGTGTATGAGGTCCCCGCTGCAAGAGCTCCCGAAGGCAGGCCACAGAAGCAGGGTCCTGTACCCTCTCCCGAAGGGCCCCAGCAACACCAGAGACGGCAGCTGCCTGGGTCCTCTCAGGAGGAGGCATCCTCTCACGAATCCCGGAAGGATTTGCCGCAGAAGATCCCAGGCCACCCCGAGCTATGGGACCCTCCAGGCGAACCTACTCCGGGAACTTGAGGACAGGAACACTGGGCCACCTGACATCGCTGCCTACAGAGGGTTCAGAGTCTGAAGACTCGGGCTGCCAGTGCGGTCCACCTCTGAGTCATCCTCCCGAGGAGGTCGAGCAGAGTAACCTCAGAGAGGCAACCCTAGAACCTCTCCTGCGACAGCACCGGGAGTGGCACCGACGTAGGCTGCGATGAGACCAATGGTACCGCTCGAATCCTCCGCCCCGCAGATGGCGCCGGGAACCAAAGTAGTACCATGAACAGTACCGTCTAAGTCCCTGGCGATGCAGGCGGCAATGGATTCCAAAGTGACGCCGCCAACAGCACCACCTGAGTCACCGGTGCCACAAATGGCGCCTGAATCCAAAGTGGCACTGCAGACAGTGCTGGAACCCAAAGTGGCGCCGCTGCCAGAGTCCCAGTGCCATTGACGGTGCTGGAACCCAAGGTGACATCGCTAGGCAGCATCGAAGGTCCACCAGTGCCGGGCCCCACAACTGGAGGCCGCGACATTGGGGGAGCCTGCACCTCCAAGGTGGTGACTGCCGGGATGGTGCCAATGATGCGACCCCGGGAGGGATCACACCATTCCTCCGGCGCCGACGAAGAAACCTCCTCGCTGGGCCGTATAGACCTGGGAGGGGACCCAGAGGAAGGGTCAAGAGATCTGGCCTGGGAAGCCCGCGGGCAACGTCGTCCTCCGAAAGTCAGCGCGGCCCTGCCGACTTTAAACGCGCGGATTTCCAAAACACGGCGGTCCATGGAAAAACAGGTGCCGCAGAGGTCCATATCATGGTTGGGTCCCAGGCAATCGAACAAACATCATGCTGGTCCGTGACGGAAAACTGCCGGCTGCCAGGGCACCCGATGCATAGGAGCATGGGTCCCTTTGTATTTACGCTTGGCCCCGAATCGACTCGATGTGGAAACCAAACAACCAAAGAGAAAAGCTCCCTGACGCCATCGAAATAAAAATAAATGAAATGGTCAGACCGGCTTCAACAGCGTTGGGATGTAGAACCGGATGCAGGAGTATCAAACGAGCATCGAACTGAACTAGGCCCAGTGGCGCAACTATAAAAACTGTCAACGCAGCAGGTGCAGCCTCAACAGCGGGAGAAACAGAACTGGGATGGAGGAGTTTGCGGTGCCTAACGGCTGCCCCTCGCACACCATGTTGTGCGTTGATTTCATGGGGCGGTGCGCTGCGCCCGACTAAGCTACCCCTCCAAAAATAAAAACTCCTGAGCGGATGCGCCGCCCGCTTACACTCAGCAGTAATGAATGGTGAAGACTGACAAGGAAGATGGCCCAAGTTGATGCTACGACTCCTCCCAGAGACCCCAGTCACTCTGGATGCGAACACGGTGCTGACCCAGACCTCCCAACCCCGTCTCTGCCCTTGGAGAAAGTCTAACAGTCGTGAAACCAGAGACAGAAAAGGGAGATCTGGTGCTGCGAATGGCACCAAGCACCCCACGCACCACCAGTGGCACTGGAGTCAGAGCTGGCGCTGCGGACGGCCCCAGAACAACCACAACGTGACGCGGGCCCCGGTGCCAAAATTGGCAACGGAAGCACCCTGGGACGTAGGTGAGGTGGCGCCATGGTGGGCGATGGGAAGGGGACTCCAGGTCAGAGGACAAGATCAGGGAGATCTCCAGCTATGCAACACCAAGGACCCTTCCTTTCCTGGCACTGTGAATGGCAGCGGGAGGGGACCCAGCTGTGTGGACGGCACCGACCCACTCCCTGGCCTCAGAGCCAGGAGCCAAGGTGGCACTGGGCCGCGCTGCTAAGGGATCCGCTGGTGCAGGCCCAGCATATAACTGCGATGCCGCTACCTGGGGTGCCAGACTCCCCCCTGCAGGCCTTCTGTCTGCAACCTCATATCCCTCAAGTGTGTAGAAGTCCATTGAGAAGCAGGCATCACAACGATCCATATTGTGGTCGTGAACTAGGCAGGTGAAGCAACGGTCACGGCAGTTGCAGACAGTAATAGGTTTCCCACAGGGGCACAGATGCATAGGGGGAAGATCAGTTTCCTTAGCTTTACTGGATGTTTGGCATTGGACCAGAAATGACCGAAATGGTATGTAAAATAATAAAAACCAGTAAAAATGGAAATTACGTGCCTACCCGTAATTCTTGATCTTCTTGGACAGAGTCTCCACCACTCATTCACACTGACAGGATCTGCCGGGCGCCTAGGACCCAGCGGAGCAAACTTTTGCAGGAGGGCCTGAGCCAGAGATGGAGCCGCAAGGAGTGGCGCTACAGCCTCAGCTTGGGTGGCAATGACTATCTTGGCGCGACTCTCCAACCGCCTCAGTACCTTTTTCCATGGAGGTGCAGTGTAACTAACCTAGAAGGACAGCCTAACAAAACCAGACATAAGATAGTCCGGATGACCCATATAAGAAGGGTCAGCAAAAAGTCTTCACAGCCTAAAGATTGAGGGAGTGAAGACCAACAACAGAAGCAAGCTAGGCGATGGTGGATGGGTGTGTGAATGAGTGGTGTAGACTCTGTCCAAGAAGATCAAGAATTACGGTAATGCACTTACTATAACTTCTCGAAAAAGTCTCTGCCACTCATTCACACTGATGGGAGAGCACCGAGCTAATAATCCCCCTGACAGGGCGGCAGAAGAGACCAAGAGCTCACAATTTTAGGACAGAAGTCCATTAAGGATGGTTCTGCCAAATGAATGATGTCACCTGGCATGGACATCCAGGGCACAGTGCTTGATGAAAGTATGCAATGAGCACGTTGTGGATTTCCACCAGGGATGCTGCAACTGCTCTAGTAGAGTGAGTGTACACTCTGCCCTCCAGCTTAATCTGCGCTATGGAATAACAGTGGCAAAGGCATGCCACCAGCCATGCTGAAATGTATCAGATAGCGACACGTTGACATAGCCGGGTCTTGCTGAAGGAAGCACACAGTTGTTGAGCTTTGTGAATTTGTTTTGTTCTATCTAAATAGAAACGCAGAACTCTTCTGACATCCAAAGAATGAAGGGTACGCTCTCCTTCATTTTGGAAGTTCGCAAAGTAAGTAGGTAGGACTAAAGGTTGGTTTAGATGGGATTCTGAAACAGCCTTAGGGAGAAACTTAGGATGGGTCCTAAGAACTACTTTGTCCTTATGAAACACAGTATACGGAGGGTCTGTGACCAAGGCATGTATTTCAGAGACCCTGAGGGCCGAGGTAATGGCCACCAGGAAGGCCATTTTCCAAGTGAGAAATTTCAGCTCACAGGTAGCTAGAGGCTCGAAAGGCTTTCGAGTGAGCATGTTTAGTACAAGAGTAATATCCCAGGCTGCGACCGGATGTCTGATAGGAAGTCTGGTATGCAGAATACCCTTAAAAAAACCTCTTAACTGCTGGTAACTGAGCCAGTGACAAGGAAAGTACTGGCTCATGATAAGCGGAAATGGCACAAAGGTGAACTTTGACTGTAGAGTATTGTAGAACTGAATTTGAGAGGTCTAAAGGTACTCTACAACTTTATTTAGGTGGGCAGGAAAAAGGATTCAAAGAAGATCTTGCACACCAGAGCAACAACTTCCATTTGGCTGTGTAAGTTTTTCTAGTGGTTGGCTTATGCAGCCAAAAGAATATCTGAGACTCTATGAGACATTGAACCTGTTCCTTCCATCTCTTCAGGAGCCAAGCACGAAGGTGAAGCGACCTCAGATTGGGATGGACCACAGGCCCCTGAGTCAGAAGGTTCGTCTTAAGGGGAAGCGCTTTTGGAGGGGTTTCCAACATACTGCTGAGTAATGGAAACCATATCTGTCAAGGCCAGAAGGGGGCAATGAGGATCATTTTGTCCCCCTGGGACTCAAACTTGAGAAGTACCCTCTGAATTAGAGGAAGAGGAGGAAAGGTGTATAGAAAGCATTTTGTCCACTGCAGCCTGAACGCATCCTGACAGAAAATGTCAGGCCCAGGATTTCTGGAGCAGAAGAGAGGCAGTTTTGTGTTGAGCGGGGATGCAAAAAGGTCCAGGCCTGGAGTTCCCCACTCTGTGAATAGTGACTAAACTACGGTTGAGTCTAGAGACCACTCATGAGGATGTGTCTCTGTTCTGCTGAGACGGTCAGCCAGTTCATTCGGCACTCCCGGCAGGTAGACTGCCTGAATTAGAGCCTTGTGCTCTAGACACCATTCCCACACTCTCATTGCTTCCCTGCATAAAGGGTAAGAGTGTGCACTGCCCTGCTTGTTGATGTAATACATCACTGCTTTGTTGTCCGTTTGAAGGAGAATGTTCTTGTGACAGAGAATGTCCTTCAAAGCCGGACTGCATAAAGTCTGACTCTCATTTCTAAGACATTTATGTGAAGCTGGGATTCGTCCTGAGTCCACGTACCTTGGGTGTAGAGATTCTGACAGTGAGCTCCCCACCCCATCAGGGACGCATCCGAGGTAATGGAAATCTGATGATCCAGGGGAGCAAAAGGATACCCTTCCAGAAGATTGTCCTCTTGCGACCACCAGGTGAGTGACCTCTTCAGAGGTTCTGTCACCTTGATAAGAAAAGACTGAGGGTGACTGGTTGGGGACCACTGAGTACTGAGCATCCATTGAGAGGTTCTCATGTGGAGGCATGCTGGGGGTACAGTGAATGTCAAGGATGCCATGAGACCCAGCATCCGTTGCATCGAGATAGCTCTATCTGAGCTGTTCTCTCTGATGTATCGGGCCATCTGCAGGATATCGCTCCTTCTGTCCTCTGGTAGAAAAGCTTTCGCAGAGGAGGTGTCCAGAAGAGTTCATATGAAAAGGAGCTTCTGGGAGGGCTGCAACGCGATTTGAGTTGTAGGACTCCATGGATGTGAAAGTCAAGGCCCGTGGCTACAGCGTCGAGAGTTCCTTGCCTGGAAGGGCTTGCTAGAATCCAGTTGTCTAGATATGGGAACACTTGTATTCCCATCTTTCTGAAGTGTGCTGTGAAAATTGCACAACACTTTGTAAAAACTTGCGGTGCCGAGGATAGCCCAAAGGGCAGGACTCTGAACTGATAATGCTGGTCCAAAGCCACAAACTGTAGGTATCTGTGATGCTTTGGATGAATGGGAATATGCTGGTAAGCATCCTACATGTCCAGGGAGGCTAGCCAGTTGTGTTGATGAAGCAAAGGTAACAGGGTTCCTAGCGAAATCATTTTGAACTTTTCCTTGGGAAGAAATTTGTTCAATTTTCTGAGGTCCAAAATGGGGCGCATGCCCCCGGTTTTCTTTGGAACCAGAAAGTAATGGGAGTAGAACCCTGTGTTCCGTTGATCCAGCGGAACTATTTCTACTGCCCTGTTGTTCAGAAGGCCTTGTATCTTGGAAGCGAGAAGCTCTGACTGAAATACTGACAGCCTGGGCTGTTGTTTGGGTGGATGATCTGGAGGGTCTCTGAAAGATTGAGGAATACCCCTGCAAATTATCCGAAGGACCCATTTGTCCGATGTTATGGACTTCAACAGTTGTAGAACTAAGTCAGATGACCTCCCACCGCTGAGAAACAGTCCCCCTTGGGTAGTTGAGGTGGGACTTGGGCCAGAAACTCAGAAGGCGGCACTTGGCGCTTTGGGCCCTTGTGCTTTCTGTTGCATTTTCTTTTGAGGCTGGGGGGGCTTGGTTTTTATTAAAACCTCCCCTGCCCTTGCCTCGAAAGGACCGACAGTTGTGAAACTGACACTTATTAACACACACACACACACACACCCCCGAGAAGGGGAGGGAGCAGGTCGAGCCAATTTAATGGCAGAAATAATCTTTTGTGTGGCCTCTAGAGCTTGCTCTACTTGAGGACCGAAGAGATACATACCATCGAAAGGTAATGCCATGATCTGTTGCTGAGCAACATTCATAAAGCCTGAAGTGCGCAGCCAGGAGTGACAACGGGTACAAATGCCCGCCGCTGCCGCTCGGGAGGCAGTATTGAAAGCGTCCATAGCTGCTTTAACCTGCTGGTTGTTGGACTCGATACCCCCGATTATGGTTTGAAGAAGTTCTGAATTAGTATCCAACTCCGGTAGAGCTTCTACCATTTCCTTGAGCGAATGTCAAAGAACATACTCATACTGAGAGAAATAACCCTGGCAGCTGGCAATACGCATACCCAGGTTGGATGCAGCAAAGACTCTCTTACCTAAAGTATTTATCTTATGAGATTCTTTGTTCATAGGTTGGGCTGTAGTAGCCTGAGGGATGACAACCTTATCATTCTCTGCCAAGACCACAATAGGGTCTGCAAAGGCTTGGGAGGCCAAAATGGGTTGATCCTTGGGAGCAGCGTACTTTCTATCTATGGACTTAGCCACAGAAGGAACGAGAGCAGGATTATTCCATAACATTTGAGAAAGCGTCTCAAAGGAAGGCTGTACCGGGGGAGTTAAATCCATAGGGGTCTCTGGGACAGGAAGGTATTGGAGCCTTAAAAGCATCCCAGGATCGATATCTGTAGTCTGGAAAGAAAAAGTGGAATTCAAATTTTTTCAGCAGAGACTTAAATGACAGGTCCTTGACCACAGGCTCTGCAATAGTATTAAATCCTGTTCCTTCCACGTCATTACCCAGCCTAAGATCTGGGTCAGGCTCAATATCATCTCCTGACAGCCCAGGAGGGACTGAATGGACAGGAAAGGAGTGAAAATTAGAAGGAAAAGATGAAGGAAAAAGGTTCAGAGTCGAGAAGCCCTGAAGACTGGAAGATGTCTCTTCAAGTCTCCTCACCGAAAAAGAGCACGGCACAGACAGAGTTCTTGGCGCCGAGGATGATGCACACAAGCCGCACGGCACCGAGGACAGTGCCGAAAGGCAGGATGGCGCAGAGGATGGCGCCGAGCGACCCATCGACGCCAAAGGTGGCGAAACCAACACAGGGCTTAGAAAGAAAAAATTACTCACCTTAGTAATGTTGTTTCTTCTAATGGAGTCTTGCTATATTATGACATGTGCAGTGAGTCCCAACCTTCGAACTGCTCTGGAGGTGAAAGAGTTAACTTTCCATGCCAGGCATGGAACGCTGAGCTCAAGCTCGGTTGAAACTCTGTCTGTTGTTCTTCAAACTCAAACCGTCAGATCTTTACGAGCTAAACTCACTGAGGTCCTGTGTGGAAGCTGTAAACCTACACTAGCCAACTGGCTACTAAACATAACAACACATTTTTTGGTCCCAAAACAAAGACTCAAGTCAGGAGACCCAAAAAATGAAAAACACAACACCAAGCACCCCAAGAAAGGAGGGGTGAAACAACAAGGTGGGCACCTACTGAGTGCCAACACTGCACTGCCCACCACATCCCAAACACAGAGGTTCTGAGAGGGCAGGCAGGGGAGGTCGTAATATAGCAAGACTCCATTAGAAGAAACAACATTACTAAGGTGAGTAATTTTTCTTCAAACAACATGAAGTCTTGCTATATTATGACATATGCAGACTACAAAGCAGTACCTCCATGGAGGAGGGACAGAACCTACTTAGGAAATAGGCTCTGAAACACAGCTGTGCCAAACTGAGCATCACTCCTAGCCTGGATGTCCAGGGAGTAATGCTTGGTAAAAGTGTGAACTGTTTTCCAGGTAGCTGCTTGACATACCTCTAAAATAGGGATGTCCCTGGCAGCAGCCAGGGAAGCAGATGTACTTCTGGTAGAGTGAGCCCTCAGGCCTGAGGGGGGAACCTTACCCAGTTTTTCATAGCAAAATTGGATACAAGAGAAAATCCACCTGGCAATGGATCTTTTAGTGGCAGGTTTCCCTTTACCAACGTCACCATAAGTGAGGAACAGTTAGAGGGAGTCAAACCTGTGACCCTTGGTACGCTCTATATAGTAACTAAGGGCTCTCTTCACATCTAAGCTGTGCAGCCTCCTCTCGCCAGAGGAGGAATGGTCAGTGAAGTACACTGGAAGAGATATGGATCGATTAAGGTGGAAATCTGAAACCACCTTAGGCAAAAATGTCCTATTAGTCCTGAGGACCACCTTATCTTTATGAAAGGAGATAAAATCAGGCTCCACTGACAAAGTTTGCAATTCACTTATCGTCTGGTAGAAGTGATGGCTACCAAACACAGTCTTCCAAGTCAAGTACTTAAGTTCTGCTGAAGACAAAGGCTCAAAGGGGTTGCATAAGCTGAGCAATGCAGACATTAAGATCCCAGGCAGGGGCAGGGTCCCTGAATGGAGGGTTGGTATGAAACAATCCCTTAAAAAACTTGGAGAATACAAGATGAGCTGAAAGAAGAGGGCTTACCTGCTAAAATAAAAGCAGACACAGCTGCCAAATGCACTTTTAGGGTAGCTGGTCTCAGCCCCAAGGTATTTAAGTGGACCATATAATCCAGGACTGTGGGTAAGTCAGCAGATTCTGGGGAAATATGCTTTCCAGAACACCATATGGAAAACCTTTTCCATTTGGAATTATAAGTAGCCCTGGTGGAAGGTTTCCTAGAAGCCTTCAGGATATCCATTACACCCTGGGAGAGGTGTAGATCAGCAAACTCTAACTCTTCAAGAGCCAGGCCTTGAGATTGAGAGATTTGAGGTTGGGGTACCAAACCCTCCCCTGAGCACAGGTTAACAGGTTGTGCTTCCTGGGAAGACACAGGGGAAGATGGACTGCTAAGGACAGTAGGAGTGGATACCAGGGCTGTCTGGCCCAATCTGGAGCAATCAGGATCGCTTTGCAGGGTTGAGACCTGATTTTCACTAGCACTTTGAACAGGAGAGGGAAGGGAGGAAAAGCATATAGAAACTTCCCTTCCCAATTGAGGACTAAGGCATCCAGAGGGACTGAGCCCAACACTGGGGGCCTGCCGCAAAAAAGGGGAAGTTGGTGATTGTCTGGGGCTGCAAAAAGATCTATCTACGGGGTGCCCCATCTGGCAAAGATCACCTCCAAAACCAGGGGGTCCAGTGACCATTCGTGATGGCCCTGTGAAATCCTGCTGAGAGCATATGCCAGGACATTGTCCTTGCCTGGGAGGTGCACTGCTGTAAGGGAGGTGTTCAGGGAGTAAGCCAGAGACCACAACTTCATTGCTTCAGTGCACAAGGCCGTAGACCAAGTGCCCCCGTGCTTGTTGATGTACCACATTGTGGTGGTGGTGTCTGTTCTGACCTGTACAACTTTGTTCTGAACAGATTTGGAAAAAGCTTGAAGTGCTAGAAAAACTGCTCTGAGTTCCAACAGATTGATGTGGAGCAGAGATTCCTGAGAGGACCACAATCCCTGGGTAGTGAGGTCACCCATGTGAGCTCCCCACCCCAAGAGGGATGCATCTGTAGTAAGGATTAAGGAGTGAGACTGCGTGACAAAGGGAACCCCTTGTCTCAGGTTGCTCTGATCCTGCCACCACTGTAGGGCCTGGATCAGGGTTCGAGTAACTGGGATCAATTTGGTTAGAGGGTCTTTCCTTTGAGACCAAAAGGCTCTCAAACGGAACTGGATGTCCCTCATCTGAAATCTTCCTGCACTACTGCTGTAGAGGCAGCCATGTGCCCTAGGAGCTGTAGAAAATGCCTTGCTGGTCAAGAGACCTGCAGGGTGAATGAGGAGGCCAGAGAGACCAGGGTCCTTGCCCTGTCCAAAGGAAGGAAGGCTCTGGCTTTCTCTGTGTTCAGCTCTGCGCCTATGAAGGTGAGGAGCTGTACAGGCTCTAGAACTGACTTTGAAAGATTCAGAAGGAAACCTAGAGAGGTGAGCAGTTGCTGAGTTATCTGCAGGTGTAAACTGACCTGGTCTGGGGGCTGGCCTACTATGAGCCAATCGTCCAGGTAAGGGAAGATGGCAATTTTTTGCCTTCTTAGGGAAGCAACTGCTACTGCCAGGCATTTTGTGAATACCCTTGGAGCAGAGGTGAGGCCAAAGGGCATTGCTCTGAACTGGTAATGGCCTGAGGGCAGCTCGAACCTGAGGTACTTTCGATGGGAGCTTCTGATGAGAATATGGAAGTAGGCATCCTTGAGGTCCAGGGACGCTAGCCAGTCCCCTGGCCTTAGAGAGGGTAGAATAATTCCCAGAGTCACCATTTTGAATTTTGGTTTTAAAAGGTGCTTGTTTAGGTATCCGAGATCCAAGATGGGTCGCCATTCTCCTGTCTTTTTTGGGGTAAGGAAGTACCTGGAGTACAATCCTTTGCCCTGGTGTAGGGGTGGAACCCTTTCCACAGCTCTGAGAGCCAGGAAGGAAGAGACCTCTGCCTCTAGGGCAAGTGCCTCTGGTGGATTTGCAGGTGGAAAGGATCTGGTTCTCATCTTTGGAAACTTTCTGAAGCTGAGAACCAGTCCCTGGCTTACTACTTCCAGCACCCACTTGTCTGATGTCAGAGACTGCCAGTCCTGGACAAAGTAAGCCAGCCTGCCCCCTACAGGTAGGTGAGAATCGGCCCTGGCACCCCATCAGGGTGCCTGCTTGGCAGGGGCTTTGGGCTGAGAGGTGGAAGCAGGCCTGCTTGTGCCCAGTCTGCCTCTCCCTCTAAAGAACCCCCTCTGGGCATAAGCAGAAGAGGAGGCCTGGGCTTGGTAAAAAGGCCTATGAAAAGGCCTGCCCCTGCCCTGGAAGCTGCCTTTGGGGAGTGGCCTGCCTTTCCTTGGCCTGTGCACTCCTATAGGTGGTCCTATACTCATCCATTTTCTTCATGTAATTCTCTGTCTGCTCCCCAAACAGAGAATTACCCACAACAGGAAAATCCATGGCTTTAGTCTGGGTATCCTGTGACAGGCTAGTACATCTGAGCCAAGCCATTCTATGAAGTGCCACAGATGTAGCCATGACTCTTGATGACACATCATTAGAGTCCACTGCAGCATGGAATTGCACCTTGGATGCCTCAATACCATCAGCAGCCACCTGCTCCAGCTCCTTGGCAAGCTGGCCAGTGACCTGTTTTGCTAGAGCCATAACAGTGTCCCATCTGGATTTCTGATATCTAGCAACATAAGCCATATAATTTGCCTGTCTGAGTCCCAAGGATGCTGCCATGCACCCGTTTCTTTGCCATGGCATCAATCCTCCTGGAGTCCCTGTCCGGGGGGGGGTGTGAAGCCAAGGGAATGTTTACCTTGTCACAGGCTGCAGCCTGCACTACCAACATGGCTGCATTGTTGAAAGGAACTCCGTATCAGAGCCTGATGACAATGTGTACCTCTTGTCCATTCTTTTATCTACAGGAGGTATAGTGTGAGGAGTTTTAGAATTTTAAATGTCTGTTTCCCAAAGATCTATGCAAGGGAATGACAGTCTCCTAGACTCTGGGATATCCATCATTTCCACATAGTCAGGCTCCTCCTGATCATCTACAGCTTCCTCCACAGGGAGCTGCAGGGTTTCAGCCACTTTTTATAAAACATAAAATGAGAAGGGACTCAGAAAGCCTGGAGGAGGCACTCCTGAAGGTCTGTCTGGGGAGATGTCCGGTTCAATAGGCACATCCAGACTTTCAAATCCACATTCACTCATACTCTCTTCCCCACCTCCGGTTCATAATATTCCTCTAAATCATAATCTTGAACCAGTGGAACCGGCCGAACCGGCGCTTACCTGAGGTGCCGGTTCGGTCAGAACTGGAAAGCGACTGGACAATTTGTCGCTTTGGCTATTTCTTCCAGCGGTTGGAGAGGAAAGTTTTGGCTCCACACCAGCTGATTTCCTAGTCCTTTTTGCTGGAACCGACTCCTCAGAGTCGGTTCTCCTTTTGCCCGAGGAAGTCTCGCCCTGGTCAGAGGGCACTCCCTCTGGTTTGGTTGGAACCAAACCGGGCTGGCCATCGGGTTCAGCGGACTTCTTGGCCTCCCTTTCCCTGAGCCTACCAACTCTCTTTTCCAGGGTAGCTGCAGGAAAATTTTTACAAATCTGGCAGTCTGCATTGAGGTGGTCAAACCACAGACAATAAACACAGGTGGTGTGGGGGTCAGCCTTGGCAAAGACTTCCCCACACACACTGCAGTGTTGAAACCCAGTGGGCCCGGTTTTTCTTTTGGGTTTCTCAGACATAGTGCCAGTCCTAACCAAACTTACCCGTTTATGGCAATCCGCCAGGCAAGACCCTCTTATCGGTTCCCAAGCGTGTCACGGGTCATGGAAAAAACTGTAATAAAATCTGTTTTTTTTAGAACTTATAAGAACCGGTAACCACACTCTAAATCACAGATTAAGATACTTTAAACAACCTGATTGGTTCAAACCGAACGGATAAACCGTTTACAAGTTCCACACAGAATAGAAATAATGTAAACCTATCTAGTACTCACAATTACCACAGACAGAGCTTGAACTGACCGGTTTCGGTTTAAATTCGGTCGAAAACTGAGAAAAACAATACTTTAACCGACAGAATGAACCGAGCAGAAGGAGAAATCTCCAGAGCGACTATTCAGTGAGGCGGAGTAAAGAATCTGACGGTTTGAGTTTGAAGAACAACAGACAGAGTTTCAACCGAGCTCGAGCTCAGTGTTCCATGCCTGGCATGGAAAGTTAACTCTTTCACCTCCGGAGCAGTTCGAAGGTTGGGACTCATTGCATATGTCATAATATAGCAAGACTTCATGTTGTTTGAAACTAGGATTTGAGGAGAAAGAAGGAAGAATACCAGGAGACAGAGGCATCGGTGTGGCCCCTGCACCACAGCCATGTGAGGGAGGAAAACAGCTGAGCAGGAGTCAACGGCACAAGGCGCCGCGCATGACTGGGAGGCCCTACCACCTACCCGATCATCGAGGGCCCTGGAGTGACTGGGCCAGGCAACTGGACCAATCTCTGAACTCATTGCTCTATCAGAGCGGCCCACTGATGAAATTGCTCATCTAAGGCCCTACCAGAAGGCGGGAGGGGCTCCGATGTCAAAGAGGTCGGAGACCAGAAACAGAAAACAGCGACTCCAGAGAAGACGGCAACTGACCCCAGTGACCGACAGTCGACGTGCAGACATACCAGAGGGTGACCTCAAGTGATGCCTTCTCTTTTTTGACCTGTGGGCGAAGAAGAGCTCGAGGCCAAGCGGTGCGAGAATCGACTGTTTTCTTTTATGCTTCGGGAACCGCCCCTCCCCTCGGGCACTGGACCATCCGTTATCAGACCCCCGGAGAGGTGGCGGACCGGACCCAGCCCGGCTGACTGAATAGCTTTCATACAAAGTCTCCCTACCGCAACCTAACCCGCTCGCTCATGGTCGACTCTCCATCAATGTAGGCCGAGACTTGTTTCTTAAATAAGAATAAATTATAGTAGGCGGTACTTATTTGAGATATACTACAAAATGATAAACTGAAAACTATACTGCTAGTTTGAGATTCGACTCTGATGGGTGCGGCGTCGTCACTGCAGCGCACTCGACGGCGGGAAAAAAGGGACTGAGGAGGTTGGAGGGGTGACGCCGAGAAAGTCATTGCTGCACGAGCCGCTCCTCGCGGCTCCATCTCTGGTGCCAGCCCTCCTGCAAAACGTTTGCTCCTGCTGGGTCCTAGCGCCTCTGGCATAGATCCCATCAGTGTGAATGAGTGGTGGAGACTTTATGTCCAGGAAGATCAGCTCTCAGCACCATATTAGAGGATGTGCAAAATGAAGAAAAGATTTCGTTGTCAAACTGAGGTGCGGCATCGAGAAAGCCGGTGGCGGCAGAACTGTGACGCAGTTATACAGAATGCTTCCAAAGAGATGCAACCTCTTCACTGGGAAAAACAGAACTGAAAAAGTGGGAGCGGCATCTGTTCCAGGCCAGTCCACAAGCGCACGTCATATATCTGCCTCGTGGGACGGCGCCATCCCGATGTCGGCTCTCCCACTCCAAAATTCTTAAAGGTATACACTCCCGTGGGGTCCTGGTGCCTCTGGCACAGACCCACCAGCAATAAATGGTGAAGATCCAATGAAAAGGAAGATCTGACACCACGGGGTGGTGCCAAGGGGGATACCACCCAGATGGGTGGGAGAAGCTAGGTGGAAGACCTTCCGGCAGAATTTAAAGGGGAAAGGAAGTACTGCCAGAAGTGTGGATATAGTGCACAATATCCATGTCCCTAGAACTTCTCCTTTCCAGGAGAGGTACCACACGACTCACCCAAAAACTCCATGCCTCGGAGTGAGTCAGCAGAAAGGCGTCAGTTTTTCATTGTGTGGGGATGCAAAAAAGTCCAGCCATGGACAACTCTTTCTTGTAGAGAGGCTACGTACCACAGAGGTCAGTAGTTCACATTCATGCAACAGGGACCGAGACCTGCTTAGTCTGTCAGCAGAAACATTTTGTCACCTGGGAGAAAACAGGGCTGACAGCTGAAGGCTATCAGACACTGCTCAGTATCACACACTCATCGATTCTCTGCACAGGGGATAAGACTGAATACCCCTTGCTTATTTATACAGTACGTGACACTAATGTGGTCTGTCCAAATCAGCAAGGGACCAGGGCTGAGATGCTCCTGGAAAGCCTGGATACCAAGCAGAACAGCCTGCCTCTGGTACATCAACATGGAGAGCCAACTCCAGATTAGTCAGGACCCTTGTGTCTGACAGGAACAAAGATGGGCACCACAGCCAGAACCTGAGGCATCCGTTGTGAGGACCTGCACTGAAGTCAGGAAAGAAAAGAATATAATGGTTTGTAAAGGTTCATCCACCATAACAGAGTAGAAAGGGGACATGACAAGGATCATCCGTTCCAGCACGTCTGTCAGCTGATCACATTTTACCTGAAGAGTCCAATGTGTTAAGCGCATATGGAGATGGACAAGGGAACCTAACGATGGCAGCAGCCATCGGCCCCAGGAGATGTAACACCGTCTGAACTGACACGTAATGACTCCTGTGTATCAGCTGGGCCCAGGCACCAAGAGCCTCCACCCTGTCTGCAGGCAGGAAGGCAATACTCACCACTATGTTCAGGAAGACATCAATATGTTAGAGGTGCTGACAAGGAACAAGTACAAATTCTGGTACATTTACCATAACATCTGGTTTCTCAAACTGTTTCATTCTGGAAAATGTAAGTAAGAATCGCTTCCCTGGATGGGGCCTTCAGGAGTCAGTACTCCAGATATGGGAAGACATCATGCCCTTCTGTCCAAAGGGTTGCTGTCACAGCCACTAACATTTGGTAAATATCTGCGGTGCCAAGCATAAAGCAAAGGGTAAGACTCCTAAATGATTATGGCTACCCTCCAGCATGAAGCAGAGGTACTGCCTATGACACTTGTGAAACTTGTTATGAAGGTATGCATCCTTCATGTCCAGGGCACAAAGCCAGTTCCCCTTTCGTAAATTCTTGTATAAGATGAACAGGTTTAGGTTTCTGAGGTCCAGTACAGGATGCAGATCTCCTGTCCACTTGGGAACCAAGAAGTATCTCAAAAAGAACCCTCTGTTTCTTTCTTGGGAAGGAATCGGTTTGATAGCCTCCTTGTTTATAGGTGACTGAAACTCCTCTAGCAGAAGGACAAGTGACCCAGAGGATAATAGCAAGCAGGGTGACCTGGAAGGGTAGACACCAACTCCAGAGCATGCCCCTTTTCCACTATTAACAGGACCTTCTTATTGGTCAGGAGCTCCCTCCACTTTGGCAGATGAAGGGAGATCCATCCCTCGACTTGCACCCAGGACGCAAGAGTGGAGAGAGAAGAAGTTCGGAGTCAAAAGTTACCGCAGGCAGTGGAGGTGCCACCTTGACCGTACACCTTTGGGTACCTTTCCATGGGCACGGAGGGGGGCTGACCACACCACGGTTGTGCACACGGTGCTGATGATGAAAGGCATGGCCACCATAGGCTGCACGTCTGCGAAACAAGCCCCTACCATGTCGCCAGTGGGATAAGGAGTCAGAGATCCGTGTTATTTTAAAGTCAGATTTGAGCTTACATACAGCATTTTTTAATATCTTTCCCAAACAGTCCAGAACCTCTAACAAGGGGCATTCAGCACAGCCTGTTGTAGATCAGTAGCAAATCCAGCTACCCTATGCCAGCAATATCTCTGAAGGCATATGCTGGAGGCAGCACCCTGACACAAGCATCATCACATGAGTGTAACAGATGTTCTCCAGTACCCATATCACCTGAGGTGGCTCTAAGCAAGTCAGTCTCAGCAGGACCAAAAGCAGAGCTTGAATGGCAGACACAGATTTCCACAGGCCATTCCGATATATTAATCATGTATGCCGGTAGCAGTGACAACGCTGGGAGTATAAAACTTGGGTTAAATTGGACCCAGTGGTGTAAAAATGTGAATCTAAAGAGAAACCTACTGGGTCAATACATAATCAGGGCAAGTTTTCATAGGTATATAAGCTATAAGGACATACGTCCATGAAGCCTGCCATTAACAAATCAGTCTAATAATTTTGAAACTTAAACCTGTCCCAGATTGCTAAATCTAGATTAATTTAAATGAATCCATATTAGAGCTATCCACAACTTCTGCTGGGAGCTGGCTCACGTTGAAACAACCCTCTTGGCTGAACCAGTGCTTCCTCGTCATGATTCCCATTTGGGTAAATATAATTACTTGGCATGCCCTCTGATGTTAAACTTTTATCAATTTGAACAATTCCTAGTTCATTAATGAGGGTAGTATCATTTAATGCTCTAAATAACAAGCACATATCTCCCTTAATCTTCTGTATTGAAGTGTGTATAAATTAAGTGATTTCAGCCTATTCTCATAAGTCTTGTCTGACATACCCATAAGGGCTTTATTAAATCTCTGTTGGACTCTCTCAATCTTTACTACGTCCTCCTTATGGTATGGTGACCAGACCTGGGCACAATACTTGAGATGTGGTCTCACTAAGGCAATATACAAGGGGAGTAGTACTTCAGTCCTTCTACTGGACATGTGCCTAAATATACAGTTAAGAATCTGATTAGCTCCGTTTATTTAGGCCTTACAGTGGGTTCTAAATTTTAAGTCAGGGTTTACAGTTATCCCCAAATCTCTTTCCTGTTCAGTTTCCAATCAGACTATGTTCACTAATTTATATTTATGATGTTTGTTGTACATGCCTAAGTGCATAACTTTACACTTGGTAGGATTTAACATTAGTTTATTGGTACTAGCCCAAGTCAATATATTATCCAAAGCTGACTGAAGTGCTACACTACTATCAGGGTGATTTAATACAGCTCCTACTCAACAATCATCAGCGAATTTTAACACCCATATGTTGGGGTCACTTATAGTTAAGGTGGAGACATAGATATTAAAAAGGCATGGTCCCAACACTGACCAACTGGGGACACCGCTGGTAACAGAAGCCCAATTTGAATACTCTCCATTTATGGTGACCCTGCTTTCATCCATTTAACCAGTTAGTCACCCAGTTGACTATGTAGGTGTTTATGTTGTATTTTCTCAAAGTATTAATACGTTCAAAATGTGGCAGTTTGTCAAACACCTTAGCAAAATCTAAGAAAACCAGGTCTACAGGTTTACCCTGGTCAATTTCTTTGGTTACTAACTCATAAAATACCAATAAGTTAGTTTGACAAGATCTAGTTTTGGCAAACCCATGCTGTAATGGGTCAGTTAGCCCAACTTTATCAATATACTTCTGTATAAAATCTTTAATGATACTTTCAAGTATTTTTCCCATTAGGGAAGTTAAACTGATAGGCCTATAGTTCTCAAGGTTTGTTTTGGGTCTTTTTTTATGGATAGGCACCACTGTAGCTACCCGCCAATCCTGAGGAACTTCTCCGGTGTTAAGTGAATGTTGCAGGATATTAGTAAGGGGGAGATGTATATTATTAGCAAGCTCTTTTAGCACCCTAGGGTGGATTTCATCAGGGCCTGGTGTTTTGCTGACATCCAGTTTACTTAACTTGTCAAGGACTACTTTAGGTAGTAAAGTAAGTTCATCAGTAAGAGGTAAATCAACAGTATATTCTATCCTGTCGTCCCTTGTATTGAACACTGTACAGAAATAACAAATCTGGATATTGGCGGCTTCTAGATTTGAAGCCTGTGTCCCATCCGTAGTTAAGAAGGGTCCTATGGAATTTATCTTCCCCTTAGTTCTATTAACATGGGCATAACATGCTTTCTTGTTATCTTTTACTCTGTGAGCCAAATACAATTCATATTTTGATTTTGCAGTCTATCATACTTTTGGTGCTTTTTACTAATAACCTGTACTCAGGAACAAGGTGTGTAAATCCTTTACTTATTTTTCGAAAAAGTCTTTTTTTTGGTATTTACTGCACGTTTAATTAAAGAATTAAACCGTGGGGTTATTTTGATGTTTTATTTATTAGTTTTGGGTATATTAATTTTAACAAGGTTTTTAAGTTTTGGGTCAACAACCTCCATTTACCCTGAACTGTCTTTGTGATGAAGTCTTTGGGCCAGTCCCAATGTTTGAGACTTGTTTTGATAGCCTCAAAATCTGCTTTATGAAAATTTAGAGTTTGAGTTGACCCAGTGGCTATTTGTTTTAAGTTTCCAATAATTTGAAAGAAAACCATATTATGGTCACTATTACTCAGGGGGTCTCCTGTATTAATATTGGAAATACAATGATCTGTGTTAGTTAATATAATGGCCAATATTTTTCATTTCTTGTAGGGTATTGCACTTTTTGTCCTAAAACCAATTCCTGGAAAAGGTCCAGATATCGGCCTTCTGTTTTATTTACTGTAGAGACTGTAGGCCAATTGATATTTGCTAGATTAAAGTCCCCAACAATCATAAGATTACTAGATGGATTCAGATTTCCTATATGGTTTAAAAGTGCCCTGTCATCTTCAGGTGTTATGGAGGGAGGTCTGTATACCAAACCTAAAACAAAAGGGGAAAAGTTTGATCCATAATGATTCCAGATTAGGAATATCTACTGGAATTGAAAAGTTGATGTTCCTTCCTTTAGATAGAAACATAAAAGTTGACAGCAGATAAGGACATAAGAGCCCATCCAGTCTGCCCATTTCTTTTCTACCTTGTAAATGTGCCATCGAGCCTTTGTTCTGTCAATGGCCTATCTATTCATACTCATCTGTATTGCTCCCTTATGCCTATCCCATGCCTGTTTGAAGCCTTGCACTGTACATATATTCTAGGAAGGAGCAGAGAGGGGACAGGATCAGTTGTGTTCCAGGACAGTAGCTGCTGCTTGTTGTTTTTACAGGGTTTCTTGTGGATTTTACTTGGTAGAAGGTTATTTCTTTGCTTTCTTACTTCTAAGGGGCTAGCAGGGTATTGTTTTGGGGGCTGTTGGAAGTTTGAAAACTGGTTTGGTGGCTGTGAGTGGGCTCATTTGTTGGATGTTTCACTGTGTAACAGGCTGCGCTGGTGGAGGCCTATTTCTTCTGATTTAAAACCTATTTGGTGGGATTTGCTTGAGGCTGGTTTTTTGGCTGCAGGGCTTGGAGGGCAGATGCAGGGCTGATACACTCTCATGAGGGTCGGGTGTAGGCCCAAGACCCACCCTCCCATCCCTCCTCCCAGAGCTCTGCTAATTTATAGGGAACACCTGCCCAGCAATTGGAGGAAAAGGCAGCTGGTGCAGCTCATGTAGTTCTAGCCACTGGGGTTGGATTTAAAGGCTGGGGAGAGGAGCTTAGGGAGTTGTTCACTTCCTTATAAGTTTACTATGTTGTACTGCACCTAGTAACAGGGTTACGGGTATACTGTGGGACTGTATCTAGGATTAGTAGGTGACCTGATTAGGCAGTAGGGGTGTATCTTGGACTAGTGGGGAAACTGGTGGTTCACCCAAGGAAACCTACTTGGAGGGGGATGGGACCACACGTCATTAGGGCCGGCATCTTTGGGAGGGTGGTGGGGTGCACAGGGTGTGGAGCAGCCATGATACTGGACTGGGCTTGGAAGTTTGGTGGTTGCCCAGTGTGCTACCAGCTGGCGCAGCTTAGGGAGGAGGCTGCGGGGATTAGGAGACAGCTGGGGAAGGGGGCAGGGGATCTCCCACAGGGTTGCACCAAGCACTAGGGGCGGGGCATAGGGAAAGGAGTGCAGGAGAATACTCAGAGGTCACATAGGGACCCTGGCAGAGGGGGCCCGAAAGGAGGACACTACCAAGGAAGCAGGCAGGTAAATGGGGACCCTCACAAAGGGGGACCCAGAAGGACAACATTCTAAGGGAAGTAGGCAGATGGCTGGGGCTGGACAAAAGGAAGCAAGATGGGGAGGTGGATCGGACCTTACGCTTAGTAACCGCTTCAATTCTCTTCTTCTGCTTGAGGATGAGGGGGGTGATGTAGTCATGACAGGGGTGCTTAGAGATGGAAAGGGAGTGGGGGCAGGAGGCAGGGGCCGGATAGCAGGAGGAACAGGGGGGAACCTGGAATGCAGGAAAATGGGGGGAGCAGTGAATCAAAGCAGGAGGGGCAGGGGGAAGAGGGAGGAAAGCACAATGAGAAGGACCAGTTGGGAGGAAAGGGCAAGGAGAAGGACCAGAAGTACAAGGAGGATACAGTAAAGGGAGCTGAGAGGTTTAGGCAAGGGGAGCACGATAAGCAAGAAGGGACTAAACGGAGACAGGAAGGAAGGAGGGAGGACAAGCCAGGCTAGTTTAGCGGATGGGGAGAAGGACCAGTCATGAGCAGTGAGGGGGTGGATACTCGGAGGAGGAGGCACTGGATCAGAGGGAGGGGTGGCCAGGGTAAATAAGGAGGGGCAGTATGTGGCACCCAGACAGGGGAGGAACAAGGAGCAGCTGGGTGGAGGGCCGATAGAAAGGATGAGGGACATGGAAGGGGATTGGAGGAAAGGAGGCGGTCAGAGTGCTCCTGTTGGGATTCTATGGTCAGGGGTATCAAATGGGATAGGGAGGGAGAAGCCTGGCCAGTCAGAACAAAATTCTTCCCTGGACTAACGGTGCACAGGGCCAAGAACGAGGTATATCAGCTGGCAAAGGATTGTGAGGGTTCCCCGGACATACTGGTCCACCTGGGTACAAATGACATTGAGGGAAATAGTGAGCTAGAGATACAGGCAAGATTCAGGGAGCTTGCCAGGGTCTGTCATGGCATAGGATGCACAGTTTCCTTCTCAGAAATCCTGCCGGTGCCAAGGGCTAGTGGGGAACACAAAAGGAAGATTAGGGAGATAAACCAGTGGCTCAGGGAGTGGTGTGAGGCCAGAGGGTATGGGTTGATGGAGGACTGGGGGGAGACCTGGTAGGATAAGGAGCTGTATGCTAGAGATAGGCTCCATCTCAACTTGGAGGGGAAGGGGGTGCCGATAAAGGAGGGACTATGTCTCCACCCCCCCCCGGGGAGCTGGAGGAATGCGGGAAAAGGCTGACTGGTAAAGTGCAGACCAGGGGAAAACAGAATCCCCATGGGAACACGAGCAGGGGAAATGGAAGTATAGGAAAAGGGTGGAAGGTAGTCCTGCTAAATGCCAGGAGCTTGGGCAATAAAATGCCTGAGTGCCAAGGCGATACTAATTGAGGAGGCGGTGGATGTGGCAGCGGTCAATGAGACCTGGGCCACCACAGGACACGACTGGGACCTGAACCTGGAGGGTTACACTATGTTCAGGAAGGACGGGGAGGAAGGGAGGAGGGTAGCAATGATAGTCAAAAACTGCATTGGCATAGGGGAGTAGAGGAGGCGGAGGGAACCGTGGAGGTGATTTGGGTCACCTTGATAAGGAGGCAAGAGAGTAAAATAGGAGTGGTGTATAGACCCCCTTGCACTGGCGGAGGAGCTGGAGGAGAGTCTGGTGGCAGATGTTGGGAGACACTGCAGACTAGGCAGGGGAAGGGGGGTGGTGGTGTTGGGGGACTTAAACTTACACAGGTCTGTCTTGTAAACTGGATTATGTCCAAATGACATGTATTACCTGTATAAAAATAAATTTTACCTACCTACCGTTTACCTACCTTAAACATGCCAGGAACAGACTGGGAGACTATGACATCCTCGGTGGCCAGGGAACAGAGGTTGTTGGATGTCTTTCAAGACGCGTTCCTAACTCAGCAGGTGGGGGAACCGACCAGGGAGGTGTGGGTACTGAATGTGGTCCTGGCAGACAGTGACCAGATTGGGGGCCTGGAGGTAAGGGACCCGTTGGCGGGGAGTGACCATGCCACGGTCTGGGTCTGCCTGGACCTAGGAGGGGTAGAAGGCTGCATAAAGACGGAGGCAACTGACTTCAGGGGGGCGAATTATAAGGAAATGGGAAGGATCCTTAAGGAGCATTTGGATGGGATTGGGTCAGACATGGACACTGATAGTAGGTGGGAAATCATCAGGAGAGGGGTGCAGGATGCTACCAGCACCTGTGCAAGAGTAAGATGAAAATGCGGTAGGGCCTGAAAACCCTGCTGGTGGACCAGGGAGGTCCAGGAGGTGGTGCGGGGAAAGAAGGCAGCCTATAGGCAATTCAAGTGCTCAAGGAGTGAAAGGGATCGAGGGGAGTACGAGCTGATGGCTAGAAGGGTGGTGAGGACGGCTAAGGCAAGGAAGGAGCAGAACCTGGCCAGGGAAATTAGGAGAGGGAACAAGGGGTTCTTTAGATACATTGGGGAAAAATGAAGGGTGAAGGGGCAGATTAGCAGGATTAAAACAGGGGAGAGATGGGCACAAGACCCGGGGAAACAGGCTGAGGTACTAAATGAGTACTTCACCTTAATTTTCACCAAGGAAAATGGGGGTGCTGCACCATACATGGGAGGAGACAGTGATACTGAGGAAGAGGGGACCCTTACCGATCGCCGGGTCTGGGGAGAGGGGGAGGCATCACTGGCAGGAGGGGGGAAGGCTAAGCAGGGAGAAGAGGTAGCGGAAGTGGAAATCACAGCAGAGAGAGTGAGGGAAGCCCTCAGGTCCCTTAAGACGAAGAAAGCACTGGGGCTGGATAAATTGGATCCCAGAGTGCTGAAGGAAAGTACAGTTATGTAAGAATTTACTGTAAAGTACAGTTACGTAAGAACTTACCGTAACAGTAGATCTTAGAGAACAGCTCTTGCAGCAGGTTACACCATTAGGACCGAAGCCGCCAGGCGCCAGGACCCCACGGAAAAATTCTAGCTAGCTAACTACAGCGGGGACCACCCCCGACGTCGGTCCCGCCTCCGACGTCAGGCGTGGTACAAAAGGGGGCGGTCCCGCCAGATTCCCCAGTTCTCCCGCCGGAGACTTCTTGCCGCAGGCTGACATCAAAATGGGAGACCTAGGATTCGCCGTCAGAAGACAGAAAGATAACAATTCCTGCTCAGAAAGACTGAGCCATGCTTCCTCCAAGGGGGAAGGTGGGCGGGAAGGTACCTGCTGCAAGAGCTGTTCTCGAAGATCTACTGTTACGGTAAGTTCTTACGTAACTGTACTATCTTACTTCGAGACACAGCTCTTGCAGCAGGTTACACCATTAGGACTGATTCCCAAGCAGTAACGCTGTCAGAAAATCCGGGAGGAGGAAATTAAAGGATAAAAACCAGGTCCTGAACCTAGGAAAGGAGACCCTGAATGCGCCAAACCAAAACAGCCCTTCGCCGAGGCGTGTCCAAACTATAATGCCTGATAAAGGTATGCACAGAACTCCAAGTGGCTGCAGCGCATATAGCAGAAGTAGAAACATTTTTGGCGCTGCAAAGAAGTAGCCACCCTCTAGTGGAATGACCCGGACTGTACCGGGAGGGCTTTTGTTTGATACCATAACAGTGAGAAATACACTGGACAAGCCAGCGAGAAAGGGACTGTTTGGATATTGATTGGCCCATCATTCTCTCAGAGAAGGAAATGAAAAGCTGCTCAGAACTACGAAAGGACTGAGTTCTGTTGAGGTAAAACCTCAGGCTGCGGTGAACATCCAGGGTATGGAGCAGAGCCTCTCCTCTATTAGAGTAGTTAGGAAGTAGACCAGAAGGTCGATATCCTGGTTCAGTGAGTGAAGAAACCACCTTAGGCAAGAATTTAGGGTTCGTCCTCAGGGATACTCTGTCCGGTGGAAAACTAAATAAGGCTCTTTGCACATGAGAGGAAGTTCAGAAATTCTTCTTGCCGAGGTAACAGCAACTAAAAACAACGTTTCCACGACAGAAAGCTACTTAATCCGCGGCAGGTTCAAAGGGGGCGTGAGCTGTTCAAGGACAAAAGCAAATCCCATGGAGGCACAGGGTCTCTAATAGGAGGCCTAAGGTGCAACACTCCCTAAGAAATTCCGGGCGTCACAGAGCCACTGTCGATTTCCACGGGAGGTGGTAAGCGAAATGGCACAGAGGTGCACTTTAATAGAGGAGTAGGCTAGACCCGAATGAAAGAGGAGAGCAAATATTCTAATATTACTCCCACAGGACAACCTAAAGGGAAAGGTCGCGTGCTGGCAGACCACACCTAAATGCGCCATTTCATGGCGTCACGTGCATATCGTTGCCGGCTTTCTGGCTGCAGAAAGGACTTCTGCAACCTCTTGCGAGACCCGTGGCGCAAAATGGCTATGTCTCTAGGAGCCAAGCATGCAGGTTCAAGGAGCGTGAGGTCCGGGTGGACAAGTGAACCCTTCTCCTGAGACAGTAAGTGGGAGCTGAGACAGCGGGGCGGGGTTCCAGATAGTTGAATCAACAAAGGGAACCAAATCTGTCTGGGCAAAATGGGGCCACTAGGATCATTATTGAGTGCTCCCTGCGCGGTTTGAGAAGAACTCTCTGGATCAGCAGGAAAGGAGGAAAGCGTAGAGAATCTGTTGGCCCAGGAGAGGATAACAGCGTCTCGCCAGAAAACACCAGGCCCTGGATCTAGCGAGCAAAGAATTGGGCAGTTTTGCGTTGGATGGGGGCGAACAAGTCAGATCTGGAGTTCCCCATCAGAAAACAGATCCTCTGCTACCTCTTGAAGGAGTTCCCATTCGTGGACTCTGGCCTGAGAGCGACTCAGGCCGTCTGCAACCGTGTTGTCCACTCCGGGAGCGTGCACAGTGATCAGATTGCGCGTGTCTGATTACCCAATCCCACACTCTCATGGCCTCCCTGCAAAGGGTAAGAGTGCGCCTCCTTGTTTGTTGAGGTAATACATCACCGCTGTGTTGTCTGTCTGAAGCAGAGAGTACACGGTGGGATAACTGACTGAAAGGCCTGCAGGGCATAGAGGACCGCTCTCATTTCCAGCACGTTGATGTGAAGGTGAGCTTCCATCTGGGTCCACGTGCCCTGGGACTTTACCCGTCAGGTGTGCCCCCACCCAAGACCGGAGCGTCTGTGGTGAGGGTGACCTCGAGGCAGGCGCAATAAGCAGGGCGCCTGATGAGAGCGACCCTGGGGCTAGCCACCACTGCCAGTCTTGAATCACTGAATTCGTGAGTCTGACCGGATGCTGCAAGTGGTCTTGCCTTTGGTCCCATTGCACTTTGAGCATCCACTGAGTAATGCGCATGTGGAGTCTTGCGAAAGGGACAGTAGGAATGGCCGCAGCCATGTGTCCGAGCAAGCAAAGGACCGACCTGGCAGGTACAACCTTGCTTAGTGATAGGTCCCTTATGAGGGATCTGATGCGCTCCGCTCTGTCGGCCGGAAGAAAGGCTCTTCCCCGAACAGTGTCCAGAACTGCTCCTATGAACTGCAGTTTCTGCGACGGTACCAGGAGAGACTTCTCGTAATTTATGAGGATGCCCAGGGATCGGAACAGATCCTGGGTGCTCTTGATTGCAAGAAGCAACGTCTCTCTGGAGGCGGCCATGAGAAGCCAGTCGTCCAGGTGCAGGGAACACGTGAGTGGCCCTGTCTCCTCAGAGCGCTGCCACGACTGCCATGCACTTGGTAAAGACCCTCGGTGCGGAAGACAGTCCGAAAGGAAGGGCTCGGAACTGAAGGTGGTGGTCGAGAAACTCGAAGCGCAGGAACCTCCTGTGCGCCTGAGCCATAGGGATGTGCAGGTAGGCATCCTGCATGTCTAGAGGCGCTAAAAGGCGTCCTGTTTGAGCATGGGGATAAGACCTGGAAGGGTCACCATACGGAATCTCTTGTAAGTGACCGACACATTGAGGTCGCTGAGGTCCAGAATTGGACGGAGGTCCCCTGTTTTCTTGGGAACCAGGAAGAAGTGGGAATAGTATCCTAGTCCTCTCTGGTTCTCTGGGACGTACTCTATCGCTCCCTTTCGTAGTAGCGCGAGTACTTCTTGCCAGATCAAGGCTTTGTGCTGACCCTGATACCGGGAGAGCAAAGGAGGCCTCGAGGGTGGCTTTCCTGCGAATTCTATAAAGTGGCCTAGACTGACCAACTGAAGAACCCACCTGTCGGTGGTAATGGCCTGCCATCCCGGCAGGAAGTTCGCAATGCGACCCCCGACTATAAACTCCCGTTGATCCTGAGGCGGGGGCCGGCAAGGAGGTCAGGCTGTGGCGGCAGATGGACCCGCTGGCTGGGCCTGCCTAGGAGAACGCTGGCCTCGGCTGGCGGGGTGTTTGCCCTGGGCTCTACGAAAACCAGAGCCCCTCTGAGGTGCAGCGGAGTGGGTCTGTTGCCTCTGCGTCCACGCGCGGAAACGGCTTTGGTTCCTACGAAAGGAACCAAGCTTAGGTCGGTACATGGCCTGAACCGACCTTACCGCCTTCCCGGCCTCTTGGAGTTTGGTAAGGATCTTTTCTGTAGGATTACCAAACAATACTTCTCCCTCAAAAGGGGCGTCCAAGATGTTCTTTTGGACGTCCGGGGTAAAACCGGAGACGCGCAACCAAGAGTGTCTCCGGAGGCAAACGCCAGAAGCTGCTGCTCGGGCGGATGAGTCAGCGAGTCATCGCGGCTCTTAGCGCTGGGTCCCACGTCTGAACCCGTGCGGAGAGCTGAAGCATCTCCTCCTTCTGCTCACCTTCGGGCATCTTTTCAGCCGCTTCCAGACCCTGTTCCCAAAGCGTTCTGGAACTGAACCATGTGGGTTAAATAGTTCAGGGATCTGATGGCGCAGGTAGCGGGCTGTCGTGCGCCTACCCAATGCGTCCAGTTGTTTGGACTCTGGGTCGGTGGCAGGGTGCTCAAATGTTGTGGCCTCTGTGACCGGTCATGTGAGGCTGTGATGACCAGAGAATCGGCCTGAGGATGCTCGTCAAGTACTGAGTAGTCCTTAGGAGCCTTGTACAAGCGATCAGCTTTCTTGGTCGCGCCGGGAGGCGAGTGTGGCGCTCCACGCAGCCTTGTGACGCTCCACGAAGTGTCAACCAAGGGTGGTACCACCACAGGCTTGGGGTCCTTTTGCAAGATATTTGGCAGTCGCACTCTTCGGGTCTAAGTCTTCAGCATCCCATCCCATGTTCTCTTGTATATGTCTCATAATATCAAGGAGCAGGGATCATCCGGAGGAGATCTAGGCATCTCACGTGGGTCCGGAGAAGGGATGGAGAGTGGAGATGGGATCTAGAGGTGGAGTAGTCTGATCCCGTGTCCTCCGTTGAAGGCGAACGTCGGCGTCTCCTGGATCTCTTGGGGCTGGGTGATCCAGAAGAGGATTTGACGGAGGTCTCCGTTTATCAGGTCTCCCCCTGGGAGGGGTTCTAGGCTCCGGGGAGGAGGAACCAGGCCTGCCGACCCGATGGCGAGGGGGCAGGAACCGATGGAGGAGGAGGAGGAGGAGGAGGGGGAGAACCATGTCTTTTTAATGGTATCCCACCAGTAGGTGAACAGATCTTTCACCTCCACTAGAGAGCCCGACGCGGCCCGGGTGCGGTGGGCGGTCGTCAGGTCCGCGTCGGCTCCACAGGGGCTCTGGTAATGGCGGGGATCCCTGGGAGTACCTCTACGGGACCGGGTCGCCCGTCTGGTCCTCGGCTGCTCTAGGTCCTCCTCCGATAGAGGCTCCTGACCGATGTCGGTCGGAGGCAACAGGGCCTTCTTCTTTTCAGGAGGGGCGGTCCGGTCCCCTACCGGGTCGCTGGGATGTAATGGCGGCGTCGGTCGTCGGGCCGGGCCCGGCTCCAGGAGAAGAGGCGCGGCTGACGGCTGTCTGGCCAGGCGTCTGGGCTCGAGCCTTTTAAAGGCGTGAGCTCCAACGTCTTGCGTGGAGGCACCGGCGAAGACCTGACGTCGGTGCCGAGGCGAGGAACCCGACTGCGGTGGTGATGGTGTCGTTCCCGGACTTCGCCAAGGCCCTGGAAGGAGGAAGGCCTGGCGGATTTCTCCTGAGATGAAGGTTTCTTGACTGCAGCGGGGAGATTTGAACCGAGCTACGGGACTCGAACCCTAGAAGGGACCTGGAAGGGCCTTCTCCTTCTCTTCTCCAGCGTGCTTGTGGACCCTGGAGCTTTCTCCCTTGGAGGACATGGTCTTCAGTTGTTCCTCCAGAAGAAGCATGCAAAGCCCTCTGGCCCGGATCGGGTACGGCTACTGAACCCTTGGCAAGAAGGACAGGCCGGGTATGTGGTCTGGGCCTGGGCACGGACGCAGGCCGTGTGGGGGTCCTTGAACGGGATCTGCTTTCCACAAGCGCACTTCGAAGGATGGCCCGAAGTTGGTGATGACATCAAGATCTTGCTTGAAGAGGATTCTGAAGATTTTCGAAAATTTTATCGAAAAAAGAACTATTCACGCGTCGCGCGCTAGACTGGTAACCGAAGGGGTCAGGTAGCTAAGTCGACGGCGGGAAAAGAACTGGGGAATCTGGCGGGACCGCCCCCTTTTGTACCACGCCTGACGTCGGAGGCGGGACCGACGTCGGGGGCGGTCCCCGCTGTAGTTAGCTAGCTAGAATTTTTCCGTGGGGTCCTGGCGCCTGGCGGCTTCGGTCCTAATGGTGTAACCTGCTGCAAGAGCTGTGTCTCGAAGTAAGATCAGTAGATCTTAGAGAACAGCTCTTGCAGCAGGACCCCCAATACTAAAGCCGACAGGCGATATCAAGGGCTGCAATCTTCTAACTAGCAGTATTCAGCGAGGACCGCCTCCGGCGTCCGGTCCGCCCAGCGAGGCGGTATCAGCTGGGCGGTCCGCCAAAATCTGAGTTCTCCACGGAGACTCCCGGCCGCTGGATGACATCAGAAGCGGAGACCGAGGATCCGCCATCAGAAGAAGAAAGGAAAATGAAAAAGCTCTACCGAGCCTGGTTAGGCCTTACCTCCTCCAAGGGGAATGGTAGGGGAGGAAGGTACCTGCTGCAGAGCTGTTCTCGAAGATCTACTGTTACGGTAAGTTCTTACGTAACTGTACTATCTTACTGAGATACAGCTCTTGCAGCAAACTTACCATTAGGACTGATTCCCAAGCAATGGCCCAGAGACACTCTAGGGAGGAGGCATAAGGAGATCTTGAAAATCCTGAATCTAGGACAGGAGACCCTGCAGAGCAGCAGGGCCGAAACCTGCTCTCGCTGCGTGAGGCGATATGCCGAGGCTCTAGTGCCTAATGAAGGTGTGCACTGAGCTCCATGTAGCTGCGGCACAAATGGCCGAGATGGAGACGTTCCACAGCGCTGCGAAGGAACTAGCCACCCCCCTAGTCGAGTGGCCCCGGACTGTGCCCGGAGGCTTCTGTTTGTTACTGTAGCAAAAAGAAATGCCCTGGACAAGCCAGCGAGAAACAGTCTGTTTTGAGACTGGTTGGCCCAACATCCTCTCAGCAAAGGAAATAAACAGCTGTGCGGATTTGCGATGCTGTTTGGTCCTGGTCAAGTAGTATCTTAAGGAGCGGTGAACATCTAGGGTGTGAAGCAGTGCTTCTCCTCTGTTGGTGTACCTGGGGAAGTACACCGGCAGATCGATGTCCTGATTAAGGGTAAGGGCTGAGACCACCTTAGGCAGGAATTTAGGATTCGTCCTCAGGGACACTCTGTCCTGGTGGAAAATTAAATAAGGTTCCTTACACATGAGGGCATGTAGCTCAGAGATTCTCCTTGCTGACGTAACAGCAACTAAAAATAACGTTTTCCACGACAGAAAACGTAGCTCACAATCTGCGGCAGGTTCAAAAGGGGGCAGCGTGAGCTGCTCCAGGACAAAGAGTAGGTCCCAAGGAGGACGGGATCCTTAATGGGTGGTCCTAAGGTGTAACACCCCTCAAAAATCACGAGAGGCATCGAGTTGTGCCACTGTGCATTGGCCTGCTCGGGTAGTGGTAGGCCGAAATCGCACAGAGGTGAACCTTAATTGAGGAGTAGGCAAGGCCTGAGTGAAAGAGGGAAAGCAGGTATTCTAAGACTGATTTTTCTGGGCATTCTAAAGGGGAGAGACCGCATGCCTGAGACCACAGGCAAAACCGGCGCCATTTCATGTCGTACGTCACATGCGTTGCCAGCTTTCTGGCAGCAGAAAGAAGTTCCGCCACCTCTTGCGAGACCCCATGTCGCAGAATGGCTATGTCTCGAGGAGCCAGGCATGCAGGTTCAGACAGTGTAAGTCCGGGTGGACTAGCGAACCCTCCTCTTGAGACAGTAGATGGGAGCTGATGGGCAACGAGAGTGGAGGTTCCCAGGACAATTGCGTCAGCATGGGGAACCAGATCTGTCTGGGCCAGAAAGGCGCTACCAGGATCATTGTTGTGTGCTCCCTGCGAAGTTTGAGAAGGACTCTCTGGATCAACGGGAAGGGAGGGAAAGCGTAGAGGAATCTGTCCGCCCAGGAGAGGGACAACGCGTCTCGCCAAAAAACACCAGGCTCTGGATCTAGCGAGCAAAAATTGGGCAGTTTTGCATTGGATGGGGAAGCGAACAAGTCCAATTCTGGAGTGCCCCATCGAAGAAACAGATCCTCTGCTACCTCCTGAAGAAGCTCCCACTCATGGACTCTGGCCTGGGATCGACTCAGGCCGTCTGCGATTGTGTTGTCCACTCCGGGAACATGAACTGCAATCAGGTTCGCGCCGTGTCGAATACCCAATCCCACACTCTCATAGCTTCCCTGCAGACAGGGTAAGAGTGTGTGCCTCCTTGTTTGTTGAGGTAATACATCACCGCTGTATTGTCTGTTTGAAGCAGAAGAGTACTCAGTGGAATTTCTGACTGGAAGGCTTGCAGGGCATAAAGGACCACCCTCATCTCCAGAATGTTGATGTGGAGGTGAGCCTCCTGAGGGGTCCACGTTCCCTGAGACCTCACCCCGTTCAGGTGTGCCCCCCACCCCAGCCCTGAGGCGTCTGTGGAGAGGATTACCTCCGGGGACAGTGCTACAAATGGAACACCCGCAGAGAGTGTCCTGGGTCTAGCCACCATTGCCAGTCTCGAATCACGGCCCTCGTGATTCTGACTAGCTGCTGCATATGGTCTTGCCTTTGATCCCATTGCACTTTCAGCATCCACTGAGTTACCCGCATGTGGAGCCTTGCCATCGGGACGGTTGGAATGGCCGCAGCCATATGTCCGAGCAGGCGAAGGACCAGTCTGGCAGGGACGGTCTTCTTTGCAGAAAGTTCCCTGATGAGGGACCTGATGCACTCCGCTCTGTCCTCGGGAAGAAAAGCTTTCCCTTGGACGGTGTCCAGAACTGCGCCTATGAACTGCAGCTTCTGGGACGGTACCAGGAGAGACTTCTCGTAGTTGATAAGAATGCCCAGCGACTGAAAAAGAGCTTGGGTGTTCTGGATAGCCAACAACAGTGCCTCTCTGGAGGCGGCCATGAGAAGCCAGTCGTCCAGGTACGGGAACACGTAGTGGCCCTGTCTCCTTAGAGACGCTGCCACGACTGCCATGCACTTGGTAAAGACCCTGGGGGCCGATGACAGTCCGAAAGGAAGCGCCCGGAACTGAAAGTGGTGGCCGAGAAACTCGAAGCGCAGGAACCTCCTGTGCGCTTGAGCAATGGGGATGTGCAGGTGGCGTCCTGCATGTCCAGTGGCGCCAAAATCGTCCTTCTTCAAGCATGGAATAAGACCCTGGAGGGTCACCATGCGAAACCGTTTGTAGGCGACCGACATGTTGAGGTCGCTGAGGTCCAAAATTGGACGGAGGTCCCCTGTTTTCTTTGGAACCAGAAAGAAGTGGGAATAGTAGCCTGCTCCTCTCTGGTTCTCCCGGACGTACTCCACCGCTCCTTTTTGCAGAAGCGCGAGTACTTATTGCCTGATAAGCAATCTGTGCTGACCCAAGTAGTGGGAGAGCAGAGGAGGCCTTGTGGGTGGCTTGTCTACGAACTCTATAAAGTGGCCTTTTTTGACCAATTGGAGTACCCACCTGTCGGTGGTGATAGACTGCCACCCTGGCAGGTGGTCCGCTATACGACCCCCGACCTTGGTGTCCCGTTGATCCTGAGGGGGCGGGAAGGAGTCATGCTGTGGCGGCTGAGGGTCCTGCAGGCTGGGCCGACTTGGTGGGACGTTGGCCTCTGCCTGAGGACGACTTCCCCTGGGCTTTCGGGGAAGGCCCTCTGTTGCGGGCAGGCAGGACTGTTGTCTCTGAGTCCGACGCAGCAGCTCTGGTTCTCTGAGGGAACCGGGCCTGGGTCTATACATGGCATGGACAGACCTCACGGCCCTGGCCTCCTGAAGCTTGGTGAGGACCTTCTCCGAAGACTCACGAAGAAACTTGCTCGTGGATGGGGCATCCAGTATGTTCTTCTGGGCGTCCGGGGTGAATCCGGAGACATGAAGCCATGAGTGTCTCCGGAGGCATACGCCTGAGGCTGCCGCTCTGGCCGAGGAGTCCGCGGAGTCATACGCGGCTCGAAGCACCTGGGTTCCCATGTCTGAACCCGTGCGGAGGAGCTGAAGCAGTTCTTCCTTCTGCTCACCTTCTGGCATCTTTTCTGCCAGCTCTAGTCCCTGCTCCCACAAGGCATTCTGAAACTGGACCATGTGGGTGAGATAGTTGAGGGACCTAATGGTGCAGGTTGCAGCTGCGTACGTGCGCCTGCCCACGCGTCCAATTGCTTGGACTCTGGGTCCGGTGGCAGGGTGCTCAGATGTTGTGGCCTCTGGGACCGGTCATGTGAGGCTGTAATGACCAGGGAATCGGCCAGAGGATGAGATGCCAAGTACTGGTCCTCCCTAGGGGCCTTGTACAGGCGGTCAGCCTTCTTCGGCATCGCCGGGAGCGAATGTGGACGTTTCCACGCTGCCTTGGTGACGTCCACGAAGGTGTCCACCAAGGGTGGTACCACCACAGGCTTTGGGTCCTTTTGCCGAAGATAACGTGCAAGGCGTAGCCTCTCGGGGTCAAGTTCTTCTGCGTCCCAGCCCATATTCTCTTGGATATGCCTCATAATCTCTGAGAACGATGGGTCATCCGGAGGAGATCTTGGGAGCTCACGTGGGTCCGGAGAGGGGACGTTGATGGGAGAAGGGGATCTGGATCTGTCTGAGAAGTCCGATCCCGAGTCCTCCGTCGAGGCAGTGGGCGTCTTCTGGGTCTCTTGGGGCTGGTGACCCTGAAGAGATCTGGACGGAGGTCTCCTCTTTTCCTGGTCTGCCTCTAGGAGATTCAACAGGCTCCTGGGGGAAGGTACTCGGCCTGCTGCCCCGGATGGGGTGGGGGGCGCTGGGGCCGGTGGAGTCACGGGTGGAGGAGGAGGAGGTGGTGTGGGAACCACGTCCTTTTTTATGGTATCCCACCAAAAGGTGAACAGCTCCTTGACCTCAGAAATATTGAGACCTGGCGACGGGCGGGCGCCGGTGGTTGGTCATCAGGTTCAGCGTCGGCCCTGCAGGGTCTCTGGTTAGGAGAGGGTTCCCTCAGGGTTCCGACAGGACCGAGGTTGCCCGTCTGGTCCTCGGGCTGTGTTGCTCCTCTTCCGTGAGCGCCTCTTGGCGGCGTCGGTAGGTGGCGTAGGAGTTCCTCTATCTGCTGGCGGACTCGGTCCCCAGCCTGCATCAGCAGGTGGAGAAGGCCTGACGGCGGCAGGCGTCTGGCTGTCGTCGGGTCCCGGGCACAGTGGTGCTGGCCGGCGTCGGGTGGGCTGGCGTGGTCCGGCGTCCTCTGGCGATGTCGTTCCTTGGTTTCCGCTGGGGTGGAGGAGGCAAGGAGACCGACCGGACGTCGGGGGCCGAGTGGCGGGAGCCGGACTTATGGTGATGGCGGTCCCCTGACCTCGGCGAGGCCTTGGACGATGAGGAAGAAGGCCTGGAGGGCGAAACAGGCTGCTGAGTGGAGGAACCGGAGGAAGACTTGACCGCGACCGGGGGAGGCTGAGAGCGGGCCCGGGAAGGTGAGCGGTCGGACCGGAAGCCGGAGCTACGGGAGTCGGAAGCCCTAGAAGGGGATTTTGATCTCACCCTCTCCCTGTGTTTCTCGAGGTGCCGGCGGGCTTTCTCGGAGGATTCCCCCTTGGAGGCAGGATCCATGGCCTTCAATCTCTCTTCCAGAAGGTAAGCTTGGAGGGCCTTCTGACGACGGATCCGGGTCAGACTATTGAAGCCTTGACAGAAGGAGCAGGCCCGGGTGTCGTGGTCTGGGCCTAAGCACCGCACGCAAGCCGAATGTGGGTCTTTAAAGGGAATTTGCTTCCGCAGGCACACTTTGACGGATGGCCCTCTCCGGATGTTGGAGAGGACATTCAGATGGAGACTATTCGTAGAAAATAAAGTTTCCAGGGAAGCGAGAAAAGAACTTTTCCAGGCGTGTGGCGCTAGACACTGACCGGAGGTCGAGACATGCAAGTCGACAGCGGGAAAGAACTGAGGATTCTGGCGGGACGCCCCTTATGTACTATAGCCTGGCGGCGGGGGCCGGCGTCGGGCGATCCGAGTGAAGACCGCTAGCTAGAAGATTCCCTTGGGGTCCTGACGCCTGCCGGCTTCAGTCCTAATGGTGTAACCTGCTGCAAGAGCTGTATCTCGAAGTAAGATCTGGCGGATGTCCTAGCGAAACCCCTGGCAGAGCTTTTCACCATCTCTCTGAGGACAGGGTGGGTGCCCCAGGACTGGAAGGTGGTACATATAGTGCCTATCCACAAGGGGGGATCAAGGGAGGTGGCAGGGAACTACAGGCCTGTCAGCCTGACATCGGTGGTGGGCAAGGTGATGGAGGGCATTGTCAAGGAGAGGCTGGGGGGACCTGGAAAAGTCAGGGTGCCTGGACGATAGACAGCATGGATTCGTCCCGGGGAAATCGTGTCAGACAAACCTTGTGGAGTTCTATGACTGGGTGACGAGTGCCTTGGACCTGGGTAGACCAGTGGACGTCCTCTTTCTAGACTTCAGCAAGGCATTTGACTCTGTTCCTCATGTGGGCCTGTTGGATAAGCTGGGAGAAATGGGGGTGGGGAACCAGATGATCAGATGGATAGGTAACTGGCTCCAGGACCGGACCCAGAGGGTCGTAGTTGGTGGGATAGTCTCATCCCCAAGGAGGGTCATTAGTGGGGTCCCACAGGGATCAGTCCTTAGGCCCCTCCTGTTCAACGTCTATGTCTCTGACATAAGGACAGGTATCAGGAGTGAGATGAGTCTCTTTGCGGATGACTCAAAACTGGGGGCGGTGGTGGATGGGGAGGAGGGGAGGGTGGCCCTACAGGGGGACCTGGAGGCTCTGGAAAGATGGTCTAGAAAGTGGAATCTGAGATTCAATGCAGGGAAATGCAAGGTACTGCACCTGGGGGCCAGAAACCCAGGCCAAGTGTACACCTGGGGGGGGGATGCTACAAGTCTCGATGGCTGAGAGGGACCTGGGGGTGGTGGTGGATGTCAAGATGAACAACTCGGAGACTTGTAGGAGGGCAGCAGCCAAGGCCAACAGGATGCTGCGATGCATCACAGGGATCACCTCAGAAGGAGGAAGTGATACTCCCTCTGTATAACTGCTTGGTGAGGCCGCACCTCAAGTACTGAGTGCAGTTTTGGAGAGCCACATTAAGAGGGACATTAAACTCCTGGAGAGGGTCCAGAGGAGGCAACAAAATGATTTGGGGCTTGGGGACAGGACCTATGAAGAGAGGCTTGAAGAGCTAAATATGTACACATTGGAAGAGAGAAGGACCGGGGGACATGATAGAGGTCTTCTGGTACATGAAGGGGGTAAATAGGGAGGAACAGTCAGGGTGCTTGAAGGAAGGAGGAGGGGCCACTAAGGGCATGGGTGGAAGCTGGATGGGGAAGATTCAGGGGAGAAAGGAAGAGGTGCTATTTCACTGAGAGGGTGGTGGAGCCATGGAATGTGCTGCCTAGGGGGCTGGTGGAGGCAGAGACGGTGGAGGGGTTCAAGAGGGGGTGGGACAGGTACAGGGGAAGGGTTCTGGAAGCAAAATCCAATGCAGCGAGAATATCCGGAACTGGGAAGGGAGAAGCCAGAGAAGGCGAGGGGGGCAGCAAGGTCAGCTCCCAGGGTGGAGGCTGACCAAACGAGCAAACGCGAAAGACCGTTAGGCCTATTCTGCTGTCATTTTAGTATGTTAGCATTCATATCCACCACTTCCTGAGGTAGGCCGTTCCATGCATCCACCACCCTTTCTGTGAAAAAGAACTTCCTCACATTACCCCTTAATCAGCCTCCCTCTAATCTCATGCTGTGTCCTCTTGTCCTATTTTTCTTATATTGAAACATGTTAGAATCTTTCACCTTGTTAATGCCCTGAAGGTGTTTGAATGTTTTGATCATATCACCTCTCTCTCTCTCTCTCTCCTGTGCTCTAGGGTATACATATTGAGCTCTGTTAATCTGTCCTCATATGTTTTCTGATGCAGTCTCTGCACCATTTTTGTTGCCCTTCTCTGGACTGCCTCAATTTGGTTAATGTCCCTGTGAAGGTGTGGTCTCTAGTACTGCACGCAGTACTCCAGATGGGGCCTAACCAGTGTCTTGTAAAGAGGGATTATTACCTCCCTTTTCCGACTTGTGATACCCCTACTAATAGCCCCTAACATCCCTCTAGCCTCACCTACTGCTTTAGTGGTCTGCTTGGTTGATTTCAGGTCATCGGTGACAATGATGCCCAAGTCTCTCTCTTCCCTTGTGACTGCCAGCAACTCCCCTCCCAGCCTATAGGTGGCTTCAGGGTTTCTCTTCCCTATGTGCATGATCTTGCACTTCTTTGCATTAAACCCCAGTTGCCACTCTTCTGACCATTTTGCTAGTTTATCCAGATCTCTGCTCATTCTGCCCACCCCATCTGGATCATCTACTCTGTTGCAGATCTTGGTATCATCTGCAAACAGACAAACCTTACCCTCCAGTCCATCTGCAATGTCATTGATGAAAATACTGAAGAGGACTGGCCCCAGGACTGATCCTTGAGGTACCCCACTTTTGACTTGCATCTCTTCTGACTGTATACCATTTACCACCACTCTCTGTCTGCCAGTCAACAAGTTTGTCACCCAGTTGACCAACATCTGACCCACCCCAAGCCTACCCAGCTTATTAATCAATCTTCTATGTGGAACAGTACTGAAAGCTTTGCTGAAGTCAAGGTAGGCGACATCAACTGCTCCCCCTTGGTCCACCACTCTGGTTACCCAGTCAAAGAAATCCATGAGATTAGTTTGACAGGACCTTCCTTTTGTAAACCCACACTGTCTTGGATCCTGTGCTCCTATGGATTTCAGGTGTTGCACTATCATTTCCTTAAGGAGTGCCTCCATAAACTTGCCCATTACTGAGGTAAGACTGACTGGTCTGTAGTTCCCTGCCTCCTCCCTGCTACCACTCTTGTGGGGCGGGATCACATGAGCCCTTCTCCAGTCTTCTGGGACCTCTCCTGTGCTCAGAGACTCACTAAACAGTTCTGATAATGGCTCTGCTAGTTCCACCCCTTAGTTCCTTTATTACCCTGGGATGTATGCCATCAGGTCCCATTGCCCTGTCCACCCTGAGCTCATCAAGCTCTTGTAGGACCCTTTCTTTTGTGAAGGGATTAGTGCTCACCTCCTTCCCCCGTGTCCATGGTGCTGAGCTGTGGGCCCTGCCCTACCTTCTCTTCAGAAAATACTGAGCAGAAGCATCTATTTAGAATAGATGCTTTTACATGGTCCTCCTCCTCACATGCCCCCTTATCTCCTTTGATCTTGGCAATACCCCCTCTGGACTTTCTCCTTTCACTAATGTATCTATAGAAAGTCTTGTCACCTTCTTTTATTGTCTGTACTAGTGTTTCCTCGGTTTGGCCCTTTGCCTGCTTTACTGCCTTCCCTGCTTCCCTTAGGGAAGTTTTGTATGCCTCCCTATCTTCATCCTGCTGTGTTCCCTTCTATTTCCTGAAGGCTAGCCTTTTGGCTCTGACCTTTTCTGCTACTGTTTTTGAGAACCAAAGTGGTTTCCTCCTTCTTTTGCACTTCCTTTTCTCTCTAACACAATTGGATGTTGCATCAACTATTGCATCCTTAATGCTTGCCCACTTTGCCTGTACCCCCTCACCTGTGTTTCTTTTTGCCAGGGCTAGCTTAACTCTGTTGGCCATCTTATCAAAGTCAGCTCCTCTGAAGTCCCATATTTTTGCCTTGGAATGGGATGATTTAGTTGTAGTGGCCAAACTGAACCATACCATGTGATGGTCACTGGCCCCCCAGGTGACCTACCTGGAGATCTACGATCCTTTCCCTGTTAGTCAGTACTAGATCTAGGATAGCTCCGTCTCTTGTGGGTTGTTATATCAGTTGTTTGAGGCCTTCCCCCTGCAGGGAATCCACCAAGATATTTTATACAGCAGATGCATCAATATGGGCCCACTGGCAAAGGGAAGAGGGGTAATTTCTGGGCAGGATGCAACTTTTGCCCTCTTGGTGCATGTTAGCACTGTCTTTGACTGGTAGTTTACAATTCTTAAGCCTAAGGATGCAGAGGTATAAGTTCTTTTACTCATAACATCTACCTTCCTGGATTCTATGTCAAGAAGCAAAGAGCTGATGTGACTAGGGGCTCTAGAGTGGTCATAAGTAGCCATGATAACCACAGAATCTGTTTCCGGCTGGAAACGATACTAAGGCTTAAAAGACTGAGCAGGGCACTGCTTATCAGCCATTCTAGGTACTGCAGGCAAGGTGTTAGACCTATGACAAGCAGCAAAGGTAGCATCCTGTAATGCAGGATTATACAGGAGAAATCACAATGGATGGTGCAGTGGGAACCTCCAAAAGAACAGGTTACTCACCTCTAACAGTAGTTCTAGGAGTGGTATATGTTGTTCATCCACACTTCTTGGCATGTCCCCTTCCACTTTAAATCTTGCCGGAAGTCTTCAAGCTGGCTCCTCCCACCCACCTGGGTGGTAGATACCTCGGTTCTGCCCCATGCCGTCAGATCTTAGCCGGCTGGAAGCAAGGTTGTGCGCCCGAGGCCGGAGAGGTCGGGTGTGTGTGTGTGTGTATGAACAACATATACCACTCCTAGAACTACTGTTACAGGTGAGTAACCTGTTCTTCTTGGAGCGTGGATATGCTGTTCATCCACACTTCTTAGCGAACTCCAAGCAGTTCTCCGGGATGAAGGAGGCAAAGCGCACACCCTACTCGGAAATAAAGATTGGAGAACCGAGGCCCCAAAACCAGCATCCCGGCATGACTCAAGGTCGATGTGGTAGTGAGTAATAAAGGTGTTTGCTGACTTCCAGGTAGCAGCCCAACAGGTTTCCTGGATAGGGATGTCCCTGGAAGCAGCCACCGATGCAACAGTATGGCCAGTAGAATGAGCTCTTATCCCTCTGGGTGGCTCCTTGCACGCTAACTCATAGCACAGACCTATGCATGATGTAATCCATCTTGCTATGGTCCGTTTGGCTGCAGGGCTGCCAGATGCGGGTTCAGCGTAGGTGACAAACAGCTGGCGAACCTCTCCCCGAATTTCTGCTGTTCTCTCCTTATAATAGGAGAGAGCATGTCTCTGGTCCAACGTATGGAGCCTGTACACGGCATCCAAAGTGTAATTAGGGTAGTATACCAGCAGAGTCAACACCTGGTTAAGGTGAAACTCTGACACCACCTTCGGAAGAATTTCGGGTTGGACCACAGGACTACTCTGTCCCTGTAGAAGACCAGATAAGGGGAGTCCACCGAAAGCGCCTGGAGCTCTCCTGTCCTTCTGGCTGATGTGATAGCCACCAGGAAGGCCATCTTCCACAAGTGTAAGAGCTCACACTTGTGCATGGGTTCGAATGGCTTGCCCATGAGCTTTGCCAAAACCAGCAACAGATCCCACAGAGGTGGAGGTTCACGCACCGGAGGGGATATGTGATCTAGAGCCTTTGAAAAGCGCCCGACCACTGTCTCCCTGCGCCAATGTTGGCTGGCGGGCCTACCGGTAAGCAGAGATGGCTGCCAGGTGCACCCTAAGGGTCGATGACCGTAGACCACCTTTGGAGAGGGACAAAAGGTAATCAAGAATGTTACCCACAGAGCAGGATAAGGGTCAGACTCTTATCCTGGCACCAAATAAAACCTTTTTCCATTTGAAGGCATAACATTTCCTGAGTCGATTCTTCTGGGATGCCTCCGCCACGTGTAGAAATCATTGGAAAGACCCAAAGCCTGGAACTCTAGCAGCTCAGGTACCAGGCTGTGAGGTGCAGAGATTGAAGGTCCGGATGAAGGACCTTCCCTGAAACTAGAGATATCAGGTCCGAGCATGTGAAGCCGCTCCTGGGGCCTGCAGTTGAGGCTGAGGAGATCTGGATACCAGAACTGGCGTGGCCAGTCTGGGCCTACCAGGAGCACCTTTGCCTTGTCCCTCCTCGCCTTGAGTAACACCTTGTGGATCAAGGGAAATGGGGGGAAGGCGTATAAAAGGCCTAAGGTCCACGGCCTTGAGAAGGCATTCCCCTGCAGTGAGCCTTGCTGGGGGGGGCAGGCATGGTACAGTCTCAGCTTGGTGTTTTCCCTGGAGGCAAATGGGTCCACCAGCGCTTTACCCCAATGGGACAACAGGCTGTAAACTACCTCTGGATGGAGAGACCACTTGTGGGATATCTGGCTATCGCAGTTGACAGCATCCGCCAGCTGGTTTGAGGCTCCTGCCACATGGATGGCTAGGAGATCCGCCTCCAACCGATTTAGGAGGGTCCAGATGCATAGCACCTCCTTGCACAGCAGGCGAGTGCGTGCAGCCCGTTGTTGAAGTACTACATGGTCATGGTATTGTCCGTCTGGACTTGAACTACTTGACACGGAGCTGAGAAGCGACGCTGACAGTGCCAGTCTGACTGCTCTGATCTCCAACAGGTTGATGTGGCATCAGGACTCCTCGGGGCCAGAACCCGTGGGCTCTGCTGTCCCCATGTGGCTCCCAGCCCATGAGAGAGAGCATCGGTCGTAAGAACAACAGTCAGCTCGGAGCGGACAATGGGGATCCCTTCCTGAAACCATTCTGGGGCAGTCCACCATTGGAGGTGTCCCACATCTTCTGGAGTTACAGTGATCAGCTGGTTGAAGTGACCATGGCGCTGGAGTCCACTGGGCGGCCAGCTCCCACTGGAGGGGTGCATGTGCCACCTGGCCCAACGGACCACTGAGGTGCAAGCCACCATGCAGCCCAGAAGGCAGAAAGTCCCAGGCAGGGTGCAAGTGCCCAACCAGAAATTATCGGGCAAAGGAGGAGAGAACCTCCGCCCTGTCTGCCTGGAGCCGAGCTCTAGCTAGACGACAGTGGAGCTCTGCCCGATGGAAGCCCATCACCTGAGAAGGCAAGAGTTCCAACTTGGCCTCGTGACATCAGGAGGCCGAGTTGAAGCAGGTTCAGAGGGCCAGATCCCTGGACCTCTCCACCTCCTGAAGGGAGGAACCTGCCAAGAGCCAATCATCGAGATAAGGGTAAATTCGGACTCCTCGACGCCAAAGGTAGGCCATCACCACTGCAATGCATTTGGTGAAGACCCGAGGGGCAGATGACAGGCCGAACGGCATGGCTCAGAACTTGTACAGGGTCCCCTCGACCCTGAAGCAGAGAAACCGCTGGTGGGATGGACGGATAGGGACGTGAAAGAGCCGTCCTGTAGATCCACAGAACAGAACATGTTGCGCTCCAGGGATGGTATGATGTGGTTCAGAGTTACCATCCGGAAGGTGTGAGACCTGAGATATTAATTCAGGGCATGGAGATCTAAGATGGGGTGCCAACCCCCCATCCGCTTGGGCACCAGGAAGTACCTGGAAACAAAGCCTGGGTCTGTCGGGGGATCCAGCACTGGAGCTATAGCCTCCCTGAGGAGGAGCTGAGCTATGTTGTCTCAATGAGCCGATTGGGTGCAAGCTGAGATCCTTTCCTCCCAAGGGGTGCAGGCTCGGCTGGGAGGGTACTGCTCGAACTCTAGAGGCAGTCCCTGACTGACCACTTTGAGAACCCACCTGTCGAAGTGATATCGGATCAGGCTGAAAGAAAGTGGTGGAGCTGGTCCCCCATGGGAGGACCCAGAGCTGTTAATGGCGGGGAATAGGGAGGCCACCCCAACCCGACACTGAGCAGGCTTGAAGAGGAGGAGCAGGACCCTGCGCCTCGGCCTCCCTTACAGGGCTGTTGAGGGCCCTGCTTGGGCCATGAGCGCCAGCTTGAGCCTGTTGCTGACCTCCTTGATAGGAGAGCTGCCTGACCGCAGAGGAAGAATGCAGAAATGCTTCTTTTTTCTTCTGCTGGTTCTTGCCCGAAGAACCCTTAGCAGAAGTGTCTAGGGAGGGGCATAAAGGAGATCTTGAAAATCCTGAATCTAGGACAGGAGACCCTGCAGAGGCAGCAGAGGCGAAACCTGCTCTCCATGGTGAGGCCGATAATGACGAGGCTCTGAGTGCCTAATGAGGTGTGCACTGGGCTCCATGTAGCTGCGGCACAAATGGCCGAGATGGAGCGTTCATGGCGCTGCGAAGAACTAGCCACCCCTAGTCGAGTGGCCCCGGACTGTGCCGGAGAGGCTTCTGTTTGTTACTGTAGCAAAAGAAATGCCCTGGACAAGCCAGCGAAAACAGTCTGTTTGAGACTGGTTGGCCCATCTCTCTCAGCAAAGGAAATAAACAGCTGTGCGGTTGCGATGCTGTTTGGTCCTGGTCAAGTAGTATCTTAAGGAGGCGGTGAACATCTAGGGTGTGAAGCAGTGCTTCTCCTCTGTTGGTAGTACCTGGGGAAGTACACGGCAGATCGATATCCTGATTAAGGGTAGGGCTGAGACCACCTTAGGCAGGAATTTAGGATTCGTCCTCAGGGACACTCTGTCCTGGTGGAAAAATAAATAAGGTTCCTTACACATGAGGAATGTAGCTCAAGTTCTCCTTGCTGGCGTAACAGCAACTAAAAATAACGTTTTTCCGACAGAAAACGTAGCTCACAATCTGCGGCAGGTTCAAAGGGGCAGCGTGAGCTGCTCAGGACAAAGTAGGTCCCAAGGAGGACGGGATCCTTAATGGGTGGTCTAAGGTGTAACACCCCCTCAAAAAATCACGAGATGCATCGGAGTTGTGCCCTGTGCATTGGCCCTGCTCGCGTAGTGGTAGGCGAAATGCCTGAGGTGAACCATAAGTGAGGAGTAGGCAAGGCCTGGGTGAAAGAGGAAAGCAGGTATTCTAAGACTGATTTTCTGGGCATTCTAAGGGAGAGCCGCATGCCTGAGACCACAGGCAAAACCGGGCGCCATTTCATGTAAATGACGTCACATGCGTTGCCAGCTTTCTGGCAAGAAAAATTCCGCCACCTCTTGCGAGACCCCATGTCACAGAATGGCTATGTCTCGAGAGCCAGGCATGCAGGTTCAGACAGTGTAAGTCCGGGTGGACTAGAGAACCCTCCTCTTGAGACAGTAGATGGGAGCTGATGGGCAGCGAGGTGGAGGTTCCCAGGACAATTGCGTCAGCATGGGGAACCAAATCTGTCTGGGCCAGAAAGCTACCAGGATCATTGTTGTGTGCTCCTCGAAGTTTGAAGGACTCTCTGGATCAGCGGAAGGGAGGGAAGCGTAGAGGAATCTGTCCGCCCAGGAGAGGACAACGTCTCGCCAAAAACACCAGGCTCTGGATCTAGCGAGCAAAATTGGGCAGTTTTGCATTGGATGGGAAGACAAGTCCAATTCTGGAGTGCCCCATCGAAGAAACAGATCCTCTGCTACCTCCTGAAGAAGCTCCCACTCATGGACTCTGGCCTAGGATCGACTCAGGCCGTCTGCGATTGTGTTGTCCACTCCGGGAACATGAACTGCAATAAGGTTGGCGCCGTGTCGAATTACCCATTCCCACACTCTCATAGCTTCCCTGCAGACGGGATAAGAGTGTGTGCCTCCTTGCTTGTTGAGGTAATACATCCCTGCTGTATTGTCTGTTTGAAGCAGAAGAGTACTCGGTGGAATTTCTGACTGGAAGGCTTGCAGGGCATAAAGGACCACCCTCATCTCCAGAATGTTGATGTGGAGGTGAGCCTCCTGAGGAGTCCACGTTCCCTGAGACCTCACCCGTTCAGGTGTGCCCCACCCCAGCCCTGAGGTCTGTGGAGAGGATTACCTCCGGGGACAGTGCTACAAATGGAACACCCGCAGAGGTGTACCTGGGTCTAGCCACCATTGCCAGTCTCAAATCACGGCCCTCGTGATTCTGACTAGCTGCTGCATATGGTCTTGCCTTTGATCCCATTGCACTTTCAGCATCCACTGAGTTACCCGCATGTGGAGCCTTGCCATCGGGACGGTTGGAACGGCTGCAGCCATATGTCCGAGCAGGGAAGGACCAGTTTGTGAGGGCGGTCTTCTTTGCAGAAAGTTCCTGATGGGGACCTGATGCACTCCGGCTCTGTCCTCGGGAAGAAAAGCTTTCCCTTGGACGGTGTCCAGTACTAAGCCTATGAACTGCAGCTTCTGGGGCGGTACCAGGAGAGACTTCTCGTAGTTGATAAGAATGCCCAGCGACTGAAAAAGAGCTTGGGTGTTCTGGATAGACAACAACAGTGCCTCTCTGGAAGCGGCCATGAGAAGCCAGTCGTCCAGGTACGGGAACACGTAGTGGCCCTGTCTCCTTAGAGACGCTGCCACGACTGCCATGCACTTGGTAAAGACCCTGGGGGAATGACAGTCCGAAAGGAAGTGCCTGGAACTGAGTGGTGGCCAAGAAACTGAGCGCAGGAACCTCCTGTGCGCTTGAGCAATGAGGATGTGCAGATGGCGTCCTGCATGTCCAGTGGCGCAAAAATCGTCCTTCTTCAACATGGGAATAAGACCCTGGAGGTCACCATGCGAAACCGTTTGTAGGCGACCGACATGTTGAGGTCGCTGAGGTCCAAAATTGGATGGAGGTCCCCTGTTTTCTTTGGAACCAGAAAGAAGTGGGAATAGTAGCCTGCTCCTCTCTGGTTCTCCCGGACGTACTCCACCGCTCCTTTTTGCAGAAGCGCGAGTACTTATTGCCTGATAAGCAATCTGTGCTGACCCAAGTAGTGGGAGAGCAGAGGAGGCCTTGTGAGTGGCTTGTCTACGAACTCTATAAAGTGGCCTTTTTTGACCAATTGGAGTACCCACCTGTGGTGGTGATAGACTGCCACCCTGGCAGGTGGTCCTGTCGACCCCCAACCTTGGTGTCCCGTTGATCCTGAGGAGGGGCGGGAAGGAGTCATGCTGTGGCGGCTGAGGTCCTGCAGGCTGGGCCGACTTGGTGGGACGTTAGCCTCTGCCTGAGGCGACTTCCCCTGGGCTTTCGGGGCAAGAGCCCTCTGTTGGGGCAGGCAGGACTGTTGTCTCTGAGTCCACGACACAGCAGACTCTGGTTTCTCTGAAGGAACCGGGCCTGAGGTCTATATACATAGCATGGACAGACCTCACGGCCTCTGGCCTCCTGAAGCTTGGTGAGGACCTTCTCCGAAGCTCACCGAAGGATTTCGCTGTGGAATGGGGCATCAGTATGTTCTCTTGGACGTCCGGGGTGAATCCGGAGACATGAAGCAGTGAGTGTCTCGGAGGCATCGCCTGAGGCTGCCGCTCTGGCCGAGAATCCCAGGAGTCATCTCACAGCTCGAAGCACCTGGGTTCCCATGTCTGAACCCGTGCAGAGGAGAGCTGAAGCAGTTCTTCCTTCTGCTCACCTTCTAGCATCTTTCTGCCAGCTCTAGTCCCTGCTCCCACAAGGCATTCTGAAACTGGACCATGTGGGTGAGATAATTGAGGACCTAATGGTGCAGGTTGCAGCTGCGTGCGTCGCCTGCCTCGCGTCAATTGCTTGGACTCTGGGTCAGTGGCAGGGTGCTCAGATGTCGTGGCCTCTGGGACCCGGTCATGTGAGGCTGTGATGACCAGGGAATCGGCCAGAGGATGAGATGCCAAGTACTGGTCCTCCCTAGGGGCCTTGTACAGGCGGTCAGCCTTCTTCGGCATCGCCGGGAGCGAATGTGGACGTTTCCACGCTGCCTTGGTGGCGTCCACGAAGGTGTCCACCAAGGTGGTACCACCACAGGGTATGGGTCCTTTGCTGAAGATAACGCAGGCGTGGCCTCTCGGGGTCAAGTTCTTCTGCGTCCCAGCCCATATTCTCTTGGATATGCCTCATAATCTCTGAGAACGATGGGTCATCCGGAGGAGATCTTGGGAGCTCACGTGGGTCCGGAGAGGGGACGTTGATGGGAGAAGGGGATCTGGATCTGTCTGAAAAGTCTGATCCCGAGTCCTCCGTCGAAGGCGAGTGACGGCGTCTTCTGGGTCTCTTGGGACTGGGTGACCCTGAAGAAGATCTGGACGGAGGTCTCCTCTTTTCCACTGGTCTGCCTCTAGGAGATTCAACAGGCTCCTGGGGGGAAGGTACTCGGCCTGCTGCCCCGGATGGGGTGGGGGGCGCTGGGGCCGGTGGAGTCACGGGTGGAGGAGGAGGAGGTGGTGTGGGAACCATGTCCTTTTTATGGTATCCCACCAAAAGGTAAACAGCTCCTTGACCCCAGAAATATTGAGACCTGACGACGGGCCGGGCGCCGGTGGTTGGTCATCAGGTTCCGGCGTCGGCCCTGCAGGGGTCTCTGGTTAAGGAGAGGGTTCCCTCAGGGGTTCGACAGGACCGAGTTCGCCCGTCTGGTCCTCGGGCTGTGTTGGCTCCTCTTCCGTGAGCGCCTCTTGGCCGACGTCGGTAGGTGGCGTAGGAGTTCCTCTATCTGCTGGCACGGACATCGGTCCCCCAGCCTGCATCCGCGGTGGAGAAGGCCTGACCGGCGACGGGCGTCTGGCTGTCGTCGGGTCCCGGGAACGGTGGTGCTTGGCCGACGTCGGGTGGGCTGACGTCGGGTCCGACGTCCTCTTGAGCGATGTCCGTTCCTTGGTTTTCCGCTGGGGTGGAGGAGGCAAGGAGACCGACCGGACGTCGGGGGCCGAGTGGCGGGAGCCGGACTTATGGTGATGGCGGTCCCCTGACCTCGGCGAGGCCTTGGACGATGAGGAAGAAGGCCTGGAGGGCGAAACAGGCTGCTGAGTGGAGGAACCGGAGGAAGACTTGACGCGGCAGGGGAGGCTGAGCGGGCCGGGAAGGTGGCGGTCGGACGGAAGCGGGACTACGAGGTCGGAAGCCCTAGAAGGATTTTGATCTCACCCTCTCCCTGTGTTTCTCGAGGTGCCGGGCTTTCTGAGGAGGATTCCCCTTGAGGCAGGATCCATGGCCTTCAATCTCTCTTCCAGAAGGTAAGCTTGGAGGGCCTTCTGGCAGGGATCCAGGTCAGACTATTGAAGCCTTGACAGAAGGAGCAGGCCAGGTGTCGTGGTCTGGGCCTAAGCACCGCCGCAAGCAGAATGTGGGTCTTTAAAGGAATTTGCTTCCCTGAGCGCACACTTTGACGGATAGCCCTCTGCGGATGTTGGAGAGGACATTCAGATGGGAGACTATTAGTAGAAAATAAAGTTTCCAGGCGAAGCGAAAAGAACTTTTCCAGGCGTGTGGCGCTAGACACTGACCGGAGGTCGAGACATGCAAGTGACAGCGAAAGAACTAGAGGATTCTGGCGGGACCGCCTCCTTATGTACTCACTTCCTGGCGTCGGGGCGGGACCGGCGTCGGGGGCGGTCCCCGCTGAAGACCGCTAGCTAGAAGATTCCCTTGGGGTCCTGACGCCTGCCGGCTTCAGTCCTAATGGTGTAACCTGCTGCAAGAGCTGTATCTCGAAGTAAGATCTGGCGGATGTCCTAGGAACCCCTGGCAGAGCTTTTCACCATCTCTCTGAGGACAGGGTGGGTGCCCCAGGACTGAAAGGTGGTACATACAGTGCCCTATCCACAAGGGGATCAAGGGAGGTGGCAGGGAACTACAGGCCTGTCAGCCTGACATCGGTGGTGGGCAAGGTGATGGAGGGCATTGTCAAGGAGGTCTAGGGGGGACCTGGAAAAGTCAGGGTGCCTGGACGATAGACAGCATGGATTTGTCCCGGGGAAATAGTGTCAGACAAACCTTGTGGAGTTCTATGACTGGGTGACGAGTGCCTTGGACCTGAGTAGACCAGTGGACGTCCTCTTTCTAGAATTCAGCAAGGCATTTGACTGTTCCTCATGTGGGCCTGCTGGGTAAGCTGGGAGAAATGGGGTGGGAACCAGATGATCAGATGGATGAGTAACTGGCTCCAGGACGGACCCAGAGGTCGTAGTTGGTGGGATAGTCTCATCCCCAAGGAGGGTCATTGTGGGGTCCCACAGGGATCAGTCCTTAGGCCCTCCTGTTCCAGCGTCTATGTCTCTGACATAAGGACAGGTATCAGGAGTGAGATGAGTCTCTTTGCGGATGACTCAAAACTGGGCGGTGGTGGATGGGGAGGAGGGGGAGTGGCCCTACAGGGGGACCTGGAGGCTCTGGAAGATGGTCTAGAAAAGTGGAATCTGAGATTCAATGCAGGGAAATGCAAGGTACTGCACCTGGGGGCCAGAAAGCCAGGACAAGTGTACACCTGGGGCGGGGGGATGCTACGTCTCGATGGCTGAGAGGGACCTGGGGGTGGTGGTGGATGTCAAGATGAACAACTCGGAGACTTACAGGAGGGCAGCAGCCAAGGCCAACAGGATGCTGCGATGCATCACAAGGGGGATCACCTCCAGAAGGAGGGAAGTGATACTCCCTCTGTATAACTGCTTGGTGAGGCCGCACCTCGAGTACTGCGTGCAGTTTTGGAGGCCACACTTAAAGAGGGACATTAAACTCCTGGAGAGGGTCCAGAGGAGGGCAACCAAAATGATTTGGGGCTTGGGGGACAGGACCTATGAGGAGAGGCTTGAAGAGCTAAATATGTACACATTGGAAGAGAGAAGGGACCGGGGGGACATGATAGAGGTCTTCTGGTACATGAAGGGGGTAAATAGGGGAGGAACAGTCAGGGTGCTTGAAGGAAGGAGGAGGGGGCCACTAGAGGGCATGGGTGGAAGCTGGAGGGGGGAAGATTCAGGAGAGAAAGGAGGAGGTGCTACTTCACTGAGAGGGTGGTGGAGCCATGGAATGTGCTGCCTAGGGGGCTGGTGGAGGCAGAGACGGTGGAGGGGTTCAAGAGGGGTGGGACAGGTACAGGGGAAGGGTTCTGGAAGCAAAATCCAATGCAGCGAGAATATCCGGAACTGGGAAGGGAGAAGCCAGAGAAGGCGAGGGGGGCAGCAAGGTCAGCTCCCAGGGTGGAGGCTGACCAAACGAGCAAACGCGAAAGACCGTTAGGCCTATTCTGCTGTCATTTTAGTATGTTAGCATTCATATCCACCACTTCCTGAGGTAGGCCGTTCCATGCATCCACCACCCTTTCTGTGAAAAGAACTTCCTCACATTACCCCTTAATCAGCCTCCCTCTAATCTCATGCTGTGTCCTCTTGTCCTCTATTTTCTTATATTGAAACATGTTAGAATCTTTCACCTTGTTAATGCCCTGAAGGTGTTTGAATGTTTTGATCATATCACCTCTCTCTCTCTCTCTCTCCTGTGCTCTAGGGTATACATATTGAGCTCTGTTAATCTGTCCTCATATGTTTCTGATGCAGTCTCTGCACCATTTTGTTGCCCTTCTCTGGACTGCCTCAATTTGGTTAATGTCCCTGTGAAGGTGTGGTCTCTAGTACTGCACGAGAGTACTCAGATGGGAGCCTAACCAGTGTCTTGTAGAGGATTATTACCTCCCTTTTCCGACTTGTGATACCCCTACTAATAGCCCTAACATCCCTCTAGCCTCACCTACTGCTTTAGTGGTCTGCTTGGTTGATTTCAGGTCATTCGGTGACAATGATGCCCAAGTCTCTCTCTTCCCTTGTGACTGCCAGCAACTCCCCTCCCAGCCTATAGGTGGCTTCAGGGTTTCTCTTCCCTATGTGCATGATCTTGCACTTCTTTGCATTAAACCCCAGTTGCCACTCTTCTGACCATTTTGCTAGTTTATCCAGATCTCTGCTCATTCTGCCCACCCCATCTGGATCATCTACTCTGTTGCAGATCTTGGTATCATCTGCAAACAGACAAACCTTACCCTCCAGTCCATCTGCAATGTCATTGATGAAAATACTGAAGAGGACTGGCCCCAGGACTGATCCTTGAGGTACCCCACTTTTGACTTGCATCTCTTCTGACTGTATACCATTTACCACCACCTCTCTGTCTGCCAGTCAACAAGTTTGTCACCCAGTTGACCAACATCTCAGCCCACCCCAAGCCTACCCAGCTTATTAATCAATCTTCTATGTGGAACAGTACTGAAAGCTTTGCTGAAGTCAAGGTAAGCGACATCAACTGCTCCCCTTGGTCACCACTCTGGTTACCCAGTCAAAGAAATCCATGAGATTAGTTTGACAGGACCTTCCTTTGTAAACCCACACTGTCTTGGATCCTGTGCTCCTATGGATTTCAGGTGTTGCACTATCATTTCCTTAAGGAGTGCCTCCATAAACTTGCCCATTACTGAGGTAAAGACTGACTGGTCTGTAGTCCCTGCCTCCTCCTGCTACCACTCTTGTGGGGCGGGATCACATGAAACCCTTCTCCAGTCTTCTGGGACCTCTCCTGTGCTCAGAGACTCACTAAACAGTTCTGATAATGGCTCTGCTAGTTCCACCCTTAGTTCCTTTATTACCCTGGGATGTATGCCATCAGGTCCCATTGCCCTGTCCACCCTGAGCTCATCAAGCTCTTGTAGGACCCTTTCTTTTGTGAAGGGATTAGTGCTCACCTCCCTCCCCGTGTCCATGGTGCTGAGCTGTGGGCCCTGCCCTACCTTCTCTTCAGAAAATACTGAGCAGAAGCATCTATTTAGAATAGATGCTTTTACATGGTCCTCCTCCTCACATGCCCCCTTATCTCCTTTGATCTTGGCAATACCCCCTCTGGACTTTCTCCTTTCACTAATGTATCTATAAAAGTCTTGTCACCTTCTTTTATTGTCTGTACTAGTGTTTCCTCGGTTTGGCCCTTTGCCTGCTTTACTGCCTTCCCTGCTTCCCTTAGGGAAGTTTTGTATGCCTCCCTATCTTCATCCTGCTGTGTTCCCTTCTATTTCCTGAAGGCTAGCCTTTTGGCTCTGACCTTTTCTGCTACTGTTTTTGAGAACCAAAGTGGTTTCCTCCTTCTTTTGCACTTCCTTTTCTCTCTAACACAATTGGATGTTGCATCAACTATTGCATCCTTAATGCTTGCCCTTTGCCTGTACCCCCTCACCTGTGTTTCTTTTTTGCCAGGGCTAGCTTAACTCTGTTGGCCATCTTATCAAAGTCAGCTCCTCTGAAGTCCCATATTTTTGCCTTGGAATGGGATGATTTAGTTGTAGTGGCCAAACTGAACCATACCATGTGATGGTCACTGGCCCCAGGTGACCTACCTGGAGATCTGATCCTTTCCTGTTAGTCAGTACTAGATCTAGGATAGCTCCGTCTCTTGTGGGTTGTTATATCAGTTGTTTGAGGCCTTCCCCTGCAGAAATCCACCAAGATATTTTATACAGCAGATGCATCAATATGGGCCCACTGGCAAGGGAAGAGGTAATTTCTGGGCAGGATGCAACTTTTGCCCTCTTGGTGCATGTTAGCACTGTCTTTGACTGGTAGTTTACAATTCTTAAGCCTAAGGATGCAGAGGTATAAGTTCTTTTACTCATAACATCTACCTTCCTGGATTCTATGTCAAGAAGCAAAGAGCTGATGTGACTAGGGGCTCTAGAGTGGTCATAAGTAGCCATGATAACCACAGAATCTGTTTCCGGCTGGAAGCGATACTAAAACTTAAAAGACTGAGCAGGGCACTGCTTATCAGCCATTCTAGGTACTGCAGGCAAGGTGTTAGACCTATGACAAGCAGCAAAGGTAGCATCCTGTAATGCAGGATTATACAGGAGAAATCACAATGGATGGTGCAGTGGAACCTCCAAAGAACAGGTTACTCACCTCTAACAGTAGTTCTAGGAGTGGTATATGTTGTTCATCCACACTTCTTGGCATGTCCCCTTCCACTTTAAATCTTGCGGAAGTCTTCAAGCTGGCTCCTCCCACCCACCTGGGTGGTAGATACCTCGGTTCTGCCCCATGCCGTCAGATCTTAGCCGGCTGGAAGCAAGGTTGTGCGCCCGAAGGCGGAGAGGTCGGGTGTGTGTGTGTGTGTATGAACAACATATACCACTCCTAGAACTACTGTTACAGGTGAGTAACCTGTTCTTCTTGGAGCGTGGATATGCTGTTCATCCACACTTCTTGGCAGACTCCAAGCAGTTCTCCGGGATGAAGGAGGCAAGCGCACACCCCTACTCAGGAAATAAAGATTGGAGAACCGAGGCCCCAAAACCAGCATCCCGGCATGACTCAAGGTCGATGTGGTAGTGAGTAATAAAGGTGTTTGCTGACTTCCAGGTAGCAGCCCAACAGGTTTCCTGGATAGGGATGTCCCTGGAAGCAGCCACCGATGCAACAGTATGGCCAGTAGAATGAGCTCTTATCCCTCTGGGTGGCTCCTTGCGCTAACTCATAGCACAGACCTATGCATGATGTAATCCATCTTGCTATGGTCCGTTTGGCTGCAGGGCTGCCAGATACGGAGTTCAGCGTGGGTGACAAACAGCTGGCGAACCTCTCCCAATTTCTGCTGTTCTCTCCTTATAATAGGAGAGAGCATGTCTCTGGTCCAGCATTATGGAGCCTGTACCACGGCATCCAAAGTGTAATTAGGGTAGTATACCAGCAGAGTCAACACCTGGTTAAGGTGAAACTCTGACACCACCTTGGAAGAATTTGGGTTGGACCACAGGACTACTCTGTCCCTGTAGAAGACCAGATAAGGGAGTCCACAGCGCCTGGAGCTCTCCTGTCCTTCTGGCTGATGTGATAGCCACCAGGAAGGCCATCTTCCACAAGTGTAAGAGCTCACACTTGTGCATGGGTTCGAATGGCTTGCCCATGAGCTTTGCCAAAACCAGCAACAGATCCCACAGAGGTGGAGGTTCACGCACCGGAGGGGATATGTGATCTAGGCCTTTGAAAAAGCGCCCGACCACTGTCTCCCTGCGCCAATGTTGGACGGGCCTACGCCGGTAAGCAGAGATGGCTGCCAGGTGCACCCTAAGGTCGATGACCGTAGACCACCTTTGGAGAGGGACAAAGGTAATCAAGAATGTTACCCACAGAGCAGGATAAGGGTCCAGACTCTTATCCTGGCACAAATAAAACCTTTTTCCATTTGAAGGCATAACATTTCCTGAGTCGATTCTCTGGGAGTGCCTCCGCACGTGTAGAAATCATTGGAAAGACCCAAAGCCTGGAACTCTAGCGCTCAGGTACCAGGCTGTGAGGTGCAGGATTGAAGGTCCGGATGAAGGACCTTCCCTGAGCTAGAGATATCAGGTCCGGGCATATGCAAGCCGCTCCTGGGGCCTGCAGTTGAGGCTGAGGAGATCTGGATACCAGAACTGGCGATGGCCAGTCTGGGCCTACCAGGAGCACCTTTGCCTTGTCCCTCCCGCCTTGAGTAACACCTTGTGGATCAAGGGAAATGGGGAAGGAGGAGTAAAAGGCCTAAGGTCCACGGCCTTGAGAAGGCATTCCCCTGCAGTGAGCCTTGCTGGGGGGCAGGCATGGTACAGTCTCAGCTTGGTGTTTTCCTGGAGGCAAATGGGTCCACCAGCGCTTTACCCCAATGGGACAACAGGCTGTAAACTACCTCTGGATGGAGAGACCACTTGTGGGATATCTGGCCTATGCGGTTGACAGCATCCGCCAGCTGGTTTGAGGCTCCTGCCACATGGATGGCTAGGAGATCCGCCTCCAACCGATTTAGGAGGGTCCAGATGCATAGCACCTCCTTGCACAGCAGACGGGAGTGCGTGCAGCCCCGGTTGTTGAAGTACTACATGGTCATGGTATTGTCCGTCTGGACTTGAACTACTTGACACCGGAGCTGAGAAGCGAACGCTGACAGTGCCAGTCTGACTGCTCTGATCTCCAACAGGTTGATGTGGCATCAGGACTCCTCGGGGTCCAGAACCCGTGGGCTCTGCTGTCCCCATGTGGCTCCCAGCCCATGAGAGAGAGCATCGGTCGTAAGAACAACAGTCAGCTCGGAGCGGACAATGGGATCCCTTCCTGAAACCATTCTGGGGCAGTCCACCATTGGAGAGTGTCCCACATCTTCTGGAGTTACAGTGATCAGCTGGTTGAAGTGACCATGGCGCTGAGTCCACTGGGCGGCCAGCTCCCACTGGAGGGGGTGCATGTGCCACCTGGCCCAACGGACCACTGAGGTGCAAGCCACCATGCAGCCCAGAAGGCGCAGAAAGTCCCAGGCAGGGTGCAAGTGCCCAACCAGAAATTATCGGGCAAAGGAGGAGAGAACCTCCGCCCTGTCTGCCTGGAGCCGAGCTCTAGCTAGACGACAGTGGAGCTCTGCCCCGATGAAGCCCATCACCTGAGAAGGCAAGAGTTCCAACTTGGCCTCGTGACATCAGGGAGGCCGAGTTGGAGCAGGTTCAGAGGGCCAGATCCCTGGACCTCTCCACCTCCTGAAGGGAGGAACCTGCCAGAGCCAATCATCGAGATAAGGAGTAATCGGACTCCTCGGCGTAAAGGTAGGCCATCACCACTGCAATGCATTTGGTGAAGACCCGAGGGGCAGATGACAGGCCGAGCGGCATGGCTCAGAACATGCAGGGTCCCTCGACCCTGAAGCAGAAAACCGCTGGTGGGATGGACGGATAGGGACGTGAAAGAACGCGTCCTGTAGATCCACAGAACAGAACATGTTGCGCTCCAGGGATGGTATGATGTGGTTCAGAGTTACCATCCGGAAGGTGTGAGACCTGAGATATTAATTCAGGGCATGGAGATCTAAGATGGGGTGCCAACCCCCCATCCGCTTGGGCACCAGGAAGTACCTGGAAACAAAGCCTGGGTCTGTCGGGGGATCCAGCACTGGAGCTATAGCCTCCCTGAGGAGGAGCTGAGCTATGTTGTCTCAATGAGCCGATTGGGTGCAAGCTGAGATCCTTTCCTCCCAAGGGGTGCAGGCTCGGCTGGGAGGGTACTGCTCGAACTCTAGAGGCAGTCCCTGACTGACCACTTTGAGAACCCACCTGTCCGAAGTGATATCGGATCAGGCTGAAAGAAAGTGGTGGAGCTGGTCCCCCCATGGGAGGACCCAGAGCTGGTGTGACGGGAATAGGGGAGGCCACCCCAACCCGACACTGAGCAGGCTTGGAAGAGGAGGAGCAGGACCCTGCGCCTCGGCCTCCCTTACAGGGCTGTTGAGGGCCCTGCTTGGGCCATGGGCGCCAAGCTTGAGCCTGTTGCTGACCTCCTTGATAGGAGAGCTGCCTGACCGCAGAGGAAGAATGCCGAAATGGCTTCTTCTTTTTCTTCTGCTGGTTCTTGCCCGAAGAACCCTTAGCAGAAGTGGCATCCAAGGTGGCACTGGACTGTCTCTATCGCTGAAGGTGACCAGCCACTCCTGGACTGAACAGAGTGAGTACAGGAAGGAGCATCAGCAAGCTTGTGCTGGGTATCTGCGGAAAGGAGGAAAGCCTCAGCCAAGCCCTGTGGCGAGCCACTGCGACTGCTAAAGAGCGGGCACAAGAATCCTCACATCAAAGGCCGTCTGGAGCTGCTGTTTTGTGACAGCACAGCCCTGATCGAGAGACTTGTGACCGTGGTTTGCGTGTCCGCTGGGAGATGAGGAAGGACCTTGTCTAATGACCCAAGAGGGCATGAGAGAAGTGTGCATAACCGCTGAGCTGGCCTGACGAAGGCCCAAAGAAGAGGCCGCATAGACCTTAAGGGCAGAATGGTCCATACACTTGGACTCCTTGTCCGGGGGTCGGTCAGTGTCAGCTGAACTCCCAGTACGCCTGAACACAGAGGAAGTCAACAGGCTCTTGGCCGAAGGGTGCTCTGTGAACCCTGCAAGGGACCCATGGCCACCGCGTACTTGCGGGCCATGCAGACAGATGGTGCTGGGCAGGAAGCAGCGCTGCCAAAGTTCAAAGCTGGGCCACGACAGCCTTGGCTACTGGAAAGGCCTCCGTTGGGGTATCCCTATCTTGAGAATGTCGGTGAGAAGGTACTCCCTTTTTCTGGATGGATTCCAGGGCATTCCGGTAGAGTCGAGGAGAATAGGTGGAGGCCCTGGAAGGAGGAAGGACCTTCTCCAACCCTGCCATGGAGGATTCATCATCCCGGGATGTGAGTGCAGTCCTGTGGCGTCAGAGTTTGAAGAGTCGGGATAAAGCGGTTTACTGTCTAAGTCACCCTCGATGCGCTGAGGCAATCTGGGGTGACCGTGATAGACAGATGCGAGGAAGCCGGTGTCTGGCCGATCCCTCTTTCGAGGGAGCCTTTCCCTGAGGCTGCTTAGGCGGTGGTTCCACCGGATAGGTGGAGAAACCGGTTTGAGCCGAACCGAACACGGGCGGCCCACAGGTGGGGAACTGAGGGAGTCGGTTTGAAGGGTCGGGCTTCAGCCTAGGAGGCGAAAGCCAAGTGATGGCCGGGGTGGATGGCGGAGCTGGCTTTTGCCCGGTCAAAATAAGCTGTTGCCACATGAGGTCCTCGTAGCGTCGACGGAGTTTCTGCCGAGGCCTCTCGGATGAGGACGATCTGTGGCGTCGCCTCTTTTTACAGCGTTTATGGCTCTTCCTCGGTCGTTCGGCCGAAAGGGTTCTAGACCTCGATCAAGATCGGGGAGGCCAACTCGGTCGATCGGGAGACACTGGAATCGATGACACCCCAGGGTCTGGAACCGGTTCCTTGATGGGGACACCAGCAGGCTGGGTCTCCTCATCACAGGAAAAAGCGAGGACAGCATCCTCTCCAAGGAACTGTGGCCAAGTGAGCCCGGCGATAAGGTCGATAGGATCGACGAATATTTCCACCTAATCGACCATGTCCTCGGTCCCCTAGCCAGATGGAAGGTCTGTAAAGCCGGCGGCCGAGGATGCGATCTCGACCGGTCAGGCGCAGTTTCGGGACTCGGACCTTTCTCGCTCCAGGAGCGTCTCGTCAGGACGAAGACATCGGGTTCTTGTCTCTCTTCCTGAGAGCAGGAGGTCTTGAGCCTGAGGCGCCTCACCTAGGGTGGGGAGAGACTGGCACAACTCCTTGAAGGAGCCCGAAAAGATGGAGCCAAGGTTCAGCAGAACGAAGAAGCTTCGACTGGCCAAAGCTTTAGCTGCTTCCTCCTCAAATGTCTTCATTTGTTCCAGCTGCTCGGCGGATCCTGCGGCCGTGGAAACCGCCCACCTCGCCTAGTTCGATTTCACCGGCGGGTTACTCTTCTCTGGTCTCCACAGCTTCAAATCGCCATGCAGTCGTCCAGGACTTTGGGATGGAAGGTCAAGCAAAAAAAGTATGTCGAGGTGCCATGTCCGCACCTAGGCAGTAAACGCACGTTAGGTGGGAATCGGTGCATGACATCTTCTGGCCGCAGGGGCAACCGAAATCCAGTGGAAGATTTTTCCTCCATATCCATGTGGTAGAATCGCAATCGCTAACTCGAATGAGTTTTAAAAGTAACTTTGGTAAACACCAACGCTTTGAATCCAGGGCCTATGAATTGCTGCAAGAGCACGAGGAACCTGCATCTTCCATGCGAAAGGAAGATCTGGTGTCATGGGCGAACTAAGTATATACCACGGGTGGGTGGAGGAGCCAACTTGAAGACTTCCGGCAAGATTTAAAGTGGAGGGGACATGCCAAGAAGTGTGGATGAACAACATATCCACACTCCTAGAAACTCCATTACACTTTTCTTGTGGAATCCTCCTACTCAGTGTCAGGTCCCATGACATCCTGGATTTGTCTGAGTAAGCCTGAAGAGGGATCCTCAGGAAGAAATCTGGGGGTATACACCGGAGTCCTCACTGCATGAGCAGAGGGTAGAATTGAAGGCAATCCCCCTCAAATAGATCATCATCATCATCCTACAAATTAAGGAGATCAGGATTATATTCTACCTCACTGCCGTTTGGGATAACGACAGGAGCAATCAATGGCGCTTAGTGATCAAGGCAACAGCTGCAGAGGAATGAAAGGCATACTGCATCCCACTGCCAACAAAGGAGGCCCAGCTGAGGGTGGGAGTGATGGCAACAGGTACTGAAATAGCTCAAAAAAGACACCAGCAGAACCTGGGAGTCAATGGCACCCTGTTAAAGGCTGGGGGACAACCACTATCGAAAGGGTAGAACCTGATGACAGAGGCTGCACAACACCCACAGCAGGTACAGCAGCACCAGAACCTGACCTTGGTGTCTCATCGAGGGTTGGGGGCTGGTCAGTGCTGGCGTGGGCAACAGTAAGGACTTACTCTCCTTCAATGGAGATCTCAACCTCACAGGTGAAGTATGAGCTTTATCCTTATGCTTGTGGTGATGACTGCAACAGAAGGACTTCGATAACTCTATTCTTTTCTTTGTCCTTAGTCTGCGATGACCACAGTGGTGACAGTGTTGCCAAACGCTAGGGGAGGTCCCTTCTCAGGGGCGGTCAAGTGAGAGGAAGAAGGAGGCTTTGGGCCTGCGGCCTTGACGTGAGCTTCCATGACCTTAATGGCAATAAAGGTTTCTAAAGCCCTCTCCTGGTGTCTGCTTTTGGCCTGGTTAAATCCCTGGCAGATCTATCAGGCTCTGATATTTGTGGGCCAGGCCCAAACAGCAAACACAAACCATATAAGCATTGTCTTGTAACTGCAGGTACAAAGCCCGAATAAAAGTTCCTTCAATGGTGGCATCAAAGAACAATATTGAAAGTAAAAAAAAAAAAAAAAAAAAAGAATAACATTGAAGAACACAATAGCATTGTTTCTCTGCAGATACTACTAGCGGTCAACGATGGGAGAAAAAGTGAGGAGTAAATGGGCCGCCAACGATCCTTATAGGCAGTCCTCGGCTAACGGAAAGTTTACAAATTGTCCTGACGCCAACTACTTACAGTTCCAAAACTGTGGCCCAATAGATGAGATTATCCTTAATGAAGATCTGCACTTCTGCAGCCTGTAAGGCCACCCACTTGAGCTTTGGGCCTCACTATGAATCTGGGCATGCAGTTATCTGAGCTTAACTCATACCCTGGAGTGTCTTTTTGGTTACACAATCAATGCCCAATTCAGAGTAATGTTAGTTTAAACATACCCTCTATTTGGTCCTCCAACTGAAACGACCTGCAGGGGGAAAAACCCTCTTCCTCGCCCACGTCTGGTTCCTGCCCACTGGCCAACAACAGTGCCGGCTATTTCAAGTTTTCCTCCCTGAGAAGGAAATGGCTGCACACCTGCACAAACAATGGGAAAAACATCTGTTACTTAATATAGAAATTCCAGAAACTCAGGAATGGTGTTTAATAAAAAAGATGAATATGCCCAACTACACTGTATTTTGATAAAGGAAGTCACTCAGCACTAACTCTAGATCTTCAAAAAAATGTTATCCAAAGAGCCACATTCCCTGTAATAGTACCAGTAACCTGCGGGGACATTAGAAAGTACAGTTACTTAAGAACTTACCGTAACAGTAGATCTTCGAGAAGAGCTCTTGCAGCAGGTAATAACCATTAGGACTATGCCACCAGGCAGTAGGACCCTATGGAAAAATTCTAGCAAGCAGTCCAAAGCGAGAACCCCCCCCATGTTAGCCCTGCCTAGCGTCCGCAATCTTATTAAAGAGGCGGTCCCCTGGCACCACCTCAGTTGAGCCTTCGTCGGAGACCCAGCTAGCATAAAATATGGGGAACCGAGGAGGTTCTAACATCCCCGAGAGAGGTAAAATGATGAACCACGGGGGGTGGGGGTGGAGGAAGTATACCTGCTGCAAGAGCTTTTCTCGAACTTCAACTGTTACAGTAAGTTCTTACGTAACTGTACTATCTCACTTCAAGATAGAGTTCTTGCAGCAGGTAATAACCATTAGGATGGAGTCCCAAGCAGTACAAGGATATAATCCAGGTCAGATGGGCAGTGGTTAGACAAACAAAACCACCAGCGCTCTTAAAAAAGCAGCCCCTGGAGGACAGTAAGGCCAAAGCCCGCCCTCCTAGAAGCAATGTCCAAACTGTAGTGTTTAATGAAGGTGTTGATGCAACTCCAAGTGGCAGCTGCACAAAGATCGGCTGCTGAGACATACCGTAGGGATGCAAAGGAAGTGGCAACACCCCTGGTGGTGGAGTGGCCTTTAACCAGTCCCAGTAAAGGTTTGTTGTACTTTTGACAGCAGGAAACTATACAATTAGCCAACTATTTGGACAAGGTCTACTTAGTCACTGGCGTCCCCAACATTCTCTGGGCGAAAAGACACAAACAACTGGTCTGTCTTCCTAGAAGACCTAGTATGGTCTACGTAAAAATGAAGAACTCTGTGAACATCCAGAGTATGCAACAAGGCTTCCCCTTTATTTGAGTAATCTGGGTAATAAACTGGTAGATCAATGTCCTGGTTAAGAGTGAACTCGGACACCACCTTGGGGAGAAAAATACAGTTACGCAAGAACTTACCGTAACAGTAGATCTTCGAGAGGAGCTCTTGCAGCAGGTAATACCATCAGGAATGAAGCCAGCAGGTGTCAGGACCCCACGGAAAACTTGCAGTTAGCAGTCTGAGGCAGAGGACTGCCCCCGACGTCGGTTACGTCAGACGTGGTATAAAGGGAAGGTCCCCTGGCACCATCTCAGTTCTCCTGCCGGAGACCAGGCTAGAAACCAAACTGGAGAACCGAGCAGGAAGTCCCCACCATGTTCTGGTGATATAAGAGCCAAAATACTATCCTGGGGGATAGAGGGTGGGAAAGCCACCTGCTGCAAGAGCTCCTCTCAAAGATCTCCGTTACGGTAGGTTCTTACGTAACTGTACTATCTGTCTTCTCGGTGGAGCTCTACAGCAGGTAATACCACTCGGGACGGAGTCCCAAGCAGTACCAAGTATAGGCCCAGGTCTGAGGGCGAGAGAGATGCTGAAAACAGCTGAAACATATTAGAAAGGCATCTAAGAGAGTAGGCCCTGCAGGACTGTTAGTCCAAACCTGCTCTCCTTCTGGATGCAATGTCCAGGCTGTAATATCTAATGAAAGTGTGGACTGAACTCCATGTAGCTGCAGCACAAATATCTGCCGAGGAGACATTGTTGACTGCCGCGAAGGAGGAGGAGGCCACTGCTCTGGTAGAGTGGCCCCTGACTGTTCCCAGAATTGGTTTGTTATGATGCTGGTTGCAGAAAGTAGTGCATTGCACCAGCCAACGGGCTACTGACTGTTTTGAAACAGGAGCCCCTAACATTCGCTTGGAGAATGAGACGAACAATTGGTCCGACTGTTTGGAGGAGCGAGTCCTGTGGAGGTAATATCTCAAAATTCTGTGAACATCCAAGGTGTGCAACAGCATTTCATCTTGGTTAACAAATTCTGGATAATAAACTGGAAGGTTGATGTCCTGGTTAAGCGTCAGCATGGACACCACCTTCGGCATTAACTAAGGGTTCGTGCGTAGGGTCACCCTGTCCCTGTGGAAAACTATGCAAGGTTCCTTACACATCAAGGCCTGGAGCTCAGAAACCCTTCGATCGGAGGTAATGGCTACCAAAAGGAGGGTCTTCCATGAGAGGAAGCGCAGCTTGCAAGAGGCTGCTGGCTCGAAGGGAGGAAGGGTGAGTTTCTCTAAGATGAAAAGCAAGTCCCAAGGAGGAACGATGTCTCTCCTGGGAGGTCCAATATGTACGACCCCTCACAGAAATGTCTTACAGACGATGAGCTGTACCAGTTTCATCTCCGATAGGATCATGATATGCAAAAACCGTATACGTGTGCACCTTAATGGACGAATAGCTTAGTCCTAAATCCAGAAGGTGATTGGAGATATTCTAGCACGTGCCTAGCCAGGCAACCCAGGGGATCTAGGGCACGTAGCCCACAGATAGAAGTGTTTCCATTTCAGAGTGTAGGTGGCCCCAGTGGAAGGCTTCCTTGGTGCAACCAAGATCTCAGCCGCCCTGCTTGACACTCCTAATCTCTCTTCCGCTAGGACTGCAGGAGCCAGCGTGCAGGTGAAGAGAGTGAAGACCAGGATGGACGAGTGTCCCCTGCTCTTGTGAGAGCAAGTGGGTTGAGAGTGGAAACTGAACTGGAAACTCCAGTGACAGTTGCTGGCGTAACGGATACTAGATCTGACGGGGCTAAAGAGGAGCCACCAGAATCATTCTGGCTCCTTCTGAATGCAACTTGAGCAGTATTCTCTGAAGGAGGGGAAAAGGAGGGAAGGCGTACAGGAACTTCCCTGTCCAAGAGAGGGACAATGTGTCTCACCAAAAAAACACCAGGCCCCGGAACGAGCGAGAAAATATTTCACAGTTTAGTGTTGTACGGGGACGCAAAGAGGTCCAATTCTGGATGGCCCCAGCAACCGAACAGGTCGTCTACGACTTCTTGGAGTAGATCCCACTCATGATTCAGAGAGGTACAGCAGCTGAGACTGTCGGCGAGAACGTTCTAAACCCCAGGCAGATGAACTGCGGTGAGATCCAGACAGTGTTCTACTGCCCAATCCCACACTCTCATGGCCTCCATTTCAAAGGGGGTACGAATGAGTCCCCCCTTGCTTGTTGATGTAGAAGACCACTGGTGTGTTGTCTGTCTGCACCAGGAGAGAACCCCTCGAGAGTTGGTCTCTGAATGCGCCAAGTGCATTCAGCATGGCTCTCATTTCCAGAACGTTTATATGTAGAGACCTTTCTATAGCAGACCAAGACCCCCGGGTCCTGTGATCCCCTAAATGAGCCCCCAACCGGACAGAGAGGCATCTGTGGTTAAAGTCTGGAGAGGGGTGGGTCTCTGGAAAGGAACTCCTCCCACTAGACTGTTGTGATGGAGCCACCATTTAAGGGAATGGTGTGCCGCCTGAGACATCCAGTTCAGAGAGCCAGGTTGTCCACCGACTGGTCCCACTGGACCCTGAGATGCCATTGAGGGTCCTCATATGTAGTCTGGCTAAGGGTACTGTGGCTACAGCTGCCACATGGCCTGAAGCTTTAGAACAACCCGGCAGGGGTAGAGAGGGCCTTCTGGAGCCTGCTGGTCAAATCCCGAAGGCAGTCTGCCCTGTCTGGGGGCAGAAAGGATCTGCCCTGCCCAGTGTCCTGTTTTACTAGACACAAACAAACCTCCGGCCCGCAAACAGCGGCCCCCCAGCTGAAATGTGTGCCTCTGCCTCTAGCATGCCCACCAACAGATCCACAGGATTTATTGCCCAACTCCCATATCTTATTCTTTGACGCTCTGAACAGCTGCAGCCTGATTCTAGCACATGCTACCGCACTTGGGGATAATTATCGTCTTTCGCCTCAAAAAATATTCGGTCCCTCGTCCATCCAACACCTCCCTCTGCCCCAACCTCCAGGACCCTCCCAGTTATGCCCCTGCTACTATATTCCTCCTCTTGCACTTAGTACAATGGCAGCTTTTCTCCTCCATATGTCGCCACGTTTTGGGGCAAAAATCGCTTCGTCGCCTTTTGTACGGTCCTCCGCCCTCCCAATCCCTCACTCTGCTCTAACAATTGGGTCCTCTTCACTTGCACCCCTATTCCCCACCTCTCCCTACATTATGAGCTTGATATCTTCTATCTGGTATGCCTACCCTCTCCCTAACATTTCCCACTACAAATTGCACAGTTTTGAGCTTGGATCCACTACAATTCAATATCCACGACTCCTTGTAGTTCTATGTTCAATGTATATTACCTGTAAATGTGCATTTTACTATAATAGCAGCTATTTTTACTGTTTGTACTATTGTAACTTGTCTTTCTGTATTATTACTGTAGGACCGCAGGTCCACCATGTAAATGAGCTTGCTCAATGGTGCCACCTGGATAAATAAAGATACTGATTGATTGATAGCCCCTATGAATTGCAGCCTTTGGGTCGGCCAAGGTTGTGATTTTGGCCAGTTTACTGTGATCCCCAGGGAGGAAAATAAAGTCTGCGTCTCTCGCAAGGCGATTAGAAACTCCTACGACTGAGCTCAGGAGGAGTCAATTGTCCAGGTAAGGGTAAACGATGAAGCCTCTCCTTCGGAGAGCCGCTGCTATCACTGTTAGACACTTGGTGAAAACCCTAGGGGTGGAAGAAATTCCGAAGGGCAGTACCCTGAATTAGTAATGGTCATCCTGGAAGCTGAAGTGTACAAACCTTCTGTGAGATTTCAGGACCCTGATATGCATGTAGGCGTCCTGCTTATCTAGGGAGCACGAGTCCCATTGCTGGAGTAAGGGGAAGAGACCTGCCAGAGTGACCATCAAAACCTCTAGTATTTTAGAGAGAGATTGAGCTGGCTCAGATCCAGAATGGGACGAAGGTCTCCTGTTTTCTTGGGACCACGAAGAAATGAGAGTAATACCTTTCCCTTCTGGGCCTGTGGAACCTTTGGATGGATCTTTTTCTAGGAGCTGTTGAATCTCACTTCTAGAAGGAGACTGTGTTCCAGTGGACAATGGGTCGGCGGTGGGGGGTGGGTTGGCGGTGGGACAGAGGTGAACTTTATTATGTACCCTTTTGAATGGTATCCAGTACCCATTGGTTCACAGTGATACTGGACCATTCGGGTAAGTGCAAACCGCCCTCCTACCATCTCGCTCTGCCTGTCCTTGAAGGGAGGAGGTGCAGAGGATCAAGCTGAGGGTAGGAGGGCATTGGGAGTATTGGGCTGCTTGAGACTTTGGAACCTTGAGGGCAGGGTGACCCCTGCCTCTTGAACCCCACTGTGGGACTGTTTACTGCCCTTTCCCTGCCCTTGTCCTCCTGCGAAAAGGCGCCAGCGAGTTCCTGAGGCTGAGATTTATACATGCGGTGCATGTCATCCACAGCTTTTCCTGACTCCTGAAGTTGCTTAACCATTTGTTCAACTTCTGAGCTGAACAGAACGGGACCCTGAAAGGGGGAATCCATAATAGACTCTTGTAGGTCCAGTTGGAAGCCCGTGAGCTTAAGCTGTGACTGCCTTCTCATGCAGACCCCCAAGGTGGCTGCTCTGGAGGGCATATCCACGGCATTGTAAGAACACCTAAGGGCGTGTCTGTCGACATCTAATCATGACTGGGCACATGCCAGAAATACAGGTTAATCACCTGTAACAGGAGTTCTAAGAGTGGTATATGTTGTTCATCCACACTTACTGGCAGGTTCCTTGCTGCTTTAAATCTTGCCGGAAGGTCTTCAAGCTGGCTCCTCTCACCCACCGGGTGGTAAAACTCTGTCTCCGCCCATGACACAGATCTAGCCCACTGGAAGCCAGGTTGCACGTGAAGCCTGGGAGGTCGGGTGGTTGTGTGGATGAACAACATATACCACTCCTAGAACTCCTGTTACAGGTGAGTAACCTGTATTTCTAGGGACATGGATATGTTGTTCAATCCACACTGCTACTGAACTCTAGCAGTTCTCTGGGAGGAGGGAGGCACGCGCACCCCCTACTTAGGAAATAAGGACTGGAGAACCGAGGTCCCAAAACCAGCATCTCGGCGTGACTCAAGGCTCATGTGGTAGTGGGTAATGAAGGTGTGTGCTGACTTCCAGGTAGCAGCCCTGCAGATTTGCTGGATAGGGACGTCCCTGGAAGCAGCCACCAAAGCAGCGGTATGGCGAGTAGAATGAGCTCTTATCCCTTTGGGAGGCTCCATGCCCGCCAACCTATAGCAGAGATCTATCAGGAGGTGACCCACCTGCCTATGTCCGCTTGGCTGAAGGTCTGCCAGGTGCGGCTTCAGTGTAGGTGACAAACAGCTGGCGAACCTCTCCCGAATTTCAGCCGTCCGTTCCTTATACTAAGAGGCTCTTCTAGGTCCAAAGTATGGAGCCTATATTGAGCCCTCCGAGTGTGGCGGGGGGTATAACACTGGCAAGTCAACACCTGGATAAGTGAAAACTCATGACACCAGCTCGGAAGGAATTTCGGGTGGGGGCACAGGACAACCTTGTCCCTGTGGAAGACCAGATAAGGAGACTCGATGGAAAGCTCCTGGAGCTCTCCCATCCTTCTGGCTGACATGACAGCCACCAAGAAGGCGGTCTTCCACGACAGGGGAGAGATGTCACACCTGTGCATCGATTCGAATGGCTTGCCCATGAGCTTAGCCAATACCAGCAGTAGATCCCACGGAGGTGGAGTTTCTTGCACCGGAGGATATGTGAAATGAGACTTTGAAGCGGCCAACCACCTTCTCCAGCGCCACCGACTGCTTCCTGGCCCGCGCCCGGTAAGCAGAGATGGCTGCCAGGTGCACCTTAAGGGTCGTCGACCGAAGCCCTAGCTGAGAAAGGGACCACAGGTAGCCCAGAATGCTAGCCAAATAACAGGAGAAAGGGTCCAACCCCTTATCCCGACACCAAATGGAGAATCTCTTCCATTTGAAGGCATAGCATTTTCTGATTGACTCCATACGGGATGCCTCAACAATGTTGAGGACCTCGTCGGAAAGACCCAAGGCCTGGAACTCTAGCCGCTCAGGAACCAGGCCGTCAGGTGCAGGGATTGAAGGTCTGGGTGGAGTACCTTCCCCTTGTTGATTGAGATTAGGTCCAGGTGGGCTGGAAGCTGCCTCGGGAGCTTGGAGCTGAGGCTGAGGAGAACTGGATACCAGAACTGACGGGGCCAGTCAGGGGCTACCAGAATCACCTGTGTCTTGTCCCTCTTAGCCTTGAGAAGCACCTTGTGGATCAAGGAAATGGAGGAAGGCGTGAAGAGGCCGGGGTCCACGGCCTCAGAAGGCATCCCAGCGAGCCCTGCTGAGGGGGGCGGGCATGAAACAGCCTCAGCTTCACATTATCCCTGGAGGCAAACAGGTCCACCTGAGGTGTGCCCCAGTGGGAGAACAGATCGTGTACTACCTCCAGCAGGAGAGACCACTCATGACATGCAGCACCTATCCAGCTGAGAGCATCGACCAGACTGTTGGAGGCTCCTGCCACATGGATGGCTAGGAGATCCGCCTCCAGGCTGATCACAAGAGACCAAGTGCGGAGAGCCTCCTTGCACAGAGGCAAGGAGTGCGTCCCGCCCCCGTCGGTTTAGGTAGTACATGGTCGTGGTGTTGTCCGTCTGGACCTGGACCACTTGACCCCATACAAACGGAGCGAAGGTGGTGAGGGCTGTCGGGACAGCTCGAAGCTCCAGCAGGTTGATGTGGCATCAAGACTCCTGAGGGGACCAGAGGCCGTGAGCTCTGAGCTCCCCCAGGTGGGCACCCCAACCCAGAGAGGCGGTCGTCAGAGAGACAGTCGGCTCTGGGTGGACAGACGGATACCCTCCTGCAGATGAGCTGGAGCGAGGCCACCACTGGAGGCCGTTCCACATCTCCTGGGTCACTGTCACTGGCTGGTCAGAGGACGGGCGCTGCTGTGACCATTGTGGGCCAGCCCCATTGAAGAAGTGGCACGCTGCCAGTGGGTCGAACGGACCACGCTGGTGCAGGCCGCCATGAGGCCCAGAAAGTGCAGGAAGTCCCGGGCAGGGCGCAACTGCCCAACCAGAAATGACTGGGCAAAGGAGGAAAGGACCTCGGCCCTGTCCGCCGGGAGCCGTGCTCTGGCTCGAAGAGAGTCGAGCTCTGCCCCGATGAACTGAATCACCTGCGATGGCACGAGTTCCGATTTGGCCTCGTTGATGAGGAGGCCAATCTGAGAGCAGACCTGGAGAGCCAGATCCTGGACGCTCCACTCAACCTGGAGGGCTGCAATCAGCCAGTCGTCCAGGTGAGGTACACCCAGACCCTTTGGCGCTGCAGGAATGCTGTCACCACTGCCATGCATTTGGTGAAGACCCTGGGAGCTGGAGAGGACGAGGGGCATGGCCGGAGCGTAAAGAGATCCCTCTGCCCTGGGCGGAGGAATCGCTGGTGAGACGGATGGATTGGGACGTGAAAGAACACATCTTGAAGATCCAGAGAACAGAACCACACGCCCCGTTCCAAGGATGGAATGATCTGAGCCAGAGTGACCATCCTGAAGGTGCGAGACCTTAGGAACTTGTTGAGGTCGTGCAGGTCGAGAATGGGGCGCCAGCCCCGTCCGTTTGGGACCAGAAAGTACCTGGACACAAACCCTGGGTCTGGAGGAGGGTCCACCACCTCCCTGATCACCTCCTTCTGGAGGGCAGGGCAATGTTATTGGCTCGATGAGCCGACAAGAGAGAGGAACTCACGAAACCCGGCCCCTGTGGGGCGGCGGCTCGATAGGGTGAGGAGCTCTAATTCCAGAGGCAGACCCCTGCCTACCACTTTCAACACCCAGCGGTCCGTGGTGATAGCGGACCAGGTGGAAAGGAGGTAGCAGAGCCGTCCCCAGGGGGGAACCGAGGAGGAGTAGCGAGGTTGGGCGACACCCTCAACCGTCACTGGGCAGGCTTGGAGGAAGGGCCGGCTGAGGAGCTGCCTGGACCTTTCCCTCCTTCCTGCTGGAGGAAGCAGCAGGCTTGGCTTTGGGGTGCCAAATGCGAGCCTGCTGGCCCTGATAGTATTGCTGGGCGGATGTGCACTTGGGGCTGAAGGACACAAGGGCTTACGCTGCTGCTGGCGGCCTTTGTCCTTCTGGACAGATGTGACCGAGTCCAAAGTGGCGCTTCTTCTCGATCCATTGAAGATGACCCTCCACCCGGGACCGAACAAGTCGGTACCCAGGAAGGAAACGTCTGCCAGCTTGTGCAGTGTATCCGCTGTAAAGGTGGAGATCACAGCCAAGCTCTGCGGCGCATCGCCCAGCCACTGCGCCGCTGACCGAGGCACAGGTCAGCGATGTCAAAGTTTGGAGCTGCTGTTTGGCCACCGCCCTCCCTGATCCGCAACTGCTTGACCGTCGTTTGAAGGTCAGCGGAGATCAGGAATCACCTCATCCAGGGAGCCCAAAGGCGTGTGAAAAGTGTGCCATCAGGACGGCCAAGCTAGCTGGCGAAGGCCTGGGAGGAAGCAGCAAGAAATTCTGATGGGAGCAGTCCAATTTCTTGGACTCCCTATCCAGATGGCTTGTCCACATCCCGAGCGGCTCAAGACGCCAAGCGCTGTCGGTCACTAACCCCTCCGCAGAGGGGTGCTCAGAAACGGAGAGTAAACCGGTAGGGACAGCATACTTCCGAGCCATCCTGGCCGAAGGTGCTGGACAAGAAGCTGGCGCTGCCACAGCTCCAGGGCTGGGCCAACAATGGCCCGGCCACTGGGAAGGCCTCCATAGGGGAATCCCCTTGGTCCAGTATCTCCGTGAGGGGATACTTGGCTCATTTTGAAACGTGTTTGAGCTTCATCCCAGCACATTCTGAGATGAGTCGAAGCATTCCGAGGAACGAGGATAGGCTCTCGTCCACCGACTGACCCCCAGTGGACTCCAAGTCAAGTGGCCTGGAGAACAAGGAAGAGTCGTCGTCAGACTCCGAGGAGTCTGAACAGCTGCAGAGCGCCTGAGCCACCCTCCACATGCCGAGGTTGATAGGGAGTGAGGGTGACTGACAACCTATGGGGCAAACCTTGACCCGACTAAGAATCCTTGGTCAGGGCCCCAGTCTTCAGTTGTGGAGGCGGAGGTTCCACCACAATGGGTGGCGCAGCCGGTTTCGGCCGAACAACTGGTACCGGCTTCGGCTCCTCGACCACTACGAGGGGTTGCTTTGGCCACTCCAGTGACAGCCACTTAGTGGCCGGAGAAGGCGACAGTCTGCTTATTCCCGGACAGCAAGAGCTGCTGCCACATTAAATCCTCGTAGCGCCGACACAATATGCGCCGGGGCCTATCCTCTGAGGAGGATGGCGGCGCCACCGCTTTCCATGGTGCCAAGACCGCCGATGTCGGTGGGACCCGGTTGGACCTGGAAGGGTCCAAGACCTTCAGGAATTCCGAGGGGTGGGGGGGGCGGAACCACCCTCCCTCAGTTCAGGGACCTTAACGGGACTCCGGCACAGGAGGCACAGGCAAGTCTCGGTTTCCACGGAGAACCGGTGAAGAAGGGTTGTCGGCTTCTCAATCGACAAACCATCATCGAATTAGAAAAATCTCGACCGCGTCGGCAGTCATCTCGGCCTGCTGACCTGAGGGGACACCGTGAAGCCAGGCCTTAGCCACAACCTCGACCGAAGTTGACTATCCGAGAAGGGGACCTCTCACTCCCACGAACGTCGACGGTGGGACTTACCTTTGGAGTCCTTCTTTTTGGACTGAGAGGAATGTCCCAATGGCCCTTCTCCCTTGGTGGAGAGGGATTGGCAAAGCTCCTTAAAAGAAGCTGTATAGGAAGAGCCCAAGGAGAGCGGGATAAATGCCGTGACCGAGGATGATGATGATGCGGCCTGGGCGGTCTCCTCCTCGAGGGCGATCATCTGCTCCAGCTGTTCTGCCGAGCCCGCCACTGCTGACACCGCCAAACAGGCCTTCTTCGACTTGACCGGAGGATAATGATTTTCAGGTCGACCCAAGAGCAATTGGCAGCGCGGTCCTCCAAGACCGAAGTCGAAAAGGATTTGCATAACTCACAAGCCTGTGAGTCATGGCCGAGTCCTAGGCAGTAAACTCACATGAAGTGTGGATCGGTCCGGGACATCATCTGCCCACAGGGGCACCGACGAAATCTGGGAGTCGATTTGTCCATCGCAGCCGCGAGGGAAAAGGAAGACTGAAATCTTTTAAACTTTAGAATGAGTTTCGGTTTAACCAAAGAGCGTGGATCCAGGCCTAAAATGCAGAGTGCTAAGGAGGGAACCAGAGCTTCCAAGCGGTAAGGAAGATCTGGCATCATGGGGCGGAGTCGAGAGTTTTACCACCCGGGTGGGTGGGAGGAGCCAGCCTGAAGACCTTCCGGCAAGATTTAAAGCGGAAAGGAACCAGCCAGTAAGTGTGGATTGAACAACATGTCCATGTCCCTAGAATTTCTTGTTTCAAGGCGGAGCCGGGCATAGCTTCGATGAGGTCCATTGTCTTCTTTCACAGCGACCGTTGGTAGGTAATTATGTGGGCCATGAAATTCAAAGACCTGATGGCCCCAGTGGCTGAGGAGAAGACTTTCCGGCCCCAACCATCTAACTTTTTAGAGACGGGATCTGTGGGTTGGGAACTCAAATGCTTTGGTTGGGAATCCCTGCCAGGGACGGCCGTGAGGACCAACGAATTGGCCTTTGGTTGCTCGCCCAGAAAGGGTTCAGACTTCGGAGGTTTATAAAGCCTGTCCGCCTTCCGAGGGACTGCCGGTATGGAAGATGGCGTATGCCAGGTGAGGCGTGTTACATCCTGAAATGGTTCCACGAACGGTGGAATCACCAAAGGTTTGGGTTCCTTCTCTCAGAGGAATTTGGCCAGGCACTTGCACTCTGGGTCCAGATCCTCCATATCCCACTCGTATATAGCCTCATAATGTCCAGAAACGAGGGATCATCTGGGGGGGGGATCTTTAGGTCCCGGGGAGGGAGGACAAAATTCCCCGTCAGAGTAAGGCTCTGAATCCACGTCGCCCTCGTCCGATGAGGACGTGACAGAAAGGGAAGAAGGAGACAGAGATGAGGGTCATTTCCTTCTCTTCCCCTTAGGGTCTGGGTGCTCGCCCCCCCCCGAGGCTCTGGAGTGGGAGGGGGGAACCATGGGTGGTGGAGGAGGGACAGTGTCTGGGGGTCTATACAGACGATCCCCTTTCACTGTATTCCATCATGTAGTAGACTCCCGATGTCCGCTACTGGGACAACCACCAGGCTGGTGCTGGGTCTTTAGGTGCGGGCGTCTGGGGATCTGGCTCGGTAGACGTCGGGTCTGGGATCCCAGTGTCAGTAGGCTGACAACCGGCAACGCCCTCATCTGTTGGTCTGGGATCCGGTATGGCTTTGTCAGGCGTCTGGTCCCTTGGAGGAGGGACGGACGGCTGAACTTCATCTGGCGACTGCTCCGTGTCAGGCGTCAGAGAGCGGGTCGATAGAGTAGGTGACCGGCTAGGCTTGTGCTGATCTGGAATAGGGTGCACCTTAGCCGGAGGGAGGTGTCCGAGCCCAGGTGACCTTGTTCCTACCTGAGGGTTCTTCCAAGCGCTTGCACTTATCAGAAGAGTTGGGCCTGTCCTGAGCCCTGGACAGGCTTTTCTGGAAGTCGATCCAGAGGGTTTTAGGGGTTGATGAAGCAGGAAGAGTGATGGTGTCCCACGAGGCCAACTCCGATGTTTGCCCTCAGAGGGAGGTGGGAGCGGACTTAGACATGTGGGAAGTTCAGGCGGCTGGGCTTGAACCGAACAGGGACAAGGAAAACGAGGCCTGCTTGACTGGCGACTTGGGGCAGGATTCCCCGATGACCTATCTTTGGGTGGGGAATCCCTGGCGGAGAGGATGAGCTGGCTCCTGATCCTCGCTGCATGGCCGCAGCTTCTTTTCTAGCAGGAAGGTCTGGGTGTGTTGGCCCTCTGGCGCGCATCTTCTGGTTGAACTGGCAATGTATGCAGGCGTCGGGCTGGTGTTCCGGGCCTAGGCAGAGGAGGCAGGCCACGTGGCCATCTCTGGCCAAGATCTGCTTTCCACAGACACTTTGCCTTCGCCGTGGTGGGGCGGCTGACATACCACGATCACGTTGTTTTGAAAGGTTTTGAAGAACTAAGAACTTTGATGTTCGATGGCTGTCGACTGCAAAGGAAGGCATCAGAGGAGCTGAATTACGCAGGTCGACGGCGGGAAAAGAACTGAGATAGCGCAAGGGACTGCCCCCTTTATACTACGTCTGACCTCGGGCATAGCCGACGTCGGGGACAGTCCCCTGCCTCAGACTGCTAGCTACAAGTTTTCCGTGGGGTCCTGATGCCTGCTGGCTTCAGTCCTAATGGTATTACCTGCTGCAAGAGCTCCACCCTCGAAGACAGATTTTAGGATTAGTACGCAGGGAGATCCTGTCCCTGTGGAAAATCAAATAAGGCTCTTTACACATCAGAGCCTGAATCTTGGAAATCCTCTAGGCTGAAGTAATAGCAACTAAAAACAACGCTTTCCAAGACAGGAAGCGTAGCTCGCAACTTGCTGCTGGCTCAAAAGGAGGCAATGTAAGTTTATCTAACATGAATAGAAGCTCCCATGGGGGTTAGGGTCCCACATGGGTGGCTTAATATGCAAAATTCCATGCAGAAAGGTGCGGGACAGGTCCACATGTGCCAGGGTCCTGCCATCCACTGGTACATGACAGTTTGACAGTGCAGAAAGGTGTACCTTTAAGGACAAATAACTAAGTCCTGCATCAGACTGGGAAGGGAGACACTCCACGACTAAATTCACTGGACAGGTGAATGGATCTAAGTGACGGGATGAAGCCCATAAGCAGAAATGCTTCCATTTCATGGCGTATGTGGCCCAGGTCGAGGGTTTCCTCGTAGCAACTAGGACTTGCGCTACCCCGTGGACACCCCATACCTGTCCCTGACTAAGTCTGCAGGAGCCATGCATGCAGGTGCAGAGAATTGAGATTTGAGTGTACCAAGGTACCTCACTCCTGGGAGAGCAACTGAGGAGACAGAGGTAGAGGAATTGCATGTTCCATTGCTAATTGCTGGAGCAACGGAAACAAATCTGTTGAGGCCAAAATGGTGCTATAAGAATCATGCCAGCTTGTTCTACTTGTAGCTTGAGCGCTCTATCAAATAGCGGGAAGGGAGGAAAGGCGTAAAGGAACCTCCCTGTCCAAGAGAGGGACAATGTGTCTCACCAAAACACACCAGGCCCTGGATCTAGCGAGCAGAAATTGGGAAGTCTGGCGCTAAGTGGGGATGCAAAGAGGTCTAGTTCTGAAAGTCCCCATCTTTTGAAGATGGCATCTACTACATCCAGTAGTAGCTCCCATTCGTGAATCTGAGACAGACAGCGGCTTAGGCTGTTGGCTAGGGTGTTTTGCACTCCTGGAACATGAACTGCTGAGAGTTCTGGTTGTGCTCCACTACCCAGTACCAGACTCTCATGGCTTCTTTGCAAGGGATAGAGTGTGTACCGCTTGCTTCTTGATGTGAAGACCACTGGGATGTTGTCTGTCTGGACCAGTAGGGGACCTGGAAGGACCGTCCGGAACGTCTGTAGGGCATACAGAACAGCTCTCCTCTCCAGCACATTGATAGAGGTGGCATTCTAAAGGAGTCCATGTCCCTCTTGTTTGATGGCCTTTGAAATGTGCGCCCCACCCTAGTCCCGAAGCATCTGTTGTCAGGATCTGCTGAGGACTAGGACTTGGAAAGGGAGCACTCGACTCTAGCCAGAAGGGGGTGAACCAGCACTCCAAAGTCCGATGCTCTGCCTTGGAGATCCAGACTGGCTGCTCGAGACCATCCAAACGCTGGTCCCACTGTACCTTGAGGCTGCGCTGGAGAACCCTCATGTGTAGATGAGCTAAGGGTACTGTCACAATGGCAGCTGCCATATGGCCTAGCAGTTGTAATACCATTCTGGCTGGAGTCTGATTTGTGGAAATGACCCTCGAACCAGCACTCTTAGTCGATCTGCCCTGAAGGAGAAAGACTCACCTGGACGGTGTCCAAGACAGCCTATATATTGTAATCTCTGACTGGGCCAGGGGATGACTTGGAAAGATTCAAGGTGACCCCAGGTCTTGGAACAGTTGGAAGGTGTTTTCTAGTGTGTGACGCACCTGTTCCCTTGTGGGAGCAGTCAGGAGCCAGTCGTCAAGGTTGGGGTAGATGTAATGTCCCTGCCTCTTGAGAGCTGCTGCCACTACCACAAGACACTTGGTGAACACCCGCGGGGCAGAGGAAAGACCGAACGACAGCGCTCGGAACTGGTAGTGCTCTCCTTGAAAGGTAAAGCGGAGGTATTTCCTGTGGGATGGCAGGATTCTGATGTGCAAGTAGGCGTTTTGCATGTCCAGGGAGCAGAGTCGGTCCTTTTGGTAAAGCATGGGCAGCAATCCCGGCAGTGTCACCATCCTGAACCTTTTGTATTCAATGAAACTGTTCAGCTGACTGAGATCCAGGATGGGACGAAGGTCCCTTGTCTTTTTTGGGACTAGGAAGAACTGGGAGTAATACCCTCTTCCTCTTTGACTTGGTGGGACTGCCTGGACCGCCTTTTTGCTCAGGAGTGCTTAGATTACTGCCCGGATGAGGCTTGCGTGGGATGGGGAGCAATGGGTGGGGATCGGTGGGTTGTCTGGAGGAATCTGAATGAACTGCACTGCGCGACCCCTTTCTATATTCTGGAGAACCCACTGAACATGCGGTGATGCTGGAACAACCTCTGAGGTAAAGGGAGAATCGCCCTCCTACTGCCTCCCCTTGAAGCTCCGCTGGAGGAGGCAGGGGCAAGCAGGTAGTCATGTAGAGGTTGTTAGAGTGGGCAAGGGAGCGCTGGCATTTTTGGCATTCTTAGGTCCCTGTGCCCCTGAAGACAGGGGGTGTCTTTTCTCTTGTAACCCCTTTGCTGTTGTCATCTACCCTGCTAGCCTCGATGCTTGCGAAAGGACGATGCCTGGATGGAGTTGCTCAGACTTGCACATTTGTGGACCACAGAAACTGCCACCCCATGTTCTGCAAGCCAGTGATCATCTTTTCATCTTCCTGTCAGAAAAGAACTGGTTCTTGGAAAGGGGCATCCAGGATGGTGTCCTGCAAATCATGGTGAAGACCAGAGACCCTCAACCAGGATTAGTGCTGAGCATGATCCCGTGGCAGCTGCTCTAGTGGCAGTGTCTGCCAAGTCGTATGAGCACCTGAGGATGTGCTTACCAACATCAGCACCAGACTGCAGAACTGCTAAAAGTGCTATCTTATTAGTGGAGTCGGGTTGTGACTGAGCTAGGTCCATGGCCTTATTCCAGAGAGTTTTCTGATACATCACCATGTGTGCCAAAAAGTTTAACGACCGGACCGTACAAGTGGCCGAAGAGTACACTTTCCGGCCAAGATGGTCCAGTTTCTTGGACTCCTTATTCGGCGGTTGGGAGCTCATATGCTTCAGCTGTCAAGTCCTCCCATAAGAAACCATAAGGATCATCAAATTCGCTTTGGGTTGCTCATTCAAATGCATTTCCCCCCTAGGGGTCCTATATAAGCTGTCAGCTTTCTTAGGAACCACCAAGATTGTGCAAGGGTGTTTCCAGGCTACTTTCATAACGTCCTGAAAGGGTTCCACCAATGGTGGGATGACTAAAGGTTTCTGGGTCAGTGGCCCCTAGAATTTCATCAGGTGGCGCCTCGGGGTCTAACTCTCCGCCTCCCACTGGTTAAGGAACTGAATGTGTCTCATCACATCTAGGAAGGAGGGATCATCCAGAGGAGACCTTGAGGAATCCTTCCGTGGGTCTGGGGATGGAAGAGACAAATCTTCTTCTGATGAATTGGAGGAGGAGGAGGAGCTTCCGGTGGATTCCTCTGAAGAAGTATACTGGTGTCCCCTAGAGCTACTCTGGCATCTAGAAGAGGATCTGGACAATGGGTGGCGACCATGCCGCCATCGTTCGGGAGATCCTTGCCCATCACCCTCTGGAGTCGGGTGGGCCGGTGTCCAGGGTGCCGAAGGCGATCTGCGTGGAGGAGTCGGCTGCCTAGGCGGAGCCGAGACAGGGGTCCCCGGGGTGGGATTTGGCTCCGGCAGTCTAGACAAAAGATCCCCCTTGATGGTGTTCCACCAGCAGCTGAAAAGAGCCCCGACCTCAGTCAAAGGGACCACAGGGCCCGGCTGAGTTCTGGCTTCTGCATGGGCGCCCAGGGGCCTGAGCGTCGCATCCTGCAGTTTGTTCCCTGGCATCTGGTCCAGCGATTGCACTGTATCGGAGGTCTGTTCTTGTGGGACGCTGTCCCTGGCATCATGTGCTCTGGTGTCTGGTCATCAGGCTCCCGAGGGGAGGTAGAGGCGGAGGGAGTGCGCCTCATCCACATGGTGTCCTCAGAGGAAAACATCAGGCCCCCATTGGGTCTGTAGTTGGACACTTGTCAGAGCCCTGTGGATCAGGACGGTGGCTTAGAGGGTGGCATCTGGTCCGGTTCTGTAGGGAAGTCAGAGGGCGTTGAGGCTGACGTCGGTCCGGAACCCTGGCAGTCGGCAGTTTGGAAGGCGAGCGTGGTTTCTTATGGCGCTCGAGTTCCTGACATCTCTTGTTGTCGTCTGACTCTGTTGTCCTGTCCGACGACCAAGAGGCCATGGCCTTGCAGATGGCAGGCTCCGACCTGCCACCTGACGAATGGGCTGATCCTGCTGGCTGAGACCCTAGTGCAAACTTGTGTGGCCAGATAGTCAGGGACATGAGGGCCAGGGAAGGCCCTAGCCTGGAAGACTCCCCACCGTACGTCAGAGTAGAAGCAGTGGCTTCTTTGACGGTAACCCTGGGGGAGCCAGGGAAAAACGGATGGACTGAGTTTGACCTTGTGCGGAGGCAGAACTTTGGAAGCCTTGTGTGGAGACCTGGGGCGGATTCTGACCTGGATCTGTCTTTGTCCTGATGATGGTGCTCCAGCTTGATTTCTTCTCTCTGAGGAGGAATCCTTGTGGAGAGAAGACAAGCTGTGCCCGGGTGGGTCTTCTGCATGTCGGCCACTTGTTCAAGGAGGTATGCTATCAAAGCCTTCAGGCATCGGATGCGAGTCCCCTGTTGAAGCTGAGGCAATGTGGACAGTCGTTCGACTTATGGTTGGGGCCTAGGCAAAGCAGGCAGGCCGAATGGCCATCTTTGCCGGGATCTGCTGTCGCGCATATGCACTTCAACTCGCCGCTCTGTACAAGATGATGGCTGGGCAGACAAACACGATGAATTCAGCATTTCAAGAAAAAAAAAGCGTTAGCTCTTGTGAAGTGTGAAAATGGTGGTCAAATGGAAACAGGAGCAGGGTTTTAAATAGTCGGTATCGATCACAGCTATGGCGCAAACTGGCTGGTCATGCTAGTCAAAATGAGAAAGGATCGCAAAAATGCGATCCATTTTTCTGTGTGTGTGTGGTTTTTTTGTTTTTAACTGTCAACGTGTGGTCCATAAGCTGTGTACAGCCCTGAAATATGCCTCCAAAAGGACATTACATGAGTCCATTCAGGTTTAATTTGTGTACTAAGTATGCCTATTTAAGTCAGGACTTGTGTTTCCAACAATGCTTTTGTCCCTCCTCGAGATTATGTTTACCATGGAGTTCCTCTTTAACGTGTTTTCTTCTTGTGTCCAAGACTGCCACCCTCCACCCCACTCACATATGTCCTGTAAGATCACACTCTTTCCTCCAATTGGATCAAAGCCTGGCTCTGTAAATCTGCATACATGAATCCTGCCTTTCCTGCGCTTGTGCTGTTCCCTACCTCCAGCATGTAACTACTTGCACAGAGAGTACTAATTAGTGGTCAGATGGTCGGCATTGAGTATTACGGAGAGCACGGGAATGGCATGCGCATCATGGTGGGCAGAAAGTGAACAGGCATGTAGCTGGCAGCAGGAGATTGTGGTCTTGGATGGTAGCGGCATCACACAAAACAGTTTAGGATTATTTGAGGTAAGTGCAAGTGGAAAAGCAAAGTGATCGGTCCCCAGCCTGGTCATCCCCATTCCTCAACAGGACTATCCGACTGTGCTGTTGTTGTTTCAGTCACTAACGAATGACTGTCTGCTCGCTCTGTTTAGATCTGCCTGCATTTTAATGTGGTCTGGAATCACTTTTATCAAATGACACATTTTCAGCTTAAAAGAGCTTCAAGATATTTAATACTGCAGTGCTGATTTATTAGAGAACAGTTGTGGTTTTGTGTGTGTGTGTGTGGCTCACTACCTTGTATTTACTTAAAGTGGATTGCTTCTGTCATGGTTAAAAACTGCCAGCAAAAAGGTGCCTTGCAAGTTCAGCTGTTGTTCTCTATGCAAATACACCATAAATCCTGTTGCTGATTATGGACTGCTGTGAACCGATGGATCATGAAGGTGAACTCATTTGGAATAGTTTGAGCACTGGATGAGGTTTGTTTACTGTAGTTGAGACAGAAAATACAGGTTACTCACCTGTAACAGGAGTTCTAGGAATGGTATATGTTGTTCATCCACATTTATTGGCAGGTATCCTTGCCGCTTTAAATCTTGCCGGAAGGTCTTCAAGCTGGCTCCTCCCACCCACCCGGGTGGTAAAACTCTCGGCTCCGCCCCATGACGCCAGATCTGGCCCGCTGGAAGCTCAGGTTAAGCGTCAAGCCGAAGTCGGGTGGTCGCGTGGATGAACAACATATACCATTCCTAGAACTCCTGTTACAGGTGAGTAACCTGTATTCTAGGGACATGGATATGCTGTTCATCCACACTGTCTGGCAGACTCCTAGCAGTTCTCCGGAGGAGGAGGCAAGACGACACCCCGATACTTACTTGGAAAGAGAGACTGGAGAACTGAGGCCCCAAAACCAGCATCCCGGCGCGTGACTTCAAGGTCGATGTGGTAATGGGTGATGAAGGTGTGTGCCGACTTCCAGGTAGCAGCCCTGCAGATTTCCTGGATAGGGACGTCCCTGGAAGCAGCCACCGATGCAGCAGTATGGCGGGTAGAATGAGCTCTTATCCCTCTGGGAGGCTCCATGCCCGCCAACTTATAGCAGAGATCTATGCAGAAGGTGACCCACCTGCCTATCGTCGGCTTGGCTGCAGGTCTGCCAGATCGCGGCTTCAGCATGGGTGAGCAAACAGCTGGAAACCTCTCCCAATTTCAGCGTGCGCTCCTTATAGTAAGCGCGCCTTCTGGGTCCAAAGCATGGAGCCTATATTCGCCTCTGAGGTGTGATTGGGGTAGAACACCGGCAGAGTCAACACCTGGTTAAGGTGAACTCCGAACACCACCTTTCGGAAGGAATTTCGGTGGGAGCGGGACAAACTTGTCCCTGTGGAGAGACCAGGTAAGGAGACTCGATGGAAAGCACCTGGAGCTCTTCCATCCTTCTGGCTGACGTGATAGCCACCAAGAAGGCGGTCTTCCACGACAGGTGAGAGAGTTCACACCTGTGCATTGGTTCGAATGGCTTGCCCATGAGCTTTGCCAGTACCAGCAGTAGATCCCACGGAGGTGGAGGTTCTCGCACCGGAGAAATGTGATCAAGGCCTTTGAAAAAGCGCCAGACCACCTTCTCCTGTGCCACTGACTGCTTCCCGGCCCGCGCCCGGTAAGCAGAGATGGCTGCCAGGTGCACCTTAAGGGTCGTCGACCTAAGCCCTTGCTGAGAAAGGGACCACAGGTAGTCCAATATGCTTGCCAAGGAACAGGAGGAAGGGTCCAGGCCTTGCTCTGACACCAAATGGAAAACCTTTTCCATTTGAGGGCGTAACATTTTCTGGTCGACTCTCATGCGGACGCCTCAACTACGTTGAGGACCTGGCAGAAAGACCCAAGGCCTGGAACTCTAGCCGCTCAGGAACCAGGCCGTCAGGTGCAGGGATTGAAGGTCCGGATGGAATACCTTCCCCTGACTGACTGAGAGCAGGTCCGGGCGAGCTGGAAGCTGCCTCGGAAGCCTGGAGCTGAGGCTGAGGAGATCTGGGTACCAGTACTGGCGGGGTCAGTCTGGGGCTATCAGAATCACCTGCGCCTTGTCCCTCCTTGCTTTGAGCAGCACCTTGTGCATCAAGGGGAACGGGGGAAAGGCGTAGAAGAGGCCCGGGGTCCACGGCCTCGAGAAGGCATCCCCCTGCAGAGAGCCCTGCTGAGGGGGGCCGGCATGGAACAGCCTCAACTTCGCATTCTCTCTGGAGGCAAACAGGTCCACCTGAGGTGTGCCCCAATGGGAGAATAGATCTCGTACTACCTCCGGCAGGAGAGACCACTCATGGGAGGCAGCCCCTATCCGGCTTAGGGCATCGGCCAGGGTGTTGGAGGCTCCTGCCACATGAATGGCTAGGAGATCCGCCTCCAGGCTGCGCACAAGTGACCAGATGCGGAGAGCTTCCTTGCATAGGAGCATGGAGCGCGTCCCGCCCTGGCGATTTAGATAGTACATGGTCGTGGTATTGTCCGTCTGGACCCGGACCACTTGACCCCGAAGAAACGGAGCAAAGGCGGTGAGAGCTAGGCGGACCGCTCGGAGCTCCAGCAGGTTGATGTGGCATCGGGACTCCCGCGGTGACCAGAGGACGTGCGCTCGGTGTTCCCCCAGATGGGCACCCCAACCCATCAGAGAGGCATCGGTCGATAGAGAGACCGTCGGCTCGGGGCGGACGAATGGGATGCCCTCCTGCAGATGAACTGGAACGGTCCACCACTGGAGAGCGTTCCACATCCCCTGGGTCACCGTCACTAGCTGGTCCAATGGATCGCGGCGTTGTGACCACTGGCTGGCCAGCCCCCACTGAAGGGGACGCATGTTCCAGCGGGCCCAGCTGACCACGCTGGTACAGGCCGCCATGAGACCCAGGAGGCGCAGGAAGTCCCGGGCAGGGCACAATTGCCCAACCAGAAATGATTGGGCAAAGGAGGAAAGAACCTCAGCCCTGTCCGCCGGGAGCCGTGCTCTGGCTCGAAGAGAGTCGAGCTCTGCCCCGATGAAAAGAATCACCTGCTTCGGCTCGAGTTCCGACTTGGCCTCGTTGATGAGGAGGCCGACCTGAGAGCAAACCCGGAGGGCCAGGTCTCTGGACCGCTCCACCTCCTGTCTGGAGGGGGCTGCTATCAGCCAATCGTCCAGGTAAGGGTAAACCCGGACCCCTCGGCGCCGCAGGAATGCTGTCACCACTGCCATGCATTTGGTGAAGACCCTGGGAGCTGGAGATAAACCGAAGGGCATGGCTTGGAACTCGAAAGGGACCTTCCGCTCGAAAGCGAAGGAACCTTTGATGGGACAGACGGATAGGGACGTGAAAGAACGCATCCTGTAGGTCCAGAGAGCAGAACCACACGCCGTGTTCCAAGGATGGGATTATCTGAGCCAGAGTGACCATCCTGAAGGTTCGAGAGACCTTAGGAACTTGTTCAGATCGATAGGTCGAGAGGGCGCCAAACCCCGTCCGTTCGAACCAGGAAGTACCTGGATACGAACCCCAGGTTTGAGGAGAGTCCGCCACCTCTCTATTACCTCCTTCTCGAGGAGGAGGCGATGTCGGCTCGGCGAGGCTGACAGCGAGGCTTCGGACCCCGAGGCCCCCCGAGGTGCGATGGCTCTGAAGGGTGGGGCCTGCTCGAACTCCAGAGGCAGGCCCTTTCCTACCACCTCCAACATCCACCTGTCTGTGGTAATAGCAGACCAGGCGGAGAAAATGTCCTGAGCCTCCCTCAGGGGAACCTGGGGTGGTGTGGCGAGGTTGGGGTACACCCTCAACCGCCACTGTGCAGGCTTGGAGGAGGGACCGGCTGAGGGACCACCTGGGCCTTTACCTCCCTGCTTCCTGGAGGAGGAAGCTGCAGGCTTGGGTTTGGGATGCCAAGCGCGAGCCTGCTGGCCCTGGTGTTGCTGGGCCGGGCGTGCTGAGGCGCAGATGGATGAAAGGGCTTGGATTAAGTCTGCGGCCCTTGTCCCTCTGAGCGGATGATACAGAGTCCAAGGTGGCATTGGACTTTTCGATCCTCTGGAGGTGGCCTTCCACTCCAGGGCCGAAGAGGTCGGTCCCCAAGAAGGGGACATCCGCCAATTTGTGCTGGGTATCCGCTCTGAAGGTGGATATCCTAAGCCATGCCCGACGGCGCATAGCCACTGCAGCCGCTACTGACCTGGCGCATGAATCACCGATGTACAAAGCAGTCTAAAGTTGCTGCTTGGCCACTGCCCTGCCCTGGTCCCGCACCTGCTTGACCGTGGTCTGCGGGTCAGCCGGGAGATGAGGGACCACCTCGTCCAGGGAGCCCAACAGGGCGTGAGAAAAATGTGCCATCAGTACGGCCGAGCTGGTCTGACGAAGGCCGAGGGAGGACGCAGCGTAGACTTTTCGCCCGGCATAGTCCAATTTCTTGGACTCCTTGTCGGGAGGTTTGTCCACGTCCCTAGCGTTTCCGGCACGCCGGAAAACGCTGTCGGTAACTAACCCCTCGGCTGAGGGATGTTCCGAGAAACCGGACAGGGAACCGGTAGGGACCGCATACTTCCTGGCCATCCTGGCCGAAGGCGCAGGGCAGGAAGCAGGACGCTGCCAGAGCTCCAAGGCCGGGCCCACAATGGCCTCAGCCACAGGGAAGGCCTCCGTAGGGGAATCCCCTCGGTCCAATATCTCCGTGAGGGGATACTTGGCCCGCTTGGATACGGGCTCAAGCTGCATCCAGGTGGATTCCGAGATAAGTCTGAGCAACCCCAGGAAGGACGAAGGGCTGTCGTCCAGCGACTGACCTCCAGAGGACTCCAAGTCCACTCGCTTGGAGAAGAAGGAGGAATCGTCGTCGGACTCGGAAGAGTCCGCAAAGAGCTGCCTCGGGCCTGAGCCACCCTCCACCTGCCGAGGGCGATCGGGAGTGAGGGTGACCGACAGCCTATGGGGCAGACCCTGAGCCGACTGAGAATTCTTGGTTGGAGCCCCAAACCGCGGCTGTGGAGGTGGAGGTTCCACCGGAATCGGTGGAGCAGCTGGTTTGGCCGAACAACTGGCCTGACAACAGGCTCCTCGGGTAAAACGGGGGGTTGTTTCGGCCGCTCCGGTGACAGCCACTTAATGGCCGGGGAAGGCGTCGGCTTATTCCCGGTCACAAGGAGCTGTTGCCACATGAGGTCCTCGTATCGTCAACGCAACTTGTGTAGAAGCCTCCCCTCATCCGAGGAGGAGGAAGAGGACGAGCGGCGGCGCCGCTTACCGCGGTGCCGAGACCGCCTGTGATCACGGGATCGGCTGGACCGCGAAGAAGTCCGAGACCGAGAACCTCGGCTTTCCGAGGGGCGCGGAGAGGGACGGATGGGCGGCTCCTCCCTCGGCTCGGAGGGAACACCAGGGCTCCGGAACCGGAGGCACTGGCAAGCCCACGGGATCCTCAACTCCCACCGGGAAACCGGGAGAGGGATTCGCCGCCGTCGACAACCCGCCCAACGGAGAAAGATCTCGACTGCGTCGACGGGAGTCTCGGTCAACTGACCTGACGGGGACACCATGAGACCAGTGGCCGAAGCTGAACGATCGACCGAAGTCGATGGCCGACAACTCGGGGAGAGGGACCTTTCCCGCTCCCAAGAGCATCGATGAAGAGACTTACCCTTGTCTTTCTTCTTGGACCGAGAAGAAGAAGGTCCAGCAGACGTTGGTCCCTCTCCCCTAGTGGAGAGGGACAGACAAAGCTCCTTAAAAGAAGCTGTGTAAGAGGAACCCAGGAAAGCGGAATAAAAGCGCGGTCGAGGAAGATCTGCCCCGCGCGCGATCCTCTTGAGGCGATCATCTGCTCTAGCTGATCCGCCGAGCCCGCCGCCGCTGAAACCGCCGACCGGGCCTCTTTTGACTTAACCGGTGGAAAACGTTTCTCGGGGCGCCCAGTTGTAAACGGGCGGCACGGTCTTCGAGGACGTAGGCTGAGAAGGAAGAGCACAGGTCGCAAGCCTGAGGGTCGTGCTCGAGGCCTAAACAGTACACACACGTGGAGTGCGGATCCGTCCGAGACATCTTCTGCCCACAAGGGCACCGCCGAAAACCGGGAGTCGATTTGTCCATCGCAGCCGCGAGGGATAGAAGACAGAAGTCTTTCGAAAACTTTAAATTGAAAACCAAGAATTAGGGAACCAGTCTTATACGCAGAGTGTTAAGGAGGGAACCTGAGCTTCCAGCGGTAAGGAAGATCTGGCGTCATAGGGCGAGCCGAGTTTACACCGGGTGGGTGGGAGGAGCCAGCTGAAGACCTTCGGCAAGATTTAAAGCGGCAAGGATACCTGCCAGACAGTGTGGATGAACAACATATCCATGTCCCTAGACCTGTATTTCTGGGACATGGATATGTTCATCCCACTGTAGGCAGACTCTAGCAGTTCTCTGGGAGGAGGGAGGCAAGGCGCACACACCCTACTTAGGGAATAGAGACTGGAGAACCGAGGCCCCAAAACCAGCATCCCGGCGTGACTCAAGGTCGATGTGGTAATGGGTGATGAAGGTGTGTGCTGACTTCCAGGTAGCAGCCCTGCAGATTTCCTGGATAGGGACGTCCCTGGAAGCAGCCACCGATGCAGCAGTATAGGCGGTAGAATGAGCTCTTATCCCTCTGGGGCTCCATGCCCCACCAACTTATAGCAGAGATCTATGCAGGAGGTGACCCACCTGCTTATCGTCCATTAGCTGCAGGTCTGCCAGGTGCGGCTTCAGCGTAGGGTGACAAACAGCTGGCGAACCTCTCCCGATTTCAGCCGTCGCTCCTTATAGTAAGCGAGCGCCCTTCTAGGGTCCAGAGTATGGAGCCTATATTCGGCCTCCGAGGTGTGACTGGGGTAGAACACCGGCAGAGTCAACACCTGGTTAAGGTGAAACTCCGACACCACCTTCGGAAGAAATTTTGGGTGGGGGCGCAGGACAACCTTGTCCCTGTGGAAGACCAGGTAAGGAGACTTGATGGAAAGTGCCTGGAGCTCTCCCATCCTTCTGGCTGACGTGATAGTCACCAAGAAGGCGGTCTTCCACGACAGGTGAGAGAGAGATCACACCTGTGCATTGGTTGAATAAGCTTGCCCATGAACTTTGCCAGTACCAGCAGTAGATCACACGGAGGTGGAGGTTCTCTGACCGGAGAAATAGTCAAGGCCTTTGAAAGCGAACCACCTTCTCCGTCACGGACTGCTCCCCGGCCCGCCGATAGCAGAGATGGCTGCCAGGTGCACCTTAAGGTGCGTCGACCTAAGCCCTTGCTGAGAAAGGGACCACAGGTAGTCCAATATGCACGCCAGAGAACAGGAGGAAGGGTCAAGGACCTTACCCTGACACCAAATGGAAAATCTCTTCCATTTGAAGGCGTAGCATTTCCTGGTCGACTCCTTACGGGATGCCTCAACTACATTGAGGACCTTGTCAGAAAGACCCAAGGCCTGGAACTCTAGCCGCTCAGGAACCAGGCCGTCAGGTGCAGGGATTGAAGGTCCGGATGGAACGCCTTCCCCTGATTGACCGAGAGCAGGTCCGGGCGAGATGGAAGCTGACTCGGGAGCCTGGAGCTGAGGCTGAGGAGATCTGGGTACCAGAACTGGCGGGGCCAGTCTGGGGCTATCAGAATCACCTGCGCCTTGTCCCTCCTTGCTTTGAGAAGCACCTTGTGTATCAAGGGAAATGGGGGAAAGGCGTAGAAGAGGCCCGGGGTCCACTGCCTCGAGAAGGCATCCCCCTGCAGCGAGCCCTGCTGGGCGGGCATGGAACGCCTCAGCTTCGCGTTCTCCCTGGAGGCAAACAGGTCCACCTGAGGTGTGCCCCAATGGGAGAACAGATCTTGTACTACCTCCGGCAGGAGAGACCACTCGTGGGACGCAGCCCCAATCCGACTTAGGGCATCGGCCAGGGTGTTGGAGGCTCCTGCCACGTGAATGGCTAGGAGATCCGCCTCCAGGCTGCGCACGAGTGACCAGATGCGGAGAGCTTCCTTGCATAGAAGCATGGAGCGCGTCCCGCCCTGGCGGTTTAGACAGTACATGGTTGTGGTATTGTCTGTCTGGACTTGGACCACTTGACCCCGGAGAAACGGAGCAAAGGCAGTGAGAGCTAGGCAGACCGTTCAGAGCTCCAGCAGGTTGATGTGACATCAGGACTCCCGCAGGGACCAGAGGCCATGCGCTTGGTGTTCCCCCAGATGGGCACCCCAACCCATCAGAGAGGCATCGGTCGATAGAGAGACCGTCAGCTCGGGGCGGACAAGCGGGATGCCTCCTGCAGATGAACTGGAGCGGTACACCACTGGAAGCGTTCCACATCCCTGGGTCACTGTCACTAGCTGGTCCAATGGATCATGGCGTTGAGACCACTGGCTGGCCAGCCCCACTGAAAGGCGCATGTTCCAGCGGGCCCAGCGGACCACGCTGGTACAGGCCGCCATGAGACCAGGAGGCGCAGGAAGTCCCGGGCAGGGCGCGATTGCCCAACCAGAAATGATTGGGCAAAGGAGGAAAGAACCTCAGCCCTGTCCGCCGGGAGCCGTGCTCTGGCTCGAAGAGAGTCGAGCTCTGCCCCGATGAAAAGAATCACCTGCTTCGACTCGAGTTCCGACTTGGCCTCGTTGATGAGAAGGCTGACTTGAGAGCAAACCTGGAGGGCCGGATCTCTGGACCGCTCCACCTCCTGCCTGGAGGGGGCTGCTATCAGCCAGTCGTCAGGTAGTACACCGGACCCCTCGGCGCCCATGAGAATGCTGTCACCACTGCCATGCATTTGGTGAAGACCCTGGGAGCTGGAGACAAGCCGAAGGGCATGGCTCGGAACTCGAAAAGGGATCCCTCCGCTCAAAAGCGAAGGAATCTCTGATGTGACGGATGGATAGGGACGTGAAAGAACGCGTCCTGCACGTCCAGAGAGCAGAACCACACGCCGCGTTCCAAGGATGGTACTATCTGAGCCAGAGTGACCATCCTGAAGGTCCGAGACCTTAGGAACTTGTTTAGGTCATGCAGGTCGAGAATGGGGTGCCAGCCCCCCATCCGTTTCGGAACCAGGAAGTACCTGGACACAAACCCGGTTCTGAGGAGGGTCCGCTACCTCTCTGATCACCTCCTTCTCGGGAGGAGGCGATGTCGGCTCGGCGAGCTGACAGTGAGCTCTGCGGACCCTGAGGCCCCAGTCGGCAGCTCTGAAGGGGGGGACCTGCTTCGAACTCAGAGGCAGGCCCTTTCCAACCACTTCAACACCCACCGGTCTGTGGTAATAACGGACCAGGCGGAAAGAAAGTGGCGAGCCGCCCCCACAGGGGAACCTGGGGTGAGTGGCGGGGTTGGGGAACACCCTTCAACCCGTCACTGGGCAGGCTTGGAGGAGGGACCGCCGAGGACCTCCAGGGCCTTATCGCCCTGCTTCCTGGAGGAGGAAGCCAACGGCTTGGGTTTGGGATGTCAAGCTCGTGCCTGCTGGCCCTGACGTTGCTGGGCCAGATGTGCCGCGGGCGCAGAGGGACGAAAGGGCTTAGGCTGTGGTCTGCAGCCTTTGTCCTTCTGTGCGGATGAGACCGAGTCCAAGGTAGCATTGGACTTCTCGATCCTCTGCAGGTGACCTTCCACCCCAGGGCCGAAGAGGTCGGTCCCCAGGAAAGGGACATCCGCCAACTTGTGCTGGGTATCCGAAGTGAAGGTAGATATCCTCAGCCATGCCCGACGGTGCATAGCCACTGCGGCCGCTACCTACCTGGCACATGAGTCTCCAATGTCCAGAGCAATCTGAAGCTGCTGTTTGGCCACTACCCTGCCCTGGTCTCGCACCTGCCTAACCGTGGTCTGCAGGTCCGCCGGAAGATGAGGAACTACCTCGTCCAGGAAGCCCAACAGAGCCACAGAGAAATGTGCCATGAGTGCAGCCGAACACTGGCCTGGCCAAGCGAGGGAGGGCAGGCGTAGACTCTCGCCCGGCATAGTCCAATTTCTTGGACTCCTTGTCGGAGGTTTGTCCCACGTCCCTAGCGTTCCCGGCCGCGGGCGCTGTCGGTAACTAACCCCTCGGCTGAGGTGTTCAAAAACTGGACAAGGAAGCGGTAGGGACCGCGCCTTCCTGGCCATCCTGGCCGGACGCGGACAGGAAGCGGGCGCTGCCAGGCTCCAAGGCTGGGCCCACATGGCCTCGGCCACGGAGAGGCCTCCGTGGGGAATCCCTCGGTCCAGTATCTCCGTGAGGGATACCTGGCCCGCTTAGACACCAGGTTCAAGCTTCATCCGGTGGACTCCGAGATGAGCCGAAGCAATCAGATAGAGACGAAGGCTGTTGTCCATCGACTGACCTCCAGAGGACTCCAAGTCTACTCGCCTGGAGAAAAGGAGGAATGGTCGTCGGGACTCGGAAGAGTCCGCAAAGAGCTGCCTCAGGCCTGAGCCACCCTCCACCTGCCGAGGTTGATCGGGAATGAGGGTAACAGACAGCCTATGGTGCAGGCCCTGAGCCGACCGAGAATTCTTGGTCGGAGCCCCAAATAACGGCTGTGGAGGCGGAGGTTCCACGAATCGGTGGAGCAGCTGGTTTCGCGAACAACGACCTGGGAACAGGCTCCTCGGGTAGAGTCGAGGTGTTGTTTGATCGCTCGGTGACAGCCACTTAATGGCCAGGAAGGCGGCGGTGTCGGCTTGTTCCTGGTCAGAAAGAACTGTTGCCACATGAGGTCCTCGTATCGTCGGCGTAACCGTGGCCTCCTGATCCCGAGGAGGAGGAGGCGAGGCCAGCGCGTGCCGCTTACCGCGGTGCCGAGACCGAGACCGCATATGACGGTGGGATCGGCTGGACCGCGAAGAAGTCCGTGATCGAGAACCTCGGCTTTTCCAAGGACGGTGCGGGGAGGGGATGGGTGGAACCGGCTCTCCCCTCGGCTCGGAGGGTTCACCCGAGGGCTCCGGAACCGGAGGCACTGGCAAGCCCACGGGATTCTCAACTCCCACCGGGGAGAGATGATTCTCAGCTTCACCTGGCGACAACCCGTCCAACGGGTCGAGAAAAATCTCGACTGTGTCGACTGGAGTCTCGGTCAACTGACCTGACGGGGACACCGCGAGACCAGTGGCCGAAGCCGAACGATCGACCGAAGTCGATGGCCGACAACCGGGAGAGGGACCTTCCCCGCCTCCCAAGAGCGGCCGATGGAGGGACTTACCCCTTGTCTTCTTTTTGGACTGAGAAGAGGTCCAGCAGACGTTGGTCCCTCTCCCTTAGTGGAGGGACAGACAAAGCTCCTTAAAGGAAGCTGTATAAGAGGAACCCAGGGAAAGGCGGGATAAATGCAGCGGCGCGGAAGATCTTGACCGCGCCGCCTCCTCTTCGAGCGATCATCTGCTCTAGCTGATCCGGCTGAGGTTCGCTGCCGCGGAAAACCGACGACCGGGCCTCTTGACCCCACCGAGGAAAACGCTTCTTGGGACGCCCAGTTGTAAACAGGCAGCACGGCTCTCGAGGGCGTGGGCCGAGAAGGAAGAACACAGGTCGCAAGCCTCGCGGGTCATGCTCAAGGCCTAAACAGTAGACACACGTGGAGTGCGAATCCGTCCGAGGACGACATCTGTCCCAGCAAGGGCATCTCCGAAAACAGGGAGTCGATCGGTCCATCGCAGCCGCGAGGGATAGAAGACCAAGTCTGGAAATGCAAAAACTTTAAATTCGCAAAACCGAAGAATTAGGAACCAGTCTTATACACGAAGCGTTAAGGAGGGAACCTGAGCTTCCAAGCGGTAAGGAAGATCTGGCGTTATGGGGCAGAGCCGAGAGTTTTACCACCCGGGTGGGTGGGAGGAGCCAGCTTGAAGACCTTCCGGCAAGATTTAAAGCGGCAAGGATACCTGCCAATAAGTGTGGATGAACAACATATCCATGTCCCTAGAAACAAAATTATACTTTTCTGTTAAGTTGAGAGAACAGTTTGTGCAGTCTAACTAGGCTATCCTTTTGTAAATAAGCATCACCTGGTGGTATGTTGGGCGGTGAGGGGGAGGGAGCTATGGGCTGACTGTGGTCATGTTACCAGAGTGGGAGGGGGGCAGGGGCTCCATTCTGCTGTTTGCTGCTATCCAAATTCCCCATTGTACCTAATCAGCAGCTTCAGTATGCAGGCACGCAGCATATGACAACTTTATTTTGCTAATCAATTCAATCCCCTTGCTACACATTCACTAACTAAGTAGCACTTTTCCGGGTAAAAGTGCTAATCAATTGAAATCCTTATTTAAACCCCTGAGGAAGTGTCCGAGGAGCGATATGCATTGTTCCACAGCTAGGAAAAAAAAAACAAAAAAAAAAAAGAGAGTAGCTTGGGGGCCCGCCCTTTATACCGCTGGTGATGTCAGGGGTGGGGCTGATGTCAGGGGGCAGTCCTCCACCTTGGACTGCTACACAGAATTTTTCTGTGGGGTCCTAGTGCCTGGTGGCATAGTCCTAATGGTTATTACCTGCTGCAAGAGCTCTATCTCGAAGTGAGATCTTTGGGTGCCTGATAAGGCACATGGCCAACATGGGACCTCATGCGCAAAAACATGGGCATGCAACTTGACAAAAGTTTTATGATAAAAAAAATACAATGCTGTAAACCCTCAAACGTGCCAGCTCTGTATTGCTGAGCAGTGGTGGAAAGTTCTCTGGCAGGCTACTGACCTGGGTTTGCACTCCGAGCTCAGAATGTCAATAGTGTAGGCTGGTAAGGAGGGCTAAGAGTGTCTGTTCAGAAAGTCTTCTCTTGGGATGGGCTGGTTACACGGAATTGCTCATGAAGCAACATCTAGAAGAGTATGTGGTGCGCTATTAATGTTGTGAATAACCATGCAGCATCAGGACCCCTGGCAGTCACCATCACGCATCATGATAATAGGTAAAAGTGGGGACAAACTGCCTCTCATTGGGCAGAATGATAGCTCGTAGGGCTATATCAAGTTCATCCCAGTCATTTTGCTTCCTATGACAACCTGCCCCGGACTATCAGCGCTGGCGTCAATCAGATACCACATCAATTAGTCCCAAACTATTAGCCTCAGCATAAATATTATAAAATAAACTCCAGATGGGTAATTACGCCCACCAGATGAGGCACTGTCTTGAGGGTTGTCGAAATGGAAGTCATATTGTAATTGTTTGGAGTACAGTACAACATGAAGTGGGAGTGAACTGTCCGGAGACTAACTCAGATGGGAGCTGACTGATGCCGAAGCAACAGTCCAGGGCAGACTGTCGCAAAGCAAAATGATTGTGATGACTTGTGTTCCTCCACACACAGAGGGTCGTGCAGATCCACTGGGCACACAAGCACACCTACTCCTTACCTTCCTCCACACTGCAGCCACTACTGGATGCATGTACTTCTCCTCTTCCTCACTCCAAGTATGGAAGTTGGGGTCTCATTAAACAGGAAAAAGCTCACCCAGGGGTTAAGCTTGAAGGTGTCGGACAGCTATGATGAGGAGAATGTCTGGAATGGCAGAGCCCTAGGTGCTAGTTATGGAATCCTAGGACAGGAAGAGGATCAAGTGAGGATGCCAGATGGATGCAGTTTAAAAGGGACAAATGGGTTGGGGGTGTACTAAAACATTATCCTTCTGATAGACACACACATAAGGACACAATTAGGGTCCAAGAGAGCGAAACACTAGCCTTAGCATCAGATTGATCCGATGCAAATTAAGGTATCTGATAGCAGAAATTTATTTAGTCGTTTAGCACACTAAGCTGAAAGCTTTTTTACAGGAGCGACCTGGGAGCACAAGAAGGTTAAGTGACTTGCTCAGGGTCGCACAGTATGCAAGTGGAAGCTATAGGATTCAAACCCAGGTCTGGTCTGCTGGATGTCACCAGATTTGCAGCTCAGGGCCTTAGACCACTGCGCTATAATGGCCAATCACTAAACTGTGTGAGACACGTCAGCACACCTCCTTCTCTGTGGGATAAGACGGTGGCCCTACAGAGGAGATTTTCTTGAAATCTAATTACTGGTAAGTACTGTAACTTCTGTATCTTTTTCAAGAATATCTCCTCCACAGAGTCCCACTCAAAACGAATAAAGCATCAACTCCAGAAAGATGACTTCTCTGAAACTCTTGTTGAGAAATCAAAGGAGGGTGGAATGCTCTAACAAAGCAGGCAATGGAGCACTGCTAGGCCAAAGCCAGACTTTTTCCTGAATATCGAGCCTGAAATTTAATACTTTGTGTACAATATCTATGACCCCTACTCCAAGTGGCTGAATTTCAAATCCCAGACGCAGACAGCCCCAAAGCATGCAACTAAAGCAATAATTACCGGGCCCACCACCTGCTACCCTGTCAATATGCCCCAGGAAATGACCACCAGTGAGGTCATTACTGCTATTCTAAAGTTTATTCGGCCTTGTAATAGCAAAACATTTCAAGAAATTTCTTTTTTTTTTGTGGAATTTGTGCCCTGGGAGCTGTCAAAGCAGGCCCGCAACCTTTCTGACATTCGAACGTTGCTCAGCTCATGTCTGACAGCTGGATCCGTCATTAACTGACCACTAATGATCGATCCAGCAGCCAATCAGGCAAAGCCTTCACCTCATGAATATATAATTAGCCTTATAGTTACTTGTAACCATAGTTTTAACTAATCAGAAGTGAGGCTGCCTCTGCACAGGTCTTTGGTTAGGGCACACCTGGAGAACCGCCTGCAGTTTTGGAACTCTCATCTGAAAAGGGACAAAGAAAGACAGAAACTATTGAGCTGCAGACAACAAAAATGATCCATGGGAAGCAAGGTAAGACATACCAGGAAAGATCAGAAAGCATAAACATGTTCTCACGGGGGGGAAGAGACATGACAGAAACCCACAATTACAGTACATGTAAGGACACAACAGGGTGGTCTCCGGTTTATTTAAATTAAGGAGTAACACAACCAGGAGGGGCCACAAACTCAATTAAGGAGTAACACAACTGGGGCCAAAAACTCAATTAAGGAATAACACAACCAGCAGGGGCCACAAACTCAATTAAGGAGTAACACAACCAGAGGGGCCAAAAACTCAAACTAGAAGGCTAAACTTCAAGAAGGGTTTAAGGAAATACTTCCTTACAAAGAATACTGTGGATAGGTAAAACAATCTAGCCAGTATTGTGATCACTGAGGCCTTTTGCCACCCTAAGTATCCTATTCTGAAGGCTGGCCCATAGCGAAGCCAGCGCTTCCTGTCCTCGAGGGCTCAAAGCATAGAGACAAAGGCCGCACCTGCACGTGTCATGAGGATCAGTAGCTGATATTTCATGATGGCACAGAACACAAAACTTAAATCCAGGCTTCCTGTGATCCATTCTGCAGAAGAGATAGCACTGAGGAAACCCAAAACAATTTTCAAAACTTTGAAATAATGGTTCGCTAATGGAGCAGAGAAAATCCTTACTTAGCGGAGTTGCTAAGGTAGCGACCTGTTCTTCCAGCAGAAATAAAGCTCTGATGTCACAGGGCGAAGTCAGGGGATATATCCAGCCCTGGGGTTGGAGGATCGTAGCATGGAAATGTGCCAGCCAATCATCACATTCCAGTGGACCCGCGAGAGTGTGGATAATGTACCATATCTATGCCCCTAGAAAGTATAGTTACGCAAGAAAGTCCAGTTATGTAAGAACTTGCTGTAAGGGTATATCTTCGAGAACAGCTCTTGCAGCAGTTTACACCATTAGGACTGAAGCCAGCAGGCGCCAGGACCCCACGGAAAAATTCTAGCTAGTAGTATCCAGCGGGGGACCACCCCTGACGTTGGCCCCTCCCCGATGTCAGGCATCACATAAAAGGGGGCAGTCCCCCAGCATCCCCAGTTCTCCCGCCGGAGACTCCCAGCCTAAAGGTGACATCTGAAGGGGAGACCGAGGATCCGCTTCCAAAGGAAGGTTTGTAGTAGGCGTCGAAAGACGCGGTAGCTTAGAAACTAGGTCAGAAGACTCAACCTCCAGAGGGGAAGGTGGGAGGGAAACTACCTGCTGCAAGAGCTGTTCTCAAGATCTACCGCTACGGTAAGTTCTCATATACAACTGTACATCTTACTTGAGAAACAACTCTTGCAGCAGGTTACACCATTAGGACTGATTCCCAAGCAATAAGGGAACGATTTGTTATTGGAAGGATAGGAGATGTCTCAGACATCAGGACAAAAGTCCTGGAAGGACTGCCAAGCCGAAACCAGCTCAGTGTCTAGAGGCAATATCCAAACTGTAGTGCCTGATGAAGGTGTGTACAGTGCTCCAGGTTGCTGCCACACAGATGGCTGAAATGGAGACATTTTGAGCACAGTGAAGGCAGTAGCCACCCCAGTGAAGAGGTAGCCACCCCTCATAGAATGACCTTCTACGGTCTTGGTAAAGGTTTGTTGTGCTTCTGGTAACAGAACATAATGCACTTTACCAGCCATCGAGAGAGCGACTGTTTGGAGACGGGAGCACCGGGCATTCTTTGTGCGTAGGAAACAAAGAGCTGGTCCGACTTACTATGTGCCTTGGTTCTGGTCAGATAATATCTAAGACACCTATGCACATCCAGAGTGTGCAACAGGGCTTCCCCCCAATTACAGTGATCTGGGTAATACACCGGCAGGTCTATATCCTGGTTGACTGTGACCGCCGAAACCACCCTGGGAAGGAACTTACCATTTATTCTTAAGGATACCCTGTCCTTGTGAAAAACCAAATAAGGATCTTTGCACGTAAGTGCATGAAGCTCAGAAATTCTTCTGGCAGAAGTAACAGCAACTAAAAGGAGCGTCTTCCAAGCGAGGAGACGCAGCTTGCAATCCATGGCTGATTCAAAGGGGCAGCGTAAGCTGCCTCTAGGAACAAAGAGCTCCCAAAGTGGAACTGGATCTTTGATGGGAGGTCTCAGTGCAGGATGCTTGCGTAAAAGCGCGAGAAGCCTCTAGTTGAGCAAGAGACCTGTGACCTATCAGAGAATAGTGCGATGAAAATGGCGCATAGGGTGAGCGTTAATGGAGGAGTAGGCAAGACCTGCCTCGTAGAGGATAGGAGGTAGTCTAAAACAGACCTCTCAGAACAATCCAATGGGGTCAATCCACGAGCTTGAGACCAAATACAAAATCTGTGCCACTTCATGGCATAAGTGGAGGGTTTTCTGGCTGCTACCAGAACGTCTGCAACTTCCTGAGAGACCCCGTATCTCAGGACTACTATGTCTTTAGGAGCCAGGCATGCAGGTTCAGAGACCGAAGATGCGGATGGACCAAGGAGCCTTTCTCCTGGGACAGAAGATGAGAGCTGAATGGCAGAGACACCGGAGGTTCCTGGGCCAGCTGATGTAAGAGAGGGAACCAAATTTGCTTGGGCCAAAAAGGCGCTACTAGAATAAGACGAGCCCACTCTTGTCGGAGCTTCAATAGAACCCTCTGGATCAAAGGGAAGGGCGGGAAAGCATAGAGGAACCCGCCCATCCAAGAGAGGGACAACGAGTCTCGCCAGAAACACCAGGCCCTGGATCTAGTGAGTAGAAATTGGGCAGTTTTGCGTTGGATGGGGACGCAAAGAGGTCTAATTCTGGTGTCCCCCATCTGCGGAACAGATCCTCTGAGACTTCCTGAAGCAGTTCCCATTCGTGGACTCTGGCCTGTGATCGGCTTAGACTGTCCGCAATAGTGTTGTCCACTCTGGGAACATGCACTGCAATGATATCTGTGCCGTGTTGCAGTACCCAATTTCACACCCTTTCAGCCTCCTTGCAAAGGGGGTAGGAATGAGTGCCTCCTTGTTTGTTGAGACAGTACATCACCGCGGTATTGTCTGTTTGTACCAGAAGAGTACCCAGTGGAATCTCTGTCTGGAATGCCTGTAGGCGGAGTAGGACGGCTCTCATCTCCAGAATATTTATGTGAAGCTGGGACTCCAGAGACAACCAGGAGCCTTGAGACCTGACCCGCTGAGGTGAGCTCCCATCCAGACCCCGAGGCATCCGTGGAGAGAGTCGCTGAAGGAGGTGGCCCAATGAAGGGGACTCCCGTTGAGAGGCGGTCTGGTACAAGCCACCAATGCCAGTCTCGGGTGACGGCGTTCGTGATCTGGACTGGATGCTGCAGATCATTTTGCTTTTGGTCCCTTTGTGCCCTCAACATCCACTGGGTGACCCGCATGTGGAGTCGAGCTAGGGGAACCATTGCAATGGCAGCTGCTATTTGTCCGAGCAGGCAAAGGACGGTCCGGGCCGGTACTGTCTTCTTTTCCTTTATATCCCTTATGAGGGATCTGATGCATTGTACCCTGTCCTGAGGAAGGATGCCCTTCCCTGAGTGGTGTCCAGAACTGCTCCTATGAACTGCAAGTTCTGAGATGGGACAAGGTGCGACTTTTCCTGGTTGATGGTGATGCCCAGTGATAGGAAGAGGGAACAGGTATCCCGTATCGTGGACATCAGGGCAACCTGTGAGGGTGCCATGAGGAGCCAGTCGTCTAGATAAGGAAACACATAGTGGCCCCGTCTCCTGAGAGCTGCTGCCACGACTGCCCTACACACTTCGTGAATACTCGAGGTGCTGAAGACAGCCCGAAAGGAAGGGCTTGGAGCTGGTAGTGGCGTCCCAGAAAATCTAAACGCAGAAATTTCCGGTGCGCTTGAGCGATCAAGAGATGCAGGTAAGTGTCCTGCATGTCCAGTGATACCAGCTAAGCACCCTTATTGAGCATGGGAATGAGACCTGGCAGGGTCACCATGCGGAAGCGCTTGTACAACACAAATGTGTTGAGGTCGCTGAGATCCAAGATCGGGCGCAGGTCCCCTGTTTTCTTTGGAACCAGGAAGAAGTGAGAATAGTAACCTTTTCCTCTCTGGTTCGGTGGAACATGCTCTATGGCCTCCTTGTCGAGGAGGGCCAAGATCTCCTGCTGGATAAGCAGGGCATGCTGACCAGAGTAGCGGGAGAGCAGGGGAGGTCTGAATGGTGGGAGGTCGAGGAACTCTATAGAGTGACCTCGTTCGACCAACTGCAACACCCACCGGTCGGAGGTTATCCTCTACCATCCCGAAAGGTGATGAGAGATCGACCCCGACCCTCGACCTTAATCCAGAAGAGGGGAGGGGGCCGGGAAGGAGTTATGCTGTGGTGGTATTGGACCCCGCGGGCTGAGCTGCTCTGGGATGCTTTGGGAAAGGCCCATGAGGAATCTGGCTTGATTTTTGCGAACAAAGTTGCCCCTGGGTTGCTGGCCGGAACGTGGCTGCTGCCGTTGTTGGCGGCCACGATAACGGTTCTGGTTCCTACAAAAGGAACCGGACTTAGGTCTGTACATGGCCTGTACAGTCCTGACTGCCTTCCCAGTGTCCTGTAGACTGGTGATGACCTTCTCGGATTCCTCACCGAACAGGACCGCTCCATTATAAGGGACATCCAGGATGTTCTTCTGGATGTCCGAGGTAAACCCGGAGACTCTCACCACGAAAGTGTCTCTGGAGACAAACGCCTGTGGCTGCTCCCCTGGCTGCTGAGTCCGCTGAGTCGAAGCGGCTAGGAGAACATGGGTCCAAATGTCAGCCCAGTTTGAAGGAGGTTCAGCAGTTCCTCCTCCTTTTCACCATCTGGAAAGTCTTTTAGAACATCTTGGCCCTGTTCCCAAAGGGCGTTCTGAAACTGCACCATGTGCATCAGACAGTTTAGAGACCTAATTGAGCATGTAGCAGCCGCATACATGCGTCTTCCCATAGAATCTAATCGCTTAGATTCCTGGTCTGGAGGCTGGGTACTCAAATGCTGAGGCTGCTGGGACCTATAGTGAGAGGCAGTGATGACCAGGGAGTCGGCCAGGGGTTGCTGCGTCAAATACAGGTCCTCCATGGGATCCCTGTAGAGGCGGTCAGCCTTCTTTGGAACAGCTGGTGTGCAATGCGGACGCTTTCAAGTTGTCTTGGTGAAATCTGTAAAGGTGTTCACTAAAGGTGGGACCACCACAGGCTTCAGGTCTTTCTGCCTGAGGTAACGGGCAAGGCGTTGTCTCTCGGGGTCTAAGTCTTCTGTCTCCCGTCCCATATTTTCCTGGATGTGCCTCATGATTTCGGAGAAGGAGGGATCATCCGGAGGCGACCTTGGAAGGTCCCATGGGTCTGGCGATGGGGGACTGAAGGGAGATGGAGACCTGGAGGTGTTGGACGTATCCGGTCTGGAGTCATCTCCCGGTGAATGGCGTCTGCCCCTTGGGCGCTTTGAGCTCGGGAACCCTGAGGGAGAGTGTGATGGGAGTTTTCTGTCTCTCAATCGGTCCCGAGGAGGTGGAGTTGGTTCCTTGGGGGTCAGGGGTCTTGAACCTTCAGCGCCCGGAGGAGGAGGAGGAGGAGGAGGTGGAGGACATGGCTGAGGCTTAGGGGGAACCACGTCCTTCCTTATGGTTTCCCACCAGAAGGCGAACAGTTCTTTCATCTCCTGAATATTCATACCCGACGACGGGCCCGGTGTCGGTGTGGGTCTGTCGCCGTGGTCGGGCGTCGGGTCCCGGGGAACCACCAGGTCTGGCGACAACTCCCTGGGTAGGCCGGCGTCCTCCGTGTCGCCCGTCTGGTTGTCCGGCGGCATGGTAGCCTCTTCACCTGATGACCCCTGACATCCAGTGTTCACCGGCGTCAGTACTACTGACGTCGGGGTAGTCTGTTTTGTGGGCGCTGGGTCGGACCTCTTCTTGGTCTCTGACACCCGCTTAAGGGACGTCAGCTCTGCAGTCTTCCTTTCAGGGACCTTCGGAGATTGGGAGACTGACCTGATGTCGGTGTCCTGGCGTTGGTCAGACGCACCGCCCGATTTGGAGGAAGACTTTTTGTGCCTGTCGTAAGAATCAGGCTTGGAGGCGTCCAGTGCCCGAGTGGTCTTGAGCAGGTGTAAGGAGGCTGAGGAGCCCCCTGAAGACCTTACCTTAATGGGGGAGGTTGGGAGCGAGCCCGGGGAGAAGATCGGTTGGACCGTGTAGAGCTGGAGCTGACCCCAGACTCGGAGGCTCGGCTGGGGGATCTCACCCTGTCAGAGTCCCGATGCCTGTTCCGGTGTTTCCCTGACTTGTGGGAAGATTCCCCTTTGGAAGAAGGTCTTTTCTCCATTTTCTTCAATTTCTCCTCAAGGAGGGACCCCTGAAGGGCCTTTTGGCAGTGGATCCGGGTTCTGCTATTGAACTGCTGGCAGATTGCACAGGCCTGGGTGTCGTGCTCCGGGCCTAGGCACCCGACACAGGCCGAATGATGGTCTGCAAAAGGGATGTGCTTGCGGCAGGCACACTTAAAGGGATGTCCTTCGAGAGAAGGGGTAGGAGAAGCAGACATGGATTGAGATTTTTTGGAAGATAAAGATTTCACGAGTCGTATCGTTAATGCAGGCGTTCGTGAGGCCAATGCTGGCGAGTCGATGGCGGGAAAAGAACTGGGGATGCTGGGGGAACGCACCCTTTTATGTGATGCCTGACGTCGGGGAGCCGACGCCAGGGTGGTCCCCGCTGGATACTGCAAGCTAGAATTTTCTGTGGGGTCCTGGTGCCTGCTGGCTTCAGTCCTAATGGTGTAACCTGCTGCAAGAGCAGTTTCTCGAAGTAAGATCTTACCATAACAGTAGATCTTTGAGAGGAGTTCTTGTAGCAGGTTACACCTGAAGCTGCAAGCTCCAGGACCCAAGAAAACTTCAAGTCAGCAGTATATAGCGGGGACCGCCCCCGACATTGGCCCGCCCCTGACATCTGCCTATGGTATAAAAGGGGTGGTCCCCCAGCACCACCTCAGTTCTCCCGCCGGAGACCCTGGCAAGCACAGTGATTAGAGAACCAAGGTTTTCCTCTGAAACCGCAGAAAAGGTAACAGTAATGGAGAGGCATTCACCAGGGGGATGGAGGGAGGGAAAGCAGCAGCTGCTGCAAGAGCTCCTCTCGAAGATCTACTGTTACGGTAAGTTCTTATGTAACTGTACTATCTCACTTCGAGGGGGCTCTTGCAGCAGGTTACACCATAAGGACAGAGTCCCATGCAGTGAAAGGACTGATTCCGGTCAGCTGGGAGGAGGTAGAGGTCAGCGTAAGGCTCCGAAGAGAACAGGCCCTGTAGGACAGCTAGTCCGAAACCTGCCCTGCACCTAGATGCAATGTCCAGACTGTAATGGTGAATGAAAGTGTGGACAGAACTCCAAGTGGCCGCTGCACAAATATCAGCAATGGACACATTTCGGAAGGAGGCAAAGGAAGCCGCTACATCCCTGGTAGAATGGCCTTTAATCGGGCCTGGTAAAGGCTTGTTGTTCTTACGGTAACAATAAACAATGCAATTAACTAACCATTTGGACAAACATTGTTTAGAAACAGAAGCCCCTTATTTCCTCGGGATGAATGAAACAAATAACTGATCAGACTTTCTGATGGCTCAGGTGCAATCAAATAACAACGAAGCACCGGTGGACATCCAGAGTATGCAGTAAGGCCTCCCTTGGATTGAATAAGCTGGATAATACACAGGCAAGTGGATGTCTTGATTCAGAGTAAACTTGCACCACTATAGGAAGGAACTTAGGATTGGTCTGCAAGGACACTATCCTTGTGGAAAACTAAATAGGGCTCTTTACACATCAGAGCCTGAAGCTTGAAAACTCTGAGCAGAAGTAATCGCAACTAAAAATAACGCTTCCATGACAAAAGCTAGCTTAGCTCACGCAGGCTCAAATGGAGCAAAGTAAGTTTTCTAGAATGAACAAAAGATCCCATGGAAGGACAGGGTCTCGGATGGGAGGTTTCAAACCCAGTATACCCTCAAAAGGTGTGGGAAAGATCAAGTTGGCAAGAGTCTTACCTTCTGTGGGTGCATAGTGCGCAGAGATGATGAATAAGTGCACCTTAATTGATGAGTAACTCAAGCCTGAGTCCGATAAGAAAGGAGGTACTCTAGAACGAGTTTCACCGGACAGGTGAAGGGGTCCAAATAACGAGCGGTGGCCCAGATAGAGAACCGCTTCCACTTCATGGCATAAGTGGATCTAGTGGAGGGTTTCCTGGCTGCCACTAGGACAGCTGCAACCCGGGGAGAAACCCCAAATCGGGCAACTAAGACTGCAGGAGCCATGCATGAAAAGGTGCAGTGACGAAGTCCGGATGGACCAGGGTGCCTTGCTCCTGATAGCAGGTCGAATACAGAGGCAGAATCAAGGCTCCACTGCAATGCTGGAGTAGTGGAAACTAAATCTAGCGCAGCCAGTAAGGGGCTATCAGGATCATCTCTGCCCCTCTGACTGCAACTTGGCAGAACCCTGCAGCAATGGAAAGAGAGGGAAGGCGTGCAGAAACCTCCCTGTCCAAGATAGGGACAATACGATCTCGACAGAAAATACCAGGCCCTGGATCTAGCAAGCAGAAACTGGGCAGTTTTGCGTAGGATGTGGATGCGAACATGTCCAGTTCGGGACGGCCCCACTTGTAGAAGAGATCTTCAACCACAAAAAGTAGTTGTTCCCATTCGTGAGCCTTGGACCGGGAATGGCTTAGACTGTCGGCCAAGGTGTTTTGGACGACTGAAACATGCACAGCAGTCAGGTCCAGGAGATGCTCGATGGCCCAAAACCAAACTCTCACTGCCTCCCTGCAGAGGGGGTAAGAATGCATTCTCCAATGCTTGTTTACATAAAAGACCACAGACATATTGTCCGTCTGGATCAAGAGATGACCCAGGATCATCTGAAAGCTTGTAGAGCATACAGACTTGCCTGTATCTCCAAAACATTGATGTGGAGATGCTGCTCCAGTGGGGACCAGGTCCCTTGAGTCCGACAGTCTGCCAGATGGGCGCCAGACCCTGATCCAACGATCCGTGGTCAGGATCTGACAAGGTGACTCCCACCAGAAATGAACCCCCAGAGAGGTTGGAGGGGTCCAGCCACCACTTCATAGTCTGATGCACTGAGTTGGAGACCAATACCAGTTGTTCCAAATTGTCTGTGCACTGATCCCATTGGACCCGATGGTTCCACTGGGCTACCCTATATAGGCAGACGAGCGTGCACTGTTGCAGTGGCCTGCCATATGTCCCAGCAACTGTAGAACCGGTCTGGCTGGAACTTGGCGAGACGACGAGACCAGCTGAGCCACAGTCCAAAGGCGCTTTGCCCTGTTTGGAGGAAGAAAGGCTTTGCCGTATGCAGTGTCCAAGATCGCCCCTATGTATTGGAGTCTTTGACTTGGCCAAGGGGATGATTTGGGGAGACTGAAAGTTATCCACTACTAGTATACTAGTTATACACGACTTCTACACTAACCTTTTTTAAAAGGGACAAGCTTCGTCAGTCGCTTAACCCAGGTTTACATTGTTTTAATGCCTGCTAACAGTTTGGTTATTCAATTATTTACCTCTCTTTTTTGTGTAACAAGACTCTTTGGCTGCAATCCTCACTTGTATAGTATGCACACTATTGTGCTCCAGTTTTGCAACTTGTTCAATTTTTGCTCTAGTTTTTAGTCTACTTCTAATGCCTTTCAAATACTGATGCATATATTCGTTGTTCTAATGCCTTTCTAAATCCTGTCCGCACATTTTAAGTTATTCTTATTTCCTGCTTAGTGTATTCCTGCACTACTGTGCTTCTCTTATAACTTGTCTAAACTGTACTTGTACCATGATGTGGAATCTATGTAAAAGTGCCTCCGGCTCAAAGGTGTTAATCCGAAATTTTAATAAATATCCCCAGATCCCGAAACAGCAGGAAAGTGGCCTCCATGGTCCTGAGCAACTTCTCCTTGGTGGAAGCCATCAGAAGCCAGTTGTCTAGGTAAGGGAAGACATAATGGCCTTACCTCCTTAAGGCTGCTGCCACTACTGCAAGGCACTTTGTAAAGCCTCATGAGACCGAGGACAGGCATAATGGCAGGGCCCAAAACTGGCAGATGTTTCCTTGGAAGCAAAGGAACCTTGGAAGCAAAGGAACCTTGTGTGGGGTGGGAACATCAGTATGTGCAGGTAAGTGTCCTGCATGTCCAGAGAACAGAGCCAATCCCCCTGATGATGCAAGGGGAGAAGGTTTGGAAGAGTGACCATCCTGAACCGCTTGGGCCTGTTTTGGCAGGAGTGCCTGGATCTCATCTTGAATGAGGCGATATGGGCCTGAGGGTAATGGGAGGAGGCTGGAGGATTGTCAGGAGGAATTTCAAAAATTCTAGGGTATGCCCTGATCCACTAACTGCAAAACCCTTTGATCAGAGGTTATTGTCGCCAACCCTCTCGGTAGAAACGACCTCCCACCGTCTCCCCAGGGATTTGGCTGGGGAGTCGGTAAGGAAGTCAGGCTGAGGCATCAGGGATAGAACGCCCTGGAGGTTCTGGGTGCTCTCAGTACTGAACCTCCTGTGGCTTGGAAGTAGCCTTTCTCTTAAAGGCACTTCTGGGATGTTGACCTCTGAGCTGCTGTTTGGAGGTGCAATGAAAGGACTGATGCTGTGCCAATTTAGGCTGAGATTGGTACAGTGTATGGATCGAATGTATAGCCTTACCCGACTCTTAGAGGTGAGTGATGATATTTTGAGAATCCTTGCCGAACAAAACAAGGCCCCTGAAGAGTGCATCTAGAATCTTAGACTGAACCTCTGGAGCGAAACTGTAGACCCTCGGCCAGAATTAGCGTCGAAGACAAACTCCCATAGCTGCAGCCCTACCTGTAGAGTACGCAGAGTCATATGAGGCTCGGAGAATGTGACTCCCCACATCAGAGTCCAATTTTAAAAGGTGCAGCTGTTCAGCCTTCCCGGGAAGATCAGGCAGAGTCTGTGCCACCTCAAAGCCTTCTCCCACAGGGCATTCTGATATTGAACCATGTGGGCAAGGAGTTGAGGGTGGCTGAGGAGTAGACTTTTACGAAAGTCATTCTTCCTAGAGTCCTTGCTGGGAGGCGGAGTGCTAAAATATTGGTGTCGCTTAGAATGGTCAGGGGCGCTTAAAAAGGACCGAGTCAGCTCAGGGTGCTCCCCATAAAAGGGTTTGTTTCTTGTAGCATTATACAGGCTATCTGCCTTCTTAGAGGTCACTGGTGTAGTGGAGGGTGTTGCCAAGCAGCCATATTAACATCCTTGCAGGAGTCGATCAGATGAGGAACCATGGCAAGGGACTCCTCCCACGGAGGAAAATGGCTAGCCGATGTCGCTGGGATCCACTTCTCAGTGTCCCAACTCATAAGAGGCTGGTTGTGTCTCATCACATCCGTGAAAGCTGGGTCATCTGGAGGAGACCGAGGGTGTCGTTGGGCTCCTCTGGTTCTGAGGGTAGGTCAGAGTCCCTGGAGGAGAAGGAAGAGGAATATTCCCTGATCTGCCTGAATCTGGAGAGGGTGAGCGGTGAGGTCTATGTCGGTGGGTCCTCCAACGACTGGTGACAGCTCCGTTTGGTTCTGGAGTAGGTTCCTTAGGAGGTGGCGCGGGGCCTTACTAGGAAAACCTGCTCCTTTGTCGGACTGGGAGCAGAGTCCCTTGGAGTCAGAGTTGAGGGCTCCTCGGGCCTCCTTATACTAAAGTATGCCCACCAGGCCTGAAAAGGCGCTGAGGTCTATATGGATTCTGAGGCATGGCTGTGGGTAGGCTGGGAGGGTCCTCGCTTTTTTTTTCTTCAGGCTGCAGTAACCCTGGTGTCAGATCCACCAGCGTTGGTTCCTGTGGTAAGGAACCACCCAGCGCCAGTCTGACTGATGCTGAGAGACCAGGCATCAGCTGTGCGATGGCTGGTCCAGCCAGCAACTGTGGAGGATTAGTGGAAGATGGTTGAGGTGTCGCCAGGGTTGATGCTGGGGAGACCGGCATGGGCTGATAGCGGTCTGGTGAAGCAGCCGGCACTTGCCTAAAGTGAGAAGCCTGTCCTGAGGAGAAGACTCCCAAGTCGGGAAGAGGTGTCTGTCCCGAATGTCTGAACCAACTTCGCCACGGGTCCAGATAAGATTTTTGGGGATGAGTACTTTTACTACTCATTTTGAAACTGAGGTGAGTAAAACCAAATTCAGATGCATACAAATGTCTGGACGGAGTGGAGCAAGGAGTACATTTTAAAAACAATGGGAGTGTTTTTCTAGATAAGAATTGATCAGGTGCCAACAATGCTCCAGATAATGTTGGCAGGTAGGAGTAATTTACTCACCAGTTTTTAAAACTAGTGAGTAAAACAAAATTGGGATGGATATGAGTGCTGTAAATCTAGAAAAAATGCTCCTTTTGAATCACCAAACATGTTATGAAGCACTATTCTTTGGAGTGTGGAGTATTTAACAAATGTTGGGTGACTATCAGTACTCGTTAAAAAAAAACAAACAAAAAAAAAACTTCTGAAGAGTATTTCCTAAAATGAGGCAACTAAAATAGGTTGGTACTCCTTATCTGGAGCCCTGGACTTCATGAGCGCCTTGACCAGGAAGGTGACGGGCAAAGACCCGCCACCTGAAGAGGACCTGCCGAGCCACCTGGCTAAGGACCCACCTGTTGAATGGGTGTTGAATGGGCCTGAGCTTCAGGGGCTAAGAGGCTGGGGACAAAGTCCCGAGCCCCAAAGAACCACCGCCCGAGACAGAACAGCAGGTGGTTTCACCACTGGGAGCCCGGAGGAAGAAAGGGCTGCCAGAGTGGAAGGGGCTGATCTCCTGTGGGGGGGGTGGGGGACGGACGTGTTTGGTGCCTGACTCATGAGGGACCTGGAGTTGGAAGCTGACTGGGTTTGTCCCTGTGCTTCTCCCACTGTTTGTGCTTTCCCGAAGATTTCTTCTCCTTGGCCGAAGAAAAGGATGCCCTGGAGGCTGTGGAAGAGGAGGTACTTTGGAGCTCCTTCTCCACCACTGTGAGTTTTTGCTGCAGTAAGAAAGCTTCCAGGGTCTTCTGGCGGCGAAGTCGGGTGTACTGGTGAAAATCCTGGCAGCACAGACAGGCCTCAGTGCTGTGGTCCAGGTTTAGACAAAGCAGACATGATGAATGGCCATCCTTGTAGGGAAGTTATTTTCCACAAGAACACTGTTTGCTGCCGCTCTACAGACGAGGAGGGAGAAGACATGCATAGATTGCTGTAAATATGAAGAAAAAATTAGAAAATAATAAAGCACAGGTAGGGCAAAGAAAATTGTTGACTAAAGCAAAAGGTGTCCATGAAGGTCTGACTTGCGCAGGTCGATGGCGGGAAAAGAATGGAGGTGGTGCTGTGGGACCACCCCTTTTATATTATAGGCGGATGCCGGGGGCGGTCCCCTGTTATATACTGCTAGCTATAAGTTTCTCCTGGGGTCCTGGTGCCTGCTGGCTTCCGCCCCTTATGGTGTAACCTGCTATAAGAGCCGGGCTGAACTAAGATCAGTTGGTTCACTGCCTCCTGTTTAAGGACTGCTCTGCAACATCTCTACAACCTGGCTGAAAGCGCCTGCCAGCTGACTGTGAACAGGAGATCTGCACCCAGGCTGTGCTCGAGGGTACAGGTGCGGAGGGCCTCCCAACACATGAGAAGGGAGTGTGTTCTGCCCTGCCTATTTGGGTAGAACATGCTCATGGTGTTGTCCGGTTCGACCTGTATGACGTGACCCCTGATGCACAGAGCTCCAGCAGGTTTATGTGGTGACCAGAACCTGTGGTCTCCGTGGTCTACCAGGTGTGCTCACCACCCCTCCACAGATGTGTCCGTCAAAAGCATAATGGTCGGCTCTGGACAGACAAATGGGATTCCTTCCTCCAGATGTTCTGAGACTAGCCACCACTGGATGCATCTCACATCAGTCGGGTCACTGTGACCGGCTAGTCCAAGTGGTCTAGGCACTGGGGCCACTGATGGCCCAACTCCCACTGTAGGTCGCACATCCGCAAATGTTCCCACCAGACCACAGTGGTGCAGGACGCCATGTACCTCAGCAGCCACAGAAAATCCTGGCCAGGGTCCGAGAGCCCAACCTGAAATGACCGGGAAAAGGAGGTCAGATCCAGTGCCCAGCATACAGAGAGGCAGACCTTTGCTCGCAAGAAGTCTAGTTATGCCCTGATGAACTTGATCACCTGTGAGGGAACCGGTTTAGACTTGTCCGGGCTGACCAACAGGCCCAGGTCTTGGCATGTTTAGAGGGCCAGATCTTTGGACCTCTCGACAGTCTCTTTGGATAGCCTAGTCAACAGCTAGTCATCCAGGTAGGGATACACCATGATGCCCTTGTACTGCAGGCAGGCTGTTATCACTGTCATGCAGTTGGTGAAGACCATGGATGGGGATAAGACTGAACAGCATGAGGTGGAACTGGTACAGTACCCCTTCCGCATGGAACTGGAGGCACCAACAGAGGCACGGATGGACTAAAATGTGGAAGAAAACATCCTGTAGGTACAGAGAGCAGAACCATAGGGCATGCTCCACAGACAGAATGATCTGATTCAGGGTGACCATCCAGAACTTGTGCTTCAGCATGAACTGGTTCAGATCATGTAGATCAATATGGGGCATCAGCTTCCTATCCATTTCAGAAACAGAAGTACCTGGTTAGGTAAATCTGACTGGCTAGGGCAACTGGGACACAAAGCAGTGGCTCCTTTTACAAGGAGCTGAGTGACATCCTCCCAAATACAAATAGCATGTCCTGTGACACCCTGGACTCTCAAGGGGCATGGAGTCAGTAAGGTGGGCAAACCTCAAAGCCAGAGGCAGCCTCTGCCTACCACCTCTAACACCCTCTTGTCTGTAGTCATAGTAGACCAATGTGGCAAGAAGAAAAAATTACTTACCGTAGTAATGTTATTTTTTCTAATGGAGTCTTGCTGAATTCTGACTTTATGCAGTTAGCCCCAGCACTTGAACTGCTCCGGAGAGGAAAGGCTTAACTCTATGCAGGAACACAGAACAAGCTTGGTTTTCAAACCTCTATCTCTGGTACATATCAGTGTAACCATCAGATTCTTACGAGCACTATACTAGCTAACTAATAACTATATAAATTGTTTTAAATTTTAAGCCATAGGTAACAAATGCTTGGGTCCAAAAAGACTCAAGTCGAGCAAGAAGAACCATATGTAAATAGTGAAAATGCAATAACAATAAAACAAAAAGACTCCACCTGGCCAGGAAGGGTACAAAGTACCTCTGGGGTGCAGCACTGTGCCTGCCAACCCACATCTCAAAAGACTAGGTTCTGAAAGGGGTGGCAGGGAGGCGGTCAGAATACAACAAGGAAGACTCCATTAGAAGAAACATTACTATGGTAAGTAATTTTTCTTCAAACAACATGAAGTCCTGCTGTATTCTGACTATATGCAGACTACTAAGCAGTTACCCCTGGAGGAGGGATAACAGAACCTCTTTAGGAACAAGCTCTGCAGTACTGCTGTGTCAAACCTAGTATCACTCCTAGTCCGGGTGTTCAGAGTGTTATGCTTGGTGAATGTATTAACTGTTTTCCAGGTGGCTGCTTTGTAAATTTCCACCAAGGGAATATCCCTAGCTGCTGCCAGGGAGGCAGCTGTACCCCTGGTCGCATGAGCCCTCAGGCGTGAGGGGGGCTCTTTCCCCAATTCTGAATAGCAGAACTGAATACAGGAGACAATCCACCTGGCAATAGATCTTTAATTGGCAGGTCTACCTTCCTACTTCCTCATAAGCAAGAAATAACTGGGTAAATCATTCCTATGGGCCTTCAGATGCTCTATATAATAGCTAAGTGCCCTTCACATCCAGACTGTGCAACCTTCTCTCCCTGAGGAAGAATGGTCAGCGAAAACACAGGCAGACACACAGATTGATTCAGATGAAAATCCAAACCATTTTAGGAAGAAACTTTCCATTGATCCTAAGGACCATCTTATCCCTATGGAAGGAAATGAAGTCAGGTTCAACTGACAGAGCCTGCAACTAGCGATTCTCCTGGCAGAAGTAATGACTACCAGAAAGACAGTCTTCCAAGTCAAGTACTTAAGCTCAGCTAAGGATAAAGGTTCCGTCCGGTATGCAGAGATGGCTGCATGGTGCACCTTCTGGGTCGTGGCTCACAGTCCTGACCAAGACAGGGACCAGAGGTAATCAAGAACTGTCACAACTGATCAAGATCCTTCCCCTGGCACCAGAGCGAGCATCTCTTCCAATTAATTGCATAGGCTTTGCAAGTTCACTCCTTTCAGGATGCCGCCAGCACATGGAATACGTCTTCCGAGAGGCCCAAGGCCTGGGACTCTAGCTGCTCAGGAACCAGGCAGAGAGATGTGCAGGGACTGAAGGTTCCAGGTGCAGAACTGTCCCCATTTTCAGCGGGTCAGGGTGAAGAGGCAAAGACCTCTGTGACCTGCTGCTAAGGTTGAGAAGTTCTGGATGCCTGGGCCTGGGCCAGTCTGGCATTATTAAGATCATCTGTGCCTTGTCCTTCCGGCCTTGATCACTACTTGTGAACCGAGGGAGAAGAGAAAGGCATAAAAGGCTTGGGTCCAGGGCAGAGATAAGGCATCATCCTGCAGTGTCCCAGACTGAGGGAGGCGGTCAGAGAACAGCCTCGGTTTCTGTTCTCCCACACGGAGCTGGCAAACTCCCAACTTCTGCCTGGAAGTGAAGCACCAGTGGTGGATGGACTGGGGTGTGAAGACTGTATCCTGGAGGTCCAGGGAGCAGAACCATGTCCTCTGCTCCAGAGATGGAATAATCTGGTTCAGAGTGACCATCCACAAATGAAAATTACATACTCACTGTACTTGCTGTTGCTTTTCCAGAATATCTTCACCATTCATTACCACTTATGGATCTAAGCTGGAGGCGCTAGGACCCAGCAGGAGCAAAGTCTTTTGCAGCCTAGAGAACGGACATCTGTGCTGGCACTGCCCACAAGGAAGATGAAGTGATGTTGTGCTCATGGGCAGGCCAGTAACCAACACCTGCTCCCAACTTTTCCTTAGTTCCATTTGCCAGGACAGAAAACAAGTGGGAGAAAAAAACAAAACAAAAAAAAAAACAGAGCTACAGACTCCTAGCCCACAGGGATACAAAAAGGGTATAGTATATAAAAATATCAAAATAATAACACTCGACTGCCAACTTCGAGAACTAAGGGATGGGCCTAAACAGCACAAGGGTAGTGGGTGTAAGAGCTAGAGCCTATTTCTGCCACCTTGACAGGAAGGTGGAGGGGAAGGCAGCAGCACTAGCATATAGTTCTGGCTGGTGCAGGAGAGACCTGGAGGAATCTCTGCAAGGTTTGGTGGCAGAATGCCAATTTGGAAGGGTCCTGTGCTCAAAGAGGACAAAAACTAGTCCAATTGCACACCATTATCTTCTTATCTTGCCACCCAAGAGTAAGAAAGGAAAAGAATGAAGAAGTTCAAGCACCTAGGTGTGGAAACAGCACACAGTTCAACAGGTGCAGCAAACAGGAGAAAGAAACCCCTTAGCACCTGCTTCTCCCCTGACACCAGAGGTGAAGGGTGCACTGTACCTTATAGTGAAGCAGAGGCTGGAGACATATGTAAGGTGGAGACTAAGGGCACAACAGCTCTAGGGGGCATCACCAGAAACCCAGTAGGAGAGGGAGGAATGCTGGGAATGATAAAGTACAAAAACATAAATGTTTTTTGCGGGAGGGGGGAGTATAGGGAACCCTCAACCCTGTGTTTTTGTTTTTAGACCCCCAAAAAACAGGAGTTTGGAAGACGGCAAGGTAGCCCAAGTCCAGCTGAAGAAAAAGGCAGGGCTAACCCTCCTAGGGGAAGAAAGCCCTGAGGGAGTTGTAAGAGGATGCCATGTGAATGGCATCACAGAGTGAGCTGCCAAGAGGCCCTAGCTCTACCTGAGCAGGGATGGTGACCAGGCATGAATGACTGGTGAAGATCTTCTGGAAGGTCAACATTTACGGTGGGTATATCATTTTACATTTTTAAAGAACTGATCATCATTCATTCCCACTTATGAATCAGAGTACCAGGCTTTTCCCAAAACAGGGGAGCAGTTAGCTCACCCTGAGGGTAAGGACTATCCCTCACCCCTCTGGTGGGGGGTTCCCACTGGAGGGCTGGGACTTTTCACAGGTCCAGTGACACCAGAGACTGGTCGGGGCAGGTGGAGGCTCCTGTGGCATGGGAGTAGGTAGATGCCCAACAATTCACATCTGACCCTACAGAAGAAAAAGCGAGTCCCCAGGAAGTGCGAGTTGAGCACCCTTGCAGGGTCAGGGATGCCAACTGGGAGACGCGAAAACATGCCATCCACTGAATGAAGACTGCTGTTCCCACCAGCCTAGAAGCTACCTTGTTGGCATTGTAAGACATCCTCGCTTGGTGCCCTGCCAGCTCCAGGCCCTGGGTGGAAAAGGCAAATGGCCTGCCTGGCTGACTCGCAATCTGGCATGGATGCTAAAACTGAGTCAGCGTCACCCACAGGTACTTGCCATATGATGCCTGATGTGCCTGCTGTGCAGAAATGCACATCCTACTGAGTGACGCCTCAAGAACCCTCCTGTCCCAAGAATCGATCTCTGCAGAGTCCTGGGCTGCAGAAGAGAAGTGAACAGGAGGGAGGAGAGAAGAAGAGGGCCATGGATGACCAGGCCAAGTTCTCTGCCAGGGCTGCAAGAACGCTCTGAAGACCTTGCCAGGGGACAGGCCTGGCAAACTTGTCCAGCTATGACCAAGCAACATCAGTGCACCAGTTCAGATGATGCCCTGGGGCGCCACCCAGGTGGGGAAAAAGGAGCCAGACTGGGCCTACAGTGCGACCTCCGATCCCCACAGAGACCAGGCATGACAGTTTTGAGAGAAACTAGGCCCGACCCTACCACACTTACCACTATCTCTGGATGAGGGTGAGCCTCAGGCCCAGTGCCCTGTCTCAACTCCTCACCAGGGCTGACCCAGGCCCCCCCAAGTCAAGCCCAGTCTCTGGGCCAGAGACACCTCTAGAGTCCACCCCAGAACCAGCACCATGACTGGCAGCGGAGTCAGACCCGGCACTGGGAATGGCACCAGAACCCGAAACAGCACCATGAACAGCGCCAGAAGGGGTCCTATCACCATCCCCAGCACCAGCTTGAGGGGTAACCCCTGGAATGCCTCCCAACCCTGAGTTAGGTTTGGAATCAGGCCCAGGAAGGACCCCATCCTCAATGACTCCATCCCCAAACCCCCAGTTGGCATCATCGTCCTCCCCTGTGCCACCAGGTCATTCAGGGGAAGAGACAACAATGATATCCAGGTCTGAGACAGGGCTGGCTCCAGAACCCTCCCTCTTGTGGCACCACAAGCCAGACTGGGGCCTGGCTTTGTGGCTGGTGCCATTCCGCTCACTGGTACTGGCCTCAATACCAGGAGGGGGGGCATAAGGTCGCAACACCAGAGTGCCCACTGGTGTAGACTGAGCATATAACTTTGGCCTCACCACCAGGGGCTCAGCGGGCCCCACAGATAGAGGCGACTGTCCACCAGAGACCCCCCCCCCGGCTTCTGAAGCATCAGCGGGGCGAGCATGGTGAGTGCTCTTGACTTCCTCAGTACATGTAGTACTAGTAAGAGGCTCCAAGAAAGAGCCCAGGGGCCTTAACCTTGGTGTGCCTAGTGCGACGCCTATCTCTGAAGGTCAGCGGATCACGGCCCCACTTCAACTTGTGCTTCTTGAAGGTGTGGTAGTCCATGAAGAAGAAGGCATTGCACCTGTCCAAAACAGGCCCAGCAGTCCTCTTGTTTTTCCTGGATGGCAATATGACCCCACAGGAGCACCAATGCACAATGGGGACACCGATGATCATTGTCTTCTTCTTGGGCTTTTTACTCTCCCCGAGACCTGACATGAAGACCCATAAAGATAAATGAAAGAGAGAAACGTGAAGAGCTTGGCGCTGAACTAGTGATAAAACAACAAATGGCACCACAAAACACAGTGCCAAGGTAAAAGTGTTGAGCTGAGGCGGCAACGATCTGCGAAGGGCTGCGGGCAGTTTTAGCAACTGTGGAATCTCATGTACTCAACGGTGGGAAAAACAGAAGTGAGGAAAGGAGGGGCTGGTGTTGGTTACTAGGAAACACAAGAATGCAATGTCACTACGCTTGCCTCGCGGGTAGCGCCAGCACTGAAGTCAGTCCCCTAGGTTGCAAAAACTTTTCTCCCACATGGTCTAGTGCCTCTGGCTTACACTCATAAGTGGGAATGTATGGTGGTGATTGATACTTGGCAGATCCTGCTTCTCGCATTAACTTGTTCAGAAAGCAAGACATGTCAGCCCCCACATCTGTTTCGGAACCAGTAAATGCCTGGACACACAACCTTGTGTGGTCAATGTGTCTGGGACTTACTCTATCACCACGTGCTCCTGAAGTCAAGTTATGCCAGTGCTCAGCATGTACAACCTGCCCTCCAGCACCGGTACTCCCAAGGAACTAGGACTCAGTATGGTGGAGAAGCCTCGAGAGCCTTGAAGACCAGGGACAACCCCCTGCCCACCACTTCTAGAACCGACCTGTCCTAATTAATAATCTGCCACTGTGGGATGAAGTCGTGCAACCAAACTCCAATCAGGAGCTGGAATAAGGACTGGATGAGAGGGGGAATGGCATCTTGCAACCTGTCACTCTGCAGCCTTGGAGGGTGCTCTGGCAGATGGAGCCCTGAAGGCACCTCCACACCTCCCCTCTTTTCTGACCCTGGCAGCCGAATGTAGGTTTCAGATGCCAGCAGTGAAACCACCCCAGGTTGGGCTGCTGCTGAGGGTGTTGTGGGTGAAAGGTCTGAAACCAAAACACCTTCTTTCTAGGCTCAGCAGGTTTCAGGTCCTTCTGGGACAAAGCCCCAGATTCTAGGGTGACAGTGGACATCTCCATACGGGTGAGATGTCCTTCTAAACCACGGCCAATGTGGTCAGTGCCCAGGAATAGGAAAATGGCCAGGTTTGTGCTGGATGTCAGCACTGAAGGTGGACAGCCTCCGCCAGGCCCTACATTGGATGGCAATGGCTGTAGCCGTGGCACAGACCCAGGAGTTGTCCATGTCCAAGGATGTTTGACGCTGGCATTTAGTCATCATGGTACCTTGGGTCCCAGATCTGGGCAGCCTACTGCTTACTGGCAGAAAACGGGGGGTCCAACTATTCCAAAATGAGTATGACCTAAGTTAGCCAACAAAACAAAATAGCTGGACTGCTGGAGACTGAGGAAGACAGCCATGTAGATCTTTTTTGGCCACACAGTCCAGCTTCTTGGACTCTATCTGGCAGCTTGCCACACCATCTGGTCCTTCGACTTGTGAAAAACAGAATGTGAGACCAAGCCCTCTGCAGAGGAATGGTCCAAGAATCCCAAAAGAGTGCCATTGGGGACTACATACTTGTGGACCATCAAGGATGGGCAATGGGCAGGATGCTGGGTGCTGCCAAAGCTCCAATCAGTACAAGAATGGCCTCGGCCAAAGGGAAGGAGACCCCTTAGGACTTGTTCCTGTCAAGGATGTCAGTAAATGGTTATTAGTTCACTTCTACACAAGCTCCAAGAGAACCTCCATGGACTCAGACAACAGTTGGAAAAATGCCCTGAAATAAGTCAAGCCCAACAATAGCAAAGTGACCATCTGAGGAGTCTTGGTCAAACTGCTGCATCCCTCTTGAGCCACTGAGGACACAGCCTTAGAGTCTGATGAGTCCTCAAACACCACCCTGGACCTCTTCTCACTGTGGACCACCCTAATGCTTTTCTCCAGGGCGATTTCCACTTACTAGATGGCCTGGTAAGATGGTAGCAGGGCAAACTCCTTGGGCAGGCACCCTAAACCACAGCTGCAGGGGTGTGGGCCCCTGGGTCTGAACAGGCAGGGGATGAATGCAGGCCAACAGGCCATCATCCCTGGAAGCAGAGCCCTGCCCCTCCCTGTGATGGACCACTAGTGCCACAGGAGATCTTCATAGTGCTGTTGCATATGGCATTGAGGCCTCTGTTCACTGGAGAAAGAGGAGGATAAAGATCGATACGTTTCCCGATCAAGCGTTATCAGGACTGTGAACAGTGCCCAAACCTTGACCATTGGCCCAATAGTGGCACACTGCTACTGGGGCTCAGAAAGACAACATGCTGTAGCAGAAATGCCAGTGATGGTCTTGGAGACACGACCACCAGTGAAAGCAGCTCCTGAGTTGGTTCAGCAAGGGCTACTGACTGAGCCTCATCCTCTTGTGTGAGCACCAGAGTCTGGGAGATCGACAACTCCTAGCCAATCTCTTCTGACAGCTGGTTAACCAATTCAAGACAAATCTCACCTGCTGATCAATCGGAGTCGCAGTCGAAAAATCTGGTGGAGTTACCGCTGGTACCTCGACCAAATGAAGCTTGACCAGGGCCCTGCAGTCGGGGGAGTTGAGGGAGTACAAAGTAAAGTTACTAATAACTTACCATAACAGTAGATCTTCGAGAGGAGCTCTGCAGCAGGTAATTCCATTAGGACTGAAGTCAGCAGGCATCAGGACCCCACGGAAAACTTGTAGCTAGCAGTCTGAGGCAGGGAACCGCCCCCGACATCGGCTACGTCAGACATGGTATAAAAGGGGCGATCCCCTGGCGCCATCTCAGTTCTGCCACAGACCCGGCTAGAAACCAAACTGGAGAACTGAGAAGGAAGTCCCCACCATGTTCTGGTGATATAATAACCAAAATACTATCCTGAGGGGTGGAGGGTGGGAAAGCCACCTGCTCAAAGAGCTCCTCTCGAAGATCTACTGTTATGGTAAGTTCTTACGTAACTGTACTTTCTGTCTTTGAGGGTGGAGCTCTTGCAGCAGGTAATACCATTAGGACCGAGTCCCAAGCAGTACCTAAGGATAGGCCCAGGTCTGAGGGCGGCAGGAGGAGATGCTGAAAAGCTGAAAATGTTAGAAAAGCATCTAAGTGAGTAGACCTTGCAGGACTGCTAGCCCAAAATCTGCTCTCCTTCTGGATGCAACGTCCAGGCTGTAATGTCTAATGAAAGTGTGGACTGAATTCCAAGTAGCTGCAGCACAAATATCTGCCGAGGAGACAATTTTTAGTGCTGTGAAGGAGGAAGCCACTGCTTTGGTAGAGTGGCCCCTGACTGTTCCCGGAAGTGGTTTGTTATCAGGGCCCGATTTTTCTGCGGCACATCGGAGCAAAGTTCTGCGGCAGGGTTCTCATTTGCCGCAGAACTTCTGCGGCACTCAACACCAATTTCTGCAGCAATTCTGCAGCACATTTTTACCCTTAATTTTTTCCTTTTTTGCCATATCTGACACAATACACGCCATAACACAGTCATTTTATGGGTTTGTCACCAATTTTCAACATAGCCAGTTTAAGACCTCTGCTCATGAACAGTATCACTGTGATTTTCTTAATCTGTCCCGAACATTGATTTCCGCACACCGACCGCGCATTGTGCACTACATGTGCGAAACACATTTTGGTGAGATGTGAAAATGACAGCTGTACTGTTCATAAGGAGGTGTGGTAAAATGGCAATACTGGAAAATCTGGAGTGAAAATATATTAAAAATGCTCGGTTACGAGCGTCGTAAGAACTCATAACACACGCTCAGTAAAACAGTCATTTTGGAATATTTTCACCAAATTTTCAACATAGGGTTTTTGGGAGCCTACCTCATGAACTGTGACACTGTCATTTCGTTAATCGTTCCGGAAAGGTGGTTCCGCGCAGTGACGGCAGAAGCACCTTTCGGGACAGATTAACGAAGTAACAGTGTCACAGTTCATGAGGTGGGGCCCTAAAAACCCCATGTTGAAAATATAGTGAAAAAATTCCTGGAAATGGCCGAGATATGCACTAAAGTTGAAAAAAATCCATTTATGCCATTATACAGCTTACCGGCATTTCTTCAGTTCGTGGTCAGCTTTTAAGAGTGCAGACGTGTTCCCGGTCCACTGAAGATCGTTGCGCTGGGCTCCGGAGGCAAGTATGGGTTGAGGTGGGGGTGTGGGGAGGTGGGTACGCAGAAGGTGGGTGCGGGTTGGGGGAAGGGACAAAAGAATCAAAGAGGGAAGGTTTTTTTTTTTTGTTTCAGGTTTTTTTTAAGGCTAAACGAGGGACTTTTGCCATGCTGGGGTGGGCTCCCAGCGTGGCACCAGGCAGCTTGGGGGGAGGGACGTTTGGCTCCCAGCATGGTACCAGGCAGCTTGGGGGAGGGACGTTTGGCTCCCAGCATGGCACCAGGCAGCTGGGACTGAAGCCGGCGGGGATTGGGCACCCTCGTCGGCAACGGAGCTTTTGCCACGCTGGGATGGGCTCCAGCGTGGCACCAGGCAGCTTGGGGTGGGGGACGTGAAGCCGGCGGGGATTGGGCATCCCCATCAGCAAAGCAAGCTTTTGCCACGCTGGGGTGGGCTCCCAGCATGGCATACAGACATTTGGGTGGGGGGCAGTGAAGCCGACGGGGGATTGGGCACCCCCGTCAGCAAAGGACGTTGTTCCGCGGGCGGCTGCGAATTTCGCGGATGATGGCAAATTCCGCGGATATTTCCGTGGTTTGCCGCACCCGCTGAATCGCGCAAAACTCGGGGCCCTGGTTATGATGCTGGTAGCAAAAAGTAATGCACTGCACCAGCCAACAGGCTAGTGACTGTTTGGAAACAGGAGCCTTCTAACATTGGCTACGAATGAGATGAACAATTGGTCAGACTGTCTGCAGGAGTGAGTCCTGTGGAGGCAATACCTCAAAATTCTGTGAACATCCAAGGTGTGCAACAGTGCTTCACCTTGGTTAACACATTCCGGATAATAAACCGGGAGATGGATGTCCTACGAACATATGAAATTTGCCAGCAGATAAAGGCCTAGAGGTCTATCAAGTCTGCTCGAATGTGAGGCTAGCACCCTTTATTCTGCAGTTGCCCCTCCCTTCCACCCTTCTCCTGTCCCATCCCCTTTTAAAGCAGTCCACTGTTCTACTGGATACCACTTCTGCAGGTAATGCATTCCACCCAGCCACCACCCTCTCTGTGAGAAAGTGTCTCCTCATCTCCCTCCTGAAACTTCCTCTCCAGCCTCATATCATGGCCCCTGTGTCCCTCCCTCCCTTACTTTGAACAACCCCTCTGTACCTGTCTTGTTTATTCTTTTCATATACTTGCAAGGTTTCAATCATGCCCCCGTCTCTCCTCTCCTCCAGTGAGTACGTGTTCAACTCCCTTAGCCTCCTCTCGTATGATAAGTCCCCCAGCCCCTTGATCATTTTTGTCGCCCTGCGCTGCACCCCCTCCAGTAACTTAATGTCCCTCTTCAGATATGGCACTAGTACTGCACGCAGTACTCCAGGTGCGGTCTAACTAATGACCTATATAGTGGCAGAATCACCTCCTCCTCGAGGATATACCCCTTGCAATACAACCCATCATTTTGTTGGCCTTTGCAGCTGCCCACCTACACTGTGCCGAGTTGTTCACTGACCCTGTAATGAACACTCCCAGATCCTTCTCCTTCTCCCTCTGGGCTAGCTGCACTCCCCTAGCTGGTAACTCCTCCTTGGGTTCTTCATCCCAAAATGCAGCACCTTGCACTTTTGGCATTAAACCCCAGTTGCGGGTGTCTGACCAAGTTTCAAGCTTTGCTAGATAATCCTGCAACCCTGCCATCCCCTAGGTCATCCCTCACCGCTCCTACCTTGGTATCATCAGCAAACAGACTGATCTTGCTCTTGATGTCCAATGATATGGCTGCAATGAATATCCCAAACAACACTGGTCCCAACACCGAGCCCTGTGGAACACCGCTCGTCACTACCCTTGGGTGTGAGAGCTCCCCACCCACCAACACCCTCTGTTGCCTTCCCTGAAGCCAGTTCCCTACCCATCTCACCAGTTTTGAACCCGCCGATGTGCCTTCTAACTTACTTCCCAGCCTTCCATGCAGCACTGAGCCGAATGCCTTACTGAAGTCCAGATACAGGACAGCCACTGCATGGACCCTGTCCAGTTACCTAGTCACCCAATCATAGAACTCCACCAGGTTGGTTTGGCAGGATCTGCCAAGTATGAAGCCATGCTGTCTGCTGTCTTGCAAATCCTTTGGCCTCTAGGAAGGCCACCAGCCTCTCCTTCAGGATAGTCTCCATTAGCCTACCCACGATGGATGTGAGGCTCACTGGTCTGTAGTTTCCCGGTTCATCCTTGGGGCCAGTCTTGTGGAGGGGCACCACATGAGCAATCCTCCAGTCCTGAGGTACACACCTCGAATGTAGTGAGGCATTACATAGGTCTGTCAAAGGTCCTGCTGGTAGGTAATCATGTGGGCCATGAAGTTCAAAGACCTGATGGTCCCAGTGGCTGAGGAGAAGACTTTTTGGCCCCAACCATCTAACTTTTTAGAGACAGGATCCAGAGGTTGGGAACTCAAATACTTTGGCTGAGACTCTCTGCCATGGGCAGCTGTGAGGACCAACAAATTGGCCTTTGGTTGTTCAGCCAGAAAAGGTTCATACTTTAGAGGCTTATAAAGTCTGTCCGCCTTCCTAAGGACTGCCGGAAGGGAGGACGGTGTACGACAGGTGAGGTGCGTTACGTCCTGAAATGGCTCCATGAACGGTGGACTCACCAAAGGTTTGGGTTCCTTCTCTCCGAGGAACTTGGCCAGGCACTTGTGCTCTGGGTCCAGATCCTCCATGTCCCACTCACATATAGCCTGGATGTGCCTTATAATGCCCAAAAATGAGGGGTCATCCCGGGGGGGGTGGCGGCGGCGGCGGCTGCGGGTAATCTTTAGGTCCCGGGGAGGGAGGACTGAATTCCCTGTCTGAGTAAGGCTCTGAATCTACGTCACCTTCATCCAAGGTGGACATGACAGGAGGGGAAGAAGGAGATGGAGATGAGGGTCGTCTTCTCTTCTTCCCTTAGGGGTCTGGACATGGGTGCTCACCCCCAACCCCTGAGGTGGGCGGGGGACCCATGGGTGGCAGAGAAGGGACAGTGTCTGGGGTCTATACAGAAGACCCACTTTGACTGTATTCCACCATGTAGTGAACAGACTCCCGATGTCTGCTACTGGGGCGACCGCAGGGGGCTGGAGCCGGTCTGAGGAGCCAGGTGTTTGGAGTCGCGGGCATCTGAGGCTCTGGCCACGGCAGGCGTTAGGTCGGGATCAGTGAGTAGGCGATGACTGGCAGCGCCTTTGTCTAAGTCTGGCGTCCAGTGTGGCTTTGTCAGATATCTGGTCGCTTGGAGGAGGCGGACAGTTGGTCTTCATCTGGCAACCACCCCATGTCAGGCATCGGGGAGCAGGACGATGGAGTAGGTGACCGACTAGGCTTGTGCTGGTCTGGAGGAGGGTGCACTTTAGCCAGACGGGGAGACCTGAGGGTTCTTCTGAGCGCTTGCATTTATCAGAAGAACTGGGTCTGTCCTGAGCCCTGGATAGGCTTTTCTGGGTCGACCCTGAGGGTTTTAGGGGTCGGTGAGCAAGGGAAGAGTTATGGTGTCCCGACGAGGCTGACTCCCGATGTTTGCCCTGAGAGGAGGAAGTGGGAGTGGACTTAGATGTGCAGGAAGGTTCGGACGGCTGGGACGGAACCGAACCAGACCTCTGGCCGGAGGACGAGGAAGATGAGGCTTGCTTGGCTGGTGACTTATGGCGGGATTCAGACCTGGCCCGATCCTTGTTCTTGTGGTGATGCTTCACCCCAGATGACCTATCTTTGGGTGGGGAATCCCTGGCGGGAGAAGATGATCCTGGCTCCTGATCCTCGCTGCATGGCCGGAAGCTTCTTTTCTAGCAGGAAGGTCCTGAGTGCGTGGGCCCTCCTAGCGTCTTCTGGCTGAACATTTGACAATGTGTGCAGGCATTGGGCTGGTGTTCCGGGTCTAGGCAGAGAAGGCAGGCCACGTGGCAGACTTTGGCTGGGATCTGCTTCCCGCACACACACTTTGACTTTTGCCGCGGTTGGGAGGGCGACAACATAAACAAGGTGTTGAAAAAAGGATTTTGGAGAATTAACACACTTCTGACGTTAGATGGCGGTCTACTGCTAAGGAAGGCATTCGAGGAGCCGAACTATGCGGGTCGATGGTGGGAAAAGAAATGAGATGGTGCTTGGGGACCGGCCCCTTTATACCACATCTGACATCAGCGTAGCCTACATTGGGGCGGTCCCCTGCCTCAGACTGCTAGCTACAAGTTTTCTGTGGGGTACTGACACCTGCCGGCTTGAGTCCTAATGGTATTTACCTGCTGCAAGAGCTCCACCCTCGAAGACAGATCAGCATGATCATTCCCGGTCCCACAACCTGTGGTGCTTTTTGCATTTTTTGTGATGAGAAAGGCTTTCCACGATGATCTGGATGGCCAGATAAATTTCTCAAAACTCATCCGAGAAAGGCCTTTCTGCCACTGGCCACAGCCGAAAGCAGCGCCAAGACCGATGCAGCCCTCGCCCCAGCTGCCTCCTCTTCTAGGACAGCGAGCTGTGCTGATGACCCAGGTACAACCTTGGCTGGCTTGTGATCCTTAGGCCTACCTAAAAGGAGCTGAGCTTCCATTTTTTTGATGAAGGATGGCAGCACAACACAACACTTAGAGCAGTTTCTTATGTCGTGTCCCTCTCCCAAGCAACAAATGCATGTGCTGTGCAGACCTGTGGCTGACATCTTCTGCCTGCACTTGGTGTGGAACCTGAACTTGGGTTTCTTAGTTCCATGGCGACTGTTGTCGGTGTGAAAGTGGAGAACATGAGAGCAAAAAAAGTCAAAATATAAATGCCGAATTGAAAATTTGCCAAAAAAAGCTCTCGAATAGCAAATCCTACTAGGCATACAGTGCAGTGAAGGAGGAAACCTGTCCTTTCCAATGGAAAGAAAGATCTGATGTCATGGGGCGGAGTCTGAGGATGTATCACCCTGGTGGTTGGAAAAGTTTAGTCTGAAGATGTTCCAATTACTCAGCTGTCTCCAACAGAACTGCCAGTGTGTGGAAAGTGAACAGAGTCCAAGATTTTAGACCGGCTCATTGCTGAAGCAGTCTATACAGCCAGTCCACGTGTCACAACAGTCCGCAAGCACAATTACCATCCAGCGAGGTACAGCTGAGAGAACTTGTAGATGTGACATACTGTAAAAATAAAACTAGAAACTAAGAAGTCTACACAGGCAAAACCAGAGTTCTGTTGGTACACAAGAGGTACAGTAGGCGCACACACTACATCAGAGGAAAAAGGAACTAGATGGTTGGGGCCTGCACAGCTATTTATGGTGTTATATTCCGTGCCATGCACATGTGCATGACGTATGCCAGACCCCAAACTTCTAACTCCAACATATTCCTTCTGTCTCTGGTCCGAAGATCAAAAAGTGGGACTCTGTGGTTTGTTAATCTCATAGTCTCTCTTCCTGAATACTGGGTATTATCTCACACAGACCCACACTAGCCCCACATGATGCAGTGGGAAGGGAAAACTGCATCATGAATGGCTAGACTGTTCGAGGGTGTTCCTTGTGTTCAGGAAGCATACAGTGAGAGGAGTTCAAGGGCCTAAAGTGAAGCATGTGTCGTATGACCATAGTAATGCATCGCTTTTCATGTGCACTACAAAACATGAAGCAGGTTAAAAAAAAAAAAAAAAGCTACATCAGCAAATTCTTCTGAAGGTGAGCAAACATTAAATGCACTCAGTAAACTAGAAAAGAAGGCCCAAGAACTTGACAGTGTATGTGTAAATGTAAATCAAACTCAAGTGGCTGAAGTGAACTTTGGTCATTTGCTACCTTCCTTGTACAAAAGTCAATTAAAACTCATTTATGTTGCCAATGCATTTATTCAATGTGCAATTTACTCAACAGTCTTGCTTAAATAAAAAATCATAGATTACTTGTTTTCGATTTCGCAAAACAATTTGCACTCCACCCCAGAAAAACTGTATACAACTGATTTACAGTTACAGTAATTCTAAGCACAGTGTGATTTGGGAACTACATTATCTAATAAAAGATGTGTTTATATGAACTGTGGGTTTTTTACTATTCTTGTCAACTCTCCATTCAGGTGCACGAAATGACCATAAACTTACCAGCAAAGCTTCTACCCCTGACCGGAGGTGGGGGCATTGGGCAAACAGGACGAGGGTAAACAGCAGCGGGATAGAAAGGCATGGGAGGTGGCGGTGGGAAAGGGACAGGATGCATTGGCCTGCTAAAATTCAACCCTTCCAGAACACTTTGTCGTATCTTCTCAACCTTGGCAGCTTGATCAGTCTAGAAAAAAATATAAAAATTGCAGATAATTTTTTCATCTACACAAAAACTTAATGATTAAAACCAACTCACAGCAGACTCAATGCCACCTCTTGACTAGCGTGTGCTAGTTCACTACAATGTATGCTATGCAAAAAGCCTTCTAAGCTACAAACACTTAAGTGGTGTTAAACACATAATGCATTCACTTCAGGAAGCACTGAGGAAGAGATACTGTATACCTCTGCACAATTTTTGATATTTTCAAAACTATTAATGCTTCAGCTCAAGCAGTTTTCAAATTCATAATCTACAGTATACATTTTCATTTCATTTTATATTAAAACAAAAACCTTGTTCAAAATAAATTGGTTACTCAACTGTAAAGTGCGGTTATGTAAGAACTTAACGTAACAGCAGATCTTCAAGAGGAGCTCCTGCAGTAGGCAACACCATTAGACTAAGCAGTCAGGCCCCCGCGAAAAAATTCTAGCTACTGCAGCAGTACTAAATGGGGACTGCCCCCTGACATCAGCACGCCGACATCCAGTCTGGTGTAAAGGGGCACCCCCGCCGAGACCCTGAACAAGGTCTGACAGGAGATAAAGGACGACTCCTGTGGACTGAAACGCTGAGAGAGAGAGAGAGCAGGGGATGGAGGGAAGGACAAAAGTGCTTACTGCAAGAGCTCTGCCAAGGTCTACTGTTACAGTAAGTTCTTACATAACTGTTCTATCTTACTTCGAGGGGGCTCTTGCAGTAGGCAGCACCATTAGGACAGAGCCCAAACAGTGCCCGAATGAAATATTCGGGTGGAGGAGAGGTAGAGAACAACCTCCACCAGAGAGCTGATCTCTGACAGCAGGCTGTCGTCAGGAGGACACAAACTGAGTGTCTGAGGAGCAGTCAAAAAAAGGGGTGCCTCCTACAGGGTAGGCCAATCAAGAAACAGGTGACTACACCTGAGAAACCCTGAGGCAGAAAGCAATTCCTCCTGAGATAACCATTTAGAGGTCATAGAGGAGAGAACGCCAACAACAGAAGCTGTCGCCAGGCTCCTTCGAAAGGTCGAAAGAAAAGGGAATCAGAGAGAAATCTGTCCCGGCTCCGAATCTAGCCCTAATACCCAACCCCTACCTGAGAAAAACGGGAAAGGGGCCTATGTCTTTAAAGACCAAATGCTGAGTCTCACTGACTGTCCTAGAAAGCCATCAAGCAGGCTGATGGAAAGAAACCTCTCAAAGGAGTGACACTCTGGAGGTTAAAAGGGGAGTAATCCAGAAGAATGCTAGCCCTGCCTCCAAAGGAGCCATCAAAAATGAGACTTGCTGTAAACTGGCTAAGACAGGAGCAGAGAAGGTCGCAAGGCAGTCAGGACGGAAGGCGTCCGACCTAAAAAGGTCCTGTAAGGACCAAGGGAATGCCTCTACCCAATCAGGGGAATAGAAACCCAAGAGAAAAAAAAAGAGAATTTGCCAACAGGGAAATATCTCCCACAAGGAAGAGTCCCATCTCTCCATTCCCCAAATCTCTACCCATCACGTGGGATGAAGAAAACTGACCACCGCCTAACAGGCAAACATCTGGTGGGGAGGCAGATCCTGGAGAGCAAGGGGACAAAAGACTAGCTGTCTGCCTTGGGGGAAGAGGATTCACCTTCAAAGTCTCTCTAATGCTCTTCTTCTGCTTTTGTTTGAGTTGGGAAACCCGCAGGAAGCGTATCCTCCCTGCCCTGTAACCGGAGGGCTCACCCCAAGCGTCGGTGGGGGTCTCTTACCCGGACGCCGGGGTCCGGAACCACGCCTGGCATCAGAAGATGGTCTCTCACTTCCTTGGTGAGCTGAGCCTTGGCCTCAGCCCACCAGGAAGCCAGAGTCTCTTCAGATCCACCGCAGCTGAGGGGCGGTGGAGGAGGGGTATGGATACTGAGGATATCCGTATGACACGATCCATAACCTGACGGGCGGGAAGTCGGCGCGGTACTGGGTCACCGGTACCGCGGCATCGGTAGGCCAGCGTGCCAACATCTCTGTGTCACCCGGGAAGTAGGGCTAATATCCCGGATCCAGCAAGGGAGATGCTGGAGCCTCAGAATGCAACAAATGTTGCGGCGAGCTTGGGACGACGGACAGGTCCGAAGGGTCTGGCGTCAGCTCTAATGCCATGCTTCTGGAGGGGCCACGTCTGGCTTATCGGATCCTACGGTTGACGAACGCCGCGATAGAGGGGCGGCCTTGGCAGGCGCTTTGGAGGCCATGCACTGCCTCGACGGGTCGAAGGTCTTATTAGCCTTACTCGGGTGGGCGTCGGAGGAGCCGACATCTGGCTTACCGGGGCCGCACAGACCAGAAGGCCACACGGTGGCGGGCTCACTGGGAGTGGAGGAGCCCGAGCCCGACGGGAGGGTTGACGAACGCCGCGCTTGGAAGCCTCCAAGATGGCCGTCGCGGAACGGTCCCCCGGAGGGGACGTTACCTTCAGCACCGCAACCCCAGCCGGAGTCGCGGCGACCGCAGCAGAAGAGTCCCGTCCCTGGGCTGTTTCTTGCGATGGCCCTTAGAAGTAGAGGCCTGCTTAAGTTTTTCAGCTCCTTTTATGGAGGACATTTTCAGTTTTAAAACGTGGGCCTTCAGGGACTGCTGCCTCTGCTTTTGTGTGGCCGTGTTGAACTGCTGGCAGTGCTAGCACTTCTTCATGGGGTGGTCGGGGCCCAGGCAAAAGGCACTGGAGTGTCCGCCTCAGCGGGAGCTGGGCCGGTGCGGATTGCACTTGTTTTTGTGCTCAGGAGTCGGGGACGACAAACACGGCAGCTCAAGAAAATGCTGACAAAACCGAAGAAATATCGAAAAAGAGATGGTCAAACTATTGACGATAGACTGGCGGCAGTGAACTTAACTGCCAGGGCGCTGACTTGAGCTAACGGGCGGAAAGGACTGGAAGGTGGCATGGGGACCGCCTTTATACTGACGCCGGGTCACCTGATGTAGGGCGTCCCCGCCAGAGATGCTAGCTAGAAATTTTTCCGTGAGGTCCTGACGCCTGCCGGCTTCAGTCCTATATGTAATTACCTACTGCAAGAGCCCTTTTGAAGTAAGATTATTAGTTTTGTCAACCCTGAATGAAAAAAGTAGCTCTTTCTCCCCCTCTAGCTGCTGGAGGTCTGACTCTGAGCAAGGAAGAAGGAGACTACTGAAGAATACAGGAAGTTGCTGTCCCAGAACAGGAAGAGTGAGAGTTGTAAGGAGAGGAGAGAGTAAGCATACAGAGCAACAGGAGAGGGGACACAAATAAGACTTTCATATACTGTTCTGATGGACAGTGGTTCCTCTATGGAGGCACCTGCAGTGGAGACCAAGGAGGATGCTGGAAACCTTCACAAAGGAGACCCACAGGAGGGTGGCATAGGACCCCACAGGGGAAGGAAACAACTCCTGGTGGGGAACTCAATCATTAGCGGGTAGAAGTGGGGGAGGAAGGAGAGAGGGAGGTAAGGTGCCTGCCTGGCGCCACGGCTTGGAAGGACAGGAAGCGAATCCTCAGGATCGTGGGAAGCAGCTGAATGAGGGAGGGAGCTGGATGTCATTGTCCACCTAGGGACAAATGACCTCACTAGGAATGGGATCAGAGCAGTGCGAGAGGAGTTTGTAGAGTTGGGGAGGGGCCTTACACAAGCAGCGCATACGGTAACCTTCTCGGAGGTGCTGCCTGTCTATGGCAAGGGTGATGTTAGGTACCCACACCATGGAATTCAATGAATGGTTGAAAACTGGTGTGGAGCTCAGGTTATGGCTTCACTGGGGAGCCACCTGGAGGGATGCAGGCCTATACTGGTGCGATGGTCTGCATCTGTCGGGGGGGCAGAATCCTAGGGGATGGGTTAAAATGCTTCATTGGCAAGCATTCAAACTACCCAAAGGGGGAGGCACTGAAAAGGGGCAGGGAAATCCCAGCCTCTCCCCACAAAATACGGTAATTAGTGAGGTAAACACCAAGGTAGAGAAGTCATTAGGGAGCAGGACAGAGGTAAATGCAAAAAAAGGAAAAGGACAGGGATGGGGCTAAAAGGGGTAAGACCATGAAATGTTAGAGGGCGATGAGTACCAATGCCCGTAGTCTGTGTAACAAGCTCCCTGAACTACTGACCTTGATGGAAGAGGGATGCCTGGATATTGTGGCAGTCACAGAAACATGGTGCACAGAGATCCAAGACTGGAATGTCAACATACCAGGATACACAATCTACAGGAGGAACAGGGAGGGTAAAAGAGGAGGAGCAGCTCTCTATTTAAGGGAAGGGATCAAAGCAACAGAACTAAAGAGTAAACAGGAGCAGATGAGGCACTCTGGGTCACCCTGGAAACAGGAAATGGCACCACAATTTGCATGGGGTTGTATACAGACCCCAATCTCAGGGGAAGGAATGGACAAGGAAATGACAGAAGGCATCCTTAGAATGGCAGAAAAAGGGGAGATATTGTTGTTGGGGGACCTGAATATGCCAGATGTTAACTGGAGCACCTTTGCTGCAGGCACATCCAAGAGCAGGGTCATTCTTGATGCCCTACAAGGCATACCTCAGACAGCTAGTATTGGAACCCACTCGGGAGGGAGAAATCTTAGACCAGGTACTCTCAAACGGGACAGAGAAAGAATTTCAGATATAGAAGTGGTTAGCTATCTGGGAACAAGTGACCACCAAACAGTGTGGTTCACGATAAACACAGCCATAGAGTCAAGCCATTCAAAAGCAAGAATACTGGACTTTAGGAGGGCTGACTTTGGGAAAATGAGAGAGTGCTTCAGAAAAGCACTAGTAAACAGGCAAGAAGGAAGGATGGAGGAACAATTTGGAGTAATCAAAACAGAAATCACAGAGGCAACAAGCCCTTGTGTGAAGCAAATCAACAAAACACAATGAAGGAAAAAAACGCTATGGTTCTCAAAAGAGGTGGCAGGGAAGGTTAAGGAGAAAAGGACAGCATTCAGGAAATGTAAGGGGAAACACAGAAGGAGCTGGACAGTGAACTTTATCAGTTAAAGTAGAAAGAGGCAGAGAAGGCAGTATGAATAGCAAGGGCCCAAACCGAGGAAAGGATAGCTAACTCAGTTAAGGAGGAGGATAAGACCTTTTATAGGTACATTAGGGAGCGAAGGAAGACCAAGGGAAGGATACTGAGGCTTAATAAAGGGGAGGGAATGTGGGCAGAGGGTGACAGTGAAAAAGCAGGGATACTGAATGAATATTTCTTCTCAGTATTCACAAAGGAAGAGGAGGTACCTAAACCAAACAAGAGAAACACTCTGGAGATGGTGGTCGATACCAGTCCATTTACAGAAGAAAGGGTTCTGAAACAACTAGTAAAATTGAAGCTGGACAAAGCAATGGGGCCTGAGGCGATTCACCCAAGAATTCTAAAAGAACTAAGGGTAGAACTAGTGACACCGCTGACTACTCTCTTTAACAAATCATGGGAGGATGGGTGGTACCTGAGGACTGGAAAAAGGTGGATGTGATTCCTCTTCACAAAAGTGGGAGCAGAGCAGAGGCAGGAAACTACAGACCAGTTAGTGTGACCTCAGTGGTAGGGAAAATGATGGAATCACTTCCGAAGGAAAGAACTGTTGAGTACCTAGAGGCCAGTGGAGCACAGGACCCAAGGCAGCATGGATTCACAGCGGGAAGGTCATGTCAGACGAATCGAATAGATTTCTTTGACTGCGTGACCAAAGTAGTAGACCAGGGAGGGGCTGTGGACATGGCCTACCTAGATTTTTTTTTTTTTAGTTAATGCTTTTTACCTTGTGTGGCCTCTGGTCTGCATTCACGTCCCGGCATCCGTCCACCTCCGGCCGCCGTCCGGTTCTGCCTTGGCTCCTAGTGAAGCCCTCACCACCATCTACCCCCGCGGTAGGGCGGCAAGGAGTCCCCCTACACTCCCCACCGACGCAGGATCCAGTATTGTGTGGTGGTGCCCCCAGTTCCAGGCAGTCCCTTGAAATGGCCATCAAGCTGCCACGAACGAGCGCCACTAGTTTCCCCTATTCAACCTGACGTGTGCTGGGGCATGCAATCACGCCAATGGAGGGAGCGTGCATGCGCTCTCCCCCACCCGGCGCCGTGCCCCAAGCACACACCCCTACTGTACAGTGCGCGCGCACCTCCCCCAGAGGTTGCTAGTGCAGTGACAACTGAGAAACCCCCCCCCCCCACTCCCGGAGAGGGAGAGTAGTCCATGGACGCTCAATCCATCTCCGCCTCTGCTGACCCCTGGAGACCCGAGTCCGCTCGAACCCGGTCGCCAGCGTGAGCGAGCTGTGGGCGCTCAGCCAACCTCAGCGCCACCGGGCCTGCTGCCTACCTAGATTTTAGCAAGGCTTTTGATACAGTCACACAAAAGATTAATTAACAAGTTAGCCAGCCTTGGAGTGGGTCCCAAGGTGGTAACCTGGATAAAAAATTGGCTGGGGAACAGGACACAAAGGGTAGTAGTAAATGGAGTCCACAGCGAAGAAAGGAGGGTTACTGGCAGGGTACCTCAGGGTTCAGTACTGAGACCGGTCCTTTTTAATGTCTTTATAAGTGACATTGCAGGGGAACTGGAAGGAAACGTATGTCTCTTTGCAGAAAACACAAAGATCTGCAACAGGGTTGATACACAAGAAGGAGTGGAAAGGATGAGAAGGGACTTGGCAAGGTTGAAGGAATGATCAAATGTATGGCAGCTTAGATTCAAAGCAAAGAAGTGCAAGGTAATGCACCTGGGAAACAAAACCCAGGGAAGAGCACACAATGGGGGTGAGATACTGACAACAACAAAATGGAAAGGGACCTGGGGGTAATTATATCAGATGACCTAAAGATGGGCAAGCAATGTGAGAAGGCAGTAAGGAAGGCTGGGGAATACTGGGATGCATGGGGGGATACTGGGATGCATGGGGGATACTGGAATGCATAGGAGAGTCATCAACAGCAGAAAACAGGAAGTTGTTATCCTCTGTACAGACAGTTGGTGAGACCCCATCTGGAGTACTGTGTGCAGTTCTGGAGACCCCATCTCCGAAAGACACAGACAGAGTGGAGGCTGTCCAGAAGAGGGCAACAAAATGGTGCAGAGTCTGCACCAGAAGATATATGAAGAGAGACTAAAGGAGCTTAATATGTATACCCTTGAGGAAAGAAGGGAGAGGGGGACATGATAGAAACTTTTTAGCACTCAAGTTAATCAACAAAGTCCAAGAGGGTAGTATCTTTCAGAAAAGAGATGTGCAAGAACAAGGGGCACAATCTGAAGATGGAGGGGGACAGCTCAGAGGTAATGTGAGGAAGTATTTTTCACAGAGAGGTTGTGGATGCATGGAACAGCCTTCCTGAGGAGGTCATGGAGTCAAGAACAATGGGAAATTCAAGAATGCATGGGACAGACATAAGGCAATCCTAGTGGGGCTAGAAGGAAGTAGGCTGTTGGTTAACTAGGATCTGCAGCTTATCTGTTAGGTAGGAAAATGGGCAGACTAGGTGGGGCCAAGCGTCCTTTATCTGCTGTCAAATTCCTATGTTTCTATGTCTGTGGTGAGGGTCCAAAGAGGAGGGAACTCTGAAAGGAAGACCCTGAGACAGATTTAGAGGATCTAACCACCAAAGGAGGCCCCTCTTGAGTGCACTAGAGATGAGAACCAGGTGGTCCAAGTCGTCTGTTTGATCACACTGGATGCACAACATCCACTGGGTGATCCTCATATGCAACCGGACGAAGGGGACCGTGGAGATGGAGGCCGCCATCAGGCCTATGAGACATAACGCCCTGGCCAGAAGAAATCTGGAAGAGGCCACTAGGCTGACCTGCTCTCGAAGAGCCTCTTCCCTGTCTGGGGAAGGAAGGCTCTGCACTGGACCGTGTTTAAGACCGCTCCGATGAACTGAAGGCTCTGGGAGAGGGTAAGAGTCAACTTGGGGAGGCTGACCATGATCCTCAGTCACGAAAAGAGGTCCAGAGTGCACGAGAGGGAATCCAGAAGACTGTCCCTGGACGGGACTGTCAAGAGCCAATAGTCCAGGTAAGGAAAAACTGCTATACCCTGATGCCGCAAGGTCGCTGCCACTACCCGCTAGGTGAAGACCCGGGTGCTGAGCAAAGACCAAAGGAGAGGACTGTAAACTGGAAGTGCTCCCCGGATGTAGAAACACAGGAAACGGTGGTGGCCCTGAAACCGGATATGCAGGTAAGCATCCTGCATATCCAGTGCGCAAAGCCAATGGTCCTTCTGCAGGAGAGGCAGGAGGCCCTGCAATGTCAGCATGTGGAACCTTTTGTACTCGACAACCAGGTTCAGTCTGCTGAGGTCCAATATGGGTCTGAGGTAGCCCATTTTTTTCTGGACCAGGAAAAAATGGGAGTAAAACCATTTCCTCCTCTGAGGGAGAGGGACTGGCTCTACCGCAGCCTTCTGTCTTAGAGCCTGAATTTCCTCCTTGACTAGAGCAGCCTGGTGGAGGGAGTAACTTGAGCTAACTGAAGCAGATTCTGGAGGGTTCCAGAAACTCCAAAGTGTGCCCTTTTTAGATGAGCTGCAAGATCCATGCATCTGAGGTTATGTTCCTCCACTCCAGCATATGGAGGGTGAACCTTCCTCCCACTGGCTCCTCGCACGGTGGCAGAGGAGGGGGAGGGAGTTGACAGTCAGGAAGTGGAGGGGCGAGAGGAAGAGGTCCCCAGCCATTCTCTCTGAGATTTAGAGGCGGGTGAGGTGAAGGGGAACCTGTGGCCTTTCTTTTGCCCGGTCGCCTGTTAAGGCTGTTTACCCTGCCTCTTGGTCTGTCACCAAAGGGCTGCTTCTTCTAAAAGCCTGATTGGTACATGGACCTCATGGACCTCAGGGCCTGGCTGCTGTCCTGGAGACCCATGATAATATCTTTGGTGTCTCCTCCAAAAGGATCGAACCCTAAGGGGGCGTCTTGAACAGCAGCCAGGTAATCATTAGAGAGACCAGAAATGTGTAGTTGCCATGCCATCTGGAGAGATGGCTGTGGCAGAAGAGCGGCTATCATGCCTACCAAGTCATATGTAGCCCAGAATGTGTGTCTGCAGGAGATCTTCAGCATGCACAGGTCTTTGATAAGCTCCTCCTTGAGGTCCGAAGATTCCATGGCCTGGATATGGGCCTCAAGCTTGATAGCTTGGCCATGGTTGCTTTTGAAGGCGACCATGTGTGCCAATAGCTGAGGGGCGGAGGGCACATAGTGGAGGAACAGACCTTTCCCTGAACTGGTCGAGCTGCCGGATTCCTTGTCGGGGCAGTCATGAGCTGCTGCTATGACAACTGAATCAGCTTTAGGATGAGCATCCAAAATGAAATACCATCAGAAGCATGATATATCTGGTCTGCCTTCTTAGGGATGGCCAGGATAGTGTTGGCAGCTGCCATATGGTACTGGTGAGGTCTTTGTGAGGGGCTGTCCGGGGTGGGGGTGGGACAGGAATAGCAGAAACAGTAAACCGTCTCTAAATCCAAGTGTTCGTGAGACATTTCCTCTTGGGTCTTGTTCTCGGTATTCCAGCCATTGGTTTGCTGGATAATACGAATAACTCTGTGAAAGAGGGGTCCTCTGGGGTAGATTGGGCGATTCCTTGCCCTTAGCCATGGAGGAATGTTCATCAGAAGAATCATCCAAGGAAACCTCCTTGGAGTTTGGAGGTCATGATCCTCAGGGGTTCTGATGTCTGGAAGAGTAACCTCCTGAGGCGTGGTCCTAGAAATATGCACTGTTGAGTGGACAGAGCTGACAGGAGACAAGGAACAAGGGGGTGACTCACGGTCCGTAGAGGCCTCTCAAACCGAGACCTGCTCCAACTAGCCTCCTTCCACCAGGATTGAATTAGAGACTGAAACTTGATGTGGGGCCAGAGGAGGTGGGGGATGGTGGGCGGGCATGATAAAAAGGTACACCCGACCCCTGATAATGATGATAAGGGTAGCCCTGGTAATAGGGATAACCCGAAGGATGATACCCCGAAAAAACTGAATGGGGTACAAAATCCAACACTGGGCCACACGGTGGACAGGCTGACGTATGCCCCGGGGGAAGATATCCTTGATGGGTAATGTGTGGCCAAGACAGGCCAGGGACAATATCCTGCATCAGGACACTCCACGTCAGAGGAGCGGCGTCCAGACCTGCGGTCGTCTAAGTATGTGGCGCGGGCCCGGCATCACTATAACGATGTCAGGGTCAGATCACGATGGCTCCTGACAGAAGGAGGATAGACCATATACCTGTCAGCGCCCTGAGCGTCAGAAGGGTGGGCCGGCGGAGGAGGGCCTAACAGCGGCACTGTCGGTGGGTCCAATGAAGGATGAATAGGGTCAGGACCCTCTGAACACTTGGGGTCTGGTGCCGGAGCCCTGACCTAGTGTCCCTTGGGGAACCTGGAACACCGTAACTGGGGTGGAGAAGAAAGTACCACCTCTAGGGGTCTTGCTTCTCCTCCACTCCAATGTGACCACTGGGGTTGGAGGTTCCACCGGGAGGTGAAGAGGAAGCTCCACCCATGAGGAGCCTGAAGGGAGGATTGGCAGATAGCCATCAGTGTGCTTGACCAGACAATGGGTGAGGGGGGTCGCAACCCCGACGGCTGAGCAATGTCCAGGCGGTTTTCCGAGACAGAGATGACCGGCTTAACGGACGGAAGAGGGACTAGGAGGAGGAGGAGGGGAGAACCCTTGAATGGCTTATTGGTCAGAGTCATGCGGGTCCCCATCTGATCCTGAGGACCCAACTTAGCGACACCTGGGTGGGCCCCAGAGGAGCCGTGGTCCGACTTATCAGCGGAGATCAGGCATTCACCAGAAGATTTACTGGTGGAAATCAGAAGAAAAGTGGCAGTGGGACCTGCAGAAGTCCCGGGCGCGGCCTGGACTACCACAAGTGCAGGTGGTGGGGGAACGGCTTTACTGGTTGAGGGCTCACTGGAACCCACTCGATCCTGATCCTCCAGACGCACACGCTCCCGGTGCTTTTCTTTTTGTTCTTAGACTCAGAAGAATGGGAAGAAGTGGTGTCCTTCAATTTTTGCATCTCATTCTCTGGAGAGTCCTTTCTGGTCTTCAAAGGATGGGCCTCCAAAGCCTGCTGTCTCCGTTTGCTGGTGGTCTGTTTGAAAGGTTTGCAGTCAGGGAAAGCCGCGGTGTCGTGGTTCGGGCCCAGGCAGAAAAGGAATCGATGGTGACCATCCTTATGAGGGATCTGTGCAGCACACTTGTCTTCGCTGTTGGAGGTGGAGAAGACAAATGAAACGTAAGTCGAGAAAAAGACTTCGAGAAATGAAGACGAAAATGGTGATTGACTGTGCAACGTTTACGATGAGGAACTATGCACAGGTTGATGGCGGGAAAGAACTGGAAGGCGGGCGTGGGGACTGCCCACTATATAGGGCTACGCTGACGACCATCACGTGGTTGCGGGTGGGCAGTCCCTCGACAGACACTGCTGGAAAAGTTTGCCATGTGGTCCTGACGCCAGGGGGAGCAGTCCTACATGCTATGACCCACTGCAGGAACCCTGTTGAAGTAAGATCTACTGTTACAGTAAGATTTTATGTAACTTTACTATCTCCCATGGAGTGGTCTCTTGCATCAGGTAATACATTTGGGATGAATACCAAGCAGTATATCCAAAAGGGTGGACATTATGACAGGAGGCCTCGAGAGCAGCTCAGCCAAAGGCCGCCCCATGGTGTAAAAGCAATGTCTGTTGTCATGCTTCGTGAAAGTATGAATTGTGGATCAGGCAACTGTGTTGCAGATATCTGTGATGTAGGCCCCTTTAAAGCAGGTCACAGTAGTGGTCATACCTCTGGTAGTTAATGGTTTGTTGTATTTTGAGTAGCAAAATGTTATACAGTGTGCCAGCCAGTTAGATACAGTCCGTTTATTGACTGGGAGACTTTCCTGCCTGAAGCGAAGGTGACAAAAGTTGAAGTCTTTCTAATCGATTTAGTCCAATTAGTATAATATCATAATATATGATGAACGTCTAGAATATGTAGGAGGCATTCACCTCGACTGGAATGTTCAGAATAATATACTGGTAATTCCAAGGACTGATTTAAGGTGTGTTCTGACACTACCTTAGGTAGGTAAGAATGAAGGGTTGATACGAAGTGCCACCCTGTCTTTGTGAAAGATCAAGTAAGGTTCTCTACACATAAGCGTGTGGATCTCAGAAATACGCCGAACTGAAGTGACAGCCACTAGGAATAGTGTTTTACAAGAAAGAAAACGAAGGTCACAAGTGGCTGCTGGTTCAAGAGTAAGTTTCTCTATTAGAAAATTGACATCCTAGCCAGCCCGGTGGCACTAAGGGTTGAGGCACTGGATGCCACACATTGCGCCACGCTGGCAACCCGGGTTCGGGAAAGACCTTGGGTCACCGGGGAGCCAGATTTGGGGGGGGGGGGCTGGAACGGGATTCCCCTCCAGGGATGGACGACCGCTCCTCTGTACTCCCGCACCCATCGGGTGGAGGTCTGATGGGTGCATAGGCAGCAGGAGCGGTGATGCAAGTCTGGGGTGGGGTGGAAGGGGTCACTGGATCCTGGCGTACACGTCCGTATGCAAGTGTATGCTGTGACCCCGGGAAGGGGGAGAAAACAGTACAAAAAAAAAAGTGTACATAGAAACATAGAATTTGACGGCAGATAAGGACCGCTTGGCCCACCTAGCCTGCCCATTTCCCTACCTAACGGATAAGCTGCAGATCCTAGTTAACCAACAGCCTACTTCCTCCTACCCCCCCACCAGAATTGCCTCATGTCTGTCCCATGTATTCTTGCATTCCCCTACTGTTTTTGACTCTACGACCTCCTGCTGGCTGTTCCATGTATCCACAATCCTTTCTGTGAAGAAATACTTCCTCACATTACCTCTGAGCCGTCCTCCTCTATCTTCAAATTGTGCCCCCTTGTTTTTGCACATCTCTTTTTTGAAAGATGCTACCCTCTTGGACTTTGTTGATTCCTCTGAGGTATTCAAAAGTTTCTATCATGTCTCCCCCTTTCCTCGAGGCTATACATCTTTAGTTCCTTTAGTCTTTCTTCATATGTCTTCTGATGCAGACCCTGCATCATTTTGTTGCCCTCCTCTGGACAGCCTCCACCCTGTCTATGTCTTTGAGGGATGAGGTCTCCAGAACTGTACACAGTACTCCAGCTGTGGTCTTACCAACTGTCTGTACAGAGGGCCAACAACTTCCTGTTTTCTACTGGTGATGCCTCTCCCTATGCATCCCAGAATCCCCCCAGCCCTCCTTACTGCCTTCTCACATTGCTGGCCCACCTTTAGGTCATCTGATATGACTACCCCAGGTCCCTTTCCATTTTTGTTGTTGTCAGTATCTCACCCTTCATTGTGTACTCTTCCCCTGGGTTTTTGTTTCCCAGGTGCATAACTTTGCACTTCTTTGCACTGAATCTAAGCTGCCATACATTTGACCATTCCTCCAACCTTGCCAAGTCCCTTTTCATCCTTTCCACCAACCCTTGTGTATCAACCCTGTTGCAGATCTTTGTGTCATCTGCAAAGAGACATACTTTCCCTTCCAGTCCCTCTCCAATGTCACTTATAAAGACATTAAAAAAGGACCGGCCCCAGTAATGAACCCTGAGGTACCCCACTAGTAAAGTACAGTTACGTAAGAACTTATCGTAACAGTAGATCTTTGAGAACAGCTCTTGCAGCAGGTTACACCATTAGGACTGAAGCCGCCAGGCGTCAGGACCCCACGGAAATCTTCTAGCTAGCAGTCTACAGCGGGGACCACCTCCGACGTCAGGCGTAGTACATAAGGAGGTAGTCCCGCCAGAATCCCCAGTTCTCCCGCTGGAGACTTCCGGCCGCTGGATGACATCAGAAGAGGAGACCGAGGACCCGCCATCAGATGGCCAGGACTAAGGACAGACCTTTCCAATCCGAAGGATGGGTGTTAGGTTAGAACCTACTTCCTCCAAGGGGGGAATGGTGGGCGGGAAGGTACCTGCTGCAAGAGCTGTTCTCGAAGATCTACTGTTACGGTAAGTTCTTACGTAACTGTACTATCTTCTTCGAGATACAGCTAATGCAGCAGGTTACACAATTAGGACTGATTCCCAAACAATGGCGACATTGTAAAGCCATCGAGAGGAGGAAAGACGGAGATTAAGACCCCTTCTGAGCCTAAGACAGAAGTCCCTGGAGGACGGCTAGGCCGAACCCAGCCCTTCACCTTGAGGCGATGTCCAGGCTATAATGCCTGATAAAAGTATGCACCGAGCTCCAGGTGGCTGCAGCACAGATAGCTGAAGTGGACACATTCTTCAGTGCTGCGAAGGAGGTAGCCACTCCTCTGGTGGAATGGCCCTTGACCGCTCCTGGCAAGGGTTTTCTGCGTTTGTCATAACAGAAAGAGATACACTGAATGAGCCAGCGTGAAAGGGTCTGCTTCGAAATGGGGGGCCCCTTTCATACTCTCAGCGAAGGATACAAACAGCTGCTCCGCTTTCCGGTGCTGTTTGGTTCTGGTCAGATAGTATTTGAGACACCTGTGAACATCCAGGGTGTGAAGCAGTGCTTCTCCTCGATTGGTGTACTTGGGAAAGTACACTGGTAAATCGATGTCCTGATTAAGGGTAAGGGCTGAAACCACCTTAGGCAGGAACTTAGGATTTGTCCTCAGGGATACCCTATCCTGGTGGAAAATTAAAATAAGGCTCTTTACATATGAGAGCATGTAATTCGGAGATTCTTCGCTGAGTAACAGCAACTAAAACAACGTTTTCCACGACGAAAACGTGGCTCTCAATCATGGCTGGTTCAAGGGTGGCACTGTAAAGCTCAGGGCGAAGGGCAAGTCCCAAGGAGGGACGGGATCCTTAATGGGCGGCCTAAGGTGGAGGACCCCCCTTAGAAAGGCACGAGTAGCATCCAACTGGGCCACCATGGGATGGCCTATGGGGGCATGATAAGCTGAGATTGCACAAAGGTGCACTTTGATCGAGGAGTAAGCTAGCCCGGATTGAAAAAGGGAAAGCAGGTACTCCAGAACCAGCTTCTCAGGACAGTCTAAATGCGAGAAACCGCGTGTTTGAGTCCACAGGCAAAACCTGCGCCACTTCATGGCGTATGTTGCGTGTGTTGCCAGTTTTCTGGCAGCAGAAAGCACGTCTGCCACCTCTTGCGAGACCCCATGTCGCATCATGGCTATGTCTCTAGGAGCCAGGCATGTATGTTCAATGAATGTAAGTCCGGGTGGACTAGTGAACCCTCCTCCTGAGACAACAGGTGGGAGCTGACTGGCAAGGGAAGCGGAGGTTCCCAGGACAACTGATTCAGAAGCGGGAACCAAATTTGCCTGGGCCAAAAAGGCACTATCAAAATAAGCGTTGTGTGCTCCCTGCAAAGTTTGAGAAGGACTCTCTGGATCAACGGGAAAGGAGGGAAGGCGTAGAGGAATCTGCCCGCCCAGGAGAGGGACAACGCATCTCGCCAGAAAACACCAGGCCCTGGATCTAGCGAGCAAAAACTGGGCAGTTTTGCGTTGGATGGGGACGCGAATAGATCCAATTCTGGAGTGCCCCATCTGTGAAACAGATCCTCTACCACCTCCTGTAGAAGTTCCCACTCGTGGACTCTGGCCTGGGAAAGACTCAGGCTGTCTGAGACAGTGTTGTCCACCCCGGGAACATGAACTACAATGAGGTTTGCGCCGTGTCGTATTACCCAATCCCACACCCTCATGGCCTCCCTGCAAAGGAGGTAGGAGTGTGTGCCTCCTTGTTTGTTGAGGTAATACATCACCGCAGTATTGTCTGTTTGTAACAGGAGAGTACTCGGTGGAATCTCCGACTGGAAGGCTTGCAGGGCATAAAGGACCGCCCTCATCTCCAATATGTTGATATGGAGATGAGATTCCTGGGTAGTCCATGTTCCCTGAGACCTCACCCCGTTCAAGTGCGCTCCCCACCCCAGCCCTGAGGTGTCTGTGGAAAGTGTTATCACCGGGGACGGCGCTGTGAAGGGAACCTCTACAGAGAGAGTTCCCGGATCTAGCCACCATTGCCAGTCCCGAACCACGGCCATCATGATTCTGACTGGATGCTGCAGATGGTCTTGCCTTTGGTCCCATTGCACTCTTAACATCCACTGGGCTACCCGCATGTGGAGTCTTGCCATTGGGACTGTTGGAATGGCCGTAGCCATGTGTCCGAGCAGGCGAAGGACCAATCTGGCTGAGACGGTCTTCTTCGCTGATAGGTCCCTTATGAGGGATCGGATGCGTTCCGCTCTGTCTTCGGGAAGAAAAGCTTTCCCCTTGACGGTGTTCAGAACTGCCCCTATGAACTGCAGTTTCTGGGACGGTACCAGGAGAGACTTCTCGTAGTTGATTAGGATGCCCAGAGACTGAAAAAGGGCCAGAGTATGCTGAATGGCCATCAGCAATGCCTCCTTGGAGGAGGCCATGAGGAACCAGTCGTCCAGGTACGGGAACACATAGTGGTCCTGTCTCCTCAGAGACGCTGCCACGACCGCCATACACTTGGTGAATACCCTGGGTGCTGATGACAGCCCGAAAGGAAGCGCTCAGAACTGATAATGGCGGCCGAGAAACTTGAAGTGCAGGAACCTCCTGTGCGCTTCAGCAATAGGGATGTGCAGGTAAGCGTCCTGCATGTCCAAGGACGCCAAGAAAGCGTCCTTCTTCAGCATGGGGATTAGTTCCGGAAGGGTCACCATGCGGAAGCGCTTGTAAATGACCGACATATTGAGGTCGCTGAGGTCCAAGATTGGACGGAGGTCCCGTTTCTTTGGAACCAGGAAGAAGTGTGAATAGTATCCTGCTCCTCTCTGGTTCCCTGGAGCGTGCTCCAAAGCTTCTTTCTGTAGCGTCGGAGCACTTCTTGCCATATGAGCAGGGCGTGCTGACCCAATAACGGGAGAGCAGAGGAGGCCTTGTGGGAGGGTTGTCTACAAATTCTATATAATGGCCTTTTTCGACCAACTGTAGCACCCACCTGTCGGTGGTGATCAACCGCCACCCTGGCAGGTGGTCCACGATGCGATCCCCCGACCTTCATTTCCCGTCGATCCTGAGGGGGGTTGGGGCTGGGAAGGAGTCATGCTGTGGCAGCATTGGATCCTGCAGGTTGGGCCGACTTGGTGGCTCATTGGCCTCTGCCTGAGGATGTCTTAGCCTGGGCTTTCCGAGAGAAGGAGCCCCTCTGTTGCTGGCCGGAACGAGGTTGTTGCCTTTGGGTCCGGCTGCGAAAGCGACTCTGGTTCCTACGAAAGGAACTAAGTCTAGATCTGTACATGGCATGGACAGATCTAATAGCCTTCCCGGCTCCCTGCAATTTGGTGATCACCTTTTCCGAGGCTTCACCAAACAGAACTTCGCCATAGTAAGGAGCGTCCGTGATATTTTTCTGGATGTCTGGGGTAAACCCGGAGACACGAAGCCATGAGTGCCTTCGGGGAGACACGCCTGAAGCTGCCGCTCTGGCCAAAGAGTCCACAGAGTCGTATGTGGCTCTGAGCACCTGGGTCCCCACGTCTGAACCCGTATGGAGGAGTTGCAGGAGTTCCTCCTTTTGGCCACCGTCTGGCAGTTTCTCCGCCAGGTCCTATTCCTGTTCCCACAACGCGTTCTGGAACTGAACCATGTGGGTGAGGTAATTCAATGATCTAATGGCGCAAGTCGCGGCCGCATACGTGCGCCTGCCCAGCACGTCCAACTGCTTGGACTCCGGGTCCGGTGGCTGTGTGCTCAAATGTTGCGGTTTCTGAGACCAGTCATGAGAGGCTGTAATGACCAGGGAGTCGGCCAGAGGATGGTTAGCCAAGTACTGGTCCTCCCTTGGGGCCTTGTACAGGCGGTCAGCCTTCTTTGGCATTGCCGGAGTCGAATGTGGACGCTTCCATGCTGCCTTGGTGACGTCCACAAAGGTGTCCACCAAAGGTGGCACTACCACAGGCTTGGGGTCTTTTTGCCGAAGGTAGCGGGCAAGGTGTAGTCTTTCGGGGTCGAGCTCCTTGGCATCCCATCCCATGTTCTCCTGAATATGCCTTATTATTTTGGAGAACATGGGGTCATCCGGAGTAGACCTAGGGAGGTCGCGTGGGTCCGGAGAAGGGATGCTGATTGGTGAAGGAGACCTGGAGCATTCAGAGATGTCAGATCTGGAACCCTCCGTGGACGGTGAATACAGAGCGTCTTCTGGGTCTCTTGGGGCTGGGTGACCCTGAAGAGGATCTTGACGGAGGCCTTCTCTTCCAAGATCTACCCCTAGGAGGTGCTGCTGGCTCCTGGGGAAGGTGCTCGTCCTGCTGACCCCCTGGGTGAAGGAGGGGGTGCAGGCGTCGGGGGTGCAGCGGGCGCAGGAGGAGGCTGCGTGGTGACCACATCCTTTTTGATGGTGTCCCACCAGAAGGTGAAGAGCTCCTTCACTTCTGACAAGTTTAGGCCCGACGACGGACCGGGCGCCGGTGGCCTGTCAGTGGGGCCTGGCGTCAGCTCCCCGGGGGTCTCTGGTTCTGGAGAGGGTTCCCGTGGGAGTTCGACGGGTCCGGGATCGCCCGCCTCGTCTTCGGGCTGGGTAGACTCCTCCTCTGACAGCGCCTTCCGACTGACGTTGGTAGGCGGTGGTGTGGTCCTCCTGACTGCGGTATCTGACGCCGGTCCCCCCACCGGCGTCCTGGGGGGCGAATGCCTGACCGGCGATGGGTGACGAATGGTGCGCCGGTTCCCTGGAGTCTTCTGTGCCTCTGGCAGGCGTCCGGTGGACCGACGTCCGGGTCCGACATCCGCTCAGGGAGGCTGGGCCTTGGTCTTGTGCTGGGGTGGCGGCGGGGAGACTGACCAGACGTCGGGGTCCGAGTGCCGGGAGGATGACTTGTGGGACTCCCCAGACCTGGACGAGGCCTTAGCCGAGGAAGCGGGCCTGGAGCTCTTGGCAGGCTGCAGAGTAGAGGAACCACTGACCGATTTGACCACAACCGGGGGGAGGGGTGGGGGGGTGCTGAGAGCGGGCCCTCGACGGACAGCGGTCTGCCCTGGAGCTGCAGGAGTCCGAGGCCCTGGAGGGGGATCTGGGTCTCACCTTCTCCCGGTGCTTCTCATGGTGCCTGTGTGAGTTCCCTGAAGATTCCCCTCTGGAGGAAGGTTCCATGGCCTTAAGTTTTTCTTCGAGGAGGAAAGCCTGGAGGGCCTTCTGTCGGCGGATTCTTGTACGGCTGTTAAAGCCCTGACAGAAGGAGCAAGCCTGGGTGTCGTGGTCTGGGCCCAGGCAACGAACGCAAGCCGAATGAGGGTCTTTGAAAGGAATCTGCTTTCCACAGGCACACTTCGAAGAATGGCCCTCCACTGAAGTTGGGGAGGACATCAGACGTAAAAACGACTGAAGAGAGTTGATTTTGCAAAGTTTGAAAGTTTTCCTGGTCGTCGAGCGCTAGAACTAACCGAGAGGTTGAGACTTGCAAAGTCGATGGCGGGAAAGAACTGGTGATTCTGGCGGGACCGCCTCCCTATGTACTACGCCTGACGTCGGAGGCGGAACCGACGTCGGAGGCGGTCCCTGCTGTAGACTGCTAGCTAGAAGATTTCCGTGGGGTCCTGACGCCTGGCGGCTTCAGTCCTAATGGTGTGACCTGCTGCAAGAGCTGTATCTCGAAGAAGATCCCTCCTTTCTTCACTGTGGGCTCCATTTACTATTACCCACTGTGTCCTGTTGTCCAACCAGTGTTTTACCCAGGCTACCACCCTGGGACCCACTCCCAGGCTGGCTAATTTGTTTATTAATCTTTTGTGCGGGACTGTGTCAAATGCCTTGCTAAAATCTAGGCAGGCCATGTCCACAGCCCCTCCCTGGTCTACTGCTTTGGTCACCCAGTCAAAGAAATCAATTAGATTTGTCTGGCATGACCTTCCCGCTGTGAATCCATGCTGCCTTGGGTCCTGTGCCCCACTGGCCTCTAGGTACTCAACAATTCTTTCCTTCAGAAGTGATTCCATCATTTTCCCTACCACTGAGGTCAAAGTGACAGGTCTGTAGTTTCCTGCCTCTGTCTTGCTCCAACTTTTTTGAAGGGGAATCACATCTGCCCTCCTCCAGTCCTCAGGTACCACAATCCTCCCATGATTTATTAAAAGGGTAATCAGTGGTGTTACTAGTTCTTCCCTTAGTTCTTTTAGAATTCTGGGGTGAATCCTATCGGGTCCCATTGCTTTATCCACCTTCAGTTTTATGAGTTCTTTCAGAATCCTTTCTTCTGTGAAAGGACTAATATCAACCCACCTATCCAGAGTGCTTATATTGACCAGATTAGGTATTTCCTCCTGCTTTTCCATTGTGAATACTGAGTAGAAGTATTCATTCAGAATCCCTGCTTTTTCACTGTCGCTCTCTGCCCAACCACCTTCCTCTTTGTTCAGCCTCCGTATCCCTGCCTTAGTCTTTCTTTGCTCCCTAATGTACCTATAAAAGGTTTTATCCCCCTTCTTAACTGAGTTGGCTATCTTTTCCTCGGTTTGGGCCTTTGCTATTCTGACTGCTTACCCGCTTCCTTCTGTTTTAACTGGTACAGTTCTCTGTCCTGCTCCTTCTGTGTTTCCTTATACTTCCTGATTGCTGTCTTTTTCTCCCTTACCTTCCCTGCCACTTCTTTTGAGAACCACAGTGGCTTTTCCTTTCGTTTTGATTATTTTATTTGCTTCACACAAAGGCTTGTTGCCTCTGTGGTGGCAGTTTTGATGTTTCCCCATTGTTGCTCCACCCCACCTTCTTGCCTGTTTGCTAGTGCTTTTCTGAGGCACTCTCCCATTTTGACAAAATCAGCCCTCCTGAAGTCCAGTACCTTCACTTTTGTGTGGCTTGACTCCACAGCTAAGATTATCGTGAACCACACTGTTTAGTGGTCGCTTGTTCCCAGATGGCTAGCCACTTCAAGATCAGAGATCCTCTCTCCATCCCCATTTGACAGTACCAGATCTAAGATTGCTCTCTCCCGAGTGGGTTCCAAAACTAGCTGTCTCAGGCATGCCCCCTGTAGGGCATCGATAATGGCCAGCTCTTGGATGTGGCTGCAGCAAAGGTGCTCCAGTCAACATCTGGCATATTCAGGTCCCCATCGGCGGTATCTCCTCTTTCTGTCATCCCAAGGATGCCTTCTATCATTTCCTTGTCCATTTCCTCCTGAGACGGAGGATCTGTATACAACCCCTGTGCGGATTGTGAAGCCATTTTCCAGTCTCAGGGTGACCCACAGTGCTCCTCTCCTCCCTGTTTACCCTTTAGCTCTGTTGCTTTGATCCCTACCCTTCCCTTACATAGGAAGCTACTCCTCCTCCTCCTCTTCCCACCCTGTCCCTCCTGTAGATTGTGTACCGTGGTATGTTGACATCCCAGTCATGGTTCTCTGTGTACCATGTTTCTGTGACTGCCACAATATCCAGGCATCCCTCTTCCATCAAAGCCACCATTTCAGGGAGCTTTTTACCTAGACTACGGGCATTGGTACTCATTACCTTCCATTTTTTTATGGCTTTATTTCTTTTTGCCCCATCCCTGTCCCTATTGCCTTTGTCTTGTTCTCCATTTACCCCTGCCCTTCTCCCTATTGACCGCTCTATCTTGGTGTTTGCCTCACTAATTATCTTGATTTCTGTGGGGGGGGGGGGGGCTAGGATTTCCCTTCACGTCTTCAGTGCCTCCCTACTTGGCTAGTTTAAATGCTTGCCACTGAGCATTTAAACCTGTCACCTAGGATCCTGGTTCCCTTCCAGGAGAGATGCAGACCATTGCGCCTGTATAGGCCTGCATCCCTCCAGGTGGAGCCCCAGTCCCCAATAAAGCCAAATCCCTGAGCTCTGCACCAGCTTTTCAACCAGTTATTGAATCACATGGTGCAGAGTGCCCTAGAATCATCCATGCCATAGACAGGTAGCACTTCCAAGAAAGTTACCATGTATGCTACTTGTCTAAGGCCCCTTCCCAACTCCACAAACTCCTGTTGCACTGCTCTGATCCCATTCTCAGCCAGGTCATTCGTCCCTAGGTGGATAATGACATCCAGCTCCCTCCCCCTTGCCGCTGCTCCCACGATCCTAAGGATTTGTTTCCTGTCCCTCCAAGCCTTGGTGCCGGACAGGCACCTTACCTCCCTTTCCCCTCCCTTCCCCAGTTCTACCTCCCTAGCAACTGAGTCCCCCACCAGTAGTTGTTTCCTTCACCTGTGGGGTCCTGGGCCACCCTCCTGTGGGTCTCCATCGTGGAGGTTCCCAGGATCCTCCTTGGTCTCCACTGCAGGTGCCTCCATAGAAGAGCCATGTTTCACCAGAGTGGTGAATGAATTGTGGAGAGGCACAACTGGAGGGATGCGCCTCTGCTCCACCACCCTCACCCTCCCTGAGCCCACCGTGGTCCAACCACTCCTCTTTCTTGGCAACCTCTGAGGTAGTGGTGGTGGCCTGTGGTCCCTGGTTGGGGGAGAAAATTGAGATCCTCTTAGAAACATTTTGGCTAGATGATGTTGATACAGTAATCTGCCATCCAGAGGTTCGTGGAAAGTCGAAATAGCGGCCAAATGGACTTTAATGGAGGAATAGCTTAATCCTGTCTCAGCAATCGAGGCCAGGTAATCCAAAACTTTCGTCAGTGGACAGGAGTAGGGATACAATGATCGGGAAGCAGCCCAGATGGAAAAGCATTTCTATTTGGCATTATACGTTTCCCTGGTCACTTGTTTATGTGAGGCCAGTAAAATATTAGCAACAGGAGAGGACACTTGTAAACGTGCTATGAAAGCGTCCTCAGGAGCTAAGTGTGAAGGTGTAGCGCCTTCAGGTTGGGGTGTAGAAGGGTCCCTTGATTCTGAGTCAAGAGATTTGGTCTGACTAGCAATGGAATAGGTTCCTCCACTGAGAACTATTGAAGTAGGGGGAACCACATCTGCCGAGGCCACAGAGGGGCTATGAGGATCATTGTGGCAGGTTCGAGTTGTAATTTCAGTAGAGTTCGTTGCAGGAGAGGGATGGGGGCATATAAGAAGAGTCCTGTCCACGGTTGGGACAGGGCATCTATAGACCACCCTTTTTACTCAGGATAATGGAATAGTATCTGGGGAGACAGCGTTTGACTGGAGAGCAAACAAACAGATCTAGTAGCGGGGTCCTCCACAGATGAAAGATTTTCTGAAGCACTTCATGATGGTGTCCATTCATGTGTGGATGACTGGTGACAGAGTCGGTCGGCCAGGATGTCGCAATGTCCTGGTAGATGGATGGCTGTCCGTACTAGATGTTGCCGAATGGCCTCTTACCAGACTGCAAGTGTTTCTTTGCACAGAGTACGGGATGCCGTACCTCCTTCTTTGTTGAAGCAGAATACTACTGCGGTGTTGTCTGACTGAATCAGCAACGGTCCTGGAGATAGGTGAAGTTAAAAAGCCTGGAGAGCTAAGCAGACAGCCCACAGCTCCAGGAGACTGATGTGGAGATGAGGGACAGAAGTGGTCCACTTGCCTTGCATCCTGTAAGGGCCCAGGTGTGCGCCCCACCCTTACAGGAATGCATCTGTGGTCAGCGTGTGCATGGGGGGGAAGGCATGCCTTGACATAGGTTGGCTTGCAGTGTCCACCAGACAAAGGCAGATTGCAATGTGGGAGTGACTCTGATTTTGTGTTTGACATTTCCTGTTTTTTGAGACCACGGGTTCTAGAGGACCCACTGAACCAGTCTCATATGAAGATAGGTGAAAGCCACTGTAGGAATGGTAGCAGCCATGTGACCTAGGAGACATGGCATTTGACAGTCTGGCTGTGATTACTTTCTGGGTTTGTATCTGTGATGCCAGAGACACGAGCTTGTCTTGCCAGACGGCCGGAAGGTAGGCCCTAGCAGAATTCGTATCTAGGACTGCTCCTATATACTGGAACGACTGTGTGGGGGGTTGGATTGGATTTCGGCCAAGTGACAGTTATCCCTAGATCTTGGAACAGAGTTATGGTTGCTTCTAGGGAGGAAAGTAGAGCAGTTTTGGACTCTGCTTTGATAAGCCTATTGTCCAGATATGGGAAGACAAAGTGCCCGTCCCTTCGTAGGGCCGCTGCTACTACTGCTAGGCATTTGTTGAACACTCTCGGGGCCAATGAAAGGCCGAAAGGGAGTGTCCTGAATTGGTAGTGTTGTCCTAAGAGGTGGAAACAAAGAAACCCATGGTGGATGGGATGGATGAAGTTATGTAGGTAGCCATCCTTCATATCTATGGCACTGAGCCAATCCTCTTATTTCAGTATTGGCATGATGGAGTTTAGGGTAATCAGGAAGAACCGTTTGTACTAGATGAATAGGTTCAACTGTCCAAGGTCCAGTATTGGTCTGAGATCTCCAATTCGTTTGGGTACCAGGAAGAAATGGGACTAGAACTCCTGTTGATGTTCTAGAGGGGGTACTGGGTAAACGGCTTTCTTGGTTAGAAGGGCCTTCAGTTCCTCTTGGAGAATAGGAATATGGTCGAGTGGGTAATGGACAGGGTGGGGAGGGTGAGGAGGGGGTCTGGAAAGGAGTTCCAGAGTGTGGCCCCTTTAAACGATCTGGAGTACCCACTCGTCTGATGTGATCGTTTTCCAGGCCTCCAAATGGAGGGCAAAACGACTGCCCACTGCTTCCGAAGCCTGGTTGAGGAAGCGTGTGCAGAGCCCCAGTAGGTCACTGGGAGACAGGCCGACCCACCTCACCAGGAGGATGGGAGTGGGGGCCCTTGGCAGCAGAGGTGTTGGCTCTGGTGGATTGGGAACGACCCCTGAAACCACCTCTATTGGAGCCTCTGTATATTCCACCTCTTTTGGTGTGGAAGGAGGACTGAAAATGGTAAGATGGCTAGTAAGTATGGAACATGCCCCAGATGGGGTGAAATTCCAAAACCACCTTCGGAAAGGACTTCAGGTTGGGCGAAGGATTGCTTTGTCCCTGAGGAAGAACAGGTAAGGAGACTCCACCAAAAGCACCTGGAGCTCCCCAGTCCTTCTGGCTAATGTAATGGCCACCAGGAAGGCCATCTTCCATGAAAGGTGTGATGTCTCACACCTATGTATTGGGTCAAAAAACTTGCCCATGAGCACTGCCAATACCAGCAGTAAGTCCCACGGTGGAGGTGGTTCATGCACGTGAGGGGACAGATACTCTAAGTCCTTGAAAAAGCTTCTCCTGGGCCACAGTCTGCATACTAGCCCACGCATGGTAAGCAGAGATGGCTGCTAGGTGCACCTTAAGGGTCATCGTTCGCAGTCACAGCTGGGAAAGGGAAAGCACAGTTACGCAAGAACTTACCGTAACAACAGATCTTCAAGAGGAGCTCTTGCAGCAGGTAATACCATTAGGACTGAAGCCATCAAGCGTCAGGATCACACGGAAAACTTGTAGCTAGCAGTCTGAGGCAGGGGACTGCCCCCGATGTCGGCTCCGCCCGACATCAGACGTGGTAAAAAGGGGGCGGTCCCCTGGCGCCATCTCAGTTCTCCGCTGGAGACCCGCTAGAAACAGAACTGGAGAACTGAGCAGGAAATCCCCACCATGTTCTGGTGACATAATAACCAAAATACTATCCTGGGGATGGAGGGTGAAAGATTTGCAGAAGAGCTCCCCTCAAGATCTACTGTTACGGTAAGTTCTTATGTAACTGTACTATCTGTCTTCGAGGGTGGAGCTCTTGCAGTAATACCATTAGACCAAGTCCCAAGCAGCACCCAAGGATAGCCCAGGTCTGAGAGGGTGATGGAAGACATGCTGAAAAAAACAGCAGATGAAAAGCACTTATGAGAGTAGGCCCTACAGGACTGCTAGTCCGAAACCTGCTCTCCTTCTGGACGCAATGTCCAGGCTGTAGTGCCTGATGAAAGTGTGGACTGAACTCCATGTAGCTGCAGCACAAATGTCAGCCAAAGAGACATTTTTGAGTGCTTCAAAGGAAGAAGGCCACTGCTCTGGTAGAGTGGCCCCAAACTGCACCCGGAAGTGGTCTGTTATGATGCTGATAGCAGAACGAAATATACTGCACCAGCCGACGGGCAAGTGACTGTTTGGAAACCAGAGCTCCCAATATTCGCTTGGCGAATGAGATGAACAACTGGTCCGACTGACTGGAGGAGCGAGTCCTGTGGAGATAATACCTCAAAATGTGGTGAACATCCAAGGTGTGCAACAGTGCTTCACTGCTTGATTAGCAAACTCTTGATAATAAACTGGAAGGTTGATGTCCTGTTTAAGAGTCAGCGCAGACACCACCTTCGGCATGAATTTAGGGTTCGTGCGCAGATTCACCCTGTCCCTGTGGAAAACTATGCACGGTCCCTTACACATCAGGGCCTTGTGCTCGAAACCCTTGAGCGGAGGTAATGGCTACCAAAAAGGAGGGTCTTCCATGAGAGGAAGTGCAGCTCGCAGTAGGCTGCCAGCTCAAGGGAGGAAGAGTGAGTTTCTCCAGGATGAAAAGCAGGTCCCAAGGAGGAATGATGTCCCTCTTGGGAAGTCTGACATGTAAGACCCTCAACATCTTACAGGCATTGAGCAGTGCCAATGTTTTATCTCCGACAGGATCATGATATCGGAAACCACACACACGTGTAACTTAATGGATGAATAGCTCTGTCCCTACGTCCAGAAGGTGACGGAGATATTCTAGCACGTGCCTGGCCGGACAACACAGGGATTTACAGCATGGGCCATAGCCCATAGACAGAAGCATTTCCATTTCAGAGCGTAAGTGGCCCTGGTGGAAGGTTTCCTCGCTGCAACCAGTATTTCAGCCACCGTGCTTGACACTCCTAGTCTCTCTTCTGCTAGGACTCTAGGAGCCACGCGTGCAGGTGAAGAGAATGAAGAGCAGGGTGGACGAGAGTCCCCTGCTCTTGTGAGAGCAAGTGGGTGGAGAGTGACAACCGCACTGGAGACTCTAGAGACAGTTGCTGGAGCAGCAGATACCAGATCTGACAAGGCCACAGAGGAGCCACCAGAATCATTCTGTCTCCCTCTGACTGCAATTTGAGCAGTACTCTCTGAATGAGGGGAAAAGGAGGGACGATGTTCAGGTACTTCCCTGTCCAAGAGAGGGACAATGCGTTTCGCCAGAAAACACCAGGCCCTGGAACGAGCACGCAAAAATTTAGCAGTTTGGTGTTGCAAAGGGATGCAAAGATGTCCAACTCTGGACGGCCCCAGCGACTTAACAGGTCGTCCGTGACATCTTGGAGCAGTTCCCACTCGTGGGACAGAGAGGTGGAGCAACTGAGACCATCAGCGAGAACGTTCTGAACCACAGGCAGATGAACTGCGATGAGGTCCAGTCAGTTGTTCTACTGCCCAGTCCCACACTCTCATGGCCTCCCTGCAAAGGGGGTACGAATGAGTTCCCCCTCATTTGTTGATATAGAAGACCACTGGTGTGTTGTCTGTCTGCACCAAGAGAGGACCCGGCAAGAGTTGGTCTCTGATTACAGTTAGTGCATTCAACACTGCTCTCATTTCCAGAACACTGATATGTAGAGAGCTCTCTGTGGCTGACCAAGACCCTCAGGTCCTGTGATCCCCTAAACGAGTCCCCCAACTGGACAGAGAGGCATCTGTGGTTAAAGTCTGGAGAGAAGCAAGTCTCCAGAAGGGGACTCCTCCCCCTAGACTGTCGTGACAGAGCCACCATTTGAGAGAATGATGTACCGCCCGAGAGATCCTGATTCGGAGATAGAAAGAATCCACCGATTGGTCCCATAGGACCTTGAGGTGCCACTGTAGAGTCCTCATATGGAGTCTGGCTAAGGGTACTGTGGCTATGGCCGCCGCCATATGGCCTAGTAGATGTAGAACCACCCGGGCAGGGGAATAGGGGGACTTTTGGAGCCCACTGGCCAAAACTGAAGGCGGTCTGCCCTGTCTGGAGGCAGAAAGGCTCTTCCTGTCCAGTGTCCAGAATAGCCCCTATGAACTGCAGCTTTGTGTTGGCCAAAGGTGTGATTTTGGCCAGTTTACTGTGATCCCTACGGAGGAAAACAGAGCCTGTGTCTCTCGTAAGGCAATTAGAAGCTCCTCCTCCGACTGAGGGGAGAGGAGCCAATTGTCCAGGTAAGGGTAGACAAAGAGACCTCTCCTGCGGAAGGCCACCATTACCACTCCCATGCATTTGGTGAAGACCCTGGGGGCTGAGGAAAGGCCCAAGGGAAGTATTGGTAGTGCTTGTCTCTGAAGCCGAATCGCAGAAACTTTCTGTGAAACTTCAGGACCCCGATACGCATGTAGGCATCCTGCATATCTAGGGAGAAGAGCCAGTCCCCTTGCTGGAGCAGGGAAAGGAGACCTGCCAGAGTGACCACCCGAAACCTCTGGTATTTTACTGAGAGGCTGAGCTGGCTCAGGTCCAGAATTGGACAAAGGTCTCCAGTTTTCTTCAGGACCAGGAAGAAATGGGAATAATAACCTTCCCCCTTCTGGGCCTGTGGAACCTTTTGCATGGCTCTTTCTCTAGGAGCTGTTGAATTCCCCTTCTAGAGAAGAAGACTGTGTCTGCGAGGACAACAGGCCGGGTGGTGGGTTGTCCGTGGGCTAGAGATGAACTCTATCATATACCCTTTCCGAAAGGTATCCAGAACCCACTGGTCTGCAGTGATACTGGACCGCTCGACTGGGTAAAGCATAAATGCCCTTTTACCTTCTTTGCTCTGCCTGTCCATGAGGGAGGAGGTGGCAGAGGCAGTCAGGCTGAGGGGTGGGGGCCTGGGCCCTAGGAGTTTTGGGGCCGCTTGGGACCCTGGGAACCTTGAGGACAGGGTGACCCCACCTCTTGAATCTGTCCTTGTCCTCTCGAAAGAGGCACTGGTGGGGTTCCTGAGGCTGGGATTTGTACACATCAGCCACTGCTTTCCCCGACTCCCGAAGCTGTTTTACTATTTGTTCGATCTCTGGGCTGAACAAAATGAAAATTCGTACCTACCGTAATTCCTGATCTTTCTGTGTCTTCACCATTCATCACCTGTGGATATGTGGCTGGAGGTCGCGTTACAGAGCTTTTTTTTGGTTGGGCAGGTCGTTGCAGCACTGTCTGCGCCTGTGGGTGACACGTAGGTGACGTGACCCCGCCTCCCGCCAGTTCTGAGTCGCCATAGATAAAAAGGGTTGAGGATGAGGAAGTCCAAGGGACAGACAAAGAAAAGATAAACTAAAAGGAGAAATAAATGACGGACAGGACAGAGGGAGAGTTAGAATTCTAAGGGGTTTGGGAAGGGGCCCCAATCTCTGGAAGCAGAAAAAAAGAGGGAAGGAGGGAGGGACAAATTAGAAACAGGGAGGGGGGCGGACATACCCTGAACCTTTGATCTGTCTCTATATTGTATAGGAACTGCGAAGGAGCAGTCAGAAGGCTGAACTGCCAGAATTCAAGACACAGGATCACTGGCAATAAACTCCAACATGAGCAGAAGTGGCTATTCTGGAAGAAAAAACAGGATACAGGGCTGTACTCCCCCTGAAACCACCTACCTGGAGGTGAGAGAAACAGTTTCTAAAATAATTTGAGGATGAGTCCCTAAGGATAAGAACGGAGTAGGAAAGAGCAGGAGAGAGAGAGAGAAAAGAAGAGAAGGCAACCACCATCTCCGACCCCAAAGAGGTGGAGCCGAGCACTGAGAGAAAGTGCCCCTCCCCGATTCCCCTGTGCACCCAAAGGTCACTCCGCCTCTGACCAGCGGAAAGGAAGTGAGGAAAAAGAGGCGCACCCAGAGACTGAGGCCCCAGGGGGATGGAGGGTGGGTTTGTGATGAATGGTGAAGATGCACAGAAAGATCAGGAATTACGGTAGGTACGTAATTTTCATATCTTATCTGTGTCAATCTTCACCATTCATCACCTGTGGGTGAGTACCGAGCCCACCTGAAGGGGGCCCGAAACCCTAAAGTACAAAGTCCCTTAGCTCTCAGTGGGTGAGACACAGAGGTGGAACCTCTACGGGCCTGGTGAGGTCCAAGAGTGGGGAGCGTGAGACGGGGACCTCTGGAGGGGGTAGGAGGTTGCCCCGACAGACGTTGCCTCACCCTACAGGAGAAATGATGGGTTCTCCGGTATGCGGAGGAAATCACCCTACGCCGGGGCCAAGGGTGACAACCGGGAAAGATACAGCCATGCCGTCCGCCTAGTGCAGATCGCTGTCCCTATGACCCTGGAAGCTACCTCACTGGCCGTCGAAGATGATCTCACTTGGTGCCTTGCTAGCTCCAGGTCATGTGCAGAGAGTGCAATAGCTTGTCTGGTTACCTCCGTATCAGGCACAGAGGCTAGGAGTTGGCCTAGCCTGGACCACAGAAACCTATCATAGGTAGCATAGTGGGCCTGATGCGTGGAAACCGTGCCAAGTAGAAAGTCCTCCTCCCCCAGAAGTCAAAATCCATGGAATCTTGATCTGGGGTCCGGTCAAGGTGGGGGGCGTGAGGCCCATCGGAGTGTCCAGCTGCATCTGTCCTGACTGAGGATTAGGCATAGGACCTGGAGACTCCGGGCGGGGGCCTACAATACCGCTTGTCTCAGATCCCTAGGGGCTGGGACTCAGAAAAGGATCTTTGCCAGAATCACAATGATGCCTCCCAGAAAGGAACAGGACAGGCAGGCACCACAAGGGTGTTCACACTGAAATCGCCTAGAAAGAAGCACGCTAATGCTCCAGATTGTGCTGAGTGGGTGGGGGTGACATGGAGTCCTCCATCATCCTCACGAGAATCGCTGATACTCATGAGATCAGCAGCAGGAGAGATGTGGACAGATTTGCCTCCCCTGAAAAGGGGATGAGGAAGCAGAGAACCTCAGAGATCCAGGGGTTGGCTGATCAGGGTGATGGTGAAACATCTGTCTGTCCATGACCCTGACATACGAAGGGAAATGAGCAGCCACACCCACGAGTTGCTCCCAGGAGAGAGGTCCCCTAGGACCAAGAATGCCTGGGAGTGCAGTAGAAGGTGACAGAGGAGTGGAGGCAAGGCCGACGGCAGAAGGAGACAGTCCACTGTCCGGGCAAGAGAGTGCACCAGGAGCCTCAAGAGAAGAAAGGGCTCCGGAAAACCCTACAGCCGACAGCTGATCAACCATACTAGAACTGCCTAAGTTGTGCCCTGAAGAATCCCCCTGTGAGGTGACCGGGACCTGCAGAACTCCAAGGGCCGGTCCTTACCTCCAAAGACCAGGGCCCTCTCGAGGACACCAAAGAGAGGGCAGGGTCTGCATTACAACTCCTCCTGAACCCGGTTGGGTACCGGAAAAGAGTCGACGCATCGAACCCTGACCCCTCGGAGTCCGAAAGAGCCCTCCTTCTCGCACACACCAGCCTAGGCAGCTGACAACCCTGGTCAGTCAATGAGGGGGCCACCCAGAGAGTAGCACCCTCCCCTCCTGTGGGTGCTCCGATCGGCCCCAAAGTTGGGCGATCAAGGCACACCACCTGAGGGAGTACCACAACTGAGGGGAGCAGAAAACCCTCTGAGCCAGGCTGCAGAGCAATAGTGGCCTGCACCACTGCCTGCTGGTCAGCACCCCGACCCTAGACTCGGGGGCAACCGCCTGCCCCTTAGAGGGAGGCTGGCTCCGGTCAGCCAAGGAAACTACCAGGGTGTCCACGTGGGCCGCCAACTCCAAAGAGTTGGACAGCCAGTCCAAACCAGACTCTGACTCTGTCTCCGAGGAGGCAGAGACCGAAGTCTGATGCCAGACTGTACGCGGACGCCCGCTACTGTCCCGTCCGAAGGGGTACCAGTCCGGGTGTCTGCACCAGAGCAAACGCCGAACTCTCCAACGGCATCGCGAATGGTCCCGAAGAAGACATGGTGCTGAGAGTGGTAGAAGAAGCGGAGTCGATGCCTGCCACAGCGCTGTGTCTTCGCCGCGCCCAAGTGGCACCAGAGTTAGTCACAGCTGCCCCCAGCCTTGGCGCTACGAATGGTGCTGAGGCAGAACTGGTCGAAGACAGCACAGTAGAACCTCCCACGGCGCAGTCAGCACCATCGGCACCGCAAACGGCATTGACGGCGTCAAGCGGCAGACCGGCGTCGACCACGGTACCATCAGGAAAGAAAAGGAACAATGGGGAAAAAAACGGGAGACGGCTGAAAGCATCAGTGCTGACGAGTCACTTTAAGAAAGAGGCCCTGAAGGACTGCTAGGCCGAACCCAGCCCTACACCTAGAAGCAATGTCCAGACTGTAGTGCCCAATAAAAGTATGCACTGAAACCCAAGTAGCCGCTGCACAGATGTCTCCAATGGAGACAGTCCGCAAAGATATGAAAGAAGTGGCCACTCCCCTGGTAGAATGACCTCTGACCGAGCCCGGGTGGTGGTGTACTTACTGTAACAGTAAACAATACAATTAACCAGACATCTAGAAATAGTCTACTTTGACACCGGACTGCCTAAGCACAGAGGCGAAAAAGTGACAAAAAGCTGCTTCGTCCTGTGCTAAGGAGCAATGTGCTTGACATAATACTTTAACGCCCCGTGGACGTCCAGAGTATGCAGGAGAACTTCCCCTCTATTCGAATGATCCGGGTAATATACCAGAAGGTTAACAACCTGATTCAGTGTCAACTCTGAAACTACTTTGGGTAAAAACTTAGAATTTGTCCTTAGGGAGACTCTGTCCCTATGAAAAACTAAATAAGGCTCCTTAAACATCAGGGCCAGAAGCTTGGAAACCCTCTGAGCAAAAGTGACTGCAACTAAAAAGGACACTTTCCAAGAAAGGAAGCGTAGTGCACAATCTGCAGCAGGCTCAAAAGGAGAGAAAGTAAACTTCTCCAACATAAAGAGGTGATCCCAGGGGGTATTGAATCTCGGATGGGAGGCTTAATGTGTAAACATGCCCCTTAAAAAGGTACGGGACACATCCAGTTGGGCCACAGTTTTACCCTCCACCAGCATGTGGTATGCTGAAATCGTTGACAAATGCACCTTAATGGAGGAATAGCTCAAGTCTTCATTTAGCAAGGAGAGGAGATACTGAAGAACCGAGTTCACTGTACTGGTAAGGGTTCTGAAGTGATGGGGTGAAGCCCAAAGGCAAAAACGCTTCCACTTCATAGCATAAGTGAATCTAGTAGAGGGCTTTCTTGCAGAGACGAGACCATCCACCACTACCTAGGAGACCTCATACCTGGATCTGACCAGGTCTGCAGGAGCCAGACATGAAGGTGCAGGGGACTTGAGGTCCAGATGGACCAAAGTTCCCTCTTTCAGGGATAACAGGTGCGAGCTCAGAGGCAGCTGTATTGGAGGTTCCACTGCCAGCTGCTGAAGTAGTGGGAACCAAATCTGCCGAAGCCAGAGTGGGGTGACGAGAATCATCCAAGCCTTCTCGGCCTGCAGCTTCAGGAGGACCCTCTGAATTCGTGGAAAGGGAGGGAAGGCGTGCAGAAACCTCCCTGTCCAACAGAGGAACAACATGTCTGGCCAGAAAACACCAGGTATGGGCTCTCGCGAGCAAAAATGGGCAGTTTGGTGTTGCGTGGAGACGCAAAGAGGTCCAGCTCTGGGTGACCCCATGTGTCCAAGAGCTGGTACGCACTGACTGGAGCAATTCCCACTCATGGCCTTTGGACTGTGACCTGGCTTAGGCTGTCGGCCAAGATGTTTTGGATGCCTAGAACATGAACTGCAGCGAGACTTAGATGATGTTCCAGGGCCCAGTACCAGACTCTCATCGCCTCCCTGCACAGGGGTAGGAGTGCGTTCCCCCTTGCTTGTTGATGTATAACACTATGGCCGTGTTGTCCATCTGGATAAGAAGAGAGCCTGGCATGAGGTCTGCTTGAAACGCCCGCAAGGCATTCAGGACCGCCCGCATTTCTAGGATGCTGATATGGAGCTGACGCTTGTCTGGAGACCAAGTACCCTGGGTCTGATTGTCTCCCAGATGAGCGCCCCAACCAAGCCCAGAGGCATCTGTCGTTAGGGTCCGGCACGGGGGCTCCTGCCGTAAAGGGACCCCTCGCTCCAGGTTGGAGGGGTCCAGCCACCAAGAAAGTGTCCTTCTGACTGTATCAGAGATCCTGACCAATTGGCTCAGCCCATCGGACCTCTAGTTCCACTGCACCCTGAGCATCCATTGTGGGATTCTCCTGTGGAGGCGGGCCAAGGAAACTAGGGATGGTCGCCGCCATGTGCCCTAGATGCCTGAGGAAAGTCCTGGCCCGGACTTGCGGGGCCATGGATACCACTCGGGCCACTGCCCTTAGACAATCTCCCCTGTCCTGAGGGAGGAAGGCCACGCCCTGAACCGTATCCAGGACCACTGCTATGAAAGGAAGTCATTGGCTGGGCTCCAGGGACCTCTCGAAAAAGAGTAAAGGTCTCTCAGTGTGCACAAAAGTTGCACTCTGGATGGTGCTGCTAGGAACCAGTCATCTAGGAAGGGGAAGATGTAATGGCCCTTGCATCTGAGATCCACAGCCACCAGTGTTAGGCATTTGGTAAAGACTCGAGGAGTGGAGGAGAGGCTGAATGGTAAGACCTGGAACTGATGTCTCCCCTGGAAGTTGAACCTTAAAAACTTCTGACGAGGAGGAAAACGCCCCATGTGCATGTAGGCGTCCTGCATGTCCAGGGAGCAGAGTCAATCCTCTTGGTGCAACAGGGAATGAGGCCTGGAAGCAACACCATCCTGAACTGTTTGTATTCTATAATGCAATTTAGAGAGCTGAGGTCCAGGATGGGCCAAGATTTCGGTTTTCTTTGGCACCAGGAAGAAGTGGGACTAAAACCTCTCCTTGTTGTCCCTGGGGACTGGCTCTATCACTTGTTTCTGTAAGAGGGTCTGTATTTCTCCTTTCAAAGGGATGTGCGAAGGAGGATAATGGGAGGATCTTGGTGGATTTTCTGGAGGGGCCTATGTGAACTCCAACGTATGCCCTCTCCTTATTAGATCCAGAACCCAGACGTCTGATGTAATTCTGCTCCAGCCCTTCAGATTGAGGGAGAAGTGACCCCCTACTGCCTCCCCCATGGCCACCGCCAGAGTGTGTGTGTGTGTGTCAGTAGGGAGTCACTGGAAAGCTCCTGGAGTCGGCAGAGAGGGCTAGGAGGACTCTGGGCCTCTAGAGGGAGCGCTCCCAGCAGTCTGGGTTGTGGCCTTCCTTTTGAAGCTGCCTCCCTGCAGAAACTGACCATGGTTGTTCTGCCCTGAGGGCTTACGATATGACCACTTCCGAAATGGCTTTTGGACCCCCTTGTATAATTTCTGGATGGACCAAATGGACTTCCCTGACTCCTGCAGATGAGAAATCAGCGTCTCAGTCTCTTCACCAAACAGGACGGAACCTTGGAATGGGAGATCCCTGATTCTGGACTGCAGATCCTGGGAGAATCCTGAGACTCCTAGTCAGCCATGGTGTCTAAGGCAAATGCCAGAGGTTGCAGCCCTGGAAGCTGTATCCGTAGTATTGTACAAGGCCCTCAAAACCTGAGTGCCTATGTTCGAACCTGATTTTAGGATTTCCAGTAGTTTGATCTTCTGCACAGAGTCTGGCAAAGCTTGAGCAACTTCTTGGCCCTTCTCCCATAACGCATTCTGGTACTTAACTGTATGTGATAGGAAGTTGAGAGACATTATGGAGCAGGTGGAGGCAGAACAGACTTTCTTGCCCACCTGGTCCATACATCTGGACTCTGCGACGGGAGGCTGCAAATTAAGGTGCTTCGGCTGCTTAGATTTGTCATGTGCTACCGTAATAACCATGAAGGCTACCTGAGGGTGTTCCGACAGAAAGGGCTCCTCCCTCAGTGCTCTATAAAGCCTATCTGACTTTTTGGAACTGCCGGAGTGGTGGAGGGATGCTTCCAGTAAGCCTGGTCAGGTCCTGGAAGGTATCCATTAAAGGAGGGACCACTAGAGGCTTGGTCTCCTTCTGCCTCAGGTACTTGGTCAACCTCCGGCATTCTGGATCCAAGTCCTCTGTCTCCCATCCACTGGGGCTTGGATGTACCTAATGACGTGTGGGACCGATGTCGAGCTGGGGACAGGTGGCGGCTCAAGGAATGGCGACAGCTGTGGGACCGATGCGGTTGGTTAAGCATCTGTGATGACTGCCTGACCTACGCTGGCTAAGAGATTGCCTCCTGCTAGATGAACAGTGGTGGCTGGTAGATCTGGAATGGCGCCGGCGGCCCTTGGACCTGGAACGGTTGCGGCCAATGACTGGAGAGCAGGACCCAGGAGGTTTTGCCTGATCCACAGGAGTGGGTTTGGCAACCGGAGAGGATGGACTGGCCCTCCTACTTCGGTCCTCCAGTTTGTCTGGAACTGTGGCAGGGTCTGGCTTCAGTGGCAAAACTTCTTGCCTGAACTTGCTCCATCAAAACTGGAATAGCTCGGTGAGCTCCTGTTTGTTAAATTGTGTTGCCGGGATCCAGACGGCAAGCTGGGCTTGTCTGGCTGATCCTGTGGAATGGGAGAGGAAGCCAGGTCAGGGAGATCCTAAGGGGAAGAGCCCTCTGACCTATCCTCTGGGGTGGAGGCTGTTCGAACTGGCAACCGGGCCGCCTCCGGAACTGCCTTCTTTGATGAATGATCTTAGCTCAAGCCCGGTTTATGGCTTCCTGACTGGACCGATGCCGGGTCCGACACTGTTGAGAGTGATTTTGCAGGGTGGGAAACAGAGGCAGATCTGGCAGGAGGTTCCCTCTCCTTGGAGAGGCCTTACCTGGAGCTCAGAGTATGGCCGACACTAGAGACTTTTTGGCGGGGCTGAGGATCCAGCACCCAAGGTGGAGGAGGCGGCGAGGGGGCATAACCTTCACCTTCAAGGGTGGCGTCGGTTGAGAGGTTGGGCCTTGTTTGGCATCAGAGTCTTGGCATGCCCTGAGGATCCACTTTTCTCTTGCGAGTGCTTGAATGGTGGGATCAGTCCAAACCATCTGAGCCTGAAGAAGAGGCCTTTTGAAGGGGAGAACGCAGTGGGGCGTGCAGGCGGGACCGACATCGGTCCTTGTCGCGGGACTTATGCGACTTGTCCTTGTGCTTGGACTTATCCCGTGGTGATCTCTGCTTCATTGCAACCTGATTTTCTAGAAGGTGGGTCTTCAGGTGTTGAATCCTTGTCCTGCTGGTAAAAGCCGTGACAGATCTAGTACCCTGGGCGTCATGGTCCAGGCTGGGCAGGCTCAGCTGACCTGGTGTGAATCCTTGACAGGGATCTGGCGACTGCAGGAACACTTGGGCTTCTTCGGTTCCCAAGACACTGATGACGAAGACGACATAGAACGAGAACTTCATGAGAAAGGAATAAATTGGAAAAAGCTGAGAAAAATCTTTGCTGACTGCCAGACAACAATCTAAGGGCAACCGTTGAGAGCGGGTCTGTGGCGGGAAAAGAACTGAGATGGGGCTGGGGACCACCCCCTTTTGTACCACTGGCTGACGGAGCAGAGCTGCCGGGGCGGCCCCACTGGACACTGCTAGCTAAGAGTTTCCGGGTGGGTCCTAGTGCCTGTGGCACAGTCCTAATGGTAATAGCCTGCTGCAAGAGCTCCACTCAAAGTAAGATATCTAGCTGCTCAGGAACCAGGCCATGATGAGCAGGGACTGAAGATCTGGGTGCAGGACCATCCCCTGCTGTCTGGTCAGCAGGTCTGAGTGGAGACACAGTCTCCATGGAAGCCTGCTGCTGCAGTTGAGAGAACCATGTGCCAGAATGGCCGTGGCCGTCTGGATCTATCGGGATAATCTGTGACTTGCCCTTCCATGGTTTGACTACCAATTTGTAGATCAGGGGAAGGGAGGAAAAGTGTACATGAGGTCTGGGGTCCAGGGCCTTGCCATGGCATCACCCAGTAGTGTCCCTGATTGTGGGGGGCAGGCACAAAACAGTCTCAGTTCAGCATTCTCCCAGGAGGCAAACAGGTCCACCAAGGGTGTGCTCCAAAAGGAGAACAAGTGGTTCAACACTTGCTAATGAGGGGGCCACTCATGACACTTCTCCTACATGACTGAGCATCTGCCAGCTGAATGTTGTCTCTCGCAACATGGATCGACAGGCGATCATCACCCAGGCTGCCCACAAGTGTCCAGGTACATAGTGCTTTCTGACAGAGGGGAAGGGAGTGAGTTCTGCCCTGCCAGTTCAGGTAGAACGTGGTCGTGGTGTTGTCCATCTGGAACTGCATGACCTGACCCACACTAATGGAGTAAGTTTTGTCACAGCCAAACACGCTATGGAGCTCCATCAGGTTTATGTGGTGATGAGACTCCTTGGTGACCGGATCATGTAGGCTCCCAGGTTTTCTCCCATCTCACCAGAGAAGAGTCAGTCATGAGCCGGACAGATAGGTGTGGGTGGACAAATGGATTCCTTCCTCCAGGTGTTCCAGGATCAGTCACCACTGGATGGCACCCCCATTAGCTAGGTCACTGACTGGCTGGTCCAAGTGCCCTAGATACTGGGACCACTGATGGCTCAACTACCACTGGAGGTGGCATATCTGCCAGCGGGCCCAATGGACATTAGTGCAGGATGCCATGTATGCCAGCAGCCTCAGGAAATTCCGGGCAGTGCATGGGAGCCTAACTTGAAATGACTGGGCAAAGGAGGTAAGATGCAGTGACGTCCGCAAGGAGGTGGGCCTTGGCTGGCAGGGAGTCTAGTTATGCTCCCAAGAACTTTATCACCTGCTTCGTACCAGTTCAAACTTATTTACGTCTGAGGATAGTGCTCTACCACACAGTAGTAGATGCCAGAGGCATGTGGTCGGTATAAAACATTTTCTGATTTCCTGGGACGCCTCTTTTAAAACTGGGTTCAACTAGAGATTAGTTGCGCTCCATTGTTATATTCATATGTTCATATTGTCAGAAAGAACAGTTGCATAAAATTTTCCGTAACAATAGATCTTAGAGAGAATCTCTGTCATCAGGTCACACCTATGGAACTTAGCTGTCAGGCATTAGTATCCCACGGAAGCTTTTTCTGCAACAGTCTAGTATGGGCCGCCATGCTAATGTCAGACTCAACATTATAGCCCTATATAACTGCGGTGGTCCCGCCTCCTGGCAGTTCTTTCCCTAGCTGGAGACCATAAGATACAGAAGCCCCACCAGGGAACAAAGGAGAGACAGAGAAAATGTGCCCAACTAGCAGAAAGGCTGGAGAAACAGGACAACTGGCAAGAGAGAGAGAGAGAGAGAGAAAGGGGGATGGAGGGAGGGACAGCATCGCCTGATGATAAAGATTCCCTTGAATTTCTACTGTTATGGTAAGTTCTTACGTAACTGTTCTATCTTCTTCGGGGATATCTCTGTCATCAGCTCACACCTATGGAACGAGTCCCAAGCAGTGCTAAGCACCAGACAGTCTGGGTGGCAGGAGGCCAAATGCATAAGAAGGCCCTGAAGCACAGCTAGGCCAAAGCCTGCCCTTCCTCTGGAGACAACGTCCAGAATGTAGTGCTTGGTGAAAGTGTGGACAGTACTCCAAGTGGCAGCAGCACACATTTTCGCAGCTGACACATTCCTGAAACATGCAACAGAAGTGGCCATGCCTCTGGCTGAATGGCGACAAACCACACCGGGAAGTTCATTACTGCACTTCCTATAACAAAAAGTTATATAGTACAGTTGGGCAACCATTTGGACAAGCAGTTTAGATACTGGAGCGCCCCCTTTGCCAGGGGCGAAAGAAACAAACAACTAAGAGGACTTTCTGCAGTCCTTAGTACAGTGTGTATAGTACCTGGGAATTCTATGCTCATCCAAAGTATGGAGCAATGCTTCCCTTGGATTGGCATGCTCTGGAAAATAAACAGGCAGGTGGATAGATTGGTTCAGAGTCAACTCAGACACCCCCTTAGGAAGAAACTTTGGATTAGTACACAAAGAGACCCAGTCTTTGTGAAAAATCAAACAAGGCTGCTCACATGAGAGCCTGTAGCTCTAAAATTCTTCAAGCAAGAGTAATAGCAACTAAAACTAACTCTTTCCATGACAGACAGCAAAGCCTGCAAGATATGGCTGGCTCAAAAGGAAGCAGGGTCTGCTTCTCGAGCACAAAATTGAAGCCCTAAGCCAGGACCGGATTCTGGATAGGAGGCTTCAAGTGTAGAATGCCTCCCAGAAAAGTACGGGTCACATCCAATTGGGTGCAGTACGCCATCAATAGGCACATGAAAGCTGAAACAGCAGACAGGTGCACCTTGACAGAGATATATACTGAAGCCCTGTATCTGATGAGGACAGGAGATATTCTAGCACTTGGTTGACTGGACAAATGAAAGGGTTCAGGTGATGGCAAGCAGCCCATTTAGCAAAGTGCTTCTATATGTCCTCAAGATTCATGCACGTAGAAGGAGGGATTTGAGACTCGGATGGACCAGGGTCCCCTAAGTCTGTAACAACAGGTCCCTGTAAAGTGGCAGGGAAACTGAAGGTTCCACAGCCAGTTGCTGCAGTAATGGAAACCATGTCTGATGAGGTCAGAATGGAGCCACCAGAATTAGGTTGGCATCCTCCATCTGTAGTTTGATGAGCACCCTCTGAATCAGGGAAAAGGTGGGAAGACATAGAAACCTCCTTTCAGGAAAGGAACGTGTCTCACCAGAAAACTCCAGGCTCTGGATCTAGCCAGCAGAATGGCAGCAGTTTTGCATTTAGTGGGGACACGAAAAGGTCCAACTCTGGAAGATTCCACCTGTTGAACAGGTCTTCTATGACCGAGGTCAGCAGTTCCCACTCTTGCATTCTGGACTGTGACCTGCTGAGGCTGTATGCCAAGGATTTTGGGCACCTGGCACATGGATAGCTGACAGTTCTAGACTGTGATTTACAGCCCAGTACCAGACCATTACACAAGGGTATGAATGGGTCTCCTTCTTGTTGATGTAATAGACCACACTCAGGTTGTCTGACAGCACCATCAGTGGGCCCTGAGAGAGATGGTTCTGTAAGGCATACAGCATTGCCCTCATCTCTAGAATGTTTATGTGAAGGTGGGTCTTCCACTGGGACCAGAGCCCTGAATCTAATAAGAGCCTAGGTGCACTCCCGAACCCAAAGGATCTGTGGTGTGGATTTAGTGAGGGGTGGGTATGAGGAAGGGGATCCCCCTTTTAAGAGACTGTCTGGGTCCCTCCACCACTGAAGCACCTTGTGTAGTGAGGAGGAGAGAAGGACCAGCTGATCCAAATCACCTGAATGTTGATCCTACTGGACCCTGAGGGTCCAATGTGGGATCCTCATTTATGCACCCTGGCCAAAGGGACCATCACAATGGCTGTGGCCATTAAGCCTAGCAGCCTCAAGAACTCCCTTGCTGGGACATACTGGCACTGAGCCACTGCCTGGGCTTGAGCTATGAGGCAGTCCACCCTGTCCTGTGCTAGGAAGGCCTTGCCCCGAGTAGAGTCCAGACCACTCCATGTACTGCAACCACTGGGCCGGGATCAGAACAGACTTGGGCAAACTGACAGTGATATCCAAGGACTGGAACAACTGCAGGGTGCATTCTAACATCAGCAACAGAAGCTCCCTGGACTGAGCTTTCAGTAACCATGGTCCAAATATGGCATCACATAAAGGCATTCACGTCGGAGGGCTGCTGCTACAGCTGGTAAGCACTTCGTAAATACCAGTGGCGCAGAGGATAAGCCAAGGGGCAACACACTGAACTAGTAATGCTCACCCTGGAAGAGGAACTGTAGGTACCGCCTGTGAGGGGGTGAAAACTATGATATGCAGATAGGCATCCTGCATGTTGAAGACCACCAGCCAGTTGCTCTGCTTGAGCAGAGGAAGAAGGCCATGCAGGTTACCATCCAGAAATGAAAACTATGCATTTACGTAATTCTTGATCTTCCCAAGTATCTTCACCATTCATTATGTATGGGTCTAGACTGGAGATCTGCACAGGAATGAAAAGAACTTGTTTCTAAATTTTTCAGTGCTGGGGGAACAGACGTTGGGATGGTGCCACCGAGGCCTGCGCATTACATGACGCGTGTGGAGTCACCAGTAACCAACATAGACTCCTCTCAGCCTTCAGCCTTGTCTGCCAGAAGTGGAAGATAGAAAGACAGGAACTGAGTGAGGGCAAGGGAGCCCAAAGGACAGGGAGGGTAAGGGGAAAATAAAGATAAAAAGTTGGCTGAATGGGGGATATAGATAAGAGAGGGACTAGGAAGAGCAGGGGTTGCCAGCATGCTGAGCAATCCTAGGTAGAGTAAGAAGAAAGAAAAAGGGAATGCTACAGGAAGAAGAGATAGTCAGCCCATTACTCCTCCTCTCTTTAAACTGAGGCAGGGCCTGAGAGAGGGCAAGATGCCAAGATGCTCAGAATTTCAGCTAGACCAGAGGTTCGATGGTGGCGAGGAGAAGAAGCAAATCGGCTCAGCCAGGCCTCGAGAGGAAGTGGATTAGGGTGCATTCATATGTCCACTCCTTCGTCAGCGTATAGACTCTCCTCTTTTAGTCTGAGAAGATAAGAATTGGGAAGGGGGGGATATGTGTAAGGTAGGAGGAGAACAGGGGAATCACCACTGTAAGAGATCTTACGAGAAGGAGCCACTGGATTAACCCTTAGAAGAACTCTCTCTCTTCGTCCGTGTTCTTTTTTTTTGTACGACACATCTCAAGGAGGAGAACAAATAAGGGACTGAGAAAAATTGGAGAACACACAGGGAAACCTGCACCCTTTTCACATGAGAGCTCTAAGAAGCTCCCTTTTAAACAGAAAGGAGACCTCAGGAAGGAAGAGGATGGAGAGAATACAATCTGAGGCTTGCTACTCTCCTTTTTTTATTTATTTTAATATTTCCAAGGGCTTTTAAGGAAAACATCTAATTACAGGCTAGGCCAAAAAGGAGGCAGAAAGGCCAGATGACGTGAAGGAGGCAGCATTTGCCCCAAGAAAACTACAGCCCCCCATAACTCTCACTCTTGAAGGATCAAGGAAGTAGGGAGAACAGCGAGAGGAGGAAAAGGTGCTGTCCAGTTTCTGGCCATCGGAAGAGTGGGTGGGCTGTAATGAATGATGAAGATACTTGGGAAGATCAAGAATTACGGTGAGTATGTAATTTTCATATTTTCCTCAACTCAGCCTTCACCATTCATTACATCTGGGCCAGAGTGCCAAGATGGCAAACTCTGAGGGAAAAGATTCCCTCAGCCTCCTGTGGGGAGGAACACAGGAGGACCGGGCCCCTTAGGGGCCTGGGGAGGCCCGTGGATGGCTTTGGGCCAGCAATGGCTCCCATACTCTGGGAGATGGAAGGCACCCCTTTAGTTCACGCTGTGCCCTCAGAGAAAAACTGGGCCTCCTGGAAAGGTGAGGACAGCACCCTATGCTGGGCCAACGGTGACAACCCTGAAAGACAAAGTCATGCTGTTTGCCTAATGCAGACAGATGTTCCTACTAGGCTGGATGCCACCTCATTAGCATCATACACTGCCCTGGAGAGGTGTCTTGCGAGCTCTAGGCCCCATGCAGAATGGCTGATGGCCTGTTGGGTTTCCTCACCATCAGGCATTGCTGCTAAGAGCTGACCTAGCAGCATACAGAGGCGCCCAGCGTAGGCTACCTAGTGAACCTGATGAGCCGCTATACATAAAAGAAAATTTGCCACTGTAAACACCCTTCTCCCACAGCGGTCTAACTCAGCTGAGTCACAGTCTGGGGGGTGGTCGTGTTGAGGGTGACGGTGACTGGATGGGGTATCTAGGTGCTCCACTCCCAATGAGGGGTGGGGCATGGCACCTGGAGAACCCACAGCTGCGCAATACCTGCGCATGCCATCCCTAGGGTCAGGAGCTGAGGTGGCAGGAGATTGCCAGACAGCATACGAAGCTTCCACAAACGTCCGTGGCCAGGGAGGTATGACCAGATGGTCAGCAGTGTATTCTCCCAGGAATGACAGTATCATACAGGAGAGGTTATGTCTGGCAAAATGGGAGCTGTGAAGCTCCTACAACATCTCCGCCAGGAAGCGCTGATAAGATGTGAAGCCTGCATCAGCCGAATAGTGAAGGGAAGCATCTGCTTCCTCAACGGAAGTCGTCAAAGATTCTGAGAAGCTCGATTCAGAGGTGGGTGGCACAGGAGTCTGAGGTCTAAAGACGAACTCGATGAGTGCCCTTAAGTAGCGAGGAAACAAGGCCACCGACCATTTGAACACTTCCCAAGTCACGGAGCCTCTCGGATCTAGAAGACTGGGAAGGGGGGGGGGGAGTCAAAGGATGAAAGGAGGGAGTAGCCTAGCAAATCAGGGAAGGTCCTCTGCAAGGGCTGCAGGACTGTGCAGGAGACCCTCCCGAAGATGGGGGCTGCCTATCCCACCCACCTCAGTGCGCTCAACAGACGAAGGGCGGAGGGTGATGCCTTTGGGGGAACCCCAAGGTGAGAACAGAGTCATACAGAGCCCAAAGGGTGCCCCCCCTGTCCCCACCACCCGCAGAACTCTCTCTAGGTGCAGAGGAAGACAATGCTGCATCGGTACTACAGTTCCTCCAGGATCCTCTGGAGGCTCCATGGAGAGATAGTTACACTGAATGAGCCCTGCCAATTATCACCTCTGAAGAAAAAGACCTGCCTCTCGGAGGTCTAGAAGATGAGTCCAGGATAATAGACAAAGAAGATGAGGGTCCAGTCACCGAGGAAGTGACAGTGGACCCCCTCTCAGCAGTAGCCCAAGCAGCCTAAGTCTTCACGATCCAACTGGAAATAGATATGACACACTCGGCACTGGAGCCGCCATCCCCAGAAGTGTCAGAAGTGACACCAGTAGAATCCCCGGCACCAGAGGCAGTGTTGGAGGGCTCATGGGAGGTGGCACCGCGGGCTGCACCATGAGGAGACCCTGCAGGCCAAAGATTCACAGTAGGCCTCGGAGAGGCCCGGGCAGACTCCAGAGCCTCCTCAGACCTGGGCAGCCAGTCGGTATAGTCTAGATCTTTAACCTCCGAGGTGGAGGATGAGATCAGGGAGATCTCCAATCTAGCCACACCCTGGATTCTAGGCCCTCCGGTACTGAGTTTGGCGTTGGAGGGGAGCCCGGGCGCATGGCTGGCGCCCCCGCTCACCAGAGACAGCACTGGGAGCAGAGGTGGCACTTGGTCGTGGCACCGAGGGGGAACACTGGAGTGGACCCTGGATATACCTGTGGCACCACACCTGGGGTTGTCTGCGTCTCCGAGGAGACCCCGGACTGTGAGGAGTGACCAGCCCCCCAGGACAACGACTACCCCACCAACCCCTCACGGAGACCCCTTGTTCCAGAAAGCTTTGAAAAAGAAGGGTCTCTTCTCCACTGGCCCATATAGAGCCAGGAAAGGGCTCAGGGAGGAGCCCAGAGACCTTGGCTTGGCGTCCCAAGTGCGCTGACGACCACCAAAGGTTGGGAAGTCTCTCCCAACCTCGCCGCATAGATAACTAAGGTGTGATAGTCCACCGAGAAGCAGCATCTCACTCATCCATCATGTGGTGGGGAGCCAGACAAGAAAAAGCAACGGTCATTGCAGCCTGTCACAGTCAGAGTTGCCACAGAAGCACCGGCGCATGGGGGCAACTCCTGCTTTCTTTGAGGATTTTTTTATGCCCCGACCCAGAAATTGCCATTGCATGGAGATAAAAACAAAATGGGAGAAAAATTATTGGTGTCGCAAAAAAACCTGGAAAGAATAAGTAAGAACAAACCGGTGCTGGAACAGAACCGTGACTTACAGCACCGAGAAGACGTTGACAAACAGTAGACCTGATTGGAACAGTAGCTGCGCAGCAGAGTTCTTGAGACTTCCCTCGCAGATCCTTCCTCGACAGTGGGGAAAATCAGAACTGACGGCTGGGAGGAGTCAGCATCAATTACTGACCACTCCACAACACCACGAAATGCATAGGCCTCGTAGGCAGCATGGAAAAATTTATAGAGACAAGCTCTTTTTATTTCCGAACAGAGTCCAGACCTCCAGCCTAGACTCAGACGTAATGAATGGTGAAGACTTTCTTGGGGAAGCTCTTTCTGTACTGGATGAAAAGATTCAGCTCTTTGAGGTCTAGAATGCGCCTCAAGTCCTCAGTTCTTTAGGGAACCAAGAAGAACTGGGAGTAGAGCCCTTTGTTCCGTTGCCGCCTGGGCACTGATTCTATGGCCCTTTTGCGCAGCAAAGTGGATAACTGCTCCCCAAGTGCCGCTGTGTGTGCTGGAGGATAAAAGGTGGGAACCAGTGGAACATCTGGACACTGCTCCATAAGTTCTAGAGCACGGCTTTGTTTGATTATCTGCAGGATCCAAGTGTCTGTGGTAATGGTTCTCCACTGGGACAGATGCAGGGAGAAGTGACCTCTGACCACCACCTCCTGGGTTGTAACAGGAGGAGGGGGATCTGGCAAGGTGACAGGCTGAGCCAGAACCAGTGGTCAGGAACGTTCCTCCTCCTCCCCTGGAGTGCTTGGCAGAGGGACCAGTGGTGGAGGAGGGGCAGGCAAGGCAGAGATGGTCCTGCATTTGCCCTGGAGCCTGGTTCCTGAGCCAGACTTGTGAGAAACCTTACGGAAGGAGGGCCTCAGTCTGCTCCTGGGCTGGGTATGACAGAGGGATTGGACAGACATAATAACCCTGCCAGATGGCTGTACATCAGGACCAAAAAGGTTTGACTCAGAAAAAAAACAAGTTACTCACCTGTAACAGTAGTTCTAGGAATGGTATATTGTCACCGGGCATGCGTTCAGGATACACAATTTCAAGCAGACCACAAGTCAGGTGCATAAAAAATGTATGGTTGCATTTATCATTTTATTTTCATCAAGTAAAATATACAGAAAATAAGAAAAACTGGTTAGACAAAATAAATCAGATGACTACTGCTTTGCTTCAGCAGTGTCCAAGGCCCCCACCAACTCTCTTTACTCCAGTCACGGTCCCAGGAGCCTCTCTCAGGCATCAACCTCCTGCCCTGCCTGAAGTCCCCTCAAGCATGCCTTCCTTGTCCCACCTAAGCTGGCACCCCAGCTTAACCCCTCCGGGGTGGGTTGCCCTCCTACCTTGGGCGCCTCACAGACTCCAGCTGCAGACGTGGGCCCAGGGCGGAGGATCTGTGAAGGCAGGCAGAGTCTGACTTGGTTGTGGGCATGGGGGATTGGTGCCATCGCCTACCCCTGGAACCAGGTTTTTCCGTTTTTCTCCCTGCTCCCCCCCCCTTGCGTGGGCACCCCTGACGTCAAGTGCACGGCAACCCTCCGACGTCAGCCACGCTAATCTTGTGCTGTCTGTGCACTGCAGCGCCCCCGAGTTCCACCGGGAGCCGCTGGTGCGCTGGACAAACCCCAACCCGCCCCCAGGGAGAGGAGAGCTGTCCATCAGACACTCAATCCTCTCCCTCCCCTGCCGACCCCCACTGATCCGGGCTTGTTCCCAAACCCGGGTCGTCGGCATGGCACGAGGTGTGGCGTCCAGCGCCTCAACCCTCAGCGCCACCGGGCCGGCTGCAAGGCTCTTTCTTTAGCCTAACAGTGTGACAGCACACACTACCAGGAGGTCTTTCACCTTCCTCAGTCCCAGTCTAAAAGAACAGTAACCCCTTTCAGCTTTTTATAGTCTATCTGGGAATTAGGAAAATTCCATTCATCAGATAACATAAAATTAGCCACTAGGGGCCACTGTTGCTCCATAGAGAACAATTCAAATGGCAGTTGCAGGCTTGTTTACAGCACTGGGAAAGGTCAGACCAGAGGTCAGAACATTCAGTGCTCTCCTGCAGGGACATTCGGTCAGCTATAAAAGACATCCTAGCAGTTTTATACATAATAACACTGGGCAGCAGGGAAACTTCTTAAAAACACAGACACAAGCTTTATCAAAACAGTTTTGTTTCAGTCAGCCAAGCAGCATGCTGGACATTATACAAAACATACTGACTGCTTGGGACATGGTTCCAACTTATCCCAAGGGTGTCCACTATGACTGGAGTCACCCTGTCACATGTGCTGTTCATCCACACATATTGGCAGTTGCTTTTCCCTTTATTTCTTGCCGGAAGTCTTAAAGCTGGCTCCACACACCCACCCGGGTGTTATAACCCTCAGCTCCGCCCCTTGACGCCAGATCTTACCTGCTGGAAGCAGTGGTTGTGTGTCAAGCAGGAGGTCGGTGGGTCCATGTGGATGAACAACATATACCACTCCTAGAAAGTACAGCTATGTAAAATCTTACCATAGCAGTAGATCTTTTGAGGAGTGTCTCTTGCAGCAGGTAATACACTTGGTTGTCGCCAGAGGTCGCTGTGGCACACAGCAGCTCTTCTAGCAGTCTTTTTCCAGGAGCCACCCACACAACATCAGCTTCCTGTTTCCTATATAAATGTGGGTGGTTCCTGGTATCCTAAGTTTCCTGCTGGATTCAGTCGCTAAGCAAGGACCGAGCAGAAGACAAGGTACCATAGGTGTCCCAACCCACAAGTCACTGGACCAGAATTTGTTCTAGAGAAGGAGGGGAGGAGGGTGGGATCACCTGCTGCGAGACACTCCTCAAAGATCTACTGTTATGATAAGATTTTACTTAACTGTACTATCGTCCACAGAGTAGTCTCTTGCAGCAGGTAATACACTTGGGATGAATACCAAACAGTAAACCCAAGAAGGGCGGAATCATGACAGCAGGCCTTGTAGGACAGCACAGCAAAAGGCCATCCTACGACATGAAGCAATGTCTAAGTTGTAATGCTTTGTGAAAGTATGAATTGTGGACAAGGTAGCTGCGTTGCAGATATCTGTGATAGAAACCCTTTAAAGTAGGCCGCAGTAGTGGCCATAGCTCTGGTAGAATGGGCTTGGACAGGTCCTGGTAATGGCTTATTGTATTCTGAATAACAAAATGTTATACAGTGTGCTAGCCAGTTAGCTAGAGTCCGTTTATTGACTGGGAGACCTTCTCTGCCTGAGGAGAAGGTGACAAAAAGCTGCGGTCTTCCTAATCAATTTAGTTAGATTAGTACAGTATCGTAATATACAATAAATATTATTAAATGTATACTGAAAAATATAAAAAGTAGAGAACCTGAAGTCTTGATGCCACTGTATACTAGCCTTATTATACCCAATTTGGAATATTGTGCCCCCTTTTGGGCCTCTCAAAAAATAGGATGTCAAAAACAAATTGAAGGAATACAAAGAAAATTTACCAAAAAAAATAAGGAATTATAGGGAACTACATTACTCAAAGAGACTACAAAAAGAACAGGTTACTCATCTGTACCAGTAGTTCTAGGAGTGGTATATGTTGTTCATCCACACTTATTGGCATGTCCCTTTCCCCTTTAAGGATTACTGGAAGTCTTCAAGTTGGCTCCTCCCACCCACCTGGGTGGTATGTACCTCGGCTCCGCCTCATGATGCCAGATCTTAGCTCGCTGGAAGCCAGGTGTGGTGCGTCCACAGCCGGGGAGGTCGGGTGGGTCCGTGTGGATGAACATATACCATTCTTAGAAAGCACAGTTACGTAGGAACTTACCGTAACAGTAGAACTTTGAGAGAGGTTCCTTCAGTAGGTCATCACATATTGGACTGGCGCCACCTGGTGTCGGGCCGCACAGCAGACATCTCTAGCAATACCTGACGGGGAACCGCCCACCTGATGTCACGTGACCGAAGTCAGGGTGACTGTATATAGTGGGCGGTCCCCACGCCCACCCTCCAGTTCTCCCGGCGGAGCCAGAAATACAGGTTACTCACCTGTAACAGAAGTTCTAGGAATGGTATATGTTGTTCATCCACACTGTCTGGCAGGTATCCTTGCCGCTTTAAATCTTGCCGGAAGGTCTTCAAGCTGGCTCCTCCCACCCACCCGGGTGGTAAACCTCGGCTCCGCCCATGACGCCAGATCTGGCCCGCTGGAAGCTCAGGTAGTGGTCAAGCCGGAGGTAATGGAATGTAGGGATGAACAACATATACCATTCCTAGAACTCCTGTTACAGGTGAGTAACCTGTATTTCTAGGGACATGGATATGTTGTTCATCCACACTGTCTGGCAGACTCCTAGCAGTTCTCCGGGAGGAGGGAGGCAAGACGCACAGCCCTGATACTTACTTGGGAAAGAGAGACTGGAGAACCGAGGCCCCAAAACCAGCATCCCGGCGTGACTCAAGGTCGATGTGGTAATGGGTGATGAAGGTGTGTGCTGACTTCCAGGTAGCAGCCCTGCAGATTTCCTGGATAGGGACGTCCCTGGAAGCAGCCACGATGCAGCAGTATGGCGGGTAGAATGAGCTCTTATCCTCTGGGAGGCTCCATGCCCGCCAACTTATAGCAGAGATCTATGCAGGAGGTGACCCACCTGCTTATCGTCCGCTTGGCTGCAGGTCTGCCAGGTGCGGCTTCAGCGTAGGTGACAAACAGCTGGCGAACCTCTCCCCGAATTTCAGCCATGCGCTCCTTATAGTAAGCGAGCGCCCTTCTAGGGTCCAAAGTATGGAGCCTATATTCGGCCTCCGAGGTGTGATTGGGGTAGAACACCGGCAGAGTCAGCACCTGGTTAAGGTGAAACTGCGACACCACCTTCGGAAGGAATTTCAGGTGGGGGCGCAGGACAACCTTGTCCCTGTGGAAGACCAGGTAAGGAGACTCGATGGAAAGCGCTTGGAGCTCTCCCATCCTTCTGGCTGACGTGATAGCCACCAAGAAGGCGGTCTTCCACGACAGGTAAGAGAGTTCACACCTGTGCATTGGTTCGAATGGCTTGCCCATGAGCTTTGCCAGTACCAGCAGTAGATCCCACGGAGGTGGAGGTTCTCGCACCAGAGGGGAAATGTGATCAAGGCCTTTGAAAAAGCGCCAGACCACCTTCTCCTGCGCCACAGACTGCTTCCCGGCCCGCGCCCGGTAAGCAGAGATGGCTGCCAGGTGCACCTTAAGGGTCGTCGACCTAAGCCTTTGCTGAGAAAGGGACCACAGGTAGTCCAATATGCTCGCCAGGGAACAGGAGGAAGGGTCCAGGCCCTTGCCCTGACACCAAATGGAAAACCTTTTCCATTTGAAGGCGTAGCATTTTCTGGTTGACTCCTTACGGGACGCCTCAACTACGTTGAGGACCTTGTTGGAAAACCCAAGGCCTGGAACTCTAGCCGATCAGGAACCAGGCCGTCAGGTGCAGGGATTGAAGGTCCGGATGGAATACCTTCCCTTGACTGACTGAGAGCAGGTCCGGGCGAGCTGGAAGCTGCCTCGGAAGCCTGGAGCTGAGGCTGAGGAGATCTGGGTACCAGTACTGGCAGGGCCAGTCTGGGGCTATCAGAATCACCTGCGCCTTGTCCCTCCTTGCTTTGAGCAGCACCTTGTGCATCAAGGGGAACGGGGGAAAGGCGTAGAAGAGGCCCGGGGTCCATGGCCTCGAGAAGTCATCCCCCTGCAGAGTGCCCTGCTGAGGGGGGCGGGCATGGAACAGCCTCAACTTCACATTCTCCCTGGAGGCAAACAGGTCCACCTGAGGTGTGCCCCAATGAGAGAATAGATCTAGTACTACCTCTGGCAGGAGAGACCACTCGTGGGAGGCAGCCCCTATCCGGCTTAGGGCATCAGCCAGGGTGTTGGAGGCTCCTGCCACATGAATGGCTAGGAGATCTGCCTCCAGGTTGCGCACGAGTGACCAGATGCGGAGAGCTTCCTTGCATAGGAGCATGGAGCGCGTCCGCCCTGGCGGTTTAGATAGTACATGGTCGTGGTATTGTCCGTCTGGACCCGGACCACTTGACCCCGAAGAAACGGAGCAAAGGCGGTGAGAGCTAGGCGGACCGCCGAGCTCCAGCAGGTTGATGTGGCATCGGACTCCCGCGGGGACCAGAGGCCGTGGCGCCGGTGTTCCCCAGATGGGCACCCCAACCCATCAGAGAGGCATCGGTCGATAGAGAGACGTCGGCTCGGGCGGATTTAACGGGATGCCCTCCTGCAGATGAACTGGAACGGTCCACCACTGGAGAGCGTTCCACATCCCCTGGGTCACCGTCACTAGCTGGTCCAATGGATCGCAGCGTTGTGACCACTGGCTGGCCAGCCCCCACTGAAGGGGGCGCATGTTCCAGCGGGCCAAACGGACCACGCTGGTACAGGCCGCCATGAGACCCAGGAGGCGCAGGAAGTCCCGGGCAGGGCGCAATTGCCCAACCAGAAATGATAGGGCAAAGGAGGACAGAACCTCGGCCCTGTCCGCCGGGAGCCGTGCTCTGGCTCGAAGAGAGTCGAGCTCTTCCCGATGAAAAGAATCACCTGCTTCGGCTCGAGTTCCGACTTGGCCTCGTTGATGAGGAGGCCGACCTGAGAGCAAACCTGGAGGGCCAGGTCTCTGGACCGCTCCACCTCCTGTCTGGAGGGGGCTGCTATCAGCCAATCGTCCAGGTAAGGGTAAACCCGGACCCTTGGCGCTGCAGGAATGCTGTCACCACTGCCATGCATTTGGTGAAGACCCTGGGAGCTGGAGATAAGCCGAAGGGCATGGCTTGGAACTCGAAAAGGGAACCTTCTGCTCGAAAGTGAAGGAACCTTTGCTGGGACAGACGGATAGGGACGTGAAAGAACGCATCCTGTAGGTCCAGAGAGCAGAACCACACGCCGTGTTCCAAGGGTGGGATTATCTGAGCCAGAGTGACCATCCTGAAGGTTCGAGACCGTAGGAACTTGTTCAGGTCGTGTAGGTCGAGAATGGGGCGCCAGCCCCCCGTCAGTTTCGGAACCAGAAAGTACCTGGACACGAACCCCGGGTTTGAGGGAGGGTCCGCCACCTCTCTTATCACCTCCTTCTCGAGGAGGAGAGCGATGTCGGCTCGGCGAGCTGACAGCGAGGCTTCGGACCCCGAGGCCCCCCGAGGTACGACGGCTCTGAAGGGTGGGGCCTGCTCGAACTCCAGAGGCAGGCCCTTTCCTACCACCTCCAACACCCACCTGTCTGTGGTAATAGCAGACCAGGCGGAAAGGAAGTACCGGAGCCGCCCCCACGAGAACCTGGGTGAGGTGGCGGAGGTTGAGCGACACCCTCAACCCGTCACTGTGCAGGCTTGCAGGAGGGACCAGCCGGGGACCGCCTGGGCCTTTACCTCCTGCTTCCTGGAGGAGGAAGCCGCAGGCTTGGGTTTGGGATGCCAACCGCGAGCCTGCTGGCCCTGGTGCTGCTGGGCCGGGCGTGCCGGAGGCGCAGATGGACGAAAGGACTTGGGTTGAGGTCTGCGGCCCTTGTCCCTCTGAGCGGATGATACCGAGTCCAAGGTGGCATTGGACTTTTCGATCCTCTGGAGGTGGCCTTCCATTCCAGGGCCGAAGAGGTCGGTTCCCAAGAAGGGGACATCCGCCAATTTCTGCTGGGTATCCGCTGTGAAGGTGGATATCCTCAGCCATGCCCGACGGCGCATAGCCACTGCAGCCGCTACTGACCTGGCGCATGAATCACCGATGTCCAAAGCAGTCTGAAGTTGCTGCTTGGCCACTGCCTGCCCTGGTCCCGCACCTGCTTGACCGTGGTCTGCAGGTCAGCCGGGAGATGAGGGACCACCTCGTCCAGGGAGCCCAACAGGGTGTGAGAAAAATACGCCATCAGTACGGCCGAGTTGGCCTGACGAAGGCCAAGGGAGGACGCAGCGTAGACTTTTCGCCCGGCATAGTCCAATTTCTTGGACTCCTTGTCGGGAGGTTTGTCCACGTCCCTAGCGTTTCTGGCACGCCGGAAAACGCTGTCGGTAACTAACCCCTCGGCCGAGGGATGTTCCGAGAAACTGGACAGGGAACCGGTAGGGACCGCATACTTCCTGGCCAAAGGCTCAGGGCAGGAAGCAGGACGCTGCCAGAGCTCCAAGGCCGGGCCCACAATGGCCTCAGCCACAGGGAAGGCCTCCGTAGGGGAATCCCCTCGGTCCAATATCTCCGTGAGGGGATACTTGGCCCGCTTGGATACGGGCTCGAGCTGCATCCCGGTGGATTCCGAGATGAGTCTGAGCAACCCCAGGAAGGACGAAGGGCTGTCGTCCAGCGACTGACCTCCAGAGGACTCCAAGTCCACTCGCTTGGAGAAGAAGGAGGAATCATCGTCGGACTCGGAAGAGTCCGCAAAGAGCTGCCTCGGGCCTGAGCCACCCTCCACCTGCCGAGGGCGATCGGGAGTGAGGGTGACCGACAGCCTATGGGGCAGACCCTGAGCCGACCGAGAATTCTTGGTCGGAGCCCCAAACCGCGGCTGTGGAGGCGGAGGTTCCACCGGAATCGGTGGAGCAGCTGGTTTCGGCCGAACAACCGGCCTGACAACAGGCTCCTCGGGTAAAACGGGGGGTTGTTTCGGTCGCTCCGGTGACAGCCACTTAATGGCCGGGGAAGGCGACAGCGTCGGCTTATTCCCGATCAAAAGGGTTGGCCATATGAGGTCTCAGATCGCCGACGCAACTTATGGTGCCAAGCCTCCCTCATCTGAGGAGGAGGAAGAGGACGAGCGGCGGCGCCGCTATCACGTGCCGAGACCAAGACCGCCTGTGATGGTGGGATCGGCTGGACCATGAGAAGTCCGAGACCAAGAACCTCAGCTTTTCCGAGGGCGGTGCGGAGAGGGGCAGGTGGAACCGCTCCTCCCTCGGCTCGGAGGAACACCCAAGGGCTCCGGAACCGGAGGCACTGGCAAGCCAAGGATCCTCAACTCCCACCGGGGAACCCGAGGGATTTTCCAGCTGTCGACAACCCGTACAACGGGTCGAGAAAGATCTCGACTGCGTCGACGGGAGTCTCGGTCAACTGACCTGACGGGGACACCGTGAGACCAGTGGTCGAAGTCGATGGCCGACAACTCGGGGAAAGGGACCTTTCCCACTCCCAAGAGCGTCGACGAAGAGACTTACCCTTGTCTTTCTTCTTGGATCGAGAAGAAGAAGGTCCAGCAGACGTTGGTCCCTCTCCCCTAGTGGAGAGGGACAGACAAAGCTCCTTAAAAGAAGCTGTGTAAGAGGAAACCAGGGAAAGCGGAATAAAAGCAGCGGTCGAGGAAGATGCGGCCCGCGCCGCCTCCTCTTCGAGGGTGATCATCTGCTCTAGCTGATCCGCCAAGCCCGCCACCGCGGAAACCGCCAACCGGGCCTCTTTTGACTTAACCAGTAGAAAACGTTTCTCGGGGCGCCCCAGTTGTAAGCAGGCGGCACGGGTCTTCAGGGCGTGAGGGCTGAGAAGGAAGAGCACAGGTCGCAAGCCTGCGGGTCGTGCTCGAGGCCTAAACAGTACACACACGTAGAGTGCGGATCCGTCGAGACATCTTCTGCCCACAAGGGCACCGCTGAAAACGGTCGATTTGTCCGCCGCGGCCGCGAGGGGATGATCTTACAAGCAAAACTTTTAAATTCGGAAAACCGAAGAATTAGGAAAACAGTCTTGCACATGAAGCGTTAAGGAGGGAACCTAGAGCTTCCAGCGGTAAGGAAGATCTGGCGTCATGGGGCAGAGCCGAGGTTTTACCACCGGGTGGGTGGGAGGAGCCAGCCTGAAGACCTTCCGGCAAGATTTAAAGCGGCAAGGATACCTGCCAGACAGTGTGGATGAACAACATATCCATGTCCCTAGAAAGAGGTCTTACAGCAGGAGCGAATTGGAGTCCATGTAAAAAAATAAAATGAGGGAAAGGAGGGAGGGAGGGAAAAACATGACATACTGAAGGAACCTCTCTCGAAGATCTACTGTTACAGTAAGTTCCTACATAACTACACTATCTTACTTCGAGACCGTTCCTTCAGTAGGTCATCACATATAGGACAGAGTCCCAAACAGTCCCTCCAGGGAGAGCCCGAGAGAAACTAGGGAGGAGGAAAACTAACTCCAATGGAAAACTGAAGTCCAGAATGGACCCAGCTTATGACAGAAGGCCGTGCAGGATGGCTAGGCCAAAGCCAGCCCTCCGCCTAGAAGCAATGTCCAGACTGTAATGTTTGGTAAAGGTGTGGACAGAACTCCAAGTAGCAGCAGCACAAATATCCGCCGTAGAAGCGTTCCGTAGGAAGGACACGGAGGCAGCCATGTCCCTAGTAGAATGACCTCTTATGGAACCCAGAAGAGGTTTTTCATACTTCTGGTAACAGTACCGAATGCAGTTGCCTAACCATTTGGAGAGGCCCTGCTTAGAAACCGGTTTGCCCCTTGATCTCTGGGCAAAAGAAATGAAAAACTGGTCGCAAGAGTGAAACTCTTTAGTCCGATGGGTATAACACCGGAGAATCTGATGGACATCCATCGTATGAAGGAGTGCCTCACCTCTGTTAGAGGGGGAGAGGTAATAAACCGGAAGCTCCACTGATTGGTTCAGCGTGGCTTCTGACACCACCTTGGGAAGAAACCTCGGATGCATTCTAGGACCACCCAATCCCTATGGAAAATCAAGTAAGGCTCCTTGCAGAGTAGAGCGTGAAGCTCCGAAATCCTTCGGGCTGAGGTGATAGCCACCAGAAAGAGCACCTTCCAGGACAGGAAGTGCAGATCACAGCTCATAGCCAGTTCAAAAGGAGGAAGGGTGAGCTTTTCCAAGACGCAGTTCAAATCCCAAGGTGGAGTTGGGCTGCAGATGGGGGGGGGTTTCAGATGGAGGACCCCTTTCAGAAAGGTCTTTGAGCCCTTCAACTGAGCCATGGCTTTACCATCCACTAGCTCATGATATGCCAAGATATGGACTTTTAAAGAAGAATGGGACAGACCAGAGTCCAATAAGTGAAGGAGGTATTCCATGACTTGGGGGTTGAGCAGGAGAAGGAGTTCCAACCTTTAGCAGCCGCCCAAATAGAAAACTGCTTCCACTTCAAAGCGTAAGTGGAACGGGTGGGCGGTTTTCTGGCCTTAATGAGGACTCGAGCAACCCTGGAGGAAACCCCAAAGCGAGAAATCACTACGTCTGCAGGAGCCACGCATGAAGATGCAGGGTCCTGAGCCCCAGATGAACCAGGCGGCCTTGATCCTGAGACAGAAGGTGGTGAGTCAGCGGAAGTGAGTCGGCGATTCCCTGGAGAGCTGATGCAATAGTGGGAACCAGATTTGTTTCGGCCAGAGGGCGATGAGGATGATCTTGGGCCCCTCGGCTGAAGTCTGAGGAGAACCCTCTGCGGAATGGGAAGCGGGGAGGAGGGCATATAAGACTTTCCCTGTCCATGATAGAGACAATGCGTCGCTCAGAAAGCACCTTGCTCTGGGGCGAGTGAGCAAAACAGGAAGTTTTGCACTGAATTGAGAGGCAAAAGGTCGATTTCGGACATCCCCAATTTTGAAAAATGGATTCCGCCACTTCCTGATGCAGTTCCCATTTGTGGGCGAGGGTCTGAGACTGTTCGCCAGGATGTTGAGAATGCCTGGAATGTGCACGGTCACTAGGACCAAAAGATGCTGGACTGCCCAGTTCCACACCCGGGTCGCCTCCCTGCAAAGAGGGTACGACTGGGTTTCTCTTTGTTTGTTGATGTACCAAACTGCCGACATATTGTCCATTTGGATCAGCTGTGTTCCCTTTGGTAGCAGGGTCTGAAAGGCCTGTAAGGCATACAGGACTGCCCTGAGCTCCAGAACATTGATGTGGAGAGAAGTCTCCAGGCCTGAGCAAAGGCCTTGAGCTTGATGTTCCCCCAGGTGAGCTCCCCACCCCATATTCGAGGCATCCTTGGTGAGGGTAGCTGCTGGTGCAGGGTTTCGGAATGGAAGTCCAAGGGAAAGATTGTGAGAATCCTCCCACCACTGTAAATCCTCTGGACGCTAAAGAGACCAGGACCGGATGGTCCAGGTCGTCTAAAGCTGATTCCACTACACCGTAATGACCACTGGGTGATTCTCATGTGTAGTCTTGCTAGGGAGAGCGGTCGTGATGGAGGCCGCAATCAGGCCCAAAAAACGAAGGACCTCCCGAGCAGGGATGGTCTGGAGGGAGGCTACTTTTTGAGCCTGACTGACCAGGGTCTCCACCCTGTCTGGAAGGAGGAAAGCTCTGCACTGGATGGTATCCAGAACTGCCCCAATAAACTGCAGTCTCTGGGCAGGGATAAGAGATAACTTGGGAACGTTAACCGTGATCCCGAGTCGGCTGAATAGGTCCAGTGTGAAAGAAAGAGTTTCCAACAAAAGATCCCTGGATGGGGCTGAAATCAGCCAGTCATCCCGGTAAGGGAACACCGCAATGCCCCAGCGGCGCAGGAACGCCGCCACTACCGCCAGGCACTTGGTGAAAACCCGAGGTGCCGAAGACAGGACAAAGGGGAGCGCCTGGAACTGGAAATGTTCCCCTTGGAAAGAGAAACGCAGGAATCGGCGGTGGCTGGGAAAAATGGGGATGTGCAGGTAGGCATCCTACATGTCCAGGGTGCAAAGCCAGTGGTTCTCCATCAGGAGAGGAAGAAGGCTCTGGAGCGTCAGCATGCGGAATTTTTTGTACTTGACAAACCGATTGAGATGACTCAAGTCGAGTATGGGCCTGAAGTCCCCGGTCTTTTTTGGAACCAGGAAGAAATGCGAATAAAATCCTTTTCCCCTTTGCCCGAAGGGGACTTGCTCGATCGCTTCTTTGAGCAAGAGCGAACTGACCTCTTCGCGAATGAGGAGGGCCTGGTCGGGAGTAAGATGACTTCTGGAGGAGTGTCGGGGAATCTCCAGAAACTCAATGGTGTGTCCGGCGGGACACCAGTTGCAGGACCCATGAATCTGAGGTTATCGCCCCCCACTCCCTCACGTAGTGAGCGAACCCCCCCACCTGCTCCCTGTTGTGAGACTGAGGATGCAGTGGGGCCAAGAAGTCAAGAAGTTAGTTTGAAAATTGCGAGGTAAATTACCGACGCGATTGAAACTTTCACGATGATCGCTAATGGAAGTCTGCAATACGACTGACACGAGGGGACAGCGGGAAAGAACTGGAGGTCGGGTGTGGGGACTGGCCACTATATACAGTCACGCTGACGTCGGTCACGTGACGTCGGGTGGGTGGTCCCCCATTAGGTATGGTTAGAAAAGTCTGCTGTGTGGCCTGACACCAGGTGGCGTGAGTCCTATATCTGATGACCTACTGAAGGAACCCTCTCGAAGTAAGATCTACCGTTACAGTTGAGTAACCTGTTCTTCTAGTATCGTGGATATTTATTTTATTTATTGTATAATCGGATTTACAATCTTTGAGCCAGTGGCTCGTTTACAAAGGTACCTCGTCACAGAGAGGACACATGTGGTTAATTTACAGAGTACAGTCAAGACAGAATAACAGATTTTTACATGTTTACAGATTATAGACATATGGAATCAACATAGTTTTACATTGATTGCATTAACAGAAATACATAGTATTACATACAACTGCTTGAACACATGTGTAGTTAAATAAACATTTCAAGTAGTACCAGCAGGTGCTGGCAGAGGAGAGAGAGCCCGGGGGGTGGGGGAGGTGGGTGTTCAGCCCAGTGGGCCATGTCAGTAGTGCCAGAAGAACAGCAGAGTATCTTTTAGTGACAGGTGCAGCAGCGGGTGTTGAGAACAGCAGGCTTAATAGAGCAGCCGAAGGGGCAATTTGTGGTGTTGGAAATGGCTGCAGGGAGTTAGCTGAACCAGGTAGGGGGCTCTGTAGCTGAATGACCTCTGAGCCTGGGAGGTCCTAGTTCTGGGCACTAGTGCGTAACCTTGTCCGAAGTTCGGGTGGTGGCCCTGGGGTGTGTAAATTGGATGGAGGCAGACACCCCATTGGGGGGGGGGGGGCCCAAGTAGGATCTTCTTGGTTAGCAGGCCGGTTTGGTAGCGGATGCATTCGTCGAGGTTTAAGAGTTTGGCCATGTCATAGAGTTGACAGGCGTGGGTGAGTCTGGGGGCACTGGTCAGTAGCCTGCAAGCCTTATTTAGCTAAGTCTAATCTTGCTGAGGGCAGTGGAGTCAGCAGCACCATAAACTGGGAGGCCGTAATCAATAAGGGACATTACTGCGGACGTGATGGCGAGCCTGAGGGCATCAGGTGGGAGGCAGTCCTTGTGCCCGTAAAGGATGCCAAGGCACGCGTTTGCGGCGGAAGCAAGGGCAGTAATGTGGGCATGAAAGGTGAGGGCCGAGTCAAATGTGATTTCAAGGTATTTGTATGAGTAAACTTGTTTGAGCGGTTGACAAGTGCTCGGGGAGATTTGGAGGGGACTTTTGCTGGCTTTGTTCTGTGGGTGGGCAAAGAGCATTGCCTTAGTTTTTTTGAGGTTAATTACTAGTCTGCTCTTCTTAAACCAATTCTCAGCATTATTGAAATAGTGCTGGAGGGAGTCTTGGAGGGAGGTGAGATTTTTGTGAGCTGCATAAATCACGGTGTCGTCAGCATATAGTAGAATATTGCCAGAGCAGGCGTTAGGCAGGGCATTTAGGTACAGGCTAAAGAGCAGTGGGCCCAGGACAGAGCCCTGGGGAACCCCTGAGCAGATGGGACGGGTTTCTGAGAGCACCTCATTGTTTTTGACACGCTGGGAGTGGGCTGATGGGTAACTCGCACACCAGGAGAGGGGACTAGCAGAGAAACCTGTATGGTTGAGGGCACTTAGTAGGAGTGGGTGGGAGACAGTGTCAAAGGCCTTAGAGAATTCAATGTACACTGCCCCAACTAGGGAGCCGTGGTCCAGGGAAGCGTGCAGGAAGTTGGTGAACTCCATTAAAGCTGTGCCTGTACTGTGACCAGCGTGGAAGCCATGCTGTTCAGGACATGGGATATTATATTTTGCTAGATATTCTGTGAGTTGGGTGGCCACCACTTTTCTAAGGCTTCTTGGGGGGATGAATATGTTGTTCATCCACACTTGTTAGCAGATTCTAGCAGTTCTCCGGGAGGAGGGAGGCAAGGTGCACACCCCCTACTTAGGGAACAGAGATTGGAGAACTGAGGCCCCAAAACCAGCATCCCGGCGTGACTCAAGGTCGATGTGGTAGTGGGTGATGAAGGTGTTTGCTGACCTCCAGGTAGCAGCCCGGCAGATTTCCTGGGTAGGGATGTCCCTGGAAGCGGCCCCGATGCAGCAGTATGGCGGGTAGAATGAGCTCTTATCCCTCTGGGAGGTTCCTTGCCTGCCAACTCATAACACAAACCTATGCATGATGTAATCCATCTTGCAATGGTCCGCTTCGCTGCAGGTCTGCCAGAAGCAGCTTCAGTGTAGGTGACTAACACCTGGCGAACCTCTCCCCGGATTTTCGCTGTCCTCCCCTTATAATAGGAGAGAGCACGTCTCAGTTCCAAGGTATGGAGCCTGTACTCGGCCTTAACACCTGGTTAAGGTGAAACTCTGACACCACCTTTGGAAAGAATTTAGGGTTGGGGTACAGGACAACTTTGTCCCTGTGGAAGACCAGCTAAGGGGAGTCCACCAAGAGCGCCTGGAGCTCCCCTGTCCTTCTGGCTGACGTGACAGCCACCAGGAAGGCAGTCTTCCACGACAAGTGTGACAACTCACACTTGTGCATGGGTTCGAATGGCTTGCCCATGAGCTTTGCCAGTACCAGCAGTAAATCCCATGGAGGTGCAGGTTCACGCACCGGAGGAGATATGTGACCCAGGCCTTTGAAGAAGCGCCCAACCACTGTCTCCTTCGCCAACTTTGGCTGACCGGCCTGCACCCAGTAAGCAGAGATGGCTGCCAGATGCACCCTAAGGGTCAATGACCGTAGACCCCCTTTGGAGAGAGACCAAAGGCAGTAGAGAATGTTGGCCACTGGACAGGACAGAGGGTCCAGGCCCTTGCCCTGACACCAAATAAAAAACCTTTTCCATTTGAAGGCATAACACTTCCTGGTCGATTCCTTTCTAGATGCCTCCACCACGGTGTAGACACCTTCGGAAAAGCCCAAAGCCTAGAACTTTAGCCGCTCAGGTACCAGGCTGTGAGGTGCAGGGATTGAAGGTCCGAATGGAATATCTTACCCTGACTGAGTGATATCAGGTCCAGGCATGTGCACAGCCACTCTGGGGGCCTGCAGCTGAGGCTGAGGAGATGGACACCAGAACTGACGCGGCCAGTCTGGGGCTACCAAGATCACCTGCACCTTGTCACTCCTCACATTGAGGAGCACCTTGTGGATCAAGAGAAATGGAGGTAGGGCGTAGACAAGGCCTGGGGTCCACGGCCTCGAGAAGGCATCCCCCTGCAGTGAGCCCTGCTGAGAGGGGTGGGCATGAAACAGCCTCAGCTTGGTATTTTCCCTGGAGGCAAACAGGTACACCATTGGTTGGCCCCATTGGAAGAACAGACTGTAAGCTACCTCTGGATGGAGAGACCACTCATGGGATGTCTGGCCTAAGCGGCTGAGAGCATCCGCCAGATGGTTTGAGGCTCCTGCCATGTGGATGGCTAGGAGGTCCACCTCCAATCGGCTTACAAGGGTCCAGATGCGGAGCGCCTCCTTGCATAGCAAATGGGAGTGCATGCCGCCCTGTTTGTTGATGTAGTACATGGGTGTGGTATTGTCCATCTGGACTTGAACCACTTGACCCCGGAGCTGAGGAGCGAAAGCTGACAGTGTCAGTCTGACTGCTCTGAGCTCCAAGAGGTTGAAGTGGCATCGGGACTCCTTGGGGATCCAGAGCCCGTGGGCTCTTTTGCCCTGCCTGTGGGCTCCCCAGCCCACGAGAGAGGCATCGGTTGTAAGGACAACCGTCAGCTCTGGGTGGACAAACGGGATCCCTTCCTGCAACCAGTCTGGGGCGGTCCACCACTGGAGAGCATCCTACATCTTCTGGGTCACAGTGATCAGCTGGTCGAAATGACCGTGGCGCTGAGTCCACTGGGCGGCTAGCTCCCATTGGAGGGGGCGCATGTGCAACCGGGCCCAATGGACCACCGAGGTGCATGCCGCCATGTAGCCCAAAAGGCGCAGAAAGTCCCAGGCAGGTCACAACTGCTCAACCAGAAATGACTGGAAAGAAGCTCCGCCCTGTCCGCCTGGAGCTGAGCTCTGGCTTGACAAGAGTCGAGCTCTGCCCCGATGAAGCCCATCACCTGAGAAGGCATGAGTTCCGACTTGGCCTCGTTGATTAAGAGGCTGAGTTGAGAGCAGGTCTGGAGGGCCAGATCCCTGGACCTCTCCACTTCCTGTAGGGTGGGACCTGCCAGAAGCCAATCACTGAGGTAGTGGTAAATTCTGATAACCCGACGCCATAGATGGGCTGCCACCACTGCAATGCATTTGGTGAAGACCCGTGGGGTCGATGACAGGCCGAACAGTATGGCTCGGAACTCGTATAGGGTCCCTTCGACCCTGAAGTGGAGGGACCGCTGATGGGACAGACGGATTGGGATTTGAAAAAAAAAAAACACGTCCTGCAGAACCAGTGAACAAAACCACATGTTTTCGCTCCAAGGATGGTATGATCTGGGACAGAGTGATCATCTGAAAGGTGTGAGACCTGAGATATTGATTCAGGTCGTGGAGATCTAGAATGGGGCACCAGCCCCTCATCCACTTGGGCACCAGGAAGTACCTGGAGATGAAGACTGGGTCTGCTGGAGGGTCCGTCACTGGAACTATAGCCTCCTTGAGGAGGAGCTGAGCAATATCTCCTGAATCTGGGACAGGAGACCCTGCAGAGCAGCAGGGCCGAAACCTGCTCTCCGCATGTGTAGAGGCGATAATGACGAGCTCTAGTGCCTAATGAAGGTGTGCACTGGGCTCCATGTAGCTGCGGCACAAATGGCCGAGATGGAGACGTTCCGCAGCGCTGCGAAGGAACTAGCCACCCCCCTAGTCGAGTGGCCCCGGACTGTGCCCGGGAGAGGCTTCTGTTTGTTACTGTAGCAAAAAGAAATGCCCTGGACAAGCCAGCGAGAAACAGTCTGTTTTGAGACTGGTTGGCCCAACATCCTCTCAGCAAAGGAAATAAACAGCTGTGCGGATTTGCGATGCTGTTTGGTCCTGGTCAAGTAGTATCTTAAGGAGCGGTGAACATCTAGGGTGTGAAGCAGTGCTTCTCCTCTGTTGGTATACCTGGGGAAATGACACGGCAGATCGATATCCTGATTAAGGGTAGGGCTGAGACCACCTTAGGCAGGAATTTAGGATTCGTCCTCAGGGACACTCTGTCCTGGTGAAGAAATTAAATAAGGTTCCTTACACATGAGGAATGTAGCTCAAATTCTCCTTGCTGGCGTAACAGCAACTAAAAATAACGTTTTCCCGACAGAAACGTAGCTCACAATCTGCGGCAGGTTCAAAGGGGCAGCGTGAGCTGCTCAGGACAAAAGTAGGTCCCAAGGAGGACGGGATCCTTAATGGGTGGTCTAAGGTGTAACACCCCTCAAAAAATCACGAGATGCATCGAGAGTTGTGCCACCTGTGCATTGGCCCTGCTCGGCGTAGTGGTAGGCGAAATCGCCTGAGGTGAAACCATAAGTGAGGAAGTAGGCAAGGCCTGAGTGAAAGAGGAAAGCAGGTATTCTAAGACTGATTTTCTGGGCATTCTAAAGGGAAGACCGCATGCCTGAGACCACAGGCAAAACCGGGCGCCATTTCATGTAAATACGTCACATGCGTTGCCAGCTTTCCGGCGCAGAAAAATTCCGCCACCTCTTAGCGAGACCCCATGTCATCAGAATGGCTATGTCGAGAGCCAGGCATGCAGGTTCAGACAGTGTAAGTCCGGGTGGACAAGCAGAACCCTCCTCTTGAGACAGTAGATGGGAGCTGATGGGCAGCGAGGTGGAGGTTCCCAGGACAATTGCGTCAGCATGGGGAACCAAATCTGTCTGGGCCAGAAAGCGCTACCAGGATCATTGTTGTGTGCTCCCTAGAGAGTTTGAAGGACTCTCTGGATCAGCGGAAGGGAGGGAAGCAGAGGAATCTGTCCATGGGAGAGGGACAAGCGTCTCGCCAAAAACACCAGGCTCTGGATCTAGCGAGCAAAATTGGGCAGATTTTGCATTGGATGGGAAGCGAACAAGTCCAATTCTGGAGTGCCCCATCGAAGAAACAGATCCTCTGCTACCTCCTGAAAGAAGCTCCCACTCATGGACTCTGGCCTTAGGATCGACTCAGGCAGGCTCTGAATTATGTTGTCCCACTCCGGGAACATGAACTGCAATAAGGTTGGCGCCGCGTCGATTAGTCCCATTCCCACACTCTCATAGCTTCCCTACAGGCGGGATAAGTGTGTTGCCTCCTTCTTGTTGAGGTAATACATCCCTGACTGTATTGTCTGTTTGAGCAGAAGAGTACTAAATGGAATTTCTGACTGGAAGGCTTGCAGGGCATAAGGACCACCCTCATCTCCAGAATGTTGATGTGGAGGTGAGCCTCCTGAAAGTCCCGTTCCCTGAGACCTCACCCGTTCAGGTGTGCCCCACCCCAGCCCTGAGGGTCTGTGGAGAGGATTACCTCCGGGGACAGTGCTACAAATGGAACACCATGCAGAGGTGTACCTGGGTCTAGCCACCATTACCAGTCTCAAATCACGGCCCTCGTGATTCTGACTAGCTGCTGCATATGGTCTTGCCTTTGATCCCATTGCACTTTCAGCATCCACTGAGTTACCGCATGTGGGCCTTGCCATCGGGACGGTTGGAGCGGCTGCAGCCATATGTCCGAGCAGGCGAGAAGGACCAGTTTGTGAGGCGGGTCTTCTTTGCAGAAAGTTCCTGATGGGGACCTGATGCACTCCGGCTCTGTCCTCGGGAAGAAAACCATGGGCCGGGTGTCCAGTACTAAGCCTATGAACTGCAGCTTCTGGGGCGGTACCAGGAGAGACTTCTGTAGTTGATAAGAATGCTTAGCGACTGAAAAAGAGCTTGGGTGTTCTGGATAACCAACAACAGTGCCTCTCTGGAGCGGCCATGAGGAAACCAGTCGTCCAGATGCTAGGAACACGTGGTGGCCCTGTCTCCTTAGAGCGCTGCCCGACTGCCATGCACTTGGTAAAGACCCTGGGGGCCAATGACAGTCCGAAAGGAAGTGCCTGGAACTGAAGTGGTGGCCAAGAAACTGAGCGCAGGAACCTCCTGTGCGCTTGAACAATCAGGGATGTGCAGAGTGGCGTCCTGCATGTCCAGTGGCGCAAAAATCGTCCTTCTTCAACATGGGAATAAGACCCTGGAGGTCACCATGCGAGAAACCGTTTGTGGGCGACCGACATGTTGAGGTCGCTGAGTCAAAATTGGATGGAGGTCCCCTGTTTTCTTTGGAACCAGAAGAAGTGGGAATAGTAGCCTGCTCCTCTCTGGTTCTCCCGGACGTACTCCACCGCTCCTTTTGCAGAAGCGAGTACTTATTGCCTGATAAGCAATCTGTACGTGACCAAGTAGTGGGAGGAAGCAGAGAGGCCTTGTGGTGGCTTGTCTCGAACTCTATAAAGTGCCCACTTTTGACAATTGGAGTACCACCTGTCGGTGATAGACTGCCACCCTGGCAGGTGGTCCTGTCGACCCCCAACCTTGGTGTCCCGTTGATCCTGGGGAGGGGCGGGAAGGAGTCATGCTGTGGCGGCTGAGGTCCTGCAGGCTGGGCCGACTTGGTGGGACGTTAGCCTCTGCCTGAGGGCGACTTCCCCTGGGCTTTCGGGGCAAGGCCCCTCTGTTGCGGGCAGGCAGGACTGTTGTCTCTGAGTCCACGACACAGCAGCTCTGGTTTCTCTGAGGAACCGGGCCTGAGTCTATATACATAGCATGGACAGACCTCACGGCCCTGGCCTCCTGAAGCTTGGTGAGGACCTTCTCCGAGACTCACCGAAGAACTTTCGCTGTGGAATGGGGCATCCAGTATGTGTTTCTGGACGTCCGGGGTGAATCAGGACATGAGGCAGTGAGTGTCTCGGAGGCATCGCCTGAGGCTGCCGCTCTGGCCGAGGAATCCCGTGAGTCATCTCAGCGGCTCGAAGCACCCTGGGTTCCCATGTCCGGAACCCGTCCGGAGGGAGCTGAAGCAGTTCTTCCTTCTGCTCACCTTCAGGCATCTTTTCTGCCAGCTCTAGTCCCTGCTCCCACAAGGCATTCTGAAACTGGACCATGTGGGTGAGATAATTGAGGGACCTAATGGTGCAGGTTGCAGCTGCGTACGTGCGCCTGCCCATCGCGTCCAATTGCTTGGACTCTGGGTCCGGTGGCAGGGTGCTCAGATGTCGTGGCCTCTGGGACCGGTCATGTGAGGCTGTGATGACCAGGGAATCGGCCAGAGGATGAGATGCCAAGTACTGGTCCTCCCTAGGGGCCTTGTACAGGCGGTCAGCCTTCTTCGGCATCGCCGGGAGCGAATGTGGACGTTTCCACGCTGCCTTGGTGACGTCCACGAAGGTGTCCACCAAGGGTGGTACCACCACAGGGTATGGGTCCTTTTGCTGAAGATAACTTGCAAGGCGTAGCCTCTCGGGGTCAAGTTCTTCTGCGTCCCAGCTCATTCTCTTGGATATGCCTCATAATCTCTGAGAGCGATGGGTCATCCGGAGGAGATCTTGGGAGCTCACGTGGGTCGGAGGGGCGTTGATGGGAGAAGGGATCTGGATCTGTCTGAAAAGTCTGATCCCGAGTCCTCCGTCGGCCAGTGGCCGTCTTCTGGGTCTCTTGGGACTGGGTGACCCTGAAGAGATCTGGACGGAGGTCTCCTCTTTTCCACTGGTCTGCCTCTAGGAGATTCAACAGGCTCCTGGGGGGAAGGTACTCGGCCTGCTGCCCCGGATGGGGTGGGGGGCGCTGGGGCCGGTGGAGTCACGGGTGGAGGAGGAGGAGGTGGTGTGGGAACCATGTCCTTTTTTATGGTATCCCACCAAAAGGTAAACAGCTCCTTGACCCCAGAAATATTGAGACCTGACGACGGGCCGGGCGCCGGTGGTTGGTCATCAGGTTCCGGCGTCGGCCCTGCAGGGGTCTCTGGTTAAGGAGAGGGTTCCCTCAGGGGTTCGACAGGACCGAGTTCGCCCGTCTGGTCCTCGGGCTGTGTTGGCTCCTCTTCCGTGGCGCCCTCTTGGCGCGCGGTAGGTGGCGTAGGAGTTCCCTCTATCTGCTGCGCGGACATCGGTCCCCAGCCTGCATCAGCAGGTGGAGAAGGCCTGACCCGGACAGAGCGTCTGGCTGTCGTCGGGTCCCGGGACGGTGGTGCTGGCCCGGCGTCGGGTGGGCTGACGCGGGTCCGGCGTCCTCTGGCGATAGTCCGTTCCTTGGTTTCCGCTGGGGTGGAGGAGGCAAGGAGACCGACGGACGTCGGGGGCAGAGGCGGAGGCGGACTTATGGTGATGGCGGTCCCTGACCTCGGCGAGGCCTTGGGCGATGAGGAAGAAGGCCTGGAGGCGAAACAGGCTGCTGAGTGGAGGAACGGAGGAAGACTTGACCGCGACGGGGAGGCTGAGCGGGCCGGGAAGGTGGCGGTCGGACGGAAGCGGGACTACGAGGTCGGAAGCCCTAGAAGGATTTTGATCTCACCCTCTCCCTGTGTTTCTCGAGGTGCGGCGGGCTTTCTCGGGAGGATTCCCCTTGAGGCAGGATCCATGGCCTTCAATCTCTCTTCCAGAAGGTAGCTTGGAGGGCCTTCTGGCAGCGGATCCAGTCAGACTATTGAAGCCTTGACAGAAGGAGCAGGCCAGGTGTCGTGGTCTGGGCCTAAGCACCGCCGAAAGCAGAATGTGGGTCTTTAAAGGAATTTGCTTCCGCATGGCACACTTTGACGGATAGGCCCTGCGGATGTTGGAGAGGACATTCAGATGGGAGACTATTCGTAGAAAATAAAGTTTCCAGGCGAAAAGCGAAAAGAACTTTCCAGGCGTGTGGCGCTAGACACTGACCGGAGGTCGAGACATGCAAGTGACAGCGAAAGAACTAGAGGATTCTGGCGGGACCGCCTCCTATGTACTCACTTTCAGCGTGGGGCGGGACCCGGCGACCGGCGATCCCAGTGAAGACCGCTAGCTAGAAGATTCCCTTGGGGTCCTGGCCACCTGCCGGCTTCGGTCTAATGGTGTAACCTGCTGCAAGAGCTGTATCTCGAAGTAAGATCTGGCGGATGTCCTGCGAAACCCTGGCAGAGCTTTTCAGCATCTCTCTGAGGACAGGGTGGGTGCCCCAGGACTGGAAGGTGGCGCATACAGTGCCCTATCCACAAGGGGATCAAGGGAGGTGGCAGGGAACTACAGGCCTGTCAGCCTGACATCGGTGGTGGGCAAGGTGATGGAGGGCATTGTCAAGGAGAGTCTAGGGGGGACCTGGAAAAGTCAGGGTGCCTGGACGATAGACAGCATGGATTCGTCCGGGGAAATCGTGTCAGACAAACCTTGTGGAGTTCTATGACTGGGTGACGAGTGCCTTGGACCTGAGTAGACTGGTGGACGTCCTCTTTCTAGACTTCAGCAAGGCATTTGACTCTGTTCCTCATGTGGGCCTGTTGGATAAGCTGGGAGAAATGGGGTGGGGAACCAGATGATCAGATGGATGAGTAACTGGCTCCAGGACCGGACCCAGAGGGTCGTAGTTGGTGGGATAGTCTCATCCCCAAGGAGGGTCGTGGTGGGGTCCCACAGGGATCAGTCCTTAGGCCCCTCCTGTTCCAGCGTCTATGTCTCTGACATAAGGACAGGTATCAGGAGTGAGATGAGTCTCTTTGGGATGACTCAAAACTGGGGCGGTGGTGGATGGGGAGGAGGGAGGTGGCCCTACAGGGGGACCTGGAGGCTCTGGAAGATGGTCTAGAAGAAGTGGAATCTGAGATTCAATGCAGGGAAATGCAAGGTACTGCACCTGGGGGCCAGAAAGACCGGGACAAGTGTACACCTGGGGCGGGGGGATGCTACGTCTCGATGGCTGAGAGGGACCTGGGGGTGGTGGTGGATGTCAAGATGAACAACTCGGAGACTTACAGGAGGGCAGCAGCCAAGGCCAACAGGATGCTGCGATGCATCACAGGGGATCACCTCAGAAGGAGGAAGTGATACTCCCTCTGTATAACTGCTTGGTGAGGCCGCACCTCAGTACTCGTGCAGTTTTGGAGAGCCACATAAGAGGGACATTAAACTCCTGGAGAGGGTCCAGAGGAGGGCAACAAAATGATTTGGGGCTTGGGGGACAGGACCTATGAAGAGAGGCTTGAAGAGCTAAATATGTACACATTGGAAGAGAGAAGGGACCGGGGGGACATGATAGAGGTCTTCTGGTACATGAAGGGGGTAAATAGGGGAGGAACAGTCAGGGTGCTTCGAAGGAAGGAGGAGGGGGCCACTAGAGGGCATGGGTGGAAGCTGGATGGGGGGAAGATTCAGGGGAGAAAGGAGGAGGTGCTACTTCACTGAGAGGGTGGTGGAGCCATGGAATGTGCTGCCCAGGGGGCTGGTGGAGGCAGAGACGGTGGAGGGGTTCAAGAGGGGTGGGACAGGTACAGGGAAGGGTTCTGGAAGCAAAATCCAATGCAGCGAGAATATCCGGAACTGGGAAGGAGAAGCCAGAGAGAAGGCGAGGGCAGCAAGGTCAGCTCCCAGGGTGGAGGCTGACCAAGCAGGCAACATGAAACAGTTGAGCCTATTCTGCTGTCATTTTAGTATGTTAGCATTCATATCCACCACTTCCTGAGGTAGGCGTTCCATGCATCCACCACCCTTTCTGTGAAAAAGAACTTCCTCACATTACCCCTTAATCAGCCTCCCTCTAATCTCATGCTGTGTCCTCTTGTCCTGCTATTTTTCTTATATTGAAACATGTTAGAATCTTTCACCTTGTTAATGCCCTGAAGGTGTTTGAATGTTTTGATCATATCACCTCTCTCTCTCTCTCTCTCCTGTGCTCTAGGGTATACATATTGAGCTCTGTTAATCTGTCCTCATATGTTTTCTGATGCAGTCTCTGCACCATTTTTGTTGCCCTTCTCTGGACTGCCTCAATTTGGTTAATGTCCCTGTGAAGGTGTGGTCTCTAGTACTGCACGCAGTACTCCAGATGGGGCCTAACCAGTGTCTTGTAAAGAGGGATTATTACCTCCCTTTTCCGACTTGTGATACCCCTACTAATAGCCCTAACATCCCTCTAGCCTCACCTACTGCTTTAGTGGTCTGCTTGGTTGATTTCAGGTCATCGGTGACAATGATGCCCAAGTCTCTCTCTTCCCTTGTGACTGCCAGCAACTCCCCTCCCAGCCTATAGGTGGCTTCAGGGTTTCTCTTCCCTATGTGCATGATCTTGCACTTCTTTGCATTAAACCCCAGTTGCCACTCTTCTGACCATTTTGCTAGTTTATCCAGATCTCTGCTCATTCTGCCCACCCCATCTGGATCATCTACTCTGTTGCAGATCTTGGTATCATCTGCAAACAGACAAACCTTACCCTCAGTCCATCTGCAATGTCATTGATGAAAATACTGAAGAGGACTGGCCCCAGGATGATCCTTGAGTGCCCACTTTTGACTTGATCTCTTCTGACTGTATACATTTTACCCCCACCTCTGTCTGCCAGTCAACAAGTTTGTCACCCAGTTGACCAACATCTGACCCACCCCAAGCCTACCCAGCTTATTAATCAATCTTCTATGTGGAACAGTACTGAAAGCTTTGCTGAAGTCAAGGTAAGCGACATCAACTGCTCCCCTTGGTCCACCACTCTGGTTACCAGTCAAAGAAATCCATGAGATTAGTTTGACAGGACCTTCCTTTGTAAACCCACACTGTCTTGGATCCTGTGCTCCTATGGATTTCAGGTGTTGCACTATCATTTCCTTAAGGAGTGCCTCCATAAACTTGCCCATTACTGAGGTAAGACTGACTGGTCTGTAGTTCCTGCCTCCTCCTGCTACCACTCTTGTGGGGCGGGATCACATGAAACCCTTCTCAGTCTTCTGGGACCTCTCCTGTGCTCAGAGACTCACTAAACAGTTCTGATAATGGCTCTGCTAGTTCCACCCCTTAGTTCCTTTATTACCCTGGGATGTATGCCATCAGGTCCCATTGCCCTGTCCACCCTGAGCTCATCAAGCTCTTGTAGGACCCTTTCTTTTGTGAAGGGATTAGTGCTCACCTCCCTCCCCCGTGTCCATGGTGCTGAGCTGTGGGCCCTGCCCTACCTTCTCTTCAGAAAATACTGAGCAGAAGCATCTATTTAGAATAGATGCTTTTACATGGTCCTCCTCCTCACATGCCCCTTATCTCCTTTGATCTTGGCAATACCCCTCTGGACTTTCTCCTTTCACTAATGTATCTATAAAAGTCTTGTCACCTTCTTTTATTGTCTGTACTAGTGTTTCTCGGTTTGGCCCTTTGCCTGCTACTGCCTTCCTGCTTCCCTTAGGGAAGTTTTGTAGCCTCCCTATCTTCATCCTGCTGTGTTCCCTTCTATTTCCTGAAGGCTAGCCTTTTGCTCTGACCTTTTCTGCTACTGTTTTTGAGAACCAAAGTGGTTTCCTCCTTCTTTGCACTTCCTTTTCTCTCTAACACAATTGGATGTTGCTTCAAGTATTGCATCCTTAATGCTTGCCCACTTTGCCTGTACCCCTCACCTGTGTTTCTTTTTTGCCAGGGCTAGCTTAACTCTGTTGGCCATCTTATCAAAGTCAGCTCCTCTGAAGTCCCATATTTTTGCCTTGGAATGGGATGATTTAGTTGTAGTGGCCAAACTGAACCATACCATGTGATGGTCACTGGCCCCCAGGTGACCTACCTGGAGATCTATGATCCTTTCCCTGTTAGTCAGTACTAGATCTAGGATAGCTCCGTCTCTTGTGGGTTGTTATATCAGTTGTTTGAGGCCTTCCCCCTGCAGGGAATCCACCAAGATATTTTATACAGCAGATGCATCAATATGGGCCCACTGGCAAAGGGAAGAGGGGTAATTTCTGGGCAGGATGCAACTTTTGCCCTCTTGGTGCATGTTAGCACTGTCTTTGACTGGTAGTTTACAATTCTTAAGCCTAAGGATGCAGAGGTATAAGTTCTTTTACTCATAACATCTACCTTCCTGGATTCTATGTCAAGGAGCAAAGAGCTGATGTGACTAGGGGCTCTAGAGTGGTCATAAGTAGCCATGATAACCACAGAATCTGTTTCGGCTGGAAAGCGATTCTAAAACTTAAAAGACTGAGCAGGGCACTGCTTATCAGCCATTCTAGGTACTGCAGGCAAGGTGTTAGACCTATGACAAGCAGCAAAGGTAGCATCCTGTAATGCAGGATTATACAGGAGAAATCACAATGGATGGTGCAGTGGGAACCTCCAAAGAACAGGTTACTCACCTCTAACAGTAGTTCTAGGGTGGTATATGTTGTTCATCCACACTTCTTGGCATGTCCCCTTCCACTTTAAATCTTGCGGAAGTCTTCAAGCTGGCTCCTCCCACCCACCTGGGTGGTAGATACCTCAGTTCTGCCCCATGCCGTCAGATCTTAGCGGCTGGAAGCAAGGTTGTGCGCCGGCCGGAGAGGTCGGGGTGTGTGTGTGTGTATGAACAACATATACCACTCCTAGAACTACTGTTACAGGTGAGTAACCTGTTCTTCTTGGAGCGTGGATATGCTGTTCATCCACACTTCTTGGCAGACTCCAAGCAGTTCTCCGGGATGAAGGAGGCAAGGCGCACACCCCCTACTCAGGAAATAAAGATTGGAGAACCGAGGCCCCAAAACCAGCATCCCGGCATGACTCAAGGTCGATGTGGTAGTGAGTAATAAAGGTGTTTGCTGACTTCCAGGTAGCAGCCCAACAGGTTTCCTGGATAGGGATGTCCCTGGAAGCAGCCACCGATGCAACAGTATGGCCAGTAGAATGAGCTCTTATCCCTCTGGGTGGCTCCTTGCGTAACTCATAGCACAGACCTATGCATGATGTAATCCATCTTGCTATGGTCCGTTTGGCTGCAGGAGCTGCCAGATGCGGAGTTCAGCGTGGGTGACAAACAGCTGGCGAACCTCTCCCAATTTCTGCTGTTCTCTCCTTATAATAGGAGAGAGCATGTCTCTGGTCCAACGTATGGAGCCTGTACACGGCATCCAAAGTGTAATTGGGTAGTATACCAGCAGAGTCAACACCTGGTTAAGGTGAAACTCTGACACCACCTTGGAAGAATTTGGGTTGGACCACAGGACTACTCTGTCCCTGTAGAAGACCAGATAAGGGAGTCCACAGCGCCTGGAGCTCTCCTGTCCTTCTGGCTGATGTGATAGCCACCAGGAAGGCCATCTTCCACAAGTGTGAAGGCTCACACTTGTGCATGGGTTCGAATGGCTTGCCCATGAGCTTTGCCAAAACCAGCAACAGATCCCACAGAGGTGGAGGTTCACGCACCGGAGGGGATATGTGATCTAGGCCTTTGAAAAAGCGCCCGACCACTGTCTCCTGCGCCAATGTTGGCTGACGGGCCCACGCTCGGTAAGCAGAGATGGCTGCCAGGTGCACCCTAAGGGTCGATGACCGTAGACCACCTTTGGAGAGGGACAAAAGGTAATCAAGAATGTTACCCACAGAGCAGGATAAGGGGTCCAGACTCTTATCCTGGCACCAAATGAAAAACCTTTTCCATTTGAAGGCATAACATTTCCTGGTCGATTCCTTACGGGATGCCTCCGCCACGGTGTAGAAATCATTGGAAAGACCCAAAGCCTGGAACTCTAGCCGCTCAGGTACCAGGCTGTGAGGTGCAGGGATTGAAGGTCCGGATGAAGGACCTTCCCCTGAGCTAGAGATATCAGGTCCGGGCATGTACGAAGCCGCTCCTGGGGCCTGCAGTTGAGGCTGAGGAGATCTGGATACCAGAACTGGCGTGGCCAGTCTGGGCCTACCAGGAGCACCTTTGCCTTGTCCCTCCTCGCCTTGAGTAACACCTTGTGGATCAAGGGAAATGGGGGGAAGGCGTATAAAAGGCCTAAGGTCCACGGCCTTGAGAAGGCATTCCCCTGCAGTGAGCCTTGCTGGGGGGGGCAGGCATGGTACAGTCTCAGCTTGGTGTTTTCCCTGGAGGCAAATGGGTCCACCAGCGCTTTACCCCAATGGGACAACAGGCTGTAAACTACCTCTGGATGGAGAGACCACTTGTGGGATATCTGGCCTATGCGGTTGACAGCATCCGCCAGCTGGTTTGAGGCTCCTGCCACATGGATGGCTAGGAGATCCGCCTCCAACCGATTTAGGAGGTCCAGATGCATAGCACCTCCTTGCACAGCAGACGGGAGTGCGTGCAGCCCCGGTTGTTGAAGTACTACATGGTCATGGTATTGTCCGTCTGGACTTGAACTACTTGACACCGGAGCTGAGAAGCGAACGCTGACAGTGCCAGTCTGACTGCTCTGATCTCCAACAGGTTGATGTGGCATCAGGACTCCTCGGGGTCCAGAACCCGTGGGCTCTGCTGTCCCCCATGTGGGCTCCCCAGCCCATGAGAGAGGCATCGGTCGTAAGAACAACAGTCAGCTCGGAGCGGACAATGGGGATCCCTTCCTGAAACCATTCTGGGGCAGTCCACCATTGGAGAGTGTCCCACATCTTCTGGGTTACAGTGATCAGCTGGTTGAAGTGACCATGGCGCTGAGTCCACTGGGCGGCCAGCTCCCACTGGAGGGGGTGCATGTGCCACCTGGCCCAACGGACCACTGAGGTGCAAGCCACCATGCAGCCCAGAAGGCGCAGAAAGTCCCAGGCAGGGTGCAAGTGCCCAACCAGAAATTATCGGGCAAAGGAGGAGAGAACCTCCGCCCTGTCTGCCTGGAGCCGAGCTCTAGCTAGACGACAGTGGAGCTCTGCCCCGATGAAGCCCATCACCTGAGAAGGCAAGAGTTCCAACTTGGCCTCGTACATCAGGAGGCCGAGTTGGAAGCAGGTTCAGAGGGCCAGATCCCTGGACCTCTCCACCTCCTGAAGGGAGGAACCTGCCAAGAGCCAATCATCGAGATAAGGGTAAATTCGGACTCCTCGACGCCAAAGGTAGGCCATCACCACTGCAATGCATTTGGTGAAGACCCGAGGGGCAGATGACAGGCCGAACGGCATGGCTCAGAACTTGTCCAGGGTCCCCTCGACCCTGAAGCAGAGAAACCGCTGGTGGGATGGACGGATAGGGACGTGAAAGAACGCGTCCTGTAGATCCACAGAACAGAACATGTTGCGCTCCAGGGATGGTATGATGTGGTTCAGAGTTACCATCCGGAAGGTGTGAGACCTGAGATATTAATTCAGGGCATGGAGATCTAAGATGGGGTGCCAACCCCCCATCCGCTTGGGCACCAGGAAGTACCTGGAAACAAAGCCTGGGTCTGTCGGGGGATCCAGCACTGGAGCTATAGCCTCCCTGAGGAGGAGCTGAGCTATGTTGTCTCAATGAGCCGATTGGGTGCAAGCTGAGATCCTTTCCTCCCAAGGGTGCAGGCTCGGCTGGGAGGGTACTGCTCGAACTCTAGAGGCAGTCCTGACTGACCACTTTGAGAACCCACCTGTCCAAGTGATATCGGATCAGGCTGAAAGAAAGTGGTGGAGCTGGTCCCCATGGGAGGACCCAGACGTAATGTGACGGGGAATAGGAGGCCACCCCAACCCGACACTGAGCAGGCTTGAAGAGGAGGAGCAGGACCCTGCGCCTCGGCCTCCCTTACAGGGCTGTTGAGGGCCCTGCTTGGGCCATGGGCGCCAAGCTTGAGCCTGTTGCTGACCTCCTTGATAGGAGAGCTGCCTGACCGCAGAGGAAGAATGCCGAAATGGCTTCTTCTTTTTCTTCTGCTGGTTCTTGCCCGAAGAACCCTTAGCAGAAGTGGCATCCAAGGTGGCACTGGACTGCTCTATACGCTGAAGGTGACCAGCCACTCCTGGACTGAACAAGTCGGTACCCAGGAAGGGCACATCAGCAAGCTTGTGCTGGGTATCTGCCGGAAAGGAGGAAAGCCTCAGCCAAGCCCTGTGGCGAGAGGCCACTGCGACTGCTAAAGAGCGGGCACAAGAATCTCTCACATCCAAGGCCGTCTGGAGCTGCTGTTTTGTGACAGCACAGCCCTGGTCGCAGACTTGCTTGACCGTGGTTTGCGTGTCCGCTGGGAGATGAGGAAGGACCTTGTCTAATGACCCAAGAAGGGCATGAGAGAAGTGTGCATAACCGCTGAGCTGGCCTGATGAAGGCCCAAAGAAGAGGCCGCATAGACCTTAAGGGCAGAATGGTCCATACACTTGGACTCCTTGTCCGGGGGTCGGTCAGTGTCAGCTGAACTCCCAGTACGCCTGAACACAGAGGAAGTCAACAGGCTCTTGGCCGAAGGGTGCTCTGTGAACCCTGCAAGGGACCCATGGCCACCGAGTACTTGCGGGCCATGCAGACAGATGGTGCTGGGCAGGAAGCAGGGCGCTGCCAAAGTTCAAGAGCTGGGCCCACGACAGCCTTGGCTACTGGAAAGGCCTCCGTTGGGGTATCCCCTATCTTGAGAATGTCGGTGAGAAGGTACTCCGCCTTTTTCTGGATGGATTCCAGGGGCATTCCGGTAGAGTCGGAGAATAGGTGGAGGAGGCCCTGGAAGGAGGAAGGACCTTCCTCCAACCCTGCCATGGAGGATTCATCATCCCCGGGATGTGAGTGCAGTCCTGTGACGTCAGAGTTTGAAGAGTCGGGATAAAGCGGTTTACTGTCTAAGTCACCCTCGATACGCTGAGGGCAATCTGGGGTGACCGTGATAGACAGATGCCGGGGAAGCCCGGTGTCTGGCCGATCCTCTTTCGAGGGAGCCTTTCCCTGAGGCTGCTTAGGCGGTGGTTCCACCCGGATAGGTGGAGAAACCGGTTTTGGCCGAACCGGAACACGGGCCGGCCCCACAGGTGGGGGAACTGAGGGAGTCGGTTCCGAAGGGGTCGGCTTCAGCCTAGGAGGCGAAAGCCAAGTGATGGCAGGGGTGGATGGCGGGCTGGCTTTTGCACGTCAAAATAGCTGTTGCATGAGGTCCTCGTAAGCGTCGGCGGAGTTTCTGCGAGGACCTCTCGGATGAGGACGATCTGTGGCGTCGCCTCTTTTTACAGCGTTTATGGCTCTTCCTCGGTCGTTCGGCCGAAAGGGTTCTAGACCTCGATCAAGATCGGGGAGGCCAACTCGGTCGATCGGGAGACACTGGAATCGATGACACCCCAGGGTCTGGAACCGGTTCCTTGATGGGGACACCAGCAGGCTGGGTCTCCTCATCAGGAAAAACGAGGACAGGCATCCTCTCCAAGGAACTGTCAGGCGGAGCCGGCGATAAAGGGTCGATAGGATCGACGAATATTTCCACCTCGTCGACCATGTCCTCGGTCCCCTGGCCAGATGGAAGGTCTGTAAAGCCGGCGGCCGAGGATGCGATCTCGACCGAAGTCGAGAGCGCAGTTTCCCGGGACTCGGACCTTTCTCGGTCCCAGGAACGTCTTCGTCAGGACGAAGACATCGGGTTCTTGTCTCTCTTCTGAGAGCAGGAGGAGTGCGAGCCTGAGGGCGCCTCACCTAGGGTGGGGAGAGACTGGCACAACTCCTTGAAGGAGCCCGAAAAGATGGAGCCAAGGTTCAGCAGAACGAAGAAGCTTCGACTGGCCAAAGCTTTAGCTGCTTCCTCCTCAAATGTCTTCATTTGTTCCAGCTGCTCGGCGGATCCTGCGGCCGTGGAAACCGCCCACCTCGCCTAGTTCGATTTCACCGGCGGGTTACTCTTCTCTGGTCTCCACAGCTTCAAATGCGCCATGCAGTCGTCCAGGACTTTGGGATGGAAGGTCAAGCAAAAAGTACATGTCGAGGTGCCATGTCCGGCACCTAGGCAGTAAACGCACGTTAGGTGGGAATCGGTGCATGACATCTTCTGGCCGCAGGGGCATCGCCGAAATCCAGTGGAAGATTTTTCCTCCATATCCTATGTGGTAGAATCGCAATCGCTAACTCGAATGAGTTTTAAAAGTAACTTTGGTAAACACCAACGTTTTGAATCCAGGGCCTATGAATTGCTGCAAGAGCACGAGGGAACCTGCATCTTCCAGCGGAAAGGAAGATCTGGTGTCATGGGGCGGAACCAAGGTATATACCACCCGGGTGGGTGGGAGGAGCCAGCTTGAAGACTTCCGGCAAGATTTAAAGTGGAAGGGGACATGCCAAGAAGTGTGGATGAACAACATATCCACACTCCTAGAAACTCCATTACACTTTTCTTCGTGGAATCCTCCTACTCAGTGTCAGGTCCCATGACATCCTGGATTTGTCTGAGTAAGCCTGAAAGAGGGATCCTCAGGAAGAAATCTGGGGGTATACACCGGAGTCCTCACTGCATGAGCAGAGGGTAGAATTGAAAGGCAATCCCCCCCTCAAATAGATCATCATCATCATCCTACAAATTAAGGAGATCAGGATTATATTCTACCTCACTGCCGTTTGGGATAACGACGGGAGCAATCAATGGCGCTAGTGATCAAGGCAACAGCTGCAGAGGAATGAAAGGCGAGCTTCTGCATCCCACTGCCAACAAAGGAGGCCCAGCTGAGGGGTGGGAGTGATGGCAACAGGTACTGAAATAGCTCAAAAAAGACACCAGCAGAACCTGGGAGTCAATGGCACCCTGTTAAAGGCTGGGGGACAACCACTATCGAAAGGGTAGAACCTGATGACAGAGGCTGCACAACACCCACAGCAGGTACAGCAGCACCAGAACCTGACCTTGGTGTCTCATCGAGGGTTGGGGGCTGGTCAGTGCTGGCGTGGGCAACAAGTAAGGACTTACTCTCCTTCAATGGAGATCTCAACCTCACAGGTGAAGTATGAGCTTTATCCTTATGCTTGTGGTGATGACTGCAACAGAAGGACTTCGATAACTCTATTCTTTTCTTTGTCCTTAGTCTGCGATGACCACAGTGGTGACAGTGTTGCCAAACGCTAGGGGAGGTCCCTTCTCAGGGGCGGTCAAGTGAGAGGAAGAAGGAGGCTTTGGGCCTGCGGCCTTGACGTGAGCTTCCATGACCTTAATGGCAATAAAGGTTTCTAAAGCCCTCTCCTGGTGTCTGCTTTTGGCCTGGTTAAATCCCTGGCAGATCTATCAGGCTCTGATGTTGTGGGCCAGGCCCAAACAGCAAACACAAACCATATAAGCATTGTCCTTGTAACTGCAGGTACAAAGCCCGAATAAAAGTTCCTTCAATGGTGGCATCAAAGAACAATATTGAAAGTAAAAAAAAAAAAAAAAAAAAAGAATAACATTGAAGAACACAATAGCATTGTTTCTCTGCAGATACTACTAGCGGTCAACGATGGGAGAAAAGGAGGAGAATGGGTCATCACCATATAGGCAGTCCTCAAGCTAACGGAAAGTTTACAAATTGTCCTGACGCCAACTACTTACAGTTCCAAAACTGTGGCCCAATAGATGAGATTATCCTTAATGAAGATCTGCACTTCTGCAGCCTGTAAGGCCACCCACTTGAGCTTTGGGCCTCACTATGAATCTGGGCATGCAGTTATCTGAGCTTAACTCATACCCTGAGTGTCTTTTGGTTACACAATCAATGCCCAATTCAGAGTAATGTTAGTTTAAACATACCCTCTATTTGGTCCTCCAACTGAAACGACCTGCAGGGGAAAAACCCTCTTCCTACGTACGTCTGGTTCCTGCCCACTGGCCAACAACAGTGCTGCTATTTCAAGTTTTCCTCCCTGAGAAGGAAATGGCTGCACACCTGCACAAACAATGGGAAAAACATCTGTTACTTAATATAGAAATTCCAGAAACTCAGGAATGGTGTTTAATAAAAAGATGAATATGCCCAACTACACTGTATTTTGATAAAGGAAGTCACTCAGCACTAACTCTAGATCTTCAAAAATGTTATCCAAAGAGCCACATTCCCTGTAATAGTACCAGTAACCTCAGGGACATTAGAAAGTACAGTTACTTAAGAACTTACCGTAACAGTAGATCTTGAGAAGAGCTCTTGCAGCAGGTAATAACCATTAGGACTATGCCACCAGGCAGTAGGACCCTATGGAAAAATTCTAAGCAAGCAGTCCAGCGAACCCCCCCATGTTAGCCCTGCCCTGACGCTACCAATCTTATTAAAGAGGCGGTCCCCTGGCACCACCTCAGTTGAGCTTCGTCGGAGACCAGCTAGCATAAAATATGGGGAACCGAGGAGGTTCTAACATCCCCAGAGAGAGGTAAAATGATGTAACCACGGGGGTGGGGGTGGAGGAAAGTATACCTGCTGCAAGAGCTTTTCTCGAACTTCAACTGTTACAGTAAGTTCTTACGTAACTGTACTATCTCACTTCAAGATAGAGTTCTTGCAGCAGGTAATAACCATTAGGATGGAGTCCCAAGCAGTACAAGGATATAATCCAGGTCAGATGGGCAGTGGTTAGACAAACAAAACCACCAGCGCTCTTAAAAAGCAGCCCTGGAGGACAGTAAGGCCAAAGCCCGCCTCCTAGAAGCAATGTCCAAACTGTAGTGTTTAATGAAGGTGTTGATGCAACTCCAAGTGGCAGCTGCACAAAGATCGGCTGCTGAGACATACCGTAGGGATGCAAAGGAAGTGGCAACACCCCTGGTGGTGGAGTGGCCTTTAACCAGTCCCAGTAAAGGTTTGTTGTACTTTTGACAGCAGGAAACTATACAATTAGCCAACTATTTGGACAAGGTCTACTTAGTCACTGGCGTCCCCAACATTCTCATAGAAAAGACACAAACAACTGGTCTGTCTTCCTAGAAGACCTAGTATGGTCTACGTAAAATGAAGAACTCTGTGAACATCCAGAGTATGCAACAAGGCTTCCCTTTATTTGAGTAATCTGGGTAATAAACTGGTAGATCAATGTCCTGGTTAGAGTGAACTCGGACACCACCTTGGGAGAAAAATACAGTTACGCAAGAACTTACCGTAACAGTAGATCTTCGAGAGGAGCTCTTGCAGCAGGTAATACCATCAGGAATGAAGCCAGCAGGTGTCAGGACCCCACGGAAAACTTGCAGTTAGCAGTCTGAGGCAGAGGACTGCCCCCGACGTCGGTTACGTCAGACGTGGTATAAAGGGAAGGTCCCCTGGCACCATCTCAGTTCTCCTGCCGGAGACCAGGCTAGAAACCAAACTGGAGAACCGAGCAGGAAGTCCCCACCATGTTCTGGTGATATAAGAGCCAAAATACTATCCTGGGGGATAGAGGGTGGGAAAGCCACCTGCTGCAAGAGCTCCTCTCAAAGATCTCCCGTCACGGTAAGTTCTTACGTAACTGTACTATCTGTCTTCGAGGGTGGAGCTCTTGCAGCAGGTAATACCATTAGGACGGAGTCCCAAGCAGTACCCAAGTATAGGCCCAGGTCTGAGGGCGGTAGGGAGAGATGCTGAAAAACAGCTGAAACATATTAGAAAGGCATCTAAGAGAGTAGGCCCTGCAGGACTGTTAGTCCAAAACCTGCTCTCCTTCTGGATGCAATGTCCAGGCTGTAATATCTAATGAAAGTGTGGACTGAACTCCATGTAGCTGCAGCACAAATATCTGCCGAGGAGACATTGTTGACTGCCGCGAAGGAGGAGGAGGCCACTGCTCTGGTAGAGTGGCCCCTGACTGTTCCCAGAATTGGTTTGTTATGATGCTGGTTGCAGAAAGTAGTGCATTGCACCAGCCAACGGGCTACTGACTGTTTTGAAACAGGAGCCCTAACATTCGCTGGAGAATGAGACCAACAATTGGTCCGACTGTTTGGAGGAGCGAGTCCTGTGGAGGTAATATCTCAAAATTCTGTGAACATCCAAGGTGTGCAACAGCATTTCATCTTGGTTAACAAATTCTGGATAATAAACTGGAAGGTTGATGTCCTGGTTAAGCGTCAGCATGGACACCACCTTCGGCATTAACTAAGGGTTCGTGCGTAGGGTCACCCTGTCCCTGTGGAAAACTATGCAAGGTTCCTTACACATCAAGGCCTGGAGCTCAGAAACCCTTCGATCGGAGGTAATGGCTACCAAAAGGAGGGTCTTCCATGAGAGGAAGCGCAGCTTGCAAGAGGCTGCTGGCTCGAAGGGAGGAAGGGTGAGTTTCTCTAAGATGAAAAGCAAGTCCCAAGGAGGAACGATGTCTCTCCTGGGAGGTCCAATATGTCGACCCTCACAGAAATGTCTTACAGGCGATGAGCTGTACCAGTTTCATCTCGATAGGATCATGATATGCAAAAACCGTACGTGTGCACCTTAATGGACGAATAGCTTAGTCCTAAATCCAGAAGGTGATTGGAGATATTCTAGCACGTGCCTAGCCAGGCAACCCAGGGGATCTAGGGCACGTAGCCCACAGATAGAAGTGTTTCCATTTCAGAGTGTAGGTGGCCCCAGTGGAAGGCTTCCTTGCTGCAACCAAGATCTCAGCCGCCCTGCTTGACACTCCTAATCTCTCTTCCGCTAGGACTGCAGGAGCCACGCGTGCAGGTGAAGAGAGTGAAGACCAGGATGGACGAGTGTCCCCTGCTCTTGTGAGAGCAAGTGGGTTGAGAGTGGAAACTGAACTGGAAACTCCAGTGACAGTTGCTGGCGCAACGGATACTAGATCTGACGGGGCTAAAGAGGAGCCACCAGAATCATTCTGGCTCCTTCTGAATGCAACTTGAGCAGTATTCTCTGAAGGAGGGGAAAAGGAGGGAAGGCGTACAGGAACTTCCCTGTCCAAGAGAGGGACAATGTGTCTCACCAAAAAAACACCAGGCCCCGGAACGAGCGAGAAAATATTTCACAGTTTAGTGTTGTACGGGGACGCAAAGAGGTCCAATTCTGGATGGCCCCAGCAACCGAACAGGTCGTCTACGACTTCTTGGAGTAGATCCCACTCATGATTCAGAGAGGTACAGCAGCTGAGACTGTCGGCGAGAACGTTCTAAACCCCAGGCAGATGAACTGCGATGAGATCCAGACAGTGTTCTACTGCCCAATCCCACACTCTCATGGCCTCCATTCAAAGGGGGTACGAATGAGTCCCCCCTTGCTTGTTGATGTAGAAGACCACTGGTGTGTTGTCTGTCTGCACCAGGAGAGAACCCCTCGAGAGTTGGTCTCTGAATCGCCAAGTGCATTCAGCATGGCTCTCATTTCCAGAACGTTTATATGTAGAGACCTTTCTATAGCAGACCAAGACCCCGGGTCCTGTGATCCCTAAATGAGCCCCCAACCGGACAGAGAGGCATCTGTGGTTAAAGTCTGGAGAGGGGTGGGTCTCTGGAAAGGAACTCCTCCCACTAGACTGTTGTGATGGAGCCACCATTTAAGGGAATGGTGTGCCGCCCGAGACATCCGGATTCAGAGAGCCAGGTTGTCCACCGACTGGTCCCACTGGACCCTGAGATGCCATTGGAGGGTCCTCATATGTAGTCTGGCTAAGGGTACTGTGGCTATAGCAGCTGCCACATGGCCTAGAAGCTTTAGAACAACCCGGGCAGGGGTAGAGAGGGCCTTCTGGAGCCTGCTGGTCAAATCCCGAAGGCAGTCTGCCCTGTCTGGGGGCAGAAAGGATCTGCCCTGCCCAGTGTCCTGTTTTACTAGACACAAACAAACCTCCGGCCCGCAAACAGCGGCCCCCCAGCTGAAATGTGTGCCTCTGCCTCTAGCATGCCCACCAACAGATCCACAGGATTTATTGCCCAACTCCCATATCTTATTCTTTGAGGCTCTGAACAGCTGCAGCCTGATTCTAGCACATGCTACCGCACTTGGGGATAATTATCGTCTTTCGCCCCAAAAAATATTCGGTCCCTCGTCCATCCAACACCTCCCTCTGCCCCAACCTCCAGGACCCTCCCAGTTATGCCCCTGCTACTATATTCCTCCTCTTGCACTTAGTACAATGGCAGCTTTTCTCCTCCATATGTCGCCACGTTTTGGGGCAAAAATCGTTTTGTCGCCTTTTGTACGGTCCTCCGCCCTACCAATCCCTCACTTTGCTCTAACAGTTGGGTCCTCTTCACTTGCACCCCTATTCCCCACCTCTCCCTACATTATGCGCTTGATATCTTCTATCTGGTATGCCTACCCTCTCCCTAACATTTCCCACTACAAATTGCACAGTTTTTGAGCTTGGATCCAGCACAAATTCAATATCCACGACTCCTTGTAGTTCTATGTTCAATGTATATTACCTGTAAATGTGCATTTTTACTATAATAGCAGCTATTTTTACTGTTTGTACTATTGTAACTTGTCTTTCTGTATTATTACTGTAGGACCGCAGGTCCACCATGTAAATGAGCTTGCTCAATGGTGCCACCTGGATAAATAAAGATACTGATTGATTGATAGCCCCTATGAATTGCAGCCTTTGGGTCGGCCAAGGTTGTGATTTTGGCCAGTTTACTGTGATCCCCAGGAGGAAAATAAAGTCTGCGTCTCGCAAGGCGTTAGAAACTCCTACGACTGAGCTCAGGAGGAGTCAATTGTCAGGTAAGGGTAACGATGAAGCCTCTCCTTCGGAGAGCCGCTACTATCACTGTTAGACACTTGGTGAAAACCCTAGGGGTGGAAGAAATTCGAAGGGCAGTACCCTGAATTAGTAATGGTCATCCTGGAAGCTGAAGTGTACAAACCTTCTGTGAGATTTCAGGACCCTGATATGCATGTAGGCGTCCTGCTTATCTAGGGAGCACGAGTCCCATTGCTGGAGTAAGGGGAAGAGACCTGCCAGAGTGACCATCCAAAACCTCTAGTATTTTAGAGAGAGATTGAGCTGGCTCAGATCCAGAATGGGACGAAGGTCTCCTGTTTTCTTCGGGACCACGAAGAAATGAGAGAACTCCTTTCCCTTCTGGGCCTGTGGAACCTTTTGGATGGATCTTTTTCTAGGAGCTGTTGAATCTCACTTCTAGAAGGAGACTGTGTTCCAGTGGACAATGGGTCGGGCGGTGGGGGGTGGGTTGGCCGGTGGGACAGAGGTGAACTTTATTGTGTACCCTTTTCGAATGGTATCCAGTACCCATTGGTTCACAGTGATACTGGACCATTCGAGTGGGTAGAGTGCAAACCGCCCTCCTACCATCTCGCTCTGCCTGTCCTTGAAGGGAGGAGGGGGGTGCAGAGGGAGTCAAGCTGAGGGGGTAGGAGGGCATTGGGAGTATTGGGCTGCTTGGAGACTTTGGAACCTTGAGGGGCAGGGTGACCCCTGCCTCTTGAACCCCTTACTGTGGGACTGTTTACTGCCCTTTCCCTGCCCTTGTCCTCTGCGAAAAGGGCGCCAGCGAGGTTCCTGAGGCTGAGATTTATACATGCGGTGCATGTCATCCACAGCTTTTCCTGACTCCTGAAGTTGCTTAACCATTTGTTCAACTTCTGAGCTGAACAGAACGGGACCCTGAAAGGGGGAATCCATAATAGACTCTTGTAGGTCCAGTTGGAAGCCCGTGAGCTTAAGCTGTGACTGCCTTCTCATGCAGACCCCCAAGGTGGCTGCTCTGGAGGGCATATCCACGGCATTGTAAGAACACCTAAGGGCGTGTCTGTCGACATCTAATCATGACTGGGCACATGCCAGAAATACAGGTTAATCACCTGTAACAGGAGTTCTAAGAGTGGTATATGTTGTTCATCCACACTTACTGGCAGGTTCCTTGCTGCTTTAAATCTTGCCGGAAGGTCTTCAAGCTGGCTCCTCTCACCCACCCGGGTGGTAAAACTCTCGTCTCCGCCCCATGACACCAGATCTAGCCCACTGGAAGCCAGGTTGCGCGTCGAAGCCTGGGAGGTCGGGTGGGTTGTGTGGATGAACAACATATACCACTCCTAGAACTCCTGTTACAGGTGAGTAACCTGTATTTCTAGGGACATGGATATGTTGTTCAATCCACACTTACTGGCAGACTCCTAGCAGTTCTCTGGGAGGAGGGAGGCAAGGCGCGCACCCCCTACTTAGGAAATAAGGACTGGAGAACCGAGGTCCCAAAACCAGCATCTCGGCGTGACTCAAGGCTCATGTGGTAGTGGGTAATGAAGGTGTGTGCTGACTTCCAGGTAGCAGCCCTGCAGATTTGCTGGATAGGGACGTCCCTGGAAGCAGCCACCAAAGCAGCGGTATGGCGAGTAGAATGAGCTCTTATCCCTTTGGGAGGCTCCATGCCCGCCAACCTATAGCAGAGATCTATGCAGGAGGTGACCCACCTGCCTATCGTCCGCTTGGCTGAAGGTCTGCCAGGTGCGGCTTCAGTGTAGGTGACAAACAGCTGGCGAACCTCTCCCCGAATTTCAGCCGTCCGTTCCTTATACTAAGAGAGCGCTCTTCTAGGGTCCAAAGTATGGAGCCTATATTCGGCCTCCGAGGTGTGACGGGGGTATAACACTGGCAGAGTCAACACCTGGATAAGGCGAAACTCAGACACCAGCTTCGGAAGGAATTTCGGGTGGGGGCGCAGAACAACCTTGTCCCTGTGGAAGACCAGATAAGGAGACTCGATGGAAAGCTCCTGGAGCTCTCCCATCCTTCTGGCTGACATGACAGCCACCAAGAAGGCGGTCTTCCACGACAGGGGAGAGATGTCACACCTGTGCATCGATTCGAATGGCTTGCCCATGAGCTTAGCCAATACCAGCAGTAGATCCCAGGTGGATGGTTCTCGCACCGGAGGATATGTGATAAAGGACTTTGAAAAGCCCAACCACCTTCTCCAGCGCACCGACTGCTTCCTGGCCCGCGCCCGGTAAGCAGAGATGGCTGCCAGGTGCACCTTAAGGGTCATCGACCGAAGCCCCAGCTGAGAAAGGGCACATACAGCCCAGAATGCTAGCCAAATAACAGGAGAAAGGGTCCAACCCCTTATCCCGACACCAAATGGAGAATCTCTTCCATTTGAAGGCATAGCATTTTCTGATTGACTCCATACGGGATGCCTCAACAATGTTGAGGACCTCGTCGGAAAGACCCAAGGCCTGGAACTCTAGCCGCTCAGGAACCAGGCCGTCAGGTGCAGGGATTGAAGGTCTGGGTGGAGTACCTTCCCCTTGTTGATTGAGATTAGGTCCAGGTGGGCTGGAAGCTGCCTCGGGAGCTTGGAGCTGAGGCTGAGGAGAACTGGATACCAGAACTGACGGGGCCAGTCAGGGGCTACCAGAATCACCTGTGTCTTGTCCCTCTTCGCCTTGAGAAGCACCTTGTGGATCAAGGGAAATGGAGGGAAGGCGTAGAAGAGGCCCGGGGTCCACGGCCTCGAGAAGGCATCCCCCTGCAGCGAGCCCTGCTGAGGGGGGCGGGCATGAAACAGCCTCAGCTTCACATTATCCCTGGAGGCAAACAGGTCCACCTGAGGTGTGCCCCAGTGGGAGAACAGATCGTGTACTACCTCCAGCAGGAGAGACCACTCATGACATGCAGCACCTATCCAGCTGAGAGCATCGACCAGACTGTTGGAGGCTCCTGCCACATGGATGGCTAGGAGATCCGCCTCAGGCTGATCACAAGGACCAAGTCACGGAGAGCCTCCTTGCACAGAGGCAAGAGTGCGTCCCGCCCGTCGGTTTAGGTAGTACATGGTCGTGGTGTTGTCCGTCCTGGACCTGGACCCACTTGACCCCATACAAGCCGGGCTGAAGGTGGTGAGGGCTAGTCGGACAGCTCGAAGCTCCAGCAGGTTGATGTGGCATCAAGACTCCTGAGGGGACCAGAGGCCGTGAGCTCTGAGCTCCCCCAGGTGGGCACCCCAACCCAGAGAGGCGGTCGTCAGAGAGACAGTCGGCTCTGGGTGGACAGACGGGATACCCTCCTGCAGATGAGCTGGAACGAGCCACCACTGGAGGCCGTTCCACATCTCCTGGGTCACTGTCACTGGCTGGTCCAGAGGACCGGAGCGCTGTGACCATTGGTGGGCCAGCCCCCATTGAAGGGTACGCATATGCCAGTGGGTGAACGGACCACGCTGGTGCAGGCCGCCATGAGGCCCAGAAAGTGCAGGAAGTCCCGGGCGGGCGCAGCTGCCCAACCAGAAATGACTGGGCAAGGAGGAAGGACCTCGGCCCTGTCAGCAGGGCCGTGGTCTGGCTCGAAGAGAGTCGAGCTCTGCCCTGATGAACTGAATCACCGATGGCGGCACGATTCTACTTGGCCTCGTTGGATGGAGGAGGCCAATCTGAGAGCAGACCTGGAGAGCCAGATCCCTGGACCGCTCCACCTCCAACCTGGAGGGGGCTGCAATCAGCCAGTCGTCCAGGTAAGGGTACACCCAGACCCTTTGGCGCTGCAGGAATGCTGTCACCACTGCCATGCATTTGGTGAAGACCCTGGGAGCTGGAGAGAGGACGAAGGGCATGGCCCGGAACGCGTAAAGAGATCCCTCTGCCCTGAAGCGGAGGAATCGCTGGTGAGACGGATGGATTGGGACGTGAAAGAACACATCTTGAAGATCCAGAGAACAGAACCACACGCCCCGTTCCAAGGATGGAATGATCTGAGCCAGAGTGACCATCCTGAAGGTGCGAGACCTTAGGAACTTGTTCAGGTCTGCAGGTCGAGAATGGGGCGCCAGCCCCCCGTCCGTTTTGGGACCAGAAAGTACCTGGACACAAACCCTGGGTCTGGAGGAGGGTCCACCACCTCCCTGATCACCTCCTTCTGGAGGAGCAGGGCAATGTTGGCTCGATGAGCCGACAAGAGAGGCTGCGAAACCCGTAGCCCCCTGTGGGGCGACGGCTCGATAGGGTGGGGAAGCTCTAATTCCAGAGGCAGACCCCTGCCTACCACTTTCAACACCCAGCGGTCCGTGGTGATAACGGACCAGGTGGAAAGGAGGTAGCAGAGCCGTCCCCCCACGGGGGGGAACCCGGGGAGGAGTGACGAGGTTGGAGGCGACACCCCTCAACCCGTCACTGGGCAGGCTTGGAGGAAGGGCCGGCTGAGGAGCTGCCTGGACCTTTCCCTCCTTCCTGCTGGAGGAAGCAGCAGGCTTGGCTTTGGGGTGCCAAATGCGAGCCTGCTGGCCCTGATGCTGGTATTGCTGGGCCCGGATGTGCCGCAGGGGCTGAAGGACAAAAGGGCTTACGCTGCTGCTGGCGGCCTTTGTCCTTCTGGACAGATGTGACCGAGTCCAAAGTGGCGCTTTACTTCTCGATCCATTGAAGATGACCCTCCACCCCGGGACCGAACAAGTCGGTACCCAGGAAGGGAACGTCTGCCAGCTTGTGCAGTGTATCCGCTGTAAAGGTGGAGATCCACAGCCAAGCTCTGCGGCGCATCATGGCCACTGCGGCCGCTGACCGGGCACACGGGTCAGCGATGTCCAAAGAAGTTTGGAGCTGCTGTTTGGCCACCGCCCTCCCCTGATCCCGCAACTGCTTGACCGTCGTTTGAAGGTCAGCCGGGAGATCAGGAATCACCTCATCCAGGGAGCCCAAAAGGGCGTGTGAAAAGTGTGCCATCAGGACGGCCAAGCTAGCCTGACGAAGGCCTAGGGAGGAAGCAGCAAAGAAATTCTGATGGGAGCAGTCCAATTTCTTGGACTCCCTATCGGGTGGCTTGTCCACATCCCGAGCGCTCCAGAAACGCCAGAAAACGCTGTCGGTCACTAACCCCTCCGCAGAGGGGTGCTCAGAGAAACCGGAGAGTAAACCGGTAGGGACAGCATACTTCCGAGCCATCCTGGCCGAAGGTGCTGGACAAGAAGCTGGCCGCTGCCACAGCTCCAGGGCTGGGCCAACAATGGCTTCGGCCACTGGGAAGGCCTCCATAGGGGAATCCCCTTGGTCCAGTATCTCCGTGAGGGGATACTTGGCTCATTTTGAAACGTGTTTGAGCTTCATCCCAGCACATTCTGAGATGAGTCGAAGCATTCCGAGGAAAGAGGATGGCTCTCGTCACCGACTGACCCCAGTGGACTCCAAGTCAAGTGGCCTGGAGAACAAGGAAGAGTGTCGCAGACTCCGAGGAGTCTGAACAGCTGCAGGCGCCTGAGCCACCCTCCACATGCCGAGGTTGATAGGGAGTGAGGGTGACTGACAACCTATGGGGCAAACCTTGACCCGACTAAGAATCCTTGGTCAGGGCCCCAGTCTTCAGTTGTGGAGGCGGAGGTTCCACCACAATGGGTGGCGCAGCCGGTTTCGGCCGAACAACTGGTACCGGCTTCGGCTCCTCGACCACTACGAGGGGTTGCTTTGGCCACTCCAGTGACAGCCACTTAGTGGCCGGAGAAGGCGACAGTCTGCTTATTCCCGGACAGCAAGAGCTGCTGCCACATTAAATCCTCGTAGCGCCGACACAATATGCGCCGGGGCCTATCCTCTGAGGAGGATGAGCGGCGCCACCGCTTTCCATGGTGCCAAGACCGCCGATGTCGGTGGGACCGGTTGGACCTGGAAGGGTCCAAGACCTTCAGGAATTCCGGTGGGTCGGGGCGGGAACCCACCCTCCCTCAGTTCAGGGACCTTAACCGGGACTCCGGCACAGGAGGCACAGGCAAGTCCTCGGTTTCCACCGGGAGAACCGGTGAAGAAGGGTTGTCGGCTTCTCCAATCGACAAACCATCATACGGGTCTAGAAAAATCTCGACCGCGTCGACGGTCATCTCGGCCTGCTGACCTGAGGGGGGACACCGTGAAGCCAGCGGCCTTAGCCACAACCTCGACCGAAGTTGACTATCCGGGAAGGGACCTCCCACTCCCATGACGTCGGACGGTGGGACTTACTCTGAGTCCTTCTTTTGGACTGAGAGGAATGTCCCAATGGCCCTTCTCCCTTGGTGGAGAGGGATTGGCAAAACTCCTTAAAGAAGCTGTATAGGAAGAGCCCAAGGAGGCGGGATAATGCAGCGACCGAGGATGATGATGATGCGGCCTGGGCGGTCTCCTCCTCGAGGGGCGATCATCTGCTCCAGCTGTTCTGCCGAGCCCGCCACTGCTGCACCGCCAAACAGGCCTTCCGACTTGACCGGAGGATAATGATTTCAAGGTCGCCCAAGAGCAATTGAGCAGCGTCCTCCAAGACCAAGTCGAAAAGGATTTGCATAACTCACAAGCCTGTGAGTCATGGCGAGTCCTAGGCAGTAACTCACATGAAGTGTGGATCGGTCCGGGACATCATCTGCCCACAGGGGCACCGGCGAAATCTGGGGTCGATTGTCCATCATGACTCATGAGGGAAAGGAAGACTGAAATCTTTAAACTTTAGAATGAGTTTGTTTAACCAAAGCGTGGATCCAGGCCTAAAATGCAGAGTGCTAAGGAGGAACCAGAGCTCCAAGCGGTAAGGAAGATCTGGCATCATGGGCGGAGTCGAGTTTTACCACCGGGTGGGTGGGAGGAGCCAACCTGAAGACCTTCCGGCCAAGATTTAAAGCGGAAAGGAACCAGCCAGTAAGTGTGGATTGAACAACATGTCCATGTCCCTAAATTTCTTGTTTCAAGGCGGAGCTTGAGCATAACTCCGATGAGGTCCATTGTCTTCTTTCACAGCGACCCGTTGGTAGGTAATTATGTGGGCCATGAAATTCAAAGAAAACCTGATGGCCCCAGTGGCTGAGAGAAGACTTTCCGGCCCCAACCATCTAACTTTTTAGAAGCGGGATCTGTGGTTGGGAACTCAAATGCTTTGGTTGGGAATCCCTGCCAGGGACGGCCGTGAGGACCAACGATTGGCCTTTGGTTGCTCGGCAGAAAGGTTCGAACCGGAGGTTTATAAAGCCTGTCCGCCTTCCGAGGGACTGCCGGTATGGAAGATGGCGTATGCCAGGTGAGGCGTGTTACATCCTGAAATGGTTCCACGAACGGTGGAATCACCAAAGGTTTGGGTTCCTTCTCTCAGAGGAATTTGGCCAGGCACTTGCACTCTGGGTCCAGATCCTCCATATCCCACTCGTATATAGCCTCATAATGTCCAGAAAGCGAGGGATCATCTGGGGGGATCTTTAGGTCCGGGAGGAGGACAAAATTCCCGTCAGAGTAGGCTCTGAATCCACGTGGCCCTCGTCCGATGAGGACGTGACAGAAAGGGAAGAAGGAGACGAGAGATGAGGGTCATTTCCTTCTCTTCCCCTTAGGGTCTGGTGCTCGCCCCGAGGCTCTGGAGTGGGAGGGAACCATGGGTGGTGGAGGAGGGACAGTGTCTGGGGGTCTATACAGGCGATCCCCTTTCACTGTATTCCATCATGTAGTAGACTCCGATGTCCGCTACTGGACAACCACCAGGCTGGTGCTGGGTCTTTAGTGCGGCGTCTGGGGATCTGGCTCGGTGAGGCGTCGGTCTGGGATCCCAGTGTCAGTGGGCTGACAACCGGCAACGCCCTCATCTGTTGGTCTGGGATCCGGTATGGCTTTGTCAGGCGTCTGGTCCCTTGGAGGAGGGACGGACGGCTGAACTTCATCTGGCGACTGCTCCGTGTCAGGCGTCAGAGAGCGGGTCGATAGAGTAGGTGACCGGCTAGGCTTGTGCTGATCTGGAATAGGGTGCACCTTAGCCGGAGGGGGAGGTGTCCGAGCCCAGGTGACCTTGTTCCTACCTGAGGGTTCTTCCAAGCGCTTGCACTTATCAGAAGAGTTGGGCCTGTCCTGAGCCCTGGACAGGCTTTTCTGGGTCGATCCAGAGGGTTTTAGGGGTTGATGAAGCAGGGAAGAGTGATGGTGTCCCAACGAGGCCAACTCCCGATGTTTGCCCTCAGAGGAGGTGGGAGCGGACTTAGACATGTGGGAAGGTTCAGACGGCTGGGCTTGAACCGAACAGGGACAAGGAAGACGAGGCCTGCTTGACTGGCGACTTAGGGCAGGATTCCCCCGATGACCTATCTTTGGGTGGGGAATCCCTGGCGGGAGAGGATGAGCTGGCTCCTGATCCTCGCTGCATGGCCGCAAGCTTCTTTTCTAGCAGGAAGGTCTGGCGTGTGTTGGCCCTCCTGGCGCGCATCTTCTGGTTGAACTGGCAATGTATGCAGGCGTCGGGCTGGTGTTCCGGGCCTAGGCAGAGGAGGCAGGCCACGTGGCCATCTCTGGCCAAGATCTGCTTTCCACACGGACACTTTGCCTTTCGCCGTGGTGGGGCGGGCGATGACATACACGATGCGTTGTTTGAAAGGTTTTTGAAGAACTAAGAACTTTTGATGTTCGATGGCTGTCGACTGCAAAGGAAGGCATCAGAGGAGCTGAATTACGCAGGTCGACGGCGGGAAAAGAACTGAGATAGCGCAAGGGACTGCCCCCTTTATACTACGTCTGACCTCGGGCATAGCCGACGTCGGGGACAGTCCCCTGCCTCAGACTGCTAGCTACAAGTTTTCCGTGGGGTCCTGATGCCTGCTGGCTTCAGTCCTAATGGTATTACCTGCTGCAAGAGCTCCACCCTCGAAGACAGATTTTAGGATTAGTACGCAGGGAGATCCTGTCCCTGTGGAAAATCAAATAAGGCTCTTTACACATCAGAGCCTGAATCTTGGAAATCCTCTAGGCTGAAGTAATAGCAACTAAAAACAACGCTTTCCAAGACAGGAAGCGTAGCTCGTAACTTGCTGCTGGCTCAAAAGGAGGCAATGTAAGTTTATCTAACATGAATAGAAGCTCCCATGGGGGTTAGGGTCCCACATGGGTGGCTTAATATGCAAAATTCCATGCAGAAAGGTGCGGGACAGGTCCACATGTGCCAGGGTCCCGCCATCCACTGGTACATGACAGTTTGACAGTGCAGAAAGGTGTACCTTTAAGGACAAATAACTAAGTCCTGCATCAGATGGGAAGGGAGACACTCCACGACTAAATTCACTGGACAGGTGAATGGATCTAAGTGACGGATGAAGCCGCAAACAGAAATGCTTCTCCATTTCATGGCGTATGTGGCCCAGGTCGAGGGTTTCCTCGTAGCAACTAGGACTTGCGCTACCCCGTGGACACCCCATACCTGTCCCTGACTAAGTCTGCAGGAGCCATGCATGCAGGTGCAGAGAATTGAGATTTGAGTGTACCAAGGTACCTCACTCCTGGGAGAGCAACTGAGGAGACAGAGGTAGAGGAATTGCATGTTCCATTGCTAATTGCTGGAGCAACGGGAAACAAATCTGTTGAGGCCAAAATGGTGCTATAAGAATCATGCCAGCTTGTTCTACTTGTAGCTTGAGCAGCGCTCTATCAAATAGCGGGAAGGGAGGAAAGGCGTAAAGGAACCTCCCTGTCCAAGAGAGGGACAATGTGTCTCACCAAAACACACCAGGCCCTGGATCTAGCGAGCAGAAATTGGGAAGTCTGGCGCTATGTGGGGATGCAAAGAGGTCTAGTTCTGAAAGTCCCCATCTTTTGAAGATGGCATCTACTACATCCAGTAGTAGCTCCCATTCGTGAATCTGAGACAGACAGCGGCTTAGGCTGTTGGCTAGGGTGTTTTGCACTCCTGGAACATGAACTGCTGAGAGTTCCTGGTTGTGCTCCACTACCCAGTACCAGACTCTCATGGCTTCTTTGCAAGGGGATAAGAGTGTGTACCCGCTTGCTTCTTGATGTAGAAGACCACTGGGATGTTGTCTGTCTGGACCAGTAGGGGACCTGGAAGGACCGTCCGGAACGTCTGTAGGGCATACAGAACAGCTCTCCTCTCCAGCACATTGATAGAGGTGGCATTCTAAAGGAGTCCATGTCCCTCTTGTTTGATGGCCTTTGAAATGTGAGCCCCACCCTAGTCCCGAAGCATCTGTTGTCAGGATCTGCTGAGGACTAGGACTTGGAAAGGGAGCACTCGACTCTAGCCAGAAGGGGGTGAACCAGCACTCCAAAGTCCGATGCTCTGCCTTGGAGATCCAGACTGGCTGCTCGAGACCATCCAAACGCTGGTCCCACTGTACCTTGAGGCTGCGCTGGAGAACCCTCATGTGTAGATGAGCTAAGGGTACTGTCACAATGGCAGCTGCCATATGGCCTAGCAGTTGTAATACCATTCTGGCTGGAGTCTGATTTGTGGAAATGACCCTCCGAACCAGCACTCTTAGTCGATCTGCCCTGAAGGGAGAAAGACTCACCTGGACGGTGTCCAAGACAGCCCCTATATATTGTAATCTCTGACTGGGCCAGGGGGATGACTTGGAAAGATTCAAGGTGACCCCCAGGTCTTGGAACAGTTGGAAGGTGTTTTCTAGTGTGTGACGCACCTGTTCCCTTGTGGGAGCAGTCAGGAGCCAGTCGTCAAGGTTGGGGTAGATGTAATGTCCCTGCCTCTTGAGAGCTGCTGCCACTACCACAAGACACTTGGTGAACACCCGCGGGGCAGAGGAAAGACCGAACGACAGCGCTCGAACTGGTAGTGCTCTCCTTGAAAGGTAAGCGGAGGTATTTCCTGTGGGATGGCAGGATTCTGATGTGCAAGTAGGCGCTTTGCATGTCCAGGGAGCAGAGTCGGTCCTTTTGGTAAAGCATGGGCAGCAATCCCGGCAGTGTCACCATCCTGAACCTTTTGTATTCAATGAAACTGTTCAGCTGACTGAGATCCAGGATGGGACGAAGGTCCCTTGTCTTTTTTGGGACTAGGAAGAACTGGGAGTAATACCCTCTTCCTCTTTGACTTGGTGGGACTGCCTGGACCGCCTTTTTGCTCAGGAGTGCTTAGATTGCTGCCCGGATGAGGCTTGCGTGGGATGGGGAGCAATGGGTGGGGATCGGTGGGTTGTCTGGAGGAATCTGAATGAACTGCACTGCGCGACCCCTTTCTATATTCTGGAGAACCCACTGAACATGCGGTGATGCTGGAACAACCTCTGAGGTAAAGGGAGAATCGCCCTCCTACTGCCTCCCTTGAGCTCCGCTGGAAGAGGCAGGGGCAAGCAGGTAGTCATGTAGAGGTTGTTAGAGTGGGCAAGGGAGCGCTGGCATTTTTGGCATTCTTAGGTCCCTGTGCCCCTGAAGACAGGGGGTGTCTTTTCTCTTGTAACCCCCTTTTTGCTGTTGTCATCTACCCTGCTAGCCTCGATGCTTGCGAAAGGAACGATGCCTGGATGGAGTTGGCTCAGACTTGCACATTTTGTGGACCACAGAAACTGCCACCCCCATGTTCTGCAAGCCAGTGATCATCTTTTCATCTTCCTGTCAGAAAAGAACTGGTTCTTGGAAAGGGGCATCCAGGATGGTGTCCTGCAAATCATGGTGAAGACCAGAGACCCTCAACCAGGATTAGTGCCGCAGGCATATCCCCGTGGCAGCTGCTCTAGTGGCAGTGTCTGCCAAGTCGTATGAGCACCTGAGGATGTGCTTACCAACATCAGCACCAGACTGCAGAACTGCTAAAAGTGCTATCTTATTAGTGGAGTCGGGTTGTGACTGAGCTAGGTCCATGGCCTTATTCCAGAGAGTTTTCTGATACATCACCATGTGTGCCAAAAAGTTTAACGACCGGACCGTACAAGTGGCCGAAGAGTACACTTTCCGGCCAAGATGGTCCAGTTTCTTGGACTCCTTATTCGGCGGTTGGGAGCTCATATGCTTCAGCTGTCAAGTCCTCCCATAAGAAACCATAGGATCATCAAATTAGCTTTGGGTTGCTCATTCAAATGCATTTCCCCCCTAGGGGTCCTATATAAGCTGTCAGCTTTCTTAGGAACCACCAAGATTGTGCAAGGGTGTTTCCAGGCTACTTTCATAACGTCCTGAAAGGGTTCCACCAATGGTGGGATGACTAAAGGTTTCGGGTCAGTGGCCCCCGAGAATTTCATCAGGTGGCGTCTCTCGGGGGTCTAACTCTTCCGTCTCCCACTGGTTAAGGAACTGAATGTGTCTCATCACATCTAGGAAGGAGGGATCATCCAGAGGAGACCTTGAGGAATCCTTCCGTGGGTCTGGGGATGGAAGAGACAAATCTTCTTCTGATGAATTGGAGGAGGAGGAGGAGCTCGGTGGATTCCTCTGAAGAAGTATACTGGTGTCCCTAGAGCTACTCTGGCATCTAGAAGAGGATCTGGACAATGGGTGGCGACCATGCCGCCATCGTTCGGGAGATCCTTGCCCATCACCCTCTGGAGTCGGGTGGGCCGGTGTCCAGGGTGCCGAAGGCGATCTGCGTGGAGGAGTCGGCTGCCTAGGCGGAGCCGAGACAGGGGTCCCCGCCGGGGTGGGATTTGGCTCCGGCAGTCTAGACAAAAGATCCCCCTTGATGGTGTTCCACCAGCAGCTGAAAAGAGCCCCGACCTCAGTCAAAGGGACCACAGGGCCCGGCTGGGGTTCTGGCTTCTGCATAGGGGCGCCCAGGGGGCCTGGCGTCGCATCCTGCAGTTTGTTCCCCCCTGGCATCTGGTCCAACGGTGCACTGTATCGGAGGTCTGTTCTTGTGGGACGCTGTCCCCTGGCATCATGTGCTCTGGTGTCTGGTCATCAGGCTCCCGAGGGGGAGGTAGAGGCGGAGGGAGTGACGCCTCATCCATGGTGTCCTCAGAGGAAAACATCAGGCCCCCCCCCATTGGGTCTGTAGTTGGACACTTGTCAGAGCCCTGTGGATCAGACGGTGGCTTAGAGGGTGGCATCTGGTCCGGTTCTGTAGGGAAGTCAGAGGGCGTTGAGGCTGACGTCGGTCCGGAACCCTGGCAGTCGGCAGTTTGGAAGGCGAGCGTGGTTTCTTATGGCGCTCGAGTTCCTGACATCTCTTGTTGTCGTCTGACTCTGTTGTCCTGTCCGACGACCAAGAGGCCATGGCTTTGCAGATGGCAGGCTCCGACCTGCCACCTGACGAATGGGCTGATCCTGCTGGCTGAGACCCTAGTGCAAACTTGTGTGGCCAGATAGTCAGGGACATGAGGGCCAGGGAAGGCCCTAGCCTGGAAGACTCCCCACCGTACGTCAGAGTAGAAGCAGTGGCTTCTTTGACGGTAACCCTGGGGGAGCCAGGGAAAAACGGATGGACTGAGTTTGACCTTGTGCCGGAGGCAGAACTTTTGGAAGCCTTGTGTGGAGACCTGGGGCGGGATTCTGACCTGGATCTGTCTTTGTCCTGATGATGGTGCTTCCAGCTTGATTTCTTCTCTCTGAGGGAGGAATCCTTGGTGGAGGAGGAAGACAAGCTGTGCCCCGGGTGGGTCTTCTGCATGTCGGCCACTTGTTCAAGGAGGTATGCTATCAAAGCCTTCAGGCATCGGATGCGAGTCCCCCTGTTGAAGCTGAGGCAATGTGGACAGTCGTTCGACTTATGGTTGGGGCCTAGGCAAAGCAGGCAGGCCGAATGGCCATCTTTTGCCGGGATCTGCTTGTCGCATATGCACTTCAACTTCCGCCGCTCTGTACAAGATGATGGCTGGGCAGACAAACACGATGAATTCAGCATTTCAAAGAAAAAAAACGTTAGCTGCGCGAAGTGTGAAAATGGTGGTCAAATGGAAACAGGAGCAGGGTTTTAAATAGTCGGTATCGCATCACAGCTTGCGATGCAAACTGGCTGGTCATGCTAGTCAAAATGAGAAAAGGATCGCAATAAAATGCGATCCATTTTTCTGTGTGTGTGTGGTTTTTTTTGTTTTTTTAACTGTCAACGTGTGGTCCCGCAAGCTGTGTACAGCCCTGAAATATGCCTCCAAAAAGGACATTAACGAGTCCATTCAGGTTTAATTTGTGTACTAAGTATGCCTATTTAAGTGCAGGACTTGTGTTTCCAACAATGCTTTTGTCCCCCTCCTCGAGATTATGTTTACCATGGAGTTCCTCTTTAACGTGTTTTTTCTTCTTGTGTCCAAGACTTCCACCCTCCACCCCACTCACATATGTCCTGTAAGATCACACTCTTTCCTCCAATTGGATCAAAGCCTGGCTCTGTAAATCTGCATACATGAATCCTGGCCTTCCTGCGCTTGTGCTGTTCCCTACCTCCAGCATGTAACTACTTGCACAGAGAGTACTAATTAGTGGTCAGATGGTCGGCATTGAGTATTACGGAGAGCACGGGAATGGCATGCGCATCATGGTGGGCAGAAAGTGAACAGGCATGTAGCTGGCAGCAGGAGATTGTGGTCTTGGATGGTAGCGGCATCACACAAAACAGTTTAGGATTATTTGAGGTAAGTGCAAGTGGAAAAGCAAAGTGATCGGTCCCCAGCCTGGTCATCCCCATTCCTCAACAGGACTATCCCGACTGTGCTGTTGTTGTTTCAGTCACTAACGAATGACTGTCTGCTCGCTCTGTTTAGATCTGCCTGCATTTTAATGTGGTCTGGAATCACTTTTATCAAATGACACATTTTCAGCTTAAAAAGAGCTTCAAGATATTTAATACTGCAGTGCTGATTTATTAGAGAACAGTTGTGGTTTTGTGTGTGTGTGTGTGTGGCTCACTACCTTGTATTTACTTAAAGTGGATTGCTTCTGTCATGGTTAAAAACTGCCAGCAAAAAGGTGCCTTGCAAGTTCAGCTGTTGTTCTCTATGCAAATACACCATAAATCCTGTTGCTGATTATGGACTGCTGTGAACCGATGGATCATGAAGGTGAACTCATTTGGAATAGTTTGAGCACTGGATGAGGTTTGTTTACTGTAGTTGAGACAGAAAATACAGGTTACTCACCTGTAACAGGAGTTCTAGGAATGGTATATGTTGTTCATCCACATTTATTGGCAGGTATCCTTGCCGCTTTAAATCTTGCCGGAAGGTCTTCAAGCTGGCTCCTCCCACCCACCCGGGTGGTAAAACTCTCGGCTCCGCCCCATGACGCCAGATCTGGCCCGCTGGAAGCTCAGGTTGTGCGTCGAAGCCGGGGAAGTCGGGTGGGTCGTGTGGATGAACAACATATACCATTCCTAGAACTCCTGTTACAGGTGAGTAACCTGTATTCTAGGGACATGGATATGCTGTTCATCCACACTGTCTGGCAGACTCCTAGCAGTTCTCCGGGAGGAGGAGGCAAGACGACACCCCGATACTTACTTGGGAAAGAGAGACTGGAGAACGAGGCCCCAAAACCAGCATCCCGGGCGTGACTCAAGGTCGATGTGGTAATGGGTGATGAAGGTGTGTGCTGACTTCCAGGTAGCAGCCCTGCAGATTTCCTGGATAGGGACGTCCCCGAAGCAGCCACCGATGCAGCAGTATGGCGGGTAGAATGAGCTCTTATCCCTCTGGGAGGCTCCATGCCCGCCAACTTATAGCAGAGATCTATGCAGGAGGTGACCCACCTGCCTATCGTCCGCTTGGCTGCAGGTCTGCCAGATCGCGGCTTCAGCATAGGTGACAAACAGCTGGCTAACCTCTCCCTCGACTGCCGCGGCGCCTTATAGTAAGCTTAGCCTTCAGGGTCCAAAGCATGGAGCCATATTCGCCTCTGAGGTGTGATTGGGGTAGAACACCGCAGAGTCAACACCTGGTTAAGGTGAACCCGACACCACCTTCGGAAGGAATTTGTGCGGCAAGAGGACAAACTTGTCCCTGTGGAAGACCAGGTATGAGACTCATGGAAAGCACCTGGAGCTCTTCCATCCTTCTGGCTGGACGGATAGCCACCAAGAAGGCGGTCTTCCACGACAGGTGAGAGAGTTCACACCTGTGCATTGGTTCGAATGGCTTGCCCATGAGCTTTGCCAGTACCAGCAGTAGATCCCACGGAGGTGGAGGTTCTCGTGACCGAGGGAAATGTGATCAAGGCCTTTGAAAAGCGCCAGACCACCTTCTCCTGGCAAGACTGACTGCTTCCCTGCCCGCGCCTGCAAGCAGAGATGGCTGCCAGGTGCACCTTAAGGGTCGTCGACCTAAGCCCTTGCTGAGAAAGGGACCACAGGTAGTCCAATATGCTTGCCAAGGAACAGGAGGAAGGGTCCAGGCCCTTGTCCTGACACCAAATGGAAAACCTTTTCCATTTGAGGGCGTAGCATTTTCTGGTCGACTCCTTACGGGACGCCTCAACTACGTTGAGGACCTCGTCGGAAAGACCCAAGGCCTGGAACTCTAGCCATCAGGAACCAGGCCGTCAGGTGCAGGGATTGAATGTCCGGATGGAATACCTTCCCCTGACTGACTGAGAGCAGGTCCAGGCGAGCTGGAAGCTGCCTCGGAAGCCTGGAGCTGAGGCTGAGGAGATCTGGGTACCAGTACTGGCGGGGTCAGTCTGGGGCTATCAATCACCTGCGCCTTGTCCCTCCTTGCTTTGAGCAGCACCTTGTGCATCAAGGGGAACGGGGGAAAGGCGTAGAAGAGGCCCGGGGTCCACGGCCTCGAGAAGGCATCCCCCTGCAGAGAGCCCTGCTGAGGGGGGCGGGCATGGAACAGCCTCAACTTCGCATTCTCCCTGGAGGCAAACAGGTCCACCTGAGGTGTGCCCCAATGGGAGAATAGATCTCGTACTACCTCCGGCAGGAGAGACCACTCATGGGAGGCAGCCCCTATCCGGCTTAGGGCATCGGCCAGGGTGTTGGAGGCTCCTGCCACATGAATGGCTAGGAGATCCGCCTCCAGGCTGCACACGAGTGACCAGATGCGGAGAGCTTCCCTGCATAGGAGCATGGAGCGCGTCCCGCCCTGGCGATTTAGATAGTACATGGTCGTGGTATTGTCCGTCTGGACCCGGACCACTTGACCCCGAAGAAACGGAGCAAAGGCGGTGAGAGCTAGGCGGACCGCTCGGAGCTCCAGCAGGTTGATGTGGCATCGGGACTCCCGCGGTGACCAGAGGACGTGCGCCGGTGTTCCCCAGATGGGCACCCCAACCCATCAGAGAGGCATCGGTCGACAGAGAGACCGGCTGCTCGGGCGGATTAATGGGATGCCCTCCTGCAGATGAACTGGAACGGTCCACCACTGGAGAGCGCTTCACATCCCCTGGGTCACCGCCACTAGCTGGTCCAATGGATCGCAGCGCCAGACCACTGGCTGGCCAGCCCCCACTGAAGGGGACGCATGTTCCAGCGGGCCCAACGGACCACGCTGGTACAGGCCGCCATGAGACCCAGGAGGCGCAGGAAGTCCCGGGCAGGGCACAATTGCCCAACCAGAAATGATTGGGCAAAGGAGGAAAGAACCTCAGCCCTGTCCGCCGGGAGCCGTGCTCTGGCTCGAAGAGAGTCGGGCTCTGCCCCGATGAAAAGAATCACCTGCTTCGGCTCGAGTTCCGACTTGGCCTCGTTGATGAGGAGGCCGACCTGAGAGCAAACCCGGAGGGCCAGGTCTCTGGACCGCTCCACCTCCTGTCTGGAGGGCTGCTAATGTGGTCGTCCAGGTAAGGGTAAACCCGGACCCCTCGGGCGCGAGGAATGCTGTCACCACTGCCATGCATTTGGTGAAGACCCTGGGAGCTGGAGATAAACGAAGGGCATGGCTTGGAACTCGAAGAGAACCTTCCGCTCGAAGCGAAGGAACCTTTGATGGGACAGACGGATAGGGACGTGAAAGAACGCATCCTGTAGGTCCAGAGAGCAGAACCACACGCCGTGTTCCAAGGATGGGATTATCTGAGCCAGAGTGACCATCCTGAAGGTTCGAGACCTTAGGAACTTGTTCAGATCGTATAGGTCGAGAAGGGGGCGCCAGCCCCCCCCCGTCCGTTTCGGAACCAGGAAGTACCTGGATACGAACCCCAGGTTTGAGGGAGAGTCCGCCACCTCTCTTAGTACCTCCTTCTCGAGGAGGAGAGCGATGTCGGCTCGGCGAGCTGACAGCGAGGCTTCGGACCCCGAGGCCCCCCGAGGTGCGATGGCTCTGAAGGGTGGGGCCTGCTCGAACTCCAGAGGCAGGCCCTTTCCTACCACCTCCAACATCCACCTGTCTGTGGTAATAGCAGACCAGGCGGAAAGGAAGTACCTGAGCCCTCCCCCACGAGGGGAACCTGGGGTGAGGTGACGAGGTTGGAGGCGACACCCCTCAACCCGTCACTGTGCAGGCTTGGAGGAGGGACCGGCTGAGGGACCACCTGGGCCTTTACCTCCCTGCTTCCTGGAGGAGGAAGCTGCAGGCTTGGGTTTGGGATGCCAAGCGCGAGCCTGCTGGCCCTGGTGTTGCTGGGCCGGGCGTGCTGGGGGCGCAGATGGATGAAAGGGCTTGGATTAAGGTCTGCGGCCCTTGTCCCTCTGAGCGGATGATACAGAGTCCAAGGTGGCATTGGACTTTTCGATCCTCTGGAGGTGGCCTTCCACTCCAGGGCCGAAGAGGTCGGTCCCCAAGAAGGGGACATCCGCCAATTTGTGCTGGTATCCGCTCTGAAGGTGGATATCCTAAGCCATGCCCGACGGCGATAGCCACTGCAGCCGCTACTGACCTGGCGCATGAATCACCGATGTACAAAGCAGTCTAAAGTTGCTGCTTGGCCACTGCCCTGCCCTGGTCCCGCACCTGCTTGACCGTGGTCTGCGGTCAGCCGAGATGAGGGACCACTCGTCCAGGGAGCCCAACAGGGCGTGAGAAAAATGTGCCATCAGTACGGCCGAGCTGGTCTGACGAAGGCCGAGGGAGGACGCAGCGTAGACTTTTCGCCCGCATAGTCCAATTTCTTGGACTCCTTGTCAGGAGGTTTGTCCACGTCCCTAGCGTTTCCGGCACGCCGGAAAACGCTGTCGGTAACTAACCCCTCGGCTGAGGGATGTTCCGAGAAACCTGACAGGGAACCGGTAGGGACCGCATACTTCCTGGCCATCCTGGCCAAAGGTGCAGGGCAGGAAGCAGGACGCTGCCAGAGCTCCAAGGCCGGGCCCACAATGGCCTCAGCCACAGAGAAGGCCTCCGTAGGGGAATCCCCTCGGTCCAATATCTCCGTGAGGGGATACTTGGCCCGCTTGGATACGGGCTCAAGCTGCATCCAGGTGGATTCCGAGATAAGTCTGAGCAACCCAGGAAGGACGAAGGGCTGTCGTCCAGCGACTGACCTCCAGAGGACTCCAAGTCCACTCGCTTGGAGAAGAAGGAGGAATCGTCGTCGGACTCGGAAGAGTCCGCAAAGAGCTGCCTCGGGCCTGAGCCACCCTCCACCTGCCGAGGGCGATCGGGAGTGAGGGTGACCGACAGCCTATGGGGCAGACCCTGAGCCGACTGAGAATTCTTGGTTGGAGCCCCAAACCGCGGCTGTGGAGGTGGAGGTTCCACCGGAATCGGTGGAGCAGCTGGTTTTGGCCGAACAACTGGCCTGACAACAGGCTCCTCGGGTAAAACGGGGGGTTGTTTCGGCCGCTCCGGTGACAGCCACTTAATGGCCGGGGAAGGCGTCGGCTTATTCCCGGTCACAAGGAGCTGTTGCCACATGAGGTCCTCGTATCGTCAACGCAACTTGGGTAGAAGCCTCCCCTCATCCGAGGAGGAGGAAGAGGACGAGCGGCGGCGCCGCTTACCGCGGTGCCGAGACCGCCTGTGATCACGGGATCGGCTGGACCGCGAAGAAGTCCGAGACCGAGAACCTCGGCTTTTCCGAGGACGGCGCGGAGAGGGGACGGATGGAAGCGGCTCCTCCCTCGGCTCGGAGGGAACACCTGCGCCCGGAACCGGAGGCACTGGCAAGCCCATCGGATCCTCAACCCCACCGGGAAACCGGGAGAGGGGGTCACCGGTCGACAACCCGCCAACGGACGAGAAGATCTCGACTCGCGGCTGACGGGAGTCTCGGCCAACTGACCTGACGGGACACCATGAGACCAGTGGTCGGAGCTGAACGATCGATCAAGTCGATGGTCGACAACTCGGGAGAGGGACCTTTCCCGCCCCCAAGAGCATCGATGAAGAGACTTACCCTTGTCTTTCTTCTGGACCGAGAAGAAGAAGGTCCAGCAGACGCTGGTCCCTCTCCCTAGTGGAGAGGGACAGACAAAGCTCCTTAAAAGAAGCTGTGTAAGAGGAACCCAGGAAAGCGGAATAAAAGCCGCTGTCGAGGAAGATGGTGCCCATTGGCTCCCTCTGAGGGCTTGCATCATCTGCTCCAGCTGATCCGCCGAGCCCGCCGCTGGGAAACCGCCGACCGGGCCTCTTTGACTTAACCGTGGAAAACGCTTGGCTCTAGTTGTAAACGGGCGGCACGGTCTTCGGAGGACGAGGCTGAGAAGGAAGAGCACAGGTCGCAAGCCCGCGGTCGTGCTCGAGGCTCAAACAGTCACACACGTGGAGTGCGGATCCGTCCGAGACATCTTCTGCCCACAAGGGCACCGCCGAAACCGGAGTCGATTTGTCCATCGCAGCCACGAGGGATAGAAGACCAAGTCTTTGCGAAAACTTTAAATTGAAACCAAGAATTAGGAACCAGTCTTATACGCAGAGTGTTAAGGAGGGAACCTGAGCTTCCAAGCGTAAGGAAGATCTACGCCATGGGGCGGAGCCGAGAGTTTTACACCCGGGTGGGTGGGAGGAGCCAGCTTGAAGACCTTCCGGCAAGATTTAAAGCGGCCAGGATACCTGCCAGACAGTGTGGATGAACAACATATCCATGTCCCTAGAACCTGTATTTCTCGGGACATGGATATGTTGTTCATCCACACTTATTGGCAGACTCCTAGCAGTTCTCTGGGAGGAGGGAGGCAAGGCGCACACCCCCTACTTAGGGAATAGAGACTGGAGAACCGAGGCCCCAAAACCAGCATCCCGGCGTGACTCAAGGTCGATGTGGTAATGGGTGATGAAGGTGTGTGCTGACTTCCAGGTAGCAGCCCTGCAGATTTCCTGGATAGGGACATCCCTGGAAGCAGCCACTGATGCAGCAGTATGGCGGTAGAATGAGCCTTATCCTCTGGGAGGCTCCATGCCCACCAACTTATAGCAGAGATCTATGCAGGAGGTGACCCACCTGCTTATCGCCCACTTAGCTGCAGGTCTGCCAGGTGCGCTTCAGCGTAGGGTGACAACAGCTGGCTAACCTCTCCTCGACTCTCAGCCGCAGGCCCTTATAGTATAACAGCGCCTCTTCTAGGGTCCAGAGTATGGAGCCTATATTCGGCCTCTGAGGTGTGACTGGGGTAGAACACCGCAGAGTCAACACCTGGTTAAGGTGAAACTCCGACACCACCTTCGGAAGGAATTTTGGGTGGGGCAGGACAACCTTGTCCCTGTGGAAGACCAGGTAAGGAGACTTGATGGAAAGTGCCTGAGTTTCTCCCATCCTTCTGGCTGACGGATAGTCACCAAGAAGGCGGTCTTCCACTGACAGGTGAGAGAGAGATCACACTGTGCATTGGTTCAATGGCTTGCCCATGAACTTTGCCAGTACCAGCAGTAGATCCCACGGAGGTGGAGGTTCTCTAATCGAGGGGGGAAATGTGGTCAAGGCCTTGAAAAGCGCCAGACCACCTTCTCCTGCCACGGACTGCCCCCGCCCGCGCCTGCAAGCAGAGATGGCTGCCAGGTGCACCTTAAGGGTCACGACCTAAGCCCTTGCTGAGAAAGGGACCACAGGTAGTCCAATATGCTCGCCAGAGAACAGGAGGAAGGGCCAAGGACCTGACTTCCTGACACCAAATGGAAAATCTCTTCCATTTGAAGGCGAGCATTTCCTGGTCGACTCCTACGGGATGCCTCAACTACATTGAGGACCTGTCATAGAAAGACCCAAGGCCTGGAACTCTAGCCGCCAGGAACCAGGCGCAGGTCAGGGATTGAAGGTCCGGATGGAACGCCTTCCCTGATTGGACCGAGAGCAGGTCCGGGGCGAGATGGAAGCTGACCTCGGGAGCCTGGAGCTGAGGCTGAGGAGATCTGGTACCAACTGGCGGGCCAGTCTGGGGCTATCAGAATCACCTGCGCCTTGTCCCTCCTTGCTTTGAGAAGCACCTTGTATCAAGGGAAATGGGGAAAGGCGAGAAGAGGCCCGGGTCCACTGCCTCGAGAAGGCATCCCTGCAGCGAGCCCTGCTGGGGGCGGCATGGAACGCCTCAGCTTCGCTGCCTCCCTGAGGCAAACAGGTCCACCTGAGGTGCCCTACTGGGAGAACAGATCTTGTACTACCTCCGCAGGAGAGACCACTGTGGGACGTAGCCCCAATCCGACTTAGGCATCGGCCAGGTGTTGGAGGCCCTGCCACGTGAATGGCCAGGAGATCCGCCCAGGCTGGCGAGACGAGTGACCAGATGCGAGAGCCTTGCATAGAAGCATGGAGCGCTGGCCCGCCTGGGCGGTTTAGACAGTACATGGTTGTGGTATTGTCTGCTGGATTTGGACCACTTGACCCCGGAGAAACGGAGCAAAGGCAGTGAGAGCTAGGCAGACCGTTCAGAGCTCCAGCAGGTTGATGTGACATCAGGACTCCCGCGGGGACCAGAGGCCATGCGCTTGGTGTTCCCCCAGATGGGCACCCCAACCCATCAGAGAGGCATCGGTCGATAGAGAGACCGTCAGCTCAAGGGATAAACGGGATGCCCTCCTGCAGATGAACTGAACGGTACACCACTGGAAAGCTGCCCCACATCCCCTGGGTCACTGTCACTAGCTGGTCCAATGGATCGCAGCTGCTGAGACCACTGGCTGGCCAGCCCCACTGAAGGGAGGCGCATGTTCCAGCGGGCCCAGCGGACCACGCTGGTACAGGCCGCCATGAGACCCAGGAGGCGCAGGAAGTCCTGGGAGGGCGGCATTGCCAACCAGAAATGATTGGGCAAAGGAGGAAAGAACCTCAGCCCTGTCCGCCGAGCCGTGCTCTGCTCAAGAGAGTCGAGCCTGCCCCGATGAAAAGAATCACCTGCTTCGCTCGAGTTCACTCTGGCCTCGCTGATGAGAAGGCTGACTTGAGAGCAAACCTGGAGGGCCGGATCTCTGACCGGCCCACCTCCTGCCTGGAGGGGCTGCTATCAGCCAGTCGCCCAGGTAAGGGTACACCCGACCCCTCAGGCGCCAGAGGAATGCTGTCACCACTGCCATGCATTTGGTGAAGACCCTGGGAGCTGGAGACAAGCCAAGGGCATGGCTCGAACTCGAAGGGATCCCTCCGCTCAAAAGCGAAGGAATCTCTGATGTGACGGATGGATAGGGACGTGAAAGAACGCGTCCTGCAGGTCCAGAGAGCAGAACCACACGCCGTGTTCCAAGGATGGTACTATCTGAGCCAGAGTGACCATCCTGAAGGTCCGAGACCTTAGGAACTTGTTTAGGTCATGCAGGTCGAGAATGGGGTGCCAGCCCCCCATCCGTTTCGGAACCAGGAAGTACCTGGACACAAACCCCGGTTCTGAGGGAGGGTCCGCTACCTCTCTGATCACCTCCTTCTCGAGGAGGAGAGCGATGTCGGCTCGGCGAGCTGACAGTGAGGCTGCGGACCCTGAGGCCCCCCGAGGTGCGACAGCTCTGAAGGGCGGGACCTGCTCGAACTCCAGAGGCAGGCCCTTTCCAACCACTTCCAACACCCACCGGTCTGTGGTAATAACGGACCAGGCGGAAAGAAAGTGACGGAGCCGCCCCCCCACAATGGGAACCTGGGGTGAGGACGGGTTGGGGCCACACCCTTCAACCTGTCACTGGGCAGGCTTGGAGGAGGGACCGGCCGAGGGACCTCCAGGGCCTTTATCGCCCTGCTTCCTGGAGGAGGAAGCCAACGGCTTGGGTTTGGGATGTCAAGCTCGTGCCTGCTGGCCCTGACGTTGCTGGGCCAGATGTGCCGCGAGCGCAGAGGGACGAAACGGGCTTAGCTGTGGTCTGCAGCCTTTGTCCTTCTGTGCGGATGAGACCGAGTCCAAGGTAGCATTGGACTTCTCGATCCTCTGCAGGTGACCTTCCACCCCAGGGTCAAGAGGTCGGTCCCAGGAAAGGACATCCGCCAACTTGTGCTGGGTATCCGGGCGAAGGTAGATATCCTCAGCCATGCCCGACGGTGCATAGCCACTGCGCCGCCACCTACCTGGCACATGAGTCTCCAATGTCCAGAGCAATCTGAAGCTGCTGTTTGGCCACTACTCTGCCCTGGTCTCGCACCTGCCTAACCGTGGGTCTGCAGGTCCCGGAAGATGAGGAACTCACCGTCCCAGGAAGCCCAACAGGGCACGCAGAGAATGTGCCATGAGTACGGCCGAACTGGCCTGACGTACGCTCGAGGGGAGGACGAGCGAGACTCTGCGCCCGCATAGTCCACTTTCTTGACCTTGTCGGAGGTTTGTCCACGTCCCAGCGTTCCCGGCACGCCGGAAAACGCTGTCGGTAACTAGCCCCTCGGCTGAGGGGTGTTCCAAAAAACTGGACAAGGAAACGGTAGGGACCGCATACTTCCTGGCCATCCTGGCCGAGGGCGCAGGACAGGAAGCAGGGCGCTGCCAGAGCTCCAAGGCTGGGCCCACATGGCCTCGGCCACCGGAAAGGCCTCCGTAGGGGAATCCCCTCGGTCCAGTATCTCCGTGAGGGGATACCTGGCCCGCTTAGACACAGGTTCAAGCTTCATCCCGGTGGACTCCGAGATGAGCCGAAGCAATCCCAGATAGGACGAAGGCTATCGTCCATCGACTGACCTCCAGAGGACTCCAAGTCTACTCGCCTGGAGAAAAGGGAGGAATCGCAGTCGGACTCGGAAGAGTCCGCAAAGAGCTGCCTCAGGCCTGAGCCACCCTCCACCTGCCGAGGTTGATCGGGAATGAGGGTAACAGACAGCCTATGGGGCAGGCCCTGAGCCGACCGAGAATTCTTGGTCGGAGCCCCAAATAACGGCTGTGGAGGCGGAGGTTCCACCGGAATCGGTGGAGCAGCTGGTTTTGGGCGAACAACCGGCCTGGGAACAGGCTCCTCGGGTAAGTCGAGGTGTTGTTTCGGTCGCTCCGGTGACAGCCACTTAATGGCCAGGAAGGCGACGGTGTCGGCTTGTTCCTGGTCAGAAGGAGCTGTTGCCACATGAGGTCCTCGTATCGTCGACGTAACTTACGTCGAAGCCTCCCCTCGTCCGAGGAGGAGGACGAGGACGAGCGCCGGTGCCGCTTACCGCGGTGCCGAGACCGAGACCGCATATGACGGTGGGATCGGCTGGACCGCGAAGAAGTCCGTGATCGAGAACCTCGGCTTTTCCAAGGACGGTGAGGGGAGGGGATGGGTGGAACCGGCTCTCCCCTCGGCTCGGAGGGTTCACCCGAGGGCTCCGGAACCGGAGGCACTGGCAAGCCCACGGGATTCTCAACTCCCACCGGGGAGAGATGATTCTCAGCTTCACCTGGCGACAACCCGTCCAACGGGTCGAGAAAAATCTCGACTGTGTCGACTGGAGTCTCGGTCAACTGACCTGACGGGGACACCGCGAGACCAGTGGCCGAAGCCGAACGATCGACCGAAGTCGATGGCCGACAACTCGGGGAGAGGGACCTTTCCCGCTCCCAAGAGCGGCCGATGGAGGGACTTACCCTTGTCTTCTTTTGGACTGAGAAGAGGTCCAGCAGACGTTGGTCCCTCTCCCTTAGTGGAGAGGGACAGACAAAGCTCTTAAAGGAAGCTGTATAAGAGGAACCCAGGGAGAGCGGGATAAATGCGCGGCGAGGAAGATCTTGACCCCCGCCGCCCTCCTCTTCGAGGGCATCATCTGCTCTAGCTGATCCGGCTGAGTTCGCTGCCGCGGAAAACCGACGACCGGGCCTCTTTTGACTTCACCGGAGGAAAACGTTTCTTGGGACGCCCCAGTTGTAAACAGGCAGCACGGTCTTCGAGGACGTAGGCCGAGAAGGAAGAGCACAGGTCGCAAGCCTGCGGGTCATGCTCAAGGCCTAAACAGTAGACACACGTGGAGTGCGAATCCGTCCGAGACGACATCTGCCCGCAAGGGCATCTCCGAAAACAGGGAGTCGATTTGTCCATCGCAGCCGCGAGGGATAGAAGACCGAAGTCTGGAAATGCAAAAACCTTTAAATTCGCAAAACCGAAGAATTAGGAACCAGTCTTATACGCAGAGCGTTAAGGAGGGAACCTGAGCTTCCAAGCGGTAAGGAAGATCTGGCGTTATGGGGCAGAGCCGAGAGTTTTACCACCCGGGTGGGTGGGAGGAGCCAGCTTGAAGACCTTCCGGCAAGATTTAAAGCGGCAAGGATACCCGCCAATAAGTGTGGATGAACAACATATCCATGTCCCTAGAAACAAAATTATACTTTTCTGTTAAGTTGAGAGAACAGTTTGTGCAGTCTAACTAGGCTATCCTTTTGTAAATAAGCATCACCTGGTGGTATGTTGGGCGGTGAGGGGAGGGAGCTATGGGCTGACTGTGGTCATGTTACCAGAGTGGGAGGGGCAGGGCTCCATTCTGCTGTTTGCTGCTATCCAAATTCCCCATTGTACCTAATCAGCAGCTTCAGTATGCAGGCACGCAGCATATGACAACTTTATTTTGCTAATCAATTCAATCCCCTTGCTACACATTCACTAACTAAGTAGCACTTTTCCGGGTAAAAGTGCTAATCAATTGAAAATCCTTATTTAAACCCCCTGAGGAAGTGTCCGAGGAGCCGATATGCATTGTTCCACAGCCGAAAAACAAACAAAAAAGAGGAAAAGGGGGGCCTCGCCTTTATACCGCTTGGTGATGTCAGGGTGGGGCTGATGTCGTGGGGCAGTCCTCCACCTTGGACTGCTACACAGAATTTTCTGTGGGGTCCTAGTGCCTGGTGGCATAGTCCTAATGGTTATTACCTGCTGCAAGAGCTCTATCTCAAGTGAGATCTTTGGGTGCCTGATAAGGCACATGGCCACATGGGACCTCATGCTAAAAACATGGGCATGCAACTTGACAAAAGTTTTATGATAAAAATACAATGCTGTAAACCCTCCAAGCGTGCCAGCTCTGTATTGCTGAGCAGTGGTGGAAAGTTCTCTGGCAGGCTACTGACCTGGGTTTGCACTCCGAGCTCAGAATGTCAATAGTGTAGGCTGGTAAGGAGGGCTAAGAGTGTCTGTTCAGAAAGTCTTCTCTTGGGATGGGCTGGTTACACGGAATTGCTCATGAAGCAACATCTAGAAGAGTATGTGGTGCGCTATTAATGTTGTGAATAACCATGCAGCATCAGGACCCCTGGCAGTCACCATCACGCATCATGATAATAGGTAAAAGTGGGGACAAACTGCCTCTCATTGGGCAGAATGATAGCTCTGCGTAGGGCTATATCACAGTTCATCCCAGTCATTTTGCCCCATGACAACCTGCCCCGGACTATCAACGCTGGCGTCAATCAGATACCACATCAATTAGTCCCCAAACTATTCGCCCTCAGCATAAATATTATAAAATAAACTCCAGATGGGTGCAATCCGCCCACCAGATGAGGCACTGTGCTTGAGGGTTGTCGAAATGGAAGTCATATTGTAATTGTTTGGAGTACAGTACAACATGAAGTGGGAGTGAACTGTCCGGAGACTAACTCAGATGGGAGCTGACTGATGCCGGAGCAACAGTCCAGGGCAGACTGTCGCAAAGCAAAATGATTGTGATGACTTGTGTTCCTCCACACACAGAGGGTCGTGCAGATCCACTGGGCACACAAGCACACCTACTCTTACCTTCCTCCACACTGCAGCCACTACTGGATGCATGTACTTCTCCTCTTCCTCACTCCAAGTATGGAAGTTGGGGTCTCATTAAACAGGAAAAAGCTCACCCAGGGGTTAAGCTTGAAGGTGTCGGACAGCTATGATGAGGAGAATGTCTGGAATGGCAGAGCCCTAGGTGCTAGTTATGGAATCCTAGGACAGGAAGAGGATCAAGTGAGGATGCCAGATGGATGCAGTTTAAAAGGGACAAATGGGTTGGGGGGTGTACTAAAACATTATCCTTCTGATGAACACCACATAAGGACACAATTAGGGTCCAAGAGAGCCGAAACACTAGCCTTAGCATCAGATTGATCCGATGCAAATTAAGGTATCTGATAGCAGAAATTTATTTAGTCGTTTAGCACACTAAGCTGAAAGCTTTTTTACAGGAGCGACCTGGGAGCACAAGAAGGTTAAGTGACTTGCTCAGGGTCGCACAGTATGCAAGTGGAAGCTATAGGATTCAAACCCAGGTCTGGTCTGCTGGATGTCACCAGATTTGCAGCTCAGGGCCTTAGACCACTCAGCTATAATGGCCAATCACTAAACTGTGTGAGACACGTCAGCACACCTCCTTCTCTGTGGGATAAGGCGGTGGCCCTACAGAGGAGATTTTCTTGAAATCTAATTACTGGTAAGTACTGTAACTTCTGTATCTTTTCAAGAATATCTCCTCCACAGAGTCCCACTCAAACGAATAAAGCATCAACTCCAGAAAGATGACTTCTCTGAAACTCTTGTTGAGAAATCAAAGGAGGGTGGAATCTCTAACAAAGCAGGCAATGGAGCACTGCTAGGCCAAAGCCAGACTTTTCCTGAATATCGAGCCTGAAATTTAATACTTTGTACAATATCTATGACCCCTACTCCAAGTGGCTGAATTTCAAATCCCAGGAGACAGCCCCAAAGCATGCAACTAAAGCAATAATTACGGGCCCACCACCTGCTACCCTGTCAATATGCCCCAGAAATGACCACCAGTGAGGTCATTACTGCTATTCTAAAGTTTATTGACCTTGTAATAGCAAAACATTTCAAGAAATTTCTTTTTTTTGTGGAATTTGTGCCCTGGGAGCTGTCAAAGCAGGCCCAACCTTTCTGACATTCGAACGTTGCTCAGCTCATGTCTGACAGCTGGATCCGTCATTAACTGACCACTAATGATCGATCCAGCAGCCAATCAAGCAAAGCCTTCACCTCATGAATATATAATTAGCCTTATAGTTACTTGTAACCATAGTTTTAACTAATCAGAAGTGAGGCTGCCTCTGCACAGGTCTTTGGTTAGGGCACACCTGGAGAACCGCCTGCAGTTTTGGAACTCTCATCTGAAAAGGGACAAAGAAAGACAGAAACTATTGAGCTGCAGACAACAAAAATGATCCATGGGAAGCAAGGTAAGACATACCAGGAAAGATCAGAAAGCATAAACATGTTCTCACGGGGGGGAAGAGACATGACAGAAACCCACAATTACAGTACATGTAAGGACACAACAGGGTGGTCTCCGGTTTATTTAAATTAAGGAGTAACACAACCAGGAGGGGCCACAAACTCAATTAAGGAGTAACACAACTGGGGCCAAAAACTCAATTAAGGAATAACACAACCAGCAGGGGCCACAAACTCAATTAAGGAGTAACACAACCAGAGGGGCCAAAAACTCAAACTAGAAGGCTAAACTTCAAGAAGGGTTTAAGGAAATACTTCCTTACAAAGAATACTGTGGATAGGTAAAACAATCTAGCCAGTATTGTGATCACTGAGGCCTTTTGCCACCCTTCGTATCCTATTCTGAAGGCTGGCCCATAGCGAGCCAGCGCTTCCTGTCCTCGAGGGGCTCAAAGCATAGAGAGACAAAGGCCGCACCTGCACGTGTCATGAGGATCAGTAGCTGATATTTCATGATGGCACAGAACACAAAACTTAAATCCAGGCTTCCTGTGATCCATTCTGCAGAAGAGATAGCACTGAGGAAACCCAAAACAATTTTCAAAACTTTGAAATAATGGTTCGCTAATGGAGCAGAGAAAATCCTTACTTAGCGGAGTTGCTAAGGTAGCGACCTGTTCTTCCAGCAGAAATAAAGCTCTGATGTCACAGGGCGAAGTCAGGGATATATCTCAGCCCTGGGGTTGGAGGATCGTAGCATGGAAATGTGCCAGCCAATCATCACATTCCAGTGGACCCGCGAGAGTGTGGATAATGTACCATATCTATGCCCCTAGAAAGTATAGTTACGCAAGAAAGTCCAGTTATGTAAGAACTTGCTGTAAGGGTATATCTTCGAGAACAGCTCTTGCAGCAGTTTACACCATTAGGACTGAAGCCAGCAGGCGCCAGGACCCCACGGAAAAATTCTAGCTAGTAGTATCCAGCGGGGGACCACCCCTGACGTTGGCCCCTTCCCGATGTCAGGCATCACATAAAAGGGGGCAGTCCCCCAGCATCCCCAGTTCTCCCGCCGGAGACTCCCAGCCTAAAGGTGACATCTGAAGGGGAGACCGAGGATCCGCTTCCAAAGGAAGGTTTGTAGTAGGCGTCGAAAGACGCGGTAGCTTAGAAACTAGGTCAGAAGACTCAACCTCCAGAGGGGAAGGTGGGAGGGAAACTACCTGCTGCAAGAGCTGTTCTCGAAGATCTACCGTTACGGTAAGTTCTCACATAACTGTACATCTTACTTTGAGAAACAACTCTTGCAGCAGGTTACACCATTAGGACTGATTCCCAAGCAATAAGGGAACGATTTGTTATTGGAAGGATAGGAGAGATGTCTCAGACATCAGGACAAAAGTCCTGGAAGGACTGCCAAGCCGAAACCAGCTCAGTGTCTAGAGGCAATATCCAAACTGTAGTGCCTGATGAAGGTGTGTACAGTGCTCCAGGTTGCTGCCACACAGATGGCTGAAATGGAGACATTTTTGAGCACAGTGAAGGCAGTAGCCACCCCCAGTGAAGAGGTAGCCACCCCCCTCATAGAATGACCTTCTACCGGTCTTGGTAAAGGTTTGTTGTGCTTCTGGTAACAGAACATAATGCACTTTACCAGCCATCGAGAGAGCGACTGTTTGGAGACGAGAGCACCGGGCATTCTTTGTGCGTAGGAAACAAAGAGCTGGTCCGACTTACTATGTGCCTTGGTTCTGGTCAGATAATATCTAAGACACCTATGCACATCCAGAGTGTGCAACAGGGCTTCCCCCCAATTACAGTGATCTGGGTAATACACCGGCAGGTCTATATCCTGGTTGACTGTGACCGCCGAAACCACCCTGGGAAGGAACTTACCATTTATTCTTAAGGATACCCTGTCCTTGTGAAAAACCAAATAAGGATCTTTGCACGTAAGTGCATGAAGCTCAGAAATTCTTCTGGCAGAAGTAACAGCAACTAAAAGGAGCGTCTTCCAAGCGAGGAGACGCAGCTTGCAATCCATGGCTGATTCAAAAGGGGGCAGCGTAAGCTGCTCTAGAACAAAAGGAAGCTCCCAAAGTGGAACTGGATCTTTGATGGGAGGTCTCAAGTGCAGGATGCTGCGCAAAAAGGCGCGAGAAGCCTCTAGTTGAGCAAGAGACCTGTGACCTATCAGAGAATGGTACGATGAAATGGCGCATAGGTGAACGTTAATGGAGGAGTAGGCAAGACCTGCCTCGTAGAGGGATAGGAGGTAGTCTAAAACAGACCTCTCAGAACAATCCAATGGGGTCAATCCACGAGCTTGAGACCAAATACAAAATCTGTGCCACTTCATGGCATAAGTGGAGGGTTTTCTGGCTGCTACCAGAACGTCTGCAACTTCCTGAGAGACCCCGTATCTCAGGACTACTATGTCTTTAGGAGCCAGGCATGCAGGTTCAGAGACCAAGATGCGGATGGACCAAGGAGCCTTTCTCCTGGGACAGAAGATGAGCTGAATGGCAGAGACACCGGAGGTTCCTGGGCCAGCTGATGTAAGAGAGAACCAAATTTGCTTGGGCCAAAAGAGCTACTAGAATAAAGACAGCCCACTCTTGTCGGAGCTTCAATAGAACCCTCTGGATCAAGGGAAGGGCGGAAAGCATAGAGGAACCCGCCCATCCAAGAGAGGGACAACGAGTCTCACCAGAAACACCAGGCCCTGGATCTAGTGAGTAGAAATTGGGCAGTTTCTGTTGGATGGGGCATAAAGAGGTCTAATTCTGGTGTCCCCATCTGCGGAACAGATCCTCTGAGACTTCCTGAAGCAGTTCCCATTCGTGGACTCTGGCCTGTGATGACTTAGACTGTCCATAATAGTGTTGTCCACTCTGGGAACATGCACTGCAATGATATCTGTGCCGTGTTGCAGTACCCAATTTCACACCCTTTCAGCCTCCTTGCAAAGGGGGTAGGAATGAGTGCCTCCTTGTTTGTTGAGACAGTACATCACCGCGGTATTGTCTGTTTGTACCAGAAGAGTACCCAGTGGAATCTCTGTCTGGAATGCCTGTAGGGCGTATAGGACGGCTCTCATCTCCAGAATATTTATGTGAAGCTGGGACTCCAGAGACAACCAGGAGCCTTGAGACCTGACCCCGCTGAGGTGAGCTCCCCATCCAGACCCCGAGGCATCCGTGGAGAGAGTCGCTGAAGGAGGTGGCCCAATGAAGGGGACTCCCGTTGAGAGGCGGTCTGGTACAAGCCACCAATGCCAGTCTCGGGTGACGGCGTTCGTGATCTGGACTGGATGCTGCAGATCATTTTGCTTTTGGTCCCTTTGTGCCCTCAACATCCACTGGGTGACCCGCATGTGGAGTCGACTAGGGGAACCATTGCAATGGCAGCTGCTATTTGTCCGAGCAGGCAAAGGACGGTCCGGGCGTACTGTCTTCTTTCCTTTATATCCCTTATGAGGGATCTGATGCATTGTACCCTGTCCTGAGGAAGGATGCCCTTCCTGAGTGGTGTCCAGAACTGCTCCTATGAACTGCAAGTTCTGAGATGGGACAAGGTGCGACTTTTCCTGGTTGATGGTGATGCCCAGTGATAGGAAGAGGGAACAGGTATCCCGTGTCAGTGGACATCAGGGCAACCTGTGAGGGTGCCATGAGGAGCCAGTCGTCTAGATAAGGAAACACATAGTGGCCCCGTCTCCTGAGAGCTGCTGCCACGACTGCCCTACACACTTCGTGAATACTCGAGGTGCTGAAGACAGCCCGAAAGGAAGGGCTTGGAGCTGGTAGTGGCGTCCCAGAAAATCTAAACGCAGAAATTTCCGGTGCGCTTGAGCGATCAAGAGATGTAGGTAAGTGTCCTGCATGTCCAGTGATACCAGCTAAGCACCCTTATTGAGCATGGGAATGAGACCTGGCAGGGTCACCATGCGGAAGCGCTTGTACAACACAAATGTGTTGAGGTCGCTGAGATCCAAGATCGGGCGCAGGTCCCCTGTTTTCTTTGGAACCAGGAAGAAGTGAGAATAGTAACCTTTTCCTCTCTGGTTGGTGGAACATGCTCTATGGCCTCCTTGTGAGGAGGGCAAGATCTCCTGCTGGATAAGCAGGCATGCTGACCAAGTAGCGGGAGGCAGGGAGGTCTGAATGGTGGGAGGTCGAGGAACTCTATAGGTGACCTCGTTCGACCAACTGCAACACCCACGGTCGGAGGTTATCCTCTACCATCCCGAAGGTGATGAGAGATCGACCCCGACCTTCTGCTTAATCCAGAAGGAGGGGCGGGAAGGGAGTTATGCTGTGGTGGTATTGGACCCTTGCTGGCTGAGGCTGCTCTGGGATGCTTTGGGAAAGGCCCATGAGGAATCTGGCTTGATTTTTGCGAACAAAGTTGCCCCTGGGTTGCTGGCGGAGCGTGGCTGCTGCCGTTGTTGGCGGCCACGCACGGTTCTGGTTCCTACAAAGGAACGGACTTAGTCTGTACATGGCCTGTACAGTCCTGACTGCCTTCCCAGTGTCCTGTAGACTGGTGATGACCTTCTCGCATTCCTCACCGAACAGGACCGCTCCATTATAAGGGACATCCAGGATGTTCTTCTGGATGTCCGAGGTAAACCCGGAGACTCTCAACCACGAGTGTCTCTGGAGACAAACGCCTGTGGCTGCTCCCCTGGCTGCTGAGTCCGCTGAGTCGTAGGCGGCTAGGAGAACATGGGTCCAAATGTCTGACCCAGTTTGAAGGAGGTTCAGCAGTTCCTCCTCCTTTTCACCATCTGGAAAGTCTTTTAGAACATCTTGGCCCTGTTCCCAAAGGGCGTTCTGAAACTGCACCATGTGCATCAGACAGTTTAGAGACCTAATTGAGCATGTAGCAGCCGCATGCATGCGTCTTCCCATAGAATCTAATCGCTTAGATTCCTGGTCTGGAGGCTGGGTACTCAAATGCTGAGGCTGCTGGGACCTATAGTGAGAGGCAGTGATGACCAGGGAGTCGGCCAGGGGTTGCTCGGCCAAATACAGGTCCTCCATGGGATCCCTGTAGAGGCGGTCAGCCTTCTTTGGAACAGCTGGTGTGCAATGCGGACGCTTTCAAGTTGTCTTGGTGAAATCTGTAAAGGTGTTCACTAAAGGTGGGACCACCACAGGCTTCAGGTCTTTCTGCCTGAGGTAACGGGCAAGGCGTTGTCTCTCGGGGTCTAAGTCTTCTGTCTCCCGTCCCATATTTTCCTGGATGTGCCTCATGATTTCGGAAGGAGGGATCATCCGGAGCGACCTTGGAAGGTCCCATGGGTCTGGCGATGGGGACTGAGGAGATGGAGACCTGGAGGTGTTGGGCGTATCCGGTCTGGAGTCATCTCCCGGTGAATGGCGTCTGCCCTGGGCGCTTTGAGCTCGGGAACCCTGAGGGAGAGTGTGATGGGAGTTTTCTGTCTCTCAATCGGTCCCGAGGAGGTGGAGTTGGTTCCTTGGGGGTCAGGGGTCTTGAACCTTCAGCGCCCGAGGAGGAGGAGGAGGAGGAGGTGGAGGACATGGCTGAGGCTTAGGGGGAACCACGTCCTTCCTTATGGTTTCCCACCAGAAGGCGAACAGTTCTTTCATCTCCTGAATATTCATACCGCACGACGGGCCCGTGTGGGGTGTGGTCTGTCGCCGTGGTCGGGCGTCGGGTCCCGGGGAACCACCAGGTCTGGCGACAACTCCCTGGGTAGGCCGGCGTCCTCCGTGTCGCCCGTCTGGTTGTCCGGCGGCATGGTAGCCTCTTCACCTGATGACCCCTGACATCCAGTGTTCACCGGCGTCAGTACTACTGACGTCCGGGTAGTCTTTTTGTGGCGCTGGGTCGGACCTCTTCTTGGTCTCTGACACCCGCTTAGGGGACGTCAGCTCTGCAGTCTTCCTTTCAGGGACCTTGAGATTGGGAGACTGACCTGATGTCGGTGTCCTGGCTGGTCAGGACGCATCGCCCGATTTGGAGGAAGACTTTTTGTGCCTGTCGTAAGAATCAGGCTTGGAGGCTTCCAGTGCCCGAGTGGTCTTGAGCAGGTGTAAGGAGGCTGAGGAGCCCCCTGAAGACCTTACCTTAATGGGGGAGGTTGGGAGCGAGCCCGGGGAGAAGATCGGTTGGACCGTGTAGAGCTGGAGCTGACCCCAGACTCGGAGGCTCGGCTGGGGGATCTCACCCTGTCAGAGTCCCGATGCCTGTTCCGGTGTTTCCCTGACTTGTGGGAAGATTCCCCTTTGGAAGAAGGTCTTTTCTCCATTTTCTTCAATTTCTCCTCAAGGAGGGACCCCTGAAGGGCCTTTTGGCAGTGGATCCGGGTTCTGCTATTGAACTGCTGGCAGATTGCACAGGCCTGGGACGTGCTCGGGCCTAGGCACCCGACACAGGCCAATGAATGGTCTGCAAAAGGGATGTGCTTACGGCAGGCACACTTAAGGGATGTCCTTGAGAGAAGGGTAGGAGAAACAGACATGGATTGAGATTTTTTGGAAGATAAAGATTTCACGAGTCGTATCGTTAATGCAGGCGTTCGTGAGGCCAATGCTGGCGAGTCGATGGCGGGAAAAGAACTGGGGATGCTGGGGGAACGCACCCTTTTATGTGATGCCTGACGTCGGGGAGCCGACGTCACGGGTGGTCCCCCGCTGGATACTGCAAGCTAGAATTTTTCTGTGGGGTCCTGGTGCCTGCTGGCTTCAGTCCTAATGGTGTAACCTGCTGCAAGAGCAGTTTCTCGAAGTAAGATCTTACCATAACAGTAGATCTTTGAGAGGAGTTCTTGTAGCAGGTTACACCTGAGAAGCTGCAAGCTCAAGACCTCAAAAAACTTCAAGTCAGCAGTATATAGCGGGGACCGCCCCCGACATTGGCCCGCTCCTGACATCTGCCTATGGTATAAAAGGGGTGGTCCCCCAGCACCACCTCAGTTCTCCCGCCGGAGACCCTGGCAAGCACAGTGATTAGAGAACCAAGGTTTTCCTCTGAAACCGCAGAAAAGGTAACAGTAATGGAGAGGCATTCACCAGGGGGATGGAGGGAAGGAAAGCAGCAGCTGCTGCAAGAGCTCCTCTCGAAGATCTACTGTTACGGTAAGTTCTTATGTAACTGTACTATCTCACTTCGAGGGGGCTCTTGCAGCAGGTTACACCATAAGGACAGAGTCCCATGCAGTGAAAGGACTGATTCCGTCAGCTGGGAGGAGGTAGAGGTCAGCGTAAGGCTCCGAAGAGAACAGGCCCTGTAGGACAGCTAGTCCAAACCACCCTGCCTAGATGCAATGTCCAGACTGTAATGGTGAATGAAAGTGTGGACAGAACTCCAAGTGGCATTGCACAAATATCAGCAATGGACACATTTCGGAAGGAGGCAAAGGAAGCCGCTACATCCCTGGTAGAATGGCCTTTAATCGGGCCTGGTAAAGGCTTGTTGTTCTTACGGTAACAATAAACAATGCAATTAACTAACCATTTGGACAAACATTGTTTAGAAACAGAAGCCCCTTATTTCCTCGGGATGAATGAAACAAATAACTGATCAGACTTTCTGATGGCTCAGGTGCAATCCAAATAACAACGAAGCACCCGGTGGACATCCAGAGTATGCAGTAAGGCCTCCCTTGGATTCGAATAAGCTGGATAATACACAGGCAAGTGGATGTCTTGATTCAGAGTAAACTTGCACACCACTATAGGAAGGAACTTAGGATTGGTCTGTAAGGACACTATCCTTGTGGAAAACTAAATAGGGCTCTTTACACATCAGAGCCTGAAGCTTGGAAATCCTCTGAGCAGAAGTAATCGCAACTAAAAATAACGCTTTCCATGACAAAAAAGCTTAGCTTGCAGCTTACGGCAGGCTCAAATGGAGGCAAAGTAAGTTTTTCTAGAATGAACAAAAGATCCCATGGAAGGACAGGGTCTCGGATGGGAGGTTTCAAACCCAGTATACCCCTCAAAAAGGTGTGGGAAAGATCAAGTTGGGCAAGAGTCTTACCTTCTGTAGGTGCATGGTACGCAGAGATGATGAATAAGTGCACCTTAATTGATGAGTAACTCAAGCCTGAGTCCGATAAGGAAAGGAGGTACTCTAGAACGAGTTTCACCGGACAGGTGAAGGGGTCCAAATAACGAGCGGTGGCCCAGATAGAGAACCGCTTCCACTTCATGGCATAAGTGGATCTAGTGGAGGGTTTCCTGGCTGCCACTAGGACAGCTGCAACCCGGGGAGAAACCCCAAATCGGGCAACTAAGACTGCAGGAGCCATGCATGAAAAGGTGCAGTGACGAAGTCCGGATGGACCAGGGTGCCTTGCTCCTGATAGCAGGTCGGAATACAGAGGCAAGGGAATCGAAGGCTCCACTGCTAATTGCTGGAGTAGTGGAAACTAAATCTAGCGCAGCCAGTAAGGGGCTATCAGGATCATCTCTGCCCCCTCTGACTGCAACTTGAGCAGAACCCTCTGCAGCAATGGAAAGAGAGGGAAGGCGTACAGAAACCTCCCTGTCCAAGATAGGGACAATACGTCTCGACAGAAAATACCAGGCCCTGGATCTAGCAAGCAGAAACTGGGCAGTTTTGAGTAGGATGTGGATGCGAACATGTCCAGTTCGGGACGGCCCCACTTGTAGAAGAGATCTTCAACCACAAAAAGTAGTTGTTCCCATTCGTGAGCCTTGGACCGGGAATGGCTTAGACTGTCGGCCAAGGTGTTTTGGACGACTGAAACATGCACAGCAGTCAGGTCCAGGAGATGCTCGATGGCCCAAAACCAAACTCTCACTGCCTCCCTGCAGAGGGGGTAAGAATGCATTCTCCAATGCTTGTTTACATAAAAGACCACAGACATATTGTCCGTCTGGATCAAGAGATGACCCAGGATCATCTGGAAAGCTTGTAGAGCATACAGACTTGCCTGTATCTCCAAAACATTGATGTGGAGATGCTGCTCCAGTGGGGACCAGGTCCCTTGAGTCCGACAGTCTGCCAGATGGGCGCCCCAGCCCTGATCCAACGCATCCGTGGTCAGGATCTGACAAGGTGACTCCCACCAGAAATGAACCCCCTTAGAGAGGTTGGAGGGGTCCAGCCACCACTTCATAGTCTGATGCACTGAGTTGGAGACCAATACCAGTTGTTCCAAATTGTCTGTGCACTGATCCCATTGGACCCGATGGTTCCACTGGGCTACCCTATATGCAGACGAGCCAAGCGTACTGTTGCAGTGGCCGCTGCCATATGTCCCAGCAACTGTAGAACCGGTCTGGCTGGAACTTGGCGAGACGACGAGACCAGCTGAGCCACAGTCCAAAGGCGCTTTGCCCTGTTTGGAGGAAGAAAGGCTTTGCCGTATGCAGTGTCCAAGATCGCCCCTATGTATTGGAGTCTTTGACTTGGCCAAGGGGATGATTTGGGGAGACTGAAAGTTATCCACTACTAGTATACTAGTTATACACGACTTCTACACTAACCTTTTTAAAAGGGACAAGCTTCATCAGTCGCTTAACCCAGGTTTACATTGTTTTAATGCCTGCTAACAGTTTGGTTATTCAATTATTTACTCTCTTTTTGTGTAACAAGACTCTTTGGCTGCAATCCTCACTTGTATAGTATGCACACTATTGTGCTCCAGTTTTGCAACTTGTTCAATTTTTGCTCTAGTTTTAGTCTACTTCTAATGCCTTTCAAATACTGATGCATATATTCGTTGTTCTAATGCCTTTCTAAATCCTGTCCGCACATTTTAAGTTATTCTTATTTCCTGCTTAGTGTATTCCTGCACTACTGTGCTTCTCTTATAACTTGTCTAAACTGTACTTGTACCATGATGTGGAATCTATGTAAAAGTGCCTCCGGCTCAAAGGTGTTAATCCGAAATTTTAATAAATATCCCCAGATCCCGAAACAGCAGGAAAGTGGCCTCCATGGTCCTGAGCAACTTCTCCTTGGTGGAAGCCATCAGAAGCCAGTTGTCTAGGTAAGGAAGACATAATGAGCCTTACCTCCTTAAGGCTGCTGCCACTACTGCAAGGCACTTCGTAAAGCCTCATGAGACCGAGGACAGGCATAATGGCAGGGCCCAAAACTGGCAGATGTTTCCTTGGAAGCAAAGGAACCTTGGAAGCAAAGGAACCTTGTGTGGGGTGGGAACATCAGTATGTGCAGGTAAGTGTCCTGCATGTCCAGAGAACAGAGCCAATCCCCCTGATGATGCAAGGGGAGAAGGTTTGGAAGAGTGACCATCCTGAACCGCTTGGGCCTGTTTTGGCAGGAGTGCCTGGATCTCATCTTGAATGAGGCGATATGGGCCTGAGGGTAATGGGAGGAGGCTGGAGGATTGTCAGGAGGAATTTCAAAAAATTCTAGGGTATGCCCCTGATCCACTAACTGCAAAACCCTTTGATCAGAGGTTATTGTACGCCAACCCTCTCGGTAGAGAAACGACCTCCCACCGTCTCCCCCAGGGATTTGGCTGGGGGAGTCGGGTAAGGAGTCAGGCTGAGGCATCAGGGATAGGAAACGCGGCCCTGGAGGTTCTGGGTGCTCTCAGTACTGAACCTCCTGTGGCTTGGAAGTAGCCTTTCTCTTAAAGGCACTTCTGGGATGTTGACCTCTGAGCTGCTGTTTGGAGGTGCAATGAAAGGACTGATGCTGTGCCAATTTAGGCTGAGATTGGTACAGTGTATGGATCAATGTATAGCCTTACCCGACTCTTAGAGGTGAGTGATGATATTTTTGAGAATCCTTGCCAACAAAACAAGGCCCCTGAAGAGTGCATCTAGAATCTTAGACTGAACCTCTGGAGCGAAACTGTAGACCTCGCCAGAATTAGCGCCAAGACAACCCCATAGCTGCAGCCCTACCTGTAGAGTACGCAGAGTCATATGAGGCTCGGAGAATGTGACTCCCCACATCAGAGTCCAATTTTAAAAGGTGCAGCTGTTCAGCCTTCCCGGGAAGATCAGGCAGAGTCTGTGCCACCTCAAAAGCCTTCTCCCACAGGGCATTCTGATATTGAACCATGTGGGCAAGGAAGTTGAGGGTGGCTGAGGAGTAGACTTTTTTAACGAAAGTCATTCTTCCTAGAGTCCTTGCTGGGAGGCGGAGTGCTAAAATATTGGTGTCGCTTAGAATGGTCAGGGGCCGCGTTAAAAAGGACCGAGTCAGCCTCAGGGTGCTCCCCATAAAAGGGTTTGTTTCTTGTAGCATTATACAGGCTATCTGCCTTCTTAGAGGTCACTGGTGTAGTGGAGGGGTGTTGCCAAGCAGCCATATTAACATCCTTGCAGGAGTCGATCAGATGAGGAACGACGCAAGGCAAGGACTCCTCCTCACGGAGGAAAATGGCTAGCCGATGTCGCTTGGGATCCACTTCCTCAGTGTCCCAACTCATAAGAGGCTGGTTGTGTCTCATCACATCCGTGAAAGCTGGGTCATCTGGAGGAGACCGAGGGGTGTCGTTGGGCTCCTCTGGTTCTGAGGGTAGGTCAGAGTCCCTGGAGGAGAAGGAAGAGGAATATTCCCCTGATTCGTCTGAATCTGGAGAGGGTGAGCGGTGAGGTCTATGTCGGTGGGTCCTCCAACGACTGGTGACAGCTCCGTTTGGTTCTGGAGTAGGTTCCTTAGGAGGTGGCGTCGGGGCCTTACTAGGGAAAACCTGCTCCTTTGTCGGACTGGGAGCAGAGTCCCTTGGAGTCAGAGTTGAGGGCTCCTTCCGGGCCTCCTTATACTTAAAGTATGCCCACCAGGCCGCGAAAAGGGCGTTGAGGTCTATGGGCGGATTCTGAGGCATGGCTGTGGGGTAGGCTGGGAGGGTCCTGGCTTTTTTTTTCTTCAGGCTGCAGTAACCCTGGTGTCAGATCCACCAGCGTTGGTTCCTGTGGTAAGGAACCACCCAGCGCCAGTCTGACTGATGCTGAGAGACCAGGCATCAGCTGTGCGATGGCTGGTCCAGCCAGCAACTGTGGAGGATTAGTGGAAGATGGTTGAGGTGTCGCCAGGGTTGATGCTGGGGAGACCGGCATGGGCGATAGCGGTCTGGTGAAGCAGCCGGCACTTGCCTAAAGTGAGAAGCCTGTCCTGAGGAGAAGACTCCTGCCGGAAGAGGTGTCTGTCCCAATGTCTGGAACCAACTTCGCCACGGTCCAGATAAGATTTTGGGATGAGTACTTTTACTACTCATTTTGAAACTGAGGTGAGTAAACCAAATTCAGATGCATACAAATGTCTGGACGGAGTGGAGCAAGGAGTACATTTAAAAACAATGGGAGTGTTTTTCTAGATAAGAATTGATCAGGTGCCAACAATGCTCCAGATAATGTTGGCAGGAGTAATTTACTCACCAGTTTTTAAAACTAGTGAGTAAAACAAAATTGGGATGGATATGAGTGCTGTAAATCTAGAAAAAATGCTCCTTTTGAATCACCAAACATGTTATGAAGCACTATTCTTTGGAGTGTGGAGTATTTAACAAATGTTGGGTGACTATCAGTACTCGTTAAAAAAAAACAAACAAAAAAAAAACTTCTGAAGAGTATTTCCTAAAATGAGGCAACTAAAATAGGTTGGTACTCCCCTTATCTGGAGCCCTGGACTTCGCAGACGCCTTGACCAGGAAGGTGACGGGCAAAGACCCGCCACCTGAAGAGGACCCGGCCGAGCCACCTGGCTAAGGACCCACCTGTTGAATGGGTGTTGAATGGGCCTGAGCTTCAGGGGCTAAGAGGCTGGGGACAAAGTCCCGAGCCCCAAAGAACCACCGCCCGAGACAGAACAGCAGGTGGTTTCACCACTGGGAGCCCGGAGGAAGAAAGGGCTGCCAGAGTGGAAGGGGCTGATCTCGTGGGGTGGGGGGACGGGACCGTGTTTGGTGCCTGACTTGCGCAGGGACCTGGAGTTGGAAGCTGACTGGGTTTGTCCCTGTGCTTCTCCCACTGTTTGTGCTTTCCCGAAGATTTCTTCTCCTTGGCCGAAGAAAAGGATGCCCTGGAGGCTGTGGAAGAGGAGGTACTTTGGAGCTCCTTCTCCACCACTGTGAGTTTTTGCTGCAGTAAGAAAGCTTCCAGGGTCTTCTGGCGAAGGTCGGGTGTACTGGTGAAAATCCTGGCAGCACAGACAGGCCTCAGTGCTGTGGTCCAGGTTTAGACAAAGCAGACATGATGAATGGCCATCCTTGTAGGGAAGTTATTTTCCACAAGAACACTGCTTGCTGCCGCTCTACAGACGAGGAGGGAGAAGACATGCATAGATTGCTGTAAATATGAAGAAAAAATTAGAAAATAATAAAGCACAGGTAGGGCAAAGAAAATTGTTGACTAAAGCAAAAGGTGTCCATGAAGGTCTGACTTGCGCAGGTCGATGGCGGGAAAAGAATGGAGGTGGTGCTGTGGGACCACCCCTTTTATATTATAGGCGGATGCCGGGGGCGGTCCCCTGTTATATACTGCTAGCTATAAGTTTTCCGTGGGGTCCTGGTGCCTGCTGGCTTCCGTCCTTATGGTGTAACCTGCTATAAGAGCCCGCTCGAACTAAGATCAGTTGGTTCACTGCCTCCTGTTTAAGGGACTGCTCGTGCAACATCTCTACAACCTGGCTGAAAGCGCCTGCCAGCTGACTGTGAACAGGAGATCTGCACCCAGGCTGTGCTCGAGGGTACAGGTGCGGAGGGCCTCCCAACACATGAGAAGGGAGTGTGTTCTGCCCTGCCTATTTGGGTAGAACATGCTCATGGTGTTGTCCGGTTCGACCTGTATGACGTGACCCCTGATGCACAGAGCTCCAGCAGGTTTATGGGTGACCAGAACCCGTGGTCTGCGTGGTCTACCAGGTGTGCTCACCACCCCTCCACAGATGTGTCCGTCAAAAGCATAATGGTGGCTCTGGACAGACAAATGGGATTCCTTCCTCCAGATGTTCTGAGACTAGCCACCACTGGATGCATCTCACATCAGTGGTCACTGTGACGGCTAGTCCAAGTGGTCTAGGCACTGGGGCCACTGATGGCCCAACTCCCACTGTAGGTCGCACATCCAAGCAAATGTTCCCACCAGACCACAGTGGTGCAGGACGCCATGTACCTCAGCAGCCACAGAAAATCCTGGCCAGGGTCCGAGAGCCCAACCTGAAATGACCGGGAAAAGGAGGTCAGATCCAGTGCCCAGCATACAGAGAGGCAGACCTTTGCTCGCAAGAAGTCTAGTTATGCCCTGATGAACTTGATCACCTGTGAGGAACCGGTTTAGACTTGTCCGGGCTGACCAACAGGCCCAGGTCTTGGCATGTTTAGAGGCCAGATCTTTGACCTCTCGACAGTCTCTTTGGATAGCCTAGTCAACAGCTAGTCATCCAGGTAGGGATACACCATGATGCCCTTGTACTGCAGGCAGGCTGTTATCACTGTCATGCAGTTGGTGAAGACCATGGATGGGGATAAGACTGAACAGCATGAGGTGGAACTGGTACAGTACCCCTTCCGCATGGAACTGGAGGCACCAACAGAGGCACGGATGGACTAAAATGTGGAAGAAAACATCCTGTAGGTACAGAGAGCAGAACCATAGGGCATGCTCCACAGACAGAATGATCTGATTCAGGGTGACCATCCAGAACTTGTGCTTCAGCATGAACTGGTTCAGATCATGTAGATCCAATATGGGGCATCAGCTTCCTATCCATTTCAGAAACAGAAGTACCTGGTTAGGTAAATCTGACTGGCTAGGGCAACTGGGACACAAGCAGTGGCTCCTTTTACAAGGAGCTGAGTGACATCCTCCCAAATACAAATAGCATGTCCTGTGACACCCTGGACTCTCAAGGGGCATGGAGTCAGTAAGGTGGGCAAACCTCAAAGCCAGAGGCAGCCTCTGCCTACCACCTCTAACACCCTCTTGTCTGTAGTCATAGTAGACCAATGTGGCAAGAAGAAAAAATTACTTACCGTAGTAATGTTATTTTTTCTAATGGAGTCTTGCTGAATTCTGACTTTATGCAGTTAGCCCCAGCACTTGAACTGCTCCGGAGAGGAAAGGCTTAACTCTATGCAGGAACACAGAACAAGCTTGGTTTTCAAACCTCTATCTCTGGTACATATCAGTGTAACCATCAGATTCTTACGAGCACTATACTAGCTAACTAATAACTATATAAATTGTTTTAAATTTTAAGCCATAGGTAACAAATGCTTGGGTCCAAAAAGACTCAAGTCGAGCAAGAAGAACCATATGTAAATAGTGAAAAATGCAATAACAATAAAACAAAAAGACTCCACCTGGCCAGGAAGGGTACAAAGGTACACCTCTGGGGTGCAGCACTGTGCCTGCCAACCCACATCTCAAAAGACTAGGTTCTGAAAGGGGTGGCAGGGAGGGCGGTCAGAATACAGCAAGACTCCATTAGAAGAAACATTACTATGGTAAGTAATTTTTCTTCAAACAACATGAAGTCCTGCTGTATTCTGACTATATGCAGACTACCAAGCAGTTACCCCCTGGAGGAGGGGATAACAGAACCTTACTTTAGGAACAAGCTCTGCAGTACTGCTGTGTCAAACCTAGTATCACTCCTAGTCCGGGTGTTCAGAGTGTTATGCTTGGTGAATGTATTAACTGTTTTCCAGGTGGCTGCTTTGTAAATTTCCACCAAGGGAATATCCCTATCTGCTGCCAGGGAGGCAGCTGTACCCCTGGTCGCATGAGCCCTCAGGCGTGAGGGGGGCTCTTTCCCCAATTCTGAATAGCAGAACTGAATACAGGAGACAATCCACCTGGCAATAGATCTTTAATTGGCAGGTCTACCTTTCCTACTTCCTCATAAGTAAGAAATAACTGGGTAAATCATTCCTATGGGCCTTCGTATGCTCTATATAATAGCTAAGTGCCCTCTTCACATCCAGACTGTGCAACCTTCTCTCCCCTGAGGAAGAATGGTCAGCGAAAAACACAGGCAGACACACAGATTGATTCAGATGAAAATCCAAAACCATTTTAGGAAGAAACTTTCCATTGATCCTAAGGACCATCTTATCCCTATGGAAGGAAATGAAGTCAGGTTCAACTGACAGAGCCTGCAATTCAGCGATTCTCCTGGCAGAAGTAATGACTACCAGAAAGACAGTCTTCCAAGTCAAGTACTTAAGCTCAGCTAAGGATAAAGGTTCCGTCCGGTATGCAGAGATGGCTGCATGGTGCACCTTCTGGGTCGTGGCTCACAGTCCTGACCAAGACAGGGACCAGAGGTAATCAAGAACTGTCACAACTGATCAAGATCCTTCCCCTGGCACCAGAGCGAGCATCTCTTCCAATTAATTGCATAGGCTTTGCAAGTTCACTCCTTTCAGGATGCCGCCAGCACATGGAATACGTCTTCCGAGAGGCCCAAGGCCTGGGACTCTAGCTGCTCAGGAACCAGGCAGAGAGATGTGCAGGGACTGAAGGTCCAGGTGCAGAACTGTCCCCCATTTTCAGCGGGTCAGGGTGAAGAGGCAAAGACCTCTGTGACCTGCTGCTAAGGTTGAGAAGTTCTGGATGCCTGGGCCTGGGCCAGTCTGGCATTATTAAGATCATCTGTGCCTTGTCCTTCCGGGCCTTGATCACTACTTGGTGAACCGAGGGGAGAAGAGAAAGGCATAAAAAAGGCTTGGGTCCAGGGCAGAGATAAGGCATCATCCTGCAGTGTCCCAGACTGAGGGAGGCGGTCAGAGAACAGCCTCGGTTTTCTGTTCTCCCACACGGAGCTGGCAAAACTCCCAACTTCTGCCTGGAAGTGAAGCACCAGTGGTGGGATGGACTGGGGTGTGGAAGACTGTATCCTGGAGGTCCAGGGAGCAGAACCATGTCCTCTGCTCCAGAGATGGAATAATCTGGTTCAGAGTGACCATCCACAAATGAAAATTACATACTCACTGTACTTGCTGTTGCTTTTCCAGAATATCTTCACCATTCATTACCACTTATGGATCTAAGCTGGAGCGCTAGGACCCAGCAGGAGCAAAGTCTTTGCAGCCTAGAGAACGGACATCTGTGCTGGCACTGCCCACAAGGAAGATGAAGTGATGTTGTGCTCATGGGCAGGCCAGTAACCAACACCTGCTCCCAACTTTCCTTAGTTCCATTTGCCAGACAGAAAACAAGTGGGAGAAAAACAAAACAAAAAAAACAGAGCTACAGACTCCTAGCCCACAGGATACAAAAAGGGTATAGTATATAAAAATATCAAATAATAACACTGACTGCCAACTCGAGAACTAAGGGATGGGCCTAAACAGCACAAGGGTAGTGGGTGTAAGAGCTAGAGCCTATTTCTGCCACCTTGACAGGAAGGTGGAGGGGAAGGCAGCAGCACTAGCATATAGTTCTGGCTGGTGCAGGAGAGACCTGGAGGAATCTCTGCAAGGTTTGGTGGCAGAATGCCAATTTGGAAGGGTCCTGTGCTCAAAGAGGACAAAAACTAGTCCAATTGCACAACTATTATCTTCTTATCTTGCCACTCCAAGAGTAAGAAAGGAAAAGAATGAAGAAGTGTTCAAGCACCTAGGTGTGGAAACAGCACACAGTTCAACAGGTGCAGCAAACAGGAGAAAGAAACCCTTAGCACCTGCTTCTCCCTGACACCAGAGGTGAAGGGTGCACTGTACCTTATAGTGAAGCAGAGGCTGGAGACATATGTAAGGTGGAGACTAAGGGCACAACAGCTCTAGGGGGCATCACCAGAAACCCAGTAGGAGAGGGAGGAATGCTGGGAATGATAAAGTACAAAAACATAAATGTTTTTTGCGGGAGGGGGGAGTATAGGGAACCCTCAACCCTGTGTTTTTGTTTTTAGACCCCCCCCCCAAAAAAAAAACAGGAGTTTGGAAGACGGCAAGGTAGCCCAAGTCCAGCTGAAGAAAAAGGCAGGGCTAACCCTCCTAGGGGAAGAAAGCCCTGAGGGAGTTGTAAGAGGATGCCATGTGAATGGCATCACAGAGTGAGCTGCCAAGAGGCCCTAGCTCTTACCTGAGCAGGGGATGGTGACCAGGCATGTGAATGACTGGTGAAGATCTTCTGGAAGGTCAACATTTACGGTGGGTATATCATTTTTACATTTTTAAAGAACTGATCATCATTCATTCCCACTTATGAATCAGAGTACCAGGCTTTTCCCAAAACAGGGGAGCAGTTAGCTCACCCTGAGGGTAAGGACTATCCCTCACCCCTCTGGTGGGGGGTTCCCACTGGAGGGCTGGGACTTTTCACAGGTCCAGTGACACCAGAGACTGGTCGGGGCAGGTGGAGCTCCTGTGGCATGGGAGTAGATGCCCAACAATTCACATCTGACCCTACAGAAGAAAAAGCGAGTCCCCAGGAAGTGCGAGTTGAGCACCCTTGCAGGGTCAGGGATGCCAACTGGGGAGCGAAAACATGCCATCCACTGAATGAAGACTGCTGTTCCCACCAGCCTAGAAGCTACCTTGTTGGCATTGTAAGACATCCTCGCTTGGTGCCCTGCCAGCTCCAGGCCCTGGGTGGAAAAGGCAAATGGCCTGCCTGGCTGACTCGCAATCTGGCATGGATGCTAAAAACTGAGTCAGCGTCACCCACAGGTACTTGCCATATGATGCCTGATGTGCCTGCTGTGCAGAAATGCACATCCTACTGAGTGACGCCTCAAGAACCCTCCTGTCCCAAGAATCGATCTCTGCAGAGTCCTGGGCTGCAGAAGAGAAGTGAACAGGAGGGAGGAGAGAAAGAAGAGGCCATGGATGACCAGGCCAAGTTCTCTGCCAGGGCTGCAAGAACGCTCTGAAGACCTTGCCAGGGGACAGGCCTGGCAAACTTGTCCAGCTATGACCAAGCAACATCAGTGCACCAGTTCAGATGATGCCCTGGGGGGGGGGGGCGCCACCCCAGGTGGGGGAAAAAGGAGCCAGACTGGGCCTACAGTGCGACCTCGATCCCACCAGAGACCAGGCATGACAGTTTTGGAGAGAAACTAGGCCCGTGACCCCTACCACACTTACCACTATCTCTGGATGAGGGGTGAGCCTCAGGCCCAGTGCCCTGTCTCAACTCCTCACCAGGGCTGACCCAAGCCCCCCCAAGTCAAGCCCAGTCTCTAGGCCAGAGACACCTCTAGAGTCCACCCCAGAACCAGCACCATGACTGGCAGCGGAGTCAGACCCGGCACTGGGAATGGCACCAGAACCCGAAACAGCACCATGAACAGCGCCAGAAGGGGTCCTATCACCATCCCCAGCACCAGCTTGAGGGGTAACCCCTGGAATGCCTCCCAACCCTGAGTTAGGTTTGGAATCAGGCCCAGGAAGGACCCCATCCTCAATGACTCCATCCCCAAACCCCAGTTGGCATCATCGCCTCCCTTGCCACCAGGTCATTCAGGGAAGAGACAACAATGATATCCAGGTCTGAGACAGGGCTGGCTCCAGAACCCCTCCCTCTTGTGGCACCACAAGCCAGACTGGGAGCCTGGCTTTGTGGCTGGTGCCATTCCCGCTCACTAGTACTGGCCTCAATACCAGGAGGGGCATAAGATCGCAACACCAGAGTGCCCACTGGTGTAGACTGAGCATATAACTTTGGCCTCACCACCAGGGGCTCAGCGGGCCCCACAGATAGAGGCGACTGTCCACCAGAGACCCCCGGCTTCTGAAGCATCAGCAGGGCGAGCATGGTGAGTGCTCTTGACTTCCTCAGTACATGTAGTACTAGTAAGAGGCTCCAAGAAAGAGCCAGGGGCCTTAACCTTGGTGTGCCTAGTGCGACGCTATCTCTGAAGGTCAGCGGATCACGGCCCCACTTCAACTTGTGCTTCTTGAAGGTGTGGTAGTCCATGAAGAAGAAGGCATTGCACCTGTCCAAAACAGGCCCAGCAGTCCTCTTGTTTTTCCTGGATGGCAATATGACCCCACAGGAGCACCAATGCACAATGGGGACACCGATGATCATTGTCTTCTTCTTGGGCTTTTACTCTCCCGAGACCTGACATGAAGACCCATAAAGATAAATGAAAGAAAACGTGAAGAGCTTGGCGCTGAACTAGTGATAAAACAACAAATGGCACCACAAAACACAGTGCCAAGGTAAAAGTGTTGAGCTGAGGCGGCAACGATCTGCGAAGGGCTGCGGGCAGTTTTAGCAACTGTGGAATCTCATGTACTCAACGGTGGGAAAAACAGAAGTGAGGAAAGGAGGGGGCTGGTGTTGGTTACTAGGAAACACAAGAATGCAATGTCACTACGTTTGCCTCGTGGTAGCGCCAGCACTGAAGTCAGTCCCCTAGGTTGCAAAAAAACTTTTCTCCCACATGGTCTAGTGCCTCTGGCTTACACTCATAAGTGGGAATGTATGGTGGTGATTGATACTTGGCAGATCCTGCGCTTCCGCATTAACTTGTTCAGAAAGCAAGACATGTCAGCCCCCACATCTGTTTCGGAACCAGTAAATGCCTGGACACACAACCTTGTGTGGTCAATGTGTCTGGGACTTACTCTATCACCACGTGCTCCTGAAGTCAAGTTATGCCAGTGCTCAGCATGTACAACCTGCCCTCCAGCACCGGTACTCCCAAGGAACTAGGACTCAGTATGGTGGAGAAGCCTCGAGAGCCTTGAAGACCAGGGACAACCCCTGCCCACCACTTCTAGAACCGACCTGTCCTAATTAATAATCTGCCACTGTGGGATGAAGTCGCAGCAAACTCCAATCAGGAGCTGGAATAAGGACTGGATGAGGAGGGAATGGCATCTTGCAACCTGTCACTCTGCAGCCTTGGAGGGTGCTCTGGCAGATGGAGCCCTGAAGGCACCTCCACCTCCCTCTTTCTGACCCTGGCAGCCGAATGTGAGTTTCAGATGCCAGCAGTGAAACCACCCCAGGTTGGGCTGCTGCTGAGGGTGTTGTGGGTGAAAGGTCTGAAACCAAAACACCTTCTTTCTAGGCTCAGCAGGTTTCAGGTCCTTCTGGGACAAAGCCCCAGATTCTAGGGTGACAGTGGACATCTCCATACGGGTGAGATGTCCTTCTAAACCACGGCCAATGTGGTCAGTGCCCAGGAATAGGAAAATGGCCAGGTTTGTGCTGGATGTCAGCACTGAAGGTGGACAGCCTCCAGAGCCCTACATTGGATGGCAATGGCTGTAGCCTGGCACAGACCCAGGAGTTGTCCATGTCCAAGGATGTTTACGCTGGCATTTAGTCATCATGGTACCTTGGGTCCCAGATCTGGGCAGCCTACTGCTTACTGGCAGAAAGCAGGGGGTCCAACTATTCCAAAATGAGTATGACCTAAGTTAGCCAACAAAACAAAATAGCTGGACTGCTGGAGACTGAGGAAGACAGCCATGTAGATCTTTTGGCCACACAGTCCAGCTTCTTGGACTCTATCTGGCAGCTTGCCACCATCTGGTCCTTGACTTGTGAAAAACAGATGTGAGACCAAGCCCTCTGCAGAGAATGGTCCAAGAATCCCAAAAGAGTGCCATTGGGGACTACATACTTGTGGACCATCAAGGATGGGCAATGGGCAGGATGCTGGGTGCTGCCAAAGCTCAATCAGTACAAGAATGGCCTCGGCCAAAGGAAGGAGACCCCTTAGGACTTGTTCCTGTCAAGGATGTCAGTAAATGGTTATTAGTTCACTTCTACACAAGCTCCAAGAGAACCTCCATGGACTCAGACAACAGTTGGAAAAATGCCTGAAATAAGTCAAGCCCAACAATAGCAAAGTGACCATCTGAGGAGTCTTGGTCAAACTGCTGCATCCCTCTTGAGCCACTGAGGACACGCCTTAGAGTCTGATGAGTCCTCAAACACCACCCTGGACCTCTTCTCACTGTGGACCACCCTAATGCTTTTCTCCAGGCGATTTCCACTTACTAGATGGCCTGGTAAGATGGTAGCAGGGCAAACTCCTTGGGCAGGCACCCTAAACCACAGCTGCAGGGTGTGGGCCCTGGTCTGAACAGGCAGGGGATGAATGCAGGCCAACAGGCCATCATCCCTGGAAGCAGAGCCCTGCCCCTCCTGTGATGGACCACTAGTGCCACAGGAGATCTTCATAGTGCTGTTGCATATGGCATTGAGGCCTCTGTTCACTGGAGAAAGAGGAGGATAAAGATCGATACGTTTCCCGATCAAGCGGTATCAGGACTGTGAACAGTGCCCAAACCTTGACCATTGGCCCAATAGTGGCACACTGCCTACTGGGGGCTCAGAAAAGACAACATGCTGTAGCAGAAATGCCAGTGATGGTCTTGGAGACACGACCACCAGTGAAAGCAGCTCCTGAGTTGGTTCAGCAAGGGCTACTGACTGAGCCTCATCCTCTTGTGTGAGCACCAGAGTCTGGGAGATCGACAACTCCTAGCCAATCTCTTCTGACAGCTGGTTAACCAATTCAAGACAAATCTCACCTGCTGATCAATCGGAGTCGCAGTCGAAAAATCTGGTGGAGTTACCGCTGGTACCTCGACCAAATGAAGCTTGACCAGGGCCCTGCAGTCGGGGAGTTGAGGGAGTACAAAGTAAAGTTACTAATAACTACCATAACAGTAGATCTTGAGAGGAGCTCTGCAGCAGGTAATTCCATTAGGACTGAAGTCAGCAGGCATCAGGACCCCACGGAAAACTTGTAGCTAGCAGTCTGAGGCAGGAACCGCCCCGACATCGGCCACGCCAGACATGGTATAAAAGGGCGATCCTTAGCGCCATCTCAGTTCTGCCACAGACCGGCTAGAAACCAAACTGGAGAACTGAGAAGGAAGTCCCCACCATGTTCTGGTGATATAATAACCAAAATACTATCCTGAGGGTGGAGGTGGAAAGCCACCTGCTCAAGAGCTCCTCTGAAGATCTACTGTTATGGTAAGTTCTACGAACTGTACTCTCTGTCTTTGAGGGTGGAGCTCTTGCAGCAGGTAATACCATTAGGACCGAGTCCCAAGCAGTACCTAAGGATAGGCCCAGGTCTGAAGGCGGCAGGAGGAGATGCTGAAAAGCTGAAAATGTTAGAAAAGCATCTAAGTGAGTAGACCTTGCAGGACTGCTAGCCCAAAATCTGCTCTCCTTCTGGATGCAACGTCCAGGCTGTAATGTCTAATGAAAGTGTGGACTGAATTCAAGTAACTGCAGCACAAATATCTGCCGAGGAGACAATTTTAGTGCTGTGAAGGAGGAAGCCACTGCTTTGGTAGAGTGGCCTGACTGTTCCGGAAGTGGTTTGTTATCAGGGCCCGATTTTTCTACGGCACGTGAACAAGGATTCTGCGGCAGGGTTCTCATTTGCGCCAGAACTGCAACACTCAACACCAATTTCTGCAGCAATTCGCAGCACATTTTACCCTTAATTTTTTCCTTTTTTGCCATATCTGACACAATACACGCTCATAACACAGTCATTTTATGGGCGTTTGTCATCAAATTTTCAACATAGCCAGTTTAAGACCTCTGCTCATGAACAGTATCACTGTGATTTTCTTAATCTGTCCCGAACATTGATTTCGCACACCGACCGCGCCATTGTGCACTACATGTGCGAAAACACATTTTGGGTGAGATGTGAAAAATGACAGCTGTACTGTTCATAAGGAGGTGTGGTAAAATGGCAATACTGAAAATCTGGAGTGAAAATATTAAAAATGCTCAAGTTACGAGCGTAAGAACTCATAAACACGCTCAATAAAACAGTCATTTTGGAATATTTTCACCAAATTTTCAACATAGGGGTTTTGGAGCCTACCTCGCGAACTGTGACACTGTCATTTCGTTAATCGTTCCGGAAAGGTGGTTCCGGCGCGGTGCGCAGAAGCACCTTCGGGACAGATTACTTGATAACAATGTCACAGTTCATAAGTAAGGCTAAAACCATGTTAAAATATAGTGAAAAAATTCCTGGAAATGGCGAGATATGCACTAAAGTTGAAAAAAATCCATTTATGCCATTATACAGCTTACGGCATTTCTTCAGTTAAGTGGTCGCTTTTAAGAGTGCAGACGTGTTCCCGGTCCACTGAAGATCGTTCGCTGGGCTCCGGAGGCAAGTATGGGTTGAGGTGGGGTGTGGGGAGGTGGAGTGACGCAGAAGGTGGAGTGCGGGTTGGGGAGGGACAAAAGAATCAAGAGGAAGGTTTTTTTGTTTCAGGTTTTTAAGGCTAAGCGAGGACTTTTGCCATGCTGGGGTGGGCTCCCAGCGTGGCACCAGGCAACAGGGGAGGGGCGTTTGGCTCCCAGCATGGTACCAGGCAGCTTGGGGGAGGGACGTTTGGCTCCCAGCATGGCACCAGGCAGCTGGGGGCGTGAAGCCGGCGGAGATTGGGCACCCTCGTCGACGAAGCTTTTGCCACGCTGGGATGGGCTCCAGCGTGGCACCAGGCAGCTTGCAGGGTGGGGGGCGTGAAGCCGCGGCGGGATTGGGCATCCCCATCAGCAAAGCAAGCTTTTGCGCGCTGGGGTGGGCTCCCAGCATGGCATACAGACATTTGGGTGGGGGCAGTGAAGCCGGCGAGGGTTAGGCACCCCGTCAAGCAAGAGCGTTGTTCGCGGGCGGCTGCAATTTCGCGGATGATGGCAAATTCCGCGGATATTTCCGTGGTTTGCCGCACCCGCGGAATCGCGCAAAACTCGGGGCCCTGGTTATGATGCTGGTAGCAAAAAGTAATGCACTGCACCAGCCAACAGGCTAGTGACTGTTTGGAAACAGGAGCCCCTAACATTCGCTTGGCGAATGAGATGAACAATTGGTCAGACTGTCTGCAGGAGTGAGTCCTGTGGAGGCAATACCTCAAAATTCTGTGAACATCCAAGGTGTGCAACAGTGCTTCACCTTGGTTAACACATTCCGGATAATAAACCGGGAGATGGATGTCCTACGAACATATGAAATTTGCCAGCAGATAAAGGCCTAGAGGTCTATCAAGTCTGCTCGAATGTGAGGCTAGCACCCTTTATTCTGCAGTTGCCCCTCCCTTCCACCCTTCTCCTGTCCCATCCCCTTTTAAAGCAGTCCACTGTTCTACTGGATACCACTTCTGCAGGTAATGCATTCCACCCAGCCACCACCCTCTCTGTGAGAAAGTGTCTCCTCATCTCCCTCCTGAAACTTCCCCTCTCCAGCCTCATATCATGGCCCCTGGTGTCCCTCCCCTCCCTTACTTTGAACAACCCCTCTGTACCTGTCTTGTTTATTCTTTTCATATACTTGCAAGGTTTCAATCATGCCCCCGTCTCTCCTCTCCTCCAGTGAGTACATGTTCAACTCCCTTAGCCTCCTCTCGTATGATAAGTCCCCCAGCCCCTTGATCATTTTTGTCGCCCTGCGCTGCACCCCCTCCAGTAACTTAATGTCCCTCTTCAGATATGGCACTAGTACTGCACGAGTACTCCAGGTGCGGTCTAACTAATGACCTATATAGTGGCAGAATCACCTCCTCCTCGAGGATATACCCCTTGCAATACAACCCATCATTTTGTTGGCCTTTGCAGCTGCCCACCTACACTGTGCCGAGTTGTTCACTGACCCTGTAATGAACACTCCCAGATCCTTCTCCTTCTCCCTCTGGGCTAGCTGCACTCCCCCTAGCTGGTAACTCCTCCTTGGGTTCTTCATCCCAAAATGCAGCACCTTGCACTTTTTGGCATTAAACCCCAGTTGCCAGGTGTCTGACCAAGTTTCAAGCTTTGCTAGATAATCCTGCAACCCCTGCCATCCCCCTAGGTCATCCCTCACCGCTCCTACCTTGGTATCATCAGCAAACAGACTGATCTTGCTCTTGATGTCCAATGATATGGCTGCAATGAATATCCCAAACAACACTGGTCCCAACACCGAGCCCTGTGGAACACCGCTCGTCACTACCCTTAGGTGTGAGAGCTCCCACACCAACCAACACCCTCTTTTGCCTTCCCTGAAGCCAGTTCCCTACCCATCTCACCAGTTTTGAACCCACCGATGTGCCTTCTAACTTACTTCCCAGCCTTCCATGCAGCACTGAGCGAATGCCTTACTGAAGTCCAGATACAGGACAGCCACTGCATGGACCCTGTCCAGTTACCTAGTCACCCAATCATAGAACTCCACCAGGTTGGTTTGGCAGGATCTGCCAAGTATGAAGCCATGCTGTCTGCTGTCTTGCAAATCCTTTGGCCTCTAGGAAGGCCACCAGCCTCTCCTTCAGGATAGTCTCCATTAGCCTACCCGATGGATGTGAGGCTCACTGGTCTGTAGTTTCGGTTCATCCTTGGGGCCAGTCTTGTGGAGGGGCACCACATGAGCAATCCTCCAGTCCTGAAGTACACACCTCGAATGTAGTGAGGCATTACATAGGTCTGTCAAAGGTCCTGCTGGTAGGTAATCATGTGGGCCATGAAGTTCAAAGACCTGATGGTCCCAGTGGCTGAGGAGAAGACTTTTGGCCTAACCATCTAACTTTTAGAGACAGGATCCAGGGTTGGGAACTCAAATACTTTGGCTGAGACTCTCTGCCATGGGCAGCTGTGAGGACCAACAAATTGGCCTTTGGTTGTTCAGCCAGAAAAGGTTCATACTTGAGGCTTATAAAGTCTGTCCGCCTTCCTAAGGACTGCCGGAAGGGAGGGCGTGTGTACGACAGGTGAGGTGCGTTACGTCCTGAAATGGCTCCATGAGCGGTGGACTCACCAAAGGTTTGGGTTCCTTCTCTCCGAGGAACTTGGCCAGGCACTTGTGCTCTGGGTCCAGATCCTCCATGTCCCACTCACATATAGCCTGGATGTGCCTTATAATGCCCAAAAATGAGGGGTCATCCCCGGGGGGGGGTGGCGGCGGCGGCGGCTGCGGGTAATCTTTAGGTCCCGGGGAGGGAGGACTGAATTCCCTGTCTGAGTAAGGCTCTGAATCTACGTCACCTTATCCAAGGTGGACATGACAGGAGGGGAAGAAGGAGATGGAGATGAGGGTCGTTTCCTTCTCTTCCCCTTAGGGGTCTGGACATGGGTGCTCACCCCCAACCCCTGAGGTGGGCGGGGGACCCATGGGTGGCAGAGAAGGGACAGTGTCTGGGGTCTATACAGAAGACCCACTTTGACTGTATTCCACCATGTAGTGAACAGACTCCCGATGTCTGCTACTGGGACGACCGCAGGGGCTGGAGCCGGGTCTGAGGAGCCAGGTGTTTAAGTGCGGGCATCTGAGGCTCTGGCTCGGCAGGCGTTGGGTCCGGGATCCCGGCGTGAGTAGGCCGATGACTGGCAGCGCCTTTGTCTAAGTCTGGCGTCCAGTGTGGCTTTGTCAGATATCTGGTCGCTTGGAGGAGGGGCGGACAGTTGGTCTTCATCTGGCAACCACCCCATGTCAGGCATCGGGGAGCAGGACGATGGAGTAGGTGACCGACTAGGCTTGTGCTGGTCTGGAGGAGGGTGCACTTTAGCCAGACGGGGAGACCTGAGGGTTCTTCTGAGCGCTTGCATTTATCAGAAGAACTGGGTCTGTCCTGAGCCCTGGATAGGCTTTTCTGGGTCGACCCTGAGGGTTTAGAATTCGGTGAGCAAGGAAGAGTTATGGTGTCCAGCGAGGCTGACTCCGATGTTTGCCCTGAGAGGAGGAGAGTGGGAGTGGACTTAGATGTGCAGGAAGGTTCGGACGGCTGGGACGGAACCGAACCAGACCTCTGGCCGGAGGACGAGGAAGATGAGGCTTGCTTGGCTGGTGACTTATGGCGGGATTCAGACCTGGCCCGATCCTTGTTCTTGTGGTGATGCTTCACCCCAGATGACCTATCTTTGGGTGGGGAATCCCTGGCGGGAGAAGATGATCCTGGCTCCTGATCCTCGCTGCATGGCCGCAAGCTTCTTTTCTAGCAGGAAGGTCCTGAGTGCGTGGGCCCTCCTAGCGTCTTCTGGCTGAACATTTGACAATGTGTGCAGGCATTGGGCTGGTGTTCCGGGTCTAGGCAGAGAAGGCAGGCCACGTGGCAGACTTTGGCTGGGATCTGCTTCCGCACACACACTTTGACTTTTGCGCGTGTTGGGAGGCGACAACATAAACAAGGTGTTGAAAAAGGATTTTGGAGAATTAACACACTTCTGACGTTAGATGGCGGTCTACTGCTAAGGAAGGCATTCGAGAGCCGAACTATCTTGGGTCGATGGTGGGAAAAGAAATGAGATGGTGCTTGGGGACGCCCCTTTATACCACATCTGACATCAGCGTAGCCTTACATTGAGGGTCCCTGCCTCAGACTGCTAGCTACAAGTTTTCTGTGGGGTACTGACACCTGCCGGCTTGAGTCCTAATGGTATTTACCTGCTGCAAGAGCTCCACCCTCGAAGACAGATCAGCATGATCATTCCCGGTCCCACAACCTGTGGTGCTTTTTGCATTTTTTGTGATGAGAAAGGCTTTCCACGATGATCTGGATGGCCAGATAAATTTCTCAAAACTCATCCGAGAAAGGCCTTTCTGCCACTGGCCACAGCCGAAAGCAGCGACAAGACCGATGCAGCCCTCGCCCCAGCTGCCTCCTCTTCTAGGACAGCGAGCTGTGCTGATGACCCAGGTACAACCTTGGCTGGCTTGTGATCCTTAGGCCTACCTAAAAGGAGCTGAGCTTCCATTTTTTGATGAAGGATGGCAGCACAACACAACACTTAGAGCAGTTTCATGTAGTGTCCCTCTCCCAAGCAACAAATGCATGTGCTGTGCAGACCTGTGGCTGACATCTTCTGCCTGCACTTGGTGTGGAACCTGAACTTGGGTTTCTTAGTTCCATGGCGACTGTTGTCGGTGTGAAAGTGGAGAACATGAGAGCAAAAAAAGTCAAAATATAAATGCCGAATTGAAAATTTGCCAAAAAAAGCTCTCGAATAGCAAATCCTACTAGGCATACAGTGCAGTGAAGGAGGAAACCTGTCCTTTCCAATGGAAAGAAAGATCTGATGTCATGGGGCGGAGTCTGAGGATGTATCACCCTGGTGGTTGGAAAAGTTTAGTCTGAAGATGTTCCAATTACTCAGCTGTCTCCAACAGAACTGCCAGTGTGTGGAAAGTGAACAGAGTCCAAGATTTTAGACCGGCTCATTGCTGAAGCAGTCTATACAGCCAGTCCACGTGTCACAACAGTCCGAAAGCACAATTACCATCCAGCGAGGTACAGCTGAGAGAACTTGTAGATGTGACATACTGTAAAAATAAAACTAGAAACTAAGAAGTCTACACAGGCAAAACCAGAAGTTCTGTTGGTACACAATGAGGTACAGTAGGCGCACACACTACATCAGAGGAAAAAGGAACTAGATGGTTGGGGCCTGCACAGCTATTTATGGTGTTATATTCCGTGCCATGCACATGTGCATGACGTATGCCAGACCCCAAACTTCTAACTCCAACATATTCCTTCTGTCTCTGGTCCGAAGATCAAAAAGTGGGACTCTGTGGTTTGTTAATCTCATAGTCTCTCTTCCTGAATACTGGGTATTATCTCACACAGACCCACTATTACGTGATGCAGTGGGAAGGAAAACTGCATCATGAATGGCTAACTGTTGAGGTGTTCCTTGTGTTCAGGAAGCATACAGTGAGAGGAGTTCAAGGGCCTAAAGTGAAGCATGTGTCGTATGACCATAGTAATGCATCGCTTTTCATGTGCACTACAAAACATGAAGCAGGTTAAAAAAAAAAAAAAAAGCTACATCAGCAAATTCTTCTGAAGGTGAGCAAACATTAAATGCACTCAGTAAACTAGAAAAGAAGGCCCAAGAACTTGACAGTGTATGTGTAAATGTAAATCAAACTCAAGTGGCTGAAGTGAACTTTGGTCATTTGCTACCTTCCTTGTACAAAAGTCAATTAAAACTCATTTATGTTGCCAATGCATTTATTCAATGTGCAATTTACTCAACAGTCTTGCTTAAATAAAAATCATAGATTACTTGTTTCGATTTAGCAAAAACAATTTGCACTCCACCAGAAAAACTGTATACAACTGATTTACAGTTACAGTAATCTAAGCACAGTGTGATTTGGGAACTACATTATCTAATAAAAGATGTGTTTATATGAACTGTGGGTTTTTACTATTCTTGTCAACTCTCCATTCAGGTGCGAAATGACCATAAACTTACCAGCAAAGCTTCTACCCCTGACCGGAGGTGGGGGCATTGGGCAAACAGGACGAGGGTAAACAGCAGCGGGATAGAAAGGCATGGGAGGTGGCGGTGGGAAAGGGACAGGATGCATTGGCCTGCTAAAATTCAACCCTTCCAGAACACTTTGTCGTATCTTCTCAACCTTGGCAGCTTGATCAGTCTGACCATCACAGAGGTCGATCAGAAAAAAATATAAAAATTGCAGATAATTTTTTCATCTACACAAAACTTAATGATTAAAACCAACTCACAGCAGACTCAATGCCACCTCTTGACTAGCGTGTGCTAGTTCACTACAATGTATGCTATGCAAAAAGCCTTCTAAGCTACAAACACTTAAGTGGTGTTAAACACATAATGCATTCACTTCAGGAAGCACTGAGGAAGAGATACTGTATACCTCTGCACAATTTTTGATATTTTCAAAACTATTAATGCTTCAGCTCAAGCAGTTTTCAAATTCATAATCTACAGTATACATTTTCATTTCATTTTATATTAAAACAAAAACCTTGTTCAAAATAAATTGGTTACTCAACTGTAAAGTGCGGTTATGTAAGAACTTAACGTAACAGCAGATCTTCAAGAGGAGCTCCTGCAGTAGGCAACACCATTAGGACTAAGCAGTCAGGCCCCCGCGGAAAAATTCTAGCTACTGCAGCAGTACCAAAATGGGGACTGCCCCCTGACATCAGCACGTCGACATCCAGTCTGGTGTAAAGGGGGCACCCCCCCCCCCGGCGGAGACCCTGGAACAAGGTCTGACAGGAGATAAAGGACGACTCCTGTGGACTGAAACGGCTGAGATAGAGAGAGAGCAGGGGGATGGAGGGAAGGACAAAAGTGCCTACTGCAAGAGCTCCGCTCGAAGGTCTACTGTTACAGTAAGTTCTTACATAACTGTTCTATCTTACTTCGAGGGGGCTCTTGCAGTAGGCAGCACCATTAGGACAGAGCCCAAACAGTGCCCGAATGAAATATTCGGGTGGAGGAGAGGTAGAGAACAACCTCCACCAGAGAGCTGATCTCTGACAGCAGGCTGTCGTCAGGAGGACACAAACTGAGTGTCTGAGGAGCAGTCAAAAAAAGGGGTGCCTCCTACAGGGTAGGCCAATCAAGAAACAGGTGACTACACCTGAGAAACCCTGAGGCAGAAAGCAATTCCTCCTGAGATAACCATTTAGAGGTCATAGAGGAGAGAACGCCAACAACAGAAGCTGTCGCCAGGCTCCTTCGAAAGGTCGAAAGAAAAGGGAATCAGAGAGAAATCTGTCCCGGCTCCGAATCTAGCCCTAATACCCAACCCCTACCTGAGAAAAACGGGAAAGGGGCCTATGTCTTTAAAGACCAAATGCTGAGTCTCACTGACTGTCCTAGAAAGCCATCAAGCAGGCTGATGGAAAGAAACCTCTCAAAGGAGTGACACTCTGGAGGTTAAAAGGGGAGTAATCCAGAAGAATGCTAGCCCTGCCTCCAAAGGAGCCATCAAAAATGAGACTTGCTGTAAACTGGCTAAGACAGGAGCGAGAGAGGTCGTAAGGCAGTCAGGACGAAGGCGTCCGACCTAAAAAGGTCCTGTAAGGACCAAGGGAATGCCTCTACCCAATCAGGGGAATAGAAACCCAAGAGAAAAAAAAAGAGAATTTGCCAACAGGGAAATATCTCCCACAAGGAAGAGTCCCATCTCTCCATTCCCCAAATCTCTACCCATCACGTGGGATGAAGAAAACTGACCACCGCCTAACAGGCAAACATCTGGTGGGGAGGCAGATCCTGGAGAGCAAGGGGACAAAAGACTAGCTGTCTGCCTTGGGGGAAGAGGATTCACCTTCAAAGTCTCTCTACGTTCTTCTTCTGCTTTTGTTTGAGTTGGGGGAAACCCGCAAGGAAGCGTATCCTCCCCTGCCCTGTAACCGGAGGGCTCACCTCAAGTGTCGGTGGGGGGGGGGGGTCTCTTACCTCCGACGTCGGGGGTCCGGAACCACGTCTGGCATCAGAAGATGGCTCTCTACTTCCTTGGTGAGCTGAGCCTTGGCCTCAGCCCACCAGGAAGCCAGAGTCTCCTTCAGATCCACCGGCAGCTGAGGGGGCGGTGGAGGAGGGGGTATGGATACTGAGGATATCCGTATGACACGTATCCATAACCTGACGGCGGGAAGCCCGGCGTTGGGTACTGGGTCACCGGGTACTGCGGCATCGGGTAGGCCAGCGTGCCAACATCCTCTGTGTCACCCGGGGAAGTAGGGCTAACATCCCCGGGATCCAGCAAGGGAGATGCTGGAGCCTCAGAATGCAACAAATGTTGCGGCGAGCTTGGGACGACGGACAGGTCCGAAGGGTCTGGCGTCAGCTCTAATGCCATGCTTCTGGAGGGGCCACGTCTGGCTTATCGGATCCTACGGTTGACGAACGCCGCGATAGAGGGGCGGCCTTGGCAGGCGCTTTGGAGGCCATGCATGCCTCGGGCGGTCGAAGCGCCTTATTAGCCTTACTCGGGTGGGCGCCGGAGGAGCCGACATCTGGCTTACCGGGCCGCGACAGACCAGAAGGCCACACGGTGGCGGGCTCACTGGGAGTGGAGGAGCCCGAGCCCGACGGGAGGGTTGACGCCGCCTGAAGCTCTCCAAGATGGCCGTCGCGGAACGGTCCCCCGGAGGGGACGTTACCTTCAGCACCGCAACCCCAGCCGGAGTCGCGGCGACCGCAGCAGAAGAGTCCCGGTCCCTGGGCTGCTTCTTGCGATGGCCCTTAGGGGAAGTAGAGGCCTGCTTAAGTTTTTTCAGCTCCCTTTTCATGGAGGACATTTTCAGTTTTAAAACGTGGGCCTTCAGGGACTGCTGCCTCTGCTTTTGTGTGGCCGTGTTGAACTGCTGGCAGTGCTAGCACTTCTTCATGGGGTGGTCGGGGCCCAGGCAAAAAAGGCACTGGGAGTGTCCGTCCTTGTGCGGGAGCTGGGCGCCGTGCGGATTGCACTTGTTTTTGTGCTCAGGAGTCGGGGACGACAAACACGGCAGCTCAAGAAAATGCTGACAAAAACCGAAGAAATATCGAAAAAGAGATGGTCAAACTATTGACGATAGACTGGCGAAGCAGTGAACTTAACCGCGAGGCGCTGACTTGAGCTAACGGCGGGAAAGGACTGGAAGGTGGGCATGGGGGAACGCCCCTTTATACTGACGTCGGTCACCTGATGTAGGGGCGGTCCCCCGGCAGAGACTGCTAGCTAGAAATTTTTCCGTGAGGTCCTGACGCCTGCCGGCTTCAGTCCTATATGTAATTACCTACTGCAAGAGCCCTTTTGAAGTAAGATTATTAGTTTTGTCAACCCTGAATGAAAAAAGTAGCTCTTTCTCCCCCTCTAGCTGCTGGAGGTCTGACTCTGAGCAAGGAAGAAGGAGACTACTGAAGAATACAGGAAGTTGCTGTCCCAGAACAGGAAGAGTGAGAGTTGTAAGGAGAGGAGAGTAAGCATACAGAGCAACAGGAGAGGGACACAAATAAGACTTTCATATACTGTTCTGATGGACAGTGGTTCCTCTATGGAGGCACCTGCAGTGGAGACCAAGGAGGATGCTGGAAACCTTCACAAAGGAGACCCACAGGAGGGTGGCATAGGACCCCACAGGGGAAGGAAACAACTCCTGGTGGGGAACTCAATCATTAGCGGGGTAGAAGTGGGGGAGGAAGGAGAGAGGGAGGTAAGGTGCCTGCCTGGCGCCACGGCTTGGAAGGACAGGAAGCGAATCCTCAGGATCGTGGAAGCAGCTGAATGAGGGAGGGAGCTGGATGTCATTGTCCACCTAGGGACAAATGACCTCACTAGGAATGGGATCAGAGCAGTGCGAGAGGAGTTTGTAGAGTTGGGGAGGGGCCTTACACAAGCAGCGCATACGGTAACCTTCTCGGAGGTGCTGCCTGTCTATGGCAAGGGTGATGCTAGGGTACTCCACACCATGGAATTCAATGAATGGTTGAAAAACTGGTGTGGAGCTCAGGGTTATGGCTTCACTGGGGAGCCACCTGGAGGGATGCAGGCCTATACTGGTGCGATGGTCTGCATCTGTCCGGGGGGCAGAATCCTAGGGGATGGGTTAAAATGCTTCATTGGCAAGCATTCAAACCACCCAAAGGGGAGGCACTGAAAAGACAGGAAATCCCAGCCTCCCACAAAATAGGTAATTAGTGAGGTAACACCAAGGTAGAGAAGTCATTAGGAGCAGGACAGAGGTAAATGCAAAAAGGAAAAGGACAGGGATGGGGGGCTAAAAAGGGGTAAGACCATGAAATGTTAGAGGGCGATGAGTACCAATGCCCGTAGTCTGTGTAACAAGCTCCCTGAACTACTGACCTTGATGGAAGAGGGATGCCTGGATATTGTGGCAGTCACAGAAACATGGTGCACAGAGATCCAAGACTGGAATGTCAACATACCAGGATACACAATCTACAGGAGGAACAGGGAGGGTAAAAGAGGAGGAGCAGCTCTCTATTTAAGGGAAGGGATCAAAGCAACAGAACTAAAGAGTAAACAGGGAGCAGATGAGGCACTCTGGGTCACCCTGGAAACAGGAAATGGCACCACAATTTGCATGGGGGTTGTATACAGACCCCAATCTCAGGGGGAAGGAATGGACAAGGAAATGACAGAAGGCATCCTTAGAATGGCAGAAAAAGGGGAGATATTGTTGTTGGGGGACCTGAATATGCCAGATGTTAACTGGAGCACCTTTGCTGCAGGCACATCCAAGAGCAGGGTCATTCTTGATGCCCTACAAGGGGCATACCTCAGACAGCTAGTATTGGAACCCACTCGGGAGGGAGAAATCTTAGACCAGGTACTCTCAAACGGGGACAGAGAAAGAATTTCAGATATAGAAGTGGTTAGCCATCTGGGAACAAGTGACCACCAAACAGTGTGGTTCACGATAAACACAGCCATAGAGTCAAGCCATTCAAAAGCAAGAATACTGGACTTTAGGAGGGCTGACTTTGGGAAAATGAGAGAGTGCTTCAGAAAAGCACTAGTAAACAGGCAAGAAGGAAGGATGGAGGAACAATTTGGAGTAATCAAAACAGAAATCACAGAGGCAACAAGCCCTTGTGTGAAGCAAATCAACAAAACACAATGAAGGAAAAAAACGCTATGGTTCTCAAAAGAGGTGGCAGGGAAGGTTAAGGAGAAAAGGACAGCATTCAGGAAATGTAAGGGGAAACACAGAAGGAGCTGGACAGTGAACTTTATCAGTTAAAGTAGAAAGAGGCAGAGAAGGCAGTATGAATAGCAAGGGCCCAAACCGAGGAAAGGATAGCTAACTCAGTTAAGGAGGAGGATAAGACCTTTTATAGGTACATTAGGGAGCGAAGGAAGACCAAGGGAGGGATACTGAGGCTTAATAAAGGGGAGGGAATGTGGGCAGAGGGTGACAGTGAAAAAGCAGGGATACTGAATGAATATTTCTTCTCAGTATTCACAAAGGAAGAGGAGGTACCTAAACCAAACAAGAGAAACACTCTGGAGATGGTGGTCGATACCAGTCCATTTACAGAAGAAAGGGTTCTGAAACAACTAGTAAAATTGAAGCTGGACAAAGCAATGGGGCCTGAGGCGATTCACCCAAGAATTCTAAAAGAACTAAGGTAGAACTAGTGACACAGCTGACTACTCTCTTTAACAAATCATGGGAGGATGGGTGGTACCTGAGGACTGGAAAAAGGTGGATGTGATTCCTCTTCACAAAAGTGGGAGCAGAGCAGAGGCAGGAAACTACAGACCAGTTAGTGTGACCTCAGTGGTAGGGAAAATGATGGAATCACTTCCGAAGGAAAGAACTGTTGAGTACCTAGAGGCCAGTGGAGCACAGGACCCAAGGCAGCATGGATTCACAGCGGGAAGGTCATGTCAGACGAATCGAATAGATTTCTTTGACTGCGTGACCAAAGTAGTAGACCAGGGAGGGGCTGTGGACATGGCCTACCTAGATTTTTTTTTTTTTTAGTTAATGCTTTTTACCTTGTGTGGCCTCTGGTCTGCATTCACGTCCCGGCATCCGTCCACCTCCGGCCGCCGTCCGGTTCTGCCTTGGCTCCTAGTGAAGCCCTCACCACCATCTACCCCCGTGAGGGCGGCAAGGAGTCCCCCACACTCCCCACCGACACAGGATCCAGTATTGTGTGGTGGTGCCCCCAGTTCCAGGCAGTCCTCTGAAATGGCCATCAAGCTGCACATGACAGGCGCACTAGTTTCCCCTATTCAACCTGAGTGTGCTGGGGCATGCAATCACGCCAATGGAGGGAGCGTGCTCGCCTCCCCCACCCGGCGCCGTGCCCCAGCCACACACCCCTACTGTACAGTGCGCCACAAGTACCTCCCAGAGGTTGCTAGTGCAGTGACAACTGGAGAACCCCCACTCCCCGGAGAGGGAGAGTAGTCCATGGACGCCAATCCATCTCCGCCTCTGCTGACCCCTGGAGACCCGAGTCCGCTCGAACCCGGTCGCCAGCGTGAGCGAGCTGTGGGCGCTCAGCCAACCTCAGCGCCACCGGGCCTGCTGCCTACCTAGATTTTAGCAAGGCTTTTGATACAGTCACACAAAGATTAATTAACAAGTTAGCCAGCCTTGGAGTGGGTCCCAAGGTGGTAACCTGGATAAAAATTGGCTGGGGAACAGGACACAAAGGGTAGTAGTAAATGGAGTCCACAGCAAGAAAGGAGGGTTACTGGCAGGGTACCTCAGGGTTCAGTACTGAGACGGTCCTTTTAATGTCTTTATAAGTGACATTGCAGGGAACTGGAAGGAACGTATGTCTCTTTGCAGAAAACACAAAGATCTGCAACAGGGTTGATACACAAGAAGGAGTGGAAAGGATGAGAGGGACTTGGCAAGGTTGAAGGAATGATCAAATGTATGGCAGCTTAGATTCAAAGCAAAGAAGTGCAAGTGAATGCACCTGGGAAACAAAACCCAGGGAAGAGCACACAATGGGGGTGAGATACTGACAACAACAAAATGGAAAGGGACCTGGGGGTAATTATATCAGATGACCTAAAGATGGGCAAGCAATGTGAGAAGGCAGTAAGGAAGGCTGGGGAATACTGGGATGCATGGGGGGATACTGGGATGCATGGGGGGATACTGGAATGCATAGGGAGAGTCATCAACAGCAGAAAACAGGAAGTTGTTATCCCTCTGTACAGACAGTTGGTGAGACCCCATCTGGAGTACTGTGTGCAGTTCTGGAGACCCCATCTCCGCAAAGACACAGACAGAGTGGAGGCTGTCCAGAAGAGGGCAACCAAAATGGTGCAGAGTCTGCACCAGAAGATATACGAAGAGAGACTAAAGGAGCTTAATATGTATACCCTTGAGGAAAGAAGGGAGAGGGGGGACATGATAGAAACTTTTAAGTACCTCAAGTTAATCAACAAAGTCCAAGAGGGTAGTATCTTTCAGAAAAAGAGATGTGCAAGAACAAGGGGCACAATCTGAAGATGGAGGGGGGACAGCTCAGAGGTAATGTGAGGAAGTATTTTTCACAGAGAGGGTTGTGGATGCATGGAACAGCCTTCCTGAGGAGGTCATGGAGTCAAGAACAATGGGGAAATTCAAGAATGCATGGGACAGACATAAGGCAATCCTAGTGGGGGCTAGAAGGAAGTAGGCTGTTGGTTAACTAGGATCTGCAGCTTATCTGTTAGGTAGGAAAATGGGCAGACTAGGTGGGGCCAAGCGGTCCTTTATCTGCTGTCAAATTCTATGTTTCTATGTCTGTGGTGAGGGTCCAAAGAGGAGGGGAACTTCTGAAAGGAAGACCCTGAGACAGATTTAGAGGATCTAACCACCAAAGGAGGCCCCTCTTGAGTGCACTAGAGATGAGAACCAGGTGGTCCAAGTCGTCCAAGCGTTGATCACACTGGATGCACAACATCCACTGGGTGATCCTCATATGCAACCGGACGAAGGGGACCGTGGAGATGGAGGCCGCCATCAGGCCTATGAGACATAACGCCCTGGCCAGAAGAAATCTGGAAGAGGCCACTAGGCTGACCTGCTCTCGAAGAGCCTCTTCCCTGTCTGGGGAAGGAAGGCTCTGCACTGGACCGTGTTTAAGACCGCTCCGATGAACTGAAGGCTCTGGGAGAGGTAAGAGTCAACTTGGGGAGGCTGACCATGATCCTCAGTCACGAAAAGAGGTCCAGAGTGCAGAGGGAATCCAGAAGACTGTCCCTGGACGGACTGTCAAGAGCCAATAGTCCAGGTAAGGAAAAACTGCTATACCCTGATGCCGCAAGGTCGCTGCCACTACCCGCTAGGTGAAGACCCGGGGTGCTGAGCAAAGACCAAAGGAGAGGACTGTAAACTGGAAGTGCTCCCCCCGGATGTAGAAACACAGGAAACGGTGGTGGCCCTGGAACACCGGGATATGCAGGTAAGCATCCTGCATATCCAGTGCGCAAAGCCAATGGTCCTTCTGCAGGAGAGGCAGGAGGCCCTGCAATGTCAGCATGTGGAACCTTTTGTACTCGACAACCAGGTTCAGTCTGCTGAGGTCCAATATGGGTCTGAGGTAGCCCATTTTTTTCTGGACCAGGAAAAAATGGGAGTAAAACCATTTCCTCCTCTGAGGGAGAGGGACTGGCTCTACGGCAGCCTTCTGTCTTAGAGCCTGAATTTCCTCCTTGACTAGAGCAGCCTGGTGGAGGGAGTAACTTGAGCGAACTGAAGCAGATTCTGGAGGGTTCCAGAAACTCCAAAGTGTGCCCTTTTTAGATGAGCTGCAAGATCCATGCATCTGAGGTTATGTTCCTCCACTCCAGCATATGGAGGGTGAACCTTCCTCCCACTGGCTCCTCGCACGGTGGCAGAGGAGGGGGAGGGAGTTGACAGTCAGGAAGTGGAGGGGCGAGGAGGAAGAGGTCCCCCAGCCATTCTCTGAGATTTAGAGGCGGGTGGTGAGGTGAAGGGGGAACCTGTGGCCTTTCTTTTGCCCGGTCGCCTGTTAAGGGCTGTTTACCCTGCCTCTTGGTCTGTCACCAAAAGGGCTGCTTCTTCTAAAAGCCTGATTGGTACATGGACCTCATGGACCTCAGGGCCTGGCTGCTGTCCTGGAGACCCATGATAATATCTTTGGTGTCTCCTCCAAAAAGGATCGAACCCCTAAAGGGGGGCGTCTTGAACAGCAGCCAGGTAATCATTAGAGAGACCAGAAATGTGTAGCCAAGCATGCCATCTGAGAGATGGCTGTGGCAGAAGAGCAGGCTACTGCGTCTACCAAGTCATACGTAGCCCAGAATGTATGTCTGCAGGAGATCTTCAGCATGCACAGGTCTTTGATAAGCTCCTCCTTGAGGTCCGAAGATTCCATGGCCTGGATATGGGCCTCAAGCTTGGTAGCTTGGCCATGGTTGCTTTTTGGAAGGCGACCATGTGTGCCAATAGCTGAGGGGCGGAGGGCACACATAGTGGAGGAACAGACCTTTTCCCTGAACTGGTCGAGCTGCCGGATTCCTTTGTCGGGGGGCAGTCATGAGCTGCTGCTATGACAACTGAATCAGCTTTAGGATGAGCATCCAAAATGAAATACCATCAGAAGCATGATATATCTGGTCTGCCTTCTTAGGGATGGCCAGGATAGTGTTGGCAGCTGCCATATGGTACTGGTGAGGTCTTTGTGAGGGGCTGTCCGGGGTGGGGGGTGGGACAGGAATAGCAGAAACAGTAAACCGTCTCTAAATCCAAGTGTTCCGTGAGACATTTCCTCTTTGGGTCTTGTTCCTCGGTATTCCAGCCATTGGTTTGCTGGATAATACGTAACAACTCTGTGAAAGAGGGGTCCTCTGGGGTAGATTTGGGCGATTCCTTGCCCTTAGCCATGGAGGAATGTTCATCAGAAGAATCATCCAAGGAAACCTCCTTGGAGTTTGGAGTGTCATGATCCTCAGGGGTTCTGATGTCTGGAAGAGTAACCTCCTGAGGCGTGGTCCTAGAAATATGCACTGTTGAGTGGACAGAGCTGACAGGAGACAAGGAACAAGGGGGTGACTACCGGGTCAGTAGAGGCCTCTCCAAATCCAGACGGCTCCAACTAGCCTCCTTCCACCAGGATTGAATTAGAGACTGGAAATCCTGATGTGGGGCCAGAGGAGGGGGGGATGGTGGGCGGGCATGATAAAAGGTACACCGACCCCTGATAATGATGATAAGGGTAGCCCTGGTAATAGGGATAACCGAAGGATGATACCGAAAAACTGAATGGGGTACAAAATCCAACACTGGGCCACCGGTGGACAGGCTGGCGTATGCCCGGGGAAGATATCCTTGATGGGTAATGTGTGGCCAAGACAGGCCAGGGACAATATCCTGCATCAGGACACTCCACGTCAGAGGAGCCGGCGTCAGACCTGCGGTCGTCTAAGTATGTGGCGCCGGGCCCGGCATCACTATAACGTATGTCAGGGTCAGATGCGATGGCTCTGACAGAAGGAGGGGTCAGACCATATACCTGTCAGCGCCCCTGGCGTCAGAAGGGGTGGAGCCGACGGAGGAGGGCCTAACAGCGGCACTGTCGGTGGGTCCAGTGAAGGATGAATAGGGTCAGGGACCCTCTGAACACTGGGGTCTGGTGCCGGAGCCCCGGACCTAGTGTCCCTTGGGGGAACCTGGAACACCGTAACTGGGGTGGGAGAAGAAAGTACCACCTCTAGGGGTCTTGCTTCCTCCTCCGTACCCAATGTGACCACTGGGGTTGGAGGTTCCACCGGGGGAGGTGAAGAGGAAGCTCCCACCCATGAGGAGCCTGAAGGGAGGATTGGCAGATAGCCATCAGTGTGCTTGACCAGACAATGGGTGAGGGGGGGTCGTCAACCCCCGACGGCTGAGCAATGTCCAGGCGGTTTTCGGAGACAGAGATGACCGGCTTAACGGACGGAAGAGGGACTAGGAGGAGGAGGAGGGGAGAACCCTTGAATGGCTTATTGGTCAGAGTCATGCGGGTCCCCATCTGATCCTGAGGACCCAACTTAGCGACACCTGGGTGGGCCCCAGAGGAGCCGTGGGTCCGACTTATCAGCGGAGATCAGGCATTCACCAGAAGATTTACTGGTGGAAATCAGAAGAAAAGTGGCAGTGGGACCTGCAGAAGTCCGGCGCGGCCTGGACTACCACAAGTGCAGGTGGTGGGGGCAGGCTTTACTGGTTGAGGCTCACTGGACCCACTCGATCCTGATCCTCCAGGCACACGCTCCCGGTGCTTTTCTTTTTGTTCTTAGACTCAGAAGAATGGGAAGAAGTGGTGTCCTTCAATTTTTGCATCTCATTCTCTGGAGAGTCCTTTCTGGTCTTCAAAGGATGGGCCTCCAAAGCCTGCTGTCTCCGTTTGCGGGTGGTCTGTTTGAAAGGTTTGCAGTCAGGGAAAGCCGCGGTGTCGTGGTTCGGGCCCAGGCAGAAAAGGAATCGATGGTGACCATCCTTATGAGGGATCTGTGCAGCACACTTGTCTTCGCTGTTGGAGGTGGAGAAGACAAATGAAACGTAATTCGAGAAAAAGACTTCGAGAAATGAAGACGAAAATGGTGATTGACTGTGCAACGTTTACGATGAGGAACTATGCACAGGTTGATGGCGGGAAAGAACTGGAAGGCGGGCGTGGGGACTGCCCACTATAGGGCTACGCTGGCGACCATCACGTGGTTGCTGGTGGGCAGTCCCTCGACAGACACTGCTGGAAAAGTTTGCCATGGTCCTGACGCCAGGGGAGCAGTCCTACATGCTATGACCCACTGCAGGAACCCTGTTGAAGTAAGATCTACTGTTACAGTAAGATTTTATGTAACTTTACTATCTCCCATGGAGTGGTCTCTTGCATCAGGTAATACATTTGGGATGAATACCAAGCAGTATATCCAAAAGGGTGGACATTATGACAGGAGGCCTCGTAGGACAGCTCAGCCAAAGGCCGTCCTATGGTGTAAAGCAATGTCTAAGTTGTCATGCTTCGTGAAAGTATGAATTGTGGATCAGGCAACTGTGTTGCAGATATCTGTGATGTAGGCCCCTTTAAAGCAGGTCACAGTAGTGGTCATACCTCTGGTAGTTAATGGTTTGTTGTATTTTGAGTAGCAAAATGTTATACAGTGTGCCAGCCAGTTAGATACAGTCCGTTTATTGACTGGGAGACTTTCCCTGCCTGAAGCGAAGGTGACAAAAAGTTGAAGTCTTTCTAATCGATTTAGTCCAATTAGTATAATATCATAATATATGATGAACGTCTAGAATATGTAGGAGGCATTCACCTCGACTGGAATGTTCAGAATAATATACTGGTAATTCCAAGGACTGATTTAAGGTGTGTTCTGACACTACCTTAGGTAGGTAAGAATGAAGGGTTGATACGAAGTGCCACCCTGTCTTTGTGAAAGATCAAGTAAGGTTCTCTACACATAAGCGTGTGGATCTCAGAAATCGCCCGAACTGAAGTGACAGCCACTAGGAATAGTGTTTTACAAGAAAGAAAGCGAAGGTCACAAGTGGCTGCTGGTTCAAGTAAGTTTCTCTATTAGAAAATTGACATCCTAGCCAGCCGGTGGCACTAAGAGGTTGAGGCACTGGATGCCACACATTCTTACGCTGGCAACCGGGTTCGGGGAAGACCTTGGAGTCACCAGGGAGCCAGATTTGGGGGCTGGAGCAGGATTCCCCTCCAGGGATGGACGACACGCTCCTCTGTACTCCGCACCCATCGGGTGGAGGTCTGATGGGTGCATAGGCAGCAGGAGCGGTGATGCAAGTCTGGGGTGGGGTGGAAGGGGTCACTGGATCCTGGCGTACAGGTGCGTATGCAAGTGTATGCTGTGACCCCGGGAAGGGGGAGAAAACAGTACAAAAAAAAAAGTGTACATAGAAACATAGAATTTGACGGCAGATAAGGACCGCTTGGCCCACCTAGCCTGCCCATTTCCCTACCTAACGGATAAGCTGCAGATCCTAGTTAACCAACAGCCTACTTCCTCCTACCCCCACCAGAATTGCCTCATGTCTGTCCCATGTATTCTTGCATTCCCCTACTGTTTTGACTCTCACGACCTCCTGCTGGCTGTTCCATGTATCCACAATCCTTTCTGTGAAGAAATACTTCCTCACATTACCTCTGAGCCGTCCTCCTCTATCTTCAAATTGTGCCCCCTTGTTTTTGCACATCTCTTTTTTGAAAGATGCTACCCTCTTGGACTTTGTTGATTCCTCTGAGGTATTCAAAAGTTTCTATCATGTCTCCCCCCCCCCCTTTCCTCGAGGCTATACATCTTTAGTTCCTTTAGTCTTTCTTCATATTCTTCTGATGCAGACCCTGCATCATTTTGTTGCCCTCCTCTGGACAGCCTCCACCCTGTCTATGTCTTTCGGGATGAGGTCTCCAGAACTGTACAATACTCCAGCTGTGGTCTTACCAACTGTCTGTACAGAGGCCAACAACTTCCTGTTTTCTACTGGTGATGCCTCTCCTATGCATCCCAGAATCCCCCAGCCCTCCTTACTGCCTTCTCACATTGCTGGCCCACCTTTAGGTCATCTGATATGACTACCCCCAGGTCCCTTTCCATTTTGTTGTTGTCAGTATCTCACCCTTCATTGTGTACTCTTCCCCTGGGTTTTGTTTCCCAGGTGCATAACTTTGCACTTCTTTGCACTGAATCTAAGCTGCCATACATTTGACCATTCCTCCAACCTTGCCAAGTCCCTTTTCATCCTTTCCACCAACCCTTGTGTATCAACCCTGTTGCAGATCTTTGTGTCATCTGCAAAGAGACATACTTTCCCTTCCAGTCCCTCTCCAATGTCACTTATAAAGACATTAAAAAGGACCGGCCCCAGTAATGAACCCTGAGGTACCCCACTAGTAAAGTACAGTTACGTAAGAACTTATCGTAACAGTAGATCTTTGAGAACAGCTCTTGCAGCAGGTTACACCATTAGGACTGAAACGCCAGGCGTCAGGACCGGAAATCTTCTAGCTAGCAGTCTGGCGGGGACCACCTCCGGCGTCCAGGCGTAGTACATAAGGAGGTAGTCCCGCCAGAATCCCCAGTTCTCCCGCTGGAGACTTCCGGCCGCTGGATGACATCAGAAGAGGAGACCGAGGACCCGCCATCAGATGGCCAGGACTAAGGACAGACCTTTCCAATCCGAAGGATGGGTGTTAGGTTAGAACCTACTTCCTCCAAGGGGGAATGGTGGGCGGGAAGGTACCTGCTGCAAGAGCTGTTCTCGAAGATCTACTGTTACGGTAAGTTCTTACGTAACTGTACTATCTTCTTCGAGATACAGCTCTTGCAGCAGGTTACACCATTAGGACTGATTCCCAAGCAATGGCGACATTGTAAAGCCATCGAGAGGAGGAAAGACAGATTAAGACCCTTCTGAGCCTAAGACAGAAGTCCCTGGAGGCAGCTAGGCAGACAGCCCTTCACCTTGAGGCGATGTCCAGGCTATAATGCCTGATAAAAGTATGCACCGAGCTCCAGGTGGCTGCAGCACAGATAGCTGAAGTGGACACATTCTTCAGTGCTGCGAAGGAGGTAGCCACTCCTCTGGTGGAATGGCCCTTGACCGCTCCTGGCAAGGGTTTTCTGCGTTTGTCATAACAGAAAGAGATACACTGAATGAGCCAGCGTGAAAGGGTCTGCTTCGAAATGGGGGCCCCTTTCATACTCTCAGCGAAGGATACAAACAGCTGCTCCGCTTTCCGGTGCTGTTTGGTTCTGGTCAGATAGTATTTGAGACACCTGTGAACATCCAGGGTGTGAAGCAGTGCTTCTCCTCGATTGGTGTACTTGGGAAAGTACACTGGTAAATCGATGTCCTGATTAAGGGTAAGGGCTGAAACCACCTTAGGCAGGAACTTAGGATTTGTCCTCAGGGATACCCTATCCTGGTGGAAAATTAAATAAGGCTCTTTACATATGAGAGCATGTAATTCGGAGATTCTTCTCGCCGAAGTAACAGCAACTAAAAACAACGTTTTCCACGACAGAAAACGTAGCTCTCAATCCGCGGCTGGTTCAAAGGGTGGCACTGTAAGCGCTCCAGGACGAAGGGCAAGTCCCAAGGAGGGACGGGATCCTTAATGGGCGGCCTAAGGTGGAGGACCCCCTTAGAAAGGCACAGTAGCATCCAACTGGGCCACCATGGGATGGCCTATGGGGGCATGATAAGCTGAGATTGCACAAAGGTGCACTTTGATCGAGGAGTAAGCTAGCCCGGATTGAAAAAGGGAAAGCAGGTACTCCAGAACCAGCTTCTCAGGACAGTCTAAATCGAGAAACCGCGTGTTTGAGTCCACAGGCAAAACCTGCGCCACTTCATGGCGTATGTTGCGTGTGTTGCAGGTTTTCTGGCAGCAGAAAGCACGTCTGCCACCTCTTGCGAGACCCCATGTCGCATCATGGCTATGTCTCTAGGAGCCAGGCATGTATGTTCAATGAATGTAAGTCCGGGTGGACTAGTGAACCCTCCTCCTGAGACAACAGGTGGGAGCTGACTGGCAAGGGAAGCGGAGGTTCCCAGGACAACTGATTCAGAAGCGGGAACCAAATTTGCCTGGGCCAAAAAGGCACTATCAAAATAAGCGTGTGTGCTCCCTGCAAAGTTTGAGAAGGACTCTCTGGATCAACGGGAAAGGAGGGAAGGCGTAGAGGAATCTGCCCGCCCAGGAGAGGGACAACGCATCTCGCCAGAAAACACCAGGCCCTGGATCTAGCGAGCAAAAACTGGGCAGTTTTGCGTTGGATGGGGACGCGAATAGATCCAATTCTGGAGTGCCCCATCTGTGAAACAGATCCTCTACCACCTCCTGTAGAAGTTCCCACTCGTGGACTCTGGCCTGGGAAAGACTCAGGCTGTCTGAGACAGTGTTGTCCACCCCGGGAACATGAACTACAATGAGGTTTGCGCCGTGTCGTATTAGCCAATCCCACACCCTCATGGCCTCCCTGCAAAGGGGGTAGGAGTGTGTGCCTCCTTGTTTGTTGAGGTAATACATCACCGCAGTATTGTCTGTTTGTAACAGGAGAGTACTCGGTGGAATCTCCGACTGGAAGGCTTGCAGGGCATAAAGGACCGCCCTCATCTCCAATATGTTGATATGGAGATGAGATTCCTGGGTAGTCCATGTTCCTGAGACCTCACCCCGTTCAAGTGCGCTCCCCACCCCAGCCCTGAGGTGTCTGTGGAAAGTGTTATCACCGGGGACGGCGCTGTGAAGGGAACCTCTACAGAGAGAGTTCCCGGATCTAGCCACCATTGCCAGTCCCGAACCACGCCATCATGATTCTGACTGGATGCTGCAGATGGTCTTGCCTTTGGTCCCATTGCACTCTTAACATCCACTGGGCTACCGCAGTGGAGTCTTGCCATTGGGACTGTTGGAATGGCCGTAGCCATGTGTCCGAGCAGGCGAAGGACCAATCTGGCTGAGACGGTCTTCTTCGCTGATAGGTCCCTTATGAGGGATCGGATGCGTTCCGCTCTGTCTTCGGGAAGAAAAGCTTTCCCCTTGACGGTGTTCAGAACTGCCCCTATGAACTGCAGTTTCTGGGACGGTACCAGGAGAGACTTCTCGTAGTTGATTAGGATGCCCAGAGACTGAAAAAGGGCCAGAGTATGCTGAATGGCCATCAGCAATGCCTCCTTGGAGGAGGCCATGAGGAACAAGTCGTCCAGATGCGAGGAACACATAGTGGTCCTGTCTCCTCAGAGACGCTGCTCACGACCGCCATACACTTGGTGAATACCCTGGGTGCTGATGACAGCCCGAAGAGCGCTCAGAACTGATAATGGCGGCCGAGAAACTTGAAGTGCAGGAACCTCCTATGCGCTTCAGCAATAAGGATGTCAGGTAGCGTCCTGCATGTCCAGGGCAGGAAAGCGTCCTTCTTCAGCATGAGGGATTAGTTCGGAAGGGTCACCATGCGGAAGCGCTTGTAAATGACCGACATATTGAGGTCGCTGAGGTCCAAGATTGGACGGAGGTCCCGTTTTCTTTGGAACCAGGAAGAAGTGTGAATAGTATCCTGCTCCTCTCTGGTTCCCTGGAACGTGCTCCAAAGCTTCTTTCTGTAGAAGCGTGAGCACTTCTTGCCATATGAGCAGGGCGTGCTGACCCGAATAACGGGAGAGCAGAGGAGGCCTTGTGGGAGGGTTGTCTACAAATTCTATATAATGGCCTTTTTCGACCAACTGTAGCACCCACCTGTCGGTGGTGATCAACCGCCACCCTGGCAGGTGGTCCACGATGCGATCCCCCGACCTTCATTTCCCGTCGATCCTGAGGGGGGTGGGGGCTGGGAAGGAGTCATGCTGTGGCAGCATTGGATCCTGCAGGTTGGGCCGACTTGGTGGCTCATTGGCCTCTGCCTGAGGATGTCTTAGCCTGGAACTCCGAGAGAGGAGCCCCTCTGTTGCTGGCGGAGCGAGGTTGTTGCCTTTAGGTCCGGCTGCGAAAGCGACTCTGGTTCCTACGAAAGGAACTAAGTCTAGATCTGTACATGGCATGGACAGATCTAATAGCCTTCCCGGCTTCCTGCAATTTGGTGATCACCTTTTCCGAGGCTTCACCAAACAGAACTTTGCCATAGTAAGGAGCGTCCATGATATTTTCTGGATGTCTGGGGTAAACCCGGAGACACGAAGCCATGAGTGCCTTCGGAGAAACATGCGCCTGAAGCTACCCGCTCTGTCAAAAGTCCACAGAGTGGGTATGCTCTGAGCACCTGGGTCCCATCTGGAACCCGTATGGAGGGAGTTGCAGGAGTTCCTCCTTTTGGCCACCGTCTGGCAGTTTCTCCTTAGGTCCTATTCCTGTTCCCACAACGCGTTCTGGAACTGAACCATGTGGGTGAGGTAATTCAATGATCTAATGGCGCAAGTCGCGGCCGCATACGTGCGCCTGCCCAGCACGTCCAACTGCTTGGACTCCGGGTCCGGTGGCTGTGTGCTCAAATGTTGGTTTCTGAGACCAGTCATGAGAGGCTGTAATGACAGGGGTCGGCCAGAGGATGGTTAGCCAAGTACTAGTCCTCCCTTGGGGCCTTGTACAGGCGGTCAGCCTTCTTTGGCATTGCAGTCCGAAATGGGCGCTTCCATGCTGCCTTGGTGGCGTCCACAAAGGTGTCCACCAAGGTGGCACTACCACAGGCTTGGGGTCTTTTGCCGAAGGTAGCGGGGAAGGTGTAGTCTTTCGGGGTCGAGCTCCTTGGCATCCCATCCCATGTTCTCCTGAATATGCCTTATTATTTTGGAGAACATGGGGTCATCCGGAGTAGACCTAGGGAGTCGCGTGGGTCCGGAGAAGGGATGCTGATTGGTGAAGGAGACCTGGAGCATTCAGAGATGTCAGATCTGGAACCCTCCGTGGACGGTGAATACCGACGTCTTCTGGGTCTCTTGGGGCTGGGTGACCCTGAAGAGGATCTTGACGGAGGCCTTCTCTTCTCCAAAGATCTACCCCTAGGAGGTGCTGCTGGCTCCTGGGGGGAAGGTGCTCATCCTGCTGACCCCCTGGGTGAAGGAGGGGGTGCAGGCGGTCGGGGGTGCAGCGGGCGCAGGAGGAGGCTGCGTGGTGACCACATCCTTTTTGATGGTGTCCCACCAGAAGGTGAAGAGCTCCTTCACTTCTGACAAGTTTAGGCCCGACGACGGACCGAGCGCGGTGGCCTGTGAGTGGGGCCTGGCGTCAGCTCCCGGGGGTCTCTGGTTCTGGAGAGGGTTCCCGTGGGAGTTGACGAGGTCAGGATGCGCCCGCCCTGCGTCTTAGGGCTGGAGCAGACTCACTCCTCTGACAGCGCCTTCCGACTGTACGTTGGTAGGCGGTGGTGTAGTCTCCTGACTGCGGTATCTGGCGCGGTCCCCACCGGCGTCCTGAGGAGCGAATGCCTGACCGGCGATGGGTGACGAATGATGCGCCGGTTCCCTGGAGTCTTCTGTGCAGCAGCGGACGTCGGGTGGACCGACGTCCGGGTCCGACATCCGCAAGGAGGTCAGCTCCTTGGTCTTGTGCTGGGGTGGCGGCGGAGGAGACTGACCAGGCGTCGGGGTCGAGTGCGGGAGGATGACTTGTGGGACTCCCCAGACCTGGACGAGCCTTAGCCGAGCGGGCCTGGAGCTCTTGGCAGGCTGCAGAGTAGAGGAACCACTGACCGATTTGACCACAACGGGGAGAGGTGGGGGGTGCTGAGGCGGGCCCTCGACGGACAGCGGTCTGCCCTGGAGCTGCAGGAGTCCGAGGCCCTGGAGGGATCTGGGTCTCACCTTCTCCCGGTGCTTCTCATGGTGCCTGTGAGTTCCTGAAGATTCCCCTCTGGAGGAAGGTTCCATGGCCTTAAGTTTTTCTTGAGGAGGAAAGCCTGGAGGGCCTTCTGTCGCCAGTTCTTATACGACTGTTAAAGCCCCTGACAGAAGGAGCAAGCCTGAGTGTCGTGGTCTGGGCCCAGGCAACGAACATGGGCGAATGAGAGGTCTTTGAAAGGAATCTGCTTTCCACAGGCACCTTGAATGGCCCTCCACTGAAGTTGGGGAGGACATCAGGCAAAAACGACTGAAGAGAGTTGATTTTGCAAAGTTTGAAAGTTTTCCTGGTCGTCGGCGCTAGAACTAACCACGAGGTTGAGACTTTACAAAGTCGATGGCGGAAAGAACTGGTGATTCTGGGGGACCGCCTCCTATGTACTACGCCTGACGTCAGGCGGAACCACGGCGGAGGCGGTCCCTGCTGTAGACTGCTAGCTAGAAGATTTCCGTGGGGTCCTGACGCCTGGCGGCTTCAGTCCTAATGGTGTGACCTGCTGCAAGAGCTGTATCTCGAAGAAGATCCCTCCTTTCTTCACTGTGGGCTCCATTTACTATTACCCACTGTGTCCTGTTGTCCAACCAGTGTTTTACCCAGGCTACCACCCTGGGACCCACTCCCAGGCTGGCTAATTTGTTTATTAATCTTTTGTGCGGGACTGTGTCAAATGCCTTGCAAAATCTAGGCAGGCCATGTCACAGCCCCTCCCTGGTCTACTGCTTTGGTCACCCAGTCAAAGAAATCAATTAGATTTGTCTGACATGACCTTCCCGCTGTGAATCCATGCTGCCTTGGGTCCTGTGCCCCACTGGCCTCTAGGTACTCAACAATTCTTTCCTTCAGAAGTGATTCCATCATTTTCCCTACCACTGAGGTCAAAGTGACAGGTCTGTAGTTTCCTGCCTCTGTCTTGCTCCCAATTTTGTGAAGGGGAATCACATCTGCCCTCCTCCAGTCCTCAGGTACCACACCATCCTCCCATGATTTATTAAAAAGGGTAATCAGTGGTGTTACTAGTTCTTCCCTTAGTTCTTTTAGAATTCTGGGGTGAATCCTATCGGGTCCCATTGCTTTATCCACCTTCAGTTTTATGAGTTCTTTCAGAATCCTTTCTTCTGTGAAAGGACTAATATCAACCCACCTATCCAGAGTGCTTATATTGACCAGATTAGGTATTTCCTCCTGCTTTTCCATTGTGAATACTGAGTAGAAGTATTCATTCAGAATCCCTGCTTTTTCACTGTCGCTCTCTGCCCAACCACCTTCCTCTTTGTTCACCTCCAGTATCCCTGCCTTAGTCTTTCTTTGCTCCTAATGTACCTATAAAGGTTTTATCCCCCTTCTTAACTGAGTTGGCTATCTTTCCTCGGTTTGGGCCTTTGCTATTCTGACTGCTACCGCTTCCTTCTGTTTTAACTGGTACAGTTCTCTGTCCTGCTCCTTCTGTGTTTCCTTATACTTCCTGATTGCTGTCTTTTCTCCCTTACCTTCCCTGCCACTTCTTTTGGAACCACAGTGGCTTTCCTTCGTTTTGATTATTTTATTTGCTTCACACAAAGGCTTGTTGCCTCTGTGGTGGCAGTTTTGATGTTTCCCCATTGTTGCTCCACCCCACCTTCTTGCCTGTTTGCTAGTGCTTTTCTGAGGCACTCTCCCATTTTGACAAAATCAGCCCTCCTGAAGTCCAGTACCTTCACTTTTGTGTGGCTTGACTCCACAGCTAAGATTATCGTGAACCACACTGTTTAGTGGTCGCTTGTTCCCAGATGGCTAGCCACTTCAAGATCAGAGATCCTCTCTCCATCCCCATTTGACAGTACCAGATCTAAGATTGCTCTCTCCCGAGTGGGTTCCAAAACTAGCTGTCTCAGGCATGCCCCCTGTAGGGCATCGATAATGGCCCCGCTCTTGGATGTGGCTGCAGCAAAGGTGCTCCAGTCAACATCTGGCATATTCAGGTCCCCCATCGGCAGTATCTCCTCTTTCTCTGTCATCCCAAGGATGCCTTCTATCATTTCCTTGTCCATTTCCTCCCTGAGACGGAGGATCTGTATACAACCCCTGTGCGGATTGTGAAGCCATTTCCAGTCTCCAGGGTGACCCACAGTGCTCCTCTCCTCCCTGTTTACCCTTTAGCTCTGTTGCTTTGATCCCTACCCTTCCCTTACATAGAGAGCTACTCCTCCTCCTCCTCCTCTTCCCACCCTGTCCCTCCTGTAGATTGTGTACCGTGGTATGTTGACATCCCAGTCATGGTTCTCTGTGTACCATGTTTCTGTGACTGCCACAATATCCAGGCATCCCTCTTCCATCAAAGCCACCATTTCAGGGAGCTTTTTACCTAGACTACGGGCATTGGTACTCATTACCTTCCATTTTTTTTTATGGCTTTATTTCTTTTTGCCCCATCCCTGTCCCTATTGCCTTTGTCTTGTTCTCCATTTACCCTGCCCTTCTCTATTGGCCGCTCTATCTTGGTGTTTGCCTCACTAATTATCTTGATTTCTGTGGGGAGGCTAGGATTTCCTTCCGTCTTCAGTGCCTCCCTACTTGGCTAGTTTAAATGCTTGCCACTGAAGCATTTAAACCTGTCACCTAGGATCCTGGTTCCCTTCCAGGAGAGATGCAGACCATTGCGCCTGTATAGGCCTGCATCCCTCCAGGTGGAGCCCCAGTCCCCAATAAAGCCAAATCCCTGAGCTCTGCACCAGCTTTTCAACCAGTTATTGAATCACATGGTGCAGAGTGCCCTAGAATCATCCATGCCATAGACAGGTAGCACTTCAAGAAGTTACCATGTATGCTACTTGTCTAAGGCCCTCCCCAACTCCACAAACTCCTGTTGCACTGCTCTGATCCCATTCTCAGCCAGGTCATTCGTCCCCTAGGTGGATAATGACATCCAGCTCCCCTCCCCTTGCAGCTGCTCCTGATCCTAAGTTTGTTTCCTGTCCCTCAAGCCTTGGTGCCGGACAGGCACTGCCACCTCCCTTCCCCTCCCTCCCCAGTTCTACCTCCTAGCAACTGGGTCCCCACCAGTAGTTGTTTCCTTCACCTGTGGGGTCCTGGGCCACCCTCCTGTGGGTCTCCATCGTGGAGGTTCCCAGGATCCTCCTTGGTCTCCACTGCAGGTGCCTCCATAGAAGAGCCATGTTTCACCAGAGTGGTGAATGAATTGTGGAGAGGCACAACTGGAGGGATGCGCCTCTGCTCCACCACCCTCACCCTCCCTGAGCCCACCGTGGTCCAACCACTCCTCTTTCTTGGCAACCTCTGAGGTAGTGGTGGTGGCCTGTGGTCCCTGGTTGGGGGAGAAAATTGAGATCCTCTTAGAAACATTTTGGCTAGATGATGTTGATACAGTAATCTACCATCCAGAGGTTAGTGGAAAGTGAAATAAGCGGCCAAATGGACTTTAATGGAGGAATAGCTTAATCCTGTCTTAGCAATCGAGGCCAGGTAATCCAAAACTTTCGTCAGTGGACAGGAGTAGGGATACAATGATGGGAAGCAGCCCAGATGGAAAAGCATTTCTATTTGGCATTATCGTTTCCCTGGTCACTTGTTTATGTGAGGCCAGTAAATATTAGCAACAGGAGAGGACACTTGTAAGCGATGCTATAAGCGTCCTCAGGAGCTAAGTGTGAAGGTGTAGCGCCTTCAGGTTGGGGTGTAGAAGGGTCCCTTGATTCTGAGTCAAGAGATTTGGTCTGACTAGCAATGGAATAGGTTCCTCCACTGAGAACTATTGAAGTAGGGGGAACCACATCTGCCGAGGCCACAGAGGGGCTATGAGGATCATTGTGGCAGGTTCGAGTTGTAATTTCAGTAGAGTTCGTTGCAGGAGAGGGATGGGGGGGGGCATATAAGAAGAGTCCTGTCCACGGTTGGGACAGGGCATCTATAGACCACCCTTTTTACTCAGGATAATGGAATAGTATCTGGGGAGACAGCGTTTGACTGGAGAGCAAACAAACAGATCTAGTAGCGGGGTCCTCCACAGATGAAAGATTTTCTGAAGCACTTCATGATGGTGTCCATTCATGTGTGGATGACTGGTGACAGAGTCGGTCCGCCCAGGATATCGCAATGTCCTGGTAGATGGATGGCTGTCCGTGCTAGATGTTGCCGAATGGCCTCTTACCAGACTGCAAGTGTTTCTTTGCACAGATGCGGGATGCCTGCCTCCTTCTTTGTTGAAGCAGAATACTACTGCGGTGTTGTCTGACTGAATCAGCAACGGTCCTGGAGATAGGTGAAGTTAAAAGCCTGGAGAGCTAAGCAGACAGCCCACAGCTCCAGGAGACTGATGTGGAGATGAGGGACAGAAGTGGTCCATTTGCCTTGCATCCTGTAAGGGCCCAGGTGTGCGCCCACCCTTACAGGAATGCATCTGTGGTCAGCGTGTGCATGGGGGGGGGGGAGTGGAAGGGCATGCCTTGACATAGGTTGGCTTGCAGTGTCCACCAGACAAAGGCAGATTGCAATGTGGGAGTGACTCTGATTTTGTGTTTGACATTTCCTGTTTTTTGAGACCACGGGTTCTAGAGGACCCACTGAACCAGTCTCATATGAAGATAGGTGAAAGCCACTGTAGGAATGGTAGCAGCCATGTGACCTAGGAGACATGGCATTTGACAGTCTGGCTGTGATTACTTTCTGGGTTTGTATCTGTGATGCCAGAGACACGAGCTTGTCTTGCCAGGCGGCCGGAAGGTAGGCCCTAGCAGAATCAGATCTAGGACTGCTCCTATATACTGGAACGACTGTGTGGGGGTTGGATTGATTTTGCCAAGTGACAGTTATCCCTAGATCTTGGAACAGAGTTATGGTTGCTTCTAGGAGGAAAGTAGAGCAGTTTTGGACTCTGCTTTGATAAGCCTATTGTCCAGATATGGGAAGACAAAGTGCCCGTCTCCTTCAGAGGGGTCAGCTGCTACTACTGCTAGGCATTTGTTGAACACCTCGGGCCAATGAAAGGCCTAAAGGGAGTGTCCTGAATTGGTAGTGTTGTCCTAAGAGGTGGAAACAAAGAAACCCATGGTGGATGGGATGGATGAAGTTATGTAGGTAGCCATCCTTCATATCTATGGCACTGAGCCAATCCTCTTATTTCAGTATTGGCATGATGGAGTTTAGGTAATCAGGAAGAACCGCTTGTACTAGATGAATAGGTTCAACTGTCCAAGGTCCAGTATTGGTCTGAGATCTCCAATTGCTTGGGTACCAGGAAGAAATGGGACTAGAACTCCTGTTGATGTTCTAGAGGGGGTACTGGGTAAACGGCTTTCTTGGTTAGAAGGGCCTTCAGTTCCTCTTGGAGAATAGGAATATGGTCGAGTGGGTAATGGACAGGGTGGGGAGGGTGAGGAGGGGGTCTGGAAAGGAGTTCCAGAGTGTGGCCCCTTTAAACGATCTGGAGTACCCACTCGTCTGATGTGATCGTTTTCCAGGCCTCCAAATGGAGGGCAAAACGACTGCCCACTGCTTCCGAAGCCTGGTTGAGGAAGCGTGTGCAGAGCCCCAGTAGGTCACTGGGAGACAGGCCGACCCACCTCACCAGGAGGATGGGAGTGGGGGCCCTTGGCAGCAGAGGTGTTGGCTCTGGTGGATTGGGAACGACCCCTGAAACCACCTCTATTGGAGCCTCTGTATATTCCACCTCTTTTGGTGTGGAAGGAGGACTGAAAATGGTAAGATGGCTAGTAAGTATGGAACATGCCCCAGATGGGGTGAAATTCCAAAACCACCTTGGAAAGGACTTAGGTGGGCGAAGGATTGCTTTGTCCCTGAGGAAGAACAGGTAAGGAGACTCCACCAAAAGCACCTGGAGCTCCCCAGTCCTTCTGGCTAATGTAATGGCCACCAGGAAGGCCATCTTCCATGAAAGGTGTGATGTCTCACACCTATGTATTGGGTCAAAAAACTTGCCCATGAGCACTGCCAATACCAGCAGTAAGTCCCACGGTGGAGGTGGTTCATGCACGTGAGGGGACAGATACTCTAAGTCCTTGAAAAAGCTTCTCCTGGGCCACAGTCTGCATACTAGCCCACGATGGTAAGCAGAGATGGCTGCTGGTGCACCTTAAGGGTCATCGTTCGCAGTCACAGCTGGGAAAGGGAAAGCACAGTTACGCAAGAACTTACCGTAACAACAGATCTTCAAGAGGAGCTCTTGCAGCAGGTAATACCATTAGGACTGAAGCCATCAAGCGTCAGGATCACACGGAAAACTTGTAGCTAGCAGTCTGAGGCAGGGGACTGCCCCCGATGTCGGCTCCGCCCGACATCAGACGTGGTAAAAAGGGGGCGGTCCCCTGGCGCCATCTCAGTTCTCCCGCTGGAGACCCGGCTAGAAACAGAACTGGAGAACTGAGCAGGAAATCCCCACCATGTTCTGGTGACATAATAACCAAAATACTATCCTGGGGGATGGAGGGTTGGAAAGCCACCTGCTGCAAGAGCTCCCCTCGAAGATCTACTGTTACGGTAAGTTCTTATGTAACTGTACTATCTGTCTTCGAGGGTGGAGCTCTTGCAGTAGGTAATACCATTAGGACCAAGTCCCAAGCAGCACCCAAGGATAGGCCCAGGTCTGAGAGGGTGATGGAAGACATGCTGAAAAAAACAGCAGATGAAAAGCACTTATGAGAGTAGGCCCTACAGGACTGCTAGTCCGAAACCTGCTCTCCTTCTGGACGCAATGTCCAGGCTGTAGTGCCTGATGAAAGTGTGGACTGAACTCCATGTAGCTGCAGCACAAATGTCAGCCAAAGAGACATTTTTGAGTGCTTCAAAGGAAGAAGGCCACTGCTCTGGTAGAGTGGCCCCAAACTGCACCCGGAAGTGGTCTGTTATGATGCTGATAGCAGAACGAAATATACTGCACCAGCCGACGGGCAAGTGACTGTTTGGAAACCAGAGTCTCCAATATTCGCTATGAATGAGATGAACAACTGGTCCGACTGACTGGAGGAGCGAGTCCTGTGGAGATAATACCTCAAAATGTGGTGAACATCCAAGGTGTGCAACAGTGCTTCACTGCTTGATTAGCAAACTCTTGATAATAAACTGGAAGGTTGATGTCCTGTTTAAGAGTCAGCGCAGACACCACCTTCGGCATGAATTTAGGGTTCGTGAGCAGATTCACCCTGTCCCTGTGGAAAACTATGTACGGTCCCTTACACATCAGGGCCTTGTGCTCGGAAACCCTTTGAGCGGAGGTAATGGCTACCAAAAGGAGGGTCTTCCATGAGAGGAAGTGCAGCTCGCAGTAGGCTGCCAGCTCGAAGGGAGGAAGAGTGAGTTTCTCCAGGATGAAAAGCAGGTCCCAAGGAGGAATGATGTCCCTCTTGGGAAGTCTGACATGTAAGACCCCTCGAAACATCTTACAGGCATTGAGCAGTGCCAATGTTTTATCTCCGACAGGATCATGATATGCGGAAACCACACACACGTGTAACTTAATGGATGAATAGCTCTGTCCTACGTCCAGAAGGTGACGGAGATATTCTAGCACGTGCCTGGCCGGACAACACAGGGGATTTACAGCATGGGCCATAGCCCATAGACAGAAGCATTTCCATTTCAGAGCGTAAGTGGCCCTGGTGGAAGGTTTCCTCGCTGCAACCAGTATTTCAGCCACCGTGCTTGACACTCCTAGTCTCTCTTCTGCTAGGACTCTAGGAGCCACGCTGCAGGTGAGAATGAAGAGATGGATTGGGAGTCCCCTGCTCTTGTGAGAGCAAGTGGGTGGAGAGTGACAACCATGACTGGAGACTCTAGAGACAGTTGCTGGAGCAGCAGATACCAGATCTGACAAGGCCACAGAGGAGCCACCAGAATCATTCTGTCTCCCTCTGACTGCAATTTGAGCAGTACTCTCTGAATGAGGGGAAAAGGAGGGACGATGTTCAGGTACTTCCCTGTCCAAGAGAGGGACAATGCGTTTCGCCAGAAAACACCAGGCCCTGGAACGAGCACGCAAAAATTTAGCAGTTTGGTGTTGCAAAGGGATGCAAAGATGTCCAACTCTGGACGGCCCCAGCGACTTAACAGGTCGTCCGTGACATCTTGGAGCAGTTCCCACTGTGGGACAGAGAGGTGGAGCAACTGAGACCATCGAGAGAACGTTCTGAACCACAGGCAGATGAACCATGGCGAGGTCCAGTCAGTTGTTCTACTGCCCAGTCCCACACTCTCATGGCCTCCCTGCAAAGGGGGTACGAATGAGTTCCCCCTCATTTGTTGATATAGAAGACCACTGGTGTGTTGTCTGTCTGCACCAAGAGAGGACCCGGCAAGAGTTGGTCTCTGATTACAGTTAGTGCATTCAACACTGCTCTCATTTCCAGAACACTGATATGTAGAGAGCTCTCTGTGGCTGACCAAGACCCTCAGGTCCTGTGATCCCTAACGAGTCCCCCAACTGGACAGAGAGGCATCTGTGGTTAAAGTCTGGAGAAGCAAGTCTCCAGAAGGGACTCTCCCCTAGACTGTCTGTGACAGAGCCACCATTTGAGAGAATGATGTACCGCCGAGATCCTGATTCGAGATAGAAAGAATCCAACGATTGGTCCCATAGGACCTTGAGGTGCCACTGTAGAGTCCTCATATGGAGTCTGGCTAAGGGTACTGTGGCTATGGCCGCCGCCATATGGCCTAGTAGATGTAGAACCACCCGGGCAGGGGAATAGGGGGACTTTTGGAGCCCACTGGCCAAAAACTGAAGGCGGTCTGCCCTGTCTGGAGGCAGAAAGGCTCTTCCCTGTCCAGTGTCCAGAATAGCCCCTATGAACTGCAGCCTTTGTGTTGGCCAAAGGTGTGATTTTGGCCAGTTTACTGTGATCCCTACGGAGGAAAACAGAGCCTGTGTCTCTCGTAAGGCAATTAGAAGCTCCTCCTCCGACTGAGGGGAGAGGAGCCAATTGTCCAGGTAAGGGTAGACAAAGAGACCTCTCCTGCGGAAGGCCACCATTACCACTCCCATGCATTTGGTGAAGACCCTGGGGGCTGAGGAAAGGCCCAAGGAAGTATAGGTGTGCTTGCTCTGAAGCCGAATCGCAAAACTTTCTGTGAAACTTCAGGACCCCGACACGCATGTAGGCATCCTGCATATCTAGGGAGAAGAGCCAGTCCCTTGCTGGAGCAGGGAAAGGAGACCTGCCAGAGTGACCACCCGAAACCTCTGGTATTTTACTGAGAGGCTGAGCTGGCTCAGGTCCAGAATTGGACAAAGGTCTCCAGTTTTCTTCAGGACCAGGAAGAAATGGGAATAATAACCTTCCCCCTTCTGGGCCTGTGGAACCTTTTGCATGGCTCTTTTCTCTAGGAGCTGTTGAATTCCCGCTTCTAGAAGAAGACTGTGTTCCGATGGACAACAGGCCGGGTGGTGGGTTGTCCGGTGGGCTAGAGATGAACTCTATCATATACCCTTTCCGAAAGGTATCCAGAACCCACTGGTCTGCAGTGATACTGGACCGTTCGACTGGGTAAAGCGCAAAATGCCCTTTTACCTTCTTGCTCTGCCTGTCCATGAGGGGAGGAGGGTGGCAGAGGCAGTCAGGCTGAGGGGGTGGGGGCCTGGGCCTAGGAGTTTTGGGGCCGCTTGGGACCCTGGGAACCTTGAGGGACAGGTGACCCCACCTCTTGAATCCCTGTCCTTGTCCCTCGAAAAGGGCACTGGTGGGGTTCCTGAGGCTGGATTTGTACACATCAGCCACTGCCTCTCGACCGGTTGTTTTACTATTTGTTCGATCTCTGGGCTGAACAAAATGAAAATACGTACCTACGTAATTCCTGATCTTTCTGTGTCTTCACCATTCATCACCTGTGGATATGTGGCTGGAGGTCGCGTTACAGAGCTTTTTTTTGGTTGGGCAGGTGTTGACGCACTGTCTGCGCCTGCTGGGTGGTCAGCAGGTGACGCTGACCCCGGCCTCCCGCCACAGTTCTGAGTCGCCATAGAGTAAAAAGGGTTGGAGGGATGAGGAAGTCCAAGGGACAGACAAAGGAAAAGATAAACTAAAAGGAGAAATAAATGACGGACAGGACAGAGAGGAGTTAGAATTCTAAGGGTTTGGGAAGGGCCCCAATCTCTGGAAGCAGAAAAAAGAGGGAAGGAGGGAGGGACAAATTAGAAACAGGGAGGGGCGGATATACCCTGAACCTTTGATCTGTCTCTATATTGTATAGGAACTGGTAAGGAGCAGTCAGAAGGCTGAACTGCCAGAATTCAAGACACAGGATCACTGGCAATAAACTCCAACATGAGCAGAAGTGGCTATTCTGGAAGAAAAAACAGGATACAGGGCTGTACTCCCCCTGAAACCACCTACCTGGAGGTGAGAGAAACAGTTTCTTAAAATAATTTGAGGGATGAGTCCCTAAGGATAAGAACGGAGTAGGAAAGAGCAGGAGAGAGAGAGAGAGAAAAGAAGAGAAGGCAACCACCATCTCCGACCCCAAAGAGGTGGAGCCGAAGCACTGAGGAGAAAGTGCCCCCTTCCCCGATTCCCCCTGTGCACCCAAGGTCACTCCGCTCCTGACCAGCGGAAAGGAAGTGAGGAAAAAGAGGCGCACCCAGAGACTGAGGCCCCAGGGGGATGGAGGGTGGGTTTGTGATGAATGGTGAAGATGCACAGAAAGATCAGGAATTACGGTAGGTACGTAATTTTCATATCTTATCTGTGTCAATCTTCACCATTCATCACCTGTGGGTGAGTACCGAGCCCACCTGAAGGGGCCCAAACCCCAAAGTACAAAGTCCCTTAGCTCTCAGTGGTGAGACACAGAGGTGGAACCTCTACGGGCCTGGTGAGGTCCAAGAGTGGGAGCGTGAGCGGGACCTCTGGAGGGGGTAGGAGGTTGCCCCGACAGACGTTGCCTCACCCTACAGGAGAAATGATGGGTTCTCCGGTATGCGGAGGAAATCACCCTACGCCGGGGCCAAGGGTGACAACCGGGAAAGATACAGCCATGCCGTCCGCCTAGTGCAGATCGCTGTCCCTATGACCCTGGAAGCTACCTCACTGGCGTCGTAAGATGATCTCACTTGGTGCCTTGCTAGCTCCAGGTCATGTGCAGAGAGTGCAATAGCTTGTCTGGTTACCTCCGTATCAGGCACAGAGGCTAGGAGTTGGCCTAGCCTGGACCACAGAAACCTATCATAGGTAGCATAGTGGGCCTGATGCGTGGAAACCGTGCCAAGTAGAAAGTCCTCCTCCCCCAGAAGTCAAAATCCATGGAATCTTGATCTGGGGTCCGGCAAGGTGGGGGCGTGAGGCCCATCGGAGTGTCCAGCTGCATCTGTCCTGACTGAGGATTAGGCATAGGACCTGGAGACTCCGGGCGGGGGCCACAATACCGCTTGTCTCAGATCCCTAGGGGCTGGGACTCAGAAAAGGATCTTTGCCAGAATCACAATGATGCCTCCCAGAAAGGAACAGGACAGGCAGGCACCACAAGGGTGTTCACACTGAAATCGCCTAGAAAGAAGCACGTCGAATGCTCCAGATTGTGCTGAGTGGGTGGGGTGACATGCAGGTCCTCCATCATCCTCACGAGGAATCGCTGATACTCTGCGAGATCAGCAGCAGGAGAGATGTGGACAGACGGCTCCTCTCCCCCCCCTGAAAAGGGGGATGAGGAAGCAGAGAACCTCAGAGATCCAGGGGTTGGCTGATCAGGGTGATGGTGAAACATCTGTCTGTCCATGACCCTGACATACGAAGGGAAATGAGCAGCCACACCTGACGGTTGCTCCTAGGAGAGAGGTCCCAGGACCAAGAATGCCTGGGAGTGCAGTAGAAGGTGACAGAGGAGTGGAGGCAAGGCCGACGGCAGAAGGAGACAGTCCACTGTCCGGGCAAGAGAGTGCACCAGGAGCCTCAAGAGAAGAAAGGGCTCCGGAAAACCCTACAGCCGACAGCTGATCAACCATACTAGAACTGCCTAAGTTGTGCCCTGAAGAATCCCCCCCTGTGAGGTGACCGGGACCGTAGAACTCCAAAAGGACGGTCCTTACCCTCCAAAGACCAGGGCCCTCTCGAGGACACCAAGAGAGAAGGGCAGGGGTCTGCATTACAACTCCTCCTGAACCCGGTTGGATGCTGGAAAAGAGTCATGACGAACCCTGACCGAGTCCGAAAGAGCCTCCTTCTACACACACCAGCCTAGGCAGCTGACAACCCTGGTCAGTCAATGAGGGGGCCACCCAGAGAGTAGCACCTCCTCCTGTGGGTGTCTGACTGCCCCAAAGTTGGGCGATCAAGCACCACCTGAGGGAGTACCACAACTGAGGGAGAAAACCCTCTGAGCCAGGCTGCAGAGCAATAGTGGCCTGCACCACTGCCTGCTGGTCGCAGCCCGACCCTAGACTCGGGGGCAACCGCCTGCCCCTTAGAGGGAGGCTGGCTCCGGTCAGCCAAGGAAACTACCAGGGTGTCCACGTGGGCCGCCAACTCCAAAGAGTTGGACAGCCAGTCCAAACCAGACTCTGACTCTGTCTCCGAGGAGGCAGAGACCGAAGTCTGATGCCAGACTGTACGCGGACGCCCGCTACTGTCCCGTCCGAAGGGGTACCAGTCCGGGTGTCTGCACCAGAGCAAACGCCGAACTCTCCAACGGCATCGCGAATGGTCCCGAAGAAGACATGGTGCTGAGAGTGGTAGAAGAAGCGGAGTCGATGCCTGCCACAGCGCTGTGTCTTCGCTCGGCGCCGCAAGTGGCACCAGAGTTAGTCACAGCGCTGCCCCCAGCCTTGGCGCTACGAATGGTGCTGAGGCAAGAACTGGTCGAAGACAGCACAGTAGAACCTCCCACGGCGCAGTCAGCACCATCGGCACCGCAAACGGCATTGACGGCGTCAAGCGGCAGACCGGCGTCGACCACGGTACCATCAGGAAAGAAAAGGAACAATGGGGAAAAAAACGGGAGACGGTTGAAAGCATCAGTGCTGACGGTCACTTTAAGAAAGAGGCCTGAAGGACTCTTAGGTCGAACCCAGCCCTCACACACCTAGAAGCAATGTCCAGACTGTAGTGCCCACAAAAGTATGCACTGAAACCCAAGTAGCCATTGCACAGATGTCTCCAATGGAGACAGTCCGCAAAGATATGAAAGAAGTGGCTACTCCCTGGTAGAATGACCTCTGACCGAGCCCGGTGGTGGTGTACTTACTGTAACAGTAAACAATACAATTAACCAGACATCTAGAAATAGTCTACTTTGACACCGGACTGCCGTACACAGAGTATGCAAAGTGACAAAAGCTGCTTCATTCTGTGCTATGGAGCAGTCGTGCTTGACATAATACTTTAACGCCTGTGGACGTCCAGAGTATGCAGGAGAACTTCCTCTATTCGAATGATCCGGGTAATATACCAGAAGGTTAACAACCTGATTCAGTGTCAACTCTGAAAACTACTTTGGGTAAAACTTAGAATTTGTCCTAGGGGAGACTCTGTCCCTATGAAAACTAAATAAGGCTCTTAAACATCAGGGCCAGAAGCTTGGAAACCCTCTGAGCAAAAGTGACTGCAACTAAAAGGACACTTTCCAAGAAAGGAAGCGTGAGTACCAATCTGCAGCAGGCTCCAAGGGAGAAAGAAACTCTCCCAACATAAAGAGGTGATCCCAGGGGGTATTGAATCTCGGATGGGAGGCTTAATGTGTAAACATGCCCCTTAAAAAGGTACGGGACACATCCAGTTGGGCCACAGTTTTACCCTCCACCAGCATGTGGTATGCTGAAATCGTTGACAAATGCACCTTAATGGAGGAATAGCTCAAGTCTTCATTTAGCAAGGAGAGGAGATACTGAAGAACCGAGTTCACTGTACTGGTAAGGGGTTCTGAGTGATGGGGTGAAGCCCAAAGGCAAAAACGCTTCCACTTCATAGCATAAGTGAATCTAGTAGAGGGCTTTCTTGCAGAGACGAGACCATCCACCACTACCTAGGAGACCTCATACCTGGATCTGACCAGGTCTGCAGGAGCCAGACATGAAGGTGCAGGGGACTTGAGGTCCAGATGGACCAAAGTTCCCTCTTTCAGGGATAACAGGTGCGAGCTCAGAGGCAGCTGTATTGGAGGTTCCACTGCCAGCTGCTGAAGTAGTGGGAACCAAATCTGCGACGAGCCAGAGTGGGGTGGCAGAATCATCCAAGCCTTCTCGGCCTGCAGCTTCAGGAGGACCCTCTGAATTCGTGGAAAGGGAGGGAAGGCGTGCAGAAACCTCCCTGTCCAACAGAGGAACAACATGTCTGGCCAGAAAACACCAGGTATGGGCTCTCGCGAGCAAAAATGGGCAGTTTGGTGTTGCGTGGAGACGCAAAGAGGTCCAGCTCTGGGTGACCCCATGTGTCGAAGAGCTGGTACACAGCTGACTGCAGCAATTCCCACTCGTACGCCTTGGACTGTGACCGGCTTAGGCTGTCGGCCAAGATGTTTTGGATGCCTAGAACATGAACTGCAGCGAGACTTAGATGATGTTCCAGGGCCCAGTACCAGACTCTCATCGCCTCCCTGCACAGGGGTAGGAGTGCGTACCCCCTTGCTTGTTGATGTATAACACTATGGCCGTGTTGTCCATCTGGATAAGAAGAGAGCCTGGCATGAGGTCTGCTTGAAACGCCCGCAAGGCATTCAGGACCGCCCGCATTTCTAGGATGCTGATATGGAGCTGACGCTTGTCTGGAGACCAAGTACCCTGGGTCTGATTGTCTCCCAGATGAGCGCCCCAACCAAGCCCAGAGGCATCTGTCGTTAGGGTCCGGCACGGGGCTCCTGCTCAAAGGGACCCCGCGCTCCAGGTTGGAGGGTCCAGCCACCAAGAAAGTGTCCTTCTGACTGTATCAGAGATCCTGACCAATTGGCTCAGCCCATCGGGACCTCTAGTTCCACTGCACCCTGAGCATCCATTGTGGGATTCTCCTGTGGAGGCGGCCAAGGAAACTAGGGATGGTCGCCGCCATGTGCCCTAGATGCCTGAGGAAAGTCCTGGCCCGGACTTGCGGGGCCATGGATACCACTCGGGCCACTGCCCTTAGACAATCTCCCCTGTCCTGAGGGAGGAAGGCCACGCCCTGAACCGTATCCAGGACCACTGCTATGAAAGGAAGTCATTGGCTGGGCTCCAGGGACCTCTCGAAAAAGAGTAAAGGTCTCTCAGTGTGCACAAAAGTTGCACTCTGGATGGTGCTGCTAGGAACCAGTCATCTAGGAAGGGGAAGATGTAATGGCCCTTGCATCTGAGATCCACAGCCACCAGTGTTAGGCATTTGGTAAAGACTCGAGGAGTGGAGGAGAGGCTGAATGGTAGACCTGGAACTGATGTCTCCCCTGGAAGTTGAACCTTAAAAACTTCTGACGAGGAGGAAAACCCCCCATGTGCATGTAGGCGTCCTGCATGTCCAGGGAGCAGAGTCAATCCCCTTGGTGCAACAGGGGAATGAGGCCTGGAAGCAACACCATCCTGAACTGTTTGTATTCTATAATGCAATTTAGAGAGCTGAGGTCCAGGATGGGCCGAAGATTTTCGGTTTTCTTTGGCACCAGGAAGAAGTGGGACTAAAAACCTCTCCCTTGTTGTCCCTGGGGGACTGGCTCTATCACTTGTTTCTGTAAGAGGGTCTGTATTTCTCCTTTCAAAGGGATGTGCGAAGGAGGATAATGGGAGGATCTTGGTGGATTTTCTGGAGGGGCCTATGTGAACTCCAACGTATGCCCTCTCCTTATTAGATCCAGAACCCAGACGTCTGATGTAATTCTGCTCCAGCCCTCCAGATTGAGGGAGAAGTGACCCCCTACTGCCTCCCCCATGGCCACCGCCAGAGTGTGTGTGTGTGTGTCAGTAGGGAGTCACTGGAAAGCTCCTGGAGTCGGCAGAGAGGGCTAGGAGGACTCTGGGCCTCTAGAGGGAGCGCTCCCAGCAGTCTGGGTTGTGGCCTTCCTTTTGAAGCTGCCTCCCTGCAGAAACTGACCATGGTTGTTCTGCCCTGAGGGCTTACGATATGACCACTTCCGAAATGGCTTTTGGACCCCCTTGTATAATTTCTGGATGGACCAAATGGACTTCCCTGACTCCTGCAGATGAGAAATCAGCGTCTCAGTCTCTTCACCAAACAGGACGGAACCTTGGAATGGGAGATCCCTGATTCTGGACTGCAGATCCTGGGAGAATCCTGAGACTCCTAGTCAGCCATGGTGTCTAAGGCAAATGCCAGAGGTTGCAGCCTGGGCTGTATCCCAGTAGTATTGTACAAGGCCCTCAAAACCTGAGTGCCTGTGTTCGAACCTGATTTTAGGATTTCCAGTAGTTTGATCTTCTGCACAGAGTCTGGCAAAGCTTGAGCAACTCTCTTGGCCTTCTCCCATAACGATTCTGGTACTTAACTGTATGTGATAGGAAGTTGAGAGACATTATGGAGCAGGTGGAGGCAGAACAGACTTTCTTGCCCACCTGGTCCATACATCTGGACTCTGCGCCGGGAGGCTGCAAATTAAGGTGCTTCGGCTGCTTAGATTTGTCATGTGCTGCCGTAATAACCATGAAGGCTACCTGAGGGTGTTCCGCCAGAAAGGGCTCCTCCCTCAGTGCTCTATAAAGCCTATCTGACTTTTTTGGAACTGCCGGAGTGGTGGAGGGATGCTTCCAGGTAAGCCTGGTCAGGTCCTGGAAGGTATCCATTAAAGGAGGGACCACTAGAGGCTTGGTCTCCTTCTGCCTCAGGTACTTGGTCAACCTCCGGCATTCTGGATCCAAGTCCTCTGTCTCCCATCCACTGGAGGCTTGGATGTACCTAATGACGCTGTGGGACCGATGTCAGACTGGGGACTGGTGGCGGCTCAAGGAATGACGACAGCTGTAGGACCGATGCCGGTTGGTTAAGCATCTGTGATGACTGCCTGACCTACGCTGGCTAAGAGATTGCCTCCTGCTAGATGAACAGTGGTGGCTGGTAGATCTGGAATGGCGCCGGCGGCCCTTGGACCTGGAACGGTTGCGGCCAATGACTGGAGAGCAGGACCCAGGAGGTTTGCCTGATCCACAGGAGTGGGTTTGGCAACCGAGAGGATGGACTGGCCCTCCTACTTGGTCCTCAGTTTGTCTGGAACTGTGGCAGGGTCTGGCTTCCAGTGGCAAAACTTCTTGCCTGAACTTGCTCCATCAAAACTGGAATAGCTCGGTGAGCTCCTGTTTGTTAAATTGTGTTGCGGGATCAGGCGGCAAGCTGGGCTTGTCTGGCTGATCCTGTGGAATGGAGAGGAAGCCAGGTCAGGGAGATCCTAAGGGAAGAGCCCTCTGACCTATCCTCTGGGGTGGAGGCTGTTCGAACTGGCAACCGGGCCGCCTCCGGAACTGCCTTCTTTGATGAATGATCTTAGCTCAAGCCCGGTTTATGGCTTCCTGACTGGACCGTGCAGGCGGGACCGACACTGTTGAGAGTGATTTTGCAGGGTGGGAAACAGAGGCAGATCTGGCAGGAGGTTCCCTCTCCTTGGAGAAGGCCTTACCTGGAGCTCAGAGTATGGCCGACACTAGAGGCTTTTTTTGGCGGGGCTGAGGATCCAGCACCCAAGGTGGAGGAGGCGCGCAGGGGCATAACCTTCACCTTCAAGGGTGGCGTCGGTTGAGAGGTTGGGCCTTGTTTGGCATCAGAGTCTTGGCATGCCCTGAGGATCCACTTTTCTCTTGCGAGTGCTTGTAATGGTGGGATCAGTCCAAACCATCTGAGCCTGAAGAAGAGGCCTTTTGAAGGGGAGAACGCGAGTGGGCGTGCAGGCGGGACCGACATCGGTCCTTGTCGCGGGACTTATGCGACTTGTCCTTGTGCTTGGACTTATCCCGTGGTGATCTCTGCTTCATTGCAACCTGATTTTCTAGAAGGTGGGTCTTCAGGTGTTGAATCCTTGTCCTGCTGGTAAAGCCGTGACAGATCTCGTAACCCTGGGCGTCATGGTCCAGGCCTAGGCAGAACACGCTGACCTGGTGTGAATCCTTGACAGGGATCTGGCGACTGCAGGAACACTTGGGCTTCTTCGGTCCCGAAGACACTGATGACGAAGACGACATAGAACGAGAACTTCATGAGAAAGGAATAAATTGGAAAAAGCTGAGAAAAATCTTTGCTGACTGCCAGACAACAATCTAAGGGCAACCGTTGAGAGCGGGTCTGTGGCGGGAAAAGAACTGAGATGGGGCTGGGGACCACCCCCTTTTGTACCACTGGCTGACGGAGCAGAGCCGTCGGGGGCGGCCCCCACTGGACACTGCTAGCTAAGAGTTTTCCGGTGGGTCCTAGTGCCTGTGGCACAGTCCTAATGGTAATAGCCTGCTGCAAGAGCTCCCACTCAAAGTAAGATATCTAGCTGCTCAGGAACCAGGCCATGATGAGCAGGGACTGAAGATCTGGGTGCAGGACCATCCCCCTGCTGTCTGGTCAGCAGGTCTGAGTGGAGACACAGTCTCCATGGAAGCCTGCTGCTGCAGTTGAGGAGAACCATGTGCCAGAATGGCCGTGGCCCGTCTGGATCTATCGGGATAATCTGTGACTTGCCCTTCCATGGTTTGACTACCAATTTGTAGATCAGGGGAAGGGAGGAAAAGTGTACATGAGGTCTGGGGTCCAGGGCCTTGCCATGGCATCACCCAGTAGTGTCCCTGATTGTGGGGGGCAGGCACAAAACAGTCTCAGTTCAGCATTCTCCCAGGAGGCAAACAGGTCCACCAAGGGTGTGCTCCAAAAGGAGAACAAGTGGTTCAACACTTGCAATGAGGGCCACTCATGACACTTCTCCTACATGACTGAGCATCTGCCAGCTGAATGTTGTCTCTCGCAACATGGATCGACAGGCGATCATCACCCAGGCTGCCCACAAGTGTCCAGGTACATAGTGCTTTCTGACAGAGGGGAAGGGAGTGAGTTCTGCCCTGCCAGTTCAGGTAGAACGTGGTCGTGGTGTTGTCCATCTGGAACTGCATGACCTGACCCACACTAATGGAGTAAGTTTTGTCACAGCCAAACACACTGTATGGAGCTCCATCAGGTTTATGTGGTGATGAGACTCCTTGGGTGACCGGATCATGTAGGCTCCCAGGTTTTCTCCCCATCTCACCAGAGAAGAGTCAGTCATGAGCCGGACAGATAGGTGTGGGTGGACAAATGGGATTCCTTCCTCCAGGTGTTCCAGGATCAGTCACCACTGGATGGCACCCCACATTAGCTAGGTCACTGACTGGCTGGTCCAAGTGCCCTAGATACTGGGACCACTGATGGCTCAACTACCACTGGAGGTGGCATATCTGCCAGCGGGCCCAATGGACATTAGTGCAGGATGCCATGTATGCCAGCAGCCTCAGGAAATTCCGGGCAGTGCATGGGAGCCTAACTTGAAATGACTGGGCAAAGGAGGTAAGATGCAGTGACGTCCGCAAGGAGGTGGGCCTTGGCTGGCAGGGAGTCTAGTTATGCTCCCAAGAACTTTATCACCTGCTTCGGTACCAGTTCAAACTTATTTACGTCTGAGGATAGTGCTCTACCACACAGTAGTAGATGCCAGAGGCATGTGGGTCGGTATAAAACATTTTCTGATTTCCTGGGACGCCTCTTTTAAAACTGGGTTCAACTTGAGATTAGTTGCGCTCCATTGTTATGTTCGTATGTTCATATTGTCGAGAAAGAACAGTTGCATAAAAATTTTCCGTAACAATAGATCTTAGAGAGAATCTCTGTCATCAGGTCACACCTATGGAACTTAGCTGTCAGGCATTAGTATCCCACGGAAGCTTTTCTGCAACAGTCTAGTATGGGCCGCCCATGCTAATGTCAGACTCCAACATTATAGCCCTATATAACTGCGGGTGGTCCCGCTCCCTCCGCAGTTCTTTCCCTAGCTGGAGACCATAAGATACAGAAGCCCCACCAGGGAACAAAGGAGAGACAGAGAAAATGTGCCCAACTAGCAGAAAGGCTGGAGAAACAGGACAACTGGCAAGAGAGAGAGAGAGAGAGAAAGGGGATGGAGGGAGGACAGCATCGCCTGATGATAAAGATTCCTTGAATTTCTACTGTTATGGTAAGTTCTTACGTAACTGTTCTATCTTCTTACGGGATATCTCTGTCATCAGCTCACACCTATGGACGAGTCCCAAGCAGTGCTAAGCACCAGACAGTCTGGGTGGCAGGAGGCCAAATGCATAAGAAGGCCCTGAAGCACAGCTAGGCCAAAGCCTGCCTTCCTCTGGAGACAACGTCCAGAATGTAGTGCTTGGTGAAAGTGTGGACAGTACTCCAAGTGGCAGCAGCACACATTTTCGCAGCTGACACATTCCTGAAACATGCAACAGAAGTGGCCATGCCTCTGGCTGAATGGCGACAAACCACACCGGGAAGTTCATTACTGCACTTCCTATAACAAAAAGTTATATAGTACAGTTGGGCAACCATTTGGACAAGCAGTTTAGATACTGGAGCGCCCCCTTTGCCAGGGGCGAAAGAAACAAACAACTAAGAGGACTTTCTGCAGTCCTTAGTACAGTGTGTATAGTACCTGGGAATTCTATGCTCATCCAAAGTATGGAGCAATGCTTCCCTTGGATTGGCATGCTCTGGAAAATAAACAGGCAGGTGATAGATTGGTTCAGAGTCAACTCAGACACCCCCTTAGGAAGAAACTTTGGATTAGTACAAAGAGACCCAGTCTTTGTGAAAAATCAAACAAGGCTGCTCACATGAGAGCCTGTAGCTCTAAAATTCTTCAAGCAAGAGTAATAGCAACTAAAACTAACTCTTTCCATGACAGACAGCAAAGCCTGCAAGATATGGCTGGCTCAAAAGGAAGCAGGGTCTGCTTCTCGAGCACAAAATTGAAGCCCTAAGCCAGGACCGGATTCTGGATAGGAGGCTTCAAGTGTAGAATGCCTCCCAGAAAAGTACGGGTCACATCCAATTGGGTGCAGTACGGCCATCAATAGGCACATGAAAGGCTGAAACAGCAGACAGGTGCACCTTGACAGAGATATACTGAAGCCCTGTATCTGATGAGGACAGGAGATATTCTAGCACTTGGTTGACTGGACAAATGAAAGGGTTCAGGTGATGGCAAGCAGCCCATTTAGCAAAGTGCTTCTATATGTCCTCAAGATTCATGCACGTAGAAGGAGGGATTTGAGACTCGGATGGACCAGGGTCCCCTAAGTCTGTAACAACAGGTCCCTGTAAAGTGGCAGGGAAACTGAAGGTTCCACAGCCAGTTGCTGCAGTAATGGAAACCATGTCTGATGAGGTCAGAATGGAGCCACCAGAATTAGGTTGGCATCCTCCATCTGTAGTTTGATGAGCACCCTCTGAATCAGGGGAAAAGGTGGGAAGACATAAAGAAACCTCCCTTTCCAGGAAAGGAACGTGTCTCACCAGAAAACTCCAGGCTCTGGATCTAGCCAGCAGAATGGCAGCAGTTTTGCATTTAGTGGGGACACGAAAAGGTCCAACTCTGGAAGATTCCACCTGTTGAACAGGTCTTCTATGACCGAGGTCAGCAGTTCCCACTCTTGCATTCTGGACTGTGACCTGCTGAGGCTGTATGCCAAGGATTTTTGGGCACCTGGCACATGGATAGCTGACAGTTCTAGACTGTGATTTACAGCCCAGTACCAGACCATTACACAAGGGGTATGAATGGGTCTCCCCTTCTTGTTGATGTAATAGACCACACTCAGGTTGTCTGACAGCACCATCAGTGGGCCCTGAGAGAGATGGTTCTGTAAGGCATACAGCATTGCCCTCATCTCTAGAATGTTTATGTGAAGGTGGGTCTTCCACTGGGACCAGAGCCCCTGAATCTAATAAGAGCCTAGGTGCACTCCCGAACCCAAAGGATCTGTGGTGTGGATTTAGTGAGGGGTGGGTATGAGGAAGGGGATCCCCCTTTTAAGAGACTGTCTGGGTCCCTCCACCACTGAAGCACCTTGTGTAGTGAGGAGGAGAGAAGGACCAGCTGATCCAAATCACCTGAATGTTGATCCTACTGGACCCTAGGGTCCAATGTAGGATCACCTAATTTATGCACCCTGGCCAAAGGGACCATCACAATGGCTGTGGCCATTAGCCTAGCAGCCTCAAGAACTCCCTTGCTGGGACATACTGGCACTGAGCCACTGCCTGGGCTTGAGCTATGAGGCAGTCCACCCTGTCCTGTGCTAGAAGGCCTTGCCCAGTAGAGTCCAGACCACTCCATGTACTGCAACCACTGGGCCGGATCAGAACAGACTTGGCAAACTGACAGTGATATCCAAGGACTGGAACAACTGCAGGGTGCATTCTAACATCAGCAACAGAAGCTCCCTGGACTGAGCTTTCAGTAACCATGGTCCAAATATGGCATCACATAAAGGCATTCACGCGGAGGGCTGCTGCTACGGCTGGTAAGCACTGTAAATACCAGTGGCGCAGGAGGACAGCCAAGGGGCAACACACTGAACTAGTAATGCTCACCCTGGAAGAGGAACTGTAGGTACCGCCTGTGAGGGGGTGAAAACTATGATATGCAGATAGGCATCCTGCATGTTGAAGACCACCAGCCAGTTGCTCTGCTTGAGCAGAGGAAGAAGGCCATGCAGGGTTACCATCCAGAAATGAAAACTGCGTACTCTACGTAATTCTTGATCTTCCCAAGTATCTTCACCATTCATTATGTATGGGTCTAGACTGGAGATCTGCACAGGAATGAAAAGAACTTGTTTCTAAATTTTTCAGTGCTGGGGGAACAGACGTTGGGATGGTGCCACGAGGCCTCGCGCATTACATGAGCGTGTGGAGTCACCAGTAACCAACATAGACTCTCTCAGCCTTCAGCCTTGTCTGCCAGAAGTGGAAGATAGAAAGACAGGAACTGAGTGAGGGCAAGGGAGCCCAAAGGACAGGGAGGGTAAGGGGAAAATAAAGATAAAAAGTTGGCTGAATGGGGGATATAGATAAGAGAGGGACTAGGAAGAGCAGGGGTTGCCAGCATGCTGAGCAATCCTAGGTAGAGGTAAGAAGAAAGAAAAAGGGAATGCTACAGGAAGAAAGAGAGTTAGTCCTCCTCCCATTATCTCCACTCCCCCTCTTTTTTTTTTAAACTGAGGCAGGGCCTGAGAGAGGGCAAGATGCCAAGATGCTCAGAATTTCAGCTAGACCAGAGGTTCGATGGTGGGGAGAAGAAGCAAATCGGCTCAGCCAGGCCTCGAGAGGAAGTGATTAGGTGCATCTATATGTCCACCTTCTCAGCGAGAGACTCTCCTCTTTAGTCTGAGAAGATAAGAATTGGGAAGGGGGGGATATGTGTAAGGTAGGAGGAGAACAGGGGAATCACCACTGTAAGAGATCTTACGAGAAGGAGCCACTGGATTAACCCTTAGAAGAACTCTCTCTCTTCGTCCGTGTTCTTTTTTTTTGTACGACACATCTCAAGGAGGAGAACAAATAAGGGACTGAGAAAAATTGGAGAACACACAGGGAAACCTGCACCCTTTTCACATGAGAGCTCTAAGAAGCTCCCTTTTAAACAGAAAGGAGACCTCAGGAAGGAAGAGGATGGAGAGAATACAATCTGAGGCTTGCTACTCTCCTTTTTTTATTTATTTTAATATTTCCAAGGGCTTTTAAGGAAAACATCTAATTACAGGCTAGGCCAAAAGGAGGCAGAAAGGCCAGATGACGTGAAGGAGGCAGCATTTGCCCCAAGAAAACTACAGCCCCCATAACTCTCACTTTGAAGGATCAAGGAAGTAGGAGAACAGCGAGAGGAGGAAAAGGTGCTGTCCAGTTTCTGGCCATCGGAAGAGTGTGTGGCTGTAATGTAAATATGAAGATACTTGGAAGATCAAGAATTACGGTGAGTATGTAATTTCATATTTTCCTCAACTCAGCCTTCACCATTCATTACATCTGGGCCAGAGTGCCAAGATGGCAAACTCTGAGGGAAAAGATTCTCAGCCTCCTGTGGGAGGAACACAGGAGGACCGGCCCTTAGGGGCCTGGGAGGCCTGTAGGATGGCTTTGGGCCGGCAATGGCTCCCATACTCTGGGAGATGGAAGGCACCTTTAGTTCACGCTGTGCCTCAGAGAAAACTGGGCCTCCTGGAAAGGTGAGGACAGCACCTATGCTGGGCCAACGGTGACAACCCTGAAAGACAAAGTCATGCTGTTTGCCTAATGCAGACAGATGTTCCTACTAGGCTGGATGCCACCTCATTAGCATCATACACTGCCCTGGAGAGGTGTCTTGCGAGCTCTAGGCCCCATGCAGAATGGCTGATGGCCTGTTGGGTTTCCTCACCATCAGGCATTGCTGCTAAGAGCTGACCTAGCAGCATACAGAGGCGCCCAGCGTAGGCTACCTAGTGAACCTGATGAGCCGCTATACATAAAAGAAAATTTGCCACTGTAAACACCCTTCTCCCACAGCGGTCTAACTCAGCTGAGTCACAGTCTGGGGGGTGGTCGGGTTGAGGGTGACGGTGACTGGATGGGGTATCTAGGTGCTCCACTCCCAATGAGGGGTGGGGCATGGCACCTGGAGAACCCACAGCTGCGCAATACCTGCGCATGCCATCCCTAGGGTCAGGAGCTGAGGTGGCAGGAGATTGCCAGACAGCATCACGAAGCTTCCTGGCGTCAGGCCAGGGAGGTATGACCAGATGGTCAGCAGTGTACTCCCAGGAATGACAGTATCATACAGGAGAGTTATGTCTGGCAAAATGGGGCTGTGAAGCTCCTGCAACATCTCCGCCAGGAGCGCTGATAAGATGTGAAGCCTGCATCAGCCGAATAGTGAAGGGAAGCATCTGCTTCCTCAGAAGTCGTCAAAGATTCTGAGAAAGCTCGATTCAGAGGTGGGTGGCACAGGAGTCTGAGGTCTCTAAGAGCCAGACTGCGATGAGTGCCTTAAGTAGCGAGGAAACAAGGCCACCGACCATTTGAACACTTCCCAAGTCACGGAGCCTCTCGGATCTAGAAGACTGGGAAGGGGGAGTCAAAGGATGAAAGGAGGAGTAGCCTAGCAAATCAGGGAAGGTCCTCTGCAAGGCTGAGGACTGTGCAGGAGACCCCTCCGAAAGATGGGGCTGCCTATCCCACCCACCTCAGTGCGCTCAACAGACGAAGGGCGGAGGGTGATGCCTTTGGGGGAACCCCAAGGTGAGAACAGAGTCATACAGAGCCCAAAGGGTGCCCCCCCTGTCCCCACCACCCGCAGAACTCTCTCTAGGTGCAGAGGAAGACAATGCTGCATCGGTACTACAGTTCCTCCAGGATCCTCTGGAGGCTCCATGGAGAGATAGTTACACTGAATGAGCCCTGCCAATTATCACCTCTGAAGAAAAGACCTGCCTCTCGGAGGTCTAGAAGATGAGTCCAGGATAATAGACAAAGAAGATGAGGGTCCAGTCACCGAGGAAGTGACAGTGGACCCCTCTCAGCAATAGCCAAGCAGCCTAAGTCTTCACGATCCAACTGGAAATAGATATGACACACTCGGCACTGGAGCCGCCATCCCCAGAAGTGTCAGAAGTGACACCAGTAGAATCCCGGCACCAGAGGCAGTGTTGGAGGGCTCATGGGAGGTGGCACTGCTGGCTGCACCATGAGGAGACCCTGCAGGCCAAAGATTCACAGTAGGCCTCGGAGAGGCCGGGCAGACTCCAGAGCCTCCTCAGACCTGGGCAGCCAGTCGGTATAGTCTAGATCTTTAACCTCCGAGGTGGAGGATGAGATCAGGGAGATCTCAATCTAGCCACCCCTGGATTCTAGGCCCTCCGGTACTGGGTTTGGCGTTGGAGGGCCAGGCGCATGGCTGGCGCCCGCCTCACCAGAGACAGCACTGGGAGCAGAGGTGGCACTTGGTCGGGCACCGGTGGGGAACAACACTGGAGTGGACCCTGATATACCTGTGGCACCACACCTGGGGTTGTCTGCGCCTCCGAGGAGACCCCGGACTGTGAGGAGTGACCAGCCTCCCCAGGACAACGACTACCCCACCAACCCTCACGGAGACCCCTTGTTCCAGAAAGCTTTGAAAAAGAAGGGGTCTCTTCTCCACTGGCCCATATAGAGCCAGGAAAGGGCTCAGGGGAGGAGCCCAGAGACCTTGGCTTGGCGTCCCAAGTGCGCTGACGACCACCAAAGGTTGGGGAAGTCTCTCCCCAACCTCGCCGCATAGATAACTAAGGTGTGATAGTCCACCGAGAAGCAGGCATCTCACTCATCCATCATGTGGTGGGGAGCCAGACAAGAAAAGCAACGGTCATTGCAGCCTGTCACAGTCAGAGTTGCCACAGAAGCACCGACGCATGGGGGCAACTCCTGCTTTCTTTGAGGATTTTTTTATGCCCCGACCCAGAAATTGCCATTGCATGGAGATAAAAACAAAATGGGAGAAAAATTATTGGTGTCGCAAAAAAACCTGGAAAGAATAAGTAAGAACAAACCGGTGCTGGAACAGAACCGTGACTTACAGCACCGAGAAGACGTTGACAAACAGTAGACCTGATTGGAACAGTAGCTGCGCAGCAGAGTTCTTGAGACTTCCCTGCAGATCTTCCTTCGACAGTGGGGAAAATCAGAACTGACGGCTGGGAGGAGTCAGCATCAATTACTGACCACTCCACAACACCACGAAATGCATAGGCCTCGAGGCAGCACGGAAAATTTATAGAGACAAGCTCTTTTATTCTCGAACAGAGTCCAGACCTCCAGCCTAGACTCAGGACGTAATGAATGGTGAAGACTTTCTTGGGAAGCTCTTTCTGTACTGGATGAAAAGATTCAGCTCTTTGAGGTCTAGAATCGCCTCAAGTCCTCAGTTCTTTAGGAACCAAGAAGAACTGGGAGTAGAGCCCTTTGTTCCGTTGCCGCCTGGGCACTGATTCTATGGCCCTTTTGCGCAGCAAAGTGGATAACTGCTCCCCAAGTGCCGCTGTGTGTGCTGGAGGATAAAAGGTGGGAACCAGTGGAACATCTGGACACTGCTCCATAAGTTCTAGAGCACGGCTTTGTTTGATTATCTGCAGGATCCAAGTGTCTGTGGTAATGGTTCTCCACTGGGACAGATGCAGGGAGAAGTGACCTCTGACCACCACCTCCTGGGTTGTAACAGGAGGAGGGGGATCTGGCAAGGTGACAGGCTGAGCCAGAACCAGTGGTCAGGAACGTTCCTCCTCCTCCCCTGGAGTGCTTGGCAGAGGGACCAGTGGTGGAGGAGGGGGACAGGCAAGGCAGAGATGGTCCTGCATTTGCCCTGGAGCCTGGTTCCTGAGCCAGACTTGTGAGAAACCTTACGGAAGGAGGGCCTCAGTCTGCTCCTGGGCTGGGTATGACAGAGGGATTGGACAGACATAATAACCCTGCCAGATGGCTGTACATCAGGACCAAAAAGGTTTGACTCAGAAAAAAAACAAGTTACTCACCTGTAACAGTAGTTCTAGGAATGGTATATTGTCACCGGGCATGCGTTCAGGATACACAATTTCAAGCAGACCACAAGTCAGGTGCATAAAAAATGTATGGTTGCATTTATCATTTTATTTTCATCAAGTAAAATATACAGAAAATAAGAAAAACTGGTTAGACAAAATAAATCAGATGACTACTGCTTTGCTTCAGCAGTGTCCAAGGCCCCCCCCCCCACCAACTCTCTTTTACTCCAGTCACGGTCCCAGGAGCCTCTCTCAGGCATCCAACCTTGCTCCTGCCCTGCCTGAAGTCCCCTCCAAACGTACCTTCCTTGTCCCACCTCGAAGCTGGCACCCCCAGCTTAACCCCTCCGGGGTGGGGTTGCCCCTCCTACCTTGGGCGCTCTCACACATAGACTCCAGCTGCAGACGTGGGCCCAGGGCGGAGGATCTGTGAAGGCAGGCAGAGTCTGACTTGGTTGTGGGCATGGGGGATTGGTGCCATCGCCTACCCCTGGAACCAGGTTTTTCCGTTTTTCTCCCTGCTCCCCCCCCCTTGCGTGGGCACCCCTGACGTCAAGTGCACGGCAACCCTCCGACGTCAGCCACGCTAATCTTGTGCTGTCTGTGCACTGCAGCGCCCCCGAATTCCACCGGGAGCCGCTGGTGCGCTGGACAAACCCCAACCCGCCCCCAGGGAGAGGAGAGCTGTCCATCAGACACTCAATCCTCTCCCTCCCCTGCCGACCCCCACTGATCCGGGCTTGTTCCCAAACCCGGTCCGTCGGCATGGCACGAGGTGTGGCGTCCAGCGCCTCAACCCTCAGCGCCACCGGGCCGGCTGCAAGGCTCTTTCTTTAGCCTAACAGTGTGACAGCACACACTACCAGGAGGTCTTTCACCTTCCTCAGTCCCAGTCTAAAAGAACAGTAACCCCTTTCAGCTTTTTATAGTCTATCTGGGAATTAGGAAAATTCCATTCATCAGATAACATAAAATTAGCCACTAGGGGCCACTGTTGCTCCATAGAGAACAATTCAAATGGCAGTTGCAGGCTTGTTTACAGCACTGGGAAAGGTCAGACCAGAGGTCAGAACATTCAGTGCTCTCCTGCAGGGACATTCGGTCAGCTATAAAAGACATCCTAGCAGTTTTATACATAATAACACTGGGCAGCAGGGAAACTTCTTAAAAACACAGACACAAGCTTTATCAAAACAGTTTTGTTTCAGTCAGCCAAGCAGCATGCTGGACATTATACAAAACATACTGACTGCTTGGGACATGGTTCCAACTTATCCCAAGGGTGTCCACTATGACTGGAGTCACCCTGTCACATGTGCTGTTCATCCACACATATTGGCAGTTGCTTTTCCCTTTATTTCTTGCCGGAAGTCTTAAAGCTGGCTCCACACACCCACCCGGGTGTTATAACCCTCAGCTCCGTCCCTTGACGCCAGATCTTACCTGCTGGAAGCAGTGGTTGTGTGTCGAAGCAGGGGAGGTCGGGTGGGTCCATGTGGATGAACAACATATACCACTCCTAGAAAGTACAGCTATGTAAAATCTTACCATAGCAGTAGATCTTTGAGGAGTGTCTCTTGCAGCAGGTAATACACTTGGGTTGTCGCCAGAGGTCGCTGTGGCACACAGCAGCTCTTCTAGCAGTCTTTTTCCAGGAGCCACCCACACAACATCAGCTTCCTGTTTCCTATATAAATGTGGGTGGTTCCTGGTATCCTAAGTTTCCCCTGCTGGATTCAGCTCGCTAAGCAAGGACCGAGCAGAAGACAAGGTACCATAGGTGTCCCAACCCACAAGTCACTGGACCAGAATTTGTTCTAGAGAAGGAGGGGGAGGAGGGTGGGATCGTACCTGCTACGGACACTCCTCAAAGATCTACTGTTATGATAAGATTTTACTTAACTGTACTATCGTCCACAGAGTAGTCTCTTGCAGCAGGTAATACACTTGGGATGAATACCAAACAGTAAACCCAAGAAGGCGGAATCATGACAGCAGGCCTTGTAGGACAGCACAGCAAAAGGCCATCCTACGATGCATGAAGCAATGTCTAAGTTGTAATGCTTTGTGAAAGTATGAATTGTGGATAAGAAGCTGCGTTGCAGATATCTGTGATAGAAACCTTTAAAGTAGGCCGCAGTAGTGGCCATAGCTCTGGTAGAATGGGCTTGGACAGGTCCTGGTAATGGCTTATTGTATTCTGAATAACAAAATGTTATACAGTGTGCTAGCCAGTTAGCTAGAGTCCGTTTATTGACTGGGAGACCTTCTCTGCCTGAGGAGAAGGTGACAAAAGTCATGTCTTCCTAATCAATTTAGTTAGATTAGTACAGTATCGTAATATACAATAAATATTATTAAATGTATACTGAAAATATAAAAAGTAGAGAACCTGAAGTCTTGATGCCACTGTATACTAGCCTTATTATACCCAATTTGGAATATTGTGCCCCCTTTGGGCCTCTCAAAAAATAGGATGTCAAAAACAAATTGAAGGAATACAAAGAAAATTTACCAAAAAAAATAAGGAATTATAGGGAACTACATTACTCAAAGAGACTACAAAAAGAACAGGTTACTCATCTGTACCAGTAGTTCTAGGAGTGGTATATGTTGTTCATCCACACTTATTGGCATGTCCCTTTCCCCTTTAAGGATTACTGGAAGTCTTCAAGTTGGCTCCTCCCACCCACCTGGGTGGTATGTACCTCGGCTCCGCCTCATGATGCCAGATCTTAGCTCGCTGGAAGCCAGGTGTGGTGCGTCCACAGCCGGGGAGGTCGGGTGGGTCCGTGTGGATGAACATATACCATTCTTAGAAAGCACAGTTACGTAGGAACTTACCGTAACAGTAGAACTTTGAGAGGTTCCTTCAGTAGGTCATCACATATTGGACTGGCGCCACCTGGTGTCGGGCCGCACAGCAGACATCTCTAGCAATACCTGACGGGGAACCGCCCACCTGATGTCACGTGACCGAAGTCAGGGTGACTGTATATAGTGGGCGGTCCCCACGCCCACCCTCCAGTTCTCCCGCCGGAGCCAGAAATACAGGTTACTCACCTGTAACAGAAGTTCTAGGAATGGTATATGTTGTTCATCCACACTGTCTGGCAGGTATCCTTGCCGCTTTAAATCTTGCCGGAAGGTCTTCAAGCTGGCTCCTCCCACCCACCCGGTGGTAAACCTCGGCTCCGCCCATGACGCCAGATCTGGCCCGCTGGAAGCTCAGGTAGTGTCCGAAGCCGGAGGTATGAATGTGGGATGAACAACATATACCATTCCTAGAACTCCTGTTACAGGTGAGTAACCTGTATTTCTAGGGACATGGATATGTTGTTCATCCACACTGTCTGGCAGACTCTAGCAGTTCTCCGGGAGGAGGAGGCAACGCACAGCCCTGATACTTACTTGGGAAAGAGACTGAGAACCGAGGCCCCAAAACCAGCATCCGGCGTGACTCAAGGTCGATGTGGTAATGGGTGATGAAGGTGTGTGCTGACTTCAGGTAGCAGCCCTGCAGATTTCCTGGATAGGGACGTCCCTGGAAGCAGCCACCGATGCAGCAGTATGGCGGGTAGAATGAGCTCTTATCCCTCTGGGAGGCTCCATGCCCGCCAACTTATAGCAGAGATCTATGCAGGAGGTGACCCACCTGCTTATCGTCCGCTTGGCTGCAGGTCTGCCAGGTGTGACTTCAGCGTAGGTGACAAACAGCTGGCGAACCTCTCCCGAATTTCAGCCATCGCTCCTTATAGTAGCAGCGCCCTTCTAGGGTCCAAAGTATGGAGCCTATATTCGGCCTCCGAGGTGTGATTGGGGTAGAACACCGGCAGAGTCAGCACCTGGTTAAGGTGAAACTGCAGACACCACCTTCGGAAGGAATTTCAGGTGGGGGCGCAGGACAACCTTGTCCCTGTGGAAGACCAGGTAAGGAGACTCGATGGAAAGCGCTTGGAGCTCTCCCATCCTTCTGGCTGACGTGATAGCCACCAAGAAGGCGGTCTTCCACGACAGGTGAGAGAGTTCACACCTGTGCATTGGTTCGAATGGCTTGCCCATGAGCTTTGCCAGTACCAGCAGTAGATCCCACGGAGGTGGAGGTTCTCGCACCGGAGGGGAAATGTGATCAAGGCCTTTGAAAAAGCGCCAGACCACCTTCTCCTGCGCCACAGACTGCTTCCCGGCCCGCGCCCGGTAAGCAGAGATGGCTGCCAGGTGCACCTTAAGGGTCGTCGACCTAAGCCCTTGCTGAGAAAGGGACCACAGGTAGTCCAATATGCTCGCCAGGGAACAGGAGGAAGGGTCCAGGCCCTTGCCCTGACACCAAATGGAAAACCTTTTCCATTTGAAGGCGTAGCATTTTCTGGTTGACTCCTTACGGGACGCCTCAACTACGTTGAGGACCTTGTTGGAAAAACCCAAGGCCTGGAACTCTAGCCGATCAGGAACCAGGCCGTCAGGTGCAGGGATTGAAGGTCCGGATGGAATACCTTCCCTTGACTGACTGAGAGCAGGTCCGGGCGAGCTGGAAGCTGCCTCGGAAGCCTGGAGCTGAGGCTGAGGAGATCTGGGTACCAGTACTGGCAGGGCCAGTCTGGGGCTATCAGAATCACCTGCGCCTTGTCCCTCCTTGCTTTGAGCAGCACCTTGTGCATCAAGGGGAACGCGGGAAAGGCGTAGAAGAGGCCCGGGGTCCATGGCCTCGAGAAGTCATCCCCCTGCAGAGTGCCCTGCTGAGGGGGGCGGGCATGGAACAGCCTCAACTTCACATTCTCCCTGGAGGCAAACAGGTCCACCTGAGGTGTGCCCCAATGAGAGAATAGATCTAGTACTACCTCTGGCAGGAGAGACCACTCGTGGGAGGCAGCCCCTATCCGGCTTAGGGCATCAGCCAGGGTGTTGGAGGCTCCTGCCACATGAATGGCTAGGAGATCTGCCTCCAGGTTGCGCACGAGTGACCAGATGCGGAGAGCTTCCTTGCATAGGAGCATGGAGCGCGTTCGGCCCTGGCGGTTTAGATAGTACATGGTCGTGGTATTGTCCGTCTGGACCCGGACCACTTGACCCGAAGAAACGGACAAAGGCGGTGAGCTAGGCGGACCGCTCGGGCTCCAGCAGGTTGATGTGGCATCGGGACTCCCGGGGACCAGAGGCCGTGGCGCTCGGTGTTCCCCAGATGGGCACCCAACCCATCAGAGAGGCATCGGTCGATAGAGAGACCGTCGGCTCGGGCGGATGACAGGATGCCCTCCTGCAGATGAACTGGAGCGGTCCACCACTGGAGAGCGTTCCACATCCCTGGGTCACCGTCACTAGCTGGTCCAATGGATCGCAGCGTTGTGACCACTGGCTGGCCAGCCCCCACTGAAGGGGGCGCATGTTCCAGCGGGCCAAACGGACCACGCTGGTACAGGCCGCCATGAGACCCAGGAGGCGCAGGAAGTCCCGGGCAGGGCGCAATTGCCCAACCAGAAATGATAGGGCAAAGGAGGACAGAACCTCGGCCCTGTCCGCCGGGAGCCGTGCTCTGGCTCGAAGAGAGTCGAGCTCTTCCCCGATGAAAAGAATCACCTGCTTCGGCTCGAGTTCCGACTTGGCCTCGTTGATGAGGAGGCCGACCTGAGAGCAAACCTGGAGGGCCAGGTCTCTGGACCGCTCCACCTCCTGTCTGGAGGGGGCTGCTATCAGCCAATCGTCCAGGTAAGGGTAAACCCGGACCCTTGGCGCTGCAGGAATGCTGTCACCACTGCCATGCATTTGGTGAAGACCCTGGGAGCTGGAGATAAGCCGAAGGGCATGGCTTGGAACTCGAAAAGGGAACCTTCTGCTCGAAAGTGAAGGAACCTTTGCTGGGACAGACGGATAGGGACGTGAAAGAACGCATCCTGTAGGTCCAGAGAGCAGAACCACACGCCGTGTTCCAAGGGTGGGATTATCTGAGCCAGAGTGACCATCCTGAAGGTTCGAGACCGTAGGAACTTGTTCAGGTCGTGTAGGTCGAGAATGGGGCGCCAGCCCCCCGTCAGTTTCGGAACCAGAAAGTACCTGGACACGAACCCCGGGTTTGAGGGAGGGTCCGCCACCTCTCTTATCACCTCCTTCTCGAGGAGGAGAGCGATGTCGGCTCGGCGAGCTGACAGCGAGGCTTCGGACCCCGAGGCCCCCGAGGTACGACGGCTCTGAAGGGTGGGGCCTGCTCGAACTCCAGAGGCAGGCCCTTTCCTACCACCTCCAACACCCACCTGTCTGTGGTAATAGCAGACCAGGCGGAAAGGAAATACCGGTGCCGTCCCCCCACGGGGGGAACCTGGGTGAGGTGGCGGAGGTTGAGCGACACCCTCAACCCGTCACTGTGCAGGCTTGCAGGAGGGACCAGCCGGGGACCGCCTGGGCCTTTACCTCCTGCTTCCTGGAGGAGGAAGCCGCAGGCTTGGGTTTGGGCATGGCCTGCGAGCCTGCTGGCCCTGGTGCTGCTGGGCCGGGCGTGCCGGAGGCGCAGATGGACGAAAGGACTTGGGTTGAGGTCTGCGGCCCTTGTCCCTCTGAGCGGATGATACCGAGTCCAAGGTGGCATTGGACTTTTCGATCCTCTGGAGGTGGCCTTCCATTCCAGGGCCGAAGAGGTCGGTTCCCAAGAAGGGGACATCCGCCAATTTCTGCTGGGTATCCGCTGTGAAGGTGGATATCCTCAGCCATGCCCGATGGCGCATAGCCACTGCAGCCGCTACTGACCTGGCATGAATCACCGATGTCCAAAGCAGTCTGAAGTTGCTGCTTGGCCACTGCCCTGCCCTGGTCCCGCACCTGCTTGACCGTGGTCTGCAGGTCAGCCGGGAGATGAGGGACCACCTCGTCCAGGGAGCCCAACAGGGTGTGAGAAAAATACGCCATCAGTACGGCCGAGTTGGCCTGACGAAGGCCAAGGGAGGACGCAGCGTAGACTTTTCGCCCGGCATAGTCCAAATTCTTGGACTCCTTGTCGGGAGGTTTGTCCACGTCCCTAGCGTTTCTGGCACGCCGGAAAACGCTGTCGGTAACTAACCCCTCGGCCGAGGGATGTTCCGAGAAACTGGACAGGGAACCGGTAGGGACCGCATACCTGCATCCTGGCCAAAGGCTCAGGGCAGGAAGCAGGACGCTGCCAGAGCTCCAAGGCCGGGCCCACAATGGCCTCAGCCACAGGGAAGGCCTCCGTAGGGGAATCCCCTCGGTCCAATATCTCCGTGAGGGGATACTTGGCCCGCTTGGATACGGGCTCGAGCTGCATCCCGGTGGATTCCGAGATGAGTCTGAGCAACCCCAGGAAGGACGAAGGGCTGTCGTCCAGCGACTGACCTCCAGAGGACTCCAAGTCCACTCGCTTGGAGAAGAAGGAGGAATCATCGTCGGACTCGGAAGAGTCCACAAAGAGCTGCCTCGGGCCTGAGCCACCCTCCACCTGCCGAGGGCGATCGGGAGTGAGGGTGACCGACAGCCTATGGGGCAGACCCTGAGCCGACCGAGAATTCTTGGTCGGAGCCCCAAACCGCGGCTGTGGAGGTGGAGGTTCCACCGGAATCGGTGGAGCAGCTGGTTTCGGCCGAACAACCGGCCTGACAACAGGCTCCTCGGGTAAAACGGGGGGTTGTTTCGGTCGCTCCGGTGACAGCCACTTAATGGCCGGGGAAGGCGACGGCGTCGGCTTATTCCCGATCAAAAGGGTTGGCCATATGAGGTCTCAGATCGCCGACGCAACTTATGGTGCCAAGCCTCCCTCATCTGAGGAGGAGGAAGAGGACGAGCGGCGGCGCCGCTATCACGTGCCGAGACCAAGACCGCCTGTGATGGTGGGATCGGCTGGACCATGAGAAGTCCGAGACCAGAACCTCAGCTTTTCCGAGGGCGGTGCGGAGAGGGGCAGGTGGAACCGCTCCTCCCTCGGCTCGGAGGAACACCCAAGGGCTCCGGAACCGGAGGCACTGGCAAGCCAAGGATCCTCAACTCCCACCGGGGAACCCGAGGGATTTTCCAGCTGTCGACAACCTGCATAACGGGTCGAGAAAGATCTCGACTGCGTCGACGGGAGTCTCGGTCAACTGACCTGACGGGGACACCGTGAGACCAGTGGTCGAAGTCGATGGCCGACAACTCGGGGAAAGGGACCTTTCCCACTCCCAAGAGCGTCGACGAAGAGACTTACCCTTGTCTTTCTTCTTGGATCGAGAAGAAGAAGGTCCAGCAGACGTTGGTCCCTCTCCCCTAGTGGAGAGGGACAGACAAAGCTCCTTAAAAGAAGCTGTGTAAGAGGAAACCAGGGAAAGCGGAATAAAAGCAGCGGTCGAGGAAGATGCGGCCCGCGCCGCCTCCTCTTCGAGGGTGATCATCTGCTCTAGCTGATCCGCCAAGCCCGCCACCGCGGAAACCGCCAACCGGGCCTCTTTTGACTTAACCAGTAGAAAACGTTTCTCGGGGCGCCCCAGTTGTAAACGGGCGGCACGGTCTTCAAGGACGTAGGCTGAGAAGGAAGAGCACAGGTCGCAAGCCTGCGGGTCGTGCTCGAGGCCTAAACAGTACACACACGTAGAGTGCGGATCCGTCCGAGACATCTTCTGCCCACAAGGGCACCGCTGAAAACCGGGGGTCGATTTGTCCGCCGCGGCCGCGAGGGGATGATCTTACAAGCAAAACTTTTAAATTCGGAAAACCGAAGAATTAGGAAAACAGTCTTGCACATGAAGCGTTAAGGAGGGAACCTAGAGCTTCCAGCGGTAAGGAAGATCTGGCGTCATGGGGCAGAGCCGAGAGTTTTACCACCCGGGTGGGTGGGAGGAGCCAGCCTGAAGACCTTCCGGCAAGATTTAAAGCGGCAAGGATACCTGCCAGACAGTGTGGATGAACAACATATCCATGTCCCTAGAAAGAGGTCTTACAGCAGGAGCGAATTGGAGTCCATGTAAAAAAATAAAATGAGGGAAAGGAGGGAGGGAGGGAAAAACATGACATACTGAAGGAACCTCTCTCGAAGATCTACTGTTACAGTAAGTTCCTACATAACTACACTATCTTACTTCGAGACCGTTCCTTCAGTAGGTCATCACATATAGGACAGAGTCCCAAACAGTCCCTCCAGGGAGAGCCCGAGAGAAACTAGGGAGGAGGAAAACTAACTCCAATGGAAAACTGAAGTCCAGAATGGACCCAGCTTATGACAGAAGGCCGTGCAGGATGGCTAGGCCAAAGCCAGCCCTCCGCCTAGAAGCAATGTCCAGACTGTAATGTTTGGTAAAGGTGTGGACAGAACTCCAAGTAGCAGCAGCACAAATATCCGCCGTAGAAGCGTTCCGTAGGAAGGACACGGAGGCAGCCATGTCCCTAGTAGAATGACCTCTTATGGAACCCAGAAGAGGTTTTTCATACTTCTGGTAACAGTACCGAATGCAGTTGCCTAACCATTTGGAGAGGCCCTGCTTAGAAACCGGTTTGCCCCTTGATCTCTGGGCAAAAGAAATGAAAAACTGGTCGCAAGAGTGAAACTCTTTAGTCCGATGGGTATAACACCGGAGAATCTGATGGACATCCATCGTATGAAGGAGTGCCTCACCTCTGTTAGAGGGGGAGAGGTAATAAACCGGAAGCTCCACTGATTGGTTCAGCGTGGCTTCTGACACCACCTTGGGAAGAAACCTCGGATGCATTCTAGGACCACCCAATCCCTATGGAAAATCAAGTAAGGCTCCTTGCAGAGTAGAGCGTGAAGCTCCGAAATCCTTCGGGCTGAGGTGATAGCCACCAGAAAGAGCACCTTCCAGGACAGGAAGTGCAGATCACAGCTCATAGCCAGTTCAAAAGGAGGAAGGGTGAGCTTTTCCAAGACGCAGTTCAAATCCCAAGGTGGAGTTGGGCTGCAGATGGGGGTTTCAGATGGAGGACCCCTTTCAGAAAGGTCTTTGAGCCCTTCAACTGAGCCATGGCTTTACCATCCACTAGCTCATGATATGCCAAGATATGGACTTTTAAAGAAGAATGGGACAGACCAGAGTCCAATAAGTGAAGGAGGTATTCCATGACTTGGGGGTTGAGCAGGAGAAGGAGTTCCAACCTTTAGCAGCCGCCCAAATAGAAAACTGCTTCCACTTCAAAGCGTAAGTGGAACGGGTGGGCGGTTTTCTGGCCTTAATGAGGACTCGAGCAACCCTGGAGGAAACCCCAAAGCGAGAAATCACTACGTCTGCAGGAGCCACGCATGAAGATGCAGGGTCCTGAGCCCCGGATGAACCAGGCGGCCTTGATCCTGAGACAGAAGGTGGTGAGTCAGCGGAAGTGAGTCGGCGATTCCCTGGAGAGCTGATGCAATAGTGGGAACCAGATTTGTTTCGGCCAGAGGGCGATGAGGATGATCTTGGGCCCCTCGGCTGAAGTCTGAGGAGAACCCTCTGCGGAATGGGAAGCGGGGAGGAGGGCATATAAGACTTTCCCTGTCCATGATAGAGACAATGCGTCGCTCAGAAAGCACCTTGCTCTGGGGCGAGTGAGCAAAACAGGAAGTTTTGCACTGAATTGAGAGGCAAAAGGTCGATTTCGGACATCCCCAATTTTGAAAAATGGATTCCGCCACTTCCTGATGCAGTTCCCATTTGTGGGCGAGGGTCTGAGACTGTTCGCCAGGATGTTGAGAATGCCTGGAATGTGCACGGTCACTAGGACCAAAAGATGCTGGACTGCCCAGTTCCACACCCGGGTCGCCTCCCTGCAAAGAGGGTACGACTGGGTTTCTCTTTGTTTGTTGATGTACCAAACTGCCGACATATTGTCCATTTGGATCAGCTGTGTTCCCTTTGGTAGCAGGGTCTGAAAGGCCTGTAAGGCATACAGGACTGCCCTGAGCTCCAGAACATTGATGTGGAGAGAAGTCTCCAGGCCTGAGCAAAGGCCTTGAGCTTGATGTTCCCCCAGGTGAGCTCCCCACCCCATATTCGAGGCATCCTTGGTGAGGGTAGCTGCTGGTGCAGGGTTTCGGAATGGAAGTCCAAGGGAAAGATTGTGAGAATCCTCCACCCTGTAAATCCTCTGGACGCTAAAGAGACCAGGACCGGATGGTCCAGGTCGTCTAAAGCTGATTCCACTACACCGTAATGACCACTGAGTGATTCTCATGTGTAGTCTTGCTAGGGGAACGGTCGTGATGGAGGCCGCAATCAGGCCCAAAAAACGAAGGACCTCCCGAGCAGGGATGGTCTGGAGGGAGGCTACTTTTTGAGCCTGACTGACCAGGGTCTCCACCCTGTCTGGAAGGAGGAAAGCTCTGCACTGGATGGTATCCAGAACTGCCCCAATAAACTGCAGTCTCTGGGCAGGGATAAGAGATAACTTGGGAACGTTAACCGTGATCCCGAGTCGGCTGAATAGGTCCAGTGTGAAAGAAAGAGTTTCCAACAAAAGATCCCTGGATGGGGCTGAAATCAGCCAGTCATCCCGGTAAGGGAACACCGCAATGCCCCAGCGGCGCAGGAACGCCGCCACTACCGCCAGGCACTTGGTGAAAACCCGAGGTGCCGAAGACAGGACAAAGGGGAGCGCCTGGAACTGGAAATGTTCCCCTTGGAAAGAGAAACGCAGGAATCGGCGGTGGCTGGGAAAAATGGGGATGTGCAGGTAGGCATCCTACATGTCCAGGGTGCAAAGCCAGTGGTTCTCCATCAGGAGAGGAAGAAGGCTCTGGAGCGTCAGCATGCGGAATTTTTTGTACTTGACAAACCGATTGAGATGACTCAAGTCGAGTATGGGCCTGAAGTCCCCGGTCTTTTTTGGAACCAGGAAGAAATGCGAATAAAATCCTTTTCCCCTTTGCCCGAAGGGGACTTGCTCGATCGCTTCTTTGAGCAAGAGCGAACTGACCTCTTCGCGAATGAGGAGGGCCTGGTCCCGGGAGTAAGATGACTTCTGCGGAGGAGTGTCCAGGGGAATCTCCAGAAACTCAATGGTGTGTCCGACGGACACCAGTTGCAGGACCCATGAATCTGAGGTTATCGCCCCCCACTCCTACGCGTGGCGGGCGAACCCCCCCCCCCACCTGCTCCCTGTTGTGAGACTGAGGATGCAGTGGGGCCAAAGAGTCAAGAAGTTAGTTTGAAAATTGCGAGGTAAATTACCGACGCGATTGAAACTTTCACGATGATCGCTAATGGAAGTCTGCAATACGACTGACACGAGGGGACAGCGGGAAAGAACTGGAGGTCGGGTGTGGGGACTGGCCACTATATACAGTCACGCTGACGTCGGTCACGTGACGTCGGGTGGGTGGTCCCCCATTAGGTATGGTTAGAAAAGTCTGCTGTGTGGCCTGACACCAGGTGGCGTGAGTCCTATATCTGATGACCTACTGAAGGAACCCTCTCGAAGTAAGATCTACCGTTACAGTTGAGTAACCTGTTCTTCTAGTATCGTGGATATTTATTTTATTTATTGTATAATCGGATTTACAATCTTTGAGCCAGTGGCTCGTTTACAAAGGTACCTCGTCACAGAGAGGACACATGTGGTTAATTTACAGAGTACAGTCAAGACAGAATAACAGATTTTTACATGTTTACAGATTATAGACATATGGAATCAACATAGTTTTACATTGATTGCATTAACAGAAATACATAGTATTACATACAACTGCTTGAACACATGTGTAGTTAAATAAACATTTCAAGTAGTACCAGCAGGTGCTGGCAGAGGAGAGAGAGCCCGGGGGGTGGGGGAGGTGGGTGTTCAGCCCAGTGGGCCATGTCAGTAGTGCCAGAAGAACAGCAGAGTATCTTTTAGTGACAGGTGCAGCAGCGGGTGTTGAGAACAGCAGGCTTAATAGAGCAGCCGAAGGGGCAATTTGTGGTGTTGGAAATGGCTGCAGGGAGTTAGCTGAACCAGGTAGGGGGCTCTGTAGCTGAATGACCTCTGAGCCTGGGAGGTCCTAGTTCTGGGCACTAGTAGCGTAACCTTGTCCGAAGTTCGGGTGGTGGCCCTGGGGTGTGTAAATTGGATGGAGGCAGACACCCCATTGGGGGGGGGGGGGCCCAAGTAGGATCTTCTTGGTTAGCAGGCCGGTTTGGTAGCGGATGCATTCGTCGAGGTTTAAGAGTTTGGCCATGTCATAGAGTTGACAGGCGTGGGTGAGTCTGGGGGCACTGGTCAGTAGCCTGCAAGCCTTATTTAGCTAAGTCTAATCTTGCTGAGGGCAGTGGAGTCAGCAGCACCATAAACTGGGAGGCCGTAATCAATAAGGGACATTACTGCGGACGTGATGGCGAGCCTGAGGGCATCAGGTGGGAGGCAGTCCTTGTGCCCGTAAAGGATGCCAAGGCACGCGTTTGCGGCGGAAGCAAGGGCAGTAATGTGGGCATGAAAGGTGAGGGCCGAGTCAAATGTGATTTCAAGGTATTTGTATGAGTAAACTTGTTTGAGCGGTTGACAAGTGCTCGGGGAGATTTGGAGGGGACTTTTGCTGGCTTTGTTCTGTGGGTGGGCAAAGAGCATTGCCTTAGTTTTTTTGAGGTTAATTACTAGTCTGCTCTTCTTAAACCAATTCTCAGCATTATTGAAATAGTGCTGGAGGGAGTCTTGGAGGGAGGTGAGATTTTTGTGAGCTGCATAAATCACGGTGTCGTCAGCATATAGTAGAATATTGCCAGAGCAGGCGTTAGGCAGGGCATTTAGGTACAGGCTAAAGAGCAGTGGGCCCAGGACAGAGCCCTGGGGAACCCCTGAGCAGATGGGACGGGTTTCTGAGAGCACCTCATTGTTTTTGACACGCTGGGAGTGGGCTGATGGGTAACTCGCACACCAGGAGAGGGGACTAGCAGAGAAACCTGTATGGTTGAGGGCACTTAGTAGGAGTGGGTGGGAGACAGTGTCAAAGGCCTTAGAGAATTCAATGTACACTGCCCCAACTAGGGAGCCGTGGTCCAGGGAAGCGTGCAGGAAGTTGGTGAACTCCATTAAAGCTGTGCCTGTACTGTGACCAGGCGTGGAAGCCATGCTGTTCAGGACATGGGATATTATATTTTGCTAGATATTCTGTGAGTTGGGTGGCCACCACTTTTCTAAGGCTTCTTGGGGGGATGAATATGTTGTTCATCCACACTTGTTAGCAGATTCTAGCAGTTCTCCGGGAGGAGGAGGCAAGTGCACACCCCCTACTTAGGGAACAGAGATTGGAGAACTGAGGCCCCAAAACCAGCATCCCGGCGTGACTCAAGGTCGATGTGGTAGTGGGTGATGAAGGTGTTTGCTGACCTCCAGGTAGCAGCCCGGCAGATTTCCTGGGTAGGGATGTCCCTGGAAGCGGCCCCCGATGCAGCAGTATGGCGGGTAGAATGAGCTCTTATCCCTCTGGGAGGTTCCTTGCCTGCCAACTCATAACACAAACCTATGCATGATGTAATCCATCTTGCAATGGTCCGCTTCGCTGCAGGTCTGCCAGAAGCAGCTTCAGTGTAGGTGACTAACACCTGGCGAACCTCTCCCCGGATTTTCGCTGTCCTCCCCTTATAATAGGAGAGAGCACGTCTCAGTTCCAAGGTATGGAGCCTGTACTCGGCCTTAACACCTGGTTAAGGTGAAACTCTGACACCACCTTTGGAAAGAATTTAGGGTTGGGGTACAGGACAACTTTGTCCCTGTGGAAGACCAGCTAAGGGGAGTCCACCAAGAGCGCCTGGAGCTCCCCTGTCCTTCTGGCTGACGTGACAGCCACCAGGAAGGCAGTCTTCCACGACAAGTGTGACAACTCACACTTGTGCATGGGTTCGAATGGCTTGCCCATGAGCTTTGCCAGTACCAGCAGTAAATCCCATGGAGGTGCAGGTTCACGCACCGGAGGAGATATGTGACCCAGGCCTTTGAAGAAGCGCCCAACCACTGTCTCCTTCGCCAACTTTGGCTGACCGGCCTGCACCCAGTAAGCAGAGATGGCTGCCAGATGCACCCTAAGGGTCAATGACCGTAGACCCCCTTTGGAGAGAGACCAAAGGCAGTAGAGAATGTTGGCCACTGGACAGGACAGAGGGTCCAGGCCCTTGCCCTGACACCAAATAAAAAACCTTTTCCATTTGAAGGCATAACACTTCCTGGTCGATTCCTTTCTAGATGCCTCCACCACGGTGTAGACACCTTCGGAAAGCCCCAAAGCCTAGAACTTTAGCCGCTCAGGTACCAGGCTGTGAGGTGCAGGGATTGAAGGTCCGAATGGAATATCTTACCCTGACTGAGTGATATCAGGTCCAGGCATGTGCACAGCCACTCTGGGGGCCTGCAGCTGAGGCTGAGGAGATGGACACCAGAACTGACGCGGCCAGTCTGGGGCTACCAAGATCACCTGCACCTTGTCACTCCTCACATTGAGGAGCACCTTGTGGATCAAGAGAAATGGAGGTAGGGCGTAGACAAGGCCTGGGGTCCACGGCCTCGAGAAGGCATCCCCCTGCAGTGAGCCCTGCTGAGAGGGGTGGGCATGAAACAGCCTCAGCTTGGTATTTTCCCTGGAGGCAAACAGGTACACCATTGGTTGGCCCCATTGGAAGAACAGACTGTAAGCTACCTCTGGATGGAGAGACCACTCATGGGATGTCTGGCCTAAGCGGCTGAGAGCATCCGCCAGATGGTTTGAGGCTCCTGCCATGTGGATGGCTAGGAGGTCCACCTCCAATCGGCTTACAAGGGTCCAGATGCGGAGCGCCTCCTTGCATAGCAAATGGGAGTGCATGCCGCCCTGTTTGTTGATGTAGTACATGGGTGTGGTATTGTCCATCTGGACTTGAACCACTTGACCCCGGAGCTGAGGAGCGAAAGCTGACAGTGTCAGTCTGACTGCTCTGAGCTCCAAGAGGTTGAAGTGGCATCGGGACTCCTTGGGGATCCAGAGCCCGTGGGCTCTTTTGCCCTGCCTGTGGGCTCCCCAGCCCACGAGAGAGGCATCGGTTGTAAGGACAACCGTCAGCTCTGGGTGGACAAACGGGATCCCTTCCTGCAACCAGTCTGGGGCGGTCCACCACTGGAGAGCATCCTACATCTTCTGGGTCACAGTGATCAGCTGGTCGAAATGACCGTGGCGCTGAGTCCACTGGGCGGCTAGCTCCCATTGGAGGGGGCGCATGTGCAACCGGGCCCAATGGACCACCGAGGTGCATGCCGCCATGTAGCCCAAAAGGCGCAGAAAGTCCCAGGCAGGTCACAACTGCTCAACCAGAAATGACTGGAAAGAAGCTCCGCCCTGTCCGCCTGGAGCTGAGCTCTGGCTTGACAAGAGTCGAGCTCTGCCCCGATGAAGCCCATCACCTGAGAAGGCATGAGTTCCGACTTGGCCTCGTTGATTAAGAGGCTGAGTTGAGAGCAGGTCTGGAGGGCCAGATCCCTGGACCTCTCCACTTCCTGTAGGGTGGGACCTGCCAGAAGCCAATCACTGAGGTAGTGGTAAATTCTGATAACCCGACGCCATAGATGGGCTGCCACCACTGCAATGCATTTGGTGAAGACCCGTGGGGTCGATGACAGGCCGAACAGTATGGCTCGGAACTCGTATAGGGTCCCTTCGACCCTGAAGTGGAGGGACCGCTGATGGGACAGACGGATTGGGATTTGAAAAAAAAAAAACACGTCCTGCAGAACCAGTGAACAAAACCACATGTTTTCGCTCCAAGGATGGTATGATCTGGGACAGAGTGATCATCTGAAAGGTGTGAGACCTGAGATATTGATTCAGGTCGTGGAGATCTAGAATGGGGCACCAGCCCCTCATCCACTTGGGCACCAGGAAGTACCTGGAGATGAAGACTGGGTCTGCTGGAGGGTCCGTCACTGGAACTATAGCCTCCTTGAGGAGGAGCTGAGCAATGTCGTCTCGAAGAGCCGACTGGGTGTGAGCAGATATCCGTTCCTCCCGAGGGGCACGGACTCGGATGAGAGGGTACTGCTTGAACTCTAGAGGCAGTCCCTGACCGACCACTTTGAGAACCCACCTGTCCGAAGTGACAGCGGACCAGGCGGAAAGACAGTGGTGGAGCCAGACCCCCACGGGAGGACCCAGAGCTGTTGTGACGGGAGAAGGAGTGGCAACCCCCAACCCGTCACTAAGCAGGCCTGGAGGAGGAAGAGGCTCCAAGGACCTGAACCTTGGCCTCCTTTACGGGCCTGTTGGGGTCCGTGCTTGGGCCAAGAGCAGCAAGCCTGAGCCTGCTGCTGGTGCTGCTGTCCCCCTGGGAAGGAGGACTGTCGAGTCACAGAGGAAGAGTGCCGAAGAAAAAATTACTCACCTTAGTAATGTTGTTTCTTCTAATGGAGTCTTGCTATATTATGACAGTAGCAGTTTGTCCCACCACTAGAACTGCACCGGAGGTGAAATGGTTAATACCATTCCAAAATAGAACTTTGAGCACGAGCTCTAAGAAGCAGCTCTATCTGTGTAATTTCAAACCTGAACTGTCAGATCTTTCTGAGCAAAACTCACTAAGGTCTGTGTGGAAGCTGTAACCTACACTAGCCAAATGGCTACCTAAATATTAACAACCATTGCTGGTCCCAACACCCAAGACTCAAGTCAGGGACCAGAACTACTAACACAATTCTAACAACATGAGAATAAAACAACAGTATAATAAAACACACACACCCCAAACTCCCAAAGGGAGAAACACTAAAGGGCATAAAATAGTGCCCACACTAAGTTGCCCGCACCCACACCAAGTAGAAGTTCTTTGAGGGGCAGGCTGGGAGAGGTCATAATATAGTAAGACTCCATTAGAAGAAACAACATTACTAAGGTGAGTAATTTTTTCTTCAAACAACATGAAGTCTTGCTATATTATGACAATAATATTCCCCACAGCAGTACCTCCATGGAGGTGGGCAGAACCTACTTAGGAATAGGCTCTGAAGAACAGCTGTGCCAACCGACATCTCTCCTGGCCTGGACATCCAGGGGTAATGCTTAGTAAGAAGTGTACCGTTTTCCAAGTAGCAGCCTGGCATATCTCTAATATAGGGATGTCTCTGGCAGCAGCTAGAGGCGCAGCTGTACCCTTGGTAGAATGAGCCCTCAAGCCAGGGGGATCTCTGCCCAGTTTCTGATAACAAAGTTGGATACAAGAGACAATCCACCTGGCAACTGATCTCTTAGTGGCAGGTTTGCCTTTCCCACTTCACTATAGGTAAGGAAAAGTTGGAGGATTCGAGACCTGTGACCTTTGAGTGCAGCCTATATAGTAACTAAGAGCTCTCTTAACATCCAGGCTGTGCAACCTCCTCTCACCAGAAGAGGAGTGATTAGTGAAAAATACTGGAAGGGAGATAGATTGGTTAAGATGGAAATCTGAAACCACCTTAGGTAAAAACTTCCTATTAGTCCTAAGGACTACCTTATCCCTGTGAAAAGAAATTAAGTCAGTTTCCACTGACAAGGCTTGCAACTCACTTATGTGTCTAGCAGAAGTGATAGCCACCAGAAAAACAGTTTTCCAAGTTAGATACTTAAGCTCTGCAGAAAACAGAGGTTCAAAAGGGGGTTGCATTAACTGGGCAATACAAACATTAAGGTCCCAGGCAGGGGCCGGTTCCCGAAAGGGTGGATTAGTATGGAGTAATCCTTAAAAACTTGGAAAACACAGGGTGAGTGGAAAGAGGGGATGACTTTCCTGCTGACACAAAAGCAGATACAGCTGCCAAATGGACTCTCAGGGTAGCTGGTCTGAGACCCAAGGAATTAAGATGGACCATGTAATCTAATTCAATGGGCAAATCAGCAGATTCTGGGAAATATTTTTCCAGCACACCAAATGGAAAACCTTTTCCATTTAGAACTATAAGTAGCCCTAGTGGAAGGCTTTCTGGAAGCCTTTAGGATTTCAAGAACACCTTGAGAGAGTGTACATCAGCAAACTCTAACTCCTCAAGAGCCAGGCCTTGAGGTTGAGGATTTGGTCGGATACCAAACCCTTCCCTGGGCACAAGTTAACAGGTTGTGAATCCTGGGAGGCAAAGGGAAGATGGATTGTCAGTGAGAGAAGGAGTGGGTACCAGGGCTGCCTGGCTCAATCCGGGGCAATCAGAATCACCCTACAAGGCTGAGATCTGATTTTGACTAATACTTTGAATTAGGGAGGCGGAAGGGAGGGAAAGCATAAAGAAACTTCCCTCCCAATCCAGGAGAAGGGCATCCAGGGGACTGAGCCCAACACTGGAGGCCTGCAACAGAACAGAGGAAGTTTGTGACTGTCTGGGGCTGCAAAAGATCTATCTGAGGGTGCCCCATCTGGCAAAGACTATCCCAGCACTTGAAGATCAAGGACCATCATGAGTGGCCTGGGAAATCCTGAGAGCATCCGCTAGGACATTGTCCTTCCCTGGAAGATGAACTGCTATGAGGGAAGTGTTCAGGGAATAGGCCAGAGACCACAACTTCACTGCCTTGGTGCACAAGGCCGAAGACCGAGTGCCCCCCTGTTTGTTGATGTACCACATTGTTGTGGTGTTGTCTGTTCTGACTTGTATCACCTTGTTGTGGACAGATGCAGAAAATGCTTGAAGAGCTAAAAAGACAGCTCTGAGTTCCAGCAAACTGATGTGGAGCAGAGATTCCCGGGGGGACCACACTCCCTGAGTGGAAAGGTCACCCATGTGGGCTCCCAAACCCAGAAGGAAGCATCTGTAGTGAGAGTCAAAGTGTGAGCAGGGGAATGAAGGGGACCCCCAATCTTAAATTGCTCTGATCCTGCCACCACTGGAGGGCCTGGATCAAGGTTGAGTCACTGGGACCAACTTGGAAGGGGTCTCTTCTCTGAGACCAATAGGTTCTCAAGTGAAACTGAATGTCTCTTATCTGAAATCTTGCTCCCTGCACAACAGCTGTGGATGCAGCCATGTGTCCCAGGAGCTGCAGAAAGTGTCTTGCTGGTGAGAGACCTGCAGGGTGAAGGAGGAGGCCAGAGTCACTAAATCGTCACCCTTTCTAAGGGAAGAAAAGCTCTGGCTAGCTTTGTGTCCAACTCTGCCCCTATAAAGGTGAGTACCTGGACTGGTTCCAGAACCGACTTTGGTAGATTAGCAGAAAGCCCAGGAGGTGAGAAGCTGCTGGGTAACTTGCAGGTGAGATTTTACCTGTTCTGGGGACTGGCCTATAATGAGCCAATCGTCTAGATAGGGAAAAACAGCAATCCTTTGCCTCCTTAAGTGAGCCACTGCCACTGCTAGACACTTTGTGAATACCCTTGGGGCAGAAGTAAGGCCGAAGTGCATTGCTCTGAACTGGTAATGACCTGAGGGTAGTTCGAATCTGAGGTACTTTCGATGGGAGCTTCTGATTAGGATGTGGAAATAGGCATCCTTGAGGTCCAGGGAGGCTAACCAGTCCCCTGGTCTTAGGGAGGGTAAAATCATTGCCAGAGTTACCATTTTGAACTTTGGTTTCAAAGATGCTTGTTCAGATATCTGAGGTCTAATATGAGCGCCATTCTCCTGTCTTTTTTGGGGTAAGGAAGTATCTGGAATACAGACCCCTGCCCTGGTGCAGGGAGGACCCTTTCCACTGCTCTGAGAGCCAACAGGGTTGAGACCTCTGCTTCCAGAGCAAGGGTCTCTGAAGCACTTGCAGGTAGAAAAAGTCTGGTTCTCAACTTGGGAAACTTTTTGAAGCTGAGAACCAGACTCTGGCTTACTACTTCCAGAACCCACTTGTCTGAGGTTAAAGAAGCCCAGTTCTGACTGAAGTAAGCCAGCCTGCCCCCTACCGGTAAAGGAGAAACGGCCCTGGGCACCCCATCAGGGTGCCTGCTTAGCAGGAGCTTTTAGGCTGAGGGTGGGAGCAGGCCTGCCCACCCTCGTCTGCCTCTGCCTCTGAAGAAGCCCCTCTCAGCATGGGCAAGGAGGCCTGAGTCTGGTAAAGGCATGTGAAAAGGCCTACCCCTACCCCTGGGGTATGCCTCTGAGGAGGGCTTGCCGCTTCTTAGCTTGGGCACTTTGTAAGTAGTCCTATATTCATCCATCTTTTCATGTAATTCTCTGTCTGCTCTCAAACAGAGAATTTCCCACCACAGGAAAATCCATAGCCTTAGTCTGGGTATCCTGTGACAGACTAGTACACCTGAGCTAGGCCAACCTACGAAAAGCTACAGATGTGGCCATGACCCTAGAGGAAACATCATTAACACCCACAGCAGCATGAAACTGTACCTTAGAAGCCTCAATCTCATCAGCAGCCACCTGTTCTAGTTCGCTAGCCAGCTGGCCATGGGCTTGCTTGGCTAATTCCATAACAGTATCCCATCTAGATTTCTGATACCTAGCTACATAAGCCATATAATTTGCTTGCCTGAGTCCCAGAGAGGCTGCCATATACTGTTTTAGCCATGGCATCAATCTTCCTGGAATCCTTGTCAGGAGGATGTGAAGCCAGGGGATATACTTTATCACAGGCTGCAGCCTGAACTACTAACATGACTGCATTGCTGAGACAGGAATTCTGTATCAGGACCTGACAATGTGTACCTTCTGTCCATCTTTTATCTACAGGAGGCACAGAATTAGAGCTTTTAAAATTTTTATTGTTTGCTTCCTAAAAGACTTATGCAAAGGAATAGACAATCTCCTAGACTCTGGAATATCCATCATTTCTACAAAATCAGGCTCCTCTTGCTCATCCACAGCTTCTTCCAAGGGAAGCTGGAGATTTCAACAACTTTTTGTAAAACATAAAATGAGATGGGGACTCAGATAGCATAGGGAGATTCTAGAGGTCTGTCTGGGGAAATGTCGGTTCAATGGGCATACCAGACCTTCCCAGCCACATTCACACTGTTCATAATCATCCTCCCCTCCTCTGGTTCATAAAATTCCTCAACATCATATTCCTGAACCACTGGAACCGGACGAACCGACCTTTTGCCAGATAGTGGCGGTTCGGACGGAACCTGAGACAGTGACTGGACAATTTGTATGGCTTTTGCTATCTCTGCAGCAGTTGGAGAAGGGGTTTTGGACTCCAAACCTGCTGACTTTCTTGTTTGCTTTACTGGAATTGGTTCCTCAGAACCAGCTTTTCTTTTGGCCGAGGAAGTCTCGCCCTGGTCAGAGGGCACTCCCTCCGGTTCGGTTGGCACCGAACCGGGCTGGCCATCCGGGTCAGCGGACTTTTTGGCCTCTCGTTCCCTGAGCCTGCCCAATCTCTTTTCCAGGGTGGCTGCAGGGAAATTCTTACATATCTGGCAGTCTGACTGGAGGTGGTCAAACCCCAGACAATAGACACATGTGGGTGTGTGGGTCAGCCTTGGCAAAGACTTCCCCACAGACATCACAGTGTTGAAACCCAGTGGGCCCGGTTCTTCTTTTGGGTTTCTCAGACATAATGCCAGCCTAAACAGAAAAACTTGCCCTTTAAACGGCAGTGCCAGGCAAGACACCCTTATCGGTTCCTAACCGTGTCACGGGTATTGGAAAAAAACGTAATAAAATCCGTTTTTTTTAGAACCGATAAGAACCGGGAACCGCACTCTAAAATGTTAAACTTTAAAGTTAATAAGTTTTAAACCCAGCTGATCGGTTCAAAACCGAACCGATAAACTTACAAGTTCCACACAGACAAAACCTTTAATTTACTTACGATTACCACAGACAGAGCTTGAACCGAACGGTTTTTGCGGTTAAAATAAAACTATTCTCAGTTGAATCGAACCGAGAAAACACTGTTTAAACCGAGAAATGAACCGAGCAGTAGGAGAAATCTCCGGAGCGACTGTTCACTGAGGCGGAGTAAAGAATCTGACAGTTCAGGTTTGAAATTACACAGATAGAGCTGCTTCTTAGAGCTCGTGCTCAAAGTTCTATTTTGGAATGGTATTAACCATCTCACCTCCGGACCAGTTCTAGTGGTGGGACAAACTGCTACTGTCATAATATAGCAAGACTTCATGTTGTTTGAAAGGGCTTTTTCTTCTTCTGCTGGTCTTGCCCAAAGAACCCTTAGCAGAAGTAGTGTCCAAGGTGACGACGGACTGCTCAATGCGCTGAAGGTGACCGGCCACTCCTGGGCCAAACAAGTCGGTCCCGAAGACTGGCACGTCAACTAGTTTGTGCTGAGTATCTGCTGGAAAGGAGGAGAGTATCAGCCAAGCCCTGTGACGGGAGGCAAACGCGGTGCCATCGAGCGGGCACAAGAATCCCCAATGTCCAGGGCCGTCTGGAGCTGCTGTCTGGCAATGGCTCGGCCCTGGTCTTGGACCTGCTTGACCGTGGTCTGCATGTCCACAGGGAGATGTGGGAGGACCTCATCCAATGACACGAGAAGGGCGTGAGAGAAGTGCGCCATGACGACGGCCAAACTTGCCTGACGATGGCCTAAGGAGGAGGCCGCACAGACCTTCCCCGCCGAATGGTCCAAGAGCTTGGACTCTTTATCGGGAGGTCGGTCTGTGTCGGCAGAACTGCCAGTACGCCTGAACACAGAGGCGGTCACCAGGCTCTCGGCCGAAGGGTGCTCTGTGAACCCCGCTAGGGACCCGATGGGTACCGCGTACTTGCGGGCCATGCAGGCAGACGGAAGTGGACAAGAGGCAGGATGTTGCCAGAGTTCAAGAGCCGGACCAACAATGGCCTTGACCACCGGAAAGGCCTCCGTCAGAGTGTCCCCTCTTTTAAGGATGTCCATAAGAGGGTACTCCACCTTTTTCTGGATGGGTTCCAAGGGCATCCCTGTGGACTCAGAGATGAGGCGAAGGATCCCTTGGAAGGAGGAAGGACCTTCCTCCACCCCTTGCCGAATGGACGACTCGTCATCCCCAGGATGAGAGTGAAGCCCAGTGACGTCCGAATCCGAGGAGTTGGGATACAACGGCCTGCCACCTAAATCACCCTCGACATGCCAAGGGCAGTCCAGGGTGACCGTGACCGACAGACGCCGGGGGAGCCTGGTGTCCGGTCTGTCTTCTTTAGAAGGAGCCCCTCCCACAGGATGCTTAGGCGGCGGTTCCACAATGGGTGGAGAGACTGGTTTAGGCCAGAGAGGTGGATTTGCCATCCCCGCGGGCGGGGGAACCGAAGCTTTTGGCTCCAGAGGGGTCAGCTTCCACCTAGGAGGCAAAGGCCAAGTAATGGCCAGCGTAGGAGCCAGAGTACACTTGTGCCTGGACAAGATCAGCTGTTGCCACAGGAGGTCCTCATAGCACCAGAGTTTCCGCCGGAGCCTCTCCTCATTCGAGGAGGATGAGGACGACTGATGGCATCGCCTCTTCTTAGAGCGCTTATGGCTCTTCCTCAGTCTTTTGGTCGAGGGGGTTCTAGACCTCGACCAAGATCGGGCGGGCCGACTCGCTCGCTCCAGAGACACCAGCAGGACTGGTGAATTCCAGAGTTCTGGAACCGGATCCTCGATGGGAACGCCAGCAGGCTGGGTCTCCTCATCGATGAAGACAAGGACCGGAGTCCTTTCCAAGGAGTCGTCAGCTGGAGCCGGCGACAGAGGGTCAATGAGGTCGATGACAATCTCGACCTCATCGACCGCACCTTCAGTCGGCTGGCCCGATGGAAGGTCCGAGAAGCCAGCGGTCAAAGAGGCGATCTCTACCTTAGTTGAGACCGTATGCTCCTGGGACCGGGACCTCTCTCGGGGGGGTCCAGAGCCTGTGGACTCTGTGGTCCCTCATGTGGGCACCCCAGCCCGTGAGAGAGACATCGGTCGTCAAGGTGAATGTCGGTTTGGGATGGACAAATGATGCTCTGGGAGGGTCCACCACTGGGGAGTGTCCCACATTTTCTGGGTTACAGTGAACAGATGGTCAAAATGACAGTGTCGCTGAGACCACTGGCTGGCTAGCTTCCACTGAAGGGGCACATATGCCACAGGACCCATCGGACCACGGAGGTGCAGTCCGACATGTAGCCCAGAAGTCATAGGAAGTCCCAGGCAGGGCTGAAATGCCCAACCAGAAATGAATGGGCAAAGGAGGAGAGAACCTCCGCCCTGTCCATTGGAAGCCTGGCTCTGGCTCAGCAAGATTCGAGCTCTGCCCCGCTGAAGCAAATCACCTGCAAGAGCACGAGTTCCAACTTTCCAACTTGGCCTCATTGACTCAGAGGCCAAGCTCCCTGGACCTCTCCACCTCCTGTCTGGAGGGACCCGCTATAAGCCAGTTGTCCAGATAGGGGTACACCCTGACCCCTCGACACTGAAGGGCCACCACCACTGCAATGCATTTAGTGAAGACCCTGGGGGCTGATGACAGGCCAAATGGCATGGCTTGGAACTCGTAGAGAGTTCCCTCTGCCCAGAAGCGGAGGAACCTTCAGTGTGATGGACGGATCGGGACATGGAAGAATGCCTCCTGCAGATCCAGAAAGCAAAACCACATGTTGTGCTCTAGAGATGATATGATTTGAGACAGAGTTACCATCCTGAAGGTGGGGGACCTGAGAAACTTGTCCAGGTCATGCAGATCTAGTATGGGGTGCCAGCCCCCATCCATTTCAGGACCAGTAAGTACCTGGAAATGAACTCTGGGTTGACAGGGGGATCTGTGACCCTGACCATTACCTTCTTGCGGAGGAGTTGGGTGATGTCTCAGACAGCCGACTGAGTGTCCACGAAAACTGTCTCCTCCCGTGGGGCACGGGCTCAGCTTGGTGGGTACTGTTTGAATTCCAGAGGCAGATCCTGGCCAACCACTTCCAAGACCCACCTGTCCATTGTAACAGAGGACCAGGAAGAGAGAAAGTGGCGGAGCTGGCTCCCCACGGGAGGACCCAGAGTGGGTGTGACAGGTATGGGGTGGTCACCTCATCACGTCACTATACAGGCTTGGAGGAGGAGGAACTGGACATAGGACCGCCGGGACCCTTCCTTCTGGGCTTTCGGACCACTGAAGCCCCTGACTTGGGCAGAGGATGCCAAGATTGAGCCTGCTGTTGCTGCCCAGATTAGTACTGGGCCTGGCAGCAGGGGCAGAAGGATGAAAGGGCTTGCGCTTCTGCTTCTTGGAACCCTGAGGTTCCTCCTGGGCAGAAGCAACGGAGTCCAAGGTGGCACTGGACTTCTCGATGCACTGAAGGTGACCATAAACCCTTGTACTGAACAAGTTGGTGCCCAAGAAGGGTATGTCCGCCAGTTTGCGCCTGGTGTCTGCCGTAAAGGTTGAGACCCTCACCCAGGCCCTGTGGCGCATGGCTACTGTGGCCGCCAAAGAACGGGCACTGGAGTCCCCAATGTCCAGAGCCATCTGGAGTTGCTGCTTTGCAACAGCCCAATCCTGGTTCCGGACCTGCTTGGCTGTAGTCTGAAGGTCCACGGGGAGATGTGGAAGCACCTTATCTAGAAAAGGGCATGCATGGGAAAAGTGTGCCCTGATGACAGCTGAGCTTGCCTGACAGAAATCAAATGCAGAGGCAGCATAGACTTTCCTGGCAGAGTGGTTCAATTTCTTACACTCTCTGTCCAGAGGTCTATCAGCATCTCCTGAACTGCCCAAGTGCTGAAACTCAGAGTCAGTAAGCAACCCCTCGTCCAAGGGGTGCTCTGTGAACCCCGAAAGGGAGCCAATGGGAACCACTTACTTGCGGGCCATCCCAGCTGAAGGCGCAGAGCAGGAGACAGGGTGCTGCCAAAGCTCTAGGGCCAGGCCAACAATGGCTTCAGCCACTGGGAAGGCCTCTGTCAGACAATCCCCTTTATCCAGAATGTCTGCTAGGGGATATCAAGCCCGTTTTTTTAACAGGCTCCAAAGGCATCCCTGTGGATTCGGAGAGGAGACGGAGGATGCCCATGAAGGATGTGGGACCTTCCTCCATCGAGAAATGACCGAGCGATTCCTCATTGAGTGGAAGGGAATGTAAAGAGGAGTCCTCGGTCTCCGAATAGATTGGCTGGCCAGCGGTGTCACCCTCGACCCACCGCGGTTGGCTGGGAGTAAGAGTGACAAGACAGCCTGTGCAGGAGGCCCTTAGCGGGTCGAGACTCCTTGGCAGGAGCCCCAGAAGGAGGCTGTTTAGATGGCAGCTCCACCACAATTGGTGGAGAGGCTGGTTTCGGCCGAGCCAGGAGGGCCTTTACCGGCTCTGCAGGCGGAGGAACAGTGTTGACCAGCTCTGGAGGAGTCACCCAAGAGGGTGACAGCCATGAGATGTCCAGCGTGGAAGCCACGTCGACTTCGAACTGGTCAACACCAACTGCTGCCACATAAGATCCTCATAGTGTTGACGCGACTTGCACCTAAGCCGCTCCTCTTCTGAGGAGGACGAGGATGAATAGTGGTGGCGCCACTTCTCAGAATGCCCAGAGTGACGTTTGTGAGTTCGCTTCGACTTGACGGTCGAAAATGACCAAGACCTAGTCCTTGACCGTCAGGAGTACACACGGGGGTGCTCAGAAGGAGCCAAGGAGATCTGCGGCTCCTCCAGGTCAGGGACAGGGACCGTGAAAAAGGTTCCTGGCAGGCTGGGTCTCCTCCTCGGTAGGTCTAGGCAGGACCAGAGTCCTGAACAAGGAATTGGCCTCATCTAATGACAACCAACAGGGTCAATAATGATCTCGACCGGGTTGTTGTCCCGCGTCTGAGCCGGCTGACCCAATGGGGGCACTGAGAAGCCAGCGGCCAAGGCCGCAATCTCGATCGAAGTCGACACTGAAGATTCCTGGGAATTAGACCACTCTCGAGCCCAAGAACGACATCGTCGAGACTTCCCTCTAGACTCCTTGGAATCTTTTTCCTTTTTATGGGAACGGGAGCTGTGCGAAGCTGATGGGCCCTCCCCTTGGTTGGGAAAGACTGGCACAACCCCTTTCAGGAGCCTGTAAAGGTGGACCCCAGTTTCTGCCCGAGCAGCCTCCTCCTTGAAAGCCTTCATCTGCTTGAGTTGTTCAGCGGATTCTGAAGCCACAGAGACCACCAACGTGTGTTTTTAGATTTGACTGGCGGGTTCGGTTTCTCTGGTCGGCTGAGCTGTAAACAGGCGAGACGATTGTCTAACACGTTCGGCTAGAACGAGCGACAAAAATCGCAGGCCTGGGTATTGTGATCGTCACCGAGGCAATACATGCACGTGGCATGCTAGACACCTTCTACTGCCGGAACCCGGGCAAGGATTTGTCTTCCATTGTGGTTGTGATCGAAGATCATAACGGTAAAACTCAAGCACCAGGGCTTACTCAATGCAGGAGCAGTAAGGAGAGAACCCGATTCTTCCAAGTGGAAGATCTGGCGCCGCGGGGTGGAGGTGAGGTTTATACCACGTGGGTGGGTGGAAGGAGCCAGCTTTAAGACTTCAGGCAAGAATTAAAGGAAAAGGCAACTGCCAATACGTGTGGATAGATCATATCCACATCCCTAGAAAGGGGCATTCAACACCTTTTCCTGGACATCAGCTGTGAAGCCAGAGACTGTCTTTTAAGGCAAACGCCAGTGGCAGCTGCCCTGGTTGTAGTATCAGCTATATTACAGGTGGCTCTGAGGAGATGCTTGGTAACATCTTCCGAAGCCTGGAGAATTCTGAGAAGCTCTTGACTCTGGGAACCCTCAGAAAGGGCCTGAGCAGCAGTACTGCCCTTCTTTCAGAAAGTACTCTGGCACTTAATCATATGAGCCATGTTTTTGGCAATTCTAAGGCCCAAAGTGACTGAGTCAAAAGTTCTCTTGCCCCAGAGGTCAATCCTCCAAGATTCGTGGTGAGGGGAGAGGGAACTGAGGTGCTTGAGCATCTTAGACCTTTTATGAGTGGCCTTGATTACCACTGAGTTGGTTTCCGGCTCACATAGAGATTGTTTCAGAAAGAAACCGGGTTTAAAGCCGCCGCCATTAAACAAACACGCCATGCTGTACCTTGCACCACACTTACTGCTTCTACAGGTGCTCACTGAAGAAGAAAGGGGGCCGGACTCCACAGGTACAAGGCTGGGCCCAGGCCAGGCACCATCATGAAACATTTGAAGCAGAGGAGGGATAACTTTAGGTGGAGAGTCTGGGATCTCCAAGAAGTTGACTAGGTTTCTCCTTGTGACATCCTCTTCCTCAGTTTGGAACCCCATAGTGGAGGAGAGCTGTTTTATACTGCTAAAGAAGAAGGGGTCCCTGGGGCAGTAGACCTGTCAGAGAGCTCAACCTCAATGTCTTCCTCAACATTCTCATCCTCAGGGAGGATGACAAGGTGATATTCCTCCTCTGTGTCGGCCTGCTTTGTGGCAGGGACCAACAGCCAGAGTACCAACAGCTCTCTAGAGGGCATGGGGTGGATAGGTCAAAATGGCATTGACACTGAAGCAGCGGCAGACAGCAAGGGTGATGAAGGCCCAGGCCATGGAACAAACTGTTGTATGAGAGCCAAGGTTATGGAAGTAAGAACAGCATTAAGGTCGACATGCTGGATACTGAAGCATCGTCAACACAGGTACCAATGGAGAGAGTGTAGAGCCCAGTTCTCACAAACTGCCACTAGCCGTAGAAGAGGAGGTGAGGCCCAGAGCCTGTGGAACTTGTGATTCAAGAGGTTGGGACGGTGGGGCCGGGGCCGAAACTCCCTCTACAGCCCTAAGAAGGCTGCAACAACTCTCTTCCCTGGAAGGCCCGATAGGAGCGGAGGCCTGCATGGAGTGAGGCATCAAAGCCGGAGCATTCAACGCTGTGGGCCCAGCAGTAGAGGAGAAAGAATCCAAAGGGGATCGGGATCGCCCTCGGCTGGGGGACGGCCCTTAAGCTAGTCCTTATGCTGATGAGAATGTTTCCCCCGAGGACTTGTGCCAGGCCTTGGTGGCCTGAGAGCACGAAGAGGACGTCTGTGCTGGGAGGGGGAGCTCCTGAAGACCCATGTGCTCCGCTGGCTGCCTGTTGCTCCAAAATGAATTTCTGCAGGGCTTTCTTGCGTTGTTGCTGGTGGTGAAGTTGAACTTCAGGCAAGAGCACTGTGATCAGGGCCAAAACAGCAGACACAGAGTTCACAGTCATTAGAGGTAGAAATCTTTCCGCAGTGGCAGCAATGGAAAAGAGATGAAGGGGTAGTTCTCGACATGCAAAAAAAAAAAAAAAAAAAAAAAATGAATCACTTTAAAATAAATTCAAAGGCTGTAACAGAAGAAAAATTATGTAGAATTCTGGTGGTCGAATTGAGCAACGCTTCCGTGGAGTCCGTGCGCAAATGGTCGACGGCAGGAAAGAACTGAGGAGGGAGGGCTGTGACATCGAAGCTGGATGTCGGCATGGGCGGCCCCAACTAGACTGCTGCAGAAATGCTTCCCCGGGATCCTAGTAGTGTCTGATGGCCAAATTACACAGGTATAATCTGATGACAGAGATATCCCCAAAGAAGATTAATCATTTAACAATGTAGAGAAAATGTCTTGAAAGGAGATGAACAGAACTGACCTACACCAAGCGCAGGGAGTTGCAAAGGAGGAAACCCGACTGTTCTAGTGGAAAGGAAGATCTGACATCATGGGGAAGTGCTGAGGAGTATACCACCTGGGTGGGTAGGAATGAACTTAGCTTTAAGACATTCCAGCTGGAAGTTAAGGGAAAGGAAGACTGCCAGCGTGGATATGTGCACAATATCCACGTTCCCATAAAGTATGCTTCTTAGGCTTCTTCTTCTGGAACAATGTCACAGAATCTACAGTGGCACTGGACTTCTCTATGCGGGTGAGATGTCCCTCCACCATAAGGCAGAACAGGTTGGTGCCCAAGAAAGGGATAATGGCCAGCTTGTGCTGGGTGTCCAACGTGAAGGTGGACAAACATAGCCATGCCCTGCAACACATGAAGACATCTGCTGCCATGGCATGGGTACAGGAGTCATCCATGTCCAAGGCTGTATGGAGCTGGCACGCCAGTGACTGACCCTGGTTTCTGATGAGATGTGCTACCAACTGTTGTTCAACAAGAAGGTGAGGGAGGACTATATCATAAACTCCAATCAGGGAGTGACACGAATTGGTCATCATCATGGCATGGCTAGCATGATATAGAGCCAGAGATTCTGCAGCATATACCTTTTTAGTAGTGAGGTCATACTCGCAGGACTCCTTGTCCAGGGGCTTGTCCATGTCCCCATGGCGTCCAAATTTGCACAACACCAAATCTGTGACCAAACCCTCCATGGAGGGGTGGTCCGACAACCTCAAAAGGGAAACCATGGGGACTGCATACTTGTGGACCAAGTGGGCAGAGCGTGCCGCGCAGAATGCTGGATGCTACCAAACCTCCACTGCCAGTCCCAAAATGGCCTCAGCCCCAAAAAAGGCAACCCTAGGGGATCCGTCCAAGTCCAAAATGTATTCAGCCCTCCTTTGGACTGAATCAAACAGGACCAACATAGACTCCCAAGATGAATCTGGGAAGTGCCCTGAAGGATACCGGGCCATGCTCAATGGTAAGCTCCTCAACCGATCTGCAGTTGAAGAAGGAAATCCCACAGAAGGCCATGGACTCATGATCCAAGTTATCCAACACACATCAAAATCATCCCTTGGCCATTTCTCACCATAGATCTCCTGGGAATCCTCTCCCATAGTGATCCTCACTAACAACTGGCCTGGCAAGTCAGTGGCCAAGCGGCCAGCCTCCTTAGTCTGAGCACCCACCTTTGGCTGCGGAGGTAGTAGCTCCACCCAAAGAGGTGGATAAACAGCTGTGATGTACACTGTGTACTTTGTCATCAAGGCACAGGTCAAGAAGCATAGGAATACCAAGAGCAGGTATAAAATTCGTAAGTAACGTTTTGTTTTTTCCAATAACAGTAAAATAAAAAAATAAAATTGCTCAGTGTAACTATTTACAAAGGCAGTACAAACACAGAAAACAGAGTCCTTCATCTGAGGAGATCTCTAATTTCAAGTTTCAGACTTGCTCTCAGTCTCCCTCTCTCTCTCTCTAGGAAGACTATTGCTACTCTTTTTTGTAAGTCTTTGTCTGGAAACTTGTTAAGAAGACATCCTGTTTTTCAGAAAATGTTCTTGTCAGTTTTTTTCTTTGCAGGTGCAACAAAACAGTGCATGGTATCCCAGAACTGACAACCTGCTGACAACTCTGCAAGGAGTTTGCAAACCAGCATCTCAGGTTAACCCCTTCAGCTACAAATAGCTTTTTGCAATAATTTCAACAATATAACCAAACACATTTTTAAACCAAGGGATCCCAGTTTCACATAAAGATTCACACAAAAATTCACATATATTTTATAACTTCAGACACACAAGGGGGAGAAAAGATAGAAACAGCAAGTGAAGGCAGAGAGATATTTTTTTTGGGGTGAATAGCGAGACCGGATTGGCCGGTTCCTAGGTCTCACAAGAAAATTTGACTGCGCAGTCAGACAGACAAGAGATGGAACAGAAAAGGATAAAACAGATTTTTGCGTTTAACTCTTTTTTTACATAACAAATGGGACAGGGTCTTATTCAACCCTGTCACATACTACGGACCAGCGGGGTTGCCACTTGTGGTAGCCAGGAGACCAAAAGTCCAGTGGGTAGAGCCCTACTTTGTTGCACAACAGTTCACTGTTGTCAGAGATCTCCTCACAGCACCGGCACATACTGTGCATCTCCTCACCTGAGAATGAGGAGGTCTGGGAACACTGACCGCGATGCCTCCCTGTTGAGGAGTGCCTCAATCGTGATCTCGACTGTTGACCAGCTAATCAACGGTGAAAAGTGCCTTCTGGTGGGTTGCTATTGGCCACGTGCCTGCCCACGTTCAGCAACATGGGCGCAGAACACCCGACCTCTGGCGCAGGTTGCTCCTGCCAAGGACCAGATGGGGACACTGATCAGACCACATCCTCCAGGTAGATGACCAGAAGCACTGGGATTGCAACACTGAATCTCTGACCTTGTCCGATAGCTGGTTGACAGGCTCAAGAAAATTCTCAGTGGCCTGCTTGACCGAAGTAGAAGCTGACTGGCTGAACGAAGGAATCTAGGAGCCCTTGACCTGCCTCCAGCTGAGAGGCGCTCGACAGCTGTCGAGTGGCTGGGCGAGTCAAGGACTGGGAGGACTCTGATCGCTCAAGGTCCCACAGCCGGCACCAACAGCATTTGCTCTCAGCACCACAGTGGGCAGGACACTCCTGCAAAGTCTGGAGGGCCAGACAGCTCCTCAAACTCTCCAGTGAATGAATGACCCTTTGATGCTGGCCTCGGGAACAGCACTGAGACCGAGGAGGTGCTTGCTTTGGCAGTCGCTGCTTCCACCTCAAGGCCTTCTTGCAGCCCTAAGGATGGTCGTTCAGATATCATTCCGAAAGCCAACCCAGCAAGAGCCGGAGCTTCCTGTCCTCAAAGAACTCTGGAAGCATGCTTCTGCAAAAACTGCACCTGGCTTCATCATGTTGCCTGCCTAGCAGTACATGCACGTGTTGTCTGGGTCAGTGACTGACATCTGCTGGCACAGCACACAACAATTTAATCCTGGCTTCCAGTGCTCCATCATCAACTGGCAAAGGGAGTTGAAGAAACCAGAGAATCAGGTGAAAGAAGTGTTGAAATCTTTGAAGACAAAGTTTGCTTATGGCGCAGTAGACCTAAACAGGAGCCACAAAGGAGGTGACCTGTTCTTCCAGCAGAAAGATAGATCTGACGTCACAGAGCGGAGTCGTGGGACATACTGCCTGGCTGATGGGAGCAGCTTAGATTAAAGACATCTGACCAAACCAGACCAGACTCATAGAGGGCTAAGGCGCTATGTGCCTTACCCCTCCCATGCTGACGACCTGAGTTCAGGAACGAGCTTGGGGCGCCAGGGATGGAGTGGACTGAGCAACCACCAGATAGCTCTCATCTCCCAGACTGGGGAGGCTGGCCTTCTCAGCCTTTGGCTGCCATCAAGTGAAGGCTTGTAGTGCGGGCGACTGGGGGGCTAGGCTCAGTGGGTGGATCAGGGCTGTTCGGGCCAAACTGTGTGTGTGTGCGACCTTGCACTGAGACTCCAGTGACGTAAGGGGAGTAAATCCGGAGGAAAAACCCTTGGGGACAAGATGAAGACCGACCCCCTGCAGGCTCCATACTGGTGGCCGGGCACCCACTCCAGTCCTGTGGCAGAGAATGACGGTGGCAAATTAAGCCCCAGAGGAGTCTGGTGACAGGGCTGGAGGAGCAGGGTGGTCAGAAGGGAGAAGCTGAGGTGCAAGGTGGAGAAACACTGGACAAAAAGAACAAAACAAAAAAAGACATCCGACCAATGAGTTAGTTCCAGCAGAACTGCCAGAGCGTGGATGCAAACCATATCCATGCCCCTAGAATGCCTGTTTATACAGGCGACCATGGTCATTGTACATAAATATATTAATACAAATTACAAACAAAAAAACTAATTGTAACAATTACAAGTATTTTCTGAGCCAACAAAGTTTTTAAACAAGGTAGTAAAATGTCCATCAAAATGCTATAAAACTTTTAAGTGAAGGAAGTGTGAATGCAACTGCAAAATACTCCGATCGGTTTAGGCTTAGCTAGTGTGGTCTTAGTGGTATGCCAAAAATAAAATACAAATGTTTTTGAAACATAAAACACGTTTTGTATAAATGAAAAAAGTAATTTAATTACAGCATTCAAAAAATATAGGATTCATTATTTTAAATGGCAACCAAAAGCTCTGGCAATACAAAATAATGAAGGACATTTCCAAAATGATTTCAAATTTATTTTAAATCCTCACAAAAGGAATGTACTATTGTCAGAGTTTCAAAACCTACCTGACCATCACAGAGGTCGATCAGAGAAACCTTCTCCCGGCTTGCTTTGAGATACTTGCTTTGGAAAAGCTTGCCATCAAAATACATCCATGGACAGCAGTGTTCCCATGGAATTGGTTGTCCACAGGCATCGTTTGCCAAGAGCGCCATATCTACACCACTCATAAACAGAGCAGCCAGCTGGATCCCTCGAGGATCAAGATTCTCAATCTGTAAGACCAAAATCGTTCCATTAGACTCCCCGCCTATTCTGGTAGTACACAACAAAGTCGATGCTTCTATGAACACATCTTGGAGGACCCATGTTAAAAGCCTGTTGATTTGATAGGCCACTAGGACCTTCCCCCCCGTGTCTTCAGAGCCATCCCACCAGCCGCCCCCATACCCAGGCTTGCCCAACTGGGTAGGGCTCCCAATGGACACTGTAGGCAAGCCCCAGATTACCCCTGGATCAGGGCCACGAGAGCAGGACACACCCCCCAGTGGGCGTCTGAGGCAGTGGATGGCGGAGTGGGTCATCCTGCGGGGAGCCGGTGTTTTTGCTGTTTGCTATCCCGTGGACGGGACTGTGCAATGACGTACAGTGTCTGCCACGACCCCCTAATGTACTGGTGCCAGTCGCAGCAGTACCCTCCACCTCCGCCAGGGGTCCGTAAAGCACCAGACTTGCTTCCCCTCTCTCCCTGCCCAGAGGAGAGCAGTCCACAGGATGCTACATCCTCCTCCCCTGGCTGGCCCTCCGACTTCCGGGTCTGTTCCTGAACCCGGGTTGTCGGAGTGACAAGCGTAAATCCAACCGCTGCCCTGACTGGCCCACTTGGACCTTCCAAATTTCTACTGGACTGGGGCAGGCTCCATTTCCTGCTTGACCATTATATTCAGCTGGAGGACCTGTACTTCTGACAAACTCAAGACCAGGGATTGCTGGCAGAGGGGGCAGAGAACCAACCAGGGCCATCTCGTGCCTAATGCTTCCCTCTTCATTACACAGACAACATCCAGTTACAATTATCCATTAGCTAGGTGAGTGTTGCAAATGTTTGTCTCTGAAGGGGACACCAAGGTTATTTATTTATTTATTTATTTATTTAAAACTTGGTTTACTTTATGCCCCCTTTTCAACCTGGCTGGCTCCCACCCACCTGACAACAAGCCCCACAACCTCATCACCCACCATCTCAGAGGCTTATGAATCATAAGCTTCATTCCTCCACAGCCTGTTCCCTGAAGGAAGGCCATCTGGGTTCCCCAGGTTCTTTCCAGGCATGATGCATGGCCAAAGACGAATAGTATGGCCAGTACACAGTGTGGCGTCTGTGAGGCGCGGTCTGTCTCATCCTGCTCTAGCTGGGTGGTATTTCACCTTTTTCCTCAACGAAGCTCCTAGTCGCTTAGCGGGACTGATGGTCTGATGTAAGCAAGTGAACATGCTTTCTATCGACATCCAGGAGAGTCCCCTACCTGCACCACCAACTATGGTGACACAGGTGGTGGTAGCACAGCAGAGAGAACTTGCCTTCCCTCCCCGGACAGTCCCCTCTGGGACACTCAATCCTCCTCTCTCCAGGCCCACCCACTGCAAGTAGGGGCACCACTGTTGTGCCAATGGCTCAACCAAGACAGTACAGTTAGGTAAGAACTTACCATAATAGTAGATCTTCAAGAGGATCTCTTGCAGCAGGCCAACACTAGTAGGACTTAGCCGCCAGGTGCCAGGACCACATGGAAATCTTTCTAGCTAGCAGTTTACTAGAGGGGAACATCCACCTACGACATCAGTGCCTGATATCAGCCAATTCTATAAAGACGGGAGGGCCCCCATATCCTCCTCAGTTCTCCCACTGGAGACCATAAGCAGGATGCTGGGGGGGGGGGGCAAGGAGGACTCTGCAGTATCCCAATGGCATAGAAAAAGTAAAAGCAGAAGGCTCGCCCCAATGGAAGGGGGAAGTGACAAAGGAGAGCGGGAAGGAGAGAGGGAAAGCAGGGCCTGCTGCAAGAGATCCTTGCAGCAGGCCATCACTGGTAGGACCGAGTCCCAAGCAGTTCTGACAGTATAGACAGTCTGGGAGGTAGGCCAAAAGAATAATGGCCTAGGAAAGCAGGCCTTAGAGAACAGCTAGGCTGAAGTTGGCCCTACGCTTAGAGGTGATGTTCAGACTGTAATGCTTGTTAAAAGTGCGGACAGTGCTCCAGGTGGTAGCAGTGTGAATGTCAGCAGCTGACACATTACGGAAGCAAGCCACTGATGTGGCCATACCGCTTGTGGAATGGCCCTTAACATCTCTGAGGAGTCCCTTGCTGTACTTCTGGTAACAACACAATGCAACTGACCAACCATTTAGACAAACACTGTTTGGACGCCAGGGCGCCCTCTTTCCCAAAGTGGCAAACAAAACAAACAACTGATTGGACTTCCGTGAGTCATTAGTCCAGTGTGTATAGTACCTCAGGATTCTATGCACATCCAAGTTATGGAGCAATGCCTCCACTTGACTGAAATGCTCTGGATAATAAACAGGCAGGGGGTGGATGGACTGATTCAAAGTAAACTTGGCACCACCTTAGGAAGAAACTTAGGATTTGTTCACAAAGACCCACTGTCTTTATGAAAATCCAAATAAGGCTCCCTACCCATGAGGTCCTGAAGCTAGGAAATACTTCAAGCAGAAGTAATGGCAACTAAAAATAATGCTTTCCATGACAGAAAGCGTAGCTTGCAAGACATGGTCAGTTCAAAGGAAGGCAGCGTAAGCTTTTCCAATACAAAATTAATGTCCCAAGGTGGGACAGGGTCCCTGATTGGGGGCTTCAAATGCTGGATGCCCCACAAGAATGTGTAGGAGACATCAAGTTGGGCAACTAAGCACCCATCCACAAGTACATAATATGCAGAGATGGCAGAGAGATGTACCTTATTATACAATGGCAAGAAAGAATCCAGGACTCTGATTGGTTAGAGTATGACTGAGACAGTGATGTTATTACACAATAACGTCACTGTATGGATGACCATATGGCTGAGCTTATTTTTTCTTAAGAAATACTGACACACTAAAAATCTTCTAAACACATTTTTTTAATGTTTTTTATTTTGTATGACAATGAGCCATTGTATACTAGCAATAAGGCACTCCAGTGTGTGTGTTAGTGTGTAATAACATCACTCCTGGGGTGCTGGAAGCACTCAGCTTCGCCTCGTGCTTCAACCCACCCCAGGAGTGACATTATTACACGATAACACACACCCTGTCGTGCCTTATTGCTTAAATAGTGTACCACAAGCCAGAGTCTGAGATGGACAGAAGGTACTCAAAAACCTGATCCACTGGACAGGTGAAGGAATCCAAATGGTGAAATGCAGCCCAAAGAGCAAAGCTCTTCCATTTCATAGAGTAAGTGGCCCAGTGGAGTGCTTCCTGGCTGCCACCAGAACATCTACTATTCTGGGGGAGACCCAATATCTGGTGATGGCTATGGCCTCAGGAGCCATGCATGGAGATGGAGAGACTTGAGGTCCGGATGGACCAGGGTGCCCTGTTCCTGATAGAGAAAGCCTGTGCACAGGGGCAGGGACAGTAAAGGTTCTGCTGCCAGTTGCTGCAGCAAGGGTCAGAACTCGTTGAAGGAGCAGGAAGGCATTCAGAAATCTCCCTGTCCAGGATAGGGCCAATGCATCTCGCCAGAAAACTCCAGGCCCTGGATCTAGTGGGCAGAAAAGTGGCAGTTTTACATTGTGTGGGGACACAAAAAGGTCCAACTAGGGCTCATCACATCTGTCCAAGAGGTCTACCACTGAGGTCAGAAGTTCCTACTTGGGGGGCTCTGGATCGTGAGCGGCTGAGGCTGTCTGCTAGAATGTTTTGGTCGCTGGGAACATGAATGGCCGAGAGTTCCAAGCAGTGTTCAATGCCCCAATACCACACTATCATCGCTTCCCTGCACAGGGGATAGAAATAAGTCCCCCCCCCCGCTTGTTTAGGTAATAAAACTACGCACATGTCCATCTGAAACAAGAATGGACCAGGGGAGAGCCGAGTTGGAAAGACCTGCAGGGCATACAGAACGGCTCGCATCTTCAGGACATTTATATAGAGATCCCTTTCTATCTTGGACTATGTCCTCGAGTTTGGTCAGTCCTTATGTGTACTCCCCAATTGAGGCTGGAGGCATCCACTGTAAGGATCTGCTGAGAGGGAAGTATACAAAAAGGAACTCCCCAAAACAGGTTGCTGGGCTCTTAGTCACAACAACAGCATCTTCTTGACTGGATCAGTCACAAGCACTGGTTGATCCAGGGCATCCATGCATTGGTCCAACTGTCCTCGCAACCTGGCCAGGGGAACTATGGCAATGACTGCAGCCATGAGGCCTAAAAGCCTCAGAAAGATCCTTGGTGGAACGAGACATCTGAAATAAAGAAAGTGGGCTTGGTCCATCAGATGCTCTGATCTGTCCAGGTGTAAAAAGGTCTTCCCCTGGGTGGTGTCCAGCACTACCTGCATGTGCAGGAGGCACTGGCAAGAGGTCAAGACAGACTTTGGTAGGTTGACAGTAATGCCCAAAGCTTGGAACAGGCTGCAGGTATAAGAAAGAGTTTGAAGGACACTTTCCCTGGATGGGGCCGCTAGCAGGCAATCGTCCAGGTAGGGAAAAACATAGAACCCCTGCCATCTCAAGGCAGCTGCCACCACTGCCAAGCATTTGGTGAAAACTCTGGGGGCTGAGGACAAACCAAAGGGCAGAGCTCTGAACTGGTAGTGCACTCCCTGGAAGTGGAAGCGGAGGAAGCGCCGGTGGGAGGCGAAGACCTTGATGTGCAGGTAGGCATCCTGCATATCCAGAGAACAAGGCCAGTCCTACTAGTGAAGCAAGGGCAGCAAACCCTGAAGGGTGACCATCCAGAACCATTTCTACTCTATAAACAGGTTCAGCTGGCTTAGGTCCAGGATGGGCCAAAGGTCTCCCGTCCGCTAGGGGACCAGGAAGAAGTGGGAGTAGAACCCCCTTCTCTGCTGATGCCGTGGGACTGGCTCTATGGTCTTTTTTTCAAAGTAAGGCCTGGATTTCCTCCTGGATGAGAGGCGCGTGGCTGGAAGGATATGAGGAATTGCCGGAGGGTTTTCTGGAGGTCACTCTTTGAATTCTAGAGTGTGGCCATGCTTGAGCTTTAGCACACAGTTGTCCATGGTGATCTCCCTCTACCTGTCCAGGTGCAGGGAGAAGCGACCTCCGACAACTGCCTCCTATGGAATGACTGGCATGGAGTAAAGAGGTGGGAGCAGCTGCTGCTGGAGCTGCTGCTGCATCTCGGGCACTATAGGCAGCAGTGGAGGGGGGAGTGGGGAGAACTGCCCTCGCTTTGCATTTGCCATGGGTTTTGAGAGGGGGATGAGCCTGTCTGTGGGAGAAGCAATGAAAAGGAGCCCACTGTCCAAACTTTGGCTGAGTATGGTACGCAGAATGAATGGATTTCAGTGCCTGTCCTGAGGTCTGGATTTCGGAGATGATATCCTGGACATCTCCCCAAAAAAATTCTGAAACCCCTGCCCGAAACCAGACACCCGGAGCCAGGAATGGAACCTCATGCAGATGTCGCTGACCGCTGCCCTGTCCGAGGCATCTACCATATCACAGGCAGCCCTGAGGACATGGGTACCTATGTCAAAGCCTGTTTTTAGGGCCTGAAGGGGTCATCTGGCTTGGCTAGGACTACCTCCCTAACCTGGTCCCACAGCAGGTTCTGATACTACACCATGTGAGCCAAATAACTGATGGTCAGAGTGCCAGAGGCGAAGGCACGCTTGCCCATCAGGTCCAGCTGGTGAGACACCGTATCCAGGGGAAGGGATCTTAAGTACTTTGTTCACTTGGTGTAGTTGAGCACTACATTGATAACGACTGAATCAGCACTGGGCTGTTTACTAAAATTTGACTTCACAGCCGGGGTATGGTAAAGCTGGTCAGCTTTGTTAGACACTGCCGAGACCGTATGGGTGCGGTACCAAGCAGCCCAGGTGACGTCCTCATAGAAGTCAACAATCAGGGGAACCGCCAGAGGAGGAGCATCCGGCTGACGCAGGTAGATGGCAAGCTGACACCTCTCTAGATCCTGCTCTTCTGTCTCCCACTCCACAGTGGCCTGAATATGCCTCATGATGGTCATGAACATGGTGTCATCCGGGAAGGGGGGAACGACACTTGGGGACATTGCTCAGTGCCTCTTCCCCTTCGGAGGAATCTGAGCCCAAGGAAGAAGATTCACTGCTGAAGCTCTGGCCAGCACTGTCTGCATCATTGTCCACGCTATCCATGGACAACGATCATCTGACTAACCTGCTGTCAGGCCATCTCTGGGCGTGTGAGGAACACTAGGGCCTGGCAGAACTGGAACTGGGAAGACAGGTCGTACAAGAGGCCCTTAAGGGATGGCCAGGGCCGGGACCGGAGTCTGCATAAAGGACTACAGGGTCAAGATCAGATGGTGATAGTCCAAAGGGACCGTGTTGGTCCCACAGGGGTTGGGTAAGTGGGGACCAGTGATGGTCCCAAAGGAGTCAGGTATGGGTAAGCCAGGCATAGGTCCCGCCAGTGTCGGTGTAGGTTACCCAGGCATAGGTCCTGTGGGCATAGGTTGTGGCAGGATGGTCATCGAACCCACCGGAGTGGGCGGCGGGAGGACGGGCAACTGGCCCACATGTGCCGGCCGAGAAGGCGGGGCCGGCATTGAAACTGCAGGCTGCAGCAGAAGGATGGCACAGGTCTTGCGGGCACTGGCCAAGGCAACACCAGAGGGGTGTCCACGGGCGCCAGTTATGGGAAGACAGGCGCTGAAGTGGAGGGTAACATCAAGGGCCAAGGCTGAGGGGACACCGGGCTCTGGGAGGCACTGGTGTCCTGCAGCAGCTGCCCCCAAGAAGGAGAGGCAGAACCAGCAGTGGTTCCAGAAGATGAGATCGGTGTCAGTGGCATGGGTGTGGGGCAGCAGCTGGGAGAATGGCGCTAGCCACACCCGTGCTGGCTGAAGACTCCAGCCAAGCCGCCTGACTGTGACCCTGTAGAGAAAAAGGGCTGGAACAGCGGGGGCAGGACACAGAGTACCCCGTCCTGAAGCGCCGCTTCCCACGAGGGAGACCCAGGTGGGCGAAGGGGCCACTGGTAGCCCTGCGGAAGTTAGGGCCTGTGGGTCTGAGGAGGAGGAGAACTGTTTCACTGTCAAAGACTGCTTGTGGTGTGGGGACCACGAGCGGGAAGCAGACCGAGGTTGGTCCCGATCCTTGTCCTTATGCTTATGTTTCTCAGTAGATTTGTACCGGGACTTCGAAAACTAACACCCCGAGGACTAGGCCGGGGAAGCGGAGAAGCTCCTGGCCTGCAGTTCCTGTTCCATCGAAGTGACCTTCTGCTTAAGGAGGTGATTCTCCAGGATTTTCTGGCAACGTCTTTGGGTTGCCGGGTTGAACTTCTGGCAGGCCTCGCAGGCTTGGATGTCGTGGCCTGGGCTCAGGCACAAGACAGAGGCAGAATGGCTGGCCTTTTCCAGGATCTGTTTGCTGCAGGCACACTTTGTGGAGCAGTTGGAACATGAGGAAGCTTTTGAAGACATAAACTGTCCGGTGAAAATACCAAAATTTAGATGTTAAATTGAAATAAAACGAAAAAATAATAAAGCGCAGGTAAATGTGGGAAAATGGTGGTCAGCTGTAGCTGCAGCAGTTTATCAGTCCAATGTGAGTTGGTTGACAGTGGGGGAAAAAACTGAGGAGGGTGTGGTGGTGGTGGCCAGCCTTTACAGAACTGGCTGATGTCAGGCACGGACGTCAGAGGTGGGCGGCCTCCTCTGGTAGACTGCTAGCTAGAAAGGTTTCCATCTGCTCCTGGCGCCAGGCAGCTAAGTCCTACCAGTGATAGTCTGCTGCAAGAGATACCCTCGAAGTAAGATTTCCAGTTATCAGTCAGCACTGGGTATTTATGTCCCCTGGAGAATGAGTGTAGTGACTGTGTCACCTTAGTGCTTGCTCCTCTTCAGGTCTGAAGGGAGGGTCCCCAAATCAGTTTTAACTTCAGTGTCGTGCATACAGCATTGTAACTAACTGGAACCATCCCACTGGACTGACCACTCACTCTTATTTTTCATAAAAATCTCAACACTTTATACAAAAACACTGCACTCAGCAAATTTTAGACATTTTAAACTTTGTAAATAATTACTTGTGATTTGAATTTTACTAAAGTATATTAGCAAATATAAATGTTTTTCAACCACTTTTAGTGCTAACATATAGATCATCAGCGTACCTTGAAGACAGTAACAAATGCTGCCAGGATTACATGTAGTTTGATGTATACAAATGGTGTTTGCACAGTACTCCTAATCTCCTATACATGTAAGCAGTTTTCACCTGTTACAATGCAGAGACCAGATGCATTCCAAAAAACAACCACCTTTCTGTTTTTTTTTAACTTTGTATTTTTCTAAGCCTTACTTACCTCTTCTCTCCACTCAATCAGGCTTCCTCATACAGACACACCTCAACCTCGGAGTCTGCCCCTAGAGTACTCGGTCGCACTGCCCTTGACCCTTGATGCCTGGTTAACCCCCCGGTGTGGGGTGAGGAGGGCTTCCCCCCAGCCCTCCCCAACAGCTATTTTTTCCTGCAGTGCGTCCTGTACAGTGGAGTCTGCCCCGATGAATCGCGGGTGCCTGCAACGAAGAGCCGTCACCTAGGAGCGACAGGGGGTGTTTTCCTATGTTCAACCCCAGACGTCTGCATACAGTGAGGGCCTAGGAGCGAGGAGACACATTGAGACGTGCCTCCTGCTCTGCTCCTCTGCAGACGTCTGCCTGTCCCCTTTTTCTACTGCTATCTCCGCCTACTGCACCTTTCACCCTAGCACCCCCAGGTGGCGGTATCACAGTGGGAGCTTGCAGGTGCCCCTCCCCAGAGAAGGAGAGCTCCATCCTTCTCCTCCTCCCCGGCCGACCCTCGGCGATCCGTGCTTGTTCCCGAACACAGGTCGCCGGCGCGGTATGAGGTAATGCGTTCAGCGCCACCGGGCCGGCCAACAACAACCTTTTTGTGGAAGGATGTCTTAGTTTCAACAAGTCATAACCCCTACAATCTTGTCTCTGAATTTTCAATAATCCACGTAGTGCTTCACAGCATACTCGACCCTCAGACTGCAGCTGTTGTGCCCTACGTATATCATTATAAACATGCTTCAGGCGTGACTGAAAAACACAGGTTATTCACCTGTAAAGTAGTTACGTAAGAACTTACCATAACAGTAGATCTTCGAGAGAGGCTCTTGCAGGAGGTAATTACATATAGGACTGAAGCTGGCAGGCGGCAGGACCCCACGGAAAAATTTCTAGCTAGCAGTCTCTGGTGGGGACTACCCCCACATCAGGTGACCGATGTCATGCGACATCAGTATAAAGGGGTGGTTCCCCATACCCACCTTCCAGTTCTTTCCCGCCAAAGGCCAAAAGCGAGATGAGAGAGAGCAGCGGATATTTCCCCCCTGGAAAAGGAGCTGAAAAAGCTAAGGGGGATGGAGGTCGGGAAGGTATTACCTACTGCAAGAGCCTCTCTTGAAGATCTACTGTTATGGTAAGTTCTTACATAACTGTACTATCTTACTTCGAGAGGGCTCTTGCAGTAGGTAATTACATACAGGACCGAATCCAAAGCAATCTGGAACAAAGATAAGCTCACGGGAGGAGGAAACTACTCATACACAGATCCTCTGGCTGTGAAGGTCTTAGGAAAGAAGACCTTGCAGAACAGCCAACCCGAAGCCAGCTCTACAGCGAGAGGCAATGTCCAAACTGTAATGTTTCGTAAAGGTATGGACAAAAGTCCAAGTTGCGACTGCGCAAATGTCAGCCGCCGACACATTCTTGAAACAAGCAACAGAGGCAGTTACACCCCTGGTGGAGTGACCTCTGACCTGACCTGGCAAGGTCTTGTGATACTTGTTATAACATAAAGTGATACAGTGAGCCAACCATTTCAAAAGGCACTGCTTGGAGACAGCATTGCCTTCTCTTTTGCGAGCAAAACACAAACAGTTGATCAGTCTTTCTGAGATCCTTTGTTCTGTTGGTGTAGTGTCTCAGAATCCGGTGAACATCCAGAGTATGCAAAAGGTACTCCCCTTGATTGGAATGTTGCGTAAAGAATGCAGGTAGTTCCATGGACTGATTCAGCATAGATTCCGCTACCACCTTAGGGAGAAACTTAAGGTTGGTACGCAGAGACACACGTTCCTTGTGAAAAATCAAGTACGGGATTTTGCACATCAAGGTCTGAAGCTCGGAAATTCGTCGAGTGGAGGTAATGGCCACCAGGAAGAAAGCCTTCCAAGAAAGGAACTTTAGGTCTGTTGATGCTGCCAGCTCAAAGGGAGGCAGGGTAAGCTTCTCGAGAATGAAATTCTAGTCCCAAAGAGGGGCAGGTGGGCAAATGGAGGGTCTTAAGAGGAGAACCCCTCTAAGGAAGGTCTTGGCGACTTCCAGCTGCACAAAGGACCTGTTCCCGAACGGAACATGGTAAGCAGAAATGGCCACCATATGAATCTTCAAGGAGGAGTGACTGAGACCCAGATCGAAGAGGTGACACATGTAATCCAGAAGCCTCCCGACAGAGCAGGAGAAAGGCTCGAAAGCTCTGGAAGAGGCCCAAACAGAGAACCTTTTCCATTTCATGGCGTAAGTGGAAGGGGTGGAGGGCTTTCTGGCCTCCACTAGAATCTCCGCCACCTGTGACGAAACCCCGAACCGGGAGTGAATCACGTCTGCAGGAGCCACACATGCAGCTGAAGGGATTTGAGTCCTGGATGGACCAGGGTCCCCTAATCCTTGGTCAACAAAAGTTGCGACAGAGGAAGAGGAGGCTCCTCTGAGTACTGTTGCAGAAGAGAGAACCAAACTTGCCTGGGCCAGAATGGAGCGATGAGGATCATTCGAGCTCCTTCCCAACAGAGTTTGTGTAGGACCCTCGAGATCAACAGGATCGGGGGAAAGCATAGACGAATCTGCCCTTCCAGTTTAGAGACCGAGTGTCTTTCCAAAACACTCCGAGCCCTGGGGTGAGTGAGCAGAAGGCGGGAAGTTTTGCGTTGAAAGGAGAGGCAAACAGGTCTACCTGAGGGGTTCCCCAGTGTAGGAAGACATAGTCTACTACCCCCGATCCAGTTCCCATTCATGTGCTTGGACGGACGACCAGCTGAGGTGGTCTGCCAACGTGTTCTCGACCCCTGGAACACGAACTGCCGTGAGGTGAAGATTTTGAAGCATTGCCCAATCCCAAACTCGCACTGCTTCCCTGCAAGGAGGGTAGGAACGGGTTTCTCCCTGTTTGTAAATGTACCACACTACACACATGTTGTTGGTCTGAACTGCCAGATGCCTGGGAAGCAGGTGCAGATGCAGAGATTGTAAGGCATACAGGACTGCCCTCAGCTCGAGCACAATGATGTGAAGAGTCCACTCTGGACCAAGAGCCCTGGGTTCGATGAGATCCCAGGTGGGCTCCCCAACTGTCGCCCGAGGCATCTGACGTTAAGATCTGGGAGGGGGGAGAAAGAGAGAAGGGAACTCCCCGGCAAAGGTTCTTCTGAACCATCCATCACTGCAAGTCCCGAATCATCGGGGAGACCAGAATCTCGCGATCCAAGTCGTCCACCAGTTGATCCCACTGAGAGATTCTCATATGGAGCCGAGCGTGAGGGACCATCAGAATGGCAGCTGCCATGAGCCCGAGGAGCCGAAGGACAGACCTGGTGGAGACCCGCCTACGGCTGGATAACAGGCTGGCCTGAGCCTGAAGGGTGGCCACCCTGTCCAAAGGCAGGGAGACCATATCTGAAGTCTTATCCAGAATCGCCCCGATAAACTGGAGTCTCTGAGATGGGATCAAATGGGACTTGGTCTGGTTGACGGTAATGCCCAGGCAGGTGAAAACCTGCAGGGTAAGGGAAAGGGAGCACAGGAGATCCTCCCTGGACAGGGCCGCCAGGAGCCAATCGTCCAGGTAAGGGAAAACCTGAACCCCCTGGGTACGCATGTGGGCCGCCACCACAGAGAGGCATTTAGTAAATACTCGGGCAGCCGAGGAGAGACCAAATGGGAGAGCCCTGAACTGGTAGTGGTCACCCTGAAAAGAAAACCGAAGGTACTTGCTGTGGGACAGGTGGATAGGGATACGCAGTATAGCGCAGTGGTTTAAGGCTCTGAGCTGCATATCTGGTGACATCCAGCAGACCAGATCTGGGTTTGAATCCCACAGCTTCCACTTGCATACTGTGTGACTCTGAGCAAGTCACTTAACTTCCCTGTGCTCCCAGGTCGCTCCTGTAAAAAAAGCTTTCAGCTTAGTGTGCTACTCCTGGCTAAACAACTAAATAAAAAAAAAAAAAATAAATGCAGGTAGGCATCCTGCATGTCCAGGGCGCACAGCCACTGTCCCGGCCAAAGGAGGGGCAGAAGGCTCTGCAGAGAGAGCATTCGGAACCTCTTGTACTCCACAAACAGGTTCAGGAAACTGAGGTCCAGGATGGGTCTCACGTAGCCTGACTTCTTCGTAACCAGGAAGAAATGAGAATAGTAACCTGTCCCACTGAGATGGAGGGGAACAGGCTCTATCGACGCCTTCTGAGGAAGGGCGGAGATTTCTTCCCGAACCAGAAGAAGGTGCTCCAGGGAGTAAGACGACCTTGGAGGGGGTTTTCTGGGACGTTTCTGAAGAAACTCTATTGAGTGTCCTTCCGCTATCAGCTGGAGCACCCAAACATCTAATGTGATCCTCTCCCAACCCGGTAGATGGAGGGAGAACCTCCCCCTTACCGGTTCCTCTGGAAGGGCCAGAGGCTGTGGGAGAGGAAAGGAGTCAGGTGGTGTGAGACAGCACCACGGCTGGAGCTCCCGCTGCTCATTTGGGTGGGGGTTGGGGCTTCGCAGCCTGAGGGGCCCAGCGTTTATTGGCCCGCTTCCCTTGTGGTTTTGCCTTGGCCCGTGCCCTCTTGTGAAAAGGATGGCACTGCTGCTGAGGGGCTCTGTACAAGTCGTTGACCTCCTTGAGAGCAGTGCCCTTCTCTCGCAGTCCAGTGATGATATCCTTGACATCACCCCCGAACAGCACCGAACCCCTGAAGGGCACATCCTGGATGGCAGACTGCACTTCAGGGACCAAACCCGACACTCGGAGCCAGGCGTGTTGCCGCAAACCTACAGCGAATGAACTCCTACCAGCAGCGTCCACTGCATTGTAAGAAGCACGAAGCATGTGCCTACTTGCCGAACGAGGTCTGCCACTTCCTGTCTGGTCTGTGACTCAAGAAGGGAGTCCAATTTAGCTTCCACCTCGCTAAGGATGGCCTTCTGGTAATCCCCCATATGGGCAACGTAGCTCAAGGCCCTAATACCCAGTGGAAGAAGCAAAGACCTTCTTCCCATACTGGTCCAGAAGGCAGGTTTCCTTATCGGGGGTGACTAGTTCAAATGTTTGGGATTGGCTGTCTGGCCATGGGCGGTGCTAATCACGATTGAGTCAGCCTTGGGGTGAAAGTTAAGAAACTCAACACCCTCGGGAGCCTGATACAGCCTGTCCACCTTCCTCGGAAGGGGGGCTATGGCGGAGGGTTGCTTCCAGATAGTGGGAACAAGGTCCACGTGAGGCTCGATCCAGGGTGGAACAAAGGTAGGAGTGACCTCGGGCAGGTCTAAATGGGCAGCTAGCTTCTGCCGCTGTGGATCTGGCTTCAAAGAGTGCCACTGATGGATAGCCTGGATTTTGCGCAGCAACTCCATAAAGGAAAGAATCCTCCGGAGGAGACTTCGGAGGAATCCTCAGCCTGGGCTTATCCGGAGAGCGGGGCTTGTCGTCCAAGTCGGAGTGCCCATCGGAGTCATCCGAAGGCTCTGAGGAGGAAGAAGAAGAGGAGGAAGTGACCACCTCCTGACGCGGGGGAGGAATGGACCTCTTGGGAAGCCCACGGGGAAGTGTATCCAACCTTGCTTTGGAACCGGAGGGCTCATCTCTGCTATCCGGAGTAGGGAAGGGGATCTCTCGTCCCCAACGTAGGGGGTCCAGAACTGGGACCAGCGTTGGAAGATGACTCTCCGCCCCCCTAGTGAGCTGAGCCTTGGCCTCAGCCCACCAGGAAGCCAGAGTCTCCTTCAAATCCACCGACGGCTGAGGGGGCGGTGGAGGAGGGGGATACGGATACTGAGTGTATCCGTAAGGAGCGTATCCATAACTGGACGGCAGGTAACCTAGCGCCGGGTAATGAGGCACCGTGGTACTGTGGTTTCAGATAGGCCCGCGCCGGGTACTGGGACACCGGATACTGTGGACCCGGGTATGACGGGCGCCGACACGACGGCAGGTCGGGATACCCAGGAACCGAGGGGTTCAAGCCGGGCAGATGGCCCAGAGGGGCGCCAGGCAGGCGGGCTCTGGAACAGATGCGTCCGCGGCCCCTGCGACATGGGGAAGCATCTGGGAGGGGGATGTCACCAGGACCGCGCTGGCCGGGCGCCTGGGGAACCAACGTCAGGTCGACTGCCCAGCTGGAGGAAGACCTGACAGGGCAGAAAACTCCTCAACATCACCCGGGAAGGAGGGAGGGGAAAAACTCGGGTCAGGCTGAGGAGACCCAGGGTCCCCGGAGGGCAGCAAAGGCTCAGAGCAGGAATGGCGGATTTAAGAAAGGTCAGCGCCGGCTTGGCTATCTGCCGGGCGCTGGCAACCTCATGTCCGACTGATCGCTGGTGCCTCAGGCGGACGCCGGAGGAGCCGATTGACTTGCGGGACCCTTCTACTCGGCAGGCAGGCCAATGGGCGATTACGGTCTGGTCGGGCGGAACAGGGCTGTGTGCCACCCCGAGGGGTCAGGCAACTTAGCGACCGATTCTGGGTGGGCATCAGAGGAGCTGACGTCTAGCTTACCGGAGCCACTCGCACCAGTAGGCCGCACGGCAGCGGCCTGACTGGGAATGGGGGGCCTCCAATAGCCCGGAGGCGCCTGCTGCCACTACCGCTAGGCACTTGGTAAACACTCTCAGGGCAAGTGAGAGGCCGAATGGGAGTGTTCGAAATTTATTTTTTTGAATTTTGGTAACCGGGTAAGTCCACTGAGACAACACAGTCCCATTTTCAGGGATGACCCAGGAGAACAAGTAAGGTACAGTAGAGACACCAATTATAACAATTTCACAGGGATGGAGTTCCAGATACAGTATGATTGCATAGGGTAATAAATAATATTAAAAAAATACAAAATCAGAGCAGGAGAATGAATATCAGCTGCATGGTGAGAGAAAAAAAGAAAATACTACAATGGCAACCATAAAAAAATGACTAACAGGCTAGGCACAGTAAGTTTAACAGAATGAATTATACATAACCATGTAAAGAGAAGCAACTGGTACAAAATACAGAAGTGAAACAAAAGTGAGACGGGTGGAAGGCAGAGGAGAGGAGCAAAGGTAGGGAGACAGGCAAAGGGGATCTTAAGGGGAAAGTACAAACAAGGTAGGAGATGGATAGGTATCATCGGGAGCAGGAGCAAGAGGAAGCAGCAGTGAGGGTTGAGAGCAGATTGGATTGGAACATGGGCAAGGAGGCGCAGGATAGGACAGAAGGAGGGAGGTAGTTCCAATCAGACAGCAGCAAAAGCAAAGGACTTAGGAGCTGTAGCTAGACGCAGATTAGGACATAGGAGAATGGGGAGGGAGGCAAGAGCTCTGGGGGCAAGTCTACGGCAGACAATCTCACTAAGGCAGGATGGGGTAAATTTATGGACCAACTTATGAATGAGACTCAGGGTGGTATACCTCAGTTTTGATTCATACGGTAGCCATCCCAAAGAAGAAAGGACGTCACAGCGATGATGATGGGTGTTGACCCCCAAGGCGAAACTACCTACCCTGTGATTAGCCTGAGCCAGGAGAGACATGGTGGTGACACTGGTGGATAGTAGTAGGAGACCACCACAGGTTAGGATTGGGAGAAGAGAAGAGGAAGCTATTTTAAGGCAAGAGGCATAGGTGAGGAAATGGGCAGATAAGGTAGAGGAGACCTAACTTCTGATTCAGGGATTTAACTATACTGGATACCAAAGGAAAGAGAGGAATCAAGTGTGATGTCCAAGTATTTAAAGGTCTGGACATGTTCAAGGCATCTCCATTCTGAGAAATGATAGTAAGCTGGGGGTGGGGGCTGTACTAAGGGAGAAGGAAGGGTGAAAAATTGAACACTTTTAGTGTTTTTTTGTCTTAAGGATGAGGTGATTATATTTGAACCAAACTTCTAGGACAAGGAAGTCAGAGGCAAGGTCAAAGTTTATTTGGTTAATGTCTGGAGATGAGCGGTAAGAAAAAATTACTCACCTTAGTAATTGTGTTTCTTCTAATGGAGTTTTGCTGTATTCTGACAGTCTGCAGTTAGCTCCAGCCTTTAAACTGCCCCGGAGAGTAGAGGGTTAATTTTCTATGCAGTGCATAGAACGCTGAGCTCGAGCTCAGTTGAGGTCTCTGTCTGCAGCACTTCGAAACCCAACCGTCAGATTCTTACGAGCAAACACTCACTATGTGGAAAATTGTAAAAAAATTTTAACTAGCCAACTGGCAACAGAAAGTTTTGGATTCCCGAAAGAAGACTCAAGTCAGGAAACCCAAAACCAAAACCTATCCAAAAATAAAGATTATAATACAAGCACCTAGGTAAAATGGAGGGTGTGCTGAAGACACCCCTTGGGTGCAACACTGCACCTGCCCACCCACTTCCCAAAAACAGGTTCTGAGAGGGGAGGCAGGGAAGGAGGTCAGAATACAGCAAGACTCCATTAGAAGAAACACAATTACTAAGGTGAGTAATTTTTTCTTCAAACAACATGAAGTCTTGCTGTATTCTGACAATCTGTAGACTACCAGAACCTACTTTGGGAATAGGCTCTGAAGTACTGCTGTGCCAAACCGAGCATCACTCCTAGCCTGGATATCCACACAGTAATGCTTGGTAAAGGTATGGACTGTTTTCAGGTGGCTGCTTGACAAATTTCCAACAGAGGGATATCCCCTGGCAGCAGCCAGGGAAGCAGCTGTACCTCTTGTGGAATAAGCCCTCAGGCCTGAGGGTGGAATTTTTCCCAGTTTCTCAAAGCAGAATTGTATACAATAAACAATCCACCTGGCAATAGTTCTCTTGGTGGCAGGTTTACCTTTTCCCACTTCTGCATAAGTGAGGAACAACTGGAGGGAATCAAACCTGTGACCCTTGGTACGCTCTATGTAGTAACTAAGGGCTCTTTTAACATCTAAACTGTGTAACCTCCTCTACCCTGAGGAAGAATGATCAGTGAAGAAAACAGGGAGAGACGTGGGCTGATTCAAATGGAAGTCTGAAACCACTTTGGGCAAGAACCTCCTATTGGTTCTAAGGACCACTTTATCTCTATAAAAGGAGATAAAATCAGGTTCGACTGACAGGGCTTGCAATTCACTGATACGTCTGGCAGAGGTAATGGCTACCAAAAACACAGTTTTCCAAGTCGAGTTACTTAAGCTCTGCTGAGGACATAGGCTCAAATGGGGGTTGCATAAGTTGAGCAATGCAAACATTTAAGTCACAGGCAGGGGCAGGATCCCTAAAGGGAGGATTGGTATGAAGCAATCCCTTGAAAAATGTATAGAATACAGGGTGAGATGACAGTGAGGAAGGCTTTCCCACTGACAGAAAACCAGAAACAGCTGATAAGTGCACCTTGAGAGTAGCTGGTCTGAGGCCTAGGCCATTAAGATGGACCATATAATCCAGAACTGTAGGCAATCCAGCAGTGTCTGGGAGATATATGCTTCTTGGAACACCAAATGCTGAATCTTTTCCATTTGGAGTCATAAGTCTTTCTGGTGGCAGGCTTTCGAGAGGCTTTGAGAATATCCAGAACCCCTTGGGAAAGATGCAAATCTGCATACTCTAACTCTTCAAGAGCCATGCCTTGAGATTGAGGGACCAAAGATTGGGGTACCAAATCCTCCCCTGAGAGGAGGTTAACAGATTGTAATTCCTGGGAAGAGACACGGGAAAATGGGACTGCTAGGGTCAGTAAGAGGGGGTACCAGGGCTGCCTGGCCCAATCTGGAGCATTCAGAATCACTTTGCAGGGTTGTGAACTCACCTTGAACAGTAGAGGAAAGGCGTAGAGAAATTTCCCTTCCCAGTTCCACATCAGAGCATCCAGAGGGACTGAGCCCAAGACTGGGGGTCTGCAACGAAACAGAGAAAGTTGGCGATTGTCTGGGGCTGCAAAGAGATCAATCTCTGGAGTGCCCCACCTTGAAAAATCACTTTTAACACCAGAGGGTCCAGGGACCATTCGTGATGGCCCTGGGAGATCCTGCTCAGTGCATCTGCTAGCACACTGTCCTTCCCTGGAAGGTGGACTGCTATCAGAGAGGTCTGCAGAGAATAAGCCAGGGACCACAATTTCATGGCTTCCATGCACAAGGCCGTGGAATGAGTGCCTTCCTGCTTGCTGATGTACCACATGGTGGTGGTGGTGTCTGTTCTGACCTGAACCACCTTGTTCTGCACTGACTGAGAGAAAGCCTGCAGGGCCAGAGAAACTACCATGAGTTCCAGCAGATTGATATGAAGAAGGGATTCCTGAGGGGACCACAGTCCCTGGGCTGTGAGAGCCCCCAGATGGGCTCCCCACCCCAAAAGGGAAGCATCCGTGGTAAGGACCACCGAATGAGACTGAGTAACAAATGGGACCCCTTGCCTCAAATTGTCCTGATTCTGCCACCATAGAAGAGCTTGGATCAGTGTCAGAGTCACTGGAATCAGTTTGGTAAGAGGATCCCTCCTTTGGGACCAAAAGGCCCTCAGATGGAACTAAATGTCCCTCATCTGGAATCTTGCCCCTTGGACCACTACTGTAGAAGCTGCCATGTGGCCCAAGAGCTGAAGGAAGTGCCTTGCTGGTCGGGACACCTGAAGGCTGAAGGAAAAAGCCAGTTCTATAAGAACTCTTGTCCTTTCCAGGGGAAGAAAGGCTCTTGCTTTGACAGTATCTAGCTCTGCCCCTATAAAGGTAAGAAGCTGCATGGGTTCGAGAACTGACTTGAGAAGGTTGAGTAGAAATCCTAGGGAAGTGAGCACTTGCTGAGTCACTTGCAGATCTGACTTGGTGTGGAGACTGACCCGCTATGAGCCAGTCGTCCAGATATAGAAAAATGGAAATCTTTTGCCTTCTTAGAAAGGCAACTACCACTGCCAGGCACTCTGTAAAAACCCCTGGAGCTGATGTTAGACCAAAGGGCATTGCTTTGAACTGATAATGGCCTGAGGGCAACTTGAACCTGAGGTACTTTCTGTGGGAGCACCTAATGGGGATGTGAAAGTAGGCATCTTTGAGGTACAAGGAGGCTAGCCAGTCCCCTGTCCTCAGGGAGGGAAGAATTATTCCCAGAGTCACCATCTTGAACCTTGGTTTTAAAAGATGTTTGTTCAGGTATCTTAGATCTAGGATGGGTCGCCACTCCCCTGTCTTTTTTGGGGTAAGGAGTACCTGGAGTACAGACCTTTGCCACGGTGTAGGGTAGGAACTCTTTCTATGGCTCTTAAGGCTAGAAGAGATGAAACCTCTGCCTCTAGGGCAAGGGTTTCGGAGAGACTTGCAGGTGGAAAAGATCTGGCTCTCATCTTCGGAAATTTTTTGAAGCTGAGAACCAGTCCCTGGCTTACTACTTCCAGGACCCACTTGTCTGAAGTAACAGACATCCAGTCCTGGACGAAGTAAGCCAGCCTGCCCCCTACAGGGATAGGAGAGTCGACCCAGGCAGACTCATCAGGGTGCCTGCTTGGCAGGGGACTTTGGCTGAGGAGTGGATGTAGCCCTGCTCATCCACCTTCTGCCTCTCCCTCTGAAGAACCCCCGCTGTGAAAAGGAAGAAGAGGCCTGTGCTTGGTAGAAAGGCCTATTGAAAGGCCTACCCCTGCCCCTAGATTGCTGCCTTTGAGGAGTTACCTGCCTCTCCTTGGCCTGAGCACTCCTATAAGTGGTCCTGTACTCATCCATTTTCTTCATGTAATTCTCTGTCTGCTCCCCAAACACAGAATTGCCCACCACAGGGAAATCCATTTCCTTAGCATGGGTGTCCTGTGAGAGGCTAGTACATCTGAGCCAAGCCATCCTCTGAAGAGCCACAGATGTAGCCATGACTCTTGACGACACGTCATTGCAGTCCACAGCAGCATGAAATTGTACCTTTGATGCCTCAATCCCATCAGCAGCCACCTCCTCCAGCTCCTTGGCTACCTGGGGGGAGGCCTGCTTAGCCAGTGCCAGTACAGTGTCCCACCTGGACTTCTGGTACCTGGCTGTATAGGCCATATAGTTAGCCTGCCTGAGTCCCAAGGAGGATGCCATGTACTGCTTCTTTGCCGTGGCATCCATCTTTCTGGAGTCTTTGTCTGGGAGAGGGTGAAGCCAAGGGAATATTTGTCTCGTCACAGGCTGCAGCCTGCACTACCCCAACATGGCTGCTTTGCAGGTAGAAAAACTCTGCATCTGAGCCTGATAAAGTATACCTCTTGTCCATTCTTCTGTTGACAGGAGGTGCAGAATTAGGAGACTTTAGGATTTTTTGTGTCTGCTTCCCAAAGGACTTAAGAAGGGGAATAGACAGTCTCCTGGACTCTGGGATGTCCATCACTTCAACAAAATCAGGCTCCTCTTGATCCTCCACAGCCTCCTCCATAGGAAGCTGGAGGGTTTCAGCTACTTTTCTGTAAAACTGATAGTGGGGAGGGGACTCAGAAAGCCTAGGAGGGGAAACACCAGAAGGTCTGTCTGGGGAGATGTCCGGTTCCACAAGCACATCCAGAATTTCACCATCATCTTCAAAATCCCCCTCCTCTTCAAACTCCGGTTCATAAAAGTCTTCAGGGGTATAATCTTGAACCGGGGGAACCGACCGAACCGAACCCCTGCCAAAAGGCGCCAGATCGGTCGGAACCGAATGAAGCGATTCAACAATCTGAATCGCTCTGGCTATTTCTTCGGCGGTCGGAGCATGAACCTCTGGATCCGAACCAGTCGATTTCTCTTTGCGTTTTCTTTTTGTAGGAACCGAACCCTCAGAATCGGCTCTCCTCTTGCCCGAAGAAGTATCGCCCTGGTCAGAGGGCACTCCTTCTGGTTCGGTAGGAACCGAACCGTGCTGGCGATCCGGGTCAGCGGACTTCTCGGCCTCCTTTTCCCTCAGTCTACATAATCTTTTTTCCAGGGTAGACTTAGGAAAGTTTTTACATATTTGGCAGTCTGTATCGAGGTGGTCAAACCCCAGACAATAAACACAGGTGGTGTGGGGATTGGCCTTAGCAAAGACCTCCCCACACTCACTGCAGTGTTGAAACCCAGTGGGCCCGTTTTTTCTCTTGGGTTTCTCAGACATGGCCAACCTAACCAAACTTACCCTTTTTTCGGCAACCGCCAGACAAGACTCCCTTATCGGTTTCTAACCATTTTACGGGTATTGGAAAAAATCATTGAAACACGTTTTTTTTTTTTAAAACCGATAAGGACCGGTAACCAAACACTAAGGAAAAACATAAGAGTTCTAATATGTTGGATCAGTCCAGCCAAACCGATCGAGAATACAAGTTTTACAATTTCCACAAAATAACAGAAACTATCTAAAGTACTCACGGTACCGCAGACAGAGCCTGAACTGACAATGCGGAAATAAATTCGGAATGAAACAGACAACTTTAACTGACTTTGAACCAAGCAGAAGGAGAAATCTCCGGAGCGACTGTTCAGAGAGGCTGAGTAAAGAATCTGACGGTTGGGTTTCAAACTGCTGCAGACAGAGACCTCAACCGAGCTCGAGCTCAACGTTCTATGCACTGCATAGAAAATTAACCCTCTACTCTCCGGGGCAGTTTAAAGGCTGGAGCTAACTGCAGATTGTCCGAATACAGCAAGACTTTATGTTGTTCGGAATTACCGCATCATCTGCATATAGATGCACCGATGAACCACCAGTTACCAGGTGAATCATTAATAAACAGTGAGAAAAGTATAGGCCCTAGAATAGAACCCCGTGGCACTCCATGAGTTATGGGTCGTAAGGAGGATAGGGCACCATCCCACTTGACCCTTTGAGTTCAGCAGGACAAATAGCTGCAGACCCAACTCAAGGCACTACTATCAAGACCTAGTACAAGAATCGTTTGTAGCAGAAGACCACAATTCACAAGGTTGAACACTTTTGTCAAGTCAACAAAGATGGCACTCGTAGCAGAACCATAATCCATGGCATGGATTATGTCTGTGGTTACTTTAATTAAGGCTGTGAGAGTACTGTGATTCTTCCTGAATCTATGCTGGTAAGGAGAGAGTAGATTGTGGTTTTCCAGATTACTCTGCAGATGATCATAAACTATACATTCCTGCATTTTAGCCAAGGGGCACAGGATGGATATTGGTCTAAACTTTTCAGCTACTGAGTTGGCTCCCCCTTATGCACAGGTACGACTCCCGCAACCTTCCACTTGTTAGGGACAGTACTTGAAAGGAAGGAGCAATTAAAGAGGTCACGTACGGGGCGAGCAAGGGCAGGTACACCCAATTTGAGGAACTTTGGTTCGAGGGTGTCATGACCAGGCGAACTCTCGGCCTTCAAATTTGCTAGAAGTCTTAGGACCCCCTTGGTGGTGACCAGCTTCAGGTGAAAAGAAGGATAAGTCCCTTGGTAGTGGGGGGTAACAGATGCAGAAGGGGGAAGAAGAGAGTTGTCAGACGTGAATCTGTCAAGGTCTGTGAAGAATTCATTGAAACCAGAGGCTATCGATATTGGGTCCATATGTGTAGTGCCCTGGGCAGTAAGGGAACTCAGGAGCTCTGTGGCTTTTCCTTTGACCAAGGAACTGATCCTTCGACCAACTTACTGGTAGAGGTCGAGCAAGTCCCAACAGAGCCCTGATGGGCTTAATGGCAGCCAGGCGGGCCGCAGAGGAGTCGGGGCTGACGTATCAGCGACAACTGGGTGTTCGCCGGAGGAGCCGGCAGACGACTTACCTGTGGAAATCGGGAGAAAAGCAGCAGTAGTAGTAGTACCTGGAGGAGCCCCGGGTGCGGCCTGGAGAACCACGAGGACAGGCAGTGGGGGAGCGGCCTTGCTGGTCGAGGGCCTACTGGAATCTCCTCGGTCGATCATCCGAGCACTCCTCCCCGATGCTTTTCTGTTTTCTTAATTTTAGACTCTGAAGAAAAGGAAGATGCTGTGTCCCTAAACTTCTGCATCTCTTTCTCAACTGAAGCCATTCTAGACTTCAAAATATGGGCTTCCAGGGCCTTCTGTCTCCTTTTCCAAGTGGCCTGGTTGAAGAGCTGGCAGTTGGAGTAAGCTGCGGTGTCATGGTCTGTGCACAAGCAAGAGAGGCATTGAAGGTGGCCGTTCTTATGAGGAATCTGGGTGCCACACTTCTCGCACTTCTTTGACTTAGTCGGTGGTCGAGAAGGCATAAACGAAGTTACGAGAATAGCTTTCGAGCAAAAAATTGGTCAAAAAATGGCGACTGGCTGGGCAAGTGTAACCGCGAGGTACTCTGCGCAGGTTGATGGCGGGAAAGAACTGGAGGGCGGGCGTGGGGACCGTCCATTATATAGGGTCATGCTGACGTCCGTGATGTGACGTCTTGTGGGCGGTCCCCCGCAGACATTGCTGGAAAAATTTGCTGTGCAGTCCTGATGCCAGAGGGCACATTTCTATATGTGATGACCTACTGCAGGAACCCTCTCGAAGTAAGATCCCTTATTACACTGACTGGTGACTTTCAAATTGTTCAACAGTAACACCCTGGGTTCCTCTCGTCTCTCATCTCTGCTACTTTCTCTCCACCTTGCTCATATATCTGGTACAAAATAGTTTTGCTATAGATCTGCAGGAGAAAGTTACAAATCTATACTTACACTAATTTGTATCAGTTTTATAACAAACCAATCTACTAATTTGAGTCAATGTTATAACAAACCAATCTAGAATGTTTATACATGAGAAATGAATACAAAATGCAAGTATTCCCTATCCTATAAGACTGTAGCAGCCGCTTTCCTGGTCTTGGAATGTGGGTATGCAGCTATCAGAAGATCAGGTGCACCACTGTAGGGCCCTCTCTGTTTACTTTGTCATCTGTCTGCCCCCTCACCCTTCCTGCCTCTGTACATATAAGGGCGTGCAGATAAGTGATATCTGAAAACAATCTTTGTGTAACAGCACTTTCTCAAAAACAGCCATCAATCATGTCATTAATCGTGTTCTGCTAAACAAAAAGAATAATGAGGTCTAGTAGAGAGATGTGTCCTACTTGGAGAGCAGATAAATAATTTACTCGTGGCTGGCTGCATAGAAACAAAGAACTTATTGGCAGAAAAGGATCGCCAGGCCCACCCAGTCTGCCTAGCAAACTGCTAGGACTTTCCTTCTGACCCCGAAGTACAGTTACATAAGAACTTACCGTAATGGCAGATCTTCGAGAGAAGCTCTTGTAGCAGGTAAACACATACAGGACTGACGCTGGCCGGCGGCAGGACCTCACGGCAAACTTCTTCCTAGCAGGGACTGCCCCTCACTGATATTGGCTGCGCCCCCGACGTCCCGCCCAGTATATAAGAGGAGGCGGGGTCTGCATGCTCCAGTTCTTATATCGCCAGAAAACACCGGCAGTTCACACGAAAGGTGCAGATTAAAGAATGACCGTTCCTCATCCAGCAGGCAGCCTACAGTCCTATCTCATGCAGAGAGAAACAGACCTCCTGGGGGAAGGGGGGTGGGGGAGAGAATATACCTGCTGCAAGAGCTTCTCTTCAAGATTTACTGCTACTCTAAGTTCTTACGTAACTGTACTATCTTACTTCCAAAGGAAGCTCTTGCAGCAGGTAAACACATATAGGACTGATTCCCAAACAGTATAAACTAAATACAACCACTTGGGGAGGTAGGAGAGGACAAGGAATGAAACAGAAAGAGACCCCACAGGAGATCAGAACTGCAAGGCCAAAGCCCGCTCTGTGCTGAGAGGCAATATCCAGGCTGTTGTGCTTAATGAAGGTATGGACTGAATGCCATGTGGCTGCTGCACAAATATCTGAGGCGAAAATCCTCTTGAGAGCGGCAAAGGACGCAGCGACAGCCTCGCAGAGTGCCCCCTGGTCGGGCCCGAAAGGGGTCTGCCATGTTTCTGACAGCAGGTGATGCAGTGCACCAACCACTGCGAAAGGGTTTCCTTGGAAACCGGGCATCCTAAGGAACGTGCAGCGAAGGAAAGGAACTGGTCAGACTTCCAGAACCCCCGGTCCTAGACAGATAAAAACGAAAAATGCGATGAATATCCAATATGTGGAGCAACGAGGCGCCTCCCCTTTATCAACTAACCTGGGATAATAAACAGGGAGATGAGCTTCTTGGTTTAATGTTATTTTTGACACTACCTTACAGAGAAACTTAAGATTAGCATGTAAAGACAATCTGTCTTTGTGAAAAACCAAATAAGGCTTGGAAAATTCTCCTGGCAGAGGTGACGGCAACTAAAAGAAAAAAATTACTCACCTTAGTAATGTTGTTTCTTCTAATGGAGTCTTGCTGTATTCTGACAATAGCAGTGAGTCCCAACCTTCGAACTGCCCCGGAGGCGAAAGAGTTAACTTTCCATGCCAGGCATGGAACGTTGAGCTCGAGCTCGGTTGAGACACTGTCTGTTGTTCAAACTCAAACCGTCAGATCTTTACGAGCTAAACTCACTAAGGTCCTGTGTGGAAGCTGTAAACCTACACTAGCCAACTGGCTACTAAACATAAAACACATTTTCTGGTCCCAAAAGAAAGACAAGTCAGGAGACCCAAAAAATGAAAAACACAACACCCAGTCACCCCAAGAAAAAGGGGGGTGAACACAACAAGGTGGGCACCTACTGAGTGCCAACACTGCACTGCCCACCCAACATCCCAAAACAGAGGTTCTGAGAGGGCAGGCAGGGGGGAGGTCAGAATACAGCAAGACTCCATTAGAAGAAACAACATTACTAAGGTGAGTAATTTTTTTCTTCAAACAACATGAAGTCTTGCTGTATTCTGACAATAGCAGACTACAAAGCAGTGCCTCCATGGAGGAGAGACAGAACCTACTCAGGGAATAGGCTCTGAAGCACAGCTGTGCCAAACCGAGCATCACTCCTAGCCTGGATATCCAGGGAGTAATGCTTGGTAAAAGTGTGAACTGTTTTTCCAGGTAGCTGCTTGACATATCTCTACAATAGGGATGTCCCTGGCAGCAGCCAGGGAAGCAGCTGTACCTCTGGTAGAGTGAGCCCTCAGGCCTGAGGGTGGAACCTTACCCAGTTTTTCATAACAAAATTAGATACAAGAGACAATTCACCTGGCAATGGATCTTTTAGTGGCAGGCTTCCCTTTACCAGCCTCACCATAAGTGAGGAGCAGTTGGAGGGAGTCAAACCTGTGACCCTTGGTACGCTCTATGTAGTAGCTAAGGGCTCTTTTCACATCTAAACTGTGCAGCCTCCTCTCGCCAGAGGAGGAATAATCAGTGAAGTACACAGGAAGAGACATAGACTGATTAAGGTGGAAATCTGAAACCACCTTAGGCAAGAACTTCCCGTTAGTCCTGAGGACCACCTTATCTCTATGAAAGGAGATAAAATCAGGCTCCACTGACAAAGCTTGTAATTCACTTATGCGTCTGGCAGAAGTGATGGCTACCAGAAACACAGTTTTCCAAGGCAAGTACTTAAGCTGTGCTGAAGACAAAAGCTCAAAAGGGGGTTGCATAAGCAGAGCAATGCAAACATTAAGGTCCCAAGCAGGGGCAGGGTCCCTGAATGGAGGGTTGGTGTGAAGCAATCCCTTGAAAAACTTGGGAGAATACAGGGTGAGCTGAAAGAGAAGAGGGCTTACCTGCTGACATAAAAGCAGAAACAGCTGCCAGGTGCACCTTCAGTGTAGTTGGTCTCAACCCCAAGCTATTTAAATGGACCATATAATCAAGGACTGTGGGCAGATCAGCAGACTCTGGGGAAATATGCTTCCCAGAGCACCATATGGAAAATCTTTTCCATTTGGAATTATAAGTAGCCCTGGTAGAAGGTTTCCTAGAAGCCTTCAGAATATCCATTACACCTTGGGAGAGGTGTAAATCAGCAAACTCTAACTCTTCAAGAGACAGGCCTTGAGATTGAGAGATTTGAGATTCGGGTACCAAACCCTCCCCTGAGCACAGGTTAACAGGATGTAATTCCTGGGAAGACACAGGGGAAGATGGACTGCTAAGGACAGTAGGAGAGGATCCCAGGGCTGTCTGGCCCAGTCTGGAGCAATCAGTATCATCTTGCACAGTTGAGATCTGATTTTGACTAGCACTTCGAATAGGAGAGGGAAGGGGGGAAAAGCATACAGAAACTTCCCTTCCCAACTGAGAACTAAGGCATCCAGGGGGACTGAGCCCAACACTGGGGGCCTGCAGCAAAAAAGGGGGAGTTGGTGATTGTCTGGGGCTGCAAAAAGATCTATCTGCGGGGTGCCCCATCTGGAAAATATCACCTGCAAGACCAGGGGGATCCAGTGACCATTTGTGACGGCCCTGGGATATCCTGCTGAGAGCATCTGCCAGGACATTGTCCTTGCCTGGGAGGTGAACTGCCGTGAGGGAGGTGTTCAGGGAGTAAGCCAGAGACCACAACTTCATTGCCTCTGTGCATAAGGCCGTAGACCGAGTGCCTCCTTGCTTGTTGATGTACCACATTGTGGTGGTGTTGTCTGTTCTGACCTGGATAACTTTGTTCTGAACAGATTTGGAAAAAGCTTGAAGTGCTAGAAATACTGCTCTGAGTTCCAACAGATTGATGTGAAGCAGAGATTCCTGAGGGGACCACAACTCTTGGGTGGTCAGGTCGCCCATGTGAGCCCCACCCCCCAAGAGGGAGGCATCTGTAGTAAGGATTAAAGAGTGAGACTGAGTGACAAAGGGAACCCCTTGTCTCGGATTGTTCTGATCCTGCCACCACTGTAGGGCCTGGATCAGGGTCTGAAGTTACTGGGATCAATTTGGTCAGAGGGTCCTTCCTTTGAGACCAGAAGGCTCTCAAATGGAACTGAATGTCCCTCATCTGAAATCTTGCCCCTGCACTGCTGCTGAAGCAGCCATGTGCCCCAGGAGCTGTAGAAAATGCCTTGCTGGTCGAGACACCTGCAGGGTGAATGAGGAGGCCAGAGAGACAAGGGTCCTTGCCCTGTCCAGGGGAAGGAAAGCTCTGGCCTTTTCTGTGCCTAGCTCTGCGCCTCTGAAGGTGAGGAGCTCGACAGGCTCTAGAACTGACTTTGAAAGATTCGGAAGGAAACCCAAAGAGGTGAGCAGTTGCTGAGTTATCTGTAAGTGTAACTTGACTTGGTCTGGGGACTGGCCTACTGTGAGCCAGTCGTCCAGGTAAGGGAAGATGGCAATCTTTTGCCTTCTTAGAAAAGCAACTACCACTGCCAGGCATTTTGTGAATACCCTTGGAGCAGAGGTCAGACCAAAGGGCATTGCTCTGAATTGGTAATGGCCTGAGGGCAGCTCGAACCTGAGGTACTTTCGATGGGAGCTTCTGATGAGAATATGGAAGTAGGCATCCTTGAGGTCCAGGGACACTAGCCAGTCTCCTGGCCTTAGAGAGGGTAGAATAATTCCCAGAGTCACCATTTTGAATTTTGGTTTTAAAAAGTGCTTGTTTAAGTATCTGAGATCCAGGATGGGCCGCCATTCTCCTGTCTTTTTTTGGGGGTAAGGAAGTACCTGGAGTACAACCCTTTGCCCTGGTGTAGGGGTGGAACCCTTTCCACAGCTCTGAGAGCTAGGAGGGAAGAGACCTCTGCCTCTAGGGCAAGTGTCTGAGGGATTTGCAGGTGGAAAGGATCTGGTTCTCATCTTTGGAAACTTTTTGAAGCTGAGAACCAGTCCCTGGCTTACTACTTCCAGGACCCATTTGTCTGATGTCAGAGACTCCCAGTCCTGGACAAAGTAAGCCAGCCTGTCCCCTACAGGTAGTTGAGAATCGGCCCTGGCAACCCCATCAGGGTGCCTGCTTGGCAGGGGCTTTGGGCTGAGGGGTGGAAGCAGGCTTGCCTGTACTCCGTCTGCCTCTCCCTCTAAAGAACCCCCTCTGGGCATAAGCAGAAGAGGAGGCCTGGGCTTGGTAGAAAGGCCTATGGAAAGGCCTGCCCCTGGCCCTGGGATGCTGCCTGTGAGGAGTGACCTGCCTTTCCTTGGCCTGTGCACTCCTATAGGTGGTCCTATATTCGTCCATTTTCTTCATGTAATTCTCTGTCTGCTCCCCAAACAGAGAATTACCCACAACAGGAAAATCCATGGCCTTAGTCTGGGTATCCTGTGACAGGCTAGCACATCTGAGCCAAGCCATTCTTCGAAGTGCCACAGATGTAGCCATGACTCTAGATGACACATCACTGGAGTCCACTGCAGCATGGAATTGCACCTTGGATGCCTCAATACCATCAGCAGCCACCTGCTCCAGCTCCTTGGCAAGCTGGCCAGGGACCTGTTTCGCTAAAGCCATAACAATGTCCCATCTGGATTTTTGATACCTAGTAGTATAGGCCATATAATTGGCCTGTCCGAGTGCCATGTACTGTTTCTTTGCCATGGCATCAATCCTCCTGGAGTCCTTGTCCGGGGCGTGTGAAGCCAAGGGAATATTTGCTTTATCACAGGCTGCAGCCTGCACTACCCCAACATGGCTGCATTGTTGTGTAAGGAACTCCGTATTTGAGCCTGACGATGTATACCTCTTGTCCATTCTTTTATCCACAGGAGGTATAGTGTTAGGAGTCTTTAAAATCTTAAATGACTGTTTCCCAAAAGATTTGTGTAAGGGAATAGACAGCCTCCTAGACTCTGGGATATCCATCATTTCTACATAGTCAGGCTCCTCCTGGTCATCCACAGCTTCCTCCATAGGAAGCTGGAGGGTTTCAACCACTTTTTTATAAAACATGAAGTGGGAGGGGACTCAGAAAGCCTAGGAGGAGACACTCCTGAAGGTCTGTCTAGGGAGATGTCCGGGTCTATAGGCACATCCAGACTTTCAAAATCACATTCACTTTCCTCATACTCCTCTTCCTCCGGTTCACAAAATTCTTCTAAATCATACTCTTGAACCGGTGGAACCGGCCGAATCGAGCGCCTGCCTGATGGTGCCGGTTCGGTAGGAACCGGGGAAAGCAACTGCACAATTTTGATCGCTTCGGCTATTTCTTCAGCGGTTGGAGAGGAAAGTTTTGGCTCCACACCAGCTGATTTTTTCTTTCTAGTTCTCTTAGCCGAACAGACTCTCAGAATCAGCTCTCCTTTTGCCCGAAAGTTTACGCCCTGGTCAGAGGGCACTCCTTCTGGTTCGGTTTGAACCGAACGGCTGGCCATCCGGTTCAGCGGACTTTTTGGCCTCCCTTTCCCGAGTCTACCAGCTCTCTTTTCCAGGGTAGCTGCAGGGAAAATTTTACAAATCTGGCAGTCTGCATTGAGGTGGTCAAACCCCAGACAATAAACACAGATGGTGTGGGGGTCAGCCTTAGCAAAAGGCTTCCCCACACACACTACAGTGTTGAAACCCAGTGGGCCCAGTTTTTCTTTTGGGTTTCTCAGACATTGTGCCAGTCCTAACCAAACTTACCCTTTTAATGGCAATCCGCCAGACAAGACCCTCTCATCGGTTCCTGACTGTGTCTCGGGTCGTGGAAAAAAACGTAATAAAATCTGTTTTTTTTTTTTAGAACCGATAAGAACCGGTAACCACACTCTAAAAGTACAATTCAAGATTTTTTAACAACTTGATCGGTTCAAACCGAACCGATGAACCATTTACAAGTTCCACACAGAACAGAATAAAATATAACCTATCTAGTACTCACAAATACCACAGACAGAGACTGAACCGACAGGTTACGGTTTAAATTCGGTCGAAAAACCGAGAAAAGTGGTACTTTAACCCGACAAATTGAACCGAGCAGAAGGAGAAATCTCCAGAGCGACTGTTCAGTGAGGCAGAGTAAAGAATCTGACGGTTTGAGTTTAAACAACAACAGACAGAGTCTCAACCGAGCTCGACGTTCCATGCCTGGCATGGAAAGTTAACTCTTTCACCTCCGGGGCAGTTCGAAGGTTGGGACTCACTGCTATTGTCAGAATACAGCAAGACTTCATGTTGTTTGAAATAACGTTTTCCAGGAGAGAAAACATGAAAACACGGCCCACAATCCGTGGCAGGTTCAAAAGGAGGGAGGTAAGCTTTTCCAACACAAATAAAAGGTCCCAAGGGGGAACAGGATCCTGAATGGGGGGCCTAATATGAAGAATGCCCCTGAGGAAAGGTCTGGACACTTCCAATTGAGCTACCGTTCTGCCCTGCACAGGGACATGATAGGCAGAAAGGGCAGCCAGGTGTACTTTGATGGAGGAGTAACTGAGGCCTGATTCTGATAAAGAGAACAGGTATTCTAACAATATGTTGACCGGACACACCAGCGGATCTAGTTGTCTCGCTGCGGCCCAAAGACAGAACCGTTTCCACTTCACAGCATAACTTGCTCTCTTGGAGGGCTTTCTGGCCTCCACCAGGACTTCAGCCACCTTGACTGAGACTCCAAACCTAAGCTTAACTAGGTCTTGAGGAGCCAGGCATGAAGGTGAAGGGAACGCAGATTTGGATGAACCAGGCACCAGTTGTCTTGAGAGAGAGAAGGTAGGCTGAGAGCGGCAGCAATATGGGAGCACTGCCGATAGCTACTGAAGCAATGGAAACCAAATTTGGCATGGCCACAGTGGAGCAACCAAGATCAGTGTGGTCCCATCGGACTGCGCCTTGAGGAGGACTCTCTGGATCAATGGAAGGTGGGGGGGAGGCATACAGAAACCTCCCCCTCCAAGAGAGGGATAACACATCTTGTCAAAAAGCAGCAGGTTTGGGATCTAGCTAGCAAAAACTGGGCAGTTTTGCATTGGACTGGTACGCAAAAAGGTCCAACTCTGGTGTCTCCCACCTGACGAACAGGTCATCGACTACGGACTGAAGGAGGGACCATTCGTGAGCTTGAGACCTTGATCTGCTGAGAGCATCTGCGAGATCATTCTGGACCCCTGGAATGTGAACTGCGGAGATGGTCACCTGATGGGCTATGGCCCATTCCCACTCTCTCATGACCTCTCGACATAGAGGGTAAGAGTGAGTGCCCCCCTGTTTGTTGAGGTAGAAGACCACTGCTACATTGTCCGTCTAGACAAGAAGGTGACCTGGTAAGAGTCACCGAGTCCAGCGCTTGTAGAGCATACAGAACGGCTCTCAATTACAGGACATTGACGTGCAGAGACTGTTCTACCAGAGGCCAAGATCCTTGAGTCCTGTGACTTCCTAAGTGCGCTCCCCATCCTGTATTGGAAGCATCCACGGATAGGGTCTGGCTGGGAACATCTGTCCGAAAAGGAGAGCCCTCCAGTAAAGTCAGAGACGACATCCACCAGATGAGTTCATGGCAAACCGGTCCCGTAATGGCGATGAGTGCATCCAAGTCATCCCGACTTTGGTGCCACTGAACCCGGAGGGTCCACTGGATGATCTGCATTCACAGCCTGGCTAATGGGATGGAGACAATGGCAGCTGTCATGTGGCCCAACAGGTGAAGCAAGAGCCTGGTGGGCACTGAAGAGGCTGAACAGAGTTGTCTGGCCAGAGCCCATATGCACTCTGCTCGGTCCTGAGGCAAGAAGGCTCTTCCCAGGACAGTGTTCAGCAGCGCCCCTAGGAACTGCAAAGTCTGTGTGGGAACAAGAGACAACTTGGAGGGAATGACTGTCACCCCAGGCAGCTACAAAGGGTGCAGGTGGTCCTGGATGGTGTCCTGCAGACTATCCCTAGGGGAGCCAGAAGGGCCAGTCGAGTCAGGTAAGGGAACAAGAAATACCCACCTGCGAGAAGTGCTCACTACCACTGCCAGGCACTCAGAAAGACACTTGAGGTGGAAGAGAAGAACTTGAATTGAAAATGTCTCTCTGAAAGGCAAACCTCGGTATCTCCGGTGGCGCTTGGTGATCCAAATGTGGAGATAAGCGTCCTGCATATCCAGGGACACTAATCAGTCTCCCGGGCTGACCATGGGGAAAAGGTTTTGAAGGGTGACCATCTTGAAGCATCTGTAGACGACCCAAAGGTTTAAGCTGCTGAGGCTGAGAATTGGCCTTAAATCTTCGGATTTCTTTGAAACCAGGAAGAAGTGAGAATAGAACCTAGAGCCCCTCTCGGCGGGGGGACTGGTTCTATTGCCCTTTTGGAGAGCACAGCTTGGATCTCCCGGAGAATGAGATCTCTGTGTCTCCTTGGATGAAGCAATGGGGTGGTGGTCTGTCCGGAGGAAGATCCATGAGCTCGACAGAGTGCCGTGATCTAGGAGTTCGAGAACCCATTGGTCAGAGGTCACTTGTCTCCAGGCTTCTGGATACAGAGAGACGCGACCTCCTACCTCCTCTCCTGGTGAGCTGTCGTGCAGAGGTGGGTTGCCTGGATAGTCAGGTGTTAGGAGAGGGAGGGAAGGCGGCTTGAGCTGGTTTAGGCTGTCGGGGGGCAGAGGTCAAGAAACCCCTGGCTCCGCATTGCTGACCAAAGCCTCCCCACTGAGACTAGTTCTGAAAGCGGGGTTGCTGAGGCTGATGACCCCCCTCTAACACGAAAACGGGACCTGCGAAACTGTCCCTGCTTCGGGCAGTACATCGACTGCATGGTATGGACAGCCTTACCAGAGTCTTGAAGCTTAGAAATAATCTTCTCCCACTCTTCACCGAAGAGGACAAAGCCTTTAAAGTGCACATTCAGAAGGTTGGATTGCACATCTGGCGCGCACCTGAAGCGGCGCCGGAGGCAAGTGCCTGTAGCAGCCGCCCTTGCTGATGTGTTTGTAGAGTCATATGCAGAGTGAAGCACGCGCGTGCCCATGTCTGATCTGGTCTGGATTAATTTAGCAAGTTCTGCCTTCTCAGGGCAGTCAGGCATAGCTTGCAGTATGTCCAGTCCCTGTTCCCAAAGGGCATTCCGAAACTGGTCCATGTGAGCCAGGAAGTTCAGGCTCCCGATGCTGCAAGTGGCAGACACATACACCTTTCTACCCACTGAATCCAGCTGCTTGGACTTCCTGTCTAAAGGCTGGGTGCTTGGGCCTCTGCGAATGATCATGAGCCCGCTGAGATGACCACCGAATCCACGACGGGTTACTCAGCAAGAAAGAAAGCCTATCCTTAAACTTCATCCCTAGCTCCTCAGATTCTGGTTGCAGGACCTCCATCCTACTTTTTTCAGTCACCAATATCCACAGGAGCCACATCTGATTCCTCACTGGTCACTCCCAACATTCTGTCCACACATGATAGGAGGTTCATTTCTCTTGGTCCTGGGAAGCAACTGACCTGATGGTTCTCGGTACCATGCCTGCAAATTATTTTACCTGTAGATCTAGCAAAAGAGACCCACACTACCACCAAGACCCGTTCTTTTTTCCTCCTCTTCTTAATCCAGTCCCCACAAGGACTTCATGCCCCCCTCCCATTTCTAGATCCTATTCCTTTTCTAGCATCCAATCCTTCTCCACATGTTCTACCAGGGAAGCATACCTGTTGAAGTGGGCAACCCAGCATATTTGCTAGCTCCTCCTCTCCATCCCGGAAGCTGGATGCCTGTTCTGCGCCACCCCAAACCTGAGTGTCACAAGTTACTCCTCAAGATCCAGAACTCTGCTGTCAAGAGACACAACCAGCCTGCATCTATCACAGGAGAACTCAAGCTAGAAGCCTCTTTCTGGGACAGTGTACATATTGCAGCCAATCTAATACTTGTGGATCCGGACTACTCACGCACCACCCCCAACTGTAGCAGTATTTTCATTCATGTCTGTTTTCTCTCTTTGGCTCTTTTGTCAAGTCTCCTCAGTCCCTCAGCTGCGATTGCCTTAAATTCCCTCTCCTCAACTCCCCAGTTTTATTTATTTATTTAGTTTTTGTTAACCGGGTAGGTGCACTAGCCATAAAATGACTATTTTCAGGCACGACCCGGGAAGAGTACAACAAAAGGAGAACAGTTGAACAACAGCAACATGGGTACAATAATGCAAATAGAGGAACAGTACAGCAGTACTACAAAAATACAATGGGTAGAAACAACAAAAAATAATGGCAAGCATTATACAGATAATGGCAGTAAGATATATAATAAGTGCAGAAACCATGGACCCGATCTGTGGAGTGAAAGGGTTAATAAGATAGTAAGGTTATATAGAGAGAAATGTGAGGAATGTTCAAACATAACAAGAAAGACTGACAGAAGGAAGGTCAGGGGTGGTAATTGGCAAAACAACAGTGGATGGTCAGCAACAAGGTTCTAGAAGGAAGAGAGCTAGTAGTCAAGAAGTTATTTACAAAGAGAAGGAAAAATATGGGGAGGGGAAGAGGAGACAGTCTTGGAGCTGGATTAGAGCAGGGGTGACATTACTGGTAAGTCTCAGGAGCTTCAGGTTGGGTCAAAGCATGTACAAGCATCAGCTGAAGATAGATAACGACGATATTCACTTTTAAATCCAAAGTGAGACTGAGACAGCTGGAGGTTGAGTGGAAGAGCATTCCATAGCCTGGGAGCAGAGAATTGGAAGGCCCCAGTGCCTTTAGTCGTCAGACATCTCGGAACAGAGAGCAAGGTTTTGTCAGCTGATCGCAGGCCATGGGAGGATGGCTGAGGGACCAGCAACGCCGCCTGCTGGGATGGGTTTTTTTCCCCGGATAATCAAGTCCATTAGTGATCCAAGGTAGTATTGTCTACTGGCAGAGGGTGAGAGCCAATTCAGATCCTTATAAAGAAGGCAGTGATGTTTGAGTCGAGGCGACGAAGAGGCAAATCGGCATATATTGTTATAAGTTATGTCCCATTTTAGTAGGGAGGTTTTATGGGCAGAGGTAAGAATAGAGGCACCATAAGTAAAGGTTGGGAGCAGAATACCTCGGTAATTGATAATTTGGCCGAGGGTAAGCATGTAGCTCGCTTTGTAAGCTACTTCTAGTTTCCGAGTTTACAGCTTTGCACGAGGACTGAATGTGAAGATTAAAACTAGGGACTGGTCCAGGAGGATCCCAAGGTACTTGAAGGAAGTAACATTTTCAAGTGGAAATCCTCCTGGGTGAAGAACCTCCAGCAAACTAGAACAGGTCTTAATCTTCGGTGCAGAACCTAGGAGCATGGCTTTTGTTTTCTTTTCATTTAGTACAAGCTTACCATCTAGTAGCCAGTCTAAGACCTTATTGAAGTCTGAAGTAAGTGATGTGTTTATGCAGGCAATACTAGAAGAACTAGTGTAGATGGTCAGGTCATCAGCGTAGAGAATAGCTGAGCAGGATTCCAGGACCTCAGCTGCATTGTTGATAAAAATTGAGAACAGAAGGGGCCCAACGATAGAGCCCTGGGGGACCCCAAGTTTGATAGGAGACGTGTTGGACAGGGAGGAGTTAAATTTGACAGCTTGCGACCTGTTTGACAGGTAGCTACAGAACCAGTCCACAACAGGGGTAGAGAAATGGAATTTATGGAGAGTGGAGAGAAGCAGGGGATGGTCTACAAGGTCAAAAGCCTTAGTGAGGTCAATGAAGATGGCACCTGTGAGTTTTCCAGAGTCCATGTTGGACAGAATATCAGTAGTTAGTTGAAGAAGAGCCGTGGTGGTGCTATGACCTTTTCTGAAACCATGCTGAGTGTCTGAGAGGAGATTGTAGCGTGTACGGTAGTCAATGGTCTGTGATGCAACTATTTTCTAGGATCTTGTTAAGGACAGAGAGAATTGCTATAGGTCTGTAATTGGCCATGTCCTTTGGGTCACCTTTTTAAAGACAGGCGCATTTTGCAGATTTCCATAGGTCTGGCACAGTGCTATGGATAAGGGATAAAGTGTAGATTCTGTCAATCGGAGAGGCAATGAGTGGAGCAGCCAGCTTAAGAAGATGAGGTTCCAGTGAGTCAGAACCAGAGCTGGTATTGGCAGATATGGATCTCAGTAATTTCAGAACTTCCGCTCTTGATATAGCCTTGAAATAGAATGGTGGCGCTGGACGAGCATCATACGATAGGGCAGTATGGTTGTTTGACGGTAGTGTGGTAGGTAGATTGGAGTACGATCCACTAGGTTGTAAAGCCAAGGTATAGTATGAAAGATCAGAGAAAAGATTGTTAAAACTGTTCGAGATGGTCCTAGGGTCATTACAATGTGCCCCATTTATGATCATTTCATCAGGAGTGACCGACTGCGAGGTACCGAGAAATGTTTTGACATGGGCCCAGAATTTCCTCGGGTCACAGGCTGAGTTTTGTAGAAGGTCCTTGCAGTATTTGCTTTTAGCAACTCTAACTTGTCTCTTGCATCTGTTCCTTAGTTCACGATTGACAATAAGATCTGACTGTAGGCCAGTTTGTTTGTAGCGAATCCAAAGCTTGTCCCTCTGGCGCAGATTAGCAAGGAGGTCTTTATGCAGCCACCTCGTCTGTTTTCCTCTGACCCTCCTAGTAGTCTTGGGGGCATGTTTATATTGAATGGTAAGAAATTTATTTATGAATATCTGTAGAGCAACCTCCACATCCTTTGTTTGATAGATACCTGCCCAGTCGATATTGGGGACATCATAGAGAAATGCATCCTGGTCAATATGAGCTAGATTTGTAAACGTGATTAGTCTTGATGGGGGAGATGGAGGTGCAACCATAGATAGGATACAAAAAGTGGGTGAGTGGTCTGTTAGTGCATCTGCAAGGATTCCTGCTTTTGACACGTGTTCCATACGGTTAACCATTACCCAGTCTAGGAGTGTGCCCGTTTGATGGGATGACGTGGCTCTAGTTGCTTCAGAGATCAACTGGTGAAAATTATAACTAAGTGTGAGTGATTGCAAGGATATATGAGCTGACCCTAACCAACTGAGGGTAAGATCACCTAGGATGACAGCCTCATTATGATTTACAGTCTGGGAGGTGATGTCAAGGAGTTCTTGAAGACCTACTATTCCCCCAGCAGGAGGATTATAGGTACAGATAATATGAAGCTTCTTTTCCCCAATACAATAGTTGCCTGTATGAATTTGCACACTGCGGGAGAGGCAGATGCTGGGACAATAGAGATGTTGAGGTGGTTTTTGAAGAATAGGGCACCTACACCTCCACGCTTGGATGAAGATCTATACCGCCGGAACAGGGCATAGTTAGGCAAGGAGCATACGTCATCAGGTATTCCGGGTTTTAGCCAAGTTTCAGTGAGACAGAGTACATCAGGATTGTAGAGTTTCACCCAGGCCTCGAGTTCCGCATGGTGACAGGTAAGACTTCTGATATTGATATGGGCAATTAATAATCCTTTCTTGGACATGCCAGATAACTCATTTGGGGAAAAGAAACAGGTAGGTGGACCTGAATTTAGTTTGACGTCCCCCAGATAGCAGAATAATGATCATGGCTAGGAACCAAAGCCCTGCACAGTGGCAGGTTAGGGTGAAAGCACATCTCCATGGCAGCTTCCTCCTGGCATGTAGAGGGTAATAGATGTTGCCTCTAACAAGGAGGATAGGGTTAGGTTGCAGATCAGGCTTTGTCTTTGCAATCAAGTTAGAGAAAATATAGTTACGGTAAGCCTCTGAGGAGTTTTTTGCCATTTGGTTACATGGGAGAGCCCATGTGGCAATGTCCAGGCTGAGTAAAAGGACAAATGACAAGAGGGCCCATAGCAGACTATACTTCACCATAGTGTTACTATTTGACTTGGGTAGGAAGGCTAGTGGTATACTGAGACAGAGGATTAGCTCTTGGGGATTAAGAGACAGTGTGTATAAAATTAAGACTGCCAAGGGTGACCGTGTTCCACCGTTTTAACCCTTGGCTGAAATTAGAGATAGAGCAAAAACAACGAAGTGTTTCCTGCTAGCATAGCAATTATTTAGAAGAAGTGGATCAGAGAAGCAGAAAGTAAAGCCCCACAAAGGTTAATTAGGAAAGCAGACCAGCCGGAGGCTCTACTTGTGGTAAAGATTACAGTGAGGAAATGAAGACCTATTCAAGATATGTTAGACGGCACCCCTAGTGGCGGAATTTTATAAGGAACCAATGGGACACTAGACAGATAGCAGTAGTGTTTGGCGAGAGTCAATGCAAAGCAAAGGGCATCGGAAGCCCAGAGACTGATAATCCGACAGAGAAAAGGCAGGGCCAAACAGTGGCTGAGCAGAGAGCAGCAGTCCAATTAGAGGAGGGTGGCAGCAGGTGGTCGCCTATCAAACCCGCACAGTAATAGCCCGGACACTTAACCGGATTTGAAGGTGTCCTGTTCGTCAGGAGGATAGAGGCACGGGCAGCTGGCAGGATTAGCTGCGCCGCTCACTGGGAGCACGATCAGGCACAGTGGATCTATTTTAAGATATAAAATGTAGGTTAAGATAGGATGTTATTAGCTAGGGCAGAGGGTACCGAGGCAACTTGAAAAATACTTGGGGTAGCAAGAGAGGAAGCCCAGGTATGGAACTGCACAGTAGATAGCAGAGCAGGCACTAAGCAGAAGCTGATAGGCAATCAGATGGTGAAAATAGGAAGATCTCTTTAAAGGGAAGACAGGACAAATGTTAGGCCTAATAGCTGCACTCTGTATCTTTAAGAGGAGTTGCAATATTAGTGAGAGGGGAGGATGAACATTGCTAGGGGTGGTGCTGAGGGGAGAGGTAGAGTATTTAATAAAGGCTGGAGGTGGAGGATGGAGGCTGGAGGTGGGGGATGGGAGGTGGGCGGGGTAAAATTCAAGCAGCAAGGAGACAGAAGGACAGAAAGTGAAAGAGAAATTGAATTATTTGCAGGCAAAGCTTACAACTGTGACCCAAATGGAATCTGGTCTACAGAAAAAACTGTATCACTTTAAACTTAGTTTCTGATCCAGGTAGCTTACCACTGGACCTTAAAACAAAGAGAGCTGTAATATTTTACAATCTACAAACCTGCAGCCTAAATGAACTTGCACTTCAAACTACCCTTGGAGTGCAAAATTGCTGTAAACAGGCTTAGGTTCGTGTTTAAGTTAGGACTTACAAGACAATTCGGAGAGACTTAACAAGTACCACAATCAGAATATAACATTAGCTTAAGGTCCAGAGAGGAAACAGCAGTAGCAAAGAATTAAAGAACTGCAGCAGGCAGAGTCGACGGTTCTGGACAGTCCAGTTTCTGCAGCATACCTTCGGTCTGGTGATCAGCGGGCAGTGCAGCGAGGAAGGCAGCCAGCGAACAGAAGGGGTCCCCTGGCTGCTTGGAAGCAGCAGAGGCACCCGTGTCAGGGGGAAGCTTCAGTCTGGTGATCAGCGGGCAGTGCAGCGAGGAAGGCAGCTGGCGGACAGAAGGGGCCCGCCTGGCTGCTTGAAGCAGCAGAGGCACCCATGTCAAGGGTGAAGCTTTGGTCTGGTGATCAGCGGGCAGTGCAGCGAGGAAGGCAGCCGGCGGACAGAAGGGGTCCGCCCGGCTGCTTGAAGCAGCAGAGGCACCTGTGTCAAGGGTGAAACTAAGTTCACTTGAATTGCTATCTCACTGTGGCTCAAGCCCAGACTCTCTGTTTTTTCTAGCCTTGGTGGTAGTCAAGGTTGCACTATGGAGATCAGAGAATGTGGCTGACAGTCAGCTGGCCAAGACCAAGTCCTAGTAAACTGTAGGAAGGAAGAACAAATCAGTTCATCGCTGCTTATTAAACCTGAGTAAATACTGTACACATTTATCAATTACCTTAAGCTCCTGCAGCTGGTCAGGTTCATAGAGTTTTGGAGACAGAGCCTGTGCTATGAAAGCATCAAGCTCTTGCCGACGCAAGATCCTTATTCCTGGCCACTGTACCATATATCTACAAGGGACATAAATACAACAGTTACTACTGTTAAGTCACAAACTGGGAGAGAAAGACATGAGTTGCTTGAAATTTCCTTAAACAAATGCTGTACTTATTAAAAGAACAAGGATTGATAAAGACTTAACAACATCCAGGTTACAAATAGCTAAAATTTAAAAGTATTTTGAACTATTAAATTAGTAAATCCACAAAAGAAATACAGTTTCAGAAAGGTTATGCATGTAACATTTTCCCCTTCTACTAACGTTCTGTTGTGTATATGCAATCTCTAGACAGGCTCAAATCATGGACATTACTTTAATGAATTTTGCAATTCTTAGAGCAGTAACTGAAAATTAAATAGTTTGTGGAGCTGGCCAGTCAGCGTAGCAGCACTACTGCTCGAGATGCTGGCAACCTAAGTTCAGGAACAAGCACAAGTCAGCAGAGGGCCAGCTGGGGGAGAAGAATCCAGCATCCCAAAGGACATTCTCCTCCGTTCCCAGACTGTGCTACAATACCACCACCTGGGTGACATCAGCAGTGCAAGCAGAGATGGTATTTTTTTTTTTTGGGGGGGGGATGCTGGCAAAGCCAGACACACACTAGTAGATGCACGCGGACAACTACAGCCAGCTGGCATCTCTAGGGGAAGAGAAAACACAGAGGAGGAAAAAACTCTAGCCGAGGCACATTGAAGCCGGCCCTGCTCCTCCAACCTATGCATTTGCCTCTGGAACCGAGCTGGACCTCAGGCAGTGCGTGGCCCGCTCCATCAACTCTGCCCCGAAGGGTCAGCCAGGGAGGATCAAGAAGGCCAGGCCAAATCGAAAAGAAGCTGGGTGACTGGGCTGGGAGCATATATTATGCATGTATGTTGCCTCCTAGACAATGCATGCCAAATCTGGGCAATTCTGTTGAATTTCATCAAAGCTATTAAGGTGCAAAGTTAGGAGTTTAATATAGAAACTCACTCAACCCTAACTATAATGGCGCCACTGCACCAGTTTTACATATAAAAGTCTGAAATGAAATTCAAAACACAACAAAATGCCTAGTGTCCAAAAATGCATAGTGATAGCATGACTTACTTTCCTTACTAGATTTTATAATATAAATAAAGCAGTCTTGTCAAGAAAATATAGGTTACTCACCTGTAACCGTAGTTCTAGGAGTGGCATACAATTCACATCCACACTCTGGCAGTTCCACTGGAATGGTCCAATTTCATCGGCTGTCTTCAAGCTAAGCTCCTCCCACCAACCGAACAGTATATCCTCCAGGTCTGCCCCGCGACATCAGATCTTTACAAGCTAGAAGCAGGGATCCGTGTGCCACTTGTCACTGGAAGCTGGGTGGGTTGTATGGACGTAAACTGTATACCACTCTTGGAACTACAGTTACAAGTGAGTAAACTATATTTCTAAGGATGTGGATAATTATCCACACTCTGACTCCTAGCAGTTCTCCAGGACGAGGGGGCAAGGTCTGCACCCCTATCTGGTGAACAGAGACTGGAGAACCAAGGCCCTGAAAGCAGCATCCCAACGTGACATGATGTCAATGCTGTAATTGGAGAGGAAGGTGTCTGCTTTCCTCCAGGTAGCAGCCCTAAAGAGCTCCTGTATAGGGACGTCTCTGGAGGCAGCCACTGAGGCAGCAGTATATCTGGTAGAATCAGCCCTAAGCACTGTGGGAGGCTCCCAATCAGCCAGCCTACAGCAGAGGTCAATAATCTGAAGTGATGCACACTCGGGCAGACTAGATAGACCGAATGTCCTATATCTGCTAGCAATTTCGAATGTTGGTAATTCAGGATCTAACTCACCTGCCAATCATCTGCTTTACTGCCAGTCTGCCAAGCAAAGCTTCAGTGTAAGTAAAAAATAGCTGACGCGCCTCACCCTGAACTCCAGCCATGCACTCCTGCTCTCTGCAGGCCCAAAGCATGGAGCTTGCAGTTAGCCTCCAAAGATGGACGTTTAAAGTATGCCGGAAAGTTAATCACCTGGTTAAGGTGAAACTCTGATACTACCTTTGGGAAGAGCTTCGGGTGGGGGCCAAGGATGACCCACAGAGTGTGCCTGCAGCTCACCAAGTAGGCGGTCTTTCATGACAGGTGTGACATCTCACACCTGTGTACAGGCTGAAACGGCCTGTCCATTAGTACAGCCAGCATCAGCAGTGGGTCTCAAGGTGGCAGTGGTTTGCACACTGCAGGAGAAAATGATCAAAGCCTTTAAAAAGTGCCTGACCCGGGGGCAGCCGAGTGGCAACACTGCACGCTTGCAACACTGGCGACCTGGGCCCAGTAGCGAGCCCAGATGGTCAGAGGGCCGACCAGGGAGAAAGGACTGAGCACCGGATAGGCCGCTCTCTTTCTCCGGGATGGGTGGGCTGTTTCTCCTCGTTGCTATACTGCCACCACCTGAGTGACCATGGGTGGTGCCAGTGCAGCCGAGGGAAGAGAGCTTGAGGGAGGGGTGGGCACTGACCGAGGACCACAGCGGAAGTGTGTCTCTGCAAGCCTCCATCTCACTGGTCCTCCTTGAGTGCTGACGTCTGCAAGGGGTAACAGAACAAGGAAGAAAAAGCCCCACATCTGCGCCAGGAGACAGGCCTTGCACCAATGACTGGGGACCTAGAGATGTAGGCTCCAGGTGTACGCTCCACGAGTCTCGGAGGAAGGGAGGGGAGAGACCTCCTCCGCCCCGACCAAATGGTCATCCGGAATGATAGGTACTACTTGGGAGCGGGGCACTCAAGGGAGCTCAGTGTCTCCTTCTGGTTTCCCCAGCATAGCTAAGTAATGCACTGAGGACCCCGGGAAAAGAGGCAGACTTGGAAAGTAAGAGGGAAAAACAGAAAGTTAAAAACAAAAAAAAGTACCCAATCACCTTCACGTGGATCACAACTGGCTTACCAGCCCACACCTTGTTAGTAAAGATGATTGCCAGGTGCAACTTAAGAGTCATCGCTCTGTCACAACACAGGTACGCTACGATACTCACCACAGGGCAGGCAAGAGATTAATCTCCTTACCCTGGCACCACATAGAGAACCTCTTCCATCTGAATGCGTAGCATCTGCCAGTCAACTTCTTTCAAGAGGCCTCCACAAGATGGAGCACATCTTTTGAGAGATCCTTGGCCTGAAAGTCTAGCTGCTCAGGAATCAGGTCGAGAGGTGCAGGGATTGACGGTCCAGGTGCAGGACCTTCCCTTGTTGTCTGGTCAGCAGGTTCGGAAGAAGAGGCAACTGCCACAGAGGCCTGCTGCTCTGGCTGAGAAGGTCAGAGTAAGAGAACTCTCTGAGCCATTCTGGAGTTACTGGGATCATCTGCACATTGTACTTCCAGGCCTTGACCATAACCCTGTGGCTCAAGGGGAAAGGAAGGAAGGCATACACAAGGCATGGAGTCCAGAGCCTTGCTAAGGCATTCCCCGACAGTGTCCTGGACTGCAAGGCAGGCACAAAAAAAAACTCAGCTTTCTGTTCTCCCAGGAGGCAAACAGGTTCACCAGAGTGGTGCTACACAGGGAGAACAGGTGGCTTACCATCTCCTGATGCAGGGACCACTCATGTTACATCTCTCTCATGTGGCTGACAGCATCTGCCAGCTGACTGTGAAGTCTTGTGACCTGAATCACCAGATCTGATCTCAGGCTGCGGATAAGTGTCTAGGCTCAGAGGGCCTCCCGACACAAGTGAAGGGAGTGAGTTCTGTCCTGCCTCTTCAAGTAAACCACGATCGTGGCATTGTCAGTCTGGACCTGCACAACCTGACCCCTGATCAGAGTAGCAAATTCTGAGAGTGAGCAACACTGCATGAAGCTCCGGCAAGCTAATGTGGTGATGGGATTCCCAGGATGAGTAGAACTCATGGGTTTTGCATGTGTTTAGGATGAAGCCTCAGGGCGAAACTGGTTAGGGCACTGCTCACAGTTTTCCTGTTGCCGCTGCTGCTATTCTATAATTCTGTGAGTACACACTATCTGAGATTTTTGCAATTTTGTGATAATAAAAATGATTGGAGCTCATATCGGTGCCTGTCCCTTTTGTTTGTTGTTGGCCGGAAGGCCAAAGTCTCCACATGTCTGGAGTGAAAGGTCCCTGGACCATTTAATGGCCTCCTTGGAGAGCTCAGCTATCAGTCACTCGTCCAGGCAGTACTTTAACAACACACTTGCGCCTCAGGAAGGGTACCACTACCACCATGCACTTGGCGAAGACCCTGAGCACAGACGAAAGGCCGAAGGGCATGATCTGGAATGGATATGAACCACTGCACAGAACTGAAGGTACTGCTAGTAAGATGGACATACTGGATATGGAAGAACGCATCCAGAAGGTCTAGGATGCAGAATCAAATGCCCTGCTCCAGAGATGGTATAATCTGGTTCAGAGTGACCATCCAGAAAAGTACAGTTACGAAAAAACTTACCGTTAACAGTAGATCTTTGAGAGAAGCTCTTGCAGCAGGCCACACTGTTAGGACTAACCCGCCAGGCACTAGAACCCCATGGAAAACTTTTAGCTAGCAGTGTTCAGCGGGGGAACCACCCCCATCAGCCAGTGGTATACAAGGGGCAGTCCCCCAGCCTTACTGCAGTTCTCCCACCGGAGACCAGGCATGCATAGGTAAGAGACTGAGGAGAGTCTTAGGAAACTAGAACAAAAGGAACAAAGGGGAAGAAGGGAGGAAAAGCAGCGCCTGCTGCAAAAGATTCTCGCGAAGATCTACTGTTACAGTAAGTTTTTACGTAACTGTACCATCTTACTTTGAGGATAGCTCTTGCAGCAGGCTACACTGTTAGGACAGAGTCCCAAGAAGTAAAAAAGACAAACCCTTGTCAGAAGGGCGGAGGAAAGAAACACAGAGTGAAACCTTTATGAAAGAATGTCGTGAAGGACAGCCAGGTCATCTAGTCTTGCACCTGAAGCTATGTCCAAGCGAAGTGCTTAATGCAAAACTGGATGGAACTCCGAGCAGCAGCTGCACAGATAACAACCGTCGAAAATATCTCGACAGCTTAAGCGCGGAAGCAGACCCCCCTCCCCACCGCAGAATGGCCTTTAACCGAAAGCCTGGTAAAGGTTTGCCATACTGTCGGTAACAGAACATAATGCCATTAACCAACTACTTAGACAACATCTGCTTAGAAACCGGTGCCCCTAGAATCCACAGGGCAAAGGGAAACAAGCAACTGACCAGATTTCCTGAAGAAACGGGTATGATTCTAGTAAAAATGGAGCACCCGGTGAACAGTCAAGAGTATGAGGCTGAGACAACCCCATCGAGTAGAGTAGAGTAGAGTACTCTGGGTAACAAACAGGGGAATGAATGTCCAGATTCAGCGTAAACTTGGACACCACTTTAGGCAAGACGGGTACAGGGTAGATCCAGATTGGCAAGGGCCTTGCCCTCAAGCAGGTGCATGATACACAGAGATGTCAAGAAGATGCACCTTAATTGAGGAGTAACCCAGGCTGGAATCAGACAGGGAGAGAAGGTACTCCAAAAAACAAGTTCACCGAGCAGGTGAAGGGGGAAGAGAATGGGCAGAAGCCCACAAGCAGAGCTGCTTCCATTTCATAGCATAGGCATCACCAAGTGAAAGGCTATCTAGCGGTCACCAGGGTATCGGCCACCCTGAGGGAACCCTGAAACAGGCGACAGCTAAGGCTGCAGAAGCCACACATGCAGATGCAGTTATTTGAAGTCCAGATGGACCAAGGTGCCCTGGTCCTGGGAGAGCAAGTGCGAGCTCAGGGGCAGAGGAACTAGAGGCTCCACTGCCAACTGCTGGAGTAGTGGAAACCAGAAGTGTCGAGGCCAATAGGTAACAATGAGGATCAAGTCTGTTCCTTTAGCAGAAAGCTTGAGAATCAAGCGAGAAGAAACTGTGAAGTTTGGCAAATAGGTCCATCTCTGGGCGTCCCCACCTGTTGAAGAGGTCCTCTGCGACCGACTGCATAAGCTCCCATCCGTGAGACCTAGACCGAAACCAGCACAGGCTGCCAGCCATGGTGTGCTGGATGCCTGGAACATGTATAGCAGATAAGTTCCAGATTGTGTTCTTTCGATCAAAACCAGGATCTCCTGGCCTCCCTGCAAAGGGGATATGAGCAAGTATCCTCCTGGTTGTTTACGTAAAATAAAAAAAGACCACCAACACACTGTCCGTCTGGGCGAGGAGGGGGCCTAGGAGAAAATCCATCCAAGATGCCTGTAAAGTCGAGAGGACCACCCTTACCTCCAACATATGGATGTGGAGATGCTGTTCCAGGGGAAAACCAGGATCTCTGAATTAGACAACCTGTCAGGGAAGCCCCACACTTGGCATAAATGGTCTGTTGATAGAATCTGGTGAGGTTATTTCTTTAGGAAGGAGGCCCCGTTGGAAAAGATTAAAGGGGCCAGACTTCCATTTCAGGATGAGACGCACTGGCTTGGAGGTTGAAACAGACTGCTCCATGTCATCTGTGTGCTAATCCCACTAGACCCTCAGCGTCCACTGGTAGACCTCACATGAAGCCGGGCCAGAGGGACAGTCGCGATGACAGCCGCCATGTGATCTAGTAGCTTTAGAACTGCTCTGACCGGAACTTGGTGAGACGAGGATCTCAGCCATTCTCGAGCCTGAAGGTAGTCTGTGCTGCCTGGAGGCAGGGAAGCTTTGCCCTGGATGGTATCCTGGATGGCCTCGAACAGAAGCCTGTAGCAGGACCACGGTATGGAAACTGGGGAGGTTAAGAGTGAACCCCAAGTCATGAAACAGGGTAAGGGTGTCTTCCAAGGTCCTGAGCAGCTGGCCCCGGAGGAAGCTGTGATAAGCTCATAGTCTAGGCAAGGGAAAGCAAAGCGACCCATTCCCATAGGACCGCTGCCACCATGGCAGGGCACTAGATGAAGCCTTGGGGAGTGAGGACAGGTTGAATGGCAGAGCTCAAAGCTGAAAGTGGCTTTCTTGAAAGAGGAAGCGGAGAACGCCTCTGAGGTGTGGGGAGACCCAGGAGCAGAGATATGCAACGTGCATGTCCGGGGTGCAAAGCCAATGTCCCTGATGCAGAAGAGGGGGACAGCTATTGAGGATAACCATCCTGAAGCGATTAAACTCCATGTACTGGTTCAGGTTGGCGAAGGTGCCCAGAGTTCTGAGGAATGAGAGGAAGGTGGGTGAGAAATCCCGGCCCTCTACCAGCTGACTGGACAGGATCTATCGCCTGAATCCACAGAAAAGCTAGAATTTACTCCTGGAAAAGGGTAATAGGAGGGGGAAGGAAGGGTTATCTGGTGGTAGTAACAGAAACTCTACAGTGCGCTCTCTTTCATGAACTTCCCAAAGGGCTGAACCTCCGGAGGCAAGGGTCATTTGTTTTGAGCATGAACCCAGTTCTAGGTGGCTAGCCCCTAGTCTGCCGCTTGGAGGATCAGCAGAAGAACTAGTGCTGGGTCACGTCCTCGCTGGAAGTGACAGATGGAGTGAACCTAGCGAAAAGACTTGTCCGTCTCCTGAAGGCGAGTAAAGAGCCCTCCTTGGTCCTTGCCAAGGGGGCTGTCCAGAAAAGAAGATGGCAAGTCAGGGGCACACACAGAAACATTCGCATGAAGAGTGGCGTCAGATACCAATCGACATGGCTGCTACTCCCCCCATCGGAACCTGATAGGAGGATCATAACCTTGGGAGTACCCACATCCGAACCTGCTGTGGGAACCTGGCATCTCTCAGCCAAGTCAGAGGAATACTTGCAAGACTGAGTCTTCCTCATGGTCCCTTCCCCTCTTTCTCATGGTCCTTTCCCCAAGAGCTGTCCTGGTACTGAGCCATGTCGGTTAGGAAAAACAAAAAAGGAATAGCACTTGTGGCAGAAGTGGAACTCATGTCAGACTGGTGCATGCGATGACCGGCTAGTGCGGTAGGCAGATGCTGTGGTGCCAAGGGTGTTCGTGGTGATCATGGACCATGTAGAGGTTCATGAAGGCAGCCTCTGGATGGTCTGTGAAGAAGTGTGCATCCCAATGGGTCCTGCACAGACGACCCGCCCTGCTTGGCACCGCCGAGGTGGCAGAAAGGTACCCCCTGACAATCTACTGGCATACGTGAAGGAGACAGCGAGACAGATGAGGGAAGCCCCAGTGCCTGTGCCAGGAAGACTGACAGCGGCCAAAGCTGAGGTCTCCCGGCGGAGGGAAGGTACCCGTACAGCGAGCATAGGAGACTCCTCAGAAACCTGTTAGGTTATATCCTCATCTCCCCTGAAAGCTCTGAAGAGGGGTAAGAAGGTGATCTTTCTGGAGTACCTCTGAGACACGCCCACCAAGGAGCAACAGAAGTGTAAAATCTGTATATAGGACGTCTGGGACAGACGGCAGAGGTATGTGGAAAGGGGACCCCAGCGTCGTGTTCTGAAGCTGTGGAAACCTAGACGTCAGCAGGAGGGTGCCTGGATAGCTGGCATCAACTCTGAAGAAGGTAGGCCAGCTTGGGCAAAGTTTGGAAGCCTGACGGTCTTTTGGGTGTTGGCTACGGGGTTGCAAGGCCAGCTGATGACTGAAGAAAACCTGGAGATGACAGCTGAGGTGTCACCAGGGCCAACGTCAGAGTAACCAGCGTTGGCCTGACAGACTACGGCTGATGCCTGTCTAGAAAGGGTCTGGTGGCTGAGGTAACACCAGGGGCAGACGGGGTAACCGGCGTCGGCCTGACAGGACATGGCTGATGCCCACCTGGAAAGAACCTGGCGGTGGCCAAGGTGTCGCCAGGAGCCATGCTCGGGGTAACCGGCGTCGGCCTGACAGGCTATGACTAATGCCCATCTGGAAAGAGCCTGGCGTTGGCTAAGATGTCGCTGGGGAACTGTCAACTGGGTAATCGATGTTGGCATGACAAGCTATGTTTGACACTCGGCTGGAAAGAGCCTGGCATTGGCAGAAGTGTTGCCAGGGGGCCAACATCGGGGTAATCGGCATCGGCCTGACAGGCTATGGCTGACATCTGTCTGAAGAGAATCTGGTGTCAGCCTGGAAGGAAAGGCCTGTCAAAGGGAGCAGACTCTCTAAGAGGCAGAGGTGTCAAGACACTCAGGAGAGGAGACTCCATGCCCCAGGTGTCGCCACGAGACATCAGATCCGAACGTCAGGCCTGATTTAGCAGACTCCTTGCTGGGGAGGAGATATGGGCCAAGAACCGCTGCCTGACTTGAAGCTCTGGCCGAGCCTCCTGTGTTCGGACTACTTAGGAGAAATAGCCCTGAGGGACAGAGCCTCGAAGAATCACCGCTAAAGGACCAGATGAGCACAGGTGGTGTCACCGTGGAGGAGATAAGGGCTACTGGGATTGGGGGGGGGCGGCAGAGGGACAACCTCCCGCACACAGGTGTTTCTTCTTGTGTCTCTCCCATTGCAAGTACTTGCCACTGGACTTCATCTCTGAATGAGGATTTGAAGATGCCAAGGCCCCGGAGGCCGGGGAAGAAGAGGTGTTTTCGCCCTGAAACTCCTTCACCACCTCATCGGGATTCCACTACTGCAGAAATCCTTCCAGGGTCTTTGGGCAGTGGATACAAGATCAGCGGCAGAAATCCTGGAGCATGCAGGCCTCCTTGCGTAGTCTGGGCCTCCACTGATCTGGCCGGAAAAACGCCAGTCCTGGGAGAGAAAAAGGTATGTCATAGACCACTTCATCCATTGCCACTCTGAGGAGGAGGATGGAGAAGAAAAATCCTGAAAGAGAAAATGGAAAATGAACATACTTTAAGTAAAAATTAAAAAGTGTGAGTAAACACGGTAAATGGCGAGTGACAAAAGCAGAAGGCGTCTGTGGAGCCGATACGTGCATATTGACGGAGGGAAAAGAACTGAGGTAGGGCTGGGGGACTGCCCCCTTTTATACCACTGGCTGACGTCAGGGGCAGGCCGACGTTAGGGGGTGGTCCCCTACCGAACAATACTAGCTAGAAGTTTTCCATGGGGTCCTAGGGCCTGGCGGCTTAGTCCTAACAGTGTAGCCTGCTGCAAGAGCTATCCTCAAGTAAGATGAACAGTTAAGAACTAACCATAACAGCAGATCTTATGAATCTCTCATCAGGCCACAGTTTTGGAATGTACAGGGAATGGAAGGAGAAACCGTTTAATTAGGAAATGCACATTAAGCCAAAACGTGTTTCCAGATGCAACCTGGGAGCACAAGGAAGTTAAGTGATTTGCTCAGGGTCACACAAAATGCAAGCGGGGGCTATGAGATTCAAACCCAGGTCTCCAGCTCAGTGCTCTTAACCACTATGCAATACTGCATCCCAAACCACTACGCTATACTGCCTCCAGGCACTAGGACTACATGGAAAATTTTGCAAGCAGTCTGCCAGGCCTGCCCACAACTACATAAACATGGGCGGCCCCCACCTCCTCAGTTCTCTGCTGGAGATCATGCTCAGAGGATCGCCCTACAGGAAACTAGGAAAGACCCCAGCCCTCCACACACCAAGTGAGACAGAGGGCTGGAAACTGTAGCAGTGGAGAAAGTAGCACAAGAATCCTTTGTCGCTACCCCTATGGGGAAGGAAGGTGGGATGGCTTGGCCTCATGACAGACCTTCTCTTCAAGAGCTGCTGTTATGCTAAGTATGTAACTGTTCTATCTTCTTCAAGGATATTTCTCATCAGGAGACACCTTTGGAACAAGCCCCAAGCAGTACCAAAAGCTAACAGTCTGGGCGTCTGGAGCCTATAGGCTTATAACAGGCCTTGTAGCACAGCTAGGCCAAACCCAGCTTGTCTACAAGAGACAATGTCCAGACTGTAGTGCTTAGTGAAGGTGTGGACAGTACTCCAGACTCCAGGCAGTAGCTGCACAGATCTCTGCAGCAGAAACATTCCAAAAACAAGCTACAGTAGTGGCCATGGCTCTGCTGGAATGACGACGAACCACGCCAGGAGGTTCCTTCTGGTACTTCCTGTAACAGAATATAATACTACCACTGCGGGGCTCAGGAGAGTTCCTTCCCAGCACAGGGATACTAGCGACAGGCCGAAGAGGCCTCACCCCCACCCCCCTCGCTCACTACCACTGCGGGGCTGAGGAGATCTCCTTCCCAACACAGGGACACTAGCGCCAAGCCGAAGAGGCCTCACCCCCGCCAACTCACTACCACTGCATAGCTCAGGAGAGCTCCTTCCCAGCACAGTGACACTGGCGCCAGCAAAAAGGCCTCACCCCCACCCCCCTTGCTCACTACCACTGCGGGGCTCAGGAGAGCTCCTTCCCAGCACAGGAACACTAGTGTCAGGCCGAAGAGGCCTCACCCCCGGCCCCTACCACTGCGGGGCTCAGGAGAGCTCCTTCCCAGCACAGGGACACTAGCACCAAGCCGAAGAGGCCTCACCCCCACCCCCCTCACTCACTACCATTGCATGGCTCAGGAGAGCTCCTTCCTAGCACAGGGACACTAGTGCCAGGCCAGAGAGGTAATATACAAAGTCTCCTGCAGCAGCTCATTCTCTGGGGGTGTTTTAGGGCATCAGCCGATCTATTTTCTATCCCCACAGCACAACTGATTGGTTTTCCTGCTCTGTATTTCTAGAACTGCACTTGGGATCTTGTACAAACTGATCAGGAGCTTTAAGGGAAGATTTGGGACCTGCTTTCTGTTGTTAACCAACTGTTTAACTGTAACTGCATAGTACTTGCTCTCTGTTCTACTGCACCGGACTGTTTCTGTTACCAGACTAGCCAAGATATAGTGCACAGTACCTTGCCTCTGTTGGTGTTTGTTCTGGAGAGTCCTGCAGGGACCTGGCCCTTACTGCTGGCATTTCCTTGGGCGTCCTCCTGTGTTCCACCTTTTGCTCCACAGTATCTCACTTGCTACGCCGTCCACGCATGCGCACGCGGGACCATATCCAGATATATCTTCCGAGTTCTTGCACATGCGCAGTAGCGTTGAATACCTTCCCACTGCATCCTAATGACTCTGCCTTTGTTTTGTTCTCCTTATAGGCCTCACCCCCATCCCCCCCCCCCTCGCTCATTAGCACTATGGGCTCAGGAGAGCTCCTTCCCAGCACAGGGACACAAGCGCCAGGCCGAAGAGGTAATATACAAAGCCTCCTGCAGCAGCTCATTCTCTGGGGGTGTTAGCCCATCCCAGCCGCCCTCTCACCCAAGCCCAGCCCTCAATTTAAGGACCTCCTCGGTCACGTGACTTCCTGTCACACTTTTTATTAAGTCCCTACCTTCTCATTTGCAGGTTATACTTTTCCCCCACTAGAGGGCTTTTCCTCCTCCGTCTTCCTGTCGCCCTGGTACCTCCCTCCTCTCACTGCTCTCTCCTCTCTACGTCCTGCCACTCATCTTCCCTAATCCTCCTAGGTTTCCTTTATCTATACTAAGTCTCCTCTCCCCTTCCGCCCTACATACCCCTACCACCTCAGCAAGCCCCACAGACCTACTTCCTGCCCTTCCAACTACCACCACTAGGAGTCACTACATAACCTGCCTGTTTCTGTTGGTCACCCATCTCTCTGGTGACTTCCCACATGGAAACCCAAGATGTCACTAGGTGCTTAACATAGTATCCCCCCTTCCCGGTTCTGAACCTGGTACCTTCTGCACCAAAGGCGGTCACCCTACCACTGTAACCTCCACAATAAAGGGTGGCAGTAAGTTCAATTTATACTCACCAATGGCTATCCCCCTTCCTAATATGATGTCTTTTAACATCAACCCCCACAAGCAAATCATACTACTACTAATATCTGTACTTGCTATACAAAGCAGTGTACCCTCAAGCCAGACTACGATGTACACACTCCCAATTCTGGGGACACACCCCACCTCCCACTGCCTTCCCACCACCCTGTCGACACCTTCAGTCCCCTCTAACCCCCCCCGGTGACCCCCCCTCACTCCACTCTAGACACCCTCCCTGCCCGCTCCTGCACCAGGCCATTCCAGCCTTTCTCCACATGCCTAACCCCTGCTCACCACCCCCAAAGCCTACCTGTCACCACTATCCGACTAAAAGACGGCACTAATAGCCCTCATTAGAATAATCTACCTGCTACTTCTACAATCAGGAAACGTCCACCCAAATCCAGGCCCAGTAGCACATCACCAGCAGCAGGCACCTTTGGGGCTGCGTATAGCCTCAATGAATATTTGCAGCTTACCTAAAAAAAAAAAAAAACAGCACACCTGCAATGCTGGCTAGTACAGCATCAACCTGACATCCTGGCCCCAACAGAAACCTGGCTTTACAAAAAGACTCTGGACTCCTTTGTCTCTGGTTTCTCCCTCCTAAGGGATGACTGCAAGGGAAAGAGCCGGTGGCTGTGCCTTGTACATAAACAATGCACTGCATTACCAAGCCCTTTCTGCACCCTCACTGGAAAATGGTGCCCAAGCCCTCTCCATAAAACTCACCCCGGACACGAACTGTGCCCCTCTATTTCTCACGGTTGCCTATATTCCCCCTCGCAACCAACCAGCTGCATGTCAGTCACTCTCAGACTACCTAGCCAACCTCCCCCATAAGATGAAGCAGATACTGGTTGGGGACCTCAATGTTAACTGGCTAGCAAACTCATCAGCCTATGCCAAAAACACCTTTGTGGCCCTAGATATGTGCCAACTAGTATCCCAACCCACAAAGACTAACCCCTCCAATGGAACTCACTCTCTATTAGACATCCTTCTCACAAATCGTCCTCACTGTATTGCTGACCTAGTGTTCCTCCCTAACTCATTGAGTGACCATTCCCCAATCCTGTTCAACTGGTCCTGTCGGCTTCGGAAACCTCCATTAAACGTCACCTCCCATCACCGATTAAGGCCAGGAAGTCTCACCAAGCTCAAACAGCACATATCAAACTGTGACTGGTCCCCCATTTCTCAGGCCCTGCACATTGATGACGCCCTGGCCTACTTCACTTACACCTTCAGCAATGCCTGTGATGCTTTTGCACCCATCGTTAAATCAATCTCTAAGAAGAAAAATGCTCCTTGGATAACCCCTGCACTACTACAGCAGCTCAAGCTAAGAGACAATATATGGCACCGTGCCACTGCCTCTGGCTCACAGGTGGATAGGCAAGCTTATAACTCGGCCCGCAATAAATGCACATGGGCAATACGCAAGACCAAGGTGGACCACTACAGAACCACCCTGGTCGCCTCCTGGGGAAGCTCCCGAAAGTTCTAGGATAAAATCTCATTCCCCACCACCATCCCAGTTCAGCCTAAATGGCACAACCATCACTGACCCACTATGCATCGCTAACTGCCTTAACTCCACCTTCTCCGACCTCAGCTCAGTTCTCCCTAGTAACTTTTTTGACATGATACAGCTCATCCCAGCATTCCAGAAGGCAGCACCCTGCAATTGTACTGTAACCTGTACTGCTGAGTTCTGTTAGCTACCTCTTGTATAGGCAGTTACTCTATATATGTACGTTACACAGTTTGTATTATCTGTATGCATGTCAGACAGCCGCTGTTTAGCTACCAATTGTATAGGCAATTATCCTATATTTGAGGCCACTTGTACAGGCAATTACCCTATGTATGTTTAATTCACATTCATATCCTACTTGCACAGCCACACCTATATGAGTCTGCTATATTGTTAAACTGGATTTTTGTTGTCTGTATTTTCATATTTGATGTGGAGCCTTTGGAAAGGAGTCTTTGACTCAAAGGGTTGTAATTCCTATGTTATAAATAAATAAATAATACAATGTGCTGGCCATCTGGACAAGCATTGTTTAGAAACTGGGAGGTCCTCTTTCCAAGGGTGAAAAACAAAAATCTGAGAGCACTTCCTGCAGTCCTTTGTACAGTGTGTGTAGTACCCGAGTATTCTATGCACATCTAAGGTATGGAGCAATGCTTCCCTTGGATTGGCATGCTCTGGATAATACACTGGTAGGTGAATGGTTTGATTCAAAGTAAACTCAGACACCATCTTTGGAAGAAACTTTGGATTAGCATGCCAAGGCACCCAGTCTTTGTGGGAAAATCAAATAAGGAGACACACATTAGTCCTGTTAGCAGAAGTGACTGCAACTGAAAATAACCCTTTCCAAGACAGAAAGCATACGCCACAAAAAAAAAGATATGGCTGACTCAAAAGGACTCACTACTGATTCACACATCTACGTAAAGTACTGTCCACACCTTCACAAAGCACTACAGTCTGGACATCGTTCTCTTGTAGACAAGCTGGGTTTGGCCTAGCTGTGCTACAAAGCCTGTTATCATAAGCCTATAGGCTCCAGTCACCCAGACTGTTAGCTTTTGGTACTGCTTGGGACTCAAAAGCAGGAGAAGATGGTCAAAGAAGAGCCAAGAATTACAGTGAGTACTTAATTTTCATATCTTCCAGGACTTATCTTCACCATTGATTCATTCACACTGATGGGTTCGAGTACAAAGCTCAGACAAAAGTCCCCTGGGCAGGGTGGCAGAAAACGGAGCTCACTTGGGTCAGGAGTCCATTAAGGACTGTCCTGCCAAAAGAGGCATGCTGCCTGGCACGGACATCCAGGACACAGTGCTTGATGAAAGTGTACACTGTGCTCTGTGTGGCAGCTCTGCAAATACCAGTGATAGGCACAGAGGGAATCTCTGGCAAGGATGTAGCAACTGCCCTGGTGAAATGGGCATGAATGTGGCCTTCCAACTTGACTTGCACCATGGAATAACACTGGTGGAGACAAACTACTATCCACGTGGAAATGCATTTGAATGTAACTGGCTGACTCAGCTGGTTAGGACTGAAGGGAGACCAAAAGCTGCTTGGACTGCCAGAAGTCCTTGGTTCTATCCAGATAGAACTTAAGGGCTCTTTTAATATCCAGAGAGTGGATCTCACTTGTTCAGGAATTAGGGAATGTATGTGGGCAGCAGCAAAAGCTGGTTCAAATGGAATTTCAACACCACCTTCGGCAAAAACTTGGGGTGTGCATGGAGAACCACCTCGTCATTATGAAAGATGATATACAGAGGGTCCATGACCAAGGTATGTATCTCAGAAACCCTGCGGGCAGAGGTGATAGCCACTAGAACTGCAGTTTTCCAAGTTAGAAATCGGAGGTCACACCTAGCTAAGGGTTTAAAGGGCTTATGAGTGAGCATGACCAACACAATGTTGAGCTCCCAGGAAGCAACAGGCTTCCAAATTGGGGGCCTTGTGTGCAAAATGCCTTTCAAGAACCTCTTCAAGAGAGGTAGCTTAGCTAGAGAGAAGTTCTGAACTGGCTCATGGTATGCTGAAACAGCACACAAGTGGACTTTAACAGAGGAGCATTGAAGCCGGCATCAGAAAGGTCCAGAAGGTACTCCAAACTTTTGGCAGGTGGGCACTGGAACGCAACTATATGGGATTTTTAAGCACCACTCAGAAAAATATCTCCATTTGGCTGGTAGATGGCTTGCAAACAGCCAGGACAATCTCCGAGACCCTCTGAGAGACCTTGTTCCTGCTTACTTCTATCTCTTCAGGAGTCAGGCTTGGAGACGAAGGGAGTGTAGGTTGGGATGAACCATGGACTCCTGTGTCAGGAGGTCCATCGCAGGGGAAAGAGGCCTTAATGGGGCAGCTGACAAGTTGCTGAGCAGTGGAAACCGTATCTGCTGAGGCCAGCACAGGGCGATGAGAATCAGCCAAGCCAACATCACCTGGGGGTGGGCTGGTCTGCTTCAAAAGCCCACGCCGCCCGCTAGACAGCCCACACAGCATTTCCATCAGCAAGCAGCCACTAGACCCAGGGTCAACTCTCCTGAACTCCAGCTCTTGTGTGGTCAACCTAAAATGAAATATATTATTTATATCATTTTGTTGAACAGGTAGGTCTTCTGGGTTCCGAAGGTCCCTTTTTCAGGGGTGAGTTGGAATTAATTACATAAAAATCTGTTGGATGTAGACTTACAGTTCAGGAACAATCATGGCATTACAAGTAATCTTACTTCACAGAGGAACATACATAGGTATTCCATAATCACATCCAGCTATACAACTGGAGGCCTCCAACAAAGACAAGTTGTTACATTGCAGCATTTGGCTGTTAAGACTGTATTCCTTTGCTCAGTGTGCAGGGGGCTGGGGGGGGAGCTGCCAGCCGAGCCGACGTCACCAGTGGGACGGGTTGGTCTGTTTCAAAAGACCATTCTGCCCGCTAGTGCGATTGCAGCTCAAGTGTGAGTGGCCCGGGAACAAAAGCACAGTAAACAGAACAACGATTTGTTGGTGTTTTTACTAAGTTTTAGAGGTTAAGTACTATAAATTAAAAAAAAAAGTCTGTTATAGATTACATATTGGTACACAAACTTATTTAGAGGTGTCAGGAAAAGAATTCAATTGAAAAGTATACTTGGCTTCAGCCCTGTATTTTGTAGGTGAAAACTTAAAATTCATTCCCTATCACTATCTTAAAAATGAAATCATTGATGCTTTTACTTTCATTTTTAATTACTATAGTGGTGATTAGCATCTGCCTGCAGCAGGTTGTTTCTACCAAGAAACAAATTGTACTGACTCAGGCTATTCTAAGTCCTAAAAAAAAAAAAAAAAAAAAATCTGGAACATAAAGATGCGGAGGTAAATTTATATAACTCCACAAAAAGGAGAAATTCCTTTTCTCAAATTCGAAAACAAATATTTAGTCTCTCAATGAAACCTCTGGTGAAAACACAAGTCAGCGGGAGGAGCTGATTACCTCTCTCTTGTAGCACTGGTCTTAAGTGGTGCTGTGGAATTAAACCCAGGCCCTATTGAAAATGTGAATCTAAAAATTTTATATGATAATGCTAGAAGTTTGAAGCATAAAATAGATATTTTAAAAACATGGGTTGCACTTGAAAACCCAGATTTAACTGTACTCACAGAAATGTGTTTAAATAGATCAATTGATAAAAAGGAAATTGAAATGGACGGTTAATTTTACCTTTCACCTAGACAGGGAAGGGGGGGGGGTACTATTATACTCCAAATGGGACTTGGGACCAGCAAAAATCATGTACACAGGGCATACTGAATGCCAAATTAACTTTCAAAACCTTGCCCTAACAGTGGGGGTTGTCTATGCGCCACCAAAAACTAAAGTCACTGTGTCTGAGGAACTTGCATAGATTTTAAACAAAAACTCAACAGGAAACAAACTTAGTTTGTTAGTGATTGGTGACTGCAGTGCTACATGGGGTCACCATAAAGGTAAGATCCTCAAACAGAGTTTCAAACAGTTAAATGTGACCCAAGAAATCTCTACAATAACTAGGAAAACCTTGTTAGAAAGTACCACAAATATATTGATTTGTATTCCCGTGAGATTGTTGTTACATATATATCAATAAATCAACCCATGTTGGAGGACCCTAACTCTCTGATATGTGACCTTTAGATGGGGTCTATAAGACAAAATATAATAAGGATTGGGGAAGACAGAAAAAACTGGCAGACATTTAAAAAGTATAATAGAGACACTTTTCAATCAAAATTATCAGTGGAAAGATGGACTAGAATATTTCTTATTCCATATCTTGATCTAGGAGTTGAAGAATTTACAACTGGTTTTTGGCAATCTGTAACGAAATTGCTCATTCATTAATGGGACCCAAAAGAAAAATTATTTCCCCTGGATCACAGAAAAGTTAAAGGATATCAGAGTCAAGAATAGACTATGGAAGATAGACTATAAAACACTAAACCCAGCTGACTGGAAAGTGTATAAAAAAGCAAGAAATAAAGATGAATCAAAATAGCAAATAAATAAATAAATAAAAAGTATTTCAGTAAAAAAATGGCAGAAATATATGATACATCTAAGCACTGGTCCTTAATAAAATCATTCAAATCACCAGTAAATTCTAACCCTCTGTTACAAATTGAAAGGAATTGGATTTTGCAGGACAATGTAGGGACTCAGCATCCTGAACCATTATTTTATAAACCTACCAGAAATAGACATTCCCAAACAAACACAGACCAACAAACAAAAAGAGAGAAAAAGTAAAGGAATGGGGCAAGGTAAACTTCCTAAGTTTAGGTTTAAGAAGATTTCTTATAAAGTAAAAACTGAAATAAAAAAAAAATATTAAGAAATCTTACGGACTTGATGGTATTGAAGCTAGATTCCTAAAAGATGCAGTGGACTTTATTACACCAAATTGTTTAACTGGAGCTTAAGGGAGGGCAAATATCAATCAATCTGGAAAACAGCAAAATTAATTCCCATGCACAAAGGAGGGTTGACTACTGAATCATCAAATTATCATCCAATAGCACTGCTATCACTAGTCTCAAAAATATTCAAAAGATTAGTTCAAAAGCAGCTCTCGGACTATCCGGAAGAAAATCGGCTGTTGTCAAAATATCAGTCAGGATTCAGAAGGGGATACTCCATGGACACCACGCTCACTGACCAGATCGACAATCGCTTCAGCACTGGAGAAGGATCTGGCGATGGCGCAGTGTTCATGGACTTATCAAAGGCATTTGATATGGTGGACCATTTTATTTTTCGAAAGATCATCTATTAGACATTGGCACTTCAAATGAAGCTGCTGAATGTGAGGGGGCAGTAAGGAGGGCTGGGGGGATACTGGGATGCATAGGGAGAGGCATCACCAGTAGAAAACAGGAAGTTGTTATCCCTCTGTACAGACAGCTGGCGAGACCCCATTTGGAGTACTGTGTGCAGTTCTGGAGACCCAATCTCCGCAAGGACATAGACAAGATGGAAGCTGTCCAGAGGAGGGCAACTAAAATGGTGTAGGGTCTGCACCGGAAGACATATGAAGAGAGACTAAAGGAGCTTAATATGTATAGCCTCGAGGAAAGGAGGGAGAGGGGGGACATGACAGAAACTTTCAAGTACCTCAATGGAATCAACAAAGTCCAAGAGGGTAGCATCTTTCAAGAAAAGAGCATGCAAGAACAAGGGGCACAATTTGAAGGCGGAGCGGCTCAGAGGTAATATAAGGAAGTATTTTTCACAGAGAGGGTTGTGGATGCATGGAACAGCCTTCCGGAGGAGGCTGTGGAGTCAAAAACAGTGGTTGAATTCAAGCATGCATGGGACAGCTATAAGGCAATCCTAGGGTGTGGGGGTAGAAAGAAGTAGGCTGCTGGTTAACTAGGATCTGCAGCTTATCCATTAGGTAGGGAAATGGGCAGACTGGGTGGGCCAAGCAGTCCTTATCTGCCGTCAAATTCTATGTTTCTACGAATGGTTTTGGGTCATATTTGACTCACAGAAAGCAGTTAGTTGCTGTAGGAAATGAATATTCAGACTTAATGACAGTTAGGGGAGTCCCACAGGGATCAATATTTGGCCCTACATTATTCAAGCAATGAGGCATGACCAAGGGTTATGTTAATGGTCTGTTAATCACCTTCTAGGGGTGTACTGTGGCACGAGGTGTAGCCGAGTGCCACATGCCCCAAGAGGGTGATTAACTGACCATTAACATAATCTCTGGGAGTGCCTTATTGCTATTATAATAAAAAATGTTTTTAAACAGTGTTAAACCTTGTTCAGCATATGGCTAAGCTCTACATGTATGTTAATAAAAGATTAACATAAGGCTGTTAGAATGTTGGCAACCAATCAGAAAGCTCCATTTCTCAGACCCTTTTTATAATTTTAATTTATATCAATCAAGTTATGGAAGCAATACACAATACTAAAACTGGTTATATGCTGATGACAGTTATGGTGGCAACAGATTTAACTGAAGAACAAGTGATGCAAAGCTGCAAATATATGTTGAAAATATGCACGTGTGGTTTGGGGACTCTAGGCTAATCCTAAATAGTTCAAAAAAAAAAAAATTCAAAGACAAAGTCGTTTAGTAAAAACATATCATAAAATGACTTGAATAACGTCAACACTGAAATCAAAACTAAAACAGGTGAATTTTCAGAACAGGATCCTGAATATAAATACCTTGGGGTATGGATAAATCAAATGGGAGGATGCGATGGGCACCTGAACACTGGAGGAGGGCAGATGTGATTCCACTTCACAAAAGTGGAGCAAGGCAGAGGCAGGAAACTACAGACCTGTTAGTTTGACCTCAGTGATAGGTAAAATGATGGAATCGCTTCTGAAGGAAAGAACTGTTGAGTACCTACAGGCCAGCGGGGGCACAGGATCCAAGGCAGCATGGCTTCACAGCAGGAAGGTCGTGTCAGGTGAATCTAATAGATTTCTTTGACTGGGTGACCAAAGTAGTAGACCGGGGAGAGGCTGTGGACATGGCCTACCTAGACTTTAGCAAGGCATTTGACACAGTCCCACACAAAAGATTAATAAACAAGCTAGCCAGCTTTGGAGTGGTCTCAAGGTGGTAGCCTGGGTAAAAAATTGGCTGGACAACAAGACGAAGATGGTAATAGTAAACGGAGTCCACTCTGAAGTAAGGGGGTTACTAGCAGGGTACCACAGGGTTCTGTACTGGGACCACTCCTCTTTAATGTCTTTATAAGTGACATTTACTTACTGGAATCTCGGATAACACTTTTGAGCTAAAAGCTCGTTTTTTTTGTTTTTTTAGTCTTTGGTAACCGGGTAAGGCCTACTAGGCACAAGTGCCTGTTTTCAGAGGTGACCTGGGAGCACTGGGCGGTTAAATGACTTGCTCAGAGTCACACAGTATGCAAGTGGAGGTTGTGAGAATCAAACTCCGGTCTGGCCTGCTGGATGTATCAAGCTCGTTCACACCTCGTTTTCCTCTAACCTCTTGGCTATACTGCTGTTTACAAAGGTTCCACGTAGTAAGGCAATAGACAAGGCACGCAGACATTACAAAACTGATAGAGGTATATACAGCAGGCAAGTACATTATGGTACATACAGATACAAGCAAGCAAAGTTAAAATATATCAGGTAGGAGAGGTCAACTATATTGCATAAGAGCATACCTAAGGTGGACAAGCAATTTATAGTGGTAGCTAAGCTTCAGAGAGTGCAGGTAGAGTTATGGAGGGTCAGAAGAGGTGGTGACCAAAGGAGGGGGAGGACAGAATAGATGACAGCAGGGGAGGTGAGAGCAGAGACAAAGGGGTGACAGAATAAGGGGTTGAGTAGTCAGAGGGTGGGACTGGATAAGAATCTAACCAGGATACGTAAATAGGTGATAGGGCAGGGCTGGGTAATGTCAAGGGATAAGGAAAGGGTTTTAAAGTGGGGTGAGGGAGGAGGGAAACCGGGGGTTGGGGAATTAATATTTGTGAAGAGAAAGCAGGAAGGCGGGGGCATAAAGAGGGGATGTGGGGGGTAAGTGCTCAGTGCGGTCACACCAGGCAGGGGAGGTAGTTGGCGGGGGGAGAATGGGTGCTATGCAGGACAGATAAGCTATCAATAACAGTAGGATTATGCACAGGTGACGCAGTCGCAGTTACTAAGAGTGGCCAGGCACTGTAGCACTTTGGCCTTAAATGGGCGTAGTTTTGTTTCCTCAATCAGCTCAGAGTTAAGGGAATTTAGCCAGCAGGGGGCCCTGTATTCGAAGGACCGTTGCCCTAGTGAGGTCCGGTGGAATGGGATAATGAAGGCAGCTTTACTCGAACCCCTAGTTAGTCTGGAGGAAGTGGAGTTTCTTAGCAGTTGCGTCACTCAAGGAGGAGCAAGACCTAGGGTGGATTGTTTTGCTGTTAGACAGGCTTGGTACTGAATTCTGCTATTCAGGTTTAACCAACCAGTGCTTGAGTATAGTTCACAAGGATGTGTTAAACGGTCCACACCCAGGACTAGTCTGCAGGCTTTGTGTAAGACAATCTTGATTCACCTAAGTGCTGTATCGGTACCGGCTCCGTAGACTACCAGTCCATAATCTGTAATAGAGAGCACGGAGCTGTTAACTGCACGCTTGATGGCACTTTCGTTGAGGCACTGCCTATGCCAGTAGAGCTGACCTAGTCTGGCACTAGATGCCTTGGCAACACGGTCTATGTGCTGGCTGTAGGAGAGAGAGAGCTGTCAAGCTAGACACCAAGGTACTTCAAGGTGGTGACCATTTCAAGTGCATCAAACTTGTTATTGTAGATATTGAGGTGATGTGATTTATGACTGTTTTGATGGGAGGCAAACAACATTGTTTTAGTCTTAGTGTAGTTGAGCAAGAGCTTAGACTGAAGGAAAGTACAGTTACGTAAGAACTTACCATAACAACAGATCTTCGAGAACAGCTCTTGCAGCAGGTTATACCATTAGGACTGAAGCCGGCAGACGCCAGGACCCCACGGAAATTTTCTAGCTAGCAGTATTCAGCGGGGACCACCCCCGATGTCTGTCCCACCCCTGATGTCAGGGACAGTACATAAGTGGGCGGTCCCCCAGAATCCCCAGTTCTCCCACCGGAGACTCCCGGACGCTGTATGACATCAGAAGAGGAGACTGAGGATCCACCATCAAATGGCAGTCAGAGATATGCTGAGACACCTGATCCTAGGAGAAGGATGCTGGAACTAGAATCTACCTCCAGCGGGGATGGTGGGAGGGAAAGTACTTGCTGCAAGAGCTGTTCTCGAAGATCTACTGTTACGGTAAGTTCTTACGTAACTGTACTATCTTACTTCAAGAAACAGCTCTTGCAGCAGGTTACACCATTAGGACTGATTCCCAAGCAATCATGGAAATCCCACACCACTGGGAGGAGGGAAGGTAGAAATCTTTAATGAAACCGAAGCCTAAGACAGAAGTCCTTGAAGGACTGCTAGAGCAAAACCTGCTCTTCGCCTCAACGCAATATCCAGGCTATAATGCCTCATGAAAGTGTGCATGGAGCTCCAAGTAACTTCAGAACAGATGGCCGAGGTGGACACATTCCTAAGGGCTGCAAAGGAAGCAGCCACCCCCCTTGTGGAATGACCCTTAACCGCGCCCGGTAAGGGTTTGTTGCGCTTCTGGTAACAGAACGTGATACACTGAATGAGCCACCTGGACAGCGACTGTTTGGAAACAGGAGCTCCCATCATCCTGTGGGCAAAGGAGACAAACAGCTGGTCTGATTTTCGGTGGTGTTTGGTTCTGGTCAGGTAGTATCGGAGACACCTATGCACATCTACAGTGGGCAACAGGGCCTCTCCTTGATTCGAATAGTTAGGAAAGTACACTGGTAGATCAATGTCTTGATTATGGGTGAGAGCCGAGACCACCTTAGCACATGAGTGCATGGAGTTCAGAAACTCTTCTGGCCGAAGTAACGGCAACTAAAAACAATGTCTTCCAAGTGAGAAGACGTAGCTCGCAATCTGCAGCTGGTTCAAAGGGCGGCAGCGTGAGCTGCTCCAGGACAAAGGGTAAATCCCATGGCGGAATTGGATCCTTAATCGGATGTCTAAGGTGGAGAATACCTCTCAGGAAGGCTCGTGCCATGTCCAACTGGGATATGGTGCGTTGGCCTATCAGACAATGATAGGCTGACATAGCACAGAGGTGTACTTTGATCAAGGAGTAGGCCAAGCCTGTCTGAAAAAGAGACAGGAGGTAGTCCAAGACCGACTTTTCTGGACAGTCTAGAGGCGAAAACCCCCGCGCTTGAGCCCATAGGCAAAAACGGCGCCACTTCATGGTGTAAGTAGTGTGAGTGGCCAGTTTTCTCGCGGCCACCAGAACATCGGCTACCTCATGAGAGACCCCGTGTCGCAAAATGGCTATGTCTCTAGGAGCCAAACGTGCAGGCTCAGTGAACAAAGGTCCGGATGGACCAAGGAGCCCTCATCCTGAGACAACAAGTGAGAGCTAATTGGCAGAGGCACCGGAGGTTCCCCGGATAGCTGATGTAGCAGAGGGAAACAGATCTGCCTGGGCCAGAACAGCGTGATGAGTATCAGCGTCGCTTGCTCTCTGCGAAGTTTCAGAAGAACCCTCTGGATCAACGGAAAGAGGGGGAAAGGCACAGAGGCATCTGCCCACCCAGGAGAGGGACAACGCATCTCGCCAGAAAACACCAGGCCCTGGATCTAGTGAGCACAAATTGGGCAGTTTTGCATTGGATGGGGATGCGAAAAGGTCTAACTATGGTGTACCCCACCTTCTGTGAAACAGATCCTCTACTACCTCCTGGAGTAGTTCCCACTCGTGGACTCTGGCCTGAGAGCAGCTCAGACTGTCTGCGATGACGTTGTCCACTCCTGGGACATGAACAGCAGTGAGGTTTGCACCATGCTGCAAAGCCCAATCCCACACCCTCATGGCCTCCCTGCAAAGCGGGTAGGAATGGGTGCCTCCTTGTTTATTGAGGTAATACATCACCACAGAATTGTCTGTCTGTAACAGAAGAGTACCCGGTGGAATCTCCGACTGGAAGGCCTGCAGGGCATAAAGAACTGCTCTCATTTCCAGGATGTTTATGTGGAGATGAGACTCTTGGGTTGTCCACAAGCCCTGAGACCGGACACCGTCGAGGTGTGCTCCCCATCAGTGCCCTGAGGCGTCTGTGGAGTGTGTCACAATCGGAGATGGCGCAATGAAAAGGACCCCTGCCGATAGATTCTTCAGATCTAGCCACCATTGCCAATCCCGGATTACAGTCTTCGTGATCCGGATTGGAAGCTGCAGATGGTCTTGCTTTTGATCCCATTGGACCCGTAACATCCACAGGGTGACCCGCATGTGGAGACGAGCAAGCGGGACTGTTGCAATGGCCGCAGCCATGTGTCCAAGCAGGCAAAGGACCAATCTGGCAGGAATGGTCTTCTTTGCTGAAATGTCACTGATGAGGGATCTGATGTGTTCCGCTTTGTCCTGGGGAAGAAAAGCTATCCCTTGGACGGTGTCCAGAACTGCACCTATGAACTACAAGGTCTGAGTATAGTGAATGGCAGACATCAAGGCCTCCTGAGAGGGCACCATGAGAAGCCAATCGTCCAGGTAGGGGAACACACAGTGGCCTTGCCTCCTCAGAGCTGCCGCTACGACCGCCATATACTTCATGAATACCCGAGGTGCCGATGACAGTCCGAAAGGGAGGGCTCGGAACTGAATGGTGGCCCTGGAACCTGAAGCGCAGAAACTTCCTGTGCGCTCGAGCAATAGGTATATGCAGGTAGGCATCCTGCATGTCCAAAGACACTAGAAAGGCACTCTGCTTGAGCATGGGAATCAGACCTGAAAGGGTCGCCATGCGGAAGCGTTTGTACAGGAACGACCTGTTGAGGTCGCTGAGGTTCAGGATCGGACGTAGATCCCCCGTTTTCTTGGGAACCAGAAAGAAGTGAGAATAATATCCTGTGTCCCTCTGGTTCCGTGGAACGTGCTCTATCGCTTCTTTTTCCAGGAGCATTAGCACCTCCTGCCATGTAAGCAGGGCGTCCTGACCCAAGTAACGGGAAAGTAAGGGAGGTCTTGCCGGTGGGTGGTCGAGATATTCTATGAAATGGCCCTTCTTGACCAATTGGAGAACCCACCGGTCGGTGGTGATCGACTGCCACCATAAAAAGTGGCGAGCGATGCTACCCCCGACCTTTTGCGCCCGTTGATCTAGAGGAGGGGCGGGGGCCGGGAAGGAGTCATGCTGTGGCAGCACTGGGCCCTGCAGGCTGGGCCGGTTTAGTGTAATGTTGGGCTCTGCCTGAGGACGACTTAGCCTGGGCTTTTCGCTGAAAGGAGACCCTTTGTTGCTGGCCAGAATGTGGCTGTTGTCTTTGTTGCTGGCTGCAAAACGGCTCTGGTTCCTACGAAAGGAACCGGGCCTGGGTCTGTACATGGCCTGTACAGACCTGACTGCTTTCCCAGCGTCCTGAAGTTTGGTGATCACCCTCTCTGAGGGTTCACCAGAAAGTACTTCGCCGTTGTATGGGACGTCAAGAATGTTCTTCTGTACGTCCGGGGTAAAGCCGGAGACACGGAGCAAAGAGTGTCGCTGGAGACATATGCCTGAAGCTGCAGCTCTGGCGGATGAGTCCGCAGAATCATATGCGGCTCGTAGTACCTGGGTCCCCACATCAGACCCTGTGCAGAGGAGGTTTAGGAGCTCTGCCTTCTGATCGCCATCCGGTAATTTATCGACCAGGTCCTGGCCCTGTTCCCATAGGGCATTCTGAAACTGTACCATGTGGGTTAGGTAGTTCAGAAACCTGATGGAGCATGTAGCGGCCGCATACATGCGCCTCCCCCAGGGCATCCAGCTGTTTGGATTCCTGGTCCAGTGGCCGTGTGCTCATATGCTGTGGTCTTTGGGACCGGTTATGTGAGGCCATAATGACCAGAAAGTCTGCCAGAGGTTGTTGAGCCAAGTACTGGTCCTCTCTCGGGGCTTTGTACAGGCAGTCAGCTTTCTTCAGCACCACAGGAGTGGAGTGCGGATGTTTCCACGCAGCCTTGGTGACATCCACGAAGATGTCCACCAAGAGTGGCACTACCACAAGCTTTGGATCTTTCTGCCGAAGACAACGGGCAAGGCGCTGTCTTTCAGGATCGAGGTCTTCATCATCCCATCCCATGATGTCCTGGATGTGCCTCATGATCTCAGAGAAAGAGGGATCATCCGGAGGAGACCTGGACAGGTCATGTTGGTCAGGTGATGGAATGCCAAGTGGAGAAGGAGATCTGGAGTAATCTGAGGTATCCGATCTGGAGTCCTCCCCTGACGGAGCATACCGATGATGTCTGGGTCACTTGTGGCTGGGAGACCCTGATGGAGATCTTGAGGGAGGCCTTCTCCGATCCTTGGATCTACCCCTGGTAGGTGGAGTCTGCTCCTTAGGGGTTGGTGGTCGTCCTGCTGGCACCTGTGGTGGAGGAGGGGGCGTAGGAGGTGAAGGAGTAGGAGGAGGAGGTTTTACTGGGACCACGTCTTTAAGGATGGTGTCCCACCAAAAAGTAGAGAGATCCTTTACCTCTTGTATATTCATGCCTGACGATGGGCCTGGAGCCGGTGGTCTGTCGCCAGGGTCGGGTGTCGGGTCTGTGGGTGTCTCCGGGGTTGGCGAAGGTTCCCTCGGAAGCCCGGCATCCTCTGTGTCGCCCGCCTGGTCTTCAGGCAATGTGGCGTCCTCCTCTGTGGAATCCCTGTGACCAGTGTCCACCGCTGACTGGGGGGAAGTCTTCGGCTCCGATGAAGCCGACATCGGTCGCCTGGCCGATGACTTCGGGTCCGGCGAACACCCGGCCGGCGTCTGGTGCTTGGCTGATGTCCTCGGCTCTGGCAAACGCCTGGCCGACGTCGGGTGCTTGGCCGACATCAGGTCCGTTGTCCGCTTTAGGGACGTCAGGTCTTTCATCTTCCTGGGTGGTGGATCCGGACCCCTGGGAGGCTGGGAGACTGATCTGGAGTCAGGGTCCCGAAGTTGGGTCGATGAGGAAGACTTGTGGCATTCGGAAGACTTGGAAGAGGCCCGAGAGGGAGTGGAGGAAGCCGAAGTCCTAGAAGTCTTGATGGGCTGGAGAGTCGAAGAACCGCCAGAAGCCTGGACTTTGACCGGAGGGGGCTGAGAACGAGCCCTGGAGGGATAGCGGTCAGATCTGGTGGAGCCTGAGCTACATGAGTCTGAGGCCCGGTTCAGGGATCTGGAACTTGCTTTCTCCCGGTGTTTGTGGGCCTTGGAAGAAGAATCACCCCTGGAGGCAGGTTCTTTGTCCAGCCTGCTCAGCTTCTCTTCTAACAAGTATGCCTGAAGTGCCTTCTGACGGCGGATCCTGGTGTGGCTATTGAACCCTTGGCAAAAGGTGCAGGCCTTGGTGTCGTGGTCCGGGTCTAAGCACCACATGCAGGAGGAATGAGGATCTTTGAAAGGGATCTGTTTTCCGCAGGCACACTTTGAAAGGTGTCCCTCAGATGAAGGAGTTGGAAAGGACATTAGTTTTGCAGAAACTCTTGAAGTTCTAAGTCGTCGTGCGCTAGGTAGAGACCAAGAAGCTGATGCTGGCGAGTCGACCGCGGGAAAAGAACTGGGGATTCTGGGGGATCGCCTCCTTATGTACTATGCCTGACGTCGGGGGCGGGATCGACGTCGGGGGCGGGACCGACGTCGGGGGCGGTCCCCGCTGAATACTGCTAGCTAGAAAATTTCCGTGGGGTCCTGGTGCCTGCCGGCTTCAGTCCTAATGGTGTAACCTGCTGCAAGAGCTGTTTCTTGAAGTAAGATCACCAGGTTCTGGATTTTTGGAGGAGAATCGAGGCGGTCCAGCATTAAGTGGGGACGCAAAAAGGTCTGGCTCTGAGGTTCCCCACTCTTCGAAAAGAGACTGCACAATGTCTGGTACCAACGACCACTCGTGAGGATCTGTTTTTGTCCGACTTAGCTAGTCTTCCAGACTTCTCTGAGCCCCGACAAGTAAATCGCTTAGATCACAGAGCGTCCTGCTCCAGACACCATTCTCACACACTCATTGTTTCCCTGTAAAGAGGATAAGAGTGTGCTTCCCCATGTTTGTTGATGCAGTATATGACCGACTTCTTTTGTCTGAAGGAGGATGACCTTATGGTGGATAAAGTCCACTAGGGCCTGAAGGGTGTTCAGGACTGCTCTAATCTCCAACACATTAATGTGGAAATGGGACTCCGTAGGTCTCCAGAACCCCGGAGTGTGATGGCCCTGACAACTGGCTCCCCACCCCAACAGAGGTGTATCTGTGGTGAGGAGGGGAGGCCTTGGAGGAGACTGTCCTGTGTCCACCACACAAGTGATCAGAGCAGGGTCTTTGTCACTTTGATGGGTTAGAGCTTCTGAAAATAGGCACTTGACTGTCTAGTGTGCTTACCCAGTTAACAAAAGTAAATAAATAAAACTGAGGATGCACTGTCGAAGACCACTGCATGTGGAGCATCCAGTGAGATGTCCTTATATGTAGACGCGCTACAGGCACTGTGAAGACAGAAGAGGCCCTAAGGCCTAGCATCCGCCACATGCAGTGAGCCCGAATGGACTTGTTCTCCATGATGAAATGTGCCATCTGGAGGACAACTTTTCTTCTGTCTTCCAGGAGGAAGGCCCTTGCCTCGGTGGTGTCCAAGAGGGCTCTGGTAAAGAGGAGCCGAGAGAGGATTGAAGCTGTGACTTCTCTAGATTCAGCAGGACTCACATGGGGGTCAGGAATTCAACTGCTGTGGTTGCTGCTTGTTTCGTGCCCTGCTTGAATGGGCTAACAGCAAGTCATCCAGATAGGGGAAGACCTGGCGTCCGGGTTTTTGGAGATGCGGTACGAGAACTGCAAAGCATTTTGTAAAGACTTAAGGCACCAAGGATAGCCAAAACGGTAGGACCCAGAATTGGTAATGCTGACTGAGAGCCACGAAAATGAGAAATCTGTGGTGGCTGAGATATGCTGGAAGGCATCCTGCATGTTCAGGGAAGCCAATCAGTCCTGGGGTTTGAGAAGTGGGTGGCTGCATGGTCCCTACGGAGACCAACCTGAACTTCTCCTGGTGCAGGAACTTGTTCAGTTTTCTGAGGTCAAGAATGGGGCACATGCCCCATGACGTTTTCAGAACAAGGAAGTAGCGGGAGTAGAAGCCTGTAGAGCACTCTGCTTCTGGCAATACTTCCACTGTCCTGTTGCTGAAGAGGCCCATAATTTCTATGGGAGGAGGTCCAACATGGGGGCTGAAAAAAGGTATTGCCTCCTGGGTGGATAATCCAGAGGGATCGCCAAGAAATTCAGTGAGTACCCCTCCCAGATGATCATTAAGACCTACTTGTCTGTGGTGATGGAGTTCCACTGATGGTGAAAGTGAGTCAGCGTCCCGCCCCCGAGAGAAGTCTGCCTCGGGCAGCTGAGGGAGAAACTGGGGCTGAGCTTTAGAGGGTGGTACTAGGCACCTTCAGGGACTATGCCTTCGGTTACACTTTCTTCTGCTGCATTGGAGACTGGGACTTGACTTGGACTCCCTTGCCTCTGCCACAAAGAGACTGTTCATTGTGGTAAAAGACTCAGCACTTATCTCTCTGGGTGTGAGCTTGAGCAGGCTGAGAAGTTTTAATGGCCATTCTAGTCTTCCGAGAGGCCTCCAGGGACTATTCTACCTGTTGGCCGAAAATACATCAGCCACTGAAGGGGACATTCATGACCTGCTGCTAGACATCACTGGAGAAGCCTGAAATCCTAAGCCAAGAGTGCCTCCTGATGCAGATTCCTGCGGCAGCACAGTGAGAAGCAGAGTCATATGCGCAAACAACAGCCTTCAACCAATGACTGTTAGATTCAATACCATGGGTAACAGTCTGAAGAATTTTCTGCTTAGTGTCGGAGTCTGGCAAGGTCTCAGCAAGTGATTGAAGAGAAAGGTCCAGAGGGCATACTCCTGCTTAGAGAAGTGCCCCTGATAGCAAGGTATCCGCATACTAAAAGTAGCTGCAGCAAAAGCTGTCTTTCCCATCGTGTGTATCTTGCATGTCTCCTTATTGATGGGATGCGCTGTGACTTCTTGAGAAAGAATGGCCTTGTCATTCTCGGCCAGAATGACAATCTGATCAGCATAAGGCTGGGAAGCCAGGATTGGTCTGTCTTTAGGTGAGGTATACTTACGATCCATCTGTTTACAGACAGAAGGACTGGATGCAGGCATGGCCAAAGCTGCCTCCAAGAGTGTTTCAAAAGCAGGTTGAACAGAAGGTACAAGGTTGACTGATCTATTGAGAACACAGAGCCACTCCAGCCAGAGTCGTTTCCCCTGGGTCAATGACAGGAGTCTCAAAGGCAAGAGCTGCATGCATACTGCAAAGCAAAGTCTGGAAAGACAGGTTCTGCTGTGGGACAGGAAGAGGGCCTGGAGTTGGGTTATCCAGGCTATAAAAGGAGTCACTGTTGCTGCCCTCAGAAATAATGAGGTCAGGGTTAGACTCATCCTCTCCAACTCTTCTCCGGAAAGAGAAGCTGGGAGAAGAGTGGACCTAGGAATACCCAGCCCAGCTGAAGAGGTCAGAAAGACAAATGACGCTGGCAGGGGCGCAGGAAGTGGCAGGGGAGCAGGAACTGGCACCGGGGACAGAGACGCCAAAGGGACTTAGCTCAGTGCTGAGAAACCCCTTGACGTCTAAGACGATGCCAGATGTGGCGCCAGGAAAGGCCCCAAGAGGCCTGAACCCATTGCTGCTTGCAGCACAGGTCCAGCCAGCATGGAAGTGACTGCAGACGGTACCTGGGCAGGTCCCAACACAGTGACACTGCAAGCGGGCACAGCTAGTGGAACCGCCGTTGGCGGCACGGTCATCGACAAGGGCTCAGGGTCCGGGACTTCCGGTTCCACCCTCGCAACTAATGGCTGCCTAGTTTAGCGCACCACTATATCCCCCAAGCATTTACCCTCCAACAAGCGCGTTAAGCGATTCTAACTACCAAAATAACTCTACAGCAAGGCAATGGAGGGTATTTCTTACCAGACTCTGGGGTTTGTTGCGTTTGGGAAGCAGTGATGGAGAGCGATGTTGAGAGGTCTGAATCGGAGGCATCAGGCTCTGAATACACACAGGAGGCTAAGAGTACAGCCTCCCGCAGGTCTACACAGAAGGGCTCCTGCTCAGCATCTATACCTAAAGTAAAAAAGGCAAAACTGGATCTAATTTATCAGGAGATCATATCATTTCGGGCAGAAGTAAAACAACTACATGGGGAGCTCCGTAAGGATGTGATGCTATTACAGCAGCGGGCCGACGACACAGAGAGGCAATTAATGGCCACTGAAAATCGGGTGGATGATCTGGAACTCCAAATGCAACAACAGCAAGAAATGTTAGATGCCAGGCAAGAGGATGGTGAAAGTAGGGCTAGGCGGGAGAATATCCGAATATACTGCATCCCTGAAAATGCCGAGGGCTCCAATATAAAATATATTGTAGACACCTTGCTACGCTCGACCTTTGAGCTTCCTGAAGGATTCCAGCTTAATCTTAAGAGAGTTCATCGGGCCTTAGCCCCGAAGCCCCATCTGACCCTGCAGCCCCCCCCAACACCAGGTCAGCACTTGCTCATTTTAGCAGTTTCACTATCAAAGGGCAAGTTCTTATGCTGGCATGGCGCAAACAAAAAATGTTTTGGGGACAAATGTTTCTACCTTGATCATGATTATGTGGCAAAAACGATGAGGCAATGCAGGGCATATTTACCTTTGCTTCCAGTGATTAAAGCAGCAGGTCACGAGTTTTCTACTCCTTATCCTGCCCGCTTAATTGTGCACCTTCCAAATGTTAGAAAAGAATAAGCAATGGCACAAGAAGCAAGACAGGATCTCTCAAAGATGGGCCTCCATTTCCCTGACCGCATTAAGGTGACAGCAGAGTCTACCTCACGACCTCCACGATGGGAAATGGTGCAGTCGAATATGAAAGAGGGGAAGAGCAAAAATACTGACCAAGATGCTAGGAAAGCACTAGCTGCATTTCGTCACACAGAATCCATCCCCAGAAATGAGCAGACCTGAGAGATACCACAGGGAAGAAGCTGATCCACTAGAAGGTTAGTGGGGGGGGTTGGGGCGAGGGGTATATCCCCTGGCTTTCCTTTTTCCTCTACTGCCCTGATGCTAGGCCCAATATTTGGTACATAGTTAAATAAAAGTATGATACACCGAACTGGGCCACATGCCAAGGTGGTGTTGGAATTAGGTCCCGCTCTCACGCCTCCCCACCCACAATGGAGAATACAGATCCAAATTCAGACTTTTAATATATGGGATCTTGGAGTTAAACCAGATTTTATTATGCCTTATTTAAAAGATAAGGCTAAGGAAATACATACTTTATGTTGGACAACATCGCTTGAATTTTTAGTTGAACTATACCACCAGTCTTAAGCATCAGATTTTTATAAGGAGGTGGAGACTCATACTGGTTGGCCATGGTATGCATTATAATGAGATCTGTGGCATTAAAATGCACTCCCACCAACCATACAGTTCTCCTTCTGCCCTGTATCCCAGGCCGAAGTATTAAAATCCCTATGATCCCTGAACCCCAACAAAGGTAAATGCCCTACGTCCCTGGATGCCAAGATGTTATATTTGTCCACCCCAGCCATAGCCGCGCTATTCAACCTCTCCTTCACAATGGGCAAATTACCCACCGAATGGAAACGGGCTACCGTCATAACCCTACCTAAAGGGGGCGACCCCTCCTCCCCGGTTAACTATCGCCCCTTCTCCCTACTCCCGATTCTGGCAAAACTACAGGAACGTCTTGTCCTCGCCCAACTCTCTCCCTATCTGGACACCTCCTCCTCCTCCTTCACTCCATAACAATCCGGTTTTCGTAAATCACACTCAACTATCACCTCCCGGCTAAGAATCACTGACAACATACTCACCGGCATGGACAAAGGCCACATCACCTCTGCCATCTTTATAGACTTAGCCAAGGCTTTCGACACAAGTCTCCCATACTCTGCTCCTTTCTAAACTAAAAGAAGCCGGTCTCTCCATGCCAGCCACCACTTGGTTCCACGACTAGCTGGTGGGCAGACACCAGGCTGTAAAAGTCACCTCACACATCTCTAACCCACTACCAGTTACCGCCGGCGTCGACCAAGAATCAGTCGTGGGCCCACTACTCTTCTCCATATTCCTAAATGACCTCCCATCAGCCTGTTGTTACTCATCCATACAAATGTATGCAGACGACACAGTACTGTATGCTACGGGCCCCTCCACAAGCGAAGTGGCAGACCTACTACAGCAGGATTTCAACGCCATCCAGGAATGGTTCTGGTCAAACCAACTGTTCTTAAACCCTAAGAAAACTATGTCACTAACCTTCAGCTCACAGCAAAGACTCTCCCGCCAAGCCCCCTGCCCCCCTTTCAAAACCCTGGACGGGTCCCTACTGGAACAATGCACCAGCTTCAGATACTTAGGCGTCTGGCTCGATCCGCACCTTGATTTCGCCACTCATATTGATTCCATACACAAGAAACTACTCCCTAAACTTGGCGCACTATACAGGAACAAAAGCTGCCTCCCCTCTCCTGCCAGGAAAGCTATTGTTCAAAAAGATGATCCTCCCAATACTCGACTACGGCGATATAGTCTATTCTATCGCTCCCTCCTCCGCCTTGGCCAGCCTTGACACCCTTTTCCACTCTTTTTTGTCGCTTTATCCTTGACTGCCCACAAACAACCCACCACTGCACCTTATATAGCTCCCTAGCCCTGCCGTCCCTCCAAGACCGCAGATTAACCCACTGTGCTAGGTCCGCAGCCAAATTTTGGTCCCATTCCCTTCCCCCCCTACCTGGCCTCTACCCTCTCCCTACAACCTCCCTCTACTTACTTCCTCTGAAGCACTGACCCCAGGCTCCTCCACGTCCCCTTCATGCGAACAACCAAAGGACAGGCTCCTTTCGATTCCGTATCCCCCCAGCTATGGAACGCCCTGCCAGCTGATACAAGACACTCACCTAACCCCAGCCACCTCAATCTCCTACTCAGCACCCACTTCTCCTCCAGCTGCTCTTGCTTTAGCTAATGCCAACTATGTAATTGTATTTTTGTGCTCTCAAGATGTGTCTCTCTATTACTGTTCCTGTATCTATCTGTTGATTGTCTGCACAGCGGATGGCCATTCACTGTGTTGTTTAAACTAGTGTACCTTGTGATCTGTGCTATTGTCTTGGGTCTTGTCCCCCAGGTCGCATCTGGAATCGAACAACACTGCTCAGTATGCCTTCCTGGTTAAACTCGTAAATAAATAAATAAAAATACCTTACCTTATTAATTTTTTGGTTTTTCCTAATTTGATGTTCCGTTGGAGCTTATATTTGCTCCCAGGAGGCCCCAGGCTTTTCTGAACTAGGCTTTACCTCCTTTCCTATGGGTTTCGATTTCTCACCGATTGACCACATTAGAAACTTAGGGAGGAAGAGACTATCCTCCCCACCTTGGAAGTGACAAGTTATAAAGTTTATATAAGTTTTAAGTGGTTCTTTAATAGTCAGCTAATGTTGACACATATGTTATTAAGAGCCTTGCCGAGTTGGGCAGAGGGTTTTTTAAGGTTGTATAGTTTGCTTGAGAAAAGTTTAATAAGCGGTACATTGCTTACACAAAGGGCTACAGTTTCAAATTTAAAACTAAATCACGAAAGCTTTGCCTTACAAATTTCTGAATCCAGAATTTTTGTGGGACAGAATAATTGGCGAAGGTTTAACCTGTGGCATTGGAGATGGAAGGTAATCATGAAGGGGTGGGAAATTCAAGGTGCTTTCGGCAGAAATATGTGTTTTCTATTGAGGTGTAAAAAAAAAATGTCTAGCTCACCTTGTACAGTACTCTCGATTAATATAACTGGAATTGATAGCCCTATAAAACGCTCCCGGCTACTTCAATATATTAAACAGCAGGCACCAGATATTATTTATGTACAGGAAACACATTTGACACAGGCTGAGCACTTAAAGTTGGGAGTGGGGGCGAAGGTATAGGGTATACTCAGCCTCTAGTAAAACAGGACGATGACGTGGAGTAGCTATTTTGCTCCCAGCCACCTTACCATTTGAGGTAGGGGTTGAATTTGCAGATCCGGCAGGTTGCTATATTACTGTGCAGGGAACATTGTTTGGGCAAGACTTAACCTTTGTCAATGTATATATCCCACCTGCTTCCCCCCACCTGAGGATCTGTCAACCTTTAAATAAAGTTGTGAACCTACAAAATGGCCTACTGATTATTTTGGGGGGGGGGGGACGGACTTCAATATTACATTAAATCCCAATGTAGACACTTCAAATCCATTATCTTACAGATGATCCCCAGACCAAGCTTGGTCCTCTTCTCAGATTAAGGCCCTCGGGTTCCTAGATGTGTTGAGACATTTTTACTTTGGGGGGTATACTTATGAATCACCTCGGTTTAAAACAGCACCTATAATAGATTATTTTTTCATTTCTGTGGAACATTTAGATGCCCTAAGAGATCTTTCTCTAAATGAGCGGTTCCTATCAGACCATACTCCTCTGCTTCTTAAAACAGACCTGGGGAGACCATGTAAGCAGGGACTCTGGAGGCTTAACCTGTCCCTGCTTAAGGATCAGGAACTTAAAGAACTCTTGGACACAAGGATACCACAGATAATTGGTGAAAATACTACCCCTGATACCCCAGCACTATTGGTTTGGGACACACTGAAAGCAGTAATATGTGGGGAATTAATTGCACATAGTGCCAGAAAGCAAAAGCAGAGGGATCTTAGATTTAAACAGTTGTAGTCCCGACTAGCGCTTCTCCAGTGGGGGCGGGGCCAGATGGATGGGTCTAGAGAACAGGAAATAAGACGTCTCAAGGGGGATCTCCAGGCTATAATCGACTATCAAGTACAAGCAAAATTACAATTAAAGAGATATTATTATAAGGGTGGACCCAGGGGAGCACAAAATTTGGCCAGGAGACTGAGGGGTTCAAGGCATGCAACCATGATAACAAAACTTAAGGATCCTACAACAGGGTGATGAAATTCTCTCAATATTTCAAAATTATTACAGAGAGCTGTACTCGACGTATCCCGCCCCACAGAATATCATACGGTTCCTTTCATCCCTACCTTCCTAAAATGAACTCCTCTTCAGCAGGAGACACTTACGGCTCCGTGCTAACTGAAGCTGAAATCAGATGGGCAGTCAGGCAAGCCAAAACCCTTAAGTCACCTGGTCCTGATGGGTTTTCTCAGGAGTGGAATAAGGCCAACCTTCCCCTGTTAAATTGCTGAAGCAAGCTTTTATAGAGGTTCAATATTGGGATCCTCCCCCAGCCTCATGGGTGTATGCGGTGATATCAACAATCCCTAAGTCGGGTAGAGACCATAGACATCCTGAATCATATAGGCCCATTTCTATATTGAATTACGGCTATAAACTGTATATGTCAATATGGGCCAGGAGAATGGAGGATACTTTGCCAACCCTGGTACATCAGCAACAATCTGGCTTCTTAGAGCATAGACAGACATCAGACAACACCGTTAGAGCCATTCATTTGCTGTCCTATATCTCTAAGACCTCGTTTCCAGCAGTTGTGGTGAGCCTAGATGCCTATAAAGCATTTGACCGGGTGCTCTGGGGGTACCTCTGGCAGGTACTGAGGGTATTTGAGTTCCCTGGGGAGCTGGTTACATGGCTAAGCAATCTGTACAGTAACCCTAAGGCCTATGTAAGAGTGAATGGTTCCTTGTCATCGCCTCTTGAGTTGGAACGGGGCACCAGGCAGGGTTGCCCCCGTCGCCATTTTTTTCGCACTTTCATAGAGCCTCTGGCACTGGCAATGAGGGCTTCTGGAGACATACAAGGGATAGAATTGGGAGGAAAAACCTACAGCATGTCGCTTTATGTGGATGACATGCTCCTAACATTAACAGACCCTGCGTTCCCCTTGTACACCAGAATAAATATCATTCAATCTAATATTTTGCCTAGATTATTATACCTATTTCAAACTATCCCTTTTCTCCCACCAAAGGTATACTTTGACACCTAGAACAAAATGTTATCCAGATTTGTATGGGAGGGCTGCAAACCACAGATTTGATGACTCTTGCTTCAGCTACCAAAGGATAGGGTGGCTTAAATGTCCCAGATTTGAACCAATATGCACTGTCGGTGGGAATAACTCGTATTCTGGCCTGGGTAAATCCAACTGTTCAACTGCCTTGGAAGAAAACAGAATGCTTTCTTAATGCCATGCATGACCCACAGAGGATAGTTTTTGCTCCCTTTGCCAATTTACCAAAGTTAACAGATTTTGAGAGTGGGGCAAGACAGATTTTACAAAACTGGTATAGATTTAGAGCTAACTCAGCTATGGAAACAGTGTTTTATTTTCTGTGGTTACTACATGTGGAAACATAATTCTTACTAAATCAATTTAATTTAACATTTCGGGCCTGGCACAGAAAAGGTCTAACTTTTATTTTCCAATTTTTGGATTCACAGGGAATGGTATCGTTTGCTCAACTGCAAACAGAGTTTGACTTAGAGAATAGAGACCATTTTAGGTATTTACAGGTTCGAGAGTTCTGTCTACATAAAGGTCTGCAGAGAAGCCACCTGCCTAACATATGCCCCCTTTTTTGAGCCTGCTTATCAAAACCATCTGGGAGTCTGACCAAGACCATATGACAGGATTATTATATAGAGGTATAAGAGAGAGCTCATATCTGACTCATCGGAGTCAGTGCTAGAGCATGGAATAAGGAATTGCCCTCCATGGTAACATATGTGCTCTGGGTAAAATATATTCTCCCCTCCTTAGGGATTTCCCTGGGCCCTACTGGCAAGAGTCTGCATGGAGATCTCGCAATAGATATTTCAATACACCAGCCAAACTGGCTAAGATCTCCCTTACGCTAGGCGCTGACTGTTGGAGACAATGTGGAGAGAAACTGGTGGACCAGGTCCATATCTTTTGGGACTGCTGTAAATTACAAACCTATTGGCAACAGATTGAGCGGGCCCTTCAGGCGATTCTCTCCAGAAATAATATTGAAGCCACAGTTGGTACTTTTGTTAATTCCCCCAGAAGGGTATAAAGTACAAAAAGGGTCCCTTATATTCACCTTTCTTATTCTTGCCAAGAAGGCAATAACTAAACTCTGGAAGCAGGTCAGACCCTCCATGGTAGAAAAATTGCAAGACTTGATAGTAGAGCATTATTTATTGGAGAGACTGATAGCAGGGGCTACGGGACAAAAGGAACAGTTGGAACTCAGATGGAGGTCTTGGGTTTTCAATTCAGCAAGAGACCCCACATTTGTCCCATGACTGCATACATAAGCATAGAAAAGGAGATTTTAAAATGGAGAAATCTCAGATGGCTCTTTATTATAGACCTGGGGAGAATGGTTAGAAAGGAGGAGGAGGATCTGGGGCAGACATTTTGTGAAAGGAGTTATCTGTATGTCATGGGCTATGGACACAAAAGAAGCTGAAAGCATTTTCACCACTACAAATGTACTGTCACAATCTGAATGTTAAAAAAAATGTTTTTTTTCTCTCTCTATGCCATAAATTACGTGAATGGTATTGTACCTCTTAAAAATATTATAAAAATAAAGTTTAACAAACAAAAAAAAAAAAAAAAAAGGGCTCAGGGTAGTATGGATTGAAAACTGGCTAGCTGGATGCACCCAGAGAGTAGTGGTCTGTGGGGAGCTCTCGAACCCTAGAGAGGTTGGTAGTGGGGTACCGCAGGGCTCGGTCCTGGGTCCGATCCTGTTTAATGCATACATATCGGACATCAGGGAGGGTATAGGGTGTGAAATGAGTCTCTTCTCGGATGACTCCAAGATGGGAGCAGTAGTTGAGAGAGAAGAGGGGAGGTTGGCCCTGCAAGGGGACCTGGACACCCTGGAAAGCTGGGCTCACACATGGAAATTAAATTTCAATATCACCAAGTGCAAGGTGTTGCATCTTGGTCGGGGAAACCCTAAACACAGGTACACCCTGGGAGGGGAGGCGCTGAAGGCCTCAATAGGGGAAAAAGACCTAGGGGTCATGGTGGATGCATGTATGAATAACTCTGAGCAGTGCAGGAGAGCGGCTAGCAAGGCAAACAGGATGTTGGGATGCATCGTAAGGGGGATCACCTCTAGGAGCAAGGAAGTGATTCTGCCGCTGTACAATGGACTGGTTAGACCACACCTTGAGTACTGTGTACAGTACTGGAGACCACACTTGAGGAGGGACATACAGCTCCTGGAGAGGGTACAGAGGAGGGCAACTAAGATGATACGAGGGCTAGGGGATTTGACGTGAGGACAGACTTGAGGAGCTCTGCCTGTTTTCACTAGAGGAGAGGAGAGACAGGGGGGACATGACTGAGGTCTTCAAATACCTCAAGGAAATAAACAGGGTAAACATGGAGGGGATCTTTAGACTAAAGCAGGGAGGTATCACCAGAGGGCATGGTTTGAAGTTGGAAGGTGGAAGGGTGAGGGGGGGAAAGAGGAGGAGGTTTTTCACTGAGAGGGTGGTGGACCCTTGGAATGCACTGCCTGGCGAGCTGGTTCAGAGATCCACAGTGGAGGGCTTCAAGAGAGGGTGGGACAAACACAGAAAGTGGATGTATCAGATGATGGCCTGTCCCAGGGGGGTGGGGATGGATGACAGGGGTTTCTGGAGCACAAGGGATGGGAGGGCCTCGGCACCCAACTAAGGATCTACGGTTCGAGCAAACTCGATAGACCGTAAGGCCTAATCTGCTGGCAAATAGTATGCTAGTATGTTAGGGTCTGTTGTCGGAGCCAGATGCTCTACCTGGCTAGAGTTTCGCAACTTCATCACCAAAGCCCCTGGACCCAAGCAGCCTGGAACCAGTTCCACAGGAAGGGGCAAATGAGCCAGATACTGTACCCACTACTCCGTAAGAGCTGCCCAGTGATGAAACTACCCACTGGAATCCCCACAAGAGGACAGGGAAGGGCCTGAGACCTTTAACAACCATGAGCAGGAGTTGTCTGTGATACCGATAGTGCTGGAGACAGCCTACTGCTCTCAGACCTAGAAGACCTTGCAGCAGACCTACCAGATGGCGACTTTGAGTAGTACCGTTTCTTCCCCTTCCGGCAGAAAGAGGAAGAACTCAAGGCCCAGTGGCGCTGGGTTTCTGACTGGGATAGAGAACAAGCCCGCTTCTTTTTGTGTTTACAGGAGGGCTGTCCTCCCTCCTGAACACAAGACCGTCCATTGTCTGAACCCTCCTCTGGCAAGGGAAGTGGACCAGACAACCCTAATGCTGGAGCAGCATGCCTGAAGAAGCTCCCTACCATCACCAACACAGTCCATGGTCTTAGGCCGTTGCTCGGTAGGGCTGAGAGAAACTAACAGGAAAGTAATTTTTTTAAACTAAACTGACACAAAAACAACAAACACTAGCTTTAAACTATTAAGTAGGAATGAACAGAATGCTGCATTCGTACAAACATGAAGATCTGACTCCCGGCGGGCGAGTAATGTCATCACTGAAGTGCACTTGACAGCGAGGAAAAAAAGGAATCAAGGCAGTTGAGGGCTGTTGCTGAGGTAAGCCATGCAGCGCGAGCTAGTCTTGTGGTGCCATGGATGCGCGCAACCTATCTTGGTGCTGGCCCTCCTGAAAAGTTCTGGCTCCTGCAGGGTCCTAAAGCCTCCAGCTCGTAACCCATCTGTGTGAATCTATGGTGAAGATAGGTCCTGGAAGAGCCACCTATTCTAAACTATATGTCAACTGGTCCCACTGTACTCTCAGGCTCCACTGGGGAATCCACGTATGCAACTTGGCCAGTGGCACTGTAACAGTGGCTGGGCCATGAGGCCCAGAAGGCTTAGAAATGTTGGCGATAGTGTAGAATACCGGGTACGTGTTGGACTTATGCTATTAGCGTAGAGCTCAAGTTACGCTATTTGGTATAGTCACCCATTTCTTTACTTTTAATTAGTTTATTTGGGTTGGGGTTAGCCCCCACACCACCCTGTAAAAAAACAAACAAAACGGGGGGGGGGGGTGCAAAGCCCCCCAGCTTAAATAAACTGACAACAAAGTAAGGCATGTTGTGAGCAATGCAGCGCTGAATTCAGGAAGCTTTTGCGGCAAACTTTCTAGGTGTACTCAGTATTCTACACTATCACCGAAATGGCTGTCGTGCACCAAATGTATTTGGGCTATTAAGCGTTCGGCCCTGTCTAGCATCAGGAAAGCTGACTCCTGGGCCATATCTGTAAGTGCCCCTATATACTGCAGTAACTGACTGTATCAGTACAGACTCTGTTATGCTGACCGTCACCCCTAGAGCACTGAACAGCTGTCTGGTTTGAGCTAAGGCCAGCAGCAGTTGGTCCTTGGAGGAGGCTTTTAACAGTCAGTTGTGCAGTTAAGGGAAAACATATAGACCTTCCTTGCGAAAGGCTGCTGTCACTACTGCAAAACATTTGCTACAGATTTGTGGTACAGAAGACAAATCAAAAAAGCAACAATCTGAACTGGTAATGTTACCCTTGAACAGGGACCTCAGGTATTTTCTGTGAGGTTGCCTAATCTTGATATGAAGGTACACACTTTATATCTTGGGAACATATCCAGTCTCCTGTTTGCAAAAGAGGAAAGAGAACCTACACAGTGACCAACCGGATGTACAGTTACATTACTTACTGTAACAGTAGATCTTCGAGAGGATCTCTTGCAGTTGGCCATCACCAGTAGGACTCAGCTGTCAGGTGCTAGGACCACACGGAAACCTTTTTAGCTAGCAGTATACCAGAGGAGGCCACACACACCTCCAACATCAGTCTATCCTATATAAGGCAGGTGGCCCCCCAAGCCCTCCTCTGTTTTCCCACTGGAGACTAGAAGCAGGATTCCGGAATGGGGAACAGAGAAGAACGCCAAGGTAACCCTGTAGTAGAGAAAAAAAAACAGGAGGCACGCCCCGATGTAAGGGGAGTGAAACAGACAGAAAAATAGGGAAGGAGGGAGGGTAAAGCAGGGCGTGCTGCAAGAGATCCTCTAGAAGATAGTACAGTTGCGTAAGAACTTACCGTAACAGTAGATCTAAGAAAAGAGCTCTTGCAGCAGGCTACACCATAAGGACCATGCCACCAGGCACTAGGACCCCATGGAAAACTTCTAGCTAGCAGTATACAGCAGGGACCGCCCCCAACATCGGCCCACCCCTAACGTCGGCCAATAGTATAAAAGAAGCAGCTCCCAGCCCCAAGTAAGATCTCCTGAGGGAGATACGGCCTGTAGAAATGGAGAACTAAGGAGGTTCTAATATTCCCATGTACAGGAAGTAAAAAGACAAGGGGAAGGAAGGAGGGAAAGCAGCGCCTGCTGCAAGAGCTTTTCTCGAAGATCTACTGTTATGGTAAGTTCTTACGTAAATACAGGTTACTCACCTGTAACAGGAGTTCTAGCAATGGTATATGTTGTTCATCCACACTTACCAGCAGGCTCTTTGCCGCTTTAAATCTTGCTGGAAGGTCTTCAAGCTGGCTCCTCCCACCCACCCGGGTGGTAAAACTCTTGGCTCATGGCATCCAGATCTAGCCGCTGGAACATGGTTGTCTTGTCGAAGCTGAAAGTCCGGGTGGGTTGTGTGGATGAACAACATATACCATTCCTAGAACTCCTGTTACAGGTGAGTAACCTGTATTTCTAGGACATGGATATGTTGTTCTATCCACACTGCTCACGAACTCCTAGCAGTTCTTCAGGAGGATGGAGGCAAAGCGCACCTACTTAGGGAATAAGGACTGGAGAACAGAGGTCCCAAAACTAGCATCCCAGTGACTCTGGCAATGGCGGTAGTGGGTAATGAAGGTGTGTGCTGACTTCCAGGTAGCAGCCCTGCAGATTTCCTGGATAGGGACGTCCCTGGAAGCAGCCACCGAAGCAGCGGTATGGCGGGTAGAATGAGCTCTTATCTTTCTGGGAGGCTCCATGCCCGCCAACCTATAGCAGAGATCTATGCAGGAGGTGACCCACCTGCCTATTGTCCACTTGGCGGCAGGTCTGCCAGGTGCGGCTTCAGCGTAGGTGACAAACAGCTGGCGAACCTCTCCCCAAACTTCAGCTGTCCGCTCCTTATAATGAGAGAGCGCTCTTCTAGAGTCCAAAGTATGGAGCCTATACTCGACCTCCAAGGTGTGATTGGGGTAGAACACCGGCAGAGTCAACACCTGGTTAAGGTGAAACTCCAACACCACCTTCAGAAGGAATTTCGGGTGGGGGTGGAGGACAACCTTGTCCCTGTGGAAGACCAGATAAGCAGACTCGATGGAAAGCGCCTGGAGCTCTTCCATCTTTCTGGCTGATGTAATAGCCACCAAGAAGGCAGTCTTCCACGACAGGTGGGAGATATCGCACCTGTGTATCAGTTTGAATGGCTTGCCCATGAGCTTAGCCAACACCAGCAGTAGATCCCACGGAGGTGGAGCTTCTGGTACCGGAGGGGATATGTGATCAAGGCCTTTGAAAAAATGCCCGACCACCTTCTCCTGTGCCACCGACTGCTTCCCGTCCCGCACCCGGTAAGCAGAGATGGCTGCCAGGTGCACCTTAAGGGTCGTAGACTGAAGCCCTTGCTGAGAAAGGGACCATAGGTGAACCCAGAATGCTGGCCAAAGAGGAGGAGAAAGGGTCCAACCCCTTATCCTGACACCAAATGGAGAATCTCTTCCATTTGAAGGCATAGCATTTTCTGGTCAACTCCTTACGAGATGCCTCAACAACGCTGAGGACCTCGTTGGAAAGACCCAAGGCCTGGAACTCTAGCTGTTCAGGAACCAGGCAGTCAGGTGCAGGGATTGAAGGTCCAGGTGGAGTACATTCCCCTGGTTGACTGAGATCAGGTCCGGGCGGGCTGGAAGCCGCCTCGGGAGCCTGGAGCTGAGGAGATCTGGATACCAGAACTGGCGGGGCCAGTCTGGGGCTACCAGAATCACCTGTGCCTTGTCCCTCCTCGCCTTGAGAAGCACCTTGTGGATCAAGGGAAATGGAGGAAAGGCGTAGAAGAGGCCCAGGGTCCACGGCCTTGAGAAGGCATCCCCCTGCAACGAGCCCTGCTGAGGGGGGCCGGCATGAAACAGCCTCAGCTTCGCACTCTCCCTGGAGGCAAACAAGTCCACCTGAGGTGTGCCCCAGTGGGAGAACAGATCGTGTACTACCTCCAGCAGGAGAGACCACTCATGACATGCAGCACCTATCCGGCTTAGGGATCGGCTAGAGTGTTGGAGGCTCCCGCCACATGGATGGCTAGGAAATCCGCCTCCAGTCTGCTCATGAAGGACCAAGTGCAGAGAGCTTCCTTGCACAGGGCAAAGAGTGCATCCCACCCTGGAGGTTTAGGTAGTACATGGTCGTGGTATTGTCCGTCTGGACCTGGACCACTTGACCCTGCACAAACGGAGCGAAGGTGGTGAGGGCTAGTCGGACCGCTTGAAGCTCCAGCAGGTTGATGTGGCATCGAGACTCCTGAGGGGACCAGAGGCCATGCGCTCTGTGCTTCCCCAGATGGGCACCCCAACCAATCAGAGAGGCATCGGTCATTAGAATGACCGTCGGCTCGGGGCGGACAAACGGGATGCCCTCCTGCAGATGAGCTGGAACGATCCACCACTGGAGAGCGTTCCACATCTCCTGGGTCACCGCCACTGGCTGGTCCAGAGGACCGGAGCGCTGTGACCATTGGTGAGCCAGCCCCCACTGAAGGGGACGCATGTGCCAGCGGGCCCAACGAACCACGCTGGTGCAGGCTGCCATGAGGCCCAGGAGGCACAGGACATCCCGGGCAGGGCGCAATTGCCCAACCAGAAATGACTGGGCAAAGGAGGAAAGAATCTCGGCCCTGTCCGCCGGGAGCTGTGCTCTGGCTCAAGAGAGTCGAGCTCTGCCCCGATGAATTGAATCACCTGCGTTGGCGCAAGTTCCGATTTGGCCTCGTAGATAAGGAGGCCAATCTGAGAGCAGACCTGGAGGGCCAGATCCCTGGACTGCTCCACCTCCAGCCTGGAGGGGGCTGCAATCAGCCAGTCATCCAGGTAAGGATACACCCAGACCCTTCGGCGCCGCAGGAATGCTGTCACCACTGCCATGCATTTGGTGAAGACCCTGGCAGCTTGAGAGAGGCCGAAGAGCATGGCCAGGAACTTGTAAAGGGACACCTCGCTCTGAAGCGAAGGAATCCTGGTGGGATTGACGGATTGGGACGTGAAAGAACGCGTCCTGGAGGTCCAGAGAACAGAACCACATGCCTCGTTCCAAGGATGGAATGATCTGTGCCAGAGTGACCATCCTGAAGGTTCGAGACCTTAGGAACCTGTTCAGGTCGTGTAGGTCTAGAATGGGGCGCCAGCCCCCCGTCCGTTTCGGGACCACGAAATACCTGGACACAAACCCTGGGTCTGGTGGAGGATCCGCTACCTTCCTGATCACCTCCTTTTGGAGGAGCAGAGCAATGTCGGCTCGACGAGCAGACAGAGGCTGCCAACCCCATAGCCCCCTGTGGGGCGACGGCTCGATAGGGTGGGGCCTGCTCAAATTCCAGAGGCAGACTTTTCCCTACCACTTCCAACACCCAGCAGTCTGCGGTGATAGTGGACCAGGCGGAAAGGAAGTGGCGGAGCTGTCCCGCCACGGGGGGAACCCAGGGGGGAGTGACAAGGCTGGGGGCGACACCCCTCAACCCGTCACTGGGCAGGCTTGGAGGAAGGACCGGCCAAGGGCCCTTCTGGGCCTTTTCCTCCCGGCTTCCTGCTGCAGGAAGCTGCAGGCTTGGCTTTGGGGTGCCAAGTGCGAGCCTGCTGGCCCTGATACTGGTGTTGCTGGGTCAGACGTGCCGCAGGGGCAGAAGGCCAAAAGGGCTTACGCTGCTGCTGGCGGCTTTTGTCCTTCTGGGCAGACTTGACCGAGTCCAAGGTGGCATTGGACTTCTCAATCCTCTAAAAGTGACCCTCCACGCCGGGACCAAACAAGTTGGTCCCCAGGAAGGGGATGTCTGCCAGCTTGTGCTGGGTATCCGCCATGAAGGTGGAGATCCGCAGCCAAGCTCTGCGGCGCATGGCCACTGCGGCCGCTACTGACCAGGCACAAGAGTCTCCAATGTCCCAAGAGCAGTTTGGAGCTGTTGCTTTGCCACCGCCCTTCCCTGATCCCGCACCTGCTTGACCATAGTCTGGAGGTCAGCCGGGAGATGAGGAATCACCTCATCCAGGGAGCCCAAAAGGGCGTGGGAAAAGTGTGCCATCAGTACGGCCGAACTGGCCTGACGAAGGCCTAAGGAGGACGCAGCGTAATCTTTACGCCCGGAGTAGTCCAGTTTCTTAGGACTCTTTATCGGGTGGCTTGTCCACGTCCTGAGCGTTTCCGGATCACCGGAAAACACTGTCGGTCACCAACCCTCCACAGAGGGGTGCTCCAAGAATCCGGAGAGTGAGCCGGTGGGGACGGCAAACTTCCTGGCCATCCTGGCCGAGGGAGCTGGACAAGAAGCCGGCTGCTGCCATAGCTCCAGGGCCGGACCAACAATGGCTTTGGCCACAGGAAAGGCCTATGTAGGAGAATTCCCTCGGTCCAGTATCTCCGTGAGGGGATACTTGGCCCGCATTGACATGGGTTCGAGCTTCATCCCAGTAGATTCTGAGATGAGCTGAGGCAAACCCATGAACGAGGATGGGCTCTCGTCCACCGACTGTCCCCCAGAAGACTCCAGGTCGAGAGGCCAGGAGAACAGGGAAGAGTCATCGTCAGACTCCAAGGAGTCTGCAAACAGGTGCCGAGGGTCTGAGCCACCCTCCACCTGCTGAGGATGATCAGGAGTGAGGGTGACCGACAACCAATGGGGTAACCCATGACCTGACCGAGAATCCTTGGTCGGAGCCCAAGTTTTTGGTTGTGGAGGCGGGGGTTCCATCACAATGAGTGGTGCAGCTTGTTTTGGCCAAACAACCGGCGCTGGCTCCTCGATGACCACAAGGGGTTGTTTCGGCCACTCAGGTGACAGCCACTTAATAGCCGGGGAAGGCGACGGAGTCGGCTTGCTCCCGGTCAAAAGGAGCTGCTGCCACATCACATCCTCGTAGCGCCGATGCAACTTGCGCCGGAGCCTATCCGAGGAGGACGATGACGAGGATGAGTGGCGCCGTCGCTTCCCTCGGTGCCCAGACCGCCTATGTTGGCTGGACCAAGACCCTCGGTGTTTCCGAGGGTGGGTCTGAGAGGGAGCGGGGGAAACCCGTTCCCCCCCCCCCCGCTCAGGAACCTTAACCAGGGACTCCGGCACAGGCAAGTCCTCGGTTTCCACCTGGGCTTCTCCAGTCGACTGCCCGTCCGACGGGTCGAGAAAAATCTTGACTGCATCGACAGGTGTCTCGGCCAGCTGACTTGACGGGGACACTGTGAAGCCAGCGGCCTTAGCCACAACCTCGATCGAAGCAGAGTGTCAACTATCCGGGGAAGGGGACCTCTCCCGCTCCCATGAATGTCGACGTTGGGACTTACCCTTCGAGTCCTTTTTCTTGGACCGAGAGAAGTGTCCCGATGGCCCCTCTCCCTTAGTAGAGAGGGACTGACAAGGCTCCTTAAATGAAGCTAAGTAGGAGGAGCCCAAGGAGAACGGGATAAATGCCGCGACCGAGGAAGAAGAAGATGCAGCCTGGGCCGCCTCCTCCTCGAGGGCTATCATTTGCTCAAGTTGCTCAGCCGAGCCCGCCGCCGCAGACACCGCCCAATGGGCCTCCTTTGACTTTACTGGAGGAATACGTCTCTCAGGGCACCCAAGTTGAAGTCTGGCAGCACGGTCTTCGAGAACGTTGACAGAGAAGGACTTGCACAATTCGCAGGCCTGCAGATCATGATTGAGCCCAAGGCAGTAAACGCACGTGGAGTGTGGATCGGTCCGAGACATCTTCTGCCCACAAGGGCACCGCTGAAATCCAGGAGTCGACTTGTCCATCGCAGCCGAGAAGGAAGAAAAAGACCAAAGTCTAGAAAATTTAAGTATGAGTTTCGGTTTAACCGACGAGTTAGGATCCAGGCCTAAAACGCAGAGCGCTAAGGAGGGAACCTGAGCTTCCAAGCAGTAAGGAAAATCTGGCGTCATGGGGGCGGAGTCGAGAGTTTTACCACCTGGGTGGGTGGGAGGAGCCAGCTTGAAGACCTTCCGGCAAGATTTAAGGGAGCAAGGAACCTGCCAGTGAGTGTGGATATAACAACATATCCATGTCCCTAGAACTGTACTACCTTACTTCGAGTTTGAGCTCTTGCAGCAGGCTACACCATAAGGACAGAGTACCAAGCAGTACAAGGATAAACTCAGGTCAGATGGGAGGAGGAAAATTCGTGGCCAGCAGAGGCCCTCAGGAAAGAAGTCCTTGAAGGACAGCTAGGCCGAAGCCAGTTCTCTGCCTAGAAGCAACGTCCAAACTGTGCACTGAACTCCAGGTAGCTGCGGCACAAATGTTAGTTGCAGAGACATTTTGCAGAGAAGCGAAAGAAGTGGCACCCCCCTCGGTGGAATGGCCTTTAACCGGGGCTGGTAAAGGCCTGCCGTACTTATTGTAGCAGAAAGTGATACAATTAACCAACCGTTTGGATAAAGTCAGTTTGGTCCACTAGTGCCCCTTTGGATTTCAGGGCAAAGGAAAACAACTGGACAGATTTCCTGTTTGACCGGGTGCGATAAACATAATAATGAATCATCCTATAGACGTCCAGAGTGTGCAAAAGGGCTTCCCCACGATTACAATACTCTGGATAATACACAGGTAAGCGGATGTCCTGATTGAGTGTGAACTCCGATAACACTTTCAAAAGAAACTCAGGATTCGTTCTCAAAGACACCCTGTCTCTGTGAAAAACTAAATATGGCTCTTTGCACATCAGAGCCTGAAGCTCGGATATTCTCCGAGCAGAAGTAATGGCAACTAAAAATAACATTTTTCCACGGCAGAAAGCAAAGCTACCAATCCACGGCTGGCTCAAAATGAGGCAGAGTAAGTTTCTCTAACAAACACAAGAGGTCCCATGGAGGGATAAGGTCCCTGATGGGCAGTTTCAGATGTAACATGCTCCTCAAAAAGGTGTGAGACAGGTCCAACTGAGCAATCGTTTTGATCTCCACAGGTGTGTGACAGGCAGAAACTGCTGAAAGATGCACTTTACTGGAGGAGTAGTGGAGTCCGGAATCTGAAAGAGAGAAGAGATGCTCCAAGACAAAGTTCACAGGACAGATAAAAGGTCTCTGGTGGAAGCCCTTAAGCAGTAGTGCTTCCACTTTATGACATATGTAGCTCTGGTGGAAGGTTTCCTTGCAGCAACCAGAAAGTACAGTTACGTAAGAACTTACCGTAACAGTAGATCTTCGAGAACAGCTCTTGCAGCAGGTTACACCATTAGAACTGAAGCCGGCAGGCGTCAGGACCCCACGGAAAAATTCTAGCTAGCTATCTTCAGCGGGGACCGCCCCCGACGTCGGTCCTGTCCTCCGACGGCCAGGCGCAGGCTAAAAAGGGGCGGGTCCCGCCAGATTCCCCAGTTCTCCGCCGGAGACTTCCGGCCGCAGGCTGACATCGAAATGGGAGACCGAGGAATCACCGTCAGAAGACAGAAAGATATAAATCCCTGCTCAGGAAGACTGAGCCATGCCTCCTCCAAGGGGGAAGGTGGGCGGGAAGGTACCTGCTGCAAGAGCTGTTCTCGAAGATCTACTGTTACGGTAAGTTCTTACGTAACTGTACTATCTTACTTCGAGACACAGCTCTTGCAGCAGGTTACACCATTAGGACTGATTCCCAAGCAGTAACGCTGCCAGAAATTCCGGGAGGAGGAAAATAGGAAGTACATTCCAGGTCCTGAACCTAGGACAGGAGACCCTGTAGCACCGCAAGGCCGAAATCAGCCCTTCGCCTAGAGGCGATGTCCAGGCTATAGTGCCTGATAAAGGTATGCACAGAGCTCCAAGTGGCTGCAGCAGAAATAGCAGAGGTGGAGACGTTTTTGAGTGCTGCAAAGGATGTTGCCACACCCCTAGTAGAATGACCCCGGACCGAGCCCGGGAGGGGCTTTTGTTTTATATCATAACAGTAGGAAATACACTGGACAAGCCAGCGAGACAGAGACTGTTTGGATACTGATTGGTCCCATTCTCTCTCAGAGAAGGAAACAAAAAGCTGTTCAGAACTCACGAGAGGGCTTAGTTCTGTTGAGGTAATACCTCAGGCTGCGGTGAACATCAGGGTGTGGAGCAAAGCCTCCTCTATTTGAATAACTGGAAGTAGGCCGGAAGGTCAATGTCCTGGTTTAGAGAGGAGAGAAGAGACCACCTTAGGTAAAACTTGGGATTAGTCCTCAGGGATACTCTGTCCGGTGGAAAACTAAATAAGGCTCTTTGCACATAGGCGTGAAGTAAGAAATTTTCTCGCTGAAGTAACAGCAACTAAAAATAACGTTTTCCACGACAGAAAACGTAGCTCGCAATCCGCGGCAGGTTCAAAAGGGGGAGCGTGAGCTGTTCCAGGACAAAGAGCAGATCCCATGGGGGCACAGGGTCCCTAATGGGAGGCCTAAGGTGTAACACTCCCCTAAGAAATTCCCGAGAGGCGTCCAATTGAGCTACTGTACGATGACCCACCGGGAGGTGATAGGCAGAAATGGCACAGAGGTGCACCTTAATAGAGGAGTAGGCTAGGCCTGAATGAAAAAGGGAGAGGAGGTAATCCAAAACTACTCCCACAGGACAACCTAAAGGGATGATCTACAGACTCGTGACCATAAACAAAAACAAGCGCCATTTCATGGCGTCAACATATCAGCGTTCTCGGCTTTCTGGCTGCAGAAAGAACCTCTGCAACCTCACGAGACCCGTGACATAAGATGGCTATGTCTCTAGGAGCCAAGCATGCAGGTTCAGAAAGCGTAAGTCGGATGGACTAATGAACCATTCTCCTGAGACAGGAGGTGGGAGCTGAGCGGCAACGGGAGCGGGGTTCCCGATAGTTGCACCAACAAGGGAACCAGATCTGTCTGGGCCAGAACGGGGCCACCAGGATCATGAGTGCGCGTCCCTGCACAGTTTGAGAAGAACTCTGGATCAACGGAAGGGAGGGAAAGCGAGAGGAATCTGTTCGACCAGGAGAGGGATAATCTGCCCGCCAGAAAACACCGAGGCCCTGGATCTAGGCGAGCAAAAATTGGGCAGTTTTTTAGTTGATGGGGATGTGAACAAGTCTAGTTCTGAATTCCCCAACAGAAGAAACAGATCCTCTGCTATCTCTTGGAAGAAGTTCCCTTCGTGGACTCTGGCCAGGATCGACTCAGGCCGTCCTGAAACTGTGTTGTCCACCCGGGAACATGCACAGTGATCAGATTTGGCATGGTGTCCAGATACCAATCCCACACCTCATGGCTTCCTGCAAAGGGGTAAGGTATGGCTCCTTGTTTGTTGAGGTAATACATCACACGCCGTGTTGTCTGTTTGAAACGGGAGAGTACGGTGGGATTACTGACTGAAAGGCCTGCAGGGCATAGAGAACCGCCCTCATCTCTAGGACATTGATGAAGATGAGCTTCCAACAGGGTCCACATACCCTGGGACTTTACCCCGTCCAGGTGTGCCCCCACTCAAGACCTGAAGATCAGTGGTGAGGGCTACCTCCGGGAGGCGCTACTAAACGGGCATGCCTGGAGAGCGACCTCGGGGACTATACACTGCCAGTCTCGGATGACTGAGTTCGTGATCCTGACGGATGCTGCAAGTGGTATTGCCTTTGGTCCCATTGTACCTTGAGCGCCCACTGGGTTACCGCATGTGGAGCCTTGCGAAGGGACAGTAGGAATGGCCACAGCCATGTGTCCGAGCAAGCGGCGGACCGACCTGTGCAGGTACGATCTTGTTCGACGACAAATCCCTTATGAGGGATCTGATGCGCCCGCCTGTCGTCCGAGAAAAGCTCTTCCTGAACAGTGTCCAGGACTCAGCCTATAAACTGCAGTTTCTACGACGGTACCAGGAGAGACTTCTTGTAATTTATAAGAATGCCCAGAGATTGGAACAAGTCCTGGGTGCTCTGAACATATAACAACGCCTCTCTGAGGCGGCCATGAGTAGCCAGTCAGTCGAGTAACGGAACACATAGTGGCCCTGTCTCTCAGAGATGCTGCACGACTGCCATGCACTTGGTAAAGACCCTGGTGCGGATGACAGACGAACGGAAGAGCTCGGAACTGAAAGTGGTGGTCGAGACCTCAGCGCAGGAACCTCTGGTGCACGTGAGCTATGGGGATATGCAGGTATCGTCCTGCATGTCTAGAGACGCCTAAAAGGCGCCTTGTTTCAGCATGGGAATAAGGCCGGAAGAGTCACCATGCGGAATCTTTTGTAGGCGCATCGACACATTGAGGTCCGCTGAGGTCCAGAATCGGACGGAGGTCCCCTGATTTCTTGGGAACCAGGAAGAAGTGGAATAATATCTCGTCCTCTCTGGTTCTCGGGACGTACTCTATCGCTCCTTTTCTTAGGAGCGAGTACCTCTTGCCAGATCAAATTTTTGTGCTGACCCGGATACCGGAGGAACAAAGGAGGCCTCGAGGGTGGCTTTTCTGTGAATTCTATAAAGTGGCCTAGACTGACCAACTGCAGAACCCACCTGTCGGTGGTAATGACCTGCCATCCCGGCAGGAAGTTCGCAATGCGACCCCCGACCATGATTTCCCGTTGATCCTGAGGGGCGGGGGCCGGAAAGGAGTCAGGCTGTGGCGGCAGATGGGCCCGCTGGCTGGGTTGGCCTAGGGGAACGCTGACCTCGGTTAGCGGGCTGTTATCCCTGGGTTCTACGGAAACCGGATCCCCTCTGATGTGTAGCGGAGCGGGGCTGCTGCCTCTGTGTCCGCCCACAAAAACGGCTTTGGTTCCTACGAAAGGAACCAAGCTTGGGTCGGTACATGGCTTGAACCGACCTTACCGCCTTCCCGGCCTCTTGAAGTTTGGTAATGATCTTCTCGGAAGGATTACCAAATAAAACTTCTCCCTCGAATGGAGCGTCCATAATGTTTTTCTGGACATCCGGGGTAAAGCCGGAGACACGTAACCAGGAGTGTCTCCGGAGGCATAGGCCAGAAGCTGCTGCTCGGGCCGATGAGTCCGCGGAGTCGTACGCGGCTCGAAGCACTTGGGTCCCCACGTCTGAACCCGTACGGAGGAGCTGGAGCATCTCCTCCTTCTGCTCACCTTCGGGCAGCTTTTCAGCCACCTCCAGACCCTGTTCCCACAAAGCGCTCTGGAATTGAACCATGTGGGTCAGGTAGTTCAGGATCTGACGGCGCAGGTAGCGGAAGCGACGTCTGCCCTGCCCAGTGCATCCAACTGTTTGGACTCTGGGTCCCGTGGCAGGGTGCTCAAATGTTGCGCCTCTGTGACCGGTCATGTGAGGCTGTGAGACCAGAGAGTCGGCTGAGGCTGCTCTGTCAGGTACTGGTCGTCCTTAGGAGCCTTGTACAGATGATCAGCTTTCTTCGGCACCGCCGGGAGCAAATGTGGACGCTTCCACGCTGCCTTGGTGACGTCCATGAAAGTGTCCACCAAGGGTGGTACCACCACAGGCTTGGGGTCCTTCTGCCGAAGATATTTGGCAAGGCGCAACCTTTCGGGGTCTAGTTCTTCTGCATCCCATCCCATGTTCTCCTGGATATGTCGCATAATATCCATGAACGAGGGGTCATCCGGAGGAGATCTCGGTGTCTCACGTGGGTCCGGAGAAGGGATGGAGAGGAGATGGGGATAAGATCTAGAGGAAGAGTAGACTGATCCCGTGTCCTCCGTCGACGGCGAACATCGGTGTCTCCTGGATCTCTTGGGGCTGGGTGATCCAGGAGAGGATTTGGATGGAGGTCTCCGTTTTTCTGATCTTCCCCTGGGAGAGGATCCAGGCTCCCGGGGGAGGTGAGGCCTGCAGACCCCGAAGGGGCCGTGCACGGGAGGAGCGGTGGGGCCATGTCCTTTCATGGTGTCCCACCAGTAAGTGAAGAGATCCTTCACCCGCTATAGAAAGTCCCGACGACGGCCCAGGCGCCGGTGGGCGGTCGTCGGGTCCCGGCGTCGGCTCCACAGGGGCCTCGGGTAAAGGCGAGGGGGTCCTGGGAGTTTCGGCGAGGCCAGGGTTGCCCGTCTGGTCCTCGGGCTGCGTTAAGTCCTCCTCAGTCAACGTCTCCTGACCGACGTCGGTCGGAGGCGTGGGAGCCCTCTTCTCAGGCAGAACGGACGCCGGTCCCCCAACTGGTGTCCACTGGGATGGTTTGGCCGACGACGGCTCCAGGGAGGAATGACGTATGGCCGACGACGGTCGGGCCGGCATCGGGTCCACAGGTCTCTTCAACGGTGTGAGCTCCAAAGTTTTGCGTGAGGCACAGAAGACGACCGGACGTCGGGAGCCAAAGAGCGGGAACCCGACTTATGATGATGGTGGTGGCGCTCCCCGGACTTCGCCAAGGCCTTGGAAGAGGAGGACGACGACGGCCTGGCGGACTTGGCCTGAGAAGAAGGCTTTCTTACCTCAGCCGGGGGAGGCTGAGAGCTGGCCCTGGAAGAAGAGCGGTCGGACCGAGAACCGGAGCTGCGGGACTCCGAAGCCCTGGACGGAGACCTGGAAGGGGCCTTCTCCCTTCTTTTCTCCGCGTGCTTGTGGGATTTGGACGAGGATTCCCCCTTGGAGGACATGGTCTTCAGTTTTTCCTCCAACAAAAAAGCCTGGAGGGCCTTCTGACGTCGGATCCTTGTTCGGCTGTTAAAGCCCTGGCAGAACGAACAGGCCCGGGTATCGTGGTCTGGGCCCAGGCACCTAACACAGGCCATGTGGGGGTCCTTGAAGGGGATCTGTTTCCATAAGCACACTTGGAGGGATGACGGAGGTGGAGAGGACATCAGCAACAATCTTGCTTGAAGAAAAAGAATTTCCCGGAGAGCTCTGAACCACCGTCATGGCATAGACTGGAACCCGAGAGGTCCGAGACATGCAAGTCGACGGGGAAAGAACTGTAACTATGGGACGCCTCTTGTACCACACGCTGATCGCCGGAGGCGGATCACGTCAATATGTCCCCGCTGAAGATAGCTAGCTAGAATTTTTCCATGGGGCCCTGACGCCTGCCGTCTTCAGTTCTAATGGTGTAACCTGCTGCAAGAGCTGTGTCTCGAAGTAAGATCCTTGGTGACCCTAGAGGAAACTCCAAAGCAGGCCTTTGCTAGGTCCGGAGGAGCCAAGCTTGCAGATGCAGAAACCTGAGGTTCGGATGGACTAGGGTGCCTTGCTTCTTAAAGAGTAAGTGTGAGGTCAGGGACAGGGAAATTGGAGGTTCCAAAGCCAACCGCTGAAGCAGGGGGAACCAGATATGTCAGGGCCACAGAGGTGCGATCAGGATACAGTCCTCTCCTTCCGAATGGAGTTTGAGCAGGACCCTTTGGAAGAAAAGCATTATGAAAATCTCCCTGTCCAGCAGAGGGACAACATGTCTCGCCAGAAAACACCAGGCCCTGGATCTAGCAAGCAGACACTGAGCAGTTTGGCATTGGACAGGGATGTGAAGAGGTCTAGTTCTGGGCATCCCCACCTTTCATACAGGCCCTCCGCTATAGACTGGAGAAGCTCCCACTCGTGGACCTTGGACCGAGATCAGCTTTGGTGGTTGACCAAGGTGTTTTGGGACTCCTCGACCATGAACAGCGGTGAGAGTCAGACCGTGCTCTATGGCCCAAAACCACACTCGCATGGCCTCCCTGCAGAGGGGATACGAGTGACTGCCCCCTTGCACACTGATGTAAAAGACCACGGACATATTGTCTGTCTGAACCAACAGGGGGCCTGGAAGGAGGTCTAGCTGGAATGCCTGTAGAGCAGAGAGAATTGCCTTCATCTCTAAGATGCTGATATGCAGAGCTTGTTCCAATGGAGACCACATGCCCTGAGTTTGGTGATTCCAGAAGTGGGCTCCCCATCCTAGACACAATGCATCTGTTAGGATCTGCTGACAGGAATCTCTCTGAAAGCAAGCTCCTAGCTCCAAGTTGGGAGGAGTAAGCCACCATGTCAGCATTTGAGACACCACTGGGCAACTCTCACGTAGAGTCACGCCAAAGGAACAGTCACTACCGCTGCTGCCTTATGGCCGAGGAGCTGAAGGAATGTTCGGGCCAGAAACTGGCAGGAAGAGGAGATCCTCAGAGACAGTGCCCGAAGACAGTCTACTCTGTCGGATGGGAGAAAGACCCTTCCTAGGGTGGTGTCCAGAACCGCTCCGATATATTGCAGCCTTTGGCTGGGCCAAGGGGACAATTTGGGGATGTTCAGTGTGATCCCCTGCTCCCTGAACAGCGTGAAGGTGTCCGACAGGGTGGACAGCAGCCGATCTCTTGTGGGGGGCTGTCAGAAGCCAGTCGTCTAGGGAGGGATAGACGTAACAGCCCTGTCTCCTGACAGCCACAGCCACTACTGCTTTGCACTTTGTGAAGACGCGCGTTGTCGAAGAAAGGCTGAAGGAAAGGCCCTGAACTGGTAGTGTCCCCCAAGGTGAACCTCAGAAACCTCCTGTGGGCAGACAACACCAAGATGTGAAGGTAGGCATCCTGTATGACGAGAGAGCAGAGCCAATCCCCTTGGTGGAGCATAGGGAGAAGGCCTGGCAAAGTCACCATCCGGAACCTCTTATACTTAATGTAGGTGTTCAGGAGGCTGAGGTCCAGGACAGGATGAAGATCCCCCGTCCTCTTGGGAACCAAGAAGAAGTAGGAGTAGAATCTTTTTCCCTGTTGACACGGAGGAACAAGTTCAATAGCCCGTTTCGACATGACTGCCTGGATTTCGGCATGGAGAAGGGCAGCGTGGGATGGCGAGTAATGGGAAGGTACTAGAGAATTGTCCGGAGGTATCTGAAGAAACCCTAGGGCGTGCCCTTTCTGCATGAGCTGGAGTACCCAGGCATCTCATGTGATTTTGGTCCATCCCTCTAGATAGATGGAGAAACGACCCCCTACTACCCAAGAACTCTACTGGAGGAGGGGGGGTTGGGCAAGGAGTCAGGCTGAGGCTCAGGACTGGGCAAGGAGACATGGAAAGTTTTGGCATTCTTAGGTCCCAAGGCTCCTGAATGCTGAGAGATGGCCTTGCATCTGAAAGCTCCTCTTGCTTGCTGCCCTTTGGGTTGTTGCCCTATGGGGTGACAAAAAGGCTTCTGTCTAGCAGGGGCTGGCTCCAACTTATACATTTTTTGTTTTGTTTTTTGAAATCTCTCTTTATCCTTCTGATCACCCACGTCATTCCACTCCTTCGAGCTCACTCATGCCACTCACCCGACACACTGAGTCGGCCCCTAGAGTACCCCTGGTGACTCCTACCTTCCTCCCTCCGTGAAGCACCTTGCACAGCAGAGTCTGCCCGTGATTCCTGGACTGGGTGGCTGGAGCAGCCGTCATCTAGGATCAGCAATTGGTTTTCTGCCGTTCTGTGCTCACTTATCCAGGGACACCGGCTCGGGTGGAGCAGTCTTCGCCGCCTGCCAAGTGCCTTACAGCCCTCCCCACTCTCCCCCCATGCAGGAGCCGCCAGTGCCCAGAGAGTCGGTGCTTCCAACGCCTCAGGACGCCGGGTGCATTAAGCACCCCAGGTTCCACTCCCCGAAGGAGGACACAGCATCCGCTGGGACGCCAATCCTCCTTCCCCTGCCGACCCCCGACAACCCGAGTCCGTACACGAATCCGGGTCGCCGGCGTGATGCGAGGTGTGGCGTCCAGCGCCTCAACCCTCAGCACCACCAGGCCGGCTGACTTGTACATTTTGTGAATGGACTGGACTGCTTTGCCAGAGTCATGGAGACCTGTAATGATCTCCTTAGTATCCTCTCTGAAAAGAACAGACCCTTGAAAAAGGGCATCCAGGATAGCTTACAGGAGGTCCCGATGGAAAACAGAAACCCTGAGCCACAAGTACCTCCCTCAGACAGACTCCAGTAGTGGCAGCCCTGGCACCAGTGTCTGCTGAGTCATAGGTTGCACACAAAACGTGTTTTCCCAGAAATGTCCAATAACTCTGTCATTTTAGAGGAGTCAGGCTGGGCCTGAGCCAACTCTAGAGCCTTCTTCCATACAGACTTCTGGTACTGTACCATATGTGCTAGGAAGTTTAGTGACCTAATGGTACAAGTGGCCGAGGAGAAAACTTTATGGCCGAACTGATCCAGCCTCCTGGATTCCTTGTTCCGGGGCTGGAAGTTCATATGGAGAGGCTGTCTAGACCTGCCATGGGCCACTGTTAAGACCACAGAATCAGCCCGTGGCGGTTCTCCAAAGAAAGCCTTATTCTTTGGGGTCCTGTAAAGTCTGTCCACTTTTTGGGGGACAGCTGAAGCTGAAGAAGGATGCCTCCAGGAAAGCTTGGTGACGTCCTGGAATGGGGCTGCCAAAGGAGGCACGATCAGTGGTTTAGGGTCATTCAGATCCAGAAACTGAGCTAGCTGATGCCTTTCTGGGTCCATATCCTCAGTGTCCCACTGAATAAGAAACTGGACGTGACGCATCACGTCCAAGAAAGTGGAGTCATCTGGAGGTGACTGTGGGGAATCTTTATGAATATCAGGCTGAGGAAAAGAACACTACTCCGAGAACCTGGAAGAGGTAGACAAGCTCCTCTCAGAAGACCCCAAGGAAGTGTAGCAGGTGTAAGAGCGTTGGGACCAATGGCTGTGACAGCGATGTTGGTGCCTGGAGGACGACCGCGACAAAGAACGCCGTCTCCGTCCTGAATGTCGTGGGAACTCTCGTCAGAATGGTCTGGAGCAGGGGCAAGCCTTTTTGGTGGCGGCGAAGGCTTCCTGGGTGGTGGAGGAGTGGGTTGTTTAGGACAGGCCTGAGGGACCCTTGAGGGAATCAATCAATATCTTTATTTAACCAGGCAGAACACCATTGAGCATAACTCATTTGCAAGATGGACCTGGAGGAGATGCACGTCAACAAACTGGCACAGTCATAAGTACATTGGCAGACAGAATACAAGTATTTACAATTAACAGAGCATGGCAGTTTCATAAAAAAGCAATAGTATGAACACTATAATGGCAGGCATATGATACAGACAAGTGCAAATGCAGACAGAATACAACTACATGCAATTTATATACAAGGCAGTTACACACAGCAATGACAGGCCATTATCTGGCTGACCGAGATGTCTAGCCTAATGTAAAGCATGGCCCTTGTATAGTGTGCACAGTATAAGCACAGGGTGTACACAATGTATAGAGAAGAGTAAACAAGGGTTATTAAAGAGGATGTAGTGCTCAGAGGGGAGAGGTGAAAGCAACTACATTCAGAGACACAGTTTAACATTGGACAGGTAGGGTTAAGTCTAATGTTAGTGTGGAGAGATGGTTCAGTTGCTTACAGGCAAGGATGAGAGACAGACAAGAGTAAAAATAGAGCCAGAATTTAAGGGGTGTCATTGACGGAAGCAGCTGCAAGTCTCCTGAAAAGATCGCAAAAAGAGGTTTTTAAAGGAGAACAGCAGCACTGGTGAAACGAACTGTAGTGTTTTTCGTGCATTCTTCCAGAGGACAGGGAAGGCATGGCTTATTGCCACTTTACCAAAGTGCATCCTAACTTTGGGGATGGAAATGAAAATGTAAGAGAGACTTCTTAGCAGATAGTTACCAGGGTTGCAGGCAGGTAGACAATCCTTGATGTACTGAGGCAGCTCATTAGTAATGGCTCTATAAGTCCAGAGCACAGCATTATGTCTCCTGAAGCTAAGTGAGCACCATCCCACTCTCTTGTAGAGAGTACAGTGGTGTGTTGAATAGGGGGCACCAGTAATGAACCTAAGCACCTGGTAGAAAAATTGCAAGACTTGACAGTAGAGCATTATTTATTGGAGAGACTGATAGCAGGGGCTATGGGACAAAAGGAACAGTCTGAACTCAGATGGAGGTCTTGGGTTTTCAATTCAGCAAGAGACCCCACATGTCGAGTGTCGAGTTTGGAGAGGGCCACACTCAAGCTGTGCCATACAAGACGTCTGCATAGTCAAGGAGGGGCAGGAACGTTGTTTGTGCCAACTTTCTTTTCCCCTTACGAGTTAGCAAGTGCCTGATTCTGAAGAAGATTCCAAGCCTCTGCTTAAGTTTTTTTGAGATTTCTTCAATATGGACTTTGAATGAAAGTTTAAAGTCTATCCACACCCCCAGGAATTAAAGGATTCCATGTAGCCCAATGGTTCGCCAAGTAAGTTGAGGATTTGTGGGACTGTCCCCACGGTGCAGGGACTGGAAAAGTTCATTGATGGGGTGAAGATCATGGGCTTCATTTTCTTGACATTTAACAGGAGCTTAAGAGTACAGTAGAATAGTCCGTAGGTGGTTAAATTCTGTTTAGAGGTCATTACACACTTGTTCCAAGGTAGGTCTGGCTACATGCAACACGGTGTCGTCAGCGAAAAGGTGGATATTTGCTGATCTGATTCCGGCATTTAGGTAATTTATGTAGAAGGCAAACAAGAGTGGGCCAAGGATGGACACTTGGGGTATCCCTCTTGGTAGAGTTTTCAAAGGGAAGAGGTCGCCCAAAACCTGTTGGTGATGGTCGGTGAGGTAGTTGGAAAACCACTCAAGGGCCAGATTGTGAACGCCAATATTCCTTAAGGCGGCCAAAGGCAAGGTGTGGTCCACTGTATCAAGGACTTTGCTAAGGTCAAGAAACAAGTGGGCATACATAGTCAGATCCGGTAAAGAAGCCTGATTCGCCTTAGGCAAAAGGTCCCCTTTAATGGTGTTCCACCATGAATTAAACAGTGTCCCCACGTCTGACAACATGACAAGGGAGTTCCTGGGTGGGGTTCAGTGCCAGGGGCGGGACATCAGGTGTAACCAGGTGTCAGCTCTGTTGTGTGGCCGGCCCTGTCGTCAGGTCTGGGGATGTGCACGTAGGCAGCAGTGTCTCTCAGGTCAGATTAGCCGTGTCCAGGTTATCGGTGGCTAGGTTACCTGGCTTAACTTAGTTTATTTGAACAGAAGAAGGCATTAGCCCATCGAGACTGGTCCCCACACAATGTGGGACAGAGTTAATTTTCCCCATTCCAGATGTCCAATTCATTTTTAAATCTAGTAATATTTTTTATGTTGATCAGATCCTGAGGATGCGTATTCCATATTCTAGGGGCCCTAATGGTGAAGAAATTACCCCTTTTATTAGTTTTATAAGACTTCACCTCGAGTTGTTTATTATGTAACCTTGGGACCAGTCTTCTATTTGAGTAAGACAGTCCACATTGTGGCATCAGGTTATCGATCATCAGGTCGTCCAGCACTGATGTAGGAGGCGCCGGGTTAGCTGGCGATAGTTTGGAGGGCATCGGCTTAGGAGAGGTCTGTGGGGGTGACGCTGGAGGGGGTGTTGCCTGGTTCGACCCTGGGGAAGCGGGTGTTGAAGACGTCAGGGTCTGACAACAACTGTCAAAGATACTGGCCCACGTCTTTTGCTTGAGGGAGCGAACTCCAGCCTGAAGTTCCTGCTCCTGGCACCGCTTCTTGTTGCTGGACCCTGACGTCCGGCCCGACGAAGAGGACATCCCAGCCGGGCAGACAATGGGTTCCTGCCTGCCGTCCGAAAAGAAGATGGCTGGTCTACCTGGCTTAGGCCTGGAAAGATGCTGGAAGGGCCTAAGGTTCAGGGGAGGAATGGCCGACGAAGGCCTTTGCCCCAAAAATCCCACGCCAGACATCAGGACTAGGGCGGGGGGCTTCATCAACGGGAGCCCAGAGGGAGTTATGGCTGCTGGAGGGGCAGAGTCCGATCTCCCATGGGAATGGGGACGTGAAAAAGCCACCTTCTTATGCAGTGACCTGGAGCGGGAGTCTGATCTGGGTCTCTCCTTGTCCTTGTGGTGACGTTTCCCACTCGTCTTCTTGTCTTTACGGGAAGAAGATGGCAAAGTCCCAGGGACCAAAGAAAAGGAGCCATGGCTGGATGGGGTCCTCTGCATGGCGGGTAGCTGCTGCTCCAACAGGTGGCTCTTCAAGGCCTTCAGGTGGCGGATCCTCGTTCTGTGGTTAAAACTGCAGCAGTACAGGCAGGCCTCAGAGTCATGGTTGGGGCTTAAGCAGGTCGAATGACCATCTTTCGATGGTATCTGTTTACTGCAGGCGCACTTATATTTCCACCGCTCAGAGGAAGATGACAGAAGAGACATGCCATGGAGAATCACTGGTTTTGGACAACAAATAAGCGCGAAAAATGCAAAAATGGCGGTCGACTGGTAGCAGGAGGCATCCATGGAGCTGATGTGCATAGGTCGAGAGCGGGAAAAGAATCAAGGTGGGGCTAGGGACCTCCCCCTTTATACCACTGGATGACGTCGGGGGCCGGCAAACGTCAGGGGATGGTCCCCACTGTATACTGCAAGCTAAAAGTTTTCCATGGAGTCCTAGTGCCTGGCGGCATAGTCCTTATGGTGTAACCTGCTGCAAGAGCTCATACTCAAAGTAAGATCTACTATGTCAGTAAGTTCTTATGTAACTATTCTATCATATTTCGAGGGTACCTCTTGCAGCAAGCCATCACCGGTAGGACTGAGTTCCAAGCAGTTCTCATGGCACAGGCAGGCAGGACATGATGGTTGGCTGGCAAGGATGACAGCCTATGAGAGAAGGCCTTGGAGAACCAATAGGCCAAAACTGGCATGCCTCCTAGAGCCAATGTCTAGACTACAGTGCTTGGTAAAGGTGTGGACCGAACTCCAGGTGGCTGCAGCACAAATGTCAGCAGCAGACGCACTGCAAAAAGCAAGCTACTGAGGCAGTCATGCCTCTTGTGGAATGGCTTTTAACAGTCCCAGGAAGTTCTGTACCATATGTCTGGTAACAGTAAACAATACAATTGGCCAACCACTTAGAGAAACACCATTTGGAAACTGGGGAGCCCTCTCTCCCACAGGTGAACGAACAAACAACTTACTGGACTTAGACAAGTCCTTAATCCGGTGTGTATAGTATCTCAGAATTCTGTGTACAACAAAAGTATGGAGCAGTGCCTCCCCCAATCAGAATGTTCCGGGAAATAAACAGGTAGATAGATGGACCGATTTAAAGTAAACTCTGATACCACCTTAGAAGAAACTTAGGACTGGTACGCAAATACACCTGGTCTTTTGGAAAACTAAGTAAGGCTCCTTACACATGAGGGCATGAAGATCTGAAATATTTCAAGCAGAAGTAATGGCAACCAAAAATACTTTCCATGACAGAAAACGTAGCTCGCAAGACATGGCCGGTTCAAAGGGAGGCAACGTAAGTTGAAAAGTGTGGGACACAGCAAGCTGGGCCACTTTGTGCCCGTCTACAGGCAGACAGTATGCCGAGACGGCAGAAAAATAAGGACCTCTAGGCCTATCCAGTCTGTCCATTTCCCCTGCCTACTGTAAAAGCCGCAGAACGTACTTGATCTCCGGCTTTACCTCCTCGTTCCTATTGCTAGGGTTCCTCGTGCCTGTCTCATGCATGTTTGAATTCCCCCACTGTGTTTGCACTCACCACCTCTGCTGGGAGTCTATTCCATGCATCCACCACCCTTTCCATGAAGAAATATTTCCGTCCACTACCCCTTAGGTCTACCCCCTTCCAACCTCACGTCACGCCCCCTCATTCCTGGACATCTGCTCTTCTGAAAGATGCTACCCTCTGGTACCCTATTTATGCCTTTTAGATATCTGTAGGTTTCTATCATATCTCCCCCGTCTCTCCTCTTCTCCATGGTATACATATCGAGGTCTCCCAGTCTCTTCTCGTATGACTTTAGGTGCATGTACCTTAATAGAAGAGTATCTTAAACCCAAGTCCGAGAGGGACAGGAGGTACTCCAGGACTTGATCCACCGGGCAGGTGAAAGGATCCAACTGGTGCAAAGCAGACCACAGAGCAAAGCGCTTCCATTTCATGGAACAGGTGATCCTGGTGGAGGGCTTCCTGACTGCCACCAACACATCGGCTACCCTGGGGGACACCCCAAATTTGGCTGTGGCTACGTCTTCAGTAGCCATGTGTGGAGATGAAGTGACTTGAGGTCCGAATGGACTAGGGTGCCCTGGTCCTAGAAGAGCAAGCCGGTGCACCAGGGCAGGTCAGCGGAGGTTCCACCGCCAGTTGCTGCAGCAGGGGGAAACCAGATCTGGCGAGGCCGGAATGGGGTGATGAGAATCATCATCACCCCTTTCATCTGGAGTTTGATTAGAACTAATTGAAGGAGTGGGAAAGGAGGGAAGGCATACAGAAATGTCCCTATCCAGGAGAGGGACAACGTGTCTCACCAGAAAACTCCAGGCCCTGGACCTAGTGAGCAGAAATGCAGCAATTTCGCATTGAGTGGGGATGCAGAAAGGTCCAACCCAGGCCAACCCCATCTGTCGAAGAGGTCTTCTTCCACCAAGGTCAGAAGTTCACACTCATGAGCCATGGACTGCGAACGGCTTAAAGTGTCCGTCAGGACATTTTGGACATTATGAACATGGAAGGCTGAGAGCTGTAGACTGTGCTTGACGGCGCAATACCAGACCCTCATTACTTCCCTGCACAGAGGGGTAGGAATGAGTTCCCCCTGCTTGTTTATATAACAACGCACATATTGTCCATCTAAACTAAGCACAGAACCAGAAAGAACAGAGTCTGGAAGGCCCGAATGGCACACAAGACTGCCTGTATCTCCAGAATATTGATGTGGAGATCCTGCTTGCACTCAGACCAGTCCCCCAAGTCTGGCAAGACCTCATGTGGGCACTCCAACCGAGGCTTCAAGCATCGATCGTGAGAATCTGCTCAGAGGGCGCAGCAGTGAAAGTCACCCCCGGAAACAGGTTGCTGGGCTCCAGTCACCACAGAATTACCTTCTTGACTGGGCTTCGACACCAGTACTAACTGATCCGGGGGGGGGGGTCTACCCATTGGTTCCATTGCACCCAAAAGGTCAACTGGGGAATCCTCATATGTAGCCTGGCTAAGGGAACCATTGCAATGGCTGCGGCCATAGGCCCTAGAAGCCCGAGGAAGTCCCTTGCCTGAACATGGTGGCTGTGAAGCAGGAGGTGGGCCTGAGTCATGAGTCGCTCTGCCCTGTCTGGAAGTAAAAAGGCCTTGCCCAGAGCCGTGTCCAGGATAGCCCCTTTGTAAAGGAGGCACTGGCAAGGGGTAAGGAAGGACTTGGGCAAACTGATGGTAATGCCCAGGGACTAGAACAAGCTGAGAGTATCTTCTACAGTCTGCAAAAGGTGGTCCCTGGATGGGGCCGCCAGGAGCCAGTCATCCAGGTACATAAAAACCCTGTCTCAAGGTTGCAGCCATCACCACCAGGCACCTGGGGGCCGAGGAAAGGCCAAGGGGCAGGGCCCAAAACTGGTAGTGCTCCACATGACTTGCAAACAGAGGAAATGCCTGTGGGCCGTAGAAACTCTGACGTGCAGATAAGCATCCTGCATCTTCAAGGAGCACAGCAAGTCCCCATGGTGGAGCAGAGGCAGTAAACCCTGCAAAGAGACCATCCTGAAACGTTTGTACTCTATGTACAAGTTGAGACTTCTCAGGTCCAGGATGGGGCTGAGGTCCCCTGTTTTCTTGGAAACCAGGAAGATGTGGCAGTAGTACCCCTGATGGGAGAAACAGGCTCTATGGCCTTCTTTTGCGCCAAAGTTTCAGTTTCTGCCTGTATGAGAGGAACATGGCTTGGTGGATATGTGGACATCCCTGGCAGATTTGAGGGGGGCCACTCCAGAAACGCTCTAGTGTGCATGTGCTCTATAAGCTGAAGCACCCAGTTGTCTGTCATAATGGCCCTCCACCGGTCTAGGTGAAGGGAGAAGTGACCCCCTACAGCCACCTCCTGAAGCCCTATGAGGGGCAGGCCGGCAAGGAATCAGGAGGTGGGGCAGCCCCTGATTGGATGCGGAGGCACTTTTGTGGCCCAGGAAGAGCATAGGGCAGGCTGCCCCTGGCTTATGCTTGCCTTGGGCCTTAGGAGCAGCACCTGACTGCCTCTTGGAGGAGCAAAGAAAAGGGGCATTATGACCCAATTGTGGCTGGGTGCGGTACATGGAGTGGACCAACTTTAGGGCTCTCCTCGAGTTTTGGTGCTCACAGATTATGTGCTGGACCTCGCCACTGAACAGCTTGGACCCATGAAAGGGGGTGTCCAGAATACTGGACTGAACATGAGGGACAAAGCCCGAGACCCTGAGCCAAGCATGGCGCCGCATATCAATGTCTGCTGCCACCACCCATCCACAGGTGTCCACTGCATCATACGTTGCCCGTAGGACATGGGTACCAATGTTGGACCCCATCTTGAGGGCCTTTAAGAGTCTGCTGTTTGGAAGGGTCATCTGGCATCACTGTGACTAACTCCCTAGCCTGGTCGCACAGCAAATTTTGGTACTGCACCATGTGAGCCAGATAGTTAAGGGTCCCGATGACGAGAGTGGCTGAGACACACTTGCCCACCTGGATTCCCTGTCTGGAGGGAGGGCACTGAGGTGCTTTGGACGCTTGATGCAGTTGTGTCCCATGTTGATGACCACTAAATTGACCTTGGGATGCTCCACGAAAAAGGACTTAGCTGGAGGATGGTAAAGTCTGTGTGCCTTTTTAGGTACCGCAGGGATAGTGTGAGGGTGAAACCATGCGACACAAGTAACACCATCATATGATTCAACCATCAGGATGACTACAGGGGGCACACCGTGCTAGTGAAGGTAAATGGCCAGGTGGCGGGGCTTGAGATCCTGCTTCTCAGTCTCCCACCCCATCGTAGGCTGGATATGTCTCATTATATCCATTAAAGTGGGGTCATCCAGTGGAGATTTGGGGATGTTAGTGGCTTCACTTTCATCCTCCAAAGAGACCCCTTCCAGTGAGGACGATTCTGAACTGGCTTCATCAACCATGGGAGAAGACCTCAGCCCCACTATCGCCATGAGAATCAGCCAGGTGAATGGGGGTACTAGCGTCCATAAGTGTAGGAGGGATGCTGGGAGGCCGGCGAGCAGAGCTCTGAGAAGTAGTGCCTCTAGGAGGCCCCTGGGGCTGAGAAGGCTGGGGCAGACCCAAATGAGGGGCCTGCAACTGCATAAATGCCCAAAGTACCCATATCAGGCCGAGGTAATCCACGGGAGCTGGAGCTGGACCCCCGAGGCACTGAGTAGTTGGATACGGGTAGGCTGGCGCCGGACCCCCTGGCACTGGAGTAGGGTATCCAGGCTGCAGTTCAGGAGGTATGGGTAGAGACGCAGGCGTCGTTCCTCTAGGCTGTGAAAGCCCTGCCAGTGTCAGGGTGGGGCTGGTGCTGGACCCGCGGGTTGCGGGAGTACAGGAGCGGCCCAGTGGGCAACGACCTTGGAGACGCCAGGGCAGAATGCACCTGCGTCTGGTGAGTAGAGACCAGCGCCAGAGAAGAGGGCCCCACTGGCAATGGCTGGGGGGCACAGGGCTCGTGCAGGTGCTGGTGCCCAGCGATGTTTGTCCCTACGACTAAGGGGTAGGCCCGGAGGTCCCGGAGACAGAGACCGGCATCGAAGGTGTGGGTGACAGGGCGGCAGTGTGAGAACCGGCGTTAGCAGCACCTGCACCGATTGGAGGAGATCTAGTAGAGTCTCTTGCAGAAGAGCCCACTGAAAACAAGGGCAGGAAAAGTAGGGGCTGTGGGGCAAGGACACATGTACCCTGTCACGAGAAGCTGCCGCCAGTCACAGAGATCCAGGCAGGCAGCGGAGCCACCAGCAGTCCTGAGGGAGACCGGGCATGCTGGGTCTCGGAGGTCTAATCCCAGAGGAAGGAAGACCCCGAAGTAGTTCATGAAGGAGCCTTGTGTGGTGACCACAAGCGGGTGGAAGACCAGGGATGGTACCGGTCTTTGTGCTTCACTGAGGACTTATCCTTCTACTTGGATGAGGAAAAGCCTGATGAGGGGGCTGGGGAAGCAGAGGAGCTCCCATTCCATCTAAGTGACCTTATGCTCAAGGATGTGGCTCTTGAGGGTCCTTTGGCATCATCTTCTGGTGGCCAGATTAAACTTCTGGCAGGCCTGAACGTTGTGGTTGGGGTCTAGACAGAAAGCAGAATGGTCATCCTTATCCGGGATCTGTTAGCCAAAGGTGCACTTAGTGGAGCATTCGGCATCTGAAGAAAGCTAAGACGACAAAAAGAGCAGACAGAAAAACTGTTGATATTTACTCGACTAAAGAAAAAAGAAAGCGCAGTTATAAAACATGGGAAAACCGACGAATGACTGCAGCTGCGGCGGAGTCTGTGGTCCGACGTGTGCTGGTCGATGGCGAGAAAGAACTGAGGAGGGCTTGGGGACCACCCGCCTTATGTATGATAGGCAGACATATGATGCTGACGTCGGAGGTGGGAGGCCCCCTCTGGTATACTGCTAGCTAGAAAGGTTTCTGTGTGGTCCAAGTGCCTGACAGCAGAGTCCTACCGGTGATGGCCTGCTGCAAGAGATACCCTTGAAGTAAGATCTTCTTGTATTCTATGAAGAAATTCAGATCTCTTAGATCCAGAATAGGCTACAGGTCCCATCCACTTTGGGACAAGGAAGTATATGGAGAAAAACATGTGTTTCTCTGTTCCAGAGCTACAGGTTCTATGACCCACTTTTGGAGCAGAGTCTGACCTTCCCTCTACCAACACGGACATGTGCCCTGTTGGTTATGATGTCAGCACAGGTAAGTGATTGATCTGGAGGGGTATCTAGAAGCTCCAGGGCATGACCCTTTCCTACGATCTCCAAAACATATGCATCTGTAGTCACCTCCCTCCACTGGTTCAAGGGGAAGGAAGACACCCCCCTACAACCAGCCCTGGAGAAAAAAGTGGTTGGTGTTGTATCAGCAGTCAAGCTGAGCTGGTGGGGGTGGTTCCACTATCTTTAGGTGCTTTTAAATGGGCACCTAGGGTTGTGTTGGGACTGGCAAGGCTCCTGCACCTTTGAACCTTCCTGGCTGTCTGAAGGTAAAGCGCTGCTCCCTGATACCAACTGGACAAAAAACAAACAGGTTGCTCACCTGTAACAGTAGTTCCAGGAGTGGTATATGTTGTTTATCCACACTTTTTGGCATGTCCCTTTCCCCTTTAATTCTTGCCGGAAGGTCTTCAGGCTGGCTCCTCCCACCCACCCGGGTGATATAACCCTCAGCTCCGCCCCATGACGTCAGATCTTAGCCTGCTGGAACCAGGTTTGTGCGTTGAAGCTAGGGAGGTCGGGTGGGTCAGCATGGATAAACAACATATACCACGCCTAGAACTACTCTTACAGGTGAGTAACATGTTTTTCTAGGGATGTGGATATGTTTGTCCACACTTCTTGGCAGACTCCTAGCAGTTCTCTGGGAGGAGGAAGGCAAGGCGCACACTCCCCTACTTAGGGCATCTGTCTGTATTCCCCTCCCCTGCACTGTGCCTGAAAATAGGCAGAATTTGTCTAGTGCACTTACCCGGTCAACAAAAACTAAATAAATAAATAAACAGAGACTGGAGAACTGAGGCCCCAAAACCAGCATTCCGGTGTGACTCTAGGTCAATGTGGTAGCGCGTGATGAAGGTGTTTGCTGCCTTCCAGGAAGCAGCCCTGCAGATTTCCTGGATAGGGATACCTGCCACTGACACAGCATTATGGCAGGTGGAATGAGCCCTTAGCCCTATGGGAGACTCCCTATCTGCCAACCTATAGAAGAGATCAATGAAAGATGTAATCCATCTGCCAATTGTCCACTTTGCTGCAAGTCTGCCAGAAGCGGCTTCAGCGTAGGTGACAAACAGCTGGCGAGCCAGTCCCCGAATTTCCGCAGTTCTCTACTTGTAATAGGAGAGGGCTCATCTCAGGTCCAAGGTATGGAGCCTGTACTCTGCATCCAAGGTGTAGTTTGGGTAAAACATAGGCAAAGTCAATACTTGATTAAGGTGAAACTCTGACACCACCGTCGGGAGGAATTTCGGGTGGGGGCGCAGGACAACTTTGTCCTTGTGGAAGACCAAATAAGGAGACTCCACTGAAAGCACCTGGAGCACCCCAGTCCTTCTGGCTGACGTGATAAGCCACCATTAAGGCAGTCTTCCACAAGTGTGACACCTCACACTTGGGCATTGGTTCGAATGGGTTGCCCAGGAGTTTAACCAGACCAGCAGTAAATCCCATGGAGGTGGAGGTTCACGCACTGGAGGGGATATGTGATCTAGGCCCTTGAAAAAGTGCCAGACAACCTTCTCCTGTGCCACTGTCTGCTGACCGGCTCATGCCCGGTAAGCAGAGATGGCTGCCAGGTGCACCTTAAGGGTCGAAGACCCCCTTTGGACATAGACCAAAGGTAGTCTAAAATGCTAGCCACAGGACTGGACAGAGGGTCCAGGCCCTTGCCCTGACACCAAATGGAAAATCTTTTTCATCTGAAGGCACAGCACTTTCTGGTTGACTCCTTCCTGGATGCTTCCACTATTGTGAGTACATCCTCAGAGAGACCCAAAGCCTGGAACTCTAGCCACTCTGGATTTTGCTAGTAGCTTGGCAGAAGACACCAGGAGAAAGGACTGCTGTGTGACTGGACTTCTCTACTGGAACTAAAGAAGTAGAACTCTTGTACTTGGAACTTTAATTTAGGGTAAAAAAAAAAGTATGTGTTTGTCTGAGTTAACTGAACTGAATGGTTATCTGAACAGTTGTCTAGGTGTAAATCTCAGGTGATTGAAAGGACTTGATAGCTGTGAGGTTTAAATTACTTGTAGAAAGATCTAGTAAGTAGGGGGAGTGGCTTAGCTAGAAGGAAGCTACATTTAAAGACTGCCTTAGAAAAATTTTGCTAGTAGCTTGGCAGAAGACACCAGGAGAAAGAACTGCTGTGTGACTGGACTTCTCTACTTGGACTAAAAAGTAGAACTCTTGTACTTGGAACTTTAATTTAGGGTAAAAAAAAAACTAACAAACAAAACAAAAAAAAGTGTGCGTTTGAGTTAACTGAACTGAATGGTTATCTGAACAGTTATCTAGGTGTAAATCTCAGGTGATTGAAAGGACTTGATAGCTGTGAGGTTTAAATTACTTGTAGAAAGATCTAGTAAGTAGGGGGAGTGGCTTGGCTGGAAGGAAGCTACATTTAAAGACTGCCTTAGAAAGATTTTGCTAGTAGCTTGGCAGAAGACACCAGGAGAAAGGACTGCTGTGTGACTGGACTTCTCTACTGGGACTATATTGCCCTCCACCCTCCCACCCAAAGATAGTTCTACTTTTATAGGCACAGAATTTGACTGACAACAGGAACTTCATGTTTGGGAACAAGAAGTGAGTGATCACAGAGACACCAAAGACCCACCATCCTAGAAGGGCAAGAGTAGCTCTCCGGCCCCCTCTAGCTACTGGAGGTCTGCCTCTGAGCAAGTAAGGGGTCTACTGAGAAATATAGGATATTCTTGTCTCAGAACAGGACAATCAGGAGCTTAAAGGGCACACAGGCAGAAAGTAAGGAGAGAAAAAATTAAAACAGAAGAAAGAGTAAGGATTGCAAACAGTTAAGGGGACAGAAATAAGACATGATGGGAGTGGTGCAGTGCAGTGGCTGTGGAGCAGCAGTCTTCCGGGAGACATTCTGGAGGATGCGGTATTGTCCCATCTGCAGGCACCTCTCTGGGCTGAGGGAGGAGGTTGCTCATCTCCAGGCTGAGTTGGCCAGGATTTGTGGGACCTCCTCTTCCATCCAGGGACCATCAGTGCCACTGCCACTGCCTCAGAGATTGCCAAGAAAGAGGAGCTGTTGGACCACAGTGGGCTCAGGGAGGTGGAACAGAGGCGTATCCCTCCAGTTGTACCTCTCCACAATTCCTATGCCATTCTGGCAAAGTGTGGTTCCTCTATGGAGGCACCCGCAGTGGAGACCAAGGAGGATGCTGGGAATCTCCACAAAGAAGACCCACAGGAGGGTGGCAGGGGACCCCGCAGGGGAAGGATACAACTCCGGTGGGGGACTCCATTGTTGGGAAAGTAGAACTGGGAGGAAGGGGAGAGGAGGGGCAGTGCCTGCCTGGCGCCATTGCTTGGAGGGACAGGGAGCGAATCCTCAGGACTGCCGGAGCAGCTGCACAGGGGAAGGAGCTGGATGTCACTGTCCACCTAGGACAAATGACCTGGCTAAGAAAGGGATTAGAGAAGTGCAGGAAGAGTTTGTGGAATTGGGGAAGGGCCTTAGACAAGTAGCAAGCATAGTAACCTTCTCGGAGCTGCTGCCCATCTATGGCATAGGAGAGGCTAGGGTGTTCCGCACCATGGGATTCAATCAGTGGTTGAAAAACTGGTGTGGAGCTCAGTGATTTGGCTTCATTGGGGACTGGGGGTCCACCTGGAGTGATGCAAGCCTATACTGGCATGATGGGCTGCATCTGTCCAGGAGGGGAACCAGGATCCTAGGTGATGGGTTTAAATGCTTCATTGGCAAGCATTTAAACTAGCCATGGGGAGGCACTGGAAAGGAGCATGGAAATCCTAGCCCCCACAAAAAAAATCACGGTAGTAAGTGCGGTAAACACCAACATAGAGGTGTCGATAGGGAGAAGGGCAGGGGTAAATGGAGAAAGTGACAAAGGCAAGAAGGACAGGGATGGGGCAAAAAGGAGTAAGGCCATCAGGAAATGGAGGGTAATGAGTACCAATGCCCGTGAGTCTGGGCAACAAGCTCCCTGAGCTGGTGGCTTGATGGAAGAGGGATGCCTGGATATCGTAGCAGTCACAGAAACATGGTACACAGAGAACCATGACTGGGATGTTAACATACCAGGGTACATAACCTACAGGGAGAAGAGGGGAGGAGTAGCTCTCATGTAAAGGAAGGATAAAACAACTGAACAAAGAGTAAACAGGGAGGAGAAGAGGCACCGTGGGTCACCTGGAGACTGGAAAGGACACCACAATCCGCACAGGGGTTGTGTACAGACCCCCATGTCAGGGGGAGGGAATGGACAAGGATATGATAGAAGGCATTCTTAGAATGGCAGAGAAAGGGGAGATACTGCTGATGGGAGACCTGAATATGCCAGATGTTAACTGGAGCACATTTGCTGCAGCCACATCCAAGAGCAGGGCCATTCTTGATGCTCTACAGGTGGGCAGGCCTCAGACAGCTAGTTTCAGAACCCACTCGTGAGGGAGCAATCTTTGAACTCGTACTCTCAAACGGGGGCAGTGAGATGATCTCAGATCTAGAAGTGGGTTGTCATCTGGGAACAACTGACCATCAAACAGTGTGGTTCACGTTAAACTCAGCTACAGAGCCAAGCCATACAAAAGTGAGGGTACTGGACTTCAGGAGGGCTGACTTTGGCAAGATGGAGAGTGTCAAGAGAAAAGCACTAGCAAACAGGCTAGAAGGAGGTGTGGAGCAACAATGGGAATCATCAAACTGCCATCACAGAGGCAACAAGCCTTTGTGTGAAGTAAATAAACAAATCAAAATGAAAGAAAAAGCCACTATGGTTCTCTCAAAAGAGGTGGCTGTGAAAGTCGAGAAGAAAAATACAGCATTCCGGAAGTATAAGGAAACAGAAGGAGCAGGACAGAGAGCTGTACCAGTTAAGGCAGAAGGAAGCAGGCAGGAAAGTCAGAATAGCAAAGGCCCAAACTGAGGAAAAGATAGCCAACTCAGTTAAGAAGAGGGATAAAACCTTTTATAGGTACATCAGCGAGTGTAGAAAAACAAAGGGAGGGACAGTGAGGCTGAACAGAATGAATGGTCGGTGGGCAGAGGGGGACAGTGAAAAAGCAGGGATACTGAACGAATATTTCTGCTCAGTATTCACAAAAGAGGAGGGGGAAGTGCCTAATCCAATTAACAGAAGCACTGTTGATAAGGGGGGTCGATCCCAGTCCTTTCACAGAAGAAAGGGTTCTGCAAGAACTCCTAAAACTGAAGGTGGACAAAGCAATGGGGCCTGATGGAATTCACGCAAGAATTCTAAAACAATTAAGTGGGGAACTAGTGAAACCACTGGCTACTCTTTTTAATAAATCATGGGAGGATGGTGTGGTAGCCGAGGACTGGAGGAAGGCGGATGTGATTCCCCTTCACAAAAGTGGGACCAAGACAGAGACAGAAAACTATAGACCTGTCAGTCTGACCTCTGTGGTAGGGAAAGTTATGGAGTCACTTCTGAAGGAAAGAATAGTTGAGTACCTGGAGGCCAGTGGGGCACAGACCCAAGGCAGCATGGGTTCACAGCGGAAGGTCATGTCAGATGAATCTAATAGACTTCTTTGACTGGTGACCAAAGTAGAGACCAGGAGAGGCTGTGGACATGGCCTACCTAGACTTTAGAAGGCATTTGGACACTGTCCACACAAAAGATTAATAGTCAGATTAACCAGCCTGGGAGTGGGTCCCAGGGTGGTAGCCTGGTAAAACACTGGCTGGACAACAGGACACAGAAGGTAATTGTAAATGGAGTCCACTCTGGAAGAAAGAGGGGTTACTAGTGGGCACCGCAGGGTTCAGTATTGGGTCCAGTCCTTTTAATGTCTTCATAAGTGACATTGCAGAGGGACTGGAAGGAAAAGTATGCCTCTCTGCAGATGACACAAAGATCTGCAACAGGGTTGATACACAAGGAGGTGTGGAAAGGATGAGAAGGGACTTGGCAAGGTTGGAGGAATGGTCAGAAGTATGGCAGCTAGGATTCAATGCAAAGAGGTGCAAAATAATGCACCTTGCAAACAAGAACCCAGGGGAATATTACACAATTTGGGGGTAGTAACAACAACAAAAAAGGAAAGGGACCGGGGGTAATCATATCAGATGACCTTAAGGTTAGCAAGCAATGTGAGAAGGCAGTAGGGAGGGCTGGGGGTATACTGGGATGCATAGGGAGAGGCATCAGGAGCAGAAAACAGGAAGTTGTTATCCCTCTATACAGACAGTTGGTGAGACCCCATCTGGAGTACTGTGTCCAGTTCTGGAGACCCCATCTCCGCAAGGACATAGACAGGATAGAGGCAGTCCAGAGGAGGGCAACTAAAATGGTGCAGGGTCTGGAAGAGAAGCCGTATGAGGAGAGACTAAAGGAGCTTAATATGTATACCCTTGAGGAAAGAAGGAGAGGGGGACATGATAGAAACTTTTAAGTACCTCAGTGGAATCAACAAAGTCCAAGAGGGTAGCATCTTTCAGAAAAAGAGATGTGCAAGAACAAGGGGACACAATTTAAAGATGGGGCGCGGTTCAGGGGCAATGTGAGGATGTATTATTTCACAGAGAGGGCAGTGGATGCATGGAACAGCCTTCCTGAGGAGGTTGTGGGGTCTAAAACTGTGGGAGAATTCAAGAATGCTTGGGACAGACATAAGGCAATTCTTGGAGGGGGTGAGAAGAAATAGGCTGTTGGTTAACTAGGATCTGCGGCCTATCCTGTAGGTAGGGAAATGGGCAGACTAGATGGGCTAAGTGGTCCTTATCTGCCGTCAAAGTCTATGTTTCTATGTTTCATGTACCAGGCTGTCAGGTGCAAGGATTGAAGGTCCAGATGGAATACCTTCCCCTGATTGACAGATATCAGGTACGGGCATGCTGGAAGACGCCTCAGGAGCCTGTTGCTGAGGCTGAGGAGATCTGGATACCAGAACTGGCGGGGCCAATCTGGGGCTACCAGTATCACCTGCGCCTTGTCCCTCCTCACCTTGAGGAGCACCTTGTCGATCAATGGAAATGGAGGGAAGGTGTAGAAGAGGCCTGGGGTCCACGGCCTCAAGAAGGCATCCCCCTGCAATGATCCTCGTTGAGGGGGGTGGGTATGAAACAGCCTCAGCTTGGTGTTTTCCCTGGAGGCAAACAGAACCACCATCGGTTTGCCCTAGTGGGAGAACAGGCTATGAGCTACCTCTGGCTGGAAAGACCACTTGTGGGATGTCTCGTCTACACGGATGAGAGCATCCGCCAGTTGATTCGAGGCTCCTGCCACATGGATGGCTAGGAGATCCGCTTCCAGTCGGCTCACAAGTGTCCAGATGCAGAGCGCTTCCCTACACAGCAGCCAGGAGTGCGTGCCGCCCTGCTTGCTGAGGTAGTACATGGTTGTAGTATTGTCTGTCTGGACTTGAACCACTTGACCACGAAGCTGCTGAGAGAACGTTGACAACGCCAGTCTGACCGCTCTGAGCTCCAACAGGTTGGTATGCTATTGGGATTCTTCAGGGGTCCAGAACCCGTGGACCCTGTTCACCATGTGTTCTCCCCAGCCCGTGAGAGAGTCATCTGTTATGAGGACAACTGTCGGCTCCGGCAGACAAATGGGATCCCTTCCTGCACATGGTCTAGGACGGTCCACCACTGGAGAGCGTCCCACACCTTCTAGGTCACAGTGATCAGCTGGTCGAAATGACCTAGGCACTGAGTCCACTGGGTGACCAGCTCCCATTGAAGGGGGCACATATGCAACCGGGCCTAATGATTCACAGTGGTGCAGGCAGCCATGTAACCCAGAAGGCGCAGAAAGCCCTGGCAGGGCGCAAGTGCCCAACCAGAAATGACTGGGCAAAGGAGGAGAGAGCAACCGCCCTGTCCGCCGTGAGCCGTGCTCTGGCTCGGAAAGGGTCTGACTCTGCCCAGTTGAAGCAAATCACCTCAGGTGGCATGAGCTCCGACTTGGCTTCGTTGATCAGGAGGCCAAGTTGAGAGCAGGTCTGGATGGCCAGGTCCCTGGACCTCACCACCTCTTGCTGGCTGGAACCTGCTAAGAGCCAATCATCAAAGTACGGGTACACTCTGACCCCTCGATGTCTGAGATAGGCTGCCACCACTGCAGTGCATTTGGTGAAGGCCCGTGGGGCCGATGACAGGCCGAATAGTATGGCTCGGAACTCACATAGGGTTCCCTCTGTTCTGAAGCGGAGGAACCGCTGGTGGGATGGACGGATTGGGATGTGAAAGAACGCGTCCTGTAAATCTAGTGAGCAGAACCACATGTTTTGCTCCAGGGATGGTATGATCTGGGACAGAGTTACCATCCTGAAGATGCGTAGCCTGAGATACTGATTCAGGTCGTGGAGATCTAGAATGCAGTGCCAGCCCCCTGTCCGCTTTGGGACCAGGAAGTACCTGGAAACGAACCCTGGGTTGACTGGAGGATCTGCCACTCAAACCACTGACTCAAGTTCAAGTTTATTGCAGGAAAGCTCCATTGAGCAAGCTCATTCACAAGGAGGTCCTGTGACATAAACACTTAAAGTACAAACACAAATAGGTAATAACAGTATATACATGAAATACACGTTACATGATACAGGCTGGATATACATACAAGGGTACCACATAGGGTGACCGCGAGGTGGTAAACATTGATATGAGACAGGAAGCGACTTTATAGGTCGATACTGATAAATGAAACATGATGACTGGTGTGATTTGATTTAATCAAATCAAATCAAATATACAGTATTTTGGCAGCTAGAACAAACAACAGTCTACAACTGATATGGGAGGGAGGAGAGATTTGATAGAGTAGCAGTGGAGCGTAAGCAAAGATAAAGTCAGGAGTAGAAGAGGAAGGGAAAGCAGTTAATATGACAAATCAATTATGCCTTACCAGTGGATAAATATGGCACACATGGGGAAGGAAGAGACTTAATGACAGTTACAGGTGTCTTATTTTGGCTGAACTTAGCGATTTGTAGAAGTTTATTGAAACTGTGCTAGTTAGTTTCAGTACGGTTTGTAATTGGTTCCAAACTCCTTGAGGAGGAGTTGGGCTATGTTGTTTCTAAGAGCCAAGCAAGTGTGGGCTGATACTCTCTCCTCCCATGGGGGACGGGCTCGGTTGGGAGAGTATTGCTCGAACTCTAGAGGCAGACCCCAGCCGACCACTTCTAAGACCCACCTGTCCATGGTAACAGCGGACCAGGAGGAAAGGAAGTGATGGAGCCGACCGCCTACGGGAGGTCCCAGAGCTGGCGTGACAGGGATGGGGTGGCAACTCCTATCCCATCACTGGGCAGGCATCGAGGAAGAGGGTCCAGATTGGAAACCGCCTGACTCCCAACCTCCTTGTCTGTGGGCCAGTGGAGGCCCGGACTTGGGCCAAGGGTGCCAAGTCTGTGCCTGCTGTTGCTGCCCACCCTGAAAGGAGGGCTGCTTGGCTGCAGGAGCAGGGTGCCAAAAATGCTTCCTTTTCTGCTTTTTTTAGAGCCGAGGGTATCTTTTTGGGCAGAAGTAGCTGAGTCCAAGGTGGCACTGGACTGCTCGATTCGATGAAGGTGACCATCCACACCTGGGCTGAAAATGAAAGGAACATCAGTAAGTTTATGCTGGGTATCCGCCATAAAGGAGGAAAGCCTCAGCCAAGCCTTGTGGTGCATGGCAACAGTGGCTGCCACCGAACGGACACAAGAGTCCCCAAGATCCAAGGCTGTCTGAAGTTGCTGCTTGGCAACGGCTCGACCCAGGACCTGGACCTGCTTGACCGTAGTCTGAAGGTCCGTGGGGATGTGCGGGAGAACTTTGTCAAAGGAGCCCAGGAGGGCATAGGAGAAGTGCGCCATGATGAAGGCTGAGTTTGCCTGATGGAGGCATAGAAAGGAGGCTGCATAGACCTTCCTGGCAGTGTGATCCACTTTTTTGGACTCCTTGTCTGGAGGTCTATCAGTGTCAACAGAGCTGCCTGCGTGTCTGAATACAGAAGCGGTCACTAACTCCTCCGACGAGGGATGTTCCGTGAACCCCGAGAGGGACCCAATGGGCACCACATACTTGCGGGCCATCCGGGCAGATGGCGCTGGGCAGGTGGCAGGGTTCAGCCATAGCTCCAAGGCCGGCCAACAATGGCCTTGGCCACTGAGAAGACTTCCGTGGGGGTATCCCTTCTTTTAAGAATATCTGTAAGAGGGTACTCCGTCCTTTTCTGGATAGGTTCCAGGGGCATCCCCATAGATTCAGAGATAAGGTGAAGAATCCTCAAAAATGATGAAGGGCCCTCCTCCGTCGACACACTATTCTGACTCAGCATCCAGCGGATGAAAGTGGAGGTCGGTGTTGTCTGAATCCGAAGAATCAGGATAAATCGGTCGGCCACCAAGGTCCCCCTGTATACGCCTGGGCGGTCAGGCATAAGGGTGACGGATAACCTACACGGAAGTCCCGGAACTGTCTGAGCATCCTTCGTAGGAGCCCCTCCCGAAGGCTGTTTAGGCAGCGGCTCCACCACAATCGGTGGAGGGACCGATTCTGGCCGAACTATGGCAGGTTTAGCCAGATTCGTGGGCGAGGGAACCGATTTTACTGGTTCTAGTAGAGTCGGGTTCAGCCTAGGAGGCGAAAGCCAAGTAATGACTGGGGTGGAAACCAAAGCAGGCTTCTGCCCAGATAGAATCAGCTGTTGCCACATTAAATCCTTGTAGTGTTAATGGAGTTTTCCACAGAAGCCTCTCTTCATCTGAGGAGGATGAGAATGAACGGTGGTGTCACCTCTTTTTAGCACGTTTACGCGCTTTCCTCGACCGGGGTCTGAGATCTCGACCTTGATCAGACTGGCCAAGTGGGTTGCTCAGGAGATACCGGGGGAACCGGTGATTTCCCCAGATCAGGGACTGGTTCCTTGATGGACCGGGGTCCTAGTCAAAGAGTTGTCGGCCTCGTCAGGCAACAACAGATCGACAGGATCGAGAGCAATCTCAACCGAATCGTTGATCGAGGCCTCGGCCGACTGCCCAGATGGGCAAAGCGGAGAAGCCAGCAGCCGACAAAGATATTTTGACTGAAGTCAAGACTGCAGTTTCCTGAGACCGAGATCGCTCACAACCCCAAGAACGTCTCCGTCGAGACAAAGAGTCTCTCAGTTCCTTTTCCTTTTTAAGGACCAGGAGATATGCGAGCCCGAAGGTCCCTTGCCCTTAGTGGGGAGAGATTGGCACAACTCCCGAAAGGAACCCGAGAACGTTGAGCCCAGTTTGAGAAGAATGAAAATTGGCCGAGAGGAGAGCTCTGCAGCCCGCGCCGCTTCCTCCTCGAAGGCCTGCATTTGTTCTTACTGCTCGGCGAACCCCGGAGCCGTGGAGACCGCCCACCGGGATTCTTTGGATTTCACCAGAACATTATGTTTCTTGGGCCTGCCCAAGTTGAGGCGTGTGAGACTGTCGTTGAGGACGTTCAGATGGAAAGCGAGACATCTCGCAAGCCTGGGTGTCATGGCCGACACCCAAGCAGTACACGTACACGGTATGAGGATCAGTGCGCAACATTTTCTGGCTGGCACCGGCGAAAACTGGGGGAAGATTTATCTTCCATGATTGAATAGCACAAACTGCAATTGCTAGCTCGGACAAGCTGAATCTTCAGAGGATCCCAAGAATTTGAAGTCAGGGCCTACAAAACGCAGAAGCGGAGAGGAGGAAAACTGCATCTTCCAGCAGAAAGGAAGATCTGGCGTCATGGGGTGGAGCCAAGGGTTATACCACCTGGATTGGTGAGTGGGAGGAGCCAGCTTGAAGACCTTCTGGCAAGAATTAAAGGGGAAAGGGACATGCCAAGAAGTGTGGATGAATAACATATCCACGTCACCCGAAGTGCCCTATCACTGGGTTGGTTATGGTACAGGAAGTGTTCTGATTTTAAGGTCCAGCAGAGGAGTGAAGATCTTTTAAAAGTTCTTCTACCTTATGGTCAAACAATTTCTACCCTCTGAATGAGGCACTGAAAATTGCCTGTTGCACATCAGTAGCAAAACCTAATACTCTAAGCCAAGAGTTGTGCCCGAGACAAATGCCAAAAGGCACAGCCCTGGCTAAAGCGTTAGAAATGCTACCTGCTATGCGGAGCAAATGCTTTCCCACATCAGCACCTGCAGTAAGAGTTGTCATTAACTCCTGCTTGGTAGACCCCTCGGGCAAGGCTTGTGCAGTAGCCTTGGCCTTCCTCTAGAGGGTGTTCCGATACTTCTTCATATGGGCCTGATAATTAGCTATACATAGGCCCAATGAGGCAGACACATTTGTACGCTTGCCTAGAATAACCAATCTCTGGGATTCTTTATCAGGAAGGAGGGAGCAGAGGTGCTTAGGTGCCCTGGACTTGTCATGGGCAGCTGTGATAACCATATAGTCAGTCTCAGTCTAGGAAGCTTAGAAAGACTTCCAAGAGGGGATAGAATACATTTTGTCTGCCTTTCTGGGCACAGCTGGCATACTGTTTGGCCTATACCAGCCTGCACAAGTGGCATCCTCCAATGCTGGGAAAAGCAGAGGAACCACAGCAGAGGGGGTTTATGGCATCTGCAAAAATTCCAGCAGATTCTTTCTAGTAGAATCCTGCTCCTCTAAAGTGAATCCCACTAGAGCTTCCATTTGCTGCATCACAGTAAGAAATGAGAGATCCTCCAGAGGTGCTCTCGGAGTACTCACTATGAAGTCCTCAGTAATGGAGGAGACTGGAGCTGGTGCCATGTTCATAAGTGGTTCTCAGCATAGTCTCCCTCCTATTTCTCATCTCCCTGCATCAGAAGATCAGGCAGTAGACTACTTATCATATCTGAAAAAGTGATAAGGACTGCCTGAACTTCAGTGTCGCTTCAAATGGCAGGCACAACTGGAGTGGTCGCCGGTGGAGGCGGAGTCCCCGTCAATGGCAGCAACGTACTGGTCGTAATAGACCCGACAGTACCACACCAAACCCTGACATCTTGGTGTCTGGTCGATGGTCGGGCGCTAGCAAGAGACGGTACCTGTAGTCTGCAGGGGCTACCTGGATCTTTCTGTGGAAGTCTTCTCCTTGTCCCAGTGCTTGCATTTATGACTCCCTGAAGATTTCTCAAGGGACTTTTGACATCTGTGAATCGGTTGATGGGGCTGGCGATATGGTTTTTTCTTGAAGCTACAACTACATTCTAGCTACGATCTTCTGAAGAAAACATTTTGCCTGCGTCACTTGGTTGTGGAACTGAACCCCTGGCAGATCTCACAAGCCTTCACGCTGTGGTTGAAGCCTAAGCAGCAGATACAGATGTTATGGGAGTCTCCTGTGTAGATCTCTTCCCAACTCGCAGTATCAGAAACATTTAGAGGGTTATCAACGACATACTGGTTGCTGAAAATTACTGTAAAAAAGTGATTACTTGGGTATATAAAGAAACAGAATGGTGGCCATGAGCAGCAACGTTTCTGACTGCAATTCCATGAGTCTGAGTGACGGCAGGAAAAGAACTGAGGAGGGACTGCCCATGCTTATGTATACCCTGACAACTGAAGTGATCGTGGGGAGCCCCTGGCTGATTGCTTGCAAAATTTTCCTTGCGGACTTAGTGCCTGGCAATTGTATATTCCAAAGGTGTGGCTTGATGAAAGAACTATCCTCAAAGAAGATCCTGCGATTCTGCATAACCTGGCTTAGGTCACGAAGATCCAGTATGGTACACCAGCCCAACCCACTTTCATTTTGGGACCAGGAACCACTGACTCGCCAGGGCATCTGGGACACATGCTATCACTCCTCTGGCAAGGAGCTGAGTGACATCTTTGAGAGTGGACACTCTTGAGGAGCGTAGAGTCGGTAAGGCAGGTGATCCTTGAAATCTGGAAGCAACCCTCTGCATACCACCTCTAGTACCCACTTGTCCATAGTAATGATGCACCAATGTGGCCAGAAGTGGCGCAGCTGACCCCCCTCCCCCCACTAGGAGCTGGGTCAGAGACGTGACAGGCAGGAGGATGACCTCACCCCAATCCATAACTGGCAGCTTTGGAGGAGGGACCAGCCACTAGGGCTGGAGGGGCACCACTTTACCTACCCTCTCTTTTTTTTCTTGTCTGGCACATGGCTGTGGAACTTGGCCTTTGGACGCCAAGCCTGATATTGTCCCTGAAGAGGCTGCAAGGACCAGCACTGAGAGGTCTTTTTCTGCCTAGGCTTCTAGGCCTTAGGGTCCTTCGGGGATGACACCACATAGTCTAGGGTGGCATTCCCTCCACCCCAGGGCTGAAGCAGTCAGTGCCCAAGAATGGGAAATCAGCCAGTCTGTGCTGCATCGAAACCAGGCCCTGCAACGCATCGCAAAGGCACGAGTCACCCATGTCCAAAGCCGTCTGGAGTTGCTGTTTAGCCAGCACTTGACACTGGTCCCTGACCAACTTCACCTCAAGCTGCTGGTCAGCAGAGAAGTGAGATGGATATTATCCACCACTGCCAACAGGGACTGCCCAAAAGCTGGCCATCATCACGGTGTAGCTCGCCTGGTGGAGATCAAGAGAAGTAGCACAGACCTTCATGGCCATGTGGTCAAGCTTCTTTAGAGTCCTTGTTAAGCTTATCCACATCACGTTGGCCACTGGACTTCGGAGAGACCGAGACAGAGACCAACCCTTCAGAAGAAGGGTTGTCCGAGAACCCCAAAAGGGATCCTGTAGAGACCGCGTAATACTTGTAGACCAAACCAATGGAGGGTGCCAGGCACGATGCTGGATGTTGTCAAAACACCAGGGCTGGTCGCAAGATGGCCCCAGCCACAGGAAAAGCAATCTCCATAGATTTGTCCCTGTCCAAGATGTCAGTGAAGAGGTACTAAGCCCTATTCTGCACTGGCTCCAAGGGTACACTCATGGACTCAGACATGAGGTGGAGCAGAGCTACAAAAGAAACCGGTCCATGGTTAGTATTTACATCACTGATCAAGTCCTTGATGACACCAAGGACAACCCCCCACAGTCGTCCAAAGATTCCTCAGATATGGCCCTCAACTGTTTGCTGCCTTGCCCTGCCCTAATGTCCTTTAGACTGGGTGATCTCCACTGACAACTAGCTTGGCAAACCATCCATAGCAAGGAAGTGCTTAGTCGGGAACCTCACCATGGGTTGCAGTGGTGGCAGCTCCCCTTTCAGGCTGGGGAAGCAGACGCTGGAGACACTTGCCGAGGATGGACAGGCATGGGCATAATTGGTGGTTGCCACATGGCTGAAAGACCAAAGGGTAGAGCGCTACCCCACGATGGTCCACTGCTGCCAGAGGAGCTCCTTGTATCACCTCTGTATCCTGTGGTGCTGCCTCCCGGTCAAGTGGATAGAGTGCTCTAGCGATGCTTCTACCTCAGCCCAGAAGTAGATGTCAATGGAAGCCTCCGGATGGTCATAAAAAGGTGACAAACAGCTGGCAAACCTGACCCTGAATCCCAGCTGTAAACTCTACACAACAGGAAAAAATTCTCCACAGGTCTAGGGACTGAACTCTGTGGGCGGCCTCTGAAGAGGGGTTTGTAAAATATACTGGCAAGTTAATCACCTGGTTAAGGTGAAACTCCAGTATCACCTTCAGGAGGAACTTCGGGTTGGGGCAAAGGACAACCCTGACCCTGTGGAGAACCAGATGGGGAAAGTCCACAGAGAGTGCCTGAAGCTCCCCAATTCTTATGGCAGACATGACGGCCACCAGGAAAGCTGTCTTCCACAACAGGTGTGACAAATCACACCTATGCATTCGCTCAAATGGCTTGCCCATGAGTACATCCACGACCAGCAGCAAGTCCCACGGTGGAGGATCATGCACCAGATGGAAACAAGTGGTCAAGACCCTTGGAAAAGCACCTGACCACCTTTCTCCTGGGTCACTGACAGCATTCCAGCCCAGGCCCAGTAAGCCAATATGGCTGCCAGGTGCAGCGTAAGGGTTGTCACTCACAGTCCCAGCTGGGAAAGGACCAGAGGTAGTCCAAGATGCTAGCCACTGGGCAGGCAAGGGGATCAAGCTCTTTGCCCTGGCAGCAAACAGAAAATCTTTTCCATTTAAAGGTGTAGCACCTACGAGTCTTGTTCTTCCTGGATGCCTCCACAATGTGGAGGACATCCTCAGAAAGGCCCAAGGCCTGGAACTCTAGCCATTCAGGAACCAGGCCATGGGGTGTAGGGACTGAAGGTCTGGGTACAGGACTGTCCCCCAAAGCCTGGTAAGCAGGTCTGGGTGGAAAGGCAACCTCCAAGGAGGGCTGCTGCAGGCCAGCCAGGTGGCGTTGAGGCACTGGACGCCACACCTTGTGCCACACTGGCGACCAGTGTTCGGGAACGAGCACGGGCCGTCAGGGGCGGCTAGGGATGAGAAGGCTTGAGCGTCCACCGACAGCTCGCCTTCTCCAGGGGAGGGAGAGGTGCATGGGTCAGCACTCAAGTGCCTCCCAGCGGTAAAGGAGGGGGGTTATGGTGCCGCAGCCTGCATGCAAGAAGGAAGGTGGTGCATGGCAGACATCGGCAGGAACACACTCGGAAGCAAGCGCATCTCCTCCTCTGGCTGTCATTCTACAATTGTGCATGCCTAAAGGGGAGGGGTGGAACCACCAGAACAAAGGAAACTCCCCCGACTGGTGGTGGGAGACGGCATGCCCAGACCTCATGCTGGACCCCGCCCATCTGGGTCCCGATCCTCCATGTGCCACCAATACCTGGATGATACTGAATGCCTAGAGCGCATGTAGGAGTGGCGGCCCCACCCTGGGGTGCAAGAGAGGTGCACCTTAAAAGAAGAATAATGGAGGCCCGCATCTGAAATGAAGAGGAGGTACTCAAGGACAGCATTCATAGGACACAGGAATGGGTCCAGTCCCTGGTTAGTGGCCCACAGGCTAAACTGCTTCCACTTCATGGCATAAGTGGCCCAAGTGGATGGTCTTCTGGCTGCCACCAGGACCTCGGTCGCTCTTGGACAGACTCCAAAGTGGGACACAGCTACATCTGCAGGAGCCATGCATGCAGATGTAGGGACCGGAGGTCTGAGTGAACCAGTGTGCCCTGCTCTTGTGACAGTAGGTGGGAGGACAAAGGCAGGGGAACCGGCGGTTCCACCACTAGCTGCTGCAACAGGGGGAACCATATCCAGCGAGGCCAAAGCAAAGTTATAAGAATCATCTCCGCACCCTTCGCTTGGAGCTTGAGTAGGACCCTCTAAAGGAGAGGAAAGGTAGGGAAGGCATACAGAAACCTCCCTGTCCAACAGAGGGAGGATGCATCTCACCAGAAAACACCAGGCCCTGGATCGAGTGAGCAAAAAACTGGGCAGTTTTGCATTGTACAGGGACGCAAAGAGGTCCAGCTCTGGAAGACCCCATCTTCAAAAGTGATCGACCACCACAGACTGCAGAAGTTCCCACTCGCGAGTCCTTGACCATGACCTGCTTAGGGCATCAGCTAAGCTGTTTTGCGCGTTTCTGGGACATTGACTGCAGTGAGCAACAGGCCATGGTCTAGGGCCCAGAACCACACTCTCATGGCCTCTTGACAGAGAGGATAAGAATGAGTCCCTCCCATTTGTTGATATAAAAACGACAGACATATTGCCTGTCTGAATCAGCAGGGGGCCCAGACGGAGGTCTGGCTGAAACGATTGCAGAGCGTACAAAATTGCCCTAATTTCTAGGACAATGATGTGGAGGGACAGTTCTAGTGGTGAAAATGTCCCGTGTCTGTCGATCTTGAAAATGGGCCCCCCATCCCAGGCCCGAGGCATCAGTTGATAGAACCTGAGAAGGGGGATCTCACCAAAAGGGTGTCCAGATTCTGGAGAGAGAACCACCATGAGAGAGTCTGGACCACAGCTCTGGAGATCAGGACCGGCTGGTCGGGATCATCTTCTCTTTCATCCCACTGCACTCCGAGGATCCACTGAGGAACCCTCAAGAAAAGGCATGCGAAGGGAACCATCACTATGGCAGCCGATATTCGACCTAAGAGCTGAAGCATGGTCTGAGCTGGGATCTGGTGAGAGACCGATACCTTGTGGGCCAACAACTGAAGGTAGCACACCACCCCACCATGATGACAATTTTACAGCGAACACCACCACAACGACAAATCTCGCCAGGTCGCTGCGGTGGTCCGCTGTATGCCGACACTGTGATTCCCTGTTGTTTCACCCCCACCATGAACCAACTCAGACTCAGAGTTGGTTAAACAGAGATTGAGGGGCACTTCTTCCCAATGGGAACACTGCCGACAGTTGGCATTGTTCCCATCAATGTCGGGAGTTTCGACAATATCGTTGTCGATGTGTTGACATGGAACCACGACTGAAGGTGCGCTGCTCTGTCTGGCGGGAAGAAAGCCTTCCCTTGCCCTGTGTCCAGCACCGACCCTGTGTACTGTAGCCTTTGACACAGCCACGGGGACGACGTGGGCATGTTCAGAGTAATCCCTAGTGAGCTAAACAAGCAGAAGGTATCCTCCAAAGTGGCCAGAAGCCAATCCTTTGTGGCTGCTGACTGTCGAGGTAGGGGTAAACGAAGTGCCCCTGCCTCCTAAGAGCCACTGCCATCACTGCTAAGTATTTCATGAACACTCGGGCACCGAGGAAAAGGTGAAGGGCAACACCCAAAACTGGAAATGTCTTTCCTGAAAGGGGAACCTCCGGAACCACTGGTGGGCTGGAAGCACCAGGCTGTAGAGGTAGGCATCCTGCATGTCAAGAGAACAAAGCCAGTCCCCTTGATTCAGCATAGGGAGGATGCCCGTCAGAGTAACCATCCTGAATCTTCTGTACTTTATATAATTGTTCAGGAGGCTCAGCTCCATCGGGCGCAGGTCCCCTGTCTTCTTGGGAACCAAGAAGAGACAGGAGTAGAACCCCTTTACCCACTGTGGTGCTGGAATGGGTTCTATAGCCTTCTTGTCTAGTAGGGACTGGACCTCCTCCCGAATGAGCAAAAAATGGGAAGGGGAGTAAGCAGTTTGGACAGGGGGATTATCCCGGGGAATCTGAAGGAATTCTAATGCATGACCTCACTCTATCAATTGGAGCATGTACGCATCTGTCATGATGGTGGACCATAATTCGGGGTAGAGCGAGAACCATCCCCCCTACTACCTCCCAGGTATTCTGCTGGTGGTGGGGGGGGGGGAGAGAGGGGGTCGGGCAAGGCGTTCTGAGGTCCCTGTGTGCCTCCAGGTTCAGAGGGAGCTTTACAACGAAAGTTACCTCTCTGTTGCTGTCCCTTGGTGATGAAAATGCCTTCACCTCCCCGGGGTTTGGACAGACCTGTACATTTGGCGTACAGACTGAATGGTTTTGCCTGAATCTTGAAGGTCTGAGATCATTTTCTCAATAACTGGACAAAAAAGAACTTACTCATGGAAGGGAGCATCCAGGATAGCATCCTGGAGGTTCTGCTGGAAACCTGATACTCGAAGTCAAGAGTACTTCCTCATGCAGACTCTGGTGACGGCTGCCCCGGCTGCTGTATTGGCTGAGTCTTAAGAAGATCTCAGCACATGCTTGCCGACGTCAAGATCGGACTGCAGAATATCCAACAGTTGCGACTTGTAGGCCGAGTCGGGCTATTTCTGCACCATCTCGACAGCCTTGTTCCAGAGGGACTTCTGGTATTGCACCATGTGTGCCACAAAGTTCAACGAACGTATGGTGCAGGTGACTGATGAGTACACTTTACGGCCAAATTGGTCCAAGCGCTTGGAGCTCATATGACAAGGTTGTTTCATCCTGCCGTGGGCAATAAGAACCACAGTCTGCCTTAGGCTGTTCCCCTAAGAATGGTTCACTGGTGGGGGTACAATACAGTCTATCCGCCTTCTTGGGAATAGCGGAGGCTGTCGAAGGGCATCTCCAAGCCAACCTGGTGACATCCTGAAAGTGTGCCACCAAAGGGGCCGGGGTACCACTAAGGGCTTGAGTTCACACATCCCTAAAAAAACAATCAAGCCTTTTCCTCTCTGGATCCAAATCCTCTATCTCCCACTAGCTCAAGAACTGAATATGACGCATAACGTCTAGAAAAGTGGGGTCGTCCGGAGGAGACCGGGGTGAATCCCCACGGGGATCTGGGTGGGAGGAGGAGAGGAGAAACCCACTGAGGACCTGGATGAGCCCGAAGAGCCCATGTTGGAGGATCCACGGTGGCTGCCCCCCACAGCTTTGGAGGGGCAGGCGGCATAAACATCTGGGACCCAGAGGGTGAGGATGCAGAGGACAAAGGGGTCGAGCGCCGGGAGTATAGTATCCGGTGCTTGGGACAGTGGACATCAGAGTGAGAGTCCTGCTCCTGGCACCTCTTCCTGTCATCGGACCGTGTAGGATAGTCCGACGAAGAGGAGGATGCCTTAGCCTGGTGAGCGGCAGCGCCCTGTTTGTCACCTGCCGCCTGACTGGCTAGATCCCCTGGCTTAGGCCTTGGAGTAATGGCTGTAGGGCCTAAGACTCAGGGGAGGGGGCCAAAGGCCCTTGCCCCAAAGATCTTCTGCCTGACACCCTCATCAGGGCCAGAGGCTTCAATGCCGGTAACCCAGAGGGAGCTTGGGTTACAGGGGAGAGGAAATCCGATCAGGTCCTGTCCTTGTCATGGTGAGGTTTCCTGCTGGACTTTTTCTCTTTGTGAGAAGTCCCTAACCCCAAGAAAAAATTACTCACCTTAGTAATGTTGTTTCTTCTAATGGAGTCTTGCTATATTATGACATATGCAGTTTGTCCCAGCCTTAGAACTGCTCCGGAGGTGACAGAGTTAACTTTCCATGCCAGGCATGGAATCTTGAGCGCGAGCTTGGTTGAAAACTCTGTCTGTTCTTCAAACCCAAACTGTCAGATCTTTACGAGCAAGATTCACTAAGATTCTGAGTGGAAGCTGTAAACCTACACTAGCCAACTGGCTACTTAAATATTAACACATTTTTTGGTCCCAAAACAAAGACTCAAGTCAGGGGATCCAAAAAATAAAATAAGATAAGATAAAACACAACACCCAAACACCCCAAAAAGAAGGGGTGGAAAACACAAGATGGGCATCAATAAGTGCCAACACTGGACTGCCCACCCCATCCCCAGAGTAGAGGTTCTGAGAGGGGCAGGCTGGGGGGAAGGTCATAATATAGCAAGATTCCATTAGAAGAAACAACATTACTAAGGTGAGTAATTTTTTCTTCAAACATGAAGTCTTGCTATATTATGACAATTGCAGACTACACAGTGTACCTCCATGGAGGAGGGACAGAACCTACTTAGGAAATAGGCTCTGAAGCACAGCTGTTCCAAATCGAGCATCCCGCCTGGCCTGGATGTCCAGGGAGTAATGCGTAGTGAAAGTATGTACTGTTTTCCAAGTAGCTGCTTGACATATCTCTAAGATAGGGATGTACCTGGCCGCAGCTAGGGACGCAGCTATACCTCTGGTAGAGTGAGCCCTCAGGCCTGAAGGGGGAACCTTACCCAGTTTTTGATAGCAAAACTGGATACAAGAGACAATCCACCTGGCAATGGATCTCTCAGTGGCAGGTTTCCCTTTCCCAACCTCACCATAAGTGAGAAAGAGTTGGAGGGAGTCAAACCTGTGACCCTTAGTCCGCTCTATGTAGTAACTAAGGGCCCTCTTAACATCTAAACTGTGTAGCCTCCTCTCACCAGAGGAGGAGTGGTCAGTGAAGAACACTGGAAGAGAAACAGATTGATTAAGGTGGAAATCTGAAACCACCTTAGGCAAAAACTTCCTGTTAGTCCTGAGGACTACCTTATCCCTGTGAAAGGAGATAAAGTCAGTCTCCACTGACAAAGCTTGTAACTCACTTATGCGCCTGGCAGAAGTGATAGCTACTAGAAACACAGTTTTCCAAGTCAAGTACTTAAGCTCTGCCGAAGACAGAGGTTCAAAGGGGGGTTGCATCAGCTGAGCAATGCAAACATTAAGATCCCAGGCAGGGGCAGGGTCCCTGAATGGCGGATTGGTATGAAGCAATCCCTTGAAAAACTTGGAAAATACAGGGTGAGCAGAAAGAGAAGAGGGCTTCCCTGCTGAAATAAAAGCAGAGACAGCTGCCAAATGCACTTTCAGGGTAGCTGGTCTCAGCCCCAAAGAATTTAGATGGACCATATAGTCCAAGACAGTGGGCAAATCAGCAGATTCTGGGGAAATATGCTTCCCAGAGCACCATATGGAAAACCTTTTCCATTTAGAGTTATAAGTAGCCCTGGTGGAAGGTTCAGAAGTTTTCAAAATTTCGCTAATACCTTGAGAAAGGTGTAGGTAAGCAAACTCTAACTCCTCAAGAGCCAGGCCTTGAGGTTGAGGGATTTGAGACTCGGATACCAAACTCTCCCCTGGGCACAGGTTAACAAATTGTGGTTCCTGGGGAGAAACAGGGGAAGATGGACTGCTAAGGACAGAAGGAGTGGGTACCAGAGCTGTCTGGCCCAATCTGGAGCAATCAGAATCATCTTGCAGGGTTGAGATCTGATTATGACTAGCACCTTGAACAGGAGAGGGAAGGGGGGGAAGGCATAGAGGAACTTCCCTTCCCAATCGAGAAGAAAGGCATCCAGGGGGACTGAGCCCAACACTGGGGGCCTGCAACAAAAAAGCGGAAGCTAATGATTGTCTGGGGCTGCAAAAAGATCTATCTGAGGGGTGCCCCACCTGGCAAAAACTAACCCCAGTACTAGGGGATCAGGTGACCATTTGTGATGGCCCTGGGAAATCCTGCTGAGAGCATCTGCCAGGACATTGTCCTTGCCTGGGAGGTGAACTGCTATGAGGGGGATATTCAGGGAATAAGCCAGAGACCACAACTTCATTGCCTCGGTGCACAAGGCCAAAGACCGAGTGCCCCCTTGTTTGTTGATGTACCACATTGTAGTGGTGTTGTCTGTTCTGACCTGTACCACTTTGTTCTGAACAGATGCTGAAAAAAACCTGAAGTGCTAGAAAAACAGCTCTGAGTTCCAACAGATTGATGTGGAGCAGAGATTCCTGAGGGGACCACAATCCCTGGGTGGAGAGGTCGCCCATGTGAGCTCCCCATCCCAAAAGGGACGCATCTGTAGTAAGGGTCAAGGAGTGAGATTGAGGGATGAAAGGAACCCCTTGTCTCAGGTTGCTCTGATCCTGCCACCACTGTAGGGCCTGGATCAGGGTTCGAGTTACTGGGATCAACTTGGATAGGGGATCTCTTCTTTGAGACCAAAAGGCTCTCAGATGGAACTGAATGTCCCTCATCTGAAATCTTGCTCCTTGCACTACAGCTGTGGAAGCAGCCATGTGTCCTAGGAGTTGTAGAAAATGCCTTGCTGGTCGAGAGACCTGCAGGGTGAAGGAGGAGGCCAGGGCCACCAGGGTCCTTACCCTTTCTAGGGGAAGGAAGGCTCTGGCCTGCTTTGTGTCCAGTTCTGCGCCTGTGAAGGTGAGTAGCTGGACAGGTTCTAGAACTGACTTTGGAAGATTGAGAAGAAAACCTAGAGAGGTAAGCAGCTGCTGAGTAACCTGCAGGTGTGATTTGACCTGGTCTGGAGACTGACCCACAATGAGCCAGTCGTCTAGGTAGGGAAAAATGGCAATCTTTTGCCTTCTTAAGTGAGCAACTGCTACCGCCAGGCATTTTGTGAATACCCTTGGGGAAGAGGTAAGGCCGAAGGGCATTGCTCTGAACTGATAATGGCCTGAGGGCAGTTCGAATCTGAGGTACTTTCGGTGGGAGCTTCTGATAAGAACATGGAAGTAGGCATCCTTGAGGTCCAGGGACGCTAGCCAGTCCCCTGGCCTTAGGGAGGGTAAAATCTTTCCCAGAGTCACCATTTTGAATTTTGGTTTTAAAAGGTGCTTGTTCAGATATCTTAGGTCCAGGATGGGCCGCCATTCTCCTGTCTTTTTTGTTGGGGGTAAGAAAGTACCTGGAGTACAGTCCCTTGCCCTGGTGTAGGGGTGAAACCCTTTCTACAGCTCTGAGAGCAAGGAGGGTTGAGACTTCTGTTTCCAAAGCAAGAGTCTCTAGTGGATTTGCAGGTGGAAAAGATCTGATTCTCATCTTTGGAAATTTTTGAAGCTGAGAACCAGTCCCTTGCTTACTACTTCCAGGACCCACTTGTCTGATGTTAAAGACTCCCAGTTCTGGACGAAGTAAGCCAGCCTGCCCCACAGGTAATGGAGAATCGGCCCTGGGCATCCCATCAGGGTGCCTGTTTGGCAGGGGCTTTAGGCTGAGGGGTGGGAGCAGGCCTGCTCGTACCCCGTCTGCCTCTCCCTCTGAAGAACCCCCTCTGGGCATAAGCTGAAGAGGAGGCCTGGGCTTGGTAAAAAGGCCTGTGAAAAGGCCTGCCCCTGCCCCTGGGGTGCTGCCTCTGAGAAATGGCTTGCCTTTCCTTGGCCTGTGCACTCCTATAAGTGGTTCTATATTCATCCATTTTTCTTCATATAATTCTCTGTCTGCTCCCCAAACAGAGAATTTCCCACAACAGGAAAATCCATGGCCTTAGCCAGGGTATCCTGTGACAGACTAGTACACCTGAGCAAAGCCAATCTACAAAAAGCCACAGATGTAGCCATGACTCTTGAAGATACGTCATTAGAATCCACTGCAGCATGGAACTGCACCTTAGATGCCTCAATACCATCAGCAGCCACCTGTTCCAGCTCCTTGGCAAGCTGGCCAGGGGCCTGTTTGGCTAAAGCCATGACAGTATCCCATCTGGATTTCTGGTATCTTGCAACATAGGCCATATAACTTACCTGTCTGAATCCCAAGGACGCTGCCATGTATTATTTTTTAGCCATGGCATCAATCCTCCTGGAGTCCTTGTCAGGAGGGTGTGAAGCCAGGGGAATATTAGCCTTATCACAGGCTGCAGCCTGCACTACCCCAACATGGCTGCATTGCTGTGAAAGAAACTCTGTATCAGGACCTGACAAAGTGTACCTCCTGTCCATCTTTTTATCCACAGGAGGCACAGAATTAGGAGCTTTTAAAATTTTTATTGTTTGTTTCCTAAAGGATTTATGTAAAGGAATAGACAATCTCCTGGACTCTGGGATATCCATCATCTCCACATAGTCAGGCTCCTCTTGCTCATCCACAGCTTCCTCCAAAGGGAGCTGGAGGGTTTCAGCAACTTTTTTATAAAACAGAAAATGAGAAGGGGACTCAGAAAGCCTAGGGGGAGACTCTCCTAAAGGTCTGTCTGGGGAGATGTCCGGTTCAATGGGCACATCCAGACTTTCAAAATCACATTCACACTGTTCATAATCATCCTCCCCCTCCTCCGGTTCATAAAACTTCTCTATATCATATTCTTGAACCGGTGGAACCGGCCGAACCGACCTTTTACCAGATAGTGGCGGTTCGGACGGAACCGGGGAAAGCGACTGGACAATTTGGATCGCTTTGGCTATCTCTGCAGCAGTTGGAGAAAGAATTTTTGACTCCACACCTGCTGATTTTCTAGTTCTCTTTACTGGAACTGGCTCCTCTGAGTCAGCTTTTCGTTTGCCCGAGGAAGTCTCGCCCTGGTCAGAGGGCACTCCCTCCGGTTCGGTTGGCACCGAACCGGGCTAGCCATCCGGGTCAGTGGACTTTTTGGCCTCTCGTTCCCTGAGCCTACTAACTCTCTTATCCAGGGTAGCTGCACGGAAATTCTTGCAAATCTGGCAGTCTGCATTGAGGTGGTCAAACCCCAGACAATAAACACATGTGGTGTGTGTGGGTCAGCCTTGGCAAAGGCTTCCCTACAGACACTACAGTGTTGAAACCCAGTGGGCCCGGTTTTTCTTTCGGGTTTCTCAGACATAATGCCAGCCTAACCAAAAACTTGCCCTTTTCGGCAAATGCCAGGCAAGACACCCTTATCGGTTCCCAACACGTGTCACGAAGTAAGTGGAAAAACCGTAATGAAATCCGTTTTTTTAGAACCGATAAGAACGGGAACCGCACTCTAAATGACTTAAAATGATTTTGAATAATGTTTTAAAACAACCTGATTGGTTCAAACCGAACCGATAACACATTACAAGTTCCACACAGAAAGTAAAACCTGTCTATTACTTACAATACCACAGACAGAGCTTGAACCGACCGGGTTTGCGGTTAAAATAAATATAATCGCTGTTGAATTAACCGAGAAAAACACTTTTAACCGAGAAATGAACCGAGCAGTAGGAGGAATCTCCAGAGCGACTGTTCAGTGAGGCGGAGTAAAGAATCTGACAGTTTCAGTTTGAAATTATACAGACAGAGCTTCTCTAACCGAGCTCGAGCTCCAAGTTCCATGCCTGGCATGGAAGTTAACTCTTTCACCTCCGGAGCAGTTCTAAGGCTGGGACAAACTGCAATTGTCATAATACAGCAAGACTTCATGTTGTTTGAAAATAACTCCCAGAGTCACCATTTTGAATTTTGGTTTTAAAAGGTGCTTGTTTAGGTATCTGAGATCCAGGATGGGCCGCCATTCTCCTGTCTTTTTTGGGGCAAGGAAGTACCTGGAGTACAGTCCTTTGCCCTGGTGTAGGGAGGAACCCTTTCTACAGCTCTGAGAGCAAGGAGGTTGAGACTTCTGTTTCAAAGCGAGAGCCTCTAATGGATTTGCAGGTGGAAAGGATCTGGTTCTCATCTTTGGAAATTTTTGAAGCTGAGAACCAGTCCCTGACTACTACTTCCAGGACCCACTTGTCTAATGTTAAAGACTCCCAGTTCTGGACGAGTAAGCCAGCCTGCTTAGGTAATGGAGAATCGGCCTTGGGCATCCCATCAGGGTGCCTGTTTGGCAGGGAGCTTTAGGCTGAGGGGTGGGAGCAGGCCTGCTCGCACTCGCCTGCCTCTCCTCTGAAGAACCCCCTCTGGGCATAAGCTGAAGAGGAGGCCTTGCTTGGTAAAAGGCCTGTGAAAAGGCCTGCCCCTGCCCCTGGAAAGCTGCCTCTGAGGTGGCTTGCCTCTCCTTGGCCTGTGCACTCCTATAAGTGGTCCTATACTCATCCATTTTCTTCATGTAATTCTCTGTCTGCTCCCAAACAGAGAATTACCCTAGCAAAATCCATGGCCTTAGCCTGGGTATCCTGTGACAGGCTAGTACACCTGAGCCAAGCCATTCTGCGAAAAGCCACAGATGTAGCCATAACTCTTGAAGATACATCATTAGAGTCCACTGCAGCATGGAATTGCACCTTGGATGCCTCAATACCATCAGCAGCCACCTGCTCCAGCTCCTTGGCAAGCTGGCCAGGAACCTGTTTCGCTAAAGCCATAACAGTATCCCATCTGGATTTCTGGTATCTTGCAACATAGGCCATATAATTTGCTTGTCTGAGTCCCAAGGATGCTGCCATGTATTGTTTCTTTGCCATGGCATCAATCCTCCTGGAGTCCTTGTCAGGAAGTGTGAAGTCAAGGGAATATTTGCTTATCAAGCTGCAGCCTGCACTACTAACATGGCTGCATTGTTGTGAAAGACTCCGTATCAGAACCTGACAATGTGTACCTCTTGTCCATTTTTTATCCACAGGAGGTATAGTGTTAGGAGCTTTTAAAATTTTATTGTCTGTTTCCTAAAAAGATTTATGTAAAGGAATAGATAATCTCCTGGACTCTGGGATATCCATCATTTCCACATAGTCAGGCTCCTCCTGTTCATCCACAGCTTCTTCCAAAGGGAGCTGGAGGGTTTCAGCAACTTTTTTATAAAACATAAAATGAGAAGGGGACTCAGAAAGCCTAGGAGGAGACACTCCTGAAGGTCTGTCTGGGGAGATGTCCGGTTCAATGGGCACATCCAGACTTTCAAAATAACATTCACTCTCTTCATAATCCTCCCCCTCCTCCGGTTCATAAAATTCCTCTATATCATATTCTTGAACTGGTGGAACCAACCGAACCGACCGCTTACCTGATGGTGCCGGTTTGGTCGGAACCGGGGAAAGTGACTGGACAATTTGGATTGCTTTGGCTATCTCTGCAGCGGTTGGAGAAGGAAATTTTGGCTCCACACCTGCTGATTTTCTAGTCCTCTCTGCTGGAACTGGCTCCTCTGAGTCAGCTCTTCGTTTGCCCGAGGAAGTCTCGCCCTGGTCAGAGGGTACTCCCTCCGGTTCGGTTGGCACCGAGCCGGGCTGGCCATCCGGGTCAGTGGACTTTTTGGCCTCTCATTCCCTGAGCCTACCAACTCTCCTATCCAGGGTAGCTGCAGGGAAATTCTTGCAAATCTGGCAGTCTGCATTGAGGTGGTCAAACCCCAGACAATAAACACATGTGGTGTGTGGGTCAGCCTTGGCAAAGGCTTCCCCACAGACACTACAGTGCTGAAACCCAGTGGGCCAGGTTTTTCTTTTGGGTTTCTCAGACATAATGCAAGCAACCAAAAATACAGGTTACTCACCTGTATCAGGAGTTCAGGAATGGTATATGTTGTTCATTCCACTGTCTGGCAGGTTCCTTGCCGCTTTAAATCTTAGAAGGTCTTCAAGCTGGCTCCTCCCTCCACCGGGTGGTAAAACTCTCGGCTCCGCCCCATGGCGCCAGATCTGGCCGCTGGAAGCTCAGGTTGGCGTCGAAGCTTCGGGAAGTGGGTGGGTCGTGTGGATGAACAACATATGCCATTCCTAGAACTCCTATTACAGGTGACGCTAACCTGTATTTCTAAGACATGGATATGTTGTTCATCCACACTGTCTGGCAGACTCTAGCAGTTCTCTGGGAGGAGGGAGGCAAGGCGCACACCCCCGATACTTAATTGGGAAAAAGAGACTGGAGAACAGAGGCCCCAAAACCAGTATCCCGGCGTGACTCAAGGTCGATGTGGTAATGGGTGATGAAGGTGTGTGCTGACTTCCAGGTAGCAGCCCTGCAGATTTCCTGGATAGGGACGTCCCTGGAAGCAGCCACCGATGCAGCAGTATGGCGGGTAGAATGAGCTCTTATCCCTCTGGGAGGCTCCATGCCCACCAACTTATAGCAGAAATCTATGCAGGAGGTGACCCACCTGCCTATAAATCCAGCTTAGCTGCAGGTCTGCCAGGTGCAGCTTCAGCGTAGATGAGCAAACAGCTGGCGAACCTCTCCCAATTTCAGCCATCGCTCCTTATAATGCGGCGCCCTTCTAGGGTCAGAGTATGGAGCCTATATTCGAGCCTCCGAGGTGTGATTGGGGTAGAACACGGCAAGTCAACACCTGGTTGAGGAAACTCCGACCACCACCGGAAGGAATTTCGTGGGGGCGCAGGTACTGGTCCCTGTGGAAGACCAGGTAAGGAGACTCGATGCAGGCGCCTGGAGTTCTCCATCCTTCTGGCTGGCGTGATAGCCACCAAGGCGGTCTTCCACGACAGGTGAGAGAGTTCACACCTGTGCATTGGTTGAATAGCTTGCCCATGAGCTTTGCCAGCCACCAGCAGTAAATCACGGAGGAGGTTACCTCGCACTGGAGGAAATGTGATCAAGGCCTTTGAAAAGCATGAGACCACCTTCTCCTGCGCCACCGACTGCTCCCGGCCCACGCCCGTAAGCAGAGATGGCTGCCAGGTGCACCCAAGGTCGTCGACCTCAGCCCTTGGCGAGAAAGGGACCATAAATAGTCAAGATGCTTGCCAAAGGACAGGAGGAAGGGTCCAAGCCTTGCCCTGACACCAAATGGAAAATCTCTTCCATTTGAAGGCATAGCATTCCTGAGTCGACTCTCATACAGGACGCCTCAACAACACTGAGGACCTCATCGGAAAGACCCAAGGCCTGGAACTCCAGCCGCTCAGGAACCAGGCCGTCAGGTGCAGGGATTGAAGGTCGGATGGAACACCTTCCCTGATTGACTGAGAGCAGGTCCGGGCGAGCTGGAAGCTGCCTCGGAGTCTGGAGCTGAGGCTGAGGAGATCTGGGTACCAGAACTGGTGAGGCCAGTCTGGGGCTATCAGAATCACCTCGCCTTGTCCTCCTTGCTTTGAGAAGCACCTTGTGAATCAAGGAAATGGAAGGCGTGAGAACCGGGGTCCCGCGGCCTCGAGAGGCATCCCTGCAGCGAGCCCTGCTGAGGCGGGCATGGAACAGCCTCAGCCAGCGTTCTCCTGGAGGCAAACAGGTCCACCTGAGGTGTGCCCCAATGGGAGAACAGGTCTTATACTACCTCTGGCAGGAGAGACCACTCGTGAGATGCAGGCCCTATCCGGCTCAAGGCATCGGCCAGGGTGTTGGAGGCTCCTGCCACATGAATGGCTGGAGATCCGCCTCCAGGCTCATGCAGTGACCAAATGGAGAGCTTCCTTGCATAGAAGCATGGGCAGCGTCCCGCCCTGGTGGTTTAGGTAGTACATGGTGGCGTGGTATTGTCCGTCTGGACTGCGGACCACTTGACCCGGAGAAACAGTGCAAAAGGCGGTGAGGCTAGGCGGACAACTGGGCTCCAACAGGTTGATGTGGCATCGGGACTCCAGGGGACCAGAAGCCGTGTGCCAGTGTTCCTCAGATGGGCACCCCAACCCATCAGAGGCATCGGTCGATGGAGACCGTCGGCTAGAGGCGGACAAAGCGGGATGCCCTCCTGCAGATGAGATGGAGCGGTCCACCACGGAGGCGTTCCACATCTCCTGGGTCACCATCACTAGCTGGTCCAATGGTTGCAGTGTTGTGACCACTGGCTGCCAGTCCCACTGAAGGGCGCATGTGCCAAGCGTGCCCAGCGGACCACGCTGGTACAGCGCCATGAGACAGGAGGCACAGGAGTCCCGGGCAGGTGCGTTGCCCAACCAGAAATGACTGGGCAAGGAGGTAGAACCTCGGCCTTGTCCAGGAGCCGTGCTCTGGCTCGAGAGAGTCGAGCTCTGCCCCGATAAACAGAATCACCTGCTTCGGCTCGAGTTCCGACTTGGCCTCGTTGATAAGAAGGCCGACTTAAAAGCAAACCTGGAGGGCCAGATCTTTGGACTGCTCCACCTCCTGTCTGGAGGGGGCTGCTATCAGCCAATCGTCCAGGTAAGGGTACACCGGACCCCTCGGCGCCGCAGGAAAGCTGTCACCACTGCCATGCATTTGGTGAAGACCCTGGGAGCTGGAGACAGGCCGAGGGCATGGCTCGGGAACTCGAAGGGATCCCTCTGCTCGGCGAAGGAATCTCGATGTGACGGACCAGGATAGGGACGTGAAAACGCATCCTCCAGGTCCGAGCAGAACCACATGCCGTGTTCAGGGATGGTATTATCTGAGCCAGGTGACCATCCTGAAGGTTCGAGACCTTAGGAACTTGTTCAGGTCGTGTAGGTCGAGAATGGGCGCCAGCCCCGTCCGTTCGAACAGGAAGTACCTGGACACAAACCCGGGTCTGAGGAGGTCGTCACCTCCTGATCACCTCCTTTTGGAGGAGGACAGCGATGTCGGCCCGATGAGCCGACAGTGAACTGCGGACCCGAGGCCCCTGAGGTGTGATGGCTCTGAGGCGGGGCCTGCTCGGAATTCTAGAGGCAGGCCTTTCCACCACCTCAGTACCACCTGCCCATGGTAATAACGGACCAGGCGGAAAGGAAGTGCGGGCCGTCCCCACAGGGGAACCTGGGGTGAGTGGCGGGGTTGAGGGCGACACCCTCAGCCCGTCACTGGGTGAAGCTGGAGGAGGGACGGCGAGAGGACCTCTGGACGCTACCTCCCTGCTTCCTGTTGGAGGAAGCCCGGGCTAGGTTGGGATGCCAAGCCGAGCCTGCTAGCCCCTGACATTGCTGGGCGGACGGCGCCTTGAGGCAGAAGAGCGAAGGAGCTTAGGCTGTGGTTTCATGACCTTTGTCCTTCTAGCGGAAGGGCCGAGTCCAAGGTGAGATGGACTTCTCGATCCTCTGCAGGTGACCTTCCACCCCAGGGCCGAAGAGGTCAGTCCCAAAAGGAACATCCGCCAACATGTGCTGGGTATCCGGCGTAAAGGTGGATATCCTCAGCCAAACCGACGGCGCCATAGCCACTACGGCCGCCACAGACCTGTCACGAGTCCCCAATGTCTAAAAGCAGTCTGGAGCTGCTGTTTGGCCACTGCCCTGCCTGGTCCCCACCTGCCTGACCGTAGTCTGCAGATCCAGCAAGAAGATGAGGGACAACCTCATCCAGGGGCCCAACAGGGCATGAGAAAAATGTGCCATGAGGGGCGGCCGAACTGGCCTGGCGAGGACCGAGAGAGGGCGCAGCATGAACTTTGTAGGCATAGTCGATTTCTTGGACTCCTTGTCGGGAGTTTGTCCACATCCCTAGCGTTCGACGCGGAGGCATTATCGGTAACCAACCCCTCAGCCGAGGGGTGTTCAAGCCGGACAGGGAACAGTAGGGACATACTTCCTAGCCATCCTGGCTAGGGCGCAGGACAGGAAGCTGAGGCACCCAGAGCTTGGGCGGACCCACTATGGCCTCGGCCACGGAAAGGTCTCCGTGGGGAATCCCTCGGTCCAGAATCTCTGTGAGGGATACCTGGCCCATTTAGAAAGCGAGTTCGAAACTTCATCCCGGTGGACTCGAGATGAGCTGAAGCAATCCTAGGAAGGATGAAGGGCTATCGTCCACCGACTGTCCTCCTGAGGACTCCAAGTCCATTCGCTTGGAGAAAAGGGAGGAATCATCCTCGGACTCGGAAGAGTCCTCAAAAAGCTGCCTCGGGCCTGAGCCACCCTCCACCTGCGGGTCTATCGGGAGTGAGGTGACAGACACCCTATGGGGCCATCCCTGAGCCGACTGAGAAATTTTGGTCGGAGCCCCAACTATGACTGTGAGCGGAGGCTCCACGGATCAGCTCGGCAGCTGGAATTGGCCGAACAACCGGCCTGGGAACAGGCTCCTCGGCTAAAAGCGAGGGTTGTTCGGCGCTCGGTGACACCCTTAATGGCGGGGAAGGCAGCGGCGTCGGCTTATTCCAGTCAGAAGAACTATTGCCACATGAGTTCCTCATACCTCCGGCGACACAACTTGCGCCCAGCCTCCCTCGTCGAGGAGGAAGAGACGGCGGCGGCACCGCTAGCTGCGGTGCGAGACAGGGAACCGCCTATGGCGGTGGGATCGGCTGGACATGAGCGTCCGAACCGGGGAACCTCGGCTGGGCCAGGAGCGGTCGAGGAGGTGTCGCGGGGAATCGGCACTTCCCTCGGTTGAGACGATTCCAGCCAGGCTCAGGAACGGAGGCACAGGCGGCAACGAGATCCTCAACTCCCACGGGGAACAGGGAGGGATTCTCTGCTTCTCCAGCCAACAACCCGTCAGCAGGTGAGAAAAAATCTCGGCAGCGTCGTGGTCTCAGTCAACTGGCCTGACGGGGACACCGTGAAACCAGTGGCCGAAGCCGAGGGGTCGACGAGTCGAATGCCGACAACTAGGGGAGAGGGATCTTTCCCGCTCCCAAGAGCGTCGACGGTGAGACTTACTCTTGTCTCTCTTTTTGGACCGAGAAAATGGTCCAGAAGAAGTTGGACCCTCACCTTTTGTCGAGAGGGTCAGACAAAGCTCCTTAAAAGAAGCCGAATAAGAGGCACCGAGAGATAGCGGGACAAATGCCGCAGCCGAGGTAGAAGCGGCCAGCGCGCCTCCTCTTCGAGGCGATCATCTGCTCGAGCTGATCCTCTCGAGCCCGCCCTTGGACACCACTGACCGGGCCTCTTTGACTTAACGGAGAAATCTCTTCTCGGACGCCCCAGTTGTAAACGGGCAGCACGGTCTTCGAGGACGTGGGCCGAAAGGAAGAGCACAGGTCGCAGGCCCGCAAGGTGCGTGCTCAAGGCCCAAGCAGAAACGCACGTGGAGTGCGGATCCGTCCGAGACATCTTCTTCGCAAGGGCATCTCCGGAAACTGGGAGTCGATTTGTCCGTCGCGAGCCGCGAGGAGAGACCGAAGTCTTTTAGCAAAAACTTTTAATTTGAAAATGAAGAATTAGGAACCAGTCTCGCTCATGAAGCGTTAAGGAGGGAACCTGAGCTTCAAGCGGTAAGGAAGATCTGGCGTCATGGGCGGAGCCAAGAGTTTACCACCCGGTGGGTGGGAGGAGCCAGCCTGAAGACCTTCCGCAAGATTTAAAGCGGCAAGGAACCTGCCAGACAGTGTGGATGAACAACATATCCATGTCCTAGAACTTGCCCTTTTCGGCAAATCGCCAGCAAGACACCTTATCGGTTCCCAACCGTATCACGGGTAAATGGAAAAAACACGTAATGAAATCCGTTTTTTTTAGAACCGATAAGAACCAGGAACCGCACTCTAAATGCAATTTAATTAAGTTTAACAACAACCTGATCGGTTCAAACCGAACCGATAATAACGTTTGCAAGTTCCACACAGAGAAAATGTAAAACCTATCTATTACTTACGATACCACAGACAGAGCTTGAACCGACCGGTTGCAGTTAAAATAAGACAAATGCGGTTTAAAAAACCGAGAAATTACACTTTTTAACCGACAAAATGAACCGAGCAGAAGGAGAAATCTCCGGAGCGACTGTTCAGTGAGGCGGAGTAAAGAATCTGACAGTTTGGGTTTGAAGAACAACAGACAGAGTTTTCAACCGAGCTCACGCTCAAGATTCCATGCCTGGCATGGAAAGTTAACTCTTTCACCTCCGGAGCAGTTCTAAGGCTGGGACAAACTGCATATGTCATAATATAGCAAGACTTCATGTTGTTTGAAAAAAGAGGAGCAACCTAGGCCTAACAGGGCCCTTTGCATGGCGGCCAGCTGTTTATCCAGAAGATAACTCTTCAGTGTTTTCAGACGACGGATGCAGGTCTGGTGGTTGAAGTCAAGGCAGCGCAGGCAGGACGTGGAGTCGAGGGTAGGCCCCAAACAAATGAGGCAGGCCGAATGACGGTCCCTGCCCGGGATTTGCTTCCCACACGCACACTTGGACTTCCGTCACTGAGAGGTGGAGGACGGCGAAGACATGCACCAATGAGTGGTCAAAAAATCACTTTGAAATGAAAATGAATAAACGATGAAAATGGAGGTCAACTGGTAGCAGGAGGCATCAGTGGAGCCGATGTGCATGGGTTGACGGCGGGAAAAGAAGTAAGGTGTGGCTGTGGACCGCCCCCTTTATACCACTGGCAGACATCGGAGGCGGTTCAACGTCAGGGAGCGGCCCCCTCTGGGTACTGCTAGCTAAGTTTTTTCCATGGGGTCCTAGTGCCCGGAGGCACAGTCCTTATGGTATAGGCTGCTGCAAGAGCTCCAACTTGAAGTAAGATCTACTTCCAAAACTCGAAAAATAACAGTCTGCCGATGGCAGAGAGACAATCCTGAATGAAGCGTGCAGGGATGTGACCTGTTCTTACAGCGGAAAGATCTGATATCACAGGGTAGAGTCGGAGGATATATCTACCCTGGCAGTGGGAGGAGCTTAGCTTGTAAAACGTTCCAGTCAATCGTTGCCTTCCAGTACAACTGCAAGAAAGAGTTCACACTTAACATTAATTTATTAGCCCAGGGCATAGTGATAACTGCCTCAGACCACTATGATTTCCTCCTGACTTGCCAGATGAGGCAGTGTTAAGAAAAAAAAAACTTCATCCATGCCCCCTTAGCAATTCACCAAAAGTTTGCAAATGACATCCTTAGGAAAGCACAAAGATGATAGTATCTTAACAGTCTCACCATGGGACTCAAAACGCCGTTAATCTTTCTCTCTCAAATATTATTGCAAAGCACTACTGGGAGAGCGCGATGGCATCTGGGACCTGCATTGAGATTGTTAAAAAAACTATTGGTAGCATGCTTCATTAAAGATTTTATTCACATACTTTAGAACTTTTGGCAACTTGCTAAGGAGACATGGAGAGGGTGAGTGGTGGAGCAGAGATGGGTGTGAAGGATTTTTCTTTTTTCTTCTTTTACCTTAGTTGTGAAAGTCAGATAGTGGCCAGATGAAAGGGTGAGTGGAGGGTTTGTTTCAGTCACCATCAAGGACTAGTGTAGGGCTGCACTGCTCTGGGGAATTGGCGTTGCCACTGGACACCTAGGAGAACTTATGGGGAAGGGAAGAGGGAGGCAGTTGCCACTGGCCACCATGTAGAACTCATGGGGAAGGGGAAAGAGAGGGGTGCCACAGGACACCAAGGAGAACTTACAGGAAGAGAAGAGGGAAAGGGGTGCCACTAGACAACAAAAGAGGTGGGGAGACAGAGTCCTTCCTTCCCCCAGTAATTCCCGTTATATCTTGGGGCAAGTGTAAATGTTGGGAGGGCCAGTGCAAATAGATACCACTTTCCCAACTGGGCCAGTGCAAAAAAAAAAAAAAAGGTTAATTGTCACCCCTGCAAGAGTGTGCACAGTGTACCATATCCACGCCCCCAGAACCTTGCATTACTATATTACTTTTCATGAACCAGGCTAAAGTACAATAATTTGCCAGGAATGAATAAATTCTACACACTCTATCACTCAGTTTCGAAGTAATACCTGCAATACTCCATGAACAGATTGTAAGGGAGCCCTATTAGCTGGTCAAGGTATACTCTATACACAGCAGCAGCAGCCCCATGTTTCCACTTATTCCTTGCAATTCACCAGTGGGGGAGGTTATAACCCAGGACAGATCCTTTCCTACTCTGTCACTGAAACTACCAGTTTCCCATTTTGCTATCAGCTTTGGGTTTCACATATTTCTCACATATTACATGACGCTGCAGCTACAATTCAGCTGGTGTGCAGGAGGCAGCAGTGCTACACTGATTTCCACCACAGTTGTGGGCACCTCACATCATCCAGCTGGACACCAGTGTAGCAGTGCATGCTTCCGCCTGCCCTCTAGCAGCAGCTGGCAACTTCCCCCAACTCCCTGCCAGAACTAGCTTCTCAGATGACCAGATGACTAGACTAGTTCTGTTTTCTCACACACTAGATCCACAGACAGCTGCTGCAAGTGAGGGACTCATGCCTCCCCAGGCAGCCTGGCAAGTGACATGAGGCAAAGGTGCTCAAAAGCATACCTGTACCCTTCAATCCCTCTACCATCTTGACACTTCCCATACCATCACCCAATGGCATTCAAAACTCCACATAGTCTGTAAGATGCTCTACCAATCAGTAGGCTTTGTGGTCTGGCATTCTAGTAAACAAGCCCTCTCCTTCTGTTGGCAGGAAAAAAACAGGTTAATCACCTGTAACAGTAGTTCTAGGAGTGGTATATTTTGTTCATCCATACTATCTGGCAGGTAACTTGCCGTTTTAAGATGTGCTGGAAGGTCTTCAAGCTGATTCCTCCCACCCAGGTGGTATAACCCTTGGCTCCGTCCCATGACACCAGATCTAGCCCGCTGGAAGCCAGGTGTGTGCATTGAAGCCGGGGAGGTCGGGTGGGTCCATGTGGATGAACAACATATACCACTCCTAGAACTACTGTTACAGGTGACCAACCTGTTTTTCTAGGGATGTGGATATGTTGTTCTATCCACACTATCTGGCAGACTCCTAGCAGTTCTCCGGAAGGAGGGAGGCAAGGTGCACACCCCCTACTTAGGGAACAGGGACTGGAGAACTGAGGCCCTAAAAATGGAAATTACGCACCTACCGTAATTCTTGATCTTCTTGGACGAAGTCTCCACCACTCATTCACACTAATGGGAGTCTGCCAAAGGCGCTAGGACCTAGTGGAAGCAAACTCTTTCAAGAGGGCCCGCGCCCGTGATGGTGCCGCGAGGAGTGGCACCGCGAGCCTCAGCTCATGCGGTAATGACCATCTCGGCGTCAATCCTCCAACCGCCTTAGTACCTTTTTTCCTCCCCAAGGAGGTGCAGTGTAACTAACCTAGAAGGACTAAAGTAAAAATCGGACATAAGATAGTCCGAATGACCCGTGTAAGAAGGGTCAACAATAAAGTCTTCACAGCTCAGCCACTGAGGGAGTGAAGACCAAAAACAGAAAGTGAGCTTGGGGATGGTGGGTGGGTGTGTGAATGAGTGGTGGAGACTTTGTCCAAGATCATCAAGAATTACGGTAGGTATGTAATTTCCATATCTTCCTGGACATAAAGTCTCTACCACTCATTCACACTAATGGGAGAGTACTGAGCTAAAGAATCCCCCGAGCCGGGCGGCAGGAGATAAGGAGCTCACATACTTAGGACAGAAGTCCGTTAAGAATGGTCCTGCCAAATGACAGATGCCATCGGGGATGGACATCCAAGGCATAGTGCATAACGAAAGTATGCACGGAGCTCCAAGTGGCTGCACTGCAAATATCTGCGATGGGTACGTTGCGGATTTCAGCCAGAGATGCCATGACTGCTCTGGTAGAGTGAGCGTATACTCTGCCTTCCAGCTTGACCTGTGCCATAGAAAAGCAGTGATGAAGGCAAGCCACCAGCCATGCTGAAATACATCCGATAGCGACAGGTTGACCCAGCCGGGTCTCGCCGAAAGAAACAAATAGTTGTTGAGCTTTGCAAATTTCTTTTGTTCTATCTAGATAGAACCGCAATGCTCTCTTAACATCCAGTGAATGAAGGGTACACTTCCCTTGGAAGCACCACGTTATGGCGACAGTAAAACTGCCGACCTCCCTTTGTAAATGGCACATTACGATGCAGGTATTGTGCTGCCCAATCCCAGTGTTTTCTGCGGGGCTGTGCCCCCATGCAGGGCGTTGGTCTGGGAGGGGCAGAACACTGAGAAAGTGAAACATGGAAGCGGACCATCACAGCGACTGTCGTTGTAGTGTTCTTTTTCCGTGTTTCGCCCGTCGGAATGTCGGGCAAAAGGGGCCACCCTCCCTTCATTCTGGAAGTTCAAAGTAGGTAGGAAGGACCAAGGTTGGTTTAGATGGAATTCTGAGACAACCTTGGGAGAAACGTAGGATGGTCCTAAGAACTACTTTGTCTTTGTGAAATACTGTGTACTGGGCGGGGGGGGGTCTGTGACCAGTGCATGTGTTTCGGAAACTCTGTGGGCCAAAGTAATGGCCACCAGGAAAGCCGTTTTCCCAGGGTGAAACTTCAAGTCGCAAGTAGTTAGAGGCTTGATAGGTTTACAGGTGAGCATGTCCAGCACAAGGTTAATGTCCCAGGCTGCAACTTGACGTCTGATAGGAGGTCTAGTATGCAGAATACCTCTAAGAAACCTCTTAACCAGAGGCAACTGAGCCAGTGACATGGAAAGTACCGGCTCATGAAATGCCGAAATGACACAAAGATGAACTTTGACTGTGGAGTATTGCAGACCTGTATTTTAGAGGTCTAAAAGATACTTGAAGACTTTATTCGGTGGGCAGGAAAGAGAGTTCCAAGAGGATTTTGCACACCAGACAGAGAAACACTTCTATTTGGCTGTGTAGGTTTTTCTAGTGGTCGGCTTACGTGCAGCCAAAAGAAGATCTGAAACTCTACAAGAAATATTGAACCTATTCACCTCTATGTCTTCAGGAGCCAAAGGTGAAGCAACCTCAGGTTGGAATGGATCACGAGACCCTGGGTCAGAAGGTTCATCTGAAGAGGAAGTGTCTTGCGGGTGGGGGCGACAGACTGCTGAGCAGCGGAAACCATATTTGCAGAGGCCAGAAGGGGGCAATGAGAATCATTCTGCCTCCCTGAGACTCCAATTTGAGAAGTACCCTCTGAATTAGGGGGAGGGGCGGAAAGGCGTATAGAAAGCGTCTTGTCCACCCAAGCCTGAACGCGTCCTGACAAAAAAATGCCAGGTCCTAGTTTCTGGAGCAGAAGAGAGGCAGTTTTGCCTTGAGTGGGGACGCCAAAAGGTCCAGGTTTGGAGTTACCCACTCTTTGAAGAGTGACTGAATGACGGTTGAGTCGAGAGACCACTCGTGAGGATCCATCTCTGTTCTGCTGAGACGGTCTGCCAGCTCGTTTTGCACTCCTAGCAGGTAAACCGCCTGAATCAAAACCTTGTGTTCCAGGCACCACTCCCACACTCTCATTGCTTCCCTACATAGTGGGTACGAGTGTGCGCCACCCTATTTGTTGATGTAGTACATCACTGCTTTGTTGTCCATTTGAAGGAGAATGTTCTTGTGACAGGGTATGTCCTTCAAGGCTCGGACTGCAGAGAGGACAGCTCTCATTTCCAGGATGTTTATGTGGAGTTGGGACACATCCTGAGTCCACGTACCTGAGGTGTGGAGATCCTGGCAGTGGGCTCCCCATCCCATCAGAGATGTGTCCATGGTAATTGAGATCTGATAATCCAGCGGGGCAAATGGATATCCTTCCAGAAGATTGTCCTCCTGAGACCACCAGGCGAGCGACCTCTTCAGAGGTTCCGTCACCTTGATGAAAAAGGACTGAGGGTGAGTGGTTGGGGACCACTGAGTACTGAGCATCCACTGGGAGGTTCTCATGTGGAGATGAACTAAGAGAACAGTGAGCACCGAGGATGCCATGAGGCCCAGCATCCGTTGCATCGAGATAGCTCGAACTGAGCTGTGTTCTCTGATGTATCAGGCCATCTGTAAGATATCGCTCCTTCTGTCCTCTGGAAGAAAGAAAAAATTACTCACCTTAGTAATGTTGCTTCTTCTAATGGAGTCTTGCTATATTATGACTATTGCAGTTTGCCCCAGCCTTAGAACTGCTCCGGAGGTGAAAGAGTTAACTTCCATGCAGAGCATGGAGCTTAGAGCGCGAGCTCGGTTCAGAAGCTCTGTTTGGCTGGTTTCAAACCGAAACCGTCAGATCTTTACGCACCTGGAGTACTGCGTGCGGTTTTGGAGGCCGCACTTTAAGAGGGATATTAACCTCCTGGAGAGGGTCCAGAGGAGGGCAACCAAAATGATTTGGGGCTTGGGGGACAGGACCTATGAGGAGGGGCTCGAAGAGCTAAATATGTACACTTTGGAAGAGAGAAGGGACTGGGGGGACATGATAGAGGTCTTCAGGTACATGAAGAGGGTAAATAGGGGAGGAACAGTGAGGGTGCTTGCAAGGAAGGAGGAGGAGGGGCCACTAGAGGGCATGGGTGGAAGCTGGAGGGAAGATTCAGGGGAGAAAGGAGGGTGCAACTTCACTGAGAGGTGGTAGAGCCATGGAATGCACTACCTAGGGGCTGGTGGAGGCAGAGACAGTGGAGGGGTTCAAGAGGGTGGGACAGGTACAGGGGAAGGGTTCAGGAAGCAAAATCCAATGCAGCAAGAATATCCGGAACTGGGAAGGGAGAAGCCAGAGAAGGCGAGGGGGACAGCAAGGTCAGCACCCAGGGTGGGGGCTGACCAAACGAGCAGACACGAAAGACCATTAGGCCTATTCTGCTGGCATTTTAGTATGTTAGTAAAAACTCACTAAGGTTCTGTGTGGAAGCTGTAACCTACACTAGCCAACTGGCTACTAATATATTAACACATTTTTACTGGTCCCGACACAAAGACTCAAGTCAGTGGACCAGAAAAATTAAGCAAAATAACTAAATGAACACAACACCCAAACATGAAAGAGGCATCAATAAATGCCAACAGGACTACCACCCATACCCCAAAGTAGGAGTTCTGAGAGGGCAGGCTTGGGGAGGTCATAATATAGCAAGACTCCATTAGAAGAAACAACATTACTAAGGTGAGTAATTTTTCTTCAAACAACATGAAGTCTTGCTATATTATGACTAATACGAACTACACAGCAGTACCTCCATGGAGGAGGGACAGAACCTACTTAGGGAATAGGCTCTGAAGCACGGCTGTGCCAAACCGAGCATCCCTCCTGGCCTGAATATCTAGGGAGTAATGCTTGGTGAAAGTGTGTGCTGTCTTCGAAGTAGCTGCCTGCATATCTCCAAGATAGGGATGTCTCTAGCAGCAGCTAGAGATGCAGCTGTACCTCTGGTAGAGTGAGCCCTCAGGCCTGAGGGGGGAACCTTACCCAGCTTTCGATAGCAAAATTGTATACAAGAAACGATCCACCTGGCAATGGATCTTTTAGTGGCAGGTCTCCCTTTCCCAACCTCACCATAAGTGAGAAACAGTTGGAGGGAGTCAAACATGTGACCCTTGGTACGCTCTATGTAGTAACTTAGGGCCCTCTTAACATCTAAGCTGTGCAGCCTCCTCTCAGAGGAGGAATGGTCAGTGAAGAACACTGGAAGTGAAATAGACTGGTTAAGGTGGAAATCTGAAACCACCTTAGGCAAAAACTTCCTGTTAGTCCTGGAGGACCACTTTATCCCTGTGAAGGAGATAAGTCAGTTTCTACTGATAAAGCCTGTAACTCCTTCTCGCCTGGCAGAAGTGATGGCTACCAGAAATACAGTTTCCAAGTCAATACTTAAGCTCTGCCAAGACAGAGGCTCAAAGGGGGTTGCATTAGCTGAGCAATGCATACATTAAGATCCCAAGCCGGGCAGGGTCCCTGAATGGGGATTGGTGTGAAACAATCCTTTAAAAACTTAGAAAATACAGGATGAGCAGAGAGAGAAGAGGGCTTCCCTGCTGAAATGAAGGCGGAGACAGCAGCCAAGTGCACTTTCAGGGTGGCTGGTCTCAGTCCCAAAGAATTAAGATGGACCATGTAGTCCAACACAATAGGTAGATCAGCAGATTCTGGGGAAACATGCTTCCCAGAACACCATATGGAAAACCTTTTCCACTTGGAGTTATAGGTAGCCCTGGTGGAAGGCTTCCTAGCAGCCTTCAGGATTCTGAGAACACTTTGAGAAAGTTGCAAATCAGCAAACTCTAACTGCTCAAGAGCCAAGCCTTGAGGTTGAGGTTTGAGATTAGGATACCAAACTCTCCCTGAGCACAGGTTAACAGATTATGGTTCCTGGGAGACAGAGGGAAGATGGACTGCTAAGGACAGAAGGAGTGGGTACCAGGGCTGCCTGGCCAGTCTGGAGCAATCAGGATCATTTGCAGGGCTGAGACCTGATTTGACTAGTACTTTGAACAGGAGGGAAGGGGAAGGCACAAAAAACTTCCTTCCCAATCGAGGAGAAAGGCAACCAGGGAACTGGGCCCAACACTGGGGGCCTGCAACAAAACAGTGGAAGTTGATAATTGTCTGGGGCTGCGAAAAGATCTATCTGAGGAGTGCCCATCTGGCAAACACTATCCCCAGTACTAGGGGATCAGTGACCATTCGTGATGGCCCTGGGAAATCCTGCTGAGGGCATCTGCCAAGACATTGTCCTTGCCTGGGAGGTGAACTGCTATGAGGAAGTGTTCAGGAGTAAGCCAGAGACCACAACTTCATTGCCTCGGTGCACAAGGCCGAAGACCGAGTGCTTCCTTGTTGATGATGTACCACATTGTAGTGGTGTTGTCTGTTCTGACCTGTACCACTTTGTTCTGAACAGATGCAGAAAAACCTGAAGTACTAGAAAACAGCTCTGAGTTCCAACAGATTGATGTGGAGCAGAGATTCCTGAGGACCATAATCCCTGGGTGGAGAGTCGCCCATGTGAGCTCCCCATTCCAAGAGGACGCATCTGTAGTAAGGGTCAAGGAATGGTACAGAGGATGAAAGGCACCCCTGTCTCAGTTGCTCTGATCCTGCCACCACTAAGAGGGCCTGGATCAGGGTTCGAGTCACTGGGATTAATTTGGATAGAGGATCTCTTCTTTGAGACAGAAAGCTCTCAAATGGAACTGAATGTCCCTCATCTGAAATCTTGCTCCTTGCACCACGGCTGTGGAGGCAGCCATGTGCCCTAGGAGTTGCAGGAAATGCCTTGCTGGTGAAAACCTGCAGAGTGAAGGAGGTGACCCAGGGCCACTAAGGTCCTTACTCTTTCCAAGGGAAGGAAGGCTCTGGCCTGCTTTGTATCCAGTTCTGCGCCTATAAAGGTGAGTACCTGGACAGGTTCCAAAACTGACTTTGGAAGACTGAGAAGAAACCGAGAGAGTAAGCAGCTGCTGGGTAACTAGCGGTGTGATTTGACCTGGTCTGGAGACTGACCCACAATGAGCCAGTCGTCCAGGTAGGGAAAAATTGCAATCTTTGCCTTCTTGGGTGACGACTGCTACTGCCAGACACTTTGTGAACACCCTTGGGGCAGAAGTAAGGCGAAGAGCATTGCTCTGAACTGATAATGGCCTGTGGGCAGTTCAATCTGAGGTACTTGCGGGAGCTTCTGATAAGAACATGGAAGAAGAGCATCTTTGAGGTCCAGGGAGGCTAGCCAGTCCCTGGCCTTAGGGAGGAAAATCATTCCCAGTGCCACCATTTTGAACTTTGGCTTTAAAAGGTGCTTGTTTAGATATCTTAGATCCAGGATAGGCTGCCACTCTCCTGTCTTTTTTGGGGTAAGGGAGTACAGACCCTTGCCCTGGTGAAGGGGAGAAACCTTTTCTACAGCTCTGAGAGCCAGGAGGGTTGAGACTTCTGTTTCCAAAGCCAGAGTCTCTTAAAGGTTTGTAGGTGGAAAAGATCTGGCTCTCATCCTCGGAAATTTCTTGAAGCTGAGAACCAGACCCTGGCTCACTACTTCCAGGACCCACCTGTCTGAAGTTAAAGACTGCCAGTCCTGGACGAAGTGAGCCAAGCCTACAGGTAGTGGAGAGCCGACCCTGGGCATCCCATCAGGGTGCCTGTTTGGCAGGGGTTTTAGGCTGAGGGGTGGGAGCAGGCCTGCTCGAACCCAGTCTGCCTCTCCCTCTGAAGAACCCCCTCTGTACATAGGCTGAAGAGGAGGGGGCCTGAGTCTGGTGAAAAGGCCTACCCCTACCCCGGGGGGGCTGCCTCTGAGGAGTGACTTGCCGTTCCTTGGCTTGTGCAGTCCTGCAAGTGGTTCTATATTCATCCATTTTCTTCATATAATTCTCTGTCTGCTCCCCAAACAGAGAATTTCCCACCACAGGAAAAACCATAGCCTTAGACTGGGTATCCTGTGACAAAGTAGTACACCTGAGCCAGGCCAATCTGCGAAAAGCCACAGATGTAGCCATGACTCTAAAGGATACATCATTAGAATCCACTGCAGCATGGAATTGCACCTTAGATGCCTCAATACCATCAAGAGCCACCTGCTCCAGCTCCTTGCTGAGCTGGCCAGGGGACCTGTTTGGCTTAGGCCATGACAGTATCCATCTAGATTTCTGGTATCTTGCAACATAAGCCATATAGTTAGCTTGTCTGAGTCCCAAGGATGCTGCCATGTATTGTTTTGGCCATGGCATCAATCTTCCTGGAATCCTTGTCAGGAGGATGTGAAGCCAGTGGATTATTAGCTTTATCACAGGCTGCAGCCTGAACTACCCCAACATGACTGCATTGCTGTGAAAGAAAATCTGTATCAGGACCTGACAAAGTGTACCTCCTGTCCATCTTTTTATCCACAGGAGGCACAGAATTAGGAGCTTTTAAAATTTTTACTGTTTGTTTTCTAAAAGATTTATGTAAAGGGATGGACAACCTCCTGGACTCTGGGATATCCATCATCTCCACATAGTCAGGCTCCTCTTGCTCATCCAAAGCCTCCTCTAAGGGAAGCTGGAGGGTCTCAGCAACTTTTTTATAAAACAAAAAATGAGAAGGGACTCCAGAAAGCCTGAGGGAGACTCACGAAGGTCTGTCTGGGGAGATGTCGGTTCAATGGGCACATCCAGACTTTCAAAATCACATTCACACTGATCATAATCCTCATCCCCTCCTCTGGTTCATAGAACTCTTCTATATCATAATCCTGAACCACTGGAACCCGACCGAACCGACCTTTTGCCAGACAGTGGCGGTTCGGAGAGTAACGAGGACAGGGACTGGACAATCTGTATTGCCCTGGCTATCTCAGCAGCAGTTGGAGAGGAATTTTGGACTCCAAACCTGCTGATTTTTTAATTCTTTGCTGGAACTGTCCTCAGAGCCAGCTTTTCGTTACCTGAGGAAGTCTCGCCTGGTCAGAGGGCACTCCCTCCGGTTCGGTTGGCACCGAACCGGGCTGGCCATCCGGGTCAGCGGACTTTTTGGCCTCTCGTTCCCTGAGCCTGCCCACTCTCTTGTCCAGGGTGGCTGCAGGGAAATTTTTACAAATCTGGCAGTCTGAATTGAGGTGGTCAAACCCCAGACAATAGACACATGTAGTGTGTGGGTCAGCCTTGGCAAAGGCTTCCCCACAGACACTACAGTGTTGAAACCCAGTGGGCCCGGTTTTTCTTTTGGGTTTCTCAGACATGATGCCAGCCTAACCAACCAACTTGCCCTTTGATGGCAGTGCTAGGCAAGACACCCTTATCGGTTCCAAACCGTGTCACGGGTCCTGGAAAAAAACGTAATAAAATCCGTTTTTTTTAGAACCGATAAGAACCGGGAACCGCACTCTAAAAAGCCTTAAAAGGCTTTAAACTTATAATTAAATACAACTCGATCGGTTCAATTGAACCGATAATACTTTTACAAGTTCCACACAGAAAAAACCCTATCTATTACTTACGATTACCATAGACAGAGCCTGAACCGATCGGTTTTGCGGTTAAAATAATGAAATCGCGGTTAAATTAAACCAAGAAACAGTGCTTTAAACCAAAGAAATGAACCAAGCAACAGGAGGAATCTCCGGAGCGACTGTTCAGTGAGGCGGAGTAAAGAATCTGACGGTTTCGGTTTAAAACCAGCCAAACAGAGCTTCTGAACCGAGCTCGCGCTCTAAGCTCCATGCTCTGCATGGAAGTCAACTCTTTCACCTCCGGAGCAGTTCCAAGGCTGGGGCAAACTGCAATAGTCATAATATAGCAAGACTTCATGTTGTTTGAAAGCCTTCGCACAGGAGGGTTCGAGAAGAGTTCCTATGAAGAAGAGTTTCTGGGAGGGCTGCAACTGTGACTTATTGAGATTCAACAGGACTCCCATGGATGTTAGGAAGTCTGAGGCTGTGGCCACGGCCTCCAGAGTCTCTTGCCTGGAGGGACTTGCTTGGAGCCAGTCATCCAGATATGGAAACACTTGTATTCTGATTTTCCTGAGGTGCACCACGAGAGTTGCACAACAATTTGTAAAAACTCGAGGCGCCAAGGATAGCCCAAAGGGCAAGACTCTGAACTGATGGTGTTGACCCAATGCGATGAACCTTAGGTATTTGTGGTGCTTTGGGTGTATAAGAATATGTTAGTAGGCATCCTGCATGTCCAGGAAGGCTAGTCAATCGTGTCAATGAAGCAAAGGTAGCAGGGTACCTGGTGATATCATCTTGAACTTCTCCTTGTGAAGGAACTTGTTTAGTTTTCTGAGATCCAGAGTGGGGCGCATGCCGCCAGTTTTCTTTGGAACCAGAAAGTAATGGGAGTAGAAACCTGTGTTTCGTTGATCCAGCGGAACTATTTCTAAGGCCCTGTTTTTCAGAAGGCCTTGTACCTCGGAAGCAAGAAGGTCTAACTGTACTGACGACAGCCTGGGCTGTCGTTTGGGTGGATGATCCAGAGGGGCTTCCAAAAGATCGAGAGTACCCCTTGCAGATTATCCGAAGGATCCATTTGTCTGATGTTCCAGATTTCCACTGACTGTAGAACTGAATCAGAGATCCTCCCACCGCTGAGGAGGAGTCCCCTCAGACAGCTGAGGTGGGACCTGGGCCTTCTGCTGCGTTTTCTTTTGTGGCTGAGGGTTGTGGCTTTTGTTAAAACCTCCCCTGCCTCTGCCCCGAAAGGACTGACGGTTGTGAAACTGACGTATGTTCACACCTCCTCTGGAGGGAGTGGGTGTAGGTCTAGCTGTCTTGATGGAAGATCTAGTCTTCTGCGTGGCCTCCAGAGCTTGCTCCACCTGAGGCCTGAACAGATATATGCCGTCAAGCGGTAAGGCCAGTAATTTGCTGTTGCCGCTCAGAAGCCTAAATATGACAGCCAAGAGTGACAGCTGTACAGATGCCAGTCGTCACGCTCGGAGGTGGCATGAAGGCATCCACTGCAGCTTTAACCTGTTGGTTACTGGATTCGATACCCCTAGTTATGGGGTGACACAACTCTGAGCTAGCTTCTGATTTGGGCAGAGCTGCCACCATTTCTTTGAGGGAATGCCAAAGTACATGCTCATATTGAGAAAAATAGCCCTGGTAGCTAGCATTGCACATCCCCAGGGTTGAGGCAGCAAAGACTCTATTACCTAAGGTGTCTATCTTTCGAGATTCTTTGTTTATCAGTCGGGCCGTAGATCTTTGAGGAACAGCGGCCTTACAGTTCTCTGCCAAGATGACAATGGCATCAGCAAAGGCTTGTGAGGCCATAATAGGTCGATCCCTGGGAGGAGAATACTTCCTATCAATGGACTTAGCCATGGAAGGAATGAGAGCCAGATTCTTCCATACCATCTGTGACAGGGTCTCGAAAGAGGGCTGTACCTAAGGGGTTAAATCCATAGGGATCTCCAGGACATGAAGATATTGGAGTTGCAAAAGCCTCCCAGGATCAATTTCTGAAGCTTGAAGAGAAAGAGTAGTGTTTACATTTTTGAGCAGAGACTTAAAGGAGAGGTCTTCCACCACAGGCTCTATAAAAGGATTGATCTCTGCTCTGACGGCAGTATCATCATCATCACCCAAGTGAATATCTGGGTCAGGCTCAGGCTCAAAATAATCTCCTGACAGTCCAGGGGGGACTGCACAGACAGGAAAAGAGTGAAAATCAGGAGGAAGAACAGAAGAAGAAAGAATCAGAGTCAAAAACCCCCGAAGACTGGTTGGCGCTAAACCAGCACCTGGCGCCGAAGAAAATGGCGCTGAGAACAAGGAGGGAGGCAATTGCCAAAGCGGCACCACACATGGTGCTGACAAGCGCCAGCGCCCGCACACAAGGTGCCGACAGCGCCCCGGACGGCGCCGAGGGTGTCCCAGAGGTCAGAAAACTGCAATTTGAGGTAAGAGGGAAAAATGGCAGGAGACAGAGGATAGCTGGACCCTACGCGCAGCCATGTGAGGGGGATAAACACCGGAGCATGGAGTCAACAGCACCGAAGGCGCCACACGACTAGGAAGGCCCCAGCGTCGGAGTGACCGGCTCGGGCAACTGGACCAACCTCCGAGCCCACTGCTCCATAAGAGCAGCCCACTGGTGAAACTGCTCATCAGAAGCTCCTCAGAAAGGTGGAGAGGGGCTCCGATGTCAAAGAGGTCGGCCATCGGAGACAGAAACCGGCGACTCCGATAGAGGTGGAGGCGGACCTGGCACCAACAACTGACCATCTCGGCGCAGACATACTAAAGTGTGACCTCGGTGGATGCCTTTCCTCTCGGCCTATAAGACGAAGAGAGACCCGAGGGCGCTGAGAATGGGATCACTCTTTTGTGCTTTAGGGGACAACCTATCTCCCCAAGCACTGGACCGCCTGTTGTCGACCCCTCCCCCTCCGGGGAGGGCAGCAGACCGGACCCGGACGACTGAATAGCTTTCATACGAAGTCTCCCTACCGTCACCTGACCCACTCATGGTCGACTCTGTCAACGGAGGGCTGAAGACTTTGTGATGTATAATTTAAATATACAATCGGTACTGATTTAAAATAAAACTACAAAACAATAAACTGAACTATTGCTGCTAGTGAAGTTTAACTCCCGGTGGGCGAGCAACGTTGTCACTGAAGTGCATTCGACGGCAGGAAAAAAGGAATTGAGGAGGTTGAAGGGTGTCGGCCGCAAGATGGTCCTTATCGCGACGAGCCGGTCGCGAGTGCCGCCTCAAGAGCTCCATCTCGGCACTGGCCCTCTTGAAAGAGTTTGCTCCCACTGGGTCCTAGCGCCTCCGGCGGACTCCCATTAGTGTGAATGAGTGGTGGAGACTATGTCCAGGAAGATCCAGCATCCCAGTGTGACTCAAGGTCGATGAGGCAATGGGAAATGAAGGTGTGTGCTGACTTCCAGGTAGCAGCCCTGCAGATTTCCTGGATAGGGGCGCCCCAAGAAGCAGTTACTGACGCAGTGGTATGATGGGTGGAATAAGCCCTAAGCCCTACAGTAGGCTCCCTACCCGCCAACCTATAGCAGAAATCAATGCAGGAAGTGAGCCACCTGCCAATCGTCTGCTTTGCTGCAGGTCTGCCAGGTGAGGCTTCAGTGTAGGTGAGAAAGAGCTAGCAAACCTCTCCCCAGACTTCCGCCATACACTCTTTATAGTAGGCAAGTGCTCATCTCAGGTCCAAAGTATGGAACCTGTATTCGGCCTCCGAGGTGGGATTGGGGTAGAACACCGGCAGAGTCAACACCTGATTCAGGTGAAACTCTGACATCACCTTCAGAAGAAATTTCAGGTGAGGGCACAGGACAACTTTGTCCCTGTGGAAGACCAGGTAAGGAGCTTCAACAGAAAGTGCCTGGAGCTCCCCAATCCTTCTGGCTGACGTGATAGCCACAAAGAAGGCGGTCTCCTACGACAAGTGAGATGTCACACCTGTGCATCGGTTTGAATGGCTTGACCTTGAGCTTAGCCAATACTAGCAGTAAATCCCACGGAGGTGGTGGTTCACGCACCGGAGGGGATATGTGATCTAGGCCCTTGAAAAAGCATCAGACCACCTTCTCCTGTGCCACCAACTGCTTACCAGCCCGTGCCTGGTAAGCAGAGATGGCTGTCAGGTGCACCTTGAGGGTCGTCGACCGAAGGCCCTGCTGGGAGAGGGACCACAGGTAGTCCAAAACGCTACCCAGTGAGCAAGATGAAGGGTCCAACCTCTTGCCCCAACACCAAATGGAGAATGTCTTCCATTTGAAGACATAGCATTTCCTGGTTGACTCCTTGCAGAATGCCTCAACGACGTTGAGGACCTCGTCAGAAAGACACATGGCATGGAACTCTAGCCGCTCAGGCACCAGGCTGCCAGGTGTGGGCATTGAAGGTCCAGGTGGAGAACCTTCCCCTGACTGAAAGACAGCAGGTCCGGGCAGGCTAGAAGCTGCCTCGGGAGCCTGGAGCGGAGGCTGAGGAGATCTGGATACCAGAACTGGTGAGGCCACTCCAGGGCTACCAGGATCACCTGTGCCTTGTCCCTCCTGATCTTGAGGACCACCTTGTTGATCAAGGGCAGGGGAAGGAAGGCGTAGAAGAGGCCTGGGGTCCACGGCCTCGAGAAGGCATCCCCCTGCAGCAAACCCTGCTGAGGGGGGCAGGCATGGTACAGCCTCAGCTTGGTATTTTCCCTGGAGATGAACAGGTCCACCTGAGGGGTGACCCAGTGGGAGAACAGATCCTGCACTACCTGTGGCAGGAGAGACCACTCGTGAGATGCATCGCCTATCCGGCTGAGGGCACTGGCCAGATTGTTAGAGGTTCCTGCCACATGAATGGCTAGGAGATCTGCCTCCAGCCTGATCATGAGGGACCAAATGCGAAGAGCTTCCTTGCACAGGGACAAGGCGCACGTCCTGCCCAGTCTGTTGAGACAGTGCATGGTCATGGTGTTGTCCATCTGGACTTAGACCACTTGACCTCAAACAAACGGAGCGAAGGCGGTCAGGGCCAGCCGGACCGTTGAAGCTTCAGTAGGTTGATGTGGCATCAGGACTCCTGAGGGGACCAGAGTCTGAGGGCTCTGTGCTCCCCCAGATGGGCAATCCAACCCATCAGAGAGAGGCACTGGTCGTCAGGATGACAGTCGGCTTGGGGCAAACAAACTGGATCTCTTCCTGCAGGTGGGATGGGATAAGCCACCACTGGAGGCCGTCCCACATCCTCTGGGTCACAGGGACCAGCTGGTTGAGATGACCTGAGTGCTGAGACCACTGGCTGGCCAGTTCCCATTGGAGAGAATGCATATGCCAGCGGGCCCACTGGACCACGCTTGTGCAGGCCGCCATGTTGCCCAGAAGATGCATGAAGTCCCAGGCATGGCGCAATTGCTCAATCAGAAATGACTGGGCAAAGGAGGAGAGAACCTCCGCCCTGTCTGCCAGGAGCTGAGCTCTGGCTAGGCAGAAGTCAAGCTCTACCCCGAAGAACTGGATCACCTGTACAGGCTCGAGTTCCGACTTGGCCTTGTTGATCAGGAGGCCAAGGTCTAGGCAAGTCCGGAGGGCCAGATCCCTGGACTGCTCCACCTCCAGCATGGAGGGACCTGCTCTCAGCCAGTCATCCAGGTAAGGGTACACCTGGACCCTTCACCACCTCAGGAATGCCGCCACCACTGCCATGCATTTGGTGAAGACCCTGTGGGCTGAAGAAAGGCCAAAGGGCATGGCTCAGAACTCGTAAAGGGTTCGCCTGTCCGAAAGGAAGGAACTGCTGGTGGGATGGATGGATCAGGACGTGGAAGAACGCATCCTGAAAATCCAGGGAGCAGAACCACATTCCTTGCTCCAGAGATGGTATAATCTGTGCCAGAGTTACCATCCGGAAGGTGCGTGGCCTTAGGAACTTATTTAGATTGTGCAGATCTAGAATGGGGTGCAAGCCCCTCCCCCCCTAGTCCATTTCAGGACCAGGAAGTACCTGGAAATGAACCCTGGGTTGGGAGAAGGATCCGCCCCTTGCAGATGAGCTGATCGATATTGTCTCAGAGGACCAACTATGAGGCTGCGGACCCGGTAGACCTCCCCGACGTGGGGCGAGTGCTCGAAAGGGAGAGACCTGCTTGAATTGCAGAGGCAAGCCCCTGCCAACCACTTCAAGCACCCAGCAGTCCATGGTGATAGCGGACCAGGCGGAAAAGAAGTGGCTGAGCTGGCGCCCCAGGGGCGGTGCGATGGGGTTGGGGGTGGCACCCCGCAACCTGTCACTGGGCAGGCTTGGAGGAGGGGGGGTCTGGCCGAGGAGCCGCCAGGACCCTTCCCCCCGGGCTTCCTAACCAAGGAAGCCACGGACTTGGCTCTAGTGTGCCAAGTCTGAGCCTGCTGGCCCTGCTGCTGGGCTGATCTAGCCGCAGGAGCGGAGGCTCTTGTCCTTCTGAGCAGATGTGACGAGAGTCCAAGGCATTGGATTTCTCAGTGTGCAGGAGGTGACCCTCCACACCGGGCCCAAACAGGTTGATGCCCAGAAAAGGGACATCTGCTAGCTTGTGCTGGGTATCCGCCATGAAGGTCGAGATCCGCAGCCAAGCCCTGCGGCACATGGCCACTGCTGCCACTATGGAATGGGCACATGAATCGCCAGTATCCAGAGCAGTCTAGAGTTGCTGCTTAGCCACGACCCTACCCTGATCCCGGACCTGCTTGATGGTGGTTTGGAGGTCAGCTGGGAGATGAGGAAGCACCTCATCCAGGGAGCCCAACAAGGCGTGTGAGAAGTTTGCCATCATAACGGCCGAGCTGGCCTGGCGAAGGCCCAATGAGGAGGCAGCATTAACCTTTTGTCCGAGTGGTCCAATTTCTTGGACTCCTTATCTGGGGGGGGGAGGGCTTTTTCATGTTGCAGGTGTCGCTGGAGCGCCGAAAAATAGTCTGCCACCAACCCCTCGGCTGAGGGGTGCTCCGTGAAGCCCGAGGGGGAACGTGTGGGGACTGCATACTTGTTAGGCCATCCGGGCCGACAGCGCTGGGAAAAGAGGCTGGAGGCTGCCATAACTCTAGTGCTAGACCAACAACTACCTCGGCAACAGGGAAAGCCTCTGAGGGAGAATCCTCTTTATTCAGGATCTCCATCAGGGGATATCTGGCCCGCTTTTGCATGGGTTCGAGCGGCATCCCAGTGGACTCCGAGATGAGTCGAAGAATACCCAGGAATGAGGACAGGCTCTCGTCCACGGAGAGACCCCCCCTCCACCACGGAAGACTCCAGGTCCACTGGACAGGAGTGCAATGAGGAGGCTTCAGACTCCAAAGAGTCTGCATACAGCTGTTGACCGCCCGAGTCACTCTTTACTTGCTGAGGCTGATCGGGGGTAATAGTGACTGACAGCCAATGTGGCAGACCCGAAGTAGACCAAGAAGTCCTGGATGGTGCCCCAATTTTCGGCTGAGGGAGGCGGGGCTGGTTTCGGACAAGCGGCAGTGCCAGAACCGGATTCTCGGCCGAAGAAATGGTGGCGAGAGTCGACCGTTCGGGCGATAGCCACTTGACAGCCTGCACAGAAGCCGGTGTGGGCTTAGTGCTGGTCAGAATGAGCTGCTGCCACATTAAATACTCATAGTGCCGACGCAACTTGTGCCGGAGCCTCTCCTGACCTAAGGAGTAAGAGGAAGAAGAGCAGCGGCGCCGCTTTCCGCGATGTCGGGACTGAGACCGCCAATGTCAGTGGGATTTACCCAACGTGGACCGAGACCACTACCGTCGGCGACACAGACGGTGGACCGAGGAAGGAGCGGGGGAGACCCGCTGCCCCTCCAGTTCAGGGTCCTGGGCCAGAGACTTCGGCTCAGGGGGCTGGGCCGAGTCACCAGAAGGCACCGGTGTCTGAGACAAAGAGTTGTTGGCCTCCTCGGTCGACAACCTGTCAGTGGGCTCGAGAAAAATCTCTGCCGTGTTGACAGGCATCTCGCTCGACTGGTCTAATGGGGACACCATGAAACCAGCAGCCCGGGCCGCAACATCGACCAAAGTCGAGAGCCGACAGTCCGGAGAATGAGATCTCTCCCACTCCCAAGAGCGTCGACGGTGGGTCTTACCTTTTTTTGGTTCCTTCTTCCGGGACCAAGGGGTGTGAGACCCAGAAGAACCCTCCTCTTTAGTCAAAAGATACTGGCACAGTTCCCAAAAGGAAGCCATGTAAGAAGAGCCCAGTTGGAGCGGAATAAAGGCTAAACTGAAGAGGAGCTCGCTGCGGCCTGGGCCGCTTCCTCCTTCAGGGCTATGAGCTGTTTGAGCTGTTCCAGTTGTTCCGCAGAGCCCGCCGGACACCATCCAATGGGCCTCCTTCGATTAGACCAGCGGGTACCATTTCTCCGGTCGCCCCAGCTGGAGTCGGGCAGTGCGGTCTTCAAGCATCGGAGAAAAGGACAGACACAGATTGCAAGCCTGTGGATCATGGTCGTGACCGAGGCAGTAAACGCACGTGGCGTGGGGGTCGGTGCGAGGCATCTTTTGCCTGCAAGGCCACCGACGGAACCCGGGAACGGACTTGTCTTCCACTGCAGCCGCGAGAGAAGGTGGAGAAGACCAAATTCGAATAAGTTTAAGGGTAAGTTTTGGAAAGAAATCTGAAGATTTAAGATCCAGGGCCTGCAAAACGTGATAGCACTAAGGAAGGAACCTGAGCTTCCAAGCGGTAAGGAAGATCTGGTGTCATGGGGCGGAGCCAAGGGTTATACCACTCGGGTGGGCAGGAAGAGCCAGCTTGAAGACCCTCCGGTACATCTTAAAGCAGCAAGGTACCTGCCAGATATTGTGGATTGTACAACATATCCACGTCCCTAGAAGGGTTGTTACACATGTTTAATATACAAGCATGAGATCAGCTGCTTCACTCAAAATATCCTTCAAAGCATGTATTACAGTATGGCAGTGGCTCAGTAGGTAGCAGTGGGTTCTAGCCCCGCATCAGATGCTTGCGTAATATTCATAACGCAGGGTTTTAAATAATTGATTAGCAGTTTTTTTCTTGGGACAATACTAACTGTACAGAAAGTATTTATATAGATTTTCTAGAAGTGTTATGTTCGTTAAACACATTGAGGCAAGTGTTATGCATTTTCACAATGTTTTAACACTTATGAGCAAAATGCTAATCAATTTTTAGAGTTAAATAAAACCCTGTAACAGACACTGTAGCACAGTATCAGGTGGGGAGGTGGGTGCTGCACTGTTGAGGTGCTGTCCTTCAGATGAGATGCAAAACCAAGATCCCTTTCTGCTTATGTCTGGTAACTGTCCAGGTGGAAGTTAAAGATTTCATGGCACTTATCGAATAAGATTATAGGAGCTCCCAGTGTCATGGCTGGCATTCATTGTCAACAAAACAGGTTCATGTAACCCATTCTCCAGGATGTACCTGGAGATGAGCTATCACGCAGAGGGCTTTTTTCTTTATCAAACTTTTCAAATAAATAAATGCTACAACCGTATATTGAAGGTCAGCATAAAGGTCATGGGCTACCAAGAAAAACACAGTAAAGGAGAAAAACTGGGCTAAAAAAGGAAATGGGGGGGGGTGGAACACCACCAGAACTGCTCTACTTACTTTACAGAGTTCATTACTCTCCTCTAGAGAGATACATGTGTTTATACTCTCTACCTCCATCTGAAGTCCTTCCTCATTATCTTGACCAATAATACACAAATACTGCACTTTTGTGCCTCGCTACATTAAATACCCTTAGACTCAACTTCTTTGTAACACTTGCACCAAAGACACACACCCCTTTTCGTAACATTACAAGTACCGTACATGCCTCCTAAGTGCACAATAGTTGTAAATGTAGAATCCAGGAAATGATGCACGAGGAGTAAGAACTCACCGTAATACACAGCACAGCACCATAAGGTGACTGGGAACACAGTTTGGGTTGAGCATTGCTGGTGTGTCCGATCTCATGCAGGCCAGGAATGCTCTCATTCTTCGATTTTTATCTTCAACCGCTTTTCCCAACCACAGCTTCTTCAAGTTCGGACAAGTCCACTCCCTGAATGCAAGGGCTTCCACCAGCTCAGGAGTCTGAAGAGACTTTCCTTTGTAAACTGCCCATTCCTTAATTATCACTGGTGAATCTACAACATTCACAAAAAAACAATAAATACATAAAAAAGAATGAATCCAGACTCCAAGTTCAGTGTACCTAGTCCCATGAAAACTGACACAAAGACAGGATAACCTGGACAGTAATGGTGTTTTGCCATAAAAGATCAGACCATCTGCCCTCTCGACACATCATGCAATCAACCACTGTTCTGCAGATCTAGTGGGCAATCATCAACGTCACAACAATACCAAACAATATGTAATAAGGGACTGCATGTGGTACAAAAAGTCTGTGACTGAACAGTCATGGAATATCTTCAAAGTTTCTGCCGAAGCATATTATGGAGTAGTGTAGAGGAAACCAGCACTGCATCCAGTCAGTGGACAGAGAGTGGCCTTTTCTAGTGCTATCAATTCTTCTCACTTTAAAAACATGACAATATTCGCTTAAAATATTACAACTAACCCTACTGCTGGCAGTTCTTTCTTCAATTTTTTTTTTTGTTAAGCAAAACCAAACAGTCACTGTTCAACTCTGGGCAAGTCAAGGTTCTGGTGACATTATTACCTGGGTAACAAGCATGTGTTCTAGCCCCTAAGCTGCCTGCCTAGGACTCTAACAAAGATTTTAAAGTATCACTTCTGCCTTAAATAAACAAAGAAAATCTTACCTCCCGGTAAAACAGCTACAGGATAGATTTGCTTGCATCATTTTCAGTGCAATGTGTGAAGGATCATATTTTGGCTGAGTAGAGCCAGCAGCATGGTCCCTATCACGTCCCTATTCAGTGCACCACTCTCCACATCAGATGAAACGTAGAATTTGACGGCAGATAAGGACCGCTTGGCTCACCTAGTCTGCCCATTTCCCTACCTGATGGATAAGCTGCAGAGTCCAGTTAAACAGCTTACTTCCTTCTACCCCCCACTAGAATTGCCTTATGTCTGACACATGCATTCTTAAATTCTCCCACTGTTCCCGACTCCACAACCTCCTCAGGAAGGCCGTTCCATGCATCCACAACCCTTTCTGTGAAAAAATACTTTCTAACATTACCTCTAAGCCGTCCCTCCTCTATCTTCAAATTGTGCCCCCTTGTTCTTGCACATCTCTTTCTGAAAGATGCTACCCTCTTGTACTTTAATTCCCTTGAGATACTTGAAAGTTTCCATCATGTACCCCCTCTCCCTCTTTTCCTCAAGGGTATACATATTAAGCTCCTTTAGTCTCTCCTCATATGTCTTCCGGTGCAGACCCTGCACCATTTTGGTTGCCCTCCTCTGAACAGCTTCCACTCTGTCTATGTCTTTGCAGAGATGGGGTCTCCAGAATTGCATGCAGTACTCCAAATGGGGTCTCACCAACTGTCTGTACAGAGGTATAACAACTTTGTGTTTTCTACTGTTGTGGTGAGCCTCCCAGCCCAGCAGCGTGATGCGGTCGGGCCGCACCGAGGACAGTCCGACCCAGCTGACAGCCACATTAGGAGCAGAGGGACACCAGCCTCCCCCTCCCCCAGAGGAGGGTGCAGCGGCCGTCGCTTTGTGAACCAAGTACAACTCAATGGGGGCATCATTTGTCACGATTTTTTTTTTTAATTCATTTGGTAACCGGGTTGGTGCACTGATCTGCACAAACATTGTAAAAATACAGTGAGAGAACAACGTGGATCAAACAAGGAACATAACAGTGTAGGTCAAGCTAAGAGAAAACAGAAGGTAAACAGTATCAGGTGAGTGAGGAGAGGGGCAACGAGGGCAAGGCAGCATACTTGACTGTAGGTAGCGTAAAGGTGGTTGAGGTTGGTAATGCAGGTGAGGGAGTACACCGGGCAGCCACAGTCAAGGAGGGGTAGGAGGCTGCCACAGGCAATAGCAAGGCAGGCTTCCAGCGAGAGGTGGTCAATCATGCAATGGCAGAGCCCTATCTTCTGGTTGATGCATCTGATCAGTGAGACAATGTGGTCAGTGTAGGCTAGGGACAGGTCTAGGATTACCCCCAAATACTTGAAGGTGGGAACAGTGTCAAGGAGAGATCCATCTGTGCATTTGACAGTGAGAAGGCCACCATTGTGGGCAAGGGTAGAGAGTTTTGGCTTGGAACTGAAAAGCATGGCCTTTGTTTTGGCAGCACTGACCAACAGTTTGCTGGTGGAGTACCAACGTGTCTTACAGAAATGATTGGTAAAAGTGGCGGATAGTGAGGAGGGGTCACTTTGGTACAGTATTAAGTAGTCGGCCTAGAGGAGTGATGTACAGGATAGGCCCTCATACGCAAAAATGTTAATGAAGAAGGAAAAGAGGAGCGGGCCAAGGACAAATCCCAGGGGACACCCACGGAGACAGGCAAGGGGTAGGGGAGGAGGTGGCACCGCCAAGGCAAGTCCATCTGTGTACTACTAGAGAGGCAGTTAGTGAGCCAGGTGGTGGTGGCAGGGGAGAAACAGAGGGCGTCGAGTTTTGCTATCAGGATGTTGTGATTTACAATGTCAAATGCCGTGGACAGATCAACAAACACTGCACCAGTTGGCTTCCCTTCATCCATATTCCTCAGGACATGGGCAGTAAGGAGGGCAAGGGTCGTGGTAGTGCTTTGCCCCTTCTGGAAATCACGCTGCTGAGGACAAAGGAGAATATATCTGGAGATATGCTTTGTAATTTGGTAGTTTACAGCCTTCTCTAGGAGCTTACTAAGATGGGACAGAATGGAGATGGGATGGTAGTTGTCCATATGAGTGTAACTTACTGTATGCAACGCTATCTGTAAACCACTGCTGTAAATTGCGTTCCAACTGTTATATGTATTGCACCTGTATGTTACCACTGTTGTACCTCACACTGTTTTCTTATCTGCCCTCCCTGCGACGAGGTGCCTTTGTAAATGAGTCTATGACTCAAAGGTTGTAAATCCGACTCTCAAATAAATAAGACTAGGGTTGCCTGATTTATGAATGGGGACAATCTGGGCCTGCCTCCAGAAAGAGGGGACAGAGGCTGTAGTAAGGGAGAGGTTAAAGATGAAGTTCAGTGGATAGGCAATGTCCTGGGCCACTAGTTTTAAGAAGCGTGGGGGTTGGGGGTAGACAGTCCCTACCAGCACTCCCTCGAGATGGTAGGCTGAGGAGTAGCTTAAGTGTCCTTGGAGGAGAAATACTCAGAATAAAAGGAGGGCGAGTAGGAAAACTGGTTAACAGACAAAGTGCGGCAGCTGCTACAGAAACACTTGATTAGGGCTTTTACCAATGAATTAACATTTTGAAGTACCTTTTACAACTGTTACTATATTATACAAGAACGCCTACAGTTCTTTCAGCAGACTCGACCATGGTCATCTTACGCACAACCTGAGGCTTCCTGCACGTGGGTTATACTAATGAATGCTATGAACTAACAGCAGAATTCATAGCGCTCTTTGGCATACCCAGCATGCAGAAGGCTGCCAGGTGTGAGCGAAATGATTGCGACGAGTCTGCAGAAAGGATGGCTGGCACTGCTCTTCTATAATAAAAAAACTGGTAGAACAGTTACGCAAGAACTTAATGTAACCATAGATCTTCAAGAGAATCTCTTGCAGCACATCACACCTGAGGAACTATAGCCGTTAGTCATCAGGACCACATGGAAACATTTTTACTTGCAGTCTAACTGGGCCTACACACGGCGATGTCATCACGCCGTCAAACCCCTATACAGCCATGGGCGATCCCACGCTCTCGAGAGAACCAAAGGAGAGTTAGAGAGACCCAGCAGAAGGAGCATGTAAAGCAGAAGGCTCAGCATTCTGGAAAAGGAGAGAACAGGAAAGAAGAGTCATAAACAAGGGGGAAGGTGGGTGAGTATGGCAAGTTCTCACGAAAGAACAGGTCCTGAACAGGAGCCCCATGAAGGGGGATGGTGGGATGGAAATCATACCTGATGACTGAGATCCCTTTGAAGATAGTACAGTTATGTAAGAACTTACCGTAACAGTAGATCTTCGAGAGAGGCTCTTGCAGTAGGTAATTACATATAGGACTGACGCCGGCAGGCGGCAGGACCCCACGGAAAAATTTCTAGCTAGAAGTCCCTGGCGAGGGACCGCCCCCACGTCAGGTGACCGGCGTCAGGAGACATCGGTATAAAGGGGCGGTCCCGGACGCCCACCTTCCAGTTCTTTCCCGCTACAGGCCAAAAGAGGCCGGACGAGAGAGAAGCGAATATTTCCCTCAATGGAAAAGGAGCTGAAAAAGCCTAGGGGGATGGAGGGCGGGAAGGTATTACCTACTGCAAGAGCCTTTCTCAAAGATCTACTGTTATGGTAAGGTCTTACGTAACTGTACTGTCTTACTTCGAGAGGGCTCTTGCAGTAGGTAATTACATATAGGACTGAATCCCAAGCAGTCTGGAATGAAGAGAGGCACCGGGAATAGGAAAACTACTCCAAAAGGTAGTTCTGGTTGTGCAAGTCTCAAGATATGAGACCTTGCAAAACAGCCAGCCCAAAGCCTGCTCTACAGTGAGAGGCAACATCCAAACTGTAGTGTTTAGTAAAGGTATGGACGGAAGTCCAGGTGGCGGTAGCGCAGATGTCTGCCGCAGACACATTCTTGAAACAAGCCGCAGAGGCAGCTACTCCTCTGGTGGAGTGGCCTCTGACTTGACCCGGGAGAGTCTTGTTGTATTTGTCATAACAGAAAGTTACGCAATGAGCCAACTACTTAGACAGGCATTGCTTGGAAACAGCATTGCCTTCCCTTTTGTGAGCAAAAGAGACGAACAACTGATCAGTTTTTCTGAGATCTTTCGTCCTGCTGGTGTAGTATCTCAGAATCCGGTGAACATCCATCGTATGGAACAAATACTCCCCTTGATTAGAGTACTGCGTAAAAAAGGCAGGTAACTCTATGGACTGATTTAGGGTAGACTCGGCTACTACTTTAGGGCGAAACTTAGGATTGGTATGCGAAGAGCTGATCTGCCTTGTGAAAATCAGGCACGGGATTTTACACATCAGGAGCCTGGAGCTCGGAGATTCTCCGAGCCAAGTAATGGCCACCAAGAAGAGAGTCTTCCACGAAAGGAACTTCAAATCCCCAGGAGCTGCAGGTTCGAAGTGGGGGAGAGTAAGTTTCTCGAGAACAAAATTTAAGTCCCAAGGGGGAGCAGGAGCAGGAGCACGGATGAGGGGTCTCAGATGGAGGACCCCCCTGAGAAAGGTCTTGGAGACCTCCAGTTGAGCAAAAGCCTTGTCTGCGAAGGGAACATGATAGGCCGAAATGGCCGCCATGTGTACCTTCAGAGAGGAATGGCTGAGACCCGGGTCAAACAGATGATGTAGATACTCCAGCAGAAGCCCCGTTGAACAGGAGAAAGGTTCCACGTTCTAGGAAGCGGCCCAAAGAGTGAATCTTTTCCACTTCATGGCATAAGTGGATCTGGTGGAGGGGTTTTCTGGCGGGGCTAGGTCTGCAGGAGCCATGCATGCAGTTGGAGCGATTTGAGGCCTGGATGGACCAGGGTCCCCTGATCCTGGGTCAACAAACCTCGAGATAGAGGAAGAGGAGGATCCTCTGAATATTGTTGTAGAAGAGAGAACCAGATTTGCCTGGGCCAGAAAGGAGCGATCAGAATCATTCTCGCTCCTTCTGAAGCTAGTTTCTGCAAGACTCATGGGATAAGTGGAATTGGGGGAAAGGCATAGACAAATCTGTCCTTCCAGTCTAAAGATAGAGCGTCGCTCCAAAAAGCGCCTCGCTCTGGAACGAGCGAGCAGAAGATGGGAAGTTTTGCGTTTGGGGGGATGCGAACAGGTCGACCTGTGGTGTTCCCCAAAGTTGGAAGATATTGTCTAGGAACCCTTGGTCCAGTTCCCACTAGCGAGTCAGAGCAGAAGAGCGACTTAGTTTGTCTGCCAGGGTGTTGTCGACTCCCGGAACGTGAATTGTCGTGAGGGGAAGGTCGTGTTGTGTTGCCCAATCCCAAACCCTCACTGCCTCCCTGCACAGAGGGTAGGACCGAGTTCCTCCCTGCTTGTTGATGTACCACACCACGCACATGTTGTCCGTTTGGACGGCTAGGTGGCCAGGAAGGATGTATAGGTGATGGGCTTGTAGAGCATACAACACTGCCCGAAGCTCAAGCCCATTGATGTGGAGAGCTTGTTCTAGCTTGGGCCAGGAGCCCTGGGTCCGATGAGGGCCTAGACGGGCTCCCCAACCTTCGCCTGAGGCATCTGTGGTTAGAGTCTGGGGGGGGGGGGATGAAAGAAAGTAACTCCCCGAAACAGGTTCTTTCTTTCCAACCATCCACCACTGCAAGTCTCGCATCATCGGCGAGGAGATCAGAACTAAGTGATCTAGGTCGTCCACTAGCTGATCCCATTGAGAGCGTGGAGTCCACTGAGAGATCCTCATGTGGAGTCGAGCACAAGGTACCGTCGGGATAGCAGCCGCCATGAGCCCGGAAGGCGAAGGACCGACCTCGCAGAGACCGTCCTACGGTCGGACAGCAGACTTATCTGTGTCTGGAGGGTGGACGCCTTGTCCGGAGGCAGGAAGGCCTTGCCCGTGGTCATATCGAGAATTGCCCCAATAAACTGTAGCCTCTGGGATGGGACCAGATGAGACTTGGAATGGTTGATGGTAATACCCAGGCAGGCAAAAACCTGCTGGGTAAGGGAGAGGAAACGCAGGAGTTCCTCCCTGGACGAGGCTGCCAGGAGCCAGTCGTCCAGGTACGGGAAAACCTGCACTCCCTTGGTACGCAGGTGGGCCGCCACCACTGCCAGGCATTTGGTAAACACTCGGGGGGCCGCGGATAGACCAGACGGGAGTGTCTTGAACTGGTAGTGGTCCCCCTGGAACGCAAAATGAAGGTATTTGCGATGAGATGAGCGAATGGGAATGTGCAGTTAAGCATCCTGCATATCCAGAGCACAAAACCATTGGCCCGGCCGGAGGAGGGGCAGAAGGCTCTGCAAAGAGAGCATCCTGAACCTTTTGTACTCTACGTAAAGATTCAGGGAACTGAGATCAAAATTGGTCTGAGATCTCCGTTTCTTTGGGACCAGGAAGAAATGGGAATAGTAACCCGTCCCTTGCAGATGAAGGGGGACAGGCTCTATCGCTTGCTTCAGCAGAAGAGCCGAGATTTCCTCCTGGACCAAGAGAAGATGTTCCCGTGAATACGACGACTTCAGAGGGGGGTGGCGGGGTGGTTTCTGAAGAAACTCTATGGAGTGTCCTTCTGCTATGAGCTGGAGCACCCAAGAATCTGTGGTTATCCTATCCCATCCCGGAAGGTGGAGGGAAAACCTCCCTCCTACCAGTTCCTCCGGGGAGTCCGGAGGCGGTGGGAGAGGAAAGGAGTCAGGTGGTGTGGGGCAGCTGAAGCACCCGCTGCTTTTTTGGGTGGGGAAGGCGTGGCAGCTGCGGGGGCCCGGCGTTTTGTGGCCCGTCCTTCCTGGGGTTTCGCCTTTGGCGATTCCGTCTGAAAGGACGGGCGCTGCTGCTGATGGGGACAGTCGTGGAATCAACTGACTTCAGAGCCGCCCTCTCTTGAAAATCGGTGATGATGTCCTTGACATCACCCCAAAAGCACACACCCCAGAAGGGTGCTTCCTGGACAGCAGATTGTCACCGGGACCAAACCTGACACACGGAGCTAAGCATGACGCCAGGGCCTAGCGAAAGCTGAGCTCCGCCCAGCAGTGTCCACTGCATCGTATGTCGCACATGGCATGTGTCGACTGGCCGAACGAGCAGACCGGATGAGATCAGCCAACTCCTACTTGACTTGGGAGTCAGGCAAGGATTCCAGTTTGGCTTCCGCCTGAGTCAGGATGGCCTTCTGGTAGTCCCCCATATGGCCGACATAGTTCAGGGCCCTGATCCCCAGTGTGGAGGAAGCGTAAATCTTTCTTCCATACTGGTCCAGAAGGCGTGATTCCTTATCAGGAGGTGACGAGCTAAGATGTTTGGGGTTCGACGAACGGCCATGAGCGGCGCTAATCACGACCGAGTTGGCGCGAGGGTGAGAATCCAGGAAATCAACACCCTCAGGAGCCTGATATAGCCGGTTCGACTTCCTAGAAGTGGGGCTAAGGCCGACGGCTGCTTCCATATTGTGGTAACAAGGTCGGCGTGAGGCTCTATCCAGGGTGGCACCAAGGTAGTAGCTGTCACAGGCAGATCCAGATGTTCAGCGAGTTTTAGACGCTAAGGATCTGGTTCCAGGGAGTGCCACTGATGAACCTCCTGGATTTTCCTAAGCAACTCCGTAAAAGAAGGATCCTCCGGAGGAGACTTCGGAGGAGTCCTTGGCCTGGGCTTCGATGGAAAGCAAGGCTCGTCTCCTCTCTCGGAGCAACCATCGGAAGAGTCCGAGGAGTCCGAGGGTGAAGAGGAGGATGAAGAAGAGAAAGACTCCCTTTCCCGACCCGGGGGAGGAATGGGACCCTTGGGAAGTCCCCAGGGAAGCGTGTCCTGCCCCTCTCTGGATTCAGACGGAAGAACCCTGGAGTCCGGAGGTGGCGAGGGAGTGTGCCGCCTTGGACTTACGGGAACCTGGGACGGCACCATCATCGGAAGGCGGCTCTCAACCTCTCTGGTGAGCTGAGCCTTGGCCTCAGCCCACCAGGAAGCCAGAGTCTCCTGCAGGTCCACCGGCAGCCGTGAGGGCAGTGGAGGAGGAGGACACTGGTTATAACCATATGGAGCGTATTCAAAACCCGGCTGCGGGTAGCCCAGCGTCGGGTACTGCGGCATCGGGAAGCCCAGCGTTGGGTACTGTGGCTCCAAATACTGCGGTCCCGGGTACGCCGGCGTCGGATAGGACGGAGGGTACCCGGGATCCGGGGGGCTGCCGGAGCAGACGGCCCGGCCGGTGGCCTGACGGGCAGGTCCACACTGGAGGGCCCGACGGGAGCGGGATGTCTCGCGGAGTCAGTAGGGCTGGCGTCAGGGCCGGAGGTACCAACGTCAGAGGGGCCGGCGTCGGAGCCGGCGTCCAGTCCGGCGCACCAAGTGGTGGAAGGACTGACGGAGGAGGAAGATCCCCAGCTTCGCCCGGGGATGGAGAGGAAAAATCCCCGGGGTCATGTTGGGGAGACTCTGGGTCCCCAGACGGCAACAAAGGCTGCAGGGAACCGGGTACGACGGACGTGGGAAGGTCCGTTGTCGGTTCCTTCGCCAGCCGGACGTCGGACGAGCCAACGTGTGGCTTAAGGGCGAGCTCCCGGCGGGCGCTGGAGGAGCCAACGTCTGACTTTTGAGAGCCATCACCGGAGGCAGGTCGAGTAGAGGGATCAGCCTGGTCCGGTGGAGTGGAGACCGCGCGCCGCCCCGAAGGGTCGGGCGTCTTACTGGCCCTCTCCGAGTGGACGTCGGAAGAGCCAACGCCCGACTTACCAGAGTCGCCCACAGTGGTAGACCGCAAGCCTGCGGCCGAACCAGGGGCAGAGTCCTCCAATTGCCCGGAGGCGCCCGCAAGGCCCGAGAGTGAGCCAGATGGGCGGGCTGACGCCCCCTCGGAAACCTCCGAGGCGGCTGTCGAGGAGCAGTCCCCCAGAGGGGACGTTACCTCCGTCCCAGCGACTCCCGAGGGAGACGCGGTAGAGGAGCCCTTGTCCTGGTGCCTCTCCTTCTCCTTCCAATGGCCTTCGGGGGAAGTGGACGCCTGCCTCAGTTTTTTGTACTCCTTCTACACTGAACTCATTTTCTTCTTCAGAATATGGGCTTCCAGGGATTGCTGCCGCCTTTTCCGGATAGCGGCGTTGAAAATGAGGCAGTGCTGGCACTTCTCGACCGGGTGATCGGGGCCTAGGCAGAACAGGCACAGGGAATGGCCGTCCTTGTGCGGTAGTTGGGCGGTGCACGAATCTCACTTATTTTTGTGCTCGGAGGCTATAGGGGACGACATACACCGACGATTGTACTGACGTTAGTCGAACAAAGCAATTATTTTGGTAAAAAACTGCCGAAGATAGGGCCGACGAAGCACAAACTTTTCCGTGAGGTGCTGCACGAGCTAACGGCAGGAAAGAACTGGAAGTCGGGCATCAGGGACCGCACCTTTATTCCGACGTCTCCTGATGCCGGTCACCTGACGTGAGGGCAGTCCCTCGCCTGGGACTGCTAGCTAGAAATTTTTCCATGGGGTCCTGCCGCCTGCCTGCATCAGTCCTCTATGTAATTACCTACTGCAAGAGCCCTCTCGAAGTAAGATCTACTGTTACAGGTGACTAACCTGTTCTTCTAGGAGCGTGGATATGTTGTACATCCACACTGTTTGGCAGACTCCAGGCAGTTCTCCAGGAGGAGGGAGGCAAGGCGCACACCCCCTACTTGGGAAATAAAGATTGGAGAACCGAGACCCCTAAACCAGCATCCCGGCGTGACTCAAGGTTGATGTGGTAGTGGATAATGAAGGTGTTTGCTGACTTCCAGGTAGCAGTCCTGCAGATATCCTGGATAGGGATGTCCCTGGAAGCAGCCAGCGATGCAGCAGTATGGAGGGTAGAATGAGCTCTTATCCCTTTGGGAGACTCCTTGCCCGCCAACTCATAGCACAGACCTATGCATGATGTAATCCATCTTGCAATGGGCTGTTTGGCTGCAGGTCTGCCAGAAGCAACTTCAGCATAGGTGACAAACAGCTGGCGAACTTCTCCACGAATTTCCGCCATTCATTCCTTATAATAGGAGAGAGCACGTCTCAGGTCCAAGGTATGGAGCCTGTACTCAGCGTCCAAGGTGTAGTTCGGGTAGTATACCAGCACAGTCAAGACCTGGTTAAGGTGAAACTCTGATACCACCTTCAGAAGGAATTTCGGATGGGGGCGCAGGACAACTTTGTCCCTGTGAAAGACCAGGTAAGGGGAGTCCACTGACAGCGCCTGGAGTTCCACTGTCCTTCTGGCTGACGTGATAGCCACCAGGAAGGCCATCTTCCACAACAAGTGTGAGAGTGGGCTTCCGGTGACGTCACCATCGGGAATGGCTGCCTAGGGGAATAGCTCTAGAATAACCCGTCGACTATCTCTCCCTAATCAGTTGCAGTGAACCCTAAAATCCAGCCCAAGAAGACGAAACATGACAGGGAGTAAGAATAAGGCAAAATCTCGCTCTGGGAGACCCCCGGATATGGCAGATGCACTCGATTGAGAGTAGGTCTGCAGGCAGCTGCAGCATCTCCGCCAGTAGCGTGGCCAGTGAACAAGACCCTGATACCGAGAGAAGCAGAAAGGCTTTCACGATCCCACTATGAAACTCTCCTGGCCAAAATAAGGCATTTGCTGAAAATAAAAAGGAATTCATCATGTTACAAAATCGGCTTTCAGAGGTCGAAGAGAGATTAGACCGCTCTGAGGAAGCAACCGGAGAAGCTGCGGAGGAAACACAACGTCTTCACCAGGCGGTAGATTTTTTGGTTGATCAACATGAAGCAATGCAAGAAAAAATTACTGACCTGGAGGCTCGGTCTCGGAGGGATAACCTCTGCATTTATGGACTCCCCGAGGGTTCGGAAGTTGGGAGGATGGAGGATTTCTTGACCGATATGTTAAGAGACATTTTAGCTCTCCCCCCAACTTTCCTATTTAAAATCGAAAGAGCGCACAGAGCCCTTGCGCGGAAACCCATGGACCCATCAGCAAGGCCTCGCTCAGTTGTCCTTAAACTTTCGAGCTTCTGGGATAAAGAGCAGAACTTGAAGACAGCATGGGCTAAAAAGAGCGTTACCTACAATTCGGCCAGATTACTCTTCGACAACGATTACCCCACAGATATCATGAAAAAGAGGATGGCTTAAGCACCGGTTCTTAAGACTGTTAAGAGAAAAGGGAATCAAATTCCAAACGCCTTACCCGGCTAAGCTTCGGGTCTTTTGGGACTCTGGCAATGCAGTTTACTCGAATCCTGAAGAAATCTCTGCGGAACTGAAGAAGAGAGGATGGGATTTCCACCCAGCAGGTCCTGTGCAACAAGAGGCCCCCCTTCTGCTGGCAGGCTCTCTGCGGCTGCTCGAAGCGAGGGAAGATTTCATTCTCTTCAGGAAGTTAAGGACTATATAAGGGATTTCCATCCTTCCTCAAAAGACCCAGAAATGGACTCCTGCAGCTCGAATACTTGAGGACACTGGTGGTTTGGCTTTGTTTATAGGGGTTAAGTAGATCCCTTTAACACTTAAATCCTGCTGCAGTAACAATGCGGTCTGCTGGATGACACTGGATCCTCCCAACCTTTTCTTCCTTTTCAGCTAATGGTTTGGTGCTTTTGTCCTCTCCTCTTGTTATGCGATTCAACTCGTTTGTTTATCATTCTTATGAGTATCCTGAGATCTCAGTCTCTGCCATCTAATTGAGTTTTAACTGGAATAGTTTTCAGAGCGCTAACAGCTAGTTAATTTTTCTCTTAGCCGAGGGTTATAACGGCTAGGGTTTGACATCCAAACCTCATGCAGCATTCCCGACTATGCCCTTACAGGGCACATACTTTGGCCATCGACATAATGATCATCCTGATGACCTCTACTGCTAACTTGACGTCCCCAGTATTCGATCCCGAATTTTTTAGGGTTTGGGGAGGCCTGACCCAATTGAAGGTCACAATTCCTCCCGTGGGGCCCTCTCCTGAACTTAGGTCTGGGGCCCTTTTTCCTAGAGGAGTAGCTCCTACGCCCTCCTTTCCTGGAAGTGCGATTGTAAATAAGTTATCCAAGTTTAAAGTTTACTATATATTTTATTTTCTTAATGTGCACATGATTTTTTTTGCTCCCGGGGTTGGTCATATTAAAAGACTAATCTTTGATCGAAGATTGACTATTCATTATGATGCTAGGTGGTGGGTGCTGATAACGAAAGACCCTGCACCTGAGTCACTTATTTTTGGAATTCTGCGTTTTTCTACAACCCTTTCAGCAGTTGTTATTTATTCAGCACAGGCCCTGGTGACTTTGTGATGGACTGTGTTCCTACAGTTAAGATTTGTTCCCACAATGTTAATGGACTAAATAACCCCATCAAGAGGTACAGGGTGATCTCCTCTCTCAAAAAACTAAAGCCTTCTTTTCTCCTATTACAGGAGACCCATTTAAATAAACAGGAACACCAAAAGTTAGACAAATTTGGCTTCTCTACAATTGTGGCCTCAGTATATGGTAGGGGAAAGAGAAGAGGAGCTGCTGTTTTGATCCCTAAAGGCGTTCCCTTCTGTCTGACAAATTCATATTCGGACCCAGATGGTCGCCTTGCAATTGCAGTGGGCCGTCTGGAGGAACAGGAGCTCACCCTTGTCTCTCTATATGTACCTCTGGGGGAGGGGCCCACGGGGAGAAAATACAGGTTACTCACCTGTAACAGGAGTTCTAGGAATGGTATATGTTGTTCATCCACACTTATTGGCAGGTATCCTTGCCGCTTTAAATCTTGCCGGAAGGTCTTCAAGCTGGCTCCTCCCACCCACCCGGGTGGTATAACTCTCGGCTCCGCCCCATGATGCCAGATCTGGCCTGCTGGAAGCTCAGGTTGGCGCTCGAAGCCGGGAGGTCGGTGGTCGTAGGATGAACAATATACCATTCCTAGAACTCCTGTTACAGGTGAGTAACCTGTATTTCTAGGACATGGATATGTTGTTCATCCACACTTATTGGCAGACTCCTAGCAGTTCTCCGGGAGGAGGGAGGCAAGACGCACACCCAATACTTACTTGGGAAAGAGAGACTGGAGAACCGAGGCCCCAAAACCAGCATCCCGGCGTGACTCAAGGTCGATGTGGTAATGGGTAATGAAGGTGTGTGCTGACTTCAGGTAGCAGCCCTGCAGATTTCCTGGATAGAGACGCCCCTGGAAGCAGCCACCTGCAGCAGTATGGCGGGTAGAATGAGCTCTTATCCTCTGGGAGGCCCATGCCTGCCAACTTATAGCAGAGATCTATGCAGGAGGTGACCCACCTGCTTATCGTCCGCTTGGCTGCAGGTCTGCCAGATACGGCTTCAGCGTGAGTGACAAACAGCTGGGCTGACCTCTCTCCCGAATTTCAGCGTCGCTCTTTGTAATAAGCGCCCTTCTAGGGTCCAGAGTATGGAGCCTATATTCGGCCTCCGAGGTGTGACTCGGGTAGAACACCGGCAGAGTCAACACCTGGTTAAGGTGAAACTCCGACACCACCTTCGGAAGGAATTTCGGTGGGGGGGCGAGGACAACCTTGTCCCTGTGGAAGATCAGGTAAGGAGACTCGATGGAAAGCGCCTGGAGCTCTCCCATCCTTCTGGCTGACGTGATAGCCACCAAGAAGGCGGTCTTCCACGACAGGTGAGAGAGAGCACACCTGTGCATAGGTTCGAATGGCTTGCCCATGAGCTTTGCCAGTACCAGCAGTAGATCCCACGGAGGTGGAGGTTCTCGCATCGAGGGAAATGTGATCAAGGCCTTTGAAAAGCGCCAGACCACCTTCTCCTGCGCCACCGACAGCTTCCTGCCCGCTACCGTAAGCAGAGATGGCTGCCAGGTGCACCCTTAGGTCGCCGACCTAAGCCCTTGATTAGAAAGGGACCATAAATAGTCCAAGATGCTTGCCAAGGAACAGGAGGAAGGGTCCAAGCCCTTGCCTGACACCAAATGGAAAACCTTTCCATTTGAAGGTATAGCATTTTCTGGTCGACTCTTACGGGACGCCTCAACTACATTGAGGACCTCGCCGAAAGACCCAAGGCCTGGAACTCTAGCAGCCAGGAACCAGGCCGTCAGGTGCAGGATTGAAGGTCCGGATGGAACACCTTCCCTGATTGACTGAGAGCAGGTCCGGGCGAGCTGGAAGCTGCGCGAGTCCTGGAGCTGAGACTGAGGAGATCTGGTACCAGAACTGGCGAAGCCAGTCTGGGGCTATCAGAATCACCTGCGCCTTGTCCCTCCTTGCCTTGAGAAGCACCTTGTGGATCAAGGGAAATGGGGGAAAGGCGTAGAAGAGGCCCGGGGTTCATTGCCTCGAGAAGGCATCCCCCTGCAGCGAGCCCTGCTGAGGGGGGGCGCGCATGGAACAGCCTCAGCTTCGCGTTCTCCCTGGAGGCAAACAGGTCCACCTGAGGTGTGCCCCAATGGGAGAACAGATGCTGTACTACCTCTGGCAGGAGAGACCACTCGTGGGATGCAGCCCCTATCCGGCTTAGGGCATCGGCCAGGGTATTGGAGGCTCCTGCCACATGAATGGCTAGGAGATCCGCCTCCAGGCTGCGCACGAAGTGACAAAATGCGGAGAGCTTCCTTGCATAGAAGCATGGAGCGGCCCGCCTGGCGGTTTAGATAGTACATATGTGGTGTTGTCCGTCTGGACTCGGACCACTTGACCCCGGAGGAACGGAGCAAAGGCGGTGAGAGCTAGGCGGACTTCGGAGCTCCAGCAGGTTGATGTGGCATCGGGACTCCTTGAGGGACCAGAGGCCGTGAGCCAGTGTTCCCCAGATGGGCACCCCAACCCATCAGAGAGGCATCGGTCGATAGAGAGACCGTCGGCTCGGCGAGACGAACAGGATGCCCTCCTGCAAATGACCTGGAGACGATCCACCACTGGAGAGCGTTCCACATCTGTGTCACCAACACAAGCTGGTCCAAAGGATCGCAGCTGCCAGACCACTGACTGGCCAGTCCCCACTGAAGGAACACATGTTCCAGCGGCCCAACGACCACGCTGGTGCAGGCCGCCATGAGACCCAGGAGGCGAGGAAGTCCCGAGCAGGGCGAATTGTCCAACCAGAATGATTGGGCAAAGGAGGAAAGAACCTCGGCCCCTGTCCGCGGAGCCGTGTTTGCTCAAGAAAGTCGAAGCTGCGCCCGATGAACAACAGAATCACCAAGCTTCGGCTCGAGTTCCGACTTGGCCTCGTTGATAAGGAGGCCCAGTTGAGAGCAGACCTGGAGGGCCACATCTCTGGACCACTCCACCTCCTGCCTGGAGGGAGCTATCATCAGCCAGTCGTCCAGGTAAGGGTACACCCGGACCCCTCGGCGCCGCAGGAATGCTGTCACCACTGCCATGCATTTGGTGAAGACCCTGGGAGCTGGAGACAAGTCGAAAGACATGGCTCGAATTAAAAGGGATCCTTCCGCTCGAAAGCTTGGGCGAATTTCTGGTGAGACGGACGGATAGGGACGTCGGAAAAACTGCCCTGCAAGTCCAGAGAGCAGAACCACATAGCTGCTCCAAGGATGGTAGTATCTGAGCCAGAGGACCATCCTGAAGGTTCGAGACCTTAGGAACTTGTTTAGGTCGTGTGGTCGAGAATGGGGGCTACCAGCCCCCCGTCCGCTTCGAACCAGGAAGTACCTGGACACAAACCCTGGGTCTGAGGGGGTCCGCTACCACCCCTGATCACCTCCTTCGAGGAGGAGCGAGTCGGCTCGACGAGCCGACAGTGAGGCTACGGACCCCGAGGCCCCCGAGGAGCGACGGCTCTGAAGGGTGGGGCCTGCTCGATTCCAGAGGCAGGCCTTTCCCTCCACCTTCCAGTACCCACCTGTCCGTGGTAACAGCGACCAGGCGAAAGGAAGTGTCGGAGCCGCCTCAATGGGGAACCAGGGCAGGGACGGGATGGGGCATAACCTCTCAGCCCGCCACTGGGCAGGCTTGGAGGAGGGACCGCCAGGGACCTCCTGGGCCTTTCCTCCCCTGCTCCTGTTAGAGGAAGCCAGGGCTTGGGTTTGGGATGCCAAGGCCGAGCCTGCTGGCCTGGACGTTGCTGGGCCGGGCGCGCCAGGCGCAGAAGGACAAAAGGGCTTAGGCTGTGGTTTCGACCTTGTCCTTCTGAGCGGAAGAGACCGAGTCCAAGGTAGCACTGACTTTCGATCCTCTGCAGGTGACCTTCCAACAGGGTCGAAGAGGTCAGTCCTCAAAAGGAACATCCGCCAACTTGTGCTGGGTATCCGAGCAAAGGGATATCTCAGCCAAGCCCGCCGACGCAAGATAGCCACTCCGCGGTCACACCGACCTGGCACATGAGTCCCCAATATCTAAAGCAGTCTGGAGCTGCTGTTTGGCCATCGCCCTGGTCCCGCACCTGCTTGACCGTAGTCTGCAGATCCGCGGGAAGATGAGGGATGACCTCATCCAGGGAGCCCAACAGGGCATGAGAAAATGTGCCATGAGGACGGCCGAACTGGCCTGACGAAGGCCGAGAGAGGACGATCATAGACTTTCTACCGACATAATCCAATTTCTTGATTCCTGTCGGGAGGTTTGTCCACATCCCTGGCGCTACCGCTACCGGAAAACGCTGTCGGTAACCAACCCTCAGCAGAGGGTGCTCCAAAACCGGACAGGGAACCGATAGGGACCGATACTTCTGGCCATCCTGGCCAAGGCGCAGGACAGGAAGCAGGCGCTGCCAGCTCAAAGGCCGGACCCACTATGGCCTCCGCCACCGGAAAGGCCTCCATTGAGAATCCTCGGTCCAGAATCTCCGTGAGGGGATACCTGGCTGTTGGAACGGGTTCGAGCTTCATCCCGGTGGACTCAGAGATGAGGAAGCAGTCCTAGGAAGGACGACGGGCTATCGTCCATTGACTGTCCTCCTGAGGACTCCAAGTCTATTCACTTGGAGAAAAGGAGGAATTATCCTCGGACTGGACGAGTCCTCAAGAGCTGCCTCTGGCCTGAGCCACCCCTACCTGCCGAGGTCGGTCGGGAGTGAGGGTAACAGACAGCCTATGGGTAGACCTTAGCCGACCGAAATCCCTGGTCGGAGCCCCAAATAAGTGGCTGTGGAGGCGGAGGTTCCACGAATCGTGGAGCAGCTGGTTTTGGCCGAACAACCGCCTGGGTACAGGCCTCGGTAAGTCGAGGGGTTGTGTCGGCCGCCGTGACAGCCACTTAATGGTCGAAAGGCACTGCCGGGCTTATTCCCGGTCAGGAGGAACTGTTGCCACATGAGGTCCTCGTACCGTCGACGTAACTCACGCCGAAGCCTCCCCTCGTCCAAGGAGGAGGACGAGGATGAGCGGCAACGCCGCTTACCGCAGTGCCGAGACCGAGACCGCCTATGACGGCGGGATCGGTTGGACCGCGAAGAGGTCCGAGACCAAGAGCCTCAGCTTTTCCAAGGTCGGTGCGGAGAAGGGTCGGCAGGAACCGGCACTCCCTTCGGCCCGGAGGGTTCATCCGAGGGCTCCGGAACCGGAGACACAGGCAAGCCATCGGATCTCAACACTCCGGGAACCGGGAGAGGGAGTCTGGCTCTATGGCGTACAACCCGCCCAACGGATCGGAAAAATCTTGACTAAGCCGACGGAGTCTCAGTCAACTGACCTGATGGGGACACCGTGAGACCAGTGGTCGAAGCTGAGCGGTCGATCGAAGTCGACGGCCGTCGACTCGAGGAGAGGACTTTCCCGCTCCCAAGAGCGTCCGACAGAGGATTTACCTTTGTCCCTCTTTTTGGACCGAGAAAAAGGTCCAGCAGACGTTGGCCCTTCTCCCTTAGTGGAGAGGGACAGACAAAGCTCCTTAAAGGAAGCTGTATAGGAGGAACCCAGAGAGAGCGGGATAAATGCCGCGGCCGAGGAAGATACGGCCCGCGCCGCCTCCTCTTCGAGGGCGATCATCTGCTCGAGCTGATCCGCCGAGCCCGCCGCCGCGGACACCGCCAACCGGGCCTCCTTAGACTTCACCGGAGGGAAACGCTTCTCCGGACGGCCCAGATGCAATCGGGCAGCACGGTCTTCGAGGACATAGGCCGAAAAGGAAGAGCACAAGTCGCAGTCCTGCGGGTCGTGCTCAAGGCCTAAACAGTAGACACACGTGGAGTGTGGATCCGTCCGAGACATCTTCTGCCCGTAGGGGCATCTCCGAAAACCGGGAGTCGATTTGTCCATCGCAGCCGCGAGGGATCGAAGACCGAAGTCTTTTTAGCAAAAACTTTTAAATTCGCAAAGGGAAGAACTAGGAACCAGTTTCAAACGCAGAGCGTTAAGGAGGGAACCTGAGCTTCCAAGCGGTAAGGAAGATCTGGCATCATGGGGCGGAGCCGAGAGTTATACCACCCGGGTGGGTGGGAGGAGCCAGCTTGAAGACCTTCCAGCAAGATTTAAAGCGGCAAGGATACCTGCCAATAAGTGTGGATGAACAACATATCCATGTCCCTAGAAAAATGCTGTTTCAGAAGATTATGGAAAGCAGCAGGAGTTTTGATAATGGGGAGACCACAATCTGACTACCTCTTATCTGGACACTTCTAGCAAGAGGCCTTTAAGAGATCCTCTGCACACGAGCTGTGCAGGCCATATCTGAGGCACACTGGATAGACGCTTCGTAATCTGCATCCCAATAAAGGAGTATACACTTACTCCGCCCCATAAGGTGTATACCGTATAGATTACCTACAGTATCTAAAGAACACCTATATAAAATACAGAGCAGCATGCAGTCCCCAACCGTGTTATCTGACCACTCAATCCTTACTTTAAATATGACATGGAGCAGGGAGAAAATCAATACCCTATGGAGGTTTAACAACTTCCTGCTGAACAATAAGGATTTCAGGGAGATGGTGCAACACAAAACAGATCTTAGACGATAACAATAGACAGGAAACTAAGAAAGGAATCCTGTGGGATACCCTCAAAGTTGTCCTTAGCGGGGAAATAATTAAATATGCTGCGTATTACAAGAAAAAGCAGCAACAGCGCCTTGATAGCCTGCAGCAGCAACTTAGCAGTTTACAAACCCTACACGCTGCTGGTGATGCTGGTGCATATCCTCTTATGCTAGCCACCAAACAACAGATTCAGGCGATTCTAGATATACGTACAAAGCAAGCACTGCAGCTTCTCAAACAAAAATATTATGAGGGTCCCAGAGCCACCGATTGTTGGCTCACAGACTTAGGCAGCACAAATCTAGAACTAACATAACCCAAATTAGAGATCCCGGCTCCAAGAGGATAGTTACTCTTCCCCGAGAAATTGAGCAGGCCTTCCAGAGGCACTACAGAGGCCTGTATGGCACTGAATGCTCTGGAGAGCTGCAAGCAATGGAGGCCTTCCTGAGAAACCTCAATCTAACGAAGTTATCTCAGAAGCAGCAGCAATTTTTGGAGAGCCCAATCTCTCTATTAGAACTAGAGCAGGCACTGACAGCCCTCAAAACCAATAAAAGCCCGGGCCCAGATGGCTACACTGGGGACTTTTATAAAACCTTTCGAACAGATCTTTCTCCTACCCTGCTGGAAACCTGCAGAGCTATACAACTTGGTGAGCCCATCCCTGACTCCTGGCGATACACATACATATCCAGTATTTTGAAACCAGGCAAAGACACAACATCCTGCTCTTTCATATAGACCCATTTCGGTCCTTAACACTGATTATAAAGTATCTGCTTCTATAATGGCCAGAAGGTTCGAAATGTTTCTACCTGAAATAATAAATCTTGACCAAACGGGTTTTGTTCCAGGGCGTCAGACACAGGATAACATTAAGAGAACTTTGCACTTATTGCAGAAAGTAAAGGACTCTGAGTCCCGGTTCCTCCTTCTCTCCCTAGATGCAGAAAAGGCGTTCGACCATGTCGAATGGCCTTTTCTGTGGGAGGTACTGGGGTGCGTTGGAGTCCCACAGACGATTGTCAAATTAATAAAAGCTATGTACTCCCATCCCAAAGCTTATATCCGGATAAATGGCTCCTTTGCCAGTCCTATTACTCTCTCCCGTGGTACCAGACAGGGGTGCCCCCTCTCTCCTTTGTTATTTGCAATATATCTGGAGCCTTTGGCTCAGGCCTTGAGACAGGAGGACGGCCTGTCGGGGATAGAAGTCCAAGCAATAAAACATAAATTAGCATTGTATGCTGAAGACCTCCTAATATATATGACCGACCCTGAAGTTGCTCTCCCCCTTCTTTGGGACATTTTGAAAAGATTTGGGGCAATATCTGGATGCAAAATTAATGAAAGTAAGACTGAGGTCTTGGTTTGGAACTTTACCCCGCAGACCGATCTGAAGCAAGTTTACAATTTCAAATGGCACTTGAAAAGTATTAAATACCTTGCAGTTCAAATTAGCTCCCCGGATTGCGATCTGTTCGCATTAAATTATATCCCCTTTCTGTCCAAGACCTCGTCTGACCTGGAGAGATGGAGGGCTCTCCCCTTGTCCCTCTACCAACGGGTAGAATCAGTTAGGATGGTGGTTCTGCCTCGCTTTCTCTACCTTGCTCAGACCCTTCCAATTCTAATCCCAGATGCGTTCTTTCGGACCCTGCAGAAAAAAATCTCTTCATTTTTCTGGGCAAATCGTAAACCCAGGATTAACCTTGCAGCACTACAGCTCCCAAGACACCTTAGGGACCTGTCCCTACAAACTTTAGATTATATTACCAAGCCTGTCAAATAAGAATTCCTTTATTTTGGCTAGGCCAGACATATATCTCAGATGGAAAACTGTGGAAATGCAGGAAAGGAATTCACTGACATCTATAGTACCTTACTCTCCCCAACAGCTAGGGTAGACCACGATAACTAACCGTTCACACAGTCAGCGATCAAATGCTGGCAAAGAACCTTATCATCAAGAATTTAAACCCTGGAGACCAGCTATATACTCCCTTCCCTACCTGGATGCCTTCCCCCCTGGCAACATGGACAATGGGTATGTTATTTGGCTGAAGAAGGGCCTACATTTGGTGTATCATTTTATGCCCAAAGGCATTGTCCTCTCCCTAACAGAACTGATCCAAAAATACAATATTGCCTATACTGACAGATTTAGGTATTACCAGACCAGGAATCATCTTAACTCATTGGGAAGACTCCCCTCCTACTGACCTCCTGCTTATATTCTTAACTGCCATAGAAGGGAGACCAATCCAATCGCACCTGATTTCCATATCATATGGAAGCCTGTGCAAGCTACAGAATAAGCCTCTTGATAAAATCAGGATAGCCTGGAGAAAGGATTTGGTGACTGAGATATCCTTACCCTCCTGGGAGGGTCACCTGAAGAATATGTATAAAGGGGTCAGTTCAGGCAATTGGAAAGATTTCTCCTGGAAGCTCACGGTTAGGTACTTCAGAGCCCCTGTAGTGGTTCACAAATACGTGCCTTATGTTGAGGCAGACTGCTGGAGGCAATGCGGGTTCTCCCCAGCTACCTTGGGTCATGTCTTCTGGTCATGTGCGGCCCTTCAGCCGTTCTTCTCTCAACTCAGTGAGGCTCTCCATCAGTTAATATCCCCTGGCCTGGTCCTGAATTTTCATTTTTTCCTGTTTGGTGAATACCCCCAGGAACTTACTGATGTTCCCTCCAAAAAATTTCTAAATTTGGCTTTTAGCTGCCAAAAAAGCCATTACCAAGAGATGGAACTCTCACACTCCCCCTACCTTAGATCTCTGGCAGCAAATAATGATAGATCTTTATAAGATGGAGAGACTCACTGCCACAATTAATCGCAAAAGGCTTTCGAAAACGAATGGAGAAAATGGGTTCTATATATTATGCCTATACGCTCAGAATTCGTCCCATAAATCAATCTTAAGGGTCATTTTTAATGTCTATTGTAGAGAACTTTATGGATTACACCCTTTACCTCTTCAAGCTGATATTGTATGAAATTTTTGGTTATTCATGATAATTGTGCACATTTTATGTATTCTTATTTATTTATGTATGTAATTTAGAATTTCGCAACATTTCTTTTTCTTGTGAAAGTTTTTGTAAAGTTTTCTTTTGTCAAAAAATATAATAAAGATTGAAAGTTTAAAAAAAAAAATACAAGTGTGAGAGTGCACACTTGTGCATACGTTAGAATGGCCTGTCCATGAGCTTCGCTAAAACCAGCAACAGATCCCACGGAGGTGGAGTTTCATGCACCGGAAGGGAAATGTGATCCAGGCCTTTGAAGAAGCGCCTGACCACTGTCTCCTGCTCCAACGTCGGCTGACCGGCCTACGCCCGGTAAGTAGAAATGGCTGCCAGGTGTACCCTAAGGGTCAATGACCGTAGACCCCCTTTGGAGAGAGAACAAAGGTAGTCGAGAATGTTAGCCACAGAGCAGGATAAGGGGGCCAGACTCTTACCCTGACACCAAATGGAAAATCTCTTCCATTTGAAGGCATAACATTTCCTGGTCGATTCCTTAAGAGCTGCCTCCACCACAGTGTAGACATCCTTGGAAAGACCCAGAGCCTGGAACTCTAGCCGCTCAGGTATCAGGCTGCGAGGTGTAGGGATTGAAGGTCCGGATGGAATACCTTCCCCTGGTTCAGTGATATCATGTCCGGGCGTGTACAAAGCCGCTCTGGAGGCCTGCAGCTGAGGCTGAGGAGATCTGGATACCAGAACTGGCGTGGCCAATCTGGGGCTACCAGGATCACCTTCGCCTTGTCCCTCCTCACCTTGAGTAGCACCTTGTGGATCAAGGGAAATGGAAGGAAGGAGTAGAGGAGGCCTGGGGTCCATTGCCTCGAAAAGGCATCCCCCTTCAGTGAGCCCTGCTGAGGGGGGCAGGCATGGTACAGCCTCAGCTTTTTGTTTTCCCTGGAGGTAAACAGGTCCACCAACGATTTGCCCCAGCAGGAAAACAGACTGCAAGCTACCTCTGGATGGAGAGACCACTCGTGGGATGTCTGGCCTATGCGGCTGAGAGCATCCGCCAGCTGGTTCGAGACTCCTGCCACATGAATAACTAGGAGATCCGCCTCCAGCTGACTTACGAGGGTCCAGATGCGGAGCGCCTCCTTGCACAGCAGACGGGAGTGTGTGCTGCCTGTTTGTTGAGGTAGTACATGGTCATGGTATTGTCCGTCTGGACTTGAACCACTTTACTCCAGAGCTCAGGAGCAAAAGCTGACAGTGCCAGTCTGACTGCTCTGAGCTCCAACAGCTTGATGTGGCATTGGGACTCCTCGGGGGGGTCCAGAACCCATGGGCCCTGTTGTCCCCCATGTGGGCTCCCCAGCCCATGACAGAGGCATCGGTCATAAGGACGACCGTCGGCTCGGGGCGGACAAACGGGATCCCTTCCTGCAATTGTTCTGGGGCAGTCCACCACTGGAGCACATCCCACATCTTCTGGGTTACAGTGATCAGCTGGTAGAAATGACCATGGCGCTGAGTCCACTGGGCGGCCAGCTTCCACTGGAGGGGGCGAATGTGTCACCTGGCCCAACGGACCACTGAGGTGCACGCCACCATGTAACCCAGAAGGCGCAGAAAGTCCCGGGCAGGGAGCAAGTGCCCAACCAGAAATGATCGGGCAAAGGAGGAGAGAACCTCCGCCCTGTCCGCCGGGAGCCGAGCTCTGGCTTGACAAGAGTCAAGCTCTGCCTTGATGAAGCCCATCACCTGAGCAGGCACAAGTTCTGACTTGGCCTCGTTGATCAGGAGGCCGAGTTGGGAGCAGGTTTGGAGAGCCAGATCCCTGGACCTCTCCACCTCCTGAAGGGAGGATCTTGCCAAGAGCCAGTTGTCGAGATAAGGGTAGATTCGTACTCCTCGATGCTGAAGATGGGCTGCCACCACTGCAATGCACTTGACGAAGACCCAAGGGGCCGATGACAGGCCGAACAGCATGGCTCGGAACTCGTACAGGGTCCCTTCAGCCCTGAAGCGGAGGAACCGCTGATGGGATGGATGGACTGGGACGTGAAAGAATACGTCCTGTAGATCCAGTAAACAGAACAACGTTTAGGTCCAGGGATGGTATGATCTGGTTCGGAGTTACCATCCAGAAGGTGCGGGACCTGAGGTATTGATTCAGGTTGTGGAGATCTAGAATGGGGTGACAACCCCCCCCCCCCGTCCGCTTGGGCACCAGGAAGCACCTGGACACGAAGCCTGGGTCTGTAGGAGGATCCACCACTGAAACTACCGCCTCCTTGCGGAGGAGCTGAGCTATGTCATCTCGAAGATCCGACTGAGTGCAAGCCGAGATCCTTTCCTCCCAAGGGGTGCGGGCTCGGCTGGGAGGGTACTGCTCGAACTCTAGAGGCAGTCCCTGACTGACCACTTCGAGAACCCACCTATCCGAGGTGACATCGGACCAGGCAGAATGAAAGTGGCAGAGCCGGCCCCCCACGGGAGCACCCAGAGCTAGCGTGATGGGTGTAGGAGTGGCAACCCCCAACCTGTCACTGAGCAGGCTTGGAGGAGGAGGCGGCTCCTGGACCTGCGCTTCAGCCTCCTTTACCGGGGGGGGGGGTGCACTGTTGAGGACCCTGCTTGGGCTGTGGGTGCCAAGCTTGAGCCTGCTGCTGCTGCTGCTGGCCTCCTTGATAGGAGGGCTGCCTGACCACAGGGGAAGAATGCCAAAATGGTTTCTTCATTCTCTTCTGCTGGTTCTTGCCCAAAGAACCTTTTACAGAGGTAGCATCCAAGGTGGCACTGGCCTGCTCGATACGCTGAAGGTGACCAGCCACTCCTGCACCGAACAGGTCAGTGCCAAGGAAAGGAACGTCAGCTAACTTGTGCTGGGTATCCGCCGGGAAGGAGGATAGCCTCAGCCAGACCCTGCGGCGAGTGGTCACTGTGGCTGCTAAAGAGCGGGCACAAGAATCCCTGATGTCTAGGGCCATCTGGAGCTGCTGTTTTGCAACAGCACGGCCCTCATCACAGACTTGCTTGTCCGTGGTCTGCATCTCCGCCAGGAGATGAGGGAGGACTTCATCTATTGACCCGAGGAGGGCATGAGAGAAGTGTGCCATAATGACAGCTGAACTGGCCTGATGAAGGCCTAAGGAAGAGGCTTCGTAGACCTTGCGGGCAGAGTGGTCCATATTTTTGGACTCCTTGTCCGGGGGTCAGTCTTTGTCGGCCTAGCTACCAGTACGTCTAAACACAGAAGCGGTCACCAGGCTCTCGGCTGAATGGTGTTCTGTGAATCCAGGCAGGGACCCCATGGGCACCGCATACTTGCGGGCCATGTGGGCAGATGTTGCTGGGCAGGAAGCTGGGCACTGCCAGAGCCCAAGGGCCGGGCCAATGATGGCTTCGGCCACTGGAAAAGCCTCCATCGGGGTATCCCCCCTTTTTAGGATGTCTGTAAGGGGGTACTCTGCCTTTTTCTGGATAGACTCCAGGGGCATTCTGGTGGATTCGGAGATCAGGCAGAGAATGCCTTGAAAGGAGGAAGGACCCTCCTCTAAACCCAACGGTCTCCCGCCTATGTCCCCTTCGATCCGCCGGGGGGCGGTCAGGGATAACCGTGATGGAAAGACATGCTTATGACTTTTTTGGTCATTCGACCGAGGGGGTTCTGGATTTCGATCGAGATAGGGCTGGCCGACTCCGTCAATCAGGAGACACCAAGGTCGGTGAAAACAGAGGGTTCGGAACAGTTTCCTCGATGGTTGACACCAGCAGGCTGGGTCTCCTCATCGGAAAGACAAGGACCGGAGTCCTTTCCAGAGAATCGTCGACCGGAGTCGGCGAAATAGAGTCGATTAGGTCAACGGAAATCTCAACCTCGTCTGTTATTTCCGCGATCTCTTGGCCAGACGGAAGATCTGTGAAGCCGGCGGCCAAGGATGCGATCTCAACCGAGGTTGAGACCACGTGTTCCTGGGACTCGGACCTTTCTCGGTCCCAAGAATGTCTCCGTTTGGACGAACACTTCGGGTCCTTCTCCCTCTTCCGAGAGCGGGAGGAGTGCGAGCCCGAGGGCGCCTCACCCCTGGTGGGGAGAGACTGGCACAACTCCTTGAAGGAGCCCGAAAAGGTGGAACCGAGGTTCAGAGGAACAAAAAACCTCCAACTGGCCAAAGCTTGAGCCACTTCCCCCTCGAAAGCCTTCATTTGCTCCAACTGCTCAGAGGATCCCGTAGCCGTGGAAACCGCCCACCACGCCTCCTTCGATTTCACCAGCGGGTTCCTTTTCTCCAGTCTCCCCAGTTTTACGTGTGCCAAGCGTTCGTCCAGGAAACACAGAAACACAGACGCTGATGGCAGATAAGGACCACCTGGCGCACCTAGTCTGCCCATTTCCCTACCTACAGGATAAGCCGCAGATCCTAGTTAACCAACAATCCACTTCTTCCTACCCCCCAGTAGGATGGAAGGTCAGGCAGAAAGAGCAGGCAAAGGTGTTATGTCCGACACCTAGGCAGTAGAAGCACGTTAGGTGGGGATCGGTGCGTGACATATTCTGGCCACAGGAGCACCGGCGAAATCCGGGAGCAGATTTATCCTCCATGTCCGATGTGCTACTATCGGAATCGTTAACTTGAACGAGTTTTAAGGTAAGTTGCGGTAAAAACGAACGCTTTGAATCCAGAGCCTACAAACTGCTGTGAAGCACAAGGGAACCTGCATCTTCCAACGGAAAGAAGATCTGGAGTCATGGGGCGGAGCCAAGGTTTATACCACCCGGGTGGGTGGGAGGAGCCAGCTTGAAGACTTCCGGCAAGATTTAAAGGGGAAAGAGACATGCCAAACAGTGTGGATGATCAGTATATCCACGCTCCTAGAAGAGGCTTTTCTCTTGCCTTGGGTATGGGAGCCTGCTCCGAACTTGTAGGACACCTTGCGAAAGGGAGTGCATGGTCTGCTCCCAGGCTGCATATGATAGAGCGAGTGGACAGACTTAATAGCCCTGCCAGATGACTGTAGATCACTGATGATGTCCTGAACATCTGGCCCAAACAGTTTAGAGCCATTGAAAAGGACGTTAAGCACCTTTTGTTGGACATTGGCCGCAAAGCCTGAGACCTTCAGCCAGGAGTGCCTGCGAAGGCAAATGCCTGTTACAGCAGCCCTGGCACCCGTATCAGACATATCATAGAGGGCCCTTAGGAGGTGCTTGCTGATATCCTTTGCACTCTGCAAGCACTTGAGAAGCTCCTGTTTTTGGGTATAGTCTGGGAGGGCCTGGATAGCAGCCTTGTCCGTCTTCCAGAAGGTACTGTGGTATTTGGCCATGTGAGACAGATAAACTGGCTATCCTTAGCCCCAGGTAGAAAATGCACAGACCTTTTACACCAAAGGTCAATCCTGTAGGACTTCCTGTCCAGGGGGAGGGAACCGAGGTGCTTAGGCACCTTTGCTTTGTTGTAGGTTGCGCTGATGATCATGGAATCTGTCTCTAACTAGACGGCGTAGCAAGGAAGGCCCTGGGGGAATGATATGAGTTATTGGCACTGCAGGGCATGGCCAGAACCATATCAGGTCGGTGCCAAGCAGCAGTAATGGTATTGCTCAAGGCTGGGAGGATAGGAAGCATGAACTTAGAAGGAGATGAAAAAATTACTCACTGTAGTAATATTAATATTGTTTCTTCCAAGGTGTCCTTTAGTATGCTTGACAAATGCAGAATGCCAGCTGAGTTCAGTTGCCCTGAAGGTGGAGTCAATTGTAATGAGTTGTGGGAATTAGCCAATGAGGAGAAAGCAAGAGGCTGTGCAGCCTGTAGTCAGCCTAGAGGGCACCAGAATTATTTTGAAGCTGCAAGGGGCAAAATATGGCCTTTAAGTATGAACTGTTACGAGCAACACCACCACTGGAGATTTTACTTTTACTGTTTTTTCTCCTAACAGCTATTTTCCTCCACAGTCTGTCCAAACAAGCCGTATTACAGGGCTCTCCCGGACCACTAAGAAGGCTCTCCCCCTCACCTCCCCCCAGTCAGCACGTCATCAGAACTGGATTGTCGGTTTTGCAGGAAAATTATTAATTAAATATGTCCCTGAAATTGAATAAACGTCCTATATGGACTCGAGTGCTGAGATAGTTTTTTTTTTTTTTTAACACTTCATAGCCCTTAAAAGGGCTTTTGGTGCCACTGTGCAAGTCTTGATGCCTGGGATAGATCTGACCACCCTCCACCCCCCGAGAGCAAAGGTATGCTCTGTCTCACACTGTCTCCTTCAAAATGGCGGGCTTCAGCTCAACATCCCTAGAAATGCAACTCCCACCAAGCACGTGAACACCCAGTCGCTTACCCTGTGACTTGTCTTTCTTAGGAGTTCTGCGTAAACTCACAGGTGGGTGCCAGCAGCTGGACTGATGGTGGATCGCATTACAGTCGGCAAAGCACGTGCAGGTGGCTGTTCTGTGACCGTGCTCTCATGGCCATGCACATTCCCCAATGGAGTTCCGATCTTGCACATGTGCAACAGTGGCAGTTCAGCTCATGACTGATAAGCATGCTGAGATACTGCGCATGTGCGGGGACATCGCAGCTTACCACTCACCAGAATGGTGAGTATTTAAAGAAAACTGATGGCCACAATGATTAGCCATGTCGCAGTTGGCGACCCTATTTGTCCCACCCTGCTTATGGGGATGTGAAAATAGGCATCCTTGAGGTCTAGGGAGGCTAGCCAGTCTCCCTGCTATAAGGAATGGATCACCAGAGTCAAGGTGACCATTTTGAACTTGGGTCTCAGCAAATGCTTGTTCAGGTACCTTAAGTCCAGAACGGGTCACCATTCCCCAGTTCTCTTTCGTGTGAGAAAGTATCTGTAATAGAGGCGTTTTCCCCACTGGGGGAAGGGGACTCTCTCCACTGCATTTGTGGACAGAAGAGCTTTTACCTCTAGTTCCAACAACAGTTTTTCTGTTGGGGTTAGGGGGTTTGAAAAGTTTGGAGCCCCGCAGAGAGGGAAACTTTCTGAACTGCAAGGTCAGCTCCTGGCCCACCACCTCTAGTACCTATTTGTCTGGTTATGAGGTGCCACTTGTGGAAACAGTGGGTCAGCCTACCTCCTACAGGGAAAGGGGAGGTGATCTGGATGTTGCAGTCAGGTGGTTTGCTTGGTCTGGATGGTAGGAGAAGGAGAAGAGTTGGTTCTTCTCTGAGCTCTCCTTTCTGTCCCCCCCTGAAATAACCACTCATCTGAGAATAATCTAGGGGCATAGGGTAAAAGGCCCTAGGACAACAGCCCCTGCCTCTGTTTCCCCTACTCTGGGACCTTTGGGAAATAGAGGACTTTTCTTTAGGTGCACTGCTTTGATAGGTGGTTTTATATTCCTCCACCTTTTTCATACATGCTTCAGTTTTGTCCCCGAAGAGAGAATTGTTCTCGCAGGGGAAACCCATGGCCTTCATCTGAGTGTTCTGTGAAAGATTAGTGGTTCTCAACCAAGCATAATGCCTCAGGGAGATGGTCTGTGCCATAGCCTTGGCGGCAGTGTTGTTAGTGTCCACAGCCATATGCAACTGATATTTGGTAGCCTCTAAGGCTGTCTTTACAGTTTCTGCCAGGTCATGGGCCATTCTGTCTGGGGCCTGTTGACTTATGGCAAGGTAAGTAAAGAGTTCCAAAAAGCTTTTAGATATTGAGCTGCATAAGCCATATAGGTAGAGAGGCGAAGCAGCAAAGAGGCTGTGGTGTAGGAATTCTTGCTTACCGAGTCCAATTTTCTTGACTCCTTTTGGGAGGGTGAGAGGAAAGTGGCATTTCAGCTTTGTCAGAAGCTGCGGCCTGTACCACCCCTTCATGGTCTGAGTGCACATAAAGGAATTCTACGTTATTTTTTCTAACTGGTATTTCTTTTAAATTTTTTTTTTTTTTTAATCTACTCCAGGCACAGAAGTAGGGTTCTGGGGAAGTTTAAAGGTTTCCCTGTGAAGGGATTTATTAATGGGCAGAAGCAGATTTCTAGTGGGAGGGAGACCTATCATGTTCAGATAGTCTGCATCCTCCTCTTGCTCAGTGGTCTCCGGGGTAGTAATATCCAGCGTGTCCACCATATGCTGCACAAAAGTGAAATGAGAAGAAAAATCCTCCTGGCCATTAGAGGAGTTGCCAAGCTCTTGGTTAGGGGATACACATCTGGTTCAAAAGGTTCACCCTCTGGTTCATCATGATCACCATAATAAATACCCTGGGCAAAACCACTGTTATGAATTTACTTTTCAACTGTATTCTCCTTCCATACCACTTGTTGTAATATCTGCTCTACCTACATGTAATTAATTCCGGGCTGCCCCTGAAAAAGGGACCTCTGGTTCCAATGGGCCTACCCGGCTACCAAAATGAAATAAAATAAAATAAATTAGGGTCAGACAGGGTATTAAATAGGCCACCCATATTCTGTAAAGTCTGCTATATTTGTTTCGTAAGCTTTTCTGGTGAAACTTTTCAATAAATAAATATTTGCCAACCCTTAGCCTTTTTTTCTGCAGAGAGTGTCTTTTTTTTTTTTTTATTTAGTTTAACCAGGTATAGCACACTAAGCTGAAAGCTTTTTTACAGGAGCGACCTGGGAGCACAAGGAGGTTAAGTGACTTGCTCAGGGTCACACAGTATGCAAGTGAAAGCTGTGGGATTCAAACCCAGGTCTGGTCTGCTGGATGTCACCAGATTTGCAGCTCAGAGCCTTAGACCACTGCGCTATACTGCCTCCTTTTTGTGTCACTGGCGTCTCCTTTTGCCTTTCGGTGGGAGGGGCAGTGATGTGTTTTTCCTTTTGCTACTTTGTAGCAGACACAGAGTCAGAAACCTGCTCATTTTGCCTCTTTTTGGCTTGGCCACTATTTTTGTCAGACTTATTCTCAAGGGGGTCCTTAGAGGAACTATATTTAGACTTATGTTGGAAGGAAACCCCCTCTTCAGTACCTTTGTTAGAGGGGAAGGCAGACTGAGAGGCCATTATTTCCAATCTTTTTGCTCTCTTTTTAAATGTTTTTAAACAAAATTTTGAGCAAAGCTCACAGTTGTGGTCTGGACCTAAACAACTTAAGCAAAGGTCATGGCTGTCTGCCTTGGCCACCATCTTAGAGCACTTTAAACAATTTTTAAAACCTGTTGGTCCAGTTCACTTTTTGAGCCTTTCTGACATCCCCCCCACCAAAAGAAAAGTCATTCCCTGCTGGGAAATAAAGTAAAAACTGTCAGTTCCTTAGTAGTATGGAACTGTGATAAAACGGTTCCCAAATGAAAGAACATAAGGATTAAATGAGAAAAAATTTGGTTTCTAAAGACAAAAAGGGAACCGTTAATGTTTAAAAATGATACAAAACGAAAAAGCGTGGTTATTTACTTCAAGTGCAATTATTTTTTACCTCAGAAATGCAGCAGAAATTGCTGAAAGAACTGCAAGTAAAACAGAATTCGCTGTTCACTGGAACCGAAAGCAATCGCAAAAAAAAACAAGAAAAGTAGTAACCTCAAAAAAACACTAAAGGCAGCAAAACTAACAGAAAAATAAGCACTGTAAAAGAAAGCAACTTTCTTCAAGCGAAGTGAGGAGACAGCACTCCAGGGCAGTTTTGCTCTGTCAGCGGAGAAATAATACTGATGCCTTCTAGGCTGACTACAGGTAGCATAGCCTCTTGCTCTCTCCTTATTGGCTAATTTCCTCAACTCGTTACCATGGACTCCACCTCTGGGGCAGCTGAACCCAGCTGGCACTCTGCACTTGTCATGCATACTAAAGGAACCCAGAGATGAGAATTTGGAATTTCCAGAAAGTCCACCAGATCCTTTCTGGTGGCATCCTCTTCCTCAGTATGGAAGCCCATAGCTGAAGACAGCTGCTTCGTAACACTGCAGAAAGTAGAGTCCTCTGGAGGAGACCTGGGGGTATGCTTGACAGAGTCCTGACTACTGAGGAGGCAGTGACCTGTCTGAGGAAGGTGATTCTTCCTCCTCTTCCTCAGGCAAGATGAGGTCAGGATGGTATTCCTCCCCGAGGTGGACCTGCTCCACCTCAAGGTCTGATGAATTGGGAACCGACGATGGCTCACAGGGAACAAACCGTGGAGGCCTACGTGGCATCGACGACAGGGCAGTCGACAGCGCAGCGGAACCAGGACTATATGGACAAGACCATAATAAACCTGGTCAGGACATCGTTGAGGTTGACGAGAAAAGACTGCTGCGTCGAGGGAGGAGGGGTCGACAGCACAGGGTGCAACAACCTTTCCTTCGGGCCTTGGGAGTCCAAACAGCCTGATATTTGAGGGCCTGGAGAAACATCGAGCCTCGACAGGAGGGCTGTCACCGACAAACCAAGTATCAATGAACTAGGGGCCGACGACCCAAGGGTTGGTGACCGGCCACCATGAGAGGCAGGCGATGGCACTGCCATGATGGGTCTGTTAGAAACAGAGAACTGGACAGTGACAGGCATCGGTGCAGCCGCAGCTGACAGTGTATCCCCGGAGGAAGAAGCAGCAGTCTGAGAGCAGGACTGCCACCAGAGGGAGCAATCCTGATCTCGGTCTTTTTTATGACTTTTCCCCAAGGACTCGTCTCAAGCCTTGGCAGCCTGGGAGAGTGACAAATTTGTCGGCGCCTGGGAAGGAGGACCAACCCCCGCCCAAAACTGGCTACCTGTTCTATCAGAACATTACACTGCCTTGGTGGCTGAACTTATGACAGAGCTCAAAGTCCAAGACATTATGGTGAAGCCCAAGACAGCAGACAGAGAATGTTCTTCTGTAGAGGCACTCTTCTTTCTGCAGCAGCAGTGACAGAAGAGAGAAGTAGAAGGGATAGCTCTCAACATAAAAGAGAATCTCTTGTAACAAAAAAAAAAAAAAAAGATTCTGAAAGTCTAAATAAAATAAAGCCATAGGCAAAAATTGCACAAAACTGTGTTGCAGCTTCCGAGGAGACCCAAGTGAACAGAGTCGACGTCGGGAAAAGAAATGAGGAGGAAGCAGGGTTGCTCATGCCTTTATAGGGTTGGTGACGTCAGCAGAAGATGTAGGTGTGGGCGGCCCCAGTGGTAATGCTGAAACTCTTTCATGTGGATTCTGCTTCACCGATGGTGAAGTTCCTATGGTGTGACCCGATGACAAAGATACTCCCAAAGAACATCTAGTAAGTTGATACATATATCAAATAACCAGTGTTCTGACTCAAAATACACTGTTTACTATCAGCTATGAGAGGGCAGGACCTTCAGAATTCACCTGTGGCTCTGCTCCTCATGAACTACAGTCCTCCACACCACACTTGAAGATGAGTAACGTATTTTCAATCAGGTTATTGCACAGCCACCATTTATGAGCTACCCCAAAAATGCAGAACTGAATTTGGTTTAGGTTAAATACAAGCAGCTGGGAAAAGTCTCTGAAGTAAATTCTGAAACATCCTAAGAGAACGCCTCAATATTTGAACATGACTCACATAAGTAAGTTTCTTTCTCTGTTCAGCACCCTGTCCCCATAGAACATGTAAAGTGAGTACACAAAAAATGGCTAAATAGTGCATTATTTATTATTTTTAAACACTTTCTCCTACTTTTGACTGTCCTGCAGACCACCTCACTTCTGCTGACCCAACCCCTGCCTACTGGCCTCCCAGGTTCTCACCACAGCCTCCAGCCTAGAGCCACCTGACAGTCTCTGCATTCTGTGGTGGGCCTGAGCGCACCAATATGTCCAGGTTTTAAACTGAATCTTTGGACAGTTGTCAGGGAGGAGGTGGAGTAAGCACACTGCGGCTGGTGAGATGGGCGGCATCATCCACCAAGAAGAGTTTTTGTCCTCATTCTGCCCATTCTTGGGTTGCGCCACTATAACATGTGGTCACTCACAATGTCCAAAGCCACCAGAATGTACCACAGGGATTGTGCTTAAGCATCAGGGTCCACTACCCTCCCCCCGGAGTCTGAAACATCAGCCACTGCAGCACTCTTTAGACTATGCCAGCTCAGGGCAGTAGCTGAACCCTGGTCACCCTCACTAGAGTGTGGTGCCCTCTACCAGTGCCACTTCCTTGTATCCTTGGTATCCATCTTGGGCTGACAGAAATCTACAGCTCTACCCACTATGTTATATCAATTTACAAAATTTGCTACTTTGCAACTGCAGTACACAGATTTAATACAATTTATTTACCTAAAATCTAGCCCAAATGAAACATTTTATTTTTAGCAGGGTCCTGCCTTTTAACCATTTTATAGCCTGTGGGAATTAAGCACTTAGACACCGTAAGTGACCCACTCAGGATTACACAGTGAGAAAGTGACCGGTGGGATTTCAACCTGGGTCTCCTGGTTCCTAAGTCCGCATTATTGTCCCAAGACCATGCTGTCTCTTGACTGATTGGGATCTGGGTAACTAAACCAAGCCTTACAGCTAAAATGGCATTAGCAAAGGGTAAACAAACCATATTTACCTATCTGCTTAATATCTGACAGCAGCTGCTGTAAATTTCTTTTTCTTAGGTGAAAGGTCATTCAGATTCATCCTGTTTAGATCCCACTTGGTATGCATTTAAGAATTTAAAGAGATAACGTCCAAGTGATCCATTTTCATCAACTGGTGTGCAATATTCAGCAGAATGGTAGCTCAGAAAAACTGCCGACTGGCCAATGGAAACTTACCACAGATGAAGAAGCAGTAGCTCTGCAATTGGTTAGGTTGTTTAGGGATAGTCAGCTTTATCAAAACAGGGCAATTTCTTCAGTTGAAACACGTAGTGAATTACATGGCTCACTGGAATCACTATGGTGGCTGAGCAAAGTTCTGCCAAACACTAAGTTTGGACAGTGTGTGCTTTCCGACCTTCACCTCATGCGAGACTTTGTCCTGTTTGGACTGAGTTGGCTACCTGTCGAGCTATATCTCAGAAGACACCGCACCCCCCCCCCCCCCAGTCACCTACTAGCCTGTACTTTGCTTCATATTGACAGTTTGTTGTCGCATGGTTTCCACTTCTGCATCATAATTTCCCCCATTTTGTGTTAGATGCATAAAAACAGGGATTTTCTTACATTCAGGATGCCTGTTCCTTCTAAGTGCAAGTCTTTCAGCTTTCTTCCTGCTCTCTGCTAAACTAAAGAGAACCCCGTAAATATATTGTCGAACTGGCCGGTACAGCAGAGCAGCAGGAGGCAGGTCTTTGTTGGCTTCATCTTCAATGGTAACTGGAATTTTGATTTCACCCTGAGGGGAGGAGAAAAGCTTAGTGTTAATTAAAGTTACTTCTACATAAACAAGGGCTATGTTTAACATTTATCTAAACTAGAAGAGAACATAATTTGGTTTTTTAAAGTCTTTCATTATATCTGTGTGCGTCACAAAACAATGAACTAGATACTAACAGCAAAGTGACTATACGAAGGGAGAACAACATACATCCACAAACAAAAAGGAGAGGTGCACAAACAAATCCCATTAAAACAGTGGCCCAGGTTACAAAGATTTGCAGGTAGCCTGCAAGAAGCATAATTTCATACAGTGATCATCAAGGCACAAGTCAGGAAGCATAGGAAAACCAGAAGAAGTTTCAAAATTTGCAAATAGCGTTTTATTTACTCAATAGCGGCAAAATAAAAATTGTTAAGAATAATATTTACAAAGGCAGTACGAGCAGAGAAAACAAAATTCTCTTTTGGAGTGTTTCTTCATTTCCAATCTCAGTCTCTGTCACTCTCGCAAAACATTGCTGCTCTTTCTGTAACCAGTCTTTGCAGGGAGCTCATTAAGGAGATGGTGTTTTTTCACAGAATGTTCTTGTCAGTTTCCAATGTTCTTGCAGGAGCAGCAAAAAGAACATAATGACCCAGAACTTACTTCTTGACGGCTCTGTAAAGTCTGCACACCAGCATCTCAGTTTAACCCCTTAAGTTTCAAATAGCTTTTTGCAATGTCCAAGGCCACCAGAACCTACCACAGGGATTCTGCTTAAGCAACAGGGTCCACTATCCTCCCCCTGGAGTCTGAAACATCGGTCACTGCAGCACTCCCTAGACTACGCCAGCTCAAGGCAGTAGCTGAACCCTGGTCACCCTCACTAGAGTGAAGTGCCCTCTATCTAGTCCTGACATTTCATGCTGTACTGATGTTTCTACAGGGGAACACCCCCGCTCCAGTCGAGGAAACGCAAGTATGACGCAAAACAATGGGGATTTTCTTTGTGTTCTGTTTGGCACTACGCTCCTGGCAGCTGTCAGTAAATAATTATTTATAATGTGGCCTAACTCTTGGCCACATTAAGGGGATCTGTGTGTCACTCTTTAATCTGGGCAGAGGGGGGTGAACAAGGGTACTGCAGGAATCAGTTCTTGGGACAGTCCTGTTCAATGTCTTCATTAGTGACATTGCAGAGAGGCTGGAAGGAAAGGTCTGCCTGTTTGCAGATAACACTGATATCTGCAACAGGGTAGATACTCCAGAAGAGGTGGAGAAAATGAGAAAGGACCTAGGCAGGCTTGAGAAATGGTCTGAGGAGCGGCAACTGAGGTTTAAATCAGAGAAGTGCAAAATGATGCACTTGGGCATAGAAACCCTGGGGAGAGCTACAGGATTTGGGGGAGGGGGGAGCAGTTGCTGACAGTCACCAAGGAACAAAGGGACCTAAGTGTTATAATTTCACATGAACTGAAAATGTCAAAGCGGACTGCAAGGGCAGTGGGGTGGACCAGTGGCATGCTGGGGGGGGCATAAGCAGGAATATCACCAGCAGAAGAAGGGAGGTAGTGATGACGTTATATAAAACCCTGGTCAGGCCTCACAGAGTACTAGGTGCAGTTCTGGAGGACGCAACTTCGAATGGGCATAAACAGGCTGGTGCCGGTCCAGAGAAGGGCGACTAACATGGTGCAGGGATTGCACCACAAAACAAACGAGCAGAGATTAAGAGACCGCAATATGTACTCGCTAGAGAAGAACAGGTAGACAGGAGACATGATACAGACATTCAAAGTACCTCAATGGTATAAACAAGGTGCAGAGAGAAGACATCTTCCACTATAGGAGGAGTACAAGAATGACGGGGGCAAGACATGAAATTGGAAGGTGTCAGGCTAAGAGGGAATATGAGGGCGTTTTTCTTCACCGAAAGGGTGGTGGACACATGGAATGGCCTGCGGCAGGAGCGAGTACTGTGGTGGGAGTAAAACATGCATGGGAGAACCATAGAGGTACAGCTGAGGGAGGGTCAAAGGCCGTAGTCAAGTACACAGCTTACGGTCAGACTGGATGGGCCTAGCAGTCCTCATCTGCCGACAATTTCTATGTTTCAGTCTCTGGCAGCCATGTTCACAAAGTCACTCAACACAAGAGTGGCGCCAGAGGAGGACAGGAGGAGGGCACATGTGGTTCCTCTACACAAATCCTGCAGTAGGGAGGAGACAAGGAATTATAAGCCAGTCGACCTCACATTAGTAGTGGGGAAGATCATGCACGCACTGCAGCAAAAGGAGGAAAATGAGGCGTTAAGGTTTCCAACCGAACGCCCCACCCCCACCCTGCAGGGACTGACAGACGTCGGGGAGGTGCCTTGGGGTTGTCAACCATAACGCTCACGCTATTCCACCCCACCCTGCAGACACTGACAGGCGTTAAGGTGTGCCTTGGGGGTCACTGGCCCCAACACTCACCACATTCCATAAGTAAATAAGCTGAGATGGGTACAATATAGGTGAACGGGGTGTGCATTAGGGCCGATGACCCCAAGGCACACCCCGGCACCTGTCAGTGTCTGCAGGGTGGGGGTGGAATGGTGTGAGCATTACGGCTGAAAACCCCAAGGACCACCCCCAATGCCTGTCAGTCCCTTCAGTGTGGGGGTGGGGCATTAGGGTTGGAAAATCCAACGCCTCATTTCCCTCCTTTTGTCGCTATAGTACTCATTGTAACTGATGCATTAATGAATGTTTTACGAAATAATTTGCCACCTATGGTACTCATACGTTTCCCCCTTTTATTAATCCCAGCATTCATGAACCCAGCTCAGCATAACAATCCAATTACACTTCATTTACCAAGGACAATTACATAAAAAACAAAAAGGACCTCCTGGCCCACCTACTGTAGTCTGCTGTAAGGTCCCTACCCACTATGTTACCATAAATCCTAATTGCTGTTCAGCTGTATCCCCCCATGCCCTGTTACCAAGATTCTCTTCTGTCGATTACCAGGCACGCTTCATACTGGACACTATCACATACACCATGCATGGAAACATTCGCATTGACAAATGTTTGCTTCTAATGTACTACAAGACATCTGCAGGGCTATGCCCACTGCAACCGTAAAATTGGTCTTGGGTGAAAATTTAATACCTTTAAATGAGTACTAAATATACTATGAAAAGTTAAAAAAGATTTAAATTCAAATTAAGGGGGGGGAGAAGAGACTCAGCCAGGACACCAGGGTGAGTCCCTTCTCATTTGGAAAAGTGCCACAGCCTCTTGAACATTTCAATCGGAAAACTATTAGAAATGGGCAGAAGGGCCTTTAGTTAGTTTCATCTTAAGAATGGCACCTCCAAAAGTACAGCACTCTCTCGACTCTCTTAGAACCGCAGTATCAACGTTGGCTACAAGCTTGAGTCCCTGGTGGAAATTAAACCCCCATTTTTCCATCTCAGATCACCATGCCAATAACTGAACCACTGACACTACGTAGAAAAATGAAATATAGAACTGTATGCACAGTAAATCCTAGGAAGAGGTGGTATACACTGGAACATTGGTAACATCAGTTCAATGACCCAAATTTTCTCTGTTATAACAATGAAACCAACAAGGATAAAAGCATAAATTTGCCACGTTCTGGTGATGTGCTGTCAGCGAACTTTCCATTCTGGAAAGCTGCCTAACCAAGTTTGATGTGTCCATCACAAACTGCCCCAATTAACCTTGTATTACTTCAATTTAAAAAACAATAAGAAACCATTTTCATATAGGTATGTAAAGTGCTAGATTGACATCGCCGACAGGTACAGCATGGGCAATCACAGTACAAGCTTCCCCACACTGTGTTGCCAATGTGCATCAACCCTGAGATGGAGGGGCCATCACGTTGGTGAAAAGGTAATTTAGCACCATGCCCATTCAGTCCTTGGCCTCATGTGAAACAGCTAGCAAGGGTGCCATTTTGTGTCAGCTGTGTTGATGGTTTTGTGATGTGGACATCTGCCCTCTGGTAACTGGGCAGAGACCTCAAAATCATTTTACAAAGATCACTGAACAAAGCTGGCCCTGACACAGATTTGAAAGCGAACGGAAGGCATTGTAGGGGAAAAAAAAGGTGGTGGGGGGCACGCGTGCAGAGCCCAGTGTTTCCTGACCACAAGCAAAAGCTGAAGGAAAGGTACCCGGACCTCCTAGAAAGAAAGAGGGTGTGGCAGATGCCAAAGTGGAGTGTGCGGGAGCGTGCAGTGCATGTCATGGCACACTATGCCTCTTGAGGGACCACACAGAAAAATACAGGTTACTCACCTGTAACAGGAGTTCTAGGAATGGTATATCTTGTTCATCCACACTGTCTGGCAGGTTCCTTGCCACTTTAAATCTTGCCGGAAGGTCTTCAAGCTGGCTCCTCCCACCCACCCGGTGGTAAACCTCGGCCCGCCCCATGATGCCAGATCTAGCCCGCTGAAAGCCAGGTTGTGCGTCAAGCCGGGAGGTCGGGTGGTAGGATGAACAACATATACCATACCTAGAACTCCTGTTACAGGTGAGTAACCTGTATTTAGGACATGGATATGTTGTTCATCCACACTTTCTGCAGACTGCTAGCAGTTCCTCTGGGAGGAGGGAGGCAAGGCGACACCCCTACTTAGGAAATAAAGACTGAGAACCGAGGCTCTCCAACCAGCATCCCGGCGAGACTCAAGGTCGATGTGGTAGTGGGTGATGAAGGTGTGTGCTGACTTTCAGGTAGCAGCCCTGCAGATTTCCTGGATAGGGACGTCCCTGGAAGCAGCCACAGATGCAGCGGTATGGTGGGTAGAATGAGCTCTTATCCTCTGGGAGGCTCCATGCCCGCCAACCTATAGCAGAGATCTATGCAGGAGGTGACCCACCTGCCTATCATCCGGTTGGCTGCAGGTCTGCCAGGTGCGGCTTCAGCGAGGTGACAAACAGCTGGCTAACCTCTCCCTAACATCAGCCATCCATCCTTGTAATAAGCGAGCGCTCTTCTAGGCTCCAAAGTATGGAGCCTATATTCGGCCTCCAAGGTGTGATTGGGGTAGAACACCGGCAGAGTCAACACCTGGTTAAGGTGAAACTCCGACACCACCTTCGGAAGGAATTTCAGGTGGGGGCGTAGGACAACCTTGTCACTGTAGAAGACCAGATAAGGAGACTCGAAATCCTTCTGGCTGACGTGATAGCCACCAAGAAGGCGGTCTTCCACGACAGGTGAGAGATGTCACACCTGTGCATCGGTTCGAATGGCTTGCCCATGAGCTTAGCCAGTACCAGCAGTAGACCCACGGAGGTGGAGGTTCTCGCATCGAGTGGATATGTGATCAAGGCCTTGAAAGCGCCAGACCACCTTCTCCTGGCGCACCGATCTGCTTCCCGCCCACACCCGGAGCAGAGATGGCTGCCAGGTGCACCTTAAGGGTCGCCGACCGAAGCCCTTTAGAGAAAGGGACCACAGGTAGTCCAGAATGCTTGCCAAGAACAGGAGGAAGGGTCCAGGCCTTGCCCTGACACCAAATGGAGAATCTCTTCCATTTGAAGGCATAGCATTTTCTGGTCGACTCTTAAGGACGCCTCAACAATGTTGAGGACCCCATCGAAAGACCCAAGGCCTGGAACTCTAGTCACTAGGAACCAGGCCGCCAGGTGCAGGGACTGAAGGTCCGGATGGAATACCTTCCCTGACTGACTGAGGTCTAGGGTTGAAGTCGGGAGACTGGAGCTGAGATCAGGAGATCTGGATACCAGAACTGGCGGGGCCAGTCTGGGCTACCAGACTTACCTGCGCCTTGTCCCCCTCGCCTTGAGAAGCACCTTGAGGATCAAGGGAAATGGGGGAATGGCATAGAAGAGGCCCGGGGTCCACGGCCTCGAGAAGGCATCCCCCTGCACCGAGCCCTGCTGAGGGGGGCAGGCATGAAACAGTCTCAGCTTCGCATTCTCCCTGGAGGCAAACAGGTCCACCTGAGGCGTGCCCCAGTGGGAGAAAAGATCTTGTACTACCTCCGGCAGGAGAGACCACTTGTGGGACGCAGCCCCTATCCGGCTTAGGACATTGGCCAGGGTGTTGGAGGCTCCTGCCACGTGAATGGCAAGGAGATCCACCTCCAGGCTGTGCACGAGTGACCAAATGCGGAGAGCTTCCCTGCACAGGGGCATGGAGCGCGTCCCGCCCTGGCGGTTTAGGTAGTACATGGTCGTGGTATTGTCCGACTAGACCTGAACCACTTGACCCTGCAGAAACGGAGCGAAGGCGGTGAGGGCTTGACAAACCACTCGAAGCTCCAGCAGGTTGATGTGGCATCGGGACTCCCGAGGGGACCAGAGGCCGTGCGCTCTGTGCTCCCCCAGATGGGCACCCCAACCAAAGAGAGAGGCATCGGTCGATAGAGAGACCATCGGCTCGGGGCGGACAAACGGGTTGCCCTCCTGCAGATGTGCTGGAATGGTCCACCACTGGAGAGCGTCCCACATACCCTGGGTCACTGTCACTAGCTGATCCAGCGGATTGAAGTGCTGTGACCATTGGCTGGCCAGCCCCCATTGAAGGGGACGCATGTACCAATGGGCCCAACGGACCACGCTGGTGCAGGCCGCCATGAGGCCCAGGGGGCCCAGGAAGTCCCGGGCAGGGCCCAATTGCCCAACCTGAAATGATTGGGCAAAGGAGGAAAGAACCTCGGCCCTGTCCGCCGGGAGCCGTGCTCTGGCTCGTAGAAAGTCGAGTTCTGCCCCAATGAATTGGATCACCTGCTTTGGCACGAGTTCCGACTTGGCCTTGTTGATGAGGAGACCAACCTGAGAGCAAACCTGGAGGGCCAGATCTCTGGACCGCTCCACCTCTGTTCTGGAGGGGGCTGCAATCAGCCAGTCGTCCAGGTAGGGGTACACCCCGACCCTTCGGCGCCGCAGGAATGCTGTCACCACTGCCTTGCTTGGTGAAGACCCTGGGAGCTAGGAAAGGCCAAGGGCATGGCCTGAACTGTAGAGGGATCCTCTGCCCTGAAGCGGAGGAATCTCTGGTGGACGGACGGATTGGGACGTGAAAGAACACATCCTGAAGGTCCAGAGAACAGAACCACATGCCTCGTTCCAAGGATGGGATTATCTGAGCCAGAGCGACCATCCTGAAGGTCCGAGACCTTAGGAACCTGTTCAGGTCGTGCAGGTTGAGAATGGGGCACCAGCCCCCCATCCGTTTTGGGACCAGGAAGTACCTGGACACAAACCCCAGGTCTGGAGGAGGATCCGCCACCTTCCTGAGCACCTCTTTTTCGAGGAGCAGGGCGATATCGGCTCAGCGAGCAGACAGAGAGGCTGCGGACCCTGCAGCCCCCCCAGGGGCGACAGCTCGGAAGGGCGGGGCCTGCTCGAACTCCAGGGGCAGGCCCTTTCTTACCACCTCCAACACCCAACGGTCCGTGATGATAACGGACCAGGCGGAAAGGAAGTGACGGAGCCGTCCCCCCATGAGGGGAGTGATGAGGCTGGGGGCGACACCCCTCAACCCGTCGCTGGGCAGGCTTAGAGGAGGGACAGGCCGAGGGACCTCCTGGGCCTTTACCTCCCTGCTTCCTATTAGAGGAGGTCGCAGGCTTGGGTTTGGGGTGCCAAACACAAGCCTGCAGGCCCTGGTACTGGTGCTGTTGGGCCGGACGTGCTGCAGGTGCAGAAGGTCGAAAGGACTTGTGTTGCTGTTGTCGACGGCCTTTGTCCATCTGGGAGGAGGTAACAGAGTCCAGAGTGGCATTGGACTTTTCGATCCGCTGGAGGTGGCCTTTCACTCCAGGGCCGAAGAGGTCGGTCCCCAGGAAGGGGACATCCGCCAGTTTATGCTGGGTATCCGCCATTAAGGTGGATATCCTCAGCCATGCTCTGCGGCACATGGCCACCGCAACTGATCTGGCACAGGAGTCTCCAATGTCCAGAGCCGTTTGGAGCTGCTGTTTTGCCACCGCCCTTCCCAGGTCCTGTACCTGCCGGACCGTGGTCTGCAGGTTGGCCGGGAGATGAGGGATCACCTCATCCAGGGAGCCCATGAGGGCATGGGAGAAGTGTGCCATCAGCACGGCCGAGCTGGCCTGGCGGAGGCCAAAGGAGGACGCAGCATACACCTTGCGCCCGGCATAGTCCAGCTTTTTGGACTCCTTGTCGGGGGGGCTTATCCACATCCCTAGCGTTCCTGGAACGCCGGAAAACGCTATCGGTGACCAACCCCTCAGCGGAGGGGTGTTATGAAAAACCGGACAAAGAGCCGGTAGGGACCGCATACTTCCTGGCCATCCTGGCCTAAGGCGCAGGACAGCAAGCAGGCCACTGCCAGAGCTCCAAGGCTGGGCCACTGGAAAGGTCTCCGTGAGTGAATCCCCTTGGTCCAGTTTCTCCGTTAGGGGATACTTGGCCCGCATGGATACGGGCTCGAGCTGCATCCCACTGGACTCTGAGATGAGCCAAAGCAGACCCATGAAGGACGATGGGCTTTCGTCCATCGACTGGCACCCGGAGGACTCCAGGTCAGACTCCGAGGAGTCCACGAAGAGCTGCCTGGGGCCTAAGCCACCCTTCACCTGCCGAGGACGGTCGGGAGTGAGGGTGACCGACAACCTGTGGGGCAGGCCCTGACCCGACCGAGAGTCCTTGGTTGATGCCCCCGATTTCGGTTGTGGAGGCGGAGGTTCCACCACAATCGGTGGGGCAGCTGGTTTCGGCTGAACAACTGTCCCAGGCTTGGGCACCTCGACTACAGCGAGGGATTGTTTCAGCCGCTCGGGTGACACCCACTTGATGGCCAGAGAAGGCAACGGCGTCGGCTTGTTCCCGGCCAGAAGTAACTGCTGCCACATCAGGTCCTCGTAGCGTCGACGCAATTTGTGCCGAAGCCTCTCCTCTTCCGAGGAGGAAGATGAGGATGAGCGCCGGCGCCACTTACTTCGGTGCCGAGACCAAGACCGCCGATGTCAGCGGGATCGGCTGGACCGAAAGGATATCCGAGACCAAGATCCTTGGTGTTTCCGAGGACGGGTCTGGGAAGGGGCGGGAGACACCCGCTCTTCCCTCGGCTCGGAAGCCTTGACCGGAAACTGTGGCACCGGAGGCACAGGCAAGTCCTCGGTCTCCACCGGGGGAACTGGTGAAGAAGGGCCGTCGGCTTCACCAGTCGACAGCCCGTCTGATGGGTTTAGAAAAATCTCGACCGCGTCGACGGATGTCTCGGCCGGCTGACCTGACGGGGACACCGTGAAGCCAGCGGCCTTAGCCGCAACCTCGACCAAAGTCGAGTGTCGACTGTCTGGGAAAGGGAACCTCTCCCGCTCCCACGAACGTCGATGGTGGGACTTACCTTTCGAGTCCTTCTTTTTGGACCGAGAAGAATGTCCCGATGGCCCCTCTCCCTTCGTGGAAAGGGATTGGCAAAGCTCCTTAAAAGAAGCTGAATATGAGGTACCCAGAGAGAGCGGGATAAATGCCGTGACCGAGGAAGATGCGGCCTGTGCCGCCTCCTCCTCGAGGGTGATCATCTGCTCGAGTTGCTCAGCCGAGCCAGCTGCCGCGGTAACCGCCCAATGGGCCTCCTTTGACTTCACTGGCGGGTAGCACTCCTCAGGGCGCCCAAGCTGTAGCCAGGCAGCGCAGTCTTCCAGGACGTTGGACGAAAATGAACGGCATAACTCACAGGCCTGCGGGTCATGGTCTAGGCCGAGGCAGTAGACGCACGTGGAGTGCGGATCCGTCCTGGACATTTTCTGCCCACATGGGCACCGCCGAAATCCGGGAGTCTATTTGTCCATCGCAGCCGCGAGGGAGGAACTTGACAGAAGTCTTGAAAATTTTAGAATAAGTTTCGGGTGAACCAAAGAATTAGGATCCAGTCTACACGCAGAGCGTTGAGGGAACCTGAGCTTCCAAGCGGTAACGAAGATCTGGCGTCATGGGGCGGAGCCGAGAGTTTACCACCTGGGTGGGTGGGAGGAGCCAGCCTGAAGACCTTCCGGCAAGATTTAAAGCAGCAAGGAACCTGCCAGACAGTGTGGATGAACAACATATCCATGTCCCTAGAAACACAGGTTACTCACCTGTAACAATAGTTCTAGGAGTGGTATATGTTGTTCATCCACACTATCTGGCATAGTCCTTTCCCCATTAAGAAGTGCCGGAAAGTCTTCAAGCTGGCTCCTCCCACCCACCAGTGTGGTATATCCCTCAGCTCCGACCCATGACACCAGCTCTTGCCTGCTGGAAGCAGAGATTGTGTGCCTAAGCCAGGTTAGGTGGGTCCGTGTGGATGAACAACATATACTGCTCCTAGAACTATGACAGGTGAGTAACCTGTGTTTCTAGGGACGTAGATATGATGTTCTAGCCACACTACCAGGCAGACTCTCAGCAGTTCTCCAGGAGGAGGGAGGCAAGGTGCACAGTTCCTATTTAGGAAAAAGAGATTGGAGAACTGAGGCCCCAAAACCAGCATTTGAACCCTGTAATGGCAGCATCTACACCACTGGACCTCATATTTACAAACCGCCAGGACAGACTTTCCAAGGTCACTATCCTCCCAGACACGCTAAGTGACCACTCCCCCCCTACAGTGCATGCGGTCCAATAAAGCCAGTAAGCCCCCCCAAAAAACTAATTCACCTATGTCACCTACAAAAAAGGATCCCTTCAACACTTCAAACACTTCCTCAGGTGCGGTAACAGGTCACTAATTGATACTGCAAGCTCCGTGGGTGCTGCCCTAGCCGATTTCATTTCCTACTTCAATGCTGCCTGTGACCGCTTTGCCCTTCCCACTAAACAGGTGATTAAAGGTCCTAATACACCTTGAATCACACACGCCCTGCTAGCCCAAATGCACTACAGGGATAACCTTTGGCATAAGGCCCTCATTTCTGGACTTCCAACCAACAAGCAAACATACAGAGAGGCCAGAAATGAGTGCACCTGGGAAATCCAAAAAGCAAAAGCTATGTATTACTGAGAATTTCTCATCCATGTGGGGCTCGAGACATAACTTCTGGAACAAACTAAAATATCTCAGTGGGTAAACCACGTCCGTCCCCCACAACTCATTGTCAATGAGTCCCTTCCCAGGACCCCTAACTATAGCCGACACCCTTAACACCACAGTCTGGTACCCCCTCTGGCAGGTGCTCCCCAGCAACTTTTCAACCCCTCCTCACACCCCCCATGAATATTCCACCCCTTCAAGTTTGGGCCGGTCCTCCCCCCGTGAGGCTCGCTCCTACTTTCTAAGCGTACTGGGCAAAAACACGGCATAGTGGAGACTCCCTGGACCTAAAACTCCTTCACCTGGCACTGGATGATGTCCTGTCCCCATTAAGAAGTGCCACTAAGTCTTCAAGCTGGCTCCTCCCACCCACCCAGGTGGTATATCCCTCAGCTCCGCCCCATGACACCAGGTCCTGACTGTTGGAAGCAGAGGTTGTGCGCCTAAGCCAGTGGAGGTCAGGTGGGTCCGTGTGGATGAACAACATATACTGCTCCTAGAACTGTTACAGGTGAGTAACCTGTGTTTCTAGGGACGTTGATATGATGTTCTATCCACACTACCTGACAGGCTCTTGGCAGTTCTCCGGGAGGAGGGAGGCAAGGTGCACAGCTCCTATTTAGGAAACAGAGATTGGAGAACTGAGGCCCCAAAACCAGCATTTGCACCCTTCAATGGGAGCATCTACATCACTGGGCCTCATATTTACAAACCGCCCGGACAGACTTTTCAAGGTCACTGTCCTCCCAGACATGCTAAGCGACCACTCCCCCTCCTACAGTGCATGTGGTCCAATAAAGCCAGCAAGTCTCCCCCCCCCCAAAAAAAAACTAATTCACCTATGTTGCTTAAAAAAGGATCCCTTCAACATTTCAAACACTTCCTCAGGTGCAGTGACTGGTCACTGATTGATACTGCAAGCTCTGTGGACGCTGCCCAAGCCAATGTCATTTCCTACTTCAATGCTGCCTGTGACCGCTTTGCCCTTCCCATTAAACAGGTGATTAAAGGTCCTAATACACCTTGGATCACACACGCCCTTCTAGCCCAAATGCGTTATAGGGATAACCTTCGGCATAAGGCCCTCATTTCAGGACTTCCAGCCGATAGGCAAAAATACAGAAAGGCCAGAAATAAGTGCACCTGGGAAATTCAAAAAGCAAAAGCTATGCATTATCGGGAATCTCTCATCCACGTGGGGCTCGGGACGTAACTTCTGGAACAAACTAAAAGAACTCAATGGGAAAACCACGTCCGTCCGTCCCCCCCACACACACAACTCACTGTCAATTGAGTCCCTTCCCAGGAACCCCAAACAATAGCAGACACATAGAAACATAGAATTTGATGGCAGATTAGGACCGCTTGGCCCACCTAGTCTGCCCATTTCCCTACCTGATGGAAAAGCTGCAGATTCTAGTTAAACAGCTTACTTCCTCCTACCCCCCACTAGAATTGCCTTATGCCTGGCCCATGTACTCTTGAATTCTCCCACTGTTCCTGACTCCATAACCTCCTCAGGAAGGCTGTTCCATGCATCAACAACCCTCTCTGTGAAAAAATACTTTCTAACATTACCTCTGAGCTGTCCCCCCTCTATCTTCAAATTGTGCCCCCTTGTTCTTGCACATCTCTTCTTCTAAAAGATGCTGCCCTCTTGTACTTTGTTAATTCCCTTGAGATACTTGAAAGTTTCTATCACGTCCCCCCCTCCCTCCTTTCCTCAAGGGTATACATGTTAAGCTGCTTTAGTCTTTCCTCGTATGTCTTCTGGTGCAGACCCTGCACCAGTTTGGTTGCCCTCCTCTGAACAGCCTCCACTCTGCCTATGTCTTTGCGGAGATGGGGTCTCCAGAATTGCACGACACCATTAACACCACATTCTCAGACCTCAGCAGCGTGCTCCCACCCAACTTTTCAACCCCTCCTCATGCGCCCCCTCCGAATAGTCCACTCTTTAGGTTTAGGACCGCCTTCCCCGTGATGCTTGCTCCTACTATCTAAGAGTACGGGTAAAACACGGCATAGTGGAGACTCCCTGGACCTAAAGCTCCTTCACCTGGCACTGGATGATGTCCTTTCCCCACTCACTAAGATTCTCAACCTCTCCCTATGTCTCGGCCAATTCCCCATCCAATGGAAATTAGCTGTTATCACGCCTATACATAAAGTGGGTGATCATACCTCTCCCAACAACTACCGTCCCATCTCAATCCTTACGCCCCTCTCTAAGGCCCTAGAAAAAATTATCTCAGACGAACTTACTGAATACCTGTAGAAACATGACCTCCTACATAGGAACCAGCACGGCTTCAGAAACTGCCACAGCACATTCACAGCCCTACTTGAGTTCACCACCTTAATCCATAAAGCCTTGGAACATGGACACCTAGTCGGATTGGTCTACACAGATCTGATCTAGGTGTTCAACACAGTAAATCATGCCCTCCTGCTAGGGACTGTCCCCTCCCTGGGCCTATCGACACCATAACTTAGTTCAATGATTACCTCAGTGGCAGATAGCAACGGGTCAAATTAAACGCCACACTATCTGCCTGCTTGCCTGTCCGATCTGGCGTTCCCCGAGGATTAATCTTAGGTCCGCTTCTTTTCAGCCTTTTCCTGAACTCCCTTCCCAGTGCCTGTTCTGGTCAACTGCTCCTGTATGCGGATGATGCAGTACTTTACTGCAGTCACCCCGACCTTCCCCCTGCACAAAGTGCCCTCCAAACCTTCTTCACTGAGGCGGAAGCCTGGTTTACTGAACATAAACTAGTTTTAAATTACAAAAATACTAAGATTATGGTCTTCACACATCGCCAGAATAAATGGATTAATATCCCTCTCCACGTCTTGAACCGCCAGCACACTCCCCTGTAACAAGTGATCTCCTTTAAATACCTGGGGGTCACCCTTGATTCCACTCTTACTTACCATGATCACATTCACCAACTTAGCACAGCTATAAATAGCAGGCAAGGCCAGCTCTATAGGCACAAATGGTGCTTGCCTCCTGAGGCGCTCCGCCTAGCTGTAACTGCCTTCGTCCTCTCCTCAGTAGACTATGAGATTATATGTTATGGCTCTGCTGACCACACTGCCCTTAGCAGGGTTAAGGTGGCTCTGAATAGAGCCTGCCAGCTTGTGACAGAAGGACCCACACGTGACCTCTACCAGACCGCCAACTGGCTGAACTTTGACGGGAGGCTCAAATACCACAGCTGCCTCATCGCCAGAAAGGTCACCTGTGGCCTCCTACCACCCAGACTAAACTGCCTAATACAACCAGCCCCAGTGCCCTGCACCACACAAAGATCCACCAAAGCCCCTGTATTCGTACCTCTCTGCAGGAAATTGTTGGGTCAGCGTTCTTTCTACTGCAAAGCCCCACTATGGCTAAATGAATTACCCACTAATATCTCAGCTGAGCCTAAACTTGGCCCATTCAAAGCCAAGCTCAAAGAACTACTCCTCACCTCCTCCATCTGTGACTGCTAATGACGCTGCCCTTCAACTATCTAGTCCACCCTTTGAACAACAAATCCTCTATGCTCCTGATCTGTAACCCTCTCCCAACTAGTTCTCCCCCCATCTTTTCTCATTAATTGGGTGAGACGTCTTGCCTAATTAAATTATACTATTCCTTGCCATACTCTCTACCCAGTCTGGCACTGGACAACTTAACTACACTGAAAATTCATGTGTATATATTTTACTGCTGACTACTAATGTATTTTTGACAACTGTACCCGATGTGGACATACTATTACGATCCTATGCTATAACTCCATTAATTTATTTATTGAAATTGTTTTACCAGGAAAGGCACACTGAGCAAGAAGATGCTCGTCTCCCAGTGAGACCTGGGGGGGGGGGAAACAGAGGATTACCGAATACACAATTACACAGTGACAGTGACAATTTGAAAAGGGTCCCACTTGCGGGCTCACAATTATGTCAGTACAGGCAAAGACAATAAATACAGGTTACTCACCTGTAACAGGAGTTCTAGGAATGGTATATGTTGTTCATCCACACTTATTGGCAGGTTCCTTGCCGCTTTAAATCTTGCCGGAAGGTCTTCAAGCTGGCTCCTCCCCATGACGCCAGATCTAGCCCGCTGGAAGCCAGGTTGTGCGTCGAAGCCGGGGAGGCTGGGTGGGTCGTGTGGATGAACAATATATACCATTCCTAGAACTCCTGTTACAGGTGAGTAACCTGTATTTCTAGGGACATGGATATGTTGTTCATCCACACTTATTGGCAGACTCCTAGCAGTTCTCCGGGAGGAGGGAGGCAAGGCGCACACCCTCCACTTAGGTATACAGACTGGAGAACCGAGGCCCCGACCAACATCCCGGCGTGACCCAAAGTTGATGTGGAAGGGGAAATCGGTATAGGCCTGCTTCCAGGCAGGAGCCCTGCGGATATCCTGGACAGGAGTATCCTCGGAAGCAGCCACCGATGCAGCAGAAGGGCAGGTAAAAAGAGCACTTATCCCCCTGGGAGGCTCCATGCCCGCCCACCTATAGCGGAGACCTATTCAGGAGGTGACCCACCTGCTCGTCGTCCGCTTGGCTGCAGGTCTGCCAGATGTGGCTTCAGCGTAGATGACAAACAGCTGGCGAACCTCTCCCGAACTTAAGCCCTACGCTCCCTGGGTAGGTGAGTGTTAGATAGGGTCCCATGGATCCTATACACTGCCTCCGAGGCGTGAATGGGGATGAACCCCTGCAGAGACAACACCCGGTTAGGGAAGACTCCGCCACCGCCTACGGAAGGAACTTCGGGTGGGGCGCGGGACAACCCTGTCCCTGTGGAAGACCAGAAGGGAGATACAAAGGAACGCCTGGAACTCTCCCCTCCTTCTGGATGGCAGAGTAGCCCCAAGAAGGTGTTCTTCCACAACAGGTGGGGGAACTCGCACCTGTGCAAGGTTCGAACGGCTTGCCCATGAGTTAAGCCCATACCAGCAAAGATCCCACAGAATGGGGACACTCTCCCCCAAAGGCGAGGTATGACCAAGGCCTAGAAAAGTGCCAGACCACCTTTTCTGCACCACCGACTGCCTTTTTGGCCCACGCCCGGAAGACGGGGTGACCAATAGAAGCACCCAGAGGGTCGTCGGCCAAAGCCCTGGTTCAAAAGAACAGACCGCAGATGGTCCGGAATGCTCGCCCAGGGAGGGGAGAGGGGCCCAGGCCCTAACCCATCATCAAATGGAGAACTCCTCCAATTGAAGGCGAACATGTTTGGCCGACTTCTAGCAGGACGCCTCGAAAGCGTTGAGGACCTTGCTGAAGGACCCAAGGCCTGGCCCCTAGCCGCACAGGGACCAGGCCTGTCGGTGCAGGGATTGAAGGTCCAAATGAAAAGACCTTCCCCTGAAAGAGAGAGAGAGAGAGAGATCAGGACCGGGCAGGCTGGAAGCCGTGTCAGGAGCCTGGGGCTGAGACTGAGGAGAGCTGGATACCAGAGCTGGCAATCCAGTCTGGGGCTACCAGCATCACCTGCGCCTAGTCCCTCCTCGCCTTGCCCGTAGGTCAAGGGAAATGGGGGAGAGGCGTGGAGAGGCCCGGGGTCCGGGCCTCGACGGCATCCCCTATAGCAAACCTTGCTGAGGGGGCGGGCATGAAACAGTCTCGGCCTCGTATTCTCCCTGGAGGGAGGGAGGGAGAAGATCCTGTGATACCTCCGGCAGGGGAGACCACTCGTGAGGCGCAGCCTATGTCTGGCTTAGGGCATCAGCCAGGGTGCTGGAGGCTCCTGCCATCAAATGGCTGGGAAACCGCCTCTAGCTGCGTGAAAAACCTTATGCGGAGAACCTCCTTACGCCGAGGTAAGGGGCTCGACCGAACCTGGCGGGGTAGGTAGCACATGGTCGTGGTGTTGTCCGCCTGGACTAAAACCACTAGACCCCGCAAAAACGGAGCGAGCGGTGCAAGCAAAGCAGACCGCCAGGAGCTCCAGCAGGTAGGAAAGACATCGGGACTCCCGAGAGGACCAGAGGCGAAGCACTCTGTATTCCCCTAGATGGGCACCCCCACCCATCCGAGAAGCATCGGTCGGAGAAGACCGTCGACTCGGGGCGGACAAACAGGATGTTCTCCTGCAGGAGCTGGAACGGTCCGAGGGGGAGCGTTCCCCTAACTCCTGGGCTGCAGTCACAAACTGGTCCGAGGAATGCAGCACTGTGACCGCTGGCTGGCCAGTCCCCACTAGGGGGACGCAAGAACCAGCGGTTCCAACAGACCACGCTGCAGCCGCCGAGAGGCCCAGGAGGTGCAGGATCCCGCAGGGCGCAATTGCCCAGTCAGACCTGACTAGGTAAGGGAGGAAGAACCTCAGCCCTGTCCGCCAGGAGCCGAGCTCGGACTCAAGAGTCGAGCCTCGTCCCAAAGCAACATCACCCGCTAAGACACGAGTTCCAACGTGGCTCCGGTAAAGGGGAGACCAGTCTGAGTCTGGAAGGGTTGTAATCAGGCCGTCATCTGGGTGGGGTTACGCCCGGACCCCTCAATGCCGCAGAAGCTGCTGAGCAGAGAACGAAGGGCCTGGCCAGGAACTCGTAAGGAGATCCGGAAGAGAGGAGTCTCCCAAGGAACGGACAAAACGAGGAGTAAGTACGTCCTGGAGGCCCAGGAAAGAAGCCACACGCCTCATCCTGAGGATGGGATATATGAGGCAGAGAGACCATCCAGGCGTGTAGAAGGATGGGGCGCAAGCCCCCCCGTCCATTCGAGACCAGGAATACCTGGACATGAACCCAGGGTCAGAAGGTCACCTCTAATTTGTGGGCCAGGCAAGTCGGCTCAGCGGGCCAACGAAGAAGAAAAAGAAGAAGAAGAAGAAGAATCAGCATTTATATAGCGCTTTCATACATCCAAAGCGCTTTACAAGCAATGCTAGACTGGTAGCGAAGTGACTGAATGTGTGGTGGCTGCCATATCGCACATCATCACCCACACACAGTCTGGATAATTGCATGAACCGGTTTATGGGAAGGGGAATGTTGGCCAGGACACCGGGAATGTTCCCTACTCTTTGTGAAGAGTGCCCTGGGTTCTTTATTCCACCTGGACACCCACCAGGACAACACCAGGATGGGCAGAAGGGACCTCGGTTTAACGTCTCATCCGAAGGACGGCACACCCCAGCAGTACAGCACCCCCCAATACTGCACTCGGATGCCAGCGATTTTTAGGTGCAAGTCCAACCCCGGTGTGGGACGAGAACCCACAACCTTCTGGTCCAGAGGTGGATGTGCTACCAACTGAGCCACGGTGACACCTAGGGGCTGTGCACCCAAGATCCCCGTGGGGCAACGGCTCAAAAGGGGGAACCTGCTCGCAACCCGTGACAGGACCTACCCTTAGCAGCACCCAAGAGGAAGAGGTGCGGAGTCTTCCCCCCACGGGGAAACCCGGGCAGGGACGACTGGGCCAGGGACAATGCCCCCTAGCCCGTCACTAAGCAGGTTTGGCGAAGGAAGAGGCCGAGGGAGCTCTCGGATCCTTACCTCCCTGCTTCCTTTTGAAGGAAGACACTGGTCTGCACCCAGCGCATGCCTGCTGGGCCCTCTTGGGCCGGTCCAGCCGCAGGGGCCGGGGGGCAAAGGGGCCTACGCAAAGGCTGCCGGCTGCCCTTGCCCTCCGGGCAGGAGTGACCAAGTCCGGAGTGGCATCGGACTTCTCGGACCCCTGGAGGAGTCCCTCCGCTCCAGGACCGAAAAGGTCAGTCCCAAAAAGGGGATGTCCGCCAACTCGTGCTCGGTTTCCAAAGAGAAGGAGGATAACCTCAGCCACGCCCTGCGGCGCATGGCCACCGCGGCCGCCACCGATCTGGCACAGGAGTCGCCCAGATCCAGAGCCATCTGGAGCTGTTGCCGCCACCGCCCTACCCTGGTCCCGCACCTGCCGGACCGTGGTCCGCAGGTCGGCCGGGAGATGAGGGAGGACCTCATCCAGGGAGCCCAAGAGGGCGTGGAGAAATGTGCCATCAGTGCCGCCGAGCTGGCCTGACGGAGGCCTAGGGAGGATGTAGCGTAAACCTTGCGCCCGACATAGTCCATCATTTTGGACTCCTTGTCAGGGGGCCTATCCACATCCCTAACGTTTCCAGAACCTTGGAAAACACTGTCGGTGACTACCCCTCAGCCGAGGGGTGTTCCAAGAAACCGGGCAGAGAACTGACAGGGACAGGGTACTTCCTGGCCACCCTGGCCGAAGGCGCAGGGCAGGAAGTAGGCCGCCGCCAGAGCTCCAAGGCTGGGTTCACGATTGCCTCAGCCACCAGGAAGGCCTCCGAGGGTGAACCCCCTCGGTCTAGAATCTCCGTAAGGGGGTAAGGGGCCCATTTGGAAACGGGCTCGAGCTGCATCCCAGTGAATTCCGAGATGAGCTGGAGCAGACCCATAAAGGACGATGGGCTGTCGTCCACAGAATGTTCCGGGGAAGACCATGGGTCCTCCCTACTAGGAAACATAGAGGAGCCAATTTGGGGCTCCAAGGGGTTTGCAAAAAGCTGCCGCAGGCCCGAGTCACTCTTCGTCCGCTGAGGGCGGGTGGGAGTGAGGGGAACAGATAACCTACGGGACAGGTCATGGCCTGGCCTGGGTTCCACCGAGGATGGTGGGGCAGCAGGGATTGGACAAGCAACTGGCCCCGGAGAGGGCACCTCGACTGCTTCGAGTGGCTGCGTCGGCCGACCGGGCGGTGGCTGCTTACTGGCCGGAGAATGAATCGGGGTCGATTGATTCCCGGACAACAACAGCTGCTGCCACATAAACTCCTCGGAACGTCGACGCCAACGGCATCGAAGCCCTCCTCATCCGAGGAGGGGGATGAGGAAGAACGGCAAAGCCACTTGACTCGGTGCCCCGACTGAGAACGCCGAGGTCAGCGTGAGCGGCTAAACCGAGAGGAGGACCGAGACCGAGATCCGAATCTTCGGGGGAACCAACGGCGGGCGTGGGAAGAAGCGGGGCACGCCCGCTCCCCCTTCGGCTCAGAAGAAAGGGCCAAGGACTGTCGACCCGAAAGTACAGGCAGAACCTCAGCCTCCGCCGGGGGAACCGGCGAGGGGATGGCAGCACCAGCAGAAGACAGCCCAGATGACGGGTCGAGAGACTCGACAATGTCGACAGGAGTCCTGGCCGGCTGACCTGACGGGGGTACCGTGAGGCCAGCGGCTGAAGCCGCATCCTCGACCGAAGTCGAACGTCGGCCGGTAGGGGAAGGGGAACTCTCCCGCTCCCTCCGGTGCCGACGAAGGGACTTAGCCTGAGACTCCTTGGACTTGGTCCGAGAGGCAGGTCCCAAAGGTCCCTCTCCCTTCGAGGAAAGGGACTGACGAAGTTCCTTGAACGAAGCAGTATGAGGAGAACTCAAGGAGAGCTGGATAAGTGCCACAACCGAGGAAGAGGGAGGGGCAGCCTCCCTCCCAGGAGGAAAGAAGATCGAGCTGCTCAGCCGAGACAGCCGATGCGGACACTGCCCGAAGAGTCTCAGAGGAATTTTCCGAGGCTGGAAAAACTACCGGTCGCCCGGACCCCGAACGGGCCACGCGAACCTCCAGAGAGCTGGCCGAAAGGGCACAACAAAATTCGCAAAGTTGAGGATCGTGATCCAAGTCAAGGCAGTAAACGCACGTGGAGTGCGGGTCTCTCCTGGAGGAAATAACCGGGCGCCTCCCGGAGCCGGAAAACGAATGGGCCATCGCCACAGCAGAGAAGAAAAGATTGAAGTTTCAGAAAACTTCCAATTGATTTCGAAGACCAAAATTTCCAGGAACCAGTCGAAAACGCAGAGCGCTAAGGAGGGAACCTGAGCTTCCAAGCGGTAAGGAAAATCTGGCGTCATGGGGCGGAGCCGAGAGTTTTATCACCCGGGTGGGTGGGAGGAGCCAGCTTGAAGACCTTCCGGCAAGATTTAAAGCGGCAAGGAACCTGCCAATAAGTGTGGATGAACAACATATCCATGTCCCTAGAATCAATTATAACACAGTTCACAGTAAACAAAACAACAATTTGAGGAAAATAAGTGCCTAGATAGCAAGTGTGTGTGACACAGCGAGGAGTGTGTGTCTTGGGGTAGTTTAGGGCGGTTGAGCAGCTCAGAGGGAGAAGGGCGGAATCAGGGGTTTGAGCAGGTGCAGTTTACCATGAAGTGGTTTATGAGGGCAGAGGAGAGTGAGTTAATGGAGGAGGAGTGACGGATTTGAGAGGGTAGCTGATTCCAGATTTTGGGAAGCGATGGGAGAAAGCAGTTTGGCCAGGAGTGGACGACCACCTGGGGATAGCAAGTAGGCGGGAGTCAGTGGATCTGAGGGCATAAGAGGATTGGGGGGCGGGGAAGTAACAAGGAGGAGAGGTAGGCAGGGAGGGAGCCTAGCCAGAGCTTAGAGGTGAATTTAGAGCAGTGGACGAGGAGTCTGCTTTCAAGGGATGGTAAGGCCAGGGCACGGTATAGCTTGCAGTGATGAATGCGGGGGGGCGGGGGACTGAGAGCAAAGCGACAGAAGGCACTGAACAGTGTGTCAAGCTTGGATAGGGAGGATGTAGGGGCTGAGCCATAAATTATATCGCAGTAGTCAAAGGAGGGGAGAATCATCTTCAGGATTAACTTATGGCGTACAGTTAATGGGAGGCTACGGTGGTTTCTGTGCAGAGTTCCTAGCATGGGGTGCAGTTTTTTTACTGTAGCGTCAATATGAACATTAAAGGACAGGTGACAGTCAAGCCAGACCCCAAGGTACCGGAATGAGGGGACATCACTGAGTACTTGCCCATCAAGGGTTTGGAAGGAGGGGAGGGACGGGAGTCTGGACAGGTGGCATCGAGTATCGAAGGTCACTGAGACTTTTTTTTTTTTTTTACTGTTTAGGGAGAGCTGATGGGAGCAGAACCAGTGCTGAATGTTGTCGAAATCAGCTTGGAGGGTGGAGGCAACTGCCTCAGTGGTGGTGCCTGAGAAGAGGATGGTGTCATCTGCATACATACATATAGCAGATGAATGGCAGGCTAGAGGTAGATCATACTTAGTATTCAATGTACTGTATTAATCTGCTGTTGTATTATCTGTTATTGACTTTTTTTTTTCTTGATGTGGAGACTTTGCAAAGGAGTCTCTGACTTAAAGGTTAATTCCGATATGATCAAATAAATAAACAGCATTCTGGCGTGACTTTAGGTCAATGTGGTAATGGGAAATGAAGATGTGTGCAGACTTCCAGGTAGCAGCCCTGCAGATTTCCTGGATAGGGATGTCCCTAGAAGCAGCCACCAATGCAGCGGTATGACGGGTGGAATGAGCCCTTAGCCCTCCGGGAAGCTCCCTACCCACCAACGTAGGGCAGAGATCAATGCAGGAAGTGATCCACCTGCCAATCATCCGCTTGACAGCAGATCTGCCAGGTGCGGCTTCAGCATAGGTGACAAACAGCTGGTGAACCTCTCCCTGAATTCCAAGCGTGCGTTTGCCTCAGGTACAGAGTATGGAGCCTGTGCTTGGCCTCAGAGGTGTGATTCAGGAAGAACACTGGAAGAGTAATCACCTGATTAAGGTGAAACTCTAACACAACCTTCGGGAGGAACTCCGGGTTGGGGTGCAGGACAACCATGTCCCGGTGGAAGATCAAGTAAGGAGACTCCACTGACACCACCTGGAGCTCCCCAATCCTTCTAGCTGACGTAATAGCCACCAAGAAGGCGGTCTTCCGCAACAGGTGAGACATGTCAAACCTGTGTATCAGTTCGAATGGCTTGCCCATGATCTTTGCCAAAACCAGCAGCAAGTCCCACGATAGTGCTGGTTCACGCAATGGAGGGGAAATGTGATCCAAGCCTTTGAAAAAGCACCAGACTACCTTCTGCGCCAACTGCTGATTAACCCATGCCTGGGTAAGCAGCGATGGATGGCAGGTGCACATTAAGGATCATCGACCAAAGGCCCCCTTTGGAGAGGGACCACAGGTAGTCCAAAATGCTGGCCACCGGACAGGTCAAGGGGTCCAGCCCCTTGCCCGGACACCAAATGGAGAATCTCTTCCATTTGAAGGCATTGCATTTTCTGGTCAGTTCCTTTCTAGACGCCTCCATCACGTTGAGGACATCTTTGGAGAGACCAAAACACTAGAACTCTAGCCACTCAGGAACCAGGTTGTCAGGTGCAGGGACTGAAGGTCCAGGTGGAGTGGTAGACACCTCAGGAGCCTGCTGCCAAGGCTGAGGAGATCGGGGTACCAAAACTGCCATAGCCAATCTGGAGCCACCAGGATCACCCATGCCCTGTCCCGCCTGACCTTGAGCAGCACCTTGTGGATCGAGGGAAGGCATAGAAGAGGCCTAGGGTCAACTTTGCGTTCTCCCTGGAAGCGAACAGGTCCACCTGAGGGGTGCCCCACTGGGAGAACCGGCTGTGAACTACCTCTGAATGTAGAGACCACTCGTAAGACGCCTCGCCTACCCGGCTGAGGGCGTCCGACAGCTGACTGGAGGCTCCTGCCACATGGATGGCTGGGAGATCCAGGCTGCACATGAGGGTCCATACACTGAGAGCTTCCCTGCACAAGGTAAAGGAGTGCATCCTGCCCTTTTTGTTAAGGTACTATATGGTCCTGGTGTCGTCCGTGTGGACTTGGACCACTTGACCCCGAATATGTGGAGGGAACGCAGTCAGCGCAAGCCGAGCTGCCCCGAGCTCCAGCAACCTGATGTGCCATCGGGGCCCCAGAGCCTGTGGACTCTGTTCCCCCAGATGGGCACCCCAGCCTGTGAGAGACACGTCAGTCATCTGGATGACCGTCAGCTTGGGGTGAACAGGATCCCTTCCTGCAAATGCCCTGGGACTAGCCACCACTACCACATCTTCTGGGTCACAGTGACCAGCTGGCTGAAATGACCTTTGCACTGAGACCATTGGCTGGCCAGCTCCCACTGCAGGGAGCGCATATTCCAACAGGCCCAACGAACCACGCTGGTGCAGGCTGCCATGTAATCCAGAAGGTGCCGGAAGTCCCAGGCAGGGTATAACTGGCCACCCAAAATGATCAAGCAAAGGAGGAGAGAACCTCTGCCCTGTCCGCTGGGAGCCGGGCTCCGGTTCGGCAAAAGTCAAGCTCTGCCCCTGTAAGGACACAAGTTCCAACCTGGCCTCATTGACCAGGAGGCAAAGGGAGATGCAGGTCCCGAGGGCCAGGTCCCTGGATTGCCCCACCTGCTGCCTGGAGTGACCAGCGATAAGCCAGTCATCCAGGTAGGGGTACACCCGGACCCCTCAGCACCTCAGATAAGCTGCCACCTCTGCCATGCATTTGATGAAAACCCTGGGTGCCGAGGAGAGGCCAAATGGCACGGAACTCATAGAGGGTTCCCTTGGCTCAACAGCAGAGGAACCTTCGTGGGACGGATGGAACGGGATATGAAAGAAAGCATCCTGGAGATACAGGGAGCAAAACCACGTTTCGCTCTAGAGATGGTATAATCTGAGACAGAGTTACCATCCTGAAGGTGTGCGACCTGAGGAACTTGTTCAGGTCATGCAGCTGATCTAGAATGCAGCGCAGCCCCCCCCCCGGGTCCATTTTGGCACGAGAAAGTACTTGGAAACAAACCCTGCGTGTCCCAGAGGACCCGCTATTCTGACCATGACCTCCCTGTGGAGGAGCTGGGCTATGTCGTCTTGAAGAGCCGGTGTCTGCGGATACCAAGTCCTCCTGTGGGGCATGGCCTCAGCAAGGAGGGTACTGTACAAATTCCACAGGCAGACCCTGACCAACCACTTCTAGAAGCTATTTGTCCGTGGTGAGAGTGGACCAGGCGGTAAGGAAATGGTGGAGCTGGACCCCCCACATGAGGACCCAGGGGGTGTGTGACGAGCATGAGGGTGGCACCCCCATCCCATCACAGGGCAGGCTTAGAGGATGACCCAGCTGAGGTGCCACCGGGCCCCTTCCCTCCGAGCTTATGGACCATTGAGGCCACTAACCTGGGCTGGGATCACCAGGACTGAGCCTGCTGGCCAGCCTGATGCTGGGCTGGTTTTGCCCTAGGAGTTGAGGACCGAAAGGGCTTTTACTTCTGTTGGCTGGAGCCCTTGGGATCCTTCTGTGCAGATGTTAGAGAGCTCAAAGTGGCATTGGACTTCTCGATGCACTGGAGGTGACCCTCCATGCAGGGCCCAAACAGGTCAGTGCCCAAGAAAGGAACATCCCGCCAGCTTGTGTAGAGTGTCTGCCATGAAGATCGAGATCCACAGCCAAGCCCTACGGCACATGGCTACTGTGGACGCCACCGAGCGGGCACAGGAATCTCCCAGATCCAAAGCCATTTGAAGCTGCTGCTTGGCCACAGCCCAGCCCTGATCTCGAACATGTTTGTGGTTTGGAAGTCAGCAGGCAGGTGAGAAATCACCTCATCTAAAGAGCCCAAGAGAGCATGGGAGAACTGTGCCATCAAGACAGTCCAAGCGAGGAGGCAGCATAGACCTTTTTAGCCGCATGGTCCAATTTCTTGGACCCCTTGTCCGGCAGCTTGTCGACATCCCCGATATTGCCCAAGTACTGAAACACAGAGTCTGCCACCAACCCCTTGGTCGAGGGGTGCTCAGTGAAACCCAAGAGGGTACCAATGGGCACCACATACCTGCGGGCCATCCGGGCAGAGGCAGGACGTGGGGCGCTACCAAAGCTCCAAGGGCTGGGCCGACAATGGCCTTGGCCACTGGAAAAGCCTCCAGAGAGTCCCCTTTGTCCAGAATCTCTTTAAGGGGAGCGCGAGCCTGCTTCTGGACAGGTTCCATTTTCATCCCCGTGGACTCGGAAATAAGGTGCAGGATGCCCATGAAGGAAGAGGGCCCTTCCTCGTCGATGGGTCCCCCACGGACTCATCAACCCGATGGGAGTGCAGTGAGGAATCTTTGGACTCTGAAGAGTCCACATATAGTGTCCGACCGCCTGAGTCACCTTCAACCCTCCGCAGGCAGTCAGGTGTGACAGTGACCAACAGCTGAAGGTGAAGCCCTCTGGCCGGCCGAGACTCCTTGGTCAGAGCACCGGTTGACGGATGCTTGGGTGGCGGCTCCACCACAACTGGCAGAGGCGCCGGCTTCGGCCAAACAAGAATGGGTCTGACATGCTCCACTGGGGGAGGGATGGTCTCAACCAACCCCACAGAAGGAGTCTGTGATGGCCATTCGGGCGACAGCCAAGTGATGGCCAGTGTGGAAACCGGGGTTGGTTTAGTACCGGCCAGCATCAACTGTTGCCACATAAGATCTTTGTAGCGCCAACGAAACTCGCACTGAAGCTGCTCCTCACCCAAGGACGAAGATGAGGAATAGCGGTGGCGACACTTCCAGTGGCACCGATAGTACCAATGATGGCAGGAAATGGAAATTACCTGCCTACCGTAATTCTTAATCTTCTTGGATGAAGTCTCCACCACTCATTCACACTACTGGGAGTACGCTGGAAGCGCTAGGATCCAGCGGAAGCCAAAAATCTTCAGGAGGGCTGGGGTAGGACTGTGCATGCGTGGCACTGCAAGACTGGCTCACACCCTACTGGCTACCTCTGCGTCGACCCTCCAACTGCCTCAGTACCTTTTTTACCAAGGAGGTGCAGCGTAAACTAACCTAATGAAACAAACCTATTCTGGACTTAAAAAGTTTGCACGACCCATGTAAGAACGGTCAACTCAACACAGTCTTCACAGCCCAACAATGAGGGGATGAAGGCCAAAAACAGGATGATTGAGCTAGGAGGATGGTGGGTGAGCATGTGAATGAGGCGGAGACTTCGCCCAAGATCAAGAATTATGGTAGGTACATAATTTCCATATCTCCCTGAACATTCACACTACTGGGAGAGTACCGAGCTAAAATAATCCCCCGAGACGAGCGGAAGGAGAGAGGAGTTCACTTAGGACAGAAGTCCATTAAGGATTGTGCTGCCAAAGGATGGATGCTGCCTGGCATGGACATCCAAAGCGCAGTGCTTTATGAAGGTGTGCACGGAGCTCCAAGTGGCCACAGTGCAGATGTCCGCAATGAGCACGTTTAGGATTTCTACCAGAGATGTCGTAAACTGCTCTGGTAGAATGCATGTATACTCCGCCTTCCAGCTTAACCTGTGCCATGGAGAAGCACTGGCAAAGACATGCCACTAGCCAAGCTGAAATGTATATGATAGCAACAGGCTGACCCAGCCAGGCCGTGCTGAAGGAGACGAACAGTTGTTTTGACATGCGGATTTCTTTAGTTCTGTCTAAATAGAACCGCAAAGCTCTCTTCACATCCAGAGAATGCAGGGTATGCTCCACCTCATTCTGGAAGTTCGCAAAGTAGGTTGGGGGGGACCAAGGGCTGATTCAGATGGAATTCTGAGACAACCTTGGGGAGAAACTTAGGGCGAGTCCTAAGAACCACCTTGTTTTTGTAAAATACAGTATACGGAGGGTCTGTGACCAAAGCATGTATTTCAGACATTCTGTGAGCAGAGGTAATGGCTACAAGGAAGGCGTTCTTCCAAGTCAGAAACTTCAGCTCACAAGTAGCTAGGGGCTCGAAAGGTTTACAGGTGAGCATGCCTAGCACAAGATTAATATCCCAGGCAGCTACTAGTCGTCTGACCAGTGGCCTAGTATGCAGTATGCCCTTAAGGAACCTCTTGACCACAGGTAACAGAGTCAGAGACATGGAGCGTACGGGCTCATGGTACGCTGAGATCACGCAAAGGTGAACCTTCATGGTTGAGTATTGCAGGCCTGTGTTCAATAGAAGATACTTTAGGACTTTGCTTGGTAGGCAGGAAAAAGGATTCCAAGAGAATTTTGCACACAAGATGGAGAACCGCTTCCACTTAACCATGCAAGTTTTTCGAGTAGCTGGCTTCCATGCAGCTAACAGAATATCTGAGACCCTATGTGAAACATTAAACCTAATCACCTCTGTCTCTTCAGGAGCCAGGCATGAAAGTGAAGGGACTTCAGGTTGGGATGGACCACAGGGCCCTGGGTCAGCAGGTACATATGAAGTGGAAGCTGTCTCAGAGAAGTTTCTGATAATCTGTTGATTAATGGAAACCAGATCTGACGAGGCCAGAATGGGGTGATGAGGACCATTCTGTCCCCCTGCACCTCCAGTTTGAGCAGCACACACTGAACTAGGGGAAGAGGAGGAAATGCGTAAAGAAAGCATCTTGTCCACCGCAGTCTGAATGCATCCTGACAGAAAACGCCAGGTTCTGGATTTCTGGAGCAGAAAAGAGGCAGTTTTGCATTGAATGGGGATGCAAAAAGGTCCAGGTCTAGGGTTCCCCACTCTTCGAAAAGCGACAGCACGACATCTGTGTCGAGAGATCACTCGTGAGGGTCTGTTTCCGTTCTGCAGAGATGATCCACCAGATCGTTCTGCACCCCCGGCAGGTAGACTACCTGGATCAGTTCTTTGTGCTCCAGGCACGACTCCCACACTCTCATCGCTTCCCTGCATAAGGGGTAAGAGTGTGCTCCGCCCTGCTTGTTGATGTAGTACATTGCTGCTTTGTTGTCCGTTTGAAGGAGAATTAACTTGTGACGGAGTATTTCCTTCAAGACTTGGACTGCATACAGGACAGCTCTCATTTCTATAACATTTATATGAAGTTGAGACTCGTCCTGATTCCACTGACACTGGGTGTGGAGATCCTGGCAGCGAGCTCCCCATCCGAGTAGGGATGCATCCGTGGTGATGGAGATCCAAGATTCCAGAGGGGCGAAGGGATAACCTTCCAGAAGGTTGTCTTCCTGAGTCCACCAGGAGAGTGACCGTTTCAAGGATTCCATCACCTTGACGTGAAAGGACTGTGGGTGCGAGGTCAGCGACCACCGAGTGCTGAGCATCCACTGGTTAGTCCTCATGTGAAGATGAGCCAGGGGCACAGTGAACACTGATGATGCCATGAGATCCTGCATCCGCTGCATTGAGAGAGCTCAAACCAAGTTGTTCTCTCTGATGAAGTGGGCCATCAGAAGGATATCGTTCCTTCTGTCCTCTGGAAGAAAGGCTTTTGCGCTGGTGGTATCCAGAAGGATTGCTATGAAGAGGAGCCACTGGGAGGGTTGTAGCTGCAACTTTCACAAATTTAGCAAGACTCCCATGGAGAAGAGGAATTTTGAAGCAGTAACTACTGCTTCCTCAGTCTTGTCTGGAGGGAATTGCTAGGAACCAATCATCCAGATACGGGAACACCTGAATTCCGAGCTTTCTGAGATGCACTGCAAGAACTGCAAAGCACTTTGTAAAGACCTGAGGCACCTAGGATAGCCCAAAGGGCAGCACTCTGAACTGATGGTGTAGATGCAATGCCACAAATCTGAGGTATTTGTGGTGGTTTGGGTATATGAGAACATGCTGGTAGGCATCCTGCATGTCCAGGAAGGCCAGCCAATCATTTTGATGAATCAGAGGTAAAAGTGTACAGAGTGATATCATCTTGAACTTCTCCTTGTAAAGGAATTTGTTTAACTTCCTCAGATCAAGAACTGGGCCCGTGCTGCCCGTTTTCTTTGGAACTAGGAAGCAATGGGAGTGGAAACTTGTGTTCCGCTGATCCAGCGGGACTACTACTTCTACTCTGTTGTTTAGACGGCCTTGAATCTCAGAAGCAAGAAGGTCTGACAGAGAGACAAGACAGCTTTGGCTGTCGTTTGGGTGAGTGATCTGTAGGGGTTTCTGAAAGGTTTAGAGAGTACCCTTCATGGATTATCCTGAGTACCCACTTGTCTGATGTGATTGACTTCCACTGGTCATAAAACTGAGTCAGACGCCCTCCTACTGCTGAGGAAGAATCCCCCTCTGACAGCTGAGGTGGGACTTGGGCCAGAATCTTAGAGGGTGGCACCAGGCGCTTTGGGGGCCCGGTGCCTTCTGCTGCGTTTTCTTTTGCGGCTGAGGGGTTTGGTTTCTGTTGAAGCCCCCTTTGCCTTTACCACAAAAGGACTGACGGTTATGAAACTGATGCCAGTTCCCACCCCTTTGAGGGGCTGTGGATGGCGCTCTGGCTGTTTTGATAGCCGTTATAGTTTTCTGTGTGGCCTCTATCGCCTGCTCGATCTGAGGAAAAAACAGTTATGTACCATCAAAAGGCAAACTCAACTTTCTGCTGGGTATCATTCGTGAATCCCAAGTTACGTGTGTAACTAAGAGTGGTGTCGGGAGCATATACCAGCCGCTGCTGCTCTAGAAACAGTGTCAAAGGCATCCATAGTAGATTTAAGCTGCTGATTATTGGATTCAATGCCTCTAGTAATGGTTTGAAGGAGCTCTGTGTTGACTTTTGAATCTGTGAGAGCTTCTACCATGGCCTTGAGTGAATGCCAGAGAGTATACTCATACTGAAAGAAATAGCCATGGTAGCTTGCAATGCACATGCCCATGCAGGAGGCAGCAAAGACTCGCTTTCCCAAAGTGTTGCTTTTGTGAGATTCATTGTTTATTGGATGTGCCATAGATTCTTGAGAAAGAAAGAACAGTTACCTAAGAACTTACCGTAACAGTAGATCTTCAAGAACAGCTCTTGCAGCAGGTTACATCATAAGGACTGAGGCTGGCAGGCAGCAGGACCCTACAGAAAACTTCTAGCTAGCTATACATAGCGGAGGACCACCCCCAACATCGGCCCCGCCCGACATCAGATACAGCATAAAAGGGGCAATCCCCCAGCATACCTCAGTTCTCCTGCCGGAGACTCCCGGCATAACGATGTGATTCAGAAGGGAGATAGAGGATCTGCTTCCAGGGGAAGACTAATAATTCTGATGCATCCAAGACGCTATGAAGTAGAACCAAACCTCCTGAGGGGAAGGAGGGAAGGAAGCTACCTGCTGCAAGAGCTGTTCTCGAAGATCTGCAGTTACGTAAGTTCTTACGTAACTATACTATCTTATTTCGAAATACAGCTCTTGCAGCAGGTTACACTGACAGATCCAGCCACTGCTAGGGCCACCGGACCTCCGCCAAGCATGGCCGCTGCTTCTGCCACCATCTTCAACCCACCTCCTGGACCCAGCTTGGACGGATCCAGCCCCTGCTCGGCCCGGACTCTCCGCCAAGCGTCAAGGCCCTGTAGCCTGCCGCCTGCCACCACCTTCAACCCGCCTCCCGACCAGTGCCAACAGATCCAGCCCCTGCTCGGGCCACCGGGATCTCCACTACACGTGTCATGCTCCTGTAGCCTGCCACTTCTGCCACCTCCTTCAACCCGCCTCCCGGACCAGCGCCAACGGATCCAGACCCTGCTTGGGCCACCGGACCTCCGCCAAGCGCGGCCGTGGCTCCTGTAGCCTGATGCTTCTGCCACCACCTTCAACCCTCCTCCCGGACCAGCGCCGACGGGTAAGACCTCAGCCCTAGGTCAGTTAACCCGTGAGCTGCTGCCATTGGTCACAGCACCAAAAGCTAGTGCTCGATGGGACCTCCTGCTTCCCGGACTGCCACTGATTGGCTGGCTCTGTTCTCTATTCCTTGCTCGCTCGCTGGGCACTGCGCCCATAGACTTTTATTGGATTTTGCCGTAATTTTTTACCTGCCCTCCTCCCCCCATCTACCTTACTTAAATACACCTAAATCCCACCCACCCACTACCTCAACCTCACCTTTCTTTACCCACTGGCTCTCCTCTATAGACACCATTTCTACCCCCCCATGCCTGCTTCCTCCCCTCAATCATCCTTCTCAGGCTCTCCTGATCTCCCTCATACCCTCTCTGCCATCCACTATCTCAGCTCATCTATCCACGCACTCTCACTGTCTGTCCAAATACGCCTTCTCCTCCCCCTCTGTCATCTGTACATCTACACCAGTCATGGCGGCACTCTCCCACCTGTTACTTCCTCTCCTGTTCATTCTTTCTCTGCCTTCTATCTTCTCTCTCCCTGGCCCCATCCATCCATCCTCCTTATTGCTTCTTGTTACTCCCGGGGTACCCTCCATTACCCTATGTATCCCCCGTGTGGCCCTCCTCACAATGATACCATGATACCTTCCCATATCACAAACTTTCTCATGTGGGATCTTCTTCCCACACTACACCAACTTGTATCTCACAGGCTTAGTCGAATGGTGCCCACCTATCTCCCACCTTCAAGCAACGATGTAAACTGTCCCTTAAGGTTCTGCGCCTTTGCTCTCAAACTCATTCTCCTCCTCCAACTTATTTCGGGAAATGTCCACCCGAATCCTGACCCTATCCGTCCATGCCCTGGAAAAAACCCTGGGACCCTAACCCTGGCTACCATTAATATATGCAGTCTTCTGCCAAAGACTGATGCCCTTCAAGCCTTCATCTGCCAACACAACCCAGACATTCTTGCTGCTGTTGAAACCTAGCTGACTACAAAAGTCCCTGATCGTGCTTTAACAATACAGGGGAACAACATTCACAGGTTGGACCGGGCTGAAAAGAAAGGGGGAGGATGTGCCATATATATCAAAGACTCTCTCATGTGGCACCCTGTAGATACTGTCTTATCTGCTGTCTTGGCCCAGATCCTTCCAATCAAAATTCTCTTAGGGACAAAACAAAAAGCCCTTACCATTATCACTGTATACATCCCACCTAGAGTTCAAAGCCCTGGTCTCCATGATGTTTTGAGCTTCGTAAACACTCTGCCCCTGGACTCTGAACTCATTCTGCTAGGAGATTTCAATAGTAACTGGCTTGCACCTGATGCAAATGCCCACAAAGACTCTATTACAGCTGCTAACCTCTCGCAGATGGTTACGTCTGCTACCAGGACTAACTATAAAATGGGCACCAGTACCCTGCTTGACTGGGTACTCACCAACCACCCTGCTAGGATCTCTCGCACCACAGTCCTGCCAGACTCTCTCAGTGACCAATCATCTGTGAATAGACAAACAAATTCGTAAAGCACCACAAAAAATCATTTCCAGTAGAGTCCTACCTCGTGGCAATTTGATCTACCTCAAACAATATCCGAAGTCTCAAGACTGGTCACCGCTATATCAGGCAACCAATGTCAACCATGCTCTTGACCATCTCATCTCGACCTTCAACAAAGCCTGTGACCTCTATGCCCCGATTAAGAAGCGTAAGGCTAAATCTATCTGCAACCCCTGGATCACAGCAGGACTACTAGCCCAGTTGAAAAGGAGGGACCACCTCTGGGCTGTGGCTCAAATTAGCGGAAAGCTACCTGACAATCAAAAATATAAACAAGCCCAAAATGCCTGTACTAAGGCCATACGGCTTGCGAAAAGCTCCTATTACAAAGATGCACTCACAAACACCAGGGGTAACGGACAAGCTTTCTGGGAGAATATGAAGGAACTCACAGGGAAGCAGATTGAAACCCCTCCAACCAGGCTAGTAGTCAATGGATCTACAACCCTCAACCCAATGGTCACTGCAAACACCTTTAACAAGGTATTTACAGACCTCAGCTCAGTCCTCCCCGGACTACTTCGAACAAAGCACCTCCACCTCAGCCCCCCTCAATCACAGTCTCATCTACCCCTCTTCTACTTTGGGAGGTCAGACCGTATGTTGCACATCGCTATATTGCCACAGCTACCTCCAAATCCAGAACCAGTGGCGATACCTTGGACCTTAAGCTTCTGTCACTTACCCTTGATGAACTTCCTTTCCCCTTAACGAAAATTCTGAATCTCTCCCTTATTAGTAGTACATTTCTGGACAGATGGAAAACTGCGATTGTAACCCCTGTCCTCAAAAGTGGTGACAAGACAAATTACTCTGTCACCCTATCTCAATACTACCTCCGCTCTCTAAGGCCCTCGAGCGGATCGTGTCAGAACAACGTACTGACCATCTGGAGAAATACAATATCTTAACTGCAAAACAACATGGCTTCCGGAAAGGTCACAGTACCACCACTGCCCTCCTTGAGCTCACCGGAGCAGTTCATAAATCCCTTGACAACGGATAGCTCATGGGGGCTGTTTTCATCGACTTATCCAAGGCCTTTGATACTGTCCGCCATAGGCTTCTTATAGACCAACTACTAATCGCCGGCCTATCACCGGACTCTGCATTATGGTTCAACAGCTACCTAGATCGCTGGTGGCAAAGAGTAAAAATTGCCAGTGCTCTCTCTGATTCTCTGCCCGTCTGCTCAGGTGTCCCAAAGGGTTCCATCCTGGGCCCCCTGCTTTTCAGCCTCTTTTTGAACTCACTGCCACAATCTTGTTCTGAGCCCATTTTACTGTATGCGGATGATGCAGTAGTCGTCTCATCTCACAAAGACCCCTTAACACTGCAACGTACTCTCCATGATGATTTCAGCTCCATTGAATTATGGTTCCACAAGCTAGTGCTAAATCACAAGAAAACTAAATCAATGCTCTTTCATAGCCCGTAAAACCTGCATAAGCAACATCAGCTGGTTATCTCTACTGCAAATGGTAATACCCTTGATCAGGTCCAGTCTTTCAAATATCTAGAGATCCTACTAGATCCTTACCTCCGGTACGCGGCTCACGTTGACTATGTTGCCAGGGCTGCTAATACCAGACTTGGTCTACTCTATAAACACAGGCAACATCTTACCCCTGAGGCCCTGACAATTGCCGTACAGAGCTCAGTGGTCTCGGTCATCGACTATGGTCTCATCATTTATAGCTCTGCCATGACGACAACCCTCAGATGGATAGCAGTTACCCTAAATAAGGCCCATCAACTAATTACTGGTGCCCACCATCTTACCCACCTGTGACTTGTATGCTCAGACCGGTTGGCTCCAACTATCAAGCCGCATCAAGTACCTCACTTGTACAATGGCAAAGAAAATCCACCTCGGCCTTGCACCCTCTGGAGTCCTAGCTCTATTACCTGAAAGCACCAGTCGATGGAGCTCCAGGAGATCAAAGCAGCTGCTTCTGAAAGTTCCCCACTGTCGTACTAGCGTGGGACAACCCTCCTTTGCCTACAAAGCTCCACTCTGGCTAAATGACCTCAGCCACACCATCTCCTCAGCCAAAACACTTGGGTTGTTCAAAACCAATCTCCGGCACCATCTCACTACCTCCAGCTCCTGTGATTGCTTCCCCTAAACTGAGGCATCACTTTCGTAGCAAGCTGGTGGCACCCACCCCACTGATCAGTCCAAACTGCCACACCTTGAAATCTTGTACCCCTAATGCTCTTACTTCCTTTCCCCCCGTACCCTGCCTCCTCTTCCTCCCTTCCTACCCCTCCTTCCTATCTGCTACATTCTCCTCCTCCTTACCCCTTGAAATAGCACTTACTGGCAAATCTCGCCTGACAAATGCCTCTGGCTGCTTCATCGTCTCACTCTCCACCATGCCACTGTTGGTCATACTATAAGTCCTAATACCTATACTGTCTGTAACCACTGCAATGTTATCACTCTGTGAAATGTTTTGTTTTCGCTTGAAATGTTTTGTCTCCCATCTGTGTTTCTCTGACGTGGAACCTTTGTAAGAGAGCCTTGGCTCAAAGGTATTTGTAATCCTAGATCTAAATAAATAAAATAAATAAATAAAGGTGTATTGCTAACCCCATCGGGAGGAGGATAGGAGAGATCAAAGGGAGAGGGACCTCTCAGGACAAAAGTCCCCGGAGGACTGCCATGATGAATCTCGCTCTACGCCTGGAGGCGATGTACAAACTGTAGTGTCTAACGAAAGTGTGCGCTGAACTCCAAGTAGCAGCCGCATAAATGGCGGATGTCGCCACGTTTTTCAAAGCAGCAAAGGAGGTAGCCACCCCCCTCATAGAATGGCTCTTCACCAGTCCCGGTAAGGGCTTGTTGTGTTTCTGATAACAGAAAACAATGCAGTTAGCAAGCCACCTGGAGAGAGTTTGTTTCGATACGGGTGCACCCATCATCCTTTGAGCGAAGGATAAAAACAGTTGGTCGGACTGTCTGTGTGAAGGGGTTCTGGCCAAGTAAAACCTCAAAATCCTGTGCTCATCTAGATTGTGCAATAGGGCTTCCCCCTTGTTCGAATGGTTGGGGAAGTACACCGGAAGGTCGATGTCCTGGTTTAAAGTTAAGGCTAAAACCACCTTGGGAAGGAACTTAGGATTGGTCCTTAAGGACACCCTGTCCTTATGGAAAATCAAGCAAGACTCTTTGCACATGAGCGCCTAAAGTTTGGAAATTCTCCTTACCGAAGTAATGGCAACTAAAAATAACGCCTTCCACGACAGGAGCCGAAGCTCTCAATCCACGGCTGGTTCAAAAGGAGGCAGTGTGAGCTGCTCTAAGATAAAAAGAAGGTCCCAAAGAGGAATCAGATCCTTTATAGGGGGTCTCAGATGTAAGACTCCACACAGAAAAGCAGAGGAAGCCTCTAATTGGGCTAATGAACACTGACCAACCGGTGTGTGGTATGCCAAAATGGCACAGAGTTGTACTTTCAGAGAGGAATACGCCAATCCTGACTGGAAAAGGGATAGGAGGTAGTCCAAAATAGATTTCTCAGGACATCGAAGTGGATCGGGGTCACAAGCCTGAGCCCAGAGACAAAACCTCCGCCATTTCAGAGCTGTAAGTGGCATGAGTAGATGGCTTCCTAGCTGCCACCAGGATATCAGTAACCCCTTGCATGACACCGTGCCTAAGAATGGCTATGTCTTTAGGATCCAGGCATGCAGGTTCAGGGATCTGAGGTTCGGATGGACCAGGGAGCTGACCTCCTGGGACAGCAAATGCGAGCTGACCAGTAAGGGTAAGGGAGGCTCCAAAGCTAGCTGGTGAAGCAGAGGAAACCAAATCTGCCTGGGGCCAAAAGGGCACTACCAAGATCGCTGACACTCATTCTGACTGGAGTGCGAGAAGAACCCTCTGGATCAAAGGGAAGGGTGGGAAAGCGTAGAGGAACCTGCCCGTCCAATAGAGAGACAACATGTCTTGCCAGGAAACAACAGGCCCTGGATCTAGCAAGCAGAAATTGGGCAGTTTTGCGTTGTATGGGGACGCAAATAAGTCTACATCTGGTGTCCTCCATCGCAGGAATAGGTCCTCGACGAATTCTTGTAGCAATTCCCATTCGTGAGCTCTGGCATTTGACCGGTTCAGGAGATCTGCGACGGTGTTGTCCACACCGGGAACATGCACTGCGGTAAGAGTGGTGCCGTGCTATAGTACCCAGTCCCATACCCACTTTGCCTCTCTGCAAAGGGGGTAGGAGTGAGTGCCTCCTTGTCTGTTGATGTAATACACCACCGAGGTGTTATCTGTTTGGACTAACATGTGACCAGGTGGGATCTCTGCCTGTAAGGCCTGTAAGGTGTACAGGACCACCCTCCTCTCCAGAACACTGATGTGGAGGTAAGTCTCCAGGGGTGACCAGGTTCCCTGGGTCCTAGTTCCTTCCAGGTGAACTCCCCAACCGGACCCCAAAGCGTCGATGGTGAGAGTCAGGGATGGGGCAGGCGCCACGAAGGGGACTCCCATGGAAAGATGCAAATCCTCAATGACTGGCCCTGTAATTCTGACTAGGTGGTCTAAGTGATCCTGACTCTGGTCCAAATGGGCTCTCAGCGTTCACTGAGTAACTCATGTGGAGGCGAGCGAGGGAGACCATGGTGATGGCAACTGCCATATGTCCGAGCAGGAACCAGAATTCATGCTGTGATAGTCCTCATCAGTGACCTGATGCATTCCGCCCTGTCCTCGGGCAGGATGGCTCTCCCTTGACGGGTATCCAAAACTGCACCAATGAACTGTAGTCTCTGCGAGGGAACAAGAGACAACTTCTCTTGGCTGATGGTGATCCCTAGAGACTGGAATAGGGAGCAGGTGCTGTGAATGGCCATTTCCAGCACTTCCTGGGAAGAGGCCATCAGGAGCCAGTCGTCCAGATGAGAGAAGACAAAATGGCCTTGTCTCCTAAGGGCTGCTGCTATGACAGCCATGCACTTGGTAAAGACATGTGGCGCCGAAGACAGGCCGAATGGGAGTGATCAGAACTGATAATGGTGTCCCAAAAAGTCAAAGCGCAGGAATTTCCTGTGCGACTGAGTGATGGGAAGATGAAGATATGCGTCTTGCATGTCCAGAAATGCTAGCCATGCACCTTGCTTAAGCATGGGAATGAGACCAGGTAGGATAATCATACGAAAGCGTTTGTACATCACACAGATGTTTAGGTCGCTGAGGTCTAGAATCGGGCGGTAAGTCTCCGGTTTTCTTTGGAACCAGAAAGAAGTGTGAAAAATATCCTCTTTCTCTCTTGTTCTTCGGTACAACCTTGATGGCATGCTTGGAAAGGAGTGCAGAGATCTCCTGCTGGATGAGCAGGGCATGCTGTCCCGCGTAACGGGAATGCAGAGGTCTTGACAGTGGGCATTTGATTAACTCTACAGCGTATCCTCGACTGATAAGCTGAAGAATCCACCGGTCGGAGGTGATCCTCTGCCACCCTGACAGGTGGTAAACGACTTGACCCCTGACCCTCTCTTCCCTTTGTTCCAGCGGGAGAGCTGGGGCAGAGGCCGGGAAGGAGACATGCTGTGGCGGTGTTGGCTCCGACAGGCTGGGTAGATTTTGTTTCTCTGGCCCTGCCCTCCGGAGAATCTTTGCTGGTTCTTACAGCCGAAATTGTCCGTGTTGCTGTGGGCCTTACTGAGGTGGTTGTTTACTCCGTCAACCATGAAAACGGTTCTGTGGTCTGCAAAAGGAAAGTACAGTTATGTAAGAACTTACCGTAACAGTAGATCTTCGAGAGCAGCTCTTGCAGCAGGCTACACCATTAGGACAGAAGCCGGCAGGCGCCAGGACCCTATGGAAATTTTCTAGCTAGCAGTATTCAGTGGGGACCGCCTCCGATGTCGGTCCGACCTCCGACGTCAGGCATAGTACAAAAGGAGGTGGTCCCCCAGAATTCCCAGTTCTCCCAACGGAGACTCCCGGCCGCTGGATGACATCAGAAAAGGAGATTGAGGATCTGCCATCATATGGCAAACAGAAAAAAAAGGGTTGTGAACGCCTTATCCTAGGAGAAGGATGTTGGAACCATAATCTACCTCCAGCGGGGATGGTGGGAGGGAAGGTACCTGCTGTAAGAGCTGTTCTCGAAGATCTACTGTTACAGTAAGTTCTCACGTAACTGTACTATCTTACTTCGAGAAACAGCTCTTGCAGCAGGTTACACCATTAGGACTGATTCCCAAGCAATCCTGGAAATCAAACAGCATTGGGAGGAGGGAAGGTAGAGATCCTCGAATTATATCGATCCTAGGACAGAAGTCCCTGAAGGACTGCTAGACCAAAACTTACTCTTTGCCTAGATGCGATATCCAGGCTGTAATGTCTGATGAAAGTGTGGACGGAGCTCCAAGTAGCTGCAGCACAAATAGCCGAATTGGATACGTTCTTTAGAGCTGCAGAAGAGGTCGCCACGTCTCTGGTGGAATGACCCTTAACCATGCCCAGTAGGGGTTTGTTGCGCTTCTGGTAACAGAACATAATACACTGGATGAGCCACCTGGACAGCGACTGTTTTGAAAGAGGAGCTCCCATCATCCTGTGGGCAAAGGAGACAAAAAGCTATTCCGATTTTCAGTGGTGTTTGGTTCTGGTCAGGTAGTATCCAAGACACCTATGCACATCTAGAGTGTGCAGAAGGGCTTCTCCTCGATTAGAGTATTTCGGGAAATACACTGGTAAATCAATATCCTGATTAAGGGTGAGTGCTGAGATCACCTTAGGCAGAAATTTTGGATTAGTCCTTAGGAATACCCTGTCTTGGTGGAAAACCAAATAAGGTTCTCTGCACATAAGTGCACGTAGTTCAGAAATCCTTCTGGCCGAGGTAACGGCAACTAAAAACAGCATCTTCTAAGAGAGAAGACATAGCTCGCAATCTGCGGCTGGTTCAAAGGGTGGCAGCGTGAGCTGCTCCAGGACAAAGGGTAGATCTCATGGTGGAATCGGATCCTTAATCGGGGGCCTGAGGTGGAGGACACGCCTCAGGAAGGCACGTGTCGTGTCCAACTGAGCTGCAGTACGTTGGCCTATAGGGACGTGATAGGCTGAGATGGCACAGAAATGTACCTTAATCAAGGAGTAAGCCAAGCCTGACTGGAAAAGAGACAGCAGGCAGTCCAACCTAACTTCAAGGACAGTCAAGGCGGCTAAACCGCGCTTGAACCCATAAGCAAATCTGCGCCACTTCATGGCGTAGGTCGCATGGGTAGCCGGCTTCCTGGCAGCAGTGAGAATGTCTGCCACCTCTCGCGAGACCCCGTGTCGCATCATGGCTATGTCTCTAGGAGCCAAGCACGTAGGTTCAGGGAACGTAGGTCCGGATGGACCAGGGAGCCCGCCTCCTGAGACAGTAAATGGGAGCTGACTGGCAACGGCACTGGAGGTTCCCGGGATAGCTGATGCAAGAGAGGGAACCAGATGTGTCTGGGCCAAAATGGCGCTATCAGTATTAGTGTCGCTTGCTCGCTGCAAAGTTTTAGAACTCTCTGGATCAACGGGAAAGGCATAGAGGAATCTGCCCACCCAGAAGAGGGACAATGCATCTCGCCAGAAAACACCAGGCCCTGGATCTAGAGAGCAAAAATTAGGCAGTTTTGCGTTGGATGAGGACGCAAAAAGGTCTAGTTCTGGAGAGTCCCATCTGCGAAACAGATCCTCTGCTACCTCCTGAAGTAGTTCCCATTCGTGGACTCTGGCCTGAGAGCAGCTCAGGCCATCTGTGATGACGTCCACTCCCGGAACCTGAACGGCAATGAGGTTTGCGCCGTGTTGCAAGATCCAATCCCACACTCTCATGGCCTCCCTGAAAAGCGGGTAGGAATGGGTGCCTCCTTGTTTGTTGAGGTAATACATCACCGCGGAACTGTCTGTCTGTAGCAGAAGTGTACCCGGTGGAATCTCTGACTGGAAGGCTTGCAGGGCATAAAGAACTGTCCTCATTTCCAGGATATTTATGTGGAGATGAGACTCTTGAGGTCTGTCAACAGACCCTGAGACCGGACACAGTCGAGGTGTGCTCCCCAACCAAGCCCTGAGGAGTCTCTGGAGAGTGTCACAGTCAGTGTCAGTGCAATGAAGGGGACTCCCGCTGAGAGATTCCTTGAATCTAGCCACCATTGCCAGTCTCGGATTATGACCTTCGTGATCCGGATTGGATGCTGCAGATGGTCTTGCTTTTGGTCCCATTGGACCCTTAACATCCACTGGGTTACCCCGCATGTGGAGACGGGCTAGCGGGACTGTAGCAATGGCCGCAGCCATGTGTCCGAGCAGGCAAAGGACCAGTCTGGCAGGAACGGTCTTCTTCGCCGAAAAGTCCCTGATGAGGGATCTGATGTGTTCCGCTCTGTCTGGGGGAAGGAAAGCTTTCCCTTGGACGGTGTCCAGAACTGCACCTATGAATTGCAGAGTCTGGGACAGAACCAGGCGTAACTTCTCGTGATTGATGATAATGCCCAACGTCTCGAATAGAGACTGAGTGCAGTGAATGGCAGACATCAAGGCCTCCCGAGAGGGCACCATGAGAAGCCAATCGTCCAGGTAGGGGAACACGTAGTGGCCTTGTCTCCTCAGAGATGCAGCTACGACCGCCATGCACTTTGTGAACACACGAGGTGCAGATGACAGCCTGAAGGGGGGAGAGCTCGGAACTGATAGTGGCGACCCTGAAATTCTAAGTGCAGAAACTTCTTGTGCATCTGAGCAATGAGAATATGCAGGTAGGCATCCTGCATGTCTAGCGATGCTAGAAAAGCGTCCTGCTTTAGCATGGGACTCAGACCTGGAAGGGCCACCATGTGGAAGCGTTTGAACAGGACCGAGTCGTTGAGGTCGCTGCGGTCCAGTATCGGACGGAGGTCCCCTGTCTTCTTTGGACCAGAAAGAAGTGAGAATAATATCCTAGTCCCCTCTGGTTCCTTGGCACGTGTTCTATGGCTTCTTTTCCCAGAAGCGCGAGCACCTCATGCTGTATGAGCAGGGCATGCTGACCCAAGTAACGGGAGAGCAGGGGAGGTCTTGCAGGTGGATGGTCGAGAAATTCTATGAAATGGCCTTTCTTGACCAATTGAAGAACCCACCTGTCGGTGGAGATCGACTGCCACCCTAAAAAGTAGCGAGCGATGCGACCCCGACCTTTCTTGCCCGTTGATGCAAAGGAGGGTCGGGGCTGGGAAGGACTAATGCTGTGGCAGCATTGGTCCCTGTGGGCTGGGCCGGTTTCGTGTAATGTTGGCCTCTGCCTGGGGATGACCTGGCCTGGGCTTTATGCTGAAAAATGCCCCTTTGCTGCTGGCCGGAACATGGCTGCTGCCTTTGTTGCCGGCTGCGAAAGTGGCTCTGGTTCCTACGAAAGGAACTAGGCCTGGATCTGTACATGGCCTGTACAGAGAGGACCGCCTTCCCTGTGTCCTGAAGTTTGGTGATGACCTTCTCCGAGGATTCACCAAAGAGTACCACGCTGTTGTACGGGACGTCTAGAATATTCTTCCGTATGTCCAGGGTAAAGCCGGAGACACGGGGCCAAGAGTGTCGCCGGAGACAAACGCCTGAAGCTGCAGCTCTGGCCGAAGAGTCCGCCGAATTGTATGCGGCTCTAAGCACTTGGGTCCCCACATCTGATCCTGAGCGAAGCAGGTTAAGGAGCTCCGCTTTTTGGTCGCCATCGGGAAGCTTATCGACCAGGTCTTGGCCCCGTTCCGACAGGGCGTTCTGAAACTGTACCATGTAGGTAAGGTAGTTCAGAGACCTGATGGCGCATGTAGCAGCCGCGTACGTGCGCCTCCCCAGGGCATCCAATTGCTTGGATTCCTGGTCCGGTGGCTGAGTGCTCATATGTTGGGGTCTTTGAGACTGGTCATGTGAGGCCGTGATGACCAGGGAGTCTGCCAGAGGCTGCTTCACCAAATACTGGTCCTCTCTCGGAGCCTTTTACAGGCGGTCAGCCTTCTTCGGCACTGCGGGAGTGGAGTGCGGATGCTTCCACGCAGCCTTGGTGACGTCCACAAAAGTGTCCACCAAGGGTGGGACTACCACAGGCTTTGGGTCTTTCTGCCAAAGACAGCGGGCAAGGAGTTGTCGTTCGGGGTCAAGGTCTTCAGCATCCCACCCCATGTTGTCCTGCATGTGCCTCATGATCTCAGCGAAAGAGGGATCATCCGGCGGAGACCTAGGGAGGTCATGTGGATCAGAAGAGGAGATGCTGAGCGGAGAAGGAGATCTGGAGTAGTCCAAGGTGTCCGATCTGGAGTCCTCCCCGATGGAGTATACCAACGCCATCTGGGTCGCTTAGGGCTGGAAGACCCTGATGGGGACCTGGAGGAAGGCCTTTTCCTGTCTTTAGATCTGCCCCTAGGAGGTGGAGTCTGTTCCTTGGGGGTTGGTGGTCGTCCTGCTGGCCCCTTAGGTGGAGAAAGGGGCGTAGGAGGTGAAGAAGTAGGAAGAGGAAGAGGAGCAGGAGTAGGAGGAGGAGGTTTAACAGGGACCACATCCTTTCGGATGGTGTCCCACCAAAAAGCAAAGAGCTCCTTTACTTCTTCGATATTCATGCCCGACGACAGGCCTGGCACCGCTGGTCTGTCACTGGCATCCGGTCCCTGGGTGTCTCCTGGTTCAGGGAAGGTTCCTGTGGGAGCCCGGAATCCTCAGAGTCGCCCTCCTGGTCTTCAGGCAGTGGAGTGTCCTCCTCAGTCGATTCCCAGTGACCAGCGTTAGCCGATAGCAGGGAGGGGAGCAGTCTTCCACTCCAGAGAGTGCGATGCCGACGTCAGTCTCTTGACCGACGCCTTCGGATCCGGCTAATGCCCGGCCGGCGACTGGTGTCTGGCTGCTGTCGCCGGTTCCTGTGAGCGCCTAGCTGACATAGAATGTTTAGCTGACGTCGGGTGTTTAGGCAACGTCGGGTCCAACGCCCTTTTCCGGGACGTCAGGTCCTTGGTCCTTCTGGGGGCTGGATCAGGACCTCTGGGCGGTTGGGAGACCAACCTGGAGTCTGTGTCCCAACGTCAGGTGGAAGAAGAGGATTTATGGCGCTCAGAAGACTTCGAAGAGGCCTTGGATGGAGTGGAGGAAGCCGAGGGCCTCGAGGTCTTGATCAGCTGGAGCAAAGAGGAGCCACCTGAAGTTCAGACCTTGGGGTGGGGGGAGGGGCTGTGACCGAGCCCTGGAGGCACAGCAGTCCAATCTGGAGCCTGAGCTGCGGTAGTCCGAGGGGATCTGGACCTCACCTTGTCCCGGTGTTTATGGGACTCTGAAGAAGATTCTCCCCTGGAGGAAGGTTCTTGGTCCATCCTTTTTAATTTCTCTTCAAGGAGATACGCCTGTAGTGCCTTCTGACGGCAGATCCTGGTGCGGCTATTGAATCCCTGGCAAAAGGTGCAGGCCTTGGTATCATGGTCCAGGCCTAGGCAACGTACGCAGGAAGAGTGAGGATCCTTGAAAGGGATCTATTTTCCGCAGGCACACTTAGAAAGGTGACCCTCAAGTGATGGAGTTGGAGAGGGCATCAGTTGGCAAAAAATACACAGAAAAGTTCTGTAGTCGTCGTACACTAGGTAGAGACTGAGAGGCCGATGCTGGCGAGTCGACGGCGGGAAAAGAACTGGGGATTCTGGGGGACTGCCTCCTTTTGTACAACGCCTGACGTCGGGGGTGGGACCGACGTCGGAGGCGGTCCCCACTGAATACTGCTAGCTAGAAAATTTCTGTGGGGTTCTGGCGCCTGCCGGCTTCAGTCCTAATGGTGTAACCTGCTGCAAGAGCTGCTTCTCGAAGTAAGATCCAGGCCTGGACTTATACATGGCCTGAACAATTCTAACTGCTTTCTCAGCATCCTGAAGTCTGATAATGACCTTCTCACCGAACAACACTGATCCGCTAAAGGGGACGTCCATGATTCCTTTCTGGACGTCTGGAATAAATCCAGAGGCCCTCAACCAGGAGTCTCTCCGGAGGCAAACACCTGTCGAGGTACCTCTCACTGCAGAGTCTGCCGAGTCGTACATGGCCCAGAGGACTTGGGTCCCAACATCAGAGCCCATGCGAAGGAGGTTTAGGAGCTCCTCCTTCTCACCATCTGGGAAGCCCTTCAGTCGGTCTTGACCCTGGTCCCACAGTGCATTTTGAAATTGCACCATATGCGTCAAACAACTGACAGACCTGAGATAGCCTGTATCAGAGGCATACAGGTGACGACCCAGTGAGTCCAACTGTTTGGATTCCTGGTCTGGGAGCTGTGTACTGAGGTGCTGGGGCCGTTGGGAGCAGTTGTGTTAAGCTGCGATGACTACCTAGTCAGCCACGCGTTGCTGAGATAAGTAAGAAGCCTCCAGCGGGGCCCTGTATAGCTTGTCGGCCTTCTTGGGGACCGCTGAGGTTGAATGAGGATGCTTCCATGCAGCCCCGGTAGCGTCCTGGAAAGCGTCCACCAGGGGTTGAACCACCGCAGGCTTGGGGTCTTTTTGCCTCAAATAGCATGACAGGCATTGCCATTCCGGGTCTAACTCTTCTGTCTCCCATCCCATGTTCTCCTGTATGCGGCACGTAATATCAGAGAATGATGGGTCATCCAGTGGCGACCTAGGGAGGTAGTGAGGATCTGGAGATGGAGGCTCAAAGGGAGAGAATGACCGAGGGATACCCGAAGAATCAGGACGTGAGTCGTCACCTGACGAAGAGGGGGCTCTTCATCTGGGCCTTTTTCTTCTGTGGTCACTAGGAGACCGAGAGGGTCCTGGGCTGCGGAGGTCTCTTAGAACTTCGAGACCTAGAGCGTCTGGCCTTGGATCTACCCCTAGGCGGTGGTGTAAGGTCCCAAGGCTCAGGTGTCATTCCTCTGGGAAGTGCCCCTGGAGGTGGTGCCTCGCCGGGGGGGGGGTGTGGGTGTGGTTACAACATCTTTTTTTTGGTGTCCCACCAAAAACTGAACAGCTCCTTGACCTCCTGGATATACAGACTGGACAAAGGGCCTGGCGCCGGTTAGGGTCAGGCGTCAGTGGCTGAGGGATCATCTCGTCTTTTGGCGGACCGATGTCTTTGACATCTCCCGATGTCTGGTTGTCGGTGACGTGAGCACCGGCGTCCTCCTCTGATGTCCCCCTGTGACCGGTGTCAGAGGCAGGGGTGTCGTCGGGTTCTTGGGGCATTGTGCAGGCGATGGCTCCAGCGCCCACTTAGCCTCTGTCATCCATTTGAGTGACATGAGCTTTGAAGTCTTTCTTGGAGGGACGTCTGATCCTCTGGGCGGCTGGGAGACCGAACGATCGGTGTCCCAGCGTCGGTCCTTAGCATCGGCACTAGACGTAGTTGCTGACTTGGACCGAGGCCTGTGGTGGTCGGAAGCCTCCGACCTGGTGTCCAACCCCAAAGGATGGCTATCCTTAGTCTTACATATAAACATAGAAGTTGACGGAAGATAAGGACTGCAAGGTCCATCTAGTCTGTCCATTTCTTTTTCTACCTTATGAATGTACCATAGGCCTTTGCTCTGTCAATGGCCTATCTATTTATACTCATCCCATGCCTGTCTGAAGCCCTGCACTGTATTCATATCCACCACTTCCTGAGGTAGGCCATTCCATGCATCCACCACCCTTTCTGTGAAAAAGAACTTCCTCACATTACCCCTTAATCGGCCTCCCTCTAATCTCATGCTGTGTCCTCTTGTCCTGCTATTTTTCTTATATTGAACATGTTAGACTCTTTCACCTTGTTAATGCCCTTAAGGTGTTTGAATGTTTCAATCATATCACCTCTCTCCCTCCTTTGCTCTAGGGTATACATATTGAGTTTAGTTAATCTGTCCTCATATGTTTTCTGATGCAGTCCCTGCACCATTTTGGTTGCCCTTCTCTGGACTGCCTCAATTTGGTTAATGTCCTTGTGAAGGTGTGGCCTCCAGTACTGCATGCAGTACTCCAGATGGGGCCTAACCAGTGTCTTGTAAAGAGGGATTATTACCTCCCTCTTCAGACTTGTGATACCCTAATACACCCCAACATCCCTCTAGCCTTACCTACTGCTTTTGAGGTCTTCTTGGATGATTTCAGGTCATCGGTGATGATGACGCCCAAGTCTCTTTCTTCCCTTGTGACTGCCAGCAACTCCATTCCCAGCCTATAGGTGGCTTCAGGGTTTCTCTTCCCTATGTGCATGATCTTGCACTTTTTTGCGTTAAACCCCAGTTGCCACTCTTCCGACCATTTTGCTAGTTTATCCAGATATCTTCTCATTCTGCCTACACCATCACCATCCATCTTGGTTTTCAGTGGCTGTAAAGACACTGAGCTAGAGCCTCCTGAAGCCCTAACCTTGACTGGGGGAGGCTGAGACCTAGCCCGGGATGGAGAGCGGTCCAACCGGGTGGAGCTGGAAATGGCCCAGGAGTCCGAGGCCCGATTCGGGGATCAAGTCCTATCCTTGTCCTGGTGCTTAGCCTTGTGTTTCCCAGATTTGAGTGAAGGTTCCCCTCGAGAGGATGGATCTTTCTCCATGGCCTTAAGCAGGGCCCCGTGTTTTCTGCAGTTCTGCGGTTGCAGTAGTGGCCGCAGAAATCAGTGCTTGGCGCAGAAATCAGGAAAACCAGCCACACAGCCGCAGAAATGCTAGCTGTGCTATGCAATCACACCAGACAAGGGCATAGCTACTGATATGTTAAGTATGCCAAGACATACATGCTCTTTAGAAGAGGCAGCAAACTGATGCCATCCGCTACAAAACCGAAAAGCTAGTGGCTGCATGGCATCTTGACTCATGCTGGCTCGTGTTACATAACTTCGTCCAACCAGTATTGGGGGTGGGGGACTGACGCAAGAGTAGCAGAGCTTGATTAGGTCCATGACAGTTATGATTTGCTGCTGTGTAGGTGTGGGTAGCTCAGCCATGTTATTTTTTTTCATTGTGAGGCAGCTCATGGTGCATGCTGAATCCTTGGAAGGTGAATTTGGAAGGAAGAACCGGAAGGTGAGCTGTAGTCAAGAAGTGAAAAGATTCAGTGGTGCCGGAGAAGGTGGAATCAATCACGGTGTGGTGACAGGTATCGGAGGAGGAGCTGATAGCAGAAACAGGGCTGGCGGAAGACTGAGCAGAGGACTCAGTCCCCATTGGTGGACATCGATCACAGTTTTTATTTGTGGGCTGCAGTTCTGTACCTGCAAGTGTGCAAGTAATTTCTTAGCTGATTTGAACCTGCAGCCTAAGTGGTGGCATCAAGTTCAACTCTTAAGGAGGGTCAAGTTGCCCAGCTGCAGATTGCTGCTATACATAAATGAAATGAGGGTCACTGACTAAAGAACACCACAGCCCCCTGAGTTGCAAGCAGAAGAGAACATGCTAACTAAGATTACTCCAGCTTAATAAGAATGACTTGCTTGCATTTTTAGTGTGTCCCCAAAAGAAAATTCAGGAATCAACAAATCTTACAGCCACTGTGGGGTACACCTTCTTCACTGTTATAGAAGACAATCCCCAAAACACACAGATTTGCACACTGCACTCAACATGTTTGTTGCAAGGCAGTTGGGGTATTCCTAGTTTAAAAAAAATAATCTAAAAGGACGTTGATCAAAATCAGAAAAAAAATGGCTTTCAAGTTGGAGTCTTTTTTCATGTCTGCTAACTGTAAATGTAAACCAGAAGAAATCCAAGCTGGTTTTGCCTTCTGTGTAGTTTTAGCTATATGTGTATGTCCTCCTCTGATTATAACCTAGGAGAACAGCAAAGGCCATCATTTTCCAAAAGAACAGATGAGCCTCCAAATTCGGGCTGGGAGGGAAAAGTCATTAAAAGAGAACACTGATGCCCATGGCTGTGCCAGGTATGGGTTATTGCAGTTTAATATTTGTGATAAGACTACATACTGTTAAATGGCCTGCTGTTCCACTTTCAGTGTAGCAGAGTGGTTGAATGAAGGCAGTCAAAGGGTTAACAAAGACAATCCCTTTGAAGGTATGCTGTTTAGCCACAATTTATCCGCCACAGAATTGCCACAGAATCAGCAGTTGTCCTGCTGCAGAAAGTATGAGGTCCTACATAGAAACATAGAATTTGACGGCAGATAAGGACCGCTTGGCCCACCTAGTCTGCCCATTTTCCTACCTAACAGATAAGCTGCAGATCCTAGTTAACCAACAGCTTAATTCCTCCTACCTCCCACTAGGACTGCCCTATGCCTGTCCCATGCATTCTTGAAGTCCCCCACTGTTCTTGACCCCACGACCTCTTCAGGGAGGCTGTTCCATGCATCCACAACCCTCTCTGTGAAAAAATACTTCCTCACATTACCTCTGAGCCATCCCCCTTCTATCTTCAAATTGTGCCCCCTTGTTCTTGCACATCTCTTTTTCTGGAAGATGCTACCCTCTTGGACTTTGTTAATTCCCTTGAGGTACTTGAAAGTTTCTATCATGTCCCCTCTCTCCCTTCTTTCCTCAAGGGTATACATATTAAGCTCCTTTAGTCTTTCTTCATGTGTCTTCTGGTGCAGACCCTGCACCATTTTGGTTGTCCTCCTCTGGACAGCCTCCACTCTGTCTATGTCTTTGCGGAGATGGGGTCTCCAGAACTGCACACAGTACTCAGATGGGGTCTCACCAACTGTCTGTACAGAGGATAACAACTTCCTGTTTTCTACTATTGATGCCTCTTCCTATACATCCCAGTATCCCCCAGCCTTCCTTACTGCCTTCTCACATTGCCTGCCCACCTTTAGGTCATCTGATATAATTACCCCAGATCCCTTTCTATTTTACTGTTGCCAGTATCTCACCCCCATTGTGTACGCTTCCCCAGGTTTTTGTTCCCCATGTGCATTACCTTGCACTTCTTTGCATTGAATCTGAACTGCCATACATTTGACCATTCCTTCAACCTTGCCAAGTCCCTTCTCATCCTTTCCACTCCATCTTGTGTATCAACCCTGTTGCAGATCTTTGTGTCATCTGCAAAGAGACATACTTTTCCTTCAGTTCCTCTGCAATGTCACTTATAAAGACATTAAAGGACCGGTCCCAGTACTGAACCCTCGGTACCCGCTAGTAACCCTCCTTTTGTCACTGTGTACTCCATTTACTACTACCCTTTGAGTCCTGTTGTCTAGCCAATTTTTTATCTAGGCTACCACCTTGGGACCCACTCCAAGGCTGGCTATCTTGTGTATTAATCTTTTGTGTGGGACTGTATCAAATGCCTTGCTAAAATCTAGATAGGCCATGTCCACAGCCCCTCCCTGGTCTACTACTTTGATAACCCAGTCAAAGAAATCTATGAGATTCATCTGACACGACCTTCCCATCGTGAATCCATGCTGCCTTGGGTCCTGTGCCCCACTGGCCTCTAGGTACTCAACAATTCTTTCCTTCAGAAGTGATTCCATCATTTTCCCTACCACTGAGGTCAAACTAACTGGTCTGTAGTTTCCTGCCTCTGTCTTGCTCCCACTTTTGTGAAGAGGAATCACATCTGCCCTCCTCCAGTCCTCGGGTACCACCCCATCCTCCCATGATTTGTTAAACAGAGTAGTCAGCGGTGTCACTAGTTCTACCCTTAGTTCTTTAAGAATTCTGAGTGAACCCCATCAGGCCCCATTGCTTTGTCCACCTTCAATTTTATTAGTTCTTTCAGAACCCTTTCTTCTGTAAATGGACTGTTATCGAGCCCGTCTTTCAGAGTGTTTCTCTTGTTTGGTTTAGTTAACTCCCCTCCTCTTCCTTTGTGAATATGTGCAGAAATATTCGTTCAGAATCCTGCTTTTCACTGTCACCCTCTACCCATTCCCTCCCTTTATTAAGCTTCAGTATCCTCCTTTGGTCTTTCTTCGCTCCCTAATGTACCTATAAAAGGTCTTATCCCCTTCTTAACAGAATTGGCTATCCTGTCCTCGGTTTGGGCCTTTGCTATTCTGACTGCCTTCCCAGCCTCTTTCTGCTTTAACTGATAAAGTTCTCTGTCCTGCTCCTTCTGTGTTTCCTTATATTTCCTGAATGCTGTCCTTTTCTCCTTAACCTTCCCTGCCACCTCTTTTGAGAACCATAACGTTTTTTTCCTTCGTTGTGTTTTATTGATTTGTTTTACACAAAGGCTTGTTGCTTCTGTGATGGCTGTTTTGATCAGTCCCCATTGTTCCTCCACCTCTCCTTCTTGCCTGTTTGCTAGTGCTTTTCTGAGGCACTCTCTCATTTTCCCAAAGTCAGCCCTCCTAAAGTCCAGCACTCTTGCTTTTGTATGGCTTGATTGTATGGCTGTGTTTATCGTGAACCACACTGTTTGGTGGTCGCTTGTTCCCAGATGGCTACCCACTTCTAAATCTGAGATTCTTTCTCCATCCCCATTTGAGAGTACCAGGTCTAAGATTGCTCCTCCCGAATGGGTTCCAGTACCAACTGTCTGAGGCATGCCCTGTGAGGGCATTAAGAATGACCCTGTCTTGGATGTGCCTGCAGCAAAGGTGATCCAGTTAACATCTGGCATATTCAGGTCCACCATCAACAATATCTCCCTTTTCTGCCATTCTAAGAAAGCCTTCTATCATTCCTTGTCCATTCCCTCCCCTGAGATGGGGTCTGTATACAACCCCCATGCGGATTGTAGGTGCCATTTCCTGTCTCCAGGGTGACCCAAAGTGCCTCATCTGCTCCTGTTTACTCTTTAGTTCTGTTGCTTTGATCCCTTCCTTTACATAGAGAGCTACTCCTCCTCCTCTTTTACCCTCCCTGTCCCTCCTGTAGATTGTGTATCCTGGTATGTTGACATCCCAGTCATGGTTCTCTGTGTACCATGTTTCTGTCACTGCCACAATATCCACGCAACCCTCTTCCATCAAGGCCACTAGTTCAGGGAGCTTGTTACACAGACTATGGGCATTGGTACTCATCACCCTCCACTTTTTGATAGCCTTACCCCATTTAGCCCCATTTCTGTCCTTAATGCCTTTGCCTTTTTTTACATTTAAATCTGTTCTACTCCTTAATAACTTCTGTACCTTGGTGTTTACCTCACTAATCACCATGTTTTGTTAGGAGGCTCGGTTTCCCTGCTCCTTTTCAGTGCTTCCCCTTGGCTAGTTTAAATGCTTGCCAATGAAGCATTTAAACCTCCTCCTAGGATCCTGGGTTTCCCCACCTGGACAGATGCAGACCATCACACCAGTATAGGTCTGCATCCTCCAGGTGGCTCCCCAGTCCCCAATGAAGCCAAACCCTGAACTCACACCAGTTTTTCAACCACTCATTGAATTCCCTGGTGAGAAGTGCCCTAGCATCTCCTTGCCATAGACAGGCAGCACCTCCGAGAAGGTTACCGTATGCTACTTGTCTAAGGCCCTTCCCAACTCTACAAACTCCTCTTGCTGCTCTGATCCCATTCCTAGCCAGGTCATTTGTCCCTAGGTGGACAATGACATCCAGCTCCCTCCTCGTGCAGCTCCTCCCACGATCCTGAGGATTCTTCCTGTCCCTCCAGCTGTGGCGCCAGGAAGGCACCTTACCTCCTCTCCCTTCCTCCCCATTTCTACCCCCTTATGATTGAGTCCCCATCAGGAGTTGTTTCCTTCCCTGTGTCCCATGCCACCCTCCTGTGGGTCTCCTTTGTGAAGGTTCCCAGCATCCTCCTTGGTCTCCACTGCAGGTGCCTCCAGAGGAACCACTATCCACCAGAAGAGCGAATGAATTGTGGACAGGTACAGCTGGAGGGATGCAACTCTGTTCCACCACCCTCTCCCTCCCTGAGCCCACCCTGGTCCAGCCTCTCCTCTTTCTTGGCAACCTCTGAGGTAGTGGCATTGGCCCTGGTGGTCCCTGGGTGGGGGAGGAGGTTTCACGAATCCTAGCCAGGTCAGCCTGGAGACGGGCAACCTCCTCTCTCAGACCAGAGAGGTGCCTGCAAATAGGGCAGCATCGTCCTGCCGCAGAATGTAGGTCCACTTTGCCGCAGTAAACACGGGGCCCTGGCCTTAAGTTTTTCTTTGACAAAACTCTGTAGTGCTTTCTAGCGGTGGATCCTAGTTCTGCTGTTTAAGTGCTGGCAGATGGGAGAGGCCTGGATATTGTGATCTGGGCCTAGGCACCAGACACAGGCAGAGTGCCTATCTTTGAAGGGGATCTGTTTGCCGAAAGCGCACTTTGAGGGGTGTCCTTCTGTGGAAGGAGTCTGGGAACAAGACATGTACTTATCAAATAGAGATGAAATGTCGAAGGAAAATATGGCAAATTCTTTCTGGCATTGTTCATCTGCTGAAGGTGTCCGTCGAGCCGATGGCGGGAAAAGAATGGAGGTATGCTGGGGGATGGCCCTTTTTATGATGTCTCTGACATCAGGGGCAGGGCCGATGTTTGGGGCAGTCTCCCGCTATGTATAGCTAGCTAGATATTTTCCAAGGGGTCCTGCTGCCTGATTCAATCCTTATGGTGTAACCTGCTGCAAGAGGTGTACATCTCGAACTAAGATAGGCAGATCTAGAATAGTGTCCTGCAGGTCCTACATGAACCCAGACACTAGAAGCCATGAGTATCACCTGAGTCAGATTCCCGAGGTGGCAGCTCTGGCTGCTGTGTCATACGAACATCTGAGGACATGTTTGCCCATATCTGAACCAGACTAAAAAACTGCCAGGAGCTCCGACTTGTTGGGCGCATCTGGCTGAGCTTTGGCTAGGTCGATAGCTTTCTGTCAAAGGCACTCCTAGTACATGATCATATGTGCCAGGAAGTTCAGAGACCTGACAGTACAGGTGGAGGAGGCATATGCCTTCCACCTCAACTGACCGATCTTTTTTTGATTCCTTGTCTGGAGGTTGGCAGCTGGTATGCTTGGGTTGTTGCGACCTGCCATGAGCCGCTGTAAAAACTATGGAGTCCGCTTTGGGTTGCTCAGTGAGGTGAGGCTCGCTTTTGGGGGTTCTGTACAGGTGGGAAGTAGTGGAAGGGTGCTTTCATGCCGGCTCTGTCATGTCCTGGAATGGTTTCACGAACGGAGGAATGGCTAGCGCCTTAAGGTCGGTAGCTCCCCCAAAACTTAGCCTGGCATCTCCTTTCTGGGTCCAGTTCTTCAGTTTCCCAATGGTTCAAGAACTGTATGCGTCTCAAAACCTCAAGGAAGTTGGGGTCATCAGGAAGAGACCTAGGCTAGTCCTTCCTGGGATACGGTTATGGCAGAGGGAGATCCTCCTCTGAAGAGGCATAGGAAGAGAAGGAGTCACTGATGGTCAATGGATTGGCTGTGATGCCGGGAGTGGTGTCTTCTGGACCTACTCCATCCTCGGGAGTGACGGTCCCTAGACCTGCTGCGCCTGAAGGAGGAAGATTACAATGATGTCTGATGTCTGTGACTCCGACGTCCGTCTAAGCCATGATCCGAGCCACCTGGAGTCTTTCAGGCTGGTGTTGGGGGTGGTGACAGAGCCCTGTGGGAGGCATCAGCAATGGCTGAAGTACGGCCGCCGCTGTACCTGTAGGTTCCGGTTTTGGAAGGTCACTCTTGATGGTGTTCTACCAACTTGTAAAGAGTGCACCTACATCCGCTAAAGGAACCATCGAGTCCGACGGCCAATCCGGCATCGGGTTGGTTGGTCCCGAAGTAAATGGCGGCAGGCCAGGCATCTGAGGTTGCTCCAGCATCGGGCCACCGGTCAGGTAGACTGTCTGAGCTCCTCCAGAAGGCCAGGAGCTTAGGGCTCGGTTGACGACTGGGAGTCAAGCCCTGTGTTCAGAGTCTTGGTAGAGCCTGACATCAGGTCAGTTGTCGTCAGGTCCCCTGGCGGAGGCTCTTGGGCAGCTGATGACTGCTGGGAGGCTGAAGTGTGGTCTGCTCTAATGGAGTAGGGGCCAACGAAGTCATAGATTGTCAGTCCAAAGGGACAGCCGATGAAAGATTAGGTACAGAGGGTACTTCTTTAGTGTGCTCAGTACCCTGGCACCTATCACAGTCATCAGCCTTGGCTGAGGAACTGGAACACAAGGCCTTGACGACAGCAGGGCCTGAGCGGACTACTGTCGAAGTGGCATCAGAAGATGCCACGTCCTCAGCCCAAGACCCCAGAGAATGTTTGTGAGGTCTGATGGCCAGAGAGAGAGATGAAAGAAGAGGCTTGGGAATGCCCTCGCCCCGAACTTCCGACTATCTGCAACGAAGTAGGCGGCGTGGTAGACGCAACCCCCGGGCGACCTAGTGACCTAGGAGGAGTAGAGTCTGACCTCCCTCCAGAGGTGGAAGCCTTGGTCTTGTGCAGGGAATGGGATCGCGAGTCTGACCTTGACCCGTCATTCTTCTTGTGATGCACCCCCTCAGTGCTTCTCCTTTGGGCGCGAGCGGAGGAAGAGCTGTGCCCAGAGTGCGACTTCTGCATGGCAGCCATTTGTTTCAGCAGGTGGGCCTTGAGTGTCTTCAGGTGATGGATGCAAGTACGCTTGTTGAAGCTCCTGCAGTGCGGGCAGTCATCCGACTTGTGCTCAAGTCCCAGGCGGCAAGCCGAATGGCCCTCTCTTTCCAGAATTTGTTTGCCGCACACACACACTTAACCTTGCACCATGGTGTTTGTAATAATAGACTCGGCAGACATAAAGAGGCGATCGATAAACTCGAAAGATGTTGAACTGCGCGGAGCGTCTGAAAAATGGCGGTCGACGAGTAGCAGGAGGCATCCATACTACTAAAATGTAGGGTCGATGGTGGGAAAAGAACTGAGGTGGTGCCGGGAAACTGCCTCCTTTATACAGTGGCTCACATTGTGGATGGAGCAGACGTCTGGGGTGGACCCCCGTCTTGGACTGCTAGCTGCAAGTTTTCCGTAGGGTCCTAATGTTTAGTAGCATGGTTTTATAGGTTACTTCCTGCTGCAAGAGCTCTATCTCGAAGTGAAATCCAAAGATAAAACACTAAAGAAAAACAAATCGTTGGTTTGCGTGCCAAGTGGCACAAGCTCTGAATTTTAAAAATGGTTTACTTAGCATGGGGGGAAGGGGAGCGTATGCTCGGGAAGTGAGTAAAGAAAAAAAAAAAAACATGGCTGTGGGCCACCGGTTATGTTTAGGCAACCATAGGGACTGCTTTCTTTTTGCATTTTTACTGTGTCTCACATTTTCACTTTATTTAACTTAAAAGTACAAGAGACTGGGAGGGGGAGCTTGGATGGCCACCACCTCTCCCTCTAAGCAAGAGAAAAAAATGGTGGCTAGCCACTTTGAAAATTCGAGGTGCCCTAAGTAACGGGGCACCCCAAATTTGCACTTGTTTTTCCACAGACCTCTACTGAAAAATACATGCATGCCTGACCATGGCTTTCAGCCAATCAGCATGCTTTATTTTTCAAGCCCATTTTCTAAATTTAAATAACATAGAAACATAGACTGACGGCAGATAAGGACCGCTTGGCCCACCTAGTCTACCCATTTCCCTACCTGTTGGATAAACTACAGATCCTAGTTAACCAACAACCTATTCCTTCCTACCCCCCCCACCCAAGAATTGCCTTATGTCTGTCCCAAGCATTCTTGAATTCTCCCACAGTTTTAGACCCCACAACCTCTTCTAGGAAAGCAGTTCCATCGTTCATAACCTCTCTCTGAAAAATACTTCATCACCGTGCCCTGAGCTGTCTCCCCCTCCCCAATCTTCAAATTGCCCCCTTGTTCTTGCACATTTTCTTTTTCTGCTACCTTCTTGGACTTTGTTGATTCCACTGAAGTGCTTAAACGTTTCAATCATGTAAGCCACCCTTTCCTCAAGAGTATACATATTAAGCTCCTTTAGTTTCTCCTCGTATGGCTTCTCTTGCAAACCCCACATCATTTTAGTTGCCCTCCTCTGGACTGCCTCCATCCTGTCTATGTCCTTGTGGAGATGGGATCTCCAGAACTGCACGCAGTACTCCAGATGGGGTCTCACCAACTGTCTGTACAGAGGGATAACAACTTGCTGTTTTCTGCTGGTGATGCCTCTCCCTATACATCTCAGCATCCCCCAGCCCTCCCTACTGCCTTCTCACATTGCTTGCTAACCTTAAGGTCATCTGATATGATTATTCTCAGGTCTCTCTCCATTTTTGTTGTTGTTAGAATCCCCCCCCCGTGTACTCTTCCTCTGGGTTTTTGTTTCCCAGGTGCATTATTCTGCATTTTGCATTGAATCCAAGCTGCCATACTTCTGACCATACCTCCAACCTTGCCAAGTCCCTTCTCATCCTTTCCACCCCACCTTGTGTATCAACCCTGATGCAGAACTTTGTGTCCTCTGCAAAGAGGCATACTTTTCCTTCCAGTCCCTCTGCAATGTCACTTAAAGACATTAAAAAGGACTGGATCCAGTGCTGAACCCTGCGGCACCCCACTAGCAACCTCCCTTTCTTCAGAGAGGACTCCATTTACTATTACCTTCTGTGTCCTGTTGTCCAGCCAATGTTTTACCCAGTGACCCACTCCCAGGCTGGCTAACTTATTTATTAATTTTGTGTGTGAGACTGTGTCAAATGCCTTGCTAAAGTCTAGGCAGGCCATGTCCACAGCCTCTCCCTGGTCTACTACTCTGGTCATTCAGTCAAAGAAATCTATTAGATTCATCTGACATGACCTTCCCAATGTGAATCCATGCTGCCTTGGGTCCTGTGCCCCACTGGCCTCTAGGTACTCAACAATTATTTCCTTCAGAAGTGATTCCATCATTTTCCCTGCCACAGAGGTTAAACTGACAGATCTGTTTCCTGCCTCTGTCCTGCTACCACTTTTGTGAAGGAGAATCACATCCACCCTCCTCCAGTCCTCAGGTACCACACCACCCTCCCATGATTTGGTAAAAAGGGTAGTCAGTGGTGTCACTAGTTCTCATCTTAGTTCTTTTAGAATTCTGGGGTGAATCCAGTCAGGTCCCATTGCTTTGTCCACCTTCAGTTTTAGGAGTTCTTTCAAAACCCTTTCTTCTGTGAAAGGACTGTGATTGACCCCCCCCCCATCCAGAGTGGTTCTGTTAATTGGATTAGGTACCTCCCCCCCCTCCTCTTTTGTGAATACTGAGCAAAAGTACTCGTTCAGTATCCCTTCTTGTTCACTGTCCCTCTCTGTCCACCCACTGTCCATTCTATTCAGCCTCACTATCCCTGGCTTTGTCTTCCTACGCTCCCTAATGTACCTATAAAAGGTTTTATCCCCCTTCTTAACTGAGTTGGCTATCTTTTCCTCAGTTTGGGCCTTTGCTATTCTGACTGCCTTCCTTGCTTCCTTCTGCCTTAATTGGTATCATTCTCTGTCCTGCTCCTTCTGTGTTTCCTTATAGTTCCTAAATGCTATATTTTTCTCCCTAACCTTCCCCACCACCTCTTTTGAGAACCATAGTGGCTTTTTCTTTCATTTTGATTTGTTTATTTGCTTCACACAAAGGCTTGTTGCCTCTGTGATGGCAGTTCTGATGTTTCCCCATTGTTGCTCCACCCCTCCTTCTTGCCTTTTTACTAGTGCTTTTATAAGGTACTCTCCCATTTTGACAAAGTCATACCTCCTGAAGTCCAGCATCTTCACTTTTGTATGGTTTGACTCCGCAGCCGAGTTTATCGTGAAACACACTGTTAGGTGGTCACTTGTTGCCAGATGGCTACCCACTTCTAGACTCGAGATCCTCTCACTGTACCAGTTTGAGAGGATGAAGTCTAAGATTGCTCCCTCCCGAGTGGGTTCAATCACTAGCTCTCTGAGGCATGCCCCATGTAGGGCATTGAGAATGGCCCTGCTCTTGGATGTGGCTGCAGCAAAGGTGCTCCAGTTAACATCTGGCATATTCAGGTCCCCCATCAATAGTATCTCTCCTTTCTCTGCCATCCTAAGGATGTCTTCTATCATATCCTTGTCCATTCCCTCCCCGAGATGGGGGTCTTATATAACCCTTGCGCGGATTGTGGTGCCATTTCCAGTCTCTAAGGTGACCCACAGTGCCTCCTCTCCTCCCTGTTTACTCTTTTGTTCTGTTGCGTTTATCCCCTCCCTTACATAGAGAGCTACTCCTCCAACCCTCTCTTCTACCCTGCCTGTCTCTCCTGTAAGTTGTGTACCCTGGTATGTTAACATACCAGTCATGGTTCTCTGTGTACCATATTTCTGAGACTGCCACGATATCAAAGCATCCCTCTTCCATCAAGGCCACCAGTTCAGGGAGCTTGTTGCCCAGACTATGGGCACTGGTACTCATTACCCTCCATTACATGATGGCCTTACCCCTTTTTGCCCCATCCCTGTCCTTACTGCCTTTGTCATTTTCTGCATTTACCCCTGCCCTTCTCCCTACTGACGTCTCTGTCTTGGTATTTACCTCACTAACTACCCTGATATTTTTTGTGGGGGGTCTAGGATTTCCCTGCTCTTTCAACCTTTTAATTCACTATATGTATTTAAATACAGACATGGTCTCTAGTCTACTCCCCCTCATTTTCTTTCTGGTTCATATACTGATCACAAGTAAACGGCATGGTTTGAGGGCACCATTAAATGTAATCAATATGATGTTGAAATCTTTCATCTTATTTTCATTTTTGTGATTATGTGATTTTTTTTAAAAACATAAGATGCATTTTATCCAAAGTCACTTACATACTATTATTTTCTAAATAATTTCTGAATTCATATATACTACTAAAATATCTAAAGAGGGTGCTTTTGAGAGAGCTCCTCTTCCCCCCCCCACCTTAGTCCGTTATATATTTTTTATACCATCTCCTTTTATGAAATGTTATGTATAGCAGCCGCCTTCAGTAAACCTGCACTGGAGGAGCTGTAACTGTGCCCCTTTTCCCCACCCTAGCCCCGACCTCTATTAAATAGTTAGAGGGGGAAGAGTCTGGGCTGGAGTGGGCTGGACTAGTAGCCTGAGACATTGGTCAATGGAGAAATCTCAGTTTGAGATGGACTCTTTGTATGTTATGTGGGGGATTGTTAAGTGTATTCATTGAGAGTTCTGAAACTGTATAGCCACTTGTGGCTCTGATCACTGGGGGACTTGGTGGGATTGTTTTTATATTACGTGGGGGGCTTTTTTGTCCTGTAAACCTACTAGGATGATGAGGATGGGTAACCACACATCACTAGAGTAGGGATCTTTGGGAGGGGTCGTTGGGTGCACAGGGTGCAGGGCGGCCATGGTACTTGACTGGGCTTGGAAGTTTGGGAGCTGCCCAGTGTGCTACCAGCTAGCACAACTTAGGGAGGAGGTGGAGGGGTTTAGAAGACAGCTGGGGAATTTGAGGGAGGACATGGCGATTGGAGAAGGAGGGGGCCGGGGGTGCCCACGTGGACGCCAGATCTTAGCCCGCTAGAAGCCAGGTTGCGTGCATCCACAGCCGGGGAGGTCAGGTGGGTCCGTGTGGATGAACAACATGTACCACTTCTAGGAAGATCAGTTACGCAAAGACTTTTGCCATAGCAGTAGATCTTCTAGGAATGACATTTAAGAGCGGAATTCAGGAGGCCAGCAGGTCCTGTTTAAGAGAGAGGGAAAAATTCGGGAAAGCCAGAAAACCCTGTTGGTGGACCCGGGAGGTTCAGGCGGCAGTGAAGGATAAGAAGGCAGCCTACAGGTGCTTCAAGCACTCAAAGAGCAAAAGGGATCGGGGGAGTACAAACAAATGGCCAGGAGGGTCACCAAGGTGGTGAGAGCAGCTAAGGCGAGGAAAGAGCAAAGCTTGGTCAGGGGGATCAGGAAGGGGGACAAGGAGTTCTGTAGATACACTGGGGAAAACGGAAGGTGAGGGAGCAGATTAGTAGGATTAGATCAGGGGAGGGATGGGCACAGGATGTGGGAGAGAAAGCCGAGGTACTAAACGAGTACTTTACCTCAGTTTTTACCAGGGAGGATGGAGGCTACATCTTTTTTTGGGGAGGAACCGATGGGAGGGGAGGAACCTTAGAAATCAGGAGCTCCAAAGTGGCTAGGGAGGGGCCTGCACCATCGGGTGGGTGGAGGGCAGAACAGGGAGAAAAAGGGGAGGACATGGAGGATGAAATCCCAGTGGATTGAGTGAGAAACGCCCTCCGGTCCCTTAGGACAAAGAAAGCACCAGGGCCGGATGAAATATATCCCAGAGTGTGAGGGAGCTGGCGGATGTCCTGGAGGCCCCACGTCGGAGTTTTTCAACATCTCTCTGAGGACGGGGTGGGTACCCCAAGACTGGAGGGTGGCCCATATCATGCCCATCCACAAGGGAGGGTCAAGAGAGGAGGCGGAGAAACTACAGGCCCATGAGCCTGACGTCGGTGATGGGCAAAATGATGGAGGGTATTGTCAAGGAAAGGATGGTGGGGTAATGGAGCAAATGGGGTACCTGGATGATAGACAGCATGGCTTCGTCCAGGGAAGATCGTGTCAGACAAATCTTGTGGAGTTCTACGACAGGGTGATGCGAGTCCTGGACCAGAGTAGGCAAGTGAACATCCTCTTTCTGGACTTCAGCAAGGCATCTGATTTGGTACCCCATGGTGGCCTATTGGCTAAGCTGGCGGAAAATGGGGGTGGGGACGCAGATGATCAGATGGATAGGGAATTGGCTCTGAGCATACTCAGAGGGTGGTGGTTGCAAGGCTAGTCTCATCTCCAAGGGACGTCATTAGTGGGGTTCCCCAAGTATCGGTGCTAGGGCCCCTCCTGTTTAACGCCAATGTCTCTGACATAAGGAAGGGTATCAGGAGTGAAATGAGTCTCTTTGAGGATGACTCACAGCTGGGAGCAGTGGTGGATGGGGAAGAAGGAAGAGTGGCCGTGCAGGAGGACCTGGAAGCTCTGGAAACTGAGGTTCAATGCAGAGTTTTGCACCTGGGGACCAGAAATCTGGGCCAAGGGTATACCCTGGGGAGAGACAGCAAGTCTCAAAGGGCAAGAGGGATCTGGGGGTGGTGATAAACGTCAGAATGAATAACTCAGACTTGCAGGTGGGCAGCAGCAAAAGCAAATAGGATGCTGGGATGCATCGCAAGAGGATAACCTCCAGAAAGGGGGGGGGTGATCCTCCCTCTGTATAACTGCTTAGTTAGGCCACACCTCGTGTACTGTGTGCAATTTTGGAGACTGCACTTAAAAAGGGATATAGTACTCCTGGAGAGGGTGCAAAGGAGGGCAACCAAAATGATCTGGGGCTTAGGGGGACAGGACATACGGGGAGAGGCTCGTGGAGCTCAACATGTACACCCTGGAGGAGAGGAGGGACGGGGGGAGACATGATATAGGTCTTCCAAGTATATAAAGGGGATAAATAAGAAAGGCTCAGTCGGCATTTTCCAAAGGAAGGAGAGGGGGGCAACCAGGGGACACGGGTGCAAGCTGGAGTGGAGAAGACTCAGGGAAGAGAGGAGGAGGTGTTACTTCACTGAGAGGGTGGTGGAACCATGGAATGCACTGCCCAATGGATGGTGGAAGCGCATACTGAGAAGGGGTTTAAGATGGGCTGGGACAGATATAGGAGAGGGGGAAGGATGATGAAGTCCAATACAAGGGGAACACCCTGGGCTGGGGACAGAGAAACCCAAGGGGGGGGGGAAGGGAGACAGCAAAATGTGTGCCCAGTATGGGGGCTAACTGTCAAGCAGACACGAAAGACCACTGGGCCTCATCAGCTGACTTTTGAGTATGTTAGTATGAATGGCTGCAACTTGTCCCCTTGTATTAATTTACTGAACTGGGGTTCAAATATGCAATAGGTACTTTTGTCTATATTTGGCTTATGTGGGCAATGGAACGTGTGAACATTTGGGACTGTATTTTTAAACTGGTACCTTAAAAGGTGCTGCCGCTCCTTTGCTTCACACCCCCAGACGAAGGGCCACATGGAGACCCGAATGCACTGGGGTTTAGTGCCACTGCCTTCTGAAGAATGACAAATAAACTGTTAAGTCTTTTTGCACTTCTGCATTGGCTTTATCTCTTTCCCTAGAGTACAGCTGCCTCAGCTGTGTGTTTTGTTGAAGATGGCTGAACGGTTTTCCATTTCTCTCCCCGGTTCCCCAGCTGCATACATGCACCATGTCAAACCACAGTCCCTTCCTTCGCGTTACTCATGCCTGCAAAGCCACCAAGTCCCCATCTGGTGGTATTCAACAGTAGAGTGGCAGACCGCCTCTCCATGGAAGAAGACAGTAGCCCCCCATGGGGTACTCAATCCTCTCCCCTCAGCTATTCCCAGAAACCAGAGTCTGCTCCTGAACCAGGGTTACCAATGTGGTGTGCAGTAACATTACCCCAAAGCCACTTGTCTGGCCTTTTAAACTTTTTTTGCTTGCCTGCAACTGATCTTGTTTCTATGACAGCACTCCATGCACTGCCAGTTGAAGCACTAAGAATGAACTGGGTTTACAGGTTGGATACAACCATAAAATTATGTACTCAGTGTTGAAGGGAGGATACCACAAGACTTTTATCTATATCGTCTACTCCCTTGGGGAGGCTCCAGGAAATTTATTTAGTCTGCTAAAATTTTACCATTTTTTTTTTTTTTTGCTGCTTGTGTGGAAAACAGAGATTTTCATATATCTATGTTCAGAATTTGCTTGAATCATCGTCTACGGTCATATAGGACTACTGTGATTCATACACACTTCTATCATGGAAGGTTACAAAACATGCACATGTTCATTAAAAATACCACCAACAGCTTAATCTGGTTCAGTTTCAGTTGGTTATCATCAATATCCCTTCCCCCCAGGTCGCCCCTGAAAAAGGGCCTTCTAGTCTCAGTGAGCCTACCTAGTCAACAAAATTCAATAAATAAATAAATTTCTGGTACCGTCATCTAAATCTCCCCCTTCCCCCATGTTCTGCATACTGTTTTCAGTGCTACCTTCTCTTACTTGTAGAAAAAATACTTAATTGATCCTTTAAACCACTGTATTTATGAAGTCACGGGTTATCCCCCGCCATACCTTGGTGAGAATGTGATAAATGTACGGATACATTAACCCTTTTTTGTGTCTGTGTTCCGCTACCCTTAATACTTCAGGGGCAACAGGTGGCAGTGGAGGGGTAGTGATGTCCATGTGATTCCTTGTGGGCATTGACAGCAGTGACGGGATCTGTACATTTTTGGCTTGGCTTCTGTTGCCCTCCACTACATGGTTTCCTGAAGATGCATTAGAACCTTCAGCCTGTAATACAACAAAGAGAGCAATCAGCTGAACCATGAAGTGGCTGAACGAAGGTAACTGTTCCTGGACCCAAGTACAGTGTTTAATAAAGCGTTCTGTTTTACTGAGGTACATGGAAAGATTCCAGGAAAGTGGTATCTGCATTTCCCAGAAAATCTAGTACGCGGATATCCTTGAGTAAAAAGGCCTTAAAAGAACATGATCTTTCACCTACTTTGTTCACTGTTATCTTTCCTATACAGCACCAAAACAACACATTAGCAAAGAGACTGTGTAAAAAAAAACTAGCCTTGGTGCACACTGTGCCTCTTAATGGCAGTTTTAAAATGGTGGACGAGACTTGGAATAAGATTTAAGTTTATTACGTCACTATTTATTGCAACATTTTCACTTTTTGGGTATATTTTTGGAATAGTTAAAGCTGAAATTACCCTTTTAGTTTACAAATGGGATTCATAGCATATAAAATAAGAACACCTCACTACAAAACTCATCTACTACAAATTTCAACAACATATGGCCGTAACTAGTGACAAAAAATTAAACATGCAAACGTTAAAGATTAATGTGCGCTTGTCACTTTTGGGAAAACTTTGAAAACCATAACATTTAGCCATTGTAACACTTCAGCTTACATTTTACAGATTTCCTATATTTCTATTAACTTTAATTTTTCATTAATGGGTTCATCTGAATATGTTTCCCCCTGCAATTGATCTACTCCTTCTAGTGAATCCTTTGCTCAAGTCACAATCTTATTTATGACATCAAAATTATTTCCACAGCAGAACCGTGATGCTTTCAGCAGACGAATAGGATTTTGGCAAAGAATTAAGCAGCGGAAGTATATTAACTCTAGGGATAAGGACCCTGTTTCTGTGCAAATTATTTGTAATTTGTTTGACCGGGACACCTAAACTAATCTGTGAGACCTTATTTCCAGGTACATTCTGGGAGGGGGTAATCTAAATGGACCCGGTTTGCTGATAGATAATGTGGGTCATGACACACACACACACACACACACACACTATTCTTCTTCAACCAGTGCCATGGGATCTCTAATTTCCACCTAGTTAGTGACAAGCGATGGGCATTAGGGACTTCAGTTTAAAGTCTCATCCAAAGGACGGATGTTTCATATTTGGACTGTATAGTCGAAGGTGGTCCAAATATATTTAAGTACATCAAACGTATGGTTTTTCTTGCATTAAATTATTTTCCTGGCAAATGTGTTGCCAACTACTTTTGCAACAGACACTTACTGCACAGTCAGGTTTGATGTGAATAATAATGGATTCTCTAAAGTCAATCTTTTATCAAGAGCCTCACTCTTTATCCAAAGGAAAGTTGGTCTCTTTGTGGCAAAATATACCTTAGGTAACAGAGTGGAAGATGGACTTTGCAAGTCTGGATCCTTTTCTTTTCGAACAGACTGATGGCAGATAAGAACAGATTACTCACCTGTAACAGTAGTTCTAGGAGTGGTATATGTTGTCCACCCACACTCATTGGCATGTCCTCTTCCACTTTAAATCTCACCGGAAGACCTCAAGCTAGCTCCACCTACCCACCCGGGTGGTATATCCCTCGGCTCCGCCCCATAGCGCCAGATCTTAGCCCGCTGGAAGCCAGGTTTTGTGCGTCGGCAGCCAGGGAGGTCAGGTGGGTCCATGTGGATGAACAACATGTACCACTCCTAGAAAGATCAGTTACGCAAAGACTTTTGCCGTAACAGTAGATCTTCTAGGAATGTCTCTTGCAGTAAGTCATTACTTCTGGGAGTTCCCGATAGGTGACGTTCTAGCATGGCAGTCTCCACACCAGGGACCACCCACATGGCCTCACTTCCTGGGCTGTGCCTATAGAAGTGGGTGGTCCATGGTAGTCTCTGTTTCAGCTTGTGAGGGCGAGGGGCCGATGGGAAAAGTACAGTTACGTAAGGACTTACCGTAACAGTAGATCTTCGAGAGAGGCTCTTGCAGTAGGTAATTACATATAGGACTGACGCCGGCAGGCGGCAGGACCCAACGGAAAAATTTCTAGCTAGCAGTCCCCTGGCGAAGACACCCACTGCCAGGTGACCCCGCGCCAGGAGACGCCTGTATAAAGGGGCGGTCCTGACGCCCGCCTTCCAGTTCTTTCCCACCACAGGCCAAAAGAGGCCGGATGAGAGAGGAGCGGATATTTCTCTATATGGAAAAGGAGCTGAAAAAAGCCTAGGGGGATGGAGGGCGGGAAAGTACTACCTACTGCAAGAGCCTCTCTCGAAGATCTACTGTTACGGTAAGTCCTTACGTAACTGTACTATCTTACTTCGAGAGGGCTCTTGCAGTAGGTAATTACATATAGGACTGAATCCCAAGCAGTCTGGAATAAAGTAAAGGCACCGGGAGGAGGAAACTACTCCAAGAAATAGCTCTAGCCGTGCAAGCCTCAAGACAGGAGGCCTTGCAAAACAGCTAGCCCGAAGGCTGCTCTACAGCGAGAAGCAATATCCAAACTGCAGTGTTTCGTAAAGGTATGGACAGAAGTCCATGTGGCGGCAGCATATATGTCTGCCGCAGACACATTCTTGAAACAAGCTGCAGAGGCAGCTACTCCTCTTGTGGAGTGGCCTCTGACTTGACCCGGGAGGGTCTTGTGGTACTTGACATAACAGAAAGTGATGCAATGAGCCAACCACTTAGACAGGCATTGCTTGGAAACAGCACTGCCTTCCCTTTTGTGAGAAAAAGAGACGAACAACTCATCAGTCTTTCTGAGATCCTTCGTCCTGTTGGTGTAGTATCTCAGAATCCGGTGAACATCCATAGTACGGAGTAAATATTCCCCTCGGTTAGAGTACTTCGTAAAAAAGGCAGGTAGCTCTATGGACTGATTTAAGGTAGACTCTGCTACTACTTTAGGTAGAAACTTAGGATTGTAAGTAAGAGCAACTCGCTCCTTGTGAAAAATCAAGTAGGTGATTTTACATCAGGCCTGGAGCCCGGAGATTCTTAGAGCAAGTAATAGCCACCAAGAAGAGTGTCTTATGAAAGAAACTTCAAATCTGCAGAAGCTGCAGGTTCAAGGAGGAAGGAAGTTTCTCTAGAACAAAATTCAAGTCCCGGGGGCAGGAGAATGATGGGGGCCTCAGATGGAGGACCCCTCTGAGAAAGGTCTTAGAGACCTCCAGTTGAGCGAAAGCTTTTTCTGCGAAGGGAAAATGATAGGCCGAGATAGCCGCTATGTGTACCTTCAAAGAGGAATGGCTGAGACCCAGGTCGAACAGATGATGTAAATACTCCAGCAGAAGCCCCGCTGAACAGGAGAAAGGCTCCATGTTCTTGGAGGCGGCCCAAATAGTGAATGTCTTCCACTTCATGGCATAAGTGGACCTGGTGGAGGGTTTTCTGGCCTCCACTAAAATCTCAGCCACTTTGGGAGACACACCAAAACAGGATTGGGCTAGGTCTGCAGGAGCCATGCATGCAGTTGAAGGGATTTGAGGCCTGGATGGACCAGGGTCCCCTGATCCTGGGTCAACAAACCTCGAGATAGAGGAAGAGGAAGAGGAGGATCCTCTGAATATTGTTGTAGAAGAGAGAACCAGATTTGCTTGGGCCAGAAAGGAGCGATCAGAATCATTCTCGCTCCTTCTGAAGCTAGTTTCTGCAAGACTGTGGATAAGAGGAATTGGGGAAAGGCATAGACGAATCTGTCCTTCCAATCTAGAGACAGAGCGCTGCTCCAGAAGCTCGCCTGGAACGAAAGCGAGCAGAAGGTGGAAGTTTTGTGCTTTGGGGGGATGTGAACAGGTCGACCTGTGGTGTTCCCCAAAGTTGGAAGATATTGTCTAGGACCCCTTGGTCCAGTTCCCACTCGTGAGTCAGAGCAGAAGAGCTATTTAGCTTGTCTGCCAGGGTGTTGTCGACTCCTGGAACGTGAATCGCCTTGAGGTGAAGGTCGTGTTGTGTTGCCCAATCCCAAACCCTCATTGCCTCCCTGCATAGAGGGTAGGACCGAGTCCCTCCCTGTTTGTTGATGTACCACACCACGCACATGTTGTCCGTCTGGACGGCTAGGTGGCCGGGAAGGATGTATTGGTGAAGGGCTAGGAGAGTGTACAACACTGCCCGAAGCTCGAGCACACTGATGTGAACAGCTTGTTCTAGCCTGGACCAAGAGCCCTGGGTCCGATGAGGGCCTAGATGGGCTCCCCAACCTTCGCCTGAGGTGTCCGTGGTTAGAGTTTGGGAGGGGAGAGGATGAAAGAAAGGGACCCCCCGAAACAGGTTCTCTCGAACCATCCACCATTGCAAGTCTCGCATCATCGGCGATGAGATCAGAACTGAGTGATCTAGGTCATCCACTAGTTGATCCCACTGAGAGCGTAGAGTCCACTGAGAGATCCTCATGTGGAGTCGAGCTGGGACCGGCCAGTATAGTGGCGCCTTGGAGCCCGAGAAGGCGAAGGACCGACCTCGCTGAGACCATCTTGCGGTCGGATAACAGACATATCTGGGTCTGAAGGGAGGCCGCCCTGGCTGGGCGCAGAAAGGCCTTGCCCATGGTCGTAACGAGGATCACCCCGATGAACTGTAGCCTCTGGGAAGGGTCCAGATGAGACTTGGAATGGTTGATGGTAATACCCAGGCAAGCAAAAACCTGCTGGATGAGGGAGAGGAAACGCAGGAGTTCCTACCTGGACGAGGCCGCCAGGAGCCAGTTGTCCAGGTAAGGGAACACCTGTACTCCCTTGGTACGCAGGTGGGCCGCCACCACTGCCAGGCATTTGGTAAATACTTGGGGGCCGAGGATAGACCAAACGGGAGCGCCTTGAACTGGTAGTGGTCCCCCTGGAACGTAAAACAAAGGTATTTGCGATGGAAGGGGCGAATGGGAATGTGCAGATAGGCATCCTGCATATCCAGGGCACAAAGCCATTGACCCAGCCGGAGGAGGGGTAGAAGGCTCTGCAGAGAGAGCATCCTGAATCTTTTGTACTCTACATAAAGATTCAGGGAACTGAGATCTAAAAATCGATCTGAGATCTCCCGTCTTCTTTGGGACCAGGAAGAAATGGGAATAGTACCCCGTCCCCTGAAGATGAAGGGGGACGGGATCTATTGCTTGCTTCAGCAGAAGAGCAGAGATTTCCTCCTGGACCAAAGGAAGGTGTTCCCGTGAATACGACGACTTAAGAGGGGGGTAGCGGAATGGTTTCTGAAGAAACTCTATGGAGTGTCCTTCTGCTATAAGCTGGAGTACCCAAGAATCCGTGGTTATCCTCTCCCATCCCGGAAGGTGGAGGGAAAACCTCCCTCCTACCGGTTCCTCCGGGGAGTCCGGAGGCAGTGGGAGAGGAAAGGACTTAGGTGGTGTGGGGCAGTGCCGCAGCTGAAGCACCCGCTGCTTTTTTGGGCGGAGGGTGCATAGCGGCCGCTGGGGCCCGACGTTTTGTGGCCCGCCTTCCCTGGGGTTTCCCCTTTGGCCGATTCTGTTCATGAAAGGGACGCGCACTGCTGATGGGGGACAGTACATGGAATCAACTGATTACAGAGCCGTCCCCTTCTCTTGCAAATCGGTAATGATGTCCTTGACATCACCCCCGGAAAGCACTGACCCCCGGAAAGGTGCTTCCTGGATAGCGGACTGCACCTCCGGGACCAGACCTGACACGCGGAGCCAAGCATGACGCCGTAGGCCTACGGCGAAAGCAGAGCTCCACCAAGCAGTGTCCACTGTGTCGTGTGTCGCACGTAGCATGTGGCGACTGGCTGAACGAGCACAGCGGACGAGATCAGCCAACTCCTGTTTGACTTGGGAGTCCGGCAAGGAGTCCAGCTTGGCTTCCACCTGAGTAAGGATGGCCTTCTGGTAGTCCCCCATGTGGCCGATGTAGTTCAGGGCCTGAATCCCCAGTGTGGAGGAAGCGTAACTCTTTCTCCCGTACTGGTCCAGAAGGCGAGATTCCTTATCAGGAAGTGACGAGCTAAGATGCTTTGGGTTCGCCGACCGGCCATGAGCGGCGCTAATCACGACCAAGTCGGCGCGAGGGTGAGAATCTAGGAAATCAACACCTTCTGGAGCCTGATACAGCCTGTTCGACTTCCTGGGCAGTAGGGCTAAGGCCAACGGCTGTTTCCATATCGTGGTGACAAGGTCGGCGTGAGGCTCTATCCAGGGTGGCACTAGTGTAGGAGCTGTCACGGGCAGATCCAGATGTTCAGCGAGTTTCAGACGCTGAGGATCTGGTTCCAAAGAGTGCCACTGATGGACCTCCTGGATTTTTCTAGGCAACTCCATAAAAGAAGGATCCTCAGGAGAAGACTTCAGCGGAGTCCTCAGCCGGGGCTTCGACGGAGAGCGGGGCTCGTCGTCTCTCTCGGAGCAGCCATCGGAAGAGTCCGAGGAGTCCGAGAGTGAAGAGGAGGAAGAAGAAGAGTAGGACTCCCTTTCCCGACCCGGGGTAGGAACGGGTCCCTTGGGTAGTCCCCGGGGACGTGTGTCCTGCTCCTCTCTGAATTCAGACGGAAGAACCCTGGAGTCCGGAGGTGGTGAGGGAGTGTGCCGTCTGGGGCATACAGGAACCTGGGACGGCACTGTCGCCAGAAGGCGGCTCTCAACCTCTTTAGTGAGTTGAGCCTTGGCCTCAGCCCACCAGGAGGCCAGAGTCTCCTGCAGGTCCACCGGCGGCCACGAGGGCGGTGGAGGAGGAGGTGGGGGATAAGATATAGGCTATACCCATATGAGCATATCAAAAACCCGGCTGCGGTAACCGGGTTGGTATTGAGACATCGAGAGTACTGCGGTGTCCGGAAGCCTTGGCGTCGGATACGGTGTTTCCGGTACACCGTTACCCGGAAGCCGGGGGTGTGCTCGCGCAGGACGTCTGGCTGGGAACCTCGCGGGCGGGTCTGTAACGGGCAGCCCGGAGGGAGGGCCTAATGGGAGCAGGAACTCTCCCTGAGTCGGTAAGGCCGACGTCAGGGTCAATGGCGGAGGCCCTGACGCCGGAGGTACCAACGTGAGGGCCGGGCGCCGGAGCCAGCGTCTGGGACCAACGCTCAGGTCGTCGCTCCAGATGGAGGAGGGACTAACGGAGGCAAAAGATCTCAATGCGCCTGGGACGGGGCAGAAAAGTCCCCAGGATCAGGATGGGGGGACTCTGGTTCCCCAGATGGCAGCGAAGCTGCGTGAACCGGGACGATGGACGTTGGGGGTCTGTCGCCGGTCCCTTTGCCGCCGGACGCCGGATTCGAGCCAACATGAGGCGTAGAGGCGAGCTCTCTGTGGGCGCCGGAGGAGCCGACGTTCGACTTACAAGAGCCTTCACCGGAGGAAGGTCGAGAGGAAGGGTCGGACGTCTTAGCAGCCCTCTCCAGGCGGACATCAGAGGAGCAGACGCCCGGCTTACCAGAGTCGCCCGCGATGGTAGGCCGCAAGCCTGCGGCTGAACCAGGGGCGGAGGCCTCCAACTGCTCGGAGGCGCCCACAAGGCCTGAGCGCGAGCCAGACGGGCGGGCCGACACCGCCTCAGAAACCTCAGAGGCGGCCGTCGAGAAGCGATCCCCCAGAGGGGATGTTACCTGTATGCCCGCGACTCCCGAGGGAGACGCAGTGGAGGAGCCTTTGTCCCGGTGCCTCTCCTTGACCTTCTTCTTTCGATGGCCTTCGGGGGAAGTGGACGCCTGCCTTAGCTTTTTGAGCTCCTTCTCCATGGAGCTCATTTTCTTTTTAAGAATATGGGCCTCCAGGGATTGCTGCCGTCTTTTTCGGGTGGCCGCGTTAAAGCTAAGGCAATGCTGGCACTTCTCAACTTGATGATCCGGGCCTAGGCAGAACAGGCACAGGGAGTGGCCGTCCTTGTGTGGTAGCTGGGAGCCGCACTTGTTCTTGTGCTCGTAGGGTGTAGGGGACGACATACACCGACGTTAGTACCGACGCTGTTGAAAAAATAAGATTTTTCGGTAAAAAAGCAGCGAAGGTAGGGCTGACTTGAGCGTGAATCCTTCGCGACGAGGCCTACGAAAGCTAATGGCGGAAAGTACTGGAAGGCGGGCATCCGGGACCGCCCCTTTATACCAACGCCTCCTGACACCGGTCACCTGACGTGGGGGTGGTCCCTCGCCAGGGACAGCTAGCTAGAAATTTTTCCCTGGGATCCTGCCAGAGTCAGTCCTATATGTAATTACCTACTGCAAGAGCCCTCTCTAAGTAAGATATACAGTTACATAAGAACTTACCTTAACAGCAGATCTTTGAGAACAGCTCTTGCAGCAGGTTACACCATTAGGACAGAAGCCGGCAGGCACCAGGACCCCACAGAAATTTTCTAGCTAGCAGTATCCAGCGGGGACCACCCCCGACGTCAGCCCCACCCCCGTCAGGCATCATATAAAAGGGGGAGGTCCCCAGAATCCCCAGTTCTCCCGCCACAGACTCCAGGCCACTAGATGACATCAGAAGTGGAGACTGAGGATCCGCCATCAAGAGGCATTCAGAGCGGTGTTAGAAACACCTAATCCTAGAAAAGAGATATCGGAACAACTCTACCTCCAGAGGGGATGGTGGGAGGGAAACTACCTGCTGCAAGAGCTGTTCTCGAAGATCGACTGTTACAGTAAGTTCTTACGTAACTGTAATATCTTACTTCGAGAAAACAGCTCTTGCAGCAGGTTACACCATTAGGACTGATTCCTAAGCAATACTGGAAATCCCGCTAGGCAGAGATCGCGAGTTGGACCGAAGCCTAGGCTAGGAATCCCTGAAGGACTGCTACACCAAAACCAGCTCTTCGCCGTGATGCAACAGCCAGGCTATAATGCCTGATAAAGGTGTGCACGGTGCTCCAAGTAGCTGCTGAGCAGATGGCTGAAGTGGACACATTTTTCATGTGGAATGACCCTTCACCGCGCCCAGTAAAGGTTTGTTACGTTTCTGGTAACAGAACGTGATACAATGGATGAGCCACCTGGACAGCGATTGTTTAGAAACCAGAGCTCCCATCATCCTATGTGTGAAGGAGACGAAAAGCTGATCAGATTTACAGTGGTGCCTGGTTCTGGTCAGCTAGCATCTTAGACACCTATGCACATCTAGTGTGTGCAACATGGCCTCTCCTCTATTAAGAGTATTTAGGAAAATACACTTGTAAGTCGATGTCCTGATTGAGGGTGAGAGCTGAGACCACCTTAGGTAGAACCTTTGAATTTGTCCTTAGGGACACACTGTCCTGGTGAAAAACCAAATAAGGTTCTTTGCACATCAGTGCGTGAAGTTCAGAAATCCTTCTGACTGAAGTAACGGCAACTAAAAATAACGTCTTCCATGTTAGGAGACATAGCTCGCAATCCGCGGCTGGTTCAAAAGGTGGCAGCGTGAGCTGCTCCAGGACAAAGGGTAAATCCCATGGAGGAATAGGATCCTTAATCGGAGGTCTAAGGTGGAGAACACCTCTCAGGAAGGCTCATGTTGTGTCCAACTGAGTTATGGGACATCGGCCTATAGATGTATGATAGGCCGAGATGGCACAAAGGTGTACTTTAATAGAGGAGTAGGCCAAGCCTGCCTGCAAGAGAGACAGGAGGTAATCTAGGACTGACCTTTCCGGACAATCCATCGGGGAAAGTCCTCGTGCTTGACCCAGAGGCAAAATCTGCGCCATTTCATGGCATATGTGGCATGAGTGGCCGGTTTTCTAGCAGCCGCTAGAACATCTGCTACCTCTTGCGAGACCCCGTACCTCATGATAGCTATGTCTTTAGGAGCCAGGCGTACAGGTTCAGAGAGTGAAGGTCCGGATGGGACAATAAGTGAGAGCTGATTGGCAGAGGCACAGGAGGTTCCTGTGACAGCTGATGCAGCAGAGGGAACCAAATCTGTCTGGGCCAAAAAGGTGCGATAAATATCAGCGTCGCCTTCTCTTTACGGAGTTTCAAAAGGACCCTCTGGATCAATGGGAAGGGAGGAAACGCGTAGAGGAATCCGCCCGTCCAGGAGAGGGACAATGCGTCTCGCCAGAAAACACCAGGCCCTGGATCTAGTGAGCAAAAATTGGGCAGTTTTGCATTGCATGGGGACGCGAAAAGGTCTAACTCTGGTGTGCCCCATCTGTGAAACAGATCCTCTACTACCTCCTGCAGTAGTTCCCAATCGTGGACTCGGGCCTGAGAGCGGCTCAGGCTGTCTGCGAGGACACTGTCCACTCCTGGGACATGAACAGCAATTAGGTTTGCGCTGTGTTGTAGAACCCAATCCCACACCCTCGTGGCCTCCCTGCAAAGCGGGTAGGAACGGGTGCCTCCTTGTTTGCTGAGGTAATACATCACTGCGGTATTATCTGTCTGTAACAGGAGAGTACCCGGTGGGATCTCCGGCTGGAAGGCCTGCAGGGCATAAAGAACTGCTCTCATTTCCAAAATATTTATGTGGAGATTAGCTTCCGGGGGTGTCCACAAGCTCTGAGACCTGACCCCTTCGAGGTGTGCTCCCCAACCGAACCCTGAGGCATCCGTGGAGAGTGCCACAATCGGAGATGGCGCAATGAAAGGGAACCCCGCCAACAGGTTCTTTGAATCTAGCCACCATTGCCAAACCCGGATTAAGGCATTCGTGATCTGAATTAGAAGCTGCAAATGGTCTTGCTTCTGATCCCACTGAACCCATAACATCCACTGGGTCACCCGCATGTGGAGACGGGCTAGAGGGACTGTTGCAATGGCCGCAGCCAAGTGTCCAAGCAGGCAAAGGACCAGCCTGGCTGGGACTGTCTTCTTTGCCAAGATGTCCCTGATGAGGGATCTGATGTGTTCTGCTCAGTCCTGGGGGAGAAAAGCTCTCCCCTCGATGGTGTCCAGAACTGCGCCTATGAACTGCAGATTCTGTGACAGAACCAGGTGCGACTTCTCCTGACTGATAATAATGCCAGGCGACCCAAACAGGGACTGAGTACAGTGAATTGCGGACATCAGAGCCTCCCGAGAGTGTGCCATGAGAAGCCAGTCATCCAGGCAGGGAACACATAGTGGCCTTGTCTCTTCAGAGCTGCCACTACGACTGCCATGCACTTCATAAACACCCGAGGTGCCGATGACAGTCCGAAACGGAGGACTCAGAACTGATAATGGCGACCTAGAAATTCTAAGCGCAAGAACTTCAGGTGCGCTCAAGCTATGGGCAGGGCCCCGAGTTTTCCGCGAGTGTGGCAAACCGCGGAATTTGCCGCCACCCGCTGAATTGCGTCGCCCGCTGAACAAACGTGTGCCCCTCTCACATGTTAGGGCTCCCAGCGGCAAAGCTTTGAGCTTGCCGACGGGTGTCCAATCCCGTCGGTTTCCTGCCCAAAAAAGGTTTCAATGCCGCTGGGGGCCACCCCAGGCGTGATAAATCTTTCCCTTTGCCGAAGGGTGCCCAATCCCCGCTCGGCTCACTGCCCCCTGCTGGGCCTGGTGCCACGCTGGGAGCCCACCCCAGCGTGGGCAAAAGTCCCTCCTTGTGTGGGAATCCAAATTAAAAAAAAAAACCTGAAACAAAAAACCTTCCATCGTTGCTTCTTTTGCCCCTCCCCAACCCGCACCCACCCTCTGCATACCCACCTCCCTACACCCCACCTCACCACCACCTCAACCCATACTTACCTCCGGAACCCAGCGCAATGATCTTCTGTGGACCGGGAACACATCTGCACTCTTCAAAGCCGACCGCAAACTGAGAAATGCCGGTAAGCTGTATAATGGACTAAATGGATTTTTCAACTTTAGTGCATATTTCAGCCATTCTGGGATTTTCTACAAATTTTCAACATGGGGTTTTAGTGTCACTCATGAACTGCACACTGTTATTTCGTTATGGTCCCGAAAGGTGGTTTCACAGTGACTGCGGGGAACCACCTTTCCAGAATGATTAACAAATGACAGTGTCACAGTTCATGAGGTAGGCTCTAAAACCCTATGTTGAAAATTTGGTGAAAATATTCTCCAAAACGACTGTTTTACTTTAAGCTGCGCAGTTCCTACGCACGCTCATAACTTCGAGCATTTTTAATATTTTCACTCCAGATTTTCAGTATTGCCATTTTACCACACCTCCTTATGAACAGTACAACTGTCATTTTTCACAGCTCACTCAAAATGTGTTTTCGCACATGTAGCGCACAATGGCACGGTCGGGGTGCAAAATCAATATTCCAGACAGATTAATAAAATCACAGTGATACTGTTCATGAGCAGAGGTCTTACACTGGCTATGTTGAAAATTTGGTGACAAACGCCCATAAAATGACTGTGTTACCAGCATGCGTTGCACAGTTCCTAGCACGCTTGTAACTTCGAGCATTTTTAATATTTTCACTCCAGATTTTCAGTATTGCCATTTTACCACACCTCCTTATGAACAGTACAACTGTCATTTTTCACATTTCACCCAAAATGTGTTTTCACACATGTAGCGCACAACGGCGCGGTCAGTGTGCGAAATCAATGTTCCGGACAGAGTAATAAAATCAGTGATACTGTTCATGAGCAGAGGTCTTAAACTGGCTATGTTGAAAATTTGGTGACAAACGCCCTTAAAATGACTGTGTTACGAGCATGCATTGTGTCGTATTGGGCAAAAAAAAAAAAAAAAGGGGAAAAAATTAAGGGTAAAATGTGCCGTAGAAATTGGTGCTTGAGTGTCGAGAAGTTCTGCTACAATGAGAACTGCGGGCTGCATAACTTTTTATTCGGCGAGCCGCAGAAAACTGGGGCCCTGGCTATGGGTATGTGCAGGTAGGCATCCTGCATGTCCAAGGATGCTAGGAAGGCGCCCTGCTTGAGCATGGGTATCAAACCGGGAAGGGTCACCATGCAGAAGCATTTGTAAAAGACCAAAGCGTTGAGATTGCTGAGATCCAGTATCGGATGGAGGTCCGCTGTCTTTTTGGGAACCAGAAAGAAGTGGGAATAGTAACCTGCACCTCTCTGGTTCCTCGGTATGTGCTCTATAGCTTCCTTTTCCAGAAGCACGAGCACCTCCTGCTGTATGAGCAGTGCGTGCTGACCTGAATAACAGGAAAGCAGGGGAGGTCTTGACAGTGGGTGGTCGAATTCTATAAAGTGACCTCTCTTGACCAGTTGAAGGACCCACCGGTCGGCGGTAATCGACTGCCACCCTGAAAAGTGTCAAGCGATGCGACCCCCAACCTTTTCTACCTGTTGATCCAGAGGAGGGGCGGAGGCCGGGAAGGAGTCATGCTGTGGCAGCATTACCCCCGCAGGCTGGGCCGGTTTGGTATACCGCTGACCTCGGCCTGGGGAAGACTTAGGTTGGACCTTATGGTGGAAGGTACCCCTCTGCTGCTGGCTGGAACGTGGCTGTTGCCTTTGTTGTCGGCCATGAAAATGGTTCTGGTTCCTACGAAAGGAACCAGATTTGGGTCTGTACACGACCTGTACAGTCCTTACTGCCTTCCCAGCATCCTGAAGCTTGGTGATGACCTTTTCAGAGGGTTCACCAAACAGGACCTCTCCATTATAAGGGACATCCAGGATACTCTTCTGTACATCCGGTGTAAATCCGGATACACGGAGCCAGGAGTGTCTCCGGAGACAGACGCCTGAAGTTGCGCCCCTTGTAGACGAGTCCGCAGAATCATATGCAGCTCTTAACACTTGGGTCCCCACGTCTGACCCTGTGCGGAGGAGGTTTAAGAGCTCCACCTTCTGCTCGCCATCCGGAAGTTTGTCAACCAGGTCCTGACCCTGTTCCCACAGGGCATTCTGAAACTGTACCATATGAGTCAGATAGTTCAGTGACCTGATGGAGCATGCAGCAGCTGCATACATGCGCCTCCCCAGGGCATCCAATTGCTTGGATTCGTGGTCCGGTGGCTGTGTACTCAGCAGATGCTGTGGTTGTTGAGACCTATCATGGGAGGCCGTAATGACCAGGGAATCAGCCAGGGGTTGTTGTGTCAAGAACTGGCCCTCTACAGGGGCCCTGTACAGGCGGTCAGCTTTCTTTGGCAGCATGGTGGTGAAGTGCAGACGCTTCCTCACAGCTTTGGTGACATCTGCAAAGGTGTCCACCAAGGGTGGTACCACCACAGGCTTTGGGTCTTTCTGCCGAAGGTAACGGGCTAGACGCTGTCTCTCGGGATCGAGATCTTCAGTATCCCATCCCACATTCTCCTGGATGTGCCTCATGATTTCGGAAAAAGAGTGATCATCCGGAGGTAACCTGGGCAGGTCTCGTGGGTTGGGTGATGGGATGCTGATCGGAGAAGGAGACCTGGAGGTATCTGAGGTGTCAGGTCTGGAATCATCCCCCTGCGGAGTGGACCGTCAAAGTCTGGGTCGGCTAGGACTGGGAGACCCTGAGGGAGATCTTGAAGGGGGCCTTCTCCATTCTTTGGATCTTCCCTTAGGAGGTGCAGTAGGTTCCTTGGGGGTTGGTGGTCTTCCTGCTGGCCCCTGTGGTGGAAGAGGGGGAGTAGGAGGTGAAGGAGTAGGAGGAGGAAGTTTGACTGGGATCACATCCTTCTTTATTGTGTGCCACCAAAATGTAAAGAGATCTTTGACCTCCTGAATATTCATACTGGACGACAGACCTGGCGCTGGCGGTCTGTCGCCAGTATCGGGCGTCGGGTCTGAGGCTGTCGCCGGGTTCGGCGAAGGCTCCTGTGGAAGCCCGACGTCCTCGTTGTCACCTGCCTGGTCATCAGGCAATGTCAGGTCCTCCTCAGTAGAGTCCCGGCGACTGGTGTCCACCAGTGACGGGGAGGCAGTCTTCGGCCTCGAACGTCTCACTGACGTCGGGCGCTTAGCCGACGTCTGGTCCGACGGACGTTTAGCCGATGGAAGGTCGGAAGCCCGCTTCAGGTCAGTCGTCTGTTTTAGGGACGTCAGGTCCTTAGTCTTCCTGGGAAGGGGATCCGGACCCCTAGGAGGCTGGGAGGCCGATCTGGCATCGGAGTCCTGGAGTCTGTCTGGGGAAGCCTGTTTAGAAAAGGACTTGGACTGGTGACTGTCTGAAGACTTCGAGGAGGCCCGAGAGAGTGTTGAGGAAGCCGAAGGCCTGGAAGTCTTGATGGGATGCAGAGAAGCCAAAGTGCTGCCTGAAGACTTAACCTTTACTTGGGGGGCTGAGAGCAGGCCCTGGAGGGAGAGCGGTCTGAGCGCATGGAGCCTGATCTGGTGTGCGAGTCCGAGGCCTGTTGAGGGGATCTGGACCTGGTCTTCTCCCGATGCTTGTCCTGGTGCTTATGGGACATAGAGGTAGACTTACCTCTAGAGGCAGGGTCTTTTTATCCATGCTTTTTAGCTTTTCTTCCAAGAGGAACCCCTGAAGTGCCTTCTGGCGGCAGACCCGGGTGTGACTGTTTAACCCCTTGCAAAAGGAGCAGGCCTTGGTGTCATGGTCCAGGCCTAAGCACCGCAGGCAGGATGAGTGTGGATCCGTGAAAGGGATCTGTTTGCCGCAGGTGCACTTGGAGGGATGTCCTTCTGAGGAAGGAGTTGGAGATGCCGACATTGAGTAGGTAAAACCATGAAAATTCTAGTCGTCGCTCACTAGAGTGGGACTGTGAGGCCGATGCTGGTGAGTCGACGGCGGGAAAAGAACTGGGGATTGTGGGGGACCGCCCCCTTTTATATGATGCCTGACATCTCGGGCAGTCCCCGCTGGATACTGCTAGCTAGAAAATTTACTTGGAGTCCTGGCGCCTGCCGGCTTCAGTCCTAATGGTGTAACCTGCTGCATGAGCTGTTTCTCGAATTAAGATCTGAGGTACCAAAGCGCCCCGACCATACATCATTTTCCCTGTTACAGAATGGCAGGGGGCCAGAGGGAGGGAAGCATTTTACTGCAAGAGACATTCCTAGAAGATCTACTGTTACGGCAAAAGTCTTTGCCTAACTGATCTATCTTCCATGGAATGGTCTCTTGCAGTAAGTCATTACTTCTGGGAGATTCCCAAGCAGTTATATAGCAGTGGGTGGCTAAATATGGCATTCTGCCGTACGTATAGTGGAGTAATTCGTAGGTCTTAGTGGCATGCACTGGAAAAGAGAGTATATGTCAAAATGCATTGGGTTCTAAGTTTGAACAGTAACCCAAATTTATTTATTTATTTTATGTATTTATTGCACAAATCGGATGTACAACCTTTGAGTCAGAGACTCATTTACAAAGGCACCTCGTCGCATGGGGGGTAGACAACTCTGGAGTACAACAATGGAGAACATTACAGGTGAAATACAATGACAGAACATACAAAGCAATTCCAGAGATACAGTGGTGAGCAAAGGCTTCAAATAAGTGGTGTACAAAGGCTTCAACTAGTTACAATTAGACATATGTAACAATGTATCCCTCGAGGTTCTCGGGGGAGAGGGGGGTGGGTGGTTGCTGGGAGAAAAGCAGTCCAGGAAGACTGTGAACTGGGTCAGGTAGGTATGGCCCAGTCATGGGCAATTACAGCTCCGAGTGTCCGTGAGGTGATTTCAGAGGGCAATTTTGAAGGGGCCGATTTTGGGAATGTTTGTGATATGAATGGGGAAGGAGTTGTACCAGGAGGGGGCTCTGGTGTGGAATGATCTTTGGGCGAACGAGGTCCTGGCTCTTGGGACCTGGAAGGTGGCTTTGGTTGCGTTTCGGGTGGTGACCGAGTGGGAGGCCAATTTTAGGGATGTAGTAACCCCCGGGGGGGGGAAGAGGGGGAGAGCCCAAGTAGTGTTTTTTTGGCTAGTATACAGGTGTGGTAACGCAGGCGCTCATCAAATAATACAATGTTGTTATTTTGTAGTGCTACAATGTAGCAAGTTAGTACTGTTTTCTGCTATGTCTGTTCAAATCATTAGAGAAATGTATCTATTTTGGCATAAATAGGCAACATAAGTAGCAGACACCAAGATTAAACAATGTATCCATTTCACAATGGATTCCACTTTTTTTTTGGTCCATATTATATTATCAGTATCTATTCATTATTTCTCAGCATGTGAGTAATAGCAGGTCCTGTTCGTGGGAGGGACACGAGGGTCCGGCGCACAACAGGCTGAGAGGCATCCCAATGGAATGACCATATTGGCCTGTAACAGTGATACCTCAAAAAGAGGCTAGATGTGTAAAGCCTCATTGGGAAGGCCTCAGTATGATTTCGAATCGAAGCCCCAGAAAAAGGTCTCAGGCCTAGAAGAGGAGACCGGGGCATAGTCTGGAGTTTTTTTATGAGAGGAAGAAGAACCCGGCCGTCCTGAGGGGCGGCCACGGGTTGGATTAGATGTGTTCTTGTCATTCGTTCTTTGCCTCTGAAATTCTCTTTTTGGTTATAGTAATTTCCAGTTTTATGTGAATAATTATACTGTTTTTAGTTGTCTGCCTGAGGCTTGCAGGTTTTCCAGTATCGTTTGTGCCCCAGATCCAAAGAGATGGTCGTCAGAAAAAGGGACATCAGCCACTTTATGTTGCATATCAGGTGCAAGCCCTGAGAGTCGGAGCCATGCCTGACGGCGTATAAGAATACCGACTGCAGAGGCTCTAGCCGAGGCGTTGGCAATGTCGTATCTTGATCTTAATAAATGTCGGGAGAGGGAAGTAAGTGTGCTTATCACGGATATAAGTTGTTCTTTTTCAGGAGATTTAGGTAATTTACTTATAATGTCTCCAGCAGAGGTGCCCACCGTACGCTAGAATTTTAGCATATGTCCCATGTAGTTCAGTATTCTAATACTTCATGTGTTTACAGCAAACACTTTGTTCCCCATATAATCAAAATGTTTAGTGTCTTTTTCAGGAGGTACTGTACTTGTATGTTTAGGTTTGCCAGTGCGGTTGTGAGTGGCTGCAATAACCACGGAATCCGCAGTGGGAATATTTGTTAAATATTGATAATCAAGAGGAGCTTGATAAAGCCTATGCGCTTTTTTAGGTAGCTTCTGTGCAGCTATGGGTTGACTCCATGCTTCAGTCATCGCATTTCTGAATGTTGGTATAAAAGGAGGGACTGCCAGGGTAGGTTCTTCCAGGATGTCAAGATATTCAGCCGTATCTTTACTTAATCTATCTTGTTTTGTTGTGGTAAACCCCATTGCTTTTTGTATTTGTAACATCATTTCTGGGAATGAGGGGTCATTCGGTGGGGAAATGACCTTCAGTGGTTGTAGTATTTCTTCGTCCCAGTACGATGGTATAGAGTATGGGGACTCGAACCCTCTCATGGTAGGGGAACCATCATAATTTGTGCCTTCAGAAGGCTCCAAAACTGTATGAGAATCTGATAAATATTCCTCAGAATATTCATGAGGAGGTATAAATGTCGAGCGTTCTGACTCAGTACGTGCCTCTTTTGATGGAGGCAGAGATGCAGTTTGTGATTTAGGGTCATAATCAAAACCTATAGAATTCAATACATTATTTACAATTTCTTCTATATTTGGCATTTGTGAGGGTGGAATTGCCATGTAAGCGGGTTCTGAGCCCTGTGTACTTGAAGTCGGAGGATCAATTTGTGCCTCCTGACAATGTGATCCAGAACGTCTTTAAGAGTTTCGTCTATCAGAAACTGGATTCTGAGCACCATGCATGAGTGCAAATGAGGCTGGTTTGCCTCTGTGTTCCACAGTATATGATCCTTTATTTTGTGGAGATGCAGCCCCATAAGTATCTTTTGATACGTTTTTATAAAATATTTCACGGTTTTATTGTTATCAGGATCTTCCATAAGTGTATTATATGCTGGTAAATGTACTGTTCTACGGTGCAGGGACTGCTCCATCGACAGTAGGATCAGTCTCGTTGACGGATGAGGAATAGGAGCATGCCCCGTCGATGTTGTAGTGTGTCTTATTGATGATGGATAAGTGAATGCATGCTCCGTCGACGGTGGAATACTCCTTGTTGACGATGGGGAAATCAGTGCATGCTCCGTCGATGGTGGGTTGCCCTTCGTTGACGACAGAACATTAGAGACATGCTCCATCATGATGGAAAGTGTGTCGTCGATGATGAGAAGGTAAATGCATGCTCGGTCGACGGTGGCATACTTCTTGTTGACGATGGAGGTTTAAGAGGAAGCCCAGTCGATGGGGAAGCAAGTAGAGTGTGCTCAGTCGACAGATGAGCTGTTCTTGTTGACGAGGATGTCTTATGGAGGCCTCTCGACGACGGGGGAGTGTGTCCTGTCGACGATGAATGAAGTAGGACCTCCGTCGTTGACAGTGCATGCGGTTTCATCGACGGGGGAGCTGAGGAATGACGTCCCGTTGACGAGGAACATTCCTTTCTATGTGAGGTTGAACTTCCATGTTCTTTTGATGAAGAAGTGCCTGCTGTCGATAGGGGGATATTGCCAATCGACAAAGAATGTTTTCTTAACGATGCATGTTTAGGAGATATGACCGTTGAAGGGCGGTCAGACAGGACTTTAGGTGAAGGTATTTCCTTCCCTATTTTGCTTCTTGAAGAGGACTCGGAGGTTTTAGAGCCCTTTGATCGAGAACCTTGAGTCTGTAACAGGGAAATATCCATTGTAAAGCTCTTGGTCGAGCACATGAAATGGTGCCGTGTATGAAGCCCAGGCACCCCAAGCTATGGGTTCAATCCACGTCACAGACTGCTTGCAGAACAGTAAGCTGCTATCAGAACTGAAGCCGGCAGGAAAATGAACAGAGACTACCAGGGACCACCCACTTTTATAGGCACAGCCCAGAAAGTGAGGCCATGTGGGTGGTACCTGGTGTGGAGACTGCTAGAAGAAACTGTCGTGCAACAGCACCACCTATCTGGAACTCCCAGAAGTAATGACTTACTACAACAGACCATTCCGTGGAAGATCTCCTGTTACAGGTGAGTAACCTGTTCTTCTAGGAGCATGGATATGCTGTTCATCCATACTCACTGGCAGACTCCTAGCAGTTCTCCAGGAGGAGGGAGGCAAGGCGCACACCCCCTGCTTAGGGAACAGAGATTGGAGAACTGAGGCCCCAAAACCAGCATCCCAGCAAGACTCAAGGTCAATGTGATAATGGGTGAGGAAGGCGTTTGCTCACTTCCAGGTAGCAGCCCAGCAGATTTCCTGGATAGGGATGTCCCTGGAAGAAGTCACCGATGCAACAGTATGGCGGGTAGAATGAGCTCTTATCTCTCTGGGAGGTTCCTTGCCCGCCAACTCAGCACAGACCTATGCAAGATGTAATCCACCTAGCAATGCTCAGTTAACTGCAGGTCTGCCAGAAGCGGCTTCAGCATAGGTGACAAGAATGTTAGCCCCCGAATAGGACAGAAGGTCCAGGCCCTTGCCCTGACACCAAATGGAAAACCTTTTCCATTTAAAGGCATAACACTTCCTGGTCAATTCCTTTCTGGATGCCTCCACCACGGTGTAGAAATCTTCGGAAAGACCCAAAGCCCGGAACTCTAGACACTCAGGTACCAGGCTGTGAGGTGCAGGGACTGAAAGTCCGGATGGAATACCTTACCCTGACTGAGTGATATCAGGTCTGGGCATGTGCAAAGCCACTCCGGGGGCCTGCAGCTGAGGCTGAGGAGATGGACACCAGAACTGACGCGGCCAGTCTGGGGCTACTAAGATCACCTACACCTTGTCACTCCTCACATTGAGGAGCACCTAGTAGATCAAGGGAAATGGAGGGAAGGCGTACAGGAGGCCTGGGGTCCACGGCCTCAAGAAGGCATCCCCCTGCAGCGAGCCCTGCTGAGGGGGGGCGTGGGCACGTAACAGCCTCAGCTTGGTGTTGACCCTGGAGGCAAACAGGTCCACCATCGGTTTCCCAATGGGAGAACAAACTGTACGCTACCTCTGGATGGAGAGACCAGTCATGGGATGTCTGGCCTAAGCAGCTGAGAGCATCCGCCAGATGGTTACAGGCTCCTGCCACATGGATGGCTAGGAGATCCTCCTCCTCCAATCGGCTTATGAGGGTCCAGATGTGGAGCACCTCCTTGCACAGCAAACGGGAGTGTGTACTGCCCTATTTGCTGAGGTAGTACATGGTTGTGGTATTGCCCGCCTGGACTTTAACCACTTGACCCTGGAGCTGAGGAGCGAAAGCTGACACCGCCAATCTGACTGCTCTGAGCTCCAACATGTTGATGTGGCATCAGGACTCCTCGGGGGTCCAGAGCCCATGGGCCCTTTTGTCCCCCATGTGGGCTCCCCAGCCCATGAGAGAAGCATCGGTTGTAAGAACGACCGTTGTTGGCTCACGGCGGACAAATGGGATCCCTTCCTGCAACCGGTCTGGGGCAGTCCACCATTGGAGAGCATCCCACATCTTCTGTTTTACAGTGATCAGCTGGTCGAAGTGACCGTGGAACCGAGTCCACTGGGTGGCCAGCTCCCATTGGAAGGGGCGCATGTGCAACAGGGCCCAACGGACCACTGAGGTGCACGCCGCCATGTAACCCAGAAGGTGCAGAAAGTCCCGGGCAGGGTGCAAGTGCCCAACCAGAAATGATTGGGCAAAGGAGGAAAGAACCTCCGCCCTGTCCACCGGGAGACGAACTCTGGCTTGACAAGAGTCAAGCTCTGCCAGGATGAAGCCCATCACCTAAGAAGGCACGAGTTCCGACTTGGCCTCGCTGATCAGAAGGCCAAGTTGGGAGCAGGTCTGGAGGGGCAGGTCACTGGACCTCTCCACCTCCTGCTGGGTGGAGCCTGCTAGAAGCCAATCGTCGAGGTAGGGGTAAATTTTGAACCCCCCCACCACTGACACTGGAGATAGGCTGGCCGAACGACATGGCTCGGAACTCGTACAGGGTCCCTCCGACCCTGAAGCGGAGGAATTGCTAATGGGATGGATGAACTGAGACATGAAAGAACGTGTCCTGCAGATCCAGTGAACAGAACCACGTTTCGCTCCAAGGATGGAATGATCTGGGACAGAGTGACCATCCGAAAGGTGCGTGACCTGAGATATTGGTTCAGTTTCATGCACATCTAGAATGGGGCGCCAGCCCCCCGTCCGCTTGGGCACCAGGAAGTACCTGGAGACAAAGCCTGGGTCTGCTGGAGGATCTGCCACAGGAGCTACTGCCTCCTTGAGGAGAAGCTGAGCGACGTCGTCTCGAAGAGCTGACTGGGTCTGAGCGGATATTCATTCCTCCTGAGGGGCACAGGCTCGGCAGTCAGTGACTGACCACTTCGAGGACCCACCTGTCGGAAGTGACAACAGACCAGGCGGAAAGGAATTGGTGGATCCGGACCCCCATGGAAGGACCCAGAGCTGGCATGACGGGAGACAGGGTGGCAAACCCTACTGCCCCACATCACTGAGCAGGCTTAGAGGAGGAGGCGGCTCCAGGACCTGAGCCCCGGCCTCCTTTACGGGCCTGTTGGGGTCTGGACTTGGTCCAAGGGTGCCAAGCTTGAGCCTGTTGCTGATGCTGGTGCTGCAGTCCCCCTTGAAAGGAGGACTGCTGAGCCACAGGAGAAGAATGCCGAAAGGGCTTCTTCTTCTGCTGGTTCTTGCCCGAAGAACCCTTGGCAGAAGTAGCATCCAAGGTGGCATTGGACTGTTCAATGCGCTGAAGGTGACCAGCCACTCCCGGACCGATCAAGTCATCCCGAGGAAGGGGACGTCAGCTAGTTTGTGCTGAGTATCCGCCAGAAAGGGGAAGAGCCTCAGCCAATCCCTGCGACAAGAGGCAACTGTGGCAGCCATTGAGCGGGCACAGGAATCCCCAATGTCCAGGGCCATCTGAAGCTGCTGTTTGGAGCTCAGCCCCGATCCCGGACTTGCTTGATTGTAGTCTGCATGTCCGCAGGGATATGTGGGAGGACTTCATCCAGCGACCTGAGAACGGCGAGAGAGAAGTGTGCCATGATGACGGCCGAACTTGCCTGATGAAGGCCCAAGGAGGAAGCCGCATAGACCTTCCTGGCTGAATGGTCCAAAAGCTTGGACTCTTTATCAGGAGGTCAGTCTGTATCGGCAGAACTGCCAGTACGCCCGAACACAGAGGCAGTCACCAGGCTCTCGGCCGAAAGATGCTCTGTGAACCCCGCTAGGGACCCCATGGGCACTGTGTACTTGTGAGTCATGTGGTCAGATGGAGCTGGACAAGAGGCAGGACACTGCCAAAGTTCAAGTGCCGGGCCAACAATGGCCTCAGCCACAGGAAAGGCCTCCGTCGGGGTATCCCCTCTCTTAAGGATGTCCGTAAGAGGGTATTCCGCCTTTTTCTGGATAGGCTCCAGGGGCATCCCTGTAGATTCAGAGATGAGGCGAAGGATCCCTTGGAAAGATAAGGGACCTTCCTCTGTCTCTAGGCCAGCGGTCGATTCATTATTCCCTGGATGAGAGTGTAAACCGGTGACATCCGAATACAACAGCCTACCGCCCAGGTCACCTTTGACTTGCCAGGGGCAGTCAAGGGTGACCGTGACCGAGAAGCACTGGGGAAGCCCGGTGTCCGGCCTGTCTTCCTTGGAAGGAGCCCCTCCCACAGGCTGTTTAGGTGGTGGTTCCACCACAATTGGTGGAGAGACCGTTTTAGGCCGAACAGGTGGTTTTGTCAGCCCTGCAGGTGGAGGAACCGAAGATTACAGCTCCAGAGGAGTCTGCTTCGGCCCAGGAGGCGAAACCAAGTAATGGCCGGGGGTGCGCTTGTGCCCGGATAAATCAGCTGTTGCCACATGAGGTCCTCGTAGCGCCGGAGTTTCCACCGGAGCCTCTCTTCATCCAAGGAGGACGAGGACAACCGATGTTGTCGCCTCTTTTTAGAGTGCTTATGGCTCTTCCTCAGCCTGTCAGTCGAGGTGGTCCTAGACCTCTATCGAGATTGGACAGGCCAACTCGGTCGCTCGGGAGACACCGGCAGTGCCGGTGATTTCCCGGTGTCCGGGAACAATTCCTTGATGGGGACTCCAGAAGGCTGGGTCTCCTCATCTGGGAAAACAAGGACCGGAGTCCTTGCCAAGGAGTCGTCGACTGGAGTTGACGACAGAAGATCGACAGGGTCGATGATTATTTCAATGTCATCTACCACACCCTCGGTCGGCTGGATCGACAGAAGGTCCGTGAAGCCAGCGGCCAAAGAACCGATCTCGACCAAAGTCGAGACCGCGTGCTCCTGGGACTGATATCTCTCCCGCTCCCAAGAGCGTCTTCGTCAAGATGAAGACGTACTCAGATCCTTTCCCCGCTTACGGGATCAAGAAGAGTGCAAGCCCGGAGGCGCCTCTTCCTTGGTAGGGAGAGACTAGCATAACTCCCGGAAGAAACCCGAGAAGGCGGAGCTCAGGTTGAGCGGAACGAAGAAGCTCAGAGAAGTCTCTGCAGCGTGAGCCGCTTCCTCCTCGAACACTTGCATGCATTCCAATTACTCGGCAGATCCCGCAGCCGTGGAAACTGCCCACCGAGCCTCCTTGGATTTCACCAAAAGGTGCCTCTTCTCCAGCCTCCCCAGTTTTAGGCGTGTGAGACAGTCATCAAGGACGTTGGGATGGAAAGCCAAACGTAGACTGCAAGTCGAGGTGTCTTGGCCGACACCGAGGCAGTAGACGCACACGGTATGGGGATCGGTACGCAACATCTTTTGGCCGCACAGGGACTGACGAAATCCATGGGAAGATTTATCTTCCATGATCAAAGATGCAAACTCACGATCGCTAACTTGAACAATTCGAAGTTTCAGTAAAACCGAAGATTTGAAAACCAGGGCCTATAAAATGAGTGAGCATGAGGAATACAACCTGAATCTTTCAGCGGAAAAGAAGATCTGGCGCCATGGGGCTGGCCGAGGAATATACTAACTGGGTGGAGGAGCCAGCTTGAAGACTTCCAGTGAGATTAAAGTGGAAGAGGACATGCCAATGAGTGTGGATGAAATACAGGTTACTCACCTGTAACAGGAGTTCTAGGAATGGTATATGTTCATCCACACTGTCTGGCAGGTATCCTTGCCGCTTTAAATCTTGCCGGAAGGTCTTCAAGCTGGCTCCTCCAACCCACCCGGGTGGTAAAACTCTCGGCTCCACCCCATGACGCCAGATCTGGCCCGCTGGAAGCTCAGGTTGTGCGTCGAAGCCGGGGAGGTCGGGTTGGTCATGTGGATGAACATATACCATTCTTAGAACTCCTGTTACAGGTGAGTAACCTGTATTTCTAGGGACATGGATATGTTGTTCATCCACACTGTCTGGCAGACTCCTAGCAGTTCTCCGGGAGGAGGGAGGCAAGGCGTACACCCCCTACTTAGGGAATAGAGACTGGAGAACCGAGGCCCCAAAACCAGCATCCCGGCGTGACTCAAGGTAGATGTGGTAATGGGTGATGAAGGTGTGTGCTGACTTCCAGGTAGCAGCCCTGCAGATTTCCTGGATAGGGACGTCCCTGGAAGCAGCCACCGATGCAGCAGTATGGCGGGTAAAATGAGCTCTTATCCCTCTGGGAGGCTCCATGCCCGCCAACTTATAGCAGAGATCTATGCAGGAGGTGACCCACCTGCCTATCGTCCGCTTGGCTGCAGGTCTGCCAGGTGCGGCTTCAGCGTGAGGTGACAAACAGCTGGCGAACCTCTCCTGAATTTCAGCCGCAAGGCTTCCTTAAGTAAGCGAGCGCCCCTCTAGGTCCAGAGTATGGAGCCTATATTCGGCCTCCCGAGGTGTGATTGGGGTAGAACACCGCAGAGTCAACACCTGGTTAAGGTGAAACTCCGACACCACCTTCGAAGGAATTTCGGTGGGGCACAGGACAACCTTGTCCCTGTGGAAGACCAGGTAAGGAGACTTGATGCAGAGCGCCTGGAGCTCTCCCATCCTTCTGGCTGACGGATAGCCACCAAGAAGCGATCTTCCACGACAGGTGAGAGTTCACACTGTGCATTGGTTCAAATGGCTTGCCATGAGCTTTGCCAGTACCAGCAGTAGATCCCACGGAGGTGGAGGTTCTCGCATACCCAGGAATGTGACCAAGGCCTTTGAAAAAGCGCCAGACCACCTTCTCCTGCGCCACCGGCCGTTTCCCAGCCCGCGCTCGTAAGCAGAGAGATGGCTGCTAGGTGCGCCTTAAGGGTCGACGACCTAAGCCCTTGCTGAGAAACGGACCAAAGGTAGTACAATATGTTCGCCAAGGAACAGGAGGAAGGGTCCAGGCCCTTGCTCTGGCACCAAATGGAAAATCTCTTCCATTTGAAGGCGTAGCATTTTCTGGTCGACTTACGGGATGCCTCAACTACACTTGAGGACCTCGCCGGAAAGACCCAAGGCCTGGAACTCTAGCCGCCAGAAACCAGGCTGTCAGGTGCAGGGATTGAAGGTCCGGATGGAATACCTTCCCCTGACTGACTGAGAGCAGGTCCGGGTGAGCTGGAAGCTGCCTCGGGAGCCTGGAGCTGAGGCTGAGGAGATCCGGGTACCAGTACTGGCGGGGCCAGTCTGGGGCTATCAGAATCACCTGTGCCTTGTCCCTCCTTGCTTTGAGAAGCACCTTGTGCATCAAGGGGAACGGGGGAAAGGCGAAGAGGAGGCCCGGGGTCCATGGCCTCGAGAAGGCATCCCCCTGCAGCGAACCCTGATGAGGGGGGCCGGCATGGAACAGCCTCAGCTTCGCATTCTCCGTGGAGGCAAACAGGTCCACCTGAGGTGTGCCCCAATGGGAGAAAAGATCTTGTACTACCACCGGCAGGAGAGACCACTCGTGGGACACAGCCTCTATCCGGCTTAGGGCATCGGCCAGGGTGTTGGAGGCTCCTGCCACATGAATGGCTAGGAGATCCGCCTCCAGGTTGCGCACGAGTGACCAGATGCAGAGAGCTTCCTTGCATAGAAGCATGGAGCGCATCCCGCCCTGGCGGTTTAGATAGTACATGGTTGTGGTATTGTCCGTCTGACCCGGACCACTTGACCCCTAAGAAATGGAGCAAAGGCGGTGAGAGCTAGGCGGACGCGAGCTCAAGCAGGTTGATGTGGCATCGACTCCCACGGGACCAGAGACCGTGGCTCGGTGTTCCCCCAGATGGGCACCCCAACCCATCAGAGAGGCATCGGTCGATAGAGAGACCGTCGGCTCGGGGCGGACAAACGGGATGCCCTCCTGCAGATGAACTGGAATGGTCCACCACTGGAGAGCGTTCCACATCCCCTGGGTCACCATCACTAGCTGGTCCAATGGATCACAGCGTTGGGACCACTGGCTGGCCAGCCCCCATTGAAGGGGGCGCATGTTCCAGAGGGCTCAACGGACCACGCTGGTACAGGCCGCCATGAGACCCAGGAGGCGCAGGAAGTCCCGGGCAGGGCGCGATTGCCCAACCAGAAATGATTGAGCAAAGGAGGAAAGAACCTCGGCCCTGTCCGCCGTGAGCCGTGCTCTGGCTCGAAGAGAGTCGAGCTCTGCCCCGATGAAAAGAATCACCTGCTTTGGCTTGAGTTCCGACTTGGCCTCGTTGATGAGGAGGCTGACCTGAGAGCAAACCTGGAGGGCCAGATCTCTGGACCACTCCACCTCCTGTCTGGAGGGGGCTGCTATCAGCCAATCGTCCAGCTAAGGGTAAACCCGGACCCCTCGGTGCCGCAGGAATGCTGTCACCACTGCCATGCATTTGGCGAAGACCCTGGGAGCTGGAGATAAGCCAAAGGGCATGGCTTGGAGCTCGAAAAGGGATCCCTCCGCTCGAAAGCAAAGGAACCTCTGATGTGACGGACGGATAGGGACGTGAAAGAACGCGTCCTGCAGGTCCAGAGAGCAGAACCACACGCCGTGTTCCAAGGATGGTATTATCTGAGCCAGAGTGACCATCCTGAAGGTTCGAGACCTTAGGAACTTGTTTACGTCGAGAATGGGGCGCCAGCCCCCCGTCCGTTTCGGAACCAGGAAGTACCTGGACATGAACCCCGGGTCTGAGGGAGGGTCTGCCACCTCTCTGATCACCTCCTTCTCGAGGAGGAGAGCAAGGTCGGCTCGGCGAGCCGACAGCGAGGCTTCAGACCCCGAGGTGCGACGGCTCTGAAGGGTGGGGCCTGCTCGAACTCCAGAGGCAGGCCCTTTCCCACCACCTCCAACACCCACCGGTCTGTGGTGATAACGGACCAGGCGGAAAGGAAGTGGCAAAGCCGCCCCCCCGCAAGGGGCACCTGGGGTGAGGTGACGGGGTTGGGGGCGACACCCCTCAACCCATCACTGGGCAGGCTTGGAGGAAGGACCGGCCAAGGGACCTCCAGGGCCTTTACCTCCCTGCTTCCTGGAGGAGGAGGAAGCCGAGGGCTTGGGTTTGGGATGCCAAGCTCGAGCCTGCTGGCCCTGACGTTGCTGGGCCGGACGTGCCGCGGGCGCAGAGGAATGAAAGGGCTTAGGCTGTGGTCTGCTGCCTTTGTCCTTCTGTGCGGATGAGACTGAGTCCAAGGTAGCATTGGACTTCTCGATCCTCTGTAGGTGACCTTCCACCCCAGGGCAAAAGAGGTCGGTCCCCAGGAAGGGGACATCCGCCAACTTGTGCTGGGTATCTGAAGTGAAGGTGGATATCCTCAGCCATGCCCAACGGCGCATAGCCACTGCGGCCGCTACTGACCTGGCACATGAGTCTCCAACGTCCACAGCAGTCTGAAGCTGCTGTTTGGCCACTGCTCCTGCCCTGTCCCGCACCTGCCTAACCGTGGTCTGCAGGTCCGCCGGAAGATGAGGAACCACTCGGCCCAGGAGCCCAACAGGGCATGGGAGAAATGTGCATGAGTACGGCGAACTGGCCTGACGAAGGCCGAGGAGGACGCAGTAGACTTTGCACCTGGCATAGTCCAATTTCGGACGCCTTTGTCGGGAGGTTTGTCCACGTCCCTAGCGTTCCCGGCGCGCCGAAAACGCTGTCGGTAACTAGCCCCTCGGCTGAGGGGTGTTCCGAAAAACCGGACAAGGAACCGGTAGGGACCACATACTTCCTGGCCATCCTGGCCGAGGTTGCAGGACAGGAAGCAGGGCGCTGCCAGAGCTCCAAGGCTGGGCCCACTATGGCCTCGGCCACCGGAAAAGCCTCCGTAAGGGAATCCCCTCGGTCCAGTATCTCCGTGAGGGGATAACTGGCCCGCTTAGACACAGGTTCGAGCTTCATCCCGGTGGACTCCGAGATGAGCCGAAGCAATCCCAGATAGGACGAAGGGCTATCGTCCATCGACTGACCTCCAGAGGACTCCAAGTCTACTCGCCTGGAGAAAAGGGAGGAATCGCCGTCAGACTCTGAAGAGTCTGCAAAGAGCTGCCTCGGGCCTGAGCCACCCTCCACCTGCCAAGGTCGATCGAGTGAGGGTAATAGACAGCCTATGGGGCAGTCCTGAGCCAACCGAGTTCTTGGTCGAGCCCCAAATAATGGCTGTGGAGGCGGAGGTTCCACCGAATCGGTGGAGCAGCTGGTTTTGTTGGACAACCGCCTGGGAACAGGCTCTCGGTAAGTCGAGGGGTTGTTTCGCCGCTTCTGGTGACAGCCACTTAATGGCCGGGAAGGCGACGGCATCGGCTTGTTTCCGGTCAGAGGAGCTGCCACATAAGGTCCTTTCGTATCCGATTAACTTACCGTGAAGCTTCCCTCGTCCGGGGGAGGGGACGAGCTGCAGCGCCTAAGACCGACCGCCATGATGGCGGGATCGGCTGGACCGCCAAGAAGTCCGGAGATCGAGAACCCCGCTTTTCCGAGGGCGGTGCGGGAGGGACGGGGAACCGCCTCCCTCGCTCGGAGGGTTCACCCGATGGCTCCGGAACCGAGGCACTGGTAAGCCCATCGATCTCCTTTAACTCCCACCGGGGAACCGGGAGAGGGAATCTCGGTTTCATTAGCGACAACCCGTCCAACGGGTCGAAATGATCTCGACTCGCGTCACGGGAGTCTCTGTCAACTGGCCTGATGGGGACACCGTGAGACCAGTGGCCAGCCGAACGATCGGACCAAGTCGATGGCGACAACTCGGGAGAGGGACCTCTGCCTCCCATGAGCGCCGACGGAGGGACTTACCCTTGTCTTTCTTTTTGACCGAGAAGAAGGTCCAGCAGACTTTGGTCCCCTCCCTTAGTGGAGAGGACAGACAAAGCTCCCAAAGAAGCTGTACAAGAGGAACCCAGGGAGAGCGGGATAAATGCCGCGTCGAGGAAGATGCGCTAGCCCGCCTTCTTTCGAGGGACATCATCTGCTTTAGCTGATCCCCGAGCCCACCACCGCTGGAGACCGCCGACGGGCCTCTTTTTGACTTTACCGGAGGAAAACGCTTGGACGCCCAGTTGTAAACGGGCAGCACGGGTCTTCGAGGACGAGGCTAGAATGAAGAGCACAGGTCTTAAGCCTGCGGGTCATGCTCAAAGCCTAAACAGTAGACACATGTGGAGTGCGGATCTGTCCGAGACAGCTTTTGCCCGCAAGGGCATCTCCGAAAACCGTGAGTTGATTTATCCATCGCAGCCGCGAGGGACAGAAGACCGAAGTCTAGAAGTGCAAAAACTTTTAAATTCGCAAAACCGAAGAATTAGGAACCAGTCTTATACGCAGAGTGTTAAGGAGGGAACCTGAGTTTCCAAGCGGTAAGGAAGATCTGGCGTCATGGGGCGGAGCCGAGAGTTTTACCACCCGGGTGGGTGGGAGGAGCCAGCTTGAAGACCTTCCGGCAAGATTTAAAGCGGCAAGGATACTGCCAGACAGTGTGGATGAACAACATATCCATGTCCCTAGAACAACATATTCACACTCCTAGGAGGACTGCTTGGCCCACCCAGTCTGCCCATTTCCCTACCTATTGGATAAGCTGCAGATTCCAGTTAACCAACAGCCTACATCTTCCTAACCCCCACCAGAACTGCCTTATGTCTGTCCCATGCATTTTTGAACTCCTCCACTGTTTTTGACCTCATCACCTCCTCAGGAAGGCCATTCCATGCGTCCACCACCTCTCTGTGAAAATATACTTACTCACATTGCCAGAGCCATCTTCCCTCTATCTTCAAATTGTGCCCCCTTGTTCTTGCACATCTTTTTCTGAAAGATGCCACCCTCTTGGACTTTGCTGATTCCCTTGAGGTACTTGAAAGCTTCTATCATGTCCCCTCCTCTCCTTTCCTCAAGGGTATACATATTAAGCTCCTTCAGCCTCTCTTAAGTATGGCTTCTGGTGCAGAGCGGCACCATTTAGTTTCCTTCCTCTGGACTGCCTCCATCTAGTCTATGTCCTTGCGAAGATGGGGGTTCCAGACACTGCAGAGTACTCTAGATGGGGTCTCACCAACTGTCTGTACAGAAGGATAACAACTTCCTGTTTTCTACTAGTGATGCCTCACCCTATACATCCCAGTATCCCCCCAGCCCTCCTTACTGCCTTCTCACTTTGCTTGCTTACCTTTAGGTCATCTGATATGACTACCCCATGTCCCTTTCCATTTTTGTTGTTAGTACCCCCCCATTGTGTACTCTTCCCCTGGGTTTTTGTTTCCCAGGTGCATTACATTGCACTGAAATTAAGCTGCCATACTTTTGACCATTTCTCCAGCCTTGCCAAGTCCCTTCTCATCCTTTTCACCCCACATGTGCATCAACCCTGTTGCAGATCTTTGTGTCATCTGCAAAGAGGCATACTTTTCCTTCCAGTCCCTCTGCAAATGTCATTTATAAAGACATTAAAAAGGACCAGTCCCAAGAGTGAACCCTGTCGGTATCCTGCTAATAACCCCCCTTTCTTCGGAGTGGACTCTGTTTACTGTTATCTTCTGCGTCCTGTTGTCCAGCCAATGTTTTATCCAGACTACCACCCTGGGACCCACTACCAGACTGGTTAACATGTTTATTTATCTTTTGTGTGGGACTGTGTCAAATGCCTTGCTGAAGTCTAGGCAGATCACATCCACAGCCCTTCCCTGGTGTACTACTTTGGTCACCCAGTCAAAGAAATTTATTAGATTCGTCTGACATGACCTTCCCACTGTGAATCCATGCTGCCTTGGGCCCTGTGCCCCGCTGGCCTCTAGGTACTCAACAATTATTTCTTTCAGAAGTAATTCCATCATTTGCCCTACCACTGAGGACAAACTAACTGGTCTGTAGTTTCCCGCCTCTGCTTTGCTCCCACTTTTGTGAAGGGGAATCACATTCACTCTCCTCCAATCCTCAGGTACCATACCATCCTCCCATGTTTTGATAAAAAGGTTAGTCAGTGATGTCACTAGTTCTCCCCTTAGTTCTTTTAGAATTCTGGGGTGTATCCCGTCAGGCCCCAATGCTTTGTCAGCTTGAGTTTTAGGAGTTCTTTCAGAACCCTTTCTTCCATGAATGGACTGGTATCGACTCTCCTATCCAGAGGATTTCTACTGATTGGATTAGGTACCTTCCCCCCCTCCTCCTCTTTTGTGAATACCGGGCAGAAGTATTCCTTGGTATTCCTGCTTTTTCACTGTCACTCTCTGCCCACCTCCCTCCCCTTTATTAAGCCTCACTATCCCTCCCTTGGTCTTTCTTCACTCACTGCTGTACCTATAAAAGGTTTTATCCCCCTTCTTAACTGAGTTGGCTACCTTTTCCTTGATTTGGGCCTTTGTTATTCTGACTGCCATCCCCACTTCCTTCTGCTTTAACTGGTACAGTTCTCTGTCCTGCTCCTTCTGTGTTTCCTTATACTTCCTGAATGCTATATTTTTCTCCCTATCCTTCCCCACCACCTCTTTTTGAGAACCATAGTGTTTTTTTCTTTCATTTTGACTTATTTGTTTCACACAAAGGCTTACTGCCTCTGTCATGGCAGTTTTGATGCTTCCCCATTGTTCCTCCCCCCCTCCTTCTTGCCTCTTTACTAAGTGCTTTTCTGAAGCACACTCCCATTTTGACAAAGTCAGCCCTCCTAAAGTCCAGTACCCTCACATTTGTATGGCTCGACTCTACAGCCGGGTTTATCGTGAACCACACTGTCTGGTGTTCTTTTGTTCACAGATGGCTACCCACTTCTAAATCTGAGATCCTCTCTCAGTCCCCATTTGAGATTACCAAGACTAAGACGGCTCCCTCCCGAGTGGGTTCCAACACTAGCTGTCTGAGGCATGTCCCCTGCAGGGCATCAAAAATTACCCTGCTCTTGGATGTGGCTGCAGCAAAGGTGTTCCAGTTAAGCATCTGGCATATTCAGGTTCCCCATCAACAGTATTTCCCTTTTTTCTGCCATCCTAAGGATGCCTTCTATCATTTCCTGAGATGTGGGTCTGTATAAAACCCCCATGCAGATTGTGGTGCCACTTCTGGTGTCCAGGGTGACCTACAGTGCCTCCTCTCCTTCTCTACCCGTTTACCCTTTACTTCCGTTGCTTTGATCCCTTCCCTTACGTAGAGAGTTACTTCTTCTCCTCTTCTGCCCTTCCTGTCCCTCCTTTAGACTGTGTACCCTGGTATGCTGACATCCCAGTCATGGTTCTTAGTGTACCATGTTTCTGTGACTACCACGATATCCAGGCTTCCCTCTTCCATCAAGGCCACTAGTTCAGGGAGCTTGTTACCCAGACCATCGGCGCTGGTACTCACTGCCCTCCATTTCTTGATGGCCTTACCCCTTTTAGCCCCATCACTGTCCTTACTGCTTTTGCTCTTTCTTGTTCTTTTTCTGTCTTTTAAATCTCTAAGAGGAACTGCTGATATACTGATTGAATAACCCTTCCTTTATTCTCTTTTTCAGATTTTTTTTTACCGCTATAACTTTTTATGAAGTGTTTTTTTTCTATACAATATATTTTTTTGATACTTCTTTTAATAAAAATGTCCCTCTCTTCTTCGATAAGTGCAGGGGATTTTTAACATCCACCTAGACAGTTACCATGGACAAATTAACCTGGCAATGAAGAACAAAAGGAAGAGAAATGGCCAAAATATATGAAAAATGACTGTGTGTAAATGTTAATTCTTTTCAAACTTTTCACACAGTGACACACTCACAGACTATCTGTTAAAAGCTATCTTGCTATTCCAACTAGACAATTTTTCCTTCTGGAATCTATTGGCAAGACACCACATTCTTACCAACTGGAGATGTAGCCCCCTTAAGTTTCAATTCTGATGCTACAACTCACAGTGTATAAACTATATATAAAACTGCAGGTTAGATCAGAAGAATGTGGCAGAAGTAGGCAGTCTGCAGAGAATAATGTCATCCTGATGGTACTAGCATTTTAATCCAAGAGAAATACATAAAGAAGTAGCTTTACCTTTGTTTGGTCTCCAGTTTCTCCTCCAGCTTGGTTTTCCAACTGCGTTCCAGGTTTTTTCCAGCCAAGTTTGTTCCCACTGATGTGGCTAAAAAACGAAAACATTAACAAAGTGGGTTTGATGAGACTCTGACATTAAAGGACAAGTTTGCAAAAAACACTATATCAGAAAAGAATTCACCTTATAATTCAGATACTACCTATAGTTAACCTTTCCCGTATTCTTTATTACATAGGGAGGTTTGCATAAAAACAGGATACTCTGTCCCATAGACTTCATCCTCATCGGCTGCATGTCTATCTGCAAGTGACATCAAAATCCTTTGTCTGCGATGTCAGCAGAGGATTACGTTGTCACAGACATGCAACAGTCAACACTTACAGACATGCAACAAAAGATGAAGATTACGTGACAGAGAAACATTCATGAAAGTTTTATGAATAAAGAATGAAGGTTAGAATATGAAATATGAACTAAACTGTGTGTACCCATTACATTTTTAAAAACTGTGGTGTTAGAGGCTCTTCAAATCTTTTCAAATACTGTACTCTCTAAAACACCGGCTTTACCTTTAATGTTCATTTTTTTGTTTACAGTTTGCTGACAAGATTGCCCAACTGAGATGTAATATTTTATTTTGCAAATTAAGGACAGTTATCAAGTAACTAATTCAAGGTAAAAAAAATGAGCCTGTGGCTGCAAGGGATTAAAACCTGTGCCCAACCACATGCAGCGTCATCTGCCACTCCCCCCCACCCTTCAGCCCATGGGGATCCACACAGTGTGGGACCTGACAGTGTCGGTGGGGGGGCATTATGCTTGGCGGCAGGGAGACTTGGCGTTTTCCCAGTTTTCTCCCCTGGTCCCAGAGCTATAGTGGGGAAGGGGTGCATGGGCAAGGAGGAGCGAATGTGCTCCCAGAACCACTGCTCCTTTCACGCTCCTGACATCACGTCAGCCTCCTACCATCCACCTGGACACCCAGCCCCCACCTGCTGGCAGCCAAGATGGGGATAACTCACCATCCCAGTCCTGGTGAGGAGAGCTGCCTGGTGAAAGTACAGCTGTGCAAGAACTTACCGTAACAGTAGATCTTCGAGAGGAGCTCTTGCAGCAGGTAGCACCATTAGGACTGAACCCGGCAGGCACCAGGACCCCATGGAAAACTTCTAGCTAGCAGTCATAAGTGGGGGACCACTCAATGATGTCGGCCTGTCCCACAACGTCCGCCTATGGTATAAAAGGGGTGGTCCCCCATCCCAACATTCAGTTCTCCCGTCGGAGACCCCGGCAAGCACAATAATTGGAACACCAAGGTGGTTCCTCTAAACTGAAGAAAAGCTTAAGGTAACACAGATGGAGAAGCAGTCACTAGGGGGAGGGAGGGAGGAAAAGGAGTGCATGCTGCAAGCGCTCCTCCCTAAGATCTACAATTATGGTAAGTTCTTACATGACTGTAGTATCTTACTTCGATAGAGGCTCTTGCAGCAGACAACACCATTAGGACAGTGTCCCAAGCAGTAAAAAGACTGACCCCAGTCAGCTGGAAGGAGGCAGAAGACATCATGAGGCTCTCAGGATAGAAAGCCCTGCAGGACTGCAAGTCCAAAGCCTGCCCTACGCCAAGAGGCAATGTCTAAACTGTAATGCCCAATGGAAGTGTGGACAAAACTCTAGATGGCAGCTGCACAGACATCAGCAGCAGATACATTCCTGAGGGAAGCAAAAGTGGCAGCCATGCCCCTGGTAGAATGGCCTTTTACTGGTCCCAGTAAAGGCTTGTCGTACTTGTGGTAACAATAAACACTACAACTGGTTAACCATTTAGACAAACATTTCTTCGAAACAGGAGCCCCTTCTTTCTTACGGGCAAAAGAAAAAAATGATCATATTTTCTGATCGCACAGGTGTGGTTCAAATAACAATGAAGTACCCAGTGGACATCCAGAGTATGAAGTAAGCCCTTCCCTCAATTGGAATACTCTGGTTAATACACAGGCAGGTGGATGTCTTGATTCAGTGTAAACACCAGCTTAGGCAGAAATTTAGGATTAGTCTGCAAGGACACCCTGTCCTTGTGGAAAACCAAATAAGGCTCTTTATACATCAGAGCCTGAAGCTGAGAAATCCTTTGAACGGAAGTAATAGCAACTAAAAACAGCGCTTTCCATGCCGGCTCAGTGGTGTGGAGGGTTGAGGCATCCGTGCCTTACCTCCTGCCATGCCAGCAACCCGTGTTTGCAGTGCAAGCGGGCTGCCAGCTGGGGAGGGAGAGGAGGCGAGTACTGGGTTGGTGTTCCCCTGACACCTAGCAATGGCTAGGTGTCAGTGTGCCATGAGCCCTAACACAAAAAGGGAGAGGTGGAGCTGCCGGCTGGTGTGCTGTGGGGGAAGCGTGCACAGCTCGGCCAATGCTGACACTGCACGCTCCACCCGGAGGACCAATCAGAACAGGGAAAAAGGGTCCCACATTGAGTAGCATGAGCGTCCGTCCTCTGCAGGCGCTTACTCCAAGAAGGTGCTTCCCCGGAATCTGGATCCTATATAAAGGAGGAGTTGAGTTGGGGATTCCTCACCATCCGGACATGGAGGGGAACCGTGGGGAAGCTCGGCCTTATGTCGGGGTCAGGGGCTGGGAGAATGGCTGGGATGGAGTGCCGACAAGGATCAGAGAGAGGAGAAATAGATTAACAGCAGCTGGCTCAAAGGGAGGCAAAGCAACCTTTTCTAAAACAAACAAAAGGTCCCTGATGGAAGACTTGAGATGCAGCATACCCCACAAGAAAGTGCGGGAAAGGTCCAGCTAGCCAAGAGTCTTGCCTTCAATAGGTGCATGGTACGCAGAGATGGCAGATAAGTGCACCTCAAGTGAAGAGTAGCTCAGGCCTGAGTCCGATAGGGAAAAGAGGTATTCTAGAATTAGATTCATCAGACAAGTGAAGGGATCCAGGTGACAAGTGCTGGCGCAGATACAGAACCGCTTCCACTTCACAGCATATGTGGCTCAAGTGGAAGGCTTCCCAGCTGCCACTAGAACATCTGCCACCCTGGGGAAAACCCAAAGCGGGCAGCTGCTACGTCTGCAGGAGCCATGCATGAAGATGCAGCGTCCTGAGCGCCGGATATAACAATCGACCTTGATCATGAGTCAGGAGGTTGTGAGTCACTGGAAGTGGAACCGGTGGTTCCCTGGAGAGCTGTTGCAGTAGCGGGAACCAGATGCGTCTCGGCCAGACAGGAGCAATGAGGATCATCTTTGCCCTCTCCGCCTGAAGCTTGATAAGGACCCTCTATAGAATGGGAAATGGAGGGAAGGCGTACAATAATTTCCCTGTCCAAGTGAGAGACAATGTGTTGTTCCAAAAAGCACCGTGCCTTGGAACAAGCGAGCAAAAGCTGGGAAGTTTTGCGTTGGATTTGGAGGTAAAGAGGTCGATTTCCGGATGCCCCCAACATAGGAAAATTTATTCTGCCACTTCCTGATGCAGTTCCCACTCGTGAGCTAGTGTCCGAGACCTGCTGAGACTGTCCGCCAGGACATTTAAAATGCCCGGAACATGCACGGCCACTAGGACCAGATGGTGCTGGACTGCCCAGTTCCACACCCGCGTCGCTTCCCAGCACAGGGGGTACGACCAGGTTACTCCTTGTTTGTTGATATACCAAACCACTGACATGTTGTCCGTTTGGATTAGCAGTGATCCCTTGGGAATGAGGGACTGGAAGACCTGTAGAGCGTACAGAACCACCCTGATCTCCAGAACATTGATATGCAAAGAAGTCTCCAGGCTAGACCACAGTCCCTGGGCTTGGTGTTCCCCTAGATGTGCTCCCCACCCCATGTTCGAGGCATCTGTGGTGAGGGAAGCTAAGGGTGCTGGGCTCCAAAAGGGAAGCCCTAAGGAAAAACTGTGCTAATCCATACACCAATGCAACTCTTTCTGAACCGCCGAGGAGACCAGTACCGAATGGTCCAGGTTATCCAGGAGCTGATCACACTGCACCCGCAAGGACCAGTAAGTGACTCTCATGTGAAGTCTTGCCAGGGGAACGGTCGTGATGGAGGCCGCCATCAGGCCCAGAAGGCGCAGAACCTCTCAAGCCGTGATGGTCCTGAGAGAAGCCACTTTGGAGGCCTGAGAGAGAAAGGTCTCCACCTTGTCTAGAGGAAGAAAGGCTCTGCACTGGACCGTATCCAAGACTGCCCTACTAAACTGTAGTCTCTGGGCAGGGATGAGGGAGGACTTGGGAACACTTACTGTGATCCCTAGTCTGTTGAAGTCCAGGGTGAAGGAAACAGCCTCTAGTAAAGAATCTCTGGACGGGGCTGAAATCAGCCAGTGGTCCAAGTAAGGGAAAACCGCAATAGCCCTGCGGCGCAAAAAGGGCGTGACCACCACCAGGCACTTGGTAAAGACCCGTGGTGCCAAAGACAGATATAAAGGGAGAGTTCGAAACTGAAAGTGCTCAACCTGGAACCGAAAGCGCAAGAAACGGCAGTGGCTGGGGAAGACAGGGATGTGCAGGTAGGCAGCCTGCATTTCCAGAGCAGAGAGACAGTGGTTCTCCATAAGGAGTGGAAGGAGGCTCTGGAGGGTCAGCATCTGAATTTTTTGTACTCAACAAACTGATTTAACTGGCTTAAGTTGAGAATGGGTCTGAGGTCCCCTGACTTTTTTGGAACCAGGAAAAAGTGGGAGTAAAACCCCTTTCTCCTTTGCCGGGGGAAACATGCTCTATTGCTTCCTTAAGAGTGAGTTTACCTCTTCGCGAACGAGGAGGGCCTGGTCCCACAAGTAGGAAGACTTCTTTGGCGGAGTTTCCGGGGGAATTTCCAGAAACTCTATGGTGTGTCCGATGGACACTAGCTGCAGGACCCATTTGTCGGAAGTGATCACCTTCCACTCCTGCGCATGGCGGGTGAACCCCAACTCCCCATCGAGAGAGTGAGGAGGCAGTGGGGATGAGAAGTCAAGAAGTGGCAGGGTGTTCAGGGGAGGACCCCCTGAACATTTCTGGTTTTTGGAGGCAGGAAGGGTGGCTGTACCTGTGGCCCTACGCTTTCCCTGGTGGCGTGCCGGGGCATTCTTTCTCTGCCTCCAGGTCCTTTTCTGAAAGGCCTGCTGCTGCTGAAAGCCCAATGGGTACATTGACCTCACAGACCTAAGGGCAAGGCCCCTGTCCTGTCTGTCTGTGATAATGTCCTTGGTGTCCCCTCCAAAGAGCATCAAGCCCCTAAAGGGGGTGTCCTGAATTGCTGAATGGACCTCGTTGACAAGTCCGGAGAGGCGAAGCCAAGAGTGCCATCTAAGGGCAACGACAGTTGCCGAGGTACATGCTACCGAATCGATGGGAGTCGTAAGTGGCGCGTAAGGCGTGCCTACACAAGACTTTGGAGAGGCGAAGATCCTTGGTAAGTTTCTCCTTTAAGGGCGAGGGGTCCATGGACTGGACTCACACTTCTAACCTGGCCAAGGCAGTCTTTTGGTGGGACACCATGTGGGCCACATAGTTAAGGAACCGGAGGGCGCACTTGGCCAACGAATAAATCTTTCTCCCGAACTGGTCCATCTGCCTCGACTCTTTGTCCGGAGGAGAGGTGCTCATGTGCTTTGGCACTGAGAAGCAGTCATGAGCCGCAGAGATGATCACAGAGTAAGCCTTGGGATGTGCCTTCAGGAACGGGGCATCCTTTGGCGCCTGGTAAAGTCTGTCCGCACGTTTGGGGATAGCCGGGAGAGAATGAGTCATCTGCCAGACGGTAGTGGTGAGGTCTTGGTGAGGTGCAATCCAAGGAGGAATGGGGAGCGGGGACAGAGACTCGAGGTCGAGGTGTTCAGCGAGCCTCTGTCTCATAGGGTCCTGATCCTCAGACTCCCAGTCAAAGTAATCCTTCATGGACCCCAGAAGATCCGAAAAGATAGAGTCCTCTGGTGGAGATTTCAGGAAAATCTTGCCTTTCGGGCCCTTGGGCTCCTCCGGGAGCTCCTCTTAAAGGAAACATAAACAGGGTGCCCAATCTTAGCCCAAAAACCACAGCAGCGTCAGTTACTGTTTTACTCACATAACGCTGCAGTCTTTTTTAGAACAACGTTTATGCTCATGTACAGTGTTCGGTCTCCTTTCAGTCTGGTGTCGTTTTCGGTTTAGAGGCGGCTACGTCAGCAGATGATGTACGTGACATCGCCTCGAGAAAGTTAACAGAATTTTGAATGTGACCTTATAAATATAGCAGATAACTTCATTAGGTTATGTTGCTGAGATCACCCTATACTGTGCGTGTGACAAACCTTATCACACCTGCACAGTATAGGATTTGATGCAGCAGCACTTTTTTTAATGAAGTTATCATACATACTTTATAAGGTCCCCATTCAGAATACAGTAACTCTCGGGAACGATGTCGCTTACATTACATCATCGCGTACAGACGTAGCCGCCATCTTAGGAGGCTACAGGACTGGCTGGTTTCAATGCAGACCGAGAATTTGTTTACACTGTGCCGCGATGCTTAAACCATAGCGACTCGGGAGTGACAGACTTTACACACAAAAGGACCACAGCGTTTTGTGAGTAAAACCCTAAACAACACTACTGTGGTTTTTGTTGGCTGCATTTCCTTGGCATTGTTTATGAGTCCTTTAAGAATCGCCAGGCCCCCTGGCTGGAGCTATCACTATCGCTATCGGTCTCGCCCCCAGGTATCGGGAAAGGAAATGTCTTGACGAAGTCTTCCCAAGACATGGACACAGTAGCAATGGAGGAACTGCTCGGGAAGGGGACCTGGGAGACCGTATGGCCCCCTGCCACCAAGACTAAATTAGACTTAAAACCGAGCAACTGGGGTTGAACATTGGAAGAGTGGAAGGTAATAACCCTGGAATCCCTGATAAGCTGAGTAGGGATTAAACCCAGGGTAAACTGTCCGAAATGACTCAAGTCTGGAATGGGATCCGCCAGGTAGTGGTCCCCAGGGAACCTCTGTGGGTAATTCGGGACAGTTCGGGTATAGAGTAAACTCGTCATCAGATCCAGTGGCGGGGTACCCACGTTGGACCCACCATAAGTACAGCCCCCATCAGGTGAACCAACGCTGGAACCGGCACCACCCGATTCGGCGTTGGAGGCTAAGGGCCCTGGCAGCGGGATCTGATCCGGCATCGGGGCCAGAGGCTGAGGCCAGCTGAAAGGTCCAGGCTGCAGGACTGTCATCGGGATGTCCGGAGGCGGCGTCAGAATCCCGCCCAAAGGCGGAGGAGGGGCCCCCATGGTAAGGCCTGCTGGCTGAGGTGGAGCCTCCTTCTCCTTGACCCCAAGAGGGAAACGCGGAGATGACCCCGTAGCATCGACAATGTCGAGGGGTTCACTGCTATCGTCACCGGAAGTACCAGCCAGAGAGGGGGAGGGTACGGGCGAAGGGAGAGGGGCTTTCTTCCTCTGGTTCCGCCGGACGCCGGGTGAGGTGCGTTAGGCTCCCACGGGGACCATACCCATGCGACCGTCAGGGATGGCCCTCTTAGTGGGTGGAGTCGGGCGGGGAGAAGCCCTGACCGACTTATGGGCACCAGTGCGGGGCAAGTACCCACAGCATGGAAATCGACTTGGTGGCATGTCGATCCCCAGAGGGAGCTAGAGAGGCCGACTTGTGACTGTGGCGGTACAGTCGCCAGAGGAGCTGGATTTGACCGGGCGGACCCATACGGCCCTTACCAAACTTACTGTCCGATTTTCAAGCGGCAGCTTGGCCATACTTTGTCGATGGTCGCGAGTCGTCTGCAGAGCACTCCTGCTCCCTGGATTTCTCCTTATGCTTCTTGGAAGGTGAAGATTTTTCAGCCGAGGACTCTCTCAACTGGTCCATCTTCTTTCCAAGGGAAGCCAGGCGGGCTTTTAAAAGATGGGCCTCCAAAGCCTGCTGTCTCCTTTTCTCTGTGGCCTGACTGAAGGTCTGGCACTCAGGGCAGGAGGAAATAGGATGGTCCGGGCCTAAACAGAGGACGCACTTGAGATGACCGCTTTTCAGCGGATCATGTGCCACAAGACAAGCAATTTTGGTGAAGACATCAAGAAATAAAGCGACAAAAGGCAAGGAAAAACTGCACAAGAAACTTTCACGACGATCGCTAATGGAAGTCTACAATACAACTGACACGGCAGGCGACGGCAGGAAAGAACTGGAGGGCGGGTGTGGGGACTGTCCACTATATACAGTCACGCTGACGTCGGTCATGTGACGTTGAGTGGGTGGTCCCCCATCAGGTATTGCTAGAAAAGTCTGCAGTGCAGCCTGACGCCAGGTGGCGCCAGTCCTATATGTGATAACCTACTGAAGGAACCCTCTCAAAGTAAGATCTGAAGAATCCATTGGTCTGAGGTTATTTTGTGCCATCCCTCTAGGTATAGGAAAAAATGACCCTCCCCACCACCTACCCCAGGGTCTTGGCCTGGGGAAGGGGAGTCAGGTAAGGAGCCAGGCTAAGTCATCAGGGATGGGCAGTGTGGCCTGGGAGGTTCTAGGGGCCCTAGGGGTGGAACCTCCAGTGACTTGGGTAGTGATTTAGTGCCTGAAGGCACTTCTGGGCTGTTGGCCCATGAGTTGCTGCCTGAAGGACAGATGAAATGACTGCCACTGGGTGAACTTAAGAGTAGTACATGGTGTGTTCCGAGCACAGAGCCTTGCCCAACTCCTGTAGATGAGTGATAATGTTCTGGGAATCCTCGCCGAAAAGGACAGGACCTCTGAAAGGGGCATCCAGGATTTTGGACTGCACGTCAGGAGTAAAACCTGAAACCCTAAGCCAGGACTAGCAACAAATACAAAAGTACAGTTACGTAAGTACTTACCGTAACAGCAGAACTTTGAGAGGAGCTCTTGCAGTACGCTATTACAATTAGGACTATGCCACAGGCACTAGGACCCACCGGGAAAACTCTTAACTAGCAGTACCAAGCAGGGCCTGCCTCCCGTCGGCTCTGCCCAGACATCAGCCATGGTACAAAAGAAGGCAGTCCCCAGCTCCACCTCAGTTCACCCACCGAAGACCCGTAGACAGGCTCAGACAGGAAGACCAGGCGGAAGCACACTGAAAAAGATGCTGAAAACTCACCAGGGGGAAAGAGGGCGGGAAAGCAACACCTGCTGCAAGAGCTCCTCTCTAAGAACTACTGTTACTGTAAGTTCTTACACAACTGTACTATCTTACTTCAAGTGGGAGCTCTTGCAGCAGGCTATTACCATTAGGACAGAGTCCCAAGCAGTCCCACGAGAAGAAATGTAATCAACCCTTGGAGGTGGCTGAAAAGCAGCAGTGCACAAACAAGGTACACTAAGAGAGAAGTCCCTGGAAGACCGCTAGGCCATCCTGGCCGAGGCGCAGGGCAGGAAGCAGGGCGCTGCCAAAGTTCCAGTGCTGGACCCACTATGGCCTCGGCCACCGGAAAGGCCTCGGCCGGAGAATCCCTCGGTCCAGAATCTCCGTGAGGGATACCTGGCCCATTTGGAACGGGTTCGAGCTCCATCCCGGTAGACTCGAGATGAGCCAAGCAGTCCTAGGAAGGACGACGGGCTATCGCCCATTGGCTGACCTCCTGAAGACCCAAGTCCAGTCGCTTGGAGAAGAAGGAGGAATCATCTTCGACTCGGAAGAGTCCTCGAAGAGCTGCTCTGGCCTGAGCCAACCCTTCACCTGCCGAGGTCGGGCGGGAGTGAGGGTAACTGACAGCCGATGGGGTAAACCCTTAGCCGACCGAGAATCCTTGGTCGGAGCCCCAATTGGTGGCTGTGGAGGCGGAGGTTCCACCGGAATCGGTGGAGCAGCTGGTTTTGGCCGAACAACCGGCCTGGGTATAGGCTCCTCGGACAAGTCGAGGGGTTGTGTCGGCCGTTCCGGTGACAGCCACTTAATGGCCGGGGAAGGCGCCGGAGTCGGCTTATTCCCGGCCAGGAGGAGCTGTTGCAACATAAGGTCCTCGTACCGTCGACGTAATTTACGCGCGGCCTCCCCTCATCCGAGGAGGAGGACGAGGACGAGCGGTGACGCCGCCATCAAGGTGCCGAGACCGAGACCGCCTATGATGGTGGGGAACGGCTGACCGCTGAAGAGGTCCGGTGATCAGAGTCCCGAATTTCCGGGTCGGTGGCGAGGAGGTGTCGCCAGAACCGCACTCCTTCGCTCGAAGGTCCATCCGAGGGCTCCGGAACCGGAGGCCAGGCGAGCCCACGGGATCCTCAACTCCTCCCGGGGGAACCGGGGAGAGGGGAATCTCGGCTGCTAAAGGCGACAGCCCGTCCAATGGGTCGAGAAAAATCTCGACTTCATCAGTGGGAGTCTCGGTCAACTGACCTGACGGGGACACCGTGAGGCCAGTGGCCGAAGCCGAGCGGTCGACCGAAGCCGACGGTCGACGGCCCGGGGAGAGGGACCTTTCCCGCTCCCAAGAGCGTCGACGGAGGGACTTACCCTTGTCCCTCTTTTTGGACCGAGAAAAAGGTCCAGCAGACGCAGGCCCTTCTCCTTTAGTGGAGAGGGACAGACAAAGCTCCTTAAAGGAAGCCGTGTAGGAAGAACCCAGAGAGAGCGGGATAAATGCCGCGGCCGAGGAAGATACGGCCCGCGCCGCCTCCTCTTCGAGGGCGACCATCCGCTCGAGCTGATCCGCCGAGCCCGCCGCCGCGGACACCGCCAACCGGGCCTCCTTGGACTTCACCGGAGGGAAACGCTTCTCGGGACGGCCCAGTTGCAATCGGGCAGCACGGTCTTCGCGAGGACGAGGCCAGAAAGATGAGCACAGGTCGCAAGCCTGCGGGTCGTGCTCAAGGCCTAAGCAGTAGACACACGTGGAGTGTGGATCCGCCCGAGACATCTTCTGCCCGCATGGGCATCTCCAACCGGGAGTCGATGCATCCATCGCAGTCATGTAGGGATCAAGACTGAAGTCTTTTGCAAAATATTATTTTAAATCCGCAAACGGAGAAATAGGAACCAGTCGCATAAGCGCAGAGCGTTAAGGAGGAACCTGAGCTTCAAGCGTGAAGGAAGATCTGGCGCCATGGGCGGAGCCGAGAGTTATACCACCGGGTGGGTGGAGGAGCAAGCTTGAAGACCTTCCGGCAAGATTTAAAGCGTGCAAGGATACTGCCAATGAGTGTGGATGAACAACATATCCATGTCCCTAGAAACAGCTATTATATTTTAAACTTATCTGCCGCCTTGTCTGGGTGGCTGCTAAGTTCACTAGAAAACTTTACTTACTTAGTAGCTCCACCACTGACTTCATCATTGTCAGATGAAGAGGATGTAGAAAAGCAGGAAAAAGGCGGACTCGTGTGATTAGGACTGCCTCCCTGAGCTGGCTGGATTGGAGAAGATCGTTCATACAATGGCGTATGTTTTCCTTCAGGAGGAATGTTACTGTAGTTATTCTGTTCGGATGGGCCTTTTCCGCTGGTGGCTTCCTGCGTGAGGTTGGATTCAGATGTGTTGCTTGTGTATGTACCTTGGCTGGTAACACCACCTGGACCAGGTGGCTGCTGGGTCTAAAAAAACATAAAATACAGAAGCCTGGCATTATAAAGGAACAATGTTGCTTATAAAAGGAACAGAGCACATTACTGAAACACCAGGACCAAGTCTGTTGTGCTATATATTCAAAAAATTAAACAATGGCAGGCAGACAAATGAGCACCAACGGAAAACACTTGGCATATGAAACGGAGTACAGCAAAAACAATACATTTATTACCAAAAAAAAAATGCAGTGCAAACTTGCTCACCAAATTAGGTGCTTGGAAAAGACACCACAATACAGTCACAGGTTATGCCGGAAATTAATTAACATTTCGCTTGGATACTTCCAAGCTTCAGAGTATCCAAGCGTAATGTTAGTTCATTTCCAGCATAGCACGTGACTGTACTGTGGTGGTTTTTCCACGCACCTAATCTACTGAGCAAGTTTGTACGGCACTTTTTTGTAATAAACAATGTTTCTGCTACACTCCATTTCATACGCCAAGTGTTTTCTGTTGGTGCTCATCTGTCTGCCTGCCATATATAAAAGAACCTTGTTATACTATCCATCAGTCTCTGTCTGGCTGGCTCTCTTTTTTGACTGTTTCAGTCAGTCGATCCATCTTGCTTAATGTTATTGGTCGATCTGGTCACATGATATAAAACAGGCCCCCTGTTCAGAAGCACTGCAAGAAAACCTGACCGTGTACAGATCCGCTCTACTTCAAGCCAGGTTCAGCAGCACCTCTGGTCCTTCTGACCCTGCAACGCCCTGTTCTACTCCAAGCCTCACTCAGCAGCACAACTGGCACTCCAGGCTCAAGTCTGCTTCAAGACTTGTTCTCACCATGACCACCAGCCACTCCACCCTTAGAGAGCTCTGATCCGACAACAGCTTTTCAATGGCAACGTCACCATCCTGCCTTCAGAAAACCCATATCCGCCAAAGCTGCTCAAGAACAGATGATCCCTATCAGTAAACTGCCCAACACAAAAAAGATCTCCATTAGCAGTCCGAGTAACAGCAGCAGGTTTCAAGAGTCGCACCAAGAGTAGGACAGTGGAGTCAGAAAACACTTCAAGGTTTAATAATGCAAATACAGACTGAATATTACTTGGCACATAGTGAAAAACTATGGGTTCCTTCGGAGGACAAAGTGACCTCCAAGAAAGGGAGGTTTTTGTTTGTGCCAAGCATCCATATATGGCTCCATTCACCTAAAGAAGCTCTGCAATTCAGACTGCCCTTTAATAATGTTTCTGTTTTCACTGTTCACTACAAAATACATTTTTTAGTTTTACGTTTCCTTTTTGAGAGTTAACGAATCACATCCTTGCAACATCTCTGAAAAGTCCATCTAAAAATATTTAAATGCCCACTACTGGTCTCATACTATAGTGCCCTTTGTTTAAGATATAATGCTCACTGAGACAATAGCCCCACCTCCCAAAAGAAACTTGGGGGTCCTAGTACATGGTCCGAGGAAAAGGGATACACTACTAAGGTGAAGTCAGGTTCCCTAATAGCGAAAAAAAAAAAATTCCATAGGGAGGGAGAGAGACATGTGGGGAATGGTGCAATGCACTGGCTATGCAGCAGCTGTCTTCCAGGAGACATTCTGAAGGCTGCAATGCTACCCCATTTGCAGACACCTCTCTGCTCTGAGGCAGGAGGTTGCCCGTCTCCAGGTCGATCTGGCAAGGAGTAGGGAACCCCCCCCCCCCAAAACCCAGGACGTGGCAGGGGATTGGGAAATCTCCTCTCCCACCCAGGGACCACCAGGGCCTCTGCCTCAGAGGTTGCCAAGAGTAAGGAGTAGTTGGACTACGGTGGGCTCAAGGAGGGTGAGGGTGGTAGAAGAGGCACATCCCTGCAGGTGTACCTCTCCACAATTCATATGCCTTTCTGCCAGAGTCTTGTTCCTCTATGGAGGCACCCAGAGTGGAGACCAAGGAGGATGTTGGGAACCTCCACAAAGGAGACCCACAGGAGGGTGGCATGGGATCCCACAGGGGAAGGAAACTACTCCTGGTGGAGGACTCAATCATTAGCAGGGTAGAACTGGGGGAGAGGGAGTTAAGGTGCCTGCCAGGCACCATGGCATGGAGGAACAGAAAATGAATCCGCAGGATCGCAGGAGCAGCTGCACAGGAGAGGGAGCTGGATGTCATTATCCACCTAGGGACAAATGACCTAGCTGGGAATGGGATAACAACTGTGCAGAATGAGTTTGTGGAGTCGGGAAGGGGCCTTAGACAAATAGCACGCACGGTCAACTTCTCAGAGGTGTCTGCCTGTCTATGGCATGGGTGAGGCTAGGGTACTCCACACCCTGGTATTCAATGAATGGTTGAAAAACTGGTACAGAGCACAGGGTTTTGGCTTCACTGGGGACTGGGGTCCACCTGGAGGGATACAGGCCTATACTGACATGATGGTCTGCACCTGTCCAGGAGGAACCAGGATCCTGGGTGATGGGTTTAAATGCTTCATTGACAAGCTTTTAAACTAGCCAAGGGGAGGTACTGAAAGAAGCAGGGGAATTAGCCTCACCCCACAAAACAGAGTAGTTAGTGAGGTTAACACCAAGGTAGAGAGGTCAATAGAAGGAAGGGCTGGCGTAAATGGAAAAAATAAGGACAGGGATGGGGCTAAAAGGGGTAAGGCCATCAAAAAATGGAGGGCGATGAGTACCAGTGCCTGTAGTCTGGGTAACAAGCTCCCTGAACTAGTGGCCTTGATGGAAGAGGGACACCTAGATATCGTGGCAGTCACAAAAACCTGGTACACAGAGGACCATGACTGAGGTGTCAACATACCAAAGTACACAATCTACAGGAGGGACAGGGAGGGTAAAAGAGAAGGAGTAGCTCTATAGATAAGGGAAGGGATCAAAGCAACAGAGCTGAAGGGTAAACCAGGAGGAAAGGAGGCCCTGTGGGTCGCCTTGGGGCCAGGAAATGGCACCACAATCCACACAGGGGTTGTATACAGGCCCCCGTCTCAGGAGGAGGAAATGGACAGGGAAATGATAGAAGGCATCCTTAGAATAGCAGAAAAAAGGGAGATTGTTGATGGGGGACCTGAATATGCCAGATGTTAACTGGAGAACATTTGCTACAGCCACATCCAAGAGCAGAGTTATTCTCAATGCCCTACAGGGGGTGTGCCTCAAGCAGCTAGTGCTGGAATCCACTCGGGAGAGTCTTGGACCTGGTGCTCTCAAACGGGAACTGTGAGAGGATCTCTGATTTAGAAGTGGGTAGCAATCTGGGAACAAGCGACCACCAGACAATATGGTTCATAATAAACACAGCCATAGAGTCAAGCCATACAACAGCAAGAGTACTGGACTTTTGGAGGGTTGACTGCAGAATGGGAGAGTGCCCAAGGAATGCACTAGCAAAAGGGAAGGAAAGAAGGAGGAGTAGAGGAACAACGGGGAAAAAAACCAAAACTACCATCACAAAGGCAACATGCTTTTGTATAAAGCAAATAAAACAAAATGAAGGGAAAAAAAACACTATGGTTCTCAAAAGAGGTGTCGGGTAAGGTTAAGGAGGAAAAAGACAGCATTCAGAAAGTGTAAGGAATCACATAAGGAGCAGGACAGAGAAAGTACAGTTACTTAAGAACTTACCATAACAGTAGATCTTCGAGAGAGGCTCTTGCAGTAGGTAATTACATATAGGATTGACACCAGCAGGCGGCAGGACCCCACAGAAAAATTTCTAGCTAGCAGTCCCTGGCAGACCGCCCCCCCCCCCCACGTCAGCTGACCGCATCAGGAGACGCCGTATAAAGGGCGGTCCCGACGCCTTCTTCCAGTTCTTTTCCCGCCACGAGCCAGAAAGGTCGGACGAGAGAGGAGCGGATATTTTCCTCACTGGAAAAGGAGCAAAAGCCTAGAGGATGGAGGGCGGAGAGCATTTACTGCAAGAGCCTCTCTCAAGATCTACTGTTACGGTAAGTTCTTGCGAACTGTACTATCTACCGACAGGGCTCTGCAGGTAATTACATACAGGACTGAATCCCAAGCAGTCTGGAACAAAGAGAGGCACCGGAGGAGGAAAACTACTCCAAAAGCAGTTCTAGCTGTGCAAGCCTCAAGATAAGAAGACTTGCAAAACAGCCAGCCAAGCCTGCTCTACGGCAGAGGCAACATCCAAACTGTAGTGTTTAGTGAAAGTATGGACGGAAGTCCAGGTGGCAGCAGCACAGATGTCTCGCCGAGACAATTTTTGAAAATAAGCCGCTGAGGCAGCTACCTCTGGTGCAGTGGCTCTTCACTTGACCCGGAGGGTCTTGTTATATTTGTCATAACAGAAAGTGATGCAATGAGCCAACCACTTAGACAGACATGCTCGGAAACAGCATTGCTTTCCCTTTTATGAGCAAAAGAGACGAACAATTGATCAGTCTTTCTGAGATCCTTCGTCCTGTTGGTGTAGTATCTCAGAATCCGGTGAACATCCATAGTATGGAGTAAATACTCCCCTTGATTAGAGTACTGCGTAAAAAAGGCAGGTAACTCTGTGGACTGATTGAGAGTAGACTCAGCTACTACTTTAGGAAGAAACTTAGGATTCGTGCGAAGAGCAACCCGCTCCTTGTGAAACATCAACTATGGATTTTACACATCCGGCCTGGAGCTCGGAAATTCTCCGAGCGGAAGTAATGGCCACCAGGAAGAGAGTCTTCCACGAAAGGAACTTCAAATCCGCTGAAGCTGCAGGTTCAAAGGGAGGGAGAGTAAGTTTCTCGAGAACAAAGTTCAAGTCCCAAGGGGGAGCAGGAGTACGAATGGGGCCTCAGATGAAGGACCCCTCTGAGAAAGGTCTTAGAGACCTCCAGTTGAGCAAAAAGTTTGTCCGCTGAAGGAACATGATAGGCCAAATGGCCGCCATGTGTACCTTCAGAGAAGAATGACTGAGAACCAGGTCTAACAGATGACGAGGTATCTCAGAAGTCCCGCTGAACAGGAGAAGGGTTCCTGCTCTGGAAGCAGCCCAGATAGTGAATCTTTCCACTTCATGGCATAAGTGGATCTGGTAGAGGTTTTCTGACCTCCACCAAAATCTCCGCCACTTTGGGAGACACTCCAAAATGGGATTGGGCCAAACCTGCAGGAGCCATGCATGCAGTCGAAGGGATCTGAGGCCTGGATGGACCAGGGTCCCCTGATCCTGGGTCAGTAAACCTCAAGATAGAGGAAGAGGAGGATCCTCTGAGTATTGCGAAGCACAAACTTCTCCACGAGGTGCTGCACGAGCTAACAGCGGGAAAGAACTGGAAGGTGGGTGTCAGGGCCCACCCCTTTATACCGACGTCGGTCACCTGACGTGGGGGCGATCCTCGCCAGGGACTACTAGCTAGAAATTTTTCCAGGTTCTGCAGCGCTTGCACGTCAGTCCTATATGTAATTACCATCATGAGCCCTCTTGAAGTAAGATCTGTACCAGCAAAAGCAGAAGGAAGGGGAAGGCTATCAGAATAGCAAAGGCCCAAGCCGAGGAAAAAATGGCCAACTCAGTTAAGAAGGGGGGATAAAACCTTTATAGGTACATTAGTGAGTGAAGAAAGACCATGGAGGGAGGCAGCAGTGAGGCTTAATGGGCGGGTGTAGGCAGATGGTGACAGTGAAAGGCAGAGGTTTGGGGCGGAATCAGACCGAGTTTTAGTGCAGCAGGTTCAGAACGCTGATAGGGGTTTTACATGCAGGTTTTATATTTGCGGCCCTGAATTTGGCTGAAGTCTGGTACCGGGTTTGATCATGGCGACAGAACTGCGATATCTCACGCATTTAAAGACTTCGCCAGGAGCAGTGCCACGAGGGCTACCAACAAATGGCAGATGTTCTAGTCTCATTAGCAACCTTTGCGAAGTCATCCGAGGTGGACGAGATGTCTGCCAGCGGGTCTGTCGCCATGATGGAGCGAGCGGATATTTTCTGTTAAAATTCCACGGCACCAGGTACTAAAAAAAATTTCTTCTATGTTGAAAGCCCTAATTGGGCGTTTCTGTAGCCGCTGCTGCACTGAGGGACTCAATCGGAGTTTCCCTTTAACGAATACTTCTGTTCAGTATTCACAAAAGAAGAGGAAGGGGACATACCTAAACCAAACAATAGAAGCATTCTGGGTAGGGAATCGATATCAGCCCATTCACAAAAGAAAGGGTCCTAAAAGAACTCTTAAAACTCAAGGTGGACAAGGCAATGGAGCCTGACGGAATTCACCCCAGAATTCTACAAAACTAAAGGAGAACTAGTGAAACCACTGACTACCCTTTTAACAAATCATGGGAGGATGGTGTGGTACCTGAGAACTGGAGGAAAGTGATTCCCTTCACAAAACTGGGAGCAAGGCAGAGGCAGGAAACTACCGACCAGTTAGTTTAACCTCAGTGGTAGGGAAAATGATGGAATCACTTCTGAAAGAAAGAACTGTTGGAGTACCCAGAGGTCAGTGGGGCACAGGACCCAAGGCAGCATGGATTCACAGCGGGAAGGTCCTATCAGATGAATCTAATAGATTTCTTTGACTGGATGACCAAAGTAGTAGTCCAGGGAGGGGCTGTAGGCATGGCCTACCTAGACTTTAGCAAGGCATTTGACAGTCCCACAGAAAAGATTAATAAACAAGTTAGCCAGCCTGATAGTAGGTCCCAGGGTGGTGGCCTGGGTTAAAATACTGTCTGGACAACAGGACGCAGAGGGTAATAGTAAACAGAGTCCACTCCAAAGAAAGTGGGGTTTCTAGCGGGGTACCTCGGGGTTCAGTACTAGGGACAGTCCTCTTTAATGTCTCAATAAGAGACACTGCAAAGTGACTGGAAGGAAAAGTATGCCCCTTTGCAGATGACACAAAGATCTGCAACAGGGCTGATGCACGGAAGGGGGGGTTGGAAAGGATGAGAATGGACTCAGCAAGGTTGGAGGAATGGTCAAAAGTATTGCAGCTTAGATTCAATGCACACAAGTGCAAAGTAATGCACCTGGGAAATAAAAACCCAGGGAAAGAGAACACAATTGGGGGGGGGGTTGTAGTAACAACAACAAAAATAGAAAGGGACCTGAGGGTAGTCATATCAGATTACCTAAAGGTACTGTAGGCAGGCAATGTGAGATGGCAGTAAGGAGGGCTGGGGGGATACTGGGATGCATAGGGAGAAGCATCACCAGTATAAAACAGGAAGCTGTCATCCCTCTGTACAGACAGTTGATGAGATCCCATCTGGAGTACTGCATGCAGTTCTGGAGACCCCATCTCTGCAAGGACAAGGAGGGCAACTAAAATGGTGCAGGGTGTGCACCAGAAACCAAACAAAGAGAGACTCAAGAAGCTTAATATGTATACCCTCGAGGAAAGGAGGGAGAGGGGAGACATGACAGAAACTTTCAAGTACCTCAAGGGAATCAACAAAGTCCAAGAGGGTAGCATCTTTCAGAAAATGAGATGTGCAAGAACAAGGGGGCACAGTACGAAGATTCAGGGGGGATTGCTCAGGGGCAACGTGAGGAAATATTTTTTCACAGAGAGGGTGGTGGACGCATGGAACAGCCTTTCTGAGGAGGTCGTGGAGTCAAAAACAGTGGGGGAATTCAAAAATTCATGGGGCAGACGTAAGGGAATTATAGTGGGGGGTTGGAAGTAGGCTGTCGGTTAACTAGGATCTGTAGCTTATCCAATAGGTAAGGAAAAGGACAGGCTGGGTGGACCAAGCAGTCCTTAGCTGCCATCAATGTCTCTGTTTCTATGTCACAGACCATAATTGTGAGGCAAGTAAAGTACAGTCAGGGTATTTTAGAACATCAAACTAAGCACTGAACTACCTGAAAAATCTAGAAAACCTGTAATAGGAAAAGGTTAAAAAATTAAAAACACAAAAAAAAACTACAAAACACTAAAGATAAAGGTGACGTAAATACAATAATTTTAAACTTTTTACTTTAGTAGAGATTTGCTCATTAATCAGCCTTGAGATCTCAAGAAAAAAGATTAGACAATTCAGTTTAGACTTGATGTTTTCTTTATAACTATGGGCACTGAACACAAAAACAGGCTCAGTATTCCCTTGACTGCATTTGCCTGGCTGCTTGTCTCAAGCGACGTCACAATTCTATGCCTGGAACATCATAATCCATTTACTCAGATGTTGCAGTATTTGCTTCCATCCCACTGGGACCTCAAAATTGAAACTTACATACTCACCGTAATTCTTGATCTTCTTGGACACGCCTCCACCATTTATTCAAACTGCTGAGTTCAGGCCGAAGGCGTTAGGACCCTGTGGGAGCCAAAAATCTTCAGGGGGGGTTGGCTCTGAGATAGGACCACACATGGACAGTGCCACGAGACAGGCTATCTCAGCGTCAACCCTTCAACAGCCTCAGTGGCTTTTTTTTTTTTTTTACACCAAGGAGGTGCAGTGTACACTAACTAGAGAACACTTCACCCAACAAGGGCTTTGGATAGCCCTTTTGACCTGCTTAAGAAGAGTCAACGAAGAACAATGTCTTCACAGCCCAAACAGAAACAAAGGAGTGAAGACCAGGAACATACTGAGTGAGATTTGGGGATGGTGGGTGGGCATATGAATAAATTTTGAAGACTTGTCCAAGAAGATTAAGAATTATAGTGAGTACATCATTTTCATATCTTCCTAGACTTTAAGTGTTCACCATTTATTCATACTGCTGGGTTAGCGTGCATCAAGCTAAAACCAAATCCCCAAGCAGGTGGCAGAAGACTGAGCTCACTCAGGATTTAAGTCCATTAAGGACTGTCCTGCCAAAAGAAGCATTATGCTCCACTAAAATCTCCTACCACTTTTGAGAGACGCCTAAACGGGATTGGGGCTAGGTCTGCAGGAGCCATGCATGTAGCTGAAGGAATCTGAGGCCTGGGTGACCAGGGCCCCTGATCCTGGGTCAGCAAGCCTCGAGATAGAGGAAGAGGAGGAACCTCTGAGTATTGTAGAAGAGAGAACCAGATTTGTCTGGGCCAGAAAGGAGCGATCAGAATCATTCTCGCTCCTTCTGTGGTTAGTTTCTGCAATACTCGTGGGATCAGAGGAATTGGAGGAAAAGCATAGACGAATCTGTCCTTCCAGTCTAGAGACAGAGCGTCGCTCCAGAAAGTGCCTCACTCTGGAACGAGCGAGCAAAAGGTGGGAAGTTTTGCATTTAGGGAGAGGCAACAGGTATACCTAGGAGTCCCCCAAAGCTGAAAGATATCGCCTAGCACCCCTTGGTCCACCCCACTGTGTGCCAGGGCAGAGGAGCCGCTTAGCTTGTCTGAGAAGAGTGTTACGACCTGAACATGAATCGCCGTGGAGGTGAATGTCGTGTTAAGTTGTTCCAGTCCCAAACCCTCATTGCTTCCTGCACAGAGGGTAGGAGCGAGTTCCTCCTGTTTGTTGATGTACCACACCATGCATATGTTGTCCGCCTGGACGGCTAGGTGGCCGAGAAGAATGTATTAGGTGAAGGGCTTGAGAGCATATAGCAGCTCAAGCTCGAGACGCTTGATGTGGAGAGCTTGTTCCAGTCTGGACCATAAGCCCTGGGTCTGATGAGGGCCCAGATGGGCTCCCCAACCTCGCCTGATGCGCCTGTGGTCAGAGTCTGGGAGGGGAGGATGAAAGAAGAGGACCTCGAACAGGTTCTCTCGAACCATCCACCATTGCAAGTCTCACCATCCATGGCGAGATCAGAACAATTGATCTAGGTCGCCCACAGTTGATCCCACTGGGAGGCAAGAGTCCACTGAGAGATCCTCATGTGGAGCTGAGCCCAGGGAACCGCCGGAATAGCTAGTCCGGCTATGAGCCCCAGAAGACGGAGGATCGACCGCCGGAACCCTCCTGCATTCTGATAGCAGGAAATCTGGGATTGAAGAGAGGCCTCCTGTCTGGAGGCAGGAAGGCCTTGCTCACCATCGTATCGAGGATAGCCCCGACGAACTGTAGCCTCTGGGAGGGGTCCAGATGAGACTTGGAATGGCTGATGGTAATACCCAGGCAAGTGAAAACCTGCTGGGTGAGAGAGAGAAAATGCAGGAGTTCCTCCCTAGACGAGGCCGTCAGGAGCCAGTCGTCCAGGTAAGGGAACACCTGTACTCCCATTGTACGCAGGTGGGCCGATACCACAGGCAGGCATTTGCTAAATACTCGGGGCGCCGAGGAAAGACCAAAGGGGAGCGCCTTGAATTGGTAGTGGTCCCCCTGAAATGCAAAACGAAGATACTTGCGGTGAGAAAGGCGAATGGGAATGTGCAGATAGGCATGCTGCATATCCAGCGCACAAAGCCATTGACCCGGCCGAAGGAGGGGCAGAAGGCTCTGCAGAGAGAGCATCCTGAACCTTTTGTATTCCACATAAAGATTCAAGGAACTGAGATCTAGAATGGGTCTGAGATCTCCATCTTCTTTGGGACCAGGAAGAAATGAGAATAGTAACCCGTCCCTTGAAGATGAAGGGGGATGGGTTCTATCGCCTGCTTCGCGAGAAGAGCCGAGATTTCTTCCCGGACCAAAGGAAGATGTTCCCTTGAATAGGACGACTTCAGAGGTGGGTGGCGGGGTGGTTTCTAAAGAAACTCTATGGAATGCCTTTCCGCTATAAGCTGGAGAACCCAAGAATCCGTGGTTATCCTCTCCCAACCCGGAAGGTGGAGGGAAAACCTCCCTCCTACCGGTTCCTCTGGGGGGTCTGGAGGAGGTGGGAGAGGAAAGGAGTCAGGTGGTGTGGGGCAGCGCCGCAGCTGAGGCACCCGCTGCTTTTTTTGGCAGAGGGGGCCTGGCAGCTGCGGGGGCCCCGACGTTTAGTGGCCCGCCTTCCTTGAGGTTTCGCTTGTGGCCGATTCCGTCTGCGAAAAGGACGGCGCTGTTGGTGTTGGGGACGGTACATGGAATCCACGGATTTCAGAGCCTTCCCCTTCTCTTGCAAGTCGGTGATGATGTCTTTGACATCACTGCCGAAAAGCACCGACCACCTGAAAGGTGCCTCCTGAATAGCGGATTGCACCTCTGGGACCAAACCTGACACGTGGAGCCAGGCATGACGCCTAAGACTCATGGCGAAAGCGGAGCTCCACCCTGCAGTGTCCACTGCATCGTACGTCGCCCGCAAAATGTGGCGACTGGCCGAACGAGCAGAACGGACGAGGTCTGCTAACTCCTGTTTGACTTGGGAGTCAGATGAGTCCAGCTTGGATTCCGCCTGGGTAAGGATGGCCTTCTGGTAATCCCCATATGGGCGATTAATTCGGGCCCGACCCCAGTGTGGAGGAGGCGAGATCTTTCTTCCATACTGGTCCAGGAGGCAGATTCCTTATCCGGAGGAGACGAGCTCAGATGATTTGATGTGCCGACCGCCGTGAGCGGCGCCAATCACGACTGAGTCAGCACGAGGGTGAGAGTCAAGATAGTCTACACCTTGGGAGCCTGGTATAGCCTGTTAGATTTCCTGGAAGTGGGGCTAACGCTGACGGTTGTTTCCAAATCATGGTAACAAGGTTGGCGTGAGGCCCGATCCAGGGTGGCACCAAAGTTGGAGCTGTCACAGGCAGGTCCAGACGTTCGGCGAGTTTAAGTCGCTGAGGATCTGGTTCCAAAGAGCACCACTGTTGAACTTCCTGGATTTTTCTAAGCAACTCCGTGAAAGATGGATGCTCCAGAGGAGACTTCGAAGGGGTCCTCAGCCGGGGCTTAGACGGACAGCGGGGCTCGTTGTCTCTTTCAGAGCATCCCTCGGAAGAGTCTGAGGAATCCGAGAGGGAAGAAGAAGCAGAAAAAGAATAAGACTCCCTTACACGACTAGAGGGAAGAACGGGTTCCTTGGATGGTACCCGTAAACGCGTGTCCTGCCCCTCTCGGGATCCAGAGGGAAGAGCCCTGGAGTCTGAGGCGGTGGGAGTGTGCCTCCGACGTGCACGGGAGCCGTGGCGGCACCATCGTGAGCATGCCTCTACCTCCTGGTGAGTTGAGCCTTCGCCTCAGCCCATCAAGAGGCCAGAATCTCCTGCAGATCCACCGGCGGCCGTGGGGGCGGTGGAGGTGGAGGAGGAGGGGAAAAGGTGTATGGGTTGTACCCGTAAGGCGAGTATCCGAAACCCGCTCGCGGAAACCCGGCGCTGGGTATTGTGGCGTCGGGTACTGCGGTGTCAGAAGGACCGGCATCGGGTAATGTGGCGCTGGATACTGCGGTCCCAGGTACGATGGCGTCGGATAAGACGGCGGGTACCCGGGAGAACTGCCGGAGCAGATGGCCCGGTCGGCGGCCTCACGGGCGGGTCCACATTAAGGGGCCCGGAGGTCTCGACAGAAGGGGGATATCCCCTGCCGGCATCAGCGGTACCGGCGTCAGATCTGGTTCTGTCGGAGGAGAGTCTGATGGAGGAGGGAAGATCCCACGCATCGCCTGGGGATGGAGGAGAGAAATCCCTGGGGTTAGGCTGGGGTGACTCAAGGCTCCCCAGACGGCAGCGAAGGCTGCGGGGAACCGCGTAAGACCAACATGGGGGGGGTCCATCGTCGGTTCCATCGCCCGGCGCACGTCAGAGGAGCCAACGTGCGGCTTAGGGGCGAGTTCCCGGCGGGCGCCGGAGGAGCTGGTGTCCGGCTTACGGTAGCCCTCCCCGGAGGTGGGCCGAGGGGAAGGGACGGCCCAGTCCGAGAGGGAAGTGGTCGTGCGCCACCCAGAAGGGTCGGGCGTCTTATCGACCATCTCCATGCGGACATCAGAGGAGCCGACGTCTGACTTAGAGGAGTCGCCCACGCCAGTAGGGCGCAAGCCTGCGACCGAACCGAGGGCGAAGGCCTCCATTCCCTCGAATGCGCCTGCAAGGCCCGAGCGTGAGCCAGAGGGCGGGCCTACGCTTTCTCCAAACCTTGAGGCTGTCCGAACGGTCCTCCGGAGGGCGTATCTGGGCCGCATCTCCAGGCGGGAGACGTGGTAGAGGAGGACTTCTCCCGGTGCCTCTCCTTGTCCTTCTTTTTCCGATGTCCTTCGGGGGAAGTGGACGCCTGCCTCAACTTTTTCAACTCTTTTTCCATAGAAGACATCTTTTTCTTGAGGAGATGGGCTTCCAGGGACTGTTGGCGCCGTTTACGGGTAGCCGCGTTGAAGTTGAGGCAATGCTGGCACTTATCGACCGGGTGATCGAGGCCTAGGCAGAAAAGGCATAGGGAATGGCCGTCCTTGTGTGGCAGTTAGGCGCCGCATGAGTCGCACTTGTTTTTGTGCTCGGAGGGTGTAGGGGACGACATACACCAATGATATACCTGACGATTGAAAAAAGAATAACTTTTTCAGTAAAACCCGACGAAAGGTAGGGCTGACGAAGCATGAACTTTACCACGAGGCGCTGCACGAGCTAACGGCGGGAAAGAACTGGAAGGCGAGGCGATGACCACCCTTTATACCGGACGTCAGATGATGCCAGTCACCTGATGTGAGGGCCTCGCCAGGACTGCTAGCTAGAACTGTTTCTGTAGGGTCCTGCCACCGCGGCCAGTCCTATATGTAATTACCTACTGCAAGAGCCCTCTCGAAGTAAGATCTTTTCTTCCAAGAGGAAACCCTGAAGTGCCTTCTGACCGCGGATCCTGGTGTGACTACTGAACCCCTGACAGAAGGAGCAGGCCTTGGTGTCATGTTCCGGGCCTAAGCACCACAGGCAGAATGAATGGGGATCCTTGAAAGGGATCTGTTTGCCGCAGGCACACTTGGAAGGATGTCCTTCTGAAGGAGGAGTTGGAGATGCTGACATTTAGTGGTAAACTGTTAAAGTTCTAGTAACTGCGACACTAGAGTGGGACCGTGAGGCCAATGCTGGCGAGTCGACAGCGGGAAAAGAACTGGAGATTCTGGGGACCCTTTTATATGGTGCCCGACATCAGGGTCAGTACCCGCTGGATACTGCTAGCCAAAAATTTTCTGTGGGGTCCTGGCGCCTCTCGGCTTCAGTCCTAATGGTGTAACCTGCTGCAAGAGCTGTTTCTCGAAGTAAGATCAGACAACACCTGAATCGGCATTAGGGTCAGCGCCAGACATGGCACCAGCCCACGTTAAGTCGGCCCTGGGTGTGATGCCAGGTGAGAAAGAGACGGCGCAGAGGATGCTGCCGCCCTAGAATCCAAACCAGTCCTCAGGGAAGGAGGAGCCGGACGTGGTACCTGTGCCAGTCCCAGAGAAGGAGAAGAGTGAGGGGGTAGGCACGTGGAACAGGCATTGACAGCGTAGACATAGGCAAGGGAGAAAAATATGTTGCTGGTGCCGAATGCACTATCTGACTCTAAAGCCCCGGCCACAGGTTCGAGGCACCTAGGCGCTGGCACCAGATCTACAGGGGCAAACTGGCCATATGCTGTACCCACTGCTCCATAAGTGCAGCCCAATGATGAAAACTGCTCACCAGAAACCCCACAAGAGGACAGAGGGGGACTCCGGTGCAGAGACTCCGAGTAACTGCGACTAGAGGCAGGTGGGGAACCAGACAAAACCGGGGAAGGACTCCCACTCATGGACGCCGAGTACCTCTTGGCCGCCATACCAGAGGGCAACCTTGAGTGGTACTGTTTCTTCTCATTCCAACAGGAAGAGGAAGAACTCTAGGGGAAGCGGCACCGGATTCCCGATCGGGACCGGGCCCACTTCTTTTTGTGTTTATGGGAGGGCTGCCCCCTCCCGAACACCGGGAACCCCCCTCTGGACAGGGCGGCGGACCGGACACTGTCCAGCTGCTGGAGCAGCCTTCCAATGGAGATTCCCTACCGTTACCATCCATGGTCCACTCGTTTGGTCGGTAGGGCCGAAAGGAAAATTAATATTTATTTTTTTTAACGGACAAGAATAGAGAGTAAACTGAATAAAATCATTAAACTAAATGCTGCTGTTGTACAGACTTGAAGATCTAACTCCTGGCAGGTTAGTGACCGTCACGGATGTGCACGTGGCGGGGGAAAAAAGGACTGAGGTGGCTGGAGGGTCGACGCCAAGATAGCCTATACAGCTCAAGCCAGTGTCTCGTCACTGTGCATGTGCTGTCCTATCTCGGTGCTGGCACCCCTAAATACTTTTGGCTCCCACGGGGTCCTAGCGCCTCCAGCTTGAACCCAGTAGTATGAATAAATGGTGAAGACTTAAAAGTCCAGAAATATCAGAGACTCCCCCATTGTCCCCATATACTTTCATCTGACATGGCTGTCACCCTAAGTAACAACCCCGCCACATGGGAATGGCAGCACACCCTAATAAGACTTATAGGTAGGTGGGACTTGCTTGCTGTTCCTGCCAAAAACCAGCTAGTTCAACCTCCAAAGAAACAGCAGGCAGACCAAGAGAGGTGAAGCAGGGGGCCTGATATCTCGGGTGTGGAAAGGCAGGCATATCAAGTCTCTCACAACCATATGTGGGGCTCAAAGCACATGACATCTCAATTGTGCTCGGTCATCTCAAAGCATAGGTTTCCTCAGAGGAAGCAGGCATGAAAGCAGCAGTACAAGACAGATTCCTAGTATTCCATTGACCTCCACCATCTGAAGAGGAGAATGTGACTTCAGGGCAAAGTTTCAAACTGGCAGATGCCCACAGCTATATCAGACAATACCTCCTCTCTGGATCTGCAGCAACTGCGCAAGGTTCTAGAGTCAAAAGAGTGAACTTCTTCTCAAACAGGATCCCAAGGGCACCATCTTTACTGTTCCCCCTTCCCTGGTCATTAGTATCAGGAAGGAGTCGGCCTCTGTTCACACTACACCCCTTAGATCCCAGAATCCAGGTAAAATATTACAAATTAAATCAGGATGACTTAGATTCCTCTTTTCCCATCCCTAAAGCAGACCCTGTCCTGTCCTCTCTAATATCAAAGTCAGCTGTGCCCACAGAAGGGATTTTAGCCCGCACAGTCCCTCAGGATAAGTGAATGGACATGTCATGAAGAAGTCCCACTTCCTAGCATATACATTATGCCCCCTCTCTCCTCCGAGTATGGCAGTTTACACAACCAATACTGCCCAAGCAGCCAAAAAGTAACCATGTATAACTTTACCTGTCCTCAGACAAGTGCAAGAATATGACAAGGGGTTGCACAACAGGAGACAGGAAATTGAAAGGGCCTTTGCCTTCATCATGGATGCAGCCCTAGGTGCTGTAACGCTTTGCTGCCTGTCAATGTCCACCACGGTACTAGTATGTAACACTGTCTGGCTATAACCTTAGTCTATCACAAGCAGAGGTAGGCTCCAGTTCCAATGGCAAACGTACAGCCATTAATTAGATATCTTAATCAGGTGTATACAATATCTACTTGCAAGACAAAGTTCACATCCAAATGCAAGCGACAGTGCAGCTCTGCAATGTTCAACAAACAATAGCAGTTATGTATTTGTGCAAAATTGCACGACAGGTGACGTTCATTGGAAATGCGGTTCTAATAAGCACCACTGAGATACCAAGCCTATAAGGAAACAACAAAAATAGTGGGGGGGTACCCCCTCACATTTTTGTTTACTTCCTTATAGGCTTGGTGTTTTAGTTACATACTAGAAAGTAGGTTATGTAAGAATTTAACAATAACAGCAGCTCTTTGAGAGAATCTCTTGCATCAGGCCAAACCTATGGAACTACAGCCATTAAGCACCAGACCACACGGAAACTTCTAGCTAGCAGTCTACTATGGGCTGTCTATGACAACATCCTTCCCATATGACTGTGGGCAGCACCACATCCTCCTCAGTTCCCTCGCTGGTGACCATGTAGAGTTTCACAGGTGCAGCCTGATGCAAGAAATAACCCTTGATGAAGCTCCATGATTTACAACTTGAACTGAATGTTTTAAATTTCTGTACCATGCCCTTAACTATTTCTTTTCCTTTCCATTATACCTCCTGGCCAAGGCAACTGCCTCAACTGTTCCCACCAACCCCCCGCCAACACCACCACCACAGACTGCCACCTCCCAGGCTTACACTGTTTGGCTTGGGTAACCCCACAGGTTCTTTCCACCCCCTTACCCAGCCAACACAAATGCAGCATTCTACCCAGCAGGGTCCTGGTGGTGGAGTCTGCTCAATTCTAAGAATCCCCACCTACCCACCCGGCCAGACTCCCTGCAACCTGAGATCACTCCCAATCCTAGGTCGCTGGCATTAGGGCTACCGCAGTGCCACTGGGCCGGCTACTATAAATATTTTATACACTATGGCAGCCCACTGATTGTCTCCCCTTAATTCCTGAGAATCCCAGGACAGTACGTCAAAGCTGCTATTATATGGACCTTGCTAGTCTATCATATGTGACCTCTAACATTTCTAGTAACTGTTGTTTAGCATAATGATAAATCATATTACCATATTTCAAAACACGTAATATTACTTGCCCACAACAGTGTTCCTTAGGTGCTTTGCAATTACAGAGGCAAAGCAATACAATATTCCAAATCTGAAATTGATTTTTTTTAAAGCAACGATACTAGGCTCAAAACTGAGCTTGCAGCATGCCTAGATACTTGCATTCACTAGTATTATTTGGTCCCTTTAAAGACATGGTATTTAGACTCATTTTTTTCATTTTTACGCTGGTGGTGGAAGGACACTGCCTATTTTTTTAGTTTTCTTTTGTTTTTTAGGGTGCTTAGCAGCAGTTTAGATTTAGAAACCAATATAGCAGGGAATTAAATTTAGACCAAAATTCGACTCCATCTGTAGATGAATTTTGGCTGAGGCCAACACAACTGTATCATCAGCACAGTCTTATACAGGAGTTTCTTTTATAAAACGAGAAAGACCATTTATATATCAGAAATAGTACAAGACCCAGTATCGATCAGTGTGGACTGCTCTCATGGATGATGGCAGGCTCTGATAACAACCCTCCACAGTAAATACCTGTATAAACTGCACCACCTATCTTTTTCGAGATATGATATGAACCAAGTATCTGTATTAAATGCAACTCCAGTCTTTTCCATTGTTGCTAAATATTGTGCAAAATATCATGGTCCACAAGTCAAAGGCTTTAGAGAGTCGACAAACATTGCACCCAGACTCCTCGTACCCAAAGCTCCTGCTATTAAACCCGATGAAGTCCATGAGTGGTGCCTGTAGAATGGCCCCTCCACCCCGCTTATTCTGACATTATCTCTTCATCCCCACCACTTCAGCCCTCCACCCAGGCTGCCTAAGGCTCTCAACCAGCAGAGTCATTACTTCCTGCCATCCTGCTGCTGAACTGCGATTCCTATGCACCAGATGAGCCAGAAGTATCCTTTCATGGGGCGCCTCCCCAGGCCATTAGGAGATGGAGAGAGAGAGAGAGAGTGGAATTCACCTGATCCAGGAATGAGGGTTATTTGGGGGGGCAGCTGAGAGAGCATTCCGCTGGGGCTTTGTGGGAGGGACCCGCCACCATCATACGGTCAACGGAAGGCCATATTTTTGTCTTCCCATCTCTCCACCCCCCACCCACAAGCTGACCAAACACACGTGTCCTGACTTGATGCACAGCGGCACGTGGTCACCCATGCTGCAAAGTGCACTGCCACTGCAGGCTGCCAGTAGCAGCTCAAGAGTGATGCAGGCTCACGCCCACCTCCCCAGAGAGGCGAGCACCCAAATGATGATCCAATCTCTCCCGGCCAAAATGGTTGACAGCAAAGACCTGGATTCCAGTAGGAACAATTACATCACTACTTATATGCTTTATACTGCAGTGTGTTCCTACTTTGTGAGATTTTCTTAAAGGTTTTTCCTTTGTTATGAGCCACAGATCACTACAATACTCCAATCATGGACTACCATTCACTGTCACTGTGCAGAGGACCACGATGCAGTGGGGAAGGCAGTTATAGAGGACACCACGGCAGGATGCAGGCCAGATTTTAGTGAATGCAGAACACAGACAGGGGTCACTGAGCACCGCAGATGCAGTGCAGGTGTAAGGTGACAGATTCCATGTAAAGGTCTAGCATTGCAAATGTTATAAGGAGTGATTTCTACAAGTCACTTAAAGAGCAGCTTCAGGGGAACGGAGGGAGTGCCACAATGCTAGTGTACTGCGCTGCTGAAGAAGGGGGATTGTTGCTATCATACTGAGTAATGTTAAAATCTGTGGACTTGAACCACATATATTGCCAGCTGTGAATGAAGGATTTCATGGCAAAAGTGTAATGAGGAGTGGGTGTGCTAAAAAGGAATGATGGTACAAACTTGATGTCCCCCTCTATTTAACTTAAGGGGTAACTTATACTGGTAGAGTATACAGTTAGTGCCAGTAAGTACAGAAAATGGGAACAGGGTCAAAACTATGCAAGGTATTTCTATATATCTGTTAAAATCTCAAGGAAATGGGGGTCAACTTATGAGTGAGGCTGACTTATATTGGAGTATATACGTAAGCATTTATTAAAGCCATGACACTTGGGTTCTCTCTATTCTAGCTGCATATGGTTTTAGTCTTGCTAGAGGCACAAAGCAGCCACTTAATGTGAGTAAGCAGACATTTCCATTCCCAGAGAACAAATTCAAGTGACACTTACAGCAGGTTTGGCTGCCTGAGAGGTCTGTGGAATGTGAAGCACCTGAGGAGGTACAAAATGTGGCACTACACCGGGCATTCCAAAGTGATTTGGTCTAACTGTTCACAAAAAAGAAGGAGAGAAACACTGATTATTAACACAATTAAGCCTGTACAGAAACATTTCAGCACTGTAAGAGTTCAATGAGTTGAATATCAACCAGACTTTTGAGAACTGTCACAGAATTCCCAAGAGATGAGCAGTTTCTTGCACCAACAGATGTATAGTAAATTACTTCAAAGCCATTTTGGAATGTTATTTCTACCTGTAAACTGAGAACTGTGAAGCCCCAGTCATCTCCTTTGAAAGGTAGCAGCTCTGTAGCAAGCTTAAGCAGTCCTGACAGAAATCCAGTTCTAATGCAAACAGCAACAGTGCAAGTGTAACACAGGTCAACACAAAGCAGTTACATTGAACTTACCACAACAGTAGATCTTCGAGAGGATCTCTTGCAGCAGGCCACATCTACAGAACTACAGCCACCAGGCACAAGAACCACACGGAAACATTTCTAGCTACCAGTCTACTAGGGGGGCCACCCATACCAACATCACATGCTGACGACATCCTTCCCATATAAGCGTGGGAGGCATCTCACCCTCCTCAGTTCTCCTGCCGGACATCATAAGCAGAAAATCCCCAACTGGCAAACAGAGAAGTCAAAGGTTCCCGCCAACTGCAGTAAAACAGAAGGTCCCCAGACAAGGAGAAAGAGAGACAAACACAGAGAGCCCCCAGACTAAGGGGGAATGGTGGAGGGGCAGCATGGCCTGCTGCAAGAGATCCTCTCGAAGATCTACTGTTATGGTAAGTTCTTGCATAACTGTACTGTCTTCACCAAGGGTATGTCTTGCAGCAGGCCACACCTACAGAACGAGTCCCAAGCAGTTCTAACATCAGAGGAACCAGTCTGGGCGGCTGGAGACTGTAAGCCTTATTTAAAAAAAAAAAAAAAAAGGTCCGGAAGTACAGCTAGCCAAAATTGGCCCAACATCTTGAGGCTATGTCCAGATCATAATGCTAGGTGAAGGTATGGACAGTACTTCCAAGTGGCAGCAGCTGACACATTCCTAAAGTAGGTAACAGAAGTGGCCATACCTAGTGGAATGACCACGACAGCTCCAGGAAGTTCCTTACCATACTTACTATAACAAAAACTAAATATCCAACCATTTGGAAAGGCACACCATTTAGAGATATGCACTCTTTTTCAGGAGCGAAAGCAGCAAGTCAGTGAGGTCTTCCTATAGTATGCTGTGAGTATAATACCTGATATTTTATGTACATCTGAAATATGGAGCAACGTTTCCTGGATTGGCATGCTGTGGATAATAAACAGGCAGGTGGATAGTCTGAGTTAATGTAAATTCAGACATCACCTTCAGAAGAAACTCAGGATTTGAACGTAAAGACGCAGTGTCTTTGTGGAAAACAAAATAAGGCTACTCACATGTAAAAGCCTGCAGTTCCGAAATCCTTTGAGTAGAAATAACAGCAACTAAAAATAATGTTTTCCACAACAAAAAGCGTAGCTCGTAAGTTACGTAGGACTCAAAAGGACCCAAGATAGTTTTTCCAACACAAAATTCAGGTCTCAAGGCGGGACAGGATTGCAAATTGGGGCGCTTCAGGTGAAGAATGTCACTCAGGAAGGTACAGGACATATCTAACTCTGCCACTGTGTGGCCATCAACAGGCACATGGAAGGCTGAAATAGCGGACAAGTGCACCTTAATGGAGGAGTACTTCAGACCAGAGTCTGGCAGGGACAGCAGGTATTCCAGAATCTGATTTACAGGACAACTGAAAGGATCCAGATGGTGGACAGTGGCCCACAGAGCAAAGTGCTTCCACTTCATGGAATAAGTAGCCCTAGTGAAAGGCTTCCTAGCAGCCACCAGAACATTAACCACCCTTGGGGACACCTCAAATCTAGTCATGGCTGTGTCTTCAGGAGCCAAGCACGGAGATGCAGAGACTTGAGGTCCAGATGGACCAGGGTGCCCTGCTCCTGGGAGAGCAAGCCTGTGCACAGGGGTAGAGGAACTAGAACCTCCATAGCAAACTGCTGCAGTAGAGGAAATTGGATCTGACAAGGCCAGAAGGAGGCGATGAGAATCATAGTGGCCCCTTCCATTTGAAGTTTGATCAACACCCTATAAATTAGCGGGAAGTGAAGGAAGGCGTAAAGAAACCACCCATTCCAAGAGAGGGACAACGTGTCTTACCAGAAAACTCCAAGCCATGGAGCGAGCGAGCAGAAACGCCACAGTTTTGCATTGCAAAAGGTCCAACTCTGGGCTATCCCACATGTCTAACAGGTCTTCTATGACTGAGATCATCAGCTCCCACTCGTGTACCTTGAACTGCGACTTGCTTAGCCTATCCGTTAGGATGTTTTGCATGCCTGGAACATGGACGGCCAGGAGTTCTAGACCATGTTCTAAAGCCCAGAACCAAATCCTCAGGGTTTCTCAGACAGAAGGGGTATAAGTGGGCCCCCGCTGATGTAATACATTACACTGATGCTCTCCTTCTGTATCAACAGATGGCCCAAGGACAGTCAAGTATGGAAGGTTTGCAAAGCATACAGAATGGCCCTCATCTGCAGGACACTGATGTGAAGGGCTATTTTCACTTGGCTCACGTCCCTAGAGTCTGAAGACCCAAATGAGCCCCCCAGCCCAACCCCGAAGCATCTGTGGTGAGAATTTGCTGAGGGGAGGGAATGAGAAAGGACTCCTTTCAACAGGTTGCTGGGTTCCATTCACCAAGGCAGCATCTTCTTTCTTTTTTTTTTTTTTTTTGCACTTTCTCTTTATACTCCCCCCAGTTGACGGCACTCCACTCTTCGGGAGTAGCCACTGCCTTCAGTCCCCACTCTCCTACCTGACCTCGGAGCGGTCCATCCCCCATGGAGCCTAGGATCTACCTCCCAGGCAAAGTCGAGGTGGAGCCCATACATCCCGTACTTTCTGGTATCGTCGGGATGCTGGTTCGGAGGCAGGCAGGAGGTACTGGGGATTGGGGCTGGTGCTCCATCTACCTGAGGCGCCGCCAACCACTGTTTTCATTTTTCTTGCCCTGTGGTGTGCGCCCTGATGTCAAGGCGCAAAGCACCGACATCCACCACAGAGCTCCCCTTACTACTGGCTGGGCTTGCTGTACCTTGAGTCTCCACCTGGGGTCAGCCAAGTACCAGGCCCTGGCCACTACCCCCGGCCAGGCGAGCAGTCCCTAGGACGCCAAGCCTTCTCTCCCGGCCGGCCCTCCAACTTCCCAGGCTCGTTCCTGAACCCAGGTCGCTAGCATCACGAGCGGTAGCACTACCACTGTGCCGGCCAAAGCAGCACCTTTTTGACCAGTAACAAGACCAGGACCAACTGTTCTAGGTCATCGGTGCCCTGATCCCACTAGACCCTCAGTGTCCACTGGGGAACTCTCATATGCAGTCTGGCCAGGGAAACCATAGCAATGGCTACAGCCATCAGGTCCAAGTGCCTGAGGAAGGAGCTGGTGGAGACAGATCTGCTGTTGTAAAGCAATTGTGCCTGAGCTATCAGGTATTCCATCCGGTCCTGAGGTAGGAAGGCCATACCCAGAGTCATACCAGAACTGCCCCAATGCACTGTACAGGCTGAGACTGAGTCAATACTAATTTGAGTAGACAGACAGTGATCCCTAGGTTGTTAAACAGTTGTACTGTACACACCAGGGTCTGGAGCAGTTGCTCCTAGGACTGTGCTTTGAGTAGCCAGTCGTCCAGGTAGGGGAAGAAAAGTCCCACCCTCCTGAAGGCTGCTGCCACTACTGCCATGCATTTGGTAAACACCTGAGGAGCCGAAGACAAGCCAAATGGCAAGGCACGAAACTGGAGGTGTGCTCCCTGAGACTGAAATCTGAGGTACTGATGAAGGAAGGAACACACCCTGATATGCAGGTATACATCCTGCATGTCGAGGCAACAAATCAAATCTCCCTGGTGCAGAAGGAGCAGCAAGCCATGAAGAGTCACTATCTGGAACTTTTTGTATTGGATGTAAAAATTTAGACTGAAGAGGTCCAGGATGGGCTGCAGATCCCCTATACATTTGGGAACCAGGAAGAAGTGGGAATAGAATCCTCTGTCTTTCTGAGCCTCAGAAAGGGTTCTATGTTTCTTTTTTGCAGCAGTGAGTGAATCTCCCCCCAGAGCACTGGAATGCGGCCAGAAACACGTTTTTTTTTGGGGGGGGGGGTGTAACTGGAGAGAAATAGCAATTACGTAAGAACTTACTGTAACAGATGATCTTCGAGACAGATTGTTGCAGTAGGTCTTCACACATAGGACTGCGCCCCCCCCGGCATCAGGTCCGCACAGCAAACTTGCAGCTAGCAATCGACAGTGGAGACCGCCCACCATTGTCAGGTGACGCGACATCAGCTTGACTATAAAAGGGGACGGTCACACACTCGCCCTCCAGTTCTTTTCCACCGGAGACCTAAGGATAGGAAGTAGAAAGAAAGAGTAACAACTCCTGGGACCCTGTGCCCTGGCTGAGCCAGAGGACTAGACAGGAGAAAAGGAAATAACTCCAAGAGCTGGGGGATAGGTGGAAGGGGAACTAAACTTCATCAGAGAACCCTCTCTCAAGATCTGCTGTTATGGTAAGTTCTTACATAACTGCTATAGCTTACTCTAAGAGGGTTCCTGTAGTAGGTCTTCACATATACTGTAGGACTGAATACCAAGCAGCCTAACAAAAGAAGGAGTCAGAGACGAGGTTCCAGGAGGAGGAAAATATCTGTCAACTAAGGGTCTGTCTTAGATCAAGGCCCTGCAAACTGCAAGGCCAAACCAGCTCGACGCTTAGAGACAATGTCCAAAATGTGGGATCCGTACTCTTTCCCGACTATCTCCCAAAAAATAATTTACCAACACTGTTTTCCCGACATGATCACTGTCCCATCAAATATTATCACAAATGTGAACTTACCGTCAGTACGAAGTCCCAACGCACAATATCCCATAGGTAGCGAGGCACTGTTTACATTTAAGACGAACAATGAGTACTGCAGGCAAACAGGCGTGGAGCAAGCCTTTCAAATATCTCCATTTGCTCATAGTGCCACCTATCTTGACTTCTATTACTGTACTTACAGCTTGTACTGTAATTGAATAATTACAGCTAGTACTGTAACTGTGAATAATTGCTGTGGGCAATTTTGTTAAGGTGAAGGCACAGACAATGGGATTGTTTGCCATTCTTGCTGAAGTACGTGCAAGACAGTCACCTCTAGGCAAGGAAATGATAAGCTCTGCATAAATAAGAAGACCTTTACTATCGGTGCTGCAAAAGCAGAATGGGGAAGAACTGCTTAGGAAGGGCTTCCACTATTCTGGTAGGAGGTGAGCATCACTTAAGAAAACAGAAAGAGCATAGTCATGCTCCTGATGCCACTGATTTCCCCATTGCATCTGCACTTGCTTCACTGAAAGTGAGGGCTATAGACACTCAAGACACTCCTGCACAATTAATTCAGCAGGAGGTTTCAAAAGTATCAGCTGAGGTCAAGCTATATATGCCACCTAGATAAGCATTGCAGCAAATAGTGAAGCCAGCACGACGTAATGTCACCCAACCAGAGCCACGAACCTTGGATGATTTGGTGTTCCCTGAACACTTATGTTCAGTAAATGATCAACGATTCCTTGAAAAGGAGTCATCATTGGCTAGGACAAGACAGTGATTTTTTACAATAAAGCAGAACATGGAGAAGTTTGCACTGGCAGAGTTCTGGGCAATGGATAGAACATTCAAAACTGTTCCTACTCTGTTTAGGCAATTGTACTCAATTCACGCAGCAGTTGGCACACAAGAAACATCCTGTATTGTTCCTTTAATGTTTGTATTAATGTCATCAAAATCAAACTATTGCTACATTCGTCTATTTCAAGCTATGCATGATATTGCTGACGAATTTGGCCTTACGCTGTCGCCCAAACTAATAATTGCTGACTCTGAGCAAGCAGCAATTAATGCATCAAAATCAGAGTTCCCTGACAGCCTGAACAAAGGTTGTGTGTTTCATTTCGGGCAAATTTTGTGGCGAAAGATGCAAAGCTTGGGACTTGCCACAGAATATGGAGTTGATCCCGAACCCAGTATTAAAACGAAACAATTTGTGGCACTGTCATTTCTTCCCGATAATGAGATGGAGCGTTTTGGAAATAAAAAGTGAGATGTCACCATCTAGTGCTGCACTTGTAGAATGGTTTGAGGACAATTATGTCCTTGGCAGGGTATGAAAGAGGATGAGAAACAATGCCACAGTACACCCCCCTTTCAACCAGTGTTTGGTCAATACGAGCAAATGACAATGGGTTGTCCACGAACTCAAAATAATGTGAAGGCTTGGCATCACCGTCTGGCAACATTAATCAGTGCACCACATGTGGGCATATACAGATTTGTAGCAGAGTTACAAAAGGAACAGCTAGTTACAATCAGCACCGTTGAAAAGATTAACCGAGGTCTGCCAAAATCTCCTCAGAAAAAGCACTACATTGACAGAGAAACCAAAACAGGGAACATTGTCAAAGAAAGAAATACCAGACCCATGAGCGAGTACTTGAGGACTTGCACACAACCTGCATATATGAAAAGCCACAGCACTAAAAATTTGGCATTTTAGTTAATAAAGTTTTGCGTTTTCACTACACCCCATCTGCCTTCCCGTCCTGAGCAAGTACTTGAGGGAACTGCACACTCTTACATTTTAATAACTTAAATAAAGTTTTGATTTTAACAGTCTGACCTAATTCACAAAGGCACTGAACTATGTTGAGCAGCAACACTGGTGACGATTTGCTGGGCGCACACCGACTCTGCAGTCTGCAGTACTGGGAATGAACAGATGCCGTGCTTACAGTGCAACACTGCAACACAACAGCTAAAGAACACTGAAGGTAAGGATAAATTCATTGTTTTTAATGTCATGACTGTCTTTGTCATCTTAATTAGAGGGTAATTTCAGTGTTTGGAACTAAACAAAAGCACAGTTCATCGCAGTAAAACTGCATTTCATGTACATATTTTTTGGTCTTGCCCTATCATTTCTCAATTTTGGCTAACAATTGCTGCCTCACTGAAACAGATTTTTCAGACCCAGGACCAATTGGGGCCAGAGTGTCTGATATTGGGGGAACTCCCAGCAGAAATTAGGGGAAGGGAAGCTATTTATTTGTAGCAGATCTTAATAGTGGCAGCCTTAAAATCAATAACTAGGCGTTGGTTACAACCTATTCCTCCAATAAAGGAGGACTGGATAGAAGCAGTAGGACAAATTCAACAGTTGGAGGAATTGACATTTAGGATACATCGGAGAACCACTGCCTATCTGAATTGCTGGACCCGGTGGATGACATGGTTGGGGTAGATCATTGTTAGTGCTCTATAAGGAAAGATGGGCCTCCTAGATTGGCCGTTGGCCCCCTCCCAGATTCCCAAACCTCATAAAAGGTTTTGGGGTGTTGGCCCCGCAGTCGGGTAAAGCTGAGTGGCCTGAGTCGCTGTGGTTCCTGGTACACCCATAATACAAAAATGGTGGAACAAGTAATTTAGGCCAGTTCATTGACATAGTACCCTAATATTAAATAAATTTAATACCTGTAAGTAAGTGGATATAATTGAATGGGTTATGTAACAGGATTGTGAGACCCTTTTGTTTGTATTTTATATAGTAGTTATGATTAATTTATGACTTTTTATCGCCTGTTTATAAAACGTGTGTCTACACAACTACTGAAAGTATCTTATGGATGAAAAGTTTTGGCTGCAGAAAACTAATGGTTATACTCTGCTAATTAGATAACAGCTTATGGATATATCAATGCTAAACAGATGTACTGAATCTATAAAAGAATTGGAAACAATACAAAAGTATAAAAAAAAAAGTAAAACTGCATTTCTTCTGGCACTGAGTGCCGATTACTTCAGGGTAATGAGTTTGTGGTTCTGACGTGGGTTCAAATGCTTAGTAAGTGTACGCTTTGTACCGACAAATGGCTCACATGGTTAGCAAGTGTACGCTTGTGCCTGACACCTCAACTTGACGGATTAAAACTTTCGCATTAAGTACCAGTCGGAAATTAAATAAACAGGATAACTGTGTCAGTACTACAACAGAGCGGACAATGTCAGTCGGGAGATCATACTTAACCCCAGACTGTAATGCTTAGTGAAGGTGTGGACAGAAGACAAAGTGGCAACTGCATAAATATCTGCAGTGAAACATTCCTGAAAAAGGCAGTAGAAGTGGCCACGCCTCTAGCAGAGTGACCTTTGACCGCCCTGGAAGGGTTTCTCGGATTTGGTAAGTCTGTAAGTCAGAGTCTGTTTAGTGATCGCTTGCCCTGGCACTGGGAGGCAAAGGCCACAAAGAGCTGATGTGACTTTAAACCTCCTTAGCTCAAGAGGTATGATGTCTCAAAACCCTGTGCACAGAGTGTGTGCAGAATATAGTCCCCGCTGGAATGCCCCGGAATAAAACTGGCAGTTCAACACTCAGAGTCATCTCCTAAACAATTTTCGGAAGAAAAGAAGGATTAGTCCACAAGAAAATTAAATAAGGCTCTACAAACTACAGCCTGAAGCTCTGAAACCCTTCGAGCTGAAGTAACTGCAACCCAAAAAACAGCATCTTCCAGGCCAGGAAGCACATTTCATAACTTGCTGCTGGTTCAAAAGGGGGCAAAAACAGGTTGCTCACCTGTAACAGTAGTTCTAGGAGTGGTATATGTTGTTCATCCACACTTATTGGCATGTCCCCCTTCCACTTTAAGATCCACCAGAAGTCTTCAAGCTAGTTTCTCCCACCCACCCGGGTAGTATATACCTCGGCTCTGTCCCATGACGCCAAATCTTAGCCCGCTGGAAGCCAGGTTGTGTGTGTCCAGAGCCGGGAGGTAGGGCAGGTCCGTGTGGATGAACAACATATACCACTCCTAGAACTACTGTTACAGGTGAGTAACCTGTTTTTCTAGGGATGTGGCTATGCTGTTTAATCCACACTATCTGGCAGACTCCTAGCAGTTCTCCGGGAGGAGGGAAGCAAGGCGCACACCCCCTACTTAGGAAACAGAGATTGGAGAACTGAGGCCCCAAAACCACCATCCCGGCATGACTCAAGGTCGATGTGGTAGTGGGTAATGAAGGTGTTTGCTGACTTCCAGGTAGCAGCCCGACAGATTTCCTGGATAGAGATGTCCCTGGAAGCAGCCACCGATGCAGCAGTATGGCGGGTAGAAAGAGCTCTTATCCATCTGGGAGGCTCCATGCCCGCCAACTCATAGCACAGACCTATGCATGATATAACCCACCTTGCGATGGTCCATTTGGCTGCAGGTCTGCCAGAAGCAGTTTCAGCGTAGGTGACAAACAGCTGGCGAACCTGTCCCATGATTTCTGTCGTCATCTCCTTATAGTAGGAGAGAGCACATCACAGGTCCAAAGTATGGAGCGTGTACTGGCCCCTTCAGGAAATGAGGGTAGTACCGCAGAGTCAACACCTGGTTAATGCAAAACTCTGACACCACCTTTGGAAGGAATTTCGGGTGGGGGCACAAGACAACCTTGTCCCTGTGAAAGACCAAGTAGGGGGAGTCCACCGAAAGCGCCTGGAGCTCTCCTGTCCTTCTGGCAGATGTGACTGCCACCATGAAGTCCATCTTCCACAAGTGTGACAAGGCACACTTGTGCACTGGTTCGAATGGCTTGCCAATGAGCTTTGCCAGTACTAGCAGTATATCCCACAGAGGTGGAGGTTTATGCACCAGATGGGATATGTGATCCAGGCCTTTGAAAATACACCCGACTACTGTCCTGTGCCCCCGTCGGTCTGTGCCCAGTAGGCAGAGATGGCTGCCAGGTGCACCCTAAGGGTCGATAACAGTAGACCCCTTTTGGAGAGAGACCAAAGGTAGTCGAGAATGTTAGCCACCGGGCAGGACAGAGGTTCCAGGCCCTTGCCCTGGCACCAAATGGAAAACCTTTTCCATTTGAAGGCATACCACTTCCTGGTCGATTCCTTTCTGGATGCCTCCACCACAGTGTAGACATCTTCGGAAAGACCCAAAGCCTGGAACTCTAGCCGCTCGGGTACCAGGCTGTGAGGTGCAGGGATTGAAGGTCCGGATGGAATACCTTCCCCTGACTGAGTGATATCAGGTACGGGCATGCGCAAAGCCGCTCCAGGTGCCTGAGGCTAAGGAGATCTGGATACCAGAACTGGCATGGCCAGTCTGGGGCTACCAGAATCACCTTCTCCTTGTCCCTCCTCACCTTGAGTAACTTCTTCTGGGTTACAGAGATCAGCTGGTCGAAATGACCGTGGCACTGAGTCCAGTGAGCGGCCAACTCCCACTGGAGGGGGGGCTTGTGCAGCTGGGCCCAATGGACCACTGAGGTGCACACCACCATGTAACCCAGAAGGTGCAGAAAGTCCCGGGCAGGGCGCAAGTGCCCAACCAGAAATGATTGGACAAAAAAGGAAAGAACCTCTGCCCTGTCCGCCTGAAATCGAGCTCTGGCTTGACAAGAGCTTCAGCTCTGCCCCGATGAAGCCCATCACTTGAGAAGGTACGGTTCGACTTGGCCTCATTGATCAGCAGGCAGAGTTAACAGCAGTTCGGAGGGCCAGGTCCCTGGACCTCTCCACCTCCTGCTGGGTAAAACCTGCTAGGAGCCAATCATAGAGGTAGGGGCAAATTCTGACCCCTCGATGCTGGAGATGACCCGCCACCACTGCAGTGCATTTGGTGAAGACACGTGGGGCCAATGACGGGCCGAACGGCATGGCTCGGAATTCGTACACAGTCCCTTTGACCCTGAAGCGGAGGAACCACTGATGGGACAGATGGATTGGGATGTGAAAGAACGCGCCTGCAGATCCAGTGAACAGAACCAAATTTCACTCCAAGGATGGTATGATCCGGGACCATCTGAAAAGCGCGGACCTGAGATACTGATTCAGATCATGCAGATCTAGAATGGGTGCCAGCCCCCCATCCGCCTGGGCACCAGGAAGTACCAGGAGACAAAGCCTGGGTCTGCTGGAGGATCCACCACTGAGCTACTGCCTCCTGAGGAGGAACTGAGCGATGTAGTCTCAAAGATCCAACTGGGTCTGAGCAGATACTTTCTCCTCCCGATGGGCGCAGGCTCAACTTGGTAGGTACTGCTCGACTTCCAGAGGCAGTCCCTGACCAACCACTTTGAGAACCCACCTGTCTGAAGTGATGGCAGACCAGGCGGAAAGGAAGTTGCGGAACTGGCCACCCACAGGAGGACCCAGAGTTGGCGTGACGGGAGAGGGGGTGGCAGTCCCCACCCCGTCACTGAGCAGGCTAGGAGGAGGCTCCAGGAGCTGAGGTTGGGCCTCCCTTGTGGGCCTGTTGAGGTCTCGGCTTGTCATCTATGGGCGCCAAACTTGAGCCTGCTGCTGATGCTGGTGTCTACCTTGAAAGGAGGACTGCTGAGCCGCAGGGAAGAGTGCCTGAAAAGGCTTTTTCTTCTGTTGGTTCTTGCTGAAGAATCCTTGGCAGAAGTAGTGTCCGTAGCACTGGGCTGCTCAATGCACTGAAAGTGACCAGCTCTCCTGGGCCGAACAAGTCGGTCACTAGGACGGGCACTTCAGCTAGTTTGTGCTGGGTATCCGCCAGGAAGGAGGAGAGCCTCAGCCAAGCCCACGCGACGAGGCAACTGCGTGCAGCCTGAGCGGGCACAAGAATCCCCAATGTCTAGGCTATCTGGACCTGCTGTTTGGCAACAGCTCGCCTGATCCTGGACCTGCTTGACCGTGGTCTGCATGTCCATGGGAGATTTGGGAGGACTTCATCTATTGACCCTAGAAGGGCGTGAGAGAAGTGTGCCATGATGACAGCCAAACTTGCCTGACGAAGGCCCAAGGAGGAAGCCGCACAGACCTCCCCAGCTGAATGGTCCAAGAGTTTGGACTCTTTATCAGGAGGTTGGTCGGTGTCGGCAGAACTGCCAGTATGCCTGAACACAGAAGCGGTCACCAGGCTCTCGGCCGAAGGGGGCTCTGCGAACCCACCTAAGGACCCCATGGGCACCATGTATTTGTGTGCCATGCAAGCAAATGGAGCTGGACAAGAGGTAGGACGTTGCCAAAATTCTAGGGCTGGTCCAACAATGGCCTCAGCCACAGGAAAGGCCTCCATCAGGGTATCCCCTCTCTTAAGACTGTCCGTAAGAGGGTACTCCACCTTTTTCTGGATTGGCTCCAGGGGCATCCCTGTAGACGCAGAGATGAGGCGGAAGATCCCTTGGAAAGATGAGGGACCTTCTTCTGTCTCTAGGCCAGCAGTCGATTCATCATCCCTGGGATGAGAATGTAAACCGGTGACATCCGAATCAGAGGAATCCAGGTATAACGGCCTACCGCCCGAGTCACTTTCGACTTGCTGGGGGAGGTTTAAGGTGACTGTGACCGACAATCGCCAGGGAAGTCCAGTGTCCGGTCTGTCTTCCTTGGAAGGAGCCCCTCCCACAGGCTGTTTGGGTGGCGTTCCACCACAATAGGTGGAAAGACCGTTTTGGGTCTAACGGGGGTCTTGCCGGCTCCACGGGCTGGGGAACAGATCTGGTCAGCTCCAAAGGAGTCTGCTTTGGCCTGGGAGGCGAAAGCCATGCAATGGCAAGGGTGGTAGGCTTATGCACGGACAGAATTAGCTGCTGCCACGAGGTCCTCATAGCACCAACAGAGTTTCCGCCGGAGCCTCTCCTCATCCGAGGAGGACAGACGATCGATGGCGTCGCCTCTTCTTACAGCGCTTATGGCTCTTCCTCAGCCCGCTGGTCAAGGGGGTCCTAGACCTCGATCGAGATCGGGCAGGCAGACTTGGTCGGTCAGGAGACAATGGCGGGGCCAGTGACTTCCCGGAGTTCAGGGTACTGGTTCCTCGATGAGGACTCCAGCAGGCTGGGACTCATCATCGGGAAAAACAGGACCGGAGTCAGTGACAAAAGGTCAAGAAGGTCGAGGACGATTTCCACGTCATCGACCAAACCCTCGGTCAGCTGGCTGGATGGCAAGTCTGAAAAGCCTGCGGCCGAGGAAGCGATCTCAACTGAAGTTGAGACCGCATGCTCCTGGGACTAAGACCTCTCCCGGTCCCAGGATCATCTTTGTCGAGATGAAGACGCACTCGGATTCTTCTCCCGCTCACAGGATCGAGAGGAGTGGGAGCCCACAGGTGCCTCTCCTTTGGTAGGGAGAGACTGGCATAACTCCCGGAAGGAACCCGAAAAGGTGAAGTCCAGGTTGAGCGGAACAAAAAAGCTCTGAGAAGACTCCGCGGCACGAGACGCCTGCTCCTTGAATGCTTGCATGCATTCCAAATGCTCAGTGGATCCCGCAGCCACGGAAACCGCCCACTGGGCCTCCTTGGATTTCACCGGAGGGTTCCTCTTCTCCGGCCCCCCCAGTTTCAGACGTGTGAGATGGTCATTAAGAACGCTGGGATGAAAGGCCAAACAGATACTGCACGATGAGGTGTCATGCCCAACAACGAGGTGGTACATGCACATGGTGTGGGGATTGGTACGCAACATCTTCTGGCCGCACAGGCACCGATGAAATCCAGGGGGTAAGATTTAGCTTCCATGATCGAAGCTGCAAACTTGCGATCATTAATGCGAACAATGCGAAGTTTCAGCAAAACCGAAGGTTTGAGAGCCAAGGGCCTCACAATGCGAGAGCACAAGGGAGGCAACCTGAATCTTCCAGCGGAAAGAAGATCTCAGGCCATGGGTGTGGCTGAGGTATATACCACCCGGTGGGTGGAGGAGCCAGCTTGAAGACTCCGTGGATCTTAAAGTAGAAGGAGACATGCCAATAAGTGTGGATTAACAACATATCCACGATCCTAGAAAGTAAGTTTTTCCAACAAAAATTAAGATCCCAGGAGGACAAGTGTTCGGACTGGAGTTTTGATGTGAAGGATCCCCTTCAAGAAAGTCTTGGAAACCTCTAGCTGGGCTAGGGTTTTGCCTTCCACCAGATGGTGGTAGGCAGACATCGCAGAGAGATGGACCTTAAGTGAGGAGTAACTAAGGCCCACTCTGAAAGATGCAAGAGGTACCTCTTAACACCTAGGAGGCCAAGCAAGAAAAGGGGTCCAAACGCTTAGCCGTGGGCCAAATAGAAAATCTCTTCCACTTCATGGCATAAGTGGATCTGGTAGAGGGTTTACTGGCCTCCACCAAGACTTGAGCAACCTGAGACAAAACTCCATAGCAAGAAATCGCTACGTCCACAGGTGCCATGCATGAAGATGGAGAGACTTGAGACTCGGATGTACCAGGGTGCCCTGCTCCTGAGACAGAAGGTCGTGAGATAGAGGCACAGGAACTGGTGGTTCTAGAACTAGTTGTTGCAACAGTAGGAACCATATCTGCTGGGGCCACAGAGGAGTAATCAGGATCATGTGCCCCTCCGCCTGCAGTTTCAGAAGAATCTTCTGGATGGGAGGAAAGGCATACAGAAGCCTCCCTGTCCAGGACAGAGACAGTGCGTCCTCGCCAACAAGCACCTCATTTCATGAGGAATCATGCCATACCAACAACACAGAAAAGTAGTACCAAGCAGTCAGAGGGAAGCCTGCCATGTGTTTTCTACCATACCTTGTACTCCTTTCATCTGCTTTATCCCCCACCAGAAGCAGATGCTCACAGTATAGCAAATGTTGACTGAAGCTGTTAAAGAGCTCAGCTGTTAATCACACAAGGGGATTTGAAAAGTATGCTATACTCACATAATGAGTACCGTAAAGCTTGGCAAAGCACTGACTTTTTGACAGTGCTACAATGAGTAGACATTTGGAGCCATGTGTCATGTGATATAGTAGTTGACATGGAAAACAGGGAGAGCTACAGTTCAGCAGGTCCCTTGGAAAAAAAATGCTGGATTAATTGTGTAAACAATGATGAAATGGACTCCGGTGCCCTGTGTGATGGCCCTTGGATAGGGTGGTGGACAAGATATACAGTATTAGTATTTATACTGAGGATAGGAACCAAACATGGGTACTGGCGAACACAGTGGAGCAGGGTGGGATTGGAAATTAATCCGTTCCATCCTTCCTTGGCCTAGGCAATTTTAAGTTTCTTCTGCCATATAGGTTCTGAGTGAAGTACGCATGACTGGCACAGCTTTTTGTAAGAAAAATGAAGTACTTATAATGATACATGATACAACATGCAATCAGTCAAAAATAATAGAAAATCAATGTAATGGGTTCCGTATATAAAAATTTTATCTAATCAGCTCTCATGTAAATATACTTTAATCATGCTTTTCTAGTTTAAATACAGCTTTTCTAGTTTAAATATAGCTGATGAAGAAGCTGGGTCGGAGATTAGAGCGTCACTGGAGGAAATCCCGTCTGGGGGCTGACAAACTGGTCCTGTGTGCACATTATTGTGCATATCAGGAGGCAATCAACCAAAAGAAGGCAATATTTTTGTCTCGGGAGATTGCTGCCAGGAGAAGCCGACCAGCCTCACTCTTCTGGACTGTTGATAGACTTCTTCATCCATCTTGTCTCCAGCCCGGAAGAGCTTCCTCAAATGAGGATTGTGAGGAATTTGCTCGTTTTTTCTCGGACAGGGTGTCTGCGATCCGGCGGGAGGTTTCCTCAGCCAGTAATATCATTGCTGTCAGTAGTCGTCAGTTGTTTTCTGAGAGCACTCTCTCTGGTTGGGGAGAGTTTAGGCCAGTGGAGGATCGTGAGGTCATTGAGATAGTGGCCAATCTGAAGTATACCTTTTGTGAACTGGATCCCATGCCAACGCGCTTCTTGATGAGGTGCATTGACACTGTTGGCCCGGTGTTTGCCCTGATTGTCCGGTGTTCCTTGAGTCAGGGTGTCTTTCCAGATGCCTTGAAGGAGGATTCTGGTGAGACCCTTTAAAGAAAGCTTCTCTGACCCGGAGATTAGGCAAATTACCGTCCCATTCCAATCTTCCATTCCTGGGAAAGGTTGTAGAGGAGGTGGTATCACTTCAGTTGGGAGAACATCTCATGACTCACAAGTTATATGATCCTTTCCAGTCAGCTTTTCGGGCCAGACATAGCACTGAAACTGCATTAGTTCGGTTGCAAAATGACCTTCTCAGGGCTAGAGATCGGGGTGACAAGACAATTCTTGTTCTCCTTGATCTCTCTTCAGCATTTGATACTGTGGACCATTGTGTGTTGCTTTTCTGCCTGAGGGAGTTATGCGGACTCACTGGTATTGTTATCAAATGGTTTGAGTCATTTCTTACTAACAGGAGGCAGCGGGTTGTGATGGGTAATTTCTCATCAGCACCCTGCCTCCTTTCGTGTGGAGTCCCTCAGGGTTCGGTATTGGCCCCAATGTTGTTCGCAGTATACATGCTGCCCCTGGGGGGGATCATTAGGAGGTATGGTTTGAGTTTTCATTGCTATGCCGATGATACTCAGCTATACCTATCCTTTGCCCCAGGAACACCAAATGCAGTGGATGTGCTGAATACCTGTCTGGCTGAGATAAATGACTGGATGTCTTCCAGCTGGCTGCGACTGAACCCCAATAAGACTGAGGTATTGGTAGTGGAGTCGTGATGGGATGGCCTCTGATTCTGCGACTGGCATTGTGCTAGGAGCGGTGTCATTGATGGCCTCCCCATGGGTGCGAAATCTTGGTGTGATCTTTGACAGGAACCTGTCCATGGAGGTCCAAATATCCTCCGTGGTTGGCTCCGTGTTTTTCCATCTTAGAAATATCGCCAGGATTAAGCCCCTTGTTCCGCTCTGGACTTCCTTACCTTGGTACATGCCTTAGTTACCTCTAGGCTTGACTACTGTAATGCACTCTATCTCAGGGTCTCTGAACTTCTCTGCAGACTGCAGCTAGTGCAAAACGCTGCTGCCTGGCTTTTGACCGGGCAGAGTAAGTTTTGTCATATCACTCCAGTATTGCGTGAATTGCACTGGCTGCCTGTCAGGTGGAGAGTTTTGTTCAAGGTGGGTTTTCTCACCTATAAGACCCTACATGGACAGGGCCCTGGTTACCTTTCTGATCTCCTGGTACCATACACCTCTATCCGAGATCTCCGCTCCTCTAGTGAGGGCCTCCTCAAAGTTCCGAGAGCAAGGTTAAAATCTGCAGGGGATCGTTCATTTGGAGTTGCTGATCCGGCTTTCTGGAACTTATTGCCAGTTGTAGTGAGGGAGGCTCCCACTATAGAGGCCTTTAAGAGTCGTCTGAAGACTTTTTTATTCATGCAGGCATTCGGTGACTGAGTTTTTATATATTTTATATTTGTATGATATTGTAATTGAAATGTATACATCATGACACACTGTACAGTTTTTGTGTGGCACCCAGAGCCTTCGGATTGGGCGCCTTTTAAATAAATTTGATTTGATTTGATTTGATTTGATATATCCTGTAAAATACATACATAAAAATTATTATCATCTTTTAGAATTGTTCTGCTTTTTAAGTAAAGGTTCCAACTGAAATTGTTTGTTTAAACCTGGATAAATGCAAGCTCTTAATGTTCTCTACCAAAAAGTCTCTCTGCACATACACTAATGAAATTGTCCAGGTCTCCTCCTCTAGGTCCAATCGACACCTTCTCAAGTCCAATAAATCAAAATTTATGGTTTTGCCCTGTTTTGTAGACATGCAGCGCTAAAGCGTTTCCATAGTACCTATGAGGATATGTCTAATATATTCCAGGATACGTATCTCAGTTTTCTTTTGTTTTACCAACATAAAAGCATAAACAATTACATACTTCAAGAGATCCTAATAATTTTTATGTATGTATTTTACAGGCAATATCAGTTGTATTTAAACTAGAAAAGCATGATTTAAGTATATTTACATGAGAGCTGATTAGATAAAAGTTTTATATATGGAACCCATTACACTGATATTCTATTATTTTTTAGGCATAACTTAGTTTTGTACTATTGTATGTGAGAATTTAGAAGTATTATAGGTGTAATTTTGTGGTGTCACTTAGATTGCTTATTGTGTTTATATATCAGAGGAAATATGATATTTCCCTCATTCAGTGATATATGGTAATGCATTTTGTTATTTAGAGCATCTATTTATTCTTTTAGAGGAATATGGTATGTTTCTCCTATTCAATAGTATATGGTAATGCATTATTTAAAGGGCAGCACCAGGTGGTGCCATTTGTCTTGATAAAGCATCTTAGGATGTGAAACGTACGTTGACAGAGGGGTGCTATTTTGTAATTCAATAAAATTGTTTTTAATGTGTCCTAGCATTGGGCTTTTTTTATGTGGTAGAGTTGCAGCTGTTTATTTATTATCTGTTGTCTAAATCTTACATTCGGCTCCTCTTTTGGGTGCTTTAGCCAATGGGTTTTGTGCTTTGAATTTTGTAATTTGCTTTCCGGTTTGGCTTAGCACCACACATATGGTTTACATCCATCAACTCAGGCATTTTGGGTGGACAGGAACACCAGAATAGTAAATACCACCCCACCGCAGTACAGCATATATCTGTTTCAATATACCTGTATTTGCTAATGCCATCCTGTGTCCTCAGAATACGACAAATATTAATGTGACTCAGAGTGATAACTATACAGAAGACTTGGGTAATATAGTAGAACAACCAGAGCCTTACATTGAATGAAATTGTGTTTGGAAATGAAGGTCTGTTTAGGGTGAAACTCCACTCCTGGTTAATCTGCCAGAAGGAGAATTTACACATGGAACAAGGGGATAGATGAGAATAGTAGAGACAATATGAATATAAAACAGCATATGTGGCCTTAGAACGTATTTCTTTGAAAGTCAGACATTTATACTGGCAAAGGGTCACTATGGAATAATACAAACATGTTAATAGAGTACCACAAGGACTACGATGGGTGTTACAATCCACATATGGCATTGATATAAAGCCCTTTTTAAAAATTGGCAAACTCATCTTTTGAATTCTTCTGGAGGTTTAATACAGATCATACCTGATGATGGCACAGAGATGGAACAAGAAGCACTTAAAGAGTTTGAAGCATGTAAACTGTGTTTAATTAATTTTCTGCACACTGAATATGACAAATATGTTGAAAAATTAAAAGAAATATTAAAAAGACAGATGAACACATAAAGAAAACAAAACTGCATACATTTGAAAGAGATAGATGGTACTATGAATTGGGACATATTTTGAATGGGGAGAAAGGCTGAGCAATATTCACGTTTGATTCTGAAAAAAACATCTAACTGAGACACATATACAAGTGCTTTGGGATCAGAAACAGATGAAGGGGAAGATGTGGGAAATGTACATGTTTTGAATAAGCCTTTTTTAGGATACCACAAGACTCCAACTCTAGATCCCAGAGTTTATCAGGAACCGATAATGACCACAAATGTAACATAAATTAGAGAGACAGGCCCCCACTAGAATATCCCTCCATGCCCTCCAAATTTGTGTGTTCCAGTGACACTAGAAAATGTACAATGGGAAACAACTTCACAAATAGCACAAAATATAGTTGAACTGCCAATACCTCCAGGAGATCATCATGCAGGAGCCCTCAGCTAACTTGATTTGCAGATGAAGTACCAGGAGGGACACTAGAGGCAAGGAAGGAGTAGGATCCAGAAGTCCAGACAATGTAAAAGAACAACAACAGGAGACACACAGGGCAGATGGTCAATGCAATACAGGAGGAATTTCAGGAGGAGGGGCTATTATCAGAAATAAATAATACCAGTACTGATAATTTAACTGTCAACATATCTGAATATGTCTTGAATGAAGCTGAATGAAGAGTGTTAAATAAAGGCCTTTCATTTATACCAACAAATTTTATTAATGAATTTGACACAGTAGTAGATCTACATACTTATGCCCGAAAGTTGAATTTAAGAATTGTATTTGATAAATCACAGAACATTAAACCTTGTAACGCCCAGACACTTGAAGCATCAGAGGTACAAAAAATTATACAAACTACAGGAAATATGGGGATAAGCACGAAATGGCACAAAAGATCTACATTTATGCCACCTATGAATTCCACTGTGGGATTGTTTATTAAAGTTTGTGAGAAAGAGATTTGCAATTATATAAAGGAACTAAAACATCAAGATAGACAAAATATCACTAAAGAGGAACGTGAAGCCCTAAAATAGTTGGAAAGAATATTAGCATCACTACTAAGCCCACCAACAAGGGTGGGGCAATAGTGGTGATGGACAAAGATAAATACGATAATGCCATTTGCCTGTTTCTTTCTGACAAAAATTTCTATTGTAAATTATGTACAGACCCGATGATGCTTTATAAGAAATAGATTGATAATATATAATGCAGTGGCCAATGGGGTGATCAGTACTAAAGCAGGGGAATTTTATTTATACAAAATCCCAGTAAAGCTGTAATATATGGTTTACCAAAATACACAAAAGTCTTACTGATCCCCCATGAGGCCAACTGTTTTGAGTAATGGTTCATTGACAGAACCTTTGGCTCAATTTGTTGATGGATTATATTAAGGACGTGGCACAAGGCCATAGAGCTTATATTCGACATTCCATGAATATTTTAGAAATTTTAAATGTTGTTGAAATCGAATCTGGGTGGTTACTTGTAACTATGGATATATCCTCTTTGTATACTAATATACCCCACGAGGATGGATTGACACATTTGGGAGATGCCATATATAGAAATACTAAATAGTCTGGTGAATTAATAACATTTATTTTAGAACTTACAGAACATGATCTAACAAAAAATGTTTTTTTTATATGACACAGATATTTGCCATCAAATTAAAGGGACAGCAATGGGGGTGGCTATGGCCCCCAATTATGCTAATATTTGTTTAGAGGAATGGGAAAATCAGGTCATATTTAATTCAGATAAAAATCCTTTTTATGAAATTTTAGATATATATAAAAGGTAATGATATTTTTATTATCTGGAAGAACAGTAGGCAGAATTGGACAATTTTGTTGCATATCTAGAAGAGAGTAATCAGAACTTAAAATTTACAGTGACAGCAAGTAAGAACAGCATTGTGTTTCTAGATTTGTGTATACAGAAAGGGATTCAAGGGAAATAGTTACCTCCCTTCATAGGAAAGTTACAGATTGTAATGCCATTTTACATTATGATAGCTGTCATCCAAGGCACGTGGTTAAAAATATCTCTAAGGGCCAGCTCATGAGAGCTAAGCGTAATTGTAGTACACATGAAAAATATGTGATGAGTTCTAAAATTTATTTTATTTATTTTTTGTTGACCAGGTAAGTGCACTAGACAATTCCTGCCTATTTTCAGGCACGATCTGGGGGAGGGGGATACAGATGAATGCCAACTGACCTTGAACCAGATTAAGCTGTTGGTGGTATTTTTAGTGAATGAGGGAAATTTGGCCAGGACACCGAGGAAACTCCCCTACTCTTTTCGATAAGTGCCATGGGATCTTTAACATCCACCTGAACTACCACCAATCCAGGCAGATGGGACCTTGGTTTAACATCTCATCCGAAAGACAGCACCTCAGAAGTGCAGCACCCCTCTCATGCTGCACTACAGTGTTAGTATTGGGATATTAACCCAAGTGCCAGATGTGGAAACTGAACCCACAGCCCTCTGATCTCCCAGCCTCAGAGGCGAGTGTGCTACCTACTGAGCCACTGACACTCACATAATGATGTTGACGAAAATAATGTTAGAGAGATTTGAAAGGAGAGGATATGTTTCCACATGCCTGGAAACAGCTAGTGATATGGTAGACAAAATAGAAAGAGAAAATCTCTTTAATTCCTGAAAATAATAAAAAAATAAATACAACTTATGATGTTTCTGGCAACAATACAAAACAATATGGCTTTAACTTTGTCACTACTTTTACCCCTTGAGGCATGCCATTGTGAACATTGTTAAGGAACATTTGTATACGTTGAACTTTGAACCTGCCTTAGAAAATGTAACAGCAGCAGATTTTCATGTTACATATAGAAGGGGAAGAAATCTTCGAGACAGAATTGTCCATAGCCCATCTGTAACAAAAAAAGATAGAACACTTGATCTCCCATCGAGTTGCTGGAAAAGTGGCAATTGCAGTGCTTGTGACCATATCCAGGTTGGAAAAAAGTGTTTTTTTAATCAGCAGGAGTACTATGTTAGAGATTTCATTACTTTTGGATCAGAGGCAATAATATATGTTGCAGTATGTAATTGTCCATGCTTTTATGTTAGTAAAACAAAAAGAAAACTGAGAGTACGTATCCTGGAACATATTAGACATAGGTACTGTGGAAAATGCTTTAGCACTGCATGTCTACAAACAGGGCAAAAACCCAAAATTTTGATTTATTGGACTTAAGAAGGTGTTGATTGGACCTAGAGGAGGAGACCTGGACAATTTAATTATGTGCAGAGAGACTTTTTGGCAGTACACATTAAGAGTTTGCATTTATCCAGGTTTAAACAAACAATTTCAGTTGGCACCTTTACTTAAAAAGCAGAACAATTCTAAAATAGCCTAATAATTTTTATGTATGTATTTTACAGGATATATCAGCTGTATTTAAACTAGAAAAGCATGATTTAAGTATATTTACATGAGAGCTGATTAGATAAAAGTTTTATATATGGAACCCATTACACTAATATTCTATTATTTTTTAGGCATAACTTAGTTTTGTACTATTGTATGTGAGAATTTAGAAGCATTATAGGTGTAATTGTGTGGTGTCACTTAGATTGCTTATTGTGTTTATATATCAGAGGAAATATGGTATGTTTCCCTCATTCAGTGATGCATTTTGTTATTTAGAGCATCTATTTATCCTTTAGGAGGAATATGGTATGTTCTCCAATTCAATAGTATATGGTAAAGCATTATTTAAAGGGCAGCACCTGGTGGCGCCATTTGTCTTTATAAACCATCTTGGGATGTGAAACGTACGTTGACAGAGGGGTGCTATTTTGTAATTCAATAAAATTGCTTTTAACATGTCCTAGTGTTGGGATTTTTTTATGTGGTAGAGTTGCAGCCATTTATTTATTATCTGTTGTCTGAATCTTACTTTCGGCCCCTCTTTTGGGAGCTTTAGCCAGAGGGTTTTGTGCTTTGAAATCCTAAAGATGACAGTTCCCTTAAACTTGAGGTGGGATGATTCCCCATCACTCAGCATCCATGGTGGCCGTGATGCTGGCCCACATCTCCTCCCTTTGCTTTAAGGGCAGATTTTCAGGCCCATAGAGAGCCGTTGCATGCCTGGTCACCTCTTTGACCAGCACTGCCACTTCCTTTGTCGAAAATGGTGGGGCAAGCTTTCGCTTAGAGGTGGTGGCCTTCTGCTCTGAGGTTTTCTGCTGCTGAACCAGTGCTACCTGCTTGCCCTGCTGCTGTGCCCTCCCCTCCTGTTGTTGCTGCTCCCCACCATGTTGCTATCCTTCATCCTGCACACTATCATGCTGTGATGCTGCCAGCATGATTGAAAATCACTGTAATAAGTACACAAGACAAAAGTAGAACTGTAGAAAAAAACATCTCTGAAGAACTGCTTGTAGTAGTACGATAAGTAAGGCAATCTGACTGCAGGCTGGTCTCACCTCTCTCTCTCTCTCTCAGACTCCACTGTGTCTCACTCTCTATACTATTTCTGTCTCCTTTTCTCTCTGCTGGAATATCTGCTGCTGAGACTCACTCACCACAGTTTCAAATTTCCACCTTGTGAATCATGGGTTCCGATTTCCACCTTGCAAACCACAGATTTTTAAATTGCATTCAGGGAATATTCCACATTGCAACGCATAGTTTATAAATGGTGGAATTATTTTTCCATGGAAGCGATTAACTTTACTTAGTAAATACATAGTGCTGAAAAGGTCATTGCGAGGTAGTCTCCATTCACTGCAATTTCCTCTGCAGAAAGAGTAATGTGTGCTCCAGGACAGTCCAGGTTCCAGTTGTCTTGGTGGCACAGCTGGTTAGTGTAACTGGGATGGTATTCCCATCAGCCTGGGTTCATGTCCCAGCAGAGGTGTGTACATCTTTTTCTCCTCTGTATGTGTTCCATAAATATGCATACCACACCCATATGATTGAAAAATGAAGTAATTATTTGTGCAGCACCAGGCTGTGCATTAGAGAAAGAGTAATGTGTGCTCTGGGAGATCCCAGGTTCCAGTTGCCTAGGTGGTGCAGCTGGTTGGCATGACCAAAACGGTATTCTTAGTAGCCTCAGTTCAAGTCCCAGCTGAGGCACTTGCTTCTTTCTGGCCTCTGTTTGTATGTGTTCCATACATATGCACACCGCACCCATGTGATTGAAAATGAAGTAATTATTTCTGCAGCATCAGGCTGTGCATTAGAGAAAGAGCAATGTGTTCAGGATGGGCCAGGTTCCAGTTGCCTTGGTGCAGCTGGTTAGAATGACCAGGATGTTACTCCAGATAACCTGGGTTCAAGTCCCAGCTGAGGCAAGCACTTCTTTCTCTTCTCTGGTTGTATGTGTTCCATTAATATGCACACCACAACCATGTGATTGAAAAATTACTGGTACAGACTTGTTCTTCAGAAAATGCTTTTAAACTAATCCCTTTCCTTACTGTATTAGCTGTCTGGTGAATATTATCAATTTTAATGGGTGACAGACTTTATTGACAAAAGGACCACAGCGTTTTGTGAGTAAAACCCTAAACAACACTACTGTGGTTTTTGTTGGCTGCATTTCCTTGGCATTGTTTATGAGTCCTTTAAGAATCGTCAGGCCCCCGCTGAGCTATCACTATCGTTATCGTCCGCCTCAGGTATCGGGAAAGGAAATGTCTTGACGAGTCTTCCCCAAGACATGGACAGTAGCAATGGAGGAACTGCCCGGGGAAGGGGACCTGGGAGACCGTGAGGGCCCCCTGCCACCAAGACTAAATTAGACTCTTAAAATCCGGAGCAACCGGGGGGGGTGGGGTTGAAATTACCAGTGGAAGGTAATAACCCTGGAATCCCTGATAAGCTGAGTAGGGATTAAACCCAGGGTAAAACTGTCCGAAATGACTCAAGTCTGGAATGGGATCCGCCAGGTAGTGGTCCCCAGGGAACCTCTGTGGGTAATTCGGGACAGTTCGGGGTATAGAGTAAATCCCTGTCATCAGATCCAGTGGCGGGGGTACCCACGTTGGACCCACCATAAGTACAGCCCCCATCAGGTGAACCAACGCTGGAACCGGCACCACCCGATTCGGCGTTGGAGGCTAAGGGCCCTGGCAGCGGGATCTGATCCGGCATCGGGGCCAGAGGCTGAGGCCAGCTGAAAGGTCCAGGCTGCAGGACTGTCATCGGGATGTCCGGAGGCGGCGTCAGAATCCCGCCCAAAGGCGGAGGAGGGGCCCCATGGTAAGGCCTGCTGGCTGAGTGGTGGAGCCTTTCCTTGACCCCAAGAGGGAACGCGGAGATGACCCTGTAGCATCGACAATGTCGAGGGTTCACTGCTATCGTCACCGGAAGTACCAGCCAGAGAGGGGAGGGTACGGGCTAAGGGAGAGGGCTTTCTTCCTCTGGTTCCGCTGACGCCGGGTGAGGTGCGTTAGGCTCCCGACGGGGACCATACCCATGCGACCGTCAGGGATGGCCCTCTTAGTGGGTGAGAGTCGGGCGGGAGAGGCCCTGACCGACTTATGGGCACCAGTGCGGGGCAAGTACCCACAGCATGGAAATCGACTTGGTGGCATGTCGATCCCCAGAGGGAGCTAGAGAGGCCGACTTGTGACTGTGGCGGTACAGTCGTCAGAGGAGCTGATTTGACCGGGCGGACCCATACGGCCCTTACCAAACTTACTGTCCGATTTTCAAGCGGCAGCTTGGCCATACTTTGTCGATGGTCATGAAGTCGCTCTGCAGAGCACTCCTGCTCCCTGGATTTCTCCTTATGCTTCTTGGAAGGTGAAGATTTTTCAGCCGAGGACTCTCTCAACTGGTCCATCTTCTTTCCAAGGGAAGCCAGGCGGGCTTTTAAAAGATGGGCCTCCAAAGCCTGCTGTCTCCTTTTCTCTGTGGCCTGACTGAAGGTCTGGCACTCAGGGCAGGAGGAAATAGGATGGTCCGGGCCTAAACAGAGGACGCACTTGAGATGACCGTCTTTGTGCGGGATCTACGTGCCACAAGACAAGCACTTCTTGGGTGAAGACATCAAGAAATAAAGCGACAAAAAGGCAAGGAAAAACTGCACAAGAAACTTTCACGACGATCGCTAATGGAAGTCTACAATACAACTGACACGAGGCGACGGCAGGAAAGAACTGGAGGGCGGGTGTGGGGACTGTCCACTATATACAGTCACGCTGACGTCGGTCATGTGACGTTGAGTGGGTGGTCCCCCATCAGGTATTGCTAGAAAAGTCTGCAGTGCAGCCTGACGCCAGGTGGCGCCAGTCCTATATGTGATAACCTACTGAAGGAACCCTCTCAAAGTAAGATCTGAAGAATCCATTGGTCTGAGGTTATTTTGTGCCATCCCTCTAGGTATAGGAAAAAATGACCCTCCCCACCACCTACCCCAGGGTCTTGGCCTGGGGAAGGGGAGTCAGGTAAGGAGCCAGGCTAAGTCATCAGGGATGGGCAGTGTGGCCTGGGAGGTTCTAGGGGCCCTAGGGGTGGAACCTCCAGTGACTTGGGTAGTGATTTAGTGCCTGAAGGCACTTCTGGGCTGGCCCATGAGTTGCTGCCCAGAAGGACAGATGAAAATGACTGCCACTGGGTGAACTTAAAGTAGTACATGGTGTGTTCCGAGCACAGAGCCTTGCCCAACTCCTGTAGATGAGTGATAATGTTCTGGGAATCCTCGCTAAAAGGACAGGACCTCTGAAAGGGGCATCCAGGATTTTGGACTGACGTCAGGAGTAAAACCTGAAACCCTAAGCCAGGACTAGCAACAAATACAAAAGTACAGTTACGTAGTACTTACCGTGAACAGCAGAACTTTGAGAGGAGCTCTTGCAGTACGCTATTACAATTAGGACTATGCCACAGGCACTAGACCCACCGAAAACTCTTAACTAGCAGTACCAAAGCAGGGCCTGCCTCCTGCCGGCTCTGCCCAGACATCAGCCATGGTACAAAGAAGGCAGTCCCCAGCTCCACCTCAGTTCACCCACCAAGACCTGGGAGACAGGCTCAGACAGGAAGACCAGGCGGAAGCACACTGAAAAGATGCTGAAAACTCACCAGGGGAAAGAGGCGGGGAAAGCAACACCTGCTGCAAGAGCTCCTCTCTAAGAACTACTGTTACTGTAAGTTCTTACACAACTGTACTATCTTACTTCAAGTGGGAGCTCTTGCAGCAGGCTATTACCATTAGGACAGAGTCCCAAGCAGTCCCACGAGAAGAAATGTAATCAACCCTGGGAGGTGGCTGAAAAGCAGCAGTGCACAAACAAGGTACACTAAGAGAGAAGTCCCTGGAAGACCGCTAGGCCGAACCCTGCCCTACGCCTGGAAGCAATATCCAGACCATAGTGCCTAATGAAAGTGTGCACTAAGCTCCAAGCAGCCGATGTGCAGATGTCTCCAATAGAGACATTTCTCAAACAGGCAAAAGAGGTAGACACTTCCCTGGAAGAATGACCTCTGACAGTACCCAGAAGGGGCTTCTTGTACTTACTGTAATAGTAAACTATACAATGAACTAACCACCTAGAAATAGTCTGTTTCGACACCGGTTTACCTAGGCGTTGAGGCACAAAGGCAACAAAAAGTTGCTCCGACCTGCGGTGGGGAGCAGTGAGCTTGAGGTAATACTTCAGTGACCTGTGGACGTCCAAAGTGTGCAGGAGCGCTTTCCCTCTGTTAGAATGGTCAGGATAGTAAACTGGAAGGTTGACATCTTGATTCAGAGTCAATTCTGAAATCACTTTGGGAAGAAACCTAGGATGTGTTCTAAGGGAAACAATACCCCTATGAAAAAACAAATAAGGCTCCTTACACATCTGGGCCTGAAGCTCGGAAACTCTGAGTGGAAGTGACAACAACTAAAAAGGATACCTTCCAGGAAAGAAAATGTAGCTTGCAATCTGCAGCAGGTTCAAAAGGGGGAAGGGTGAGCATCTCCAGCACAAAGAGGAGATCCCAGGGAGGTACTGGATCTCTGATGGGAGACTTCATGTGCAGAATGCCCCTCAAAAAAGTTCGGAACACGTCCAGCTGGGCCAAAGTTTTTTCCTCCACTAGCATATGATAGGCTGAAACTGCCGACAAATGCACTTTGATGGAGGAGTAGCTCAAGCCTTGACTCAATAAGTAGAGGAGATGCTGCAAAACTGAGTTTACTGGACAGGTAAGTGGGCCTAAGTGACGGGAAGAAGCCCAAAGGCAAAAACGCTTTCCACTTCATAGCATAAGTGGACCTAGTAGAGGGCTTTCTCACAGAGACGAGAACATCCGCCACCTCCTGAGATACCTTATACCTGGCTTTGACTATGTCTGCAGGAGCCATGCATGAAGGTGCAGGGACTTGAGATCCAGACGGACCAATGTGCCCTGATCTTGTGACAACAGGTGCGAGCTCAGAGGCTGCTGAATCGGAGGTTCCGCCGTTAGCTGCTGAAGTAGTGGGAACCAAATCTGCCTAGGCCACAGCGGGGCGACGAGAATCATACACGTCTCCTCGGCCCAGAGCTTCAAGAGAACCCTCTGTATGAGCAGGAAGGGAGGGAAGATGTACAGAAACCTCCCTGTCCAGTACAGGGACAATGAGTCTGGGCCAGAAAACACCAGGTGCGTGTTCTCGCGAGCAGAAACTTGGCAGTTTGGCACTGGGTGGAGATGCAAAGAGGTCCAGCTCTGGAAGACCCCATGTGTCGAAGAGCTGGTCCGTTACTAACTGGAGTAGCTTCCACTCGTGCGCCTTGGACCATGACTGGCTTAGGCTGTCGGTCAAAATGTTTGGATGCCTAGAACATGCACCACAGCTAGACTGACCGGATGTTCCAGGGCCCAATACCAGACTCTCATCGCCTCCCTGCACAGGGGGTATGAATGTGTACCCCCTTGCTTGTTGATATAGAAAACGACGCCCGTGTCATCTGTCTCGATAAGAAGAGAGCCTGGCGCTAGGTCCTCCTGAAAAGCCCGCAGGGCACTGAGGACCACTCGCATCTCTAAGACACTGATATGAAGCCTGCGCTAGTCCAGAGACCAAATGCCCCATGTCTGGCTGTCTCAGAGTTAAGCTCCTCAACCGAGCTCGGAGGCATCCAAGGTCAAGGTACGGCTCGGTGGCTCCCTAACAGGAAGGAAAACCTTATTCTAGATTAGAGCTGTTCAGCCACCAAGTAAGGATCCTTCTGACTGGGTCCGAGATCCAGATCAATAGGTCTATACCATTGGATCTTTGGTCCCACTGCACCCAGCATCCACTGAGGGACCCTCATGTGGAGGTGAGCCAAGGGAACTGCAAGGATGGCTGCTGCCATATGCCCCAGAAGCCTGAGGAAAGTCCTGGCCTGGACTTGAGGGGTCATAGAAACTACTCTGGCCACTTCCCGCAGATGATTCCCCCCCCCCACGGGAGGAAGGCAATGCCTTGGAAGTATCCAGAACCGCCCCTATAAAGAAGAGTCATTGTCTGGGCTCTGGGGATGACTTCATAAGATTCAGGGTGATTCCCAACTCTCAGAATAGCCCACATGTGTCTTCAGGAGTGTGAATAAGTAGTGCTCTTCAAGGAGCTGCCAAAAGCCAATCTTGCAAGTAAGGGAAGACGTAATGGCCTTTGCGTCTGAGAACCGCAGCTACCACTGTTAAGCACTTGGTAAAGACTCGAGAAGCAGAGGCAGGGTCGAACAGTAGGACCCAAAACTGATGATGCCTCCTCTGGAAGTGGAACCTCAGAAACTTCAGGTGGGGAGGGAAGACCCCTATGTGCATGTCTAGGGAGCAGAACCAATCCCCTAATGCAACAGAGGAATGAGACCTGGTAGAGTCACCATCCTGAACCTTTTGTATTCTATAAAGTGATTTAAAGGGCTGAGGTCCAGGATGGGCCGAAGGTCACCAGTTTTCATTGGGACCAGGAAGACGTGGGAGTAAAACCCTCTTCCCCGTTGCCCTTCTGGAACTGGCTCCATCGCCCTTTTCTGCAAGAGGGCCTGAATCTCTCCTCCTTTGGGATGTGGGAAGGAGGATAATGGGAGGACCTTGGCAGACTCCCTGGAGGAATTTGAGTGAACTCCAATGTGTGCCCTCTCCTTATGATGTCTTAGACTCTGAGGTGATCTTACTCCATCCTTTCGTACGGAGGGAGAAGCGGCCCCCCAATTCCTCCCCTTCTGCCTCTGCTGGGGGGGGGGTTAGCAGGGAGTCACTGGGAGGATCTGGGAGTGGGCAGAGAGGTTTGGGAGAACTTTGGGCCTCTAGAGGGGGCACTCCCAGCATGCTGGACTGTGGTTTTCCTCTTGAAACTGCCTCTCTGCGCAAACTGACCACAAGTGTTCTGCTGAGGACTTTCGAAAGGAGAGCTTGCAAAAGGGCTTTTGGTCCCCCTTGTAAAGTTTCCAGACGGACCAAACTGACTTCCACGACTCCTAGAGACAAGAAATCAATTTCTCAGTCTCCTCCCCGAACAGGACGGAACCCTGGAAGGGAAGATCCTTGATTCCAGACTGCAGCTCCTGGGAGAATCTGGAGACCCTTAGCCAGACGTGGCGCCTAAGGCAAACGCCAGAAGTCGCAGCCCTAGATGCCATATCTGCAGTGTCGTATGAGGCTCGTAACACATGCATGCCAGTATTTCGTCTTTTGAGCCGAATCTGGCAAGGCCCTGACTACTTCCTGGCCCTTCTTCCACAACGTGTTTTGGTACTGGACCATATGCGTGAGGAAGCTGAGCGATCTTATGGAGCAGGTGGAGGCAGAATAGATTTTCTTGCCCACATGGTCCAGGTACCTGGACTCTGCGTCAGGAGGCTGTGAGCTAAGGTGCTTCAGCTGCTTAGATTTATCATGATCTGCCGTGATGACCATTAAGTCCACCTGAGGGTGTTCCGCCAGGAAGGGCTCCTCCCTCGGTGCTCTATAAAGCCTATCCGACTTTTTGGGAACCGCCAGGGTAGTGGTTGGATGCTTCCAGGTAAACCGAGCCAGGTCCTGGAATGTATCCACCAAAGCAGGGACTACTAGAGGCTTGGGCTCCTTTTGCCTCAGGTATCTGGCCAACCTTTGGCATTCTGGATCCAGGTCCTCGATCCCTCATCCACTGCAGGCCTGGATGTGCCTCATGATGTCCATAAAAGTGGGATTGTCAGGGGGCAAACGGGGGGGTCTCCTTATTGTCCAGGGAGACCCTTTCCCCTGAAAGGGACCAGTCTGAACGGGAAGAAGAATAAGACCTGCCCCTATCAGAACGTGACGAAGCCGACCCCGATCTTGAGGGGCTTTTGTCCACTGAGTGTCGGCTACTAACCGACCGACGTCGGCTCGGGGACAGACGACTGCTATGGGTCCGACGACAGCTAGTAGAGCGCCCGCGGCGACTGCCGCACCTACGGCGACTATGAGACCTGCTTCTGTGGGGCGACCGATGCCGGCTCACCGAACAGGAACACCAATGCCATCAATGGTCCTTTGACCTGGAGCGGGAATGGACCACCGAAGGACAGAGGGACCTAGAAGGCTTAGGCTGCTCATCGAGAGCAGGTTTGTCGGGCGGTGCCAAAGGACTGCCCTTAGTGGTCTGATCCTCTGCATTATCGGGGACTGGGGCTGGCTCAGGTTAAGGAGAGACAATGTCCTGCTTGACCTGGCTCCACCAGAAATGAAACAGTTCGGTCAGTTCTTCCCTGCTGAATTGGGATGCCGCTCCCCCAGCCAAGGCATCGGGCATCACGGGCTGGTCTTGAAGAATTGGCGAGGCTGGCAAGTCAGGGAGATTTTGAGGCGAGGTGCCTGCAGAAACGTCCTCCAGGGTAGAGCCTCTCCACACTGGTGACTGGGCCATATCCGGTATCACCTGGTGTAAAGAACAACTGGCCCCAGTACCAGAGGCCGGTTTCTGGCCACTTGGCTTGACCGGCGCTGGGTCATGCTCGACTGGAGTCTTAGAAGGGCAGGAAACTGAGGAAGATTTCGCTGAAGGTTCCCACTCCTTTGAAATGGCCTTACCCAGAGCCCTGGGTACAGCTGAGACTGAGGTTTTCTTTGGCGGAGCCGAGGCGTGCTCCAAAGAGGAAGCCTTAGCAGGATTACCAGAGGTGGGGGGGGCCCCGAAGTTCCCTTTTTCAGGTGCGACCCGGAATTAGTTACAGTAGAGCAGTGCAAATACATTCAAGTGACAGTGCAGTACACAGAATTACAATAAGGCAGTGCAGATACATAAAAGTGATCCAAAGCAGGACATAGCTTACAGGATTTCAATGAAAGTAAACAGTATACAGTTTACACTGAGGAGAACAAGTATGTACAGCACAAATTACACAATTCAACAATGTCAGCTGACAGACTTGGGGCATTAGATTTTTTTGGTCAAACCAGCAGGTGCGGGACTGGCTAGCCTTCAGGACAGGAGCTGGAACTATGGCTTAGGAGATGTACGCACAGACCCTTCTCGAATGTAGCTGGGGGGGAGCTTCCTGAAGGTGTCCGAGGAGCTTATTCCAATGTGCAGGGGCTATGTATGCAAAGGATTTACTGCCAACTGTGGAGCAGGCCCTGGGCTGTTCCAGTAGTTTTTTGCCCAAGGTCCTGAGTAGTCGGCTGGACTCCTTTAGGGCGAGTAGCCCAGTAAGCCCTGCAGGAGGGTCGGCATCAAGAAGCTTGTATGTCCAGTTTAACAGGGGCTACTGGAGCCTATGGTTCAGGGTGAGCCAGTTAAATGAGGCGATGGCTTCGCAGTGGTGGGTCCTAGGATGAGCTTTCGTGGCAAAGCGGGCAATTTTGTGGTACAAAGTTTGTAGCCCTTAGCAGGCAACACCGGCTGAGCAACTGGGCCTTGCTTACCTTCTACCGGCGCCGGGGTTTTAGCGTGGCCGGAAGGCCTACCCCGGACCTGGGAGTGTTTCAAGTGGTAGGAGTGGTCAGAACCCCCATAGCCCAATGAAGAAGCCTTTTTATGGGGTGCGTGAGAGCGCAGACGGGACAGAGCACGGTCCCTGTCATGGGACTTATCGTGTGACTTGTCCTTGTGATTGGCTTTCTCCCCCCTGGAGAGCTCTAAATCACGGCAACCTGCTTCTCTAGAAAATGGGCTTTAATGCCTTCTGGCATTGAGTCCTTGTCCTGCTGGTAAAGCCTGTGCAGATCCTGCAGGCCTGGGTGTCACAGTCCGATCCGAGGCAGAATACGCTGGCCTCATGGGCGTCCTTGGCAGGAATCTGGCGGCCACAGGAACACTGTTTTCTTTGGTCCCGAAGACACAGACAATGGCGAAGAAGACATAGAATGATGAACACTCAATCAAGGAGGACTACTGGAGAAAAAACACTGAAAATACTCTGAAAAACTTCACTGAACTGCTAAACAATGAGCCACAAGCAACCGCTGAGAGCGGATCTGTGGCGGGAAAAGAACTGAGGTAGAGCTGGGGACCGAACCCCAGTGCTCCCAGATCAGCCAAAGCATTTTCCTGTAGCAGACCCTAATTTTTCCTGTATTTTCTCTGTAAAACTTGGGTAAAATTCCTATAGATTTTCCTGTATGCTCAAGCCAATTTATTTTTGCAATCGCCTAATTACAGTTGTCAATAAAATCACTATAACACATGTTCTGGCTGTTTTGTGTGTTCTTAGTTACTTTGAGAACAATGCATGACTGATACCCCGAGACAGAGTTGGTACCCTAATTTTTTTTCCATCCTCTGGTGAATGAAGGGAGATTTTTTTTTTTTAATTAATATTTCTATGTTAAAATAACTAAGATCTCTCCTCAATCTCCCCCAAGTACACTCTGTCCCATCGACAGGGACAGGACACCTGAATTATTTTTTCCATCTTCCAGTGACTGAAAGGATTTTAGTATTAATATTGTATTTAAAAAATATCATCTCCTCGACCTCCCCCATGTACATGTCCCAGCCAAATTGATCCATGTATAATGCATGATTCTTTGATTACCCCACAGACAGAGGTTTGATACCTGAATTATGTTTTCATCCTCTGGTGAATGAAAGGAGTTTTATTTATATTTAAATTACTTAGATCTCCTCGACCTCCCTAGAGTGCACACTGTCCCATCCAAAGCCGCACACAGATTGAGTAATGCATGATTATTATTTGCTTGCTCCAGGGACCAGTTTGGTACCTGAATAATTGTTTCATTATATTATTTTTTCACGTTTTCTCTTAATATTTATATTTAAAAACAAGCTCACACACACACACACACACACACACACACACACACACACACACACACAGTTAAAACCCTGTTCAAAAACTCATACTGCAGATCTCATCGACCAGGCCTCCCCCTAGTACATCACTCTGTCCCAATGACCATCGACTTATTTGTTATTCTTTTTCTCTTAATATTTATATTTAAAAAAATGCTCCAACACATAACCTGCTAAAATCATGTTCAAAAACTCAGCTCATTGAGTGCCTCCAAGTACACACTGTCCCAAAAACCACTGACACGGAGGGCACACACCTGAATATTTTCCATCCTGACTCCAGTGACTGAAAGGAGTTTTTCCTGTACTAAATGCATTTTAAAAAAAATCAGAGATTATCTCCTCAAGTACACACTGTCCCAGGCAGCCAAAGAAAGCACAGAAAAATCAGGATGAAGATGTAGCCGGTTATTTCATTGCTTTTTAAAACTTTTAAAACCAAGAATGTAACCCCCAGAGACAAGACAATTAATTTTACCTTTTTTACAGATTCTCCCATGAGAGGGCAGCTCAGGCATCAGGCTCTTCTCCTGTGTGAAATATTCTGGTGTCTTGGCTTGGAAAAGGCCGACAAAAGAAACGGAACCACCAGTCCGGGGCGGGGGGTAGTCTCAATGTGGATGCCTGACTTCATTTGCAGCTTTTTCAAGGTGATCCTCCAGTGAGAACACAGGCAGCTCACAGATAAAGTGAAAAGACGTCTCATATTTTCTTTGCGGTACTAGTCCAGCGAAACGGAGCGGGGACTGGCGGTGGTGGGACAGGGTCTCCTCTCATCTACTCTCTTATGAATCGGATGTGGGGGGTGAGGTTGGTCCCGGGGTGATTAAAACGCCAAAAACACATGGTGGCAGCGAGCTCAGATGTGTGAACGATTGATCCTCGAACTCCTCTCTCTCTCTCTCTCTCTCGCTCGCAGCAAAATCAGTGGCACTAAAGCAAGTGGAAAGTATAGTAAGGTCAGGAACGAACTAAACATGCTGGATAGCCAGTTTAAATATTCCCAGGGCCAGCACTGCATCAAAGCATTTGTGCATAGCCAATCAGAGACCACAGTCAGTGCATGATCAGAGTATGACTGGGTCTCTGAACCAATCAAGAGGCAAGCTTGTGGAAATCTTGTCTGGGACTCACGGCAGCAACTTTTCTCCGTGACGGTGCCAATTTCTCCCGTAGATTGTACAAAAGACAGAAATCCTTCCCATACCCCGTTTTCAGCCCCCAAACCCCGTAAAATACATGAAATTCCGTAGATCTGGGAGCACTGGACCCCCTTTTTTTTTCACCATAGCCAACATCAGGGCGGAGCCAACGTTGGGGGGGCAGGCCCTGCTGGGTACTGCTAGCTAAGAGTATTCCAGTGGGCCCTAGTGCCTGCAACATAGTCCTAACGGTAAAAGCCTGCTACAAGCGCTCCCACTCGAAGTAAGAGCTCCTGTTGCTGCAGCTCTGCTGGTGGAATCCTCCAAGTCATAGAAGGCTCGGAGATCATGGGTACCAACATCCAAGTCTGATTTCAGAAGGTGCAGCAGCTTGGTCTGGCCAGGCCTATCAGGCTGAGCTTGTGCCACTTCAAAAGCCTTCTCCCACAGGGCATTCTGGTACTGAACCATGTGGCCTAGAAAGTTCAGGGAATGGATAGTGCAGGTGGCTGAGGCATACACCTTCTTGCCAAATTGGTCCACCTGCCTGGAGTCCTTGTCTGAAGGCTGAGTGCTAAGGTGCTTGGGATGCTTTGAGCAGTCATGGGCAGTGTTAATAACCACAGAGTCTGCCTCCAAATGCTCCCCATTAAAAAGGGTTCAATCCTGGAGGAATTATACTGGCGATCTGCTTTCTTGGACATCGCCGGAGTAGTGGAAGGACGTTTCCAGGCAGCCCTGTTGACATCCTTAAAGGAATCAATAAGAGGTGGAATGATCAAAGGTAATGACTCCTTTTTATGGAGAAAAATGGCCAGCTGACGTAGCTTGGGGTCCAACTCCTCCATGTCCCAACCCATAAGGGATTGGATGCACCTCATGACATCCATAAAGGCAGGATCATCTGGAGGGGACCACGGAGTATCCTTAGGTTCCTCCGGTTCTGAAGGTAAGTCAGAGCCTTCTGAATTGTAGGAAGAGGAGGAATAACTCCTTGACTCGCCTGAGTCTGGAGATGGAGTGTGCGAGAGATGATGCTTATGTCAGGGAGTCCTTGAATGGCTGTTGCCAGCCCCATCCGGCTATAAAGCAGGTTCTCTAGGAGGTGGCATTGGTGGTTTCCTAGGGGGAACCTTATCCTTGTCTGAATTTGGAGGAGGTTTCCCAAGAGTAGGTGTAGGGGTACCCCTCAGGGATTCCTTATCCCTAAAGTACGCCCACCAAGCTGCAGAAAGAGCATGGGGAGATAGGAGCAGAAGGCCCCGGCTTTGGTTCCTAGGGCTGAGGTAACCCAACCGTCGGTTCCCAAGATGTCGGGTCAGTAGGCGTCAGCCTATGGGGTGTAGAGTTATCTGGCATCTGTCTAGTGGGAGTCGACAAACCGGGCGTCGGCTGAGGAGTGACGACATGGTTGGCCGCGTCGGGCAATGATGGCTGGAGAGTCACTGGCGTCAACCAGACAGGCTCAGGCTGGCACCAATCTGGTGAATCAGCTGGCACTAGCAGTGACGGAGAGGCCTGTCTCGGGGAGTTAGCTCCCGAGCGGGGCAGAGGCGTCACTCTCACAGGAGAGGTAAGCACATGCCCCGGGCATTGTGTAGAGGCATCAGTCCCTGTAGTCGTGGCCGACTTAGTAGACAACCAGACTGGAAGGGAGATGAGCAAAGACTCGCCACCCAGAGAGGACCCGGTTGAGCCACCTGGCTAAGAACCTGCTAGGTGTAAGGGGCTGAGAGGCTGGGGATGAAGTCCAAAGCTTAGAAGAACCACTGCCCGAAATGGTAATGAGAATGGGTGGTTTGACCACTGGGAGCCTGGAGGGTGTGAGAGCTGCCAGGGTGGAACAGGCTGACCTCCCGCGTTAGGAAGACCCAGAGTCGGTCGCCGACTGGCGCAGGCACCGAGGACAAGAAGCTGACCAAGATTTGTCCCTATGCTTGTCTTGGTGCTTGTGCTTTCTGCCGGACTTCTTTTCTTTATGGGATGAAGACGATGTCGAAGCCCCGGAGGCCAGGGAAGAAGAGGTGTTAGAGTCTTCTGGCAGCAGATCTCGGTGTGCTGGTTGAAGTCCTGGCAGAGTTGGCAGGGCTCAGTGTCATGGTCCGGGACTGGGCAGAACAGACAAGAAGAGTGTCCATTCTTATAGGGCACCTGCTTGCCATAAGCACCCTTCGTTTGCCACCACTCCGAAGAGAAAGATGGAAAAGACATGCAAGAAAATGCTGTAAACTGAAGAGAAAAATAAAAAAATAAAGCGCGGGTAAATCGCCAAGAAAATGGTGGTCAACTACAGCAGCAGGCGTCAGTGGAGGTCCGACTTGCATGGGTTAGCAGCGGGAAAAAAAAAAACGAGTTTGGGCTGGGGGACTGCTGCCTTTATACCATAGTCAGATGTCAGGGTCGGTCTCCTGCCAATGACTGCTAACTAGAAGTTTTCTGTGGTGTCGTGGAGCCTGCTGGCTTCAGTCTTAATGGTGTTGCCTGCAGGAAGCGCCTCCCTCGAAGTAAGATCTAAGGTGGTCAGCATAATGCAAGGTAAGGCACTTTACAGCACCTTAGCCCTCTGCACCACTGGGCTGTCAAGTAGAGATTTCTAATTTTAAAAAACAGCATGTTGGAGTGTGGGCAGTGGAACATAAATCTGTAGTCAACATAAAGTATGGTGTAGAATACTGTGGGTTTAAAAGTTCTCATACAACTCATGTGCTTCGCTCCTGCTAGTGCCATCATGCTGCACTATTTTTCCTGTGCCAGTCTCCTGTTACAGGGTCCCTCTCCTGTCATAGTGCTAATACTACAGCTGTGTTCTGGTTTGTAATTTTCTGCTGTTTAAAACAGTACCGCATGTTACGGTGAAAATGTTTATATAAACTTTTATTCTATTTTAGAACAACCCCTTACCTCCTTGTCTTGTACAATACCCTTCTTTCCTGACCAAGTCTGCTTCAGCACTTTTTTATATTTGAAATACTACATTACCAAAATGGAGGTTATGCTGGTTAGTGGGTCTCTTAACACCAGAACAGAGACCCTGCCTCCCGTATAAATAGACTAGCACCCAATTCAGATACCTAGGCATTCAAATTCCACTGCAGCTATCGCAGTTATATCGAGTCAGTTATGGAAAACTTATTACAGAAAGTTTGGCTGATCTGCAGAGATAGGCACTACCTCCCCTTTCCCCGGTTAGCAGAATAGAGTCTGTTAAAATGAATGTACTCCGGGCCAGCTCAGTGGTGCTGAGGGTTGTGGCGATGGATACCGCACCACGTTGGCGACCCGTGTTGAGGAACCACCTTGGGTCACTGGGGTGCCGGCATGGGGGGGGGGAGCGGAGCAGGATCAATCGAGCATCTAACAGCAGCTGTCCTCTTTTGTTGCCCCCCCCCCCGTAGTTCCATTGCCACAGGGTGGAGGTCCGGTGGCAGCACAGGCGGGAGGGAAGTCAGAGTCGGAGAGCATCTCGGCGCAGCATGCACGGGACTCCACGACTCATCCGGGACTGGGGTGGGCAAAAATGGGAAAAACTCATAAAATATATAATAAAAAAAAATTAAATGGAAGGGATTGGCTTGCTAACTCTTTGGCTCAATTTACAATCCCTTCCCTTCCAAACAGGAACACTTTTGAATTTCCACTTACTGGCTCAGAAGACTTTCTCTATCATACAGTAATGGGCTGTGGCATTAAAAAGCCTATTGCTGTATCATGGACATTTCCTTTAAAGGAATTTTCTGATTTAGATACCTGCGCTTCATAGCCCAATACCTTATGACGAGGGAAAGTGCAGAGGCATGCCCCATTCCAGTTTACAGGGAAGAAATGTTTTCAAAGGGACCCTATTACTTGGGCGGTGGCTTTCATTTGCCTCTGAGATGGCTTAAACTTACGTAAAAAAGCCACTGAAAAAATGTCCCCATAGACTTGCATGAGGCATGCCCCTGCGCTCTCCCTGGTTAGACATTACAAAACATCTGAGCACGGGGTGGGCCGGCAGACCGGGAAGTTAGAAGCAATCGGCTGGTTGTGGGTTCGGCTGCAATTACAATTCCTTCCCTAGCTAAAAGGACACAGAAAGTATCATTTTGGCAGAAGCTGGCTACCGTTGCCATAAGGCATTGGGCTATGAAGCCCAATCATCATGGAAAATAGGTTGAAAATTCACTTCAAGTAAGTAACACCCAAAATTTCAATACCTGTACTGAGACAACTAACAAACTGGTTCTTAAATGGCTGTTTATATATTCATGATTTACAACAGCAAGGTTACTGACAAGATATGATGTCTTATGCATATAGCTCCCATATAGAACTCTTCAGGTAGAACAATATGTCTAAATGTTTGGAAGAGCAATATGCACTTTTTTTTTTATTTGACTGTACCTTATTAAGACTACAGCTGAAAGAAAACTTTCAATAAAGCAGTTAAAAAATAAGAAATACTGCATTACAGGGGGGGGGGGGCTCCTTTAAATGTGTCTCATACCAGGTTTTGCTCGACAGAATCTTTGCTAACATAGGAGGCTGTGGACCTGTCTGAGGCAAAGACCTCTTCCTCTTCCTGATCAGGAAGAATGAGATCAGGGTTGTACTCCTCCTTGACATCAACCTCTTCCAAGTCTAGGTTCAACACCGGAGGCACTGATGACAACTTGCAAGGAGCATCCCATGGCTTACAAGAAGGAGTCGATGACTAAGCTGCCGTCAACAGCGCCAGTGACGTGGGCCTATATGCGCACAGCTGAACAAACAATCACTGAGGTAAACTTTGTTAACATTTTGTTCTGGTTGACTACCATCAAAGGCTGCGTCAATGCGCACGGGGGGGGTTGTCAAAAGTGCAGGGAGAGACAACCCACCAGATGGACCCTAAGAGCCTGTAACCCGAGTGGAAGGAAAGGGGTCAGGCCTCGACAGAAGGCTGTCGATGATGATGTGCCCATTGAAGAAGTAGAGGCCGACAACCTGGAGGTTGACGACTGGCTGCCTTGAGATACTACCATCACACCTGAGGAATGGTGAAAGTAGTACTGCTGCCATCACACCTGAGGGATGGGGGCCACAGTGCTGTTGCTTTTGTCACACCAGAAGGAGGGAGGTCATAGTGCTGTTGGTGCTGCCATCGCATCTGAGGGATGGGGCCGTATTGCTGCTTCCATCACACCTTAGGGATAGGGGCTGTAGTGTTGCTGCTGCCATCACATCTTGTACCTAAAATAACTTTAAATTGGTACAAGATGGAAGGATGTGTAATACTGGAGGTCAAAAATTGCTAAAATGCATGTTAGAGTTAAAAATTGTTAAATAAAGTACACAAAACCAAACACTGGTAAAACCGGATTTTGGCTTAGCAGACACCAGTGACAATACCATTTTTTACAATGTGCAAAATGAAATATTCCCTTTCTCAATCCCGGTAAACCAGAGTCCCTGTCTATAACAAAAAATTGCTTACCATAGTAATGTTGTTTCTTTGAATGGAGTCTTGCTGTATTCTGACAAACTGCAGTAAGACCAACTGGTTCAACTGCCCCAGAGAACAGAGTTAAATTCTATGCACAACAGAACGTTGAGCTCGAGCTCGGTTTTCAAACCTTTGTCCTCGGTACGTTCTAGTAACTGATCAGATTCAACTAAGCGAGAACTATAGATATAAACAAAAAACTAACTAAGCCTAAATAGGGGGCCCCATCGGGGCAACGCAACCAAGAAAATACAAACAGCATGTAGAAGACTTAAGTCACAGATGCCCAAGGAAGACAAGTACCCACTACTGGGTTAAATCCCCTAGGTGATGCAGAGAGCCACCCTTTCCCCAGGTTCTGAAGGGGAGGTAGGGTGGGGTGGGAGGTCAGAATACAGTAAGACGCCATTAGAAGAAACAACATTACTATGGTAATTTTTTTTTTCAAACAACATGAAGTCTTGTGTTCTGACAAAATGCAGACTACAAAGCAGTGCCCCATGGAGGTGGGCACAGAAACTATTTGGGGAATAGGCTCCGCAGTACTGCTGTGACAAACCGGGCATCACTCCTAGCCTGAATATCCAGGCTGTAGTGTTTAGTGAATGTATGGACAGACTTCCAGGTGGCAGCCTTACAGATCTCAAGTAAGAGGACTTCCCTGGCAGCAGTTCCTCTGGTAGAGTTGGCCCTAAGGCCTGCTGGTGGGTCCTTACACAGCTTGTTATAACAAAACTGGATACAAGCCACAATCCATCCGGTTATGGTCCTTTTTGCAGCTGGCCAGCCTTTACCAACTTCACCATAGGTAAGAAACTGCTGGGAACAATCCTTCCTTAGCTCCTTTGTCCTATCCATGTAATAGCCAATAGCTCTTTTTACATCCAAACTGTGAAGCCTGCGTTCACCTGAGCTGGAATGCTCTGAGAAGAATACAGGAAGAGTAATGGAATAAGATGGGGCAGAGACTCCAAACAAAGATTAATCCAGGCATCATTCCTATCCCTTATTGACTCTGCTGACTTTCTCTACGGCCATTGCTCACTCTCCCTCTTAAATAAGCTGGACACCCTGTATCATAGAGCCATCAGATTTATTACAGACTTTCCCTCCAGCACCCATCATTGCTCTCTTTACATGGCAGTCAATTGGACATCCCTACAGCACAGAAGAAAAGGAATGCTGCAATCTGGATCTTTAAAGCTTTATCAGGCAAACTCCCCTCCTATATCTCAGACTGTTTCACCGAATCACATCTAGACCATACACCTTAAGGATCAATAAGCTCATTATGCTAAAGATTCCCATTACCTGCACCCGGTTTGGGAGGGCTGCTATCAGCTATTCCCTAGCATTTGTCTGGAACTCACTCCAAAAATCTATGAATCTGAATACCCTCTTACCCTTATCATCCTTCAAAAGATTATACACCGCCCTTTTTCCAGAGTTGTGCAACTGCTTCCATAAGGCCTAGTCTCCCATCCAACCTACACCCCTCCCTTCTGTAATCCACTATGTTTAGTTTCCCTTCTTCTACCCAGTCAGTTATCACATTTCATATAAAAGCCTACAAAAGCCCTATTATTTGATTATTATCCCTGCTATATCTATTATCCTCTTAATTTTTACAGGTCAAGTTATTTTACTGTGCCTTGTATATCTGTAAATTTTGTATATATCTCTTATTTATTTGATTGTACTAATGTTATGCTATTCTCATGTCTTTGTAAAAAAACTTGTACCCTTATTTGTATGACCACTCAGGTCCATCTTGTAAATGAGCTACGCTCAATGATGTTCGCCTGAATAAATAAAGATTTTGATTGATTGATTGAAGATGGAAATCAGAAACCACCTTGGGGAAAAATTTCCTACTGGTTCAGAGCACAATCTTATCTCTGTGGGGTGTAATTTAGTTGAGCTCCACTGACAAGGCCTGAAGCTCACTGATCCTTCTAGCAGAAGTGATGGCCACCAGAAATAGTTTTCAAAGTAAGAAACTTGAATTCTAAAGAAAACATGGGTTCGAAAGGAGGCTGCATAAGATGACCTATGCCTATGTTCATATCCCATGCAGGGATAGGTTCCCTGTGTGGAGAGTGAAGATGCAGCAAACCCTTGAAAACCTTTTTGAAAATTGGGTGTGCATCCAGGGAGGAGCCCCTCCCTGCTGAAAGATAGGCAGAGACAGCTGACAGGTGTACCTTTGAGGTAGATGGTTGCAGATGCAGAGACTGAAGATGCACCAGGTAATCCAAGAGTGCTGGTATACCAGCCTGCTGCAGATTCAGACTCTTCTGGGAGCACCAGATGGAAAATCTTTTCCACTTAGAGGAGTAGGTTTTCCTAGTAGCAGGTTTCCTGGCCCCCCTTAATATGTCTAGGACAGACTGAGAGAGATGCAAGTCTGCATATTCTAAGTCCTCAAGAGCCAAGCCCTGAGGTGAAGAGACTGAAGATTGGGGTACAGGATCCTCCCCTGAGAGGGTGTCAGCAGGTTGTACCTCTTGGGGAAAGAAATGGTATTGGTCACTGACAAGAGACAGCAGCATCGAGTACCACAGCTGTCTGGCTCAGTCTGGGGCTAAGAGGATCATGGTGGCAGACTGGGACCTCAGTTTGACCAGGACTCTGGCTATCAGAGAAAAGGGGGAAAAGCATAAAGGAACCTGTTTGATCAGTCCAGAAGGAGGGCCTCCAGTGGAACTGAGCCCTGGAGTGGAGGCCTGCAGCAATACAGTGGCAACTGATGATTGTCTGGGGCTGCAAACAGATCTATTTCTGACACCCCACCTCCTGAACACAGAGAAGGACCTGCTTGTTCAAGGTCCATTCGTGATGGCACTGGCTGATCCTGTTGAGAGCATCTGCCAGTACACCGTCCTTCCCTGGCAAGAGAACTGCTGACAGAGACATATTCAGGGAGTATGCCAGATTCCAAATCTTCATGGATTCTGTGCACAGCAGTGAGGATCTTGATCCCCCCTGCTTGCTGATGTAGTACATGGTGGTGGTACAGTCTGTTCTGACCTGAACCACCCTGCTCTGTAAAAGACTGGCAAACTCCTGGATGGCCAGGAACACTGCCCTGAGTTCCAGAAGGTTGATGTGCAAGAGAGACTCCTGAGAAAGTCAAGTGCTGTGGGCTATGTGCTCTCTTAGGGCACCCCAACCCAGCAGGGAAGCATCTGTTGTCAACACCAGAGAGGATGCCTGAGGGAGAAAGGGAACCCCTACCCTGAGGTTGTCCATCTCCTGCCACCAATGAAGAGCTAACAGAAGGGTGGGAGTCACTGGAATCAGTTTGGACAGACTGTCCTTTTTCTGGGGCCAGAAGGATCTCAGATGGAACTGAATAACCCTCATTTGGAACCTGGCCCCCAGGACCACATCTATGGTGGAGGCCATGTGACCTAGGAGCTGTAGAAAATGCCTTGCTGGTGAAGGGACTCTAAGGTGGAAAGATTTTGCCAGATCGATAAGAGCCTATGCCCTTGCAAGGGGCCAAAAGGCTCTTGCCTGAATGGTATTCATCTCTGCCCCTCTGAAGTCTAACACCTGCACAAGGGTCAAGACAGACTTTTTTAGATTCACCAGGAACCCTAGAGACTGCAGTGTGTCCTGAGTGAGATTTAGTGCTTCTGTGACCTGTTGAGGAGATTGACACACCAGCAGCCAATTATCCAGATAGGGGTGAACTGAAACCCCTTGTCTTCTGAGGAATGCCACTGCCAGACATTTTGTAAATACCCTTGGGCCAGAGGTCAGCCTGAAGGGCATGGCCCTGAATTGGTAGTGGCCGAAAGGCAGTCGAAACCTGAGATATGTTTTGTGAGACTGTCTGATGGGGATGTGGAAAGAGGCATCCTTTCGATTCAGGGATGCCAGCCAGTCCCCTTGCTTGAGGGTAGGTAGGATGGTAGCCAGGGTTGTCATTTTGAACTTTGGCTTTGAAATATGCCTGTTGAGGAATCAGATCCAGAATGGGCCACCACTCCCCATTTTCCTTTGGTGCTAGGAAATACCTTGAGTACAACCCTTTGCCCTTGTGCTGGGAAGGCACAGGCTCCACTGCCTTTGAGAGTAGAAGAGTGTAACCCTCTGCCTCCAACAGGGATGTTTCTGTAGGGCTGGACGGTCTGAAAGTTCTTGTTGATAGTTTTGGGAGCAGCCTGAAGCCGCAAGCAAGACCCTGACCTACTATATCCAGGACCCACTTGTCTGAAGTAATGGATTGCCAAGCCTGGAGACAGTAGGTTGGCCTGCCTCCTACAGGGGCAGTGGAGGCGGCCCAGACAGACTCCTCAGGGTGTCTGTTTACATGGGGTAGCAGATTGGGGGGGTGGGGGCAGCTCTGCCAGCACCCCTCCTGCCCCTCCCTCTAAAGAACCCCCTGGGTTGTTGGTAAGAGGGAAAAGCTTGGGCCTGATGGAAAGGCCTGGGGTAAGGTCTACCACTGCCCCTGGCCTGCTGCTTTTGAGGAGTGGCAGCTATCTCCTTTGCTGAAGCACTCCTGTATGCCACTCTGTACTCATTCATTTTCTTCACATATGTCTTGGTCTGTTCCCCAAACAGAGACTTCTGGACAAGGGGAAAGTCCATGGCATTATTCTGCATATCCTGAGACAGGGTGGTGCATCTGAGTCAGGAGAAATGCCTAAGAGATGCAACAGATGCCATAGCTCTAGAAGCTGCATCATTAGAATCCACAGCCAAGGGGAACTGGGACTTCGATGCCTGTATCCCCTTGTTGACCAACTCCTGGAGATAAGCAGAGAGCTCAGGAGGGGCCTTTTTGGCTAGTTGTTCCACAGCTTCCCAAAGGGACTTTTGATACCTGGAGGCATAAGCCATATAGGAGGCTTGCCTAACCCCTAAGGAAGATGGCAGGTACATTTGCTTGGCAAGGGAATCCACCTTTCTGGAATCCTTGTCAGGTGGCTGAGAGGCCAGGGGAATACCAGTCTTCTCACAGGCTGCAGTTTGTACCACCCCCACTTGGCTACAATGGCTGGATAAGAAGTCAGTGCCATTGCCAGCCAAAAAATATTTCCTGTCCATCTTCTTCAGAACTCCCTTCAGAACTAGGAGTTTGGAGGATTTTCAATGTCTGCTTTTTTAGGGACTTGTGGATGGGTATCTAAAATCCCTGGGATACAGGAAGATCCATCATCTCCCTGTAATCCTCTTCCTCATCATCTTTGGCCTGGCTTCTTGTACAGACAGCTGCAGAGTCTCAGCCACCTGCCTCATAACGGCAAAATGGGAGGTGGTTTCAAAGACAGGCCTGGGAGGGGACTCATACTGGGGATGATCAGGGGAAACCTCTGTGTCTATGGGCTCCCCTTCATCCTCCTCCTCCTCCTCATCGTATTTACATTCAGAAAAATAATACTCCTCAGGATCAATGGGTCCTGAAGGAGTTGAACCGGTATCTGCCCAAATGGTACCTGTGACGGTTCACCAAACCCAGGTTGCAAAGACTGCACAATACGTATGCTTTTGCAACTTCCTCAGCAGTTGAACTGGGACTGAATGCTTGCGCGGTTCCGAACTGGAGCGTTTGGCTTTTTTTGATGGTGCAGGTTCAGAAATAGACTCCGAACGTCTTTTACCTGTCGACGGTTCACACTGGCCTGAGGGTTCGGTTGTCGGATCTAAGGTTCGGTTGAACCGGAACCGCCCTCAACGGTCTTTTCCATCCTTTCCCTCAGTTTACTATGTCATCTGTCAATAGTAGACGAAGGAATATTTTTACAAATATCGCAGTCTGCTTGCAAGTGGTCGAAACCCAGGCAGTACACGACAGACCAAGTGCGGATCAGCTATAGAAAATTGCTCCCTGCACTAGGTACAGTGCGGAAACCCAGTGGGACCATTTTTTCTCTTGGGATTCTGTGTCATAACCCTAAAATTTAGTGCTTAACCCCGTGGTTCAGTTAGGCCGGTTAAGCAAAATTCCAATGTCTGCTTTATCCGAAGTGGCTTAGTTAGGCCCAGATAAAGAAAGTAAACTTAAGAAAAAAGTTAGTTAGGCTGGGTAAAAAGAGACAAAGTCCTGAACCGGCTAACGGTTTAGCATTAGCCAAAAGGAACCGAGAAAAAACTTGGTTCTGGTCAGGACTTTGAACCAGATACCAAATTCAATTACAATTTAAATAGAAAAGGGAAAATGAAGTTTGGCCTCCTCACAGTCGGCGGAACCGGTCAGAAACCGAACACTTACCCAACCGAGGAACGTACACAATACCGCAGACAGCGGTTTGAGAATATCTGACTGAGAAAATAAGAAGCGGTAGTCAAAAAAAAGACAAGACTCGGCTTTAACCGAAAGCAACGAGGTGAAATCTCCGAGGTGTCTTCACTGGTGAGTAGAGTAAAGAATCTAATCAGTTACTAGAACGTACCGAGGACAGTGGTTTGAAAACAGAGCTCAAGCTCAACGTTCTATTCATTTGCATACAGTTTAACTCTGTTCTCCGGAGCAGTTGAAGCGCTTGCTCTAACTGCATTTTGTCAGACTACAGCAAGACTTCATGTTGTTTGAACAATTACAGTGCTTGTTATATAAACTGGCCAGAGATGCTCTGAAACGTTCTAAAGGCAACAAAACAGATACCTTAAGCTGTCTAGATATTCTCTCCCAGGTTCTAGGTACCAGTACTGATAGGGTTCTATTCCCAAAACTAGTTCTACATCTCGACGCATATAATGAAGTCAGAGACGCAGATCTTAGAAAATGCTTTTTCACTGGTTTAATTTTTATTAAATTCAATAAGAATTTTGGGAGAGACTGTATAGTGAATTTATAAACAAATGTATTCCAATGAATATCACGTCCGTTGGATAATGAAGAGAGACCTGATTCTCTGTACAACACACAGCAGTGAGATCTGTAAGGCAGGTTTGTTATAAACCTTAAAGTGCTGTTGTACAAAGTATCTAATCAACTCAGCAGTGACTTCCTAGCATTTCTATAGATTATATCTCCGCACTCTAATACTGATAAGAACATAGACGTAACCAATAATTTCCTAACAGTTGGATTAAATAATGTTCCATTCCTAGTAACCTCTTTAACTTATTGGAGATATTTATAATATGTAAATCAAAAGTCAAATATTTATCCAGTGTCAGCCCTAGGTATCTATAGAATTCAACACAACTCAAAATAACTCCAGACAATGAACAAATGTTCTTACTAATTATCTCTTCAGCATTTTTTCTTTTGGAATAACATACATTGGGTTTTTTGTACATTCAAGAGGAGCCTCAAATCAATAAGGACCCTCTGAATGTTTGAGAAATCCTGTTGCAATATTTCTATTGCTTTGTTTGTGTCATCTATACCGGTGTATAAAACTGTCATCTGCATATAAATACATGCAAGTATCAGGTGAACAGTAACTAGGCAGATCATTCATATAAAAAAGAAATAAGAGGGGACCCAGTACTGACCCCCTGGGGTACCCCTGTTCGCAAAGCAATGGAATCTGAGCAGGCAAGCCCACTCAGACACACTGCAACCTCCCATTCAAATATGAGTAAAACCACTTTAAAGCAGTGATATGCAGGCCAACAGCTTTCAAGCAATTGTGCAAAATTACACGATGAACAGTGTCGAATCCCTTCGATAGGTCCAGAAAGACAGTTGGTACTTCCTGGTTCCTGTCGAAGGCATTCAGCATGTCATCAACCACCCTTGCTATTACATAACTGATATTATGCCCTTTCCTAAATCCTGATTGTAAATGAGTTATAACCTTGTATTTGATGGAAGTACTGCATCAGTTGTTGAGATACAAGTCTCTCAAAAATTTTAGCGCAAACTGAAAGAATAGAGATAGGTGTACAGGAACAAGGGTCAACCAAGTCCACACATTCCCACCCCCCTTTAAATACTAGTATGACAAACGCTGTCTTTCAATCAAGTGGTAGTTAAAAACTAGACTAGGAAAAATTAAATATATATGTCAAATGAGGTGCCAATATGCCCAGAACTAATTTTAAGAAAAAAGGGGGGATATCATCGCACCCTGGTCCCTTATTAGTATCCAATCTCTGTAACTGCTTCATCACACCATCAGATGTTATCGAACGAAAAGCAAAAACAGGTCTATCTAGCATATACGTGAAATCAATATCCAAAGCAGATGAGGGAAATCTGGGGTGCATTCTATCAAATGTAACACTCACAGAAGTAAAGAAAGAACTGAATGCAGCCACTTTATCAGCAGCAGAAATCAAGACTTCCCCCTCAAACTTCAGAGTTACTGGTAATTAGGGAGGGGTCTGATTACCTTTTATTGAGTCAATTCCCCTCCACATTGCTCTGGGATTGCCTTCTGAGGCAGAATGCAGGTGCTCGCAATGGTCTGTAGCAGTCAGTCCCTGGATAGGGCTGCTAAAAGTCAGTCATCCAGGTTCAGAAAGATGTAAAACCCCAGTTGCCTCAAGGCCATGGCTACCACTACCATGCATCTGGTAAAAAACCCGGCAAAGCCCAAAAATGGTAATGCTCCCCCTGAAAGTGGAAGTGCCGGTGGGATGCAAACAACTTGATGTGCAAGTAAGCATCCAAACAGCAGAGCAAGTCCCCCCAGTGAAGCAGGGGCAGCAATTTCTGAAGGGTGAAAGTCCAGGATGGGCTAGAGATCCCCTGTCTACTTGGGGACCAGAAAGAAGTGGGGGTAAAATCTCCTTCCCCGCAGGTATTGGGGAATGGGCTCTACAGCCTCGTTTTGCAATAGGGCCTGAATTTCTGCATGTATGAGGGAGGTCATGGCCTGAAGGATATGTGGACAGACCTGGAGGATTTTCTGGAGGTCACTCCAAAAACTTTACAGTGTGGTCATGCTCGACGAGCTGCATCTCCCAGTTGTCTGTAGTGGCCTCCATCTGTCTAGGTGGATGGAGAAACAACCCCTGAAGCCCTCCCGGGGGGGGGGCGGGGAGGGATCTGGCAAGGAGTCAGGAGGAGGGAGCAGCCCCTGCTTGGGCTGCGTTTGTTCCTCTAGTGGCTTGGAAAGAGGCTGGGGCAGGCATGGGGAAAGCAGTGCCGAAAGGTGGCCCTGCGACCCAACTTTGGCTTAGTGTGGTACATGGAGTGGACCGACTTCAAGGCCCTCCCAGAGGTCTGAAGCTCAGAGATAATGTCTTGCACGTCTCGACCAAATAGCCTGGGACCCTGAAAGAAAGCGCCAATAATGCTAGGTTGGACACCTAGAGCAAAGCCCGAGACTCTGAGCGAGGCATAACTCCTCATACTGATGTTGGCAGCCACTGCCCAGCCTGAAGCATCCACAGCATCATAAGCCGCCTAAGGATGTGGGTGCCAACGTCAGACCCAGCCTTCAGGGCCTGAAAGGTTTGCTGCTTCAAGGGTCATCTGGCATAGCCAAGACCACCTCACTGGCCTGATCCCACAAGAGATTCTCGTACTGTATCATATGGGCCAGGTAGCTGAGGGTCCGGATGGCTAGGGTGGCAGACACAAAGGCACACTTACCCACTTGGTCTTGCTATCGAGATTCTCTGTCTGGAGGGCGGACACTGATATGATTCGGCCTCTTGGTACGGTCATGGGCCAGAAGAAAGGGTTCTGAAAGAAGTCTTAAAACTGAAGGTGGACAAAGCAATGGGCCTGATGGGATTCATCCCAGAATTCTAGAAGAACTAAGGGTAGAACTAGTGACTCCACTGACTACCCTCTTTAACAAATCATGGGAGGATGGGGTGGTACCTAAGGACTGGAGGGCAGATGTGATTCCCCTTCACAAAAGTTGGAGAAGGGCAGAAGCAGGAAACTACAGACCTGTTAGTTTAACCTCAGTGATAGGGAAAATTATGGAATCACTTCTGAAGGAAAGAACTGTCGAGTACCTAGAGGCCAGAGGGGGACAGGACCCAAGGCAGCATGGATTCACAGCGGGAAGGTCATGCCAGACGAATCTAATAGATTTCTTTGACTGAGTGACCAAAGTAGTAGATCAGGGAGGGCTGTGGACATGGCCTACCTAGACTTTAGCAAGGCATTTGACACAGTCCCACAAAAGATTAATATTACAAGTTAGCCAGCCTGGGAGTGGGTCCCAAGATGATAGCCTGGGTAAAGAATTGGCTGGAGAATAGGACACAGAGGGTAATAATAAATGAGTCCACTGAAGAAAGTGGAGTTACTAGTGGGTACCAGGAGGTTCAGTATTAGGACCGGTCCTCTTCGATGTCTTTATAAGTGGACATTGCAGAGGGACTGGTAGGAAAAGTATGTCTCTTTGCAGATGACACAAAGATCTGCAACAGAGTTGATGCAATGGTGGGGTGTAAGGGATGAAAAGGGACTTGGCAAGGTTAGAGGAATGGTCAAATGTATGGCAGCTTAGATTCAATGCTAAGAAGTGCAAGGTAATGCACCTGGGAAACAAAACCCAGGAGAGTACAATGGGGGTGAGATACTAACAACAACAAAATGAAGGGACCTGGGGGTAGTCATATCAGATGACTTAAAGGTGGGCAAGCAATGTGAGAGAGCAGTAAGGAGGGTTGGGGATACTGGGATGCATAAGGAGAGGCATCACCAGTAGAAAACAGGAAGCTGTTATCTCTTCTGTACAGACAGCTGGTGAGACCCCATCTGAGTACTTGTGCAGTTCTGGAGACCCAATCTCCACAAGACATAGACAGGATGGAAGCTGTCCAGAGGAGGCAACTAAAATGGTGCAGGGTCTGCACGGAAGACATATGGAGAGAGACTAGGGAGCTTTATATGTATACCCTGAGGAAAGGAGGAGAGGGGGACATGATAGAAACTTTCAAGTACCTCAAGGGAATCAACAAAGTCCGCGAGGGTAGCATCTTTCAAAAAAGAGGTGCAAGAACAAGGCACAATTTGAAGATGGGGGGTGGCTCAGAGGTAACGAAGGAAGTTTTTTTCTCACAGAGAGGTTAGACGCATGGAACGCCTTCTGGAGGAGGTTGTGGAGTCAAAAACAGTGGTTGAATTCAAGCATGCATGGACAGTCATAAGCAATTCTAGGGGGTTGGGGTAGAAAGAAGTAGGCTGCTGGTTAACTAGGATCTGCAGCTTATCCATTAGGTGGGGAAATGGGCAGACTGGGTGGGCCAAGTGATCCTTATCTGCCGGCAAATTCTATGTTTCTATGGGCCGTGTTAATGACTACAGTCTGCTTTAGGATGGTCACCAAAGTAGGATTTACAAGCTGGAGCATGGTAACGCCATGCGGCCTTAGCAACATCATCGTATGATTTGAAGAATGGGGCAACTATCAAGGGGAAGCATCATGCTGATGAACGTAGACCACCAGGTGCGACACTCCAGGTCCTGTTCCTCGGTCTCCCACCCCATAGTGGCTTGGGTATGCCTCACGATATCCATGAAATTGGGGTCATCAGGAGGCAACTTGGAAACAGTGCTGGGATCTCCTTTGTCCCCCGAGAGTCTGCCAAAATGGAGCAAGACTGAGAACTGGCACCATTGGCGGTGGCAGAGTCACCTCCACTGTCGTCCAGCTGGCGATCGACCAGGCGAACAGGCATGCCCACATCGGTGGGGCTCCTGGGAGTACGTGGAGCACTCGGGCCCAGGCAGACTGGGGCTGTCGGTGGATGTTCCCTCGGAGACCCTTTGAGGGTGCAGCTGAAGGGACCCACCTGGAGAAGGGACCTGCAACTGCATGAAGGTCCACAGAGCTGAGATCAAAGCATGGTGGCCCACAGGCATCGGTCCCGTGGGGGCAGGATAGTTATAGACTGGCTGGGGTCTGACCAGTGCAGGATAAGAGGAAGCTGGAGTTGGTGTTGCATGGGGTAAGCCGGCATCAGACTCCCAGGTGTCAGAGTCGCATATCCAGGCAGCGGCCCCACAAGAGCTGGAGGAGGCAAAGGCTCCACTCCCGCCAGAAGTGGCAGTGGAGGGGGGGGGGGAGAGAGAGACAGGAAAAGGTTCCCAGCCATTGGAAGAGATAGACTAGCAAAGGTCCTGCTGGCGCTGGAGGTGGCAAGGCTGATGATGGTTCCAAGAGTTGCAGGAGAATAGGTGCAGGTCCAGCAGGCGTCAGCCTGGGTGATGCCGGACAGGGATCCACAGGAGGAGAGGCCAGCACTAGAGAAGAGGGCCCCACTGTCAAAGGCTGCGGGGATACCAAACTATTTGCAGAGCATGCCACTGTGAAAGAGGGGCAGGACCGACTAAGGTCCCAGGGGTCGAGAACGACATTGGGGGAGTGGGTGACAAGGCAGCAGAGACAGAGCTGAGGTGCACCAGTCAAGCCACCTGCCAAGGAGCCCGTAGAAAACAAGGGCTGGAAGAGCAGGGGCTGGTGGTAGGATATGGAAGACCCTGCCCTGAAGAGCCACCTCTGGTCACAGAGACCTAGGTGGGGTGCCAATGCCACCGGCAACCCTGAAGGAGTAACGGCGTGTGGGGCCAAGGTTGTCGACCTCCCCCACGCCCGAAGAAGAAGACCCTAACGCGATCATTTTAAGAGCTTTGTGTGGAGACCGCGAGCGGCTGGCAAACCTGGGTCAGTCCCATTACTTGTCCCAGTGTTTGTCCCTGGGCTTAGACTGGGAAGAGCCTGAGGACTGGGCCAGGGAGGTGGAGGAGCTCCAAGGCCTGCAGCTCCTGTTCCATCAGGGTGAAGTTCTGCTGGAGGAGATGACTTTCCATGGTCTTCTGGCGGCATCTCCAAGTAGCCGGGTTGAACTTCTGGCAGACCTCGCAGGCTTGCATGTCATGGTCTGGGCCTACGCAGAAGAATCGAGAAGAGTGGCCGTCCTTGTTTGGGATCCGTTGACCACAGGTACGCTTTGTGGAACAGTCGAAAGTTGAAGATGCTGAAGACATAAAAGAGATGAACACCCAAAAAGTTCAATGTCTGGCTGAATAAACAAGAAAATAAAAAAAATGTGGTAAACGCAGAAAAACAGCAGTCGACTGTAGCAGTGGTGGTGTCAGTGGTCCAACTTGTACTGGTCGACGGCAGCAAAGAGCCGATGAGGGCGTTGGGGCTGCATACCTCATATAGAATCGGCTGATGCCGGAGGTGGGCGGTCCCCTCTGGTAGGCTGCTAGCTAGAAAGGTTTCGTGTGGTCCAGGCGCCTAATGGTTTAGTCCGAATAGTGATGGCCTGCTCCAAGAGATACCCTCAAAGTAAGATCTACTATGAATCTCTCTTTTCTTGGCAGCTACAGCTCTCTATATTTATACTGCCAGAACATTCCCAGACATCCACTACATCATTTTTAAGCATTCAAATGAATATAATGGAATGGTGTAACTGATGTCATGAACTGACTCAGAAATATGAAAAGAAAGACCAATAGCTGTTTAAGAGAAGGAAGCACAACATAGATTAGAGGGCACTATTCATTAAATGAATTAAAAAATTATCAAAGTAAAGCCAGCCTGGTGGCACTGGCGTTGAGGCGCTGGATGCCACACCTCACACCATGCCAGTGACCAAGGCTCAGGAGTAAGCTAAGGTTGCCGGGGGGGGGGGGCCAGCAGGGAAGGGACAGGATCGAGCGTCTGACAGACTGTTCTCCTCTCCCGGGGAAGGAGGGAATGTTGTCCCGCTCCTTGGCTGCATCCTGGTGGAGGTCGGGTGGCAGCACTGGAGTAAGGGAGGCATGAGCGTGGCTATGTGGTGCATAGATGCTCACGGCCACAGAAGGGGAGGGGCAAAAATAGGAAAAAAGGTGACCATAGGCTTCATAAAGCCCTGCCTGCCAACTGGCATCCCACTCTGCCACCAGATCACCAGAAGCCCCAAGCTGGATTGAGTCCTGTGTGGGGAAGGACAGATCTCCCCTTCCCAGCCCTGCCACAGGTGGAAATACGTGGGGGGAGTGGAACTCGGCAGTACCAAGGAAGCGGTGGACAGACACAGGTGGCAGGGCAGGGTGGAACCAGCTGCCTACAGGGCGCCCTAGAAGAGAGAAAAAAATATAAAAAGGTGATCAAAGTATATCAAAACACATGGCAAGAAAACAAGAACATTTAAATATAAAAATTGTTTCTCACAACCTTTTAAGAAAAAGCATTCTGCAAAATACTGTACCACCAATGCAGTGATTTAATCAAACAAAGCAAATATCGGAACAGTTCAGTGCCACTAACTGATCAAGAAAGCAAACAGTTCTTGTTGGTTCGGATTAGATTTGCTTTTTTCGAAGTGCAATATAACCTTACTGTAAATCATTATATGCTACTGTATACTCTTTTTAAAGATTCATGATCATCTGCATCACATTTTTGTCTTGCTTTATTCTTCATCATCACCCCCCCCCCATTCCTGCAGCTACGTGTTTTCTTCTTGTGATGTACTGGGGGGACGGGGCCAGATATCAGAACCAAAACATGATCAATGAGCCGCTTCAACATTCTGACATCTTTAAAAAAATATATAGTTAGTGAGTCCCCTCCAAAATATTTATTTTGGAGAGGGGGCATAAAAATCACTTCCTGGGGCACCGCATTCATCTAGGATTCAGATCTGAAAATTCTTCATAAGGGTTTCATGTGTCACCTTATCCATCTCACTTCCTGACCTGTATGGTAATAATATACAGGTTACTCACCTGTAACAGGAGTTCTAGGAATGGTATATGTTGTTCATCCACACTCATTGGCAGTATCCTTGCCGCTTTAAATCTTGCCGGAAGGTCTTCAAGCTTGCTCCTCCCACCCACCCGGGTGGTATAACTCTCGGCTCCGCCCCATGACGCCAGAATCTGCCCGCTGGAAGCTCTGTGGCCAGCTTGCCGGGAGGTCAGGTAGGATGAAACATATACCATTCCTAGAACTCCTGTTACAGGTGAGTAACCTGTATTTCTAGGGACATGGATATGTTGTTCATCCACACTCATTGGCAGACTCCTAGCAGTTCTCCGGGAGGAGGAGGCAAGACGACACCCCATATACTTACTTGGGAAAGAGAGACTGGAGAACCGAGGCCCCAAAACCAGCATCCCGGCGTGACTCAAGGTCGATGTGGTAGTGGGTAATGAAGGTGTTTGCTGACTTCCAGGTAGCAGCCCTGCAGATTTCCTGGATAGGGACGTCCCTGGAAGCAGCCACCGTTGCAGCAGTATGGCGGGTAGAATGAGCTCTTATCCCTCTGGGAGGCTCCATGCCCGCTAACTTATAGCAGAGATCTATGCAGGAGGTTACCCACCTGCTTATCGTCCGCTTGGCTGCAGGTCTGCCAGATGCGGCTTCAGCGTAGGGTGACAAACAGCTGGCGAACCTCTCCTCGATTTCAGCCAGGCGCCCTTATAATAAGCGAGCCTCTTCTAGGATCCAGAGTATGGAGCCTATATTCGCCTCCGAGGTGTGATTGGGGCAGAACACCGCAGAGTCAACACCTGGTTAAGGTGAAACTCCGACACCACCTTCGGAAGGAATTTCCGGTGGGGCGCAGGACAACCTTGTCCCTGTGGAAGACCAGGTAAGGAGACTCGATGGAAGCGCTGGAGCTCTCCCATCCTTCTGGCTGGACGTGATAGCCACCAAGAAGGCGGTCTTCCACGACAGGTGAGAGAGCACACCTGTGCATAGGTTCAATGGCTTGCCCATGAGCTTTGCCAGTACCAGCAGTAGATCCCACGGAGGTGGAGGTTCTCGCACCGGAGGGGAAATGTGATCAAGGCCTTTGAAAAAGCGCCAGACCACCTTCTCCTGCGCCACCGACTGCTTCCCGGCCCGCGCCCGGTAAGCAGAGATGGCTGCAGTGCACCCTTAGGTGTTCGTCGACCTAAGCCCTTGACTAGAAAGGGACCATAAATAGTCCAAGATGCTTGCCAGGAACAGGAGGAAGGGTCCAAGCCCTTGCCTGACACCAAATGGAAAACCTTTTCCATTTGAAGGCATAGCATTTTCTGGTCGACTCCTCACGGGACGCCTCAACTACATTGAGGACCTCGCCGGAAAGACCCAAAGCCTGGAACTCTAGCAGCTCAGGAACCAGGCCGTCAGGTGCAGGGATTGAAGGTCCGGATGGAACACCTTCCCCTGATTGACTGAGAGCAGGTCCGGGCGAGCTGGAAGCTGCCGCGGAGTCCTGGAGCTGAGACTGAGGAGATCTGGGTACCAGAACTGGCGAGGCCAGTCTGGGGCTATCAGAATCACCTGCGCCTTGTCCCTCCTCGCCTTGAGAAGCACCTTGTGGATCAAGGGAAATGGGGGAAAGGCGTAAAAGAGGTCCGGGGTCCATTGCCTCGAGAAGGCATCCCCCTGCAGCGAGCCCTGCTGAGGGGGGCGGGCATGGAACAGACTCAGCTTCGCGTTCTCCATGGAGGCAAACAGGTCCACCTGAGGTGTGCCCCAAAGGGAGAACAGATGCTGTACTACCTCCGGCAGGAGAGACCACTCGTGGGATGCAGCCCCTATCCGGCTCAGGGCATCGGCCAGGGTGTTGGAGGCTCCTGCCACGTGAATGGCTAGGAGATCCGCCTCCAGGCTGCGCAACGAGTGACCAAATGCGGAGAGCTTCCTTGCATAGAAGCATGGAGGCGGCCCCGCTCCTGGCGGTTTAGATAGTACATGGTCGTGGTATTGTCCGCCTGGACTCGGACCACTTGACCCCGGAGGAACGGAGCAAAGGCGGTGAGAGCTAGGCGGACCGCCGGAGCTCCAGCAGGTTGATGTGGCATCGGGACTCCCGGCGACTCGGAGGCCATGAGCCCGTGTTCCCCAGATGGGCACCCCAACCCATCAGAGAGGCATCGGTCGACAGAGAGACCGTCGGCTCGGGCGGACGAACGGGATGCCCTCCTGCAAATGATCTGGAACGGTCCACCACTGGAGAGCATTCCACATCCCTGTGTCACCGACATAAGCTGGTCCAAGGGACGAAGCGTGCTGACCACTGGCTGGCCAGTCCCACTGAAGGGACGCGATGTTCCAGCGGGCCCAACGGACCACGCTGGTACAGGCCGCCATGAGACCCAGGAGGCGCAGGAAGTCCCGGGCAGGGCGCAATTGCCCAACCAGAAATGATCGGGCAAAGGAGGAAAGAACCTCGGCCCTGTCCGCCGGGAGCCGCGCTCTGGCTCGAAGAGAGTCGAGCTGCGCCCCGATGAATAAAATCACCTGCTTCGGCTCGAGTTCCGACTTGGCCTCGTTGATAAGGAGGCCCAGTTGAGAGCAGACCTGGAGGGCCAGATCTCTGGACCACTCCGCCTCCTTCCTGGAGGGAGCTGCTATCAGCCAGTCGTCCAGGTAAGGTACACCGACCCTCGGCGCCGCAGGAATGCTGTCACCACTGCCATGCATTTGGTGAAGACCCTGGAGTTGGAGACAAGCCAAGGGCATGGCTTGAATCAAGAGAGATCCTTCCGCGGAGCGAAGGAATCTCTGGTGAGACGGACGGATAGGGACGTGGAAAAAACGCTGGCCCTGCAAGTCCAGAGAGAGAACCACACGCCGCGCTCCAAGGATGGTATTATCGAGCCAGAGTGACCATCCTGGAGTTCTAGACCTTAGGAACTTGTTTAGGTCGTAGAGTCGAGAATGGGCGCCAGCCCCGTCTGCTTCGAACCAGGAAGTACCTGGACACAAACCCTGGGTCTGAAGGAGGGTCCACCACCTCTCTTACCACCTCCTTCTGGAGGAGGAGGAGTGATGTCGGCTCGACGAGCCGCCAGTGAGGCTGGGGATCCAGCCCCCGAGGCGACGGCTCTGAAGGGTGGTGCCTGCTCGAATTCCAGAGGCAGGCCTCTTCCCACCACCTCAAGACCCACCTGTCCGTGGTAACAGCGGACCAGGCGGAGCGGAAGTGCGGGCCGTCCTCCACGGGGACCCTAGGGTAAGGTGGACGGGATGGGGGAGCACCCCTCAGCCCGCCACTGGGCAGGCTTGGAGGAGGGACCGGCCGAGGGACCTCCTGGGCCCTTCCTCCTGCCTCCTGTTAGAGGAAGCCGGCGGCTTGGGTTTGGGATGCCAAGGCCGAGCCTGCTGGCCCTGACGTTGCTGGGCGGCGCCGAGGGCTGTGTAGAAGGACGAAAGGGCTTAGGCTTGTGGTTTGCGGCCTTTGTCCTTCTGAGCGGAAGAGACAGAGTCCAAGGTGGCATTGGACTTCTCGATCCTCTGCAGGTGACCTTCCACCCCAGGGCCGAAGAGGTCAGTCCCCAAAAAGGGAACATCCGCCAACTTGTGCTGGGTATCCGAAGTAAAGGTGGATATCCTCAGCCAAGCCCGCCGACGCATAGCCACTGCGGCCGCCACCGATCTGGCACATGAGTCCCCTACATCCAAAGCAGTCTGGAGCTGCTGTTTGGCCACTGCCTGCCCTGGTCCCGCACCTGTAACCGTAGTCTGCAGATCGGTGGGAAGATGAGGGATGACCTCATCCAGGGAGCCCAACAGGGCATGAGAAAAATGTGCCATGAGGACGGCCGAACTGGCCTGACGAAGGCCGAGAGAGGACGAGCGTAGACTTTTCGCCCGACATAGTCCAATTCTTGGACTCCTTGTCAGGAGGTTTGTCCACATCCCTGGCGCTGTTGGCGCCGGCCGAAAACGCTGTCGGTAACCAACCCTCAGCAGAGGGTGTTCAAAACCGGACAAGGAACCGGTAGGGACCGCATACTTCCTGGCCATCCTGGCCGAAGGCGCAGGGCAGGAAGCAGGGCGCTGCCAAAGTTCCAGTGCTGGACCCACTATGGCCTCGGCCACCGGAAAGGCCTCCGTCGGAGAATCCCCTCGGTCCAGAATCTCCGTGAGGGGATACCTGGCCCATTTGGAAACGGGTTCGAGCTCCATCCCGGTAGACTCCGAGATGAGCCGAAGCAGTCCTAGGAAGGACGACGGGCTATCGTCCATTGGCTGACCTCCTGAAGACTCCAAGTCCAGTCGCTTGGAGAAGAAGGAGGAATCATCTTCGGACTCGGAAGAGTCCTCGAAGAGCTGCCTCTGGCCTGAGCCACCCTTCACCTGCCGAGGTCGGTCGGGAGTGAGGGTAACTGACAGCCGATGGGGTAAACCCTTAGCCGACCGAGAATCCTTGGTCGGAGCCCAATGGTGGCTGTGGAGGCGGAGGTTCCACCGGAATCGGTGGAGAGTTGGTTTTGGCCGAACAACCGCCTGGGTATAGGCCTCGGACAAGTCGAGGGGTTGTGTCGGGTTGCCCGTGACAGCCACTTAATGGCCGGGAAGGCGCCGGAGTCGGCTTATTCCCCGGCCAGGAGGAGTGTTGCAACATAAGGTCCTCGCACTGCCGTCGACTTTATTCGCCGGGCCTCCTCATCCGAGGAGGAGGACGAGGACGAGCGGGCGACGCCGCCATCAGGTGCCGAGACCGAGACCGCTTTATGATCGTGGGAACGCTGACCGCTGAAGAGGTCCGGGATCAGAGTCCCGGAATTTCCGGGTCGGTGCGAGGAGGTGTCGGCCAGAACCGCACTCCTTCGCTCGAAGGTCCATCCGAGGGCTCCGGAACCGGAGGCACAGGCGAGCCCACGGGATCCTCAACTCCTCCCGGGGGAACCGGGGAGAGGGGAATCTCGGCTGCTAAAGGCGACAGCCCGTCCAATGGGTCGAGAAAAATCTCGACTTCATCAGTGGGAGTCTCGGTCAACTGACCTGACGGGGACACCGTGAGGCCAGTGGCCGAAGCCGAGCGGTCGACCGAAGCCGACGGTCGACGGCCCGGGGAGAGGGACCTTTCCCGCTCCCAAGAGCGTCGACGGAGGGACTTACCCTTGTCCCTCTTTTTGGACCGAGAAAAAGGTCCAGCAGACGCAGGCCCTTCTCCTTTAGTGGAGAGGGACAGACAAAGCTCCTTAAAGGAAGCCGTGTAGGAAGAACCCAGAGAGAGCGGGATAAATGCCGCGGCCGAGGAAGATACGGCCCGCGCCGCCTCCTCTTCGAGGGCGACCATCCGCTCGAGCTGATCCGCCGAGCCCGCCGCCGCGGACACCGCCAACCGGGCCTCCTTGGACTTCACCGGGAGGAACGCTTCGGGACGCCCAGTTGCAATCGGGCAGCACGGTCTTCGGAGGACGAGGCCGAGAAAGATGAGCACAGGTCGCAAGCTCGCGGGTCGTGCTCTTCAAGGCCTAAGCAGTAGACACACGTGGAGTGTGGATCCGCCCCGAGACATCTTCTGCCCGCATGGGCATCTCCAACCGGAGTCGATGCATCCATCGCAGTCATGTAGGGATCAAGACTGAAGTCTTTTGCAAAATATTATTTTAAATCCGCAAACGGAGAAATAGGAACTCAGTCGCAAAACGCAGAGCGTTAAGGAGGAACCTGAGCTTCCAAGCGGTAAGGAAGATCTGGCGTCATGGGGCGGAGCCGAGAGTTATACCACCCGGGTGGGTTGGAGGAGCAAGCTTGAAGACCTTCCGGCAAGATTTAAAGCGGCAAGGATACTGCCAATGAGTGTGGATGAACAACATATCCATGTCCCTAGAAACAGCTATTATATTTTTAAACTTATCTGCCGCCTTGTCTGGGTGGCTGCTAAGTTCACTAGAAAACTTTACTTACTTAGTAGCTCCACCACTGACTTCATCATTGTCAGATGAAGAGGATGTAGAAGAAGCAGGAAAAAAGGCGGACTCCGTGTGATTAGGACTGCCTCCCTGAGCTGGCTGGATTGGAGAAGATCGTTCATACAATGGCGTATGTTTTCCTTCAGGAGGAATGTTACTGTAGTTATTCTGTTCGGATGGGCCTTTTCCGCTGGTGGCTTCCTGCGTGAGGTTGGATTCAGATGTGTTGCTTGTGTATGTACCTTGGCTGGTAACACCACCTGGACCAGGTGGCTGCTGGGTCTAAAAAAACATAAAATACAGAAGCCTGGCATTATAAAGGAACAATGTTGCTTATAAAAGGAACAGAGCACATTACTGAAACACCAGGACCAAGTCTGTTGTGCTATATATTCAAAAAATTAAACAATGGCAGGCAGACAAATGAGCACCAGCGGAAAACACTTGGCATATGAAGCGGAGTACAGCAAAACAATACATTTATTACCAAAAAAATGCAGTGCAACTTGCTCACCAAATTAGGTGCTTGGAAAAGACACCACAATACAGTCACAGGTTATGCCGGAAATTAATTAACATTTCGCGTGGATACTTCCAAGCTTCAGAGTATCCAAGCGTAATGTTAGTTCATTTCCAGCATAGCACGTGACTGTACTGTGGTGGTTTTTCCACGCACCTAATCTACTGAGCAAGTTTGTACGGCACTTTTTTGTAATAAACAATGTTTCTGCTACACTCCATTTCATACGCCAAGTGTTTTCTGTTGGTGCTCATCTGTCTGCCTGCCATATATAAAAGAACCTTGTTATACTATCCATCAGTCTCTGTCTGGCTGGCTCTCTTTTTTGACTGTTTCAGTCAGTCGATCCATCTTGCTTAATGTTATTGGTCGATCTGGTCACATGATATAAAACAGGCCCCCTGTTCAGAAGCACTGCAAGAAAACCTGACCGTGTACAGATCCGCTCTACTTCAAGCCAGGTTCAGCAGCACCTCTGGTCCTTCTGACCCTGCAACGCCCTGTTCTACTCCAAGCCTCACTCAGCAGCACAACTGGCACTCCAGGCTCAAGTCTGCTTCAAGACTTGTTTCACCATGACCACCAGCCACTCCACCCTTAGAGAGCTCTGATCCGACAACAGCTTTTTCAATGGCAACGTCTGCCATCCTGCCTTCAGAAAACCCATATCCGGCCAAAGCTGCTCAAGAACAGATGATCCCTATCAGTAAACTGCCCAACACAAAAAAGATCTCCATTAGCAGTCCGAGTAACAGCAGCAGGTTTCAAGAGTCGCACCAAGAGTAGGACAGTGGAGTCAGAAAACACTTCAAGGTTTAATAATGCAAATACAGACTGAATATTACTTGGCACATAGTGAAAAACTATGGGTTCCTTCGGAGGAGAAATGACCTCCAAAGGGAGGTTTTGTTTGTGCTACATCCATATATGGCTCCATTCACCTAAAGAAGCTCTGCAATTCAGACTGCCCTTTAATAATGTTTCTGTTTTCACTGTTCACTACAAAATACATTTTTTAGTTTTACGTTTTCCTTTTGAGAGTTAACGAATCACATCCTTGCAACATCTCTGAAAAGTCCATCTAAAAATATTTAAATGCCCACTACTGGTCTCATACTATAGTGCCCTTGTTTAAGATATAATGCTCACTGAGACAATAGCCCCACCTCCCAAAAAGAAACTTGGGGGGTCCTAGTACATGGTCCGTAGGAAAAGGGATACACTACTAAGGTGAAGTCAGGTTCCCTAATAGCGAAAAAAAAAAAAAAATTCCATAGGGAGGGAGAGAGACATGTGGGGAATGGTGCAATGCACTGGCTATGCAGCAGCTGTCTTCCAGGAGACATTCTGAAGGCTGCAATGCTACCCCATTTGCAGACACCTCTCTGCTCTGAGGCAGGAGGTTGCCGTCTCCAGGTCGATCTGGCAAGGAGTAGGGAACCCCCCAAAACCCAGGACGTGGCAGGATTGGGAATCTCTCTCCCACCCAGGACCACCAGGGCCTCTGCCTCAGAGGTTGCCAAGAGTAAGGAGTAGTTGGACTACGGTGGGCTCAAGGAGGGTGAGGGTGGTAGAAGAGGCACATCCCTGCAGGTGTACCTCTCACAATTCATATGCCTTTCTGCCAGAGTCTTGTTCCTCTATGGAGGCACCCAGAGTGGAGACCAAGGAGGATGTTGGGAACCTCCACAAAGGAGACCCACAGGAGGGTGCATGGGATCCCACAGGGGAAGAACTACTCTGGTGGAGGACTCAATCATTAGCAGGTAGAACTGGGGAGAGGGAGTTAGGTGCCTGCCAGGCACCATGGCATGGAGGAACAGAAAATGAATCATGAGGATCGCAGGAGCAGCTGCACAGGAGAGGAGCTGGATGTCATTATCCACCTAGGGACAAATGACCTAGCTGGGAATGGGATAACAACTGTGCAGAATGAGTTTGTGGAGTCGGGAGGGCCTTAGACAAATAGCACGCACGGTCAACTTCTCAGAGGTGTCTGCCTGTCTATGGCATGGGTGAGGCTAGGGTACTCCACACCCTGGTATTCAATGAATGGTTGAAAAACTGGTACAGAGCACAGGGTTTTGGCTTCACTGGGGACTGGGGTCCACCTGGAGGGATACAGGCCTATACTGACATGATGGTCTGCACCTGTCCAGGAGGGGAACCAGGATCCTAGGTGATAGGTTTAAATGCTTCATTGACAAGCTTTTAAACTAGCCAAGGGGGGAGGTACTGAAAAGAAGCAGGGAATTCCCAGCCTCACCCCACAAAACAGAGTAGTTAGTGAGGTTAACACCAAGGTAGAGAGGTCAATAGAAGGAAGGGCTGGCGTAAATGGAAAAAATAAGGACAGGGATGGGGCTAAAAGGGGTAAGGCCATCAAAAAATGGAGGGCGATGAGTACCAGTGCCTGTAGTCTGGGTAACAAGCTCCCTGAACTAGTGGCCTTGATGGAAGAGGGACACCTAGATATCGTGGCAGTCACAAAAACCTGGTACACAGAGGACCATGACTGAGGTGTCAACATACCAAAGTACACAATCTACAGGAGGGACAGGGAGGGTAAAGAGAAGGAGTAGCTCTATAGATAAGGAAGGGATCAAAGCAACAGAGCTGAAGGGTAAACCAGGAGGAAAGGAGGCCCTGTGGGTGCCTTGAGGGCCAAGGAAATGGCACCACAATCCACACAGGGGTTGTATACAGGCCCCGTCTCAGGAGGAGGAAATGGACAGGAAATGATAGAAGGCATCCTTAGAATAGCAGAAAAAGGGAGATTGTTGATGGGGACCTGAATATGCCAGATGTTAACTGGAGAACATTTGCTACAGCCACATCCAAGAGCAGAGTTATTCTCAATGCCCTACAGGGGGTGTGCCTCAAGCAGCTAGTGCTGGAATCCACTCGGGAGAGTCTTGGACCTGGTGCTCTCAAACGGGAACTGTGAGAGGATCTCTGATTTAGAAGTGGGTAGCAATCTGGGAACAAGCGACCACCAGACAATATGGTTCATAATAAACACAGCCATAGAGTCAAGCCATACAACAGCAAGAGTACTGGACTTTTGGAGGGTTGACTGGCAGAATGGGAGAGTGCCCAAGGAATGCACTAGCAAAAGGGAAGGAAAGAAGGAGGAGTAGAGGAACAACGGGGAAAAAAACCAAAACTACCATCACAAAGGCAACATGCTTTTGTATAAAGCAAATAAAACAAAATGAAGGGAAAAAAAACACTATGGTTCTCAAAAGAGGTGTCGGGTAAGGTTAAGGAGGAAAAAGACAGCATTCAGAAAGTGTAAGGAATCACATAGGAGCAGGACAGAGAAAGTACAGTTACTTAAGAACTTACCATAACAGTAGATCTTCGAGAGGCTCTTGCAGCAGGTAATTACATATAGGATTGACACCAGCAGGCGGCAGGACCCCACAGAAAAATTCTAGCTAGCAGTCCTTGGCAAGGACCGCCCCACGCCAGCTGACCGCATCAGGAGACGCCGTATAAAGGGGCGGTCCGGCGCCTTCTTCCAGTTCTTTTCCCGCCACGAGCCAGAAAGGTCGGACGAGAGAGGAGCGGATATTTTCCTCACTGGAAAAGGAGCTAAAAAAGCCTAGAGGGATGGAGGGCGGGAAGGTATTACCTACTGCAAGAGCCTCTCTCGAAGATCTACTGTTACGGTAAGTTCTTGCGCAACTGTACTATCTTACTTCGACAGGGCTCTTGCAGTAGGTAATTACATACAGGACTGAATCCCAAGCAGTCTGGAACAAAGAGAGGCACCGGGAGGAGGAAAACTACTCCAAAAAGCAGTTCTAGCTGTGCAAGCCTCAAGATAAGAAGACTTGCAAAACAGCCAGCCCGAAGCCTGCTCTACGGCGAGAGGCAACATCCAAACTGTAGTGTTTAGTGAAAGTATGGACGGAAGTCCAGGTGGCAGCAGCACAGATGTCTGCCGCAGACACATTTTTGAAACAAGCCGCTGAGGCAGCTACTCCTCTGGTGCAGTGGCCTCTTACTTGACCCGGGAGGGTCTTGTTATATTTGTCATAACAGAAAGTGATGCAATGAGCCAACCACTTAGACAGACATGCTCGGAAACAGCATTGCTTTCCCTTTTATGAGCAAAAGAGACGAACAATTGATCAGTCTTTCTGAGATCCTTCGTCCTGTTGGTGTAGTATCTCAGAATCCGGTGAACATCCATAGTATGGAGTAAATACTCCCCTTGATTAGAGTACTGCGTAAAAAAGGCAGGTAACTCTGTGGACTGATTGAGAGTAGACTCAGCTACTACTTTAGGAAGAAACTTAGGATTCGTGCGAAGAGCAACCCGTTCCTTGTGAAACATCAACTATGGGATTTTACACATCCGGGCCTGGAGCTCGGAAATTCTCCAAGCAGAAGTAATGGCCACCAGGAAGAGAGTCTTCCAAGAAAGGAACTTCAAATCCGCTGAAGCTGCAGGTTCAAAGGGAGGGAGAGTAAGTTTCTCGAGAACAAAGTTCAAGTCCCAAGGGGGAGCAGGAGTACGAATGGGGGGCCTCAGATGAAGGACCCCTCTGAGAAAGGTCTTAGAGACCTCCAGTTGAGCAAAAGCTTTGTCCGCGAAGGGAACATGATAGGCCGAAATGGCCGCCATGTGTACCTTCAGAGAAGAATGACTGAGAACCAGGTCGAACAGATGACGTAGGTACTCCAGAAGTCCCGCTGAACAGGAGAAGGGTTCCGCGTTCTTGGAAGCAGCCCAGATAGTGAATCTTTTCCACTTCATGGCATAAGTGGATCTGGTAGAGGGTTTTCTGACCTCCACCAAAATCTCCGCCACTTTGGGAGACACTCCAAAATGGGATTGGGCCAAGTCTGCAGGAGCCATGCATGCAGTCGAAGGGATCTGAGGCCTGGATGGACCAGGGTCCCCTGATCCTGGGTCAGTAAACCTCAAGATAGAGGAAGAGGAGGATCCTCTGAGTATTGCGAAGCACAAACTTCTCCACGAGGTGCTGCACGAGCTAACAGCGGGAAAGAACTGGAAGGTGGGTGTCAGGGCCCACCCTTTATACCGACGTCCGGTCACCTGACGTGAGGCGATCCTCGCCAGGGACTACTAGCTAGAAATTTTCCCAGGGTTCTGCGCTGCCGCGCTCAGTCCTATATGTATTACCATCATGCACCCTCTTGAAGTAAGATCTGTACCAGCAAAAGCAGAAGGAAGCGGGGAAGGCTATCAGAATAGCAAAGGCCCAAGCCGAGGAAAAAATGGCCAACTCAGTTAAGAAGGGGGGATAAAACCTTTTATAGGTACATTAGTGAGTGAAGAAAGACCAAGGGAGGGAGGCATAGTGAGGCTTAATAAAAGGGAGGGTGTAGGCAGATGGTGACAGTGAAAAGGCAGAAATTCTTAAAGGGAAACTCAGACTGAGTCCCTTAGTGCAGCAGCGGTTGCAGAAACGCCCGATTAGGGCTTTCAACATAAAAGAAATTTTTTTAGTACCTGGTGCCCTGGAATTTTAATAGAAAAGGTCTGCTCGCTCCATCATGGCGACAGAACCGCAGGCGGACATCTCACGCACCTTGGGTGACTTCCGCTGTGAAGGTTATGCTAATGAGGGCTACTAACAAATGGCAGATGTTCTTAGCCCTCATTAGCATAACCTTTGTGGCGGAAGTCATCCGAGGTGGACGAGATGTCTGCCAGCGGGTCTGTCGCCATGATGGAGCGAGCGGATATTTTCTGTTAAAATTCCACGGCACCAGGTACTAAAAAAAATTTCTTCTATGTTGAAAGCCCTAATTGGGCGTTTCTGTAGCCGCTGCTGCACTGAGGGACTCAATCGGAGTTTCCCTTTAACGAATACTTCTGTTCAGTATTCACAAAAGAAGAGGAAGGGGACATACCTAAACCAAACAATAGAAGCATTCTGGGTAGGGGAATCGATATCAGCCCATTCACAAAAGAAAGGGTCCTAAAAGAACTCTTAAAACTCAAGGTGGACAAGGCAATGGAGCCTGACGGAATTCACCCCAGAATTCTACAAAAACTAAAGGGAGAACTAGTGAAACCACTGACTACCCTTTTTAACAAATCATGGGAGGATGGTGTGGTACCTGAGAACTGGAGGAAAGTGATTCCCCTTCACAAAACTGGGAGCAAGGCAGAGGCAGGAAACTACCGACCAGTTAGTTTAACCTCAGTGGTAGGGAAAATGATGGAATCACTTCTGAAAGAAAGAACTGTTGGAGTACCCAGAGGTCAGTGGGGCACAGGACCCAAGGCAGCATGGATTCACAGCGGGAAGGTCCTATCAGATGAATCTAATAGATTTCTTTGACTGGATGACCAAAGTAGTAGTCCAGGGAGGGGCTGAGGCATGGCCTACCTAGACTTTAGCAAGGCATTTGACAGTCCCACAGAAAAGATTAATAAACAAGTTAGCCAGCCTGATAGTAGGTCCCAGGGTGGTGGCCTGGGTTAAAATACTGTCTGGACAACAGGACGCAGAGGGTAATAGTAAACAGAGTCCACCCAAAGAATGGGTTTCTAGCGGGGTACCGCGGGGTTCAGTACTAGGGACAGTCCTCTTTAATGTCTCAATAAGAGACACTGCAAAGTGACTGGAAGGAAAAGTATGCCCCTTTGCAGATGACACAAAGATCTGCAACAGGGCTGATGCACGGAGGGGGTTGGAAAGGATGAGAATGGACTCAGCAAGGTTGGAGGAATGGTCAAAAGTATTGCAGCTTAGATTCAATGCACACAAGTGCAAAGTAATGCACCTGGGAAATAAAAACCCAGGGAAAGAGAACACAATTGGGGGGGGGGTTGTAGTAACAACAACAAAAATAGAAAGGGACCTGAGGGTAGTCATATCAGATTACCTAAAGGTACTGTAGGCAGGCAATGTGAGATGGCAGTAAGGAGGGCTGGGGGGATACTGGGATGCATAGGGAGAAGCATCACCAGTATAAAACAGGAAGCTGTCATCCCTCTGTACAGACAGTTGATGAGATCCCATCTGGAGTACTGCATGCAGTTCTGGAGACCCCATCTCTGCAAGGACAAGGAGGGCAACTAAAATGGTGCAGGGTGTGCACCAGAAACCAAACAAAGAGAGACTCAAGAAGCTTAATATGTATACCCTCGAGGAAAGGAGGGAGAGGAGACATGACAGAAACTTCAAGTACCTCAAGGAATCAACAAAGTCCAAGAGGGTAGCATCTTTCAGAAAATGAGATGTGCAAGAACAAGGGGCACAGTACGAAGATTCAGGGGGATTGCTCTAGGGCAACGTGAGGAAATATTTTTCACAGAGAGGGTGGTGGACGATGAACAGCCTTCTGAGGAGGTCGTGAGTCAAAACAGTGGGGAATTCTAAAAATTCATGGGGCAGACGTGAAGGGAATTATAGTGGGGGGTTGAAGTAGGCTGTCGGTTAACTAGGATCTGTAGCTTATCCAATAGGTAAGGAAAAGGACAGGCTGGGTGGACCAAGCAGTCCTTAGCTGCCATCAATGTCTCTGTTTCTATGTCACAGACCATAATTGTGAGGCAAGTAAAGTACAGTCAGGGTATTTTAGAACATCAAACTAAGCACTGAACTACCTGAAAAATCTAGAAAACCTGTAATAGGAAAAGGTTAAAAAAATTAAAAACACAAAAAAAAACTACAAAACACTAAAGATAAAGGTGACGGCTGTAAATACAATAATTTTAAACTTTTTACTTTAGTAGAGATTTGCTCATTAATCAGCCTTGAGATCTCAAGAAAAAAAAGATTAGACAATTCAGTTTAGACTTGATGTTTTTCTTTATAACTATGGGCACTGACACAAAAACAGGCTCAGTATTCCCTTGACTGCATTTTGCCTGGCTGCTTGTCTACAAGCGACGTCACAATTCTATGCCTGGAACATCATAATCCATTTACTCAGATGTTGCAGTATTTGCTTCCATCCCACTGGGACCCTCACAAAATTGAAACTTACATACTCACCGTAATTCTTGATCTTCTTGGACACGTCTCCACCATTTATTCAAACTGCTGAGTTCAGGCCGGAGGCGTTAGGACCCTGTGGGAGCCAAAAATCTTCAGGGGGGGTTGGCGTTGAGATAGGACCACACATGGACAGTGCCACGAGACAGGCTATCTCAGCGTCAACCCTTCAACAGCCTCAGTGGCTTTTTTTTTTTTTTACACCAAGGAGGTGCAGTGTACACTAACTAGAGAACACTTCACCCAACAAGGGCTTTGATAGCCCTTTTGACCTGCTTAAGAAGAGTCAACGAAGAACAATGTCTTCACAGCCCAAACAGAAACAAAGGAGTGAAGACCAGGAACATACTGAGTGAGATTTGGGGATGGTGGGTGGGCATATGAATAAATTTTGAAGACTTGTCCAAGAAGATTAAGAATTATAGTGAGTACATCATTTTCATATCTTCCTAGACTTTAAGTGTTCACCATTTATTCATACTGCTGGGTTAGCGTACCAAGCTAAAACCAAATCCCCCAAGCAGGGTGGCAGAAGACTGAGCTCACTCAGGATTTAAGTCCATTAAGGACTGTCCTGCCAAAAGAAGCATTATGCCTCCACTAAAATCTCCGCCACTTTTGGAGAGACGCCAAAACGGGATTGGGCTAGGTCTGCAGGAGCCATGCATGTAGCTGAAGGAATCTGAGGCCTGGGTGGACCAGGGCCCCCTGATCCTGGGTCAGCAAGCCTCGAGATAGAGGAAGAGGAGGAACCTCTGAGTATTGTAGAAGAGAGAACCAGATTTGTCTGGGCCAGAAAGGAGCGATCAGAATCATTCTCGCTCCTTCTGTGGTTAGTTTCTGCAATACTCGTGGGATCAGAGGAATTGGAGGAAAAGCATAGACGAATCTGTCCTTCCAGTCTAGAGACAGAGCGTCGCTCCAGAAAGTGCCTCACTCTGGAACGAGCGAGCAAAAGGTGGGAAGTTTTGCATTTAGGGAGAGGCAACAGGTATACCTGTGGAGTCCCCAAAGCTGAAAGATATCGCCTAGCACCCTTGGTCCACTCCCACTGTGTGCCAGGGCAGAGGAGCCGCTTTAGCTTGTCTGAGAAGAGTGTTACGACCGAACATGAATCGCCGTGAGGTGAATGTCGTGTTAAGTTGCCTAGTCCCAAACCCTCATTGCTTCCCTGCACAGAGGGTAGGAGCGAGTTCCTCCCTGTTTGTTGATGTACCACACCATGCATATGTTGTCCGTCTGGACGGCTAGGTGGCCGAGAAGAATGTATTGGTGAAGGGCTTGAGGAGCATATAGCACAGCTCGAAGCTCGAGCACGTTGATGTGGAGAGCTTGTTCCAGTCTGGACCATAAGCCCTGGGTCTGATGAGGGCCCAGATGGGCTCCCCAACCTTCGCCTGATGCGTCTGTGGTCAGAGTCTGGGAGGGGGGAGGATGAAAGAAGAGGACCCCCCGAAACAGGTTCTCTCGAACCATCCACCATTGCAAGTCTCGTACCATCGGCGATGAGATCAGAACTCATTGATCTAGGTCGTCCACAAGTTGATCCCACTGGGAGCGAAGAGTCCACTGAGAGATCCTCATGTGGAGCTGAGCTCAGGGAACCGTCGGAATAGCGTCCGCCATGAGCCCCAGAAGACGGAGGATCGACCTCGCCGGAACCCTCCTGCATTCTGATAGCAGGGAAATCTGGGATTGAAGAGAGGCCTCCCTGTCTGGAGGCAGGAAGGCCTTGCTCACCATCGTATCGAGGATAGCCCCGACGAACTGTAGCCTCTGGGAGGGGTCCAGATGAGACTTGGAATGGCTGATGGTAATACCCAGGCAAGTGAAAACCTGCTGGGTGAGAGAGAGAAAATGCAGGAGTTCCTCCCTAGACGAGGCCGTCAGGAGCCAGTCGTCCAGGTAAGGGAACACCTGTACTCCCATTGTACGCAGGTGGGCCGATACCACAGGCAGGCATTTGGTAAATACTCGGGGCGCCGAGGAAAGACCAAAGGGGAGCGCCTTGAATTGGTAGTGGTCCCCCTGAAATGCAAAACTAAGATACTTGCGGTGAGAAAGGCGAATGGGAATGTGCAGATAGGCATCCTGCATATCCAGCGCACAAAGCCATTGACCCGGCCAAGGAGGGGCAGAAGGCTCTGCAGAGAGAGCATCCTGAACCTTTTGTATTCCACATAAAGATTCAAGGAACTGAGATCTAGAATGGGTCTGAGATCTCCCATCTTCTTTGGGACCAGGAAGAAATGAGAATAGTAACCCGTCCCTTGAAGATGAAGGGGGATGGGTTCTATCGCCTGCTTCGAGAGAAGAGCCGAGATTTCTTCCCGGACCAAAGGAAGATGTTCCCTTGAATAGGACGACTTCAGAGGTGGGTGGCGGGGTGGTTTCTAAAGAAACTCTATGGAATGCCTTTCCGCTATAAGCTGGAGAACCCAAGAATCCGTGGTTATCCTCTCCCAACCCGGAAGGTGGAGGGAAAACCTCCCTCCTACCGGTTCCTCTGGGGGGTCTGGAGGAGGTGGGAGAGGAAAGGAGTCAGGTGGTGTGGGGCAGCGCCGCAGCTGAGGCACCCGCTGCTTTTTTTGGCAGAGGGGTCAGCAGCCGCGGGCCCCGACGCTTAGTGGCCCGCTTTCCTTGAGGTTTCGCTGGGCCGATTCGCATGCTAAAAGGACGGCGCTGTTGGTGTTGGGACGGTACATGGAATCCACGGATTTCAGAGCCTTCCCCTTCTTGCAAGTCGGTGATGATGTCTTGACATCACTGCCGAAAAGCAACCACCTGAAAGGTGCCTCCTGAATAGCGGATTGCACCTCTGGGACCAAACCTGACACGTGGAGCCAGGCATGACGCCTAAGACTCATGGCGAAAGCGGAGCTCCACCCTGCAGTGTCCACTGCATCGTACGTCGCCCGCAAAATGTGGCGACTGGCCGAACGAGCAGAACGGACGAGGTCTGCTAACTCCTGTTTGACTTGGGAGTCAGATGAGTCCAGCTTGGATTCCGCCTGGGTAAGGATGGCCTTCTGGTAATCCCCCATATGGGCGACGTAATTCAGGGCCCGAATTCCCAGTGTGGAGGAGGCGTAGATCTTTCTTCCATACTGGTCCAGGAGGCGAGATTCCTTATCCGGAGGAGACGAGCTCAGATGATTTGGATGTGCCGACCGGCCGTGAGCGGCGCTAATCACGACTGAGTCAGCACGAGGGTGAGAGTCAAGATAGTCTACACCCTTGGGAGCCTGGTATAGCCTGTTAGATTTCCTTGGAAGTGGGGCTAACGCTGACGGTTGTTTCCAAATCATGGTAACAAGGTTGGCGTGAGGCTCGATCCAGGGTGGCACTAAAGTTGGAGCTGTCACAGGCAGGTCCAGACGTTCGGCGAGTTTAAGTCGCTGAGGATCTGGTTCCAAAGAGCACCACTGTTGAACTTCCTGGATTTTTCTAAGCAACTCCGTGAAAGATGGATGCTCCAGAGGAGACTTCGGAGGGGTCCTCAGCCGGGGCTTAGACGGACAGCGGGGCTCGTTGTCTCTTTCAGAGCATCCCTCGGAAGAGTCTGAGGAATCCGAGAGGGAAGAAGAAGCAGAAAAAGAATAAGACTCCCTTACACGACTAGAGGGAAGAACGGGTTCCTTGGATGGTACCCGTAAACGCGTGTCCTGCCCCTCTCGGGATCCAGAGGGAAGAGCCCTGGAGTCTGGAGGCGGTGAGGGAGTGTGCCGCCTCGGACGTACGGGAGCCGGTGGCGGCACCGTCATCGTAAGGCGGCTCTCTACCTCCTTGGTGAGTTGAGCCTTCGCCTCAGCCCATCAAGAGGCCAGAATCTCCTGCAGATCCACCGCGGCCGCGGGGGGCGTGGAGGTGGAGGAGGAGGGAAAAGGTGTGGGGTTGCACCCGTAAGGCGAGTATCCGAACCCGCCGCGGAAACCCGGCGTTCGGTATTGTGGCGTCGGGTACTGCGGTGTCAGAAGGACCGGCATCGGGTAATGTGGCGCTGGATACTGCGGTCCCAGGTACGATGGCGTCGGATAAGACGGCGGGTACCCGGGAGAACTGCCGGAGCAGATGGCCCGGTCGGCGGCCTCACGGGCGGGTCCACATTAAGGGGCCCGGAGGTCTCGACAGAAGGGGGATATCCCCTGCCGGCATCAGCGGTACCGGCGTCAGATCTGGTTCTGTCGGAGGAGAGTCTGATGGAGGAGGGAAGATCCCACGACGCCTGGGGATGGAGGAGAAACCCTGGGGTTAGGCTGGGGTGACTCAAGGCTCCCAGACGGCAGCGGAAGGCTGCGGGAACCGTAAGACCAACATGGGGGGTCCATCGTCGTTCCATCGCCCGGCGACGCCAGAGGAGCCAACGGGCGGCTTAGGCGGAGCTCGCGGGCGCCGAGGAGCTGGTGTCCGCTTACGGTAGCCCTCCCGGAGGTGGGCCGAGGGAAGGGACGGCCCAGTCCGAGAGGGAAGTGGTCGTCGCCACCCAGAAGGGTCGGGCGCCTTATCGACCATCTCCATGCGGACATCAGAGGAGCCGACGCCTGACTTAGAGGAGTCGCCACGCATTGTAGGGGCGCAAGCCTGCGATCAACCGAGGCGAAGGCCTCCATTCTCTCGAATGCGCCTGCAAGGCCCGAGCGTGAGCCAGAGGGCGGGCCTACGCTTTCTCCAAACCTTGAGGCTGCTGCCGAACGGTCCTCCGGAGGGCGTTATCTGGGCCGCATCTCCGCGGGAGACGTGGTAGAGGAGGACTCTCCCAGTGCCTCTCTTGTCCTTCTTTTCCAATGTCCTTGGGAAGTGGACGCCTGCCTCAACTTTTTCAACTCTTTCTCCATAGAAGACATCTTTTTCTTGAGGAGATGGGCTTCCAGGGACTGTTGGCGCCATTTACGGGTAGCCGCGTTGAAGTTGAGGCAATGCTGGCACTTATCGACCGGGTGATCGAGGCCTAGGCAGAAAAGGCATAGGGAATGGCCGTCCTTGTGTGGCAGTTGGACGCCGCACGAGTCGCACTTGTTTTTGTGCTCGGAGGGTGTAGGGGACTACATACACCAATGATATACCTGACGACTTGAAAAAGAATAACTTTTTCAGTAAAACCCGACGAAAAGGTAGGGCTGACGAAGCATGAACTTTACCACGGCTGCGAGCTACTTGTGAGGAAAAGAACTGGAAGTGCGTGCGAGGACACCCCTTTATACCCGACGTCGTATGATGCCAGTCACCTGATGTAGGGGCGGTCCCTCGCCAGGGACTGCTAGCTAGAACTGTTTCTGTGGGGTCCTGCCACCGGCCGGCGTCAGTCCTATATGTAATTACCTACTGCAAGAGCCCTCTCGAAGTAAGATCTTTTCTTCCAAGAGGAAACCCTGAAGTGCCTTCTGACCGCGGATCCTGGTGTGACTACTGAACCCCTGACAGAAGGAGCAGGCCTTGGTGTCATGTTCCGGGCCTAAGCACCACAGGCAGAATGAATGGGGATCCTTGAAAGGGATCTGTTTGCCGCAGGCACACTTGGAAGGATGTCCTTCTGAAGGAGGAGTTGGAGATGCTGACATTTAGTGGTAAACTGTTAAAGTTCTAGTCGTCGTACACTAGAGTGGGACCGTGAGGCCAATGCTGGCGAGTCGACAGCGGGAAAAGAACTGGGGATTCTGGGGGACACCCCTTTTATATGGTGCCCGACATCAGGGTCAGTACCCGCTGGATACTGCTAGCCAAAAATTTTCTGTGGGGTCCTGGCGCCTCTCGGCTTCAGTCCTAATGGTGTAACCTGCTGCAAGAGCTGTTTCTCGAAGTAAGATCAGACAACACCTGAATCGGCATTAGGGTCAGCGCCAGACATGGCACCAGCCCACGTTAAGTCGGCCCTGGGTGTGATGCCAGGTGAGAAAGAGACGGCGCAGAGGATGCTGCCGCCCTAGAATCCAAACCAGTCCTCAGGGAAGGAGGAGCCGGACGTGGTACCTGTGCCAGTCCCAGAGAAGGAGAAGAGTGAGGGGGTAGGCACGTGGAACAGGCATTGACAGCGTAGACATAGGCAAGGGAGAAAAATATGTTGCTGGTGCCGAATGCACTATCTGACTCTAAAGCCCCGGCCACAGGTTCGAGGCACCTAGGCGCTGGCACCAGATCTACAGGGGCAAACTGGCCATATGCTGTACCCACTGCTCCATAAGTGCAGCCCAATGATGAAAACTGCTCACCAGAAACCCCACAAGAGGACAGAGGGGGACTCCGGTGCAGAGACTCCGAGTAACTGCGACTAGAGGCAGGTGGGGAACCAGACAAAACCGGGGAAGGACTCCCACTCATGGACGCCGAGTACCTCTTGGCCGCCATACCAGAGGGCAACCTTGAGTGGTACTGTTTCTTCTCATTCCAACAGGAAGAGGAAGAACTCTAGGCGAAGCGGCACCGGATTCCCGATCGGGACCGGGCCCACTTCTTTTTGTGTTTATGGGAGGCTGCCCTCCCGAACACCGGGACCCCTCTGGACAGGGCGGCGGATCGACACTGTCCAGCTGCTGGAACAGCCTTCCACGGGAGATTCCTACCGCTACCATCCATGGTCCACTGTTTATCGGTAGGGCCGAAGGAAAATTAATATTTATTTTTTAACGGACAAGAATAGAGAGTAAACTGAATAAAATCATTAAACTAAATGCTGCTGTTGTACAGACTTGAAGATCTAACTCCTGGCAGGTTAGTGACCGTCCGGATGTGCGTGGCGGGGAAAAAGGACTGAGGTGGCTGGAGGGTGGCAGCCAAGATAGCCTATACAGCTCAAGCCAGTGTCTCGTCACTGTGCATGTGCTGTCCTATCTCGGTGCTGGCACCCCTAAATACTTTGGCTCCCACGGGGTCCTAGCGCCCCAGCTTAGAACCCTGTAGTATGAATAAATGGTGAAGACTTAAAAGTCCAGAAATATCAGAGACTCCATTGTCCCCATATACTTTCATCTGACATGGCTGTCACCCTAAGTAACAACCCCGCCACATGGGAATGGCAGCACACCTAATAAGACTTATAGGTAGGTGGGACTTGCTTGCTGTTCCTGCCAAAACCAGCTAGTTCAACCTCCAAAGAAACAGCAGGCAGACCAAGAGAGGACAAGGGGCCTGATATCTCGGGTGTGAAAGGCAGGCATATCAAGTCTCTCACAACCATATGTGGGGCTCAAAGCACATGACATCTCAATTGTGCTCGGTCATCTCAAAGCATAGGTTCCTCAGAGGAAGCAGGCATGAAAGCAGCAGTACAAGACAGATTCCTAGTATTCCATTGACCTCCACCATCTGAAGAGGAGAATGTGACTTCAGGGCAAAGTTTCAAACTGGCAGATGCCCACAGCTATATCAGACAATACCTCCTCTCTGGATCTGCAGCAACTGCGCAAGGTTCTAGAGTCAAAAGAGTGAACTTCTTCTCAAACAGGATCCCAAGGGCACCATCTTTACTGTTCCCCCTTCCCTGGTCATTAGTATCAGGAAGGAGTCGGCCTCTGTTCACACTACACCCTTAGATCCCAGAATCCAGGTAAAATATTACAAATTAAATCAGGATGACTTAGATTCCTCTTTTCCCATCCCTAAAGCAGACCCTGTCCTGTCCTCTCTAATATCAAAGTCAGCTGTGCCCACAGAAGGGATTTTAGCCCGCACAGTCCCTCAGGATAAGTGAATGGACATGCTCGTGAAGAAGTCCCACTTCCTAGCATATACATTATGCCCCGCCCCCTCTCCCCCCTCCGAGTATGGCAGTTTACACAACCAATACTGCCCAAGCAGCCAAAAAGTAACCATGTATAACTTTACCTGTCCTCAGACAAGTGCAAGAATATGACAAGGGGTTGCACAACAGGAGACAGGAAATTGAAAGGGCCTTTGCCTTCATCATGGATGCAGCCCTAGGTGCTGTAACGCTTTGCTGCCTGTCAATGTCCACCACGGATTAGTATGTAACACTGTCTGGCTATAACCTTAGTCTATCACAAGCAGAGGTAGGCTCCAGTTCCAATGGCAAACGACAGCCATTAATTAGATATCTTAATCAGGTGTATACAATATCTACTTGCAAGACAAAGTTCACATCCAAATGCAAGCGACAGTGCAGCTCTGCAATGTTCAACAAACAATAGCAGTTATGTATTTGTGCAAAATTGCACGACAGGTGCGTCATTGGAAATGCGGTTCTAATAAGCACCACGAGATATCAAGCCTATAAGAAACAATAAAAATAGTGGAAATTCCTCACATTTTGTTTACTTCCTTATAGGCTTGGTGTTTTAGTTACATACTAGAAAGTAGGTTATGTAAGAATTTAACAATAACAGCAGCTCTTTGAGAGAATCTCTTGCATCAGGCCAAACCTATGGAACTACAGCCATTAAGCACCAGGACCACACGGAAACTTTCTAGCTAGCAGTCTACTATGGGCTGTCTATGACAACATCCTTCCCATATGACTGTGGGCAGCACCACATCCTCCTCAGTTCCCTCGCTGGTGACCATGTAGAGTTTCACAGGTGCAGCCTGATGCAAGAAATAACCCTTGATGAAGCTCCATGATTTACAACTTGAACTGAATGTTTTAAATTTCCCTGTACCATGCCCTTAACTATTTCTTTTCCTTTCCATTATACCTCCTGGCCAAGGCAACTGGGCTCCTCAACTGTTCCCACCAACCCCCGCCAACACCACCACCACAGACTCTTTTCCACCCCCTTACCCAGCCAACACAAATGCAGCATTCTACCCAGCAGGGTCCTGGTGGTGGAGTCTGCTCAATTCTAAGAATCCCCACCTACCCACCCGGCCAGACTCCCTGCAACCTGAGATCACTCCCAATCCTAGGTCGCTGGCATTAGGGCTACCGCAGTGCCACTGGGCCGGCTACTATAAATATTTTATACACTATGGCAGCCCACTGATTGTCTCCCCTTAATTCCTGAGAATCCCAGGACAGTACGTCAAAGCTGCTATTATATGGACCTTGCTAGTCTATCATATGTGACCTCTAACATTTCTAGTAACTGTTGTTTAGCATAATGATAAATCATATTACCATATTTCAAAACACGTAATATTACTTGCCCACAACAGTGTTCCTTAGGTGCTTTGCAATTACAGAGGCAAAGCAATACAATATTCCAAATCTGAAATTGATTTTTTTTACAACGATACTAGGCTCAAAACTGAGCTTGCAGCATGCCTAGATACTTGCATTCACTAGTATTATTTGGTCCCTTTAAAGACATGGTATTTAGACTCATTTTTTTTTCATTTTTTACGCTGGTGGTGGAAGGACACTGCCTATTTTTTTTTTTTAGTTTTCTTTTGTTTTTTTTTGGGGTGCTTAGCAGCAGTTTAGATTTAGAAAACCAATATAGCAGGGGAATTAAATTTAGACCAAAATTCCGACTCCATCTGTAGATGAATTTTGGCTGAGGCCAACACAACTGTATCATCAGCACAGTCTTATACAGGAGTTTCTTTTATAAAACGAGAAAGACCATTTATATATCAGAAATAGTACAAGACCCAGTATCGATCAGTGTGGACTGCTCTATGGATGATGGCAGGCTCTGATAAATAACCCTCCACAGTAAATACCTGTATAAACTGCACCACCTATCTTTTTCGAGATATGATATGAACCAAGTATCTGTATTAAATGCAACTCCAGTCTTTTCCATTGTTGCTAAATATTGTGCAAAATATCATGGTCCACAAGTCAAAGGCTTTAGAGAGGTCGACAAACATTGCACCCAGACTCCCTCGTACCCAAAGCTCCTGCTATTAAACCGATGAAGTCCATGAGTGTGGTGCCTGTAGAATGGCCCCTCCACCCCCGTTTATTCTGACATTATCTCTTCATCCCCCACCACTTCAGCCCTCCACTCCAGGCTGCCTAAGGCTCTCAACCAGCAGAGTCATTACTTCCTGCCATCCTGCTGCTGAACTGCGATTCCTATGCACCAGATGAGCCAGAAGTATCCTTTCATGGGGCGCCTCCCCAGGCCATTAGGAGATGGAGAGAGAGAGAGAGAGTGGAATTCACCTTGATCCAGGAATGAGGGTTATTTGGGGGGGCAGCTGGAGAGAGCATTCCGCTGGGGCTTTGTAGGAGGGACCCGGCACCATCATACGGTCAACCGAGCGGCCATATTTTTTGTCTTCCCATCTCTCCACCCCACCCACAAGCTGACCAAACACACGCGGTGTCCTGACTTGATGCACAGCGGCACGTGGTCACCCATGCTGCAAAGTGCACTGCCACTGCAGGCTGCCAGTAGCAGCTCAAGAGTGATGCAGGCTCACGCCCACCTCCCCAGAGAGGCGAGCACCCAAATGATGATCCAATCTCTCCCGGCCAAAATGGTTGACAGCAAAGACCTGGATTCCAGTAGGAACAATTACATCACTACTTATATGCTTTATACTGCAGTGTGTTCCTACTTGTGAGATTTTCTTAAAGGTTTTCCTTTGTTATGAGCCACAGATCACTACAATACTCCAATCATGGACTACCATTCACTGTCACTGTGCAGAGGACCACGATGCAGTGGGGAAGGCAGTTATAGAGGACACCACGGCAGGATGCAGGCCAGATTTTAGTGAATGCAGAACACAGACAGGGTCACTGAGCACCGCAGATGCAGTGCAGGTGTAGGTGACAGATTCCATGTAAAGGTCTAGCATTGCAAATGTTATAAGGAGTGATTTCTACAAGTCACTTAAAGAGCAGCTTCAGGGGAACGGAGGGAGTGCCACAATGCTAGTGTACTGCGCTGCTGAAGAAGGGGGATTGTTGCTATCATACTGAGTAATGTTAAAATCTGTGGACTTGAACCACATATATTGCCAGCTGTGAATGAAGGATTTCATGGCAAAAGTGTAATGAGGAGTGGGTGTGCTAAAAAGGAATGATGGTACAAACTTGATGTCCCCCTCTATTTAACTTAAGGGGTAACTTATACTGGTAGAGTATACAGTTAGTGCCAGTAAGTACAGAAAATGGGAACAGGGTCAAAACTATGCAAGGTATTTCTATATATCTGTTAAAATCTCAAGGAAATGGGGGGGGGGTCAACTTATGAGTGAGGCTGACTTATATTGGAGTATATACGGTAAGCATTTATTAAAGCCATGACACTTGGGTTCTCTCTATTCTAGCTGCATATGGTTTTAGTCTTGCTAGAGGGCACAAAGCAGCCACTTAATGTGAGTAAGCAGACATTTCCATTCCCAGAGAACAAATTCAAGTGACACTTACAGCAGGTTTGGCTGCCTGAGAGGTCTGTGGAATGTGAAGCACCTGAGGAGGTACAAAATGTGGCACTACACCGGGCATTCCAAAGTGATTTGGTCTAACTGTTCACAAAAAGAAGGAGAAACACTGATTATTAACACAATTAAGCCTGTACAGAAACATTTCAGCACTGTAAGAGTTCAATGAGTTGAATATCAACCAGACTTTTGAGAACTGTCACAGAATTCCCAAGAGATGAGCAGTTTCTTGCACCAACAGATGTATAGTAAATTACTTCAAAGCCATTTTGGAATGTTATTTCTACCTGTAAACTGAGAACTGTGAAGCCCCAGTCATCTCCTTTGAAAGGTAGCAGCTCTGTAGCAAGCTTAAGCAGTCCTGACAGAAATCCAGTTCTAATGCAAACAGCAACAGTGCAAGTGTAACACAGGTCAACACAAAGCAGTTACATTGAACTTACCACAACAGTAGATCTTCGAGAGGATCTCTTGCAGCAGGCCACATCTACAGAACTACAGCCACCAGGCACAAGAACCACACGGAAACATTTCTAGCTACCAGTCTACTAGGGGGGCCACCCATACCAACATCACATGCTGACGACATCCTTCCCATATAAGCGTGGGAGGCATCTCACCCTCCTCAGTTCTCCTGCCGGACATCATAAGCAGAAAATCCCCAACTGGCAAACAGAGAAGTCAAAGGTTCCCGCCAACTGCAGTAAAACAGAAGGTCCCCAGACAAGGAGAAAGAGAGACAAACACAGAGAGCCCCCAGACTAAGGGGGAATGGTGGAGGAGGGCATGGCCTGCTGCAAGAGATCCCTCGAAGATCTACTGTTATGGTAAGTTCTTGCATAACTGTACTGTCTTCACCAAGGGTATGTCTTGCAGCAGGCCACACCTACAGAACGAGTCCCAAGCAGTTCTAACATCAGAGGAACCAGTCTGGGCGGCTGGAGACTGTAAGCCTTATTTAAAAAAAAAAAAAAAAAAAAAAAAAAAGGTCCGGAAGTACAGCTAGCCCAAAATTGGCCCAACATCTTGAGGCTATGTCCAGATCATAATGCTAGGTGAAGGTATGGACAGTACTTCCAAGTGGCAGCAGCTGACACATTCCTAAAGCAGGCAACAGAAGTGGCCATACCCCTAGTGGAATGACCACGGACAGCTCCAGGAAGTTCCTTACCATACTTACTATAACAAAAAACTAAATATCCAACCATTTGGAAAGGCACACCATTTAGAGATATGCACGCCCTCTTTTTCAGGAGCGAAAGCAGCAAGTCAGTGAGGTCTTCCTATAGTATGTGCGGTGAGTATAATACCTGATATTTTATGTACATCTGAAATATGGAGCAACGTTTCCCCTGGATTGGCATGCTGTGGATAATAAACAGGCAGGTGGATAGTCTGAGTTAATGTAAATTCAGACATCACCTTCAGAAGAAACTCAGGATTTGAACGTAAAGACGCAGTGTCTTTGTGGAAAACAAAATAAGGCTACTCACATGTAAAAGCCTGCAGTTCCGAAATCCTTTGAGTAGAAATAACAGCAACTAAAAATAATGTTTTCCACAACAAAAAGCGTAGCTCGTAAGTTACGGCGGACTCAAAAGGACCCAAGATAGTTTTTTCCAACACAAAATTCAGGTCTCAAGGCGGGACAGGATTGCAAATTGGGGCGCTCAGGTGAAGAATGTCACTCAGGAAGGTACAGGACATATCTAACTCTGCCACTGTGTGGCCATCAACAGGCACATGGAAGGCTGAAATAGCGGACAAGTGCACCTTAATGGAGGAGTACTTCAGACCAGAGTCTGGCAGGGACAGCAGGTATTCCAGAATCTGATTTACAGGACAACTGAAAGGATCCAGATGGTGGACAGTGGCCCACAGAGCAAAGTGCTTCCACTTCATGGAATAAGTAGCCCTAGTGAAAGGCTTCCTAGCAGCCACCAGAACATTAACCACCCTTGGGGACACCTCAAATCTAGTCATGGCTGTGTCTTCAGGAGCCAAGCACGGAGATGCAGAGACTTGAGGTCCAGATGGACCAGGGTGCCCTGCTCCTGGGAGAGCAAGCCTGTGCACAGGGGTAGAGGAACTAGAACCTCCATAGCAAACTGCTGCAGTAGAGGAAATTGGATCTGACAAGGCCAGAAGGAGGCGATGAGAATCATAGTGGCCCCTTCCATTTGAAGTTTGATCAACACCCTATAAATTAGCGGGAAGTGAAGGAAGGCGAAGAAACCACCCATTCCAAGAGAGGGACAACGTGTCTTACCAGAAAACTCCAAGCCATGGAGCGAGCGAGCAGAAACGCCACAGTTTTGCATTGCAAAAGGTCCAACTCTGGGCTATCCCACATGTCTAACAGGTCTTCTATGACTGAGATCATCAGCTCCCACTCGTGTACCTTGAACTGCGACTTGCTTAGCCTATCCGTTAGGATGTTTTGCATGCCTGGAACATGGACGGCCAGGAGTTCTAGACCATGTTCTAAAGCCCAGAACCAAATCCTCAGGGTTTCTCAGACAGAAGGGGTATAAGTGGGCCCCCCCCCCCGCTGATGTAATACATTACACTGATGCTCTCCTTCTGTATCAACAGATGGCCCAAGGACAGTCAAGTATGGAAGGTTTGCAAAGCATACAGAATGGCCCTCATCTGCAGGACACTGATGTGAAGGGCTATTTTCACTTCGGCTCACGTCCCTAGAGTCTGAAGACCCAAATGAGCCCCCCAGCCCAACCCCGAAGCATCTGTGGTGAGAATTTGCTGAGGGGGAGGGAATGAGGAAAGGGACTCCTTTCAACAGGTTGCTGGGTTCCATTCACCAAGGCAGCATCTTCTTTCTTTTTTTTTTTTTTTTTGCACTTTCTCTTTATACTCCCCCCAGTTGACGGCACTCCACTCTTCGGGAGTAGCCACTGCCTTCAGTCCCCACTCTCCTACCTGACCTCGGAGCGGTCCATCCCCCATGGAGCCTAGGATCTACCTCCCAGGCAAAGTCGAGGTGGAGCCCATACATCCCGCACTTTCTGGTATCGTCGGGATGCTGGTCTGAGGCAGGCAGGAGGTACTGGGGATTGGGGCTGGTGCTCCATCTACCTGAGCGCCGCCAACCACTGTTTTCATTTTTCTTGCCCTGTGGTGCGCCTGATGTCAAGGCCAGCACCGACATCCACCACAGAGCTCCCTTACTACTGGCTGGGCTTGCTGTACCTTGAGTCTCCACCTGGGGTCAGCCAAGTACCAGGCCCTGGCCACTACCCTCGGACGAAGGCAGCAGTCCCTAGGACGCCAATGCCCTCTCCCGGCCGGCCCTCCAACTTCCCAGGCTCGTTCCTGAACCCAGGTCGCTAGCATCACGAGCGTAGCACTACCACTGTGTCCGCCAAAGCAGCACCTTTTGACCAGTAACAAGACCAGGACCAACTGTTCTAGGTCATCGGTGCCCTGATCCCACTAGACCCTCAGTGTCCACTGGGAACTCTCATATGCAGTCTGGCCAGGGAAACCATAGCAATGGCTACAGCCATCAGGTCCAAGTGCCTGAGGAAGGAGCTGGTGGAGACAGATCTGCTGTTGTAAAGCAATTGTGCCTGAGCTATCAGGTATTCCATCCGTCCTGAGGTAGGAAGGCCATACCCAGAGTCATACCAGAACTGCCCCAATGCACTGTACAGGCTGAGACTGAGTCAAACTAATTTGAGTAGACAGACAGTGATCCCTAGGTTGTTAAACAGTTGTACTGTACACACCAGGGTCTGGAGCAGTTGCTCCTAGGACTGTGCTTTGAGTAGCCAGTCGTCCAGGTAGGGGAAGAAAAGTCCCACCTCCTGAAGGCTGCTGCCACTACTGCCATGCATTTGGTAAACACCTGAGGAGCCGAAGACAAGCCAAATGGCAAGGCACGAAACTGGAGGTGTGCTCCCTGAGACTGAAATCTGAGGTACTGATGAAGGAAGGAACACACCCTGATATGCAGGTATACATCCTGCATGTCGAGGCAACAAATCAAATCTCCCTGGTGCAGAAGGAGCAGCAAGCCATGAAGAGTCACTATCTGGAACTTTTTGTATTGGATGTAAAAATTTAGACTGAAGAGGTCCAGGATGGGCTGCAGATCCCCTATACATTTGGGAACCAGGAAGAAGTGGGAATAGAATCCTCTGTCTTTCTGAGCCTCAGAAAGGGTTCTATGTTTCTTTTGCAGCAGTGGTGAATCTCCCCCAGAGCACTGGAATGCGGCCAGAAACACGTTTTTGGGGGTGTAACTGGAGAGAAATAGCAATTACGTAAGAACTTACTGTAACAGATGATCTTGAGACAGATTGTTGCAGTAGGTCTTCACACATGAGACTCGCCCCGGCATCAGGTCCGCACAGCAAACTTGCAGCTAGCAATCGACAGTGGAGACCGCCCACCATTGTCAGGTGACGCGACATCAGCTTGACTATAAAAGGGACGGTCACACACTCGGCCTCCAGTTCTTTTCCACCGGAGACCTAAGGATAGGAAGTAGAAAGAAAGAGTAACAACTCCTGGGACCCTGTGCCCTGGCTGAGCCAGAGGACTAGACAGGAGAAAAGGAAATAAACTCCAAGAGCTGGGGGATAGGTGGAAGGGGAAACTAAACCTACCGCAGAACCCTCTCTCGAAGATCTGCTGTTATGGTAAGTTCTTACATAACTGCTATAGCTTACTCTAAGAGGGTTCCTGTAGTAGGTCTTCACATATACTGTAGGACTGAATACCAAGCAGCCTAACAAAAAGAAGGAGTCAGAGACGAGGTTCCAGGAGGAGGAAAATATCTGTCAACTAAGGGTCTGTCTTAAGACCGAAGGCCCTGCAAAACTGCAAGGCCAAAACCAGCTCGACGCTTAGAGACAATGTCCAAAATGTGGGATCCGTACTCTTTCCCGACTATCTCCCAAAAAATAATTTACCAACACTGTTTTCCCGACATGATCACTGTCCCATCAAATATTATCACAAATGTGAACTTACCGTCAGTACGAAGTCCCAACGCACAATATCCCATAGGTAGCGAGGCACTGTTTACATTTAAGACGAACAATGAGTACTGCAGGCAAACAGGCGTGGAGCAAGCCTTTCAAATATCTCCATTTGCTCATAGTGCCACCTATCTTGACTTCTATTACTGTACTTACAGCTTGTACTGTAATTGAATAATTACAGCTAGTACTGTAACTGTGAATAATTGCTGTGGGCAATTTTGTTAAGGTGAAGGCACAGACAATGGGATTGTTTGCCATTCTTGCTGAAGTACGTGCAAGACAGTCACCTCTAGGCAAGGAAATGATAAGCTCTGCATAAATAAGAAGACCTTTACTATCGGTGCTGCAAAAGCAGAATGGGAAGAACTGCTTAGGAAGGGCTTCCACTATTCTGGTAGGAGGTGAGCATCACTTAAGAAAACAGAAAGAGCATAGTCATGCTCCTGATGCCACTGATTTCCCCATTGCATCTGCACTTGCTTCACTGAAAGTGAGGGCTATAGACACTCAAGACACTCCTGCACAATTAATTCAGCAGGAGGTTTCAAAAGTATCAGCTGAGGTCAAGCTATATATGCCACCTAGATAAGCATTGCAGCAAATAGTGAAGCCAGCACGACGTAATGTCACCCAACCAGAGCCACGAACCTTGGATGATTTGGTGTTCCCTGAACACTTATGTTCAGTAAATGATCAACGATTCCTTGAAAAGGAGTCATCATTGGGCGAGGACAAGACAGTGATTTTTTACAATAAAGCAGAACATGGAGAAGTTTGCACTGGCAGAGTTCTGGGCAATGGATAGAACATTCAAAACTGTTCCTACTCTGTTTAGGCAATTGTACTCAATTCACGCAGCAGTTGGCACACAAGAAACATCCTGTATTGTTCCTTTAATGTTTGTATTAATGTCATCAAAATCAAACTATTGCTACATTCGTCTATTTCAAGCTATGCATGATATTGCTGACGAATTTGGCCTACGCTGTCGCCTAAACTAATAATTGCTGACTCTGAGCAAGCAGCAATTAATGCATCAAAATCAGAGTTCCTGACAGCCTGAACAAAGGTTGTGTGTTTCATTTCGGGCAAATTTTGTGGCGAAGATGCAAAGCTTGGGACTTGCCACAGAATATGGAGTTGATCCCAACCCAGTATTAAACGAAACAATTTGTGGCACTGTCATTTCTTCCCGATAATGAGATGGAGCGTTTTGGAAATAAAAAGTGAGATGTCACCATCTAGTGCTGCACTTGTAGAATGGTTTGAGGACAATTATGTCCTTGGCAGGGTATGAAAGAGGATGAGAAACAATGCCACAGTACACCCCCCCTTTCAACCAGTGTTTTGGTCAATACACGAGCAAATGACAATGGGTTGTCCACGAACTCAAAATAATGTGAAGGCTTGGCATCACCGTCTGGCAACATTAATCAGTGCACCACATGTGGGCATATACAGATTTGTAGCAGAGTTACAAAAGGAACAGCTAGTTACAATCAGCACCGTTGAAAAGATTAACCGAGGTCTGCCAAAATCTCCTCAGAAAAAGCACTACATTGACAGAGAAACCAAAACAGGGAACATTGTCAAAGAAAGAAATACCAGACCCATGAGCGAGTACTTGAGGACTTGCACACAACCTGCATATATGAAAAGCCACAGCACTAAAAATTTGGCATTTTAGTTAATAAAGTTTTGCGTTTTCACTACACCCCATCTGCCTTCCCGTCCTGAGCAAGTACTTGAGAGGAACTGCACACTCTTACATTTTAATAACTTAAATAAAGTTTTGATTTTAACAGTCTGACCTAATTCACAAAGGCACTGAACTATGTTGAGCAGCAACACTGGTGACGTATTTGCTGGGCGCCACACCGACTCTGCAGTCTGCAGTACTGGGAATGAACAGATGCCGTGCTTACAGTGCAACACTGCAACACAACAGCTAAAGAACACTGAAGGTAAGGATAAATTCATTGTTTTTAATGTCATGACTGTCTTTGTCATCTTAATTAGAGGGTAATTTCAGTGTTTGGAACTAAACAAAAGCACAGTTCATCGCAGTAAAACTGCATTTCATGTACATATTTTTTGGTCTTGCCCTATCATTTCTCAATTTTGGCTAACAATTGCTGCCTCACTGAAACAGATTTTTCAGACCCAGGACCAATTGGGGCCAGAGTGTCTGATATTGGGGGAACTCCCAGCAGAAATTAGGGGGAAGGAAGCTATTTATTTGTAGCAGATCTTAATAGTGGCAGCCTTAAAATCAATAACTAGGCGTTGGTTACAACCTATTCCTCCAATAAAGGAGGACTGATAGAAGCAGAGGACAAATTCAACAGTTGGAGGAATTGACATTTAGGATACATCGGAGAACCACTGCCTATCTGAATTGCTGGACCCGGTGGATGACATGGTTGGGGTAGATCATTGTTAGTGCTCTATAAGGAAAGATGGGCCTCCTAGATTGGCCGTTGGCCCCCTCCCAGATTCCCAAACCTCATAAAAGGTTTTGGGGTGTTGGCCCCCCGCAGTCGGGTAAAGCTGAGTGGCCTGAGTCGCGGTGGTTCCCTGGTACACCCCATAATACAAAAATGGTGGAACAAGTAATTTAGGCCAGTTCATTGACATAGTACCCTAATATTAAATAAATTTAATACCTGTAAGTAAGTGGATATAATTGAATGGGTTATGTAACAGGATTGTGAGACCCTTTTTGTTTGTATTTTATATAGTAGTTATGATTAATTTATGACTTTTTATCGCCTGTTTATAAAACGTGTGTCTACACAACTACTGAAAGTATCTTATGGACTAAAAGTTTTGGCTGCAGAAAACTAATGGTTATACTCTGCTAATTAGATAACAGCTTATGGATATATCAATGCTAAACAGATGTACTGAATCTATAAAAGAATTGGAAACAATACAAAAGTATAAAAAAAAAAGTAAAACTGCATTTCTTCTGGCACTGAGTGCCGATTACTTTCAGGGTAATGAGTTTGTGGTTCTGACGTGGCTCAAATGCTTAGTAAGTGTACGCTTGTACCGGACAATGTGGCTCACATGGTTAGCAAGTGTACGCTTGTGCCTGACACCTCAACTTGACGGGATTAAAAACTTTCGGCATTAAGTACCAGTCGGAAATTAAATAAACAGGATAACTGTGTCAGTACTACAACAGACGGGACAATGTCAGTCGGGAGATCATACTTAACCCCAGACTGTAATGCTTAGTGAAGGTGTGGACAGAAGACAAAGTGGCAACTGCATAAATATCTGCAGTGGAAACATTCCTGAAAAAGGCAGTAGAAGTGGCCACGCTCCTAGCAGAGTGACCTTTGACCGCCCCTGGAAGGGGTTTCTCGTAATTCTGGTAAGTCTGTAAGTCAGAGTCTGTTTAGTGATCGCCTTGCCCTGGCACTGGGAGGCAAAGGCCACAAAGAGCTGATGTGACTTTTAAACCTCCTTAGCTCAAGAGGTATGATGTCTCAAAACCCTGTGCACAGAGTGTGTGCAGAATATAGTCCCCCCGTTGGAATGCCCCGGGAATAAAACTGGCAGTTCAACACTCAGAGTCATCTCCGAAACAATTTTCGGAAGAAAAGAAGGATTAGTCCACAAGAAAATTAAATAAGGCTCTACAAACTACAGCCTGAAGCTCTGAAACCCTTCGAGCTGAAGTAACTGCAACCCAAAAAACAGCATCTTCCAGGCCAGGAAGCACATTTCATAACTTGCTGCTGGTTCAAAAGGGGGCAAAAACAGGTTGCTCACCTGTAACAGTAGTTCTAGGAGTGGTATATGTTGTTCATCCACACTTATTGGCATGTCCCCTTCCACTTTAAGATCCACCAGAAGTCTTCAAGCTAGTTTCTCCCACCCACCCGGTAGTATATACTCGGCTCTGTCCCATGACGCCAAATCTTAGCCCGCTGGAAGCCAGGTTGTGTGTGTCCAGAGCCGGGAGGTAGGGTGGTCCGTGTGGATGAACAACATATACCACTCCTAGAACTACTGTTACAGGTGAGTAACCTGTTTTTCTAGGGATGTGGCTATGCTGTTTAATCCACACTATCTGGCAGACTCCTAGCAGTTCTCCGGGAGGAGGGAAGCAAGGCGCACACCCCCTACTTAGGAAACAGAGATTGGAGAACTGAGGCCCCAAAACCACCATCCCGGCATGACTCAAGGTCGATGTGGTAGTGGGTAATGAAGGTGTTTGCTGACTTCCAGGTAGCAGCCCGACAGATTTCCTGGATAGAGATGTCCCTGGAAGCAGCCACCGATGCAGCAGTATGGCGGGTAGAAAGAGCTCTTATCCATCTGGGAGGCTCCATGCCCGCCAACTCATAGCACAGACCTATGCATGATATAACCCACCTTGCGATGGTCCATTTGGCTGCAGGTCTGCCAGAAGCAGTTTCAGCGTAGGTGACAAACAGCTGGCGAACCTGTCCCATGATTTCTGTCGTCATCTCCTTATAGTAGGAGAGAGCACATCACAGGTCCAAAGTATGGAGCGTGTACTCGTCCTTCGCGTATAATGAGGGTAGTATACCGGCAGAGTCAACACCTGGTTAATGCAAAACTCTGACACCACCTTTGGAAGGAATTTCGGGTTGGGGCACAAGACAACCTTGTCCCTGTGAAAGACCAAGTAGGGGGAGTCCACCGAAAGCGCCTGGAGCTCTCCTGTCCTTCTGGCAGATGTGACTGCCACCATGAAGTCCATCTTCCACAAGTGTGACAAGGCACACTTGTGCACTGGACCGAATGGCTTGCCAATGAGCTTTGCCAGTACTAGCAGTATATCCCACAGAGGTGGAGGTTTATGCACCAGATGGGATATGTGATCAGGCCTTTGAAAATACACCCGACTACTGTTCCTGTGCCCCGTCGGTCTGTGCCAGTGAGGCAGAGATGGCTGCCAGGTGCACCCTAAGGGTGCGATAACAGTAGACCCTTTGGAGAGGAGACCAAAGGTAGTCGGAATGTTAGCCACTGGCAGGACAGAGGTTCCAGGTCCTTGCCCTGGCACCAAATGGAAAACCTTTTCCATTTGAAGGCATACCACTTCCTGGTCGATTCCTTTCTGGATGCCTCCACCACAGTGTAGACATCTTCGGAAAGACCCAAAGCCTGGAACTCTAGCCGCTCGGGTACCAGGCTGTGAGGTGCAGGGATTGAAGGTCCGGATGGAATACCTTCCCCTGACTGAGTGATATCAGGTACGGGCATGCGCAAAGCCGCTCCAGGTGCCTGAGGCTAAGGAGATCTGGATACCAGAACTGGCATGGCCAGTCTGGGGCTACCAGAATCACCTTCTCCTTGTCCCTCCTCACCTTGAGTAACTTCTTCTGGGTTACAGAGATCAGCTGGTCGAAATGACCGTGGCACTGAGTCCAGTGAGCGGCCAACTCCCACTGGAGGGGGGGCTTGTGCAGCTGGGCCCAATGGACCACTGAGGTGCACACCACCATGTAACCCAGAAGGTGCAGAAAGTCCCGGGCAGGGCGCAAGTGCCCAACCAGAAATGATTGGACAAAAAAGGAAAGAACCTCTGCCCTGTCCGCCTGAAATCGAGCTCTGGCTTGACAAGAGTCGAGCTCTGCCCCGATGAAGCCCATCACTTGAGAAGGTACGAGTTCCGACTTGGCCTCATTGATCAGCAGGCAGAGTTAACAGCAGGTTCGGAGGGCCAGGTCCCTGGACCTCTCCACCTCCTGCTGGGTAAAACCTGCTAGGAGCCAATCATAGAGGTAGGGGCAAATTCTGACCCCTCGATGCTGGAGATGACCCGCCACCACTGCAGTGCATTTGGTGAAGACACGTGGGGCCAATGACGGGCCGAACGGCATGGCTCGGAATTCGTACACAGTCCCTTTGACCCTGAAGCGGAGGAACCACTGATGGGACAGATGGATTGGGATGTGAAAGAACGCGCCCTGCAGATCCAGTGAACAGAACCAAATTTCACTCCAAGGATGGTATGATCCGGGACCATCTGAAAAGCGCGTGACCTGAGATACTGATTCAGATCATGCAGATCTAGAATGGGGTGCCAGCCCCCCCCCCCCCATCCGCCTGGGCACCAGGAAGTACCAGGAGACAAAGCCTGGGTCTGCTGGAGGATCCACCACTGGAGCTACTGCCTCCCTGAGGAGGAACTGAGCGATGTAGTCTCAAAGATCCAACTGGGTCTGAGCAGATACTTTCTCCTCCCGATGGGCGCAGGCTCAACTTGGTAGGTACTGCTCGAATTCCAGAGGCAGTCCCTGACCAACCACTTTGAGAACCCACCTGTCTGAAGTGATGGCAGACCAGGCGGAAAGGAAGTTGCGGAACTGGCCACCCACAGGAGGACCCAGAGTTGGCGTGACGGGAGAGGGGGTGGCAGTCCCCACCCCGTCACTGAGCAGGCTAGGAGGAGGCTCCAGGAGCTGAGGTTGGGCCTCCTTTATGGGCCTGTTGAGGTCTGGGCTTGGCCCAAGGGCGCCAAACTTGAGCCTGCTGCTGATGCTGGTGTCTACCTTGAAAGGAGGACTGCTGAGCCGCAAGGGAAGAGTGCCGAAAAGGCTTCTTTTTCTTCTGTTGGTTCTTGCTGAAGAATCCTTGGCAGAAGTAGTGTCCAAGGTGGCACTGGGCTGCTCAATGCACTGAAAGTGACCAGCCTCTCCTGGGCCGAACAAGTCGGTCACTAGGACGGGCACTTCAGCTAGTTTGTGCTGGGTATCCGCCAGGAAGGAGGAGAGCCTCAGCCAAGCCCTGCGACGAGAGGCAACTGCTGCAGCCATTGAGCGGGCACAAGAATCCCCAATGTCTAGGGCCATCTGGACCTGCTGTTTGGCAACAGCTCGGCCCTGATCCTGGACCTGCTTGACCGTGGTCTGCATGTCCGCGAGGAGATTTGGGAGGACTTCATCTATTGACCCTAGAAGGGCGTGAGAGAAGTGTGCCATGATGACAGCCAAACTTGCCTGACGAAGGCCCAAGGAGGAAGCCGCACAGACCTCCCCAGCTGAATGGTCCAAGAGTTTGGACTCTTTATCAGGAGGTTGGTCGGTGTCGGCAGAACTGCCAGTATGCCTGAACACAGAAGCGGTCACCAGGCTCTCGGCCGAAGGGGGCTCTGCGAACCCACCTAAGGACCCCATGGGCACCATGTATTTGTGTGCCATGCAAGCAAATGGAGCTGGACAAGAGGTAGGACGTTGCCAAAATTCTAGGGCTGGTCCAACAATGGCCTCAGCCACAGGAAAGGCCTCCATCAGGGTATCCCCTCTCTTAAGACTGTCCGTAAGAGGGTACTCCACCTTTTTCTGGATTGGCTCCAGGGGCATCCCTGTAGACGCAGAGATGAGGCGGAAGATCCCTTGGAAAGATGAGGGACCTTCTTCTGTCTCTAGGCCAGCAGTCGATTCATCATCCTGGGATGAGAATGTAAACCGTGACATCCGAATCAGAGGAATCTAGGTATAACGGCCTCGCCCGAGTCACTTTCGACTTGCTGGGGAGGTTTAAGGTGACTGTGACCGACAATCGCAGGGAAGTCCAGTGTCCGGTCTGTCTTCCTTGGAAGGAGCCCCTTCCACAGGCTGTTTGGGTGGCGTTCCACCACAATAGGTGGAAAGACCGTTCTGGGTCTAACGGGGGTCTTGCCGGCTCCACGGGCTGGGGAACAGATCTGGTCAGCTCCAAAGGAGTCTGCTTTGGCCTGGGAGGCGAAAGCCATGCAATGGCAAGGGTGGTAGGCTTATGCACGGACAGAATTAGCTGCTGCCACGAGGTCCCTCATAGCACCAACAGAGTTTCCGCCGAGCCCTCCTCATCCGAGGAGGACAGACGATCGATGGCGTCGCCTCTTCTTACAGCGCTTATGGCTCTTCCTCAGCCCGCTGGTCAAGGGGGTCCTAGACCTCGATCGAGATCGGGCAGGCAGACTTGGTCGGTCAGGAGACAATGGCGGGGCCAGTGACTTCCCGGAGTTCAGGGTATCGGTTCCTCGATGAGGACTCCAGCAGGCTGGGACTCATCATCGGGGAAAACAAGGACCGGAGTCAGTGACAAAAGGTCAAGAAGGTCGAGGACGATTTCCACGTCATCGACCAAACCCTCGGTCAGCTGGCTGGATGGCAAGTCTGAAAAGCCTGCGGCCGAGGAAGCGATCTCAACTGAAGTTGAGACCGCATGCTCCTGGGACTAAGACCTCTCCGGTCCCAGGATCATCTTTGTCGAGATGAAGACGACTCGATTCTTCTCCCACCACAGGATCGAGAGGAGTGGAGCTCACAGGTGCCTCTCCTTTGGTAGGGAGACTGGCATAACTCCCGGAAGGAACCCAAAAGGTGAAGTCCAGGTTGAGCGGAACAAAAAGCTTTGAGAAGACTCCGCTGCACGAGACGCCTGCTCCTTGAATGCTTGCATGCATTCCAAATGCTCAGTGGATCCCGCGAGTCACCAGAAACCGCCCACTGGGCCTCCTTGATTTCACCGAGGGTTCTCTTCCGCCCCCAGTTTCAGACGGTGAGATGGTCATTAAGAACGCTTGGGATGAAAGGCCAAACAGATACTGCACGATGAGGTGTCATGCCCAACAACGAGGCGTTACATGCACATGGTGTGGGGATTGGTACGCAACATCTTCTGGCCGCACAGGCACCGATGAAATCCAGGGGGTAAGATTTAGCTTCCATGATCGAAGCTGCAAACTTGCGATCATTAATGCGAACAATGCGAAGTTTCAGCAAAACCGAAGGTTTGAGAGCCAGGGCCTACGAAATGCGAGAGCACAAGGGAGGCAACCTGAATCTTCCAGCGGAAAGAAGATCTGGCGTCATGGGGTGGGGCCGAGGTATATACCACCCGGGTGGGTGGGAGGAGCCAGCTTGAAGACTTCCGGTGGATCTTAAAGTAGAAGGAGACATGCCAATAAGTGTGGATTAACAACATATCCACGATCCTAGAAAGTAAGTTTTTCCAACAAAAAATTAAGATCCCAGGGAGGACAAGTGTTCCGGACTGGAGTTTTGATGTGAAGGATCCCCTTCAAGAAAGTCTTGGAAACCTCTAGCTGGGCTAGGGTTTTGCCTTCCACCAGATGGTGGTAGGCAGACATCGCAGAGAGATGGACCTTAAGTGAGGAGTAACTAAGGCCCACTCTGAAAGATGCAAGAGGTACCTCTTAACACCTAGGAGGCCAAGCAAGAAAAGGGTCCAAACGCTAGCCGTACAAATAGAAAATCTCTTCCACTTCATGGCATAAGTGGATCTGGTAGAGGGTTTACTGGCCTCCACCAAGACTTGAGCAACCTGAGACAAAACTCCATAGCAAGAAATCGCTACGTCCACAGGTGCCATGCATGAAGATGGAGAGACTTGAGACTCGGATGTACCAGGGTGCCCTGCTCCTGAGACAGAAGGTCGTGAGATAGAGGCACAGGAACTGGTGGTTCTAGAACTAGTTGTTGCAACAGTAGGAACCATATCTGCTGGGGCCACAGAGGAGTAATCAGGATCATGTGTGCCCCCTCCGCCTGCAGTTTCAGAAGAATCTTCTGGATGGGAGGAAAGGCATACAGAAGCCTCCCTGTCCAGGACAGAGACAGTGCGTCTCGCCAACAAGCACCATGCCCAGGAATAAGCAAGCAAAATCTGTTTAGTTTCGCATTACGAACATACGAATGTGCCAGCAGAAACAGACCACCCAGTCTATCTAAGTCTGCTCGAGTGTGCAGCCAACACCCCTAGTCTGCAGCTGCCCCATCCCCCCCCCTTTGCCATCCCACTTGGATGGAGATTGGCGTTGGATGGTGATACGAACAGATCTAGATCTGGTCGACCCCATAGAAGAAACAGGTCTTCTACCACCTCCTGCTTTAGTTCCCACTCATGAGCCCTGGCTACTGATTGGCTGAGACTGTTTGCCAGGGTATTGCAAACCCCCGGCACATAGACTGTTGTCAGAGTCTAGCCATGCTGAATCACCCAATACCATACTCTCACTGCTTCTCTGCAAAGAGGACATGATCGGGTACCTCCCTGTTTGTTCAGATACCAGACAGTGGCCATGTTGTCTGTCTGGATGAGAAGTGTTCCCAGACGAAGTAATGACTGGAAGGTCTGGAGAGCACAGAGGACTGCTCTTGTCTCCAGGATGTTGATGTGAAGATTCTCCTCTGAGGGAGACCAGGAACCTTGCATTCTGTGAGCCCCTAGATGAGCTCCCCAACCCATACTGGAAGCATCCGAGGTAAGTATTTGGGATGGAGTCTGACAGTGGAAGGGGGGCCCCCCCATCAACAATTTGGTGAGATCCTGCCACTAGAGGAAATCTTTCTGAAGACTGCTGGAGATCATGACCAATTGGTCCGTGTCATCCAACCATTGGTCTCGAAGAGACCACGGAGTAAACCTCATGTGCAGCCTGGCCAAGGGAACTGTTATAATGGCAGCCACCATTAGACCCAAAAGGCGAAGTACTGAATGAGCAGGGGTCCACAGAGACTTCACCACCAAGGTGACTTGGGAGACAAACATCTCCGCTCGGTCTAGGGGTTGGGGCTGAAGAAAGTCAGTCGTCCAGGTATGGGAACACCGATATACCCCTGCGGCGGAGAAACATCGCTACCACCGCTAGGCACTTGGTGAAGATCCGAGGTGCTGAGAACAGGCCAAAGGGAAGTGCTTTGAATTGAAAATGGTTCTCCAGGAAAGAGAACCCAAGGAAGCGGCGGTGGGCCGGGAGGATAGGGATATGAAGGTAAGCATCCTGCATATCCAGGGAGCACAGCAAAGTGTTGGACAGGAGCAGGGGCAGGAGTCCCTGGAGAGTCAGCATGCAGAACCTCTTGCATTCCACGAAAAGGTTGAGCATACTGAGATCCAGAATAGGTCTTAAATCCCCCATATTTTTGGGGACTATGAAGAAATGGAAGTAAAATCCACTTCCTACTTGTTCTGGTGGAATGGGTTCTATGGTTGCCTTCCGCAGCAGAGCCTGTGTTTCCTGTTGGACGATGGGGATCTGTCCCGACGGGTAGAAAGACCTTCCCGGAGGACTTGCTGGAGGTGTCTCCAGGAACTCGATTGAGTGACCCTCTTTTATGAGTTTTAAGACCCATACGTCTGTGGTGACGGCCTTCCACCCTTCCAGATGGAGGCCAAAACTCCTTCCTACCAGTTCCTCCAAGGGGGGCGGGAGGAGGGAAAACGAATCAGGACACGGAGGAGAGGGGAGCCTTAGCTCCTGAGGCACCTTTGGTGAACTTGGCATGAGGAATTTGGGCCCCTGAACCAGTGGCACGTCATTTATTTTGATGTTTGCCCTGGTTCTTGTTCCACTTCCTTTGGCGACGAAAAGGCTGCTTCTCTTGGCCCTATACGGTATAGACAGCGTACGTCTCTGAGGGACCTATCGCTCTCCTGCACCCCCCAATTATGTCTTTTTCATCACCGCCAAAGAGAACCGGACCACTAAACAGTGCGTCCACCAGGGACGACGGAACGTCCTGCACCACACCTGCCAAGCTAGGTGCCTAAGGCAGATTCCCGAGGCCACAGCCTGAGCCACAGAGTCCACAGAATCGTAAATGTCTCTGAGTGTGGGATGGCAGGATGATTTATTCATCCACACTTTTTCCAGGAGCTTAGCCCTGAGCGGTTCATCTGGGATATCCTGGATATCCTTCTCGAGTTCTCAGAGTGAGGACTTCTGAAAGGCCACCATGTGCGAAACGTTGTTTAAGGATCTGCTGGCGCAGGTGGATAACGCACAGATTTTCCTGCCATACTGATCCAATTGCTTAGAGTCCTTGTCCGGAGGAGAGGAACTTAAGTGCTCTGGTTGTGCCAGTCAGTCATGGGCTGCAATAATGACCATATAGAGTTGGCTTTGGCCTGTGTGGTAAGGTGAGAGACTCCTTCGGGGGGGGGAGTAGGTTCCTTCACCTTTCCGTGAAACAGCCGGGGAAGAGGAGGGCTGTTGCCATATGGCAGATGCGAGATCCTCATGTGGACCCATCCAAGGGAGAATGGGGAGGGGATCCACATTGCAAGGTCCAAATGTTCAGCAAGCCTCTTGCACAGGGATTTAACTCCTTGGATGGCCAGCCACAAGCTTTTTAGATGGCTCTCAAGAGCTCCCCAAAGAAAGGGTCCTCCGCAGGCGATTCAGGGGACTCCTTAGGTAAGGGTTCTACTGGTGAATGGGGTTCATACTGGTTAATATGTGAGTCTTCATCAGACTCAGAAGAGTCCGGCCTGCTAGGCAGGGAGGGGTCCATGCCAGTGTCTCCCACAGGGAGAGAACCCGAGGCTTGGCCAGAAGGGACCGGACAAGGGGGTGGTGCCCTAGGAAGAGGGGTACCACCTACCGGCTGAGACTGTTTTAGTTCAGAAAGGAGTTGTGTCCTGGCATCCTGCCACCATGCTGGGATAGTCTCATGGTCGGGCAGTGGTGGTGGAGGAGGAGGCGGAGGCTGGTACCCAGGATACCCGGGGAAAGAAGGGTAACTGGGTGGGTGATGCCAGTAAGGAAACTGGTATAGACTCTGCCCTGAAAGGCCGGCAAAGGATATCCTGGCGTCGGGTATCCTGACGACGGGCAGCCTGGCATTGAGTAACCTGACGTAGGGTAACTCAGAGTAGGTGGGTAACCTGGCTGTAAGGGATATTGTCCACAAGGGCCACCCAACGGTGGAAATGAGGTCAGGCCTGAAAACCAACAGAGGGGCCAGCAGGAGGAGCCAAAGACTCAGTCGGGGGAAGGGCTGCTAGGCAGCGGGTCCGGCATAGGGCCCGCGGGTCCCACGGGAAGAGGGTCCATGCCTGAAGTACCCAAGTCCGGTGACGGATCCCTGGGGAGGAAGGGATCTGGCTGAGGAATGCAACCTGGTGATGGGGGGGGAAATCCAGTAGGGACCCCAACTACAGGTCTGGTGATGTGCCTGACAGGAGGGATAAGTCAGGAACGGGTGGCGAATCCCTGGGGGTAGAGACTGACAGGGATGAAGGTTCCTCCACGAGCACACTCGTCCCAGGGTCAGGGTCCTCAAGGGAGTCTGACTGGAGAGCAGACGCGTCTGCACAGTCGACATAGGACCTGTCTGCCGACTTATCAGACGCGGCCGGGCTGACTGCAGTAGTAAGGCCGCGGTGAGGCTTATCGGCCAAGGCCAGGCGACGGAGCCAGAGGGCGACTCATCGGCGGTGCTACTAGTGGGAGACCTAACAGACATCTCTAGAGAGGCGACCCACGGCTGCACACTCACCTCGGCAGGGGGGAGGGGAGGAAGCTGTTCGGCCCGAGGGAGCGGACGAAGGCCCAGCAGAAGTGGTATGGTTGTTGAGGGACCACCCTGGTCATCGACTGATGCCCGGCTAGTTTCCCCTATGAAGAAGGACTTCTCTCCTGGCGTTTCTCCTTGTCCTTTTTTCCTTTCTCAGGGGCCAGCAACGACGACCTCTCTTGCAGCTCCTGAAGCTCCTTTTCCATGGAAGCTAATCTCTTGGACAGAAGGGCCTCAATGGTCCGCTTACATCGGGTTAGGGTGACCTGGCTGAACCCTTGGCAGACAGCACACTCAGCCAAGTCGTGCTTAGGCCCCAGGCAGAGGAGGCAGTGGGAGTGGTCGTCCCCATGCGGAATTTGGGCACCGCACTTGGAGCACTTTTTCTTTGGACGAGAGGACATACACTCACGGGTGTTTTTAGTAAAGTTTTATGCGAAAAATAGATGAAAAACATCGAATAAAGAGAGGGCAACTGATCGCTGTTCTACCACATCTGTCGGACGAACTGGCACGATGGCGGGAAAGAACTGGGGCCGGCGTGGGACCACCCCTTTAACAGTCAAGCTGACATCGCATCACCCGACAACACGGGGGGGCAGTCCCCGCTGACGACTGCTAGCTACAAGTCTGCCATGTGGACCGGACACCAGGGGGTTCAATACTGTATGTGAAGACCTACCTCAGGAATCCTCTCGAAGCAAGATCTGGAGGCCACTCCAGAAGTTCCAGAGTAGGGCCGTGTTCTACAGGCTGCAGAATTTAAGCATCTGTGGTGAGCTCCTGGCACCTGCCAATGTGGAGGGAGAAACGACCCCTACCTCCTCCTCCTCCTGCTGCAGTATCTGGGGGCGGGTAGAGTCAGGCTGAGGTAGCACCTGCAGCCGGAGTTACCCCTCCTCCTCTGGGGGCATTCCCAGATGCCCCGAGCCTTAGATCCAGGCTTGGGTCTGTGGGTGGCATGACGAAAGGGCACTCTCTGTCCACCTTTCAACTGGGTGTGATACATCGAGTGTACGTTCCGGCCGGAGGCCTGCAGGTCCGACAGTGTGTCCTGCACATCCAAAGAGTCTGTAGCCTTTAAAGAAGATATTAAGAATGAACCGTTGCACGTCCTGAGCAAAGCCCGACACTTGGAGCAAATAATGCCTCCAAAAGGCAAATGCCAGCTACGGCAGACCTGGCTGAGGCATCTACGTCAGCGTAAGCCAATCTCAGAGGTGCTTACGGACGTTGGCCCCGGACTGAAGGACCTGTAGCAACTCCAGCATCTGAGTCTCCTCTGAGAAAGCCTTAGCTGCCTCTTTGGCCTGTCTCCAGAGCTGGTTTTGAAATGTGACCATGTGAGCAATACAGTTCAAGATCCCAACGGTCAGAGCAAATGAGGCATATGTCCTTGCCCCAATCAAGTCCAGCTGCCTGGATTTCTTGTTGGAGAAAGACAGCCGAGATCTTTAGGCTTCGTGCGCCAAACCTGGGCATTAATGACCACAGAGTTGGCCTGGGGTTGCTCAGCAAAAAATGGTTTCCCTGCAGGGGCCTGGTACAACCTGTCTGCCTTTCTGGGCATGGCAGCGACCTGGCTGAGTCTATACCAGTCAACCATGGTGGCATCCTCAAAAGGCTCCATGGGAGGGGTGTATGACAAGAGGAGGAAAGTTAGGCAACTACACATAGTGGGACAGACCGGCAGGGTCCTGTTCCTCTGACTCAAACCCCATAGCACCCTGCAACTGCCGCATAACCGAAACAAAAGAAGGGTCATATGGGGGAAGACCGAGGGAAATATCTTGGGATTTCCTTGTCCCCGGAGAACACCGTGGATGTGGAATGAGAGGGGCTATCATCCCATTCATCCCTGTCTACACCTTCTTCATCTTGAGAAGGTGGTCTGGGTGATACTCGTCATCGTTGTCCCCCTGCCCAGGATGAGGTAGAGCGGACACTGGGGTGTGAGAGCCAGGATGATGCCCTGAAGGGCAGGAAGGCGCAGGGGTAAGCACAATAGGCTCCTAGAGCATCGACTGAAAGTCCATCAAAATCGGCGTTGGGACACTGAATTGTGCTGACTGCAGAGGCAAAAGAGCCAGTGTAGAAGGTGGGGCTGGGGAGGGCAACAGTACAGGCAGAGGCACTGGCATCAGCCCAACGTCCTGGGCTGTCGTATTTCGGGACGGAGAGGATGACACCGAAATGGCCTGCGTTGAAGCCAGTTAAGACTGGGACTCCGAGGCAGAGGCCTGGGCTGTAGAAGTAGCCGACAGTGTAAGGAGAGCTGCCTGAACCCCCGAGGATGCAGAGCTGGCACCAACCAAGGCTGTACCAGCAGCACCGCCTGACAAAGGCCAAACAGCAGGGGTTGAAAACTCGGCAGGGTAAAGGAAGTACCCAATGACGATGAACCAGCACCTGCCAGAGTAAGAACAGTGGGAAGGGGGGTGCCACAGCAAGCCCTGCGGAAGATAGGGCATTGGTGGCTGGGGGAACCACTCTCAAGGTGGAAGATGGCCCTGCAGCAGTCGACACTATGCAGAACTCAGGAACAATCCGAGGAAGACCACTCCTTATCTCAGTGCTTGTGCTTCCCAGCAGATTTGTCCCAGGCTTTGGATGAATGGGAGCCCAAGGACAAGACCCGTGAAGTGGAGGAACTCCAGGACTGAAGCTACTTTTCCATGTGGGCAACCTTCTCTTAAAGCAGGAAGGTCTCTAAGGTCTTCTGGCAGCACCTCCAGGTAACTTGGTTGAAGCGGTGACAGAACTTGCAGGCCTGCATGTCGTGGTCTGGGCCTAGGCAGTGGATGCAGGAGTTGTGGCTGTCCTTCTCAAGGATCTTCTCCCAGCAGGCACAAATTCCGAAGAGCGTCTTCTTGAGGACAGAGTTCTGCATAAACAGTTGAAAGTAATCACTTTGAAAACAAAGTGATGACAAGAGCTACGAAGAAAAAATAAAAATAACAAAACGGAAAAACAAAGGTGGCTGACTGAAGCTGGCGGTATCTTCCGTGAAGTCCTATGTGCAATGGTCGACGGCAAAAAAGAACTGAGAAGGGCATGGGGCTGACCACGCTTAAATGGGAAGGATGTCATCAGCAAGGGGGGCCCCCCAGTAGACTACTCGCTACAAAAATTCTCCATGTGGTCCTAGTGCCTGGTGGCTGTAGTTCTATAGATATGTGACTTGCTGCAAGAGATATCCTCCATGAAGATCAAGCAATGCACTGTGCAGCATAATCCCCTTGAAATCTTCATACTGTTTACATACTCATCTTAAGTTTTTAAGTCTGAACTGTAGTTAACAGAGCTGAGATTCTATAATTACGATAATTTTTAGAACAATGACTATTCAATGTTGCCGTGGTAATCTTTTACAGTTTTACAGACATTTCCTGATAATGTTGCCGCTATTCATTATCCAGGAAAACATGCACCACCACAATGGATCGTCAGTTTCATTTGCTCCCAATGACCTGCTGCTTCATTCGTGCCATGTAATCCAACAATATAATGCTACTTACCTAAGTAAGGAGCTGGTGAAAATGATAAGGGCTTGCTGGCAGCTGAATAATACTCAACTGCTCGCTTAAATCGTGCAACTTTGTCATCAGTCCTTGACTAGAATTCAGAAAAGAAACAAACTAGTTAAAACAATGCTGTTAAAATCCTAATGTCACATCAAGAAAATCTCAAAAATGGATCTAAAATGATATTTCATCTACTTTTGAAAACTGGTGGTGGTGGTTAAAGAGCTGATGTCACATGGTGGAGTCAGGGATATACCACCCAAACGGTGGGAGGAGCTTAGCTTCAAGATGTCTGATAAATCAGCAATTCTGGCGGAACTGCTAATGTATGAACTATATGTGAATAGTGAACTACTGTATATCTACACCCTTAAAAACAATTTTATGACAGCAGTCACTCAGGAATGGCACTAAAAATTAGTTATATAAAGGTGTGGTATTTTGGGGGGGGCTGAATGATCATGTGACAGCACTGGTATAACATACACTGGCACCCATTACGCAAATATTGCTCTGTCACTCTGTGTGACAAGACAGTGCCAGTATAAAGGTAACGCCAACACAATGATGCATGATCATTCAAACCCCAATGCCACAACACACCAATGACTCTCCCAGGTTCCAGGGACTTTTAACCCAGATGTTTCATCTCCCTACGTTTAACGCACTGTGCTTTAATCCTGAAAGATAACATTAACAATTTTCTTGCAATTTATTTTTTTACTTTGTGAAAAAAGCTACACAACATTGACATGTTTGGCTTACGTTTTGTTCACATCCCCCAGTGAACAATGCACTGTAGCATGTTTAGTGACAAGTGCACCAGACCTGTAGCATGTTTTACAGGTTGCCTTAGATTTACTCATTAAACAGCTTTATCATCACACACACTGCACCAAACCAGTAATAGACATCACAAGTGTGCCTGCAGGCGCTACTCGCAAAGCAGCTGCATCATGCACATTGCCCCACACCAGTAGCTTGTTTGTACATGGCCCTGCAAAGCCATCTACATTATTTCTCGTTCTAAGACTAAGGTTAATGAAAATGGAAGTTTAACAAAAACTGGTACGCAAGTCAGGAAAACAGACTTCTGAGTCGTGAAAATAGTCAGTTTTCTTGATATTGATCAACCTAATTGCATTATTAATTTTAGAAGTATTGTTTTGCCCCCCCAAAAAAAAGATCTGAAGAATCAACCTTACACCCCCTCTGTTGCCAGATAAACGTCAGAGTACAGCTCCAAGCATTTTTTTGGTTTTTAATGTGCAAAGCTCCCTCTCAGTTTATCTACTTTTCTGACAGCTAACTCGTATGAAAATTAGTTTGGCAGTCATGAAAACAAGTCTGACAAACAAAAACAGGCCATTTTCATGACTTGCAACAGACTAACTTCATTAATAATTAAGAAACAAAGTTGATTCAAGAATCAACCTTACTCACCACTCCATCGATCACACACATTTCAAACTACAACATTTTTTTTGTTCGTTTGTTTTTTATTATTGTGCAAGTTTTCTTTAAACCACTTTGCTAACCACTAGGATTCACTAAAATGGAAGTCTTAGCTGACAAGAAAGGGTTCCTGCTGGTGGTGTGGTGCAGCTGTCTTTGACAAGTCAGGCACCACTAACCCCCAGGCCAGCTATGGCGTGAGCAAGGCTGTAAGATGGTGGGCCAAAAAAGGAGAAAATGCCATACTAGTATGTCAGATGTTTGCCTCGCAGTCTCACCCCATGCCAACAGACCCTTCAGTGTGCCTTCCATGGAACACAAGCTTCCGCCCGAGTGTGTATGCCAACCCAAAGGAGGCCCCTGGCAAGGACAACCCGGCCTAACTGGATGCCAGAAATAAGTGGATCAAGGTGACAACTAATGTTGCCTACCGCAAATGTACCTCTGTAATAACCAATTATTTATTGTAAATAACTGACGTATGTTATCAAATTCTTGCTCTATTTTTTACCTATGTAACCCGTATCCACAGTTTTGTTTTTGTTCTTTTCTCTGTTTGCCTTTTCATGTTTCTTTTCTGTTGTATTGTTATCTGTGCCATTTCTGAATATGGCCCAGGTCGTGCCTGAAAAAGGTCCCTGGGATCAGCGCATATACCCGGTTATCAAAGTCATAAATAAAATCCTCCAGGGTAGCGGGGGCTGGCAGGGATAAACTGGCCTCAGGGACTAGAGGCTGAGGTGTGGATGGGTTTCAATGATAAGGAAGTGAGGGGTAAAACTCACGAGTGGGGGAGGTGATGACTGTATCCTGAAGGAGTAAGGTGCCAGTGGCCACAGAAAGACAACGGACTTGGGGGGGGATCCTCCTTTGACGAAACTAACCTACACGCTTCACGTTTTTACTCTCAGCCATTTTGGCACCATTGGTGAGCAATCTTTTCAATATTTTCAACCTCCTAAATCGCTGATTTGGTGATTACCAAATAACCAGGATCCAGACATCCTGGCACCAAAAACACACACCAACCTTCACATCATTCAGTCTAAGGGCAGAAGCGTTAAGGTGCAAAAATAGGGTTTAAAGAGGTTAGGAAATTTCTGCTAATTGGCTATCTGTAATGTTCATATTTACAAAAATGAAGTTTATACCTCCAATGGATCCATATTTACCTGTGTCTGAATAAGCACTTATGTCAAAAGCTGTGTTTTGTACTTTTTTTTTATTGTTATGAACAACATTCTATATGGTTCTCTTCATGGAACCAGTAATTTGGGGTTTTGACTACCTCACAGTTAATTACAACAGTGCCCAGAGTTCTGTACAGAAACTATCAAAGTCAAACTTCAAATTATGTACAGGATGTTGCCAGTAAATACAAAACAATACAAACTACAGAGGATTATGCATGAGCAATCATACACAACAAGGCTATTTCAATCAAGAGGTTTCCATCATAACAAGAGACCTCAAGAGTGCAGGTCGAGAGGTCTCATTACCCCGGAAACCTTGAGATTCAAACGCAGCCTTGTCTGTGTATGGTTGCTCATACACAATCTTTTATAGTGTACACCAACATCCTCTCCACCTACAATGTCCTTTGTCCTGAGCAGCATGGATTCCGAGCGGGCCACAGTACCAACACAGCCCTCCTAGAGTTCTCCAACTTTCTCCACTCCTCCTTAGACACTGGTTTTCTGGCTGTTGCTGTCTTCATTGACCTCTCGAAAGCTTTCGACACTGTCTCCCACCCCTCCTTCTTGATGCCCTTAGTCTCTCTGGTTTTGCTGCTGGGCCTATCTCCTGGTGCACCAGTTATCTGTCTGACCGCTCACAGGCGTGTAAAAATTAATGGGACCTACTCAGACATCTGTCCCATCTTTTCTGGGTTCCCCAGGGCTCCATTCTGGGCCCCTTACTATTCTCCCTTTACCTTAACACCCTTCCACGCTCTTGCTCGGGAACATTCTATTGTACGCTGATGATGCAGTCATCTTTGCCTCAAGTCGTAACCCTATTGCCCTCCAGGACTCGCTGCAGAAGTCCTTCACTGAAGCCGAGGGCTGGTTCAAGGAACATAGATTGGTGATAAATCTTAAAAAAACAAAAACCATGTTCTTCACTCATCCCCAAAACAAGTCCTGCAACTTCAAACTCCTCATTCACTCTGGGTCCTCTTTCCCACTTGAACAAGTTTGCTCCTATAAATACCTAGGGATCCATTTTGACCTCTCTCTCCTTCCATGGACACACGCTGCCCCAGCCACTGCCACTAATATCCGATTGGGCATCTTACATCGGTATAAACACTGCCTCCCGAGGACTCTTTCCCGACTGCAGTCACCTCCTCTATCCTGTCCCTAGTGGACTATGGACTGCCGTGTATGGTGCTGCTGATCAGACCGCACTCCATAAAATTCCGACTACTCTGAATAAGGCCTGCAGGTTAATTACTGGAGCACCTAGGCTGACACACACCTGTCTACTGTACGCTAAAGCGCTGGTACTTGATCTTGACGGCGCCTCAAATATCTAACCTGTACCTACAAAAAGACCCTCCTTGGGCTATCCCCACCAGGATTGACCACCACCATATGCCGCTCTGTCCCACTAGTTCATACTCGGACCTGTGGAAAACCTCTCTTGTTATCCCTAGAGCTAGGACCTCCACGGCCAAAGAGCCTTCAGCTTTAGGGGCCCCTCCTGGTTCAACACACTGCCCCTCCATCTCGAGCTCCAACTATATCGTGCTTCAAAACTTCCTTACGTAACCACCTTATTAACACCCGATGCTGTAATTGCCACTAGTCAAAGCCGTACTCAATACTTATGACAAAGCTTATTACTAAGCTGCTAAGGACAACATAACTCTGGTGTTGTTTGCATCCATCCTACCTGTACCAGCTTGTTTGTATCTATGTCTTAATTTACTGTTATACTTATGTGTTGTACTGTTATACTGTGTATTTTCGTTTGTCTTACTGTGACAAGGTACCTTTGTAAATGAGCCTATGGCTCAAAGGTTTTCCAAACTGCTGTTTAAATAAAATAAAACATGAAAGAGCTAGTGTACTGCCTAGAATTATAAGTAATTTTCAGATGCAGTCAGCTATCACTTCTTACATGTGAAATACTTTTTTTCTTTTCTGTTTTCTAATTAGAAGATTTTCCACCTGAGAATACTGGGTTGATAGTTGGAGCAGCACTCTGGAGGCTAAAAAAAGGTCAGTTCTGTTTCTCCCACTACATCAACAGAAATGGAACCAGACACAATGAGGCACCACAACCCTTGCAATCCGAGTACTGACTTCCACAAATTACCAATCAAAATGCAGGAAATTGTGACATCACTAGTACCAAGAGGAGTCAATCCCTGCTGCTTCATGTGAAAGTAAATAATTTGGTAGTGAGAAATGGGTTACCATTGGATGCTAGTGATGTCACAGTCAGTGTGTTCTCAGTGTTGATGTAGTGGGAGGAACAGAACTTGGCTATTTTTAGTGCTGCTCCACGCATCACCCCAATACTGCCAGTTGGAAAATCTTCTAATTAGCAAACAGAAAAGAAAAAATACTTCAGGTATAAGAAGTGGTAGCTGACTGCATCATAAAGATACCATTAATTCCAGGCAGTACACTAGCTCTTTAATACAAGGCTGTGGCCTTATTATGACTTTTTCTCCCCATCGCCCGCTCATTTCCAGGCCAACTCTCACCACCACAGCTGGTTCATGAAGTAAGGATGTTTGAATAGCGCGCATGTGCGAAGACATTCTATCTTGGTGTGCTGTAGTAGTGAGGTCACTAATGCATCACAACACTGTGACATAGCTACTGCAGCACAACAAGTTTGTTCTAGGGATGGAATTCCACCACAACAGTGTTTCACCATACACTATATACAGGACAGTGTAAGGCAACCCATACACAACCACACTATTCTAATAGTGAGTGGTTTCCATGACGACGAGGACTTTGACAGCGAAGCTCGAGAGGTTCCTGCAGTCATGGAAACCATGAGGTATTTGAATAGAGGGTTGTGTATTAAGGCTGCCATACACTTTTCTATATAGTGCATGGAGTCAAAAAAAACAAGTTATCTTACTTTGTGTGGTTCCAGATGTCAGTTCTTGACACCGGAAACCCTCCCTCCCTTCTCCTCTAATCACCCGCTCAGTAATCTCGTGCACACGGCTTGTCAACCGCCCCCTTTCCAATGAACAGTGTTGTTTGGGGGTGGTTGCACTGTGACGTGCCTAACGCAGAACGAAAAGTCGTTCTGTGTTAGTAGGTGCGCCACTAGTGCATAACAACTTTTTCACGTGTATGGATTTCCACACACAATCGCGTTCTGCCACACACTATATAGTAGTCCATATCACCTTTTACTCAGGTACAGTTAAATATAGATCATACTGTGGTACGGTTACCATTTATTAGGAACAATACAAACAGCTGCCAATTTGGGTCCTTCAGGAAGAGGACAGGCCTTGCACATGAGGCCTATCTTTGCACGGGGCCTGCATAGGTGAGGAGATATTACTTTCTTACTATTTTGTTAGTGTATAAGAAAAAATTACTCACCTTAGTAATGTTTCTTCTAATGGAGTCTTGCTATATTATGACATATGCAGTATAACCCCAGGTTAGAACTGCTCCGGAGGTGAAAGAGTTAACTTTCCATGCAGGGCATGGAATCTTGAGCGCAAGCTCGGTTGAACACTCTGTCTGTTGCAGCTCAAACTTAAACTGTCAGATCTTTACGAGCAAAACTCACTAAGGTTCTGTGTGGAAGCCGTAAACCTACACTAGCCACTGGCTACTAACTACAAAAACACATTTTTGTTCTTGATCCCAAAACAAAGACTCAAGTCTGGGGATACAAGAAAGAAAAATGTTTGCAACACCTAAGTACCCTAGAAAGGGTGAAAATAAAGTGGGCATCAATGAAGTGCCAACATTGCACTGCCCACCCACATCCCAAAAATAAAGGTTCTGAGAGGGGCAGGCCAGGGGGTAGGTCATAATATAGCAAGACTCCATTAGAAGAAACAACATTACTAAGGTGAGTAATTTTTTCTTCAAACAACATGAAGCCTTGCTATATTATGACATATGCAGACTACACAGCAGTACCTCCATGGAGGAGGGACAGAACCTACTTGGGAAATAGGCTCTGAAGCACAGCTGTGCCAAATCGAGCATCACTCCTAGCCTGGATGTCCAGGGAGTAATGCTTAGTAAAAGTGTGAACTGTTTTCCAGGTAGCTGCTTGACATATCTCTAGGATAGGGATGTCCCTGGCAGCAGCCAGAGACGCAGCTGCACCTCTAGTAGAGTGACCCCTCAGGCCTGAGGGAGGAACCTTACCCAGTTTTTCATAGCAGAATTGGATACAAGAGACAATCCACCCGGCAATGGATCTTTTAGTGGCAGGTTTCCCTTTACCAACCTCACCATAAGTGAGGAACAGTTGGAGGGATTCAAACCTGTGACCCTTGGTATGTTCTATATAGTAACTAAGGGCTCTTTTGACATCTAAACTGTGCAATCTCCTCTCACCAGAGGAGGAATGGTCAGTGAAGTACACAGGAAGAGACATGGATTGATTAAGGTGAAAGTCTGAAACCACCTTAGGCAAAAACTTCCTGTTAGTCCTGAGGACCACCTTATCTCTATGAAAGGAGATAAAATCAGGCTCCACTGACAATGCTTGTAGCTCACTTAAGCGCCTGGCAGAGGTGATGGCTACCAGAAACACAGTTTTCCAAGTCAAGTACTTAAGCTCTGCTGAAGACAATGGCTCGAAAGGGGGTTGCATAAGCTGAGCGATGCAAATATTAAGATCCCAAGCAGGAGCAGGGTCCCTGAACGGGGGGTTAGTGTGAAGCAACCCTTTAAAAAACTTGGAGAAGACAGGGTGAGCTGAAAATGAAGATGGCTTACCTGCTGATAAGAAGGCAGACACAGCTGCCATGTGCACTTTTAGGGTAGCTGGTCTCAGCCCCAAGGAATTCAAATGCACCAAATAATCCAGGATCGTGGGGCACGCCAGCAGATTCTGGGGAAATACGTTTACCAGCACACCATATGGAAAATCTCTTCCATTTTGAATTATAGGTAACCCTGGTGGAAGGCTTACTAGAGGCCTTCAATATATGCAATACACCTTGGGAAAGGTGTAGGTCAGCAAACTCTAACTCTTCAAGAGCCATGCCTTGAGATTGAGAGATTTCAGGTTCGGATACCAAACTCTCCCCTGGGCACAGGTTAACAGGTTGTGGTTCCTGGGAAGACACAGGGGAAGGTGGACTGCTAAGGACATAAGGAGTGGGTACCAGGGCTGCCTGGCCCAATCTGGAGCAATCAGGATCATCTTGCAGGATTGAGATCTGATTTTTACTAGCACTTTGAAAAGAAGGGGAAGGGGGGAAAAGCATAGAGGAACTTCCCTTCCCAACTGAGGAGGAAGGCATCCAGAGGGACTGAACCCAACACTGGGGGCCTGCAGCAAAAAAGGGGAAGTTGGTGATTGTCTGGGGCTGCAAAGAGATCTATTTGCGGGTGCCCCATCTGGCAAATACTACTCAGTACTAGGGGGCCCAGTGCCCATTCGTAATGGCCCTGGGAAATCCTGCTGAGAGCATCCGCTAGGACATTGTCCTTGCCTGGGAGGTGAACTGCCGTAAGGGAGGCATTCAGAGAATAAGCCAGAGAACACAACTTCATTGCTTCGGTGCACAAGTCCGTAGACCGAATGCCCCCTTGCTTGTTGATGTACCACATTGAAGTGGTAATGTCTGTTCTGACCTGAACAACCTTGTTCTGAACAGATGTGGAAAAAACCTGGAGTGCTATAAAAACTGCTCTGAGTTCCAGCAAACTGATGTGGAGCAGGGATTCCTGAGGGGACCACAGCCCCTGGGTGGAAAGGTCGCCCATGTGAGCTCCCCATCCCAAGAGGGATGCATCTGTGGTTAAGAGTCAAGGAATGAGACTGGAGAGTGAAGGGAACCCCCTGTCTCAGATTGTTCTGCTCCTGCCACCACTGAAGGCCTGGATCAGGGTTCGAGTCACTGGAATCAATTTGGTTAGAGGATCTGTCCTTTGAGACCAAAAGGCTCTCAAATGGAACTGTATGTCCCTCATCTGAAATCTCGCTCCCTGCACTACTGCTATAGAAGCAGCCATGTGCCCCAGGAGCTGTAGAAAATGCCTTGCTGGTCAAGAGACCTGCAGGGTTAAAGAAGAGGCCAGAGACACCAGGGTCCTTGCTTTTTCCAGAGGAAGGTAGGCTCTGGCTTCTTTTGTGTTCAGCTCTGCGCCTATGAAGGTGAGAAGCTGGACAGGCTCCAGAACTGACTTTGGAAGATTGAGAAGGAAACCTAGAGATGTAAGCAGTTGTTGGGTTACTTGTAAGTGTACTTTGACCTGTTCTGGAGACTGGCCTACAATGAGCCAGTCGTCCAGATAAGGAAAGATGGCAATCTTTTGCCTTCTTAAATGAGCAACTGCTACTGCCAGGCATTTTGTGAACACCCTTGGGGCCGAGGAGAGGCCGAAGGGCACTGCTCTGAACTGGTAATGGCCTGAGGGCAGTTTGAATCTGAGGTACTTTCGATGGGAGCTTCTGATGAGAACATGGAAGTAGGCATCCTTGAGATCCAGGGAGGCTAGCCAGTCCCCTGGCCTTAGAGAGGGTAAAATAATCCCCAGGGTCACCATTTTGAACTTTGGTTTTAAAAGGTGCTTGTTTAGATACCTGAGATCCAGGATGGGCCGCCATTCTCCTGTCTTTTTTGGGGTAAGGAAGTACCTGGAGTACAACCCTTTGCCCTGGTGTATGGGTGGAACCCTTTCCACGGCTCTGAGAGCCAGGAGGGAAGAAACTTCTGCTTCCAGGGCAAGTGCCTCTGATGGGTTTGCAGGTGGAAAAGACCTGGCTCTCATCTTCGGAAATTTTTTGAAGCTGAGAACCAGTCCCTGGCTTACTACTTCCAGGACCCACCTGTCTGATGTTAAAGACTTCCAGTCCTGGACAAAGTAAGCCAGCGTGCCCCCTACCGGTAGTGAAGAATCGGCCCTGGCCACCCCATCAGGGAGCCTGTTCTGCAGGGGCTTTGGGTTGAGGGGTAGAAGCAGGCTTACTAGAACCCCTTCTGGGCATAAGCAGAAGAGGAGGCCTGGGCTTGGTAAAAAGGCCTATGAAAAGGCCTGCCCCTGCCCCTGACATGCTGCCTTTGAGGAGTGACTTGCCTTTCTTTGGCCTGTGCACTCCTATAGGTGGTCCTATACTCATCCATTTTCTTCATATAATTCTCTGTCTGCTCCCCAAACAGAGAATTGCCCACAACAGGAAAATCCATAGCCTTAGACCGAGTATCCTGTGACAGGAAAGTACATTTGAGCCAGGCCATTCTGCGAAGAGACACAGATGTAGCCATGACTCTTGATGAAACATCATTAGAGTCTACTGCAGCATGAAATTGCACCTTGGATGCCTCAATACCATCCGCAGCCACCTGCTCCAGCTCCTTGGCAAGCTGGTCAGGGGCCTGTTTTGCTAGAGCCAGGACAGTATCCCACCTGGATTTCTGGTACCTAGCTGCATAAGCCATATAATTTGCCTGTCTGAGTCCCAAAGATGCTGCCATGTACTGTTTCTTTGCCATGGCATCCATTCTCCTGGAATCCTTTTCAGGAGGGTGAGAGGCTAGAGGAATATTAGCCTTGTCACAGGCTGCAGCCTGCACTACCCCCACATGGCTGCATTGCTGGGAGAGGAACTCCGTATCAGAGCCTGATAAAGCATACCTCTTGTCCATCCTTTTATCCACAGGAAGGATAGAATGAGGAGTTTTTAGAATTTTAACTGTCTGTTTCCTAAAAGATTTGTGCAAGGGAACAGACAATCCCCTAGACTCTGGAATATCCATTTCTACAAAAATCAGGCTCTTCTTGATCATCAACAGCTTCCTCAACAGGGAGATGCAGAGTCTCAGCAACTTTCTTGTAAAACAAAAAATGAGAAGGGGACTCAGATAGCTCACTCTCCTCATACCTCTCCTCCCCTTCCTCCGGTTCATAAAATTCCTCAAAATCATAATCTTGAACCGGGCGAACCGTCCGAACCGAGCATTTCCCTAATGTTGTCGGTTCGGGAGGAACTGGGGAAAGAGACTGGATAATTTGAATAGCTTTGGCTATTTCCTCAGCGGTTGGAGAAAGAACTTTGGCCCCAAACTAGCTGACTTTCTAGTCCTTTTAGTTGGAACGCTCCTCAGAGCTGGCTCTTCGCTTGCCCGAGGAAGTATCGCCTCTGGTCAGAGGAGACCCCTCAGGTTCGCTGAACCGAACCGGCTGACCATCCCGGCCAGTGGACTTATGACCTCCCTCCTGAGCCTACCAACTCTCTTTCCACGGTGGCAGCAGGAAAATTCTTACAAATCTGGCAGTCTGCATTGAGGTGGTCAAACCCCAGACAATATACACAAGTGGTGTGTGGGTCAGCCTTAGCAAAGGCTTCCCCACAGAGGCCACAGTGCTGAAACCCAGTGGGTCCGGTTTTTCTTTTGGGTTTCTCAGACATAGTGCCAGCCTAACCAAAACTTGCCCATTAATGGCAATCTGCCAAGCAAGACTCTCTTATCGGTTCCCAACCGTGTCACTGGTCATGGAAAAAAACGTAATAAAATTCGTTCTTTTTAGAACCAATAAGAACCGGGAACCGCACTCTAAAGGACTAGAAAGTAATTTTAAACCCAATCTGATCGGTTCAAACCGAACCGAAAGACGTTTACAAGTTCCACACAGAAGAAATAAACAAAAGCCTATCTATTACTTACAATACCACAGACAGAGCTTGAACAGACGATTATGGGTTAAATTTCGTAAATAAACCGAGAATTACACTTTAAACCGACAAACGAACCGAGCAGCAGGAGGAATCTCCGGAGCGACTGTTCAGTGAGGCAGAGTAAAGAATCTGACAGTTTAAGTTTGAGCTACAACAGACAGAGTGTTCAACCGAGCTCGCTCTCAAGATTCCATGCCCTGCATGGAAAGTTAACTCTTTCACCTCCGGAGCAGTTCTAACCTGGGGTTATACTGCATATGTCATAATATAGGAAGACTTCATGTTGTTTGAATTGTAGTTGTAATTACTGGTTCGTGTTTCTTCCCCATAGTAAAAGCCAGCTGGTTATAATGGCAAACATGCAATGCTTTTACTATGGTAAAAGCACGAGCCACAGTAGCTCCACTTCTTCGGAGCTTTTCTTCTCGCACTGTCTGGGGCTGTAAATGAATTTACTTCTTTTTTATTTGTTAAACAGGTCGGCGCAAGGCAGGCTGCAAGTATTTTTATGGTGGCATAGTGAAGGGCATCTGGGGTCATTCGGGAGCCTTTCTGTTCTGCCTGACACTCTCGGCCATTTTTATTCACTGCCGCGGCTCAGCTACTGTGCCTCCTGCCTGGCTCCCTCTCCCTTACTGCTGCGTCTCTTTGGCAGGCTACCGCTGAGAACTGAACAACTTTCACTTAAAAAATTAGCTTTTCAGCACCCTCACTGCCGGATCACTGTTGTCATGGAACTGCCTTACAGGTACTGCTCCTTCCCTCCTTGTTACTGCCTCTCTCCATATTTTATATAATTGCTCGTGAAACAACGTAACCCCAGCAATTATAAAATATAAAATATGGAGTGGTGTGTAAGAAAAAATTACTCACCTTAGTAATGTTGTTTCTTCTAATGGAGTCTTGCTATATTATGACAATTGCAGTGAGTCCCCATCTTTGAACTGCTCCGGAGGTGAAATAGTTAACTTTCCATGCAGGCATGTAACTTAGAGCACGAGCTCGGTTGAAAACTCTGTCTGTTGTTCTTCAAACGCAAACTGTCAGATCTTTACGAGCTAAAACTCACTAAGGCTCTGTGTGGAAGCTGTAAACCTACATTAGCCAACTGGCTACTAACATAAACACTCACTTTTGGCCTCAAACAAAGACTCAAGTCAGGAGACCCAAAAATGCAAAAGCACAACACCAATTCACCCAAAAAGGAAGGTGAAAAAACAACAAGGTGGGCATCAAAAAGTGCCAACCCTGTACTGCCCACCCACATCCCAAAACAGAGGTTCTGAGAGGGGCAGGCCGGGAGGGAGATCATAATATAGCAAGACTCCATTAGAAGAAATAATATTACTAAGGTGAGTAATTTTTTCTTCAAACAACATGAAGTCTTGCTATATTACGACAATTGCAGACTACACAGCAGTACCCCCATGGAGGAGGAAGAGAACCTACTTAGGGAATAGGCTCTGAAGCATGGCTGTGCCAAACCAAGAATCACTCCTAGCCTGGATGTCCAGGGAGTAGTGCTTGGTAAAAGTGTGAACTGTTTTCCAGGTAGCTGCTTGACATATTTCTAGAATAGGAATGTCTCTGGCAGCAGCCAGAGAAGCAGCTGTACCTCTGGTAGAGTGAGCCCTCAGGCCTGAGGGGGAACTTTACCCAACTTCGTAGCAGAATTAGATACAAGAGACAATCCACCTGGCAATGGATCTTTAGTGGCTGGTTTCCTTTACCAACTTCGCCATAAGTGAGGAACAGTTGGAGGAGTCAAACCTATGACCCTTGGTACGCCTATGTAGTAACTAAGGCTCTCTTCACATCTAGGCTGTGCAGCCTCCTCTCACCAGAGGAGGAGTGGTCAGTGAAGTACACTGGAAGAGAAATAGATTGATTAAGGTGGAAATCTGAAACCACCTTAGGCAGGAACTTTCTGTTAGTCCGGAGGACCACCTCATCTCTGTGAAAAGAGATAAACTCCTGCTCCACTGACAACGCTTGTAATTCACTTATGCGTCTGGCAGAGGTGATGGCTACCAGAAACACAGTTTTTCAAGTCAAGTACTTGAGCTCAGCTGAAGACAAGGGTTCCAAGAGGGGTTGCATAAGTTGAGCAATGCAAACATTAAGATCCCAGGCAGGGGCAGGATCCCTGAATGGAGGGTTGGTGTGAAGCAACCCCTTAAAAATCTTGGAAAATATAGGATGAGCTGAAAGAGAAGAGGATTTACCTGCTGAAATAAAAGCAGACACAGCTGCCAAATGCACCTTCAGGGTAGCTGGTTTCAACCCCAACGAATTCAGATGGACCATATAATCCAGGACTGTGGGTAGATCAGCAGAGTCTGGGGAAATATGCTTTTCCGAGCACCATATGGAAAACCTTTTCCATTTGGAATTGTAAGTAGCCCTGGTGGAAGGCTTCCTTGAGGCCTTCAATATATCCATTACACCCTGGGAAAGGTGTAAATCAGCAAACTCTAACTCTTCAAGAACCAAGCCTTGAGATTGAGAGATTTGAGATTCGGATACCAAACCCGTCCCTGGGCACAGGTTAACAGATTGTGATTCCTGGGAAGGCACAGGGGAGGATGGACTGCTAAGGACAGCAGGAGTGGATACCAGGGTTGTCTGGCCCAATCTGGAGCTATCAGAATGACTCTGCAGGATTGGGATCTGATTTTGATTAGCACTTTGAACAGGAGAGGAAAGGCATAGAGGAACTTCCCTTCCCAACTGAGGGCTAAGGCATCCAGGGGGAGTTAGCCCAACACTGGGGGCCTGCAGCAAAAAAGAGGAAGTTGGTGATTGTCTGGGGCTGCAAAAAGATCTATCTGCGGGGTGCCCCATCTGGCAAATACTACTCCCAAGACCAGGGGATCCAGTGACCATTCGTGGTGGCCCTGGGAAATCCTGCTGAGAGCATCTGCCAGGACATTGTCCTTGCCTGGGAGGTGGACTGCCGTAAGGGAGGTGTTCAGGGAGTAAGCCAGAGACCACAACTTCATCGCTTCGGTGCGCAAGGCCGTAGACCGAGTGCCCCCTTGCTTGTTGATGTACCACATTGTAGTGGTGTTGTCTGTTCTGACCTGAATACTCTTGTTCTGAACAGATTTGGAAAAAGCTTGAAGTGCTAGAAAAACTGCTCTGAGCTCCAACAGGTTGATGTGGAGCAGAGATTCCTGGGGAGACCACAGACCCTGGGTGGTGAGGTCACCCATGTGAGCTCCCCAGCCCAAGAGGGATGCATCTGTAGTAAGGATTAGAGAATGAGACTGAGTGACAACAGGAACCCCTTGTCTCAGGTTGCTCTGATCCTGCCACCACTGTAGGGCTTAGATCAGGGTTCGAGTTACTGGAATCAACTTGGTAAGAGGATCCTTTCTTTGCGACCAAAAAGCTCTCAAATGGAACTGGATGTCCCTCATCTAAAATCTTGCTCCCTGCACAACTGCTGTGGAAGCAGCCATGTGTCCTAGGAGCTGCAGAAAATGCCTTGCTGGCCGGGAGACCTGCAGGGTGAATGAGGAGGCCAGGGAGACTAGGGTCTTTGCCCTGTCCAGGGGTAGGAAGGCCCTGGCTTCCTGCATGTTCAGTTCTGCGCCTATGAAGGTAAGAAGCTGGACAGGCTCTAGAACTGACTTTGAGAGATTCAGAAGGAAACCTAGAGAGGTAAGCAGCTGCTGCGTTATGTGAAGATGTAAACTGACCTGGTCTGGGGACTGGCCTACTGTGAGCCAATCGTCCAGGTAAGGAAAGATGACAATCTTTTGCCTTCTTAGGTAGGCAACTGCTACTGCCAGGCATTTGGTGAATACCCTTGGGGCAGAAGTGAGGCCGAAGGGCATTGCTCTGAATTGGTAGTGGCCTGAGGGCAGCTCGAACCTGAGGTACTTTCGATGGGAGCTTCTGATGGGAATATGGAAGTAGGCATCCTTGAGGTCCAGGGAAGCTAGCCAGTCCCCTGGCCTTAGAGAGGGTAGGATAATTCCAGAGTCACCATTTTGAACTTTGGCTTTAAAAGGTGCTTGTTTAAGTATCTGAGATCCAGGATGGGCCGCCATTCTCCTGTCTTTTTTGGGGTAAGGAAGTACCTGGAGTACAAACCTTTGCCCTGGTGTAGGAGAGGAACCCTTTCCACGGCTCTGAGAGCCAGGAGGTAGAGACCTCTGCCTCTAGGGCGAGTGCCTCTGATGGAGTTGCAGGTGGAAAAGATCTGGTTCTCAGCTTTGGAAATTTTTTGAAGCCGAGAACCAGTCCCTGGCTTACTACTTCCAGGACCCACTTTTCTGATGTTAAAGACTTCCAGTCCTGGACAAAGTAAGCCAGCCTGCCCCCTACAGGTAGAGAAGAATCGGCCCTGGCAATCCCATCAGGGTGCCTGCTTGGCAGGGGCTTTGGGCTGAGGGGTGGAAGCAGGCCTGCTTGTACCCGCCTGCCTCCCTCTAAAGAACCCCTCTGAACATAGGCGGAGGAGGAAGCTTGGGTTTGGTAAAAAGGCCTATGAAAAGGCCTGCCCCTGCCTCTAGGAAGCTGCTTTTGAGGAGTGGCCTGCCTTTCCTTGGCCTGTGCACTCCTATAGGTGGTCCTATATTCATCCATTTTCTTCATGTAATTCTCTGTTTGCTCCCCAAACAAAGAATTTCCCACAACAGGAAAATCCATGGCCTTAAACTGGGTATCCTGAGACAGGGTAGTACATCTGAGCCAAGCCATCCTGCGAAGTGCCACAGATGTAGCTATGACTCTTGATGAAACATCATTAGAGTCCACTGCAGCATGAAATTGCACCTTGGATGCCTCAATACCATCCATAGCCACCTGTTCCAGCTCCTTGGCAAGCTGGTCAGGGACTTGTTTTGCTAGGGCCAGCACAGTATCCCATCTGGATTTCTGGTACCTAGCAGCATAAGTATATAATTTGCCTGTCTGAGTCCCAAAGATGCTGCCATGTACTGTTTCTTTGCCATAGCATCAATCTTCCTGGAGTCCTTCTCAGGTGGGTGTGAGCTAGGGAATATTAGCCTTGTCACAGGCTGCAGCCTGCACTACCCCACATGGCTGCATTGTTGAGTGAGGAAATCAGTGTTGAGCCTGATAAGGTATACCTCTTGTCCATCCTTTTATCCACAGGAGGTATAGTGTGAGGAGTTTTAAAACTTTTACTGTCTGTTTCCGAAAAGATTTATGCAAAGGAATAGACAGTCTCCTAGACTCTGGAATATCCATCATTTCTACATAGTCCGCTCCTCTGGTCATCAACAGCTTCCTCAACAGGGAGCTGGAGAGTTTCAGCAACTTTTTTATAAAACATGAAATGAGAAGGGACTCAGAAAGCCCTGGAGGAGAAACCCTAAGGGTCTATCTGGAGAGATGTCCGGTTCAATGGGCACATCCAGATCTTCAAAACCACATTCACTCTCCTCATATTCCTCTTCCCCCTCCTCCGGTTCATAAAAATCCTCAAAATCATAATCTTGAACCGGTGGAATCGGCCAAACCGAATGCCTCCCTAAAGGTGTCGGTTCGGTCGGAACCGGGGAGAGAGACTGGACAATTTGAATTGCTTTAGCTATTTCTTCAGCAGTTGGGGAGAGAACTTTTGGCTCTACGCTAGCTGACTTTCTAGTCCTTTTTGCTGGAACCGGCTCCTCAGAACCGGCTCTTCGTTTGCCCGAGGAAGTATCGCCCTGGTCAGAGGGCACTCCCTCCAGTCTGCTGTGCACGAACCAGGCTGGCCATCCGGTCAGCGGACTTTTGGCCTCCCTTTCCTGAGCCTACCAACTCTCTTATCTATGGTGGCAGCAGGGAAATTCTGACAAATCTGGCAGTCTGAATTGAGGTGGTCAAACCCCAGACAATGAGACACATGGTGTGGGTCAGCCTTAGCAAAGCTTCCCCACAAACACTACAGTGTTGAAACCCAGTGGGTCCGGTTTTTTTTTTGGGTTTCTCAGACATAATGCCAGCCTAACCAACTTGCCCGTTTATGGCAATCCGCCAAGCAAGACACCTTTATCGGTTCCCAACCGTGTCACGGGTCATGGAAAAAACCGTAATGAAATCTTTTTTTTTAGAACCGATAAGAACCGGGAACCGTACTCTAAAAATGGACTAGAAGATTTAAATACAACCTGATCGGTTCAAACCGAACCGATAATGAATTACAAGTTCCACACAGAAAAATTAAATGTAAAACCTATCTATTACTTACATTACCACAAACAGAGCTTGAACCGACCGGTTGCAGTTTAATTTCCGCTGAAAACTGACAAAATAATACTTTAAACCGACAAAACGAACTGAGTAGAAGGAGAAATCTCCGGAGCGACTGTTCAGTGAGGCGGAGCAAAGAATTTGACAGTTTGCGTTTGAAGAACAACAGACAGAGTTTTCAACCGAGCTCGAGCTCTAAGTTCCATGCCTGCATGGAAAGTTAACTATTTCACCTCTGGAGCAGTTCAAAGATGGGGACTCACTGCAATTGTCATAATATAGCAAGACTTCATGTTGTTTGAAAACTCGATTTTTTACACATACCCTCGTTGTGGGATGCATTTCATAAACCCCGAGGGTGTATGCAGCATCCCATAATTCGGGTGTGTGTAAAATATCGTTACACACATCACCCTATATATTATTCTCTATATAAAATGCACACAACTTTTCTTCTGGTCATGTTCAACCGTTTGTTGGAGTTCTTGGCTTTAACCATTTTGTTTGTGTAGGACTTGACACATTTTTCTTAACTGTTTTAGTGCATTCAGAATTTTGTGTAGTACTTAGAACTTTTTCACAAACAGAAAAATCTTCATGATGGTTTTCCCAATTTCGACACGTTACCATGTACATGCGCTATACGTCATTCACACATGCTGCATTTGCATCTTAATAGTTCTTGGAGTCCTTCATAAAAACTTTTCTCATTAAAAAAAAACTCTAAAAAAACAAAAGTAAAGTCAGTTCAAATGTCTAGTTCGACTATCTTCTGAAACCCATACAATTATCAACCTTTAAAGTTTTCCATTTTTAGTTTAGCTTCCTTTCATCTCCTACTGACCAGTCCCCCCTTCCCATTTTCTCTCACCCATTTCTTTACTCTGTATCTTTTATAGACTTTTTAACTCGTATCCTCTTTTATCTCTTTCCTACTTCACTGGTTATTTTTATGTTGTACGCATACTAGCCAACATATACTGTCAATAGTGTAGATTTGGAGGGTAACTGTTGGGCGAATGCATCAGTAGGTGCATCCCTTATTCCCCAATAAGCCTGCATGCCGGCACCACACCATGAATACATAATGTGGCACACACATCTAATGAAAGGCCCTGTGCTTCCATGGCTACATACATACACGCATCTATGGAGGGATGGGCACGCAGGGCCCTGCGCTCCCACAGACAAATAAGGATACGATTATACTGTCTGAAAAGTAAGGAAATTCATTGCAAAAAAGTTTGTTAATACATCAGTTAGAGTTGCTACTAAAGCAACAAAAGTAGGGAACTGTGGCGTTAATGTTTCCAACACTAACACCCCACCCTGCAGACATGGACAGGCGTTCGGTGCCTTGGGGTTGTCCGCCCTAACGCTCACCCCATTCTTCTATACTGTATCCATCTCCGCTTATTTACTTATGGAATGGGTAAGCGTTACGGTTGACAACCCCAAGGCCACCCCCGTCAGTGAATGCAGCAGAGTGGGGTGTTAGGTTTAGAAAGCCTAATGCCACATTTCCCTACTTTTGACGCTTTTAGTAACAACCCTACCTCATGCATTAATTAAGTTTTTTGCAATGAATATATATATATATATTTAAATTTATTTTATACAGGGTGAACTTAAGTCCTTTTTATACATATATATATATATATATATATACATATACAAGGATGAACTTCAGGACCAAGGTCCTATTTACAAAGTTGCCATAGGATCGTCAGAAAGGTACTTTGTTACAAATTAGAAAAATCTATACAGATGGCAACAAACTATTTCACTTTAATGCTGACAGGCATCCTTCATTTGCGCCAGTGAAGGATTTGTGTGGTGTCACAAAGCAAGAACCCCCAATGGAGCAAGCCTAAACCACTCTCACTGTATACTGATCACACCAAAAGTATGGGGCAGAATAATGTAACTGTCGGAGAGTCACATACTTCTTTCAGAGGATTTCATTATTAATATCAAATGAAAACATTTATTTTCATTTTTTTTTGAGTTCTCTACACCTGCTCCCTTTAACAAAATAAAAAAAAAAAGGTGAGAGCTTATTTATCTTAAATAATGATCCTGAGTAAGCAGCAGGTTTGGCTGCTAAATATTGGAGACTTTTTTTCTGCCATGGTTCACTCCCCAAGAGACAGTGGTCCCTCAGTGTTTGATTAAGGTTCCACAGCAATAAAATATATTTTTGACAGCTTATACTGTTTAAAAACAAATGTCAGCCTGATTCAAGAAGTGGCTTCAGAATCACTGACCAAAGTGCTTTAACTTGCATAGCCCATGCATTATCGCAAAAAGACCTGCATGATGCAGAGATGGTAAAAGAACATGTTTTGGCCTGCCATCGGGGTATTTTAACACCACCTCCACCAAGAGACCCATCGGTTAAGTGCCAACCACAGCAACAGGCAACTGAGTGAGTCAGAGATCTTCATAGTGATAGCGCAACTATAGTGAATGCTCCACTCTGGACCCTCATCCTGACATATCTGACACAACACCCTTCATGTCCTGGAGCAGCACCTCACAAGTTACCAAGACACTATTCAGACTGCTAAAAAAGAGTTGACTGCTTAACACACACACACAAAGTAATACTTTTGTATCAAATGGGCTTGATGGGTGACTCTGACAGAAAAAAAACAGGTTACTCACCTGTAACAGTAGTTCTAGGAGTGTTGTATGATTTTCATCCACACTTTAGGCAGTGTTCCTTTCCATTTAAGCCACCACCAGAATGTCTTCAAGCTGGCTCCTCCCACCCACCCAGGTAAGTCCCCTAGCACCACCCCATGACGTCAGATCTTGCCTGTTGGAAGCAAGACCAGTTTGCCACTTGCCAGGGGAGGTCAGGTGGGTCAGTGTGGATGAAAATCATATCACTCCTAGAACTACTGTTACAGGTGAGTAACCATTTTTTTCTAGGGACATGGATATGATGTTCTATCCACAGTTCAGGCAGACTCCCAAGTTCTCCAGGAGGCGGGGGCAAGGTGCACACTCACTATTTAGGGAATAGAGAATGGAGAACTAAGGCCCCGTCCACACTGCACCAGAAAAATTCCTCTGTAACGTTACAGAGGGTTGAAACAGTTACTGTAACGGTTTGCATTTACACTGGTAACATCACAGAAAGCATTTTCCAAACAGTTGTTGAAATTTGATATTCTGGGCCTGTCTACACTACATAAGTAAAATCCTGTAACGTTATCAGTGGTAGGGAGAATGCACTTTAACGTTTTGGCCCTGTCTACACTGCACTGAAAACGTTACAATGCATCCACACTACCACTGAAAACATTTTGAAAATATCACATGATTTTACTTTTGTAGTGTGGACAAGGTTAAACAGAGCTTTGAAACCATTACAGAAACCATTGTTGAAACCCCCTCACAACAGGTTTCTGTAACGTTACCAGTGTAAACGTAAACCGTTACAGTAACGGTTTGGACCCTCTGTAACATTACAGAGGGGATTTCAAGGGTAGTGTAGACAGGGCCTTTCAATCTGTAATGGTTTCAAAACATTACAGATTTTCAGTGCAATGTGGACAGGGCCTTAGGCCTTAAAACCAGCATCCCGGCGTGACTCAAGGTTGATGTGGTAGTGGGAGACAAAGGTGTGAGGCTGTGTGCTGACTTCCAGGTAGCAGCCGTGAAAATTTCCTGGATAGAGATGTCCCTGGAAGCAGCCACCAAGGTAGCGGTATGAGAGGTGGAATGAGACCTTAGCCCGATGAGAGACTCCTTACCCACCAACCTATAGCAGAAGTCGATGCAGGAAACAATCCTCCTGCCAATCATTCACTAAGCTGCCGGTCTGCCTGTTGCGGCTTCAGCATAGGTGATAAATAGCTGGTGTAACTCTCCCCGAACTCCAGCCATGCACTCCTTGTAATAAACAAGTGCTCACCACAGGTCCAAAGTATGGAGCCTGTGCTCGGCCTCCGAGGTGTGGTTCTTTAAGCACACTGGGAGATTAATCACCTGATTACGGTGAAAATCCGACACAACCTTCAGGAGAAAATTCGGGTTGGGGCAAAGGACAACCTTGTCCCTGAGGAAGACCAGGTAAGGAAACTCCACCGAGAGGGCCTGGAGCTCACTGATCCTTCTGGCTGACGTGACAGCCACCAGGAAGGTGGTCTTCCATGAAAGGTGTCACATCTCACACCTGTGCATCGGTTCGAATAGCCTGCCCATGAGCTTTGCCAACACCAGCAACAGGTCCCAAGGTGGTGGTGGTTTACAAGCCGGAGGGGGAAATGTGGTCTAGATCTTTGAAAAAGCACCAGACCACCTTCGCCTGTGCAGACTGCATACCAGCTCGTGCCCAGTAAGCAGAGATGGCTGCTAGGTGTACCTTAAGGGTCATCGACCGAAGGCCCAACAGAGAGGGACCAAAGGTAGTCGAGAATGCTAGCCACTAGACAAGATAAGTGGTCCAACCCCTTGCCCTGGCACCAAGTGGAGAACCTCTTCCAATCGAAAGCACAGCATTTTCTTTTTTTTTCCCCCCTATACTTTATCCACCTTGAACCACCTGACTGCCTACCTTATATCGTCAGGCATCCCCCTCAGGTCTCTGGCCACCATCTCCGGGAGTCCACCGGCTCCTCCTATTGTGGTCCCGTGGTTTACCCCCACGGCGGGGTGGAGGGGAGTTCATCCCGTAGCTCAACCTCCCGGTACCAGGATCCAGTGTACCTCGCATCCACAGAGTCAAACCTGTCTCCCTGCTTGAGACGGCAATCAAGCAGCCACGTCTGATGCTCACCTTTTTCCACTTTTCTACCCCCCATTCCCCGACATCTGTGGCGTGCAATGACGCGCCAAGGACCCGAACGCACACGCATCCACATGCCCCTGATCCTGTCGTCTGCTACAGTACATCCCCACAGATCCTGCCAGTGAACCAGCAATCCCCAGCCATCGCCAGGGGCTGCCCGAGCACCAGCAGCAGTGCACCCCCCTCCCTGAAGGACTGCAGTTCTGCGGACACTTGAACCTTCTCCCCTGCCAACCCCCGGCGACCCTGGCTCGCTCCCGAACTCGGGTCACCAGCGTAGAGCAAGGTGTGGCGTCCAGCGGCTCAGCCCTCAGCGTCACCGGGCCGGCTGAAAGCATAGCATTTTTAGGTTGACTCCTTCCGAGATACCTCGACTACACTGAGGACATCTTCGGAGAGATCCAAAGCCTGGAATGCTAGCCACTCAGGAACCAGGCTGTCAGGTGCAGGGATTGAAGGTCCAGGTGGAGTACCTTCCCCTGACTGCACAAGAGCAGGTCCAGGTGTAGCGAGAGATGCTTCAGGAGGTTGAGGAGATCAGGGTACCAGAACTGGCGAGGCCAATCCAGAGCCACCAGGAACATCGCGCCTTGTCCCTCCTTCCCTTGTGCAACACCTTCTGGATAAAGGGAAATTGAAGGAAGGCACAGAGAAGGTTCAAGGTCTAGGGCCTCGAGAAGGAATCCCCTCTGCAGTATTCCCTACAGAGGGGGTAGGCACAGTACAGCCTTAGCTTTGCGTTCTCCCTGTAGACAAACACAGGTTCACCAAATGGGTGCCCTACTGGGAGAACAGGCTGTGTGCTACATCTGGGTGGAGAGACCACTCGTGAGACGCCTCACCCACACAGCTGAGACTATCCACCAGCTCGCTGGAGACCCCGGCCACATGGATGGCCAGGAGATTGGCCTCCAGGCTGCACACAATGATCCAAAAGCATAGAGCCTCCCTGCATAGAGGAAGGGAGTGCGTTCCGCCCTGTATGTTGAGGTAGTACATGGTCGTGGTGGTGTCTGTCTGGACCGGACCCCGGATGTGTGGAGCAAAAGCAGTCAGTACCCACCGAACTGCCTGGAGCTCCAGCAGGTTGATTTGGCACAGGGACTCCTCAGAGTACACACCCCATGGACCCTGTGTTCCCCCAGGTGGGCACCCCAGCCCATGAGGGAAGCACTGGTTGTCAGGATGACCATCAGCTCTGGGCAGACAAATGGGATACCTTCCTGCACATGTTCTGGGACTAACCACCGGGAGGTGTTGGAGTCCTCCAGATGTTTAATTCTGGGGGACTTCAATGCCTGGGTCGACGACAAAGCCTCGTAATTTGGTTATGACCTCCTCCAGTTGATGTCATCACTGGGCCTGACACAACTGGTTACTTCTGCGACCCATCGCCATGGCCACATGCTCGACCTGGTGTTCTCGTTGGGACTTCAGGTAGCTAACCTCAAGACTGATCAGGTCATCTGGTCTGATCATTGTACGGTGAAGTTCTGGTTTGGGGCCCTCCCTGAAAGTCCCTCCCCTGTTGAGATGGTTAGCTATCACCCTTTGAGAGGATCATCCCCAGTGGGACTGTTGACAACAGCGGACTTATCTAGTGTAGAAGCTGCATGTGTGGTTGGCACGGGTGAGGCAGTGGCCACCTATAACAGGATGGTCTCCGATGCGTTCGACGCCATCGCATCGGTCCATATATGACCCAGATCATCTTATTTGAGAGCCCCTCGGTTTTGATGGAGATCTCAAGGCAATGAAGATCAGGGGCTGGAAGTTGGAGTGTTGCTGGCGGAGGACCCGGTTGGGGGGAGAAAAAAAAAACTGGCCTTGCGTGCTCATTGCTATGAGTAACAATGGGCAATCAACTGTAAGAAGGCAGAATTCCTGTCCAGGGAGACTGCTGCAGGGAAAAACAGATCATCTCAGCTATTTCAGACTGTGGACAGGCTCTTACATCTAGTCTGTCTACAGCTGATAAAAACTTTTTCAGTCACTTTGTGTGAGTAGTTTGCTCTGTTTTTCTCTAACAGGGTGTCCTCCATCCAGTCGGTAATCCCGCTGTTGAGGCAAGTTTTGCCTCAGAGTGACTGACCTGGGATGAGAAGAGACGCTCCATCTGTCTGGGATGAGTTTAAACCAGTGGAGCCTGCCGAGGTAACTGAGGTGATCTCGAAGCTAAAGCACACTTATTGTGTAATGGACCCGGCCTCGACTCATTTCTTGAAGAGATGTATTGGGACCATTGGCCTGGTATTCGCTGGGATTGTCCTGAGTTCAATGTCAGAGGGAGTCTTTCCAGATACTTTGAAAGAGGCTCTGGTGAGACCTCTCCTAAAGAAGCCATCTCTCGACCCTGACGTCCTGGCGAATTACCGTCCAATCTCCAGCCTGACATTTTTGGATAAGGTTGTTGAGAAGTTAGTGGCGCAACAGCTCGAAGATCACCTCATGTCCTTTGATATCTTATGAGCCATTCCAGTCGGGTTTCAGGGCTAGGCATAGCACCGAAACGGTGTTAGTTAGGGTGCATAATGGCTAGAGATAGAGGGGGACAGGTCAATTCTTGTTCTCCTGGATCTCTCTTCAGCCTTTGATACCGTGGATCTCACTGTGCTTCTTGATAGCCTTCTAGAGCATTGTGGACTCGCCAGCACCGTCATCAACTAGTCTGAGTCCTATCTCTCTGGCAGGGTGCAACAGGTGGTGATGGGGAATTTCTCCTCCTCTCCGCCATGGTCCCTGTCTTGTGGAGTTCCTCAAGCCTTGATCTTGTTGCCAATGTTATTTGCGGTATACATGCTGCCCCAGGACAGCTCATTCGACAGTACAGTGAGGGTTTTCACTGCTATGCAGATGAAACCCAACTGTATCTGTCTATTGCCCCTGGAACATAAAACGCCATGAAAGTGCTTAACAACTGCCTGGCTGAGATCAATGACAATGTCCTCCAGCTGGCTGCAACTGAACCCGGTATAAGACTGAGGTACTGGTGACTGAGCCAGGTCACGGATGTGATGAGAGTGCCTCAGAGTGGGTACAGGATTGTTTCTGGGATCTGCCCCATTGATGGCTTCCCCTAGGGTGCAGGATCTTGGCATTATCCTGGACTGCAGATTGACACTTGAAGCTCACGTATCATCTGTTGTCAAAAGTGGTTTCTACCACTTGAGGAATATCGCCAGGATTAAGCCCCTAGTTCCACCCGAAGACTGGCCATCACTGGTGCATGCCTTTTTTACTTCGAGGCTCGATTACTGTAACGCTCTGTACTTCGGGGTCACAGAAGGGACCTTTCACCAGCTGCAGCTGGTGCAGAACACAGTGGCTCAGTTACTGACTGGCCTGGCTAGGTCCATTCATGTGACCCCAGTCCTGCAGGCTCTGCACTGGCTGGCTGTCAGGTGGAGGGTCATCTTCAAGGAGGGCTTGCTCAGCTGTAAGGCCCTATATGGGCTGGGCCCTGGCTATCTGGCTGATCTTCTCACGCCTGCCACCTCACCTTAAAACATCTGGTGACTGCGCCTTTAGTGTCACTGGGCCAACCCTGTTGGGGGGGCCAACAGTCGAGTCTTTTAAAAAAGGGTTAAAGGCACACTTGTTTTCTCTGGCTTTCCCTGGCAAATATGTCTAACCTGCACAGACCACCTAAGACTTTATTCATTCTGAGATTAAATTATTGTTTTAATTTGTAATGTTCATATATGTTTTATAGAGTTCTGTATTGTTTTTTACCTAATCTGTTTTAATGTGAGGCACCCAGAGTCTCAGGGATTAGGTGCCATAGAAATAAAATGTGACTTGCCTACCATCTGAGGGTGTCCCACATCAGCTCGGTCAGTGACCAGCTGGTCGAAGTGTCCCTTGCGCCAAAATCATTGGTGGGCCAATTCCCACTGTAGAGAGCGCATTCTCCAGCGGGCCCAACAGACCATGCTGGTGCAAGCCACCATGTATCCCTGGGGGCGCAGAAGTCCCAAGTAGGACGCAACTGCCCAACCCGAAATGATCGGGCAAAGAAGGAGACAGCCTCAGCCCTGTCTGCCAGAAGCCAAGCCCTGGCTCTGCGAGAGTCAAGCTCTGCCCCAATGAAATGAATCACCTGCGAGGGCACAACTTCCTACTTGGCCTCGACCAGGAGGCCAAGAGAGACAGGTCTGGAGGGCCTGGTCCCTGGACCTCTCTACTTCCTGCTTGGAGGGACCTGCAATTAGCCAGTCGTCCAGGTAGGGGTATACCCAGACTCCTTGTTGCCTCAGGGAACCCTGGGAGCAGAGGGCAGGCTGAATTGCATGGCCTGGAACTTGCAGAGAATACCCTCTGCACAGAACCAAAAGAACCAGCGGTGAGACAGACGGAATGCGATGTGAAAGAACGCATCTTAAAGATCTAGCCAGCAGATCTACACGTTCTGCTTGAGAGATGGTATGATCTGAGACAGAGTGGCCATCCTGAAGGTGCGCAGCCTGAGAAACTTGTTCAGGTCATGCAGGTCTAAGATGGGCACCAGCCCCTCCCTGCCTGTTTTGGCACCAGGAAGTACCTGTAGACAAACCCTGGATGTGCTGGAGGGTCTGAGACAAGAGACCACAATCTCCTTGTGGAGGAGCTGGGCAATGTCATGCCCAAGGGCCAACAAGATGTCGACGGACACTACAACATCCCATAGGGCACAGGCTTGGCAAGGCAGGTAGGCCTTAATTTCCAGAGGCAGACCCCGATCGACCACAGAGGACCGACCTGTCCCTGGGGACAGCAGACCAGGTGGAAAGGAAGTAGTGGAGCCGAGCCCCCATGGAAATACCCAGGGGAGACAGGACAGGCATGAGGGAAGCACCCCTCATCCCAACACTGGGCAGGCTTGGAGTCAGAGGAGGGACTGGCTGAGGAGCTGCCGGCAACTCAGCCTCCTGGCTTATGGATGGCAGTGGCCACAGACTTTGATCGTCGTCGCCAGGCCTGAGCCTGCTGCCCAGCCTGAGGTTGAGCTTGTTTGGTCGCAGGAACAGAGAGTGCTAAAAGTGCTTCTTCTTCTACTGTTTAGAACCCTTGGGATCCCTCTGGGAGGAAATCACAGAATCCAAGGTAGCACTGAACTTTTCAATGCGGGAGAGGCGCCCCTCGACCCCAGGCCCTAACAAGTCGGTGCCCAAAAAGGGGACATCTGCCAGCTTGTGCTGGGTATCTGCCATAAAGGTGGAGATCCTGAGCCACGCCCTACAGCGCATGGCAACCGCAGCCACCACAGACCTAGCACAAGAGTCACCAATGTCCATGGCGGTTTGCAGTGGCTGCTTAGCTACTGCTCAACCTTGATCCTGGACCAGCCTGACAGTCTGCCAGGAGATGAGGGGGCACCTCATTAAGCATGCCCAGAAGGGCATGGGCGATGTGGGCAAATACAAGGACCAAACTCGCTTGCTGAAGGCTGAGAGAGGAGGCAGCATAGACCTTTTTGGCCACGTGGTCCAGTTTCTTGGACTCCTTGTCAGGAGACTGATCAACGTCTCCCATGCTGCCTGTGCACCACAGACCTCCGGCCGAGAGGTGCTCATGGTCCCGAAAAGGGAACCGGTAGGGGCCATATACCTGCGGGCCATCCGGGCCAAGGGCAGAGGATAAGAGGCCGGATACTGCCACATGCTCCAAGGCAGGCTTCCCCAAGGGAGTAACTCTGGTCGAGAATCTGAGTGGGTACTATGCCCATTTCTGAATGGGCTCCATCGGCAGACCAGTGGACTCTTAAATGAAGCAGGTAAGACCCATAAAAGAGGTGGGGCCTTGCTCCATTGACAGATCCTCGGCAGACTCCAAGTCCACCGGATAGGAGTGCAAGGTGGAGCCTTCCAATTCTGAGGAATCATTAAACAAAGGTCGACCACCAGAGACCCTGCTGGCCCTACAGGGCTGGTTGGGGGCAACAATGAGTGACAGCCAATGGCGAAGTACTGATGCCGGATGAACCTCCTTAGTTGGAGGGCCGTACTTAGGCTGTTTCGGTGGTGGCTCCACCAGAATCGGAGAAGAGGCCACAGGAAGCCAAGCTGGAACCTGCCAAGTCAGCTCCTGATGAGGTGGGGGAGGGCTGTGGCCTCTGCTGCAAAAGCCATGTGGTGGTCAGAGTTGTGGCCTGCACGAGCCTCACCAGGTGAACATGACCTGCTGCCACATCAAATCCTTGTAGCGCAGATGCAACTTATACTGTAGCCTCTCCTAGCCTGAAGACAACGAAGCGGATGAGGAACAGTGGCGGTGCCACTTGCCTAAATGTTAGGAGCACGACCATCAATGCCAACATGGGCTGTTTGACTCAGGACTACAGGACCAGGACCGCGCCGCTAGGGCCACCAACAGCGGGTCTCAGAAGGGGACAGCAAGAGCCAAGCCTCCTCCGGGTCTAGGAGATCCTGGGTGAGAAGTGAAGTATCAGCAGACCGGTCTGCCCCTCCTTGAAAAGTAAGGGGTAGGACCAGGTCCAAGATAAGAAGGTGTCGGCCTCTTCTGGCAACAATGGGTCAACCGGCTCAAGAAAGTTCTCAGCCGGAAGATCGAACTGGATCTTGACCAACTGGTCAGATGGGGAGATCGTAGGGCCAGCGGCCTGGGCCGAGGAATCAACTAAAGTCAGAAGTTGGAACCACCGGAGAAGCGCGGGCACATCAGAGGCTTGAAAGCAGTCATGACCCAACGAGTGTCGATCATACCATTTCTTGGTCTTTTTTTCAGACTTGCAGATTTATATTTGGTGCCCAAAGGGCCCTGCTCATGGGTGGAAAGGGCCTGGCACAAATCCCTGAACATCTCCATAAAAGAAGCACACAAGAAGAGTGGGCAAAAAGGCCGTGGCCGAGGTAGTGCGATCTGCAGCCTGAGCCACAGCTTCCTCAGAAGCCACAGGTTGTTCTGTGGACCCCGCGGCTGTGGAGATCACCTGATGGGCATCCTTGGATTTACCGGGCAGATCCCAGTCATCCAGATGACCCTAAAAGGAGGCAGGCATGCCGATCCTCTAAGGTGGACATGTGAAGATTGCTGCACAGGCCGCAAGCTTGAAGATCATGCATGTGGCCCATGCAGTAGACTCACATGGTGTGCAGATCCATCCAAGACATTTTCTGCCCGCATGCACAATTCTTAAATTCAGGTGCTGACTTTGCATCGTCCATACCAGATGAAAGAAGGAGTCACCTGAAAACAAAGGTTTTTTTTGTAATAATTTGAAGTTTTAATATGCAACGGGTCTACTCAGCATGAGAGCAATAAGGAGAGAACCACCTTCCAGCGGAAAGGAAGATCTGGCGATACCACCCAAGTGGGTGGGAGGAGCCAGATTGAAAACATTCCAGTGGAGTCTTAAAGGGAAAGGAACACTGCCTGAAGTGTGGACAGATCATATCCACATTCCTAGAAGTAATATTTTACTTATCACGGACATTAAGAGTCCCCAAAAGAAAATGCAGATAAACACTAAGCACCATTTTAGCCATTAAGAGATATGTTTTGAGAAATGCTTCTAATGCACACACACACACACACACACATATATACTGGCAATGTTGTACTTGTGTCAGAGGCTCTTGAAACAGTAACTAAACATCAACATGCTAACAAGCAGAACACATCCAAATAAGCTGGAAAAAAAACAAAAAAACAAAAAGTCATATGCATTATTTTTTACTAAACTAAAACGCCAACACCCCCTTCCCCCCAAAAAAAGGCAACCTTGTGTGCACACAGACTTACGGAAATACAGCATTTGAAAATCTTAAAACAGATATTTTGCAATATGAGTTCAACAAATATTAAAGTTACCTTTGACTGTTTGAAAACTTCTTTTGCTATGGCATCCAAATCATTGATATCCTGAATATTGCGAACATAATCTGCAACAGCTTTGATCACCACATCACAGGGTGGCAGAACAAGCTGGTGTGCACGTACCTGAGGAAACAGAGTGAGGCAAGTGTACATCAAGTTATGTTCTATCATCTTTCAAGAGTGCAACAGAAGCGCAGCCTTCATCGACCCAACAACATGTTTTTTAAGAACAAAAGTACAAACACACACTTACTGTTGCGGGAAACAAAAATCAGAGCATAAACTTGGTTTTAGGCAAGACCTGTAATCTCTTACTAGCACAGTGTCAACCAGTCCTTTCCAACCATGATGAGGACAGGATCCCCACTGGGACACAGAATGTATTTCTGCATTAGGTCCCTTATTATCATAGACTTTGACGGCAAATAAGGACCGCTTTGCCCACCCAGTCTGCCCATCATTTCTTTATCCATATTTATGCATAATGTTACACAAAGAACATCATTCTCAGGGCTTCTGCTAGCCCCAGGCATGCATATTCTGACCCCGTTTTGTAAAATGGATCATACTGGATTCTCTCCATGGGAATTTCCCCAAGTTTTAGGCTGCTGTAAACTGCTAATGGAGATGTTTGATGCACTAGGTCCCTAGCACCAAAGCTGAGTAAATTCAGAATTTACTGTGACTTTGACAAGGTTTGTATATAAAGCGACAGCCAGTGCAGTAATTCAGGAGTAAAGCTTTACAGTACTTTAAAATACCTGAACAATGATTTTGGTACATCTGAAGACACCCTGTGTGGGACCCCTCAATGAATACTCAGACACTCCTTCTCTGGGTGTGGACTCTCAGCCAACTACAGGAAACACAGAAACATAGACTCTGACAGCAGATAAGGACCGCTTGGCCCATCTAGTCTGCCGATTTCCCTACCTACAGGATAGGCTGCAGATCCTAGTTAAACGGCCTATTTCTTCCTACCCCCCACAAGAATTGCCTTATGTCTGTCCCATGCATTCTTGAATTTTCCCACAGTTTTAGACCCCACAACCTCCTCAGGAAGGTTGTTCCATGCATCCACTACCCTCTCTGTGAAATAATACTTCCTCACATTGCCCCTGAACCACCCCCCATCTTTAAGTTGTGTCCCCTTGTTCTTGCACGTCTCTTTTTCTGAAAGATGCTACCCTCTTGGACTTTGTTGATTCCACTGAGGTACTTAAAAGTTTCTGTCATGTCCCCCCTCCCTTCTTTCCTCAAGGGTATACATATTAAGCTCCTTTAAGTCTCTCCTCATACAGCTTCTTTTGCAGACCCTGCACCATTTTAGTTGCCCTCCTCTGGACTGCCTCTATCCTGTCTATGTCCTTGCGGAGATGGGGTCTCCAGAACTGGACGCAGTACTCCAGATGGGGTCTCACCAACTGTCTGTACAGAGGGATAACAACTTCCTGTTTTCTGCTGCTGATGTCTCTCCCTATGCATCCCAGTATACCCCCAGCCCTCCCTACTGCCTTCTCACATTGCTTGCTAACCTTAAGGTCATCTGATATGATTACCCCCAGGTCCCTTTCCTGTTTTGTTGTTGTTACTACCTCCCCCTCATTGTGTATTCTTCCCCTGGGTTCTTGTTTCCCAGGTGCATTATTTTGCACTTGTTTGCACTGAATCCTAGCTGCCATACTTCTGACCATTCCTCCAACCTTGCCAAGTCCCTTCTCATCCTTTCCACGCCTCCTTGTGTATCAACCCTGTTGCAGATCTTTGTGGCATCTGCAAAGAGGCATACTTTTCCTTCCAGTCCCTCTGCAATGTCACTTATGAAGACATTAAAAAGGACTGGACCCAATACTGAACCCTGCGGTACCCCACTAGTAACCCCTCTTTCTTCAGAGTGGACTCCATTTACAATTACCTTCTGTGTCCTGTTGTCCAGCCAATGTTTTAATCAGGCTACCACCCTGGGACCCACTCCCAGGCTGGTAATTTGACTATTAATCTTTTGTGTGGGACTGTGTCAAATGCCTTGCTAAAGTCTAGGTATGCCATGTCCACAGCCCCTCCCTGGTCTACTACTTTGGTCACCCAGTCAAAGAAATCTATTAGATTCATCTGACATGACCTTCCAGCTGTGAACCCATGCTGCCTTGGGTCCTGTGCCCCACTGGCCTCTAGGTACTCAACAATTCTTTCCTTCAGAAGTGACTCCATCACTTTCCCTACCACAGAGGTCACACTGACAGGTCTGTAGTTTCCTGCCTCTGTCTTGGTCCCACTTCTGTGAAGGGGAATCACATTCACCTTCATCCAGTCCTCGGGTACCACACCATCCTCCCATGATTTATTAAAAAGAGTAGCCAGTGGTTTCACTAGTTCCCACCATAATTCTTTTAGAATTCTGGGGCGAATTCCATCAGGCCCCATTGCTTTGTCCACCTTCAGTTTCAGGAGTTCTTGCAGAACCCTTTCTTCTGTGAAAGGACTGGAATCGACCCCCCTATCAAGAGTGCTTCTGTTAACTGGATTAGGCACTTCCCTCCTCTTTGTGAATACTGAGCAGAAATATTCTGCTCAGTATCCCTGCTTTTCACTGTCCCCCTCTGCCCACCCACCGTTCATTCTATTCAGCCTCACTATCCCTCCCTTTGTCTTTCTACGCTCGCTGATGTACCTATAAAAGGTTTTATCCCCCTTCTTAACCGAGTTGTCCATCTTTTCCTCAGTTTGGGCCTTTGCTATTCTGACTTCCCTCCCTGCTTCCTTCTGCCCCACAGTCTCTCCTCCTTAGTGTGTACCAGCAGTGACAGCCAGGATTCTGTGTTCTTTCTGAAGCTGAATCAACCTCTTCCAGTGTCTCAGTTAATGTAAGCCATTCTTGGCTTAGGGGAACGGACAGGATGTCAGTGTTTATTACTTGGTGTACAATACTGCCTTTTAATAATTTTTTTCCCTCAGTATTTCCACCACACCGCACTACTGAACCAACATCCTTCATTAAATTCTACCCCAGCCGGCCCGGTGGCGCAAAGGGTTGAGGCGCTGGACGCCACATCTCGAACCACGCCGGTGACCCGGGTTCGGGAACGGACTCAGGTCATCGGGGGCTGGCTGGGGAAGGATGGTGGGAAACCCCACTCTAGTAGTGGCCCCCAGTGGAGACCAGGGGTATTACATGCAGCGGCGCAGGAGGGACAACCAGAAAGACAGAAAAACAGCTTCGGTGCCACCGGATGATGGCCTCCATGCTCCATGTCCCTCGGAACCTCTGGGAGCATCCTTCACCACAGCAGCGCCTCCGGATCGAAGAAAAATAGTGTGCCGGGGTCCTCTGCCACCCAGTGCCTTCCCCCTCAGAGGAGGGGGACCCGCCAGGCAATGGGATACTTCGGGACAAAAATCGGTGGTCGGCTGCGATGTGTGTGTGTGGGAGGAGCTCCAGTACAGGACAGTCAAGGCATGGAAGCACTAGGTGGCCCGAAGGAGAGGAAAAAAAAAAAGGAGGTACAAAAAAAAAAAAAAAAAACTTTCACCACTCCTGCAATCCCTCTAGCACACCTATTAGGATCTACGACCTCCATCCAGATCCAGCCCGTAGTCCTCTAGCCCCTTCGTTCGCTTCCCCAGCAGTGAGAACCCCCTGCTCTGCTGGCTATTCCGAGAAAGGGGATGATATATTTGCACACATCTAACCGAGGCGGCTAGAAGATGGGTCCCACACTATTTAGCAGTTCAATGCGAGCAGATCAGAAGACGACATTATGTACAAAAAGAGAGTATTTTCCCATTTCTCGTACAAGACCTCCCACTATTAAATGTCCATAGTCAAGGCTCCCACTACGGATTTGCTACTGGTGAAGACGTCCAATTTCATGTGGGCACCATGCTGTCAATGCAATTTCCAAACCCACCACAGGAGTTCAATGAATAGTGGGGAAGCCTCCACCAAGTCCACCCACACAAAGGACCAGTACCTGATGCCTCCGCATCACATTCTGGCCCCTCTGGGCTGAAGTGGGAAGAGTCGGGACTGACAATCGTGGCTGTCCCATCTGACAGAGCAGCACTCAACCAACTAGCACGACCAGGCTGCATGTGTAGATTATTAACCGCATATAATCCAAGAGTTCTGCAAAAAGTATATTAGCACTATAATTTTAAGACATGTAAAAGGCAACCTATGTAGTGAAAAGAATTTCAGAAATTAATGAGTCACTTAAAAGTCACCAGGTCTCCAGATTCCCCAACCTGTGCTCTATTAGACCACACTGCCACCATCATGAGTGACATAAGAGGCAGCCATGATTAAAAGATGCAGCTCTCGCTGTACCAGTCTTCCCCATTAATTAGTTGTGTTGGGCAACACCGTATTTGTTTACCAATATACTACATATTTTTTACCACCCTAATTTATTTTTATAAAATCGTCCAACATTGTCTTTTCCTACCCACCCCTTAGTGCACTACTATCCTTGTTTTGATACTTGTCACTCACTTATGCACAAGTACAATGCATATAGCCTAGTGGCTAGTGCAGAGCTGTTAATCTGGGAGACCAGCAGACCTGGGTCTGAATCCCCCAAACCACCACTTGCATACTTGTGTGACCATGAGCAAGTCACCTCAACTCCCAGCACTCAGTTTTCTCCCGGGTCACACACTGAAATGAGCTTCAGCTCAATGTGCCCTTCCCACCCAAAAATTCAAAATAAATATAAAAGGCTTAAAGAATAGTGTGCCCTTGGCTTTGAGCACAACCACCATCCTACATTTCTAGGCAATGCAGTATCCTCTGTAGATGCACATGCTGACTTTAAAAAAATAACAAAACAATCTTGTTTGCTGTGATGAAGTGTGGCTTTTCTTCATACGAATTCACTGAAGAGACCCTCCTAGCCCTCTGCACGATCCTCAATATCATGTCAGGCTTTCTTCTTCTATTCAATCAATTCATCACATTAACAAATCGGTATACCTGTCACCCAAACTTCTAAATGTTTACATTCCATCTTACTGATGTGGCCAAAACTAAAAATGTCAATTTAGGGGTCAGAACAGATTCCAATTTAATTCTGAGTTAACTGTTCATGATTTAAGCTTTCAGAGGCTTACATGTCTCTAAAAGCTACTGGATATCTCATCGTATGCTAGAGAACTTCTGCAGAAAGGAGGGCAGGGATCCAAAGTACAGTTACGTAAGAATTTACCATAACAGAAGATCTTCGAGAGAGGCTCTTGCAGTAGGTATCTGCATATAGGACTGAAGCCGGCAGGACCCCATGGAAAAAATTTCTCGCTAACAGTCTCTGGTGGGGGACCACCCCCATGTCAGGTGACCGATGTCAGTATAAAAGGGCGGTCCCCCATGCCCGCCTTCCAGTTCTTTCCCATCAAGGGCCAAAAGAGGCAAGATGAGAGAGAAACAGATATTTCCCCTTCCTGGAAAAGGGGCTAAAAAAGCTAAGGGGGATGGAGGGCAGGAAGGCAATACCTACTGCAAGAGCCTCTCTGGAAGATCTACTGTTACAGTAAGTTCTTACGTAACTGTACTATCTTACTTCAAGAGGGCTCTTGGAAGTAGGTATTTACATATAGGACTGAATCCCAAGCAGTCTGGAACAAGAAAAAGCACTCGGGAAGAGGAGAACGATTCACAGAATGAAACCTCTGGCTGAATGGGTCTTATGAAAGAAGACCTTGAAGCACAGCCAACCTGAAGCCTGCTCTACGGCGAGAGGCAATGTCCAACTGTAGTGTTTTGTAATGGTATGGACAGAAGTCCAAGTTGCGGCTGCGGAGATGTCCGCCGCTGACACATTCTTAAAAACAAGCTGCAGAGGCAGCTACCCCTCTAGTGGAGAGGCCTCTGACTTGACCAGACACGGCCTTGTTGTACTTGTAACAGAAAGTGATATAATGAGCCAACCATTTAGATAGGCATTGCTTGGAAACGGCATTGCCCTCTCTTTTGTGAGCAAGAGAGACAAAAAGCTGATCAGATTTCCTGAGGTTCTTAGTCCGAGTGGTGTAGTATCTCAGTATTCTATGAGCATCCAAAGTATGCAAGAGATTGGAGTGTTGCATAAAGAAAGCAGGTAGCTCAATGGATTGATTCAGCGTAGATTCCGCCATCACCTTAGGGAGAAACTTAGGGTTGCAGCACAGAGCCACACGTTCCTTGTGAAAAATCAAAAACAGGATTTTGCACATCAAGGCCCGAAGCTCGGAAATTCGTCAAGCTGAAGTAATGGCCACTAGGAATAGTCTCGTCCAAGAGAGGAACTTTAAATCTGCTGAGGCTGCCGGCTCGAAAGAGGGCAGAGTAAACTTCTTGACAACAAAATTCAAGTCCCAAGGAGAAGCAGGAATGCGGATTGGGGGGGGGGGTCTCAAATAGAGAACCCCTCTGAGAAATGTCTTAGAGACTTCCAACTGGGTGAAAGTCCTGTCTCCGAAGGGGACATGGTAGGCTGAAATCGCTGCCATGTGGACCTTTAAAGAGGAATGGCTGAGACCCAGATCGAAGAGATGACGCATGTAGTCCAGGACTCTCAACTGAGCAAGAGAAAGGTTCGAAGTCCTTTGACGTGGCCCAAATAGAGAATCGTTTCCACTTCATGGCATATGTGGACCCGGAGGAAGGCTTTCTGGCCTCCAGCAAAATATCTGTTACAAGCGGAGAAACCCCGAAACAGGCTTTAGCTACATCTGCAGGAGCCATGCATGCAAATGAAGGGATTTGAGACCAGGATGGAAAAGGGTTCCCTGATCCTAGGTCAACAAGTGTTGCGACAGAGGAAGAGGAAGCAGAGGTTCCTCTGAAAATTGTTGCAGAAGAGAGAACCAAACTTGCCTGGGCCAGAATGGAGCAATGAGGACCATTCGTGCTCCCTCTAGTCTGAGCTTGTGCAGGACCCTCGGAATTAAGGGATTTGGAGGGAAGACATGGACTAATTTGTTCCTCCAATCGAGAGACAGAGTGTCCCGCCAGAAAATGTCTCGCCCTGGAGCGAGCAAACAGAAGGCAGGAAGTTTTGCATTTTGAGGAGATGCAAAGCAGAAAGATGTTGTCTACTACCTCTTGATCCAGTTCCCATTCATGGGTCCTGGCTGAACAACGACTGAGGCGGCCTGCCAGTGCGTTTTCTATTCCAGGAACGTGTACGGTCGTCAAGTGAAGGTTGTGCTGATTAGCCCAGCTCCATACTCTCATTGCTTCCCTGCACAGAGGGTAGGAATGTATTCCTCCCTGTTTGTTGATGTACCAGACCACACATGTTGCCTGTCTGCATTGTTAGATGACCAGGAAGTATGGAGGGGTGCAGGGCCTGGAGGGCATACACGACTGCTCTGAGTTTGAGCACATTTATGTGCAGATTTTGTTCGAATCATGTGAGACCCGAGGTGGGCTCCACAGCCCTCTCCTGAGGCATCTGTTGTCAATGTCTGGGAGAGGGGGTCTGACACTGAAGTGAACTCCCCGGCAAAGGTTCTCTTGTACCATCCACCAATGCAAGTCCCTGATCTTGGGATCAGAAACTAGAACCTCCTGGTCTAGGTTGTCCAGTGTTTTGTCCCACTGAGACAAAGGGTCCACTGAGAAATCCTCATATGGAGCTGAGCGCGTGGAACTGTTGGAATGGCAGCCACCATTAGCCCGAGGAGGCGAAGGACTGACCTGGCTCTGACCCTTCTGCGACTAGACAGAGGACGTGCCTGAGTCTGAAGGGTGTCCACTCTGTCCAGAGGCAAAAAGCTTTGCCGATGGTCATGTCCAGGATCACCCCTATAAATTGGAGTCTTTGGCAAGGGACCAAATGGGACTTTGCCTGGTTGATGATGATACCCAGGCTGGTGAAAACATGCAGGGTGAGGGAAAGGGAGTGCAGAAGTTCCTCCCAGGATGGGGCAGCCAGGACCCAATCGTCCAGGTACGGGAATACCTGCACTCCCTGAGTATGCAGGTGGGCCGCTACCACAGACAGGCATTTGGTAAAACACTCGAGGGGCCAAGGAAAGACCAAATGGGAGGGCCTTGAATTGGCAGTTGTCCCCCTAAAAACAAAATCGAAGGAATTTGCGGTTTGAAGGGTGTATGGGGATATGCAGGTAAGCATCCTGCATATCCAAAGCACACAGCCACAGTCCCTGCTGAAGAAGAGGCAGGAGGCCCTGCAGGGAGGGCATTCTGAAGCATTTGTACTCCACGAACACGTTCAGGGAACTGAGGTCTAAAACAGGCCTCACATCTCCCATTTTCTTTGGAACTAGAAAGTAATGGGAATAGTAACCAGTCCCCCAAAGGTGGTTGGGAACTGGTTCTATAGCCGCCTTCGAGTGAAGGGAGGTAATTTCTTCTAGGACCAGAGGAAGATGTTCCAGGGAGTAAGACGGCTGAGGGGGTAGTCTTCGAGGTGGTTTCTGAAGAAACTCTATTGAGTGTCCTGCTGCAATCAGCTGGAGCACCCAAGCATCCAATGTTACCCTTTCCCAACCTGGTAGATGGAAGGAGAACCTCCCTCCTACTGGTTCCTCTGGTGTGTCCAGAGGCCATGGTAGAGGCGAGGAGTCAGGTGGTCTGGGGCAGTGCAGCGGGTAAGCTTTTTTGGTGTGGGAGTCTTGGTTGCTGGAGGGGTCCAGACACTTGTTGGCCCGCTTGCCCTGTGGTTTTGTTTTTTGTCGGTTACGTCAACGAAAAGGGCACCGCTGCCCCAGAGGGGGTCTGTACAAAGAGTTCACTGACCTGAGTGCAGTGCCCTTCTCTTGCAGGTCCTTGACATCACCGCCTAACAGCACCGAACCCCTTAAGGCACATCCTGAACAGCGGATTGCAATTCAGGGACCAATGCTGACACTCAGAGCCAGGTATAAAGCCAAAGACCCACGGCGAATTCCAAGCTCCGTCCAGCTGTGCCCACTGTGTCGTAAGTGGTACGGAGCATATGCCGACTGGCCGAACGAGCAGAACGGACAAGATCTGCCACTTCCTGTTTTGTCTGAGACTCAGGAAGGGAGTCCAACTTTGATTCCACCTGGTTAAGGATAGTCTTCTGGTAATCCCCCATATGAGCTACATAATTCAGGGCCTGAATACCCAGGGTAGAAGACGTATAGACCTTCTTCCAATATTGGTCCAGAAGCCGAGACTCCTTGTCAGGTGGAGATGAGCCGAGATGTTTGGGATTAGCGGAGCAGCCGTAAGTGGCGCTAATCACGACCAAGTCCGCTTTGTGGTGTAGATTCAAAGAATCTACTCCCTCAGGAGCATGGTATAGCTGATCTGTCTTCCTTGGAAGGGGGGAGCTAAGGTGGATGGTTGTTTCCAAATAGTGGAAACAAGATCTGCCTGAGGCTCTATCCAGGGAGGAATCAATGTAGGAGCGGTCTCGGGCAGATCCAAGTGGGCAGTGAGCTTTTTTCACTGTGGATCTGGCTCCAGAGATTGCCACTGTTGAACTTCCTGGGTCTTTCTCAGTAGCTCCAGAAAAGAAGGATCCTCCGGAGGAGACTTCGGAGGGGTCCTTGGCCTGGGTCGGTCTGGAGTACGGGGTCTGTCATCTGGGTCGGAGCATCCCTGAGTCCAAGTCAGAGATCTCTGATGAAGAGGAGGAAGACTCCTCCTGACGCGGGAGAGGAACGGTCCCTTTGGGAAGCCCTCTGGGAAGCATCTGAGGGTCCGGCATCAGGGTGTCTGGCCCAGTAGGAGAGGGCCCTGACAGCAGCATATCCAGGTCCTCCGTGACACCTGAGAGGGAGGGTTGGAATCCCTGGGGTTCAACAGAGGAGACGCAGGGACCTCAGAGGGCAATACCAAGCGTTGCGGGGAGTCTGGGCATCGGAATGGTTGAAGGGGTCTGATGCAGGCTCCTTGGCTGGGCGGTCGTCAGAGGGGCCAACGTCCGACTTATCAGCCGGATCCGGGCGGGCGTCTGAGGAGCTGGCATTCGACTTATCGGATCCCTTGCTCAAAGAAGGCTGCGCTGGAGATGTGGCCTTGTTGGGCGAATGAACGACTGTGCGCGCCCCCCCCCCGAAGGAGCAAGCAGTTTACATTACCAGTCTTGTCCGGGCGGACATTGGTGGCACCGGCGTCCAACTAAGTGGACCCGCTCGACCCTGAGGGCCACGTGACAGCAGCCTTCCCAGGAGCGGAGGCCTCCTTTACCCCGGAGGTACCCGAGGGGCCCAAGCGCGAGCCCGACCGGAGGGGCGACACCTTCTTGGACACTTACCTTCAGGACCGTGACTCCAGCCAGAGTTGCGGAGGCCATGGAGATCGAGTCCTGGTTCCAGTGCTGCTGCTTCTTGTGGCCTTCGGGGAAAGTGGAAGCCTGCCTCAACTTTTTCAACTCCTTCTCCATGGATGCCATCTTTTTCTTTAAAATATGGGCCTCCAGGGACTGCTGCCTTCCTTTTCGGGTAGCTGAATTAAATTTCTGGCAGTGCTGGCACTTCTCCACAGGATGATCCGGGCCTAGGCAGAAGAGGCACAGAGAGTGGCCATCCTTACGCAGCAATTGGGAACCACACAAGTCGCACTTATTTTTATGCGATTCGGAAGGCGTCTGGGACAAAATACACAATGTAGTAATAAGAGAAATTAACAAAAAAAAATCGGTTGTAAAGTTCGAAAACTGAACCGATGAAAGACTGACGAGCGATGAACTCTACCGCAAGGAACTTTCACAAGTCAATGGCGGGAAAGAACCGGAAGGCGGGCATGGAGGACTGCCTCTTTATACTGACATTGCATGGCGTCGGTCAGCTGATGTGGAGGCGGTCCCCCACCAGAGACTGCTAGCTAGAAATTTTTCCGTGGGGTCCTGACGCCTGCCGGGTCAGTCATATGTGTAAATACCTACTGCAAGCGCCCTCTCAAAGTAAGATCTTATTTTTTCAGTAGGTAGCCAATGGCTTCTAACTAAATTTAGTTGCCAGCCTACATTTTAGACATCACTAGAGCAATATGTTTTAAAAGCCACTGGGGAACAAGACACACTGTTTTAACTCATCAAGCTGATTTTTCAGAAGCATAAGAGGGCAATGAAGAGAGCTAATTTTAATGCTTGCTACATTAACTTAAAGGGCAACACTCAGCACTAAGAGCCCCACAACCAATCGTGTGTCAGGTCCTAATTTGTACTTAATGTGCAAAAAAAAAATAAAAAAAGAGCCTCTCAAAACCTCTAACATGTACTTCAGGCTATAGAAATGTCTACAAGGGCCAGACCACCAGCACAGCAGTAGAGCTACTGCTCGTGATGCCAATGAGCCTGGGAAGCTGGAGGGCCAGCCAGGGAAGGAGGCTTGAGCATCCCAGGGACTGCTCGCCTTCTCCAGGGGGAGGGGAACCAAGGCTCAGCGCTTGGCTGACCCCGGGTGGAGATCCGAGGTAAGGGAAGCTCAGCCAGTAGTAGGGGAGCCGCATGGTAGTCGTCAGCGCTCAGCGCCTTGATGTCAGGGTGCACACCATGCAGGACAGGAAAAACAAAAAAATGGCCCACAGCGCCCCCGGTAGATGGAACACCAGGCACCAATCCCCAATGCCTCCTACTTGCCTCGGAACCAGCATCGAGACGAAACCTAAGGAATACGGGGTGTACAGGTCCCCACCTCGACCCCACCTGGGGGACAGAACCAAGGCTCCATGGGGGATGGACCGCTATGGGAATCAGATAGGAGAGCGGGGACTGAAGGCAACTCCTGCAGAGAGCGAAGTGCCACGGGCTCAGGGGGAGCATAAAAGAGAAAGTAAAAAAAAAAAAAGAAAAAGAATTTGCTACGGCTGCAGCCCAGCTCCCATGTCAACTGTGGGGGATTTCGGGATTCCTAGTTACTGATGTCAGGTAAATGTCAGGGTGGGAGTCAGTAGTATTCACCAAATACAATCTATTATAAAGCAGTAAAGAGCAAGTAAAAAAAAATATTTTGCACAAACTGCCAATTAGGACTAACCACTCACGTGGCTGTTGGCTTCTTATTTGCTAACTGTTGTCAAGATCCATCGAAACGGTATTCCTCTACAGTTACTTGCATACCTTTCACCTCTCATGTAGGACATGACCCTCAAAACATGGTAAAAAGATACCCATTCTTAAAGATACAATGTTAGAGCACTGTGACGCAGAAGTTTGCTCAATCAAGCATTATTGATTAATGAACATTTCTGCTGTGCTTTCTTACGATGTATGGTGAAATGGCTCCTTCTCCGAGTGGGATAGAGGGGGTTTCAGAAAGGTATAAAGTTTGACAGATGAGAGGTATATGTAGTTTCAACCAGGATAAAAGTGACTACATGACCAACATTTTTACTGTACGTGCTTTCCATAGTTTGGGCCGAAACACAGAACACAAGACTGATCTTAAGTAAACCATAAATACAGAAAAATAGACATGGCAAAAAAAAAGTGACCCTACAGTCTGCCCATCTCCCTGCCTAGCTCTACATTCGACCTAACACCAGGCTGCATTCAGAGATCTGATAGCCCTAGTGGCCGACTGTCATCCCTCTCCCCTTCTGCCTATGGGTGCCACTATTCCCTTATATCTGTCCCATAAAAGTTTAAACCCAATTACAGTCTTTGCTTCAACTACCTCTCTGAACAATCTCTATTCCATTCATCTGCCACCCACTCCATGAAGAACTTCCTCCAGTCTCTCCTGAATCCCACCCAGTTTCCTTCTGGAGTTACTGTGCCCTGTATCCTCATACTAAAGTCCTTACAATCAACCCTGCTGATTCTCAATTTTTACAAGAACTTGTATGCTTCAATCACTGAAGAAAGTCTTTCAGCCTTACCGTAATTTATTTTCTGTCAGTTCCAACACAGTCAATGGGAATTACTTACAACATGGGTAATATGTACCCCAACCAGGGGCTCAATGGTAGTTACAGCTTTAAGAACTAAACCTAGCAGCATGAAATCCGGAGATTGTTACACTCCCATACAAACATACAAAGAAGCCAGCAGAAGGCCATTTGGTCTATCAAGTCTGTTCCTACTGCAGGGTCCATAGCTTGAGCTAATGCCCCTGCCCTCCCTCCCCACTCCTCCCATCTTCCCAACCCATGATCCTTACTTTCCCCCTATGTCTATCCCAGCCTGTATCAAAGCTGCCCAATGTCTTCAACAAGATTACCTCTTCCAGCAGTACATTCCAAGTGTCTGCCAGCCTCTCTGTGAAGGAGTGCTTCCTGACCTCCCTCCTAAACCTCCCACCCTCCAGCTTAAGACTATCCCTCCTAGTGTTATGGTTGCCACTCAGCTTAAAGGGGACAGGAAATTTGTGCTAATTGACAGCAGTTTATAAAGTTCTTATTTTTCAGAAACGATATGCATTCTCCTTAAGTATCCATATTTAACTGTACCTGAATAAAAAGTGATAGGTAAAACTGTAGTTTGCATGGTTGTGTTTCTATGGGCATCATTCTGATACAGTTCACTTCATGGAATCACTTACATGGAGGTTTTACTGTGTTATGATTTGTGTACAGAATGCTAATTATGAGCTGCTGACATATCAGAACCCTGTTTATTTTTTTTTACTTTATTCTTTGGTAACCAGGTAAGGCTCACTAGACACAAGTGCCTGTTTTCAGGGGCAACCTGGGAGCACTTGGCGGTTAAGTGATTTGCTCAGAGTCACAAAGTATGCACATGGAGGTTGTGAGAATCAAACCCAGGACTGGTTTGCTGGATGTACCAAGGTCGTTCACAGCTCGTTACCCTAACCTCTAAGCTACACTGCCAGCCTTGGTTTAGAGTTCTGTGCACAAACCATGACATAGTTAAAACTCTAAATTACTGGTTCCATCTAGAGAACTGTAATAAAATGCTGCCCATAAAAACAAGACAATGCAAAATACAGCTTTTCATATCACTCTTTATTCAGGTATAGTCAAATATGGTTAATTTAGGTGAATGCATATCATCTCTGAGAATAAGAACTTTATAAAAAGCTGCCACATAGAAATGATTTCCTGTCCTCAACCTCTCCTCATATGCCTTAGCCTGCAGACCCACTATTTTCTTTGTAGCCCTCCTCTGGACCTTCTCCAGCAGATTAATGTCCTTTTTGAGGTGTGGGCACCAGTACTGAACTCGATACTCTAGATGTGGCCTTACCAGTGACCTATACAAGAGCAGTATAACCTCCTCTCTCCTATTACTGATCCCCCTAGATATGCATACCGGCATCTTGTTTGCCTTTGCTGCTGCTTTCTTGCACTGCGTGGAATGCTTCAGGTCACTAGTGAGCATCACTCCCAAGACCTTCTCCTCCTCTGATGCAGATACTCAGACTCCACCAAGGTAGTACTCTGTCCTGGGATTCTCGGCTCCAATATGCCTAACTTTGCATTTCTTGGCACTGAAGCCAAGCTGCCAGATCCTGGACCACCTCCCCAGCTTTTCCAGATCTTCCTGTAGGTCCTGTATCCCTTCAGCTGTGTCCACTTTCCCGCAGAGCTTGGTGTCATCTGTGAATAGGCACATTTTGCCCTTAATGCCATCCCCAGTGTCACTGAGGAATACATTGAACAACACACCGGCTCCAGAACCGAGCCATGCTGGACTTCACTGGTTACCTCTCTGGTACCAGATAACTCTCCCCCACAACCAGCCCCTCTGGGTTCTGTCCCTCATCCAGTTTTCCACCCATCTGGTCATCTCTCCCCCCCCTCCCCCCAACACCAAGATCCACCAACTTCCTGATCAACCCATGCTCCATCTTAGTCTACAGAGCTTGCAACACAGTATATACACAACAGGCAACAAGAACAACCCCAATTAGCAATAAGGTGTAAGAGAAGTTGGGTTAATGCCCTGTTAATCACCCCCTGTGGGCATGCTGTGGCATGAGGTGAAACTCAGTGCCACATGCCCACAGTATGGGATTACAGACACTAACACAACCCCAGGAGTAACTTACTGCTATTACTATAATTTCAGGCACACATTCTTGATCATTAACATGTTTTTGAATACAATTTCTGTCATTTTATAATTTCTTTCCATACACATACTTCTTCAGACGAGGCAGGCTTGAGCTCCCTTCAGCTCTACCCCATCTACCTCCAGGGCTTACCAATGTGGCCTGAATACCACAAAGACCGATTATTCCTATACCCCCCTCCCAATACCAATAGTAAGGTCAGGAAGGGGAAGGCCAACCCCCCCCCCCCAGTACAAATCTAGTCTGTACTGGTGTCTGGTAGGGAATCTGTGTATAGAACATCATTAAAGCCTGCTCTGCCACCATTTTCCACCAGTGTCTCCCAAATTTCCTGCTGGGGCACACACACACACACATCACTGGGTTCTGCAGCAGCCACCCTCTGCCGCTGCTGTCCCGTACTACCACCAGGTCATCTTCTCCCCACCCCACCCCCACAACCTGTGCTCTTTTCTGAACATGATTCACCAGCATGGAGCAAGGTGTGGCGTCCAGTGCCTCTAACACTCAGGACGACTGGGCTGGTCTATCTTAGACGTTTTTAACATAATAGTACTTCTGCATTCAAATTTACTTTTAATACATTAGACAGCTGACAAGGGAAGAGTTACTCATTAGCTTCTGAGTAGTGGTGACTCATGCCAGCCCACTGGATAACAGCTGTTTTGAATAAGGGGTACCACTCTTCATCATCTGTCCAACAAAAAAAGAAAAGGAATTGCCTAGAAAGGTGAAATATAATGATGTGTCAACCGGAATATAATGATGTGTAGACCTGTTGAAAGAACAGACCAGTTAAATGAATAACTGTGCTGTACATATCTTTGGCAGGGTTATTGATTACATGTTATTATGAGTTGACAGAATTACTTAAAGAGCTACTGACGCCTCAAAGAAAATTTTAAAAACCTAATAATTAGGTACAATTCTACTTGCATTCCATTTATATTATATATTTCTCTTCCCCCATAATTTATTACTAAAATATATATATATATATATATATATATATATATGAATGTTGTCCCTTAAGAGTTTACTCTTGAGTTAATTTGCCTGTATAGCTTACTCCTTACTTCAAGTCATAATCCTCTGTTGTGACATCACAGTCTGTTGCCATGGGAGTAACTATGATGTCACAAGCAGTGGTCTATGACTTCAGGTAAGGAGAAAGCAGCAGGAATAGATGAACTCTTCAAAAGCAAAGATCTTGTTTTCATACAGATGACCTCACTACTAAATAATGGGGAGGAGAAATACAGAACTAATGGGAAATACAAGCTGGACAGTGCCTAAATATTATGTTTTGTTAAAGTTCTCCTGATCATGTCACCAGCTCTTAAAAAGTTATGAAGAAATGCTGTGTGCAGGGCCGGTTATTGGGCCAGTCGGTAGCAAGCTGTGTTCCTGTGACAGCAACACAAGTTTGGGGACAAGCTCATGGAGCTGGCTGGGCAGGCAGCATGAGGATGAGGGCCAGTGCTGTCGCACACCATCGCACAGAGCCTGGGAAGGTATGGCGCAGTAGTCTGTTGCATAGGTGACACCCTGTGAACTGCCAGGAAGCCTTCCCTTACAAGGAGTTCACATGCCTATCATGGCCTGATGGGGTGACATAGTGCATCAGGAAAAGTGGGTTGGCATGAAAAATGGGTCCTGAAATATTTCCACTATTCTGTTTATTCCATTTCCAAGGAACCTGTATGAGTGAGGATACAGTTTCAAAATCACAAGATGGGAATTTGTTTTTTTTTTTTAAATGTTACAGAGTGCATCTAACTATATTAGCAAATACAGAATAGTGGATGGATGACTATCCACAACAAGGCTGTTTTTCCATCGAGGGAGTAGATGTCATAGAGACCTCGAGAGCAAAGCTCAAGAGGTCTCCATGGCATCAACTCCCGAGATGGAAACATAGACTTAGTTGTGGATAGTCAACCATCCACTATTCTTTATAGTATATGGTTCCCCCAAATGGACACAAGGTTCATACCTTGTGTTGACACTCCTGCACTGGTCCTCGCTCGAGTCCCGTCCCCCAAGATACCGGTCCTCCACACTGCAGTTACACTCTGTTTCGGTCAAGTCCCCGAATACAGCGGTATTAATCGCTGTGGTCCCACTCTGCTTTCGCCGTAACTGTGCCAGAGATTAAAAAAAAAAAAAAAACCTACAAATTGAGAGTTTGGACACACAGAGACAATTATGGCACTCCGTGTCCAAACTGTCTGCTCGACCAACCGCTCGTTAAGTGAATCTGCCATTTTAGAATGTATTTTTTTAATCACAGACTGTTTCCACCAATCAGGTAGGAGCTCAAGGGGCAACGACAGTACAACTTTTCTGACCTTTGAACTATCCTTCAACAGGATTTGGAAAGCCATCATTTTCCATCCACAATAAACACTAAACATATACTATAATGCAGTAGAGATCTCACGAGTGACATAAACAGCATGAGTATAGATAAAAAACTAATTTATCACACAAGGTCTCCTCTGCATATTTCATTTCTGCAATAGGAGAGAACCTTAAATGATACATTTTTTAAAGCTTTACATATATATATATATATATATATATATATATATACACAATATATATAGATTTATTATTTAAGTCATATGAAGTGAATTGTATGTATGCACTCATACACTAATTGTAACTAATTTATTGTATCTGTATATGTATGTATAATCTTGTGCATTTTTCTGTATATTCCTGTCTCATATTGTATGTAACTAATTCCGGGTCACCCTTGAAAAAGGGACATGGTGTCTCAGCGGGCCTATCCAGTCACCAAAATTCAAATAAATAAATAATTCTAAATCTGTGGGTTTATTGTTTGAACTCGTGGTATTGTATGTTCACCAATCCGGGGTGCCATTGCTATGAATGTGGTGTTAGGATGACAAGCGGGCACTGCGACGTGACAGTTCACTGGTGCTGCAGGACATGCACAGAAATTACAAACCACTGCCGCAGAAGCTCTGCAACAAATAGTAATCCTGCCTCAGAACTTGGTCCCAAAGTGCCACAGAAAATCAGGGCCTCGCTGCCAAATATCCATGGGAAAGAAAAAGTAAACAATTATGTCTATGGTCTCCATGGTCTGTTTTAGTGCGCTTTCAGACATAACTTTTTGAAGAAAACAAGAACTGGTACGTAAGGTGACCTTATCCTTGTGAAAAATAATAAACAAAGGATCTGCAACCAGAACCTGTAACTCCAAGATGCCTCTCGCGAGCGTCACAGTCACTAGAAACAGTGTCTTCCAAGAGAGGATGTGCATCTCACAAGAAGCCGTGCACTCAATGGGAGGCGCAATGAGGGTCTCTAAAATCAAATTAAAATCCCACACTGGAACCGAATCTTGGACCAGGGGTTGCAAAAGGAGGATGCTTCTTAGGAATCTACAGGAAGCCTCTAACTGGGCCACTGTCATACTCTCTGAGGGGGCATGAAAAGCAGACAGTAGTCGTGGAAATTTTTTTTTTTATTATTCTTTATTCTTTTGGTAACCTGTTTTGCTGTTCAATGTCTCCATCAGAGACATTGTAGATGGACTAGAAGGTAAAGTATTACTTTTTGCAGATGACACAAAGATTTGCAACAGGGTCGACACCAAGAAGAAAGTGGACAGAATAAGAGAAGACTTAAAAAAAACTGGAGGAATGGTCAAAGGTCTTGCAGCTGGGATTTAATGCCAAAAAAAATTAAGGTCACGCATATAGGGTAACATGCCAACTAGGAGGTGGCAACAATTCAGCAGAAAAGGGACCTAGGAGTCATCATAACAGATTACCTCAAAGTGGGAAGTCAGTGAGTAAGGCAAGCAAGATGCTGGGCTGCACTGGGAAAAGAATAATAAGTCAAAAGCGGGAGGTAATCTTACCCTCTCTATAGATCACTGGTGAGGCCCCACCTCGAGTACTGTGTCCAGTTCTGAAGGCCCCATCTCAGAAAGGACATCGACCAAGTTGAGGCGGTCCAGAGAAGGGCTACCAGAATGGTCCAGGGCATGCATCAGAAAATCTATGAGGACAGGCTCGGAGAGCGAACCATGTATTCACTGGAGGTAAGAAGGGAGAGGGGGACATGACAGAGATATTCAAATATGTCAAAAGGATTAAAAATGGAGGGGAGGGCAGCTTTCTGCAAAAAAGGAAGAGAGCTAGGATGAGGGGTCATGCAATGAGGCAGGAAGGGGAGAGGCTCCGAGGCAAAGTGAGGAAGTACTTCTTCACAGAAAGAATAGCTGGAACCATGGAACAGGCTACCAGAGGAAGTGGAAGGTGCAAACACTGTGAACACATTCAAACATGCATGGGATAGTCACAGAGGATTAGTGAGACTAGGACAGTGGGGAAGTACGAACACGGGTCTAGCAGGACCTATACTAAGGAAGCAGGAGCTAATTGTTAACGGCAGACTGGATAGACCAGGAGGTCCTTTTCTGCCGACTACTACTATGTAACTAAAACACTATGTGAGGCCCACTAGGACCCAAGTGCCTGTTTTCAAGGGCAACCCAGGAGCACTGGGGAGGTTAAGTGAATTGCTCAGAGTCACACAGTACGCCAAGGGGAGGTTGTAGATTGTGGAAATCAAATGTTTATCAAACTCATTCAAAGCTCATTACTCTAACATCTAGGCTATATTGCCAGCCCCTTTACTGAGGAATATCCTAGTCCTGAGTCCTTAAGGGACAAGAGGTAGTCCAGCATTTTAGGAACTGGAGATGTAAAGGGATTCAGCACATTCCCAATACACAATACAATAAAACATATACATTTTTGTGAATAAGTGTACAGTGTAGACTGCTTTCTTGTCGCCAACAGAACATCAGCCACTGCCAGGGAAACCCCAAAGAAAGAGTTCTATGTCCTCAAGAGACAAGAGTGAAGGTACAGGGACTTCAGAACCCGGTGCATCAGAAAGAACAATTAAGTACTTACTGTAACAGTAGATCTTCAAGAGAATCTCTTCTGTTAGGCCACACCTTTAGAAACATACCCCCAGACTTTCAGTTGAGCTGTCGTCTGGAATGCAGCACTGAAAGATCAAGCTCCAGGGACCCGACAAAAAAACTCCCAGAATCAGTACAAATCAAAACCATAAAAACATTTTTATACAGGAGACTAGAGGAGTTACAGAACTGAATGGAAGCCCGAAAAAAGAAAAAAAATCAACTGCTTTAGCTGCACAGCAGACCAGACAAGTGAAAGACTCAGACTGGTGATTCCAGACTACCAGACATGGCGGAGCCACCACTATCTTCTAATGGACAACCCAGCAATGCTGCAATCCTGGCATAACTCAAAGGATTCAGAGATGAAGTTCGCACCTTTCACACTGAACTATCCACAGAACTGGCTAAAATAAATCAGAAGGTATCTGAATTGGAGTCTGTTCACACAGAAATTGATACAAGAACTGATAGCCTGGAGAGAGTTGTGGTGCATTTAATAAATGAACAAAAGCTATTAACAGACAAATATGAAGACCTTGAGAATAAATCAAGGAGAAATAACCTACGCATTCGTGGAGTACCAGAGGAGGAAGAAGGACATGATATGCTTAAATTTCTGGATACTTTATCACGGGAGGTACTACAACTTGATCCAGCCATCAAACTGGACACAGAATGAGCTCACAGAGCCCTCACCCCGAAACCTCAATATACTGATCAGAGGCCACGCTCTATAGTGCTCAAGCTATTAAATTACGCAGTAAAACAGCAGTTGTTGTCAAGAGCATGGCACATGGGGGGACATTCAATACAAGGGCAGACGTCTATTTCAATAATGACTACTCCCCACAAATAGCAGCAAGGAGAAGGGCCTATGCCCCGATACTTCACACCCTGAAACAGCAGCAGTTGAAGTTCATTACACCATATCCTGCAAAGCTTATATTAATGTTTCCTGAAGGCCCACAAACATTTGAAACTCCAGAGGAAGCCAGCAAAGCTCTCCAGACCAAGAACATCATAGTACCCCAGCGGATAACATCGGAAACTCGGGACCTAGAGGCATTTAAGTCAGGAATCGTGTGGGAGAAGGCACAGAACATGCAAGCCAAAAAGAGACAAGGCTACTCCACATTACAAGATGTTAAAAAAACTTTTACTCAAGTTCCAGAGGACTGCCCCGGATTGACTGTCTGAGAAAGGGGCTCTGGTAATCTTTCCAGCCCATGACGAGAGTCTGGGCATGCACTTACTTTTAGAGTGGCTATTTGAGCCATCTAAAAAACTAGCAGAGGTGGTGTGATGTTATAAGGGCTGAATTTTTGTAATTTAGAATGCTAGTCAGAGATATTAATCAAGGGAAATGGGGACTGAAGTACAGACTCAAGCGATCTATGCATAGTAATCAGATTTCTTTTTATTATTTAATGTAAAAAAAAGTGTCTGGGACAATTATGGTGAAACAACTGAAAACTTTATCCCCCACCATTTATATCTACCTCTGTAAATAGCCTCGGCTACCATTCCTCATTTGTTGACAAGCTCCCCTATTAAAACTAATTTTTAAATAATACTGTTGGGTTCCATGCGGCGAGCTAATTGAGATGCATTCAACTTGACGGCAACACGCCGATAGTCACGTGCCGCAGATATCAGGACAGCGTCAATTTATTTGGTGCAGTCCAGAGCTGCACGTGTTGTTTGCCTGCTCCGTGTTACTAATTTTTGTACATGGTGCTGGGGGCCCACGTTGGCTTCGTGAGCTTCCTCCATAGGGAAATAACATTCATCCCTGCACAGAAGGGAGTATAGATCCCTCCCTACCTAGGGAGTCATTACAAACTTGTTCTGTAATCCATGTAAATAAGTTAATATTGCACTGTTATGATAAGAAACCTAGGCATAAAAGTTACAAATTCTCCCCCGAACCAATATTCTTTTACTTTTGTTGTTACTCCCTCAGGCGAACACGAATTATGATGTGTTAAACCTAGGTGGAAACAATACATGGTTGGGAGTACCACCAAATCACCACTAGAGGGGGATAAATACAGTCATCTATTACTGATCTTTTGTAAGGTATACAAATATGTTATGAACATTTGTGCCATATCTTGTGGGTATATTATTTTGTATATGTTGTTAAAATTAGGCAATGAGGACTCGAACATACAAGAGGCTATTTTTTTGCGTTTGCTTTGGACTGAAACTCCTTACCAGCAATTTGGGCTGAGAATATATGAAGAGGAGATGTTTACTATATTGGGTGACAAGGAGAACAGTAGGAAACTAGGCTTATGCAATATAAAATACTTGTTAATGATACAAAATGGGGAAATCATCACTGACATTGTCCCTTAATATTAATGGGATCCACAGCCCAGTTAAGAGATCCTGTTTGATACAATTTATTAAAAGAGACGATCCTGAAATCATATTTTTGCAGGAGACTCACCTGTCCTCTCCTGAGCATGAAAAATTCACCAAATGGGGGTTTCCCACGGTGACAGCTTCATCTCACAGCTTGGGTAGGAGACTGGGAGCGGCCATCCTGATCAGACGTGGGGTACCATTCGACCTCCATCAGAAGGTAATAGACCCGGAGGGATGATTCGCTACTGCAACGGGCATGCTACATGCTCACCCGGTTACTCTGGCATCCATTTATTTTCCCCCGGGGACCTCAAAGACATTGGCTCAGACTTTTTTGCATGGCTTTTGGAGATCCTCTGGGGCAACTTCTGATGGGGGGCGCAACCTGAATACTACTCTGAACCCTGCAAGGGATGTCTCAGTCCATCTTCCTCACAGGGTTAACCTGCTTCAGAAGTACTTGCGGGGTACAACTGCTTCTTTAGTGCTGGTAGACATCTAGCGTCACTGTTACCCCACACAGAGAGAATATACCCATATAGCACTGGGACCAGGGGTGGCGTCTCTACTAGATTATACGTTTAGCACAGTAGAACATCTAGAAACACTGCACAACGTGTGGCATGGGGTGACCATATTATCAGATCATTCCCCAGTACATGGCAAATTTGATTTGGGCGGGGGACATAAAACGAACTTCTGGCACTTCAACTTGATGCACTTGAGAGCTCCAGAGTTTAATCAAATGGTTAAAGACAGGATCCCACAGATCCTGGGGGAGAATGGTGACCCAGATGTTTCGGCAGCAATTCAGTGGGATACCCCTAAGACAGTGTTACGTGGGGATATTATTGCTTATTCATCGAGGAAAAAATAGAGAGAAGCACAGCTTATTAAGCTCCGGGGGAGTTTAAAGTACTGCAGTCTTTATATGCCCAGAGGAATGGAACTGTAAAGGTACAACTACTAACAATAAAACAAAAAATTCAAAAACACCTAGATCAGAAAGTAGAGCAACAGCTCTTTTATCTCAGACTCGTAGCACATGAGGGGGGCCCTAAAGAAGCCACAAATCTGGCCCGTAAACTCAAAATGCATAAGGCTAGAGCCTGTGTTATGGCCATGCAAGACCCTACTACGGGGAAGCTAGAACATCACCCTAAGATCATTAGATGAGTCATGGCTGAATCTTATTGGGATTTATAGAGAGCAGAGTCTGAAGACCATAGTCAACAAATAGAGGCATGACTTAACTTAAAGCTTCCCAAACTGACTGCCTCCCAGATAGATATTTTGAGAGCCCCTACGACCTTGATTGAGATAGAGGGAGTGTTGCAGACAGCCAAGAACCAGAGAGCTCCAGAACCAGATGGATATCCGTTGGAGTTCTATAAAACTCAAAGAAGAAATACTACCACCATTACTCCAGGCTATCCATGAGATACAGGAAGCAGGTATTCCTCCCCCTTCCTGGCAATACGCAGTGATATCTGCCATACTTAAACAAAACAAAAACCCTACCCTGCCCTCATCATACAGGCCAATTTCAGTGTTAAATTTTGATTACAAAATGTATACTTATATGTCTGTGCTAGCACATAGACTTGAAAACATCATGCCTTTATTGATCAATCATGATCAGGTGGGCTTTATTCAGGGACGACAGGTTCACGATGCAGTGCGACGAACACATCTACTTAAAGAGTACACAGCAACACGTTTGATTCCCCCAGCACTCATTGGATTGGACGCCGAAAAAGCATTTGACAGGGTGGCCTGGCCATTTCTGTTGGCTACCTTGACTAGTTTTGGCTTAACTCTGGAGATGATACAATAATTGCAAAATATGTATAAACACCCTCAGGCTTGCTTAAAATTAGATTGCTCTATCTCTGACCCCTTTCCTCTACAGAGGGGAACTCGTTAGGGATGTCCCCTCTCACCCCTGTCATTTGCTCTGTATCTCCAGCCATTAGAGCTCACCCGGAGATTGAGGGCATACCTATGGGAGGCACAAACCATAACATTTCACTATTTACGGACGACATCCTTCTCACTTTGTCCTCCCCGGATATATCAATCCCAAGGGTCTGGGAACAACAGGAGATGTACGGTAAAATCTCAGCGTATAACATTAACCAACAAAAAACAGAGGTACTACTGTGTAACTACATCCCGTCCCCTGCTTTAAAACGTACATTTCCTCTTAAGTGGCATAAACAATCGATGCGGTACCTTGGGATCCATCTTACTAAAAATCAGATACATGCAGATATTGCAAATTTTGAACCCCTAAACCAAAACATAACTGAGGACCTCACATGATGGTCACAGATACCTTTGAGTTTCTTAGCTCGAATAGAAACTATTAAATACAACATATTTCCCCGGATTTTGTTCCATCTGCAGACACTCCTATTATTTCCAACACAGACTTATTTTCAAGCTTGGAATAGGTTGATCTCTTGCTTTATATGGTAGGGGAAACCTCCCAGGATTCAGTACTCTCTATTACAGTTATCAAAAGACAGAAGTGGGTTAAATTTACCGAATCTCCTGAATTATGCCCGAGCTTCTGAATTAAAGATATTACTCTCCTGGATGAACCCCAATTATATTATGCCCTGGAAGCAGTTTGAGATGACTTGGAATGGCACAGAAGACCTGACTGACTGTCTCTTTGGACATCCTCCTGGTTGCATACCTCTCTCTAAATTCCCACAATATACTGCAGAGGTGTTTACGCAGTGGCTGACTGTACTCAATAAAAGATTATTGCCCATGGAGGCACTTTTTCTGAGATCCCTTGCGGTGAACACTGCCTTTCCACCCAATTCTTTGGACAGATCCTTAACCCGGTGGTATAAATATAATATCAAACATATTTTTCAATTATTAGGCCCACAGGGCCTTTATTCATTTGTCCAGCTCCAGGCTCAGTATAAAATACCCCAGGGCTTCTTTCATATGTGTTTGCAGCTAAAATCTTATTTGCAACCAATGGAGGAAGCACTGGCAGCAGTGGCTGAACCCCCCCACTAATAATAAAATTACTTCTATCACAGAGACAAGGTACCACTCTAGACCACGGTATCAGTCTGGCCTACCTTGCTTTGGGAGAGAAACCAGAAGACTCTACTGGTCAATTAAAGCCCGTTGGTCCTTGGACTGGGGACTGACCTACCAGTTAATAACTGGAAGATGGCCTCCCCACTTATACTTAAGGCCTCAGGATCCCCATATTGGAAAGAGTTTGCATGGAAATTACGATATAGATTTTTCCGCACTCCTGCTGTGGTAGCTAGTTTATAGGTGATCCTGAAGGAAAGTGCTGTAGGGGACATGTGGAGCAGTACATGCAGACCAGACCCATATTTTGGAATTGCAACATGCTGGGTCCTTATTGGGGGGAGTTAGTGCAGGAGCTGGTGGCAATATATGAAAACCCAGGTCATTTTACCTCTGGGTATAAACTGACAGCTACTATCCCATTTGGTCTAAAAGTAGAGAAGAATGTATACCTGAAAACTACACTGCTAATATTGGCAGCAAAAAAGGTAATAACCAGACTATGGGGAACGAACAGGCTGCCAACTAAGGGAGAGTGGGTAAACTTGACAAGAGAGATACATAAGATGGAGAGGATGGCGGCCACAGTACAGAGTGGAGGTATTTGATACAAAGTGGATGATGTATCAGTTATACACTTATTCAGGCTTTGTTCCCTGAAGCTAATCAAATCAATACTGGAGAAATGTTAAAACAAGACTTGTCTAGGTCATGTGATTAATTAGTCCTGATGCTGGGTGAGAGTTTTTTTTTTTTTGTAAAGTCCAATGTATAATTATATAAACTGAACGAATATATCTATGTAAAATGTCTTGAATACTGTATAAATGTCCTCGTGCCTAATAAAAATTTTATTATAAAAAAATAACTATACCCCCGTCAGCACTAGGACCACATGGAAACTTTTGCTAGCTGGGGGCCACCCACGATGACATCATGCATCAGCATCCATATAAACCTGGGCAGTCCCATCTCTCCTTAGTCCTCCGCCGGAGATTAGATACGGAGGACCTCCACCTGTGGGGAACCAGGAGATAAAACCAGTTCAGGCATACAAGGTGAGGCACGGGTCTGGAAATATAATGCATGGACTCAGGCACAATATTTGATGTAACCATCAATGAATCAGAAGGGGGATGGAGGAAGGGAAGGCATGGCCTAATGGAAGATATTTTCTCAAAGATCTACTGTTACAGTAAGTGCTAACTATTCTATTTTCTTTAAGGATATCTTTTCCATTAGGCCACACCTTTGGAATGATTCCCAAGTAGTCCCAAACAGAGGGAGGCTGGTACAGAAATACAGGTTACTCACCTGTAACAGGAGTTCTAGGAATGGTATATGTTGTTCATCCACACTTATTGGCAGGTCCCTTGCCGCTTTAAATCTTGCCGGAAGGTCTTCAAGCTGGCTCCTCCCACCCACCTGGGTGGTAAAACTCTCGGCTCCGCCCCATGACGCCAGATCTAGCCCGCTGGAAGCAGGTTGTGCGTCAAAGCTGGGGAGGTAAGTCGTAGGGAACAACAATACCATTCCTAGAACTCTGTTACAGGTGAGTAACCTGTATCTTCTAGGACATGATATGTTGTTCATCCACACTTATTGGCAGACTCAGCAGTTCTCCGGGAGGAGGGAGGCAAGGCACACCCCTACTTAGGTAAAAAGACTGGAGAACCGAGGTCTCGACCAGCACTCCGCGCGACCCAAGGTCGATGTGGAAGGGGAACGGTAAAGCCTGCTTCCGGGCCGAAGCCCTGCGGATATCCTGGACCGGAGAGTCCTTGGAAGCAGCCACCGATGCAGCGGAAGAATGGGTAAAAAGAGCGCTTATCCCTAAGGGAGGCTCCATGCCCGCCCGCCTATAGTGGAGACCTTTGCAGAGGTGACCCGCCTGCTTGTCTTCCACTGGGCTGCAAATCACCAGATGCGGCTTCAGCCGAAGATGATGAACAGCTGGCGAACCTCTCCCGAACTTTAGCTCCCAAGGGTAGCGTTAAGCAGTTCCTGAACCTGAATACGGCCTCGAGGTGTGAATGGGGATAAACCCCAGCAGAGGCAATATCCCGGAGGAAGACTTGCCACCACCTTCGGAGGACTTGGGGGCGCAGGACAACCTAGTCCCTGTGGAAGACCGGATAGGGAGGTTAAAGGAGCGCCTGGAACTCTCCCTGCCTTCTGGATGGCGGAGTGGCCCCAAGAAAGTGTTCTTCCACAACAGATGGGGGAAACTCGCACCTGTGCAAAGGTTCGGATGGCTTGCTCATGAGCTAAGCCCATACCAGCAAGGATCCCACAGAAACGGGGGATACTCTCCCCAAAAGGGGAGGCGCGATCGAGGCCTAGAAGTGCCAGACCACCTTCTCCGCACCACCAGCTGCCTCCCAGCCCGCACCCGGAAGACAGGGGTGACCCGCAGAAGCACCTAGAGGGTCGTCGGCCGAAGCCCTGGTTTAAGGATGGACCGCACATGGTCCGGAATGCTCGCCCAGGGACGGGGAAGGACACGGCCCTATCCCATCATCAAAAAGGGAGAACTTCTCCCAGAGAACGAGCATCTTGGCCAACTTCTTAGCAGGACGCCTCGAAGGTCGAGGATCTTGCCAAAAGACCCTAGGCCTGGCCCCTAGCCACACAGGGGTCGGCCTACAGGTGCAGGGATTGAAGGTCCAGATGGATAACCTTCCCCTGAAAAGGAAAGACAGGACCGGGCGGACTAGAGGCCGCCTCGGGAGCCTGGGTTTGAGACTGAGGAGAGCTGGATACCAGAACTGGCAATCCAGTCTAGGGCTACCAGCATCACCTGCGTCAAGTCCCTCCTCGCCTTGCCCGTAGGTCAAGGGAAATGGGGGAGAGGCACGGAGGGGCCCGGGGTCCGTGGCCCCGATGGCATCCCCTGCAGCAGGCCTTGCTGAGGGGGTGGGCAAAAAACAGTCTCGCCTGGTATTCTCCTGGAGGAAGAGGAGAAGATCCTGTGCTACCTCCGCAGGGGAGACCATTTATGAGGCGCAGCCTATGCCCAGCACAGAGGCAGCAAGTTAGGGAATCGGGCTCCTGCCATCAAATGGCGGAACCTCGATCACAACAATAACCAATGCGGAGAACTCCTTGCACAGACAAGGGATCGGCTCGAACCTGGCAGAGTAGGTAGCACATGGTCTTGGAATAGTCCTACTTGGACTTAGACCTGTAGACCCCATACAAGCGGAGCGGAGCGTGTCAGGCTAAGCGGACCGCCTGTCTCCAGCGAGCAGGAAGGACATCGACTGCAAGAGGGCCAGAGGCGAAGCACTCTGTATTCCCAAGATGGGCACCCCACCCATCCGAAAGCATCGGTTTGAGAAGACCGCCAACCCAGGGCGAACAAGCAGGATGTTCTCCTGCCGGGTTGAAATGGTCCAAGGAGTCCTCTCAACCCTGGGCTGTAAGTCTTAACTGGTCCAAGGGACGCAGGCTGTGACCTCTGGCTGGCCCCTCCCACTAAGGGAAGGCCGCCCTGAGGCCCAGGAGGTCCTGGCAGGACGTAATTTCCCGGCCAACCTGACCGGCAAAGGAGGAAGAACCTCAGCCCTGTTCGCCCGGAGCCGAGCTCGGACTCAAAAGTCAAGCTTAGTCTCGAAGAAGCTTCACCGCTAAGATACGAGTTCTCACTTGGCTCCCAAAAACAGGAGACCAGTCTGCCTTCCGGGTGGGGTGACATCCGGACCCTTCAATGCCGCAGAGACTGCTGAGCAAAGTGCTAGGAACTAGTAAGAGCTCCCGCAAGAAGGGGTGGAGCCTCCCCAGAAACTGACGGAACGAGGGTAGGTACATCCTGGAGACCAGGAAACAGCTACGCCACGCTCTGAGGATGGATGTCTGAAAAGAGACCATCCAGGTGTGCGGGAGAATGGTGCAAGCCCCGTCCGTATGAGACCAGGAATACCTGACGCGAACCCAGGGTTGAATTGGGGGATCCACAGCCTACTGATCACCTCTAACTAGAGAGCCAGGCATCGGACGACCGACACAGGGGCAGTGAACTCAAGATCCCCATGGGGCAACGGCTCAAAAGGGGACCGCCGCAACCTGTGACAGGATCCACCTTAACCTCCAGAACGAGGTGCGGAGCCGTCCCCCATGGGGAAACCCGGCTGGGACGGGGGCGGGGCAATGCCCTTGGCCCGCCACTGAGCAGGCTTAGAGGGGAAGGGCCGAGGAGCCCCGGTTTCCTGCCTCCCGCTTCCTTTGGAGGAAGACGCTGGTCTGGCAACAGGCCCAGCGCATGCCTGCTGGCCCTCATGCTGGGCCGGGGGCCCCAGGGCTCAGGGGCAAAGGGCTTACAAAGGCTGACGGCTGCCCTGACCCTCCAGGCGAGAGTGACTGAGTCCGGAGTGGCATCGGACTTCGGCCCATGGATGTATCCTCCACCCAGGGCCGAAAAGGTCAGTCCCCAAGAAGGGGATGTCCGCCAACTCGTGCTGGGTTTCCAAAGAGAAGGAGGATAACCTCAGCCACGCCCTGCAGGCGCATGGCCACTGCGACGCCACCGATCTGGCACAGGAGTCGCCTAGATCCAGAGCCGCCTGAGCTGCTGCTTCGCCACCGCCTACCTGGTCCGCACCTGCCGAACCGTGGTCCTGAGGTCACCTGGGAGATGAGGAGAACCTCGTCCAGGGAGCCCAAAGGGTGTGGGAGAAATGTGCCATCAGTGCAACTGAGCTGGCCTGACGGAGGCCTAGGAGGGACGCAGTAAACCTTACGCCAACATAGTCCATCCTTCTGGACTCCTTGTCGGGGGTCTGTCCATCCCCAGCCTTCCAACACATTGGAAAACGCCACGGTGATTACCCTTCAGCCGAGGGTGCTCCGAGAAACCGGGCAGAGAACCGACAGGGATAGGGTACTCGAGCCACCCTGGCCGAAGGCGCAGGGCAGGAAGTAACGCCCATAGCTCCAAGGCTGGGCCCGATAGCCTCAGCCACTGGGAAGGCCTCTCCAGGAAGAACCCCCATCCAGAATTCCATAAGGTAAGGTGCCCAATCGAGGCAGGCTCGAGCTGCATTCCAGTAAATTCTGAAATGAGCTGAAGTAGACCCTTCGAAGACGATGGGCTGTCATCTACTGGATGTTCCTGGGAAGACCAGGGGTCCTCCCTGTTAGGAAACATGGCAGAGCCTGCTCCAGGCTCCGAAGGGTCTGCAAAAAGCTGCCGCAGGCTCGAGGCACTCTTCGTCCGCCGGGGGCGGGCAGGAGTGAGGGGACCAAGTGACCTGAAGGACAGGTCATGGTCTGGCCTGAACTCCACCGAAGGCGGAGGGGCAGCGAGGGTTGGACGAGCAACCGGCCCTGGAGAAGGCTCCTCGACCGATTCGAACGGCTGCCGACCAAGCGGCGGCTGCTTGCTATCCGGAGAATGAATCGGGGTCGACTGAAACCCAAACAACAACTGCTGTCGTCACATAAGTTCCTCGTAACACCGACGCCAACGGCATCAAAAACGCTCATCTGAGGAGGGGGACGAGGAAGAACGGCAAAGCCACTCAACTCGGTGCCTCAACCGAGAACGCCGAGATCGGCGTGAGCGGCTAGACCAAGAGGTTGACCAAGACAGAGACCCAAATCCTCGGGGGGACAGAGGGCGGGCCTGGGAAGAAGCGGGGCGCACCCGCTCCTCCCTCGGCTCGGAAGAAAGGACCGAGGGCTGTCGACCAAGGGGAGGACAGAGTTTCAGCTTCCGGAAGGCGGAAGACGGCATCAACAGACCCCGAAAGACGGGTCGAGAGACTCAACAACGCGCGGCGGGGAACCTGGCCGGCTGACCTGGACGGGGGATACTGTGAGGCCAGTGGCGGCGAATCTTGGGCCGAAGTGCGGCGCGGCGATGAGAGGAAGATCCGCTCCCTCCGACGAAGAATCAGCCTGCGGCCCCTTAGCCATAGGCCGGCGACGGGCTTCCAGGTCCCTCTCCTTGGGAGAGGGAATGACAAGTCCCTGAATGAAGCTGCATGAGAAGAATCCAAGGAGAGCGGATAAGCTCCGCAACTGAGGGGGACCCACCCCTTCCCCGGCAGGATCAGACTGCAGAGAAACAGTCGAAGCAGACACCCGCCGGTCCGATGGAATCTCCAGAGCGGAGAAAACTACCGGATGTCCGGGCCGCGCAGTCCTCCAGAGAGCTGACCGAAAGGGCAGAACAAAAGTTGCATGCCTGAGGATCGTGATCCAAGTCGAGGCAAAAAAAGCACGTGGAGTGCGAGTCCCTCCTGGAGGAACTAACCGTACGCCTCTCGGGGCCGGAAAAAGCCATCGCCGTAGCGAAGAAGAAAAGATTCAAAGGACACTTCAATAAATTCGAAGACCGAACTTTTCAGGAACCAGTCGAAAACGCAGAGCGCTAAGGAGGGAACCTGAGCTTCCAAGTGGTAAGATCTGGAGTCATGGGGTGGAGCAGAGAATTTTACCACCCGGGTGGGTGGGAGGAGCCAGCTTGAAGACCTTCCGGCAAGATTTAAAGCGGCAAGGGACCTGCCAATAAGTGTGGATGAACAACATATCCATGTCCCTAGAATGATGTATAAAAGACAGCAAGCCCTCGCCCAAATCCAGCACATCTACGAGAGACTCTCCACCTCCCTACAGCAGTCATCGATGTCCGACAACACCCGCAGCTCTGTTAAGGCCACCTTCCAGGAGCCCAGAATCACGACCTCTCTTGCCCAGAGATCCTTCCTCTACCGAGCCACAACCTGGTTCAACTCCCTCCCGAGCTGCATCTCCAACTTGCCAAAAATTGGCTCCTTCAAAACAGCCCTTCGGAATCATATCTTTAATACCTGTTGTTGTAGGTGCAACTAGTCCCCTGTTGTAACCTGTGGTAGCCGCCCGCCTTGCCCCCCGGCTCGACAACATCCACTGGAGAGCCTCTCCCTCCCCCAGACCCGCTACTTCCCTACTAGGTCCAAACAGGGATGTAAGCCACTGTCTTCTCTGAGGACCTACTATATTCATTATTGTAACTCACAATTTTGTAACATTATGTTACCTAAGTAACATACAAACTACTATATTATGTAATCTAGGTGTATCTATGTTAAATGTTCCTTTTACTGCACCTGTAATGTTATCCTCCGTTTTAATCTGCACTGCAATAACTGTCTTGATGTCTGTCCTCCCTACGATGAGGTGCCTTTGTAAATGAGTCTCTGACTCAAAGGTTGTAAACCCAATTTGTAATGAATAAAGAATAAAGACTATGCCCAGACTTTTCAGTGAAGTGCTCCACATGGCTGCAGCACAAATCTCAAACAACAGAAGTGGCCATTCCCCTTGTGAAGAACCACAAACCACACAAGGAAGCTCCTTACCGTTCTTCTTATAACAAAACAATCTGCCAACCACTGGAACAGGTACTGTTTAGACAGGGGCGAACAAAACAAAAAGCTGAGAGGACTTTCTGTAGTCCTTTATGTAGTTCACAAAGTATCTCGGTATCCTATGCACATCCAAAGTATGGAGCAGTGCCTCACCCCAACTGGCACATTCCTGTAACAGACAGAAAGGTGAATCATTTGATTCAATGTAAACTCAGATATCACACCTTCAGTAAAGACTCTGGCTTTGTGAAAAATCAAATACGGAAGCTCACTCATTACAGCCTGCAGCTCTGAAATCCTTCAAGCAGAAGTGACCACAACTAGAAATAGGCAGCAGGCATCTTATTCCTGAAAACAATGCCAGCACAGCTTCAGAGTTGACAAGGCCCTGGACAGCGGCAGTGACTGCTTGTGTAGACGACTGGCCTTGGTCTGATGACGATGGCAACATACCATCCATAGTAGCTAAGGCAGCACCTAAGCCAACCCCTTACCTAGATGACTCATTAACAGTCCCGGAGAGTCAGCGGCACAGCAGCAGCTGCTGCGATGCCGATTGATCTCAGGTTGCTGGAGGGCTGACCGGAAGGAGGAGGATCGAGCCGGAGGGCTGCTCTCCTCCTCCGGGCAGGGTAGGCTGCAATCCCAGCCACTTTACTGCCACCTGGGTGACTACAGGTGGAAGTGCAGCAGAACTGCAGAAACTCGAAAGGGAGTACGTCGGCCAGAATCTGGAGCAGTGGCACGTCTCAACGTGCTCCACCTCCTTGGATCCCCTCAAGTGCCAGCATTCAGGGGAGGAACAGGAAAACCCCGCACCAGTCACCGGTACACGAGATCCAGCTGCCCCAAGACTCCTAAACCAGGCTCTCTGAGGGAGCGTCAAGACTACCCGAAGCACACTTACAGACTGTGGGGTGACAGAAAGGGGATCCCCCTCCACTCCCCACCCGGGGGTAAACCAAGATAGGATGGGGCCAGTCTGACAGATCCAGAAAGGAGTTACTTGGGGCAGAGCTGAGGGACATCCAGCCCAGGGCTCCCCAAAGAGTGGTGACTGGTGTGCGGAGAGAAGGGGGAATAAAGAATATTTGAAAAAAAAAAAAAAGCTGGAGTTGGCTGTCATTGATAACACCGGAGCCAGCGATGATGTGACTGATTTACCTTGTCTAACCAGCAACCGGAACACCTCCAGTGAAAAAGACCTTTCTTTATCTCTATGCTTATGCTTGTGCCTGTGCCCATATGACAACGATGGCCAAAATGTCCATCTTTCCTTGTCTCGGTCATTCGATTTCGGCAACCGTTTCACAGCCAACGTAGAGGGAGACACTGATGCTGTGGCCTGATCCTTCTTCTTGGCAGTTAATGTTTTGGAGAAGGAAATTTTCTAGAGCCTTCTTGCAGCTTCGCCTCGTACCCTGATTGAAGCTCTAGCAAATATCACAAGACCTCACGTTGTGAGACAGGCCCAAACAACACATGCAGACTTTGTGGTGTCTTCATTATTTTATCTCTGCACATACAATACTGACATAAACCTTTAGGTGGCATGCAGAAATGACAAAATTCACTTGAATACAAAATAAATAATGACCGTCAATGGCTACTTGGCGACGTTTCCTTCAGCAGGTTCAACAAGGTTGATCGACAGTGGGAAAACAACTGAAGAGAGATGGGGCTGCCCAAATTTGTACATACGCCGACGCATGACATCATCGTAGGCGGTAACTGGCTAACAAAAGTTTCCATGTGGTCCAAGTACTGACGAGGGTATAGTTCCAAAGATATTGCCTAATGGAAGGAAGGCTACATGACAAGTCATGCCAGTCGTGTCCCTGCATGACAACTTGTCCCAGACTCTTAGCTCCGTCATGAATCTGCACTCTGCACATTTTATCCCCAGACAATTCACCCCCAGCGTCAATATTATAAAACAAAGTCATCCAGAGATGAATCGTGCAAGGTGGTGATTCACAACAGAGCTAAGAGTCCAGGGCGAGGTATCGCGCAGTGAAATGACCAGGACAACTGGTACAAGAAATGGAACACCCTTTAAAGAGATTTATATTCAGCTCCATCCCATTTTCTTTACTACTTCATATATTTTCTATAATTAAGTCCCCATTTTCTTTACTAAAGAAAACAACTGCATCAGGGACAGTGCTAACATGCAGCAAAAGGACAAAAGTTGCATCCTTTCCAAAAACTGACGCCTCTTTCCTTTGCTAGTGGGTCCAAATTGATGCATCTACTCTATAACAATATCTAAAGGAAGGGAACATGAACTGTTCAAAATCTGCCACTGATTATGTTTTGACCCAGTACGTTCCCTCTTTAGACCCACATTTTTTACACCAGTGGGTCCAATTTGACCACCATTTTAAGCAAGTCAGCGCTGTCACTGAGCTGCATGAAAACAAGATCTCTGTTCCCCAGACTCCAACTACTCTGGCTGCTTCTCTACATATGACTTCACAATTTCCTGTTTATGACATCACAATCATCTCCACAGCAACATATTCAGATGTCATAAACAGAATTATGTCAAATCAAATCAAACTTGACTTCCATAGCGCCTTTCCAAACCAAGGCGCTGTACATAAAACAAATTGTAGCAAATATAAATAAGGTAAAACAGGGACAATAAAACAAGTTATCCATATTTTGGGAAGGCTAAATCAAATAGGTAAGTTTTTAACTCAGTTTTAAACTTATCGATGGTCAGGCAATCTCTTGTCAGGTGTAGGCAGGCAGCCAGAGTTCAAAGAGCAGAGAAACAGTATTGATGCAAATACCCCTAGAATGAGGGAATAAGGGTGAGAATTACAGTGTAAAATACAAAATATAAGCTACAGTCATGCCTGAATACTACGTTTTTTCAAAGTTGTCTCAGCTGTGTCAGGAGCTCTTTAACAGGTTTTCATGATCCATCCACAGCAGCGCTCTGCAAAGTGGGGACATGAAGAAAACCACTGCACCAGGACAAACTGATGTGTCCCCATGGAACAGATATCTTTGAAGATAGTACAGTTACTCAATAACTTACCGTAACAGTAGATCTTAGAGAAGAGCGCTTGCAGTAGGCAATAACCATAAGAACTAAGCCACCAGGCACCAGGACTCCATGGAAACCTTCTAGGCAGCAGTCTTCAGTGGGGGACCGCCCCCGACAAACGCCGACCAATGATATAAAAGGGGCGGTTCCCAGCCCCGCCTCAGTTCTCCCGCCAGAGACCCGGAGTCTAGAATGGAAGGAGAACCAGGCAGGTTCTCTGCCAGATTTAAACAGCAGAGAGAAAACCAGGAGGAAGAAGGGGGGGGGGGATGCAATGCCTGCTGCAAGAGCTCTTCTCAAAGATCTACTGTTATGGTAAGTTCTTACATAACTGTACTATCTTACTTCGAGCTGGAGATCTTGCAGCAGGCAATAATCATAAACACAGAGTACCAAGAAATAAAAGGATAAGGACTAGGAAAGCCTGGGAGAAGGCTGAAAAACTGCCAACTAAGGACAGGAGAGAAGGTCCTGGAGGACCCCTAGGCTAAAACCAGTCCTACGTCTGGAAGCCACGTCCAAGCTGAAATGCTTGATGAAGGTGTGAACAAAACTCCAGGTAGCCGCTGCACAGATGTCTGCTGCGGAGACATTTCGAAGAGAGGCAAAGGAGGTAGTCAACCCCCTGGCAGATTGGCCCTTTACCGGACCTGATAGGGGCTTGTGGTAACAAAAAAACGATGCAGTTAACCAACCATTTACACAGGGTCTGTTTGGAAACTGGTGCCCCCTGAGTTTTGGGAGCAAACAAAACAAACTATAGATCCGTTTTCCAAAAGGAAGCTGTACGGTTCAGATAGCAACGAAGTGTTCTATGGACGAGAATGTGTAACAATGCTTTCCCCCCCAGTTGGAGTGCTCTGGATAGTAAACTGGCAGAGTTTACCCTAAATCAAGACATCCACCTGTCCCTATTGTGAGTATTTTTCATCTTTCCATTCTAACCCAGACAAACCGCTCGTGTTGTCCCTGTACACAAAAAGGGGGATACCAAAAACAAGGCAAATTACAGACTGATTGCCATTCTCTTTACCTTAAATAAACTGCTCGAGAAGGTCACTGCCTCCCAGGTCTCAAATTATCTGCACCTTCACAACCTTCTATCCCCTGCCCAATACGGATTCCGAACAGGGGCTTCCAGGTAGCAGCTCAACAGATTTCCTGGATAGTGATGTCCCTGGAAGCAGCCACCGATGCAGCGGTATGGCGGGTAGAATGAGCACTTATCCCTCTGGGAGGCTCCATGCCCGCCAACTCATAACACAGACTTACGCAAGATGTAATCCAAATTGTAATAGTCCGTTTTGCTGCAGGTCTGCCAGAAGCGGCTTCAGCGTAGGTGACAAACACCTGGCGAACCTCTCCCCAAATTTCCGCTATCCTCTCCTTGTAATAGGAGAGGGCTCGTCTCAGGTCCAGGGTATGGAGCCTGTATTCAGCCTCTGTGGTGCAATCAGGATAGTATACAGACAGAGTTAACACCTGGTTAAGGTAAAACTCTGACATCACCTTTGGAAGGAATTTCATGTGGGGGCATAGGACAACCTTGTCCCTGTGGAACACTAGATAAGGGGAGTCCACCAAAAGCACCTGGAGCTCCCCTGTCCTTCTGGCAGACATGACAGCCACCAGGAAGGCCATCTTCCATGACAAGTGTGACAACACACACTTGTGCATTGGTTTGAATGGCTTGCCCATGAGTTTTGCCAGTACCAACAGCAGATCCCATGGAAGTGGAGGTTCACGCACAGGAGGGGATGTGTGATCCAGGCCTTTGAAAAAGCACCCAACCACTGTCTCCTACACCATCAGCTGACAGGCTCACGCCCGGTAAGCAGAGACGGCTACTAGGAGCACACTAAGGGTCGATGACCGAAGACCCCTTTGGACAGAGACCAAAGGTAGTCAAGAATGTTAGCCACTGGACAAAACAGAGGGTCCAGGTCCTTGCCCTGACACCAAATGGAAACCTTTTCCATTTGAAGGCATAACATTTCCTGGTCAATTCCTGTCTGGATGCCTCCACCACGGTGAGGACATCCTGGGAAAGACCCAAAGTCTGTAGCTCTAGCTGTTCAGGTACCAGGCAGTGAGGTGCAGGGATTGAAGGTCCGGATAGTATACCTTCCCCTGATATAGAAATATCAGGTCCGGGCGTGCTTGAAGCCGCTCCGGGGGGGCCTGCAGCTGAGGCTGAGGAGATCTGGATACCAGAACTGGCGCGGACAGTCTGGGGCTACCAGAATCACCTTCGCCTTGTCCGTCCTCACCTTCAGGAGCACCTTGTGGATCAAGGGAAATGGAGGGAAGGCGTAGAAGAGGCCTGGAGTCCACAGCTTCGAGAAGGCATCCCCCTGCAGCGAGCCCTGCTCAGGGGGGCAGGCATGAAACAGCCTCAGCTTGGTATTTTCCCTGGAGGCAAACAGGTCCACCGTCGATTTGCCCCAGTAGAGGAGAACAAGGCTGTAAGTTACCTCTGGATGGAGAGACCACTGCTGGATTCTCGCCTCAAGCGCTGGAGAGAGCATCCGCCAGATGGTTTGAGGGTCCTGCTCATAAATAGCTAGGAGATCCGCCTCCAGACAGCTGACAAGGGTCCAGATGCGGAATGCCTCCCTGAAAAGCAGACAGGAGTGCGCGCCACCCGATTTGTTGAGGTAGTACATGGTTATGGTATTGTCCGTCTGGACTTAAACCACTTGACCCTGGAGCTGAGGAGCGAAAGCTGACAGTGCCAGTCTGACTGCTCTGAGCTCCAACAGGTTGATGTGGTATTGGGACTCCTCGGAGGTCCAGAACCCATGGGCCCTTTTGTCCCCCATGTGGGCTCCCCAGCCCATGAGAGGCATCAGTCGTGAGGACAGCTGTTGGCTCTGGGCGGACAAACAGGATCCCTTCCTGCAACAGGTCTGAGGTGGTCCACCACTGGAGCGCGTCCCATATCTTCTGGGTTACAGTGATCAGCTGGTTGAAATGACCGTGGCACTGAGTCCACTAGGCGGCCAGCTCCCACTGGAGGGGGCGCATGTGCCACCAGGCCCAACAGACCAAGGAGGTGCATGCCGCCATTTAACCCAGAAGGTGCAGAAAGTCCCGGGCAGGGCACAATTGCCCAACCAGAAATGACTGGGCAAAGGAGGTGAGAACCTACACCCTGTCCGCCGGGAGCCGAACTGTGGCTTGACGAGAGTCGAGCTCTGCCCCGATGAAGCACATCACCTGAGAAGGCATGAGTTCCAACTTGGCCTTGTTGGGAGCAGGTCTGGAAGGCCAGGTCCCTGGACCTCTCCATCTACTGCTGGGTGGGACCTGCTAAGAGCTAATCGTCGAGCACCCCCCCCCCGATGCCTGAGATGGGCTGCCACCACTGCAATGCATTTAGTGAAGACCCGTGGGGCCGATGACAGGCCAAACGGCATGGCTCAGAACTCCTATAGGGTCCCTCCGGCTGTGAAGTGGAGGAACTGCCAATGTGACGGACAGATTGGGACGCGAAAGAACGCGTCCTGCAGATCCAGTGAACAGAACCACATGTTTCGCTCCATGGATAGTATGATCTGGGACAGAGTGACCATCCGAAAGGTGCGTGATCTGAGGCATTGATTCAGGTCGTGGAGATCTAGAATGGGGCGCCAGCCCCCTTGTCCGCTTGGGCACCAGGAAGTACCTGGAGACAAAGCCTGGGTCGGCTGGAGAATCCGCCACTGGAGCTACTGCCTCCTTGAAGACCAACTGAGCGATGTCGTCTCGGAGAGCCGACTGAGTATGGACAGATACTCTTTCCTCCCAAGGGGCGTAGGCTTGCCTTGGAGGGTGCTGCTCAAATTCCAAAGGCAGTCCCTGACCGACCACTTCCAAAACCCACCTGTCCATGGTGATAACAGACCAGGCGGAAAGAAAGTGGCGGAGCCGGCCCCCCAAGGGAGGACCCAGGGCTGGCGTGATGGGAGAGGGGGTGGTAGTCCCCACCCTGTCACTGAGAAGGCCTAGAGGAGGAGGATCCAGGACCTGAACCTCAGCCTCCTTTACAGGCCTGGGAATGCCCGGGCTTGGGCTTGGGCCGGGCGTGCCAAGCTTGAGCCTGCAGCTGCTGTTGCCCTCCTTGAAAGGAGGGTTGCTGTGCTGCAGGGGAAGAGTGCTGAAAAGGATTCTTCTTCTTCTTCTGCTGTTTCTTGCTTGAAGAACCTTTAGCAGAAGTAGCGTCAAAAGTGGCACTGGACTGCTCAACACACTGAAGGTGACCAGCCACATCTGGGCCGAAAAGGTCGGTGCCCATGAAAGGTACATCAGCTAGTTTGTGCTCAGCATCTGCTGAGAAAGAGGAGAGTCTCAGCCAAGCCCTGCGATGAGAGGCAACTGCAGCTGCCTTCGAGTGGGCACAAGTATCCCCAATGTCCAGGGCTGTCTGAAGCTGCTGCTTGGAAACAGTCCGGCCCTGATCCCAAACCTGCTTGACCGTGTTCTGCATGTCCGTGGAGAGGTGTGGGAGGACTTCATCCAAAGACCCCAGAAGGGCATGGGACAAGTGTGCCATGATGACAGCCGAACTTGCCTGACAAAGGCCTAAAGATGAGACCACATAGACCTTTCGAGCCGAATGATCCTAGAATTTGGATTCTTTTTCGGGTAGATGGTCAGTGTCGAGCAGTGGCGGTCACTGGGCTCTCAGCCAAAGGGTGCTCTGTGAACCCTGCAAGGGACCTCATGGGCACCGCATACTTGTGGGCCATGCGGGCAGACAGAGCTGGACAGGAGGCAGGGCACTACCAAAGTTCTAAGGCCGAGCCAATTATGGCCTCGGCCACAGGAAAGGCCTTAGTCAGTGTATCCCCTCTCTTGAGGATGTCCATCACAGGGTACTCTGCCTTTTTCTGGATAGGTTCCAGATGCATCCCTGTAGACTCAGAGATGAGGCGAAGAATGCCCTGAAAGGACGAAGGACCTTCCTCCATTCTCTATCCCACCAGCCAATTCGTCAACCCCAGGATGAGAATGCAGGCCGGTCTCATCCGAATCCGAGGAATCCGGATACAACGGTCGACCGCCCAGGTCACCTTCGACCCGCTGAGGGTAGTCCGGGGTGTCAGTGACTGAAAAACGCTGGGGAAGCCCGGTGTCTGGTCTATATTTCTTAGAAGGCCCCTCCACAGCCTGCTTGGGGTGGTTCCATCACCGATCAGTGGAGGGCATGCGGCCAAACCAGAGGTTTTGCTGGCTCTCTTGGTGGGGAGCCAACAGTGTCTCAAAGGTTCGGCTTTGGCCTGGGAGGAGAAAGCCAAGTAATGGCCGGGGTAGAAGCCGGGTGTGCCCAGACAAAAATCAGCTGTTGCCACATGAGGTCCTCATAGCGTTGATGGAGTTTCCACCGGAGCTCTCCTCATCCGAGGAGGACGACTGATGGCACTGCTTCTTTTCTGAGCGCTAATGGCTCTTCCTCAGCCTGTCGTTCGAGAGTGTCCTAGTCCTCAATCGCGATCAGACGGGCCGATTCGGTCGCTCGGGAGACACCAGCGGGACCGGTGATTTCCCAGGGTCGGGGACCACTTCCTCGACAGGATTTCCAGCAGGCTGGGTCTCCTCATCAGGGAAAGAAAGGACCGGAGTCCGAGTGAGAGAATCGTCGATCAGGTCAATGACTATTTCAACCTCGTCGATTGACAGTTCGGTCGACTGGCCAGACGGCAAAGCCGAGAAGCCAGTGGCCAAAGAGGCAATTCTGACCAAAGTCGAGACTGCCAGTCCCTGGGACAGAGATCTCTCCCAATCCCAAGAACGTCTTCGCTGAGACAAAGACGATCCCGGGTCCTTTTCACACTTACGGGACCAAGAGGAGAGCGTGCCGCAGGACCTTCTCCTTAGCCGAGAGAAAGGAGAGACTGGCACAACTCTCTGAAGGAACCTGAGAAGGTGGATCCCAGGTTGAGCAGAGCGAAGAAGCTCCAAGAGGAAGATTCCCGGCATGAGCGCTTCCTCCTCCTCAGAAGCTTGCATCGTTCCAATTGCTCAGTGGATCCTGCGGTCGTGGAAACCGCCCACTGAGCCTCCTTTGATTTCATTTCTCCAGCCTCCCCAACTTCAGGCATGCGAGACGGTCGTCGAGGACATTAGGGTGAAATGCAAGACAAAAATTGCACTTCGAGGTGTCACGGTCGACACCCAAGACACATGCTGTGTGAGGATCGGTGCGCGACATTTTCTGTCCACACGAGCACCGGCGCAATCTGGGGGAAGACTTGTCTTCCATAATCGAAGATAAGCAGTCACGATCGCTAATGCGAACTAGACGAATTTTCGGAATAACCAAAGCTTTTGAAGCCTGGGCCTACAAAATGCAGGAGCACGACAGAGGCAACCTGAACCTCCCAGCGGAAAGGAAGATCTGGCGTCATGGGGCGGAGCCGAAGGTTATACCACCCAGGTGGGTGGGAGGAGCCGGGTTGAAAACGTCCGGCGATCTTTAAAGGGGAAAGGGACATGTCAATAAGCGTGGATGAACAAAATATCCACAATCTTAGAAAAAACACTTTCCACGACAGAAAACGTAGCTTGCAATCCACGGCTGATGCAAACGGGGGAGCGTGAGCTTTTCCAACATAAAAAGGAAATCCCATGGAGGAATGGGATGTCTGATGGGAGGCTTAAAGTGCAAGATACTCCGCAAAAAAGCACGGGATACATCCAGCTGAGTAAGGGTTTTGCCCCCTCTGGTGCGTGATATGCTGAAACGGCAGACAGATGCACCTTAATGGAGGAGTAGCTGAGGCCCTGCTCAAACAGAGAAAGGGGATACTCAAGGATGGAGTTCGGGGGACAAGAAAAGGGATTAAGCTGGCATGCAGTAGCCCACAGGCAAAATCTTTTACACTTCATAGCATCTGTGGATCTAGTGGAGGGTTTTCTGGCTGCCACCTGGATATCCGCTACTTTATGGGAAACCCCATATCATGCCCTCGTTAGGTCTGCAGTAGCCATGCATGAAGATGCAGGGACTTGAGATCAGGACTGATAAAGCTGCCCCAGTCCTGGGAGAGCAAGTGCGAGCTCAGAGGCAGGGGAATTGGAGGTTCCACGGCCAGTTGTTGAAGTAGCGGAAACCAAATCTGCAGAGGCCGAAAGTGTGCCATTAAAATCATCTCTGCTCCCTCTGCCTGAAGCTTCAGAAGTACCTTTTGCAGAATGGAAAAAGGAGGCAAAGCGTAGCAGAACCTCCCTGTCCAGGAGAGTAACAATGCATCTCGCCAGAAAACTCCAGGCCCCAATTCTAGCAAGCAGAAACTGGGCAGTTTGGCATTGAGCAGGGATGCAAGAAGGTCCAGCTCTGGTCATCCCCATCTGTCCAACAGCTGGTCTGTTACCAACTGAAGGAGCTCCCATTCATGAGCCTTGGACAGAGACCTACTTAGGCTGTCGGCCAACACATTTTGGATGCCTGGAACATAAACGGTGGTGAGTTTGAGGTGATGTTCCCGCGTCCAATACCAGACCCTCATAGCCTCCCTGCAGAGGTGGTAGGAATGCACCCCCCTCCTCCGCTTGCTGATGTAAAAGACTACGGACATGTTGTCCGTCTGGATGAGAAGAGGGACTGGAGCAATAAGGCCACCTGTAAGGCGTTCAGGACTGCTTGCATCTTCAGAATATTGATGTGGAGCAACTGCTCATCTGGTGACCAGATCCCCTGGGTCTGCCTGTTCTCCAGATGTGCACCCCAACCAAGGCCTGAGGTGTCCATGGTCAGAACTTGTCTCAGGAGCTCCTGCCGGAAGAGTACCCCTGTCGAGAGGTTGAGTGGGTCCATCCACCAGGTGAGTATCTCGCAAACCAGGCCGCAGGACCAACTGCTCCAAGTCATCCGACCTCTGGTCCCACTGAACCCTGAGCGTCCATTTAGGGACCCTCATAGGGGAGGAGAGCCATGGAAACCATTGGGATGGCTACTGTCATGTGGCTGAGGAGTGTTAAATAGGTTCTGGCTGGGACATGAGCTGATGATACCACTCGGGCCTGATCCCAAAGGCGATCCCCCCCCCAACCCGTTAGCAGGGAGGAAGGCCTTGCCCTGAACCATTTCCAGGACCAGCCCGATGAACTGGAGTCTCTGACTGAGCCATGGGGACGACTTGGGAATGTTCAGGGTGATCCCCAGCTCTTGAAAGAGCGTAAAGGTGTCTCCGAGAGTGCGGACTAGCTGTTCCGTCATAGGAGCTGCCAGAAGCCAGTCATCTAGGCAGGGAAAGATGTAATATCCCTGGCACCGCAGAGTCACTGCCACCACTGCTAGACATTTGGAAAAGACTGAGTGGAGGAGAGGCTGAATGGCAAGGCTCAAAATGGGTACTGTCGGCCCTAGAAGTGGAACAGCAGGAACGTCCTGTGGGGTGGAAAAACCAGAATGTGCAGGTCTGCATTTTGCATATCAAGAGACCAGAGCCAATCCCCTTGGTGCAGGAGGGGAATTAAGACTTGATAGCGTGATTATCCTGAACCTCTTGTATTTGATGAATTTGTTCAGGGAGTGGAGATCCAGGATGGGTCAAAGGTCCAAGGCCCTTTTGGAAACTAGGAGAAAGTGTGAATAATACCCTTTTCCTCGTTGAGCCGAGAGGACTGGCTCTATAGCCCGCTATGAGGACATGAAGAGGAGGATGACAGGAAGACACTGGTGGAGTATCTGAAGGTATTTGCTCGAACTCTAGAGTATGACATCTCTATGAGCTGTAGAACCCAGAGGTCTGATGTTATTTTGCTCCAGCCCTTGAGATGGAGGGAGATGCGACCCCCTATCACTTCCACCACTGATTCTGCTGTTGTAAGGGGGTCTGGCAAGGAGTCATTGGGATGCTCCAGGAGTAGGCAGAGGGGCCTGGGAGCACTTTGTGGCTCGAAAGGCAGAGCTTCCAGGTGTCTGGGAGGTGGCCCTTCTTTTGAAGTCACCCCTCTGCTGAGGCTAGGTTCAGCGCTGTAGTCCTGAGAGCTTCCGAAATGGCAGTTTTCTGAAGGAGTTTTGGTCCCCTTTGTACATTTTTTGGATGGACCAAATGAACTTCCCAGACGCTTGGAGGCGATTAAATACAGGTTACTCACCTGTAACAGGAGTTCTAGGAATGGTATATGTTGTTCATCCACACTGTCTGGCAGGTTCCTTGCCGCTTTAAATCTTGCCGGAAGGTCTTCAAGCTGGCTCCTCCCACCCACCCGGGTGGTAAAACTCTCGGCTCCGCCCCATGGCGCCCAGATCTGGCCCGCTGAAGCTCAGGTTGTGCGTCAAGCCGGGAGGTCGGGTGGGTCATGTGGATGAACAACACATACCATTCCTAGAACTCCCTGCTACAGGTGAGTAACCTGTATTTCTAGGACATGGATATGTTGTTCATCCACACTGTCTGGCAGACTCCTAGCAGTTCTCCGGGAGGAGGGAGGCAAGGCGCACACCCCGATACTTACTTGGGAAAGAGAGACTGAGAACCGAGGCCCCAAAACCAGCATCCCGGGCGTGACTCAAGGCTCCATGTGGTAATGGTGATGGAGGTGTGTGCTGACTTCCAGGTAGCAGCCCTGCAGATTTCCTGGATAGGGACGTCCCTGGAAGCAGACACCGATGCAGCAGTATGCCGGGAAGAATGAGCTCTTATCCCTCTGGGAGGCTCCATGCCCGCCAACTTATAGCAGAGATCTATGCAGGAGGTGACCCACCTGCCTATCGTCTGCTTGGCTGCAGGTCTGCCAGGTGCGGCTTCAGTGTAGGTGACAAACAGCAGGCAAACCTCTCCCCGAATTTCAGCCGTGTGCTCCTTATAGTAAGCGAGCGCCCTTCTAGGGTCCAGAGTATGGAGCCTATATTCGGTCTCCGAGGTGTGATTGGGGTAGAACATCGGCAGAGTCAACACCTGGTTAAGGTGAAACTCCGACACCACCTTCGGAGGGAATTTCGCGTGAGGGCGCAGGCCACCTTGTCCCTGTGGAAGACCAGGTAAGGAGACTCAATGCAGAGCGCCTGGAGTTCTCCCATCCTTCTGGCTGACATGATAGCCACCAAGAAGGCGGTCTTCCACGACAGGTGAGAGAGTTCACACCTGTGCATTGGTTCGAATGGCTTGCCCATGAGCTTTGCCAGTACCAGCAGTAAATCCCACGGAGGTGGAGGTTCTCGCACCGGAGGGGAAATGTGATCAAGGCCCTTGAAAAAGCGCCAGACCACCTTCTCCTGCGCCACCGACTGCTCCCCGGCCCGCGTCCGGTAAGCAGAGATGGCTGCCAGGTGCACCCTTAGGGTCGTCGACCTAAGCCCTTGACTAGAAAGGGACCATAAATAGTCCAAGATGCTTGACAAAGGACAGGAGGAAGGGTCCAAGCCTGTTCTGACACCAAATGGAAAATCTCTTCCATTTGAAGGCACAGCATTTCCTGGTCGACTCCTTACAGGACGCCTCAACAACATTGAGGACCTAGTCGGAAAGACCCAAGGCCTGGAACTCTAGCAGCTCAGGAACCAGGCTGTCAGGTGCAGGATTGAAGGTCTGGATGGAACACCTTCCCTGACTGACTGAGAGCAGGTCCGGTGAGCTGGAGCTGCCTCGGGAGCCTGGAGCTGAGGCTGAGGAGATCTGGGTACCAGAACTGGCGGGCCAGTCTGGGGCTATCAGAATCACCTGCGCCTTGTCCCTCCTTGCTTTGAGAAGCACCTTGTGAATCAAGGAAATGGGGAAGGCGAGAAGAGGCCCGGGGTCCACGGCTCGAGAAGGCATCCCTGCAGCGGCCCGGTTGAGGGGGTGGGCATGGAACAGCCTCAGCTTCGCTGCTCTCCCTGGAGGCAAACAGGTCCACCTGAGGTGTGCCCCAATGGGAGAACAGGTCTTGTACTACCTCCGCAGGAGAGACCACTCGTGAGATGCAGCTCCTATCCGTCAGGGCATCGGCCAGGGTGTTGGAGGCTCCTGCCACATGAATGGCTACAGATCCCTCAGGCTGCGCACGAGTGACCAAATGCGGAGAGCTTCCTTGCATAGAAGCATGGAACGCGTCCTGCCCTGGCGGTTTAGGTAGTACATGGTCGTGGTATTGTCCGTCTGGACTCGGACCACTTGACCCCGGAGAAACGGAGCAAAGGCGGTGAGAGCTAGGCGGACCGCTCGGAGCTCCAGCAGGTTGATATGGCATCGGGACTCCCGCGGGGACCAGAGGCCGTGCGCCTGTGTTCCCCCAGATGGGCACCCCAACCCATCAGAGAGGCATCGGTCGATAGAGAGACCGTCGGCTCAGGGCGGACAAACGGGATGCCCTCCTGCAGATGAGAAGGAACGGTCCACCACCGGAGAGTGTTCCACATCTCCTGGGTCACCATCACTAGCTGGTCCAATGGATCGCAGCGTTGTGACCACTGGCTGGCCAGTCCCCACTGAAGGGGGCGCATGTGCCAGCGTGCCCAACGGACCACGCTGGTACAGACCGCCATGAGACCCAGGAGGCGCAAGAAGTCCCGGGCAGAGCGCGATTGCCCAACCAGAAATGACTGGACAAAGGAGGTAAGAACCTCGGCCCTGTCCGCCGAGGCAGTGCTCTGGCTCGAAGAGAGTCGAGCTCTGCCCCGATAAACAGAATCACCTGCTTCGCTCGAGTTCCGACTTGGCCTCATTGATAAGAAGGCTGACTTGAGAGCAAACCTGGAGGGCCAGATCTCTGGACTGCTCCACCTCCCTGTCTGAGGGCTATCAGCCAATCGCCCAGGTAAGGGTACACTGGACCCCTCAGCCGCAGGAAAGCTGTCACCACTGCAATGCATTTGGTGAAGACCCTGGGAGCTGGAGACAGGCCGAAGGGCATGGCTCGAACTGAAGAGGGATCCCTCCTACTGGAAGCTTAAGGAATCTCGAGTGACAGACACATAGGACGTGAAAGAACGCTGCCTGCAGGTCCAGAGAGCAGAACCACACTGTGTTCCAGGGATGGTATTATCTGAGCCAGAGTGACCATCCTGAAGGTTCGAGACCTTAGGAACTTGTTCAGGTCGTGTAGGTCGAGAATGGGGCGCCAGCCCCCCGTCCGTTTCGGAACCAGGAAGTACCTGGACACAAACCCCGGGTCTGAGGGAGGGTCCGCCACCTCCCTGATCACCTCCTTTTGGAGGAGGAGAGCGATGTCGGCCCGACGAGCCGACAGTGAGCGCTGGGACCCCGAGGCCCCGATGCGACGGCTCAAGGGCGGGCCTGCTCGACTCCAGAGGCAGGCCTTTTCCACCACCCCAGTACCCACCTGTCCGGTGGTAATAACGGGCCAGGCGGAAAGGAAGTGTGAGCTGTCCCCAACGGGGAACCTGGGGTGAGGTGACGGGTGGGGGCGACACCCCTCAGCCCGTCACTGGGCAGGCTTGGAGGAGGGACCGGCCGAGGGACCTCCTGGGCCTTTACCTCCCTGCTTCCTGTTGGAGGAAGCCCCGGGCTTGGGTTTGGGATGCCAAGCCTGAGCCTGCTGGCCCTGACGTTGCTGGGTCGGACGCGCGGGAGCAGAAGGACGAAAGGGCTTAGGCTGTGGTTTGCGGCCTCTGTCCTTCTGAGCAGAAGAGACCGAGTCCAAGGTAGCACTGGACTTCTCGATCCTCTGCAGGTGACCTTCCACCCCAGGGCCGAAGAGGTCAGTCCCCAAAAAGGGAACATCCGCCAACTTGTGCTGGGTATCCAACGTAAAGGTGGATATCCTCAGCCAAGCCCGACGACGATAGCCACTGCGGCCGCCACAGACCTGGCACATGAGTCCCCAATGTCTAAAGCAGTCTGGAGCTGCTGTCTGGCCACTGCCCTGCCCTGGTCCCGCACCTGCCTGACCGTAGTCTGCAGATCAGCGGGAAGATGAGGACAACCTCATCCAAGGAAGCCCAACAGGGCATGAGAAAATGTGCCATGAGGACGGCCGAACTGGCCTGGCGGCGGCCGAGAGAACGAGCATAGACTTTTCGCCCGGCATAGTCCACTCTTGACTCCTGTCGGGAGGTTTGTCCACATCCCAGCGTCTCGGCACGCCGGAAAACGCTGTCGGTAACCAACCCCTCAGCCGAGGGGTGTTCCGAAAAACCGGACAGGGAACCGGTAGGGACCGCATACTTCCTGGCCATCCTGGCCGAAGGTGCAGGACAGGAAGCAGGGCGCTGCCAGAGCTCCAAGGCCAGACCCACTATGGCCTCGGCCACCGGAAAGGCCTCCGTAGGGGAATCCCCTCGGTCCAGAATCTCCGTGAGGGGATACCTGGCCCATTTAGAAACGGGTTCGAGCTTCATCCCGGTGGACTCGAGATGAGCCAAGCAATCCTAGGAAGGACGAAGGCCATCGCCCACCCGACTGTCCTCCTGAGGACTCCAAGTCCATTCGCTTGGAGAAAAGGGAGGAATCATCCTCGGACTCGGAAGAGTCCTCAAAGAGCTGCCTCGGGCCTGAGCCACCCTCCACCTGCCGAGGTCTATCGGGAGTGAGGGTGACAGAGAGCCTACAGGGCAATCCCTGAGCCGACCGAGAATTTTTGATCGGAGCCCCAACTAACGGCTGTGGAGGCGGAGGCTCCACCGGAATCGGTGGGGCAGCTGGAATTGGCCGAACAACCGGCCTGGGAACAGGCTCCTCAGCTAAAACGAGAGGTTGTTTCGTCTGGCCCGTGACAGCCACTTAATGGTCAAAGACGACGGCGCCGGCTTATTCCCGGTCAGAAGGAGCTGTTGCCACATGAGTTCCTCATACTCTCCGACGCAACTTGCGCCAAGCCTCGCCTCGCCGAGGAGGAGGAAGAGGATGAGCGGGCGCGCCCGCCCGCCGCGTGCCGGACCGACCGCCTATGACGGGCGGATCAGCTGGACCGTCAAGACGTCCGAGATCGAGAACCCCGGCTAGCGAGGACGGGCGGGAGGTGTCGCGGGGAATCGGCACTCCCCTCGGTTCAGACGATTCCACCGAAGGCTCCGGAACCGGAGGCACAGACGAGCCGACGGGATCCTCAACTCCCACCGGGGAACCGGGGAGAGGGGATTCTCAGCTTCTCCAGCCGACAACCCGTCCAACGGGTCGAGAAAAATCTCGACCGCGTCGATGGGAGTCTCGGCCAACTGGCCTGACGGGGACACCGTGAAGCCAGTGGCCGAAGCTGAGGGGTCGACCAAGTCGATTTACCGACAACTAGGGAGAGGGATCTTTCCCGCCCCAAGAGCATCGACGTGAGACTTAATCTTGTCTCTCTTTTTGGACCGAGAAAACGGTCCAGAAGAAGTTGGACCCTCACCTTTTGTCGAGAGGGTCAGACAAAGCTCCTTAAAAGAAGCCGAATAAGAGGCACCAGTTGTAAACGGGCAGCACGGTCTTCGAGGACGTAGGCCGAAAAGGAAGAGCACAGGTCGCAGGCCTGCGGGTCGTGCTCAAGGCCCAAGCAGTAAACGCACGTGGAGTGCGGATCCGTCCGAGACATCTTCTCATAAGGGCATCTCCGAAACCGAGTCGATTTGTCCATCGGAGTCAGCGAGGAGAGAGACCGAAGTCTTTTAGCAAAAACATTTTAATTTCAAAAGTGAAGAATTAAGAACCAGTCTTATACGCAGAGCGTTAAGGAGGGAACCTGAGCTTCCAAGCGGTAAGGAAGATCTGGCGTCATGGGGCGGAGCCGAGAGTTTTACCACCCGGGTGGGTGGGAGGAGCCAGCTTGAAGACCTTCCGGCAAGATTTAAAGCAGCAAGGAACCTGCCAGACAGTGTGGATGAACAACATATCCATGTCCCTAGAATCAATTTTTCTGTCTTGTCTCCAGAAAGGACTGAGCCCTTAAAGGGGAGGTCCAGAATGCCAGACTGCAGATCCTGGGAGAATCCTGAGATCCTAGGCCAGGTATGGCACTTGAGACAAACACCAGAGGCCGCTGCTCTGGCAGCCATATCTGCAGTGTTGTATGAGGCACGCAAGACATGGGTGCCTACATCCGACCTCAATTTGAGGAGGTCCAGGAGTTCGTTTTTTTGTGCCAAGTCTGGGAGGGCCTGTGCTATTTCAATACCTTTCTCCCACAGGGCATTCTGACACCACCGTGTATGTTAGCAAGTTGAGGGACCTGATGGAGCAAGTGGAGGATGAAAAGACCTTTTTGCCTATCTGGTCAATGTATCTGGACTCCTGGTAGGTGGCTGAGTGCTTAGTTGCTTAAGCGCTTAAGCTTCTTTGCTCTGTCATGAGCATCTGTGATCACCATAGAGTCCACTGTAGGGTGTTTCACCAGGAAAAGCTCTTCCCTAGAGGCTCTGTACAGCCTATCAGACTTCTTGGAGCAGCAGAGGAGGTGGAAGGATGTTTCCAGGTTAACCCTGTCAGGTCCTGAAAGGTGTCCACTAAAGCAGGCACCACTAGAGACTTGGGCTCCTTTCTCAGCTATTTAGCCAACCTCCGCTTTTCCGGGTTCAGGTATTCCGTCTCCCATCCGTTGAAAGCCTGTATGTGCCTCAGGATGTCCATGAACATTGGATTATCAGGGGGTGACCTGGGGGTGTCCTTGTTATCCAGTGAAGAAGAATGACCCCTAGGATCTGAATGGTCCAAACCCAAGGACACAGAAAGTACAGTTATGTAACAACTTCCCGTAACAGTAGATCTTCGAGAGAGGCTCTTGCAGTAGGTATTCACATGTAGCACTGACCCGCCAGGCATCAGGACCCCAAGGAAAAATTTCTAGCTAGCAGTTTCTAGCGGGGGATCGCCACCACGTCAGGTGACCAGCGTCATGTGACATCAGTATAAAGGGGCGATCCCCCACGTCCACCTTCCAGTTCTTTCCCGCCCAGGGCCAAAAGAGGCAAGATGAGAGAGAAGAGGATATTTTCCCTCATGGAAATGGAGCCAAAGAAGCTTAGGGGGATGGAGGGCGGGAAGGCAATACCTACTGCAAGAGCCTCTCTCGGAGATATACTGTTGACGGTAAGTTCTTACATAACTCTTCTATTTTACTTCGAGAGGGCTCTTGCAGTAGGTATTCACATATAGGACTGAGTCCTAAGCAGTCTGGAACAAAGAAAAGCACTCGGGAGGATAGATATCCATAGCATGGACCCTCAGGCTGAAAAGGATCTCATGAGAGGAGACCTTGTAGCACAGCCAACCCGAAGCCTGCTCTACGGCGAGAGGCAATGTCCAAACTGTAGTGTTTTGTAATGGTATGGACAGAAGTCCAAGTTGCGGCTGCACAGATGTCTGCCGCTGAAACATTCTTGAAACAAGTCACAGAGGTAGCTACTTCCCTGGTGGAGTGACATCTGACTTGACCCGGCAGGGTCTTGTACTTCGTCGTAACAGAAAGTGATACAATGAGCCAACCATTTGGATAGGCATTACCTAGAAACAGCACTGCCTTCTCTTTTGTGAGCAAGAGAGACAAAAAGCTGATCAGTTTTCCTGAGATCCTTCATTCGAGTGGTGTAGTATCTCAGTATTCTGTGAACATCCAAAGTACACAAGAGGTACTCCCCTTGACTGGAGTGTTGCGTAAAGAACGCGGGTAGCTCAATGGATTTTTCAGCGTAGATTTAGCCACCACCTTAGGGAGAAATTCAGGGTTGGTATGTAGAGCCACACGTTCCTTGTGAAAAATCAAGTACAAGATTTTGCACATCAAAGCCTAAAGCTCAGAAATGCGCCAAGCAGACGTAATGGCCACTAGGAACGGAGTCTTCCAAGAAAAGAACTATAAATCGGCTGTTGCTGCCGGCTCAAAGGGAGGCAGGGTAAGCTTCTCTAGAATAAAATTCAAGTCCCAAGGAGGGGCGGGAATGCAGATGGGGGGGTCTCAAATGGAGAACCCCTCTGAGGAAGGTCTTGGAGACTTCCAACTGAGCAGAAGTCCTGTCCCCGAAGGAAATATGGTATGCTGAAATAGCGGCCATGTGGACCTTTAAGGAGGAATGGCTGAGACCCAGATCGAAGAGGTGACGCATGTAGTCCAGGACTTTATTGGTTGGGCATGAGAAAGGCTCGCAGGCTTTCTAAGTGTCCCAAACAGAGAACCGTTTCCACTTCATGGCGTAGGTGGACTTGGTGGAAGGCTTTCGGGCCTCCACCAAGATGCCCGCTACGAGCTGAGAAACTCCTAAGCATGCTTTTGCTACGTGTGCAGGAGCCATGCATGTAAATGAAGGGATATGAGACCTGGATGAACAAGGGTCCCCTGATTCTGGGTCAGCAATTGTTGCGACAGAGGAAGAGGAGGTTCCTCTGAAAACTGTTGCAGAAGAGAGAACCAAACTTGCCTAGGCCAGAAGGGAGCGATGAGAATCATTCGAGCTCCCTCCAACCTGAGTTTGTTCAGGACTCTCGGGATTAAGGGAATAGGAGGGAAGGCATAAACAAATCTGTCCCTCCAACCGAGCGGCAGAGCATCCCACCAAAAAATGTCGCGCCCTGGAGCAAGCGGGCAGAAGGAGGGAAGTTTTGCGTTTTGAGAAGAAGTAAAGAGGTCTATACGAGGTGTTCCTCAACGCAGAAAGATGTCATTTATGACTTCTTGATCCAATTCCCATTGGTGGGCCCTGGCTGAAGACTGACTGAGGTGATCCACCAGAGTGTTTACCACTCCTGGGACGTGAACTGCAGTCAAGTGAAGGTGATGCTGGGATGCCCAACTCCAGACTCTCATCGCTTCCCAGCACAGAGGGCAGGAACGCGTTCCTCCCTGCTTGTTGAGATACCAGGCTACATACATCTGTTTGTATGAAGAGATGACCAGGAAGGATAATGGATTGGAGAGCCTGAAGGGCATAAAGGACTGCTCTCAGTTCTAGCACATTTATGTGCAGTTTTGTTCGAACTTCAACCAGCTACCCTGAGTCGCTTGGTTGATGGTGATACCCAGGCTGGTGAAAACCTGCAGGGTAAGGTAAAGAGAGTGCAGGAGTTCCTCCCTGGATGGGGCCGCCAGGAGCAATCGTCCAGGTACAGGAATACCTGTACCCCTGGGTACGCAGGTGGGTCACACTACAAACAAGCATTTGGTAAATACTTGGGGGTGCCGAGGAAAGACCAAATGGGAGGGCCTTGAACTGGTAGTGGTCCCCCTGAAAGCAAAAACGGAGGAATTTGCAGTGTGAAAGGCATATGGGGATATGCAAGTAGGCATCCTGCATGTACAAAGCACATAGCCACTGCCCCTACCGAAAGAGTGTTAGAAGGTTCTGTAAAGAGAGCATTCTGAAGCATTGGTAGTCCACGAACATGTTCAGGGAGCTGAGATCAAGAATAGGCCTCACATCTCCCAACTTCTTTGGAACCAGGAAGAAATGTGAGTAGTAGGCTGTCCCCCAAAGACAGCTGGGGATTGGTTCTATCGCCGCCTTTGAGAGAAGGGAGGTGATTTTGTCTAGGTCCAGAGGAAGATGTTGCGGGGAGTAAGACAACCCGGGGGGGGGGGTCTTCGGGGTGATTTCTGAAGAAACTTGATTGGGTGTCCCACTGATATCAACTGGAGCACCCAAGCATCTGACGTTATCCTCTCCCAGCCCAGCAGATGGAAGGAGCATCTGACCCCCTACCGGTTCCTCTGGAGCCTCCAGAGGCAGTGGGAGAGGCGGGAAGTCAGGAGGTGTTGGGCAACGCAGCAGCTGAGGCTCCCACGGCTTTTTTCTAGGGGGAGGCTTGGTTGCTGTAGGGGCGCCCGATGCTTGTTGGCCCGTTTGCCCTGTGGTTTTGTTTTTTGTCAGTTTCATCTACGAAAAGAATGCCACTACCCTTGAGTTGGCCTGTACACAGAATCTACAGACCTGACTGCAGTGCCCTTCTCCTGCAGGTCGGTAATGATGTCCTTGACATCACCTCCAAACAGTACCGAACCCCTGAAGAGAGCATCCTGGATAGCAGATTGCACTTCAGATACCAATCCTGACACACAGAGCCATGCATGACGCCGTAAGCCTATGGCGAAAGCCGAGCTGCTTCCGGCTGTGTCCACTGCGTCGTAAGTGGCACGAAGTATGTGCCGACTGGCCGAACAAGCAGAACGGACAAGATCTGCCACTTCCTGCTTGGTCTGAGACTCAGGAAGGGAGTCCAGTTTTGCTTCCACCTGACTAAGAATGGTCTTCTGAAAGTCCCCTAATATCCAGGGTAGAAGAGGAATAAATCTTCCCTTATTGGTCCAGAAGCCGTGTCTCCTTGTCAGGTGGGGATGAGCTAAGGTGTTTTGGGTTAGCGGAACAGCCGTGAGCGGCACTAATGACGACCGAATGTGCCTTGGGGTGTAGGTTTAAAAAAATCTATGCCCTCGGGAGCCTGATATAGCCGGTCTGCCTTCCTCGGAAGAGGGGGCTAACGTGGAAGGTTGTTTCCAAATAGTGGATACAAGGTCCGAGTGAGGCTCTATCCAGGGTGGAATCAACGTAGGAGCAGTCTCGGGCAAATCCAAATGAACAGCGAGTGTCCCGACTTACTGGACCCGCTCAAACTAGAGGACCGCATCCCGGGAGCGGAGGCCTCTTTTTCCCCAGAGGCTCCCGAAGGGCCCAAGCGCAAGCCAGACTGGAGGGGTGACGCCTTCTTGGACACCACCAAGACAGCCGTCATGGAGCGATCCCCCGGAGGGGATGTTACCTTAAGTGCCGCGACTCCCGCCAGAGCTGTGGCTGCCTTGGAAGCTGTTTCCCGCTCCCAATGCTTCTCCTTGTCACATTTCTTCTTGTGACTTCCAGGGGAAGTGGACCCCTTCCTTAATTTCTTTAGCTCTTTCTCCATGGTTGCCATTCTTTTCTTGAGGGTATGGGCTTCCAGGGACTGCTGCCTTTTTTTCCAGGTAGCGGAGTTACATTTTTGGCAGTGTTGCACTTTTCCACGGAGTGGTCTCCACCCAGAGGCACAAGGAATGGCCATCCTTGTGTGGCAGTTGAGAGCCACACAAGTCGCACTTATTTTTATGCGATTCGGAGGGTGTCGAGGACGAGATACACAGCGAATCGATAGTTATCGAGAAATAGAGAAAAAAAGGTCAAAAAGTTCGAAAACTAGACCGAACGACTGACGAGCACCGAATTCTACCGCGAGAAACTTTCACAAACCGGTGGTGGGAAAGAACTGGAAGATTAGCGTGGGGAACTGCCCCTTTATACTGAAGTCGCATGACGCCAGTCACCTGACGTGGGGGCGGTCCCCTGCCAGAGACTGCTGGCTAGAAATTTTTCCATGGGGTCCTGACGCCTGATGGGTCAGCCCTATATGTGAATACCTACTGCAAGAGCCCTCTCAAAGTAAGATCTACTGCTATGCTCCACCAAAGAAGAGGACGAATAGCTAGAGCATCATCAGCTATGGGACTGGTGATGGCTATGGGACCAGCGTCCACTGTGGGAGGACCGGCAGCTAGAGGAACAGGAGTTTCTGCCGTGATGTTGCTCTTTGTGCCGGGGTGTATCGCAGTGATCTTCAGGACTTGGAGAGTGGCTCTTAGGGGGAGAAGTCAGTTGCCTGTGCTCCTGAGCCATGCCATGATCCAGCTCCAGTACCGGTTCAATAGTGACTGGTTCCTTAGGGGGGAGGTAATCTTTGACCTGATTCCACCAAAAGGAGAAAAGCTCCTGGATCTGTTCTTTGGAGAACTGCAGGGCTAACGGACTGGCTGGCAACTGTGAAGCTGGCATCGGTTTAGCTGGCGTCAGATCACCCGATGTTAGGGTGTCCAGCGCCTGAGGCGACAGCAGAGATGGGAACCCAATGGGTTGATTAGACGCCATGTCCTGCCCAAGATCTTCAATTGGTGAAGAGTGGCCCAGCGAGGAGGGCGAAGCCCAATCCAACGTCCGAGAAGGCGTGCTCTTAGCGGACAGCTGCTTAGCGGTGTCCGGTGAGGAAGCAGCCAATGTCTTGGCCAGAGCCTGGGTCGGCAACGGCGAGTCACACCTGCCCCTGAAAATGGGTAGTCTTCTCCAAGGCCCTGGATGAGACCTTTGTCTGGACCATTTTGGCAGGCCCTGGAGCATTGCTACCCTTCTTACAGCTGGTCCCGGCCCCTAAGATGAAGGGTGACACTTCTGGTGTGGTCTTCCCCTTACGAGGCATTAGGGAAGGGTCCAAAGACCATGACCCCGATTTACCTCCGCCTGAAGCCAGGACAACAGCGGGGGGCCGGGGTTATCGACTGCCCAGAGAAGCTGTGGATAGGCCGGGAAGAGTGGTCCGAGAACCCATGGGACAAGTAACCGGACAAAGACTTGTTGTGCAGTGGAGACCTAGCGCTGGAGCAACCCCGGGACTTTTCCAGGTCTTTATCCAGGTGTTTGTGCTTCCCTGAATCCTTTTTCTTCTCCTTGTGTGGCTCAGAAGTGGAGGAGGCGGAAACCAACAAGGACGAAGAAGGACTTTTCCCCACTGGCTGTCTCTGCTTTTCTAGGAGGTGCGTCTTGAGGGCCTAGATCCGTGTCCGGGAATTGAACGCCTTGCAGTGTTCACAGGCCGTCGTGTCATGGTTCAGGCCTAGGCAGAAGAGGCAGGCCTCATGGCCGTCCTTTGGCAGCCTCTCTCTTGCTGCAGGCGCACTTAAGATTTTTTACGATCCGTGGATGAAACAGACGACACTGGATAAGAGGACATGCAGAAGGTAAATAAATTTGGAAATTTTTGCCAAAAAAAAACCAAAGAAATGCTGAAGACGCAAAGCAGTCAAAACTGTTGCGAAAGGGGGGAGGGGGCACTAGAGAGACATCTTCCAGGCTGGACGCACCTCTCTGAAGCTCTTCACCTCGAGGTGCAAAATTGTATTAAAAAGTAATCAGAAACTTTACAGAAGCTGTAACATAACTGAATAGCTAAAGTCAAGTTGAATCGAATTAACTAAAATTTAAGGATGGTGCGACAAAGTGCAGCACTAAGGACAATCAAAAGAGCATTTCCAACTGAGTAACAGCAAGGCCCCAGGACCATCGCAAGGCAGTAGCAGTGGATCAAGAGATACACTGGAACCACCGTGGAAGGCCATGATCGAGTCCATGAAGGCCATGGATTCAAAAATCAAGAGGACTCTTCAGAAGTTGGAGTCACACGAGGGGGCAATTCAGAAACTAATTGGGACTATGGCTGATACAGAAAAGCGCTCAATTTCAACACTTACGACCTTGGCTACCCTCACCAAAGAGAACAGTCCTCTTCCTTCCAGGACGAAGACAACAGAAAATGAAGTGAGCTCTGTAAATAGTCGGATGGTCGGAGTCCCAGAAGGGGTTGAAGGTACCACCCTACAACAATATCTGACTGCCTGGCTACAAGAAAAATTGGTGCAACCAGAGGGCTTCTCCTGGTCATCACTCACTAAAGCATACCGAGTGAACCTCGAGTCCGGCCCACTACACCGAATGTTCCTCGTACTCTCCTAATTAAATCAACAGGATCAAAGATCAGGGATGTAATAATCTAAGCAGCAAGGGCTGCATACCCATTGGAAATTTATGGCTCAGACATCAATATCTATCCCGATCTGTCTTTTCCAAACGAGGGCAAGATGAAAGGTGCTTGACACCGTTTGGCAGAGACTGAGTGCGCTGGGCATCATTCATTTCTTTTCTCTGCCTACACGCCTCAGAGTAGTATACCAGGGCAAGACTTGGCAGGTTTAGCAATCCCCAAGATGCAGGCAGGTGGACTGAGAAAATTGAGCAGGAGTTTACAGAGCACAGAGAAGAACCCGACCAAGTCTAATTACCCTCTGGAGCGGAAGACTGATTCGGTGATTGAGGCTTACAGACCGGAGCAGGTTTGGGCTTCAACGAAGCTACCCAAGTTTTTCTCCCATTCTACTTCAAAGGACACAACGGAAAAAAAACAGGTTACTCACCTGTAACAGTAGTTCTAGGAGTGGTATATGTTATTCATCCACACTGTTTGGCATGTCAATTTCCCCTTTAAATCTTGCCAGAAGTCTTCAAGCTGGCTTCTCCCACTCATCCAGGTGGTATATAGCTCGGCTCCGACCCATGATGCCAGATCTTAGCCCACTGGAAGCCAGGTTGTGTGCGTCCGCAGCCAGGGAGGTCGGGTGGGTACGTGTGGATAAGCAACATATACCACTCCTAGAAAGTGCAGTTACACAAAGACTTTTGCTGTAACAGTAGATCTTCTAGGAATGTCTCTTGCAATAAGTCATTTACTTCTGGGCGTTCCCGACAGGTGGTGCTCCAGCACGGAAGTCTCTTCCAGCAGTCTCTATACCAGGGACCACTACCTCACTTTCTATAAAAGTGGGCGGTCCCTGATAAAGTACAGTTACGTAAGAACTTACCGTAACAGTAGATCTTCAAGAACAGCTCTTGCAGCAGGTTACACCATTAGGACTGAAGCAGTCAGGCGTCAGGACCCCACAGAAATCTTCTAGCTAGCAGTCTTCAGCGGGGACTGCCTCCGAACGTCGGTCCCGCCCCCGACGTCAGGTGTAGTACATAAGGAGGCGGTCCCGCCAGAATCCCCAGTTCTCCCGCCGGAGACTCCCGGCCGCTGGATGACATCAGAAGAGGAGACTGAGGACCCGCCATCAGATGACCAAAACTAAAGACAGACTTTCCCAATCCGAAGGATGGGTGTTTGGTAGGACCTACTTCCTCCAAGGGGGAATGGTGGGCAGGAAGGTACCTGCTGCAAGAGCTGCTCTCGAAGATCTACTGTTACGGTAAGTTCTTACGTAACTGTACTATCTTCTTCGAGATACAGCTCTTGCAGCAGGTTACACCATTAGGACTGATTCCCATGCAATGGCGACAATGAAAAGCCATCGGGAGGAGGAAAGACGGAGATTAAAGCCCCTTCTAAGCCTAAGACAGAATTCCCTGGAGGACGGCTAGGCTGAAACCAGCCCTTCGCCTTGAGGCGATGTCCAGGCTATAATGCCTGATAAAGGTATGCACTGAGCTCCAGGTGGCTGCAGCACAGATAGCTGAAGTGGACACATTTTTCAGTGCTGTGAAGGATGTAGCCACTCCTCTGGTTGAGTGGCCCTTGACCGCTCCTGGCAAGGGTTTTCTGCGTTTATCATAACAGAAAGAGATGCACTGAATAAGCCAGCGTGAAAGGGTCTGCTTCGAGACGGGGGACCCTTTCATCCTCTCAGCGAAGGATACGAACAGCTGCTCTGCTTTCTGGTGCTGTTTGGTTCTGGCCAGACAATATCTGAGACACCTCTGAACATCCAGGGTGTGAAGCAGTGCTTCTCCGCGATTGGTGTACTTGGGAAAGTACACTGGTAAATCAATGTGCTGATTAAGAGTAAGGGCCGAAACCACCTTAGGCAGAGACTTAGGATTTGTCCTCAGGGATACCCTGTCATGGTGAAAAATTAAATAAGGCTCTTTACACATGAGAGCATGTAATTCAGAGATTCTTCTAGCCAAAGTAACAGCAACTAAAAACAACGTTTTCCACAACAGGAAACGTAGCTCGCAATACACGGCTGGTTCAAATGGTGGCAGTGTAAGCTGCTCCAGGACGAAGGGCAAGTCCCAAGGAGGGACGGGGTCCTTAATGGGCGGCCTAAGGTGGAGGACCCCCCCTTAGAAAAGCACAAGTAGCATCCAACTGGGCCACCATGCGATGGCCTATGGGGGCATTATAAGCTGAGACTGCACAAAGGTGCACTTTGATCGAGGAGTAAGCTAGCCCGGATTGAAAGAGAGAAAGCAGATACTCCAGAACCAGCTTCTCAGGACAGTCTAAGGGCGAGAAACCGCGTGCTTGAGTCCACAGGCAAAACTTGCGCCACTTCATGGCGTGTGTTGCTGGTTTTCTGGCGGCAGAAAGTACATCTGCCACCTCTTGCGAGACCCCCGTGTCGCAATATGGCTATGTGTCTAGGAGCCAGGCATATAGGTTCAATGAATGTAAGTCCGGGTGAACTAGTGAACCTTCCTCCTGAGACAACAGGTGGGAGCTGATTGGCAAGGGAAGCGGAGGTTCCCGGGACAACTGATTCAGAAGCAGGAACCAAATTTGCCTGGGCCAAAAAGGCACTATCAAAATAAGCGTCGCATGCTCCCTGCGAAGTTTAAGAACTCCTCTCTGGATCAACGGGAAAGGAGGGAAGGCATAGAGGAATCTGCCCGCCCAGGAGAGAGACAACGCGTCTCGCCAGAAAACACCAGGCCCTGGATCTAGCGAGCAAAAACTGGGCAGTTTTGCGTTGGATAGGGACACGAATAAATCCAACTCTGGAGTGCCCCATCTGTGAAACAGATCCTCTGCCACCTCCTGAAGGAGCTCCCACTTGTGGACCCTGGCCTGGGAAAGACTCAGGCTGTCTGCGACAGTGTTGTCCACCCTGGGAACGTGAACTGCAATGAGGTTTGCACCTTGCTGTATTACCCATTCCCACACCCTCATGGCCTCCCTGCAAAGGGGGTAGGAGTGTGTGCCTCCTTGTTTGTTGAGGTAATACATCACCGCAGTATTGTCTGTCTGCAACAGAAGAGTACTCGGTGGAATCTCCGACTGAAAGGCTTGCAGGGCATAAAGGACCGCCCTCATCTCCAATATGTTGATATGGAGAAGAGATTCCTGGGCAGTCCATGTTCCGAGACCTCACCCCATTCAAGCGCGCTCCCCACCCGAGCCCTGAGGCGTCTGTGGAGAGGGTTATCACCGGGGCCGGCACTGTGAAGGGAACCCCCACAGAGAGGGTTCCCGGATCTAGCCACCATTGCCAGTCCCGAACCACGGTCTTCGTGATTCTGACTGGATGCTGCAGATGGTCTTGCCTTTGGTCCCACTGCACTCTTAACATCCACTGGGTTACCCACATGTGGAGTCTTGCCATCGGGACTGTTGGAATAGCCGCAGCCATGAGTCCGAGCAGGCAAAGGACCAATCTGGCTGGGACGGTCTTCTTCGCTGATAGGTCCCTTATGAGGGATCGGAAGTGCTCGGAACTGATAATGGCGGCCGAGAAACTCGAAGCGCAGGAACCTTCTGTGCGCTTGAGCAATAGGGATATGCAGGTAAGCGTCCTGCATGTCCAATGACGCCAAGAAAGCGTCCTTCAGCATGGGGATTAATCCCAGAAGGGTCACAATGCGGAAGCGCTTGTAGATGACCGACCAAGTTGAGGTCGCTGAGATCCAAGATTGGACGGAGGTCCCCTGTTTTCTTTGGAACCAGGAAGAAGTGTGAATAGTAACCTGGTCCTCTCTGGTTCTCTGGAACGTGCTCCAAAGCTTCTTTCTGTAGAAGCGTGAGCACTTCCTGCCATATGAGCAGGGCGTGCTGACCCGAATAACGGGAGAGCAGAGGAGGCCTTGTAGGGGGGTTGTCTACAAATTCTATATAATGGCCTTTTTCGACCAACTGTAGCACCCACCTGTCGGTGGTGATCGACCGCCACCCTGGCAGGTGAAACACAGAAGTAGACGGCAGATAAGGACCGCAAGGCCCATCCAGTCTGCCCATTTCTTTTTCTATCTTATAAATGTGCCATCGGCCTTCACTCTGTCAGTGGCCTATCTATTCATAGTCATTTGTATTGCTCCCTTATGCCTATCCCATGCCTGTTTGAAGCCCTGCACTGTATTCATAGCCACCACTTCTTGTGGTAAGCCATTCCATGCATCCACCACCCTTTCTGTGAAAAAGAATTTCCTCACATTCCCCCTTAATCGGCCTCCTCTAATCTCATGCTGTGTCCTCTTGTCCTGCTATTTTTCTTATATTTAAACATGTTAGACTCTTTCACCTTGTTTATGCCCTTAAGGTGTTTGAATGCCTCGATCATATCACCTCTCTCCCTCCTTTGCTCAAGGGTATACATATTGAGCTCCGTTAATCTGTCCTCATATGTCTTCTGATGCAGTCCCTGCACCATTTTGGTTGCCCTTCTCTGGACTGCCTCAATTTGGTTAATGTCCTTGTGAAGGTGTGGCCTCCAATACTGCACGCAGTACTCCAGATGGGGCCTAACCAATGTCTTGTACAGAGGGATTATTACCTCCCTCTTACGACTTGTGATACCCCTACTAATACACCCTAACACCCCCCTAGCCTTACCTACTGCTTTAGAGGTCTGCTTGGATGATTTTAGGTCATCAGTGATGATGATGCCCAAGTCTCTTTCTTCCTTTGTGACTGCTAGCAACTCCCTCCCAGCCTATAAGTGGCTTCAGGGTTTCTCTTCCCTATGTGCATGATTTTGCACTTCTTTGCATTAAATCCCAGTTGCCACTCTTCTGACCATTCTGCTAGTTTATCCAGATCTCTTCTCATTCTGCCCACCCCATCTGGATCATCTACTCTGTTGCAGATCTTGGTGTCATCTGCAAACAGACAAGCCTTACCCTCTAGTCCATCTGCAAGGTCACTAATTAAGATGTTGAAGAGGACTGGCCCCAGGACTGATCCCTGAGGTACCCCACTTGTGACTTGCATCTCTTCTGACTGTATACCATTTACCACCACTCTCTGTTTTCTGTCCGTCAACCAGTTTGCCACCCAGTTGACCAACTTCTGACCCACCCGAGCCTACCCAGCTTATTTATCAATCTTCTATGTGGAACAGTGTCAAAAGCTTTGCTGAAGTCAAGGTAGGCGACATCAACTGCTCCCCTTGGTCCACCACTCTGGTTACCCAGTCAAAGAAATCTATGAGATTAGTTTGACAGGACCTTCCTTTGTAAACCCATGCTGTCTTGGATCCTGTGCCCCTATGGATTCCAGGTGTTGCACTATCCTTTCCTTAAGGAGTGCCTCCATAATCCTGCCCACTACTGAGGTAAGACTGACCGGTCTGTAGTTCCCCGCCTCCTCCCTGCCACCACTCTTGTGGAGCGGGATCACATGAGCCCTTCTCCAGTCTTCTGGGACCTCTCCTGTGCTCAGAGACTCACTAAACAATTCTGCTAATGGCTCTGCTAGTTCCTCCTTTAGCTCCTTAAGTACCCTGGGATGTATGCCATCAGGTCCCATTGCCTTATCCACCCTGAGCTTAGCAAGCTCTTGTAGGACCCTTTCTTTTGTGAAGGGAGTAGTGCTCACCTCCTCCCCACTGTGTCCATGATGCTGAGCTGTGGGCCCTGCCCTACCTTCTCTTCAGTAAATACTGAAAAGTATCTATTTAGGATAGATGCCTTTACAGGGTCCTCCTCCTCACATGCTCCCTTTTCTCCATTAAGCAGCAATACCCTCTGGACTTTCTCCTTTCACTAATGTATCTATAGAAAGTCTTGTCACCTTCTTTTACTGTTCGTATAGTGTTTCCTCAGTTTGGGACTTTGCCTGCCTTACTGCCTTACCTGCTTCCCTTAGGGCAGTTTGGTATGCCTCCTATCTTCATCCCGCTGTGTTCCCTTATATTTCCTGAAGGCCAGCCTTTGGCTCTGACCTTTTCTGCTACTGTATTTGAGAACCAAAGTGGTTTCCTTCTTCTTTGCACTTCCTTTTCTGTCTGACACAATGGGATGTTGCTTCAAGTATTGCATCCTTAATGCTTGCCCACTTTGCCTGTACCCCTCACCTGTGTTTTTTTGCCAGGGCTAGCTTAACTCTGTTGGCCATCTTATCAAAGTCAGCTCCTCTGAAGTCCCATATTTTGCCTTGGAATGGGATGATTTAGATGTAGTAGCCAAATTGAACCATACCATGTGATGGTCACTGGCTCCAGGTGACCTTCTACCTGGAGATCTGTGATCCCTTCTTTGTTAGTCAGTACTAGATCTAGGATAGCCCTGTCTCTTGTGGGTTGCTGTACCAGTTGTTTGAGGCCCTCCCCTGCAGGGAATCCACTATGAGTCTAGTTCTGGCAGATGTTCCTGCTGGTATTGACCAATCTGTATCCAGCATGTTGAAGTCTCCCATTATCAGAACCTCCCTTTAGCTGTCATGTTTTGTATATCTTCTAACAGTAATGTGTCTATGTCCTCCCTCTGGTCTGGGGCCTGTAGACAACCCCAGTTCTTATGGCTGTCCCATTTCCTATTTCCAGGGTGACCCACAGTTCTTCTGGCTCCTTATGTGTATTCTGAATTTCTGTAGCTTTGATATTTTCATTAACATACAGGCCACTCCTCCCCTTTGCACCTCGGTCTTTTCTGAACAGTACATAGCCAGGTACTGAAGTCTCCTCAAGTGTGGTTACTGGTAAACCACGTCTCACTAATGCTACTATGTCCAGTTTAGCCTCTGACATTATTGCCTGCAGGTCTGGGATCTTATTTCCCAGGCTGTGAGCATTTGTGTACATGATTTTCCATTGGCCAGATTTTGGTGTGTTAGTTGTTGGGTGAAGTTTGGCATTACCCCTGTGCATCGTATGGGGAGACAAACCTTTTTTCTTACCTGGTGATGCAAATGAACGGCAAACATGCTGAATTCCTGTTTGACCACTAGCTGAGGGGGGAAGGGTGTTCTTCCCATTCGACGTATGGGGTGCTGCACCCCTCTCCCCATTTGCTAGTTTAAATATTCTGCAAAGACGTCAAACTTCTGCCCCAATGCACTGACTCCCTCTTTAGTCAGATGCAGTCCATCAAATTTAAAGAACTTTCGCTCCCAGAACTGTTGCCAGTTCCCACAAATCTGTGTCCTTTTCCTGGCACCAGTCCTTGAGCCACGTGTTTAGCTCCCTATCTCCCTTCTCTGACCTTCCGTCCATCTGCTCCCTTCTCCCAGACTGGCAGGATCTCAGAGAAGGAGATGCCGGAGAAATAGATGATAGTTTGTCACCCAGCCTAGTCAGGTGTTCCTTGGTCTCCACAACTGACCGGCTGGCGAGATCTAGTCCCTATGTGTACTAGGACATCAATGTTTTCTCCTGCTTTGTGAACAATTTTAGCAATGCGGTCAGTGTCTCTCCATGCTGATGTACCTGGGAGACATCTGACCATCACCCTGGCTGGAGATGGGTATCAACTCCCGAATCATGGAGTCTCCTATGATCAGAAGTTTTTGGATTTCCTTTGTGCTTGTTTAGTTTTGGTTCCTGATTTGGGTGAGTATTGTTGTGCTAGCTCCTGTGCCGCAGTGTCCTGCTCTGCAGTGTCTTCTGCCTCTTTATTTGATTTCAGAGATAGAGGCAGATACCTGTTTGTAGTGTTTATATGGTTTTTGGAGGTAATGTGTTGGAGAGCAGAGAGTGATGGGGCACCTGATTTGCTCCTCCTAACCACCTGCCAACCTCCTGGACCAACTACCCTCTGCGGTCGAGGTTTTTCTGTTGGATGCTGGGGAAATGGCGGGTGGTTCTTATAATGTATTTCCTCTTCAATATGAAATTGAGGCGTGCAATCCTGCCCATGCTGCCCGGAGCTGAGCCCTAAGATCTCCAAAGGCTCCAGCATGTAGGACAGTGTCCTAAATCCTGTAAGACTGTCCTTCTGAAAATTGTTCCACAGTACCTGCAGTTAATGAAATCCATTCCAAATAAGTTGCTGGGTTTGTAACCTAGTCAGAGTAATTAGAAGGAAAAAAAGAAAAATGCAAGTAATGGTTTAATTGTGCTTTGTTTAACTTGTTATAACAAGTTAAATTACTAGTGCCCTGTAAATGAGATCACCTTGTGGAGGCCCCACTGATCCGCCCCTTCCTGCTCTGCCACAGGAAATGTCACAACTGTGGTACCCTATAAAAGGAGTGTAGCGTGGGGTGGTTGGGGATGGGGGTGGGTGGCTGGGCCCTTCCCCTGCCTAAAAAGAAGAACCACGGACGAAAGAACAAGGAGGTAAGAGCAGAAACAATCAGTCAACAACAAATGCAGTAACCCTGAAAGCTTATCCTAATGTTAGATAAAACTGTAAAACCTGTAAAGCACCACCTGTAATAATTTCAGAGAAGATATACCCTGTAAGAAACACTTTGCTCCAGAGAAAAATAAAGCAGTAACAGAAGATATACCTTGCAAAAGACAATTTGAATCAGAAGATTACAGCAGTAATCTGTTAGCACACACCTGTAGGCACACCTTGTAATAATGCAGAAGAAGGTATACCAGCAACAACAATCTGAATCAGAGAAAAAATAAAGCAATGAAATGTTAGCAACAAACAGTAGCAATGCGACCCCCGACCTTTGTTTCCATTGATCCTGAAGAGGGGCGGGGGCCGGAAGGAGTCATGCTTTGGCAGCATTGGATCCTGCAGGTTGGGCCGACTTGGTAGTTCGTTGGCCTCTGCCTAAGGATGTCTTAGCCTGGGCTTTCCGAGAGAAAGAACCCCTCTGTTGCTGGCCGGAACGAGGTTGTTGCCTCTGGGTCCGGCTGCGAAAATGACTCTGGTTCCTACGAAAGGAACTAAGTCTAGATCTGTACATGGCATGGACAGATCTAATAGCTTTCCCGGCTTCCTGCAATTTGGTGATCACATTTTCCGAGGCTTCACCAAACAAAACTTCGCCATGGTAAGGAGCGTCCATAATATTTTTCTGGACGTCCGGGGTAAACCCGGAGGCACGGAGCCATGAGTGCCTCTGGAGACACATGCCTGAGGCTGCCGCTCTGGCCGAAGAGTCCGCAGAGTCATATGCGTCTCGGAGCACTTGGGTCCCCACGTCTGAACCCGCATCGAGGAGCTGCAGAAGTTCCTCCTTTGGCCACCGCCTGGCAATTTCTCCACTGAATCCTGTCCCTGTTCCCACAAGGCGTTCTGGAACTGAACCATGGGTCAGATAATTCAATGATCTAATGGCTTAAGTGCGCATGCGCGTGCGTACCCAGCACGCCCCAATTGCTTGGACTCGGTCTGGTGGCTGCGTGCTCAAATGTTGCGTTTCTGAGACCGGTCATGAGAGGCTGTAATGACCAGGAGTCGGCCAGAGGATGGTTAGCCAGGTACTGGTCCTCCTTGGGGCCTTGTACAGGTGGTCAGCCTTCTTCGGCATTGCCGGGGTCGAGTGTGGACGCCCACGCTGCCTTGGTGACGCCCACAAAGGTGTCCACCAAGGGTGGCACTACCACAGGCTTGGGGTCTTTTTGCCGAAGGTAGCGGGCAAGGCGTAGTCTTTCCGGGTCGAGTTCCTCGGCATCCCATCCCATGTTCTCTTGAATATGTCTCATTTCGGAGAACGAGGGGTCATCCGGAGGAGACCTAGGGAGGTCGCATGGGTCCGGAGAGGGGATGCTGATTGGTGAAGGAGACCTGGAGCATTCAGAAATGTCAGATCTGGAATCCTCCGTAGACTGTGAATACCGGCGTCTTCTGGGTCTCTTGGGGCTGGGTGACCCTGAAGAGGATCTTGACGGAGGCCTTCTCTTCTCCAAAGATCTGCCCCTAGGAGGTGCTGCTGGCTCCTGGGGAAGGTGCTCGGCCTGCTGACCCTTAGGTAAGGGGGTGCAGGCGCCGGTGGTGCTGCAGGTGCGGGAGGAGGCTGCGTGGTAACCACATCCTTTTTGATGGTGTCCCACCAGAAGGTGAAGAGCTCCTTCACTTCTGACAAGTTTAGGCCCGACGACGGACCGGGCGCCGGTGGCCGGCTCCCCGGTGTCTCTGGTTCTGGAGAGGGTTCCCGTGGGAGTTCGACAGATCCGGAATCACCCGCCTGGTCTTCGGGCTGGGTAGACTCCTCCTCCGACAGCGCCTCCTGACCGACGTCAGTAGGCGGTGGTTATCTGACGCCGGTCCCCCCCCCCCCGGCATCATGGGAGGTGAATGCCTGACCGGCGACGGGTGACGAACGGTCGCCAGTTCCCTGGAGTGCTTGTGTACCTTGGCCGACGTCGAGTGGACCGACGTCGGGTCCGACGTCCGCTTAAGGGAGGTCAGCTCCTTGGTCTTGTGTTGGGGAGGCGGCGGGGAGACTGGCCGGACGTCCGAGGCTGAATGCCAGGAAGACTACTTGTGGGACTCCCCAGACCTGGACGATGCCTTAGCCAAGGAAGCGGGCCTGGAGGTCTTGGCAGGCCGCAGAGTAGAAGATCCACTGACCGTTTTGACCACAACCAGGGGAGGCTGAGAGTGGGCCCTCAATGGAGAGCGGTCTGACCTAGAGCCGGAGCTGCGGGAGTCCGAGGCCCTGGAGGGGGATCTGGGTCTCACCTTCTCCCGTTGCTTCTCACGGTGCCTGTGAGACTTCCCTGAAGATTCCCCTTTGGAGGAAGGTTCCATGGTCTTAAGTTTTTCTTCAAGGAGGAAAGCCTGGAGGGCCTTCTGTCAGCGGATTCTCGTTCGGCTGTTAAAGCCCCGACAGAAGGAGCAAGCCTGGGTATCGTGGTCCGGGCCCAGGCAACGAACACAGGCCGAATGAGGGTCTTTGAAAGGAATCTGCTTCCCACAGGCACACTTCGAAGAATGGCCCTCCACTGAAGTTGAGGAGGACATCAGACGAAAAAACCGCTGAAGAGTACATTTTTTTGAAGTTTGAAAGGATTAATAAGTTTTCCTGGTCGTCACGCGCTAGACTAACCGAGAGGTCGAGACATGCAAAGTCGACGGCGGGAAAGAACTGGGGATACTGGCGGGACCGCCTCCTTATGTACTACGCCTGACGCTGGGGGGCGGACCGACGGGCCAGAGGGCGTTCCCCGCTGAAGACTGCTAGCTAGAAGATTTCCGTGGGGTCCTGACACCTGACGGCTTCAGTCCTAATGGTGTAACCTGCTGCAAGAGCTGTATCTCGAAGAAGATTCTCCGCTCCCCACCGGTTTCAGCTCGGAAGAGAGGGACCGAAGGGAACCAAGGTGCCGAAGCTTCCCAATCTTACATCGTTTTTCCTGTTACATAAAGGCAGGGGGATGGAGGGAGGGAAACTACTTACTGCAAGAGACATTCCTAGAAGATCTACTGTTACAGCAAAAGTCTTTGTGTAACTGCACTATCTTCCACGGAATGGTCTCTTGCATTAAGTCATTACTTCTGGGAGATTCCCAAGCAGTTATGTGGCAGTGGGTGGTCACAGATGACATTCTGCCAGAGGTAAAATGTGGTCATGAGACCAATGAATGCTAAAATAGCATATCAGTTGAACAAGGGAATCATGATTCACTGTGTTATGCATCTTAAAACTAAAAGGAATATGTCAATAACACTGAACAATTATGTGGCTTCAGTGATCAGCAGGGAAAGTACATTCTGAGTTAAAGGCAACTTTGTCTTTAATTGTAACAATATCTTGAGTAACACAATGTTATCATTTAGAGATGCTACAAAGTAGCAAGTAAAGACTCCCACTTTTTTTTTTTTCCAAGACTAGTCAGTACTGAATGTATCCATTTGACAAACTAGGATACTCCTGTAACAGAACATGTAGCAAATGAAAACAATGTATCTGTGACCCAACAAAACGAAGCAGTGGTTAAAAGACATTTGTAACATGGCAATAATCGGAATGCCGAACTCGGGAGCCGCAATTGGGTGACGCGCATCACGAGGGCAAAGTCGGAGTGGGTATTAATCCAGCATAACCGCCGTGTTCAAAACTGAAGTACCAGCAGCAGCCAGACAGCTAGGTTAGCAGCACTAAGTAGAGGTGGGTATCGAATGTCAGAGAGGCAAGTGTGGGACAGGGAGACTAGCTAGAGAGAGACAGAAACGGGGGCCGGGAGAGAAGCAGCCGCGCACAGGAGCAACAGATAGCACAGTCAGCACCACAAGCAGCATCAGACGCAGTGGTCGACATCGGACGAGTGTCACAGAAGCAAGGGGAAGTGACCTAGCCAACATGGTAATTTCTGAGCGGACCACACACCGCAGCGAGGCAGCCGTTCACCGCAGACCTCCAACGGCCAGTATGACAGAAATACCTGCGTAGACCGCCACATTATTTGGACTGCCATGTGAGCCGCACTGTTTTGTTTAAGTAGAGCTACTCAATGTTTTCACTGCATCAGCATATTAATGCTGTAGTGTTACACGGTTTGGAAGTGCAGTAAAAATCTTTGCTAAACACACCGACTCCCTGTGTAATGTTGTTCTTACGATAGGAAATACTGTCCTCGCGACTCTTGTGCTCGGGCAGCCCATGTTACAAGTGCATTAAGCCACTCCGACGGTGGCATCTAATGCGATTAATGCATGGTTGGGCTGTTGACAACCCTCCAAACCATGCATTAATCCAGCATTAGATGCCACCTTCGTCGTGGCTTAATGCTTACATAATTTCTGTATATGTACTCACCCCATTTGATATGATCTTTGTTCAAAATCAAGGGAAGTCTGCGGATAGCAGTGTAAGACAGAAGAATATAGTCCATAGTGGAATTAATTGAGTCTCAGCATGTGAGTTAACAGTGGATGGACCTGCCGCGGGCAGAACATCCTGTGTACCACAGGTCAAAAGGCATCTCGATGGAATAGTCATGATGGTCTATAAACAGTGATATCTGAGAAACTGGCTAGATGTATTGAGCCGATGTGAAGAACAACAGTCTTGTTTGTGGCCCCAAAAGGTTCCCTGACGTGAAAAAGAGGGGACCGGGGCGGATTCTGGAGTCTTTAATGAGGGACAGAAGCCCCGGGTTGGCTTCATTGGGGTCCTCGTTACTTGTTCTCTGCCCTTAAGGGTGTCACGTGGAGTATAACCGAGTCCAGTTTTGTATGAATAATTATACTGAAGGCATGGTTTTTTGGTACATGTATTGTACTGTTTTCAGTTGCCTGTCTGAGGCTTGTAGGTTCTCCAGTATCATTTGAGCCCCTGGTCCAAAAAGATGGTCTCCTGAAAAGGGGGCATTAGCCACTTTGTGTTGAATATCAGGTGCTAGCCTGAAAGTCAGAGCCATGCCTGGCGGCATTTTAGAATACTGACCGCAGAGGTTCAAGCCGAAGCATCGGCAAGATCATATCCTGATCTTAATAGATGTAAGCTGCTCACTATCAGGGGATGCAGGTAGCTTGTGTACAACTTCCTCAGCAGAAGTGCTCCTCACCGTGCGCAGATATTGCAGCATGCGCCCCATATTATTTATTTATTTATTTAGTTGTTTAACCAGGTATAGCACACTAAGCTGAAAGCTTTTTTTACCGGGGCGACCTGGGAGCACAAGGAGGTTAAGTGACTTGCTCAGGGTCACACAGTATGCAAGTAGTTGTTTAACCAGGTATAGCACACTAAGCTGAAAGCTTTTTTACAGGAGCGACCTGGGAGCACAAGGAGGTTAAGTGACTTGCTCAGGGTCACACAGTATGCAAGTAGAAGCTGTAGGATTCAAACCCAGGTCTGGTCTGCTGGATGTCACCAGATTTGCAGCTCAGAGCCTTAGACCACTGCGCTATACTGCCTCCTATCATATAGTTAAGTATTCTGATATTTACTGTGTTTACAGCAAACACTCTCTTCCCCATATGGTCAAAACGTTTATAATCTTTCTCTGGAGGTATTGTACTTGTATGTTTAGGCTTCCCAGTGTGGTTGTGGCCAGCCGCAGTAACCACAGAATCCGCCACTAGCATATTCATTAAATATTGATAATCAGGGGGAGCCTGATACATCCCGTGGGCCTTTCTAGATAATTCCTGTGCTGCTATGGTTTGACTCCAAGTTTCAGTAATAGCATTTCTGAACGTAGGTATAAAAGGAGAGCTAGCCCGAACTGGGTCATCCGGTAGGCCCAGATATTCAGCCATATCTTTACTTAATCTCACCTGTTCTGTTGTGATAAATTCCATTGTTTTTTGTATTTGTAGCATCATTTTGGGGAACGAGGGGTCATCTGGTGGAGAAATGAACTTTCAAGGGCTGTAATAGCCCTTTGACCCAGTAAGAGGGCACCTCCAAAGGGGAGTCATATCCTCTTGTGTCAGGGGAACCATCTTAGGTCCTATGAGGGTTCTGATTCCTATGATAAGCTGAATAATAGTCGTCTGAATATTCAAAAGGAGGCAGGATCGGGGAGCGTTCTAGCTCCGTGCGTGCCTGTTTTGATGAAGGTGGCTAGATCCTTTGTGTTTGAGGGTTATGCCCCGGAGTGAGGCTATGGTCAAAACCCATAGAATCCAGTACTCTATTTACTATTTCTTCAATATCTGGAACTTGTGACGATGGAATTGCCAAGTAAGCAGGTTCTGAATCCAGCGTACATGGGGACAAAGGATCAATTTGCGCCTTTCCGTAGAGTGATCCGGTGTTTCTTTGGCAACTTTGCTCATTTCCAACGGGGCTGAGAGCCCCACGTGGGAACGACAATGAGGCTGGGAGCCCTCTGCGTTCTGAAGCATATAGTTCTTTATTTTGTAGAACTGTAGCTCCATATGCATCTTTCGATACATATTTTGAGAATATTTTTGGTTTTTCATGGTCGACCTTGCATAAGGATCATCCATATCGGTGCTATATGTCTGCAAGGGTGCCGTTTTATGCAGCATTGGTTGTCTTGATGATGGAGGCATCAGTCCCATCGACGGGAGAGGCAGGGAAGCATGCCTCGTTGAAGATGTACTGTGTCTTACAGGTGAAGGATCAGTAACAGCATGCTCCGTCGACGGGGAAATATACTCCATTGATGATGATGGTGAAGGCAGGGCATGTGTCGATGGTGGGATAGTGAATACATGCACGATCGACGATGGGGGTGCCATCGTCGACGATGGGGGAGTGAAGACATGCTTCGACGACAATGGAAATGCTGTTGTTGACGATGGCAGAGTGGATACATGGCCCGTCGACTGTGGCAAGCTTCTCATCGATGGTGGAGCATAGGGAGCATCTCCCGTTGATGAGGAAGCATGTCCTCTGTTGAAGGAGGAGGCATTCTCATCAACGATGCTGTTTTGTAAAGCCTTCCCATCGATGGGGGAGAAGGTAGTAAGACCTCTGTTGTTGTTGGTGTAGGGTTCCTGGTCGACGGGGGAGCTGAGGAATGACGCCCCGTCGACGAAGAACATTCCTTCTTTGATAGAGCAGAGCTTGCCATTAACGGGGGTGAACTGCCCGTCGATGATGAATATCTTCTCGATGATGCATGTTTTGGAGGCACGACCATTGAAAGGCAGTCAGGCAGGACTTTAGGTGAAGGGGTTTCCTTCCCAGTATTATCTCTTGAAGAGGACTCTAGGTTTTTTGAGCCCTTTGGTTGAGCACCCTGTGTGTGAGAAAGGGAATCATCCATTGTAGGCATGTGGTGTCTGTATGAAGCCCAGGCACCTAGGCTATGGGTTCAATCCACGTTATAGACTGCTACTAGGAGAGATGCTGCCAGAGCTGAAGCCAGCGGGAAAATGAACAGAGATTACCAGGGACCGCCCACTTTTATAGGAAGTGAGGTAGGTGGGTGGTCCCTGGTATAGAGACTGCTGGAAGAGACTTCTGTGCTTGAGCGCCACCTATCGGGAACTCCCAGAAGTACAGACTTATTGCAAGAGACTATTCCGTGGAAGATCTACTGTTACAGGTGAGTAACCTGTTTTTCTAGAATCGTGGATATGTTGTTCATCCACATTGTTTGGCAGACTCCTAGCAGTTCTCCAGGAGGAAGGAGACAAATTGAACACCCCCTACTTAGGAAACAGAGACTGGAGAACCAAGGCCCCAAAACCAGCATCCCGGCATGACTCAAGGTCGATATGGTAGTGGGTGATGAAGATGTTTGCCGATTTCCAGGTAGCAGTCAGGCAGATTTCCTGGATAGGGATGTCCCTGAAAGCAGCCACCAATGCAGCAGTATGGTGGGTAGAATGAGCTCCTATCCCTCTGGGAGGCTCCTTACCCTCCAACTCATAGCACAGACCTATGCATGATGTAATCCATCTTGCTATGGTCCGTTTGGCTGCAGGTCTGCCAGAAGCGGCTTCAGCGTAGGTGACAAACAGCTGGCGAACCCCTCCAGGAATTTCCGCCGTCCTCTCCTTATAATAGGAGAGAGCACGTCTCGGGTCCAAAGTATGGAGCCTGTACTCTGCCACCGAGGTGTAATTAGGGTAGTATACTGGCAGAGTCAACACCTGGTTAAGGTGAAACTCTGACAGCACCTTCGGAAGGAATTTTGTGTGGGGGCGCAGGACAACTTTGTCCCTGTGGAAGACCAGATAAGAGGAGTCCACCGAAAGCGCATGGAGCTCCCCTGTCCTTCTGGCACATGTGATAGCCACCAGGAAGGCCGACAGCTCACACTTGTGCATTGGTTCAAAGGGCTTGTCCATGAGCTTGCCAATACCAGCAGTAGATCCCATGGAGGTGGAGATTCATGCACCGGAGAGGATATGTGATCCAGGCCTTTAAAAAAGTGTTCAACCACCGTCTCCTGCGCCAATGTCGGCTGACCGGCCCACACCTGGTAAGCAGAAATGGCTGCCAGGTGCACCGTAAGGGTGATGACTGTAAACCCCCTTTGGAGAGAGACCAAAAGTAGTTGAGAATGTAAGCCACAGAATAGGATAAGGGGTCCAGACCCTTACCGTGACACCAAATGGAAAACCTTTTTCATTTGAAAGCATTAACATTTCCTGGTCAATTCCTTTCTAGATGCCTCCACCACGGTATAGACACCTTCGGAAAGACCAAAAGCCTGGAACTCTAGCCGCTCAGTTACCAGGCTGTGAGGTGCAGGGACTGAAGGTCCGGATGGAAGACCTTCCCCTGATTGAGAGATATCAGGTCCGGGCGTGCACAAAGCCGTTCCGGGGGCCTGCAACTGAGGCCGAGGAGATCTGGATACCAGAACTGGCGCAGCCAGTCTGGGGCTACCAGAATCACCTTCACCTTGTCCCTCCTCACCTTCAGTAACATCTTGGGGATCAAGGGAACTGGAGGGAAGGTGTAGGAGGCGGCCTGGGGTCCACAACCTCGAGAACGCATGCCCCTGCAGCGAGCTCTGCTGGGGAGGGTGGGCATGAAACAGCCTCAGCTTGGTGTTTTCCCCGGAGGCAATCAGGTCCACCATCAGTTTGCCCCAACAGGAGAACAGGCTGTAAGCTACTTCTGGATGAAGAGACCACTCGTGAGATGTCTGGCCTAGGCGACAGAGCATCCACCAGCTGGTTAGAGGCTCCTGTCACATGGATGGCGAGGAGATCCGCCTCCAACTGGCCTACGAGGGTCCAGATGTGGAGCGCCTCCCTGCATACCAGACGGGAATGCGTGCCGCCCTGCTTGTTGAGGTAGTACATGGTCATGGTATTGTCTGTCTGGACTTGAACCACTTGACCCCGGAGCTGATGAGCGAAAGCTGACAGTGCCAGTCTGACGGCTCTGAGCTCCAACAGGTTGATGTGGCATAGGGACTCCTTGGGGGTCCAGAGCCCGTGGGCCCTGTTGTCCACCATGTGGGCTCCCTAGCCTATGAGAGAGGCATCGGTCGTAGGAACGACCATCTGCTCAGGCGGACAAACAGGATCCCTTCCTACAACCGGTATGGGGCAGTCCACCATTGGAGAGCGTCCCACATCATCTGGGTTACGGTGATCAGCCGGTCAAAATGACCATGCTGCTGAGTCCACTGGGCAGCCATCTTCCACTGGAGGGAGTGCATGTGCAACCGGGCCCAACGGACCACTGAGGTGCACGCCGCCATGTAACCCAGAAGGCACAGAAAGTCCCGGGCAGGGCGCAAGTGCCCAACCAGAAATGATTGGGCGCCTGCCCGATGGCGCTGAGGGCTGAGGCACTGGATGCCTTACCTCACACCATGCCGGCGACCCGTGTTCGGGAATGAGCACGGACCGCCGGGGGTCAGCCGTGGAACAGAAGGATAAAGCGCCCAACGGCCGCCTCCTTCTTTGGGGAGACAACCTGCAAGCTGCCGCGAACAATACCGCCACCTGGGGAGCTGGGTGGTAGGTGCGATAGAGGGAGGTAGCGGCATGGGAACGGGGCAGAGGGGCGGAGCAGGAGATGCGTCTCACTGCATCTCCTCACTCACTGGCCCTCATTGCACGCCGATGCCAGGGGAAGAGTATAGGGAACTCGCCTAGGTGACGACTCCTCACTGCGTGCCTTCGGATCATCAGGTCAGACTCCACTGTACAGGTCCACAATCAAGAGTTGGGGAGTTAGGGTCTCTCCCCACCCCACACCGGGGGGTAATCCGGGCATCAAAGGGACTATGTGGCACCAAGGTACTCTAGGGGCAGACTCTGGGGAGAAGAAGAACCGCGCAGTAGTAGAGGAAGTCTGAGTGGTGAGTAGGGGCAGTAAAATGGATAAATACAGAGTTCAAAAAAAAAAAAAAGAAAGAATTGGGCAAAGGAGGAGAGAACCTCTGCCCTTTCTGCCGGGAGCTGGGCACTGGCTTGACAAGAGTCGAGCTCTGCCCCGATGAAGCCCATCACCTGAGAAGGTACGAGTTCCAACTTGGTCTCGTTGATCAGGAGGCCAAGCTGGGAGCAGGTTTGGAGGGCCAGATCCCTGGACCTCTTCACCTCCTATTGGGTGGAACCTGCCAGGAGCCAATCGTCGAGGTAGCTGTAAATTCTGACACCACGACACCGGAGATGGGCTGCCACCACTGCAATGCATTTGGTGAAGGCCCGAGGGACTGATGACAGGCTGAACGGCATGACTCGGAACTCGTACAGGGTCCCTTCTACCCTGAAGCGGAGGAACCGCTGATGGGATGGACAGATTGGGACGTGAAAGAACACGTCCTGCAGATCCAGTGAACAGAATCACATGTTTCGCTCCAAGGATGGTATGATCTGGGACAGAGTGACCATCCAAAACGTGCGTGATCTGAGGTATTGATTCAGGCCGTGGAGATCTAGAATGGGGCGCCAGCCCCCCGTCCGCTTGGGCACCAGGTAGTACCTGGAGACAAAGCCTGGGTCTGCAGATGGATCCGCCACGACAGCTACTGCCTCCTTAAGGAGGAGCTGAGCAATGTCATCTCGAAGAGTCGACTGGGTGCATGCAGAAATCTGTTCTTCCCGAGGGGCACGGGCTCAGCTGGGAGGGTACTGCTCGAATTCTAGAGGCAGTCCTTGACCAACCACTTCAAGAACCCACCTGTCCGTAGTAACAGCGGACCAGGCGGAAAGGAAGTGGTGGAGCCAGCCCCCCATGGGAAAACCCAGAGCTGGTGTGACGGGAATAGGGGTGGCAACCCCCATCCCATCACTGAGCAGGCTTGGAGGAGGAGGAGTCTCCAGGATCTGAGCCTCGGCCTCCTCTGTGTGCCTGCTGGGGACCAGGCTTGGGCCGAGGGCACCAAGCTTGAGCCTGCTGCTGACGCTGCTGTCCTCCTTGGTAGGAGGACTGCTGAACTACAGGGGAAGAGTGCCAAAAGGGCTTCTTTTTCTTCTGCTGGTTTTTGCCCGAAGAACTCTTGGCAGAAGTGGCGGCCGAGGTGGCACTGGACTGCTCTATGCACTGTAGGTGACCTGCCACTCCTGGGCTGAACAAGTCGGTCCCAAGGAAAGGCACATCAGCTAACTTGTGCTGGGTATCTGCCAGGAAGGAAGAGTGCCTCAGCCAAGCCCTGCTGCGAGAGGCAACTGCGGCGGCCATCGAGCGGGCACAAGAGTCCCCAATGTCCAAGGGCGTCTGGACCTGCTTAACCGTGGTCTGCATGTCCACAGGCAGATGAGGGAGGACTTCATCCAATGAGCCGAGAAGGGCATGGGAGAAGTGTGCCATGATGACAGCTGAACTTGCCTGACAAAGGCCCAAGAAAGATGCCACATAGACTTTCCACCCCGCATGGACCAACTACTTGGACTCCTTGTCAGGTTGGTCGGTCAGCGTCGGCAGAACTGCCAGTACTCCTGAACAGAGGCGGTCACCAGGCTCTCAGCCGAAGGGTGCTCTGAGAACCCTGCAAGAGACATAATGGGCACCACATATTTGAGGGCCATGCGAGCAGACGGTGCTGGACGAGGCAGGACGCTCCCATAATTCAAGTGTCGGACCAACAATGGTCTCAGCCACAAGAAAGGCCTCTGTCGGGGTATCCCCTCTCTTGAAGATGTCCGCGTGAGGGTACTCCGCCTTTTTCTGGATGGATTCCAGGGGCATCCCTGTGGAATCAAAGATGAAATGAAGGATCCCTTGGAAGGAAGAAGGACCTTCCTCCACCCCTCTGCCAACGGACGACTCATCATCCCCAGGATGAGAATGGAGCCTGGTGACATCCGAGTCCAAAGAGTCAGGGTACAGCGGCCTGCCTCCCAAATCACCCTCAACCTGCCAAAGACGGTCCGGGGTTACCGTGACCAACAGACGTCGGGGGAGCCCGGTATCCAGTTGGTCCTCTTTGGAAGGAGCCCCTCCCAGAGGCTGATTAGCGGCGGCTCCAGCATCATCATCGTGGAGAGCCCGGGTATAGGCCAAACCGAGTGACGGGCCGCCCCACGAAATGGGGAACTAAAGGCTTCGGTTGCAAGGGGGTCGGCTTCGGCCTAGGAGGCGAAAGCCAAGTAATGGCTAGTGTAGGTATCGGAGCCGACTTGTGCCCAGACAAAATCATCTGTTGCCACATAAGGTCCTCATAGCGCTGGAGTTTCCATCGGAGCCTCTCCTCATCCGAGGAGGACGAGGATGACCTGTGGTGCCGCCTCTTTTTGGAGCACTTGTGGCTCTTCCGAGGGGGTTCTAGACCTCGACCGAGATCGGGTAGGCAGACTCGGTCACTCGGGAAACACCGGTGGAATCGGTGAAACCCGTGGGTCCGGAACTGGGACCTCGATGGGGACACCAGCGGCCTGGGTCTCCTCATCAGGGAACACAAGGACTGCAGTCCTTTCCAAGAAGTCGACCACCGGGGCCAGCGACAGTGGGTCGATTGGTTCGAGAACAATCTCTACCTCATCGGCCACATTACCAGTCGTCTGGCCAGATGGAAGATCCGTGAAGCCTGCTGCCGAGGAAACGATCTCGACAGAGGTCGAGACCGCATGCTGCTGGGACTGAGACCTCTCTCGGTTCCAAGAGCGCCTTCGCTGAGACGAAGACGTGCTTGGTTCCTTACCTCTTTTATGAGATCGGGAAGAGTGCAAGCTCTCGGGCACCTCTCCCCGGGTGGGGAGAGACTGGCGTAACTCCTTGAAGGAACCTGTGAAGGTGGAGCCCAGGTTGAGAGGAACGAAAAGGCTTTGACTGTCTGAAGTGCAGGCAGCTTCTTCTTGGAATGCCTTCATGAGTTCCAGCTGCTCGGTGGAACCCACGGCTGCAGAAACCGCCCACCTAGCCGCCTTGCACTTCACCGGAGGATTCCTTTTCTCCGGTCTCCCCAACTTTAAACATGCCAGGCGGTCATCCAGGACATTGTGATGGAAGGCCAAGCAATAGCTGCAGGACGAGGTGTCATGGCCGACACCTAGGCAGTAAATGCACGTGAAATGGGGATCAGTGCGTGACATCTTCTGGCCGCAAGGACACCGGCAAAATCCTGGAGAAGATTTCTCTTCCGTGATCGAGGACGCAAAAGCACGATCACTAACTCGGACGGGTTTTAATTTTGGTAAAACCGAAGTTTTGAAAGCCAGGGCCTACGAAATGCGTGAGCACGAGGGAGGCAACCTGTATCTTCCAGCAGAAAGGAAGATCTGGCATCATGGGGCGGAGCCGAGGTATATACCACCCGGGTGGGTAGGAGGAGCCAGCTTGAAGACTTCTGTCAAGATTTAAAGGAGAAAGGGACATGCCAAACAGTGTGGATGAACATTCCATGATTCCAGAAGTACAGCTACGTAGGAACTTTCCGTAACAGTACATCTTCAAAAGAGGTTCCTTCAGTGCGTCATTACATATAGGACTGGCGCCACCTGGTGTCGGGCCACACGGCAGACTTTTCTAGCGATCCCTGACGGAGGACTGCCCACCCAACGTCATGTGACTGACAGCAGTATGGCCATATATAGTGGTCGGTCCCCATGCCCGCCCTCCAGTTCTCCCACCAGAGTAAGGAAGAGGCCTGACAGCAGAAGCAAACAGGATTTGGAGTCCCCGTAAGAAATAAAACAAGGGGAAGGAGGGAGGCAGGGGAAATATGACCCACTGAAGGAACCTCTGTCGAAGATCTATTTTTAGGTAAGTTCCTACATAACTGTACATTACATATAGGACAGAGTCCCAAGCAGTCCCTCCAAAGAGAGACCGAAAGAAACCAGGCAGGAGGAGAAATAGCTCCAACAGAAACTGGCAACCAGAATGGACCCAGCCTAGGACAGAAGGCCCTGCAAGATAGCAAGGCTGAAACCAGCCCTCTGCCTAGAAGCAATGTCCAGACTGTAGTGTTTGGTAAAGGTATAGACAGAACTCCAAATGGCTGCGGCACAGATATCAGCCGCAGAGACGTTCTGCAAAAAGGCAGCAGAAGCAGCCATGCCCCTAGTAGAATGACCTCTAATGGGACCCAGCAGAGGTTTTTCATACTTTTGGTAACAATACCAAATACAGCTGCCTAACCATTTGGAAAGGCACTGCTTGGAAACTGGTTTGCCCTTAGAGCTGGGGGCAAAAGAAACAAAAAGCTGATCACAACTATGGAAATCCTTGGTCCGGTGTGTGTAGCACCAAAGGATCCGATGGATGTCCATGGTGGGCAGAAGTGCCTCACCTCTATTGGAAGAGGACAGAACGTAAACAGGAAGCTCTACTGATTGGTTCAGTGTGGCTTCTGACACCATCTTGGGAAGAAACTTAGGATTTGCCCTGAGGACTGCCCAGTCCTTGTGGAAAATAAGATAAGACTCTTTACAAACAAGAGCTTGAAGCTCCGAAATCCTTCGGGCTGATGTAATGGCCACTAAAAATAACATCTTTCAGGAAAGGAAGCGCAAATCACAGCTCATGGCCGGCTCAAATGGGGAAAGGGTGAGCTTCTCCAACACAAAGTTCAAATCCCATAGTAAAGTTGGGCTGCGGATGGGGGTTTTCAGATGGAGGATCCCTTTCAGAAAGGTTTTTGAGACTTCCAACTGAGCCACGGGGTTTACCATCCACCAGCTCATGGTATGCCGAAATTGCGGAAAGGTGGACCTTCAAGGAAGAATATGACAGACCAGAGTCTGACAGATGGAGGAGGTATTCCATGATTTGAGGGCAGAACAAGAAAAGGGGTTCCAATTCTTGGAAGTCACCCAGATGGAAAACAGTTTCCACTTCATGGCATAAGTGGAATGAGTAAAGGGTTTTCGAGCCTCTATAAGGACTTGAGCGACTCGGGAGGAGACCCTGATGTGAGAAATCGCTATGTCTGCAGGAGCCATGCATGAAGATGCAGTGTCCCAAGCCCCAAATGTACAAGATGACCTCGATCCTGGGTCAAGAGGTCGTGGGTCACTGGAAGTGGAACCGGGGGTTCCCACGATAGCTGTTCTTAACAGTGGAAACCAAATCTGTCTCAGCCAGATAGGGGCGATGAGAATCATCCTCACCTTCTCTGCCTGAAGCTTGAGAAGGACCCTCTGGAGAATGGGAAATGGAGGGAAGGCACACAAAAATTTCCCTGTCCAGGAGAGAGACAGCGTGTCGTGACAGAAAGCACCATACCCTGGAACAAGCATGGAGATGAAAAGGTCTATTTCCGGACACCCCCAATTTAGGAAGAGGGATTCTGGCACTTCCTGATGTAATTCCCACTCGTGAGCTAGGGTCCGAGACCTGCTGAGACTGTCCGCCAGGACATTTAGAATGCCTGGAACGTGCACGGCCACAAGGGCCAGATTATGCTGGACCATCCAGTTCCACACCCGCATCGCCTCCCTGCACAGGGGGTACGATCAGGTTCCTCCTTGTTTGTTGAAGTACCAGACTACCGACATATTGTCCATTTGGACCAGCAGTGATCCCTTGGGAAGGAGAGTCTGGAAGGCTTGCAAGGCGTACAAGACCGCTCATCTCCAGAACGCTGATGTGCAAGGGTGCATCCAAGCTGGACCACAGACCTTGAGCTTGGTGCTCCCCAGATGTGCTCCCCATCCCATGTTCGAAGCGTCCGTAATTAGGGATGCCAGAGGAGCAGGGCTCCTGAAAGGGAGACCTAAGGAAAGGGTGCAGGGGTCCCTTCACCAAAGCAATTCTTTTTGAATTGCTGCAGAGACCAGTACCGCATGGTCCAGGTCATCCAGGAGTTTGTCCCACTGTACGCGCAAGGACCAGTGAGTTACTCTCATGTGAAGCCTCGCCAGGGGAACAGCAGTGATGGAGGCCGCCATCAGGCCGAGGATCTCCTGGGCCAGGATGGTCCTGGAGGAAGCCACTCATGAAGCCTGACAGATCAGGGTCTCCACCCTGTCTGGAGGAGGGAAGGCTCTGCATTGGGCCGTATCCAAGACCAATGCCCCAATGAACTGTAGTCTCTGGGATGGGATCATGGATGACTTGGGAATATTGATAGTAATCCCTCATCTGCCAAAGAGGTCCGAGGTGAAAGACAGCGCCTCCAGTAAAGAGTCCCTGGACAGAGCTGAGATCAGCCAGTCGTCCAGGTAAGGGAAAACCGCAATACCCTGGCGGTGTAAGGAAGCCGCCACTACTGCCACCAGGCACTTGGAAAAGACCCAGGGTGCGAAGGACAGACCAAAAGGGGAGCACCCGAAATTGGAAGTGTTCCCCTTGGAATTGGAACCGCAGGAAACGGCGGTGGCTGGGGAAGACTGGGACGTGCAGGTAAGCATCCTGCATGACCAGAGCGCACAACCAATGATCCTCCAGAAGGAATGGGAGGAGACTCTGGAGCGTCAACATCCGAAACTTTTTGTACTCGACAAACTCACTGAGGTTGCTTAAATCAAGAATGGGCCTGAAGTCTCCCATCTTGTTTGGAACCAGGGAAAAATGGGAGTAAACCACCCATGCCCCTTTGCCGGAGGGGAACGCACTCTATTGCTTCCTTGAGCAAGGGCTTTGAACAAGTTCTTGGATGAGAAGAGCCTGATCCCTGAAGTAAGAAGACTTTTTTTGGCGGAGATTCTGGAGGAAGCTCCAGAAACTCTATGGTGTGTCCAACGGACACTAGTTGCAGGACCCATGCGCCAGAGGTTATTGCCTTCCATTCCTGCGCATGGCAGGCGAACCTCCCCCCCACATCTCCTCATGGCAGACTGAGGAGGTAGTGGAGATAGTGAGTCAGGAAGTGGCAGGATGTTCAGGGGGAGGGTCCCCTGTGCGTTTCTGGTTCTTGGAGGGCGGAGTAGTGGCGGAACCCATGGACTTGCATTTGCCCTGGCGCTGAGCCACGGCCTACTTCCTCTGCCTCCAGGTCCTTTTCCAAAAAAACTGCTGTTGCTGTTGAGTGCCCGATTGGTACATGGACCTCACTGACCTGAGGGTGAGGCCTCTGTCCTGGAGATCAGTGATATCTTTGGTGTCCCCACCAAAAAGTACCGAGCCCTGGAAGGGGGCATCCTGAATCGCCAACTGTACCTCACTGGCAAGGCCAGAGAGGCAAAACCAGGCATGCCGTCTTAGGGCAATGGCAGTTGCCAAGGTGCATGCTACATAGTCAACGGAGTCGTATATAGCCCACAAGGCATGCCTACATGAAAAGCGAGAGAGGCAAAGGTCCTTAGCAAGCTCCTCTTTGAGGCTCGAGGGTTCCATAGTCTGGACACAAGCCTCTAAGCTGGCCAGGATAGCCTTTTGGTGGGACACCATGTGGGCCACATAGTTGAGGGATCTAAGCGCGCATGTGGCCGAGGCGTAAACTTTTCTACCGAACTGGTCCATCTGCCTTGACTTTTTGTCCAGAGGAGAGGTGCTCATGTGCTTGGGTGCAGCAGAGCGGTCATGAGCAGCTGAGATGACAACAGAGTCCGCCTTTAGGATGAGTCTTTAGAAACAGAGAGTCCTTAGGCACTCGGTAAATACTGCGCCCTCTTGGGGACAGCCGGAAGGGAATGAGGCATCTGCCAGACCGTAGAGGTGAGGTCCTGATGAGGTCCGATCCAGGGAGGAAAGGGGACCGGAGACAGGGACTCTAAGTCCAGGTGTTCGGCTAGTCTCCGTCTCATAGGGTCTTGTTCCTCACACTCCCAGTCGAAGAAATCCTTCATGGACTTCAGAAGATCCAAGAACGCAGGGTCCTCTAGGGGGAACTTGGGGGGAACCTTGTCTGACGGACCCTCAGGCTCCTCCAGGGCATCCTCTGCCGACTCGTCGGCACCCTCATTATCATCATCATCATTGTCTGCCCAGTCAGGAAGGTTACGGATGTCAAGAAGAGTAATATCCTGACGAGCCGCCCCCGAGACATGTACTGTGGATGGAGAAGAGCTTCTCCGGGATGCAGACCTAGAAGACTGTGGAAGAAGGAGTTTTGTCTCCAGGTCAGAAACCAACTCCGAGCATGCTCCCTGCCATCAAGACTGGATGAGGGTCTTAAAAATCCAGCGTAGCCGGAGAAAGTGGAGGAGGTGGTTCTGGTTAAAGGGGAGGAGGAGGAGGCATAACCGGTGGGGGCAGGTAATGGTAACTCTGGTAGTGGTGGTAGAGATTATAAAACCAGGGTAGTACTGCCCAAAAGAGCTCCATTCAGGAGGACGACCAGCCAGGAAGTGGTCCACAAGATACCCGAAAGGGTAATGTGGGCAAGTCTGGGGTCTTGCGTAAATCCCCGTCGTCCGATCTGACAGAGGGGGTACCCATGTCAGACCCGCTGTAGTATAAATCGGCAGGGGGGTACTGCATCAGGATAGCCAACATCAGGGGGACCAGTGTCAGGACTGACACCGGAAGGGGATCAGGCGTCTGAGTGCCTGTCGTTGGGGCCACATGAAGGGGGTCCAATGGCGGTACCAGGTCTGGTGCTGGAGCTGAAGGCTGGGGCAGACCACAAGGCCCTGGCTGTGGAAGAGTCGTCGGAATATCCAGCATTGGAATAGGATTCGCCATATCTGACAGTGGGATCGGGGCTGGGATAATCGTCAGCTTCAAAGGGATCCCACCTGAAGGAGGAGGAGGGGTCTCCGCTGGAAGGCCAGACAGCCGAGGAGAAGTCTCTTTCTCTGTGACCCCGTCAGGAGAGCACGGGACAGACCCTGAGGAACCTACAACATCAAGGGGTTCAGCGCTGTCTTTGCCTGAAGTACCTGCCTGCAAAGTAGAGAATAAAGGTGAAAGCTGAGGGGGGGAGAGGGGCCTTATCCCCCTGGTTCTGCCGGTCATCGGGTGAGGTGCCGCTAGGCCCCAACGGGAGAACCGCGCCTGAGCGGCAATTGAGATGGGCGCTTATCAGGAGGAGTTGGCGGGGAGGAGCCCCAGCCAACTTATCAACTAGTGCCAGGCGGTCCCCAAAGGCTGGGAAGCCGCCCACTGTGGCCGTGCAGTCCCTGGAGGAGCCGGGGCCAGCTTAGCAGCTGTAGCGGAGCGGTCGTCTGAGTCAACGGTCGACTGACCCGCTGAAGATTTGCCAGACTTACCATCCGAGGTCGTCTTTGGCGGTGGCTGAGCCTTGCTTGTTGAGGGCCGCGAGGTCTCATCGGTGGAGCGTCCCCGCTCCAGAGATTTCTCCTAATGCTGCTTCTTTGACGGAGAAGATTTCTCAGAAGAGGACTCTCTAATGCAGTCCATTTACTTTTCTAAAGAAGCTAAGTGCACCTTTAAGAGCTGGGCCTCCAAAGACTGCTGTCTCTGCTTTTTGGTGGCCTGATTAAAGGTTTGGCACTCTGAGCAGGAGGAGACAGGGTGGTCTGGGCCCAAACAGATCACGCACTTTAGATGACCGTCCTTATGAGGGATCTGCGTGACACAGGACGAGCACGTCTTCTTGGGTGAAGACATCAAGTAGTAGGAATATCGATAAGGATGGGGCGAAGGAAAAATCTGATGCAAGAACTCGCACGACGATCGCTGTATGGAAGTCTCCAATGCGACTGACATGAGGCGACTGCGGGAAAGAATTGGAGGGTGGGCGTGGGGACTGCCCACTATATATGGCCATGTTGATGTCGGTCACGTGACGCTGGGTGAGCGATCAGAGATTGCTAGAAAAGTCTGCCGTATGGCCCAACGCCAGGTGGTGCTAAGCCTATATGTAATGACCTACTGAAGGAATCCTCTCGAAGTAAAATCAGATTATACTGGAACCTTATTGGACTGAAGGTGTGGACATGGGGACAGTTTTAGAGGCAGAAAAATACAGGTTACTCACCTGTAACAGGAGTTCTAGGAATGGTATATGTTGTTCATCCACACTGTCTGGCAGGTTCCTTGCCACTTTAAATCTTGCCGGAAGGTCTTCAAGCTGGCTCCTCCCACCCACCCAGGTGGTAAAACTCTCGGCTCCGCCCCATGACGCCAGATCTTGCCCACTGGAAGCCAGTTGTGCTTCGAAGCCGAGGAGGTCGGGTGGGTGTGGATGAAAAACATATACCAATCCTAGAACTCCTGTTACAGGTGAGTAACCTGTAATTCTAGGGACATGGATATGTTTTTCACCCACACTGTCTGGCAGACTCCTAGCAGTTCTCCGGGAGGAGGGAGGCAAGGCGCACACCCCCGATACTCACTTGGGAAATAAGGACTGGAGAACCGAGGCCCCAAAACCAGCATCCTGACGTGACTCAAGGTCGATGTGGTAGTGGGTAATAAAGGTATGTGCCGACTTCCAGGTAGCAGCCCTGCAGATATCCTGGATAGGGACATCCCAGGAAGCAGCTACCGATGCAGCGGTATGGCGGGTAGAATGAGCTCTTATCCCTCTGGAAGCTTCCTTGCCCACCAACCTATAGCACAGCTCTATGCAAGAGGTGACCCACCTGCTTATCATCCACTTGGCTGCAGGTCTGCCAGGTGCGGCTTCAGCGTAGGTGGCAAACAGCAGGCAAACCTCTCCCCGAACTTCAGCCGTCCCCTCCTTGTAATAAGCGAGCGCTCATCTAGGGTCCAAAGTATGGAGCCTATATCGGCCTCCGAGGTGTGATTGGGGTAGAACACCGGCAGAGTCAACACCTGGTTAAGGTGAAACTCCGACACCACCTTCAGAAGGAATTTCGGGTGGAAGCAGGACAACCTTGTCCCTGTGGAAGACCAGATAAGGAGACTCGATGGAAAGCACCTGGAGCTCTCCCATCCTTCTGGCTGACGTGATAGCCACCAAGAAGGCGGTCTTCCACGACAGGTGGGAAATATCGCACCTGTGCATCGGTTCGAATGGCTTGCCCATGAGCTTGGCCAATACCAGCAGTAGATCCCATGGAGGTGGAGGTTCTCACACCAGAGGGGAAATGTGGTCAAGGCCTTTGGAAAAGCGCCAGACCACCTTCTCCTGCGCCACCGACTGGTTCCCGGCCCGCGCCCAGTAAGCAGAGATGGTTGCCAGGTGCACCTTAAGGGTCGTCGACCTAAGCCCTTGCTGAGAAAGGGACCACAGATAGTCCAGTATGCTTGCCAAGGGACAGGCGGAAGGGTCCAAGCCCTTCCCGACACCAAATGGAGAATCTCTTCCATTTGAAGGCACAGCATTTCCTAGTCGACTTCTTACGGGACGCCTCAATGACGTTGAGGACCTCGTCGGAAAGACCCAAGGCCTGGAACTCTAGCCGCTCAGGAACGAGGCCGTAAGGTGCGGACGGAATACCTTCCCCTGGTTGACTGAGATCAAGTCCGGGCGGGCTGGAAGCCGCCTCGGAAGCCTGTAGCTGAGGCTGAGGAGATTTGGATACCAGAACTGGCGGGGCCAGTCTGGGGCTACCAGAATCACCTGCGCCTTGTCCCTCCTCGCCTTGAGAAGCACCTTGTGGATCAAGGGAAATGGGGGAAAGGCGTAGAAGAGGCCCGAGGTCCACGGCCTCGAGAAGGCATCCCCCTGCAGCGAGCCATGCTGAGGGGGGCCGGCATGGAACAGACTCAGCTTCGCATTCTCCCTGGAGTCAAACAGGTCCACCTGAGGCGTGCCCCAGTGAGAGAAGAGATCTTGTACTACCTCCGGAAGGAGAGACCACTTGGGAGACGAGCCCCTATCCGGCTTAGGGCATCGGCCAGGGTGCTGGAGGCCCTGCCACGTGAATGGCTAGGAGATCCGCCCAGGCTTGCGACGAGGGACCATATGCGGAGAGCTTCCTTGCATAACAGCATGGAGTGCGTCCCGCCCTGGCGGTTTAGATAGTACATGGTCATGGTATTGTCCGTCTGGACCTGAACCACTTGACCCCGTAGAAACAGAGCGAAGGCGGTGAGAGCTAGGCGGACCACTCGGAGCTCCAGCAGGTTGATATGGCATCGGGACTCCCGAGCGGATCAGAGGCCGTGTGCTCTGTGCTCCCCCCAGATGGGCACCCCAACCTATCAGAGATGCATCGGTCGATAGAGAGACCGTCGGCTCGGGGCGGACGAACGGGATGCCCTCCTGCAGATGTGCCGGAAAGGTCCACCACTGGAGAGCATTCCACATCTCCTGGGTCAATTTCACAGGCTGGTCCAACGGATCGCAGCACTGTGACCACTGGCTGGCCAGTCCCCATTGAAGGGGACGCATGTACCAACGGGCCCAATGGACCACGCTGGTGCAGGCCGCCATGAGGCCCAGGAGGCGCAGGAAGTCCCGGGCAGGACGCAATTGCCCAACCAGAAATGATTGGGCAAAGGAGGAAAGAACCTCGGCCCTGTCCACCGGGAGTCGAGCTCTGCCCCGATGAAGAGTATCACCTGCTTCAGCATGAGTTCCGACTTGGCCTCGTTGATGAGGAGGCCAATCTGAGAGCAAACCTGGAGGGCCAGATCTCTGACCGCCTCCACGCCCGGCTCTGGAGGGCCTGCAATCAGCCAGTCATCCAGGTAGGGGTACACCTGGACCCTTTGAGCCAAGAGGAATGCTGTCACCACTGCCATGCATTTGGTGAAGACCCTGGGAGCTAGAGAGAGAGAGAGAGGCCGAAGGGCATGACCCGGAACTCGAAAAGGGACCCCTCCGCTCTGAAGTGGAGGAATCTCTGATGAGACAGACAGATCGGGATGTGAAAGAACGCGTCCTGGAGGTCCAGGGAACAGAAACACATGCCTCGTTCCAAGGATGGTATTATCTGAGCCAGAGTGACCATCTTGAAGGTCCGAGACCTTAGGAACCTGTTCAGGTCATACAGGACGAGGATGGGGAGCTAGTCCCCCATCCGTTTGGGGACCAGGAAATACCTGGACACAAACCCTGGGTCTGGAGGAGGATCCGCCACCTTCCTGATCACCTCTTTTTCGAGGAGCAGGGCAATGTCGGCTCAGCGGGCTGACAGCGAGGCTGCGGACCCCGTGGCCCCCCGAGGGGTGATTGCTCGAAAGGGAGGAGCCTGCTCGAACTCCAGAGGCAGTCCTTTTCCTACCACCTCCAACACCCTGTAGTCCATGGTGATAGCGGACCAGGCGGAAAGGAAGTGGCGGAGCCGTCCGCCCCCATGGGGGGAACCCAGGGGGGAGTGATGAGGCTGGGGTGGCACCCTCAACCCGTCACTGGGCAGGCTTGAGGAGGAACCGCCGAGGGACTTCCTGGGCCTTTACCTCCTTGCTTCCTGTTGGAGGAAGTCGCCGGCTTGGGTTTGGGACGCCAAGCGAGAGCCTGCTGGCCCTGTTGCTGGTGCTGCTGGTCGAGCTGCAGGGGCTGAAGGACGGAAGGACTTATTCTGTTGCTGACGGCGGCCTTTGTCCCTCTGGGCGGAGGTGACAGAGTCCAGAGTGGCATTGGACTTTTCGATCCGCTGGAGGTGTCCCTCCACTCCAGGGCCGAAGAGGCCAGTCCCCAAGAAGGGGACGTTCAACAACTTGTGCTGGGTATCCGCCGTGAATGTGGATATCCTCAGCCACGCCCTGCAGCGCATGGCCACTGCGGCCGCTACTGACCTGGCACAGGAATCACCTATGTCCAGAGCAGTCTGAGGCTGCTGCTTCGCCACCGCCCTACCCTGGTCCCGCACCTGACGGACCGTGGTCTGCAGGTCGGGCGGGAGATGAGGGACAACCTCATCCAGGGAGCCCAAGAGGGCATGGGAGAAGTGTGCCATCAGCACGGCCGAGCTGGCCTGTCGGAGGCCGAGGGAGGACGCAGCGTACACCTTGCGCCCGGCAAGGTCCAGCTTTTTGGACTCTTTGTTGGGGGGCTTATCCACGTCCCGAGCGTTTCTGGAACGCTGGAAGACGCTGTCGGTGACTAACCCCTCGGCAGAGGGGTGCTCTGAGAAACTGGGCAACGAGCCGGTAGGGACCGCATACTTCCTGGCCATCCTGGCCGAGGGCGCAGGACAGAAAGCAGGTCAGCTGCTAAAGCCGACAATAGCCTCAGCCACCTGAAAGACCTCCGTGGGGAATCCCCTCGGTCCAGTATCTCCGTCCGGGGATACTTGGCCCGTTTGGACACGGGCTCGAGCTGCATCTGGACTCCGAGATGAGTGGAAGCAGACCCAAGAAGGATGATGGGCTATCGTCCAATGACTGGCCCCCAGAGGACTCCAGGTCGACCTGCCTGGAGAACAAGGAGGAATCATCGTCGGATTCTGAAGAGTTCGGGAAGAGCTGCCTCAGCCCTGAGCCACCCTCCACCTGCCGAGGACGGTCGGGAGTGAGGGTGACCAACAACCTGTGGGGCAGGCCGTGACCAAACTGAGAATCCTTGGTCGGTGCCCCAGACTTCGGTTGTGGGGGCGGAGGTTCCACCACAATCGGTGTAGCAGCCGGTTTCGGCCGAACAACTGGCCCTGGAACGGGCATCTTGACTGGGGCAAGCGGTTGCTTCGGTCGTTCAGGCGACAGCCTCTTGATGGCCGGGGGCTGAACCGGAGTCGGTTTAGTCCCGGACAACAGTAACTGCTGCCACATAAGCTCCTCGTAGCGTCGACATAATTTACGCCGAAGCCTCCCCTCATCCGAGGAAGAGGACAAGGAGGAACGGTGCCGCTGCTTACTTCGGTACCAAGACCGCCGATGTCGGCAGGAACGGCTTGATCGAGATTGAGACCGAGACCCTCGGGGGGGACCGAGGGCGAGTCTGGGAAGGGGCCGGGGACACCCACTCTTCCCTCAGCTCAGGCACTTTAACTGAGGACTGCGGCCCCAAAGGCGCAGGCAGATCCTCGGTCTCCACCGGGGGAACCGGTGAAGGTGGGTTGTCGGCTTCACCAGTCGACAGCCCATCCGACGGATCGAGAAAAATCTCGACTGCGTCGACGGGAGTCTCGGCAGGCTGGCCTGACAGGGACATCGTGAAACCAGTGGTCTGAGCCGCAACCTCGACCGAAGTAGACGGTCGGCTGTCTGGGGAAGGATACCTCTCCCACTCCCACGAACGCCGACGGTGGGACTTACCCTTCGACTACTTCTTCTTGGGCCGAGAAGAATGTCCTGAAGGCCCTTCTCCCTTCGTGTAAAGGGACTGACAAAGCTCCTTGAATGAAGCCGAGTACGAGGAACTCAGAGAGAGCGGGATAAATGCCGCGGCCGAGGAGGAGGAAGATGTGGCCTGGGCCACCTCCTCCTCGAAGGCGATCATCTGCTCGAGCTGCTCAGCCGAGCCAGCCGCCGCGGACACCGTCCAACGAGCCTCTCTGGATTTTACCGGCGGGTAACGCTTCTCGGGACACCCGAGCTTCAATCGGGCAGCGCGGTCTTCCAGGACGGTGGCCGAAAAAGAGAGGCACAACTCGCAGGCCTGCAGGTCGTGGTCTAGGCCTAGGCAGTAGACGCACATGGAGTGCGGATCCGTCCTGGACATTTTCTGCCCGCAAGAGCACCTCCGAAAGCCAGGAATCGATTTATCCATCGCAGCCGTGAGGGAAGATGAAGACCGAAGTTTAGAAAACTTCAAAACTAGTTTCGGACGAACCGAAGAGTTAGGATCCAGTCTAAAACGCAGAGCGCTAAGGAGGGAACCTGAGCTTCCAAGTGGTAAGAAAGATCTGGCGTCATGGGGCAGAGCCGAGAGTTTTACCTCCCGGGTGGGTGGGAGGAGCCAGCTTGAAGGCCTTCTGGCAAGATTTAAAGCAGCAAGGAACCTGCCAGACAGTGTGGATGAACAACATATCCATGTCCCTAGAAAAAAAAATTACTCACCATAGTAATGTTGTTTCTTCTAATGGAATCTTGCTGTATTCTGACTATATGCAGTTAGCCCCAGCACTTGAACTGCTCCGGAGAGGAAAGGGTTAATTAACTATGCCAGGGCATAGAATGTTGAGCTCGAGCTTGGTTTTCAATCCTCTGTCCCTGGTACTCCTCAGTGTAACCGTCTGATTCTTACGAACACTATGTTAACTAATAATCTAGAAATTGTTTTTAAAATTTTTGTGCCAAAGAGCAATAAAAATATTTTTTGTGGGTCCAAAAGACTCGGGTCGAGAAACCCCAAAAAGAATCCAAGTAGGTAGTGAAACAACCAATATATAACTAAGTAAAATCGTAAGAAAACCTCAAATAAAGATGAGGTATCCCGAGTACACCGCTGGGGTGCAGCACTGCACCTGCCAGACCACATCCCAAAACACTAGGTTCCAGAAGGAGAGGCAGGGTGGGAGGTCAGAATACAATAAGACTCCATTAGAAGAAACAACATTACAATGGTGAGTAATTTTTCCTTCAAGCAACATGAAGTCTTGCTGTATTCTGACTATATGTAGACTACCAAGCAGTACTCCCTTGAAGGAGGGGGTTATAGAACCTATTACGGGAACAGACTCTGCAGCACTGCTGTACCAAACCTAGCATCACTTCTTGACTGAATGTCAAGAGAGTAATGTTTGGTAAATGTATGAACAGTTTTCCAAATGGTTGCTTTACAGATTTCCACTAAAGTTATGTCTCCAGCTGCTGCGAACGAAGCTACTGTACCTCTGGTAGAGTGAGCCCTCAGGCCTGAGGGTGGCTCCTTCCTCAATTTTGAATAGCAGAACTGGATACAGAAGACAATCCGCCTGGCAATAGTTCTCTTAGTAGCAGGACTACCTTTACCCACTTCTCCATAAGTGAGAAACAGCTATGAACAATCATTTCTATGGGCCATAGTGTGTTCTATATAATAACTAAGGGACCACTTGACATCAAGACTGTGCAGTCTTCTCTCCCCAGAGGAGTGGTCAGTGAAAAATAAAGCAATGACACAGACTGGTTAAGACTGGTTAAGATGAAAGTCTAATACCACCTTGAGAAGGAACTTTCTATTGGATCGAAGGGCCACCTTATCCCTGTGAAATGAAATGAAATCAGGTTCCACTAATAAGGCTGTAATTCACTGATTCTCCTGGCAGAAGTAATGGCTACCAGGAATACAGTTTTCCAAGTCAAGTATTTCAGCTCAGCCGAAGATAATGGTTCAAAGGTGGGCTGCATAAGTTGTGCAATACAGATATTCAGGTCCAAAACAGGTGTAGGCTCCCTAAAGGGGGGATTAATATGAACCAGACCTTTGAAAAGTTTCTTGAAAACTGGATGAGAACCTAGGGAACAGCCCTTGCCAGCTGAAAGAAAAGCAGAGACAGCTGCCAGATGTACCTTGAGTAGTAAGCCTGAGGCCTAAACTGTTAAGAGGCACTAAATAATCCAAAGTAGTGGCAGTATCAGCTGAATCTGGCTGAAAGTGCCTCTGAGAACACCAAAAACCAGATCTCTTCCATTTGGAGTTGTAAGTTTTTCTAGTAGAAGTTTTTCTACTAACCTTAAGAATGTCCAAGACTGATAGAAAAAATTGCAGGCTTGCATATTCTAGCTCTTCAAGAGCAAAGAGGTGAGGAAATTGTACTGTCTGGGAAGACATAATGGTACTGTCATTGACATGGACAATAATAGGAGGTACCAATGCTGTCTGGCCCAGTCTGGAGCCACCAGAATCACTTTGCAAGGCTGAGATCTGATCTTGATCAGAACCCTAAATATCAGAGGAAAAGGAGGAAAAGCATACAGAAACCTGCTTGTCCAATTCAGTAGGAGAGCCATCCTGGGGGACAGACTCCAGAAGAGGGGGTCTGCAGCAAAACAGATGAATCTGGTGATCATCCAGGCCTGCAAAGAGATCTATCTCTGGAGTGCTCCACCTCTTGAAAATGACCTGAAGAATCAGAAGATTCAGAGCCCATTCCTGGTGACCTTGAGAAATCCTGCTGAGAGCATCAGCTAATATGTTGTCCTTCCCTGGGAGATGCAGTGTTATCAGGGAAACCTGAAGGGAGTAAACTAGAGACCATATTTTCATGGCTTCTGTGCACATGGTCGAGGACCAAGTGCCTCCCTGTTTGTTGCTGTACCACATGGTTGTGGTATTGTCTGTCCTGATCTGCACCACTTTCCCCTGAATAGTGTTTGAGAATGTTTAAAGTGCTAGAAAGACAGCTCTGAGTTCGAGAAGATTTATGTGCAGAAGAGACTCCTGATGAGACCAGGTTCCCTGGGCAGTAAGCTGGTCCAGTAGAGGCGCATCTGTGGTGAGAACCACTGAAGGAGCCTGATTGAGAAAAGGGACACCTTGTCTTAGATTGTCCGCCTCCAGCCACCACTGGAGAGCCTGAACCAGAGTCTGTGACACTGGAACCAATTTGGAGAGAGGGTGTTTTTTCTGAGACCAGTAAGATCTTAGATGAAACTGAATCTCTCTCATTTGAAATAGTGCCCCTTGCACCACAGCAGTGGAAGCTGCCATGTGGCCTAGCAACTGTAGGAAGTGCCTGGCTGGCCGAGACACCAGAGGACGAAAAGAGGAAGCCAGAGTGATGAGGGATTGTACCCTTGAAAGAGGGAGGAATGCCCTTGCCTGGATGGTGTCTAGTTCCACCCCTATGAAAGTGAGAAGCTGGGCTGGTTCCAGAACAGACTTTTCTAGGTTCAGAATGAATCCTAAGGAATCTAGAAGCTTTTGACTGACCTCTAGAGCTGACTTGACTTGGTCTGAGGACTGACCCACTATGAGCCAGTTGTCCAGATATGGGAACAGCAGGATACCCTGCCTCCTGAGAAAGGCCACCACTACTGCTAGACACTTGAACACTCTTGGAGCAGATGTTAGACCGAAAGGCATTGCTCTGAACTGGTAATGACCTGAGGGCAACTCGAACCTGAGGTACTTTCTGTGGAAATGCACAATAACACAGAAAAAAACACAAGTAGTAACAGTAAAGAATTTGTTTTGGTTCCCAACCGGACCGACCGGGAGAAAACTGAACAAAAAATAATTTCGATCAAATAAACTCAAACTACCTACTAGCTACACTTGCTGTACCGTACACAGAGATCTAAATACCATAACAACAGTGTCAGTGGCTCAGTAGGTAGCACACTCACCTCTGAGGCCGGGAGATCAGAGGGCTGTGGGTTCAGTTCCCACATTTGGTACTTAGGATAATATCCCAATACTGACACTATAGTGCAGCATGACGGGGTGCTGCACTTCTGAGATGCTGTCTTTAGGATGAGACGTTAAACCAAGCTCCCATATGCATGGATTGGTGGTAGTTCAGGTGGATGCTGAAGATCCCATGGCAGTTATCGAAAAAGAGCAGGGGAATTTCCCCGGTATCCTGGCCAAATTCCCTCCATTCACTAAAAATACCAACAACAGTTTAATCTGCAGGGATTTATTTAACTCTAAAAATTGATTAGCGTTTTGCTCATAAAAGTGCTAAATCTTTGTGAAAATGCATAGCTCTTGCCTCCCTGTGTTTAACAAACACAGCACTTCTAGAAAATCTATATAAATACTTTCTGTACAGTTAGTATAGTCCCAAGAAAAAACTGCTAATCAATTATTTAATACCTGATCTGGTTCAATTTCAGTTGCTTACCACCTGTATCCCCCCCCCCCCACCAGTCGCCCCTGAAAAGTGACTTCTAGACCCAGTGGGCTTACCGGATCAACAAAATTCAATAACCAAAACAAGAAAACGCGGTTTAAAACCGACCAAATTTACCTAACCGAAGTGAAGGAGGGATTCTCTGGAGCAACTTCACAGTTAGGCGGAGTAAAGAATCTGAAGGTTACACTATTTGGCATCATGGGGCGGAGCCAAGGTATATATCACCTGGGTGGGTGGGAGGAGCCAGCTTGAAGACTTCCGGCAAGATTTAAAAGGGAAAGGGACATGCCAATAAGTGTGGACTAAAAACATATCCACAATCCTACAACTGACAGTTACACTGAGGCATACTAGGGACAGAGGTTTGAAAACTGAGCTCGAGCTCAACTTTCTCTGCCCTGGCATAGTGTTAACCCTTTCCTCTCCGGAACAGTTCAGGTGCTGGGGCTAACTGCATATAGTCAGAATACAGCAAGACTTCATGTTGTTTGAATAAAATCTTTTTCCTTTTTTTTTCCTATACTGGTGCTCACGAAGTGAGCGAGGGAGGCAAGAACAGTCTCAATTTTGTATGGTTCATGCTGTACCATGTTCCTTACAAGGTTAGAAATGGTGGCAGTTGGCCCAGCTCATTTGTAAAAATAATTCAGTAGTATTGTTTATTGTTCCCAGTTGGAACATCGTTACAAATGTAACATTATCATCATTATTTCTGCAGGATTTAATTAGCTGTGATTGCTATTTATATGTCTTTACGATGTGTTTACGATTGCACCTGGGGGACTTGGGTTTTCTTAAAGGGATCTACTATTAATATGGTTACCTCCCTAGTTAGAACCAGGTCCAACAGCAATCTTATAGACCGTAGTAAAAACTGTATATTAAACTCTCCCTAAAGGAAAAACCTTGTGTCTTTGAAGAGGCTAGCAAGTTTCGAAGAATTGATGGACTGGATATTTGAACTTTTTTTTTTTTTTAGGTACCCCCACCTCCTACCGTAAATGATTACAGGGCAACGAGGATTACTGTTCCTCATAATACAGTGATTAAAGCAGTTAAGCTGTTTGTACTGAATCTAATACCTGTATGAGATATTTGACTGTATAATTACACAGAAACTCAATAAATATAAATTACAAATAAAAACTGTTGCGAGAAGGTGTCAGAGGAGCCGATGCAAATGGGTCTACAGTGGTAAAAGAACTGAGCCGGGGCTGGGGACCACCTCTTTTATACCACTAGCTGATGTTTGGCAGAGCCAAAAGGGGCGGTCCCCCGCAGAATACTGCTAGCTATAAAGTTTCTGAGGATCCTGGCGTGCCTTAGTCCTAACAGTTATTGACTGTTGCAAGAGCTCCAACTCGAAGTAAGGTCACACTCTTCCTGTGTCAGAAGTCCGGCTCACAGGGATAATGGGACAGACTGTTCCACTGCCAATTACTGCATAAGTGGAAACCAGATCTGTCTGGGCCAATGTGCAGTCACCAGAATCAGGGTGGCATGCTAGCCTGCAGCTTTATCGGAACCCTCTGTATTAGATGGAATGGGGAAAAGCATACAAAAACCTTCCTTTCCAAAAGAGGGATAACACTTCTCACCAAAAAGCTCCAGGCCCCGAAGTGTGCAAGCAGAAACAGAGCAGTTTTGCGTTGTATGGAGATGCAAAATGGTCTATGTCCGGACGACCCCATTTTTTTCAAAGAGGTCATCCACAACAGAGTCCAAGAGTTTCCATTCACGGCAGAGCCCACTGGCTCGACTGAGGTGATCTATAAGTATGTTCCAGGTCCCAGAGAGGAACACCACTGAAATAAGTATGACATGTTCCAACACCCAGTGCCAAACTCTCACTGTTTCTTTGCAGAGAGAGTATGAATGAACTCCATCCTGTCAATTAATGTAGTACATCACCCAGGGCTCCAGATAAGGTATGTACCGGCCTATTTTACTCACCTCATTTTAGGCAATACTCTTCAGAAATTTTTTTAATGAGTACCAATACTCACCCAACATTTGTAAATACTCTACACGCCAAAGAATAGTGCTTCATAACATAACTGGTGATTCAAAAGGAACAGTTTTTTCAGCAAGGCGTTTGACTCTGTCCCCCACAATGGTCTGGTGGAGAAACTGATGGGGTTAGGAGTAGGCCCTTTGATGGTCAGATGGACTGAAAACTGGATAGCTGGACGCACTCAGAGAGTAGTGGTCTGTGGGGAGCTCTCGAACCCTAGAGAGGTTGGTAGTGGGGTACCACAGGGCTCGGTCCTGGGTCCAATCTTGTTTAATGCATACATATCGGACATCAGGGATGGTATAGGGTGTGAAATGAGTCTCTTCGCGGATGACTCCAAGATGGGAGCAGTAGTTGAGGGAGAAGAGGGGAGGTTGGCCCTGCAAGGGGACCTGGACACCCTGGAAAGCTGGGCTCACACATGGAGATTAAATTTCAATATCACCAAGTGCAAGGTGTTGCATCTTGGTCGGGGAAACCCTAAACACAGGTACACCCTGGGAGGGGAGGCGCTGGAAGCCTCAATAGTGGAAAAAGACCTAGGGGTCATGGTGGATACATGTATGAATAACTCTGAGCAGTGCAGGAGAGCAGCTAGCAAGGCAAACAGGATGTTGGGATGCATCGTAAGGGGGATCACCTCTAGGAGCAAGGAAGTGATTCTGCCGCTGTACAATGGACTGGTTAGACCACACCTTGAGTACTGTGTACAGTACTGGAGACCACACTTGAAGAGGGACATACAGCTCCTGGAGAGGGTACAGAGGAGGGCAACAAAGATGATACGAGGGCTAGGGATTTGACTTATGAGGACAGACTTGAGGAGCTCTGCCTGTTTTCACTGGAGGAGAGGAGAGACAGGGGGGACATGACTGAGGTCTTCAAGTACCTCAAGGGAATAAATAGGGTAAACATGGAGGAGATCTTTAGACTAAAGCAGGAAGGCATCACCAGAGGGCATGGTTTGAAGTTGGAAGGTGGAAGGGTGAGGGGGGAAAAGAGGAGGAGGTTTTTCACTGAGAGAGTGGTGGACCCTTGGACTGCACTGCCTGGTGAGCTGGTTCAGAGATCCATAGTGGAGGGTTTTAAGAGAGGGTGGGACAGACACAGAAAGGGGATGTATCAGATGATGGCCTGTCCCGGGGGGTGGGGGTTGGGATGGATGATAGGGGTTTCTGAAGCACAAGGTATGGGAGGGTCTCGGCACCCAACTAAGGATCTAGGTTCGAGCAGACTCGATAGACCATAAGGCCTAATCTGCTGGCAAATAGTATGTTAGTATGTTATTTTTTTGCCAGATTTAGAGCACTTGTATGCATCCCACCACTTTTGTTTTATTCACTATGTTTTAAACTGGTGAGTAAATTCCTACCTGCCAACATTATTTGGAGCATTGTTGGCACCTGACATTCTTATTTAGATAAAAAACAATTTTTTTTTTTTTAATAAATGTAATCTTTAGTCCGCTCTAGCAAGACATTTGTACACATCTGAATTTCGTTTTACTCACCTCACTTTCAAAATGAGGAGTACAGGTACTCATCCCAAAAAAGTTTATCTAGAGCCCTGACATCACCAACATCATGTCTATGTGGATCAACAGCTTATTTCCCTGAAGAAGGGTAGCAAAGGCCTGTAAGCCATGTAGAACAGCATTCATCTCTGGAGTGTTGCTGTGAAGCAGTATATTCAGAGGGCCCCACTGGCCTCGGATTCTAAAGGGGCCGAAATGAGCCTGTCAGCCAGTTCCTGAGGCATATGTGGTCATCAATCATGGGATGGGAGGTGGCGACCATTTCTCTAGGTTGGATCGGTCCAGCCACAACAGTAGGGAATGATGTAGAGAAGGAGTAACCTGTATGACGCGCTCCAGCTTGTCCGAGTACCAAGCCCACTGCACTCTGAGAAATCACTGCAGAATCCTCATTTGGTGGTGGACCAGTGGAACTGTCAGGATGGCAGTCGCCATCAGGTCAATTAGTCATAAGAGACAGCAAGCCAACACACAGTCGCTGGATGTAACCAGCTGTGCCTCTGCACTACTGCCATGGTATGGACAGAGAGCACAATAAGAGCAAAGATTCAACCGCACTCAGCAGCAGCGGACCGACAAGCGGCTGATGACAGGAGAAAAAAAACAAGACATACTGGGGACACCAACATAGGCGGCCCCAGCCTGTAATAAGTTTCTGGGTGATCCTAACACCAATGGCTTACAGTTTCAAGATGTGTCTCACTGCAGGGAGATATCCCAGAAGAAATACATCCTTGAAGAAGATCTGTCTCTTTCATACAGAGTATAGAAATCTGAATTATATTGCCCACCAAAGCAGAGAAATTGGTGGGATGCACAATATTCTAAGCACATTTCCTAAACAGATGCCACTGTGGTCAAAATCTTGTCTACTAATTTTCTTGCTGCATATTAACATCAAACCACGCCTGGTTGAAATTCGGTGCTAATGCAAAAAACTTACAGAAACACTTAAGAATTTTATCAAAAATGGATATCACCAAAGTCACTGAAAATGATGCCACCAATCGGTAAATCTGCAACATTTAACCTTATGGATTCAGCCATTAGAAGGAATAACCAAAGATACAAACAACAGTGTAAATAAATGAGGACCACCAAGTGTCTTAAGGCCCATCACCTTCCTCTTCAGTAGAACATAACTCTTCAATGACCAGTGGCTCAGCAGAGCTCTGAGAGATAGGACATATTTTTCTCAATATTTTACTTTCATCATCATCCAGTTCACATTGTAACTGAACTTGGGGAGAAAGGGGAATGTCTGTAAATCAGTTAAGAGCATCACTTACATGCTATGGTACATCTGTGCATGCCTGTTTCAGACCACCGTGGCCCGAGGGGCCCACTTTGGGTGTCTTCAAAGAAGCGGCATACAGCATTTCACTGTGTAAATATAATTCAGGGAATTTAATAGGGACTGTAGCTCTATCTTTACTACTGCAATCAGCCTTGCCAGATGTACCCTTCCCTCGACACCAGAGGTCTTGGGGCTGAGGGCCCAAAATACTGTAATTATTTAATTAGCAGAGAAGAAAAAATTATTCACCTTTGTAATTGTGTTTCTTCTAATGGAGTCTTGCTGTATTCTGACAATCTGCAGTTAGCTCCAGTCTTTAAACTGCCCCAGAGAGTAGAGGGTTAATTTTCTATGCAGTGCATAGAACGTTGAGCTAGAGCTCGGTTGAGGTCTCTGACTGCAGCACTTTGAAACCCAACCATCAGATTCTTACAAGCAAACACTCACGGACTAACTATGTGGAAATTGTAAATTTTTTTAAAACTAGCCAACTGGCAACAGAAAGTTTTGGGTTCCCAAAGGAAGACTCAAGTCAGGAAACCCAAAACCAGAACCTACCTTTTTTTTTTAGGAGGCAGTATGGTGCAGTGGGTTAAGGCTCTGAGCTGCAAATCTGGAGACCTGGGTTTGAATCCCACAGCCCCCTAGGTGCATACTGTGTGACCCTGAGCAAGTCACTTAACTTCCTTGTGCTCCCAGGTTGCACCTGCACACAAGCTTTCAGCTTACTGTGTCTGACCTGGTAAACTAATTGGTAAAAAAAAAAAGAACAAACACAATTACTAAGGTGAGTAATTTTTGCTTCAAACAACATGAAGCCTTGCTGTATTCTGACAATCTGCAGACTACCAAGCAGTACCTCCATGGAGGAGGGACAGAACCTACTTTGGGAATAGGCTTTGAAGTACTGCTGTGCCAAACCAAGCATCACTCCTAGCCTAGATATCCAGAGAGTAATGCTTGGTGAAGGTATGAACGGTTTCCCAGGAGGCTGCTTGGCAAATTTCTAACAAAGGAATATCTCTGGCTGCAGCCAAAGATGCAGCTGTACCTTTAGTGGAATGAGCCCTCAGGCCTGAGGGTGGAATTTTTCCTAGTTTCTCATAGCAGAATTGGATACAGGATACAATCCACCTGGCAATGGTTCTCTTGGTGGCAGGTTTGCCCTTACCTACTTCCCCATAAGTGAGGAACAACTGGAGGGAGTCAAACCTGTGACCCTTTGTACGCTCTACGTAGTAACTAAGGGCTTTTTTAACATCTAAACTGTGTAACCTCTCCCCTGAGGAAGAATGATCAGTGAAGAAAACAGGGAGAGAAATGGACTGATTTAAATCGAAGTCTGAAACCACTTTGGGCAAGAACCTCCTATTGGTTCTAAGGACCACTTTCTCTCTATGGAAGGAGATAAAATCAGGTTCCACTGACAGGGCTAGCAATTCACTGATACAGTGCCTTCAGAAAGTATTCACCCCCTTTGATTTTGTCACATTTTGTTGTGTTACTACCAGAATATTTTATGCATTGAAATTATTTTTTCCCCCTTGATTCATTGTGTAACAAAAATTTATGAAACATTAAAAACTGAAATATCTTGTTTACTTAAGTATTCACCCCCCTGAATCAATACTTTGTAGAAGCACCTTTGGCAGCAATTACAGCTTTGAGTCTTCTTGGGTATGTCTGTATCAGCTTTGCATATCTGGATTTGGGGATTTTCACCCATTCTTCCTTGCAGATTTGCTCAAGCTCTGTCAAGTTGGATGGGGAGCGTCGGTGAACCGCAATCTTTAAGTCTTTCCACAGATTCTCAATGGAATTCAAGTCTGGGCTTTGGCTGGGCCACTCAAGGACATTCACCTTCTTGTTCTGAAGCCACTCCAGTGTTGCTTTGGCTGTATGCTTGGGGTCGTTGTCCTGTTGGAACGTAAATCTTCGCTCCAGTCCAAGGTCTATTGCAGACTGATGCAGGTTCTCCTGAAGGATGTGCCTGTATTTGGCTCCATTCATTGTTCCCTCTGTCCTGACAAGTGCCCCAGTCCCTGCCACTGAAAAGCATCCCCATAACATGATGCTGCCACCACCATGCTTCATGGTAGAGATGGTGTTACACGGGTGATGAGCTGTGTTCGGTTTGCGCCAGGCATAGTGCTTTTCATTCAGGCCAAAGAGTTCAATTTTTGTTTCATCAGACCAGAGAATCTTTTGCCACATGGTCTCAGAGTCTGCCACATGCCTTCTTACAAACTCCAGGCATGCTATTATGTGGCCTTTTCTCAGGAGAGGCTTCTGTCTAGCCACTCTCCCATAGAGGCTACATCTGTAAAGTGCTGCAGAGATTGCTGTCCTCTGGACAGGTTCTCCCATCTCAGCCATGGAACTCTGTAGTTCTGTCAGGGTGGTCACTGGGTTCTTGGTCACTTCCCTGACCAAGGTCCTTTTTGCCTGGTTGCTCAGTTTGGGAGAACGGCCTGCTCTAGGAAGAGTCTGGGTGGTTCCGTAATCTTTCCATCTCCTAATGATGGACTTGACTGTGCTCCTGGGAATTTTCAGCACCCTAGAAATGTTTTTATACCCCCTCCCCAGATCTATGCCTCTTCACAATTCTATCACGGAGTTCTACGGACAGCTCCTTGGTCTTCATGGTAGAGTTTCTGCTCTGACATGCACTGTCAACAGTGGGGCCTTATATAGACAGGTGTATTTCCTCTGAAATCACGTCGACCATTTGAACTGACCACAGGTGGACTCCATTCAAGTTTTAGAGTGATCTCACAAGGAAATTGGATGCACCTGAGCACAATTTGGAGTGTCATAGCAAAGGGGGTGAATACTTATCAAATCAAGACATTTCAGGTTTTTATTTTAAATTACATGTACAAAAAATTCCAGAAGTTACATTCCACTTTGATATTATAGAGTAATTTGTGTAGATACGTGACAAAAAAATCCCATATAAATGTATTTTAATTTGAGTTTGCAACATCACAAAATGTGACATAATCCAAGGGGGGGGTGAATACTTTTTGAAGGCACTGTACATCTGGCAGAGGTAATGGCTACCAAAAACACAGTTTTTCAAGTCAAGTACTTAAGCTCTGCTGAGGAGATAGGCTCAAATGGGGGTTGCATAAGTTGAGCAATGCAAACATTTAAGTCCCAGGCAGGGGCAGGATCCCTAAAGGGAGGACTGGTATGAAGCAATCCCTTGAAAAATTTACAGACAGGGTGAGATGACAGTGAGGAAGGCTTTCCCACTGACAGAAACAGCTGACAAGTGTACCTTGACAGTAGCTGGTCTGAGGCCTAGACCATTAAGATGGACCATATAATCCAGAACTATAAGCAATCCAGCAGTGTCTGGAGATATATGCTTCTTGGAACACCAAATGCTGAATCTTTTCCATTTGGAGTCACAAGTCTTTCTGGTGGCAGGCTTCCGAGAGGCTTTAAGAATATCCAGAACCCCTTGGGACAGATGCAAATCTGCATAGTTTAACTCTTTAACAGCCATGCCTTGAGATTGAGGGACCGAAGACTTGGGTACCAAATCTTCCCTGAGAGGGGGCTAACAGGTTGTAATTCCTGGAAAGAGACAGGGGAAAATGGACTGCTAGGGACAGTAAGAGGGGGTACCAGGGCTGCCTGGCCCAATCTGCAGCAATCAGAATCACTTTGCAGGGTCGTGACCTCACTTTGACCAGAACCTTTAACAGTAGAGGAAAGGGAGGGAAGGCACAAAGAAATTTCCCTTCCCAGTTCAACATCAGAGCATCCAGAGGGACTTGAGCCCAAGACTGGGGGTCTGCAACAAAACACAGGAAGTTGGTGATTGTCCAGGGCTGCAAAGAGATGTATCCCTGGAGTGCCCCACCTTGAAAAAAATCACTTTTAACACCAGAGGGTCCAGGGACCATTCGTGATGGCCCTGGGAGATCCTGCTCAGTGCATCTGCCAGCACACTGTCCTTCCCTTGAAGGTGGACTGCTATCAGAGAAGTCTGCAGAGAATAAGCCAGGGACCACAATTTCATGGCTTCCGTGCACAAGGCCGTGGACTGAGTGCCTCCCTACTTGTTGATGTACCACATGGTGGTGGTGGTGTCTGTTCTGACCTAAACCACCTTGTTCTGCACTGACTGAGAGAAAGCTTGCAAGGCCAGAAAAACTGCCCTGAGAGCCAGGAGATTGATATGAAGAAGGGATTCCTGAGGAGACCACAGTCCCTGGGCTGTGAGAGCCCCCAGATGGGCCCCCCACCCCAAAAGGGAAACATCCGTTGTAAGGACCACCAAATGAGACTGAGTAACAAATGGGACCCCTTGCCTTAAATTGTCCTGATCCTGCCACCATTGAAGAGCTTGGATCAGTGTTGGAGTCACTGGAATCAGTTTGGTAAGAGAATCCTTCCTTTGCAACCAAAAGGCCCTCAGACGGAAATGAATGTCCCTCATCTGGAATCTTGCCCCTTGGACCACTGCTGTAGAAGCTGCCATGTGGCCCAAGAGCTGAAGGAAATGCCTTGCTGGTCGGGACACCTGAAGGCAGAAAGAAGAAGCTAGTTCCATAAGAACTCTTGCCCTTTCCAGGAAAAGAAAGGCTCTTGCTTTGACAGTATCTAGCTCTGCCCCTATAAAGGTAAGAAGCTGCACCGGTTCGAGAACTGACTTGGGATGGTTGAGAAGAAATCCCAGGGAAGTGAGCACTTACTGGGTCACTTGCAGGTCTGACTTGACTTGGTCGGGAGACTCGCCCACTAGTAGCCACTCGTCCAGATATGGAAAAATGGAAATCTTTTGCCTTCTTAAAAAGGCAACTACTACTGCCAGGCACTTTGAGAAAACCCTTGGAGCTAATGTTAGACCAAAGGGCACTGCTTCTTTGTGGTCCAGGAAGGCTAGCCAGTCCCCTGGCCTTAGAGAGGGAAGAACTATTCCCAGAGTCACCACTTGAACATTGGTTTTAAAAGATGTTTATTCAGGTATCTTAGATCTAGGATGGGTCGTCACTCCCCTGTCTTTTTTGGGGTAAGGAAGTACCTGGAGTACAGACCTTTGCCCCGTGTAGGGTAGGAACTCTCTCTATGGCTCTTAAGGCCAGAAGAGATGAAACCTCTGCCTCTAGGGCAAGGGTTTCAGAGAGACCTGCAGGTGGAAAAGATCTGGCCTCATCTTTGGAAATTTTTGAATCTGAGAATTAGTCCCTGAGCTTACTACTTCCAGGACCCACTTGTCTGAAGTAACAGACATCCAGTCCTGGAAGAAGTAAGCCAGCCTGCCCCCCTACAGGGATAGGAGAGTCAACCCGGGCAGACCCATCAGGGTGTCTGCTTGGCAGGGGCCTTAGGCTGAGGAGTGGATGTAGCCCTGCTCATCCCCCTTCTGTGAAAAGGGAGAAGAGGCCTGTGCTTGGTAGAAAGGCCTATGAAAAGGCCTGCCCCTGCCCCTACATTGCTGCCTTTGAGGAGTTGCCTGCCTCTCCTTGGCCTGAGCACTCCTATAAGTGGTCCTGTACTCATCCATTTTCTTCATGTAATTCTCTTTCTGCTCCCCAAACAGAGAATTACCCACCACAGGGAAATCCATGGCCTTAGCCTGGATGTCCTGGGAGAGGCTAGTACATCTGAGCCAAGCCATCATCCGAAGAGCCAGAGATGTAGCCATGACTCTTGATGACACATCACTGGAGTCCACAGCAGCGTGAAATTGTACCTTTGATGCCTCAATCCCATCAGCAGCCACCTCCTCCAGCTCCTTGGCCAGCTGCGGAGGGCCTGCTTAGCCAATGCCAGTACAGTGTCCCACCTGGACTTCTGGTACCTGGCTGTACAGGCCATATAGTTAGCCTGCCTGAGTCCCAAGGAGGATGCCATGTACTGTTTCTCTGTCATGGCATCCATCTTCCTGGAGTCTGGAGTCTTTGTCTGGGGGGTGTGAAGCCAAGGGAATATTTGCCTCGACACAGGCTGCAGCCTGCACTACCCCAACATGGCTGCATTGCTGGTAGAAAAACTCTGTATCTGAGCCTGATGAAGTATACCTCTTGTCCATCCTTCTGTCAACAGGAGGTACAGAATTAGGAGACTTTAGGATTTTTTTGTGTCTGCTTCCCAAAGGACTTATGAAGGGGAATAGACAGTCTCCTGGACTCTGGGATGTCCATCATTTCAACAAAATCAGGCTCCTCTTGATCCTCCACAGCCTCCTCCATAGGAAGCTGGAGGGTTTCAGCCACTTTTTTGTAAAACAGATAGTGGGGAAGGGACTCAGAGATCCTAGGAGGGGAAACACCAGAAGGTCTGTCTGGGGAGATGTCTGGTTCCACAGGCACATCCAGACTTTCACCATCATCACCATCATCTTCAAACTCCCACTCCTCCTCAAACTCCGGTTCATAAGAGTCTTCAGGGGTATAATCTTGAACCGGGGGAACCGACCAAACTGAACCCCTGCCAAAAGGCGCCGAATTGGTCGGAACCAGACGAAGCAATTCAACAATCCGAATTGCTCTGGCTATTTCTTCGGCGGTCGGAACATGAACCTCTGGCTCCGAACTGGTCGATTTCTCTTTGTGTTTTCTTTTGTAGGAACCGATCCTCAGAATCGGCTCCTCTTGCCCAAGAAGTATCGCCTAGTCACAGGGCACTCCTTTGGTTCAGTCGAACCGAACCGCCTGGCCATCTGATCAGAGGACTTCTGCCTCCTTTCCTCAGTCTACCTAATCTTTTTCCAGGGTAGACTTAGGAAAGTTTTTACATATTTGGCAGTCTGTATCGAGGTGGTCAAACCCCAGACAATCAACACAGGTGGTGTGGGGATCGGCCTTAGTAAAGACCTCCCCACACTCACTGCAGTGTTGAAACCCAGTGGGCCTGGTTTTTTTCTTGGGTTTCTCAGACATTGCCAACCTAACCAAACTTACCCTTTTTTCGGCAACTGCCAGGCAAGACTCCATTATCGGTTCTAACCGTGTTACGTGTATTGGAAAAAAAAAAAGAAGCAAAAATTGCGATTTTTTTTAAACCGATAAGAAATGGTAACCACACACTAAAGATAGATGTAACTAATGGATCGGTTCAGCCGAACCAATCGAGAAATACAAATTTTCCAATTTCCACAATAAGAAACAGAGAACTACCTAAAGTACCTAATGTACCACAGACAGAGCCTGAACAGACAATGTGGAAAATAATTCGGAATAAAACCGACAGCTTTAACAGACTTTGAACTGAGCAGAAGGAGAAATATCCAGAGTGACTGTTCAGTGAGGCGGAGTAAAGAATCTGATGGTTGGGTTTCAAAGTGCTGCAGACAGAGACCTCAACTGAGCTCGGGCTCAACGTTCTATGCACTGCATAGAAAATTAACCCTCTATTCTCCGGGGCAGTTTAAAGGCTGCAGCTAACTGCAGATTGTCAGAATACAGCAAGACTTCATGTTGTCTGAAAGACAAAATGAGCTATCAAAGTAATTATTCCTTCTGCAGCAGGCTTTCATTTTTATTGAAAAAAAAAAAAAACGAAGAGACGGTAAAATGCTGGGTTTCACATAAAGTTTCAACTCATAAAAAGAGAGAAAAATATATAAAGTACAGTTACACAAGAACTTACCATAAAAGCATATCTTCAAGAGGCTCTCTTGCAGCAGTCCATCACCAGAAGGACAACAGCCACCAGGCACTAATACAACACAGAAACTTTCTAGCTAGCAGTCTACCTGAGGGGGGGCTGCCCACCTCCAACTTCAGCCCCTGATGTCAGACAATCCTATAAAGGTGGATGGCTCCCATACACTCCTCTGTTCTCCCACCGGAGACCAAAAGCTGGAAGCCATCAGGGGGAACAGAAGAGGACTCTGAGGTATCCCAACAGTGTAGACATTTGAGAAGCTGAATGCTCACTCCTATGGAAGAGGAGACACAAGAAAAAGGGGGAAGGAGGGAGGGAAAGCAGGGCCTACTGTAAGAGATCCTCTCGAAGATCAAGTATTACGATAGGTTCTTGCGTAACTGTGCTATCTTACTTCAAGGGCATCTCTTATCCATCACTGGCAGGATCAAGTCCCAAGCACTTCTGACAACTACAGACAGACTGTCCAGGTGGTAGGTAAAATCGATGACCTATGAAAGAAGGTCTTGAAAAACAACTAGGCTGAAGCTGCCTCAACACCTAGAGGTGATGTCCAGACTATAATGTTTAGTGAAGGTGTGGACAGTGCTCCAGGTAGCAGCAGCACAAATGTCAGCAGCTGATACATTTCTGAAACAACCTACCAATGTGGCCATACCCCTGGTAGAATGGCCCTTAACCGTACCTGGACGTTTCTTATCGTACTTCCGGTAACAAAAGACAATACTACTGGCTAACTACTTAGACAAACACTATTTGGACACGGGTCGCCCTCTTTACCAAGGGCGAACGAAATACACAACTGATTAGACCTCTGGTGTCTTTGGTCTGGTGCATATAGTAATGCAAAATGCTATGCACATCCAAGGTATGGAACAACACCTCCCCTTGATCGGAATGCTCCAGAAAATAAACAGGCAGGTGAATGGATCGATTCAAAGCAAACTCTGACACCACCTTAGGAAAAAACTGACGGTTGGTTCACAATGACACTCTGTCTTTGTGAAAAATCAAGCAAGGCTCCTTACACATCAGGGCCTGAAGCTCAGAAATCCTTCGAGCAGAAGTTCTGGCAACTAAAAATAACGCTTTCCATGACAGAAAGCGCAGCTTGCAATAAGCAGCTGGTTCAAAGGAAGGCAGCATAAGCTTTTCCAACACAAAGCTGAGGTCCCAGGCTGGGACAGGATCACGAATGGGAGGCTTCAAAATACAGGTTACTCACCTGTAACAGGATTTCTAGAAGAGGTATATGTTGTTCATCCACACTTCTTGGCAGGTACCTTGCCACTTTAAGATGGGCCAAAAGGTATTCAAGCTGGCTCCCCTACCCACCCGGGTGGTAAAACCCTCGGCTTCACCCTATGACGCCAGATCTAGCCCGCTTTAAGACAGGTTATGTGCCGAAGTCGGGGAGGTCGGGTGGGTCGTGTGGATGAACAACATATACCACTTCTAGAACTCCTGTTACAGGTGAGTAACCTGTATTTCTAGGGACATGGATATGTTGTTCAATCCACACTTCTTGGCAGACTCCTAGCAATTCTCCAGGAGGAGGAAGGCAAGACCTATTTAGGAAACAAGGACTGGAGAACTGACGCCCCAAAACCAGCATCCCAACGTGACTCAAGGTCGATGTGGTAATGGGAAATGAAGGTGTGTGCTCACTTCCAGGTAGCAGCCCTGCAGATTTCCTGGATATGGACGTCCCTAGAAGCAGCCACCGAGGCAGCAGTATGGCGGGTAGAATGAGCTCTTATCCCTCTGGGAGGCTCCTTGCCCGCCAACCTATAGCAGAAATCTATGCAGGAGGTGATCCACCTGCATATCATCCACTTGGCTGCAGGTCTGGCAGGTGAGGCTTCAGCGTAGGTGAAAAACAGCTGCCGAACCTCTCCCCGAACTTCCGCCGTACACTCCTTATAGTAGGCGAGCGCTCTCCTCAGGTAAAAAGTATGGAGCCTGTATTCGGCCTCCGAGGTGTGATTGGGGCAGGATACCGGCAGAGTCAATACCTGATTCAGGTGAAACTCCAACACCACTTTCGGAAGAAATTTCAGGTGTTGGCGTAGGACAACCTTGTCCCTGTGGAAGACCAGGTAAGGAGATCCTATGGAAAGCGCCTGGAGCTCCCCAATCCTTCTGGCTGACGTGATAGCCACCAAGAAGGCGGTTTTCCACGACAGGTGGGAGATATCGCACCTGTGCATCGGTTCGAATGGCTTGCCCATAAGCTTAGCCAATACCAGCAGTAAATCCCACAAAGGTGGAGGTTCACGCACCAGAGGGGATATCTTGTCTAGGCCTTTGAAAAAATGCCAGACCACCTTCTCCTGCACCACCAACTGCTTGCCGGCCCACGCCTGGTAAGCAGAGATGGCTGCCAGGTGCACCTTAAGGGTCATCAACTGAAGCCCTTGCTGAGAAAGGGACCACAGGTAGTCCAAAATGTTAGCCAATGGGCAGGACGAGGGGACCAGCCCCTTGCCCTGACACCAAATGGAAAATCTCTTCCATTTAAAGGCATAACATTTTCTGGTCGACTCCATACAGGACGCCTCAACGACGTTGAGGACCTCGTCGGAAAAACCCAAGGCTTGGAACTCTAGCCGCTCAGGAACCAGGACGTCAGGAGCAGGGATTGAAGGTCCGGGTGGAGTACCTTTCCCTTGTTGACAGACAGTAGGTCCGGGCATACTGGAAGCCACCTCAGGAGCCTGGAGCCGAGGCTGAGGAAATCTGGATACCAGAACTGGCGGGGCCAGTCTGGGGCTACCAGAATCACCTTCGCCTTGTCCCTCCTCGCCTTGAGAAGGACCTTGTGGATCAAGGGAAATGGAGGGAAGGCGTAAGAGAGGCCTGGGGTCCATGGCCTCAAGAAGGCATCCCCTGCAGCGAGCCCCGCTGAGGGGGGCGGGCATGGAACAGCCTCAGCTTCACATTCTCCCTGGAGGCAAACAGGTCCACCTGAGGAGTGCCCCAGCGGGGAACAGATCCTGCACTACCTCCAGCAGGAGAGGCCACTCGTAAGATACATCACCTATCTGGCTGAGGGCATCAGCCAGACTGTTCGAGGCTCCTGCCACATGGATGGCTCGGAGATCCGCCTCCAGGCTGAGCACAAGACCCCATATGTGGAGAGCTTCCTTGTACAAAGGCAAGGAGTGTGTCCCGCCCTGTCGGTTGAGATAGTACATGGTCGTGGTGTTGTCCGTCTGGACCTGAACCACTTGACCCCGGACAAATGGAGCGAAGGCAGTCAAGGCTAACCGAACTGCTCAGAGCTCCAGCAGGTTGATGTGGCATCAGAACTCCTGAAGGGACCAAAGGCCGTGGGCCTTGTGCTCCCCCAGATAGGCACCCCAACCCATCAGAGTGTCATCAGTCGTCAAGGTGACCATCGGCTCGGGGCGGACAAACGGGATCCCCTCCTGCAGATGAGCTGGGACGAGCCACCACTACAGGCCGTCCCACATCTTCTGGGTCACGAACACTGGCTGATCTAGGAGACCAGAGCGCTGAGACCACTGGCGGGCCAGCCCCCACTGCAGGGAGTGCATATGCCAGTGGGTCCAACGGACCACACTGGTGCAGGCCACCATGAGACTCAGAAGGCGCAGGAAGTCCCAGGCAGGGAGCAACTGCCCAACCAGAAATGACTGGGCAAAGGAGGAAAGGCCCTAGGCCCTGTCCGCTGGGAGCTGGCTCGGACAGAGTCTAGCTCTGCCCCGATGAACTGGATCACCTGCGAAGGCACGAGTGCTGACCTGGCCTCGCTGATAAGAAGGCCTAGTTGAGAGCAAGCCCAGAGGGCCAGATTCCTGGATCGCTCCGCCTCCAACCTGGAAGGGGTTGCTATCAGCCAATCGTCCAGGTAAAGGTAGACCTGGACCCCTCGGCGCTGCAGGAATGCTACCACCACTGCCATGCATTTGGTGAAGACCCTGGGAGCTGAAGAAAGGCCGAAGGGTATGGTCCGGAACTCATAAACGGTTCCCTCTACTCGAAAGCAGAGGAACCGCTGATGGGATGGAGGGATTGGGACATGAAAACGTGTCCTGAAGATCCAGGGAGCAGAACCACATGCCTAGTTCCAGGGATGGTATGATCTGGGCCAGAGTGACCATCCGAAAGGTGCACGGCCTTAGGAACTTGTTCAGGTCGTGCAGACAGAGAATGAGGTGCCAGCCCCCTCATCCATTTTGGGACTAGGAAGTACCCGGACACAAACCTGGGCAAGGAGGAGGAGGATCCGCCACCTTGCAGACTACCCCCTTTTGGCAGAGCAGGGCTATGTCGTCTCGGCGAGCTGACAAAGAGACTGCGGATCCGGTGGTCCTCCAAGTGGGGCGCGGGCTCAAAAAGGAGGGGTCTGCTCGAATTCCAGAGGCAGACCACTGCCAACCACCTCCAGCACCCAGCGGTCCGTGGTGATAGCGGACCAGGCAGAAAGGAAGTGGCTGAGCCGGCCCCCCACAGGAGGGACCCAGGGGAGGTGTGACGGGGTTGGAGGCGGCACCCCACAGCCAGTCACTGGGCAGGCTTGGAGGGAGAACCGGCGGAGGGGCCGCCCAGACCTTTACCTCCAGGCTTCCTAACCGAGGAAGTGATAGACTTGGCCTTGCGCACCAAGAATGAGCCTGCTGGCCCTGTTGCTGATGTTGCTGGGCTGGACATGCCACACGAGCAGAAGGGCGAAAGGTCTTGCGCTGCTGATGGCGGCCTCTGTCCTTCTGGGCAGATGCGACAGAGTCCAAGGTGGCGCTGGACTTCTCGATCTGCTGGAGGTGGCCCTCCACCCTGGGCCTGAACAAATCGGTGCCCAAAAAGGGGACATCTGCTAGCTTGTGCTGGGTATCCGCCATGAATGTCAAGATCCGCAATCAAGCCCTGCACTGCATGGCTACTGTGGCCACTACTGACCGGGCACAAGAATCACCGATGTCCAGAGCAGTCTGGAGCTCTTGTTTAGCCACCGCCCTTCCCTGATCCCAAACCTGCTTGACCGTGGTCTGGAGGTCGGCCGGGAGATGAGGAAGCACCTCATCCAGGGAGCCCAAAAGGGTGCAGGAGAAGTGTACCATCAGAGCAGCTAAGCTAGCCTGATGAAAGCCTAAGGAGGCGGCAGCACAGACTTTCCTTCCGGAGTAGTCCAGCTTTTTGGACTCACTGTCCAGGGACTTGTCCACGTCCCTAGAATTTCCAGAGCACTGGAATAAGCTATCGGTCGCCAACCCCTCAGCCGAGGAATGCTCCGAGAAACTGGCGAGGGAGCCGGTAGGGACCGCGTACTTGCAGGCCATCCTGGCCAAAGACGCAGGACAAGAGGCTGGCCGCTGCCAGAGCTCCAGGGCCGGGCCCAATATGGCCTCCGCCATGGGGAAGGCCTCCGAGGGAGAATCCCCTTTGTCCAGGATTTCTGTGACAGGGTATTTGGCCCGTTTCTGCACGGGTTCGAGCTTCATCCCAGTGGGCTCCAAGATGAGTCGAAGGAAACCCAAGAACGAGGATAGGCTCTCGTCCACCGACAGACCTCCTGAAGATTCCAGGTCAACTGGCCGGGAATACAGTGAGGAATCATCAGACTCCCAAGAGTCTGCGAACAGCTGCCAACCATCTAAGCCACTCTCCACTCCCCGAGGACGGTCGGGGTGAGAGTGACCGACAACCTGTGGGGCAAGCCTTGACCCGACCGAGAATACTTGGTCGGGCGCCCAGTCTTCGGTTGAGGAAGTGGGGGTTCTACCACTATGAGTTGAGCAGCCGGTTTAGGCTGAGCAATCAGCACCAGGGCCGGCTCCTCGAACAAGGAACCGGGGGCGGGCGACAGCTTCGACTGATCAGGCGACAGCCACTTAATCGCTGGTGTGGGAGCCGGCACCAGTTCACCACCAACTAAAATAAGTTGCTGCCACATAAGGTCCTCATAATGTCGGCGCAACTTGTGTCAAAGCCTCTTCTCCTTGGCCGAGGAGGAAGAAGAGGACGAGCAGCGACACCACTTTTCGCAATGTCAGGACTGACTCCATCGGCCGGACCAACCCGATGCGGAAGAAGACCGAGACCTCAACCGTCGACAACATCGGCGGTGGGTTGAGGAAAGAGAGGGGGAAACCCGCTGATCCTCTAGTTCAGGGTCCTTGGCCAGAGACTTCGGCTCAAGAGTTAAGTCCCCAGATGGCACCGGGGGTACCGGTGTCTCTGGGAGAGAAATGTCAGCCTCTTTGGTCGACGACCTGTCGGTGGGCTCAAGAAAGATCTCGGCCTCGTCGTCTGCACAACCTGAACAAGTTCCTAAGGCCACGCACCTTTCGGATGGTCACTCTGGCCCAGATCATACCATCCCTGGAACTAGACATGTGGTTCTGCGCCCTGGATCTTCAGGACGCATTTTCACGTCCCAATCCAACCGTCCCATCAGCGGTTCCTCCGCTTTCGAGTAGAGGGAATCAGGAATCTCGGCCGGCTGGTCTGACGGGGGCTCCATGAAACCAGCGGCCCGGGACCAAAGTCGAGAAAAGATGATCTGGGGAGTGAGACCTCTCCTGCTCCCAAGAACATTGACACTGGGACTTACCTTTGTGATCCCGTTTTTTGGATCAAGCGGGAAAAGACCCAGAAGGACCCTCTCCCTTAGTCGAGAGGGACTGACAAAGCTCCCGGAAGGAAGCCGTGTAGGAGGAACCCAGGGGGAGTGGAATAAAAGCCAAGGCTGAGGAGGAGCTGCTGCAGCCTGGGCCGCCTCCTCCTCAAGGGCCATAAGCTGTTCCAGTTGTTCCACGGAGACCGCCACTGCGGACACCACCCAATGGGCCTCCTTCGATTTAGTCGCCGGGAACCACTTCTCCGGTCGCCTTAGCTGAAGTCCGCAGCTACGTCCTCATCCACCGACAGAGAAGGAGAGAAACACGTCGGAAGCCTGCGGATCATGGTAGCGCCCAACGCAGTAAACGCACGGGGCGTGGGAGTTGGTTCAGGACATCTTCTGCCCACAAGGGCACCAGCGGAACCCGGGGACAGACTTGTCTTCCATTGCAGCCACGATATACGAAGACCGAACTCGAGTGAGTCTTAAAATAATCTTAAAACAAAAATCATAAGAAACAGAATCCAGGCCTACAAAACGCGTGAGCGCTAAGGAGGGAACCTGAGCTTCCAAGCGGTAAGGAAGATCTGGTGTCATGGGGCGGAGACGAGGGTTTTACCACCCAGGTGGATGGGAGAAGCCAGCCTGAAGACCTTTCTGGCCCATCTTAAAGCGGCAAGGTACCTGCCAAGAAGTGTGGATTGAACATATCCACATCCCTAGAATGCAGAATACCCCTCAAGAATGTGTGACATATATCCAGTTGAGCCACTGAATGACCATCTACTGGTACATGATACGCAGAGATGGCAGAAAGGTGTACCTTAATCGAGGAGTACCGTAGACTTGAGTCTGAAAGGGACTGACGGTACTCCAATACCTAATCCACTAGACAGGTAAAGGGATCCAAATGGTGCAATGCAGCCCAAAGAGCAAAGCACTTCCAATTCATAGAGTAAGAGGCCCTGGTAGAGTGCTCCCTGGCCACCACAAGGACATCTGCCACTCTGGAAGACAGAAATCCAAAGCAGAGAATCCACTCAGTGATTAACCAGAGAATCCACACAACAAGATAGTGACTTTTTTAAAAAGGATATCAGCTTTTATTATCAAAAACAGTTAAGACACAGGTACAAATTCTCCCCAGGGTGTGTTGCAGACTGCCTGATCGTTTTGCACCCCTTCGGGTGCTTTTCCAAGGGATCTTCTGGGGAAAAAAGCCACAATATCTTGTTGCTTTGGATTTCAGTTTCGAGTTTTGACCTATCACACTGTTTACTTTCCTGAAGCGAGACTTTTCTTTGTAAAATTTACTCTGGGACATTCCCCAAACCAAGTGATGGTAACATCCTCAGGAGCAACACATGGAGATGGAAAGATTTGGGGTCCACATGGACCAGGGTTGTCCTGCTCCTGGGAGAGCAAGCCTGTGTATAGAGGTAGGGAGACTGGGGGTTCCACTGCCAGCTGCTTAAGCAAGGGTAACCAAATCTGACAAGACCAGATGAGAGTGATCAGGATCATGGTGGCCCCTTCCATCTGAAGCTTGATCAGGAACCTCTGGAGGAGCGGGAAGGCATACAGGAACCTCCCTTTACAAGAGAGGGATAACGAGTCTCACCAGCAAACCCAGGTGCTGGATCTAGCGAGCAGAAAAACTGCAGTTTTGCATTTGGGAGACGATGGTCCAACTCAGGATGACCCCATCTGTTGAATATATCTCTGATCACCAAGGTCAGAAGTTCGCACTCATGTGCTCTGGACTGAGACCGGCTTAGACTGTCCTCTAGGAACATCAACGGCTGAGAGCTCTAGTCTATGCTCTATGACCCAGTACCAGACTCTCATCGCTTCCCTGCATAGGGGATAGGAATGATTCCCCCGCTTGTTTATGTAATAAACCACAAACATGTTGTCCATCTGAATCAAGAGTGGACCTGGTGATAGCTGGGTCTAAAAGGCCTACAAGGCATACAAGACTGCTCACATCTCCACGACACTGATGTGGAGTCAAAAACAGCGGGGGAATTCAAAAATGCATGGGACAGACATAACGCAATTCTACTGGGGGTAGAAGAAAGTAGGATGTTGGTTAACTAGGATCTGCAGCTTATCCACTAGGTAAGGAAATGGGCAGACTAGGTGGGCCAAGCAGTCCTTATCTACCATCAAATTCTATGTTTCTGTGACTGCCCGCTCCACCTCTGTCCACATTCCCCGAATTTGGCAGACTTCCAGGCGAGCCCGCTGAGATCGGTATCCATCGTCAGGACCTGCTGAGGGGTGGAATACAAAGGGGACTCCTGAAGCAGGATGCTGGGCTCCAGCCACCACGACAGTACCCTCTTGACTGGATCGAGACCATAACCGGTTGATCCAGGGCATCCATGCATTGGTCCCACTGGACTCGCAGTGTCTACTGTGGGACTCATGCAGCCTGGTGAAGGGAATGGTGGCAAATGAGGCCCAGAAGTCACAGAAAGGCACTCACAGGAACATGATGGCTGGAGTAAAGATGATTGGTCTGGTCCATCAGATGCTCTGTTCTGTCTGAGGGCAGAAAAGCCATCCTCTGAGCCATGTCCAGCACTGTCCCTACATACTGGAGACATTGGCAGGGGGTCAGAAAGGATTCTGGCATGCTGATAGTGATGCCCAAAGCCTGGAACAGACTGAAGGTATGCACCAGGGTTTGAAGCAGACACTCCTTGGACAGGGCATCTAGGAGCCAATCGTCCAGGTGTGGGAAGACTTAGAAACCCTGCCACCTACCAGCCTGGTGGCGCTGAGGGTTGAGGCACTGGATGCCACACTTCGAGCCACGCCAGCGACCCAGGTTTGAGAACGAACATAGCCCGCCAGAGGTCGGCAGGGGAGAGAGAGGCTCGAGCATCCAGAGGACTGCTCTTCTCTTTCAGGGGGGACCCAGGCGACTGCCCGGCATTGCAGCGGCCCCTGGTGGAAAAAGGAGGCACTGCAACGCTTAGGGCTGGCATAGGGGGATGCAGAGCCATGGACGTACCTGGCGTCACTGCACGCTCGGGCTCCACTAGGAGGGAGGAGGGAAGGGCGTAAACAAAATAAATCCCCTTCCTCAGGGAGAGGCAACGGCACCACCTCCCACAGCCACATTCCAGCAGCCGGACCCTCTCCACTCCTGGGCAGAGCCCAACCCGGCCTGCATTGTAGATAGAGCACCCTGGGCGGAAAGGGTGGCCCTACCTCGGGGGGCTCAGAGCCAGGGGGATAACCGGGCTGGTGCCGGGAGGAGGAGGAGTGTCAGGCTCGGAGGTAGAGCTGGGGGAATCAGTGGATGCCCGAGAGAGCTCCCCGGGCAACAGTGCCATAAATACAGGTTACTCACCTGTAACAGGAGTTCTAGGAATGGTATATGTTGTTCATCCACACTCATTGGCAGTATCCTTGCCGCTTTAAATCTTGCCGGAAGGTCTTCAAGCTTGCTCCTCCCCCACCGGGTGGTATAATCTCGGCTCGCCCCATGACGCCAGAGTCTGCCCGCTGGAAGCTCAGTTGAAAGGCCGAAGCCGGAGGTCAGGAATGTGGATGAACAACATATACCATTCCTAGAACTCCTGTTACAGAGTAACCTGTATTTCTAGGGACATGGATATGTTGTTCATCCACACCATTGGGAGACTCCTAGCAGTTCTCCGGGAGGAGGGAGGCAAGACGCACACCCCCATATACTTACTTGGAAAAGAGAGACTGGAGAACCGAGGCCCCAAAACCAGCATCCCGGCGTGACTCAAGGTCGATGTGGTAGTGGGTAATGAAGGTGTTTGCTGACTTCCAGGTAGCAGCCCTGCAGATTTCCTGGATAGGGACGCCCCTGGAAGCAGCCATCACAGCAGTATGGCGGGTAGAATGAGCTCTATCCCTCTGGGAGGCTCCATGCCCGCTAACTTATAGCAGAGATCTATGCAGGAGGTTACCCACCTGCTTATCGTCCGCTGGCTGCAGGTCTGCTAGATGCGGCTTCCAGCGTAGGGTGAGAAAACAGCTGGCGAACCTCTCCCGACTTCCCCGCTGCAGCGCCTCTTATAATAAGCGAGCCCTTCTGGGATCCAGAGTATGGAGCCTATATTCGGCCTCCGAGTGTGATTGGGGTAGAACACCGCAGAGTCAACACCTGGTTAAGGTGAAACTCGCACACCACCTTCGAAGGAATTTGGTGGGGGCGAGGACAACCTTATCCCTGTGGAAGACCAGGTAAGGAGACTCGATGAAGCGCCGGAGCTCTCCCATCCTTCTGGCTGATGGATAGCCACCAAGAAGGCGGTCTTCCACGACAGGTGAGAGAGAGCACACCTGTGCATAGGTTCGAATGGCTTGCCCATGAGCTTGCCAGTACCAGCAGTAGATCCCACGGAGGTGGGGGTTCCTGACTGAGGGAATGTGATCAAGGCCTTGAAAGCGCCAGACCACCTTCTCTCATGCGCCACCGACTGCTTCCCGCCCGCGCCCGGTAAGCAGAGATGGCTGCCAGGTGCACCCTAGGGTCGTCGACCTAAGCCCTGACTAGAAAGGACCATAAATAGTCCAAGATGCTTGCCAGGAACAGGAGGAAGGGTCCAAGCCCTTGCTCCTGACACCAAATGGAAAACCTTTTCCATTTGAAGGCATAGCATTTTCTGGTCGACTCTCACGGGACGCCTCAACTACATTGAGGACCTCGTCGGAAAGACCCAAAGCCTGGAACCTAGCAGCCAGGAACCAGGCCGTCAGGTGCAGGATTGAAGGTCCGGATGGAACACCTTTCCCTGATTGACTGAGAGCAGGTCCGGGCGAGCTGGAAGCTGCCAGGGGAGTCCTGGAGCTGAGACTGAGGAGATCTGGGTACTAGAACTGGCGAGGCCAGTCTGGGGCTATTGAATCCACTCCGCGCCTTGTCCCTCCTCGCCTTGGAGAAGCACCTTGTGGATCAAGGAAATGGGGAAAGGCGAAAAGAGGCCCGGGGTCCATTGCCTCGAGAAGGCATCCCTGCAGCGAGCCCTGCTGAGGGGCGGGCATGGAACAGACTCAGCCTCGCTCTCCATGGAGGCAAACAGGTCCACCTGAGGTGTGCCCCAAAGGGAGAACAGATGCTGTACTACTCCGCAGGAGAGACCACTCTGGATGCAGCCCCTATCCGGCTCAGGGCATCGGCCAGGGTGTTGGAGGCCCTCGCCACGTGATGGCTAGGAGATCCGCCTCCGGCTGCGCATTTGAGTGACCAAATGCGGAGAGCTTCCTTTGCATAGAAGCATGGAGCGCCGGGCCCGCCTGGCGTTTAGATAGTACATGGTCGGGTATTGTCCGTCTGGACTCGGACCACTTGACCCCGGAGGAGCGGAGCAAAGGCGGTGAGAGCTAGGCGGACCGCCGAGCTCCAGCAGGTTGATGTGGCATCGACTCCTGCATGGGACCAGAGGCTATGAGCCCGGTGTTCCCCAGATGGGCACCCCAACCCATCAGAGAGGCATCGGTCGACAGAGAGACCGCGGCTCGGGCGGACGAACGGGATGCCCTCCGCAAATGATCTGGAACGGTCCACCACTGGAGAGCATTCCACATCTCGTGTCACCGACTCAAGCTGGGTCCAAGGGATCGCAGCTGCCAGGACCACTGGCTGGCCAGTCCCCACTGAAGGGACGTTCCAGCCTGCCCAACGGACCACGCTGGCACAGGCCGCCTGAGACCCAGGATGCCGAGGCGAGGTCCGGCAGGCGCAATTGCCCAACCAGAAATGATCGGGCAAAGGAGGAAAGAACTGCCCTGTCACTTGGGGAGCCGCGCTCTGGCTCGAAGAGTCGAGCTGCGCCCGATGAATAAAATCACCTGCTTGCCTTCCGAGTTCACTCTGGCTGCGTTGATAAGGGAGGCCCAGTTGAGAGCAGACCTGAGGCCAGATCTCTGACCACTCCGCCTCCTTCCTGGAGGGAGCTGCTATCAGCCAGTCGCCCAGGTAAGGGTACACCGGACCTAGGCCAAGGAGAATGCTGTCACCACTGCCATGCATTTGGTGAAGACCCTGGGAGCTGGAGACAAGTCAAGGGCATGGCTTTGAATCAAGAGAGATCCTTCCGAAGCGAAGGCGAATTCTGGTGAGACGACGGATAGGACGTGAAAACCAGTCCTGCAAGTCCAGAGAGCAGAACCATCACGCTGCCCAAGGATGGTATTATCTGAGCCAGAGTGACCATCCTGAAGGTTCGGTGACCTTAGAAACTTGTTTAGGTCGTGGTAGGTCGTGAATGGGCACAGCCCCTCGTCCGCTGAACCAGGAAGTACCTGACAAAACCCTGGGTCTGAAGGAGGGTCCACCACCTTCTCTTTACCACCTCCTTCTGGAGGAGGAGAGTGATGTCGGCTCGACGAGCCACAGTGAGGCTGGGGATCCTGCTCTCGCGAGGGGCGCGGCTCTGAAGCGGTGGTGCCTGCTCAATCTCCAGAGGCAGGCCTCTTCCCACCACCTCAAGACCCACCTGTCCGTGGTAACAGCGACCAGGCGGAACGGAAGTGCCGGAGCCGCCCTCCACGGGGACCTAGGTGATGGGATGGGGCTACACCCCTCAGCTCGCCACTGGGCAGGTTTGAGGAGGACCGGCCGAGGGACCTCCCGTGGGCCCTTTCCTCCCTGCTTCCTGTTAGAGGAAGCCGGCGGCTTGGGTTTGGGATGCCAATGTCGAGCCTGCTGGCCCTGACGCGCCGGGCCGGGCGCTACTGGGGCACAGAAGGACCAAAGGGCTTAGGCTGTGTCTTGCGTTTTGTCCTTTGTGCGAAGAGACCGAGTCCAAGGGGCATTGACTTCGCATCCTCTGCAGGTGACCTTCCACCCTAGGGCCGAAGAGGTCAGTCCTGTGTAAGGGAAGATCGCCAACTTGTGCTGGGATCCGGCAAGGTGGATATCCTCAGCTGAGCTCGCGACGCATAGCCACCGCGGCCGCCCACCGGATCTGGCACATGAGTCCCCTCACCAAAGCAGTCTGGAGCTGCTGTTTGGCCCTGCCCTGGTCTCGCACTCGTTAACCGTAGTCTGCAGATCGGCGAAGATGAGGATGACCATCCAGGGAGCACCACATGAGAACAGTGCGAGACGGCCTAACGGCCTGACTACTTGTGAGACGCAGCGATCTCGCCAGTTCCACCCTGGACTGTCAGAGGTTTGTTCATCCCTTGCGCAGCCGCGCTACCGAAAACGCTGTCGTAATCAACCCTCAGCAGAGGGTTTCAAACCGACAAGGAATCAGACCGCATTTTCCTGGCCATCTGGCCGGCGCAGGGCAGGAAGCAGGCGTTGCCAAAGTCCAGTGCTGGACCCACTATGGCCTCGCCACCGGAAAGGCCTGCCGGAGAATCCTCGGTCCAGAATCTCCGTGAGGTTATACTGGCCCGCTTTGAAATCTTTGTCTAGCCCATCCTTCAGACTCGAGATGAGCCGAGCAGTCCTAGGAAGGACGACGGTATAGCCCATTGGCTGACCTCTGAAGACTCGTGTCCAGTCGCTGGAGAAGAAGGAGGAATCATCTTCGACCGGAAGAGTCCTCGGCAGCTGCCTCTGCCTGAGCCACCTTCACCCGTCGAGGTCGGGTCGGTGAGGTAACTGACAGCCGATGGTGTAAACCCTTAGCCGACCGAGACCTTGGTCGGAGCCCCAATTGGTTGTGGAGGCGGAGGTTCCACCCTAATCGTGGTAGTAGGTGGTTTGGCTCAACAACCGGCCTGTATAGTCCTCGGCAAGTCGGAGGTTGTGTCGGCTGCCCGGTGACAGTCACTTAATGGTTGGGAAGGCGCGGGTCGGTTTATTCCCGGCCAGGAGGAGCTGTTACTCTTATAAGGTCTTACTGTCGACGTACTTGCTGGCCTTCCTCATCCGAGGAGGAGGGCGAGATCCGAGGCGGCGACGCCGCCATCGCCGCAGACCGAGACCGCTTATGGTGGGGAACGGCTGGACCGCTGAGGTCCAGACCGAGACCCAGAGTCCCGGAATTTCGGGTCGGTGCAGGGAGGTGTCGGTCGAACCGACACCCTTCGCTCGGAAGGTCCATCCGAGGGCTCGGGACCGGCACACGGCGAGCCGCAGGGATCTCAACTCCTCCCGGGGAACCGGGAGAGGATCTCGGCTGCTAAAGGAGACAGGCCCGTCCAATGGGTCAGAAAATCTGACTTCATCAGTGGAGTCTCGGCCAACTGACCTGACGGGACACCGTGAGGCCAGTGGCCTGGCCGAGCGGTCGACCGAGTCGACGGTCGACGTGCCCGGGAGAGGGACCTTTCCGCTCCCAAGAGCGGCCGACGGAGGGACTTCACCCTCCTTGTCCTTCTTTTGGACCGAGAAAAAGGTCCAGCTAGCGCAGGCCCTTCTCCAGGAGAGGGACAGACAAAACTCCTTAAAGAAGCCGTGTAGGAAGAACCCAGAGAGAAGCGGGATAAATGCCGGCGGCCGAGAAGACGCCCGCGCCCCTCGAGGGCGCATCATCCGCCGAGCTGATCCGCCGAAGTTCGCCGCCAGCCCACAGACACCGCTAACCGGCCTCCTTGGACTTCACCGAGGGAACGCTTCTCGACGGCCCAGTTGCAATCGGGCAGCACGGTCTTCGGTGACGGAGGTCAGCAGATGTGAGCACAGGTTTAAGCTCGTGGTCGCTGTCAAGGCCTACAGTAGACACACGTGGAGTGTGGATCCGTCTGAGACATCTTCACTCTGATGGGTATCCGAACTGAGTCGATGGTCCATCGTGCAGTCATGTAGATCAAGACTGGAAGTCTTTGCAAAATATTATTTTAAACCGCAAACGGAGAAATAGGAACAGTCACAAACGCAGAGCGTTAATGGAGGGAACCTGAGCTTCCTGCCGTAAGGAAGATCTGGCGCCATGGGCGAGAGCCGAGTTATACCACCCGGTGGGTGGGAGGAGCAAGTTTGAAGACCTTTCCGTAAGATTTAAAGCGGCAAGGATACTGCCAATGAGTGTGGATGAACAACATATCCATGTCCCTAGAAAAAGAGGTTTATAAAAAAAAAAAAACTGTTACCTCAAGGCAGCGGCCACCACCACCACCAGGCATTTGGTGAAGACCCTGTGTGCTGAGGACAAAACAAAAGACAGAGCTCGGAACTGGTAGTGCACTCACTGAAATTAGAAACAGAGGTTGAGCCAGTGGGAGGCAAAAACCATGATATGTAGGTAGGCATCCTGCATACCCAGTGAGCAGATCCAGTCCTCCTAATGTAGTAGAGGCAGCAAACCCTGAAGGGCAACCATCCTGAACAGTTTGTATTCTATAAACAGGTTCAGCTGGCTTAAATCCAGGATGGGTCAAAGATCTCCCATCCTCTTAAGAGTCCAGGAAGAAGTGGGAGTAGAAACCCCTGCCCTGCTGAAACTTGGAGATTGCTTCTATGGCCTAAATTTCCTCCCGGATCAAGGGACGTGACAGGGAGGGTACAATGATCGGCCCGGAGGGTTTTCTGGAGGCAACTCTATGAATTCTAGTGTTTGGCCATGTTCAATGAGTTGCAGCATCCAGCTGCCTGCAGTTATCTCCCTCCACCTGTCCAAGTGAAGGCAGAAGTGACCCCCTACAACTGCCTCCTGATGTGCTACGGGGGCAAGGAGTCAGGTGGTGGGGGCAGCTGCTGCTGTTGCACCTCTGGCGCCACAGGTGACGGCGGGAGAGGGAGTGGGGAGAGCCACTCCCACCTTGCGCTTGGCCAGGGCTTTGGGAGGCGGTCGGGCCTGCCTACGGGAAGAGTGACAAAAAAAAGCCCACTGTCCCAACTTCGACTGGGTGGGATACATTGAGTGGACGGATTTAAGAACACGTCCCAAGGTTTGGAGACTATATCCTGAATATCTCCTCCGAAAAGTTTTAAACCCCAGCAAGGGGCATCCGTAATGGCAGACTGGACACCCTGGGTGAAGTCCAAGACCCATAGCTAGGAGTGGTGCCTCATGCAGATGTCTATGACCGCTGCCTGGCCAGAGATGTCTACTGCATTGTAGGTAGCCCTGAGGACATGGGCACTGATGTCCGAGCTTGTTTTGAGGGCCTAGAGGGTCTGCTGCTTGGAAGGGTCATCCAGTATGGCTAGGACCGCATCCCTAGCTTGGTCCCATAGGAGGTTCTGATACTGCACCATATGGGCCAAGTAATGGCCCAAATGGCCAGAGTGGCAGAGGCAAAATTACACTTGCCCATCTGATTGAGCTGGGGAGACTCCCTATCAGGGGGAAAGGAGCTGAGGTATTTAGGTCTTTTGGTTCAGTTGTACGTTGCATAAATGACAACCGAATCGGCCTTGGGCTGTTCTACAAAATACGACTTGCCAGCCGGGGATGGTAAAGTCTGTGGGGTTTTTGGATATTGCAGGGATCATGTTGGGGGTGGGGGGGGCTCCAGGCAACCTGGATAGCATCCCCATAGGAGTCGATGAGTGGGGGAGGACCACCAAGGGAGAAGTGTCAGGTTGATGTGGGTAAATGGCCAACATACGCCTCACAGGGTCCTGCTCCTCTGTCCCCATCCCATAGTGGCCTGAATGTGCCCTTATAAGGGCCATGAAGCTGGGATACATTTCGGGGAGATTTGGGAACCTTACTATGTGCACCTTCCCCTTCTGAGGAATCTGGGACCAGAGAGGAAGACTCACTACTGACACTCTCATCCGTGTGGTCATCCCTGCTATCTTTGGGCTGATCATCTGAGCGGCCAGCTGACCTGTCAGAACTACGGGGGTGGGGGGTGCGAGGAGTACTAGGGCCTGGCAGAACAAGGGCCTGGTGAAAGGAGTCCAGAGGAGGCCACTGAGGGGTGGCAGGGGCTGGTCCGCTCAAGGTAGGAACCTGTGTCTGTATGAAGGACCACAAGGCCGTGATCAGACCATGGTAAATCGACAGGGGCCAGCGCCAGTCCCTCAGGTGTCTGGTAGTTGTAGACCAGCGCAGGTCCTAGGGGCATCGGGTATGGGTAACCTGGAGCAGGTCCTCTGCGTGGGATACGGGTAGGCAGGTGCCGGACCCACAGGTGCTGGCATATGGTACCCAGCCTAAGGTCGTAGAGACACTGGTTGCGGTGGGACAGACGCGGGTCTCGCAGGAGCAGGCTGCAGCAGGATTGGCACAGGCCTGACAGGCGTTGGTTGAGGTAGAGCCAGCACAGGCCCGGCGGGCACTGGCTGCAACAGACCAGGCGCAGGGCTGACAAAAGGGACAGGTAGGGCCAGCATGGGTCCCACAGGCTGCGGTGGAGGGAGGACAGGCACAGGCCCAGCAGGTGTCAGCCTGGGGAGTGCCGGAGGAGAATCCAGAGATGCCGGTGCAACTGCCTGGGTGAAGGCCGAGGACAGACTAGGTCTGAGGAGGCGTCTATGTCCTGCAACGTCTGCCCCTGAGAAGGAGGAGCAGAACTGGCAGCGGTCCCAGAGGATGAGACCAGCGCCAGGGACATGAGTGTCAGGAGGGCAGCAGTTAAGAGACTGGCATCCACCACACCTGCGCCAGCCGAAGAGACTACGGCTGAGCTGCCTGACAGTGTGCCCGCTAAGAATAAGGGCTGAAACAGCAGAACCGTTGGGGGGGCAGGATACGAGGTATCCTGACTTGAAGAGCCACTAACTGCTAGGGAGACCTGAGTGGGCAGCTGGACCACTAGTAGCCCTGTAGGAGTTAGAGCATGCGGGGCAGAGAAGGTTGACCCCCCCCCAAGAGAGAGGAAGACGTTGTGCAGTGGAAGACTTCTTGTGGGGTGACTGTGAGCGGAAGGCAGAGCGGGGTCAATCCCGATCCTTGTCCCTGTGCTCTATTTCCAGTGGCCTTGTCCCAGGACTTCGATGATGAAGACCACAAGGAATGGGCCGGAGGAGCTCCTAGCCTGCAGCTCCTGTTCCATCAAGGCAACCTTCTGCTTAAGAAGATGGTTCTCCAAGATCTTCTGGAGATGGACTCCTGGTGGCCGGGTAGAACTTCTGGCAGGCCTTACAGGCTTGGAGGTCGGGGTCCGGGACTAGGCACAAGATGCTGGCAGAATGTCCGTCCTTGTCTGAGATCTGTTTGCCGCAGGCACACTGCATAGAGTGGTCGAAAGATTAAGGTGTAGAAAACAAACTGCAAGTTAAGACCACCGAAATGTTGATGTTAAAACTCAAATAAATTGAAAAACAAAGCACAGTAAAGGTGGGAAAATGGCAGTCAACTGTAGCTGCAGCAGTTTCAGCAGTTCGACATGTGTTGGTCGACATTGGGAAAGCACTGAGGAGGGTATGGGGGCCGCCCACTTTTATAGAATTGGCTGACGTAAGGAGATGATATTGGAGCTGGGTGGCCCGTCTCAGACAGCTAGCTAGAAAGTTTTCATGTGGTCCTAGTGTCTGGTGGCTGTAGTCCTACCGGTGATGGCCTGCTGCAAGAGACACCCTCAAAGTAAGATACAATATTTATTCTCTTTAGTCTGTCCAAAATATATTCTCAATAACACTTTGGGAGACAAGGTTAAGTGTTAAAAGGGAGTGCCATGCCTGTGGTGGCCTCCATAGCCCCAAATCATTACGTCTGCCCCATAAAAAATAGCAAAGAAAATAAGCATATCTTGCGTCACATAACCGGCACTGAGTATGTAAGGGGACACACACGCGCTACAGGGGCGTGGGCATGCTCAAAAACCTAGAGAACCCACTGGGCATGCACAGGAAGCAATCGCTCAGTTGGTGGAAGCGTGAACCCAGCTTTGAGCGACCTGTCATTCAGACAGGAGAAGACATACAGCCCTTCACTCCTGAGGGCTGTTGCCACTACTGGTAAGCATTTGGTAAAGACCCATGGCGCAAATGATAAGCCAAAGGGCAATACCTTGAACCGGTAATGTTCCCTCTGGAAAAAGAACCTAAGATACTTCCTGTGGGGAGGGCAAATCTTGATGTGCAGGTAAGCATCCTGCATATGTAGGGAACATATCCAGTCCCCTCCTCCTAATAGCGGCAACAGGCCTTGCAGAATAACCATACTTAACTTCTTATAGTGAATAAAGAGGTTCAGATTTCTTAAATCTAGAATGGGCCTCAGATCCCCTGTACATTTGGGGACTAGGAAGTAGTGAGAATAGAACACTCAGTTCCTTTGTTCCCAAGGAACTGGTTCTATGGCCCTTTTCTACATTAGGGTATGTATTTCCTCTAGCAGCACGGGTATGTGTTCTGGAGAATAGGCTGAAGGAGGAGATGGTGGATGGTCTGGAGACTAACTCCAGTAGCTTTAGAGCATGGCTCTATTATCTGCAGGACCTAAGCATCTGAAGTGACCTTCATCCACTGGTTCAGGTGGAGGGAAAGGTGACCCCCTACTGCCACCTTCGAAGGTACTGGTGGGTGCAGGTCTAACTTAGTCATGGAGATGCAGATTCTGTGGTTAAAACAGCATTCCCACCACTAGGGGCTTTTGAGTGGGCACCTAGGGTGGGTCCTGTGGCAAGCAAAGCTGCTCCTCCCCTGCTTTTACTTTGTCTGACCCCTGAACACTGTATGTTGCTGGCCGGATGAAAGGGCACCCTCGGCCTACTTCTTGGTTGTGTATGGTAGAGGGAATGTACGGATTTCAAAGTCCTGTACATTTGCTCCTAACAGCTTGTATCCTTTGAATGGGGCATTTAAGATGGACTGCTGCACATCATTGGCAAATCCTGCCAAACTCAACCAAGAGTGCCTTCTTAAGCAGATATCAGAAGCTGCTGCTCTAGCACGGCATCAGAAATGTCGTAGGTAGACCATAACAGGTTACTCACCTGTAACAGTAGTTCTAGGAGTGGTATATGTTGTTCATCCACACTTGTTGGTATGCGACTTTCCCTTTAATTCTTGCCGGAAGGTCTAAAAGCTGGCTCCACCCACCCGGGTGGTATAGGTCTCAGCTCTGCCCCCTGACGCCAGATCTTGCCCACTGGAAGCAGAAGCTGGGGAGGTTGGGTGGGTTTGTGTGGATGAACAACATATACCACTCTTAGAAAGATCAGTTACGCAAAGACTTTTGCCATAACAGTAGATCTTCTAGGAATGTCTCTTGCAGTAAGTAATTACTTCTGGGAGTTCCGATAGGTGGTGCTCTAACATGGCAGTTTCTTCTAGCAGCCTCCACACCAGGGACCTCAATTCCTGGGCTGTGCCTATAAAAGTGGGTGGTCCCTGGCAGTCTCCGTTCCCCACTGGTTTCAGCTCGTGAAGCCGAGGGACCGAGAGGAACCGAGGTACCAAAGCCTCCTGACCCTACATCATTTTTCCTGTTACAGAATGGCAGGGGGTCGGAGGGAGGGAAGCTACTTACTGCATGAGACATTCCTAGAAGATCTACTGTTACGGCAAAAGTCTTTGCGTAACTGATCTATCTTCCACGGAATGGTCTCTTGCAGTAAGTCATTACTTCTGGGAGATTCCCAAGCAGTTATATAGCAGTGGGTGGCCAGATATGGCATTCTGACGTACATATAGTGTGGTCTTAGGACTGATACGAGCTGAGAGCAGTATATCAGCATATAAAGAGAATTCTGTATTCTGTTAGTACTCCATGACAGTATTCGTTATAGGGTTATGGCTGAAAGACAAGCCAGACTGGCTATTACTGGGAATCGTCAGATGAATTAAAAAGATGTAAACCCGATCAGGGTATGGCATATCAAATACTGTAATAAATCAGAAGAAATTCAGCCGTATAATGGAATAATTGGTAGGTCTCAGTGGCATGCACTGGAAAAAACAGTATATGTCAAAGTCTATTGGGTTCTGAGGTCTGAACAGTAACCCAAATAATAGAATGTTATTATTTTGTAGTGCTACAATGTAGCAAGTTAGTACAGTTTTTTTGCCATGTCTGTCAAGTCATTAGAGAAATGTATCCATTTTGGCACAAATAGGCTACATAAGTAGCAGACAATGTGAAATGAAACAATGTATCTATTTCATAATGAATTCCAGTTGCTCTCAGAGTCAGTAGTATTGTTGTAGTCAATATTATACCCGTTTTAGGGTAAAGACAAGGAATGCAGCAGAGTGATGTAGTCAGTTCCATCGTGTATTAGTAATCTCATTAACAAGGGGTTCCCAAGTATGCCAGGGCCTGCAGCCTTGTTAGATGTAAATCCTTTATTTATGCTGTCAGGTGAACAGAAGTTTACATAATGATCTGGATAACTGCAAATTATGAGTAATTAGATCTCATCTTTGAGATTCCAAACACGTTAATCTGAGAAAAAGTCATAAGGTTTGTGACATGCCCACATTTTGTTGTCCAAGTAGCGTGGGTCAGAAAATTGATAAGTCTTGCAGAGTTTATAATATATATGTACTCACCTTTGTTTCTGTGGCCTTTTATGTATGGCCAGGTGAAGACCGCATGTAGCAGTAGAAGTTTGGTAAGAATATTATGATCTTACAATATTATTGGGATATATCAATTATTTCTCAGCATTTGAGTAGTTACAGGTCCTGTTAGTGGGAAGGACACGAGGGTCCGGCGCTCAACAGGCAGAGACATCCCGATGGAATGACCGTAATGGCCTGTAACAGTGATACCTCAAAAGTGGCTACATGTATAAAGTCTCATGGGAAAGGCCTCAGCATAACTGCGAATCGCAGCCCACAGAAAAAGGTCTCCAAGGCCTAGAAGAGGAGACCGGGGCATAGTCTGAAGTTTTTTAATGAGAGGAAGAGGCACCCGGCTGTCCTAAGGGGCAGCCATGGGTCGGTTTAGATGTGTTCCTTGTCATTTGTTCTTTGCCTCTGAAGTTTCCTCTTTGGTTATAGTAATTTCCAATTTTATATGAATAATTATACTGAGGATGTGGTTTGTGGTACGTATATTGTATTGTTTTTAGTTGTCTGCCTGAGGCTTGCAGGTTGTCCAGTATTGTTTGTGCCCGTGGGCCAAAGAGATGGTCGCCAGAAAAAGGGGCATTAGCCACTTTATGTTGAATATCAGGTGCTAGCCCTGAGAGTCGGAGCGATGCCTGACGGCGTATACGAATACCGACTGCAAAGGCTCTAGCCGAAGCGTGGGCAATGTCATATCCTGATCTTACTAAATGTCGAGAGAGGGAAGTAAGTGTGTTTCTCATTGATGTGAGTTGCTCTTTTTTCAGGGGATGTAGGTAGTTTACTTATGTCCCCAGCAGAGGTGCCCACCGTACGCTGGAATTTCAGCATATGTCCCATGTAGTTAAGTATTCTAATATTTAATGTGTTCAGAGCAAACACTTTCTTCCCCATATAATCAAAACGTTTTAGATTCTTTTTTAGGCGGTATTGTACTTATAAGTTTAGGTTTGCCAGTGCGGTGGTGAGCAGCTGCAAGAACCACAGAATCCACAGTGGGAATATTTGTTAAATATTGATAATAAAGAGGAGCCTGATAAAGCCTATGTGCTTTTCTAGGTAGCTCCTGTGCAGCTATGGGTTGACTCCATGCTTTAGTAATCGCATTTCTGAACGTTGGTATAAAAGGAGGGATTGTACAGATAGGTTCTTCCGAGATGTCAAGATATTCAGCCATATCTTTGCTTAATCTATCTTGCTCTGTTGTGGTAAACTCCATTGTTTTTTGTATTTGTAACATCATTTCTGGGAATGAGGGGTCATCCAGTGAGGAAATGACCTTTAGTGGTTGTAATATTTCTTCGTCCCAGTATGATGGTATAGAATATGGGGACTCAGACCCTCTTCTAGTAGGGGAACCATCATAATTTACGTCTTCGGAAGGTTCCGAAATTATATGAGAATCTGACAAATATTCCTCAGCATATTCATAGGAAAGCAGAAATGGTGAGTGTTCTGGCTCTGTGCTTGCCTGTTTTGATGGAGGCGGAGATGCCATCTGTGATTGAGGGTTTTTTAATGGAGTGGGTGTATAATCAAAACCTATAGAATTCAACACTTTATTTACAATTTCTTCTAAATTTGGCATTTGTGAGGATGGAATTGCCATGTAAGTGGGTTCTGAGCCCTGTGTACTTATTTATTTATTGAATTTTGATGACTGGGTAAGACCACTGAGCCCCGAAGGTCCCTTTTTCAGGGGCGTCCCGGGAGACAGAAACAGTACAATATATGATCAGGTAGTACAGGGTGCAGAGAAAGGAGACATGAAATTCAAAGTTACAATAAAGGCAACATTTCAATATATTGAACATAAGTGCAACAATTGAGGGAGTTGAGGCATACTTTTGGAGTCATTTTGGGTGAGAAAAGGAGAGGGCCTGGTGTAGGATGTGGGACCGGGGGTGACTATCCAATACCCTGACAATGGCACGAGCCTGCCCCAAGCAGGTGGGACTTGAGCCTTGTGCGAAAGTTTAACAGTGATGAGGCTTCCTGTACTAAAGGTGGCAGTGTGTTCCACAGCTTAGGGGTAGTGTGAGCGAAGGATTTGCCTCCCTTGAGGATTGCTAGTAGGGACCGACCAGTCATCCTGAGTATATGAGGGTTAGATTAAGGAATAATTATTCTTGTAAGGCTAGGTGGGGCAGCCGGGTGCTGTAGTCTGTAAGCAAGGCAGAGCTGGGGGATACTGAAGACGAGCCTCAAAGGAAGGCCATTGAAGCCGGGCCAGCGAGACACAGGGGTGGTTTCTTGGGTGACTCAGTGTTGCAAACCTTGCCACCTTGTTGTACAGGACCTGAAGCCTGTCGACCTCATGCTCTGACATACCCTGAATTACAGGGGCAGCATACGTTAATGTAGGAAGGGGGGCACTGGAGGCAATTGCTTGCCTTGCCTCCAGGATAAGTTGATTTTTTTGCCGGCACAAGGTGCCAAGTTTGCCGTGGATAGACCTAGTTACCTGGCCTACATGGGACTTAAAGGTGAAACCTTGGTCGATAGTTAGCCCAATGTATTTTATGTTGCCTACAATGTCTATACTCTTTCCAGCAATGGAAGTTAGTTGTAAGGAATTGGTCCTGTCCTGAATGAGGGATCTAGTGCCAAACAGCAAGGCTCTTATTTTTGCTGCGTTGAGGACCATTCTGTTAGATGTAAGCCAGGCTTCAAGTGTATTTAGGTCCCCTTGGAGGAGAGGGCCCAGGTCCTGGAGGAAAGACATGGACCGGTAGATGACTGTATCATCAGCATATTGAACAACTGAGCTATCCCCGCAGTGACGGTTGAGGTCGTTTGTGAAGAGAGAACAGGAGGGGGCCAAGAACTGAGCCCTGAGGCACCCCCTCCTTGATGGAAAGAGGGTCAGATAGCTCTCCCTTCCGAATGACCCTCTGGGACCAGCCTAATAGGTAGCTCTTGAACCAGTTTGGGCCCTGGACATCAAGACCTATGCCATGAAGCTTAGTTAGAAGAAGGTTGTGGTCCACAAGGTCAAACTCCTTGGACAGATCTATAAAGACTGCACCTGGCGACATGCCTATATCCAATGCCCTGAATGCATCCATTGTGAGACTGATGAGTGCCGTATGTCCCATGGTTTGCCCCATGACTTGAAGTAGGCAAATCGATTTGTGCCTCCTGATAATGTGATCCAGTATGTCTGAAAATTTTGTTCATCACGGACTGGTGTCTGAGCATCATGCATGAGTGCAAATGAGGCTGGTTTGCCTCTGAGTTCCGTAGTATATTATCTTTTATTTTGTGGTGATGCAGCCCCATAAGTATCTTTTGATACGTTTTTATAAAATATTTCATGGTTTAGATTTTATAAGGATCTTCCATAAATGTATTATATACTGGTAATGGTGCTGTTCTATAATGTAGGGGCTGCTCCATCGACAGTGGGATCAGTCCCGTCGACGGAAGAGGAACAGAAGCATGCCCCATCGACGTTGTAATGCATCTTACTGATGATGGATAAGTGAATGCATGCTCCGACGACAGTGGAATACTCCTCGTCGACAATGGGGAAGTCAGTGCATGCTCCATCAACGGTGGGATGCTCTTCGTTGATGACAGAACAGTAGGGACATGCTCCGTTGATGATGGAAAGTGTGTCGTCGATGATGAGAAGGCAAATGCATGATCCATCGATGGTGGCATACTTCTTGTCAATGATGGAGGTTTAGGAGCATGTCTCTGAAGCAAATAAGAGTGTGCTCCATCGACGGAGGAGGTGTTCTCGTCGATGAGGATGTCTTTAGGAGTCCTCTCATCGACAGTGAAGTGTGCCCCATCAATGATGAATGCAGCAAGACCTCCGTCGTCGACGGTGCATGTGGTGTCGTCGACGGGGGAGCCGAGGAATGACATCCCGTCGACGATGAATGTTCCTTTCTATGTTCTTTTGATGAAGAAGTGCCTGCCATCAATGGGGGAATATTGCCCGTCGACTAAGAATGTTTTCTTGATGATACATGTTTAGGAGATATGACTGTTGAAGGGCCGTTAGGCAGGACTTTAGGTGAAGGTATTTCCTTTCCTGTTTTGCCTCTTGAAGAGAACTTGGAGGTTTTAGAGCCCTTTGATCGAGCACCCAGAGTCTGTAACAGGGAAACATCCATTGTAAAGCTCTTGGTCAAGCACAGGAATATGGTGCCATGTATGAAGCCCAGCACCCCAAGCTATGGGTTCAATCCACGTCGTAGACTGCTGGCAGAAGAGTAAGCTGCAGTCAGAGCTGAAGCTAGCAGGAAAATGAACTGAGACTGCCAGGGACCACCCACTTCTATAGGCACAGCCCAGGAAGTGAGGTTGTGTGGGAGGTCCCTGGTGTGGAGACTGCTAGAAGAAACTGCTGTGTTAGATCACCATCTATCGGGAACTCCCAGAAGTAATGACTTACTGCAAGAGACCATCCCGTGGAAGATCTATTGTTACAGGTGAGTAAGCTGTTATTCTAGAAGGAGGCAAGGCGCACACCCCCTACTTACAGAACAAAGATTGGAGAACTGAGGCCCCCAAACCAGCATCCCAGCATGATTCAAGGTTGATGTCACAGCAGGAAATGAAGGTGTTTACAGACTTCCAGGTAGTAGCCCTGCAGATATCCTGGATAGGGACGTCCCTAGAAGCAGCCACCAATGCAGCAGTATGGCCGGTGGAATGAGCTCTTATCCCTATGGAAGGCTCCTTGCCCACCAACCAGTAGAAGAGATCAATGCAGGATGTTATCCATCTGCCTATCGCCCGCTTTGCTGCAGGACTGCATGGTGCAGCTTCAGCATACGTGACAAACAGTTAACGAACCTCTCCCTGAATTCCAGCTGTGCGCTCTTTATAAGAGCACGCTCATCTCAGGTCCAAAGTATGGAGGCTGTACTCAGCATCTGAGGTCTAACTGGGGCAGTACACTGGCAGACTCAACATCTGGTTCAGGGGAAACACTGACACCACCTTAGGAAGGAATTTCAGGTGGGGGCACAGGACAACCTTGTCCTTGTGGAAGACCAGTTAGAAGTACGGGCTGCCATGTAACCCAAAAGGCACAAGAAGTCCCAGGCAGGGCGCAAGTGCCCAACCAGAAATGATTGGGCAAAGGAGGAGAGAACCTCCCCCCTATCCGCCGCGAGCCTGGTTCTGGTTTGGCAAGAGTTGAGCTCTGCCCCGATGAAGCTGACCACCTGCGAAGGCACGAGTTCCAACTTGGCCTCATTGACTAGGAGACCAAGTGTGACACAGGTCTGGCGAGCCAGATCCCTAGATCTCTCTACCTCCTGAATGGAGGGACCCACTACAAACCAATCGCTGAGATGGGGGCAAACTCTGACACCCACATGATGGTAGGCCTCCACCACTGCAATGCATTTGGTGAAGACCCGGTGGGGGGCGCCAAATGATGGGCCGAACAACATGGGTTGGAACTTGAAGAGGGCTCCCTCTGCTCAGAAGCGAAGGAACCTTCCATGAGACGGATGGATCGGGACATGAAAGAACGCGCCCTGCAGATCCAGTGAGCAAAACCACATGTTCTGCTTGAAAGATGGTATGATCTGAAACAGAGTTATCCTGAATGTGCGAAACCAATTGTTCAGGGCGTGCAGATCTAGAATGAGAAGTCAGGCCCCCATCTTTTTCAGAACCAGGAAGTACCTAGAGACAAACCCTGGGTTGACAAGGGGATCCGCGACTCCAGGCTCAATCTCCTTGCGGAGGAGTTGGGTGATGTCTCGGAGAGTCAACTGAGTGTGCACAAAAAACATTCCTTCCCATGAGGTGCAGGCTCAGCTTGGTGGGTACTGCTCGAACTCCAGAGGCAGCCCCTGGCTGACCACTTCCAATACCGACCTGTCCATTGTGACAACAGACCATGGCGGAAAGGAAGTGGAGGAGACGGCCCCCATGGGAGGACCCAGAGTCAGTGTGACGAGAACAGTGTTGGCGACTACCATCCCATCACTGTGCACGCTTGGAGGAGGAAGATCCCGCTTGAGGACCGCCAGCACCTTTTCCTCCAGGCTTACGGGCTGCCGAGGGCCCTGCTTGGGCCAAGGGTGCCAGGGTTGGGCCTGCTGTTGTTGCTGCCCCAAACTGAAAGTGGGACTGCTTGGCCACAAGTTCAGAAGGCCAAAATATGCTTTCTCTTCTGCTTTTTTGAACCCTGGAGTTCCTTCTGGTCAGACGTTACTGAGTTCAAGGTGGCATTGGACTTTTCCACATGCTGAAAGTGACCATCCACTCCTGGACTGAAAAGATCAGTGCCCAGGAAGGGGACATCCGTTAGTTTGTGCTGAGTGTCCGCCGTGAAGGTAGAGACCCTCAGCCAGGCCCTGCGGCGCATGGCAACCGCGGCCACCACTGAGCGGGTGCAAGAATCCCCAATGTTCAGAGCCGTGTGGAGTTGCTGCTTTGCAACTGCCCAGCCCTGGTCATGGACCTGTCTGACCATGGTCTGGAGGTCTGCGGGGAGATGAGGAAGGACCTCATGGAGGGAGCCCAAGAGGGCGTGAAGGAAATGCACCATGATGACTGCCGAGCTTGCCTGATGAAGGCCAAGCAAAGAAGCAGAATAGACTTTCCGAGCCAAATGGTCCAGCCTTCCGGACTCTCTGTCTTGGGGTCTACTGGTGTCTGCAGAGTTTCCCCAAGCGCCTGAACACAGATTTGGTCACCAACCCCTCGGTCGAGGGCTGTTCTATGAATCCCGAAAGGGTGCTGATTGGAACCGCATATCTGCGGGCCACACAGGCTGAGGGCAGGAGGCTGGGTGCTGCCAGCGCTCCAAGGTCGGGTCAACAATGGCCTCAGCCACAGGGAAGGCCTCTGTCAGAGAATCCCCCTCGTTTGAGGATATCAATGAGGGAATATTCAACCCATTTCTGGACGGGCTCCAAGGGTATTCCTGTGTATTCGAAGATTCGAAGATGAGACAGAGGATGCCCATGAAGGACGCGGGACCCTCCTCCATCAAGAGACTCCCTTTGGATTCGTTGTCCAAAGGACGGAAATGCAGGTCAAAGTCCTTAGACTCCGAGAAATCCAGATAAATCAGCCAGCCACCTGAGTCACCTTCGACCCGTCTAGGATGGTCAGGAGTAAAAGTGACCAACAACCTATGTGGAAGGCCCTTAACAGTCCAAGACTCCTTGGAAGAAGCCCCAGAGGTAGGCCGTTTAGGTGGCGGTTCCACCCGAATTGGTGGAGAGGCTGGTTTTGGCTGAGCAAGGAGGATCTTAATCTCCACAGGAGGAGGAACGGTAGCGACCGGTTCCTGAGGAGTCGGCATAGGCCTAGAAGGAGACAGTCAAGTGATGGCTGGAGTCAACTTCGGGCCAGCCATAATCAGCTACTGCCACATCAAGTCCTTGCAGCGTCAATGCAGCCTGCGTCAAAGCCTCTCCTCTTCCAAGGAGGACGAGGAAGAATGGTGGCGGCACCGCTACTTGGCGCACTTATACGCTTTCTTTGACCTATTAGTCGAAGGGGTCCGAGACCTGGACCATCAGGGGACTGACAGGGTCATTCAGGAGGAGCCAGGGAAAACTATGGCTCTTCCAGGTCAGGAACCGGGACCATGAAAAGGTTACCAACTGGCTGGGTCTCCTCTTCGGTGGGTCCAGTCACGACTGGGGTCCTGAATAAGGAGTTGTCTGCCTCATCGAGCAACGACAGGTCGACAGGATCAAGAATCCTCTTAAATCAGATCATCGTCCCACGTCTTAGCCAGCTGGTCTGATGAGGGCACCATGAAGCCAGCGGCTGAGGCCGCGATCTCGGAGGCAGCAGATTCCTGAGACCGAGATCTCTCACAATACCAAGAAAATTGTCGGCGAGATGAACCTTCTTTTTGCGGGAACGATAGATGTGTGCGCCCAAGGGATCTTCTCCTTTGGTAGGGAGAGACTGCTACATATCCCTAAAGGAGCCTGAGAAGGTGTAGCCCAAATTGAGTGAAACGAAGACTGACAGGGAAGAGGACCGATCAGCACCCCATGCCGTCTCCTCTTTGAAGGCCTTCATCTGCTCCAGTTGCTCAGCAGACCCTGCAGCTGCGGAGACTGCCCAACGGGCCTCTTTGGATTTGACCAGCAGCTTCCGTTTCTCTGGTCTGCCCAGTTGTAGTCATACAAGACGATCATCCAATACACTGGGTTGGAAGGCGTGACAAAAATCGCACGACTAGACATCATGGGCATGGCCAGGCAACAAACGCATGAGGCATGTGGGTCAGTTCGAAACATTTTTTGCCTGCACGGACAGTGGCAGAAACCAGGTGAGGACCTGTCCTCCATCGTGGTCATAAACACGAAGCGATCTGAAGAAACTCTGACAAGTTTGAGTAACTCCAGAGATTTATTTGCCAGGGCCTACTGTAACATGTGAGCAATAAGGAAAGGGAACCTCTAATCTTCCAGCGGAAAGGAAGATCAAGCATCAAGGGGCGGAGCCGAGAGATATATACTACCCGGATGGGTGGGAAGAGCCAGCTTTTAGACCTTCTGGCAAGAACTAAAGGGAAAGGGACAGGCCAACAAGTGTGGATAAAAAGTACAGTTATGTAAGAACTTATCGTAACAGCAGATCTTCGAGAACAGCTCTTGCAGCAGGTTACGCCATTAGGACTGAAGCCGGCAGGTGCCAGGACCCTACGGAAATTTTCTAGCTAGCAGTATTCAGCGGGGACCGCCCCCGACGTCCATCCCGCCCCCGACGTCAGGCACAGTACATAAGGGAGCAGTCCCCCAGAATCCCCAGTTCTACCACCAGAGACTCCTGGCTGCTGGATGACATCAGAACAGGAGACTGAGGATCCGCCGTCAAATGGCAATCAGAGAGATGCTGAAACACCTGATCCTAGGAGAAGGATGTTGGAACTAGAATCTACCTCCAGCAGGGATGGTGGGAGGGAAAGTACTTGCTGCAAGAGCTGTTCTCGAAGATCTACTGTTACGGAAAGTTCTTAAGTAATTGTACTATCTTACTTCCAGAAACAGCTCTTGCAGCAAGTGACACCATTAGGACTGATTCCCAAGCAGTCATGGAAATCCCACACCACTGGGAAGAGGGAGGGTAGAAATCCTTAATGAAACCAAAGCCTAGGACAGAAGTCCTTGAAGGACTGCTAGACCAAAACCTGCTCTTCGCCTCAATGCAATATCCAGGCTATAGTGCCTTATGAAAGCGTGCACGGAGCTCCAAGTAGCTGCAGCACAGATGACCAAGGTGGACACATTCTTAAGGGCTGCAAAAGAAGTAGCCACCCCCCCCCCTTATGGAATGACCCTTAACTGTGCCCGGTAAGGGTTTGTTGCGCTTCTGGTAACAGAACGTGATACACTGAATGAGCCACCTGGACAGTGACTGTTTGGAAACCGGAGCTCCCATCATCCTGTGGGCAAAGGAGATAAAGAGCTGGTCCGATTTTTCGGTGTTTGGTTCTGGTCAGGTAGTATCGTAGACACCTATGCATGTCTAGGGTGTGCAACAGGGCCTCTCCTCGATTCGAATAGTTGGGAAAGTACACTGGTAGATCGATGTCTTGATTAAGAGTGAGAGCTGAGACCACCTTAGGAAATTTGGGATTAGTCCGTAGGGATACACTGTCTTGGTGAAAAACCAAATAAGGCTCCTTGCACATGAGTGCATGGAGTTCAAAAATTCTTCTGGTCGAAGTAACGGCAACTAAAAACAGTGTCTTCCAAGTGAGAAGACATAGCTCGCAATCCGCAGCTGGTTCAGAGGGTGGCAGCGTGAGCTGCTCTAACACAAAGGGTAGATCCCAGGATGGAACTGGATCCTTAATTGGAGGTCTAAGGTGGAGAATACCTCTCAGGAAGGCTTGTGCCGTGTCCAACTGGGATATGGTGCATTGGCCTATCGGACAATGATAGGCTGATATGGCACAGAGGTGTACTTTGATCGAAGAGTAGGCCAAGCCTGTCTGAAAAAACATACAGGAGGTAGTCCGAGACCGACTTTTCTGGACAGTCTAGAGGCGAAACCCCCCGCGCTTGAGCCCACAGGCAAAAACAGTGCCACTTCATGGCGTAAGTAGCATGAGTGGCTGGTTTTCTTGCAGCCACCAGGACATCAGCTACCTCTTGCGAGACCCCATGTCGCAAAAAGGCTATGCCTCTAGGAGCCAAGCGTGCAGGCTCAACGAACGAAGGTCCGGATGGACCAAGGAGCCCTCCTCCTGAGACAACAAGTGAGAGCTGATTGGCAGAGGCACCGGAGGTTCCCAGGATAGCTGGTGTAGTAGAGGGAACGACATCTGCCTGGGCCAGAACGGCGCGATGAGTATCAGCATCGCTTGCTCTCTGCGAAGTTTCAGAAGAACCCTCTGGATCAACGGAAAGGGGGGGAAGGGATAGAGGAATCTGCCCGACCAGGAGTGGGACCAACGCGTCTCGCCAGAAAACACCAGGCCCTGAATCTAGCGAACAAAAATTGGGCAGTTTTGCGTTGGATGGGGACGCCAAAAGGTCTAACTCTGGTGTATCCCATCTGTGAAACAGATCCTCTACTACCTCCTGGAGTAGTTCCCACTCGAGGACTCTGGCCTGAGAGCAGCTCAGGCTGTCTACGATGACGCTGTCCACTCCTGGGACATGAACATCAATGAGGTTTGCACCGTGTTGCAAAGCCCAATCCCACACCCTCATGGCCTCCCTGCAAAGCGGGTAGGAACGGGTGCCTCCTTATTTGTTGAAGTAATACATCACCGCGGAATTGTCTGTTTGTAACAGAAGAGTACCCAGTGGAATCTCCGACTGGAAGGCCTGCAGGGCGTAAAGAACTTCTCTCATTTCCAGGATGTTTATTTGGAGATGAGTCTCTTGGGCTGTCCACAGGCCCCAAGACCGGACACCGTCAAGGTGTGCTCCCCATCCGAGCCCTGAGGCATGTGTGCAGAGTGTCACAATCAGGGACGGCACAACAAAGGGGACCCCTGCCAAAAGATTCTTCGGATCTAGCCACCATTGCCAATCCCGGATTACGGTTCTTGTAATCCGGACTGGAAGCTGCAGATGGTCTTGCTTTTGATTCCATTGGACCCGTAACATCCACTGGGTGACCCGCATGTGGAGATGAGAAAGTGGGACTGTTGCAATGGCCACAGCCATGTGTCCGAACAGGCAAAGGACCAATCTGGCAGGAACGGTCTTCTTTGTTGAAATGTCCCTGATGAGGGATCTGATGTGTTCCGCTCTGTCCTGGAGGAGAAAGGCCTTCCCTTGGACGGTGTCCAGAACTGCACAGTCTGAGACGGAACCAGACATGACTTCTCTTGATTGATCAAGATGCCCAGCATCTCGAACAGACTGAGTATGATGAATGGCGGACATCAAGGCCTCTCGAGAGAGTGCCATGAGAAGCCAGTCGTCCAGGTAGGGGAACATGTAGTGCCCTTGTCTCCTCAGTCTCGCCGCTACTACCGCCATACACTTCGTGAATACCCGAGGTGCCGATGACAGTACAAAAGGGAGGGCTCGGAACTGATAATGGTGGCCCTGGAACTCGAAGTGCAGAAACTTCCTGTGCTCTTGAGCGATGGGTATATGCAGTTAAGCATCCTGCATGTCCAAGAACGCTAGAAAGGTGCCCTGCTTGAGCATGGGAATCAGACCTGGGAGGGTCACCATGCGGAAGCGTTTGTACAGGACCAACTCGTTGAGGTTGCTGAGGCTCGGTATCGGACGGAGGTCCGCTGTTTTCTTGGGAACCAAAAAGAAGTCAGGATAATATCCTGCGTCCCTCTGGTTCCATGGAACGTGCTCTATCGCTGCTTTATCCAGCAGCACGAGCACCTCCTGCTGTATAAGCAGGGCATGCTGACCCGAGTAATGGGAAAGCAGGGCAGGTCTTGCCAGTGGGTGGTCGAGAAATTCTATGAAGTGGCCCTTCTTGACCAACTGGAGAACCCACCGGTCGGTGGTAATTGACTGCCACCCTGAAAAGTGGCGAGTGATGCGACCCCGACCTTTTACGCCCGTTGATCCAGAGGAGGGGCCGGGGCCAGGAAGGAGTCATGCTGTGGCATCACTGGTCCCTGCAGGCTGGGCCAGTTTAGTGTAGCATTGGGCTCTGCCTGGGGACAACTTAGCCAGGGTTTTCCACTGCAAGGTGCGCCTTTGTTGCTGGCCAGAACGTGGCTGCTGCCTTTGCTGCCAGCTGCGAAAACGGCTCTGGTTCAGACGAAAGAAACCGGGCCTGGGTCTGTACATGGCCTGTACATACCTGACTGATTGCCAGCATCCTGAAGTTTGGTGATCACCTTCTCTTGAGGGTTCACCAAAAAGTACTTCGCCATTGTAAGTGATGTCAAGAATGTTCTTCTGTACATCCGGGGTGAAGCCGGAGACAAGAGTGTCACCAGAGACAGACGCCTGAAGCTGCAGCTCTGGCGTACGAGTCTGCGGAATCATATGCGGCTCGTAGTACCTGGGTCCCCACATCAGACCCTGTGCGGAGGTTTAGGAGCTCTGCCTTCTGCTCGCCATCCAGAAGCTTATCGACCAGGTCCTGGTCCTGTTCCCACAGGGCGTTCTGAAACTGTACCATGTGGATTAAGTAGTTCAGGGACCTGATGAAGCATGTAGCGGCCGCATACATGCATCTCCCCAGGGCGTCCAATTGTTTGGATTCCTGGTCCGGTGGCTGTGTGCTCATGTGTTGCGGTCTTTGGGACCGGTCATGTGAACCCGTAATGACCAGGGAGTCTGCCAGAGGTTGTTGAGCCAGGTACTGGTCCTCTCTCGGGGCCTTGTACAGGCGGTCAGCTTTCTTCGGCACCACAGGAGTGGAGTGCGGATGCTTTCACGCAGCCTTGGTGACGTCTGCAAAGGTGTCCACCAAGGGTGGCACTACCAGGCTTTGGGTCTTTCTGCCGAAGATAACGGGCAAGGCACTGCCTTTTTGGGATCGAGGTCTTCAGCATCCCACCCCATGTTGTCCTGGATGTGCCTCATGATCTCAGAGAAAGAGGGATCATCCGGAGGAGACCTGGGAAGGTCATGTGGGTCAGGTGATGAAATGCTGAGTGGAGAAGGAGATCTGGAGTAATCCGAGATATCCGATCTGGAGTCCTCCCATGACGGAGTATACCGCCGACGTCTGGGTTGCTTGGGGATGGAAGTCCCTGATGGAGATCTTGAGGGAGGCCTTCTCCGATCCTGGGATCTACCCCTAGTAGGTAGAGTCTGCTCCTTGGGGGTTGGTGGTCGTCCTGCTGGCCCCTGTGGTGGAGATGAAGGAGTAGGAGGAGGTTTCACTGGGACGTCTCTGCAGATGGTATTCCACCAGAAAGTAAAGAGTTCCTTTACTTCTTGGATAGTCATGCCCGACGACGGGCCTGGCGCCGGTGGTCTGTCGCCGGGGTCGGGTGTCAATGGGGTGGGTGAAGTTTCCCTCGGAAGCCCAGCATCCTCTGTGTCACCCACCTGGTCTTCAGGCAATGCGGTGTCCTCCTCCGTGGAGTCCCTGTGACCAGTGTCTACTGGTGCCGGGGGGTGGTGGTCCTCGGCTCTGGTGAGGCCGACGCCAGTCGCATGGCTGACTACTTCGGATCCGGTGAACGCCTGGCCGGGGTCTGGTGCTTGGCTGATGTCCTCGGCTCTGGCAAACGCCTGGCCGACTTCGGGTGCTTGGCCGACGTTGGGTCAGTCGTCCGCTTAAGGGACGTCAGGTCCTTCGTCTTCCTGGGTGGAGGATCCGGGCCCCTAGGGGGCTGAGAAACAGACCGGGAGTCAGGGTCCCGACGTCGGGTAGAAGAGGAAGACTTGAGGAGTTCAGAGGACTTTGAAGAGGCCCGAGAGGGAGTAGAGGAAGCAGAGGGCCTGGAAGTCTTAATGGGCTGAAGAGTCAAAGAACCGCTGGAAGCCCTGACCTTGACTGGGGGGGGGTGCTGAGACCTAGCCCTGGAGGGAGAGCGGTCTGATCGGGTGGAGCCTGAGCTCTGCGAATCTGAGGCCCGGCTCGGGGATCTGGACCTTGCCTTCTCCCGGTGCTTGTCCCGGGTGTCTGTGGACCTTGGAGGAAGAATCACCCCTGGAGAAAGGTTCTTTGTCCATCCTATTAAGTTTTTCCTCTAGCAGGTAAGTCTGAAGTGCCTTCTGAAGGCGGATCCTGGTGCAGCTGTTGAACCCTTGGCAAAAGGTGCAGGCCTTGGTATCGTGGTCCGGACCTAAGCAACGCACGCAGGAAGAATGAGGATCCTTGAAAGGGATCTGTTTTCCACAGGCACACTTTGAAAGGTGACCCTCAAATGAAGGAGTTGGAGAGGACATTAGTTAGGTAGAAACTCTTGAAGTTCTAAGTTGTCGTGCGCTAGGTAGAGACCGAGAGGCCGATGCTGGTGAGTTGACGTATGGGAAAAGAACTGGGATCTCTGGGGACCACCCCTCATGTACTATGCCTGACGCTGGGCAGTCCCCGCTGAATACCGCTAGCTAGAAAATTTCTGTGTGGTCCTGGCACCTGCCGGCTTCAGTCCTAATTGTGTAACCTGCTGTAAGAGCCATTTCTCGAAGTAGGATCAACATATCCACGATTCTAGAACATATGTTTACCTACATCTGACCCTGTCTGGACAGCCTTTAGCAGCTCCTGCTTAGGGGTACCCTCTGGGAGAGTTTGGGCCACTGCCTTGGCCTTCCTCCAGAGGGCATACTGGTTTCCCATGTGGGCCTGATAATTAGCAACTCTCAGGCCCAAGGTAACAGAAGCAAAGATCCTGTTCCAATGACATCTAGACTATTGGACTCCCTGTCAGAAAGGAGAGAACTAAGATGTTTAGGCACTTTAGACCTATCATGGGCTGCATTTGTTACAACTGAGGCAGCACAAGGTTGGCCTGCAAAGAAGGGCTTTACTGAGAGGGTCAGGTACATTTAATCTGCCTTCCTCAAAATGGCAAGAATCATATTTGGCCTGTGCAACTCAGCCAGGGTGGCATCCTCTTAGGCAGCCAAAAGAAGAGAAATGATAACAGGTAGAGAGTCGGGTAGCTCTAAGAACTCCACCAAATTCCTTTTTGGACTATCATGCTCCTCTGCTTCAAATCCTATGGCAGCCTGGAGTTGCTGCATCATGGAGATGAATGCAGGATCTTTAGGAGGGGACCTCGGAGTGTACACAATGGAGTCCTTACTCCCTTTGAAGACAGTGGAGCTGGACCTCTCATAAAAGCTCTCCACATATTCCTCCTCCTCCTCTTGCATTACGAGGTCAGGGTTATAGCCCTAATCCTCATAAATGAGCTCCATAGGCCTCAAGAAAGGAACAGAGGAGGTTGTAGATGCCCTGGAAAGCAACTGGCGAGTCGATCTAGTAAGTGTTGGCACTGGAGCTTGTCTGTGATGCCCTGTCGACACTATTCCTGTCACAGGAGGAGGAGGATACAGACACTGTAGTATGTCCATGAAAGACGAGAGCACCACCTGCACGTCGGCGCTTGCTTGCACTGCGGGTGGGCCTTGAGATGTCGACAGGGGAGGCATCATCCCCGACATCAACGACCCCTCACCAGCTGTAACAGACCTGGCAGTACTCACAGCCTGTCCCGACCAGGGAGGTTCAAAGGTCTGGACGGCAGGTGGTGTCGCCACTGAGGTGGTCAAAGTCACAGAGGAGGTTGCCGCGATATGAAGGGGTGACCGAAAGCTTACCAGGGAGGTTTTTCATTTGCCTTTCTCCCTCTCCCAGTGTTTGTGTTTATGTTGTCCAGATTATTTCTCCCAGGGCTTGGAAGAATGGGCCAGCGACACAGTGGAGCTCATTCTCCATCCTGGCTGCCTGCTGGGTTTTTTTTCCCCCGTTATCTTTTTATGCCCTGATTTTTCCCACTCCTCCTCGGACTTGCACACACCACGTTCCAGGGCACCTCCTACTACTTGCTGCCGCCTCCCACCTACACTGCCATCAGACCTCCACCCAGTGGCAGCGGAACTATGAGGGCGACGACCTCACCAGGAGGAGAGCTGCCATTAGGCTGCTCAATCCTGCTCCTCCCTCCCCCCATGCCAACTCCCAGATAAGCAGAGGTCATTCCCGAACCCGGGTCGCCGGCGTGATGCAAGATAAAGCATAGCGTCTCAGCACTCTGTGCCACTGGCTCTACCTGCTGTTTTAAAAAGGTGTGTTTCCAGGGCATTCTTTTAGCATCGGCAGGTAGCTGTGTTAACTTCAGGCAGATTTCACAGGCCTTAACAATTTACAGCGCATACAAATGCCATGCCAGTCACATAAGTAAATCTTTTCACTGCATTCGCAGTATCTAAAATGCTTTGCAGGTTCTTTAGACATACCTGACAGCGATCACTTATAAAAAGTGATGACAAACTCGGGAGAGAAATACTGAAAAATAAGGAGCAGTAGTCGACCGTAGTGGTGGCGTCTCCTTGGAGGGTCCGACAAGTATGGTCGGCAGCGAGAAAAAAAAGTGAGGAGGGAAGGGGCCGACCATATTTATATGGGAGGTGTCAACAAGATGTTGCCATGGGCGGCCCCTAGTGGACTGCTTGCAAAAAGTTTCCATGTGGTCCTAGTGGCTATTGCTTTACAGATGTAGCATAATGAAAGATATCCTCGGAAGATCTCCTTGCTATAAAATCCAAGCTGCCTCTTGTTCTGCAACCTACCTGCTTCTAACAATTCTACAATTTGCTCCTTAATGATAGTTTCCAGTAGCATAACTAAAACTGAAATTAAGCTGACCAGTTTGCAATTCTGTAGATCATCCCTGCCTCTGCTCTTGCTGAACGGCAACAACTCAGCTACCCCTCCAGTCAGCGGGAACCACCACCTGTCTCCAGTGTACAATTTAAGAGATTTCTCAATAGCACTGCTTGTGTATGTCCCACCTTCTTTAGCACTCTAGGGTGCAACCATCAGGCACTTTGCTCACTTTCAGGGCTTTGAGACTCCTGAGCAACCTTTCTTCTGAGATTGATCCTAACTCCAGTCCCCTCACACCTCAACTCTTTTGCCTGCACTCTACATTCTGATAATGCACAGTTATCAATGAACAAAAGTAATGATCCAGTGAATCCGCTTTCTTCTCCGTCCTCCTCAACCCACATTCCAACCATCTTCACCCTGCTTAGTTTTACAACTTCCACCCCCAACCCCCAATATTATATAATCCTCCTGGCTGGCCTGGATCTCCTCCCCTTTGTTTTTCCAGAATGCTACCCTTTTTCCCCTTCCTCCCCTCTGGAAAACTAGATCAGCTTTCTATGCTTTTAAACAAAGGCCAGCATTTCAACTGTACTATATAGAGGCAGCTTTTGTTTCAGGCCATCTGACAAGATTAACAATAACCCATGATTTTATCCTGTGGAGGCTCAACAAAGTCTTATCAGTAAGCCTATTATGAAACACCTGGCACCCAACAAAGCATTTACAGTAAAATGCAGTTATAAGCTGGTAACAACTAGAAGTGACAGAAAACTGTCTTGTAATAACATACAACAAATACTCTTGGATACAAATGAGGCAGAGATGCATGACTCAAGTGCTAGAGACTAGGAGCATGTTGCCTCTGTTTGTACACATCTGATTCCACAAGTTCTTGTTTTTAATACGCAGCAGTGGAATTAAGCAATAATGCATGACACAGTGTGGGTTGTGCCGGGTTAACCTCATGCCTGGGGTGGTTGAGCACGAGGCCACAGGCCAAGTGCATCCAATGCCCCAGAAGTGAAGTTATCCCAGCACAACCCACACCCTGGAGTACATTGCTGCTATTATACAATGGCTCGAAAATTTAAATAATGTTTTTGTTATCTTTTTGAATGGGGAGGCATACTTTCCAAAAAAAAAAAAAAATGGTGCTGATTTGCACCTTTGGTCCTGTTTAGTGAGCGGGATCGCAGTGTTGTCAAAAAAAAAAAGGCACAATGACGGGATAATGAAGAGGATGCTTCGTTTAAAACTGATTGTATCTAGCAGGGGTGAGGCATCATGCCTTACCTCCTGCCAGGCCGGTGACCCATGTTCGCAGTGCAAGCGGGCCGCCAGGGGTCGGCTGGGGAGGGAGAGGATCCAGCATCCAAAGGACAGCTCTCCTCTCCCAGGGAGGGGTGGGGACGGAATCTGCTGCCTACCTGACCCCTAGCGGTGGCCGCTGTGAGTCCACACATTGAGGGCAGATGCCCAGCGTGCACGCTCTCTGAGCGTGCATGGCTCCAGCCACTGGCACTGCGTCGCTGCACTCATGGAACATGGAAACAAAAACAGAAGAGGAAATGCCGGCCGGCTGGATGAAGCCGACCCCTCGCAAACTCCGCACCTGGCTAACTGACACCTCGCTAGTTTAAAAGGAGTCCAATCAGTGGAGCTGGGGTGTGGGGCGAGACGAGGAAGGATCCGGGCACAGGAGCATAAAGAAAGGGGGAAAAAATTATTTTATCTGGCACTCTTTGGATCACCAGGTCAGATTGTCAAATGGGAATCACTGAAGCGGCTGGGGGTGGGGAAGGAAATAAAATGTTTTGTGGTTTGCATTTTGAATGGTTTTTCATTTGTCAGTGTATACAGGCACTGTGTTTCGCTGGGGTCACTTAGTTTTGTGATGTGAAGGGAGCGGAAATTAGAAGGCAGGTTCAGCAATTTTTCCCCATTTTGGTGTGGCCAAGTGACTGGTTCAACATGAACCGGGCGCAGTGATTATTTTTTCAGTTCTGTGGTCATCTTTATGCCTGACCTTCATACAGTGAGGTTGTGCCGAGATAACTTCATTAGTGAAGGTGGGCACTGACCAATCAGATTCCAGCATTATTTCTTGCCATTGTATAATAGCTGTTTTACCTTGTCTCGTAAAAAGCAGGCGAAACCCAAGGTTTTTCCACCCTACTCTTTTTTTTTCTTTCTTTCTTTCCCTACATGGCAGGACTGGACAAAAGCAGCAGTAATACAGAGACATGCTAACAAACAAGATGCTAATTTTAGAAAGGTAAACTTGAGCCCTGATAACATGCTAGTACTACTTGAGTATCTGTCCTTTTTCAGTAACTGGTGTGACGCAGTGTTTAGCCCATTACAAGCATTTTCCATTTGCATTCCACTTCCTTGTTTGCGTTTGTAAACAAGTTGTCCTTTAAACACCACAGAGTGCATATTCCCCCCCCCCCGACGACTTCCTGACTCTCACAACAGTGTGTTAAGTGCGCTGTCTGTCTGAGAGAGCCAAATATTAAATTATAATGACTTTACCAGAGTTTCAGGAGGGAGAGGGGGATTTATAACTCCCGAGTACTGAACTCCAGCCTGTGTGTGATTCTCCGTTTCACAACAGAGGCAGGCCAGCCCTACCTAGATCCTAATGTGCCTATTCATGGATGACACCAAGCTCTGCAGAAGAGTGGACACAGCTGAAGGGATACAGGACCTACAGGAAGATCTGGAAAAGCTGGGGAGGTGGTCCAGGATCTGGCAGCTTGGCTTCAAGCAAAGAAATGCGAAGTTATGCATATTGGAGCCAAGAATCCCAGGACAGAGTACTACCTGGGTGGAGTCTGAGTATCTGCATCAGAGGAGGAGAAGGATCTTGGAGTGACAATCACTTGTGACCTGAAGCACTCCACGCAGTGCAAGAAAGCAGCAGCAAAGGCAAACAAGATGCTGGGATGCGTATCTAGGGGGATCAGTAGTAGGAGAGAGGAGATTATAGTGCCCTTGTACAGGTCACTACTAAGACTATATCTAGAGCATGGAGTTCAGTACTGGTGCCCACACCTCAAAAAGGACATTAACCTGCTGAAGAAGGTCCAGAGGAGGGCTACAAAGATGACAGTGGGTCAGCAGAGTAAGGCATACATATGAGGAGAGGTTAAGGGCACTGAACATGTACTCCCTGGAAGACAGATGAGAGAGAGGGGACATGACTGGGACCTTCAAGTACCTGAAAGGAATAAATAAGGTTGATAAGGAGTCTCTCTTTAAACTGAGTGGCAACCATAACACGAGGGGGCACAGTCTTAAGCTGGACGGTGGGAGGTTTAGGAGGGAGGCCAGGAAACACTTCTTCACAGAGAGGGTGGTGGACACTTGGAATGCACTGCCAGAAGAGGTCATCTCGCTGACGACAGTGGGCAGCTTTAAGAGAGGCTGGGATAGGCATGGGGGAAGGTAAGGATCATGGGTAGGGAGGGCAGATACATTAGTTCAAGCTGTGGACCCTGCAATATGAGCAGACTTGATAGACGAAATGCCATTCTTTGGCTGGCTTCTTCATGTGTTTGTATTTATATTAATTATACCCTGCTGCAGCAGAGGGAGCAAGGTCATCAAGGGTGGGAGTAGGGCAACATTATCAATTAGAGAATTTCTATTACCTTACACTACTTAACAGAGTTACTAGAATGCAAAAACCTGTGTTTTGCTATGTATTCTATTTATTGTTTTGTGTTTTCTGGATATATCCAGTGTAAATATTGTAAATATAAAATTCAAGGGAAAATGTAAATGCAGAGTGGCAGGCCCACAGATCTATCACGTAAGCAAGGTGTATAAATGTAAAGCTGAGCCAGTGTGTGAGCAGTGTCTAATGAGCCACTGACAGTGTAGGCGCTCTGCTGGTCTGTGCTGCTGTTTCTACCTAGCACAGTGGTAGTTCTTGTCACTCTAACCAAAGTTCTCTTTGCCTGAAGGATATTGTATATAGGCTTACACTGTTTTTTGTTGTTGTTGTTCTGATAGTAAATAGAATCACAGAAATCTGACGGCAGAAAAGGACCCTTTCGGCCCATCTAGTCTGTCCACCCCTCCCATTTCACAAACCCCCGCCTGCCACCACCCTCCTCCCCCAATACTCAGCCCTATGCCTGTCCCATGTCCTCAAAGTCCTCCACCGTTTTAGCCCCCATCACTCCGTCCGGCAGTCTGTTCCAGGGCTCCACCACCCTCTCTGTGAAGAAGCGCCCCCTCACATTGCCCCTGCATCTATTTCCTTGCAATCTGAGGCTGTGCTCCCTAGTTCTGGCTCCCTCCTTCCTCTTCAGTGGACCCCCCCTCACCTACTTTATTGAGCCCCTTTACACATTTAAAGATTTCAATCATGTCCCCCCTTTCCCTTCCTTGTTTCCAGTGTGTACAGATTCAGCTCCTTACACCTCTGCTTGCATGTCTTCCCCTGCATACCCTGCACCATCTCTCCAATGCATCTATATCCTTGCAGAGGTGTGGTCTCCAGAACTGAACCCCGTACTCCCAACTGCAGCCTCACCATGGCTTTGTAGAGGGGCATTATCACCTCCCTCATTCTGCTAGTAATGCCCCTGCCTATGCATGCCAGCATTCCATTGGCCCTACCCACTGCAAACCTACATTAAGGTTTTTTTTTCCTCTTTATGCCCCATGCTCACCGCAGTGCTTCCTTGCCTTTGGGAGACTCCCATGGCCTTGTACGTCCCTGCTCATCTGTCTGGTCACCTGGTGCAGTCCATCCCCCCATAAAGCCTTGGATATACCCACACGTGGGTACGGGACGGGGCCCCCTTCCTCCGCCCTGATGTGTCTGTATATCATCGGAGATGCTGTTAGCGGTGCTGGCAGGGGCGTTGAAATTGGGGGCTGGAGCTCCGTCTTCAGGGAGCATTGCGGGGGTTTTCCTGCTTTCTGGTCCTCCCACAGAATGTCGGCACGCTTGGGAAGCCATGGGGCAATGCACATCAGGACGTGCGAACGCTCCGGCTCCTAGCCGACATCCCCCCCCTCCCTTCTACTTGCTGTCCTGCTGCACCTCCACCTGTGGTCACCCAGGTGGTGGTAGAGCAGCGGAACAAGCAACCCACCCACCCCGGAGGAGAGCAGCCTCTGGGCACTCAATCCTCCTCCACCCCAGTCGACCCTCCAGCCACCAGAGTCCGTTCCCGAACCCCGGTCGCTGGCGCCGAGAGCAGTAGCCCTACCGCTGCGCCAGTGGGCCGGCCCTATCTTAAGGTTTGAGGAGACTATGATCCCCAGATACGTTTCCTGTTCTGATTCAAGTTCCTTCCCACCCAGCATGTACCTTGCTTGCGCACGTTTCCTCCCTAAGCAGGGTTTTAACTCTAAAAACTGATTAGCGTTTTGCTCATAAAAGTTCTAAAACATTGTGAAAATGCATAGCACTTGCCTCACTGTGTTTAAAAAACATAACACTTCTAGAAAACCTATATAAATGCTTTCTGTATCGTTAGTATTGTCCCAAAAAAAAAACTGCTAATCAATAATTTAAAACCCTGCTAGGTGCCATCACAGTGCACTTCTTGGCATTACATTTCAGCTGTCATTTCCTGGCCCACCCCTCAAGCGCCTTGAGGTCCCTCCTCATGTTCTCCACTCCCTCCGGTGTGTCTATCCTATTGCAGATTTTTGTATCATCAGCAAATAGGCACACCCCTCTCAAACCCTCCGCGATATCACTGATGTAGATGCTGAAAAGGAGTGGACCCAAAACTCTCCCCTGTGGCACTCCACTCCTTACCCCTGCCATTTCTAAGTGCTCCCCATTTAGCACTACCCTCAGAGTTCTCCCTGCTAGCCAAGCCTCCACCCAGCTTGGTATTTTCCCTCCCAACCCCATGCTTTCCATCTTGCTCACCAACCTCCTATGAGGGATGGTGCTGAAGGCCTTGCTGAAGTCCAGATAGGCCACGTCCACTGCCCCCTCCCTGGTCTATTACCCGAGTCACCCAATCAAAGAACTCAATTAGGTTGGTCTGGCATGATTTCGCCTTTGTGAAGCCATGCTTTCTGCTGTCCTGCAAGCCGCAGTCCTCCAGATAATCCACCACCCTTTCCTTGATTAATGCCTCCATTACCTTCCCCACCACGGACGTGAGGCTGACTGGGTGGTAGTTCTTCAGCTCCCTGCTACCTCCCTTGTGCAAGGGAACCACGTCCACCCTCCTCCAGTCCTCCGGCACCCACCCTGTATCCAGGGACAGGTTGAAAAGCCTTGTCAAGGGTGAGGCCAGCTCCTCCCTCAATTCCTTGATCACTCTGGGGTGCAACCCATCAGGCCCCATTGCCTTGTCCACCCCTTAGTCTATCCAGCTCAGCCCTGATATAATCCAGAGTGAATGGGCCCTGATCCACCCATTTGCCCTCATTCCCCTTAGGCTTTAGTACCGGATGCCTGCCTTCTTCCATGAATACCAAGCTAAAGTACTCATTTAACAACTCTGCTTTTTCGTAGTCCCGCTCCAAGTTAATCCCTCCTTCCCCCCTCAGTCTAGCAATCCCCTACCCTGCTCTTCTCTTCTCTTCTCCCTCAAAAATGTGAAAAATGTTTTATCCCCCCTCCTGGCCCTTTTGAATATTTTCTCCTCAGTGCCTGCCTTTGCCCATTTGATCTCACTCCGTGCCAGCCTCCTCATCCCCCTATATATCCTCCCTATCTTCCTCTCTAAGTGTCCTCTTAAATTCTCTGAAAGCCCTCCTCTTTTCCCCGACTGCCCCCACCACCTCCCTAGTGAATCAGAGTGGTCTTCTCTGCCTCTTGATCTTCCTGACCTTTTTTCTGCACATTTCTGCTGCTTTCTCAACCCCTCCCTGATAGCTTCCCATAGTTCCTCCATTGCCTCTATCTTCTCCGTACCTTCCCTTTTTCCCCTATCCTTCCCATCTAATTAAAGTCTGTGTGTTTGAAGTCTAGTACTGGAATGCATTGCCTGGGAGGCTGGTGGAGGAGGGCACAGTGGAGGGATTCAAGAAGGGGTGGGACAGGTACAAGGGGAAAACAAACTAAAGAAGATCCTACTGGGGACTGGGGGGTGGTAGGTGAGCAGCCATTAGGTTACTGGCTTTCGAGCACACAAGACAGACCATTTGGCCTATTCTGCTGGCTTTTTAGTATGTTAGTATATTTTGTCTTACTTGTTTCCCCCCCTGCCCTAACCCTGAACCATACTGTGCTGTGGTCACTGGTGCCCAAGGCTTCTCCCACCTGCACCTCCTCCACACTCTCCCCGTTAGTCAGGACCACATCCAACAAGCTGCTTCCCCTTGTTGGCTCCCTGACCAGCTATGAAGTATAAAGTGATATCGTTATCCCCCTCTTTACTCCTTGATGCACTTATCTCCATCCATACATCTCTTCTCCCTCCCTACACTGACGATGAAATGTTATTCTGCTTAGTAGTTTAAGTAGTGCAGCTGTATTCTCGCACTATATTGCAACCCTATACTCACCTGTATTATTAACTGTTTAAGATTTTCACTGTACTTTTATTTTTGCACGGTCCCATGTTTCTGTTTGAATTGTCTAATTTATTTTCTACTGATGTGGAACCTTTGTAAATAAGTTTCTAGCTCAGTGGTTTACTCCCAGAGCTCAATAAATAAATATAAAATATTTTGGGAACTACTGTTCTTTGCTGTGCCTCTGTCCTCACTGTCTGCACCCACAACTCCTCACAAAGACACAAACAAAATGTTCCTTCTAAGTAAAACAAAACAGAAGGCAGACAGTTGGATTTTGTGCAAATATTTCAGGTTCAGATAGTTAGAGCTGAAGTCAGCCTTCCATGGTTAATGTGATGTACCCTGTAATACCTGTTGTACTCTCCCGGGTCGTTCCTGAAAATAGGCATATAACTTGTCTAGTGTACCTACACGGTTAACAAAAGCTAAATAAATAAATGTAATGCTCTAAGGTTTGGAGGTCACAAAAGTTCATAATGTAACTGCTCAGCTTCAAAGCTACCTGAATAAAACACGCTGGCTACTAAAGGTGTCATTTTCAAGTCTTAAAAAAGCCCATTGGAAAGCATACGTCCTGCTAGTTGTGAAACTATGAATAAATAAATACACAGTAGTAATCTTCTACAGTACTAACAAGCATGCTCAACGACTATCTCAGTACTAACCTCGAAATCAGAAGCTGTAGATAGCTGGAGGTATCCAAGCTGTGTCCTTCTATAAGGATTCTCAGATTTTCCCATGTACTATTTAAAAACATATCATTAAGCTTATGCTATATCCTTTAACATGAAAACCACTAAGATTAGAATTAACACAAAACACTTTATTAAAAACTTCTGCACTAATTCAAAACAATGGTCAATTGCAGTTATGGTTGCAAGTCAGTAACATTAGCTAAAACACTTTCTAGAAGTTCTTGAAACCTCCCCGCACCCACCCAAATTCCTGTTTCTTAAGGTCTAAAGAATTAAACTTCTTTTCAAAAGAGTTTTTAATAAACATTACAAATAAGGTAAACCTCCAATTAGGTGCAGAACTGGGAAGAAAACTTATAAATTGCACAGGATGCCATTACTAAAGCCCAGTGAAGGGCTAGCACCAGTCATAATGTTTAAGCAGTACTTTCTTTCAACACGTTCTCTTTACCAAAGCATAGTTCAAAAGTAAGTTACCTTAACTCATACCAGTGCAAAAAGCACATGGTTAAAGGCAAAGTACACACGCAGGGGATGAGGGCCAGAAATAGGAAAATTACGTACCTACCGTAATTCTTGATCTTCTTGGACGAGTCTCCACCACTCATTCACACTAGTGGGATTAGGGCCGGAGGCACTAGGACCCATCGGGAGCAAACTTTTTTGCTGGAGGGTCGGCGCGAGAGATGGGCGCTACAGACACGGCGCGCCATGAAAGGGTGCTCGAGCGTAACGACCTTCTCGGCGCCGACCCTCCAACCGCCTCAGTACCTTTTTTACCAAGGAGGTGCAGCGCAACTAACGTAAAGAGTAACTGTAACATTAAAAACACGGACATAAGATAGTCCGTACGACCCGTGTAAGAAGGGTCAGTAAAGAAGTCCTCACAGCCTAAAGATTTGAGGCAGTGAAGACCAACACAGCGGTGAGCTCGGGGGATGGAGGGTGGGCGTGTGAATGAGTGGTGGAGACTCGTCCAAGAAGATCAAGAATTACGGTAGGTACGTAATTTTCCTATCTTCCTGGACCTAAGTCTCCACCACTCATTCACACTAGTGGGAGAGTAGCAAGCTGATAATCCCCAGGCGGCAGGAGGCCAGGCTCCCCACATGTCTAAGGTAGAAGCCCGTGAGGATGGTTCTGCCGAATGCGGAATGTCGCCTGGCATGAGCGTCCAGTGCATAGTGCTTAAGAAGGTATGCACTGAGCTCCAGGTGAAGCGTTGCAGATATCTGTAATTGGAACATTGCGACTTCGCCAGGACGTTGCTGATCACTTAGTAGAGTGAGCGTGACACTTACCTTCTAATTTAACCTGAGCCATGGAGTAGCAATGTCGAGGCATGCCACTAACCATGAGGAGATGCATCTGATAGCGACAGGTTGACCCAGCCGGGTGTCGCTGAAAGAAACAAAGAGTTGTTGAGTCTTGCGAACATCCTGGGTTCTGTCCAAATAGAACCGCAAGGCTCTCTTAACATCCAAGGAATGAAGAGCTCGTTCCCCTTCATTTTGGAAATTAGCGAAGTAAGCGGGAAGTACCAGAGGTTGGTTTAGATGGAATTCTGACACAACCTTGGAAGAAATTTGGATGAGTACGGAGAACTACTTTGTCTTTATGGAAGACAGTATACGGAGGGTCTGTAACCAGGGCATGTATCTCAGAGACTTCAGGGTGAGGTAATGGCCCCAGGAAGGCAGTCTTCCAGGTAAGAAATTTTAGCTCACAGGTAGCTAGGGGTTCGAAGGCTTCTGAGTGAGCATGTCCAGCACCAGGTTAATGTCCCAGGCTGCAACTGGACGCTTAACAGGGGTCTGGTATGAAGAATCCCTTAAGAAATCTCTTCACCATAGGTAACTGAGCCAGAGTCAGGATGAAACCAGCTCATGGAACGCTGAGATGGCACTAAGGTGAACTTTAACTGTGGAGTACTGAAGACCTGAGTTAGATAGGTCCAAAAGATACTCCAGAACCTTGTCAGGAGGACAGGAAAAGGGTTCCAAGAGGACTTTGCACACCAGAGAGAAACAGCCCATTTGGATGCGTATGTTTTCCGTGTGGCTGGCTCCCGAGCAGCCAGAAGGATGCTCGAGACTCTACGGGAGACGTTGAACCGATTCACTTCTATCTCTTCAGGAGCCAAGCATGAAGGTGAAGTGATTTCAGGTTGGGATGGACCAACGAACCCTGGGTCAAGAGACTGACTTGCAAGGGAAGTGGACTTGTGCTCCAAGCACCACTCCCATACCCTCATTGCTTCCCTGCAAAGGGGATAAGAGTGAGCACCGCCTTGCTTGTTGATGTAATACATCACAGCTTTGCTGTCCGTTTGAAGGAGAATGTTCTTGTGACAAAGGACATCCTTCAGAGCTTGGATCGCATAGAGGACCGCTCTCACCTCCAAGACATTTATGTGGAGATGAGATTCGAACGGAGTCCATACACCTTGAGTGTGGAGGGAGAGACAGTGAGCTCCCATCCCATTAGCGTGCGTCTGTGGTGATGGAGATCTGATGGTCGGAAGAGCAAAGGGGAACCCTTGAGGAGATTGCTTCTCTTGAGACCACCAGGTGAGAGACCTCAAGGGGTTGCGCCACCTTGATGGGATAAGACTGGGGGTGAGAGGTCGGAGACCACTGAGTGGAGAGCATCCATTGGGTGGTTCTCATGCGCAACCGGCCAGGGTACAGAGAACACCGAGGACGCGCGAGACCCAACATGTGTTGCATCGAGAGAGCTGTAACCGATTGGTTCTCCCGATGTAACGGGCCATCCAAGGATGTCGAGTCTTCTGTCCTCTGGAAGGAAAGCCTTGGAAGAGGTGACTAGAAGCGCCCTAAGAAAGGAGCCTCTGGGAGGCTGCAGTTGGGATTTTTTCAGATTCAGCAGAGCTCCCATGGACGTGAGAAGACGAGAAGTCGCTTGCACGGCTTCCAAACCCTTTGGCTGGACGGGCTTGCTAGAAGCCAATCGTCCCAGGTAGGGAAAGACTCGGAGTCCGCTTTCCTGAGATGCGCCATGAGAACTGCACAACACTTTGTAAAACTTCTGCGGCCGAGGATAGCCCAAAAGGCAGGACTCTGAACTGATAATGCTGACCCAAAGCTACAAACCTGAGGAACTTGCGGTGGGTCGGGTGGACGGGATATGCTGGTACGCATCCTGCATATCCAGAGAGGCCAGCCAGTCGTCCTGATGCAGCAAGGGTAACAGGGTACATAGGAAATCATTTTGAATTTCTCCTGGGAGGAATTTGTTCAGCTTTCTGAGGTCTAGAATGAAGCATCCCCCAGTTTTCTTTGGAACCAGAAAGAAATGGAGTAGAACCCTGTGTTCGCAAATGCGGGGCACCAGTTCTATTGCCCTGTTGTTCAGAAGGCCCTCGATCTCGTGGTGAGGAGGTCTGACTGAGAAGCCGACAACTGGGTTGTCGCCTCGGGAGGACAATTTGGGGAATTGAGAGTAACCCTCGCGAATTATCCGAAGGACCCATTTGTCTGAAGTTATGGACTTCCACCGTTGTAGAAGTACATCAGACGACCTCCCACCGGAGGAGAAAGTTCCATCTCGGCAGTGTGGATGGAACTTGGGCCAACAACTCATAAGGTGGCGCTGGGGCTTTGGGCCCCTAACTTTCTGCGTCTTCTTCTGAGGTTGGGCAGGTTGGCTTTTGCCAGAGCTTCCTGCTTCTGCCTCGAAGGACTGGCGACTAAGAAACTGGCGTCTGTTCGTATGCCCGCGAGAGGGAGCGAGGCGGAGGTTCTGGCCAATTTAATGGCCGATCTAGTCTTTTAGGAGGCTTCTAAGGCTTGCTCCACCTGAGGGCTCAAAAGATAGGTGCCATCAAAAGGTAGCGCCATTACCTTCCGTTGCTGAGCATCCTTCGTGAAGCTCCAAGAACGCAGCCAGGAATGGCGCGAGTACAAATCCCTGCAGCAGCTGAACGAGAAGCAGTGTCGAAAGCGTCCATGGCGGCTTTGACTTGTTGGTTATTGGATTCAATACCTCTAGTAACGGTCAATAGAAGCTCTGACTTGGAGTCCGAATCTGGAAGAGCTTCAACCATTCTTTTCATAGAGTGCCACAGGATATACTCATACTGAGAAAAATAGCCTTGATAACTGGCAATACGCATACTTAGAGTGGAGGCAGCAAAGACTCTCTTACCTAATGTATCAATCTTACGAGACTCTTTGTTAATAGGTCGAGCTGAAGTAGTTTGAGGAAGAACGACCTTGTCATTCTCTGCCAGGACTACAATAGGATCCGCAAATGCTTGGGATGCCAAAATAGGACGATCCTTGGGAGCTGAATACTTTATCAATGGATTTAGCCACTGAATGATTAAGAGCAGGATTATTCCATACCATTTGAGACAGCTCTCAAGGGAAGGCTGGATCGGAGGAGTCAAATCCAGAGGATCTCCCAAGCATGAAGGTACTGGAGTCTTAATATCTTCCCAGGATCGATGTCTGTAGTCTGGAGAGAAAGAGTGGATCTCAGGTTCTTCAACAGAGACTTAAAGGACAGGTCTCTCACCACAGGCTCTGTAGCAAAGAAAGATCCTGTTTCCTCCACTTCATCACCCAACCAAGGTCTGGGTCAGGCTCAACATCATCTCCTGATGGTCCAGAAAGGACTGTTTGGACAGGAAAGGAATGAAAATTAGAGAGGAGGAAATATCAGAAAACAAGGAGAGTCCCCGAGACTCCGCGCCGAGACGGCAAAGCGGCCGAAGACGGCACCAGGAGGCACACGGGCGCCAAAGAGGCATCGCGCCCGCAAGCGGCACCGCGAAACCTCCCCAGGCGGCGCTGCGAACGGCGCCGACATGGCACCACCGGTGCCGATGGCGCACACGGCTGCCACCGATGCGGCGCACACGGCGCCACTCGGAGCCGACGGCGCCACCAAGCCGACGAGCGCCACACGGCGCCGCCGGAAGCCGACGGCGCTGCAGCACACGGCGCCAGCCAAAACCGACGGCGCCGGGCACACGGCGCCGCGCTGGAAGCCGACGGTATGCCAGCCGACCCAGCGGCGCCGCCGAGCTGCCGCCAGATCCAACAGCGCCGCGGGACGGCTCCGCAAGACCCACCGGCACCTAAAAATGGCGCCCGACAAGCCAACAGACTCGCGAAGGCGCCGGAAAAGCCCCAGGAACCTGGAAAGCAAGAGAGGAACAAAACCAGGAGATATGGCATCGGTGTGGCCCCTGCACGCAGCCATGGAGGGGGAACACTAAGCACGGAGTCGCAGGCACCGAAGAGGCGCCGCGACCAGGGAAGGTCCAACCGCCTACCTGATCGCCGGAGCGGGCCCGAGGCTCCGAGGCAACCGAGCCAGGCAGAAGAACCAACCTCGAGCCCATCGCTCCATAAGAGCGGCCCACTGATGAAACTGCTCATCTGGAGCCCTACCTATGGGCGGGGAGGGCTCCGATGTCGAGGCTGACGATTACCAAGTTGGCGACTCCGAAGAGGAGACCGGCAGCCATTAATGATAATCCGATCGTCGACGCCAAGCAGATATACCAGAGGGCTTACTCGAGAGATGCCTTCTTTGACCTGTGGGTCAAGAAGAGCTCGAGGTCAACGGTGCCGTGAAAGCGACCCGCTGATGCGTTATGTTTCGACGGGGACCGCCCCATCCTCCGGCATCGGACTGACCGTTGTCGGAACCCCGCTTGAGTTTCTTGGGAAGGAGGTTGACTCGGACCCAGCCCGGCTGACTGAACAGCTTTCATCGAAGTCTCCCTCCGTCACCTGACCTGCTCATGGTTGACTCAATCAAGTAGGCGAGACTTCTTCAAGTAAGTTAAATTTAAGATATTAGAAAAAATTTTCAAATAGAATAAAATTAGCGATACTACTATCGTGATAATGTTACAAAAACAAACTGAAAACTAAGCGCTGGTTTGAAGTTTGACTCCCGACTAGACGGCGGCGTCAGCTGAAAGCGCACTTTCGGGCGGGAAAAAGGAACTGAGGCGGTTGGAGGGTCGGTCGAGAAGGTCGATACCGCTGAGCAACAGGTCATGGGCGCCAGGTCTCGCGCCTATCTCTCGCGCCGACCCTCCAGCAAAAAGTTTGCTCCCGATGGGTCCTAGTGCCTCCGGCCCTAATCCCACTAGTGTGAATGAGTGGTGGAGACTTAGGTCCAGGAAGATCTAGCAATTTCTTATCTGGAACTGTATCCCATACCCCTCTAAACAGAAGAGATGATGCACTTGGAAAATCCCAACACCCACCAGGAAAACAGAGGCACACCCCTAAAAAGCGAATGACAGCTGGCCAATCTGCCTCTCGCACTCCTGTATACCATATACCTGGGGCCGGATTCACAAACGGTTTTGAGACTAAGTCCCACAACGCAACTCCAGTTGCGGACCGAAATCTCCGCAGCTGCAGAAATTGCTATTGTAATCCACAACAGCTGCGGAAGATGTTACAGCTAGTCCCACCAGCCATAACACTGTTCAGCAGCTGTGGGGCCTTCTATAGCAAAACCACCCGCAGGCTGCTGTAACTTGTGGAGCCAGTCATAAACCAGCTCCCAGGAAAAAACTGCAGTTCCACAAGTGGCAACACACTTGCACTGTGTTTTTCCCGCAGCTGCGGGATTTTCTAAGGATTTGAGAATCCGCCCCCTGCTGTTCTCGACTTTTTCTCCATTGCCTTGCCAACATTTAATAATCCAAAGAACGCTCAATACCTCCCACTCCAAATAAGAACTGTCGGTCATAGAATACTCATAGGATACTCAGAGAAACCAACTTAACAGATAGAGATACCCATTCCTCACTCTATCTATATCCTTCCATCTACACATGGCAAGCAGTGAACTGTCCTCCATTCAGCCTCCTGGCCTTGAGACCCGATTCCTTCCAGATCTTGAATAAGACTGGGTCCTGTGACAGAAGATCATTCTCACTAGTAATATTAATGGCAGTTCCACAAAGGGCTACTAAAGATTCAAAAACCACAGCCTCCTCAGATAGAACTGAACTATGAGGATTAGTACAGAACAATCGTGACATACCTTCTGAAAACCCTGCTCAGATGGGGAGGTGGAAGGCAGAGGACTGGGTCTCTGACAACAGGGGAAGGATGGATGAACCAGTGAGAGAGTTGGGACGATGGCCAAGATGCTGAATGAATACTTCTGTTCCAAGTTCAGCTATGGGCACGGGTGTGGGGGGTGGCGTGGCATCTCACAGGGAGGACAAATGACATCAGGGATAACCATGAGCCTGTGAATATCACACCTGCCTGATAGCTGATCACCTGGCTTAGCTCAAGCCATAAGTACCATGGGGCAAACATATACACACCAGGATCATAATGGACTTAAAGGAACAACTGTTGGGGCTGCTTGCAGTAAACTTTTATGAGTCTGCCTAGAAAGGCGTGCTGCCAAAGCAATACAAAGTGACCAATGTGGTCCCCACCTACAAGATGGGAGCAGTGCAAGACTGCATCAACTACAAGCCAGTCAATCTGTCCTAAGTGCTGGGCAAAGTCTAACAGTGGAAGTCATTATTGTAGCACATGGTTTAGACCAAGGTTCTCACCCCTCCCACCATGGCTTTATGAGGGGCAGATCGTGTCAAATCAAGCACATTCACTTCTTTGAGGGGTTGACTAGGGAGGTGGGACAGGAGCATGACCATAGATAAGGTCTACTGCGACTTCAGCTAGGCCTTTCATGCTGTGGTTCATGACAGCATACAAACAGCACACACAATGTCAACTGCTAACTGGCTTGGGGATAGGAAGCAAAGAGCTATGGTGGATGGGTACTACTATGAGTGGCGAGGTCTACTCAGCAGTGTCTCTCAGAGATCAGGGTCACTGCTGTTCAACATTTTCATCAACAATTCAGGAGCTGAGGTCTCTAGCAAGCTGCGAAAGTTCCCAGATGACATTAAACAGGCCAGAGTGGTGGACTCACACAGAAAAGAACAGTTACATAAGAACTTACCTAACATTAGATCACACGATAGAAACTTCACCATCGGTTAAACAAGATCCACACGGAAGATATTCCAACAGTACAACTGAGGCTGCCCACACCAAAGTCACCTGCCAACTTCATCAACCCTATAAAGGTGTGAGCAGCCCCACTCCCTCCTCAGTTCTTTCTCCCAGAGACCCAGGAGGCAAGCGTGTGCCATGGGGGAACTGAGAAGAGAGAGGTGCCCAGGCCAAAATAAAAGGCTGGATACACTAGCTAGCCAGTTATGAGAAGAGAAACCCAAAAAGGGGGATGGTGAGAGGGAAGGCTGACCTGATGACTGAGATCTCCTTTAAGATCTATTGTTACAGTAAGTTCTTACATAACTTTTCTACCTTCTTTGGGGGCAACTCAGTCATCAGGTCACACCACAGGAATGAGTCCCAAGCAGTTACAAGTACAGCTGAACAGTCTGGGAGGTAGGCAAACCAAGGCCTAAGACAGGAGGCCCTGAAGAACAGCCAGGCTGAAGCCTGCTTGGGCTTTGAAGGCAATGTCCTGACTGCAGTGCTTGGTGAAAGTATGGACCGTACTCTAGGTGGCAGCAGCACAGATAGCTGCTGAGACACCTTTCAAACAAGCCACAGAGGTAGTCATGCCTGTCACAGAGTGGGCTTTCACTGCCTCCCTCTGGCAACTCCTTGCCATGTTTGTTGTAGTACAACACAATACAATTGACCAACCATTTGGACAAACATTATTTGGAAACCTGAACATCCTCTCTTCCTTGGGCAAAACAAACAAAAAGCTGCTCTGACATTCTACAGTCCTTAGTTTGGAGCAGATAATACTTCAGAATTCTGCAAACAACTAAAGTATGGAGCAGTGCTTCCCCTGGATTGACACACTCTCGGAAATACACAGGGAGGTGGATAGATTGGTTCATGGTAAACTCAAACACCACCATGGGAAGAAAAGTACAGTTACGCAAGAACTTACCGTAACAGTAGATCTTCAAGAAGAGCTCTTGCAGCAGGCTACACAATAAGGACTATGCCACCAAGCACTAGGACCCCACTGAAGACTTCTAGCTAGTAGTCCACAGCAGGTACCGTCCCCGTTGGACCGCCTCCAATGTCAACCAATGGTATAAAGGGGGCAGTCCCAAGCCCCACCTCAGTTCTCCCGCTGGAGCCCCAGCTGAGCAAAAAAGGATTTGGAGAACCAAGCGGTTTCAACAGTTCCCAAGCAAAAAGACCAGGGGGAAGGAGGGAGAGAAAGCAATGCCTGCTGCAAGAGCTCTTCTCAAAGATCTAATGTTACGGTAAGTTCTTACATAACCGAACTATCTTACTTCAAGTTGGAGCTCTTGCAGCAAGCTACACAATGAGGACTGAGTACCAAGCAGTATCAGAGAGACACAGGTTGAAAGGATGGAGGAGCCAAACTTAATGACAGCCTTCATGAGAGAAGTCCTTGAAGGACTGCAAGGCTGAAGCCTGCTCTCCTACGAGAGGCAATATCCAGGCTGTAGTGCTTGATGAAAGTAAGCACTGAGCTCCAGGTAGCAGCAGCACAAATGTCAGCTGTCGAAACATTCCTAAAGAATGCAAACGAAGCAGCAACCCCTCTTGTGGCATGACCCTTAATCAAACCCGGTAAGGGTCTGTCGTAATTGCTGTAGCAAAAAGTGATGCAATTCACTAGCCACTTTGACAGCATCTGTTCAGCCACTGGTGAGCCTAATGATCTAGAGACAAAGAGATGAACAGTTGCTCAGACTTCCTTGTGGATCTAGTGCAATCCACATAATAGAGGAGAATCCCATGGACATCGAGGGTATGCAGGAGGGCTTCCCCCCTGATTAGCATACTGAAGTAATAGGACATGTCTAGGGGTTAGATTAACAGTCTGTTAATCACCCCATGGGTGTAATCTGGCACAAGGTGCAGCCGAGTGTCATACTGTCCCAGGGGGCTATTAAATGACTGTTACTCTAACTCCTGGGAGTGCCTTATTGCTATTATGCAATTTGCTCCAAAAGAAGAGGGTTAAAAGAATACCTTTTGAATGTTTTCCTAATTTAGAGGGAGATTTTTAATAAAATAGTTCTTCCAACAGTTCAAGAATGCTAGTTCAAAATCAGAATGCATCATTCCAGTCATTCAGCAGTGCTGCAGGATGGAATGCTGACAGGAAGAATCATATCCCATTGAGATCAGGCTATACATGACTGTAAAACATGGATTAATGTACGCTGTTGGAATCCTAACAGCCAATCAGATTTCAGCATTTCTGATAACTTTTTTATAATACAAATAATATACCGGCAAGTGAATGTCCTGATTGAGGGTGAACTCGGACACCACTTTGTGAAGAAACTTAGGACTGGTTCTCAAGGACACCCTGTCCTCGTGAAAAATGAAGTAGGGCTCTTTACACATAAGAGCCTTTAGCACGGAAATCCTTAGAGCAGAAATAACGGCAACTAAATGTAACGCTTTCCATGACAGAAAGCGAAGCTCGCAGTCTGCAACTGGTTCAAGCGGGGGAAGGGTGAGCTTCTCTAACAAAAAGAAAAGATCCCATGGGAGGACAGGGTTCCTAATGGGAGGTTTTAGATGCAATATGCCACGTAAAAAGGTATAGGGCAGGTCCAGTTGGGCAACAAATTTTCCCTCCACAGGTGTATTATAGGCTGAAATCGCTGAAAGCTGCAGCTTAATGGAGGAACAGTGGAAGCCGGTATCCAAGAGGGAAAGTAGGTACTCCAGGATAGAATTAATAGGGCAGGAGAACGGGTCCAGATCAGGAACGGAAGCCCGTAGGCAGAAACGCTTCCATTTCATGACATAAGTAGCCCTAGTGGAAGGTTTTCAAGCCACGAGCCTTGAGGAGACTCTGAAATGGGTCGTAACTATGTCTGTAGGAGTGATCATGCATACAGATGTAGGGATCTGAGATTCAGATGGACCAGAGAACCCCACTCCTGGGAGAGAAAGTGGGAGGATAGGGGCAGGGGGACCAGCGGTTCCACCACCAGCTGTTGCAGCAGCTGGAACCAAATCTGATGTGGCCAGAGTGGTGCAATGAGAATCATGTCCGCATTCTCCGTTTGGAGCTTGAGGAGGACCCTTTGAAGAAGAGTGAAGAGAGGAAAGGCATACAGAAATCTCCTTGTCCAAGAAAGGGACAACACGTCTCACCAAAAAACACCAGGCGCTGGATCTGGCGAGCAGAAATTGGGCAGTTTGGCATTAGACGGGGACACAAAGAGGTCCAGATCTGGACATCTCCATCTTTTGAACAGGTCTTCCACTATGGACTGTTGGAGCTCCCACTCATGTACCTTGGACTAAGAGCGGCGGAGTTTGTCAGCCAAGGTGTTTTGGACTCCTGGAACATGGACTGCTGTGAGGGATAAACCGTGTTCTATGGCCCAGAACCACACTCTCATGGCCTCTCAACATAGAGTACAGGAGTGTGTCCCCCCTGTTTGTTGATGTAAAAGACGATGGACATGTTGTCTATCTGAATCAACAAGGGCCCTGGAGAAAGATCCGTTTGAAATGCCTGGAGAGCGTAAAGAACTGCCCTCATCTCCAGGATACTGATATGCAGGCTCCATCCCAGAGAAGACCAGGAGTCCTGTGTTTGTCGGTTTTGGAGATGGGCTGCAAATCCAAGACCTGACACGTCCATCATCAAGATTTGCTGTGGGGAGCCCTTCTGGAAGGGAACTCCCAATCCAAACCAGGGGAAGTCAGCCACCAAGAGACAGTATGACTCGCTGCACTGGAGATTCGAACAGGCTGATTAAGGTTGTCCAACCATTGGTCCCACTAAACTCTGAGAGTCCACTGTGGAACTTTCATAAATAATAGAGTCACTGGGCTCATCACTATGGCCGCCACCATGTGAGCAAGGAGTTGCAGCATTGTCCAAGTCGGAACCTGGCAGGAAGAAGAAACCCTTTGAGACAGTGTCCACAGTCGAGCTGCCCTGTTTTTTTGGGGGGAGGGGCCTTTCCCTGCAATGCATCCAAGATGGCCCCTTTGTATTGCAGATGCTGGGAGGGCCAGGGGGATGACACTGCAATGTTCAGCGTGATTCCCAGATCTATGAACATAAGGAAAGTGTCCAACAGGGTGATCAGAAGCTAATCCTTGGTGGGGGCTGCTAGGAGCCAATCATTCAGATGGGGCAGATGTAAAGGCCCCGGCACCTGACAGCTGCAGCCACCACCGTGAGGCACTTCGTGAAGACTCGCGGTGCCGAGGAAAGGACGAAGGGCAAGGCCCGGAACTGGTAATGTTCCTCTTGAAAGGAGAACTGCAGGAACCTCCTGTGGGACGGAGGTACCAAGATGTGGAGATAAGCATCCTGCATATCGAGGAAACAGAGCCAGTCCACTTTATAGAGCATGGGGAGGAGACCCTGCAGGGTTACCATCCTGAACCTCTTGAATTCGATGCAATTGTTCAGGAGGCTTAGGTCTAGGATGGGACGGAAATCGCCCATCCTCCTGGGGACCAAAAAGTGGGAGTAGAACCATTTCCCCTCGTCGGGACGGGAGAACGAGCTCTATGGCCTGCTTGTCCAGGAGGGTCTAAAACTCCTCTTGAATGAAGTGGGATGGGGAGTAGGTAGAAGGGACTGGGGGATTGTCTGGAGGAATCTACATGAATTCTAGCACGTGACACCCTTCGATCAACGGACCAGGCGTCAGAAGTTACTTTGGTCCACCCCTCTAGATAGAGGGAGAACCAATCCCCCACCACTTCCCCCAAGGATTCCGCTGGGGGAGGGGGGTTGGGCAAGGAGTCAAGCAGAGGCTTCAGGAGTGGGCAGGGAGACTTGGGAGGACATTGTGTTCCGAGGTCCCGAGGCACCTGAGGACTGAGAGGGGGTCTTGCTCTTGAAGGGCCCTCTTACTTGTTCCCTTTGGATCTCTGACCCATGGGGCAACAAAAAGGCTTCCTTCGTGATGGATGCAGGTCTGACTTGTACATTTGGTATACCGATTGGACGGCTTTGCCCAAATCTTGAAGGCCCATAATTATTTTCTCGGAGTCCTCACCGAATAAAACGGACCCGTTTAAGGGGGCATCCATGACAGCATCCTGGAGATCCTGTCTAAATCCAGAGACCCTGAGCTGAGTATCTTCTAAGGCAGACCCTGGTGACTGCTGCTCTAGCCACCATGTCTGCCAAGTCCTAAGAAGACCCCAAGACATGTTTTACCACAGAGGCCAGATTAGAGAACATCCAAGAACTCCGATTTTTGTGGAGAGTCAGGCTGCTTCTGAGCCAACTCCAGGGCTTTCTGCCACAAAGAATTTTAATACTGCACCATATGTGCTAAAAAATTTAGTGAATGTATGGTGCAGGTGGCTGAGGAAATTAGTTACGTAAGAACTTACTGTAACAGTAGATCTTCAAAAGAGGTTCCTGCAGTAGGTCTTCACATATGAGATTGTGCCCCCAGCATCAGGACCACACGGCAAACTTCTAGCTAGCAAGAGACAGCAGGGAACCGCCCCCAGCGTCACAAGATGGGACGTCGGCGTGACAGTATATAATGGGAAGTCCCCACGCCCACTCTGCAGTTCTCCTGCTGGAAGACCCCTAGAAGGGAGAAACGGGAGAAAGGAGACCGAACTCCTTGAGCCCGGAGCCACTGATAAAAAAAGCCCAGGGAAGGGAAAGGAGAAAAGAACAGGAGCTGGGGGAAGGTGGGAGGGAAAAGGTGATCTACTGCAGGAACCTCTCTCTAAGATCTACTGTTACGGTAAGTTCTTATGTAACTGTAATATCTTACTTTGAGAGGGTTCCTGCAGTAGGTCTTCACATATAGGACTGAATACCAAGTAGTCAAGAAAAAGAAGTCTGAGACTTGGGTCTGGGAGAAGGAACCATCTGCCAACTAGTAAGCCGGGAGATTAGGACAAGAGGCCTTTCAGGACCGCAAGACCAAGCGACTACACCTGGGGCGTGTCCAGACTGTAATGCTTAGTGAAAGTATGGATCAAGAGACTATGGCGTGGCACAAATATCTGAAGCGGACACATTCCACAAGAAGGCCGTGGAAGCAGCCATGCCACGAGTTGAGTGACCTTTCACTTCCCCCGGAAGGGGTTTCTCATACTTTTGATAAATGTACGAGATGCAATTAGCCAACCATTTAGACAAACCCTGTTTAGAAATGGCTGTATCCTTACATCTGGGTGCGAAAGGCACACACAACTGGTCAGATTTGCTTACATAGATACATAGACAGTGTCGGCAGATAAGGGCCTATGGCCCACCCAGTCTGCCCATTTGAGCTTGTGAGTTCAGTTTGTTTTCCTAGAAGTCTGTTGCCCCTTACCCCTGACCTCCAGAATTCCTTTATGTCTATCCTATGCATTCTTAAATCCCGTGATTGTTTCAGCCCCCACCACTTCCTCTGGCAGGGTGTTCCACTTGTCTACCACCCGCTCTGTGAAGAAAATCTTCTCATGTTTCCTCTGAATCGCCTCCTCCTCCAACTTCATCCCATGCCCTCTAGTCCTGGAACATCTTTTTCGCTTAAAATAGTGTTTTCCTGCACCCTGTTCCTCCCTGTAAGATACTTGTATGTCTCTATCATATCCTCTCTCCTCCTCTCCTCCAGGGAGTACATGTTCAGTTCCTTCAACCTGTCTTCATAGGACTTGTGATGCAATCCATGCACCATCTTTGTTGCCCTCCTCTGAACCTTCTCTACCATGTCTATGTCCTTACGTAGGTATGGTCTCCAGAACTGTACACTGTACTCCAGGTGGGGCCTCACTAGTGTCTTGTATAGCGGAATTATGACCTCCCTTTACTAGTGTCTTGTATAGCGGAATTATGACCTCCTTGTTCAAAGAGATATAGTATCTCAATATCTTGTGCACGTCTAATGTGTGCAAAAGGTACCCCCCCCGCTGGAATACTCAGGATAATAAACCGGCAGTTGAACATCTTGGTTCAACGTAAATTCTGAGACTACTTTCGGAAGAAAGAAAGGATTAGTCCACAGAGCCACCCAGTCTCTGTGGAAAATCATACAAGTCTCCTTGCAGACGAGGGCCTAAAGCTCTGAAATCCTTCGAGCTGAAGTAGTAGCCACTAAAAAGAGCGCCTTCCAGGGCAAACAGTGCATGTCACAATCTGCTGCTGGCTCAGTAAATTTCTCTAAAATAAAATTTAAGTTCGGGGGGGACCGGATTATGGACAAGAAGTTTAAGGTGGAGGATACCCTTAAGAAAAGTTCTGGAGACCTCCAACTGCCCAAGGGTTTTGTCCTCTACCAGAAGTTGGTAGGCAGAAACAGCAGAAAAGTGGACCTTCAGAGATCAGTAACTGACGACCGAATCAGAGGTACTCAAGGACCTGGGGCGCCAAGCAAGAAAATGGATCCAGGCCCTTGGCCCAGATGGAGAATCTCTTCCACTTCACAGCATACACAGACCTGGTGAAGGATTCCCTGGCCTCCACTAGGACTTGGGCGACTAGAGAGGAGACACCGAAACGTAAGACTACTATGTCCAAAGGTGCCATGCATGCAGGTTGAGAGACCTGAGGCTCAAATGCACCAGGCTGCCCTGCTCTTGAAACAGAAGGTCGTGGAAGAGAGGAAGCGGTACCGGGGGTTCCAATGCCAGCTGCTTCAGCAGAGGGAATAAAATTTGCCAAGGCCAGAGGGGAGCCATAAGAATCATGTGAGCGCCCTCTGCTTGAAGCTTCAGCAGAACCTTCTGAAGAACTGGAAAGTGAGGGAAGGCGTACAGAAACCTCCCTGCACAAGAGAGAGACAGCGCGTCTCGCCAGAAAACACTAAGCCCAGGAACGAGCAAGCAAAAGCTGGGTAATTCTGCGTTGGATGGGGATCCGAATAGGTCTATCTCTGGCCGTCCTCACTGATCAAAGAGATCTTCTGCTACTTCGTGCTTTAGTTTCCACTCATCAGCCCACATGATAGTGCAGTTCAGACTGTCCACCAGGATGCTGTGAACACCTGGAACATGGACTGCTGCCAGAGAGAGAGGCCGTGCTGGACTGTCCAGTACCACACCCGCCTCATCTCCCTGCAGAGGAGGTACGATCAGGTGCCTCCCTGTTTTTTTGATGTACCAGATCATGGCCACATTGTCGGTCTGCTTCAGGAGTGTTCCCAGTAGTAAGAGGAACTGAAACGCTTGTAGAGCGTAGAGCACAACTCTCATCTCCAGAACGTTTATATGCAGGTGCTCCTCTTACAGAGACCATCTCCCTAGAGTCCAGTGGTCTCCCAAATGGGCTCCCCAACCTTAACCCGAGGCATCTGTCATGAGGGTCATGGAATGGGACGGGGGATGAAAGGGAATCCCCAAGGAGGGGTTGGATTGCTCCTGCCACCAGAGGAGATCCCCCTTCATATTGCCGGAGACCAGGATCTGGTGGTCCCTGTTGTCTGAACACTGGTCCCACTGAACCCTGAGGGTCCACTGGGTCACCCTCATGTGCAAGCTGGCCAATGGAACTGAGGGGATGGCAGTCGCCATGAGACCTAACGGGCGAAGGACGGAGTGCACTGTGGTCCACCGGGGGTTGGACTCAAACGCAGCTTGCTGAATCAGAGTTTCAGTCCTGTTTGTAGGTAAAAAGGCCCTGCCCTGGACCATATCCAGCACCTCCCCAATGAATTGGCGGCATTGAGACTTAGGATAGTTCACAGTGATGCCAAGTCTGGAAAAGAGATCCAGGGTGGTGGAAAGAATCCATTAGACTGTCCTGAAATGGTGCCGACAACAACCAGTCATCCAGGTAAGGGAACATTTAAATCCCCTTGTGCCGCAAGGCCACGGCTACCACCGCCAGGCACTTGGTAAACACCCAAGGTGCCGAAGAGAGGCCAAAAGGAAGGGACTTGAATGGATAGTGGTTCTCCTGAAAAGTGAACTTTAGGAAACAGTGGTGGGCCTGGAGGATAGGTATGTGCAGGTAAGCATACTGCATATCCGGCAAGCACAGCCATTGGTTCTGTTGGAGCAGGGGTAAGAGTCCCTGGAGAGGTAGCATGCAGAACCTCTTGTATTCCACAAAGAGGTTGAGCAGGCTGACATCTAGGATGGCCTCAGATCTCCCATCTTTTTGGGTACTAGGAAGAAATGGGAGTAACATCTCCTTCCTATCTGCCCGTGAGAAACCCACTCTATAGCGGACTTTTCCAATAAAGCCTGGATTTCTTGCTAAATGAGAAGCTGATGGCCTGATGGGTAATGAGACCTACCCGGAGGGTTGACTGGGGGTCTGTCCAGGAAAGTACAGTTATGTAAGAACTTATCGTAACAGTAGATCTTTGAGAGAGGCTCTTGCAGTAGGTAATTACATATAGGACTGACGCCGGCAGGCGGCAGGACCCCACGGAAAAATTTCTAGCTAGCAGTTCCTGGCGAGGAACCACCCCCACGTCAGGTGACCAGCGTCAGGAGACGTCGGTATAAAGGGGCGGTCCCGGACACCCGCCTTCCAGTTCTTTCCCGCCACAGGCCGAAAGAGGCCAGACGAGAGAGGAGCGGATATTTCTTTATATGGAAAAGGAGCTGAAAAAGCCTAGGGGGATGGAAGGCGGGAAGGTATTACCTACAGCAACAGTTCTCAAACTTTGTCATAGTGAGCCTCCCCTAAGCCATGGAAAAGATCTTGAGCCTCCCCCAAAATACTGAAATATTTTTGGGCCTCCCCATAGAAAATAGCCTACTTTTCACAGGTACATCAGGAATAAATTGAAACCTCTTTGCATAGCTGGCTCTCATGTTAAGCTTATTGTAACCCCCCTCCCAACAGGACAACCTACTTGCTCCAATATTTTGACTCTCAAACCATTGTTACCCCTTACTGCCATACCTTCATGGATCAGATTGCTTTCCGCTTGCCCTCTAACTGAATAACCTTCCTGATGACCTCTGCCTCTCCCTGCTCTTAAGCAACTTCATGGTTAATTTTGCCCTCCTGCTCCTATTCCTAGTACCTGTATGGCTAATTCTTGTATTTCACAGTTCTACTGCCAGTCTAATTGATCAATTGTTCCTTACATTGTTAGTTTGTTGTTAATTTGTTTGCACCTTTATTCATTTTGTATTGCTTGAGTGTTTTGCAGTTACATTCTGAACTGTATTCTCTCACTACCCTTCCCTGGGTACACCTGATATAAGCCATGGCTCAGTGTACAGTACCTTCCCTGGTCACAGACTTGTGAATAAATACATAAATTCACCTACTATTATCCTCTTTCAGTTTGCCTTATCCCTTCACACAAAATTCATAAAGTTCAAAAGTGATATATAATACTTTTTCAAGACTCGCTTGAGCCTCCTCTGGAACAGGTTGGAGCCTCCCCTTGAACAGGTTGGAGCCTCCCCAGGGAGGCTGGCCTCACCATTTGAGAACCCCTGACCTACAGCAAGAGCCTCTCTCGAAGATCTACTGTTATGGTAAGTTCTTATGTAACTGTACTATCTTACTTCAAGAGGGCTCTTGCAGTAGGTGATTACATATAGGACTGAATCCCAAGCAGTCTGGAACAAAGAAAGGCACCGGGAGGAGGAAACTACTCCAAGAAGTAGCTCTAGCTGTGCAGACCTCAAGACAGGAGGCCTTGCAAAACAGCTAGCCCGAAGCCTGCTCTACGGCGAGAGGCAATATCCAAACTGTAGTGTTTCATCAAGGTATGGACGGAAGTTCAGGTGGCGGCAGCGCATATGTCTGCCGCAGACACATTCTTGAAACAAGCTGCTGAGGCAGCTACTCCTCTTGTGGAGTGGCCTCTGACTTGACCCGGGAGGGTCTTGTGGTATTTGTCATAACAGAAAGTGATGCAATGAGCCAACCACTTAGACAGGCATTGCTTGGAAACTGCATTGCCTTCCCTTTTGTGAGCAAAAGAGACGAACAACTGATCAGTCTTTCTGAGATCCTTTGTCCTGTTGGAGTAGTATCTCAGAATCTGGTGAACATCCACAGTATGGAGTAAATATTCCCCTTGATTAGAGTACTGTGTGAAAAAGGCAGATAGCTCTATGGACTGATTTAAGGTAGACTCTGCTACTACTTTAGGTAGAAACTTAGGATTCGTGCAAAGAGCAGCTCGTTCCTTGTGAAAAATCAAGTAGGGGATTTTACACATCAGGGCCTGGAGCTCGGAGATTCTTCGAGCTGAAGTAATGGCCACCAAGAAGAGTGTCTTCCACGAAAGAAACTTCAAATCTGCAGAGGCTGCAGGTTCAAAGGGAGGAAGGGTAAGTTTCTCGAGAACAAAATTCAAGTCCCAAGGGGGGCAGGAGATGGATGGGGGGCCTCAGATGGAGGACCCCTCTGAAAAGGTCTTGAGACCTCCAGTTGAGCAAAAGTTTTGTTTGAAGGGAACATGATAGGCCGAGATGGCCGCATGTACCTTCAAAGAGGAAAATGGCTGAGACCCAGGTCGAACAGATGACGTAGATACTCCAGCAGAGGCCCCGCTGAACAGGAGAAAGGTTCCACGTTCCTGGAGGCAGCCCAAATAGTGAATCTTTTCCACTTCATGGCATAAGTGGATCTGGTGGAGGGTTTTCTGGCCTCCACTAAAATCTCCGCCACTTTGGAAGACACACCAAAACGGGACTGGGCTAGGTCTGCAGGAGCCATGCATGCAGTTGAAGGGATTTGAGGCCTGGATGGACCAGGGTCCCCTGATCCTGGGTCAACAAACCTCGAGATAGAGGAAAAGGAAGAGGAGGATCCTCTGAATATAGCTGTAGAAGAGAGAACCAGATTTGCCTGGGCCAGAAAGGAGCGATCAGAATCATTCTCGCTCCTTCTGAAGCTAGTTTCTGCAAGACTTGTGGGATAAGAGGAATTGGGGGGGCAAGAAAGGCATAGACGAATCTGTCCTTCCAGTCTAGAGACAGAGCGTTGCTAAAGAAAGCGCCTCGCTCTGGAACGAGCGAGCAGAAGGTGGGAAGTTTTGCGTTTTGGGGGGATGCAAACAGGTCGACCTGTGGTGTTCCCCAAAGTTGAAAGATACTGTCTAGGACCCCTTGGTCCAGTTCCCACTCGTGAGTCAGAGCAGAAGAGCGACTTAGCTTGTCTGCCAGGGTGTTGTTGACCCCTGGAACGTGAATCGCCGTGAGGTGAAGGTTGTGTTGAGTTGCCCAATCCCAAACCCTCATTGCCTCCCTGCATAGAGGGTAGGACTGAGTTCCTCCCTGCTTGATGTACCACACTACGCACATGTTGTCCGTCTGGACGGCTAGGTGGCCGGGAAGGATGTATTGGTGAAGGGTTTGGAGACCGTACAACACTGCCCAGAGCTCGAGCACACTGATGTGGAGAGCTTGTTCTAGCCTGGACCAGGAGCCCTGGGTCCGATGAGGCCCTAGATGGGCTCCCCAACCTTCGCTTGGTTCAAGTGAAAATCCGGCATAACCTTCGGGAGGAACTTTGGGTTGGGGCACAGGACAGCCTTGTTCCATCTGGAAGACCAGATAAGGTGACTCCACCAAAAGCACTTGGAGCTCACTGATCCTTCTGGCTGACATGACAGCCACCAGGAAGGCGGTCTTCCATGACAGGTGAGACATGTCACACCTGTGCATCGGGTTGAATGGCATGCCCATGAGCTTTGCCAAAACCAGCAAGTCCAATGGTGGTGGTGGTTCATGCACCGGAGGGGAAATGTGGTCAAGGCCCTTAAAAAAGGCAGCAGAACACTTTCTCCTGCGCCACCAACTGCTGACCAGCCCACGCCTAGTAAGCAGAGATGGCTGCCAGGTGCACCTTAAGTGTCGTCGACCGAAGGCCCAACTTAGAGAGGGACCACAGATAATCAAGAATGCTAACAACTGGACAGGACAAAGGGTCCAACCCCTTGCTCTGACACCAAATGGAAAATGGAAAATCTCATCCATTTGAAAACATAGCAATTTCTGGTCATCTCGTTCTGAGATGCCTCCACAATGGTGAACACAGCTTTGGAGAGACCTAAAACCTGGAACTCTAGTCACTCAGGAACCAGACTGTCAGGTCCTGGCATAGGGGATGACGCCTCGGGAGCCTGCTGCTGAGGCGGAGGAGAACAGGGTATCAGAACTGGCATGGCCAGTCCAGAGCCAACAGGATCACCTGTGCCTTGTTCCTCCTGGCCTTGAGGAGCACCTTGTGGATCAAGGGAATCGAAGGGAAGGCACAGAAGAGGCCTGGGGTCCAGAGCCTTGAGAAGGCATCCTCCTGCAGCGTTTCCTGCTGCGGGGGGTGGGGGGGAGCAGCGGGCACAATACAGCCTCAGCTTTGCTTTCTCCCTGGAGGTGAACAGGTCCATCTGCTGGGTGCCCCACTGGGAGAACAGGCTGTACACTACCTCTGGGTGGAAAGACCACTCGTGAGATGTGTCGCCCACGCAGCTGAGAGTGTCCGCCCGCTGACTGGAGGCCCCTGCCACGTGGATGGCTAGGATATCCGCCTCCAGGCTGCGCACGAGGGTCCAAACATGGAGAGCTTCCCTGCACAGGAGCAGGGAGTGCGTCCCATCCCTTTTGTGGAGGTAGCGCATGGTAGTGGTGTTGTCTGTCAGGACCTACACCACCTGATCCCGGATGTGTGAAGCCAATGCAGTCAGCGTTAGCCGAACTGCCTGGAGCTCCAGCAGGCTGATGTGGCATCGGGACTCCTCGGCAGTCCAAAACCTGTGGACTCTCTGTTCCCCCCCAGGTGGGCACTCCATCTCATGAGAGAAACATCGGTCACCAGGATGACTGTCAGTTCTGGCTGGACAAATGGGATCCCTTCCTGCAACTGCGTTAGGACTAACCACTACTGGATGGCATTCCACATCCGTTGGGTCAGTGACCAGCTGTTTGAAGTGACCCTTGCGCTGAGACTACTGGCCGGCCAGCTCACACTGCAGGGAGCCATTCTCCAGCGGGCCCAACGGACCATGCTGGTGCAGGTCACCATGTATCCCAGCAGGAGCAGGAAGTCCTGGGCAGGGTGCAACTGTCCAACCCGAAATGATCGATCAAAGAAGGAGAGAGCCTCCACCCTGTCCGCCGGGAGCCGGGTTCTGGCTCTGCAACAGTCTAGCTCCAACCCGATGAAGCTGATCACCTGTGAAGGCATGAGTTCTGACTTGGCCTGGCTGACCAGGAGGCCAAGGGAGATGCAGGTCTGGACAGCCAGGTCCCTGGACCGCTCCACCTCTTGCCTTGAGGGACCTGCGATCTGCCAGTCCAGGCAGGGGTAAACCCGGACCCCTCGGCGTCTCAGGTAAGCTGCCACCACTACAATGCACTTAGTGAAGACCATGGGGCTGAGGAGAGGCCAAATGGCATGGCCTGAAACTCGTAGAGGAATCCCTCGGCATGGAAGCAGAGGAAATTTCAATGAGACAGACGAATCGGGATGTGGAAGAACGCGTCCTGAAGATCCAGGGAGCAAAACCACATGTTTCGCTCTAGAGATGGTATGATCTGAGACAGTTACCATCCTGAAGGTGCACGACCAGAGAAATTTCAGGTTGTGCAGATCTAAAATGGGACGCCAGCACCCCCTCCCCCAAATCCGCTTGGGTACCAAAAAGTACCTGGAGACAAACCCTGGGTGTTCCGGAGGATCTGCGACAGGAACCACGACCTCCTCATGGAGGAGCTGGGCTATGTCGGCTCTGAGAGCTGACAGCATGTCTGTGGAAACCAAGTCCTCCTGTTGGGTGCAGGCTCAGCAAGGAGAGTACTGCTTCAATTCCAAAGGCAGACCCTGACCCACCACTTCAAGAACTCACCAATCTATGGTGACAGCGGACCAGACAGAAAGAAGTGGCGGAGCAGGCCTCCCACAGGATGACCCAGGGGAGGTCTGACGGGCATGAGGGAGGCACCCCCCCATCCCATCACTAGGCAGGCTTAGAGGAGGAGGAGGAGGGCGAGGAGGAGGAAGACGCCAGGTTGAGGCGCCACCGGAGCCTCTCCCTCCAAGCTTGAGGATGACTGAGGCCACCGACTTGGGCCGAGGTCGCCAGGCCTGGGGGGATTTGGCCGCAGGAGTTGGATTAAAAGGGCTTCCTCTTCTGATGCTGCTTGGAGCCCTTAGGGTCTTTCTGGGCAGATATCACGGAGTCCAAGGTGGCACTGGACTTCTCAATATGGGTGATGTGGCCCTTGACCCTGGGCTCGAACCGACTGCTGCCCAGTAAAGGGACATCTGCCAGCTTGTGCCGAGTGTCTGCCATGAAGGTGGAGATGCTCAGCCAAGCCCTGCAGAGCATGGGCACTGAGGCAGGCACAGGAGTCCCCAATGTCCACGGGTGTCCGGAGCTGTTTGGCTACAGCCCGGCCCTGGTCCCGAACCTGTTTGACCATGGTCTGAAGGTCCGCTGGCAGATGAGGAAGCACTCATCTTGGGTGCCCAGCAGGGCATAAGAGAAGTGGCCCATGACGAGGGCAGAGGTCGCCTGGCAGAGACCAAGTGAGGAGGCAGCGTAGACTTTCTTAGCCGCATGGTCCAACTTCCTGGACTCCTTGTCAGGTGGCTTGTAAACATCCCCGATGTTGTCAGAGCACCTGATCACAGAGTCTGCCACCAATCCCTTAGCCGAGGGGTGCTCTGTGGATCCCAAAAGGGAACTGGTGGGTACCACGTATCTGCAGACCATCCAGGCAGATGGAACAGGGCCTGAAGCGGGGCGCTGCCAAAGTGCCAGGGCAGGGCCAAGAATGGCTTCTGCCAACGGGAAAGCCTCTGTAGGAGTGTCTTCCCCGGTCAAGGATGTCGGTCAATGGGTAAGGAGCCAGCTTCTGGACGGGCTCCATTTTCATACCAGTCGACTCCAAGATCAGGCGGAGAAGGCACATGAAGGAAGATGGACCTTTATCCATCGAGAGACACCCCCGGACTCCACGTCGACCGGATGGGAGTGCAGGGAGAATTCTTCCTCGGACTCTGAGAAGTTGTTGAAGAGTGGTCGACCACCAGAGTCCAGACTGACCCTCCGTGAACAATCACAGGTGACGGTGACCGACAGCCAGTGGAGAAGCCCCTTAAGACAGCCAAGACTCCTTAGTTGGAGTGCATGTCAGCTGCTGTTTAGGCGGCGGTTCCACCACTATTGGCAGAGACGCCGGGGTCGGCTGAGCCGGAACCATTTTGGTCAGCTCCATCAATGGAGATGGTGTTGGCCTTTCAGACGACAGCCAGGTGATAGCCGACGTAGAAGCCAGAGTCCGCTTGACGCCGGTAAACACCAACTGTTGCCACATCAAATCCTCGTAGCGTCAATGCAATTTGTGCCGACATCTCTCCTCACCCGAGAACAAGGATGAAGAAAGTACAGTTACGTAAGAACTTACCGTAACAGTAGATCTTAGAGAGGAGCTCTTGCAGCAGGCTATCACAATTAGGACTATGCCGTAGGCACTACGACCACACAGAAAAACTTCTGCCAGCAATCCCAGCTGGGGTCCGCCCCCTCTTGTACCCTGACAGACGTCGGGGGCGGTCCCAGCTCCACCTCAGTTCTCCCGCCAGTACCCAGCAGATGGCCAGACAGGAGAAGGAGATGAAGCCCATCCTAGAGGAGAGAAGAGAAGGAACCTGCACACCGAGGGGAAGGTGGTAGGAACAGCTACGTAAGAGCTCCTCTCAAGATCTACTGTTACGTAAGTTCTACTTAACTGTACTATCTTACTTTGAGATAGAGCTCTTGCAGCAGGCTATCACAATTAGGACTGAGTCCCAAGCAGTTCCCTAGGTAAGAGGCAGACGCCCCCAGGAGGAGGAATATACGGACTCCAGAGACCGTTAGGACAAGAGTCCTTGTAGAACTGCCAGGCCAAAGCCAGCACGGCGTCTGGAGACAATATCCAAGCTGTAATGCTTGATAAAGGTATGCACCGAATTCCAGGTCGCAGCCGCACAGATGTCCTGAATGCGACATTCCGCATCGTGGCAAAAGAAGCTGAAACACCCCTGGTGGAGTGACCCCTTACCGGACCCGGTAGGGGCTTGTGGTGATGTTCGTAACAGAACGACACGCAATGGACTATCCATTTGGAAATAGTCTGCTTGGACACCGGCTGACCCAAGCGTCGTGGCGCAAAGGCCACAAAGAGTTGCTCCGATTTATGGTGGTGACTCGTTCTACTGAGGTAATACCTCAGGGACCTGTGGACATCCAATGTGTGGAGGAGAACCTCCCCTCTACTGGAAGGAGAGGGAAAATAAACAGGAAGGTCAACTGACTGGTTGAGGGTCAAGTCCGAGACCACTTTCAGAAGAAACTTAGGATTAGTTCGGAGGGAAACCCTTTCCCTATGAAAAACCAAATAGGGCTCTTTACACATCAGAGCCTGCAGCTCGGAAACTCTTCGAGCGGAAGTAACAGCAACCAAAAAACAAACTTTCCAAGATAAATACCGCAGCTCGCACGTTGCTGCGGGTTCAAAAGGGGGAAGGGTAACTTTCTCCAACACAAAAAGGAGGTCCCAGGGTGGGATAGGGTCCCTGATGGGAGGTCGCATGTGGAGAACCCCCCGAAGAAAGGTGCGGGCCACATCCAGCTGGGCCAAAGCTCTGTCGCCAAACAGAGCATGGTAGGCAGAGATCGCCCAGAGGTGCACCTTGATGGAAGAATGGCTCAGGCCGCTATATACAAGGAGAGGAGGTATTGCAAAGCGGAGTTCACAGAGCACGCGACTGGGTCCAAATGCCGGTGCGCGGCCCAAAGGCAAAACACTTCCAATTCATGGCGTAGTTTCGCTGAAAGAGAGCTTATGCAGATGCCAAGACTCAGCCACTTCGCGAAACCCCTGTGATTCAGTCAGTGCTACGCCTGAAGGAGCCAAGCATGAAGGTGTAGGGATCGAAGATCCGGGTGGACCAGAGAACCCTGGTCCTGGGACAGCAGTCACGAGCATCGGGGCAGCAGGAGCGGAGGTTCCTGGGACAACCGCTGCAGAAGTGAGAACCAAATTTGTCGGGGCCAGCAGGGTGCCACAAGGATCATGCGTGCCCCCTCTGCCTGCAACTTGAGCAGGACCCTCTGGATGAGAGGGAAGGGCGGAAAGGCATAAAGAAACCTCCCGGCCCAACAAAGGGACAACGCGTCTGGCCAGAAAATGCCAGCCGCTGGCCTCGAAGCAAAAAGCGAGGCAGCTTGGCGCTGCGGTGACGCGAAAGATCTGTGGTCGGGCACGCCCCACCTGTCGTAAGAGGCAATCTGCCACGGATTGCAGTAATTCCCACTGTGCTCTGGCCAATGACCTGCTGAGATCGTCGGCCAGACTGTTGAGGGCTCCTGAACATGAACCGCAGATAGACAGAGGTCCTGCCCAGTGCCCAGTACCAGACTCTCATCGCCTCCCGCAAAGAGGGATAGGAATGAGTGCCTCCTTGCTTGCTGCGCATAGAACATGACCGCCATGTTGTCCGCCTGAATGAGAAAAGAGCCGGAACCAGGTCCTCTTGAAACGCCTAAAGGGCTTAGAGGATCGCCGCATTTCCAGGACATTGATATGGAGAGACTCTTCCTCGGGTCGAACACCAGACCTTAAGGGCGGTGACCGCTGAGATGAGCCCCCAACCCAGGTGTGAGGCATCCGCTGTTAGCGCCTGACTCGGAGGTCTTCGATGAAAGGGGACCCCTTGTCCAGATTGACGGGGTCCAGCCACCAAAGCAATGTTCTCCTGACTGGCTCCGAGATCAGGACTCATGCGTCCAGGTCGTCGGAGTATTGATCCCACTGCACCCTGAGCATCCATTGTGGGATCCTCATGTGGAGGCGGGCCAAGAATATAACTGGGATGGCCGCCGCCATGTGCCCCAGTAGACTGAGGAAGTTCCGAGCCGGAACTCGAGGTGCTATGGAAATCCGTTCCGACAAACTTCGCAGACGAAGACCCCTGTCCTGAGGGAGGAAAGCTCTGCCCTGGACGGAGTCCAGAATCGCTCCAATGAAGGCGAGGCGTTGACTGGGCTCCGGGGATGACTTCTTTAAGTTCAGGGCGATCCCCAGATCTCGGAAGAGAATATAGGCATCTGCGAGAGAGCGCAGGAGGCCGTCCCGTGGACGGGCTGTCAGCAGCCAGCGTCGCAAGGTAAGGGAAGACATAATGGCCTGAGCGCCTGAGAGCCGCAGCCACCACTGCTAGGCACTTGGTGAAGACTCGAGGAGCGGAAGAGAGGCCGAACGGGAGCACCCGAAATTGGTAATGCTCCCCCAGGAAGCAGAACCTCAGATACTTCCTGTGGGGAGGAAAGACCCCGATATGCATGTACGCATCCTGCATGTCGAGAGAACAGAGCCAATCCCCTTGTTGCAGTAGAGGGAGGAGGCACTGGAGAGTCACCATCCTGAACTTCCTGTACTCTATGAAGAGATTCAAGGGACGGAGGTCCAGAATGGGGCGAAGGTCCCCTGTCTTTTTTGGGATCAGAAAAAAATGGGAATAAAACCCGTGACCCCACTGCTCCATGGGAACTCGCCTTCATCGCTCTCTGTAGGAGGGCCTGAATTCTCCTTCCAAAAGTGGAATGTGGAAGGAGGATAACGGGAGAGCTTTGGCGGAGAACTGGGAGGGAACTCCGTGAACTCCAGCGTGGACCCTCCGAATGACGCCCAAGACCCATCGATCTGTAGTATAGAGCGCCACCCTTCGAAGTGAAGGGAGAAGCGGCTCCTCCCTCGACTCCTTGACGCCTAACCACGGAGTGGGGGGCAGAAGGGAGTCACTGAGCGGAACCGGGAGGGGGGGGGTGAAAGAGGCCTGGGAGGACTTGGGCCCACGGCCAGAGGGTCCACCAGACTGCTGGTTTCCAGATCTCCGGCGGAAGCCGTCTCTCTGTCCCTGCTGGGAACCATGGGCTGAAGCCTGACTGCCTGAGGACTTCCGAAGAAGCCGACGGCGACGGGGGCGTCGCTGGTCACCACGGTACAACTGGCGGACCGACCAGATAGACTTGCCCGATTCCTGGAGACGGGAGATCAGGTTCTCCATCTCTTGCCCAAACAGGACGGTACCCTGAAACGGCAAGTCTCGGATACCGGACTGCAGACCCTGGTGGAAGCCCGAAAGCCTCAACCAGGCATGGCGCCGGAGACAAACCCTGGAAGCGGCAGCTCTGGTCGCCGTATCTGCGGTATCGTAGGAGGCCCTCAAGACGTGAGTGCCAATGTCCGAGCCCGACTGTAAGAGGGCCAGGAGCTCCGTCTTTTTCTCGGAGTCTGGCATGGCCTGTACCAGCTCAAGGCCCCGCTCCCACAACGCGTTCTGGAACTGCCCATGTGCGTGAGGAAGTTCAAGGATCTAATGGAGCAGGTGGAGGCAGAGTAAACCTTCTTGCCCACCTGATCTAAATAACGGGACTCCAAGTCAGGAGGCTGAGAGCTGAGGTGATGCGGCTGTCGAGACTTGTCGTGAGCAGCCGTGATCACGGAGGAGTCCGCCTGAGGGTGTTCAGCCAGAAAAGGCTCTGCCCTCGGCGCCTTGTAAAGCCTGTCCCACTTCTTGGGGACCGCCGGGATGGAGGCTGGACGAAGCCAGGTGGATTGAGTCAGGTCCTGAAAGGTATCCACCAGAGGAGGAATGACCAAAGACTTTGGCCCTTCTGCTTCAGGTACTTGGCCAATCTCCGGCGCTTCCGGTCCAGGTCTTCTGTATCCCACTGATTAGAAGCCTGGATATGCCTCTATGACGCCCAGAAATGAGGGGTCGCCTGGAGGCGAGCGAGGCACGTCCTTCTCCTCAGCGGAGCGCTTGAGGCTGAGAGAGGAAGAGGACGAAGATGCAGAGGAGGACCGACTATCCGATTTAGAATGGTCTGGATCTGCCTCACGGCCATGCCTACGCTGATGTCGGTACACAGGGGACCGACGACAGTCCGAAAACCAACTGCGGTCCCTGGACCGACGATGGAGCGAAGACCGACGTCGGGAACCGTCCCGCCGAGCACTGGAAGGGCTCAGAGAAGGAGACCGCAACCGACGTCGGTCAGTGGGAGCCAGGGAGCGACGTCGGTGGTCCTGGAGATCGAGCGCGAACAAGCCCAGAAGGGGGCTAAAATGGCGCCCGGGGACCCCAACGGGAGGTCTCACCTCTGGCTGTAGTTCGCCTGCGGGATCAGGTACCGTGTTCGCCGGCGACGGGTTGGTACGTTGACGTACCTGCCCCCACCAGAACGAAAAAAGCTGTTTCAGTTCGTCCTTGGAGAATATATCCGCTGCCCGCTGCGGGAAGGAAGATTCAGGCGCAGTGGGACGCGAGGGCGAGCTATCCTGTAGGCCCAGGGGGGAGGAGGACTTGGGTGACGGGGACGCGGCAGAGGAACGACCCACCCTGGGTCCTTGGTTCTTCGACCGGGCGCCGGTGCCGAGACCGACGACGGATAACGACAGGGGGCCCCGAGAGTCCTTACACCGAGGCGCACCTTCAACAGGCAGTGCCGGCCATAGTCGGTAGGGCCAAGCAGGTACCGACACGGACTTAGAGGTAACCTTGCCGGAGTCACCTTAGGCTTGCTGGCGGCTCCCGCCAGGCCGGGCCTTTAGCCTGAGATGCGCATCGCGACTCACCCGAACCCGGCGACGGGCCTTTTTCGGGAAGGTCGCGATCGCGAAATGGACCGAGACCGTGCCAGGACCGACTGCGCCCTCATTGTATGCTTTCTTCTCCTTCTTCTTCCCCCGGAGGAGTGCAGGTCCATCTTTTTCTCCAAGAGGTAGGCTTTCAGGGCCTTCAGGCGTCGGATGCGGGTCCGGCTCGTGAATGCTTGGCAGGTGGCGCAGGAAGCAGTGTCGTGGTCCAGGCTCAAGCAAAAAACGCACCGCCGATGACCGTCCTTGGTGGGAATCTGCCTGCCGCACTCGCACTTATTAACGTGTTCGGGGGAAAGAGACGCCCGGGAAGACATGGAACACCCGTAAGAGGCGACAGCAACGCCAACGCCAGATCCGGCTACCGACAGTAGGCCGAGGCAACGAAAAAGCCGGAAAAACCAAGCCGTGAACGGTAGGAGTACAGGCGTCGGTAACTATAATGCGGAGGTTAAGAATGGAAAAAAAACGCTGAAAACGTGAGAAAATCTTGATTGAAGACAATTTCGCCAGTGATACAAGCAGTAGCTCTTCACAGGCGCGTGTACGTGCGGAAAGAACTGAGGTGGAGCTGGTCCGCCCTCTTGTACCCTGACCGATGTCGGGGCGGGGCCGGCGTCGGGGCGGTCCCCAGTTGGGATTGCTGGCAGAAGTTTTTCCGTGTGGTCCTAGTGCCTGCGGCATAGTCCTAATTATGATAGCCTGCTGCAAGAGCTCTATCTCGAAGTAAGATTAGCGGCAGCGCCACTTCCCGTGGTGCCAAGAACAGGAGCGCTGGTGTCGGCGGGATCAGCTCAAGCCACGAGAGGAAGATCTCGACCGGCAGCAGGGCTTGGAGGGAATCAGCGAGCACCAAGGCTCCTCCAGGTCTTGGTCGTTGACCAGAGGCAGCAGGTCAGTGGACTGATCTGTCTCTTCAACAGTCTGTGTCATGACTGGAATCTTGGACAAGAAAGTGTTGGCCCTCTTCAGTCAATAATTGGTCTGTCGATTCGAGAAAAATCTCAGCCGAGACTTCAACCAACGTCTCGGCCAACTGGTCTGATGGGGGTTACCGTGGAGCTAGCGGCCTGGGTTGAGGAATCGACCAAAGGTAGATCCGGAGAAGTGTGGGAATCAGAAGCTCTCGACTGAGTGCGCTCCCGATTCCACGAATAACGGCAAGTCCTTTCTTTTTAGATTTGTGCCCAGAGGGTCCCTGACCAAGGGTTGGCAGGGACTGACAATTCCTTGAGGGACCCAATAAAAGTCAAGCCCAGCTGGAGCGGCACGAAGGCAGAAGCCGAACAGGATAGGTTGCAGCCTGGGCCACCACCACCTCAAATGCCACAAGCTGTTCAGTGGACCCCGCAGTTGTGGAAACTACCCAACGGATGTTCTCAGATCTGACCGGCATGTTCCGATGCGCCGGACAGCCCAGTTTAAGGCGAGCAACACAGTCCTTCAGAATGGTTGGGTGAAAGGAACAACAAAAGTCGCAGGCCTGGAGATCATGTTCGTGCCCCAGGCAGTAGACGCACACTGAATGCGGGTTGGTCCTAGATATCTTTTGCCCGCAAGGGCACTGGTGGAACCCAGGAATGGACTTATCCATGACGGTCGAGATCGGAGATGGAGATGAAGGCTAAACTCATGAGAGTTTTAAAGTTTTAGAAGTAAATCCATAGATTTAAGTGCAAGGGCCTACTCAACGCGTGAGCGGTAAGGAGGATACCCGCTTCTTCCAGCGGAAAGGAAGATCTGGCATCATGGGGCAGAGCCAAGGGAGTTAACCACCCAGGTGGGTAGGAGTAGCCAGTTTGGAAGACTTTCCGGCAAGCACTTAAAGGGAAAGAACACTGCCAGAAGCGTGGAGAGATTATAATATCCACATCCCTAGAACTGCACAGTACTTTCCTCTCCCTCTCGCTTGCCTTTGCTTTGCCAAGTTGTTTGGTCCACCATTCTCCTTTGCTCACAGCCACAGCAATAATGCCCAAAGCAGCAGTTTACTAAAAAAAACTAAAAAAAAAAAAAAAAAAAAAAACACTAAAAAATTACCAACCCGCTAAATGATTAGCTTTCCCCAGCCACCCACTCATACACTTATAATATGAACAGCAGTGCCTTTCCCTTATGTAGTCAGTTTGTGCAATGAAATTTGTACCTTATCCGCATTCCCTTCTTAAAATGCTGCTCTGTAGTCGATCTCCCTAACGCTCTGCCAGCCAACCCAATGCTTCGAGAGTAAACGGTTTATTCCAAAAGTCCCTGCTGTGTATCCTCTATTTATCTCAGCCATCTTCTATGCTGTCCAGGCTGCACCATCTCTTCTGGACACAATGACTCTTAAGCATCCTCATATTGATGGCTACGTACAGTTCTTTGAATCACACCACTGATGCTCCGGACACATAAGTGGAGTACATGGCCATTTTGAGACCTCTCGTTAGCAAAAAAAAAAAAAAAAAGACATCCTTTTACTCTGTGAATGTTTGGGGGGAAGGGGCAGTGATGCTTCACTGGGACAGCAGAGTTTTATACTAAGGAAGTTAAAAGATGATTTGCATGAGGATTAATAAAGAAGAATGGCAAATCTCCATTCTTACATTAAAACAGTTTCATGAGCTGATGGGATTAAAGGCGATTTTCATGGCTCCCACTCTCTCCATCCTCTGACGCAGAGAGGGGTGAACCCTGCACACCTTACATTTCTTTTCACCCGAGGGGAAAGCTCTCCCTTAGGTACTAGAGCCACAAGACATATCTTATGTCCAGAGTTAACTCTCGCTTTGGCAGGGCTGCTATAAGCTTTACACTGTCCTCCATGTGGAATAAATTGTAAAAAAAAAAAAAATAAAAAAAATATAAAAACTGGGGTCACCCATCAGAGTCTCATCTTTCAAGCTCTTATATTCACGTCTCAGAAATGATCAGTGCAATTGTTTCCCATGACCATGAATTGTCATCAAGCTAACCTGTACCATTTAACCATGAACAAATTACTTCTAGTGCTCGTCTCCTTGGCCCTGGTCTGTCATCATGCTTTCTTGTAACATCTTGATGCCTCTGTCCTCCCTTTGATACTGGTCTATCTTCCCGCTTTCTCCAGCCTTCTTTTCACAAGTCTAAACTGCACTCTTCCACAATCTACACGCAATCATACTATAAAAGTCCTAACTCCCCTTTCCCTCTCCCCGTAGGCCCCCACCGCCGCATCAGTTCTACCGACCTACCCTTGGGACTTCACTTCTCACAATGTTTATCCTTCGCTTACATATTACATACCCCTCCTGGTACCCCATCTGCCATTAGTTGGTGGTTCTCCAAGCCATTTTCATGGCTAGTACTAGTGAATGCCCCTGGTAAATGAAATAACTAGTACTTCTATACAGAGAACATGGTTTATATACAGTTGCATGGTTCAATGGTGGACCTGTCCTCTTGTATTTGAATCCTCCTCTGTTATGTCTTGCCTTGTCCTCCTTTTATCATTTGACTCCCCTATTACTGCACCATTGTGTTTGTGTTTATATACTTATTTACATGTATTTATATGTTATTATGATGGATGTTACCCGACCCTGTTCTAACCAGGTCCATCTTGTAAAAGCTCTGCTCAATGATGTTCGCCTGGATAAATAAAGATTTTGATTGATTATAAGGCTGCAAATACCAGCAAACGTGAAAGCCATCTCCAATGACATTCTCCTCATAGATGAACAGGAATTTGAAGACTCGGATAATGGAGAGTCATTCTGGGCCTAGCATGGCCTTTTAACACCTTCTGCATTGGCAACCACAGAGTGCGCCCTCCCCCACCGACTACTCTCCAGTAAAGTCTGAATTGTCCTGCCCCAGGGAGGTTGTCAGGCACTCACTGATGCTGTGTAGCCCACTCCAACAAAAGTCAGCACATAAAGAAGGGAAATGCCCTTGTCTATGGGAGTAGCAGCCTCACCAGCATTTTTGGCACCCTTAAGTTTCTCTAATTTAGGCTGGGATTTGGAGTTAGTGGAAGGCAGACAAAACTTAAGCGAAGTTGTCATATCAGGATGGCCTGGGCCCATAAATATGCCATGTTAAATTCCATCACTCCGTCCAAGAGAATGGGTAAAATTGAGGCCTGTTTGATAGTAAAGACCCATCGTTTACCTCCATACTGCCAGCATGTTACTCATGACTGAAGTGCCTTCTGTGGAAGTTTTCTTCTGATGAGCTGCTACATTCTTTGTCATGTATGCAGCATAAAATGAACAGATGCTCAAGGCCTGGAATGGTTGACCATAACTGGGGTGTCTGTAGCCCCAAGACAATTTCTTCCTATCGAACACAATATACACTACCAGAGAAGCACAGGGAAAGAGAATACTTTATCAACTTGCAACGTGCCACTGATAAAACACCAGTACAAAGGCCACCTCTCTAAACTCAAACAAGATATAACTGATCCTATCCCGCATTTCTGCAATAGCAAACTACCTAGCCCTGCTCAACCAACCTGATATAAAAAATATACCCGGGCTTACCAACCCCAGCTGAGAGAACCAATCTAGCCTCATAGCATCACAGCAGCAGCTCACTGTGCGCTGTCAGAATGCTGAGCCTCTCAATGGCATGAAATAACATCTAACGCTTAGAGGCCACTGACCCAACAGAGAAGTAAAACAGGAGGCGAAAACTTACAAAACAGGGCGTAACACTAAAAAGGTGAACACCCAGAGAGGGGAGCCAGCACTCCGTTAAAATCTGTACAAGTGTGGCTAAGACTCACTGAATCAATGAAAAAAGAAAGCAGCATACATGAAGATAAGAAGTGAAGGGATATAGTTCCCAAATTAAAGGTCCCAGTGAAATTAAAGCTAGCATAGAGAAAAAGACTTTGAAGAGGAAGTGACGCCTTAAAAGAATGGCGTAAGCAAGTTCTGCTATTCAAGCTTTCTTTGTAATTTCACTATTGCCATTAGGTTAGGCAATGAACCCTTCATGTTTGTTTTTGGTTTTTTTTTTAATACCACTAAAAATCTTGCATGGACCCAAACTACAGCAGACACTTTCTAGGTATGCCTCCCACCTCTGCAGATTCAGAAATAACCAAGGGAAAAGTAGAAAAGAAAAAAAACAGGCAAATACAGTATAGGGAAGGTGCGAGCGGAACTGCCCACCTGTCATGCTCTCTCTCTCAAGGTGTTTGCCTCAGTTTCCTGTCAGGAGGTGGACTATTTAAGCGTATCAGCTCCTATGGATGGAAGGATATGATGGGGAATATAAACCAGTATTTTTATTTGCACAGTACAAATCACCCAGAATGTTGACTGACATGGCAATACTTGAGCTGTTTGGTAATATTAAGATACTGCAGCAACACAACTGCAGAATGCCAGGGGGCCCAATTTTAAAGAGCTGCTCTCGCCCTTCCTATTTTCCAGTCCCCCAGACAGAAATGATACCTCAACCTTGGCAGAACTGATGGGTATTATTAAATCCACGTATCTCAGCCCTGTAAGAAAGTTATTTCACTCGTAAATAGCTCCCTGATGAAAAAGGAGCTATTTCCCCTGAACTCATCTTTATGATTGCAAGAGTCCTCAGCTTAGATGGGCAAACAGTTGTTGCCAGCATTTTATTGATTTTCATCATGCTGTTTAAGAGTTTATAATTGATTTTAATAAATCGGTGACTGCTTGACTAATAGGGACCCAGTTAGTCAAGCGGTCACTTTGATTTGTTAAAATCTCAATTGTAAATGTTATTAAAATGCATAGAAAAAAACGCGCCCATTGAAATCAATGACACGCGTACACGCAGCCTTTGTTTACTTACATCACAAAACAGGGCTGCGTGTGCCTACATAGGGGCATGTCGGCGAGTTCAGGAAATGGCTCCTTTTTTATCAGGGAGCTATTTACGAGTGAAATAACTTTCTAACAGGGCTGAGATACGTGGATTTAATAATACCCATCAGTTCTGCCAAGGGTGAGGTATAATTTATGTCTAGGGGACCCAAACCTAGCAAGCTGCTCTTTAAATAAATTTCAAGTAGTGAAATCAGCTGACCAACAAAATCTAAACTGGGTGATTATTTAAAATGAATTAGAAATGCTTTGGTTTTGAGTAGCACAGCACAACACTAACCTTGGCAATTCATGGGAACTATTATGTGTAACCCCAATTAAGCTGTATCAGTGCTCCTAATAAGGTGAGTACTGGCCAATTTTACTCGCCAATTTATGAGAAATACTCTAAAAATATTTTTGAGGAGTACAGATATTCATCTCAAACCTTGGAAATGCTCCACTGATACTTCAAAAGGAGCCATTTATCCAGGTTCAAAGCACTTTTACACCTCAAAAAATTATATTTTACTCCCCTAATGTCAAAAACGTGAGTACATTACTCTTGAATGCGAACATCTGGAGCACACAGCTTTTATGCAAGAGAACAGAAAATGATTTTAGAAATATATTTGTACCTTCAATGAGACAAGTGGGTGTTCTGGGCCAAGTAAGCTCCAGTGAAAGGCAGCCAAGTCTTCATCGGGCAGAATATGATTACCTAGAATACAGAGAAGCACAGCGTAGATCGTAAGTCACACACACACAATGTATCTGAATACAACTTAATAGGATGTAATGACAAAAAATAAAAAAAAGGCAAAAAATAAATAATGCAGTCATCAACTCTTTCACAAGATACTGTTCCAAAGGGCTGCTAACCATTTCTTCTCACCTCTTCCTATAGTAGTAGTCTAGCAAGAAAGTTGAAACACAAGCTGAACACCAACTTACTTTTCTGATGCATCGTTTAGCAGTCAGTGGACAGACACTTTTTACTACCTACTGTTCAGGTAGACTAATAATACAGCTAACAATACACGATTTAAAGTGATTTTATGAACTTCTACTTTTTATGTTTAACTTACCATGTGTGGTAGGTTATGTCAGCGATAGTCAGATTCTGCCTGTTTTAATGTTTTCTTTCTAGCCTGAATTTATTTGGAAGGGACTGTAGTTTGGCCACGATAAGGTGGCCAGCCAATCCCTTCCACTTCCTGATTCATTTACCCCCCACCACCACCACCCCACCGAGGCATGTTATAATGCGGAGCAAGGGACAGCATGGGACGCACCTCACTGAAACGAACAGGACTGAATTTTAATTACTGTTCAAGACATTATGATGGCAAGCTGGAGACTAATGAAGTCCACCGCTCGACTAACAAGGCCCCTGTCAGAGGAGCGGTAGCCTTCATTAATCTCCAACTCACCATCACATTATGTATTAAACAGTAACGAAAATTAATTCCCATTCATTTCAATGGAGCGCTCTCCCTTGCTGCACGTCATAACATGCTTCAGCTTCCTGCTGCAAATGGTCAGTGAACCAATCAGGTTAGGAAATACCCTTGACCTTGTGCTGGCAAATGGGGACTTTGTGAGAGAACTTACAGTGGAGGAACCGCTGTCAGGGAGTGACCACCGCTCAGTATGGCTCACATTGGATATGGGCAAGGAAAGCGCTGAATCTGGCACAATAGTGCTGGACTTCAGGAGGGCCGACTTTGGGAGGATGGGCGAAGTGGTAAAAGGGAACCTGGCCAGAATTCAATCTAGTATGGACACTAACCAGAGGTGGGAGCTCATAAAGCTGGGGATAGTGGGAGGCAACAAAACTGCTGCAAAGCCCAGAGCAAGAAGGCTAGGGCTAAGAAACCGAACTGGTTGAGCAAGGAGGTCATGGAAAAGGTAAGGAGAAAAAGAGCCGCTTTTAGGAAGTACAAGAAACAGGGAGGGGAGGACAGGGAGGAGTACTTGACAGAATCGAAGGTGGTGACAAGGGGTAAGGTGAGCCAAAGCATCTGCAGAAATCAGGCTGGCACAAGGCATTAAGAAGGGGGAGAAGGACTTTAAGTATTATCAGGGAGAAAAGGAGCTGTAAGGACCACATAGTAAGGATTAGGAAGGAGGGGGGGTCGGTGAAGCAGGTGCGCATAAGGCAAAGCACTAAATGAGTACTCTGCTCAGTATTTACTAAAGAGAAGAGGGGGTGACACCCAAGGTGGGAGAAATGAGCAGGCTAGGGGAGGGTGACAGATGGGGAAATCATGGAGAGCAGAGTTCGAGAGGGTTTGAAGGCACTGAGGGTGGACAAGGCGCCAGGCCCAGATGGCATCCACTCCAGGGTCTGAAGGAGGCTGGCAGAGGTCCTGCAGGACCTTTGGCAGACTCTATTTAATGCCTCACTACATTCGAGAGTGTCTCAGGACCTGAGGATGGCTCATGTGGTGCCCCTCCACAAGAATGGCCCCAAGGATGAACTGGAAACTACAGACCAGTGAGCCTCACATCCATCGTGGGTAAGTTAATGGAGACTATCCTGAAGGAGGGCTGGTGGCCCTCCCAGAGGCCAAAGGACTACAGGACAGCAGCAGACAGCATGGCTTCATACGTGGCAGATCCTGCCAAACCAACCTGGTCGAGTTCTATGACTGGGTAACTAGGCAACTGGACAGGGGCCATGCAGGATGTCCTGTATCTGGACTTCAGTAAGGCATTCGACTCAGTGGCACATGGAAGGCTGGGAAGGAAGTTAGTAGGCACAAGGGCGGGTGCAAAGTTGGTGAGATGGGTAGGAAACTGGCTGCAGGGAAGGCAACAGAGGGTGGTGGTGGGTGGGGAGCTCTCACACCCAAGGGCAGTGACGAGCGGTGTTCCACAGGGCTCAGTGTTGGGACCAGTGTTGTTTGGTATATTCATTGCAAACATATCATGGGACATCAAGAGCAAGATCAGTCTGTTTGCTGATGATACCAAGGTAGGCGCAGTGGTGGATGACCTAGGGGGATGGCAGGGGTTGCAGGATGATCTGGCAACGCTTGAAACCTGGTCAGACACCTGGCAACTGGGCTTTAATGCCAAAAAGTGCAAGGTGCTGCATTTTGGGATGAAGAACCCAAGGAGGAGTTACCAGCTAGGGGAGTGCAGCTAGCCCAGACAGAGGAGGAGAAGGATCTGGGTGTGCTCATTACAGGGTCAATGAACAACTCGGCACAATGTAGGAAGGCAGCTGCAAAGGCCAACAAAATGCTGGGTTGTATTGCAAGGGTATATCCTCGAGGAGGAGGAGGTGATTCTGCCACTGTATAGGTCATAGTTAGACCACACCTGGAGTACTGGTGCAGTACTGGCGTCGTATCTTAAGAGGGACATTAAGTTACTGGAGGGGGTGCAGTGCAGAGCGACTAAGATGATCAAGGGGCTGGGGGACTTATCATACAAGAGGAGGTTGAAGGAGTTGAACATGTACTCACTGGAGGAGAGGAGAGACAGGGGTGACATGATTGAAACCTTTAAATACATGAAAGGAATAAACAAGACGGGTACAGAGGGGCTGTTCAAAGTAAGGGAAGGGAGGGCCACCAGGGGCCATGATATGAGACTGGAGCGAGGAAGGTTCAGGAGGGAGATGAGGAGACACTTTTTTACAGAGAGGGTGGTGGCTGGGTGGAATGCATTACCTGCTGAGGTGGTATGCAGTAGAACAGTGGACTGCTTCAAACGAGGATGGGATAGGACAAGGGGGAGGGTTAATGAAGGGGAAGGGTGGAAGGGAGGGGCAGCTGCAGAATAAGGGATGCTAGCTGCACATTCGAGCAGACTTGATAGACCTCTAGGCCTTTATCTGCTGGCAAATTTCGTATGTTCATATGTAAATGAATCAGGAAGTGAAGGGACTGGCTGACCATCTTGTCAGGGCCAAACTACAATCTCTTTCGAATAAATACAGACTGGCAAGAAAATATAAAATAGGCAGAAATGGACTATCGCCAGCCTAAGGTGCCATATGCAGAAAGCGATACCTTAACGCCGCAAAAAAAAAATCACTTCATTATAAACGGATGAAAACTAAACTAAAATTTGAGTAACTGCAAGTCTCACCACTTCAGGAACTTGTTTTGAGTTTTAAAATATTTCCAAATGTTCTGTAAAAGGTGAAGGCTGTTGCAGTGTGGGAAGAAAGAGCCATTCATGATGCAACATGGACCATGCTACACGTTTCAGGGGTTGAAATTAGCACTGGCCCACTAGCCAAATGCAGGTAGATTTTGCATTGGGCTAGTAAAATTTTCACTTCACTAGCCCTGTAGGCTTGTATTAGAACAGGTAACATTTCAATAAATACACCAGCAGGGCCAGTTGGAAAGTCTGTGGGGCTAGAGAATTTTCCCAGTCACTAGCCCTACTGGCTAGTCGCTGCAAATTTTAATTTCAACCTCTGTATTTAAAACACTTCCATGTCTGGTAAAATGCACAGTCAGTACTGAATAGCATTCAGGCGCCATATAATAAATCAGGGACCTGGATCCAAAGACAAAAATACCAAAACACGCTAAATAAAATCTTTTCAAAAGCACTCATGATGTTGTTCGTAAGAACAGATTTTGGTGTGTTGCTCTGCCATGCATAAAATATATCACTCAAACAGGGGTACTACTAATTGTTTTTTAATTTTATAACAGTCTTTCAGGGATAAGTTAGCCAGAGAGTATTTATGACAAAACTACATAAACTGTATGAAAAGTTGATTAACAGTGTGTACGAAGTCACTGAGCAAAAACAAATTTCCAGTGACATCCTGCAACAGTAATAATACAATACTAATTTCAAAATGCATAGTCTTAATTCACATTATAATAATTAACCATAAAAAACAAAATTACAAAAACACTATGTTGTTACACAGAGGAGAATTATTTTTCTCAAATTATGGTTGTATGTCGGCTCTGTCCATAAGTAGGCAGACTGGCACAGGCTGCCCTCCACTGTCAGCCACGACAGACTGAAAAATCAGTGAGAGTTAGCACCCCCCCCCCAATACTCCATCAGTCAACTCTTCTGTCCATGTCTGTAGGCCAGAATTAGAACCGTTACTGTAAGATAAAATTTGCCCGCCCATCCCCAACCTCCTACCTTTATTAAATACACTCTCCCCCCCACCACCACCAGCTCCTCCCTTGGCCAATCATTTGTTTTGGACACTCTCTTGCCACATCCCTTAAAGTGGCAGTACCATAAACTGGACATATTACACATCTATTTATCTGGTAGGTTGATGCTTACCTCAGGCTTCCCCAACAAAGATGCATTTGTTTAAGGCAGGATCCCTGAAGTTACTTAACTGACAACTGTCACTATTAGGCTGTTTCCTCCTGCTGGGCAATATCACAATTACAGCCGACATTCAACCTGGCTTATTTGATCCCCCCAGTGCCTACTACCTATACTCTGCAGCAGCATCTAATTTCCTCAGGTACTGACCCTCAAGTATATGTGTTTCTCTACGCAGGCCATCCATTTCATGACTTTCATCTCCATCAAGGTGATCCTTTACACCATAGCCTACTCCTCTCTCCAGTTTTCACACCACAAGTCACCCCCTACCCTATCCCTTACAAAAAAGAAAAGTAGTCATACACTCGGGACACTACTGTATTCTGTTAAGAAACTTCTATTTATCCTATTGATTTGCACTGGCAATGTAGAATTAAACCCAGGACCGCAAAGTCCAATTGCCTCCCCAACTGACTTGGTGAACCTGAAGAGAATGAGTTTTATACACATCAATGCACGTAGTTTAATTAAAAATGCTGATGTTATCCAGACCTGGGTCTGTCATACCAAGCCAGACGCACTAGTCATCTCAGAATCCTAGCTGAAAAGTGCCATAACAGACCGTGAAATAAATCTACCTTATTACAATGTGTTCAGAATGGATAGACATGCTAAAGGGGGAGGTGTTGCAATTTATTTATTTAGATTACCATGTAAGCTCACTGAGACCAGAGGTCCCTTTTTCAGGAGCGACCCAGATTAGTTACAGACAATAATTACATATATTGGCAGGAGTACACAGTAGTACATACATTGGTAGGAGTACACACTAGCCATCTTGGAAAACTTCCCCACTACCCTTATCGATTCCACCACTGTCCCTAAATAATTTGAGAGTCTTACAATAGGTATTCAGATCTCTAATGCTCAATCACTGACTCTCACCAGATGCTACAGACCCACCTCCAAGTGGTTTGGAACTGCTCGGCCATCTGCACAGTATGCTGGGCACTAGCTCATCTGAAATTATCATTATGGGAGATCTAAATCTGAACTGGCTTTCTCCTATTTCTAAGCCCCTTAAAGAATTATGTGACATCATTGGCCTCACCCAGCTTGTCTCAGAACCCACCCAACCTAATGTCAAAAATCCTGCTAACAGCTCACCACTCGACTTAATCCTTGTAAGCAAACCTCCTAATTTTTCACACACAGCTGTGTTCTTTAAGGATGTCGGTGACCACAGCACCATAACCTATGTACGGACTATGCCCAAACTTACTTTGTCCTCTAGATACGCTTTCAAGAGGAATCTAAGGAGCTTTGATATCAACAGTTTCCTTACAGAACTGCATCGTATAATATGGCAAGACTGTTACCTTGCAGAAACTGTTGCAGAGGCCTGCACCTTTTTCCATAGTCTCGCTTCAAATATAACAAATAAGCATGCCCCTACTGTCAAAGTTAGAACTAAGAAGCGGTCAACCCCTGGTTTAACAACACAACAAAATTAGCATTATGCCACAGAGATTATCTTTGGAAGCGTGCCCGCAAGACTAAGCTCAACACTGACTGGCTTGCCTTTCTAATCACAAGGAATCACTGCACAAAAATTAATTAGGATCGAGAAAGGTAACTTTTACAAGACTGCGCTGGACGTGTCTTCCTCCAACCCAGCCCAGTTCTGGAAAACCTTGAGAAACATCGAAGGGCACCACACTTCCCCCTTACTTCCTACTAAAATTACCACTGGCAACACATCCACCTCAGACAAACCCACCATTTTGAATCTTCTCAATAATCACTTCGCAACGACCGGCCTTGCCTTTGACACCTCCCCAATCTGCAAACTACTTCCCCCAATACACTACATCAGAACCGACAAGCCAGGAGACCACGACTAACTTATCTGGCAATAAATTCAGGTTCAGCCTTGTCTCCTACAAGGAAGCTAAAGACCTATTACTTGCACTAGACACCAAAAAAAGCGTTGAAGCTGACCAACTTTACCCTTTCTTCTTGAAACTAGGATGTCGTGTCTTCACTGCCCCCAATCACCCACTTATTTAATTTGTCTCTCCCAGACTCATGGAAAATAGCACAGGTAGTCCCCCATTCAAATATGGGGACCTGTGTGATCTCAACAACTACAGACCTATATCCATCCTGCCCATACTCTCTAAACTCTTAGAAAAAATAGTTAATACACAACTAGAAAACTATCTGGAGTCTCATAATAAGCTTAACCCAATCCAGTCTGGTTTTCGGCCTACTCACAGCACAGCTTCTGCTGTAGCCTGTGTGACTAACAAGTGGCAGCTGGCTTTGAACATGAAAAATTAAGTGGGTACTATATTTCTGGACCTCAGCAAGACTTACGATACGGTAGACCATGACCTGCTACAAATTCAATTGTGCAATATCGGCCTGCACGACTCTGCCTTAACATAGAAACATAGAAACATAGAATTTGACGGCAGATAAGGACCGCTTGGCCCACCCAGTCTGCCCATTTCCCTACCTACTGGATAAGCTGCAGATCCTAGTTAACCAGCAGCCTACTTCTTTCTACCCCCACCCCCCAGAATTGCCTTATGACTATCCCATGCATGCTTGAATTCCACCACTGATTTTGACTCCACAACCTCCTCCGGAAGGCCATTCCATGCATCCACAACCCTCTCTGTGAAAAAATACTTCCTTAAATTACCTCTGCAGCCCCCTCTATCTTCAAATTGTGCCCTCTTGTTCTTGCACACCTCTTTTTTTGAAAGATGCTACCCTCTTGGACTTTGTTGATTCCCTTGAGGTACTTGAAAGTTTCTATCATGTCCCCCCTCTCCCTCCTTTCCTCGAGGCTATACATATTAAGCTCCTTAAGTCTCTCTTCATATGTCCTCCGGTGCAGACCCTGCACCATTTTAGTTGCCCTCCTCTGGACAGCTTCCATCCTGTCTATGTCTTTGTGGAGATTGGGTCTCCAGAACTGCACACAGTACTCAGATGGGGTCTCACCAGCTGTCTGTACAGAGGGATAATAACTTCCTGTTTTCTACTGGTGATGCCTCTCCCTATGCATCCCAGTATCCCCCAGCCCTCCTTGCTGCCTTCTCACATTGCTTGCCCACCTTTAGGTCATCTGATATGACTACCCCCAGGTCCCTTTCCATTTTTGTTGTTGTTAGTATCTCACCCCCCATTGTGTACTCTTCCCCTGGGTTTTTGTTTCCCAGGTGCATTACCTTGCACTTCTTAGCACTGAATCTAAGCTGCCATACATTTGACCATTCCTCTAACCTTGCCAAGTCCCTTCTCATCCTTTCCACCCCACCCTGTGCATCAACTCTGTTGCAGATCTTAGTGTCATCTGCAAAGAGACATACTTTTCCTTCTAGTCCTTCTGCAATGTCGCTTATAAAGACATTGAAGAGGACTGTCCTAATACTGAACCCTGCGGTACCCCGCTAGTAACCCTCCTTTCTTCTGAGTGGACTCCATTTACTATTACTCTCTGTGTCCTATTCTCCAGCCAATTCTTTACCCAGGCTGTCATCTTGGGACCCACTCCCAGGCTGGCTAACTTATATATTAATCTTTTGTGTGGGACTGTGTCAAATGCCTTGCTAAAGTCTAGGTAGGCCATGTCCACAGCCCCTCCCTGATCTACTACTTTGGTCACCCAGTCAAAGAAATCTATCAGATTAGGTCTGGTATGACCTTCCGCTGTCGAATCCATGCTGCCTAGGGTCTTGTGCCCCTCTGGCCTCTAGATACCTGGATAATTCTTTCCTTTAGAAGTGATTCCATCATTTTCCCTATCACTGAGGTTAAACTAACAGGTCTATAGTTTCCTGCTTCTGCCTTGCTCCCACTTTTGTGAAGGGGAATCACATCTGCCCTCCTCCAGTCCTCGGGTACCACCCATCCTCCCATGATTTGTTAAAGAGGGTAGTCAGTGGTGTCACTAGTTCTACCCTTAGTTCTTTTAGAATTCTGGGATGAATCCCATCAGGCCCCATTGCTTTGTCCACCTTCAGTTTTAAGAGTTCTTTCAGAACCCTTTCTTCTGTAAATGGGCTGGTATCAACTTCTGTATCCAGAGTGTTACTACTGTTTGTTTTATGTACCTCCCCTCTTCCTTTGTAAATACTGAGCAAAATATTTGTTTAGTATCTCTGCCTTTTCACATTCTCCTCTGCCCACCCTCCCTCCCTTTATTAAGCCTCACTATCCCTCCTTGGTCTTCTTTGCTCCCTGATGTACCTATAAAAGGTTTTATTCCCTTCTTAACTGAGTTGGCTATCTTTTCCTCAGTTTGGGCCTTTGCTGTTCTGACTGCCTTCCCAGCCTCCTTTTGCTTTAACTGATACAGTTCTCTGTCCTGCTCCTGCTGCATTCCTTGTACTTCCTGAATGCTTTCTTTTCTCTTGAACCTTCACTGCCACTTCCTTTGAGAACCACAGTGATTTCTTACATCGTCTTGTTTTGTTTATTTGCTTCACACAAAGGCTCGTTACCTCTGTGATGGCAGTTTTATTATTCCCATTGTTCTTCCACCCTCCTTCCCACCCATTTGCTAGTGCATTCCTTAGGCACTCACCCATTTTGCAAAGTCAGCCCTCCTAAAGTCCAGTACTTTTGTCTTTGTATGGCTTGACTCTATTGCTGTGTTTATTGTGAACCATACTGTTCGATGGTCGCTAGTTCCCAGATGGCTACCCACTTCTACATCGTGATCCTCTCTCCATCTCCATTTGAGAGTATCAAGTCTAATATTGCTCCCTCTCGAGGTGGGCTCCAGTACTAGTTGTCTAAGGCATGCCCTGTAGGGCATCTAGAATAACTGCACTCTTCGAAGTGGCAGCTGCAACTGCGCTCCAGTTAACATCTGGCATATTCAGATCACCCATCAGCAATATCTCCCCTTTTTCTGCCATTCTAAGTATACTTTCTATCATTTCCTTGTCCATTTCCTCCCCCTGAGAAGGGGGTCTGTATACAACCCCTGTGCGGATTGTGTTGCCATTGCCTGTCTCCAAATTTACCCACAGTGCTTCTCTTCCTCCCTGTTTACCCTTTTGTTCTGTTGCTTTTATTCCTTCCCTTATGTAAAGAACTACTCCTCCCCCTCTTTTACCCTCCCTGTCCCTCCTGTAGATACTGTATCCTGGTATGTTTACGTCCCAGTCATGGTTTTGTGTGTACCATGTTTCTGTGACTGCCACGATATCCAGATGTTCCTCCTCCATCAAGGCCACTAATTCAGGAAGCTTGTTACCTAGACTACGGGCATTGGTACTCATTGCTCTCCATTTTTTGATGGCCTTACCTTCTGTTACAGCATCCCCCACTGACCGTTCTACCTTGGTCTTTTTCTCATTTAGTACCCTGTTTTGTAGGGAGAGGCTGGGATTTTTCTGCTGCTTGTCAGTGCGTCCAATGCTACCTGTCTGGTAGAGTACAACAGGTGAAAGCTCAAGGTGAACTCTCCTCCCTAAAATCAATTCTGAGAGGAGTCCCACAAGGATCCATATTGGGACCGATGCTTTCTGCTATCTATATCAATAAAATTAATGTCACTATAAATCATGCCAGTGTCCAAGTGTTCGCTGATGCCAGTTATTTATGTCTCCAAACTCACCCTAGAGCAAACTGGCTCTATCCTGAAACAAGAATTTGACATTCTGCAGCGTAATCTGGTATAGCTGAAACTGTTGCTTAATTCCAAGAAAACCAAGGCTATGTTCATATCCTCCCAAGCCCATTCTACTAGTGCAAAACTAGTAGTCACCACTCTGCTAGGCAAATCCCTAGAACTAGTGGAGAAATTTAAATGCCTGGGGTTCTGGCTCGATTGCAAGCTCTCTTTTACTGTCCACACTGAAGAGCGTGCTAAAAACTTAAGCCAGAGACTGGGCATCCTCTTTAGTATAAAGTGCCTCCTTACCTTTGATGACAAAATTAGGTTGGTACAAGCTACCTTCCTCACGCTTCTAGACTATGCAGACTTCATTTATAGTCAAGGCCCCAGTAATGCCTTGTCTAAACTAGACACACTTTATCACAGGGCCTTAATATTTATAACCGATGCCCCCTACAATACACATCATCGCTCCCTCTACTCCTTGGTGGTCTGGGACTCCCTAAAAACTAAAAGGCTAAAAAACACAGCCATTTGCACACTCAGAGCCTTAACTCATAAGCTTCCCGATTATATCTGTAACCTTCTTTCTGTTACACGGGGGAGCTATTCGTTTAGAAAATATTCCTATATAACATTAGCAACTCCAAGAATCAGGATGCGGCATGGAGCTAGCTCGATATGTCACGCACTCCCCTATGCCTGGAATTTTGTACAAAAAAACTCTCAAGCTTGCACAACTGATCAGCATGGTTAACTTCAAATCTCTCTTTAGACGCTCTCTACATGACCAATGTAACTGTCTTAGATAATCATTTTTCCTCTCTTATGGGTCCAATCTGCCTCTGATATCCCCTCTTCTTCCCCCAAGCCCCTGCCGTAAGAAACCTCTACCCTTCACTTTACTAACCTCCTCTTCCTAGTCCTCCGGACAGCTATATGAAAACCTTACCCCTCACTTCAGAAGGAATTTTTTTAGCTTGCTCCCCGGTTATCCTACACTCAGCTGTAACTGTTTGAGATATTTCTACTGGGTACCTAGACCACACCTGCAACATGACAAGTACAACCATGATAGCACTTAGTAACCTACACAATATATTTTCCGCACTTATCAATGAATGTATCTACATTGTATTACTGTGTTGCATTATTCTCGTTTGCCAAGTATTCATTGTTTGTTGTATTTAACTGCTGTGATCTGTCTGTATTGTTGTTCAGGCTCAGCTTGTAAATGAGCCTTGCTCAAAGTTGTTTCACCTAGTGGTCCAGATAATTTTTAGGACTCAGAAGTATTTACTACTACCTTCTTAAACCTGGTAGTATTTTCATCCACTGACCCATCTTGTATCTAAACAGAGTCTCAATCCCACTGGACGCCTGCAGTCACTGACTGTCTAATACTACTGTGGAGTCATATTGTGACCTTATTTTAACACTGTCCTGTTGCAACAGTCCTAACCAGCCAGTGAGCTACTCCTGTGCCCACCCCTACAGGTTCCTGTGTAGTGCCATGGCTACTAGCATCTCATGGTACTGTCAACTTTGTACATGTGTATCATATATTGTAAATTTGCAGGGTGGGAAGAAACTTCCTAAAATTAGAAAGTGGGAGTATTTCAGTCAAAAATGGTAGTAAAATGCTCCTTTACTCCCCTTATCTGTTCCCCTGGTTTCACCTGGTTAAATAAAGATTGACTGATCTATTTAGAAACAGCAAAGAAAAACTGGCAATACTAGCCTACCAACCCCTAAAGCAAAAAAACTACACACAATACCAAACAGAAAACACAAAAAATACTATATAGCACTGAAAGCCAGGTGTGTCTGCCTGCCTACAGACAAAGCCTACAAAGAACTGGAATTACCGGTAAGGAAATAATTGTATACCGACTTCTATAGCTGGCATAGGCCCTAATAAGCAGCACCTAACCATGAAGGTCAGTGATGGTACAACTGAGCTCAGCACACGCCTGTGAAACAGAGCATCAGCACAGCTAAGCATATCCAAGCAGTAATGCCTAGTGAAAGTATGGGCAGAGACACATGAGCGACTTTACAAATGTCCTCCAGTGACATTGAGGCACATGGTATAAGAAGCACCCATTGTCCTAGCAGAATAAGCTTTCAGCCCTGAGGGAACAAGTCGGATCACGAGACGCGTAAGCTAGTCTGATGGCTGTATACAGCCATTTGGCTAAGGTATGCTTGGTGGAAGCAGGGTCTTTCTTTCCTGGACCTAGGAAATAAAAGGCCTGCCAGTATTATGAAAGGGTCTGGTGTGCTTCAAGTAAATTCTAAGGGCTCTTTTAACATCTAGGGAATGAAAACGCTCCTCTATAGCATTCTTGGCATTCGGGCAAAGGGAAAGCAAGGTAATCTCCTGTTGTTTGTGAAAAATGGAAACCACCTTAGGTAGGAATGAGGGAAATGCTCTAAAAACCACCTTTTCCTTATGGAAGTCTAAGTACGGTTCTAAAAAACATGTGTTCCTTATAGAAGTCCAAGTACAGTTCCCTTGTGAGACAACACATGTATCTCACCAATCCTCCTAGCCAAAAAGATGGCCAAGATGAAGAGTACCTTTGGAGACAGAAGCCACTAGGAAACCTGAGCACTTCATGAACCAAGTTTAGTTTCCGAGGTGGCAAAACCTGCAGAATACAGGGGACAAGTCTGTGGCATGCGGTATGGAAACTGACGTCAAGGTGGAAACCTAAGGAATAGACACCAACAACCTTTAAAGGCGGAGAATGCCACCACCTGCACCGAACAGACCAACAACCACATGTCTAGACCCTGCTGCAGAAATTCCAAGACCTCGACAGAGAAGCAGCTGATGGTTTGCCCCCTGTAGGGGAGCACCAGGAGCAGAATGTATACCAGACTCTAATGTTGGTTTGGTTCATTGTGCTCTTCCTGGAGTGCAGAGTGTGAACCAGTTCAGGGGAGTATCTGGTCCGCAGTGATCTTCTGCTCTCAGGAATTTAGCTAACAGGCAAAACTTCTGTAATTCTGGGTGCTGAACTGGATACAATACATGTCCTGCCTGAGTGGTAGGGAGACTGGGTCACAGAGAACCAAGTATATCAGCTCTGATTACCAAGCTCTATGAGGCGACTTTGGAGCGATAAGGATCAAGGTCGACGGCTCCCACTGCAGCTTCTGCAGTACATTTGGGATCACTGGCCATGGTCAGAAGGTGTATAGAAGGGTGTCCAGACACAGAATGGATAGGAAGTCTATTCCTAGCAACAGGCTGACTCAGAACTGACTGAAGCATCCAGTGTCTTTGTATTTGCTTTAGTGGTAATAAGATCTACAAGAGGAGTCCCCCGCAAATCTGAGCTACAAAAAATCATTTATGGTTCCAATTCTGTTCCTTATAGTGAGGTACTACATAACACAAATGCTGTCAGCAGATAAAGGCCTAGATGGCCATCTAGTCTACCCAAAGCCTGTCTACGGTGAGAAATGCTCCTACTGAGGGGGTAGAGCCAGCAGTTGGAGCATCCAGGCACATTTACCTCAGCTCTTGCATCTGAAAAGAAAACTATTGCCAAAATTTAAAATCACCCAATTTGCTTTAATCTCAGTACCTTGCAATCTCTCTCTTTAGACAGCATCAGTGTCTGAACTTTGTAACAGTTTGGCCATAGGTAAACCAAGAAATGCAGCAAGGAGCTCCCAAGATATTTTCAAGCCGAAGCAGCTAGACAAAGATTTAAGAAAATCAACTAAGACGAGTCCCAATGAATCGGAGATAATCCACTCCTCTCTATAGCAAACAATGTACAAAATTAATCAGTCTCTAGGACCTCTAAGATACAAATAAGATTACTTCTCACACAGATGGCAGGTCGTCGTGGAGAAGAGGGTGGCGGCACACAATGTGGAGGTCTCAGAGGCGGTAAACGCTATGGGCCAGGCACGCTCTTGGTGTCTGCCAACACTGCAAAAGAAAATATTGTATTAGAAATGAAGCTGGAGTAGGATGAAAAATATGCTCCAGGACTGTAATGTCCATATTAATGGTTTGATTTGAAGGCACGGCACTAAAGGAGACTATTTTAGTGTGACTAGGAGGAAGCCCTAGGTCTTGATTTTCAACAAACGCCAACATAGATAGAAAAATGCTAAAGTTTTATCCCAAGAGTAGTAAAGTACAGTGCACAAAGGACTTCACTTATTAGAGTGAGTTACGTTTTATTGAGGGATCGCATTTTAAAGGCTGCACAACAGATAAAGGAACTGGATGTTTATGGCAATAAGATTAAGCTCACCTGTAACCATAGTTCTAGGAGTGGTATACGGTTCACATCCACACTCTGGCAGTTCCACTGAACAATGTTACTGGCCGGGTGTGTTAAAGCTAAGTTCTTCCCACCACCCAGGCGGTGTATCCTAACTCTGCCCTGTGACTTCCTGCTTCCATTGTGTAAGATTTGATCAGTGAGCTACTTGCCAGTGGAGGCCAGGTGGGTTGTAAGGATGTGAACCAAATACCACTCCCACAACTACGTTTACAGGCCAGGAAAGTACAGTTACGCAAGAACTTACTGTAACAGTAGATCTTCGAGACGAGCTCTTGCAGCCGGCTATTACAATTAGGATCAACGCCCCAGGTATCAGGACCCACCGGAAAACTTCTCAGCCAGCAGTACCCAGCAAGGACTCCCCAACATCGGCTCCACCCTGTCAGCCCTGGTACAAAGGGGACCCAGCTCCACCCCAGAATGGGACCAAGCCTGAAGATGACGATCTGTACACCTCATTCAGGGGATGGAGGGCAGGAAAGCAACACCTGCTGCAAGAGCTCCTCTCGAAGAGCTACTGTTACGGTAAGTTCTTACGTAACTGTACTATCTTACTTCGAGTGGGAGCTCTTGCAGCAGGTTATTACAATTAGGACTGAATCCCAAGCAGTACCACGCCAAGTAGGTGCCGAATCCCGGGACGTGGAAGATAATTAGCTGGAAACAGCAAGTCAAGACAAGAGTCCCTGAAGGACTGCCAGGCTGAAGCCGGCACAGTGTCTGGATGCTATGTCCAAGCTATAGTGCTTCACAAAAGTGTGCACAGACTGCCAGGTAGCAGACGCACACATGTCCCTAATGGACACATTCCGCAGAGCGGCAAAGGAAACAGACACTCCTCTGGTGGAGTGACCCCTAACCGGTCCTGGAAGGGGTTTATTGTGCTTCTCATAGCACAAAGTAATGCAGTGCAGAAGCCACTTTGAGATAGTCTGCTTGGACACCAGTTTACCCAAGTGTTGTGGCACAAATGCCACAAACAGTTGCTCCGAATTACGGTGAGTAGCCATGCACTTAAGGTAATACCTCAGCGCCCTGTGGACATCCAGAGTGTGAAGGAGAGTTTCTCCTCTATTAGAGGGAGAAGAGAAAAAAACTGGAAGGTCAACCGACTGGCTGAGGGTCAATTCCGAAACCACTTTAGGAAGGAACTTAGGATTCGTTCTTAGGGAAACCCTTTCCCTATGAAAAATTTAATACTGCTCTTTACACATCAGAGCCTGGAGCTCAGAAACTCTTCGAGCTGAAGTAACGGCAACTAAAAAACAAACCTTCCAGGAAAGGTAACGCAGCTCACAGTCAGCTGCAGGTTCAAACAGAGAAAGAGTAAACTTCTCCAACAATAATAGGAGGTCCCAGGGAGGGACAGGATCCCGAATGGGAGGTCTCGTGTAAAATCCCCTGTAAAAAGGTGCAGGCCACATCCAATTGGGCTAAGGTTCTGTCTCCCAAAAGGGTGTGATAAGCAGAAATGGCCCACATGTGCACCTTTATGGAGGAGTAGCTCAAGCCTTGTTGGTAAAAGGAGAGGAGATACTGCAGTGCTGAGTTCACCGGACAGGTAAGGGGTCCAGACGGTGAGACCACGCCCATAAGTGGAAACGCTTCCACTTCATAGCATAAGTGGAGTGAGTAGAGGGCTTCCTCACTGAAACGAGTACATCCGCCACCTCTTGGGATACCCCATACCTGGACTTTGCTACGTCCGAAGGAGCCAAGCATGAAGGTGCAAAGACCAGAGATCGGGATGGACCAGTGAGCCCTGATCCTGGGACAGCAACTGCAAGCATATTGGCAGCGGCATTGGAGGTTCCATGGACATCTGCTGAGGCCACAGAGGGGCAATTAGAATCATCCGAGCCCCTTTGGCCTGTAACTTCAAGAGAACTCTGGATGAGAGGCAAGGGAGGGAAGGCATAAAGAAACTTCCCTGCCCAACGAAGGGACAACGCATCTGGCCAGTAAACACCAGGCGCGGGCTCTTGCAAGCAGAAAACTGGCAGTTTGGCGCTGCATGGTGATGCAAAGAGGTCCAGCTCTGGAAGACCCCATGTGTCGAACAGCTGGTCCACTACAGACTGCAGCAGCTCCCACACGTGCACCTTGGACTGAGACCTGCTTAGACTGTCGGCCAAGTCGTTCAGGACGCCTGGAACGTGCACTGCGGACAGAGAGATGTGCCGCTCTTGTGCCCAGTACCAGACTCATCGTCTCCCTGCATGGGGGTAAGAGTGAGCGCCCCCTTGCTTGTTGATATAGAAGACGACTGCCATGTTGTCTCTCTGAACAAGAAGAGAGCCTGGAACGAGGTCCTCTTGAAAGGCATGTAGCGAACGGAGGACCACTCGCATCTCTAAGACATGGATGTGGAGTTCGCGCTCCATGGGGATACAAGTACCCTGCGTTTGACGGTCCCCCAGGTGTGCCCCCAAATCCAAGGCATCCATCATTAAGAGTCTGATTCGGGGACTCCGGACGGAAAGGGACCCCTTTTTCCAAATTTGTCGGGTCCATCCACCAAAGAAGTGTCCTCTTTACTGGCTCTGTGACTCTGACCATGTGGTCTAGGTTGTCCAAGCATTGATCCCACTGCACCCTGAACATCCACTGTAGGATTCTGATGTGGAGGCGAGCCAGAGGAGTGATGGGAATGGCCACCGCCATGTGCCCCAGAAGTCTGAGGAAGGTCCTGGCCTGGACCTGAGGGGTTAGTTGAACCGATCCGGCAATCTCCCGCAAGCGATCGCCCCTCTCTGGGGGTAGAAAGGCCATGCCCTGGACCGAATCTAGGACTGCTCCTATGAAGACGAGCCTTTGGCTGGGCTCTAGGGAAGACTCTGGAAGGTTCAGGGTGATTCCCAGATCTCGGAACAGAATACAGGTATCTCCGAGAGCTTGAAGAAGGTATGACCTTGACGAGGCCGCAAGCAAATAATCATCCAGGTAAGGGAAGACACAATGTCCCTGGCACCTTAGATCCACAGCCACTACTGCCAGGCATTTTGTGAAGACTCGAGAAGCAGAGCAGAGGCCGAACGGGAGAACCTGAAACTGATAATGCTCCCTCTGGAAGTGGAACCTCATGTACTTCCTGTGAGGGGAAAAAGACCCCAATGTGCATGTACGCATCTTACATGTCTAGGGAGCACAGCCAGTCCCCTTGATGCAGCAGAGGAAGCAGTCCTGGAAGAGTCACCATCTGGAACCTTCTGTACTCTATATAAAATAGTGTAAAGAGCCGAGGTCCAGAATGGGATGAAGGTCTTGTGTCTGTTTTGGAACCAGGAAGAAATGGGAGCAATACCCTTTCCCCCGTTGCTGCAGAGGGACTGCCTCTATTGCCCTTTTCCGCAAGAGGGCCTGGCTCTCTCCTTCTATGAGCAGAATGTGAGGAGGAGGATATCTCGAGGACCTTGATGGGGTGTCTGGAGGAATCTCTGAACTCTCCTTATGATATTGAGGACCCACTGGTACGCAGTAATAGAGCTCCACCCCTTCAGATGAAGGGAGAAGCAACCCCCTACTGCCTCCTCTGAAACCGCAGGCGGAGGGGGGTTGGGAGGGAGGGAGTCATTGGGCGGAGCTGGGGTGGGCGAGAGGCCTGGGAGGACTTGGGGCCATGGGAAGGAGTGCCTCCAGGCTGCTGGTTGCTGGCTCTCCTTGAAGCCACCTCTCTGGCCCTGTTGGTTGCCACAGGCTTGGGCACCTGAGGGCTTACAAAATGGCCGCTTCCTTGGTCTCCTCTGTACATCTGACGACCAGACCAGATGGATTTCCCTTCCTCCTGGAGACGAGAGATAAGCGACTGTCTCCTGCCCAAACAAAACGGTACCCTGGAGCGGTAAGTCCCAGATCCCGGACTGCAGGTCTTGGTGAAAGCCTGAGACCCTCAACGAAGCGTGGTGCCGGAGACAGACCCCTGATGCTGCCAATCTGGCCGCTGTATCTGCAGTGTTGTATGAGGCACGTAAAACATGCATGCCTATGTCCGAGCCTGACTTAAGGACATCCAGAATCTCTTGTCTTTTGTGCGGAATCTGGCAAGGCATTCACTAGCTCTTGTCCCCGCTCCCAGAGCGCATTCTGGTACTGAACCATATGTGTCGGGAAATCAAGGTACCTGATGGAGCAGGTGGAAGCAGAATAGACCTTCTTGCCCACCTGGTCCAAATAGCGAGACTCAGGGTCAGGAGTCTGTGAGCTAAGGTGATTCGGCTGCTTTGACTTATCGTGGGCAGCCGTAATCACAGAAGAGTCCGCCTGAGGGTGGTCAGCCTAGTACACCCTAGCCGACTTTTTAGGAACCACCAGGACCGAAGCCGGACACTTGCAGGTAATCCTGGTGATATCCTGGAAGGTGTTCACAAAAGGAGGCACCACAAGAGGTTTGGGCTCCTTCTGCCTCAGGTATTTGGCCAGCCGACGGCGTTCTGGATCCAGGTCCTCTGTGTCCCATTCATTAGACGCCTGGATGTGCCTCATGATGTCCATAAAGGTTGGATCATCAGGAGGCGAGCGGGGCTGGTCCTTTTCTCTTGGGGAACACACGATTCCCGAGATGGAAGAAAAAGAGGACGGCCGACTACTAGGTGACGAGTAGCCGGACCTGTCCCTATGACTAGCCCCACTCGAACATCGTTGGCTCACCAACCGACGTCGTTCACGAGACCAACGACGGAGTGGTGACTGACGTCGGTCCATGGACCAATGTCGGGAGCGGGCCCATCTATCAGAATGGGAATGGCTCCTGGTGCGAGAAATGACCCGGCGTCGGCTACCTGACCTTGGTGAGCACCGGCATCGGTCCGCAGGCCAAGATCGGGAATGGGCCTTGGAAGGTGTGCGAGGCAGTGGCCTCTTGGGGGACTTCTGCGATGAAGGAATACCCTCCGTCTGGGGTTTACCCGATGGGTACGGTACTGGTAACGGAGCCGGCTTCGGGAGGGGGGGGTCTGCTTTTGGACCTGGCCTCACCAAAAGGAAAAAAGATCCTTTAGCTCCTCCTTGGTAAACACCGAGGCCATTGTCCCTGGAAAAGGGACCTCAGAAGTATTATCTGACCTTGAGGGGGAGCCACCTGGAGATCCCAGAGGGGAGGAGAACTTGTGGGGGGTAGAGACGCTGTCCCTTCGCCGGCAGCGTCAGGATCCTTTGGCCCTTCTACTGGTGTCAGTACCAGGACCGGTGATGGCTTCACACGGGGGGGGGGTGGAGTGTCCCCAGACTCCAGGGGCATGCTCTATTCGGGAGACGCCAGGACCTTGGCAGGCAGGGCCGTGGCTTGTGCCTCTGACGTCTTAGTGGTGACTCTTGAGCAGTGTCACCTTTGGCTTAGCTGGTTTCTCCCCCAGACATGCTTTAGCCTGTACCTTCTTTGTGGAATCCTTTTTAGAGTGCTCACCAGAGCCCAGAGAAGAGCGGGCTTTCTTGGGGTAGGGCCGCGAGTGGCAGCAGGACTGGGACTTGGACCGGTGGTGTGACCGACTATGGTCCTTGTCTCGGGACCGTTTGGATTTCTCCTTGCTAGAATGTTTGGCCTTCTCCCTGGAGGTGTGTAGGTCCATCTTCTGTTCATGCAGGAATGCCTTGAGAGCCTTTAGGCAGCAGATCCTGGTCCTACTTGTAAAGCCCTGGCAGGTGGAACAGGTCACGGTGTCGTGGTTAGGCCCCAGGCAGAATACACACTTAGTGTGGCCGTCCTTAGCTGGACTTATTGCAATGGGGTCCTGATGATGAGACCGATGACGGGGACGACATGCGTCAGTTACTGGAAAAATCATCAAATAAATATAAAAAAAGTGAAGAAACGAAGTTTTTTGCGGGTGGCTGGCAAGCCATGGACTTTTCAACATGAATGGGTCGCAGCGGGAAAAGAACTGGGGTGGAGCTGGGTCCGTCCCCTTTTGTACCAGGGCTGACAGGGTGAAGCCGATGTCAGGGGCGGTCCTTGCAGGGAACTGCTGGCTGAGAAGTCTTCCGGTGGGTCCTGATGCCTGCGGCGTTAGTCCTAATTGTAATAGCCTGCTGCGAGAGCTCCCACTCGAAGTCAGATCCTGTTCTTCTAGGGGTGTAAATATGGTTCACTTATCCACACTCTGGCTGACTCCTAGCAGTTCTCCAGGAGAAGGAGGCAAGGTGCATACCCCTACTTGGTGAACAGAAACTGGAGAACCAAGGTCTCAAAACCAGCATCCCAGCATGACTCGAGATCGATGCGGCAGTGGGAAATAATGTGAGTGCCGACTTCCAGGTAGTAGTCGTACAGATCTCCTGTATGGGGACATCCCCGGAGCAACCACCAAGGCAGCACTACATGTCTGGTGGAATGAGCCCTAATCCCTACAGAAGGCTCCCTACCAGCCTGCTTATATAGCAGAGGTCAATGCAAGAAGTGATCCACCTTGCTGCTGGTCTGCCAGGTTTCAGTGTGACAAAGCTGGTGAGCCTGTACCCACAACTCCAGCATGTGCCCACTGACTGAACTCCCATGGCATGGCTCACCAGGAGATCTGCACCCAAACTGTGCATGATTGTCGAAGTGCAGAGGGCTTCCTGAAACTAAGGAAGTGTGTTCCGCCCTGCCTGTTCGGGTAGAACATGGTCGTGGCATCGTCCATCTGTGACCTGTATGACTTGACCACTTATCAGAGAAGTAAATTCAGTCACAATCAAATGCACTGCGTGGAGCGTCAGCAGGGTGATGTGGTGTAGGGGCTCCTAGGGTGATCAGAGCCCACTGGCTCTGTGATCTCCCTCACAGGTGTGCTCCCCACCCCACCAGAGGTGCTTCCGTCGTGAGTGTGACAGACGGTTCTGGGCAGACAGAGGAGATTCCTTCCTCTAGATTTTGTGGATCCAGCCACCACTGGATGGCATCCCACATCGGCTGTGTCACGACTGGCTGATCCAGGTGACCTAGGCAATGAGATCACAGGCGGCCCAGCTCCCAGTGTAGATGGCACATCTGCCAACAGACTCAGTGGACCACGCTGGTGGTGGACGCCGTGTACTCCAGTAGCCTTAGGAAGCACGAGCCCAACCTGAAATGATTGGGCAAAGGAGTTAAGATCCTGAGCCCGGTCCACTGGGAGTCTAGTTCTGCCCCGATACACTATCACCTGTGAGGGGGACTAGTTTGTAGTTGTCTAGGGTGACCAAGAGGCCAAAGTCCCTGTAAGTCTGGAGGGCCAGATCTCTGGAAAGTTCAACGATCTCCTTGGAAGATTTGGGTATCAGCCAGTTGTCCAGGCAGTGATACAGCATAACACCCTTGCACCTCAGGATGGCTGCCTCCACTGGGGAGACTATGCTGAATGTCTTTGTAATAAATTTTGGAACAATTCTCTGTGTGGATTGCTGCCTTTTTGTACCAAGAAGTATTTTGCCTGCCTATTTGGGTTGCGGATCCATAGAGACGACTGTTTATAGTGCTGCTCCTGTGTTTAAACCACTGCCATGCACCTGGTGAAGACCCTGGGCATGGACGAAAGACTGAAGGACATGACCTGGAACTGAAACAGTACCCCATCTGTGTGGAATCGAAGGTACCGCCAGTGGGATGTACGAACTGGGATGTGGAAACTCATGCCCTGTAGGTCCACAGAACAGAACCACACACCCGGCTCCAGGACTGGTATATAATCTGGTTCAGAGTGACCATCTGGGACATGCGTTTCCACATAACCTGATTGAGATTGTGCAGATCCAGTATGAGGCACCAGCCCCCCCCCCCCAATCTGTTTTCAGGGCCAGGAAGTACATGGACACATACTCCTGACTTGCAGGGTGTCTGTGACACGGGCTATGGCTCCTCTGGCAAGAAGCTGAGCAACATCCTCCATGAGGGCAGAGAACATGTCCTGTGACACCCTGGACGCCCAAGGAGCGCGCAGATGGTAAGGTGGGAAAGCCTTGCAATCCAGAGGCAACCCTCTGCCTATTACCTCTAAAACCCACTTGTCTGTAGTAATGGAAGACCACTGTGGCCAAAAGTGGTGCAGCCAACCCCTCCCCCCCCCACACCCACTGGAAGATGAGTCAAGATATGTACAGGCAGAAGGATGACACCCTCAACCCATCACTGTGCAGCTCTGGAGGGGGCACTGGCCGCTGGGGCCAGAGGGGCACCACTACCCCTGCCCCCACCTCTTTTCAGTTCCTGGCCACCACCAAACTTGGGCTTTGGGTGCCAGTGCTGATTCTGCCCTTGCTGAGACTGCTGCCGAGGCGGCTGAAACGACCTGCATTGGAAGATGATCTTCTGAGGTTTCTAAACTTTGGGTCCTTCTGGGACAATGCCACAGAATCTAGGGTGGTAATGGACTTCTCAGTCCTATTGAGATGTCCCTCCACCCCAGGACCAAAGAGGTTGGTTCCCAAGAAGAGGACATTCGCGAATTTGTGCTGGATGTCTAAGGTGAAGTTGGAAAGTCGCAGCCAGGCCCTGCGATGCATCATGACAGCTGTTGCCATAGCACTGGAACAGGAGTCATCCATGTCCAAAGCTGTTTGTAGCTGGTGCTCAGTGAACAACTGACCCTGATCCCTAGCCAACTTCATCGGTTGATGCCCATCAGCGGGGAGGTAAGAGAGGATTTCCTCCAGCACTCCCAACAGTGTCAAATTTGACCATCATGATGGCACAACTTGCCTGACAGAGACCTAAGGATGCAGCAGTGTAGCGGGATTGATGTTCAAGATACAAACTTCAGGCAATATAATTTAAAGGTTAGCGAGACGAAAGAGATAGGGGGATAGTTGTAAGATAGGAGCGTGCTCGCTCCTGCAGCTCTCTCTGTCTCTCGGTTGCGCTCCAGCAATTGAAGTGGAGCAAGTAGCTGGCAGGATGGTCTGAATCGGATCAGCCGCCCGATAGTATAGAAAATTAAATTAAAATGTAAAGAGTGCCCTGAGAGGTGCACATGGCGCAATGCTGCACCTCTTTGCTGTACAGAACAGGAAGGGCTCCGTTACTGCTCCTGAATTAACTGCATGTTACAGTTTAAATAATTAAAGGGGAATACAGCTGGTAGGAAAGTGTTGTGGAGCAAAAGCATGCTCTGTAGTTTCCCAGACCGCTATGCAGGGCAGCAAAATACATGTAGTGTTAAGTATCTGCTGAAGCACTCGTGGAGTGCCCAGATATAAAGGAAATGAGGGATGTTTGGAGAAAGGGAGAGTTCTGGTTTAAGACTGCACGCTTGCTTATCACGCTCCCCCCCCCCGATGCTAAAAAGGTAAAAGTGCTTGCATCTAAGTAAGGGACGAGGGAATTATCAGAGCCCCTTCTCATGACAGGGGCACCCTGTCACATTCCTCTCCACTTAAGAGGGCAACCATGTACTGGTTGTCCAAAAATCCATAAACCATACCCATCCCAAAAAAGGGGTTATGGTGGAGCTCCGGCTCACCCTCACCGAGAAGCTCTACCCCAGGGTCCCTTCAATCAGACTGCATAGTACTACAACATCTATACAACACAATACAACATATACCCTGGGGCAATTATACTGTTACACCTAGAATCTGCTGAGCATTTAGCAGCTCTTGCTGCCTTAATTACTAGTATGTATCTAAGTAAGGGAAGAGGGAATTATCAGAGCCCCTTCTCATGACAGGGGCACCCTGTCACAAGCAGCATAGATCTTTTTAGCTGTGTGGTCAATCTTCTTGGACTTTTTGTCCAGAGACCTGCCCATATCCCCTTGGCCATCAGATTTCCGGAAGGCAGAGTCCAAAACTAGCCCTCTGGCCAAAGGGTGATCTGAGAACTCCCAAAAGGGACCAGGTAGGGATTGCATACTTGCAACCCATGTGGGTGGAAGGTGCCAGACAGGATGCTGGATGCTGCCAAAGCTCCAGAGCCAGTCCCTATATGGGCTCAGTCATGGGAAAGGCAACCGCTGGGAATGCGTCCCTGTCTAGGATGTCAGTGAAGGGGTTCTGAGCCCACTGCTGAGCTGGCCACAAGGGCACTTTTATGGAATCTGACATGAGGTGGAGTAAAGCCCCAAATGACACCAGCTCATGGTCTGTGATCAATTCCTCGACCAAGCCATGAACATGAGTCCCTAATGAAAGCATGGATGATCCATCTGAGTGGTCTGAGGCCTCCTCAAAAAACAGCCCTCGACCGTTTACCACCTGGCTTGAAGACATCGGACAGATAAGCCTGTTCCAGGAAACTGCCAAAGTGTGGATAATGAACTGTATCCATCTCCTTAGAATGCAAGAAACACTAAAATGATGTATAATTTAGTAATTAAATACAAAAAATACCTGATTACACAATAAAAACACTATTTGATGAACAGTGAAGTTCTGCTTCCAGACGAGGTTGGCTATATAAGTCAGCATGAAAGGTGGATAAGGTCGGTGCCACTTTATATGCTGTGGGCACAAGCATGGTGCTGTACTCCGATGTCAATGGAGTCACCACCCCCAAAAGGTTTGGTTCCCACATGGAGGAGACGGACTCTAGAAAAGATACTGAAAATATAGTGTCCCTATAATGACAGCAACAGAATTCTCAGGCCCTGTGCCCTCCACTACTTCACCATCATCGAATGTGCAAAAGAGAAGACACCCCCAAAAGACAAGTTATTGGGGGGGTGATGGAACTTGAGGTGAGCAGGGGTATGGAGGTCGTCTGGACTGGGAAGTGACTAGGCAACAGACATAATATGTGGCATCCAGCCAGGAGGAAAAATTACTGATGACAAAAAAAAATGGGATACCTAAAGCACCAAGATCGCATTCTCAGTTTTAAATCACTGCCAGAACTACAGAGAAAGCAACAATCTGCATTGCAATTATAATAGTCTGACCTGTTCACATTTTTCTGGGAGAACATTTATGGCAGTAAAATAAGAGGCTGATGGCCTGTCGTGCTCCAGCAGGAACCAAGAAAACTTGCAGTGTATTCATCTCACCGATGAAAATTTCTCAACCAGAATTTACTAAACCGTGATTGACAGCAGCTGATTTTAGCTGTCTAATGCACTTAGTTTAGTCAAAATACTGTACAATGCAACCATAAACAAAATGCTATAAATCTCCTTGACTCAACAACTGTTCAAAGTACAACATGCTTACATAAAAAGGATCCATTGTAAATGATTACCAAAATAGAAGCACAAAATACCTACGTTATACCCTAGTAGCTCCATTTCCGTATTTCTTTACACTGGTCTGATATAATTATGCTTTGCAAATCAGATTGTTCATTCTGACCAAGCTCCATAAAGGTTCTATTGTTTTTTGGGCTATGCCTTTTTATTTGGTAATTCTAGAGGGTCGATGGTTGCAAAATTACAGCTCGCACTCAACTACCAAGTACATGACCGCACCACTAGTCAAAAGGGCACACAGTCCACTGGGCACAAGGAAAGGCACACGTGTACAATAATGTGAAATACAGAAAATGATTCAGTGGGACAGGGTGTTTTTAGGCAAAGGGTTGCCTGGTGAGACCTTAAAAGAAAGTTACAAACTATGTCTGACTTTGTCGCTAAGCAGTTTGGCTCTATTAAACGGTAGGTGCCCTTATCCCATTCAGGTAATGACGGAAGGGGTAGTTTGACCTCTGTTGAAATGGGGCTCAGGAAAAACAACCCAGTCAAGAAAATGGATTGGCTAACACAGAACTCCGAGTTGACCCACTGGCGCAGTGGTAGGAATAAACCTGGGTAGGAGGGCCGGCCATGGGAGGACAGTTGAGCGTCCCAGCATACTCCCCTGCTTGTGGGATGGGGCTCCTCGTCTTTGCCACAGTATCACCACCTGGGTGACCCCAGGTGGTGGTGCAAGCTGTAACCAGCATTAAAGGAGGGGGCATCGGCACTCTGACATCCTGCGTAAGACGCAACCTCTGTGATGCCTGCAAGTTTGGACAAACGCAAGGAAAGACACACGACAACGCAGTATGCCATCCGACTCAGTCCTTCGCTTCCTCACCAAACCTCAGCCACTGGCTGGAGGTTAAGAAGTGGCTTCAGGCAGCCCTTTGCATCAGGGGTTATCCATGGGGTAACAAGGAGCACCACCAAGTCTCAGCGATGGTGGCAGATGAGGGTCGGCGGATGGGGAGGCAAGGAGGGATATGGATCAGGTGTGGGCAGATGTGGGCAACGTCAAAATGGCATACCTCCGGGGATAAGAGGACAAGGCAAATGGAGCATACCTGAGAGGATAGGTGGATCACATAGTAACTCCAGTGGTGTGGAGAGAGGAATAAGCAAAATATGAGAAGTATACCGCAGGGAGGGAGGGAGGGAACATCCGAGGGAGAAGGAAGTAGGGAGAGCAAAATGGGAGTGGGCATCAAGCTTGCTAACCGTTTCACCATATTATAACCGGGAGATGAAGTGGAGGAGGATGGGGGGGGGGGTGCATGTGGCTAGGGAGGATTTGGACAGTAGGCAGAGGAGAGAGGGAGACAGAGGAGGGAGCCTGATCCAAAGGAAAGGATGGAGGAGGGAGGGACATGAGCCTAGGGTGGAGGGAACTGTGATAGATGCAGGGACATAGAGTGAGGACAGGGTGGAAAGAGGAAAGACTGGGGACAAGCCGGTGTCAGGACTGCAGGAGGGGGAGGTAGAGAGTTTTCTAGTTAGGTCAACCTCGAGACATAAATCACTTGGGTGGGGGGGGGAGTGGAGGATAGGGTAGGGAGTATTACAGCTGATGGGGAGAGAGGTGCAGATCCAAAGAAGGGGGGGAAGCAGTGGGAGGCTACTCGGGTCGGGGATTGGAGGACTATAGCTCAGGAAGGGAGATGGGGCGATCTCTGGGTAACCTAGAGATTGGGGGGGGGCAAGGAGTAAACTGGCAGTTGCAGGGAGTATGAATATAGTAGGGCTTGCATATGAGAGCAGCACCCTGGGTGATGGGGGGAGGAGCAAGCAAGGAGCTTGGGAGGTACTAAACGGGTTAGTAAAGACCCTCAAGTTGAAGGAAGAGGTAGGAGCAAACAAGGGTTTGATGATAGGAGTCGTCGTCTGAAAGGAATAAGGAGGAATAATAAAGTGGGGGGTGAGGTGAAGGTGATATTGCTGGGGAATTCTATGACAAGGGGTATCCTTTGGGAGGGGAAGAATAAAAGCAGCCCTGTCAAGACTAAATGCAAACCAGGTCTATCAGTACATAAGGCTAAATTCCACCTATACTCGATGGCATTGGATTGTGGGGGATCCCCAGACTTCCTAGTACATTTGGGGACAAATGACTTGGAAGGGAATTGTGAGCTAGAAATACAGGCTAGATTCCGGGAGCTCGCAAGGGTTTGTCACTTGATAGGAAGCAAAATTTCTTTCTCTGAGATTCTGCCGATACCAAGGGCAACTGGTGAGACCAAGCTAAAACTTAGGGGGGTGAACAAGTGGCTCAGGAATTGGTGCAGGGCACAGGGGTATGAGCTGGTAGGTGACTGGGGGGATACTTGGGAGGACAAGGGGCTATATGCCAGGGATAGGTTACACCTCAACATGGAGGGGGAGGGAGATCTTGAAATTAAAACTTGCTGGATTTATAAGTGAGAGGTGGGGTTTAAACTTGTAAAGGGGGGGTCACATAAATTGACCCCAAGGGGGATGTTTGAGGGTCCAGATCTTGGGCATGGGGGGTGAGAAGGAATATGATGTGGGTCCAGGTCTAGGGTATGTGAGGGGTGAGAGGAAAGATGTTGAAAATTCAAGGAATACTGGGCAAAAAATGGACAGCGTAGGGTTGGGGGGGGGCTGGAGAAAGGGGAAAAGTCAGGGTGGAGGACAGTCCTGATTAATGCCAGGAGTATGAGCAACAAAATGCCTGAGCTTCAGGCTATGTTGGCTGAGGGAACAGCGGATGTGGCAGCAATTACAGAGACATGAGCCACTCAGAGACTTGACTGGGACATAAACTTAGAGGGCTACAAGATATTCAGGAAAGATAGGGATGTGGGGGGGGGGAGTTGCACTGATTGATAGAAATGACATAACAGTTTGTGGAGTTGAGGAGGCTGGAAGGGGTGTGGAGGCGATTTGGGTTACCCTGCAAATGAGGGGAAGGAAAAAAGTGAAGATGGGGTGGTTTACAGGCCCCCTGCAATAGAGGAGGATCTGGATGATAAGTTGGTTGAGAACATCAAGGGTCACTGTGACCTTGGAAAGAGTAGGGTGGTGGTTATGGGTGATCTTAATATGCCGGGGGGCAAACTGGGATACCATGACATCCTCTGTAACTAGGGAACAGAGACTGATGGATGTCTTGCAGGATGCCTTCCTGGTACAACAGGTTGGGGAACCTACTAGAGAGGGATGGATATTGGACGTTGTACTTGTGGACAGTGAACAAATAAGAGGACTGGAGGTGTGCAGTCCACTGGCGGGTAGTGATCACGCTACAGTTTGGTTCCTGCTGTAGCTGGAGGGGGGGGCAGGAAAACCGCACTCATACAGTAGTGGTTGATTTCAGGAGAGCGGACTTCGTGGGTATGGGTAAGATCCTAAGGGAGGGGTTGGACATGATAAGGATGCTGAAAGTTTGTGGGAGACCATTAAACAATGGGTACAATAGGCTACAAGGTCCTGTACTAAACTAAGGCGTAAGTATGGAGGAACTAGCAGGCCATGTTGGTGGACCAGAGAAGTGTAGAAAGTGGTGAGGGAAAAAAGGCTGCCTAGAGGCGTTATAAATGCTATGGGGGGATAAAGGAGCAGGGGAGTATGAATTATGTGGCGGAAGGTTACCAGAGTGGTGAGGGGCGCTAAGGCAGGGATGGAGAAAAATCTGGCTAGGGATATCTGGACGGGGGAGAGAGAAGGGATTCTATAGATACACAAGAGAGAAGAGAAAAGTGAGAACACAGATCAATAGGATTAAGATTGTGGGGGATGGGCTCAGGGTGCAGGGCATCAGACAGAGGTGCTAAATGAGTACTCTGCCTCAACCTTTGCAGGGAGGTGAGAAGTGAACACTACAGCCTGATGGGTGTAATGAGGAGACAGCAAAAGCGAGAGGTTAGTCTCACTCTGAGACCAGAGGATGGAAAGAGGATAGGGTACAGGCAGGGCCAGACCAAGGAGGAATAGGAAGGCTGCATGAGGGAGTGGACTTGGGGGAGGAGAGAATCACAGTGGATATGGTGAGGAGGCCTTTGGAAACTAAAACAGATAAGGCACCAGGGCGGATGGTTTACATCCGAGGTTATGAAGGAATTGGCGGGGTACTTGCAGCTCCACTAGCGCGCCTCTTCTTGAACGCCTCTTGCAGACAGGATGGGTGCCACAGGATTGGAGGGTGGCTTATGTAGTGCCTATACATAAGGGGGGTGTCGGGAGGAAATGGGGAATTATAGGCCTGTCAGTCTGACGTCTATGATAGGCAAAGTAATGGAGGGCTTTATCAAAGAGAGGCTTGGGAGGCAGTTGGAATGGTTAGGACACCAGGATGATAAACAATATGGCTTTGTCCCGGGAAGATCATGTCAGACCAACCTTGTAGAGTTTTATGACTGGGTGACTGGAGCCTTGGATAGACATAGGCCAGTGGATGTCCTATACCTAGATTTCAGCAAGGCGTTTGATTCAGTGCCCCATAATGGACTGATAGCAAAAATGGGGGAGATGAGGGTGGGAGGACAGGAACTCAGTTGGGTAGATAATTGGCTTTCGGGGCGTCTACAGAGGGTAATAGTGGGTGGGATACTCTCCTCCCCCAGAAAGGTAATCAGTGGGGCCCCTCAAGGTTCAGTATTGGGGCCACTCTTGTTCAATGCCTATGTCTCGGATATAGAGGGGGGGGGTTAAAAATAGGTTGTCTCTATTTGCGGATGATTGAAAGCTGGGAGCACTGGTGGATTGTGAAGAAGCGAGGGAGTCAGTCCAGAGGGATATGGATACCCTGGAGGGGTGGTCAAGAAGGTGGGGACTGAAATTTAATGCCGTGAAATGTAAAATACTTCATTTGGGGGTTAAAAAAAAAAAAAACAGGCCATGTATACACACTTGGGGGAGGGTCACACTGCAAGCCACATGGGGAGAAAGGGATTTAGGAGTGGTGGTTGATGTCAAAATGAATAACTCTGAGAACTGTAAAAGAACAGCAGGCAAAGCAAACAGGATACTGGACTGTATAGCCAGAGGTATTATGTCCAGAAGTAGGGAGGTGATCCTCCCTCTGTATAATGTCTTGGTCAGGCCACAGCTGAAGTATTGTGTACAGTTCTGGAGACCTCATTTGAAGAAGGTCATAGTGCTGCTGGAGAGGGTTCAGAGGAGAGTGACCAGGACGATTCAGGGCATGGAGGGGAGGCCTTATGAGGAAAGGCTGAAGGAGCTTGGGCTTTATTCACTGGAGGAGAGGAGGGATAGAGGAGACACGATAGAGGTTTTCAAGTATATAAAAGGAATAACCAGGAGTGGAATCAAGGAGCTGTTTAGGTTAAAGAATGGGGGAACTACCAGGGGTCATGAGTGGAAGATGGAGGGGAAGTGCGGGGGGGGAGCGTACAAGGCATTTTTTCACTGAGAGGGTGGTGGAGCCATGGAATGCGCTGCCTGGGTGGTTGGTGGAAGAGGGCACAGTGGAGGGCTTCAAGAAGGGGTGGGACAGGTATAAGGGAAATGTGAATAAAAAGAAGGCTCTCTTGGGGGCTGGGGGGTTGATAAGGCGAGCAGCCACTAGGTTGCTGGCTTTCGAGCAGACAAGACAGACCATTTGGCCTATTCTGCTGGCTTATTAGTATGTTAGTAGTCTACGTTCACCTGAGGAGGAATGGTCAATAAAGAATACTGGGAGGGTGATGGACTGATTAATGTGAAAGTCAGATACCACCTTAGGAAGAAATTTATTATTTGTCCTGAGGACCACCTTGTCCCTATGGAAAGTCACATAATTGGGTTCCATAGACAACGCCTGAATCTCACTAATCCTTCTGGCAGAAGTAATGGCCACTAAAAACACAGCCTTCCAAGTCACATACTTAAGGTCAGCTGATGACATGGGATCGAAAGGGGTCTAAATAAGCTGTGCTATGCAAATGTTTAAGTCCCACACAGGGGTAGGAACTCTATGGGGAGGATGCAAATGCAGTAGCCCCTTAAAACTTTCAGAACACTGCATTACAGGCCAAAGAGGATGGCTTACCTGCTGACAGGTAAGCAGATACCATAGCCAGATGCACCTTCAGAGTAGAGGGCCTAAGGCCTAGGGAGTGAAGATGGGTCAGATAGTCTAGGACTACTGATAACCCAGCCTGGGTGTGATCTAGGTGTTTGTTCCTGCACCAGACAGAAAATCTTTTCCACTTGGAAGTATAGATCTTCCTGGTAGAAGGTTTTCTGGATACCCTTAGGACCTCCATAAGTCATCAAGAACCAGGCTTTGAGTCTGAGGGATCGAAGGCTGGGATAGAGGATCCTGCCCTGGGAGGTGGTCAGCAAATTGTGCCTCCTGGGGAGGCCGATTGGCTTGGCTACTGATAGGGACAGAACCAGGAAGTACCATGGTTGCCTGGTCCAGTCTGGGGCAATAAGGATCATCATGGCTGGCTGGGATCTGAGCTTGTTCAGGGCTCTCAGCAGCAACGGGAAGGAAGGGAGGGAAGGCATACAGGAACTTCCCAGTCCAATTCAGGGTCAATGCATCCAGTGGTACTGTGCCCTTCAGTGGGGACCTGCAACAGTACTGAGGGGGGCTGGTAGTTGTCTGGGGAAGCAGAGAGGTCTACCTCTGGAGTGCTCGACCTTTTGAACACCAACTGCAGCACTTACTTCCTTAAGGACCATTCATGATGGTTCTGATTTATCCTGCTCAGTGCATCTGCCAGCACATTGTCCTTCCCTGGTAGGTGGATTGCTGACCGCAAAATGTTCAGGGAATAGGCCAGGGTCCATATTTTCATAGCTTCTATGCACAGGGGTGTGGACCTTGTGCCTCCCTGTTAGTTGATGTAGTACATAATGGCCATGTTGTCTGTCCTGACCTGAACCACCTTTCCCTGCAGCATGCTGGCAAATGCCTTAAGTGCCAGGAACACTGCCCTGAGTTCCAACAGGATGATGTGAAGCAATGATTCCTGTTTGAGCCAAGTACCATGGATAGTATGCTCCCCTAGGTGTGCTCCCCACCCTAGTAGGGATGCATCTGCAGTGAGCACCAGAGATGGTTGCTCTTGGAGGAATGGAATTCCCTGTCTGATGTTTTCCAGATCCTACCACCACTGAAGTGCTTGCACGAATGTTTGTGTGACTGGGACCAGCTTTGATAAGCGGTCTCTTTTCTGGTGCCAGTAATGCTTGGGGTGATATTGAACAATCCTCATCTGAAATCTTGCTCTTGACACTGTGGCGGTTGAGGCTGCCATGTGGCCTAACAACTGGAGAAAATGTCTGGCCGGTCTGAGACTGAGGCTTGAAGGAGCCCACCAGCTGTATCGGAGTGTCTGCCCTCAGCTGAGGAAGAAGAGCCCTTCCTCTGACTGAATCCAGTTCTGCCCCTATAAACTCCAGGAGCTGTACTGGCTGTAGCACAGACTTCTTCTGGTTTATCAAGAATCCTTGGGACTGTGGCGGTTCCTGTGTCAACCCCAGAGACTGTCTGACCTGCTGGGGAGACTGCCCCACTAAGAGCCAGTCGTCCAAGTATGGAAAAACTGCCACTCCATGCCTTCGCAGGTGTGCCACAACCACAGCCAAGCATTTTGTGAACACCCTTGGAGCAGAGGTAAGGCCAAAAGGCATTGCCCTGAACTGATAGTGGCCTGATGGCAGTCTGAATCTGAGGCATTTTCTGTGGGACTGTCTTATTAGGATATGGAAGTAGGCATCTTTTAAGTCCAGAGATGCCAGCCAGTCTCCTTGCCTTAGAGTTGGCAGAATCATGTTTAAAGTGACCATTCTGAATTTTGTTTATAGTAAATGCCTGTTTAGGTGTCTGAGATCCAGCATGGGTCGCCAATCCTGTCTTCTTGGTTGTAAGGAAGTATCTTGAGTAGAGACCCTTTCCTCTCAGAGAGAGGAACTGGCTCCACTGCTCCCAATGAGAGCAGATTTAACACCATCCTTTCCAGTAAGAGTGTCTCTGATGTGGAGGAAGGTTGAAAAACTATTGCCCTCAATCTTGGTCTTAGTTTGAAACTGAGTGCAAGGACCTGACCCACTAGTCTATGGTAATGGATTGCCATTCCTGGATATAGTAAGTCAGCCTGCCCCCTACTTGAACTGGGGAGGCGACCTGAGCAGATCCCTCAGGGTGTCTGCTTATTCTGAGATGCTGACTGGGTGCTGGGGCTGGTTCGGTTGGTGCCTTTCCTGCCCCTGCCTCTGAAGTAGCCTCTCTGCTGATGATACTGTGGATAAGCTTGAGGCTGGAAAATGGCCTGTAAGATCTGCCCCATGACCCCTGACCTGCTGCTTTCGGGGGGTAGGAGCCTTATCCTTAGCAGAAGCACTTTGGTATGCTGCTTTGCATTCATCTTTCTCATGTAAGCCTCTGTCTGTTGTCCAAACAGGGACGAAGGCTCACATGGGAAGTCCATGGCTTTGGACTGGGTATGGGACTGGGAAGCAGTATAGCGCAGTGGTCTAAGGCTCTGAGCTGCTAATCTGGTGACATCCAGCAGACCAGACCTGGGTTTGAATCCCACAGCTTCCACTTGCATACTGTGTGACCCTGAGCAAGTCACTTAACCTCCTTGTGCTCTCAGGTCGCTCCTGTAAAAAAGCTTTCAGCTTAGTGTGCTATACCTGGTTAAACAACTAAATAAATAAATAAATATCTTGGGTAAGATTAGTTGTCCTCAGCCAAACATATCTCCTAAGAGACACTGAGGAAGCCATCTGCCTGGCTGCAGTATCATTGCTATCCACTGCCATCTTGAATTGAACCTTGGAGGCCTCTATACCTCTCTTAGCAGCTTCCTCCAGGTCTGCTGCCAATGGTGCTGGCACAGATTTTGTAATCTCCAGCACGGTGTCCCATAGTGTCCTTTGATACCTGGCAGCATAGGCCATGCATGAAGCCTGCCTAACTGCCAGGGAGGAATCCAGGTATTGTTTCTTAGCAATAAAATCCAGCTTTCTTTAATCTTTATCAGGAGGATACGATGCCAGGGGAATGCCTGCTTTATCACAGGCTGCTGCCTGTACCACCCCCTCATGACTAGGGTGACCGAAGAGGAACTTGGCCCCACCCTTAGCCACCCTATACTTCTTATCCACCTTTCTATCAACTAGTGGTATGGAAGTTAGGGTATGCATGATTTTCATGACCTGCTTCTTCAGGGATTTATGGATGGGAAGTAAAATTCTTTGAGGAGCCTGAACATCCATCATTTCTTATAATACTGTTCCTCCTACTCATCAGTTGATTCCTGTGTGGGGAGGTCCAGGGACTGAGCCACTTGTTTTACAAATTGAAAATGAGAGGTATAGTCCTCAGTTCCCTTGTCAGGGGAGTCAGGGTGAGGAGGATTGGGTGAAATATCCGGATCAATGGGATCACCGTCATCCTCTTCCTCATCAGCACTGTCATCATATTCCTCGACAAAGGTGTCCAACTCGGGTGCTAAGGAAACGGGAACCGGAGCAGAACTTGAAGGATCCAGCCGCGGCTGCTTCGGAACCTGAACCAGGGTTACCGGTTGAAGTGACTATTATTTTAATAGCATTTGCTATTTCCTCAGTGGTTGGAACTGGGGTACTTGGTTGCAGGTCAACCACTGAGTACTTTTTTTGTTTCACTTTCCTGCGGCTGCCAGGTTAGCGGCAGGGTCAGCAGGTCTCCTCTTAACTGATGAACCATCACCCTTGTCAGAGGGCTGATCCTCCATTTCTTTTTGGCTCAAAATTAGTTTGTCTGCAGCCGGTTCAGCAGCCTTCTCAGACATCTTCTCCTGCAGTCGTTTTAAGCGCCTCTCAAACATCGACTGAGGGAAGTTTTTACAGATCTCGCAATCCTCTGAGGTGGTCAAACCCCAAACAAAACACACATATAAGATGAGAATCTGCCTTTGCAAACGGTTCCCCCCACACACTGTACAATGTTGGAAGCCTGTGGGGCCCATTCACTTCTTGGTCTGTGACATTTATCGGTTGTTAATAAACGAATTAAACCGAGAGTTACCCCGGTGAATTTAAGCTAACAAAAACTGCCTTACCAGACACTATACAATCAAATTAAAGTAATAAATTAAACAAAATAATATCGGTCCCTTCCCGGTTGGAAAACCTAGTATGTTAGTATGAACCGAAGAGACTTACCAAATCTACACTAATCTAACTAATTCTACCTGTGAACCAAGGACAGTGCTTCAAAAATCGAAATAAAGTAAATGGACTTAAAAATAAACTGAGAAAATAATCTCTTCAGTTAGAATGAAGGAGAGCTCTCCAGAGACGTCTTACTGAGCAAGCGGAGTAAAGAATCTGACAGTTGCAGGAAGTGCAACCAGGGACAGTGATTTGAAAACCGAGCTCGGACCTAACATTCCACTATTAGCATAGGTTCTATTAACCATTTCGGGTCCGGGGCAGTCCTATGGAGAGACCATACTGCATTTGTCAGAATACAGTAAGATTTCCTGGGGTTTGAAACACAACTCGTGGCAGTCTGCCTTATCCAGGAGTTTAAAGCACTGGGGACAATTATTTTTAAACCAGTGTGTCCTGTCTTTTCCATGGACTTGTCAGACATGCCAATAGATGACAACTCAAAGAGGAGTGGCTCCAAGGGTTAGTGGTTCAGTTCCCACTGAAAAATGGGAACCGTAAAGTGAATTTAAAAACAGAAGTAAAATAAAGAAAGCCAAAAGTAAAACTATTAGAAAGAAAGCCCAATTCAAATAAAGTTATCGAGTATGCTCCTCACTCTGAACTGGAAAGAAAGGGGATCGCTAGTGGTGACAAGAAAAAAACAGCATCGCTAGTAAATAAGGCAATTTTACTTCAGGCCAGGAATAAATAAAATACAACTTTTAAAAGTTTAAATGCTGTTCCGCTAAGGTGGGAACCATGTTTTAAAAACGTATTACATCCTGCATAGCCATGCTGGGTCAGGTTATGCAATGGATGCTTCAGACACCATATGGCGCTACCGGAAGTAATGAGATTTTATTAGTGGTGATTTCTCCGTTCCCTAGAACCACAAGCGAACAAAGAAAAACGTGTACAAACAAGAAAAAAAAATGCCCTAATTCTGATTGCCGGTATCGAAAACTGACTAAAACGAAATAAACCAAAGTGAAACAAATCAACCAGGATGCTGGCACTGTGAAGAGTGACTTCAGGACGATACTTCCTCTTAGAGAAAGAGCAGGGCACAGCGTGACCACAGAAACATTTCAAATTTCATTCTAAAGTTCTCTAGCATAAAATTCTAAGCTCCAGGAGAATGACTGCAGCTGTCTAGCAACAGTGAGGGATTCCTGGGGTTTTAAGTTAATGTTTTACACTACTGCAAAGAATAAATCACATGCAGCATTCTCAACAAAAGAAAAAAACTCCCACCACTATGTACGGTTTACTCAATTTTTTGGGATGACTGATGTCACGTATGTTGAGAAAACTAATAAGCAAGTACAGGTCAGATAACAGCACATGACAGGAAGCCAGAGTGGTAAGCTCACAGCAACGCAAGCACGTTATCAACAGGCCACAAAAACCATCACAGACACTGCCAAATCAAAAGGAAATTTGACAGAAGTAAAAGAAACTTTATACATTTACTATAAAAAAAAGAAAAAAAAAGAATGTAAAACTACATTTTTTTCCACAAGAAAGTTCGTGTTACAGCAAAATTCACAAAACAAGAAACAAGTGCGCTCAGCGTTATTAGCCTCGGTGCTAGGTATCAGACAGTTCAATGAAGGAAAACAAGAGAATCCAAGCACTCCTGGAGAATACCTATAAGGAGAAAGCACTGGCTAAAAGCAGGAACTGCTTCACAAAAATGTATCCTCTTGTTACAAAAAATACACACAGTGCCATTACTCTCAGATAACTTCTGTAGCCAGCAGTCTGGTGTGAGCCAGAGATACAGCAGTTCTGTGAGAGTAATGGGGCTGTATTTTTTCTAACAATAAAATACATTTTGTGAAACAATTCCAGCTTTTAACAGGTGCTTTTTTCTTATACTGGTCATTCCAGGAGTGCTTGCATTCTGTTTTCCTTTATAGAAAAATTCAACAGCCTACAAAGGCAAAAAATTACAAAGTACCACAGAAACGGAAACGGCAAAACCCACAAGATGACCTGCCAAAGCATAACATAGAAAGACAAAAGCAGCTGATGATATGTTAGCGCCAACCAGGAAATCTACAAGAATTAAAGTGACACACGGGACCAATATAGAGCAAGGAAAACATATCACAAGGATCCCCCTTCCCAAGATCAGCCAATACCAAGAGTGTGACACTTTCTAGTTTACTGAAAAAAGACCTACTACAATAAGGTACACGTTCTGCTTCCCCCAGGGTTTAAAGAATGCGAGAAGTCATGTATAAGAGGGCCTTAAAACTGAAAGGGCAGGCTAGGGGCCCCACACTCAAGTGCGGGGCTGGTCCCAATGTGCACTTTCTGGGCAAAACATTTTGGTTTACTTACTGTTTATTACAGTATAGTACAGTAGATTGTATCAGACTAATTTTACCTATTAGATTAATTTTACTTAGTTGTGGGCTGACATCTTTTACTACAAATCCCAGAATCCCCTGCAGCTGATAGAGCAGTAGGCATCAGTGGGAGATTCAATAGCATGCAGTGCACTTTAGAATTATAATCTCCTATCAGATGTTTGATGGGTCTGCTTTTCAGCAGGGGCATACATATGAAAATGCCAGCAGAACAGGCTTTGAGGTCTAGTACGTCTGCTCAAGATGCAGCTCAGAGTTTGACAACTGCTGCTGCTGCCTCCCTTCCCTGATTTCCATTCAGAGTCCCCCGGTCTCTAACCACCCTAGCTGTACCCTGCCCATGTATCTATCCCATCCCTTCTAAAAACCTCCCGCTGATGCCCTTGATACCAACCCTTCAGGTAGCGCATTCCAAGGCATCACCACCCTTTCCCTGAAGTAATGCTTTCTCAGGTCTCTTCTATACTTCCCACCAACCAGTTTCAAGCAATGGCCCCTTCCCCCTTCAGTCTAAACACCCCCCCCCTTATGTTTACTCTAGTAATACCTTTCAAATATTTAAAGGTCTCGATCATGTCCCCTCTGTCCCTTCTGTCTTCCAAGGAGCACATGTTTCGCTCCCTAAGTCTCTCCACATAGGGCTCATCCCCCATTCCAAGGATCATCTTAGACGCCCTCCTCTGGACCCTCTTCAGGAGCATAATGTCCTTAAGGGGACCAGAACTGCACATAGTGCTCCAAGTGTGACCTCACCAAGGATTTGCACAGTGGCAGAATTACCTCCTCCCTCCTCGAAGTGACACCCCTAGCAAGGCACCCCAGCATTCTGTTTGCCTTAGCCACTGCTTTCCTGCATTGTCCTGAGTGATTCATTTTACCAGTGATCACTACTCCCAGATCTTTTTCTTCCTCCAAGACTCTTATGCGCACTCCCGCTCCCCAATTTGTAGCTGTACCCTGGATTCCTAGCTCCCAAGTTAAGTACACTGCACTTCCTAACGTTAAACCCCAGCTGCCATGTGACTGACTACTGTTCTAGTCTTTCTAGGTCTTCCTGGAGTGTCCTCTTTCCCTACTCACTGTCCACCTCCGCAACTAGTTTGGAGTCGTTAGCAAACAGGCATATATTACTCCTAACTCCCACCGCAATGTCTGAAATGAAAGCATTAAATAAAAATGGACCCAGATCCGAACCCTGAGGGACCCCGCTAATGACCCTTCTGGGTGTTGACAGCTCCCCTCCACCACCACCTACTGTTATCTGTCACTTAGTTAGTTCCCAATCCACCTCACCCACCTTTCCCCCAACCCCAAGTAACTCAGCTTGCCCAGCAGTTTCCCATGCAGCACTGAGTTAAATGCCTTACTGAAGTCTAGATATAAAACATCAATCGGCCTACCACCGTCCAGAGAGCTTGTCACCCAATCAAAAAATTCAACCAGGTTAGTCTGACAAGATCTCCCCTTGGCAAAACCGTGCTGCCTGACATCCTGAAGTCCACTTAAATCCAAGAACTTCACCAGCCCTTCCTTCAAAATAATCTCCAACAGTTTCCCCACTATGGACGTCAGGCTGACTGGTCTATAGTTTCCCGTCTCATCTCTTGACCCGCTCTTATGGAGGAGAACTATGTGCGCCATTCTTCAGTCCAATACTACACTTCCCATTTGGAGGGAGGAGTCGAATAACTCGGTCAGCGGTACAGTCCTCTGTTACTGTCACTGTACATAGCACATGGAGGACAGCAGACCAGCAAACAAAATATCAGAACATATATAAACTAACACGCACTGCAGGCTACTGAACCTTCTCCTTGCTGCCTACTGCTCTGATATCATCTGCAAGGGATTCTGGGATTTGTAGTAACAGAAGATGTCCGCCTACAACTAAGCAAAATTAGTCTGACAATATGCCCTTGGTGGTGACTGATCCCCTTTAAACCTTTTTTTTTTTTACCTACGAGACCTAGCAGAGATGCACATCTCATTTTCAGAGGGGTCCTGTTTCTACCCGGTTATACAGCTGGAAAGATTGGGGTTGAATAATTTACTCAAGGTCACACAGTCCATGGACGTAATGGAAGCTGTACCAGGATACCCTGGTTTCCAAATCTGTGCTCTAATCAACCACAATGCCTTCTACTACATTCAATGTAGAAGCGGAGGACTTGAGAGGAGCTTAAACTGCCAAAAAGAATTATCACAAAAAACTGAAGACAAGAAAACTCCAGGCAACACAGAAACTACTAAATGCATGAAGAAACTTCATTTCAACAAGTATTTATTTTTTAAAAACCTATTTTTGGGGGCGTTCTCCGCAGGCTATGTAAGCTCTGCGACACCACGGGTTTCCTAACTGTGCTGTCACTGAATTTTAGAACTTGTCACTAGAATTAAAGACATTCTGCCAATACATTGCACCAGAAAACAATTAGCACCATAAACAATGCAGGAAAAGAACAGTTACGTAAGAACTTACTGTAACAGTAGATCTTTGAGGGAATCTCATCAGGTCACACCAATGGAACTCATGCCATCAGCCACTAGGACCACACAGAAACTTTTCTACAGCAGTTCACTATAGGCCACCCACGAGGATGTCTGACGTCACCAGCAATATGTGTGTGTGGGTGGCCCCATTCCTCCTCAGTTCTGGTCCCCACCGGACACCATGTTCAGAGGATCTCCCCGGAGGGAACCCAGATGGAAAGAGATGAGCTGCCTAACAAAGTATGCAAAGGAGGACTAAAAGTCATAGATGCAAACCAAAAACCCCAAAAGAGCCTCTCAGGACTGAGAGTAAACACACATGGAGCACCCCCCCCCCCAAACAGACCAAGAGGGGGGCAAAAGAAGCTAAATGCCTGAGGTGACCAGGAGCAGCCCTGAAGCTGACCCCAAGAAAATTTCAGGCAAGTGCCATGGCAGCTGAGAATGGTGCCTACTCCCCGAAGACAGCCATGCAACAGCCATCTTCAATGCACCCTAGAAGAGGAGGGCTGCCCCACAGGTAGCTAGTCCCGTGCATCCAGCAGGCCAGCCTGGAAAGAGAGAGACAGAGAGACAGAGAAACAAGAGCACAGAAGCTTCCAATCCCAAGGGGATGGAGGAGGGAGGGAGGAGGAGTCGCATGACCTGATAAAAGAGATTCCTTAAAGATTTCTTACGTAACTGTTTTATCTTCTTCGGGGATATCTCTTTCATCAGGTCACACCTATGGAACAAGTCCCAAGCAGTTCTGACAGAAAAACAGTCTGGGTGGTAGGAGGCCAAAGACCTGTTACAGAAGGTCTTGAATCACAGTTAGACCAAAGCCTGACCTTCTGCTAGAGGCAATGTCCAGACTGTAGCACTTTGGGAACGTGCAGACAGTACTCCAAGTAGCAGCAGCACAGATAACCGCAGCTGATACCTTCCTGAAACAGGCAATAAAAGTGGCCATGCCTCTGGGTGAATGGCCAGGAACCACACCAGAAAGATCCTGATCGCACCACCAAAAACAAAAGGCAAGACAGTGGGCCAACCATTTGGACAAACACTGTGTAGAAAGTGGACAACTGAGAGGACTGTGTGCAGTCCCTGGTATGGTGTGAATAGTACCTAATTAAGTCCATACATATCTAACGCAGGGAGCGATGCTACCCCTGGATTGGCATGCTCTAGATAAAAAACCAGCAGGTGGAGAGATTGATTTAGAGTAAACTCAGACACCACCTGAGGGAGAAACCTAGAAGAAGTATGCAAAGACACCCTGTCCTTGCGGAAATCAAATAAGGTTGCTCACACGAGAGTCGGTAGCTTGAAAAATCTTCTCAGCGGAAGTAATAAAAATTAAAATAACGCTCTCCATGATAAACAAGCTGAGAGGGATGGGGTGGGGGGCCAGTTGCTCAGGTGGGTGGAGAACTGGCTTACGAGGCGAATACAGCAAGTGGTGATTGGAGAGATAGTCTCCTCCCCCAGGAGGGTCGTCAATGGGGTACCCCAGGGTTCGGTCCAGTGGCCACTCCTGTTCAATTCCTATGTCTCGGACATAGGGTGGGGCGTCAGGAGTAGGTTGAGTCTCTTTGCGGATGACTAAAAACTGGGAGCACTGGCAGACGGGCAGGAGGGGGGAGAGAGGCCCTGCAGGGGGATCTGGATACCCTGGGGGGGTGGGAAAGGAAATGGGGGTTGAAGTTCAATGCAGGGAAATGTAGGGTGCTGCACCTGGGGGGCAGAAACCGGGGCCATGCATACACCCTGGGAGGGACCACATTGCAAGTCACATCAGGCGAGAAGGACCTAGGGATAGTGGTGGACAGCAAAATGAATAATACTGAGAACTGTTGAAGAGCTGCAGCAAAAGCAAACAGGATAATGGGCTGCATAACCAGGGGGATTATCTCCAGGAGGGAGGGAGGTGATCCTCCCTCTGTATAATGCCCTGGTTAGGCCGCATCTTGAGTACTGTGTGCAGTTCTGGAGACCCCATCATAAGAGGGACACAGCGCTGCTGGAGAGGGTCCAGAGGAGGGCAACCAGAATGATTCACGACATGGAGGGTAGGACCTCTGAGGAGAGAATGGAAGAACTCAATCTGTATGCATTGGAGGAGAGAAGGGACAGTGGAGACATGATAGAGGTTTTCAAGTATGTAAAGGGGATAAATAAGGGTGGAGCCAGGAAAGTATTCAGGCTCAAGAAGGAGGGAACTACCAGGGGGCACGAGTGGAAGCTGGAAGGGGGAAGTACAGGGGAGAGCGCAGGAGACACTTCTTCACCGAGAGGGTGGTGGAACCATGGAACGCACTGCCCAGGAGTCTGGTGGAAGAGACCACAGTGGAAGGATTCAAGAAGGGTTGGGACAGGTACAGGGGGAAACTGAAGCCAGGGAAGGCCACCTCTGGGGCTGGGGGGAGGAGTGAGCTCCCAGTAGGGGGCTAGCTCCCAAGCAGACACGATAGACCATGAGGCCTATTCTGCTGGCTTTTACTATGATACTACGATAAACAGCATAGCTCGCAAGATGTGAATAGCTCCAAAGGAAGCAAGGTCAGCTTGTCTGGCACAAAAGGCTTGTCCCAAGCAGGGACCTGAATATGGAAAGGAGACAGAGAGTGGGGAATGCTTCGCACAAAAATACAGGCCACATCCAACTGGGCCACAGTGCAGCCATCAATGGACATTTGGAAGGCCAATAGAGCAGACAAGTGCACCTCAATAGGTGAACACTGGAGGCCTGCTTCAGACAGTGAGAAAAGGAGGTACCCTAAAACCCTGTTCCCCGGATAAAGAAAGGTTCCAAGTGACAGGAAGGGGCTCAGATGGCAAAATGTCTGCATTTCATTGAGTAACTGGCCCTGGTGCGAGGCTTCCTAGCAGTCCCCCAGACATCGGCCATGGTGTGAGAGACCCTGAACCGAGCAAGAGACACGTCTTCAGAAGCCATGTAGGCAGCCAAAAGGACTAGAGAGCTGGATGGACCAAGGTGCCCTGTGCCTGTGTCAACAGGTCCCGATCAGGGGAAGGAAACTGGAGGTGTCACAGCCAAATACTGCAGTAATGAAAACCATACAGGACAAGGCCGGAAGGCTGCCGCCAGTATTAGAGTGGCCCCCTCCATTTGGGGCATGATGAGCACCCTCTGAACCAGAGGAAAGGGAGGGAAGATGTAGTGGGACTTCCCTCTCCAGAAGGGGGACAACATGTCCCACCAGAAAACTCCAGGCCCTTGGATCTAGTGAGCCGAAACTTGGCAGAATTATGAGAAGTAGGGATGCAAAAAGGACCAAGACTGGACAACCCCATCTGTCGAGAAGGTCTCCTACTTCCAAGGTCAACGGGTCCAATCCGTGCAGGCTGGACTGTGACCTGTGGAGCCAGTCTGCCGCGTCATTTTAAACGTCTAGAGCATGTTGGGCGGCCATTCTAGGCCACATTCTAGAGTCCAAATATACTAGACTAGAAACTCGACTGCACCAGTGGGGCCCCAGGGACAGGCAGATCCAGGGAGCTGGTAAGGCAAACAGAACAGCCCACATCTCAAGAATGTTAATGTGGAAGGAAGTCTCCCCCGAGGACCACTATTCTCGGATATGATGGGGACCTCAATGAGCCCCCCCTCAACCCAGCGCCGAGGAACCTATGATGAGGTGCCACTGTGGGGAAGGGGTTAAGCCAGAGACCCCCAACGACAAGTGGCCAGTGTCCATCCACCATTGTAAGCCATGGCAGACAGCGGAGGAGTCTGAAATCTACTGTTCTAGGTTACAGTGCGGCGATCCCCCTGCACTCTTAAGAGTCCTCTGGAGAACCTGTAAGAGCAGCCTGGCCAGGGTACAGTAACCACAGCAGCTGCCAGCAGACCCAACAGCCTCAGGAATGCCCTGGCTGTGACATACCGGCTCTGGGAGACCAACTGGGCCTGGGCTATCAGGCCCACTGTTCAGACCCCGGGCAGGAAGGCCACACCTAGGGCTGTGACCTGAACTGCCCCTATGTACTGTAAAGGAGTATCCCATGAAGACAGCGATCTCAAAAATGGTGAGGAACAAAAGGGTGAAGGAAACAGAGTGGCCAGATAAGGCAAGTGGCAAAACACAGCAATCGCCAAAATGGCGACCTACGGCTTTTTCCCCTACCCGAGTTGGTTATATTTAATAAGGGTGGTGCAGGGGGGGCCAAGTCCCCCCACAGAAAGCTCACTGTGGCACTGCTGTCACCATTTCGGAGATCGCTGTGTTTTGCCACTCGCCCTATGTAGCCGTGCTGTTTTCCCTTCGCCCATTTCAACTTCCCCGTTTCATGCTCACCCATATCACATGGAACACTGTAAATGCTGGCAAAGGGACAGGACAGATTGGCGCAGGTGAACAGGGAATCCTAGAGCCTGGAACAGCGAACTGGCATGCGGTCATGTCTGAACAAAAGTTCACTGGACTAAGCTTTGGGACACCAGCCTTACAAGTAAGGGAAGATGTACATCCCCTTGCTGAGGGCCGCCGGCATCGCTGCTACGTATTTGAACACCCATGGCGTGGTGACAAGACCTAGGTAGCGGCAGTGTGCCCTAGGGCCCTGACCGATCTACAGGTACCTGCTAGGGACTAAGGCAAGAGCACCCAGAACTCCCCCTTTAAGTGTCCAGACTGCCAGGAAAGAGATGGCATCCCATCTCATACTGCTGAGGGCAGGGGACAGTGCAGTCAAGCACCTGGGGAATACCCTAGTCAAAGTGCAATGTCCAAAAAGGGTGGCGCTCTCCATGAGGAGGAAGCCAGAGGACACACTCTGTGGGGGGGGGGGAGCCCTGAGACACAAAAGAATCCTGGGGAGGGCTTTCCCTATGCTTGTGACTCCGAACACAAAGAGGCCATGCCAGATACCTGGTACCGATGGAAAAGGCCAACCGCCCGTCCAAGCCCCACTGATCTCCAAGACCCTAAGGGATTAAGGGGGGAGAAAAGGGTGGGTTCACAGACACCGGGAACGCAACTCTTCCCCCACCCTAGGGCAGTGCAGGGTAACCCTCGCTCACCGGGGGGGGGGTACAGAAACCCCCACCCCAAGAAGACTATGATGAGCACAGCAGGAGGAGGAGGAGAGGAGAGCTGCCAGAGCTGTCTCATGTGGAATTTAAACACCCAAGGGGAGGGGTCAGGGACCGAAGCCCTCCGGTAGAACCCTCCAAAGGGGCCGGATCCTAGCAGCTGTGGGCATAGGGGGAGGGGAGACAGAGACCCAGTGTGCTCAACGCAATCCCTCAATATCACATAGCAGCAGCAGCATGGGAGCTACAGATCTGAAAGGGAGCTCTCCACAGCTTCCAGGCCCAAAGCCTAAGGGAAGGGGCACAGGAAGCATAAGGGCATCTTTAATGAGATTTAAAAATTACATACCTCCACAAGTACACACACACACACACCGGTAGCTGCTGGAACCTCTACTGGTTTCGTACACTAATGCATCATCTGGAGGATGACCAGTTCATCACCAGGTGTTTTTTAAAAAGATGCAGTTAAAGACACAGTATCACCATTCTGTGCATACACTTCTTCACATGTGTGTAACTAGTCTCAAAGTGCTCAGTGCTAACTAACAATAACTTAACTAATCAAAAGTTACAGATCCATAATTTATATAAAAAAGTGTATATAAAACAAAACACCATTCACTTCTAAAAATCTGCTGTTGTGAATTACTATTACACATTTGTTATATCTAAAGTTCTTCCAAAATCCTGCAGACAGTGCTGAAAGTAAACATATTTAAGCAATAATGACGTAAGAGCTGGTCATTTCCTAGAGATTAATGACCAGCTTTTGGGGGGGGGGGTCAGGCCAACTCCACCCATCTGGTCGTTAATTGACAGGAAATGACCAGCTCTGAGGTCATTATTGCGATTATAAGTCTAATCGCAATAATGATAGTTTTGTTCCAGGTGTTTTCTTTTTCTTTTTTTTTTTTTCAAGGCAGCATGCGCTCACTCTGCAGTTGTGTCTGGGAACCTGTGCCACTCATATTGGGAGCGAGGTTGTTGGGCGGGGGTTTACAGGCGAGGATAAGAAAAATAGAGAAAGAATCCACAACTGTTGCCTTTTTTTTTTTTATCATCATTTTATTGAAGAAAGTTAGACGACAACACTATTGTCGCCATACCTGCCGGGACCAATGCTGGAGGGCAGGGGTTTAAAAAGATCCATAACTGTCTCTTGTTTTCTTATTTTAATAAGGATACATTCTGTCACTACAGCACCTTTCTGTGTGTTGAGGTACAGTGACAGAAAACATTTGCTTTGCCGCCGCTGCTGCTGTCAGGGTAGTGTGGCTGCAGTGCCGGGCACTTCTTAGGGATTTCAGACCGGCATGGCAGCCAATCAGTGAGCTACATTAGCCCATGAATAATTAGACATAATATTTCTTTTATATCTTAGGAGAGAGCACATAAAGTGAGAGCAACATGGGAGAGACACCTTTCTCCTTTTTTTCTTTTTGATGACTATCTTTTGATGCATTTAATGACCTCAATCCTGTCATTTAGACCCGGTGGGATTATACCCCTAGCGTGTAAATCCAAAAGACTCGCTCTGTATCAATTTAAGGTCTAAATCCCCCCCCTCTTGGTCCCCAAACCACTCTTTCCACTCCCACAGAACTGAAACATATGATTAGTCCCAGAGTTCCTCCGAGTTTCACAGTGAACCGCTAAAGCATTCCTGTTGTCAACTGTCTATATACTGCATACATGTTCTCAAATGCAGATTTTAAAGGGGTGTGTGGGTCTTGCCCACATAAAAGGCACCACACTCACAGATTGCCAGGTACACCAAGTTAGTAGTCACGCAGCTAAAAAAGAAACTGGAATCTTGAAACAGTCCAGGTTGAACGGAATCAAAAAGCCGAGGATTGCGGTCGGTATAAAACCCTGTGCTTAGAAAAGTGCCCGAAAGACAGTCAGCAGTGAGCATGTAAAAAAATTGGACAAAAGAGCAAAACAGCTCCACTGCTGAGGAGTGTGCACAGTAACAGCAGCATACAGAGAAAGGCAAAACCAGCACCACACCACTGAATTTCAAAAGGGCATCTAGAGCTCCTGAAACAGTTGAGACAAATTAAAAAAAAATTTAACATTCAGGCATAAATGTAGCTTATATTTTGTATTTTCCTTTGTAATTCTCACCCTTATTTCCTAATTACTAAGGACATTTGAATGAATACAGTATCTCTACTTTTTTAGATCTGTCAGCCTACACCAGACATCATAATTCTGTTTCTGACATCAAAATACATTGCTGTGGAGATAAATGTCATAAAGAGGGGATTGTGATGTCATGTGTAGAGAAGCAGACAAAGTAGATATAGTCTAGGGAACAGGGACCTTGTTTTCATTCAACTGTTTTCAGTAATAAAGAAACTAGGGAATTAATTACTGAAAATATGTGAAGCAGTAAAGAAAATGGGATGGAGTTGAATATAAATCTGACTTTTTTCAATGTTTTCCTAATGCTGTGAGGGGCTCTTTAATGAGGTTTAAAAATGACATACCACCACAAGTACACACAGGTAGTTGCTGTAGCCTCGAATGGTTTCGCACACAAACACGTCATCAGGAGGATGACCAGTTCATCACCAGGTGTTCAAATTTCTTAGCTTTTTCTATTTGTTGACTTTAACTTTTGCAGCATTTAAGGATCTCAATCCTGTCATTTAGAACAGGTGAGCTAAATGCCCTGAGGGTGTAGATCCAAAGCCCATAATGAGCCTTTTGTTGACAGAAACGATCTGTTAGACCTAAAGAAAGAGGGGGATCTAGGATGCATTTTGTGACTACCTATTCTAGGCAGTTGAAAGAAACAGAAAATGTGATCAATGAAAATTGGGGCATTGTACAATCGGACCCCCTACTGAAGGAAGCCGCTACCCTACCCCCCAGGATGGTGTACGGAAGAGGTATTAACCTCAAGGACAGGCCGGTACATAGTTATCAAACTGAATTACATGAGTCCCCAACTTCAAGTGAAAGGTGGCATAGTCGCCCATGTGGGACACTTCCCTGTGGCAATTATAAGTTCTGCCCTTCGATCATTAAGAGCAGAACATTCACAACAGTAAATGCCACCAAGACATATGATACTAGTTCCTTTTTTAGCTGCACGACTTCTAACTTGGTATACCTGCCAATCTGTGAGTGAAGTGCCTTTTATGTGGGCAAGACCGCACGCCCCTTTAAATCCACACTGGAGAACATTTATGCAGTATACAAACAGCTGACAACAGGAATGCTTTAGCGGTTCACTGTAAAACTCAGAGGAACTCAGGGACTAATCATACGTTTAAATTCTGTGGAGTGGAAAAGTACAGTTATGTAAGAACTTACCGTAACAGCAGATCTTCGAGAGAGGTTCTTGCAGTAGGTAATTACATATAGGACTGACGTCGGCAGGCGGCATGACCCCACGGAAAATTTTCTAGCTAGCAGTCTCTGGTGAGGGACCGCCCCCACGTCAGGTGACCGGCATCAGGAGACATCGGTATAAAGGGGCGGTCCCTCACGCCCGCCTTCCAGTTCTTTCCCACCACAGGCCACAAGAGGCCAGACGAGAGAGAAGCGGATATTTCCCTCACTGGAAAAGGAGCTGAAAAAGCTTAGGGGGATGGAGGGTGGGAAGGTATTACCTACTGCAAGAGCCTCCCATGAAGATCTACTGTTACAGTAAGTTCTTACGTAACTGTACTATCTTACTTCGAGAGGGCTCTTGCAGTAGGTAATTACATATAGAACTGAGTCCCAAGCAGTCTGGAACAAGAAGCAGCACAAGGGAGGAGGAAAACTACTCAAGTAGATCCTCTAGCTGTGAAGGCCTTAAGAAAGGAGGCCTTGCAGAACAGCAAGCCCAAAGCCTGCTCTACGGCGAGAGGCGATATCCAAACTGTAGTCTTTTGTAAATGTGTGGACAGAAGTCCAAGTGGCAGCAGCACAGATGTCTGCCACTGACACGTTCTTGAAACATGCCGCTGAGGCAGCGACTCCTCTGGTGGAGTGTTCTCTTACTTGACCCGGAAGAGTCTTGTTGTACTTGTCGTAACAGAAAGTGATGCAATGAGCAACCATTTAGACAGGCATTGCTTGGAAACAGCATTGCCTTCTCTTTTGGGTGCAAAAGAGACAAACAGTTGATCGGTCTTTCTGAGATCCTGTGTTCTGTTAGTGTAGTATCTCAGAATCCAGTGGACGTCCATAGTATGAAGTAGATACTCCCCTCGATTGGAGTACTGCGTAAAGAAAGCGGGTAACTCTATGGACTGGTTCAATGTAGATTCCGCTACCACCTTGGGGAGAAAATTAGGATTAGTGCACAGAGCCACACGTTCCTTGTGAAAAATCAAGTAAGGAATTTTACACATCAGGGCCTGGAGCTCGGAAATCCTCCGAGCGGAGGTGTCTTCCAAGAAAGGAACTTTAAGTCTGAGGAAGCTGCTGGTTCAAAAGGAGGCAAAATAAGCTTCTCAAGAACAAAGTTCAAATCCCAAGGAAGGGCAGGGACTCGGATAGGGGGTCTCGGGTGAAGAACCCCTCTGAGGAAAGTTTTAGAGACTTCCAGTTGAGCAAACGTCCTGTCTGCAAAGGGAACATGATAAGCCAAAATGGCCGCCATGTGAACCTTCAGAGAGGAGTGACTGAGACCCAAGTCAAAAAGATGGCGCAGGTACTCGGCCTCTCAACAGAGCAGGAGAAAGGCTCGAAGCCTTTCGAAGCGGCCCAGATTGTGACCCTTTTCCACTTCATGGCATAGGTAGACCTAGTGGAGAGTTTCCTAGCCTCCACCAGAATGTCCGCCACCTGGGGAGAAACTCCAAAGCGGGCTTGAGCTATGTCTGCAGGAGCCATGCATGTAGCTGAAGGGACTCGAGTCCTGGATGGATCAGGGTCCCCTGATCCTGGGTCAGCAAAATTCGTGACAGAGGAAGATAGGGAAAAAAAAAATCTAAAATACTCGGTTAAAAAAACGATGAAAGAGCTTGACGAACAAGGAACTTTTCTGCGAGGCGCTGGCATGAGCTAATGGCAGGAAAGAACTGGAAGGCAGGCGTGAGGGACCGCCCCTTTATACCGACGTCTCCTGACGCTGGTCACCTGATGTGGGGGCGGTTCCTCACCAGAGACTGCTAGCTAGAAATTTTTCCACGGGGTCCTGCCGCCTGCCGACGTCAGTCCTATATGTAATTACCTACTGCAAGAGCCCTCTTGAAGTAAGATCACAGGTTACTCACCTGTAACAGTATTTCTAGGAGTGATATTTTGTTCATCCACACTTCTTGGCATGTCCCTTTCCCCTTTAATTATTGCCGTTAAGGTCTTAAAGCTGGCTCCTCACACCCACCCGGGTGGTATAACCCTCAGCTCCATCCCATGACGCCAGATCTTAGCCTGCTGGAAGCCAGGTTGTGTGTCGTAGCCGGGGAGGTCGGGTGGGTCAGTGTGTATGAACAACATATACCATTCCTAGAAAGTACAGTTATGTAAGAACTTACCATAACAGTAGATCTTCCGAGGACTGCCTCTTGCATACAGAAGTATCCACCAGGTGGCGCTGTTACACAGCAGCTTCTTCTAGCAGTCTTCCATGGGGGCCGTCCAGACGACATCACTTCCTGTGGATGTGTATAAGAGTGGGGGCCCCCAGTATATCACACCCGTTTGCTTGGTGAGCACGGCCTAGATGAAGTAAATGAGGCCAGAAAACAGAGAACAGCGATCCCACACAATTCACCTCAGTTGCACATTCGAGGCAACAAGGCAGGGGGACGGAAGGCGGGGAACTTACTGCAAGAGACAGTCCTTGGAAGATCTGCTGTACAGTAAGTTCTTAAGTGACTGTACTATCTTGTATGGACTGGTCTCTCGCAGTAAGTCATTACTTATGGGAGATTACGAAGCATTAAAATCCAAATGGGAGGATAAGCAAGGCTGGAAGCTGGGTCAGAAGGCACGCTTGACAGTAGGAGATTTGGTAGTAATGTCAAATGCAAACCGCACCCCCAGAGGCAGATAGGCCGGGGTGGGGTGAGGACAATATGCGTGATATGTAACAGAAATGTCCAATTCAAACTTCTTCTGAGCAGGCAGATAGGCCAATGGTCAGGCAAAAACATTTGGCATGAAACTAGGAGAAATGTCAACTCAAACCACACCCGCTCACGCAGAAAGGCTCAAAAGTGGGTGAGAACAGCATGCAGGAGGTATGATGTAGAAAGAACTGTAGGTGGCCGGGCACAGTGATTCATCCCGACGAGACAGAGGTAGACAGGCTCTGGCACAAGGTCAAATCCAGTAGAAAGACAAGTAGAGTGGATCAGAAAGCAGAAAGAGGAGCAACAGGGAAAAAAAATATCCCAGATGGTCAGAGGAAGGAACAGCTGAAGGGCTCCAAGAGGAAGAGTAGCAGGAGTTCCAATCAGATCTGCATGGAGGAGTGAAGCATACAGTCTGGGAGCAAGCCTCCAAAAAAAGATAAAGAGATCCCTGGGCGCCTCAGAGGCCTGCAATAGTAGGCAGGGGAAAAACGTGAAAAGCGGATTAAGGCGCAGAAGCGGGTCCCACCCCACATGAGGGACGGGTACGCCGTGGAGGGACAGACTGTGCTGCCCCCCTGGAGGCCCTACCACGGTCCTAAGAGGTACCCTCGTGGGGGGGGGGTCGGGATCGAGACGGTCCACCCACGGGGGCATGGGGTGGGACCTGGGGGGCGAAAGAGGTCCTGAACAGACCGAAGAGTATGTCCCGAAGCCAGAAGGGAATCCAGGATGGACTGAACACCAGGTCCAAACAGCAGGTTCCCAGAAAAGGAGGCATCAGTGACCAAGAGCTGGACATCGGGCGGCAAACCTGAAACCTGCAGCCAGGCGAAGCGTCGAATGGTGATGCCGGAGGCTGAGAGGTGGGCCAATGCGTCAACCGCATCGAAGCATGCATGGAGCAGGTGAAGGGAAAGGGAGGACATGGCAGAAAGTGGCTGAGCTAGCATAACAGACTCTGGCGAGGGAGGCAAGTCGGACAGGAGGTCCAAAGCACTAAGTGTGTGAAGGTACCAGACCATATGTTCCAGAAAATTAAGAATACAAAGTAGCAAAGTACTGGAGGTATAAACCCAAACACCAAAGAAATCCATGTGCTGGGAATCTGCATCCGGTGGCATGGAACTGGTATGGCGAGGTCGAGCGAACCGGTCATGGGCCGCCACCCTGACAACCGAGTCCGCCAGAGGGGTGGTGGACAAGTAGGGGTGGTCAGAGGGGCGCGGTAGAGCCGATCAGGGCCACAAGGGGTAGGCTGAGCAGAAGCAGGACAAGACCAAATACAAGACAGTGCGTTAAAAGACGCAGGAATCAAAGGTGGGACCACCATGGTAGGCTCCTCGGCAACGTTGAGGTAGGCAGCAATGTCCCGGTGAAAGGAGTCCTGATCCATAGCAGTGAAGCCAAAAGCGTGCTGGATCTGCAGCATGAGCTCCGTGAATGAGGGATCTGGGAGTGGGGAGGGATCACGAGATTCAGGCGGGGTGGCCTCCAAAAGGGAGGACGTGGACCGTGGGGAACCAAGTCCCCAGGGTCCGAGAGATCCCCGCCAGGAATATCCCCCACAAAAGGATCCCCCCCTCCAGGAATCCCCATAAAGGGAGTCCTCATAAATGGGAGGAGGGGGGAACCAAGCAAGAAGTGCCAGATCTCGACGCAAGCGCTTGGACGAAGGGGAGGAGGAACAGGACAAGGCTGGACCCTGACCCATGGTCCGCAGGACATCCATCACAATGCGGGCGATGCCCGGAACTTGAGACGGGGGAGGTCCAGAGACTGAGGACACCCAAGGGCGGTGCTAGAAAGATGGTAAGCCAGCCCGGGAACCACCAACCCTGATGGGGAGGCACTTCTGACCCCCCGATCCGGGGATAGCAAAGGAGCAAGGAACCCAGGGTGGGGACCATGCAGCAGGGCCAAAGGCCCAGAAAAAGTTGCAACCGAAGGGCGCAAAATAGGTGACGGGGGAAGGGGGAACCCCAAAGACGCCAGAACGTGTTGCCAGTGACAGGACATGCGGGGAGGGGGGGCATGGAAACAGCCCCGAGCAAGGGGAGTCCCTGGGTGGGAAGCCCCCCACTGGCGATGAGGGAAGCAGCCCTGTCAATGAGGGAAGAAGGAGAAGAAAAAATTACTCACCTTAGTAATTGTGTTTCTTCTAGTGGAGTCTTGCTGTATTCTGACAATTGCAGTTAGCGTCAGCCTTTCAACTGCCCCGGAGAACATAGGGTTAACTTTTCTATGCATGGCATAGAATGTTCATCTCTAGCTCGGTTGAAGCCTCTGCCTGTTATTCGAACTGCAACCGTCACATCTTTACGAGCAAAAACTCACTAGGTGTTCTGTGTGGAAACTGTAAAATTTTTAACTAGCCAACTGGCAGAAATATAATGTTTTTTGTTCTCAAAGGAAGACTCAAGTCAGGAAACCCAAAAAAAAACCAATCAAAATGAAACAACATTCCACCCAAAGAAAAGAGGGTGTAAAGGGGGCCCTCTAGGGTGCCAACACTGCGCCTGCCCACCCACATCCCAAAAATCTAGGTTCTGAGAGGGGAGAGGGGGTAAGAATACAGCAAGACTGCACTAGAAGAAACATAATTACTAAGGTGAGTAATTTTTTCTTCAAACAACATGAAGTCTTGCTGTATTCTGACAACTGCAGACTACCAAGCAGTACCTCCATGGAGGAGGGACAGAACCTACTTTGGAGACAGGCTCTGAAGTACTGCTGTGCCAAACTGAGCATCACTCCTAGCCTGGATATCCAGAGAGTAATGCTTGGTAAAAGTATGGACTGTTTTCCAGGTGGCTGCTTGACAAATTTCTAAGAGAGGGATATCCCTGGCAGCAGCCAGGGAAGCAGCTGTACCTCTTGTGGAATGAGCCCTCAGGCCTGAGGGTGGAGTTCTAACCAGTTTTTCATAGCAGAATTGTATACAAGAAACAATCTACCTGGCAATACATCTCTTGATGGCAGGTTTGCCCTTCCCAACTTCTCCATAAGTGAAGAACAAATGGAGGGATTCAAACCTGTGACACTCTGTACGCTCTATGTAGTAGCCAAAGGCACTTTTAACATCCAAACTGTGTAGCCTCCCCTCTCCAGAGGAAGAATTATCAGTGAAGAAACCAGGGAGAGATATAGACTGATTGAGGTGGAAATCTAAAACCACTTTAGGCAAGGACTTTCTGTTAGTTCCAAGGACCACTTTATCTCTGTGAAAAGAGATGAAATCAGATTCCACTGACAAGGCTTGAAATTCACTGATACGTCTGGCAGAAGTAATGGCTACCAAAAATACAGTTTTCCAAGTCAAGTACAAAGGCTCAAAAAGGGGTTGCATAAGCTGAGCAATGCAAACATTAAGATCCCAAGCAGGAGCAGGAGCCCTAAAGGGGGGATTGGTGTGAAGCAATCCCTTGAAAAACTTACAGAATACAGGATGGGATGACAGAGAGGAAGACTTGCCTACAGACAGGAAAACAGAAACAGCTGCCAAGTGTACCTTGAGAGTAGCTGGTCTGAGACTTAGGCCATTAAGGTGGACCATATAATCCAGAACAGTAGGCAATTCAGCAGAGTCTAGGGAAATATTCTTCTTAGAACACCAAATGCTGAATCTTTTCCATTTGGAGTTGTATGTCTTTCTGGTGGAAGGTTTTTGAGAAGCCTTAAGGATATTCAGAACCCCTTGGGAGAGATGCAGATCTGCAAACTCTAACTCTTCAAGAGCCAAGCCTTGAGATTGAGAGACCAAAGATTCGGGTACCAAATCCTCCCCTGAGAGGATGTCAACAGGTTGTAATTCCTGGGAAGAGACAGGGGAAGATGGACAGCAACAAGGGGTACCATGGCTTCCTGGCCCAGTCTGGAGCAACCAGAATCACTTTGCATGGTTGTGACCTTATCTTGACAAGCACTTTGAACAGGAGAGGGAAGGGGGGAAAAGCATACAGAAATTTCCCTTACCAATTCAGGATCAGAGCATCCAGGGGGACTGAGCCCAAGACTGGGGGTCTGCAACAAAAAAAAAAGAGGAAGTTGGTGATTGTCTGGGGCTGCAAAAAGATCTATCTCTGGAGTGCCCCATCTTGAGAAAATCACTTTCAACACCAGAGGATCTAGGGCCCATTCGTGATGGCCCTGGGATATTCTGCTCAGTACATCTGCTAGGACATTGTCCTTCCCTGGAAGGTGAACTGCTATCAGAGAGGTTTGCAGGGATTAGGCCAGGGACCACAACTTCACTGCTTCTGTGCACAAGGCCGTAGACGGAGTGCCTCCTTGCTTGCTGATGTACCACATGGCGGTCGTATTGTCTGTTCTGACCTGAACCACCTTGTTCTGTACAGATTTGGAAAAAGCTTGCAGTGCCAGAAACACTGCTCTGAGTTCCAAGAGATTGATGTGAAGCAGAGATTCCTGAGGCGACCACAGTCCCTGGGTGGTAAGTTCCAACAAATGGGCTCCCCAGCCCAGCAGGGAAGCATCTGTGGTGAGGACCACTGAATGAGACTGAGTGACAAATGGAACCCCTTGCCTCAAATTGTCCTGATCCTGCCACCACTGCAGGGCTTGGATCAGAGTTCGAGTCACTGGAATTAGTTTGGTAAAGGAATCCTTTCTTTGGGACCAAAAAGCTCTTAGGTGGAACTGAAAGTCCCTCATTTGGAATCTTGTGCCTTGGACCACTGCTGTAGAAGCTTCCATGTGGCCCAGTAGTTGAAGGAAGTGCCTTGCTGGTCGAGACACCTGAAGGCTGAATGAAGAGGCCAGTTCCATGAGGGTCCTTGGCCTTTCCAGGGGAAGGAAGGCTCTTGCTTTTACCGTTTCCAGCTCTGCCCCTATGAAGGTGAGGAGCTGCACTGGTTCGAGAACTGACTTTGGTAGGTTGAGAAGAAATCCTAAAGAAGTGAGCACTTGCTGGGTCACTTGCAGGTCTGGAGACTGGCCTACTATGAGCCAGTCGTCCAAGTATGGAAAAATGGAAACCTTTTGTCTTCTTAGGAAGGCAACAACTACTGCCAGGCACTTTGTGAAAACCCTTGGGGCTGATGTTAGGCCAAAGGGCACTGCTCTGAACTGATAGTGGCCTGAGGGCAACTTGAACCCGAGGTACTTTCTGTGGGAGCACCTGATGGGAATGTGAAAGTAGGCATCTTTGAGGTCCAGGGAGGCTAGCCAGTCCCCTGGCCATAGAGAGGGAAGGATAATTCCCAGAGTTATCATCTTGAACTTTGGTTTTAAAAGATGTTTGTTCAGGTATCTTAGGTCCAGGATGGGTCGCCACTCTCCTGTCTTTTGGGGGGTTATGAAGTACCTGGAGTACAATCCTTTGCCCCAGTGTAGAGTAGGTACTCTCTCTATAGCTCTGAGAGCTAGGAGAGAAGAAACTTCTGCCTCTAGGGCAAGGGTTTCTGAGAGATTTGCAGGTGGAAAGATCTGGCTCTCAGCTTGGGAAATTTTTTGAAGCTGAGAATCAGACCCTGGCTTACTACTTCCAGGACCCATTTGTCTGATGTAAGAGACATCCAGTCCTGGACAAAGTAAGCTAGCCTGCCCCCTACTGGGATAGGAGAATCGACCCGGGCAGACCCATCAGGGTGTCTGCTTGGCAGGGGCTTTAGGCTGAGGGGTGGATGCAGGCCTGCTCATCCCCCTCTGCCTTTCCTCCAAGAACCCCTCTGTAAAAAGAAGAAGAGGCCTGTGCTTGGTAAAAAGCCTTTGGAAAGGCCTGCCCCTGCCCCTGGACTGCTGCCTCTGAGGAGTTGCTTGCCTTCCTTGGCCTGAGCACTCCTGTAAGTGGTCCTGTATTCATCCATTTTCTTCATGTAATTCTCTGTCTGCTCCCCAAACAGAGAATTACCCACTACAGGAAAATCCATGGCCTTGGCCTGGGTATCCTGTGAGAGGCTAGTACATCTGAGCCATGCCATTCTCCGAAGAGCCACAGATGTAGCCATGACTCTTGATGATACATCACTGGAGTCTACAGCAGCATGAAACTGAAGTTTCGATGCCTCAATCCCATCCACAGCCACCTCCTCCAGCTCCTTGGCAAGCTGGGGGGAAGCCTGTTTAGTCAGTGCCAGTACAGTGTCCCACCTGGACTTCTAGTACCTGGCTGCATAGGCCATATAATTAGCCTGCCTGAGTCCTAAGGATGATGCCATGTACTGCTTCTTTGCCATGGCATCAATCTTCCTGGAGTCCTTGTCTGGGGGGGTGTGATGCCAAGGGAATGCTTGCCTTATCACAGGCAGCAGCCTGTACAACCCCAACATGGCTGCACTGCTGATAAAGGAACTCCGTATCTGAGCCTGAAAGAGTATACCTCATCCATTCTTCTGTCCACAGGAGGTATGGAATTGGGAGACTTAAGAATTTTTTGTGTCCGTTTCCCAAAAGATTTGTGGAGGGGAATAGACAGTCTCCTGGACTCTGGGATGTCCATCATCTCTACATAGTCAGGCTCTTCCTGATCCTCCACTGCCTCCTCCACAGGAAGCTGGAGGGTATCAGCCACCTTTCTGTAAAACATGTAGTGTGAAGGGGACTCAGACACCCTAGGAGGAGAAACACCTGAAGGTCTGTCTGGGGAGATGTCCGGATCAATAGGCACATCTAGACTTTCACCATCACCATAATCATCTTCCAACTCTCCTTCCTCCTCAAACTCCGGTTCATAAAATTCTTCCAGGGTATAATCCGGAACCAGGGGAATCAACCGAACCGAGTCCCTGCCAAAAGGTGCCGGTTCAGTCGGAACCGATCGAAGCGATTCCACAATACGAATCGCTTTGGCTATTTCATCAGCGGTCGGTGTATAAGATTCTGGATCCGAACCGGTCGACTTGTCTTGTTTTTTTTCTTTTTGTCGGAACCGATTCCTCGGAATCGGCTCTCCTTTTGCCTGAAGAAGAATTGCCCTGGTCAGAGGGCACTCCTTCTGGTTCGGTCGGAACCGAACCAGGCTGGCCATCCGGGTCAGCGGACTTCTTGGCCTCCCTTTCCCTCAGTCTACCCACTCTCTTTTCCAGGGTAGATTTGGGAAAATTTTTGCAAATTTGGCAGTCTGAATCGAGGTGATCAAACCCCAGACAATAAACACAGGTGGTGTGGGGATCAGTCTTAGCAAAGACCTCCCACGCACACTGCAGTGTTGAAACCAGTGGGCCCTTTTTCTTGGGTTTCTAGACATGGCTAACCTAACCAAACTTACCCTTTTTTCAGCAATCTGCCGGGCAAGACTCCCCTATCGGTTCCTGACCGTGTCATGGATCTTGGAAAAAAACATACAAAACCTTTTTTTTTTTTTTTAGAACCGATACGGACCGGTAAACACACACTAAAGTAAAGTACAAATTTTACCTCAAAATGATTGGTTCAGCTGTACTGATCTACAGCTTTACAAGTTCCATGCAGAAAACAGAACAAAACCTATCTAGTACTCAAACAGTACCACAGACAAAGACTTGAACCGACTATGCGGAAACAACAACTTCGGAAGAAAAATCTTCAACCGACTTTGAACCGAGCAGCAGCAGAAATCTCTGGAGCGACTGTTCAGTGAGGCGAATTAAAGAATCTGACGGTTGCAGTTCGAATAACAGGCAGAGGCTTCAACCGAGCTCGAGATGAACATTCTATGCCATGCATAGAAAAGCTAGCCCTATGTCCTCTGCGGCAGTTGAAAGGCTGGAGCTAACTGCAATTGTCAGAATACAGCAAGACTTCATGTTGTTTGAAGCCCTGCCATCGACAGTGGAATCATCCCCGTCGACAAGGGATAAGAAAGAAGCCTCTCCGTTGATGGGGAAAGCCGTCCCATCGATGAGGCAAGGAAAGCATGCTGTCCCGTCGACAGGAGAAGCTGCTCCATCGATGAGGAGTGCTCCGTTGATGGAGAATAAGCCTCTGTCAATGAGAGAACAAGAGAATCATGTCCCGTCAACGTGAGAAGAGCTCCTGTTGATGAGGCACAGCAAGGAACACATGTTGTCGACGGAGGAAGCATCACCGATGAGGAACGTTCCATCGATAGGGCAACACTTGCAGTCGACGGAAAACGTTCAGAAACAAGCTCCATCGACGGGATGAGGCCCGAAGACATAAGCCCATCAGGCTCCGTCAACGGGGGAGCACCCCGTGGATGAGGAATGCACCATCGATGACGAAGGAGCCATCGTCAATGGACCAAGGCAGAGGGAGAGTAAGGAGTGTGAATCCCATTCCCTCCTATGCCGGGAATGAGAGCCCTTGGCCAGGGAGCCTTGAAGGCAGCTACTCAAGGTCCATTCCAGCCTGGCTGGATGATCAACCATGAGCAAGTCCCATGGCCCAGCAAGACAGCCTGGGCCAGGGAGCAGCAGGAGTGCTGTGAGCAAGGAGGGCCGGGGACACTGTGAGAAGCACAGGCCCAGCCTAATGGGAGGAGAGAGCCAGGGCCTGGGAGTAGTACACATACCCTGGACCAGAGGGGGGAGCCGGGGGTGCAGCGACTGGTGCACAGGCCCAGGTCCTGGAAGTAGAAGAGCCAGGGCCTGGGAGTGTTCCACAGGCCCAGCAGAGAGAAGCAAAATCAGGCCTGGCTGTTAACAGCAGTCCTAGTGAATTGCCCAGACCCAGCTGTATAAAAGGAGCCCAGGGTACTGTGAGTAGGTCACAGTCCCAGAACAGAAGGTAGAACAATTGGTTCATGTTTGAGTTGAAGAGTGCAACCCAGGAGGTCAGGAGAGCGGTGTGAGCGAGCTGAAGCCGGCAGGAAAATGAAGAGCGGGTACTGGGGGCCACCCACTCTTATACACATCCACAAGAAGTGATGTCGTGTGGATGGCCCCCATGGAAAACTACTAGAAGAAGCTGCCGTGTGACAGTGCCACCTGGTGGATACTCCCATAAGTAATGACTTACTGCAAGAGACCAGGCCGTAGAAGACCTACTGTTACAGGTAAGTAACCTGTGTTTCTAGGGACATGGCTATGTTGTTCATCCACACTTCTTGGCAGACTCCTAGCAGTTCTCTGGGAGGAGGGAGGCAAGGCGCACACCCCTTACTTAGGGAACAGAGACTAGAGAACTGAGGCCCCAAAACCAGCACCCCGGCATGACTCAAGGTCAATGTGGTAGTGGGTGATGAAGGTGTTTGCTGTCTTCCAGGTAACAGACAGACAGATTTCCTGGATAGGGATGTCCCTGGAAGCAGCCACCGACACAGTGGTATGGCAGGTGGAATGAGCCCTTAGCCCTACGGGAGGCTCCCGACCTGCCAACCTATAGCAGAGATCAATGCACGATGTAATCGATCTGTCAATCGTTCACTTTGCTGCAGGTCTGCCAGGTGCGGTTTCAGCGTAGGTTACAAACAGCTGCGAACCTCTCCCTGAATTTCCGCTGTTTTCTCCTTGTAGTAGGAGAGAACATGTCTCAGGTCCAGAGTATGGAGCCTGTACTCGGCATCTGAGGTGTAGTTCGGGTAGAACACAGGCAAAGTCATCACCTGGCTGAAATGGAACTCTGACACCACCTTCAGGAGGAATTTCGGGTGGGGGCGCAGGACAACCTTGTCCCTGTGAAAGACTAGGTAAGGAGATGCCACTGAAAATGCCTGGAGCTCCCCAGTCCTTCTGACCGACGTGACAGCCACCAGGAAGGCGGTCTTCCACGACAAGTGTGTGACATTTCACACGTGTGCATCGGTTCAAATGGTTTGCCCATGAGTTTTGCCAAAACCAGCAGTAAATCCCACAGAGGTGGAGGTTCATGCACCAGAGGGGATATGTGATCGAGGCCTTTGAAGAAGCGCCAGACCACCTTCTCCTGTGCCACCGTCTGCTGACCGGCCTGCACCCGGTAAGCAGAGATGGCTGTCAGATGCACCTTAAGGGTCGTAGAACGAAGACCCCCTTTGGACAGAGACCAAAGGTAGTCTAAGATGCTAGCCACTGGACACGACAGAGGGTCCAGGCCCTTGCCCTGACACCAAATGGAAAACTTTTTCCATCTGAAGGCATAGCACTTTCTGGTCGACTCCTTTCTAGATGCTTCCACTACTGTGAATACATCCTCAGAGAGACCCAAAGTCTGGAACTCTAGCTGCTCAGGTACCAGGCTGTCAGGTGCAGTGACTGAAGGTCCAGATGGAATACCTTCCCCTGACTGACTGATATCAGCTCCAGGCATGCCAGAAGACGCCTTGGGAGCCTGTTGCTGAGGCTGAGGATAAATGGATACCAGAACTGGAGGGGGCAGTCTGAGACTACTAGGATCACCTGCGCCTTGTCCCTCTTCACTTTGAGAAGCACCCTGTGGATCAAGGAAAATAGAGGGAAGGCGTAGAAGAGGCCTGGGGTCTATGGCCTTGAGAAGGCATCCCCCTGCAGCAAGCCCTGCTGAGGGGGGCAGGCATGAATCAGCCTCAGCTTGGTGTTTTCCCTGGAGGCAAACAGGTCCACCAACGGTTTGCCCCAGTGGGAGAACTGACTGCGAGCTACCTCTGGATGGAGAGACACTCATGGAATGTCTTGCCTATGTGGCGGAGAGCATCTGCCAGTTGATTTGAGGCTCTTGCCACATGGATGGCTAGGAGATCTACCTCCAGTCAGCTCACGAGTGTCCAGATGCGAAGCACTTCCCTGCACAGCAGCCGGGAGTGCGTGATGCCCTGCCTGTTGCAGTAGTACATGATGATGGTATTGTCTGTCTGGACTTGAAACACTTGACCCTGAAGCTGCTGAGCAAATGCTGACAGCACCAGTCTGACCGCTCTGAGCTCCAGCAGGTTGATATGGTATTAGGATTCCTCGGGGGTCCAGAACCTGTAGGCTCTGTGGTTCCCCACGTGGGCTCCCCAGCCCGTGAGAGAGAGGCACTGGTCGTGAGGACGACCGTCGGCTCAGGGCAGACAAACAGGATCCCTTCCTGCAGATGATCCAGGACGGTCCACCACTGGAGAGCGTCCCACATCTTCTGATCGAAAGGACCTTGGCACTGAGTCCACAGGGAGGCCAGCTCCCATTGAAGGGAGTGCATATGCCACCAGGCCTATCTGACCATGGTGATGCAGGCCGCCATGTACCCCAGAAGCGCAGAAAGTCCCGGGCAAGGCACAAGTTCCCAACCAGAAATGACTGGGCAAAGGAGGAGAGAACCTCCGCCCTGCCTGCTGGGAGCCAGGCTCTGGCTCGGCAGGGGTTGAGCTCTGCCCCAGTGAAGCATATCACCTGCGAAGGCACGAGCTCCGACTTGGCCACGTTGATCAGAAGGCCAAGCTGAGTGCAGGTCTGGAGGGCCAGATCCCTAGACCTCTCCACCTCTTGCTGGCTGGAACCCGCTAAGAGCCAATCATCGCGACTACGGTAGATTCTGACCCCTCGACACCTGAGGTGGGCTGCCACCACTGCAATGCATTTGGTGAAGACCTGTGGGGCTGATGACAGGCCAAATGGCATGACTCGGAACTCGTATAGGGTTCCTTCTGCTCTGCAGCGGAGGAACCACTGGTGAGAGGGACGGATTGGGACATGAAAAAACACGTCCTGGAGATCCAGTGAGCAGAACCACAAGTTTTGCTCCAGGAATGGTTTGATCTGGGACAGAGTTACTATCCTGAAGGTGCGTGGTCTGAGAAACTGATTCAGGTCATGCAGATCTAGAATGGGGCGCCAGCCCCCCATCCGCTTCAGGACCAGGAAGTACCTGGAAATGAACCCTGGGTTGACTGGAGAATCTGTCACTCGGGCCTCTATCTCCTTGAGGAGAAGTTGGGCTATGTCGTTTCTCAGAGCCGACCAAATGTGGACAGATATCCTTTCCTCCCGTGGGGTGCGGGCTCGGCTGGGAGCGTACTGCTCAAACTCTAGAGGCAGACCTTGGCCGACCACTTCTAAGACCCACTTGTCTGTGTTAACAGCGGACCGGGTGGAAAGGAAGTGGCGGAGCCAGCGTGATGGGAATAGGGGTGGCAGACCCTATCCCACCACTAGGCAAGCTTGGAGGAAGAGGGTCCAGACTGGAATCCACCTGACCCCAACCTCCTGTGCAGGCCACTGTAGGCCCGGACTTGGGCCGAGGGCGCCAAGCCTGTGCCTGCTGTTGCTGCCCACCCTGGAAGGAGGGCTGTTTGGCCACAGAAGCAGGGTGCCAAAATGGCTTCTTCTGTTGTTTCTTGGCACCAGGGGCATCTTTCTGAGCAGAAGTAGCTGAGTCCAAGGTGGCACTGGACAGCTCGATTCGCTAAAGGTGACCATCCACACCTGGGCCGAAGAGATCGGTGCCCAGGAAAAGAACATCAGTGAGTTTGTGCTGGGTATCCATCGTGAAGATGGAAAGTCTCAGCCAAGCCCTGTGACGCATGGCAACTACGGCTGCCACCGAATGGGCACACGAGTCCCCAAGGTCCAGGGCCATCTGGAGTTGCTGCCTGACAATGGCCCGACCCTGGTCCCGGACCTGCTTGACCATAGTCCGAAGGTCTGTGAGGAGGTGCAGGAGAACCTCATCCAAGGAGCCCAGCAGGGCATGAGAGAAGTGCGCCATGACGACAGCTGAGCTAGCCTGAGGCCTAGTGAAGAGGCAGCATAAACCTTCCTCGTAGAGTGGTCCAATTTTTTGGACTCTTTCTCCAGAGGTCTATCTGTATCTACAGAGCTGCCTGTGCGTCTGAACACAGAAGTGGTCACCAACCCCTCTGCCGAGGGGTGCCCCATGAACCCCAAGAGGGACCCAATGGGCACCGCGTACTTGCAAGCAATCTGGGCAGACTGTGCTGGGCAGGAGGCAGGGTGCTGCCAAAGCTCCAAAGCCGGACCAACAATGACCTTGGACACTGGGAAGGCTTCCGTAGGGGTATCCCCTCTCTTAAGAATGCCTGCACGAGGGTACTCCGCCCATTTCTGGACAGACTCCAAGGGTATCCCAGTGGATTTGGAGATGAGGCGGAGAATCCCCAAAAAGGACGAAAGATCTTCCTCTGTCGACAGACTGCCACCGACTCATCGTCAAGCAGACGAGAGTGTAGGTCGGATTCGTCAGAATTCGAAGTATCCGGATAAATCAGCCAGCCACCAAGGTCCCACTCTAGGTGCCTGGGGCAGTCAGGCGTGAGGGTGACAGATATCCTGCGGGGAAGACCTGGAACAGTCTGAGCTTCCTTAGAAGGAGACCCTCCCGTGGGCTGTTTAGGCAACAGCTATACCACTAACGGTGGAGAGGTCGATTTTGGCCAAACCAGGATGGGTTCTGCCGGCTCCGCAGACAGAGGAACCGAGATGATCGGTTTTGATGGAGCCGGCTTCGGCCTAGAAGGCGAAAGCCAAGTAATGGCCAGTGTGGAAACCGAAACCGGTTTCTGTCCGGACAAGATCAGCTGTTGCCACGAGATCTTCATAGCGTTGACGGAGTTTCCGTCGAAGCCTCTCCTCATCCGAGGAGGACTAAGATCTTTGAGTGCTTATGTGCCCTCCTCGGCCTATCAGTCGAGGGGGTCAGAGACCTCAATCGGACTGGCTGACCAGGTCGCTCGGGGGAACCGGTGATTTTCCTGGATCAGGGACAGTTTCCTCAATGGGACTGCCAGCAGGCAAGGCATCCTCATCGGAAAGAGGTAGGACCCAGAGTCCTGGTAAGTGAGTTGTCAGCCTTGTCAGACAACAACAGATCAACAGGGTCGAGAGTGATCTCCACCGCGTCGATCGAGACTTCGACTGGCTGACCAGTCGGCAGAGCCGAGAAGCCAGCAGCCAAAGATGCAGTCTCTGCCAAAGTCAAGGCTGGAGATCCCTAGGACCGAGATCACTCTCAATCCCAAGAACGTCTTCGCCAAGACGAAGAATCTCTTGGTTCCTTGTCCTTTTTACAGGACCGGAAGACATGACAGCCCGATGGTCCTTGATGGGGAGAGACTGGCACATCTTCGAAAGGAGCCCGAGAAGGTGGAGCCCAGATTGAGTGGGACAAAAATCAGCTGAGAGGAGAGCTCCGCGGCCCACGCCGCCTCTTCCTCAAAGGCCTGCATTTGCTCTAACTGCTCGGCAGACCCCGGAGCCGCGGAGACTGCCCACTGGGCCTCCTTTGATTTAACTGGTGGATTCCATTTTTTGGGCCTGCCCAGCTTGAGTCGTGCAAGATGATCGTTGAGAACATTCGGATGAAAAGCAAGACACATCTCGCAGGCCTGAGTGTCATGGCCAACACCCAAACAGTAGACGCACGAGATATGCAGGTCTGTACACGACATCTTCTGGCCGCACAGGAACCGGCGGAAACCGGGGGAAGATTTATCTTCCATGATCGAGAAACAAAGATCGCAATTGCTAACTTGAATGAACTTAATCTTCAGAGAATCCGAAGGAAATGAAGCCAGGGTCTACAGAACGTGGGAGCAGAGCGGAGGCAATCTGAATCTTCCAGCGAAAAGGAAGGTCTGGCATCCTGGGGCAGAACCGAGGGTTATATCATCTGGGTGGCTGGGAGGAGCCAGCTTTAAGACCTTCTGGCAAGAATAAAAGAGGAAAGGGACATGCCAAGAAGTGTGGATGAACAACATATCCACGTCCCTAGAAAGAGTGGTTTTGAGACCAAAAGGGGGAGATTTAGACCTTAAATTGATACAGGGGAAGTCCTTTTTCGATCTACACCTTAGGAGCATTACACAGACCTGGTCTAAATGACAAAGCTGAGGATCCTTAAATGCACCAAAAGATAAAGTCAACAAATAAAAAAGATAAAAATGCATTGTATTATGTATAAAACAAGGCCTCCTTGAGGCGGCTTACTACCAACTCATATCATGCATTGCTTTAGCTACCAATTGTACAGGTCTTAACCGCTCATTAGGTAAATATGTCGATAGCTCTACCCTGTTTTAGCTACCAAATGTATAGGCATTAACCAGTGCTCATTGTACTTATACTCTGTATGATTGGTCACCCACATTTATTCTATGTATGTACTGTATGAATGTGTCCGTTTTATTCTGACATGGAGCCTTTGGAAATGAGTCTTATGACTCAAAGGGTTGTAATTCCGATTTCCTAAATAAAAATAAGAATAGTCTCTCTCCCATGTTGCTCTCACTTTATCTGTTCTCTCCCAGCATATAAAAGAAGAAATAATATGTCTACCTCCAGCACTGTCTGCAAGATGTTGGAAGAACCTTAAATATAACAAATGTGTAACAGTAATTCACAACAGCAGATTTTTTAGAAATTAATGGTGTTTTATTTTATATACCTTTTTTATGTAAATTATGGATCTGTAACTTTTCATTAGTTAAGTTATTTAAGCAATAAGGCACGACAAGGTGTGTGTTATCGTGTAATAAAGTCACTCCTGGGGTGGGTTGAAGCACGAGGTGAAGCACAGTGCTTCCACCACCCCAGGAGTGACGTTATTACACAATAACGCACACCTTGGAGTGCCTTATTGCAATTATACAATGGCTCGATGTTATAGAAAACAAAAAATATAAATAAAAATGTTTTTAGTAGATTTTTAGTGAGGCAGTGTATCTGTTTCTTAAAAAAAAAAAAGTAGCTCATAACAATCATCCAAAAATTCAATACAGTGATGTTATTGTGTAATATCACTGTCTCAGGCACACTTTGACCAATCAGAGTCCAGGAAATGTTCTTGCCATTGTATAATGTTGGTTAGCACTGAGCACTTTTAAACTTGTTACACACATGTGCAAGTGTATGCACAGAATGGTGATACTGTGTCTTTAACTGCACCTTTTTAAAAAACACCTGGTGATGAACTGGTCATCCTCCGGATGATGCATTAGTGTACGAAACTGGTAGGGGCTTCAGCAGCTACCTGTGTGGGTGCTTGTTGTGGTATGTAATTTTTAAACCTCATTAAAGATGCCCTTTTGAAGTTCAGTGGAGTGGTGCTGATTTTCCCTTTCTCTGTATGCTACTGTTACCGTGCAGACTCCTGGCCGGTGGAACTGTTTTTGCTCTTTTGTGTGCACAGGAAATATAGCCTGGCATCCGAGCACCACACATGGGTGACCGGAGGGAAGGCACTACCCAAGCACCAGGAAACCACGAATGATGCGGCCGGACAGACTGCCGATGGTAGAAAGAGAGGGGAGTAGCAGAAAGACCCCTCACAAGCCAACATCCCTCCGGGGTTAAGAAGGAGCCCCCAGAGCAGCAGCAGATCCCAGCCTGGGGAAGCCCAGTCCAGACAAGGGGCTGAGGGTGCTGGGATAGGCAGGGGACGCCGAACGCAAGCCCCTATGCGCGACTGACTGGGGAGGTAGTGGGCACTCCAGATAGAGCAAGTGTGCTGCAGATCACAGGTCCAAGAGACCACCCAACTAGGGAGGCATGGGGCACCACCGTTGGGACCACAAGGCCCCCACTGCAAGATGAGGGAAGAAAGACGATGGTGGGGCAAGGAACACCATCGCAGACGGGCCAGGATGGGGGAGCGTATGCATGAACTCCCACTGGCCAGACCCCTCCCACTAGAATAACGGGGACGGACACGTCCGAAGGCACCAACCTAGGAATCGAGACCCCCGATACCCTGCCTGAACTTGGGAGGTCCAAAAGGCACCTGCAGAGAAAATCACCCCTTAGGATGCAAAGGGACGAAGCTGAAAATGCCATGGCGGTAAAAGAATCCTCCTACTGGACAAATCCCCATCTCCGTGAACTGCAGGGAGGATGTGGCAGAAGTCGCAGTCCGTGGTGGGTCTCCTCCCTACGCCGTCCCTCAGATGCAGGAAAAGGAGCTGACAGACACTGGTGAAAAAAAAGTCAAAATTACCAGCCACTAGGCAAAAATACCACCTGATTAAAATCTGGGGGAGGTCTGAAATAAGAACCAAAGTCCAGGGGCAGGGCGGAGGTTACAGGATGCCTGGCCGCAGAAAGAGCCCACCAAAACCGATCCACCGAGACCACCATGGGAAGCTGCAAAAAGGAGAGCCCCGCTGTAAGAGTCAGAGAAAAAGACAATAGAGGAGTAACAGAGAAAAAAAATAAAAGGGATTACTGAAAACTAGAATACAAAATGCAGACTGTGTGTTATGAAGCTCCCGTGGAGGCCCAATGAGCAGTGGTTGACGATGGGAAAAGAACGGAGAGGGGCCGCTGACGCATATATATTGCTGGTAATGTCACACATCCTCGTGGGAGGCCCCTAGTGAACTGCTGCAGAAATGTTTCCATGTGGCCCTAGTGCCTGATGGTGTTAAGTTCCACAGATGTGACCCGATGAGATATCCCCAAAGAAGATCTGTACACCACCAAGTCCAAAAATAAATGTCATGGGGGCGGGGACTGATGCATCTGGAAATCAGCTGTTACTAGCTCAGCATGTCTTTCCTGGTGAAACTTTTGAAGTAAATTGGGTGGGATGCCCCTAGTTGCAATAATATACCTACAGTATGACCACAAATACCACGTTCAAAGCAGTATGTGTCCCTGAACCTCTGACTTCAGCCAGAGACTCCTGATCAACGAGCAAGGGTCCAAAAACGCACCAATATACTGCCATAAACCATTTTATTGACATACTGGTGTATTTTCATATAAAGCAGTTTTTTTCTGGGTGTGACACACCAAACAACATTAGTGGGACCCCTGAAAACAAACAAGGTGGAAGGGATCCCAGACCCATCAAAACAATTTTCTAGCAGAAACTCTGTTTTTTTTTGCCAGGAGTTTATACAACTGTAACAAACAAAATAAAAAAAAAACACCACAGCATTCTGTTCAAAATGAACTCACTGTAGTTAAAGTGTCTGGTCTTCCTACATTAAACTGGCAAGAAAAAACAATATCCTTTCTGGTCTGCTACCTACGTCATTACAGAGAGGGATTAACAACGTGCCATGAATCAGAAAATTCACCACCTTGTGAATCTGCACAGAACACCACCTACAAAATGGCCTCTAATTTTAGGGCTACAGGAAAAGGACAGTGTAAGAGCGCTACAAACAGAATCTACCTGAAACAGTGCTGAAGCTACTACCAGTAAAAGTGAGCTTTTTCAACCTCTGAAGACAGACTGTAGTATTTTGCTGATGATTTAATGCTCCATTTAAACAGATTGTCGGCATGACCTAATGGTAATACCCAATTCTTCAACTAAACGGACTGCTAAATTTGGAGTGTAGTAATTAATTCCAATCTTAAAAAACACACACAATAACAACCATTATTAATATATACTGAAATGCATCAACTTTTTTATATGTTATGGACTTATGGAAATTTTTAAATAACAAAACCTAGTTCTTGTTTAAAAAAAAAAAAAAGGTTCTCTTAACAAAAGTACATCCCTCTGAAGTCCACCTACCTAAAAGTGCAGCAAAGATTGAAAAGCGATTTGGATTTAGGTCCAGTTGCTTAGCAACTTCATGCATCAGGTACTGGTTGGTCGTGAGACTTTTCCCATTGCGGCTCAGTTTCAGGGCATGAGCACTGAAGTAGTATGGAATGTTGCACAATGCATAATCAGAGTCGTACGCAACCAAACCATGGAAACCATTCTCTCTGCAGAATGCAATCACTTCCTGATGGTGATCCTCTATGCTTTGTGCAACCTTTAGGACAAAAAAAAAAAAGACATATTATAGACATTTTCTATCATTATAAATGTATCTTGTAAACAGGCCAGAAAACTGAAACATACATTTCTTATGAAAAGATGCACTACTTTGAAGGGATTATAAACCATATTTACATTTTTTTAATATAACCTAATTTGGGCATGTGTGAACTGGGTTTTCTAACTCCAGTGTATTGTGTGTCTACTGAAATAGTCCTTTTTTTTTTTATCCAGATTTAGGGTCTCCAGTTAATGGTGCCTTTTTTTCCTGCTCAATATTTATGTTTAATTACTTATCAGTGTTGGAGTCCAGTGACAACAGCTGAGCTGAAGTCTACCATGAAGCTTTCACTCAACTGATGTCACCAGGACTGCCAACTGATAAATTAATATTAGACGGAGAGGAAAAACAGCATAAAAAGGGGTCCCAAATATGGAAAAATAGGGAAACACAGAAACATAGACTTTGACAGCAGACAAGGACCACTTGGCCCACCCAGTCTGCCCATTTCCCCACCTACTGGATAAGCTGCACATCCTAGTTAACTAACAGTCTATTTCTTCCTAACCCCCACAAGAACTGCCTTATGTCTGTCCCATGCATTCTTGAATTCTCCCAGTTTTAGACCCCATAACCTCCTCAGGAAGGTGGTTCCATGCATCCACCACCCTCTCAGTGAAAAAATACTTCCTCACATTGCCCCTGAGCCATCCTCGCTCTATCTTCAAATTGTGTCCCCTTGTTCTTGCACATCTCTTTCTGAAAGATGCTATCCTCTTGGACTTTGTTGATTCCACTGAGGTACTTAAAAGTTTCAATCATGTTCCCCCATCCTCAAGGGTATACATATTAAGCTCCTTTAGTCTCTCCTCGTATGGCTTCTCTTGCAGACCCTGCACCATTTTAGTCGCCTCCTCTGGACTGCCTCCATCTTGTCTATGTCCTTCCGGAGATGGGGTCTCCAGAACTGCACGCAGTACTCCTGCTGGGGTCTCACCAACTGTCTGTACAGAGGGGTAACAACTTCCTGTTTTCTACTGGTGATGCCTCTCCCTATACATCCCAGTATCCCCCCCATCCCTCCCTACTGCCTTCTCACATTGCTTGCTAACCTGAAGGTTATCTGATATGATTACCCATAGGTCCCTTTCCATTTTTGTTGTTGTTACTACCTCCCCCCTATTGCATACTCTTCCCCTGGGTTTTTGTTTCCCAGGTGCAGTATTTTGCATATCTTTGCATCGAATCCAAGCTGCCATACTTCTGACCATTCCTCCAACCTTTCCAAGTCCCTTCTAAGGTTCATACTAAGGTTGGATGAAGGAGCTAGTAGGCCAAAGCCCATAATGCTCCTATACTAGGCCATAGAATAGAATGTTAAGTCATACCCTGACATAATTAAAGTGTCAAGACGATGTTTGAAAATCTCTTTAGTATTACTAGTAGCCATGTCAGATGGGAGTCTATTCCAAGGCCCAATAATTCTTACAGTGAAAAAACACTTACGATTATTATGTTTGAAGGATTTACCCTCTAGTATTGAGTACTGATTTTTTGAAAGAAAAACCTAATTTAGACATGATATAAGGGTCGGGATGATGTCATATAGAAGGCGAAGGTCACCTCGAATAAGTCTAATAGTAAAAGGCATGAATTTCAATGTATCCAACCTAGACTCATAAGATAAAAATTCAAGTCCAGAAATTTTTTTAGTATATTTAAGCTGTACCCTTCAAGAGAATAATTATCTGATTTTTTGAAAGGACACCACACCCCCTTGTGTATCAACCGTGTTGCAGATCTTTGTGTCATCTGCAAAGAGGCATACTTTTCCTTCCAGTCCCTCTGCAATGTCACTTATAAAGAAATTAACAAGGACTGGACCCAGTACTGAACCCTGTGGTACCCCACTAGTAACCTCCCTTTCTTCACAGGGGACTCCATTTACAATTATCTTCTGTGTGCTATTGTTCAGCCAGTGTTTTACCCAGGCTACCACCCTGGGACCCACTCCCAAGCTGGCTAATTTGTTTATTAATCTTTCGTGTGGGACTGTATCAAATGCCTTGCTGGAGTCTAGGTAGGCCATGTCCACAGCCTCTCCCTGGTCTACTACTTTGGTCACCCAGTCAAAGAAATAGATTAGATTCGTCTGACATGACCTTCCCGCTGTGAATCTGTGCTGCCTTGGGTCCTGTGCCCCACTGGCCTCTATGTACTTAATAATTATTTCCTTCAGAAGTGATTCCATCATTTTCCTACCACAGAGGTCAAACTGACAGGACTGTAGTTTCCGCCTCTGTCTTGCTCCCACTTTTGTGAAGGGGAATCACATCCGCCCTCCTCCAGTCCTCAGGTACCACCCCGTCCTCCCATGATTTGTTAAAAAGGGTAGTCAGTGGTGTCACTAGTTCTCCCCTTAATTCTTTTAGAATTCTAGGGTGAATCCCATCAGGCCCCATTGCTCTGTCCGCCTTCAGTTTTAGGAGTTCTTTTCCAACCCTTTCTTCTGTGAAAGGACTGAGATCGACCCCTCCCCCCCCATCCAGAGTGCTTCTGTTAATTTGATTAGGTAACTCCCCCTCCTCCTCTTTTGTGAATACTGAGCAGAAGTATTCGTTCAGTATCCCTGCTTTTTCACTGTCCCTCTCTGCCCACCCACCGTCCATTCTATTCATCCTCACTATCCCTTCCTTCTTCTTTGCTCCCTAATGTACATATAAAAGGTTTTATCCCCCCTCTTAACCGAGTTGGCTATCTTTCCTCAGTTTGGGCCTTTGCTATTCTGACTGCCTTCCCTGCTTCCTTCTGCCTTAACTGGTACAATTCTCTGTACTGCTCCTTCTGTGTTTCCTTATACTTCCTAAATGTTATCTTTTTCTCCCTAACCTTCTCCGCCACCTCTTTTGAGAACCATAGTGGCTTTTTCTTTCGTTTTCATTTATTTGCTTCACACAAAGGCTTGTTGCCTCTGTAATGGTAGTTTTGATGTTTCCCTATTGTTCTCCACCCCTCCTTCTTGCCTGTTTGCTAGTGCTTTTCTAAGGCACTCTCCGATTTTGACTAAGTCAGCCCTCCTGAAGTCCAGTACCCTCACTTTTGTATGGCTTGACTCTGCAGCGGAGTTTATCGTGAACCACACTGTTTGGTGGTCACTTGTTCCCAGATGGCTACCCACTTCTAGATCAGAGATTCTCTCACTGTCCCCATTTGTGAGTATGAGGTCTAAGACTGCTCCCTCCCGAGAGGGTTCCAACACTAGCTGTCTAAGGCATGCCCCCTGTAGGGCATCGAGAATGGCCCTGCTCTTGGATGCGTCTGCAGCAAAGGTGCTCCAGTTAACTTCTGGCATATTTAGGTCCTCCATCAACAATATCTCCCCCTTCTCTGCCATCCTAAGGGTGCCTTCTATCATATCCTTGTCCATTCCCTCCCCCCGACATGGGGGTCTGTATACAACACCCGTGCAGATTGTGGTGCCATTTCCGGTCTCTAAGGTAATCTACAGTTTCTCCTCTCCTCCCTATTTACTCTTTTGTTCCGTTGCTTTTATCCCTTCCCCTACATAGAGAGCTACTCCTCCCCCTCTTCTAACCTCCCTGTCTCTCCTGTAGGTTATGTACCCTGGTATGTTAACATCCCAGTCATGGTTCTCTGTGCACCATGTTTCTGTGACTGCCACGATATCCAGGCATCCCTCTTCCATCAAGGGACTTTCAAAACAAACACACAAAACAGTACACTGTGGTAATTAAACTAACCTAATACATGCCCAAATGTACAATTATATTTGAAAATGGAAACAACAGGGTTTATGCTCCCTTTAAGATCCTAGGGCATGACATGGGCCGACTTAAGATATATATTGTTTCTAAGTTATCGGATTCTCCTTCATAACCAAATACTCGCAAGCTCAAAGGGAGGGGGGGCCTGCTGCTAAGGATTTTTCAAATATTAGCAAAACAGCTAAAATATCAAGATTTAAAAGCATTATTATCAGTATCTACTTCTCTTTTCAGTTTTATTGTATGTTTCACATACAACTGTTAGGTTATTTGGAATTTAGATGTTTTAAAACAGTAGTATTTAGTTATGAAGAAAAAGGTCGTCCAGCTCTTAGAAAACAATGGGAAGCCCAGGGGTGAGGACAGCCAGCTAGGAATGTAAGTACTCTCTGTTACTATTCTTTATGCAATTCATTATGCAAAAAGTTATGCAACAGAAAGCAATTGCCATTCATATGCTTTTCATTATGCAGTAGAAGTTTTAACTGAAACCTTTTTCTGGTAACAAAATAAAAAAACACTGGTGCACTCAGAAATAAAATAATTAAACTTCTTATCTTCCAGAACTGGATATGTCTACTCTGTGTATCCATTTAGAAAGGGTAGCTTTGTTTTACTTTTCTAAATAATGTGTGTCTAACTTAGTAAAGTAACTTCAAACAAACACACATTGTTACAGGGAGTGTCAGGTCACTGTTTCTATCTGGTCCAATTTACATAGCAAACATAAGCGCTCCCTGTTTTTGAAACCTGCACCCTCACTGTACATTCTTAACACAAGTGCTTTCTTTTACTTTATTTTAATTCAGTTTTCTTACTTTGTCTTTCCTGCATTCGTGAATTGTAGTGTTTGGCTGCTTCCTAACTTGCAAGTCTACCACATACAAATATCCTGCTGCAAGATTGGCTGCTGGTTGTGAGGGACAAGGGACAAAGAAAAACAATACATAATAAGGCGCTACTGTGCGAATGTGCGCACTACCACAGGGTTTTAAACAGTCCTGCATGAGCGTGCGCATAGCAGCACAGTCTTAATTAAGACTACACGTCTGTGCGCATCGAGTGGCCATAAATGCCTATTTCTACATACACAAGGTCTAACACAGCGTCTTACTAGTTATATTTCTAGCGCAAGCATGGGGGGTAACACCAGGAAACCAAAATAATGTTAAGCGCTTCAAAGGAGACACTAAACGGGTTTAGAAAGCTTTTCTAAACCTTCCAGTAAAATTATAGGGTACAGCTATCATTTCAGCTCAGCAGTAAAAAGCAATAATGCTTTTATTCCCTAAAGACAGCATTCTCTGTCTGTCATATTCTAGCAGCTTTTAAGCCTTTTATTTGAGCCTTGTTTACAGCCACATTGGGGGTACCAAGGCCAGAAGATCTGATGTAAACTAAACTGGTTCCAGTTAGTGATAGCACAGAACCTTTCCAGTTGGCCTAACTGATAAGGGGAAAAGACAGATTTACGTAGACAAAGAGAACAGGACTACAGAGGTGCTGCTGCAGCAGATTTCTGTAGAAATAAGAAAAGAAATGAACACCAGTTAACACACAGGGTCTCAACAGCCCTATGACACCATCCAAGACAAGCACCAAGATATCAAAAAGCCTTTAATTCCGCACATGTTCCCTTTCACATGCTGTACCCTGCTCATTTAATAATTACGACCTCAACTGGCACCCACGAGTTTCTCAATGCTGAAGTGGCATGTTGTGACCTTTCAAGAATCCTGCCTCACGTTTTTCTACCTTTATCTCCTCAAGCCAGCAGCTTGCTACCCAAAAAATGAAGCTACAGTCTGACTGGGGAGTGAAAGAATGTTATTTCTCCCTCTACTGCTGTTTCATTTTGCCACAGATCTTTATAAATTAGACTCTGTAATATTGCATCTTTCCCTGCTCATCCTTGCCATCTGTTCCTAAAAGTAATCTGATCAGCAACTTGGTAGACATATGGATTTTATTGGAATTCTGACTTTTTATTCTCAAACAATCAGGGGAACTTAATTTATGGACTATGCTGCCACAATATGGCAGATGAGCTACTGGTTTCTCCCCGTCTTCTTCTACCACATCTTTTTTGCAGCTCAAGAGTGACCACTGATTACTAATTGGCACAGCTACAATTGACAGTAACTGTCAAATCTGTTGACAGCTGCCTCCACATTCATCATCCCAGCGACGATGTCACAGCCCACTTGCTCTACATGGGACCTGTCTGTCAGCCAATCAGAATACAGACTGGGACATCATCATCATCATGTCTCTCACACACGCCTGTTTTGCCTCTGTACAATCACATGGTCAAGCAGCACACTCCTCGAATGTTTGACACCTATTTTGCATGATCGCACGACCAAGAAGGAAGCCACTTCAGAGGCTCACTACTCACCCGTGCATGACTGAACAATCAACAGAATCCATCTCGGAGATTCACACTCTCCATTCGCACGGCCATACAATTGCACAGGCTATCCCCTTGAATGTTTAATACAGCTGCATGTCGGACCAATCGCTGGACACAGAAGAACGAAATTTAAATACCTATAAATTTTCTTTCTCCGACAGCTGGTCTCCGGGCTTCCGTACAGATGCGCTGTACCTCCTGATGCAGATATGCAGGCAGGAACTCAGAACGCTGCAGCTAGGGATATCCAGTCCTCCATTTCCTGTTCCCACTAGTTCTTCCTAAAGCAGTCCAAATGTGGCAATACTATACGAACTTGGAAACAAACACAAGAAAATTATGCAATACTCTACCAAATGGCCAACTTTATACATTCTGGGAGGGAAGAAGCTCGGAGACCAGCCATTGGAGAAAGAAAATTTACAGGCATTTAAATTTCGTCTTCTCTTTCCTAGGCTGGTCTCCAGGCATCCATACAGATGGGATATACAAAAGCAGTACATCGCCAGATATCCTGGGTGGGAAGAATGCAAGTGCCCTTACAGGTTCACCACCACCTGAAGAACTCGGCAGCCAACGGACACCTCCACCGCGGCAGTCACACACAACTTGTAAAATTTTGTGAACGTGTGAATGGAGGACCATGTGACCGCCCTGCATAGGTCTGCTGGCGATGCTTCTCTGAAGTCCGTCCACGAAGTGGCCATAGCCCGAGTTGAATGGGCTTTCACTGGGCCAGGCAAAGGTACTCCAGCCTGATCACAGGCAGTGGTGATGACGAAACGGTTCCATCTGTCTAGAGCCTTTTGAAGCTTTTTTTAACCATATTTTGACCTGTACTTGGAATGAACAAACTACAAGTTTTTCGTATAGAATCTGTTCTTTTAAAGTACATTTTCACCACTCTTCTTCGATCCAGTGTGTGAAATTCCCCTTCCTTGCCATTTTTTGGATGCAGGTAGAAGGAAGGCAGAATCAACTCCTGGTTGCAATGGAATGGAGACATTACTTTTGGCAAAAAACATGGATCTGTTAAGAGAACCAGTCTTGAGGAAAAACAGTACACAGCTCTTTAGTGGACAAGGTGCCTAGCTCGCTGATTCTCCTGGCTGAAGCAATAGCTATGAGAAAGATGACCTTCACTGTGAGATGTATGAGGGATGCCTCCTTGAGAGGCTCAAAAGGAGCTCTGGTCAAAGCTTTGAGAACCAAATTAAGTCTCCAAGGTGGTACCGTTGGTTTGATTGGAGGGCGTTTTAATGTTGTTGCTCGTAAAAACCTCCTGACATCGGGATGTGAACCCAAAGACTCCCCTGAATCCACTAACAAGAGCACCCCCAGAGTGGAAACCTGAACTCGTAAGGTGGCTGGTTGCAGTCCTTTGTCAAACCCAGCTTGAAGAAACTGCAATAGTACATACAATGATATTGGTTGGTTCTGTACGTGTTTGGATTGAAGCTACAACAAGAATTTCCTCCAAATCCTGTAATACACTTTGGAGAACAAGGAGTGATGCGAGTACACCATCATTTCACTCACAGAAGCTATGTAGCCTAGCTTTTTGAAAGTTTCCCGCTCAATCTCACGGCCTAGAGGGACAGGTTGCTCAGACTGGGATGCAGTACCAGACCCTGATGGAGAAGGCTGGGGCTGATCTGGAAAGTTAGAGGTGGTTGCCATGACAGACGAATCAGATGTGGGAACCATGGGCGATGAGGCCATCGGGAACAGACTAGATTCAGCTCTGCCGGGTGCACAGCCACTCTGTGGAGGACTCTGGACAGAAGCGGTATTGGGGAGGGGGGAGGCATACAGGAGACTGAAGTGACCCCTGTCTAGGGAAAAGGCATCCTGAGCCACCACTAGTTCGTCCTTGGCCAGGGAGCGTAATTGCTTTACCTTGGAGTTTCGACGGCAAGCAAAAAGATCTACCCGAGGACAGCCCCCACATTCTCTGAGGACCTGGAAGGTGCTGTCCTTCAGCTCCCATTCCCCCAGTAGGACATCCTTGTGACTGAGCCAGTCTGCCGTGACGTTCTCCTGACCTGGACTGTACACCGCCCTCAGGTTTGCGAGGTGATGCTTGGCCCACTGAAACAGCAGAAGAGATTCCCTGAGCATCCACAAGTTTCTTGTGCCGCCCTGATGACTGATGTATGCCATTAATTCTCATTTGGCGTGGAAGCCCCAACTTGCGACCGCTCATGATATTGGTCCTCAGTCCTCCAATGAATGAAGGTCCTCATCTGGTGAGAAACTGGGATCTTTTGGTCCTGGTTGTGTCTCAACTGGAACCACAGTCTGAGGAGGTTTGCCTGGATGGTCACATGTGAATTAGTGCCCAGGGGACAGTATCAGCCAGAGAAACCATAGTCCCCATGAGCTGCATGAAGTCATGAGCCGGCAGCTGATGGGCCATCTGAAATCTCCCAATGAGCTTCTGCAGGTCCTTGAATTTTTTTTTCCATGGGAAACACCCTGTTCACTTGTGTCCTGAAATCTATTCCCAGATGGTTCAAGGCCAGTGCTGGAATTAAGGAGCTCTTCTTCAGGTTGTGACCAACTCGAGTGCAGAGAGGCACCGTATGATCTCGGCCACTGCTTGTACCACTTGCCAAAATGTGGTGTTCTGATGAGAATAGCGTGCAGATAAGGGAAAAGCTGTACCCTTGGCTCTGAAGTTGAGCTATGACTGTCACTAGGACCTTGGAGAAGACTCTTGTGGCAGATGAATCCCCGAATGGAAGAGCCATCCTCCCACTTTGAATCTGAGAGATTGCCTGTATGCCTCTTGGATGGGAATGTTTAAACTGGCGTTCTGCAAGTCGATAGATGCCAAACAGTCAACTTGGTGGAGCTCCCTGAAGATGGATGGCAGGGTCTCCATATAAAGGGTCTGTTGTACACAAAGCGGTTTAGAAATCTCAGGCCCCAAACTAGTCTGAATTCCCCTGAGCGTTAGGTAACAATGAAGAAAAGCGATGAGGCCCCGGTTGAATTCGGCGGTGGTGAACCCGCTTGATAGCCCCTGGTGGTAGAGGGTTTGTAACTGCCTGGAACAGTGCACATTTTATGCAGAGTTGCCCAAAATGGGCGCTGGTACCACATGAGATAATGGCGGCTCCAAATCGAACTCGATTAGCTATCCCTGGTGCATGATGTCTAAACCCATCTGTCTGTTGTGGTATTGACCTATTCCTCGTGAAAATTGGAAAGCCTGCCCCCATAGCGAGAATGGGGCCAGGCTGTGCAGCATGCACGGCTGAGCCTGGAGCTCACCAGCGATGAGCCCTACTCGAGGATGGGTTTTAAGTGTTTCACTGATGATGTTGCTCACCCAGGCCTGTCGGGCGACACTTCTGCCTCCTCTGAAGCTACACTGGTTCCGTGAGGAGAACCCAGTTTGTTTACCAGAGAAGTTCTGTTTTGCGTTTTGATGTAATTTCGGCATGAAAGCTGGTGACCTAATAACCATGACATTTCTCTGGTCTTAGACTGCAGCAAGTGCGCCAAAGCAGTTCCCCCCAACCCCGATTCTTTCACCACCACTTTGAAGGCGGAGCCAGACAGAAGATGACCTTAATGCCGTCGGGGCCTGCTGATCAGTACTTATCTCTGGTCTTTGTCTGCAGCCTGCACTCCACAGTAGTTTCCCCTGATTTACACTGCTTCTTTGAGAGTGGAGCCAAATAGTAGATAACCTTCGTAGGCAGCACTGACCAAGGGAATCTTGGAGAAGCATCTGCTTGCCAAGTGCAAAGCCAGAGGTTGTGCTGCGCTGAAGTTTGATAGCAGCGCATCTGGCTGCTGCCTCAGACACATCTGCTGAATAAACAGAGGCTAACCCAAAGAGCTGGAGCTGCTGCAGTGTCACCTAATTTTTCTCAGAATCTTCCACCAGCTGGAAGCTCGGACCTTGGCCCATGAAAGAGGGGCTCTGGCTAAGAAAGGATTAGCTGTCGCTGCCTTGAGCTAAGTTACTGAAGCTTGGAAAGTCTTAAGATGCATCCACTTTCCTGACCACCGGGTCTCATAAAGTGGCCTCTCCCTCTGCTGGACTAATAGTTTTCTTTGTCTTGGCAAGATGCGCAGAGGTGCTCCTCCTCATCAGAGGATGGCAACTTGGTTGTCTTTCGATTCGCCATCCTGCTGACCCTCTACTCCGGGGGCTTGGAGGCTGCAATTCGGAGCATGGGGGGCCCAGGGCAAATGCTCCGTTCAGTGATTCTATTAAATCTGGGGCAAATGAGGTGTGGCCAGTTTTTGGCCTTCCTGTGCGAATGTGTGCACCTCAGTCCAAGCGGCCTGCCACTGATCCGAATGAGCAGATGAGGAGGGGGCCTCCACCAGGTCCTCCGTGCTGGAGGCTGCTCCCTTCTCGCACCTCAAAACAGGGGTAGCCTGCAAAGGGGGTTAAAAAGGAGGGATTTGCCTTTTTTTGGTATCTCCTGCCCTTGGGAGGCTTGTCTGCTGACACAGTGTGGCCTAATCTCAATGTCCCTGAGAAATGGGGTCCCCTCCCTGTGAGCCTCGGGAAGCGATCCCCAGTGGGAAAGTCTGCAAAGGTAGCCAAAGGAAGAACTTTGTGGCTTGATTCCAATGCCCTTGAGGATCACCACGCTCCTAAGAACTGGGGCTTCTGTAAGCCATTATGCCCCAGTACTGAGTTGGAGGCCTTCCGAGTTATCCTTTGGGACACTCCCCGGAGAGGCTTCCCAAGTTTATTGCTGTGCTTGGAAGAAATGCTGCTTGCTAGCCCCTCTACTGCTGCTGGGGGGTATGGCGCTGTCGATGAGAAGCGCAGTCGACGACTCCAGAACAGCTAAGGGACTGTTGGCATCGACAAGTGGCTGAATGAAGTCTTCCAGCCATCAACAAGGAGATCGGCAGTTACTGAGGCTGTTAGCCCAATGAGTGGCTTGTATGAACACTTGCAGCCATGGACGAGATCGCTAGCTACTGCCGTCGATGGGGAATATGCTCCTTAACCCAATATACTGACATTGACAGGGAGTATTCTCCTTAACCCAATAAATGTATGTAGATAAGTATATGTGTGTGTGTGTGTGTATATATAGATAGATATATATATATATATATATATACATACATACATACAACTACACACACAAACTCTCCCTGTTTCTGAGGCCGGGATGTCGATCAACGGCTTTTTAGAGCTGCGAGGCATTGCAAGGCGTACTGTGCAGCAGCACGCCTGAGTGCCAAATCGCAGGGAAAACTCCACTAGGAATGTGGGCCAGTCTGTACAGCGTGCAAGGCTGAGACTGGAACCAAACACAGTTCATATTCCCTTAAAGTCTGAAGCCATCCTTCTAGATGTGCCTAGGACTCGTACCTCCTTCGGTAAACGTGCCACCTCATACACACTTCCAATTATCTGGAACCAGCTCCAGTCTATACTGAAACTCTCTAGCATTGTTTCTGTCAATCTCTTTAAAACCTTTGCTGTGACCAAATTAACAAATACCTGCAGCTGTTTCTAGTCTTTACTTGACTGTTGACTTTTATATCAACAACTCTGTTCCCCTCCCTAATTCTTCTACTTTCTAACTCTACTTACCTCTCTTTTCCTTCCCCACCCTCCTTTTACTCTTTATTTCAGTCATCTTTACTTTCGATATGCCTCCGCACTTTTCCTCCTTTTCCATCCCCCTCCTCCCTCACAAGATCCTCCCTCTCTTCTCCCTCTCCACTCCCCTTTGCACCTATCTTATACCCTTCCCTTCACCTTATGCAACCTATTGCTCTTGTTCCAACTTTTTTGGCTGTAGTTTCTATACATTTAATGATTTCTCCAGGTTATGTTTCTAAATATTACCTTTTTATGTCTTATTTTGAGCACTATGTACCACATGTACAATATACTTTTATGTATGTAATTTCCTTTCTCTGTATACGTTCCTCAGGACCTCCTTGTGAATGAGCTTGCTCAATGGGGTTTTCCTGCAATAAACCTGAATTTGAAACAGAAAAAAGAGCTTTTGTAATGCTGCACATGTCCAACGTTGAGGATATCCAAAGAGAAAAATAACAATGAGACTTACAGTCTCATGTCTTCAGCCCTGAGAGCTTTTGTCATGCTCTTCTTGTCCAACGTTGAGGATATCCAAAGAGAAAAATAAAAACGAGACTTACAGTTTGATGTCTTCAGCCCTGTCATGAGGAGACAGAGCTCTGCTACAGAGTACCAAGAAGTAAACTGGTATGCACAGGAAGTGGAGGGGAGGATATCCAGGCTTCAGAGTTTTGGTTCCTGCCTGCATGATAGCATCAGGAGGTACAGCCCATCAGTATGGAAGCCCGGAAACCAGCTTAAGAGAGAGAACAGGCATTTCTGCTGTCTAGTGCACTTACCCAGTTATCAAAAATAAATAAATAAACTTATTCAATCTTTATTTAGAGCCCTTGACCAGAAGGCTTCCCCATATGAAAACATCAGGGGAATCCAGGCAGGTCACCACAATTATAAAATCTCAACATATGCAGATGACATTCTCCTATATCTAGAGGACCCAGTCCACTCTATACTAGGGCTCAGCGGACTGTTCCGCGGGAGATCCAAACCCCTGGATCGAACCCACAATCCAGGGACCCGGATAAATATGGACTTTGTGGTTGAAGTCCAGTTCCGGGTCCGTGGAGATGCAGTTTCCCCAATTTTGTTTTCTGTTGCCATGGGGATGCCGTCAGCACGTACAGGTGGCCGGCAGCATCCAGTCAGGCAACAGAAGGTCATGTGACGCACTGACAGTGCATACTGTGTGTATGTATGTGTGTATATATATATATATATATATATATATATATATACACATATATACATACATATATATAAAATAGCTATGCTGAGTGTGCCACATGGCCCAGAACAAAGAGGAGCAGCACAGCTGAGCAGCAGAGCCAAAACATAACCTAAAAAATAAGCACTGTAAAAAAAAACAAAAAAAACAAAAAAAAAACAAGAGTTTCTCCAGTAGGAGGGATGGGAAGGGAATGGGACAAAGAAGATTTTAGGGAGGGGGAGAGAACTGATTGTGGGAGTGGGTGAAGGCGGTCCGGACTCGGGAGGAAGCATCAGGAGACAGATTGGGGAAGGAGGGAGTCAGGACTGGAGAACAGTGGTGCGGAGAGGGGAGATGCTGGCAATGCTGGCCTGGTGACTATGTGTGAGCAAGGGCAGGCTGGCAAGATCTGACTTGTGCCATTCCAGAGGGGAGAGAGTGAGACTAGTGTGGAAAGAGAAAGACTTGAGTACTGGGGGCCCATTACAGTTACAGAAAATCACAAATGAAAGGGTTTTTTTTTCCTCGGCCTCGGACAGTAGCTGTGTGTACAAAAAGGGCAGGCTAGCAAAATCTGACTTGTGCCATTCCAGATCCAGAGTACTGTGCTGCGCCCAAAAAAAAAGAGATTAGTGTTACAGAAAATACCAAATGAAAGTATTTTCCTTGGCCTCAGACAGTAGCTGTGTGTATAAAAAAGGCAGGCTGGCAAAATCTGACTTGTGCCATTCCAGATTCAGAGTGGGGGGGGGGCAGCACAGAGATTAAAGTTACTGAAAATCCCAGATGAAAGGATTTTATTCTTGCCCTCAAACAGTAGCTGTGTGTACAAAAAGGGCAGGCTGGCAAAATCTGACTTGTGCATTCCAGATCCAGAGTACTGGGGGGCCCAGAGATTACAATTACAGAAAATCCCAAATGAAAGTTTTTATTTCTTGGTCTGAGACAGTAGCTTTTTTTTTTTTTTCTCAAAAAATAATTTTTTTATTAGGACACACTTCGTCCTTAAATAACAAAGTGAATTATCTGATTAAGTTGCTGCTCTCAGAAATCGAACAAGAGGGAGAGCTCCTAAAGATTTGCCTGAGTCCGCTAACAGGAGCGCCCCTAAAGCAGACACCTGGACTCTTAAGGTAGCCCGGTTGGAGGCCCTTGTCGAACCCTCCTGAAGGAATTGAAGGATGGTAGGCAGAGACACACAGTCATCTGGTAGAGAGGTGTCTCATAACCAGAACAAGAATTTTCTACAGATCCTATAGTAAACCTTGGAGGATAAGGCCCGCCCGGACTGAATCATCATTTCTATGACAGGTGCAGAGAAACCTAACTCCTTGAGGGTTTCCCGTTCAATCTCCACGCCAAGAGGGACAGATTGCAAGGACTGGGGTGTGGCACTGCTCTCTGATGTAGCAGGTCTGGGCTTTCTTGGAACTCCAGAGGAGAATGTAGAGACATTTGGATTAATCAAGGTAACCACGATCTGCGGGGCCAGCGTGGGCAAGCCAGAATCATCTCTGCTTGATCTTGGGCAATCTTGTGCAGTACCCTTGATAAGATCGGAATTGGAGGAAAGACATACAGAAGATCGAACTGACCCCAGTTGATGGTGAAGGCGTCCTGTGCTATGGCCCCCTCGTCCTTGATGACAGAGAGCAGAACCGAGGAACTTTGCAATTTTTTCAGCAGGCGAAAAGATCTACCTGCGGGTAGTCCCACTGCGCCGTGATGAGTTGGAAGGCGCTGTCCTTGAGCTCCCAATCGCCTGGCAGGATGTCCTTTTGATTTAGCCAATCTGCTGTGACATTTTCTTGACCTGGGATGCATATACGGCCCTTAGACCCCCCAGGTTGTCTTCTGCCCACTGAAAGAGAAGAAGAGTCTCTTACAGTATCCAAGAGCTCTTTGTGCCTCCCTGGAGGTTGATGTTAGGCCACTGTTGTCTGATTGTCCGTGAGGATGAGAATGTCCTGGTGGGAAAGCTGTGTCTTGAACTGCTGCAGTGTCCGCATCTCCAGCACACTAATGCTGTAGCGAGACTCCACCAGTGACCACTTGCCCTGTGCCGAGAGCTGTTCCGAATGCGACCCCCAGTCCCGGAAGCTGGTATCGGTGGTGACTCATCTGGTGAGGGTGTCCCAGTTTGAGACCCCTCATGATGTTGCCCTGCTGGGTCCACCATATCAGAGAGTCTTTTACCTGGCGAGATACCTGAATCCTGTGGTCCACTGTGCCCCTTGACTGGGACCACTGCTGGAGGAGGCCTGACTGAAGAGGTCGCATGTGGACTAGCACCCAGGGAACAGAGTCTGCCAGGGAGACAATCGCCCTTATGAGTTGCATGAAGGAGCAGGCCGGCAGTGATTGAGCTGCTTGGAATTTGTAGATGAGTGCCCTCAGTTCCTTGAATTTTGACTCTGTGGGAAAAACTTTGTTCTGGATTGTGTTGATGTTCACCCCCAGATGATTCAGAGACTGTGACAGTCGCAGGAAGCTCTTCTTCTGGTTGATTACGAACCCCAGAGAGGAGAGGCACTGAGTGACCTCTGTCACTGCCTGGACTGCTTGATCGTATCATGGGGCTTTGATGAGAATGTCATCCAGGTATGGGAAGAGCTGGATCCTTGCATTTGGAGATGAGCGACCACTGTCACCAGGACTTTGGAGAAGACTCTGGGGGCTGTGGACAGGCCTATGGGCAATGTCGTGAACTGAAAATGGTGATCTTCCACCTTTGAACCTGAAGAGTTGCCAATGTGTCTTCCGGATGGGAATATGCAGATAAGCATCTTGTAAATCTATTGAGGACAAAAAGTCCCCCTGATGGATTTCTTGGATGATGGAGGGCAGGGCCGCCATCTTGCATATTCTGTGACAAAACCATTTAGAAACTTGAGATCTAACACTGGCCAGAAACCTCCTGAGCGTTTTGACACTATGAAGAATAGGGAGTACACTCCTCTGTTCCTTTCTGGAATGGGGACTTGCTCAATCGCTGTTGCCTGTATAAGATCTGTAATCATTTGCAGGGTCACTGTTTTTTTTTACTGGGTTGCTTGAGTGGTGTGGACCCATTTCTCGAAAAAGCTGGAAAGCCTGCCCCCAACACGAGGATGGGTCCGTGAGTCCTCACTGTGATTTTTTGGAGTCACCCCCATCATCTCGGGAGCCTCCCCCATCACCCCGGAAGCTGCGTTGGTTGCACGAGGTGAACCAGGATCGTCTGCCTGGAGTTGACTTATTCTGATCCCTGGGACGATTTGGGGCACGAAAATTCTGTTTGGATCCTGAAGCCCAGGGCCTGGTCTTTCCCCGGGATTGCGGCACTCACATTTTTGAGGTTTTCCCCAGATTCTCTGACCGCCTTCTTTAGAGCTAAACCAAAAAGACGACCTCCTTCGTAAGGGGCATTTACCAAATGCATCTTCGAGGAGGCATCCACCTGCCAAGCCCGTAGCCATAAGCTGCATCGAGCCAAGGTCTGGTAAAACATAGCTCTTGCAGCACACCTGACTGCCTCCTCCGATACGTCGGCCAAATTGGCCAAAGCTAGCCCCATTAGCTGCAGTTGCTATAAAATGGATTTATTCTTCTCAGACTCATCAGCAAGCTGGAATGCCAGATCAGTGATGCAGGAGAGAGCAGCCCGAGCTGAGAAGAGGTTAGCTGTAGCTGCCTTGAGAAAGGTTGCCGTGGACTGAAAGGCTTTTTTTTTTTTTTTTTTTTTGAGGTGTCCACTTTCCGATCCACTGGGTCCCACAGGGACATTCCACCCTCTGCTGGGATAACTGTTTCTTTTGTGAGGTTTGAGATTAGAGGGTCTATCCTGGGACAGTCTAGCCATCTCTCCGAAGGTTTCTTGTCGAATTTCAGTAGTCTGGTTAGGCGGCGAGGGACAGGGAAAGAACGATCTGGTCCCTGCCATTCTTCCTTTAAGAGGTCCTCTATGGCCAGACGGATGGGAAAAGCAGTCGCTGGCTTTGAAGCCAACATGAGCCTGAATGCTGGCTTCGTTCGCTTGGGTTCTGGAGAAGATGAACTCAGGTGGATCTCATCTGACACCTTTTTAATAAAAAAATCTAGGTCGTCCAACTCAAAGTTTCTGGCTGGGGAGGAGTCCGAGTCGGAATCCGAGTTTGGGACTTCCCCCTCCTCTGGACATGAACAGCCAGACCTTGAGGGCGACCTGTCCCGTCTGTGCTTCCCATGGGTTGTCTCCCTGGATCTGGATCTACTCCTGGCTCTGGGCCTCCTCCTGTCGCATCATGAGGAGCATCCTCATCAAAGGATGGGGAGGGGGTGCGTTTGTGGGAGGCTTTCCTATGGGTCCTGTGCTCCGGAGACTGTTGAATTATGTCAAAATATATGGGGTTGAGGGCGAAGGTCCTATTCAGTTTCTCTACTGGCTCCGGGGCTAGAGCCCTAGCAGAGTGGCAGCGCCCCTCTAAGGTGGGAGACTGCCCCCAACCCATGGGCTGGTTTTGTAGATCCTGAGATTCGGAGGTGGACGCCTCGTCCAAGGCTGGTGACATTGTACTGTCGCATTTGACACACAGAGACCCTGCAAATGTTGCCAGCAAGGGTGTTCTGCACTTGTGGCACTTTCTGCCTCTGGGGGGGGTCTGTTCGATTTTGCTGAGGACATGTTCACTATTTTAATATATTTTTACTGTATTTGAATCCTGGGCTTGAAAACTGTGTGTTTTGTCCAGTCCCTTCAGAGCTTCGGTGCCCCCTATAAAGATCCGTCGACGAGCTGATCAGGTGATGCTCGTCGACAAGTACAGCAATGTTCTGCCCCCTTTTACACTCCAAATGATCTGCCTCTCCGCCTGCCTAAACAGCATGAATGCTCCCACGTTAGTTGCCCAGCATCAGAGAGCCCGATAAGCCCATGCAGCTCTCCGACTAGCAGGCGCGATGGTCTAAGCCTTCAGTGACTGTCGACAGGAGAGAAGCTCCCGCATCCGTCACCCAGCAGAAATCCCTGCAGTGGTGCTTGTCGATATGAGGTTGCTGCCGAAAACTCCTGGGAGTCCTGAGAGCCACATGCTGCCCAGTCTGTAATAGTGCTGTTCATTGGTCCCAGTCAACGCCGGGACTGCCTCCTCGTTGCTCTGGAAGGGGGGGCTCTTAGCGCGGGAGGAAGGGCTCATTGCTTCAGAAGCATGTGGATGGCGAGAGGGAGCAGGGAGCCAGTCTGTGCAGCTTGCAAGGCTGAGACTTGGGTCCCTGCGCTAGCGCTCAATAGTGCTGCTAATTTTGTCCAAAAATAGAAACAGATGCACACTCACTGATGAAGTCTTCGGCTCTGTCACTCCTGTGACAGAGGTCTTGCAGAGCTCCTACCACTAGACAGGCAGGAAGTAAACTGCCGTCTGGAGGAAACAAGCAGGAGGGTATAGCCGTCCTGCACAAGTCTGTATGCTTCCTGCCTGTCACGTGGTCCCAGGAAGGACCTCCCAGAAGTGATGAGTCCGGAGACCAGCTTTAGGAGAGAGAAAGGGCAGGCTGGCAAAGTCTGACTTGTGCCATTCCAGATCCAGAGTACTGGGGGGCCCAGAGATTACAGTTACAGAAAATCCCAAATGAAAGTTTTTTTTCTTGACCTCAGACAGTAGCTTTTTTTTTTTTTTTTTTTAATTAGGACACACCGTCCATAAACAACAACAAGGTGAATTATCGGATTACAAATTACAAATCAGGAGATGAAATGGGAAGAACTCCATAGTCAACATACTATAGTTACTTTTAAATACAGGTATATCCCGATAACATGAAAGCATTATTTCAAGTTGATTTACTAAAGTCATCTTTTGACCAGTCTTCACATTTTTTATTGTATAATTTCCAAACAGAATCGTAGTCGATGAAAGTCATTATTATACAAGGCACTTAATGAAGTTGTTTCCACTTTATTACTGGAAATCTGGAATGAATCTCTGTCGACTTCCAGTATTTTAAGATAAGCCTTTTAATAGCTATTGTATTAGCTTTAAGAATAGGTCTAAAATTGTTATTAACTCTAAAAGGGCTATACATTTCTAAAAGTAAATTCAAACTAGTGTCCCAGTTATCTACTTGAAGGCCGAGTTTTCTCAGAAGTCTGAAAGACTGGTCCCGCCATCCTTTACTACAGTTACTACACATTGCCAAAACATAGGTATATAATCAGCATCCAATTGTTTACATGACCAGCACTGACTTGAGTCCCTTAATTTCATTTTGTATAGCCAGGATGGAGTATAGTAAACTCTAAAAAGAATTTTGTATTGAATTGACTTATCTCTTGTTGGCTTATAACTATGAATTTGGGCTAATGCCAAAAACCATTGTTGTTCTGATATAACCTGTTTTGTCTCTTTCTCCCACTGTAACACTGTATCTTTATGTATCTTAAATGCAGTTGATTAAAATTTAGAACTTATCCATGGGTATAGTTTAGACCTTTTTTTATGGGATTAAAAATGTTTAAGTTCCTGTTCTAGAAGGTGGTTATTAGGTGCTCGTTCCCATCTTTGATAATCTTTTTTGTATATAGAACTAATTTGATTGAAAAATAAAAAGCCAGAGTCTTGTAGTTGAAATTTGTATTTAAAAGAATCCCAGGATAGCTTTATTCCATGTGAATATATGTTTTCCCATTTTGTAATACCTTTTTGAATCCACTGTATATTATGTAATATCTTTCCTTGTGAAGTATATTTAAGGTTCCTCCAGATGTTATTTAATGGGGAATTAGTGCCTGTCCAGTTAGAGCTTTTTAAGAACTTCTGTGGAATCCAGCACAGATTATTGATAATACTGCTCTCAGATTTTTTCCCTGCTGAAGGTGAAAAAAGTAAATTTGATATTTACTGATTCGTTCCTTAAAATGTGTCAGGATAATATGGTTTTCCCACTGTAAATCTATATCCGTAAATGCCCAATTAATTATTAGTTTAGTAATGAATAATAACATATTTGAATGTCTGGGCATGCTAAGCTGCCCTTTTCCTTAGGTAAACATAATTTGGCCCACGAAATGCAAGGCGTCTTACTATTCAATATAAAATTGCTAAACAGCCTATTGGTTTTTTTAAACCACTGAGCTGGTATCAGATATACTATAGACTGTAATTTGTATGAGAGGGTAGGAATAGCTGCCATTTTTATTAATTATATTTCCCCCATATAGATAAATGCAGTTTACTCCAGTTTTGTAGTTGAGCTTTTACTGTACTATATAGAGGTTAAAAATTCTTACAGTACCAATCATGAGGTTTATTTGCGATAAAAATTCCTAAATAAGTCATCCCCTCGGATTGTACTTTAGCTTTTATTATATTTTGAAAGTCATCTAACTGAGAGATATTAAAAGAGATCATTTCCAACTTAGTTTCATTTATTTTATAGCCGGCTATCCTAGAGAATCTATTAATTAACATCATAAGTTATGTAAAGCTTTGCACTGGATTCTGTACCAGAATTAACAAATCATCTTCATATGCATTATATTTTATTTCTAAGGAGGCTATTTTAATACCAGAAATGCAATGACTGGTCTGTATTTCTTTTAATAGTAATTCTAGACCTATTATAAATAAGGATGGAGATAACGGGCAGCCTTGTCTTACCCCCCCCCCCCAAAAAAAAAATAAATTAAATGATTTAGAAAGATGACCATTCATTTTCAATTGGGAATAAGGTTTATTATAGATTGTCTATATATACCCTATAAACAACAGAGGGAAGTTAAAAATTCCCATCGCCTGGAATAAGAAAGTCCATTCCATCATGTCAAAAGCTTTGGTAGCATCCAAAGCCAGCAGCAAAGCTTGAGTGCCTGAGTCCAGAAGATATTCTGTTATGAACAGTAGTTTAATAAGGCCAGAATGAATGCACCCATCTGGAAAAAATTCAGACTGATTTATGTCAATAATGGAACCCATAATAGCCTCTTGTTCAGAATTTTTGTATAAATCTTACAATTTATATTTAATACCGCTATTGGTCTACAGGTTTTTTTTTTTTTTTACAAGTCTTTGCCTTGTTTGGGTATTAAAGAAATAAATGCCTGACTAAAGGAATCTGGAAGACTGTTTTGTATTTGTATTTGAGGTTAAAAAGAAGTTTTAACAAAGAATTTATTACTGAAGCAAAGATAACAAAATTCTAAAGTAAAACCATCTGGGCCTAGACATTTGCCTTTTTTCATAGTATTAAGTACCTTTATTATTTCTGTATCAGAAATTGGTTCTGTCAAACATCCCCATTCTTCTTCCCCAATTTTCGTTTGACAATATTTTCTGCAAATGGGCCATTTCTGCCTCAGTCCGATTACAGCCCGATCTGTATAAGTTTGTATAATAATCAAAAAGGAAAAATTACTCACCTTAGTAACGTTGTTTCTTCTAGTGGAGTCTTGCTATATTCTGACTTATGCAGTGAGTCCCAACCTTCGAACTGCCCCGGAGATGAGAGTTAACTTTCCATGCCAGGCATGGAATGCTGAGCTCGAGCTCGGTTGAGACTCTGTCTGTTGCTGTTTAAACTCAGACCATCAGATCTTTACGAGCTAAACTCACTAAGGTCCTGTGTGGAAGCTGTAAACCTACACTAGCCAACTGGCTACTAAACATAAAACACATTTTTTGGTCCCAAAACAAAGACTCAAGTCAGGAGACCCAAAAATGAAAAACACAATACCAACTCACCCCAAGAAAGAAGGGGTGAAAACAAAAAGGTGGGCACCTACTAAGTGCCAACACTGCACTGCCCACCCACATCCCAAAAACAGAGGTTCTGAGAGGGGCAGGCAGGGAGGTCAGAATATAGCAAGACTCCAAGAGAAGAAACAACATTACTAAGGTGAGTAATTTTTTCTTCAAACACCATGAAGTCTTGCTATATTCTGACATATGCAGACTACCAAGCAGTACCTCCATGGAGGAGGGACAGAACTTACTTAGGAGACAGGCTCTGAAGCACAGCTGTGCCAAACCGAGAATCACTCCTAGCCTGGATGTCCAGGGAGTAATGCTTGGTAAAAGTGTGAACTGTTTTCCAGGTAGCTGCTGGACATATCTCTAGAATAGGGATGTCCCTGGCTGCAGCCAGGGAAGCAGCTGTACCTCTGGTAGAGTGAGCCCTCAGGCCTGAGGGAGGAACCTTACCCAGTTTCTCATAGCAAAATTGGATACAAGAGACAATCCACCTGGCAATGGATCTTTTAGTGGCAGGTTTCCCTTTACCAACCTCACCATAAGTGAGGAATAGTTGGAGGGAGTCAAACCTGTGACCCTTGGTACACTCTATGTAGTAGCTAAGGGCTCTTTTGACATCCAAACTGTGCAGCCTCCTCTCACCAGAGGAGGAATGGTCAGTGAAGTACACTGGAAGAGACATAGATTGATTAAGGTGGAAATCTGAAACCACCTTAGGCAAGAACTTCCTGTTAGTCCTGAGGACCACCTTATCTCTATGAAAGGAGATAAAATCAGGCTCCACTGACAAAGCTTGTAATTCACTTATGCGCCTGGCAGAAGTGATGGCTACCAGAAACACAGTCTTCCAAGTCAAGTAATTAAGCTCTGCTGAAGATAAAGGCTCAAAGTGGGGTTGCATAAGCTGAACAATGCAAACATTGAGGTCCCAGGCAGGGGCAGGGTCCCTGAATGGAGGGTTGGTGTGAAGCAATCCCTTGAAAAACTTGGAGAATACAGGGTGAGCTGAAAGTGAAGAGGGCTTTCCTGCTGAGATAAAAGCAGACACAGTTGCCAGATGCACTTTCAGTGTAGCTGGTCTGAGCCCCAAGCTATTTAAGTGGACCATATAATCAAGGACTGCGGGCAGATCAGCAGATTTTGGGGAAATAAGCTTCCCAGAGCACCATATGGAAAATCTTTTCCATTTTGAATTATAAGTAGCCCTGGTGGAAGGTTTTCTAGAAGCCTTCAGGATATCCATTACACCTTGGGAGAGGTGTAAATTAGCAAACTAACTCTTCAAGAACCAGGCCTTGAGATTGAGGATTTGAGGTTCGGTGCCAAACCCTCCCTGAGCACAGGTTAACAGGTTGTAATTCCTGGGAAGGCACAGGGAAGATGGACTGCTAAGGACAGTAGGAGTGGATACCAGGGCTGTCTGGCCCAGTCTGGAGCAATCAGAATCATCTTGCAGGGTTGAGATCTGATTTTGACTAGCACTTTGAACAGGAGAGGGAAGGGGGGGAAGCATAGAGAAACTTCCCTTCCCAATTGAGAACTAAGGCATCCAGGGGGACTGAGACCAACACTGGGGGCCTGCAGCAAAAAAGGGGAAGTTGGTGATTGTCTGGGGCTGCAAAAAGATCCATCTGCGGGGTGCCCCATCCGGAAAATATCACCTCCAAGACCAGGGGGTCCAGTGACCATTCGTGATGGCCCTGGGAAATCCTGCTGAGAGCATCTGCCAGGACATTGTCCTTGCCTGGGAGGTGAACTGCCGTGAGGGAGGTGTTCAGGGAGTAGGCCACAGACCACAACTTCATTGCTTCAGTGCACAAGGCTGTAGACCGAGTGCCTCCTTGCTTGCTGATGTACCACATTGTGGTGGTGTTGTCTGTTCTGACCTGTACAACTTTGTTTCTGAACAGATTTGGAAAAAGCTTGAAGTGCTAGAAATACTGCTCTGAGTTCCAACAGATTGATATGGAGCACAGATTCCTGAGGGACCACAACCCCTGGGTGGTGAGGTCGCCATGTGAGCCCCACCCCAAGAGGAGGCATCTGTAGTAAGGATTAAAGAGTGAGACTGGTGACAAAGGGACCCCTTGTCTCAGATTGTTCTGATCCTGCCACCACTGTGAGGCCCGGATCAGGGTTCGAGTTACTGGGATCAATTTGGTCAGAGGGTCCTTCCTTTGAGACCAAAAGGCTCTCAAATGGAACTGAATGTCCCTCATCTGAAATCTTGCTCCCTGCACTACTGCTGTAGAAGCAGCCATGTGCACCAGGAGCTGTAGAAAATGCCTTGCTGGTCGAGACACCTGCAGGGTGAATGAGGAGGCCAGAGAGACCAGTGTCCTTGCCCTGTCCAGGGGAAGGAAGGCTCTAGCCTTTACAGTGTCTAGCTCTGCACCTATGAAGGTGAGGAGCTGGACAAGCTCTAGAACTGACTTTGGAAGAATGAAGGAAACCCAAAGATGAGCAGTTGCTGAGTTATCTGTAAGTGTAACTTGACTTGGTCTGGGGACTGGCCTACTATGAGCCAGTCGTCCAGGTAAGGGAAGATGGCAATCTTCTGCCTTCTTAGAAAAGCAACTACTACTGCCAGGCATTTTGTGAATACCCTTGGAGCAGAAGTGAGGCCAAAGGGCATTGCTCTGAACTGATAATGGCCTGAGGGCAGCTCAAACCTGAGGTACTTTCGATGGGAGCTTCTGAAGAGAACATGGAAGTAGGCATCCTTGAGATCCAGGGACACTAGCCAGTCCCCTGGCCTTAGAGAGGGCAGAATAAGTTCCAGAGTCACCATTTTGAATTTTGGTTTTAAAAGGTGCTTGTTTAAGTATCTGAGATCCAGGATGGGCCACCATTCTCCTGTCTTTTTTGGGGTAAGGAAGTACCTGGAATACAACCCTTTGCCCTGGTGTAGGGGTGGAACCCTTTCCACAGCTCAGAGCTAGGAGGGAGCAGACCTCTGCCTCTAAGACAAGTGCCTCTGATGGATTTGCAGGTGGAAAGGATCTGGTTCTCATCTTTGGAAACTTTTTGAAGCTGAGAACCAGTCCCTGGCTTACTACTTCCAGGACCCATTTGTCTGATGTCAGAGACTCCCAGTCCTGGACAAAGTAAGCCAGCCTGCCCCCTACAAGTAGCTGAGAATCAGCCCTGGCAACCCCATCAGGGTGCCTGTTTGGCAGGGGCTTTGGGCTGAGGGGTGGAAGCAGGTCTGCGTGTACCCCGTCTGCCTCTCCCTCTAAAGAACCCCCTCTGGGCATAAGCAGAAGAGGAGGCCTGGGCTTGGTAAAAAGGCCTATGAAAAGGCCTGCCCCTGCCCCTGGGAAGCTGCCTTTGAAGAGTGGCCTGCCTTTCCTTGGCCTGTGCACTCCTATAGGTGGTCCAATACTCGTCCATTTTCTTCATGTAATTCTCTGTTTGCTCCCCGAACAGAGAATTACCCACAACAGGAAAATCCATGACCTTAGTCTGGGTATCCTCTGACAGGCTAGTACATCTGAGCCAAGCCATTCTTCGAAGTGCCACAGATGTAGCCATGACTCTAGAAGACACATCACTGGAGTCCACTGCAGCATGGAATTGCACCATGGATGCCTCAATGCCATCAGCAGCCACCTGTTCCAGCTCCTTGGCAAGCTGGCCAGGGACCTGTTTTGCTAGGGCCATAACAGTGTCCCATCTGGATTTTGATACCTAGCAGTATAGGCCATATAATTGGCCTGTCTGAGTCCCAAGGATGCTGCCATGTACTGTTTCTTTGCCATGGCATCAATCCTCCTGGAGTCCTTGTCCGGGGGGTGTGAAGCCAAGGGAATGTTTGCCTTATCACTGGCTGCAGCCTGCACTACCCCAACAAGGCTGCATTGTTGTGTAAGAAACTCGGTGTCAGAGCCTGACAATGTATACCTCTTGTCCATTCTCTTATCCACAGGAGGTATAGTGTTAGGAGTCTTCAAAATCTTAAATGTCTGTTTCCCAAAAGATTTGTGCAAGGGAATAGACAGTCTCCTAGACTCTGGGATATCCATCATTTCCACATAGTCAGGCTCCTCCTGGTCATCCACAGCTTCTTCCATAGGAAGCTGGAGGGTTTCAGCCACTTTTTTATAAAACATGAAATAGGAGGGGGACTCAGAAAGCCTAGGAGAGAAACCCCTGAAGGTCTGTCTGGGGAGATGTCCGGGTCAATGGGCACATCCAGACTTTCAAATCCACATTCACTTTCCTCATACTCCTCTTCCTCCTCCTCCGGTTCATAAAACTCCCCTAACTCATACTCGTGAACCGGTGGAACCGGACGAACCGAGCGCCTGCCTGATGGTGCCGGTTCGGTCGGAACCAGGGAAAGCGAGTGGACAATTTTGATCGCTTTGCCTATCTCTTCAGCAGTTGGAGAGGAAAGATTTGGCCCCACACCAGCTGATTTTTCTTTTCTAGTTCTTTTAGCAGGAACCGATTCCTCAGAATCGGCTCTCCTTTTGCGCGAAGAAGTCTCGCCCTGGTCAGAAGGCACTCCTTCTGGTTCGGTTTGAACCGAACCGGGCTGGCCATCTGGTTCAGCGGACTTTTTGGCCTCCCTTTCCCTGAGCCTACCAGCTCTCTTTTCTAGGGTAGCTGCAGGGAAATGTTTGCAAATATGGCAGTCTGCACTGAGGTGGTCAAACCCCAGACAATAAACACAGGTGGTGTGGGGATCAGCCTTGGCAAAGACTTCCCCACACACACTACAGTGTTGAAACCCAGTGGGTCCGGTTTTTCTTTGGGGTTTCTCAGACATAGTGCCAGTCCTAACCAAACTTACCCTTTTATGGCAATCCGCCAGGCAAGACCCTCTTATCGGTTCCCAACTGTGTCACGGGTCGTGGAAAAAACTGTAATAAAATCTGTTTTTTTTAGAACCGATAAGAACCGGTAACCACACTCTAAAAGCACAATTTAAGATTTTAAACAACTTGATAGGTTCAAGCCGAACCTATAAACCGTTTACAAGTTCCACACAGAATAGGATAAAATAAAATCTATCTAGTACTCACAAATACCACAGACAGAGACTGAACCGACTGGTTATGGTTTAAATTCGGTCGAAAACTGAGAAAAGCAGTACTTTAACTGACAAATTGAACCGAGCAGAAGGAGAAATCTCCGGAGCGACTGTTCAGTGAGGCGGAGTAAAGAATCTGACGGTTTGAGTTTGAAGAACAATAGACAAAGTCTCAACCGAGCTCGAGCTCAGCATTCCATGCCTGGCATGGAAAGTTAACTCTTTCATCTCCGGGGCAGTTCGAAGGTTGGGACTCACTGTATATGTCAGAATATAGCAAGACTTCATGGTGTTTGAAATCATTTTTCTATCTCTTCCTGGGACAGACACTTATTGCCATCTGATTTTGTAATTAAGAAAATATCTGACTTAGTTTGTCTTTCTTTAATTCTTTTAGCTAGTGTTCAGCCGATTTGTTCACTGTACTGTTTCCAAGTTTTATTCTTTTTAGCCCATAGAAATTTGGTTTGATATATTTCAGTTGAGTCAATAAACTTTCTCAACTCAGCCAATTCTTCTGTCTTATCCAAGTTCCCATTCTTAACTTCTAATTCTAAAGTTTTAAGTTTATCCTGCACCTCCCTTTGGTTTTGTATTCTAGTTTTATTTTTCCATGAGGCTACTAAAATAAGACTGCCATGGATTGTGGCTTTCAATGTATCCCAACTTTGTATAATATCAAGGCTATTTATGTTATTTTCTGAGAAAAAATCTGTGATGGCCTTCCCTATCTGTTTTTGAGTACAAAGATCCTTCAACAGATAGTTATTCAATCTCCATACATTAGATTTCCACATATGACCTTCAAAACCTATATCAATTGAAACCATATTATGGTCTGATAGGAGCATAGGATATATGTTTGTCTCTATTACTAAGCAAGATACCAGTAATTCTTTAGAAACAAAAATATAATCAAGACGTGAATACATTTTATGTCTTGCTGAAAAGTAAAGTATAATCTCTAGTATCTGAATTAAGTTCCCTCCATATGTCTACTAAATTGACGGAGTCTAAGAAAGCAGTTAGTTACTTGGCCTTATATCTGTCCCAAGAGGAGAATGGGGATGATTTATCACATGGATCTTTAGCCAGACAGTTTAAATCACCTCCCACTATTATGTTGAAACAATCTAGATGATGAATAACTTTACTGATTTCAGTCAAAAAATTATTAAAACCTGTGAATGGTGCATTGACTGAACAGAATGTCATCATTTCACCTTCAAATTTTACCTCGACAGCTACTATACGTCCCTGTAGATTCTACCATTATACCCTTGAAATGTTTTGCTGTCACTATCAGTACACCAGCACTCTGAGCCAGGTGATACCCCTAATAAAAATTTTACAATTCAGATTGAATCTGATTAAGGAAAAGTCAGAGAAGCAAGACAGTTCCACGATCACACAGGCTGCCAGTGGTGCTGATACATGTACGCTGCCCTCCAGAATACAAGATCTAACGAGCCGTACGATCAAAAAAGTCGCAGAAGATGACAAATGCTTCATTCTGAGTACTGCATTAAACCAACAATCTTGGACACATGATACAAATCGAAGCAACTATTGAGTGATGATGATGACACTTGTTTCGAGAGAAAAAAAAATAACTGACAAGGTGTGTGCTGTCATGGAACAGAGTACAACAGCAGTACCTCATTCAGAATCTTCTTCATGACACAGCATCAAATGGCCCACTCTACTGTTGCAGCATTTTCTCCCTCTTCCTCCTCAGCCACTGCAGCCGAATCTTCTTCACCACCAACCAAGCATAGCACTTTCCCACAGTCACTTGGTTCAGCTTCATGTCTCTGGAGTCACTTAGATGTTACTGTAACATCTTCATCTGCCTCTTGTAACACAGCCTCAGCACAGACCACTGCTGAAATGTACCTGGCAGAGCCCAATATCAGCTGGAATGCTGATCCTTTGAAATACTGGAAATCCAAACAAAATATGTGGCCTGCTTTAGTAAACATTGCAGTGAAGTACATGAATTGCCCTCCGACTAGCGTCTGTTCAGAACAATTGTTCAGTTCAGCTGGTAACGTCATTACTGACACACGATCCTGTTTGACGCCACAAAATGCTGAGTGCCTCACGTCTCTTAAAGTCAACATTCCTGAGACTAATTTCGAGTATGATACCTGAATAAAACATACACTGACTGCTCCGAGCAGGCCCTATGCACAAAACACTTTCAAGAATATGTGCCTGTGGCGGAAATCTTTTGTGAAGAGGGTTTACTACATGAGGTTGCAATTAACTGCAACAAGTCAGATAAGGATGGACTAGGCCAGGCCACTATGATCACATGAGCAAAATAGAAAAAAAAATAACATCAATGGGTTCACAATCCAAATACAGCAAGCAACTGCATTTCATGTCAAACTTACTTGGTAGTACCTGGTACCACTATCTGATCTGGAAGGTAGGGTACTGCTGTCTACTACTACTACTACTATCAGTTTTTGCCCTTGCGAGTCACGACTACTACTTATCACTTTTTGTCCTTACTCCAGTCCTACTCTTTACTACTACTTCTTGTCACTTTTTTTGCCTTCAGCAACTGATCTTGAGCCCTGACTGTACTGTTTTAATTTTCGTACAGTCATGACTTAGCAGATGCCTGAAAGTTCAGAAACTGAATACCCTTTGTATATTTCTCACATCCCCAATATTTGTCTGCAAATACGTCACAGAAAAAAATGCTACTAAATTGAAAATTCATATAATTTCTTTATTGTTTGTGTGTGGTATGCTAGCCTGGTTACATCTTCCTTACAGTTAACTGGGCTGAGATTATATTACTGTATTTTATTTGTGATACTTAAATTACTTAGCAGTGGCTGGCAGCAACCAAGTGTGGAACCAGGAAGTATGTCATTGTGTTGTGTGCAGGGGTCGAAATTAAGTTTCTAGTCACTAGCCAATTGGCTAGTGACTGGGAAAATCCAGTAGCCCCATAGACTTTTCCTCTGGCCCTGCTGGTGTACTTCCTGAAATGTTACCTTCTGAAGTACACACGCCCGCAGGGCTAGTTAAAGGAAAACCTTACTAGCACAATACAGAATCTACCAGCATTTGGCTAGTGGGCCAGTGCCAATTTCAATACCTGGTATGTCATCAGGTCTTCATCAGGTGGCCATGGCAAACTTTTTTATGACTGCTCTGCACTTGACCAATGCAATGTGTGACTGGCTGCCTGCCTGGGTGGCGAGCATTGTCTCTTTAGTTTTTCTTCTTACAGGATTCAGCATCCTCAGCATGTTGATCAGATTCAGTAGAAGTAGTTGTAGTACTAGAAAACATTACCACCTCTTGGATCAGGTAGTGTACCATATATACCACAGTACACTGGGGCATGTAAAGCAGCTGCATCATTCACATGGGTAGGGTGGGTGAGCTCTCTTCGTGCTGCTCATTTGATCATTCATATCCATTTCTTTGGCTTGTTCAGCTCGGATTGGAACATCCATCAAAATAATATCCATACAGCACCATTAATAAAAAAAGAAATCTTAGCTGCCTGGCAGTGCCTGCAGCGCTTGGTGGTGCTATGATATAGGTATTTACATCTGTCTGTCTCTCTCTCTCTCTCTCTCCATCTTTCCCAGCACACTCATGTCACAAGCCCAAGCAGGATATGCCACCATTATAGGCCAGCCAAGAAGGGGCTAGTAGCAACAGATTGCTTATTTTTTTGTTGGCTTGTGCGTGCGCAGGCAACATCTTGTGGCAGTAGCACATTTCAGAGGTGTGTCAGTGTTGTCGGCAATGCAAGAAACGCGTTAGTGGATGCGTCCCTCAGCCACCAATTAGCGAGCACGCTGCCAATGACAGCAGTTTCAAACAGAGCCACGGAGTTGAAAGAAATCTGCCGCTCCAATGAGGTACAGTTTCCTCATTGTAGCGTCAGATGACAAGACTCCATTACATGCCTTTCCTGGTGAAACATTTCAATAAATATGGTGGCACCTGCCATCCGCCACACAATCCCCAGAAAGCAGACTTCGGGGGTGCCCAATCCCAATGTTGGCATGCCCCCCCCAAAGTTCAATTTGTTTGCTAACAGAGCACTCAATCCCGTCGGCATAATGCCCCCAAACTCATGTGGCACACTGGGGAGCCCACCCCAGTGTGCCCAGCGTATTTTTTAAACCTGTAAATAAAGAAAACCTTCCCCCGGCAGAGTTTTTTTTTTGACCCTGTAAAAAAAGAAAATAGTCCCTTGTCCTGCCGCCACCTCCCGCCTCCCACTTGCCTCCAGAGGCCCAGCGCTGCGATCTTCGGTGGAGCGGGACACATCTGAACTCTTCAAAAGCCGACCGGGAACTGAACATGCAGTAAGTTTTACATCAATTATACTCTTTGGCCACTTGGAGTCACTGGTGAGTACTAGTTGCTACCTAATTCCCTAGCTATTCTATCTCTCCAACTACTCTATTTTCCTCCTCTACCCGCCAGTGTTATCCTCCTATTTCCTTCTTTCATTACTTGTTTTCCACCTGACTCAAGGCAGTCTTGAACCCCAACCTTCTGCACTACAGGCAGCTGCCCTACCGCAGCGCTATTCCTGCAGCTCTACAATCCCTTATACTTCTGCATCTATTTTACCTTCTGCCCTGCTGCAGGACAGAAGCGTGGAGGCTGACGACGGCCTCCCCACCCCCTAAACTTGAGAATCTGTCCACAGCTTTCTCCCCCTTCCCCAAGCTCCTTTTGTTTGCAAAAAAAGAAAAAAATAGCAAAGGCAGTTACAAAAGTGATCTTGATCTCCCTACCCCAATTCTCTGCAAGCCCACTTGAAATCTCTGGTCTAAAGCCCCAGTAACCCCTCTCTCCCAACCCATAACCTCATTTTCCAGACCTGACTATGTACACCCATACCCTCTCCCCCTCCTCATTTTCCTCCCCACACTCACCCTAGCCCCACTGTCTACAACTGCCTACTTTGTAATTCCCTGCACCTTCCCTGCTAGACTTGCTTCCTCCTCCTCTCACTCTCCGTGTCATATGCCTGTCTGCCCCTCTCCACTCCCCCCCCACATTTCTCCCAGCTTCTTATCACCTCAGATGTTAACCTTTGCTTCCCTAATCAGGGCAGCCAGACTTGCTCCCAACATTGAGTTTCGCACTCGGAGATGCAGGCTCCCTGAAACCTATTCATTCCTTCTCCTCACTCTCCTCCTCCTCCTCCTCCTCTCGGGGACGTCTAACACAACCCTGGCCCCATAGCTGTACCCAATCCTCTCTGTTCACATAAAGGTCCATCAATAGCCCATATCAACATCAGAAGTCTCCTGCCCAAGACTGACCTACTAACTTGCTGGATAACTGGGCAAACTCCGGACATACTATGCCTAACAGAAACCTGGCTCTCTGCTAAAACCAGACTCCTCCCTCACTCTCCCAAACTACACGCTACACAGGCAGACCATGGTAAAAGAGATAGTGGTGTAGCTATCTACACAAAACAGCTGCTTGTGAGCTCAGTAACTCACAAAGAAGCTTGCCTCAGCTCCCAGAAACTCCTTATGGTTTAACTCTCCCTCCCAGACTCACTCCCACTCTTCCTAGGTGTGCTCTACACCTCTCTTCACCTATCCCGTGACTCCCTCATCGCCACCCTTACCACCCGACCCAACCTAGCATTCACAGGGGAACTGGTCCTTGTAGGCGATTACAACTTGGACTGGCTAACCCCCTCCTCAAAAGCTCACACATCCAAAATTGAGTCCCTTAATCTCATCCAACTGATCAATGAACCCACTCACTACAACCCCCACTCCCAAAACCTTTATTAGACTGGATCCTTACCTCCCACCCTCACAGAATAACCTCCTCTGGTGTCCTCTCTAATGCACTAAGTAACCACTGTTTTACTTACTGTATCAGGAAAACACAACTGCCCAAATCTACCCCCAAGTACATCAATACACGCTCTCTAAACAAGCTGGACACAGATTCCCTCCTTAGCAGTCTATACGAAGCTGACTAGCAACCTGTCTACTCAGCCCCTGATGTTGACATGGCCCTCTGTAGATTCCTACACATCTTTACAAACATCTGGGATGTCCATGCCCCTCTGAAAAAGTCCAGGGTCAAGAAGCGGCACCACCCCTGGATAACTGCACCAGTCCTCGCCAAATGCAAGGAAAGAAACAAGCTTTGGTCGTACTTTAAATCCAACTCCAACCCTCAGAGTAGGCAAGCTTTTAACACCCTATGTAATGCCTGCACAAAGAACATAAAAAAAAGCAAAGCCAGACTACTTTAGGTTGCAACTCTCGCATGCTAAGCCCAATTCTGGAAAGTTGTGCACACAGTCCTTGACCCACCAGCCCAGCCTTGCACCCCCGCCTTCAAACTTCATGGACAACCAGTCACTGACCTGACCCACGCCTCTGAAATCCTGAACCAGTTTTTCACTTCCTGTGCCATACCACTGGGCTCCCCCCTCCTTCCCCAGTCCCACCACCACCTCCCCTTAACAAAGACTTCAAGTTCACCCCCTTACTGAACACGAGGTTCACAAAGCCCTAGGCTCACTTAACCCTGCAAAGACCAGCCCGGACAGGATTCACCCCAAGCTCCTGCAGATCTCGGCTCTTGTGATCGCCAAGCCCCTTACACATCTCCCTAACCTCTCGTTTTCCACAGAACAGTTCCGCAATCCTGGAAATTAGCCTGCATAATTCTCCTTTACAAAGGCGATGACCCCTCCTTGCCAGGCATTTATAGGCCCATCTCGCGCCTCCCAGCCCTAGCCAAAATACAAGAATCCTTGGCCCACACCCGACTAGCTGACTACCTTGCAATGAACAACATCTTCTCACCCCATCAGTCTGGCTTCGGGAAACACCATTCCACAATTTCCTCCCTCCTGCACATCACCAACCATATCCAAACTGCCTCCAACTAAGGCTTCCTTACAGCAGCAGCATTTGTTGATTTAGCAAAGGCACTTGACTCTGTATCCCACCCTCTTCTCCTGCAGAAGCTTGAAGCGGCTGGACTTGCCTCCATCACTGTAAGGTGGTTTCAGTCTTATCTATCTAGCCACCAGATTTCAATCTGTTAGAATCCCCCCTTCTTCCTATCCTAGCGGGCATCCCTCAAGGCTCTGTTCTCGGTCACATCATCTTCTCCCTCTTCATTAATGACCTTTCCTCCTCCTCCTGCACCAGTTCATTAATGCACATCTCTGCAGACAACACCATCCTCTTTACCTCCAGTCCCAACCTGCTTGAAGTCTAAGCTACCCTACAAAGCGACTTCAACAACATTCAGCGCTGGGTCAGCCAAAACCAACTGAAATTAACCAATTAACCACCACCAAAACTGTTTCCAGCTCTACACAGAAATTTAGCCATACTAACCCCCCCCCCCCATCACCTCTCTTGATGGCTACCCACTTGACCAAGTCACCAGATACAAGTACCTAGGTGTTTGGCTGGACCCCAATCTGTCTTTTTCAGCTCACACTGAATCTATCACCTCCAAACTGCGCCCCAAACGCGGCATGTTATACCAGAACAGGGACTCTCACCCATTACCACCCAGATGTGAAACCGTCTCTAAAATGATCCTCCCCAGACACAATAGTGTCAGTGGCTCAGCAGGTAGCACACTCGCCTCTGAGGCCGGGAGATCAGAAGGCTATGGGTTCTACCCCCACACCAGGCACTTGGGTTAATATCCCAATACTGACACTGTAGTGCAGCACGAGGGGGATGCTACACTCCTGAGGTGCCGTCTTTCGGATGATACGTTAAACCGAGGTCCCATCTGCCTGTTCTGGTGGTAGTTCAGGTGGATGTTAAAGATACCATGGCACTTCTCGAAGAGAGCAGGGGAATTTCCCCAGTGCCCTGGCCAAATTTCCCCCATTCACTAAAAATACCACCAACAGCTTAATCTGGTTCAAAGTCGGTTGGCATATATCTGTATCACCCTCCCCCAGGTCATGCCTGAAAATAGGCAAGAAATTGTCTAGTGCACTTACAAGGTCAACAAAAACTAAATAAAAATAAATAGATTATGCGGACGTGGTTTACAGCTCTGTCCCTATAACCACCCTTGGAACCTCCTGTCCCACCCAGAGACCACCAGGGCCACTGCCGTTCCTCAGAGGTTGCCAAGAAAGAGGAGCGGTTGGACCACAGTGGGCACAGTGGGGTGAGGGTGGTGGAACAGAGGCGCATCCCTCCAGCTGAACCTCTCCGCAATTCATATGCCGTTCTGGCAAAGTGTGGTTCCTCTATGGAGGCACCCGCAGTGGAGACCAAGGAGGATGCTGGGAACTTCCACAAAGAAGACCCACAGAAGGGTGGCATGGGACCCCCACAGGGGAAGGAAACAACTCCTGGAGGGGAACTCCATTGTTAGGAGGGCAGAACTGGGGGAGGAAGGGGAGAGGGAGGTAAGGTGCCTGCCTGGCACCATGGCTTGGAGAGACAGGGAGTGAATCCTCAGGATCGCTGGAGCAGCTGCACAGGGCAGGGAGCTGGATGTCATTGTCCACCTAGGGACAAATGACCTGGCTGAGAAAGGGATCAGAGCAGTGCAGGAAGAGTTTGTGGAGTTGGGGAGGGGCCTTAGACAAGTAGCACGCACGGTAACCTTCTCGGAGGTGCTGTCTGTCTATGGCATGGATGAGGCTAGGGTGCTCCACACCATGGGATTCAATCAGTGGTTGAAAAACTGGTGCAGAGCTCAGAGATTTGGCTTCATTGGGGACTGAAGGTCCACCTGGAGTGATGCAGGCCTATACTGGTGTGATGGTTGGCATCTGTCTAAGATGGGAACCAGGATCCTAGGTGATAGGTTAAAATGCTTCATTGGCAAGCATTTAAACTAGCCAAGGGGGAGGCACTGGAAAGGAACAGGGAAATCCTAGCCTCCCCACCCAAAAAAAAAAAAAAATAGTAGTAAGTGAGGTAAACACCAAGATAGAGACGTCGATAGGGAGAAGGGTAGGGGTAAATGGAGAAAATGACAAAGGCGATAAGTACAGAGATGGAGCAAAAAGGGGTAAGGTCATCTGGGAAACAAGCTCCCTGAACTTGCGGCCTTGATGGAAGAGGGATGCCTGGATATCATAGCAGTCACAGAAACATGGTGCACAGAGAACCATGACTGGGATGTTAACATACTAGGGTACACAACCTACAGGAGAGACAGGGAGGGTAGAAGGGGGGGAGGAGTAGCTCTCTAAGTAAGGGAAGGGATAAAAGCAACAGAACAAAAAAGTAAACAGGGAGGAGAGGAGGCACTGTGGGTCACCTTAGAGACTGGAAATGGCACCACAGTCCGCAAAGGGGTTGTATACAGACCCCCATGTCAGGGAGAGGGAATGGACAAGGATATGATAGAAGGCATCCTTAGGATGGCAGAGAAATACAGGTTACTCACCTGTAACAGGAGTTCTAGGAGTGGAATATGTTGTTCATCCACACTTACTGGCAGGTTCCTTGCTGCTTTAAATCTTGCCTGAAGGTCTTCAAGCTGGCTCCTCCCACCCACTCAGGTGGCAGAACTCTCGGCTCCTCCCCATGACGCCAGATCTAACCCCACTGGAAGCCAGGTTGCGCGTTGAGGTCGGGTGGGTAGTGTGGATGAACATCATATACCACTCCTAGAACTCCTGTTACAGGTGAGTAACCTGCATTTCTAGCGACGTGGATATGTTGTTCAATCCACACTTACTGGCAGACTCCTAGCAGTTCTCCGGGAGAAGGCAGGCAAGGCGCGCACCCCTTACTTGGGAAATAAGGACTGGAGAACCAAGGTCCCAAAACCAGCATCCCGGAGTGACTCAAGGTCAATGTGGTAGTGGGTAATGAAGGTGTGTGCTGACTTCCAGGTAGCAGCCCTGCAGATTTCCTGGATAGGGACATCACTGGAAGCAGCCACCGAAGCAGCGGTATAGCGGGTAGAATGAGCTCTTATCCCTTTTGGGAGGCTCCATGCCCACCAAACTATAGCAGAGATCTATGCAGGAATTGACCCACCTGCCTATCGTCCACTTGGCTGCTGGTCTGCCAGGTGTGGCTTCAGCGTAGGTGACAAACAGCTGGCGAACCTCTCCCTGAACTTCAGCCATCCGCTCCTTATAATAAGAGAGCACTCTTCTAGGGTCCAGAGTATGGAGCCTATATTCGGCCTCTGAGGTGTGATTGGGGTAGAACACCGGCAGAGTCAACACCTGGTTAAGGTGAAACTCCGACACCACCTTCGGAAGGAATTTCGGGTGGGGGCGCAGGACAACCTTGTCCCTGTGGAAGGCCAGATAAGGAAACTCGATGGAAAGCGCCTGGAGCTCTCCCATCCTTCTGTCTGATGTGATAGCCACCAAGAAGGCGATCTTCCACGACAGGTGAGAGATGTCACACCTGTGCATCGGTTCAAATGGCTTGCCCATGAGCTTAGCCAATACTAGCAGTAGATCCCACGGAGGTGGAGGTTCTCGCACCCGAGGGGATATGTGATCAAGGCCTTTGAAAAAGCGCCCGACCACCTTCTCCTGCGCCACCGACTGCTTCCTGGCCCGTGCTCGGTAATCAGAGATGGCTGCCAGGTGCACCTTAAGAGTCGTCGACTAAAGTCCTAGTTGAGAAAGGGACCACAAGTAGTCCAGAATGCTAGCCAAAGAACAGGAGGAAGGGTCCAACCCCTTATCCTGACACCAAATGGAGAATCTCTTCCATTTGAAGGCATAGCATTTTCTGGTCGACTCCTTACAGGATGCCTCAACAATGTTGAGGACCTCGTCGGAAAGACCCAAGGCCTGGAACTCTAGCCACTCAGAAACCAGGCCGTCAAGTGCAGGGATTGAAGGTCTGGGTGGAGTACCTTCCCCTGGTTGACTGAGATCAGGTCCAGGCGGGCTGGAAGCCGCCTCGGGAGCCTGGAGCTGAGGCTGAGGAGATCTGGATACCAGAACTGACGGGGCCAGTCTGGGGCTACCAGAATCACCTGCGCCTTATCCCTCTTCACCTTGAGAAGCACCTTGTGGATCGAGGGAAGGCATAGAAGAGGCCCGGGGTCCACGGCCTCGAGAAGGCATCCCCCTGCAGCGAGCCCTGCTGAGGGAGGGCGGGCATGAAACAGCCTCAGCTTCGCATTCTCCCTGGAGGCAAACAGGTCCACCTGAGGTGTGCCCCAGTGGGAGAACAGATCTTGTACTACCTCCGGCAGGAGAGACCACTCATGAGATGCAGCACCTATCTGGCTGAGGGCATCGGCCAGAGTGTTGGAGGCTCCTGCCACATGGATGGCTAGGAGATCCGCCTCCAGGCTGCTCACGAGAAGCCAAGTGCGGAAAGCCTCCTTCCACAGAGGCAAGGAATGCGTCCCACCCTGACGGTTTAGGTAGTACATGGTCGTGGTGTTGTCCGTCTGGACCTGGACCACTTGACCACGTACTAACAGAGCGAAGGCAGTGAGGGCTAGTCGGACCGCTCGAAGCTCCAGCAGGTTGATGTGGCATCGAGACTCCTGAGGGGACCAGAGTCCGTGGGCTCTGTGCTCCCCCAGATGGGCACCTCAACCCATCAGAGAGGCGTTGGTTGTCAGAGTGACCATCAGCTCGGGGCGGACAAATGGGATACCCTCCTGCAGATGAGCTGGAACGAACCACCACTGGAGGCCATTCCACATCTCCTGGGTCACTGTCACTGGCTGGTCCAGAGGACCGGAGTGCTGTGACTACAGGCGGGCCAGCCCCCATTGCAGGGGACGCATATGCCAGCGGGCCCAACGGACCACACTGGTGCAGGCCGCCATGAGGCCCAGAAGGAGCAGGAAGTCCCGGGCAGGGTGCAATTGCCCAACCACAAATGACTGGGCAAAGGAGGAAAGGACTTCGGCCCTGTCCACCGGGAGCCGTGCTCTGGCTTGAAGAGAGTCGAGCTCTGCCCCGATGGACTGAATCACCTGCGATGGCACGAGTTCCGATTTGGCCTCGTTGATGAGGAGGCCAATCTGAGAGCAGACCTGGAGGGCCAGATCCCTGGACCGCTCCACCTCCAACCTGGAGGGGGCTGCAATCAGCCAGTCGTCCAGGTAAGGGTACACCCGGACCCTTCAGTGCCGCAGGAATGCTGTCACCACAGCCATGCATTTGGTGAAGACCCTGGGAGCTGGAGAGAGGCCAAAGAGCATGGCCAGGAACTCGTAAAGGAATCTCTCTGCCCTGAAACGGAGGAATCGCTGGTGAGACGGACAGATTGGGACGTGAAAGAACACGTCCTGAAGGTCCAGAGAACAGAACCACATGCCTCGTTCCAATGATGGAATGATCTGAGCCAGAGTGACCATCCTGAAGGTACGAGACCTTAGGAACTTGTTCAGGTCGTGTAAGTCTAGAATGGAGCGCCAGCCCCCCGTCCATTTTGGGACCAGGAAGTACCTGGACACAAACCCTGGGTCTGGAGGAGGATCCACCACCTCCCTGATCACCTCCTTCTGGAGGAGCAAGGCAATGTCGGCTCGACGAGCCGACAGAGAGGCTGCGGAACCCGCAGCCCCCTGTGGGGCAACGGCTCGATAGGGTGGGGACTGCTTGAATTCCAGAGGCAGACCCCTGCCTACCACTTCCAACACCCAGTGGTACGTGGTGATATCGGACCAGGTGGAAAGGCAGTGGCGGAGCCATCCCCCCACGGGGGGGGGGGAACCCGGGGAGGAGTGACGAGGTTGGGGGCGACACCCCTCAACCCATCACTGGGAAGGCTTGGAGGAAGGGCCGGCTGAGGAGCCGCCTGGACCTTTCCCTCCCAGCTTCCTGCGGGAGGAAGCAGCAAGCTTGGCTTTGGGGTGCCAAGTGCGAGCCTGCTGGCCCTGATGCTGGTGTTGCTGGGTCGGACGTGCCGCAGGGACTGAAAGACAAAAGAGCTTACGCTGCTGCTGGCGGCCTTTGTCCTTCTGGGCAGATGTGACCGAGTCCAAGGTGGCACTGGACTTCTCGATCCGTTGCAGATGACCCTCCACCCCAGAACCGAACAAGTCAGTACCCAAGAAGAGAACGTCTGCCAGCTTGTGCTGGGTATCCGCCGTAAAGGTGGAGATCCGCAGCCAAGCTCTGCTGTGCATGGCCACTGCAGCCGCTACTGACCGGGAACACGAGTCAGCGATGTCCAAGGAAGTTTGGAGCTGCTGTTTGGCCTACGCTCTTCCCTGATCCCAGCCGGGAGATGAGGAATCACCTCATCCAGGGAGCCCAAAAGGGCATGTGAAAAGTGTGCCATCAGGACGGCCGAGCTAGCCTGACGAAGGCCTAGGGAGGAAGCAGCATAAGACTTTCTGCCCTGAGTAGTCCAATTTCTTGGATTCCTTATCGGGTGACTTGTTCACATCCAGAGCGTTTTCAGAACGTCGGAAAACACTGTCTGTCACTAGCCCCTCCGCAGAGGGGTGCTCCGAGAAACCGGAGAGTGAACCGGTTGGAACAGCATACTTCCGAGCCATCCTGGCCGAAGGTGCTGGACAAGAATCTCGTCGCTGCCATAGCTCCAGGGCCGGGCCAACAACGGCTTCGGCCACCATAGGGGAATTCCCTCGGTCCAGTATCTCCTTGAGGGGATGCTTGGCCCATTTTGAAATGGGTTCGAGCTTCATCCCAGTGGACTCTCAGATGAGTCGAAGCATTCCAAGGAATGAGGATGGGCTCTCATCCACCAACTGACCCCCAGTGGACACCAGGTCAAGCGGCCTGGAGAACAAGGAGTCGTCGTCATCAGACTCAGAGGAGTCTGCGAACAGCTGCTGAGCGCCTGAGCCACCCTCCACCTGCCGAGGACGATCGGGAGTGAGGGTGACCGACAACCGATGGGGCAAGCCCTGACCCGACCGAAAATCCTTGGTTGGGGCCCCAGTTTTAGGTTGTGGAGGTGGAGGTTCCACCACAATGGGTGGTGCAGCCGGTTTCTGCCAAACAAGCCGGCACCGGCTCCTCGACTACTACTAGGGGTTGTTTCGGCGCTCCGGTGACAGCCATAATGGCCGGAGAAGGCGACGGAGTCGGCTTATTCCCAGACAATAAGAGCTGCTGCCACATTAGATCCTCGTAGCGCCGACGCAACTTGCACCGGAGTCTATCCTCCAAAGAGGATGACGAGGATGAGCAGCGCTGCAGTTTTCCATGGTGCCGAGACCGCCGATGTCGGCGGGACTGGCTGGACCTGGAAGAGGTCAGAGACCGAGAACCTCAGGGATTCCGAGGGTGGGTCTGAGAGGGGGTGCGGGAAACCCACTCCTCCCTCTGTTCAGAGACCTTAACTGGGGATTCCAGCACAGGAGGCACAGGCAAGTCCTCTGTTTCCACCGGGGCAACCGGTGAAGAAGGGTTGTCGGCTTCTCCAGTCAACAAACCGTCCAACGGGTTGAGAAAAATCTTGACCGCGTCGACGGTTGTCTCAGCCAGCTGACCTGATAGGCACACCGTGAAGCCAGCGGCCTTAGCCGCAACCTCGACCGAAGTTGAATGTCGACTATCCAGGGAAGGGGACCTGTCCCGCTTCCATGAACGTCGATGGTGGGACTTACCTTTAGAGTCCTTCTTTTTGGACCGAGAGGAATGTCTCAAAGGCCCTTCTCCCTTGGTAGAGAGGTATTGGCAAAGCTCCTTGACAGAAGCTGTGTAGGAGGAGCCCAAGGAGAGCAGGATAAATGCCACGACAGAGGATGATGATGATGCGGCCTGGGCCGCCGCCTCCTCGAGGACGATCATCTGCTCTATCTGTTCAGCCGAGCCCGCAGCCGCAGACACCGCCCAACAGGCCTCCTTCGACTTCACCTGAGGATAACGTTTCTCGAGTCGCCCCAACAGCAATCGGGCAGCGCGGTCCTCCAAGACCGAAGCAGAAAAGGATTTGCACAACTCACAAGCCTGTGAGTCATAGCAAAGTACAAGGCAATCAACGCACGTGGAGTGCGGATCAGTCTGGGACATCTTCTGCCCGCAGGGCACCAACAAAATCCGGGAGTTGATTTGTCCATCGCAGCCGCGAGGGAAAGAGAAGACCGAAGTTTTTTAAATTTAAGAATGAGTTTCGGATTGACCGAAGAGTGTGGATCTAGGCCTAAAACGCAGAGCGCTAAGGAGGGAACCTGAGCTTCCAAGCGGTAAGGAAGATCTGGCGTCATGGGGCGGAGCCAAGAGTTTTACCACCCGGGTGGGTGGGAGGAGCCAGCTTGAAGACCTTCCGGCAAGATTTAAAGCATCAAGGAACCTGCCAGTAAGTGTGGATTGAACAACATATCCACGTCCATAGAAAGGGGAGATACTGTTGATGGGAGACCTGAATATGCCAGATGTTAACTGGAGCACCTTTGCTGCAGCCACATCCAAGAGCAGGGCCATTCTCGATGCCCTACAGGTGGCATGCCTCAGAAAGTTTTGGAACCCACTCGTGAGGGAGCAATCTTAGACCTCGTACTCTTAAATGGGGACAGCAAGAGGATCTCAGATCTAGAAGTGGGCAGCCATCTGGGAACAAGTGAGCACCAAACAGTGTGGTTCATGATAAACTCGGCTACAGAGTCAAGCCATACAAAAGTGCAGGTGCTGGACTTCAGGAGGGCTGACTTTGGCAAGATGGGAGAGTGCCTTAGAAAAGCACTAGCAAACAGGCTAGAACGAGAGGTGGAGCAACAATGGGGAAACATCAAAACTGCCATCACAGAGGCAACAGGCCTTTGTGTGAAGCAAATAAACAAATCAAAACAAAAGAAAAAACCACTATGGTTCTCAAAAGAAGTGACAGGGAAGGTTAGGGAGAAAAAGATAGCATTTAGGAAGTATAAGGAAACACAGAAGGAGCAGGACAGAGAACTATACTAGTTAAGGCAGAAGGAAGCAAGGAGGGAAGTCAGAACAGCAAAGGCCCAAACCAAGGAAAAGATAGCCAACTCGGTTAAGAAGGGGGATAAAACCTTTTATAGGTACATCAGGGAGCGTAGAAAGACAAAGGGGGGGGGGACAGTAAGGTTGAATAGAAAGAACAGTGGGCAGAGAGGGACAGTGAAAAAGCACGGATACTGAACGAATACTTCTGCTCAGTATTCACAAAAGAAGAGGAAGGGGAGGTGCCTAATAAATCCAATTAACAGAAGCACTCTGGAAAGACGGGTCGATCTCAGTCCTTTCACAGAAGAAAGGGTTCTGAAAGAACTCCTAAAACTGAAGGTGGACAAAGCAAAGGGGCCTGATGGAATTCACCCCAGAATTTTAAAAGAATTAAGCAGAGAACTAGTGACACCACTGACTACCCTTTTTAACAAATCATGGGAGGATGGTGTCGTACCTGAGGACTGGAGGAAGGCGGATGTGATTCCCCTTCACAAAAGTAGGAGCAAGACAGAGGCAGGAAACTACAGTCCTGTCAGTTTGACCTCGGTGGTAGGGAAAGTGATGGAATCACTTCTGAAGGAAAGAACTGTTCAGTACCTAGAGGAAAGTGGGGGACAGGACCCAAGGCAGCATGGGTTAACAACGGGAAGGTCGTGTCAGATGAATCTGATTTCTTTGACTGGGTGACCAAAGCAGTAGACCAGGGAGGGGCTGTGGACATGGCCTACCTAGACTTTAGCAAGGCATTTGCCACAGTCCCACACAAAAGATTAATAATCAAATTAACCAGCCTGGGAGTGTGTCCCAGGGTGGTAGCCTGGGTACAGCATTGTCTGGACAACAGAATACAGAAGGTAATTGTAAATGGAGTCCACTCTGAAGAAAGAGGGGTTACTAGTGGCGTACCGCAGGGTTCAGTACTAGGTCCAGTCCTTTTTAATGTCTTTGTGACATTGCAGAGGGACTGGAAGGAAAAGTATGCCTCTTTGCAGATGATACAAAGATCTACAACAGGGTTGCAGGAGGCAACAAGGAGGCGTGGAAAGGATGAGAAGGGACTTGGCAAGGTTGGAGAATTGGTCAAAAGTATGGCAGCTCGGATTCAATGCAAAGAAGTGCAAAATAATGCACCTGGGAAACAAAAATCCAGGGGAAGATTACACAATGGGGGGGAGGTAGTAACAACAACAAAAATGGAAAGGGACCTGGGGGTAATCATATCAGATGACCTTAAGGTTAGCAAGCAATGTGAGAAGGCAGTAGGGAGGGCTGGGGGATACTGAGATGTATAGGGCGAGGTATCACCAGCAGAAAACAGAAGCTGTTATCCCTCTGTAGAGACCGTTGGTGAGACCCCATTTGGAGTACAGCGTCCAGTTCTGGAGACCCCATCTCCACAAGGAAATAGACAGGATGGAGGCAGTCCAGAGGAGGGCAACTAAAATGGTGCAGGGTCTGCAAGAGAATCCATATGAGGAGAGACTAAAAGACCTTAACATGTATACCCTTGAGGAAAGGAGGGAGAGTGGGTATATGATAGAAACTTTTAAGTACCTCAGTGGATTCAACAAAGTCCAAGAGTGTAGCATCTTTCAGAAAAAGAGATGTGCAAGAACAAGGGGACACAATTTGAAGATAGAGGGGGGACGGCTCAGGGGCAATGTGAGGAAGTATTTTTTCACAGAGAGGGTGATGGATGCATGGAACAGCCTTCCTAAGGAAGTTGTGGGGTCTAAAACTATGGGAAAATTCAAGAATGCAAGGGACAGACATAAGGAAATTATTGTGGGGGGGGTAGGAAGAAATAGGCTGTTGGTCAACTAGGATCTGCAGCTTATCCTGTAGGTAGGAAAACTGGCAGACTAGGTGGACCAAGCGATCCTTATCTGCCATCAAAGTCTATGTTTCTATGTTTCTTGCCAGGCTGGATACCCTTCTAAACTCATTTTGCTGCGTCACTACAAACTCCCCCCCTACGCACCCATCACTGCGATCTTTACTCCCTCCTCGGACTAAGCCCCTTATCTCACAGGCGCTATATACACGCCCTCAACCTTATATCTAAGTACTGGTTTAACTTGCTCCCCTCCTATCTTGAGGACTGTCTATCCCCAGACTCCCTATCCTCCTATGAACTCGGGCACAGAAATGAAAGATCCTTCACCCTGCCCTGACCCTCTTCCACAGCAGGCAAAGCTGCTTACTCCTACCGGTTTCCTTACTTGTGGAACAAACTTACCCCTGCTATCAGAAACTCACTCTCTCACTCTAACTGCAAGCAACTGCTACGTCTCCTTCCTCCACCTTCATGTCGCTGCCACAACTGAGCTAAACCCACAACTTCTACTGACTTTGTCTTCCTACAATCCCTCCCCAGCACTTAGTAAAGATTCATTATGTAGACCACTTACTAATGTATAGTTCACCTCTAGATATTCAGCATGTCATGTTTTTTGCTCTCACTGCTGTATTATATTGATTGTAGTTAGCTGCTATTGTTCTGTTGACTAATTCTCTGCATTTATTGTCTATTTCCATTGTTCCTTCCACCCCCACGTCGCACCTGGAATCGAGCCTCGGCTCAGCATGCCTTTCCCGGTTACCAAATCTTTAAATAAATAAAAAAAAAAAAAAAAAAAAAGGGGAGGTACAACTTAGGTGGATATCTCAGCCATTTTTGGTAATTTAAATTTTCATCATGGGGTTCTTGGGACCCCACCTCATGACTTACATGACTGTCATTTTCGTTACTCGGTCCCGAAAGGTGATTCTCTGCGGTCACTGCGGAATCACCAATGACTGACTGAAACGATACTATTCATGAGGTGGGGTCCCAAAACCATGATGAAAATCTAAAAAATCCAATTGACTGCATTTCTCGAGTGTGCACTGCGCATATTTTCCTCAGATTTTCAACATTGCCATTTTTATGAACAGTACAGCTGCCATTTTTACATCCCGCTAAACAGCCAAGACATGACCTATAATGAAAAGCGATCGCTGTGGGAAATCAACTTTGAGGACAGATTAACAAAATCACAGTGCCACTGTTCCGAGGGAAGTCCCAAAATGCCCATGTTGAAAAATTTGGTAAAAAAAATTCAAAAACTTATTGCGTTACAGGTGTGCATTGCACAGTTTCTACACACTCATGACTTCACCATTTTCATATTTTCACTCCAGATTTTACTACTGCCATTTGTTTCACCTCCTCATGAACAGTACAGCTGTCATTTTCACATCCTGCTCGAAATGTGTTTTCGCACCTGTGCAACCAAATGGCACAGTCGCTGTGCAAAATCACCTTTCGGCTAACGAACTGATAGTGCCACTGTTTATGAGGTGGGGTCACAAAAAGACCATGTTGAAAATCTGGAGTGAAAATACCAGCAAACGCCCAGGGCGTTAGGGTTTCCAACCGTAACATCCCACCCTGTAGAGACCGACAGGCGTCGGGGGTGTGACCTGGGATCGGCTGTAATGCTCACACCATTCCACCCCCACCCTGCAGCCAGTGACAGGTACAGAGGTGTGCCTTGGAGTCTTCAGCCCCAATGTTCACCCCATTCTCCTATACTGCACCCATCTCAGCGTATTTCCTTATGGAATGGGGTGAGCGTAAGGCCCGAAGACTCCAAGGCACACCACGACACCTGTCGGTGTCTGCAGGGTAGACTGAGGTGAAATGACGTGAACGTTATGGCCGATGACCCAAAGGCACACCCCCAACACCTGTCAGTCTCTGCAGGGTGGGGGTCGGGTTGGTGACTTCAATACTTCACTGTCATTCCTATTATGCATCTCTCTGACTCCTGCACTACCAATGCCAGCAAGGCAATATTCAGCATTGACAAATGCTTGTTATTTAGCAGTTTTACTTAAATATTTATACAAATAATCCATTAAATGATTTCCTTTGGGCCTCTGTGTCAAATGTGAGTGACTTTGGCCACTTTCATTCATGTTTTTAAATTTTTTCAAATATTGGTCAATAAATCAGAACTAATCAGGATAAATCAGAACTTCACCGTGTTCCAGTTCTTAACATACTAAAATGCCAGCAGAATAGGCCTAATGGTCTTTCGTGTCTGCTCGTTTGGTCAGCCCCCACCCTGGGTGCTGACCTTGCTGTCCCCCTCACCTTCTCTGGCTTCTCCCTTCCCAGTTCCGGATATTCTTGCTGCATTGGATTTTGCTTCCAGAACCCTTCCTGTACCTGTCCCACCCTCTTGAACCCCTCCACTGTCTCTGCCTCCACCAGCCCCCTAGGCAGTGCATTCCATGGCTCCACCACCCTCTCAGTGAAGTAGCACCTCCTCCTTTCTCCCTGAATCTTCCCCTCCAGCTTCCACCCATGCCTCTAGTGGCCCCTTCCTCCTTCCTTCAAGCACCCTGACTGTTCCTCCCTATTTACCCTCTTCATGTACCTGAAGATCTCTATCATGTCCCCCGGTCCCTTCTCTCTTCCAATGTGTACATATTTAGCTCTTGAGCCTCTCCTCATAGGTCCTGTCCCCAAGCCCCAAATCATTTGGTTGCCCTCCTCTGGACCCTCTCCAGGAGGTTAATGTCCCTCTTTAAGTGTGGCCTCCAAAACTGCACGCAGTACTCCAGGTGCGGCCTCACCAAGCATTATACAGAGGAGTATCACTTCCCTCCTTCGGAGGTGATCCCCTAGCGATGCATCCCAGCATCCTGTTGGCCTTGGCTGCTGCCCTTCTACAAGTCTCAGAGTTGTTCATCTTGACATCCACCACCACCCCAGGTCCCTCTCAGCCATCGAGACTTGTAGCATTCCCCCAGGGTGTACACTTGGCCTGGGTTTCTGGCCCCAGGTGGGTACCTTGCATTTCCCTGCATTGAACCTCAGCTTCCACTTTTCAGACCATCTTTCCAGAGCCTCCAGGTCCCCTGTGGGCCACCCTCCCCTCCTCCCATCCACCACCACCCCCAGTTTGGTCATCTGCAAAGAGACTCATCTCACTCCTGATTCCTGTCCTTATGTCAGAGACGTAGGCGTTGAACAGAAGGGGCCCAAGGACTGATCCCTGTGGGACCCCACTAATGACCCTCCTTGGGGATGAGACTATCCCACCAACTACGACCCTCTGGGTCCGGTCCTGGAGCCAATTGCCTATCCATCTGATCATCTGGTTCCCCACCCCCATTTCTCCCAGCTTATCCAATAGGCCCACGTGAGGAACAGAGTCAAATGCCTTGCTGAAGGCTAGAAAGAGGACATCCACTGGTCTATCCAGGTCCAAGGCACTTGTCATCCAGTCATAGAACTCCACCAGGTTTGTCTGACACGATTTCCCCGGGATGAATCCATGCTGTCTATCGTCCAGGCACCCTGACTTATCCAGGTCCCCCCCTAGCCTCTCCTTGACAATGCCCTCCATCACCTTGCCCACCACGATGTCAGGCTGACAGGCCTGTAGTTCCTGCCACCTCCTTGATCCCCCCTTGTGGATAGGCACTATGGCCACCTTCCAGTCTTGGGGCACCTACCTGTCCTCAGAGAGATGGTGAAAAGCTCTGCCAGGGTTTCGCCAGGACATCTGCAAGTTCCTTCAGCACTCTGGGATGTAATTTATCCGGCCCCGGTGCTTTCTCCGTCTTAAGGAAGCTGAGGGCTTCCCTCACTCTCTCTGCTGTGATTTCCATTTCCGGTACCTCTTCTCCCTGTTTAGCCCTCCCCCACCGGCCAGTGATGCCTACCCCTCTCCCCAGACCTGCCGATCGGTAAGGGTCTTCTTATTTAATAAGGGTCAGAACTTCAAAGAGTTCTCCCAGCCCTACTCTATACCTGTGGCCATCGCCCTTCTAATGGAGTCTGGACAGCTCTCAGGTTACACACTTAATTTACAGAAAACTATTATGCCACTAAATCACTGAGCTACTAAAACCCAAACTTTACAATAGGGTCCCCATATACCTTCAAGTATCTGGGCATCCATGTAGTCTGAAGTAACAAAAAGATGTTTTCCCAGAACTTAGACATGCTTCTCACAACAATTAAGCATGACCTAAGTAGATGGACTGGCATACTTTTACCACTGTGGACCCAAGTAAACATAATTAAAATTAACATTTTACTGAGGCTCCTATACCCACTAGGTATGACTAACCTATTTAGTCCCACCCACTGGTTTGTCAAACTGAAACCCATACTAATTTCTTTACTGCAGTTCAACAATAAACTATTGGGAGGACTGCAACAGACTTCTTTATGACTTAGTCCTACATGCGGGGAAATTTCTATGGTGGAAACTGGTCAAACTCAGAAACCCTTCAAACTCATATATCCCTCAATGGCAACAAACTGAACTAGATATGTGCCAAAAAGCAAAAATCAACATCAGAGCCCTTATGCACATCCCTCACTCTAAACTTCCCATACCCCTAAAGCAGACACCGATTGGCACTCCCCTCTTAGTCAGCAAGCAACTACACAGGCTCCTGAAAACCAAGCCTCTACTCTTCCTTGATCAACCCATCTCAGATAATCCCAATTTTACAATTCAAAAACAAACAAATTTCAAGTAACTTTCTTGGTACCCTCCCTCTCACACATCTGGATCAATTTATACAAAATAATGCATTTGTATCCTTTAATACTCCCACATCAACCTATTCCAATAATAAAATACCCCCTTTTGCCTTCTTACAACTTCAACATGCAATAATGACTACCCTCGAACTCAGACTTTGGTCATTTTGGTCCTGGACACACTACAGAACTGTTTTTGAAAACCATTTTTAAAACCAGTTCAGCTAAACCATTTCAGTTCAGCCACACTACTCAGTAACCATTTTTGATAATGGTTTAGTGTGGCCACACTGATGGTGTTTAACCTGTTCTCCATGTAACTATTTTGTGTTAAGTCCAATACACAGAACTGTTCTTGCCTGGACACACTGCAGCTAGAACGGTTTTAGTTAAACCACTACAGCTTAAAACGGTTTTACGCCTGGACAGACCTGTGAGTAAAACCATGCTAGCTCCAAAACATTTTTAAAAATGGTTTTAAGACATCTAGCAGGGTTTAAAAATACTTTTGTTAAAACGTTTTAAGCAGCTTGTAGTCTGTCTGCAAACAGTGCTAGGGAGATTTAAACCATTTTAAGTTCCCCAGTGTGCCCAGGGCCTTTCCGATTCCTCTTTATGGAAAGAGCTCACACAACTTGCCAGCCTACGTCACTCCATCTCATTACTTTACAAAAAACTAACGGAATCCATACCTGAAGAACAGGACTCCTGCTCCTTCTAGTAAACTGAATTCCCAGAACTTGGTGATTCTCTCACAAGATTAGCCACGTGGTCCAACCAACACAAATACATTAAATTTGATGGTCTTAGACTCATGCAGTACAAAAGATCCCATAATTTTATTTATTTTTATTTTTTATTTATTTACTTCAATCTAGGATTGCAATACCTTTGAGCCGAGGCTCTTTTACAAAGGTTCCACGTCAGCATGTGCAACAGTCATCATTTTAGTTACAAACATAGTCACTGACTTACAGACATGTAATAACCAGTACAAAGACTTGAGCTATGAGCAAGACAAAGGAAGGAGGAGGGGTGGGTGAGGGAAGTGAGGGTAGGAGATCGGGGAGGTGCAGGGGTAAAAGGAAGTACAGGAGGTAGTTGGGGGCGGGGCAGGAGTGGAGATACGAGGGGAAGGTGGGCGAGGGCGGGAGACAGTGCAGCCAGGGGGCCTTGTCGAGGGAATACGACAGGTAAGGTGCTAGGGGTGCAAAGACTGATTGTAAGTTCTGGGTGCTGGGGCATGTGCAGCTATCTATACTTTACCCCTACCAAACTACACAAAATGGGCCATCTTCCCTCACCCATCTGAACTAGATGCAACCAAGAACCAGGCAATCTGAAACACATCTTATGGTACTACTTCAAAGCTAGACTATTTAGGGATTCCATACAGAGCCACCTAGACCCATTCCTGGGGCTGGATTCACCTTTACGCCTATTAAACTTGAATATGGATTTGGTTTTTGGCATACGAAAATTCTGTATTTCCCTTATCTTAGCCATTGGCAAAAGGATTATATTAAGAGACTGGGTAGATGACGTCATCCCCACTTATCAGGAATGACAATGCCATACTACAGGCTCTTAGAATGGAAACATTAATAGTTTTATCAATAACCAATTAAAGCAATACCACCAAAGGTGGGACACGCTTGAGACCCTTTACTTCAGTTACTCTGACGTAAACCTCTTTTTTTAACCATTCACTATATAACTACAAAAAATCTTTCTCTGCACTTTTTTGTTAATATTTAACTTGCACTGCTTAACTGTACCACTTGTTTGTCATTCTACATTTGCGGGTGGTCACAGGGGCATATCTGGCTGTTCCATGTTTTCTTGTTCTCTTTTCCAAAAAGTTCAATAAAGTTTGCTATTTAATTGATATAAAAAAAAAAAAGAGAGAGAGAAATCGCCTTCACCACAGCTTGTTTCTCCCTTTCTTGGGGGGAAAAAAGAAAGTCTTTTAAAGTCTTCTTACCATGTCTCCTAGTTAAAGCCCTGAAAAACTGTGCATGCTTTAACGTTGTAGTTTGTACCAAAGCAACAGATATAAACACAGCAATCGTCATCTTTATAAATATTAATGTCACTGCAGCAGCAATATTGGAACAGTATTTTGCCCGTTCGCAGAATAAACAGTAAATATAAAAAGAAAGCAGTACACAGCAACAACGAATACTTGCAAAAGTTTGGTGGCACTCTTCAACAGCAGTGGACTGACAAGCTGTGGACAGTGAGAGAAAGAACGGAGGCATGCTGAGGATGCTGACATTATATGGGTGCCAATGAGGCCCTGTCCACACTGCTCCACATTTTACCAAACGTTTAAAAAAAAGTTTTGTGTTCCTTGCTACAGCACAGTTGTCGGTGCATGCACACTGCAATTCGACACCGTGTTTGCAATTTCTGAGTTCCCATGCATGACTGCGACAATACTGGGCACCGCAGTGCATGCTGGGATACTCGGAAACGAACATGGCCACGGATCGAGAAAACAAATAGTAAGATGGAACTGGGAGCACACCACGAGGTCGGGGATCTAAGTCATTTATCCCCTTTTCTTTTGGGCAGCAAGTTACAAGCCTCCAGCACCACTCACTACAGTTAGCATAAATAAGACCCAATTACAAAATACACAACAGGCTGAAATGCATGTTGGCAAACATTCTTATTTAATTCAGTATAGTCATATAAAAAAAGTCAAAAAACACCTTAGACCTTCTAAAATGAGGGCTCACTTGGGTCTTATTTATCCTAACTGTAGTGAGTGGAGCTGGGAGTTTTGCATTTGGTTGGTTGTTGCTCTCACTAGCACACACTGCCGGGTGGGGTGGCTTTTTTCTATGGTTTTGGTTAGCAAGCCACAAGCCCCAGAAGTCGGCGGAGGTTGCCTTAAACCGTGTTACAGCACAGTTTGCATCCACACTACTGTTAACTCGGTTTAAGGCAACCATTTTGATCTAGAACCGTGCTCCAAACCTGCTCGATCAGGTTTCGACGCGATTTTTCAAACTACGGTTTGTAGCGCCGCTTTTCCATGCTACAGTGTGGACACGAACCATGTTTGATAGCCCTTGTAACGCTACGCCGGTAACGTTACAAGACCTCCAGTGTGGACAGGGCCTGAGATGCGTAGACATGGAAGGCCCCAGCCTGCAAAAAGTTTCCAGGTGGTCCAGACACAGACAGCTTACAGTTTCATGATGTGGATCAATGGAGGGAGATACCCTCGTAGAAGATCTAGCTTTGCGGGAAAAAAATTAGTTGCACTGCTGCTGCAATATATACTTTCTGGACCCCATTCACAGCCACACTAGGTGGTGCTCAGAGGTTGCTGTAACCACCAAGTACCACCGACAACCTTTTAACCTCATTAAGCTATGCTCAACAGGGGGTCGCATCCCTTCCTTTCATTTAGGATCTGGAGTTTAAGTACACAAGGAAATGGGCAGACTAAGTGGGCCAGCCAGTCCTTATCTGCTGTCAAAATCTATGTTTCTAGGTTTCTTTGGATGGTCGCAAAAGTGTTTGCGATCGTGCAGCAATGGAGAGTGGGACCACCATGCAAACAGCCTGCAGCGACATTCGCACTAGCGTAGTGGTCCTCACAAATTCAGCAGCAGCCTCAAGCAACCCAGCTTGTGGATCTGTTACAGGAACGTCCGCGTGTGTGTGTGTGTGTGTGTGTGCGCTGGGGGGCATGGTTGAAGTGCTGCCAACAGAAAACCAGGGCTGGCAGGAAAATAGAAATTTACATACCTGTAAATTTTCTTTCTCCGACTGCTGGTCTCCGGGCTTCATAACTATTGGGAGGTACCTCCTCTTGCCACATGACAGGCAGGAACACAAAGCTCTGCAGCCTGGACATCCTCCCTCCCACTTCCTGTGACCACCAGTTCTTCCCAAAGCCATTCCATCCTGGTAGTACTATATAAACTTAGAAACAGAAAGAGACAACATTATCTCAAACAATCTGCCAGCTGACCACCAGCTTGTTATATTCTGGGAGGGAAGAAGCTCGGTGACCAGCAGTTGGAGAAAGAAAATTTACAGGTATTTAAATTTCTATTTCTCTCTCTTTATGCTGATCTCCAGGCTTCATAACTACTGGGATATACTAAAGGAGTACATCTTGACTTCCCGGGTGGGAAGAATGTAAATAGCCCTTAAGGGATCACCACCACCACCAGAGGAACCAAGAAGCCTCGGTCAAGGCGGACAAATCCAGCTGGGAAAGACTGTTTACGGTGTGAACAGGTGGCCAAAGAGCCGCCCTGCATAAGCCAGCCAGCGAGGGATCATTAAAGTCCACCCCCGAGACGACCATAGCCCTGGCTGAGGGTGCCTTAATTGGTCCAGGTAAAGGCATCCCCGTTTGCTGGAAGGTAGTGGTTATGGCTGAATAAATATATCTGGCAGTAGAGCTTAGAAGCCTCTCTTTTGACGATTTGATCCTTGGTGAGGATGAACAAGCTGAAGCTTTACAAATGGGCTCGGCTCTTTTAAGGCAGTGCTGTATCACTCTCTTAGGATTCAGAGTATGAAATTCGTTCTCCTTGTCATATTTTGGAGAAAGGTAGCAGGGAGGAAAGCTCAACCCCTGGTTGCCGAAAAAAGGAAATATTACCTTCGGTAAATGAAATCTGGTTCTAATCAGAGGACCACCAAGTTCTAACAAGTAACTATACAGAAATACTATATGAGAATCCGTATGGAAGATAACTTCTAGCTTACTGATGCGACTGGCTAAAGAGGTAGCTATGAGAAATGCGACCATCATCGTCAGGTGTATGAGGGATGCCTCTTTGACTAACTTGAGTCTCCAGCTGGATTGAAGGGAGTTTTAAAGGTGACGCCCCCAGGAATCCTCCCACCTGGTGACGAGACCACAAGGACTCTCCTGCCTCTATCAACCGGAGTGCTCCCAATGCGGAATCTGAACCCACCAGGAGGATGGTTGTAGCTCTTCCTCAAATTCTTATGGAGGAACTGAAGAATGGGAAGTAGGGATACCTCCTAGTCGACATTTGGTGCCCTAGAAGCCAGAAATACAGGTTACTCACCTGTAACAGGAGTTCTAGGAATGGTATATGTTGTTCATCCACACTTATTGGCAGGTTCCTTGCCGCTTTAATTGTTGCCGGAAGGTCTTCAAGCTGGCTCCTCCCACCCACCCGGGTGGTAAAATTATCGGCTCCGCCCCATGGCGCCAGATCTAGCCTGCTGGAAGCCAGATTGTGCGTCGGCCGGAGGTCGGTGGGTCGTATGGATGAACAATACATACCATTCCTAGAACTCCTGTTACAGGTGAGTAACCTGTATTTAGGAAATGGATATGTTGTTCAATCCACACTTTTGGCAGACTCCTAGCAGTTCTCCGGGAGGAGGAAGGCAAGCACACCCTCAATACTTACTTGGGAAATAAGGACTGAGAACAGAGGCCCCAAAACCAGCATCCCGGCGTGACTCAAGGTCGATGGTAGTGGGTAATAAAGGTATGTGCCGACTTCCAGGTAGCAGCCCTGCAGATATCCTGGATAGGGACGTCCCTGGAAGCAGCTACCGATGCAGCAGTATGGCGGGTAGAATGAGCTCTTATCCCTCTGGGAGGCTCCACGCCCGCCAACCTATAGCAGAGCTCTATGCAGGAGATGACCCACCTGCTTATCGTCCGCTTGGCTGCAGGTCTGCCAGGTGCGGCTTCAGCGTAGGTGACAAACAGATGGCGAACCTCTCCCCGAACTTCAGCTGTCCGCTCCTTATAATAAGCGAGCGCCTTCTAGGGTCCAAAGTATGAAGCCCTATTCGGCCTCCGAGGTGTGATTGGGGTAGAACACCGGCAGAGTCAACACCTGGTTAAGGTGAAACTCCGACACCACCTTTGGAAGAAATTTCGGGTGGGGGCACAGGATAACCTTGTCCCTGTGGAAGACCAGATAAGGAGACTCGATGGAAAGCGCCTGGAGCTCTCCCATCCTTCTGGCTGATGTGATAGCCACCAAGAAGGCGGTCTTCCACGACAGGTGGGAAATATCGCACCTGTGCATCGGTTCGAATGGCTTGCCCATGAGCTTGGCCAATACCAGCAGTAGATCCCACGGAGGTGGAGGTTCTCACACCGGAGGGGAAATGTGGTCAAGGCCTTTGGAAAAGCGCCCGACCACCTTCTCCTGCGCCACCAACTGCTTCCCGGCCCACGCCTGGTAAGCAGAGATGGCTGCCAGGTGCACCTTAAGGGTCATCTACCGAAGCCCTTGCTGAGAAAGGGACCACAGATAGTCCAGAATGCTCGCCAAGGGACAGGTGGAAGGGTCCAAGCCCTTCCCCTGACACCAAATGGAGAATCTCTTCCATTTGAAGGCATAGCATTTCCTGGTCGACTCCTTACGGGACGTCTCAACAACATTGAGGACCTCATCGGAAAGACCCAAGGCCTGGAACTCTAGCCGCTCAGGAATCAGGCCGTCAGGTGCAGGGATTGAAGGTCCGGATGGAATACCTTCCCCTGGCTGACTGAGATCAGGTCCGGGCGGGCTGGAAGCCGCCTCGGGAGCCTGGAGCTGAGGCTGAGAAGATCTGGATACCAGAACTGGCTGGGCCAGTCTGGGGCTACCAGAATCACCTGCGCCTTGTCCCTCCTCGCCTTGAGAAGCACCTTGTGGATCAAGGGAAATGGGGGAAAGGCGTAGAAGAGGCCCGGGGTCCACGGCCTCGAGAAGGCATCCCCCTGCAGCGAGCCCTGCTGAGGGGGGCAGGCATGGAACAGACTCAGCTTCGCATTCTCCCTGGAGGCAAACAGGTCCACCTGAGACGTGCCCCAGTGGGAGAACAGATCTTGTACTACCTCCGGCAGGAGAGACCACTCGTGAGACACAGCCCCTATCCGGCTTAGGGCATCGGCCAGGGTGTTGGAGGCTCCTGCCATGTGAATGGCTAGGAGATCCGCCTCAGGCTGCGCCACAAGTGACCACATGCGAGAGCTTCCTTGCATAACAGCATGGAGCGCGGCCCCGCCTGGACGGTTCAGACAGTACATGGTCGAGTATTGTCCGTCTGGACCTGAACCACTTGACCCCAGAGAAACAGAGCTAAGGCGTGAGAGCTAGCCAACTCTGAGCTCCAGCAGGTTGATATGGCATCGACTCCCGAGGGACCAGAGACCATGCGCTCTGTGCTCCCCCAGATGGGCACCCCAACCCATCAGAGATGCATCGGTCCATAGAGAGACCGTCGGCTCGGGGCGGACGAACGGGAAGCCCTCCTGCAGATGTGCCGGAACGGTCCACTACTGGAGAGCGTTCCACATCTCCTGGGTCACTGTCACAGGCTGGTCCAACAGATCACAGCGCTGTGACCACTGGCTGGCCAGTCCCCATTGAAGGGGACGCATGTACCAACGGGCCCAATGGACCACGCTGGTGCAGGCCGCCATGAGGCCCAGGCGGTGCAGGAAGTCCCGGGCAGGGCGTGATTGCCCAACAAGAAATGATTGGGCAAAGGAGGAAAGAACCTCGGCCCTGTCTGCCGGGAGCCGAGCTCTGGCTCGAAGAGAGTCGAGCTCTGCCCTGATGAAGAGTTATCACCTGCTTTGGCACGAGTTCCGACTTGGCCTCGTTGATGAGGAGGCCAATCTGAGAGCAAACCTGGAGGGCCAGATCTCTGGACCGCTCCACCTCCGCTCTGGAGGGGGCTGCAATCAGCCAGTCGTCCAGGTAGGGGCACACCCGGACCCTTCGGCGCCGCAGGAATGCTGTCACCACTGCTATGCATTTGATGAAGACCCTGGGAGCTAGAGAGAGGCCGAAAGGCATGGCCCGAATCAGAAGGTTCTTCTGAAGCGAGGAATTCGACGAGACGGACGGATCGGGACGTGAAAGAACGCGTCCTGGAGGTCCAGGGAACAGAACCACATGCCTCGTTCCAAGGATGATATTATCTGAGCCAGAGTGACCATCCTGAAGGTCCGAGACCTTAGGAACCTGTTCAGGTCGTGCAGGTCAAGGATGGGGTGCCAGCCCCCCGTCCGTTTGGGGACCAGGAAATACCTGGACACAAACCCAGGGTCTGGAGGAGGAGGATCCGCCACCTTCCTGATCACCTCTTTTTCGAGGAGCAGGGCAATATCGGCTCGGCAGGCCGACAGAGAGGCTGCAGACCCCGTGGCTCCCCCGAGGGGCGACAGCTCGAAAGGAGTGGAGCTGCTCAACCCAGAGGCAGGCTTTTCCTACCACCTCACACCCAGCGGTCCGTGGGTGATAGCGGACCAGGCAGAAAGGAAGTGGCGGAGCCATCTCCACGGGGAACCCGGGGAGGACGAGGCTGGGGTGGCACCCCTCAACCCGTCACTGGGCAGGCTTGGAGGAGGAACCGGCCGAGGGACCTCCTGGGCCTTTACCTCCTTGCTTCCTGTTGGAAGAAGCCGCCGGCTTGGGTTTGGGACGCCAAGCACGAGCCTGCTGGCCCTGTTGCTGGTGCTGTTGGGCCGGTCGAGCTGCAGGGGCCGAAGGACGAAAGGACTTACGCTGTTGCTGATGGCGGCCTTTGTCCCTCTGGGCGGAGGTGACCAAGTCCAGAGTGGCACTGGACTTTTCGATCTGCTGGAGGTGTCCCTCCACTCCAGGGCCGAAGAGGTCAGTCCCCAAGAAGGGGACGTCTGCCAACTTGTGCTGGGTATCCGCCGTGAAGGTGGATATCCTCAGCCACACCCTGCGGCGCATGGCCACCACGGCCGCTACTGACCTGGCACAGGAATCACCTATGTCCAGAGCAGTCTGAAGCTGCTGCTTTGCCACTGCCCTACCCTGATCCTGCACCTGACGGACCGTGGTCTGCAGGTCGGCCGGGAGATGAGAGACAACCTCATCCAGGGAGCCCAAGAGGGCCGGGAGAAGTGTGCCATCAGCACGGCCAAGCTGGCCTGTCAGAGGCCGAGGGAGGACGCAGCGTACACCCTGCGCCCGGCAAAGTCCAGCTTTTTGGACTCTCTGTCGGGGGCCTTATCCACGTCCCGAGCGTTACCAGAACGCCGGAAGACGCTGTCAGTGACTAACCCCTCGGCAGACGGGTGCTCCGAGAAACCGGGCAAAGAGCCAGTAGGAACCGCATACTTCCTGGCCATCCTGGCTGAGGGTGCAGGACAGGAAGCAGGCCGCTGCCAGAGCTCCAAGGCTGGGCCAACAATGGCCTCAGCCACCGGAAAGGCCTCCGTGGGGGAATCCCCTCGGTCCAGTATCTCCGTCAGGGATACTGGCCCATTTGGACACGGGCTCGAGCTGCATCCCGTGGACTCGAGATGAGTCGAGCAGACCCAAGAAGGACGATGGGCTATCGCCCAATGACTGGCCCCGGAGGACTCCAGGTCGACCTGCCTGGAGAACAGGGAGGAGTCGTCGCTGGATTCCCGGGGAGCTCGCGGGCGAGCTGCCTGGCCCTGAGCCACCTCTACCTGCCGAGGACGGTCGGGAGTGAGGGTGACCAACAACCTGTGGGGCAGGCCGTGACCCGACCGAGAATCCTTGGTCGGTGCCCCAGACTTCTGTTGTGGAGGCGGAGGTTCCACCACTTGATGGCCGGGGGCTGAACCGGAGTCAGTTTAGTCCCGGACAACAGTAACTGCTGCCACATAAGCTCCTCGTAACGTCGACATAATTTACGTCGAAGCCTCCCCTCATCCGAGGAAGAGGACGAGGAGGAACGGTGTCGCCGCTTACTTCGGTACCAAGACCGTCGATGTCGGCGGGAACGGCTTGACCCAGATGAAGTCCGAGACTGAGACCGAGACCCTCGGGGAGACCGAGGGTGGGTCTGGGAAGGGGCCGGGGACACCCACTCTTCCCTCGGCTCGGGCACTTTATCCAGGGACTGCGGCCCCAAAGGTGCAGGCAGATCCTCGGTCTCCACCAGGGTAACCGGTGAAGGTGGGTTGTCGGCTTCACCTGTCCGACGGGTCGAGAAAAATCTCGACTGCGTCGACGGGAGTCTCGGCAGGCTGGCCTGACGGGGACACCGTGAAGCCAGCGGCCTGAGCCGCAACTTCGACCGAAGTCGACGGTCGGCTGTCCGGGGAAGGAGACCTCTCCCGCTCCCACGAACGCCGACGGTGGGACTTACCCTTCGACTCCTTCTTCTTGGGCCGAGAAGAATGTCCCGATGTCCCTCTCCCTTCGTGGAAAGGGACTGACAAAGCCCCTGAACGGCCGAGTATGAGGAACTCGAGAGAGCGGATAATGTCACGCTGTCGAAGAGGAGGAAGATGCGCCTGGGCCACCTCCTCCTCGAGGGCGATCATCTGCTCGAGCTGTTCAGCCGAGCCAGCCACCGAGACTGCCCAACGAGCCTCTTTTGATTTTACCGGCGGAAACGCTCGGGCCCGAGCTTCAATCAGGCAGCGCGATCATCCAGGACGTTCGCCGAGAAAGAGCGGCACAACTCGCAGGCCTGTGGGTCGTGATCTAGGCCTAGGCAGTAGACGCACATGGAGTGCAGATCCGTCCTGGACATTTTCTGACCGTAAGGCACCTCCAAAAGCCGGGAATAGATTTGTCCATTGCAGCCGCGAGGGAAAATGAAGACCGAAGTTTAGAAAACTTCAAAACCAGTTTCGGACGAACCGAAGAGTTAGGATCCAGTCTAAAACGCAGAGCGCTAAGGAGGGAACCCGAGCTTCCAAGCGGTAAGGAAGATCTGGCGTCATGGGGCGGAGCCAAGAGTTTTACCACCTGGGTGGGTGGGAGGAGCTAGCTTGAAGACCTTCCGGCAACAATTAAAGCGGCAAGGAACCTGCCAATAAGTGTGGATTGAACAACATATCCATGTCCCTAGAAAGGAAATCTGTGCCATATTCTGTATTAGAAGAAGATAAAGAGGAAGCATCATTCCAATGCCAGAAGAAATAAATTCTAGCTCCTTGACAGACTCCTGTTCAATTTCCCTGTGAGAGAGATAGCCTGAACAGATTGAAATGCAGCACAGGGCCTGTGAAGAAGGTCCGGGCTGAGTCGGATCTTACTGGTGATTGCCTTGACCTGTGAATCAGACCTGTGAACTGTGGACACCTGGGCCAGTATGAGTAGGCCAAAAACAGTTCTGCCGGATCCAAAGTTACCTTGTGACGGACCCTGGAGAGCAACAGAATTGGGAAAAAGGCTGATGGTTTTGTCGACGGGCAGAGAGATCTACCTGAGAGGTGCTGAAGGCATCATCCTCCAGCTTCCATTTCCCTGGCAGGACGTCCTTGCGCCCTAGCCAGTCTGCCCGGATGTTATTCAGAGGCGGGATGTATACTGCCATCAGGCTTGGCAGGCGCCATACGGCCCCCTGAAGGGGCAGAAGGAATTCCTTGTGTATCCATGATCTCCTTGTTCAACCCCTGTGATCAGTATAAAAGTTATCTTTGCTCGGTTGTCTATTGTGTTGGATCTGGACTCCGACAGAATCACTTGCCTAGTGCGGAGGCCTGACCCAGAATCTCCCTAGTCCCTTAGGCAGCCAACGTTAGTAATTCTTGCTCGTTGAGGAAGCTCCAAATTGCGAACTCTCACAAAATTGGTCCTCCAAGGCCACCAATGAAGAATGCCCCCTCCCCCCCCCGGCAAGGAATTGGGAGGTTTTGTTTCTAGCCATTCCTGGATTGAGAACACAGTTTGAGAATGATGGCCTGGATGGGCTGTCTGTGAATCACTGCCCAGGAGATTATGTCTACGAGGGAGAACATGTCCCCTATGAACCTTATGTAACAGTGAGCAGTCAGGAGGTGAGCGGATGGAAAATACTCTAGAGGCTCCGGAGGTCCATGGATTACTCTTCTGTGTGAGACACCTGACTGTGTTTCGAAGCCTGCTCCCAGACAGGGCAGGAACTGGGGCAGAACTAAAGAGCTCTTGCTCCGGTTCTTGATAAATCTGTGCCTAGAGAGGCACTGGACCACCTCCGTCCCTGCTGGTATTGCCTGACAGAATTATGGGGCCTTGCATGACATTGACCAGGTGGGGAAGAGCTGTATCATGGTTATGAGAGGCGAGCAATTACCAGAAGTAGGAGCCGATACCACGCCTATGACCTTGGCTGAACCTCTGGCTCAAAGGGAAGCGTTTTGAAAGTGATTGTTCCCCACCTTGAATCTGAGATCTTGTGCGACTCCCAGATTGGGATAATCTGAGATACTGTGCGACTCCCAGATTGGGATAAGCAGATAGGAGTCTTATAATGCTACTGATGTCAGGAAAATCCCCCTGATGGAGTTTCCATACGACGGATGACCATGTGTCGATCTTGATGGAGTTGTGCACCCCCAGTGGTGCCAAAATTTTAGGACCAAGACTGGTCTGATTCCTCCCATGCATTTGGGGATTCCAAATAAGAGTGAGGGAACGCCCCTGTTCCAATCTGTGGGGGAACCTGCTCACTAGCCCCTGCTGGAAGATGATTAGGAATCGCTTGAACCATACCAAGACTGTAATTGCTTGGGCCATTGACAAACTACAGTTAGAAGTTGGCGAGGGAGCCACATGAGGCCAACAGTGGTTTTGAGTGGGAGGCGACTGGGTATCAGCGATGAAGTATGCCCCGAACCCCTTTGCATGACTTGGTATGGACGTGGTTGTCCCTCACTCGAGTATGAGCCCAAGATCTTCATTGAGAGGTGGTGTTGTCATCCCATGACTCAGATGCCACCTAGTCCTCCCCTGCAGTTACACTGGTTAGGGGATGAGAACCACGTGCGTTTGCCTGAAACAACCTATTCTGCCCTTCGCTGAGGCGTGGGCACAAAAATCCTTTCAGGAGCCTGGTGACCAAGATGTGCGTCTCTCCCTTGATGCAGCATCTGTGCCTTCTCCAATTCCCTGAATACTGTTAATGCCTCTTGAGGGTGGATCCGCACTGCAGATTTCCTTCATATGGTGCATTTTCCAGGTGAATTTCTGAAGATGCGACCATTTGACCAGCCAAAAAATCCAGGGAGTGCTGGGTTATGATTTGGTGAAACATGGAATTTGTTGTGTAGCTGTCTGCCTGCTGAGTGAGCCAAGGTTAGGTGCGTGAGCTGGGGTAGTTGGCAGGCAGACTTGGTTTTCACTGGAATTTAAAGGGATTGCTAGATGAAAAAGAGATTGGTCATTGCTACCGTGAGTTTACCGACACCTGAGTAGCCTTCTTGAGATACCTCCACCTTGTCTTGCTCTCGAGCGGCCTAATGTGGGCTGTGGTGGTATGAAAGTTTAGCGCAAAGCTCCTGAAGCGAAGAGGATTGCCCCTGGAGGCTGTGATCTCCTCGGACTACACAGCTGGGAGCTGCTCGCTAAGATGGCGGCCTCCGTCATCTCCTGTGACCTCGAGGTCACTGTTTGCTTAGAGTATAACCACAGAGAGCTGCGCGGGTGGCCCACCATGGGAGATCTGCACCTGTGGCAGCTCCTGCTCGGAAGAGTATTTCCCAGGCTAATACAAAGACATACTATGGAGTATGTTGAGCCCTGCTGCTGGCAGGTACAGCTGGGTGCCCCAATACTGGTCACCCAATCCATACAGTCCAATAATCCACCTGCTAGGGGATAGGACCCTTGTCCAGAAATAGATTTCCTTATCTGCACTTGAGGTCCGGTTCTCAAATCCAAAGAGAGGTTCAAACTCGGGTCTTTAGGTCAACAGGACTCCTGGCTCGCAGCTCTGAACTTTAACCACTAAGCAGCATTGCCTGTAATGGTGGATCCTTCGTTGGGGGGGAGGGGCTGCTGAAAATGCAGGGAGTGCCTTCCATTAAACTGACTGGGGCAGTAGTGGCCTCCATCCACGAGCACTGAGACACCCTGAGTTGCTAGTCGACGAACTGTGAACCTGGGCGGCCTGCCAACAGGGCTGCTAGTTCCATAAGGCTTCCATAGACAAGCTAAGAGCCCAAGGGGCTCGGCAATGGCCTGTGTACATTGCCGCCAGGCTAGTTGTACCATACGGATCCTTCGGCAACGAGTTGACCTTCTGAAGTGCTCATCAACCGAAAAAAGCACCCTGAGAATGTGTCTGAGCTCAGACTAGATGCAGTAGTGGCCTCCGTCGACCAGCATGAGACCCTAGGTGCTTGTCAACTATCTGTGCATCTGGGTGGCCTGCTAGTGGCGCTGCCAGTTCAATAAGGCATCCTGAGCTGTGCACACTGCTGCCAGGTAATAAACTAGAGCCAGGGTTCGTTGACTGCTAGAGCACGCTGCTGTAACACGGCTGGTGTAGTGCTGCCTCCTGGAAAGCTCAGCCACTGAAGAGTTCATCGACGTAAAATTGCTCCTTGAAGTGCTTCTGAGCTCCATGGAAGTGCGTCTGTGCCCAGGTGTAATCATGGCCAGCGCTCCACAACGGCAAGCTCATTCCTGTCGACGAGCTGCTGGAACAGTGAGCCAGCAGTGGCACTTCCTTAGGTAGGGCGGCAGCTCCAGCATTGCGGTTCATCTGCTGCTTGAAATCTTGTTTAATAAAAAATATCCCCCTTGATCCTCTGAGCCGACTAGCGGCTCATCTGCTTGCTGAGATCCGGTTCAATAAAGAATTCCCTTTGATCTCTGAGCCGACCTGAACGTCGGGGGGGGGGTGCAGTGCCACGAACACTCTTAGCGAGATAGAAAATATTGAGAGGACAGTCTGTACAGCATGCGTGGCTGGGACTGCGCAGGAGAAAAGTGGAGGGGTGCCAGTCTGAGCAGCATGCAGGGCTGAGACTGGGACCCCCAAAGAGCAGAGAGAGAGAGCTTGTCATTGGGTCCACCCATCCCTGCTCTCTGTGTAAATCCAAATCAGAAAATTGTTCAAACTTACAGTCCTGAAGTCTTCAGCCCTGTCACCGCAGTGACAGAGCTCTGCTGCAGAGTACCTGCTCCCTGCAAGGCAGGAAGTAAACTGGTGGTCACAGGAAGTGGGAGGGAGGATGTCCAGTCTGCAAAGCTTTGTGTTCCTGCCTGTCACATGGCAAGAGGAGGTACCTCCAGTAGTTATGAAGCCCAGAGACCAGGATAAGGAGAGAGAAAGGACTTCAGGAAGGGATGATCATCCTAATCAAAGCTCAGTGGTTAAGAAGAGGTTTATCAATTGACACCAAGGAGCTTGGAGATGTACTGGTAAGTGGGTTGGGGGCACTGGCCTGCCCAGTGCTCCAGATAACATTTTAGGCCAGGAAGCAAAAACTTCTTAGTTTTCCAAGCTGGTAGTATTTCAGTATGCCAGGTAGTATTTTGCGACGCGGTCACACTGTTCTGGTGACCTGAAGTGCAAATGTGCAAAGTCTGTGGAAACACCAGATAGTGATGATACTACCCAAGACTCTACACAGGGTGTAAAATGGGCAAAACTGGGTGTAAAATACTCCCATACACCCTTTAAATGGACCTGCCAGAGAATCAGGCCACCAGGCATACTGCAGCAGAGTATCCCCACCCTACTTCAAAGCTGTCCAGCCCAGAAATAAAAACAAATTAAGTTGGTAAAAAAAAAAAATCAATTTCCCAGACAGCTCTTTTTTCTATGCTGGCAGCCCCCTTCAGTAATACAAGTGAAACCGAGTAACTGCCATATTCAGAATGTTCATGTTCCAAGATTTCTATGCTAGGTTACAGCTTTTGAGCTGCACCACTAGCCCAGTGGGGACAGCATTACCCCCCTCTGTATTAAATCCCCACTGACAACAGTGAGTGGACAGAAAATTACCACAATAGAAGCTTTTTACTGCATGTGGTCAGTCAGCTGATGGGCAACTTCTGCTAATCACGGATACACTTAATTAGCAAACAGCATTTTGGGGGGTAGCAAACTGCTTTAAAGAGCAGCTGACGCCTTACAGAAAACTTCGTAAAGCATAACAGTTGGACGCAATCCAGCTTCTATTTCATATACATTGTATGAATTTCTTCTCCCCATTATTTATTACTGAAGAAATTCCCACAAAAACAGGATTTTTATCCCTCAGAGTTCATCTGCCTCTACAGCTTACTCCCTTACTTGATGGTATAATGCTCTGCTGTGACATCAGTTTGCTGCCATGGGGAATAACTGTGATGTCACAAGCAGAGTATTATGACATCAGGTTGGGAAGAGGCACTAGGAGCCGATGAACCCTGAAGGAACAGCTATCCTGTTTTCATGCATTTGATCTCAGCAATAAATAAATAATGAGGATAAGAAATACAGAGCTAATGAGAAGCATAAGCTGCTTTGTGTCCAAAAATACTGTTTTCCAAAGTCCTTCTTGAGGTGTCAGTGGCTCTTTAAGAGCGTATTTGTTCTATGACTTGGTATGGGGCTCCTCTTGCTGCAGTCAAGAAGGAAATGGATGCACAACTGCTCTCAAGAGGGCTAGCAGAATGCTGACTGTATGAAAAAGGAAGCAATGGAAGTAATGCTGCCACTTTGCAAGACCCTGGTCAGGCCTTACCTTGAGTACTGCAGGCCATTTTGGCCTCCTCAATACAAAACTATAGAGGGAGCAACACAGGGCCACCAAAATGACCAGTGGAATAGAGGATAAAAACTATGAGAAGAGACTGGAGACTCTTAACATAATCACCTTGGAGAAAAGGAGGCCATAGCGGGAACATGATCTTAGCAGAGAAAAAAAAAAGTTTTGCACTCACTCTGCTCCTAAACTGATGATAGCTGTTGCTTTTCTCAAAGAATAGGCTAATTCATTGAAATGCAGTCACTGTTCCACCATGACAAGTCCCCCACTAACATCAATCAAATTCCAGACACACTTTAGTTCAAGTGCAGACTCTGCTAAATAAAAATTAAAACAGCTAGCCTTTCAAACATCCTCCTTCAGCTGGTCCAGCTGGGAAAGTGGTACGAATTTGCACTGGCCCCCCCCAAGGATTACACAGGCCCAAAGCTATAACGGGGATTACTGGGAGGCAGGAAAGACTCCCTCTCCTCACCTCTTTCCAATTTTTCCAATTACCTCTGTTTTCCAGTGGCATCCCCTTCCTCTCCCCTTCACCATAAGCCCTCACTGTTGTTCAGAGGCTCCCCCACCCTCTCCCCCATAAGCTCTCTCTGGTGTCCAGTGACAAGCCCCACCCCTCTTTAACACCCTAAACCACACTAGTCCCTGACGGCAGCTGGCACAAACCCTCCACTCACCTCATCTTGCCACCATCTAACACTCACAACTAAAGTAAAAAAAATCCTTCCCATCCATATCAGCCCCCACCCCCCCATGTCTTCTTAGCAACTCGCCAAAAGTTCTAAAGTATGTGAATGAAATTTTTAGTGAAGAGCCCTGCCTCTAGCATCATAACAGTCTCTCCACAGGGTCTGAATTCCAGCTATCTCTCCCAGTTGTGCTTTGCAATATCACATACTAACATACTAAAAGCCAGCAGAATAGGCCTCATGGTCTATCATGTCTGCTTGGTAGACAGCCCCCTACTGGGTGCTTGCTACTCCGCCCCCCCACCCCCAGAGAGGGTCTTCCCCAGCTTCAGATTCCCCCTGTACCTGTCCCACCCCTTCTTGAATCCCTCCACTGTGCCCTCTTCCACCAGACTCCTGGGCAGTGCATTCCATGGCTCCACTACCCTCTCAGTGAAGTAGTGTCTCCTATGCTAGTGCTTCCCCTGTAATCCCCCCCCCCCAGCTTCCACTCATTCCCCCTGGTTGTTCCCCCCTTCTTAAGCATGAACACCTCATTGGCTCCACCTTTGATGATCCCCTTTACATACCTGAAGACTTCTATCATGTCCCCCGTCTCTCCTCTCCTCCAGTGCGTACAGTTTGAGCTCCTCCAGTCACTCCTCATAGGGCCTACCCCCATGCCCTAATCATCCTGGTCGCCCTCCTCTGGACCCTCTCCAGCAGTGCTACATCTTTCTTGAGCTGAGGTCTCCAGAACTGCACATAGTACTCGAGATGCGGCCTGACCAGGGCATTATGTAGAGGGAGAGATTGCCGACATTCAGGCCCAGTAATGAGAGTGTTAAATTACTATCAGTTGCATGCTTCTTGAAGGATTTTATTTGCATACCTTTGAAGCTTTGGTGAGTTGCTGACCAAGTGGACACAGGCTGGGATGGGCAGGGAAGAGGTTTTTTTTTTTTTTTTTTAAAGCCTTTTTTTACACTAGCCCCAGCAGGCAAGGCAGGGGGAAATCACACTGGCCCGAGACAGTTTGCACTATGCCCCATGCCAGATAAATATTACGCGTGAACTCTGCCTCTGATAGGAATTGGCGGGCTAGCTCACTCAAACTGCGCTCAGTGAGAAGGCTGCAAATGTTCCACTTTTATTAAAGAAATAGTACATGATAGCAGTGAAAATTTTGCCCTATACTTTATTATTCTGTTTTGGATTGCCCCTTATTTCCCGACTTATATGATACTTTTCTTTCGACAATCTGAGTCTACTTCAGTACTTCTTTTCACATTTTAAATTACAATATAATTATTAATATGGCTAGGACTAGGTTTTTATCAGTATTTTCGGTTATTTTTTCAGCACCTATTGTCCCACAAGACCAGGGAGCAGTGCCTGCTGTACGATGGCTCATTTTTGTCACAACAGAAGTGATTTTTAAACTGACTCACCTTATGGGACAACAGGTGTACAAGACAGCTGAGAATACTGATGAAAACCTGGTCCAAGCCATTTACATACAAACATAGACTTTGACGGCAGATAAGGACCGCTTGGTCCACCTAGTCTGCCCAATTCCCTACCTAGAGGATAAGCTGCAGATCCTATTTAACCAACAGCCTATTTCTTCCTACCCCTCACAAAAATTGCCTTATGTCTGTCCCATGCACTCTTGAATTCTCCCCCAGTTTTAGATGCCACAACCTCCTCAGGAAGGCTGTTCCATGCGTCCACCACCCTCTCTGTGAAAAAATACTTCCTCACATTGCCACTGAACCGTTTCCCCCCTCTATCTTCAAATTGTGTCCCTTTGTTCTTGCACATCTCTTTTTCTGAAAGATGCTACCCTCTTGGATTTTGTTGATTCCACTGAGGTACGAAAGCGTTTCTATCATGTCCCCTCCTCTCCTTCCTTTCCTCAAGGGTATTCATATTAAGCTCCTTTAGCCTCTCCTCATATGGCTTCTCTTGCAGACCCTGCACCATTTTAGTTGCGCTCCTCTGAACTGCCTCCATCCTGTCTATGTCCTTGCGGAGATGGGGTCTCCAGAATTGGACGCAGTACTCCAGATGGGGTTTCACCAATTGTCTGTACAGGGGGATAACAACTTCCTGTTTTCTGCTGGTGATGCCTCTCCCTATACATCCCAGTATACCCCCAGCCCTCCCTACCCTTCTCACATTGCTTGCCAACCTTAAGGTCATCTGATATGATTACCCCCAGGTCCCTTTCCATTTTTGTTGTTGCTACTACCTCCCCCCCATTGTGTAATCTTCCCCTGGGTTTTTGTTTCCCAGGTGCATTACTTTGCACTTATTTGCATTGAATCCAAGCTACCATACTTCTGACCATTCTTCCAACCTTGCCAAGTCCCTTCTCATCCTTTCCACGCCTCGTGTCATCTGCAAAGAGGCATACTTTTCCTTCCAGTCCCTCTGCAATGTCACTTATAAAGACGTTACAAAGGACTGGACCCAGTACTGAACCCTGCGGTACCCCACTAGTAACCCCTCTTTCTTCAGAGTGGACTCCATTTACAATTACCTTCTGTGTCCTGTTGTTCAGCCAATGTTTTTCATGAGCTACCACCCTGGGACACACTCAAAACTGGCTAATTTGACTACTATCTTTGTGTGGGACTGTGTCAAATGCCTTGCTAAAGTCTAGGCAGGCCATGTCCACAGCCCCTCCCTGGTCTACTACTTTGGTCACCCAGTCAAAGAAATCAATTAGATTCGTCTGACATGACCTTCCCGTTGTGAACCCATGCTGCCTTGGGTCCTGTCCCCCACTGGCCTCTAGGTACTCAACAATTCTTTCCTTCAGAAGTGATTCCATCGCATTCCCTACCATAGAGGTCAAACTGACAGGTCTGTAGTTTCCTGCCTCTATCTTGCTCCCACTTTTGTGAAGGGGAATCACATCACCCTTCTTCCAGTCCTCAGGTACCACACCATCCTCCCATGATTTGTTATAAAGGGTAGTCAGTGGTGTCACTAGTTCTCTGCTTAATTCTTTCAGAATTCTGTGGAGAATTCCATCTGGCCCCATTGCTCTGTCCACCTTCAGTTTTAGGAGTTCTTTCGGAACCCTTTCTTCTGTGAAAAGACTGGGATCGCCCCAAAGAGTGCTTCTGTTAATTGGATTAGGCACCTCCCCACTTCCTCTTTTGTGAATACTGAACAGAGTATTCATTCAGTATCCTGCTTTTTCACTGTCACTCTCTGCCCACACCATCCATTCTATTCAGCCTCACTATCCCTCCTTTGTCTTTTCACGCCCCTGATATACCTATAAAAGGTTTTATCCCCTTCTAACCGAGCTGACTATCTTTTCCTCAGTTTGTGCCTTTGTTATTCTGACTACCCTCCTCGTGAGTTTTTGAAAGGAAAATTCAATGTTTCCACTTAGGCCTCGACAGTCAAGAGAGTAAAAAATAAAGAGCTTTGCGCTATACTGCTTGTTTAAACTCCTCGATCGCCAAATATGGCGGATGCTGCGCGGTTCCATTCAGGTAGTGCGGCACCGCAACCGCTCATCCCAACATTTGTACTGGGGCTAGCGTGCTACGCCACACCATTACTCTCGAAGTGGAATCATGAAGCATCCACCATGTTTGGTGATCAGAGCTTACAAAATAAAAGTACAGTAAGTAAACCGTTGAACAACATTTTTTTTTTTACTCTGCGAAAAGCTTAATCGGGGGGGCTAGAGCTTTTGGGGGTGGGAAGGTTAGGATTATGAGAGTTTTCCTCTAAAGGAGTGCTCCTTTCATTATTTCAAATGTGAAAAAATGTACTAAAGCAGACTCATTATCAAAAGAAGGGTATCATAAAAGTCAGGAGATAAGGGGCAATCCAAAACAGAATAAAAAGTATAGGGCAAAATTTTCACTACTATCATGCACTCCTAATTTAACTACCAGTCTGTCCCTACAGCTTCCTGCAGTCTACAAAACTTAATTTTACATTTTTAAACAGGTTTTACTGTGTGACATTCCCTGATAACTCAATTTTAACCCACACCTTTTTTTTTTCTCTCTCTCTCAGATGCTGCATTTCCAATTATGGTTCGAATTCTTGTATTATGAACAGGATAACAAAAATGCTGAAAGCTGACTGATGGACTGCCAGTTACAACCTTGACGTTACCCAGCACAACCCTGCAGGTGAAACTAGTGCACACAAAACAGCCTACTTACAACTGTAAACACACACAAAAAAAGGATTCATTGTAAAATCACATTAAGGCGATTCAGGGCGCGAGTCACAGGGATAACCTCACTTTTCAAGTGAAGGCACTCTGCCTGTGAACTTGTGCCTCACAACACACCAGAGGCATGACATAATACATGCTTCGGTGTGCCTTACTGATTACATACTAACATACTAAAATGCCAGCAGAATAGGCCTAACGGTCTTTCGTGTTTGCTCAGCCCCCACCCTGGGTGCTGACCTTTCTGTCCCCCTCACCTTCTCTGGCTTCTCCCTTCCCAGTTCCGGATATTCTTGCTGCATTGGATTTGCTTCCAGAACCCTTCCCTGTGCCTGTCCCACCCCTCTTGAACCCCTCCACTGTCTCTGCCTCCACCAGCCCCCTGGTAGTGCATTCCATGGCTCCACCACCCTCTCAGTGAAGTAGCACCTCCTCCTTTCTCCCCTGAATCTTCCTCCAGCTTCCACACATGCCTCTAGTGGCCCCTTCCTCCTTCCTTCAAGCACCCTGACTGTTCCTCCCCTATTTACCCTTTCTCATGTACCTGAAGACCTCTATCATGTCCCCGGTCCCTTCTCTCTTCCAATGTGTACATATTTAGCTCTTCGAGCCTCTCCTCATAGGTCCTGTCCCCAAGCCCCAAATCATTTTGGTTGCCCTCCTCTGACCCTCTCCAGGAGGTTAATGTCCCTCTAGTATGGCTCCAAAACTGCACGCAGTACTCCAGGTGCGGCCTCACCAAGCAGTTATACAGAGGGAGTATCACTCCTCCTTCTGGACGTGATCCCCAGCGATGCATCCCAGCATCCTGTTGGCCTTGCTGCTGCCCTCCTGCAAGTCTCAGAGTTGTTCATCTTGACATCCACCACCACCCCAGGTCCCTCTCAGCCATCGAGACTTGTAGCATTTCCCCCCCCCAAGGTGTACACTTGGCCTGGGTTTCTGGCCCCCAGGTGGAGTACCTTGCATTTCCCTGCATTGAACCTCAGCTTCCACTTTCTAGACCATCTTTCCAGAGCCTCCAGGTCCCCCTGCAGGGCAACCCTCCCCTCCTCCCCATCCACCACCGCCCCCAATGTTAAATGTTCATCTTAATTGGCTTTTTAAGTTAATTCATATCATGCTTCAGATTTACCCATTAGTAAAAAAGACTAACTACAGAACTGTATGATGTGGGGCCAGCCCACTGGCGCAACAGTTGGATTTCCACTTGTGACACCGACAACCCAGGTTCGGGAACAGACCCAGGAGTCAGAGGGCTGGCACAGGGGAGAAGGATCAGGCGTCCTGGGGACTGCTCTCCTTCTCCATGGGGAGGGAGGGGAAGACTGTCCGGCACCTTACAGACCCTGGTGGAGGCTGGGGATCCACTGCAACTGGTGCCATCACATTGGGGGAGGGGAGCGGGGCAGATGCTGGACATCACTTCACAGTCCCACTCCTGGGGAGCAAGCCTTGCAAAAAAGCCAGCCCCCTGGCATGACGGTACTCTACCATTGTCCACCTGCCTCCAACGCCTGCCGGAGGGGTCTCGCTCCCTGCTGGCTCTGACCCGTGGGGTAAGCCGAGGCTGCCAAACAGTGTCCACTGGGAGGAGAGTTCGCGCGATCCCGCCCCTATGGGGCAAGCCTGGGGCAACAGGCGAGCGGTTCAAGACAGGGGATGGAACCAAAAAAAAAAAAATAAGAATTGTATGGTGTCGTTTAGGTTCTGACAATGTTATTCACAGATTCAGTGGTTGAAAGGCGCATAAACTACATTATACAGTTCTACAATGATGCTAAACAAGTGTGTATATCAGAAGCAGTGTGTGAGCTAAACAAAGGCCTCAGGAACAATGGAGCAAAAACAAAACTGGAACCAGTATTTAAAAAAGAAAAAAACACATATGCAGTGAAAAAAAAATTTACAAGTTGAACGGACTTTACACAGAACTAGGGAACGTAACATAGAAATCTCAGACACAAGAAGGCCTTCGGCTCACTAAGGCCATCCCCTACTTCTAAGCAGTTTGCACTTAAGGTTTACCACACTCATATCAGTTGTTCAGGTTACAAAGGGAATGTGAAAATCGCTGTATTCCCAATTCATATTATTTTATCCCATCCCTGTTCTCATCCTGTGTATAGAAATACAGAAACTCACTACAGGGAAAAAAAAAAGACCTTGCTGCCGGGAATGAGCCCGGATTGGGGGGGCGTGGCAGGAATGAGCTGCTGCAAGGTGGGCTCTCCTCTCCTGGGGGAGGGATAAGGAGTTCCCGGCCTTGGCTGCCACCGGTGGAAACGGTTGGCAGTTTGGGCTACAGGGGCACTGGCGATAGCCAGGGATGGGTGAATGGGACAGCCGTACCGAGTGTGCAATGTTCTCCATGCACACACTGCTGTCTCTGCTGGAGTCCCGACTGGGGAGACCAGTGGTAAAAGCATTAAATACATATAGAAAAAACAAACACCTAGCAGTCCATCCAGTCTGCCCACTTACCTGCCTGATTCCACAATCAACCTAATGTGGGAGTTTAGTGTCTTGGCACCCCCTTCCCGTGCTCTGCACTACTCCCTTGTGTCTGTCCCTCCCAAATTTGAACCCAGTCACAGTCTCCATGCATACCACCTTACTGGATAATTTGTTCCACTCATCCACCACCTGTTCCCTGAAAAAGAACTTCACTTCCTTCCTGTATCTCACCCAAACTTCCACCCATGCCTTCTAGTCATGCCACCGATTTCCTTTTTTTTTTGAAAATTAAGCACACTTGAGGAGTTGATCCATTTAGCAGCTCATGTAGTGGTTATCAGCATCAGAAGCCACTAAAAGCAACTGATGAGTTCACCAATTAGAGAATTTACAATGGCGCAAATTAATAAAGGGGCTACTAAAAGAGCTGGTTTTAAAGACCAGGGTGACAGAAACCAAATGAAAAGACAGGACAGAAAGAACAGGGGATAAGAAAACAAAGTGGAAATGTATTTATTTTTTTAGTTTTTGTTAAGGTATATATACTAGACAAATAAATGCCTAATTACAGGTACAACACAGGAGAGTACAAATGAAACATTTCAGTAAGAATCAGAATGGCAACTCCAAGGTTTCTCCTTCCCCTTGTATCAAAATCAACGACGACTGTAAGGAATAGGCTGTTGCAGATGCCCACCATGTAAACCAAATAACTAAAGGTGGGATTCTCAGACCCATTTTTATTCCAGATCAGTTACCAGATAATATCAACATATACAGGAAATAGAGTTCTTACTGCGCGACGACATGAATCACTCACAACACATCTTTTTTGCACAGATCTGTGCTGCTCTCTGGTAACTCAGTGCAGCCCCGGTCAGACCCAAAATAAATTATGATCTTCAAAGATGTGCCATTTGATTCTGTAGCTCTCTACTCACTCGAATAAATCATAACATCATTCTTAATTAATCAGGATTATATATTTCTAAAAATGTCAGGTACTCTAACCATAAAGTGTCTGATGCTGATAGTTCTAAAATGTTTAGGTTCTATGTTTAGTTGTCATGCTGCACGGTCCATTTCTCAAACGGGTTTCTCTAATTTCCTGAGAAGTCAAAATTTTGATTTTTAAAAATAAGTTCCAGTTTTTAAAACAGAAACATTCAATATGATTTATAATATGCTTATATATACAGTTACCGTATCTCATAGTTACAAGAGCTTAATCTCAAGTTCTTTGTGTGCCAACTGTTTAGCTTCACTTTGCAGTGAAGGCAATTCTCTAACCACAGAACTCGAGAATGCAATCTTGTAATGATAGGAGAGAAAGTCGGGGCCAAAGACTTTCCATTTTCAACTGAAAACACCAGTGAAAAACAGGCAGAAGCTGGGGAAAAGGCAATCTGTGCTTTGAAGGTCAGGAGACAGTGGCAGATGGTGCACGTCGCGCAGCAGCGCGTGGCATGTACCATATCACTGCACAAAACGTCTCCCAGAAACCCAGGCCACGAAGGTCAGGATGCATGGCAGACTATGCAAATCACATGTGGCATGCACCATGTCACATCTCCCAGGGGCAAAAACAGGAGGAAAAAGTCAGCAGCAGGACGATATTAGAGCCCAGAGACCGCACCCAACCAGCAAGGCACGCTGACCAGAACCGGATCCATTCTGCAGTAGCTTTGTCGAACTTCGCCGGGGGTAGCGGCAGTGTCCCAGCTGATCGTTGATAAGATGAGCAGGCACTGGCCTGAAGTAGGAGGAAAAATAAACCAACACTAGGGAGTAATTTTTTTTTTTCATTCAAATAAATATTGTATTTGTAGCACTTTATCATACAAATACCACCACACTCTGGGCCAGCTTTTTGTGAACTCACCCATTTTGAGCCAATTTTTTTGCATAAAACATGCTGATCTGCCTTCAGTTTGGGAGAAAAATTGCAAAAATGGATTTTAAAGCAAAGTCCCTCAGCCTATTTTACTAACATACTAAAAGGTCAGCACATTAGGCCCAACGGTCTATCAAGTCTGCTCGAGGATCAGTGCCCACCTCGGGCACTGTTTTATACACCCCCCCACCAAAAACAAGGTCCCAGCCCCCGGTGAGGCTCTGGGATGCACCCTCTCCCTGTACTTATCCCAGCAACTTTTGAACACCTCCACAGTTGCAACAGCCACCAGTTCCGCAGGCAACGCATTCCAGGGCTACACAACCCTCTCTGTGAAGTAGCACCTCCTTGTCTCCCCCCCTTAGCCTCCCACCAACCAGCCTCAGAGTGCCCCCTAATGGCCCCTTTTCTGTATATCTGTGCAGTGAGTCTGTAGGCATGAACAATGATTCCCTCTCTTGCATTCCCCTAATTTAAATACAAATGAAGTTGATTCACTCTGTTCTGCCCTGGTGTGAAAACCTGTTTTACTCCATTTCAAAGGTTATAAGCCCATTCACGCAAGGCGTCACGGGAGCTGATGATGCATACCTGCACAAACCTGCAGAAGTTATAATCTCAGACCTGTTACATGTCTTGTGAAGCCCATGCCTTCTCTAAAAACATTTTTTTCTTACTCCGATAACACTTTATACTACAGAAACAGCAACATACTTACTATACCTTGAAAAGTTTCATGGCCAATATAAGACAAGAACCTGGGGACTGCAGAGGATAGCAGCAGCACAGACTGATGCAGTGCAACTACTGCAGGCTTTAGCAATACATCAACATAAAATTTGAGGATGCCTTACATGAGTTGGGTCATGACCTCTGCAATGGAGTCAAGCATGTTTTCACACCCAACTTAAGTATCTTCATCTATCAACGAATCAAACTTTATTTAACCAGGCAAAATCATCCTTGAGCAAGCTCATTTGCAAGATGGTCCTGGATAAGTAGGACATGTACAACTACAGCAAAATTATCAGATAAGCAGTGTACACACAATCAGCAAATAAAAGACAATTACAGAGAAACAAATAAGATCAGGGCTGGGGAGTACATATGGTGAACACTATCCGGGTTGATAATTGACTGTATATGTAAAGGATTCCCTCAAGATGTGGGATTATTCAGACAAAGGTCACAAAGTTGCAATAAGACAAGGGATACCAGGTAGGGTAAGTGAGGGAACAACAACCGAAGGTTTATGGGCGGGGGAAAAACAAAGGAAAGGGTCGGTGAGGGGTGGAAACAGATGTAGTTAAACAGGTGGGAGTTGGCAGAATAATCCCAAGGTGGGAAGAAGAGAAGTGCTAGGGGAATACATGTCAACAATCACTTTACAACCGCTGGTCTAGCATTCGACACCTCTCCGGCTAACCAAATGCGTTCCCAGTTAGGTATCAAGAACACTGAAGCACGGGTAACGGAGTCCACTTTCTCCTTCATACCAGCCACCCTGAAGCAGGTGGAAGAATTAATATCACAGCTGGACACCAAAAAAAGTGCAGGTGCAGACTCCCTTGATCCCTATTTTTTTTAAATTGCCATACAAGTATTAGCAGTGCCAATAACACACCTATTTAACCTCTCACTACAGTTAGGATCTATTCCATCGATCTGGAAAACAGCCCAAGTTATCCCGCTACTGAAAGCAGGGGACCCCATGGACCTCAACAACTACAGGCCAATCTCTACCCTCCCTGTGCTATCCAAGCTGCTAGAAAAAATCGTAAGCACCCAACTAAGAGGATATCTTGAAGAGGCTACTCTTTTAAATCCAGCACAGTCTGGGTTTAGAACCAACCACACACCATCACAGCCCTGGCTAAAGTAACCAATGATTGGCAACTCGAAGTGGACAAAAAAATTGTGTCTGTGCTGTATTTTTTAGACCTGAGGTAAGGCATTAAATCTGATCGACCACGTACTGCTCCTCTCTCCCTGAAATCCATAGGACTCGACTCAACCTCCATTAGATGGTTTAATAACTATCTCACGGAAGGACCCAGCAGGAGAAGGCTGAAGGAGACCTATCACCACTCAAATCTCTCCAAAGAGGAGTTCCCCAAAGATCCATCCTCGGCCCAATCCTATTTGCCATCTATGTCAATAGCATCGACAACCTCACCAAAGCCACTGTACACCTGTTTGCAGATGATACAGTATTGTATGTCAGTCCGCCCCTCTCCCGTAACAGCATGCATAGAGCTACAAGCAGAATTCAACCTATTACAACACCAACTACTGGAAAAAAAAAACCTCCTGTTAAATGCAAAAAAAACAAAGGCAATGTTTTTCTCCCCCCAAACACAAGCCAGACACTCCTTCCCAAACAATCTCCCCCACATATCCACTGTCCTTGGTGAAAATCTTGAATATGTTACAAAATTCAAATATCTGGGGGTCTGGGTAGACAGTAGACTCGACTACTTAGATCACCTGAAAGATCTGCTAAAAAAAAACTCCGTCAGAGGCTTGGGCTCTATTACAGAATAAAGCACTTTCTCACAAGTGATTCTAAAAAGAAGCTGGTCCAGGCCACATTTCTATCAGTATTAGATTATGCAGATTTCCTATATGGTCGTTGCCACAACTCATATCTGAGCAAACTGGACACACTTTACCATAGAGCCTTAAAGTTTATTACAGATCTTCCTCTCAGCACTCACCACTGCTCGCTTTATGCTGCAGTTGGATGGACCTCGCTCCAATTTAGAAGAGACAGAAATGCCACACTATGGACTTATAGAGCGATATCAAAGATGCTACCAAATTACGTCTCAGACTGCATCACACAAATCACATCAAGTAAATATGCCCTAAGAAGTCTAAACTTCATCATGCTTAAAGTGCCCAAATTCAATTCTCGATATGGTAGATCTGCTATCAGCTATGTCTTATCTGCCTTATAGAATACGATGCAGAAGACCCTGAAAGTGAACAGATACATCTCATTTACATCCTTTAAATATCTGTATTTCGAGGCTTATCAAAGAAAAATTTAATTGTTTCCACAAACAATAGAGTATTCCTAATCTTATCCATCTCCCTCCCCAGATAGCCAACTCACGGAAGGTATCCACCTTTACTAAGAGTCACCACCCCTCACACTCCATGCACCCCTCCTTTCCATCTGCCTCCCCTTAATCCCTAGTCATATATCACAGCCCTATACCCCTGTTATACAAACCCCCCAGTGCCGCCCTCCTGCCCTCTTCATAAGGCCCACAGTTTATCCGTTCCACAGTATAGGCCCCCACCATCTTCCTCCTCCCCCACCAGCCAGGCACACCACTTCCCACTCCCCTTCCCCTCACCCCTTATTACCACTACTCCTGAATTTAATGTATAGTCTGATTAGAATGTATCCTTAGACTGTGTGTATACTGAATATTCTATGTAGTATCCTAGAGTGTGTGTACATTGAATATTTTTTATGTATCTATGTAAATTGAACCTTGACCTTACCAGGTCCATCTTGCAAATGAGCTGTGCTCAACGATGTTCGCCTGGATAAATAAAGATTTGATTGACTGATTGATTGATGTAAGTGCCAAGTGTTTGAGGAGCCACAGGAGATGGAGGAGGTGGTGGTTATACTTAAATCCTGATGTAATTAGAAAGGTACAATAGAGGCAATCACTGTTCATGCCTACAGACTACACAGGTCAACAGAATAAAAGGCTGAGGGACCTTCCCTTTAAGATTTGGTCAAATAGAATTGGTGATTTTTGAAAGCAGAATATCAACTGCCCTACATAGTATCTGTACTTACCAAGACTGTACCACAGATGCCAAGTTTAAAAGGGGATCTGCTGTTCCAGAAGCTTCTGCTCTGGTCAGGCAGCATTAGCTAGGAGTAGATTAGCCCAACAGGAGAGTGGAAGATTGGGAGCCCAACAAAACAACAGAAATCATTTTTTCGCACAGTAAACCAACAATATCAGCACTACTGAGAAAAACATACAGTGGACAGGCACCTGCATTTTTCTCATCCAGATGACACTTCCACTAGTCCTAGGCTGCCAAACAATATAACTGTGCCCCCGTCTGTGAGTGGTGCTAGCATTTCTGACATTCAGACAAAGCCACAGTTTTCCACTACAAGTGACTGAAGTGCAGTGCTCCCTATCAAAAAAAAAAAAAACACACAAAACGTTGGGGTAACTTTTCAAGGAAAATATGTGTAATGCATAATGGCACCTTCTTTGAGTCCCTCCAATCTGGGCTCTAGTTTATTTATTGAATTCTGTCAATCTTACGTTTTTCCTATTCCTATGGGTGGGACCACAAGGGAGCAGCAGGAACAAAAGGGGAGAAGGGACACGAGTCCATATTCAAAGCAGAAAGTCCTGAAAGGACTTACAGCTCTGAAAGTGGACAAGGCTATGGGACCAGACAGGATACCCAAGGGTACTACAGAAACTCGGGGAGCTGCTAGCTGCCTCACTGGCAGCCTTATTCAATAGCTCACTAGGAACAGGTGTAGTTCCAGAGGACTAAAGGAGAGCGGACATGGTCCGTTCCATAAGAGTTGCAGCAGGGAGAAGGCTAGCAACAACAGGTCAGCCAGTCTCACATCAGTGGTGGGGAAACAGAAATCCTGTTAAAGAAAAGGTTGGCAGAGTGTCTTGATCCAGTGGGCTACAACACCAAAGGCCACATGGATTCACACCGGGGGGGAGGGGGTCATGCCACATAAATGTGTTCAATTTCTATGACTGGGTGACAAGGGAAACAGATCAGGGTAGGGCAGTGGATGTGGAATATTGCAGCTTTAGTAAGGCCTTCTACACTGTGTTGCACAGGAGACTAATAAAGTGACTGAGCAGCCTACAAGTGGATCAAAAGTGGTGAACTGTACAAGGAACTGGTTAATGGATACACGACAAAGAGTGGTGGTTAATGGCACTTATTCGAATAAGAAGGGGATGTGACCAGCAGGATGCCGCATGCTCAGTACTGGGACCGGTTCTCTTCAATGCCTTCATAAGCGACAGTGCAGAAGAACTGGTAGGGAATGTATGGGGGTTTTTTTGTGTGTGTGTTTATTCTCTGGTAACCGGGTAAGGCCCACAAGGCACAATGCCTGTTTTCAGGGGCGACCCAGGAGCAATGGGGAGGTTAAGTGACTTGCTCTGGGACAAACAGTATGGAAGTGGAGGTTGTGGGATTCAAACCCAGGTCTGCTGGATGTACCAAGCTCATCACAGCTTGCTACTCTAACCTCTAGGTTATGCTGCCAGATGAACTTAAATGCCAGAAGACTATAATCCCAGATAACTATAAACTGTAGATGAAATCAAAATCTGTAATGGTGAGAACACTCAGGAGGGGGTGCAGAGAATGTGCAGGGACCTTGGGAAACTCGAGGAGTGTTAACAACCTTGACAGATGGCGTTTAATGCCAGAAAGTACAAAATCATGCATTTAGGGCATAGGAACTGAGGAGCACACTATTTGGGGGTTACTTACAGTCACTAAGCAGCAAAGGGACCTTGAGTTTATCCTATCTGATGACCTCAAAGTGGCAGGACAGTGTGACACAGCAGTGGACAGGGCCAGAGGGATGCTGGGATGCATAGGGAGAGGCATCTCCAGCAGCAGGAGGGAGACGGTGTTGCCACTGTTATGATTCACTTGTGAGACCCCACCTGGAGTACTGTGTCCAGTTCCGGAAGCTCCACCTCAGAAAGGACACAGACAGGGTGGAGGTGGTCCAGAAGGGGGCAACTATAATAGTGCAGGGGTTGCATCAAAAGTCCTATGAGGAGACACTGAACTCTGAAGGATCTCAACATGTACACCCTGGAAGAGAGGAGAAACTGAAGACGTGATGGAGACCTACAAGTTCCTCATGAGGGTGAACAGGGTGCAGGAGGTGATTGGCCAGAGGTGTCATAACTTGCTGTGCTCTCTAGGCTGAGACACAGCTGGAGTGTGGGATTCACACAAAGAGGATCTCCCTTGACGCGCGCTGCAAAACTGCAGTTCTTACAATGCAGGGGCATATTCGTGAAAATAAATAAATAAAATACAAAGTGACTTTATCTTGAAGGGGAACTAGTGGTGGGAAAGACAGGCACAGGGGGACTGTGGGGAAAAAATAAGGCAGTAGTGGTGAAAGACTCAAATTATCTTACAAGGGAGGGTCTCTCTAATAAAATAAAATAAAAAATCCCTGCAGCTGAAAAGGACTTAAAAAGAATGGGTCAAAACTGCCACTGGCCCACTAGCCAAATATTCATACATTTTGTATCGGGCTAGCAAGATTTTCCTTTAAGTTGCCCTCCGGGCTTGTACTGGAAAAGGTAATTTCTTAAGTACTCTAGCTGGACCAGTGGAAGACTCTGTGGGGCTAGGGGATTTTGCCCGGTCACAAGCCCTGCTGGCTAGTGGCTGCAAAACTTTAATTTCAACCTCTTAGTAAGTCCAGAATACATTATACCTGGAGTAGTGGCTGAAGACTCAGAAACGATCTTACCAGGGAGGGTCCCAGAGGGCTACTTAAAGGAAAATCTTGCTAGCCCAATACAAAATGTATGAATATTTGGCTAGTGGGCCAGTGGCAGTTTTGACCCGTTATTTTTTAAGTCCTTTTCAGCTGCAGGGAATTTTTATTTTTATTTTATTAGAGCGACCCTTCCTGATAAGATCATTTCTGAGTCTTCCACCAGTACTCGGGTATAATGTATTCGGGCAGACCGTCTGGAGGTAGTGCCATTTATACAAACACCACATTAAGCGTACAGCTGCTCCCTCTCCCACCTCACAACCAGTCCCCAGGCCCTCACTCTCAAACTTACCCTTGGACGATCCCATACCCCCCTTCCCCTCATCACTGCTATATACATATGCCCCAGGGACCAGGTGGTGGCCTTCCACTTGCTCATATCCTACCTTGCCACCTTACCATCCAAAAATGAAAAAATTGTACTTGGGGATTTTAATATCAACTGGCTATCCAAGTCCGCCGCCCCATACATCGATGCTGCTACTGCCCAGGACCTTACTCAAATAGTCCCCTTCCCCACCTGGCTGAACTCGCACATGGGTCCTCCTCCCTACTGGACCTTGTCTTCACAAACTGCCCCCTCAAAATCACAAGAACTGCTGTACTCCCAAATGCGATCAGTGACCACTCCCCGGTTCTCTTCTCCTGGTCTGGCAAGGCCCCAAAACTCCCCCGAAAATGATCCCACGACGTAAACTTGGTCCTGGTTAACTTGCTCTTCTAAAAGCTCATCTCAGTGCCATGGATTGGTCATTCACAACCAACACCCTCGACCCAGACAGTGCACTTGATCTCTTCACTCATCCATTTAATGCCCTCTGTGACGTGTTCGCCCTTCTTACCAAAAGGATGGTCAAAGGCAACCCAGCTCCCTGGATCTCTGACCACCTCCTGGCCCTGATGTGGTCCAAAGATTCCCTATGGCACCTCGCCAACGAGACTGGCCGGTTAGCTGACAGACAGAAATACAGAGAGGTCCGGAACAAATGCACATGATCCTGCATAAAGCCAAGGCCATACTACAAATCACCCCTAACCTCCCACCTGAGGTTCTGAAACAGGTACAGAATAATATTATAAGGACATCTGCAGCAAAGCCAACCCGTGCTCCCAGCCAAATCCTGGCTGAGGGCCCCTGACCTCCGATCACATTCGGATAGCCTCAGCCTCAACTGTCTCTTCACCAACCTCAGCCATGTCCTCCCTCACAACTTCTATGATCCACCCCCGGTCTGTGATCCCACCTCCCCCACCTCACCCTCCTTTTCACTTACACTGCATCTCCCCTAGGTCTACAGAGCCTTACCTCAAAAAAGCTATAAGCCACTCCCAGTACAGTAGTGACTCCTTAGACCTAAGACTTCTGCGGCTCTCTTCATGAGCTGCTTATCCCCCTCACACACATTATCAACTGTTCTTTAAGCCTTGGGAAATTCCCCATGCACTGGAAATCTGCCTCCATTACCCCTATATTTAAAAGTGGAGACCGTACATCCATCAACAACTATCAACCCATCTCTATTCTCCCTCCCCTATTTAAGGCACTTGAGCGTATTGTCTCGGATCAATTCATGGACCACCTCAACAAACACAAAATACTTTGCAAGCAGCAACATGGCTTCTACAAAGGTCACAGTACGACTACCGCACTACTCGAGTTCACCACTCACCTCCACACCACCCTAAACAGAGGTCATATCTCTGGCGCTATCTTCATTGACCTCACCAAGGCATCGGACACCGACAATCACTCCCTCCTAGTAACTACCCTCTACAAACTTGGTCTCTCGCAAGATGCCCTCTGTTGGTTCTCGGACTACTTGGCGGACAGTTACCAGCAGGTCAAAATTGGCGCAACCTTATCTAGCAGACTGCCAGTCCGCTCCGGTGTCCCACAGGGGTCCATTCTCAGACCCTAACTATTCAGCCTCCTCCTAAACGCCCTCCCTCGGTCCTGCTCAGGCAACCTCCTACTCTATGCAGACGACGCTGTCCTTTACTCCTCCAATCCTGACCCTACCCAGCTCCACCTCTCCCTCCAATCCTCCTTCAGGGATGCAGAAAAATTGTTCACTTCACAGCGCCTCATCTTAAACTATAAGAAGACTAAGGTTATGTTCTTCTCACACCCTCTTAACTCCAAGAAAGCCCACTGCCCCCAAGTCCTGCCAACCGGACCCCACTCGAACAAGTGGACTCCTTTAAATACCTGGGCATCACACTCGACCAGACCCTCAACTTCCACCAACACATTCATCAACTGTCTACTGCCCTCAACGTCCGGCTTGGCCTCCTCTACCGGTTTAAACATCGTCTTACCCCGGATGCCCTTCACCTAGCAGTCTCCTCCTCGACTATGGCATCCTGATCTATAGGGCTGCCAACTCATTGGCCCTGTGACAAGACTGTGGCTCTCCCTCAACAAAGCCTGTCACCTCATCCTGGGCTGTGGTCGGATAACTCACACATGCTCTCTATATAATGCCACTAACTGGCTCAACCTCGATAACAGAATCAGGTTCCACACTTGCCTCATGGCCAAAAAGATTACCATCGGTCTTGCCTCCCCCCCCCAACCCGGTCTCTCACCACTAATACAACGGGCCCCTACATACCAGCACACCTGTAGCGCAAAAAGGCAACTCCTCGTAGTTCCCCGCTTTTCCAAAGGTCCTTTGCTTTGCGAGCCCCTACCTGGATAAATAACCTACTTAGCACCCTCACAAACATGAATAGCATAGGCACCTACAAAGCATATCTCAGGAATCATCTACAGTCCTCCAATCCCTGTGATTGCCATGGAACCTAGCCCCAGCCCAGCTCCCCTTCTCGTCTGACTAAGGCCTCTGGCTGTTTTTGACCCCCCTCCACCTGAACTCCTTGAATTAGCTACTTAGTGGAGACTATGCGTGCAATGAATTGTGTAATGGTTCTTGAAACTAATACGTTGAATCTACTAGTATACAAATGTTAGCCTTTTACTGTATTTCTTGTATCATCATTGTTGCTTGTGTCCTCTTGCTGTACAACTCTGTACGGTTCTCCACGTTGTATCTGTTCTGAAGTGGAGCCTTTGAAAAGGAGTCCTTGACTCAAAGGTATTTTCCGAATAAACAATGAAATGAAAGTCCTTTTTCTTCACTTGGGGATAAAATCTTTTGTGGAGTGTGCTGTTGGAGTAAAGTATAGTTGCATAAGAACTTACCGTAACAGTAGATCTTCGAGAGCATCTCTTGCAGCAGTTCACAACACGTGGGATATCAGCCACAAGCATCACTTCCTCCGGATGACTTCTCAGTAGTCGACCCTGGGACCTCCCCCTAACACTGCCACATGTGGTGTCTGTATGGCAGGTATAAAAGGGGGAGGTCCCAGCTACTCCTCAGTTCTTTTCCATCCTAGCAATCGAATGAGAAACCATTTCTCAGGTCTCCGATGGGAACCAAGGAGGGAAATAAGGCAGCAGCTTGTGGAGTCGTAAAAGGAGAGGAGCAAGAAACCCTTCTAAAGTAACAGCAAGGGGATAGTGGGTGGAGTTGCATGATCTGCTGCAAAAGATGCTCTCGAAAATCTACCGTTACGGTAAGTTTTTACACAACTGTTACGATAAGTTCTTACACAACTATATTATCTTCTTCAAGACAATCCCTTGCAGCAGGTCATAACACATGGAAAGATTCCAAAGCAGTTATGCCAAGTTGGGAGGAGGACGCGAACTATCAGGACTTAGGACAGGAGGCCTTGTAAAACAGCCCAACCAAAAGCAGTTCGCTTCTTGGAAGCGATGTCTAGACTGTAATGTTTCGTGAATGTATATACAGTAAACTACATGGTGGCTTTGCAGATTTCTAAGCCAGAGACGCCCCGGAAACATGCCATGGAGGTAGCCATGCCTCTGGCAGAATGGGGTTTTACAATCCCCATGACAGTTTTGTTTGTATTTTATATAAATGAAATGCATTGGGCCAACCATGTGAACAAGTACTGCTTCAAAACTTGAACGCTCCGATTTCCAGGGGCGAAACAAAACAAAAAGCTGCTCAGTTTTTCGCAACTTTGAGGTGCGGAGAAGATAAAGACTCAATGTCCTATGCACATCGAGAGTATGAAGCAGGGATTCCCCATGATTCGCAGGCTCCACATAGTACACTAGTAAGTGGATAGCCAGACTTAAAGTAAATTCAGAAACAACCTTTGGCAAAAACAATGGGTTGGTGCGTAAAGTCACCCTATCATTATGAAATTACAGGCAGGGAGGCTTGCACATTAGTGCCTGTAACTCTGAAATACATCAACCCAATGTAATGGCAACTAATAATATAGTTTTTATAGAAAGATAACAGAGCTCGCTGGATTTAGCAGGCTCGAAAGGACTTGTCAATTTTTCAAGCACAAAATTCAAATCCCACACAAGGACTGGATTCCGGATAGGGGGATGAAGGTGCAGAATACTTTTTAAAAAGGTTTGAATCAAAGGTAACAGGGACAATGTTTTTCTGCCCACAGGTAAATGAAATGTGGCAACAGCCGAGAGGTGGAATTTCACAGAGGAATATTTTAGTCCACCCTCTGACAAGGAGAGCAAACAGTCTAAGATATTCTGAGGGGAACACTCATAAGGATCTAAGGCCTGTGTATATGCCCAAATGGAGACGTGTTTCTACTTTGTAGTATAGGAAGACCACGTAGACAGCTTCCTGGCAGCTCTTAGGACTTATGCCACCTTCTGGGACACCCTGACGTGCAAGAGGGCTATGTCTTCAGGAGCCAGGCGTGCAGATGGAGGAAGCAATAGTCTGGGTGCAGCAAGGATCCTTGTGCCTGGAACAACAGAACCTGGCAAATCAGCAGAGGAAGGGGATCCGGTTCCAAGAGCTGTAAAATCAAAGGGAACCAAATCCCATTGGGCGGGGTACAACTTGTACTGTGGATAGTTTACAGCTACCCCTACCCAGGCGACAACTGAAGGGTTCGAGAAAAGTGGGAACAGCAGCCTTTGGCAGGAATATGTTTTCAGGAGCCAGTCATCCAGGTAAAGAAAGACAGAGGCCTTCCCTGCAGAGGGCCACTGCGACATCCGCTAGCCATTGCGTGAAAACCTCGAGGCCAAGGAAAGGTCGAATGGGAGGGCTCTGGCAATGATGACCTTGGGACAAAAAATGGAGAAACAGTTTGCAAAAGCAAACAAGATTCTGGGCTGCATAACCAGGGAGATTACATCCAGGAGGAGGAAGGTGATCCTCCCTCTGTATAATGCCCTGGTTAGGCCGCATCTTGAGTACTGTGTCCAGTTCTGGAGACCCCACCTTAAGAAAGGCATAGCACTGCTGGAGAGGGTCCAGAGGAGGGCGACCAGAATGATTCAGGGCATGGAGGGAGGCCCTATGAGAAACTGGAGGAGCTTAGGCTGTACGCACTGGAAGAGAGGAGAGACGGGGGACATGATAGAGGTCTTCAAGTATGTTAAGAGGAAAAACAAGGGAGGAGCTGATGAGGTGTTCAGGCTTAAGAAGAGGGGACAACCAGGGGGCACGTGTGGAAGCTGGATGGTGGAATTACAGATGAGAGTGTAGGAGATATTACTTCACTGAGAGGGCAGTGAAGCCATGGAACGCCCTCTGCCTAGGAGATTGGGGGAAGATAGCACATTGGAGGGTTTCAAGAAGGGTTGGGACAAGTACAGGGAAATACCGAAGCTGGGGAAGACCATTCCAGGGAGTGAGGGGGTGGTAAAGTGAGCTCCCAGTAGGAGGCTGGCTACCGAGCAGACTAGATAGATCAGGAGGCCTATTCTGTTGGCTTTTAATATGTTAGCATGTATGTTAGTTTGTGAGCAGGGTGCATCTGGTTATGGAGGTATGCGTCCTTCATAGCAAGGAGAGCAGAACCGTCTCCCATGTTCAGTAAGGTGAGAAGTGTCGGAAGAGACACCATCCTGCACTTTTCGTATCTGATCTAGAGGTTGAGACCACTGAAATTCAAACCGGGGCGCAAGTCCCCTGTCCATTTGGGAACCAGGAAGAAAGGGAACAAATTCCCGCACCCTTCTGCTGGAAGGGGAACTAGTTTTATGGCATGTTTTTGAGCAGAGTATTGAATTTGTCTAGTAAAACCAATGCAGGAACTGGGGGTCAAAGAGAGTGGAGTATCCATAGATCTAAAGTAAGCCTTGTTCACCCAGGAAGGTGCAGGGAAAACCTGCCCACCCCCGATGGTCATGGGAATTAAGGGTCTCCTGCCCCATGACTGGAGAAAGGCCATCAGGCCGAAGGCTGACCCTGCTGGGGAGCAGCAGGGACATAACGGGTTGCAGGGTTAACAGAGCCTTAGGCTTAGTAACTGGCTGCATCTATATCCTAGGTCTAGACCCCATGAGAGCAGCTTCTTTGAAGGACCCCCTTGTACGTCCTGTGAGAGACCTGAAACTCTCAACCAGCGTGCATGGCATTTATAACAAACACCCACGGAGGAAACCAGAGCCGATGTATCAATGACGTCATATGTGGCCCTACGCAGGTGGCGGCATACTGCCGCTGCAGCAGATAGCTCTGCAGGGAGATCATCCTGAGGAGAACCAGCAGGAAGGGTTGTAATGAAGAAGTGCAGAACACTCTCATCCCCAACACATCCAATTTCTTCGGAGTCCCCGGCAGTTGTTGAGTTCTATCAGACCAATCATGTCAGGGGCTGACTCATCCTGTATGTAAGATATGGCCTGTAGAAATGGGTCCGCTGGGGCGCTGTGGAGCCCGAGCTTGCTGGCAGCAATAATTACAAGCTCTGTGACTAAATATCACAAATCCTAATAATTTGACAACTTGGGAGTTTTTCGTCGCTGAAAGGACTTCTTCCATTGAATCTGGGAAGGTCGGGAACCTATAATGGGCAAACCTCGTAAGGATCGCTCTGGTGTAACAGGGGGAAAATCGTCAAGTTCCACGCAGCCCATGCGGTCAGGCCCAGAGACGCAGGCCACCTCTCAGCCCGAAACCGAAGAATCTATGACGTCTATTGGGCTAAAGCTACAGAGAATAACATCAGTTGCTGACTTGAATACTAAAATTGACATGTTTAACAACAGAATAAACTTTGTTGAAAAAACAATGGAAAATATCCAAACGGAGATGTGTGATGTGAAACGAAATTCAGATTCCACCTCTGCTGCCACTTCACTTATATTAAAGGAGAATTCACACCTCAAAGCCAGATTGGAGACTTTAGAAAACCAGACCCGGTCGGCTCATGTGAGGATCCTCGGCTTACCTCGAGGGATTGAGGGGGATCACCCCCTTATGTTCTTGCAGGATTGGTTAAGGGAGAAGTTGATGCCAGAGGATCAAACAATTCGTTTTAATTTACAAAAAGCATATCGCATTACTCCAAGGGGTTACCGGGAGGATTCCGATACCCCACGTACCTTGTTGGTGATTACTGATGGCATTGGAACACGAGACAAAATTCTTCGTCTGGTGAGACAAATGAGCCCGATTATACAAGACGACTGTTCAGTTTTTCTCTTCCCGGATATCAGCTACACAACTCGGATGAGACGTAAAAGATGTGAGGGAGTGCGCAAGAAACTCCAGGAGGCCGCAATCACCCATGCAATAGTCTACCCAGCTCGTCTTAGGGTGGTGTATGAAGGTGAAGTCTGGATGTTCTCCGATCCTTCCGAAGCAGGCAAGTGGGCTACTCGATTTGTGGATAAACGAAGGAACCAGTCACGAATTAACGACACAGAAGACAGCGATCTTGATGAGACTGATGGGGAATGACTTAATTCTATATAGCTGTGGATTTAACCTGTTTAGTTTTGGTAATCAGAATGTGTTGTTATGGTTGGAATTTTCTCTGTTAAAAATGGTCTGGATCAGGTAAGGGGAAATTTCTGTAACAAATTAAACTGAATTAATCTTGGGGAATTAACCACGTAACAATAATCATAATTGTAGTCATCTGATCAAAGATTAATAGATAACAGATGTTAAATCGGGACTAGCCCAGTCTCTCTGTGGTGGGAGATCCTTATTTTTTTTTTTTTCCTACTCCTTTTGCTAACTCGATTGTTTGCTGCTTTGTAAACTAAATCTAACGGGATTTGTATCTTAGAGGGATATAGAGCGACGCCAGTTGTCCCAAGGGACGTGCAATGTTGGACTTTTTTATAGAGACTTTAGTACACGAAGTAGTCGCTCTGCTCATGGATTCTTTCAACAGCTTTATAACCTGTTTAAACTTATAGCAATATAATTTAGTATTCCCTCCATATGAGGTATCAAAATATTTAAGATGCACCTAGCCTATTATTAAGGAGTTGTTTGGCTCTCTGATGGTTGTAAGCATTGTGCTTGGGCCTATCTTGAATATGTAATTGTTATATGTTGTATAACAAATGAAAATAATAAAAATTAAAGTACAAAAAAGAAATGGGTCCGCTAAGTTCCCATCCCTCAGATGTAATCCGGAGGAAATGGGGGGAAATCCAGCCGCCCTCGAGGTTGAAGAAGGCCTGGAGGGAGTAGAGGCAGGGACCTCAGCCCCATCACCTTATGGCAAGGGGCGGACATTCGGAAGGTCCAGGATAGTGTTCTTTTCACTAGAGCCTAGACATCAACCATGGCCAGCTGCCCTGGGAACAGCCATGGACAGAGTGAATGGGAACCACTGAAGGAATAGAGGAAGGCAGTAGTGCCAACCTGACAGACCCAGACGAAGGGTGAGTATACAGTGGCGACTGCGCAGAAGCATAGCGGCAGTACGATATGGCGCCACCGCACAAACATGCAACCTACTGAGTAACAACTGTACCTCTACCACACAAAGCCTCGCACTGCGCATTCGACGAGGGAGTCAACACTGAGCTCTGAGAAACTCGGCCGGTCATCGATGAGAGGATCGTCGACAGGCCAGAAGTATAGTGGTGAAGCACACATTTGTGCATGTACCTCTGTATGACCCCATTGTCGCTGACAAGGTAGGCAACAGTGAGCTCTCAGGGACCAGACCGGTCGACGATGAGAGAATCATCTACAGGCCAGAAGCCATCATCGACAGACAATGGCATTCTGAGAAGGGGAAAGCAGCGATGGAAGCCGCAGGAGAACCCCTGAACTCGCTGTCAATGGAGGTAAGAGAGGAGCCAGCAGTTGTTGACGGTGTAGAAGATTACATAATAGCAGCTACCATCTCAGGTACTCCTGAATGTGCCATCAATGTAGGTAGAAGAAGCCAGTAGTCGTTGACGGTGTAAAAGACAACAGAACAGTGGCTACCGTCTCAGGTAATCTTAAACTCTCCGTCGACAGAGGAGCCAGCAGTCGTCAATGGTGCAGAAGACAACAGCGGCTACCGTCTCAGATACTTACCTTTTTGGTAAAAACTCAGGGCACTCGTTGTCCATGACAAGGGTTTGGGGGAAACGTGCTCAGTCCTGCTAGCACGATTCCCACCTGGACCCAGTGCCGACGACAAAGAGGTACACCAGCAGAGCGGTGAGACCCCAAGGAGGACCTGTGTTGAACCGTTTTCAGAGGCACAATCCCAGGTGCCGTGTACAAGGACAAGGCACCAGTTCGATTATCACAGGAACACTTTCGGAATAAGGGATCCAAAGACATCAGTAATTGAACCCATTTAGAATGAACGTTTGGTTGGTAGAACTCTTCGACAACCGGCAAGCAGAGCTCCAAAGGAGGACTTGTTGCATGCAGGTTGCAGCTGAAAAGAACCCAGTAGCTGGGACCTCCCCCTTTTATACCTGCCATACAGACACCACGTGGTAGTGTTAGGAGGAGAGCCCAGGGTCGACTGCTGAGAAGTCATCCAGCGGAAATGGCACCTGCAGCTGATATCCCACGTGTTATGACCTGCTGCAAGAGACTGTCTCGAAGATCAATCTTTACAAGGAGGGGATCTCTAAGTAGTGCTCCTTCTATCTATAATACCATAAACAACAACACTCGTAGCACATATAAACTTTACAGGGTTATTTTACTGGTCCTGGAAATTCTGTCTACAGACCAATAAGGATCCAGGCAGTAAAGGTAATTCCTTTTGGTTTTGAGCCTTAAATGACATCTGTTGTGCTCACATTTTTTTATTCACTGCTTATGCTCCTCACGGGTACAGCTCCCATCTCCCAGGTCTGGTCCAGTCCCTCCCCCCTTACATCTTTGGCACTTATCCCTCTCCTTCCAAACCCATGGTCGTACCTCCAGTAACTGTGCGTCACTATGCTGGACTCAAACCTTCCACTTTCAAAGAGGACATGTAGACAGAAGAACCCAGGCTAGTAAAAGGGCACCAGTAGCAGGAGGCAGATTTTGAGCACCCCAGGATCATCCTGCTCGTTCAAGGATTTTTCCGTATTCGGTTCCACTCCGGAGGGTGTCAGTTCGCTAGGGATTCCAAGCATGTGTACATAAGCATGCCACACACAGTTTAGCCAACATTCCCTTCCCCAGTGTCCCCTGCTGGACTTCCATTTGTGGTCACCTAGCTGGAAGTGCTGCACTAGGGATCACATAGGGGACTCCTGAAGAAGCAGTGTGTAGGGACAAGAAACGAGACGTAAAGGGAGAACTGCCTGTCATTTGTAAGTGTACTATATACTGCCACACTCTGTGTTTATCAATAAAGTTAAGGCACTTTCTAATACATCAAAGGAGTAACCTCCATTTATTCAAGCAGTGGTTATCTATCCTGGTTACCAGTTCAGGACTTCTTTTGGTTGTTAGAATCATGTCCTCCCTTTCCAAAGGACAGCTTCCTCTGTGACACTCAATTCTGCTTCCCATATTGGCCAGACTACTCAAGGTCATTTAAGCAATAAACCACAATAGGGTGTGGGTTCTGCTGGGATTTAACCACGTCTGGTGTGGTTTGGTCACGAGGCACAGCAAAGTGACCAAATCCACACCAGAAGTAGGTAAATCCCAGCATAACCCACACCCTGGAGTGGTTTATTGCGATTATACAATGTTTCCCTTTTTTACTGGGCAGAAAAAAATAAAATCCTTTTTTATTTGTATTTTAAGTTAATTTTATTGATTGTATTGCTCCACTGGAAAGAATAGTTCTTTGTTGCCAGGGAGACCCTGCCTAGCTGCCTCATTTGTTCAAAGTCCCCCACACCCAATCCCATCCCATAAATACACCAGAGAGACCCCCACCCATACATACATACACAGACACTTGCTGTTGCTTGGGAGGCTGCTGTCGTTCTTCTGTTTACTTGTTTTCAGAGAGAGAGCTTGTGAGGCTTTTTTTCTTTTAAACATTCACAGACTAATAGCTGTGAGTCTGCAGCATGAGCCGAGATATGACCCGCCAAGCGATTTCAGCGAGCGCTGATGGCAACCATGCTGTGGTTCCTATGTGTGTTTAGCAGTTTGCCATTCACTGGATTTTTTGCTGTCTGCGTTTGGTGCCATTGATGCTTCTGTCTCTTCAGCACTTCTCCGTTTACTGGATTTTGTGGTCTGCGTCAGGTGCCATTAATGCTGCAGTGAAATGTGGCAGTTAGGGCGCAAGCCCGGGTCATGGAAATTGAGGCAGACGGTGCGACTATGCAGCAGGTGGCAGTCCGTGGTTAATATTAGAACAGTGTTTTTTTTTTTTCTTCCTTTTTAACACAAGTTGGTTACTGGAGAAACGGTACCACTGTTTGGATGAGGCAGAGAGACACAGATAGTGGGGCTTTAATGGACTAAAGCCTTTAGGTGAGCTGAGTCCCAGGGAGAAGCAGTCAACTGAAAAGTACGTATAGTTTCTCTTGTGAAAGTTGGGGACTTATCTGAATCTCCTACTACTGCTTTTGCGTCTCGGTTTTGCAGGGAATTGAAATGGCAGCTTTCATTGTACCAGACTACCAGCAGTTCTCGCTTTAGCGGGGAAAAGATGGCGGCTTTTATATTATGTTTTTGGGCTCGGACAGCTTTTTGTTTCGATTTGGCTGACTGGCACCTTTTCCCGTGGGTTATGCCAGGATTTACAATGGGTAAAAGGGTGCCAGGCAGCCAATCAGAATAAAGAATTCTCAGACCCCATTGTATAATCCTGCATTCAGATCACTGGTGATGTGAACAATGGTACGACCACTGCACTGATGGTCTGGCCCCTGTTGTGCACACTTTTAACTAGTCTCATTGGACCACGATAAACTCCCTTGCCTACAGAAAATTCTGCTGTTGTGGTTTAGAAATGTTTAAGATCCCCACTTTGGGAAGAGAACTAATGTATTTGGGCTTGGTGGAGCCAACTGCCAGAGCCCTTCCACATCATAGTATGTCTGCTCAACGACATTCTGAGACATCTGCATAAGAAGAGCGCAAGGGCACGCTCCATTAAAACAGGGATTTTTTTTTTTTTTAATTAGGTATTTTAGATGGCAGTTTGATAAAACTCAAAACCACCACTCAATACTGTTAGTAGAGCGGTGGCCTTTAAGTCAAACTACCCAACATCGGCACTTCAGCACAGCAGCAGAGCTACCGCTTGCAACACTGGCAAATCCCAATTCATGAGCAAGCCTTGGTTTGGTGTGTGGGTAGTGTGCTCTCCTGTGCTACTACCACCTGCATGACCACAGGTGACGGGGTGCAAGCTACAGCCACTCTTGAGGTGCACAGGATGTCACCTGACATGCATGCATCAGCTCTTTATCAGCGGCGGCCCTGAGGGAAGGACAAGGAAAAAGCTCTAGGGTTCAGAAGGCACAGGGTAAGAATCCCATGAAGGGACTGTGGAGGAGTCAGCAGAAGAGATCAGGGCAGAAACAAATGGGGCATAAACAGATAAAAAAAAAATCTACTCTAAAATATATTTTTAGAAAAGCATATGGAAAGATGTCCCTATGGAGTACACAGTACACTGGGACGTGGAAGGGATCAGGCAGCCGACATCTTCAAGCCAAAATGTGATCCCTTCCCTTTATGGACTATGGATATTAATTTACCAACCACAAGGGCCGAACTCCCACACAGGTAAGGGGACACTGTGGAATGTTTTAATTCACCAGAATTGGTGCTCTTTAGGGCTACTAACAACACCTGGAAACAGACATAATTCAGCTTGTAGTGTATGTCACAGACTTCATTTCTCACTACTTCCCATTTATAACTCAGGACATTTGCATGAAAGTAGGGAATTTGCCCTTTGAACAGATAAGAAAGAGTTGAAGTCCAAAGCGGAACAATGCCCAACCTCCTCAAGCCTTCCACAGCCTTCCCTCATTCTCAATTAGTCTCCCATGCATGCCAGAATGGCTGCTGCCACCCCTAATAGCAGATTAAGTACTTTGCGATACACTGTGTGAACGAAAGGCACTTTGTAACAAAACAAATAAAATCCTTACCTTTCATTGCAAAAGTTCAAATTTAGTTGGCAACTTGACTCCTTTCACTGCACATGGATATCATATAATCCTACTACATGCATGAAATTACAATATATGAACATAGGAACATAAACAGTATAAAAGGGAAAATGACCACCTAGCCCATCGAGTTCTTCCACCAACCTTAATTCAGTCACCCTTCCTCAAGGTTTTTATCATGAAAGTGTGTACCTTAAAAAAAAAAGGGAACAGGATATTTACAAACAAGGGTGAGAAAGAATAAGTGCCTCAGCTGGGACTTGAACCCAGGCTGCCCGAAATACCATTCCGATTACATTGTGCTCCCTTTCTTTAGCCTGAACATTTCATTGGCTCTGCCCCCATTAATCCCTTTCGCATATTTGAAGACCTCAATCATGTCCCCCTATCTCTCCTCTCTTCCAGTGAGTAGAGCCCAAGGACTTCCAGCCTTTCCTCATACGTCCTTTCACTCATTCCCCAGATCATCCTGGTTGCCCTCCTCTGAACCCTCTCCAGCAATGCTATGTCCTTCCTAAGGTGAGGTCTCCAGAACTGCATGCAATACTCAAGATGCGGCCTGACACAGATTCTACAGAGGGAGGATCACCTCCTCGACGTGAACTCGGCTATGCAGCCCAGAATCTTGTTTGCCTTTGCCGCTGATCTTCTGCAGTTTTCAGTGTTTTTCATTTTGGTGTCTACCACCACCCCCAGGTCCCTTTCACTCGTTGTTGCTTGCAGTGAGATTCCTCCTAGGGTGTACACATGACCTGGGTTTCTAACCCCCAGATGCAGCACCCTACACTTCCCTGGATTAAACCTCAGTCCTCACCTTCTTGATCAACCCTCCAAGGTATCCAGATCCTTCTGGACCGTCCCTCTCGCTTCCTCCCAGTCTGCCAGTGCTCCCAGTTTTGAATCATCCGCAAAGAGGCTCATCCTACTCCTAACCCCCCTCCCTATATTGGAGACATAGGCACTGAACAGGAGTAGACCCAGTACCGCACCTTGGGGAACCCCACTGAAGACCTTCCTAGGGGAGGAGACTATCCCACTAACCACTACCCTCTGTGTTCTTTCCGTTAGCTAATTTTCTACCCATCTCAGCAACTGTCCTCCCACCCCCATCCCCCCCCAACTTTGTCAACAACTCGATGAGGGGTACTGAGTTAAATGCCTTACTGAAATCCAAATATAGGATGTAAACCGGTCTTTGTCGGTCCAGGGTCCCCATCACCCAGTCGTAAAAATCTAGGAGGTTGGTCTGGCACAATCTCCCCGGGACAAAACCATACTGTTTGTCATCCATGTGCCCCAACCTTTCCAGCTGCATCCCAAGCATCTCCTGGATGAAGCCCTCCATTAGTTTGCCTACCACAGATGGTAGGCTGACAGGCCAGTAGTTTCCCATCTCCTCCCTAGACCCCCCCTTTTGTGGATAGGCACCACATGAGCCACCCTCCAGTCTTGAGGCACCCATCCTGTCTGCAGAGAGGTGTTGAAAAGTGCAGCTAGTGGAGCTGCTAGTTCGTACGCCAGTTCCTTCAGAACTCTCGGATGCAGCCCATCCGTCCCGATCAGTTTTCAGCGCCCAAGGGCCTCCTCACACTGTCCTCTGTGATTTCTCCTCCCTAACCCCCTCCCAAACAAAGCACCCATCCTTCTAGGCCTGGCCCAACCGGTGCCCCAGCCTCTTCTGGTCCTCTCATCTCCATCTGACTTCTCCGCTTAGAGAATAATGCATGGGGAGGAATGCATAACAAGAATTTTATGTGCACCCAAGGTGTGGGAAGCTAAATAAACCCCCGAGAGTGAAGTCAAAGGAGTTTATCAAAGCATCCCACATCAAGGGTGCGAGTTGAGTTTTGAACTCCTCCCCATGTGTTGTTTTATGTAATTGCTGGGGACTGGGTGTTTTTTGCCAGCTACAAGAGAAATAAAGCATTGTAAAAATGAACTTGTGTGTCTGATTAATATTTTTTAATTTACAAGCAATTACGGAAGCATATCAATTCTACAAAGTAGTACTTGAATAATGTCAAGTATATGAGAACTGTTTATTTTGTGCTCTTGCATTACAAAATTGACTGACCTGAGCCCTGAAGCTGACGACCATCAACATCAAAATGGCACAAGTCAGTTCTAATACTGTTCAGAACTAAACAAAGTTAGTTTTATGTTATTGAGTATTTTAAACTATTCTCTTTTATTGTCCAAAATCCTCTAAAAACTTGTGTGCAAGGCAGAGCTCCAAGAATCAGTTACCCTGGAAACATACAAAAGGGCGGAGCTGACAGGTTGCCACGTTTCTATGGTGAGGAAAGAGCGAGATAAAAACAAAAACAGGGAGTGTTAGAGCACAGTAGGAATCGGGGGAAAGAACTGCCCTGTGGTGTAGCTGGTGGCTTTCTGAGGTGAGTTTGCTCACGAAAAGGAGTCTCTTTCAGGGCACTGTTTTACAATTTTTTTGTGTGTTCACTTGTGGGCATTACTGCGCTGTTCAGTGAGCGCAAGCTGTCAGTTTCATTTTCCACCGAAAAAGCTGGTGTGTGTTCACCGTTACGACGGCAAATTATAACCAGTTTTTCCTATGGAATAAAACAGTTGCCAGTTATTACATAAAGAATAATGCATGGAAACAGTGTGTAATGTCCCCACCACCACACATGTGATACTACTTAAACCACGAGACTGAAGTCCAAATGGTTTGCAAAGTATGAGACACCTACAGTGTGTAAAAAGTTTAAAAAAAAAAAAAATCTTCCACTGCTGCCTTTTCTTTTTTATAATTACCAGCTGAGTAAGAGAACCGTAGTTGGGAGCCGACAGAAAGCTAAAGTAGATTCCGCCTCAGCTCCCTCTCATGCCTCACACTAAATGCACTGTATGGGAGCATGGCAATTCTTCGTTACAGGCACTAGTGTGTAACACAGTGGGTGTGTAACAGAGAATTTTAAGTACTGGTAACAGTGGGTGTGTAACATAATTTTAAGTACTGGTTTCCAGTTGTAATCAACTAACCAGTAATTATTTAAGGCATGACCAGAGACTGGGTTATAGTTAAGTAATGTAACTACCACTGGAGTGCCTTTCTGTTATTATAACTTATTTTGAACTTTAATTTTCTTAAACAACTGGGGCCCCATACACACCCACAATTTTGTGCTGTAAAGTGACTTAAACAATCATTTTGCTCTACTGCTTAAACTTGTGCCACGTTGTGAAATTCACAACAGAGGTGCAAAACCTTTCCCCGAACAGTCACAACAGCCAATGTGACTACACAGAGAAAAAGCCGAGGGCTCGTATGTAAATGACGTGCTATGCTAATTACAGATGCTTGCCAGCCTCCACACAGCCGTCCCATGCCAGTGCCACTGACCACTGTATGACAATTATACAAGTGTGACTGAGCATATAGCAGCCAAAAGAGGATGCAATGCAAGACCGAAAAATAAAAATCTGGCATGGGCCAGGGAGGAGGACTCTAATGGACACCAAAGACAATTCTATGGATTGGGTTGAGGGAAGGGGTGCTGGATTTCCAGGGAATGCAGGAGGGTATGAAAAATACAGTCGGCCCAACAGCGAGCTTAAAGGTAAGGAGTTGGAAGGTGTTTGTTTGGGGGGGGGGGGGAGATTGTGGTGCCAGCACCATTGGTTATGGGGCAGTGATCATGGCATGGCACCATCAGACTGCTGCTATGTCATGCACAGTCCCCTGTGGTGGTCAAAATTTTGATCATAGTGGTCGCAAACCCTGTTTGTGACCACTAACATCAAACATCATTTGCACTGTGACTACCATCACCATGGAGACTCCTCCCCAGCTGACAGATTTTTCATTTTTTATATATGGCAGTTTTTGGTGGTGACACAGCGAGGGGCCTTTTTGCACCCCTATTTTCTGACACTGCCGATGGCAAATGCATACTGGGCCTATGGTGTCTGCAGCCTTATATATTGGTGAATTCCTATATCATTTCTTATTGCCAGATAGGTCTGACTTGGGAACCCAACTAAAATATGACTGTAAATGGCAAGTTCTTTCATCCCTGCTACCACTTGCACCAAAGGTGAAAGCAAACCACCACACTGGAAGTGATGCCGGAGTGGTTACAAGGACACACAAAACAACAACAAAAAAATGATTGCAAGTAAAATACACCAGAACTGCACATATGAGGCTTTTATGACATCTCTGGGTTTTGGTGGAAAATATAAACCACAAGTGTGATGAATGTCCCCTGAACCCCTTAATGCCATTACAGTCGTTTTTTTAACTATTTTTCCCCCGTGTCGTGGTCTCTGGGCGCTCTCAGGCATCCTGCCTTTTCCTGTCCTGCCTGAAGTCCTCTGACCTGAGCCTCCTCTCTCCTCCCCTCATCCCACAGTCGGCACCCCAGCTTAACCCCTCCAGGGTGAGGCCGCCCCTCCTCTTTCGGCACTCTTGCACACATAGTCTCTGGCTTCGGGTGAGGGCCCAGGCGGAGGAACCTGGAAGGCCAGGCAGGATGGACCCAGTCGTGGGCATGGGGTCAGGTGCCGTCGCCTACCCCGCAGATGGGGCTTTTCCTCGTTCTGGTGCTCGCTCCACCCCCCCCATGCATGGCGCATGCCCGGACGCAACGGCGCACGGCAACCCTGCCTTGTGTCAGCCATGCTGAGAACGTCCTGTAGTGCCTCCGGTGTCCACTGGGAGCCTCTGGCATGCAGGGCAATTACCAACCACCCAGCAGGCGCGCAATCCTCGACCCGCCCCTGCCGACCCCCGAGCTCACTCCCGAACTCGGGTCACCAGCATACCGCGAGGTGTGGCGTCCAGCGCCTCAAACCTCCGTGCCACCAGGTCGGCTTGCCATTACAGTCTTGTGTAGACCTGGGTGTACTTTTGTTTTATTAGGAAACTGAATATTTATTTACAATTTTTTTTTTCTAAAAATATACTCTCTCCCTGGCCAGCTGTATTCATCCAGCGATATACCATGTACAAGGATATAGCCTGTTCAGGCCATAGCTGTCATTTAGATAGCAGCTGGGTTTTCTCCCCATTATTTTTTTTTCCAGTCTCTAACCACCCTATGATGTCAGACAGCCTATTCTTTGGACTCTGTCAGCATGGCGTGTTCTGGGTGCACATATCACACCTTGTGTGGGGGCAGGCTCCCAAGCCCATAGTAACAGGACACTGCGTTGCCGGGCACCCACCATCTCCCACTTTTGGGTGGCTCACAAATAAAAGTAAGACAATACAGAAAATACCAAAAACACAGTATATGATGAATTATTTTTAAAAACAAAGTTTTCCCCAGCGGTGTTACTAGACCTTCAAATAATACCTTTTTGATAGGAATAAAACGGAACCTTACTTCCTAGTGAAGCACTAGGTACTCTAGATGAATTTTTTCAGTTAAGCTGGAGGAAAAAGACTAATGGACTACGTCTGCCTATGGTGGCTCTCACTTTCAACAAATAGACCTCCAAAATGAAAAAAATGTGCTCAAAAATATGCCCTCAATACCTGTTATAGAGCATGCTCAAGCACACCCAATACTCAGACGTCAAGAAACATCTGGAGCACAGCAGTATGCCACCGAACAGGAAAGCTGAATGAACTGAGCTGTCTACTCCATAAACTCTGTTAAACTCCCACCTCTCTGTTACACACTGCGCTGAAAGAAATTCAATTTAGGTATCTAGGGCCCCATATTCAGAGCCGACCGTGAGCAGTGCACACCCAGTAACACTTGGCATGAGAAAGCACATGGTTGACTTCGGGGCAACAGTCAAGACAGCCGCTCCAATCAGAGCATGCCAACTGTCTGAATATGAGGCTGTAACTGAACAGTGCATCGTGATTATGTGTTGCATTCACACAGCCCCCTGCCAGTGCTTCTGACAGCTATATTCAGCAATATAATACTAATATGCCCAAACGGCATGCAAGGTGCTAAGGGGAGATTGGTATGCACATGATGCCGCCGCACCGCATACAACTGCACAGAGCCTATGTGGGGAGCAGTGCTGGCCCCCTTATCGCTGGATTGGGGGGGGTGTCTAACTGATATCTCAGGGCATGGGGTAGGAAGGGGCAGGGAGAGCATCAACATGCACCGAAAGGGCAAAAGTTGCATCCTGCCCAAAACTGACTCCTTTTTGATTTTTCCTTTGCCAGCGGATCCAAATACCTAACAACACCTAAAGAAAGGGAACGTGAACTGTTCAAAATCTGCCACCGATTACATTTTGACCCAGTAGGTTCCTCTTTAGACCCAGATTTTTTTTTACACCAGTGCATCAATTTGACCCATGTTTTAACCCCAAGCGCTTGTCACTGGGAGGAGTACCACTAGACTACCAGGGAATTTTCTTACATTATCTCTGGGATCAAACGGGGTACCACTAGACTGCCAAGGATATTCTTACATTACTTTGGGGATGAGGGGGTACCACTAGACTGCCAGGAAGTGCTTAGTAAGGGATCAGGTGAAGGTGGGGGCCACAGCCAAGACTCTGTGCAATGCCTTTGTACATTTATACTAACATACTAAAATGCCAGCAGAATAGGCCTTATGGTCTTTTGTGTCTGCTCAATAGGCAGCACCCATACTGGGAGCCCATTTTACCGGCCCCTTTCCAGGATATTTCCCCAGCATCGCTCAGCTTCACCCTTCCCCTATACCTGTCCCAGCCCCTCTTGAACACCTCCACAGTATCAGCTTCCACCAGTCCCTTGGGCAGCGCATTCCATGGTTCCACCACTCTGAGTGAAGTAAGTCCTCCTCCTCTCCCCCATCTCCCCCCCCTCCAGCTTCTACACATGACCTCTGGTTGCACCCCCCCTTTTTTATTTTGAACACCCCATCCAAGCCTCCCTTTATGCATAGAAAGACCTCTATCATGTTCCCCCTGTCCCGCCTCTCCTCCAGGATGTATGTATATGCTGAGCTCCTCAAGCCTCTCCCCATAAATCCTTTCCCCAATGGCCCAGATCATTTTGGCTGCCCTCCTCTGGACCCTCTCCAGGAGTGCAATGTCCCTTTTTAGGTGCGGCCTCCAGAACTGCACACAATACTCGAGGTGCAACCTAACCAGGCAGTTATACAGAGGGAGGATCACTTCCCTTCTTCTGGAGCTTATCCCCCTAGTGATGCATCCCGGCATCCTACTGGCCTTGGTCGCTGTCCTCCTACAAGTCTGAGCTGTTCACTTTAACATCCACCACCACCCCCAGATCCCTCTCGCCCTTCGAGACTTGTAGTGTGTCTCCCCCCAGGGTGTACACTCCACCTGGGTTACTGGCCCCCTGCATTTCCCAGCACTGTCCTTCAGTCCCCAATTACTTGACCACCTGTCCAGAGCCTCCAGGTCCTCCTGCAGGGCCACTCTCCCCTCCTCCCCATCCACAAAGAGACATTTCACTCCAGATACCCTTCCTTATGTCAGAGACATAGGCGTTAAACAGGAGTGGCCCCAGGACCTTCCTTAGGGATGGGACTACCCATCCAACCAAAACAAATAAAAAAAAAAAAATAAACAAGATAGACAGACATGTGGGGAGTAGTGCAATGTAATGGCTGTGGGGCAGCAGTCTTCCGGGAGTCTTTCTGGAGGCTGAGATGCTGCCCTGTTTGCAGACAACTCTCTGCCCTGAGGGAGGAAGTTGCCAGTCTTCAGGCCGCACAGGACAGTATTAAGGTAACCTCCCCCATCCAGGGAGCACCAGAGCCACCACCACTACCTCAGAGGTTGCGAAGAAAGCACAGCAGCTGGACCACAGTGGGCTCAGGGAGGGTAAGGGTGGTGGAACAGAGGCACACCCAGTCAGTTGTTCCACTCCACAGTCCATACACCATTCTAGGGGAGCACAGTTCCCCTATGGATGCACCCGCAGAGGAGACTAAGGAGGTTGCAGACAACTGTCACAAGGAGGCCCTCAGGAAGGAGGCAGAGGACACCACAGGGAAAGGAAGCAGCTCCTGGTGGGGGACTCAGTTATTAGGGGGATAGAACTAGGGGGAGCAGGGAAAACTGAAGTAAGGTGCCTGCCAGGTGCCATGGCTTGGAGGGACAGGACACGTATCCTTAGGATCACGAGAACAGTTGCACAGGAGTCTGAGTTGGACATCACTGTCCACCTAGGGACAAATGACTTGGCTCATCATGAGATTAGAGCAGTGCAGAAGGACTTTGTATAGTTGGGGAGGAGCCTAAGACAAGTAGCACACACAGTATCCTTCTCAGAGGTGCTGCCTGTCAGTGGCATGGGTGAGGCGAGGGTACTTTGCACCATGCAGTTTAACGAATGGTTGAAAAAAATGGTGTGGAGCACAGGAGGTTTGGCTTCATTGGGGACTGGGGTTCCACCTGGAGGGGCACCAGCCTATACTGGCAGGATGGTCTGCATCTGTCCAGGAAGGGAACAAGTCTTTTGGGTAATCAGTTTAAATGCTTCATTGGCAAGCTTTTAAACTAGTCAAGGGGGAGGCACTGATAAGCAGCAGGAAAATCCCAGCCTCCTCACAAAACAGGGTACTAAATGAGTAAAAAAAACCAAGGTAGAAAAGTCAGTGGGGGATGCTGCTACAGAAGGTACAGCCATCAGAAAATGGAGAGCAATGAGTACCAATGCCCGTAGTCGGGGTAACAAGCTTCCTGAATTAGTGGCCTTGATGGAGGAGGAACATCTGGATATCGTGGGAGTCACAGAAACATGGTACACACAGAACCATGACTGGGACGTAAACATACCAGGATACACTATCTACAGGAGAGACAGGGAGGGTAAAAGAGGAGGAGGAGTAGCTCTCTAGATAAGGGAAGGGATCAAAGCAACCAGAGGAAGGCAACTAAAATGGTGCAGGGTCTGCACCGAAAGACATATGAAGAGAGACTAAAGGAGCTTAATATGTATAGCCTCGAGGAAAGGAGGGAGAGGGGGGGACATGATAGAAACTTTCAAGTACCTCAAGGGAATCAACAAAGTCCAAGAGGGTAGCATCTTTCAAAAAAGAGGTGTGCAAGAACAAGGGGGCACAATCTGAAGATGGGGGGGGGGCCCTGAGGTAATGTAAGGAAGTATTTTTTCACAGAGAGGGTTGTGGATGCATGGAACGGCCTTCCGGAGGAGGTTGTGGAGTCAGAAACAATGGTTGAATTCAAACATGCATGGGACAGTCATAAGGCAATTCTAGGGGGTGGGGGTAGAAAGAAGTAGGCTGCTGGTTAACTATGATCTGCAGCTTATCCATTAGGTAGGGAAATGGGCAGACTGGGTGGGCCAAGTGGTCCTTATCTGCCGTCAAATTCTATGTTTCTATGTAACCACCACCCTCTAGATACGCACCAAAAGCCAATTCCCTATCCACCTGATCATCTGCCTCCCCACCTCCATTCCCCCAGTTTAGCCAGCAGGCCACTGTGGGGTACAGAATCAAACATCTTGCTGAAGTCCAGAAAGAGGACGTCCGCCAGCCTACCCTGATCCAGGGCACTTGTCACCCAATCATAGAACTCCACAAGGTCGGTCTGACACGATCTCCTCGGGACGAAGCCATGCTGTCTATCGTCCAGGTGACCCATTTGCTCCAGCCTCCCCCCAAGCCTTTCCTTGACAATACCCTCCATCTTGCCCACCACAGAGGTCAGGCGAAGGGGCCTGTAATTTCCCATCACCTCTCTTGATCCACCCTCGTGGATAAGCACGATACAGGCCACCCTCCAGTCACGAGGCACCCATCCTGTACACAGAGGGATGTTAAAAGGCTCCACCGGGGGGGGGGCCCCAGAACATCCGCTAATTCCCTCAGCAACCTGGGATGCATTCATCCAGCCTCGGAGCTTTCTCCGTCCTTAGGGACCCGAGGGCTTCCCTCACCCTAACAACTGTGATTTCAACATCCCCGTTTCCCCCCTTGCCACCTGTTCTTCCTGTCCCTCACCTGACTGTGCTGGCCCATCACCCTCCCTATACTCGGCTGGACTCCCAGCCTCCAAGGGTCCTGCCTCCTTCGCAGGTTCACCATCTCTCCCTTCAAGAATTGCGGCCCCTCCCCTTTCCCCTGGTAAAAACTGAGGCAAAGTACTCATTTAGTACCACAGCCTGCTCGCCTGCCTCCTGTGCCCATCCCTCCCCTGTGCTAGTCCTGCTAATTTGACCCCTCACTTTCCTTTTCTCCCCTATATATCTAAAGAACTCCTTGTTCCCCCTCCTGATTTCCCTGACCAGGCTTTGCTCCGTCCTCGCCTTAGCCAATCTTACCACCCTGGTGACCCTCCTGGACATCAGTTTGTACTCCCCTCATCCCTTTCTCCCCTTGAGCACTTAAAGCGCCCAAAGGCAGCCATCTTTTCCCTCACCACCTTCTGAACCTCCCCGGTCCACCAACACGGTTTTCTGGCCCTACTGAATTTGCTCCTCACCCGTGCACAGGTCTTGGTAGCCTCTTGTACCCCCCCCTTCTAATGATCTCCCACCTGCTGTCAGCATCCATGCCGGGCCTTACCTCATCCAAATAACCCTTAAGAATCCTTCCCATGCCCCTGAAGTCCGCACTTCTAAAGTCAATTACCACCACCTATGTGCAGTTTCCACCCCGGTCCAGCAAAACCAGACTGTGGCATGGTCACTCCCCGCCAACAGGTCACTCACTTCCAGGACCCTAATCTGGTCACTGTCTGCCAGGACCACATCCTCCGGCCCTCCCTAGTCGGCTCCCCCACCTGCTGGATTAGGAACGCATCCTGAAAGACAACCAGCAATCTCTGCTCCCTGGCTACTGGGGACGTCATAGTCCCCCAGTCCGACCCAGGCATGTTAAGGTCCCCCATCACCACTACCCCTTCCCTTGCCCAACCTACAGTGGCCCATAATAGTTGCCACCAGGCTCTCTTCCAGACCCTCCGCCAGCGTGGGGGGTCTGTATACCACCCCTATTTTTACTCTTATTCCCCTGCGTTTGCAGGGTGACCCAAATCGCCTCCACATCCCCCTCCACCTCCGTCACCCCTCCAATACCAATGCCATTTTTGACCATCAGTGCTACACCCCCACCCATCCTTCCTGAACATTGTGTAGCACTCCAGGTTTAGGTCCCAGTCATGCCCCTGGGTGGCCCAGGTCTCAGTGACAGCTGCCACATCCACTGCCCCCTCAACTGGCAGGGGCTGGCAGTACAGCCTAGAGGTTAGAGGAATGAGGTGTTAACAAGCTTGATACATCCAGCAGACCAGACCCGAGTTTGATTCTCACAACCTCCACTTGCATACTGTGTGACTCTGAGCAAGTCACTTAACCGCCCAGTGCTACCAGGTCGCCCCTGAAAACAGGCTCTTGTGCCTAGTGGGCCTTACCCGGTTACCAAAGACTAAAATAAAAAAATAAACAAACAAACAACTAGCACTGCCTGGCGCTCAGGCATCTTATTTCCTAAGCTCCTGGCATTGATCAGGACCACCCTCTACCCCTCATGCTCCTGTGTGGCCTCCTGCCCTTCCCCACCCGTGCCCTGCCCACTGGCCTTTCATCATGTTCCTCCATCCCCTTAGTGTGGCTGCAACTAGGTCCTTTTATCGGTCCTCCTGGAACAGCCTCTCCTTCCATCCCTCCCCCCCTTCACAAATTTTTAAACCCCACCTTTTGAGGACGATTTCAGCTAGTTTCAGCTTTAGAATTTCCCTCCATTCCAAATTAAGGTGGCACCTATCCCTAGCGTACAACCCCTTATCTTCCCAGGCTGCACCACAGTCCCCCACAAGCCCATACCCCCTGGCCTCACACCACTCCCTGAGCTACTGGTTTACCACTCTAAGTTTTTGCTGTTCTCCACACTAGCCCTTAGCACCAGCAGGATTTCCAAGGAGATCGAGTATCCTATGGAATGGCAAACCCTGGCTAACTCCTGAAACCTGGCCTGTATCTCTAGTTCACTATTTCCATCTATGTCGTTTGTGCCCAGGTGCACCAATGTCCAGGGAACCTCCACATTCCTTTGCCAGTGAATATACCAGGTGCTTGGCCTTGTGCACCATCAAGCCAAGGTTACATTTGGTCCTGACCGGACAGATTTTACCCTCCCCCTCCAGCTGGATACCCCTGATCATGGAATCCCCCAACAGGAGCACATTTACCTCCCCCTTGCCCCTATGTTCACCCCCCAAGTTACCAACCTTTTCATGCCCATTTTTGTCCTTTTTTCTGGGCTCACCTCCCCCAGCTGGCTCATTGCAACCCCCACAATCTGGGTGTCATACACTGTCCTCTCCCTCATGTCCCTGTCCCCCCCAATCGGTGCTGGCCAACCCCCCTACCCGAGCATCCTTGTCTGCATCCCTGTTCCCCCTGCCCCCTCCCTTGACTGGTCTCTCCGCCCTAACTGTTGCCCCTTATTCTACTTATCACTGCTCTTTATGCTCTAAATTAGGATGGCTTTCCCTTAAGCTCAGAAGGCAGAAAAATGCAGTAACCTGGACTTATCGAGCTATCATTAACAAACTGCCCCGTACATCTCGGAATGTCTGCCTGCCACCCCTGCAAGTAATTACCCGCTTCAGAGCCTCTCCTTTATCACATTATCTGTCCCTAGGATCAGAACGAATCTGGGCAAAGCTGCTATAAGTTATGCGCTGCCAGTTCCCTGAACAGCATCCAAAAAACATTGAAACTAGCTAGCCTCATCAAACTTACCACTTTTAAAACTCTGCTAGCTTATTCTATTAAAGAGTTGTACAGTTGTTCATGGCGTTGACCACTGCTCTTCGTACTGGCCTCCTCACTTCCCTTGCGGACCTTCGTACTGGCCTCCTCCTTACTTCCCTCGTGGACCTTCGTACTGGCCTCCTCCTTACTTCCCTCGTGGACCTTCCACTCTCCTGCTCTTTTCTCACTCTTTGCCTGACCTTTCCAGTACATCCTTGTACATACCATGTATGTATTGTACCTAAATGTAGATGATCTCTCCCATAATAATGTTTGTTACATGTACATTATTGCTACCTTGTTATTCTCTTCTGTACGATCTGCCACTAATGATTTATGTAGTATATGTTTACTATTGTGTCACGACCCAGATCCATCTTGTAAATGAGTTTTTTCTCAGTGTTTCACCTAGTAAAATAAAAAGACTGACTGATAGCCTGGCTCTTGCCCCCATCCAACCCATCCACGTTTAGCACCCCCACCTTCCACGCCCCAGTCCAAACCCTCAACACCCGAGTGCTGCAGTCTCCCCTCGAGCCTTCTCCTTACCCTGCCTCCCCCTCCCCCCTTTAACCTCAGCCTGTCCGGAAACATACACACCTGATCCCCGCTTACTCGCATGGAGACATTACACAAAGCAGATAATGGGCACATAACAGCACCTTGCAAGTCATATGTGGTAATAAGCATGCCGGCTGCTAAGCATGGCACCCAGGAGTAAAAGTGCAATCCTGTTCGGAATTCGCTATCTCAGTTTACTACTGAGTGCCTACAGTCAGCAGGGGGCTGCTACAATGCCGCGCATATGTACTGTGCACAGTGCTAACAGAGTCTGATATTCAAACACTGGGCGCAGCACTAGGTGCACTGTTTGTACAAACATGGCACCCTGACTGGCACGCACTATTCTGTCTGCAGCACTATGATTTGTGCAGTGAAAGTGGTCAACTTTGATACTAGGACCCATGTCATTCAAAAAGCATCCAACTGCCCCAATTGTACTCACAATCATGTTTATGATGCAACAGTTTTTTTTTTTTTTTTTTATTTCTTCATAATATTGGTCACCGCCATTTCAGTAAAAGCAGATATAAAGAAACATACACAGTGAATCAAAAATTATTACAGTGCACCACAGATGTTCCGCTTTCTAACATACTAAAATGCCAGCAGAATAGGCCTAATGGTCTTTCGAGTCTGCTCGATTTTGTTCCTCGACTTACGGTGACCTATGATCATATACTTTTTGATTAAGACCAATATAAATTATGATGCAAAAGTCTTGACATGCTGATGCACTATGATGTCAAACAAATGCACTACGAGGTCAGCTGGGGACAATCAAACTCCTTTTCAAGCAGACTTTTTGGACAGGCTAGCAAGAAGGGATTTAAAACCTGCAGAGGAAAACAGAAAACAAAACAAGACATTCTCCAGTAAACTGTACTAGCTAAAACATCATATTTAGAATAAGTACACACTCAAGTGCATACTGTAGGTGCACTTTAACTGCATAAAAATAGTTTGATAACTATTCCTTCCTCAAGACCCGTGTAGCACAACCTTTTTTCTAATGTCCAACAGGATAGTTTTAGACTAGATTAATCAAATACAAAACTGCAACCAACACATGGAACACACACACATATTTAGGCCAGGATCGCAGAGAGTATTGGGTTGAAATACTGCAGGCACACAAAGCATATCAAATGCATCAGTGTAGAGGACCAGATACAGATCTTTCTCGGCCTAGTCACCAACAAGGATCACACAAACATGATACCAGAAGTGACATACGATATATTTTTATTGCCACCCTAGCCAATCACTACTACAGTTCCATCATACCATGTCCCTCACAGCACAGTTTGCCAGTCACAGCAGAGTGAAGGGTGGGACTCCCAGCAACACATTAGGTTGCACTACTGTAAAGTTTAGAAAAGGTATTCACTTCCTTCACGTACCCATCCACCATTCAACCTAAATCCTGTGCAGACCTAAGAGCAGACAAATAGTAGGTAAATAAGAAAAACAGCTGCAGCCATTAAGCACCTGAAATTACCACACAACAAAACAACATTACTGGCATCAACTACATTTTTTTTTTAAATCTGTTCAAGAGAAACAGCTCGTCAACTACCTTGAGAGAAAAATGGCTGTAAAAAATGCCCTTGAACACACAATGCAAGCAATCTTAAAACTAGCAAGTAGCTGTTATAACCTTACACCCTAAAAAAATAAGTCTTAAGACTAAAAAATATAAACAAAACATACTGTAAAAATTATCTCATCGTAGAAGTAGCAAAATTCAATGTAAGATTTACTGCTAAACTGTATTTCTAAAATCTCCTGGTGTCCCCTACTAGAGGATTTTTAACTGTGATTATTTTACAGTTACAGTACAGGGCAACACAAATTGCTGGAAAGACACATGTTCTGTAACATGTCAAGAAAAAAAACAGACATTGCAAATACAAAACTCAATCACCGTGGGGGTTACACATAGCACACAACACACTTTTCTGCACACAGATTAGAATTAATGTAAGCCGGGGGTAGCTACACACACGTATACTGTAGTTTAGAAATAACAGTGCAAGTTTTTTGGCAAGTAGTGTATTAACGCTAGTGTTATTCAACAACGTGTTAGCATTCTTCTCCCTCTTCTTGACCTGTTGCTGTCCAGCAAGTCTTACTCTTCACCTAAATGTATTTCTATGTCATCAGTACCCTTCCTTACATTTTAACATAAAACATACAACTAATGATCTTAAAGTACACCGCGAAGCCGCTTTCCGAAAATTCCATGTTTTCCAACCATCCCTCCCTGTGCAGGAACAAATTCAGTCCCCTTACACTGCTGAGGGACCTGAAACCCAACAAGAGTATCCACAGATAATTCCCTTCCAGTACATTACAGTAAAACTTCAGCAGACACACAGCCATGTTTTCCAACCCCCTAATCCCAGAGCCCAGGCCTCCACATAACATTCACCGATATGTTGCTCTTCAATTCCTCAATTCTTATGCTTCTACCCCGGGACTGTCAGCATTACAAATGTGTAGCACCAAAGCAATGGGCACATAATTTATTGCTAAACACTGCTGCCAGTAAATTAAATATTTTATTGGTGAAGGCATCCACATTGGAAATAACACTAACATTTATTATGCTGAACATCAGTATTTCCCAATGGAACAATCTGGGTTTAAAGTGCACAGACCATACCTGTCAACCCCATGCCCCACAAATCGGGGACTCTGTGACAAGGCTTTAAAAAAAAAAATAATCAGGGACCAAAGAACAAAATCAGATACACATCTTAGAAAAAAAGTGTAATATCAGCTCAAAAAGTTGTTACAGTATATGGCTTCGTGTTAAAGCATTTTCTGAAAAAAAAAAAACCTGTAACAATAACGTCTATTACAATTGCATGAATCAAATCCAGATTTTTTTTAGCAAAATGAAACATTTAGGGGTGACAAGATGACTTCTGGTTTAATTGGGGAACATCCCCGAAACTCAGGGCTGATGAGAGATATATAGTACGTGCACAGTGCTGAGAGCTATGGCTACGCTGTCACCAGTGCCAGGCCGAGAGCCGTCAAACTGTGCTTCAAACTACAAGGACCGCCTTATAAAGAGGGCACTGTAGCCCTAATGGTGTAAATGTACCAACTAATGCCTGCATAAAATAAAATGTTTTATTAGTAACTCGGGCCCAGCCGCCCTGCCGACGGTAGTCTCCACCTGCTGGGCCCACGCGAGTCGATTCCTCCCCGGTTCCCGGTGGCGGCCCTGCTGACTTACCTTGATGCGGAAGCGGATGAGTGCCAGCCTGATGCAGTGTGCCATGCACACGGGCGGCAGGAACCAGACCTTGGGTGGCGAGGTGCCCTTGTTCTGGATGTGGCTCAGGATCTGTTGCGCCGTCTGCCGTTCGTTGGCCTGCCGCTTCACCCACTCATGCAGGCGGCCCTTCTCCAGAGCGCCGTTGAAGAAGACGAAGAGGTCGATGTTGCCGTTGAAGCAGGCCTTGGAGAGGGCCGCTAAGTAGCCCAGCATGTGGTTCCACTGACCCCCGCTCACCCAGTCCGTGTAGAACCCTCCGTAGAGCCGGTGCAGGCAGTTCTCGGCGTCTACCAGCAGTAGCAGCGGGGTCTGAGGCGGCCGCTGACGGCCTCCCCCAACCAAGCTGCCCCGTGCCAGCTTCTGCAGCTCCACCGGCACCACGGCTTTCGGGCAGTGTTTCTCGATGTAATCCTGGAATCCCTGCACTCCCATATTGGCAATAATGGCTGCCCGACGAAGGGGGAAGAAAACTAAAAAAAAAGAAAAATGGCAAAAGTGAAACTACTTGGAACGGTGAGGAATTTAGTGATTCCGGTCCTGTTTCCCCGAATCGGCGGCGGTCGTGCTTTAGGGGAAGGCGGGGGACTTGTTTTGGTAAATGTTCAATTGAACCGGGTTATTTTTGTGTAATGAATTTTTGGCTCATGGCTGCTGACCACCATGTGCTGTCTCACGAATCCATGTCTGAGGAGCTCTGATGTGGATAGACAGCGCTGACGTACAGCCAGTACTGCACAGGAAGCAGAGTTCGTGTGATGGAAGGGAAGAGGCGGGACCGGGCGCTTCCACAACAAATAAATAAAGCAGTAAACTTGGGGATTGACGGAAAGTGGGAAGTGTTTGGATTGGTAGCTTAACTCGTACCTCAAGTGCTACTGTCACACATTACCAGGAACGACAGTAAAAATTTACGAAAAAAGTGTTGTGCAAGTTGTTTTCATTTGTAGGTGTATACCTAGTGTGTCCTTGCTGAACGGAAGTTTTTTTGCCTGCTAGTTTTATGGCTCCCCGGGGATCTCCATGTTGCAGTTTTTATGGTTCTTCTCTTTCCTACAATGCCTCCTGTCTCATGTGACAGTGATGTGTCCAGAGACTATTACAGCATACCTGTCGAGTCTTAACTGCTATTATAAAATGGGTTGGGATATTTCAGGCTCTTGATTGGCTAAGAGGTGCCTTTTGCCGTGTCCTTATCAGCGCATATAGTGGCAACCGGCACCTCTTCAGCCAGTCAGGGCTACTTACAAAATAGATCCTTCCAACCTCCACTGTTTAAAACTCTGGCTGCCTACCCGAACTGGAGAATGTTACTGCCTCTCCCCCGCCCCCCACCACACACTTTACAGAAACGGTAAAAAAATACGTCATTCTGAGCCATGCAACTTATCTTTTAAATTTGCTCAGTGAAACGAGCGATCCGCATGCCATCACAACGACTTCTATCACCGCACACTTTACAGAAACAGTAAAAAAATACATCATTCTGAGCCATGTAACTTATCTTTTAAATTTGCTCAGTGAAACGAGTGATCCGCATGCCATCACAGCGACTTCTATTCATACGTCCCGCTAAAAAAAGACTGCGTCCCAGAAAAAAATGATATTTAACCATAACTGCACTGCAGTCCTCACCTTGAGTTCCCATCCTCCTACCATTAAACGGAAAGCCCACCAAACAAGTGCATTCCACAAAACAAGTGCATTCCACAAGTGTTTAAAAACGGAAGACGAGAGAGAGAACCGTAAACTCCAGTAGCCGCTAACGGACACGCGCACTCCCAATCTACAGAGCTGTAAATCTAAATAAAAACAAGCTTCCTAAGTAGCAAAGGGGAAAAAATACATAAACACAAAAAACGGAAGAAGAGAGAGAGAACCGTAAACTACAGTAGCCGCTAACGGACATGCGCACTCCCAATCTACGGAGCTGTAAATCTAAATAAAAACAAGCTTCCTAAGCAGCAAAGGGGGAAAAATACATAAACACACCTCAAAAGTACATGTTAAAATGAATTTTAACATGATCTACTGTTGCAATTCTCTTTCCTTTTTTATCCAGTGTCATTTAACTGTTCTAGTTAAGAAAACTGATTGCTAATGAATCCAATTAGGAACTATTTTATCTTATTTTTAAGATTGTTGTCAAATAAATATCTTCAACTTTAAACCACACAACTCTGTTTCTACTTTATTTACAAAGTGCAGTGCCCATTTTATAAGTGGAATAAGACACTCCGGTGTGGTTTTATGGCTTGATAAGAAACACTTCCCAGGTGCTAAGTCACTCGAAGCAAGCGCCTCGACTCGTACGCGCCTGGAAGTGCTCTTATCAGCTCCTCGCTCCACCGTCATCATATTCTTACAATTTAGCTATGCCTAAGCTGTGATTTTTAATCAGAGTTACTCTTGCCCCAGATATTTCCAGATGTTCCTCATTATGTTGGAGCTACTCTAGACCCACTATTAAAACACTGACAGAAGTGTTTCCCTAACACACTATTCTTAGACATATTATTCTTTACTGGTAATGCTTTTTTAAATTACATTTTCAACAAGAGGAAAACAGAAAATACATTACAAGTTCCTGTACAGACTGTATGGGGGGACATAAAGCTATACGCAGTTCTGTATAGGGTTACTACCTTTTAAGAAGCCCAAAGTGGGACATTTCTTACTGAAACATGATTTTTCGCTGGACAAAATGTAACCTTGACCAATACAACAGACTTATTTTCACTAAATAAGCAGAATTAAGACTAAGTGTTGTAGTTTTTCGGTTGATTCTTATCATTTTATGGTATTTTAATAAAGGTATTATAGTTTTTTGCAACATTTAGAGGAAAGTAAGAAAATATTTTTTCTACTATAATGTCAGGACAAGTAGTATTTTTCATGTTTTTTCACAGGATGCAGCTGCCCAAATCAGGACTGTCCTGCAAAAATAGGGACAGGTGGTAACCCTAGTTCTGTAAGACTGTCAACATAAAATATTCTTTAAAATAAGAAAGTGCTACATGTTGTGGCCATTTGTTCTGAATTTCGAAGGTCAGTTATATATAGAACAGTGGATGGATGACCATCCACAACAAGGCTATTTTTCTATCGAGGTAGTTGATGACATCATAGACCTCAAGAGGTCTCACTGATGTCATCAACTACCGAGATGGAAAAACGGCCTTTTTGTGGATGGTCATCCAGCCACTGTTTTATATAGTATATGGTTGGGACTTATTGATTTGTTTGCTTCATCCCCTTGCCTATTGTAAATTACCTCAACTTCACTTTAGCTGCCGCTGCCCCCGCTCCTGCGTGCTTCTCCCCATCTCTGATGCTCCTGCTCGCTCTGGCTTCTCTGTGCTCCTGCTCTCTCTGGCTGCCATTTTCATGTTTTGGCACTGCATATTTTGAATTTAAAACAAAAAGGAAAACGTAACTTTTGTGACATGGACCTATGTGTGGCTCTTAGTATCAAAACTAGGTGGGTCACTGATCAGCCATCGCTAAATCGCGCAGCCATGTTTTTGTTTTTCGCCCCCACTGGAGCCTGTTCAGTTAGTCAATCGAGTGGCAGGTCAGGGCTGAAAAGATGTTGTACTATCGATGTGATGTCAGAATGATAGTACAACTTTTCTGACCTTTGAACTGTCCTACAACAAGGTTCAAGCAGCTGCCGATTTCCATCCACAATAAGTCCCAACCATATACTATTGTAACCCGTGTTACCCGGGGTTACTAGAATCCCAGTAAGACCTAGTGGTAGGCAGGGAAAGCAGCTTGTGAAACTCCAGTTAAATGGATTTCACACTGTCTCACTCTGTTCTCAGTCTCATCTGAGACTGAGGGATGACATCATTTTAGAACTGTCGCAGCTGCATAAGCCACACTGGAATGTTGCAGTTGGAGGTTAGAATAGAACGTTGGGGAATTTGAAGTTAGTTCAGTAGAGTCTGTTGCAGTCTGTGGTAGGTGCTCTGCTGTGCAGGCCCTCAGAGCTCTAAGCTCTGTCAAAGAGCTATTTTTTGGTATAGGTGTGTGTTCTCACCTGAAGAGGAACACAAGAAGGACACATTGAAGTGGTAGAGACTGCTTTCAGTGGTTCAGGGCCCCATCCCTGCGGGAATGGGGGAAGGAATCAGCCTGCTTCCAGGGGCAACTCCCTTGGTCCGGCTAGGGAGAAAAGAAGCTTCCTGATTTAAGTTCATGCTGAGGCACCAGAAGTTCTGGACAAGATTTCCTTTGAGGAGAAAACGCCTGTGGGGCACCTGCAACCAAGGGGTGAGTTCGCTCTGCTAAAGGGCCATGTGTTTTCACCTGAAACAAAATAAAACTAAAGTGACTGTTACTGTGGGGTCAGGAAAAGACAGCCAAGTACAGTTTGGAAGATGTGGGGATTGGACTGCTTAACTCTGTGGGGGGTCTAGAGTAATGGACACAACCACTTATTAAGTATGTTCAACTTCAGCACAAATGGGATGTAAAGACAGCAGATTGAATGTGAATACATTTAAAATGAATCTACACAGCAAAGTGTTTTAAAGGATGAGGTGTTACAGTCCAGAGAAATGGCCAGGCATGAATTATGGGAGTGAGAGGTGGGAGACCCCCCCCCCCGTAGCAACCAAATTCACCTCTACGAGTTTACTTTGGGACACCTGTTGCTTTCTCTCAGGTACTTGGCCAGTGCCTGAAAAAAGTACCCAGACGTGGGATTGATGAGGAAGATTCCCTTATGGAGCAGAAGTGCTCATAGGTGGTTTAGGGAGCCACCAGTAAATGCTTCCATACTATATGGAAAGTGTCCAAGTGGCTGGCAAGGGAGCCGAGCCAGGGAAAACCCAGAGCAGAGTACAATTGTGGGCTGTGTGCCCAGTGCGTTTCAGAGCCTGAGGGCTAAAGTGAATGAGGATGTGTTCTGATCTCCATAAATCTACATTACCAGGAGTGTAGCCCCGTGGGAGTCCATCTATGCTTTGTTTATTCTGTTGGATGTGAATAAAAGCCACACTTTAGAATCCCACTTCTGGTATTGGACATTACAGTTATTGCTTCCTGTGTCTGGAGTAACTTGGGTGCCCCTGCTACAGAGTAGCCAAACCTAGCCAATGTGCCGAGTGACATATTCCTCCCCAAACCCAGCCCACCTGGTATTGCTGTCAAGATGAAAACGGCATACCTGGGTGGGGGTTACACTATATATAGAACAGTGGATGGATGACCATCCACAACAAGGCTATTTTTCCATCGAGGTAGTTGATGACATCATAGACCTCGAGAGCGAAGCTCGAGAGGTCTCGCTGATGTCATCAACTACCAAGATGGAAAAACGGCCTTGCTGTGATGGTCATCCAGCCACTGTTTTATATAGTATATGGCTGGGACTTATTGATTTGTTTGCTTCATCCCCGTGCCCATTGTAAATTACCTCAGCTTCACTTTAGCTGCCGATGCCCCCGCTCCTGCGTGCTTCTCCCCGTCTCTGATGCTCCTGCTCGCTCTGGCTTCTCTGTGCTCCTGCTCTGTCTGGCTGCAATTTTCATTTTTCCGCACTGCATTTTTTGAATTTAAAACAAAAAGGAAAACTTAACTTTTGTGACACGGACCCATGTGTGGCTCTTGGTGTCAAAACTAGGTGGGTCACTGATCAGCCATCGCTAAATCCCATAGCCATGTTTTTGGTTTTCTCCCCCACTGGAGCCTGTTCAGTTAGCCAGTCGAGTGGCAGGTCAGGGCTGAAAAGGTGTTGTGCTATCGATGTGACGTCAGAACGATAGTACAACTTTTCTGACCTTTGAACTGTCCTACAACAAAGTGCAAGCAGCTACCGATTTCCATCCACAATAAGTCCCAACCATATACTATATGCATATTTCTTTTGAGAGGTATGCACCTGATAGGTAATTGAGTGGGCTTTTCTGTAAGGAAACAGCTTGAGTCTTCACTAGCTATACCACTGGTGACCTGGGGTGATTTGTGTGCTTCTTTATGCTTGTGTAACCCCCCCACAGCCCCTCCTTGTTTAACTTAGCAGGTCTGCTCCTCTCACCACACAGCATCTAGGGGGTAAAAGAGATGGGTGGGGGTTTACATAAGTTAAAAGTTACATTTTTGTTTGGAAACTAGAGAAAGTGGCCACCATTAGACTCAGTGGACCGGACTGTTATTTAAAGGAACAGTCAGCCAAGTTTGGCTACTGCCTGGCACACACCTGGTGGGACCATTTACTATGGCCAGCAACCCAGGTCCCTGGGAGAAAACATTTGCTCAAAGTCATGCTACGTTTGCACTTCTGGACAGGGGCGCCCCAAGTAAATCCACACACACAGAAGCAATAACAATACTGTCCAAACCAGGTTGGGATTCTAGAGTGTGACTTTTATTCTCATAACAAAGTAGGAATAATCACAAAGCGAAGATGGACCCCGACAGGGTTACACATATTGGTATTGCAGATTCTCCAGAGTACAGAAATTCCTGACATTCCCATTTAGCATAGGGTAAAGACACAAAACAGCGAACTCTCTGGTTCTGAAACTGAAGGCTGGCACAACTGCCTGAACTAGTACTGTCCCCATTTCCCACAGGGATGGAAGTGGTATGTATGACCACACTGAGCACATCTAGGCTCAAAATCTTCCAGCACCCACTATACTGGGGTAAACTGCCGAACAGAGAATCCAAACCCACATCTCGGGGTAATTATTTTCATTAGGCACTGGCCACATGCACTGAATGAAAATGTACTGGTGCCCAAACTGAACCCGGAGAGGTAAACTGGTTACTCCAGATGGGAGGTCTCTCACCTTTTGCTTCCAAGTTTATACTCAGCCATTCATCTGGTTAATAACACTGTCACAGAAGAAACTTGTAGATGCTATCTTGAAATGTTTTTCACACTTAACATACATACTTCAAAAACTGAAACAATATTTCTAGGAGATCTAAATATGGACTGGCTGTCACCTAAATCACATGGCCTCAAATCCCTTTGTGACGAGCTAGGTCTTGGGCAATTAGTCAGAGAACCTACTAGGAACAACACTCTAAATACTGCCAACAGTTCCATTCTAGATGTGGTACTAACCACCCATCCACACAAAATATCTCATTTGGCAGTGTTTCACAACGACATGAGCGATCATGGAATTGTTGCTTGCATAAGATCTCAAATTAAGGCTCGGCGCAAACCCATCTTTATAACAAAAGATCCTTTCGCAAATTCAGTGCAGTAAACTTTTTATCTGACCTGAGCATGATCAGATGGCAAGATCTTTACCTAGCCAAAGATGTCAACAAGGCAGCTTGCATTCTTAATGACAAACTCACTACAATAATAAATAAGCATGCCCTTTCTATCAAAGTAAGGGTACTGAACAATTCCAATCCCTGGTTCACCTCGATCTCAAGGCAGCCCTATAGCTCGAGATAAGCTCTGGGCAAAGCTAGACATTCCAAAGAATCTTCGGATTGGCAGGCCTTTAGAACAGCCAGGAATAACTGTGTGAAAAACTTCGCCTGCTAAAGCTAACTATTATATCTCTACTCTCGAACAAGCTAAAGGTAACCCTCATAAAATATGGAAGACTATCAAAGCTATAGAAGGACGGCCCATGGCCCCTCTGTTCCAACAAAGATAGTCGCAGTGGCAAGATTGTGGAAAACAAGTCCTCAATCCTGGAGGAACTTAACTCCCACTTTGCCACAGCTGGATTAGCTTTTGACTCATCACCTTATGCTGGTGCTGCAGTGAGCCAGCATACCCTCCCGCCACATCTAGTCCTGGACCCAGTCCCTTCCAACTGCGTGAGATAACTTATAAAGAAGTAGAAGATTCTCTTCTTAACTTAGACACCAAAAAGTGCAGGGACGATGGCTTGGAACCCTTTTTCCTAAGGTCAGGCTATGCCCATCTCACTGCCCCACCTCTCACATCTTCAATCTTTCCATTACATCTGCTGCTGTGCCGTCCTGCTGGAAATCAGCACATATCCTTCCTCTATTTAAATCTGGTGACCCATGCGATGTAAACAACTATAGGCCTATCTCCATATTGCCTATCCTTTCTAAAGTTCTTGAAAAACTGATCCATATTCAGTTAAAATCTCACTTGGAAACCTTTCTCTCATTAACCCAGCTCAATCTGGCTTCCGGCTAAATCATAGCACGATCACTGCACTAGCAAAAGTAACCAATGATTGGATCTCTGCTATAGATGCTAAGAAGGTAACTGGTGCAGTCTTTTGGACCTCAGCAAAGCTTTTGATACTGTTGATCACAAACTATTAGTCAATTGCCTTGCAAAGTTGGGTGCCACATACCATACCACCCAGTGGTCCTCTAGCTACCTAACTGGAAGATTCCAAAAGTAAAGGCGGAAGGCTTTTTTCTGCTGCCTGCCAGTTGCAAGAGGAGTCCCCAAGGATCCATCTTAGCCATATCTTGTTTTCTCTGTACATCAATGACTTAGATGCTAACATATCTACGTCCAATCTGCATTTTGCAGATGATACTGTGTTGTATACTTCTGCTCATCGTTATCTGAAGTCAAGGGAGTGCTTCAGCGGACTGCATACAACTTGAGCATAATTTAATAAAGGCAAAGCTTCTGCTCAATGCCAAGAAGACTAAAGCGATAATATTCTCCGCAGTGCTGTCTCAGGCCCCCAATACTTGCTCAAGACTTCATTGTCACCACGCTAAACGAGCCTCTGGAAGTTGTAACCAAATTTAAATATCTAGGTATCTGGATCGACAATAAATTATCTTTCAGTGACCACATCGAAGATGTCTCTAGAAGGTTAAAAGCAAGGTTAGGTTTCTTCTACAGAAATAGGCCCTTTTCCCCTTGAAACCTCGAAACAAGCTTGTACAGGCCACTTTTCTCCCCACTGACTAAGGCGATGTAATCTATTCCTCCACCACTCTTGCAAATCTAAGTAAACTGACATCCTTTATCACCATGTTACGGTTCATTACCAACTCCCTTACCGTTCGCACCACTGTGACTTATATGCAGCTGTTGGTTGGACATCCCTTACTACTAGACGCCTGCTCCATGCTGGGCTATGGACTCTTAAACTGTCCTGCAGAAATTGCCAAGCTATCTCTCTTCCCTTATTAGTATCTCACATAGTGCATACTCGTTAAGAAAATCTGACTTTATTATGCTTGACATACCAAGGACGCGGACTTTCTTTGGTAAACATGCTATTGCATATGCTCTTCCCTCCATTTGGAACCAATTACAAAACCGTACTGAAACTAACTAGCACAGTTTCAATAAACTTCCACAAATCGCTATGTTCAGCCAAAATAAAAGACATCTGTAACTGTCATTAAGTCTCTTCCTTCCCCATGTGTGCCATATTTATCCACTGGTAAGGTATAATTGATTTGTCATATTAACTGCTTTCCCTTTCCCTTCTACTCCTGGCTTTTATCTTTGCTTACGCCCACTGCTACTCTATCAAATCTCTCCTCCTCTCATATCAGTTGTAGACTGTTGTTTGTTCTAGCTGCCAAAATACTGTATATTTGATTTGATTTGATTTGATGAAATCTAATCACACCAGTCATCATGTTTCATTTATCAGTATGCAACCTATAAGTCGCTTCCCTGTCTCATATCAATGTTTACCACCTGCAGTCACCCTGTGTGGTACCCTTGTATGTATATCCAGCCTGCATCATGTAACGTGTATTTCATGTATATACTGTTATTACCTATCTGTGTTTGTACTTTAAGTGTTTATGTCACAGGACCTCCTTGTGAATGAGCTTGCTCAATGGAGTTTTCCTGCAATAAACTTGGACTTGAACTTGAACTACTAACACACCTCTGGGTGTCCAATTAAAAGGTTCTGTACTTGGACAGTCACATCCTTGGACTCCAACGTAGGCAGAAACTTTTAAATTAAAACTGGGTGACTGGTCCCATGCTCAGAGAAATTCACCGTACTGGGTTTGCAGATGCCCCTGGGCTTTCACAAAACAAAAGGTTTGTACTCACAACCAAATGAAGATGCCCATGGCAGCTTCACCAAAGAAAATGGATCAAGGGGATTGCCCCAGAATCCTGGAGTTCGAGGGATGGGGCAATGGGAAAACCAAAAATAAGGTCTCCACCACTTCAACTACTATCTTCTTTTGTTCTTCTTCTAGGGTGAGAACAAACGACCACCAAAGAAAAGGTCGTAGCTCTTTATCAGAGCTAGGTGAGGAGCTTCCCAGCAGCTGCAGCCTTTTCCTAGAACTCCTAGTGCAGACTGACTCCTAACACTCACTGAACATTCCAGCTCGCTCTCTAAGCCAGCTGGACAAATGTGACTTATGCTGCTGCGTGAGTTCCAAAGTGACGTCACCACTCTAGCTCAGCTGAGACTGAAAAACAGAGTGTGACAGTGTGAAACCCATTTACCTGGCATTTCACAAGCTGCCTTCCCTGCCTGCCACTGATCTAACTGGGATTCTAGTAACCCCGGGGAACAAGGGGGTTGCACCCACTCTCAGCCAGGAAAATGACTGTCCCCAGTCATTACCTACCCAGCATCGGGCCATCCTACCCGATGTGCTACATAAGGAGAGGGTTGATCAGGCTCTCTCCTACCATGTGCCAGGCACAGGCAGGCAATGCTAAGGGCCTAGAGGCCACTGGCTGATGCATCAGCCTCTACACTGTGATCTTACTATGGATAATCACTGGCTCTGGAAGAACTGTCCAGAACATGCCATACTAGGCCAGCATTGTGGGCCTAACGATCGGTCAGGACCACAGCCTGTCTTTCCCCCTAGCCCTCTAGGGAAAACCTGTCTAACCAAAAACCTACCAAAAAGGGGGACCTCCCCCCAACCCAGGACACCTGCAAACCAAACACACACAGCTAACACTATATCAAAGCATTACACTCCCTACTACCCTATATATATATATATATATATATATTAGAGCAAAACTCCATTTAATGCATTAGTTAGGGTTGTTTCAGTGACAAAAGTGAGAAATTTGGTGTTAGGGTTGAAAACCCCTTGACCCCGCCCACCCCCAACCTGCATTGGGGTGCGCATTGGGATCGCCAGCCCCAACTCTCACCCCATGACATGTGTAAAGCAGCAGAAGTATAGGAGAATGGGGTGAGAGTTAGGACCACAATCTGATGCGCACCCCAATGCTGGCTGGGGTGGTTGGGGTCCAAGGGGTTTCAACCCAACACCGAATTTCTCACTTTTGTCACTTTGAAACAACCCTAACTAATGCATTAAACAGAGTTTTTGCTCTAATTTCCCTTCTTTTGAGAATGATAACAGAAATAGTGAATGTAGTGTTGCAGAGCGCCGGGCCCTTTGGGCCCCATGCTCCTCCACATGATGTCTTGTGGCATAGTAACAGGAACAGCAACGCAAACAGAAGTGCTAACAGTGGCGCACATGGTAACACAAGCGCGAATGAGAACAGAAAGGGTAACGCACATGGTGGCATAGATGGGAACGGTCTGCCACGTGATGTGTTGTCACATAATAACATGGTGCCTGAAAATTGAAATGTCAATGGGCATGGTGACGCAAAGTGAAACAGAAAGAGAAACAGTACTGTAGATACAAATGGCAAAAAATTACAGAAACGCAAGCGCAAATGAAAATGCAAAGGATAACGCACATGGTGGCGCAGACGTCAACAGTAAGTGAAACGGGTACGGAACCGCAAGCGGAAAGGGCAACAGTAACAGTAATGTAAGCGCACAGGCTGGTTTTCCCCAAAACCTGCATAGAGAAAGTGAGTACAAATAATGTATGCATAATAATGAGTATCGGAGCAGAAAATGAGAACTTGGAATACTAAATATGTTATATCTCGGGAACCGTACGATGTAGAAAAAAAATGTAAAAGTTGTATGATTTACAACTGTCCTGGCTAATTTTGTACTTAGCCCCCACAAGCATTTTTCTGACGAAAAGTCCGTATCTTGCACTGTTTCCGAGATACAGGCCCTGAAAGGCGTGGCGAATGCCATAATGTTATCCTATGGGAAAAAAAAGAGAAGTTCGGAGTGCCATAACTTTGCCTCCCTGTAATATTTTTTCACCAAACCACTGAAAGGCACATTTGTGGGCTGTTGGCTGTCTTCCCTCCAAATTTCAGGAAAAAAAGACTAAACCGTTATTTTGCAGCAGGGTGCCAAAGGATTCCTGTAATACATCGGGCACTGTAATAGTATCCTATGGGAAAAACAGTCAACTTTGGAGTGCGGTAACTTTGCCGCCATGTAATATTTTTTCAATACAACACTGAAAGGCACATCTGTGAGATGTCATCTGCGTTCCCTCCAAATTTCAGCCCAAAACTCCCAACTGTTCTTTTGCAGTGGAGTGCCAAAGAATTACTGTTATTTTGGGCATAATGCGAGTAGTGTCTCTAATTTGCCACTTTCATGAGTGCTTATTAATTACTTTGCTAAAGTACTTTTTCCAGAAATTTGAAAAACATATTTCTGGGGTGTTTTACCCCAAAATAAAGACGTGGCTAGCATCCTCAGGGCCCGACTAGGTGAATACAAAAAGAATTAGGTTGCTAGAGGGTCTCAATTTTAAATGCCAAGCATTTTTATGATCACTAACTGAAAACAAGATGGCGGATTTGCAACACTAACAGGGCCATTTGCGACAGTAAAAAGTGCATTTACGACACTGTCGACCTTTTTGTTAACTTTTCCCATTGACTTATAATGAGAAATTGTTTTCTGAATAACTTTTGAACCGTTTAATATTTTTTCACGAAATCTTCAAAAGGCACATCGGGGACCCCGGCCGCATGTTCCCTGAAGATTTTGGGCCAGTCACACAAACCATACAACCTGTGGCGCCGATCAGGATCCATAGCATAACGCCAAGACGCAGATCATGCTTAATAACGCCACAGTCTGATATCCGACTCAGTATGAAACCTGGCAGATCCCAAGGCCTATGGTTCTTGATCATGTATTCCAAATTTCAGGCAAATCCATCAAACGGTTGCAAAGTTATTACAGGAAAGTTTTGGGGTTTAACATAGAAATGGCTCCTCAACCTTAACTATAGTGGCACTACTGTGCCACTATAATATATATATATATATATATATATATATATATATATATATATATATATATATATACTAGAAAAAAAAGGTTAACACATGTTAACCATACACTATACTTTAAAAACACTTTAAAGCACAGAGAAACTCCAATGAGCTCTTCTTATCCTCTTCTTGTCTTCTCTTCTATCTTCTTTAACAGGCACCACCTAAAAGAGAAAAGAGACAAAACACCTCAAATCTGCAAAACACACAGTATAACAACAATAACCCCTTCCATCAAAACACTGGACAATCCCAAAAATACTTTTTAGAAAAGTAGAAAACAGCAGAAAATACCAACATTATGTACAATACATGTTTTGGGGGGATAGAATGCCCTAAATGTCCAAACTAGTGACAACAGGTATGCCTGAGGGCAAGGGTCCATAAAAGAGTCTCTTCTGGGCCAGAGCCCAGTGAAGCACAGTTCTTGAATTACTGTAATCCCAAAGAGGAGAGTATTTGTGGACAGTTCAACAGTCTGTAGTCTGCCAGGTGTAGGATGTGTATTGCAATGTCAATAAAGTAAGAAAAGTCTGGACTTACCAGTCCCTTGAAGAACGAAAAATGGACATCACCTGCTTCTCCAGCTGAAGACTCTCCCTGGCAGCATTTTTTGGATACAGCTGGGAGGAAATCTTCTGGAAAAAGGGTGATGATAGTGGTAACTGCTGGGTTGATGTCATCTAGGAGATGGTACCCTGGAACAGGAAAGGAACAGCTGGGTCAATGTCATCCGAAATCCCAGGTGATGAATCAGAAAAACAGTTGGGATGATGTCATCTTGGCTATCTGGAAGACCAAGTGATGAAACTGAAAAGGCACACTGCAAAGCTGACAAATCTGGATGCACCCGGGATCCTGTAACACCAGACTGGTGGAACAACATGGGTACGGCAGTGGCTGGATGGCAGACACTTGCTACCACTGCTCTGCTTCCCTCTGGGTAGGCACGGGCATATTCTCAGGAGGATGGTAATATTGAGGGTAGTACCACGATGGGTCAGGTGCATGAATTATGACCCCATCTGGGCGCTCATAATCAACAAAGTGGAAAGTCTCTTTCCTTGTGTTGTCCACACATCGTACAGTGTCTATGAACAATGTCCTGCCCAACTTCCAAAACTGCAGTCTGTCTCTTATCACTTTGTTTCTGACATAATGCATTGCACCTGGATGCATGTTCTGGCTTGCTTCCTCCATTAGCCAGGCTCTCCTGTTTTGCTCAATCTCCTCCAAGACTCTCCGAGGAAAGGTAGGAATGGACCACCCATAGATGTCATTGGCCCTCCTATAAACCAGTCTTTCCTCCTTACTGCTCTTGATCAGTGTATGACCCTCAGCCTGGCTTGGGGGCAGCCAATCCTGGTTCAGCCAGTGTCGCATACTCAAAGTAATGTACAGCTTGTCCCAGACCACTTCTGAGGGCAGGGCTCTGGAGTCACCAACTTCTTCTTCTTCTGGTTCCTCCAAGGCAAGAGCTTGAGGCTGCAGATTGGGAACCTCAGCAGAAAGATACATATTTTCCTTGTCCTCTTCCTCATTCAAAACTTGGGCCCAGGAGTGAGCAGTCATCCTCACTCCCGAGACAGTTCGCTCTTCACTGGGTGCGGAGGTAGACACTCCCCATTCTAGTGTTTCTTGAACCTCATCCTCTCCAATGAGGCTAGGACCCTCTCTCCATGGAACCACTGACTCTGCATTGTCCATCTGTGACACAGGTGTGGAGACATCATGAGGAATCTGCTCTGGCAGTAAATCCACACTCTCTTCCTTTGTGCCACACTCTGCTGGGCCTCCCACAACAGGTTCAACCTGGTGCTGTGTGCTGCTGTATGCAGGGTCTTGTACTTTTGTCCGGGTGGGAGCCAAATTAATTTGTGATGTTCTAGTCAGACCTTGCTTCTCTAAACACCCTGAACAGTGAAGAATCAAAAATATGTCCCTTCTGGCCTTGAGGCACATTATGCATACTCTCACAGGGTAGCTGGGAATTGCAACATGAGGAGGCAAACTTCCACCGTAGAAACATTGCTCAATTTCTTTAAGCTTGGCAACCTCCTCAGCTATCATAGCATGGGCATGATCCGGGTAGCGGGGTGGTCCCGAAGCCATGTCTGGAAATAAATACATAAAAGTTCACTGTTACTACTGAGTTCACTATACTTGGAACAGTCTCTCAAAATAGCTCCCTGCTGCTGTGTTTACATTACTGCCCCACCTTATAATGGCGACGACAGCACTCCAGGTGCATCAACAAATCTTTCTGCGTACTGAAAATTTACTCAAACTGTAATGACTGCACTGTTCTTTACTTTCCTCAGCACATCTACATGATTATTGGGACTTTATGATTAGCATTTCAATCAATTTTTACTTGCTTAATGTTACTAAAGCCACAGTATTTCTAGAAGCAGGATTGCCTGCTTGTTGCAGCCTCTCCTACAACTCAGTCTCTCAAATTGCTCAGAAAATTATACTGTTGCTGAATCCATAATACATGCTCACAGTCTATTCCTCAGAATTCTTGTTTGTTTTTGATTTTACTTTACTTTCCTTCTTTGCAAAAACAATCACATTGTTTACACACAGATCCAGCTGGCTTTTGAAAATCACAACACAGTTTGAGCTCAGTTTTGCTGAATGGTACTCACTGAATCAGTAGCTGGCTTGCTCCTTTGGAAAATCTTGGCCTAAAACCGATCCTGGAAGGCCTCTGGGTTGAAACTGGCTGGCGATCCTGCCGATTGTCACTACGAACAACATGCTTGCTTTCCAGTCGGTCGGATACCGGGTTGAGCCCAAACTTGCATAGAAACAGTCTGTTCTTACAGAATTTAGAACGTTCACAGTCACCACAATGATTCTTCTGCTACCAGCTTGCACACCACTCAATCTCTCCCTCTCTCAAACACTGGGCAGCACTCTGAAGCTGGCTAGGGGGTTGGACTGACTGCAGTCGCACCAATCACTCAATGCCATGCAAATGAGCCTCTCTCTCTCTCTCTCTCTCTCTCTCTCTCTCCTCGTGCTCTTCCTCCACAGCAATCATCAAGTAGGCAAAATTTAACTGCAAAACAACTTTATTCTCGGCTAAACTTTTGCCCGGTGGGAGCGCCATTTTGAACCATTTTACTTGGCTAATTCTTTAGCGACTCCCCCAGTTCATACAGCAAGCATTTGAAACTTTCAGGGCACAACTGTCTTGTTGTTTCCTAAAGTCCACAATACTTTTTGTCACACAAATTTGAGAATTATAGCTGGTAAACGTTCTACTTAATGCAGGACAAGGGGCACACACAATTTGGCTTTACAGCTCCTTAGTGAACAATGGCACAACACACAGCAGCACATGAACAGCTGGTAGACAGTGGCACATACAGATGTCACTACTCTGGGCAAATCCTTCTGCGCAAAGCTTCCAATTTTGGGCTACCCACTGCCAGACAGGCAAAACGCTAGCCACAACCTGAGCAAACTACCTTTTTGTTTTCTCCCAAATTCAAAAACACATCCTCGGATGAGCCCCTTTTTGTAACCCCCCCCCCACCTTCTCTCCTTGTTTAACTAGCAGGGCTGCTCCTCTCACCACAAAACATCTAGGGGGTAGCTCTTTATCAGAGCTAGGTGAGAAGCTGCCCAGCAGCTGCAGCCTTCTCCTAGAACTCCTACTTCAGACTGACTCCTAACACTCACTGAACATTCCAATTCACTCTCTAAGCCAGCTGGACAAATGTGACTTACACTGCTGCGAGAGTTCCAAAGTGACATCACCACTCCAGCTCAGCTGAGACTAAAAAACAGAGTGTGACAGTGTGAAACCCATTTACCTGGCATTTCACAAGCTGCCTTCCCTGCCTGCCACTGATCTAACTGGGATTCTAGTAACCCCGGGGAACAAGGGGGTTACACCTGCATGTAGTTTAATAAAATGAAAAGCTTTAACAACAAAATATTTACTCCTGCTGACTAGACCAAGACACATGCCTAGACATTAGAAAGAGTGGTTGAAACCAGAATATCAGGCCCTAACAAAAGATTGCTGCTTCTGCAGCAGTTGTTACTCAACATAGAAACATAGACTTTGTCGGCAGATGGGGACGGCATGATCCATCAAGCCTGCCCTTGGTTTTCTACCCCCCCAAACTAAGCTGCCTACTAGAGTATCCCGCAATGCCTGTCCCATGCCTACTTGAATTCCCCCACCATCTTTGTTCCCACCACTCCCCTCCAGCAGGTTATTCCATGGTTTGACAATGAGCACCATTAAGAAGAATTTCCTCATATTGCTTCTGAACCTTCCTTCCTTGAGGTGAAGGTCATGCCCTCTAGTCCTGTTGTAGTCTTTTACATGGAAGAGGTTCAGCACCTGTACCTTGTTGTTGCCTTTAAGGTATTTAAATGTCTTTATCATGTACCCCCAATTCCTGCCCTGCTCTAGGGAGTATAGTGTTGGAGTTACTGTTAGTATGCGTTCCTTTAAGAAAGTTTTTGCTTTCTTCTGTGATGCCAATCTGTGCACTTGGTTTGACCTGGTGGCAGCACTGCCTGAACATTTGAAAGGAGAGGGGCTGGGGTTCTCAGTTTTGAAAGGAAGTACAGTTGCCGAAGAACTTACTATAACAGTAGATCTTTGAGAGTATGTCTTAAAGCAGATCATAACAAGTGGGATTCAGCCGCAGGCACACTCACCTTCGGATGATTTCACAGCAGTCGACCCTGGGACCTCCACCCAGCACTACCATGTGTCATACACCTGGCAGGTATAAAAAGGTGGGAGGTCCCAGGCATTCCTCAGTTATTTTCCCATCCCGGCGACCATATGTGTAACTATATCTGAGGGCCTCCAAGGGGAACCAAGGAGGGAAAAAATAAAGGCAGCAGCTCATGGAGTATTAGAGACAGGAGTAAGCAACCCTTGTGAAGCAACAGCAAGGGGGGAGGAGAGTGGGGCTGTATGACCTGTTGCAAGAGATACTCTCAAAGATTTACTGTTACAGTAAGTTCTTACACAACTGTACTATCTTCTTCGAGGCAATCTCTTGCAGCAGGTCATAACAAGTGGGAAGATTCCCAAGCAGTTGTAAAACCCTGTGGGAGGATGGTAGTGAATCATGAGTGATCAGGACAGGAGGCCTTGTAGGACAGCCCGTCCAAATGCGGTGCACCTCTTAGAAGCAATGTCCAGACTGTAATGCCTAGTAAAGGTATGCACAGTGGACCACATGGCGGCTTCACAGACATCCAAAGCTGAAATGCCTCAGAAACAGGCCGTCAAGGCGGCCATGCCTCTGGTAGAGCGTAGCTTGAGAACACATGTGAGAGGGACGTTGTATTTTACATAAATAAATGTAATGCAGTTGGCCAACCATGTGGACAAGCACTGCTTGGAGACACCAATGCCTTGGCATCCAGGAGCAAAAGAAACAAAAAGTTGCTGTGATTTTCATAACTGTGAAGTGCAGAGAGGGTTAATACTCAATGTTCTATGCACATTGAGTGTATTAAGCAAGGCTTCCCCTGGATTCTGAGGGTCCGCAAAGTAAACCGGCAATTGGATGATCTGATTTAAAGTAAAAGCAGAAACAACCTCAGGCAAAAACATCGGGTTAGTGAGTAATGACACCCGTTCGTTATGAAACTGAACATACGGGGTTTGCACATCAGGGCATGTACCTCCGACACCCGCCTGACAGACATAATCGCTATCAGAAACATAGTTTTCCAAGAGAGTTACTGGAGGTCGTAGAATTCGGCGGGCTCAAAAGGACTCGTGGTAAATTTTTCAAGCACAAAATTCAAATCCCAAACAGGGACTGGGTCCCTAATAGGGGGATGAAGGTGCAGAACACTTTTCAAAAAGGTACGAAACAGTGGCAACTGGGACATAGGAATGTTGCCCACAGGCAAATGGAATGCAGCAATAGCCAAAAGGTGGACTTTCACAGAGGAATATTGCAGTCCACCTTCTGACAAGGAGAGCAAATAATCTAGGATGTGCTGAGGGGAACAGTCATAAGGATCCAAGGCCTGAGCTGACGCCCATGTAGAGAAGCGTTTCCACTTCAAAGAATAGGAAGACTGAGTAGATGGCTTCCTAACAGCCTGGAGAATTTCTGCCACCTTTGTGGATACCCAGAAGCGCGAGAGGACTATGTTCTCAGAAGCCAGGCATGCAGATGGAGGGAGCGAAGGCTCGGGTGTAACAGGGAGCTGTGTGCCTGGGACAGCAAGGCTTGGCAAACAGGCAGAGGGATTGGTTTCATGTCCGAGAGTAGTAGAAGCAGGGAGAACCAAATCTGACTCGGCCAGAACGGCACTATGAAAATCATAGATGCTCAGTCCTGGACCAGTTTGAGTAGTACTCTCTGATAGAGTGGAAAGGGCAGGAAGGCATATAGAAATCTTCTTATCCAGGAAAGAGATAATGCATCCCGCCACACAGTTCCAGGATCTCACATGAGAGAGCAGTAAAGTGGCAGTTTTGCAGAGAGGCGAACAGGTCCAACTCCGATCAACCCCAGATGCAGAAGACGTCATTGTGAACATTGAGTAAGATTTCCCACTTATGGGCCTGGGCAGAGGATCTGCTCAGGGCATCCACCAGGGTGTTGGACACCCCCAAGATGTGGACTGCCAGAAGATATATATGTCTCTGGATCGCTCAATACCACACCCTCATTGATTATTTGCTGAGAGGGTAGGAATGGGTGCCACCTTGTTTGTTTATGTAGTGAACTACCATAGAATTGTCTGATTGCACTTGCAGGCAACCTGGAGGGAGGTGAGCCTCGAACGCTTGTAAGGCTTAGAGGACCGCCTGCAGTTCCAAGACATTTATGTGGAGGCAGGCTTTCACTGACGCCTAAGATCCTTGTGATCTGACATGCAGGAGGTGAGCACCCCACCCAGTCAAGGAGGCGTCTGTTGTCAGAGTGAGACTTGGAACAGGTGAACGAGAAGGCATCCCCAGAGGAGATTATCCTTTGGCTTCCACCACTGCAAGGCTCGAAGAGCCGGGGAAGACAGCAGGACCAGGGCATCGAAATCGTCCAGATACTGGTCCCATTGGACTCTGAGGGACCACTGAAGGACCTTCATATTCAACCTGGCATTGGGGACCATTAGAATTGTAGCCGCCAAATGTCCCAGGAGATGGAAATAGTCTCTTGCAGATATCAGATTGCAGGATTCCAAACCGCATGCTAAAGCAATCAGGGCATCCGCCCGAGCAATGGGCAGATATGCCCGTCCCACAGAGGAATCCAGCATGGCTTCTATACACTGGAGACACTGAATAGAGTTCATTTTGGACTTTGGATAGCTTACCGCAATTCCTACTTGAGTGAACAACTGCAGGGTGCGAGAAAGCATATGAGACAACTGGAGTCTGGAGGACGCTTTCAGGAGCCAGTAGTCCAGGTAGGGGAAGATATAGAGGCCTTTCCATCGGAGGGCTGCAGCGACCACCGCAAGGCATTTTGTAAAGACTCAAGGGGCCGAGGAAAGACCGAAAGGGAGGGCCCGGAACTGGTAATGACACCCTTGGAACAGGAAACGGAGAAACCATCTGTGAGCCGGGTGCATCATGATATGAAGGTATGCATCCTTCATATCCAGAGAGCAGAGCCAATCTCCTTTGTTCAGCAAAGGAAGACGTGTCGGAAGGGACACCATGCAGAATTTTTGGTAAACAATGTAGAGGTTAAGACCCCTCAAATCCAAAATGGGGCGTAAATCCCCCATCCATTTGGGGACCAGGAAGAAGTGGGAGTAAAATCCCATCCCCTTTTGAGGAAGGGCAACTGGTTTGATAGCCCTTTTTGATAGTAAGGCAGCGATCTCAGTCCCTAGGACCAGTGCCTGGTCTGGGGGTAGCGAGAGACCCTGGGTGGCAATTGAGGAGGCATCTCCCTGAACTCTAGTGTGTGTCCCGTATCGATCAGTTGCAGTAGCCACTGATTGGAGGAGATGGCTTGCCACCCTTTCAGGTACAGGGAAAACTTGCCCCCAATGGCCATGGGTAGAGCCTCCATACCCACGACTGGAGGAAGACCCTCAGGCGGGAGGCCTTGGGGTAGTTCTCAGGCCTGGCAAATGTAACTGAGGTTTCCTTTTATTGACAGACTGCCGATTGAATGAGGGATGGCCTCTGTAGGAACCCCTAAAGGGTTGTTTGGCTTTAGGGCAGTAAAGGGTCTGTACCAATTGCAGGGTACGACTGGAGTCCTGCAGGTCTTTTAAGATGTCTTGCATCTGTGGACCGAACAGTTGCACACCTTTAAAGGGAGCATTCAAAATGGATTGCTGGATGTCCTGGGAAAAATCAGACACCCTAAGCCAGGCATGATGCATGAGACATATACCAGCAGAGGATGTACGAGCCGTGGTATCTACAGCATCATAAGTGTCCCTTAGCAGGTGGTGGCCTACTGTCGCCACCGTGGAAAGTTTCACCATCAGGTCGTCTTGGACAGCACCCATTGGGAGGGACTGGACCATTGCCTGGGAGGCTTTAAGAATTTCCTCCTGATATTTAAGAAGGCGTCCCATGTAATTAAGTACCCAGAGGAACAAGGCAGCTGAGAGAAAAAAAATGTTTTCCAATGGCATCTAACTTCTTATACTCCACATCTGGGGGCTGTGCACTTATGCTGAGGCCTGGAGGGCCTATAATGTGCGGCATTAATCACTACAGAGTCTACCTGAGGTGGAGACGTGAAATGGGGTGGGCCACCAGAGCCTGATAAAGTCTGTCCACCTTCCTTGTATTGGAGGGAATCTTGAAAGGTTGCTTCCAGGCAGCCATAATAGCCTCTTCAAAGGTGTTCACCAGTGGGGGGATAACCAGAGTAGGGCATTCGGGTATACTCAGGTACTGAACCAATATCTTGCGAGAAGACTCCTGCACCATGCCCTGAAACCTGAAGGTTTTCTGGAGGTGGAGCATGATGTCCGCAAATGTCAGGTCATCCGGTGGGGAACAAGGAAGGCCAGGGGTAATGTCCTCCTGAACAGAGGAGGACTGAGGGGATTCCTCTTGGTCCATGTCATCTCCCTCTTCCCTGTTCGCTGTACCCCAGTCCTGCAGGAAAGGGTCCCCATGTCCACTTCCTGGTATACAGACCCGGGGAGACAGGAAGAAACAGCCATCCACTGGGCCAAAGGGGTCCGAGACAGAGCAGAGAGGAGTGGTGACTCCTCCCTAGGGGGGCATTGGGTCTGAGTGAGGTCCAAGATGGATTTAACCAGAGCCTGGATGTCAATCATGGCCATCTGTCCAGAGGTGGTAGACTTAGCTGAGCAAACGGGCACCACAGATGGAATTGCGGCCAGCAGAGGAACCAAATGAGCAGCCGTCGATGAGGGGGAAATATAGGAACCCCAGATTTGTCGAGAACGGTGCTAGGGTGACTGCTGACACCGTCGATGTGTTCCCAGTCCCTTCTGTCAATGAGGACATCTTCAAAGGAGGAGACAGCGATGGAATGCTGAGTATCGTCGATGGGCTGTGGTACAGGGCCATCGATGGGCCATGTTGCATGGCCATCAAAAGGGTCATCGACAAGCCAGAGGCCATCGATGACGGATAAAGGCTATGCAGCAGTGATAGCGGGTGCAGCATTGGAAGCTGCAAATAACCCCAGAGGCGCTCATCGATGGTGGAGCCATCAGTGAACCCAGAGAGGAGCTCATAGTCGTCGACAGTAGTGAAGATGATATGTGGGGGACTACCTGCTCCATACTTACAACATTTATAGAGGACGACACAGTTGGTAGAGACATGCTTGGTCTTAGAAGCATGCTTCCTACCATGACCCTGTCCCGAGGTGGAGGGGCCTCCTGTAGAGTGGTGAGACCTTGAAGAGGATGCTGAGGAATCCCTCACAGGGGAGCATTTGTGCTACTGTTGCTCCAAGAGGGCTACCTTCTGTTCTATGAGATACTCACGGAGCTGTTGCAATCTTCACCGTTTTGTGGCTCTGTTGAAATTTTGACAGAAGACACACTCCACAGTGCCATGCTCAGGACCCAGGCAACAAACACAAACTGTGTGGAGGTCTTCCTTTGCAATACTGTGGCCACAGGAACAACTTCTGAATAAAGGATCTGAAGACATTAGTTTGGCAAAACAAAAACAAAGCAATAGGTTTTGTTATAGAACTTTTTGAAAGGTGACTGGAAAACAGGAACTCTGAAGGAGGACTTGTCGCATGCAGGTCGCAAATGCCTGGGACCTCCCCCCTTTTTATACCTGCCAGGTGTATGACACGTGGTGGTGCTGGGGGGAGGTCCTAGGGTCGACTACTGTGAAATCATTCGAAGGTAAGGGTGCCTACAGCTGAATCTCACTTGTTATGACCTGCTGCAAGAGATTGCCTCGAAGAAGATCTGAGCATTCTAGTCAGTTGGAAGAGGTCTCTAGCCTGGCATGTAGTACCTGGCTTCTTCTGTGTAAACCTTCTTTTTACATGGAGTTGGCGTCAGTATAAACAGTTCGTACATGGTGGCTGCCATTGCCCGAGATCCCTAAAAGGGGGGGTGCCCCACTCCAGAAGGAGAAATAGCAGTTGTGGAGTTCTTTGAGGAGCTTCTGTGGGGATGAACTGTAGCTGAGAACTGCTGAAAGACTGAGGTGATATTTTGCCTTATTCTAAGAGGGGAAATGACAAAGCTTCTGAGTTGTAAATGCTCAGTGCTGCTTTCTGGGTTTTGAACAAAAGTTTCCTGTCAGAAAAAGAAAGATTTCTGTCAGAAGGTGACTATCTCTGAGAAAAGGGGGTTGTCATGTCTCATTTTGAAATTGGGTTAGAGTGCTAGAAAAGGCACTAGTTATGTACCTTTTGAGCAACAAAAATGCTGTGGGTATTTCCATAGTGAAGATATTCTGAGAAAAAGTGTCAAGTTACTGCTGTCTGTCTCTGACAGTAAAATGTGACAGTTTACAAAAGCCTGTGTGTGACTCTGCCTGTGTCACACAAAGAGAGAGACTGCTTACTAGCCCTGTGGCTAGTAGCTGAAATGTGCCCTGAAATGCTTCAGTAAATTCTGCCTGCTGTTTTGTGACTCTTTTCTCACGGGTGTCAGCTCTTCAGTGAGGGTGAGGGCGGACGTCCATGGTACCTTGGACCCTCAGGGGATGCTTTGCCCTCCGTTGCCCCTAAATTATAGCCCTGTGGGGTTGTCCTCTAATGTGGACTTGGACTCTTCTCTTACGGGGGTCAGTGGTTTGAGGGAAGAGTGGGAGGCTTGGTCCATGGCACCACAGACCCCCAGGGGACCACAGCCTCTCTCTGCCAGTTAAATTCTGGGATTGGAAATAAAGAAAAGTAAAGAGCCTGCTATTTGTGTTCCCTGAAGGAAGAAAGATAAAGTGAAATTAAATAAATCCCTATGGTGTAACATCTAGCCCCTGAGGAATATAAGCCAGAAACGTGGTGAATAATTGAACTGTCCTCCTGTGGGATTCGAATTTATGACCACCCTGTGGTGGTCTGTCCTGGCCAGTTGATATGTAACATCTGCATCCATGGATAAACTGTTTTTAAATAAAAGGATCCTGTTTCGCATGAGTTGACCTTTACTATTCTGTTAGGACACTGAGTTATTGAAATATTTATTGCATCATTTAAACTTATGCCTAACCAGTTTAAATCTGCAGCCTTGCCAGTCCACCTGTGCCATGGGATGACCAAGGGGCACCCGATTCAACGGAGGTCAAGTAAGTGCATTCTGTATTTGTGCTTGCCCCTCTGAACTTGTTGGTGCCCCCCTTAGTTTCCAGGAGAAAAGGGGTTACAGATGCAAGCCCTGCTCCATCTTTGTTGCTCTTCTCTGTACCATATCCAGCCTACCTATGTCCCTTCTGAGGTGTGGCCTTCAGAACTGGACATAGTATTCCAGGTGGGGACTTACCAAGGACTGATACAGAGGCATGATCACTTCATGCCTTCTGCTTGTGATGCCCCTTCCTATGCATCCTAGGATGCCACTAGCTTTAGTGCTGTATTCTCACATTGTTTGCTGACCTTGAGGTCATCTGATATGATCACCCCCAGGTCTCACTCTTATAGCCACCAGTTGCTCCCCTTCCATTGAGTACAGTTTCCCCAGGTTACATTTTCCCAGGTGCATGACTTTGCATTTTTTGGCATTGAATTTCAATTGCCAGATCCTTGACCACTCCTCCAGCTTTCGGAGATAAGATTCCATGCTTTGTTGCCCCTCTGGTGTGTCAACGCTGTTGCCGATTTTGGTCTTATCTGCAAACAGGCACACTTTTCCCTTCAGTCCATCAGCAATGTTGCAGATGAATATGTTGAAGAGGATTGACCCCAAAACTGAGCCCTGTAGAACCCCGCTAGTCACCCTGCCCTCCTCTGACAGAGTGCCATTCACTAATACCCTCTGTGTTCTCCCATTTAACCAGTTTCTGACCCAGCCTGTTACCTTAAGCCCGACTCCCATGTTCTCCAGTTCATTGACTAGTCTCCTGTGTGGAACTGAGTCGAAAGTTTTACTGAAGTCCAAGTAAACCACATCCACTGCCCCACCCTGATCCACTGTTCTGGTGACCCAATCAAAGAAATCTACCTGGTTTGTCTGGCAGGACCTCCTTGCTGTGAAACCATGTTGCTTTGTGTCAAGCTGACCACTTTCCTCCAAAAAAGCTACGATTATTTCCTTCAGTAGGGACTCCATCAGTTTCCCAGTGACTGAAGTTGGACTAACTGGACATTAGTTTCCTGGCTCTTCCTTGCTTCCACTCTTGTGGAGTGGCACTACTGTTGCCCTCTTCCAGTCCTCAGGAACCTCCCCGCTCTTCAATGATTTGTTGAAGAGCACTGCTAAGGGGGCTGCTAGTTCTCCCCCAAGTTCCTTAAGTGTTCTTGGGTGTATCCCATCTGGCCCCATAGCTTTATCCACCTTTAACGTGTTAATTTCCTCTAGGATCCTTTCCTCTGTGAAGGGACCTGTGTCTGTTCCTCCAAGTGGACAGTTCTTCTTGCCTATTCTTGGTCCACCACTATCTGCTTCATGCGTGAAGATTGAGCAGAAGTACTCATTGAGTGCTTCTGCCTTCTCTCCGTCTTGCTCCATGGACTGCCTGTCCTTTTTTCGTGATTCTAACAATTACCCCTTAGTCTTCCTTTTTTCATGTATGTACCTGTAGAATGTTTTGTTACCCTGTTTCATTCCCTGAGCTATCCTTACCTCTGTCTGTGCCTTTGCATTTCTTATCATTTTCCCTGTCTCTTTTAGTTTTTCTTTGTATTCTGTTCTGTCAGCCTCCTTCCCTGACTCCTTGTGCTTTCTGAAGGCTATGCACTTTTCCCTCACCATGATTGCCGCCTCTTTGGAAAACCATAATGAGGTTTTCCTCTTTTTATTCTTACTAACCTGACGGGCACACAGTGATGTTACCATTGTTATTGCATTTTTCAACCTTGTCCAGCACTCTTTGATTCTCCCTTCTGTTGTGTTAGTAAAGTTGTCCCTCAGACAGACCTTCATTTTTGTGAAGTCTGCCCACCTGAAGTCGAGAACCTTCAGCTTAGAGTGTGTGGAGTCCTCAGTCCTGTTTACCTTGAACCATACTGTGCGGTGGTCACTGTTGCCCAGATGGTTCCCTACTTCAACGCCCAGATCCCTATCACTATTTGCGAATACCAGGTCTAAAATCACGGTTTCTCTTGTGGGTGTCATCACTAGTTGACTTAGGCTTGTGCTCTGTAGTGTAACTAGGAATTCTCTGCTTTTCTAATGCTGCTGTGTGAGAACTCCAGTCAATGTCTGGTAGAATGAAGTCCCCTGCTAGCACCATGTCCCATTTTTCTTGACATCTGAAGGATGGTTTTCAGGATTTCCTTGTCCGTGGCTTCCTCCTGATTTGGGGGGTCTGTAGATTACTCCTACCCTGATGAGTGTCCAGCTTCCCGGCCCCGATTGTAATCCATAGGTCCTCAGTTTCTCATTGTGCCTGCTACATTTCAGCAGCATTGGAGGTATCCGTAACATAAATAGCTACCCCTCCTCCCTTTTTTTCAGTCTGATCTCTCCTGAACAAGTTATACCCTGGGATAGTCACCTTCCAATCGTGATTGTTCGTGAACCATGTTTCGGTCACAGCAACCGAGTCTAGTCCTGCCACAGCTATTGTGGCAGTGAGGTCAGTCATCTTGTTAGCCTGACTGCGTGCGTTGAGACATAAAGCTGTCCATTCCCATTATGCTTCCCCATTTGTTATACCTCCCTTTATGTTACTGTTTCTCAATTTACCTCTTTTTTTTTGGGTCATTGGCAGATTCAGACAGGGTTGCATGCTTTCTGCCTTCTGCAAGTGTTACTCTGGAATGTTCTGTAGGTATGGTGCTAGCTGAAGGGAGAGAGACGGTATGGCCTACTTGTGCTTTTCCTAGAGCTGCCATCATCTCCCCATCAACTAGTTTAAATGTCACATGTGGACATCACATTTTTGGCCCAATGCCCTAACCCCCTCCTTATTCAGGTGGAGGCCATCAAATCTGAAGAACTCCCTTTCCCAGAAGTTATCCCAGTTTCCAACAAAGTGATGCCCTTTGGTGTGGCACCAGTCCTAGAGCCATGCATTGAGCTCACCTATCTTTTTCTCTCTGATTTTTGCCTGTTCTGCCCCTTTTCCCAAACAGGCAGAATCTCTGAGAAAGCAATGCTGGATGAAAGGGAAACCAATTTCTCCCTCCAGTGTGCTCCTTAACTTCCTCTAGCGTCCGGCTAGCAAATCATTGGTCCCTAGGTGGACCAGGATGTTTGAACCTATTTCTTCTCTATGTATTATGCTGACTATTCAGTCAGTGTCCCTCCAAGTGGACACTCCTGAGAGACATCTGACCTGCACATCCGCACGTTCTCTCTGAGTCAATACTCTGAATCAGTGATCACATGGGTCAGGAGGTATTGTAATAAAAAATATGCACCCCTTTCACTCTAAACCCCGCACCAAGGTAGGCAGTATGAGAGGAAGCTGCCATGTGCTGGGGCTTCTGTCATCAGCCTGGCATATAGGCTGGTTGGAAGAAAGAACCATTAGTAGCTGAGGCTCGAGCTTGGGATTTAAGCAGGGTGAATTACAATGTGAGGAAAGTGAAAACCTTAGGAGAATTGTCTTTGCCACCACATTTAATGACAGTTTTAATAAAATCAGACAGGTTATTTACAAACATTGGGATGTGCTTTGAGCTACTCAGGCAGGGGAACATATTTTTGAAAACACACCCAGGGTTGCAGCTAAGAGAAGCAGAACACTGGCAAATATTTTATCAAAAACAGTGCATAAGATACCGATGAAACCACAACAACATTTTATGTCAACATTGGACATAAAAGGGAATTATCCCTGCGGTCATTGTACACATTGTAACAATACTTATAGAATTAAAAGTATTAGAAATACTGCCAGAGGTGAGGGTATAGAGATTAGTAGTTTTATCAACTGTTCAACTGCAGGTGTGATTTACTGTCTAAAATGTCCATGTGACAAAATATATATAGATAAAACTGAGAGACTACTTAAAACCAGAATTGGTGAACACAAATCAGATATAAGGAGAGCTAATCTGTCTTCACCAGTGGCCAGACATTTCATTTCAGAGAGACATCAACTTGCACATCTAAGATTCTTTGGAATCGAGCAAGCAAATCCTGACCCAAGAGGGAGAAATTACAGAACCCATATACTTAGTAGAGAAGCTTATTACATTACTAGATTTGATTCTGTAAACCCCAGATTTGGTTTAAATGACTGCATTGATTGGCAGCCCATTATTTAAGTTGTTGTCGATTCTTTTAATAACAAACCTATTGCCTGGAGAGATTGATAAATACAAAAATATATGTCATTGCTTATCCATTATATGCCATATATTTAAGTAAAGGCACTGCACTAGTGCCTCCCCATAGTAAAATTGTCATTTGATGACCTCCCTATAATATGTTGACCTCCCATAGGCTAGCGGTTACATACTGGATGTTTTTAAAATATTATCCTATTTTTTTAAAATAGTTACAAAGTACTTAATAATGTCTTGCTAATGGTGACTGGTATATTTGAAAGTAAAATGAAAAAAGAAAAAAACTTTTAGAAACATTTCTGTACATTGCAGGGGACATCAGAAGATGCATATCTTGCTTTTCTCCTGGTGCTGCTGTTAGTAAATGCTGATTTCTGTGGCACTGCTATTAGTAGGTCGGGTGTGCAAGGTGCCTGGGAGAGGATCATGTAATCCTGCTCGTCAGCCCATGTGCCCGATTCTCCGAGCAGGTATAGCTCATTTTAAACTGCACAAGACGCTCCTACACAACTCCATTACATGCTTGTAGAGGTGGAGAGAGAGCACGTCCATACTTACTTAGAGAAAGCATTAGCCAGTAAGTTCTTTAACTTTGCGAAAAGCCTTATTTACCAAATACTGGATTGTTTGCTTGTTTGTGTCTTACATTGGGATAATATTGTTGCATCTCTGTTTTTAACAGATTTAAACAAGAAAAAGTTTTTGAGAGCTAGGGAAATAGGTATATCTCCGGCTAATTTATTGAGAGTTTATTAAAGGTTTTTCTGGGAATTTCTCATTACCTAAATAAGTATCTAAAAACAAAGCATAAGAAATTTAAGGAGTCACAAACAGACAAAAAGTTGGGATTTCCCCCTTTTTTTTCTTGATTTTCCCTGTAGCGCTTGAGGTTTTGTATCTGAACAAACATTGAGGTATGTTATGCAATTTTTGTGTAACAAAATGTACTAAATTAACAGATGGAATTTACTTACATTTTGGAAGTGTTAGTTAAAATGTTTACAAATACATTTGTATACATAGAAACATAGAATTTGACGGCAGATAAGGGCCACTTGGCCCACCTAGTCTTCCCATTTCCCTACCTGATGGATAAGCTGCAGATTCTAGTTAACCAGCAGCTTACTTCCTCCTACCCCCACTAGAATTGCTTTAAGTCTGTCCCATGCATTCTTGAATTCTCCCACTGTTCTTGACTCCACAACCTCCTCAGGAAGGCTGTTCCATGCATCCACAACCCTCTCCGTGAAAAAATACTTTCTAACATTACCTCTGAGCTGTCCACCCTCTATCTTCAAATTGTGCCCGCTTGTTCTTGCACATCTCTTTTTCTGAAAGATGCTGCCCTCTTGGACTTTATTAATTCCCCTGAGGTACTTAAAAGTTTCTGTCATGTCTCCCCTCTCCCTCCTTTCCTCAAGGGTATACATATTAAGCTGCTTTAGTTTCTCTTCATATGTCTTCTGGTGCAGACCCTGCACCATTTTGGTTGCCCTCCTCTGAACAGCCTCCACTCTGTCTATGTCTTTGCGGAGATGAGGTCTCCAGAACTGCATGCAGTACTCCAGATGGGGTCTCACCAACTATCTGTACAGAGGGATAACAACTTCCAGTTTTCTACTGTTGATGCCTCTCCCTATGCATCCCAGTATCCCCCAGCCCTCCTTGCTGCCTTCTCACATTGCTTTCCCACCTTTAGGTCATCTGATATAATTACTCCCAGGTCCCTTTCGATTTTTGTTGTTGTTAGTATCTCATCCCCCATTGTGTACTCTTCCCCTGGGTTTATGTTTCCCAGGTGCATTACTTTGCACTTCTTTGCACTGAATCTGAGCTGCCATACATTTGACCATTCCTCCAACCTTGCCAAGTCCCTTTTATCCTTTCCACCCCACCTTGTGTATTAACCCTGTTGCAGATCTTTGTGTCAGCTGCAAAGAGACATACTTTTCCTTCCAGGTGCTCTCCAATGTCACTTATAAAGACATTAAAGAGGACCGATCCCAGTACTGAACCCTGTGGTACCCTGCTAGTTACCCTCCTTTCTTCACTGTGGACTCCGTTTACTATTACCCTCTGTGTCCTGTTGTCCAGCCAATTTTTTATCCAGGCTACCACCTTAGGATCCACTCCAAGGCTGGCTAACTTGTATATTAATCTTTTGTGTGGGAGTGTGTCAAATGCCTTGCTAAAATCTTGGTAGGCCATATCCACAGCACCTCCCTGGTCTACTACTTTGGTCACCCAGTCAAAGAAATCTATTAGATTCATCTGACATGACCTTCCCCGCTGTGAATCCATGCTGTCTTGGGTTCTGTGCCCCACTGGCCTCTAGGTACTGAACAGTTCTTTCCTTCAGAAGTGATTCCATCATTTTCCCTACCATTGAGGTCAAAATAACTGGTCTGTAGTTTCCTGCTTCTGCCCTGCTCCCACTTTTGTGAAGTGGAATCAAATCTGCCGTCCTCCAGTCCTCAGGTACCACCCCATCCTCCCATGATTTGTTAAAGAGAGTAGTCAGTGGTATCACTAGTGCTACCCTTAGTTCTTTTTAGAATTCTGGGGTGAATCCCATCAGGCTCCATTGCTTTGTCCACCCTCAGTTTCAAGAGTTCTTTCAAAACCCTTTCTTCTGTGAATGGACTGGTATCGACCCCCCTATCCAGAGTGTTTTTCTTGTTTGTTTTAGGTACCTCCTCCTCCTCTTCCATTGTGAATACTGAGCAGAAATATTCATTCAGTATCCTTGCTTTTTCACTATCACCCTCTGCCCACATTCCCTCCCCTTTATTAAGTCTCCATATCCCTCCCTTGGTCTTTCTTCACTCCCTAATGTACCTATAAAAGGTTTTATCCCCTTTCGCAACAGAATTGGCTATCTTTGCCTCGGTTTGGGCCTTTGCTATTTTAACTGCCTTCCCTGCCTTCTTCTGCTTTAACCAATAAAGTTCTCTGTCCTGCTCCTTCTGTGTTTCCTTATAGTTCCTGAATGCTATCCTTTTCTCCTTAACCTTCCCTGCCACCTCTTTTGAGAACCATAGTGTTTTTTTTCCTTCATTTTGTTTTATTGATTTGCTTCACATAAACGCTTGTTGCCTCTGTGATGGCTGTTTTGATTATTTCCCATTGTTCCTCCACCCCTCCTTCTTGCCCGTTTGCTAGTGCTTTTCTGAGGCACTCTCTCATTTTCTCAAGTCAGCCCTCCTAAAGTCCAATACTCTTGCTTTTGTATGGCTTGACTCTATGGCTGTGTTTATTGTGAACCACTGTTTGGTAGTCACTTGTTTCCAGATGGCTACCCACTTCTAAATCCGAGATCCTTTCTCCATCCCCATTTGAGAGTACTAGGTGTAAGATTGCTTCCCCCTGAGTGGGTTCCAACACTAGCTGTCTAAGGCATGCCCCTTGTAGGGCATCAAGAATGACCCTGCTCCTGGATGTGCCTGCAGCAAACGTGCTCCAGTTAACATATGGCATATTCAGATCCCCCATCAACAATATCTCCCCTTTTTCTGCCATTTTAAGGATGCCTTCTATCATTTCCTTGTCCATTCCCTCCCCCTGAGATGGGGGTCTGTACACAACTCCCATGTGGATTGTGGTGCCATTTCCTGTCTCCAGGGTGACCCATTGTGACTCATCTACTTCATGTTTACGCTTTAGTTCTGTTGCTCTAATCTCTTCCCTTACATAGAGAGCTACTCCTCCTCCTCCTCCTCTTTTACCCTCCCTGTCCCTCCTGTAGATTGTGTATCCTGGTATGTTGACATCCCAGTCATGGTTCTCTGTATACCATGTTTCAGTGACTGCCACAATATCCAGGCATCCCTCTTCCATGAAGGCCACTAGTTCAGGGAGCTTGTTACACAGACTGTGGGCATTGGTACTCATCACCCTCCATTTTTTGATGGCCTTACCCCTTTTAGCCCCATCCCTGTCCATTCTGCCTTTGCCTCTTTTGCATGTACCCCTGTCTTGTTCCCGAATGACTTCTCTACCTTGGTGTTTACCTCGCTTATTACTGTGTTTTGTGGGGGGAGGCTGGGATTTCTCTGCTCCTTTTCAGTGCCCCCCCCGCTTGACTAGTTTAAATTCTTGCCAATGAAGCACTTAAACCTATCATATAGGATCTTGGTCCCCCCCCCCCGGACAGATGCAGACCATCGCATCAGTATAGGCCTGCATCCCTCTAGGTGGTTCCCCAGTCTCCAGTGAAGCCAAAACCTGAGCTCCACACCAGTTTTTCAACCATTCATTGAATCCCATGGCGCGGAGTACCCTACCATCATCCTTGCCATAGACAGGCAGCACCTCTGAGAAGGTTACCGTACTTGCTACTTTTCTAAGGACCCTCCCCAACTTTACAAACTCCTCTTCCACTACTCTGATCCCATTCCCAGCCAGATCATTTGTCCCTAGGTGGACAATGACAACTAGCTCCCTCCCTCATTCAGCTGCTCCCGCGATCCTGAGGATTCGCTTCCTGTCCCTCCGAGCTGTGGCACTAGGCAGGCACCTTACCTCCCTCTCCCCTTCCTTCCCCACTTCTACCCCCCTAATGATTGAGTTCCCCACCAGAGTTGTTTCCTTCCCCTGTCGGGTCTCATGCCACCCTCCTGTGGGTCTCCATTGTGGAGGTTCTCAGCATCCTCCTTGGTCTCCACTGTAGGTGCCTCCATAGAGGAACCACTCTTTGCAAGAACAGCATATGAACTGTGGAGAGGTACAGCTGGAGGGATGCACCTCTGTTCCACCACCCTCTCCCTCCCTGAGTCCAGCTTGGTCCAACCGCTCCTCTTTCTTGTCTTTAAGGATGCCTACAGTGGTTGTGGAGTACACACTATATTTGTGTGAATGAATTTAACAGATGGCACAGTCTTTTAGATTTGGTTATGGCTCTAATGAAGTGATTTATATGATAGTTATAAATAATTTAATATATTACAGATTCAGTACAAAGAATGTATACAGGCATGACCCTTTTGAACAGGAAAATAATGTATTCAGGATGGTACAATGGTGAGCTGATGAGTCCAAAGTTTTGGTTAAATGCAACATTTTCAAGGAAGTTTTTGATTATGTGGAATTACATGTGTATATTTATTTTTAGATACAGTACAACCTTACTGATGAAGGACATGTGTCCGAAACATTTAAGGAGGAATATTGTTACTGTATGCTGCATTATTTGAAAGACACCTAAAAAAATTTATATAATAGAAAATAATACAAGCATTTGTCAATGCCGAACATTCACTTGCAGGTATTTGCAGTGGTGTTTGGCACGTATGGTGCTTTACCCTAATGCCCTGTGCGATTGCTGGTATTTGCACAATAAAATTTCAGCACGACCTTTTTGTTACCCCCATTGTGCGCTACATAGGCGGAAACACATTTTGGGCAGGATGTGAAAAATGACAATTGTACTGCTCATAAGGATGTGTGGTAAAATGGCAATGTTGAAAATCTGGAGTGGAAATATTGAAAATTAAACCTATAGTGCGTGGGAACTGTAGCACTTGCGCTCAGAAAACAGTCATTGTTAGAATTTTTCACCAAATTTTCAACATTGGCATTTTAAAACCTCTGCTAATGAACAGTGTCACTGTGATTTTCTTACTGTGTCCCATACATTGATTTAGCACACGACTGTACCATTGTGCACTACATGGGCGGAAACACGTTTTGGGCAGGATGTGAAAAATGACAGTTGTACTGCTCATAAGGAGGTGTGGTAAAATGGCAATGTTGAAAATCTGGAGTGAAAATATTGAAAATTCGCAAACTTACGAGCGTGCATAGGAACTGCGCAATGAACACACGCAAAACAGTCATTTTTAGGAATTTTGTCACCAAATTTTCAACACAACCATTTTAAGACCTCTGCTCATGAACAGTGTCACTGTGATTTCCTTAATGTGTCCCATACATTGAGTTCGCACACCGACTGTGCCATTGTACGCTACATGGGCGGAAACATGTTTTGGGCGGGATGTGAAAATGAAAGCTGTACTGCTCATGAGGAGGTGTGGTAAAATGGCAATGTTGAAAATGTGGAGTGAAAATATTGAAAATTGTAAACTTACGAGCATGCGTAGGAACTGCGCACGCAAAACTCGTAAAACAGTCATTTTTAGGAATTTTTTCACCAAATTTTCAACACAGTCATTTTAAGACCTCTGCTCATGATCAGTGTCACTGTGATTTTCTTAATGTGTCCCATACATTGAATTCGCACACTGACTGCGCCATTGTGTGCTACGTGGGCGGAAACATGCTTTGGGCAGGATGTGAAAAATGACAGCTATACTGCTCATGTGGAGGTGTGGTAAAATGGCAATGTTGAAATTCTGGAGTGAAAATATTGAAAATTCGCAAACATACGAGCGTGCGTAGGAACTGTGCAATGCACGCACGTCAAACAGTCATTTTTAGGAATTTTTTCACCAAATTTTCAACATAGCCATTTTAAGATCTCTGCTCATGAACAGTGTCACTGTGATTTTCTTAATGTGTCCCATACATTGATTTCACACACTGACTGCGCCATTGTGCGCTACATGGGCGGAAACACGTTTTGGGTGAGATGTGAAAAATGACAGCTGTACTACTCATAAGAAGGTGTGGTAAAATGACAATGTTGAAAATCTGGAGTGGAAATATTGAAAATTCGCAAACCTACGAGCGTGCGTAGGAACTGTGCAATCACGCTCGTAAAACAGTCATTTTTAAGAATTTTTTCACCAAATTTTCAACATAGCCATTTTAAGACCTTTGCTAATGAACAGTGTCACTGTGATTTTTTTAATGCATCCCATACATTGATTTCGCACCGACTGCGCCATTGTGCGCTACATGGGTGTAAACATGTTTTGGGCAGGATGTGAAATATGACAGCTGTACTGCTCATAAGGAGGTGTGGTAAAATGGCAATGTTGAAAATGTGGGTGAAAATATTGAAAGTCGCGAACTTCACGAGCCTGCGTAGGAACTGCGCATAATGCGCGCTAATAAAACAGTCATTTTTGGAATTTTTGCACTAAATTTCAACATGGGGTTTTGGGACCCCTTCTCATGAATGATTTCATGTCATGGGTATTCGGCCCAAGGGTGATTTCGGCGCAGTGACTGTGCAGTGACTGCAAATCCTGCCGGGCCTGAATAACCAGAACAGTGACATCATTCGAAGGGATCCCAAACCCATGTTAATTGGTGCAAAATTCAAAATACCTGAGAATATGCAATAAAGTTAAAAACCCTATCTAGCCCATTATACAGCTTACCGGCATTTCCTCAGTTGGCGTCGGCTTTCAAGAGTGCAGACGTGTTCCCGGTCCACTGAAGATCGTCGCCTGAGCTCTGGAGGTAAGTATGGGGTGGGGGTGGGAGGCAGGGTGCGCAGTGGGTGGGTGCGGGTTGTGGGAGGGGCGGGAGACTGCGTGGGACCGTTTTACTTTACAGGTTTGTTTTATATAATTGGCGGCGTGGGGCGTTTGCCACGCTAGGTGGGCTCCCAGCGTGGCACAAGGATAGCTGGGGGCGAGGCGCGGCAGAGTTGGGCACCCCGTGCGGCAAACAAGGCGATGATTGCCACACTGGGGTGGGCTCCAGCATGGCAGAAGATGGCTGGGGAGCTGTGGAGCCAACGGGGATTGGGCACCCGTGCGGCTGACAACACGGGACGCTGCGCAGAAGATGGCTGGGGGGGCGAGGAGCAGACAGGGATTGGGCACCCCGCTGGCAAACAACGTTGGACGTGCTTACTACTGCTGGGCTCCCAGCGCGGCACCAAAAGCTTTGGGGGTGGCGGACGTGGTGCTCTGCATGACAGCGGTGGTTTTCTTAGAAGTGAAGGCCACCGCTGTCATACACAGCTCCTGCACCCATTGGTGCAGGACCGCCACACCTGCTCAACTGAGCAGTGGATTTAACGGGAGAGGCACACCTCCAAAGTGTGCTACTCTCCCAAAACGTTCCTTGCGCATGCGCACAGGCGAACGTAAAAAACATATTTAAATTTTGAATATTTGATGAGTGGCTCACTTTCTACCAGTTCTGCTTTGTTTGAGCAGTAGAACCCTGAGCCTTGAAGAGGCTAATCAGAGCGACCACTGGAGAGTCAAATGGTGACCATGAAGGGCGAAGGCACGGAGAGTGACAGGGACTGAGAAGAAGTTTACCTGGTGGTGTAAGCAGTTCCATCAGCTTTGTCTGGTGCTTCTCTCCAGTCAAGCTTAGCAGCAGCAGGTGACGACACAGTCCAGCGGTGAATCCAAGAGCCACAGTAGTGTAGTGTGGTCATGCTAATGAAAAGTAAAAGTACCTGCAGTTTAAAGGTCATGATGATGAGAATCAAGGAGGGGCTAAGTCAGCAGCAGCTGGTCAGGCTCAAACAACTTGACCCCTTGGTTTCCTCCACAACACTTGGTCAGTGTTGTGAGTTGGTGGTGGCACCAACAGTCAGGTGTCATCCACCTTGATTCTTTTAAATAAATAAACTGAACTGTTTCCCTGCACCACCTGGGGCTTATAGCAGCAGCTGCAAAAAAGGGGAAATTCCCTTGACAGGCAGCCTTCCTGCTCCATTAGGGAGTAACTGAGGCAGGTGCTCACCTGTCATTGGTGCTCCTCAGTAGAGGAGGACCAAAGAGGATTTCAGCCTGCTGTCTAAGGCTGAACTAGCCATGCTCTTCAAAGAACCACCTACTAAGCAAGTTAAGTAAAGCACCACCAGGACCAGGGCAGGCTAAGGAGGTGCTCCTTTTGCCTCACAGATTCCTATAGGAACCAGAGGGGTTCATAAATAGATATTTGTGCTAATGTGAAACACTGACTACAGCTTTTCAAGTAGCTGAAAACTGACTGCATGATTTAAAGAGACAGTACTTGTATTTAGCAATGCCAATTTGAACTGTATTTCTTTCCTGATTTTCTGTTTATGTGAACATTACCTGTCTGAGACTGCCTTACTACCCACATTTCGTGCCTCTTGCCTATTTTCTGGTTTGGGGCCCAAGCCAAGTACAGTAGTCAGGCCATGCTGATCAGAAATGAAACTGACATCTGCATATTTCTCCCTTTCCTGCTTAAAGAAGAAGAAGAATCAGCACTTATATAGTGCTTTTCATACACAGTGTATCCCAAAATGCTTTACAAGCAATGCTAGACTGGTAGTGAAGTGACTGAATGTGTAGTGGCTGCCATGTTGCACATCATCACCCACACATAGCCTGGATAATTGCATGAACCAGTTTATGGGAAGGGGAATGTTGGCCAGGACACCGGGAATGTCCCCTACACTTTGCGAAGAGTGCCTGGGTTGTTTTACTTCCACCTGGACACCCACCAGGACAAAACTAGGATGGGTAGAAGGGACCTCGGTTTAACATCTCATCCAAAGGATGGCACACCCCAGCAGTACAACACCCCCCCTAATACTGCACTCGGATGCCAGCAATTTTTTAGGTGCAAGCCCAATCCCGGTGTGGGACAAGAACCCATGACCTTCTGGTCCAGAGGTGGATGTGCTACCAACTGAGCCATGCTGACACCTTAAAATTACTGCCAGTACCAGAGGTCCAGAACCAGAGTTCAGGTGCCAGGGAACCAGAGGTCCAGCACAAAGGGTCCTGCACCAGAGGTCCAGAACCAGTCTACAGGGTAAAGACTGGACCACCTGATGTTGTCAGAAAAGGGCTGTTGCTGTAGCAACTTGTCCCACCATAGACAAACTAGGTCACAGGGTCAAGATTGAAGCATCTGGGGTGGTCAGTAAAGGGCCAACGCTGTAGCAGCTCGGCCCACTGCAGACAATCCATTTCACAGGGTCAAGATTGGATAATCTGGGGTGGTCAGAAAAAGGCTGATGCCATAGCAGCTTGCCCCACTGCAGACAAACAAGACCATAAGGTCATGACTGAACCATCTAGGGTGGTCAGAAAAGGGCCATCGCCGTAGCAACTTACCCCACTGCAGACAACCCAGTCCATGGGATCAAGATTGGACTATTTCTGGTGGTCAGAAAAGGGACAGTGATGTAGCACCTTGCCCCATCACAGATGTCCTGGGCTATGGGATCAAGAATTAGTCACTGCTGGATGACCAAGAATGGTCAACATCTCAGCCACTGCCCTTCTGGAATTTCTAGTACCTTTTGGACTTTATCTATTTTGCACTTACTAGAGTATATCTTTTGAAGTCTTTCATTTAGAGCTATAGTTTACCCATCCCCATCTAACTGTTGACCTGCTATTCATAGGTTCATAGGTGTTTTACACGATCGAGGGACAAGCCCATTAGGATCATGCCACTTAGGCTAAGTGGGTTGCAAATTTAGAATCATTCATATATATATATCTAATTTAATTTTAAATTGTGTCAAATTTACGCAGTTTACAACCTCAAAAGGAAGCGAATTCCATATTGGAACTGTTCGCTGGGTATAGAATTGGGTTCTTTTCATAGTTCGGTTAGTAGATAAAAATAATTTTAAATTATGCGAACGAGTTTGGACTGTAGTAGTGTTCCATTTCAAATGCAAGGTATCAAATAAATATTCATCTCTAGTTGCTTTATAGAGCAAACAGAGGTCACCACGTAATGATCTATATTCCATACTATACAATTTTAGTTGTTTAAGTCTTTCCTCATATGTCAGATGGCCAATTCCAGTTATGTTCTTGACAAACCTTTTTTGGACCTTCTCCCTAGATAATTTATCTCCCCTCTGAGTGGGTGCACAAAATGAAGAACAATAATCAAAATTTGCTCTTATAATACTGGTGTATAATGGAACCATTATTCTATGTAAAAGTGTTCTAATTGACTCTTGTCTGTATCTTCTTGCTGACCACCCAGTGGTACCCACGTAAAGGGAATAGAGCCTTCTGTTTGTTTCAACTCTCTCAGTTTTATCAGTTGCCAGTGCTGGTTGGCCTATGTGGGAGTTAACCACCCAGTTGGTGAGTCCAACAACCCAGTAGGGCCCCTCCCCTTAGCTAATTACCCCGGGGAACCAGTTACAAATTTGGTGGCTGCTGTGGGATTCCACTGGGCTCAGCATCAAGGGATATAGTGAGCCAGTAGTTGGTATGGATGGTAGCAGAGAAGGGACATTGTCCCAAGCAAATGGAGGTAGTATGGCCTGACCCATCTTTCTGCTCAAACTGTACACCAGTGGAGAAGAGAAAGAATAGACTGACTGGCTGGAACAGTTTGAAATAGCAGCCAGAGTCAACAGCTGGGATAATGAAGCCAAGCTCCAATTCATGACACTCCTCCTAAAAGGCTGTGCCAGAGAAGTCTACAAGGGACTTTCTCCCACAGATCAGATAAATTATGAATGGTTAAAGATGGTTCTGAAAGAGTACCTGCAGCCTCCAATGTTGGAAGACTGGTGCAGTGTGAATTTCCTTGCTAGTAGAGAAACGAGAGGGAGACCCTGTGGGAATTTGGTAATTCCTTTTGAAAGCTGGTCATCAGGGCTTATCCAGGGGCTGACCTGACAGTGTAGGATATGCTGGTGAAGGTCCACATCATCAGCCATGTGGGAAATTCCAAAATTAAAGTGCAACTAAGAAATGCCAAGCCCCAAACCTTGGAAGAGGTGAATAATCTAGTGTCTGAATTTGAGGCCATAAGAGAACTGGAGCAACCTCAAAAAACTGTGCCCCAAATGTGCCTGCATAGCACCACATAAGAAGTACCCCAGAAAGACTCTAAAAAAGATAAGGTGCAACAGTTGGCTGGTGTGGTTGCTGATCTGATGACAGAAATGGAAGTCAAATCAGGCTGAACAGCCAAGCGTATCTACAAAGACAACTGGAGGGGCCAAGTATGGAATGGTGGGAGACAGTTTCCCAAGAGAAGTCAGCATGGTGGAGTAAGATGGGAAAGAAAACACCCTGATGCATGCTGGAAGTGTGGGAGAGCAGAATGCTTCACACTGGAATATTCTCAGAACCAAGAAAACTAGGACCAGTGGGGTAGTGGGCACTACACCTGCTGTGATTAAAGAGGCCCAAGGAATTCCCAAATGTAGCTACAGCATGGTGGATAGTGGCGTCTATCTGCAAGAAAATATCCAAAATATTTCCTATGAGATCCTGGTGGATTCAGGAGCTCAGATTTCTTTGGTTCACCAGGACATATGTAGAGAAGCTACCAGAGGGAAAGCTGAACCACTGGAGACATATCGAGGAACTGTCAGTGCTGCCATTGGACAGTCCATCAGTGTGATGGGTGACTGGATGGCTGAGCTTCAAATCAAAGGATTCAAGACTATATGGCAGTTCCTGGTGAGCACAGATGCCAGTGCCACTACACCAGTTGGAACCAATTCCTAACAAAGTTTGATTTTAAAAAACAAATGTGCAACATCTCTAGATGCCACATGCCACTGGCACTCAAGCTTGAAGCAAGCAGAGTCAGAAGAGTGCTGACGTGAGAACCACTGGTTATCCCACCCAGGACAGAGTTGGTAGTACCAAGATATGTTCATGGAAGCATCCTGGGCATAGAAGAAGGTGTGGTGGAACCAAAGGAAGGGTCACAAGGGCATGCAGGGATCCTGATAAGAAGAGCATTAGTATGCAACAGGCAAGGCGAGATTCCAATACGAGTGATGCACCTGGAGTCTGAACCAAAGATGCTGGAGCAGGATTCTGTGCTGCGGAGGTTTGAGTCATATAAAGAAACCTTGGTGGCTAGTGCTGCATTGAGTGAAACTGGAACCAACCCAATATTCCAAGATGTGATATGGATGGTGGAAGGGCTGATGGAGGAGCTAGGACTTCTGGAAAGAGGTTTGAAAACAAGAAGAGATTGCCATCCCAGAACTTCTCCAGGAACACCTGCTACTTTCAGCAGCAGAGACATGAACATTGGCCGGACCAATAAGATCTTCCACACTATCGACATTGGCATAGCCATACAAATAAAAGTTAGTCTGAGGAGAGCACCGATGCATCTGTTCAGTGAGTTTAATGGTCATCTGGACAGTATGCAGAAGAAGGGGGTGATTAAGCCATCATCCAGCCCTTGGTAGCTCCAGTCTTCCTGCTATGAAAGAAAGAAGCAAGGCTATGATTTTGCGTAGACTTTTACAAACTTAACAAAGTTACCATCAAGGATGCCTATTCACTCTGTTGGATTGATGAAATGTTGGATGTGCTGGCTAAAGTAAAATGGTTCTCTACCATGGACCTGGCTAGTGGTTACTGGAAGGTGGAAGTCAAACCTGAAGACAGGGAGAAAACAGTATTTGTTACTCGAGCTGGACTGTTTCAGTTCAGTGTCATGTCATTTGGTTTGTGCAATGCTCCTGGCACATTCCAGCACCTCATGGATCTAATTTTGGTGGCCCTTCAATGAAGTACTTTTCTTATTTACTTGGAAGATATTATTGTCTTTGAGAGAGCCATCCAAGAGCATGTGGCTTGTCTAGGAGAAATATTAAAAAGACTAAAAGTCACCAGTTTGAAAGTCAAACCATCTAAATCTGACCTCCTGAGAACAGAAGTGCATTATCTTGGCCACGTAATCAGTGCAGAAGGAATCACCACTGACCCATGTAAAGTAGAAACGATGAGGACTTGGCCTTTTCCTAAGAACGTCACTGAAGTGTAGAGTGGGCAGGACAGTAGTGTGGTGGGTGGGTAATTGGCTGGGTGGCAGGACACAGAGGGTGGTGGTAAATGACTGTCACTCCACAGAGGGAAGAATGACCAGTGGGGTACCACAGGTATCAGTGCTGGGACCAATCCTATTCAACGTCTTCATCAGTGACATTGCGCAGGACCTAGAAGGCAGAATTTCCCTGTTTGCTGATGACATGAAGCTCTGTAACAGATTGGACATGCCAGAGGGTGTAGACAGAATGAGGAGGGACCTGCAGAAGCTTGAAGAATGGTCAAGGGTTTGGCAGTTGAAATTTAACACAAAGAAGTGCCAGATAATGCATATGGGGCACAAAAACCCTGGAACAACATATCAGTTGGGGGGGGTGAGGATATAGCATGCACCAAGCAGGAAAGGGACCTTGGGGTTATCATCTCTGATGACTTCAAGGTAGGGAAACATTGCGACAAGGCAGCAGGTAAAGCAAATAGGATTCTGGGATGCATAGGCAGGGGCATCACCAGCAGGAAAAGGGAGGTCATAATTTCACCATACAACACACTAATGAAGCCCCACCTGGAGTACAATGTACAGTTCTGGAGACCTTACCTACGTAAGGACATAGACAGGGTAGAGAAGGTTCAGAGGAGGGCAACAAAGATGGTACAGGAATTACATCACAAGTCCTATGAGAACAGGCTGAAGGACTTGAATATGTACTCCCTGGAGGAGAGGAGGTAGAGAGGGGATATGACGGATACATACAAGTACCTTACAGGGAGGAACAGGGTGCAGGAATACACTATTTTCCTGCGAAAAAGATATTCCAGGACTAGAGGGCATGGGATGAAGTTGGAGGGAGGGCGATTCAGAGGAAAAGTGAGGAAGAATTTCTTCACAAAAAGGGTGGTGGACAAGTGGATCACCCTGCCAGGGGAATTGGTTGGGGCTGAAACAATCACAGGATTTACAAATGCATGGGGTAGACATAAGGGAATTCTGGAGGTCAGGGGTTAGGGGCAACAGACTTCTAGAAAAACATAAAGGGAATTTACAAGCTCAGATGGGCAGGCTGGGTGGGTCATAGGCCCTTATCTGCTGACAGTGTCTCTGTATCTATGTAAAGTGCAAGGTTTCCTTGAGATAGTTTCATTTTACCATTTGTTTATTTGTGACTTTTCCAAGATTGCTGAACTAATGCACTGTCTGGTTGACAAGGGAGCAAAATTTGTATAGACACACATCAGCAAGCTTTGAATTCCTTCCAGGCCAGTCTTATTGCTTCTCCCATCTTGGCATACCCAGACCCTGGAAAGACTTTTATTTTGGACACTGACACCAGTGATTAGGGCATTTGGGCAGTGTTGTCCCAATTGGAAGGAGACCAGGAAAGAGTCATCACCTGTGCAAGCAAAGCCTTATCATCAGTGGAGCAGAAGAATGCCACCACACAAAAAGAATTGTTGGCCATGGTGGTATTTATAAAACATTTCTAGCACTACCTTCTGGGAAGGAAGTTCATCCTTAGGGCAGGCCATGGATCGCTAAGGTGGTTGAATAGTTTCAAACACCCTGAGGGTCAGCTCACCAGATGGATGAAACAGCTTGCTCTGTACAAATATGAAATTGTCCACTGAGGTGGGAGAATCCACAACAATCCTGATGCATTATCAAGAAGGCTGAATAGAACCTCAGATTTAGAAGAGGCCACTACAACTCCTGCAAAATCCAGTCCTGTCAAGGAACCCTGCATAGCCACTTCACCTTTAGTTACCCATATTCAGCCAGAAGCTTTGGAATTTGATATAGTGATAAAACAGAATGAAAATCCCGCCATCAGAAAACTTAAGTAGTAGAAGATGGCTTCTGAACAGAAACCCTCAAATGAAGGGTGAGATGATCTTGAGCTAAGAAGATTTAAAGGAGTTTGGAATTCTCTGATTGTTAAAGATGGAGTCCTGTACAGATGGTTCTTTCATGCTTCTTGTGGAGAGATATAGACCAGATAGATGGTGGTTCCCCTGACCTTGTTCCACTCATCCTGATGGCCCTGCATGACGACCAGTGTTTGGAACATCTGGGAGTGGAGAAAATTACAAAAAAGGTCCGGACAAGATTTTCTGACCTCAATTGCAAAAATCTGTGATGGAGTGGGATTGTACCTTTTCAGACTGTGCAGCATGTAAGACTCATGGACCCCACCCCAAAGCACCCCTGGTGACATAGAGAGTGGGACACTGTATGGACAGAGTGACAGTCAATATTCTAGAGCCTCTACCTTCCACTGAATGGAAGAATCACTACATCATGGTGGTAGCAGACTACCTTTCCAAATGGATTGAAGCTTTTTCTTTGTCAGACCAAGAGGCCCAGACTGCAGCAAATGTTCTGGTGTCTGAAATCATTTGCCACTTTGGGACTCCCCACTGTATCCATATTGACCAGGGGAGAAACTTTCAATCCACACTATTCAGAGCGCTGTGTTCCCTGTTAGAGATAAACAAAGACCTGGACCACTCCCTACCACTCCCAATTAGATGGTTTAGTAGAGTGACTAAGCAGGACACTTTTAGACATGTCCATGGTCATAAATTCAAATTAGGATAACTCGGATACCTTACTACCATTTCTAATGATGACCTATTGTACTAGCGTGCAGTCCTCAACTGGTTTTAGCCCTACTGAGGTTATGCTTGAGAGGGAAATCACCTTACTTGTGGATGTGGTTTTTAATAGACCACAGGAGAACAGCTGCAAATCTGTCTCTGAATTTGTCCGACAGATGGAGGGTTACTTGTGGACAGTCCAGGAAGCTGTCCAGAGGCATCTAGAAAAAACTTCTAATAGACAAAAAGCTATGGCATGAAAGTAGCCCCCCCAGGCATATGTGGTAGGAGAGTTGGTTCGGATCAGTGACCAGAGGCATCATAAAGGACACTCTCCTAAACTACAGAAAAGTTTTTCTGGTCCTTATAAGATTTGGCAAAAATATTCAGATGTTCTGTATAAAATAAATATCAAATATAACTGAGTCAACTTTACATTGTAACAGAATGAAGCCTTTTGTGGGGAAACTAGTGGAAGAGAACATTGCTCTCGAGGGACCCTCACATTCTTGCAGTAATAGCATTGGTGACATGGAATTGCCTGTGGCAAAGACAGGAGAGGATATATAGATTCTACCCACTGGTAGGGCCCGAAAAATTCTGTGTACCACCTGTTTTGGTTCCATGGAGACCTCAGATGACAAACATCCATGTGGAAAATGGAAATATCAACCACGGTTTTCAAGGGACATAGTGAGAGAGGAAGTCCTACCTGCTTCAATCAAAAAGGACACTGCAGAAGATGTTCTAAGTCCTAAGACTATTGTATAGCCTGAAACAGATCTTCACGAAGAATGCAGCAGACCATGAAGAGAGATAACTGCCTAGGTGTCACCAAGACTATATAATTGGACAAATAAATCATTGTGAACACAAGGTCATGTCCACTGAGAGAAGGGGGTAGTGTAAAAAAAATGATGTGCCCACCTGGGGTGATCTGAAGAGGGTCAACACTATAGCAGCTTGCTCCATTGCAGAGGTCCTGGGCAGCAGGCTCAAGAATTAGTCCCCTCTGAATGACAAAGAAGGGCCAACATCTCAACTACTGCCTTTTGGGACTTTTTAGTACCTTTTGGTCTTTATCTGTTTCACACTTACTAGAGTCATGTCTTTCAAAGTCTTTCACTTAGAGCTATAGTTTCCCTCTCCCCATCTAATTGTTGACCTTTTATTCTAAGTAAACATGTTCTAATTAACTGTTCCATGTTTGTCTTTTCTTGCTGATCACCCAGTGGTACGCGCATAAGGGGAACAGAGCCTCACTTTTGTTTTGACTTTCTCAATGTTGCCAGTTGCCGGTGTTGGTTGGCCTCCACTGGGATTAACCACCCAGTTGTTAGGTGCAACAAGGCACTCCCCTTAGCTAATTGGCCCAGGGGGTCAGGTATAGTACTGTATGAAAGAGAAGGACCATAAAAAATGCAACATAGAGATCTTTAGGGGCTATGAAACTTACAGGCAAATGAAAAAAAAAACTCCTTACAGCAAATAATGGGAAGGACACACTAGGACAACACCTACAAATCAAAACACTCTGCATAATGTATTGTTGTGCAGATTTTGACTTTATTATGTTGCCTTGCGCATGCGCAAGAAACATGTTGCAGTAACTTTAGAATAGCAGGTTTTGGAAGTGTGGTCATGTTTGGCCAGTGGCGCCACTGCTTTTTGGGGCTGGGCTCCGTGGCACGAATTAGATTGCATGCTGTCTGTGACAACAGTGTAAAACGTGCCACCAATTTAAAACATTTTAGCCGCTGCAGTGAGAGAGCTCCACCTCATTGCAGGGCGTGCCTTTCCTGGTATAACATTTCAACCAGACATGGCGGTGGCTGTGCCGTCTGCCTCGCACTGTCCCCAGAAAAGCCAGCATCGGGGTGCTCAATCCCCCTGTTGGCATCATCATGCCCCCCTCCTGAGTTCATTTGCTGATGGGGAACCCAGTCCCCGTCAGCATCGTGTCCTGTGCCAGTTGTTTGTCGAAGTGGGTGCCCAATCACCCTGAGCATCATCCCCCCAACACCTTTTATTTGCCGACAGGGTGCCCAATCCCCATCGGCTCCAGTCCCACCACCCCAGAACATGCAGGTGGCACACTGGGAGCCCACCCCAGCATGCCAAAAGTACCTGTTAAAAGAAAAAACCTTCCCGCGGTTATTTTTTTTTTAACCCTGTAAAGTAGAAAACGGTCCCTCACTGTCTGCGGCCCCCTTCCCCAAACCACACCCACCCACTGCATACCCCACCTCCCCACACCCCCCTCACCCCATACATACCTCTGGAGCCCAGCGCAAAGACTTTCGGTGGACCGGGAACACATCTTCACTCTTCAAAGCCGACCGCAAACTGAAGAAATGCTGGTAAGCTGTGTAATGGCATACATATGGTTTTCCAACTTCGGTGCATATCTTGGACATTTTGGGGAATTTTGGCACCAAATTTTCAACATAGGGTTATTGGGACCCCTCCTCATGAATTCAGTCACTGTCATGGTGTTAGTCAGTCCCGAAAGGTGATTTTTGCAGTCACTGTGCGAAATCACCTTTCGGGACTGATTAACAAAATGACAGTGCCACTGTTCATGAGGTGGGCTGTCAAAAAGCCTATGTTGCAAATTTGGTAAAAAAAAAAAATCACTTTTTTACGAGCATGTGTTGCGCAGGTTCCATGCACGCTCATAACTTCACAAATCTGCAATATTTTCACTCCAGATTTTCAACATTGGCAATTTTCCACACCTCGTTATGAACAGTACAGCTGTGGTTTTTCACATCCTGTCCGAAATGTGTTTTCGCACTTCTGGTGCAGAATAGTGCGGTCACTGTGGGAAATCAGTGTTCGGAACAGACTAAGAAAATCACAGTGACACTGTTCATGAGCAGAGGTCCTAAAATGCCTACATTGAAAATTTGGTGATGAAGTCAATTAAATGACTGTGCTATGAGCGGCATTGCGCAGTTTCCACGCACCCTCATAACTTCTCAAGTTTGTAAAATTTTCACTCCAGATTTTCGACATTGGCATTTTTTTACACATCCTTATGAACAGTGCAGCTGTCATTTTTTCACATCCTAGCCAAACTGTGTTTTCGCACTTCCCGCACAGAATAGCATGGTCGCTGTGGGAAATCAGTGTTTGGGACAGATTAAGAAAATCACAGTGACTTTGTTCATGAGCAGAGGTCCTAAAATGCCTATGTTGAAAATTAGGTGACAAACATCCATAAAATGACTGTGTTACAAGCGTGCATTGTGCAGTTTCCATGCACGCTCATAACTTCGATAATTTTTAATATTTTTATTCCAGATTTTCGCTATTGCCATTTTTTTCACACATTCTTATGAACAGTACAGCTGTCATTTTCCACGTCCTACCCAAACTGTGTTTTTGCACATGCGGCGCACTGTGGCGCAGTCGCTGTAGGAAAACAATGTTCAGAACACAGTAAGAAGATCACAGTAACACTGCTCATGAGCAGAGGTCCCAAAATGCCTATGTTGAAAATTTGGTGAAAAAAATTCATAAAATAACTATGTTACAAGCGTGCATTCAGTGTCCATGCACAGTTGTAACTTCGAGAATTTGTAATATTTTCACTTCAGATTTTCAACATTGTCATTTTTGCACACCTTCTTATGAACAGTATAGCTATCATTTGTCACATCCTGCCCGAAATGTAGTTTCGCACATCTGGTGCATAATCACGCGGTTGCTGTTGGAAATCAATGTTCGGGGCAGATTAAAATAATTATAGTGTCACTGTTCACGAGCAGAGGTCCCAAAATGGCTATGTTAAAAATTTGATGAAATAATTCCACTAAATGACAGTGTTACAAACGTGTGATGCACAGTTTTCACACATGCTTGTAACTTCGAGAATGTTTAATATTTTCACTCCAGATTTTCAACATTGCCATCTTTTCACACCTCCTTATCAGTGGTGCAGCTGACATTTTAATGTGATGCAGAATGGCATGGTCACTGTGGGAAATCAATGTTCCAGACAGATTAACAAAATCACAGGGACACTGTTAGTGAGCAGAGGTCTCAAATGCTTTCATGAGGTAGGGTCACAAAAAGGCCATGTTTCAAAATTTGGAGTGCAAATACCAACACATGCCCAGGGCATTCTGGTTTCTAACCATTATGTCCCACCCTGTACAGACTAACAGGCATCAGGGGTGTGTCTTTGGATTGTCTGCTGTACTGCTCACACCATTGGTCCTCCACTCCCACCCTGCAGCCACAGACAGGTATCAAGGTGTGCCTTGGACTCTTCAGCCCCAAAGTTCAACCCATTCTTCTATGCTGCACCCATCTCAATGTACTTCCTTATGAAATGGGGTGAGCATAAGGCCAGATGACCCCAAGGCACAACGCAACACTTGTCAGACTCTGCAGGGTAGAGTGAGGTGAAATAGCATGAGCGTTATGGCCAGCGATCCAAACGCACACCCCAATGCCTGTCACTCACTACAGGGTGGGGTGGTGGGGTTGATGTCAGTTCTATACTTCACTGCTATTCCTGTAATGCGTCTCTCTTAACTCCTGCACTACCAATGCCAACACCAGCAAGACAACATTTGGCATTGACAAATGCTTATTTGTTATGTTATAGTGTTATATTCTTCCAACAAAAAATTGTAAAACGCTGAAAAATGACACTATACACTTGTACTTCTTGATCTGAACGTACTTGCATCTTTACCTTGTGTATGTTCTATTGTGTATTGCAATGAATATGCTAGTAAAATGCCCTCAATAAAGAATGTATTTTAAAAAATTATTAAAAAAAGGGAGGGTAAGGAACATGAGTACAATTGGGAAAATGAAGCAATGAGGTGGCAGTCAACTCTTATTCTTTATACTTTGAATTTAAACACACCCCAAGTAGTTGCTTATCCCCTGTAGTCTCACAATCCCCAAATGTGGATGCACCCAGCTTTCATCCCCTCAAGGCCTTGGATGAGAGCTCTCTATTGTTGCAGTAGATACCTCACTGGGGACACAGTTGCAGCTACCAGGGCTGCTGAACTGTTGGTGTGCTTACCAAACTGTTGCATTAAACAAACTTTTGCAGAACACCAAACTGTTGCAAAAACAGTAACTTTAAAAACTTGAACAAAGGGGCCCCTATTTGTAATCCAAATAAGTGACCGATTGGCCTTTTCTGGTCTTCTGCCTGGCCTTCTCAATCACACAGTCTTGCCTATGGCTTTCCCTTCAGACCTGGGGCACAGGTACAAAATCCCAGTTGCAGAGCCAGGAACCTGGTGGTTCCTCATGGTTTTGTAGATTCTCAGATACCTTCTGTTTCTGTAGTGGCTGGTCAGACAAGATGCAGGACAAGGCTCCTGGTGGAATGGCTGTCTTCCCCAGAGTCGCTTGGTCTCTCTCATCAATATCTTTTTTTCCTTCTCTTGATTCACTTAGCTGTTTTTGCAGAGGACTCCACAGAACTCTTTGGTAGGTGGTCGCCTCGTTCGGTCTGGAGAAAGAAAAAAACACTATGGTTCTCAAAGGACGTGGCCGGGAAGGTAAGCGAGAAAAGGCTAACTTTCAGGAGGTACAAGGAAACACAGAGGGGAGAAGACAGGGAACTGTATCTGGAAAAGCAGAGGGAGGTGGGGAAAGCAGTCAGGAGCACAAAAGCGCAAACTGAGGAAAAAATAACCTAGGCAATTAAAAAAGGAGAGTAAATAAAATCCTCAGCTCCACTAGTGCGTGCCAACTTGTAAACGTAGAGATAAGAGGAAAAACAATGGCACCGCAGGTATATGAAAATCTTTTAATCAGTGCATAGTATATGCACAGCCGCTCAGCAGTACAGGCTACAACCTCAACTAGTTTCGCACCAAACGTGAGTCATCAGGAGGATAGTCTACCTACAATCCTCACCTTTAAAAAGCTAACATTTAAAGTGACAGTACCACATTACCATACACCTTTATATACAAAAGAATCCCTATATAAAAAAACTACTAATATATGTCACCATACATGAAAAAATATAAAACATATGCAAATAAATCACTATAAATCAAAATGACTCAGACAGATATCAAATAAATATTGCATTTAAAACAATATATTGAATGCCCTATTACATATGTTTATCTATCTAGGACAAACCTGGTCCTTTAACCATTAATCTTACCATTAGCCATTATGACCAGGTAACTTTTGCAGACTGACTAACGAAAATCCCAATATGTAGCATGTTTTGATAGCTTTTTTTAAAAAAGAATTCTCAGGCAATTGTATGTATAAACATACACACTGTATCAAGGCCATCTAGGGAGAAAAAAGAAAATGTGTTTGTAATAACAATATACATCATTATATATCCAATATCATCTTAAATCATTAGTACATCATGGATAAAAATACAAACTACTATTTCTTATCTAGATCATTATTTAAATTCATTTCTTCTTTCTCATATTAATCAAAGGAACAACATCAACTTTTTCATTTAAACCCGGTGACTTAAGGCCACTAAGAGTATATATCCAATATGCCTCTCTATTGAGTAACAAATCATTGATATTTCCACCTCGGGGTCCAAGTTTAACCCGTTCAATCCCACAAAATTTAAAAACATGTTTCACACCGTCCACCCCCTGTTTACAAACATGTGCAGCTAGTGCACCTTTGTCATCATTTTTTTCTATACTACGCATGTGTTCACCGATTCGCACCTTAAGTTGGCGTGTAGTCTTGCCAACATAAAATGCACCGCATGTGCACATTGCCAAATACGCCAAGTTCTCAGTAACACAACTAAAGAAGGACTGCATTGTGTACGTTCTACCAGAATTAACAGTTGTAAATGTTGTGCTTTTTACAATAGTGGCACAATATTTACAGTTTCCACATGCATAGGTGCCATTAGGTTTATATGGTAACCAAGTTTTAACATCCTGCATCACCTTTTGGTTAGGTTGATAACTATTGGTGACGACATCACCAAGATTTTTACCACGACGATATACTATGCGTGGCAAAATACTTCCTACCTCCTTAAGTTTGGGTTCCAGACTTAAGAGTGACCAATGTTTTCTAATAACATCACCAATAGCACCAGACTGTTTACAGTATGTCGTAACAAAATAGATAAACTTGTCAGTTGAACTATGTTTAGCCTTAGGTTTCATTACATCTTCACGTTTTTTAGTAGAAACATCATCCATGGCATCTTCCACTAGTTGCCTCGAATATCCTCTATCCAAAAACCTACCAGACATATCTGTGCCTTCTTTCACAAAATCACCATCTAGACTGCAGTTTCTCCGTACCCTAAGTAATTGGGCCCTGGGAATGTTGTTAATCATAGATCTGGGATGGCAACTAGATGCATGCAAAAGGGAATTTCTGTCAGTATTTTTCCTAAAAAGAGAAGTCTGTATGCCATCATCAACATCTCTTCTAATTGCCAGATCCAAAAATGTGACCATGTCTTTGTCACTTGTCACACTGAACTTCAAATTAGGATTACTGGTTCCAAATATAGAACAAATTCCCTTAACTCACATGCAGTGCCCTTCCAGATCAAAAAAATGTCGTCAATAAAGCGACGCCACAGGTCAATCCTATAGTAAAAAGGATTGGCCTCTTCGTCATAGACCACCATTTTCTCCCAAAGACCCAAATAAAGGTTAGCATAATTTGGTGCAAATGTAGCACCCATTGCTGTACCCTTAATCTGGAGAAAGTGCTCCCCTTGAAACAAAAAAAAACATTTTTTTTCTAACACATTTTCAACACAGTTTAAAATAAACCTCTTCTTCTGTTCATCCAATGTTAAATCCATACTTAGCCAATAGTCCAATGCTAATAGCCCCTGTGTATGTGGTATATTTGAATATAGGGACCCTATATCCATTGAGACAAGGAGGGAGTCAGATTCTAATTGGATTTCCTGCAATATTCCCAAAATATCAGCTGAATCTTTTACATAGGATCGTAATTTAGGCACATACTGCTTGATATATGTATCAACATATCGTGACAGCGGTTCAGTCAACGAACCAATGCCTGCAACTATCGGTCTACCGGGGGGTTCTCCAAATCTTTATGTATCTTGGGTAATACATAAATTGTTGATCTTACAGGATGTGCAACTACCATAAAGGAATGTTCTTTCTGATCTATCAGTCCCTCCAGAAGTAATGCATCAAGCATTTGATCAATATCAGATTTAAACTTGTTAGTAGGATCCCCCCCGAAGTTTCTTATAAAAATGACAATCTCCCAATTGTTTTTTGATTTCAACTATATATTTCATTGTGTCCATAATGACTATGGCACCTCCTTTGTCAGCAGGCTTAATAACCAATAATGGATTATCCTGTAATGATTTTACTGCCGCCCTTTCAATATTAGATAAATTAACATAGTTAGAACCATCATTCATACTAATGGCTTCCACATCACTCAGTACAGCTCTTTCAAAGATTCTAACTATATCAGAATAGGGTGGATTAAATGTAGATGGTGGCCTTAAAGGGGGAAACACCCCCAAGTGTTGCTGATGGTGCCCCTATTATATCCACAGAGACATCATTTGTATTTGTAACAATATTATACCCCATATCTGCAGCAAAAAATGTCCTAAGGTTTAATGTTCTGGAGAGACGCTTGATATCCAAGTAAACCTCAAAGTAATTAATGTTAGTTGTAGGTACAAAAGTCAACCCTTTTTGCAATACCTGGATCTCAATATCAGATAAAGTTACCTGTGATATATTCACCACAATATTCTCCGGTACATGGGTAGTTGTTAATGCCCTCTCCGACTGCCCCTCCGATTTCCTCTTCCTTGCCTGGTAATGTTTGCCCCCCCTCCGCGTCCGTTTGGGTACCGGAGATAATGTTGATGGTATGGGCGGTCGGAGTTTCCCCTGATTCTCCTGCATATTAATTCCCAAATTCCTGAATTCCTGAAACTGCACTTGCTTCTCACTCCTCCTTGGTTGGGAATATCTGGGCGTCATGGGAGTAGCGACAGTTAATCTTGCTGGTAATTCCTCTTGTTCGCCTTCCAGAAATGGATCTTCAGTATTGTCAGAATCGCTTGTACTAGTATAGTTGGAAGATGATGGAGAAATACTTCTTTTACACAGGGTAGATTTTGGACCCGTAGCTGCCCCTGTATATACACCACTTTTGTTGCCAACAAACTTTTTTTGTTGTTGTTGCTGTTTCCTTGGCGTATTAAATTTCTTATTCCAGGTAAACACCCGGTCCAAAAGATAATCTTGTCTGTCCCGTTCAAACTTCTTGAGCTTTCTTTGTTTAATTTTATTTTCTTCTATATTTATTACTTCCTGAAGTTGTTGTTCATAGGCCGGAAATCTAGGGTCCTCCTTATAACACAACACAATCTCTTCCTTAGCTTTAATATCTGCTTCGATAATAGGTTGCTGATTGACATAATCCTTAATGACAGCTTAAGGAGGTAGGAAGTATTTTGCCACGCATAGTATATCGTCGTGGTAAAAATCTTGGTGTTGTCGGCACCAATAGTTATCAACCTAACCAAAAGGTGATGCAGGATGTTAAAACTTGGTTACCATATAAACCTAATGGCACCTATGTATGTGGAAACTGTAAATATTGTGCCACTATTGTAAAAAGCACAACATTTACAACTGTTAATTCTGGTAGAACGTACACAATGCAGTCCTTCTTTAGTTGTGTTACTGAGGAACTTGGCGTGTTGGCAATGTGCACATACGGTGCATTTATGTTAGCAAGACTACCTAGCCAACCAAGGTCTGAATCGGTGAACACATGCGTAGTATAGAAAAAATGATGACAGAAGTGCACTAGCTGCACATGTTTGTAAACAGAGGGTGGGCAGTATGAAACATGTTTTTAAATTTTGTGGGATTGAGCAGGGTTAAACTTGGACCCAGGTGGAAATATCAATGATTTGTTACTCAATAGAGAGGCATATTGGATATATACTCTTAGTGGCCTTAAGTCACCGGGTTTAAATGAAAAAGTTGATGTTGTTCCTTTGATCAATATGAGAAAGAAGAAATGAATTTAAATAATGAACTAGATAAGAAATAGTAGTTTGTATTTTTATCCATGATGTACTAATGACTTAAGATGATATTGGATATATGACGATGTATATTGTTATTACAAACACATTTTCTTTTTTCTCCCTAGATGGCGTTGATACAGTGTGTATGTTTATACATATAATTGCCTGAGAATTCTTTTTTAAAAAAAGCTATCAAAACATGCTACATATTGGGATTTTCGTTAGTAAGTCTGCAAAAGTTACCTGGTCATAATGGCTAATGGTAAGATTAATGGTTAAAGGACCAGGTTTGTCCTAGATAGATAAACATATGTAATAGGGCATTCAATATATTGTTTTAAATGCAATATTTATTTGATATCTGTCCGAGTCATTTTGATTTATAGTGATTTATTTGTCATTGTTTATATTTTCCATGTATGGTGACATATATTAATATTAGTTTTTATATAAGGATTCTTTTGTATATAAGGTGTATGGTAATGTGGTACTGTCACTTTAAATGTTAGCTTTTTAAAGGTGTGGATTGTAGATAGACTATCCTTCTGATGACGCACGTTTGGTGCGAAACTAGTTGAGGTTGTAGCCTGTACTGCTGAGCGGCTGTGCATATACTATGCATTGATTAAAAGATTTTCATATACCTGCGGTGCCATTGTTTTAAAGGAGACAAGACCTTTTTCAGGTACATTAGTGATAGAAAGAAGACCAGGGGTGAGATTGTGAGGTTAAAAAGGGAGGAAGGATGTGTGTGGAGGAGGACCTAGAAAAAGCAACAATCCTGAACAAATATTTTTGTTCAGTATTCACAGAAGAAGGGGAAGGAGAAGAATCACTTTTGGGGGATAGGAGCACCAGTGGGAGAGAGGTGAACACCAGCCCGTTTACAGAGGAAAGAGTCCTAAAGGAACTCAAGAATCTGAAAGGGGCCAAGGCTTGGGGGCGTGGCCTGGATGCTGACTGCAATAGCAGTTTTACTCACTCCACTCCTGTCTCTGCGTTAATGTGGAACTTTCCATGCAGTCGGTTCAAGCAGTGACACCAGTTGGTACTGGGACACTCCGTTAATAGCGTTCGGGACAATGAAGTGAAAATAATTGTGCTCATGAGTCATACGGGTGTGGGACATAGCCAAAAGTGATTTGTAGCCCTGACACGAGGGGAGCTTCACGCAAGCAGAGGGATTTCCTGACTGCTGTGTGGGAGTGGAACTCGCTACGGAGCATCTGGATGAGGCAGAATTATAGCCTTCAGCAAAGCGACTGATCTTTAAAGCAGCAAAAGACCTGTAATCATTACCACTCACAACTTTTGGATAAAATCACCCACTGAACTGTAACAAGCAGTGCAACAGTGACAATACTATACCTGCTTCGCCATCCAGAGAGATGAAGCCGTCAGTTTATAGCCAAGGTATGGTAGCGGCAATGAACACAAGACTGAATGACCAGCTAGGCTATATTACTAGAATGCAAGAGGCTCTGGTGGTGGACATGGCAGATGTGAAAGGAGCTCTGGCAGGCACCATGGAGGATGTTAGGATCTTCCAAGACAAAGTCAGTGTGGTGGAACAGAGGACTGACATGCTCGAATCCCACCAGTGCAGGATACTGGCCAGAATGGAAGAGCATGAGGCCCGACTGCAGAAACTCTGGGATCGGGTGGAAGATCAAGACAATTGTGGACACTGTAACAACATGAGGCTACTAGGCATCCCTGAGGGCCTGGAAGGGAGGAACATGGAGGAGTTCCTCAATGACTTTCTGCTGTGGTTGTTGGGAGACCGGTGGAGAGGCCCAATGGAAATTGAAAGGGCCCATAGGACTCGAGAGCAAGCAGCAGCACTAGGTCACCCACCAAGACCCATCATTGCTTATTTTCTGTGGTACTCCACTAAAGGTCATGTCTTGCAGGCAGCCAGGGACTTGGGGGAGCTCTCATACAGGGGGGCAAGCATTGCTCTCTTCTGGGCCTTTTTGCATGAAGTCACCATGTGATGCAAGGCCTTTCTACCGTTAAAGAGGGATTTGAGGGCTGCTGACTTTAAATATGGATTTTGAGGGCTAAGTGCTCTCTGGGTATGCAAATGTGGTGATCTTATCAACTGGGTGATGACCACGAAGATTGTCTGTCCCAGCTGCACACCAGCATTGCCTTAAGCAGGTGGACTGGCGAGACAATGCTGTGGTCTGAATAAGGTTGGGTGAAAGGAAACACCCTTTAAGGAGAGGCAGGAGACAGTCTGAAAGTTTGATACCCAGTGGGCTTTTATTTATACACAGAAGAGATAGACATGGTCACAAGGGAAGGAAGGGGAACAACTCTTATAAGCAGCAACTAACACTCTAATACTCTACTGTTCTTATGACTCTTTAGGTGCACCTTTGGCTTAAGGCCACTCTATAATACTCTACGACCCTATGATATGTTACTATAAGGCCTACGCATCAGAAGATATAACCTTATACCATTGTATCATACTATACAACATGCATGCAGTGTACAACCACCAAGAAATATAACACTCTCAAAGTCTATAAGATGTAGCTGTTCCGTTGTCTTTGTGCACAGCTGAAGAGTAGGAGTAAAGAGAAAGGGGACTCCTGCTTGGTGCCAGGCTTACCAGTAAAACCCATGAGAGGTTGCAAGGGAAATGGAGAGATTTTGTAAACAGACCTTAGTCATCTGCCAACTCACTCTCCAGAGTTGACGGAATATCAGAGCACAAACTGACTGAACTGGGCTAAGCTCTTCTCTGGCGCAAACCAGTGACCAGGGCTGCCAAGGATGAAGAAACAGAATGTGGTGAGAAATCCACCTGCAGGATTGCCACAAGAGAAGGATCTGCTGCTATCTCCCTGGCACCAACCCTTGACCAGGGCTGCCAAGGATGAAGAAGAACTGCCGTGGGTTTTCCTGGCACAGACCCTCAACCAGAGCTGCCAAAGCGAAACACCAGACTTGGCGAAGAATCCACACGGAGGACTGCCAAGGACAAAGAAGACACTGCTGAGCTGCTTTGGCAACAGATCCACTTGGAGGACCACCAAACTTGAGCTGTTTTCCCAGAAGATTGCACAGGTGATGCAGGACAAAACAAGCAGGAAGAAAAGTTGGAAGATGAAGATAAGGATTCCACAAGGTTAAAGAACAAATAAGAAACCGGTTGCCGCGAACACACCTTGGCTATGACGGACTCGGCTCTCGGTGGGCGTCTGAGAGTGATGGACGAGGGTCTTTCCAGTCGTCTCTCTTCCAAGCTGACCAGGAGCCGGCAGCCTCAACTCTCCAAGGGACGTCGATTTCGGCTCACGGCAGACGATAGGGCTAAAAGATGCTGAAGTTCTCTGCTGGCTGAAGATTGCTGATATGGAAGAGTTGAAGGAGGCTGAAGACTGAGTCACAGACTTTGCACTGCATACTGATACTTCTATTAGCACTGTACACTGGAATTTCACTTGCAGGGCAATTGCCTGGAGCAGTGACAAATTTCAACAATCCGGGGCAATTGTTCACTTGCCTGGGCAATTTGCCTGGAGCAGGGGCAAATTGCAACAATCCAGGGCAATTGTTCACTTGCAGGGGCAATTTGCCAGAAGCAGGGGCAAATTGCAACAATCCGGGGCAATTGTTCACTTGCAGGGGCAACTTGCCTGGGGCACGGGCAAATTGCAACAATCTAGGGCAATTGTTTACTTCAGGGGCAAATAACCACAATCCTAATGTATCACAATCAGTCTCAGTGCCTTATGCAATCAACACAGCACTTTAGATGCTTGAGGAATAAACAGTTTGTAGAAACAGTACAGTTGCTGACAGTCACTTTATAGTACATTGTGTGCTAAGCAAGCCCTTGGTTAGACCCTTTTTTTCCTCTTGGCGTCTGTCTTTATTAGGATCTGGCTACCCCTGAGCACTTTAATGCGAATACCCCAGATACTGAGCTTGGATGCACTAATTACCTGTGGGCCTGCTGCCCTAAATACCACTGGGCCTGGTTGACCTAACTGTACTGGGCCTGGTTGCCCTATCTACAACTGGGCCTAGCTGCGCTAACTGCACTGGGCCTGGATGCCCTAATTACTTTGCGCCTGGCTGCCCCAATCACACTGGGCCTGGTTGCCCTAGTTACTTCTGGGCCTGCTGCCCCAATCACACTGGGCCTGGTTGCCCTATTTACTGTTGGGCCTGGCTGCCCTAATCACACTGGGCCTGGTTTCCCTATTTACTGTGGGGCCTGGCTGCCCTAATCACACTGGGCCTGGTTGCCCTAGTTACTTCTGGGCCTGCTGCCCCAATCACACTGGGCCTGGTTGCCCTATTTACTGTTGGGCCTGGCTGCCCCAATCACACTGGGCCTGGTTGCCCTATTTACTGTTGGGCCTGGCTGCCCTAATCACACTGGGCCTGGTTGCCCTATTTACTGTTGGGCCTGGCTGCCCTAATCATACTGGGCCTGGTTGCCCTATTTACTATTGGGCCTGGCTGCCCTAAATGCACTGAGCCTGGATGCCCTAACTATACTGGGCCGGGTTGCCCTAACTACTACTGGCCTGGCTGCCCCTCTAACTACTGGGCCTGACATGCCCTTTTAATTTCTTATGTTGCCTGACTATGGCTGGGCCCCTTTAATTCTCTCAGGCTTTGTCTCGGCCTGCTGCCACTCTGTTCCTTTTTAAACCCACCCTCGGTAACACCTCCCACTAAATATTTATTAGCTCTCCCTGTAGACCCTTACTCACTGGCTCCTCCTCGTGGGTGTAGCTACATCCTGCCCACTCTTGAATATTCAATTAAGGGTTCTTCTGACCCGATCCTCCCACGCTGCTCAGCCACTTTTCCTTGCGCCTACTGCACGCTTTAAAATAACAAAACAAAGCTGTTCTTTCCTTTTGGGGCGGACACCACTCCTTCTGTTCTCTTGCAGCGGGAATGGGGAGGCAGGAGGTAATCTGGCAGTGGGAGGGCACTGACAGGCAGTGCGGCGGACGTCAGGGGGCCTCTGGAAGGCCAACAGTGAAACCGGCGATGTGACCCATGGTAGCCGCCGACGAGGGACTGGGAAACTTTATAAATAAATAAACAGAACGGGGCTCCTAGCCCAAAACGGCTGAACAGGAGGTTTTACTTCTTTGTGGTGCCCCGATGGCACCACCGACCATGCCACACAGCTGCTGGGTGAATCTTCAGGCAGTGGAGGCAGAGCAGGCACATAGTAAGGTCCTCAGGGATCGTTTCAACCCAAGGTAAGCCCTTTTCCTTATCTCCTTGACTTGCTGCATCCTCTCTCCTCAACAGCTGCCAAGGAACTACCAACTGAACTGTAATTTTTTAAAACTAACCTTCTTGTTCTGGAATGGCTGGAGTGGAATGCTGTGCATGAGCAGCTCAGCACAACATTCCATCCAGACCAGTGTTGCTTGTGCTGCATATAAAATCTATTTTTTGACAAGTACTTAGTGCGCAGGGCACTTTTCTATGTGTTTTTACTATTGTTTCCCACTACAGGGAGGGGAATTAACTTAGATGAGCCCCTTATTACTTGTACCCTGCAGCTCACACATACAGCAGGCACTCTGGGCACCTGTAAACCCCCATTTGTTTATTGCCTCACCTTTTTCTTTATTGTCACAACTTTGGGGCATTACATAAAGAAGGCAAAGAAACGGTGGGCTACAATCCTCAAGACATAGTCCGCTGCATAGCAAAATGCTGGCTGAATCTGTAGTTGGGGATTACAAGTCCCAGAAAACTATGGGTTCCACGAGAAGGAACTGGTGCACAGCAGAACCAGGGGATGGGTCACCAGAGAGCAGGGGACAGAAAACAAAGGGAGACTGAAAGCCTTAAAATGGTGACACGCATGGCAGTAACTAAAATGGCAGACTCCAACCTTGGCGACAGGCGTAAACAAAATGCATACCAGGAACAAATTCCCTCCCCCCAAAGCTCCAGAGACCCGCGACACCTCACAGCAACTGCAACCCCAAAGAACCAGGCCACGATCTCAGAGCAGATCGGGGAAAGAAAGGGGACCGAACAGCCTGAAGGCATCCCCAACAGCCAAATACAGTAGCTGTGAGAAGACTCCAGCAGCGAGGAAGAAGCTCTACTCAGTGAGTCCATGGAGTTGGAGAAGCAGCAGATGGGAGCCTCCAAGATAGTCTGGGCTGGCAGTATAACCTAGAGGTTAGAGTAACGAGCTGTTAACAGGCTTGGTACATCCAGTAGACCAGACCTTGGTTTGATTCTCACAACCTCCACTTGCACACTGTGTGACTCTAAACAAGTCACTTAACTGCCCAGTGCTCCCAGGTCGCCCCCGAAAAGAGGCACTTGTGCCTAGTGGGCCTTAACCGGTTACTAAAGACTGAAAAATAAAAGACGCAGCAGAAGACTTTTTAGAGGAACACATGGATAAATATGGGATATACAATGGAGAGCTGTAAGATAAATGATTTATCTACACAAGTGCTGTTTGGCCTCGGGTAACCTCACGAGTGGCGTATGCCACGAGTGAGGTGTCCAAGGTCAAGCAGCACAAGTGTAGATAAATCATTTATCTGACAGCTCACCATTGTATATTTCATTTATGCAATAGGGATGCTTTCTGTCAGTGCAGGGACATTTGCTTTTGATTGCTTATCTTGTTTTGCATATGTTTGTAATGCCCCGAAGTTGGGGCATCCCAGAAAGTCGAAAATAAATAAATAAATTAGGGGTTCACAGGTGCTCAGGGTACCTGCTGTAGGTGTAGGCAGCAGGATACTATGTTAAGGGACCCCTGAAAATAAAGATTCACCTCCTTATAATGGAAAACTGTAAAATAATACAGAAAAGTGCCTGTGCTTTACAGTTTAGTCAAAAAAGTAGATTTAAAAAGCAATATATGTCACAATGGCCTGGATGGAATGCTGTGCTGAGTGGCTCATGCACAGCATTCCTCAGCCAATCTAGAAACCCTGGGGGTTTCAAGTTTAAAAATATTTGTTCTGTTTGTCAGTTGATCCTGGGCAGTGGTAGAGGAGACAGGACACAGAAGTCAAGGACAGTTTGGGCTTATCTTGAGTTGAAGCCATCCCTCTGGGCTTGCTGTGGTCCTGTGCTGCCTCCTGCCTGAAGACTCCTCGCTGCTTTGTTCCCATGGTCCTTGGTGCCATCAGGGCACCACCAGTAGTATCCCGTTTACCTGGTGAGCTTGAGGCCCCTTAGGTTTTATTGTTTCAGCCTCCCCCCATCGCTTTTAAAGGTTTAAGTTTCAGTCCCACGTCGGCAGCACTGAAGCACCGCACCATCGCTTTCCCTGTTGGCCTGCCGAGGCCCCCTAGTCATCCCCCAGCCGCCTGTATACTCCCTCCCTCTGCCAGCAAGACCGCCTGCCTCCCGTCTGCTTCCTCTGGCCCCTGTTGGTGAGCGGTGAGTCGGCGGCAGCACGCAGATTCGTGCTGTCCGCCCTACGAACAAGAGACTGTGTTTATTAATTTAAAAAGTGCGCAGTTGGCGCTTAGAGTAGTGGCTGAGCGCCGCAGGGGCATCGGGTCGCTAGGACCCTTAATTTTAATATTCAAAGGAGGTGGGACTTAGCGATGCCCACAGGGAGGGCTAGGACTTCAAGGCCAAGCATAGGCCTATGATTATTCATAGAGAGGGCGGGTTTAGGGGAGGCAACCTCCTGAATGAGCGACAGCAGCTCTGAGAGAGCCTTTTAGATTTAAGGGGGCTCTGCCACTTTTGGGACTGTACAGATTTAAAGGGGCAATCCAGGCCCATTATAAAAAGGGGCAATTCAGGCCCAATTGAAGAGGGGCACCAGGCCCATTATAAAGAGGGGCACCAGGCCCAGTATTAAGTGGGGCACCAGGCCCAATACAAGGTGGGGCACCAGGCCCAAGATAAAGTGGGGCACCAGGCCCAAGTTTTGGTAGGGCGTCAGGCCCGAGGTAAATGTAGGGCATTAGGCCCGAGGTAAAGATTGGTACTATAGGGAGGCCCCGGCCTAGCAGAATAGGGCAAGCCAGCCTAGTGGTACTATAGGGAGGCCCCGGCCTAGCGGAATAGGGCAAGCCAGCCTAGTGGTACTATAGGGAGGCCCCGGCCTAGCGGAATAGGGCAAGCCAGCCTAGTGGTACTATAGGGAGGCCCCGGCCTAGCGGAATAGGGCAAGCCAGCCTAGTGGTACTATAGGGAGGCCCCGGCCCAGCGGAATAGGGCAAGCCAGCCTAGTGGTACTAAAGGGAGGCCTTAGCCACGACATACAGAAAGAGATCCTATTCCAGAAGACCCTACATTTAGAAACAGGGGTTCTGTTAAGAGTGTTCGATTTGCCTATACTGTGAAACTACTGTAATTACTGTACTGCTTGTACCTGAACTATTACCCTAAGTACCTGAACTATTGTCCTAAGTACCTGAACTATTACCCTAAGTACCTGAACTATTGTCCTAAGTACCTGAACTATTGCTGTAAGCACCTGGACATTGGCCCTCATCGGTAATAGTTACTCCTGAAGTTATAATTTGCCCTCTTCCGGCAAAATTATTGTATCATTCCACAGTTCTTTGGGCATTTTTCAGTTATATGTTTACTACTGTATGAAGACAGTCTCAATCTTCTACCACACTGCAATCCCATAGTGTGGTCTGTAACACCACGTACTCAGAATCAATCTCTACTCAGAAGAAGACGTCCTCTCAGCATTCTTCACTCTGGTGGAATCATCCATCAGCTCATCACGTCCGTCTGTGTTGTCCACCGAAGTCGAGTCCGTCGCCAGTCATACAAGTCGTACCCACCGTTTCTTGTTTTCACAGCTTGAAGGTACGTCTGCCGAAACGCATCACGACAGCCATGCCAGTGTCGTTCTGTATGGTTCCTGTTCCAGATGTCCCAAAGTTGGTCACCCTCTACAGAAGAGTGAGCTCATCCTGGAGAACCTAGTCTGCGCCCCTCCTGGTCGTTCGCCGAAAGTCGAGTCCATCGAAGCCCAGTACAGGACGCATCCGCCGTTTCTTTGTTTTGTGTTAGTTCCTGATCCTAGGATTGCAGAGTCAACCATCATCTCTTCAGATTCTTATGGTTCCTGGTCCTGTCAGAGTTCCTTTCGAGTGTAGCTGGCCCTTGGAGTGCCGCAGCATCAGTCAGGTCGTGGTAGTCCTCCTTCGGATTCATCGCCACGCAGATCTTGATCTGTCTTCATCTTTGGCAACTCTGGAAGTGGGTTTTGGCTGAGGAACCCTTTGTTTTCAGTGTGTTATCTCAGGAACCAGTTGCTCTGGTTCTACATTCCAGCAGCCTTGGAGAGAGTGGGCTTTTGCCGACGAAACATATGGTCTGTTTACCAAACCTCTCACCACCCCAGTGGCCTTATCTAGGTCTTTGCTGGTAATTGTGATTAGGGTTCTTCAGTTCTGATTTGTTTCCCATGTAGCTACCAACGAAGAACGACGGTGTACACAAAGACGCCGGATCTCTGGACTCTTGTAACATCTAGACTCTGATGGAAATGTGTGGTGATAATTACCCTAGTATAGTTCTGAGTAGCTTATGTTACCTGATCCTCATCTAAGAGTATCGAAGTGTAGAATAATTTCAGAATAAGAGTGGCAGTAGGCCTAAAGTCTATTCTTGTGGTAATAGTCTTAGTAGTGATAGATAAAAGTATTTCTCTGTTTATTGCCCTGTTGTTCTCGGGCAACCCCTCCTCCCTCTTGTGACTGTGTCTCTTTACCCTTGGTACAAAATAAATGCCCTGCGGGCATTGAAGCATTAAGTTGACTCCTACCTCTCCTTGTCTTGGTAACGGTTATCCTATCCACATAATTCAGACCTTGGTGCTTCGCTCATCTCTTTTCACCACCTTTAGAGTAGAGTAGAGTACTTCACAGAGCACCTCCAGACCATCACATGTTTGTCAAAAAAGTGAACAAAAAATTGCATTTTCTGCTCTTTTTTGCTAACTATAAAAAAATCTATAAGATATCTATAAATGAAACACCACTCATTTTGTAGATAATTTTGTGTTGAACAACTTTAATACTCACAGTACCATGCTATCTTTTTTCATTTTAAAGTTATTCACATTTGAATATGGGTAGTACTGCTACAGAGACTGAACATTCTAAATGAGATCCGGAGTGATTGTGACATAGCTTCTATATGGATAAATTTTATTTATTCAGTGGCTGTGAAGATAAATGGATTTATTCAATGGCTTCTGAGTCCATGCCTATTGTATAATATGAATTACCCACAGGAGCAGCTGAAGCCTGGGACTCACTCTTTTGCAGAAGTGGCAGCCACAGGACAAGAATGAACTTGCACTGATATGTCTGGACTGTTGTTCTTTCTCGCTAAGAGGAGGCCACAAGGGCGACAACAAGCAGAAGAAATGCCATGAATCATTGGATGGCATCATGGTATGTATTCCAAATCATTTTGGGTATGGGGATGATTAATGGGGTAAACAAATGATAGAAAGTTTGGAATTAATGTTGGAATTAATGTTTAACTGTGTATATTATCTGTAAAGGTTTGCTGTTTAGTTCAACGACTGATAGTTGTGGGTGGGTGTCAATGCAGGATTAAAGGCTATCATTTTGGGAAGTAGCCTGGGGGGGGTTGGAGCAGATGGGTAAGTGGTAATAGCCTACGGGGCAAAGGATTGCTGAAAGGCAAGGGAGGGAAGGTGAGTGTGTCCAGTAAGGGAAACTTTTGGGGGATAGAAGTCAGTAGGACTCTCCCTCTCTCTTCATCTCGCTCTCTCCCCCTCTCTGCACCCGAATCTAAAGGTTATAAGCCAGGAGAGATCAGGTGAGAGACGGACAGATAAGTATAGGGGACTGAGGATATGGGGAGATAGCTGTACTTAGGTGTATGACACAACTGTGGGGCATGGGCAAGTGAACAGAGGGTGTGATACCCCCCCCACACAACAAATGCTTTAGGCTATACCAGGACCAAGGGGAGGCTCATTGACTATGTGTAGGGACAGCATTGACTCGTTTTCTTCCTCCCCCCGGATATCTCCTTTACCTCCATCACACACACACACACCCTCCACACACAGATAGGGAGGACTGGGCAATGGCTTATGCAGGGAGACTCTAAGGACACTGATGGACCCCCCTGTGACCCTGGGGAATCACACAGAAACAACGGTGGATCATAGAAAGGCTATGTGTAGTAGCATGATCACCGAACAGTAGCATCAGAGGCTTTTGGCTCAGCACACTACTCCTTGGTATCTGGGTGACAGAGCTGAGGTATAAGATGTAGTACTACCTCTTTCGTTTACACCTATGGTACTTTAGTGGAGACACACACAAATATCTACGGACAGAGAAAGACAGACCAGAACTACCAATACAGAACTATCTAGGGATACCTTAGAGGGTAAGTGGTCTGATAGGGACACATCAGGGTGACCTTAAGAGTAGAAAGTTATTTGACAAAAGATCAGGTGAGCTGACAGAAAGATTAATGGAGAGGGGATACAATGAGGTGCTTGTCTCGGATGCCAAAAAAATGGCAGGAGAAATACCTTGTGAGAATCTCCTGCAAGAGAAAAGGAGAGAGTCATACACAGACCCACAGGTCACGTTTGTCAGTATTTACAACCTACAATCTGCCGGGTCTTACAGAGATTGTAAGGAAACACTGGCACATGATGAAACTGGACACAGGGCTCAAAGATATGAAGGAGACAACCCCCAAAATTGTTTTTAGGAGAGGCAAAACAGTTAAGGATTTTGCTGTACATTCCATGTAGCCAGAAGTGACACAGAATAAAATGTGGTTACCACAGAGAACCAACAGTTGCCATAAATGTGGCAACTGTAAGTATTGCAGTAAGGTGAAAAATACTAGAACCTTTAAGAATTTTGCAACTGGAAGGGACACTGAAGTTAGGGGATTTATAACATGCATCACATGTGGAATTGTTTACCTGGCTGAATGCAAATGTGGTAGTTACTACATTGGTAAAACCAAATGGACATTCAGAATCAGAATAGGTGAGCATGTTCGGGCCAGCGAGAATGGCGATGTAAAAAATGCCCTGGTGATACACATTTTAAGATCAAGAAAAAAGAGGATCATGAGTTCACCTTTACAGGCATAGAAAAACCTGTGATGTCACAGAGGGAAGGGGAGGTGACTATGACAACTTGTTGGAAAGGGAACAGTATTGGATACATGCATTAAAAGCAATGGAATGCCCAGGTCTGAATGACAGGATAGTGATTAAGCCATTTCTAAAAAAAAAGAAAATGTAGTTTGCTTGCTCTGAATCTTTGTCTATGTATCAGTTTTTGTTTTCATATGTCTTAATGTTTGTTTTATTTTTTCAGATTTGCATCAGCAATCCAAGGAAGAACGCTGACAAGTTTGTGTCCCAGATCAAACTCTGTGCAATCTTTTCTTCGTTTCTTCACCTAAGTAGTATGTATGTTATGAATTATTTCTTGGTTTTAGTAGTGTAAACAGAAGTGCTCTAGGATATAAACATATCTGGTTAAGCACCTGTTGTGTAACTAGATGTATATAAGATTGTAATTATGAGAACATAACGGGGTTTGTTTGTGAGATATTTGAATCTGTTACTGTTACTTTAAGCACCAGGACTACTCAAGGGGAGTGTTTAGCAATAATTGGTATCCTTTGAGAAAGCACTTGCCTGTGAAACATGTTAGGAAGCCAGTGAGTTAGCACACTCATTCTTTGCCTGAGGGGAGCTGTGTGCGGCAGCACTGCATTGCACTGAATCGTGGATTGTGCAATTGTGAATTCTACACCCTGAATTTTACTGGATTTTACTCTGCAATTTCAATAAATGAAGAATCGAGTGATCTTCTAGCTGTGGTGTTTATATTGGTGCTGCCATTGGGGAAAGTGTTCTATAGACATTTCCTAGCCTTTTAGCAGGTGCCAGCATACACGGTACTTATTTATTTATTTATTTAGCTTTTGTTGACCGGGTAAGTGCACTAGACAAATCCTGCCTATTTTCAGGCACGACCCGGGGTAGTGGGATACAGATGAATGCCAACTGATCTTGAACCAGAGTAAGCTGTTGGTGGTATTTTTAGTGAATGAGGGAAATTTGGCCAGGACACCAGGGAAATTCCCCTACTCTGATGCTGCTGTGCTGATGTTTCTGCATTGTGGCCAGTAGGGGACAGGCCATTTCCAAGATGGCCACTCAAGTGGACAAGGGAAGGAGAGGAAGTCTGTGGAGCAGGAGAGCTAGCCTCAACTCTTGCTCCAGGTGTTGGAGGCTCCAGCCATGGATTTGGCTGAAATTGAATCAGATATTGAGCTTCAGGATGCTTTTGTGAGCTGGGAGCAATCGGTTTTGGATAAAACAAAGAAAGAAACTGGACAGTTGGAAATTGCAACAACAGGAAGAGAAAAGGTATTGTCGGTATTTGAACCTGCAACCTCTACAGAAAAGTCGCTCATTAAACCACTAAATGTGGGTCAGAAACAAGATAATGCTGCAATAATGTTTTCTGGAGAAATGGAAGAACCAATTTCATCAGATAGCTCCAAGGGAAGCGAGATGAATTTAAAACTGCAGGCTGACAGATAAAGCCAAGATATTAAAACCCAGCAAACAGACTGCAGGACAGTGGTGCAAAATATGGAGCAAAAAAAAGGTACCGTGTCTTATTTAAGTTATAGTTCTGGTAGGACAGAGTTGCCAGCAAAAGAGTTTGCTCTGGTGTTAAAAATGCTCTGTCCTTGTTTAATGAAGCTTCACTGCGGTGTGTTGAGCTCCCTGACTGCAAGCAGGTGTCAAACCTGATTGTAATGAAGAGCACAAAGGCAGAGTTAAGGTTGATCCCAAGATTGTAAACAGCTCTGTGGAAGAGAGCTTAGAGCAGCAAGGCTTGAGCTCCATTTCCCAAGAACAAATAATCTCTCTGAATTCAATGCAGGCTGGTATTATCTCTGCTGCTAAAAGTGAGTGTTTACTGCCGGTTTCGGTTTCTGATAATGTCAAAGGAAGTAACGAAGTGAAGATAAATGATTTATCTGCACAGAATATATTGCCATCTACTTTTTGTGAAAATAAAACAGCACAGTTGAACAAGGTAGCTGGGTTTGTGTTCAAACAGCAGAGTCAAGAGATTTCAGCAACTGACTCAGCTGTTACATATCAAAAGACTGACGGTTCCCAAAGTGGGGCTACAGATTTCTTTTTTTCTGATAAAATGAACCAAAAAAAGTCTAAAGCTGATATACAGATGGCAGACCCCTTTTTTTTACATAAAGAAGGTTCGCAAGATTCTTGGTCACCTCATAAAGCTTTAAGTGAAGCAGGGTGGAAACAGACAGTAGCTGGTGTATGGAAGCCTGATCCTGCTTGGGACTCGAACTTATCTTTATCTCAGCATTCTCCTGAGTGGATTCCAGGTGGACAGCAGCAGAAAGGGGAAGAAATCCTCTTGCAGGAGCCCATTCGGATTAATACAGATGAGGACACTGTACAACCTCCCCCTTCACAGAAGCCTTTGATGTCTGAACTTTCTCAAATTCCCATAGGAAGCAGCCCCTAGGAGCAATGCTGTGAGCCGAGGTATAAGGAGGTTAGAAACTAGGCCGGATAGGCATTATGTGGGAAAACCTTGTTGAAAGACTCACTGCATTTCATCCCTCAGGATGTTTATGCTTTCATTAATATTTCAGGGAGGACAATTATGACATAAGTTTTCGTTCTCAACAGGCTTTAGAGTTGTTCTGGGTTAGGTATGGACAAGTTAAGTATTCTCCTATGTGGACACCCTTTATTGTTATACCACTCTCAAAACCCTGATTAAGTTTGTTACAGTTATGTTCGAAATGAAGGGGTATGGTGGAAGACATAACCTTTTGGTTAAAAAAAAAATGTGAAGTACTAAGTGAGCCAGAGCCTATTTTAGATACAGAGGGGTTCTGGACTGGAGGATGGAAGTATAAAGTTAAATTAAGGCAAACAGAGGCTGGAATTGAACATATACCTAACTCCTTTTTGTTAGGAAAAGATAGAGGGGTATGTTTTTACAGCGGGCAGCCCCGTGCATGTTACAAGTGTGGGGCTAGAACGCACCTTTCAAGTGTATGTGATCAGCCCCGTTGTGATAATTGTGGGGAGGTAGGACATTTAACTATGTTTTGTAGCAATCTATCAAGTTGCGATTTCTGCGAAACTAAAGGCCGTGTGTTCAAACTATGTCCTTGGGCTGCCCAAAAAAATCCTTTTGTTCTAATTCTGAGGTTTTTATTCAAAAAGCACAAGAATCCATGGTTAAAGCTACTCTCCAGGATACGTGCCCCTCCCCTGCAACAAATCAGATGAAATTCCTCTAGGCAAGAGAGAAATTGAAAAGAAGGGGTTTAAAAGGCAAGGTGTTGAACAAAAAAAAGTTAAACTCACCAAGTAGGGAGGATCAGCGTGAGATATCCTCAGATATTGTTAAGATAGTTAAGGGCAATATGGGTGCCCCTAACCTCTCAGATTTCCCTCCAGTGTGTTATACGGAAGGGGTCACAGATGAGGTGGTGGTGGCAGCCGCCGTTGATAAACCAGTGACTGTACTGCCCCAAAGAAGATCTTTAAGGAATTCACTATCAAAAAATCCCCCACAGTGGAACAGATTGATACCAGTAACTCATATGCAGCTCTGTTTTCCTCTTGGGGTAACATTGAGATAGAGGTTGAAGATTCAGACTTCAAAAATCCTCACTTTCAACTAGGTCACAAATCATGGATAATTACAAGGATAAAAAAAGAAAAGAGGAAAAAACAATGATTTAAATACTTAAAAGGTTAATGAGGTTGGTTTGGGGTTCTTTGAATGTTCATAGCTTATTGAATATGGTTAGCGACAAGCCTCTTTCATTATATCACATTTCCTGTTTCTGTTTGTTTTTACAAGAGACATGGATGTATTCCATAGATCAGTTGGTGGCATTTAAAAGAGATTGGTTTTGGGGCCCTTCATTTTGATGCGTTTGGGAAGATTCCTAGATGGTATAGGAATAGTGTTTAATTCATATGACTTCCAGTTACACAATTTGATAGACCTAATACCAGGAAGGGTCCTGATTATTGATGGAAGTGGCAAGGACTAAGCTATAGGTTTATCAACATTTATAACCCCCAAACAAAAGCAGGTAGAGTTAATTGTCTTAAATCGGTACAGCCTTTTTTATTAACAACAGTTAGAGTATTATGGGGGGGCGACTTTAATTGTCCCATTTCGACCCATGCTAGTATAACAAATAAAAAAACATACTGTGACTCTAATGCTTTAAGCAAAATTATAAAAAGTGCTGGACTCTTGAACTGTCATAATGCTTTACAGGTTGGAGAAGGTTTTTCGTTTAAAAAGGGGAAGAGATTTTCTCTAATAGACCATATGTTAGTGTCACCTAATATGCCAATAGAATCTTTTAAAATATTTCCTAGTGAATTCTCGGACCATTCCTTTCTATTAAGTTCTTTTAGCTTTTCAGACAGGCAAGAGAAAAAGGCTAGTTAGATGGAAACTCAATAACTCTCATTAGAACTCCCTTATATACAAGCTGGGGTGAGATACCTATTAAGAGCCAGGTTATCAGTAGCCTTTTATATTCAGATTTAGGAGATTGGTGGTTAGAGACTAAATCGGACTTAAGAAATGGTTTAAATTGCAGGAGTTAGAGCAAAGAATGACAAATTCCTGCACTATTTAGGTTTAAGACAACAATTACAGAGGCTTATGACTATAGCTTATTCTTCTAGGATGGATTACTCAGAACAAATTGCTAATCTTAAAGAAAAATGAAAGAGTTTCAGTATGATAGAGGAAAACCATGCAGGCCATTTTAACTAATGGAATTAAAAATCACCCATTGGGATCCATTCGAAATGTGTAAACAGGTAAGAGATTCTATGAAATTGGAGGTACTCAAAGATTCAGATGGTAATTTGGTATCCTCTGTGGCCCAACTAAGAGAAGTGATTGTAGAACATTAACGCTCTTTGAATCCTCTTGAGACAATCCCCGATTCAGCTCTGGCCGCCTATTTAAAAGATATTTTAGTTCCAGTTAACCTAGTTGGGAGATCGGAGGTATGGGGACCTATCACTCAAACAGAGATTTTAAGCTCCATTAGGTTATTGAAACTAAATATTTCCCCCGGAATAGATGGGATTTCCAATAACTTTTATAAAATCTTTTCAGATTAATTTAGTCAGTGCCCGTGTATCTTATTTAGGTATTTTTTAGATAAAGCTGCAATCTATCCCTCGTTTACAGAAGGGTTATTGACTTATATATTTAAGTCAGGAGATAAGCAAAACATTACTAACTGGAGACCAATCACTCTTTTAAACTCTGATTATAAAATCTTTACTGGTATTTTAAATAATAGGCTGAAGAATTTAGCTAAAGAAGTTATTTCACCCTTTCAATATTGTGGGTTACCAGATAGAAGAGTCCAGTCTGCTCTGATATTGATTTGAGATGTAACTGAGTATTTTACTGAGTTAGGGTTAACTAGATGCTTAATAGCAGCTGACTTAGAAAAAGCCTTCGATAGAGTTTATTTGCCGTTTCTTTTCCTTACCCTTAAGCATTATGGGTTCCAAAGCAATTAGTGAAAATAATTGAGAAATTATATGATAATTATACAGTAATTCCATATTTAAAAGATCAGAAGGTGGAAGGTTTTAAGTTAACTACAGGAGTTAGACAGGGTTGCCTCTAAGCCCTCTTCTTTATATTTTCGCTCTAGACCCCTTTTTACAAGCGATCGTTTGAGACAGATTTGGAAGGGTGTTACAGTGAATGGGCAGAGGGATTTGCAATTATGATACAAGCCTACACTGATGATTTAGTAGTATATTTGGAAGATAGGGCCTCAGTAATTATTTTGTGACTGCATTTGAGGCCTTTGCAAAGGTATCAAATGCAAAAATAAATTTAAATAAAACAAAGGGATTATTTATTGGAGCAACTGGTGCTGAGGAAGTGTGTCAGGAGGGTATTAACATCTCCGTAAACCTCTTAAAATATTAGGGATATTATTGGTTCCCAGAACATGCCTGTTGAAAATTGGGAAGATGTCATTATTAAAATGAGAGAAAGGTTAATAGATGGAAAAAGTGGAAATGACCAAATTAAAAGGGTTCAGGTAATCAAGCAATTTCTTCTTCCAACGATACAGTATGTGGCGATGATTTTCCGCTTCCTGTGTTTTTTGAGACTAGAATATATAGTGTGTTTTTTCAAATGTTATGGGGAAATCGCTTAAATCCTGTTAAAAGGAGCTATACGTATTTAATGAAAAATAAGAGTGGTTTAGGAGTGGTAGACCCAGTAATTTTTGTGCATGCTTTGTTTTTATCAAACTCAATTAAAGAAGGGTTAAAAGCAGAATTAGAGGCAGTGGAGTCTTGGAACTTGAAAACAATGGGTAAATACTTTAAGAATTGGTACACTATGGCCCCTAACCTGAATCGCTACTTATATATTCCATCATATTTTAGGCCAACGGCGCAGAAATTGTTCAAATGGAAAACGCAGAAACAGGTAATTCTGAATAATAACATGAAGGGGCTTTATCGTTTTCTAATGTCGTTGACTCTTCCCTCAGAACCAGGATTTAAAAATTGTCCTATGACTTTAAATTCTAGTGTATTAGCTCAATTAAACTGTAAGAGGATGCCTCAAAAACAATGGGAGGCATGAGTGGCTGATCTTTTATGGAAACTGAATGTCAGAGGAAATCTAAAGTACAAGGCTTTACAGGAAAGATTGTGCCCATACTTGGATTGTATTAATGTAGAAGAATCGATGGAGCATTTTTTCTTAGATGTTCATATGCGACTGGTTTATGGTTATACCTAGAAAAGCTTTGGGGATTTAAATGGTTATGTAATATGTCTTATGAATTTTGATTCTAGGATGTTATCCCAAGAATTAATCTGAATTTCACGAAGAAACATTATCCTTATTTTTGGGATGTCTAAGATATTATTTATGGCAAGCTAGGGTTCAATGGGTCCTTTATCAAAGAGAATGCCTTACTCTTGTGTAAGTAGGTTAGTCATCAAGGAGCTTATAATAATTTATACACAGGATGCATCAAGAGTGACCCCAGGAACTTTACGTAAATGGTGGAAAGGTTTTCTTCACTTTATTAAGTTCAAATAATAAGAGTTAAAAGTGGACTGGATATTTGTTAATAGTTTACTTCTCATGATTTTTTGTGTTCTCGTAGCGTTTACAATGTAATACTTGAACATCTCTTTGATTTTGTTATGTTATATGTTATGGAAAAGTTTTGTTCTATCGATTATCCTACTTAAAAGTGTTGCTGTTTATGTTTTTTATGTCAATAAAAACACCCCTACTCTTTTCGATAAGTGCCATGGGATCTTTAACATCCACCTGAACTACCACCAATCCAGGCAGATGGGACCTCGGTTTAACGTCTCATCCGAAAGACGGCACCTCAGAAGTGCAGCACCCCTCTCATGCTGCACTACAGTGTCAGTACTGGGATATTAACCCAAGTGCCATTTGTGGGTACTGTTCTATACCATAGCATATACAGAATGAAGGCAAACTAGGGAAAGTTTTATTGCACTGTTCTTAACCGAAGTTTGTGTGCACAACCTGGTGGGCCGTTGCTGTTGGGCTGTGTTCTTATATTTTACTGGGTATCTTTGCACAGACTTCAGAGACCTCCTTTCAGAGTATCTAGCCTGGAAAGTGCTTCGCTTCCAGGAAGAGGGAAGAAAGACTACCTCCTGACCCAAGGACAGGGACGAGGATATACAGAGGTAAGTGGTAGTGGGATATAGCTTACTATCATGGCATCCATGGACAGGGAGACAGTAGTGAGGTGTGTCTTCTAGAATGTCAAGGGGTTGAATCACCTGGTCAAAAGAAACAAAGTATTGCAGCATCTTAAATTTCTAAAAATAGATGTGGCTTTGCTACAGGAGACACACCTCACAGCCAGGTCGGTCCTATGCCAGAAAAAGACATGGGTGGGGAAAGTATTACACAGTTCTGCCACTTTGAAATCTAAGGGGGTGGCAATTCTAGTGCATAAATTGGGTCAGTTGGTAGAAGAATGGGTCAAAGCGGATAAACAGGAGTGATGGCTGGTGGTCTGTTTTGCCTATCCCAGAGGGAAGACAGTGTTGGCCAACGTTTATGGCCCTAATCAGGACGAGCCGGAATTCTTTATACTGGTCAGACAGGTGATAACAGAAGCCAAAGGGGATGAACATGAGACTCCAACCCTAATGGGGAAGACTTTAACCTGGTCCAAGATGTATTCCTGGACAAGTCCCAGCCCACCCAGGATGCTCATATGAAGTCCAGGGAAGCACTGACCCTCCTACAGTAGGAATGGGGCATGAAGGACCTGTGGTGAAGAGATAACCCCACTGGTCAGGATTATACTTTTTACTCTGCAGTCCATAAGACGCACAGTAGGATAGACTACTGGCTAACCAACAAAGAGGCATTGCAAGGCACACAAGAAGTGTGCATAGAGCCTACGATCATATCTGACCATGTGCCAGTCAGTCTGCTTTTCACCCCACCAGGGGTGCAGCCTACCACCATGAAATGGAGATGCACCGCCCTCCATCTGCGGGACCCTGACTTCAGCAAGTGGCTTAAAATCCAAGCTACAACATACTTTGAAATCAATGCAAATGGAGAGGTAGGGGATAGCGTGGTATGGGAGGCCTTTAAGGCCTACCTTAGAGGTTGTATAATCTCTTTCACGGTTGCCCGGAACAGAAAAAGAAGGGAGGAACTGGGGCACCTGCAGAAGAAACTGGGAGAGATGGAGTGTGTATTCAGGGCTAACCCCTCACCCACTGGGGAACTGATGGCCGAATCACTGGACTTAAATATAAAATAAATATCATCCAGCAGCGTGCGGCAGAGTGGCAGCTACTCTGATCCAAACACATATTCTGGGAATCTGTGGTTAAAGGGGGGAAACTGATGGCATATCAGTTAAGGAAATAAAAAGCTAACTCCCAGATACACGCCCTGAGGGCCCAAAATGGAGAGACGGTCACTAAACCTAATGACATAAATGGGGTAATGCAGCAATATTATCTGACCCTATACTCTACAAGAAGACCCGCCATGAATGGAGAGCCAGAACCTGGGGCAGTGGCCTTTCTGAACTCCCTTCAACTACCTCAGTTATCCCAGGCACAGGCAAAAGACCTGGATGATCCCATCTCGGAGCAGGAAGTGCGAACTGTGCTGGATAGGGTGGCTAAGGGAAAGACCCCTGGCCCTGATGGTATGTCAGCAGATCTCTACCAGCTACTGCCAGCAGAGATCACAACTCCACTGTGGCAAGCACTGAAAGTGGCAGAAAAAGACCTAATCCTGCCTCCAACCATGACAGAGGCAATTATTACATTGCTTCCCAAGAAATCGACAGACCCTTTGGATTGGGCAAATTTCTGGCCAATTTCCCTCATCACAGTAGATACAAAGGTGCTGGCAAAAATATTGGCCATAAGGCTGGAGAAGGTCCTTCTGACCATAATACATCCCTCATAGGCAGGATTCAGCAAGAGCAGGACAGGGGCGGACAACATTCGCACGGTCCTGAACCTCAAACAATAAGCACTTCACTCCACCAAACCTATGGTGGCCTTATTGGTTGACTTTACCAAGGTCTTTGACTCAGTGGAATGGGGATAGCTCCATACCACCCTGGGGGCATATGGGTTTGGCAAATATTTTCAAATTGGATCAGGATCCTCTACAATATGCCGACAGCCGCAGTCCTCACTAACAGAAATATATCCCAACAATTTCTGCTACAAAAAGGAACAAGGTAGGGATGCCCACTGTCCTTCTTGCCTTTCCTAATAGCCATCGACCCCCTGGATCGGAGGCTTATACACATGAAGGAAGTCAGAGGCATCAACATAAGGGGAATGCAATACTTGATAAACTTGTATGTGGATGACATCCTCTTGACGATGGAAAACCCTGAGGTAACACTACCCCATGTATTGTAGATACTCCAGGACTACACAGCGATTTCAGGGCTGAGGGTGAACAAGACAAAAACCACTCTGTCACCCCCTCACCCTCCATTGCACGTGAATGAATCAGCAGGACCTACAGGTTACATGGACTCCGGGTGGGTTCACGCACTTGGGAGTGAGAATGTCAGCCACTTGGAGACAGCTTATTGATGACAACTATGGCCCAGTCCTGGGTACCATAGAGGTTGAGCTGAGGAGATGGCAAACGATGCAACTCTCCATTAAGGGGTAGATAGCGGGAGTGTGGATATTCACACTTCCAAAAGTAGCTTATCTGTTCTGCAATCTACCAGTGGAAACGCCCCACAGAATGTTCAAAGGGCTGGATAAGATGATGTCAAACCTGCTATGGGAGGGTAAATCCCCAAGGTTCAGTAGCACAAAGCTCAGTGCTCACTGGGGGAAGGGTGGCCTAGAACTACCTTGGTTCTACAGCTATTGCATAGCATATAGAATGGCGCAAGCTACACAGTGGTTCCTGCCAGGTGGGGGAGCAGGACCAGCATGGGTCCAGCCAGAGAAGGACCTTATGTCCGCCCAATGGCCGGGGTCTCTCCTGGAGAGGAAAAGGCTCCCAGAGAGTACAACTTCCCCTGTGATACTGGAAACATGCAAAGCCTGGCAAAAGGGGATGGAACTTACTAAGACACCTGAGAAAGATCGAAGGCCACCACTGAGATACACATACCTCTGGGGCAACCCCAATATACAGATTGACGGCCGTAGCATCAGTTGGGGGGAATGGACAGGAAAAGAGATATTAACAATAGCAGCTCTATGGGAAGAAGCCACTGAAAAACTTTTGATCTTTCAGCACCTCCAAGAAAAATTTCAGCTTTCCAGGTAGGATTTCTGGAGGTATCTTCAGGTTAGGGAGGCAATCAGGGCCTATAAAGTTAAGAAGGGGTCAGGGAAAGGATGTGAATGGCTGGCACTACTGTACAAAGTGGGGGCACAAAAAGGGCTGGTGGGGAGGATATACAGAGCCCTCAGGGATGGCCAACCTAACACCAAGGAGAAATGTGGGGCACAATGGGGGCAGGACTTACATACCAACATTCCACTGACAGTGTGGAACAAGTGTGTGAAGGATGCCCATCTGATATATTCAGATGCGAGAAGCCGAGTGATTCAGCTAAAATTGCTAACATGTTGGTATCATACCCTTGCAGCCTTACACCGTATGGGTGTACTCCCACACTCACAATGCTGGAGATGTGGGGCACCAGAAGCTTACCTCCTGCACGTCATCTGAGAGTGTACCCACCTTAATGCTTTCTGGACAGGGGTGAAAGAGGATTGCTCCAAGGTCCTGCAGGAAGCTATCCCCAGGGTACCGACCCTTATAATACTAGGGGATACACCAAACCTGCACACTAGCCAACCCCGATCACATAGGTGGCTGTTAGCAGTGTTACTGGAAGCCAAGAAATCGATTCTAATGAAATGGCGACAGGTTACCACCCCTTCACTCCTGACCTGGCATATGGCAGTGGCCCATCTGGCTGTTTTCGAAAGGCTATCCTTTGATAGTAAGAACCAATTGAGGGCCTATCATAGGCACTGGGACCCCAATCTGAACTCTCACTTATGTACAGTTCCCCTACCTACACCTGGCAATCCTCCTCTGTAAGGAAACTATTCCCATGTCCCACTGGAAGATGCTATGTTGTAAAGTACTAAGCTTAGATTACTCTGTAGACTACACTCAAGGGAAAATATAAAATAAAAGAATATTCTTAACTCTGAGTTGGCTGCCGTACAGTGGCATCACATCTGATAGTTATTTGTTTTGTTCTTAGGTGTAGAAGGTTTTAGGGAAGGCACGCATACATGTGACTGGTCACTCTCTCTTTTAGGAGTTGATATACTGTATCTGAAGAAACTGTAATAGCCCTGTATTATGACTTTTTCTGTTTCTTATCCACTTGGATGGTATGTATACTGTTTAACATTGCTAATAATAAAATCTTATATGATACAAAAAAGGGATCAAGGCTATGGGGCCAGTTGGGATACATCCCAGAATATTAACAGAACTTAGAGAGGTGCTGGCTGCACCACTAATAGGCCGATTCAACAAATTGATAGAGACAGGGGTGGTTCCAGGGGACTAGAGGAGGTCAAATGTAGTCCTTCTCCACAAAAGTGGGAACAGGGAAGAGGCTGGCAACTACAGGCCAGTCAGCCTGACCTCAGTAGTGGGGAAATTAATGGAGTCACTGCTAAAGGAAAGGATTGTGATATTTCTTGAATCCAGCAGAGCACAGGATCCAAAGCAGTATGGATTCACAGCGGGAAGGTCTTGTCAAACAAATCTGATAGATTTCTTTGACTGGGTGACCAGGGAGGTAGATAGAGGAGGGGGTGGTGGATGTGGCCTACCTAGATTTCAGCAAGGCCTTCAACACCATCCCACATAGGAGGTTGATAAATATGTTGGGCAGCCTGGGAATGGGCCCAAAGGTGGTAAGCTGGGTCAGAAACTGGTTGAATGACAGGACACTGAGTATGGTGGTAAATGGCATTCAATCTGAGAAGAAGGGGATGACCAGTGGGGTGCCACAGGGATCCATGCTGGGGCCGGTCTTCTTTAAAGTCTTCATAAGCGACACTGCAGAGGGGCTAGAGGGGAAGGTATGCCTCTTTGCAGATGACACTAAGATCTTCAACAGGGTCAACACTCCGGGGGGGGTGGAAAAATGAGAAAGGACCTAAACATGCTTGAGGAGTGGTCGAGAGTGTGGCAGCTAAGATTCAATGCAAAGAAGTACAAAATCATGCACTTGGGGCACAGAAATCCAAGGGATGAGTACAGTATTGGAGGGGGGGACTGACGACCACCAGTCAAGAAAGGGACCTGGGGGTAATCATATCTGATGACCTAAAGGTAACCAAACAATAAAAGAAGGCTGTGGAGAGAGTCAGTGGGATGCTAGGGTACAGAAGGAGAGGTATCACTGACAGAAAAAAGGAGGCGGTTATGCCACTGTACAGATCACTAGTGAGACTTCATCTGAAGTACTGTGTCCAGTTCTGGAGGTCGCATCTCCAGACTGACATAGATAAAATAGAGGCAGTCCAGAGAAGGGCAATAAAAATGGTGCAAGGACCGCACCAAAAGTCATATGAGGAAAGACTAGAGGATGTGAATGTGTATTCCCTGGAGGAGAGGAGAGGAGAGAGGGAGCTGGGGAATATGATAGAGACATTCAAGTACATCAGGGGTATAAACAAGGTGTAGGAGGGTAGCATCTTTTAGAAAAGAAGGTGTACAAGAACAAAGGGGTATGATATGAGGCTAGAACGGGGGTAGGCTCAGTGGCATCGTGAGGAAGTACTTTTTCACAGAAAGAGTAGTGGATGCTTGGAACAGCCTCCCTGCGGAGGTGGTGGGGGCAAAAACAATAGGAGACTTCAAGAATGCATGGGACAGACATAAGAATACTCTTGCAATAGGGATGAGAGTGTAAACCGCAGATCAACTAGGGTCTGTGGTAATAATTTAGGTAGGAAAAAAGGTCAGACTAGGTGGGCCACACGGTCCTTATCGACCATCATCTTCTGTGTATCTGCGTATCTATGGCCTGGACTGGAGCTTGATCCCTGGTTGGAAAAAGTCTGAGCATCCACCTATGTAAGCGCCCGGAAATGAGGGGTTTTAACACACATATGTCACATCTGTAAAATAGGGGGATGCAAGTATTCTCTGAGTACTTGCATGGGGAATGCAAATATTTGGCTATTTGTTTTCCTTATACAGCAAAAAAAAAAAAGGTTAAGAAACATTTCCTTTAGTTGGTCAGGGTTAATATAATGGCCACAACCTACCCACCCACCCCACTCTGATCCTTCTGTCACCCTGACACTGGTGCTTCCGACTGACACTGATTTAACTCATTTCACCAATGCTGCCACCAGCCTGTTGTAAATTTATCACTGGGCTGTTCCCTTCTTGTCCCACATATGACTTTACTCACAGAACCAGGCCTCTAAATATCAAAACCCTCAATCGCTTCAGGCATCCTTGAGCCTGGTCCTTTAGTAGAAGCAGTCTGACTTTAACTTCAGTACATGCGCTTGGAGAGGGAATCCAGACCTTACCAATAAAATAAAGTACTAATACTTTTTAAAAACACTCTGCAAGGGGTCTCCTCATCCATGCAGTGGCAGAACTAGCTACTGCTTGGGACACCAATGACTCATATTCAGGAACAGGCCTGGGTTGTTGGGGACCAGGCCAGTGGAGGAGGGTTGTGCTCTCTTGTGGATGTTCTCCTCTGGGAGAGGGTCAGCAATGTTCTCCACTGCACTCCTCTTACCTGGGTGACCAAAGGTTGTGATGCAAGCTGGAAACACACTGGGGAGTGCAGGGATGTTGTGATGTTTGCACATGCATGCAGATTCTGCACTCATCAAGCATAGCCTTGCCGACAGCATCACTTTGAGGGGAAACAGAAAAAAACCTGGCCATGCAGGATAAAGTTTTGCTCCTTCCAGAGGCCCCACACTGCCAGCTGGGGCTCCTGTCTTCACCACACACAGAAGTCCAGAGGAGTTAAGAGTGAGCCCTGATGGCTCCACCATGAGGTTTGTGGTGAACTAACTGAGTGCTGACCACGAAGATCACCTATCTCAAGCAGGTGGACTGGTGAGACAAAGCTGTGGTTTGAATGGGGTTTGGTGGATGGAGGCACCCGGTAAGGAGAGGCAGTAGACATTTTAAAAGTTTGATGTCCAACAGGCTTTATTCGTACCATAGGGAAAGGTAGACACGGTCACAAGGGAAGAGGGGGACCAAACCAAACATGAACAGTAAATAACATTCTCTACTATCTCTAAAAGGTGCACCTCGGCCTAAGGCCACTATCTGTTAAGCTCTATACTATGCTTTCCCTATATGATCTAATGAACAAATTCAAAACCTCTATTACTCTATAATGATATGAGACAATCACTGCAGTGAACAATGGATACCAGTTGCAGGCCCCAAAGGGCCGGGTGGAGTAACCACTTCTCAGAGTTTATGGTGTTAATGGAAATCCAACTTTTCCTGCCGTCTTCGTGCCCACAGCTGAAGAATAGAGTAGCAATGGGGTAAGAGGGAGAATGGGTTCCTACTTAGTACCATGCTACACCTGTGTGAAAACCTAGGAGAGGTTGGGGGGGAATGTGAGAGATTTTTAAACAGACCCTGATTCTTCAGCCAACCCACTCTCTAAGGTTGCCAGAATACTTTAGCACAAGATGCTGAACTCTTCCCCGGCACAAACCCTCAACCAGGGCTGCCAAGGATAAAGGAACAATGACTTGGTGTTGAATCCACTTGAAAGGATTGCCAAGGGTGAAGATCTGTGGTCTTTTTCCCCAGCACAAACCCTCGACCAGGGCTGCCAATGATGAAGAAACAAAGGCTGGTTGTAGCTCCCTGGCACAAACCCTCAACCAGGGCTGCCAAGGATGAAGGAACAAGTACTTGGTGTTGAATCCACTTGCAAGGATTGCCAAGGATGAAGACATGTTGGAGCTTCTTTGGCGAAAGGTCCACCAGAGGACCACCAAGATCAAGCTGAATCCCAGAGGACAACACGGTGCAAGCAAGGCAAGACAAGCTGAAAGAGTAGGATGCAGTACGAAGATCAGAGCCCTGTACTGTCCAGAACCAGAAAACAACAAATCAGCGGATGTAGACACACACCTGGCCACATCAGACTCGACTATTGGCGAATAACTGGGAGTGGCGAATAAGGCTTCTTCCAGGACGTTCCACTTCCAAGCTGACCAAACCAAAAGGAAACCAGGAGCCGGCGGTCACAAGTCACACAGGGTGGCATTGGTTTTGACCAACGGCGGATGACGGGGAAGGGGTTGCTGTGAAGTTCTATGCTGGCTGGAGACTGCTTTGGTGAAGAATCAGCTGTAACAACCCCACCAGGGGTGTTGCAGCAGAAGATTAAGTCCATGTACATTCAGTTGGCACTAAGAACACTAGTAAATACACATTTCACTGCACCAAGGTGTTTAGTTGTTTCTGGGGCAATTTGCCAGGAGTAGGGGCAAATTTCTGGAATCCAGGGCAATTGTTCATAGCAGGGGCAATTTGCCTGGAGCAGGGACAGATTGCCGGAATCCAGGGCAATTGTTCGTAGCAGGGGCAAATTGCTGGAATCCAGGGCAATTGTTTGTAGCAGGGGCAGTTTGCCTGAAGCAGGGGCAAATTGCTGGAATCTGGGGCAATCATTTGTAGAAGGGGCAAATAACTACAATCCTAATATAATGTAGTCTTGGTACTTGGCAATCAGCACAACATTTCAGATACTAGTTAATACACAGTTTCATCAGCGGACAGTCACTAGATGGCAGTTGTGTGCTAAGCACCCCATTTTGCTGACCCTCCACTTGTGGGTCCCTTCGGGGACTTGGATCTGGCTACCCCTGCCACACCTCAGGATGAATGTCCTTCTGTTCCCCGAGCCTTTCTTGCCCCTTCCCTCTTGGATTGCTGGAGACCGAAGGGGCAGCTGTGTCCCTGCCACTACTGTGAGGCTTTACCCTTTATGGCTATCTGGCCTATGCTGCTGAGCCTTCTCTCTCTGTGTGGGTGTTGCTACCCCCCCCCTTCTGACTGGGACCTTAACCCTTCCGAGTCCTTGGATTTTCTTTTCTTCTCTGCCCTTTCAATCCCCTTTTCAAACCTGGGCCTATCTCGTTGCCCTTTTTATCTCGGACCCTTTCCCTACGGACCTTGCTTCTGTAGGTCCCTCTTAGCTGTGGGCCTTGTCTGCTGGGCCCCTTACAATATGTAGGGCCTTTGCCACACTTCTGCCCTTCGTGGGCCTACTGACTGGACCCCTTTAATTCTGTAGGGTCTTCACTACCCTTTTAAATTCTTTGGGCTGGACAGTGCCCCTTTAATTCTTTAGGTCTGACCAGGCCTTTCTTGCAGTCAGTTCTCCTTGCCTGCCTCAGTGCCGCCCCCTTAATAAATATTCATTTTCCTCCCCACTTAGGCCTATAGGCAGGTCACTCCCCATGGGCATTGTTTGCCCAGAACAATTATTCAAATTCAGGGCCTTAACCCACCCCTGTCAGCTCTCATCCATCTCCCTGAAGCGCCCAGAGTGCTTTAAAATTATTTATTTTTTTTCCTTTTATTAAATTAAACTTCAGGTGGTCCGCACTGAGCTGATGATGTGGCCGCTGACTCACTGCCCTGGCCAGGGATGAAGGAAGCTGCTGGGAGGAGGAAGGGAGGATCTCTGACAGAAGGAGGGTGGGAGAGGTAAACCGGCATAGGAGGAAGCAGGCAGTGCGATGGACTGCAGGGGACCTTGAGGGTCTTTGCAATGCTCAATGTTTTTTTTGAAGATGCGGCTGTTCCTATGCCGCCAACAAGGGACTGGACACTTCACAGAACATATAAAAAAAAACGCGGCTAACCTGAGCCCACACCGCCGCAGGGAACCGGGTCCCTCACTTTTTTTTGGCGGCAACGACTGCCGGACTCAACCACACAACAGGGCGCACCACAGAAGCAGCCAATGTTGGGGTCTTCTCTGGCTAGACGAGGGGGGGACACTGTGGAGCCAACAGGATCGGCTACACAACACCTTAGGTAAGCCGCAGTCCCTGTTGCACTCCTGTGACCCTCTCTACTCCACAGCCCAGCTCGATTTGCTGAGGAAACAGCAGTTCTCCCTTTGAAAAGGCTTGGGTTCTGATTCTAGAACCCCGAGCCCGTGCCCAGACCAACGGCCATGAATTTTGAAATGGGCACCATGCATCGGCCAGGGACAGTGGTCCCAGTGCGTGGGTGCCCACTTTCGTGCTGCCTGCACGGGGGATGGAGCAAGCAGGCAGCAGAGAGATAAGAGAAAACTTTATTTTTATTTTTTTACAAATGTGCCCTGCCTGACGATTCTCTTGGGGGGACACTATGAGGGCTCAAGAACACAGCCCCTCATGCCCCACAACACCACTAGGACCCCTGGGGCAGTCTATACCCTACTAATCTTTGCTGTGGTGCCCCATTTCTTTTACCTCTTACTTTGGGGCACTACAAATTCGGGCCCACCTAAAAATATATGTCCCCATATATATATATATATATATATATATATATATATATATATACATATAAACATTTCTTACTTATTACTTCCATAGCATTTATAACATTTCTAACACGTTAACATTTCATTTAGATCTCTATGGAACCTTACTTTAGTTAAAACACTCTTAAAACATCTATAACTTCCAGTAGAAACCTTCTTATTTGCTAGACTTAAGTGACAGTGTCTTCTAATTACTATTTTAGGGACTATCTATAAAAGGAAGGTGCTACTTGAAGGGTTTCCAGTACGTTTCTCCTAGGAGGGATACCAAAAGTGGATCTCTGTGATCTACAAGGCTGAAAAACTACTGGTTCTACAGGAATATGCTCTGGTTCTAAAAGACTATCTGCTGGTTCTAGTAAATCGGGAGGTTCTAGATTTACTACTGGTTCAGCTAAAGGGTGATTAACTGAACGTACATGGGAGGACCTAACCCAGAAATCCATACACCATTTTGTCGGTGATTTCAGTTCTATCAATTTGTGGGTAGGGTTCTCCTGCCTCTCCTCTGGCATAAAGTCCCTCATAGTCTCGGTTGAAGCACTGTCTCTGAAGGTACAAGGTTTAAGAAGATTTTGATGCACTATTTTCATGCCACTACCAGTTTCCTTTCGAATCTTGTACACGGGTAAGTCAGGGTAGGGGGTTTCAACATTAAGAAAAGGTTCTGTTTCCCATCTGGTAGCTAACTTGTGACATTTCTGTGTCCTTCTTAGCAATACACATTCTCCAATATGCAGTGGGGTCGCATTGGCTTTAGCATCATATGTCATCTTTTGCTTTTGTCGCACCTGATCCATGCGTTGGCTTACAATCTGACCAGCTTCCTGCAATCTTTTGCTATGTTCTTGTACCCAGTCTGTAACAGGTGGTTCATCTGGTTGGACTTCAAGCAATGGATCCATGGGGAGTCTACCATGGTGACCAAACATCAGGTAGTACAGGGTATATCCAGTCGAACAGTGGACAGTGTTATTATACAAGTAGGTGAGTTCTGAGAGTAAGGATGGCCAATACTGATGCTTACATTCAGGTAGGGCTCTTAACATTCCCAAGAATGTCTGATTTGTTCTTTCACATAGTCCATTGCACTGAGGGTGATAGGCAGTAGTTTTTACTTTGTGACTGCCATACAGGGCACAGAGTTCTTTAAAGAGCTGTGATTCAAAAGTAAATCCCTGATCAGTCAAGATCTTGGTTAGATGTCCATATGGGCAAACAAAGAGTTTCAAGAATGTTTCAGCTGTGGTTCGGGTAGACAGATCTTTGACAGCACTGACAACCATGAATTTGGAGTAATGGTCCACCATTGTCTGGACATATTCTTGACCATTAGCACTGGGTTCTAACTTGAAATGATCTAAAGCGACTAATTCTAGAGGTGCTTTGCTGACTATGGGATGGAGGGGAGCACGCTGATTGCCTTTGTTTGAATGTTTTAAACTACATGCCAGGCATTCTTCACATCATTTTATGACATCCACTCTCATTCTGATCCAATAAAATCTCTTCTGAATGATGGCCTCTGTCTTTTTGTGACTGAAATGTCCAGAGTGATCATGATAGGCTTCAAGTACCACTGGCGCACTTCCTCTGGGAACAATCGTCTGAGAGATCGCATAGTGGGTAGTCAGATCTCAGCTTAGTTGAATGAGTCTAGAGTTCTTCATGATCAGGTGGGTTCTATGCTGCCACAGCTTCACTGCTTCAGGATCCATCCTTCTACATTCTTGGGGTGTCAGACTCTCACCTGTCGAGATATAAGTCTTTATCTGTTTGACCTCTGGGTCTTGGTCCTGTAACTGCACCCATAAATTGTTTTGTTCTGCAGATTTGTCTGAAAGTTCAGGTTCTTGCTCCACCTCTGTACCCACAACTGAACTGGTTTGAAAACAGGCCTGTACTATCTCTGTCGGTACCCAAAGGAAAGGTGGCTTCCCCACATTTTCAAAAAGCATATCATCAGTCTCTCTTTCTGTTTGGGTTGGTACTCTAGATAGTGATTCTGCATTGGCATTGGACCTGCCTGACCAATATTTTATGGAGAACTGGTAATTAGCCAACCTTGATGCCAATCTCTGTTCAAGAGCTTCCAACTCTGCCATATTTAGATGTGCCAGCGGATTATTGTCTGTGTAAATGATGAAGGGAGTGGCTCCTAAGTAATGCCTGAATTTTTCATCGACTGCCCAGACCAAGGCCAAAAATTCCAACTTGAATGAGCTGCAGTGGGCATCATTCCCTTCTGACCCTCTCAGACCACGGCTTGCATATGCTATCACACGCTCGATGCCTTCTTGCTGTTGCGCCAGCACTGTGCCCAGTCCTTTATTGCTCATATCTGTGTATCGCCAGAATGGTTTGGAGTAGTCGGGGTACACTAGTACAGGTGCTTGAGTTAGAATCTGCCTCAACCTGTCGAAAGGCTGTTGCTGCTCTGTGGCCCACTTGACCAGCTGATTTTTGGGTATTTGCCCTGCTTTTGTTTCTCAGAGAAGTTCATTTAGTGGCAAAGCTATCTTGGAGAAATCTTTAACAAACCACTGATGGTAACCAATGAAACCCAGGAATCTTCTGACATCCTGCACTGTTACAGGGACTGGCCATTCCTGCACAGCTTTCAGCTTTTCAGGGACAGTCTACACATCAGTGGCAAACACTATGTGGCCCAGGTGGTTCACTTGAGATTGCAGAAAATGGCACTTGGAGGATTTTACTTTCAGACTGTACTGTGTCAGTAGAGCAAAGACTTCATCTAGATGCAACAGATATTCTTGGTGGTTCTTAGAATATATAATAATGTCATCCAGGTAAAACAACAAAATGTCAAAGTTTTGACTTCCCAAACAGCGTTCCACTAGTTGTTGAAAAGTTCCTGGGGCATTACATAGGCCAAAGGGCATGTGAGTGAATTCAAACAGGCCCATGGGTGTTATAAAGATGGTTTTCTCTTGATCCTCTGGAGCCATGGGCACTTGTCAATACCCACTGGTCAAGTTGAAAGTGGAGAATATTGTGGCAGACTGTAGGGCTGTAAGAGAGTCCTCAATTCTGGGTAAGGGGTAAGCGTCTTTGTGAGTGACATTGTTCAGTTTTCAGTAATCTACACAGAATCGAATCTTCCCATCTTTCTTTTTGACCAGGACAATGAGAGCAGCCCAAGGACTGTGACTTTCCTTGATGACTTTGGCTTCTTTCATTTCTCGAATCATCTCCTTCACAGGCTGGTACATGGCCTGGGGAATTGGTCTGAATATTTCTCTTATCGGCGGGTGCTGATTGGTAGGGATGTGGTGCTGCACCTCTCAGCTAACCCGAAATCTAGTGGATGTCAACTGAAAGCCTCTTATTTTTTTTGATTCATATTTTTCTCCCCGAGGCTCCGATCAGTGTTAACATCCCAACCGACCCCCTAGCCCTGACACCTGACATCAGGTCGTCCTCCTCATTACCCCCACGGATTACCCCCCGTGGTGGGGTGGTGAGGAGCTACCCAGCTGAACCCACCGGAGCAGGATCCAGATGAGGAGGTGCCATTCAGGTCGGGCAGTGGGGGTCAGAAGCTCATGCTGCCTGACCCGGAATCGATTTTCCTATTTTCCTCCTTGGCCAGGTGCGGCATGCAATGACATCTAGATGCGTGAGCCGACGTCTCCCGTACTCTGCCCCCACTTGCTACACCACTCTAGTGGTTCCCCCTGGTCATCACCAGGGGCCGCTACAGAGCGATGGGACCCTGGATCCCTCCCTGGGATAGGAGAGCAGTCCTCCAGATGCTCCATCCTATCCCTCCCCTGCCGACCCCTGGCAGCCCGGACTCGCGTCCGAACCTGGGTCACCAGCGTGGCACAAGGTGTGGCACCCAGCACCTTAACCCTCAGTGCCACTGGGCCTCTGGCAACTGAAAGCCTCTTGATTCTTTATCACTATTTGGATGACATCTGCCCTTTGCTATTCGGTAGTCTCGGGGGTACCCAGGTTGATCTCCCGTATCCATGATGGTACACTGGGGTCAAAATGATTTTTAATTCTCTTCCACCCTGATAACTGGTGTTCTTTGGTCCTTCTGGATCTGATCTTCCAGTTCTAAAATGTCCTGGAGAGACACAGTGTGTAACTGGGCCAACGGCTGGTTGCATTGGAGTTGTACGTCGTGATTCCTGTAATTGACTACCCAGACAGGGATCCTTCCCTTCGTGACCATAGCAACACTTCTGGCAACCAGTATGGGTTCTTCTTTCTTGTTAGGGTAGGGTTCAACCAGGGCATCATAGTCCTGACCATGAGGGCCCACCCTAGCCTTACACCACAAGGTGGTCTCCATTCCTGGTTTCAGAGTAATAGGTTGGGCGTCAGACACTCGTCCCTTTCCAATCTCACCAGTTGTACTCACAAAGCGTTGATGGCACTGAAGAAGATGGATCTTTTTTCTACACAAGGAGATCTTTTTGTTTGGGTCTGCAGGATCTACACCAAACCCTCAAAGCAGTGCTGGAGAAAGTTCATTCCGAGAATGAGTGGTGGCAAGTTGTCGCTCTCTGTGTCACAGTCTTGTACATTCTTTCCCAGCTGGATGCTCATTTCCAAATACTCTAGATACAGAACCTTGGCTCCATTACTAATGATCAAAGTAATCCAAGACTTTGGAGGTGGCTGAAGGACTTCCATTGTCCAATGTTGCCGGAAATATTGTCCTTGTGTGGTCGTAACCTGGGACCCTGTATCCAACAATGTCATCAGTTCTACTCCATCTACTCTGACTGGAATGGTCAGACTCCTGCCAATGAAACAAGATCGATCCATTACTGTGGGTGGACCTGATCGACCACTCTTTGAGGTTCGGCTCCCATCCCCGAAGACTCCCTGTTTAACGTCACTGCATGTTCTGAAGGCTGCTGGCATTGCCTCTTGATATGGACACTGATACCACATCTTCAGCAAATTGGTCTTCCTTGACTGTCGAACTGGTCAATCAAACACCTTCCTTCTCCCCTTCCGGGTCGGGACTGAGGGTCATCGAACCTCCTTCCTTGTTCGATCTGAATCCGGGGTGTGTCTCTTCTCCAATCTTCTATAAGTCCTTTTACTTCTTGACAGACCTCTGTCATTTTCTGCATCAGGGTAGCTATCTGTTCCGCTAATTCTGAGTTAAGCTGGGGTTGGTTGCAGTGGAATGGACTGGCACCTGAGCCATCTGACCGCACAAGGGTTGGAGTCTGAGAGATAACCCAGGTACCCACCTGTCGTTTCTCGACCGCATGCCCTTTCTTCACTGTACAGTCCCTCACTCAGTGGTCGCCTGCACCATGGGTCTTCTCATACCAATCCTTCCATTGGATACCCTGGCTTTGCTGCACCTAGAGGTGTCGCCATTTGGGGGTTGGTCACTATGTCTTCTCCCACTCGATCTGGTCCTAATATCTTGATGGCTTTCTCTTTAAAGTCCAAGAAATTTGCTTCAGGATCTTGGAGCTGTAACCTATGGAGCTCCTCCCTCAGAGTTTCATTATGGGCCCTTTCCACAAATTTTTCTGTTAAGACGTGATCTGGATCCGTAATCTCTCTGGCATCCACTCTCTCAATTGCCCTCAATAGTTCTGAAGACTCAGTGCATACTCTCTGAGAGTTTCTTGAAGCCTCTGGGTACGTGAGAAGAATTTCATCTTCAAACTGGATACCGGGTGAGTATCAAATATCTGTTGCAATCTTTGCAGTATCTGATCGGCCGTGGTCTTTGCACCTGCAGGCCAGGACTGAACTTCTCTGTGGGCAGCACCTTCAAGTCATCCAATGAAATATTTGCAGAAAAGGCTTCGAGGACATACAACTCATAAGAGAAACACGTAGTATAAAAAGCTTTATTTTACAAAACTCCTAACATGTTTCGGACTGCTCCCCCAGTCCTTTATCAAAGGAAATAAAAAAACAAATGTCAGAGAACACCATATATAACACACAATTGATTCAGGTGTATTCCATCAGAACAATGAATATTTAACTAAACCATCAAACTAATTGTAATCCTCCAGAGAGACCTTCATTCAATTAAATTAAATATTTTAAACATCTTCATGTCTAATACAATAGAACACTAAACGGGGGGGGGGGGAGTTTAACAAGATAGTCAGAACATATGATTCATGCTGATCAGACATGACCAAAATTAACTGCGGTCCTTTAAATATGGATAAACCTCTAAGGGGCCATTTAGCCCCGGACTTTTGTTAGCTTTTAAGGTTAAGATCCAGTAATTTTCTCTTCTTAGTACTAGATCATTATAATCTCCACCTCTCCACCTATTTATATAGGAACCCGAGAGGTGGAGATTATAATAATCTAGTACTAAGAATAACTATTATCTTGTTAAACTCCCCCCCCTCTGTTTAGTGTTCCCTTTTTAGTCTCTGAGGTTTTAGTTTTGTGTATTTTTACATTTTCATAATCTAGTCCTGGAAGAAGTAGTATAATACTACATTGTTATATGCATTTTTTGTTTTATTGTATTAGACATGAAGATGTTTAAAATATTTAATATAATTGAATGAAGAGGGGACCAAACCAAACATGAACAGTAAATAACATTCTCTACTATCTTTAAGAGGTGCATCTCAGCCTAAGGCCACTATCTATTAGGCTCTATACTATACTTTCTCTAAATGATCTAATAAACAAATTCAAAACATCTATTACTCTATAATGATATGAGACAATCACTACAGTGAACAATGGATACCAGTTGCAGACCCTGAAGGGCCGGGTGGAGTAACCACCTCTGAGTTTATGGTGTTAAAGGTAGTCCAACTTTTCCTGCCATCTTCATGCGCACAGCTGAAGAATGGAGTAGCAATGGGGTAAGAGAGAGAATGGGTTCCTACTTGGTACCAAGCTACACCTGTGTGAATACCTAGGAGAGGTTGGGGGGGGTGTGAGAGATTTTTAAACAGACCCTGATTCTTCAGCTAACCCACTCTCTAAGGTTGTCAGAATACTTTAGCACAAGATGCTGAACTCTTCCCCAGCACAAACCCTCGATCAGGGCTGCCAAGGATGAAGGAACAAGTATTTGACGTTGAATCCACTTGCAAAGACTGCTAAGGATGAAGGCACGTTGGAGCTTCTTTGGTGAAAAGGTCCACTGGAGGACCACCAAGATCAAGTTGAATCCCAGAGGACAACACGGGGGCAAGCAAGGCAAGACAAGCAGGAAGGGTAAGATGCAGGATGAAGATCAGAGCCCTGTACTGTCCAGAACCAGAAAACAACAAACCAGCGGACACGGACACACACCTGGCCACGTCAGACTCGACTAGCGGTGAATAACTGGGTATGGCAGATGAGGTTTCTTCCAGGACATTCCACTTCCAGGCTGACCAAGCCACCAGGAAACCAGGACCCGGCGGTCGCGAGTCACACAGGGTGGCGTTGGTTTCGACCAATGGCGGATGACAGGGAAGGGGTTGCTATGAAGTTCTTCGCTGGCTGGAGACTGCTTCGGTGAAGAATCAGCTGCAAACAACCACAACAGGGGTGTTGCGGCAGAAGATTGAGTCAGTGTACATTCAGTTGGCACTAAGAACACTAGTAAATACACCTTTCACTGCACCAAGGTGTTTAGTCGTTGCTGGGGCAATTCGTCAGGAGAAGGGGCAAATTGCTGGAATCTGGGGCAATTGTTTGTAGCAGAGGCAAATTGCTGGAATCTGGGGCAATTGTTCATAGCAGGGGGTAATTTGCCTGGACCAGGGACTAATTGCTGGAATCTGGGGCAATTGATCGTAGCTGGGACAATTTGCCTGGAGTAGGGGTAAATTGTTGGAATCCAGGGCAATTTTTCATAGCAGGGGCAATTTGCCTGAAGTAGGGACAAATTGCTGGAATCTGGGGCAATTGTTTGTAGCAGAGGCAATTTGCCTGGAGCAGGGGCAAATTGCTGGAATCGGGGCAGTTGTTCATTGCAAGGGCAATTTGCCTGGAGCAGGGACAAATTGCTGGCATCCAGGGCAATCATTTGTAGCAGGGGCAAATAACCACAATCCTAGTATAATACAGTCTTGTTACTTGGCAATCACACAACATTTCAGATACTAGTCAGTACACAGTTTCATCAGCTGACAGTCACTAGATGTCAGTTGTGTGCTAAGCACCCACTTTTGCTGACCCTCCACCTTGTAGGTCCCTTTGGGCACTTGGATCTGGCTACCCCTGCCACACCTCAGGATGAATGTCCTTCTATTCCCTGAGCCTTCATTGCCCGTACCCACTGGGCTTGCTGGAGATCGAAGGGGTGGCTGTGTCCCTGTCACTACTGTGGGACTTTACCTTTTATGGCCATCTGGCCTATGATGTTGAGCCCTCTCTCTCTCTGTGGGTCTTGCTACCCCCTTCTGACTGGGGCCTTACCCCTTCCGAGTCCTTGGATTTTCTTTTCTTCTTTGCTTCTTCAATCCCCTTTTCAAACCTGGGCCTATCTCGTTGCCCTTTTTATCTCTGGGCCCCTTTTCCCTATGGGCCTTGCTTTTCTAGGTCCCTCTTAGCTGTGGACCTTGTCTGCTGGGCACCTTACAATACATAGGGCCTTTGCCACCCTTCTGCCCTTCGTGGACCTACCGACTGGACCCCTTTAATTCTTTAGGGCCTTCGCTACCCTTTTAAATTCTTCAGGCTGGATAGTGCCCCTTTAATTCTTTAGGCCTGACCAGGCCTTTCTGGCAGTCAGTTCTCCTTGCCCGCCTCAGCACCGACCCCTTAACGAATAATTATTTTTCTCCCCACCTAGGCCTATAGGCAGGCCACTCCCCGTGGGCATTGCTTGCCCAGAATAATTGTTCAAATTTGGGGCCTTATCCCACCCCCTCTCAGCTCTTGGCCATCTCTCTGAAGTGCCCAGAGCGCTTTAAAACATTTTTTTTTTCTTTTTATTAAAATAAACTTCATGCGGTCTGCACTGAGCTGGTGGTGTGGCCGCCGACTCACTACCCCAGTCCAGGGTGAAGGAAGCTGCTAGGAGGAGGGAGGATCTCTGATAGAGGGAGGAGAAAACTGGCACAGGAGGCAGCAGGCAGTGCGATGGACGGCAGGGGGCCTCACAGGTCTTTGCAACTCCCAACAGCTCTTTTGAAGATGCGACTCTTCCTATGCCACCAACGAGGGACTGGACACTTCACAGAACATATAAAAAACAAATGGGGCTAAACTAAGCCCACATCGCTGCAGGGAACCGGGTCCTTCACTTTTTTGTTTGGCGTCGATGACCGCCGGACTCGACCGCACAACAGGGCACATCACAGGAGCAGCAGACATTGGGGTCTTCACTGGCTGGAGGAGGGGGAACACTGTGGAGTCAACAGGACTGGCTACACAACACCTCAGGTAAGCTGCAGTCCCTGTTGCACTCCTGTGATCCTCTCAGCCCAGTTCGATCTGCTGAGGAAACGGCAGTTCTCCCTATGAAAAGGCACTCAGGGTTCTGATTCTAGAACTCCGAGCCCATGCCCAAACCAATGACCATGAATTTTGAAAGGGGCACTACGTGCCGACCAGGGACAATCGGCCCAGCACGTGGGTGCCCACTCTCATGCTGCCTGCTCTGGGAAGGGGGGGTGGAATGGAGCGAGCAGGCAGCAGATAGACAAGAGAAAACTATTTTTAATTTTTTTTAACAAATGTGCCCTGCCTGACGATTCTCTGGGGGGTGGGAACACTATGAGGGCTCCAAAATACAGCCCCTCATGCCTCACAACACCACCGGGACCCCTGAGGCAGTCTCTACCCCACTAATTTTTACTGTGGTGCCCCATTTCCTTTACGCCTTACTTTGGGGCACTACAGGTGTAAGCCGTAAAGTTCAGGAAACAGGGTTAAGTTGATAAAGGGTGATGGGACTGTGGAGGAGCCAGCAGAAGGGGCATGCCAAGGTTGTAGGGGCAAAAAGGAGAAAAAAAAAACTCTGCACAGTCACAGAGGAATTAAATATAAAATATGTAATGTCTACAGAAGGTACACGATGTCAAACAACAAATGGAGATGTAACCCCCCTGCAAATGGGGGTTCCCAAAAGACTTCCAGGAGCTTGCTTGAATGCTCCAAGCCTGAATGGTGTTTGGCGTTTAAGCCATTTATCAATGAGTGTTTTTAGAACCTCTGGTACTGTCTCTTTAAGAGCTGTCTGCTTGCAGACATAATTAGTTTGTATGGGGGACTGTGTGTTTCTTTGATTGAGTACCACTCAAGCTGCTGCCAATTCACTCCATTTTTGCAGTCACTAGGAGTGCAAAGGGAACCTATCTGAAAGATGTAACTGTTTGCCAGAAACCATTTAGAGTGATAATGAAATTACAGTTTGTCTAACCTGCTTTCTTTTGCAGTCAGAACAGTGTCTGCCTAGTTCCCCATTCTGGTTTTGAACTGCTGAACTGGACCAATCAGTGTGGGGTAAGCTAGCTCTAAAATGGTGCCTTGGACGAATCAGAACTTGGACTCATAATCTGAGCCAGCCACAAGAGGATTGTATGGGCAGTGACTCTGGGAGATGTAGTTTAGACTTCAGTGCCTTTTGGACCAACAGCAGCAGCCTATTGTGAGTGACAGCCAATCCAGTCAAGAACTGGGAGGAACTCAAAGGAAGTGCCAGTTTTGTCGGTTGGAGTTTCAGTTGAGCTTTGGCAGTGAAGAAGGAAGGAGCCCTGTGCTTTTCAGTGTGCAGTTTTAGTCAAAAAAGCGTGTGTAAGGCCCAGAGTTCGGTCTGCAGCTTGTGTAACTGCTTGTTAGGACTGAATCCGTCCTGTGAAAAGAATCAAAGGATCTCTGAAGAGTAGAAACCAGCTCACCCTGTAGAAGACTGGAGAAATTATTGAATTGCACTCGGTCTGTCAGGAACTGAATCTGCTGTGTGTTCTCCGGGTATTGTGCAGTAATTGCGATCGGGATAGAGAAGCAGCCTGCCTGGTATAGTACTTTTTTTTTACCATATAAATGTGTGAAGAGTCTCTTTGAGCTCAAGAGTAGCCCTGCTGATATTGAAGGACCCTATCTTATTTGGAGGTCATGAGTACTAATTCAGGGTCGCTCCCTGTTGAATTGCCACATTAAATCCAAATGGAATTACTGTACTGCTGACTGTTTAATTTTCCTTTTCTCTGTGGAAAGGGCCCTACCAGCTGCCACGGTTTGGACTAGCCACTAGGGCTTGGGTACCCAGGGACAGTAACTGATAGGGATAGGCCTGTGCACAGAGCCATAAATGAATTATTAGAGTGATAAGCTAATTAACCTGATTTCCCCTGTCCTTGTTATATCCCCTAAATAAATCAGAGCTGCTTGTTTCAGCAAAGTTATACTGCCTGAGGTATTTGTCTATGTTAAAGTACTGTACTGTGATTGTTGCACTGTATCTCATTTCACAGGAGGTCCCAGTGCCGAACCAATCCTGGGGGTAAGTGTATACTGTGAAGGTAATTCTGATATATTGTGTGGGCCACTAGTGGGAAGAAAGGGGGGTTGCAGTGTCCCAGAGGGCTGTGACCAAGTAAGTTTAACTATTGCAAACCCTGACCTCTGGGTGGAGGCACCCACCATTGGATCCAGGCCCCTCAACCTGGTAGTGGCAAATCAGGCAGGGGTAGTAGCCCCTGGGATAGCGCCATCTAGGGGTTACATCTTGGAGGCTCACCGCTGGGATTGTGTGTCCTCTAGTGGCCATATTTACGAACCACTGTTAAGAAAAAATGGGTACCCCAACAGAAGTGGCTGTGCACCAGCTGGTGGAGTGGTGTACTGGGGAGGAGATCGACCCCCAAAATGCTATGCTTATCCTGGACATCCCCTGGGTATCAATCCGGACACTGGCAGGAGTACTTTCCAAGGTGGAAGGTTTACAAAACCCTGTGGTGGTGGGTTGGCATGCTAATCTGCTCACCCACACTTTCCCGGCCCTAGTAGAGTTTAAGGATCCCATAGATAGCTCCAAAGTGCCACAGACCATTACCCCAGAGGGAGCCCTCACTGCTTGGAGAGTGATAACTAAGGACAGTAAAGACCCGGGGGGGAATCAGCCCCCACCACTATCTGAAACTTTTGAGGAGAAGTTTGCTAAATGGTTGCTGGGAGAAGGGAAAACTGTGGAGGACTTGAAGAAACTATTCTTGCCACCTGGGGGTGTTCCTCCCCCAACACCCTCTCCTGCTCCAGTGCCCGTAATGGTGGCTGAACCAATGCAGACTCCTATTTCTGCACCTGCCATTAGTCACGACTCTTACCGAAGGTTGAGGATCTTCTCTGGCACCCTCCCCCCCCCCAAGGGGAGGATGACTGGGAGACCTGGATAGACTATGTTGCCCCCCAAGTGCTAGAATGGCAATGCTCGGAAGGCGAAAAGTGAAAGAGGGTTAGTGAGAGCCTCCGAGGTCCTGCCCTGGCTACCATCTGTGCTAAACGGGCCAGTAACCCTGAAGCGACTGCACAGGCCTATCTTGAGGCCTTGGAGAATGTGTATGGGAGCCCAGATTCTGATGAGGACCTATGGTGGAGAGTAAGAAATGCACAACAGTACCAAGGGAGTTGTTGTCTGTGTATGTCTCGGCTGGAAAAATTGTTGCAAGAATGCCTCAGAAAGGGTAGTTTGCCAGCGATTGAACTGGACCGAACCAGACTGGACAGAATCCTTAAGTCTGCCCCTTCTCAGAACTGCTGTTGCTTCAGTTACGCCTGCAAATCGACTGGAATCCCCACCCTCCTATGATGAGTTAATGAGAGAAATTCGAGGAGTTGAGAAAAGCGACCTCGGAGGGACCTGCACCAACAGCTGTGGCTACGACCAGTGACTGAGGTGACCCATCAAGTGAAGTTCAGGGGCAGAGGTTGACAGTCAATGAGTGCTCTGACAAGGAAAAGATATGCCACAATGGGCGAACTGTTGAGAGAGATCCGGAATACAAAACAGTCCCTTTATGAAGGCCACGCCTGCAAGTCGGGCCCTGACCTATATCCGACTGCATCTGCTATGGGGTGGGGTACCCACCCATGTATCTCCTGCTGATAACAGCTCCAAACTCAATTCCTTGACCATGGAAGTGGAGAAACTGACGAGATGTCTCCAAATGCTTATCACACCGCAGACAGAGATGGCACAGGTTTCCAGTTAGTAATACCCCGCCTGGCTCCCAGTGTGGCGTCTCGGCCAGCTCAAACTCCAGAAAGTATGTTTTGCTATAATTGTGGGAAAGATGGGCACATGAAAAGGAATGCCAGTCCCCAAAGACACTGACAAAGTTGCATATAGGCTACAAGGAGAGCTTGGAGAACAAATCAGTGGTTAAGAGGTGCACGACATGATCCCAGTGAGGGCACCAAAATGCTAATTCACGTCCTTTTGGCAAAGGTCAGTTGCCCAGGCCCCCACTACCGCCTCTCCAGACTGGTCCAGAATAGTGGGTCCCTCCATGGAGACCACTGTAAAGGTGAATGGAGTGTCTACAAGAGCTGTATTAGACAGTGGCTCCCAAGTGACAATTATGTTACAGGATTGGTATCAGAAGCATTTGTCAGACGTACCCTTACAACCATTAGAAGGACTGCATGTATGGGGGTTAAGTGAGAAGGCCTACCCCTATTCGGGTATATCCGAATTTGGCTGTCTTTCCCCACCTCCGTGGCTGGAGTGGCCGAACAAGTAGAGACCCTAGCCTTAGTGTGTCCCCCACTGGACTGTATGATGATGTCCCTTTGTTGATTGGAACAAATGCTCATATGTTCGGAAGGCTGGCACAGTTGTGTTATGAAAAACAGGGGTCAAAGAAGAGCTTTAAGAGTTCCGGCTTTAATTAAGAAGGCCTATGAGGCACAGAGAGATGCTGAAAAACAGAACCAGAGGAACCGGTCGAATTGTATGGAAGAAGGATCCTGAGTCTCTGATCCTTGCTCCAAATTTCCAGTGTACCTTACAGGGAGAGGTCCGTATCAGAAAGGATGTTAAGAATAAAATATTAATGTTGGATGCACCAGGCGATGGAAAATTGCCAGAGGGACTGCTGGTCAAGCCTATATTTTGCCGCTAGAGCCCATGCTTATGCCAGAAGGGTAATGGTCCAAGTTCATAATGTGTCTGAAAGAGACATTCGAGTAAACAGAGGTTGCATCCTGGCTAATGTGCATTGTGCAGACACTGCAGTGCTACCCAGCAGCAAGAGTTCAAGGAAGAATGACAGAGTAACGCCTGACTTGTTTGATTTCAGCGACTCCGCTGCCAGCTGAATGGAAAGTGAGGATCAGTGAGAAGCTTGCCCAGAGAGACCAGGTGTTTTCTTTAAAGGAATGGGATGTAGGATGCGTGCAAGGAGCTGAGCACAATATCCGGCTGCATGACGAAACCATTTTGTGAGAGGTCTCGGCGCCTGGCACCTGCTGACATAGATGATGTGAGGCAGCATCTGCAAGAGATGTTAGCTGCTGGTGTAATACAAGAATCCAGAAGCCTTATGCTTCCCCCATTGTGGTAGTGAGGAAAAAGAATGGAACAGTAAGGATGTGTGTGGATTATCGCACCTTAAACCGGCGGACTATCCCTGATCAGTACACAATGCCCCCATTCAGGATGCTTTGGACTGCCTAAGCAGGAGCAAGTGGTTCTCTGTGCTGGATCTCCGCAGTGGGTACTACCAGATCCCGATGGCCCCAGAGGACCGTGAGAAGATGGCCTTTATCTGTCCGCTTGGCTTCTATGAATTCATGAGGATGCCTCAAGGATCTCAGGTGCCCCAGCCACTTTTCAACGATTGATGGAGCGTGCAGTGGGGACATGAACTTACTAGAGTGCCTGGTATACCTAGATGATGTTATTGTGTTTGGCAGCTCACTGGAGGAACATGAGAGCAGATTATTTAAGGTATTGGACCGACTGGAGGACTTTGGCCTTAAACTGTCCATTGATAAGTGTCCAATTCTTTCAAACATCAGTAAAGTATGTGGGACACATAGTATCCACCGAGGAATAGGGAACCGACCCAAGTAAAGTTGAGGCCTTGACCACCTGGCCACAGCCCAAAAATCTAAAGAACTGCAAAGATTCCTGGGATTCTGTGGTTATTATCAGTAGCTTCATCAAGGACTATTCAAGAGTGATCCGCCCTTTACTTAACCTTACTCAGGTATCCCCAACCCACAAAAATACCAAAAGTCAGCGTCCTCAAGACTGAAGAGTGTATTTTCATCCGAGGTGAAGTATTTGGGGCCCGCTGGACTCCTGATTATGAGACTGCTTTTCATGAGATCATATATCAACACCCATGCTCCAGTGCTGGCCTATGCCGATCCAAGAAAACCTTACGTCCTGCACACTGATGCTAGTCATGCAAGGGTTGGGGCTGTGTTGTACCAAGAGCACGAGAATGGCCTGAGACCAGTGGCCTTTGCCAGTAGAAGCCTGACCCCATCCGAAAAGAACTATCCTGTACATAAGTTAGAGTTCCTAGCTTTGAAGTGGGCTATTGTTGACCAATGAGTACTTGTATGGGGCTAAAATACTAGTAAAACTGACAATAATCCTTTGACCTATGTGCAGACCTCAGCTAAGTTGGATGCCACTGGCCATAGGTAGCTGCATTATCTACATATAACTATGCTCTCGAATACCGAGCAGGTCTGAACCACATAGATGCTGATGCTCTCTCCCGAGGCCTGTTCCCAGAATGATTGGGTCCGATTGGCAGAACCTGACATTCGGGCACTCTGCCGGAAGTTTGACAGGGAGGAACAAATGTCCACGGACGCAGTGGACTGCATGGTGGATTGCTTGGGACCCTCTGAGAATTGCATACCTGCTGCTTATGCCACTTTTCTGCAATAGACATTGGTGCACTGCCTCAGCTGGACAATGACAGTATTCGGCGGGCTCAATCGCGATCCCATGATCAAAGCAGCTTTAGAAGCCCTCTATGCAGGAAAGATGTGTCAAATTACGCTCCACTGATTTGAGAACTGCACTGTTATACAAAGAAGGTCCTAAGTTGAAACTGATCAATAAACTGTTATACAGAGAAACAGTAGACAGAGGGGACAAGTAGACAAACAACAACTAGTGCTGCCACTGCCTTCGAGACTCAGTACTGATGTCCTTGCACAACCACATGGGGCACCTTGTATAGACAGAACACTTGACTTGGTGAGATCCAGATTCTATTGGCCTAAGATGGGGCTGATGTGGAGCACCACATTCGAACTATGATAGCTGCTTACAGAGGAAAGCTTTGCCCCAGAGGGCTGCCCCCTTGTTAACATCACCACCAGTGCACCCATGGAGCTGGTCTGTATTGATTTTCTGAGTTTGGAGTCAGATCAAAGAAATATCAGTAATGTGCTGGTGGTCACTGACCATTTCACGAGATATGCCCAAGCTTTCCCCACCAAAGACCAGAAAGCATCCACTGTGGCCAAAGTACTTGTAGAAAACTTTTTTGTTCACTATGGGGCTCCACAAAGAATCCATTCTGATCAAGGGAGAGACTTTGAGAGTCGTCTGATCAAAGAGATGCTTTCTCTGTGGGGAGTGCGAAAGTCCAGAACCCTCCTTACCACCCCAGGGGACCCACAGCCTGAACGTTTCAACCGCACTTTGCTAGATATGCTAGGCACCCTGCACCCAAAGGACAAGCCTAGATGGAGCCAACAAATTAGCACCCTGGTACATGCTTATAACTGCACAAAAGTGATGCCACTGGATTCTCCCCACCGCCTGATGTTTGGAAGAAAGCTCGACTACCAGTAGATGTGTGTTTTGGGGTCTCTCCTGATGGGGTTCAAGCTGACAACTATTTACAGTATGTGCAAAAGTTAAAGGCCCAGCTAACTCATGCGTACTAACTGGCTCAAACCATGGCTGCCAAAAGAAATCTGGCCAACAAAGAAAGGTATGATAAAAGGTGAAGCACAGGAACTCCAGGAGGGAGATCGGGTATGCTAAGAAATCTGGGACTGCATGGCAAGCACAAGATTGCTGACAGATGCACCATCTCCCTCACATTGTAGTGGGCAAACTAGATGATCTGCCAGTGTACAAAGTAAGGCCTGAGAATAATTCAAAGATGTAAAAACAATGCATAGAAATCATTTACGCCCATTGGACAAATCTTAATTGAGTCTGAGCCCTAGAATGCCCCTCTGGACCAGTGACTAGAGATGCTGCTAAGAAAAGATCAAGAAAGTCTGCACCTACAGAAGCAAAGTTAAAGTGTTCCCCTCCACAAGTCCCAGTTGAGCATGACTTTCAGTCCATATCTGAAGAAAGTGAGAGTGACTTTGAATACTATCCTTCTTACGAACTGAGTCAATTGTTTCGGGGCAATCCCCTAGTTAATACTGGAGATGAAGCTGGGCCTTCTGGACTGTCCAAGCCCCCAGCTTAGTCCCTGGAACCAATGCTCCCAGAAAGTGAAGTGCAAAGCATCAGATCAGATGAAATGGAATCATTGTGCATTGGTTGAACTGTTTGAGCTTTCAGGGAGGAAAATGATGGATTAGGTCAGACTGGTGATACACCAGAACAAGAAGAGTATTTTGAGTGCCCTGACAGTCCACTGCCAGTGTCCGAAAGCCTCCCTGCGAGCCAAATGTTGTGGACTCAGAAACTGTAACTCCTGGAGCTGAAAGTGCCCCAAGTTCTAGCCTCTCACCCCATGGAGACTCCCCTGACAAGTGAGGACAATGCTGAAAATGAGGCTCAGAGTGCAGAGACTATAACAGTTCCCCTAGAAAGACTGGTCGAGCTGTAAAAGCCTGTGGTGCACCTCAGTTATGATTCCCTTGGGAGGCCTGTGGTTTGCCTCTCAATGTTGTCCATAAAGGAGTGTATGTCCCGAGCTCATTGCCCAAACTGAGCGTCAGTGCTAACTCAAGTTACTTGTGTTGCCCTCTAAGTATGGTGCCTTGCCCCGTCCAGCCCCAAGGTAACTGATAGGAAGGGCCCTCTCTTCAGGTTTCATGTGCAAGAGGTAATAACTTGAGTTATGGTACAATGTGTATGTAATACTGTGTAAAGAGTGACGTATCTGCAATATTTCAGAAATGTGTTCTTGGTAAATGATATATTAACTGATGATTACACGCAAGCAGCCTAATGCAAAATGTATATGGTTGCAGTTGAAACTTGTGGGTACTTGCTTGACGCGGACTCAAGCTTTCCCAGGCCAGGAAGGAAGTGTAACCCCTGCAAATGGGGGTTCCCAAAAGACTTCAGGAGCTTGCTTGAATGCTCCAAGCCTGAATGGTGTTTGGCGTTTAAGCCATTTATCAATAGTGTTTTAGAACCTCTGGTACTGTCTCTTTAAGAGCTGTCTGCTTGCAGACATAATTAGTTTGTATGGGGGACTGTGTGTTTCTTTGATTGAGTACCACTCAAGCTGCTGCCAATTCACTCCATTTTGCAGTCACTAGGGTGCAAAGGGAACCTATCTGAAAGATGTAACTGTTTGCCAGAAACCATTTAGAGTGATAATGAAATTACATTTGTCTAACCTCTTTCTTTTGCAGTCAGAACAGTGTCTGCCTAGTTCCCCATTCTGGTTTTGAACTGCTGAACTGGACCAATCAGTGTGGGGTAAGCTAGCTCTAAAATGGTGCCTTGGACGAATCAGAACTTGGACTCATAATCCAGGCCAGCCACAAGAGGATTGTATGGGCAGTGACTCTGGGAGATGTAGTTTAGACTTCAGTGCCTTTTGGACCAACAGCAGCAGTCTATTGTGAGTGACAGCCAATCCAGTCAAGAACTGGGAGGAACTCAAAGGAAGTGCCAGTTTTGTCGGTTGGAGTTTCAGTTGAGCTTTGGCAGTGAAGAAGGAAGGAGCCCTGTGCTTTTTCAGTGTGCAGTTTTAGTCAAAAAACGTGTGTAAGGCCCAGAGTTCCGGTCTGCAGCTTGTGTAACTGCTTGTTAGGACTGAATCCGTCCTGTGAAAAGAATCAAAGGATCTCTGAAGAGTAGAAACCAGGCTCACCCTGTAGAAGACTGGAGAAATTATTGAATTGCACTCGGTCTGTCAGGAACTGAATCTGCTGTGTGTTCTCCCGGGTATTGTGCAGTAATTGCGATCGAGATAGAAGCAGCCTGCCTGGTATAGTACTTCTTTTTTTACCATATAAATGTGTGAAGAGTCTCTTTGAGCTCAAGAGTAGCCCTGCTGATATTGAAGGACCCTATCTTATTTGGAGGTCGTGAGTACTAATTCAGGGTGCTCCCTGTTGAATTGCCACATTAAATCCAAATGGAATTACTGTACTGCTGACTGTTTAATTTTCCTTTTCTCTGTGAAGGGCCCTACCAGCTGCCACGGTTTGGACTAGCCACTAGGCTTGGGTACCCAGGGACAGTAACTGATAGGGATAGGCCTGTGCACAGAACCATAAATGAATTATTAGAGTGATAAGCTAATTAACCTGATTTCCCCTGTCCTTGTTATATCCCCTAAATAAATCAGAGCTGCTTGTTTCAGCAAAGTTATACTGCCTGAGGTATTTGTCTATGTTAAAGTACTGTACTGTGATTGTTGCACTGTATCTCATTTCACAGGAGGTCCCAGTGCCGGAACCAATCCTGGGGGTAAGTGTATACTGTGAAGGTAATTCTGATATATTGTGTGGGCCACTAGTGGGAAGAAAGGGGGGTTGCAGTGTCCCAGAGGGCTGTGACCAAGTTAGTTTAACTATTGCAAACCCTGACCTCTGGGTGGAGGCACCCGCCATTGGATCCAGGCCCCTCAACCTGTTAGTGGCAAATCAGGCAGGGGTAGTAGCCCCTGGGATAGCGCCATCTAGGGGTTACAGAGAGTTACAGAACACACTAGGAAAATCAAAATAAATGGGTACCATACCAAAAAGCACAAACAGCAGAACTTTCAGTGATATCAGCTTCCTGATGCCATGCTAATGTGCTGAGCTCTGAGTGCTAAAGTAAAAAACATCCTTCTCTATTGATAACTTTTTGTATTTAATTACACCAAAAACATGGAGTGAGAAGAATAAACTTATGGGGAACCCAAAGAACCTACTACTATTAACAGATCTGGGAGTTGAAGACCATTTGTAGTATACAGCACATGGAGTCAACCAGAGACAGCTGTCAAGATGGCGGCGTAAAGAAGGCATGTGACAGAGTTTCAGATATGCAGGTGTAACACCCCTCCAAATGGAGGTTCCCAAAAAGTCTTCCTTTGGCTTGCCTAAATGCTCACTGCCAGGCTGGTGTCCTGCATTTTAGCAGTTTAAATGTGATTGCCAGAGAGTGCCTGTATAGCCTCTGTGTACTGTCTCTTTAAGAGCTGCCTGGATTGCAGTCATAAGTAATCTGAGAGGGAGCTCTGTTGAAAGATGTAACTATTTGCTGAAAATCATTTAGAGTGATAATGATAATGTAGTTTGTCTAACCTGCCTTCTTTGCAGCAAGGACTGTTTTGTTTATCTCCACTATCTTGGTCCTGGACTGCTGAATTGCACCAACCAGTACTGGTAGGACCTAGAATGGAGCCGGACTACAGGATCTTTCTGGTGTCAAAATCTGTAGGAATTGTAGTTTTGGGCTTTTGGCACCTTTTTGCACCTGAAGGGGTAGCTTTTGTTGTGACTGACAGACAGATCAGCCAACCAGACCTTTTGGATTCTGGGGAAAGTCCCCGGCTTGCTGGCAGTTGAGTCAGATCTAAGTTGGGAGCTGAAGAAGCAACATGCTTGAGACAGTCAAGCAGCCGTCTGAGTAGTTTCGCGTGGGAGAACTGTGGAAAGGCCTGAGTTGTGGCCTGCATGTCTGTCTGCTGTCCCTGAGATGGAGAGAAGAGAATTATTTCGGACTAAATCCAAGTTTGTGAGAATGAAGTAAGCCACTAATTTTTTACCAGGCTCACATCTGAAGAAGACCGAAGATTTTGCTGAATGTGATCGGCCTGTCAGGATTTTCAGCTGCTTTTGAATCCTCGGTTTGTGCAGAGACTTTGCGATTGTGACCGGAGAGCGGTTTGCCTAGTACAGTAGAATTTCCTTACATGTAAATATGCTGTGTATTAACAGTGGGTCGTGATTTGGTTCCCCACTGTGTGAACTGTGTTCTGCTTGCTGGAAGCTTTATCCAGCCTAATCGGACTGAATCCGCATTCATCTCCATTCGGCCTGGGCCATGCCATGCTGGCCCTGCCAGACTACCCCACTGCACAGAGAAAGCCACCGATGAGAGACCTGCCTGGGGATCATTCCCCTGCTCCATGCTTGAACAGGAATGATGCCTTGGCGATTCGTGTGGGCCCTGCTTCTCCTGGCACTACAGATTAACAATCTGCTGTGTCGATTTTCATCCAGCCTGTGTCTAGTCTTGGGTATCATGAGTAACCATCAGGGTAGCTCCCTGCAACAACAGCCTAATCTAAAAGTGTGTCATTTGATTGTCTTGTTGTTTTCTTTTCACAAACTGAGCCCTCCGGCTCCAGATTAAAAGTAGTGTGTGTTGTGCATGTTGTTTTTCTTCCATCACAGGGCCCCAACCAGCTGCAATGTTCCTGGCTAGCCCACCATTCTGCATCTGGGTACCCAGGGTGTGTGACTGTTTATGGACCCTGAAGTGCATGCATAACTGTTTGATTGATACAGCCTTTAAGCAAATTAACCTGATTACGCCCCTCCCTTGTTCAAGTCTCTTAAATAAATCAAATCTAACTCTTTTTTGCATTTACCCTGACTGTGGTTCCAGTTTGTGCAAGAGTACTGTACTGCTGTTATTTGCTGTGTATAACCTTGTTTTACGGGGGTCACCAGGGTCGAGCCAGAGGAAAGCCCTGGTGGTAAGTGCAAACAGTGTGAGTACTTGTCTGGTGTATCAGGGATATTGTGAAAGTGATTATTGTGTATTGCTCCAGCCACTAGTAAAGAAAGAGGGGGGGTTACAGTGTCCCGGAGGGCTGTGCCCAGGTTAGCTTGACCACTACCATCCCTGACCTCCGGGTGGAGGCACCCGTTTCAGAACTCAGGCCCCTTAACCTGCTACTAGCCAAACTGGCAGGGGTAGTAGCCCTTGGGATAGTGCCACCTAGGGGTTACACAGGCCGTGATCCCTCATTTTAATAAACTATATTCTGGTGTCCAAATTCCATGTTTTTGTAGAGCAATAAGGGACAATAAGACACTGTTTGGGAGGAGAGGGATGATCTGCTTTAACTGGAGACCAAACCAATATGGCAGAGATGAAGAAGCAGTCAGTAATCTGGACTCCAGGGACAACCTGACTGATTATACTTTAAAATCTAACACCTGTCTCTAAGGGTTAATACTTACGGAACTAGGCAGCCGAAGACAAACCAGAGCACACACACATACCACAGGCACAAAGCGCACATGTGCCCCTAATTAATCATATGAACACAAGAAAGTAGCCAGCAGAAGGAGACCACATGGCTTATCTTGTCTGCTCTAATTGTTGCAGGGTCCTTGCATGATGGCCGCACAATCTCTCTCCATTTTCTGACTCTCTGTATCCATGCTCTGGCCTTTTGTGAAGTCTTTATAGGTTGAGCATGGGAGTGCGCTCCATTCACTTGAATGGAGGGTATTTTTCAAAGTAATTTCCCGATTGTAAATTGTATTTTGGTACCTATTGATGCCAGGGTTCAATTAACAAGGCTCTTGTCAGTTAAACCCTGGCATCAGTAGGTATCAAAATAGCTAACAGTTCTCAGTCTGTGATGCAGGGTATGGAAACATAGTTTCCACTGCTTTCCAGGCTCAAGTCTTGCTAGATCTGTAAGAAGCCCCTGCCTTTAGGTGCTCTCCCCCCACGCAGAGGACTGAAGGTATCTTTTATCCTATGGGTGAGCCAGCTCTTTCCTAAGAAAGGAAAGCTTGGTACTCTGACTCATTAGTGGGAATCAATGGTGAAGACCTCCCTCCCCTTTAGAGCTCTTACCCTCACCCTCTACCCTCCGACAATGGGCTTCCTGCCTGCATACCCCCTTCCCTCTCACCTGCAGTGCTTATTTCCAAGATTGCCCTTGGCTGGTATGTCATGCTACCTAACATTTGGCACATTTTGAATTACTGGAATTTCCTAAGCCTCAGTCTCTTACTTCTTTTTATTGTGTAACTATGTATTATTATGTTGACCTTTGTATGTATGTATACCCCCCATTCCTTCGACGTGGAACCTTTGTAAACGAGCAGTTCCTGCTCAAAGGTATTTGTAATCCTAGATGTCAATAAAATAAAAATAAATAAAATAAAAGACTGATTTTTGGAAAATGGGAAGCTGTATACTTATATACATGTATAGGCCTCAAGATCAAGCCATTACTGGCCCTTTGGCCAAAGCTTTGTTCCTGAGCGGTCCAAGTGCCTCTGGCCCAGATCACTAAGTGGTAGTCAATGGTGAAAATATTCCAGAGGATCAACAGTTATGGTAAGTACATAACTTTTATTTCTTATACATGTTGTGTGCAAACACAGAATTATTTAAAAGATGTGTTTTTGAGGCACTCCACCAGCATGGTTGACTCTTGAAAAGAATGACTTGACTCTGAAAGAGAATGACGTAGGGGTACCCCTGGCATAGGGCATGCTGTCCCCTGCTCCCCACAGAGACTACTGTGGTGAGGGGGTGACTAATCTGTTCACAAAAACCAGGCTACAGTCTTGGTTGGCCCTTAATAAACACTTGCAGCAAAAAGTTGTTGTATCCAAGGGAGCCCTACTGACTGAAGCCTTAGACACTCCCCTGGTTATAGTGTATTTATACATAGGTACCCCTGAGACTGCACAAAGTGGGAATATGGACAGTACAAGACCTATTTGGAGAAGTTTTAACTCCTTTGCTGAATTAAAACCAAGGGCCAGCATATAGGTCAGGGATTTTTTTCACACACTTACAAATCTGCCAGTGGCTGCAATCTCAAGGTGATGAAGGTGGTGCCCCCAAAGACCATATACCGGCAGAGGCTGCACTATACAAACACCAACCGTGTTCCAAACCATTAGCTTCTTACTACAAATTGGCCATGGGGGGTTTGTGCAGACCCCATGGATGCTATAAAAGACAAATGGGCTGCTGACCTGGATATGGTGATAACCCCACAGGTATGGAAGAGAGTGTGGACCATTTTGTAACCTGCTCTCATAGCAATTGATTAAGGCAGATCCCATTAAATTACATGTGTAGAACCTATGTGACACCTGTTGGGTTCCATACATACAGCACAAATAAATCACTATTATACCCAAAGGTTCTTTCTTCACATGGCACTCACCTGTTACAAAATTATACGCTTCTGGAAGGCAGTCCATTGCACAATGGAGCAGGTGGTGGGATACCCACTCCGCAGTACTCCTCTTTAGTTGTTATTGGGCACAGAAGAAGATAGGCCCAGCCAGACATACACTAAGTATCTCTTGGATCTGGCACTAATCAACGCCCTAATGACAGTGGCTCAGTACAGGGTGAGCTCTGACCCACTTAAAGTGGCCCATTGAAGTAAGAACCTGTTCTCCTGCTGCAAGTTGGAACAAACTCATCTTAAAGCTAACAGTAAGGATGAAGTGTTTAACAAAATCTGGCGGACTCTTTTGGCAGCTATTGAGAATGGCTCCTCCCCTACATAGCAGTGGGTGAGGGGTATACCCCCAGAACTGGTTGACGTTACCACAACATATTATGTATAATAACAATATCACCCTAAGAGGTGGACAACTTACTAGAGTGGGAACAGTAAACTCCAATGTGGAACCAGTAGTTGTCTTTAGGTGTGCTTACCCTAACCTGAACCTGACCTTGAACTTGAATTTGACTTTGAACTTGAATTTGAATCTGACTGTACTCTTATCTTTTTATATATATATATATATATATATATATATATATACACACTGTATATAGCCAGTTTATATTCTTTCATGGGGATTTGCATATGTTTCCCATGATGCTTTGCATTATTGGGGTATGTGCAATTGTGTTTCATATATATATATATATATATATATATATATATATATACATACATACATACCCATGATTTCTCTATTCACTCCTACAGTTGCTTCTGATATTAGGGTGGACTCCTATTAACCTGCTTTCCACCCCACACTGACACAAGCACTGCCCCACTCCCTTTGCTTCAGTCATTTTTCCCTGTTCCTTTTATTTATTTTTTTATTTAAACATTTGATGACCAGCAAAAGCACACTGATCTGAGGCTCTTTTCCAGGTGCGACCCAGGGGAGGGGTGACAAGGGTTAGATATACATCTCATGATGTACAATATACAAAACATTAATTCAATACATAGACTGGCAACTGCATGCGCATGCTGACAATTTATTTTTTCTTGTTTCTTATCGTTAATATTCTTTTGTCTGTTCCACAATTTGCTGTATGGTAATTTTACTGTATGGCAATTTTATTCTTTAACCATCCTTGAAATTATATATTTTGTTATATCTATTTCCATATTTTTGTATTATTTTTAAACATTGTACTTTGTGTCTGTTCTCCCCCCCCCCCCGGGACATATCTGAAAACGAGCTGATACCAGCTCAGTATGACTTTCCTGGTAAAACTTTTACAATTTTAAAATAAATAATTTTTCCTTCTAATACCAGGTAAATTCTTATATGAAATATATATCCGATGTGGTATGGCACAGGGTCATAATGTTGCCTACAAGAACTGCGCAGCAATAAATGCCACAAGCAAAATGCCGTGCTCTGACATAATGTCAGACAAAACATTTCTCCTATCATTGAACCTATCATAACAGTGCACACCCATTGAAAACAATGGGAACTATTTATTTTTGCAGGGGGGCTCTGCCCCCCACACCCCTTGGGCTAAAAATAATCATCTCCAAGGGGGTGTGGACATTGGATATGGGCAGAAACTCAGGAGGAGGAAACATTCATTTTTGTTTTTAAACAAAAAAAAGGAACGACACAGGAGACCTGTGGGAACCGAACCATGGTTCCAGGTATCCATCCATACTATGTGCTGGTGCCTTAACCAGTCCACCACAGGAGCAGCTCAATCAGGCACCTCACCACATGGCTACTTGAGCCATACTCAGTTAAAGCACACAGCGACAGGGGTAGCGGTAATTTCCTACCGCTATTATACCCGTTGCTCTATACGTTTCAGTGCATTACGCAGTGCAGTTATTGCTGCACTGTTTTTGTAGCGTTGTATTGACTCGGTACCTATGGTATAGTACTTGCTGAATACAAGACTAAATGAAACGCACTTCATGTACTCATTTTTTTTTTGATCAAATGTTCACTTGTAATGTTTTATACAGAAATTTTTTTTTTCAATAAAATATGTTAACAAAAAAAGATGTGATTTGAGGTTTTTTTTTTAAACTGCCTAATGACCTTGACCTGAGATTGGATGTGCTAATGAAGTATTTGGTTAGCACATAGGCCAGGGAATGCTTGCCCCTTGCTTGTCTGCCTGAAGTGAATAGGCAACTAAAAAGGGTTACCTGACCTTGTATAGGCCATTTGTTCTAGGCGCAAAAAGATTTTGCTGGCTGAATGTGGGGCCAGACCCATTGTCAACTTTTCTACCAAGATTCTGAGAAAACAATGAAACCTTTGGTTTAACAAAAAACGTTTGAGAGAATTATATAACTAACAGTGGTGTGTGCGAGCAGGTAGTTGGGAGGAGAAATAGTCAATTTTAATGTAAAGGGTTCTCACCCTGGACACTGCTCCTTCAGTTGCAGAGTGATAGAACAGAAGACCGTAGCCTACGACTGATAGGAGAAAACTATGTGTCAGCAGTTTTCTTGTGGCAGGTACTAAAAGAAAATGTAATCTGTACAGAGCTCTGAGCTTCATACAGTATATAGAATTTTAATCAAATGTTAACAGTGTTAGCTACTGTATGTTATTTAAATGTAGAAACCTGTTTGATAATAGTACCTTCAAATGTTGACAAATGAAAGTGGGAGAAACATGTTTCTTTCTTTGATTATAGAAAAACATTTTTTTTTTGCTGCTCCTCCCAAGCCCCCTGAAGCCCCACTGCTTCAGGCTCTTGCATGCTCATCCTCGCTGCCTGCCAGTCTCAACCCCTGCTGCCACACTTACCTCAAGGCTCCCTGAGATCCTCTGACACCCCATGTGGTCCAGCTTATTCCTACTGGGTGGCTCCCTTGCTGCTGCAGGGAGGAAGCACCTTTTACACTGGGGTTGTCGGTCGGGGGAAGATACGGTGTACTGGGCAGTTGGGAGATGTGGGTGGGACTCACAGGAAGCCATCATCCAGTGCTACCAGGGTGGGCCATTTCTTGTTTTTGTCCATCCCTCTGCCCCCTCCCATGTCTTGCTGCATTTTGTGGCATCCTGGGAAGGACTCATGGCAGTGTGTGGTCACCCACATTCCCCAAGTGTGCCTCCGCTGGCTCATTAGGAGCTGACCGAGGCATGGTGCAGGCCATACCTCCCTCCCTGGGAGGAGAGCATCCGCGCGGACTCTCCTCACACTCCCCACCAGTTTCCACTCCAGTTGCCCTGGGAGCAAGTAGCAAACTCGGATTGCCAGCATGCTGAGTGAGTGCCTCACTGCTTGGTGCCATGGAGACAACTATTTTGTTTTTGATGTGTTGAAGTCTAATTTAGGATTATGAACCAGTCTGGGATATTATCAAAGTCAGACTGCAAAGCCAAATTTAAAATCATGTATACTTGAGCCCGAGGAAAAAATGACCACGTCATCAGCATATAGCAAGATATTAGAATTTCTACATACTGATGGGGGGAGGAGCCTGTGGAAAGAGGGGGGGCAGCAAGAAATCCACAACGCTGCTCCACTCCTCGTAACACTGCTTAGAGCTGTGTTTGGTTTAGCTTGTCTGTTTTGCCCATTTTTATTCTAAATGGGTTTGGATGAATGAAACTTTGCTTAAAAATCAATGGGCTGTTCTGCTGATATCGATTTGCTGTTATATTCTCAGTATATTCCAGGGGAGGGTCCGAGTACCAGTCGGCTCTCTAGTGTTTACTTGTGTTTTGGTATGCCGTTTTGATGCTCTGTCTGAATTGAACAAAACGCTTTGTTGAGCGACTGGGTACAGAGAGGTACACTGAGGTGCTCTGTGATATAGATTGAATTTCTGACAGGAGCCAGTTGGAGAAAAATGGGGGCTCTGAACACCTCCGGATAGAAGAGTGAGCACCTGGAAGTGTAAGGAAGTTTCCAGGAAAATTGCTTATGGAAGCCTTGCTGAAGGAAGATTTCTAGCTGCAATGACTCATCGGAAAGAGAAGTTTTGTGGAAGCACAAAAAGTGCTGAAAGGCATGACAATGACTTGAAAAGGTATGCCACCTTTACCTAAGGCTTGTGGGTTCTTTTAAATAAAGTATTAAATTTACTGCGCTTAGAGGAGCGCTTTGTTTTTTCCCCTAGGTGTGAGTAGACCGAAACTGAACTGGTGAAGCAAGAATTTAGAAACAGAAAAGAAATACAGGAATGAAATGGACCTGAGCTAGATTGAAGAACAGATTAATGGAGGAAAAACCCTAGGCAAGCTAAATTGAAATGGGCACTGAGAAATGGAGACCTGGAGTGAGTGACGATTGATCTTTGAGATTGAAGCTGGTGCTTGTGTGTGATCAGCTGCAAGTAAGCACGCTTGAGTGACACCCTTTGTGATGGTCAGTAAAACCTGCTCTGATTTGAAGTACTTTTGAGGTTTTTATTTTAAAACTGCTTGCTGCTGTGAATAAATGGGAAAGTTTAAAAAAGGGTCATAAAGTTGGTTGGAGAAGCCCTAACAGGCTTTGGACTCTGGTGTTAATAAAGCCAACTAGCCAGTTAGCCTGCCAGATCTGAGTGAGTTGGAACTTGAGACTGTATTTTACAGTAACAATAATGATAATTTTCTGTTGAGGTCTGTTTTTTGACTTTGCAGACCCTGGTGGGTTGCTAACAAGGTAACTGTAAATGTTGAAGTGCTGATTTAAGAAGCACTCTCCCATGATGTAATGATGTACTGTTTTAGCTTTTAAATAAGGGCATTACTCATTTGGTGGTTAATTAATATTATATGTGTACCAGGCCTTTTTTCTTATTCTTATATGATAGGTTATTTCTATTGTTGTAATAACTGTTACACTGCTATACTGATAGTTTGAATTAATGTGTTTTTTAGCTTTAAGAAAAAGGTTAGGTAGCTAATAAGTCATTTTTATATGCTGCCGTAAAGTTTGCTATTTAGAAGTTAATTTTGACACACTTGGGGATTTGCTCTGATTTTGCTTAAGGCATGCTGGATGAAATGGATGGATATTAGAGCCGCATACTGCGATATGCTGAATCTGGAAATTTGGGGATAAGACATTGTAACTGAAGTGAATTGTGCAGCCTGGGATGGGACACTTAGTTGCTCCAAGCCCATGGCACCTGGGTAACTTGATACCTTACTTTCTATGGTTGGTACTTTAGGACCACAAAAGACCCAAAAGGGGCCTCTCTGGGAAGCCTGCCCAAGAGAGCCTAAATAGTGGGATCTTACTGGTATGCACTAGCCATGATTTTTAAGACATCAGGAGAGTAACCCTCTAAGCATATTCTGAACCCTTGATTACGAGGATTTAGATATTGCACTAAGTGCAAATAAAGACTTTGATTGATTAATTGATTGATTGAAGTGCTTTTTTTGCATGACAGGCCTCTAAAAAGTAATAGAAAGGATATTGGTAGTGTGGGGACAGATGTTCTCTGTTTGTTCCTACTGCATATGGGCAGTTTTGGGGTATATTACCTAGGGGCCCACTATAACTTCTGCATTTGGACAAATTAAGGCAGACATTGGGGTGGATATTGGAGCATGAGATTTATTAGCAATAATAGGCAGAAAGTGTTAAGAGGTTAGAGATGTCTTTTTTGCTTCTTAGGGAGTTTGCAGCCTTAGAGACTATCTATGGTTATCTAATATTGTTTTAAAAAATGTAATGTGAAATGATATTATTATTATGTAAACAGCTGCACATTCTTAAATTTGGAAGTGCTCTGATGAGTTTATATTGTTTAAAGTTTGTAAATAAGCACAGAAGGAAAAGCAATGAAATTATGTTTTTAAGATGATACATGTTTGTGGGATTGATATGTTGTAGGTTATACAAACAGTGTGACAATGTAACATTGTGATATTGTTTTAGTGATTTTTTTTTAATTGAAAATTTGTAATGGCTTTATTATAAGTCGAACAAATAAACTTGAACTAAATTGAACTACATACTGATGGGAGGACATTCAAAAACAAAGTAAAAAGAAGTGGGCCAAGGATGGATCCTTGGGGAACACCTACTGCAAGAGGCACTGGGGGCGAGAAATCATTAGCAATTTTGGCGCACTGGTATTGTCCCACCAAATAGTTTCCAAACCACTTAATAATGTCCTTGAATGGGCCAAGCAAACCTAAAGTAATCAACAACAGTTGATGCTTGACTAAATCGAAAGTCTTGGTGAGGTCCACAAAGACGGCCGCAACATAATTTTATTCCAGCTAACATCAACAGTTACTGAAAAGGAACATGTCTCACTGCAATGCTGCAGATTTGTTTAGACTACATTTTAAGGGGTCCAAAGGTACCAGGGAATGGTGGGACCAACAGCAGGTGTATATCACCCTAGAGGAACAGTAAACTTTAATTTTCAAATTGCATGGCTTATAGCCAAAACCATTTTGGTGCTGGCGGTGCTTTTGGCTCACTGATCAGTAACTAGCTGCCCACTGCCTTCCTGGATTTTGAAGGTTTCCCACCATTGTGGGCAGCATTTGCATCTTTTCTATGGACTAACTAGTTTTTCTCCTCCAAAAACGATCACGCAGTCCTGGCAGTGACAGCCTTCTGACTGGCTGGGCACAGGTGCTGGGTAGGTGCTACGTCTTCACGTCACACACCCATGCCATTGCACATCTGCCAGCCTTGGGGACAAGGAAAGAAATGGGGAAAACCAAGGTATGTTCCCCAGTCACTTTACATGACAGCAACCCAGAGCCCTTGCACCTCTCCCTACATGGAGCTTCTCTGTTGAGACAATAGGTAGAGTGGCGGTTGGGGTTGGGGGCACCAGGATGCCCAAAGACAGGAGCATGTGGCAACCAGATCCAGACAGCTATATGAAAAAAAAAACACTGAATAGGGCTAATGAGATGCTGGGGTGCATAGGGAAAGGTATCTCCAGCAGGAGGAGGGAGGGGGTGTTGTCGCTGTAGCACTCGCTGTTGAGACCTGAGCCGGAGTATTGTCTGTCACAAACCCACTCCTGGGAGCCTGGTCCACTGAGCTCACAGTGCCCACCCCTAAGTGCAATCCATGACAGGGGGAACAGGAAAACCCTCCATGTGTTCCTTTATAGTGCTCACTGAGATCACAACTGAACACCCACCACGAGGTCCCAGGGCTTCCTCTCTCTATCTGGGTAAGGATACAGTACAGTCTCAAGTCTGTAGCCAGGTGAGAACTCTTATCGGTTGTTGTACTGAAGGGGAAAGACCCAGGCATTATGAGCTCTTTGGGATTTGCTCTTGTAACTCTGATTTCATCCTCTCCCATGGGGTGTGCAGCAACTAGTTCCCCCTTACAGACTCCTCCCAAAACATGTGTATCTCTACTACATAAAGGTACCCAGACTTCCCTTTTTAGGATCCTAGTCTTGGTACAAATGGTGGCATTTTAGCAAGTACAGGTTGGTCTCAGAATTGGAAAAAACTTTTTTTTATCTCTACACACACAACAATCACTCACAGGCATTTTTAAAAGCAAATTGCTTTTACTAAAATCTAAATGACTATCATACAAACTTTACAAACAAAAGATTTAGAAATGTGGTTATAGAATAACAAAAATAAAGGTGGAAATATACAAAAAAACACACTGTAAACTTTTAGCTGTCTAGTTTCTACCTGGTTTGTGGATGATCAAAGTCCAGAGAATAAATGGGTTTGCATAAGTTTCAGTCCTTCTGTAGCATTCACTGATTCTTCAGTCTGGCTTATTGTGTGACAGGAAAAGTGTCCCATGAAAAGGTGTGTCACATGCCCTGCTCTGAGGGCTTTAAATACCCTGGGTTCAGACAGTCTGTAGCCTTATCTTTTTAGGTCAGTAGGGGTCTCTCTTGCTCTGTCCAAGATTTTTAAGTGAACCATATTATTCATTAGTTAGATTTTTGCACAGTTCCAATATCCTTTGATCTTCCCTCATCCTTCCTGACACCTCATAAAAATGACAGTTCCTGAAAATCTAAAGCACTTTTCCTTTGAAGTGTAAGTTTATGATATGGGAAGATGGTGTTCTCCCCTCCTGAGATTTTATTGCATCTGGTTTCCTATAATTAGCTAACCAGGGACATTCCATTTCTGTCATTTTATGATACCCTGCCTTTGCGATGTAATTTTCAGCTTCCTGGCAAGTAAGCCTTTCTCAGATCACTGGATATCAATTTCCTCTACATGTAACCCTTTTAAAAAAAAACATGGTCATCTTTTGGCAACCCTTAGTCCTAGCCTGTGTGGAACTTTGAAACATAACCAAGTTCCTTTGCATGTAATCCTTTTTAAAGCATAAACAGAAAAAATATACAAAAACAATACTGTCTGCAATATTCTAGCAGTTGGCAAACTTGCTATATCCCTCCTTCCCTCCCTCCCTAGACTGAATTTATGGGATCATGCCCCTATCGTATGGTAGAGTTTCCATAATTCTGTTCACTGTTCTAACTAGCGAGATAGGCCATCTGCATTTATGTTGGCTGACCCAGCCCAGTGCGTGATTGTCATGTCATAGGCCTGTAGGGCAATACTCCATCAGAGTAAGCGTCCATTTGATTTAACCACACCAGGAGGTTGTGATCGGTCTGCACCTTGAAGCAACTCCCTTAGAGGTATGGCTCTAATTTCTTCAGGGCCCATATCAGCGCAAGGCATTCCTTTTCAACTGTGGAATATACCTGCTCCCTGGGAAGTAACTTCTTTCTAAGGTACACTATCAGGTGGTCTTTTCCCTAATTAGATGCCTGGCTAAGGACTGCTCCAATACCCACATCCAAGGCATCTGTCTGGACTACAAATTGCCTAGTGTAATCTGGAATGGCTGACACCGGGGCACTGCATAGTGCCACTTTTAGCCGTGCAAAGCCTTGTTCACAGGCTGGCTCCCACTTTATCCTTTTTGGCTGTCTTTTCTTCAGCAAGCTAGATGGGGGGCTGCCAGGGTACTGTAATTGGGCCAAAATGTTGGTAGTACTCTGTGATCCCTAGGAAGCTCCTAACCTGCTTCTGGTTTTCCGGCATGGGCCATGCCTCTATTGCATCAAGTTTTGCTTGATTAGGGCAAAGCTGTCTCCACCCCATTATATGGCCTATGTATGACACCTCTGCAATAGCCACCTGGCACTTTTCAGCCTTTACAGTGAGCCCTGCCCTCAGTATCCTGCCCAACACATCCTTCAGGTGGGACAGGTGTTCCTTCCAGCTGGTGCTGAAGATGGCAATATCATCCAGATAAGCCACTGCATACTCTTCAGTACCATGTAACACCTGGTTGACCAACCTTTGGAATGTGGCAGGGGTGTTCTTCATTCCAAAAGGCATTACCTGGAATTCAAATAGCCCTATTGGAGTGATGAAGACTAACCGTTCTCTAGCTCTGGCAGTTAACTTCATCTGCCAGTACCCTTTTGTCAAGTCAGTTGTGGTAAGGTATGTCACCCCTCCCAACTTGTCCAGTAGTTTGTCTGTCTGTGGCATTGGGTGGGTGTCAGACTTTGTGACTGTGATGAGTCCACGACAGTCCACACAAAAACAAGTAGAGCCATCCGGCTTGGGAACGAGGACTACGGGTGAGGCCCAGGGGCTGTGGGATTGCTGGATCACCCCTAAATCCAGCATTTCCTCCTCCTCCCTACTAATGTCCTTTAGGACAGCCTCAGACACCTGGTAGACTATCCACCGTATGGGCGCTTGTGTCCCCATGTCTACATTGTGTGTTGCTAAGGGGGGTTCATCCAGGCTTTGCCGCAAATAAAGGGGCAAAGTTCTCTAAAACATCCCTCACTTCCTGGGACTGTTCTGGGGTCAACTGGGGCAACAGTTTGATTGCCTCCACTGATGACTCCTGTTTGCTTTCCTGTAGCAAGTCCAGGAGGGGTCTTCCTCATCCGTCCCCTCTCCAGGACTACACACTGCAAATACCATGTCAGCCCTATTTGCATATGGCTTCATTATGTTGACATGGTACATCCTATGGTTATGTTTCCTGTCAGGCAGTTCCATGATATAATTTATGTTATTGACCTGTCAGACTACCTTATATGGTCCCGCCCACTCAGCCTGCAGCTTGTCCTTCTGGACTGGAATTAGTACCATGACTTTGTGACCTACACTGTATGGGCAAAGTCTGGCTTCGCGGTCGTACCAGACTTTTTGCTTCTGTTGGGCAGCTGGCAGGTTGCTTTGGGCCACACCCATAAGCTCCCTTAGCTTCTCCCTAAACCTAAGGACATACTTCACTATGGGAGTTCCCTGGGTAGTGTGCTTGCCTTCCCAGTCTTTCTGGATCAAGCCTGGGGCCCATGCACCCTGCGTCCATATAAGAGTTTGAAGGGGGAGAACCCTGTCAACTCTTGGGGCACCTCCCTGCATATGAACAACAGGTTGGAAAGGTATTTCTCCAAGTCCCTCCCATGCTGTTCAGCAAACACTTGGAGCATCGATTTTAGGGTACCATTAAACCTTTCCTCGAGTCCATTGACTTGTGGGTGATAAGGTGTAGTGCATCTCTGCACCACCTCACACTTCTCCCACAAACTCTTCATCAGGTCTGACATGAAGCTACTCCCTTGATCAGAGATAACTTCCTGTGGAAACCCGACACAGGAGAAAATCCCTAGCAAGGCGTCTGCCACTTTGTCTGCCCTGAGGAGAGGGTGATCACCTCTGGATATCGGGTGGTGTAATCTACCACCATCAGGATAAACCTTTTCCTGAAGGAGCTTGGGGTATTCAAGGGTCCCACAATGTCCATTCCTACCCTTTAGAATGGCCCCTCCACAATGGGCCAGGGAATTAGGGCAACTTTAGTTTTACTACCTGCCTTCCCTATCTGTTGGCACCAGTGACAAGACCTGCAGTATTCCTTTACCTGCTGGGTGAAGTTGGGCCAATAGAAATTCTGGGCCAATCACTGTGTGGTGTGAGCAATACCCAGATGTCCAGACATTGGGGTGTCATGAGCGACCTTGAGCAATTGCACATGATACCCCTGGGGAATGACAAGCTGCCTGCCCATCACCCCTCCCTCTGTCCTCATGTCCTTTGTATACAACAGTTCATTGTCCCAGAATAACCTATGTCTCATGTCACCTCCCTGTGTCCCATCAGATTCTGTACAAGCCCTCAGCCTTTCCTAACTAGGATCAGTTCTCTGAGCAGCTGCAAAATCTTCACATTTTCCCAAAGCATGGGACATGACCCCCTCAATTCCTAAACTGGGGTCCATAGCTCTAGCATCAGGGCATTCAGAGTCACTGCCATCCCTAACCTTCTGGCCGTTTGTTACCCCTCCCTCCTCAGAGTAACCTTCTGTAGCTGTCTTGTGAATGGCTACTTGGGGAAGTCCTATCTCCCTTTCACTACTCTCCATGTCAGGAGACACAGGCTGGGGAACCAGCCTATTTTTTTTCCACAGGGGCTTCTGTGGGGTTCAAGGAATCACAAGCGACCTTAGCCATCTGGCTGTGGGTAACTGCACACACCACCCTTACTGTAGATTATTCCCTATAATCACATCTAGGGTGAAGTTGTCTGCCACTTGCTACTTCTTGCACCCTCTCTCCTGTCTCACTCCAGTCCAGGAGAACACTAGCTAGTGGCAGAGTTTTCTTCTCCCCAGTGAATCCCCTCGCCTTTACAAACTGATTAGGTATAAGCTGTTCAGGCCCAACCAAATCCCCTTTCACCAGGGTGAGAGACACCCCCGTGTCCCTTAACCCATGGGTCTGCACCCCATTTACAGTAACTGGGTGTATGTGCTTCCTCATGTTTACAGGCATGCTTTCAGGAATACACAGTGCACCCAACTCTGTTCGAGCACCACTTTGCCTACTCTGTGCCTTTTTAGGACACTGTCTAGCAAGATGTCCTGGCTGTTTACAAAACCAACAGTCATCACTTCTTTTATGCAAGAAATCCCTTTTTTTGTAAGTTGGGGCTTCCCCTTTTGGCAGAGGCAGTGAGGGTTTTAGCTGCCCTGAAGGCACGCTTCCCCTTCTGCCCTTCCACACCTGCCCCCCCACTTCCTTTCAGAGCAGGCCTGCTCCTGGCATAGCCATCTGAGAGCTCAGCAGCTTGCTGTGCTGTTTTTGGATCTTGGTCCTCTAGCCAGGTTTTCAACTCCTCTGGGCAAGCCCAAAAGAACTGCTGTAAAAGTACAACCTCCTCAATTTTCCTCACAGAGTCTGCTTCCACCCCGTCACCATTTTAAAAACTGACGTTGCTTTGTTTCGAGTTCCTCAAAGCTCATGTTAGGGCTTTTTCAGAGTTTAACCCTGTAGGCCTCATGAGTCAATTCATACTTTTTAAGTAAAGGAGTTTTAAGTTTCTCATAGTCTTGACTATCATAATTGTCAATTTGGACTAGTGCCTCATGCCTTTTACCAGTAAGTACCGGGGATAGCTGGAAGCTCCAGGACTCCCTGGGTACCTTGGCCTGGATACAGACCATTTCAAACAAATTTAAAAATGCATCCATATCCTCTCCCTCTTTAATTTGGAATTTAACTTATACCGCAGCCCTGGAGTTTCAGGTCCACCCCTGCCACTTACCTCATCTGGCGCTGGTCGTTGGAGTCTTAGCCTCTCCAGTTCAAACTCCCTCTGGTGCTGTTTTTCCTCCCTCTCAGCCTCTCACTGGCACTGCTGTTCCTTGGCCTCTCTCTGGTGCTGTTGCTCCTGCGTCTCCAGTTAAAACCTCTTCCACTCTCTTTCTTGCTGGGCTTCAAACTTTTTCTGCTCCATCTCCAGTTTCTTCAGCTCAAATTGTAGCTGGATCCCTTCCAGCTCCAGCTCTGCAGTGACCTTCCCCTGGTGCTGTGGTTCTGGGTTCTCTGTGGCCTTGCTGTTCTCCTCCCTGGGACTGGACACTGTGACGTTCCTTGGCACCCCCATGCCCAAGGTCTGGTCCATTTCAGTCACTTGCTGTGACTTGAGGTTCAGGGCAACCGCTTGCTCATTGGCTACCACAAGAGCCTCCACGAGGTTCTTTTTGGTTTGTCCCTCGCACTGGATCCCTCTTTCCTGATACAAAGGCCTTTGGTGGTCTGCAGTGTATTCACTGTAGTTGGAAGACATCTTCTTCCCTAACTACTGCTACACTTACACAGAAAAAAAACAACAGGGTAGGGAACTTTATACTGTAACCAAATTTTTTTTCCAAATCTCTGCCATGTTTGTGTGTGTATTGTTTTCAGTTTATCACTCTGATACACTGGCCTTTAATACAACCTCTATGCCTATGCCACCAATATCTCTCGGATCACAACATTATGTCACCAGATCTCTCAGATCCCACCACTGTGCATCAGTTGTGTCACTAACCCACTCCTGGGGGTCAGGTCCACTGAGCTCACAGTGCCCACCCCTAAGTACAATCCCTGATGGGGGGAACAGGAACGCCCTCCACGTGTCCATCTAGAGTGCTCACTGAGTTCACAACTGAACACCTGCCATGAGGTCCCAGGGCTTCCTCTCTCTATCTGGGTAAGGATACAGTACAGTCTCAAGTCTGTAGCTAGATGAGAACTCTTCTCGGTTGCTGTACTGAGGGGGAAGGCCCAGGCATTAGGAGCTCTTCGGGATTTACCCTCATAGCCCTGATTTCATCCTCTCCCATGGGGTGTACAGCAACTAGTTCCCCCTTACAGACTCCTCCCGAGACCTGTGTATCCCCCCTACATAAAGGTACCCAGACTTCCCTTTTTAGGATCCTAGTCTTGGTAGTGAATGGTGCACTTTGGCAACTACAGATTGGTCTCAGAAATGGATAAACCTTTTTTTTACCTCTATACACACAAAAATCACTCATTGGCAGTTTTAAAAGCAAAATGCTTTTACTAAAATCTAAATGACTATCATACAAACTTTACAAACAAAAGATTTAGGAATGTGGTTACAGAATAACAAAAATAAAGGTGGAAATATACAAAAAAATGCACTGTAAACTTTTAGCTGTCTAGTTTTTACCTGGTTTGTGGATGATCACAGTCCAGAGAATAAATGGGTTTGCACAAGTTTCAGTCCTTCTGTAGCACTGACTTGTTCTTCAGTCTGGCTTGGTGTTGTGACAGGAAGAGTGTCCCACGAAAAAGTGTGTCATATGCCCTGCTCTGAGAGCTTTAAATACCCTGGGTTCAGGCAGTCTGTAGCCTTATCTTTTTAGGTCAGCAGGGGTCTCTCTTGCTCTGTCCAAGATTTGTAAGTGAACCATATTATTGATTAGTTAGATTCTCTTACAGTTCCAATATCCTTTGATCTTCTCTCATCCTTCCTGCCACCTCATAAAAATGACAGTTCCTGAAAATCTAAAGCACTTTTCCTTTGGAGTGTAAATTTATGATAGGGGAAGATGGTTTTCTCCCATCCTGAGATTTTATTGCACCTGGTTCCCTATAATTAGCTAACCAGAACATTCCATTCCTGTCATTTTATGATACCCTGCCTTTGAGATGTAATTTTCAGCTTTCTGGCAAGTAAACCTTTCTCAGATCACAGGATACCCATTTTCTCTGCATGTAACGCATTAAAAAAACATGGGCATCTTTTAGCAACCCTTAGTTCTGGCCTGTGTGGAACTTTGAAACATAACCAAGTTCCTTTGCATGTAACCCTTTCAAACAACATGACGTCTTGCTGTATTCTGACTAAATGCAGTTATCCTTTCCAGTTCAACTGCCCTGGAGATGAAAGAGTTAACTCTATGCAAATGCATAGAACATTGAGCTTGAGCTTGATTTTCAAACCCCTGTCCCTGGTACATTCTATGTAACCATCAGATTCTTTACTCCACCTGCCTGTGAAGTCGCCGTGGAGATTTCTCTTCTCTCACTTCGGTTAAGAGTGGTTTTTCAATGGTTTCTTCAAACTGCATTTCATTTTTCAGTTCTTCAAACCTCTGTCCTATGGTACAGGTTAGACTAGCTTAGGTTTTCTCCAAATTTGGGTAAGTCTTCGGTTTTCTCTTACGGTTTGCGTAATCGGGAGGAAAATGAGTGAATTCTTTTCTTTTGAGGTAAAGTTTTAAGTTTAAGTTGTTTTACATTATTTGGTTTGGGATCCAGTGGTTTTTGGCTTAAAAAAAAACTAGGCTTTTTCCGTTTTTTTCAATCGACCATTGAACAGGTCATTAACTGAAAACACATTTAGTTACTCAGGTCTGACTGCCACTTAAAAGGGTAACCTGGCTATTCAGTGCTTTATGTCAGAGAAACCCAAGAAAAAGACCGGTCCCACTGGGTTTCAGCACTACACAGAGTGTGGGGAGGTGTTTGCCAAGGCTGATCCCCCCTTCACATGTGTACAATGTCTGTGGTTTGACCACCTAAAAACAGACAGCTAATCTGTAAAAACTCTCCTAAAGCCACTCTGGATAAGCGTTTAGCCAGGCTTAAGGAAAGAATGGCTGAACAATCCACTGACCCGGATGGCTGGTCCAGTTCGGCTCCTGAGGGAGCTGGGGAACTGGAGGAGATGCCTTCTGACCAGGGCAATGCCTCCTTGACCAAAAGGAAGGTAGATACTGAGGAGTCGGTACCTGCAAAGAGAAAAAGAAAATCGGCTGGTTCAGAGCCAACGTTTGCAGCTCCAACCGCCGAGGAGATTGATAAAGTGATACGGATTGTACAATCCTTACAGACCAGTTCAGGTGATACCAGACTGGTTCAGAAACTGCATATCAACTGTTCAACCACCTGCTGGTTTGCTTCCCACCGGTTCATATGATCTGGAGGCCTATTATGAACTCGAGTGGTAGGGAGAGGAAGAAGAGGAGGAAGAGGAAGGCTTGGGTGAACCCATTGAGCCTGATGTCTCCCTGATAGACCAGAGTTGGTTTCTCCTCCTAGACAGCCTGGGGAGTCCTCCTCCCATTATGTGTTTCTCAAAAACTTTGCTGAGACCTTATAGCTACCTACTCTTGAAGCAGCTGAAGAGGAGGAGGAGCCAGACTTCCTCAAAATGATGGATGTCCCTGACACTAAGAGACCTTCAGTTCCTCTTCATAAGTCTCTAAAAAAGCAGACAAACAAAATTCTGCAGATGCCTACTTCCATTCCTCTGTGGACAAAAGGACAGACAGGAGGTATATGTTGTCTGGCAATGGTACAAAGTTCCTGTATAACCATTATAGCCATGTAGGAGTTGTTCAGACTGCTGCCTGTGATAAGGCTGGCATCCTCTTGGCCTCGCACCCTCCTGAGGAGGACTCTCGGAAGATTGATGCCATGGCCAAGAAGCAGTATTTGGCTGCCTCATTGGGGATTAGACAAGCTTCATACATGGCATACGTCTCTAGATACCAGAAATCCAGATAGGAATCTGTTCTGGAATTGGCCAAGACTGCTCCACTTCAACTAGCTAAAGATCTGGAGCAAATAGTCAAGGATGGCATTGAAGCATCCAAGGTCCAATTTCACTCTGTTGTGGACTCAAAAATGATGTATCCTCTGGGGTCATGGCTACTGCAGTTTCCCTAAGAAGATTCTCTTTGCTCAAGTGTACCAGTCTCTCCCAGAACACCCAGTCAAAAGCTATGGACTTCCCTGTTGTCCAGAATTCTCTGTTTGGGGAACAAACAAAGACATACATGAAGAAAATGGATGAATACAGGTCTACTTACAGGAGTGCAGCTGCTAAAGAAAAAGTTGCAACTCCACAAAAGCAGCAGCCTAAGCTGGGCAGAGGCAGGTCTTGTCAAAGACCTTTCTACCAGGCCCGGGCATTCCCTGCTTACCAGCAGCAGAGAGGATTCTTCTGGGGCAGAGGCAGGAGGGGTGTAAGCAGAGCTGCTTCCATTTCTCAGTCTAGGACTCTGGCTAAGCAGAAACCCTGATGTGTCAGCCAGGGCCACCTCCCCACTACCAGAAGGGGGCAGGTTGGTGCACTTCTTCCAGGCCTGGCAAGCCATTACCACAGACAAGTGGGTCCTGGAAGTAGTGAGCCAAGGACCTGCTCTAAGTTTCAAACAATTTACGAGAACAACAGCAAGGTCATTCAAACCTGCCAGCAGTTCAGAGACAGCCCTGTTGGAGGCAGAGATTATCACGCTTCTGGAGCACAGGGCTGTGGAACCTGTTTCTCTTCTTCACAAAGGAAAGGGTTGTATTCAAGATATTTCCTTACCCTGAAGAAAACTGGGGAGTAGCAGCCCATTCTAGATCTGAGGTATCTCAACAAACACCTGACAAACCCAAATTCAAGATGGTGACTCTAATCAAAATCCTCCCTGCCCTCAGGCAAGGGGACTGGCTAGCTTCCTTGGACTGCAAGGATGCTTATTTCCACATTTCAATCAGACACTCTCACAGAAAGTGCCTAAGGTTCGAATTACCCTCAGGCCACTACCAGTTCAAGGCAATACCCTTTCAGCCTTTGCTTAGCCCCCAGAACATTCACAAAATGTCTGGCAGTGGTTGTAGCTCATCTAAGAAGATAAGGAGTGTCTGTGTTTCCCTATCTGGATGACTGGTTGGTTGTAGGACAGTCTCCCCAGCAGGTAAGGGATGCCTTGGGTCTGGTGCAGGATACCCTCATATCTTTAGGATTTCTGGTGAACCTAAAGAAGTCAGTACTGGAGCCTGTCCAGATCCTAGAATTCATAGGAGCAGAGCTGGACATGGTTCAGGCAAAGGCTCTTCTGGCAGTGGGAAGAGCAGACAACCTCATTCAGCTGGCAAACTCTTTTTGCCCACAGGTGTCTCATCTGGCAAAACAGTTTCTCCAGCTCCTGGGGCACATGGCAGCTCCCATGGCAGTGGTTCCAGGAGCCAGGTTTCAGATGAGAGATATCCAGTTTCATCTGAGGTCCTGTTGGTCCCAGAAGATGGATTCCCAGTCCAAAATGATCCCAGTGACAGCCACTCTGATCCAGACATTACAGTGGTGGAAGGACAGGGACAACCTCAGGGAGGGTGTTCCATTCCTCCAGCAATCTTCTACAGTGATTCTGACAACAAATGCTTCTCTCCTAGGGTGGGGAGCTCATTTGGGGGACCACACTGCTCATCGGACATGAGCTCGCCTGGAGTCCCTGCTCCACATCAATCTGTTGGAGCTCAGGCAGTGTTCTTATCCCTTCAGTCATTCATAAAGATGGTACAGAGGAAGGTGGTACAGATAAGGACGGACAACACCACCACCATGTACTACATCAACAAGCAGGGAGAGATGAGATCCTCTGCACTATGTACAGAGGCAATGAAAATCTGGAGTCTGGCTTATTCCCTCAAGACTTCCATCTCAGTCATGCACCTGCCAGGCAAGGCCAATGTACTGGCAGATACCCTCAGCAGAATAAATCAGTGCCACCACGAGTGGTCTCTGAACAGGGACATACTGCATGCAGTGTTCAGGAGATGGGGCACATCACAGATAGATCTATTTGCAGCCCCAGACAATCATCAACTACCCCAGTTCTGCTGCTGACCTCCAGTTCTGGGTTCAGTGCCTCTGGATGCACTGATATTGGACTGGACAGGCAAATTCCTGTATGCCTTTCCCTCATTCCCCCTGATCTTCAGAGTGCTGGTCAAACTCAGCAGTCAGTCATCATCAATGATTCTGATTGCTCCAGATTGGGCCAGACAGCCATGGTATCCCATGCTGCTGTCTCTGTCAGTGACCAGCCTGATCTGCCTCCCCAGGTGGTACCATATTTTTACTTCCTCTCAGGGGAGGATCTTATACCTCAACCTCAAGTCCCTCAGGCTCAGGGCCTGGCTCTTGAGGACCCAGAGAATGCAGGCTTGCATCTCTCTGAAGGGGTTCTGGATATTTTGAAGGTTTCCAGAAAACCTGCCACCAGAAAGACTTATACTTCCACATGGAAGAGATTTACTATCTGGTGTGCACAAAAGGAAATAGATCCACTGGCAGCTGGACTGGCAGTCCTGTTGGACTATTTAGCCCACCTTCATTCCTTAGGCCTTCGGCCTTCTACTTTGAAGGTACATTTGGCAGCTGTTTCTGCCTATCTCTCGGCAGGGAAGGTCCCTTCCCTGGCTTCTCATGCAATTTTCGAGAGGTTCTTTAAAGGGTTGTTCCACCTACATCCCCCTCACAGGGAGCCAACCCCTTCTTGAAATCTGAATATCTGCATAGCACAGCTAATGCAGCCCCCATTTGAACCCATGTCTTGTGCTGAACTCAAATACCTGACATGGAAAACTGTCTTTCTGGTAGCCATTACCTCTGCAAGGAGGATTAGTGAGCTACAAGCCTTGTCAGTGGAGCCTGACTACATAGCACTCCATAGGGACAAGGCTGTCCTTAAGACAAACAGGAAATTTCTTCCAAAGGTAGTCTCTGATTTCCACCATAACCAGTCCATGGCATTACCCATATTCTTCACTGAACATTCTAGTTCAGGAGAACACAGAATACATGGCCTGGATGTTAAGAGGGCTATTAGCTACTATCTGGATCAGACAAAGGCCCATGGGAATAAGTGTACACAACTGTTCCTCACCTATGGAGAAGTGGGTAAGGGCAAGCCAGCCACAAAAAGAACCATTGCTCAGTGGATTATGTCTTGCATCCAGTTCTGCTATGGCAAACTGGGGAAGGAGCCACCAGCTGGCCTTAGAGCTCACTCTATTGGGGGAACAGCTGCCTCTATTGCAGCTGCTAGAGGTATCCACCTGCTTGAAATCTGCAAAGCAGCTACCTGGAAAACTGTTCACACATTCACTAAACACTACTGCCTGGACACCCAGGCCAAGAGTGATGCCAGGTTTGGCACAGCAGTACTGCAGAGCCTATTCCCTAAGTAGGTTCTGTGCCCACCTCCATGGGGCATTGCTTGATAGTCTGCATTTAGTCAGAATACAGCAAGAATTTTTTTTTTTTTATGATTCCATTATTTGTCCTTTCCTCCACTGTGGAGCGGGTGGCGAGTTGTCCGGCCGCCGGCACCCCCACCCCTGGACCAGATCTGGCCTGCGACATGCTCTCCCCACACAAGCCCAGTGCATGGAGACCCCCCCTTGGGGACTCATAAACCTGGGACTTGGGAGGTGCACCTCTCATGTCCAGGGGTGCAGGGCACAGCCATCAGCCACCACAATCACCCCACAATTTTCCACCATGTTTTTACCCCATGGAGCCAGTCATGCAATGGTGTCAGCACACTGGCGTACTGAATCCTGCCACGCTCCAACTCTCGACTGTGCATGCCTTCTCAGTGCCCCTGACCTCTGTCAAGTGCCACTGCAGAGTGGTGCAGTGCTGCTACCGACCCCAGAGGAAGGAGAGCTGTTGTGGGATGCTCGATCCTTCCTCTCCCCTGCTGACCCCCCGACGACCTGGGTCTGTTCCTGAACCTGGGTCACTGGCATGCCGTGAGGTGTGGCGTCCAGCTGCTCATCCCTCAGCGACACCGGGCCAGCCAAGACTTCGTGTTGTTTGAAGAAAAAAATTACTTACCATACGAAACTTGTTTCTTCTAATGGAGTCTTGCTGTATTCTGACCTCCCTTCCTGCCTCCCCAACAGAACCCGAGGAGGGGCACCGCATTACAGCTGTTCTAATTGTTGAGTGCTGTTCCACTGGGGTGGCATTTTCTTGGGCATCTCTGACTTGAGTCTTCTAGTTTGCCCTTTTGTTTGGCTATTAGTCTTTTGACTACTTTTTTTTATTAATTGTTATGTATGTAGTATAGCTTAGCAGCCACTGTTTTAGTGCTCATAAGAATCTGATGGTTACATAGAATATACAAGGGACAGAGGTTTGAAAACCAAGCTCAAACTCAACGTTCTATGCATTTGCATAGAGTTAACTCTTTCATCTCCAGGGCAGTTGAACTGGAAAGGCTAACTGCATTTAGTCAGAATACAGCAAAACTCAATTAGAAGAAACAAGATTACTATGGTAAGTAATGTTTTCTTTTAAAGAATAAACAGAAAAAATATACAAAAACAATATTGTCTGCAATATTCCAGCAGTTGGAAAACTCACCACAGTGTCCAGTTCTGGAGGTCTCACTTTAGAAAGGACATAAAGTGCAGGCAGTCCAGAAGAGGGCAACTAAAATGGTGCCGGGGTTACACCAAAAGCCCTAAGAGGAGAGACTGAGGGATCTCAACATGTAAGAGAGATGAGCGAGAGGGGACATGTTAGAGACCTATAAGTACCTTACAGGGATGTACAGGGTGCAGTAGGGAAGTCTCTTTCAAATGAGAAACAGCACCTGGACCTGAGATTTGCAATGATGCTGTGGGTTGGGCATTAAAGAGGGATGCAAGGAAGTACTACTTCACTGAAAGACTGACAGATGCCTGGAACAGACTGCCAGCAGAAATGGTGGATGTAAACATATCAGGGGGCTTCAAGGATGTGTGACTAGACATAGGGGAATATTAAACAGACAGGGAGGGTCTCCAGAGATGGGTTAGGGTCTGCAGAGATAGACTAGGTAGGGATCATCTGGGCTGACTGGGTCGATTAAGCCATCCTTTTCTTCCAACAAATTCTATGTTTCTCAGCAGAGTGTGACATAAAACAAAAGTCTGCAATCAGCGGCGGATCCTCCAGCCCTCTTCAGTATGAGGGGGCCATGCAAATCAAGGCTGTGATAGGCGGCAGTTCCTCCAGACCCTCTCTGAATAGGGGACCATACAGATCAAGGCCGGGATTGGCTGAAGCTCTTCCAGTCCCCCATGAACATCAAGCTCATGCATTACTCAGAGCAGCAATCCATCAAGGTCCAGGTGAAGACCGTATAGGATGTCACCTTCCTATCTTTGTACTTGAAATGCTTCTGTGTGAGTGCCCTCCACTTCAGCCAACATAAGGGGAGAGCATTCTAGGAGAGAAAGTGTGAGCCTAAGATCTCTGGGTCAACACTAGCCTTCCCTCAGCCCTCAATTAGGCCAGTAGTATGCCTACAAGAGGTAACCTGATGGAAGCCATTTGCTGCTGGAGTTTCTGTAGCAGTCAGTGCATCATTAGCACCATCAGCAGTGTGTGTGGACTGTTTGCTCCTGGTGTCCTGTGTGGTGGCATGTGTATTGTGACCTTAGTTGGTCGACAGTAAGTGTGGTGCTTATCTGCCTTGCCTCCCTGTCTTCAGAACAGCTGCTTCTATTCTTTTGTTGTATATGTCAGTGGTCAGGATTCACTCTGACCTTTGGGGGCTTCATTGGTGCTGGACTCGAACTTCCCTCCAGGGTGTCTGCATCCCATCTTAGTAACTGGAGACTGGACTTGTCACTGAAGCTGACTCACTCTTTGGTGCCCACAGGTGTGCAAGCCAAGGATGCAAGCAAAGTAGGTGATGCTGGATGGGGGGGACTTTTAAACACATAGGTTTTGACTACTTTCTACTGCTGCACTGGTGCTGTTTTTTTTTTTTGGTATCGGTCCCCTGAAGAGACAGTTGTGCAGCTGCTCATAGACAGTGCATCCAGCAAGAGTGATTGAATCATTATGGACACAAGTGTCACAGCCTGAAAATGAAGCAGGACCCCACTCCCACTGTGAAGGAGATGTTGCATTTCAGCCTAGGTATCCTGTGGTACATTAACAGTTAATTATAAATCATTCAACTTTCTGTGTGCAATATGGCACATTTTGATAGGATTCCAAAGCAGAAAAAATATTTGTAACTATTATTTATATTTTTATATTCCATGTTATTAGATTATGTATTATTTATATTCCAAGGCACATAATATTAAACATGTTTTCAATGGGGAGCTACACTGTCTGCCTTGACTTGTAACTGAAACTGAAGTTGAACTTTAATACTGATAAATGAAATCAATGACTTAATTCTGTTATCCATCTCCTTATTCCTAGTATGTCAGCCTGGTTGTTGAGTTTTACAGTTGGAGGCTGTCATGGGGTATGGGCAGATAGAGAAATGGTGCTGGTCCTTGGATGGTTGTCAGTAGTGTAGGGCTGCTGAGGCACAGTGTAAGATAAAAAAAAGTCAATGTTTGGTGACCACATGGCCTGTAGATTACAATTTTGGTGGCTTAAGTTACTGCACTGGTGACCATTTCCTGGATGACACTGAGGAGGTCACAGTGTGGGAATGATGGGAGAGGAGTACATGAGAGCAGATCAGGAGAAGAGCTGAGGAAGGAGCCTAGACAAGGGGGGGAGCAAGGGTTAGGGTGTTGTTAAACATTTGGCAGCACATCACTATCTGGCCTTTTGGAGAATGATGGGAGCCTTCTCTTGCTGCATGTGTCCCTTGACAACCCCCTCACTGTCCTTACTGAGAAACATTCAAGACATAGATCTGCCTAATAATTGTGCACATGGGAATAAGACTGCAGCAGAACACGATGGCGTATATATACTGGAGACAAATCTGAACCAAATCCTGTGTGTGTGCATGTGTGCCTGTATGAGAAAAGTAGTCCAGTATCAGACACATTTGACACAGGGCTTCCAATTAGTTTCTAGAGAGTCAAAATAGCCTCTTTGCAAGAAGTACAGCCATGTCCCTTCTGGGATACCTTCTGTAATCAGAGAAAAGTTTACTAAAATATGTTTGCATGGCAGTTGCAGTATTACAAAACTGAATTCGAGTAGCAATAGGAAGAATATGTGTTACGTTTTGCAGGCAACCTTCTATAAAGTAGCTGTACAACCACTTCTGGGTGAACACAGATGTGTCACGAGTGATTGCTATACATAATCAGTTTTACATAACAGTTGATGAAAACTGTGTATTTTTTTGCTACATTATACCAGGTAAAATATCCCCTGTCTGAAAAGCCTCTTCTCTTCATACACATGGTTAGGCTAGCAACCTGAAGGTGTCCTATACTAACCCTCATGTCTTGTGTCCCTGTTTGGCTCTGTGTGCAAAATTATATTTTAGTAATGACGGATCCATCTCCATAAATATTGCACACTAAAAAAATAACTTTACTTTGCATACTTGCTGAAAAATCAGGCTTTAGACAGTTTCCTATATTTGTGATAATGATGTTGACATATACACACAATACTGCATATCAGATACACTTTGAACTTTCCATTTTGGGTGAACTGTATTTTGTTTTTTAACTGTAAAATGTGATATATATATATACATATGTGAGTTATAGTTTATCAGCCAGGTTTCCGCATCCTTAAATCAATAAGACATGGAAAGAAGATGATTCTAGTTTTGTGCACTATGTTTAATTCAAAATAATAAATGTATTTGCTGTCTCCAGATAAAATGTTATTATAATAACTGGTGACCCCTTTATTAACTGGATTATCAGAGCAATCAAATACCGTCACAACAAGGTATGATGTCATACCTGGTTATTATAGCATTTGACCACTTCTGCTTCTCTGTATTATCGTTAAACAAGCCGTGACTGTCGTGAAACATAGATCTGCATGCTTTAGAGTCAGGAGCAGTTTGTGGAGTGCCAAGAAAGGGAGAAGCTGCTGCGGCATAAAGGTTTTTTTTTTTTGGTAGGGCCAGAATTTGTGCAGTTTCCATTTCACTTACCCTGAAGTGCTCTCTGTCCTGACATGCCAGATTCATTCTCATTCTCTCGCTCTCTCTCTCTTTCATGCTCTTTCAGGTGCTCTCAAAAGCTGAAAATAACTCACTTTTCTAACTAAGATCCTGCACCAGTAATTACAAAAAATAGAACATGAGTGACTATGCGCATATGAAGTTTTTTTACACATCCTCGGTGTGTGATGACCACATAAACCTTTCAAACTTTACTCTCAAGGTTTATGAGTGTCCACTTTTTTCAAATTATAATTATCAACTGTTAATCACAATTAATACAGAGCATAAATATATAATTTGTTGTCTACATAGACAGTTTTTACATAATGATTCAACACTTGTTCTTGTTTGTACAAATCAGGGGTATACTATCATTAGAATTTACTATATATCACTCCTAAAAGCTAAAGATGCCACATGGGAACAAACCCTCTGAAAAATTGTCCCAAACATATGTATGTAGCCACTGAGGGCCTTGAGAATCCAAGTCCTGTAACCAGTTGCTTGATGAGATAGCCAATCTTGAAATATTCGCTTAAATCAATATCTTCTCATCCCTTGTTAAACCTTTTTAAACAAGTACAAAGGTTGATTTTATTAAATCCTAAACTGCAATAGACTATTCCTGTCAGACTGTACACATAAAATAATATAAGGAGCCCAGACAGAGTCTGCTTAAAATATTCCCCATGCTCAAAATGCGTGAGAAAGAAGGTAGTTCCACGTGGCAGGCTGTTATGAACAAGAAAATAACCTCATTAACTATTTATGTGGAGAAAATGCAAATGGCATCACCTCTCTGCAACACATCTGGCCCACTCACAGCACAGAGCCTTCATATCAGAGCAAATTTATTTATTTGAAGAGTTTCACCAGGAAAGGCATGCTGCGCTGCAATAGCTTGTTTCCAGATGCATCCTGGGGGAGGGGAGAAGGGAGTACAATAGTTTAAAACACAGAGTGCTGTAAAATATAGGAAACAGTAAAAATATAGGAAACAAATAAATATACAATAAAGTATACAGGTAAAACACAGATAATTACATTAAATGTACACAAAACTCAAATACGTTAGAGAGACAATTCACATAATACACGGGTAAAACACCTACATGCCAAACAGGCTTAAACAGTGCTTTCAAATGAGCTGGGATATGAGAAGCAGGAACAAGAGGGAGTAGAGTCCAGACAGGAGGGGGGCTAGAGAGAGGGAGGATGAGGCAGACCGGATGTTTAGTGGGAGGAAGTTCCAGACATTTATTAGTGTCTAAACAATGGTATAGTAATTATCAAAGGGGAAAAGGGATAAAACAAACACAAAAATATAGAACAAAATAAAAAGCTTGATGACAATTACTAATTGACCATTTAGGTGGACATTATCACTTTCTGCAGCTCCCTACTTGCCTGCTGTGCCGCAGTTCTTGCTGGTTGCCGTGGGGTACTGAGTCGTCTCCCTCATGGCTAATCTTCTGAAACTTTCAGAGGGGACTTCCAGGTTTACTCTCTGGGAGTGACTCCCAGTGGTTGGTTGATATATATTTCTTCTGGGAGTAGATGCTCCTCGGCTGCTAGCTAGTATCTGTGTTTCTGGGGTTCTCTAACAAATCCTCAGTGGCTCACTACAAGTTTATAAATCTGAGCCCCTTTACCTAATTGTATTTTCATGGGACGGTGTCTCACCAATGGCTGATTATTTTATTGCTGGGAATATTGCCCCCAATGTCTATCAGGTACTCTTTGACGTTTTTGAGTGGGGGAGCTGCTCAGTGGCATCTGACAGTGCCCGGCCTCATGACTTTCTTTGGCAATGGCTAATACTCAATATTTGGCAAAATTGCTCCCTGTTGGATGGTAGGTCTCACAACCATCTGCACCAATGCCAATGCTGAGAAGAGCTCTTCAGGGCTCACAACCACCGGCACAGGTGGCAATGCTGAGAAGAGCCCTTTAGGGCTTGTAACTGCCACCACCAGTGGCATTGGCTCTCTGGGACATTGCCAAACACACCACTGACAGCGTGGCTGTGTCCCGCTCCCCCTCCATGGGGACATTTGGCATCTTTTCATTTCATTATGGCAAGAAATGTTTAATCAAAGTATACATTTTTCAATAAATTAAATTAAACTGGTATCAGGATTTGGTTGTTTGGGACCTGCTAGCCTGCAATTCACTTCTGCATTACATTAAGTGTGAGTTTTATTGTCAGTAATAAAAACAGCCTGTTCTGATTCTGGAGTGCAGAGTTTCTTCTTTGCGGTTATTATTTTCTTACCTGTACTAAATTTATTTATTTATTTAGTTTTTGTTGCCTGGGTGAGTGCATTGAACAACAACATTGTCTATCCTCAGGCACAACCCGGGAAAGTTACAGACAAAGCCAGCATATTATAGCAGGGGAGTTCCAGACAGCATGCAGAACAGAAAACTGTGGGGTACATGAGAAACACATGCTATACAATGAATGCTGCTGTTTTTGACAGAGGATAACTTTGGTTTCAGAGCAAGAAACATCAGTCTAGAACTACAGATTTTTTACTGATGAATCACTTCTAACTCAGCAGGAGTCAGTACCTGTTTGGATTAAGCAAACAGATACTTTATTAGAAGAAGGGGGTCTCATTTAAGTAAAAAAAAAGAAAGTCACTGTGTGTTTCTCTGAGGAAGGGGGTTGTATCAGCTTAATTTAATGAGTCAGAGCAGAGGGTGAATCTAATTGGGGTGTGGCTTAGCAGCTGAGGAGTACAAAAGCAGGTGTCTGCAATTACAGCTTCCTGCTGTTTTTGACAGAGGATAACTTTGATTTCAGAGCAAGAAACAGCAGTCTAGAACTACAGATTTTTTTTTTTACTGATAAATCACTTCTATCTCAGCAGGAGTCAGTACCTGTTTGGATTAAACAAACAGATACTTTATTAGAAGAAGGGGGTCTCATTTCAGTAAAAAAAAGAAGAAAGTCATTGTGTGTTTCTCTGAGGAAAGAGGCTGTATCAGCTTAATTTACTGAGTCAGAGCAGAGGGTGAATCTAATTGGGGGTGTGGCTTAGCAGCTGAGGAACACAAAAGCAGTTGTCTCCAATTACAGCTTCCTGTTGTCTTTGACAGAGGATAACTTTGGTTTCAGAGCAAGAAACAGCAGTCTAGAACTACAGATTTTTTCCTGATAAATCACTTCTATCTCAGCAGGAGTCAGCACCTGTTTGCATTAAGCAAACAGATACTTTATTAGAAAATGGGGGTCTCATTTAAGTGAAAAAAAGAAGAAAGTCACTGTGTGTTTCTCTGAGGAAGGGGGCTGTAGCAGCTTAATTTACTGAGTCAGAGCAGAAGGTGAATCTAATTGGGGATGTGGCTTAGCAGCTGAGGAGTACAAAAGCAGGTGTCTGCAATTACAGCATCCTGCTGTTTTTGACAGAGGATAACTTTGGTTTCAGAGCAAGAAACAGCAGTCTAGAACTACAGATTTTTTACTAATTGCCCTCCTTCCCACCCCTCCACCCTCCCACCCAAAGCCAGTTCTAGTTTTACAGCCACTGGATTTGATGTGAGTGACCATTACCCTATAGCTGGCATAAGATCCACACTCAAACCACCAAATCCTGCAGAATTTATCCTCAAAAGGTCAAAAAAGAATTTCAATATCTCAGGTTACTCCATGACCTGAGTACTACAATATATTGGCAAGATTTCTATCTTACAACCTCTGTTGAAACAGCACTCCAGACTTTAAAGGATATTATCACCAATGTTCTCAATATTCATGCACCTATCACCAGTATCAGAACTAAGGTAAATCCTGCCCTTGGTTCACCTCTGAGCTTAAAGCAGCCTTGAGAACCAGAGACAAGCTGTGGAAAAGGCAAGAAAACAAAGGACACCAGTGATTGGCAAATTTCAGAAAAGCAAGGAATTCATGTACAAAAAATAAGAACTGCCAAACTGCCTACTATACAGCTGAATTGGATGCCTCCTACAATAACCCATCCAGACTCTGGGGTACAATAAAGGACTTCTGGCCAGAATTTACTCCTGCCTTAACCACCAAATTGCTACTAAAATGACACAGAAATTACAGGTAAACAAGAAATCTTAAATACCTTCAATGTTCACTTCACCACTGCTGGCCTAGCATTTGACTCATCACCTGCAAATATCCTGAGATCTTCCTTGAACCTGCAAACTACTGTGGGACAAATGGCCACTTCAACTTTTTCCTTCATCCCAATATCCGTGAAAAGAAGTGGAAGATCTCCTCTAATTTAGACACAACTAAAAGTGCAGGTGCAGACTCCTGATCCCTATTTCCTGAAAATTGCTTCACATGTCTTATCTGCCCCCTTACTCATCTCTTCAATCTTTCCCTAACTACTGGATCCATTCCATCTACTTGGAAAACAGCTCAAGTAGTTCCATTACTCAAATCTGTGATACTAGGATCTCAACAATTACAGACCTATTCCATCCTACCAGTACTATCTAAGATGCTCGAAAAACTAGTAAACTCTCAGTTAAGGGACTATCTGATAATAATAACCTTCTAAATTCTGCACAATCTGGATTTAGATCAAAGCATAGCACCATTACTGCCTTTAGCCAAGGTAACCAAACGATTGGCAGACTAATTTGGACAAAAAATTTTACCTGTGCTGTGTTTCTGGATTTGAGTAAAGCCTTTGACACAGTGGATCATGACTTATTACTCACCTCCTTAACTCATTAGGCCTGGATTCCCTATCACCAACTGGTTTAAGGATTACCTTCAGATAGGTCGCAACTGGTTAGAAATGGAAATTACCTATCCACCTCAAAACCTCTGCTAAGGGTGTACCACAAGGCTCTATTCTTGGCCCTATCCTCTTTGCTATTTATATAAACAATATTGATGCCAACCTCACTCAATCTAACATTCATCTGTTTGCTGATGATACTGTATTGTATGTCAGCAATCCCTCACCTTTCAAAGCCTGTGAACTTCTACAATCCGAATTCTCCATTCTGCAGCACAATCTACTGACAAAAACTACTTTAAATGCAAAAACAAAAGCTATGTTCTTACCACAAAGAGCTGTACTACCACTACCCCAGCATCCAACACCTTCATATATCCACCTTACTTGAGAGAAACTTGAATTTGTTGATAACTTCAAATACCTTGAGTCTGGATAGAAACAGGCTTGACTATTCTGTCCATATTGAAGAGTTACTTAAAAGCTAAAGACAGAGGCTGGACTATTTTTAGAATAAAACATTACCTAAACAGTGATTCCAAAAAGGTTAATTCAGGCCTCATTCCTATCCTCATTGATTATGCTGATTTTCTACTGCCATTGTTCAAGTCATCTCTACATAAGCTGGACACCCTGTATCACAGGTCCATAAGATTTATTACTGACCTTCCTCCAACACCCATCATTGCTCCCTTTATATGGCAGTCAACTGGACATCATTGCAACACAGAAGAAATAGGAATGCTGTTATCTGGATACTCAAAGCGTTAACAGGCAAACTACGACCTATATCACTGATTGCTTTACCCAAATTACAACCAGGCCATACACCTTAAGGATCAGTAAACTCATCACATTAAAGGTCCCCAATGCCTGCACCGTATGGGAGGGCTGCTTTCAGTTATTCCTTAGCAGCTGCATGGAACTCTCTCAAAAATCCATGAAGCTAGATAGCCTACTACCTCTGGCATCCTTCAAAGATTGTTCTCCCTTTTTTCCAGAGCTCTGCAATTGCTTTTATAAAGCATAATCCCCACCAATCTGACCCAACTAAACCTCCCTTTTCTATCCATTATATTAACTCAATTTCTTTCTTCCGAATCACCTATTATATTCACTTAAAACTAGTTTAGACCATATAACTTATATTTTAGGACTGCTATACCCTTTGTCCTCTTTTTTTCCTACAGGCTAAATGGTTCTATTGTTACTTGTATATATGTAAATTGTTGTATATAATCATTTCATGCCATTGTATTGCTATTTATTCTATTCTTGTCTATGTAATAATACTTGTATCCTCATTTGTATGACCACTCAGGTCCATCTTGTAAATGAGCTTTGCTCAATGATGTTCGCCTGAATAAATAAAGATTTTGATTGATTGATTGATTGATTGATTGGATTTGACTGAAAACAGGAACTTCCTGTTTGGCAGTAGGAAGGGAAGGATCACTGAGACACATTAGTTTCATCAACCTTGAAGGAACCTAAAACATAACTCTCCCCCCCCCCCGGGCTGCTGGAGGTCTGAATCCAAGCACGGAAGAAGGAGACTACTGAAAGCTACAGGAAGTTCCTGTCCCAGAACATGAAGGGCGAGAGTTGTAAGGGCACATAGGCAGTAGGAGAGTAAGTGTAAAAATACATAGAGGGAGGAGACAGTAAGCATACAAAGCAACAGGAGAGGGACACAAAATAAGTCAAGATGGGAGTGGTGCAGTGCAATGGCTGTGGGGCAGCAGTGTTCGGGAGACATTCTGGAGGCTGTGATGCTGCCCTGTTTGCAGGCACCTCTCGTCTGAGTGAGGGGTTGCCCATCTCCAGACTGACCTGACTAGGATTTGAGAAACCTCTTCTCCCACCCAGGGTCCACCAGGGCCACCACCGTTACCTCAGAGGTTGCCAAGAAAGAGGAGCAGTTGGACCAAGGTGGGCTCAGGGAGGGAGAGGGTGGTGGAACAGAGGTGTATCCCTCCAGTTGTACCTCTCCACAATTCATATGCTGTTCTGGCAAAGAGTGGTTCCTCTATAGAGGCACCTGCAGTGGAGACCAAGGAGGATGCTGGGAACCTCCACAAAGAAGACCCACAGGAGGGTGGCATGAGACCCCACAGGGGAAGGCAACAACTTCTGGTGGGGGACTAGATCATTGGGGGGTAGAAGTGGGGGAGGAAGGGGATAGGTAGGTAAGGTGCCTGCCTGGCACCACAGCTCGGAGGGACAGGAAGTGAATTCTCAGGATCGTAGGAGCAGCTGCACGAGGGACAGAGCTGGATGTCATTGTCCACCTAGGGACAAATGACCTGACTGTAAATGGGATCTGAGCAGTGCAAGAGGAGTTTGTGGAGTTGGGGAGGGGCCTTAGACAAGTAGCATGTATGGTAACCTTCTCGGAGGTGCTGCCTGTCTATAGCAAGGATGATGCTAGGGTATTCTGCACCATGGGATTCAATGAATGGTTGAAAAACTGGTGTGGAGCTCAGGGTTTTAGCTTCACTGGGGACTAGGGAGCCATCTGGAGGGATGCAGGCTTATACTGGTGCGATGGTCTACATCTGTCCGGGGGGGAACCAGGATCCTAGTTGACAGGTTTAAATGATTCATTGGCAAGCATTTAAATTAGCCAAGGGGGGAGGCACTGAAAAGAAGCAGGGAAATCCCAGCCTCCCCCCACAAAAGACAGTAGTCAAAGAGGTAAACACCATGGTAGAGAAGTCAGTAGGGAGCAGGACAGGGATAAATGCAGAAAAAGTCAGTAAGGACAGGGATGGGGCTAAAAGGGGTAAGGCCATAAAAAATAAATGGAAGGTGATGAGTATCAATGCCCGTAGTCTGTACAACAAGCTCCCTGAACTAGTGGCCTTGATGAAAGAGGGATGCCTGGATATTGTGGCAGTCACTGAAACATGGTACACAGAGAACCATGACTGGGATGTCAACATACCAGGATACACAGTCTACAGGAGGGACAGGGTGGGTAAAAGGGGAGGAGGAGGAGGAGGAGTAGCTCTCTATATAAGGGAAGGGATTAAAGCAACAGAACTGAAGAGTAAACAGGAAGTTGATGAGTCACTATGGGTCACCCTGGAGACAGGAAATGGCACCACAATCCGCATGGGGGTTGTGTACAGACCCCATCTCAGGGGGAGGAATGGACAAGGAAATGATAGAAGGCATCCTTAAAATGGCAGAAAAAGGGGAGATATTGTTGATGGGGGACCTGAATATACCATATCTTAACTGGAGTACCTTTGCTGCAGGCACATCCAAGAGCAGGATCATTCTTGATGCCCTACAGGGGGCATGCTTCAGACACCTAGTGTTGGAACCCACTTGGGAGGGAGCAATCTTAGACCTGGTACTCTCAAATGGGGAAGGAGAAAGGATCTCAGATTTAGAAGTGGGTAGCCATCTGGGAACAAGTGACCACCAAACAGTGTGGTTCACAATAAACACAGCCATAGATTCAAGCCATACAAAAACAAGAGTATTGGATTTTAGGAAGGCTGACTTTGGGAAAATGAGAAAGTGCCTCAGAAAAGCACTGGCAAATGGGCAAGAAGGAGGGGTGGAGGAACGATGGGGACTAATCTAAACAGCCATCACAGAGGCAACAAGCCTTTGTATGAAGCAAATCAACAAAACAAAACAAAGGAAAAAAACACTATTGTTCTCAAAAGAGGTGCAGGGACAGTTAAGGAAAAAAGGATAGCATTCAGGAAATATAAGGAAACACAGAAGGAGCAGGACAGAGAACTTTATCAGTTAAAGCAGAAGGAGGCAGGGAAGGCAGTCAGAATAGCAATGGCACAAACTGAGGAAAAGATAGCCAACTCTGTTAAGAAGGGGGTTAAAACCTTTTACAGGTACATTAGGGAGTGAAGAAAGACCAAGGGAGGGATACAGAGACTTAATAAAGGGGAGGGAATGTGAGCAGAGGGTGACAGTGAAACAGCAGGGATACTGAATGTATATTTCTGCTCACTATTCACAACGGAAAAGGAGGGGAAGGTACCTAAACCAAACAAGAGAAAAACTCTGAATAGGGGGGTCGATACCAGTACATTCACAGAAGAAAGGGTTTTGAAAGAACTCTTGAAACTGAGGGTGGACAAAGCAATGGAGCCTGATGGGATTCACCCAAGAATTCTAAAAGAACTAAGGGTAGAATTAATAACACCACTGACTACTCTCTTTAACAAATCATGGGAGGGTGGGGTGGTACCTGAGGACTGGAGGAGGGCAAATGTGATTCTACTTCACAAAAGTGGGAGCAGGGCTGAGGCAGGAAACTACAGACCAGTTAGTTTGACTTCAATGGTAGGGAAAATGATGGAATCACTTTTGAAGGAAAGAATTGTTGAGTACCTAGAGGCCAGTGGGGCACAGGACCCAAGGCAGCATGGTTTCACAGGAGCAAGCTCATGTCAGATGAACCTAATAGATTTCTTTGACTGGGGGACCAAAGTAGTAGACCAGGGAGGGGCTATGGATATGGCCTACCTAGGTTTCAGCAAGGCATTTGACACAGTCTCACACAAAAGATTAATATACAAGTTAGCCAGCCTTGGAGTGGGTCCCAAGGTGGTAGCCTGGATAAAAAACTGTCTGGACAACAGGATGCAAAGGGTAATAGTAAACGGAGTCCACAGTGAAGAAAGGATGGTAACTAGCGGGGTACCGCAGGGTTCGGTACTGGGACCGGTCCTCTTTAATGTCATTATAAGTGACATTGGAAAGCACCTGGAAGGAAAGGTATGTCTCTTTGCAGATGACAGAAAGATCTGCAACAGGGTTGATACACAAGGTGGGGTGGAAAGAATGAAAAGGGTCTTGGCAAAGTTGGAGGAATGGACAAATATGTGGCAGCTCAGATTCAATGCAAAGAAGTGCAAGGTAATGCATCTGGGAAACAAAACCCCAGGGGAAGAGTACACAATGGGGTGTGTGTTAGTAACAACAACAAAAATCAAAAGAGACCTAGGAGTAATTATATCAGATAACCTAAAGGTGGGCAAGCAATGTGAGAAGGCAGTAAGGAGGGCTGGGGGGATACTGGGATGCATAGGGAGAGGCATCAACAGTAGAAAACAGGAAATTGTTATCCCTCTGTACAGACAGTAAGTGAGACCCCATCTGGAGTACTGCGTACAATTCTGGAGACCCCATCTCCGCAAAGACGTAGACAGAGTGGAGGCTATTCAGAGGAGGGCAACCAAAATGGTGCAGGGTCTGCTCCAGAAGACATACGAGGAGAGACTAAAGCAGCTTAGTATGTATACACTTGAGGAAAGGGGGGGGGACATGATAGAAACTTTAAAGTATCTCAAGGGAATTAACAAAGTACAAGAGGGTAGTATCTTTCAGAAGAAGAGATCTGTAAGAACAAGGGGGCACAATTTGAAGATAGAGGGGACGGATCAGAGGTAATGTTAGAAAGTATTTTTTCACAGAGAGGGTTGTGGATGCATGGAACAGCCTTCCTGAGGAGATTGTGGAGTCAGGAACAGTGGGAGAATTCAAGAATGCATGGGACAGGCATAAGGCAATTCTAGTGGGGGTAGGAGGAAGTAAGCTGTTGATTAACTAGAATCTGCAGCTTATCCATCAGGTAGGGAAATAGGCAGACTAGGTGGGCTAAGCGGTCCTTATCTGCCATCAAATTCTATGTTTCTATGTAATATACATAAAGAGTACAAAGAATTCAATAGGCAATCATCACTATAAGGAAAAAAATAACACATGTAAGTACAGAGGGCACTGTGAAACAGAAGATGGGAAGAATTAACCTGAAGACTAATGGGGGAGTCAAGGGTAAGTGACCCGCAGTTTGGTTCTAAGAGCAGTGAGCTGGGATAGGGGAATCCCAGAAGTGCTAGAGGGCCTTGGGGAGAGACAAGAACCAGGTCAGTACTCCATATAGTTTAGGGGCAAGAGCATTTGTCCTTGATTTGTAAGTAGCTTTTGAGGCCATGTTTAAAAATACGGTGGGACTGCACGTGTTTCAGTTCCTTAGGGAGAGAGTTCCAGAGTTTTGGTCCAGACACTGCAAAGACATACTCGCCCATCCTACTGTTGCATTTGAGGATATCTAGTAGACAGTTGTCCACTGAGTGCAGGGAGTAGGTCAGTAAGGAAGGTTTGAACCAGCAAGGGATAGACTCAGGAAGGCCTTCTCCGATTATTTTGTCTATGGCACAACCAGCGGCATATGTCTGGTATGAGGGAGGGGAGAGCCAGACAAGGTCAGCACAGAGCACATATTTTACAGGTGTAAGAACAAAAAACAGGAAGAAAGAAGCAACCCCCAAAAATGTTGGGCAAAGTACAAAGCTGGTTGTTGCTGAAGAAAACTCCCTATACTATATCATGGGGAAGGGGCCACATGATCTATAAATACTGCCCTAGTTCTCTAGAAGAAATACTTTTGGTCTTAAGGGTTGGATCTGGTAAGCTTCACACTGAGACTCTAAACATGATTAAAATAATCATTGTGTGTGGTTTTGAAAACCAAACAGCTCTGTGTTTATCAGGCCTTGTGCTTATTATACCACCAACTCCCATGGTATTGCCGCATGTATCCTCTACGGGGACTGGCCTACCCTGGATAAATACACTGCAGAAATGCGTAAAAGTTGAGCCACACTGAAAATGAGATTGTGCATTTCCCCTGTGCTGTCCTGGGTAATACCATGTAAAGATGGGAAAAATCATGACCACACTGAAAACGAGATATTGCACCTCCACTGGACTGTCCAGGGTGAATACAGTGTAAAAATGTGTCAAAGCAGGACCCCACTGAAAATGAGATATTTCATCTCAACTGGGCTATCCTGGGTAAATACAGTTTAAAAATGGATTAAAGCATGACCCCTCTGAAAACAAAGATATTGCATCTCAGCAGTGCTCTTCTGGATAAATACAGTGTAAATGAAAGAAAGATCTGCTCTTAGCCTCGAGATACTGTTGTTTAAACTTGTAACCACATGCAAGCAAATATGTTTGGCATCGACACATTCTGGTCATGATGTGTGACAAATGGTACCTTATCTGTAGATGTAAGCTCTGATGGAGTCAGTGCAGTGATCTTTCAAAGCAGTCACCTATAATAATTACGGGTCAAGAGCTGTCAGTGAATGCCAGAAAAGGTTCTATATGCATATATCAAAAATGAGTTGCTAGCCATTGTCCACAGATGTGAAAAATTCCATCAATATGGGAAAACAACACAGGTGGAAACTGATCAAATCTGATCTGTTACTGCTCAGACCTGGACACGCTCATTTGTGATCCCTAATTTGTATTTGCTATTTGTAACTTTACTGATTCAAATAGGTGAAGGATGCATGTATTAGCACTCACCTTCTAAGTCTGTATTTTTTTAAGCCTGAAGCAGCATTTAACTGAATCAAAACCCAATAACAAATGGTGGACTGGCATATCCAAACCCAAATCCAAATCCACCCCTGTATTTGCTCCCCTGTAGTTGAGAGTTGAGAACAGGAGATGGGAGAAAGCTGCTACAAATTAAGTCATGCCAGTGTAAGTGAAGAAGGGAGGGGGAAGTGGAGGGTTGGGGGAGGAGTGAAGGATGATGGAGGAGGGTAAGGAAGTAAAGGAACATTAGAGAGGAGGAGAAAAATAAGTTGAAAGGAGAGTAGTATGGTAGCAGCTGAAGCAAGTAAGGGCAGAGGGACAGTAATAGTATGCAGAAAAGGACTTAAAACAGGGTAGGAAGGCAGTCAGGGGAGAAGGGATGAGGAAAACGAGAGACGTAGAGGAGAAAAGGAGAATAGAGGGGAAGGGAGAGTGTCTTGAAGGTCAGGGCAGGGGAGTGGCAATAGAAAGGAAAATTAGAACATACAAACATATGAAGAAGCCAATAGAAGAAGGCCATTTGATCTATCTAGTCTGCTTGTATTGCAGGGTCCACTGCTTGAGCTACTGTCCCTGCCCCCCTCTCCCCACTCTTCCCATCCTCCTTATCCATGATCTTTACCTTCCCCCATGCCTATCTCAGCCTCTCTTAAAGCTGCCCACTGTCTTCAATGAGACCACCTCTTCTGGCAGTGCATTCCAAGTGTTCACCACCCTCTCTGTGAAGAAATGCTTCCTGACATCCCTACTAAACCTCTCCACTCCAGCTTAATACTGTGCCCCCTCATGTTATGGTTGCCACTCAGCTTAAAGAGACCATCCTAAGCCACCTTATTTATCCTTTTCAAGTATCTGAAGGTCCTAAACATGTCTTCTCTCTCTCTCCTTTCCTCCAGGGAGTGCATGTTCAGTGCACTCAACCTCTACTTGTATGCCTTACCCTGCTTACCCAGTATCATATTGTAGCCCACCTCTGGACCTCCTCCAGCAGGTTAATGCTCTTTTTGAGGTTTGGGCACCAGTACTGAGAGGTACAGTAGATAAAGGTTAGCAACTAGGCAAAGGGGAAAGGGCTGACTAAAGTGTTTCTTTCTTTGTTAACCAGGTAAAGTTCCACTGGGATTCCAGGTCCCATGGACAGGGACAACCCGGGCCAAATAACAATAATGGGGCAGTATAGGAGATTGAAAGTATCTCTAAGGTCAAGTAGCAACATAGGTAAGCCACGTCACAAGGTGGCTAGTTGTATGGATAACATACAGAGTTAACAAACAGTAGCAAAATGCAGTAATGACAAATCAAGTGAGCCTAGATTATTTAGGCATGTCAATATGGCCAATTTTCCACTGCAGTATGCCAACCAGAAGAATGCCTGGATGGATAGTGTTATCTTCACTAAGTGGTTTAAAGAATATTTTGTTTCCTCTGTAAAGCACTACCTGTTGAACAAAAACCTACCACTTAAGGTAGTCCTGCTAGTTGAGAACTTACCTGCACACTTGGGGGTGTCCCTTATCAAAACGCAAGATGGCAGCATCAGATGTCTCTTTCTGCCACCAAGCATGGCATCAAAGATACAACTTTGTGACCAGGGGATCCTGGAGATTTTTAAACACCAATACAGAAGCGGTTGTTACAGGCTATCCTGTCTGACACAAATGAGGACAAAATGTCTTTTGCAGTATACTGTGAAGTCCATCACTTTAAAGATGTCATCTACATGTCTGGTGATGTGTGGGATAATGTTTATGCAGAGACAATAGCAAAGGTGTGGAGAAAATTGGGAATTACAGCATCTGATTAAGAAGTTAAGATGGAGCTGGTGATCAAGAGTAAGGTGCAGCAGACTGAGCAGGGGGACCTAGAACCAAACATTGAGCCTGGGGAGATGGACATAAACTCTGAGATTACAGCATTGGCAGAAACCATAACTGCTAAAGTTTAAAAGTTTTGAAGATTTTAAAGCTTTAAAGTTTTAAAATTTAAATTTGTGTGTTTATAACACCTTTTTATGATTTTTTAATTTATTTCTATTTATTTAATTTTTGTTGAACAGGTAAGTACACTAGACAAACTGATTATGCATTATGGATATTCACAATTTAGATAATTCATTTTGAGCAGATAGATATCATAAGAAATGAGTCAGACACATTTAATTTTGTTATCCCATAACAGGTTTTAATAATGGACCTCATTATCAAATATACTTTGATTATGCTGTTTTTACTGGACTTTATCCTCAGAATAACTCAGACATCAGCAGGATAGGAAGGACTCTTGGAATTGGCTCCATCTTGGATTAAGGGACAACCCTTTTCCTTTTTGCAGTTGAAGATTTAGAGTTGAAACTTTAACACATCTTGAGAATAATCCCTGTAAGAGATTATTTATTTATTTGCTTTGGTTCATCAGGTAAGCACACTAGACAGCCAAGTGCCTATTTTCAGGTGCGACCCAGGAGATTACAAGGTACATTCAAGAACATCAGGCATAACAGGGTCCATACAAGAACATCAGGTGTATACATTCCAAGCAGAAGGTAGATAACAGCATGGTACAAGCATGGAAGACAGTAATCAACATAATGGGGCAGCAACACCCTAAAGGATATGGGTAGCAGGTTAAATGAGTAGTCACAATTTGTGTTAGAGAGACCTATGAAATGATAATTCTCCCAAAATTTTTATACTTAGCCCAGACAATTCCTACCAGAATACCAGATTCATACTTTGATACACCGAACAGGATGGTCTCTCGCTTCCTGTGGGGCCCACATAAACCCAGGATCCGACTCTCAGTCCTTCAAATACCGAAAAAAGTTGGGGGGCTTTCATTACCCAACTTTAAACTATATTACATTGCAGCTCAGTTGCGGACAGTTATGTATTGGTTAGATAATTCATATTTTTCAAAATGGAAAAAACTAGAGCTTTTAAATGGGGACCTTTCTGATCTGAATAACATGCTTCTCGAACAAAGGGGAAGGTCTTGCCCGGGTCAGTGGGAGAATCCCCTCACAGCGCTAACCCTAGAAGTATGGTACAGTATTCTGAGAGACAAGAGGGCCAGAAACTGGAAATTTCTGTTGTGGTCTATCCCGCACTTAGCCAATTTCTCCCCAGGGGTTTGGGAAAGGGGGTTCAGGGGTTGGGAGGCGAGAGGTCTGCACCTAGTCTGGCACTTCCTAGATGGTGGAGGGGTTGTTTCCTTTGAGACACTTGTAGACAGATACAATATTCCTTGGCAGGATAGATTTAGATACTTTCAAGTTAGAATTTTATAAAAGAGCTTATCTCGGAGTTTAACTGGGGAACAACTTCACCTCCTCAAATCGCCTCCACTTTTAAAACTGCGTTAGAAGGGACACCCATCAAAGCGCATATTATTTCCAAAGTATATAGAGATCCATTGGACTGGAAAGGGGACTCCACGGAATCCATAAAGAGAGCCTGGGAAAAGGACTTGGGCAGCTGTATTTCAGAGGAAGTATGGCTCTATGCCCAATCCAAATCACATTGGGGGCTATCAACTGTAGGTTGGCAGGAATTTTCCTGGAAAGTTTTTACCAGATACTTCCATTCCCCAAAGAGGATGAGTCAGATGCTAACTAAAGACCATGTAGAGTGTTGGCGGAATTGTGGCCAAATGCAGGCATCATACTTACATATGTTATGGACCTGCCCAGTGCTTTCCACTTTCTTATTGGAGCTGCAACAGGCCTTAAGGAAAATATTTATTTCAGACCTGACACTATCTCCCATGTGTTACATATTTCTAGAGATTCCGCAGAGAATTAGAGACCCATTGTCAGTGAAGTTTCTGAGAATAGCTTTCCTGGCCACCCAGAAGGTGACAACTAAGAATTGGAAATCTCATACTCCTATCTCCTTAAATCAATGGCAGGATACTATGATAAATATATATAGGATGGAAGCATTATCAGCCACTCTGAATAAAAGAGTCCCTCAATTTGAAATCTTATGGAGACGCTGGGTCCTATATATGGCAGTGGAGAGACCTGACTTTACTCCTTAGGTTGAGAAACATCCAGAGGGAATATATGGGCCCACAGAGAAACTTATGGTCCTCTTAAGAATTTTACTAGATATGGACTATGAACCCCCCAGCTTATGTTTAACTTCTAGTCCTCACAATAGAATCCTAAAATTGAGGAGATAATTGATGAAGTTAAGATCCCCCCTATGTATGGGAAACTGGCTGATCCATATGATTAATTTAATATTTTTATTTGCCTAGGAACTCCTGATTTACCGGCTGTATACACTGAACTTGCCTTTGAACTCTCTCCTGTAACTGTGTATGACAGAAGGATGAATGTAATTTGTATGTATCTGTATTTATAAAATCAATAAATAAATAAAGTTTAAAGAAAAGAGAGACCTATGAAAAACATGAAGATAGAACAGTACACATACTCAGTTCATGCGCAGTTGGGCCAAAACTGGACCCAATTCAATTAATACATCTAATAGCTGCGAGCTCGCCAGTGGATCGGGTGTATACAGTAACAGGAGACCCATCACCTAAGCAGTCGAGTTGGGCTTAACGATTCAGCCAGCCAGAGTGGTATGGGCCGAAGAGGGTTAGTTAAGTGCAGAGGCAGGAGGAGGCCAATTTGAGGAAGCCCTAGAGGGAGTCTTTGCAGCAGGGATGGGAGGTGGAGGAGCGAGTGCTTGCTGGAAGGGAGTTCCACAACCTGGGCGTGTACGCGGCAAAGACCCAATCGCCCATGTAGGTGTGAGTTTTTAGAACCAGGAGAATATGAGAGTCACTGGATCTTAAGTGGTAGGAGGGGGTTGCAGGTAAGAGGGATATGGCAGGAGCAGAAGGGGTGGCAGTTCTGACAACACTGTCGATGAAGTTGCCTAGGACAAAGGTGCGGTGCTGTTCCAGTGGGAGCCACTCAAGCCGGGAGTATAGCTCATAGCGGTGGGTGAGGCAAGGAGCAGAGAGCGCAAAGTGACATACATTGTTGTATACCATGTCCCATTTTGAGAGACTGGCTTTTGTGACGTGGACAAAGGAGACAAGCCCATAGCAGAGCGTGGGTAGGAGGATCTCCCTGGCTAGGGCGAGATGGGTAGCTGGGGTGAGACAGCTTTTTGCTCTCTATGCAAGGCCAAACCTACAGTTAGAGGCTTTACATGTGTTGTGAATATGCAGAGTGAAGTCCAGTTGCGGGTCAAGTGTCACCCCCAGGTACTTGACAGAGTCCGCAACTTGTAAGGCAAGGCAAGTCAAATTTTATTTAAAAGACGCCCATCCCAGAGGCTCTGGGTGCCGTACATTAATCAAATAAAAACAACACAACACAATACAATCAATAAAATATACAACTCCAAACAATTAAAACCTTATTTTACTACACAATTTGTTTCATTATTAAAAATTAAACAATATAAACTATAAAACATAGTCAGGGAATGCCTGATTGAATAAAAATGTCTGTAGTCGGGCCTTGAAAACCTCAACAGACGGGGCCTCCCTAACAACTATAGGAAGTGAATTCCACAGGACGGGAGTGGTGACACTAAATGCTCTGTCGCCTGCAGTTCTTTACCTCGTCCTGGGAATCGCAAGGAGGCCCTGAGAAGAGGAACACAGGGAACAGACCGAGACAGCAGGTGTAAGAAGGTCATTCAGGTAGCCAGGGTCCAGGCCGTGTAGGAGGGACCCATCAGCACCTGAGATTTTTAGAGGGGCAGGAACGGCTTTTGTCTTGGCTATGGAGCCAAAGAGCATGGTCTGAGTCTTCTGCAGGTTGCTAGTAAGCTTGTGGTCCTTTAGCCAGGTTTGGATTTGGTTGAAGTTGAAGTTTAGCTTGGCGTTGATGACAGAGATGTCCTGGGAGATGGTCAGGATGACGAGGTCATCTGCGTACGGGGTGGATTGCCCATGGGCCAGGGCAGAGGGCAGCTCATTTATGAAGATGGAAAACAGGAGAGACCCAAGAACAGAGCCCTTGGGGACTGCAGAGTTAACCGGAGAGGGATCAAACAGGGCCTTGTTGAATTTGGTGTATTGCTGTCTGCCCGAGAAGTAGTTAGTGATCCAGGCAAGGGCGGGGCAGGAGAAGCCAAGGGACCAGAGAGAGGAGCACAGGAGTGAGTGGTCAACCTGATCAAAGGCCTTCGAGAGATCCACGAAGATGGCTCTGGTCAGTTTGCCTTGACCAGCAGTGGACCTGATCTCGGAGGTGACCACAGCTAAGGCAGTGGAAGTGCTGTGCCCTTTTCTGCAGCCGTGTTGTGCAGGGGAGGGGAGAGTAGATTGTGGATCTGTAGGTAGTGGGTGAGCTGTGAGGCAACCAGCTTTTCAAGAAGCTTGCTGATTGCAGACAGGATTGCTATAGGGTGATAGTTCTTGAGATTTTTCGTGTCACCTTGTTTGAGAACAGGGACGACTTTGGCCACTTTCCAGATGTCCAGAATGATTCCCAATGTTAGTGAGGTGTTAAAGAGGTGGGTGATGGGCCGGACTAGGAGAGATGCCCCTAGACAGAGCAGTTTGGGCTCAAGTCAGTCATGCCCTGCACCAGTGTGAGGGGAGAGACCAGCAAGGAGCTTCTGGGTCTCCATGACAGAGACGACCCTGAGGTAGAAGGGAGGTCAGGGGGTTTCCCACTTGGGGGGAGGTCCTAAGCCTTGGGGTCAGGGGCCTGGTAGGGGAGAGCAGGCAGGTCAGAGAACAGGGAGTTAAAAGCATTGGCAATTGTGAGGGGGTTGTTGCAGCTAACCCCGCCAATATGCATGACAATGACCTGGGCTCTGGCGGACCCTCCAACTGTATTTTTGATGTTCTGCCAGAAGCTCCTCGGGTTCCTAGCCAAGGATAGTAGGGCAGATTGACACAACTCACTCTTGGCAGAGCAGATGGCTCTTTTACATGAGTTCCTCAACTGCCTGTACTCAAGAAAATCTGTATTGGAGAGGGAGGCCTTGAATCTCGCCCGGCATTTGTCCCTTTACTTCATAAGGGAAACTAGGCCACCGTGGAGCCACTTTGTGTCAGTGCCCCTCACCCTCCTGTTAGCGAGTGGAACATGCTTGTTTTGCAGAGGATTATAGACAGCGAGAAAGTTGTCAAGGGCCCCTGAGGAATTAAGAGACTATGTGAGCGATTATATGACTATGTGAGTGATTATATGACAGTTAGTCTTTTATTGCTTATTTGAGTTGTGTTCAAGTCCTACCTGTATTATGAAGTGTATGTATATGTTTTATTACCTGTCTTAAAACAGTATTTACAATAAAATTTACAAGTTAAAAAAAAACATAACTGCTAAACATCTCATTGAGTGGTGAGGATGTAGAGGACTAGGTGCAGTACAATATCAAGGAGTATGGTCATTCATTTCTAACTGATGAGTATATCCTTGACCAAGTTCATCAGAGCCAGTGTATTTCAGGAGAAGCTACTTTCATGGCTAATGGCAGTCATAGTGGGATGACACTGAACCCATACCCATACCAACACACTCTGAGGCTGTTGAATGTTTCACCAAGTGTCTCTTATGGATAGAGAAACAAGTAGACTGTGACCCCATACACCTAATGCTTGTTCACAGTCTGTGAGGAAAATCTGCATGAAAACATCTAGGCACCCTCCAACAAACCTCTGTGACAGACTTTGTGAAAATGCCTAAAAATAAAAAGAAGAACTATAGAAGATAGTGGATGGGCAACAGTGTAAAACAATGCTGTGTTTACTTTGAGAGGTTGCAATGACAACCATTAGAACTCAAGAGCACAGCTGGAGTGGTCTCTGGTTGTCATGACAACCTTGAGAAATAAACTCAGTGTTGTTGTTCACTGTTGCCCATCCAGTGTCTTTTATAATATATGGTCACCTTTGCACAACAGCTGAGAGTTTAACAGTTAATAGTATTGCGTTATTTTAACTTATTTGGTTGCAGAAACTGTGCCCCATTCACACACCATGGCCTTAGGCCCCAACTAGTCTGAATCGAATATGCAGGGTGCACAGAACGGACAACACCACTCACTGAGAAACACCTCTGAAATCATCACTGATCGCTTGTGTTTCTCATTAACCACTGACAGTTGAAACTGACAAGAGAAATAAACATGTGGTCAGTGATGGTGAAATGGAAAATAGAGCTTGTGGGTGTCCTTTGTTGTACCCCAGTAGCGACATACTCAGGATGGTACAACTACAGTCTGATGTCACTACTAGGGTACAACAACACTGGGAAGTCATTGAATTCCATTCACAATAGCCCTTACCCACATATTATAAGAAGTAATAAACATTAAGATGTACTGTATTACAAAAATTGACAGCAAATAGAAAGCACATAGAAAACATTTAAGAAATAAAGAAAACCCACTTTACACCAAAATTCTTTACATTGTGGGGGTATCCTCTGAGGTACTCAAGTTCTTACAGACAGCGTAATTAGGGTCCACCTGATAGGCTGTCAATGCGTATGTGACTTTCAAGTTTGAAATCTGAGCTCCATCCCTCTGCATACTACCCACCAAGCCATTCCAGTTGTGCAGCTGAACAGGCTGCGGCACTCTGCCAGCTCCTGTTACTACAACACCTTTAAATACCCTCAAACATACTGCACAATACAAAGTAAGGAAATCAATCTATGTTGGACCTGTGACCCTCTTAACATAGGTGAGGCTAATTTCCTACTAACATGAACTTTTGAAATACTTTTCTGCATCCTTCTATAACCTGTGGCTAACTACTCAATCTATTGAGGGTTAGCACCATGTTAGACATCTGTAGCCCCTTTTACATGGAGCCCTACTCACATTGTAGCAGCTTCCCGCTGCTCGCTCCACTCCCTTTGTGCTGCTGCCTACCAGTTGTACACCGCAGAAGTGTACACCGATCTCATGGCTTTTCTGGCAGTTCTTTCATTTTTCTACTGGCTGAGAGTCCGTAGCTTCTGTGGTGGTGGTGGTGGTGGGGAGGGGTTGCTGTACATATTTCATACCTGAGTTCAGCTAAATACATTAGCAGCTAGTAGAAAGAAAGCTGAACTCAGGCAAGTAGCTAGTTTTCATAAACAAGGGCTGGAAAGAACTTGAAAAGCGCTCCAAAAGTGGAGCCATGATACTGGGCATGCACTTATGTATATTCATATTACTATGAATATGCATAAGCACATGTCTAGGTATACCCTACATATCTGGATGACAGTTCAGATCATTTAATGAATCAGTGGAAGCAACACAAACAGTGCTACAATGCCTAGAGGACCACAGGCAGATCATAAACTGAACCAAGAACTCTCTAGTTCCCAGTCAGGTCATAGAGCACCAGGGCACCCTTATAGATGCCAGAAAAGGCCAAGTAAGACCATCGGTCAAAAGGGTGAACAGTGTAATCAAGCCAAGCAGAAACCCTACACAAGGCAACCAACCCCACATTGGAACAAGTCTCTCAGGTGCTAGGTTCCATGACCTCATGCACTGACCTTGTGTCATGGCCCAGGTGAAACATGAGACTGCTGAAGTTTGTGGCCATACAACAAGGCACCAAAGTCAATTATGACATGTCGTCCATGATAGGCCTCAGCATAGAGGTGCAGAAGTCACTGGAATGGTGGACACACAAACAGCACCTAAACAGGGGCATGCCACGTGACTTACAACACGACACAATGATGGACACAGATGCCTGCCTAATGGGATGGGAAGCCTCAACAGGACAACATACGACTCAAAGAAAATAGTCTCCCATGGAGTCAAGACTGTCAATCAATGGATTGGAAATGAGAGCAGACTTCAGGGCACTGATCCAGTTCAGTACCTTGATCAAGGGCAAGAACATCCTAATACATTCAGACAACAGGACCATGGTGTCCTACCTAATAAAACAAGGTAGCATAAAAAGCAGAGGAACACAAAAAGAAATGACCAAGGTGATGACATTGGCACAGAAACATCTCACACACATAACAGCAGTACATCTGGCATGCAAACTGAACATGACAGTGGACTGGCTAAGCAAGCAACAAATGCACCCACATAAATGGCAGCTACATCCACAGATCTTCTCCATGGTCAACAGAAGATGGGGCACAGTACAGCCAGATCCTATGGTGACACACAAAAATACTCAGATGGTGAAATTCTATTCCAGGTTAAGGGACAGCAGGTCTATGGGAGTAGACGCACTGTCTCTGGAAAGGAAGTTCAGCATGTCATATGAATTCCCCACCCCCACCCCCATTCCACTAATCCCACAAGTTTTAAGGAAGATCTGGGCTTAGGATAATTATGATTGCACCATACTGGCCTCAGAGAACTTGGTTTGCAACTATTGTGGCAATGGCAATCGACAAACCATGGAGGTTACCAGACTGCCTGCACATACTACAACAGGGTCTCATAAGACACACAACCCTCAGAACCTCAAACTGACTGCCTAGCTCCTGAAAAGGAGAGACTGTTGAGGGCTGGATACCATCCCAGAGTCATTGACACCATGGCACTATCAAGGAGGGAATCAACAAATTAATTTATGCCAGGCAGTAGGCAATCTTCACCGCATGGTGCTCATCCAAATAGTTATATCCAGACATCATATCCATCGCAGACATACTGCTGTTCCTGCAGGAGGGCCTTGACCAAGAGCTGTCGTCAGCATAGAAACGTAGAAACCTACATAGGCATCTCTTACAGTTCAGCTGGTGGCGGTAGGAGCAGCCAGAGAGCAAATAGGGAAGGTAGAGTCATGAGCACACCCCTACTCCTCTGCTTCATGAAGGGAGCCCTTAACATATGGCCAAGACAGAGAAAGATCACTGTACCAAGAGACTTAACCTGACTGCTTTACTGTTTGAACCACCTCCATCCATGGAACTAAAGTGACTGACCTTAAAGATTGTTTTCTTGGTGGCAATCTGCTCAGCTAGGAGGATCAGTGAACTGCAAGTATGTCATGCAGGGTACAATTCCTGGTGTTCCATAAGGAATTATTTATGCCAAAAGTTCCTCGGATTTCCACAGGGAACAAACAATCGAGCTACTGGCGACCATGCCAACGTCACCCAATGAAGAGGACTTGGGTTTGCAATCTCTAGGCATGCACAGAGTGTTAGTGACCAATGGTAATAGGACGGCACACTTCCGAAAGTCAGACAGACTCTTTACACTGGTTGCACAAGGCCACAGAAAGGGCTTGGCAGCATCCAAATGAACCATCACTATTGTACATGGCTGAAAAAGGCAATACAGAAAGCTGGGCAGCAGGTGAATCCGCACTGATGGACTTCAAGGCACACTCTATTTTTATATTTAGTTTTTGTTTACCGGGTAAGTGCAAAAGACAAATCCTGCCTATTTTCAGGCACGACCTGGGGGAGGGGGATACAGATGAATGCCAATTGACCTTGAACCAGATTAAGCTGTTGGTGGTATTTTTTTAGTGAATGAGGGAAATTTGGCCAGGACACCGGGGAAATTCCCCTACTCTGTGCTGCTGTTTCAGTGGCCAGAGGGGGAGTATGGGCGTTGTGGTGTGGCGACTGAGTGCAACATGGCTCAGCCTGAGCAAGACGTGGGAGAGAGAGCGCTCGTAAGCGCGGAGTTGGTGGCTGACGAACGGGCTGTTTGGCCCAAGAAGAGTGTTCCTGAGGGCAGGATGGAGCCTGTTTCGGCACAGAGAATGGAGGAGGCGAGGAATTGTTTGGAGGAGCGGGTCTTTAAGGCTGGAAGAGCGAGGACCCCTTATCGTTGGAGAGCAGTGCAGAGGTGGCTGGTTTTAAAACCTGCAGGAGAAGCCGCAACACGGAAGTGAGGGCGGAGAGGTCGGTGGAGTGGTGCCTACACTGCGGTCTTGGCTAGAAGAAACCTGGTGAAAGCAGAAGGCAAATCGGAACGGAGGTCGGAGGAAGGAGAAGAGAGTCGGAGGAGCGAATGAGGAATAAGGCGGAGAGAACTGAACTGAGGGCAGGAGCGAGAGTAAAGGATCCGCTTTCACACCCCTCACCTGTAAGTAATGCGACCTTAAACAACAACTTTCCTATGATTCAGATTTTGAAAGATGCAGGATTTGTGTTCAATCCTAAGGTGGTGGCTGCTTCAAAAAAGATAATGTGACCTATCAAATCAAGCATGGGCAGCAAGAAGGAGTGTCTGATTTTTTTTTCTTCTGACAGTGCAGCCTTTAAGGCTTTTTCAAAGGAATGACTGGTACTGGACAAAAAGGAGCTGCTGGTAGTTTGGGGTTGTGGGGAGCATGATAGTTTCCGGGTCACCCTAAGTTGCTTTATCGCTGCTGGCTGGAAGCAGCAGGATCATGGGGTATGGACGCCTGATTCTTCATGGATAATGCTTGGGGACTGCAGTCTGCTTCACCGGAATGGCAGCCAGGGTGGGGAGGGGGACAGAGTTTCTACCCTGACGCTGCTAATTTTCATGAAAGTAGCAAGAGAGAACTGTGCTCTGTAGTAGGGAGGGAGAATAATTATGTACCGCCAGGTATGGAAGAGAGTGTTAAGGTGAATAACATTGAACAGTTGAAAATTAGTGGGAAAAGCCAGAAAACCCCTTTATCCAGTCTATTTCACAGTGCAAAGGGAAGCAGCACCTAGGAGGAATGCTGTAAGGATTCGTATAAAGGTGGTTTAAAGGATAGACCAAACAGATATTATGTTGGCAGAACATTAATTAAAGAGTCTTTGAAGTTTTCTCCTAGGGACGTATTTGCATTTATCAACATTTCGGGTGAGGACAATTATGACATTAGTTTCCGTACACCTGCTTTGCTTGACCTTTTTTGGGAAAGGTATAACCAGGTGAAGTTTTCCCCTTTATGGACACCCTTTTTCGTAATTCCTTTGTCTAAACCTTTGATAAAATTTGTGACAGTGATGTTCAGGAATGAGGGTGTTCAGGTGGAGGATATTAAATTTGGTTGGCACAAAATGTGAAATATTAAGTGAACCCGATCCCATTTTGGATTCAGAATTGTTTTGACAGGGGGGAAATTTAAGGTGAAACTTAAACAACAGCAACAGGGTGGAACATATTCCCAATTCATTTATGTTAGAAGAGACAGGGGGTTTGCTTTTTATAGCGGCAGCCCAGGGCCTGCTATAAATGCGATCTAAATCTCATTTATCTAATGTTTGTGACCAACCAAAGTGTGATAATTGTGGAGAAGTGGGTCATGTTACTGTCTTCTGTACGAACTCTTTGAAATGCGATTTGTGTGAAGAGATGAATCATGTTTTAAAGACTGTCCCTGCGGCCCAGAATAAGCAAGCATGTGGAGTGTCAGACCTTTTGATTCAACAAGCACAAGAGGCTGGAGTGTCTCGCAGGAGGTATCCATTGGGGTGGAAGAGGTGTTAACTCACCAGTATAGGGGTACACAGCAAGAGAAAGTTCAGACAGTGGGCAAACGGTTCTAAAGAAGGAAGCCGAGAGGGAGAGCTGAAGTCTTCCAGCCGGGTTTGTTATTCTGATGATTTAGAGGAAAAGAGTGGAATGGGTCAGGGCAACTTAAACCCCACTAGCCCCTCCATTATTACTTAAGGTCTAGTAGGGCAGTGAAGAATATGGTACCGTGGAGGTAGAAGGTATTGAATCAAAAAATCCGCTTGAAGAACTGTCCTGGGAGATTCAGAGATGGATATGGGGATACTGATTCCCAAATATCGATTCAAGAGGAGAGAGAGTGCAAAGGGATGATTATAAGGGAAAAAAAAGAAAAGGAGGAAGAAATGAGAATAGTACAGGTAGGCCAGTCTGACTTCATACACTATAATGGATATTACATGGGCTTCCTTTAATACCCATAGTTTGTTAAAACATCTGAAAAGGCGTGCAGTATTTCAGGTACTAGCTGATTTGCATATATCTATTTGTTTTTTACAGGAGACGTGGATGTTTTCTAGATTTCAAGTCGATGTATTCACTAAGGATTGGCCGTGGGGACCCTCGTATTGGTCCTTTGGTGAAGAAAGAGCGATGGGATAGGAATTCTTTTAACTCCTTTAATTTTACGTTACTTAAGTTGATAGAAGTTTGTCCTGGAGAGTATTAATTCTAGATGGTTTTTGTTGAAGAAAAGATCAGGTTAATTAATATTTATAGCCCTCAATCAAAAGCTGGAAGGGTGGTGGTTTTTCGGACATACACTCAATTCTCTAGTAACAACTATTCCAATTCTGTGGGAGGGATTTTAATTGTAATATAAAAGCGAACAGGGTAAAGGTAGTTTGAGAATGGGAAGAAAATCTATTGTGATTCGGTATGTCTTCAGAAGATTGTTAGAACGGCAGACTTGGTAAATTGTATGGATAGTCAGGGGGAGGGCTGTTTAGGCACTTTCTTTACAAAAGGGAAGAGTTTTATGATTGATTATTTGTTTATATCCAAGAGAATCCAATTCCATAGTCCACAGGTTATTCCCATGGAATTCTCTGACCATGCTCTGATACTTATTAAGGTGGGGACACAGCAAGGGTTTCTTAGGTATAAATCTATATGGAAATTGAATACATCAATCCTTCAAGAGAGGGTAGTTTCAAATTCCATCCATGGTATTTTGGATGCCAGGTTGTCAGTGGCTTTTTTGTATCAAGATCTTGGGGTTTGGTGGCAGGAAACTAAAGAAGACTGTATTGGATGGTTTAAACATTATGGGGTTAGGAAAAGGAACGAAAATTTTTTTGATTATCTTAAACTCAGGAAACAGCTTCAATATATTCTGTCATGTGCGAATTCTTCTAGAGGTAATTTTTCGGAGCAGATAGCGGAGATTAAAAGTTTAATGAGGGAAAGACAGTATGATAGAGCAAAATCATTGCAAGCCTTGATTCAGAATCATTTAAAAAAATCTGTTTTTGGAGATCCCTTCGAACTATGTAAAGCAGTTAAGGAGAAGGAGACAATCGAATTTTTAGTCCAGGGAAATACTAAGGTTTCTTCTATCATTGAACTAGGAACAATTATTAAAGAACATTTTAGGGGTCTGGAACCAAAGGTTGCTCCATCGTCTCTCCTGATTAATCAGTTTTTAGGACCTAGTTTAAAAGATAATAGGGATAATGATGGTCTGAAGAAATTAGGGAACCCATTTCAAAATTTGAAATTTTGGGAGTTATTAAATCACTAAAACAGAATGTGTCCCCTGGTATAGATGGGTTATCCAATGAGTTTTATAAAGTGTTTTCATCTGAATTAGTAGAATGTCTCTGGTTAGTATTTAATTTTTCCTCACATCCGGGTGATGTTACATTCTTTTACAGAAGCGTCAGACATATATCTTTAAATCTGGAGATAGGGAAGCTTTAGAACTGGAGGCCTCTAACTCTTTTAAATTCAGATTATAAAATTTTGACTACCATAATTAATAACAGACTGAAGGGGTGGTAGAGAGGTTGTTTTACCGTGCAACATAGTGGGGTTCCAAATAGAAGAATCCATTCAATATTAAGTCTAATTAGAGATATAATTGAGCAGGCTGGGGAAGGGGGCCATTCGGGGTAATTGTATCGTGTAGATCTTGAGAAAGCATTTGACAGAGTTGATCATGAGTTTTATTTTCATCTCTTAAGTGGTTTGGTATTCCGTAGAGTATCATACAGCTCATAAGGGGTTATACAATAATGCTACAGTTTATCCAGTTTTGAAAGGTACTTTAGGAGAAGGTTTTATTATGAAATGTGGAGTGCGGCAGGGATGTCCATTAAGCCCGCTTCTGTACAACTTTTCTTTAGAACCCTTAATAAGAGCGATTTATGCTCCACCTTATGGTTAGGACTTCAGGTGCCAGGGATTTCAACTCTGGTCTTATACAATCTTTTGGATGATATTTGTCTATTTTTTCTAACCATATGGAATTTTCTAAATTCCTTAAAGTGTTTAAATTTTATGCGAAGTATCTAATGCCAGACTGAATATGCATAAATCAAAAGGGCTGTTGTTGGGTAATTATCAAAGAGAATTGTTTTCTGTGAATTTGGTTGAATTTTCTAAAAAACCTTTAAAAATATTAGGCGTAGAATTTAAGAATCAAAATTGCCCAGTGGAGGTTTGGTCAGGTGTTTTAGATACAATTCTACAGAAAGTTTTGATTTGGAAAAGGTTTAAATTTTCTAAAATAAAGAGGATTCAGATAATAAAACAATTTATTTTGCCTAGGCTGCAGTATGTCGCAGTTATTTTTCCATTACCAGTACAGCTAGAAACAAAATTATATAGCATATGCTTCCAGATGTTATGGGGAAGCAGATTGAATCCAATTAAGAGAGGATGCACATACCTGAACAGAAAACAAGGGGGGTTAGGGATGGTTGACCCGGTAGTATTTTGTTTTTCACTATTCTGTGCCTTTTCTTTAAAGAAATGTTTAGGGTTCTACTGAAATAGACAGTATAGTATTCCAGAACAGGTTGCAAGCATACCGTGTATGTGAAGTCTTCGCCCGAAATGGTCTGCAAGATTTAGGACTCTGATTATTTTAAGCCAGTGGCACAGAAGTTGTTTAGATGGAAAATCTCAAAAGATATGATTTTGAGATATACAGCAAAGGGGTTGTACAAGGCAATTATGGTACAATATGTTCAGATAGAGCCAAACTTAAAATTGCCGAGTGGGAACAAAGTAATGTGTTGGAGCAGCTCAATAATAGTAGGCTGCCTCCTTATATGTGGGAAAATTTATGTTAACTATGTATGGGAGACTAAATGTAAGGTACAGCCAAACACAAGGCAATCGAAGAAAGACTTTGTCCTTACCTAGACTGTGTTAATGTGGAGGAGACGATGGAGCATTATTTTTACATTGTTCTTTTCCTCCAAGTTATGGAGGTTCCTAGCACAGGTATGGAATCTCCATGGTTAGCAAAATGGATTATGATCTCCTTGTGATTGGTATTTTCCTCATTATTTGAGTGGTTTTGAGAAAAATACATTAAGAGTCTTTTGCTTAGTTTTGCGTGTTTTGCTTATGGCAAACTAGGGTGCAATGGGTGTTATACCAAAAGAGACCATCATTTGAAGGTTTTAGAATTTATGTATCCAATGTTTTGCATAGGGTTTATATGGAGGAATGTCAAATATATGATGCAGGGAAAGTCAAACTTTGTGGAAGGGATTTCTTCACTTTATTAAATACAAGTAAAAATTAAAAACAGAGAGAAAAAATAAAAAAAATATAATCAAAAATAATAACAAAATAGTATGCATAAGAAACAAGCATTTACAAGTTTTAGACTATTGTTTTTCCTTTTGTTTAATGTGAAAAGTTGGTTTGTATGAGTTAATGTTTAGTTTTTTTTTTGTTATTTTTTTTTTTTTTTTCTTCTTAGTGTATTATCAGCAATTCAAGGATGTATTGATATGAAGTTATGTATTTCTTGAGTTTGATGTATATGTGAATATTTAATAAAAGTTACCCCTACTCTTTTCGATAAGTGCCATGGGATCTTTAACATCCACCTGAACTACCACCAATCCAGGTAGATGGGACCTCGGTTTAACGTCTCATCCGAAAGACGGCACCTCAGAAGTGCAGCACCCCTCTCATGCTGCACTACAGTGTCAGTATTGGGATATTAACCCAAGTGCCAGATATGGGAACTGAACCCACAGCCCTCTGATCTCCTGGCCTCAGAGGCGAGTGTGCTACCTACTGAGCCACTGACACTGGCTCTACATGAGCAGTGGCAACATCTAGGGCAGAGAGAAACATGGCCACAACAGAAGAGATATGCGCGGCTACCACTTGGACATCCATACACACTTTCACTAGACATTACAGATTAGACATTGCACAGAACCATAAAAGTAACTTTGGCCACTTGGTACTACAAGCGGCGAGCTCTACAAGTGGCAGGCTCTCTGGAGTCTGAGCGCGGACTTTGTCCCCCACCCTGAGTGAATGGGCACTGCTTATTAAAGACCCTATCTGTAAGAAGTGGAGTGCCTCAGAGGATGCCCCCCACAATGGTAGTTTACTCACCTGGTAAAGGTGATTGTGGGGGGTAGTCCTCTGAAATGCTCCACATCCACCCCCCCCCCGTGGAGACAGCATGCATGTGAACCAGAACACAAGGTTATGGTTTGCCATTATGCTGTATGGGTCAGTCATGCTTAGTTGTAACTGGAATAGGTAAACTGCAAAAATGAAACAAGGTCACAAGTAATTATGGGTCACAGGCCATTCTGTACCTAACTAGTTTTATTTCAGATGAACAAGCTTTGGACGCTGTAGAAATTGGGCTTGGTGGGAAGTATCCAGAGAGATGGAGTGCAGATTTCAAACTTGGAAGTCACATGTGCATTAACAGCCTATCAGGTGGACCCTAAATACCCCATCTGTAAGAACTGGAGTGCCTCAGAGGACTACTCCCCACGATCACCTTTACCAGATGAGTTAACTACCATTTTACTGCATACACACACTCCATCAATAAGCACTGTATTTGTATGGAAAAGCACAAAGAAAGCAACACTACACCCTATTATAAAACACTCCCCCAAACCAGTAAACAAATTATTTTACTTTATTTCACTCTGTCACTAACATAAACAAACACTTCCCATTGAAAACAAAAGTGGCCCTGCTATTATGAACTCCCATTTATCTGAACTTTGAACTTGTCACCCAAAATAAATGGGATTGTGCTGTATTACATACTGTAGATAGCAAAAAGTACAGTTACATAGGAACTCACCGTAACAGTAGATCTTCGAGAGAGATTCCTTCAGTAGGTCTTTACATATAGGACTGGTGCCACCTGGTGTCGGGTCACACGGCAGACTTTTCTAGCAATCCCTGACGGGGGACCGCCCACCCGAGTCACGTGACTAACATCAGCCTGACTGTATATAGTGGGCGGTCCCCACGCCCGCCCTACAGTTCTCCTGCCGGAGCCAGAAAGAGGCCTGACAGCAGGAACAAACAGGATTTGGAGTCCCTGTAAGAAACAAAATGAGGGGAAGGAGGGAGGGAAAAATATGACCTACTGAAGGAACCTCTCTCGAAGATCTACTCTTACGGTAAGTTCCTACATAACTGTACTATCTTACTTCGAGAAGGTTGCTTCAGTAGGTCATTACATATAGGACAGAGTCCCAAGCAGTCCCTCCAAAAAGAGACTGAGAGAAACCGGGAAGGAGGAAAAAAACAACTCCAACAGAACTGGGAACCAGAATGGACCCAGTCTAGGACAGAAAGCCCTGCAAGACAGCTAGGCCGAAGCCAGCCCTCCTCTTAGAAGCAATGTCCAGACTGTAATGTTTGGCAAAGGTATGGACAGAACTCCAAGTGGCTGCAGCACAGATATCAGCCACAGAGACATTTCACAGGAAGGCAGTGGAAGCAGCCATGCCCCTAGTAGAATGACCTCTGATGGGTCACGGCAGAGGTTTTTCATACTTTTGGTAACAGTACCGAATGCAGTTGCCTAGCCATTTGGAAAGGCCCCGCCTGGAAACCAGTTTGCCCTTAGACCTGGGGGCAAAGGAAACAAAAAGCTGATCACAGCTATGGAAATCCTTGGTCCGGTGTGTATAGCACCGAAGGATCCGATGGACGTCCATGGTGTGCAGGAGTGGCTTACCTCTATTGGTGGGGGACAGAAAATAAACCGGAAGCTCTACTGATTGGTTCAGTGTGGCTTCTGACACCACCTTGGGAAGAAACTTAGGATTTGTCTTGAGGACCACCCGGTCCTTGTGGAAAATAAGATAAGGTTCTTTACAAACCAGAGCGTGAAGCTCTGAAATCCTTTGGGCTGACGTAATGCTAACCAAAAATAACATCTTCCAGGAAAGAAAGCACAAGTCACAGCTCATAGCTGGCTCAAATGGGGGAAGGGTGAGCTTCTCTAACACAAAGTTCAAATCCCAAGGTGGAGTAGGGCTGTGGATGTGGGGGTTTCAGATGGAATATCCCTTTCAGAAAGGTTTTAGAGACTTCCAACTGAGCCATGGGTTTACCATCCACCACCTCGTGGTACGCCAAAATTGCGGAAAGGTGCACCTTCAAAGAGGAATATGACAGACCAGAGTCTGACAGATGAAGGAGGTATTCCATGAGTTGAGGTGCCGAACAAGAAAAGGGGTTCCAACTCTTGGAAGTCGCCCATATAGAAAACCATTTCCACTTCATAGCATAAGTGGAATGAGTAGAGGGTTTTCAAGCCTCTATAAAGACTTGAGTGACTCAGAAGGAAACACCAAAGCAAGAAATCACTATGTCTGCAGGAGCCAAGCATGAAGATGCAGAGTCCTGAGCCCCGGGTGTACTAGACGGACTTGATCCTGGGTCAAGAGGTCGTGGGTAATTGGAAGCGGAAACGGTGGTTCCCTGGATAACTGTTGTAACAGTAGAAACCAAATTTGTCTCGGCCAGAGAGGAGCGACGAGGATCATCCTTGCCTTCTCTGCCTGAAGCTTGAGAAGGACCCTCTGGAGAATGGGAAATGGAGGGGAGGTGTACAAAAATGTCCCTGTCCAGGGGAGAGAGACAGCGCATTGTGCCAGAAAGCACCATGCCCTGGAACAAGCTAGCAAAAACTGGGAAGTTTTGCATTGAATTTGGAGGCGAACAGGTCGATTTCCGGTCGCCCCCATTTTAGGAAGAGTGACTCTGCCACTTTCTGAAGCAGTTCCCACTCAAGAGCTAGGGTCGAGACCTGCTGAGACTGTCTACCAGGACATTGAGAATGCCTGGAACGTGCACAGCCACAAGGGCCCGATTGTGCTGGACCACCCAGTTCCACACCCACATTGCCTCCCTGCACAGGGGGTATGATCGGGTTCCTCCATGTTTGTTGAGGTACCAGACTACTGACATATTGTCCGTTTGGACCAGCAGTGTTCCCTTGGGAAGGCGGGTCTGGAAGGCCTGGAAGGTGTACAAGACCACCCTCATCTCCAGAACATTGATGTGTAAGGATTCTTCCAAGCTGGACCACTGTCCTTGAGCTTGGTGCTCCCCTAGATGTGCTCCCCATCCCATGTTCAATGCATTCATAGTTAGGGATACTGAGGGAGCAGGGTTCCGAAAAGCAAGACCCAAAGAAAGGTTGCAGGGGTCCATCCACCAAAGTAATTCTTTCTGAACCGCTGAGGAGACCAGGACCAGATGGTCCAGGTCATCCAGGAGTTGGTCCCACTGCATCCGCAAGGACCACTTAGCAACTCTCATGTGGAGCCTCACCAGGGGAAATGGTAGTGATGGAGGCTGCCATCAGGCTGAGAAAGCAGAGGATCTCCCGAGCTGGGATGGTCCTGGATGAAGCCACTCGGGCAGCCTGACGGATCAAGGTCTCCACCCTGTCTGGAGTAAGGAAGGCTCTGCATTGGACCGTATCCAAAACTGCCCTGATGAACTGTAGTCTCTGGAACAGGATCATGGATGACCTGGGGATATTGACAGTAATCCTTAGTCTGCCAAAGAGGTCCAAGGTGAAAGAGAGAGCCTCCAGTAAAGAGTCCCTGGACGGGGCCGAAATCAGCCAGTCATCCAGATAAGGGAAAAACGCAATACCCCAGGAACTGCAGGAAAAGGTGGTAGCTGGGGAAGATCGGGATGTGCAGGTAAGCATCCTGCATGTCCAGAGCGCACAACCAATGATTCTCCAGAAGGAGAGGGAGGAGGCTCTAGAGCGTCAACATCTGGAACTTTTTGTACTCAACAAACTAGCTGAGGTTGCTTAAGCCAAGAATTGGCCTGAAGTCTCTTGTCTTTTTTGGAACCAGGAAAAAATGGGAGTAAAGCCCCTTGCCCCTTTGTCAGGGGGAACGTGCCCTATTGCTTCCTTCAGCAAGAGGCTGTGAACTTCTTCTCTGACAAGAAGAGCATGGTCCCTGAAGTAGTATGACCTTTTTGGTGGAGATTCTGGAGGAAGTTCCAGAAACTCTATGGTGTGTCTGACTGACACTAGTTGCAGGACCCATGTGTCAGAGGTTATTGCCTTCCATTCCTGTGCATGGTGGCAAACCTCCCCCCACCTGCTCCTCATCGGGAGACTGAGGAGGTAGTGGGGATAGTGAGTCAGGAAGTGGCAAGACGTTCAGGGGGAGGATCCCCTGCTCATCTCTGGTTCTTGGAGACTGGAGGGGTGGCGGAATCTGTGGACTTGCGCTTGCCCTGGCATCGAGCCGGGGCCTGCTTCTTCTGCCTCCAGGTCCTTTCTGAAAGGGCTGCTGTTGTTGTTGAGTGCCCGATCAGTATATGGACCTCACTGATCTGAGGATGAGGCCTCTGTCCTGGAGATCAGTGATGATATCTTTGGTGTCCCCACCAAAAAGTACCAAGCCCCAGAAGGGGGCATCCTGAATCGACGACTGTACCTCATTAGCAAGGCTAGAAATGTGGAGCCAGGAATGCCATCTTAGGGTGACAGCAGTTGCCAAGGTATGAGCTACAGAGTCGACAGAGTCGTATGTAGCTTGCAAGGCATGCCCACAAGAAAAGTGAGTAAGTTGAAGGTCCTTGGCAAGCTCCTCTTTCAAGCTTGAGGGCTCCCTAGACTGGACCCAAGCTTCCAACCTGGCCAAGGTAGCCTTTTGGTGGGACACCATGTGGGCCATATAGTTGAGGGATTGGAGAGCGCATGTGGCCGAGGCGTAAACCTTTTATCCGAACTGGTCCATCTGCCTCGACTCTTTGTCCAGAGGAGAGGTGCTCGTGTGCTTGGGTGCAGCAGAGTGGCCATGAGCCATGGAGATGACAACAGAGTCAGCCTTAGGATGTGTCTTTAAGAACAGAGTGTCCTTTGGCACCCGATGAGTCCTGTCCGCCCTCTTGGGGACAGCCGGAAGGGAATGAGGCATCTGCCAGATTGTAGAGGTGAGGTCCTGATGAGGTCCAATCCATGGAGGAATGGGTACCGGGGACAGAGACTCAAGGTTGAGGTGCTTGGCTAGTCTCTGTTGCATAGGGTCTTGTTTCTCCGACTTCCAGTCGAAGAAATCCTTCATGGACCTCAGGAGATCTGAAAAGGCAGGGTCCTCTGGGTGGGGCGACTTAGGGGAAACCTTGCCTGACAGACCCTCGGGTTCCTCCAGGGCATCCTCCGCCGACTTGTCAGCCCCCTCATCATCGTCATCATCGTCTGCCCCCTCATCAGGAATGTGACAGATGGACTTCCGGTGCAGCGCTCGCGCTAATAGCGGATTAAGAGATCAGCTCCTGATTCTCTCAAGCTACAACTCTTCATTTAGCCCTCAGAAAGCCTACAAAACTTGCTCTAAAAAGGTAAAATCTTGATGGCTAACGTCAGATCAAAGGGGGGAAGTAACAGATTCCACTTCCTCGCACCGGAATCCGAGCCCTCAGACTAGGAACTCTCTGAAGGGGAAACGCCACAAACTATGGCCCAAAAACCACTCGCCCAAAGTAAATCCTCGAGCTACAAAAATAAAAAGGCTGCCAGCATGGACCAGAAACTAGACAAGATACTGACCGAAATTATGGACTTGAAATCAGATTTTTCCTCTTTTAAGCAGAATCAAGAAACAATGCAAAAAGAAATTGCTGAAACCACCTCCAGGGTAACTGAACTTGAGCAAACAGTCCAAGAATAGTGTGAGACAATAACCCACCTCCATACTACACTGGAACAGAGCACCACCCTCTGCCATCTCACCATGGAAAGGCAGGAAGCTGCTGAGAATCTGTATCGCTGACGCAATCTCAGGGTGTATGGCATTCAGGAGAACAGTGAAGGGCAAGATCTGGAGGGGTTTATCTCAACAGTTCTCTGCACATCTTTTACCTTAGATACGAAGTTGGACTTGAAAAGCAAATGTACATATAGAGCGCTGCCCAAAGCCCTCTCATTCAAATGCCGGGCCTCGTTCCATCATAATCAGGTTTTTAAGATACAGCACCAAAGAACTTATACTCAGAAAAGCCTGGTCCATGGGTAAAGTGACTTACAGTACAGAGCGGGTCTTTTTGGACAATGACTATGCGCCTACAACAATGTAGAGAAGGGCTTATATCCCCCTGTTCCATATCTTGCGTCAACAGCAGCTTAAATTTTGGACCCCTTACCCCAGCAGATTGTTAGTGCAATATCCATCAGGGCAAGCGGTATATGAATCAACAGAGGAGGCTTTGCAGGACTTTCCAACCAGGGGACTCCCACTCCCACCCACTGTTCCAAACACCCGGAGGACTCAGAGAGAGTAACATCCAGTCCGAGCAGGTCAATTAGGTAGACAAAGTCAGCAGGAGGCCCTTGCTGCCATCAAGCAATTATTAGCCCAATTTGCCAGACAGGATAATTGAGGGACTTATACCAGACTTCAGAAACAGCATGGTGAGTGAATCCAGCCTTTACTATACCCTGGCTCTCCCACTCGGGGTTTAACGTTGGTCCGGGGGGGGGGGTTCTCAGAGGGCCTAGTGGGGGTGGAGGGCTAAACTGGGTTCCCCGAAGTGAGGATTGGGTTGAAGCAGCTTGCAAACTCCCTGTGGCCACATGCTCTGGGGGTGGAGTAATTGGGATCATGACCTGGGATCTCCCTGGGACTCGAATAGGGCAGGGAGGCAACCTGAGACTGCAATGTGCCAGGCCCAAACCAAGGCCTACTTTGTTAGAGTCCTTACTGCTGATATAATAGTCCTCACCCCTGATTATTATTAAGAGTGGCAATAGAAAGAACTGCCCAGGGAAGTGAATAAGTACCTGAATGGGCTGCGGGGTATACACCGCCAGACTAAAAATAAATTAATCTCCCCAGCGGAGTTCCCGAGGGTTAATAAGACTGAAATAATTTGGGTAAAAACCACAAGCGGGCCTCCACAGCACTCAGCCAATCATATTCTTTATTCACTTAACCTCCCCTAATGAAACAGGGTGATTGCTCTATTCTGGACTGCTTATGGCTCTGTAACATTGAAATAACTGGGAGCCAGGACATAAAGGGAGTGAACAGAGCCTTCTTCCTAGTTGGTTTGACTCCCAGGACTCAAGGCTTGGCAGGGCAGTGGTGGGGTCTATCATTCGGGCCTGTTACAGATGCAATAAATGCCTCATCCTCGATGGTCATAGGAAGAAAGAGTCCTGGGGTGGGATCTTGCTCCACTCAGATATGCAAAAAGCTGATTTATAGGCCTGATCTCCTCAGGGGGCCCGGGGGCTTCCTCCCTTGCGGGGCTGCTGGTCTCCCCACACTGGTCTTGAGTACCTCTGATATGGGAGGGGGCGGGGGGAGGGCTGATGGCTTGCCATGTTGAAAGGGCACTCCAGCTTGAAACGGCAGGCAGAACTTGTGAGAGATCATTTTTCGGCACTTCAGAGCTTGGAATTTTCCTGAACAAAGTTGTGTATTTGTTACTTAATAATTACCAAGGAATTTAATTTTGAATCTTTGGGCCTAGATAAATACTGCTTTTGTTTATTGTCTCTTCTAGATGCTAGGAACCCCTGTGAGGTTTGACTATACTTAGCTAGCATTAATGTAAAATTATATTCCCCAGAAGGGAACACCCTAAACATGCCAGGTTCCAATTATCAAGGCTCTCCTTCCTTCATATTACTAAGAGCAGTCCCAGCTTGAGGGACGGAGCAATAATTGCCTTGGTGTTCTGTGAGCCATGCACTTTTTTATTCCCCATTCCCAAACCTTCCTTCCCACCAGATACAGTAATTTGGATCAGAATTGTATTTGCTTTCCTAACTTTCCTACCTCATCCCCAACGTTACATTAGGGGCAAGAGTATCCCCAAGGGCACTTCACCTAACTGGAGTATGAGGTACCCACCTTGGCGGGAGTATTCTCAGCCTTCTTCTCCCTTTGAGAGTGGGGAGCAGGATTTGGAAATCACACCACCCAAACCACTGTACATAGTTTTAGCCATTCCAGGCTTAGTTGGACCCAGTTGGTCTAGCTTATCCACAATTCCTACATCAAAGGTTTTTTTTCTATATTTTAGTTTAAAACAAAAAGACACAGACTCAGGGAGGTACAGAATGTTTATTCAAACAGTTTGGAGAATAACCAGTGAGAGAAGATCCACACAAAAAAGCTGGAGGGAGAATGGGGAGAATGCAGGGGAGAGGCTCATTTCAGAAAACACAAATTACCAATACCAAAATGGGTTCCCTTTTTAAAATAATTTCTCCTAATGTAAATGGGCTTAATGGGTCTATTAAAAGATACAGGACTCTTAAGGCTCTAAGGCAAATGAAACCGGATCTCCTGTTACTACAAGAAAGCCACCTTGACAACAATGAACACCAAAAATTATTAAAATTTGGATTCTCTCAGGTGATCGAATCATCTTATAGGAGAGGTAAGAGATGCAGAGCGGTTATCCTCATCCCTAAGTCCTCCCCTTTTATACTATCAGAGCACTACTATGACCCACAAGGGAGAATAGCTATAGCTATAGGCACAGTCCAGCAGCAGTGGGTTACTATATGCAGCATATACAGTATATTCTTCCTCAGATGGATGCCTCAATGGTCCAGATATTATTAGACCTCATACTTACAAGGCAACGAGGAGTCCTGGTGTTGGGTGGGGACCTCAATTACCTTATGAGTCCTTCCTTGGACTCTTTGGTGGCCCGTCCTTTGAGGCAAGCCACGGGCAAAGACATCTCCGCTATTATTGAAGGACACAGGCCTCGCTTGATACCTGGTGTCAACTGAATACCTCATTGAGAACATTTACGTATTATTCTCTGGCTCATGGCCATTACTCCAGGCTTGATTAGCTACTCATTAGCCAAGAACATAAAACTTTAATCCACTCGGTAGACATAAGGAATATTCAGTTGTCTGACCATGCCCCAATAGAGCTTGATCTTAATATAATCCAGGAGAGAAAATCCACACAATGGAGATTCAATCCTTTCCTGTTAAGGGACCCTGACTTCAAAGAACTTGAAAAATAAAATTCCAGAAATCATAAATGACAATAAATTCCTTCATACCACACCCCAAATATTATGGGACACTGTAAAAGTGGTCCTATGTGGTTACATCATTGCCTATGCCTCCCACAAAAGAAAACAGCGAGACCTCAAATGATCTGATCTCCAACACAGGCTTCGATCACTACAGGAAATTCACATGGGAGGGGACGAAAGTGTCCTAATTCAGTTTAATCAAATTAAAGAGGAAATTCAAACCTCATTGACAGCTAAAACTGAGCAGGCCCTCTTGTGGCTTCACCAAAAATATTATGAGGGAGGAGCCAGGGCCTCTTGGATATTGGCGTATAGATTGCATAGGCAGACCCATCAGGTAGTGATTAATAAAATAAAAGATCTCAAAACCAATCAGCAAAAATACAATTCTCAGCTAATACTAACAGTATTCAGAGAATACTATCAAACATTATAGTCTAACCCCTCCCCACCAGGTAAACCACAAATCACCCAATTCTTGGAACAGATAATCCTCCCTACCCTTACACAATCTCAGCGAGAATATATAATATTCCCAGTCACCTCAACTGAATTACATAACACTATAAAAAATTTGAAAAATGGGAAAAGCCCCGGCCTGGATGGCTACGGAACAGAATTTTACAGAGCAACGAGGGAATTAATTCAAAACCCACTACTAGAGGCCTTTCATGCAAGTCATAATACTACGTCGACCTCACCCTCATGGTGACAGGCCACAATCTCATCTATTTTGAAACCTCATAAGCCCCCCCATCTCTGTGATTCTTATCACCCTATCTCAGTCTTAAACCAAGACTACAAAATATATTCTAGCATTTTGGCCCACAGACTAGACAATCTCCTCCCTACCATCATCCACCCCAATCAATCTAGCTTCATCAAAACTAGACATACAATGGATAATATTAAATGTACATTGTTTCTTATTAGACACTCTCTTCACACTAAATCCCCGCTTTTATTATTAAGCCTTGATGCCCAAAAGGCATTTGATCGTGTCTCATGGGACTTTTTACTATCTACCCTGGACAAATTTAAATTTTCCCAAGGCTTTCTTGATACTATCAAGGGAATCTACACTCTCCCCGAAGCAGTAGTTAAAATTAATGGCTCTCACTCGGAACACTTTCCTTTGCAGCGGGGGACCCGCCAGGGATGCCTGCTATCCCCTTATTTATTTGCACTATATGTAGAACCTATTGCCCAGTTTTTAAGACAGCAAGACAGACTGATAGGATGTACTATACAGAACACTCACCACAAGGTGGCATATTATGCAGATGACCTGCTACTATATATCATCAACCCCGAATCCTTTTTAAACACCCTAACTAGGATCCTACCACTCATTGAACAATGTTCAGGCTATAAAATTAGCCAAGACAAGTCGGAGGTGCTGACAATAAATTATACCCCCATCCCCGGCATTATGCAGAAATTTCCTCTGAAATGGAACAGATACTACTTAACCTATCTAGATATTAAGATCTCCTCATCCCCCTCTTCCCTACTGACCATAAATTATGACCCAGTCTTTTAAGAAATACAGACTGATTTACATAGATGGTCACAATTGCCTTTATCTATACTACCTAGAGTACGTAACATACCTAAATACGTACTAAATTTGCTGCAGATAAAGGCTCAGAGGTCTATCATGTCTGTTCGAATGTGCAGCTAGCACCCTTTACTCCTGCAGCTGCCCCTCCTTCCACCCTCTTCCTCTCATTAACCCTCCCCTTGTCCTGTCCCATCCTCGCTTGAAGCAGTCCACTGTTCTACTGCATACCACTTCTGCAGGTAACGATTCCACCCAGCCACCACCCCTCTCTGTAAAAAGTGTTCCTCATCTCCTCCTGAACCTTCCTCTCCTCCAGTCTCAATCAGGCCCTGGTGGCCCTCCCATCCCTTACTTTGAACAGCCCCTCTGTACCTGTCTTGTTTATTCCTTTCATGTATTTAAAGGTTTCAATCATGTCCCCCTGTCTCCTCTCTCCAGTGAGTACATGTTCAACTCCTTCAACCTCTCTCTCGATAAGTCCCCAGACCCTTGATCATTTTTGTCGCCTGCGCCGTACTCCTCCAGTAACTCTAATGTCCCTTTTCAGATACGGACGCCAGAACTGCACGCAGTACTCCAGGTGTGGTCTAACTAATGACCCTATACAGTGGCAGAATCACCTCCCTCCTTGAGGATATACCCCTTGCAATACAACCCAGCATTTTGTTGGCCTTGGAACTGCCTTCCTACACTGTGCCGAAGTTGTTCATTGACCCTGTGATGAGCACACCCAGATCCTTCTCCTCCTCTGTCTGGGCTAGCTGCACCCCTAGCTGGTAAGTCCTCCTTGGGTTCTCATCCTCAAATGCATCACCTTGCACTTTTTGGCATTAGCCCAGTTGCCAGGTGTCTGACCAGGTTTCAAGCTTTGCCAGATCATCCTGCAACCCTGCCATCCCCCTAGGTCATCCACCACCCTCCCAACCTTGGTATCATCAGCAAACAGACTGATCTTGCTCTTGATGTCCCATGATATGTCTGCAATGAATATCCCAAACAACACTGGTCCCAACACCCAGGCTCCTGTGGGACACCACCTGCACTGCCTCGGGTGTGAGAGAGCTCCCACCCACCACCACCCTCTGTTGCCTTCCTGCAGCCAGTTTCCTACCCATCTCACCAGCATTGCACCTGCCCCTGTGCTTACTAACTTCCTTCCCAGCCTTCCATGTGGCACTGAGTCTAATGCCTCACTGAAGTCCAGATACAGGACATCCACCGCATGTCCTCGTCCAGTTGCTCAGTTACCCAGTCATAGAACCCACCAGGTTGGTTTGGCAGGATCGCCACGATGAAGCCATGCTGTCTGCTGTCCTGTAGTCCTTGGCCTCTAAGAGGGCCACCAGCCTCTCCTTCAGGATAGTCTCCATTAGCTACTCCACGATGGATGTGAGGCTCACTGGTCTGTAGTTTCCGTGTTCATCCTTGGGGCCACTCTTGTGGAGGGCACCCCATGAGCCATCCTCCAGTCCTGAGGTACACACCCTGAATGTAGTGAGGCATTAAATAGGTCTGCCAAGGGTCCTGCAAGGACCTCAGCCTCCTTCAGTACCCCTGGGGTGGATGCCATCTGGGCCTGGTGCCTTGTCCACCCTCAGTGCCTTTCAAACCCTCTCGAACTCTGTCCTCCATGATTTCCCATCTGTCACCACTTCCCCTGCGTCCTGCTATTTCACCCATCTTGGGTGTCACCCTCTTCTCTTTAGTAAATACTGAGCAGAAGTACTCATTTAGTGCTTCCGCCTTTATCATACCCCTGTTTTTCCACCCAACTTCTCCTTTCCTAACTTACTATGTGGTCTCATAGCCCTTTTCTCCTGATGTACTTAAAGAAGTCCTTCTCCCCTTCTTAATGCCTTGTGCCAGCCTGAGTTCCTGTAGATGCTTTGGTCCCTCATTGCCCTTTGTCACCTCCTTCGATTCTGTCAAGTACCTCTCTGTCCTCCCCATCCCTGTTTTCTTTGTATTTCCTAAAGGCAGCTCTTTTTCTTCCTTACCTTTCCATGACCTCCTTGCTCAACCAGCTCGGTTTCTTAGCTCTAGCCTTCTTGCTCTGGGCTTTGCAGCAGGTTTTGTTGCCTCCACTATCCCCAACTTTATGAGCCCCATCTCTGGTTAGTATCCATACTAGATTGAATTCTGGCCAGGTACCCTTTTACCACTTCCCCATCCTCCCAAAGTCAGCCCTCCTGAAGTCCAGCACTTGCAGCCAGATTCCACCTCTCCTTGCCCATATCCAATGTGAGCCATACTGAGTGGTGGTCACCCCTGACAGCGGTTCCTCCACTGTAAGTTCTCTCACAAAGTCCCCATTTGCCAGCACAAGGTCAAGGGTATTCCTAACCTGGGTTGGTTCACTGACCATTTGCAGCAGGAAGCTGTCCTGGAAGGCATCCAGCAGTACCTGCCCCCTCTGTTCCTGGTTGTTGGGTGCTCCAGTCCACTTCTGGCATGTTGAAGTCCCCACAATCACCACACTACCCTTCTCTAGAGGTCCTCCTGATCTGTCCCGCTAGTTCCCTGTCTAACTCCTCCATCTGAGATGGTGGCCTGTACACCACTCCCATTCTAAGACTCTATTCTTGGAATCCTGGATTTGCACCCAAAGTGACTCTGTACTGCCCTCCTCCCTTCCTCCCTACACACTCAGTCCTTCCTTCACATATAGTGCCACCCTCCTTTCCCAGTCACCCTGTCCCTACAAATAACCTGTACTCCTGGTACAGACAGGTCCCAGTCATTATATTGGGTGGCCCATGTTTCCGTGATGGCTGCAATGTCCACCTCTCCCTCTGCCATGAGAACCTGCAACTCTGCAGTTTTCCTCCCAAGGCTCCTAGCAATAAGGGTAACCACCTTCCACCCTTTTCCCCTCCTCCCATCCTGCCCTTCTTTCCTAGCATCACCTAAAGTACAATCAATACAGATGAATGTCTTGCCCCGTTTACTTTATATCATGCAAAACATTCCATTACCCCCACACCATAATGAGTTACATAAATGGGCAAAAGCCATTACGAAATTTTTATGGAACAATAAAAGACCCTGGGTGGCATTTTCTCGGCTTAGTCTCCCAAAGGGGGGGTGGGGGCTTGGCACTCCCAGACTTAAGCAAGTACTTAACAGCCACAGTACTAACTCACATTGCTAAATGGCTCCTCCCTATGAACCAATCTCTGGTTTGGATGCAGCTAGAAAGGAACCTGACAGATGTTCAGTTAGGCGGAGACCAAATTTACCATCCTACATCTCTGAGGAGAGAGGACAGAATCTCGTTATTCACTAGGCCATTCTCCAATATTGGAGACAGCTCCTTGGCACTAAGGAATACCGTCCATTAGCAAAATGGATGGCGCTCCCGGTTAGAGATCCTAATTTCATAACAGGCATTTTAGATCACACTTTTCGCTCCTGGCGAGAGAGGGGGTCAGCTCATTCTTTTCAATTTTATTAGCAGGGCATATTTAAAACATTTCATCAGCTACAAGAGGAATACTTATTACCCCATCATGGCTTCTTCAGATACTTACAAGTTAAGCATTACTTAACCTCTTTTCTTGGGCTCCTTATCCCACAGCACCAAACGTTCCCCTTAGTTAACCTGCTACCCCAACTGTCTGCTCTCGAAGTCCAGCAGCAACACCTTATCTCTCACTTCTATAAGGTGCTACAGCAGACCTCTAACCAACCCATTAAACCTATTCAGACGCAGTGGGAATCAGAATTGGGGATAACTCTCGAGCCTGATGAGTGGGTGAGGTTGTGGAGATTTCAACATAAAACTATCTGCAAGGCCAGTCTAGCTCAGCTAATACAGGAACCCACCAGGATCTCCTATGGTGGCACCTGTGCCACTCTATTAGACTGGATCCTGACAAATAGGAAGGAGTTTATTATCTCAGCTGGCATTCCCCCTGACACTTTAAGTGATCACTCCCCTATCTAATGTATTTGGGATACCTCCTTCCCTTCCTTCCCATCAAAAGTACTAACATTCTCCAGTTTCTCCAACCTAAATACGGAGGCTTTCACTCATGATCTTGACCAAGTTGACTGGTCTCCCCTCTATCATACCGACGACATAAACATCACTACAGCCTACTTCAACTCTACCCTACTCGCACTGCAAAATACACACATCCCGGTCACCACAAGGAGGGTTAAAGGGAAGGTTACCAAATGGCTCAAGTGCCCCCGCTCCACCTTCTGAAACTCAGGGATAAACTATGGTCAGCGTGGAAGGCCTCCCATCTACATACCGACTTTGAATCTTACAGAGCTTTACGGAACACATACAAAAAGGAGATTCGCCTGGCAAAAAGTTCTTATTACAGGAATCTCCTAATTTCCTCTGCCTCTAACCCAAAAGGTATTGGTCCCAAATCAAAGAAATACTTGGGAAAAACAAGCCGCTGACTACCTCAGATATCTATCTAAATGATGCCCACTGTAACCACCCTCTCACCATTGCTAATGCTTTCAACTCCCTCTTCTCCTACCTACCTAATCCTAGCCCCTCCTGGCACCATAAAGCCAGGCCTGCAGCTGCCCCCAGTGCCCTCATTCACCGTACTCTAGAGCTGACTCCAGTCACATACCATGAAGTTCTAAAGCTACTCAAAACTATTCCGGCTAGTGGTAGCCCAAGCACAGATGGTATTCATCCTGGGATAATAAAGTAGTTTGCTGCCTGGCTAGCACTGCCCATTACCAGGCTTTTCAACCTTTCTATCAGCACTGCCTCTGTCCCCTTGGTCTGGAAATCGGCCAGAACTATTCCCATTTTTAAGAAGGGAGACGATAAACAACTGTCCAACTACTGCCCCATCTCACTGCTCCCAATGCTAAGCAAGCTTCTTGAGAAGATAGTCCATCGACAGGTCTCTGAGCACCTTCTTAAGTATAATCTTCAATCCCCTTGTCAACATGGCTTTAGGGCAGGGCACAGCACTACCACTGCACTGACCCAACTCACCAGTGATATCAAAGGTAATATGGACAAGGGCCAATTCACAGGAGCAGTGTTCATCGACCTTTCTAAAATGTTTGACATGGTCCACCACCCGCTTATGCTGACTAAGCTGCACACTCTAGGAGCCTCTGTCTCCACCCTATCCTGGTTTGGTAGTTACCTTGTTAGCCACACTCAGGCTGTTGTTTTTCATAAGGCTCTCTCATCCCCCATTCATATCACCCACAGTGTTCCACAGGGTCCCATACTGGGTCCTCTACTCTTTTCCCTGTTCCTTAATGAAATTCCCTGTGCTTCTCATCACAGTAACATCCTCATGTACGCTGATGATCTTGTGCTCTATTATTCATCCAAAGCTATGGACAACATAAATCGCAAACTCTCACATGACTTTCAATCCCTTCAATCCTGGCTCTTGGATAACTATCAAATCCTAAACATAGGTAAAACCCAGGCTATGCTATTTGGATCCTTTAAAAAAGGTGCCCTCTGAGGTGCCTAAACTCCTTGTTCACTGTGGTGATGGCACTACAGTCACAAACACCTCTACCTTCAGATACCTGGGGGTTATGCTTGACCCTGTATTTGATTTTTTGGCGCATGTCAATGAGGTTTGTCGTACTGTCAATGCTAAAATAGGAGCTGCCTATCGTGTGCGCCACTCACTCACACCGACCGCCAGGCTATCTGTAGCTAGGGGAGTACTACTCCCTCAACTCCTTTATGCCCTCCCAGTCCTTTACTCCACCAATGCCAGTGTGCTCTGCAAGTGGGACACCTCCTACAATAATATCTGTAGGTTCGCCTTGTCAGCCCCACACCTTACTCACCACTGCCTACTCTACTCTGGACTTAACTGGTTGTCTCCCAAAGACCTCTGGGCATATACCCTTGGGTGTTTTGTTGACTCTCTAACTAGACCACCTCGCCCAGCCTCTTTGGTTAACTTGATTACCCCGGTCTCCCACTCCCGCACCCTTAGGTCCTCTTCCGTCCCAATGCCCTCAGTACAGCCCTGTGTGACCAAAATGGGTGAACAGGCATTCTCACATTTTGCTCCTAAACTCTGGAATTCACTCCCCCCACAGGTTAAAAACTCCACCTCCCACCTCTCTTTTAAGCATTCACTGTTCTCTCACCTTTATGTCCTAGGTAACTGTAACTGCTCGTAAGTTGAATCTCTCCTAGTGGAATATAATTTGTGTGTCTCATTAAGCTTGGCTTAGGACTAATAAGAGAGTGCTCCTTCCACTGCCAAAACTCTTCTTTTAATTTTCACATTTTTGCGTGTGTATGATTTGTCTGCATTATCAACCACCTGATATATCTCAACCTATACTATTATGATTTTACCTTGTATTTGTATTTATTTCTTATGTGAGTGTTGTTAAACTGTTCATATCTGTATTCTCAATTTTTGTACTCTCCTGGGTTGTGCCTGAAAATAGGCAGGATCGTTGCCTAGTGCACTTACCCGGTTACCAAAAGCTAATAAATAAATAATATACATGGCAGGAATTTTCCTGTAAAATAGTAGTTCATTTCTTTAGAACTTCCCAGATTACTGCCAAATTCACAGAGGGAGGGGATGCCTCCTGCTGGAGGGGCTGTGGGATATTTCCAGCAACCCACACTCACGTACTTTGGTCTTGCAGTAGTTTCCAATTCTGGGATGGTTGGCCAACAACAGAGAACTTTTCCCATCTCTTGACATCACCCCACAAATTTCCTTTTACTTCAATAGTAGGAACTTTCGGGATAAACTTGCGATCTACCTATTAAATATTGTATTAAGAGCAACCCAAAAAGTAATAACTAGATTGTGGTTGACATCTACCCCCTCCATTCCAATCTGGGAAAAAATTATCTATGACATATAAAATGGAAAACATGACAGCTCGCCTTCACAATACTACACCAATACTTCTAGATAGGTGGTCAAGGTGGTTTCTTCATGTGCCCCCTCGTCGCCCAGAATTTCTTCCCTAGATTTAGAAACTGACCCACTTGAATGAGCCCAAGTGTGGCCATTTGTAATTATTTTTATATGGATTGTGCCGTACAGATAATTCAATAAATCATGTGACACGGGTTGGGAGGGTTGTTTCATTCCTTTTGGTGAACAGGCTAGGGATTGGAAATGCCCAGAAGGTTAGACCAATATTGGACCCAACTATACAACAGAGCCTCCCCCCTGCATCTCTTAGCATTAGATCTGTTATATTAATTCTTTAAAAGACCCTGCAGTCTCTCTATCTGATCTTCAACAGCAAAGGTATCACATTTAATGTATGTCTCTGTTTAACAATTAATAGAGCATGGTGCCTTGAAATGTATTCATTCTGTACATTGGAAAAATGTAATTTACAACTGCCCTGATATCTTTTAAAAAGCTGAATGAAAAGAAAGTTTTAAAAAAAGGAATATGATGGATATCTGGAAGAATAATGTCCTGATGAGCCACCCCCGAGACATGCACAGTGGATGGAGAAGAACTTCTCAGGGATGCAGACCTCGGAGACCGTGGAAGAGGGAGTCTCATCTCCAGGTCTGAAACCAACTCCAAACGTACCCCCTGCCACCAAGACTGAATGACAGTCTTGAAGTCCAGCATAGCTGGAGAAGGTGGAGGGGGGTGGAGGAGGAGGAGAAGGAGGTGGATAATGGTAACCCTGGTACCCCTGGTAGTGATGGTAGGGGTTGTAACCAGGGTAGTACTGCCCAAAAGCACTCCAATCTGGAGGAGGACCAGTTGGGAAATGGTCCCCAGGATACCCAAACGGGTAATGTGGGACAGTCTTGGGTCTTGTGCAAATCCCCATCATCAGATCTGATAGCGGGGGTACCCATGTTGGACCTGCTGTAGTATATATAGGTGGGGGATCTGGTGTCAGGATAGCCAATGTCAGGGGGACCAACGTCAGGACCGGCACCACCCAATCCGGCACCGGAAGGGGGTCTGGCATTGAAGGGGCTGGCGTCGGAGCTGAATGAAGGGGGCCCAATGGTGGGACTGGATCTGGTGCCAGAGCTAATGGCTGGCACCGACTGCTGGACCCTGGCTGTGGAACAGTCGTCGGGATGTCTGGTGTCGGGGGTGAATTTGCCAGATCCGACAGTGGGATTGGAGTCTGAATGATTGTCGGCTCTGAAGGAATCCCACCAGAAGGAAGAGGAGGAGCCTCCATTGGAAGGCCAGATGGCTGAGGAGGAGCCTCTTTCTCTGTGACCCTGTCTGGGGAGTGCAGGACAGACCCCGAGGACTCGACTACGTCAAGGGGTTCCACGCTCTCTTTGCCTGAGATACCTGCCGGAGAAGGGGGGTAAGGATGATGGTTGAGGGGGGAGAGGGTCCTTCTCCCCCTGGTCCTGCTGGATGTCAGATGAGGCGCCATTAGGCCCTGATGGGAGAACCACGCCTGAGCGGCAGGCTGGGTGGGTTGGGGAGGAGTCCCCAGCCGGCTTATCAACTGGTGCTGGGCAGGTCCCCGAAGGCTGGGGAGCTGACTTACTGGTGGCTGTGCAGTCCCCAGAGGAACCGGGGGCCGACTTAGCAGCTGTGGCAGTGTTGTCATCGGAGGGGCCGACGATCAACTGACCCACAACAGTTTTGCCAGACTTACCGTCCGAAGGCTTCTTTGGCAGTGGCTGGGCCTTGCTCATCAAGGGCCACAATGTCTCATCCGTCGGGCACTCCCACTCCCGGGATTCCTTCTTGTGGTGTTTCTTTGAAGGAGAAGACTTTTCCGAAGAGGACTCTCTGATTCAGTCCATTTGCTTTTCGAGAGATGCTAAGCAGTCTATTAAGAGGTGGGCCTTCAAAGCCTGCTGTCTCTGCTTTTTGGTGGCCTGTTTGAAGGTTTGTCACTCCAAGCAGGAGGAAACAAGATGGTCTGGGCCCAAACAGATGACACACTTAAGGTGACCGTCCTTATGAGGGATCTGCGTGCCACAGGATGAGCACTTCTTCTTGGGTGAAGACATCAAGTAGTAGGTTTGAAAATAAGAAAGATTTGGGCAAAGAAAAAATCCGATGCAAGAACTCACATGATGATCGCTGTATGGAAGTCTGCAATGCAACTGACATGAAGCAACAGTGGGAAAGAACTGGTGGGTGGACATGGGGACCACCCATTATATATAGTCATGCTGATGTCGGTCACGTGACGTCGGGTGCGCGGTCCCCCATCAGGGATTGCTAGAAAAGTCTGCTGTGTGGCCCGATGCCAGGTGGTGCCAGTCCTATATGTAATGACCTACTGAAGGAACCCTCTCAAAGTAAGATCAAAGCTTATGAACACTAGCAAATGCAGTATTGTGGAAGGCTAGATTTGCTGGCCAAGGCACCTAGCTTCACCTGAGCTCTTTCCTTCTAGCTTGCTTGAAAGGACAGAACTAAGAACATTACCAGAAAGTGTTGCAGTCTCCTTCTCACATTGAAGACAGGGAGAGTGAGAAAGCAGCCACAGCTTCCTTGAATCAAGGAGGTTATTTTCTATACCACACTGAACTGAATTATTACTTTTTGGACCTGTGTAAGTAACTAGTATTGATTCTGTTTTTGGGGTGGACTTTTCTTAATTTTAACTTTAATTTGCCTGGGAGGAACTGTAGCTGGAAGATATTTGCAGTCAGTTGTGACTAGACCTGTTACTTAGCCTTTGTGAAATAGGTGTCTGAAGGGAAGGAAGGCACTACCCGGGGTGGAGGGTAAGAGTTGTAGGTGGTTGTTTCTGGACAGCATAGGTTTATCCTGGAGGGATGCAGGGCTATACAGGCATGATGGTCTGCATCTATCCTGGAGGGGAACCAGGATCCTAGGTGATAGGTTTAAATGCTTCAGTGGCAAGCATTTAAACTAGCCAAGGGGGGAGGCACTGAAATGGAGAAGGGAAATCCTAGCCCCCAAAAATCAGGGTAATTAGTGAGGTAAACACCAAAATAGAGCAGTCGATAGGGAGAAGGGCAGGGGTAAATGGAGAAAAAGACAAAGGCAGTAGGGACAGGGATGGGCAAAAAGAAATAAAGCCATAAAAAATGGAGGGTAATGAGTACCAATGCCTGTAGTCTAGGTAAAAAGCTCCCTGAAATGGTGGCCTTGATGGAAGAGGGATGCCTGGATATTGTGGCAGTCACAGAAACATGGTACACAGAGAACCATGACTGGGATGTCAATATACCAGGGTACACAATCTACAGGAGGGAAAGGGAGGGAAGAAGAGGAGGAAGAGTAGCTCTCTATGTAAGGGAAGGGATAAAAGCAACAGAACTAAAGGGTAAACAGGGAGGAGAGGAGGCACTGCGGGTCACCCTGGAGACTGGAAATGGCTCCACAATCCGCACAGGGGTTGTATACAGACCCCTGTCTCAGGGAGAGGAAATGGACAAGCAAATGATAGAAGGCATCCTTGGGATGGCAGAGAAAGGGGAGATATTGCTGATGGGGGACCTGAATATGCCAGATGTTGACTGGAGCACCTTTGCTGCAGCCACATCCAAGAGCAGGGCCATTCTTGATGCCCTACAGGGGGCATGCCTCAGACAGCTAGTTTTGGAACCCACTCGGGAGAGAGCAATCTTAGACCTGGTACTCTCAAACAGGGATGAAGAGAGGATCTCTGACCTTGAAGTGGGTAGCTATCTGGGAACAAGCGTCCACCAAACAGTGTGGTTCACAATAAACTTAGCTGTAGAGTCAAGTCACACAAAAGTGAAGGTACTGGACTTCAGGAGGGCTGATTTTGACAAAATGGGAGAGTGCCTCAGAAAAGCACTAGCAAACAGGCAAGAAGGTGGGGTGGAACAACAATGGGGAAACATCAAAACTGACATCACAGAGGCAACAAGTCTTTGTGTGAAGCAAATAAACAAATCAAAACGAAAGAAAAAAACACTATGGTTCTCAAAAGAATTGGCGGGGAAGGTAAGGGAAAAAAGATAGCATTCAGTAAATATAAGGAAACACAAAAGGAGCAGGACAGAGAACTGTACCAGTTAAAGCAGAAGGAAGCGGGTAAGGCAGTCAGAATAGCAAAGGCCCAAACCAAGGAAAAGATAGCCAAGTCGGTTAAGAAGGGGGATAAAACCTTTTATAGGTACATTATGGAGTAAAGAAAGACTAAGGCAGGGATACTGAGGCTGAACAAAGAGAAAGGTGGTTAGGCAGAGAGCGACAGTGAAAAAGCAGGGATACTGAACGGATACTTCTGCTCAGTATTCACAATGGAAGAGCAGAGAGAAATGCCTAATCCAGTCAATAGAAGCACTCTGGATAGGGGGGTTGATATTAGTCCTTTCACAGAAGAAAGGGTTCTGAAAGAACTCAAAACTGAAGGTGGATAAAGCAGTGGGGCCTGATGGGATTCACTCCAAAATTTTAAAAGAACTAAGGGAAGAACTAGTAACACCACTGACTACCCTTTTTAATAAATCATGGGAGGATGGGGTGGTACCTGAGGACTGGAGGAGGGCGGTTGTGATTCCCCATCACAAAAGTGGGAGCAAGACAGAGGCAGGAAACTACAGACCTGTCAGTTTGACCTCAGTGGTAGGGAAAATGATGGAATCACTTCTGAAGGAAAAAATTATTGAGTACCTAGAGGCCAGTGGGGCACAGGACCCAAGGCAGCATGGATTCACAGCGGGAAGGTCATGTCAGACAAATTTAATTGATTTCTTTGACTGGGTGACCAAAGCAGTAGACCAGGGAGGGGCTGTGGACATGGCCTACCTAGACTTTAGCAAGGCATTTGACACAGTCCCACACAAAAGATTAATAAACAAATTAGCCAGCCTGGGAGTGGGTCCTGGGTGGTAGCCTGGGTAAAACACTAGTTGGACAACAGAACACAGCGGGTAATAGTAAATGGAGTCCACAGTGAAGAAAGGAGGGTTACTAGTGGGGTACCTCAGGGTTCAGTACTGGGGCCGGTCCTTTTTAATGTCTTTATATGTGACATTGCAGAGGGACTGGAAGGGAAAGTATATCTCTTTGCAGATGACACAAATATCTGCAGCAGGGTTGATACACAAGGTGGGGTGGAAAGGATGAAAAGGGACTTGGCAAGGTTGGAGGAATGGTCTAATGTATGGCAGCTTAGATTCAATACAAAGAAGTGCAAAGTAATGCACCTGGGAAACAAAAACCCAGGGGAAGAGTACACAATGGGGGGTGAGATACTGACAACAACAAAAATGGAAAGGGACCTGGGGGTGGTCATATCAGATGACCTAAAGGTGGGCCAGCAATGTGAGAAGGCAGTAAGGAGGGCTGGGGGGATTCTGGGATGCATAGGGAGAGGCATCACCAGTAGAAAACAGGAGGTTGTTGGCCCTCTGTACAGACAGTTGGTAAGACCTCATCTGGAGTACTGTGTACAGTTCTGGAGACCTCATCTCCGCAAAGACATAGACAGGGTGGAGGCTGTCCAGAGGAGTGCAACCAAAATGATGCAGAGTCTGCATCAGAAGATATATTAAGAAAGACTAAAGGAACTAAAGATGTATAGCCTCGAGGAAAGGAGTGAGAGTGGGGACATGATAGAAACTTTCAAATATCTCAAGGGAATCAACAAAGTCCAAGAGGGTAGCATCTTTCAGAAAAAGAGATGTGCAAAAACAAGGAAGCACAATTTGAAGATAGAGGGGGGACGGCTCAGAGGGAATGTGAGGAAGTATTTCTTCACAGAGAGGGTTGTGGATACATGGAACAGCCTTTCTGAGGAGGTTGTAGAGTCAAAAACAGTGGGGGAATTCAAGAATGCATGGGACAGACATAAGGCAATTCTAGTGGGGAGTAGGAGGAGGAAGTAGGCTGTTGGTTAACTAGGATCTGCAGCTTATCCATTAGGTAGGGAAATGGGCAGACTAGGTGGGCCAAGCGGTCCTTATCTGCCATCAAATTCTATGTTTCTATGTTACACAGGTAGCAAAACAAGGATGACAAGGAGCCAACTTTGGGTTACACTCAACTCACTACTTGGGAAACACAAGAATACCGAACCTTACACTCTTATCCATGATGGCAAGCAGACCAACGACCCCTCAGAAGTAGCAAACATTTTCAACTCATTCTTTGATGATCTCGATAAATATAAACCATCCCCCTCCTTTCCCTTCCCCCCTTATCCACCCTTATCCCACCTGCCCCGATACTACATCCATGCCCAGCCTCAGATTCTATTTTAGGGTTCTAAAACCCTCGGATACATAAAGCTCACCTGAAGTAACAACCTTAAACCCAGTAAAGGGGCAGACAGAATTGACTTTAAAATCCTTTAACTGGCCATTAATTCATTAGCGATCCCCATCACCAACATACTAAACTGCTCACTCTGCTTGGGCTATTTCCCTAGCACCTGGAAAACTGCCACTGTCAAATCATTGTTCAAATTTGGGTCAAAGAATGAAGTAGGGAATTACTGACCTATCTCCCTCCTTGCTCCCCTCTCCAAAATCATTGAAAAAGTTGCTCATACCCAGCTCACCATATTTCTTGACCATCATGACTTGCTGTCTGCTGCCCAGCATGGTTTCAGATCTGGACATAGCACCGAAACTGCCCTGGTCAGGTTCACCAGTGATATCCTCAAGGCAAGCGATAAGGGCCAGTACATAGGCTCTGTCTTCGTGGACCTGATCAAGGCGTTCAACCTGGCTGACCATGGGCTTCTCCTGGACACCCTCAAGGGCTTGCACATATCTGAAAATGTTGTCAAATGGGTCGGAAGCTACCCTTTCCGGCAAATCGCAGAAAACTAATATCAACGGACACTTTTCTGCTAAATGTCTGATTAAATATGGGGTACCCCAGGGCTCCATCCTGGGCCAACTCCTGTTTTTACTCTTCATCAGTAACCTCCCTTCTGGGGGGCACTAATGAGCAGCTGAAAAGGATAGTCAGTACTTAGTACTGCTCTGGGATGAGAACTACAATAATTAAAAATGAAAATAGTAAACCTGTAGTTTGGACCAGCAAAACTATACCTAAGTAAGACTGAAAGCACCAAGGATGAATATCTCACCCCGAATCCTGGGAAGAGCCAGCGGAGTAATAGTAAAAGTGGTAAGAAGCAGCCAACCAGCACCGTGGGTGAAAACGTGGGTCTGGTAACGTTATCAGCAGCTGAAGTCAGTGCACTAGGCTGTGAGCTCACGGGGCAAGTAATTGCTCACAGCCCTGACTTATTAAATTAGACAGCAAACTAGACCTCAAGCTCCAGGAAGTCCTGGAACAGCAAACCATCTATACTAACCAAATTGCTGAAAATGAAGACTGAATCTCCAGGATGGAAGACGAGATGACGGCAGTACCGGGCCAGGTGGCTGTATTGCAAAAAGCATTAGAGGAATTCAAAGAGGCATATGACTATCAAGAGAATTACAATAGACACTTGAATTTGAGGCTGTGGGAGTTGCCAAAATGGAAGGAAGGAAAGAGAGGGAGCACTGGACTTTTGTGCCCAAAAATTGCCAGAGATCTTAGGCCTGGAGGTGAAAAGCGGGTGCCTGAAAATGGAGCGGGCCAACTGTGCAGTGATGCCCGGCCCCCAGCTGATCAGCCTGTGCAGCAGATTGTAATGTGTTTTCACAGCTTCCAGGACTTTGAAGCAGTATTAAGGGCATAGAGAGAAAAGGGTACACTGATGTATAGAAGGAGCCAGTTATTCTTATCACAAGACTACTCAACACGACTGTTAAAAAGAGGAAGATATTTAACACCATGATGGCACAGCTGTGGGCTATGAAGGTGGAACACATTCTGGCATACCCTGTGATGCTTAAAATCCATCATGAAGGGGCCACATATTCTTTTTGGGAGTCAGACAAGGTGGAACAGTTCATAAAAGAACTCCAGAAGAAATTGGATGGAAGGAGAGAGAGCGACCTGAGCTAGTGGATATATGGTTGTGAGTTTGCTGCTTATTTTCTTTTTCATTGACCTGGGTGGGTTCCTCATGCAGGCCCCCATTTTCGTTCTCAAAGTTGGACTGGAGAATAAAGAACTACGGGCGAGTTTCCAGCAGCCGAATAGTTAAAGGGATGATGAAAATCACTGGGAAGAAAAGTGATTTATATTGTGAATGCATCAGTCACTGTGAGCCCAAATAGGTCTGTAAAAGAGAGCAGGAACTATTGAAGGATGAATGGGGAGCTACTGGGCCTAATTGGAGACAGACAGCATTCCTTAAGAATTTTGGGCAGAGACTTAGAACATTGAGGGACGCCGATGCCTGACTGGATATGCGCTCGATAGGCATGGAAGGCAGATCATGTGTATCCCCTGTCTGACTGAAGGTAGGTCCCCACTCTGGTGGGCCCTGATGGTGGAAACTGGGAAGAATCATGCTGGAAGTGGGCTGGGGCGGGCAGCACGTGTAATTTTAGCATGCCTAACCCTCCTGCTCCTTGAGAGTCTGGAGAACTGATGCCCTCACACCAGAATGGTGTGATGGACATTTTGAGAGTTATTTTTGAAGGGGAGCAGCAGGGAAATTGAATATGGGGAGAGGAAATGATGATGGGATGGAAGTGGGGGTGGGTGGGGCTTTCCTGGGACACTGTTAAATGTTTAAAAGTTTAAAAGTTAGAAGTTATGCTAAAGCTCACTATTGGAGCAAGCATGGATCTTGTTAATGTATTAAAGGGTATGTTTCTTTTCATGACTGGGAGATGTAGGCGTACAGCCTTACACAGGGTTATTAGTGAATATATACCATAGCTGTGCAGTGTCAGGAAGTTGGGGAGGACATGCACGGAAGATCAATAAGTTGCAGGGAAAGGGAGTTTCTCCTGAAGTAGTTTGGGGGCAAATGGAGTGGCGGGAAGACTAGGACATCAAGAGGGATTATTTTGTATATGACACTTGAGTTAATGGTGGCAGTTAGTGTTGGCTTGGGGAGGAAGTAGACAGGGATGACAGGGGACAGGATAAGTTTGAAGACAAAATGAAATGAAAATAACTAGATGGGGGAGGGGGACAGATGGGGAAAGAGAATGAAGAGAAGAGCTGGTATTGGAATAGAGGGGAGAGGGGCACCGGAAGAGAGGATAGGAGGGTAGTTAAGTTTGATGTTGTTTATATGTGTGCAGTTTATATGTTTGAGAGTGCAATTGAGTGCAGTGATGTGGATCTCTTCTGTCACAAAGTAAATGAGCCTGAAGTAGCCGGGTCTGATAGTCTAGGATGGTCTGAGTTGGACTCTGGTATGTGGGGCTGGGAGGAAGGTTTTGAAGGAAGCATAATTATTTTCCCCTGGATAATGTAAAAAATGTAACGGTGGTTTCCTGGAACATCTGGGGTATAGCAAATCCCATAAAGAGAATGACCCTACTCACGCCCCTTAAAAGGGTTGGGACCCAAGTAGCTGTGATCCAAGAAACTCATTTAACGGATAAAGAGCATGCTAAATTGGCAAGGGGGTGGGTGGGGAAGTGTTATGCCTCCTCATATAAATCACACAAAAGAGGGGTGGCTGTTCTTATTAATAACAAATTTCCTCTTGGAAGTGAAAAAGGTTGTAAAAGATTCAGGAGAGGGTAGATACATTTTTGTTACGGGGGACGTCTACAGGGAGGTGGTCACATATGGTAGTGTCTATGCACCGACGATACATGAACCACAATTTTATATGCTTCTGTTGGACCTACTGACGAAGGAACAATTTCTGGGATTAGTAATGGGTGGGGACCTGAATTGGACCATGAACCCCCAGTTGGCTCACTTGGGGGGGAGGGGAGGAAATCGGAAGAATCGGAAGCCATGCGACAATGGCAAATAGGAATGTCAGACCTGGATATGATAGATGGATGGTGGACGGCCAATCCAGGTGCTTGGGAATATACATTTTATTCCAACCCCCACGGAACATGGACTCATATAGATTATATGTTTTTACCCAGGGAATGGGGGAAAGGATTTGGGATGCCACACATAGCCCTATCCTTGTGTCAGACCCCACGATGGTAGTGATTACCTTGACCTTCATGTAGAAGAGGGAGAGTATGTCCCAATGGAAATTTCCCACTTATATGGTTAAGCACAAAGGCTTTAAGGAGCATCTTGAGGAGCAGTAGAAGTATTATGTAGAAACCAACAAGGGGGATGATACACCTAAGGATATTTTTTTGGGAAGCCAGAAAGACTTATATACAGGGGGCAGTCATTGAATTTATGGCTCGGGTTAAGAGAAAAAGAAGGAGAAAGAGGGATGAGCTGGAGGTGTAATTAAAGGACCAGGAAAAGAGCGTGGGAAGGAAGCCTTGAAGCTCCTCACAGCAACTAGAGGAGCACTCAATGCTTTGATGGGTGATGAGGATAGGAAGATGTATTTTTTCTGCAAAAGGCAGATGTACGAATGGGGAAATAAACCCAGCCCTTTGCTGGTGAGACTAATGGAAGGAGAGAAATGTCCGGCCAGGATACTGGGAGTTAAGAACAGGCAGGGTAAACTGCAGAGAGAACCGAAACAGATTCGGCAATGTCTTCGAGACTTCTACCAACAGTTACATAGGGCAGAATTTAGGGGAAGGGGTGAGGCGATACAGAATTTTCTGAATAATGTAACTCTGCCCAGAGCCTCAAGTGAACAGAGACAGCAGCTTGGTCAGCCTCTTACTTGGAAAGAAATATTAGGGGCTATACAAAAGTTACAAGCTGGTAATGCGGGTGGTCCTGATGGACTTCCAATAGAATTTTATAAGCTGCTGGGAGGACAAGTGGCTGAAGTTATGTGTGAGGTCTTTGGGGACAAGGCAGAGGGGAAGAAAATGAAGTTACCTAGTACATGCTATGAAGCCACAATATGTTTAATACCAAAACCGGATAAGAGTGACACAAAATACGCTTCATCTAGGCCTATTTTGTTGCTAAATTGTGACTTAAAAATCCTTGCAAACACACTGGCACTCAAGTTAGAAGGTATTCTGCCTTCGTTGATTCACCCAGACCAGACCAGGTTTATTAAGGGGTGCATGTCCTACCATAATGTGCGGCGTCTGCTGAATGTGGTGTGAAGAGCTAATCAGGGGAAGGAAGAGGTAGGTATTGTTTCAATAGATGTTGAAAAGGCATTCAACAGGGTCAACTGGGAATATCTCTTTGAGATAATGACCCTGTTTGGTCTGGGTGACTGTTATGTTGGGTGGGTACAGATGATGTATGAGGCCCCTACAGCTCAAATCGTAGTGAATGGTGAGTTACTGGAGGAGTTCCAATTGGAGTGAGGGAGTGAGGAATGAAGCAGGGGTACACCTTGCCCCCACTTCTTTTTGGCCTGGCTTTGGAACCGCTAGCTGTGGCGATACACTAACATACAACATTTGCATCGGATATAACACCCTAGGGAGGATATTCATTTAAATTAAGTTAATCCTGCCCAGTCAGAATATCGGGAGCTACGCCCACCTTCTTAGATCCACCTCAATTATTTTAATCAAGGGTGTATAATTTAAACCTTATATGGAGTTCAGTGATCTACCCACCCATATACCCAGGTAAGTAAAACTTCTCTGGATCTTTCTTAATCTCCATCCTCCATTCTCACCCTCTTTTTCAGGAAGTGGGGGTAACAAGGACCTTTGCATAAATTGGCGATGTATGTGGATGACATGTTGGTCTTTGTTAAGAACCCAAAAACATCCATGCCGCCTCTGTTATCTTTGACTGAGGAATTCATGGATTTTTCAAGGTACAAAATAAATCTGGGGAAGTCCGAGATGCTCTGCTTCCCTGAAAAAGAGGGTGAGAATGGAGGATGGAGATTAAGAAAGATCCAGAGAAGTTTTACTTACCTGGGTATATGGGTGGGTAGATCACTGAACTCCATATAAGGTTTAAATTATACACCCTTGATTAAAATAATTGAGGTGGATCTAAGAAGGTGGGCGTAGCTCCCGATATTCTGACTGGGCAGGATTAACTTAATTTAAATGAATATCCTCCCTAGGGTGTTATATCCGATGCAAATGTTGTATATGAGTTTGACAAAAGGGGATATTAAGAAGCTAGTGAGAGCTGTCTCTACGTTTATTTGGTGTGGAAGTAGGCCCAGGATCAGTTTGCAAAAATTAAAGGCTGAGAAGGGTAAGGGAGGCCTTAATTTTCCAGACCTGAAGAATTATTGTCTGTCAATACAACAGAGATATATTGCGGACTGGGTTCACCGGCTGGAGGTGGCTAGCTGGGTGCAGCTGGAACAAGAAGGTAACTCAGGGAGATTAATGGCTTACTTGCACAGTAAAGGGGCGATGGCTTATAGAACTTTGGGCAATGGTCATCCGATGGTAGGTGCAGTATTGGAGGCATGGACCCAGTTTAAAAAACAGCAGAGTGGCCAGAAAGGAGAGACATTGTTACTACCGGTAGCCAGAAATCCCTATTTCCTCCCAGGGATGGAGGATCTGGGGTTCCAGGAGTGGGCAGATAGGGGGATTACAAGTGTGGGGAATCTTATGGTTGGGGGAGAGTTAAGTACATTTGAGAATATGCAGAGGTGCCTGGGGTTAGGGAGAAACCACCTATTCAGATACCTGCAGGTAAAAGCCTTTGTTAGGAGTATGGATAGCGAAGGCCCAGAAAAATATGTACTAGACCCAATCAAAGGACTTATATACACCAGGCTAAGAGGGAACCAAAGGGTTTTATTGGGAAGGCAGCCAAACAGAGGAAGCAGGGTCTCTCGGATATGATAGGCAAAACACGGCTACTATGGGAGAGAGATTTGGGGATAAGGGTATCAGAAGAAAATTGGAAAACAGTATTATCTATGCATGTAGGGCTCATGGTATGTAATAAGTACAAAGAAGCCTTTTTCAAATTTCTGCATAGGTTGTACTATCTGCCTGTATTAGTTAATAAAGTGTATCCCGGAGTATGCCCTATGTATGGGAGTTGTGATCAGGAGTGGGGCACATATATACACTGTTTTTGGAAATGCAATATATTATAACAATTTTGGAAAGATGTAAAGGGAGTCTCGGGTATGGCAGGGGCAACACTCATTGTAGGTCCCCTGATCTGCCTTTTTGGGGTTAAAATAAATGAAAGAGAAGAATGGATGCCACTTCCAAGGTGGGTTAGGATTTTATAGGGGAGTGAGAGACCCAGCCAGAGCTGGGAAGTAGGAGTGAGAGAGGAGGAGGAGGAGGAAGGTGCGGCAGGCACATTGGAGAAGAGCTGAGGGGAGTGCAGAAGAGACAAGGGTGGGAAGGGTGAAGGAGAGAACAGAATGGAGAGAGAGAGAGAGAGAGAGAGGAGTGAAGTGGTTAGAAGAGGTCCTAAGGCAGAGACCCAATGGGGTTTACAGTGGGAGGTCCTTAGTATAGGTGGGAGGAGCTAAAGCCTATAAAATTAAGGGTGCGAGGTGGGTGGGAGGAGGGGTGGGCACAAATGTTCAGCAGTTTACATACACTACAAACTTGAAGGTTGAATAAAGTTCAGAAGGAGCTTGGCCAATCACTGGCCGGGCGTAGATCAGCAGTCCAGTAAGCAAGAAGCAGCAGTGAGCGGCGGCCAATGGGAGACACTCGGTGCTTTTCCAGTTGGCCACAGAATCTTACCCGGCAATGGAGAGGTCGGAGGCGGCCTGTGGAGGTGGCATGGGTGGCTGGCTGTTTGAGCTGCGGCCACGCTGCTTTGGAGTCCTAGCAAAGGCTGGGATCTGTGGGGAGGGAATCAGAGCAGGGATTAGTAAAGGAGGGAGACACAGGAGTGACACAGTGGCTAAATTGGTGGGTGTGGGGAGCAGGGCAAGAGAATGGAAATGGGTCAAGAGTTAAATAAGGAGGAGGGTGACCAAGAACAAGATGGAGTTTAGCTTGTTCTGGCACACACCAGAGTGCAGAGAAAGCAATGCCTAGGAGACAGACAGCAGATTAGATAGAAATACGTGAGCGGGGTGGGTGGGTGGGTGAGAGAGGGAGTGTGAACTCAGAGATTGAGGATTAACAGGGAACAAGATGGAGGCAGACTTTACAAATTTGGCTGGAACAATTACTAAACAAAGTGAAAGCTAACCAGTTTCAGTGACAATTACAGGCAGGGAGTTCAGGCTATTGCTAATTTAACTCTAACTAATTTTTAGCAGTTTAAAACAAATGGCAGTCTTTCAATTTGACTGGTTCTAGCACTTGGAGGATTTAAACAGAAACAGCATCAACATTTATCAATGGTAAGACAGCAGCAAGCAGTTTAGCAAATGTTCGGCAGTTTACTCTACAAATTTATGGGCGCTGAAGCCCAGGAAGGCAGAATAAAGTTCAGAAGGAGCTTGGCCAATCACTGGCTGAGAGTAGATCAGCAGTCCAATAAGCAAGAGGCAGTAGAGAGCTGCGGCCAATGGGAGCCACTCAGTGCTTTCCCGGTCGGCCACAGAATCTTACCCAGCAATGGAGAGGTCGGAGGCGGCCTGTGGAGGTGGCATGGGTGGCTGGCTGTTCGATCTGCAGCTGCACTGCTTTGGAGCCCTAGCAGGGGCTGGGATCTGGCAATGGAGAGGTTGGAGGTGGCCTGTGGAGGTGGTGTGGGTGGCTGGATGTTCGAGCTGCGGCCGCACTGCTTCAGAGCCCTAGGAAAGGCTGGAATCAGACTGTTTATATCTGAGTTAGGCACTAATTTGATGAACAAATGTTCTAAGTTTTGGATGACACCAAAATAGGTAGAATGATAGCCACACCAGATGACAGTCTTGGCCTTCAAAAGGATTTGGATAGTTTGGAAAAATGGGCAACCACCTAGGGAATGACCTTTAACATTGATAAATGTGTGGTTATGCATCTATTTTAACATAACATATACTACACATATAACCTACATGGTGCACCTCTAAAGACATCCAATTCAGCAAAGGACCTGGCATTACATATAGAATAATACATGAGTTAGTGTATTTAACGAGAATTTTACACACACCTGAGGTGTTGGATGCTACATAATCCCCCCTTCCCTCAAGAGTGAAGCTCAAGGGGTTTATTTAAGCATCCAACACCAGGGGGGTGTGTGTAAAATTTGAGTTTTACACACCGCCCCATGTTTTATTTTAAATAATTGCTGGGGAGGCTTTTTTTTGCCACAGCAATTATATAAAATGGATACACATCGCTGTGCAGCCATGGCTGGGTTGAATGAAGCATCTGTTTAAAGGTTTACTTTTTTTTGTAAAGCAGTTCATCCCAAAAGTGTAAGTTTTTTTTATTGTATTTATTTTTACATTTACTTACTGCAGAGTCTGAGAGTCAAAGGTGGTGAAGTGCGACACGATGAAGGGAAGACCGTGGCTAGTGCATGAGCAAGGGAAACCCAGCGCATATTCACCATTATGACCAGTTGGTTATAATGGTGAATTATGACCGGGTTTTGCTATGGGGAAAAATGCTCCCCAGTTACTATAATTAATTCAGCCCTAAAAAACAATAGTAACTGCAAGACAGTACAAAATAATGCTAATTTCATTCTGCACCAAACAAAAAGGCAGTTCATAAACAGCTCTAGAAGAATAATGCTGCCTTTATATAAATCCTACATAAGGCCATTATTAGACTACAGCTGCCGGCTGTGGGGAGTCACCAGTACTGGTGAAAAATTACATATTGAGAACATTCAGCATAAAGTACCAAAATTGATTCTTGGAATAAGTTCACGTGACTATATCAGCAGGCTAAAATAATTGAATCTATACAGTTTAGAAAAGAGAATACTGAGAGGGGACCTTCTTCTGATGTACAGTGTACACATGATAATGCCACAAAGGAGATAGGAAACTATTTTTTACATAATTAGCTGTCCTTCCATCTTCCTTTCCATGCCAGTTATGCATTCTGATATGTGTTGACAAATGTTTGATTACTAAATAATCTAGCTTGGGGGTGCCCTCAGATATACATAGAGTTCCACTCTCCTCATCAGCTACTACTAATTCTTTTCATGTTTCTAAGACATTCTATGAACTCGATAACACCATTCCAGGCCATTCATTTGAATGGCCTGGAATGGTGCAATTGAGGTCATAAAATGTTCAGGCAGTATGAAAATAGAGACCAGCAACCACTGAGGAGAGAGGGATACAGGGTAGTCACAGAGGCAAAACATTATTAATTTAACAAAAAAGGTCAACAACATATCAAAATACTGGACAGACATTAAAAGGACAACAAGAGGGTGTCTAGAGGTGTAAAACACTGTTCCCTATCACCTTTAATGATTGACATGTGACTCAGTTTTAGAGAAACAAACACAACTGTAAGCCTAATAAACAATTAAAGACAAATAACTTCAAATCCAGCCAAAGAAAGACATATTTTACAGAATGCATAGTTGGGATATGGAACTCCCTGCCAGTATTAGCGATAAACACTAATAACACAGTAACGTTCAAAAACAGACAATATCAGCATCTTGCTGCAAATGCAATGGAATATTACATGTCATAAAGGGACAGCTTTTTATGGACAATTCAGTCCCTGCTGTCTTGACGAACCAAGTATGGCTATTATTACACAGGTACCAAGGCTAACAAACACTAACAAAATACAATAGTGGCTAATGTTACATACTGTAATGTGGTAAAACAAGGCTAACAAACACTAGCAACTGCAATAGGGTCAATTATTATTACACAGGTAGCAAAGCAAGATAACTAACACTATCAAATGAAGTTTGGCTATAATTACACAGATGAAACATGGCTAACAAACACTAACAAAATGCAGTAATGGCTAATGTTGCAGAGACACAGGTAGCAACATGAAGCTTATAAAATATAGGAAAACAGCAGTGACTAAATACAGAGATACAGGGGAGTTTATCAAGCTAGAGTACAGTGTCTCAAAAGCAGCAGTCACCTGGCAGAGGGACATTGGGCAGCACGGCATGCCAACACTCATGCTGACACATGTATGACAACCTCCTGCTGTGATACCCAGGTATGACACTCTCCTGCTGCGGACCTCACATTGAGAATAGCTACAGTGGGAATTGCTTGATGTGGATGGGAATAATACGTGGGGGGGGGGCAGTAAAGCCTCCCATATTGGCACCCTGCAGTATGTGTGACTCTAGTGAGTTATGCAATCATAGAAGTCACAGGCCAGGCAGGAAAGGAGTAACTTTGTACACAGAACATTGGTGAAGGGGGCTGGGAAGACCAACCAATGATCCACAAGAAGCCCACCATGCAACAAAACTCCACCACTGAATGCTCAGTTCCATTGTACTCCAAGGATACTGATGTTCTGCAGAGGATGAAGAAGACACCCTGGAGTCCGATTGGCTTTGACATGTTATGTGACTGAGAAGGTAACAGGACAGGCAGGGGAAGGAGTCCTTATGTTTGCAGAGAGTTGGCGGGGGAGATGGACCATGAAAATCAGCTAGCACCCCTCATTAACTCCATAGTGTAGCAAAATACCACCACTGAAAAATTCAGTGCCATCTGGTACTAAGGAAGCTGATGTCCATCAGAAAAGGGGCAAGAAGATCCTCCTACATTGGCAACCTGGAACACTATTGGCACCAGCAAGTCATGTGACTGTGGAAGTCACAGGGCAGGTAGGGAAGAAGTCCCACTGTTTGCAGGGAATTGGTAGGGGAGGTAGTAAAGGTCAACTAGCACCCTAAAGGACCACACAGTGTGTGGAACTCTGCTAGCAAAACTTCAGTGCTGTCAGAACAAAAGACTGGAATTTCAACAGTATTACTGTTTAACAATTCAGTTGTAAAATCAAAGTGTATACTTTTTGATTTTCAGAAAAAAAAATGGCTTAAGTTGTTCCTTCATAGTCTATTGTTTAAAAGGTCCAAATAATTTTATAAAGAACACCGCTTGTGGTGCCAAGTGGTGATAAAATAGATATTGCATTTTAACATAAAACAGTAAACATTATCATAAACAGTTGTGTTTTAAATGATTGCACAATAAAAAGTGCATATATATTTGAGCTAGAGCAAGTATGTATGAAAACAGTGAAAGAAAAGAAAAATGTAAAGTACTTCAGTTTACTTCTTATAAAAGAAGTAAGTGATAAGGCCTGGCCGGGTGTGGGGTGCGGTAATAAATCACTTACATTCTGAAACGATAAACAAAACAACTATATCACAGCAATGTGAACATATTCCAATTAACTTTTGAAACTGATTTTAAAGCATTTTCTGCTATTTTCTTAAATTTTCAGAAAAACACCATTTCATAAGAGCAATAAGCCCCTTTGAGGGTGGTACTGTAGAGAATTCATGCAATCCCGGATGGTTAAAGGCACTGGACAGTGCCTCATGTCTTACGACACACCCTGGGTGTGTGCATCAATGCCCCACAGTGGCTGGGATTATTGCCTAAATATGCTAAATCTGGAATGAGATGAATCTTGAGACTTGTTTAAAAAATGTGATTGGTACATTTTGAAACAGGAGAGGACAGCCTTGGACAAGTCATAATATGTGCCTGAAGTCCAACATATAAAAATTTATGTCTATTGGATTGACTTAATAACTGGTTTAAAACTATTATATTGCTTTGTAACATTTGTAACTTATTAAACCTAGAACCTCACTGGAAATGAGACTACAATCCCCAGGAATTCTTACTGTATTCTGGCTAATGCAGTATGGTCTCACCATAATTCTGCCCCGGAGCCGAAATGGTTAATAGAAGCTATGCAAATGATGGAATGTTAGGCTCGAGCTTGGTTTTCAAACCACTGACCCTGGTAAACAGTTCTAAACTGTCAGATTCTTTACTCCGCTTGCCCTGGTTTTCAGGTAGAATTTGTTTAGATTTCAGTTTTCGTGGGGTAAGTAGTTTGTTCTCTCTTCCGTTCATTAACTGAGGGGAAACCGGCATTCTCCCTTACAGTGTTTTCTTAGTTTATTAGTTTAAATTGTACCAACTGATGTGTAGTCAGTTGTTTTGATTAAATTTTAACCGGGGTAACTTCTGTTTTTTTTCATTGGTTAGCTTAACTGAAAAAAAATAATAATAATACCTTAGAGTTAGTCATTCTTGTTGTTTCTGGCTTATGTCACAGAAAACCAAAATGAGAACAGGACCCACAGGTTTCTAGCACTGTACTGAGTGTGGGGAACTTTTTGCTAAAGCTGATCAACACTTAATTTGCTTATTTTGTCTTGGGTTTGAACACCTTAAGACAGATTGTGAGCAAGAATTTTCCAGTCTACAGTCGAAAGACGTTTAAAGAGACTGAAGGAAAGAATGGCTGACAAGGCTGTTGACCCAGCCATTGAGCAATCGGTTCCTCCTCAATATGAACTGGAGGAGCTGCCCTCTGAAAGGGGCGATAGTTCCTTTACCAAAAAACGAACCACTGAAAAGGCTACTGAACTGGCCATTGCAGTTAAGAAAAAGACAAACATTTGTCAATGCTAGAGTTCGTCATTGGGACTGCTGTTGGTATGCACCAATTGGCAGGACTACAGTTCCTAGCAGAAAGAACAAGTTATGCCACCAGGTTCACATTCCCATTGAAATACAGTGACGTGCATACCTGTTTCCTCAATTTGTGATCTGGCTTTGAAGAATGACGATGTGTCTGTGGTTCAGAGAAGATGAGGGCACTGAAGCCCCACCATGGGTTGGGAGGATGTTATGGTTAGAAACCCTAACGCCCCGGGTGTTTGTTGGTATTTGCACTACAAATTTTCAACATGGTCCTTTGTGACCCCCACCTCATGAAAGCATTTGGGACCTCTGCTCATGAACAATGGCACTGTGATTTTGTTAATCTGTCCCAAACGCTGATTTCTCACAGTGACCGCGCCATTCTGCACCAGATGTGCAAAAACACAGTTCGGACAGGATGTGAAAAATTACAGCTGTACCATTCATAGGGAGATGTGAAGAGAAGGCAGTGTTGAACATCTGGAGTGAAAATATTAAAAATGCTCGAACGTATGAGTGTACGTGGAAACTGCACAACGCACGCTCTTAAAAGTCATTTAGTGGAATAATTTCACCAAAATTTCAACAAAGGCATTTTGTGACCTCTATTCATGAACACTGTCACTATGATTTTCTTACCCTGTCTTGAACGTTGATTTCCCACAGTGACCGCGCCATTGTGCGCCAGATGTGCAAAAACACATTTCAGGCAGGATGTGAACAATGACAGCTGTACTGTTCCAAAGGAGGTGTGCACATTTGACAATGTTGAAACTCTTGAGTGAAAATATTACAAATCCTCGACGTTACAAGTGTGCGTGGAAACTTTATATTTATTTATTTATTCATTTATTTATTAGAGTTTAGGATTACAATTACCTTTGAGCCAAGGCTCTTTTACAAAGGTTCCATGTCAGGATGAGAACAAACAAGCAAGACATTAATTATTACAGGATAACAGGTTACTGGGCAAACTGCACAATGCACGCTCATAAAATAGTCATTTTATGAACTTTTGTCATCAAATTTTCAACATAGGCATTTTGGGACCTCTGCTCATGAACAGTGTCACTGTGATTTTCTTAATCTGTCCCGAACACTGATTTCCCACAGTGACTGCACTATTCTGCGCTGGAAGTGCGAAAACACATTTCGGCCAGGATGTGAAAAGTGACAGCTGTATTGTTCATAAGAAGGTGTAAGAAAATACCAATGTTGAAAATCTGGAGTGAAAATATTACAAATTTATGAAGTTACATGTGTGCGTAGAAACTGCACAATGCACACTTGTAACACAATCATTATTATAGACTTTTGTCACCAAATTTTCAATATAGGTATTTTGAGACATCTGCTCAAGAACAGTGTCACTGTGATTTTCATAATCTGTCCCAAACACTAATTTCCCACAACGACCGTGCCATTCTGCGTTGGAAGTGCGAAAACACATTTTGGCCAGGATGTTGAAAATGACATCTGTACTGTTCATGAGGAGGTGTAAAAAAATACCAATGATGAAAATCTGGAGTGAAGATATTACATATTCATGACGTTACAAGTGTGCGTTGAAACTGCACAACGCACGCTCGTAACAGTCATTTTTGGAATTCTGTCACCAAATTTTCAACATAGGCTGTTTGGGAGCCCACCTCATGAACAGTGACACTGTCATTTTGTTAGTCAGTCCCGAAAGGTGATTCCACACAGTGACCGCGAAATCACCTTTCGGGACTGAATAGTCACATGACAGTGACTGAATTCATGAGTTGGGGTCCCAAGAACCCCTTGTTGAATATATGGTGCCAAAATTTGCAAAAATTGCCAAGATATGCACCAAAGTCGAAAAAACCCAACATTTATGCCATTATAAAGCTTACTGGCATTTCTTCAGGTCACAGTTACTTTGAAGAGTGCAGACATGTTCTTGGTCCACTGAAGATTGTCATGCCATACTCCTGAGGTAAATATGGGGTGAGGGGGGTGTGGGGAGGTGGGGTGCACAGTGGGTGGGTGCACATTGGGGGATGGAGCAAGAGACTCAATGAGGGACCATTTTCTAGTTTACAGGTTTTAAAAAAATGTAAACATGTCACAGGAAGGTTTCCTTATTTACAAGGTCTTTTGGCACATTGGAGTGGGCTCCCAGCGTGACACCTGAGTGTTTTTTTTGGAGGGGCTGTAGCCGACGGGGATTAGGCATCCCAGTCAGCATATACTGAGTGGAAGGGGCAAGAGCTGAGGGGGATTGGGAGCATCCCTTGGCACAGAACAAATTGGGGGGGACATTATGCCAATGGGGAGTGGGCTCCCCCATTGGCAAATTAACCGGGAGGGGGCATGTTGACAGAGGAATTGGGCATCCCTGTCAGTTTGTTGTTTTTTTTAACTATGAGGGGGCATGCGGAAGGCCTGGGCTCAGCGCATTCACACTGTTGTAAGCTACATCAGTGTGAATGCGCAAACAGGAATGCAATGCAGAAATGCAACTTCAAAGGACCGAACCGCACCACTATTGGTGTGGCTCCATCCTTTGAAAAGTTGTCCAACTCAGCCCCGAACAGCTGAAAGTGAGTCGCTGCCAGCCTGCCAACTGATTCGTCTGCTGCTGACCCGCCCCTAGAAATGGAGCTCTCCACTGGGCACGTCCCTGTAGATCACCTCTTACAGCAATGAGTTCGTCTGCGCCTGCGCACCACAACAAACTCAAAAAAGGAAAAGCACCAGGAACTGCAACCAAAAAAAGTGACAGTTCTTTCTGCAGAAGAGATTGCTAATGCGATCAGGATTATTCAGTCTTTACAGCTTTGGTTCTGGTTCCGGTTGGGAAGTAACTGCTACTGATTGCGGTTCAGACACCCAGTTTGAATCAGGCCCCCAGCTTAACACACCTTGATGGGGACCAGTTTGAAGAAGAGGACAATGGGGAGGAGGAGGAGGATGAGGATGAAAAGTGTATCTAAGGTCCTCCCTGGCTATTAGGCAGGCCTCTTACATGTCCTACATAGCTAGGTATCAAAAGAACCTTTGGTCTACCGTACTAGAGATTTCTAAAGCAGTTCCTTCTCCCATGGCTGCTGACCTGGAAGAAGGTGCAAAAAGAGGAACTGAGGCTGCTAAAATGCAGTTAGGATGGCAGTGGATTCTAATGACACTGCATCCAGGCAAATGGCATCATCAGTGTCCCTTAGGTTTGCCTGGCTCAAAACTACTAATCTGATATAGGACACACAAACAAAAGCCATGGATTTCCCTTGTGACCCTGTAACACCGGAGTGGACAGTGGCCACATCACCTCTGCCATCTTTATCGACTTGGCCAAGGCATTTGACACCATCTACCATACTCCGCTCCTATCTAAACTAAAAGCTGCCAGCCTCTCCGAACCAGCTTCCAGCTGGTTTCACGACTATCTGGTAGGTAGGCACCACTCTGTCAAAATCACCTCCCACATCTCTAGCCCCCTACCAGTTACCACCGGCGTCCCCCAAGGCTTAGTCTTGGGTCCACTGCTCTTCTCCATATTTTTAAACGATCTTCCATCAGCTTGCCTACACACATCCATCCATTTGTACGCGGATGACACAGTGCTGTATGCCACGGGCCCCTCCGCAAGTGATGTGGCTAATTTACTCCTGCAGGATTTCAACGCCATCCAGCACTGGTTCTGCTCCAACCAGCTGTTCCTAAACCCTAAGAAGACTGTTTCGCTAACCTTCAGATCACAGTCTAGACCCCCCCCTTCCAAACTCTGGATGGGACTCCCCTGGAAGCATGCACCACCTTCAGATACCTAGGTGTCTGGCTCAACCAGCACCTAGATTTCTCCACTCATATTGATTCCATCCACAAGAAACTACTCCCTAAACTCGGTGCCCTATATTGGAAAAAAGGTAGCCTTCTCTCTCCAGCCTGGAAGGCTATTGTTCAAAAGATGATTCTCCCAATACTCGACTGTGGTGACGTAGTTTACGGCACTGCTTCCTCCTCCTCCCTAACCAGCCTGGACACACTTTTTCACTCCTTCTGTCGCTTTATCCTGGACTGCCTGCAAACAACCCACCACTACACTTTATACAGCTCCCTAGCCCTGCCGTCTCTTCAGGACCGCAGACTGACCCACTGCGCTAGGACTGCAGCTAAATTCTGGTCCCAGTCCCTTCCCTCCTACCTGGCCTCTGTCCTCTCACCACAACCTCCTCCTGCCTACTCCCTCAGAAGCACAGACCCTAGGCTCCCCCCGTCCCCTTCATGCACACAACCAAAGGTCAAGCTCCCTTCAAATATCGCATCCCCAAGCTCTGGAATGCCTTGCCTGCCAATATTAGACACTCTACTAACCCCCATCACCTCAACCTCCTCCTCAGCACACACTTCTCCACCAGCTGCTCTTGCTTTAGCTAGTTCCCATTCTGTGCTTACCCCTATGGGTCACTGCATACCTACCATTCTGTGTTTCCAGGCAATAACTTGTGTAATTGTATCCAATTGTATTTCCCCCATCTCCTTTGTATGCTACCTGCCTACTGTCTGTTTGTCCAGGTCTGCCTCCACATATGATGTATAAATAATGGGATTTGTCCCCCAGGATGCATCTGGAATCAAGCAATCCCTGCTCAGCATGCCTTCCTGGTTAAACTCGTAAATAAATAAATAAATAAATAAATCTATGTTTAGAGAACTAACAGAAGCATACATGAAAAAAATGGACGAATACAAGGCTGCCTATAAGAGTGCAGCAGCGAAAGAGAGAGAGCTTCTACATCCTAGAAACACCAGGCCAGAGGTGGCAGGGGCAGAGCTCACCACAGGCCATTTTTCCGTCCTCAGGTTTTTCCCCAGTACCAACCAAGGGGGATACTTTAGAGGCAGAGGCAGAGGCAGAAGGGGCAGTGGTCGTACTAGCTCCAGTGTTCAGCCAGCAGCCCAGAAAAAGCAGACACCCTGAGGTGCCTGTTCAGGTCGCCTCCCCAGTCCTAGTAGGGGGCAGGCTGGCCCATTACCTCCAGGAATGGAAAAATATCACCACAGACAAGTGGGTCCTGGAGGTATTGGGCCAGGGACTTGTCCTCAGCTTCAAGCTCATGCCAAAGCTGAGGTCAAAGATCTTCAAACCCTCTACCTCATCAGAAACAGCCTTGCTGGAAGAGGAAGTTTCAAGCCTTCTGTTACAAAAAGCAATACAGCCAGTTCCCTCAGACCAGAAGGGAAAGAGCTTGTAGTCAATTTACTTCCTCACAATAAAGAAAATGGGAGTGGTGACCTATTCTGGATCTCAGACACTTACACAAACATTTGTCAAAACCAAAATTCAAGATGATTACTCTGGCTACTATACTACTAATCCTAAGGCAGGGAGACTGGCTAGCATCCCTGGACCTAAAGGATGCTTACTTCCATATCCCAATAAGAGGATCACACAGGAAGTACCTCAGGTTCATACTACCATCAGGCTATTACCAATTCAGGGCAATGCCCTTCAGACTGGCATCTGCTCCAAGGGTGTTCATAAAATGTCTAGCTGTGGTCGTGGTGCACCTAAGGTAACAAGGGGTGTCAGTGTTCCATTTCCTGGATGACTGGCTGATAATGGTCCAGTCATGTCAACAAGTGATAGAGGCATTGACACACACAGGACACCCTGCACTCACTGGGGTTCATGATGAACCAGAAAAAGTCTGTTCTGGAACCAGTTCAGCTGCTCAGATTCATAGGGGCAGGAATTGACACAAGAAAGGGAAAGGCTTTCCTCCCTCAGGACAGAGTGAACAACCTTATTCAGGTAGCCAGTTCCTTCAAGCTTCATGTCCCAAGGCCAGCAAGACACTTCCTGCAACTATTAGGCCATATGGCGGCATCCACAGCAACTGTGTCAGGAGCCAGATTCCAAATGAGGGATATCCAGTTCCACCTGAGAGCTCACTGGCTTCAAAAAAGGGATTATCTGTCAAAACTAGTACCCATCACTGTGACATTTCTCCAAGCTCTACAGTGGTGGCAGGAAAAGGCCAATCTCAGGCAAGGGGTACCATTCTTGCAGCAAGCCCCTTCACTGGTACTTATTACAGATGCATCCCTCCTTGGATGGGGAGCACATCTGGGGGACCCCACAGTACATGGCACATGGACAAAGCAGGAATCACTCCTACACATTAACTTCTTGGAGCTCAGGGCAGTCCTTCTGGGTCACCAGTCATTCGCCAATCAGGTAACGGGCAAGGTGGCTCAGATCAAAATAGACAATACAACCACCATTTACTACATAAACAAACAAGGGGGCATAAGGTCAACTCTTTGCACAGAAGCAATGACAATTTGGACCTTGGCATACTCCCTGGAGGTGTCCCATTCAGCTGTCCATCTCCCAGGAAAGGACAATGTTTTAGTAGATGCTCCCAGCAAAATCAACCAGAGCCACCACGAGTGGTCACTGAACAAACAAGTCCCAGAGGCCATCTTCAGGAGATGCGGCACTCCAGAAGTGGATCTGTCTGCAGCTCCAAGCAATTATCAGCCACTACAGTTTTGCTGCAGACTCCCCAACAAAGGCACAATACCTCTGGATGCACTTCTGCTGGATTGGATGGGGAGGTTTCTGTATGCATTCCCTCATTTCCAACTGCTGTTAAGGGTGCTGAACAAACTCAGAGCCCAGCCAGCAACAATGATTCTCATTGCACCAGACTGGACCAGACAACCCTGGTACTCCATGATCCCATCAATGTCAGTAACCAAACCAGTCAGTCTCCCCAGAAGGCACAACCTACTGTCATCCTCACAGGGCAGGATCACATATCCCAACCTGCAATCTCTCCGACTCAAAGCTTGGCTATTGAGGACTAAGAATATACAAATCTGCACCTGTCAGAAGGGGTTATGGAAATCATGAGAGTATCCAGGAAGCCATCCACTAGGAAAACCTATTCTTCCAAATGGAAGAGATTTTCCATGTGGTGTCAGGGCAAGGGCGTAGACCATACCCAGGCCAGCCTGTCAATAGTCTTGGACTACACTGCCCACCTACATTCTATGGGCTTAAGGGCCTCTACTCTGAGAGTGCACCTGGCAGCTGTCTCAGTCCATTTGTCTGTGAGTACGCATTTTTCCCTAGCTTCAAACCCAGTGTTTAAACAGTTTTTTAAGGGATTGCTACATTTGTATCCCCACACAGGGAGCCAACTCCCATGTGGGACCTGAACATTTGCATTGCCCAACTCATGTAACCCCCCCCTTGAACACATGTCTTCGGCAGAACTCAAGTATGTGACTTGGAAAACAGAATTTCTGGTAGCCATAACTTCTGCCAGAAGGATTAGTTAGCTTCAGACATTGTCTACAGAACCTGGGTACATAGCTGTTCACAGGGACAAGGTAGTCCTCAGGACTAGCAGAAAATTCCTGCCCAAGTTGGTATCAGAGTTCCACCTGAATCAGTCTGTTATATTACCTGTCTTTCTTACTGATTATTCCACCTCAGGTGAACGCAGATTGCACAGCTTGGATGTGAAAAGGGCAATTAGCCACTACCCTGAGCACAAAAAGTCATAGGCAGGATCAAACTCAATTTTTCTTCACCTATGGTGATGTGGGGAAAGGCAAACCAGCCACAAAAAGATCCATTGCACAAATGATTGCAGCTTGCATTCAGTTTTGCTACAATAAGATGGGTAAGCAGCCACCTGCAGGCCTCAGGGCACATTCGACCATGGGTACAGCAGCTTCTCTGTCAGCTGCTAGAGATATTCTCCTAATGGACACCTGTAAGGCAGCTACCTGGAAGACAGTCCACATATTTACCAAGCATTATTGTTTGGATGTCCAGGCCAGAGGGGATGTCAGGTTTGGTATAGCAGTCCTGCAGAGCCTGGCTCCTAAATAGGTTATAGGCTCACCTCCAAAGGTACTGCTTGGGTAGTCTGCATTAGTCAGAATACAGTAAGATTTCCTGGGTTTGAAGAAAAAATTACTTACCACAGTAACCTTATTTCTTCCAAGGGAATCTTGCTGTAGTCTGAGCTCCCTCCCTTCCTTCCGGCTCTACTAGAAACCTATGGTCACTGCATTCCAGCTGCAATAGAGATGCAAACCTGTGTGTATGGTGTTTTCTCTTGGGCATCTGTGTCTTGAGTCTTAGTGGTACCACATTTAACTTTTTGAGGGGGGAAATTGATAATTAATAATAGGGAGTACTATTGTTAATATTAGCATAGTTAGATAGTTCTTTGTGCATGCTTTGTAAGAATCTTACGGTTTAGAACTGTTTACCAGGAACAGTGGTTTGAAAACCGAGCTTGAGCCTAGCATTCCATCATTTGCATAGGTTCTATTAACCATTTTGGTTCTGAGGCAGTCCTATGGTGAGACCGTACTGCATTAGTCAGAATACAGCAAGATTCCCTTGGAAGAAAAAAGATTACTATGGTAAGTAATTTTTTCTTTTGTCACAGTGGGTCATAGCATGGATCCATGATTTTCATGAATAAATAAACAGAAGATTGCATTTCTTTTTTTTTTTTTTTTGTAATTTCTTTTTATCTCTGGCCCCTCCCCGTTCCCTCAGGCCCCACAAGCACCCCCCCCCAAGCTTCTCCTGGTCACAGTCACCCACCCCCATAGAGCTCTGGCTTTACCTTCCCAGGTGGGGTCAGAGTGGGGGAGGTCCCCTGACCTTACGCATGTCATCAAGTTGGGCCACGATCAGGAGAGCGATGGAGGCCTGGGGAGCTCCCGTGGGTCATCATCATGGAGATGCCAGGGCCATTTCTCCCTTTTCTTCCCTACCCCCAAAGACACTGCATGCTAGGACAGTAAGGCAACCCTGCCCACATAACGTGTGCATCCAGATGCTGCTGTCGGTGATGTCTCCTCCCTCCTGCTGCTTTTCCATCTGCACTGCCACCTATGGTCACCCAGATGGCATTATCTTGGTGGAAGACAGCACCCTCCCACCCCGGAGGAGGACAGCATCCTCTGGGATGCTCAATCATCCCCGCCGACCCACCACTGATGACCTGCGCTAAATCCTGAACCTGGGTCACCAGTGTCATTGGTGGTAACGCTACCTCTGCACTGATGGTTCGGTTAGATTTTATTTCTAATAATTATGTTTAACTTTAGTGTTTTCTGGCTTTTGTTACTTTCTCAGGTTATTGGTCCACTAAATAATCCAGCTAATACAGCACTTATTTCACCATGACTTTCAAAAAAAATCATTTTTATGTCATCAATTGACCTCATAATTGGCTATTTGTGACATCACACTCTGTTGCTGTGGTGAGGACTACGATGTCAGAAGCAAAGGGAAAATGAGTTTTTTTGAGGACATTAAAAAGCTTGCTACAGAAGCTTCTTGGATAGGCTACCAAGATGTGTTCCAAAATCTGGATGGGGAAACTGAGCATAAAAAAAATTATTCTCTAGTAAACTGTAGATAGGTGAAAGTCTTTCAGTAAATTGTAATACCTGAAATAATATGTTTGTGAAGGTACATGCTGAAGTGCATTAAACTTCCTTCCTGATACGTACACATGGCTCAACACTAACATTTAAAAAATCCAATTTCAAGTTGCTTTGTTAAATATAAATTCAGACATTGTCAATAGTTTCTCTACCGAAGTATACATTTATTAAACTCAAAGGGAATAAACATGAAAGATAATATGAAATAAATTAATGTCGGGTGCTGGAACATAGGGAAAAGTTGAGGTGCTAAAGTTCGAAAGGACACAGGGCAAAAAATGCAGTTTGTGCAAGCAGGGTGGCACTCCGAATACTCATGGGCAAAAGTGGGGGTACTACAGCCCCCCCCTTCCCCTGCACCCATAGGTTTCCACCATCTATGATGCCAAAATATAGAACACAAAAAAGTGGCACAAAGATAAATGAAATTTAGAAATAAACAAGGAACAACTTGTTTAAAGTTATTTTCAAGTTCCTGCAAAACAATTACAGTCGACTTTGGCAGGACTTAAATCCTGTAATGTTCCTAAACATTAAATTTCAAAGATGTCACAGTCTTCATTACTGAGGATATTTACATGAAAACAGGCTCTTTCTCCCTTAAAATTCATCAATTCCTTTTGCTTTTCCTGCTGTGAAGGTATAATCCTCAGCTTATGTCATCAACATAGTTTCTATAGCAACAGAATGTGACATCATAAGACGAGGACTATGACTTTCATCAGGCATAAACAACAGTGCAAACAGAAAAAAACCAAAGGGAGATGGCTGCAGGGTGGGGTGTGTCATGTGGGAAGGAATAAGTGGTCCCCCTGGAGTGGCATTACATCAGCATGCACCCGCTCCCCTGGTGAGTGATGCAGAGGTGTCTCACGGACTGGGTGGATGTGGCAGGGGAGTTCTGAAGGTAGGGCAGGGCTCACCTGCCTTTTCAAGGGCCCTGATAAGCTCTCCGCCAGGTCACTTCTGATTGCTTTGGATCTGTGTATGTGCCTTTTTGAAGAAGAAAAAAAAGTACTATACACAACCCAAGAGTTGCACTGCAAGGGGTGAAGAAAGATGCCTCCCTGCTCCCCCCCCCCCAAGTATGACAAAATGAAATTTACAATGCAACATTTTATGTGTGCAATGGGGAAAATTACTGCCAACATTCTGATAAATAAGCACAAAAGTGATTAGTGCTAAAGCAAGGCACAGTGCCACATAAGGCTATTTCATGGAGCTGGGCACCCCACTCTGATCCTGTATGTACTTCTTACCTCAAAATTCAGTAGTCCTTCTCTGTCTCACGCTAGTGATAGGGCCAGCAATTTCCAGATATGGAATTGTGCAAATTTCGGTGACTAAAAAAGATACTAGTTTGGATAATTCCAGAGATAATAGTTACCATAGATTTCACATCCAAAACTAGTATACTGCAGTAGTGTAACTATACATATTGTGACATGGTATAGAAGTCCTGTGATTAGGCTGCCACAGTCCGGTTACAAATGAATTAATTTTAACACTAAAAATATATTTAAATGTGTATGTCTAGTAAATGTTATTTTTAGGAGAATGACACAGAAAATTCAGGTGCTGAAAAATGTGGCTCTCTGTTACCTTGGATGAGTTCAACAGAATGTAAGCTTTTTAAAAGTTGCTTTCACTGAGAAGATATCCTTCACTGAATAAACGAATGGCTGTACCGTTGAACTGCAGGAAACCAGAAAACTGTCTGAACAGAAACAATGGAACTATGAAAGATGTGAACTGATTCCCATTTACTTTAATGGGACCCTAACATCAGAGCTTTTCTACATTCAAATACGTTACTAGCAGTTTTGAGTTTTATTTGGCATTAGAAAGCTTTGACAAATTCATCTATTAGTACAATATAACATCTCTGAATATTTGTAATACATCAGTTTATATAATGTGAAGATCTGCATAAAAAGTAAGGTTTGTTATGGAAGGTGATATGTTTTTTATAGGTGGAAAACGGCAAATTAAAAAAAGGCAGCATTTCTAATGAATTTTGATTCAAAATTGCCATTTTGGATAAACTATCCAAGTTTAAGCAGTTTGGGAAAACAAAACTCTTGAAATTCCACAATGTCTGGAAATTATTGACCCTAGTGATCATCTGTGGCATCCAGTGGACCCTCACAATCCAGTCTAGCATGCCCACTCCCCAACTGACTGGCAATATTACTCCATGGTGTTCTGTAATCCCCCTGATCCCATCAATCTTCTCCTTCATCCCCATGATCATGTTACCCCACCCCACCCCAGTCTTCTTACCACACCCCCGCTGGCTCTTGCAAGCATGTTCCCCTGAATCTATCATTCCCCCCACACACCACCACTGATCCCTCTGATCATGTCTAACAACCATGTCTTCCCCAACCTTAGTTATCATGTCCTCCTGACCCTAGTGAACACTGTCCCTAGTATCTAGTGGCCCTCTCTGACCGTGCAGTTTGCACAGTAGAAAGTGGGCACATGAGGATACCACCAGCTTTTAATAGGTGGCAAACCTGTGCAACTGCTTCAGCTTGTGGTCCATTTGCTTAGCTTTCCACTCAGTATACCAAAAAAATGACTTGTATAGCAAATGATCAGTAAACTTCCAAACCCTGATTTTGAGTAGCCCTTATAAAACATTAGCTACAAACGATATTTCTAGCTGTTCTAAAGGTTAATCAGGTTTGAAAGGAACTGTTCCACACGTTGTTTTTGCTGCAAGGAGGACATCCCTCTGCTGGATTGACTGAGAATAGCATGTGGAAGAAATAGGTCATGATAACTTTTGTTTGATAACTTTTATTTGACTAAACAGAAACTTATTATTAAAGCTTTCAAATGCCTGATGAAGAGACCTATATGGTTTCAAAAGCTTGCATAATAAGTTTACGTTAGTCAAATAAAAGGCATTACGACCTACTTTTTTATTTGCATCAATTCTACTTTAACTAATATGGCAGTATGATTCCTCACATGTGGAATAAGCAACTTTGTCACAATATTCCCTGAAAACTGCTTTGGGGAGCTGAACTTTAAATTTTGGAAAAACGTAATGCTTTTCTGCTATGCACATTAAACTTCACAATAATAAAGCTGTAGTGAGAATATAATTAATGTCTTTAGGAGATGCCCTGTGGTGAAATGGGAACTGGAGAGGGGGTTGCCATGTTTAGTTACCATATCCAAGGATTCCACAATGGATGATGGGCAGGTAGCGGGTTCAACTGCCTCACCTTATGCTACTCGGGTTGTGTTGTGCAATGCCAGGTTGATGAGGACTAAAACTGCCATAATGGCAGACTTAATATCCTCGGTTGACCTGGCTTGCATCACAGAGACCTGGTTGGATGAAAATGCAGCCCTCATTTTGGAGGAGGCAATTCCGGTCGGGTATTCTGTGATACACAACCCGAGGGAGGATCGCGGGGGTGGGGGGGGGTTAGCCATATGTTTTTAAACCAGTCTGAACTTCACGGTGCTACCTGTAGGTCATACATCATCATTTGAGTGTGTGGCTGCCTGAGGGGCATAGGGGCAGGTCTCAAGGTCCTTGTGCTTTATCATCCCCCCGGAGTGTTTTGGGATTTTGTTGCCGAGGTTGAGGAGCTCATTGCCGGTCTGGTGCTGGAGTCTCCCAGGTGTTTAATTCTTGGGACTTCAATGCCTGGGTCAACGGCGGGCTTTTGGGTGTTGGGAATGATCATTTAGAAAGCATGGGGGCCCTGGGCCTGTCAAAAAAAGTAACAACAGCTATGCACTTGGGTGACCACACATTTTGTTTGTTTTTTTCATTGGGCTTAGATGTAAATGATCTCAGTGTTGATCCTGTATTTTGGTCAGATCATAGCACCATGAGGTTCACGCTTGGTGGCACCCCCTAGATGGTCCTGTCCCTGTGGAGATGGTCCGGTACCACCCATTAAGAGGAATTTCCTTGACGGGACTATCAGCGGTGCTGGACCTATCAAGTGTTGGGGCGGCTTGTGTGATTGGAGTGGAGGAAGCTGTGGTAGCCTATAATGGAGTGGATGCAGCGGCCTTCGATTCCATCGCACCAATTCGTGTCCGTCCCTTGTCCATTTGAGGGAGATCTCCCTGGTTTGATGGGGATCTCCAGAGTTTAAAGACTAAAGGGCGGAGGTTAGAAAGATGCTGGAGGAGATCTGGCCTGCTGGAGGACAGGTTGGCCCTGAGGTTGCATTATATCAACTATCAGGGGGCAATCTCTCATAAGGACGCGGAATACAGTATCTGTCTAGAGAGATTGTTGAGGCATTGAACAGACCAGTTCAGCTTGTGTTGGGGGAGCAGGTTCAAGCACTAGGTGCGAGGAGCTGTCAGTATTCTTTGCCGACAAGGTGTCCTCTTTCAGGGATGGGGTCTCCTCGAGTATCTCTCAAAGGGGATGCATGGACCGGCCTGGAGAGAGTCAAAACACTCCTCCTGCTTGGGATGAGTTTGAGCTGGTTGGGGTGGAGGAGGTTGTGAAAATAACCCTGAAGTTGCGGCCAACCCAGTGTGAACTGGACCCAGATCTGACCCGACTGTTGGTTGGTTGTTTGGACCTGGTTGGGCCTGTGATTGCTGGGGTTATCTGGAGTTCCTTGAGGACTGGGGTCTTCCCAATGGCCTTGAAAGAGGCCTTGGTAAGACCCCTTTTGAAGAAACCCTCCCTGGACCCGGACTGCCTCAGCAATTACAGGCCAGTCTCAAACCTCCCATTTTTAGGGAAGGTTATTGAAAAAGTGGTGGCCATGCAGCTTGAGAGACATTTTGCCTCTTCCTCCACCTATAAGCCTTACCAGTCTGGGTTTCATGCGGGACATAGTACAGAGACCACCCTGGTGAGGGTGCTTAATGACCTCCTGGTAGCAAGGGACAGGAGAGACCGGACCATCTTGGTCCTCCTGGACCTCTCTGCAGCATTTGACACCATGGACCATGAGGTGTTGCTTGACTGCCTACGGTATTGGTGTGGCTGGTCTGGTATTATCATCAACTGGTTCAGGTCACACCTGAAAGGCAGAGAGCAGAGGGTAACGATAGGGTTAGCCTCATCTAACCCAAAACCTCTGTGCTGTGGGGTACCGCAAGGTTTGGTCTTGTCGCCCTTGTTGTTGACGGTGTACATGTTGCCACTGGGGGACATTATCAGGCAGTATAGGCTGGGCTTTCACTACTATGCAGAAGACACTTAGCTGTACCTGTCCTGTGAGCCCAGTACCCGGGTGTCAGACTCTGTATTTAACAGCTTTCTCGATGAGATCCAGGCTTGGATGATGCAAAACTGACTTAAGCTCAACCCAGACAAGACAGAGGTGCTTGTTGTGGATCCAGTTCACCAGGGTGGAGGGCACTATGAGGGGTTACCTCCTGACCTTGTGTTGGGGGGGTGTTCCCCTTACTCCGTCTAGTCAGGTGAAGGATTTGGGCGTGATCCTTGATGACAGTTTGACTCTTGATGCTCAGGTGTCATCCGTCATCAGGAGTGGATTTTATCATCTAAGGAACATTGCCCAAATCCGAGCCCTGATTTCGCCAGTGGATCTGACCACACTTGTGCATGCTTTTGTCACTTCCAGGCTGGACTACTGTAATGCCCTGTACCTAAGGTTATCTGGGAGCAACCTCCGCAGGCTGCAGCTGGTGCAGAATGCGGCGGCAAGATTATTGACCGGGGTGAGATGAAGTGATCATATCGCCCCAGTCCTCCACGCACTGCAGTGGCTGCCAGTCAGGTGGAGGATGGTCTTCAAGGTAGTGCTCCTGACCTACAGTATAAATCCCTACACGAAAGTGGACCTGTCTATCTGCAAGATCTTCTTGTCCCCTACCGTCTGCCCTGTGCACTCCGTTCTGCCTGGGGGGGAGCCTTGGAGTTCCCAGAGCGAGGCTGCAGCATTCTAAAGATGGGGAGTTTTCAGTGGCCACGCCCACTCTGTGGAACTCCCTGCCTGATTATTTAAGGGAGGCCCCCTTAGCAGAAGCCTTTAAGAAAGAACTAAAGACATCTGTTCCAGCAGGCTTTTAATGATTGATTGGTTTTAAAGGGATGGATAAAATTTTTATTTGTGTTTAAGCTGCTGCCTGTATAAATTGTGTTATTGAACTGTTTGTGCAGTGTCCAGAGTCCATGGAAATGGGCACTTTATAAATAAAATTATCTATCTATCTATCTATCTATCTATCTATCTTCAGGATATGTTAGGCTATGGAGTTCCTCAGCAAGTTCAGCAATGCAGTCAAGTACTTATGCATCAGTAATTTTCCAGTTAATAGTAATAACCATCTAAGATCGAAGAAAGTCAAGGCCCATCAAGTCCGTTCTCCTCACTACCTAGTGGTTATTATAGTATAAGAACTGATGGCCCATTATATTAGTATCCTTAACACATACATTCAACTGTGCCTTAACATGTATTGCATTGCATGTTCCCACTACTAATTCTGCTAAATTATTCCAAATAATCACCACCCTCTGAGTGAAGAAGTACCCCCTTGCCAGTTCCTACAAAAAATTACCATTGACATCAGTAGGACTCAAATCCCATAACATTCCAAAAACAACTACATTTCAGAACATTCCATTCATTGTTACTGAAGACATCTGCATTAAAACAGGATGTTGTACTTCATGTGTCCCTGCTGCTTGTTCCTGTCTTGACATCATATTACTTTTGGCATCTGATATCAGAATAGTTTCTGTGGCAACAGATTGTAATGTCATAAACAGAGGATTATAAACTAAAATGCAGGAATTAGTAATGTCATAAACAGAGGATTATAAACTTAAATGCAGGAATAAGTAATGTGAACAGCTGAGATTTAATGGGAAAATATCATGTTTTAATGAAATTGTCTCCAGTAATTAAAATGGATGGTCCTGAAATTTAACTGTATGGGGAATTCTGTGTGTCTGAGTTCTGATGATACCAACCATACTGTATTTTTTTTAACAGAACAATCTCTTTGAACACTGTTTTATTAAATATCCTAAAATATGTCAACTAAGGAACAAACCTTGCTTAACATTTATGCCCTAGTGAAGAACTAGTATTTGGCAACTGTAGATTTAATTTCATCTACTGTCTGAGAGTGACTTGAACAGTAAAAATACACTTATGCAATAGCCACCCTATGTTAAGAATTCTATTACTTACAGTACATTTTGTAGTGGAATTCTAGAATTTATTTGCACATTGTAACATGTTACTTCTCAGACTATCTTTTACACTTGTTTTTGCTGCCACCAGTGGGTCTTATACTTCCTTTCTTCTTATCCTGGGGGACAGCTCCCCTGTGTTGAAGTTTTTCCCAATAGAGTGGAGCATTAGAACATTCTCAAAATCCCCTCTGTTTGCCCCAGTCCTCATTGATTGAAACAGGAGACTAGGACACACAGCAGTGCTCAGTTTTACTGCCTGATGGTACCCTTAAAATGTCCAGAAGTTGTGGTAAGACATTTGTAAATAATAACATTACCCACAAACTGGCACCTTTATGTTTCCTCTATCCCCCTAGGACTGTGGAAAGGGGCTAAAGGTCATACAGAGCCCATGCTATGGGGAGCTGGACATGAGGTTCAGAAAGTCTCAAGATACATCTCACCGTAGCCCCCACCAACAAGAGAAGCATGGGCAAGGATGAAACCTCCAGTTATAAATCATGTCATCATTTTAGCCATCAGAATTCTAAGAAGACTTCGGAGAGTTCCTTTTGAATACAACCTCCTCTTTGGGAAGATTCCATCAATGAACACTGAAGCTGGCGAGTATGAGTGCTGCAGAGTGCCAGGACCAGCTCACATCAGCCTCTCTGCCCTAGAGGGAGAGAGATGTCCTGGAGATCAGCTTTTGGGTTCATTACAGCTAGCATTCCCTGCCTGGGACCGCATACAGCTATCAAGTCTGAAGTGCCCGTCTTGGGCTTCAGTCCTCAGAGTGAGGGCTGTCTTGCTAAGCTCATTCTTATTTTGTGGGAGAAGCTGCCCAGACTTTCTGTTTTCTGCTGCAGGGATCTATTCTTGAAGAGGGCCTAACAAACTAAGATCCTGTGTGACTGCCTGCCCTTGGGTGAGTGAAGAGAATAATTCTCTATTGAAGTGGTGAGGAGGCTCAGATAGGATCTTTAGAGGTTTTTATCACCGCCTGTACCTCTTTCCACCTGAAAGATCATTAAGTCCTTTGCATCTTTAATCCAGTTTGTCTTCATAACAACATATAAAACTGCCAGCAGAAGGCCTTATGGTTTACCCAGTTCGCCCTTTGAGGTGGCAGATACCCTGTAGGGTATCATAACCATCCAGAGCACCATGCAGAATGAGCTTGGGGGTCATTCCTTAGTGATTGCCATGCCATCTGAGTTACTAAAGCTGTGGGTACAAATCAGGGTCATGCCCTGCAACCTGTTCAGCTTAGATAGGCTTCAATTAGTCAGGTCTGCGCCGAACGGAACAAAAACTAGTGTTCTTGTCTATAAAAGACTGTGTTTGTTTTAAATGCCTCACTACCTGTGTTTGGGAATATTGTTTGGGATCTGCATCACCCAGTACATTTTTCATTGGTACCGGACCATTTCACCAACAGGGCTGCAACCCTTCAACTTCACTGTGTGCATACTGTAGACTGGGAGGGGGGCTCCTGTTAAGGACATTGGGTACTGGAGATGGAGGGTTTGATGAAGCAGTGTGTGGGGGGAAATGTTTGTGCTTGGACGTTGATGGGATAAACCTCTGGGATTTACTGTTTGTTTATATTTTATGTCTTACTGTGTTTTTATTCCAGAACCCCATTCCTGTGTTGCTGTCTCCATCCTCCCAAAAATGGTAAAAACATGGTGATAACAATAGAGGTAAATAGTACAAAATGGTAAAACATGGTGACAATAATACAATAAGGCAGTGTACTTTAGGCAGTATTATGCAAACAAATTGCACAGCCTTGACAATGATGCGCTAACATGGGGGTGAGACATGAGACAAGCACTAGATATCTTAAGAATGGTAGAATGTATGTATTAAGAGTGGCTCAGAGTGAGTCTGGGGGTGGGGGGGGGGTAATTGGCCTTGCTGAGAGTGTGAATTAGGTGCATGAGCAGGTGGATGAGAAGTGTGCTGAGAGAGGACCATTTAGGAGCTGGGATGATGAGGCTAGCCAAATGTCTAGAGGGAGTGAGTTCCATAGTTTGGGCAAATGGTAGCTGAAAGCTGCTTGGCCTGTCGAGGTGGACCCGAAGGGAATATGTAGTAGGCATGAGTTGGTTTGCCTAAGCCTATAAGCTGGGAGTGAGTAGGCAGACAAAACCAAAGGTAGGTAGGAGGGCAGGGACTGAAGCCAGAACTTGGCAGCGAGACATGTGCAGTGAGACGATCTGTGATCCTGAAGGGAGGGTAGCCCCGTGGCCTGAAAGAGGGTACAGTGATGGATGGAATAAGGACAGTCAAGGGCAAAGCAACAGAAGGAATGGAAGAGAGGGTCTAGTCTGGCCAGGGTGGACTTGGGGGCAGCACTGTAGATCACATCTCCATAGTCAAAAATCTGTAGAATCATTTTCTGTACAATTGCACAGCGTGCTGGCATTGGGATGCAACCACGATTATGGTAAAGTGCACCCAGTCTGGGGTGGAGCTTTTTGTGGATGTTATCAATGTATACAGAAAAGTCGAGGTGCTGGTCAAGCCAGACCCCTAGGTATCTGAAGGAGGTGCAGGCCTCCAATGAAGTCCGGTCTAGGGTGTAGTAGATCTGGGAAGGAGGAAGCCGTGTGAGTCTCTGCCTAGTGCCAAAGGTCATGGAGACTGTCTTCTTGATGTTAAGGTGAAGCTGATTGGACCTAAACCAAAGCTGCACACTGCTGAAGTCCTGCAGCAAAGTGGTCACCAAATCAGTAAAGGAGGGGCCGGATGTATACAGCATACATGTGAATGGAGGTATGTGGGCAGGCAGAGGGCAGGTCATTTAGGAAGACAGAACCTCTAGAACCTGAAAGCCATCCATTCGGAAGCCTAAAAAAACAGTCCCTCCTTTAGCCTACAAAGCTACTGCTCATCACTCATCTTGTGAGTAGTGATTATATTTTCTTTACCCAAAAGCTTTGTTCTCTTACCCTCTCTAAAAGATCTTCTATTTTTCTGTGTAGCCTGTCATTTAGCACAGCTCTGTATTTCAGGCTTTAATCTTGTGCAGTTTTCACCTGATGTCTCTATGTGGCATTACTTTCTCCAGAGCCTCTGACAGGTTGACAGCGTCACTGTTCATTTCAAAGGTAGGGTCTTTCTGGCTTGTGAAGCCTATTCTATTATTTCGCACTAGCTTGTTTTTGTTATCAGCTTCTTGCTATAGATCATTTCTCAACCTAATGTAAAACAGTTCTCTTAGTTCTCTTTAATGCAGTTTATTTACCCAGGATAACCCAAATAAGTGCAGCATCCTGTTTTCGGCATGGTCCTGCTTCTAATTAACTGCACAGCAGGCAAGATTAAAATGCACAGAAGTGACTTGTTCAAAGTCACACAGTCAGTACATGATTCTGGTGGGATCTGAATCAGTTTTTCCCCATTCTCAATTATGTGCTCTAACCTCTAGCTATCGCTTCCTTCTCAAACTCCTAAAACTGGCAATGTAAACTTCACTTATAACATCCTAGCTACCACCCATGAATACCTCAAAACAGCCCAGTGAGTATCTAAGGAATATTCCCGTATCTTTTGTAGCACTGTCACAAAAGCAGATACCTGCATGCATAGGGGTCCACCTGAATATACTCCTTCTTGCAGGAATTCTAGCATCTTAGCAATAGAAGGGGATGGGGGAGTCCAAACTTTTTATGTTGTCTTGCGCGTACGCAAGAAACATGTTGCGGTAACTTTAGAACAGCAGGTTTTGGAGGCACGGTCATGTTGTGGCCAGTGGTGCCACTGCTTTTTGGGGCTGGGCTCCATGGCACGAATTAGACTGCACGCTATCTATGACAGCAGTGCAAAAGTGGGCCACCAACTTAAAACATCTTAGCTGCTGCAATGAGGGAGCTCCACCTCATTGCAGGGCATGCCTTTCCCGGTGTAACATTTCAGTCAGACATAGCGGCAGCTGTGCCATCCGCCTCGCACACTCCCCAGAAAAGCCGATGTCAGGGGTGCCGAATCCCCCTGTTGGCATCATCATGCCCCCCTTCTGAGTTAATTTGCCGATGGAGAGACCAATCCCCGTCGGCATCATGTCCCTTGCTAGTTGTTTGCCGAGGGGGCTGCCCAATCCCCTCGGCATCATCCCCCCAGCACCTTTTATTTGACAATGAGGTGCCCAATCCCCCCAACCCAAAACACACAGGTGGCACGGTGGGCACCCACCCCAGCATGCCAAAAGCACCTGTTAAAAGAAAACACCTTCCCGCAATGTTTATTTTTTTTTAACCCTGTAAAGTAGAAAATGGTCCCTCGCTGTCTGCAGCCCCCTCCCCCAACCCGCTCCCACCCACTGCGTAGCCCACCTTCCCACACCTCCACTCACCCGATACTTACCGCTGGAGCCTGGCGTGATGAACTTCGGTTGACCAGGAACACGTCTGCACTCTAGAAAGCTGACCGTGAACTGAAGAAATGCCAGTAAGCTGTATAATGGCATAAATAGGGTTTTTTTCAACTTTGGTGCATATCTCGGGCATTTTTGGGAATTTTGGCACCAAATTGTTAACATGGAGTTATTGGGACCCCTCCTCATGAATTCAGTCACTATAATGGCATTATTTGGTCCCAAAATGTGATTTTGTGTTCACTGCGCAAAATCACCTTTCGGGACCAATTAATGAAACGACAGTGTCACTGTTCATGAGGTGGGCTCTCAAAAAGCCTATGTTGTAAATTTGGTGAAAAGAAATTACCGTCTTATGAGTGTGTGTTGCGCAGTTTCAACGCACGCTCATAACTTCGCAGATCTGTAATATTTTCACTCCAGATTTTCAATATTACAATTTTTCCTCACCTCCTTATGAACAGTACAGCTGTCATTTTTCACATCCTGTCCAAAATGTGTTTTTGCACTTCTGGTGCAGAATTGCGCGGTTGCTGTGGGAAGTCAGTGTTCAGGACACATTAAGACAAGCATTTGTCAATGCCGAATGTTTGCTTGCTGGCATTGGCAGCGGTAGTGTAGAAGTTACAGAGCTGCGTAATAGGAATGGCAGTGAAGTATTGAACTGTAGCCAACCCCACCACCACCCTGCAGAGAGTGACAGGCATTGGGGTGTGCCTTTGGGTCGTCAGGCATAACGGCCACACCATTTCTCACCACACCCCACCCTGCAGACACTGACAAGTGTCACAGTGTGCCTTGGGGGTCTTTGGCTTATGCACACCCCATTCCATCAGGAAATACGGTGAGATGGGTGTGTATAGAGAATGGGTGAACTTTAAATAAAGAGTCCAAGGCATACCACGATGCCTCTTCACTGGCTGCAGGGTGGAATGGTATGAGCATTACAGGCAAGAACCCAAGTCACACCCCTGATGCCTGTCATTCTCTACGGGGTTGGCGTTATGGTTGGAAACCCTAATAGCTCAGGCATTTGTTGGTATTTTCACTCCAAATTTTCAACATGGTTTTTTTGTGACCCCACCTCATGAACAGTGGCAATATCAGTTTGTTAGCTGAAAGCTGCTTATGCACAGCGACTACGGCATTTAGCACCACAGGTGCAAAAACATTCTGAACAGGATGTAAAAAATGACAGCTGTACTGTTCATGGGGAGGTGTAAAAAATGGCAATGTTGCAAATCTGCAGTAAAAATATTAAAAAAACTGGTGAAGTCATGAGGGTGCATAGAAACTGTGCAACACACACCCATAATGTAATTAGTTTGGGGATCTTTTAAAGCAGATTGTCAACACAGGCATTTTGGGACCTCCGATCATGAACAGTGTCACTGTGATTTTCTTTATCTGTCCCGAACAATGATTTCCCACAGCGATCACGCATCTCTGCACTGAAAGTGTGAAAACACATTTCGGCCATGTTGTGAAAGATGACAGCTGTACTTTTCATAAGGAAGTGTGGAAAAATGCCACTGGTGAAAATCTGGACTGAAAATATTACAAAGTCATGAACTTACGAGGGTGCGTGGAAACTGCGCAATGCTCACTCGTAACACAGTCATTTATGGACTTTTGTCACCAAATTTTCAACGTAGCCATTTTATGACCTCTGCTCATGAACAGTGTAACTGTGATTTTCTTAATCTGTCCCCAAGCGTTGCTTTTGCACACCGACTGCACCATTGTGCACTACATGTGCGAAAACACATTTTGGGTGACATGTGAAAAATGGCAGCTGTATTGTTCATAAGGAAGTGTAATAAAATGGCAATGTTGAAAATCTGGCATGGAAATATTGAAAATTCACAAACTTACGAGCGTGCGTAGGAACTGCGCAACGCACGCTCGTAAAAGAGTCATTTTTAGGAATTTTTTCACCAAATTTTCAACATAGCGATTTTGAGACCTCTGCTCATGAACAGTGTCACTGTGATTTTCTTAATGTGTCCCATACATTGATTTCGCACACCGACTGCGCCATTGTGCGCTACATGGGTGGAAACATGTTTTGGGCAAGATGTGACAAATGACAGCTGTACTGCTCATAAGGAAGTGTAATAAAATGGCAATGTTGAAAATCTGGATTGAAAATTCGCAAACTTACGAGCGTGTGTAGGAACTGTGCAACGCATGCTCGTAAAACAGTCATTTTTAGGGAATTTTTCACCAAATTTTCAACATAGCCATTTTAAGACCTCTGCTCATGATCAGTGTCACTGTGATTTTCTTAATGTGTCCCATACATTTATTTTTTTTTTTGAAATTGTATTTTATCCTCCTCCTCTGCCTCCTCCGACCCTTCGGCGTTGTCCCGAAGACATCCCACTACCATGACCAGCTCACACGTCCAGGCCCCATGGAGCACTTGGTTTACCCCAGGTGGGGCAGTAGGGGCCATCCCCTGTAACTTACAGTTCTGCCGCCCGTGGACTTGCTGAGTGGGCGCGGGCAAATCACGGGCACGCCCCAGGACCCCGCTTCTCCCGGACAAGGCAGGCTCCATTTTCCTGTTTCCTCCTCCCTTTGCAGATGCAATCCCCTGATGTCATGGCAGCGTCACGTCGACATCTGCTCTGCTATTGGTGGCCGTCGACCAATCCCTGAATGGGCATGCGCTTCCTCGAGCCTCCGCCGAGAATTACGCACAAGGGCGAATGTGGCTGATCCCTCCCGGGTAGGCGAGCTGCCGTCGGATGCTCAAACCTGACTCCCCGGCCGACCCACCGGCTACCCGAGTCCGCGCCCGAACCCGGGTCGCCGGCGTGGAGCGAGGTGTGGCGTTCCATACATTTATTTTGCACACCGACTGCACCATTGTGCGCTACATGGGCGGAAGCACATTTTAGGCAAGATGTGAAAAATGACAGCTGTACTGCTCATAAGGAGGTGTGGCAAAATGGCAATGTTGAAAATCTGGAGTAAAAATATTGAACATTCACGAACTTATGAGCGTGCGTAGGAACTGCACAACGCAGGCTCGTAAAAGAGTCATTTTTAGGAATGTTTTCACCAAATTTTCAACATAGCCATTTAAGACCTCTGCTCATGAACAGTGTCACAGTAATTTTCTTAATTTGTCCTGTACATTGATTTACGCCACCGACAGCGCCATTATGCGCTACATGGTGAAACACATTTTGGTGAGATGTGAAAAATGACAGCTGTACTACTCATAAGAAGGTGTGGTAAAATGGCAATGTTGAAAATCTGGAGTGAAAATATTGAAAATTCACGAACTTACGAGCATGCGTAGGAACTGCGCAACGCATGCTCGTAAAACAGTCATTTTTTGGAATTTGTCCACCAAATTTTCAAAATAGGCTTCTTGAGAGCCCACCTTATGAACACTGGCAGTGTCATTTTGTTAATCAGCCCTGAAAGGAGATTTTGCACAGTGACTGCGAAATCACCCTTCGGGCCTGAATAACGCCATGACAGTGACAGCATTCATGAGAAGGGGTCCCAAAAACCCCATGTTGAAAATTTGGTGCAAAAATTCCCAAAAATGCCTGAGAAATGCAGCAAAGTTGAAAAAACCTTATCTATCCCATTATACAGCTTACTGGCATTTCCTCAGTTCGCGGTCGGGTTTGAAGAGTGCAGATGTGTTCCCGGTCCACCAAACATCGTTGCGCCAAGGTCCGGAGGTAAGTATGGGGTGTGGAGGTGTGGGGAGGCAGGGTGCGCAGTGGGTGGGTTCCGGTTGTGGGAGGGGGGCAGGGAGAAGCGCCAAGGGACAGTTTTTTATTTGCAGGGTTTTTTGTTTTTTTTAAATGACGACGCAGGATGTTTGCCACGCTGGGAAAGGATGGCTGGTTGGGGGGGCCGTGAGCCGATGGGGGATTGGGCACCTTCATCAGCCATAGCATCTGTTGCTATGCTGGGGTGGGTGCCCAGCGTGGCACCCTGTACTCTAGGGGAGACAGTGGGCGCCAATGGGGGATTAGGCACCCCGTTGGCTATCGATGAGTTGCCACGCTGGGGTGGGCACCCAGTGTGGCATGTGAGGCTTTGGAGGAGGTGCAGCACAGCCGATGGGGATTGGGCACCCTGGCTATACAGTGTGTGTGCGTGGGGGCAACACAGGCGCGTAAGGCAGGCGCAGGTGTGTGTGTAGGGGAGCGGCATGAGCAGGCGATATCTTATCGCTGCTCACTGAAGCATAGCTCCCCCTTTCAACTGTACTCCACTGCATTTTGGAGCTGTCATAGACAGCTCCAGCAGGCATTGAAGAACTGTGGCCGCGCCTGCAAACACACTGCCTGAATTGGAAGAGGGCTGCCACACCTCCGAAAACTCGGATGATGGCACTATGTTTCTTGCACATGTGTGCAAGCAAACATAAAAATCACAGTTGCACTGTTCATGAGCAGAGGTCCTAAAATGCCTATGTTGAAAATTTGGTGACGAAAGTCCATAAAATGACTGTGTTACAAGCGTGTGTTGTGCAGTTTCCACGCACACTTGTAACTTTGACAAGTTTTGATATTTTTAGTCCAGATTTTCACCACTGCCATTTTTTCACTCCTCCTTATGAACAGTACAACTTTCATTTCCCACATCCTACCTGAACTGTGTTTTCACACATCTGGTGTGCAGTGGCGTGGTCACTGCAGGAAAACAATGTTCAGAACAGAGTAAGAAAATCACAGTAACACTGTTCATGAGCAGAGGTCCCAAAATGCCTATATTGAAAATTTGGTGAAAAAATTCCATAAAATGACTGTTACAAGCGTGCGTTGTGCAGTGTCCATGCACAGTCGTAACATTGAGAATTTGTAATATTTTCACTCCAGATTTTCAACATTGTCATTTTTGCCAACTTTCTTATGAACAGTACAGCTGTCATTTGTCACACCCTGCCCAAAATGTAGTTTCACACATGTGGCGCACAATCGTGCAGTCGCTGTGGGAAATCAACGTTCGAGGCAGATGAAGATTATGATAGTGCCACTGTTCTTGAGCAGAGGTCCCAAAATGGCTATGTTAAAAATTTGGTGAAATAATTCAACTAAATGACAATGTAATGAGCGTGTGATGCCCAGTTTTCACACACACTCGTAACTTTGAGAATGTTTAATATTTTCACTCCAGATTTTCAACATTGCCATCTCTTCACACCTCCTTATCAATGGTGCAGCTGACATTTTAATGTGGTGCAGAATGGCACTGTCACTGTGAGAAATCAATGTTCGAGACGGATTACAAAATCACAGGGACACTGTTCATGAGCAGAGGTCCCAAATGCTTTCATGAGGTGGGGTCACAAAAAGGCCACGTTTTAAAATTTGGAGTGCAAATACCAACACATGCCAGGGCGTTATGGTTTCTAACCATTACGTCCCACCCTGTACAGACTAACAGGCATCAGGGGTGTCTTTGGATTGTCTGCTGTACTGCTCACGCCACTGGTGCTCCACTCCCACCCTGCAGCCACTGACAGGCATCATGGTGTGCCTTGGACTCTTCAGCCCCAAAGTTCAACCCATTCTCCTATGCTGCACCCATTTCAATGTACATACTTATGAAATGGGGTGAGCATAAGGCCAGATGACCCCAAGGCACAATGCAACACTTGTCATACTCTGCAGGGTAGGGAGAGGTGAAATAGCATGAGCGTTATGGCCAGCAACCAAAACGCACACCCCAATGCCTGTCACTCTCTGCAGGGTTGGGTGGGGTTGACATCAGTTCTATACTTCACTGCTATTTCTATTATGCATCTTTCTTAACTCCTGCACTACCAATGCCAACACCAGCAAGACAACATTCGGCATTGACAAATGCTTGTTTAGTTTTGCCATGCCCAGTGCTTGTAAGTTACTCAGATTCTGGCCATACATTTTGTGGACCTGAGAGATGTGCCCACTACTTTCAGAGCATATCCTGGCCTAACTGAATGAAACTCTTTCTCTCAGAATCTTTACTGCCAGAGCCTACTGATATGGATTTGGGTGCTGAACTGGTCCTTCAAGCAGATGGTCTGGTCTTTGAAAAAGAGAGAACAGTCCAAGCAACACCAGTCTGAGAAGCTCAGAATACCATGCCCTGCATCACCACCGATCCAGAGCTATGACAAAGAACATACCTCTAGAAGTACTCATCTTATTGAGGGACCAGCAGTAGAACAGAACTGGAGGAAAGGGGTAGCTGAATTGATGTCTCATAGTTAGGGTAGACTATCTATCAGTTTTGCTTTCGGGTCTTTTTCTCTGCTGATAATTGTGGTGCAATGCATTGCAAATTATATTGATTTGGGGGAAGAAAAAAGTTCTTCACATTATGGATCAGAAGTCTACTGAAAACAAGAAACAAGCGAAGGGTGCCATTATGGTGCTCACCACAGAACATCAAAATGCTGAAGTAAAGCAAGGAAGCACGGTATTCAATCACCTACCAAGTTCATGGAGGACATTCTATCAATCAGGTTAAGAACAAGCAAAGATACGTGTCTGCACAGCAGTAACTTTATTATGGTGCAAAACAAAGTAGATACAAAAACAGTAGTACTCCCACTGGACAATCCAATGTTTTGTGCCTGGGACCCTTGACAAAGCACCACACACAGGTTTGAAATAGTTCCTTGAGGCACAACCTTGTCAGCTGCACCTGAAGCTTCTATTATCTCCAAAGAGTTAAGCCTATGAGCCATGAAAAGATGTCTGGGCTAGTTTGTCTTGTGGTAGAAAAAGCTTTGTTTCATTAATCTGTTACGGCACCTTAGTGTACCCCCCCTGCCTGCCCCATCTAGGGGCATAACTTTTCTCAGCTGTTCCAGGCAGCAAAGGGGAAGCACTCCTAAGCACTAACATTTGAGACATCTCTCACATTAAACAGCAGGGAAAAAGGTTGTCTCCCACCTGTACTGTGTCTTCATAGCTGTGCACTTTACCTCCTCTCCCTCTCAGCATCTGATCTCCTCCCTGAGCTGTCCACCAGACTGAGACCTCCCTCTGCACCTTCAGAGGTCTCAGAAGCCCTTGCAGCCCCAACCAGGCTGGATCGGAATATTCTGCCCTGGAATGCAACTCATGGAAAATTTATTAGACTGCAAATACAGAGGAAAAACAAGGATTTCATTTCATTTACCCCCCCCCCCAACAGTCAAATGAAGTACAGACCACTATTTCTCCCCAAACTGACTTTTATTTTTCACTTGCATGGCAAATGATTCCAGTGATACAGGGGTCACCATTCTTCATTAAAAATAAATAAGCAGCTCCATGGGGCTTTTAACTTTTTACAGTTCTGGCTGGACAGGATAAACAGCAGAAACCCTTGGATTCAGCAGACACAAGCAAGGATTCTCCTCTACCTACCATCTCTCTCTCTCTCTCTCTCTCTCTCTCAGGTGTTCTACCCGAGACTCACTGGAACACAGATTCCTGCAATCTCCTGGCTTCTAATGGATCTGGTAAGTCAACCTTCACTTGCTTTCCTTACGGGTCCCTTCCAATCTGGCACTGGTCATCCCCCTTACACTGGCATGGGAAAGCGATCGGCCTTCCCCACCTGGACCCCTGGGCTCTGGCCCAAGCCACAAGAACATCCAGAAATTTTCCTGATGACCCAGGATCTGACTCAGCTTCAACGGCCGGCACCATTCCCAGTGCTGACTCTACATCTGCCATGGTCACTTGGCTCTACCCCAGCACCCCATGGCCCCAATTTACTCCGGGGATTCTGCTGGCACTTACTTCCTCAGGGGTCCCTGCTGGGCCCCAGGAGTGTAGTCAGAAATTTCCATTTTATACACAGTCTCCAACAGTTACACCCCTCCCATTAAAAAATGTACATGTCCTTTCCAAATGGCACCCCTTTCCAAAAAAGTCAGATTGTTGTCAGATGAGTCCTCTAATCTCTAAAGAGGTATTACATACATCTGTTTTCTAAACAACAGAAGTTTAAACAGAGACACTCCTCAGTGGCCTACATTAACCCAAATACTACAGATTAGAATGAAAATGTTAACAGAAAGGCATGTGGTTTGTGACAGGCACTCAACAAAACTGTACACAAATGTGTACAGTGAGTATGCCTGTCTACACCCTTGCTGGGCCCACATCTCTGCTTCATCTCCTGAGTTTGCATTAAGCTCCAGCATGGGTGCAACCCTCCAAGGTCTGCCATTTCTTTGGCCTGTGACTCGCCTGGTTATTAGTGTACTGGTGCTCCAGGACCTGTCCCTCCAAATAGGCCCCCTGTTTTGGGTGAAAGGCTCCCTCGACCCCCAGGAAGCCCTGCCACACCAGGTATGAGGGGAACCTCTGCCACTGGCTCCCTTCCTGGGAGGACCCTGCCATGGCCCTCCTTGGGATATTACACAACGGGCATCCCACAGGCTCTCCATAGGCTTGCTAAAGCCTCCTACTGCCCTAGCCCCCAACAACGCAGGACCTGGTTACCTATGCCCCCGCGGAGTTCCATACCCCCATTCCTCATTGACCACAGTGCATGAGAGGCCGTCCTGACTACTCTTTTTGGGGGGTTTCCCATTGGCCCTCCTGGACCACCAAGCTCCCTCACTTGCCCACCATATCTGTTCATGATGCTACTCTTCCAGCCTCTTTCCTCCAGCCCCAGGTCTAATGCCTTGGCTGGAAAGGCCCAGCTATTTCCTGCCAGTCCCCTTATATACCCTTTCGTTACTCTCTGCCACTATCTTGATGCATCCAGAGCAATATCCCTCAGAGCACTAAACCCGTTTTCCAGATCTGGGGCGGGGGGTAAGGAGGGGGAAAGGGATGCCTAACTGTGGGAACATAAGCCTCACATTTACAGGGGGCGTACACTCTTCCCCCACCCAGGAAATCATTCCCTCCTGGGAATGATGGCAAGGGTCCAGTGATGGTCCTCTCCCATCAGACTGAGTATGTGCACTCCCCAGCCTTCTGGTAATGGGCACACCATACCTGGCAACCAGGCTCCACCCAACCTGCCTACCTAACCCAAACTATATCCTAAAAGCTAATCCCTAAACCCTACCTGCGCCAGGAGATAATCTAAAGTGCTAATGTAACCCCTAGGTGGCGCTGTCCCAAGGGCTACTACCCCTGCCTCCTTGGCTAGTAGCAGGTTAAGGGGCCTGAGTTCTGAAACATGTGCCTCAACCCGGAGGTCATGGTTGGTAGTGGTCAAGCTAACCTGGGCTAAACCCTCCAGGACACTGTAACCCCCCTCTTTCCTTTCTAGTGTCGGAACAATACACAATAATCACTTTCACAATACTTCTGATACGCCACATAAGTACCCACACTGTTTTCACTTACCACCAGGGCTTTCCTCTGGCCCGGCCCTGGGGAACCCCTGTAAAACAAGGTTATACACAGCAAATAACAGCAGTACAGTACTCTTGCACAAACTGGAATCACACTCAGGGTAAAAGCAAAAAAGAGTTAGATCTGATTTATTTAAGGGGCTTGAACAAGGGAGGGGCTTATATCAAGTTAATTTGCTTAAAGGCTCTATCAATCAAACAGTTTTGCATGCACTTCAGGTTCCATAAACAGTCACATACTCTGGGTGCCCAGATGGAGAATGGTGGGCTAGCCAGGAACGTTGCAGCTGGTTGGGGCCCTGTGATGGAAGAAAACAACATGTACAACACACACACTATTTGTAATCCGGAGCTGGAGGGCTCAGTTCATGAAAAGAAAACAACAAGACAATCAGATGGCACACTTTTAGATTATGCTGTTGTTGCAGGGAGCTACCCTAATGATTACTCACGATACCCAAGACTGGACACAGGCTGGACGAAGATCAAGACGGCAGGTGGTTACTCTGGAGTGCCAGGAGAAGCAGGGCCCACACGATTCCCCAAGGTGTCGTTCCTGTTCAAGCATGGAGCAGGGGGCTGATCCCCGGGCAGGTCTCTCGTTGGTGGCTTTCTCTGTGCAGTGGGGTAGTCTGCATGGCCCAGGCAGAATGGAGATGAACGCAGATTCAGTCTGATTAGGCTGGATAAAGCTTCCAGCAAGCAGAACACAGTTCACACACTGGGGTACCAAATCACGACCCACTTTCAATACACATCACATCTACATGTAAGGAAATTCTACTGTACCAGGCAAACCACTCTCAGGTCATGATCGCAAAGTCTCTGCACAAACCAGGGATTCAAAAGCAGCTGGAAATCCTGACAGGCCAATTGCATTAGGCAAATCTTCGGTCTTCTTCAGATATGAGCCTGGTAAAAAAATCAGTGGCTTGCTTCGTCCTCACAATCACTCAAATTATCGCCCTATCTCCATACTGCCCCCACTCTCTAAGGCACTCGAGTGCATCGTGGCTGATCAACTTACCGACCACTTGGATAAATACAATATACCTTGTCCATAACAACACGGTTTCCAGAAAGGTCACAGCTTCACCACAGCCCTTCTTGAGTTCACTGGAGCTTGCACAAATCCCTTGACAATGGCCTTCTCACAGGGCCGTTTTCGTCGACCTCTCCAAGGCCTTCAATACAGTACACTATGGACTACTAACTGACCAACTACTGAATGCCGGACTATCACCTGACTCTTCTCTCTGGTTTAAAAGCTACTTAGAAAATTGGTCGCAGAGAGTAAAAATTGCTGACGCCCTTTCTGACACCCTGCCTGTTTGCTCGGGTGTCCCACAGGGATCCATACTGGGCCCCTCCTTTTTAGTCTTTTCTTAAACTCCCTTCCTTACCACTGCTCTGAGCAGATCATACTATATGCTGATGATGCTGTTGTATTCTCCACTCACAAAGATCCTGCAACTCTTCAACACAATCTTCAACTTGGTTTCAGTTCTGTAGAGACATGGTTTCTTAATCATAAACTGGTCCTCAATGACAAGAAAACCAAATCTATGCTCTTCTGCAGCTCTTGTAACCCACACAAGCTACACCACTTGGCTATCTCCACCACCCTGGGGAACACTCTAGATCAGGTGGGGTCCTTCAAATACTTAGGGATACAGCTTGACCCTAATCTCTCCTATGGACCTCACGTAGATAATGTAGCTAGAGCTGCTAATATACGGCTTGGTCTCCTCTACAAACACAGACAACACCTCACGCTAGAAGCTTTGAAGGTTGCAGTCCTAAGCTTTGTGATCTCTGTAATAGAATATGGTCTCATCATTTAAGGCTTGGCCACAACCACAACCTTTAGACGCCTCTCAACTGCCTTAAATAAGGCATGTCGGCTCATCACTGGTGCTCACCGTCTTACCCACACATGTGACCTGTACACCCAGACCAGCTGGCTCCAACTATCAAACCGCATAAAGTTTCTCACCTGCTCCATGGTGAAAAAAATCTACTTTGGCCTTGCACCTTCTGGGGTCTCAACTCTGTTACAACACCGAACCAACAAGTGGTACCTTCGGAGATCCATGCTACAGCTACTGAAAGTCCCCCACTGTCACACTTCACAGGGACAACGCTCTTTTGCTTATCGAGCACCACTCTGGTTCAATGGCCTCAGCCCCACCATCTCCTCTGCCTCAACAATTGGTATGCTTAAAACTAGGATCCAGGACTATCTCACTACCAACAGCTCCTGTGACTGCCCAACTTAACCTTGTTTCTCCACTTCTCTGCCTGCTCTAGTGGTCCCCCACCTCCCCTCCTCACTGGATTCTACCCTCATATCTTGGTATACCCAATGCTGCACTTTTCACCCTCTCCCCACCCTACCTACATTCCTTCTCCCCCCTCCCCCCTCCCTTCCTTCCCTCTACCTATGACTCTGGCACTTCTTATCTCTTGTCTGTTTTCTCTGACAAATGCCGCTGGCTGCCTTGCTTACAATGCTACCCTTGAATTGTATTAATCTGTAATCTGTTTGCAATGTCCACATTGTTGTAACGTCTGTCTTGATGTTCCCCATAATTTGTATTTCTCTGACGTGGAATCTTTGTAAAAGAGCCTTGGCTCAAACGTATATGTAATCCTAGATTTGATAAATAATAAAAAAAAAAACCTTGGATTTAGTCCGAAATAATTCTCTTCTCTCCTCTCCCTCTCGGGGCAGCAGGCAGACATGCAGGCTACAACTCAGGCCATTCCACAGTTCTCCCATGCCAAACTACTCAGACGGCTGCTTGACTGTCTCAAGCTCTTGCTCATTCAGCTCCCAACTGAGATCTGACTCAAACTGCAGCAAGCCTGGGAATTTCCCCAAGATCCAAACGGTTTGGTTGGCTGATTCATCTGTCAGTCACAACAGGAGCTCCCCTTTCAGGTGCAAAAAGGTGGCAAAAGCCCAAAACTACAATTCCTACAGATTCTGACTCCAGACAGCTCCTGTAGTCCGGCTCCATTTTAAGTCCCACCAGTACTGATTGGTCCAATTTGCAGTCCAGGACCAAGATAGTGGAGCTAAACAAAACAGTCCTTTCTGCAAAGAAGGCAGGTTAGACAAACTGCATTATCATTATCACACTAAATAATTTTCAGCAAATAGTTACATCTTTCAACAAAGCTCCCTCTCAGATTACTTATGACTGCAATCCGGGCAGCTCTTAAAGAGACAGTACACAGAGGCTATACAGGCACTCTCTGGCAATCACATTTAAACTGCTAAAACGCAGGACACCAGCCTGGTAGTGAGCATTAAGGCAAGCTCAAGGAAGACTTTTTGGGAACCCCCATTTGTAGGGGGGGTTACACCCTTTCCTGCCTGGAGAAAACTTGACATCCGCATCAAGTCTGTACTATCATGCATCAGTTAACATAAACTTATTACTTTACTATACATATTCACTACACTTCATGATACTACATCTATTCTGACAACACATTGTGCATATTTCACACAGGTAAATTGAACATTACTATACTGAATCAGGTAATAACTTCTTGTACCTTAAACAATGCAAGAGGGGGCCCTTCCCTATCAGCTAACTTGGGGATAGAGGGGGCAGGGGCACCATGGTGAGAAGGAAAGACAAGTAACCTGGAATTGGCTGTCAAGCTCAATTTGGGCAGTGAGCTTGGTGAGACATAAACACCTTTGTACACCACATTGAGAGGAAAATCCACTGGCCTCTCGGGAGAATCATAACTGAGGTGTACTACTGGCTTGACAGCTCCGCCAGTCTTTCTGAGGGGGACAACTACAGTCTCTGTACTCTCAGCACTGGTCTGGGGACTCTCGTCACTTGTGAGTGGTGCCTCGGCCTGGGTGAGAAAGTCCAAACTTGGGGCACTGTCGGCTACTTGCTCTGCAGGTTCTGTTTCTACAACACTTGACTCATTTTGTGAAGGCTCAGGCACAATCAAGCTTTGAGGCACTGAAGGGGGGTGGTCAGCACTCTCATAGTGTTCTTCAAGTTCTGGTATGTCACCAGAAAGACTCATTCCATCAGCCCCTCCCTCAGGCAAATCATACAGTTCCACAATACACAGAGACTCAGCATCTTCAGACGTCATACTTTGCACTTCACTTTCAGGGAGCATTGGCTCCAAGGACAAAGCTGAGGGGTTAGGCAGTCCAGAAGGCCCAGCTTCATCCCCACAGTTAATCACGGGGTTACCTCGAAACAGCTGACTCAGTTCATAAGAGGGGTAATAGGCATAGTAGCACTCACTTTCATCAGAAGTGGACTGACAGTCACCATCATTCTGGGCCTGCTGTGGAGGAAACCTTAAATCTGTGACCACTGGGGTATGTTGACTCTGTCTCTTTCTTGCAGCAGCATGAGTCACTGGCCCAGGGGACTCAATTTCTGGGGTTTCGGCTTCAATCATGACTTGTCCAATAGGTAGCAAGTGGTTACAGTGCATGGTCTTGACAGCTTTGGAGTTCTTCCCTGGGCACACCTTGTACACAGGTAAATCATCCAATTTTACAACTACTACATGGGGAAGATGGTGCCACCAATCAGCAATTTTGTGTTTACCATGCAGTCCCAAATTGCGTAACAACACATGGTCTCCAGGTCGAAGCTCTTGAGCCTTTACTTTTTCATCATGCCTCTCTTTGTTGGCTAGATTTCTTTTGGAGGCCATTGTCTGGGCCAGTTGATAGGCATAATTTAATTGAGCTTTCAGTTTCTGTACATATTGCAAGTAGTTTTTGGCTCAGACCCCATCTGGAGAGACCCCAAAACAGACATCAACTGGCAGCCAGGTCTCTCTCCCGAACATGAAGAAGTAGGAGGAGAAGAACCCAGTAGCATCATTTTTCATGCAAATATATGCATGTACCAAGGGACTAATCTGCTGGCTCCATTTATGCTTGTCTTTTGGGTGGAGGGTGCCCAGCATGTCTAGAAGGGTGCGGTTAAAATGTTCTGGTTGAGGGTCTCCTTGCGGGTGATAGGGGTGGTTCTTGACTTTCGCACCTCCCATAGAGAGAGAAAGCATTTCTTTGATTAGCTGACTCACAAAGTCTCTGCCTTGATCAGAATGAATCCACTGGGTGGCACCATAGTGGATGAAGACATGTTCCACTAGCGCCTTGGCCACGGTAGACACCATTTGATCTCTGGTGGGAACAGCTTGTGCATACCGTGTGAAATGATCTGTAACCACTAACACACTGCCAATGTTCCTCCTGTTGCTAGCCTGTAGAGCAGAAAGCAGCTAACTAAAAGAAGCTACCATTTTCTTAGTAATTTAACACTTCTATCTCAGCAGGAATCAGTGTCTGTTGAGATTAAGCAGACAGATACTTTATTAGAAGTAGAAAGGGTCTTATTTAGGGTTAAAAAAGAAAAGAAAGAAAGTCAGTGTGTGTTCTGTGCTGGGAAGGGTACAGTAGCAACTTACTTTGCTAAATCAGTAGGAGGAGAGAGAGCTTAATTGGGGGTGTGGCTTAGACAATATAAAAGCAGGTGACTCTAATTACAACTTCCTGTTGCTAGCCTGTAGAGCAGAAAGCAGCTAACTAAAAGAAGCTACCATTTTCTTAGTAATTTAACACTTCTATTTCAGCGGGAATCAGTGTCTGTTGAGATTAAGCAGACAGATACTTTATTAGAAGTAGAAGGGGTCTTATTTAGGGTTAAAAAAAGAAAGAAAGTCAGTGTGTGTTCTGTGCTGGGAAGGGTACAGTAGCAACTTACTTTGCTAAATCAGTAGGAGGAGAGAGAGCTTAATTGGGGGTGTGGCTTAGACAATATAAAGCAGGTGACTCCAATTACAACTTCCTGTTACTAGCCTGTAGAGCAGAAAGCAGCTAACTAAAACAAGCTACCATTTTCTTAGTAATTTAACACTTCTATCTTAGCAGGAATCAGTTTCTGTTGAGATTAAGCAGACAGATACTTTATTAGAAGTAGAAGGGGTCTTATTTAGGGTTAAAAAAAGAAAAGAAAGAACGTCAGTGTGTGTTCTGTGCTGGGAAGGGTACTGTAGCAACTTACTTTGCTAAATCAGTAGGAGGAGAGAGAGATTAATTGAGGGTGTGACTTAGACAATATAAAGCAGGTGACTCCAATTACAACTTCCTGTTGTTAGCCTTTTTTCTTACTAATTGCCCTCCATCCCACCACCCTAAGCCAGTTCTACTTGTTTAGCCACTGGATTTGACCGACAACAGGAACTTCCTATTTGGCATTGGGAAGGGAAGGATCACAGAGAAACATTAGTTTTGTCAACTCTAAAGGAAAAAAGTAGCTTGTTCTCCCCCTCCCCCAGCTGCTGGTGGTCTGACACTGAGCAAGGAAGAAGGAGGCTACTGAAGAATGTAGGAAATTGCTGTCCCAGAATAGGAAGGGTGAGAGTTGTAAGGAGAGGAGACAGTAAACATACAGAGAAACAGGAGAGGGGACACAAAATAAGACATGATAGGAGTGGTGCTGTGCAATGGCTATGGGGTGGCAGTGTTCTGGGAGACATTCTGGAGGCTGTGATGCTGCCCTATTTGCAAGCACCTCTCTGGTCTGAGGGAGGAGGTTGCCTGTCTCCAGGCTGACCTGGCTAGGATTTGAGAAACCTCCTCCCCCACCCAGGGACCACCAGGGCCAATGCCACTACCTCAGAGTTTGCCAAAGAAAGATGAGAGGCTGGACTAGGGTGGGCTCAGGAAGGGAGAGGGTGGTGTTACAGAGTTGCATCCCTCCAGCTGTACCTCTCCACAATTCATACATTCTTCTGGTGGATAGTGGTTCATCTATGGAGGCACCTGCAGTGGAGACCAAGGAGGATGCTGGGAAAATTGACAAAGGAGACCCACAGGAGGGTGGCATGGGACCCCACAGGGGAAGTAAACAACTCCCGGTGGGGGACTCAGTCATTGGGGGGGTAGACATGGGGGAAGAAGGGGAAAGGGAGGTAAGGTGCCTGCCTGGTGCCATGGCTTGGAGGGATAGGAAGCGAATCCTCAGGATCATGGGAGCAGCTGCATGAGGGAGGAAACTGGATGTCATTGTCCACCTAGGGACAAATGACCAGGCTAGAAATGGGATCAGAGCAGTGCAAGAGGAGCTTGTAGAGTTGGGGAGGGGCCTTAGACAAGTAGCGCATACGGTAACCTTTTGTCACAAACTGGCTTGAAAATATCTGGGGATTTGGAGAATACTAATAGTATATATTTTAAATGCAGTCAATTGAGGAATAATACCTTAAGTATTAATAAGTTAACAAGAGGGAGAAACTGTTTTAAGGCTGTAAGGCAGCATATTTTTAATTCCTATAGGCCAGTTTTTCCTGGTAAAGATTTTTCTTACGATCAGGCTGTTTTTATATCATTAGTACTATGTGGGGATATAGAATTGAACCCAGGACCAGGGGATGGTGTTATCACATTTATTTTAGATAATGCCAGAAGTTTAGTAAAAAAAATGGACCTATTCAGAACCTGGGTCAAATTAGAAAATCCCGACATAGTAATTTTAACAGAGACTTGGTTAACTAAGGCAATTCCCCAATTGGAGATAGATTTGTATGATTTCTATTGCTACAGACAGGATCGTGGGACTCGAGGGGGGGGGTTGCAATTTACCTTAAGTATACTTTAGGTCCCTCAGAAATAATTTATTCTGGGAAAATTGAAGGGATAGACTGTTTACTGTTAAAATTACAGATGAAAAACTTGATTGTGGGTGCTGTATATTCGCCACCGAAAACAAATACTAAATATTTTGAAAAATTTTCACAAGTTATTATGGATTACATAGGTCAGACAAATGTTGTATTAATGGGTGATTTTAATGCTGCTTGGGGTTGCCCAAGAGGGAGGGCTTTGGAAAATTCAATGAGTTGTCTGAACTTGCTGCAAATAGTTGACTTACCTACTAGAAAAGGGAGTATAACCAGTAAGGGAAATATACTGGACTTGTGTTTTGTTTCAACAGAATTGGTTACATTAAGTAAGGATATAGGAGAGCCAAACCTGGGGGACCATAATGTAGTAAGGTGCACAATAAACACAGAATTGAAAAAAGAGCCAGTAACTAAAACATCTGTAGTATATAAAAGAAATTATGCTCAGTACGATATACATCTGTTTTGTGAGCACTTAAAGAGATTACCATGGTATAGACTTTTTTTGATTCCTGACTTGGATTTAGCTATCCAGGAATTTACATCAATGTTTAATGAGGCATGTGATATGTTTTTTCCATGGAAAAAAGTTAATCAAAGACAATTACCTACCCTGGGTCACTGCCAAAATAAGAAAGTTAATTAGAACAAAAACGCATTATGGAAAAAGCAAATAAATCTCTAAACCCTGATGTATGGGAAAATTTAAATGGTTAGAAACAGAGTTGTCCAAGAAATAAGGAAATCAAAGGTCTATTACTATAAACAGAAAATTAAAGAAGCTACAGATCCCAGGACTTATTGGACAATGATAAAAACTTAGTAGAACCGGTCAAAAGACAAGTAGAAACAAAATTGAAATATAATGGTAAACTCTGGACATAGATACAGTTGCAGAACACTTAAATAATTACTTTATAGACCTTCCAGATCTAAAGGCAGGAATCAAAATCTTCAGGGAAAGTTCAGTTAGTAAAAAAAATTGATGTAGAAAGTCGCTGACTCCAAAGTTTCGATTTAAAACAGTGACCACAGTTGAAGTTTGTAAGTTAATAAGAAATCTAAATATAAATAAGGCATGTGGCCTGGACAAGATAGAAAATGGGTTACAAAAGAAGCTGCCCAAGTAATATCCCCTGTCCTAAGAGATCTTTTCAACTGGAGTCTTAAAGAGGGAGTTTATCCTACCTCATGGAAGAAGGCTAAAATAATCCCAATTCACAAGGGGGCCTTTGGACATTTCAAATTATCGCCCAATAGCATTATTGTCAACTATCTCAAAATTATTGGAGTAGATTGTTCATGGGCACTAATCACATACCTAGAGAAGTATCAAAAATCACCCATTTTCAGTCAGGTTTCAGACAAGGTAGGTCCACGGCTACTGCGCCACCATTTTTGGATTTAGTTGCCACCCTCGAGGAGGGAGATCGTGCTTTAGTATACGCGGGACCTATCCAAGGCATTTGATTTAGTAAATCATCACATCTTGATTGATAAATTAAGGATGTGGGTGTGATGAAGTGCACCCAGGTTGGTTTTCATCCTATGTAGAAGAAAGAACTCAGTTTGTAACAGTAAATGGTCAAAATTCTAGCTTGGGTTTGTTACTAGGGGTGTAACCTTAGGATCGATCCTGGGTCCCTTTTATTTTTGGTATACCTGAATAACTTGCCTGAAGTAATTAAAAACTCACATATTAGATTGTATCGGATGATACAGTTTTAGTCACATCCGTAAAATGTGGTGAATTAGAACAAAACTGCAGAGAGATTTTTAAACATGCAAAAATACTTCACTGAACATGGTTTATTGATTAATGAAAAAATCCCAAACTATGTATTTTAGTACAGCCAAGAAGGACAGTATGGGAACAAACTTGGTAATTAGGACTCAGGAGGGGAAAATATTAGAGCAAACTAAGTACTATAAATATTTGGGGGTCATAATTGATCAAGAATTGAATTTTAATCAGCATGTGACTGAACTTATAAAAAAAGTTAATTCTAAATTAGGGGTTATGAGACTAATATCGAGTGTTTAACAAGGAGATGAGACAGAATATAGTGAACCAACTACTCCTCCCGTGATTAATTATGGCTCCCACATATATAGACACACTCTGAAAAACAAGAACATAAATTAGATGTTCTTTACAATAGATTAGCCAGATTTGTATTATATGGACTTGGTACACACCATTGTGACACGCACTCAAGATTAGGTGGAATTTTTAGAGCAGAGGGCAGATTTTCTGGCTAATCCAATTAAAGGGCTTACAAAAGAATGAATCTTAAATTACTTATTGAATAATCTAAAAACCAGAACATGGATTAAATTTAAGAAGTTGTGGAGAAAGAGTGTATAATATCCCTAAAATTAAAAACAAATATAGTATAATGACCCTTCAGTATAAAGTATCAACAGCATGGAATAGGTTACCCCTCCTCAGAAACTGGTTTGTCACTATCAAGATTTAAATCGGCAGTGAAAAGAGAGGTCATTTTAAATGTTTGTGTCACAGGTGACATTTGACATTTATTGAAGAATGAATTTTTAATGAAATGTTTCTATGTATTTAATGAAAGTGATGTCTTATGAAGAATGGATGTATTTATAATAGAAATGTCTGTGAGGTAATTTGTATGTTTAATATACTTTCTTGTGTGACTTGATCAGTGTTATATGTACAAGTATGATTGTGTACACAGGGATGCCTTGTAAACAGGGATTTTTGAAACCCTAATGGCATATTTTTCTGTATAAATAAAATTTTACTACACTACTACTAACCTTCTCGGAGGTGCTGCCTGTCTATGGCAAGGGTGATGCTAGGGTACTCTTCACCAGGGAATTCAATGAATGTTTGAAAAATTGGTGTGGAGCTCAGGGTTTTGGCTTCATTGGGGACAGAGGAGCCACCTGGAGGGATGCAGACCTATACTGTCGCGATGGTCTACATCTGTCCGGGGGGGACCAGGATCCTAGGTGAGAGGTTTAAATGCCACATTGGCAAGCATTTAAACTAGCCAAGGGGGGAGGCACTGAAAAGGAGCAGGGAAATCCCAGCCTCCCCCCATGAAACACGGTAATTAGTGAGGTAAACACCAAGGTAAAGAAGTCATTAGGGAGCAGAACAGAGGTAAATGTAAAAAAAGGCAAAGGCAGTAAGGACAGGGATGGGGCTAAAAGGAGTAAGGCCATCAAAAAGTGGAGGGTGATGAGCACCAATGTCCGTAGTCTGTGTAACAAGCTCCCTGAATTAGTGGCCTTGATGGAAGAGGGTTGCCTGTATATTGTGGCAGTCACAGAAACATGATACACAGAGAACCATGACTGGGATGTCAACATACCAGGATACACAATCTACAGGAGGGACAGGGAGGGTAAAAGAGGAGGAGGAGAAGTAGCTTTCTATGTAAAGGAAGGGATCAAAGCAACAGAACTAAAGAGTAAACAGGGAGCAGATGAGGCACTCTGGGTCACCCTGGAGACAGGAAATGGCACCACAGTCCATATGGGGGTTGTATACAGACTCCCATCTCAGGGGGAGGAAATGGACAAGGAAATGATAGAAGGCATCCTTAGAATGGCAGAAAAAGGGGAGATATTGTTGATGGGGGACCTGAATATGCCAGATGTTAACTGGAGCACCTTTGCTGCAGGCACATCCAAGAGCAGGGTCATTCTTGATGCCCTACATGGGGCATGCCTCAGACAGCTAGTATTGGAACCCACTCGGGAGGGAGCAATCTTAGACTTGGTACTCTCAAATGGGGACGAAGAAAGAATCTCACATTTAGAAGTGGGTAGCCATCTGGGAACAAGCGACCAGCAAACAGTGTGGTTCACGATAAACACAGCCATACAATCAAGCCATACAAAAGCAAGAGTACTGGACTGTAGGAGGGCTGACTTTGTTAAAATAAGAGAGTGCCTCAGAAAAGCACTACCAAACAGGCAAAAAGGAGGGGTAGAGGAACAATGGGGAGTAATCAAAACAGCCATCACAGAGGTAACAAGCCTTTGTGTAAAGCAAATCAACAAAACACAATGAGGAAAAAAAATGCTATGGTTCTCAAAAGAGGTGGCAGGGAAGGTTAAGGAGAAAAGGACAGCATTCAGAAAATATAAGGAAACACAGAAGGAGCAGGACAGAGAACTTTATCAGTTAAAGCAGAAAGAGACAGGGAAGGCAGTCAGAATAGCAAAGGCCCAAACTGAGGAAAGGATAGCCAACTCTGTTAAGAAGGGGAATAAGACCTTTTATAGGTACATTAGGGAGTGAAGAAAGACCAAAGGAGGGATGCTGAGGCTTAATAAAGGGGAGGGAATGTGGGCAGAGGGTGACAGTGAAAAAGCAGGGATACTGAATGAATATTTCTGCTCAGTATTCACAAAGGAAGAGGAGGGGGTGGTACCTAAACCAAACAAGAGAACACTGAAGATGGGGGTTGATACCAGTCCATTTACAGAAGAAAGGGTTCTGAAAGAACTAATAAAATTGAAGCCATGGGGCCTGATGAGATTCACCCAAGAATTCTAAAAGAACTAAGGGTAGAACTAGTGACACCGCTGACTACTCTCTTTAACAAATTATGGGAGGATGGGGTTGTACCTGAGGACTGGAGGAGGGCAGATGTGATTTCTCTTCACAAAAGTGGAAGCAGGACAGAGGTAGGAAACTACAGACCAGTTAGTTTGACAGTAGTGGTAGGGAAAATGATGGAATCACTTCTGAGGGAAAGAATTGTTGAGTACCTAGAGGCCAGTGGGGCACAGTACCCAAGGCAGCATGGTTTCACAGGAGGAAGGTCATGTCAGATGAACCTAATAGATTTTTTTGACTGGGTGACCAAAGTAGTAGACCAGGGAGGGGCTGTGGACATGGCCTACCTAGATTTTAGCAAGGCATTTGATATAGTCCCACACAAAAGATTAATACACAAGTTACCCAGCCTTGGAGTGGGTCCCAGGGTGGTAGCCTGGATAAAAAAATAGCGAGACAACAGGACGCAAAGGGTAGTAGTAAACAAAGTCCACCGTGAAGAAAGGAGGGTTACTAGTGGGGTACCACAGGGTTCAGTACTGGGACCGGTCCTTTTTAACGTCTTTATAAGTGACATTGCAGAGGAACTGGAAGGATAAGTATGTCTCTTTGTAGACGACACAAAAATCTGCAACAGGGTTGATACACAAGATGGAATGGAAAGGATGAGAAGGGACTTGGCAAGGTTGGAGGAATGGTCAAATGTATGGCAGCTCAGATTCAATGCAAAGAAATGCAAGGTAATGCACCTGGGAAATAAAAACCCAGGGGAAGAGTACACAATGGGGGGTAAGATACTAACAACAGCAAAACTGGAAATGGACCTGGGAGTAATTATATCAGATGACCTAAAGGTGGGCAAGCAATGTGAGAGGGCAGTAAGGAAGGCTGGGGGGATTCTGGGATGCATAGGGAGAGGCGTCAATAGTAGAAAATAGGAAGTTGTTATCCCTCTGTACAGACAGTTGGTGAGACCCCATCTGGAGTACTGTGTGCAGTTCTGGAGACCCCATCTCCACAAAGATATAGACAGAGTGGAGGCTGTCCAGAGGAGGGCTACCAAAATGGTGCAGGGTCTGCACCAGAAGATATAAGAAGAAAGATTAAAGGAGCTTAATATGTATACCCTTGAGGAAATAAGGAAGAGAGGGGACATGACAGAAACTTTCAAGTACCTCAAGGGAATCAACAAAGTCCAAGAGGGTAGCATCTTTCAGAAAAAGAGATGTGCAAGAACAAGGGGACACAATTTGAAGATAGAGGGGGAAGGCTCAGAGGTAACGTGAGGAAGTATTTTTTCAGAGAGGGTTGTGGATGCATGGAACAGCCTCCCTGAGGAGGTTGTGGAGTCAAGAACAGTGGGGAAATTCAAGAATGCATGGGACAGACATAAGGCAGTCCTAGTGGGGGGTAGGAGGAAGTAGGCTGCTGGTTAACTAGGATCTGCAGCTTATCTGTTAGGTAGGAAAATGGGCAGACTAGGTGGGCCAAGCGGTCCTTATCTGCCATCAAATTCTATGTTTCTATGTTTCTATGTATCAGGTTCTAAACACAAGAAGTCTACACAGACTAGTTCCATGGGGGCGCTGGAAGTAATATTAACAAGGGGGGGCAGCCCTCTGAGGCAGGGCTTTTCTTTGCAGGCAGCGACTACAAGTCTTTACATGGTGCTCAACATCGACCCCCATTTGAGGCCAGTAGAAGCGAGATCGTACCAGGTCAAGGGTTCTGTCAATACTGAGGTGCCCCATGTGATTGTGGAGGGACCTCAGTACCAGATCTTTAAAGGCCGTGGGCAGGACCAATTGTTGCTTGTCTACTTTGCCACTATGATCTACTGTCTCTCTCTATACAACAACTGATTGAGCAACTTCAATCTGGGGCCTTCTTTAAACAATAAAGCAGTTCGCAAGTCAGTGGAACGTAACTTAGACACATCTTTCCCCACACGCAGGGCATCAAGGTGTGGCTGAATCATAGGATCTTGGGATTGAGCCCACTGAATGCTGTCATTGTCAAACTGAGGTAGTGCACTAATATCTAGAGCAGAGAAGTAGCAATAAGCAGCTGGTATGCAGGTGTCAGAAGGGCCCAAGCAATCTACTAAACAGTCCACTGTGTCCGCAGACATCTATTCATCTCTATCAAACTTTTGGCATAATACTCATATGTCAGGTTCAGACACCCTGACCCAATCACTCTTGGAAGTGGGTCTTCATGATAGGGCATCAGCATCAGTATGGTTCAGGCCCGGTCTGTATTCGACAGCATAATCATGGGTTTATAATGCAGAAAGCCACCGGGGCGCAGTGGTGTCTAACTTAGCTGAAGTCTGTACATAGGTCAATGGGTTATTGTCAGTCTTCACCAATATCTTTGCCCCACAGAGGTATTCATGAAACTGATCAATGATGGCCCATCACTCCAACTTATGCACAGGGTAGTTTTGTTCGTATGGGGTCAAGCTTCTACTTGTGAAAGCTACTGGTCTCAGGCCATCCTCATGGTCTTGATACAGCACTGCTCTTAGACCCTGCAGACTAGCGCTGGTATGCAGCACATAGGGTTTGCATAGGCGAGGATGGGGGAGTGGGTGAGATGGTATATGATCTCATGGAAGGCTGCTTCACAGCTGGGCGTCCAGCGAGGCCTGAAGAGTTCACCTGGGCAGAAGTATACTTTTTTTGGTTCTTTAATGGACCCTTTTTTGTATGTACGATTGGTTGGAGGGTAACCCTGGGTAAGGTTCAAGAGTGGGCGAATCACCTTGGAATAGTCTTTTATGAACCTGCTGTAGTAGCCACAGAACCCCGGAAACGCGTAGTTCTTTCCAGATTATGGGACTGAAGCAGAGTAGTGCTTCAACCTTACTGGGATCAGTCTCTATCCTTTGTAGATACTATGTGCCCCACATACTTCACGGAGATTTGGAAAAACTGGCACTTGTCAATGGACAGCTTGAGGCCGAAGTCTTCCACTCGGTCTAGAACTTTAAACAATCAGTTCTCATGCTCCTCTAAGGTGCTCCCAAACACAATGACATTGTCCAAATACACCAGACATTCCAGCAAATGCATATCTCCCACCGCACATTCCATCAGTAGCTGAAAGGTGGCTGGGGTGCCTGATATCCCCTGTGGCATCCTTAGAAATGCATAGAACCCCAATGGACAGATGAAGGCTGTTTTCTCATGGTCTTCCGAGGCCATCGGGATCTGGTAGTATCCGCTATGAATATCCATCACCGAGAACCATTTGCTCCCATTCAAGCAGTCCAGGGCATCTTGTATACGAGGCATAGTGTATTGGTCTGGGATGGTCCGCCGGTTCTGGGTTCGATAATCAACACACATTCTCACAGACCCATTCTTCTAATGCACAACCACAAATAGGAGAAGCGTATGGGCTGATGGATTCTTGTATCACGCCAGCAGTAAGCATTTCCTGCAGGTGTCTTCTCACATCATCTATGTCTGCTGGGGCTAGGCGTCGGGACCTCTCTTGAAATGGCCGTTCATCGTACAGGCGTATGTGATGCTCCACACCCTGGACACATCCCACATCCCATTTCTTCAATGAAAACATTTGGTCTCTCTAGGCAAGTCTCTTGCTAATTCTAGCCTTCCATTCAGCTAGCAACCGGGAGTCACCAAAGTCAAACAAATCTGGGGTCACTCTCTCTTTCTCACCGGGGTGCTTGTTGCTGGGCAATACTGCAGTGTCTGCACAGTGTACCATAGCTAGGGTGCACCCTCTGTTCACCCAGATCTCCCGATCTGACACATTGTGAATCTGGACCATCACTCATCATGCATAGGCATGGGCACAAGCAGGCAAGATGCTGGGCTTGACCAATAATCCTTCTGGCAATTTTCCATTGCCTGGTGCATCCAACATCAGTATTTTGTTCTTGACATTTTTCCAGAGGCAGACTTCCCCTTGAATGGTACACTGGGCATTAGGGGCCAGTACCATTGAATCAAGATCCTTCTTTCACACAATCCCTACTGGTTTATCCTGGTCTCCTTCCTTGGGTTTCTTTTGCAAATCATAGGCCCTCTTGATCAGAGCCGGAATTCTCAGGACCCTCCCAGTCAGTCGCCCTTATTTTTGTGACAGAGTTGCGCCAGTCTCCCAAACATATGGGCGTTTGTCCCAATTAACAGGGGGACTCCATCATACATCCCGGTGGGGGGACGCACTAGGGCCAATGTCTCTACTCGCTCCTCTACACCAGTGACAGCTGCAGGAAAAGACAAGCAGAGGTGGACATACCCTAGGTAGGGATAAGACTTGTCGCTCAGACCCCACACATGTAGACCTTCCGGGGATCACAAAGGCACATCAGATAAGTGTTTGTCATACCAGTCCTGGAATACAATGGTCACTTGTGACGTGACCCACTGTCAAGCACAGCTCGAGTATGAATATCATTCATAGTCACCGTAGTCTCCATTGAAGGGCCCACTATTTTGGACCAGTCTGGAGAGGCAGTAGCAGAGGCCTGGATAGACAATTTAGCCACAAAGAAATTTGAGTTAGGGTTCCTCGAAGCCTCACTGTGGTCATTTCAGGCACCCCTTGGCCACTGATTTGCTTTTTCGGAGCTCCCCTTGGAATCTGTTTACTACTCTTTCTAAGTCCTTCTGAGACCAGCATTCTCTTTTCATATGGCCATCCTTTCCACAGTTGTGACAAATGATAGACTCCTGGGTCATCCTGGGAGAGAACATCGTATGAGGAACTAAAGCAGTAGTAAGAGATTGGGGTCTAGTATCTGCTTGCAGTGGTGAGAGTGGTGCAACATGTCTTAACAGTTCCTTTGGAGTGGCAGTCAATCCAGTGATCTCAGCCTTGGAGTCACCCTCGGTAGCGGATGCCTGAGGGTGCACCCCCACCCCATGGCAGTCACATCCTGAAAGGGACCAGAATCTTGTTCCATGGGGGAAACCCTGAAAGAGACACTTGTTTTCAACTCTCAGACTTCCTTCAGTAGCTCGTCTTTCCAATTCTGGGCCAAGGGCAGGAAGTCATTTGTATTCTCAGAGTGCTTGTTAAGTGCCAACTTTTGCCCCTGAGCCTTACTTTGCTGATCACTCTCGGTCACTTGCGTAGCAGCAGCAGATATGGATGCAATTCCCCCACGCGGTCGCCTTTGCTCAACCCCCCGAATTTCTTTCATTAGCTCGTCATAGGAGGGGGGGTGATTCCAGTCGGGTGGCAAGGCGTAACTGAAGCAGTAACAATTCTGAAAACAGAGCATACTTAAGGATCCGGTCCAGCCTAGTTCGATCTAATTCATTTGACGGCAACTACCCCTTTTAAGGCACTTTGTAGCAGCTTTTCAAGCCGAGGTACATACACAGACAATGGCTCCCCTGGGCACTGCTGAGCATTTCTTACTCTCCACCACAGATCCTCATCTGAATCCGGGCTCCCATACACATTTTCCAATGCATCAAGATAGTCCTGTGCAGTTGCTTTGGGGTTATTGGCCTGCTTGGCACAGATGGTAGCCAGGGCAGAACCTCAGAGGCTCTCACTCAACCTCTTTTGTTTGTCTGCTTCTGAGCATTACCATTCAAGTACTAGTGGGGCAACATAGTGTATCCAGGTCTCCCAGTCATCCTCCCCTGTGGGGTGAGGATGGTGCCCGAGAAGATTCTCAGCCTTCGGAAGGAGTAGTGACTAATGGCAGGTACAAATATAGGGGCCAGGATTGGCACTGGCACAGAAGGCAGGCAGTAACAGGTGCTGGAGTGGGAGGGGGTGTTGAGGAAGGAACACCCCCAGGTGGCAGGAATAACTTAGCAAATTTCTCCTCAAAAGTCTCAGATAATGGTGGGAGCTCATCCTCCCCGGGGTCTTTACTGTCTTTTGTTATCACTCTCCAGGCAGCTGGAACCCCTTCTGAGGCAATAGTCTGTGGCACTTTAGAGCTGTCCACGAGGTCACTACACTCTACCAAGGCTATGAAAGTTTGGGCAATCAAATCAGCCTATCAATCCACCACCACAGGGTTTTTTAAACATTCAACTTTGGAGAGTGCTCCCTCTACAGTGTCTTTACTGGTACCCAGGGGAATATCCAGTATAAGTAGAGCATTTTGGGGGTCGATCTCCTGCCCAGTACACCACCCCACCAACTGGTGTACAGCCATTTCTACTGGGTAGCCATTAATCTTTAACATTAATTCGTAATTTTTGGCCACTAGAAGGCACAAAATCCCAGCAGTAAACCTCCAAAATGTAACCCCTAGGTGGCGCTATCCCAAGGGCTACTACCCCTGCCTGCTTGACTAGTAGCAGGTTAAGGGGCCTGAGTTCTGCAACGGGTGCCTCCACCCGGAGGTCAGGGTTGGTAGTGGTCAAGCTAACCTGGGCTAAGCCCTCCGGGACACTGTAACCCCCCCCTCTTTCCTTACTAGTGGCCAGAACAATACACAATAATTACTGTCACAATACCCCTGATAAATCACACAAGTACCCACACTGTTTGTACTTACCACCTGGGCTTTCCTCTGGCCTGGCCCTGGGGACCCCGTGTAAAACAAGGTTATACACAGCAAATAACAGCAGTACAGTACTCTTGCACAAACTGGAACCACAGTCAGGGTAAATGCAAAAAAGAGTTAGATCTGATTTATTTAAGGGGTTTGAACAAGGGAGGGGCGTAATCAGGTTAATTTGCTTAAAGACTCTATCAATCAAACAGTTACGCAAGCACTTCAGGGTTCATAAACAGTCACACACTCTGGGTACCCAGATGGAGAATGGTGGGCTAGCCAAGAACGTTGCAGCTGGTTGGGGCCCTGTGATGGAAGAAAACAACATGCATAACAAACATTATTTGTAATCCGGAGCCGGGGGGATCAGTTCATGAAAAGAAAACAACAAGACAATCAGATGACACAATTTTTGATTAGGCTGTTGTTACAGGGAGCTACCCTGATGATTACTCACTTTACCCAAGACTGGACACAGGCTGGACGAAAATCGAGACAGCAGGTGGTTAATCTGGAGCGCCAGGAGAAGCAGGGCCCATACGATTCGCCGAGGTGTCGTTCCTGTTGAAGCGTGGAGCAGGGGACTGATTCCCAGGCAGGTCTCTCGTCGGTGGCTTTCTCTGTGTAGTGAGGTAGTCTGGCAAGGCCAGCATGGCATGGCCCAGGCCGAATGTAGATGAACATGGATTCAGTCCAGTTAGGCTGGATAAAGCTTCCAGCAAGCAGAACACAGTTCACACAGTGGGGAACCAAATCACGACCCACTTCCAATACACAGCACATTTACATGTAAGGAAATTCTACTGTACCAGGCAAACCGCTCTCCGGTCACGATCGCAAAGTCTCTGCACAAACTGGGGATTCAAAAGCAGCTGGAAATCCTGACAGGCCGATCGCATTCAGCAAATCTTCAGTCTTCTTCCGATATGAGCCTGGTAAAAAATCAGTGGCTTACTTTGTTCTCACAAACTTGGATTTAGTCTGAAATAATTCTTATCTCTCCCTCTCAGGGGCAGCAGGCAGACTTGCAGGCCACAACCCAGGCCTTTCCACAGTTCTCTCACGCCAAACTACTCAGACAGCTGCTTGACTGTCTCAAGCTCTTGCTCATTTAGCTCCCAACAGAGATCTGACTCAAACTGCAGCAAGCCTGGGAATTTCCCCAAGATCCAAAAGGTTCAGTTGGCTGATTCATCTGTCAGTCACAACAGGAGCTCCCCTTTCAGGTGCAAAAAGGAGCCAAAAGCCCAAAACTACAAATCCTACAGATTCTGACTCAGACAGCTCCTGTAGTCCGGCTCCATTTCAGGTCCCACCAGTACTGATTGGTCCAATTCGCAGTCCAGGACCAAGACAGTGGAGATAAACAAAAACAGTCCTTGCTGCAAAGAAGGCAGGTTAGACAAACTACATTTTCATTATCACTCTATATGATTTTCAGCAAATAGTTACATCTTTCAACAGAGCTCCCTCTCAGATTACTTATGACTGCAATCGAGACAGCTCTTAAAGAGACAGTACACAGAGGCGCTACAGGCACTCTCTGACAATCACATTTAAACTGCTAAAAGGCAGGACACCAACCTGGCAGTGAGCATTTAGGCAAACTCAAGGAATACTTTTCAGGAACCCCCATTTGTAGGGGGGGTTACACTAGTCACAACCATCATTTATTTAAACATTAATTGCAATCACTTTTCGTGATTAAACCTTTCAAGAAATTTTCTTTAAGCATTTGTTAACAGTAATAATGAGGTAGAAACTATTTAGACATTCCCACAGATACCTCTCACCAAAATTTTAAAATAAGTTTCTCTGTGTACAAAACCCAGACCACTCACTCACACATGCACACACACATTCTCTCTCACCAACCTTTCGAAACATATTTTATCATGATCCTAAAATGTTAACAGTATAGCACTTTTTCTTTCCAAATTTAAGAGCTTGATTTGAATAAACTGAATTAGAGTCACCATATCAGCTCCGTAGAACAATTGTCCTGGTGCATTCCATAAGTTTCAGTCCAAGAGGCCTAGGTTGCAGGGCCCCCCACCTGGAGGGAAATAATACGCTGGATCTGGCTTAGTGGTCACTTCTCCAAAGGAATCACAGTCCAGAAGGTAGTACTTGGTCTGAGTCCCAGTTACATCCTGGACCATAGTGAAATGCTTGAATATAATTAGTCTAGACCAGGTCCCTGTGCGGCACATTGACTGTGCCTGCTGGAACAACTGTTAAAATAGGGCACTTCCTCCTTCTGGATGGTTCTTCAACCTCTCCAACTGTTCCTTGAAAATCCAGTCCTCCCGCATCTCCTCAATAATGTCCCAAATTCATTCTGGCACATATAGATAGTTCAGATTGGGATATTCTACCCGCAGCCTCCTGCGAACCCACCTTTCGGCCTGACTCCACTCAGGCAGGTCCCTCACGCTGGTTCTCCTGACTTGTCCCATTGGTAGCCATACCCCCGTCGATATTTTAGGTTCAATGGATCATTTGGGTTTAACCCATCCATCCGGGTCTGGAGAGTCTTAGCCTGGACCGGGAGCTGTGGGGTGGTATCTCCAAAGGTGGTAAATGGGCGGTGGTAGGGCCTAGGGATTGCCATGACCGCCATATGGTCCTGGAACTTTCTGCCAACATATTTTTCCTCATCCAATTCCCTTAGGTCTATTGGATCACCAACCCTTCCTCTGGCTAACACTGGTGCGGGCCCAGGCTCTGTGCCACGCTCTATGGATTTAATTTTGCACTTTGCTCCTGAGACAGGCTCCGATTTGCTGGATAAAGCCTATGGACTACCGCTGGAAAGAAGCCATGGTGAGGGTCCCCTGAGCCCTGGAAGACTCCCAACCGGTTGTCTGAGACCCTGCCCCTCCCTCTGCCAGTGGGATAACTGGTAGCTGGTGGTGGAGAGCTGGGCAGATGGCTGTGCTCCCCGTCACCTTTGTCCCTCTCTGGTGCAACTGAAGCCTCCTCTTCAACAGCCTCCACTATCACATCCCGGGATTCGCTTCGGGTCTCATCCACCTGGACACGGGTGCTCTCTCCCAGGGAAAGTCTCTCAAACCCTTCTGAATCCCCACTGGCTGGTGACCATGGGATAAATAAGCTGGTGGTGGAACTGGGAGCATACATCCCCCTACATGGGACTGGCAGACTGCCTATACAATAGGGGCATATAGGCAACCTGGTCACTGCCTCCCCCATAAATTCACACCTCATGCAGTGTTCATGTCCTTTGCATTTTCCCCCAGCTTTCCAGAGTCAGGAGAGAAGTGAGGCAGGAACTGTAGCCAAGGGTTCCTCCTGAGGGGTTGCTTCAGGTCTCTCTGCATCTCCCCTTGCCACCAGTTGCTGCCAATCCATGGTGGATGCCTGTGCTTGATTTTCCCCCTCCCAGTTCCACCCTCACAAGGAGCTCAAAGCTCTTTTGCTCCAGATATGTGCAGCCCAGTTCACTTGCCTGCTCTGATAATGTGGTCAGGAAACAGTCGCTTTTGCGCTCCTCTCACTATCGTTGTTTCCTTCTAGCATTATTCTCCAATCAGGACCCTGTCTGGGGTCATGTGACTAGCAAGTCACACGTGCACATCACACTAGCAGGCTAGGCTTAATGTCTGCTCCAGGCCTACCCCACAGCAATTCTGCACCGCACCACAGGGCCCAACCAGGTCAGGAAACCTGGCACTGCTGCAGACCACAACGCTCAGGACACAGTGGAGATTTTGGGGTTTGGGGAACATCTCGGATGAGCCCCCACGGTGTAACCCCCTCCTTTCCTGCCCCATCTAGGGGCATAACTTTTCTCTCACAGATGTTCTAGGCGGAAAAGGAGAAGCACTCCTAAGCACTAACATTCGAGACCTTTCACACAATAAAAAGCAGGGATTACAGTTGTCTCCTACCTGCACTGCATCTTCATAGCTGTGCACTTTACCTTCCCTCTCTCGCTCAACATTTGATCTCCTCCCCAAGCTGTCCACTGGACCGAGACCTCCCTCTGCATCTTCGGAGGTCTCAGAAGCCCTTGCAGCCGCAACCAGGCTGGATTGGAACATTCTGCCCCTGGAATGCAACACATGGACAATTAATTAGACTGCAAATACAGAGGAAAACAAGGATTTCATTTCATTTACCTCACCCCTACAGTGAAATGAGGCACAAACCATTATATCTCCCCAAACTGGCTTTTATCTTTCACTTGCATGACAAATGATTCCAGCGATATAGGGGTCACCATTCTTCATTAAAAATAAATAAGCAGCTCCATGGGGCTTTTAACTTTTTACAATTCTGGCTGGACAAGATAAACAGCAGAAACCCACGGATTCAACAGACACAAGCAAGGATTCTCCTCTGCCAACCATCTCTCTCTCAGGTGCTCTACCCGAGACTCACTGGAACACAGATCCCTGCAATCTCCTGGCTTATAATGGATCTGGTAAGCCAACCTTCACTTTCTTTCCTTATGGGTCCCTTCCAATTTGGCACTGGTTGTCCCCCCCCCCCTTACACTGGCACGGTAAAGTGATCGGCCTTCCCCACCTGGATGCTGGCCCGAGCCACAAGGGCATCTAGGAATTTTCCTGATGACCCATGCCGTGACCCACCTTCAACGGCTGGTACCATTCCCGGTGCTGAGGCCACACCTGCCACAGTCACTTGGCTCTAGCTCAGCACCCCATGGCCTCAATTTACTCCAGGGATTCTGTAGTACTTACTTCCTTGGGGGTCCTTGCCAGGCCCACATTCCTGCTTTATCTCCTAGGCTTGCATTAAGCTCAAGCACGGGGACAACCCTCCAAGGTCTGCCATTTCTTTGGCCTGCGACCCGCCTGAACCTTAGTGTAGCAGCACCCCAGGACTGGTTCCTCCAAACAGGCCCCCTGTTTTGGGTGAAAGGCTCCCTCAACCCCCCCCCAGGCCGCCCTGCCACATCGGGTATGAGGGGAACACCTGCCACCTGCTCCCCTCCTGGGAGGGCCCTGCCACGCCCCTCCCAGCCCTGGCAACCTGGGATATCACACAACGGGCTTCCCACGGGCTCCTTTCTCTATGGGCTTGCTAAAGCCTCCTACAACCCTAGCCCCCAATGACCTGGACACCTATGCCCCCACAGAGCTACATACCCACACTCCTCATTGACCACAACGCGTGAGAAGCCGCCCTGACTGCACTCTTTTTGTGGGGTTTACCCACTGGCCCTCCTGGACCACCGAGTTCTCTCACGTGCCCATCTTATCTGTTCCTGATGGTACTCTTCCAGCCTCCCCCCTGCAGCCCCAGGCCTAATGCCCGAGCTGGAAAGGCCCCACTACTTCCTTTCAGTCCCCTTATATACCATTTCCTTACTCTCTGCTGCCATCTTGAGGCATCCAGAGCAATATCCTCCAGAGCACTAAAGCCATTTCCCAGCTCGGGGATGCCTAACTGTGGGAATATAAGCCTGGCATTTACAGGGGGCTTACATTAGTAAGTCCCTCATCAAATTGGGTGACACCCATTAAAGGAAAGCTGGTTCAGTGATTCTTTGAGACTTGTTTATCTAGGTCCTTAGCTTGGTACTAACCTGGCTACCACATGAGCATTGGATGTGTGAGCTGCACCATCCAATATATCTATGTGGAATCACCTAAGAATTTTAAACACATTTGGCTTAGGGACAGGATGTAAGCCTCCAGTCCTCTTGTATTCTCTCCAGAATTCATGGCCGCCACTCCACCTGAGGTTTGGTGATGCAAGATGATGATTACTGAGGCATATATCATCTGGCCTTTAATAGAAGCTTGCCTTCTTGATAGCAGAGTTGGCCCTTATAGGATCTGGGGGGGGGGGGATAACATGGTAATTTAGGGTCTGAAAGAACTGCACACAGTCACACACTCTGGGAACCCAGTTGGAACAAAGGAGGGGGGGCTAGCCTAATTCATTGCCTGGGGTAGGCCGGCATTGCAGCTGGTCAGGGCCCTGTGATGGAAAGAAGAAGCATGCACAACCACACACAATTTGTAATCCGGAGCCGGGAGGATCAGTTTGTGACAATCAGACAAAACAACTAAATCAGATGACACACTTTGATTGAGCTGTTGTTGCAGGGAGCTACCCTGGTGTTCACTCACGCTACCCAGTACAGGACACAGGATGGACGAAATGTAGACTTTAGGATGACTTGCTGGTTTGCCAGGAGAAGCAGGGCCCACACGAATCACCAAGATGTTGTTCCTGTTCGAGGTGTCAAACAGGAGGCTGATCCCCGGGCAGGTCTCTTGTCGATGGTTTTCTCTGCATTGCGAGTAGCTGGCTGGGCCAAGTTGTCAGGTCCCAGGCCAGGTGAACAGTTCAGATTCAGTCTGGTAAATGCTAGATGCAGCTTCCAGCAAGCGTGACACAATTAGGCAATGGGGAACCAAATTACGATCCACTAACAGCACTCAGCACAATTATAGTAAAAGAAAAGTAATACCACAGTTCGGATGACAGTCCGGTTGCAATCCCAGCTTCCTAAGCAAAACTGTGATCTCTGTGGTGATTCAGATGTCCTGACAGGCCGATTGTGTGGAGCAAATCTTGGGGCTTCTTCAGGCAAAGATACAGTTACAAATCGGCAGCTTTTGTCACAACTGGTTCGGATATAGTCCGGTTATTTAAGCACTCTTTAAGGATCCCTTTCGAGGGACAGCAGGCAGACAGGCCAAACTCAGCTTTTCCACCAGTTTCACGCACAACTATGCAGGTGCAGCTGCTTGAATCACTCGAGCTGTTCACTCTCTCAACTCCAAACTCAGACTGACTCTGCTGCAGGCAACACTGGGAATTCCTTTTAATCCAAAAAGGGTTCGGTTGGTGGATTCATCTATCTGTCAAAGCAAGGGCTCCCCCTCCAGGTCCATTTAGGCCCCAAAGTGAAAAAATACAATTCCTACAGAAATTAACTCCCACAACACCCCTGGGGACATATTCCATTTTAGGGTCCCCAAAAGGTACTGATTGGTGCAATACAGAAATGTACATGCTGCAAAGAAAGGCAGGTTAGACAAACCATAATTTCATTATTATTAGAGCAGCTAATCATCAAACAATTACAAATTCTAACAGAGCTCCCTTTGTACAATTAGCAATGGAAGAATGGAATAATATTACTGCAGCTCGGGCGGGACTCGAGCGTGGAAACACTCGGCCCCTACCCAGAATAATTATACACTACAAAAATAATGTCTCTTAACGAGACAGGCATGGAGGTTAATAGGCACTTGCATGCAAGCACTTTTAAACCTGTAAAGACACAGAACGTCAGCCTGGCAGTGGGCATTAGGCAAGCCCAGGAAGATATTTTAGCAACCCTCATTTGTAGGGGGTTACAAAGGTAAGTCCAGACATGTTTGTTCTTGCCAAGGGGATCACAGGGTAGCCTGGATAGTAGAGTGGATGGGGGGTCCTTATAAACTAATACATGTCTGCAAAGCAAACTTATTAATCCCTGCTTATGAAAGGGGGCAGATCAGAGGAACTCTAAAGTGCATGCATGATTGCCTGATTGAATCAGTTACAGAGCTAATCAACCAAATTACGTCCCTCCCTTGTTCATTCCCCCTGAATAAATCAGATCTAATTCTTTTTGCATTTACCCTAACTGTGGTTCCATTTTGTACTAGAAGCACTGTACTGTTGTTACCTGCTGTGTCTAACCTTAATTTACAGGGGGTCTCCAGGGTCGGACTGGTGGAACCAGCCCTGGTGGTAAGTTCAAACAAAGTGGGGATTTGTATGCTGATTAGGGGTTATTGTACCTGTGTATGCTGTTCGTTGTTTAGGCCACTAGAAGGGAAAGGGGCCGGGTCACAGTGTCCCGGAGGGCTGTACCCAGGTCAGCTACACTACCGCTAACCCTGTCTTCTGGGTGGAGGCACCCGTTTTCAGTAACCAGGCCCTTTAACCTGCAGTTAGTCATGCAAGCAGGAGTAGTAGCCCTTGGGATAGCGCCACCTTGGGGTCACACCTTGAAGGCCTTTACTGTCTTCATATTCACTGTCTCCACTTGTAGGCTGTTTCATTGGTTTACCTCCCTCTGGCTGAAGCAGTACCTCCAAATATTACCCCTAAATGTACCATCTCCAAGCTTCAGGGCTGTTCCACACATCCTGCTGGAGTATACCAGGTCTAACATCTCCAACTGTTTAATACTCTCGATACCACTGAGTATAAGGAAGATTGATCATGACCCCCTCAGTCTGCTTTTCTCCAGGGTCAGCATGCTAGGGGCCGCAAGTCTCTCATCAAGGTTTTTGTCCCCCATGCCTCTGATAATTTTGGTGTCTCAGTATTGTACCCTCTTCCCTGCCTCATGTTCTTTGCATGCTAAGGAGCCCAGGACTGCATGCAGTACTCCAGGTGGGTCATGACCAGGGTCTTGTAAAGCACCAAAATTACTTCCCCTGCTATGCTGGTCACCTCACTTTTTAATGCATCTGAGCATTCTTCACACCTCTTTGACAGTGGCCATGCACTGCTTGTCACACTTTAGCCGCTTGTCATACCCGTTTTTTGTCCTCCACTGCAGCAAAAGAAGCCCTACTTAGTGTGTGTAGGTCCTCCCCAAGCATAGCATTGCATTTGGCTACACTGAATCTAAGATTCCAAGAGTCCGACCAGTTTTCCAACTTGTTCAGAGCCCGAAGCTGAAGTGGTAGTGTACCGTGAAATGCTGGTGTGTCCTGCTTGACTGGCCAGCAGAATCTTTGGTTACTGTGATGGCTGTGAATAAAAGAAAATTTTTCAGCATTTGGCAACCAACATGATTCTTCCCACTGGGAGTGTGCCTCCTGTTTTGCTTCCATAAGGATTCAGCAATAGCCCCACAAAACTCATCTTCCCAGATCAAGGAGCTGACACTCGGAAATCATCCAGTCAGATTCAAACTGCAACTGTGTGCATGCCTCCACCTCTACCCCCTGGCTTCCTGTGACTATTCTGGGTGACTATTAAATATATTCTTTATTCCAAAGAGGTCAGCCACACTTCAGTTTCAATCTGTGTTGCTGCAGGTTTTTGAATGGTTCTCTGCTCTTTTCTTGATTTGACTCTGTTTTGGTTGGTGTTCGGTTCCAGTACTGCCTCATAACAAGCTTGAATCTTTTTATATGTTATGGCTATATTTTCTCTTTGTGGTGTCATGCTGTATCCTAAAGGCTCCCTTGTCCCTCATGGCCTCCCTGCAGTAAATCCTTTTGGGGATTTAAAAAGTGTACTGAGTGCAATACACCTATACCATCTGCCAATGTCTGAAACATGTAGGCCCTTATCGCACCAAGAATTTGTTATTGCCCCATCTGCTCCAAGATGTTTAACAAATCAGAGAGTCAGGCTAAGAAGTTAGAAGAGTCTCTAGCAAGTAATTCCTCCTTCCTCTGTTCCAGTAAACAAACTGATGGGGGTGAGGGTGATCAGGTTTGGATCTGTTGACATCTGGTAAGCAATGATGCTAAAAGAACCAATCCTCCTCAGTCAAACTGGGTGGAAAGCACTGCAGCTCCAGTGCTGGGCCACTCTGGTTCTGTTTCCTGCATGCAAACCACCAACTTTGATTCTTTGCTCCCACTGGTTCTGGAGGTTCATCTGTCATTGTATATTGAATCCGATTCTGGTTCCTGCTGTCTGGCCCAGCCTCTTGGTTCCTGATCCTCATGGGGCGGCATACCAGTGATACAAATTCTCATAGACCATTCGCTTCCCTAGAGCCTCTCTGTAAGATGGTCCAGTTCAGGTCATCCTTTTTGAGTCTCTCTGTGACCTGCCTTGCTTCTGCTTCTGAATGTGTTTTTTCTCTGTTTCCTAGTGTAAGCCCCCCCTTCCCGCATCTAGGGGTATCCAGTTGGTAAATGTCCTGGGAAGAGGGGCACAGTGCAACCATGAAAACACAGTCCAGAAATAATAACAGGAAAACAGTACCTGGATTCCCATGGGTGGCATAGGTGATGGATTAAGTCCATCGTGGGGGTGCTCTCGGACTGCCAAATGATGTAGGGATGGTGCATGGGTGGGATGATGCAGACCTTCTCCTGCCTGGCTTTGCCAGCTTTGCCCGCAGGCCTTTGTAGACAGTCTTTACCAGGCAGGCCTCTCGACGTCCTCCTTGGTAGTGCAATAGTTCTTGTGGATCACACCCTGGAACACACTGGTGGCTGGCTGTAGAAACAAACTTCTTTTAACAGCAAAACAGTTTCTCCAACAAACGAGGCAAACACCAGTACTGCAGAAACATGGGGTCCCATTTAATAAACAGTTATTAAACAGGAGCAGTCACTCCATGGAGCAAGGGGGTAGGAGGAACTGTGGGGGCACTTCACAGGTAGGCACCTGACATGGGTTCTGCAACAATCTCTTTTGCCAACAGATTGATTTAAAGCTTGCAAACCTTCCCTCGTACCAAAAAGGCTACATTTCTGACAGCAGCATTTAATGTGGACCAAAGCAGGTCTCACTTAGGAGCATTTCAAACTCAGCAGCACTTTCATTTCATATCCCTTCCCTTTACTGTCTTCACCCAGGCACTTGCTTACTTTTCCATTCTCTGAGTCTCAGCAAAACTTAAACTGAGGTAACAGTTATGACAGCGCGAGACGTTTCTACTGTTCCAATCCCATTTCTTATTTTGCTTTTCTTTAACTTGCTACACCAGGGGTTACCTTAAAATGCAGGAAGCTGCTTTTAAAACGGTAAGCAAATTCTCTTACTGAGGGGGTCTCACACTTCCTCAACGGTGTTGCTTTTAGCATGAAAACGAGCCACCAAAGACTTCCGGATACCTAATCACTGATGCCACGTGCTAACCTGTTCTTCCCAAGGCATTCTGAATATTTCTGGACCTACAGAGACCCAGGGCACAGTCTGCTCATGCAGAGATTCCACTTTCTGTACTACCTTCACCCAGGGGACTGCTTGCTGTGCCACACAGAGCACTCAGATGGCCTGCCACCCTGCTGGGGTCCCAGTCAACAATTCCTCACATAGATCCTTTCCTGCCTCCACAGACTGCACCCCTGAGAGCCCCAAACACTGTAGCAGTCACCAGCCAGGGGAAATGGGATACAGCTGCCACCACTATAGTAGTCCAGGCTGCCACCTCTGGATCGCATCCCAGGCCCCAGCTGCTATAACAGGCCTGCCCACAGAAACACTACTGGATCAACAGGGTGCACTCACCCACAGGCGAGATTTCTACCAAAACAGGGCTCCCATCAGTGCTTACCCTACCATGGTGCCAGAGATCACTTGGCAGGCCTCCACTCTTCAGCTTCTCATGGGTTCTGGCTCCCAACAGCACTTGCAGGACCCAGGCTTGTTGCTCCACTGCTCCCCTCACACTTACTGCCCGAACCACCACACTTCTCCATATGCGGGTCTTTGAGGGAGGAGGGTTGGGGTGGCAAGTGGCCCACCCCAGCCCTGCCACGGCCCTAGGGCCAATCTTGCAGGCCCGAACCCCCAACTCTCTCTCCTCTCCTCTTCTTCTAGCCCCCAGAAAAAAATCTCTCTCAACTCTAATATCTCTCGTGTTTATACCATCCAGGATGGGTCCCATCTGGTGTTAGCAGACAGGCCCACATCCCAGACATACCGGCACCACTAGCTCTTCCCGCCTAGCTACACCTAGCAACCGAAGTTAACTAGTAAGCTCCAAGATGGTGTGTACGCTTCCTCCCATTGAAAACGTTCAACTCCTGGTGAACGCCAACCAGGCCATACCACCGACCCCCCCCTCCCCAGAGGAGAGATATGCGCATCTCTCCCTTCCCCCAAGGGTCAAAGCACCAAACTGGTTACACCACCAAAACAGTGGGAATACATGAAGTTTGAACTGGACCTTAATTAATCTACACTTTAACACCTTAATCGGGGCATACTGGTGACCCACCCGCTGGTTCTCAAGGTCGCCGGCCAGGTACTTCAGTGGGGGCGTCCCTCCCCCCAGTAACACTATAACCTTCTGACGCTAATTTAACTTCTATCTAAACTAATGGAAAAGTTTAGATAGAAGTAGAAGTAGGGATAGGTACTTAAGATGCACGCCCCAACTACTGAAGCACCCCAAAACATTGATAAGACTGTATTTGTTTACCCTCCACCCCCTGTAACTGATGTGGAGCTTTTGCAAAAGAGTCTGTGACTCAAAGGATTGTAATTCTGATTGTTTATTTATTTATTTATTAAATTTTGGTGACCGGGTAGGCCCACTGAGCCCCGAAGGTCCCTTTTTCAGGGGCGACCCGGGATAACAATACAAGTTATAAGAATGAACAAGGACATAAGGAACATTTGAGGCATTGTGAGTTACATCATTAGGTGGTTACAGTAAAGAAAAATAGTGGATACAGGCATGGTTACAGGCATGGTAAAAGAAAAGCAGTGGATACAGGCATGGCTTACAGGCACGGTAAAAGAAAAGCAGTGGATGCAGGCATGGGTACAGGCATGGTTATCATCATGACATGTAAGCAATTGGTAGTACTTTGCATATAGTTTATTCAGGGTTACACGTGGCCTCTGGCGAGCAGTCTGTATAAGGCAGGTAGTAGGAAGGTTAAGCTAGGAGATGGGAGTTGGAGAGGAGGGGAGTACCTTACGAGCTTTAAGTGCCATGACAGTGGCATGCGCTTGAGGTCAGCAGATGGGATTTAAGCCTGGTGCGGAAGTTCATGAGTGAGGAGGAGGCCTGGACCTGGGGAGGGAGCTTGTTCCATTGGCAGGCTGCTTGGGAGGAAAAGGATCTTCCGCCAGCGTTTGTCCTTACCCTAGGGACTTCTAATAGCATTCTATCTGAGGTCCTTAATAAAATTCAATAAATAAATAAATTAAAAACAATAACACAGTTTGTGAGCTCTTTCATTTTCTACAAACAAGAATATTTATACTGCTACAGAAATGCATAGCACTTTGAAACACATTGCTTTTTTTTTTGCAACAGGTCTATGGCAATTAGCTAACCATTCACCCGCAGATTCACACATAACTTTCAACTGACCATACTCACCCCACTCATACCAGCCATACATACATACCTTCCATCCTACATTAAAATGACATTACTGTAACATGTAGTCACTCAGAAACATCCTATAAAGTCGCTAAGCTGGTACAAACAATTTTAGCAAATTAACTCCACTTTCTTTTTTTTTTCGTTTGTAGTTTTTCCTCCTGAGCCCTGGCAGGCGGCTACGGCCCTCTAATTGGAGGGACACTCTCTCCGGTCCTCACTGCTCCTGTGGTAGGCGGCCCCCCCTGGTAGTTTCCCCCCAGATTGCCCCCCCCCATGGCAGGGCCAGGAGGAGGTTGCTGGCTTCTCCCCCACTCCTGGAGCCCTAATCCAGAGTCCCTCACGGGAGCAGTGGACCATCATCGAGCCTACCAGGCTAACTTTTCCCATTTTCACCTGGTCCCCCTCCCTGCCAACACAATGACGTCAGCTTCGAGCCTCCTGAACCATACTGCCCTCCAGCCACTGCCAGAGGGCAGTCAGTGAGTGGGACAACTAGTCCCCCTTCCCTCAAGAGAGTAGAGCAGTCCTCCAGATGCCCAATCCTCTCCCCCCCACTGACCCCCTGGTGGCCCAGGCTCGTTTCCGAACCCAGGTTGCCGGCATGGTGCGAGGTGTGGTGTCCAGTGCCTCAACCCTCAGCGCCACCGGGCCAGCCCCGATTAACCCCACTTTCATAGAAGCATCTATTGAAACTCACCTAAATAAAATATCCCCATACTGTTACGTAGGGCCCAACTTATACCCACACATCATCAAAAGTGCAAAATTAAGACAATTAAATATGCACTAAATCAACAGTGCATAAACAGTGATTCAACTACACATTTTTTTTTTCAAACGGTATTTTCCCCAAAAGCGCATTGTGCATTGTGTCCCTGAAGTCGAGCTGCATTTTCAGTTCAAATATGTGGAGTGCTGAATGTTCATAGGGCAGACCACCCCCATACCTGGGCCCTAGGTAAATGAGTGGCATCTCCCACAATGTGGTCTCTGCGCCACAACGTCCATTTGTGCACCATCCTCCACCACAGTCAGAAACAAGGCACATGCTGTCACAGAAAAGGGTGTGAAAATGTTCCAGTCCATGCTCCATTTTGTTTGCGTAATCAAATAGTCCAGCAAAGGGGGACTTCCACAGCTTGTCCAGCACCCAATTTTTAGTCCACCATGGCTAGGGCACCCCAAAATTGACATCCCAGATGAGTCCCCATGTTGTAAGCCCCCCCTTCCCCACCTCTAACGGTATCCAGATTGTAAATATCCTGGGGAGGGGGGCACTGTATGACAACAAAAACACGGTCCAGAAATAATAACAGGAAAACAGTATCTGGATTCCCATGAGTGGTGTAAGTGATGTATTAGCTCCATCAGGGGATGCCCTCAGACCACCAAATGATGCAGGTATAGTGCACTGGTGGGATGATGCAGACCTTTACCTGCCTGGCCTTGGGGAAATGGGGTAGAGCTGCCAATACTACACCCTCAACAGTCCAGGCTGCCACCTCTGGACCACACCCCAGGCCCCATCTGCCAGAGCAGACCTACCCACAGAAACACTACTGGATCAACAGGGTGCACTCACCCACAGGCGAGATTTCTACCAAAACAGAGCCCCCATCAGTGCTTACCCTACCATGGTGTCAGAGAACACATGGCAGGCCTCCAGTCTTCAGCTTCTCATGGGCTCCGGCTCCCAACAGCACTTATAGGACCCATGCTTGTTGCTCCAATGCTCCCCTCACACTTACTGCCCAAACTGCCACACTTCTCCATACATGGGTCTTCAAGGGAGGAGGCCTGGGGTGTCAAGCAGCCCACTCCAACCCTGCCATGGCCCTCTGGCCAAACTTGTGGGCCCAAACCCCCAACTCTTTCTCCTCTTCTCCTAGCCCCCAGAAAAAAATCTCTCTCAACTCTAATGTATCTCCTATTTATACCTTCTGGGATGGCCCCATCTGGTGTTAGCAGGCAGGCCCACATCCCAGACTTACTGACACCACTAGCTCTTCCTACCTAGCTACACCTAGCAACCACAATTAACTAGTAAGCTCCCAGAGGGTACTTACATTTATAAAAAGGAGGTCCTTAACCTTCGTTACAGTTCCCTACCTGGTACTGCTGGTTCTGTTCCACTTCCTAGGCCCTGCAAGGGGTTGATTTGCCTCTTTTAATGTGGTTAGCAAAGGGGAGAGCAGAATTCTACCTTCACTGCATTCTTCTTTTCTCAGAACAAGGCCTTTACAGATTTGCCAACAAACAGTATCTATCCCTGGGGGCACCTCAGATTCCTTTTCGGTTTTGGCACTCTGTATAAAAAGTGGTACTCATGGTCACCTGAATGTAACGCCCCCCTCCCAAATTTGGGGGCTTACCTTAATGCCCATTCTCCCATTTCTGCTCCTGCTGTGGAGTGCCTCCCTATGTCTGTGGGTCCCTGTTTCTGTCACTGCATTGCCGCCATGGCTCCAGGTCCGTAAGGGTGCTCCAGGGTCCCTGGTTTGCCCTACATTGTTTTTGCCCTTCTCCTGGGCCATAAAAGTGCTGTGGAGCTGCTGGCTGTTTTCCATTAAACTTCATGGCCGGCTGGTGAGCTCACACATGTGCCAAGTGTGCCCCGCCTCCTGACCACAATTGCAGTCCTGACATTTGGCTCCTCTGGTGGTCCCAGCCCCTAAAAGGCTGGCAGGGGGGCTGCTGACTTCCGAAAACTGGAGGGAGCCACCAAGTAATTAAATAAAAGTGCAGCGTGTGCTACAGGAGCTGGGCCCAGTGTCATGAATATTATGATCAGGCACATTAATATTCATGAGTGGGTTCAGTCTTTGTACAGGGTCTGCAAGTTATGGGGGTTGCTGCTGATGAAAAGTTGTAAATAAATATGTGTACAGGCAGCACCTTAAAGAACACAAGCGGGGCTACTAAACAAATGGGAGAAAGTGAATAAATGACTGGGATGTCAACATACCAGGGTACACAATCTACAGGAGGGACAGGGAGGGAAGAAGAGGAGGAGGAGGAGTAGCTCTCTATGTAAGGGAAGGGATCAAAGCATCAGAACTAAAGAGTAAACAGGGAGGAGAGGAGGCACTGTGGGTCACCCTGGAGACTGGAAATGGCACCACAATCCGCACAGGGGTTGTATACAGATCCCCGTCTCAGGGGGAGGAAATGGAGAAGGAAATGATAGAAGGCATCCTTAGGATGGCAGAGAAAGGGGAGATATTGCTGATGGGGGCCCTGAATATGCCAGATGTTAACTGGAGCACCTTTGCTGCAGCCACATCCAAGAGCAGGGCCATTCTCGATGCCCTACAGGGGGGCATGCCTCAGACAGCAAGTTTTGGAACCCACTCGGGAGGGAGCAATCTTAGACCTGGTACTCTCAAATGAGGAGGGAGAGAGGATCTCCGATCTTGAAGTGGATAGCCATCTGGGAACAAGCGACCACCAAACAGTGTGGTTCACAATAAACTTAGCTGTAGAGTCAAGCATACCTCTCAACTGTCCCTGATTTTCAGGGACGTCCCTGATTTTGCCTCAAAATTTTACTCTGTCCCTCCTAAAAATTGTCTTTCCATGACCAAACTGTGGGGGGTTATAAACACAAAATAATGTCAAACATTAAAGTTACAGACTTGTTCTTCCTTAGATAATGCATTTTACACCAAGCACTTTATTCTACCAGCTTCCTGAAGGGATATCTCCAATTTTGAAGAAGTGTCCCTGATTTTGGTCCTTTGTCCCTGATTTTTTTAAGCCTTGTCCCTGATTTATGGGGCAGAAGGTTGAGAGGTATGGAGTCAAGCCATACAAAAGTGAAGGTACTGGACTTCAGGAGGGCTGATTTTGTCAAAATGGGAGAGTGCCTCAGAAAAGCACTAGCAACAATGGGGAAACATCAAAACCACCATCACAGAGGCAACAAGCCTTTGTGTGAAGCAAATAAACAAATAAAAATGAAAGAAAAAACTACTATGATTCTCAAAAGAAGTGGCGGGGAAGGTTAGGGAGAAAAAGATAGCATTCAGGAAGTATAAGGAAACACAGAAGGAGCAGAACAGAGAACTGTTCCAGCTAAAGCAGAAGGAAGCAGGGAAGGCAGTCAGAATAGCAAAGGCCCAAACCGAGGAAAAGATAGCCAACTCGGTTAAGAAGTGGGATAAAACCTTTTATAGGTACATTAGGGAGCAAAGAAAGACTAAGGCAGGGATACTGAGGCTGAATAAAGAGGAAGGTGGTTGGACAGAGAGCGACAGTGAAAAAGCAGGGATACTGAACAAATACTTCTGCTCAGTATTCACAATGGAAGAGCAGGGGGAGATAACCTAATCCAGTCAATAGAAGCGCTCTGGATAGGGGGGTTGATATTAGTCCTTTTACAGAAGAAAGGGTTCTGAAAGAACTCTTAAAACTGAAAGTGGATAAAGCAATGGGGCCTCATGGGATTCACCCCAGAATTCTAAAAGAACTAAGGGAAGAACTAGTAACACCACTGGCTACCCTTTTTAATAAATCATGGGAGGATGGTGTGGTACCTGAGGACTGGAGGAGGGCAGAAGTGATTCCCCTTCACAAAAGTGGGAGCAAGACAGAGGCAGGAAACTACAGACCTGTCAGTTTGAGCTCAGTGGGAGGGAAAATGATAGAATCACTTCTGAAGGAAAGAATTGTTGAGTACCTAGAGGCCAGTGGGGCACAGGACCCAAGACAGCATGGAATCACAGCAGGAAGGTCATGTCAGTCAAATCTAATTGATTTCTTTGACTGGGTGACCAAAGTAGTAGACCAGGGAGGGGCTGTGGACATGGCCTACCTAGACTTTAGCAAGGCATTTGACACAGTCCCACAAAAGATTAATAAACAAATTAGCCAGCCTGGGAGTGGGTCCCAGGGTGGTAGCCTGGGTAAAACACTGGCTGGACAACAGGACACAGAGGGTAATAATAAATGGAGTCCACAGTGAAGAAAAGGGGGTTACTAGTGGGGTACCACAGGGTTCAGTACTGGGACTGGTCTTTTTTAATGTCTTTATAAATGACATTGCAGAGGGACTGGAAGGAAAAGTACGTCTCTTTGAAGATGACACAGAAATCTCCAACTGGGCTGATACGCAAGGTGGGGTGGAAAGGATGAAAAGGGGCTTGGCAAGGTTGGAGGAATGGTCACACGTATGGCAGCTTAGATTCAACGCAAAGAAGTGCAAAGTAATGCACCTGGGAAACAAAAACCCAGGGGAAGAGTACACAATGGGGGTTGAGATACTGATAACAAAAATGGAAAGGGACCCTGGGGGTAGTCATATCAGATGACCTAAATGTGGGCCAGCAATGTGAGAAGGCAGTAAGGAGGGCTGGGGGGATACTGGGATGCATAGGGAGAGGCATCACCAGCAGAAGACAGGAAGTTTTTTGCCCTCTGTACAGATAGTTGGTAAGACCACATCTGGAGTACTGTGTACAGTTTTGGAGACCCCATCTCTGCAAAGACATAGACTGGGTGGAGGCTGTCCAGAGGAGGGCAACCAAAATGGTGCAGGGTCTGCACCAGAAGACATATGAAGAAAGACTAAAGGAGCTTAAGATGTACAGCCTCGAGGAAAGGAGGAGAGGGGACATGATAGAAACTTTCAAATACCTCAAGGAATCAACAAAGTCCAAGAGGGTAGCATCTTTTAGAAAAAGAGATGTGCAAGAACAAGGGGTACAATTTGAAGATAGAAGGGACGCTCAGAGGTAATGTGAGGAAGTATTTCTTCACAGAGAGGGTTGTAGATGCATGGAACAGCCTTCCTGAGGAGGTCGTAGAGTCAAAAACAGTGGGGGAATTCAAGAATGCATGAGACAGACATGAGGCTATTCTAGTGGGGGGGTAGAAGGAAGTAGGCTGTTGGTTAACTAGGATCTGCAGCTTATCCATTAGGTAGGGAAATGGGCAAACTAGGTGGGCCAAGCGGTCTTTATCTACCATCAGATTCTATGTTTAAATAAATAAAATATCTTTTATTCTGGCTGCACCAGATTTCATTGGGACTCAGGAAATTATGCCTGTCTGCTGCCTAGGGGTACTTGAATTTGGCAGTAGCGACAGGCTCAGGACTGAAGCATAATGTTTATTTATTTATTTAGTTAGTTAGTTAAACATCAGTTTAGAAACCTTTGAGCCAGAGGCTCATTTACAAAGGTACCTCATCACAAAGAGGACATCAGAACAGTAGTACAAGGGACACAGTACTTACAAACAAAAAAGTTACAGTTCAATTACAATTTTGTTTCAATAGAATACAATCTCCATGAAGAAAAGATAACAAAAGGTTGCAAAACTTATGGTCGGGAGAGCTGGTGGGAGTAGAAGGGAGGAGATAGGGGAGGAGGAATTAGTAGGAAAGGAAGGGGGAGTCATCAGTGAGCATTGTCAAACAAAGTATATATATATATTTTTTTTTTTTTTTTTTACACTAGGCTAGCGGCAGTTGCATTTGCGAGAGCTAAGCAGGAAGTTTCTGAGCCTGGGCTTAAAGCAAGCTAAGGTTAGTGAGTTTGAGACACTGGCAGGGAGGGAGTTATACCAGTGGGGAGCACGGTAGGGGAATGCCCTCTGACCTTGAGAGGTCCTGGCTCTCAGAATAACTAGGGTAGCTCTTGACGAGCTGCGCGTGATCAGGGTCGGTGCAGACCGGCGAATGGAGTTGGATAGGCCTATGGGGGATAGGCCACGCAGGGCTTTAAAGGTGAGCTGGCATGTCTGATACATGAGTTGCTCTTCCAGGTTGAGTAGGGTAGCCAGGGTGTACAGCTCACATGTGTGAGTGAGTCTGGGAGCACCAGTGATAAGTCTGCAGGCCTTATTAACTGTGAGGCGAACCTTTTTGAGGGCAGTCTGATCTGCTGAGCCATAGACCGGAAGGCCATAGTCAATGAGAGACATGACAGAGGAGGTGACAGTTTAAACTGGACAGTGATCTAAAGGGCACAAAAGAAGCTATTGAAGTGTGAGGCAAGTGGGCAAATAAAGTAATTATTCTGGCTGCACCAGGATTTTGTATTTGGGACTGTGTGAATCTTCAAGGGGACTATGTGTATTAGCAGCCATTATAATGCAGCAACAGTCAATCGGAAAGCCAGGATTTTCAGCCAGGACTTGTGGGACTTTTTGCTGGAGGTCATGGGACATTGCAAAGTGCCAATGGGGAATCTGCTGGGACCTAATTTCAGTTGCCAAAACAGGAAGCCTATTGTGCATCGAGTGAAGTTAATGAATATTCATTTCTTGGACCAAGAGACAGGATCAGCCAATCGTTGTGGGAGCAGCAAACAGCTTCAGCTTATAGGAAGCCATAGAGGAGCTCCATAAAAGGCAGTGTTTTTGGGCTGTGCGAGCAGATTCAGCGGGAGCCCCCACAGGGATGGGGGCTCAGGTCCTCAGCTAGAGAAATGGGCCTAGTGATCCAGTGCAAGCCCCTCCACAGGGGCGGGGGCTTTTTCTCCTGCCAAGAGAGAGACGAATGGCTGCCTGAAGCAGAAGTCACTAGCCTTGGGGTTGCCAGAAAATGTCCTCCAGGTCTAGCCAGAGTCTTTCCATGTTGTGAAAACATGGGCCAGTAACCTGATGAAATCAGCTGTGGGAGAGCTGAACCTGCCTCAGCAGTGAGAGTGCTGACAAATCCAGAAACCTTGAAGAAGGAATGCAAGTTCTGCAAGACACCTGAGGGAGTAAATTGCTTTTGCCATGTGCAACTCTGAAAAGTCTTTAAGGGGCAGAGAAGCCCAAAGTCTACGAATAGTGACTGTCTGTCTGTTTGTACCCTGCATTCACAGCAACACTCAGAGGGTGAACATCTGCCAAGTTACCAAGAGGGTCCAGTTCATTGTGTATGTAGCAACCCCTAGACACACCTGGGCTATCCTGGGGCCTTCGGGGTACTCTGCATACACCTCCAAGGGACCCAGCCTAGGTTCTCGCAGTGGTGGCAGTTGTGGCATGGTGCCTCCACCCGGGGTAGTGGCAGGGACTCCTGTGGACAAAGAACAGGTTATCACCCCCCCCCAAGGAAATATGTGAGCTGCCCCTGCAGGGCTTACCCCACAACCACAGTTTTCCACATGATAGCCCCAACCCTCAATAACACTTTTCGAATAACCACAGGAATAATAAATAAATGGCAAACCACAACCCTTTTATTTAGGGGACAACACAAGGAGGGCAAGGTCAATCACCTTGTACTTTCAGATAGGCAGTACTGTCCCAGTAGAACCCCCCCCCCGGTGAACCCAGACTGTCCTTGTACGGTGTGTACCTCACCACTCTAAGATGCAGGTCTAGGGTCTTTTGTTGGGGAAGAGATAACACAGAAACACACTTGTACTTAAGTTTGAGTCTTGCTAACCTGGGCGTCACCTACATCTTGGTTGTGAGGACTTAGCTCCAGACCCTAACTAACTAACCAATAACTTTGCAGAGCCACAGCTCAGGGTACTCACAGTTCTCTTGCTGGTCACTGGAGGGGACTCTCAGCCCGATGAGTTGCCAGATACCTTGGAAGGTCTATGTTTGAGTGTGCACCACTGGTGGACAGCTGGAACTGGGGGAGTTGCGGCGTGATGCTCTACGCCTGCCTGGTCTTTCCAACTTCACCTAAAGGCATTTATAAACAGTGTTCACTCAGGCAGACCTGTTCATCCTTCGGCTCTGGGGCATCAGCTCCTTCAGTCTGGGGTACAAAGCTTAGTGCAGTTCCCCAACCCCTCCTGGATAACGCTACTCATCCCACAGGATATGAGCAGAGCAGTCCGACTTCTATGACTCTCCCCTGGCTGAACTTCCCTGTTCCTGCTCAGTTTATCTCATGGGGGTCTGTGGCTCACTCAAGCTCCAGTTCAGGCAGTCCAGCTGCCTGAGCTTCGATGGGACCCATCTGCATGAAGTCCCACAGGACTGCTATTTCCCCTCCTGCACTCAGCTTAAAGTGTGGGTAGCCAGGGAGCCCACAGCCAGGCAGACTTGATTTTCTAGGGCAGTCTCTCTCCCCCCTGCCACCCTGCTGCTCTTCTGGACTACACCATGCCGACTCTCCCTCCTATCATGCCAGAACCTCTCTTATGTTTCCCTTCAGCAGCTCTGTCCTGATTGGATGTAATTCTCCCTGTGACTACGGAGCATGCTCTCTGCCCCTAGCTGGCCACCATTTTTGTAGTTTTTTCAGGGGGCTGCCATTTCCTACAGGGCTCTTTTACAGTCTGGCCCTGCTTTGTGTAATTTTGCCCTTCCATATGGCTAACACTTCCCCCCTTTCACCGGAGGTCACCTGGTGGCTCATTATGTGGATCCCTGGCTCTCCTGCTCACTCTGTAGCTGGGGATACACTTTGTGTATTCACGGCTGCATGGCCGAATGGAAATGGGAGAGTAGCTCCTTTAAATTGGCAACCTGACGGCCGTGCATGTGCCAGAGGAGCTTGGCCACCATTTTAATTTTCTTTGTGCTGTTCCAGCTTTCAAAACACCTGGACCGCAACCCACCATGTCCCCATGTGCCGGTCGGCGTGAACATTCTGCTAGGTCCTTGGCCCCCCCACTGGAACCCCTTGGGGCCAAGGACAGTGCTAGTGGCAGTGCACCCCACCGAAGAAGGCAGGGCCCAGCAGGCATGACTCCCTCCTGGGATGCCGAGGCACCAGATCAGGACCAGCATCCCTGGCAGGTAAGCCAAGCCCAAATTGGGGGGCTTACACACTCCCCTGTCTGACTGCTTGGCGTCCCGACAAACCACTTAAACATAACCAACCTATTAGCATGCACATTGCTAACTAGACAAATGCTTCCTGTCTATCCCCCACAATAAACATATTTCCATTACATAAACAGTGTTTGTTACAGTAACGTAAAGTGACTGTGCCAGGTAACTACAGATATACACCTACACCTGCCCACCCCATCCATAGGACAACAGATTGGGGGATAGATGACAGAGACCACAGATTTGTGGATGACATGGATGGGAAGGTTGGTGAAATCAGCTAGGGTATCATAGATGAGTCAGACAATGGGTCGGGGTGGTATAACTGACCTCCTAGGCAGGGCGGTGTCAGGTATGGGAATCTCCTCATCAGGTATGGGCCCACCCTCCCGGCTAGGTTCTGCAGTCAATCCTGGGGCCTGCTCCTATAATGCTGCACTACCTTGAATCTGGTCAGGGACTGGGACTGGGTCTGGGCCAGGAGTGGCAGTTACATCAGCAACTGGTGGGTTAGGGCTTGAATCATTTACACTGTCCAGGGCACTGTCCAGATCAGGCCCCAGAATAGGGACAGCAGGCCGGGTTTCTGGAACAAAAGGCATTGCATTAGGGTTCAGTGACTACACAGGGTCTGGAGGGTTTGTACTGGTGGATGGAGCCCAGTTTTGGCAGTATCACTCCCACTGAGATGAGGTTGGGTCCGAATTTGCCCCCTGCGGATACCATGCATAGTCCTCATTCTCACTTTCATCACCAGAACTGCTTGCAGGCCCCTTCTGGGGCTCAGTTGGGCCAGCATCCAAGCTCACTATGTTCTGTTCAAGAGAAGAGAATGAGACAGGATCTTGCTGTCCTCTCTGAGTAACTTGACTGTGCATTACGGGCCATCTTGCAGCTGGAGAGTCCGGACCCAGGGCAGGGTCAGGCATGATCTCCCCTATGGGGAATAAATGGTTCTGGTGCACAGTTTTTTCTAGGCCTCTGCCATGGTTTTGCTTGATCCGATACACAGGCAGGCTAGGCAGCTTTTCGACCACAATGTAACTGTCTGGCACACACCAATCCTGAATCTTGTGTTTGCCCAGAAATCCCAAGTTTTAAAGCAAAACCCAGTCCCCCACTTCCAGCTCTTGACTTTGAACTCTGGTATCATATCTCCTTTTGTTATTCTGATCACTTCGAGCCACCGCTTCAGAAGCTAGCTGGTACGCTGTCTCAAATTGCTCTGTCAGTTGATGGGTGTATTTGAGATAGGACCTGTGGGATGTACCATCAGCGGACACACTGAAACAAAGATCCACTGGCAGCAGGGCTTCATGACCAGGGGGAGCACTGGGGAGCATCATTTTTGGTGCAGCTGTACGCATGTACCAGTTAGCTGACTTTCTGACTCCAGTTCACTTTGTCAGCTGGATCAAGGGTACCCAACATGTTCAACAAAGTTCGGCTGAAACATTCGGGTTGGGGATCCCCTTGGGGATGGCAAGGAGTCTTGTGAGATTTCTGTATACCATAGGAGGACAAAAACTCCTTCACCAGTCTGCTTTCAAAATCCCGGCCCTGGTCAGAATGGATTCTCTTAGGGAGGCCATAGTGCTGTACCAACTGCTGCAAGACATTGACCACGGTGCTAGCCTTTCGATCCTTGGTGGAGAAGGCCTGCACATATCTGGTGTAGTGGTCCGTGATGACCAGGATGTTAGCTGTGTTTTTCCTGTCGGGTTCAAGGGACAGAAAATCCATGTAAACCAAATCCAGGGGCCTGCTGCTACTCATGTTGACCAGGGGGGCAGCCCATTTGGGTATGGTCTTTCTCTGTATGCACCGCAAGCAGCATTTGCAGTGGTTCTCCACATTAGTTTTCATTCTGGGCCAACCAAACCTGGCTCTACACAAATCCAAGGTGCATTCATAGCCCAGGTGACCCATGTCATCATGCAGGGACTTGAGGACGGTACCACGATAATCTTCGGGCAGTACCAGATGAAGCTTAAGAGTGTCCTGGGTGGTCCTTGTCCTGCACTTTTCACAGCAGTATTACATACCGCAGGACTAGCTTTTCCCACTCTCTTGGCATGCGGTGGGCATTGGGTGATGGTTCTGCAGTTGGCAGGTTGACTGCCCTTTCTCGAGAGTCCAAAGGAGGTCTCGTATAACAGAGTCATTTCCCTGCACCTGCTATAGGTCAGCCTTGCTGGGCTGGGGCAGTGAAGAGATATCCAGTCCTGCGAAATTTATATAGGCAAGGGGTATAAACTCTGGTGGGGCCCCCAGCACATCTATGGCTCTGGCAGAGTTCACGACTGAATCAACCAGGGGCCATACCTGGAAACACAACACTTGGATCAGGGCAGGTTCAATTTGAACTGGTAGGTTGAGGGTATTGGCATGTGGACGTCTGGACAAAGCATCAGCATCCAAGTTGGCTCACCCACTCCAATACTCGAGACTGAAGTTGTAGGTGGAGAGGGCAGATAGCCATCGGTGCCCTATAGCATCCAATTTTGCCGTGGTGATAACATACGTCAGGGGGCTGTTGCCCGTTCAGACAGTGAAGGGGACCCCATACAGGTATTCATGGAACTTTTCTGTCACAGCCCGCTTTAATGCCAGGAATTCCAGCTTATGCACTGGGTAATGCCTTTCAGACGGGGGTCAGGAGAAGGCTAGCAAAAGTCACAGGTTGAAACCCTTCGGGATACTCCTGATACAGTACGGCTCCCAAACCATTCAAATTGGCATCAGTGAGAAGGACACAGGGCTTTTTGGGGCCAGGAAAAGCAAGAACAGGGGCCTCCCTGAGCCTCTGATTGATCTCCCTGAATACAGCCTCACACACAGGGGTCCATCAGTCCCCAAACTGATCACCAACGTGTAAGTACCCCTTAGGAGGGTTTGTTACCTTCTTTTTATGGGGGGAGGATAGCCTTTCATCAGATCATTTAGAGCAGGGGTTCTCAAATGGTGAGGCCAGCCTCCCTGGGGAGGCTCCAACCTGTTCCAGAGGAGGCTCAAGCAAGTCTGAAAAAGTACTGTATTTAAATTTTGAGTTTTATATATTTTGTTTGAAAGGATGAAGCAAACTGAAAGAGGATAATAGTAGGTGAAATTTATGTATTTATTTACAAATCATTGACAAGAGAAGGTGAAGGAATCAAGGCTTATTTCAGGTGTACCCGGAGAAGGGTAGGAGTGAATATAATTCAAAAGGTAACTGCAAAGCAGTCAAGCAATACAAAATGAACAATAGTGCAAACAAATATGAAGAATAAATTAATGAGTGGTGGTAATTGATCAATTTGTAGAGTGATGGAAGAAGCCCAAATAAGGGTTGAGCATAGTAGTGTTAAGAGCAATAGTAGGAAGGAGCAAAGTAATCCCTAAGAAGTTGCATAAGAGCGCGGGGGTGGGGGGTATGAAGGCAGGTTATTCCAGATAGAGAGGAAACAGAGAAAGTAGTCTGACCCCATGAAGGTACTGCAACAAGGGGTAACAACGGTTCAAGAATCAAAATAGTGGAGCAAGTAGGCTGGCCTGTGTGTGTGTGGGGGAGGGGTTACAGTAAGCTGAATAACATTTGTTTTATTTGTTAGTCAGATAACACCTTTGAGCACAGGTGCTCTTTTTCAAAGGTTCCACATCAGTGAAAGACAAAGAACTGAATGCGAGCCAAGTACTCAAAGGGGTTTAAATTTATTCATGGTGTACTGTGCAAAGTAGAGTATGTTAATTTTCTTTGGGGAGGCCCAAGATTATTTCAGTTTTTGGGGAGGCTCAAAATCTTTTCCATGGATTTGGGGAGGCTCACTGTGACAAAGTCTAAGAACTGTTGATTTAGAGGGTGCACCACCATCAAGTAGTCCTTCACAAACTGATGGTAGTAGCCGCAAAACCCCAGGAAGGACTGCAGGGCTCGTAAGTGGGTGGGCCTAGGCGACGTGGTGAGGGCTTCCACTTTAGCTGGATCAGTCTGCACACCTTCTGCCGAGATGATGTGCCTGACATACTTCACAGCAGGCTGGCAAAATTGGCACTTGTCAGTGGAGACCTTGAGGCCAAACTCTTCCGACTGATCCAGGACCTTCATCAATTGAGCCTCGTGTTCTTCCAATGTGCGCCCAAAGATAATAAGGTCATCCAGGTAGATGATAACCTCAACCAAATTCATATCCCACACAGCCTTCTCCATCAAGTGCTGCATAGTGCCCAGGGCTCTAGATATTCCCTGGGGCATACACTCGAACTGGTAGAACACCAATGGGCAAATAAACATGGTCTTCTCTTCCTCCACCATGGGGATTTGATAATAGCCACTCCGGAGATCCAACACAGAGAACCACTTGCTCCCAGACAGACTGGCCAATGCATCCTCCACCCAAGGCACAGTGTACTGATTAGGGATGGTCCTTTTATTTAGCGAGCGGTAGTCTATGCACATCCTCACCACTCTGCTCTTCTTCTGGACCACTACAATGGAGGAGGCATAAGGGCTTCGAGACTCAGTGATAACACTGGTGTTCAATAACTCCAGCAGGTGTTGCTGGACATCTTCTATGTCGCCAGGGGCTAACCTCCAAAATCTCACCCTGAAAGGGCGATCATCCTTCAGATGAATCCGATGTTCTTCCCTGGTCACACAACCCATGTCCCACTCATGGAGCGAGAAAACCCTCTGGTGCTAGGCCAACTTCTGACTTAAGCTCCACCTATAACTGTTGGGTATAGCGGAACCCCCATACACAAACAAAGTTGGGTCTATCTCCTCCCCTGGAGTTTCCCTGTGGTTCACTGACATGGCTCCATCACACTGGTAGACGCTTGCCAACACCCAGCCCTTTCTGATGACCACTGGTCTCTTGGATTCATTTTGAACCCTCACTGTAACCCACCTGGCCCGGGAGGTGTCTGGAGGGGGCAGTACCCCTCTCTGTACCAATAGACCTTCCGGTAGACTGCCAGGGGTGGGGCGTCAATGATGAAGGTGGTTCCCTGGGGTTGCTGCTCAAACAGAGCAATGCCCGCAATGTGGCATTCTGCACTGGGTGGTAGGATTAACTCTCCTCCATCCACTCGGCAGACTACACTGACCCAGTGCTCCCCTGCATTGATGGGGTTGCTTGTCACCTTCAAACCCACCCTTCTTACCATGGCCTTTACCAAAGGGTTCACCAGCTCATCTGCCCCACCTTTGTCGGTGCACATCTGCGCCAGTCACCTGAATATATTGGAGTTGGTCCCGATTAGCACAGGGGTGTCCGACATGCCTTTCTGCTCAGGGCAAATCAGGGCTAGGGACTCAATAGTGGGATGTGTTTCAGCCCCCTTGGAGAGGAAAAATATGTGGATCAGGCAGTACCCATCGTCAAGGTAGTCTGAGCTACAATCCCCCACAGGGACAACCCAGACAGGGATAGGAGAGGCAAGTGTTGCAAATGTCGATTATAAAAGGGCCGGTGTATGATGGTGACCTGTGACCCGCTATCCAGCAGGGCAAAACAAGACACTCCTTCAAAATTTCAGCGTTATCCTGGCGGTCATTCAGGCCAAGTGGCACCCCACTGTTGGGTGGAACATGGGATTCTGTCCATTTGGTGGAGCAATGCCATTTTGGGGGCTCAGATAGCTCCATCACCGGTCCCCACTGGAGTTTCCCTGATCCATCCGCCTCTGTTTCCTGGATACCAGCTGGAAATTTTCCGCACCGAGGCAACCTCACTGGTATGGCCATCCTGCCCAGATCTGAAACAGAACCACCCTTCTCTGGGTCCCAAGGGGAAGACAGGGCCTAGGCCTGGGGGCAGCATACTGAAGGGGCTACCGCTGGATGTCGGGCATAACCTCACTCTGAAAAGGCTGGGACTCTATCGCCAGCTGTAAGGCCTTACACTGTTTTTCACCTCTTGGAACTCAGCTCCAGCAGGGGCAAGAGATGTTCCACCCCTCCCTTTCATGTCCTGCACACAATCCCTCAGCTACTTCAGCACATTGCCCCACTCGGAAAAACAAGACTGTCCCAAAGGGTTCAGAACTTCGGGTCACAGGGCAGCACTGGTGACGGTGAGCACTGGCAGTTGGTTGCCGACATTTTCCTGGGCTACTTCCTCCTTCATCTCATCCGATAGCTGCTTGAATGATGGGGGATTTGACTTCCTGTCCTGCAACCAGAGGGAGATCTAAGTCAAGCGGGAGTGCATCGACCCCCAAGTATCTGGTCGAGCCTCTTCTGAGCCACCAATCCTGGGTGGTCTTTCCCAACCTCGGCGATCTTGTGCACCACTGCCTCCACCCAGGTAATGTACTGTGAGAATTTTTCACCATGCTGCTGCATGGTACTCCATAACTGGAACTGTGACACTCTGCCCCCTACTTAATATTATTGTTATAAATTGCGATATAAATATATGGTATGTGAAGGTCTGCTTAGACAAAAAAAGACTGGCTGCTGCAGTGAGTGACCTTTGACCTCAAAAATGTCAGTGTGGCTGAAAGCAGTAGGATGTTATAAACAGACCAGGGAAACCTAATTAAAAGCCTTCCTTCCAGAGGGACAGTTTATTACTTTTATAACCTGCTCCTGCTTTTGAAGTTGGTTCCCATGTATGCATTCTGACATAGCAGGAAGGGAAGTAATTTGGCTGATTCATCTTGGTTTTTTCACCTAGCCAAGAATTAGTGACATGATTGTGGGACTGTGAAGCATCAAAGGGGATGTTTTGATCAAAGACTGTCAGATTTGGGAAATGGCTACTTGCTGATTTTTCACAGTAATAACATACATCCTTGTGGATAATTATGTTAAGAAGAAAAAAGGTAGGAGGATCTAACTGTGACCTCACCAAAAGGGGTGGGGATATGGATTCTGAAATGGGCATGCATCAGAGGGAAACATGGCATATTATTCTGGACTCTGAGAGAGAGACTTAAAGGATACCTAAACAAGCAGTTTTTTAAAACTGCAAACTCCAAAATCTGGCTTCATTGCGAGGTAAAGGAAAGGCTACTGTTTACATTTATGCTAAAACGGCATTTATATATATAACATAAATGCAGTTTCATAGCTTTTGAAAAATGTAAATATCAGCCTTTCACTTACAAAAAACAGCCTTGCCTTCTTCCTAAGATGTCTGCCAACTGTGTTAAGTGATGAGTCATGATGACATCATCAGAGCCAGAGCCAGAGACTAATATAGATTCCTATGGCTAACTAGCTCTTTTTTCCCTCTGTTTTGTATTGTTTTACCAGACTGATCAACACCACATGTTAACATGTGGATTATTTTGATCGGTATACGTTAGGCTATGATTTTGTTCATTTTATTTACTTTAACTTGCTGAAAATGTTTTGCAATCTAGCTGACTTTCTCTTTGGAAAACTGCAGAACAGTACAACCCTTCAAATACTTGATGATCTAGTGGTTATGTGATGCTCTTTTTTTTTTTAACCATGAGAGACACACTATACTGAAACCTTGTTTACAGATGAGGCCTGGCAGCACATTGAAGTTAAGTGACTTGCTCAGGGTCACACAGTGAAGTACCGGTCTAGTCCAATTCCAAAGCTCATGCATTCTTGTTAATCCACAAAAAAAGCTTCTCTTGTATTCTTTTTCCAAGTGAACCCCCTGCACCTAGCCTGGCTTCTGTTGAACACCCCACCATCCATACTGTGTCCTTTGTATTGCCTGGGGCTGCATATGAGCTTGCAGTCTCATAAAGAGAATTATCACACCTCAGACTGTAATCGTATACCTCAGAGAGTCGTGCATACCTACACCGATACAGATCATCAGCTGTCACTGTTAAAAAATACCTCCCAAATCACACTGAAGTCCACTTTTTCAATGTTTGACTTCTGCTCTACAGTAAACATTGAGTGGATCACTACCCTTCTGCACGGCGAAGGCAGTATGTAAAGTTCCCCTGCTGTGTTTTTGTCCCGCCTTATTAACCGACAATTGGGTCTTTGTGGAGGGCAAGCAATAAGCCTCAGGACTCACCAGAAAAACTGCTGTTCATGCCCTCATAAGGGCTGTACTTACAATGGATAACAATATTATTAGCAGGAGAGGCATACTAATGCCTTGAGTGAATACACCAGACTTCCAGTGTCAGTTTACTCCTTTACCTGTGATCTGCAGAACCCCGCAGGACAGTTCCCAGCAGATCTTCTCCAGTACTTTTTAGTGCCCTACTCCACAATGCAAGCTGGTTGGCTACCACCCTTCTAAATCTTGAATGATCTATACACAGCTCCCTCAATACTGTCCTAACAAACGTCAACACCCCCCCCACCTGAGGGTAATCTCCCTACACTGAATTCAAGTAACACTTTAAGTGCAGCCCTGCCATTGAGTATTTGTCATCGCTGGCTGCTCTCATTCATAGTCAGGTAGTGATCATGGTGCTTGCAGCCCTACATTTCAGATCTCACAATGATCTGCCAAACAGCCTCCTTCCTGTCTTCCCCTAACCGGAATATAGCTGTACCCTGCTGGAATGGCCTCTTCAGTCCCTCCCTGGCATTCATTCTTCTCTTCTGCTCCCCACACCAAAAACTGGTGAGCGCACTACCCTTCTGCATCACGAATGTGGTTAGTACAGTCACCCGTGTCATTTTTACATATTAATAATAAACATGATCTTCTGGTAAGCCAGGTTGATAGCAGCAGGGCACAAGGGGAAACTTTGGCATTCTTACCCATACAAGATCTAATCCACCTATAATTAGGCACTATTAAATGACATGCATAATTATGTGCACACCCATCATTTAATAGTGCCTAATCAAAGGTAGCCTAGATCTTTTGAGGATAGGAAAGCCTATAATTCCCTTTGTTCCCTGCTGCTATTAGCCTGACTCACTGGAAAGAGTTGTTTATTTTTGATATGTCAAAAAACCTGGAGACTGTACTACCTACATTTATGATGCACAAGGGTGATGAGCTTACCAGTTTTTGGTGTGGGGAGAAGTAGTGAGAATGAATACCAGAGGGGGACTGAGAAGGGCACTCCTGCAAGGTACTGCTATATTCCAGGAAGGGGGAAGACAGAAGGGGAGAAATATGAGCAGATCACTGTGAGAAATAAGATGTAGGGCTGCCAGCACCATGATCACTTCCTGACCCTATTGTCCTGGCCAACATTCCCCTTCCCATAAAACCAGTTCATGCAATTGTCCAAGGCTGTGTGTGGGTATTAATGTGTGAATTGGCTGCCACTACACATTCAGTCACTTCATGAAAGCACTATATAAATACTGATTCTTCTTATTATTTCCCATGGATAAAGAAGAGAAGACAAAACAAGCATTTTTTTGATTTCCAAGAAAGTATAAACTCTGGCATTGGACTACAGAAGAACTTTGCTACAAACAATGGTGGATCTATGGGGTGGTGAAGGATGTGGCTGTAACCCCCCCCATTGTAAAGTACTCGCTCGCTGCTGCTGCATTTCACTTTGTTGAAGAAGTATGACTTACTGATTGTACAAATGTTTACATTCAAAAATATGGATTACATTTGTAGTTTCAGTCAAAAACATACTAGAAAAGCATAATAGCAGAAAATATAAAGGCTTCATAAAAATGTTAAAAAATGCATATCATGTATGCACACACTCCCAGCACCCCTCCCCCATTGTAGCATCCTGGATCCGACATAACCACTAGACCACCAGGTTATTCAAGATTTGTACAGCACTGTAGTTTGCCAAAGAGAAAGTCGGTTGGATTAAAACACAATTTCAGCATGTTAAAGTAAACAAAATGAACAGAACCATAGCCTAACATGCGTATAGATCTAAATAATGCACATGGTTTTGACAATTTTGGTGAAACAATTCTATACAAAGGGAAAAAAGAACTAGTTAGCACTATAGAGAGCCATATAGCTCTCTGACTTTGGCTCTGATGATGTCATCACTTAACACATTTGGCAGCCATTTCAAGAAGCAGGTAAGGCAGTTTTTTTTGAAATTGGAATGCTAAGTTTACATTTTTCAAATGCTTTGGAACCACATTTAGGTAACATATATAAATGTAGTTTTAGCATTAACAAATTCAGCAGCCTTTCCTTTAGTCCTGTTTGAGGTCAGATTTTGAATAGTTTGTTGTCAAACTGTTGTTTCGGTATCCTTTAATTCTCTGGACTTTAGAATGCACTTAATGGTAACATCTAGATAGGTAAGAACTTTAAAGTATTTGGGGTAGACATATTTGTGTTCTGTAAATTCCCATTTATTTCATGTGACTGTAAGTTAGTGATATAATTGTTCTGTGTTTGATTTTACCTGTTTTACAATTTTTAGTAAACAATATTTTCTTTGAAATTCTGCCTGTGTCTTCTCAGTTTTCTTTTACATGTGATTGCTGAACCTATGTTAAAGTCTGACAGTTGTTAAGGGCTTGAATGTGTTACTAAGCTTGCTAAAAGGTAAGAATATACCTAGGTCTCATATTGAGTTGTAAGGGTACATTTTGGGAACCTGGCTGGGTGCCACTGGGTGAAAGATTATACTGCATTTCCCTGAAGAGAATATATATCTGAGCTTGTTAACCGGTTATGCTATCATAAGGTTCACATTTTGACCCCCAGGACTCGAGTCTAGTAGGTGATTCAGACCCAAAACAGACAAGGGGGCTACCTTTTCTGTGCCCTGTTCACACTATTGCGCTTCGAGGTTGGCACTGTGGGAGCAGAGGGCCTGACCTGTGGAGTGCGTTTGTGACCGGAGCAAGATGGCCTCTCTCTTCCTGACCACTTCAAAAGCACGTCTCAGAATGTCCAAATGGTCATCTGGGGTACAAGTGGGCTGACTTGCCCATAGGGACCGAATTACATCCAACGCCATACCCCTTAAACTTTCTATAACCCGCTTGCACATTTCCTCCTCAGAACACCTCCAGACCTTGATCATTTGGGCAGCCTGCTTATCCAGGATTGAAAATCATCCTTTCCAGCAGGTGTGGGGACTGCCCCCGAGAAGGTGCAAAGTCACTTGTACTCTTTGTACCGTGCCACCACAGAGGGGGCCGGTCTCCCCGGCAACATCATAGGGAGAAACCCACCCTTCAGGGACATGGCCTGAAGATCCCTCAGGGACTTCCCTTCATTAGCAAGCAGGGACCCCAGCCTAGCTTCAAAACTCCTTTTGTCCTCAGTCGGGGGGGAATGGATTTCCCGGTTGTGAACTAGTGGCCATCCCCTTCTTCAGCAATACCCAGGTCTCTTTGGACTTATCTAGAGTCACCCCAGGGGGTACATCCAAGAGGCCAAAGTCCTTGCATGTTTCCATTATTAGGTCCCTACACCCCTTACTAAGGTCCGTGGTCACCCTTTGAATTTTCAGCACCTCACAGTCAGGCAGAGCCCCTTCTAAGGTTTCAAAAATAAACTCCTTCATCTGTCCTACCATCATGTTACTTACTGAAGTATCTTCTGGTGGTCAAGGGCCTCAAACCACACAAATCCTCTACCTCCTGAAATGCTGTTTTGCTTGTCCCCACCAAAGAAAGAAAAAGGGAAAAAGAAACAAACAAAACACAAGGGGGGGATACCAAAATCTTTAAACTGTAATTTCTGGGAGAACCTTTAGGGGGCACTAATCCCAGTGGTGCCTCCACTTGTAACAACCCCTAGACTTACCTGGGATGACCCAGGGCCTTCAGGGTACTCTGCATGCACCTCTGAGGGGCACAGCCTAGGTTGTCGCAGTGGTGGCAGTTGTGGCATGGTGCCTCCACCCGGGGTAGTGGCAGGGACTCCTGTGCACAAAGAACAGGTTACCATCCCCCCAAGAAATAAGTGAGCTGCCCCTGCAAGGCTTTCTCCACAACCACAGTTTTCCCCACAGTAGCCCCACCCCTCAATAACACTTTTTGAAAAACCACAGGGACAATAAATAAATGGCAAACCACAGCCCTTTTATTTAGGGGACAACACAAGGAGGGCAAGGTCAATCACCTCGTACTTTCAGATAGGCAGTACTGTCCCAGTAGAAACCCCTCTTCCTCCCCTTGGGTGCACCCAGATTGTCCTTGTACGATGGGTACCTCACGGCTCTACAATGCAGGCCTGGGGTCTTTCATTGGGGTCCAAATAACACAGAAACACACTTGTACTTAAGTTCGAGTCTTTCCAACCTGGATGTCACCTTCATCTTGGTTGTGAGGCCTAGCCCCAGACCCTAACTAACTAACCAATAACTCCCCAGAGCCGCAGCTCTGGGTACTCACAGTTCCCCTGTTGGTCACTGGATGGGGCTCTCAGCCCGATGAGTTGCCAGATACCTCGGAGGGTCTCCATTTGATGGTGCACCACTGGTGGACAGCCGGAACTGGGGGAGCTGAGGCGTGATGATCTTCACCTGCCTGGTCTTTCCAACTTCACCTAAAGGCCTTTATAAACAGTGTTCACTCAGGCAGGCCTGTTCATCCTTCTGCTCGGGGATGTCGGCTCCTTCAGTCTGGGGAACAAAGCATAGCACGGTTCCCCAACCCCTCCTGGATAACGCTACCTATCCCACAGGACATGGGCAGGACCGACTTCTAGGTCTCTCCCCTGGCTGAACTTCCCTGTTCCTTCTCAGTTTATCCCATGGGGGTCAATGGCTTACTCAAGCTCAGCAACCCACTGTACTTTCCAGTTCAGTCAGTTCAGCTGCCTGAGCTTTGATGGGACCCGTGTGCATGAAGTCCCACAGGATTGCTATTTCCCCTCCTGCACTCAGCTTAAAGTGCGGGTAGCCAGGGAGCCCACAGCCAGGCAGACTCGATATTCTAGGGCAGTTTCTCTCCCTCTCCTGCCACCCTGCTGCTCCTCTGGACTACACCACTCTGACTCTCCCTCTTTTCATGCCAGAACCTCTCTTATATTTCCCTTCAGCAGCCCTGTCCTGATTGGCTATAATCCCCCATGTGACTATGGAGCATGCTTTCTGCCCCTAGCTGGCCACCATTTTTGTTCTTTTTTCAGGGGGGCTGCTATTTTTGCCTCCCACAGGGCTCTTTCATTATCCAGCCCTGTTTCATGTAGTTGTCCCCCCTTTCACCTGAGGTCACCCGGTTGCTCAATATGTGGATCCCCAGCTCTTCTGCTCACTCTAGAGGTGGGGAAACACTTTGTGTATTCATGGCCGCACAGCTGAACGGAAATGGGAGTGCAGCTCTTTTAAATTGGCAACCTGACCACCGCACATGTGCCAGAGGAGCAAGGACACCATTTTAAATTTCTTTGTGTGGTCCTGGCTTCCAAAATACCGGAACTGCAACCCACCAGGTCCCCATGCGTCGGTCAGCGCAAACATTCTGTTAGGTCCTCGGCCCCCCTCTTACTGCAACCCCTCTGGCCGAGGACAGTGCTAGTGGTAGTGCACCCTGCCGGAGGAGGCAGGACCCAGCAGGTGCGACGCGGGATGCCAAGGCATCAGATTGGGACCGGCGTCCCTGGCAGGTAAGCCATGCCCAAATGGGGGGGGGGCTTATATGTATAAATGTGCCTGATTTGAAAGTGCCTACAAGACTGGAAGAAGAGTACTCGGAGTCGGGGCTCTTCCTAACTTTGACTGGGAGGTCCAGTATTTTTGTACGTGGAAGCTGCAAGTGCCAGTATGTATCACAAAGGACTGCATGTGTATTGTTTAAGCTTAGAGAGCTACAGAAACCGTTTGCTGCCAAGTGCAAGTTTTAATGTTAAAAGAGCCTAGAGAGTTACCGTAAACAGATTATTGCCAAGAGCAAGTGTTTGTGTCAAAAGAATGTGCTGAATGCATAAAGGTTCTGGATGTAGACTTGGAGAGCATAAACGTGTTGAATGTAAAAAGACTAAGTTACTCAGACCGGCTGGTCTGAGTAAAAGAGTAATTTCAGCCTTGAAGAGGGGCCCAGATTTTTGAAAGTTAAAGTGTTAATTTCCACCTGCAAAATTCGAAAGACCTTGGCAGTCAGTATTTGGAGCTGGCTGTCAGCTTTGCCAGCATTTTAGTCTTCAGGGATAGAGCCCGCCTGCTGAAAGCACTTGATCCTGACTTGTCTTAGCCTATGAAGACGTCTAACTCTAAGTAATGCAGGGCCAGCCCTGCACCACCGGAAGACACTTGTAAATAGTTTCAAAGTGTTAAATCTTTCCAAGCATAATCAAGAGGTGCTTAAGAATGCACCTTAAAGATAATCTCTTTAATTCCTTAAGGGCCCCAACTAGCCAGCCAACGTACAGCTGCACAGTCCATCAGGCCTGCACCATTTTTTTTTTTTTACTTTTTATTTTTGCATTTTATGATGATACAGCTAACAGTTTCACATAAAAAATAGGAGCAGAAGGCATGTAAGCCTCCGCTTTACTTGTACAGAATTTTACAAGATTTTATTTAAAGACTAAAAGTTATATTCCAGGCAATGCGGAAGTCGCCAGTACAATTGTTAGGAGTATAGGTCAAACTGTTCCTGCTGTAGAGCAATTACCCTCTCACCTCCTCTCTATAAATAAGATCTCTGAAGCCAGGAAGTCAGTTCCCTTGAAGAACTTACTAGGGGGGTGGCTGAATAAACAGAGTATAACTAAATATCCTAATTACCAGAAGGCCTGGTCCCAATTAAGTTGATGAAGTTACCCACAGACCTACGCAAGCATGGCAATCTGCTCTGTGAGTTCAGAGTATTAAATAGGCAGTATAACAGTTCACAAATTGAGGGGTGTCAAATACATCAACATTCAACATTTACAGTTTCCTCTTACAAAACTTGCTGAAAGGTATTAATAACTAGAGTACAAACATGATGTCAGGATTACTTTAGCCACAAAAATCACCACAACCTTAGTTATAGATTAATAAATGTCCAAGATTAGTCCTTTATCTTGAAATAAAATGATACATTCTATTTATTAAAGAAAAGTGAAGCAAGTCCACCACAGGTTATAGTATTAGGGCCGTTAAGTCCACCGTTTGAATTCTGTGTCCCTTACGTCTGAAAGATAGCTGTCATCCTTCTTCATCTGAGGAATGGGCCGTTGGTTGTAAAGAATCGATCAACTTCTCTGCAAAGTGTGAAGCTGCCTCTGGGTCAACAAAGATGTGCACCTTGCAGGCATGTTTAATGAGAAGGAGGGCCGGGTAATTAAGCCTTGCCTGTATCCCGTTTTGCAGCAGCAGCTTTTTGGTCACCTGTAGCTCCTTTTTCCAGGATTGCGTCTGGGCGGCAAGGTCTGGAAAAAAGGAGATACAATTCCCTTCCCAGTTTATCTCCCCTCTAGAGTGAGCCACCTTGAGTAGGGCAATTCGTGCCTCAGGCATTGAGAGAGAGTAGCAATTGCAGTGTGCGGCTGCCATTGAGAGTCACCACGTGGTCTAGGCTGTTGAGGAATAGTGAATGTCTTCACTATCTGTATGCTGGAATCAGGAGGTAGCAATTGTAAGTCTAAGAAGATCATTTTGTTTACTGCTGCTTGTAGGTCTGATGCTCCTGAACATTTAGAGGGAAAGTCCACGATACGTATATTGGCTTGTCTCTGCTGATTTTCCAGGGTTTCAAGTTCTGCCTTCACAAGATGCATATCTCTTACTGTAGCCGCGTTGTATTCCTGCTGCCATTCCGATTCTGCCTTAATATCTTTAATTGCTGCTACATTCTCCTGAGTGGTACGATCTTTCTCTAGGAGCTTGGATTCCACTGCTGCCAAGCGTTTATTTGTCTCGTCTCCTGTCTCGTGAATTTTTTTTAACATCGCTGAGATTTGCGATGCAGAAAGTTCAGGTATCACCAGATCTTTAGAAGTGCCAGGCCCCGAGGCAAGAGTAGGGGTGACCATCGACAAGTAGACGTCCAGGCTGTGAGGCTGTTTTTTTAGATCCTTTTTTGGGCTCATGCTATTACTTAGTGCTTCCGATTCTTGCAGATGCAAAAAATTAACAGCTCTAATGGGTTTTAAAGGTTATTTATGTTGTTTTGATTCTGTAGCCAAGCCAACTCCGTTTTCAAGCTGCCACCATGATGGAGTTCCACAGCGCGCCCCCCCCCCCCCAGGCCTACCGCATTTTAAGAACTTTAATTACTGGGTACCCAGGTTGTGTGGGATTGCGGGGTCTTACACTAGATGGGGAAACTGGTACCAGTGTGGGCACTAAGGATAAGTGTAAAGGCTAATGTATCAGCTAGCTAGATAGTCAGGGACCTGACTATATTAGAGGCTGATGGGGAAATGTGATTGAAATCTAATTTAAAATGTAACTTGATTATTGTGATTATTGCAAACCAAACCAATCAAAACTAATCTAAATTAATTGAAAGGCTTTAGCCTGTGGTTCTATAGGGGGGGATATAGCTCCTCCCCCATCTCCCTTATAAGCCTCCAGGTAATGCCCGCTCTGTTTAGAGCAAGTCGCACTCGCTGGCGTGTGCTGCTGGTCGCAGCTGCTCCTTCTCTTTTTTTTTTTTTTTCCCCTGGCTCTCTGGTCTTTGCCCTTCCTCCTCTCTCCTTGCTGTGCTTCTTTTCTTTTGCCTTTCTAGACCCTTCTTGTACACTCCCATTAGCTCTGCTGCTTTGCCCTTGTGCTGTTTCCTGTTGCTTCCCAGCTTTTATTTTGCCCTTTCTCTGTTTCTCCAGCCCCTGCCCACCTTGTTTTCTTTTCCTCTGCCCCCCACCCTTCCATTTGCCTTTTCTGTTGTACCTCCTTTTCTTTTTGGGCTCTCCTCCCGGCAGCTGCTTGCTCCTGCTGTGCTGCGCTCGTTCCTCCCCAGCTGCTGCATCCCACTCCCCTGCTCTCTGCTTCCTCCTGCATCAATCTCCTGATATCCTGCTCACTCTCTGCCGCTTGCCTCTTCCTTCCAGCAGCTGTTTGCTCTATGCAGATGCGCAATCCACCATGTTTCCTGCAGCTCAATCCCCATGCAGTTCGCTTCCACCGTACTTCCTCCTGCTCCCTGGGTCGGGAACACTCTTCGCAACATCACGTTTCCAGACGCTGCTACCATCATCTTGCCTTCTCCACGCCCTCTCTCTTGCTTCTGTGATGGGGACTTTGGAATTTTTTCCTGCTGCAGTAGTCCTAGAACTAAAACATTACTGCCACAGTGCTGTCATAGGAATAAAAAGCTCTAGTCGCCCTATGGTCTGCAGACACCATTGTTCAAATTGGGGGGCCTCAATCTAAACAACCACTGCTGGTGGCAAGAGTTTGTGATCTGGGTCCTTACATGAGCTGAGCATGATCATCTATCCCAGACTCAGTTAAAATCACCCCACTAATGAATAGGATGGTGGAGTTCAATTATAAACCCATGCTGGCCAAAATAGAAATGCATTTGAAGTCTGGTAAGAGCTTATCTTACCCTTATGGGGACTATATGGGACTATAGCCAAGCAATTAAACTGTCAGCCATACAGATACTCTACCTCCTGGCAAATCTTCTGCTATCTATCCCTGACTGTTTTCCAAAGGTGGACAAACTAGTTAAGGGCCTGCTTTGGCAAGGGAACGGGTTATCAGACATGTCTGGGCCAGCAAATATGGTTACCCCCAGGAAAAGATATATATATATATATATATGGGATATGACATGGCCTGACTGAAGATATCATATTTATCTTCACTAGAGGCCAGTGATATCATGATATCTCACGAGTGGCGAAGCCAGTAGAACCTATCTTGATGTCACTGGCCTCGGTGAAGATAAATATGATATCTTCAGTCAGGCCATGTCATGTTCTGTTTATACAATGTATGTTTTGCCCCCCCAACACAACCCACCACATACTCCTCTCAGTGCAATGGCCACATAAAGGTGATGGCTCTAGCAATACAACTCCTCTTACAGGAATGCTGGCAAAACAACAGATGTCATTTGTTGTTTAAAAACATTTCTGATGGAGCTTGCTATTTATGGTTATTTTTAAAAAGACTTATCTGGTTTATCCTGCCATGCCCCCCCAACACAGCCCCCATGCCCCATCCCCACCCCCAAGACAACAAATGACATAAGGTATTCAAATATCTGGTTGATCCTGTCGGTTTAAAGTTATTTAAAAAAAAATTATCTGGTTGATCCTGCCATTATTTTTGATGAAATTCATATTTTAAATGCTTACCTGCTTGATTCTGCCACTCTGAGCACTTTCACTTTATGTGTAAATGTAGCGTGGTCGAGCGCTATTCTCACTGATGAGCGTTATATTCTGTGAGGTTTTCTAGTAGTTGAAAAAGTCAGAAAATGCTGTGCTTTATGCATAGCTTAGTGTTTATTCACTGAACTAAAGCTGCCAACTGCACACAGACTGAAGCGAGTGAATTCGCAGCTTTGGAACAGTAGAGTGAGCGCGGCGTCATTGCTGAACACTCGCGCTTCCTCTACTGTTCAAAAACATAAGTTCACTCGCTTCGAATGCATCGACACTTTGTTCGAGCTAACTAAACTGTGCATAAAAGCACTACCCTGACTTTCAACTAAAAACCTCAGAAAATATAGTGTGCTCATCGGTGAAATAGCTCGACACCTACATTACACAGAAAGTAAGTACTCAGAGTGGCAGGATCAACAGATAACATTTGAAATATGCATTGCTTCTAAAATAATGGCAGGATCAACCAGATAATTTCATAGATGATTGACAGCTGCGTGGGGGGGTGTGCTGCATGGGAAGGGGGTGTTGGGGTAGAGAGACAGCCACGGGCAGTAGACAGCAACAGGAAATTATTTCAGTTTCATTGTAATGATGTATAGGAACGTGAAGATAAATGTATGACATATAGGAATATGAAGATAACAATGTTATTTTCACTGGCCAGCTCAGATATAATTTTGTACACTCTTATTTATCCCAAAACATACATTGTATAAATATATATATATATACTGTATGTCTATATATCTATCTATATATATATATATATATATATATATAGCTTTAGAGAAATATTATGAAATACTCAGTCATCAGTAGACTACCTTTATAAAACACAGTCCTGCCATTCCTTTAACTGCGGCTGTGCGCTGGATGGACAATTGTTTTCAATGGATCCCGTTATCCACTCCATACCTGCTCGACCTTCAGAGCCCTGCATCGTATTCAGTCCTTCCCACCTGCAGTACTCTCGTGGGGAATTCTCCCCCTCCAGATTTTCTCGTTTCAGTTGCTGTTCCCTGGGACTACTCGGATCACTAAGGGGCACTCATACTGCAGACACTGTTCCTACCAGCTATTTATATTTATTACAGCTTTGGCTTCCTAGCTCCTATATTTAGCCTGGCATTGTCCTTATGCATATTCCCCTGCCTGTCATTTTATGCTCGCTTCAGTCATTGACTTCCATCTATGTACCTGCACCCTGCAGATTATTCATGCTCCACATTTAACCACTAGATGGCTCCACCACTCCTCCGATTGCATAGTCTCAGTCAAGCCCACGGGAAGAGTCTAACACCCTACCAATTGTCTTACTTCCAGTCTTCGCTATGGCACACCTTGAGCCGTCTTTCCTTGGCCCATTCACCTGGATCCCAAGCAACAGTATTTCATTGTCAAGTCTAAAGTCCCTTCATGCTGAATTTTGAGGATGCCACCTTCCCTTGCTACTCTCCCGTGTGCTGACATCTCCACAGGCTGTTCGCATAGTGTCCCCACTCGATTCCTCAGCTGTCTGGATCAGAGGATCTCTACAGTTATCAGCTGGTTTTCATAGGTAATCATTATGACGTCCGTTTGCAACATGCCACATTTCGGCAGGTAATATGTCTCCCATGTTTGTTCTCCAGAATACTGCGGCCTGTCCATTTTCCCCAGTTTATCTGCCTGCTCTACTTGGTTACTTCTTGCCTGCACAGCCTGACTACCCCAGGGCTCTCAGACTTACCTGATCTGCAGTATTTCCATCAGTCTGTTCCATGGTTTTATCCCTGTAACACCCATCAGAACTGTACTCTTCAGCCATTCCCATGGGCTATCCATTCCATAGAGTCATGATTCCCCTGCTCTGCAAGTTTCTGGTCAGCGCAGTGATCTCTACAATGCAGCTTAATTCCAGGGATACTCCACTTTTCTTCTTTGCTACCAGCAGCTCTTCGACAGCCAGGATATTTATTTGTGTTTCAGGCATTCGCCCTGCAGCTCTAGGATTGGACATCCTCCATATGTGATATCCATACATGATGAGGCCCATTGCTCCCTCGGATCCATTCTGCAGTTTACCCTTCCTACTGCCATCCTTATTCGACAGTCTACCAGCCGATATTGCAACTGGCTAGTTCCCCTCTTTTCCAGATGGACCTACGTGGAAGTTCCACCTCTCTTAGTCCCCCAGGCTGACCTACATGGAGGTCCAGCCTTTCTTGCTAGCCTACGTGGAGGCCTAGCTCGATATTCCCTATCTCTGCAATTCTTTAGGCTGACCTACGTGGAGGTCCAGCTGGTCCTGCTAGCCTACACAGAGGCCTAGCTTGACTCTTGTTCCCCCGTTCCCTTAGGCTGACCTAGGTGGAAGTTCAGCCGGTCTGTTAGCCTACGTGGAGGGTAGCCAACTCGCATTTATACTCTCCTCTTCAGGCTGACCTATGTGGAGGCTCAGTCAGTCCTGCAAGCCTATGTGGAAGCCTAGCTCGAGTCTCATGCACCATTCATATCTCTGGCTGACCCACGTGGAGGTCCAGCCATTACTGCTAGCCCACACGGGGGCTTAGTATCATTCTATAGCTGCTGTCCTCTAACAGACCCGTGTTTGCTTGCTCATCCGAGCATGCATTCATCTTAGCAGCTGACTGTCAGATCCTCTCAGCTGAAGATCCTACTTCTGCTTCATATTCAAAGATTACAAGGACATTAATCATCTTCTGCCTTGCAAAGACTTAGCAGTTCGTTTATCATATCAGTTCCCTGAAACAACGTTTCTCATTCTAACTCCAGGATTGTTCACTTCTCTTACTCCAGCCATTTCTAGATGTGATTCCACACCCTGCTCCTGACAATGGACAGAACGTGCTCTATGAAACATACTCAACCTATACACCTATGGATTTGGACTAGGATTCGTTCACTGGAAGTGCTACTGGCTTTCATCATGGACACTTCTCATCAATTTTTCAACTACATAGTTCAACTAGCATTCACCTCAAGATCTACTCTTCAATCAAGACTCAAGATGTGGATTATTCAAGGGCTTATTCCTTTAGTTTATTAGGATTACTCTCCTTTAGTATGCCCAGAGGATGGGTAGGTCAGAAGTCATGGGTCCTCGGAGATTTTCCCCAAGGGGGTTTTTCCTCTCATGCATGCTACTAGCCACACTTTCCGGAGTTGGAGGAGGTAATCTTCTAGCTATTACTTTTCTTTTGGGCCTTCCATTCCATCCTCAACTAAACATCTGGCCCAAGGTAGGATACAGAGAAAGGCCAAAACATCAAGTTCTACCAGCTATTATAACTCATGCTATTCAAGTATCTAAGCACCAATCATATCCCTTCAGTTTCTATGTACTACAACCACTGACCTGTGTCCATATCCAATGCTAACGTACCTAAGTGCTAACCTTACCATCCAGCTTCCACATCCTGCAAGCACTGTCCTATGTACTGTTCTAGCCCTAATGTTCTAAGCACCAACCATGCCATTCAGTTCTAAGTACATCAAGCACTGAGCTATGTACCACACATAGAACTGTAAATAGCATAACCTCTAATCCTGCTTCACCCTTTCTAACCCTCCCCATGTAAATAAACTTGTTTGTTTTTGCAGATACCTGTGTCGTGAGCATATAATTAGTAGTAAGTCATTAAATGTAAAAGTGGATAAATGTGGCATTTTATCTGTTGGGTCATACTTGGGTTGGCTCTAAGGTAATGTGGGTGGATGTAGCTTCCCGGAGGGCTGCATTAGCTAAAGTTAAACCCCCTTAAAGGTAAACTCTGGGTGGAGGTACTGCGCAATGTACTATCTTGGGAACAAATCAGTTTAAAGGTAATTTTTGGGAACCCAGGCCCATCAACCTACATCCTGGGTAGTAGGCAGGGGTAGTAGCCCTTGGAGTAGTGCTGCAAAGGGGTTACATGAGCGTTTCAGAAACACCCCCATTCCTTGTTCTTGCAACAATTTTTCACCCTTCTTTATTTACAAAGACAAGAAGGCACATACAGTATGTTGTAACCCCCTTAGCATAAAAGTGAGAAATCAGATGGCATTACCAAATATATTATTACTGCAGGTATTATAAACACGAGTAAACTGCTATTGCTGAAAAAATGACATGGTGGCTAACAACTGCTACTGCTTTAATCTGTCACAGCCACTAATCAGAAGTCACTTTCAAGCACAGTTTATAGCCTGGTACTTTATTTAATAAAACAAAATCTTTGCTTGCTAATTATTTCTGATTCTCTATCCATACTGGTCGAATGCAGTTATCAGTAATTTTTGACCAGGAAGGCACACTAACTGGGCACATTAAGTTGTGATAGCTTGTATCCAGATGCATCCTGGGGGAATGGGTTATATGGGCCTTTTTTATTGGCAGGGGAATGTTGGCTACGACAGCAGGATAACTCTCCTACTCCTTCTGCAGGGGGCTCTGTCCACTTCCTGTCAGGGAGAGAGAGAGGGAGAGGGAGAGATGTCTGCTGGCATGGAAGAGACTGCTCTGGCATCCCGGGTGGTGGAGCTAACTTCCCCACACACCAGGAGTCTTGAGGAAGCTCCTGTTACTACAGAGAATGATGAGCAGGTCGTGCTACCACAGCTGGGTACTATGACTGAAGTCTTGATGAGCAAGGACATAGACACAGATTGGTCTGGGTGTACTGACTGTGCACTAGCCCCCAAGTATGAGATGGGATGTACTGACCTGAGGAATATGTCCAGTGAGTCTCCAGGAGCTCTACCTGTGAAGTCTGATACAAAGTTTCCAGATCTGCCTGTTATGGAGATAAGTGAAGTTTCGAGAGTATCTCAGGCTGCCACAGAGGTTGCATTGACTGTTGTTGTGCCACTACTGGAGGGTCCGAGTGAGAAGTAGCATTTGGAGTTGGAGCTGCAAAAGAAGAAGTCTGCCCTGTTATGTTTAATCATGGAGGAGGAGGAATGCTGCCTAACTGAAAAGGCTTGTTTGAGGTCCCAGTTGCTAACATCAGAGACTAAGGTACTTTTAAATTCTAATAGAATGGCATCTATTGAAATGATTGAGAATTCTCCTGCTATTCTTCTGAACTTAGAATTTGATTGTGTCCTCAGGTGTGGCTTCAACTGATGTGCCAAACAGCCAGCTGAGACACAGATCAGAGGAGCTGCGGATGATGTTGCCATGGCCACTTGTACTCAAGCTGACAGTGAGCAGTTTCATGCAGATTCTGTTTGCTACACAACTCCTGTAACTGAAAAAATGGACTCTGCTAGCCTCTTCTGTATGGGGACTGCAACTGTTGTGGCTGCACATTTAAAACAGGGGACAGTAAGTCCTCCTTGAAGAAGCACACACAAAATTGTTTCCTGAGTGCATTGCCAGGAAACTGAGAGCTGCTGGCTGGGAGAGATCTGAAGAAGGGACTGGACAGAACCCTGGCTTATCACTATTCACTGTGGCCCAGCCCTTATCTCTATGCCTTTGACTGTGAACCCTGATGGCTCCATTGCTCAGGTTAACTCCCCAGTAGCTTACTTGGACCCTGACTCCCAGCAGGACATGCAGCAAGGATCTCCATATTGTTCTCCTAGTTCCCCCAGGGTTACTTTGCAGCAGGAAGTAAATGTGGCCCAACAAGCTGTGTCCTAGGATTCTTTTTATTTAGTATGTTTTTTGTCACGGTCGCACGAGGCTCAGCCCCCGCTTCTCACCTGACCCTTTCTTCATCACCAGGATCCGCTAAGGGCTATGGCGATACCCCCTGGCTTGCCCCCCAGGGTGGGGCTGCTCAGGCAAGAATGGGACCCCCACAATGCTGGTACAAGTGTGCCAGTAGGGAGCGCCCACCAGCATTGCCTCCTTGACTTGCCCCCCTGGGCGGGGCATAGGGGCCAGGCTCCCCTGTCACAGATGCTGGTATTCGGTAGCCAGGAGATATAGCGGTGGCAATCAGGGCTGGAAGACTAGAGTGTCATGAAGGGTGACTGCAGCGATTTTTTTTACTGAGAGACCCCGGCACGGGGGGGCGGGGAGAGAGTGGCATGCAATGATGTAGGGCACTTGTCATGCACCAACATCTGGCACATCCCCCACAGCATCTCCAGCACTGGTGGCTGCTGGCCCCTGGTCTCCACCCTAGGTCAATCTTGTGCAGGATACGCAGCCCCCTTCCTTTCAGAGAAGGAGAGCTATCCCTAGGACACTCAATCCTTCTTCCCCCGGCTGGCCCTCCGACTCCATTCCTGAACCTGGGTTGTCGATGTCGTAAGCGGAAATACAACTGCTGCACTGGTGGGCCAGCTGTCATGTCCTAGAATAATACTTCACAGCCTTTTGTTCTGTAAGTCCTCGACTCCTTTCAGTTTGCACAGGATACTGTACTTTTCAAACAGAAAGCAGATGAGATTGCCTCAGTACTTGAAATCCCCTAGGCCTTGTGGTGGCTGATGTGTTGCAACACCCTGCTAAAGCTAAGCCTCTACCCACTACTAATACTATAGTGCAGAAGCTGGTGAAGAAGTTAAGTTTTATAGCTCACACAGGTCAAAGAATGATTTCATACCAGCAACTAAGTGCTCTACCAAGAAACTCCCGTTCTGAGGTAGAGGGAGAACCCTGCAATGCTGGTTCACTTAAACTAGGAGCATCTAAGTCAGATTCATGTCTTCTTCCCCAAGAGAAGAAATACTCTGATTATTTTAAAGTCATAAGCAGAACCTGCCCACAGGAGAAATGCGGTTTGTATCCATTACTAGGGTGGTTTGGATGAAGTTCCTGACTGGGTGCTCATTGCGAAGACCCTATTAAAAGCAGAGGTGGGCTTCTTCACTTCTGAAATATGCACCCTGATTTACTACATGGGAAACACCTATTATGATGTGAGCATTAAGACACCCTCCAGTCTTGTACATTTCTGGAAGAAATATGCAATGCTTAAAGACACCCCTGTTTGGTCTCCGTTTTCTATGGTACCATTAACTAAACCAACTGTTAAAACAATTGCAGTTCTGTTAAAAAATTATGAGGTCAGTATTGTGAACATTTTGTTCTGGCTTAAACAGCGGTGTACAGTACTGGGGAACCTGGAACCTCCACATTATGGGGGTATCCTCTGGGATAAATTCCTTGGGTTATTGCCGGTGGTAGAAGCCCTCATTCTACAAGAAGTGGTGGTTTAATGAAGCTAAGTACTCTCATAATGTATATCCCATGGAGTTCTACCTGGTACAGATATGTATGAAATGCTTTTTCACTACTGAAGACAAATGAACTGAAGCACACTAAACTCTGTAATCTATTGCATGTGATCCTAGATTCTTTCTTATTGTTTTCTTTTTTCTGTATTGTATGCTGTGATATGTCTCATCATTTTAGACCCTTACATGTAACCAAGATAAATATCCTGTGTACTGTGATGTGTTTTTTTAGTATGTCTCTCTTTTTATTATTGTATGAAAATCAATAAAAACATCATAAAAAAATATTAAGATTTTGACTTCTAGATTGACCTGTGTGGCCCTGCTCCTGACAGACACCTCTCAGGCCTGTGGAATCCCCGGCCACAGGATTCAGAATAACATCCATGTCCTCCCAGAAGTAGTGGAACTGGGAAATCGAGATGAGCTATTGTCTTTCTCCTGGCCCTTGAACAGGAGAAGGACTTTGACTGCATATCACATACTTAACTCTTTCACATTTTGTGGTATTATGGTATTCCGGAAAATTTGTGGTATGGGTTCAGCCCTTGTACACTTCGGCTTTTGTGCTTCCCACTTTAAATGGGTGGCTGGGGCTTGTGTCTCTATTTCAAGAAGGGTGAAGCGAGGTTGCCCCCTTAGATCATTGTTGTATGTTTAGCTTTAGATCTTTTTATTGGGAAAATTAAGACGTTACATGCACTTTAATGTATTACAACTTAGAATAATTTGACTTTTCCTCCTGTTTTGGCATACATAGATGACGTATTTTTATTGAGCCAAGACTCAGACTCCATACCATAAATTTTTTATATTCTGGAAGATTTCTCTCTTATGGCAGGAGCCCTAGTAAATTTGCAGAAGAGCAAGGGTATGGCTTTGGGAGCTTTGAAAGACTATTGCCTGACTGCTGTCTGATAGTATCAGTGGTTAAGGGACCACTTACTATTTTGGGAATAAAATTTGGTTCAGGTGTTATGGCATCACTGACTTGGGAAGCCAAATTAGTGGCTGCAGAACACAAGCTAAATGCTTGGAATAAATGGCCCATGACTGAGGTGAAAAGAATCTTTATGATAAGGGTGTTTAAGGTCCCATTTTTTTTGGTATCTCAGTTTTACCTTCCCTTCCCCTTGTAGTTTAGAAGCCAAATTGTATAGTGTGTTTTTCTGGCTTTTATGGGGCAGCTGGCTTCACCCAATTAAACAGGTGCATATATATATAGACCACTAAAGGAAAGGGACTTGGGCTGATCAGTCCGATGGTCTTTTTCTAGTGCATGTTCATCACATGTTAAATCTGTGCCTCACTTTTGGACACATGGGAGGAAATTGATAGGGGCTTGGGTGCCCGCACGTTGAAGTGTCTCTCTAGTTTTGGGGATTCTTGTCTAGGTAAACTGAAACAGTGGAACTTTTCTTTTCTGCAAATTGCCTCTGTCATTTGGTAAATTATATGACTGCTATTTCTGTGTGTCTTACTAAACCCATTTTTGTTACAGCTGGGGGTCTTACCTTCTATAATTACCAAACAACTTACTGAGTAGAAGAATTCTTCCCTAAATGAAGGACTTCATTTGGATGTGCACAAACAGAAAGCTGTAAGCAAGGGGGAACCATATGCACAAGAGTGTGGATAAAAGACTATGGGCAGGATTTTCAAATTGCTTAGATCACCGCAAGCTCTGAGTATGCCAACGATATGACACATGGGACTTGTGGTTATCTAATGGGATTTTCTATACTGCAAGGCAATTGCCAAATGTTAAATCAACTTTTTCTGGTCTAACTTGTGGCAATCCTGGGGCCCTTTGTATGGAAGTTGCACCAGATATTTTGCACAGTCTGCTGTAAGTCATGAAAACTGTCCCAACTGTGCCCGAGATTGTAAAATCATGCACAGTTGCAGCGGCGGGGTTTGGTGCACTGCCAGAACCTAAATGTCGTGGTGCAGGGCTTGGTGCAAGCCCTGTACCACACTTTGAAAATCTGGCCCTATTTCTTCAGGACACTTGTGCTCAAGAGGTAGAATCGATAGAACATTTCTTTTTCTGATGTCCCTGTATTGAAAATGTTTGGGTGATATGTGGGTACCTGTTGGGAGGAGGAACTGTTTGCTTCCACCACTTATGCCAACTTGATTTATTGTTCTTTTTGGAAGGACTGATCTCACTGGGACTACAGTAGCTCACGTGTTATTATGGGTTATATCAATCGGTGGATATTGCAAGCAAGATGCTCTTATTTATTCCAGCAAAAAATGCCCCCCTCAGGTGTTATTGGTTAATATCACTAATGAAATAAGAATGGTTAACGATCAGGACATGATAAGTTACCAGAGTCACAGTAGTTTGTGTGGCGGAAGGTTTCATGGCTATCATTACAATGTCTTTTTTCTTATTTCCATACCTTTTGCTTACTTTTGTGCTTTTGGTACTACTGATCTAAGAAGTATCTAAGGACAGTGCTGTTTTTTGCCATATGTGATTATTTTCTTTAGACTTGTTGGGGGGGTAGTTTCCTTTTTATTTTGTTTTCCTTTTAATCCAGTATTGTTTTTTGCACCTGAAATTTGTTTGTAACTGTATATATGTTTTTTTTTTTTTAAATAAAAACATCCTTACTCTTGCCAGTAGGGGGATTTGCTGTCCGGCAGGCCAAGATGGTGGGCATGGAGGATAGGGGTGGTGGTGAAGATAGTGTGCTTTTAGGTGAGCTGACCTCTCTCCCTGCAAATGTTGAAGAAGCCATGAAAGAATGCAACATGTGCCTGATGGCATTAATAGCTGTGGAAGAAGTTTGTTTCGTACAGAAAAGAGATCTGTTGGTCTTTGAATAACAGCAGAGAAAGTTGAGTTCCCTGGCCGAGGAAGAAGGTGAGATGGCATGCCTATCATCCCTCATCCATATACCCTCGGAGTCGATGATGACTTTTGGGTACCCCAAAACTGTACACTTTTGTTTTAGCCAGTACACTATAACAATAACACTCATTCCCCTCATTCCAGAATAAAATGGCAACAGAAAAGAGATCTGTTGATGTGTGAACAGCAGCAGAAAAAGTTGAGTTCCCTGGACAGAGAAGGAGGTGAGATGGCAGGCCTGTCAGCCCCAGCTTATCCAGATGGTGTGGCAGTATCAAAGCAGTATTCTGACTGCAGCTCTGAACTGTTTAAATCTACTGCAGAAAAAAACAAAATGCTACACCCAAAATGCTGACAAGTAAAACCCCAGGTAAAGTCAAACAATCCCTCTCAAGGATCCAGTCTTTCACAAGAATGTTGGCTCTGTCTGCAAGTGGGACAGCATATAGACTAAAGACCAGCAGACAGCTCATTTTACATCATGACTGCTGGTCCGGTTCCCTGATTCCAGCTATGGAGGAGGAGGATTCCTCATGGTCCATTGGCAAAGCCTTGATGGATGCAGGCTGACTGTAGGGCTCAGTAGGGAAATGGCAGTCTCACCCTAACTGCATCCAGAACCCTCTAAGCATAGCTCTGACTCCTAGTGCAGTTGAACATGGATGCACAGCAAACACGCCAAGAGAGATGAGTTCCCATGACCCCGTTACAGCACTGCAGGTAATGAATGAAATAAACGTGTCTGCTGGCAATGGTACAGTGAAAGTTACTGAAGCTGCAGAGTCTCAGAATGGGAAAAGTCCTGAGGTAGAGCCTGAACAAGCAAAGGCTGTTGCAAAGCCAGGGTTAACTGTGGGGGAAAACAGGGAGGGTGGTAGTCTGCCTACAAACGCGCTAGATAACAACACTGTAGACATGAGACACAGTAATGGTCAGCTGCAAAATGTGGTCTCGGCTTTGGGTACTAATGAGCCACTGAATAGCAGCCAAGAGCAGGCTGTGAGATACAGATCAGATCCAAGTGATTCTGCGGGTGTAAACATAGCAGTTCCTGATACAGTAATGTTGAACAGTAGTGACTTGCAGTCCCCTATACAACCTGCAGCACTGACTACATTGTCTGATACTACATTGCCACTGGCCTGCCTACCTTCTAGTAATGAAACTACTGAGACTCAGAAGGTGGCACCAGCACAGACAGAACAGGAACAAACTGCAGGACACCCTGAAACGGCAACTGCAGATTGGGAGGATTTGACTGAAGAAGAGGTTGTAGATGGCCCCTCAGCTGGAGAAGGATCCAATACTTCTATCAGGCAGCCCTTCTAAGGTGATAGAGCGGAACTAGAGGAACCTACTGATAGTAACACTAGAACAGGTACAGCATCAGTGTTCCAGAAAACTGCTTTTCAAAGGTGGAAAGGCTTCAGAGTGGCAGATCAGTTTGCTGCAGCCCACACCCATGCACAAAGGAATAATGCTATGAGGTTGAGATACAGGGGAGTCTTGGAACTGCCCCCTGATAGGCTCTATGTTGGTCATAAGCTGCTGAAACACTCTATGATTTTTTTACTACAAAACTTTATGCCATGATTCATACTCCGCAGGATGTTCTCTTTGACAGCAGTTTCAAAACTAGCAAATCTGGAATGATTTTGGAAAAATACAATACCCTGAAGTATATAGAACTATGGACCCCATTTCAGGCTATTCCTGTCACCAAACTGGCTATGAAAACTGTTACCATACTATTTAAAAATGCAAGGATAAATGTGTGTGACATCAAATACTGACTGGCACAGAAGTGTGATATTTTGGGCATGCTAGACCCCACCATGGATGAGGAGCAACTATGGACAGGGAGTGAACATTTCAAGTTAAATTAAAACAGGCTAAAGCTGGCAATACAACACCTTCCCAGCTGTTTTTTTATTGGAAGAGACCAGGGCTAATGCTTCTACCAGGGGCAGCTGAAAACTTGCTTCAAGTGTGGGTCAACTAGTCATCTTAGCAATGCTTGTGACTGAGTCCAATGCAACCTGTATCTGGAATATGTACACATTGGGAATTATTGTCCCAACAAACTACAGTGCAACCTATGTGAAAACCCAGGCCACTCCTTTTAGAGTATGCAGCTAGGCCACCCATAACAGGAGAGCTCAGCCGGATCAAGATGATCTGCTGACTACAGTTCAGAAAATAGGTACTGTATTAATAAGAAACAGCTGGAAGAAGCCAAGGAAGCAGCACAGCATCCTAGTTTGACATCCTCGTGCAGGAACAATCACCCCGAGGCTGAAGCTGTGGATCAATCCCCCCCCCCAAGAAGCAGACTGAAGTACAACCTCAGTCTTCTACATCCAGACTGGTCATTAGCCAAGAACACTTGAAAGATATAGAAATAGAAGTGGTCAAGGAGCAGCATGTCCAGACAGGGACACTGAGTGGACAACAACATCAGAAGGATGGTGTTTCATCCAGCATATCACCACAAGAAGACATTATGCCCACTCCAAGGATGACTCTAGTAACCTGGAAAGGAAGTTTATGTTGACAAGAGCCCAAGTTGAAAGTATCTCAAACAGTATCACCAGATTCTAATACTGCATGAGAAATTCAGTGTTTGGTGAATAATGTAAAGCTCTTGTGTATACTTAACTTTGGCCTTTCTCTATGCCCATCCTCAGTAGAGTAGTGGAGCAGCATTAGGGAAATAGAATGCCCAGCACTAAGGGTGAGAACAGTGCCAGAGGAGGAGGAGGAAGGGAGGATGGTGGGTGCTTGAAACACTCTGAGTGCGGGTTGCTGGGAGAGGCTGGCTTTTATTTGGATTGTGGAAAGAGTTTACTTCCCCATATTGAAACTTGGGCAAAGCCCTATCATTTAATGTTTGGTGAATAACGTATAGTGCCTGTGTATACTTACCTTTGGCCTTTCTCTCTTCCCATCCTCAGCAGAGAAGCCGTGCAGTGGTAGGGAAATAGAAGGCTCAAAAATAGAAATTACTTTGCCAAACTCATGAAGAGTGTGAACAGTAGCATGCAGGAGAGGAAAAAACCCTATGTAAGAAACCTCCGAGGACCTATGACTACTGAACTGTTCGTCCTCTGGGCATGCTAAGAGGGGATGATCCTAAATGCTTGTTTGATTTCTTCTTCCATATTAGAGATTTATGATTCTAGGCACAAGGAGATCCATCTTCCTAGAGTCTTATGGCATGAGCAAGAATGTTTTTTTTGGCTGCTGACGATGGTGCTTTGATCCAAGGAATGTCCTGAGAAGACATAAGAACTCAATCTGAGCTATTGTGGGAGTGTTCTTAGATGCTCCATGAACCATGTGGTAGTCGTTGCATGATTTTCAGAAATCAGAAGAGGCTGAGAAGACTCAGAGCAACCGTGGAATGCATGAGTTGATCAAAAGAGCTGCTGGGCACCAGTGCTTATAAATTGAGAATATGTGATCTGAACTCCTTCATGAAGTCTGTCAGTCTTTGAAGTTGGAAGTAACAGGATGTAATGATCTGCTTTTCTTAAAGTGGTGACTGTGAGGATTTTAACAGTAGAGGCTGATAAAATAGTCAACTCCTCAAGATGCAGAAAGCTAGACAAATGGCTGATGAGACCAATATTCAAATAGGGACAGCTGGAACAATACATAGCAAGTCCCAAAACTTTTGGAATACAAGCCCATCAATGGGGAATCATTTAGGAGCTTTTGTGGATGATGTCCTATGGATTCCAGGCAGGAGGAGTTTAATGGAAGACAGGGATGCATTTGACTAGGATAAGAAGACTTGGAGTTTGGATAAATATTGCTTATGGTTCTAACTGATAATTTTGAGGTTTGATTGCAGTAGGTTACATGATCGATGGAGAAGGAACTCCTATGGATTGATTAGATCGCACAAAATGAGGAAGACTTCTTTCAAGCAGAGATATGAGTTGCTTAGGATAAGGTGCTAAGGCGGACCACATGAAAGCTTCGGTTTGCTTTGAGGTTTGATAGAAGTGGTTATAAATGCAAGTACATGATCAATAGAGGAGAAACTCCTATGAATTGATTGAATGGTGCAAAACAAGGAAAACTTCTTTGAAGTAGTGATATGAGTTGCATAGGAGCAGGCGCTAAGGTAGACCACATGAAGCTTTAGCTTGTTGACAGTCATATGCTACATCATTATGAGACTGGTGACTCAAAGAGGAGAGATCATGATCACGTCTGTGGAGGGAAAGAGGCAACAAAAGTCCTGGAATTGAACACTGAGATAAAGAATCAGTTACTTCATCCATTTAGACAGGAATATAAAAGCATTTCAGAGTAAATTATATTATGAGATAACCATGTCAACCTCTACATAAACAATGTGATGGAAAAGGATGAAGATCTGCCCTTACAGAAGATGTCTACTAATGGTTGCTTGTTTGAAAAGATTAAGACAGTCACAGACAGGAGATGTCCCCATACAAAGCAGCAGCTTCCATAGGGAGGATTTTAAAAGAGGAGACATTGTTAAAAGTCTCAAAGGGTGGCTATATCAGGCCAGGGAGCACTGATGCAGGAATGCTCAAGAGAGAAATATATCCACGAGATAGAGACACGTTAGTATGTATTACAGGCTGTAAGATTGGAGAAGATTCTTGTAAAACATGAGCCAACCCAGTGGCGCTGAGGGCTGAGGCGCCGGATGCCACACCTCACGCTACATCGGCGACCCAGGTTTGGGAATGAGCCCAGGTAGCTGGGGGTCAGCAGGGGGGAAGGAGGATCGAGCATCCCACTGGATGCTTTCCTCCCACAGGGGTGGGATACCAGGGACACAACAGCATCTGACACTCCCTTAGAGAGCCGATGGAAGCACCTGCCCTTGAAGGGATTAGCGGCTTCGACATCGGAGTTGGAAGGGGGGGATGTCGTACGGTGCATGGGAGGATGATATGTGCCAGCATGTCACCTCTCCAGACACCAGTCCTAAGCGCCGGTGTCCCAGGAGGCTGGGTGAGGGAACAGAGACCAGGAAAAATACCCTCGTGGTCCTAGATGATGACTGCACTGCTCGCCCCAGACCACTGATACCAGGACAGATCCTGCTGTGCAGATGGCAGGAGGGGGCACTCTAGGGGCAGATCCTGAGTCCAGGGTCTGGACGCTAAGATGAGCGGCCTGAAGGAGTGTAACACGAGGGCAGAAAAGCAAGGAGGGATAAATAGAAATTGTAAAAAAAAAAAAAAGATTCTTGTAAAACATAAAGCATCCATTCCAGTAGGCAGGATAATGAAATAGAGTGCTTGTCATTGTCTAGAATGGGAATATTTCGGACCAATGAATTGATCAGGAGCATCGCCACGAAGTGCTGATATGAAGAAATGGAAGCTAGAGCCTGGGCAGACTTCATCATTGCAAATCAGTTGCTTTCTGCAATTTATTGAGTCAGCCTCTTGTATTCAAGTTGGGGTGGAAGGAGGCGTTAGGAAGAGAAATCAATCATGTCAACCTTGATGAAGAAAAGGATGCAGGAGTTGCTCCCGCTGATCTAATGCTCTTAGCTAAAATAATAGATGGTGATACATCTAATGGTGTCAATGAACTAAGGGAAGCGAAATAGGCAAAGGAGCTGCACAATGGGCAGAGTATGCTTGTTCCTCAGCACGGTGATGACAAAACTGCTCATTATCAAGGATTGTCCAGCTTAGATTGGACTGAAAGAAGCTCATGCAGCTTCAGATCTGTGGAGAAGGACTGATGATAATCACAGAATTGCATCCCTCCATATTGATGCCTAGATGGACCGAGAGATATACTGTAAATACAAGTCCAGTTCCTTATGTCTAGACTGAAATACGAAGTTAAACACATTGCAGTATAACCTGAAGGCAAGTTCAAATCATGTATAAACAGTGTCTTCACTAGTAGGGAATTTTTGATTTCGAAGGACAGACACAACCCCACAGGATACTATGCTGTTGTGTTGTTGTTGTCGTGGAACAAGATGAGAAGGGATAACAGGATCCTTCCTGTCTGTCTATGATATCTGTGAATTCTGTTGAGTTGGCAGCTCTGAAATGAATGGAGAGCTTATGGTTGTCAAAGCAATGGAGAACATAATGTCTGGTGGATGGGAAGACAGCAGGTATTGCAAAGCTGGAGGCTGGAGTAGGTTTTGAGGAAAAGCAAGCTTCCAGAGAAGCAATGCGAGATTGTAGCTCTGATATAAATGTCCCAAGCTGAGCCATGACTCAACGAATTTCAGATAAAGCAGCAGGGTCTGGCTGGGAACATGAAGGCTAGGTGCATGATCTCTTGGCAGGCTGAGATTTAGTAGCTTATAAATAATCAAACAGTTCTGATTCTGAGCTGGAGCTGGAGGCAGAATACTGATGATTTTAAATTCAGACATAAGGCATGGGATGGTCCAGTCTTTTCTGGAGAATGGATCTGAAGATCTTGTGCAAGACAGATGCATATCTGAAAAAGTCTGAGGGGAACCCTGAGGGTTTTCCTCGAATCTGAAGATGTAGAACCAGTAGGAGTGGTAGAGGCTTAATAAAGCATGGATGTGGATGTCTTCTGCAAGATGAATACGTGTCTAAAGAAGTCTCAGGGGAACCTTGAGGACCTTCTTCAGAATCTGAAGATGTAGAATTAGTAGGAGTGTAGAGGCCCAGGCAGAGGAACTCAAGCCTTTTATGAGCCTTGAAAGAATAGGGGACAGGGTACTCCCTCACAAGTTACATAGATACATAGACAGTGTTGGCAGATAAGGGCCTATGGCCCACCTAGTCTGCCCATTTGAGCTTGTAAGTTCAGTTTGTTTTCCTAGAAGCCTATTTCCCCTTACCCCTGACCTCTAGAATTCCTTTATGTCTATCCCATGCATTCTTAAATTCCGTGATTGTTTCAGCCCCCACCACTTCCTCTGGCAGGGTGTTCCACTTGTCCACCACCCGTTTTGTGAAGAAATTCTTTCTCATGTTTCCTCTGAAACGTCCTCCCTCCAACTTCATCCCATGCCCTCTGGTCCTGAAACATCTTTTTCGCTTAAAAATAGTGTTTTCCTGCACCTGTTCCTCCCTGTAAGATACTTGTATGTCTCTATCATATCCCTCTCTCCCTCCTCTCCTCCAGGAGTACATGTTCAGTTCCTTCAACCTGTCTTCATAGGACTTGTGATGCAACCCATGCACCATCTTTGTTGCCTCCTCTGAACCTTCTCTACCCTGTCTATGTCCTACGTAGGTATGGTCTCCAGAACTGTACACTGTACTCCAGGTGGGGCCTCACTAGTGTCTTGTATAGCGGAATTATGACCTCCCTTTTCCTGCTGGTGATGCCCCTGCCTATACAACCCAGCATCCTATTTGCTTTACCTGATGCCTTGTCACACTGTTTCCCTACCTTGAGGTCATGAGAGATGACAACCCCAAGATCCCTTTCCTGCTTGGTGCATGCTATATCCTCACCCCCCAACTGATATATTGTGCCAGGGTTTTTGTGCCCCATATGCATTATCTTGCACTTCTTTGCATTGAATTTCAACTGCCAAACCCTTGACCATTCTTCAAGTTTCTGCAGGTCCCTTCTCATTCTGTCTACACCCTCTGGTGTGTCTACTCTGTTACAGAGCTTTGTGTCATCAGCGAACAGTGAAATTCTGCCTTCTAGATCCTGTGCAATGTCACTGATGAAGATGTTGAATAGGACCGGTCCCAGCACTGATCCCTGTGGTACCCCACTGGTCACTCTTCCCTCTGTGGAGTGACAGCCATTTACCACCACCCTCTGTGTCCTGCCACCCAGCCAGTTACCTACCCACCACACTACTGTCCTGCCCACACCCATATTCCCCAGTTTGTGTAATAGTCTTCTATGTGGCACAGTGTCATAGGGAAGAGTTACCCCTGTCAGCATGGAGAAGGAGAATGAACCCCAGGCAGCTAGGGCCAATTACTGGACACTGTCATGGATGAAAATGGCTCCAATGGGGCTACATTCAAGGCAGAAAACAAGGAGGGGGCAGCAGAGGAGAGGAAGAAAGAAGGACAAGCAAGAGGACAGGGGAAAAACATGAAAGATAAAGACTGGGAAGGTGACAGAGCCAAGGGAAGGGGGGGGGCCGTGAACCATCGACAGAAAGTTACAGAACAAGCAAGAACAGGCAGAAAAAGGGAAAGGACAAAAACAAGCAAAGTCAGAAAGTCAGAGCACAGTCACACAGACCATGCAGCTGCTCAGGTGTTTGAAACACTCTGAGTGTGGGTTGCTGGGAGAGGCTTTTATTTGGATTGTGTTGGAGTTTATTTCCTTACATTAAATCTCAGGCAAAGCCCTCCCAATAAATTTGAGGCTTTGATGTCTGACAGGGGTGACTAAGACGCTGGTGGAGATTTGGAGGCCTCTTCTACCTTCTCTGAGATGGAGGACGATTTACAGAGCCTAACTGCATCAAAGAAGAGGAAGCGCCTAACTAGAATAAGGACTAGAAGTGGGAAAGTAGTACTAAAATCTACCTAAGTCAGGGTGGGTTATCACATGCCATCCATCTGTCATTTACTATGACCGTTACTTCTCAATTAAAAATTGCTAATATTAATGTAAACAGTATCAAGAATCCTAAGCGAAGACTACTGTCTTTTACTGTTTTAAAAAGATCAACCCTTTGATTGATTTTTTTTTTTTTTTGCAAGAAACCCGACAATTTAACTGCAGAGCTTACATGGGCATAAAAATGCTGGCACTAGGATCCCTCATTTTGGCCATTTGGTGGGGACAGATGTGATGGTGTAGTAATTCTGTGTAAAAGATATACAGTTACTGTTACAAGGACTGTTTATATCCTACTGGGAAGAGTTATGTTATTAGATGTAACATTAGACACCCGGTGGACACGCTTAATTAAGCTTAATTCTTTGAGAAGAAATAGTTGCACCATTAGCTGAGCTATACAATGAATCTCTGGAAAGTGGCAAGGTGCCACTTGACTGGAAGAGGGCTACCGTGGTACCCTGGCATAAAAGTGGCAGCAGGGAGGAGGCAGCTAATTACCGCCCGGTCAGCTTGGACTCAGTGGTGGTTAAAATCATGGAGACACTCCTTAAAGAAAGGATAGCAGACTTCCTAAAAGAGGCAGGAAAACTCGATCCCAAACAACACGGATTTACAGCAGGTAGATCATGTCTGACTAACCTAATCAAATTCTTCAACTGGGTGACCAAAGCAGTGGCCTGGAGGGCAGTGGACATGGTGCACCTGGACTTCAGCAAAGTCTTTGACACTGTCCCACACAGGAGGCTGATCAATAAACTTGAACACACAGGTGTTAGTCATAAGATAGTAAGCTGGGTAACGCACTGGCTGAAGGATAGAACTCAGAAAGTCACAGTAAACAGCACCATGTCCAAAGAGGTTTTTGTGAACATCAGAGTCCCTCAGGGATCAGTGCTGGGTCCAGTCTTCTTCAACATTTTCATCAGCAACATTGCTGATGGTCTTGAGGGTAAAGCCTGCCTGTTCTCAGATGATACAAAACTATGTGATAGGGTGGAGAATTAAGAGGGAGCCGCCAGTATGAAGGAGGATCTCAAGAAACTTGAACAGTGGTCTAATGACTGGCAACTTAGATTTAATGCTAAAAAATGCAATGTGATGCAACTGGGAAAACAGAACCCAAGAACTCAATAATTTCCAGGTGGGCATCAGCTTGAAGAGACCAGGACTGAACAGGACTTAGGCATAATCATATCGGACGACCTAAAAGCAGGGAATCAATGTGAAAAAGCGTCATGAAAAGCAAGCAGCATCCTCGGGTGTATGGGCAGGGGAATAACTAGTAGGAAACAAGAAGTGATCATTCCACTCCATAGATCCCTGGTGAGGCCACACCAGGAGTACTGCATCCAGTTCTGGAGGCCCCACCTGAAGGACATAGAGCACTTGGAATCAATTCAGAGAAGGGCCATAGAGATGGTGCAGGACCTCCATCACAAGCCATATCAGTCTAGACTCCAAGACCTAAACTTGTACTCCCGGGAACAGAGTAGGGGCAGAGGGGATATGATAGAAACATTCAGATTCATCAAGGATATAAACACTGTTCAGGTAGACAAACTCTTCCATGCAAATGGAGAGGCGCATACAAGAGGGTGCAACCAACGCCTGAGAGGGGGAAGGCTCAGAGGCAATATCAGGAAGTATTTTTTATGGAGAGGGTAATAGACATGTGGAACAGCCTGCACCCAGAGGTGGTAGCAGCAAAGATGGTGAATGCATTTAAACATGCATGGGACCAGCACTATGGCATAAACAAAAACAGCAAAATATAGGGGAGGGGGTTAGGTTCATGGGCAGACTAAATGGGCCACTTGGCCCCTTCTGCTGTCAAATTCTTATGTTCTTATGTTTATGCTCCACAGACAGAAAAGGACTGCATAGAGTTATTTATGTTAATTCAGTCATATCTCTATACAAACAGGAGATTAATATGTATAGGTGACTTTAACTGTGCAACATCTGTACCAGACCAAGGAGCCAAAACGAAAAAAATGTTCCTTGACTTAAATTTGTTATTGAAAATGATAAAGGATGCTGGGCTGCAAGATGCTTATAGGTGTACATTTGATTTGGAGGGCTACATGTACTATAAACACACTACAGTAACCGACTTGACTTCTTTTTCACAACTCAGAATTTAAAAGTGCACAAAATGAACCTGATACCATTTGAAAATTCAAACCACTTATTACTCGGAGGGTACCCAGGGGGAGCTCGGGAATTAGAGAATGGGAAGGGGGTTTGGAGGCTTAATAGCACTCTGTTAGACAATCCTAAGATTGACAGAATAGCCCGGGACTGTCTCCGGGCCAGACAGTCTGTTTCCTGTCCGTATGACAATATGGGTCAATGATGACTCGAGACCAAAACTGAACCCAAAAAGTTACTCAAGAAAGAAGCAACTAAATTGCCATTGGGCACATATCAAAAATATTTGACAGCTAGAATACACTTGGCAAAACTAGTTTCCCCTTCAAGGTAAGGGCCTAGGCGCTTTTGCTGAAGAAATCAGAATAACTTTAGACGAAATGCAGGCTCATCAGTATAATAGGACATCTTTGCTGACAGAGCATAGAAGCGGCACACACAGGAAATTGGGGATTGGTAACATTTTTGAAAGTTGTAAGAACAGAATAAATAATAGGCATATGAGTATGTTTGCAGACTGAAGCTGGACAATTAAAAGAAACAAAAATATATATATATTGGATATAGTACATGACAATGCAAGGAATTTGTTTGGTACTACAGCAGATGTCCATGTACAGGTAGTGGACTACTTGAGTAAGATAAACATTCCTTCAGTCCCCTTGGAGGATATTGAAAAACTGTGCAAGCCCATTTCTGTTCTGGAAATTAAAACTGCCATAAAGAATCTTAAAACTACTACAGCCCTTGGTGTACATGGGTTGACTTCGGAATTTTATAAGAAATACAGTATGTAGGCCAGCTGGTAGGCATACTGTATGTTTTTTTTTCTTCCTTTTTGCTCCCCACCCCTGGTCTGGCTACTCCTTTGGGCCACCTAGGACTCATGGCCAACCACCTCCTCCAGTCACCATCTGCTGCCCCTATGTCTGTCAGTGGATCCACCCGGATGACCCAACGTAACCCTTTGTCGGATGGGTCTCCCCCTCCAGGGGAGAAGTGCCCTTAGGCACAACCAATTAGCCTGTGGGATCAGTAGCAGGGGGGCAGCACAGGGCTATCCTGGCCTACCGTGGCATGCCAAGGACCAGTGGCCATCATCTGGTCAGACCTGGGGCATTTTGCCTACATTTCTGGGGAGTGTGAAATGCCACATGATGTCAAGGCATACGCTGACATCCACAATGCTCCCACCCACAGTGTGGCCCGACGCGTTGCCATGCTCCCGGCCTCTGACAGGGGCCAGCAGCCACTGAGCTGTGAATCCCCTCCTTTCCAGGAGAAGGTGAGCAGTCATTGGATGCTCAAACCATCTCCCCTGGCCAGCCTTCCAACACCTGAATCCATTCCTGAACCCAGATTATTGGCATCACAAGCGAAAATCCAACCACTGCGCCAGCAGGCCAGCCTGTATTTTTTTTTGTTTTGTTTTTGTATCATCTAGGTATGCACCCTACCCCAGAACTCCTTCAGGCTACTCCTGCAGGCCTGATGCTGCTCTACCACCCACCTGGTCCCCGTCTTCTCAGAGGGTTAGCTATCCTCCACCATCCTCCTGCCGGCGGACTCCCCAGCTCTGAGCCCCCTGGGGTATGGCCACCTTCACTCCAGTGCTCTATCTAAAATCGAGGGTACCAGCCGAGGTGCAGAAAGAGCGGTGGGAATGTAGAGACGAGGCCCAGGATGGGCGTGGCCGTGACTCAGAGGAGAGTCATTACCTATCTGGGATTGGGGATTTTTCAGGCTTGATGCTTCCCCTAGGGTGTGGGCATGCAATGACGCCAGCACGGCTGTGCCGTAGACGTCTGCCGTGCTCTTCCCCTAACTGCTCCATGTGCTAGCTATGCTCCCAGTCTCCACCAGGAGTCACTACTGCACCAGAGACACCCTGGATCCCTCCCTAGGGAGAGGAGAGCAGTTCATCGGATGCTCGATCCTACTCCCTCCCCTGCCAACCCCTGGCATCCGAGCTCGTTCCAAACTTGGGTCGCTGGCATGGCACAAGATGTGGCGTCCAGTGCCTCAACACTCAGTGCCACCGGGCCGGCTTGTATGTTGTTTTTAATTATATGAAAAGTATCTGTTCTTAGCCAATCACAACACAGAACAGCTGTCAGTTATTCTGTCACAAACTACAGTTAAAAAAAAAAAGTTGGTTATTCAGCTAAATCCCTCCCACAATCAGTTAAGCAGACTATAGCCACACCCACAGTCGGTTATGCACTCAAAATCACAGGGAAAAAAAAATGACCTTGGAAAGAGAGTCTACTTCGGCAGCTTCACAACAAATAAACAGCACATTTCAGACCCTCAGGTGGAAAGAAAAATCCTGTACAGTATCTACAGAGGATAAACAGACTACAAAAAGCAAACTAAGTAGGCAACAAAAAGTTTTAAAGCTGTTTACTTCACTTTCTGTCACATGCATGCCACGCTGAACAATGCCTCCCACCCACCACAGTGACCATGGAACAGTAGTACCTTAAAACACAACATACACAACGTTTTTACATATTCCACTAATTTTCATACTTCCTCCATGACTAAAAAGCTCAGCCATGACTCCCTCCCTCAGCAGCACTCCCACTCTGCCGAACAGGCTTTGCCGAATAAGGACACAAGGATTTTTTTGACTACAGTGTCGGCATGGCTTAGATGCTTCGGTACCATCTTTTTTTTCACCTTGATCAGGACCTGCAACAGTGCATTCTTAAAAACAAAGAAGAATAAAAAATCACATAAACTGGGATCTACTCCTATGTAACCTGCTGAGATGACTTTCCTAATATCACACATCAGACGTGATCTGAATTCCCCGTTACACTATTGCTACTGCTGCTGCTACACACACACACACACACACACACATGCACACACTGCATCAGTTGAGGTAACTGACTAAATCCTCACTGACTGCAAACAAAACAAACTCCAACTCATATAATAGTAATGACATTCAGTTAGTTGGAGTATACTCGAAATAACCAGCTTCTGAGGATGACTTAACACCTCAGCTTTGCCTCAGCATTTAATCATCCACAGAAGCCGGTTCTTGTTCATATACTCCAACTAACTGAATGTTATCTCTTAATTATATGTTGGAAGAAGAAGACATTTTGGATTCTTTTGGCCTAGCATACAGATACTGTGGGCGCGATTCTAGAAGCACCCCACGCATGTCGCAAGTTGCGACATGCAAGGGGTACAGTTGCGCCCAGGACCCTGTGCCTGATTCTGTAATGGGCAGTGGTCCCTGCAGCTAAGTCCTGTGACTTGCAACATGCGCATGGCTATGCCTAATGCAGGGCATAACCAAGGGGCATGTCGCAAGTCGCACCCATCTGGCTGGTGAGTGCATGTGCCCCCCCCCATGGCCTGAAAGCCCCACAGGGCTGCTGTATCCCCCAGCCCCCAAACTCCCAATACTGTACATGCCCAAGTACCCCCACTCCCCAGCCCCGATCCCCAAACTGTACTAACTCCACAAGGTGGATCACATCCCCATCTCTCGAACCCTCACATAGTGAAGTGACCCACAAAGGCTCTGTTCCCCCGGACCCATTCCCCGACCCCCAAAACACAGGTCTCTGCAGTGCAGCAAACTGTCAAAATATAATAATACACCAAAATCCCTGGTAGTCCAGTGGCCCCTCATCCTGCAGTGCCAGTCCACCTTGCACTCCCGACCCATCCCCGGATGACGACTGGTACAGCTCATCTCTCACCACCATGGCCAATTGTTGACTGAGCTCTGTAGGAGCATGTACTGTATATATGCGCTCAATGAATGAATGACAGTACATTCATTCATTGTGCACATATATACAGAACGTGCTCCTACGGAGCTCAGTTAGTGGCTGACCGTGGTGGTGAGAGGTGGGCTGTGCCAGTCGCTGGCTGGGGACGGGTCGGGGGTGTGGGGTGGACTAGCACTGCTGGGTGGGGGGCCACCAGACTACCAGGTACATTTTCATGTTGTTATATTTTTACAGTTTGTGGCACTGCAGGACCTGTGTTTCAGGGTTGGGAACAGGTCTGGAGGGAGGATGAGCACTTTCTCGGGATCTTACCGGTGTGGGGATTTGGGGGCTGGGGAGGGTGTGACCAGGCCTGCAGGCTAGTACAGTTTGGGGGATCGGGGCTGAGGGTGAGATCAGGGGCACTTACAGTTGTGGGATCTGGGGCTGAGGGGTAAGAGATGCTTTGCGCGGGCACTTACAGTTTGGGGGACCGGGGCTGGGGGATGAGAGATGCCCTGTGGGGCACTTACAGTTTGGGGGACTGGGGGCTGGGGGGGGTGAAAGATGCCCTGTGGGGTGTATACTGTGGTGTTCTGGGCATGGGGGAGAGGGCACATGGATTGGGTGCCGGCCTGGTGGCAGATCTGCACAACCTCCGGAAGGCATAAGTACTCTTACACCAGCTAAATGCTGGTGTAACTGTACTTTGACAGATGTCCCCGGGATTGTTCTAGAATAGTAGATCTGGGAACTTTGTTGCTGCCCTTCCAGAATAGGGTGCAACAGATGCCATAAAGCCCCTAGTGCCATGTTGCAGGGGGTTTAGGGCATAACTTTGGTGCAAGCAGCCTGCATCATGTCGGAGGCTGCTTTGCTGAATACTGAATGTCGCAATGTCTGGTGTAACTTGCTACTTGCACCAATTTTAATGGCGCAAGTCAAGTTATGCCAGGCATCTCTCTTCTAGAATTGGGTCCTGCATGTATATATAAAAAAGGTCATGCACATGCTATTTAGAATTGGAGACCTCTGTGCCTGAATTTAGATATGAAAATATTAATGAAGATTCTTTATGTTTGACTGGCAACAGTAGCCCAGCATCTGATCACACCTTCACAATCATGCGTAGTGGTTGGGAGAAGTATCTATAATAACCTGATACTACTGAGACAACTCCTTGAGCAGGGAGAACAGGGTACAACTCAAGCCTACATAGTGTCGTTAGACCAAGAAAAAGCCTTTGACAGGTGTCCCATGAAAATTTGTTTACTGTCTTGTTAAGGAATGGCATTCTCAGGAGATTCTGTGTATGCCTAAAAAACCTACATGCAATAGCAAAAGTAATACCATCAGTAAATGAACATCTGTGGCAGGAAATTGCAGTACAAGGAGAAATCAGACAAGGTAGCCCCTTGAGCCCATTATTATATGTGTTTAGTGGACCCTTTGATATGAGCACTTCGAGAGCACCCTAAGATAAAAGGTCTGCACTGCACAAATGATTTGGCATCTGTTACTGTATTGGTGCATGCAGACAACATACCTGCAGGACAAAGCCTCAGAAGATTTGGCAGTCACGCACATTATATAGTTTTCTGAAGTGTCAGAAGAAAAAATAAATGTGGATAAAAGTAAAGACACGTGTAGGACAACAGAAGGACATTTCTGATCACATTACAGGTATACCTATAACTTCAGAAACAATTAGGATATTTGGGATTTTTTATGGTCCTGGAAATATGGCCAAAATAAATTGGGAGAAAAAGTTACAAGCATGTGAAGAAAAAGTTAAAATCAGGAGGACTGGGTAGAAAACCAAAAAGAAGAAAGTTTTATTGATGAAAACCTTTATTATGGCAATCTGAACCTATGTAGGTGTGGTATTTCCACGGGTATTTCCACCACCCAAAGAGTTTGGGATTAAAGCCCCGTTTACGCCGCCGACTTTGCAGTGCATCAACCCATGTGTACTGGTTGATGCGCCGCAAAGTTGGATGTGTGGACACATTCTGGAGCGCAGCAAGTGTTGCTCCAATTGATTTTTCACACCGACTCAGTTGCTGGTACCCATATCGGAGCGAGCGCATCAGCCGGCGGTGTGAACATTTTGCAGTGCTCACTCCAGTTATTTTCCCATCTCTCCTGGCATCCTCCATGGCATTCACAGCCCCTCCTCAGAGCGACCTGCAGCACTGTGAGGGCAGGCTGTGTAAACAGTGGATTGCTGACAGAGCAGCCACTGCAGCGGGAAGTGAGCAGCGCAAATGCCAGAGCACTGCGGCAATGTAAACATGGCTTAAGATACTCAGTCTCCTGTTCCAAGTGATCTGAGGCAGCAGACTGAACTTTACCACTGAAAAAATGGGGAGTTGAACTTAAGTAACCTTATAGCTTTTTTTAATAGGATTGTAATTCCGATATATATTCTAAATAAATAATATAGCCTGGTATTGTTTTGGAATACGATCTGTCCTGAAACAAGATTGTCATCTTGTTTCAGAACAGATCATATTCCAGAAACAAGATTGTCATCTGTGGACTAGAGACTGGTTATCCCCAATAGTATCAGAGGCAGATTAATGTCTCTTAAAACAAATTCTACAATACCTACTTTTATTCTTCTAGTGACAGCAGAATAAGGAAATGGTGAGTTACAACACTATGACTGGCTAATGCCTCTAGACTCGAGGGAAGTTGTATGGGATTATTCAAGATCAAGGGCACCAGGTGCAGGCTGACTATAATGGTATTCAGCAACATGATTATCATAAAGTAGAACTCTATTTACAGGACAAAAGAATACCCTGCAGAAATATGGGATGTGGTATGGCTCTCCTGCCATGGGAGATTAAGTGTAAACGGTAAGTCCAACAATAAAAGCATAATGGAGCACATGTGTCCAAGAGAAGGTTGTTGTCAGAAACTTAAGAACATGACACATTTGCTTTTAACATTTCCTTTCATGAAAATGTTTGGGTGACCTTATCAACTTCCTGGGGGATGCAGATGGGCAGGAGTAACACCTGAGAACGTAATAATTGGCTCACTATCCTCCCAAAAGAAATATGATGATGGTACAGTATGGCTGCATTTCACTTGCATAAAATTCTTTCTATGGCAAGCACAGTGTACATTGTTCTTTCTGCTGTAAGCTGCCCCACAAGCTACAAATATTGTATAGCTTGAACATGAATTGTTAAATATTTAAGAAAGGAGAATAAATGTTTTATTAAGGTTTTACAGAAGGAATGGAACAACACAGCATATATTTTGAAATCTGGACTTTTACTATAGTAAAACAACATTAGATTGTGCTTTTTGTAATGATTTATTTAAACAGTAATGTCCTCCATGGTGTGTGCTGTGCTGAAATAATATCACACCTCTGGTGGTTGGGCACAATACCAAGGGCATCCAACACCTGAGAAGTGACATTATCCCTGCATAACACACACCCTAAAGGGCATTATTGCTATTATACAATAGCTCTTATTTAGTAATATTGTGGGGACAAAAATGAGCACATGTAGATGGCTAAAACATTTCATAGTCAGGCAGAGAACAAGTGTGGAATCACTTTTATGTGTAGGGACATCTATTTTATATTATCAGTTGTACAGTTTTATTTTTTAATCAATTACTTTTTTTTTTAAGAAACACACCACATGTGAAAACACTGCATCATGGGTATGCAAATAATCAATTGTCTGCTATCACTGTAGTGTGTTATGTGATACCAGGCAATTAGGTATTTGCATACCCATGATGCAGTGCATTCACATGTGGTGTGTTTCCTCATAAAAATAAAACTGATACTATAAAAGAGATGTTCCCACAGAATAAAGATGTCCTGACACTTGTTCTCTGCCTATGAAAGGTTTTACCCATGACAAATATATTTGTCCTCACAATATTAGTAAATAAGGTTTTTATATGAAACTAAGCTTGTGCTAACTTCCTTCATGAGATGTGATCATGTATGTGGTTGGACTTTACAGAGTGATGTTATGCTGAAATAACAGCACTGTCCCAGGAACACACTGACCAGGGATTATTTTTGCCATTGAATAATGTGATCTATTTAATTTACCCTGTATATCCACTATAATGTGTTGATCTTGGATACATATTATTTTCTTTTAGTTTGCATCTTTTAGATACAGGGTAGGGGTTGACACATTAGTGCTGAGATAAGATAATAGTTTATAGGTTGATGATTATTTCTTTTTTATGTTCTGTATCATAGTAAGTACAGTTGTTTTAATTCAATAACCCTCCCCCCCACTCTTCAGAAGGGGGCACTGTAGGCCAGCTTGCTGTCCAGCAAGAAGGCCGCACAGGAGGATGAAGGAGGAGGAAGACATGCTGTCTCTGTGGATACAGAAATCACTATGGATGATGGGCACAAGACTACTGGAAGCACTACCAAGGGATCTTGCACACTGAATAATTGGTTATGCGCAAGGCCACTGCTTTACGGTGATTAAAACAATTAAATTCCATTTTCAAGACTTAAGATTCCAGAATTTCACCAGTGATTGTTACTCTAATTTCCGGATTTTACCGGGATTCTGCTATCATTCTTTTAGTATGTGCATAAATAATCAGAATTAAAGAACGCTTAATATACAGAGCATTAAATAAAGCAAACTGAAAATAGTACAGGAAGGAATTAAAAGAAAAACACACTTTTTTTATAGATTTACTGATCTGATAGAAAATGCCAGATTCCATGAAATCTTCATTTTTACTGGTCTTCAGGCAGCCCTAATTCCGGAATTTTACCGGATTTTCCGGTAAAAACTGAAAAACAGTGGCCTTGGTTATGTGTATTCCTGTATTTATGCTTTTTTTCCTTCAAATTATTTGAGGGTTGTATTAATTCTTTTCATTTTTCTTTTTGTGTGATATGAATTAATATTAGTGCAAATTAAATGAGTAGCAGTGGTCTATTATTATTTCTGATTTTGTTGTTTCTGCATGTATGTATTTGTTCTTTTTTAATTTTTTTTTGTTTATATTGTTTTCATTTTTTTTTCTGTAGGTTTCTTTATTTTTTAATTAAAAATAATCTCCTACTCTTCCTGTGAGAAGTGCTGCTTCCTCTTTGGAGATTGAGAACCCTGGCAAGGAGGGTGTGATGGCGCCCCAACTGGTGGAGTTTGCATTCATCTCCACCTGGAGTAGTGAGGAAGCAAGGTCTATTCCTGTATTTGACATAGCTGGTGGTTTCTGGTTCAGAGTCACCTGTTCGAGACCGGGTTCCTAGTAACAAACTGAATCATGCAGCAAGAAAAGTCATGGGAACTCACATCTCCAGCCCAAATAAACTGGATGTTCATTCATGAATTCTTCAGGCTGAAGCAGTTTATTCAATAAAAATGCTTCAGAAGGTGGAAAAACAGTGACTGACATTTCGTCTCATAAGATGCTTTATCAAAGTGATCGGCCTCTGTTGATCATTAGGTTATATAGCTTAACCCCCTTTTTTAAGCTGTATAAGCTAATGATCAATAAAGCGATCACTTTGATAAAGCCTCTTACGAGACGAAATGTCAGTCACTGTTTTTCCACCTTCTGAAGCATTTTTATTGAATAAACTGCTTCAGTCTGAAGAATTCCTGAATGAACATTCAGTTTATTTGGGTTGGAGATGTGAGTTCTGTGACTTTTCTTGTTGAAAGCTGGTGGTTTGTTACCTGAGATGATGGAAATGAAAATGGATAAAGACAAATAAGACAAGCATTTGTCAGTGCCAAATTTGTTGTCTTGCTGGCGTTGGCATCGGTAGTGCAGGAGTTACAGAGACGCATAATAGGAATGGCAGCGAAGTATTAAACTGACGCCAACCCCACCCCTACCTTGCAGAGACTGACAGGTGTTGGGGTGTGCCTTTGCATCTTTGGCCATACTGCTCATGCCATGTCACCTCACCTTACCCTGCAGACACTGACAAGTGTCACAGTATGCCTTGGGGTCTTCGGGCCTTACACCCACTCCTTTCCACAAGGAAATATGCTGAGATAGGTGCAGTATAGGAGAATGGGGTGAACTTCAGGGCCAAAGACTTCAAGGCACACCTCAAAGCCTGTCACTGGCTGCAGGGTGGGGGTGGGGGTGGAATGGCATGAGCATTACAGCTGACAATCCCAAATCATACCTCTGATGCCTGTCAGTCTCTACAGGGTGGGTGTTACAGTTGGAAACCCTAACTCCCTGGGGGTTTGTTGGTATTTTCATTGCAAATTTTCAACATGGGCTTATTGTGACCCCACCTCATGAACAGCGGCACTATCAGTTTGTTAGACGAAAAGTGATTTTGCACAGCGACTGCGCCATTTGGCACCACAGATGTGAAAACACATTTTGGGCAGGATGTGAAAAATGACAGTTGTACTGTTCATGAGGAGGTGTAAAAAAATGGCAATGTTGAAAACCTGTAGTGAAAATATGAAAAACTGTTGAAGTCATGAGCGTGCGTAGAAACTGTGCAATGCATGCCCATAATGCAATTATTTTTGGGATATTTTTAACCACATTTTCAACATAGGCATTTTGGGACCTCCCCTCATCAACAGTGGCACTGTGATTTTGTTAATCTGTCCTGAAAGTTGATTTCCCACAGCGACCACACCATTGTGCACCACAGGTGTGAAAACACATTTCAGGCAGGATGTGAAAAATAACAGCTGTACTGTTCATAAGGAGGTGTGAAAAAATGACAATGTTGAAAATCTGGAGTGAAAATATTAAAAATTGTCGAGGTTACGAACATGCGTGGAAACTGAGCAATGCACTCTCGTAACGCAGTCATTTGTTTGGAATTGTTTCACCAGATTTGCAATATGGGCTTTTTGGCATCCCACCTCATGAACAGTGGCACTGTTGTTTCATTAATTAGTCCCAAAAGGTGATTCCGCACAGAAACCGCAAAATCACCTTTCTGGACTGAGTAATGGAACGACAGTGCATGTATTCATGAGGTGGGGTCCCAAGAACCCCATCTTGAAAATCTGGTACCAAAAATGGCTGCGATATCCACCTAAGTTGAAACCCCACATTGCCTGCCATTATAAAGCTTACCACATTTTCTCAGTCGGCTTTTGAAGAGTTCAGACGTGTTCCTGATCTACAAAAGATTGTAGCACCGGCCCTCCAGAGGTAAGTATGGGTTGAGGGTGGGGTGCGAGAGGGTGTGTGGGTTGGGGAGGAGGTGAGTGGGCATGGTGGGATGATGGGGGACCATTTTTTTAACAGGTAAAAAAAACAGACTTTGGGGGATGGTTTTCTTTATTTACAGGTAAAAAAAATTATTTTGGGTACACTGGGGTGGTCTCCCAGTGTGCCACGAGTTTGAGGGGGGACATGATGCCGACGGAGATTGAGCACCCCCATCGGCAAAAGAAAGTGTGTGGGGGGGCACATGATGCAGACAGGGATTGGGCACCCCCATCAGCAAACAAATTGAACTGGGGGGGACATGCTGACATGGGGATTGGGCATCCCTGATGTCGGCTTTGTGGCGTTTGTGTGGCAGGCAGCAGGAGCCATCATATTTATTGGAATGTTTCAGCAGGAAAAGCATGCAATGGAGCCTTGTCATCTGATGCTCCAATGAGTAAACTGCACCTCATTGGAGCAGCAGATTTCTTTCAAGGTTTTGGCTGTCTTTGAAGTTTTGCATCATCGCTAACATGCTCACTAATTGGTGGATGAGGGATGCACCCACTAAAGAGTTCCCTGCATTCACCAACATTGACACACCTCTGAATGTGCTACTACCACAAGATGTTGCTTGCACATGTGCAAGGCAACATAAAAAGTACAGTAGCTATTGGAGTTCCTGAGGTTTCAGCCATAAACCACATAAAGGAACTGAACGATTCACATGCATCTTCCAAAATGGCAGAAGAGTCAGAGAAACATATTCTGGATGAAGCTTTTTTTTTATGCTTCTTTTTATTGTTAATCATCGTTCTACATCTTGGTACACAATCTTGTTAGCTTAAAACCTTTTAGGTACATACACTTCACATTTTGTGTATCATTTCCATACCTAGTATTCAAAACAAACAGGGTACATGAATATCACAGTCTTTCATTACTATTAAAATAAAAAAGGATAACTATGGCAAGTACTTGGCAGGCAACAAACATTCTTGTTCTTTTCTATATAATAGATCTTAAGTAGACTAACCCTTCCCTTCCCTTTCCCCATCCCCCTTCTCCCCCTCTCCTCCTCATTTCAAGAAAGGCCTACCATTAACCTTAAGGGTGGTTTACATAGGAAGATAGTGGATAGGTGAGAAGCATGTATTACTTCTTACTATTTCACAGTGACACTCTAGGGGCAACCCCTTTCTATTCAACTAGAGGCTGTACCCTTACCATCCTGGTAGAGCTCCCACCTTGTCCAGTTCGTCACAAAGGTTTCTGTTCGGTTCTGTAAACCCATTGAGATCTGCTCATTCTGTTGGATCTGTGTTACTACTGCAACCCAGTCTTTCAGACTAGGAGGTGAGGGTTGACGCCACCTTTTGGTTATTGATTTATACTGGATGAAGCTTGGAGGCTTAAGAAGGAGCATCTTCTAGTCCAAATTCTCAAGGAAGACACCAGATGGCAAGCCTGAAAACTAAAGCTGCAAAATAGGATACTGCCAGACACAGATTCTGGCCAGAGACATTGACAGGACAGTTGAGCCTCTGACAGCCAGCTGCACATATCACCTGTCAGAGGCTCCCGGCGGCCTGAGACAGCAAAGCATAGCAATCCACATCAAAGACGTGAGTATGGGGAGGTGCTGCTGAGCAGCCTAGATGGAAGCAGCTTAAATCTCGAGCTCCTCAAGGAAACCTAATATTTTAAGCTTTTTACTATTAAATACCTGCAAAGTCTGCATTTACAAGTGAACAGACAAGTCTGGAGACTTAGTGGACCACTGAGATGGGGAAATCAAAAGGAGGTAGCTCCGCGTCTGCAGATTTTTTCACCCCAAAGCAATCACAACGAGAGGAGAGGCCTGGGCATAGTGGTGCCACATCAGACCACACAGAATCTGCCACTGGAGAGGCCTCCCTCACAGCTATACATGCCATGCTACAGAAACTTGTCAGTTCAGTCCAAGAACTGGATAAAAAATTTGACTCACTCACCCCCAGGGTTTCGGCTCTGGAGACATGCATGGACCACTGCGAGACCGTGGTGCAGCGTTCGGAGACATCGGTGCTTAAAACTTCAGAGGCCACTACTAAATTAATAAAAGAGAACATGCAACTTTGACAATGCTTGGAGAATGGGGAGAACCAGGCAAGGGAATGCAATCTCTGGATAGTGAGCCTCCCAGAAGCGGCTGAGGAGGAAGATGCACTACAGTTTGCTAAGGCATTGTTTTTTTTATTTTTTTTTTATTTTCATCTTTATCCTCCTTCCTACCTCCGGTGCCCCCTCCTTCCGTCCGCTCATGTCCCCCGTTACCTACCTTAGGGATCTGCCCCTAGAGTGCCCATCCTCCTCTTCCTCGCACAGTGGGGTCTGTCCTGTAGGTGGTACAGGTGGACTTTAGGGTGGCCTTCATCTAGGGCTGCGGAGGATTTTCTGTTTTCTCCTTGCGTCCCCACTCCCCTAGGGCCTTAGCGCTTGAGGGCGTCGTCCCAGGTGGTAGCGTGCTTATGCACGCAGGCCCTCATGCGCCACAATGTCCCCCCTCCCCGGCTCCGACAAGCGAAGCCACCTCCATCCCTTCCCAGTGCCGGTGCTTCCACTGGCTATGGAAGGGATGCAGAGCGCAATGCACTCTTTGTAACCCGCCCCAGAGGGAGGAGAGCATCTGTTGGGACACTCGATCCTCCCTCTCCCCGCCGCCCCCCGGCCACCCGAGTCCATCCCCGAACCCGGGCCGCCGGCGTAGCGCAAGGTGTGGTGAACAGTGCCTCAACCCTCAGCGCCACCAGGCTGGCCGGCTAAGGCATTGTTGCCAGTGATCTTGGGCATGTTGGAGGAGGAGGATCCCCCATTTTCTTTAGAGAAAGCATATTGATTCACCCCCCATTGGGCTCCGATGGATCCTACGACCCCTAGGACTCTGATGCTGATATGCACTGGAGTTGGTGACCGGGACCGTGCTCTCGCTTTGGCTAGAAGACGGAGATCGTTGAAATATGGAGAGGCCATGATCATGATGTTCCCTGATTTGTCTTACAGAACTCGGCAGAGGAGACGAGCCTTTGATGGACTGAGGGGTCGTCTTAGGAAGCATAAGGTGCAACACCAGCTGCTTTTACCAGCAAAGCTGTGAGTGGTTTGGAATGGGCAGCATTTCTTATTTAATGATGTGAAGGATGCAGACAAACTTGTTCTCCGCATCAAGCAGGAACTGGAAGATTGAGATGGAGGAGAGAACTCGTCAGATGAGGATTAATATTTACGTTGAATGTGGGCTTAAACAGTAAGACTGTTAATGGCTAGGCCTTTGGTGCTAGTTTGTACCATAACATTACCAGCTATATATTGTGCCACTCTGTTTGGGGAGCTTTGGACTGGGACTTTCTATATAAAATATTTTCTTTGCCAGGTATAATTTTAAGGCCATCAATTTATTGGTCCCTCTTTATTCTATAGCTGGGTAGATAATTATGTTTTTTTTTCCCCCCGGGTTGCTGAATCTTACATGTTTAATTAAACTCAGGATATCTATTAATAATCCAGAATATTCATATTTGTGTTAATAGCAGATATATGTGGGCATTTGTTGTTGGGTTCCTTTTGGGAGCCAGGGGATACTATTTTCTTATTCATTAATTCTATAAGTATTAGGGGAATCGCTAGGACCGAGACATCCCTTTGTTAACATGGAGTCGACTTTGATATATATTTTTTTACAGATAGAATCCCCAGGTTTCTTCCATGGCTGCATGCAATTGGACCATCCATTTTGGACTTATTATTTCATTACTCTGTACCTCCCCCATGATGTAATGAGTAAGGGGGTGTCTTTATCTATATCCTTTGTAAGAGAAGATATGTTCTGTACCTACTGCTATCCCTCATGTGTAATTGATGTGCGAGTTTTGCTTACAAAAATCAATAAAGAAATAATACAAAAAAAAAAAAAGACGTGAGTATCCAGACTCTGCAGTGTGGAGCCCAGAGAAAGTCAGCATGGGGTCAGAACAGCTAACTCAATAACAGTGCAGTCAAATACTGTGTAGCAAAAACAGTGATGGCAAAGATAGTGCTTGGTAAAAACAGCACACGTTACCACCAAGAACAGCAAACAAAAAACTAAACTGTTTGTGATGGGCTCTGCCCCCTGCACCCACTGTTATGGGGGGCTGTGCCCCTGAACCCCCCCAACCTAATGTAACTACCTCTGGTGGGAGGTAACTCAGGGACAGGGAGGAACCTCGGGGGGGGGCAGAATTGTTCTAGAGGGGACGGGGAACCAGCAGAACAACTGGGGGGAGGAGGCAAAAGGTGTCAGGTGGGAGATAGACACACACAGAGGGTAAGTCGGGAGGGGGGGGAAGACAACGCCCCAAAAAAATACAAAAAAAAAACAGTGTTCCAAGATCGGGAATTGAACCCTGGTCCACTGACATGCCACTGCCTTTGGCCCTATCCTCTGAGCCACAGCAGCTGCTCAGCAGCACATCCCACAGCAGAAGCTTTCTCCCTATCCCCCAAACAGCTACAGGGATAGCGTTAACTTTACCTGCGCTATTATGTCCCTGTAGCTGTTTTACTTTTAGCTGTTTTGACATCGTGATTTTCACCCACGCTATTGTGGTTTTGACATTTTGACCTGGTACCAAGAAAGTCTTGGTTAGGGCTGGCTGGGTGAAAAAAAAGCAGGGACATGGCAGGTAGACCGAAGCCAACTCCCATTTTCCATGGTGACAGACAGAAACTCGGCAGAGACGCTGACAAGGATACAACACTCAGGTACTGTACCCGACACTGATCCCCTTTCTGTACCTAAAGATTTAAGGCTGACACAATCTCCCCAGCTGTTTACAGTTTATTCAGAGCCCCCTGCTCATACTGCTATGAACTCTGCACCATGGTCTCAGCATTAACTTCCCAGTCCCTCCTGTGAGTCAGCTGCTACAAAACTGTTCCCGACCAAGGAACATCCAGGAGGGAAAAGTACACTAGAGTGCTGGGTTACTGCTTGTAAGCAAAAGTAAGAGACACTCAGCCAGACTGTGTCCTAGATACATGACTGCCCCAAAGACTCTGCCTAAAATGTCAGGTGACTCCCGAGACACTAGTACAATTGAAGCAGCAATGCCTAACACTCAGTCCCCTGGTAATGGCCTGCCTAATAGTGATATTCCCAATGCTCCCACTGATAATGTCATCAAAGACTACTGGTAAGCTGAAGCTATTATTTCTACTGTGAAAGTAAGCCATACTGCTTTACAATATGACACTGTCCCTCCAGCTGCAGCTTGGCATATCTCTTCAGTTAATTTACAGAGTGACATTACTATTAACCCTGCTAATGAAGACACACAGCAAGAGGTTCCTGTGGTAGCTGGTTCCTCCCCAAATATGCTGGCTTTTGATTCAACTGTCACAGCAGATAAATTGCACGACACAAAGGGTAACATGCCTTGGAGTAAGGGTCCCCACAGAAGAATTGCAGAATATTTTTCAGCCTCTTGTATTGCCTGCAATTACACCCCCACAAATTTAAACACACTTTTATACTGAGAGGCAAACAGAATGCATTAGCAAAAAAAACACAAACTGAGAGGTCAGTTACAAAAAAGTTCTTAATAAATATATGTGCACATACAATAGTTATTGCATACTAAACAGACATACTATAGAATGTTTGGTGACAAAATAGAGTTACATATAAAGGACTATCTCCTAATAATCCTAGCTATGCTAGGAGAGAGCAGCTATATGGCAATGTACCAAACAAGGGCTCCCTAAAGCATTGCTAGTGCAGTTCACCACATTTGGACATATGCCCTGCCATCATTTATGCTAACAAGAAATCAATAACGGAGCACTTTAACTTTGCAAAATAGGGAAAGCATAGCTAGAGAGGAATGGCTGTAAGCTTTTTAATGTCAAGAGCCCAGTGCCAGGTGATTAATGCAGCATGGTACAAATCAACAAATTGTTGTGAACCATCCCGGTTCTGAATTGGTTACTGAGCACAAAACATACAAAGCAGTCATATACCAGTGCACTCTAAATGTGTACCGAATTAAAGCTGGCATCAATATCAAAGTAGGAAATAACAGAACTCCCAGTGAAAGAATTGTGTTATTATAGTGCAAAATAGGCCTGCTCCATGATGACAAGTGATGCGGCCTCCCTCCCTTTGGTATGCTAGCAGTTCATGTTCGAGCCCCAAGCCCAGGACTCAGGAAAGAAGTTGGCAGGGTGGGTGATAGAGCCTCTGTGCAGATGCCGTCATCCTGGGGATGGTGCTGTGGAACACCGCTCAGAGAGAAACACCAGGTAGTGTGCAGAGCCTTGCCAATGTGGGTGCTACATGTTGTGTGGCTCCACCTCCAGGGTACTGCCATGGTGCATGCCATTGGGGTGTGGGGAAGGGCCCAGAAAATGGAAACTAGCACCCATCTCGGCCTGCTGGATGATGGCTGCCTAGTCCCCCATGCCACAGTCCCCCTAGTGCACCACTGCTGCCCTCCCCAGTCATGTGTACCTCAGAGGACCCCTAGGAATCAGCCAGATCCTCTGAGGACATGGGGACAGCCAGGGGAACTAGGTCACAGAAAGTGGCAGTGAAGGGCGATTCTGGTGGGCAGACAGGGATGTTGAGCATCAGAAGAAGTGAGAGGTGGGGTGTGCGGGGAAAGGTGCAAAAAAATGCAAAGTACTTCCACATGAGCAGTTCTAGCGGACAGATACCTGGGAAGAGGAACCCAGCACTTCACCTTTACTTCAGCTTCCTCAAGGAGTCCATAGTTTATCAGGTTGTGACAAAACCACTCTTTTTTTTTTTTTGGTAATCTTTATTTATCTCCTACCTGACTTGGACTCTCTCCAGAGGGGGCACTCGGTGAATCTCTACTGCCCACCTGAAGCTCCTAGTCATGCTCTCTGGCTCTAGGCTGTGCCCTCCATCCTCCTCCAACTGCATGACCCTCTGACTCTGAGTCCCCTGGGGGTGGGACCACCAACTCCTCCAGCGCTCTATCCAAGAATCTAGTGGAGCGACCGGAGGGGGGATGAGCAGTCTTTCCCTTATGGTTAACCCTAGTCATGGTCAACAAGGGTAGGGATTAATCTGGGCCAGATTCTGCCTTTAACCAGAGTGGCATAGTAGGTGTAGTGGACATGAGCCAGTACAGGTTATGCTGTACCCTGCTGCCTAATGATATGCTCATAAACACAGTATGGGCCCATCCTCCTTGTTTACCCAGCACCCTCAATTTTTGAAGGCTGAATTGTGTCTTTTTCCCTTTCCCAGAGGAAGGAGGTGAAACTATTTCTAGACATAGGAAAGTTCTATGTAGTATAGGGACCAGGAGATTGTTTAAATAGAACAGTATTTTCAGAAGGGCCATCATTTTCTAAGTTGCAATTTCCTTCCAAAGGTGAGATACAGCTTTTTCCACTTACAGAATTCTATTTCCAATGCAGATAGAAGGAGTTTCAGGTTTAGTTCCAGAAGCAGGTCATGGTTCACAGGCAGTTTGATGCCTAGATATTTAATGTACTTTGGTGCCCATTGAAGTCTTAAGTAATGAAGGGGCTCCCTTTAGTGTGGGGATTTAGACGGAGCATCTCAGACTTAGATCACTTCACCTTCAGGCCAGATAACTGTCTAAAGACATTTAAACCATGCAGTGCTGCTGGAAGGGATGTGTCTGGAGTGGTTATAGTCAACAGCAAGTCATATCCAAATGCTAGAGCTTTAATTGTAGTTTCTCCACAAATGACTCCTTCCACTGCTGGGGACTGGCGGATTTTGCATAGCATAGGTTCCATGGCCAAAAGAAATAGCAGCAGGGACAGGGGCAGCCCTGTCTTCTACCCCTTTGAAGGGAGAATGCAGAGGTTGTGCTAACATTGGTTAGCAATCTTGCTACAGGGCTAGAGTATAATGCCTGCACCCATTCAGTGAAGGTGGGCCGCATGCCCATTTCTCACACAGTCTGATATAGGTAGTCCCACTCTACAGACTCAAATGATTTCTCCATTTCAATGCATGCTAGCAAAGATGGAATTTTGCTCCTGAAGGCAATTCAGATGACATTAATGGCAGCTTTAATGTTGTCCATGGTCATAAGACCTTTGACAAACCTAACCCTACCGGTGGTCAATGAGATAAGGGATATAGTGCTGCAGCCTAGTTGCCATAATTTTGGCCAATATCTTTACATCTACATTTAGGAAAGGAATTGAGTGGTAGTTAATTACTAGCTGCTGATCCTTTCAGGGTTTCAGGAGCAGGGTAGTTAAGGCTTCAGACACAGTGTTTGGTAGTGTACCCATGTTGAAGGAGTCTAGGAGGATGTGGTGGAGAGGTTTCTCCACTGCTGGCAACAAGGTCTGATAGGACTCAGCTGGGAAACCATTTAGGCCAGTGTTTTTTCTCTTTGGAAGGGCTTTAATAGCAGCACCCATTTCCTGCATAGTGATAGGTGGAGTCTAGTTTAGTAGCTTGCTCAGTTGAGAGTTTAAACAAGTCAGTTCTTTCAAAAAAGTAGGTAATCTATGTGCCTGTTGGTCTCTCTGTGAAGTACAGAGTATAGTATAGAAGTCCAGGAATGTGCTGGCAATGTACTTAGGTTTGGTTACCACTTTGCCTGTGGCAAGGTGATGCGACCATAAATGCTTGGCTGCTTGTTGGGATTTTATACGATAGACTAATAGCCTGCCTGCCTTCTCACCTGATTCCCAAAATTAGTGAGAGGTCCTCATGACTACTTTCTGAGTGGCAGTAGTGGTAAGGGAATTGATTTTGAACCTGAGTTGCATTATATCCCAATGTACTTGTGGGGATTGGGCTGCTAGAGAGTTGTATTCTTGCTCTTTTGTTTGATGGCTTGTTCTAGCTCTGTAATCTGCTTAATTCTTTACCATTTTGCATGGGCAGAGTAACTGATGACTCTCACCCGCAAGCAGGTTTTTAGGGTTTTCCAATGTATTGTCCGGGATAATTGTGGAGAATCATTGGTGGGTAGGAAAAAGTTTATTCCATTAATTATCCAATGGTGAAACTCTGTTTAGGACAACAGGAATGTATCCAAGTGCCACTGTGATGAGGTGGGGTGTATAGGACCTAACCCCAGAGTAAGAGAAACATAGGCATGGTCTGATATGATGATGATGGGCCCAATAGAGGAATGCTGTACCTCATGTATGATATATGTGGGGATTAGAAAGAAGTCAGGTCTGCTACTCCCTGATTCCCTGGCTGTGTGGGCAGCTATGCACCAGGATGGTCTGGGGGGAGTGTCCAGGGCATGCCCATACTATGTGTCATTCACAATGGTGCATAGTGCTGTGCGCAGCAGGGCGTTGGATACGGCATGAGGGACCTTGCCACAACTGCGGTATGTATCTCGCCCCATGCACACAAAACCCCCACCCCAGTCCCATAGGACAGTACTCTCCCCCCACATCAGAACCCCGCCTGGTCCCATAAGACAGTTCTCACCCCCACATCAGAATCCCTGCCCTGTTCCGTAATACAGTTCACCCCACATCAGAGCCCGGCCTCAGTCCGCAAGTCAGTGATGTCCCCCCACTCAACCAGAGCCCCAGCCCGCAGCCCCTGTCCATTATTGTACTGCTTGGCCCCCACCTCAAGCCCTGTTCCCCCTGCCCTCTCATTGGTGGTTAGTGGCCCCCGTGGCACCAACCCTACCCCCATCTCTTGTACCTGCACCTCAGTCGGCGAATGGTGGACAGTGGCACATCCCTCTATACAGCACCTCGACCACCCGCTGTCCAACTGATGCTGGGGGCACACCGCCTATTTATAGGGCAACCAGGACTTGGTTATATACATAAGTGAAAAAGTATGAAGCATATCAGTCATATGTCTATCAGTAGTATAGAATCAAAGAACAATACAGTCTCTGGTAAAAAAACTTGAAATCAGTTTTTAAACAATAAAAACACAAACCTTACCAAGGACAGGTCTAGCAGCTAAGTTGAGAGGAGAGAATGGAAAAATAGTTCTCCTGACAACTATCAGAGTCCAGCGTAACTAAGCACAAAGAAATAAACTCCCCTGGGTTGCAATGATATCATAGGTGTAATCTTTAGAATGCATTTTTATTTTTCCCTTGGGTTTGGCTTATTTAAAAAAAACATTTTTGCCTGTTTTTTTTTTTCTTGGATTAGGTACACTAGGGCATAGAAGACAGTAAAGAAAGGAAGCTCAGCAGTAAGGAAATTTCTATATGTGAATTCCAGGGGTGGGGTGCTGATGAAGTGTGATGGGGAAAGAGATGTATGGGACCACAGAAACAGGGTGAATCTGTTGTGGTTTCCAACAAGTTTTTTGCCATCCTTCCTTGACTAAATGGTGCTATCCAGAGTATCAGGGTAACCGCAGTCCCAGTAAATCCTGTCCCAGTGCCCCAAATGACCAAGTGCTAAGAAGCTGCCTAGATGCTTCCACCTACTTTAATGTCCTCATTAGTTATGGCAGGTATAAATTTGCATAAGTTGTGTCAGAACAGGGATTGAGAGGCTACTTATTCCTGGGCCCTTAAATTAGAACTTTTTTCTCGTAGTTGCTCCCGCCTCAGTGCCTATCTGCACCCAACATCTCTGCAAGAGGTGTGCTCCATTAGTGCTGTGATGAGGTGTTTTGTCACTATGGTTAGGTGTGTACAATGGGCCATTTGTGTTGCCAAGGTAGATGCATGAGTGTCTCCAGGGCAGGGCAATGTTCGTTTGTCAGTAAGGTTGTGTTATCCCGGGACTGGTGCAGATAGTCACCCACTTTTGTCAAGCAGTAGCATTTAAATGTTCTAGACAGCCATGCACTCTCACAAGGAGCTTGCCACTACTATGGGTCAGTTACTGTTGTTGTGCCTGGGGTAGCCTTCCTCTGCAGGGAACTATGTCCCAGTGGCAAGGAACCATAAAAACAAGGCAGAGCCATTAGGTGGACAATTTCCTGCAGCACACCCTAGAGAATAAGGGCGAAGTTCTGGGCAGGCAGTTAGAACTAGGTGGAGCCCAACAGTTTGCTGTGAGAGGAACAGACATGAGGCATGGAATGACTTGCTTGGGGTAGGAAGAATCCTGCAAGGTATTTTTGATCTGGTTTCATTTACATAGAAAGTTTCGAGTTGCATCTGGGACAGCTGCAGCAAGTGATTTCTTGAATGGGGAAAGGCACTAAGAGAGGTTGTGTGTGGTGTGTGGGGGGCTGGACCTCATTATGTTCTGTATGCTGCACTGTAGCCTTAGTCCTTCAGCAGCACCACTCTGTACCCTCTGGGGGTGGGGCATTGGAGTGATCTCTATGGTGGGGGAGTGGCAGGGTTCGCTGTACCCTTGTGTTCATTTGTGCTGTAGATAGACGGTTTCATGCCACTGTTACCCAGAATTTGTATGCCCAAAATGCAAATGTGGGCTGTAGACCAGGGAACAAAGCATTCCCCCCCCCCAAAGTGATTTCCTCTATATCCACAGCATTAATGAAATAGGATTTGCATTGATTGGACTGGTTTAGCCCAGGTGAACATGCAAGGTTGATGTATTACATGTTGTGCTGAGATGGGGGGGGGGGGTACCAGCCACACAGACACAGTTTTAAACTGCTGGAAAAGAAAGGGAAAAAAAACCCATAATGACAGCGATAATAGCAGTCCTAATTTAGCATCTGTAAGGTGGAGGAGGGACTGGTCATCAGTTGTGTTAGAAGCACTCCAGACATTCAAACCACTTGCAGCTGGGCATGATAATAAAAGGATTTGTTGCTGTCTGAACCTCACAGACTGTTACATCTGGATGTCTGTAGCATTTATAAGGGGGCTGGTGATGCTGTCAATGGTTTTGGTTGTGGGGTTGCATTCCATGACTAGTGCCCAAGGTGTACAGGGGAATTACAGCTAGTGGTTGTCCAGTGTGAAGCCCATGCCTGACTTCATTGCCAGAAGAATTTCCAGGTATAGCCTGGCACTGTTGATCCAATGATTCAGTGTTTGTCCCAGCTGGTTAATTGATGAATAAAGCAGTGTGGGAGGGTAGCATCCTAAAGAGGGGCAACAAACATTTTTGAAAGAACTGCACACAGTTTGTACACAAATGTCTGCAATGTTACATAACATGAGCCCCATAGCACTTTTCTCATAGAAGCTATTATTGTATATTCAGGTGTTCAGCTTTGAATTGTGGGCTGTTACTGTCTCTAGTCTTGGCACCAGCAGCACACTGTCACACTGTCTCTGAGCCACTTGGCCCAAGAAGCTACCACATCTCGATGGGGAGGGTGGTTGGATGCTCATTCTCTCACAGAAGCCTGGAAGTTGGAGTCTGGTATAAGCTTGGGAAGAGCAGATCTTTCAGGAGGGGCAACTGTTGCAGAAAACTTCATGGTAGAAGCTCTTGGTCCTTGATTTCTACTATGGTGTTGAGAGCCAGCAGTACTTTTGCAATCAGTCTGTCCTGAAGGAGCCACATTGGATGTTTTTTTGTTGACCTCTTTCCCTCTGGTGGATGGTGCAGGGGAATAGGGGGGTGGTGTCCATAGGAGTATTGAGAATTTGCTCTCAAGGTTGTCCTTTGAGCATGTAGTGGCTGGTATGTTCCTGGGTGAATCAGAGGCTCCCCTAGCCCCCCAAGTTCACTGAATGAAAGCACTGGCTTCTGAGGGTGCAGTGAAGTTGTGTAGGGCACCATTTCTCTCGATTTTGTTTTATTTATTATGCTTTAGGGATCCGACCAACCCCCATCAGTCTGCAGCTCCCCCTCACTGCCACTTTCTGGGATACACCTCCGCCAGCCTTTGCCAAAGCACCCCAGGCCACCGGCTTCCCAATGATTCTTCAATGGTACCGGGAAAGGAGAGGTTCCAGGCACCCTGGCTTACCCCCCAGGGTGGGGCCGCTGGCTTCCTCATGGTACTTCGATGGTACTGGGTGGTGAGAGGTTGTGGTCTGTGGGGTGAGGTCTGGGGTTCCAACGTCATCTAGGCGGTGGACAGGTTTTTGCCATAAGCCCCCAAGGAGGTGGGACATGCAATGATGTCCAAGGCAAAATGCCACATTTGTCCCTACCTCCCAACAGTACAGGTGCTGGTCACTGCCGATCACCTGGCCTCCACCACAGGTCAGCAATGTGCCAGTCACATATCACCACCCCCTCCCAGAGAAGGAGAGCTGTCATAAGGAAGCTCAATCCTTCTCCCCCTGGCCGGCCCTCCAATGCCCCGAGTTCGTTCCCGAACCTGGTTCACTGGCATCGCAGATGGACACCTTACCGCTGTGCGGGCAGGCTGGCTAATTTCTCTTGATTTTAAAAATAGCTGGATATGCCATTCTAAATGTAACTCTGATCTGCTGAAGGTAATGTCTGACATCCGTGAAGGCAGCTCTCTTTTTATTTAATTTGTGAAATAGTCTTGCTAGATTGAAATGTGATGTCCATGCCAGACTAGCATTCCTTTTTCCATGGCTAGTTATAGAAGTCGCTCTTTAGAGGAATATCTGAGAAACAGGGCTCAGACCAGTCTAGGTTTCTCACCAGCCTTTGGTCTAGGAGCTAATGACCTATGAGCTCTTTGAATTTTAAGAGGGCAGTTTTTAAGGTGAGGTAGTTCAGAGAGAAGGTGCTGGACAAATTCTTCAACATTTTCCCCCTCAGCACCTTCTGGGACTCCTATTATTCCCAAGTTATTTCTTCTTCCACTACACTCTAAATCATCTAGTTTGTCCCTAAGTAAGGCTATTTCCAAATTGAGTAAATATAATACAGTGTCCTATTTGCCGACTTGAATGTCTAAATGCTGGAAAGTGCCGTCAGCATCAAAAACCCTCAACTGTAAATTTTCAATTTTTTCTTCTATTGCAAAGAACTGTTTGTTGCTGCATTGGTCCTTGTATAAAAACATGAACAAAATGGGTCATTAGATACCTTTTATTGGACCAGCAAGAGATTCACAGACGTACAGGCTATGTGGGGGAAACCAGACATCCCCTATAAATCCGAGTGACCTCACACAGACATGACACTAAAATGAAAAATACTGTAAAACCAGTGAGACAACATTCCTCTCAATCTGATCACTCCATCTCTGACTTTGTCCTGTTTTGCAAAAGACACTTCAGAAACACACAAGAAAGACAGGCATATGAGGTCAGACTTATTTTTCTTCTCAATACATGTAATGATCGAATGAATGTGGATCTTAGTTTCATGACCCATTACACAATTTAAACTGCAGCTGCTTTTTTCTTGTCTTAGGTACAGCACATGGACATGTCTTATATTTGTTTTATATTTTTAATGTGCCTTTATATAGTAACATGGTTCTATTTAATATACATAACTATGCCTATTTATATGTTTAATTATAATTTGTGATTGCCAGTTTCATAATTTTTGGATTCATACACACAGAAATGCTACTGCTCAGTGCTGAGCGTGCATGTGCGTGCACACACACACACACACACACACTGCTATTTTCAGGAAGGTAATTAGCAACTGGCAATTTATAGGCCTTCTGCTGTCGCATCACATTCCATCCAGGAAGGAATTGATTTACACCCAACTAGGTTTTCAAAGAGTGTTTTTTTTTTTTATCTCTGTTCTTGTCATCAAGGCACAGGTCAGGATGCATAGGAAGACCAGAAGCAGTTGTAAAATTCTCAATTAGTGTTTTATTATTATTAACAGTAAAATAAAAAAAATAAAACTTTTCAGAATAACTATTTACAAAGGCAGTATAAACAGAGAAAACAAAGTCCTTCTTCTGAGTGTTTCTTCTCAGTTTGAAACCTCAGTCTCTCACTCTGCCCCTAGCAAAAGTATTGTTGCTTTTTTATAAGTCTTTGCAACCTCCACTCGTTAACAGACATTCTGTTTTTCCTAAAATGTTCTTGTCAGTTTCTTGCAGGTACAGTAAAAAGAACATAGTGACCCAGAACTGACCTCTTGTTGACAGCTGTGGAGAGATTTTGCAAACCAGCATCTCAGGTTAACCCCTTGAGTTCCAAATAGCTTTTTGCAATCATTTCAACAGTATAACTATATACAGTTTTAAACAAAGGGATCCCAGTATCACGTACAGTTTTACACAGAGATTCACATATATTTTCTATAACTGCAGATATGCAAGGGGGAAGAAAAGACAGAACAGCAAGTGAAGGCAGCGAGATAGCGAGAGGCGGAGAATTGTGAAACTGTCGGAGTGATCAGTTCCTAGGTCTCACAAGAAAATGTGGTTGCACAACCAGACAGAGAAGAGACAGAAAAGGAGAGGATAGAACAGACCCTTGAGTTTAAACTCATTCTGCATAACAAATGGGACAGGGCCTTATTCAACCCTATCACAGTTCTTAGTCTCTGTTTTATATCCAATTTCTCTCCTTATGTATCAACAGAACTGTCACATCCCTGTGTAAAAGTTTTTTTTTTTACCAATTCTGCTCTAGGGGATAGATTTTCAAAATGGTCAGGGAATAAGTCCCTCACTGCAGCCACCAATACATGATGAAACCTCCACACCTGCAGAGATTTGAATTTTCAGCCAGTGCAACAACAGGGGATGTTAAGTCTGGTCCCACCAGGTGTAACATTTCGGCACAGCTGCACCAAAAAAATGGCTGCAAGTTGCCATAAATTGGGGAGCCAGTCATAAACCAGCTTTTGCTTTTTAAACACAGTGTGTGCGGGGGAAACTGTGGCTCCACAAGTGAAGCCCCACTTGCGACAGTTTTTTCCCACACCTGCACCAATTTTGGATGGGCTACAAATCCAGCTCTATGTACTTAAAATAATATATTTGTATAATTGCCTTTTTCTGACAAATAACAGTGTGTAGTTCAAATGCTGAAACATTCTGTGAATCTTTTGTTGATCCAATAAAAGGTATCAAATCACCCATTTTTCCTCTGTTGCAGAAATTGATTAACTCCTGAGACGTTATGCAGGATTTTCTCAGACATATCTCTGATGGTAGGGTCGACTGTTGTAACTGCCGGCATCGCAGTCCTGATTCCAGCTCCCTCAGCCATAAGTAGGCAGGTTTTTAAAGAGATGAGTTGTGAGGTAAATTTGATTGGATCTTCGCAAAACGTGTATAGTTCATGTCAGCCTGTCATACTATAGTAACATCTTGTGAAATTAACATGGAAAAAATGCTAAGATTCTGACTCTTTTCAATATTAGGCCAAGGTGGCGAGCTGGAGCTTTGTGCAGCCATCTTAAAGGCAGCCAAACCAGAAGTTACCCTGTGACAACCACTATAAAATACTCAAAGGTTCAAGTCACATGATGTCAAAATGATATTTAAACCAACATACCAAACATAAAAGAGATAAAGTGCTGAAGTGCATAAAAACCCTTCACATTGCTATTACAGAAATAAAAACCTCCTTAATAGTAGAATGGCAGTGTGGTGTTTATGTTTGGGATGCTTAATTCTCTGGGAATAAAATAATTCAGGAGCTGCAGTGATTCACAGTTCAAATCCCACCACTAACACCATGCTGATAAGATCAGGCATAAAGTCCAAGGAATGGCAATACATTTGTGAACCGCATTACGGGTCCATAGCAATACCCAAATAAAAAAAAAAAAATTAGAGGTCAAGTGTCCAGTTCCTTAGCATCCTCATGTTGAAGCTGTTTTTCTTAAAGGGTAAGGGTCTTTAACAGTTTCAGACCTATTCCTCTTGTTGCCCCACTCGTGTTGCCGCTCACTTGCCACTATGTCTTGTATACTGTCAGTTCATTATTATGATTATTCAAATCCTACTGCAACATTTCATTTTATTTCATTGTTGGCCCAGATGTGGAAGAAAAAGAGGAAAAAAGTTATTAGAGTAATCATATTCGTCATATGAACAAAAAAGGTAGCCTTGTGCCTATACTTATCAACTCCATTTCTCATTCAAATCCCATCAATAACACACTACTTACAGAGTTATGTTCCTTGATATGTTTATCTTAAACATATGGATTTCACATATATTCAACTGTGAATGCACAATACCAGCTGGTCATATGCCTATGCTTATCAGCTCTGTTTAAGTTCTAATCCCATCAATGACTCACTGCCTACAAAATCAGGCACCTAGACATATTTATCTTAAACCAATGGTGCCAGAATGGTTTGAAAAGTGGTAGGGCCAAGGATGTAAGAGGCAAATTTTCCCCTATTAAATATATTACCATGATAGCAAAAAGTGATAGGGCCACTAATAAAAGTGGTAGGGCCATGGGCCTAGTGGCCCCCCTGTTCCGGCACCTATGTCTTAAATATATGGATTTAACATTGATTCAACTGCATGTGCACTATAAAAGTCAGTAATATACCTATACTATCAGCTCTGTTAGTGGTTTGAATCCCACCACTGACTCACAGTTTATGAGTCATGTAGCTGGACATATATATATATATATATTTTTTTTTAAATGATTTATTGATCTTTTTCTCCCCGGTTTTTGCCCACATGCCCACGCATCCTTGGTGGGAGCGCTAGCATGTGAAGGCATGCGCGCACTTCAGGATGTCCCACCCTACCAGTCACCCATGCCTGCATGCCCCACCACCAGACCTCCACCAATGATGGCAGGACTGTGGGAGGGCGAACCCCCCAGGAGAGGACAGCAGCCGCAAGACAGCTCAATCCTGCTCTGACCCCCCCATGTCGGCTCCCCGACAACCTGAGGTCATTCCCAAACCCAGGTTGCCAGCATAGCGACAAGTAAAGCAGAAATGTCTCAACCCTCTGTGCCACCGGACCAGTGGACATATTTGTTTTAAATATGAAAAAATATTAAGCAGTTTCTTAACTAGAGAAGCTAAGGAAAACAGGGAAAGTTGTAAAATTCAACTACACATAAAAGGCAATAATTCATCTAAGCACCTCAGCTCTGTTGTTTGAATCTAACCACTGACTCACAACAGTGTTATTGAGTACAGTACTTGAGTATAAGATGCTAATTAAAGTAATTACAGTGTATTTATATCTCTTAACTTATTCCATGACTCAAATGGTACCACAAGTTCATTGCCAACTAGGTAACTGAATTCTGCATCTCGGCACAGTTAGGGGAAAGTGTGTGTGTGTGCGAGGGGAGGGGTTCCAGTCATACTGTCGGAGCACGTGGCTCCTGTATGTAACCCATGGCGCCTGTATGTAACCCCTACCCTATATCTTGTGTTCATGGATACCCTGTAACTCTCTCGGGTCGCACCTGAAAATAGGCACTTTGCTGTCTAGTGTGCTTACCTGGTTAACAAAAGCAAATAAATAAATAAATACACAAAACTCTCATAAGAGGAGAATAATAGCAGCTTCCTAGATAAACACCATCCTTATTTATTTATTTATTTGAAAATTCAGAATTACAATCCTTTTAGTCAAGGGCTCATTTTCAAAGGCTCCACGTCCATGAAAAACAAGAAGGGTGATAACAACAACAAGCAGGGTATTAGCATTACATGACAGTAATAGAGATGTGGCCTATACAGGTTGTTAGTTAAGCTGATCCCAGAAACATAGGGATCAGTTATTGTCAGAGTTAACAAGGCAGTCGAGGCATAAATAACTTTGTCAAGCATATCAGTAGTTAGGCAGGTTACATGTTACGATTTATATACAATTATCTACAGAACATATACAGTTGCACATAGCTAGCTGCTACATTCGCAGCTTCTTGAGGACAGAATATGCTCTTTGAGGGCTAGTTTGAAGGACCCGATTTTGGGGAGGGAGGTAACAGTTGATGGGAGTTCATTGTACCATAATGGGGCCCTGTAGGGGAAGGACCTCTGAGATAGGGAGGTTCTGGCTGTCGATGGGGCCCACACCTGTTTGTTGGCAGTGCGGGTGTTCATGTTGGAACGTGATGAGATGAGGGAGGTAGATACTCACATAGGGGTAAACCCTAGGTGGATTTTTTTGGTGAGGAGGCACATTGGATATAGTATCATTTCATCTAACGTGAGGACGTTTGCTAGGGCATACAGGGTACAGGTATGGGTATGCTTGTCCACCCCAGAGAGGAGCCTGCAGGATTTATTTAGTGCCAGATGGATTTTATTGAGGGTTGTGTAGTCAGTGACTGAGTAGATGGTGAGGCCATAGTTCACGAGAGAGAGGACTGATGAGGTGACAGCTAGGTTCAGGGCTTCTGGGGGTAAGCAGTCTCTGCGGCGATAGAGTATGCCTATGCAGGCATTTATGGCCGAGGATAGGTTATTGATGTGGGAGTGGAAGGAGAGGCTGGGGTCAAAGGTAAGGCACAGATATTTATAAGTATGTACCTGTTCCAGTGGAAGGAGGGAGTGGGACAGGATTTTTAGTTCTGCGTCACTGATCTTGTTCTGTCCATGAGAAAAGAGCATTTTTTTTTTTTTTTTTACATTAACCACGCACCTTCGATTGAAGAACCAGTTTTCAATCTGGTCATAGGCAAGTTGGAGGGAGGTTTGCAGGCTGGTGCTGTCCGGGTGAGAGGTGAAAAGAACTGCATCATCAGTGTAGAGCAGTAGGTTACCGTGTCAAGATTTGGGCAAGGCATTTAGATAGAAGCTGAAGAGAAGAGGGTCCAAAATGGAGCCCTGGGGGACCCCAGAGTGGACAGGTAGGGTGGTAGAGAGAGTGTTGCTTATCTTGACACACTGGGATCTATCAGAGGGGTAACTGGTGAACCAGGAAATGGGGCCTTGTGACAGACAGGTGTGGCTGAGAGTATTTAGGAGCAGGGGGTGGAAGACTGTGTCAAAAGCCTTTGACATGTCAATGAAAACAGCTCTGACAAGGTGTTTTTTATCCGGGGCAGAGTGTATAAATTTTGAGAACTCCATAAGGGCAGTAGTTGTACTGTGTCCAGATCTAAAGCCATGTTGTTCCCTGCATAGCAAGTTGTGTACGAGCAGGTATTCGGTGAGCTGGGTGGCTATAATTTTTTTCTAGGGCTCTTGAGAGTGGGGGGAGGATGGAGATAGACCAGTAGTTATTGGGGGAGGTGTTATCACCACTTTTCAAAATTGGGATGATTGTGGCCATCTGTCAGGCAGCTGGGAACTACCCCAGACGTAGGGAGCAGTTAAGGAGGTCCATCAGGCGGGAGAGGACAGTATCTAGAACCAAACGCAGGATTCTCATGTCAAAGAAGTCTTTGCAGTAGCAAGAGCCACTGAGCACGTTTGCAAGCTATGTTCTTGCCTCACTCATAGGCCCTGTCCACACTACACTGAAAACCCCCCCCTCTGTAACATTACAGAGGGTCCAAACCGTTACTGCAACGGTTTGCATTTACACCTGTAAAGGTTACAGGAGGCGTTTTCGTAACCATTGTTGAAACCGCTTATGAGGTGGTTTCAACAACAGTTATGAAAATGGTTCTGCCTCTGTAACGTTACCAGCTGTAGTATGGATGCATGAGCATGTAGCCCTAGCATTGCCCTCAGTGCAGCACGAACTGTACTGTGGGATAGGGTGCCAACCGTAATGGTCACATGTCACCCACAATGTGGACTGGCTGTAACGGTTCCAAACCATTATCACAACAGTTCACTGGCAGTGTGGACACACTGTAACGGTTACCATCTGTAATGGTTTCAAACCATTACAGGGTTTTAGTGGTGTAGTGTGGACAGGGCCATAGTGATGACCCTGAGGGGGGAAGGGTCTGAGGTCAAAGTCTTCATTGTGGCCAAAAGCCTCCAGGCTTTTAAGCTGTGAATCCATTCAGTCTCTTTTCTCAGCAATTTCTCAAAATGATCCCTGCCCCTAAGAAGGGGTTTCACGAACTCCAACCACATCCATTTCATTTCTGTGGCAGAGGAGTTACAGTGGTCTTTGAAATGAATTGGCAAGGAGCTATCTGGTATTCCCTTCATAATATCTCTTACATGATCCTGTATCCTTTGTTTTACTGGATGAATAGTGTAACCTACATACTTTTTCAAACAAGAACATGTTATGGAATCAGTCATGAAGTTGATGTCACAAGTGATCGGTTCCTTCACTGAGTAGTTAGTGTCAGTGTTAGGGTGAACAAATGCATCACCTGCCATAGCTAGCCTGCAAATGTTATACCTCTTGCAAGGTCAAAATCTCAGTTTGGGTGGTAGGAGCCAATTCCTATTTTCATTTAGTCTGGGTTTTTTGTAGTGACTTCTAATTAGTTCAGCTTTAAGATTTGTTGCCCTTCTGATGCTTATTCTTGGCTTCTGGATAAACTGCTGTATAAATGGGTGCCACAATTATATTCCAATTTTTATGAATGATGGATCCTGGTTCACGTGCTGCTCCATTATATTCAATTGAGAGTGTTATTGGCTGTTCCTTCCTCACATCTTTTTCCATTTTTGCCAGCAGTGTTGCTCTCTCCACCCCCACTTACCTGATTTCCTGTGTTTTTAACTCTTCTCAAGTCATAGCCAGTATCCAGTGAAAAGGGCGTTCGCTATTGAGCGCACACCAAAAAGGGTGACTCAATAGCAAAACCTTATCAGATGGCTACTGGATGGGAGGGGGGCAACTGCAGGTATAGTGACATTCTGTCGCTATATATACACACGCGTGAAGGGGAGCGAGCACGCAATGTGGAAGGAAGGAGAGTTTGTGTGGGTGTTGGGTGACAGGCTGACGAACTTCCCTGGTGGCTTGGTGGGTGGGTTGGTCAGCCAAGGGTGTTCGGGTCCAGGCTGCATACATTTTGTTGCACCCAGCCTCAATTTTTTTTTTTTTGAATATGCACCCTCCCTGACATGCACCACCCTGGAGTTGAGAACTTTAAAATATAAGTCCCAGCGCCTTTTGCCATAGCGCTGGGTGTACATTGACGAAATTGATATTCGCTGATGTACATTTGCAGTAATGGCGATCGCCTTTGTGCGATCGCCATTATCACATACAACCATCATAGCCCCATTCTAGAAATCTTTCTAACAGTTCCTTTAACTGCATGTCATAATCTTGCTGTTTACTACAGTTTCTCCTTAATCAGAGAAAATGGCCTTAGGGGACTGACTTTTTTAAGGCCAGTGAATACGCACTCATCTAGTGTAGCAAGTCATTTGTAGCAGTTTATTTTCAATACCCTTTAGTATGGACTGTTTGTTCACCTATCTCTGTCAAACTCAAATTTAGAAAATCTATTGTTTTCTCCTTGATCCTTACTGAGAACTCTAAACCCCCAATCATGTTGGTTTAGCCACTCTATAAATCTTTCTGTCCTCTTTCCATATGCAGATGCCATTATCAATATATCTGAACTAGTTGATTACGTCATTTGCATATGGAAAGGCTTCTGGGAAAAGTGTCTCCTCTTCCCATTGCCCTATGAAGAGACCTGCATATGAAGGCAATATGCTGGTGCCCATGGCAGACCATTGTGTTTGCAAGTTCAGGGCTGGCAGTATAGCCTAGAGGTTAGAGTAACAAGCTGTGAATGAGCTTGGTATTTCTAGCAGACAAATCTGGGTTTGATTCTTACAACCTCCACTTGCATACTGTGTGACTCTAAGCAAGTCACTTAACCTCTCCAGTGCTTCTGGGTCGCCCCTGAAAACAGGCACCTGTGCCTAGTGGGCCATACCCAGTTACCAAAGAACAAAAAAAAGTACACATTACCTGAAAATTCGAAGAAATTATACTTTAAAATGAACTCAACTGCTTGGACCAGCAATTCTTTGGGGCCTTGATTACAGTTCTTATTGGAATTGTATTGTACAGGCAAGATGTCATCTTCGTGCCTTATGCTGAAGGCATGTATAACCCCCCCCAAGGGGTTTACCTTAGTTGCCTCCTGTTGACCCATCTCCCATTCCTGCCACCACTCTTGTCCGAGTCCCGTTAGAGCCCCTGAATCCTCTGTCTGGCCCTTGCATGGTTTTGCAGTGGGAAATGGGGCCAGAGAAGCCAAACCGTGGAATCGCTGAGCTGTGACTGCACAACTGTGCGAACTGGCAGTCCGCGCATCATCGTCTTCTTGCCTCTCAAGTGCTTCCGGTCCCCAAGTCTGACAGGTTGGGTGTTGGAGACACAGAGGAGGCACAAGATGAGTCTCTGGGTGTTTTATTTATGTTAAGTTTGGCCTCATGAATTTTAATGAGCCACCTGCCTAGTACCTGGGGATAGTGTATTTCGGCGCTAGTGACAGGCTGCTAGCAAGCTATATGTTTATGTTATGGCAGTGATGTAACAGGGCACTGAAGCTACTTTAATACTGTGGGGCAGTGGATAAATAAAATGTTTATTCTGGCACCGGCCCGGTGGTGCTGAGGGTTGAGGTGCTGGATGCCACACCTCGCTCCACGCCGGTGACCCAGGTTCAGGAACGAGCCCGGGCCATCGGGGGTCAGCAGGGGAGGACTGAGATTGAGCATCCTACGACTGCTCTCCTAGTCCTGGGGAATGAGGTGGACTCACGTCGTGCTATAGCAGTCCCTGGGGATGCCCGGTGGCACTGCAGACACGCACGTGTCTAAGGGGAGGGAGCACGGCAGATGTCTGCACAATTGTGCATGGACATCATTGCATGTCCATGCCTCCATTGGGAGAAAATGTGGAAAATGGGCTGGGCAAGACTGAGCAGCTTGATGGCCGCACCCTGCACTGCAGGGAGAACTGTCGTGGAATCGCACTGGGGGATGCAGCGCCGGTCCTGCTGTTAAGGGATGGGGAGCCCTCCAGTGGATCGGCTGTGGCCATTCTGGCCCCCCCCATCATGCGAGTTAGCCTGCTGCTCTCCCCACAGGCAGGGCCGGCAGCTGGATGCCCCTGTCGGTTGGTGCTGCAGCAGGCACTAACATAGAGATGTGATAAAAAAAAAATCTTTATTCTGGCTACACCAGGACATTGACGTTGGGACATATGTGGACTGCATATAAACTGTTTGTGTCAGCAGCCATGTTTTCAGCCTTTGACTCCTGCCTAACCAATAAGCAAGCCAGGATTTTTGCCAAATGCTTTTGGGACTGCAAAATGGACTTATACAGGAGAAGCAGGGATAAATCTTGGCACCCATTTTCAGGGCCAATCAGGAGTCGAAGAAGCCTGATGAATATTAATTTTTCAGTAGGACAGTTGTTTCAGCCAATAGGGAGCTGCCTAGGGCTCCCAAAACCCAAGAGACTTTTGGTTCTGGGTTTAGTTCAGTGGGAGCTCCTTCACAGGGAGGGAGGGAGCTCCAGCCCCTTGCGAGAGAAATGTGACTACAAGGTCTTTCCCACTAGCTGCAGGATGGTGGCTGTGAGTGAGCTGCTTTGATTATCTAGCTCTACCCTCCATATTTTTAATGCGTTTTTTTTAGTATTCTTCAGTGTTTCTTTTAGTGTCCATTTAGAGTTAACATTGCCGCTACCGTTTGATGTTTTAACATTTGTTAATACTTGTTTTGCTGCTTTTATTTTTTGTATAGTGAGGGAATTCAGTGAGATACCTAGTAGATAAGAGTTTTTATGGCGAAGCAGTGATCCTAGTTCGGTGCCTATTGTTAGACTTTCTGGTCACCAAACGTCTAACCTTGATACAGCTAGTTGTCTTTTATATTTTTCAACCATTACTGTTGTTTTAGATACACTGGTCAGCTGTGTATAATTTCCGCATCGTGGCCGGCTGTTAGCAGATATGCCAGGAGTGAACAATGGACTAATTCTGCATTGGAGGTGTGAGTTCTGCATTCTGCTACTCACTGGCACCTGCTACTAGAATTGGATCTCGATGTGAGCCTGCTATCTGTGGGAGTGAGGAAGACTGTCTGTTGCAGTTGGAACACTGAAAATTAGGAAGTGGGGATCCACAGCTGTTAACATTCTTGGCTTGGAGATTAACCTGTTGGCGTTTTGAGAGGACGCTCAATGCGTGGACTGCCCTGGATTGGCCCAAGCTCATTTTTCACTGCAGGTACCTGTTCTATGTAATCTCTGGGGTTGGTCTGTAAGTTTGGCTGTGGTGGTGGGGAGGACAGTGGCAGGAGGGTTTTAACTGGAGGGCTGGCTCCCAGTCTACTGTGTTGGTGGTGTTGAGTCCAGAGGTCGGTGGACGTTGGGCTCTCCACTACCCCTCTATTTTGTGGCCCTGTCTTATCCTGTGGTTCTGCCCACTGTCCCTTGGGATGGATAGAAGCAGTGTTTTCTAGACTTGGGGTCATGGTACCATACTGGGGCCGGGGCCCAGGGGGCTTTGTGTCCAGGTGGACACCTGTTGGAGAACAGACCGGAGGGGTGTGTGCTCTGCAGGACTCTAAGGATCCTCTATTGGGGTGGGGGTCAGAGGACCCTCTCCTCGGAGACCCTGTGCTGGTAGCTGGCCTCTTGGGTCTCGGTCCTACAGGGTGGGGCACGATTTGTGACCCAAGATTGGTGGGACTTGGAGCTGGGTGAAGATTTGAAGAGGATCAATCAGAGGCCCCCAGTGTATTTCCGACTTTGACTTACTTCTGGCGGACTTTTTGCCATCTGCCCTGTGTTCAATTGTTTCAAATGATTGTTGGCTCCTTTGACTCTGAAACTACCTTTGGTGCCTTTTTGTGAGCAGAACTCATCTCTCTGGGGAGGTAGTGAGAGTACCTCCAAAAATTAGTATGGAAATGAACTAATCCTGTGGCTAACTTGGTTTGATTATTTGGACTGGGGAGGGTGAGAGCCTCACCCCATCTAACGTCATCTTTCCAAGTGTGGTGTGCTTCGTAGGTATCAAACCTTTCCCTTCGTTGATTTTCATTGAGCCTGTTGGCACTGAACTTTAGGGATCTGTGAGGGGTTATTTGTTTCAGATTTTTGGGGGGCTTTGGTTAAGGGAGGGTTAAGGGTGGGGGATTGTGCATTTGTTGTGTTATTTTTTGTTTGGAGGGCTAGCTTTGGGTGTTAAACAGGATGTGTTGGCAGAGGGCTCTCCCGGTCAGGCCTTTGCCCTTTTAATTGTCCACCTTTTCCAGACGAAGTTTATATCCACTGTAGAGCATTGGGCATAGTGGATGGAAGGCGTGGAGGATGGGGTCCTGGGCAATTGCGAGGAGAGGAACAAAGTGGTCAGATTGGAGTATTGGGGACAAAAAGACACCCTGGTGTGAAATGGAGACCAGAAAGGGGAACTCCCTGTCTAGTACCCATACCCAAGGGCTTCACTTTAGGTGGGCAGATTCCTTGGGTGGCCTCAGAACCCCATCCTACCCGGGTGGTGCTATGTAATGCCAGGTCCATCAAAAACAAGTTGGCTTTGATAGCCGATCTTGTTAGGTCATCTGACCTGGCATGCATCATCGAGACCTGACTGGACATGAATGCTGCCCCAGTCCGTGAGGCAGCAGTACCCGCTGGGTTCTAGGTGATACATCTCCTGAGGTTGGATCGTAGGGGTGGGGGAGTTACCATTGGTTTTAGAATGGAGCTGGGCCTGGTAGAAGTGCCGGTAGATGGGACCAGATCCTTTGAGTGTATCCTGAGTGCAGGTGTGGGGTGCAAAATTCTTCTCATCTAACGTCCACCCAGGGATGGGAAGCAATTTTTGCAGGAGGTCGCAGACTTCATTGTCAACACAGTACTGGAGTCACAACAGAGTGATGGTGCTTGGTGACTTCAATGCCTGGTCAATGATGAACTCTCACATTTTGGACAGGACCTCCTCCAGCTTATGTATGCATTGGGCTTCACACAGGTTGTCTCCTCTGCTACCCATATCTCAGGTCATTCTCTGGATCTGGTCTTCCTACTGGTATGGAATGCATCAATCTGGTGGTGGAACCAGTCTGATGGTCTGACCATCACGCTATCAGGTTCAGTTTCGAGGCACCGCCTATAGGTCTGCCCCTTCAGAGATGGTCTGGTACTGCCCATTGAGGGATATAGTCCCAGATGACCTAATGGTGGTGCTGGACCTATCGGGATGTACAAGTGCAAGCATGGGTCCAGAGGCTCTACTGCAGACCTATAACAGAGCCGTGGTGGCAGCCCTTGATTCCATTGCTCCTGTCTGTGTTTGCCCTCTCTCCCTTGGGCCTTGATCCCTATAGTTCGATGGGACTTTGAGGGACATGAGGAGAGCAGGGCGAAGGTTAGAGCGATGCTGGTGGAAATCGGGTCTGGATGCCGACAAGCTTAGATTGATGGCTCATTATGCAGACTATCAAGAGGAGATCTCCCGTATAAAGGCAGAGTTCCTGTCCAGGGAGATCATTGCTGCACGGAACCGACTGGCTCAGCTCTTTCGCACTGTGGAAAGACTGTGTAATCCAGCCTGTCTGTAAGGGCGAGGAGCATTGTCACAGGATAAATGTGGCAAGTTTGCTCGATTCTTTGCAGATAAGATTGCTGGCATCAGGGCTGAGATTTGTTCAGCATGCTCTAAGATGGGTTGCAGTGATCGCTGGGAAGTCACAGAACCATGGTCTGATTGGTCAAAGTTTGGCCAGGAGGCGATCTCGGATGTTGTGATGATCATCCGGACTATGCGGACAACCTTCTGTAGTTTGGACCCAGGCCCAACTCACCTCCTTGTGGGGTGTGTGGATGTTATCAGCCCTGTCCTGGTGGAGATAGTCCAGAGTTCACTGGAGACTGGGGAGTTCCCTGATTCTTTGAAAGAAGCAGTGGTGATTCCTCTTCTTAAAAAATCTTCTCCTGGCTGGCTCGGTGGCGCTGAGGGTTGAGGTGTTGGATGCCACACTTTGCGCTATGCCAACGACCCGGGTTTGAGATTGAACTTGGGTCACCGGGGGTTGGTCGGGGGAGGTAGGATTGAGCATCCCCACGGATGCTCTCCTCCTCCAGGGGGCGGGTTCCAGGGCAGTGATGCCCATAAGCATTGCTGCCGGTGGAAGCACAGGCAGCAGGGCATAAAATGACTCTTTATATGAGAGCTGGGGGTGGGGAGGGTGCTGTGGATGCTTGACAGAGGTGTGCATCAGCATGTCACCTATCTGGATGTCAGTCCTCTGTGTCGGCGCCCTCAGGGTAATGGGACCAGGAGAAAAACCAAAGACAAAAAAATCTCCTGGTCCCATGCAGAATGACGCTGGGTCCATGCTACATCGGGACCCAGATGAAGAGACCCGAGGAATGGATTCCTCAGGGCAGGGAATGGGGGAAAGTAAAAAAAAAATCTTCTCTCGACCTGGTCTGTCTTGCCAACTACAGGCCTGTCTCTAATCTCCCTTTGTGGGTAAGGTTATTGAGAATGTGGTTGCACTGCAGCTGGAGGATCATCTTGCCATCCATGACATCTATGATCCCTTCCAGTCGTGTTTCAAGAAAAGGCACAGTATCGAGACTGCCCTTGTTCGGGTGCTCAATGACCTCCTTTTTGTGAGAGATCAGAGGAGCCGTACTATCTTGGCTTCCTTGATCTCTCGGCAGCATTTGACATTGTGGACCTGGGGTAATGCTAGAGTGCCTGCGGTTGATCTGTGGACTGTCTGGTACAGTCCTCAGATAGTTCCACTCTTTCCTCACTGTTAGGTCTCAGAGAGTGGTGTCAGGAATTTTTTTCCTCAGATACTTTCTCCCTGCCATGTAGGGTTCCGCAGGGCTTGGTGCCTTCCCCATGTTGTTCACGGTGCACATGTTGCCACTGGGGGACATTGTAAGGCTGTACAAACTGAGTTTTCACTGCTATGCAGATGATACTCAGCTGTACTTGTGTCCTTTGCACCCAGTCAGGATGTTGCGCTCTCGGTTTTTAATTCCTGCCTATCCGAGATCCAGGACTGGATGAGTGCCAGCTGACTGAAGCTGAATTCTGATAAGACCGTGGTTTTGGTGGTGGACATGGGACGCCAGGTAGAGGGGTCTTCGGGGGGGCGATTATCTGGTCTGGTACTAGGTGACTGACAACTGAGGACCGCTGAACGGGTGCATACTCTGGGTGTTATCCTTGATGAGAGATTGACCTTGAAATCTCAGGTATCATCTGTGGTCAAGATCTCATTTTACCATCTGAGGAATATCGCTCATTCCTCCTGGTGACCTTCCAACATTAGTCCACGCTTTTGTGACCTCTCACCTGGATTACTGTAATGCCCTCATCCTAGGGCTACCAGGGGTTGATATCTGCTGTTTGCAGCTAGTGCAGAATGCGGCAGTCAGGCTACTAATTGGGCTTTCTTGATCTAGCCATATTACTCCTGTGCTGCAGGCACTGCACTGGCTGCTGGTGCAATGGCGGATCACCTTTAAGGTTGGCTTGCTGAGCTATAGAGCCCTACACAGACAGGGTTAGAGTTACCTACAAGAGCTTCTTTGCCCCTACTGCCCCGTCTGTTCCACTAATGAGGGATTGCTAGAGGTTCCCAGGGTGCAGTTGAAAACATCTGGTGCTCGTTCTTTTACTTATGCTGCGCCCACCCTGTGGAATTCTCTACTTCATCAGGTTCAGGGGTGCCAGACTGTGGAGAGCTTTAAAACTGCACTAAAAACACACTTATTTAATCTTGCATTTGTGAACAGCTGAATGCATTTGTAAAGTATATTGAATTTTAGTCTTGGTCTTAAATTTCTGATTTTACATTTGTACAGTGCTTTGACATTTGAATTGTGCATTATTAATAAAATTATTATTATTATTAAGAGAGGCCTGCCTGGGGGTTTCCAGCTACCTGTCTCCCAGGGCCTGTGTGTTGCCTTTCCACATGTGGAGAAATTTGTCTAAGGAATCCTGACTTGTGACTTCAGCTGTAAGAGAGCTGTAAATATTTGCAACATCAGCTGTGAGAGAGCTGTGATGACTTGTGGCTTCAGCTGTGAGAGAACTGTGAAGGAGCTACACTTCAGTGGTGAGAGCTCTGCCTAGAATGTTTCTGAGTGAGAAACCCTTCTTTGAATTTCAAGTAAGATGGAGACCTACTTGGGTGCCAAGTCACCACTAGTTCCAGGAGGTGCTCAATTCTGTCTGTTACCCTGCATTGACTCAGCATCACAGAGAGGGGAGGATATTCATCTGAAGATATTCAGAAGTGAGAAGAGAGAAACCCACTTCTGCTTGTGAACACCTGCACAGTGAGGAAAGTGATGTCCAGTATCAAGGGACTATTTGAGTAGAAAGTGTGTGCTTTCAGTGCCAGATTCAGGGTTTTTCTGTGGAGCCATCGTATGTGCCTGAGTCTCACCAAGACTGTATCTCCAGTGAAAATTCAGAGACTGTGTCCTGATGTGAAAGACCATGGCTGCAATGCTGGCAATGTAGCTAAAGATGCCAATGGTACCCAAATTTGTCTGAATACCAGTAAAAGAAAAGAGACTGCAATGAAGGTCAGGGTTGGGAATCAGCCTGGTAGTGTCACTAGCTAGGCACTACCATTTAAGCTCCCCCTGAGGGGTCATGCCTAGACATAAGGATCTGAGGCATGCTGTCCCATTTCTCTGTGCTGGTCTGTTCCAGATTGTGACTTCAGCCTTAAATAAAAGTTCGACTCCTGAAGAAACTGAGAGAAGGTTCCACCCTGCAAAGCTGCAAGAGCCTGCTGTAAGAATAGGGGACATGCTGCAAGCCCTTGCTGCATAACCTCAGCAAAGTCAAGGCCTACAAATAGTGTCTACCTCAGAGCTCCTGTCTACAAGCCTTTTGCTGCATTTGCAAGAGACTGGCTACAAACCCATGTGTAAAGTAGGAAATGCCCTGCACCCAAGAGATTGTAAACAGTTGTAATCAAGTGTTTTCCGTCCAGTGGTGAACCAATTTTGGCTGCTAAAGTTCTGGGCTTTGCTCACCTAGCTAAAAAATCAAGTTTTGCCAAGTAGCTAATGTAACCAAGGAAAAGGTTAAAATGTCAATTTGAGTTAAGCACGTCAACGCCAGCCAACCAGCTGCATCAGTATCCGGCCTGCACTGTTTAGTGCTGGGTACCCAGAGATAGGATTGTGGGGTCTTATCTGGACTGGGGACTGGTACCAGTTTTGAGGGTCTGTCTATCCATATGGTTAATGCAGCTAGCTAGTTAGAAAGGTCAATAAAAATCCAGCCCAAGGTTGGTGGGTGGCCAGCATTGAAAAGGTGTTAAGTATTGAAAATCTGGCTTCTGGTTTGTGATAATCCATGTGTGGGGTGACTGTGTGGGATAGTGGATAGGTACAGCATCCCACGGGGTTGTACTGCTAACAATCAGACACACTTATAATTTTTACTCTGAGTGGAGGCACCGTGTTATTTATTGTTCTATTTTGGGAAATAACCCTTAGTACATCAGGAATAGGACCCAGGCCCCTCAACCTTGTTTAGGCTTACAAGGCAGGTGTAGTAGCTCATGGGGTATGGCGTCACCGTGGTTACACATGGCATCATTCAAGATCCACAAATACTATTTTTTCCATATGAAGTCACTAAATTTTTGTAACACCTCGCCAGTGTCTCTGAGGCAGGATCTCAACTTCACTACTTCCTGCTTTAGGAAAAAAATCAACAAATTGAGCCAACTTGCCTGTTAGAGATCCTACTCCAGAGATAGTGGGGCAGCCTGGTGGAGATGTAAGATTTGTGGGCATCTTTGGGAATGTGATCAGTACTGGTAGCACTGGATTTTGAGTCCAGATAAAATCAAATTTCTGTTCATTGTTTGCCCCAAATTCAAGGGCATCTGACAACATTTCATGCAATTCAGTCTTAAAACTGTTGGGGGGGTCACCCTGCAAAAGGACATAACTTTACTCATCTTGTAGTAAGTTATTTGCCATTTCTTCATATATTACTTCAGGCATTATTACTATATTTCTGCCTTTATTGGTTTGTTTTATTATAATGCCTTTGTTATTTTTAAATTATATAGGTTTATGTTCATTTTTAGTAAAAATTACTATGTATATATATATATATATATATATTTCTGCTGGTTATTATTATTATGTATTTATTTTATTTATTTAGTTTTTGTTGACCGGGTAAGTGCACTAGACAAATTCTGCCTATTTTCAGGCACGACCTGGGGGAAGGGGATACAGATGAAAGCCAGCTGACCTTGGACCAGATTAAGCTGTTGGTAGTACTTTAAGTGAATAGGGGGAAATTTGGCCAGGGCACCTGGAAAATTCCCCTACTCTTTTCGAGAAGTGCCATGGGATCTTTAACATCCACCTGAACTACCACCAGGACAGGCAGATGGGACCTCGGTTTAATGTCTCATCCGAAAGATGGCACCTCAGGAGTGCAGCACCCCCCTCATGCTGCACTACAGTGTCAGTTGAGATTTAACCCAAGTGTCTGGTGTGGGGATAGAATCCACATCCTTCTGATTTCCTGGCCTCAGAGGCGAGTGTGCTACCTGCTGAGCCACTGACACTGCTGTGTCAGTGGCTCAGCAGGTAGCACACTCACCTGATGAGTTTCTTGCCTTCCATCATTACTCATTACTACTTTCTCAAAGGTAGGATCTCAACTTCACTACTTCCTGCTAGGAAAAAAATCAACAAATTGAGCCAACTTGCCTGTTAGAGATCCTACTCCAGAGATAGTAGGGCAGCCTGGCAGAGATGTCAGATTTGTGGGTATCATTGGGAATGAGTTCAGTACTGGTAGCACTGGATTTGGAGTCCAGATAAAATCAAATTCCTGTTCATTGTTTGCCCCAAATTCGAGGGCATCTGACAACATTTCATGCAGTTCAGTCTTAAAACTGTTTGGGGGGGTCACCCTGCAAAAGAACATAACTTTCCTCATCTTGTAGTAAGTTATTTGCCATTTCTTCATATATTACTTCAGGCATTATTACTATATTTCTGCCTTTATTGGTTTGTTTTTTTATAATGCCTTTGTTATTTTTAAGTTATATAACTTTATGTTCATTTTTAGTAAAAATTACTATATATATATATATATATATATATATATATATATATATATATGCATATTTTTGTTTTCCTGCTGGTTATTATATTTATTTATTTAGTTTTTGTTGACCGGGTAAGTGTACTAGACAAATTCTGCCTATTTTCAGGCACGACCTGTAGGAGAGGGATACAGATGAAAGCCAACTGATCTTGAACCATATTTAGCTGTTGGTAGTATTTTTAGTGAATGTGGGGAAATTTGGCCAAGGCACCGGGGAAATTCCCCTACTCTGCCTGCAGGGGTGCTGTCACTTCCTGCGGATGGGATGGAGGGACTCAGTTTGCTGCCAGACACAGGAGGTAGAGGATGTGATGATGTGGCAGAAGGGAGCTCCCTTTCTGTAGGTTTGGAGCAAGAGATGTCTACAGACAATAAATCAGGTAAAGATGACAGTATGGAGGAGGTAAGCAGCAGCTCATGTAATGACAGTCGAATGGAATTGATTGCAGCTGGTTTTCAACACCAAATTGTAGAATTTGTACAAACCCTCAGTATGGAACAACAGGTATGCCTTTTAAAGGTACTATCCACCCCTGTGAGGGGAATAAGTGACCGTGATAATGTGCTACTTGATGTAAATATTGGAAATGAAGAAATGGTCGTAGAAAGTTCTCCGATATCTGTTGTGACAGAGAACCGGCACCGTGGTGGAGACAGCCCAAAGCCTTCGTTAGAGTTTAGTTATGCGGTCAAAAATGTTGGCAATCCTGTAGAAGATCAAGCTGCAAAGCTGCCTCCAGTACAAATATGCCCTGAGCCTGTGAGTATTGACATGACAAATCCTACGGGAGTTCAAACAGAAAATGTTTCTGAAGTAATTCTTAAATGTGACTCTAAAGTATGTATAGATAATACAGATGACACGTCTAGTTCAGGGATATCTGAACAATTGGATGGGACCTGTATAGCAACAAATATTGAAAATGAACACAATGAACAGTTGTCAGTGAATTCTGCATTGAAAGGGGCTGGATGGCAACCTAAAGAAGGGGGGGAGTTGGATTCCTGAGGTAAAGGGAATTCCTGCTCCTTTGGTTAGAACTGAGTCAAGGTCTGGGAATCAAGATGAACATTCAAAAGATGTAATTGCTTCTTCAATATCTCCTGCTACTGTAGAAAACAACAATCCCAGGTCCCCTACACATCACTCAGTAATCCAACTGGGCTCTGATTTAAGAGGAAAAAAACTAATAAAGAGGTCCCAGAGAAATGGGGCGATTATGTGGTTCCCCAGGATTCTGAAAAATCAGAAAACACGCATAGTATGGACTCCTCTACTATGTGGAAGCATTTTCATAGAAATGAAGGAACCTTTTTGGGGGTCAACCCGGCCCAACGAAAAAATGCAGTTACACTACAATATCATGGAGGCCTGGAACACCCCCCTGATAGAATATATGTAAGAAAAACCTTATTAAAAGACTCATTGAGATTTTTCTCAAATGAGATCTATGCATTAATACATGCATCTGGAGACTCAAATGTTGATATAAGTTTTAAATCTCCTGTAGGACTGGACTGTTTTTGGACAGCATATGAAAAAAAAACAACATTCAGCCTTGTAGATTCCTTTTAGAGCCATCCCTATAACAATGCCTCAGATAAAGCAAATCACTATACTATTTTGTAATGAAGGTGTTGCAATGTCTGACATTAAATATCTATGGACAGGAGGTTGGAAGTTTCAAGTACACCTCCACGTGGGGGCTCATGGTACTCAATATCTACCAAGTGCTCTTTTTTAGGGGCTGAAAGGGGACATTGTTTTTATCAAGGACAACCGAAAACCTGTTTTAGATGTGGGTCTCAATTACATTTGAATAATGCATGTGATAGATTAAAATGCTCTTTATGTTGTGAATTAGGACATACTACTACAAACTGTACAAACGATCCCCTCTGTAATTTATGTGGTAAACAAGGACATGTATACAGAATGTGTGAATGGGCAGCCCATAACAGGGCAGATAGCCTGAATCAAGAAATAATGATTGAAAAAGCTCAAAAAATAAATATCGAGACTCACCAACAAATTAGAGCAAAAAATGCCACAAATACGATATTGGGCCCTTGTGTTGCCCAGGATCATGTACTCCCGGAACTATCTGAAACAGATATACAGGAAAAAATACCCCCCCTCAACTCCCCCACTTGTGATAATAACAGGCTTAAATACAGAACAGTTGGATGAGGAGTTAAACCCACACAGACTGACACAGGAAATGGATACCCAGAATGAGGTGAATTGTTCATCAGGGACGGGTGGTGATAAAGAGGAACCCCATGTTCAAGTTATGCTACCACCAGAATCAACTGTTGTTATATCAAAAAAAAGGACAATGAAATCTGATAACCCCAAAGCAAAACTCCCCAAATGGGGGAAAGATGTGATTACAGTTCCAACAACAAATGCATTTGATGTCCTGCAAGAATCAGATCAAGAGATAGGAGGTGATTCAGAATCCTCTTCAACCAGGTCCTCTATAAGGAAGAGATCCTCAGATTCAGAGGACGAACATACAGCAGCTGCAGTGATGGCTGTAAGAACAAAAAAAAAGGCTCAACATTCTGAAGCTATGCCAAGACGAAGTGCATGTATTAGTAAACATTCTGATGTTTAAAAAAAAATGTGTGTCATGTATGACTTTAACCTCTATAAAATGACAGCAAAACAACAACTTGTGATTGCTACTTTAAATGTGGATAGCATTAGAAATGGGAAGCGCCGACTTCTCACTTTTACTGGTTTAAGAGACAATAAGATTAACATTTCTTGTTTGCAAGATTTAAGGTTCTATTCAATGAGTGATATGGAGCAGGCACGAAAATTGTGGTGTTGGGGCCCTGCTTATTTTTCTTTGACTTTAGAAAGATGTGGTGGGGTAGGCATCTTATTTTCAGGGTGGGATTATTGTATAACAAAAGTTTTAGATATCTGTCCTGGATGGATTATGTTGATTGATTTTCATTGACTGGGTTTACAGTGGCGCTTAATTAATCTATATGCCCCTCAAACCAAAAAAGAAAGAGTGGATATGATTAACACCATAAAACCATTTTTATATACTTCACGATCCTTGGTTTGGGCAGGTGACTTTAATTGTGTATTGGCAGCAAAGGATAAGACAAACAAAATCCTCTAAAACCTATTGCGATTCAGGGGCCTTGGAGACAATGATAGATCAAGTAGGTCTAGTGGTTGCTTACAGACATGTGCATGTGGTAGGGGGTTATACTTACTATAGAGCTAAATTAGCTACTCGAATAGATTATATGTTTATTTCATCTACTCTTAAAGTTCAGCAAGCTTTTACTATCTCAATGGAAATGTCAGATTACTTAATGATAAAAATTAAAATGTCCTTGGACCATGGTATAAGCCAAGGGAAAGGATTATGGAAATTGAATAATATGTTGCTTAGTTATCAACAATGTGTAGATAAAGTGGTGGACTTCTCGAAAGCTAGAATAATCTGTTTTATGTATAGCAGACAATGTCAGTAGATGGTGGATCCAATCCAAAGTGGAACTCAAGAAGATGCTCCAGTCTTATTCATTTAGAGAACAAACAGATAAATACATAAAATATTTGGATCTTAAGCGTCAATATATGACAGTTGTTTCATGTTTAATGAGGGACTCGGTGATTATGCAGAACAGATTAAGTATCTGAAACAACAAATGATGACTGTACAATATGATAGGGTGTCTTCTTTATTATATGAACATAGAATCAGTACCCCAGGAAAAGGAACAACGGGGAACATTTTTGCCAGTTGTCGTACAAGAATCCAACAGAGATCAATGGATTCCTTGAGTACAGATCAGGATCAAACTGTTTCATCTGTAACAGCTATTTTGGAAGAAGTAGCAGAATATATGAATAAAATGTATTCTTTCTTCCCTTGTTACAAATGATATGATTTTGGAGGTATTAAAACCCTGCCAGATACCTCGGATACCGAAAGAGAATCTGGATCAAATGATTGAACTGATTTCGACACCGGAAATTATAGAGGCAGTTCACTCTCTAAACTCCAACATGACCCCGGGTCCTGATGGACTGACTTCAGAATTTTATAAAAGATTTTTGGATACATTAGTGGATATGTTATAGTTACTATTTAACCATATATTGACTGACCAGGTTATAGACCCACAGTTTGGGTTAACAATTCAGTTGTTTATTTATAAGAAGGGAGATAGGAAAAGACTTCAAAATTGGAGACCATTGAGTCTGATGAATACAGATGCTAAAATCCTGATGAAAATCCTGGCAAAATGATTAGGTATAATAGCTCCGCTAGTTATTGATACTAGTCAGGTAAGTACCATATAAGGGTGGAATATAACAGATAATTTACTTTTGCTTCATGAGGTGGTGTCCCTTGGACATCAGGGTAAGGTATATGGTTTCCTGGTCAGTTTGGACCAGGAAAAAGCATATGACAAAATTTCTCATTTATATTTACAACGTGTATTGGATGCATATGGTATCCCTCAGTTATTTGAGTGGATCCAGAAATTACATAGAATTGCTTCTACATTTCCCATAATTAATGAATATAGTGGATGGGTGATTAAAGTTTCATGTGGAGTTAGACAGGTATGCCCAATGAGTCCCTTATTATATGTGTTTTGTCTAGACCCATTATTAAAGCATATTCGACAAAATGCAGCAATTTCTGGGATAGATATTATGGGTGTGCCTGACTTAACTAAAACCCTGGCGTATGCAGATGACGTATGCCTCTTGGTGGGTAATATAAGTTCAGTGGAAAAAAACCTTAGATACAGTACAACATTATTCAAAATTTACTGGGTCCTCATTAAATATGAAGAAATGTGGGGGATACAAGCTAAGTGCATCAACAGACCATTGTGATGAAATACAGGGAATCTCTATGAATAATAAGACAATAAATATTTTGGGAATATCATTTGGAGAATTGGATATGGCAAAGAAAAACTGGAATACTAGACTGGAACAATGTGATCAGAAGGTACAACTTTGGAAAAAATGGCAACAAAGCAAGAAAAAGAAGGTATCACAAGTGCACACCTTTTTTTTGCCACAATTGTCATATCTAAGTGCTGTTTTTCCTCCCCTGAGCTCTTGTGATGTCTCATTGTTAAGCATGATGTTTCAGTTAATCTGGGAAAGTAAATTAAATCCAATAAAAAGAGAAGTATTATACAGAGATATTAAATTCGGCAGTTGAAAATTAATAAATCCCATTAGTTACTGTCATAGCATTTTCCTTTTTAATACATTTTCTGCTTTTATAAAGCCTGGACAGGTGGATTGGAAGAGAGTGGCAGGGTTATGGATCATCCCTTTATTGGAGAAATGGAGACAGGGATCCTTCATAGGTAAAATAAAGAATGTTGGGCCTAATTTCCTGATGTCACCTTTAGAAAAAATAAGAAAATGGACACTAACTATAACACAAGTTTCAGTTGTGGATAGGAAAATTCTGTATAGAACTATACAAATGACAAGTTTTCAGATTTCTATAGTGTATAAAGATATGAGTCCAGTTTCTTATATAGACGTAGAGGCCTGTTTAGTGGATATTAGAACCCCTCCCAGGAGGTGGGATGTGTTGTAGTTGTGCACTCATGGCAGGTTAGGGGTGAAGGGTAATTCAAAACATAAAAGAATGGAAGAGAGAATGTGTCCCAGGGAAACGTGTCAGTTACAAGTAGAGACACAGGAGCATTTTCTTGTTCAATGACCTTATGTGCAGGATGTATGGAAAATCATGGCAGCCAGATGGCAAGACCCAAGCTGGCAGACAGTAACTTATGAAAATGTGATTGTTGGGAAAATTATTATATCCAATAATATGGAGCCAAGTACATTACTTCTTATTTTTACATGTATAACGTTTTTTATGTGGCAGTTACGATGCAGATTTGTCCTTCAACAGAAGAGAATTTCTCCATATATGCAGGTTGAACTTATTGAAACTGAGATTAAATCACAAGCTAATTTTGACAAAGGCAGAATGTCTTGGGAACAATGGAAGAAGAGATGGAAGAATAGCATATTACCATTTTTAGGGTGAAAGTCAGGCGTTTTATTTTTTTCCAATAGAATGTGTTTTTCACTAGGGTTTACTAGTATATGTATCTCAGTCCTTTTGTAGTGTAATCATGACTTATACAATTTTATTTTCTTATATGTTTAATTAAGTACAATGGATATAACTGCATGATAATTTCTTTTACAGTTTAAGACAACAGCTCTAATGATTATTTTGTTGTGTGTATTGTACCAGTATTGTTTATTCTTTCTTGCAATAAAATTTCCCCTACTCTTGCAGTAGGGAGAACCCTTGTCAGCCAGATCCAAGATGAGGGACATGGAGTGTGGAGGTGGCAGCCAAGGAGAGAGGGAGGAAGGAGATCCTGTCTCCAGCACAGCTACTTCTGGAAATATGGAAATTTCTGTTGAAAAGGAGCTCGGTCATTCAGACATGGAGGACACTGTGGATTTTTTAATGGACACAGACCAGGATTTGGAGAAGGAATCAGCTGATAAACAAACGTCAGGACAACTCCCTATTAAGGGAAATACAACAGTATCCAGGTTGGAGAAAGAAAATGTCTCTAAAACAAACCTGCTAACGCCGGAACAAGAGCAACAGATATTACAAAATGCTATACTGCACAACAAAGCTTTTCTGTTGAAATTGTTAGTGCAATCCGTGGAAAAATCTCATAAGGCAACTCCAAAAGTTGAACCTATGGGTTCAATGGACTCTACAACGCCTACAGGCATGCCTGCTACACCTCTTACATTCCAAACATCACAAGATATTCCTTCTTCATTAAACTCCACAGATACAAATAATAGCACCAATGCAAGAAGTGCAACAGATCCTAACAAGCCAGGCACTGATTGTGTACAGAATACTGTGATGGTAGCATCAGATACTGCTTGGACTCCTGCTTCAGCTTTGACAGCCGCAGGATGGCTTCCAAACCCTAACAATGAAGGGTGGACTTCATCCAGACTGGTCCCAGCTGCAGATATTATACAGACTTCCCCAATACCAACAGAGACTCAAAACCCTTACACCCAACTGGAAAAATTAGCCTGCAGTCCGATTACTGAATTGCCAAATGAACACATGGTGAACTTACCCTTTAAAGCACTCAAAAATGCTATTGAACCTGCACACCCAGCTGCTATGCTAATGCATAACAATGCCCAGGTTTCAAAGGAAAATTCACCAAACGACACTTGCTCCACAGTACTGCCTCATTCTGACAGTAGCCCAGAGACACCGCTGGCTTCTGGTGTGCACACTGAAGATCAAAATGAGAATGGCTTACCATCACCTGCAACAGAAACATTAACTAATGCTGCACCACCTTCTACTTCATTTCGGATGGCAGATTTATTTAAACAGGTCGGCGAGCCTGCACAGCAACAAAATGCAGTTTGCCTCAAATACACAGGAGCTAGCGAAACTTTCCCTGATAGAAAATTTGTACTACATCAGTTATTAAAGGGACACTGTCAACCCCCTTAGGTCCCTAGTTTAAAACACATATTTTATGATTGCCAAAATTCTGTACATGTTGTTGATGTAGCTGGTAGTTTGATTCTGACTCTTATTTTCTTTAAGAAAGTAAAAAAACAGACTGCCCAACATACCGGTGTTATCACACCAAAACAGATTTGTTTACATTTCTTGATCAACTCCAAATGCATCTTTCCTAGACTTGGGAACACCCACAAAACAGTCTAGTCCCTCATGATGCATTGGGAGATTAGGAGGCTACTGTCTTATGAGTGACTGCACTGTCTGTGTGTGTTTCTAATGCTCAGGAAGTATGCAGTAAGAACAGAACCATGATTGTAAACAAAAACAAGGTTGTTTATAAGCATACATTGCCATGCATTTCAGTTCTACTAAGCAAGGCTACAGACAAAACAAACAGCAACATCAATGAATTTCAGAGAGGGTAAGCAATCATAAAATGTGGGGTTTCAACTAGAAATAATATGATGAAAAACAGGTTGACAGTGTCCCTTTAAGGAAATCCATGGGTATATAAGCACAGGAATTGTTTGCATTTATTCATATTAAAGGAGAAAATGTATATGATCTTAGTTTTAGGAACAATGCTACTTTAGAAAAATGTTGGCAAAAATTTGAATTGATTAACATCAGAGTGAATGGCAGGATTTCTTCTGTATATCTTTGACAAAACCTACCATTAAAACAATAACTTTGTTGTTTAGGAATAGAGGGGTAAATATCAAAGATGTCCAGTATTGGCTATAGCAAAAATGTGAAATACTTCAAAGTCCCATACCAATCCTAGATGAGGACCTTGTCTGGACAGGGGGGTGGAGAATAAAAGTAAAACTAACTCATACTGACTCTGGGATTCAACATCTCCCCAGTAGTTTTCACATAGGGAGAGATGGAGGCATATGTTTTTACCCAGGACAGCCTAAAACCTGCCATAAATGTGGAGCTAGGACACACCTGAGTTCATCTTGCACCCTCACTAGGTGCAACTTATGTTTGGAATATGGTCATGTGAGCTTAGGCTGTCCCAGTCCTCTCAGATGTAACCTATGTGAGGAATCAGGTCACACATATGTTAAATGTCTATGGGCAGCACAAAATAGGATGGATAGGGCCATGCAAGACCAGGAATCCCTCATAATGGCCCAACAAACCAGATTATTGCAGGCCAGACAAGGCCCACACCCTGAATGCTTGGATAATATCCCCCCCCCAACGAGATCCCATGGAAGATCTACCTGAGGTCTCCCATCCCACAGAAGTGTCTCATTCCATAAATCCTCCATCTTTTCTTCTAGAAATAGACAGCAAAGTAGCCCTTGTCACAACTTCTACAGCTCAAACTATGCTTCAACCAGATGTCATGCCTCCACCTAAGGAAGCCCCCATCAAGGTAGTGCAATCAGGTAAATCTAGAAAATCAAGAAAGAAAAATGAACCATATGGGGCTGACCCCTCTATTCTGACTAGAAATAGATATAGTATCCTGACAGAAAGAAAACAGTGGGGGGACATGGAAGATGAAGACAGGGAATCAGATACATCCTCAGTTACCTCTGGGGTATTAGAGTATAATACTGATCAATCTTCAGACTTCTTGAAAGCAAAAAAAGCTAGACGGAGAAATAAAACTAGACATAAACTAGATGGGTAACAGTATGACTTTTTTTTTCTTTCCCTTTAAATGGACAATATGGTAAGCCCTCTGACACTAAATGTCAATAGTATAAAATCATTTAAGAAACAATGCACAACTTTTCAAATTCTAAAAAATCTACCTAACAATAAATTTCTTTTACAGGATACTCAAATTAAAATGGAGTATGAATTTACTCAAGCCAAAAAATTGTGGACAGAAGGCTTATCATTTTGGTCACAAGGGCAAGACCAATATGATGGTCTGGCTATTCTATTGAGGGGGTCAGACTTCGATATCAAGCAAATTATGGATATTGAACCAGGGAGGGCTCTAATGATTGATGTCTCTTTTCACAACACCGACCTACGCTTAATAAGTGTATATGCTCCTCAAACTATAGCTATGCAAGTCATGCTATTTAAACTAATACAACTCTCTTTGCATACTCAAAAAAATGTTATTTTAGGGGGAGACTTTAACTGTGGACTCTCCCCTACAGAAAGAGGATGCAAAATGCAAAAACTGTTTAGCGATATGGCATGCTTGCAGAATATAATATCTACTGCAAACCTGCATGATGTTTTTTCAGCAATAAAATCCATGGGTCACAAAACATTTATAAAAGGACAGCTAACATCCAGAATAGATTACATTTTTATGTCCAAAACTTTACCCATTTTGAAAGCAGCCACTATCCCCATTGAAACATCAGATCACCTAGCTGTATACTGTCAAAGCAGTATAAACGGAGTTTCCACAGTTAAAAATACCACCTAGATGGAGATTAAATAATACTTTATTAACTGATTTATCTCTCCTTGAAAAATGGGATGAGCTGTTAAAAGCCAGACTGTCCATCCTTGAGGCCTACAATACAGTAATAGACTGTTGGTTTGAATCAAAAACAGATTTTACAAATATGTTCATTAATCATGCTACTTGGAAAGGGAGAAAACAATAAGCACAATATATAACATTAAGAAACCAGTTACAACAGCTAATATCTATGGTAAATACCTATAAAATAAATTTAAATACACAAATTCAACAAACTAAAGAAAAGATGTCTCAATTTCCACACAATAGATACACGAGCCTAAAAATGGAAGCACAATACAGTACCCAGGGACGACAACCAACCCTGGATACTTTTCATAGTTGTGCGAATACAGTAAAAGCCACCATAATAGAAGCTTTAAAAACTGAAATTGAACCCATCTTCATAAATGATAAATAGCGAATTAAAAAAGCAGCACAAAAATATTTGTATAACCAGTTTGGAATAGATGAAGATACCCTTGAAGAGAAGTATTTTTATTTACAGATTTACAAATCCCCTCTCTTACAAAGGACAGGATTAAGCCATTACAAGACAAAATCTCTCTACATGAAGTAACACAAGCTATTTTGAAGTTTAAACCAAATATGGCGCCTGGGAAAGATGGTTTGACTGTTGAATATAATAAAACATTTCAAGATAAGCTCGGCCCTATTTTGACTATCCTTTTTAATTTTTTATTACAGTCATCACAAATCCCCAAAAGCTTCTCTGAAGCTTTAGCTATTCTCCTACATAAAAAAAGGGGATAGATCTAATTTAAATAATTGGAGACCGATTAGTTTACTAAATGTAATTATTTTTGCAAATATTTTGACACGGCGATTGGCAAATATTGCCAAGGTTGTAATATCCCCAGTACAGTCTTGTGGCATTCCAAACAGATCCATATTTCAAAATTGACAGTTTCTTAGAGATATTACAAACAGTGGTACTGCACATCACTGTTCAGGCTGGCTTCTGTCACTAGACCAACAAAAGGCCTTTGACAGAGTTAGCCACAAATTTTATTTTAGCACTTTAAACTGTTATGGTATCCCAAAATTGTTCCTACATTGGATACAACTTATTTATGATTCTGCTTCAGTACAACCATTATTGAATAAAAACTTTGGGATGGCATTTCAAATTAAAAAAGGAGTCAGACAGGGATATCCCTTGAGTCGTATATTATATTTGTTTGCCATAGATCCCCTCATTAGGAAGATATAATTAAATACCAACATCCAAGGGATACAAATACTGGGACGTTCCAATACTACAAATATTAGTGGATATGCGGACGATTTATGCTTAAGCATACAATCTGAAGAAGCCATATCTGAAACAGAAAAAATTCTTAGCGACTATGAATCTGTGTCAGGAGTAAAACAGAATTACGAAAAAAAGTCACTGTTTTCAAATTAACCCAGAGGTTAGACAGTCACAACCCAATTCCTAATGTAATATACCTATTATTAACACACCAATCAAAATTTTAGGTATCACATTTGGCACAGAAAATGATGCCAAATTTAACTGGGAGCAAGCTATTACTAAAGGTCAAACTATAGTTCAACAATGGAAATCAAAAATAATTTCAAAGAAAAAGAGAGTATATCTAATCATGACATTAATTACCCCTCAGTTTCTGTATGTTGCTAGTATTTTTCCTATCCCATTTACATTAGAAACCCTTGTTTTAAATGTTTTTTCCAAGGATTATGGGGTAGCCAATTAAATCCCACAAGAAGAAATTTTACATATTATGATTATCAGATGGGTGGCATCAGGATGCTGAACCCTACAGTTGGTTTTTTTTCATAGCATTTTTCTCTATAGAAACCTTACAGGTATTATCAAAGGTTTTAAATTAGAATGGTTTAACTTTCTTTACAGTTGGTTTTCCCTTTTGCAGAATAAATGGGACATGGATACATTAACTGTGTCCATGGTAACTCACACCAAAGGCATCCCAGATTATGTCAAACCTTGTTTAACAAAACTACATCAGTGGGGTATTACTCAACAAATGGTTAGTATAAAATCAAGAAAGGTTTTCTATACTAGTATTATAAAGGATATCTTATTTCTACCACCAGTATTTCCAGAATGTTCTGAAACCCAAATACAGGAAGCCTGCCTTCAATTCACTGACAAAAGAATTCCCAAACAGATGTGGGACGTAGTTTAGCTATCCTGTCATGGTCATTTAGGTGTTAGAAATACACTAAAACATAAAGCTGTAGAAGAGAGAACGTGTCCTAGAGTAACCTGTACCAACACTTTAGAAACTATAGAACATTTTTTATCCACTGTTCTTTCGCAAAGGCCTTTTGGAGTATATTTCCATAGGTTTGGAAGGAACGGAGGTTGTGGTCCATTTCTTATCATATAGTAGTTTTAGGATTATATCCCCACCATCTATGGAAATATGATAAAAGTACCCTGAGGGTTATATTTGCAGCTTGCAAATACTATATGTGGCAAGCTAGCTGCATTTTATCGATTCAACAAAAAGAAGTAACCCCTAAAAGTGTAGTAATTCAGGTCCTTAATTCTTTGCATGCCATATACAGAGCTGAGAAAACAAATGTAGCTAGAACTAAATTCCAAACATATTGGAAACGGTGAGATTGGGTACGTCATACTTTAGGTTAGACACCAGGAAAGGCCGGACAGCCATCAGTTTGCTCACAGTAAGAAAGAAGAACAGTTAGAGCTGGTAAGTAAGGGGACATACAAATGGTAATGGTTTTGGATTGAACAAAGAAGAGGGAGAAGGGGTTCTTGACATTGATGGTTATATAAAAGAGAGTATGTTCAGCTTAACTTTGCTTTGTGATTTGTGTCTATGATGTAACAGAGTGTTATATTGCTTTTTGTTTGTAATTTTTTTTTTTTCACTTGTACATATGTCTTTAAGTATTTTCAATAAAGATAATTCCCCTACTCTCCTCTGGGGGGATCTCTGACATCCTGGTCTTTGGCCAAGATGGCAGCCCCGTGGATCCAGGAGGAGGAACACTTGCTAGAGAGGCAGAGGAGCTGGCCTCCTCCCCTGCCCCTATGACTTTAGAGGCCGAAGAAAAGCTACAGTTTGACTTGGATACAGATGAAGTTCCAGTGTGCTATTTTGATTCAGATATGGAATGGTCCCAGCAAGAGAAAGCACAGAAATATGACCAGGTACAACTAATAGAGAAACATGAGGAAATCAAGATAAAAGAAAAAGAAAATATGTTGAAAGAACTAGCAGAAAAAGAAGGGGAATTCAGAATGCAGAGAGAATGCCTGCAAGTTGAACTGACAGCTCTGCATACTGTCAAAGTAGTTACAAGCCCCTCTGATTCATCCAGGCTCAAACAGCTGAGCAGTGACATAGTGAAATCAAAGAAAGCCTCTGCAAGTGGTGCAATATTGAACAAGACTGTCTCACTACCGGCTGGCAGCTCAAAACAGCAATCTGTTGTGTGTTGAAAGCCGGGAAAGCGAGAAAAGAGCACTGATCCTGTAAATGAGCCGGAAAATCAGCATTTAGGCTTGGCTCACCCTTCAAATGTTGGTGTTCAAACGAAGTTCAAAAATGTAGTAAAATCCCCGGCAGACACTACTTTGAATCTGCAGAGTGCTTCTGTTAACGGCGCTTCACCCAGCAAATCTGACTTGCAACAAGACACCCCGCTTAAACTCTCGGAGAAAGAAACTGGGGAACAGTCCGATTTAGAAAAAAACTGGTCACCATCTAAGGCTTTGCAAAAGGCGAGCTGGCTGCAAATAGATAGTGGACAATGGATACCTGATCCCAGTGAAAAGGTTTGGAGAGCAGTCTCACACATCATGAACTGCTACAACATCTGCTGCTACAAATCGACCACCACAGCTCCGCAACACATGTAATGACTCTTGCATAAATGGCCCCAATGCGCTAGAACATGAACAGACTACTGCACTGATGAGTGCTAATTCTATAAATGTACAAGATGAAAGTGCAAATAGGATGGGTCCATCAGAAGAAATTCTGCAGGACCCATCCAAAAAGAGTTTTTAAATCCTATGTTTAAACTGTCTGACCTGTTTCAGAACAAAGGGGAACCTGCACCGAGGAAAAATGCTGTCAGATTGATTTTCAAGGGGGTATGGAAAACCCCCCAGATAGATTGAATGTGGCTAGGCAACTTGTGAAAGGGTCTATGCATTTCTTTTCTTCTGAAATTTTTGCACTGATCCACCTGGGTAACGGTAACTATGACATCAGTTTTAAAACTTAGATAGATAGATTTTGGATGCAATATCAAAAGGTTAAAAATAATCCACTGTGGATCCCCTACATGGCCATCCCTCTGACAAAACCTGCTGTCAAACTTATTACAATAATATTTTGGAATAAGGGTGTCCATGTAGAGGACACCCTGTTATGACTCAAACAAAAATGTGCAGTCCTGGACAAACCATCCCCCATATTAGACAGCGAGCAGATTTGGAATGGGGGCTGGAAGATTAAGGTGAAGTTATACTCCACAAACAATGGGCCTATATACCTACCTAGCACCTTCTTCCTAGGGAAAGACAGGGGTGTATTATTTTATATAGGCCAGCCCAAGTCTTGTTTTATATGTAGTTCTCACATGCACCTTAGCTTGGCATGCAACACACCTAGGTGCAGTCATTGTTTAGAATATGGACACCTGTCCTCAACCTGCATCAATCAGCTTAAGTGCAATCTCTGTGAAAACACAGGACATGGGTATGGCAAATGCTCCTGGGTCTCCCACAATGGGGATGACAGCCTCTCACAGGAAGGGTTAGTTAACATTTTACAACTGTTACAAGCCCAGAAGGTAGCAAACAGGCCTGATGTTACCCCCAAGATCATACTTCCACACATGAAGGGCCCTCGGCGAGGAGGGAGAAAGCCTCCATCCATTTAAATGAATAACAGGCAATCACAGAAGAACAGACAGAAAAGACGCCTACCACACTAAGCTCTGAAGGAGCTCCCCAAGGGACTCAGCAGAAAAAAGTTCATTGACACAAGAGAAATGTGATATCTACTGCTTGCAAGATACTAAGATTAAGACTAGCCTAGAACTTCAGCAAATGTCAAAACTTTGGACTCGTGGGCTTGTCTTTTGGTCCATAGGCCAAGAATCCTGTGATGGAGTGGGAATTTTATTAAATAATTCAAACATCAAAGTCTCTAGGTTAGTGGATGTAAACCCTGGCAGAGCTTTAATGTTAGACTTCACATACTAGTCAGAAAGGTTTAGAATTATCTCCATGTATGCCCCCCCAAACAAAGGCCCTTAGGGCTGCTTTATTCAGGCAAATCCAACCATTTCTATTTATATCCAGGCTACTGATCTGAGCAGGTGATTTCAGCTGCGGATTAAACAAATCTGATAGGGGTTTAAAAACAGACAAGCTCTTCTGTGACACAACGACTTTGAATAGCATTATTAATAGTGCCAAATTGCTTGACTCCTACAGACAAATTTTCCCTAAATAGGGTAACACTTACTTTAGAGGGCAACTATCAACAAGGATAGATTTTGTATTTATTTCAGCAACTTTGACTGTTATAAAGATAAAAGTCTTAGCTTGGGAGTTTTCTGACCATAGGTCAATTATTCTCAACATTAGTTGAAAAAACACACCGAGGTGCAGGAAAAATACCTGGAGATTAAATAACTCAGTGTTAAAGGAAAACTCCATGTTAAAATCAGAAAAAGATATGTAGTAGTCTTTTTTTCTGTGTTCTAACCAGTTCCCAGTGTTTTCTTTTCCTCTGGCTGTGAGAGATGTTTTTTCTAACTTTCCCTAACTGTTTTATTGCCCTTGGAGGTTGCCATTCTGGTTTCTTTTATGGCCTCTTGTCCCAGATAGTCTTCCCAGAGTGCCCTTTGGTGTGATGTCTCATTGCCCCTGCAGCAAGCCAGTGTCTTGTTACAGGGTCTGTCACAGCTCAGCCACTGAGAAAATACTTCTTCCAGAGAAGACACACTGCTAGATTTTGGGTGAGTGTAATCATTATTATTTTTTGATATCAGTACCTTGTCCTGCTATGTTCTGCTGTGTGTGTGCGTGTGTGTGTTTGAATCATGTCACTGTTTACGCTATTCCTCTCAGTCACTTTCAGTTTTTGCACCAGTACTAAGTAGCAAAAATTGAACATCACCTTATAGGTTGTAACATAGCAGGACAAGGTACTAATATCAAAAAATAATAATGATTACACTCACCCAAAATCTAGCAGTGTGACTTCTCTGAAAGAAGTATTATCTTTGTGGCTGAGCTGTGACAGACCCTGCTAAATCTAAGGGCATAGCTACATCACTGTCACATAAGCTAGGGTGCATCGTAGGAGAAAGAAAGCCAATAAACCTATTTGTGATGGAGATCCCCAGGGGTCCTAAAACTACCATACAGCTAGCAGGCTAATTTAGGAAAAACTCCTAATAGCATACAGAGAGGTAAGGACACACTAGGGCTTAACATACATATCAAAACACTCTACATAACATATGTTTTTGCACATTCTGGGTGGACTTCTCCTTTAAGTGACGACCATATAAGAGTAGCCTGGAAGGGAGAATGGTCAGCTAGGCTGTCAGTAGCTGAAACTTATGAAGATGTTGCCATCTGGTGGGAAGACACAAACATTTCCTGGAAAAATAATTTTCAGAAAATTACCAGAGATGTAGCTACAGGAAAGTATCTTTCCTATCTCCATCTTGGGGCAGAGTTGCAGAAACTTATTTCATTAACTGAAACTACAAGACGAGACTATGGGACTCGTATAGCGGAAATAAAAAAAGAAATATTTAAATTGCAGTATGACAGGACAACATCTTTAGAGCAAGAGCTTAGATTTGGAACTAACATGAAGAAAGGCTCTATGGATCCCTTAAAGGATGCAGTGACAGACTAGACCGCAGAATAATCTCTGGGCCTAAAACTCAATCTGGACCAGTGGTTACCTCCCCAAAAGACATGCTTAAGCAAGCAGGTATACATTTAAGAGAGCTATTTCAGCAAGCTCCCCCCCCACACACACACACACACACACGACAGAACAGTGTTTCATGCTTGAGGGCCTTCCACAAATCTCAGAGGAAGATAAATCTTTTTTATTAATGCAGATTTCAGTTGAAGAAGTAAAAAAATGCCATAACTAGCCTCAAAAATTACTCTGCCCCAGGGACTGATGGAATTGGAACAGAATTATATAAGTCCTTTAGTAAAGAACTTGCCCCAGCCCTGGAAATAGTCCTGAATAGTATGTTGCAAGAACGCAACTTGACAAAATCGATGAATGTGGCCACTTTGATTTTATTGTATAAAGAAAGGAGAGAAAGAGATATTGTATAATTGGAGGCCCTTAAGCCTGTTGAACACAGGCATAAAGATCCTAAGTAAAATCCTATTAAATAGATTGGTGTCTATAGCAAACAAGGAAATCAGTCCCTTTCAAGCCTATGTTATACCTAACAGAAGCCAGTACAATAAATTAATAATACTCAGGGAAATATTATTCAAAGCAGAGAACAAGGACTTGTAAGGCTAGATTCTTGGTTTAGACCAAGAAAAAGCTTTTGATAAGATTTCACACCAGTTTCTGTACAGAGCACTGAAAGCATATGGGTTACCAGATAAATTTGTGGACTGGATCAAGTTAATGTACGATAATGCCTCCCTTATCCTCAATATTAATGGGTGGATAGGAGGTAAGTTAGTGTTAGAAGAGGGGTACATCAGAGTTGTCCACTCAGTCCGCTGCTTTATGTATTTTGTGTGGATGTCCTCTTGAGGAGAACAGAAAGTTGTCAGCAGGTTACAAGGCTGAGTCTGACTGCATCATCCCCTGCTATCAAAATGCTAGCATATGCAGATGACTTGGTGCTCTGCATAGACCCTAGTGTAAAAGAAGATAAGTTGGTGGAAATCTTCCATAACTTCACTAGTATGTCAGGTTCTAGCATTAACTACAATAAAAGTAAATGTGTGGTTCTTGGTGATGCTCCACGACCTGAAAGGGACACATATGCAGGCTTAAATGTGACTAATCGAGAAATTACCATACTAGGTGTTATGTTGGGGGGGGGATGGCACAGCAGAACTGGGAAGTAGGCCTTCAAAGACCCAATAAGTTGATTAGTCTATGGAGAGGGCAGCAAATATCAAAAAAGAAAACAATTTTATTAATAAAAACTCTCTTAGTTCCAGTTTTGTTGTATATCAGCTACATTTTTCCTCCCCCACAATCTTTACTAGTCTTGCTACTTAGCATCTTTTTTCAGGCACTTTGGGGAAAATGTTTAAATCTAGTCAAAAGAGAAATTACCTACAGGAAAATTGAAGAGGGTGCTCTAGACATGATAAATCTGGGGGCCTTTTTCAGCAGTATTTTTTTGTCCTACAATTTCAGCAATGCCTTAAAGCCAGGAGACAGAATATGGAAAAGTTTAGTAGGACATTGGCTCAGACCCAGTTTAGCAGCCTGGGAACAGAAACAAACCAAGGCTACTACATAGTATCCCTGGGCTTCCCAAATATGGACTGGAACAGCTTAAATATCTCATTAAATTAGGCATTACTAGCACAGACCTACAGGTTAAAGGCAGGAAAGAAAAATATAGGCACAAATTACAGAAGGAAAGGAAAGAAAAGAAGAAATCTCCCTTGGGATTTGTCCACAGGGAAAAACACAGTTGACCCGTAATATGTTAAAATCAAAAAGACTGCCAGACTTTGTATGGGATTCAGTTTGGCTCAGTTTGCACGGTAAACTAAGCATCAGAAACAATAACAAACACAAACAGGTTCAAGAGAGGTATTGCTTAAGACACACAGGTGCTAGAAACACAAGAACACTTATTTCTAAGATGCAAATATGTTAAGCCATTTTGGAGGCTTTTGGCAAAAGAATGGGGTGAGTTCTGCTCTGCAACTTAACCTATGACACATTAGTATATGGAGATTTTGGGGGAAGGTGGAGGTGGTATTGCCCAGAAGCTATGTAAATAATATTAGCCCTTATTAGATATTACATCTGGCAAGCTCGCTGTGTGTGGGTAACACAGCAGAGACAAGTTGTTTACACAGAAAATATTCAGGAATATAAATATCTCACTGCAGAAATTGTGGGCAATGGACACCAGGATATATAAGGAGGAAAAACTGAAGCTATTATAGATTAACTGTGAAAAATGGGCTAAGCCCCCTTGAATCTTTAAGGATAAAAAAACAACGAAGTTTAAAAATTGTATATTCAAATGTAAGGACTGTACCTCTTGAGAATTTTTTTTGTTATCCTCTTTTATGCCTTTTATTTATTCTCTGGATGTAAAGTAACATGTATGGATTGATGTATTGATACTTTATTTTTGTCTGTAGTCCTTTTTCTAATAAAAATTCCCCTACTCTTTTCAAGAAGTGCCATGGAATCTTTAACTACCACCAGAACAGGCAAATGGGACCTCAGTTTAATGTATCATCTGAAAGACAGCACCTCAGGAGTGCAGCACCCCCCTTATGCTGCACTACAGTGTCAGTTGAGATTTAGCCTAAGTGCCCGGTGTGGAGATAGAACCCACAGCCTTCTGATCTCCCAGCCTCAGAGGAGAGAGTGCTACCTGCTGAGCCACTGACACTGATGTGGCAATGGCTCAGCAGGTAGCACACTTGCCTGATGAGTTTCTTGCCTTTCATCATTACTCATAACTACTTTCTCAAAGGTAGGATCTCAACTTCACTACTTCCTGCTTTAGGAAAAAAAATCAACAAATTGAGACAACTATGCTTCAGAGCCCTCCTGGGCTGCTGGACCTGCCGCCACTCATCCACTTCTAGCGGACCGGAGTCAGAGCACTTTGTACAGGACCACCCCTGGGGCGAGAGCCACGGATCCTGCCTGTTCCTCGGGCTGGACCACGCTCATCCCCAACAGCAGCTGGAACTAAAGCCTGCACCTGCTGATGCTGGACCACTTAGCTGCCGCCTCACGAGACTTCCTCCTTAGACTGCTGCCTTGAGCCACCCCACTGGTTTGGTCAGACAAAGCCGTAGCTGCCCAGACCCTCTACACTTCAGAGCCCTCCTGGGCTGCTGGACCTGCTGCCGCTCATTCGCTTCTAGCGGACCAGAGTCTGAGCGCTTCGTACAGGACCACCCCTGGGGTGAGAACCACGGATCCTGCCTGTTCCTCAGGCTGGACCACGCTCACCTCCCAAAAGCCACTGGAACTAAAGCCTGCACCCGCTGACGATGGACCACTTAGCTGCCGCCTCACAAGACTTCCTCCTTGGACTGCTGCCTTGAGCCATCCCGCTAGTTTGACTTGACAAACCTGCAGCTGTCCAGGTATGTTTCAGTGCCACCAGCACCTCCCAGCCAGTAAATAACTTTCTGAAATGTTGGAGCCTGCCCGCTGATTGATCCAGGCTGCCAGGGACTTTCTGCTATTGGCTGGAGCTCTCTGTTTTAGCTTCCGGCATATTCTTTCTAATCTCTGAAGGTGCCTTTTGCCCCTGCCTAAACCATACTAATTTAGAGTATTTTAAGTTGTTCTTCTGAGTCAAGACTGCCTAAGTTTATCTCTGCTAAGATAAAATCTAATTTTCTGCTATGCTTTAGTCACTGTATTACAGCTAAAGTTAGTACAGCCTATATTAGCAAGGATTTCAAACTGAGACTCTTACAGCCTTAAGTGAAGACAGGCACAGCCCTTCTACAGCTTTGTTTAAAGTTAATTTAAGTTTTAGAGTGATAAGTCCTCCTCTTGCTCCTGTCAACTACCCCCCCATTCCTGAAACCTGACTCTCCTTCTAATTTTCTCCTGAGCTACACCTTTACCCGACACCTCCGCCCTTGTTATTGTCTAGCCTGTAACCCTCCCCTTCTACACCTGTGCTTAACCTCCCCTTCTCTCTTCCCAGATCCTCTATGCTTCAGAGCCCTCCTGGGCTGCTGGACCAGCTGCCGCTCATCTGCTTCTAGCAGACCGGAGTCTGAGCGCTTCGTACAGGACCACCCCCGGGGCGAGAGCCACGGATTCCGCTTGTTCCTCAGGCCAGACTACGCTCACACCCGAAAGCCGCTGGAACGAAAGCCTGCACCCACTGATGCTTGACCACTTAGCTGCCACCTCACGAGACTTCCTCCTTGGCCTGCTGCCTTGAGCCACCCCGCTGGTTCAGCCAGACAAAGCCATAGGTCCCGCCCTCCCCCCACCTCACCCACCCTGGGTGGACCTTTTTTTATAGAGAGAATACCATGGTCAGATGACTGTCTGATTTCCCATTGGTCCCTTTTCATCCATAACCACTAGGGGGCCCCCATTTGCTCTCAAGCTAACATATAAATCTGGCAGCACCTACCCTGTGCTCCACTAGCTAAAACTGCCACCTAGGAAAAGCTCTGTAGTTTCCTTCCATGATTCTACATTGACCTAACCAGTAAACACCCGGTGAATACAAACGCTGTGCTAAAGGAGCTCTATCATCATGAGTAGCCTATCACACCTTGTTCTGCTATTCTCAGTTGCTCTGCTTCTATGCCTTGCTGTAAACAGACCTGATTATGTGAACTTCAGTCAACTCGCATCATTCCCCTTTACTGAGGATTACCAGTTCTACAATCTCCTAAAACTTAAGGATATGCAAATGGACCTGACCCACTTCTAATAAAAAATGGCCTTTCCACCTAACTGGAGATCATACAAAAAAGTGCCTTGGAAATCGGTTATTCCTTACCCCGTATTCCCAGCGCAAGCTTTGGTACCTGCTGCTTTTGACCATCCTCCTATCTGGCGACGTAGAATTAAATCCTGGGCCACTTCATAATCTCTAGCACTTGGATCCACTACTAAGGGGCTCAAAAGGTCTCCTCATCGCCCACCACCATATAAGAAGCCTAGAACACAACCTAGCTGACCTTGAGGCCTGGACATCCCTGTACAAGCCTGACTTATTGTGGCTGTCTGAAACATGGCTCAGTCCTGCCATCCCAGACTCGTGATGCTTCATCCCCTCTTACAACCTCCTCAGGAAGGATAGACCACACTCCAAAAGAGGTGGCAGTGTGGCTATATATTTTAAGGATCAGCTTCACCTTATGGAACTGGATGCTGACCCCATGACACACTGTGAATTTCTACATGCCCTCCTCACTCTGGGGGCCAAAGAATTACACATTGTATGTACCTACAACCCCTCTAACAATGCCCACCATGGCCTGGATGAGTTATTTAACCAGACGTCTACACTCTTGGGCAAAAACGCAGTAACCATCATAGGTGATGTAAACATTAACTGGCTAGGAAACAACCAGGCCACTTCACTATCACAAATTCAGAGTCATAACCTTCACCAGCAAATTGCCCCGTAAACGAGGACTGCCTCTTGCACAAATACAAGCTTACTCATTGACTGGATCCTAACAAATAGGACTGAGCATATCCATGCTGCAGGCACTCTTGCTGATGCAATCACTGACCACTCCCCTATCTACTGCATCTGGGGATCCCCTGTCACCCCCCATGCTAAACCGTGCTTTGTCACTTTCAGAAATTATGCCAACCTCAATCCCCAAAAGTTCCTAGATGATGTGGCCAACATAAACTGGTTTGATCTTTACAATGGCCGTGATGTGCAGGCTGCCCTTGATATATTCATCACCAAATTTCTTGCCTTACAGAATCACCACTCCCCCCCTCATTACTCGCCGAATAAAAGGGAAACACACTAGATGGCTAAAAAAGAACCTCCTTGCCAAACTCAAAATAAGAGCGAGGAGCTGGAGTTGTTTTAAGTCCTCTGGATGGCAAGAAGACTACAACACCTATAGAGGACTAAGAACTGGTTGCAAAAAGGAAATAAAGACTGCAAAGAGCTCCTGCTGCAAAACCCTGTTGAACAACTCTTCAGGAGACCCCAAAAAAATCTGGTCACATATTAAATCATTCCTGGGATCCTCTAACTCCTCTACTCTGAATGACATGGTATTGAAGGGTATCCATTGCAATAACCCACAGACAATTGCTAACTTCTTCAACAAGCAATTCACAGACCTAACTGGGTACACCTCCTCTTTCCCTGCCACACATAGTGCGGACCCCCCCGGATTTTACTTACAAGGACTCTGCTACCTCCTCCTTCCATTTCAAGGCTGTCACAAAAAAGGAGGTAACTAATCTTCTTAGATCCATCTCGGATAGCACTGCAACAGGCTCTGACAGTCTTGAACCCAAACTTCTGAAACTAGTAGCTCCGCTCATTGCCGCCCCTCTGGCCAGAATCTTTACCCTCTCCCTGTGCTAAAGCTGCATTCCTGATATCTGGAAGATAGCTAGAGTCACACCTGTGTTCAAGAAACGTGACAAGAAGGACCCATCAAACTACAGGCCTATAGCCATCCTGTCTGTGCTAAGCAAAATTCTTGAAAAGAGTGTTGCCAACCAAACCATCGAATTCCTCCTTAGAAACAACCTCTTATCAAGTGCCCAGCATGGCTTTCGCAAAGGACATAGTACAACCACAGCCTTACTCAAACTTACAACTGACACCACCTCTGCCAAGGACTCAGGCCTACTAACAGGGGCTGTCTTCATTGATATGACCAAGGCTTTTGACCTGGTGGACCACTCTCTTCTCCTTTACACCTTAAAAACCATGGGATTTACATCGAATGTAGCCAGCTGGTTCTGTAGCTACCTATCTAACAGAATCCAAGTGGTTAAATTCAATTCAACCTATTCGGATCAAGCCACTGTGAACATCGGGCACCACAAGGTTCCATTCTAGGGCCTCTACTATTCTCGATATTTATAAATAATATTTCCTCCGACCTCTCCTCCACCTCTGTCTTGCTCTGTGCTGGTGACATAGTCTTGTACACCAGTGCTAAGGACATAACTGACATCAATCTACATCTGTCCATGGATTTCCAGCAGATACAGACCTGGCTATTACACAATAAACTTGTTCTAAATTAGGCCAAAACCAAATCTATGCTATTTGGATCCACTCACAGGCTCAAATCTAGCCAACACAATTTCCAAGTCTTCTGCATCAATGGCTCACTCACTGGCATTGTCACATCATTCAAATACCTAAGAGTAACTCTGGACCAATTCCTAAACTTTGACCAACACATACAGTTAACCCGTAAATCCGATAACTCCAAACTTGGCATCGTGTACAGGATCAGCTATGCCCTAACACCATCAGCTAGACTGGCTATTGCCAGGGGTATTCTCCTGCCTACTTTGACCTATGGGACTGCTACTTATGCTGCCTCCTCTAAATTACACCTCCATAAATGGGATGTAACCTACAACAATATATGCAGGTATGCCTCTTTGCCTCCAAGACTGAAACACCATTGCTTCCTCTACTCTGAGTTAAATTGGTTATCTCCCAGTGCCACCAGATCCCACTCTCTGTACTCTACTGTGGACAACATCATGAGGACTCTGACACTAGCTGAGATGCTCACTCTTCTATCCTCCAGCTATGGCCTGCACTCTTCTGACAAATCTCTTCCTAGTGTGCCTAAATGCAAAATGACAAAGGGTGCCAGTGCATTTGCCCTCCATGCCCCCCCAGCAGTGGAACTCCCTACTACTTGATGTTCGCCTAGCACCCTTGCACTATGCCTTCAAAAAAGCACTCCGCCGTTACCTCATCCAGTCCGTGAACCTGTTTCATGCCCCCATAATATACAGCTCTCCCCTGCGACTCTCAACTGCCACTCTCATCTGCCCGCCCTAGCACTTCTGTGTTACCCTTCCCTAGTCATTCTGACCTACTACATCCTGGATGCTCTCCCACAGGGGGCCTATTTTCCAACTGTCCCTACCTATTTGACCTGCCTTCATGCATTACCATAGGGATTTTCTGTCCATATACTACCTCCCGTTGCTTTCACTGGATGAATAGAATCTCCTCACAATATATTCTGTGCTATCCTATCTGTTTCATGCTTGGCCCCTACTGTGGTGACAAAAATGCAATATTTAGTTTGTACCTCATACCAAACTCTGTACTTTACTCACATTGATAATGCATAATACCCCTTTTTTCAGATTACCTTTTCAAGTATTGCTCTAACCCTATGTATAATGCCCTGTGATACAAAATGCCCTTTAGTTTGTTTACTACTTGTTCATGTTTCTCCTTATCTCAATGTTTAATTCCCTAATCAGAATATTACTGTTTCTTGCCTTCTGTATGTATTCCTGTAATTTGTTTAATTCCTTACTTCAGAATATTACTGTTCTTGCCTTCTGTATATATTCCTGTTATTGCTCTGTAATCTCCCAGGTCGTGCCTGAAAACAGTGATCCCTATGGCTAGTGCACCTACCCTGTAAACAAAAACTAAATAAATAAAATAAAATAAACTTGCCTGTTAGAGATCCTACTCCAGAGATAGTGGGGTAGCCTGATGGTGATGTCAGATTTTTGCGTATCTTTGGGAATGCGTTCAGTACTGGTAGCACTGGATTTGGAGTCCAGAAAAAATTAGAGGAACTAGGACAAAAATTAGAGTGTTTTTTAAACAGTTTTTTCCCATTCCTCTCTTAATGTTGATCTGTTAGTCAGGTCAGTCATTTGTGCTAAATCATGAGTGTTCAATATATCACTTTCTTGGGGCTTACCAAAATTGTTTCCCTCAAATGAAAAGAAGTTAGAGAGGTTATTATCACCTTACAATGAATCCAACATTTCCAAATTATGGGTGTGCTGAGAAGTCCATTACCAATCATCAGTTTGCATTTCTATGTTGCCTGTAGTATGGAGTTCCTGTGTATCCCTCAGTACTCTGACTTGGAGTCATCTGAGTCACATAATTTTCCACTTCACCATCGGGTCCTGAGTTATCTGTTATTCGAGAAACAAATGGTCCAGTATCTGAAAAAATTCTGTAAAATGCAGCTTCCTAAAAAATCAAAATAGATTAGTTGTGATATTTAATTTATTAAAGGAGTACTACTGGCTGAGGTGAAGCCCTGACTGCTGCACAGATTGGGGCTTCACCTCAAAGATCCCCCTGTAGACACCTTATTAAATGAAGTTTTTTTTACCTGATAACTTGTAAAAACTCCCCATTCCCCTGGTGCAGCTGGCATTTTGAAATATGACTCTCCTCACCTCCCAGGATCGCACTGGAAACACTGTGATGTTGTGATGTGGCTTTGCCCTTTCCTGTTCTTTGCCCATATGTATGGAGATTTAAAAATATCAGTATTTCCCATGCCTAGCACAGTTTTTTTTATTTACCCTGGTACTCCTCCATTACCCCTTCCACCTTACTGACAACGGGGAGACATGATATTTCTATTTCTGCCCCTTGTTCCCAGGACCCCAGACTGCAGTCGCGCATGCACTCCACAGCTCCAGTGATGGTCACTTCCTTCCTCCCAGCCTAGTGCCAGGTTCCCCCAGCTTGGCACTGCCACCTAGCCTCCACCAGGTGGCAGCCAAAAGCTGGGGAAACCTCACATCCCTCCCCAGAGAGGAGAGGTGCCCGGTGGCTGCTCAATCTGCCTCCTCGCACTCCCCACCTGGTCAACCTCTGGTGGCCCAAACTCTCTCCTGAACCTGGGTTGCCGGCATGGTGCAAGGTATGGCGTCCAGCACCTCAACCCTCAGTGCCACCAGTCCAGCTCCCCAGCGCTGTTGTGACAGCATTTGCCTAAATGCCATTTCTGTGCCAAAAATACACATGGCATTTAGGCAAATTCTGTCAGAACAGCACTGGGCATGGGAAATACCAATATTTTTAAATCTCCGTACATATGGGCAAAGAACAGGAAGGGGCAAAGCTGCATCATGATATTACGTGTTTCCAGCGCGATCCCGGGGTGGGGTGGGGTGAGGAGAGCCATATTTCAAAATGCCGGGTGTAGCGGGGGATCGAGGAGTTTTTATAAGTTATCAGGTAAAAAAAAAAATGCTTCTTTTAATAAGGTGCCTGCAGGGGGATCTCTGAGGTAAAGCCGTGATTTGTGCAGTTGTCAGGGCTTCACCTCAGCCAGTAGTACTCATTTAATAGGGGGTGTGGGACAAAGCTCAAACCTTTACTCAGCACTGCCATCTGTACATCTGTGAGGGGTTCAGATGTTAGATTAATTACTTTCCTTTGATCTGTCTCCTTTCTGATCTGCTTGTTCCTTCCATTAGCTGTGTCCCCCCCCCCGGGTCTTCCTTTCTGCACACCCTTGGCCTGAATTATGTTAATTTTGAGGGTATTCTATGAAACCCACTGAATGATGACTGATTTGAGGATCTGATATCAAGTCTATCTTATATGATTCCTCTGAGCATGAAACGCTAACCTTTCTTTGTCTGGATTTTGATTTTGCACATTTGGAGCTTTTTTATTGATTTCTTTTGCAATTTTTTGTTTTTTTGTCTACCCCTACCGAGGGACTGATTTACTTTTTGACTCTAGTGAAATAGAGGAGGGTCAAGAGAACAATAGAAAAACAGAGTTTACATAGCAGGAAGCAACAGAACTAAGCATCAAAACAAGTTACAACAGATAGGCAATTTAGACGACTATGTACAATTGGCATGAGAAAAAAAGAGAATGGAGCTAAGCACAACAAGTTACAATAGATAGGTTATTTAAGCAAATACATACAATGGCATGGGATATAGCAGAAAATAAATCTAGCATGAGAGTGTTAATTAAAGTCCAGAAGTGCAATAAATGATTGGCAAGTGATAGTGAAGCTATCCAGCAGGTAATCAAGAAAGAGTGCAATGGTTGTGATGACAGTATGCAATTTCACAATGTGGTGTGGGCACAGAATCTCAGAATGTAGCAGTGACACAGTTTCAGAATATGGTAGTCACAAACAATTTCAGCATGAGGCAGGGATGCGTGATTTTAGAGTGTAACTTGGACGTGCAATATCAGACTGTGGCAGTGACACTCATTTTCAGAATGTGGTACAGATGTACAATTTTGTAATATGGTGGGGATGCTCATTTTCAGAAGGTGACAATAACAGGCAGTTTTTGAAATGTGGAAGTTTGCACACAATTTTGGATTGTGGCAGGAAGGTACAGTCTTAGAATGTGGTGGTGATGCACAGATTTCAAATGTGGCAGTGAAGCACAATTTTGGAATGTGGCAGTAACGCATAATTTCAGAATGTGGCCATGATGCACAATTTCAGAATGTAGTGATGATGCACAATTTTGGAATGTGCCAGTGATGCACAGTTTTAGCCTGTGGTGGTGGTGAAATAGTTTCAGAATGTGTCAGTGACACAGTTTCGGAATCTGGCAGTGATGCACAATTTTGGAATGTGGCGGTGACACACAATTTTGGATTGTTGTGGTGATGTACAATTTTAGAATGTGGCAGTGATGCAGAATTTCAGAATGTAGTGGTGATGCACAATTTCAGAAGGTGGCGGTGATGCACAATTTCAGAAGGTGGCAGTGATGCACAGTTTCAGAATATGGAGGTGACGCACAGCTTTGGAATGTGGCAGTGATGCACAATTTTAGAATGTGGAGGTGGCGCACAATTTTAGAAAGTGGTAGTGTTGCACGGTTTCAGAATGTGCTAGTGATATAGTTTCCAAATGTGGTGGTGACTCAGTTTTGAATGTGACAGTGACACACAGTTTCAGAATCTGGCAGTAAAGCACAATTTCAGAATGTGGCAGTGATGCACAATTTTGGAATGTGGCGGTAATGCACAATTTTGGAATATGGTGGTGATGCACAGTTTTCGAATGTGGCACTGACACAGTTTTTGAATTTGGCACCAACACACAGTTTTGGAATATGGTGGTGATGCACAGTTTCAGAATGTGGTGGTGATACACAGTTTTGGAATGTGGAGGTGATGCACAGTTTTGGAATGTGGAGGTGATGCACAGTTTTGGAATGTGGTAGTGATGCACAATTTCAGAATGTGGCAATGATGCACATTTTTGGAATGTGGTGGTGATGCACAGTTTGGGAATGTGGCAACGTCAATTTGGGAATGTGGTTGTGACACAATTTCAGAATGTGGCATTGAAACACAACTTTGGAATGTGGCAAGGATGTGCAATTCTGAAATGTGGCAGGGATGCACAATTTTGGAATGTGACAGGGATGTGCAGTTTCAGAATGTGGCAGGGATGTGTAATTTTAGAATGTGGCTGGGATGCACAATGTTGGAATGTGGTGGGAATGTGATACACAATTTTGAAATGTCGTGGGTGCATACAGTTCTGGAATGTGGCAAGGACAAGCAATTTCAGAATAAATGGTGTGTCCTGTCACGTTCCAGCAGTGTACAGATTCCCTACCATATTCCGAAATTGCTGGTCCCTGACAAATTCCTCAGTGTGTGTTCCTGTCACATCCTGTGATTGAGTGTCCCTCCACATTTTGAAATGGCACATCCCTGCTACATTCTGAGACTGCATGTCCATCCACCCCCCCCCAACATTTTAAAAATGTGCACCACCTTGACATCTAAACCCACCTCCTGATGTGTTACACAGTACAGTATCATGCATCTAAACATTCTGGAAATGCAAGCACTGCAGCCAACCCTATGTCAGTTTTTTAAATGATTACTACAGCTACAGTTTCTTAAACTTAGGAGAAACAGGTGCTATAAGGTTGCTGACAGGGAGGACTAGACTGTGAGTTCAGGTTTTTGACCTCCTCAGTGTCTCTTCACTGAAACGGGCTTTTTGAAACAGGTAGTGAAATCAGGGTTGCAAAATAGCTCATAACTTTAAAATGAAGTAATGTAGAAATCTAATTTTTGGTATGAAATTTATTGGGGGTATGCTTACTCTAATTCTGCAATGTAGCTCTGTTGGCTCCCACTTTAAGAACACATATTTTACATCTCCTGGTTTTGTTTGCAGTCTCATTTGAGTCAAATGCTTCTACTGAATCTTTTGCCTGTTTTCGTTTTTCCTCCCATGTAGACTCTTTCTTTAGGCAAAATAGTTCCTCAGTTGATTAAGCTGATCAGAATCTCTCTGCATTTTCAATCAGGGTGTTTGCCAAATTATTTAAATTAAATTACTTAGTAGATGCTTAAGCAATAAGGCACAACAGGGTGTGTGTTATTGTGTAACTTCACTCCTGGGGTGGGTTGAAGCACGAGGCAAAGCCGAGTGCTTCCACCACCCCAGGAGTGACGTTAGACAATAACACACACCCTGGAGTGCCTTATTGCTATTATACAATGGTTAATTTGTTAATTTTAGAGAAAAAAAGAAAAAAAAAATTCTTTTATGCATTTTTATTTATTCATTTATGAGTGGAGGAGTATGTTTAAAAAAAAAAGTCCAGTACATGTTTTTGCCAGTAGATGGAGCTGTTAGCTGAAGAATTGGGCTGTGTTCAGTCTGACACTGTTCCTTATTTAACTGTGAGTGCCTATTTTATTTTGACGTCTTTACACCCCACTACCACTACCACCAACAGCATTGATCAGTTCGTAAAAACGGGATGCAGCTGCAGTTTTTTTAAATGGTTTAATTACTGTTAGTTTTTGTGGTTACAGAGCCGATCAGCAGTTTAGAGGCACATGCTCAATGTCCTGATTTCGGAGTGGAGCTGTTGGATCCAAGGTGTTACCGCTTCAGTTACTTTTTGGCAGTGAGTACACATGAAGCAGGATGAGACTGTGTGGAACACTCAAACTGGGGATGAAAAGTAATGACGTTTCTGCTGTTTTCTCCATGAAGTGAACCGTGTGACTGGTAGTTAATGTTGGCGTGGTTCACTCAAGCCATTCAGTTTCAGAGAAACAGTCTGTCATGAACTAATGTTTTTTTTATAATGAACTAAGGTCTTTCTGGTGAATGTTGGAGCAACGATTGGAATTTGTATTTGGCGGCGGGGTCGGAGGGGATTAAGTAGTGACAGATTCAGTGTGTGGTAGGCAGACAAGAAGGGAGTGATTCATGAGATTGTTGTGCGGTCTTTTTATGCCTGCCCTAGATACAGTGATGTTATACTGTAATATCATCACTGTGTCTGGGGTTCATTAACCAATCATCATGCTAGATTTTTTCTTGCCATTGTACAATTGTCATTAATTAGTACTCAAATGATTATACATGACTAGAACCTTACACTAATATTAATCATTCAGGTAATACCAATTAATACCAATTAAGCTGCGGTTAGCACTTCCCCCATATGTTAACCATAAGTATCAATCCAAGTTGTAGCAGTCAATCAGAACAATGAGGTTAAAATTGCTGCACTAAAAACCAAGGATCTGTCAGGGAGCATGCTCAGAAAAAAAAGCCACAAAAATTCACATCAATAGCATGAAAATGTAGTTGTGGACACCCATTGCTGCCAATAGCAGAAAAAGCAAATACTAAGATATTAAAAAACCCTTTGCTGTCAAGCACAAATGGTTGGAGGGATGGTGCGTTTAGAAGACTGGCTAGTCTGAACTTAATTACCCCAAAGAAATTTAAACTCACTCTTTTACGGGGAGGCAAACTGATGGCATTAGACAAAGAAAACCATTTGTACATGCAATAGTTTATTGTATACTAAATTGGCATACTTGTTTGGTGATAAAATAGAGTTACATATAAATGTCTATGTCCTTATAATCCTAACTATGCTAGGATAGAGTAGCTATATGGCAATGTCCTAAACCAGGGCTCTGTAAAGCACAGCTAGTGCAGTTCACCACATGTGAGCCCTGCTGTCAGCTATACTGATAAGAAATCAATAGCGGAGGGCTTTAACTTTCCAAAATAGGGAAAGCACTGCTAGACATGAATGGCCTTTAATATCAACAGCCCAATACCAGGTGACTAATGCAGCATAGAATCAATCAGCAAATTATCACGAACCACACCAGTTCTGAATTGATTACCAAGTACTAAAACATACAAAGCAGTCATATGTCAATGTACTCTAAATCTGTAGCATATTAAAGGCCGTATCAATATCAAAGCAGGCAATAACAGACCTCACAGTGAAGAAGTTGTGTTATCAAAGTGTAAAATGCCTCTACATGAGCAGTGCTAGCTGACAGATACCTGGGAATAAGACCCCAGTGCTTTGCACTTCTCAGGCTTCCTCAGGGGAAGTGTGGTTTATCAGGTTTACTCAAGGGTTTAAGTCACATGACGTCAAAATGGCATTTGAACTGACATACCATAAGTAAAAGTGATAAAGTACTAAGGTGCATAAAACACCTTTACATTGCTACTACAAAAATACAAACCTTAAAAGAATGATAGAATGGTGTTAATGCTTATGTTCTGGATATTTAATTCTTTTGGAATAAAAGAATTCTTGAGCTGCAGCAGTTCTTGGTTCAAATCCCATCACTAGCTCCATGCTCACAAAATCGGGCATAAATTCTGGGGCGTAATTAAGTTTGGACTACACAGTCCTCAAAACACACCATCCCTCGAACCATTTGTACCTGCCAGCAACTGTTTTTTTTTTTTGTTTCCTGTATTGCCTGCAAGAAGGCTAAATGCTGTCAAGCTCCAGTATAAAGGGTGTTTACTGTAGCTGCCTGACAGAATTTATGTGTGCAGAACTCTCATTGGATTCCTTGTGCTTTTATTTATTTGTTTATTGGGAAATCAGAATTACAACCCTTGAACTAAAAGATCTTTTACAAAGGATCCTCGTCAGGCATAAAAAAAAAAAAAAAAACATCAAATACATGAGTAAGAGGAGACATTAGCAGCTAACAAGCATTGTCAACAAATACATCTAACAAAGGTCATAGGACAATTTACATCACATGAGAATAGGCAGAGGACACTGAGTAGTCTAAATCACAGGTACTATAGACTCTGGGGGGAACAGTCACCAGGGCAGGGAGAGAACAGTTAAAGTGAAGAAGTGCGTATATGTACAAGGCAGTCGATACTCGAGGTAGCAGCTATACAGCATTGTCTTTTGCTTAAGGGTAAAGCCAGTTCAATCAAGAGTATTAGGCTAAGTGGGTGCGAAGGAGGAAACAGCAGCAGATAGCAGGAGAGAGGGTCTATGGGGGGGGGAGCATGGAAAACGTGACCAGAGGGAGGTGGGAAGTAAGGGGTGAGGGTATGATAAGGTAGGAGGGGAAAGCAACCGGGAGGAGGGGAAAAGGGGAATGTGACCGGGAGAGGAGGGGAAGAGGGGCGAATGGTACAAGGGTAAGGGATAGGGCTGGGGAGGTTGGGTGAAGTAGGTTTTATACCATGCTCTAACTGTAACTCAATACCTAAAACAAAAACACATACCCAGAGGCTTAAGAGTGAATGTGGAGCCTAATCTGGGATATTAAGACTCAGCTTTAGATACTAGGTGGGATGGAGAAAGAAAAAAAATGCCCCTGGGACTTTGTGTTATTAATAGTTGAAGCCATTACCAGAGAGCTTCAAAAAGTTGAGTCAGAATTGACTAAGATTGAAAGTGAAGTCCCAAAAAAATTTCTGTTGATGAATATAAGGAATATTTGAACAAGGTTAATGTACAACTATCAGAGTTTGAAAAGGAGATTAAAACAACTAAGCTTAGTAAATTTAAAAGAGATTTGAATGGTTATAAAGGAAATAAAGTTTATACATAGATGACAGATAAAAAGGGCCCTTTAAGGAGTTATCAATATAATTTGGACTCTGAATCATCAATCTACTCATCAGGTAGTAACACAGAACAGCACAGACTAACAATAGAGGTAGAGGCAAATATTTTTTAGAGAGTGGGATTTATCGAGGACAGAGACCTTCCAAACCTTGTGGAAGGAGAGAGTATCAATACACACAAGATGTGAAAGAAAGAGAAAGACAGGACCCAGAGCCAGGACCCTCAGGAAGCATAGATGTAGGAGGAGGTACAGGCCAAACACAAAGAAAAAGACAAGAAACAACAGGAAACAGGAAAAGAGAAAAAAACCCCACAAAATCACAAATCAGTACAACCAAAAGCAATTAGCTTTCAACATTTCTTTTTTTTTACAGTACATTATCTTTTTTCTGCCCACTCTGTCTAGGGCTCGGTGGCAGCATACTGCCTATCTGGGGCTCCTTCTCCCCCAGTCGGGGATCATTCTGCATGGCAGTGGGGTAGGATTTTCATGGTTGCAGAAAGTAGCTACGTTGTCCTGTCCCCGCCTCTGAAGACACTGGTGAACAGGACCAAAGTCCAAGCGGTTAGCTGTGGTGAGGCACGGCTTCTGCCATTCGCCTAACAATGCCATCCCCTCCCAACACCATTCACTAGTTGGCACAGTGCCCAATCCACCCCAGGAGAGGAGAGTTGCCAATCAGTGACTCAATCCAGGTCCTCCCTCCACCTCCAGATGATCCCCGGTGTTCCAGGCTCATTCCCGAACCTGGGTCACCAGTGTAGCGTGGGGTGTGGTGTCCAGCACCTCAACCCTCAGCGCCACAAGGCCAGGGGCTTTCAACATTTCTAATAGAGCCTTAACCCCTGAAGAAATCAGCGTACTATCAAAAGGTCTGTCTTTCTGCCCTCATTCAAGAATTAAAGAACTGGAATTAAAACTGGATTTGAACCGTTTTTTCTGTAAAACTTTGCTTAAAATTCTTTTTTGCAACATTACCAGAAAACCAACAGGAAAATGTGCAGGAAAAAGAGAAAAAATAATCCTCAGTCAGAAATTTCAATATAAATCGTTTTTTATATATCCAGCCAAATATACAACATAATATTGAAACATACATATCTATGATCACTAAAGACATGAACCAATTACTGTTACAAGAAAGGAACATGGATAGAAGAGAAAGATGTAATTTGACAGCAGCAGAATTTGGTGCATTGAGGAATCTGAAGAATGATCCTAATATTGGGGTCAATTCACAAATGTCTACGCACCACGTATGCATGGCGTGTAGGCATGCCAATGACTAAATGCCATGCAGCAGGGTCCGGTGAACCCCCCACTGGATTTGCAACAGGCTCCTCTAGCTTCCCATTCAGCTACAAGTCACGGGTGGTTTGGGTGTGTGACAGTGGTGTACCCACACTCTGCCATTCACTAAGGTATGGAGTTGGTGCAGAGTGCTGAACCAGGGGGGGGGCACAAGCTACACATTGTGACAGCTAGCTGTAACTTTTACATCCCCCCCCAACAGACACCTGCCATTGGCATCTGCACAGGGACTGATACCACACTGCTTTTTTCAGCCGACTGGGCTGCTGGGGAGGGATGGGGCAGCCATTTGGGCAGTCACCCATTGGACCCCAATTCCTGAGGTCCTCACATTCCCAGCATCCCCTGCACATGTGCACAAGAGATCCATTATGGGACTCAATCCAGGCATCCCATTGGATGCCCACCTGCACCACATGATCCACCCTCATGCAGCTGCTATCCATCCCTGCGCAGCTGCGCACTGAGGGGGGGTGGGGCTATGGATATATGCCCTGTGGGTGCTCATGGTTGTGAATACAGTGCATCCTGTGCCTGTCTGGGGCTGTGTAGCTACATGGGTGTACACTACCCCTTCCCTACTAGGTCCAAACAGGGATGTAACCCACTGTCTTCTCTGAGGACCTACTATATCCATGAGTGTAACTCACAAATTTTGTAACATTATGTAACCTAAGTAACATACAAACTACTACATTATGTAAACTAAGTGTATCTATGTTAAATGTTCGTTTTACTGCACTTGTAATGTTATCCTCTGTTTTAATCTACACTGTAATAACTGTCTTGATGTCTGCCCCCCCGCGATGAGGTGACTTTGTAAATGAGTCTCTGACTCAAAGGTTGTAAACCCGATTTGTAATGAATAAATAAATGAATAAATGTCCATTTTGCACGTATAACCTGTGCTTTTGTGAATAGGGCCCATTTTAATCAAAAATGCTGATTAGGGAGGGGCAGTAGTGGTTATAGACTACACCCAATACAGAGAACAATGTTATGCATTACTGACAGAAGCTAAAAATTATTTTAAATTAATGTCCTACCCTACAGCACAGATCAAGAACCTAGTGGAAGGTATACTGACTAGAGCGTATGCAAATAGATAGATTACAGAATGGGAAAGGGATGCCCTGCAAAGGAAGACCCCAATAATCCTTCTGTTTTATACGCAACCTGACATACATAAACACCAGACAAAATCACCAGGGATACCAATAGAGTCTGGCATCAATTCAGTTTTGGAACTCTTTTCTGTTTTTGTAGATCATCACATACATCCACTAGTAGAAACATAGAAGCACACCTTAGGGTTTCCACTGACATTACATTTTGAATGCTCTGAATACACAGGAGAGACTTTTGAAAAGCTCTTATTAGTAACATGGGCTCTAAAGGATCTTTATACATCAATCCCACATGATGAAGGCTGTAATTGATCCCACATAATGAAGACTGTACTGTACTAAAAGAAACTCTTGAGTACAAAAGGAGGGACCCAAAACATCCAAAAGATTTACTTGTTAAAATGGCAGAGGTGGTGTTCTCACAGAATAACTTTAGATTCAAAAACAATTATTAACTACAAATATGGGGCACCGTGATGGGGTCTAGTAGGGCCCATTGTATGCTAACTTGTATATGGATTCTTTTGAATGTAAATACATTTGCAATGAGACAAACCCATTTAAGCATAACATTTGTATCCGAAAAAGATTTAGTAATGATATTATAGTCATCTAGAAGGGAACCAAACAGGAATTGAAGGCATGTGAAGCATATTTAAACCCATGAACAGGCCACTTGATCTTTGTGAAAACAGAACGTGAGACTGAGATCCCATTTTTGGACTCTAGTTCATATAAACAAGTATTTGTCAATGCCGAATGTTTGCTTGCTGGTATCAACATTGGAAATGCAGGAGTTAGACAGATGCAGAGTAGGAATGGCAGTGAAGTATTGAACTTCACGCCAACCCCACCTCCAACCTGCAGAGATGGACAGACATTGGGGTATGAGTTTGGGTTGTCACCCATAACATTCATGTCATTTCACCTCACCCTATCCTGCAGACACTGACAAGTGTTGAGGTGTGCCTTGAGGTGTTCAGCTATACAGTCACCCCACTCCATAAGGACATACACTGAAATGGGTGCAAAATAGTTGAATGGGGTGAACTCTGCGGCCAAAGAGTCCAAGGCACACCCCAATGCCTGTCACTGGCTACAGGGTGGGAAGGGTAGGGGTGGAACGGCATGAGCATTACAGACAGCAATCCAAAGGCACACCCCTGATGCCTGTCAGTCTGTACAGGGTGGGATGTTATGGTTAGAAACCCTAACGCCCCGGGTGTTTGTTGGTATATGCACTAAAAATTTTCAACAAGGCCTTTTTGTGACCCCCACCTCATGAAAGTATTTGGGACCTCTTCTCATGAACAGTGGCACTGTGAGTTTGTCTATGTGTCCTGAACTTTGAGTTCCCACAGTGACCGTGCCATTGTGCGCGAGATGTACGAAAACACAGATCGGGCAGGATGTGAAGAATGACAGCTGCACATTCATAGGGAGGTGTGAAGAGATGGCAATGTTGAAAATCGGTAGTGAAAATATTAAAAATGCTAGAACTTCTGAGCGTACGTGGAAACTGTGCAACGCATGTGCATAACACAGTCATTTAGTGGAATGATTTCACCAAATTTTCAACACTGGCATTTTGTGACCTCTCATGAGCACTGTCAGTATGATTTTCTTAATTTGTCCTGAACATTGATTTCCCACAGCAACCGTGCTATTCTGAGCCAGATGTGTAAACGCATATTTCGGGCAGGATGTAAAAAATGACAGCTGTACTGTTCATAAGGAGGTCTAAAAAATGGCAATGTTGGAAATCTGGAGTGAAAGTACTACAAATTTGCGAAGTTACGAGGGTGCATGGAAACTGCACAATGTACGCTTGTAACACAGTCATTATATGGACGTTTGTCACCAAATTTTCAACATAGGCATTTAAGGACCTCTGCTCATGAACAGAGTCACTGTGATTTTACATATGAACATACGAATCTGCCAGAAAAACAGACCAATTGGTCTGTTTAAATCTGCCCAAGTGTGCAGCTAGCACCCTAGATTGCAGCTGCCCCAGCCTCCTCCCCCTCAGTTCCTCCCCCACTTGTCCCAGCCCGTGCCCCCCCGACTATCCCTCTTGCATTATCCCATTCCTTCTTAAAGCTATTGACTGTCCTACATGTTACCACCACCTCTGGCAGTGCATTCCAACTAGACACCACATTCTCAGTGAAGTAGTGCCTCCTCATTTCCCTCTTGAAATGTCCCCCTTCTAACCTTAGTCCATGCCACCTTATCTCTCTTCCACTCCTCAGTTTAAACACCCCCTCAGTGCTAGGTTTATTTACCCCCTTGGGTATTTAAAAGTTTCAAACATATCCCCCATCCCTCCTCTCCTCCGGTGTGTACATGTTCAACTCATTCAGCCTAACTTCATATTCCTTTCCTTCCATCCCCTGTAACATTTGTGTTGCTCTCCTTTGCATTCCCTCCAGTAACTTTATATCTCTCCTCAGGTGTGGCTTCCAGTATTGCACACAGTACTCCAGGTGCGGTCTGATCAATGATCTGTAGAGAGATAGGATCACATCCCTGTGTCTGGATGAGAACTCCCTTGCAATGCACCCCAGCATCCTGTTTGCCTTTGCTGCTGCTCTCCTACACTGAGCTGAGTTGTTCATGCTCCCAGTTACCAACACCCCTAGGTCCTTCTCCTCCTCTGTGATCTCCAACCTCACCCCTCCAACCAATAGTCTCTCTTCTGGTTCACCTTACACTTGTTTGCATTGAATCCTATCTGCCACTCCACTGACCTTGTCTCTAATTTGGTTAGGTCCCCCTGCAGTTTTTACCATCCGTCCTCTTTGTCCATCACTGCCCACAATTTGGTACCATCTGTGAACAGACTAACCTTGCTCCCCACTCTGTGTTTTATATCAGAGATAAAGAGCCCAAATAGCACCAGACCTAGCACTGACCCCTGCAGCACCCCGCCTGTCACTGCTCTAGGTGCCGAGAGCTCCCCCCCCACCCTCTCCTGTAATCAGGTCTCTATCCACTTAGTCAGCTTTTTTCCCACCCCCTCTGCCATCACCTTCCCCCCAGTCTCCCAAGAGGCACTGTATCAGAGGCCTTACTGAAGTCCAAGTACAGGACATGTACCGCATGTCCCCTGTCCAACTCTATTAGACTGGTTTGACAAGACCTCCCTGAGACGAACCCATGTTGCTGCCCATCTTGGAGGCCACTACTTTCTAGGAATGCCGCCAGCCTCTGCTTCAATATCGCCTCCATAAGCTTACCCACTATGAAGGAAGGAAGATGGCGGCTGTGCTGAGCCTGCCAGCGTTTTAGCGCTTTCAGCACTGCTTGTTTTTAGTTTTATTTTAGCCTTATTGCAATCTATCGTTTTTATTTTAGCTAGATAGGGCTGAAGGAGTGAGGTAGTTAGTAATTTCGCGTTTAACGCATAGAACTGTACCCTGAGTTTGTTTCTCCGGTCTCCGTTTGCACTATCAGCTTTTTGCCGTTGGCTATTGGTGGCAGTTTGCATCTTCACGCTGCTGCTTTCCACCTGTGGCCACTGAGTTGTTGATGGAGCCTGGAGTTTTTGTTCCGGATATTTTTTGATTGTACGGCAGGTTTCTGAGCCTGTGCTGTGGAGCGGACTTGTTCTCTGCTGTCCCATCATGCTGCTCTCTGAATTCTTGGGATTGATCGAGTTCTTTTGGATTCCTGGGATTTTGCATGCTGTCCTGTGGAGGATTGGGGAGGTGCGTGGACTCTTTTCATGACTGCTGAGGATTTGCGGATTGGCTCCGGGGATCTCGTCAGGATGTTTTTGTTGGAGTTGTGGATTGTTTGACTTCTTGCTGCACCAGAGGGCTCATTTACATGGACGAGCTTTTGCTGGGGCTTCTGGTGGATTTGTTGGTGCGGAGAACTGTTTCGGAATTTGTGGAGAGTGTTGTCCACCTTCTGGTCTCCGACCGGGCAGGAGTCGCTATGGGTGCTTCCCAAGGAGCTGGGGGGGACCAGGGCTTCTTCTAAGCTGCCTTAGGGTTGGCTGTTTGGGCTGACTTATGAGACGGTTGTAGCTGCAGGTCGTCGACTGGGTGGGGATACTGCTCCCTGAAGAAACTTATTTTGCCTCCTTGAAGTATTCTGCTGCTTTTTGGATAACTAACTGTTTTGAACTGCTGGTCTTTGAAGAGCAGCCGCTGGAGGATTTGTCGGACACCTTGTTTGGTTCGTTTTGAACATTTATCATTGGACTTACCTGCTGAGAACTTTTTGGATTTATCCGGATTTTATTCATTTTTTGGACTGCTGGAGAACCGATTCCTCTGTTTTTTACTAACTCCTGGACTGAGGGTGGTGAGAGTGGTGTATATTTATTTATTTTATTTTGTATGACTATAAATCTGATTTATTTAACTGGTTCCCTGCCATGTGAGAGGTGGTATTGGGAGAGTATATAACACCTGTTTGCATCGTCGCACGTGAGAGGTGCTGCACTGTTTAACATACAAACTTGTTTTAATAACCAGTGGTATATTCTGCTGTGTTTTAAGATCATTTGATTTTATTTTTATTTTTATTTTATTATTTCGGTTATTTTTGAGTTGGGGTTTATTTTGGTTTATGTTAGTTTATTTTGTTTTAGTTGCCTCCCCTCAGTGAGAGAGAGGGAGGAGAGTGTGTTATTTACAGAGTGTGTTGTTTATAGGTTTGATATTTATAGGTTTATTTTTCTGTTGTTTTTGATTTGATTAATGACGGTTGGGCACTATTCCCCCACTAGGCTCAGGGAATTCGTCCTTTGAGTGCCCACCATTGTCATCTGACACCTATTTTAGAGTGTCGAGCACTAGGCATTCTGAAGAGGCGAGGGGCGAAGGTGGAAGCTGGGCCTTGTGGGGACAGGAAAGGGAAGGGCGGATTGGGGTTTTAGGGTCCAGAAGACGTCCTGGGGTGAAATGGGGTCAGGATAGAGGTCACTCTTATCTTGTCCCCATACCCTCGAGTCCCGAAGAAATCGGACAGGTGCCGAGGTCTTTCTCGACAGCTCATCCTGCCTTGGCGGTGCTGTGCAATGCCAGATCAATTAAGAACAAGACAGCTATTATTGCTGATCTTGTTAGTTCATCTGATCTGACTTGCATCACCGAGACCTGGCTGGATGAAAATCCAGGCCCTATATTGGCCTTGGCAACTCCAGCCGGGTTCTCGGTGATACACTGTCCAAGGCTGGATCGTAGGGGTGGAGGTGTGGCCATTATGTTTAAATCTGAACTGGGCCTTGTGGATGTGCCATTGGGAAACACCAGATCTTTTGAATATATCCTGGATGAGGGTGCAGGCTGTGGGATTCTCCTCGTCTACCGTCCACCAGGTGACGGTGGCGAATTCCTGCAGGAGATTGCAGACTTCATTGTCGACCTGGTGTTGAGGTTTCCCAGATTAATACTTCTGGGTGACTTCAACGCCTGGGTCGATGATGAACTATCTCATTTTGGTCAAAATCTCCTCCAGTTGATGAACACACTGGGCCTGACACAGGTTGTTACCTCCTCTACCCATATAGGGGGTCATTCATTAGACCTGGTCTTTCTCTTGGGTATGGAGATCACTGATTTGGGGGTGGAACCAGTGAGTTGGTCGGACCATTACACCATAAGGTTCAGTTTCAGGGCCCCCTCTAATAGGTCTGCCCCTACGGAGATGGTCCAGTACCGCCCTTTAAGGGGTATTGGCCCCAATGACCTAATGGCGGTGCTGGATCTATCGAATCTGTCGGGTGAATGCATGAGTCCAGATGGTCTTGTATTAGCCTATAATAAGGCTGTGGGAGATGCTCTGGACAAAATTGCACCTATTCATGTTCAGCCTCTCATCATCCATCCAAGGAGTCCATGGTTCGATGGCTCCTTGAAGAAATTAAGGCGAGTAGCCCGAAGGCTGGAGAGAGCCTGGCGGAAATCGGGCCTTGATGCTGACAGGCTTAGATTGTTGGCCCATTATGATAGCTACCAATCAGAAATCACTCGTAAGAAGGCAGAATTCCTGTCCAGAGATTTCTGCTGCATCGACTGGCTCAGCTTTTCAGACTGTGGACGAACTGTGCAATCAGTCTGTCTTCCAGCCGAGAAGAGGCCTTTCTCAACTTAGATCGAGGAGTTTGCTCGCTTTTTTGCAGATAAGGTTGCCAGCATCAGGTCCGGCATCAGTCCGACCTCTCCTACGGGGGATTGTGGTGGACGACTGGTGGTGTCTTATCCTCGGTCTGTCTGATTAGACTTTCACCGCCCAGAATTCATGGACATTGTGAAGATCATCCAAACAATGCAACCAACTAATTGTAGTTTGGATCCGGGTCCTACACCGCTGTTAGTAGGTTGTGCAGAAGTTATCTACCCAATCCTTGCTGACATTATCTGGAAATCCTTGGAGAGTGTTTTTTTTCCTGACCCCCTTAAGGAGGCAGTAGTTCGACCACTCTTAAAAAAACCCTCCTTGGACCCAGACTGTCTAGCTAACTACCGGCCTATCTCTAACCTGCCATTTGTTGGTAAGGTTATTGAAAAGGCAGTTGTGTTGCAATTGGATGATCATCTTACATCTCATAATGTCTATGATACTCCAGTCTGGTTTCAGGAAAAGGCATAGTACTGAGACTGCCCTTGTTCGGGTATTGAGCGATCTCCTAATGGCCAGAGATCGAAAGGCTTGTACCATTCTGGTCCTTCTCGATCTATCTGCTGCATTTGACACTGTAGACCATGGGGTGCTATTGGAGCGACTGCAGGTCTTTTGTGGGCTGTCTGGTACAGTCCACAAGTGGTTTCGTTCTTACCTCACTGGCAGGTCTCAGAGAGTTGTCACTGGAATTTATTCCTCTGACGCTTTCTTCCCGCCTTGTGGGGTACCACAGGGCTCCATTTTAGCTCCTATGTTGTTTGCAGTGTATATGCTGCCATTGGGAGAAATCATCAGGCGATACAGTCTGAGTTTTCACTGCTATGCAGATGATACTCAGCTGTATCTGTCCTTTCTCCCGACCAGAGTGATGCACTCTTTGCATTAATAACTGCCTGGATGAGATCAGAATTTGGATGAGTTTGAGCTGGTTGAGACTCAATCCAGATAAGACTGAGGTACTGGTTGTGGATCCAGGTCATCCTGGGGTGGGTTTGGGTGCTGGACAGCCATCAGGTTTATTACTTGGTGGTATACCGCTCTCTACCTCTCAACAGGTGCAAAATCTGGGCGTTATTTTTGATGATGGTCTGACCCTGAAATCTCAGGTGTCAGCTGTTGTCAAATCCTCTTTCTACCATCTGAGGAATATCGCCTGGGTGAAACATCTGATTCCCCAGGAGGACCTTCCAACTTTGGTCCACGCCTTTGTCACTACCCATCTGGACTACTGCAATTCCCTTTACTTAGGGCTACCAGGGGTCGATATCCCCGCCTTCAGCTGGTGCAGAATGCTGCAGCCAGGCTTTTGACTGGGACTCTTAGAACTAGTCACATTAAGCCTGTGCTTCGCGAACTCGCACTGGCTGCCTGTTGATGGCGGATCACCTTCAGGTTGTTTACTAACCTTCAAAGCCCCACACGACCAGGACCCGGTTACCTGAAAGATCTTCTGATTCCCTATTGCCCCCTCCGTCCTCTCCGTTCCACCAGTGAGGGATTGCTAGAGATTCCCAGGGTTCGATTGAAGTTATCGGGATCTCGTGCCTTTGCCTTCTCGGCTCCAACCCTGTGGAACTCTCTACCTCGCTGGTTAAGACAATGCCCAACCGTTGATAGTTTTTAAATTGCCTTAAAGACATATCTTTTTACTTCGGCTTATCCCTCGTAGTTATGGTTGTTTTAAATGTTCGGATTTTATTGTTCTATTTATTTCTGTACAGCGCCTTGGTTTCGAAAGGCGCTTTATAAATAAACATGACACTATGGATGGGAGACTGACCATCCAATAATTTTCTGGCTCCTCCCTAGGCCCACTCTTGTGTATGGGCACCACATCGGCCACCCTCCAGTCCTGGGGCACACACCTCATTTCCAAGGAGGTACTGAACAGATCTGCCAGTGGCTCAGCCAACAGCTCCACCATCTCCCTCAGCACCCTGGGGTGGATGCCTTCGGGACCTGGTGCCTTGTCCACCCTTACTGCCCTCAGCCCCTCTAGCATTCTAGTCCCTGTGATCACTTTGTCCATCACCTCCTCCCCCTTTCCCACCCCCAGCCCATGCAGGTAGTGGACCATCCCTCTCCTCAGTGAAAATGGAGCAGAAGTACTCATTTAGAATTTCCACTTGCTTCTCCTCCTTTTCCACCCAATCCGCTCCCCGCTTTATCCTTACAATATGTTCCTTGCACTTCCTCTTTTCCCTGACATACCTTAAAAAGTCCTTTTCCCCTCCCTTTATGCCCTGTGCTAACCTTAATTCCCTGGAGGCCTTAGCTTTTTTCACCCTCCTGGCCACCTCCCTTGACCAACTCCCATAAGCCTCCTTATCCTCTCCCTTCTCTGTTCTCCTGTAGTTCCAGTATGCAGCCCTCTATGCCCTCACCCCTTGCAGCACTTCTTTGTTCAGCCAGCATGGTTTCTTGGCTCTGCTCTTCTTATTCCTGGCCCTGGTGCATGCTACTGTGGCCTCTGTTAGCCCAGTCTTTATGACTCCCCACTTTTGTTCTGCATCCATCCCCGGCCTTATATCCTGGATCTCACTCACAGCATTGCTCCCATCCTCCCAAAGTCCACCCTACTAAAGTCCACCACCATAGTACCTGTACGTTCTGTCTGTCTGCCCAGCATGAGAACGAGCCACACTGTTAGGTGGTTGCTACCTGCTAGTGGGTCCTCCACCCTTACCTCCCTCACTGCCTCCCCATTTGCCAGTCCTAAGTCCAGAGTGCTACCAAGCCTTGTAGGCCCACTAACCAATTGCATCAGAAGGCCATCCTGGAATGCATCAAATACCTGCTCCCTGGTACTGCTAGTGGCTGGGGTGCACCAGTCAACCCCTGGTAGATTAAAATTCCCCACTATCACCACACTCCCCCTTCTACAGACCCTCCTTATCTGCTCTGCCAACTCCCCATCCAGTTCCCCGGATTGAGCTGGTGGTCTGTGCACCACTCTCAGCCTCAGCTTTCTGCCCTTGGAGTCCAGGAATTGCACCCAAAGCGCCTCAGTCCTCTCCTCTTCTCCCTCATCCATTATGCATTTGATCCCTTCCCTCACTTAGAGTGCAACCCCTCCCCCCAACCTCCCGGTCCCTGCTGTATATCCTGTATCCTGGGATTGCCAAGTCCCAATCATGGTACTCTGTGGTCCAAGTCTCTGTCACTGCAGCAGTGTCCACCTTCCCCTCTGAAAGGAGTGCCTGAAGCTCTGCAGTTTTGTTCCCCAGGCTTCTTGCATTGGGAGAGACCACCTTCCACCCATACCCCTCCTTCTCCTCACTCTTCTCCTTGGCCTGTGTCACTCCTCCCGGTAGTCTGCACCTTTTCTCCTCGTTATTCTTACAAGGTGGTGGTGCCTTCTGTATTACACTCAGACCACTCTGCCCGCCCCCTCCCATGGTTACTACGCTTCTGCCTTTATCTATATCTAGGGGGGTGAGCTCATTAGGCTCCCCTGTCCAGACCTTTCTACCAACCTCCATCTTTTGCCCCCCCCACTAGTTTAAATCCACCTTAGTAGAGATATACCCCTCTAATCCAACCTTTAATACTCCCGACCCCTCCCTGCTCAAGTGTACCCTGTCCACTGTGTACAAGTCACTATTCCCCCAGACCCTACCGCAGTTAGTCACTAACCCATCATTTTTCATGTAGCACCAATCCCTCAGCCACTCGTTGAACTCCTCGATCCTGCCCTTCCTCCCCATGCTTGCACATGGTACGGGGAGTACCTCTGAGAATGCCACCAACTCCCCCACACTCTCACTCTGCCTGCCCAACTCCTAGAACCTCCCCTAACTACTTCCACAGTCTCTCCTGCCAAGTCGTTTGTACCTACATGCAACAGTAAATGAGGTTTCTTCCTCTCCCTCGGGGCACATTAGAGCAGTGCCTGCCCCTCCTGCAGTCAACCCAGGGATAGCTTCAACCCAAATACGGCTGTGCCTTTCCCCCCTTCTGCCCCATCTCACCCCTTTCAGTATAGAATCCCCCAAGACAAGTACCCCGCCGTGCCTTATCCTTCTAATGTCCCTTCCATCACCCCAGTATTCATTCTTCCTGCCCCTTACCCCTGCCAGCTGCACCCTCTGTGACTTCTGTATCTGCACCCCCTACTTCTGCTTCACCCCTTTTCACTGCCTTATTCCTCCCATCTCCCTTGAACCCCCTTTCCAGCCTGACTACTTCCTACTGGGCTTCCCATGTTGACCTCCCCTCCTCCCCAGCTAATTTCCAACCCCTTTCCTATCACAGTTGTCTATTTAGAGCCCCCATTCTCTTCGACCGCGATAGTGATGCCCCTTCAATCCTTCCCCTTCCCCTTCCCATAGTCTTCTTTCCTCCAGTCACCCCCTTCTTCCTTACTAGCCCCCCTTCTACTCTTTCGTCCTCGCTGTCTCTTCCCCTACCTGTTGCCATCCTCTCATGCCCGCTTGTCCTCCCCCTTCAGTATGTTCCTGCTTCCCTCTCTCCCATAGCAGAGGCTCAAATCTATTCTAGTTGATACCCATCTACATCTCTTCCCCTATTGGTTCCCCCTACCTCTGTTCTCTCCATTGCCCCTGGTCCCACCCTGGTCCTCCCTACCAGCATCTGCTCTTTCTCCCTGGTACTCCTCATGGTCTCTTCCTCCCCATGGGAGGCCCTCCTACCTTGGGCACCCATCCCTTCTCCTCTCTTTTCTGCTAGTGCCTCTGATACTGGGTCAGTTTCAGTCCTAGTTGTTCTTCCCCCGTCCCCCTTGCCATCCTATCCCCCAGCCAGGATGCCTACCATACTCATCTGCCCTGCCACTTAGACTCCTCCCTAACCTCCACAGTTCCTCCCTCAAACTAGCCAATTGTCTACAGAGCATACACCCCCATCCTCCAAGCCCAGTCCAGGATCATGGCAGACCTACACCCTGTACACCCCACCACCCTTCCAAAGATGCCCGCCCTATTGACATGCGGCAGCTGCCCTATTTTGGCCCCCATCTTATGTTACGGGCTCTTACTCCTGGTTTCTATATCCTGCTACAACTGTTAGGGCCCTGTTAACTCAAATTCCTGTTTTCCCCCACACTAGTCCCCCTACTGCCCCCTTGCCGACCGGGTTAATTCAGTCTCAAATCTCATCCATTAGATACTGTATTACTGTAGCAATCCTAAAGCCTCCTTGTCCATTTTTCACCCCTCAGCTACCATACTTTTTGTTCTCAGCCCTCATAGTTTCACTTAGCCCGGTTAGAAATCGTATTGCACTTCAAGTATTACTCAGCTCAGTTAGAGAAATAAACAGAATAAATAAATATGTATTATTACAGCAATCCTAACAGTATAGCTCAGTTAGAGAAATAAACAGAACTAAATCTGTATTATTACAGCAATCGTAAAAGTATCCAATCATTGCTTTGTTTCCACCCCAGAGACCCTGCTGTAATATAGGACCACACAGGACCCTTGGCAGGTGGGTGGCCAACTCTAAAGTCCCGACAGTGCTCCGTTGAGCTCGCGCATGCCCCCCCTCTCACTCACTCATTCTGTTTCTCCCAACACTGCAGGCTGCCATTTTGTATTGGGCTCCTGCCTGCGTTGGCGCTTTTTCTGCCCACAAAGAAATCCGCAGTAGTCCCGACAGATCTCCGTTGAGCTTGCTCACTCCCCCTCTATCACACGCTCATTCTGTTTCTCCCGGCACTGCAGGCTGCCCTTTTGTTCTGGGCTCCTGCCTGCGTTAGTGCCTTTTTCTGCCCACAAGGAAATCTGCAGCAGTCTCAACAGCGCTCCGTTGAGCTTGCTCACTCCCCCTCTCTCACTCACTCATTCTGTTTCTCCCGTTGCTGCAGACTGCCCTTTTGTACTGGACTCCTGCCTGCGTTGGCACCTTTTTCTGCCCACAAAGAAATCCACAGCAGTCTCGACAGAGTTCTGTTGAGCTTGCTGGAGGCTGCCCTTTTGTACTAAGCACCTGCCTGCATTGGTGCCGTTTTCTGCCCACAGAGAAATTCACAGCAGTCCAGACAGAGCTCCACTGAGCTCGCGCACTCCCGCTCTCTCACTCGCTCATTCTGTTTCTCATGGCGTTGCAGGCCGCCCTCTTGTACTGGGCTCCTGCTTGCATTGCCACCTTTTTCTGCCCACAAAGAAATCCACAGCAGTCCCAACAGAGCTCTATTGAGCTTGCTCACACCCCCTCTCTCACTCACTTGTTATTAATCTGTCTCAAACACTGATTTCCCACTGCAACCGCGCTATTCTGCGCCGGAAGTGCGAAAACACATTTCAGCCAGGATGTGAAAAATGACAGCTGTACTGTTCACAAGGAGGTGTGAAAAAATGCCAGTGTTGAAAATCTGGCATGAAAATATTGCAAATTTGCGAAGTTACAAGGGTGCATGGAAACTGTGCAACGCATGCTTGTAACACAGTCATTTTATGGACTTTTGTCACCAGATTTTAAACACAGGCATTTTAGGACCTCTGCTCGTGAACAGTGTCACTGTCATTTTCTTAATCTGTCCCTAAAACTGATTTCCCACAGAAACCGTGCTATTTAATTATTTATTTATTTATAGCATAGGAATTACAACCCTTTGAGTCATACACTTGTTTCCAAAGGCTCCCCATCAAATAGCAAGCGTTACAAAAGATAATAAGAGGTGGTTACAGTTTAACAGTGGTGAAGAGTCATACAAGTGTGAATGTGCAAACAGATAATAAGAATGTGTATTAAACATACATAGGGTAATTGCCTATACAAGTGGTAGCTAAGCAGAGGCACCAATTACATGCATACAGATAATACAAATGTGTAACGTACATACATACGGTAATTGCCTATACAAGAGGTAGCTAACAGAGGCAGCATTACAGGTTACAATGAGTTAGCAGGGTGCTGCCTCCAGGGATGCTTCGCAGGGTGCAGCCTCCAGAGAGGCATTGTCAAGTTCCTAACATAAGAACGAACTAAGAGTTAGCTAAGTTAGGTCTAGGGCTCATGGGTCTCATTCAAGACATTGTCCAGGGCCAGGTATGGCCTATAACGATACAGCAGGGCCTCGGGTGAGGTTAGCGGTCACACTGTCAGTTACATAGTGATAAAATATGGGTTTTCAGGGCTGCCTTAAATGGGCCCAGTTTGGAGATTGTGGTGATAGCTGGGGGGAGGGCATTGTACCATGATGGGGCTCTGAAAGGAAAGGATCTTTGGCCTAAATTGGTCCTGACCCTGGATACCTTCCGGATAGTTTTGGTAGCTGTACGAGTGACCACAGAGAGAGTGGCCGACTGAAGGAAGACCATGACACCTGCTGGGGTTAAGCCTAGGTGGATTTTCTTAGTGAGGAGAAAGGTTTGATATTGCAGCCTTTCCTCTAGCATGAGAACATAGGTGAGTGCATAGAGGGTGCAGGTGTGCATTTGCTTGTCTGCACCAGAGAGGAGCCGGCATGCCTTATTGACAGTCAGTTGGATTTGGTGGAGCGCAGTTGGGTCCAAGGCAGCATAGATTGTGAGACTGTAGTACACAAGTGACAGGACTGAGGATGTTATGGCCAGGTGAAGCGCATCTGGTGGTAGGCAGTCTTTGTGCCTGTATAGGAAACCGATACGGGCATTAGTGGCTGAGGAGAGCACTTTGATGTGCTCATGGAATAAGAGGGTGATGTCAAAGGTGACGCCCAGGTACTTATAGGTTTGGAACTGCTCCAGAGGTAGGAGCGAGCTGGAGAGGATATTCAGGTGATGATCCTTAGCCCTGTTTGGCAGTGGGCAAACAGCACAGTTTTGGTCTTTTTAATGTTGATAACTAGTCTGTGTTCAGCAAACCGGTTTTCTATCTGTTTGAAGGAGTTTTGCAGAGAGAGTTAGAGAAAGAAGAAGGGTCAGGATAGGAAGCATAAAGAACTGCATCGTCCACATAAAGTAGGATGTCCCCAGAGCAGGATTTAGGCAGATCATTAAGATAAATGCTGAAAAGCAGGGGACCCAGTATGGAACCCTGGGGGACACCTGAGCACACAGGTAGCATGGTAGATAGAGTACTGTTAATTTTAACACACTGGGATCTGGTGGAAAGGTAACTGGAGAACCAGGAGAGGGGGCCCTGGGAGACCCCGATGTGTTACAGAGTGTTCAACAGGAGGGGGTGGGAGACCGTGTCAAAGGCCTTTGAGAGGTCTATAAACACGGCCCCAGCAAGGTGTCCTTTGTACAGTGCAGAGTGTAGTGAGTTTGCAAATTCTGTAAGGGCAGTAGTAGTGCTGTGACCTGCTCTGAAGCCATGCTGCTCCCTGCATAATAGGCTGATAGTGAGAAGGTTTTCAATGAGCTTGTCAGCCAGGATTTTTTCAAGGGCTTTAGAGAGCGGGGGAAGAATTGAGATGGGCCGGTGGTAGTCTGGGGAGGAGCAGTCACCGCTTTTTAGTATAGGGGTTATAATTGCTGTTTTCCATGAGGTCAGGAACTGGTCCAGGCACAGGGACCAGTTTAGTAGGTCTTTGAGTGGAGAGAGGACAGAGTCCAGTACCAGGTATAGTATTCGCATATCAAAACCGTCTTTAAAGTAATTGGAGCCACTGAGGGCTTTGGACAGGTAGGCTTTGGCTTCAGACTGGGCAGTGACTCTGAGATAGCAGGTGGGGCGCTGGAGGTTTGGTACTGGTGTGGGCTGTATCGGGTAAAAAAAAGTTGCTTGGGAGAACTGAGCTGAGATCGGAGAAGGTTGAGTTGAGGCAGTTAGCAATGGTTAGAGGGTCAGCGGTGGTTGTGCCATCACAGCTAAGCTGGGATGGTGGTGGGGTACGTGATTTACCATTAAGGTCCTTAATGTAATCCCAGAACTTTTGAGAGCTTCCCCAGGAGGTGGCCAGGGTGGTTCTATAGTGGTCTGCTCTGGCCTTGCGTATTGCCCAAGTGCACTTACTGTGTGCAGTGTTGTAAACTTGCCTATCCACCAGCGAGCCAGAGGCAATGGCACAGTGCCATAGGTTGTCTCTTAGCTTGAGCTGCTGCAGCAGTGCAGGGGTAATCCAAGGAACACTATGCTTCTTGGAGATCGATTTTATGATGGGTGCAAAAGCATCACAGGCATTGTTGAAAGCGCAAGTGAAGTAATTCAGGGCATCATCAATGTGCAGGGCCCAAGAAATAGTGGACCAGTCACAGTTTGACAGGTGCTGCTTAAGCTTGGTGAGACTGCCCGGCCTTAATTGGTAACAGGATGTGATATTTGGTGGGGGGTTTCAGTAGCCGACAGGACCAGTTGAACAGGATTGGGGAGTGGTCACTCAGGGAGTTATGTAGGACCACTAAATCAGTAATACGGTGTGAACGGTTTGTAAGTAGGATTTCTAATAGAGTGCGAGTTCCATTTGAAGGATTTGTCCTTGTGGGTTGGGATACAAGTTGGGACATATCTTAGGCTGTAAAGGTGTCTTTGGCAGATGCTGATGAGCTCGCTAGCCAGTTTATATTGAGGTCTCCAACTAGTATCTGTTCCATGTTGTGGGACAGGTTGGCTAGGAAGTCTGCGGGCGATTGACATGCAGATGACTGGTTACGAGGGGGATATAGGTGACCGTGGGAAGTAGTGGGGCACGGTTTGGGTCTGGGGTGATATTTATTGAGAGGGCTTGGGCACATTATCCAGAGAAGGTGCAGGAAGGGCTTAGTAATGCAGTGCATTATTCACATACAAGGCACAGCCACCGCCTCTCTTTCCCTTTCGATGTTCCCTAAGGAGGGAGAAACCAGGGATAGAGACAAAGGAGTCAGGAGTTTTTTGGGAAAGCCAGGTTTCTGTTAGGGCCAGGATGTCAGATTGATGCTGCACTAGCCAGCATTGCAGAGGTGCTGTTTTTTTAGGTAAGCTGTAAATATTCATTGAGGCTATACGTAGTCCCAAGGGTGACTGCGGTTGATAGTGTGTTACCAGGCCTGGATCCGGGTGGATGTTGCCTGATAGTAGTAGAAGCAGGTAGGTTATTCTTAGGAGGGCTACGAATTGCTGTCTTTTAGCCAGGTAGTGGTGGCAGATAGGCTTGGGGGGGGTGAGCAGAGGATAGGCAAACAGAGATGGGCTGGGATGGCCTGAGGTAGGAGTGGGCAGGATGGAAGTCTAGAGCGCAGCGAGGAGGGGGGGTGCTGGTGGGGGTGGGATGGGGCCATGGGAGTCGATGGAGTGGTAGGGAGGGGGGATGTGACCCCAGTATTGGGAGTGCAGACATGGTAGTCAGGCATGAGGGTTCACTGCATTGCATGGCAAGTAAAGACTGCAGCAGTAGTAGTATGGTTAATCTGTGGGGGTTGATGGTGTCAGACATCTCATTGGGAAGGGGGACAGTCAAGTGTGAGTAGAAGTGGAACATACTGCTACTCTTCATTGTGGCGGTCAGGGTGGTGCAGTGGTAGGGTTACAGCCTTAGGTGTAGGAGGTACCAGGTTCAAAACCCAGGAGAGGTTATCATGTTAAGCACCTGGTGACAGCTTGGGTTATAGTGTGGCATGTCACTGGAGTCATGGGCGACAGGCAGAAACAGACAGGTTCTATAGCAACTCCTAGTGGTGGCAGGTGGAAGGGCAGGTTGCGGTAATGGGTCTGTAGGGCTTGCTGTGGTGGCAGGACTATGTTGGGTGGGGGGAAGGAAATTTAGTGTGGATAGGGAAAACCTAGAGGGGATAAGGATATGAATGGCTGGTAGAGAGGAGAGGTGATCTAGAGAATCAGTGAGCAGTGAGAGGGAGGGAGGTGCACGGGAGGGACACGGAGACAGGGAGGAAGGAAAGCCCTCTAGTGGGGGAACAGAATAACCTGCAAATGAGAAACTAGTGACTTAATAAAAAAAAATTAAAAATGTAACAGGAAGTCACAAGACTAAGGAGGTCCTTAAATTGAAGGTTGGACTTGGGTGGGAGGGTGGCTGGGGCAGTCGACATGTAGCGTTGATGGGCTAACACCCCCAGCATCCAGAAGCAGTATGTAGGAGGCACATTACCTCTTGTGCCTCTCTGTGAGCTTTTCTGCCCCCGGTGATGTTCTTGGGCTGCTGTGGTTGCTGAAATGGAGCTGGGGGATCCCACGAGGCCTATAAGGATAGGGAGAACAAAGGCAGGATTAGTATGCAGCGGGAAGACCTCTCCGTTGCTGTACTCTACAGCGCATGCTCAGGCTGAGAAGCCTGCTGTCGGGATAGAACGCTATTCTGTGCCAGAAGTGAGAAAACACATTTTGGCCAGGATGTGCAAAATGACTGCTATACTCTTCATAAGGAGGTGTGGAAAAATGGCAATGTTGAAATCTGGAGTGAAAATATTACAAATTCACAAAGTTACAAGCGTGCGTGGAAACTGCACAACACACGCTTGTAAAACAGTAATTTTTTGGATTTTTTCACCAAATTTTTCCACATAGGCTTTTTGAGAGCCGACCTCATGAACAGTGGCACTGTCATTTCATTAATCGGTCCTGAAAGGTGATTCTGTGCAGTGACCACAAAATCACCTTTTGGGACTGAATAATGCCATGACAGTGACTGAATTCATGAGAAGGGGTCCCAATAATCCCATGTTGAAAATTTGGTGCAAAAATTCCCAAAAATGCTCGAGATATGCACTAAAGTTGGAAAAACCCCTATTTATGCCATCATACAGCTTACCGGCATTTCTTCAGTTCGCGGTTGGCTTAGAAGAGTGCAGACGTGTTCCTAGTCTACCGAAGATCATCATGCTGGGCTCCGGAGGTAAGTATGGGGTGAAGGGGGTGTGGGGAGGCAGGGTGCACAGAGGGTGGGTGCGGGTTGGGGAGGGACAGAAGAGACCGCGAGGGACCCTTTTCTTGTTTACAGGTAAAAAGAAAAAAAAAGACAACAGGTCAGTTTTCCTCTTTCACAGGTGTGTTTGGTACACTGGGGTGGGCTCTCAGTGTGCCACCTGCATTTAGTGGGAGGGACCCGAAGCTGACAGGGATTGGGCCCCCGTCGGCTGCAGAAATGGGTAGGACGAATGATACAGGAGAGTTGGGCACCCTCAGCACACAGCAGAAATTGAGGGGTGGGAACGCATTATGCCGATGGGGAGGGCTCCCCTTTTGGCAAATTGAACAGGAAGGACTGAAGCTGACGGGAATTGGGCCCCGTCAGCAGAAAAGATCATTGGGGAAGTGACAATGCCAAGGGGGATTGGGCACCTTCCGGGCACAACAGAAACTTGGGGGTGGAGACATTATGCCGACGGGGACTGGGCTCCCTGTCAGCAAATGAAGGGGGTCGGGGCATGCTGACAGGGGGATTGGGTACCCCCGTCATCTCTGAGTTGGCCGCATAGAGCTGCCATGTTCCTGATACTGTTACACCAGGCAAGGTACCGCCCTGCAATGACGGGTCGCTCCCTCATTGCAGCAGAATTGCTGACGCTGCAATGATGAGGCGGCCTCTCATTGCAGCAGCCAAATTGTTTCAAGTTGGTGGCACTTCTGCAGAACCAGTGTCATCAAGACACTGGTACATCACCAAGCCCACAAATGTAGTGCTGGCATTGGCTGCCACACTGCCGCACCTCCACAACCTGCTTCTCTCCTAAGCTGCCGCATAATGTTTCTTGCGCATGCGCACAAGCAAACATAACAAGATGGAAAACTAGCTACCAAACCATATAGAAAAGCAATAGACTGCAATACAATTTTGAGAGCAAATAGCTCACATCATAGGAGACTGATGGAGCCCATCTTATACAGCCAATACCTAGATACATATATACATAGACACTGTCGGCAGATAAGGGCCTATGGTCCACCCAGTCTGCCCACTAGAAGTATGTTGCCCCTTACCTCTGACCTCCAAAATTCCCTTATGTCTATCCCATGCATTCTTAAATCCCGTAATTGTTTCTGCCCCCACCACTAGCTCTGGCAGTATGTTCCACTTGTTCACCACCCTTTTGTTGAAGAAATTCTTCCTCACATTTCCTCTGAATCACCCTCCCTCCAACTTCATCCCATGCCCTCTAGTCCTGGAACATCTTTTTTGCTGGAAAATAGTGTATTCCTGCACCCTGTTCTTCCCTGTAAGGTACTTGTATGTCTGTATCATATCCACTCTCTCCCTCCTCTCCTCCAAGCAGTACATATTCCAGTCCTTCAGCCTGTCCTCATAGGACTTGTGATGCAATCCCTGTACCATCTTTGTTGCCGTCTTCTGAACCTTCTCTACCCTGTCTATGTGGTTACATAGGTAAGGTCTCCAGAACTGTACACTGTACTCTAGGTGAGGCCTAACTAGCGTCTTGTATAGTGGAATTATGACCTCCCTTTTTCTGCTGGTGATGTCCCTGCCTATGCACCCCAGCATCCTATTTGCTTTACCTGCTGCCTTGTCGCACTGTTTCCCTACTTTGAGGTCATCAGAGATAATAACCCCAAGGTCCCTTTCCTGCTTGGTGCATGCAATATCCTCACTCCCCAACTGATATGCTGTTCCAGGGTTCTTGTGCCCCATATGCATTATTTTGCACTTCTTTGCATTGAATTTCAACTGCCAAACCCTTGACCATTCTTCAAGCTTCTGCAGGTCCCTCCTCATTCTGTCTACATCCTCTGGCATGTCTACTCTGTTACTGAGCTTTGTGTTGTCAGCGAACAGGGAAATTCTGCCTTCTAGGTCATGAGCAACATCACTGATGAAGATGTTGAATAGGACTGTTCCAAGCACTGATCCATGTGGTACCTCACTGGTCACTCTTCCCTCTGTGGAGTGACAGCCATTTACCACCAGCCTCTGTGTCCTACACCCCAGCCAATTACCCACCCACCTCACTACTGTCCTGCCCACTCCGATATTCCCCCATTTGTTTAATAGCCTTCTATGTGGCACAGTGTCAAAGGCCTTGCTGAAGTCCAGATAGGCCACATTCACTGCCCTCCCCTGATCCACCTCCCTTGTCAACCAGTTGAAAAATTCAATGAGGTTGGTCTGGCATGACCTCCCCCCAGTGAAACCATGCTGTCTTGGGTCCTGTAGTTTGTTGGCAATCAGATGTTCCACAAATCTCTCCTTCAGTAGTGCTTCCATGATCTTCCCCACTACCGAGGTCAGGCTGACTGGTCTATAGTTCCTCACTTCCTCTTTGTTCCCGCTTTTGTATAAGGGGACTACATCTGATGTCCTCCAGTCTTTGGGTACCTCCCCTGTTTCCAGTGATCGGTTAAACAGGATAGCCAGAGGTTCAGCCACCACCTCTCTTAGTTCCTTTAGGACCATGGGGTGCACCCCATCTGGCCCCATTGCTTTATTGACTCATTCCTTCAGGACCCTTTCCCGTGTAAAGGGACTTGTGTCCATTTCTACACTATTCCCACCCCTTGTACTTCCTTCAGACCCATTACACTCCTCTTCCTCAGTAAAGACTGAGCAGAAATATCTATTCAGTATGTCAGCTTTACCATTGCCATCTTCCATGTGGCTCCCGTCCTCCTCCTTCAGCCTCAGTATCCCTCCCTTTGCCCTTCTTTTTTCACTTATGTACCTATGTACCTATAAAAGATGCCCTTTGGGGTAACCCTTGCCTCAGTGTTTGCGCACAGAGGTTCTTTGTCTTTTAAATAGTTTTTTATTTTAATGGCTTCACCACAATATATCCAAGGCACACTGCCTTAAGGGTAGCTGGTCCATTCCACTGGGGTGTCAAGCAGACGAGGCATACTGATGAGTCCTGGTAGAGACTGAAACACGTGTCTATGTCTTCTGTTAGCACCCTTTGCAAACTTGTGACAGGCCTTTCGGCACCATGCAATTCTGCTTAAAGTTGGACCAGCATAACATTCTGTAGTGATTGCATATGCAGTCCATGATGCTTTGCATTGTGGGGCATGTGATTTTGTATTTTCTTGAAACTTGACTTCCCAGCCAAATGCCCTTTGGGGTAACCCTTGCCTCAGTGTTTGTGCACAGAGGTTCTTTGTCTTTTAAATAGTTTTTTATTTTATGGGTTCACCACAATATATCCAAGGCACACTGCCTTAAGGGTAGCTGGTCCATTCCACTGGGGTGTCAAGCAGACGAGGCATACTGATGAGTCCTGGTAGGACGAAACACGTGTCTATGTCTTCTGTTAGCACCCTTTGCAAACTGTGTGACAGGCCTTTCGGCACCATGCAATTCTGCTTAAAGTTGGACCAGCATAACATTCTGTGGTGATTTGCATATGCAGTCCATGATGCTTTGCATTGTGGGGGCATGTGTGATTTTATATTTTCTATAAAAGATTTTGCCCCCTCTACCCACTGATTTTGTGATGCGCTCTTCTGTCTGAGCTTTGACTTTTCTTACTGACCTCTCTGCCTCTCTCTGCTTCTCCTGGTACTTCTCCCTATCCCCTTCTGCCTGCATTTTTTCTATTGCCTGAATGCAATCTTTTTGGCTTTCACTTTCTCTGCTACCTCCTTGGAAAACCATAATGGCCTCCTCTTCCTTTTCCCCTTGCTAACCTGCTTAATGCATACTTCTGTTGCTCTTGTAATCCCTGTTTTAAATATTGCCCACTGTTCCTCCAGCCCTGGTTCCCTCCCCATTCCCATTAGTGCCTCTTTCAAGCAACTCCCCATTTTCCCAAAGTCTGCCCTCCTAAAATCCAGGATACGTGTTTTTGTGTGGTTTGGTTCTGCTCCTTCTGTGATTTTAAACCACAGTGACTGATGGTCACTGTTCCCCAGGTGCTCCCCCACTGTTACCCCTGTCACACTACCTGAGGGCAAAATGGGATTGCTCAGATAATGAACAATATTTGGACACAGCTAGGGATATGATGGAAAGATTTGAACATAGAGGCCATCAAAAAAGAACATTACAGGCAACATAGATTAGGACAGTCACAAGAAAGATATACCTTGCTTCTTGCGGGGGAAATATCATGGACAGAGTGAACAATGGGAACAAAATCCTGCTTATCACTATGTTTTATGATGCTTTATTTTTCTATAAGAAAGATCATTTACTGTATAAGCATTATGATATATTTAAAGTGACAAGCAAAGGGGCACACATACTTTCTGACAAACCAATATTCGTACCAAAAAAAAGAATAAGTCAAGGGCGATAGGGTTATGCACACAGAATATAAGATACCAGAAAGGAGAGAAGGGCATGTTTTATGCACACTGGAGATCAAGGGTAGCTACCCATGTGGACATTGTACACACTATAACAATTATACTGCATCAAAAAATCAGCAACCCAGCATGAGATGAAGAAACTGAAATCAAACATTTCATAAATTGCCAGACAATGGGAATTATTTACATTCTGAAATGCCCATGTGATAAGATTTATGTAAGCAAAATTGGAAGGGCACTTAAAACTAGGGTGGGAGAACACAAGAGTGCAATCAGAAGGCAAGATGTAAATTCACCATTGGTTAGACATTTCTGAAAAGCTCAACATCGGTTGTCTATCTTGTGGTTTTTTGGATTGTAGAAAGCTGAACGCAACCCACAGGGAGGAGACTATGATAAACTAAATTTGTTAATGCCAAATGATTGCTGCTGGTATTGCTGTTTTACTGGGTCTTGTATGTACACATTTCTATTCTATATTTACACAGGATAGAGCAGATGAGATGCAATATCTCATTTTCAGTGGTGTCCTGCTTTGACACATTGTTAGATTGTAATCACCCAGAGTAGGGCAGCTGAGAGGCAGTAGTCTACTTTTAAGTGGGTTCCCACATTTTGACCCCACAAGTCCAACAGTCTTTCTTTGACCTTACGTAATGATCAAGACAGGTGGAATTTTTAAAATCCCATCCAAAAGGTGATTTCGCTGTGCAACTGTAGAAATAAGTTTCAGAGGGGATTTGAAAAATGACACCTGCCACATTCATGAGATGGGGTAACATAAAGGATATTAGGAGCCAAAATCTGAAATAAATAAAGCTATGAGAAATGTTGGAACAATTTGTTTCCTGATAACTTTGCTGTTTTTTTTGCATTTTTACCCCAAATTTTCAACAGTCTTTTTATGATCATTCCTTCTGAGCCTGACAGGTGTCATTTATAAAACAATGGCTGAAACATAATTTTGCACCACAAGTGTTAAAACACATTTTGGGTAGGATCTGAGAAATGAGAGCTGTCACGTTCATGAGGTGGTGTGAAAAAATGGCTATGCTGAAAAGTTGGGATCAAAATATTGAAAATTACCACAGCTATGAGCATGCATTGACAATTGCAATGTAGACTCATAGCTTTGTTGTTTTCTCATATTTTTACTCCAGATTTTCAACATAGCCTTCTTATGACCCCACGTCATGAACAAGGGCAGAGAAGATTTTCAAATCCTGCCCAAAAGGTGATTTCATGCCACAAGTGCGAAAACACAATTTTGCCAGGATTTAAAAAAAATAACAGCTGTCACCTTAATGAGGTGCTGTGAAGAAATGGCTATGTTGAAAATTTGGGGTCATACTATTGAAAATTACCAACATTATGAGCCTGTGTTTGCAAATTTTTCAACGTAGGCTCATAATTTTATTGTTTTTTTTAAATATTTTGTACCCCAGATTTTCAGCATAGCCTTCATATGACCCCACCTCAAGTTCAAGGGTGGAGAAAATGTTCAACTCCTGCCCGAAAGGTGATTTCACACAAAATCACCTTTTGGCATATGAAAACACATTTTGGCCAGGATCTGGAAAATGACAATTGTCACATTCATGAGGTGCTGTGAAGAAATGGCTATGTTGAAAATTTGGGGTCAAAATATTGAAAATAACCACAGTTATGAGCCTGCATTCATGCATAACGCCCGTGTAAGCTATTGCTGTAATGTCTGCTGACTAAGCTTGCTATGTATTTGCACTAGGCACTTTTTGCACTTTTTTCTGCCTATTCCCTGAGGGGGTGACCCCATCTTCCCCGAGCTCTGTTGACACTGAATGTAACTGATATTTGGTTGTTTTACATCATTATATTGTTATTTAGTTGTTTTCTACTTATTTACTACTGGTATGTATCCTGATGCTATCTTTCTACTTAACTGTTTCACCTGATGTCCCATATGCTGTATTCACCTACCTATGTATGCCTGATGCTCCTGTATGTTCCCATGACTTTGTCTGATGCATTGTATGTACCCTGTAATCCTCCCGGGTTGCACCTGAAAATAGGCACTTGGCTGTCTAGTGTGCTTACCTGGTAAACAAAAGCAAATAAATACATTTCAATGTAGGCTCATACCTTTGCTGTTTTTTAATATTTTTTAGCTAGATTTGCAACATAGCCTTCATATGACCCCATCTCTTTAACAAGGGCAGAGAAAATTCTCAACTCTTGCTCAAAAGGTGATTTTGTGCAGTGCCCGCAAAATCAACTTCCAAGGCAGATTTGCCTAATTTCGCTGCCATTGTTCATGAGGTGAGATCCCAAAAAAGGCATGTTGAAAATTTGGGGCAAAAATATTAAAAAAATGATCAAGTTATGCCACTAAGTTTAAAAGCCATTGGTGAAATACATTGAACTGCATACCTGATTTCCTCAGCTGGCGGTCCGGCGTTGAAGAATGAAGATGTGTCTGGAATCCAGAGAGGATTACGGAATTGTACCCCTGGTGGGTAAGTAAGGGCTTGGGGGTCTGTAGGATGGTGGGTGCTGGGGGAGCAGGAACGGCAGCAACAGACATCGATGGATGTTTTTCTTTTTTACAGGATTAAAAAAAAACTATGAGGGACAGTTTTCTTTATTTCAGGTGGCAACACTGAGGGATTGGGCACCCCCAGTGTCAGTGTTATGTTTGACAGCATGGGGGTGGGCTTTTTACAAGGTGCATTTAAAAAAAATGGTGGGTGTGGGGCAGTGGGTGCAGTTTTCATTGTTACAGGGTGTAATTTAACCTCAGCAGGCTGATCATGACAGATCAACTGTGCTTCATGGGTGGCACAGATCAAAGGAAATAGCCGACCAATGATTGGGTCGGCTCTTTCCTTTGAAATACTCAAAGTTTCTGCCCAGGAAGCCAGAACACTGTCATAACCAGCCTGGCTGATGACTGATGTGACACTGACCCACTCTGCATTGGACTGACAGTGCCATACCCCTCAAAAGCCACTCTCCTAACAAAATGTTTGCTGTGCATGTGCGCTCGTCGAACATAGTGGTAGTAGTAGTAGTAGTAGATATGATTTCTTTTGGGCACCCTTCCCCGGAAGCTCAGGACACCATTACAGAGTATAAAACTGACAGACAGCATATAAATAGACAGACGACCATACAAAATAAAATAAATACATCTACTAATATATAAATAATTGCTATCTGTCAAAGCACTAAAACTCCTTGGCATATTTCAATTCAGTTATCACTCGATCCCCAAAGACTTTTTGAAAATAGAAGGATTTTAATCTTCTTTTAAATATCTCTAAGGAGGTGCTTCCCACAGGTACCCCAGCCAAGAATTCCAAAGGATCAGGATGGCCACTTCAAAGGCCTGATCCCAAGAAGATGTTAATCTTGCACTAGGGACCTCCAGGAGGGCCTCTCCCACCAATTGGAGAGAGCGCCCTGGAGCGTAGGGATGCAGGAGCTCCCTCAGGTAGCCCAGACTCAATCCATGCAGAGCCTTATAGGTCAACAGACCTATTTTAAAGGAGATGCATAAGTGCACCGGCAGCCAGTGCAGTTCGCACAGCAGTGGCGTAATATGACAGGACCTCAAAAGACTCATCAGTAGCCATGCCGCAGTGTTGCAACAGCTGCAAGTGCTGCATCCCACCCCCTCTGTCCCCGAGGTAGAGTACATGAGAGTTGTCAAGCCTCAAGGTAACAAATACATGTACTAGTGTGGCCAGATCATCGGGTGGGATAAGGAATTTAATTCAGGTGATATTTCGCAGATGGTAAAAGCCAGTCTGGACAGCGGCCGACACCTGTGCATCCAGTGTCAGCTTGCTGTCCAAAAAAATGCCCAAATTCCTCACCTTAGTGGAGGCCCCTAGTTTGGTCGAGCCAATAAAAAGCCCTGAATCCTCTCCAGGGGCCCCCATTCCCCCCCTTCAACCCGGCTCCACCACCAATACTTCAGTCTTCCCCAGGTTGAGCCCCAACCAGTTTGACGATGTCCGTATATGGATCTTGGACAAGCAGTTGTTCAGCACACTGACTGCATCAGAGCTTCCTGGTATGAAAAACAAGGAGAGCTAGGTATCAGCAGCATAGTGAGGAAACCCCAACCAATCCCGTCTTATGACCTCACCCAGGGGCAGCATATACACTATGAATTACATAGGGAAGAGGACAGAACCTTGAGGCACTCCACAAGACAGGGCCATTTGAGGAATAATTCCCCAGAACCACCCTCTGAGACCTGTCCGAGAGGAAGGACTCAAACCAGCTGATAACTTTGCCGGTGAGTCCAACATACTCCCTCATCCTGTCCAAAACACCCCATGATCCACAGTGTCAAATGCTAATGAGAGATTGAGGAGAATGAGAATCGATCGCTCTCCTATATCCCTTACCCTGAGCAGGTCATTCAACAACTGTACTAAAGCAGTCTCCATGCTGTGCATCGCCATAAACCTGGATTGGAATGGATCGAAAATCTGGAAGTCTGTGAGGTGATTCTCAAGCCTCTGCACAACCACCTTCTCAAGAACCTTCCCTAAAAAGGGAACGTTCAAGACAGGTCAGTAGTTTGTCAAGATGTCAGGGTCCAAAGAAGTTTTTTTTCAACAGGGGCTTCTTGTTTTAAGGGCTCAGGAAAAACCTCTGTTGCTAAGGAACACCTGACTATCTCGTCAAAAGCCAAGACCAGAGCTCCAACACAATCAATGAGTAATCATGTCAGGCCTGGGTCCAGGATGCAGAAAGTCAGTTTCAGCAGTGAGATCACCCCACAGACCTCCACTGTCATCACCAACTGGAACTGTCCCCAGGGAGACCAAATGCTCCTGTCCCCACCAAGGCCCAATCCCGTTGGAAGATGACAATCTGACTGGAGAAATCTCAGCCTTTACAGAAGACACTCTGTCTGAGAAGAACTGAGTGAACTCTTCACATTTTTGAGTTGAAAAAGCTCTAATGGGTTTCAGACAGGCTAGATCTAAAAGCCTGTCCTCAACCCGAAAGAGCTGAGCCAGTCGGTTCTTCCCAGCTGCAATCATCCTGGACATAAAAGCTGCCTTTTTTCGAGTGATTGCATTCTGATACTCATCGTAATGAGCCATCAGAACCAGCCTGTCCTCCTGGGTCCTGGTTTTCCTCCAATGCCTCTCTAACCTCCGCCTGCTGGTTTTTAGTGCTCTCAGCTCACCATAAAACCATGGCAAACAAAGACGCGAAACCAGCGGGTGTACACGGACTGGTGCCAGATGGTCCAAGGCCCCCATGACAGCCCTATTATAGGCTGCCACAGCCTCCTTGGGACCCTCTGTGCAAGCCTTCAGCTCCGACAAAATTTCCAGTTCCGCCACCAGTCCCTGTGGCTGTGGCCCTTTTAAAGGACAGAACCTTACCATTTCCACATGGGAAGGGACAAAGGGAGGGCTCTAAAGCTGAACCTGATGGTGCAATGATCCAACCAAGCAACTGAATCAATCTCGAGGGTGTCAATTTCAAGCCCCAGGGAGAACGCCAGGTTGAGCACATGTACAGAGAGGTGGGTCCCAACCATGGTTACAAGACTTAAGCCAAGATCTTCCATATTAGACAGGAAATCCCTGGCCCCAGACAAAGCCTCATCATCCACCTAGGTGTTGAAGTCTTCCAGAATAAGCCAACTCAGCAATTCCAACACCCTCTGACAAAGGCCGTCACCTCTTGTATGACACTCCTGTCCCAACCAGGTGGATGGTAGACAAAGTGAACCCTAAAATCCACCCCAGGACCCCCACATACTGCCATGCATTTAAAAGACTTGGTGTCCCCCATTGGGTGCACCGCCAGGCCCAGCACTGTCTTAAAATAAATGACCACCCCCCTGCATTTTTTTCTCAGGCAGTGAACTACAGAAAAAACATCTGAGACTGACTTCTCCAACATAGGGCCAGAGACATCCCCCAGCCAGGTCTCTGTAATGCATGCCAGGTCAACTTACGCCACAAGACCAGCCATTATGGCAGTCTTATTCGCCATTGATCTGGCAATGCACAACACTGCATGAAGAGAATGAAAGGCAAAGACTGGTCCCTCAGCTACCTACCTACTCAATCTGGAAGGTTCCCTGGTCAGAGAGACAAGACACGAGGGTTCTCATCCCATCTGCCTTCCCGTTCCAGGGCGTCTTCTGCTCCCACCACCCAGATCAGTCTCCCTCCAACCCAGTCCCCTTTGAAACCTCCCCCCCTCTTCCCTTCCTCATGATACCCATCTTCCTACATTGCTGATGGACCATGGCCCAAAGGGTTGGGTCATGGAAGGGGCGCAAGGCCTTCAGGAGGGAGTTGGAATGCAAAGTCCAGAGGTCTGAGCTAGAAAACCCATAACTAGCTCTCTTCAATAAATCTAACACTCAAATAATATACTAAATTAAAAAAAATATTTCACTCCAATAACCCAACCATGACTCACCACCCACTCAACCACTCACACTCCTCCCGCTCACTCCAACTTCACCCTATAAATCCAAAACAATCCCCCCCCACAAAAAATTATATCTAATATCAGACATCTTTCAGAAAAAGAGATGTGCAAGAACAAGGAGACACAATTTGAAGATAGAGGGGGGACAGCTCAGGGGCAATGTGAGGAAATATTTTTTTTTACAGAGAGGTTGGTGGCTGCATGGAACAGCCTTCCTGAGGAGGGTGTGGGGTCTAAAACTGTGGGAGAATTCAAGAATGCATGGGACAGACATAAGGCAATTCTTGTGGGGGGGTAGGAAGAAATAGGCTGTTGGTTAACTAGGATCTGCAGCTTATCCTGTAGGTAGGGAAATGGGCAGACTAGGTGGGCCAAGCGGTCCTTTTCTGCCATCAAAGTCTATGTTTCTGTGTTTCACACCCAGTAAAATGCAAACAATTAAAATCAGGGAGTTCAGAGTCCAAAAAGCAGCAATCAAAATTAATTTACAATTTCAGGTTCCACAAAGGATACTGAATCAGGAATCCAGTCACTGTGCAGGAAAGGCCCCGAACAGACCTTCAAGTGGTGACCCACAAGTGCAAAATCAGTACCCAGGGGAACAGTTCCAAAAACAGCAACAGTACAGGGTCTCACTCCCCCCCAACTACAGTAGCGATGGCAGTCCTGGTTCTCAGACCCACAAACAGCCCTCTCATGGCCCCGTGTTGACCTCGAACTTCAGGTTCAACCCTGGAGTCTCCAAACTGCTCCACCAACTCTGCCCCAACAAAAGATGGAACAAAGAATGCAACTCACATTAACCCATGGAGTCCCAGGTCTGGATTACTACCAAGGCCCTCTGACAGCCCTGTATTCACCTCCTGGCTCACTACATGGGTCAGGAGCATCTCCTCCATCCTACAGGCAGTCAGGACCAATAATCCTCCTCTGTGGCCCCAACACTAAGTCCAGCACCACTGCAAGCCACTACTGGTCAAAGTCTTTCCTTTCTCCAAGAAAGCCTCCTGGAACACACTCAGAACAAGGCAGTCAGGTGGAGCATCCCACTCACACAATCCTCTGGCTGTTCCTTGCTAGTCAGCATCAAAAATGGCCAGTTCTCTGTTGACCCAGGCTCCATGGAGCTCCAGTAGATTACAATAATGGGAACGCTACCAACGCTTCCGGAACCAGTCTCTGTTCAGTTCCAGCCCCTCGCCACCCAGGTAGGGAAGCACCAGACCCCCACTTCTTGCAGCTAAGTCCTAGTTGAAAATAATAAAACTAACTCCTACTTCTTACTCCCTATTACCCTCACTGGCATTCCCCACCCAAACCTCACCACTAGCTAATACCAATGCAAATTAAACAAAATGAAATGCGGGAAGCAAAAATAAGCACAGCAGACTAACAGAAGGTGAAAAGTGTAAGTTAAAACTTCAAAACACTGACTCCCTAACAGGTACCTAGTGATGCACAGCCCAGTGTGGCATAAAAACTATTAAAGAAAAGTGCTTTTCCTAGCCAGATTCCAAGCAACTAATACTAAGTGTTGACTTGACACTCAGGTAGCCTATATTATAAAAAGCGGATTTGTTCCCCACGTCAGTGTTTGCCAGAATTAAGTACCTAATAGAGCTGGATGGATTCCACACTGCTGAATGTGGGCATTTTTCTATGTAAGCCACATTTTCGTCTCACAAAACAAAAAGAGGGCGACTCTAGAAAATGTTGTTAGGAAATTAAAATGACTGGTTATTAATTTGTTTAGCAATGTTGGTGGGGTTCAGGTGCCCATGATGTTCACCAAGTGGCTCCCTGATCTCTAGAGATTCAAAAATCAATTTCTTTAAACAAACTCATGTTCAGCATTGAAAGTATTTTACAGTTGGAGTTGCTAGACTATTTATAGAAAAATTGGTTGTATTTTGCAAATTTATACTTTTATCTTTTGGAACATATAATAATTTAAACAAAAAAATATTAACTCTGCACAGAGAAAAATGTGTTACATGCAGTGTTAATTGAAAAGAAGTTGTGAAGGCATTACATGCATCGTGAACACCTAGCCTGATTCTGAAAGCGGCCCTTAGATCAACACAAGCTGCAGCAAACAGCAGCTTGCATCGATCTCTGATGCACCAGGGACCTTACACCCAATCCTCTAATGAGAGGGGTCCTGGCACCAAACTCCTGCAGTGTGCAGAAACTGCAGGCTTGCTTCCAAGTCAAGGCTCATGGGAGGGGAATGACACAAGCTGCAAGATGGCTCTGTGGCACCTCAACTGACAATCCCAATGCACACCCCGATGCCGGTTGGAGGGGCAGGCTGGGGTGGTGCAAGGGGGGCTTTCAACCCTAACACCAAATTTCCTCACTTTTGTCACTGTGGAACAACCCTAACTGATGCAGTAAATGGATTTTTTGCCATCAATTTCCCTTCTTTTTGAGAATGAGGACTATAAATAATGAATGGAATGTGGTGGTGGGAGCGCGGGCCCTTTGGGCTCCCACCACGTGATTTTGTGTGACATAGTAATGGTAACTGCTATGCAAACACAAGCGCTAACAGTTATGCACATGGTGATGCAAATGTAAATTGTAAAGCAAACGTTAATAGAAACGCAGTCGCGAAGTGACACCAAAGTGAACAGAGATGCAAATGGAGACTCAAGTGCATACGGAAACGCAACTGGTAATGCGCAGAGTCATGGTACCACTACTGTAAACACAAATGATAACTGTAACAGCAACAATAATGCCAAAGGAAACAGAAACGGAAACAGAAACGCAAGCGCATACGAAAACGCAAACTGTAATGCGCACGGTCACGGTACCGCAATTGTAAGTGCAAATGGTAATGATAACAGCAACAATAATGCCAAAGGAAACAGAAATGCAAATGCAAGCATGTATGGAAATGCAAACTTTAATGCGCATGGGCAAGGGAACGCAACTGGAAGTGCAAATGGTAACGGTAACAACAACAATGATACAAAACCAAAGACAAATGCTAACGGAAACAGAAGGACATCCGCCAACAGAAATGATAATGTGCACAGTGATGCAAAGTGAAACACAAACAGTAGTGGAGACACAAATGGTAACAGTAAAGCAAACGCAAGCGTAAACGGAAATGCAAAGGGTAATGCACACGGTGACATACACAGGAATGGTAATGCAAATGGGTCCAGAAATGCAAATGGAAATGTTTAGTGTAACAGTAACTGGAGTGCACACCCTGGTTTTCCCCTACAGCTGCATAGAGAAACACACACTGACCACAAAGAATGTATGCATAATAAAGGGCCTCAGAGCAGAAAACAAGCACTTGTAATACTAAATTGCTAATAGCTCAGTAACCGTACGACACAGAATTTTTTTTTAATTTCCCATGATTCATGAGTTTCCTGGCTAGGTTTGGGCTACGCATTTTTCTGACGAAAATACCATATTTCGCACCGTTTCCGAGATACGGGCCCCGAAAGGCACAGCGGATGCCGCAATGTTAGTCTATGGGAAAAAAGTCAACTTCAGAATACCATAACTTTCCATTCATGCAATATTTTGTCACCAAACCACCAAAAGGCACATCTGCGGGATGTTAGCTGCCTTCCTTCCAAATTTCAGCCCAAAAGACCAAACCGTTCTTTTGCTGCAGGGTGGCAAACAATTCCTGTCATTTTGGCCATAGTCTTGAAAAGTAGTGTTGTGATTTGTGACACTTTTCGCAAAAAAGTGCAACAGTGTCACAGGTGCAACACTACTTTTCCCAAAAATTTGGAAAACATATTTCTGGGGTGTTTAACCCCCCCCCCAAAAAGACATGGCTAGTATCCTGAGGGTCCGATTAGGTGAACACAAAAAGAATTGTGTTCCTAGAGGGTCCCAATTTTAAACACCAAGCATTTTTCTAATCAGTAACTGAAAACAAAATGGTGGATTTGGGACACTGCTGGGGTCATTTGCGACACTAAAAAGTGCATTTGTGAAAGTGTCTAATTTTTTAACTTTTCCCATTGACTTATAATGGGAACTTGTTTTTTTGAATAACGTTTGAACCGTTCAATATTTTTTCAAGAAATCTTCAAAAGGCATCAAGGTACCTAACGCATGTTCTCTGAAGTTTTCAGACCGATTACGCACAAACACAGTGGAGCCTGTGGCGACAGCAAAGAATGCACAAAAAAACGTAAATGCGCTCTGAGATGTTGCTTAATAACTCTGCAGCTGTATATCCAACCAGTACAACAGTTGGTAGATCCCAAGGCCTATGGTTATGCCCCATGTCTGCCAAATTTCAGGCAAATCCGTTGAATGGTGGCAAAGTTATTAAGGTGCAAAGTTTCACCATTTAACCTTAAATGGGGTACTCAACACTAACTATGATAGCACTACGTACTACCATAATATATATATATATATATATATATATATATAGGCACAAAAATATGAAAGAAAACCTAAATAAAAGAGAGATTTACTTGTAATTGATGATTGGGGGCAGAGAAAAAGTGGGGAGACATGTTTAAAGTAATGTCATTCTGCCTCTTAAATAATCCTAGATATGTAAGGTCTGCTAGAGGTCACAAAGAAAAAACTTCAAAATGCAATCACCCTGTTCAGAGGAAAGCACATTACAAGTTTGTAAGAACAGCTTATCTGGTTTAAAGTCTCAACCATGATTATGGCCAGAAGTCTGAATAATGGCAGTATGTAGTTATTCATACTTATAAATACCACCCTCAGTACTGGAGGGTACCAGGCTGAACTCCAACAAGTAAATAATTATGAAGCTGAAAAAGAAAAGAACAGAGAAAGAGAAAATTAGTGAACAGTTACAAGAAAGGGCCAAAATCAGTCTCTTCAGTAAGGCCCATAAGAAAACCAGTTTTGAGTTTCAATATCCATTTTGTTTCTTTGGTTGCGATGGAGAACACCAGTGGGCGTTGGGAATTCTATATAGCAGAAGCTCCATGTTGTCAGCACTGACTGTGGTAAAGTCCTTAATATTTTCTTTTTCCATTCAGAACTGAGCTAAGTAAGTATCTGCTACTTGGTGCCTATATTAAAGAAACAGTGATTTTTCCTCATACGTATCAGCCCAGACTAAAATATGAGCAACATGAGTGCAAACCCAGTTTTACCTGTGGAATCGAGTAGCAGCAGCTCTGAGGAAGGGGGTGAGGAGTTAAATTGCCTTGAAGATCTGGATGAAGTTGACAAATGCCAACTTTTGCAGAAAAATCAATTTTTACTGAGGGGAGAAATAGAGAAAAGGAGCTTGAAGAAACCACCCCTAAGGAACTGTTTGTTAAGCTGGAAAGGTTGAAGGTAAAAGAATTAAACCACAACTACAACCAGATCAGCTTAGAAAAATATTTGGAGTTTGATATTTCTCCAAGAGGTCTCCGAATTGAAAAACCCCTTCACTGGGGGTTGATAAAAAGGTAGAGGAATTCCCGGAAAGAATGTGAGGAAGCAGCATCTGAATGCACCAGGAAGTTTCTTCATGCATTGCTAAAGTGTGACATCTGACTACAGGCTAAAATAAACCAGGAAATCAAACAGATCCAGGCGCACCTGATCGAGCATAAAGGTAAGAAAGATTTTGACTCTCTGAACAAATCATTTACTAAAACAACTCAGAAGCATTAGTCAGACTTAATTGCAAAGAAAAGAACCAAGTTTTTTTTTAAAAAACTTTCTTTATGCCCCCTTATCGCCGGCTTACCTGACCTCTCTCTGGTAAGGACTCACAGTACGGCCTGTTCCTACCCACCTGAAGCCCCCAGACTCTTCTCCCAGGCATGGGCCCATCTCCCCACTGCACCACCTGACCGCCCAATCCCCCCAGCTCTGAGCGCCCTTGGGCGGGACCATCGACACCTCTGGCGCTCTATTTAAAGTCTAATTGAATGACCAGGGGGCATAGAGAGTGCCTGGGATGGAGCTGGGAGGCCCAATATTGGGCATGGGGATGACTACGGATCCCACCTCCACCTATCAGGCACCGGGGTTTTTCTGCTTTTCTGACCCCTCTGTGGCGCTCAAGCTTGCAATGATGGCCAGCGTCTGCCGAGTTCTGCCCCCAGTGCCATGCGGTGGTGGTGCCTATTCCTTGCCACCCCTATCTGCCGCCAGAGGTTGCTCAGGAGTGACACTGTGCCCTACACCCTCCCTGAGAAGGGAGAGCTGTCTGCCAGATGCTCAATCCCTCCCCGCCCCTGCCAACCCCTGGCAGCCCGGGCTTGTTCCTGAACCTGGGTCACCAGCATGGCGTGAGGTGAGGCATCTAGTGCCTTAACCCTCAGCGCCACCGGGCCAGCTGAAAAGAATTAAGTTAAACTGAGATACTGGGGACTTTGAAAGAAAAGAAGTGTTTATCTGGGAAAGTAGAGCTCATTCTCAAAGTACAGGGAGAAGCAGGTTTCAGTCGGGATGCAGCACAAGACGGAACAGAAACAAAAGCAATAGCAGGACCAGGCACTTCAGCAACAGGTGTTTTTTTAGACAGAACTGTGGCCAGGGAACAGGAGGTAATCTTGCCAAAGGCTCAAAACAAAAATCAAAAGAAAAACCAGGAGGGGCAAAAGAGGGAAGTGGAAAAACAGCAGCCTCATCCAAACAAACGAGGGGCAAGTCAACGATATCATAAATCTATCTGATATCAATTTAGCTTCTACACAGAGGACAGTACTACTTAAAGGGTTGACTTTCGTACCTACACCAAAACCTGATTAGGTTAAATTTAGAATAGACATTTTCAATCTAATCAGGAAACTGAAGTTAAAATATTTTTTGGGCCGGAGGGAGATTGCAACAGAAGGGAGTTTCAACATGGGAGGTTAAACAGTCTGCGAAAGGTCACACTCTGATGAAACGGAATTACTGAATCTAAGTGTGTATTTGGAGGGTTCTGTTGTTGATAGTGGACAGGCTGAGGGAACTCCTGATGAACTGGATTACAATGCGATTAAACATATGGATGTAACAGCATTAATGTAGGAATTTGAGCGCAACATGGAAAGTAACTATGTCCTAGACTATGAGGCAGAAAGGAAAAAGTTCAAGCCAAAATCACTCTTCTGCCCACAGGTAAACTGTTCTGCCATAAATGCATTTGAGAAAATGTTTATTGAGGAAACAGAATGTTTAATTGACACTAAGGTTAATTATTACAACAGTATAAGCCAGGCAGAAATGACAGCTTTACGTGAACCTGAGAGTATGGCTAATGTAGTAATTAAAAAATCTGACAACAGGATAAACATAGTTATAATGCCTGAAAAAATGTATACTGAAAAATGTCTAAACTTATTACTTGACATCAATCACTATGTGAAATTAACTGGAGACCCGCTAGTTAAATTCCAGGGGGAACTGTTTGAGTTTATTGATTTATCTACCCCCTGGGGCCGGATTACAAAAAAAGAAGGTGATTTTCTGAAAGTAAATTATCCAGTTGTCCCTACATTCTATATACTGCCAAAAAAACCATAAAAATCTGCTAGACCCACCAGGTAGACCTATAATTGTAGGGGTTGGCTCAGTAACACAGAATGTTAGCATTTTTGTAGATAGTTTTTTACAACCCTTGGTACTACAGCTGTCATCACTCATCAGAGACAGTATGGATCTGATGAATAAACTTAAAACTGAAGTGTGGGACAGCAGATGGAGTGGGATTACAATAGATGCCTGCAGTCTGTATACATCCATAACACATGAAGTAGGTTTGAAAGCAGTGGCCAATCTGAATAGAAATGAAGATAGTCCAAAAGATTTTTTGTTACGTGTGATTAAATTTGCTTTAACACACAACTATTTTATGTTTGACAAGCATTTCTTGTTACAGACTTGTGGCACTGCAATGGGGGCATCTTTTGGCCCCTCATATGCTAATCTGGTAATGGGCACGTTTGAGGAGCAATGGACTTTCAATAGCAATCAACACCTTGGTCAGATCATTAATTGGTCCCGTGTTATTGATGATGTGATTACGATCTGGTCAGGTGCTGAAGAGGAGATTCCAGTATTCACAGACTATACCTCAACCAGAACACAGTGGGTTTAAAATTCACACATGAAGTCAGTAAACATCAAATATCCTTTCTGGATTGGAAACTAACAGGCATCCATGGCCAAAAAATAATTACAAGTGGCTACCATAACGCAACAGAAGGGAATACTATCCTCCATGCCACAAGCGCACATCCAAAAAAAATTTCTTTTCCATCCCTTATGGGGAAATGATTAGATTAAGGAGGAATTGTTCAAAGGGGAATGCATTTTTGGAGCAGGCGGGGGAACTCAAAAAGAGACTGTCACTGAGAGGGTATACAGAAGAAGTTCTAAATGAAGCCCTTGAAAAAGTGTTATTGCTAGTCAGAGAGGAACTATTTACCCCCTAAGAAAGAGAGACAAGGGAATGAGAACATAACAGATGGAAGAAACACTGTAACCTTTGTGACTGAATTTAACCCCCTAGCAGAGAGAGTGGGGAGATAGTGCATAAGTTATGGCAAATCTTGATGAGTGGCCAGATTCTGAAGAAATGTGTACATGAAAAACCTAGAGTGACATTTAGCAAAGGCCGCAGTATTGTGGATAGGATAGTGCACAGTCACTTCATTGCCAGTACTCATAGTAAAAAAAACATGGCTGGGAAACAAAGCTAAAGGACACCACAAATGTGGTAATTGCAATGTATGCCAGTATGCTCACACAGGCAGTATTTTTGAAAAATCAAATGAAAAGTTTGATTTAAAAGAATTTACAATTTGTACCACTCCTTTCATGGTATATATTTGCTGGTGTACTTGCACAAATTATTATGTGGGTAAAACAGTCAGACCAGCCAAGTTAAGAATACAGCAGCATGTGAGGGCCATTATAAATGGCAATATGGCTAATGCTGTAGGTGCACATGAGTCACAAAATCAGAAACCTAACTGTTTAAAATACACTATTTTGGAACATGTGAAGAGGAACCCCCGAGGGGGTAACAGAGGACAGATCCTTGAACAAAAAGAAACAAAAGGGATATTGATGCTCAAAACTGGTTTTCCTATGGGCCTTACTGAAGAGATTGATTTTACCAATTACTTGTAACTGTTCACTAATTTTCTCTTTCTCTGTTCTTTTCTTTTTCAGTCTCATAATTATTTATTTGTTGGAGTTTAGCCTGGTACCCTCCAGTACTGAGGATGGTGTTTATAAGCATGAATAACTACATACTGCCATTATTCAGACTTCTGGCCATAATCATGGTTGAGACTTTAAACCAGATAAGCTATTCTTACAAACTTGTAATGTGCTTTCCTCTGAACAGGGTGATTGCATTTTGAAGTTTTTTCTTTGTGACCTCTAGCAGACCTTACATACCTAGAATTACTTAAGAGGCAGAATGACATTACTTTAAATATGCCCCCCCCCCTTTTTCTCCCCAATCGTCAATTACAAGTAAATCTCTATTTTATTTAGGTTTTCTTTCTTATTTTTGTGCCTATGTGTGTGTGTATATATATATATATATATATATAGAAGGTCACGTAATAGCGAATTATACCCTATTCTCCTGCCCACTTATTCTGTATACTGGTGTATCTCTGTGCCCCCCCCCTAGTATAATAAATGTAGTTATGGAGACCATCAATTGATAAAATTCTTCTCATCAGTTAAAATGGATTTAAGAATCCAGTTGCAGTGCTGCCCTGGTGCAAGCCCCTTCCTGCTATGGTGATGGTGCACTGGTGCATCCATCACAAGGGCAGCATCAGCCCAGCTGGGGCAGGTGGTCCCCAAACTGGAGTGGGCAGCAATGTAGAACCAGGCATGACACACGGTGCCATGCAGCAGACCTCTTGCATCATGTTTCTTTGATCCTGCATCATTCCTGATGCTTTGAGAATCAGGCCCCTGGTGTTACTATGAGAATGAACACTAGGTGCCACACTGAGTTAGGATCAGGTGCGCTTCCAAGCTCATTCGTGCTTGAGCACGCACCATGTGGTGCAGTGACATCACAATAGGTGCATGCATCCACATGCCCAGTTCCTGATTCTGCTCACTACAAAAAGGTGAACCCAACATGATAATGCTGCCTACCCATATGGGGGGGGGGCCTGCTGAACAGCCGAAGAAGGCTCGATAAGTTTGAAATTCAAACTGCATTACAGGATAAAAGCTTGGAAACTTGCAATTTATAAAAAAAATGCATAAATTAGCACTAATGGGTTCATGATTCCTTTTTGAATAGACTCCATATGAATGTGAGATTAAAGAAATTGGCAAAGGGTAAACAAAATTGGGACATATAATTAATGCACAGTACACATTTAATGTACAAGTGAAAGTGTTCACAAATGACTATTTCACTCTAACTACTATAATCCACATTATGTAAAGCAGAATATACTTAATATTTCCATACAGGGGATTGAAATAGATGAAAAAGACAGAAACAGAGGGACTTAAACACATTTCAGGTAGTCTGGAACTCTTTTATTTTGCAACTACATCTTTACTGAATTATTTTGCATATCTTAACATGTAAATACAAGAGAATGTATATATATTTATTATTAAATATGTGTCCACAGAAAAGGAAGTGCACCTGGTCAAATGACATCTATTCAATAACCTAAGCAGCCACACTGACTCGAATTATATGGATAGAACAAGAAGCACAGCCCAAGCTTCTGGCTTCGCCTCACATACTGTATCACAAGGGAAGTACAGGAAACTGTAAGTCAGGAATACCTATTAAAAAGTAACAAAATAACCCACTCCCTTGCATTGCAACATCACCCAACTAGTGCATCATACCAGCTGTACCAGCTGCAACCTAACCCCTGCCACATATCTAATTATGTCAATGCCCTAAACACAGACATTTAAAGATACACCACTAAATTACAACACTACTACACTGCTAATAAACTAACCCATTACTAAACATTTATTAAGTGAAATGAGGCAATTCCATCAGGGGATTATGCTATGTGAATGTGCCACGTGTTGATTGAAGTCCCTTGCCCCACCACTAAGTAGAATAACATAACATAATCTCCTTCTGTCATGTCTTATTCCTTACTTAATTAATTCTATGTTAAGATCCCACCCTGCTAACATTTCTCCCCTTGTGAGCTCTGATAGCAAAGATGTAGTGGGACAGCATATTACAGTAGACAATTTTAATTTTTTTTTTACTGATGCCGCAGCATGTTCTTTAGGTCAAATATGGTCCCACCTTCATTTATTTTTATTTATTTAGCTTTTGTTAACCAGGTAAGTATACTAGACAAGACAAATTGCCTATTTTCAGGTATGACCTGGGAGAGTACAGGAAATTACATACTTACACACTTAGGACAACATGGTACATAATTATGAAAAGATTACAAGTCATAAGACAACAAGGTACAAGTTAGGAAAAACAACTCGCATGTCACGTGCTAACATCCTAATATAGAATACACAAAGTACAGGTCATGTGAGGCAACTTTTAGTTAGAATAAGTACAACAGAGTAAACGGTATGTGCCAGTTTGGAGCAGTACAAGGCAAGGATTAGTAGCAGCAGGCACAAAACTATCAACATAATAAGATGTCATTACCTCTGAATACTTATTTACTCTAAGTGACTTGGTTAACAGAGTTTCAAATGTTTCTAATACCCATATACAGTTTGAGTCCACTTTTTGCTCAGGATATTTTGGACTTGTTATTGGCTCTGAATTCTAGACACCCAAATGACCTACGTTTAGTGCACTGGAGACAAACAGACCATTAACTTACCTGTTTAATCATTCACTTGAAATGAGTTATGTGCTGGTAGGTTGGAAGTTGCCAACATTGTCCTTGTACTTAAAGGGGATGTGTAGATGACCTTGGCAACTTCTGACTAATCTTTTGACTGTAATCCCCAAATTATTTGGAAACCTGATCTATAGTCAGCTTTATAGATGCAACATTTTCAGTGGGTTGATGGCCAGGTATAGGTCATGGTTTAGATCTGGTCATTGTACCATGGCCACTGTGTCAAAGGTCCTTGATGACACAAATCTAACTGTTGACAAGGGTAATTATGTTGAAGCTGCCTTTGTGGGCATGTCACAGGTCTTTGACATGGTGGACCACAATATACTGTTAAAAAAAAATTATCTGACCTAAGTCTCTGAAAATAATGGCTTTGATTGGTCGGCCCAGTGGCACAGAGGGCTGAGGTATTATGCCTTACCTCACGCTATGCTGGTGACCCGGGTTTGGGAATGACCTCAGATCATCGGGGTGCCGGCATGAAGAGGGGTCAGTCAGAGCAGGATTAAGCAGCCTAATGGCAGCTGTCCTTTTCTAGGGAGGTCATCACCTCCTCCCCATAGCTCTGCTGCCACCAGGTGGAGGTCCAGTGGCCACGAAGGTCGGAGGGGCAGCAAGTCAGGAGGGGGTCTCAGACTGAGGTGTGCGCGTGCCTCCACATGCGTGCTCATGTGCCTGAGTAAGGGGATCGGCGAAAACTGGTGGCACAAAAAATGTAAATAAAAAAAATGCTTTGAAGTGGTTCTCAAATTATCTAAATAGAATGCAGGGGGTTAATTATAAATAGTAGTATCTAACTATCTTCCAAATGAGAAAGGGATGTCTCAGAGATATGTGCTGGGGCTGTTTCTATTATTCCTGTACCTGAAGAACCTGGAGGGAGTCTTGGAAGAGTTGAGTACCAGTTTTATGCTTGCAACAAGGTAGCTTGGCAGAAGACACCAGGAGGAAGGAGTGCTGTGTGACTGGACTTCTCTACTGGGACTAAAGAAGGAGAACTCTTGTACTTGGACCTTTAATTTAGGGTAAAAAAACAAACTAACAAACAAAACAAAAAAAATAGTGTGTTTGTCTGAGTTAACTAAACTGAGTGGTTATCTGAACAGTTATCTAGGTGTAAATCTCAGGTGATTGAAAGGGCTTAATAGCTGTGCAGTTTAAATTACTTGTAGAAAGTTCTAGTAAGTAGGGGGAGTGGCTTAGCTAGAAGGAAGCTAAATTTAAAGACTGCCTTAGAAAGATTCTGTTAGTAGCTTGGCAGAAGACACCAGGAGGAATGAGTGCTGTGTGACTGTACTTCTCTACTGGGACTATATTGCCCTCCTTCCCTCCCCTCCAAAGCTAGTTCTACTTTATAGGCACAGGATTTGACTGACAACAGGAACTTCCTGTTTGGGAGCAGGAAGTGAGTGATCACAGAGCCACCAAAGACCCACCATCCTAGAAGGGCAAGAGTAGCTCTCCGGCCCCCTCTAGCTGCTGGAGGTCTGCCTCTGAGCAAGTAAGGGGTTTACTGAGAAATACAGGATATTCTTATCTCAGAACAGGACAATCAGGAGCTTAAAGGACACAGAGGCAGAAAGAAAGTAGAGAGAGAAGAGAAAGAAAAAAAAAACAGAGGAAAGAGTAAGGATTCCAAACAACAGTTAAGGGGCCAGAAATAAGACATGATGGGAGTGGTGCAGTGCAGTGGCTGTGGAGCAGCATTCTTCCGGGAGACGTTCTGGAGGATGCAGTGTTGTCCCATCTGCAGGTACCTCTCTGGGCTGAGGGAGGAGGTTGCTCATCTCCAGACTGAGTTGGCCAGGATTTGTGGGACCTCCTCTTCCATCCAGGGACCACCAGTGCCACTGCTGTTGCCTCAGAGTTTGCCAAGAAAGAGGAGCGGTTGGACCACAGTGGGCTCAGGGAGGGGGAAGGTGGTGGAAACAGAGGCGCATCCCTCCAGCTGTACCTCTCCCCAATTCCTATGCCATTCTGACAAAGTGTGGTTCCTCTATGGAGGCACCTGCAGTGGAGACCAAGGAGGATGCTGGGAACCTCCACAAAGGAGACCCACAGGAGGGTGGCATGGGACCCCACAGGGGAAGGAAACAACTCCTGGTGGGGACTCCATTGTTAGGAAGGTAGAACTGGGGGAGGAAGGGGAGAGGGAGGTAAGGTGCCTGCCTGGCGCCATGGCTTGGAGGGACAGGGAGCGAATCCTCAGGATTGCCGGAGCAGCTGCACAGGGGAGGGAGCTGGATGTCATTGTCCACCTAGGGACAAATGACCTGGCTAAGAAAGGGATTAGAGCAGTGCAGGAAGAGTTTGTGGAAATGGGGAGGGGCCTTAGACAAGTAGCACACACGGTAACCTTCTCGGAGGTGCTGCCCATCTATGGAGTAGGAGAGGCTAGGGTGTTCCGCACCATGGGATTCAATCAGTGGTTGAAAAACTGGTGCAGAGCTCAGGGATTTGGCTTCATTGGGGACTGGGGGTCCACCTGGAGTGATGCAAGCCTATACTGGCATGATGGGCTGCATCTGTCTGGGAGGGGAACCAGGATCCTAGGTGATAGGTTTAACTGCTTCATTGGCAAGCATTTAAACTAGCCAAGGGGGGAGGCACTGGAAAGGAGCAGGGAAATCCTAGCCCCCCAAAAAAAATCATGGTAGTAAGTGCGATAAACACCAACACAGAGGTGGTGATAGGGAGAAGGGCAGGGGTAAATGGGGAAAGTGACAAAGGCAAGAAGGACAGGGATGGGGCAAAAAGGAGTAAGGCCATCAGGAAATGGAGGGTAATGAGTACAAATGCCCATAGTCTGGGCAACAAGCTCCCTGAGCTGGTGGCCTTGATGGAAGAGGGATGCCTGGATATCGTAGCAGTCACAGAAACATGGTACACAGAGAACCATGACTGGGATGTTAACATACCAGGGTACATAACCTACAGGAGAGACAGGCAGGGAAGAAGAGGGGGAGGAGTAGCTCTCTATGTAAAGGAAGGGATAAAAGCAACTGAACAAAAGAGTAAACAAGGAGGAGAGGAGGCACTGTGGGTCACCTTGAAAACTGGAAAGGGCACCACAATCTGCACAGGGGTTGTGTACAGACCCCCATGTCAGGGGGAAGGAATGGACAAGGATATGATAGAAAGCATTCTTAGGATGGCAGAGAAAGGGGAGATACTGTTGTTGGGAGACCTGAATATGCCAGATGTTAACTGGAACACATTTGCTGCAGCCACATCCAAGAGCAGGGTCATTCTTGATGCCCTACAGGTGGCAAGCCTCAGACAGCTAGTTTCAGAACCCACTCATGAGGGAGCAATCTTAGACCTCGTACTCTCAAATGGGGGCAGTGAGAGGATCTCAGATCTAGAAGTGGGTTGCCATCTGGGAACAAGTGATCATCAAACAGTGTGGTTCACGTTAAACTCAGCTACAGAGTCAAGCCATACAACAGTGAGGGTACTGGATTTCAGGAGGGCTGACTTTGGCAAGATGGGAGAGTGCCTCAGAAAAGCACTAGCAAACAGGCTAGAAGGAGTGGTGGAGCAACAATGGGGAATCATCAAAACTGCCATCACAGGCAACAAGCCTTTGTGTGAAGCAAATAAACAAATCAAAATGAAAGTAAAAGCCACTATGGTTCTCAAAAGAGGTGGCTGGGAAAGTCAGGGAAAAAAAGATAGCATTCAGGAAGTATAAGGAAACACAGAAGGAGCAGGACAGAGAGCTGTACCAGTTAAGGCATACAAACATACAAAATTTGCCAGCAGATAAAGGCCTAGAGGTCTATCAAGTCTGCTCGAATGTGCAGCTAGCACCCCTTATTCTGCAGCTGCCCCTCCCTTCCACCCTTCCCCTTCATTAACCCTCCCCCTTGTCCTGTCCCATCCCCTTTTGAAGCAGTCCACTGTTCTACTGCATACCACTTCTGCAGGTACATGAGTCCCTCCAGCCACCACCCTCTCTGTAAAAAGTGTCTCGTCATCTCCCTCCTGAACCTTCCTCCCTCCAGTCTCATATCATGGCCCCTGGTGGCCCTCCCCTCCCTTACTTTGAACAGCCCCTCTGTACCCATCTTGTTTGTTCCTTTCATGTATTTAAAGGTTTCAATCATGTCACCCCGTCCCTCCTCTTCTCCAGTGAGTACATGTTCAACTCCTTCAACCTCCTCTTGTATGATAAGTCCCCCAGCCCCTTGATCATCTTTGTCACCCTGCGCTGCACCCCCTCCAGTAACTTAATGTCTCTCTTCAGATACGGGCACCAGTACTGCATGCAGTACTCCAGGCATGGTCTAACTAATGACCTATACAGTGGAAGAATCACCTCATCCCTCCTCGAGGATATACCCCTTGCAATACAACCCAGCATTTTGTTGGCCTTTGCAGCTGCCTTCCTACAAGGCAGAAGGAAGCAGGGAGGGAAGTCAGAATAGCAAAGGCCCAAACTGAGGAAAAGATAGCCAACTCGGTTAAGAAGTGGGATAAAACCTTTTATAGGTACATCAGAGAGCGTAGAAAGACAAAGGGAGGGATAGTGAGGCTGCATAGAATGAATGGTGGGTGGGTAGAGGGGGACAGTGAAAAAGCAGGGATACTGAATGAATATTTCTGCTCAGTATTCACAAAAGAGAGGAAGTGCCTAATCAATTAACAGAAGCACTCTTGATAGGGGTCGATCCCAGCCCTTTCACAGAAGAAAGGGTTCTGCAAGAACTCCTAAAACTGAAGGTGGACAAAGCAATGGGGCCTGATGAAATTCACCCAGAATTCTAAAAAGAATTAAGGGGAACTAGTGAAGCCACTGACTACTCTTTTAATAAATCATGGGAGGATGGTGTGGTACCCGAGGACTGGAGGAAGGTGGATGTGATTCCCTCTACAAAGTGGGACCAAGACAGAGGCAGGAAACTACAGACCTGTCAGTTTGACCTCTGTGGTAGGGAAAGTGATGGAGTCACTTCTGAAGGAAAGAATTGTTGAGTACCTAGAGGCCAGTGGGGCACAGGACCCAAGGCAGCATGGGTTCACAGCGGGAAGGTCATGTCAGACGAATCTAATAGATTTCTTTGACTGGGTGACCAAAGTAGTAGACCAGGGAGGGGCTGTGGACATGGCCTACCTAGACTTTAGCAAGGCATTTGACACAGTCCCACACAAAAGATTAATAGTCAAATTAACCAGCCTGGGAGTGGGTCCCAGGGTGGTAGCCTGAGTAAAACATTGGCTGGACAACAGGACACAGAAGGTAATTGTAAATGGAGTCCACTCTGAAGAAAAGGGGGTTACTAGTGGGGTACCGCGAGGGGTTCAGTACTGGGTCCAGTCCTTTTTAATGTCTTTATAAGTGACATTGCAGAGGGACTGGAAGGAAAAGTATGCCTCTTTGCAGATGACACAAAGATCTGCAACAGGGTTGATACACAGGAAGGGGTGGAAAGGATGAGAAGGGACTTGGCAAGGTTGGAGGAATGGTCAGAGGTATGGCAACTTGGATTCAATGCAAAGAAGTACAAAATAATGCATCTGGGAGACAAGAACCCAGGGGAAGATTACACAATGGGGGGAGAGGTAGTAACGACAACAAAAAAGGAAAGGGACCTGGGGGTAATCATATCAGATGACCTTAAGGTTAGCAAGTAATGTGAGAAGGCAGTAGGGAGGACTGGGGGTATACTGGGATGCATAGGGAGAGGCATCACCAGCAGAAAACAGGAAGTTGTTATCCCTCTGTACAGACAGTTGGTGAGACCCCATCTGGAGTACTGCATCCAGTTCTGGAGATCCCATCTCCACAAGGATATAGACAGGATAGAGGCAGTCCAGAGGAGGGCAACTAAAATGGTGCAGGGTCTACAAGAGAAGCTGTACGAGCAGAGACTAAAGGAACTTAATATGTATACCCTTGAGGAAAGAAGGGAGAGGGGGGACATGATAGAAACTTTTAAGTACCTCAGTGGAATCAACAAAGTCCAAGAAGGTAGCATCTTTCAGAAAAAGAGACATGCAAGAACAAGGGGACACAATTTAAAGATGGGGGGGCAGTTCTGGGGCAATGTGAGGAAGTATTTTTTCACAGAGAGGGTAGTGGGTGCATGGAACAGCCTTCCCGAGGAGGTTGTGGGGGTCTAAAACTGTGGGAGAATTCAAGAATGCATGGGACAGACATAAGACAATTCTTGTTGGGGGTAGGAAGAAATAGGCTGTTGGTTAACTAGGATCTTCGGCCTATCCTGTAGGTAGAGAAATGGGCAGACTAGGTGGGCCAAGCGGTCCTTATCTGCCATCAAAGTCTGTGTTTCTATGTTTCTAAGGTGCTCAAAAACTCTGATGTTCTTTTATTCATGGTCCAAAATAAACTCCAGGAGGGATTTACTTACTTAGCAAAATATCATCTGGCCTGGAGGCCCTGGTTGGTGGTTCATCGAACTGCCACATGGGAGACCCAGGACTGAGTCAGTTCCATCTGCCAGCTGCATCTTGCTCCAACCCAGGGGAAAGAGAGATGCACATCCTGAACTTTGAGTGCATCTTTGAATGGAAGTAGTAAGGGCACTGATGTTCTGGGTGATCACATGACATTGGGCATTACCCATCAATAGGACAGCATGACATGTGTCATTGGCTGATGCCAGGAAGGTGGACAGGGCACTTACAGTAAAAATACTGCAAGGACTAAACAGAATGATGGAGCCCCCAACAGCCCCACAACTGATCACTGTGGAATACTGCCACAGATCCAGCTCCTCCGTTGACAAAGGCTGCTCCTCAGTAGCTGTTATCACGTGGGCCAACTGTTGGGGTTTCACTGGAGGGAGCAGGCTCTAATGAAATCAGATGGAGGAGGACCTGTCCTGGCCAGCTAGGGGTAAATGTGTGCATGGGGGGGAGAGGGAGGGCATTAGTGGGAGTATGGACTCAGAATGTGCATGTATGTACATGCCAAAACTTTACTCAATAAAGAATACATTAAAAACACAAAGACAGGTATCAACAAGAATCCCAGTTGATATTACATACAGAAAAGACACAAAACATGATTTCTGTCTCAGCCTTTAAAATGAAAAAGATTTCAGGCCTGGGTTCTCTGAAAATTTAGTCTCTGTCAGGAGCAAACTTTTTAAATGTTGAAATTTACAAATATTTAGGTTTTTGGCTGGATCTGGATGACATTGTCCTTGTGGAAACTGGATATGGAGACTCCACAGAAAGCACTTGGAGCTCGCTCACCTGTCTGGCTTAGCCTGGTGATTGTGACAAAAAAAAAAAGTCATCCATGACAGATGTGAGATCACATGTGTTCATAGGTTTGAATGGATTATGATTAGCTATGTCAGCACCAGCAGTAAGCCCTGCAATGGAGGGGGTTCCCACACTGGAGGGAACAGGTGGTCCAGTCATTAAAAGAAACTGCCAACCACTTAGTCCTGTGTGCCAGTGTGCCAAAATGGCAGCCTGATGCACCTTCAGGGATGAACTTTCGAACCCTGCTGAAAACAGAGACTAAAGGTAACTGCGTATGTGAGACATGGAGAAGGAGAGTAGCAAGAAACCTCTCTACTTGCACCAACACAAAAACTTCATCCACTTGCAAGTGTTTATCTTGTGAGTCAACTTCTTCAGAGATGCCACCAATACTCAGAAAGTCCAAGGGTCTAGAACCCTATCTGGTCAGGAACAAGGCAGTCAGGCGCAGGGACTGCAGGTCCAGATTTCTGATGGTTCCCTTAGGACTCATAATCAGTGCTGGCAAGATTGGAAGCAGGCACAGAGGTCTGCTGCTGAGACTAAGTCCAGAAACAGAACTGGCATAGCTAGTCTGGCACAATCAGGGAAGCCCTATCCTTCCTTGCCTTGAGGACCACTTTATGGACCAGGGGAAATGGAGGAAAGACATACAGGAGGTCCTGAGCCCAGGATTAACACAATGTGTCCCCTGACAGAGTGCCCAGCTGAGGGAGACAGGCAGTGAAGAGTTTCAGCTTTCTGTGTCCCCAGGAAGTGAACCACTCCACTTATGGTGATTTCTGTATAGAGAATACCTGGGACACAATCTCCAGGTGCATTGACCACTTGTGAGACACTTACATTATCATGTTACCTGAAACAATCTGCACACTGCAGGAGAACAGCAGCCAAAGCAAACTGGATGCTGCGCAGGATAGTTAGGGGAATTACCAACTGGAAGGTGGAGGACCTTCTGCTGCTGTACGATTGTTGCGTTTATCTTAAGAAAGATATCGAACTTCCAGTGATGTCACCCTCCAAGGTGGATGGCTGAAATCATAGCTCTGACTCTGGGACCTTGAAATACCTCAAAATATCAAGATAATCAGCTAAAAGGCACATCAAAATGAAGGTATAAACTAATCAGAGGATGGACTGAGATATTGTTCCTCCAAATCAGAAAGTAAGGCCTCAGGGGGGTGCTGTGGAGCTTAAGCAAGATGGCAGCTAGGACTTCGTGCTCTGCGTAATAGACGTCCTTTTTACAGTTTAAACTTATTTTATCGGACATCGGGATTAATTTAACCACCATCATCCCTGACTGGAAGATCTCCCGTGCCGAGCACGGGAACCCAAAAACTTAACACAAACTCGGCCGGCCGGCAGTAAACTAAACTGTTCCCACCTCTGACTACATGCTCAACACAAGGCTGTGACCTTGCTGCTCTACCTGTTGCAGGCGAGGAAACCATCCAGACCTTTGGGAAAAAAAATGAATCAATTGCTAACCTCAATGGCAGGTTTATTTTTTAATTTTTGAAATCTCTCTTTATTCACCTATCCCCAGCCTGCCACCCCGACCTATCAGGGGAGACACGGCAGACATCCCAGTGCCTGACACCCTGCCCAGAATGGGCTCTAGACCCCATGGAGCTGTGGTTTACCCACCCAGGCAGGGATGTGGTGGCGGCACTAACACCCCGAAACATATGTAGCGTCGGTCTGGGTCTGTCGGGCGGGCGCAGGCACATTGTGGGCACATCTTCTAGCTCCTGGTCTCCCTGGTGGTGGCAGGCAGTTTTTGCATTTTCTCCCCAGTGCATGGTGTGTGCCCTGACATCATGGTGCATATGCACCGATGTCCACCACATATTGCGACCAGTCCCTTCCTGCAGTGGCAGGACTTGTCGTACCCCGAGCCTTCGCTCAGGGTCAGGCAAGCTGCTGGCTTTTGGTTCCCCCCCCAGAGAAGGTGAGTGGTCGTGGGATGCTCAAGCCTTCTCCGCTGGCCATCCCTCCAGTGACCCAAGTCCACTCCTGAACCCGGGTCGCCGGCATCGTAAGCAGAAATCCAAGCACTGTGCTAATGGGCCGGCCCTATGGCAGGTTTATTTATTTAAGAGTTTTACCAAGAGGGCATGCTGAGCAGAGTACTTCTTGATTCCAGATGCATCCTGGGGACAAGAAACAACAGTATAACGAGGAAATACAATAATAAAATACAGCAGTGGACAAAATATGGTACATACTATAGGTACAGAAGTGAAAAATCAGGACAAATGCAGGCATTACAAACAAAGTGGTGCAGCCATAACTGTGAGGCACATAAAACAAAGGGAGGTGCAACATGAGACTAGCACTTGGCAGCCTAGGATTGATAAAGGTAGGTTTAGCAGATAAATTCAACTCTTTGACTAACAGAGTCTCCACTGTGGAAATGGAGATCACCTACCTTAAAACAGAATCCACAGAGACAAGGAAACATTCTGGAGCAGCCCTGAGGGCCACTGCCAACTTAGTGAAGGAAAACCTGCACCTAAGGTCTCGATTAGAAAGTTTGGAGAATCAGACCAGGGCAGCTAACCTGAGGATAGTCAGGATGTTGGAGAACAGTGTAGATGATCATCTAGGCCTATTCTTAAGAGAATGGTTGGAGCAGCAGTTGGGACGTCCTGTAGTAGATTGGAACCTAGTCATCCAGATGGCCTATCGTGTAGTGTTTCGAGGGAAGCCAGTGAATGAGGAGGCTCCGAGGGCTATTGTGATGGTGGTGGATGGTACTGGGACCTGGGACTTTATCCTAGCCTTGGCAAGGCAGAAAACAAATTTATTTCATGAAGGGCAAAGAGTTTCTCTATATCCAGACCCCAGCGATGCCACTCGTCAGCTGAGGAAGAAATTTGATGGCGTCTGCGCCGTGCTTCGTGAAGCAGAAGTGCCTCATGAACTGCTATTCTCAGCCCAACTGCGCATCATCTTTGAGGGCAAAGTCTTCATATTTCCTGACACCTCCGATGCACTCAAATGGGCACAAAAATGTACTTGGGTGCAGAGGAGGAGAGAAGAATGTTCCCAATCTGATTCTGACAACGAAGAAGAAATGGACACTTGAATTGGACTATCTGTTCTATTTTGGTGTACTGGTTTGCATATGGGACTTTTAACCCCCTATAATAATCCCACAGTAATGTTTGTTGGTTTTCATTACACCTTTTATGGTGTTCTTGTTATGAAGCTTTTAACAGGGAGTAGAGTGGGCAGTATAAGTCCAGAAGATGACTAAGTAACCATAATCTTTTTATCACAATGTTCTTTACCTGAGTTGAGTGTTGGAGTTTGTTATGTGACCTATCTATGGCAGAGTCCAAATCCAAATGAGTGAGTACCTTAATGGTACACTAAAATTGATCAGGATGTGTTTTTTATTCTCACTTCCTTCTACAGGATAAAGGGAATTCAATGTATATTATAATACTTTTGGATCTGGTTTTCACATGCAGCTCATGGGCTTATTAAACACAACATATATTGCTAATACCTTAAGTTGATATTTTAAACTGTTTATCCCCCATGACGTATCTAATTGATGTACTACGATTTTTTATCTGTATGTATCAAGAGGGGTGGCACCCACATTTGATTATTACTGTATATCCTAATGTAAGACATCTGGAATATAAACTTTATGTTTTACTGCAAACTCAATAAACAGAAAGTTTAAAAAAAACGAAAAAAAAAAGCAAGGTCTCACAAGCATCAAGCTAACCATGCTTCAAGCATTGTATACTGACTAAAATCACTAAATGACAGAAAAAGGGAAAGAAACTGGACCTAATGTCTGAAATAAGGGCATTTAGATTGGAGATGGCAACCAAACTAGACTCCCTCACAGCTGAAGTGCAAACACTAGGGACTCAAACAAATTATGCAGACCAGCAGATAACAGCAAGCAACTTGCATACTACCACTCTAGAAAATACAGTACTGCAGTTAGCGGAGTCAAATCAACAGTTACTGGAAAAATTGGAAGACTTGGAAAGCCACTCCTGTCAGAATAATTTATGGCTATACAGTATTCCAGAGGGGGTAGAAGGCCAGCAAATGATTCCCTTCATCCAAAGATTCCTCAGACAGGCTTTAAACCTGCCAGCAGACTATAAGTTGGACATCCAGTGTGCTCACAGAGCATTACATCCGAAACCTGTGGACCCAACAGCCCATCTGCATTCAGTAGTAAAATTATTCCTTAAATACTCTGTCAAGCGAGATATTCTAAATAGAGCCTGGCAACAAAAAACTCTCAAATATAATTCCAATACAGTTTACATGGATAACAACTACCCCCCCCCCCAGCATCATGACCCGACACCGAGAATACATACCTCTTCTGAAAGTATTAAGAGCCTACCAGTTGCATTTTAGAATGCCCTATCTAGTCCGATTAGTCATGCAGTTCCCTGATGGGCAGCAAGCCTTCAAAACTGCCACAGAGGCATCACAAGAACTCCAGTGAAGAGGAGTGTGTCCGGCAGATCAACCAGCAGTGACCACGATGCCACTTCCACCTCAAGAACATCACCAGTGGAAATGGAAAATGGTCACATCCAAAGCGGGTCAGAGCAGAAAAACCCAGCCCACACTACAGAAACTGATAGACTAAAAGTGGAGGGGATGACAGCCAGCACAAAGAAAAGCAGACACAGATCCAATTGTGACAATGTTTCATAGAGACTGTTAACTGTACCCATGATGTAAGGACTTAAAGGGGAAAGGAAATGTGTGTTAATTGGCAGCTGTTTATAAATTTCTTATTCTCAGAAATTATATGCATTTCCCTAAATTATCCATATTTAACTGTACCTGAATAAAAAGTGACATGAAAAACTGTATTTTATATAGTTTTTTTATGGGAAGCACTCTGTTACAGTACACTTTATGAAACCAGTAATTTGGAGTTTTTACTATGTCACGGTTTGTGTACAGAATGCTAACTACGAGCTGTTGACCTACCAGAACTATGCTTAGAGTTCTGTGCACAAACTCTGACATAGTTAAAACTCCAAATCACTGGTTCCATGAAGAGAACTACCGTATAACAGAATGCTGCCCAAGAAAGCAAAATAATGGAAAATGCAATTTTTTGTATCACTTTTTGTTCAGGTACAGTTAAATATGGATAATTTAGGGGAATGCATATCATTTCTAAGAATAAGAACTTTATAAACAGCTGCCAGTTAGAAATGATTTCATGTCCTCTTTAAGCATACTTTAAAGGCTTAGTTATAGGTTGTCTTTTCCTGTTTATGGTAATCTACCCCAAAAATAAGAAATATAGATGGTTAGAACTGAAGATGGCAGGAGTTTGCAGGAAGACTCAGTTTAGATGGTTGGGGGGAAGGACCTGGCTCTCTACATGCAGCCTCCATGGCCAGCTCATTCAGACTGGTCTCTGATATAGAGTAATCCAGGATATGATCAACGGTAGCCCCTCCACTCCACTTGTTAGCAACAGAGACACATTCCCATGAAATCCCATACAGCAGATGGAAAAACAATGATACTGACTGGACGATGGTGGTGGGGGGGCCAGCATGCTGCTGCCTTGCACACTGAGACTCCTGCTTAGTACACAAAAGGGAAAGTCAGTGGTGAATGTGCTTGAGCCAGACAAGCGGAGCTCAAAGCTAATGAAAGGGGGCGGAGGTGCAGGACAAACAAAATACAAAATAACATGAGGTTCGTTGACTCAATGGAGATAAATTTCTAATTTAAACATGCAGGGCCATTGGGTTTGGACTAATGCCAGATGGCCGTGTGTGTGTGTGTGGGAGGGGGGACTTCTCCTTGACATCATGGTTACAATGAAGGGGGACATAGCTATCATCTTGCACTAAAAATGGGACTAATGCAAGCTCTACCACATGGGGACTTTAAATGAATATTGAAATCAGAGTTGTTATCTCAACGGAGTCAGAGTCACAGCCTGCTATTAACTAAAACCAGTCAGCCCTACAATCAAGAAGTCAAATTGGAGGAGATATCTTTTGGTCTCAGACCTCCAAAATAATTGAGTACAAATGGAGAGCAGGCATGGAAGGAAGCTAAAAGCCATAAAGGCATTAATCAGTCCTTTGACTAATTTGCAGAATAGGACTATGTGGGTCATAAGCTGACATAAGAGTTGTGTACTTAACTGAAGAGAGACCTAACTAGCCAAGAATTGCACTCTACTATCAGAATGATAAAGTAACTAGGAATGGAATGTCTAAGTTCCATTACCAGCTTATCAATACATGAACTTAATTATATTTTCCCATCTATATAGATTTGGAAGTATTCGAATGATACTGATCCTAGCAGCTAGAGGCTGAGGGGACAGAAATGTTCCAGTTTTGGATCTTATTATTCTGGAGACTGAGTGTGGATTCTTTTACACTGCAGTGTTCACAGTGAGCATCTTGGCTGGGTGGTGTTTTATGGATATGAACTCCAAAAAGGGAAGTCTCTCTGAGAAATTACAGACAACTTCTCTCCCCTTTGGGTGAGAACAAAATAACATCCTTAAAGCTCCACAACAAAACAGGGTTTGTTTATATATGGACCCCACCTTTGGAGGTCACAGTTTTATGGTTGTTTGATGTTAATGAGAAGCGCCAGATTATATCAGTCTGTAAGGTGCTCATAGTTGATGTTGCTATAGTTGCTGGTTCATACAGATAGTTAGACTTGTGGCTATTAGTTTTAACTGTTTATACTTTAAGGGCTGGATTAGATAGTGAACAAATTTGTAAGAATAAGCTTGGGGCACAGGGACAACGTATTAAGCTAATACAAAAATGCAGAACGGTAGGCATTAGCTTGAGATGTGTTAAAGAGAACATTGCAGAATGATTAAACCCGATGAAAAATTAATGGCAGACAAACAATATTTTAGGATAATTTCACATAATGCGAACAATCTAACCCATCCTATTAAAAGGACAAACGTGTTGTCTTATTTTAAAAAGCAAAAGCCTGGAATTCTCGTGTTACAGGAATCTCATTTATCCATTCATGAGCATAAGAAGGTTAAAAATTTAGATATAAAGACATAATTTACTCCTCATATCAGTCTGGAAGGCGAAGAAAAGTGGTTACATTAATATCTAGAAATTCCCCATTTGAACTCAAATTTATTAATCCAAAATGGCATAGAACAATACAGCAAAACATAGCCATAAAAAATCTATATGAGCACATATGGTAGGTAATGGTAAAGACACCAGAAATACAATATTTCTTAACTAACAATAAAAAAATGAATAACTAGGTAACATCAAAAAGGCAATAAATATACAAATGCATATAAGTGAATATCAAAGAAGAAAAAAAGTAAACCTTAACTAATATAACACAGAACATGTGGACCTGCCCTCCAAGACCTATTGTATCAAAACAGATTGAATCTATGACAGACTGCAATAAAAGGAAAGACAATCAACAGTCCCTAAAATAAGGAAAAAGATGAGACTAATGTTTAATTAGGTGTAGATATGCCAACAGTATCTAGGGAATAGGGAGTACATTAATAAAATACAGATACAAATTGGGTGGAGTGTCCACAAGAGGCTGTACCCACTGTCTCATTCAACAATGAAAGGGAATTCCAAAACTATGACATAGAAGTACTAGAAACAATAACTAACTAGTGTCAGTGTCTCCTAAGGTCCATAAACCGAGGCAACCTAAGTCTGAGAACAGCTGTTACACTCTCCATTACCTCAATCTTGGAGACCTTCCATTTCCACTGCTCCAGCATGGGGTCTGGAAAGACAGGCAGTTTATTGTCAGACACTTAAGGGCAGCCACCCTTAATATCTGACACAACTTAGTTGTGTTTGTCAAGCCCCGAAGGAGGTCTGAGATGCCCAAAACAAGATTGGTAAAGGTAAAAGGAATCTGTATATTAAACATCTATTGAAGGCAATCATGAACTGCTTGCCAAAAAGGGAGGATAACTGGGCAATTCCCGAAAATAAGAAAATATGTGCCCGTTCCCCCACATTGCTTCCAACAAACATCAGAGTGAGTGGGGCCGACATGTTTCATAATCCAGTTAAATTCTCACCACGTGGGTGAAGCTGCCATCACCCACCACTTCGTAACCAACATTCCCAATCTTGTTGAATGATAGAGAAGCCCATCTCCCTTTCCCAATTAACACAAATTAGCTCCACAGGGGAAGGGTCCATTTGGGTCAATAATTTGTAAAGACCCGAAACTGGTAGAAATTCGGCACTCAAAGTGACTAGCCAATAAAAGTGTTCTTCCAGATCAGACATGGGTCATCTTATTTGGGATATTTGTGATTACAGCATAATATAATGCTGAGTTTGAAGAAAATGGTAGTGATCTTCTCAACGGAGCTCGTATTTATGCTGCAGGTCCTGGAATGACAGGCAGTGGTCTCCAACAGCCAACTGTGCAACTCTGGTAAGCCCACGGGCTTCCTAGTACTTAAAACCCATATCTAACAGAGGACAGATGAAATTGGTATGGTGACTGATAAGCATTAAGGGACCTAAAGTGTTTGGAGTACCTGTCAACTGTGCAGCTTCAGTAAAATTCTGACTGTGTGTGTGTAGTCCACAGGTTGGGAAATGTCCAGGAAATATGATGGGGGAGAACAGCCGTAGGGATGGTCCATGATGTTAAATTTGGGCAGACTGCTTCCTCTATCAAATACCAACCTGCCTCCAGATGTTGCTTAGTTCAGGTTCTAAGAAAAGCTCCCTGGGCTGCAAAGTAGTCCTTGGAAAAGCACAGAATTCACTGGGAAATTCCCCAACCACATGAATTTAAGCATTTCTCTCTGCAAGTCAGTCCAACATGTGTTGGGGAGCAGGATGGGGAGGGTCTGAAACAGAAAAAAGTAAATGGGGAAGCACGTTCATTTTCATGGTTTGGATATGGCCATATAAAGTTAAGGGGAGTAGTTTCCATCTAGTAAAGTCTTGTTTAATTGAATTAAACAAAGGGAGATAATTATTCAGAAATAGATGAGTGGTGTCAGATGAGATGGTGATGCTCAGATAGAGAAAGCTGTTCCGGGGGAGGGAGGGCCAAGAAAAAGGGAAGTAGCTCCCAAAACCCGGGGGGGGGGCAGGAGACCCACTGAGCACCAGGGCTTCTGATTTAGTTAGATTCCTCTTATAACCTGCTAGAGAACCAAAGTGATCTAAAATATCTAATAACAGAGGGAGGGAAGACAACAGATCTCCCAGAAAAAATAGGGTATCGTCGGTGCACAGTGAGATCTTCTGCTACTGGCCTCCTGCAATAACACCTTTAACTTGTGGATGTTGATGAATATTTACCACTAGGATCTCAAGACTAACTGCAAACAATAACGGGGATGGGGGTACCCCTGCAGTGTCCCCCTTCCCAGTGGAAAACACCCAGAGAGATAGCCATTGACCTGCACCATGGTCTCCAGGCCATCATAGAGGGCAGAAATAGCATTCACAAAGTGTTCTCCTAAATTAAATTTATTTAATGTTTGTAGTAAAAAAAGCCAATCAAGCCTGTTGAAGGCCTTCTCCGCATCCATGCTACTGGCGAGCTGGAAGGCCTTCTTGTTCTTTTGGGCTGTGATAACACTGAGGAAATAGTGGATATTGTCTGTAGAAATCTGCCCTTGATAAACCCAGTTTGATCGAGATGAATCAAATTAGAAATGTAAATCTGTAGCCTATCCACCAGAATACCAGTGAAAATTTTTAGGTCAGTGGTTAACGAAGAGATTAGGTGAAAAAGAATTACATTCCACAGAGTCCTTCCCTGGCTTTAACAAAACTGAAATCTGGGCCTGTTTCCAGGAGGGGGTACCGCTCTTGATGAAAACCTAATGGTCGAGGCGCAGAGGCATCTGGTGTTGGAGCATTTGCCTGACTCCACTTTACTTTTTGTAACAACATTAAATCACCAAATTTTTGCAGAACTCACTGCATTTCTTCAATTCATGGTGTGCGTCTCTCTCTGACTTTAACTTTACATTTGGTAATACCATGCCTTCTCACAGGATAGCACTGGCCACATCCATTAATAAAGGTACACACTCAACCCTAAACATTTTTAAAAACTCAGCATGGTACCTGTCTGGTCCAGGCACTTAAGCATTTTTTAGGTGCCAGATCTTACCTAAAATCTCTTGCTCAGTGATAGGTGCACATCCACATCATAAAGTGGGGTAATGGTATATGAGCCAAGCAGGTCTGTGTATCTGTCATATGGGTAGGACCAGTTTTTGCATGATGCAGGTCAGAATAAAATTTTGCAGAAGCTTGTTGTATAGCATCTGGGGTAGTAAATATCATCCCAGGCCCCTCCCTCTAATTTTTAAGACTGCCCTGGAGGCTGCTTCCTTCCGCAGCTAGGCCACCAGGAGTCTACTGGCCCGGTAACAATTTTCATAAAACCATTGTCTAGAGTAGCCTAATGCTCCATCAGTTTTATCCTCAAGCAGGTGGGACAGAGCTGTACGCTTTTCTTTTAACTGAGTATTAACTTGCTCATTAAGGGTAATTTTGTGTTGAAATGCCAAATCAGCAATTTGCTTTTCATGGGATAGTTGCTGCTGCAATTTTTCTTGTTTAATTTTAGAGGTAAATGAAATGATTTTCCCTTGCACATGGTCACAAATTACTGGCATCAATAAATTTAGAATATGGATCAGCATAGCCCCAGTCACCCTCATGCCAAAACTGGGATCCCTAAGTTATTTTCCTTAAAAGTTGCAAATCATTTTACAACCCTAAATTCTCTGGGGGTAGGCTGTGAGTTCAGGAGATGACATCATCAGCATTTCCTCACTGAAACAGGCTTTTTTGAAAAGGTAGTGAAATCAGGGTTACAAAATAGCCCATAACTTTAAAATGAAGTAACACAGAAACCTAATGTTTGGTATGAGATTTATTGGGGGTATGCTTATTCTAATTCTATAATGTAGCACTTTTGACCAGAGTCCCTCTTTAATGTTTACATGTTGCTGTTAATGGCAAAATTATTACACTTTTGTATGACATCAAATACAGCACATTTCATTAAATCAAATAGCACATCGAATATCTGAGCTGCTCAATACATTAATTATAGCACGATGCTTTTTGTTAAGATAGAGCTCAAGATTACTCAGTTACTTTCGCAACCAGAAATAAAGTAAGAAAGAAAGTGAAAAGAAACACAAAAAAGGAAGGGGGAGGAATAAGGGGGTGGAAAGGGTAAGGGACTAGAGAGCTGAAGTACCTTTTTCACATAGAAATATACTTACAACCAACAGAAAAGGGAACATTGTCAGGATATCGACGGGCATAGTGCCTCTACTATGGCCTACAAAAGAATATACAAATAAGTCAAAACTATTTCATAAAAATATTGAGTCAAATAATATTACATAAATTCATAGTTACACTATCAATTCAATTTCATTAAAGTGTAACAATGCATGGCTTAACAGAGAAACAGCTCACCAGGTTTCAAAATTATATTTCTAATTAGTAAAATTTCAGACCATAATTGTCTATTTTAATCAAGTAAATAGGGCTTCAGGTCCCAATGTTCATTCAGACCATATGGTCTCACACTATTCAAAGTGAAGATCCCAAAATGTTCTCTCTTAGATAGGTGGTTTGGTCTGTTGCCATCTTTTTTCATTGGTGATATGTGTTCCAATCCTAAAAATTTCAGACTGGAAGGATCACTGTTATGGTGTATCTGAAAATGGACCCCAACTGGGATATCCTGTCTTGCATTTCTAATCGATCTAACATGCTGCTGTATCCTGAGCTTCAGGGATCCAGTGGTACAGCCCACACCAAAGTGCGTAAACAACAAATTATGTATCACAGGTAATAGTCTCTTTAATCTGAAGCTTATAATCATATGTTGGGTGTTGGAAAATCCTTTGCTGTGCTGCAAAATCGCAGATACAGCATCTCTGACACTTAAAAAATTCCCCAATCTTTTTGGTAGCCAGTTATTGTGAGAGGGTTCTGATTGTTTAGGACACAATCTGCTGTGAACCAATTTGTCCTTTAGATTGGCAGCTTTCCTAAATGTAATTCTTGGATTAGATCCAACTGCTTTATGAACTAAATCATCATTTCTAAGAATATCCCAGGTCTTAAATATTACATTTCCTATTCTGCCTGCCAAATTGTTGTATTCCATTATAAAGGTCACAGCATTCTTGATCTCCTTATCTTCATTGGTCTCTTGTGTCCCCCGATGAGTTCTTCTCTATTCCTATTTTGAGCCCTGTTTCTAGCTTCTTTTAAAAGTTCCAATCTGTAACCCCTTTCCAAAAATTTAATCTCAAGTTCATCAGCCTGTCTTTCAAAATTTTCCAAGTTTGAACAGTTGCGTCTTCAGCGTAACATCTGACTATATGGGATGGAAGATTTTAATCTCTCAGGGTGTGCACTCTCAGCCCTCAGAACACTATTAGTAGCTGCATTTTTTCTAAAACAGCTGGTTTGGACTGTATCCCCCACATTAATTTCCAAAACCAAATCCAAAATTTCAGTTCTCTTTTTCTCTATTTTATGTGTGAATCTAAGGTTTAAATCGCTGTTATTTAGCCATTTCATAAATTCCCCAATTATGGAACAGTCCCCCCTCCCACACACACACACACACACACACACACACACACACACACACACACACACAAAGACAGTCATCAGTGTACCTGTACCAAATTTTAATGTGGCCAAAAAAGAGGTTACTTAAATTGTTTAAAATACTGAGTAACTCCCATCTCCCTAGGAATAAACTAGCATAGCTTGGTGCCATGCTGGCACCCATTGCTGCACCTCATTTCTGTAGGAAGTACTTATTATTAAACTCAAAGAAGTTATTTTTTAAGATGAACTCCAGGGCATCATACAGAAAATCTGTTGGCAGTGAGGCAGCATTCTCCAAAAAACATCTACAGGCTTCTAGGCCCTGGTGATGTTGAATATAGGTATAAAGGGACTCCACATCTATGGTGATTCAAGTACAGTGGAGCCCACTTAAGTGCACATCCACTTAAATGCACATTTATTCCATATTCTGATTTTTTCCTATTCATCCAATGTTAAATGTACCTCTTAAGTGCACTACGTGTAAATGAACAAATCGTTAAATGCACATTTTTGTTTTACTTTTCCTATTGATTTTCAGTCCAACCCAGGTTTTAAGTGCACATTTTGCACAGTGCCACCTTTAATAGTCCACCTTAACATCTTAACTGCAGCCATGGTGCTGTCTAGCATGGCCACAGTAAGAAATTCATTTTGTCAAAATAAAAGACTGAGTTTAGTCTTCTGTTTAATTTTGAATCCTACACTGAAACACACAAAGCAAAAGATTACTAATTTTTTTAAAGTAGTACTGTGTTGTAGGAGAGTACAGTAATGTCATTTTAACTTGAGCGCCTGGTATTTAATAAAACACATTACAGAAACAGTGAAATGTGCCTAGAAGTGATTTTCTGGTTAAATGCACAGCCCGCTTAAGTGCACAAAAAACATTTATCCCAAGCGTTTGCACTTAAGAGGGCTCCACTGTATATTCATCTTGCCAGACACAATTCTGAAATTTTCTCAACACATCACTTGTGTCTTTAAGATATGTTGGTAATTTAGTTCAACACTGTTGTAAATAATAATCCACAAAGTGACACAGAGTCTCAGTAAGGGAGCCGTTTCCAGACACGATAGGGCATCCTGGCAGTTTCTCTATGTCCTTATGGATTTTCAGTAAAACACAGAACCGAGGAACTATAGGATGTTGTCTGCAAATATTTTTAGTCTCATCCTAAGAAATGTTGTGACTGGAAACGGCTGCCACAAGCAAATTATGCAATTTTTATTTAATACTATGCATAGGGTTGCGTTGTAATTTTTCATAATTATTTACATATTTCAACAAGTCTTCAGCCATAGAAATGTGTTGTTCCCTTTTCATAGCAACAATGTTGCCCCCCTTGTCAGATGGTTTAATAACCAGCTCAACATTGTCAATAAGTTCTTTAATAGCATTGTTCTCATTAATAGATATGTTACATGATCTTTGATGGCCGGGTAAACCCAGAATCTCATTAACCTGTTTAGTTACAGTTCTTTCAAAATGTCGATAATGAGGCATTAATGACATTAGGATAAAAGCAGGTTTCCCTCTAAAGAGGGTTTTTTAGCAATATGAAACAGAGTTTCCCCTGTGAAGTTAGTTTCTGCAGCATCCAAAAGATCCCTCAAACTGTCTTCATAAATAGAATCCAAATTGAATGCCCCTGGTAAATCCTTGGAAGTGGTAAGCTCTAAAACTGAGGCTGCACCAATATCAGTGTCAGTGTCAGAAAAGTAGTTTTCAGCAGAGAGCCCCATATTGTCTATCCCCCAATTTTTATTCTCAAAACAGATTTTTAACCTCAGTTTTCTGAAGAACTTTCTTTTTTTTGTAGTTAAATTGTTTATTAGCACCTTTTAACATATATACAGGTATTACAATCATATTTCAAGTTAGGTCTTCAAATATATGGTAATACAATGTGTACAATATGGAAAAATAATTGCTAGTAGACCACATAGTTCTATCAAAAAAGAAAGCATACATTACATAACTTGCAACAGATTTTCAGTAGAACATTCTATTTCAGTGTATTTAGGTACATGTATGAGTAAGATGCCTTGTACTGTAATCAAGAAAAGAAAAATGAAACTAGACTGAAACCTAGCCTACATATAACTGTAACAAACAAAAGCTGCATGTAAGACCTATATGGATAAATGAAAGTAGGGATTCTGTTAATGTTTTACTTATGTGTTTGAAGGTATTTCATACAGTCCTGCCAACAAAGATTATATTCATTCATTCGGTCCTGTGCCAAGTAAGAGAGCCTTTCCAAGGAAGCTGTATGGGTTAAGCTGTTCAAAATGTCAGTCAGGGTTGGTATTAACTGAGTTTTCCAACGCATTAAGATTAATCTTTTAACTTGCATGAATAAAATATATAACCATCTGTGTTGGTATTTGGATAGTTTTATATCTTTATTTATAATACCTAATAAGAAGTAATTAAGTTCAAATGGAATAGGGTGGCTGATAATGTTTGAAGCTAAATGGTGAATCAGTTGCCATAGTTTGGAAATTGGTTTACATAACCAAAGTATATGTAAAAAGTCCCCACTGGGTGAGTTACAACGCCAACAATTATTATGAGGAAATAGGCCCATTTTATGTAGAGTTGTTGGGGTTCTATACCAGATATGAAGGATTTTACATTGGATAAGTCTACTGCGTACATCTTTAAAGGTATTATGGCAGAATCTCCAGCACTCGTCCCATTGAGAATCTGTTATTTTATCCTTTAAGATAGTATTCCATTTGTTTATGGCTGCAAGGGATTGATTAGGTAGGCGGTCCCATAATAGTTTAGAAATTTTGCTGACTAAACCAGATGTGGTTTTGGTCCATATATTAATATATGTAGAGGCCAATTCAGACCCATTAATTTGTTGTATGATAGGGAAGGTAGCCGAGTGAACTTGTAGGTATTTTCAGAATTCCTGTTTAGGAATAGTCCATTTTACTTGTAGGTTGCTAAAGGAGTTTAATGTATTGCCATTCTCGGTTGAGATATCTTCTAGGAAAAATATGTTCCTTTACAGCCAAGTACTACAAAATAATGGTTTGCATTCTAAAGAAATGTTTGGGTTTCCCCAAATAGGGATATATGGTTTAGGAGTCAGAGTGATTTTAAGCCATTTATGCATTTTAAACCAGTAATTAATAGATGCAGCAATTGTGGGATATTTCTTCACGTTTGAGGTTGAGGGTAAGTATATGAAACTAGTAGGGACATGCCCCGTGGTTAGAGAGGCTTCCATATCTAACCATAATGGGGTGTTATGCTCAGGTTTGGAAAACCATTTAACAGTTTGTGAGGCTCTAAATGACCATAGATATGCCAAAAACCATGGTAAACCGAACCCACCCTTTGGCGAGTGAGAACATAATTTAATGCGATTGAACCTTGGGATATGGCCTTCCCAAATAAAGTCACCTATAACTTTGTCGAGTTTTATCGGTTGTGCTTTGGGTCTTTTGCTTTCCTCAGATTGCCTCATTTCTCTAAAAACGTCCCCGACGTCCTCTGCCACGTCCTGCACCGTTATTTTCATTCAAATTATTTCCCTCAGCTTCTGTATTGTCTCATTCCGAGTTATCTCCAGCTATATCTATATTATGGGCCCTTTGTTCTTTAGTGCTTCTACTTCCTGATCCCACAGTATCTCTGCTGAAATGGACCCGACTCCTGCTTCTTCCTCTCCCTCTGCTTTGTGATCGATTTTTTGTCCACTTCAAAATATGCCCCTTCTGATAATCCTCGTCATCTCTCTTTAATTTATTTTGTTTTCTAGTAATAATTTCCTTCTCATGTTTAGTTAAGGCTGCATTTAATTTGGTTTCACATATCTTAAAAGCTGCATTCCCTTTAAGATTTTCAACCGCAGTCCGTGCTTCCTCTAATTCCATCTCATAGTATCATAGTAAAAGCCAGCAGAATAGGCCCCATGGTCTATCGTGTCTGCTCAGAAGCTAGCCCCGTACTGGGAGCTCACTCATCCACCCCCCAGCCCCAGAGGTGGCCGTCCCTGGCCTCAGCTTCCCCCTGTACCTGTCCCAACTCTTCTTGAATCCTTCCACTGTGGTCGCTTCCACCAGACTCCTGGGCAATGTGTTCCATGGTTCAACCACCCTCTCTGTGAAGAAGTGTCTCCTGTGCTCCCACCTGTACTTCCCCCCTTCCAGCTTCCAGTCATGCCCCCTGGTAGTTTCCCCCGTTCTTAAGTCTGAACACTTCCCTGGCTCCACTCTTATTTATTCCCTTTACATACCTGAAAGTCTCTATCATGTCCCCTCTGCCCCTCCTCTCCTCCAATGCGTACAGATTGAATTCATCCAGTCTCTCCTCATAGGTCCTACCCTCCATACTCTGAATTATCCTGGTCACCCTCCTCTGGATCCTCTCCAGCAGCGCTATGTCCCTCTTAAGATAGGGGCTCCAGAACTGCACACAGTACTCAAGATGCGGCCTAACCAAGGCATTATACAAAGGGAGGGTCATCTCCCTCCTCCTGGAGGTAATCTCCCTGGTTATGCAGCCCAGTATCCTGTTTGCTTTTGCTGCAGCTCTTCAACAATTCTCTGTGTCATTCATTTTGCTGTCCACCACTATCCATAAGTCCCTCTCACCCGATGTGACTTGCAGTGTGGTCCCCCTCAGGGTGAGTGCATGTCCCAGGTTTCCAACCCCAAGATGCAGCACCCTACATTTCCCTGCATTGAACTTCAACCCCCACTTCCTTGCCCACCCCCCCAGGGTATCCAGATCCCCCTGCAGGGCCTCTCTCCCCTCCTGCCCATCTGCCAGTGCTTCCAGTTGTGAGTCATCCGAAAAGAGACTCAACCTACTCCTAACACCCCACCCTATGTCTGAGACATAGGAATTGAACAGGAGTGGCCCCAGGACCGAAACCTGGGGGACCCCACTGATGACCCTTCTGGGGGAGAAGACTATCCCTCCAACCACCACTCACTGTATTTGCCCTGTAAGCCAATTTTCCACCCACCTGAGCAACTGCCCCCCCCCAGCTTTGTTAGTAGGCCGTTGTGGGGTACCGAATCAAACACTTTACTGAAATCCAGATTGAGGACGTCCACCGGCCTATGTCAGTCCAGGGCACCCATCACCCAGTCATAAAACTCCACTAGGTTAGTCTGGCACAACCTCCCTGGAACAAAACCATACTGCCTGTCATCCAGGTGCCCCAACCTTTCCAGCTGTTCCCTCAGCCTCTCCTTGATAATGCCCTCCATAACCTTGCCTATCACAGATGTTAGACTAACGGGCCTATAATTCCCCATCTCCTCTCTGGACCCCCTTGTGAATAGGCACCACATGAGCCACCTTCCAATCTTGAGGCACCCACCCTCTGTTCAGGGAGATGTTGAAGAGTGAAGCCAGTGGAGCTGCCAGCACATCCGCCAGTTCCTTCAGCACCCTTGGATGCAGCCCATCTGGCCCTGGTACCTTCTCAGTCTTTAGTGACCGGAAGGCCTCTCTCACCCTATCCACTGTGATTTTGCCCTCCCATTCCCCTTCCTCATGCATCCTCTCCACCCCTTCTAGATATGACCCATCCCCTGACCTAGTCTTATCCAGTCCTTCAGTCTCCAACTGACCTCCTGGTTCAGTGGGTTCCTCTACCCTCCCATCGGGTTGGAAAGATCCCCCATCTCCCCCCGGTAAACACAGAGGCAAAGTACTCATTTAGCATCTCTGCTTGTTCCCCAGCTTCCTGCGCCCATCCCCGCCCCAGTTCTAATCCTGCTGATCTGTGCCCTCACTTTTCTTTTCTCCCCTATGTATCTATAGAACCCCTTCCCCTACCTCCCCCCATGGATATCCCTGGCCAGGTTGAGCTCCTTCTTCACCTTGGCTCCCCTTACCACCCTGGTGACCCTCTTAGCCAGAAAATCATACTCTCCCCTCTCCCTAGCTCCCCTTGAGTGCTTTAGGCATGTATAGGCAGCCTTTTTCTCCCTCACCACCTCCTGCGCCTTCTGGGTCCACCAACACAGCTTACTGGCCCTACATTGCTTGAGCCTTACCTTTGCGCAGGCCCTTGAAGCTTCCTGCACCCCCCTTCTTAATGGTCTCCCACAACTTACCAGCATCCATGTCTGACCTTATCTCATCCAAACACCCTTTAAGAATCCTTCCCATGCCCTCAAAGTCTGACCCCCTGAAATCAATTACTTTTGTGTTAGTGCACATCTCCTCTCCCCCTAGGAACAAAAGAAGCCAGACCGTGGCATGGTCACTGCCTGCCAATGGGCTGCTCACCTCCAGGCCCCTTATCTGGTCACTATCTGCTAGTACAATGTCCAGGATCTGATCCTGCCTAGTAGGCTCCCTCACATGCTGGACTAGGAAGGCATCCTGGAAGACATCCATCAACCTCTGTGCCCTGGGCACCAAGAATGTCATAGTGCCCCAGTCTGCCCTTGGCATGTTCAGGTCGCCCATGATCACCACTCTGCCCTTTCCAAGGCCACAGTGACCCCTGATGTCCTCAGCCAGATCATCTTCCAGTTCTGATTCCATTGCGGGGGGTCTGTACACCACCCCTATTTTTGATCTTTTACCCCCCTTGTTTTCTATGGTTACCCAAATTGCCTCCACATCTCCTTCTGTCTCCTCAATTCCACCAACTACTATGTCATTTTTGACTATCAATGCCACACACACCCCTTCCCAACCCCCTATCCTTCCTAAACATTGTGTATCCCTCTAAATTTAGATCCCAATCATGCCTCTGGGTGGCCCATGTCTCAGTAATTGCCGCCAAGTCTGCTGCACCCTCAACTAGCATTGCCTGGAGCTCTGGCATTTTATTGACCATGCTCCTGGCATTGATCAGGACCATTCTCCACCTGACCCCTTCTCCAGTCTTCTCAGCCCAGCACAATCTCCCGTCTCTCGTTCCCCCTGATCTTTTAACTCTACCCACAGCCCGCTTTGCATGATCTAGTCCTGAATCCTCAAGCTTCCTCACTGGGGCTTTCAGTCTTTATATCCGTCCCCCCTTTACAAGTTTAAATCCCACCTATCACCAATGAATCCAAAAAGTTTTAGTTGAAGGATCTCCTTCCCCTTCAGGTTGAGGTACAGCCTATCCCTGGCATATAGCCCACTGTCTTCCCATGTATCACCCCAGTCCCCCATCAATCCATACCCTTCTGAATTGCACCACTCCCTGAGCCACTGGTTAACTCACCTAAGTTTTTGCTTATTTTCCCCGCTTGCCCTCGGTACTGGCAGTATCTCAGAAAAGGAGATTGAGCATCCTATAGAGTGGCAAACCCTGGCCAATTCCCTGAATCTTGCCTGTATCTCCAGTTCACTGTTCCCTTCTAAATAGTTTGTTCCCAGGTGAACTAGAAAGTCTAGGGATCCTCCGCATTCCCTTACCATTGAGTATAGCTGGAATTTGGCCTTATGTACTGATAGGCCTGGGACACATTTAACCTTGACTGGGCTGCCTTTTCCCTCCCCAACCCCCTCCCACTGGATACCTCTAATCATGGAGTCACCCAGCAAAAGCACCTTCACCTCTTCCCCCAAGTTACTAGCTCATTTGTGCCCTTCCATACTCCTTCTGTCTACATCTCCTGGCTTGCTCCTTGCACCCCCCCACAGCCTGGGTGTCTCTATTTTGTGCATGCCCTTCCAAGCTCCCTCATCTGCCTATGTCTTCCAGTTTTCTCCTCTCACCCCCTGCAACTTGGGGGTCATAGGTCTGCATGTGCCCTTCCAGACTCTTTCTCCTGACTATGGCCCCCTGCTTGCTCCTCACCCCTCCCACAGCCTGGGCATCACTAGTTTGATTGTGCCCTTCTAGACTCCCTCTTCTGTCTCCCTCTCCCAGCTTGCTCCTTGCACCCCTCACAGCCTGAATATCACTAGTCACCCCCCTTAACTCTTCCCCAGTTGGTCTGTTGCCATTGACTTCTCCACCAAGGCCTCCTATTCCTGCTTTCCTTCTCCCCTCCCTTCCCCCTCAGGTTCTGCAGTAATGGACCCTTGTGCCCTAGTGCTCTCTACACCCCCCTTCTTCTGGAAATTCCAGTCTCAGAGCTGGCCTACCCAGAGTGCTCCCCTCCTCACCCCCCTCCTTGCCCACTTTTCCTTTCCTCAACTCTGCCCTGTCCTGGGTCCTGGCCTCATTCACCCTGACTCTGTTCTGTGAGTCCCCCTCTGCCTTACCTCCCTTAGACCTGGGTTCCTGCCCCCTACCTGCCCATATGTTGCCCTGGTCTCACATTCCCCATGCCCCCCTCCTTTAAATCAGGCCCCCCTCCTATCCCCTGCCCCCCTCCAACACCTGACCAATCCCTCCCAATCATCCTGCACCCCCTGCCCAACAGCCTCTTCCATCTCATCATCTGGGTACAGCAGGGTGAGCAATTATAAGTGTGATGCCTGACCCAAGCTTGCCTACTCCTGTCCCCTCCTCCTCCCCTTCCTTGGCTGTCTCTGGGCTGCCCCTCCTTTGGAGTGAAGACTGCCACTGGTATTTTCATGTCTCTCCCCCTGGAGCGACCATGTGGTCCTAGTCCTTTCATCCCACCCCATACCCTGGTGTATGCCATTTTGTCCTCGCCTATCATCATATGGTTTCTGCCCCTTCCCTCCAACCCCCCCTCCCACCCTCCAACTGCTTCCTGATCCCTTGACCTCCCGCCTGAGGCCTGCCAACTGGTAACACACTGGGCATCCCCCAAACCTCCACGCCCAATTCAATATTATGGCTGCCCCACAACCTGTACACCTAATCACCCTCCCAAAGATACCAGCTTTTGCATCATTTGATCCCATCCTCACTGTTAGGTGTGGGCAATATGGGCCCCCTTCAGCAATAAAAGTACCCTCCAATCCATATACACTCAATCAATCTAACCTTTTCCCAGCAGTAGCCAGCATATGCCCGTGCAATCGATACAAACAGTACCCAAGATGCAGTAGCCAGCACTACCCAAGCATCACCCTAATAGGATTAGGATGTTGCAAGGCCTTATGGGACTTACCCAATAAATATAGGGTGTAAGCCTTAGGGTGGGTGGGTTGCAGGGTGGGTGGGTGGGAGACACCACAGGCTGTGTCAAAACACAATCAGCCAAGGAGTCCTCTGGTAGTGACACCTCACATAATCACCAATTTGTCTGCTAGAATCCCTTACACTTGCCCAAACTAAATGTAAAAGCACAATAAATGGCAGTAAAGACCAGCCCTCAAATACAATTACAAACACACAGAAATACCAGATAAGAAAATCTTTCAGATCTACCGATTGTGCTTATAATTAATCATTCTCATACCTGAGAATTAATTCAGTGAATGCTTTTGAACACAGACACGCTGCTTCAGTCCAAAGTTCTTTGTAAGGAAAATCTTCCAAACCACTGGATGGAACAATGTTTATGTGTAGCCCCCTTGGTGCCTGCTCCTTGTCTAAATATTCCTCTAAGTTGATGAATGTATACGTAAGTTCAATTTCTTTTTGTAACAGTCTCTCCAATTTCAAAAAAGCTGATTTGCAATCATTATATGGTTCAGCTCCCTCCAAACCCACTAATCTCTCCCTGGTCCATCGCTTACGGTCTGCTACATTATCCAGTCACTCCCACCTACAACTTCCCTCATTAGAATCCCTTACTCTGTCTTCACTCATGTCCTTCTTTGCAAAGATTTGCAATGAATTCAAGAAATAAAAGTACAATGGTGAAAATCTTCAATGGAGTTAACGGGTAAATGTAGAAAAACAGTGGGTCAGTCGCTGATAAATATGGCAAGCCACAATCCAAACCCTTGATGTTCAGAGAACACACCCAGTTCTGCAGTGTAAAGGCAAAACAGTACATGATTCCAAATGAACACTGCGAGCCAGGAACAAGGGCGATGCATACAAAATAGGTTGCCAAACCTGAAATAGCTAGTCCCAAAAGAATGTGGAACCCATGAAGGATTGAATATCCAGACTGGTATAGATAATAATTCCAGAAATTTTTATTTTATAGCAGAAATTGCTTTCCATTGTTAGATAAAGACCCACTGGCCACTAAAGCCCAGCGCTTCGGGTCCAAACTGACCCTACATCAGGGAGTGTGGCAGTTTGAAGCAACCACAGCCATTTTATACACAATAATTAAGTAATCAATTGGTAACAGGTGAAAACTGTCATCACAGTGAAGTACACTCTCATGATACCAAGCACCAACCTTTATCAACATATGAAAAATAAAAAGTAGAAAAGATGAGATAAAGTAGCAGACCTTAATGTTTACATGTTGCTGTCAATGACAAAATTATTATACTTTTGTATGACATCATATACAGCACGTTTCATTAAATCAAATAGCATATCGAACATCTGAGCTGTCAATACATTAATTATAGCACAATGCTTTTTATTAAGATAGTGCTCAAGATTACTCAGTTACTTTTGCAAATGAAATTGAACTTACATATGCAATCATCACCTTAGAGGAATATTTAGACAAGAAGCAGGCACCAAGGGGGCTATGCATAAACATTGTTCCATCCAGTGGTTTGAAAGATTTTCCTTACAAAAAACTTTGGACTGAAGCAGCGTGTCTGTGTTCAAAAACATTCAATGAATTAATTCTCAGGTATGAGAATAACAGATTACAAGCACTAGAGATGGAATTACAGGAAGCACGGACTGCAGTTGGAAATCTTAAAGGGAACGCAGCCTTTAAGACATGTGAAACCAAATTAAATGCAGCCTTAACTAAACACAAGAAGGAAATTTTTACTAGAAAACAAAATAAATTAAAGAGAGATGACAAGGATTATCAGAAGAGGCATATTTTGAAGTGACCAAACAATCGATCACAAAGCAGAGGGAGAGAAAGAAGTAGGAGTCAAGTCCATTTCAACAGAGATACTATGGGATCAGGAAGCAGAAGCACTAAAGAACAAAGGCCCCATAATACGGATACAGCAGGAGATAACTCGGAACAAGATGACACAGAAGCTGAGGGAAATAATTTGAATGAAAATAATGGCACAGGACGTGGCAGAGGACATTGGAGATGTTTTTTAGAGAAATGAGGCAATTTGAGGAAAGCACCAGACCCAAAGCACAACCACGAAAGAGAAGAACACAAAGGGGAGATGAGGAGGAAGGAAAAAGAGCACTGTGATCAGGCAAACAGACAACCTACAGATAATTAATTTATCTGATACCCCCCTGACTGAACCCCAGATTAATATATTACGGAAGAGCTTATCTTTTATACCCACACCCTCTATTAATAAATTTCAAATAGCAGTAGACCTCAGAAAGTTATTCAGAAAACTGAGGTTAAAAATCTGTTTTGAGAATAAATATTGGGGGATAGACAATATGGGGCTCTCTGCTGAAAACTACTTTTCTAACACTGACACTGATATTGGTGCAGCCTCAGCTTTGGATCTTAACACTTCCAAGGATTTATCAGGAGCGTCTAATTTGGATTCTATTCATGAAGGCAGTTTGAGGGATCTTTTGGAACCTGCAGAAACTAACTTCACTGGGGAAACTTTGTTTCATATTACTAAAAACCCTCTTTAGAGGGAAATCTACTTTTTGTCCTAATGTCATTAATGCCTCATTATTGACCTTTGAAAGAACTGTTACCAAACAGGTTAATGAGATTCGGGGTTCACCCAGTCATCAAAGATCATGTAACATACCTATTAAGGAGAAAAATGCTATTAAAGAACTTATTGACAACATTGAGTTGGTTATTAAACCATCTGACAAGGGGGGCAACATTGTTGTTATGAAAAGGGAACAATACATTTCTATGGCTGAAGACTATTTGAAAGATGTAAATAATTATGAAAAATTACAAGGCAACCCTATGCATAGTATTAATTAAAAAAATGCATAATTTGCTTGTGGCAGCTGTTTCCAGACACATTTCTGAAGATGAGTATAAATATATTTGGAGACAACATCCTATAGTTCCTGGGTTTTATGCTTTACCAAAAATCTATAAGGACATGGAGAAACCACCAGGATGCCCTATCGTGTCTGGAAACGGCTCCCCTACTGAGAATCTGGGTCACTTTGTGGATTATTATTTACAACAATGTGTAACTAAATTACCAATATATCTTAAAGACACAAGTGATGTGTTGAGAAAATGTAAGAATTTTGGCAAGATGAATATACTTGGATCACCATAGATGTGGAGTCCCTTTATACCTGTATTCAACATCACCAGGGCCTAGAAGCCTGTAGATGTTTTTTGGAGAATGCTGCCTTGCTGCCAACAGATTTTCTGTATGATGCCCTGGAGTTCATCTTAAAAAATAACTTCTTTGAGTTTAATAGTGAGTACTTCCTACAGAAACGAGGTACAGCAATGGATGCCAGCATGGCACCAAGCTATGCTGGTTTATTCCTAGGGAGATGGGAGTTACTCAGTATTTTAAACAATTTAAGTAACCTCTTTTTTGGCCACAGTAAAATGTGGTACAGGTACACTAATGACTGTCTTTGTGTGTGGGAGGAGGACTGTTCCATAATTGGAGAATTTATGAAATGGCTAAAAAACAACAAATTAAACCTTAGATTCACACATAAAATAGAAAAAAAGAGAACTGAATTTCTGGATTTAGTTTTGGAAGCCAATGTGGGGGATACAGTCCAAACAAGCTGTTTTAGAAAAAATACAGCTACTAATAGTGTTCTGGGAGCTGAGAGTGCACACCCTGAGAGATTAAAAACCTCCATCCCATATAGTCAGATGTTACGCTTAAGATGCAACTGTTCAAACTTGGAAAGTTTTGAAAGACAGGCTGATGAACTTGAGATTAGATTTTTGGAAAGGGGTTACAGACTCAAACTTTTAAAAGAAGCTAGGAACAGGGCTCAAAATAGGAATAGAGAAGAACTCATCAGAGGGACACAAGAGACCAATGAAGATAGGGAGATCAAGAATGCTGTGACCTTTATAACGGAATACAACAATTTGGCAGGCAGAATAGGAAATGTAATATTTAAGAACTGGAACATTCTTAGAAATGATGATTTAGTTCATAAAGCAGTTGGATCTAATCCAATAATTACATTTAGAAAAACTGCCAATCTAAAGGACAAATTGGTTCACAGCAGATTATGTCCTAAATAATCAGAACCCTCTCACAATAACTGGCTACCAAAAAGATCGGGGGAATTTTTAAGTGTCAGAGATGCTGTAGCTGCAATTTTGCAGCACAGCAAAGGATTTTCCAATACCTAACATATGATTATAAGGTTCAGATTAAGAAGACTATTACCTGTGATACACAATTTGTTGTTTACGCTCTTTGGTGCGGATGCAACAAAGTGTATGTAGGCTGTACCACTAGATCCCTGAAGCTCAGAATACAAGAGCATGTTAGATTGATTAGGAATGCGAGACAGGATACCCCAGTTGGGGTCCATTTTCAGACACACCATAACAGTGATCCTTCCAGTCTGAATTTTTTAGGATTGGAACACATACCACCAATGAAAAAAGGTGGCAACAGACCAAACCAGCTATCTAAGAGAAAATTTTTTGGATCTTCACTTTGAATAGTGTGAGACCATATGGTCTGAATGAACATTAGGACCCGAATCCCTATTTACATGATTAAAATACACAATTATGGTCTGAAATTTTGCTGTTTAGAAATATAATTTTGAAACCTTGTGAGCTGTTTCTCTGTTAAGCCATAGATTGTTTGACTTTATTGAAATTGAATTGATAGTGTAACTATGAATTTATGTAATATTATTAGATTCAATATTTTTGTCAAATAGTTTTGATTTATTTGTACATTCTTTTATAGGCCATAGCAGAGACACTATGCCCATCAGTGTCCTGATAATGTTCCCTTTTCTGCTGGTTGTAAGTATGTTTGTATCTGAAAAAAAGTACTTCAGCTCACTCCATGCCTTGTGGTCCTTTCCAATTCTTTTTCTTCGCTCTCCTTTTCTGTCCCCACCCCCTCTTTCCTCCTTCCCCTTCCTTCTATATCCTTACCCTTTCCACCCCTTAATTCCTCCCTCTCCCCTTCCTTTCGTGTGTTTCTTTTTACTTTCTTTATTACTTTATTTCTGGTTGCAAAAGTAACTGAGTAATCTTGAGCGCTATCTTAATAAAAAGCATTGTGCTATAATTAATGTATTGAGCAGCTCAGATATTCGATATGATATTTGATTTAATGAAATGTGTTGTATATGATGTCATGCAAAAGTATAATAATTTTGTCATTAACAACAACATGTAAACATTATGGTCTGCTACTTTATCTCATGTTTACTACTTTTTGTTTTTTACATGTTGATAAAGGTTGGTGCTTGGTATCATGAGAGTGTACTTCACTGTGATGATAATTTTCACCTGCTACCAACTGATTACTTAATTATTGTGTATAAAATGGCTATGGTTGCTTCAAACTGCCATGCTCCCTGACGAAGTGTCCATTTGGACCTGAAGTGCTGGGGCTTTAGTGGCCAGTGGATCTTTGTCTAACACTGAAAAGCAGTTTCTGCTATAAAATAAAAATTTCTGGAATTATTATCTTTACCCGTCTGGATATTCAATCCTTCATGGGTGCCACATTCTTTTGGGACTAGATATCACTCTACTTCCCTTAATAAAACAAACCCAGGACAAAATACAAGACCATTTAAACTCTAAAACAGAATAAGCACTTCAGTATCTCAAACAGAGATATTATGATATTATGATGGGGGCTAGAAAGCTACTAAATTATTAGCTTTTTGACTTCATCAGTACAGAAAAGCAGCCACAATAGTGAAGGTTAAAGATTCAAAAACAAACCAAGAGGTTTACTGCACTTCTCAAATTTTACCTGTCTTCAAGTACTACTTATCTGCCTTTTCACAGAAAGCAGAATCCAGACTTTCTGCATATTGAAAATACCTAGATCCCCTTCAACTCCCTACAATAAATGAAAATCAGAATCAGAGATTACTAGCTCAATTTACTTAACCAGAATTGGAAGTAGTCATAGCCCATGCAAAAAACAGGGAATGTCCTGCTCCAGATGGGTATCTGATGAAAATCTACAAAATGTGCACAGAACAATTAGCACTCCTCCTACAAGTATAGGCGGCAGTGCAGAGAGGGGGTGAGGTAGCCCCATCCTGGCATTTAGTGACAGTTTCAGCCATTCTGAAACCAAGTAAAACTCCTACTTACCCTGCATCGTATCAACCAATAGCAGTCTTAAATGTGGACTATAAAATTATACACTTCCATAATGGCAAAATGGCTGGAACAGATCCTCCTGGATCTGATTCACACAGACCAAATAGGTGTTATCACAAAACACCGAACACAAGATAACATCAAAAGAACCTTATTCTTGCTTCACTATGCATTCGGGGCACAGCAACCCACCCTGTTGCTGAGCCTGGATGCTGGAAATGCATTTGATAGAGTCTCATGGAAATGTCTTTATTACACATCACTATTTGTGCAATGTTCATGATGTTGTCATCACTAAGCTCCCCACACCCGTCATCATCAGCATTGCATTGCACCCATTGTTCCACAGCATCGGGGGAGCAATCTGTTTGCTGTGCAATTCAGCTCAATTCTGTGCTCACCTCGATCACCTGCTCCACAAACATTAGCTCTTCTTGTGGCTCATGTAGCACCTCCGATCTCTCCCAGCACCTCACAATCATCTCCTGCTGCACCTCTGACCACGATTCAGCTAGCAGGTAACAGGCATCTTTATTGCTTCTGTAAGGGACAATAGGTCATTTTCTTCGGCTAGCACTGTGGACAGAAGCTTGGACTGGTATAGCCGCTTTACTGTGGCTAAAATATCTTGGTCCATTGGTTGAAGCTTAGATGTGGTGTTCGAGGCTAAAAAGATACAGCGCATGCCACCATTGGAGGAAAACAGTTGGTCAGGATGAGCTTCAGCATTGTCCAGTAAAAGGATCGTTCGTGGGGGGAGGTTTACGGATTATAAATGCACTCTGACAGATGGCACAAAGTCACAGTGAAATCAGTGCTTAAAGATTGTGGCATTCATCCAGGAGTTACTCTGGGCAGTGTAAGTGAGAGGTAGTGTCTGCATATTCACATGCTTAGAGCATCAGGGTCTCAATGACTTGCCAGTTACCAACAGTTTTAGTCGGTGGAATCCTGAGACATTGACACAACCCAGAACTGTCAATCTTTCTCTTTGTTTTGTATTTTTAAACCTGGCACAAACTTCTCAGACCAACTAGCAAGGGTCTTTTCAGGTAACATCTTCCAGAAGGCACCGGTTTCATCGACATTATAAATTTGAGCCTCTGTGAGTCCCTCTGCTGTCATAATGTCACTTAGCTTCTGGCAAAAAGGAGCAATGTTTGCACTTGCAGCATATAAAAAGTTCACCAACACCAGTAAGCTGCCATATGCCATGTCGTTGTTTAAAATGGCTAAGCCATCCTTCACTTGCTCCAAACAATTCATCCATTCCGTTAATGTTTCTATGAAATGAAATGGCTTTTTGCTTCAGAATTGGCCCTGATATGGGTGTTCCTTTGATGTGATTCTGGACGAACCAAAGATACAATGCCTTGTCTAGCACTTTGTCCTTGCTACCCTTTATAGTTTTTGGACTGCTAGATCCCTCCGGGCAGTCCATTGTGGAGGCGTACTCCCTTATTTTTTCTTTTGCAGCTCAGATATCACACACTGTGGAATTACCAATGCTGAACTTCACTACAACATCTACAATGCAGTCTCCATTCTCCAAGCATTGCAGGATGTGGAGTTTTGCCTGCATGTACAGAACACAGCATTTTCATTTGGTACCCATATTGCTGCTGCACACTCTAACTGTCAGCCTGCCTGTTTCAGCTACAAGGTTAACAGCTTTATCCTGTTTGTCTGTGCGGTAACAAGCTGCTAATTGATTTTGTGGTAAAACCACTTAAGTTAATTGCAGTCTGCGAATGCACTTAATTAGCTGTTTAACATTGAAACTAAGGGAAGTTCAGCGCAGACATTTAGACAATGGGGGACAGGGCATGATTTCGGATAATCTGTATATTCGGATAAAAGGGTTTTGGATAGTCAGGGTTATACTGTATTTAAATTTGGATTTCATACTAATCTTATTGACCTCATACAAAACCTATATCAGGAACCACACGGTACTTTTAGAGCAAATGGAGCTTTCTCCTACAGGTTTTGGTTAAATTGAAGGACCACACAGGGATACCCTCTGTCCCTGCTCTTGTTTTCCCTGACAGTAGAATCATTAGCATATGCTATTCAACAAAATCAGGCAATCATGGGTATAAGACATAATGGAGAAGAACACAAGTTGGCCTTTTATGCTGACCATCTGCTAATCTACCTAACAGACCTCAAAAGTGCCTTACCTCAGCTATGGTCTACCATAGAGGAATACAGCTATCTTTACAGCTATAAGCTTAACACTGAAAATATAATGGCATTACATATACACTTTATTCCTTCCCAAGCATTACAAATATGGTTCCCTTTTCAGTGGAATCAAACAAAGATGGAATATCTGGGGTATATATATATATATATATATATATATATACTGCATAATCTTTCAACATTATATCAATGAAATTATCCCCCTTTAATCAGTAACATATTTATGCAGACTTACATAGGTGGCAGGTACAACCATTTATATAATAAGGTAGAGATCATACGCTTGAATGTATTACCAAGATTTTTGTACCTATTTCAAACCCTCCTGGTCATCTTTAAGAAGGAAGCATTTAAAGAGTGGAATAAGCATATTTCTAGATTTATTTGGATGGTGAAATGGTCAAGGGTAACCTACAATCTGTTCCTGGACATCTGTCCAGTAAGGGAACAAGTCTTTTGAGCAATCAATTTAAATGCTTCATTGGCAAGCTTTTAAACTAGTCAAGGGGGAGGCACTGATAAGCAGCAGGAAAATCCCAACATCTCCCTACAAAACAGGGTACTAAATGAGAAAAAGACTGAGGTAGAAAGGTCAGTGGGGGATGCTGCAAAAGAAGGTAAAGCCATCAAAAATGGAGAGCAATAGTACCAATGCTCATAGTCTGAGTAACAAGCTTCCTGAATTAGTGGCCTTGATGAAGGAGGAACATCTGGATATCGTGGCAGTCACAGAAACATGGTACACACAAAACCATGACTGGGACATAAACATACCAGGATACACTATCTACAGGAGGGACAGGGAGGGTAAAGAGGAGGAGTAGCTCTTTACATAAGGGAAGGAATCAAAGCAACAGAATAAAAGGAAAACAGAGGAGGAGAAGCTCTGTGGGTAAATTTGGAGACCCAATGAACATACCCATTGGACTTATTGTATAGAAGAGACCCCTTCCTCAGGGGAGGAAATGGACAAGAAATGATAGAAAGAATACTTAGAATGGCAGAAAAGGGAGATATTGCTGATGGGTGATCTGAATATGCCATATGTTAACTGGAGTGCAGTTGCAGCAGCCACTTGAAGAGTGGGGTTATTCTAGATGCCTACAGGGGCATGCCTGAACAACTAGTACTGGAGCCCACTCGAGAGGAGCAATCTTAGACCTGGTTCACTCAAATGGAGATGAAGAGGATCACAGATGTAGAAGTGGGTAGCCATCTGGGAACTAGCGACCATCGAACAGTATGGTTCACAATAAACACAGCAATAGAGTCAAACCATACAAAGGCAAAAGTACTGGACTTTAGGAGGGCTGACTTTGCCAAAATGGGTGAGTGCCTAAGGAATGCACTAGCAAATGGGCAGGAAGGAGGGTGAAAGAACAATGGGGAATAATAAAACTGCCATCACAGGCGTAGTGAGCCTTTGTGTGAAGCAAATAAACAAAACAAAGCGATGTAGAAACCACTGTGGTTCTCAAAGGAAGTGGCAGTGAAGGTTCAAGAGAAAAAGAAAGCATTCAGGAAGTACAAGGAATCACAGAAGGAGCAGGACAGAGAACTGCATCAGTTAAAGCAAAAGGATGCTGGGAAGGCAGTCAGAATAGCAAAGGCCCAAACCGAGGAAAAGATAGCCAACTCAGTTAAGAAGGGGGATAAAACCTTTTATAGGTACATCAGGGAGTGAAGGAAGACCAAGGGAGGGTTAGTGAGGCTTAATAAAGGGGTCAGAGAGTGGGCAGAGGGTGACTGTGAAAAGGCAGAGATACTAAACAAATATTTTTGCTCAGTATTTACAAAGGAAGAGGGGGAGATACCTAAAACAAACAGCAGAAACACTCTGGATACAGAAGTTGACACCAGCCATTTACAGAAGAAAGGGTTCTGAAAGAACTCTTAAAACTGAAGGTGGACAAAGCAATGGGCCTGATGGGATTCATCCCAGAATTCTAAAAGAACTAAGGGTAGAACTAGTGACACCACTAACTACCCTCTTTAACAAATCATGGGAGGATGGGGTGGTACCCGAGGACTGGAGGAGGGCAGATGTGATTCCCCTTCACAAAAGTGGGAGCAAGGCAGAAGCAGGAAACTACAGACCTGTTAGTTTAACCTCAGTGGTAGGGAAAATGATGGAATCACTTCTGAAGGAAAGAATTGTTGAGTATCTAGAAGCCAGAGGGGCTCAGGACCCAAGGCAGCATGGATTCACAGCGGGAAGGTCATGCCAGACAAATCTGATAGATTTCTTTGACTGGGCGACCAAAGTAGTAGATCAGGGAGGGGCTGTGGACATGGCCTACCTAGACTTTAGCAAGGCATTTGACACAGTCCCACACAAAAGATTAATATACAAGTTAGCCAGCCTGGGAGTGGGTCCCAAGATGACAGCCTGGGTAAAGAATTGGCTGGAGAATAGGACACAGAGAGTAATAGTAAATGGAGTCCACTCTGAAGAAATGGAGGTTACTAGTGGGGTACCGCAGGGTTCAGTATTAGGACCGGTCCTCTTCAATGTCTTTATAAGCGACATTGCAGAGGGACTGGAAGGAAAAGTATGTCTCTTTGCAGATGACACAAAGATCTGCAACAGAGTTGATGCACAAGGTGGGGTGGAAAGGATGAGAAGGGACTTGGCAAGGTTAGAGGAATGGTCAAATGTATGGCAGCTTAGATTCAACGCTAAGAAGTGCAAGGTAGTGCACCTGGGAAACAAAAACCCAGGGGAAGAGTACACAATGGGGGGGTGAGATACTAACAACAACAAAAATGGAAAGGGACCTGGGGGTAGTCATATCAGATGACCTAAAGGTGGGCAAGCAATGTGAGAGGGCAGCAAGGAGGGCTGGGGGGATACTGGGATGCATAGGGAGAGGCATCACCAGTAGAAAACAGGAAGTTATTATCCCTCTGTACAGACAGTTGGTGAGACCCCATCTGGAGTACTGCGTGCAGTTCTGGAGACCCAATCTCCGCAGACATAGACAGGATGGAAGCTGTCCAGAGGAGGGCAACTAAAATGGTGCAGGGTCTGCACGGAAGACATATGAAGAGAGACTTAAGGAGCTTAATATGTATAGCCTTGAGGAAAGGAGGGAGAAGGGGACATGATAGAAACTTTCAAGTACCTCAGGGAATCAACAAAGTCCAAGAGGTAGCATCTTTCAAAAAGAGGTGTGCAAGAACAAGGGGCACAATTTGAAGATAGAAGGGGTGTGGCTCAGAGGTAACTTATGAAATATTTTTCACAGAGAGGTTGAGAATGCATGGAGCGGCCTTCGGAGGAAGGTTGTGAGTCAAAAACAGTGGTGGAATTCAAGCATGCATAGGACAGTCATAAGGCAATTCTAGGGGGTTGGGGTAGGAAGAAGTAGGCTGCTGGTTAACTAGGATCTGCAGCTTATCCATTAGTTAGGGAAATGGGCAGACTGGGTGGGCCAAGCGGTCCTTATCTGCCGTCAAAATCTATGTTTCTATGTTTCTATAATTAGCCAAAGATCAAGGCGGACTTGCTCTTCCACATTTTTAGTATTATTTTTGGGCTGACCAAGTCTGGCACTTAGCAGCCTGGCTTGATCCACATGGAGCAAGATGAAAGACAATAGAATATGGAGAATTAAACGTATGCCATGTAAAAACTAATTCTGTGTACCCATGTACTCCCCTGGAGCAAACTTCAGATAATGAATTCAGAAGGAATATAGTTACTATTTGGAATACAATATGAACAACCGCAAGATTTCACAGAGTGCTTCTCCCTTTAATAGCAATTTCTCATTATTCTATCTTCTTGCCTAATAAAACTGACCCAAGGTTCAGGCAATGGGAGAGACAGAGTCTTACATGTATCAACTGTTTGAAGGGGGACTCTCACATATCTTTGCCCACCTAAAACAGCAATATGCGCTAACAATGACAGATCATTTTTTGCTTTTTACAAATTCACCATTATTTAAATACAAAATTAGGTAATTTGACTTCATATATCAAACAACACCTGCTTCTCACATTATTAATAACCTCTCAACATCAGGGAACACACACCATTTCATTTCCCAAACATATAAGGCTCTGTGTAACCCCCCCCCCCTTGGAAGATACTCTAGAAACAGTAAAGCGATGGTGGACCCAGGAACTAAACATCCAGATTTCTGATGAGAGCTGAACAAAAACATTTATAACACAGCACACGATGTCTTCTTCAAATTACTGGAAGGAATTCACATGGAAATCTTTAATTAGATTTTTTCAAACCTTACAAATTACAACAAAATTAGTAAGGGGGAAGGGCAGTCTGTTGGAGGCAATGTGGGGAAACCTATGCCCATTATATATTTATTTATTTATTTATTTGAATTTTGGTGACCGGGTAAGCCCACTGAGGTGAAATGTCTGTTTTTCAGGGGCAACCCGGGGGAAAGGGTTACAGAGGGAGAAGACAGTGATACAAAGTTATAAAAAATCACAAATCACACGGTAAGCGTACGCAGACACCATTTACAGTACATAACACATCAGAGCAATAGACAGGCAATAAAATAAGTTACATCTTCAAAATGCTAAAGGGATATGGGGTAAGTGGCTATAAATTGTATGATATATAATACAGTATTTACATATATACAAGCAGTGTGGTGGGGTCAGGAAAAAAGAGGGGAGGAGAGAGTAATGATAGTGTCACAGGCTGAAGGATATGGAAGAAGGAGAAAAGAAGGGGGGAGCATCAAGACAGGCAGAGGATGGTTAGGTGCAGTTTTAGTTGCATACAGGAGGCAGGAAGAAGTTTTCTTTGAAGTGTCACTTGAACTGGGGGAGAGACATAATAGTAGGTCATATGGGAGGTTGTTCCATTTACAAGGAGCAGTGGAAGAGAAGGATCGCATACCTACAGTATGGCTCTATGGGTTTTAGGCATACTTAGTATAGGGAGGTGAGAGGTTCTGAGGGTTCTTGGGAAGGATTTCAAGGAGAGTAGTTTAGCAAGGATGGGTGGGGAGGGAAGGTGTATAAGTTTGAAGACAGTGCATAGTACTGGGAAGTCAATTTTTGCCTCAAAGGATGGCCAACTTAGGGTGTTGAGCATGTCACAGTGATGGGTCCGGACTGGTGCTTTGGCTGCAAAGCGTGCAACTCTGTGATATGCCTGCTTAAGTTTTGTCAACATAGAGGTTTTGATAGAGTGGGTAATAGGGGTTCCATAGAAAAGCCCTGGAAGAAGAGTGGCTGAGGAGATGATCTTCCGAGCATGACGTGTGAGGTAGGGGGCAGCACGGTAAAGAAGGCTAAGTTTTGGATTGATAACTTTGACAACATTGGATACTTGCAATTCAAGGGATAGGTGCTCATTGAGAGTCAAGACCAGATATTTGAAGGAGGACACTCCTTCTAATGGTACCCCTGAGGAGGTAAGGACTACTAGGGGAGGCTGGAACATTTTTTCGAAGGAGGTATGCCGGAACAACATGGTTTTTGTCTTTTTTGTATTCAACACCAACAAGTTGTTCCTGAACCAGGATTCCAGTTGCTGGAAGTCATTATCCAGGTCAGACTTTATGGAGAAGACATCGCTGCTGGATCTGTATAGTATAGCATCGTCCGCGTAGAGCTGAACTGATGCCCCATGACAGTTCAGCCGCAGTTCATTGATAAAGATGGAGAACAATAATGACCCCTGGGGGAACCCATCAGTGATTGGAGATAGGAAGGAGTAGGCTCCTGCCCATTTGATGCACTGGGACTGGTTGGATAAGTAGTTGGAGAACCAAGTAAGAGAGTTAGGATCCATGTCCAGGCAATGGAGTTTGGAGATGAAGAGTGGGTGGTTCACAAGACTGAAGGCCTTTGTAAGGTCTATGAAGATGGCCCCGGTGGCACAATGCCTGTTCATTGCCAGAAAGTTGTCTGAGGTGACCTTGAGCAGAGCAGTTTCCATCCCATGTGATTTTCGGAAGCCAAGTTGATGTATGGTAAGGGCGTTGGCGTGTTTGAGAAAGGAGTAGAGTTGATAGCATAGAATTTTTTCCTGAATTTTGGCAATCAGATATAAAATGGATACTGGCCTGTAGTTCTCAATGAGGTTAGTCAGTCTGCTTTTATGTACTGGGACAACAATCGCCATTTTCCATTTGTCAGGGATGGACTGAGTAAGGAAGGATCTATTAATTAACTGTGCAATCCGGTATGTGAGTGCAGTGACTCCTATCTTTAGGAATTTGGGTGGTAGGGAGTCATAACCTGCAGAACTATTGGGATTAAGTCCCATTAAGAATTTGAGGACTTCTTTCCATGAAGTTGTTTTTAAGTGGAAGAGGGAATGATGGGCTTCTATGGTAGGGAATTGAGGAGTGGGGTGTGTAGTGGGTAGATCCTTCTTGTATACATCCAGGTCCATGAAAAAACAATTTATACCAGTGGCTATCTCTGAGGGTGAGGATAATGGGGAGCCTTTTGAGAGCATACTTTGGGTTGTGCCCCATTCATAGCCCTTAAGCAGGGCATTGATTTGAGTCCAAAAGTTTTTAGGGTTGGCGAGGTGCGTTTCTTGCATGGAGAGTATATAGGTCCACTTAGATTTGTTTATGTTGGCTTTGCAAGTGTTCCTCAGTTGGCGGTAGATTATCCAATCCAAGTGGAGTCCTGAACATTTGATGGATTTCCAGGCCTTGTCTCGAGAATGCATTAGGTGCCTTAACTCATGAGAAAGCCAAAGGGAGTAGGTGCCTTTAGCTCTTCTTAAAGTGAAGGGGGCATGGGAGTCAAGGATGGTGGTAAAGGTGTTGACAAGGTACTCTAGGGCCTGATCCACGTCGGGTAGAGAGGTAATGGTGGTCCAATCGGTGGATGCTAGACTTTGCAGAAAGGCTGCCGATTTGAAGTTGGTAAGGTCTCTGGATTTAATAAATTTGGGGGGAGGGGTGCAGAAAGTGGCCATGCCCACAATTACAGCAGTATTGGGCAGATGCAGATACAGATTTTAAAGAACTTTTAAAGAACTTTTTCCAGGTTTCCTTCACTGACCCCTAGAATGGCATTACTGTCAGATTACCCAGATAAGCACTTAACTGTCAGAAGGATTTAACTACAATAGCACTAACATTAGCTAAACAAAGCCATTACAAGAAAGTGGAAGCAGTACAACTGCCAACCAGAGATAATTGGATAGATTTAATGACAGATGTTGTCAGATGGAGAAGCTTACTCATTAAGTATGTAATCAATTAGAATTACTCAATCACAGATGACAGGTTGGATAATATGCATCGTGGATAAGCACCCACTATTTGTACCTTACATTGCATTGCCGAAAATTGAAGTAAATTTATTGGACAGAAAAACAGAGGAGGACGTGAATAATACTTCTGTTAAGAATAAGCAATGAATAAGTCACTAAGACCAGAGAAGTATAAATGAAAAATGGCACAACAGATGCTTATCTGAAAACATTGTATTTGGGCACTTTGAGAATGTAAAATATGTATTATAATCAATGTATGCCTGCTGCTTAAATTCACATAGAGATATTTGTTGTATCCCTTGTGCCAAGCAGAATTTGCGTAATGCTTCAGCCTACGAAATAAGGATTAAAACATATAAGAAAGAAAGAGATCAGCTTGCTGCAACAGTCTAGAGAAGGCAACCATGGTGATTCAGAGCCAGCAGGGCTACACCTATAAGGAGAGGCTCAGGGGGTCAACATATACTCTCTTGAGGACAAAAGGGAGAAGGGGGGGGCATTACTGAGACCTTCAAGTACCTTAAAGGTATAAACAGGATGAGCACTGCAGGCCTCTTTAGCCTTAGTGGGAACAAGACCACTAGGGGAAACAGACTAAAGTTGCTGGGGGAAAAGGATCAGGAGGGAGATGAGGAAGCACGTTTTCACCAAGAGGGTGGTGGCCCAGGGGAATGAGTTGCCAGAGGAGGTGGTATCCCAAACAATGGTGGACAACTTCAAGAGAGGACGGGACAGAGTAAAAAGGAATGTTTCAGGTGGGGGCATGTGGGGTGAACAGGTATTTGAGGAGGGTCAAGGGGGAATTGCAGGGGCAGTTCCCTCTGTAAACACAAGGAGAACTGCACACTCGAGCAGGTTAGAGTCTGTAAGGCCTTTAGCTGTTGGTATGTTCCTATGCTCTCTCAATGAGTGAGAATGTCTGCCAGCTGGTGGTTTGCTCCCATAACAAAGACTTACAACACATCTGCATGCAGAGAGCGAGCCAGAGACCATGTCGGAAGCACCTGCTGATACAGAGGAAAGGAGCGAGCGAGTGTCACTCTGTTCAGGTAGAACATGGTGGTCAAGTTGTCTGTGTTGACCTGGACCACTCGACCTTGAATACTGGTGTGAACTTCACCAAATCCTGTTGAACTGCATTGAGTTTCAGCAAGTTAATGTGGAGCAGAGTGTAGCTTGGGGGCCAGAACCTGTGTACTCTGTGGTCAGAAGATACGAACCCCAGCCTACCAATGACATATCCATCTTCAACGTGAAAGAGGGCTCTGGACAGATGAACAGGATTCCCTTTGATAGGTTTGAGGGGAAAAGCCACCAACAGGTGGTGTTCAGCATTGACTGGGTCACTCAGACCACGTGGTTCTGGACTGCATGCGACCGAGACTGTGGGTGCCTCAATTACCACTGAACAGGTTACATTTACCAGCGGACCCAATGCACTATGGCCATGAAAGAAGTCACGAAACCTAGAAGCTAATGGAAATCATGGGCTAGGCGCAACTGCCCAACCCAGAAAGATCAGACAATGGAGGACTAGTCCGCTGCCTTGAGGGAAGACAAGCTCTAGCTTGGAGGGACTCTAGCTCTAGTCCAATGAAGAGGATTACCTGCTACAGTTTAAGTTTGGACTTGGTCAGCTTGACCATTAAGCTGAGATCCCAGAACATCTGAACAGCCAGATCCCTGGACCACTCCACATCACACAGCAAGCTATCGGTGATGAGCCAGTTGTCGAGGTACAGTATGGAGAAACTTTGATGTCTCTGCTGCTGAAAAAGGCAGCCACTGAAGCCAGAAACTTGGTGAACACCCTGGGTGCATATCTAACTGCATGGCTCTGAACTGATACCCGGTTCTGTCTACCCAAAAATGTAGGAGCTGTCTGTGTGACAGATAAATTGGGATGTGGAAGTATGCATCCTGGAAGTCAAAAGAACAGAACTATCTGCTGCAGAATCACCACACAAGACCTCTGACTGTGATTGAACCCCTCCTTTTTTTGCACCAGAAAGTACTGCAACCTGAACCCATGCTGAGCTCAGTTCTCTGGGTCAGACTCTATTGTGTGCTACTCGAGGAGCTGAAGAACTTTGCTCTGTAGTGTGGAGGGAGAATCCAGTGACATCCATGTTATCCAACAGCTTTTGAGAATGACAAGGAGGTAAGGTCTTAAATTGCAGAGACTAACTCAATTCCACCACTTCCAGGACTCATCTGTCCAATGTAACAGCTGACACCTGTGGCAGAAAGTGGTAGAGTTGATCCCAGACTGGGAGATGAATCAGGGTTTGGGACAGAGGGGGAATGGGGCCCTCTTATCTTGTCACTTTTTACCTTTATTGGTGGCCAAGAACTGGCCCCCAGAGGAACCACCAACACTGCTGTTGTGCTGACCTTGACTCCTCTGATTTATTGGAGGGCTTGGCCGCGTAGTGCTGCTGATACTGCTGCCGAATTTGTGGGCCCAGATGAGATCCACAACAAGAGCTAGTGCCAAGAGGCCCATGCTTGGGCTGATGCATTGGGTTGGTGACAAAGTCAGAGTCCAGTCAGACTTCTCAATGCATGTGAGACAGTCCTCAATCCCTAGCCCAAAGAGATCTGTCCTGGTAAATTGCAGGTCTACCATCTGTTACTGGAGTTCTTGTGTGAATGACAAAACCTGCAGTCACATGCATCAGTAAATGGACTCCACTGCGGCTATCGAATGAGCCCACACATTTGATGTGACTACCTTCAACTGGTGTTTAGCCATCATCAGCCCCAGATCATACACCTAGTAGACGTGGCAGACTCATCACTGAGTTAGTCAGACTATTCAGGGATCCTCTTGAAGAGATTATGTTTATACAGTGCCATCAAAACTGCACAGCTGGCCTGCCCTATGCCCAGTTCCAGAGCTGCATAGACCTTTCGGCCAAGGTAGCCCTGTTTCTTGGAGTTCTTTCCTGGTGGCTTGTCTGACTCACCCTGCAGAACACTGTGTCTGCCACTAACTCTTTCAGTGATGGATGTTCTGAAAATCTGCCTAGGGAGACCACATATTTGCAGTCCATATGAGGCAGCAGGGACTAGCAGGATTGCTGCTAGCTACTGAAAAATGGGTACAGGACTGCAGGAGCAATAGGGAATGCTGCCCCCCAGTGAGGAATCTCACTTGAAAATGGTCATTAGCGGGTAGATCTCCTTCTTCTTCTAGACCTCCTCCAACAACGTGTCCAGAGTCATGGATCTGTTCCTAGAGAACAGTGAAGGAGAACTGGCTCCTGTCTGTGGGTGTTGGCTCCATCCAAACTGGTCACTGCAGCATGGCTGAACGGGGAGCTGGAGGTGCAAACTCCTTTCATGGACCCTATGTGGTCAACAGCAGCAGAGGTAACAGAATGAGCAGAACCACCCAACCAAGCTCCCTGTCTGGGTCTGACCCTCCCACTTCCTGTCACAAGGGTCTTCTATTACATTAGACAAACTGGTCCTGGAAGTAATAGGATTAGAGTAGTCTCTGGAAGCTGAGATCTTACTTCCTTGTTTTGGGAGAGACAACTAAGGTTAGAACAGGTCTACTGGCATTGCTGATCAACCTCAACCCAGAACAAATGCACTGGAGACCCACTGTTGTCACATTGCTCTCTCACATTTGTGATGGGTTTGGCGTTGGTGGTGAGAGCCAGATAAGGAGGTGGAAAATCCAATGCAGGCATCAATGTTGAGATCAAGAGCATGACTGCAGGACTTCTAGTTTGGCCGTAACCAAGATGGCCACCTGACTCTGTGGCTCCTTACCTCAGGCTTGCACTCTATTTAAAATCATTTTTTTAAATTGCAATTTTTCATGGAAAAATACTGCAGTTCATTAGTGGGTGTTCTACTGAAATGAATAATGTGCTTTTCATTAAGATCCAACATGGGTTTCCAGTCATACTCATCATGTGGAAATTCATTCTGATGGCTGCAATGGCATGTGGTAGCAACATGAGTCTGAGTGGTACAGTGGATCCAGTGATAAGGCAGACGTTTGAGAAAATAGTTACAGAAGTCCCCTGGGTAAAAAATGCTATAACTACATTGGAAAGTAAGATGGCACATTTGGTGATCAAAGTGTTTGGTTCTAAGATCACACTTGGACATCTGGTGGGATTTTCAAAAGGGTTTGACAAACACAAATGCATCCTGTGTCTGCATCCACTTTCTGGATCCAGGCAGTTCTGCTGCTTATTTCAGAAGCTGCATCTTTTTAGGACAAAAAGTCACAATGTCCCCTATGCACAAAGGGGTTTTGTTCCTATGTGCCACAGATATGCAGCAGATAGGCATGCCTAAGTGAAACTGCCATGCATCAGGAGTCCCACTAACTCTTGTGGCATGCATGGAAGGTATGCGTGTCCCTGCTACACTGGATCCCCTGGCTGGTTACGCAGCTACGTGCATAGCTAGTCTGTGGGTGTGCCCACACTCCACACCATTTATGAAGGCACAGAGTACTGGGCAAGGGGGGCACAGGATATTGCAAGGGGACCCTGCCATATCTTTTGCCTGCCCCTCCCATGACACCCACTGACTGCAGCAGGAAAATGAATACCCCACTGCGCTGCCCTAACCCACTGGCAGACAGGGAGCGTTGATGGCATTCATTCGGGCACTCACCTCTACATTTAAAAAAAGGCAGACCTGAGTCTACCCAGAATGCCCTGCTTACACAGAGCAGGGAGTCCACTCTAGGAGCCAGGATGGACATCTGATTGGATGCCTGCCTGTCGATTGATCTGATCCCTACACAGCAGCAGCTCCGATCACCCGTGAAACCTACTGCTTGGTGATCCCAGTCCCAGGTTTCCCCCCTACTGGGTGGGGCCACCAACTGGCCCCAGGACCCAAGGACATGCAGTTGGGACTCTGGCAGGCATCCCTATCAGAGGAACCCCCTGGCTTGCTCCCCAGGGTGGGGCCACAGGACTGGGACACACACTGGCGGAACTTTCTTCACTCTGTCACTGGAGGGGCCGGGGAGACAAAGGGGCACCAGGGCAGAGCATCATATAGGGAGGCAGTCTATTTTTTAGTAGTACAATCCACCAGAGTGGAGGAAGAATGTGCAATGACACCTGCGTCTGTTCCTTCCCTCAGTAATGTAGGTGCCAGTGATTGTGACACACTCCTAGCCTCTGCTAGAGGTCAACGTGTCACCAGACACCCGGCCCAACCTCTCCCTTGGAGAAGGAGAGCAATCATCAGGACACTCAGTCCTCCCCCCCTCCCCCCGGCTGTGCCTCCGACTCCTGGGTCCATTCCTGAACCTGGGTCATCAGCGTCACGAGCAGAAATCCAGCTGAAGGCATGCAGTTCTGTTTACCATGCAAAACAAACAGCAAATTCAGTACACACACACCCCACCCCTCAAACTGGCAAATCATTAAATGTGCTTCCTGCCTCAAATGGCTACTCATTTATTTCATTCCAAGTGAGAGCGGGGATCTCTTAGTCTTTCAAATCAGAGCTCTGGTGTTAAGTTAAGCTCAGTCACCAGTCGGCAAGGTGAACCTCCCCATCAGCTGAGACCCTATTCTAAAATGCCAACTGCCAAAGTTGGCGGCCTTTAAAATATGGAGCACTGCCTAAATAGCTCACTTTAAATAAGGTGCAGTCCCCAGCCAATGTACTGATCATAGATGCACTGACTAATTGGCTCACTTTAAGTAAGGTATGGCTGATGGAAGGTCCACTTTGCCGACTGGTGACTGAGCTTAATATCACAATATTAATATTGTTTGTTTTTGGGGGTGCATTGGATCTTTTGGTTTGATTTGACTGTGTATGCCATGACCAGTTGTACCCTGCCATTTTTTCTTCTCTCCAGCTGCCTGCCCTTGAACGGGACTGCTTCAGCTCTCCCACAGTCAGCCGGCACCCAGAGAGCCACCGACCGAGACTAGGACACCCGCCTGCAGCTCCTTGGAAGGTACGGCAACGGGTGCTTCCAGCAAACCCGCTCTGATTGGCCAGGACTTTTCCCCTGCTTTGCCACCTGCTTTGTCACTTTTTACAAATAGATTTTAGATAGAACTACGCACATTTCAAGTGTGTAATAGGAGTTTTTTTTAGCTAGTTTTCCATTAGCAGGTTATACAGACCTGCCACTAGAGGGATTCTTGTTCTTTCATTTAGAAGAAAAAAAAAGGAAAAAAAAAAGTCTACCCTCTGAAAGACACAGTTTCTTTACTTGCTATATACCTTCCTTCCTTCCCACCCTCGAGATCCTCTCGAACCGAGTAAGATTTCCCTGAACCCCGAATCATACTTTAATCATGCGCCTCCACCGTTCTCTACCCCATATTCTATTTCTTCTTGCCTGTCTTCCTCCCCTACTGCACTCCCCAAAAGTCTGCTTTCCCTCCCTCCCCCACAGCTTCCACATTCCTACATCCTTCCTCCACATAGGCACGCTTCACACTGGTCACTGCCCCTTGCCCATGGTCCATCCTACCACCATGAAACTGTCCTACACCCACACTGGTCCTAGCCCTCCACTCTGGTCCCCCCTGTCTATGCTTACCCTCACTCACTATTGTCGATGCTCGGCAACTTCCTGAGATGCCAGCAGGCGAAAACATTCCCTTAAAGAAATACGCCGCAGCTCCTTGAGGCTAGTCCTCCTCCTTCTCCTAATGCTGTCAGGCAATGTGCACCCAAACCCTGGCCCATTCTGCTCTAAAGCCACTAATCTGAGCAAGCCTTCGGGTGCCCTCTCATTCATATCAATCAACATCTGCAGCTTCCTTCCTAAAATGGATGCCCTACAGGCCTTCACCAGCCAACACTGCCCTGACATCCTGGCAGTTGTCGAAACCTGGCTCATGCCATCAGTACCGGACCATGCAATCAGCCTTCCTGGCTACAACGTCTTTAGGCTGGATCGCCTCTCCAAAAGAGGTGGGGGCTGTGCTCTCTAACTAAAAGACTCCATACAAGGGCACCACATCATTACCTCAATCCAACCCACAACTGCTCAGATACTGCCAGTGAGAATCCTCCTCGGTGCCCAAAACAAAACCTTCACTGTTGCCACCATCCACTTCCCTCCCAAAGAACAGGGAACTGGTCTAACAGCTGTTCTTGACTTTGTAAAGTCACTCCCACCAGACACCGAATCCATCCTCCTAGGCGACTTCAACATCAACTGGCCTGCGGCCGATGCTGGTGCACACAGGGACACCGTTGCTGCGGTGAACCTCACACAAATGGTTGACTCACCAACCAGGAAAAATTACAGGACCGGCACCAGCACACTCTTGGACTGGATCCTTACCAGTCACCCATCGTGGATATCTAACACTAATGTCCTCCCTGACTCTCTCAGCGACCACTCCCCTGTTAACTGCACCTGGTCAAATAAATTCATCAAACAACCACCAAAAACAATCACCAGCAGGGTTCTACTCAGTGGTCACCTTCCTCGACTCAAATCCCATCTCCTCCACCAAGACTGGTCCCCTATCTACAATGCAACCAACGTAAACACTGCCCTTGACCACTTCATAAACATCTTCACTGTGGCCTGTGACAAGTATGCTCCTATTGAGAAACGCAAAGTCAAATCACTGAGTAACCCTTGGCTCACAGGTGACCTCCTCAGGATGCTAAAAACAAGAGACTACCTATGGGAGCTGGCCAGAAACTCTGGAAGGCAAAACGACATCCAAAACTACAAACGTGCCCGCAATGGCTGCACCAAAACCATCCGGCAAATGAAGTCCACCTACTATAAGCATGCCCTCACAAACTCCTGGGGCAATGGTCGGGAATTCTGGAAGAACATAAGGGAACTCACTGGGAATTCACCCAAAACCCCCCCATCAATACTCAACATCAACGGAACCACAACCCTCAACCCAAAAACCATTGCGGGTAACTTTAACAAAGCCTTTACCGACCTCAGCGCTGTCCTACCTCAGGACTACTTCAAAGATGGTGTAGCCCCCCTGCCTGCAATGAATACTACTCCCACCAGCTCCCCCTGCTTCTACTTCAAAGCAGTCAAGGCTCACCAAGTACGCAAATATGTTACCATAGCCCTTGGTAAATCAAGATTCAGTAATGACTCCCTCGATCTCAAAATCCTGTCTCTCACACTTGATGAAGTGCTTAGTCCTCTGACCAGAATTTTCAACCTCTCCCTCAGCCTTAGCCAGTTCCCAGACAGATGGAAATCTGCCACTGTCATCCCAGTCCATAAAAGTGGTGACAAAACTGCCCACGATAACTACAGACCTAGCTCCTACTACCCCCACTCTCCAAGGCACTAGAACGCATCATCTCGGACCAGCTCACAGAATACCTGGATACGTACAACATCCTGTGCAAGCAACAACACGGGTTCCGCAAAGGTCACAGCACCTCCACAGCCCTACTTGAATTCACCGGCACAATCCACAATGCACTTGATTCTGGTGAACTACTAGGCTCAATCTACATTGACTTAACTAAAGCCTTCGACACCATCAATCACCGCCTCCTACTTGTCCAGCTTCAGAACACTGGGCTGTCAACTGACACCACTGGCTGGTTTAAGAGCTACCTTGCAGAACGGTCCCAAACAGTAAGAATCGCTGATACACTCTCGGACCCTAGACCAGACTGCTCGGGAGTCCCCAGGGCTCCATTCTGGGACCCCTCCTCTTCAGTCTGTTCTTAAACTCACTACTGGACAGCTCCCCAGAACAAATAATTCTCTACGCCGACGATGCTGTGATCCTCACCTTGGACCCTGATCCAAACCAATTACAAAATAAACTTCAACGGGCCTTCTCCTCCATCGAATCCTGGTTCCTAAATCATAAACTGCTTCTCAATCAGAAAAAAAAACAAGTCTATGGTCTTTTGAAGCCCCCACAACAAAAACAAACAACTCCACCTCTCCATTGCAACCGAACAAGGAGCCATCCTAGAGCAAACACAATCGTTCAAGTACCTTGGCATCACCCTTGATCCCCACCTCTCATATGCTGTCCATATTAGCAATGTGGCAAAGTCTGCCAATGCGAGGTTAGGCATATTATTCCGGCACAGGAAACACCTAACCCCAGAAGCACTGTCAGTGGCCGTCCAAAGCTCCATTTTCAGCATCATAGACTATGGTCTTATCATATATGGGTGTGCAACTACCACTGCTCTCAAATGTATCGCGACCTCCCTGAAAAAGGCCTGTCGTCTCATCATTGGCTCACATCGCCATACCCACACATGTGACCTTTATTCCCAATCTGGATGGCTTCAACTGGACAAACGCATAAAATACCAAACCTGCATCACGGCCAAGAAAATCATAATGAGACTTGCCCCACCTGGTGTCTGTGCCCTCCTTAAGCCTAGACATAGGAATGTCACTACAATGAGATCCAATTCCCATCTACTACATATCCCATGATGTCGCACGACCAAAGGACAAAGATCATTTGCCTATCGGGCATCCAACTAGCTCAACTCTCTTGCTGGCGACATAGTGACCGCTCAACACTCGGCCTTTCAAGTCCAAGCTGCGCCTCTCACTGCTTGTATCCTGCGATTGCCCATCTTAACATTTCCACCATTCCAGCTGCACATGCCCCAGCACCCAGCACTTACAATCGGCCTTTGCACCCCTAACACCTACCTGGCATACTTCCTCGACAAGGCCCTGGCTGCACTGTTTCCCACCTTGCCCACCTCCCTTATCTCCACTCCTGCCCCTGCCCCACCCACCTCCTGCTCCCCTTACCCCTGCATCTCTTACCCCCTCGATCTCCTACCCTCACTTCTCCCCCATCGACCCCCCTTGTCTTGCTCATAGCTCAAGTCTTTGTACTGGTTATTACATGTCTGTAAGTCAGTGACTTTATGTTTGTAACTAAAAATGATGACTATTGCACACACTGACGTGGAACCTTCGTAAAAGAGCCTCGGCTCAAAGGTATTGTAATCCTAGATTGAAATAAATAAAATAAATAAATAAATACCCCAATGAGAAAAGCAATTTAATGTGTGTGACACTGCATGGGTTGAGCAGCTAATTTTGGTTTCATTTATGTTTAGGAGATTTAAGGCTGTCTTCATGAGCTGGCTCCCCACTGACCACCAGTACATTGGCTGGGTTCTGCATCTTATTTAAAGTGAGCCAATCAGGCATTCCACCATATTTTAAATGTATTTATTTATTTCATTTTGGTAACTGGGTAGGCCCACTAAGTTCAGTAATGGTCCCTTTTTCAGGGGCAACCCGGAGTTAATTACTTCAAAATGTAACATTTGCAGAATTACAGAGGCAATATTTTACAAATCACATGGAAAGGAAAACAGCTAAAAATGCACAACAGTTAGCAACACTGGTTAATATACTTAAATACATTTGTGAATAAAGCCACTCACTGACAGATTTATTTGAATCAAAAGGTACAAAGCTGAGATATCAACAGTGGCCAGTGCATTGGTTTAGCTCCAGCAAGTGGGCATTAAGTCCCCTTTTAAATCTCTTTAATGAGTTACACTCCTGCAAATTTGTTGGAAGTGTGTTCCAGAGGGGAGGGGAGGGATGAAGGCTGAGAAAGCCCAGGACCCTTGAGCGGACTTTGCTTTGGGTACCGTGAGGAGCTGTCTACTTGAGGACCTTAGTATCCTGCTGTTCTTTTTGTTGTCAGCAACTCTGCCAGACTGGGGATACTGGCCAGCCTGAGCTTGTAAGCTAGGCAGAGAGATGGGTATTTTAATCTGCCTTCCAAGGTGGGCCAGGATAGGGCTTGGAGGACCTGACAATGATGTTCTCCGGGGGTGGGTGTGGGTGGGTGTGGGACCCTGCCGCAAACCTGCAGATTCGATGGTAGAGTTCTGAGCTTCTGCATCTCAGTGTTTTTAACAGACAGCAGTACAGGGAAACCATAGAATAGGGTGGGTAGGAGGGTACCTTGAGAAACCCTGAGCTGGGAGTCCTGTATAAGATAGGGACTAAGGCAATACAGAATTCCAAGCTTCTGGTTCAATGTCTTAGTGAGCAGTTCAATGTGAGCCTTGAAGGTGCAACCCTGATCAAGAGTAATTCCTAAATACTTTAGGGACTCAACTACCTCGACCCTAGTCCCAGTTGATAGTGAGAGGGCCAGTTTGTTAGACCTGTCTGGTCCAAGGTTTTTGGGCCAAATAATGTAGCCTTAGTTGTTTTGCTATTTAGGACCAGTTTATTGTGATTCAGCCATCCCTCCAGCTCCTGGAGGTCTCTGGACAGCAATCTGTTAAAGGCATCAATGTCATTTGTGTACCTGTATAGCACTATGTCATTTGCATACAAGGTGAGCTTTGCCTCATCACCGAAAGTAGGCATTTCATTCATAAAGAGAATAGCAGAGGCCCAAGGATTGATCTCTGGAGGACCCCATCCTGTATTGGGCACTTATCCGATGTGGCGCCCTGCCATCTAACTAGCTGGGACCTTCCCTGGAGATAGTCAGTAAACCATTGTACCGCCAGACTATCTAGGCCGATCTGCTTTAATTTTGCAAGGAGTAACTGATGATCTACCAGGTCGAATGCTTTGGTGAGATCAATAAATACCGCACCAGTGAGCATTCCCTTATTCAGAGCAGAAAATTTATCCGTGGTGAGATTTACTAAGGCACTATTTGTTCCATGGTTCTTTCTGAAACCACGTTGTGTCTCTCAATGTATTCCACTACCTGCTTATATGCAACCCTCTCCATCACTATACTGAGAATGGACAGGAGGGATATTAGGCAGTAGTTTTCTACCAGTTCTCGAGATCCTCCTTTGTGGATAGATGAGACCAGGGCCACTTTCCAGAGAGAGGGAACTTTCCTTTCTAGGAGGGAATGGTTGAATAACCATGAGATTGGTGTGGCAATGACTAGGGCTGCAATATTTAGTAGCTTGGGTTCTAGTTCATCATACCTCACTGTTCCGTGGTTTTTGATCCCCTTTAGTAATTTTAGGACCTCATTTCTGGAGATGAATTTGAAATGAAAGTTCGGGGTGTTTGGATTACCTTTGTTGGTGTCTTGGGGGATTGAAGTGGCCCAGGGCAGTAGATCTTGAACTTATCCAGTTCTGTGAAGAACGTATTAAATGCGTTGGAGGCATCAACAGTTTTTGTGACAAGTCCCTTTTGCTACCATATCACACCCTTCTTGTTTGTTGAGTATTAATTTGTGCCCAGAATTGTTTGGGGTCAGAAAGATTCTTTTCCTGAATATCTCTGAAATTTCATTTTTTTTTTTAACTCAATTTTACATTTGTTTCTGAGTTCCCTGTATTTCTGCCAGTCTAAGGCTAGACCTGAAGATTTGAATGTACTCCAAGCTCTGTCTCTATCCTTCATGAGTTTCCTAAGGTCACGGGAAAGCCACCTGGCTTCTTGTCCTTTGGCTCTGATCTGTTTTAGTGTGGCGTGCTTATTGACGGCAGACAAGAAGTTATTAATGAAATATTCGACGGCGGTATCAAGGTTAGGAGCAAGCTTAATTTGCTGCCAGTTGACCTCAGCCAGGGTACTGAGAAAGGAGCATGGGTCAAATTTAGAGTAGTCCCTGGTCCAAAATGTTCTGGGGGGGTTGGGAAGTCATTTCTCCATATACTGAACGTGGTGGAGTGGTCACTCAATGAGTTTGCAAAGGTGCCTGCCAGTCTGAATCTATCAGGATTAGTGACTAAGACCCAGTCCAGAGTGGTGTGGGTACCAGTTTTCATATTTAGCCTGGTCGTTTCCTGTATTAATTGGGTGAGTTTGGCCTCTAGAAGGGAGGATTTAAGGTCATCATTGATGTGGGGTCCCCAATGTATACTGAAATCCCCCAGGATAACTTTCTCTCCCCAGGGGAAGAGTAGGTAATATATTTACTAGGGACTTTAAGAATTCAGTGGCAGTCTTGGGAGAGTTATACACAGACCCAGTGAGAAGTGACTTAGTCCCACCCAGTAATAGTTTTACAAATACCACCTCACACTTGCAGTGGCTAAGGTCCAGTGTCAAGACAGGTGAGGCATTAAACGCTTACTTTACATAGATTAAAACCCTACCCCCTTTTTTTCCTCATTCTGTCTTGCCTAAAGAACCTGTACCCATTTAAGTCAATCTCATAGTCTAATATATAGGGTTCGAGCCATGTTTCACTGATTGCAATCACATACAGTGAATATAGGCTCACCCAGGCCTCCAACTCATGTATTTCTGGCCTTAAACTATTAATATTTATATGTGTTATTTTTAGGCCTTTAGTGGTGTCCCATATTGATCTGTTGGAGCTGGCTATCCGAGTACTGGCGATGAGGAGGCCATGTTTTTTTTCTATATTCCCCTGATAGCAACAGCTTTATACATATGAGTAAGTTGACTAGAAACTGAGGCATTGGGAGGTGGGTACAACATTTTTGGGCACTAATATACATCATTACATGGTACAGGTTCCCTTGTCACCTGAGATCTTGCAAATATATTAAAGAGTGCTGAAGTATGTCTGTAGGTAATTCTGACATACTCTGATATTGCAATGTATCTGCAGCCTGCACATATTCATGGCGTATTTGATACAGGATATGGTCAGAGCCCAGCACTACCAGAATATATAGAGCTGATATATTAGTCCTTGTGCAATTTTAAATTTGGACACTTTTGCAGTTTCTCTCTTTACAGATGAGATATCACCTTATTCTTGGCAGTACTGTACTAGGTTGCACAACAAGTAACTGCCCTGCTTGTTTAACTTTGCTGTTTTCCTACCTAAACCTTCAATTAAAAAGCAGTAATCAACAAATTATGGGAGTTCAACACTGTGAAGTAAATGGCAGTGATTTATGTTGTTCAATAGCAAACAATAGTTACCAATACGATTACAGTATTAACTTCTCTTCCAAGCTAGCAGCACAGAGGTTAGGGGCATTTGTTATATAAAGGGATGAACTCAGTAATATGTAGTAGGAATGCTTGAGTCCACTACTTAACTGGACGGGGAAAGGCAGCCTCGGAATTAGTCTTAACTACCCCTCTGTAACCAGTGAGCACTACCAGCACAATATGTGGCTGATCATCCTCTACCTATGCTACATAACACTGAATGAGAGTCACCTGTTGGTTGAGTGTTGTTTTTTTTTTTTTAACAAGCAGGGGTTAGACTTACGGTGCATAAGTTTGTCCCAAATATTGATGCAGTCCAAGTGCCGGGTTTTCCATTGTGGTCCTGCAATGGTTCTAAATTGGGTGATACTACAGGCATGGCTGGCCGACGGTTGACTCCCACAGCTGACACCTGCAGTGTGACATCCTTGTCTCTCCTGTCCTTAGCACTCTGGACTGCTAGCGAGGACCACCACTGTAGCAGGTGTACGCTAAATAAGCAGCAGAGTACTGGGATTGGCTGCCAGTCGTGGGTCTGCTGCTCCAGTTTCCCTGAGCTGTGCTTGTGTAGTGGTGGGACTAGGAAAATGTTGGTCAGTCAGTTGGGAGCACCGTGGAAGAAGGAGGGGGTCCTGGTAGCATGAAAAAGCGCCCTCAACCCCTCAGCCTTCGTTCCTCTGGAATCCTTGGCGATGACTGAAAGGAGCACCGGAGATCAGCTCCTTAAATCCTCAAGCAAACAAAGAAACAGTTCATAATTTGGCACCAGTCCAGCTCCATGCTGGGATTGGCTGTCGGTCGTGGGTCTGCTGCTCCAGTTTCTCCGAGATGCGCTTGTGCAGTTATGGGACTGGGAAAATGTCAGTCAGTCAGTTGAGAGCACCGTGGAAGAGGGGAAGGGGTCTCGGTAGCATGAGAAAGCTCCCTCAACCCCTCAGTCTGCGGTCTGCTGGAATCCTCAGCGACAACGGAAAGGAGCACCAGAGATCAGCTCCTTAAATCCTCTAGCGAACAAAGAAACAGTTCAAAATTCGGTGCCAATCCAGCTCAGTGCTGAGACTGGCTGCCAGTTGTGGGTCTGCTGGTCTGGTTTCCCAGAGCTGTGCTTGTACAGTGGTGGGATTGGTAAAATGTCAGTCAGTCAGTTGGGAGCACCGTGGAAGGGGGGAGGTGGGGTCACGTTTGTCAGTTAGTATTTTAGAATAGGGCCTCAGCCAATGGGAGGCCCATCTTGCTGACTGGTGACTCAGCTTAATTTCACACCAGAGTTCAGATTTGAAAGACTAAGAGACCCCCACTCCCCCTTGGGATGAAATAAGTGAGTAGCCATTTGAGGCATAAAGCACATTTAATGATTTGCCAATTTTCTTTTTTGGGTGGGGGTGCACTGGACCCTTTGTTTTGTTTTGACTATGTATGCCATAACCAGTAGCACCCCCAATGGGAAATATAATGTAATGTGTGTGATAATGCAGGGTTGAGCAGCTAATAATAGTTTCACTCACATCTGTATACCATGCACCCTGTCTGTAGGTGTGGAGCTATGTGGGCCAGGTACATGCAAATAATGTGTACCCAACCAGCAATTTTGTCCATTTTTGGATGCAAACTTTGGACACTACTAGGCCATCTAATAGCTGGTCTTACAGATTTGGATGCATTTCAGTTTTGAAAATAGCAGCAGATACATCTTGGGTTGATCTCTTTGAAAATCCCTCCACTGGACATTGGAGGAAACTGAATGGATATGGAGCTTCCTGCCTTAAAAAAATGAAATGTCACTATTATGGAAGACTGATGACTTGAAGTGCAGGGGCCATCAGAATAATGTCACATTGTTGAGATACCTGAAGGGGCAGAGAGAAGAAATGTCACTGATTTCGCCATTAATGATTTTAGTTGCACAACACCTCTGCAGGTACACTGTTTCATGGTTCCACCACCCTTTCTGTAAAATAATATGTCCTCATGTCCCTCCAGTCAGCTTTGATTTTTACACTCCTTAATTAAGAAAACACGAAGACACTTTGTTATGAGAAAACACCTTAGTATAAAAGTGAGAAACCATGGTTCAGTTTGCCTTCTCTTTAGAAAGAATGGGGACCTTCTACAATATGTGTTGCTGCTACAACCTACATCCACGTGCATGCAACTACATGAAATGCCATAACCATGGCTCCCAGTAACCCACTAAGTGAGAGCAGGAGTCCACGTCTCACTCAAGCCACCCTTCAACCACTATACCACTGCTCTGGAGTTTTATTTATCTATTTATTTATTTATTTATTACAGTCTAGGAAATACCTTTGAGCCAGTTGCTTGTTTACAGAGGTTCCACATCAAATGAGGTTACATAGATTAGATAGAGATTCCACGTAAAGTGGTGGTCAAAAAAAGATTACATAGAGGCGGATACAAATACATTTCAGCTGAACAACAGTTACAACACCACAGTGATAGCTGACAATATGGGAGTACTCTGGATTAAAAGATTAAAAAAAGAAATGATTAGCAGCCAGTCTTTAATTGAAAGGAACAGTATTTTTGTCATAGTGCAGTTTGGGTGCTAGCCCCTAGTGATGAGCGTTAGGATTTGAGAGTGCTAGTTGTCAGCAAGGAGGGCACAAGGGTGAGAGAAGAAAGGGGGTGGTATGGGGGAATGTGGGATGGGCAAAAGGTGGGGGACTGGGGTCTAATCAGATAGTTCTAGTGGAGGCTAGGTAATGTGAGGTAAAGGGGAGATGGGTGGGTGAGGGAAGGAGGAAAGTACAGGTATGAGGCAAACATGGGGAATACAGGTATGAGGTGAACAAGGAGACAAGAAGTAGAAGAAGGAGAAGAGGAGGTATGGGGTGGGAGGAGGGGAAGAAAAAGGGGGGGAAATTAAGAAGCAATGCGAGGGATGTGGGATCGAGAGTATACGGGGTGTTGGCAGAAAGGGGGGAAGGGAGGGGAGGGTGTAAGGTAGAAAGGACAGTGCTTTGAAAGGAAAGGGAGGCGATTATGTGGGTGATGTAGTATAAGTATAAGAAAACATAGAAGGAGCAGGACAGAGAACTGTACCAGTTAAAGCAGAAGGAAGCGGGTAAGGCAGTCAGAATAGCAAAGGCCCAAACCGAGGAAAAGATAGCCAACTCAGTTAAGAAGGGGGATAAAACCTTTTATAGGTACATTAGGGAGCAAAGAAAGACTAAGGCAGGGATACCGAGGCTGAACAAAGAGGAAGGTGGTTGGGCAGAGAGCGACAGTGAAAAAGCAGGGATACTGAACGAATACTTCTGCTCAGTATTCACAATGGAAAAGCAGGGAGAAATATCTAATCCAGTCAATAGAAGCACTCTGGATAGGGGGGTTGATATTAGTCCTTTCACGGAAGAAAGGGTTCTGAATGAACTCTTAAAACTGAAGGTGGATAAAGCAATGGGGCCTGATGGGATTCACCCCAGAATTTTAAAAGAACTAAGGGAAGAACTAATAACACCACTGACTACACTTTTTAATAAATCATGGGAGGATGGGGTGGGTACCTGAGGACTGGAGGAGGGCAGATGTGATTCCCCTTCACAAAAGTGGGTGCAAGACAGAGGCAGGAAACACAGACCTGTCACTTGACCTCAGTGGTAGGGAAAATGATGGAATCACTTCTGAAGGAAAGAACTGTCGAGTACCTAGAGGCCAGTGGGGCACAGGACCCAAGGCAGCATGGATTCACATCAGGAAGGTCATGTCAGACAAATATAATTGATTTCTTTGACTGGGTGACCAAAGCAGTAGACCAGGGAAGGGCTGTGGACATGGCCTACCTAGACTTTAGCAGGCACTTGACACAGTCCCCAAAAAGATTAATAAACAAATTAGCCAGCCTGAGAGTGGGTCCTAGGGTGGTAGCCTGGGTAAAACACTGGTTGGACAACAGGACACAATGGGTAATAGTAAATGGAGTCCACAGTGAAGAAAGGAGGGTTACTAGTGGGGTACCACAGGGTTCAGTACTGGGGCTGGTCCTTTTTAATGTCTTTATAAGTGACATTGCAGAGGGACTGGAAGGGAAAGTATGTCTCTTTGCAGATGGCACAAAGATCTGCAACAGGGTTGATACACAAGGTGGGGTGGAAAGGATGAAAAGGGACTTGGCAAGGTTGAAGGAATGGTCAAATGTATGGCAGCTTAGATTCAATGCAAAGAAGTACAAAGTAATGCACCAAGGAAACAAAAACCCAGGGGAAGAGTACACAATGGGGGGTGAGATACTAACAACAACAAAAATGGAAAGGGACCTAGGGGTAGTCATATCAGATGACCTAATAGTGGGCAAGCAGTGTGAGAAGGCAGTAAGGAGAGCTGGGGGGATACTGGGATGCATAGGGAGAGCCATCACCAGTAGAAAACAGGAAGTTGTTGGCCCTCTGCACAGACAGTTGGTAAGACCATATCTGGAGTACTGTGTACAGTTCTGGAGACCCCATCTCCGCAAAGACATAGACAGGGTGGAGGCTGTCCAGAGGAGGGGAACCAAAATGATGCAGGGTCTGCATCAGAAGACATATGAAGAAAGACTAAAGGAACTAAAGATGTATAGCCTCGAGGAAAGGAGGGAGAGGGGGACATGATAGAAATTTTCAAATACCTCAAGGGAATCAACAAAGTCCAAGAGGGTAGCATCTTTCAGAAAAAGAGATGTGCAAAAACAAGAGGGCACAATTTGAAGAGAGGGGACGACTAGAGGTATGTGAGGAAGTATTTCTTCACAGAGAGAGTTGTGGATACATGGAACAGCCTTCCTGAGGAGGTCGAGAGTCAAAAACAGTGGGGGAATTCAAGAATGCATGGGACAGATATAAGGCAATTCTAGTGGGGGGTTGGAGGAAGTAGGTTGTTGGTTAACTAGGATCTGCAGCTTATCCATTAGGTAGGGAAATGGGCAGACTAGGTGAGCCAAGCAGTCCTTATCTGCCGTCAAATTCTATGTTTCTATGTGGGAGGGAGAGAGGGTTGAACTAGTTGGGAGGAAGATTACAGGGCGTTAGGAGAAGCAGTTGCAAACACTGGCCTGGACAAGGGTGGAACAAAGCAACGTTTTAAAAGGACCCAGCTTTGTTTCCTTCAGAAGGTCTTCATTGATGGAGTTTAGTAGTCTAGGGGCCCAGTATTCAAAGGATCTCTGGCCTTGTGCAGTTCTATGGAAAGGGACATCCAAGGTTTGTTCTTTCCACCCCCGGTACATCTGTATGAGGAATGTTGATTGAGAAAATCCCGTACTCCAGGACCAGGAGGGGTTAGGCCAAGAGTAGCTTTTCTAGTAGGCAGGCACATTTGGTACAATCCAAATTGAGCCACCCAATTTGGGAGTATAATTCATACGTGTGTGTGCTAGTTGGGGCACTCCCAGAACTAGCCTACAAGCTTTATTAAGGGTGGTTTTGATCCTTTTAAGAGCCATGGGGGTAGCAGCACCATAAACCACCAGACCGTAGTCGATGACAGACAGCACTGAACTAGTTACAGTGGCGCTTAGGGCCTCTTTACTAAAGCAGTGTTTGTAACAAAATAGTAGCTCCAGTTTTATGCTTGCCGATTTTGCAACTAGATCGATGTGTCGGAAGTAGGACAACGTAAAGTCTAATGTTACTCCCAGGTATTTAAAGTGGTTTACCATCTCAAGTGGGGAGTTTAGTTTACTGTTTGGATAGGGTGGTTTCTGTGTTTGTTGTGGGCTGAGGCGAATGTCATTGTTTTAGTTTTAATAAAATTCAAAAGTAACTTTGAGTCCGAGAACCATTTTTCTAAGGATGTGAAGTTGGACTGTATACGGCTTTCAAGGACCACAAGGTCCGAGTGGGCCAAGTAGAGCACAGCATCTTTGGTGTAATGCAAAACCCTATCATCTACTGGTTGGGGGAGTTTGTTTAGAAAAAGACTGAATAGCAGGGGCCCTAGTATGGATCCTTGTGGAACTCCTGTGTTAACACAGAGATTATCTGAGCAGATGCCATTTATCTTCACCTTCTGTACGCTTCCTTGGAGATAATTCCGGAACCAGGCCACTGACTCCAGGGAAAGACCAATGTCAGATAGTTGGTTTAGTAGCAGCTCATGATTAACTGTATCAAAGGCCTTGGTGAGGTCCACATAGGTTGCCTCCACCAAGAGCCCACAGTCAACAGCGCTATATATGTAGCCTGTAAATTCTACAACTGCAGTTGTGGTGCTATGCTGTTTCCAGAAACCGTGCTGTTGTCTGCATCATAGTTAATATCTGCCAAGGTACTTGGAGAGTTGGTCTGCAACAATACGTTCCAACGCTTTTGAGAGAGGGGGAAGTATGGAGATTGGGTGATAGCTTGTGTGGTTTGTTCTGTCACTGTTTTTAAACACAGGTATAACAATGGCTGCTTTCCAGATTTGGGGGTCTTACCCGTGATGAAAGATAGATTTAAGTTTTTAGTGAGGGGAGCAAGAATAGCTTCTAGAGTGAGTTCAAGGAGCTTGAAATCGAGCATATCACTGCTGTTTCTTGATTTCCCAAGGATCTTCAAGATATATTTTTTGGCTACTGATGGTCTGACTATTTTGAGGTAGAAAGGAGGATGGGAGCCTGACTGGGTATTTGTGCTGCTTTGGATCTTGCATTCCCTCTAAGGGAGAAGGGAGAAGGGAATCTGGGGGTAGGATGCCACTGAGGTCTGTGAAGGTCTTATTAAAAATGTCGGCAATGGTGAAAGGGTCCTGGAAAAGAGTTTCATTTACATTTATTATGGAAGGAGTGTTTTGTCAGGTTTGCCTGTCAGAGACTTGATATTATCCCAGAACTGTCTGCTGTTCCCCAAAGAGTTTTCCAATTCTCTTTTAAAGTGTTGGTGTTTGGCTTTCCTAATTGCAGCTGTGCATCTATTCCGGATAGCCTTATACTCCTGGGAGTCCAAGATGGAGCCAGTACTTCAAGCCTTGTACCAAAGCCAATCACGGTGTTTCATCAGATCTAAAAGCTGGGGGGGTGACCCATTGGTTTTGGGAGCCCTTGACCTTACATTGTGTGTAGAGGGCATAAATATTGCAGGACTGGATGAATTTATGGATAAAGCATTCAAGGGCAGCATCAACATCTGTCATGGTGTTTAGGAAGCTCCAATCTTGATTACTAAGATGAGCTTTTAGTGCATTAAGCTTCCCTTTTTGGGTAGCCTTGATGTGGTTATTTTGGAATGGATTTTGGGTGACTTGTTTGACCAAGAGAAGAGGATAGGGGAGTGGTCACTGAGGGAGTCAGGGAGTAATGCAGCATTGCAGACCTTTTTGGATGGTTAGTGACCAATCAGTCAAGGAGGGTGTTTGTGCTAGTGTGGTAATTTACCCGTGTGGGAGTACCCACGAGCTGTGAGATGTTTAATGACGCTAGTGTATCTTTGTATGGACCCGCTTCAGGGGAGATCCAGTTTATATTGAAATCCCCTAGCAGTAAAATTTCAGAGCTATTGGAGTGGGTGGTTAGGAAGTCTGTGACTGCCTTGAAATCATTGTCATGCTCCTTGGGGGGGGGGGTATATACTGATACCACAGTGAAAGATTTCTTTTGAGGGCCAAGTAGGATCTTTATAGGGAGCAGCTGGGTGCATCTAGAGGAGGTAATATAAAGTAGTGTTTGCACCTAGAGGTGCTCCTTTATGTATTTTACACAGCCACCTCCATATTTGCCGGTTCTGTCGAGCCTGTAAGTTATGTAATCTGGCAGCTGAACGTCCAAAACTGGGATGCGTGGGCTGAGCCAGGTTTCCACAACTGAGAGAATGTCGGGATGGTGTTGGGTGATCCATATTTGTAGGACATCAATTTTTGCCAACAGACTGCAAATTTTTATAGAGGCTATGGTTATGGCACTGTGATGCACTTGTGGGGCAGTGGGTTGTGCTATAGGCTCTGGGTTTGGGTGTACATTCCCAGATATTAATAAGAGGAGATAGGCAAGCCGTAGTGTCTCCCATTTTAGGATAGATATGAGGCTTGATTGGGTTCTGTGGGTATGCTGGCATCCATTTATTTTAGTGCAACGAATAATGAAATTTATAATTGGAGGGGAGAGCAGGTACAGGTATCGCTGCCTCTTAGTAGTCAAGTAGTGGAGGTGTATAGGTTATATGTGTAGGTGAAAGGGATAAAGTGGATTTAGGGGGTGCTTAAAAGGATGATGTCAGACTAAGGACAGTGGTGGTGCAATTTGTGGGGGTAGAGGTTGGCAGGTGCCACAGGGATATGAGACAAATTACCTTTAGAAGGAACATCTCTGGCATTTAAGTTAATGTTCTGTGCACAGATATGTGAGGTGGCCAGGCATGAAAATGAAAATTTGTCAAGCCTGGTTTATGTAATTAGAGAAGCTGGGACAGTGCCCTGTGCCCTCCTACGTATGTGGGTATGCTAGGAGTTCAGGCTGGTTTGACGGGAGTTCTGATTCCTATCAAGGAGATGTTTTTTTTGCTGAAATGCTCAGATTGGTTTGTTAAGAGATCTGTGCACCATTGGTGAGGTAGTTGGGCTGGAAGATCTGCCTAAGACTGCCAATTGGGGCATGAGAGGATAGACGTGGAGGGGTTTGGGAGCATTTAATAGCGGTCGGGGTTGGGGAGGGTGGGAAGGACAAATAATACAGAGTTCAACTGCTGGAGTGGGCAAAAAATGAGCACCAAAGAGAGGGGGCCTGCAGCACAAAACCTTCTCCAGTGGCGGAGCTTCCAGAGGCAGATACAGGAGGGAGAAGACCTGGGGGATCAATCTAGCCAATGGCATTTCAGCAGTTCCGCTGATGACCAATCGGTAGCTCGGACACCAGTTTCCTACCAAATCAGCCACTGAGCCATATCTGGGTATTCAGGCCAGTCCAGTTTGGAGTCTAAAATGCTGTACCTGGGCACTTTGCTTGCGGTGAAGTCCAGGGGGTCTGCAGCCACTTGAGGAACTGTGCCCGGGGTCGAGGAAGGAGATGCTGGTGCAAGAGCACACCTGATCAGGGCCTCCAGCTGAAAAGAGAGAGAGACAGGGTAAGCTGCTGCCGACAACACCTCCCTCAACAAAATTAGGGTTTCCCCGAATAAAGCGTGTAGACTGGCCACAGGATGTGACCGGCTTACGCACACCTGTACGCTTTATACCAGTACAAACTGGCTTAATTTCGATGATTTCCTAAAGTACCAGACCTGTCTCCTGGCCAAGAAAATCTTGACTGGCCTCACCTCGCCTTGTAGTGCTGCTCCCCCCCACACACAGCACCAGACGCACACATCACACTGAGAAATCGCCCTACCAGGTTCCCCGCTGTAAAACCTCCATGGGGCAAAGAACTTTCAGATACTGCACCCCCAATTGGCTGAATTCACTGCCCACACCAGTTCTCCTGGCTCCTACCTTGGGACTGTTCAAATCCCTTCTCCGGAGCAATATCTTGCATGATTCCACCTGTGACTGCACCTGACCCACCCATGACCTAAAACTGCCATGACAATGGACCCGCTTGGTCCTGCTTCTGGAGTGCCTGTCCCTGGTTTCAGTCTTACCGAATCCTCAGACTAGCTGACTCTCACTGGACTGGGCTGCTTGCACAATCCAGTCATAAATACTTCTCTACAACATCTACTGTACTACATGATTGCCCCATTAGATACTGTATTTATTGTATATTTGCCACTGTACTACATTGTCTATGACTATTGTAATTATCCTGTACCACATCCACCTGTTATACTTTACCTTGTATCATCGTAAGGTGTGTTATTTCCCACACTGCTATTTATACTGTGATGTCTGTTCAATGTATGCTCTGTATTGTTTTCCATGACATGGAGCCTTTGTAAAGGAGTCTCTGACTCAAAGGTATTAATTCCGATTGTATTCAATAAAAAAAAAAAAATAATAATAAAGAGAGGAGACAAGTAGAGAGAGGGCGGGGTGGCTGGTAGGAGACAGAGGGCCATATGACACAAAAAGAAGGACAATTAACTTAAACCCGTGGAGGTCTCAGCGAGTAAGCAAGGTGAGGGGAGGGGGGTTGATCAAGACAAGGTGGTGGAGAAGAGAGGGGGAGGAAAAATGAGACGAAATGGGGAGAGTAAACTTAGCACTCTAAAAAATGAAGGCAGTTACTGTAAGACTCTAAAATGCAGCAGTGCAAATACAGTTAGTTTAAAATCAGCAGTATTACTTAACTTAGTCTTGAAGGAGCTGTGATTCACTAAACTTATACATTTTAGCAAATAATAACTAGTGGCAGTGAAATATGCAGCGACTATAGTACAAGCGCAGCTGTGAGCGGATTCAAATAAATTCATATAATACAGAGTAAAACTGCTGGAGTGGGCAAAAAACAAGTGCCAAAGAGAGGGTGCCTGCAGCGCAGAACCTTCCCCTGTGGTGGAGCTTCCAGAGGTGGAGAGAGAAGACCTGGGGGATCGATCTAGCCAATGGCATTTCAGCAGTTCCGCTGATGACCAATCGGTAGCTTGGACGCCAATTTCCTACCCATTCAGCCACTGAGACATATCTGGGTATTCAGGCCGGTCCAATTCGGAGTCTAAAATTCTATACCTGGGCGCTTTGCTTGGGGTGAAGCCCGGGGGGCCATGGCCGCGTGAGGAGCTGCGCCCGGGGTTGAGGAAGGAGCTGCTGGTGCAAGAGCACACCCGATCAGGGCCTCCAGCCAATCAGCCACTGAGCTGTATCTGGGTATTCAGACCAGTCCTGTTCAGAGTCTAAAATGCTGTACATGGGCACTTTGCTTGCTGTGAAGTCTGGGGGGGTCCACAGCCGCTTGAGAAGCCACCCCTGGGGTCAAGGAAGGCGCCGTTGGTGCAAGAGAACCCTCGATCAGGGCCTCTGGCTGGACACCTTGCTTGCGGTGAAGTCCGGGGGGGTCTGCGGCCACTTGAGGAGCCGCGCCTGGGGTCGAGGAAGGAGCTGCTGGTGCAAGAGCACACCCGATCAGGGCCTCCAGATCGGGTGTGCTCTTGCACCAGCGGCAATGGCCGCTCTGGGATGGACACTATACATAATAATGAACTTCTCATGCATATTAATGAGCCCAATTCAGCTTTCACAGCAGCAGGTAATTACGCTTATGACCTTGCAAGCCAAACAGAAAGATCACTGTCAAATCTGCAGTGTCCCAGTGTTTCCAGTCCACTGGGTCTCGTAGAAAAGGAGTGAGCAGGTTTGTGCAGCAGTAGTTTGGGATGATTTGTGAACTAACTAATTCACAGTGTGTATACAAGTAACTCCATTCAACAGAAAGACAGCTCTGGTGGAACATACAGCCCGACATACAGTAAGTAAAAGGATTCAGCAAACTGACTTTGTTTCATGCTCATCACCCCACTCTTTAAAGGGACACATTCATGAACAGTGGCATATATAGTTTGAAAGCCCATGAAAAGTTATTTTAATTGAAGTATTGGGCATACCTGTAGCTGAAAGCAGTCCAGAGATATAGATGACTGAGTCTATGCAATATAAATACTACAGCAGAGCCATTTTTAGAACCTTGTGATGTCTGTGATGATCAAACAATGCTTAACTCATTGCAGTTAGGCACTCCTTGATAGTCACTGACATCAAAGGTTCTAAGAATGGCTCTAATGTAGTATTTATATTGCACAGACTAAGTCATCTGTATCTCTGTACTGCTTCCAGCAACAGGTGTGCCCAATACTCAATTAAAATAACTTTTCATAGGCTTTCAAGCTATGTATGCCACTGTACATGAATGAGTCCCCTTTAATAGCAAGTTACCCAGTGTAAGACATGCAAAGTAAACTAACTCAGCAAACAGGGCTGGTTTTACCAAACTGATTATTTTCTGATGACCACGTAGCCTTTTGTGAAGTATTAAGGTCTAATCTAATAATTTAATTTGAAGATTTATGAGGTCATTGGTAGTGTTAGGAAATCTGTCTCAGATTCCTTTTTAGGGCCACAGTGGGCAGAGCCCTGCAGACCTATTGCGAGCAAAAGAGGGATTCCACTCCAACCAAAGAACATTCAGGAGTTGCTTCACAGTCGTCTCCTCAGTCTGTGAAGCACTCTGCTGTCATATGCACTATTTTTCTTGTCACCACGATAGCAGCACATCAGGAGCTCCAGGACCCTGAAATCACTTACTTGGGGTCCGGAGACATGAGGGCCGTGGTGCAGAAGCTACAAAACTATTTGTTTAAACAGCGGCAATGACCACTCTGGGATGGACAATATACATAATAATGAGCTTCTCATGCATATTAATGCACCCTATTCATGACCAGCTCAATGTTATGTATATATTCAGTCCCTGAGCGCAGGAGTGTAGCCAGAAATTTCCATTTTGTACACAGTCCCCAATAGTTACACCCCCCCCCATTAAAAATGTACACATCCTTTCCAAATGGCACCCCCTTCCAAACAAGTCAGATTGTTGTCAGATGATTCCTCTACTCTCTAAAGAGGTTATACATGTATTGGACACACCTCAGTGGCCTACACTAACCCAAATACTACAGATTAGAATGATAATATCAACAGATTGGCTTATGGTTTGTGACAGGCACTCAACAAAACTGTACACAAATGTGTACAGTGAGTATGCCTGTCTACACCCTTGCCTGAGCGGTCATTGGCACTCTTGAAACAAATACTCTCATGGTTTCTGCACTGTAGCCCTTTTGTCTTCAAACCCCAACTAAGTGAACTTGGGGTCCGGGAGCACTGGGGGAGCTCCTGATGCACCACTATAGTGGCAAGCAAATGGATGCATGGCAACATGCATGGCAGACCACTAGTTTGCACATTCGGTTCAGCGGCAAGCGGTTACGCATGTGTGCTCCTCCTCTGCTGTTACATGTGTTCTGTTCCTACATGTCTTCTGTTCCCTGGATGGAACAGAATTTATAGAATTTGGTATCAATGGCCCATCGGCGCAGTGGTTGGATTTCCGCTTGCGATGCTGGCGGCCCAAGTTCGGGAACAGACCTGAGTCATCGGAGGGCCGGCCGGGGGAGAAGGATCAAGCATCCTATGGACTGCTCTCCTTCTCCAGGGGGAGGACTGGATGAATGTCTGGTGCTTGACGGACCCCTGGTGGAGGCTGGGGGTACCACAGCAACCGGCATTAGGAAGTGGCTGGAGGGGGGGGGATGGATGCTGGACATCATTGCACATTCCCCCCCCCCACATACAGAGGGGAAAAAATCCTGGCTGCCGTCTCTATGAAGCCCTGCCCCCGGGCCTCAATTAGCCTCCGGAGCTGGCTCCCCAACTAGATACCGGTACTGTGGCACTAATAGGGGGAGACAGCGCCGTAGCCCCACCCTCTGGGGGGAAAGCCATGGGTAGCTGGGGAAGCACAGGCACTTCTGGAGGTGGAGGTATGGTGGGTTCATGACCAGGGTGGATCCTTGATGGTAAGGTCAGACAAAAACAAAAACAAAAAAGAATTTGGCATCAAAGTCACTTTAAAGAGCTGCATTTCAGCACATCAAAATAATAACATCAGTTGTTCCCTCTGGTATCCCCCTGTTGGGATCTAAACTGCAGAGCTTGTTGTCTTTACAATGATCAGTGGCAGATGATTACTGCATAATGATGACTAGGGAGCCTTGTCTCCCATAGGGAAACCTGGTTATAATTTGCAGTTATAACCCGCAGGCTACAACGGCGAACATGCGCCGGGTTTCCCTTGCTCCACACATGTGCCTGCCACTGCTCTCCCCTTGTACAGCACTGGAAAGCTGCCCACCTCGCTTGACTCCCTCGCTCGACTCGGCGGTAAGACAAGGGTTTTTTTTTTTAAAAGCATCAGCAGTTCAGTTCACCAGTCCATGGTAAAACTGCAATTGTGAAGAACCATGGACTGATAAGACTTACAAAAAAAAAAGGTTTCAGCAGCTGCTCAGTGATGGCGGTATGGGCTGCAGGACAGCACTTCATTGATCAGACAACTGGAAAGCAACGACTGTTTCATTTTATATAATTGCTGTGGTGAGAAAAGGCTCCCCAGCAATTACATAAAATAAAACATGGGGTGGTGTGTTTAACTCAAGATTTCTCACACCCCCCTCGGTGTCTCGTGGTTTATATAGTATCTGACACCTCGAGGGGCGTAAAATCTCATTAAACACACCACTCCATGTATTATTCTATATTTCTCTAGCAGGAGCATTAAATCCAAGGTGTATAATTTAATTTGTTCCTCACCATCAGCACCTTAAATATACAGGATTCATTTACAACAAAAGTGATGCTATAAAGACAGTGTAACACACGATATATATATATATATATATATATATATATATATTCTATGCAAAAAACTTTGTTTATGCATCATTTAGGGTTAAAACACAAAAAGTCAGGAAATTAGACCTTTAGGGTTGCCCCATCCCCCGCTCGTAGACCCACCCATCATCCCGAGATTGACAGCTGATGGGGTGTGTCATTGGGGTTGTGAGGCCTAAATGTCACCCCATTCCATCTGTAATCATATTCACAAGCCACAGTAAAGAAGAATGGGGTGACATTTAGGCCTCACAACCCCAATGACACACCCCATCAGTTGTCAATCTTGGGATGATGGGCGGTCTACTGGGGGATGGGGCAGCCCTAAAGGTCTAATTTCCTGACTTTTTGTGTTTTAACCCTAAATGATGCATTAACAAAGTTTTTGCATAGAATTTCCTTACTTTCTGAGAAAGAATAGAAAAGGAGAAAGTTGCACAAGTTGGTGGGAGCGCGTGGCCCTTTGGGCCCTGTGCTTCCACCAACTTGCAAATTCCTGCCTAAGATAAGAGTACAAGTACTGAATATCATATGTATTGCTGGCAGAGCATATGGGTGGGAGCGTGGGGCCTACCACCTTGAATGAAAGCAAAGGGTCAGTCCTCAGTGGCATAATTCAACACCTGTTTACATGTCAGACACCTAACCACTACAAATTACCTACATGGCAGTAATGCTAGGCACCCTATAAATGTGAAGCCAGTACCACAATGTAAAACGCCATATGCAAAACATAAAGTGTATCACGCAATATGGGTGCAGCAAATGAATTTTCCAACATCTAAGCACCATAATTCACATGGACAGCACATCCCCTCAACACACTCCAAATTTCAATGTATAAGACCAAACTATTTCTGAGACATAAAATGTGAAATTTTCAGATTTTCATTCGTCGCACTGGCAGAATTCCACACCTATTAACATTTTACACACCTAACGACTGAAAAGTACATCCACGGCAGTAAGGCTAGCTACCCTAGTAATTTCAAGCCACTACCACCATGGAAAATGCTGTCCTCAAAACGTTAACTGTGCCACGCAATATGTCTGCAAAAAATTTATTGTCCGACACCTAAACACCATAATTCACATCTACAGGGCATGCCATCAATACCCTCCAAATTTCAAGTTAAAAGACCAAACCATTTCTGAGATATTTAATTTGAAAAATAGCTAAAATTGTGCTGTCTGGTCCCTCCAAATCTGGACATCTAGTCCCTCCCTTGCAATCAAAGATCACGATCAAAGAATTTGCAGGCTCACGATGAAAGACTTTGCAGGCTTGCGATCAAAGAATAAAAAATGTTAAAACTTAATTTTTAGAGAAAAAAACATGAAACCACAGCCATGACTCGACAGAACAAAGGACCCTGAGCAGATCCCATCCTAGTTTGCCTTTAGAAGTGACCCCTGTGCTGAGAAAATTTAATTTTTCATGTGGCCATCTAGGCACACCCTCGCGATCAAAGATCGCAGTCAAAGAATCTAGCGATCAAAGAATTTGCAGGCTTGCAATCAAAGAATTTGCAGGATCACGATCAAACAATAACAAATGTTAAAAGTCAATTTTTAGGTAGAAATGTATGAAACCACAGCCATGCCTCGATAGAATGAAGCCCCCTGAGCAAAACCCACCCTCATTTGGCTTAATAAGCCACCCCTGAGCTGAGAAAAGTGATTTTTTCAAGTGGCCATGTAGTCACGCCCTCGCGATCAAAGATTGCGGTCAAAGAGTCTCGCGATGAAAGAATTTGCAGGCTGATGATCAAAGATCGTTAGCAAGCCACAATCAAAGAATAAAAATGTTAAAGACTCTATTTTTTGACCATTTTAAAAGAAACCACAGGCATGGCTTGATAGAGGGAAGACTCCTGAGCAAAACCCACTATAGTTTCACCTCAGCAGTCCCCCCTTGGCTGAGATATTTGAATTTTTCCGACTGCAGACTGAAAACAAGATGGCAGCCATTGCTATCAAAAAATTTCTCACGATCAAAGATTCTTTGATCATGAGTCTGGACTAGATGGCCAAAACCTCATTCTTCTTTCACAAAATAGCCATATAAATGTTCCCATTGACTTATAATGGGAACTTAAAAGTTTAATAACTTTGGAATGGATTAAATATTTTTTCACCAAATGAAAAGTGGCATGTTCCTTGACCCACACTCTTTCAGATGAGCCCATCCAGTGCTTCAACATACTCCACACAAAGGCAAATGCCTTTCCACGAATGAAATCTGAAAAACTGCCCACATAACTGGCGAAAAGTGCATTTTTCAGCTTTTTGGTATGCAAAAACTGTAAGTTCGACTGAAATGAAATTTGGCAGATCTAGAGACCTGCCATACCCCCTGTAAATACCAAATTTCATGTAAATCCATTGAAAGGGCCCAAAGTTATTAACGCACTAAATTTTGAGTTTAACGCAGAAGTGGCTTCGTAACCCTAAATATAGGGGTGCGACCGTGCCCCTAAAATATATTCCATGTCTGAGTATGTGAACATGCTACAGTAAAGGAGAATGGGGTGAGATTTGGGCCTCACGATCCCAATTACACACCCCAGCGTCTGTCAGACTGTGGAGAATCAGGATGGTGTGTGTGAGGGGGAGTTAGGGGTTCAACCCTAATGTCGCATTTCCTGACTTTTTTTGCTTTAACCCTAAATTAAGCATTAACGCAGTTTTTTTTTGCATAGAATTTCCTTACTTTTTGAAAAAGTGTAATATAAGTAGCAAAAAACATGTATTGGTGGGAGTGCAGAGCCCAGCTCCCACCAAGTTGCCGATTTTTGCATAAAAATATGCATCTGGGCCCAAGCTCCTGCTTACACAAAGCTACGGAGCCATGCAGCAGCACTATAGGGCACCAAACCTTTGTAACAGTAATTTGCACATATCTTGGAACTGTAAGAGCTAGAAAAAAAATTCTAGCATCATTGTAACCATGACAGTGAGTATTTTACGTGACATTGAAAGACTGTACCCATATCTCACATCGATTCCGAGATATCGGCACCAAAAAGCACTGGACAGGCACTCTTTCAACCCTTGTGACAGTAATTTCACAATATGTCATGAAGCATGCAACATACGAACAAAATTCCACTGCAGGCTTACTCTTGATTTCAAATCTTTTTCCAGTGGCTTAGATCACCTGAAGGTGATCTAAGCCACCTGTAACGAAAAGTCTGTATCTCGCTTCGTTTCTGAGATAATGGCACCGAAAATCATGACACAGACTGCAATGTAATCCTATGGGGAAAATGTCAATTACAACATTGAATATTTCTGCAACAAATTATTTACCCAGCACCTAAATAGCATAATTCACATCTCTATGACATCCCCACAACACCTTGCAAATTTCAATTTAAAAGACCAAACCGTGTCCGAGATACAACATTTTAAGATTTGAGATTTTCATTGGTTGGAGTGGCAGAATTCTGCACTTGTTTACATTTTACACACCTAACGACTGAAAAGTACATCCATGGCAGTAAGGCTAGCTACCCTACAAATTTCAAGCCACTACCACAATGCAAAACGCTGTCTGCACAACGTAAACTGCGCCACGCCATATCTCCGCAACAAATGTATTTTCTGACACCTTAATACCATAATTCACATCTGCAGGACAGCCCGTCAGCACCCTCCAAATTTCAAGTTAAAAGACTAAACCATTTCCGAGATATTTAATTTTAAAAGTTGTTAAAATTGGGCCATCTAGTCCCTCCTTCGGGATCAAAGAATCTTTGATTGTGAGCCTGCAAATTCTTTAATCGTGAGGAGGGACCAGATGGCCAAAACCCCATTCTTCGTTCGTAAAATAACCATATAAATTTTCCCATAGACTTGTAATGGTAACTTAAAACCTTAATAACTTTTGAATGGATTAATATTTTTTCACCAAACAAAACGTTGCATGTTGCTTGACCCAAGCTCTTTCAACATGTCAAGTTGCAGAGCAGCACACCACACAATGGCCATGCAGCACCACAGACAAAATCTGAAAAACTGCCCACATAACTGGCAAAAAGTGCATTTTTCAGCGTTTTGGTGCGCAAAAACCGTTAAGTCCGACTGAAACTAAATTTGGCAAATGAAGAGATCTACCATGCCCCACCGTGCATACCAAATTTCATGCAAATCCATTGCATGGGGTCCAAAGTTATTAATGCACACAATTTTTAGTTTAACATAGAAGTGGCTTCATAACCCTAAATATAGAGGTGCGACCGCGTCCCTATAATTATATATAAAACATTTTTTCAATCAGCAGTAGAGGATTAGTGACTGGGTGCTAAGTGCAATTTGGAATATTTCTTAAATATAAGTGCTGATTTATGAGCAATAAGACCATCGGATAGATAAAATTTTAAACATAGCATTTGTCTGCAGAAAAGGGCTGCTTGGCCCACCTAGTCTGCCCAGATGGTCCCTGCCTAGTCTGTCTTCTCCGACCCTAACTAAACTCCAGTGACCCTCCCTCCTTCCTATCTATTTACTAATATTCCCCCATGCCTATCCCATGCATGCTTGAAGCCCCCTACTGTTTTCACCTCCAATACATCCCCTAGCAGTCAGTTCCAGGTGTCCACCACTCTTTCAGTGAACTAGTACTTCCTCACATCCCTCTTTAACTACCCCCACCCCAGCTTTATCGCATGCCTTCTAGTCCTGGTGCACCTTCTCATTTGGAAGAGACTCTCCTCCTGCATCCTGTTCACCCCATGAGGTATTTGTAGGTCTCTCGCTCTCCTCTCTTCCAGGGTGTACATGTTGAGATCCTTCAATCTCACTTCATAGAGCTTTTCATGCAACCCCTGCACCATTTTTGTTGCTTTCCTTTGGATGGTCTCTACCCAGTCTATGTCTTCGGTGAGATGCGGCCTCCAGAACTGTACACAATACTACAGGTGGAATCTCACAAGTGAGCGATACAGTGCCAACACCACCTCCCTCCGCCTGCTGGAGATACCCTTCCCTATGCACCCCAGTATCCCACTGACCCTACCCACTGCTTTGTCACACTACCCTGCTGCTTTGAGGTCATCAGATATAATCCCAAGGTTCCTTTCCTGCTTAGTGACTGTCAGTACCTCCCTCCCATCCTATACTCATCTCCTTGGTTCGTATACCCTAGGTACACGCTTCTGCACTGTTTGACACTGAGCCCCAACTGTTTTGCTCTTGACCATTCCTTCAGATTCTTAATGTCCCTGTTCATTCTCTCCACCTCCTCTTGAGTGTCCACCCTATTACAGATTTTGGTGTTTTGAAAGTCCTATTGGGATGCTACATGCAATTTTATCTAGTTTAAAAACCGGTGGTTACCTATAGCTTGAGCTTATATACAATAACTCTGTGAGAAAAGTGCAGTTTGAAAGCCTGACCACAGATTTTTACTTTTGCTGCAGAATGAGGAGAAAAAATTACTATTTATTGAGGGAGTGCAAGAATAAATTTAATTTATTAACAATCTGAGCCTTTTGAGAATTACATGGGATACAGTATACTTGTATTAGGGGGTATATTCCATAGCTACTTTGGATTTCCTTTTGTAATTGTCTGAATTTTATAAATAAAATAAATTTGATGAATTGCAGTAAAAAACATTCTTTTGATGTGTTATCCGCCAATTGAAATAGGTCTGTTCCTTTCCCTTGCAGTTTGTATGTCTGTAAAGGCATATTGTCTGGATTCAGTACCCAGATTCTGAGAGACTCTCTTGGGAGAAATGTTTTTCTTCCCAATGCCACTGATAGTAAGGGGATGGGGGTTAGACTGCCAGAAGCAAAGGACTGGCTACCCAGAGTGAGGGCAGCTTATGTGCCTACCTTAACTGGCTGAAAGTCTGGTCTGAAGAAACTCCCCAGAAGCCAGCAGCAAGAAGGGATTTTATTCATGAGATTATGTAATTAAAGAGCTGAGAAACCAAGTAAAAAAAGTGCTAGCACCGCAAAGCACAAATACGCTAAAAACATTCAGCAGGTTAACCTGTCAGACCCCAAATGCTTTTGGCAGCCGATCTATGGTCTATTGAAAGATAGCAGCAAACCCTCTCAAGGACCAATCATATCCAATGGTCAAACCACAGGCGACAATCAAGAGACATCTAATGCCTTTAACAGCTTTTACACTGATCTTGAAGAGTACAAAGCTAACTTCCATCCCCCATCCTCTGACCATCCATGCCCCCCCAGCCCAATAACATAGCATCCAGAATTCCACATAAAAATTGGAAAGCAATCAGATGTGCTCCCACTACTGAAGAAAATTAAGGTTAGAGATTCTGCAGGACCAGATGGATTGATCCCCAGATTACTAAAAGATGCTGCCCCGGCCATTGACTCCCCTATCACCTGGCTAATCAATAGGTCCCTGCTTGAGGGAGTCATCCCAGCCAAATGGAAAGAGGCCCACGTAGTTCCTATCCACAAAGGAGGTCCCTAGGAAACTATTGGAAACTACAGGCCAATCTCGTTCCTCGGTATCCTGTACAAGATACAGGAGTGGCTCATTTATAACCAACTATGAGACTACCTGGAAACAAACCAACTGCTGGCACCCAACCAGCATGGTTTCAGATGAAATCATGGAACTGATACTGCGCTAATCAAATTCACTAGCGACACCTTCAAGGTCTTCGACAACGGCACCTCCAATGGTACCATATTCATCCACCTACCAAAGGCCTTTGATTTGGTAGATCATAGCCTTCCATTAGACAAGCTAAAAATCACTGGCCTAGACCAACACTCACCTGGTTTGAGAGTTATCTATCTCATCGCACCCAACAGGTCAAGTGGAAGGGATCCATATCAGAGCGACTATCTATTAAGGAGGGTATACCCCAAGGCTCCATCTTGGGACCCGCTCCTGTTTTCCCTATTCGTAAATGACTTAAGCAACAACTGATGGTAGCTCTGTAGTACAATACGCTGACAATGCAGTGCTGTACAGAACCACGGGCAGCATACTGGACCTTGGGCCCCAGCTGCAGGAGGATTTCACGACCCTAGAAAGGTGGCTGCTGGCTAACAAGCTGCTCCTAAATGATAAAAAGACAAAGGTCATGCTGTGTGGACCTAGAAATCTAGCCTAGGACAGAACCCTGTTGCTCCCCCTACAACCTCGTCAGGCATACCCATAGAAGTTGTGAGCTCCTTCAGGTACAGTGGCCTTGTCCTCAACCAGGGCCTCACCTTCAAATGCCATGTGGACAATATCACTGGTGCAATACACCAAAAGCTAGGTCTATTTTATAGGCTGAACTCACAACTCATTCCAGAAACCAGGGTAGCAACTGCAAACAGCATCCTCCTACTCAAGCTCACCTATGCCACCCCAGTCATACAGTCACTCACTGAGAAAGAACTGGGCAGGATGCAAATACCCTACAACAAGATTGCTCGAGTTGCATCCAAATCCCACTTGAGGTGCCACCACTGTGAGGTACTTGACTCTCTAAACTGGCCGTCCCTATCCCAACGCCTCCAATACCCCTTCTTGTGCACCTCCTACAAACTAATAAATGGTCCCCTCTGGTTCCCAAGCACCCAAGTAGGCTGCTACGCACTTCCTCATGGAAGCTCCTAGAGGTCCCCAGGGTGAGGACAACAGCAGGAAATAATTCTTTCTCCCATGCAGCCCCTATCCTCTGGATCAATCTCCCCGACCAGTTGCACCATGCTGGCACACTGGCTTCCTTCAGAAAAGGACTCAAAGCGCACTTGCTGTAAAAAAAAAACCATGCACGTGCCAGGGATAATCCCAGCAATTTAGCCCCCAAGTAATCTATCCTGCCTATGAAAACAATGCCCTAGCATTAAAAGAATGACAACAAAGGCTAATTAATATGAAAACAGCCAATATGGCCTGCTGTCTGTTACTTGTAACCTTAATAATTTGTAATTAACACTGTCAATGTTGGTAGCCTCCCCCTGCCTAAATGAACGTATGTACATTACACCAATATGTAAGTCTTCTGGAATTTCTGTGACTGTCTGGAAATATTGTGTTTGTTCCTAAAAATTGCTTTGTATCATCGAATTGTACCACTGATGTGTCCTATACCCTACAGGTTTCTATGTATCTAGTCCCAGGTCGCCCCTGAAAAAGGGACCATCTGGGCCCAGTGGGTTTACCCAGTCAACAAAATTAAATAAATAAAATGATAAATACCCCCTTTTTCCATTCCAAAACAGCTTCTGGCTTTAAAGTTGTGCAAGTACCTCAAACACTCAGGTGTCAATTGTTCACATGAACAGTTTGTAAGGGCCTGCAACAGGTTTAAAATATGATCTGACTTCTCAGCCACCCATTACTGGTCTAACTAACATACAGAATTAAATCCACTAACAGCCGGACACCAACCTTGCAGCCTGATATTTCTTTGCTGTATTTTTTTTCACTGATGCTCCAGAGACAGTTAGTGTGTTGCCCTGTAGTACTGTTGCTCATCTTGCAATAGAGGCTTTCTAGTGCCGTTCACATTTGGTAATGATGTTGCACCAGTAAACAAGACTTGCCACTGCTCCATATCCCTGGACCATACCTCTCCTTAAGTACTATGGACAGGGCCCAGGTCTGGTGAATTCAAATAGGGAAAAAGTTGAATTTGGAAACCACAAGCTCTTTGCTGTGATAAGACAAACAGGCTAGGTGAGTGATAGGGAGCTGTGTGTTATCCAGCAGTAGAAATGTGAGTTATGCATAGGTGTTAAAGCTGCTTGTCTACTTATGGGACACTGAATGCCTGAATCTTTGCAACAGTGGGCTTTCTTTGAGGAGCTGTTAAGTGAGTGTGAATGGCTGGTAATAACTACATGGACAAATCAGTCAGATTGCAGTGGGCAACTTAAGACTTCATGGCAGTCCCATGATGCTGCAGCTTACCAACAACCTGGTGCTGAGTAAGATCGAGCAGCCACAACATAGGCCTGTGGAAGCTCTAGCTGAGTTATAATTAGACCACCCCTGGATGAAGACACCCACCCTTTTTTTCCCCATCATCTGTTTATCTCTCCTGTTCACCCCTGGTGACCCCCATCTAACTGACCCCCCAGCCCCATCACCCAGTTCCCCTGGGACTTACCTTCACCTGCGGTCCTCTGCCACAGGACCTGTGGCTGTGTCCAGCCACCGGTGTGGAGTCTGCAGCGGATTGGTCGTCATCCTGCCTCCTCGGGATTTTTTCCTCCAGTTTTTCACCCGGGCCCACAGGACATGCAATGGACACAATGCCCAAGCTCTGCCTCCATGGAGATGGCCCCAATGTCCTGAACATGGGATCTCTTCCTTTCTGCGTGGTGGAATGCATGTGCTGATGCCCAACCACCACTGGGTGTCAGGCAAGCAGCGCGACTCACCAACCCCCTTCCCCAAGGAAGGAGAGCTGTCTGTGGATGCTCATCCTTTCCCACCCTGCCAACCCCCGGGCTATCCGAGTCCATTCCCAACCCCCGGTCACCAGTGTGGCAGGAGGTAAGGCATCCAGCGCTTCAGCCCTCCACACCACTGGGCTGGCATAGACCCCCACCCTTTGTTAATTGATCTAGGATCAGCAGCAAACAACTGAAAAACAGCCCTAAATAATAATAAAAATGGGGGGGACATGCACCCACATTCTGCATAATGTAAAACACCACTTTCCATTGAAGGATCTAAGAGGTATACCTCCCATCTTGCAAGGATATACCAAGCTTGTGCACCACCACTGTCACTGAACCTCTCTTTAATAAGCTTCACAGTGTAGTTCAATGGTAAAATTCATACCACACGTGAATTGCCCAAAACAAAATAAGAGACACTGAAATCCTCTTTAAACAGCATATACACATGAGCTGGAAACCGACAGAGAACCAAAGCACTGTCTTTTAAATTATTCAGCTGTAAAAACAGCAGTTACTTTGCAGAGTGGTGTGTTAGTCTCTTAAGTAGCAAGATTCTGTACCAGCTGTGATGCACAATTAGGAGAACATCAGTGCGGTGAAACCTTGCAGAAAAATGACAGTTCCAATGTCCTGCAGCTATGCAAATAAAATGGTTATCCACACAGAACAAAAGCGATGTCTTTAAATCTGAAGTTGAAAAGCAGCAGTTTACAGAGTACTGTTTCAGCCAGGTGATTTTGTAATAAGCGCTACTGTCACTAGCAGCAAAATTCTGTATGCACTGATAGACAAAGGAGAGTGTATTCAAAATAAATAACCTGAGTACTGGAACACCTAAACAGTAAACACAGGATTTCAGATAAAATGCTTAGAGAGTGCTGTATAAAGTAAAGAATTTCTAGCAGTCTAACTGGAAGTGAATAAATGTGCCATAAATTGGCATGGAGGAGCCAGACATGTAGAACCCTTCAGTGGGTGACAGCGCAACGATATCTGTAAAGAGCATGGTTCCCTGCTGTGAGTTGGTAAGCCGCAGCAACAGAGTTAGAAGAACGCCACACTAGCTCCTGACTAAGTTGTTTGCTGCATGTCAGGCAGTTGTTTGGCAGGAGTGCCAGTATCAGATTTACTAGTAAAGTTTGTTTCTATGAAATTGTGAAACTATTTAAGGATGTAGCTTTGGCTTCTCTATATCTTGGCTCCTACCCACGGTTCCTGGTCAGGAACTAGTGTAGCATTCCAACTCTATTGTTGTGACTTACAGATGTGGACACATACACATACTGCACACAGAATGCCACAACTGGGTCCAGCCATATAGCACGTCGGGTAAGAGAGAGAGAGAGAGACTCATGATAATGGAGACCAGCAGGGGTGTAGCGAGCAAATTTTGTTTTGTACACATTACCCAAAATGCTATCCCCAAGCTAGTTTTCTTTTTCATCCCAATTCCCTGCCTATGATGCTATACACAGGGCAATAATACAACTTAAATATAGCTAACATATTATTGCTTTAATTCTTAAATCCTCTACTCTCCTCTCCAGCTCCTTTCCAGTCCCTGGCTACGATATCCTACTTAGCACCCACTTTTTCTACATTAAACTCCTTCCACCCGATCTATCTCCTCAGGGCTAACACCAGACCAAACAATCTCCTCCTGAAAGGAGGGTTGGTGCAAGTCTATCTTTTTTTTTTTTTTGGCCAATTCTTTTTTTCCCCTCTGGTCACGGTTCTGGAAGCCTCTCTCAGGCATCCAAACCTATCCTGCCCTGCCTTAAGTCTCCCCGACTGAACTCTCCTCTCTTCCGCCCCAGCCTCGCAGCTGACACTCCCAGCTTAACCCCTCTGGGGTGGGGCTACCCCTCCTACCTTGGGTGCTCTTAACTTTGTAGACTCCAGCTGCTGATGTGGGCCCTGGGCGGAGGAACTATGAAGGCTGGCAGAGTTAGACCCAGTTGTGGGCATGGGGATTGGTGCCATTGTCTACCCCCAGAACTGGGGTTTTCCTGTGTTCTTGTTGCACCCACCCCCACTCCCATGCGTGTGCACTCCCTGATGCACTGGCACACGGCTACCCTGCCAGCATCAGCCATGCTAGTACATGCAGCTCTGCACTACTGCAGCACCCCCAGTCTCCACCAGGGGCCGCTGGAGCACCAAGCTCCCAGATGCCCTCCCCCTGGGACAGGAGAGCAGCCCAGCGGGCGCTCAATCCAGTCCCTCCCCTGCCGACCCCCGGCACCTGAGCTTGCTCCTGAACTCGGGTCACCGGCGTGGCACGAGGTGTGGAGTCCAGCGCCTCAACCCTCAGCACCACCGGGCCGGCCCAGTGCAAGTCTATCTTAAGTGGAACCATCAGCACTAAGAGCCCCATATCCCCCGTAAGAGTCCCATAAGTGTGTGGCTGGTCCCAATTTGTACTTTGTGTGTAAAAACATTTGTTTTTTTACTTACCTTTTACTGCAGTACAGTAGGTCAAACTGATTTTGCTAACTTACAGGCTGACATTTTCTGTAACAGCATTTCTTTTTTTTTTCTATATGTACTTTTTGTAGCTTTTTCCCTTTTTTCCCCCTGACAGACATGCACGTGTGTGCAAGTGGAGACGCACATGCATGCCAGGTACTGGCTTGGCCCCTTCTGCCCCACCCCTGGCAATTGTAGTTGCCCTCTTCTTCCTATGCTTCCCATTGGTTTTCCACCCAATAAGAGCAGAACTATGGGGGGAGGCAATCACCCCCGGGAGGAGAGAGCTGCCGTCAGCTGCTCGATCCCACTCCCTCCCCTCCGCCCATGCAGGCACCACGATGACCCCAAGGTCATTCCTGAACCTGGGTTACTAGCACAGCATGAGTTAAGATGTCCAGCACCTCAGCCCTCAGTGCCACTGGGCCAGCCCCTGTAACAGCATTTCAGAGATTTTATTATTTCAGATCATATGTTTGCCAGTCCTATGATTCTCCCAGGGCTAAGTTCAATCTTCTGTGACTTACTTAGCCCAGAGAAGACAGCAGGACAAGCAAACAAAAGTTTAGAGCTTATCAAAGCTCTAACATGCACTGTAGGCTACTGAATCTTCCCCCTGCTGCAGCACTGCTCTGATGTCAGCTGCAGGGGCTTCTTGGATTTTAGTTACAGAAAATGGCAACTTGAAAGTCAGCAAAATTAGTCTGATACAATCAACTATACTGCAGGAAGTTAAAAAAAGATAAAACACTTTTTTGCACACAAAGTGCAAATTTGGACCAGCCCTACACTTGGGTGAAGGACCCTTAGTATTGACTGTTCCCCTTTAAGCAGAACATGTTTATGGCTGAGCCAAGGCCTCTCTTTCACAGTCTCTTCAGTCCTCTGAAGTACTGCCAGTAACATTTTTCTTTGGCACTGAACTTCACCTGGGGTCAGATTTTCAACGGAGTGAAAAAAAAGATGCGGGTGGCAGAAACAGTGCGCAAGAGGGGCTTCCCTTGTGAAATCGTAAGTTTTCCTGCAAGCTCATGATTTTCAAAGGGTGAGCGGTTTTGTGATCATTTCCACAATTTAAAGCAGTTTACACACTGATTCTATACGCAGCTGTGCCAAACAATGCACCTGAAATTACCAGGCATAGCATTCCTCTGTAGCTGCGCCAGCCATGCATTTGCTGCATAGGCACACAAAATGCCAAAAATAGCATTTCTGATGGTGCAGAGATTTTTATCGCCACACTGGCAACTTGCATACTGACACTTAGTCTCTGGGCCAAGTCAGGCCATTTAAAAATTGGATCGCCGGCCCAGTGGCGCAGAGGGCTGAGGCACTGGATGCCACACCTCGAGCCACGCCGGCAACTCGGATTCGAGAACGGACTCAGGTCATCGGGGGCTGGCTGGGGAAGGAGAGGATTGAGCATCCAGAGGACTGCTCTCCTCTCCTGGGTGGGTTGGGAGGGTAGTCTCATTCTTGTAGTGACCCCCGGTGGAGACCAGGGGTACTACATGCAGCAGAGCAGGAGTGACAATCCGAAAGCCAGAAAACAACTTTGGCTCCTACTGGACGATGGTCTCCGTATTCTGCATGTCCCTGGAACTTCTGGGAGCCTGCCCTTCCACAGTGGCACCCTCAAGCCTGTAAGGAAAAATAGAGCGCTGGGGTTTCCTGGCTTCCCGGTGCCTTCCCCCTCAAAGGAGGCAGACCCGCCCAGAGATGGGTTACTCTGGGATGACTTGGAGGGTTGGCCGCGATGTGTGGAGAGGGTAGAGCTCAGAAAGAGGATCTCTGGGAGTGTAGATACTAGGAAGAACCTGAAGGAGAGGTGGGAGATGGAGCATAGGAGAAGGTAAAAAGATAACCCCCCCAAAAAAATTGGATCCCTGGTCTACATTTGCCAGACATCACAGCACGCTTCTATCTGCTGCAATCTTATGGCTGCAGTGGGCGTAGTGCTGCAGATGTCTTGCTATGACAATAGAGAAGGTGTTCTCCAGATTCCCAACTGACTAGATAAAATTAAGAGATTTTGTAGAATCACTGCACTAATTGATGCAAGCAGTCTGCTTGTTCATTTGAGCTGAACAGTCTTGACAGCACCATTTTTTTTCAGTGTGGGTAGAATTCTCTTTCAAGAAAGCTTCATAGCTAATAAACATGTCAACTTTGTCAGTCTTTCAACTGTAATTGAGATTGATATGTCCCTCTCTTTCTTTTTTCTCTTTCCTGTGTTGCACTGAGATGCACAAAAGAGGTGATTTCATAGTAGGTAAACAAGCAGGGAGTCTATCCACTCAGTGAACTGACAAAAAAGACCTTAAACTTGCTAGGTCAAGTTAAAAAATATTTATCAAAGTGCAAACAGATGACAAACAGTACCCTCTCACACGTCCGCCTCTTTTGTGCTTTGATTTCATAGCCGGCCTTCTGCCAGTTTCATTCTATGCATGAATGCCGCAGTTTTAGAGAAATAACTAGCTGGGACGCATAGCACTATAGATAACATGCGGCAGTGTTGAGGTCAAAAGCCACAAAAGGAATGCTATGCAGATATACAAGGTCATAAAACATCCAAGACTAGAGAAACTGAGTGACATGCTGCAATTGCATTTTCAATGCCTGCACTGTGTAAACATGTTTCTGCCTGTAACTATGTGTTCATTTGTCAATATTAATTGTGAATATTCAAGCTTGTACTATTTAAACATGTTCTGTCTATAATTTTGTGTTGTACTGAAAACTTAATATCTGATCTATATGTTTTTTTCTCTCCCATTAATACAATATAACTGTAGCTCTGCTATGTATTTCTTTTATGTTACCATCAAGACACAGACTACACAAAACTTATTTTATCACACCTGCAATTATCCTGCACTTAGGTTTCATAGGCTGTCCTGAGCTCTTTAAAGACAAAAAGTCCATTTAGCTCACCATACTATTACTTTAATAAATTAATCAATAAAAATTAGTACCCTTTTATATTCTTACTCTTTGGACAATAATCAAGTGATTGCTTAAAGGCTAACATAGTTGGACTACCCACCACCCCAGCTGATAATGTATTCCACATTTTAACAACTCTTAGTGAAAACCAGTGCCTTCTTGCCTCTGTATTAAACTTTTCCATCTTAAGTTGTAAATGATGTGCACGTGTATTATGAGACTGGTGTCTCAAAGTTAATCCTAGTTGTTTCCAAAGCTCATTATCAGATAGTGCTTGATAAATAAGATACATATCTCCTCTCAACCTTCGATACTCCAGAGAATAAAGGTCCAGACTCCTCAATCTTTCCCCGTAATTCCCAGCTGCCATTCTTCAGACCATTTCTCCAGTTGTTAAGGTCTTCCCTCATTCTTTCAAACCTTCCTGGCATGTCCACCCTATTGCATATCTTTGTATCATCTGCGAAGAGACATACCTTACCCTCCAGTCCCTCTGCAATGTTCCCAATAAAGTCTAGATAGGCCACATCCACCACACCTCCCTGGTCCTCTACCTTAGTTACCCAGTCATGCCAGAGATTATTACAATGAGTTTCTGCAAACCACAGTGCTTATCATAAATACAGTAAAAGTTAGGGTTAGATGTATAAGTAATTGAATGCCATATAAGGCAGTGTATGTGTGTTAGTGTGTGTGTGGCAATGCTCTCTGTGTGTAGACAGTGTACTGCTATGCTATACTGGAATATATATGTGTATATGTATTAGTCAGTGTGTGTATGTATGTGTGCACATCACAGCAATTAGAAAGTGCAGTTAGGTGGCTCAGTAGTTAGTGCAAAAATCGTTAGTCTACATTCCCCCACTATCTAGATCAGTTTCAGCTTTATGCATGTCATTGCTGATTTAAATGAGGTGTCTAGTGGCAACCCCCCACTCTCCGATGTCCCTCAGAGCCTGAAAAGAAGAAAATGGTCTCCTGATGTCTTTTTTTAATCTGTAAAAATGTGTGTAGACAGTGCATTGTTACATTATACTGGAATATACTGTATATGTTTATATGTGTATATGTATTATTCAGTGTGTATGTATCACAGCAATTAGAAAGTGCAGTTAGGTGGCTCAGTGGTTGGTGCAAAAATTGTTAGTCTGCATTCCCCGCTATCTAGATCAGTTTTAGCCTTATGCATGTCATTGCTGATTTAAAGGTGGTGTCTAGTGGAAACCCCCACCCTCTGATATCCCTCAGAGCCTGAAAAGAGGAAAACGGTCCCTCAATGTCTTTTTTTAATCTGTAAAAATATGTGTAGACAGTGCACTGCTATGTTATACTGGAATATATATGTGTATAAGTATTAGTCAGTGTGTGTGTATCATGACAATTAGAAGGAGCAGTTAGGTGGCTCAGTGGTTAGTGCAAAAATTGCTAGTTTACACATTTTTCAGTCCTCACAATACTGCTATTTTGCAGCCATATTGGCTCTTGTTAGAGTTTGTTCAGTGTGCCACCTCAGTTTTTCACTGTCAACAGCAGCAGAGGCAGATAAGAAGCACTGAGCAGCAGAGGAGTGAGAGCACTATGTTCTCTGGCAAGCCCTGTGATTTTCTGCCTGAGAAAAAGTCACAATTAAATATGGGCTACAGATTAGCTCACACAAAGTTTCACCCCCAACACCAGGCATGCAGGTTCAGCACCCCTTTCCCAGCACCAATTTCTATGCAATTGACACACCCTAAGAACAATCAGAAGTATTTCTTTCCTTTAGTGATGCAGGAGAGACCCACTAAAGGGTTCAACATAATAAAAACAAAACATGGAGCCAGTCAAAATGGCAAACATTATTATGGGGGAAAACAGCAGCGAAAACTGAACTCTGTTTTCAAACCATGTTAGTGCACAGCAGTTGCATCAGTATTATTTAGTTTAGGGGTAATGCAGAAATAATACGAATCAGATAATTGCACAGCATAAAATCAGAAAAGGGAACCAGAGCCAGATGAATGTGAAAGACTCAGAGCTCTGTGATCAGAGCCTTACTTCTACTATTTCTGCAGTCGCTTCCATATGATTCGGTTTTAATTAATGCAGGTATTTCTGGACTTAGTTATATCAAACAGGCAGATCAGCACACACCCAAATTAAAAATTACTGAACCAACTGTGAAACTTGAAAGCAAAAATAGTCACTGCTTGGAGAGTTCACATGACTAGGATTTATGATTCATTTGGAACATTGTCTCTAAAACATGGCACAGATTTACTGCAACAGCAGCACTGTACAATCAAGTATGACTGACATCACTAGAGAGACCTATACTCAGGGGGCAGTAATCTGCAGAAGTATATAAAATCTGAGACTCACCTCAAATTTGGCACCACGTTTCGTATCCTGCAGCAGAATGAGGAGTTTGACAAATGCACCCCCGCCCAATATAGTGTGCAGCTTTGATTCAAACACTTACCTTCCAGGGAAGAGAGGGTAAACTGCAGAGCATCTACAGTCTGCAGCAAAAGTAATAGGAAATATGGGCAGACTAGATGGGCCAGGTGGTCCTTATCTGCTGACAAATTCTATGTATCTATGCATATTGGAATCACAGAGTCTAAGCATGATTTGGGAACGATGACCATGCTGATTCACTACTGACACCGCTTCAAAGCAAAATAAACAGTAGGCTGTTTGGTCTGCCTGTTCTCAAGTTGAACACTACTACCCTAATGATCTGAGCTCCTGTGTCTGACTATCCCTGCCTCCAAGCTGTCTGCCACCAGTTGTGAGCTCTATGCAGACTTTGATGTTAAGCCTGCCAGAACATGGAAACCTCTGACCTTGTCTGCTTCAACCCAAACTCTTCTTCCATCGTTGATGCTAAGCCAGCAGCTGTGTTTGAATATCCCACAACTTAGGTAACAATGCCTCCTGCCACTGAATCAGCCAATCTCATGGATTACAGACCTAATTGAGTGTGCTGGTGCTCCCCACCCCATTACCCCCCCCACACACACACACAACTGTGTGATGCCTTTGGAACAAAGGCAATTGAAAATGAGCTCTGGTCAGAGCCACTACAGCTGCTAATACATTAACATGATAGGGGTGTTTCATGGGCTTAAACATAAAGATGAATAGATGAATTGCCTTAGTCAGCTCTGTCTGTAAATTTCGTTTTTGGTAAAGGTAGATCATTTATCTGGTTGATGCTGTGTTTCCCATGTGTTTAAAATGTGAGTGGTGAGTGTGTGTTATACTATATGTGGAAGGAGAGGGAGCTCTGCACCAAGCCCTTGAAGTAATGGTAGAAGGAATGGTGCAGAGAGGAGAGGAGAGGTATGGCTATATTGGGGACTGTGGGCCAACTTGGAAGGATAAGAGCTTATACCAAGGTGATGGCCTGGTTCCATCCAGGAGGGAAGCATAGTCCTCAGTGGATGGCTTAAATGTTACTTTGATGGACATTTAAAGTAGCCGAGCGGAGTGACTGAAGAAATAGGGGAGACAGAAAGTGGGCCACCACAGGCTTAGATACAGAGTAGGGAGATCCTGATGGGAGAGATTCCCACCAGGATGCATGTTATTCAAAGAAGCAGGGGATTAGCAAAGGAGGAAGGTGTGAAAAATGAGTAGTCAAAGGAGAAAGGTGAGGAAAGTGGAACAATTGGAAAAAGCAGAAAGCAACAAGAAGAAAGCTGAGGGCTGTCAAACTGGTGCAAGGACTGTGTCAGAAGACCTATGAGGAGAGACTGAAAGAGTTCAATATGTACACCCTTGAGGAGAGGAAGGACAGTGAGGATATAATGGAGACCTTTAAATACCTCACGGGGGTTAATGAGGTACAGGAGGGAGATACGTTTCAGAGAAAAATGTGCCATAGAACAAGGGGCATGATATGAAGCTGAAAGGAGGTAGATTCAGGAGAAATGTGAGGAAGCACTTTTTCACAGAAAGGGTGGTGGATTCCTGAAACAGTCTTCCATGTGAGGCAGTGCGGGTGAAACCTGTGATGGGTTTCAAAAACACCTGGGATATGCACAAAATAATCCTAGGAGGAAGGAAGGGGGTGAATGAGACAGTGCTGTAGATCAAGTTGGGTCTGCAGCAAAAGTGATTATAATTAAAAATGGGAAGAGTAGATGGGCCACTTGGTCATTATCTGCCATCAGTTTCTATGTATGACAGGTTATGTGATTCAAATGGATACAGTGTCAAATTATTAATATGTGCAATGTCAATACTGTAAACTGTGTAGCACACATAATTAATGTTATACTGTACATACATGATAATCAAATGGGCAATAATATATACATTGAGCAAGGGAGGGAAAAAATCAAGGGGAACACATGTGAAGCAATATTCTACTCAGAGTGATAGGCGCATACTGTATGAAGTTACTGTATTATGATGGTACTCAGCAGTATACCAATGCTGAGTTAGCTACAATATGGGATTTTATTTATTTATTTTTTAATAATCCAGTCATTGTCTACACAGTAATAACACACAGCCAAGGATGTTCCTTGCAATTTGCAACCTTGTTTTTTTTTCACCACTTAATTCATTTTTGGGAAGTCACTTGCAACATGGCAAATAAGGAAATGCATAGACAGCACAGCAGACTTGTGAGAATCATTTGTCCTGCATTTTTAAGTGACAAGACGACTTTAGGCCTGTAGTGGATTCAGGACATAATGTTGACAGTATTCCTATAAATTATTTGGGGTGGGGGTCAGGGTGATATGTCCCCCAAGGTGGAGGCCCCTTCCAGAACTTTTTATCCATGAGTGTAGTTAGAGTACTTGAGGTCATCATTCTGAAAACCAGAAAGCAGATTCCATTCGATGTTGAAGGCCAATTTAATATGACTTTTTTAAAATATAAAGAAAGGCATTCAGTTCATGTTGCAGGGCCTGGGTCAATACCCAAAACAAATGCATAGTCACCTTGAAAAAAACATTGAAATTCCACTTTTATTATGTAAATTTGTAAACAAAATAAATTAATATTTGTACCACCCTGCCTGAACAATGTCCATCTGACAGTCCCCTTCCTAGAGTCAATACATCTGCCTCTGTGTGCACTCACTGAATGCTATGGGAAGGGGCATCATTCCAGGTTACCTCTCAACTGTCTTGATTTTTTGGGGATTTCCTGAATTCAGCCCCCCTGTTCTGAAGTTCTGAGTAGCCTGCAAATGCTCCCGTATTTGGAGAATGGCAGTGTACTCAGCATTGTGTTCATCAGCCTCAACAATCACTTCCTTGTTTTCAGACACCCATTGGCGTCTAATGTCATGCACTTGTGGCAACAGCCAATCAGAGTAACGCTATATGCTGACATGGTAAGTTAAAAAAAAAATCCCAATAACTGTATTCCCGCCACAAGCACTGTGAATGTGATCAGCAGCCCCCCCCCCACCCCCCAGATCCATCTCCAAAACATGAAAGGAGTCAAAGAGATGAACTCCTGGGCCAAGCCATCATTCCTACATGCTTGACCGAACTTCAGTGCCACATTGCACTTTGCACTTAGTTTGTAAAACTGAAATTCTGACCACTAATTTATGATTGTCAACCACCCCACATCGCTTATAGTAATGGAGGTACAGGTGGGTCTGAGCTTGGAGGATACAGTGGGTTGCCACAAATGTGTCCTTATCTTCTTTGTTGTTCTGATGTTGATGCATAGCCTTGTTGATGTCTACTGTTTCACAGAGACGTCTGCGACTTGAAAGACAATTCCCAGCACACACACACCTCTGGTTCGCAGTTCTGTTTGGGTTGGGTTCGCGAGAGTAGATTTAAATTGGCTGGTAGAAGAGGAAGAAAACAGCTTTAGGCATAGGAATAATAAGCTAGTAGGTTTTAGTTGAGTTTGGGAACCCGGACATCCTTAGAAACATGTAGTTGGCATGTTTGTGTTTATTTATTTATTTGAACAAGTCGGATTTACGACCTTTGAGTCAGGGACACATTTACAAAGGCACCTCATCACAGGGAGGGCAAGACAATAGAACATTGTGCAGATACAACATTGGACAACATTACAGGTGCAGACATTGAACACAGAATACACTTAGTTACATGTTGGTATAAAATACAGATTTACAATTAAAGATGTACAATTTCTCTGGAGTTGTAATGGAATAGATCCTTGTATAAACCTAAGGGGGTAGGTAAAAAAGGGTAGGGGGAAAGATGGACCAGCAGCCCAGGGGACCTTGTCGAGATTAGGGGGGGCCAGGCAGGGAAAGGTCCTGCAGTAGGATTGGGGGGGCAGGGTTGGTTACACCTACAGCAGCGAACATTAAAGAGATGGTTCCGGAGAACGGTTTTGAAGGGACCAAGTTTGGCAGTGTTGGTAATGCAGGTAGGGAGGGAGTTGAACCAGGCAGGGGCTCGATGAAAGAAGGACCTCTGGGCGAGGGAGGTCTTGGTTCTGGGCACTTTGAAGGTGGCTTTAACAGAGCTGCAGGTGGAAACAGGTGAGGATGACCGTGGTACGGAGGCAGAGACTCCTGGGGGGACAGTCCGAGCAGGGATTTTTTAGCAAGAAGGCAGGTCTGATACTGCAGGCATTCCTCGAAGTTGAGCAGGTTGGCAGAGGAATAGAGCAGGCAGGCATGGGTGTGGCTGGAGGCTCCGGTCAGGAGCCTACAGGCCTTATTGATGGAGAGCTGGATTTTAGAGTGGGCGGTGTTATCAGCTGCAGCATAGATGGGCAAGCCGTAGTCCACTAGGGACAGGACAGAGGAGGTGATGGCCAGCTGGAGGGCAGTGAGGGGCATGCAATCCCTATGGCAGTAAAGTAGGCCAATCTGACAGTTTATGGTGGAGGAAAGAGCATTGATGTGGGTGTGGAAGGTGAGGGCAGTATCGAAAGTGATGCCTAAGTATTTGTATGTGGGCACTTGCTCTAATGGGAGCTGAGAGTTGGGGTAATCAGGAGGGGGCACTTTCTACTTTATTTTGGTGGTGAGAGAAGAGCATTGATGTGGTTTTCTTAAGGTTTTTGACTAGTCTGTGATCAAGAAACCACCTTTCTGTTTGGTTGTAGGCAAGTTGAAGGGATGATTGGAGAGTGAAGGGATCTGGGTGTGAGGCAAAGAGAACTGCATCGTCTGCATAGAGGAGCATCTTGCTATTGCAGGAGCTGGGGAGAGTGTTGAGGTAGAGACTGAAGAGAATGGGACCCAGGATTGAGCCCTGTGGGACCCCGGAGCTAATGGGTCGAATGTTGGAGAGGGAGCTGTTTATTTTTACACGCTGGGATCTAGCAGAGAGGTAGCTGGAAAACCAGGCAAGGGGACCAGCAGAGAAACTGAGTTGGTGGAGAGAGTCGAGTAGGAGGGGGTGACAGACAGTGTCAAAGGCCTTGGAGAGATCAATGAATACTGCACCAGTCAGGTTGCCGGAGTCAAGAGTAGAGTGCAGGCATTGGGAGAACTCCAGGAGAGCAGTGGTACTGTGTCCCGGGCGGAAGCCGTGCTGCTCCGGGCACATAATGTCATATTTACCCAGGCACTCAGATAGTTGGATAGACACCACTTTTTTGAGGGCTTTGGAGAGTGGGGGGATGATGGAGATTGGCCGATAGTTGCTGGGGGAGGATCACTGCTCTTGTGTATTGGAGTGATTTCAGCAGTTTTCCATGCACTGGGGAACTGTCCAAGGCTAGGGAACGGTTGAGTAGGTCCGTCAGGGGAACTAGGACAACATCCAGGACCAGCCAGAGGATCCTGGAGTCGAGCGGGTCGCTGCTGGGGTTATTACTACCAAGGACTTTTAGCAGGTGTGGCCGAGCTTCCTGGGTGGATAGGGTGTGCAGGTAGAAAGGGGGGCAATGCAGGGTAAGGGGGAGTGAGGAGGGGATTGGATCAAAAAAGCTGCTGGGGAGGACAGAGCTTACATCAGAGAAAGTGGTGTTGAGGCAGTCAGCTATAGGTAGTGGATCAGAGGAGGTAGCACCATTGATGGTGAGCTGAGATGGTGGAGAGGAGCAGGTCTTCCCATTTAGATCTTTCATGCTATCCCAGAAGGTCCAGTCCGAGCCCCAGGTGGAGGTGAGGGTGGCCTGGTAGTGCTCCGCCTTGGCCTGTCTGATGGCCCAGGTGCACTTATTACGTTCTGTGTTGCAGGCATGTCTGTCAGATGGATTGCCTGAATCTACAGTGATTTAACAGAGATTATCCCTATTCTTAAGTTTCTGGATGAGGGAAGGGGTGATCCAAGGGGTGTTGCGTTTCTTTGTACGGATCCTGGTGGGGGCCAGAGGTCCTGAGCCTTGGAGAGGCACTTGTGAAGAGTCAAGAGCTGAGTCGATATCTGGGGCATGTTGGATAGGGGACCAGTCTAGCTGGGCTAGGTGTTGTTTCAACTTTTTTAGGCCACCAGGGCATAGCCACTGGTGCAGTGTAGCCTGGGACACTGGTTTTGGAGAGGAGGATGACCACGTACAGATGACTGGGGAGTGATCACTAAGTGAGTCAGGGAGGACAGTGATGTTCCGGATTTTAAAGGGGTGGTTTGATAAGATAACGTCTAGGAGGGTGCTGGTTCCACTAGATCAGTTGAACCTGGTGGGCTGTGAGACTAGTTGGGACATATCCAGGGCAGCAAAGGAGTCCCTGGTTTGGGAGGTGGCAGAAGCAAGCCAGTTAACATTAAGATCACCAAGGATGACTTGCTCGACTTTGTGCAGGAGGGATGTGAGGTAGTCAATGAGGGACTGGACTGCTGAGTTCTGGTTTCTTGGGGATATGTAGGAGACAGTGAGAAAAAGAGGGCCTCTGGTGGGGTTAGGGATTACTTTTAGTGTGAGGGCTTGGGCGCCATAGTCAAGTTTTGGAGCAGGGAGTGCGTGACCTATTAGAGTGTCCTGCATGAATATTGTGCACCCACCACCGCGTTTGCCTACATGGTCTTCCCTGAATAAGGTATATCCAGGGAGGGAGATAGTGGAGTCAGAGGTGGACTTAGAGAGCTAAGTCTCTGCCACAGCAAGAATATCAGGTTGATGCTGGGTGACCCAGCACTGGAGAGCAGCAGTTTTCTTTAGGAGGCTACATATGTTAAGGGATGCAAAGCGGAGACTGGTAGTGGTACAAGATTTGGGCGGGCTGGCAGATAAAGGTCCAGGATTGGGGTGTACATTCCCAGACAGTAAGAGTAGCAATGTGATTATTCTAATTAGGCGATGGTGGTGGCAGGGACCCATGGATCAGCACCCGGGTGAGGACCTGGTGATAAGGGTGCAGGGGATAGGTAGAGCACAAAGGGCGGGTATGGATGGGAACAGGTGGGTCCAGGGTGGGCCCAGGAGGGCAGGGGGAGTGGGGCTGTAGGCAGGAGGTGGGTACTGGGGAGTTAGGGGTGTGTTCAAGGTGGGGGGAGCTGGGTTATACTGGGGTAACTTGGGAGTGAGGTGCCTGATGTAGTGGGCGGGAGCTCAGGTCTGGGGGAGGTTTGAACCAGGAGGGTAAGGGTGAGAAGACCTAGCAAGGGAGTGCGAGTGCCCATAGTTCTATGCTTATAGTGAAAGATAAGGGCAATAGCTGAACTTCAGTGAGGGTGACTGCCACTGTAGAGTAGTGATAGTGTTACTGACTTTGGTGCAAGAGGTCCCAGGTTCGAGTACACCAGGGAGAGGGTGTCTAAGAGCCTTGTGGAGGAGATGTTGGAGGTTACCCAGGGGCTGGATAGGGCTGGGTTTGGAGAGGAAAAGAGAGGAGAAATAGCAATTTAGGTTCGATCTCCTTAGGAAGGGAGGGTGTGGTTTCAGGGGATAGAAACCCAGCTGACTGTGGGATTCCAGTGGGAGGAGTTCCTGGACAGGGACTATATAATAAACTGTCAGAGAACAGGTAGGGTGGGTGAAAAATTGAGTGAGAGCAGGCTCTGGCACAAAGGTCCCTTAGTGCGCAACTAGCTTGATTTAGAAAGCTGCTTAAGGAGGGGGAATAAAAACTAATACTAAAATATTGAGTTGCTCAGGCTCACACAAAGTTCTGAGAAATGGTGCCAAGTTTAAAATTTACAGCTGGAGAGGGGCACTCTATCAGTTGAGCAGGCGTACCTGTTTTTTGGCCCTTGAGAGGGCAGGGAGCAGCTCCTGTGGCTACGGCCGTGGGTGGAGCAATGCCCAAGGGACTTTGGCACAGTCTGTTTTCGACCCTTGAGAGGGCAGGGAGCAGCTCCTGTGGCTACGGCCATGGGTGGAGGAATGCCCAGGGGACTTTGGCACAGTCCTGTGGCTATGACCATGGGTGGAGGAGTTTATGGTGGAGGGCAGTCTCCATTAACAAATCCATCGTAGTGTCACTACCTACATAGTGGAGTTCGTTATGTGATCTGGAACAGAATGTTACTGCCCCTTTCACAAGAGCAGAACATGAGGGTGACACTGGGCCTGAGATGATATTCACACTATAATGGGAGATGAGTGATTAAAGTAAGTAGGAGGAACTGTAAATAGTAAGCCTTTTGAGAATAGGTTTTGGAGTTTTTCTAGAATTGTAGAAATCCTCCTGGCACACTATAACTGGGAATGAAGACAACACCATAAAAAAGATAAATTCCACATTTTAAAAACAGGTTCTAAGTTTCAAGTGTCAGAAAACCCTGAATACAGTTTGAGCAGACCAGTTCACACTCCCGAAAGATACCTACCACTTAATTGTTCCAGGTTATGAAATATGCCCCTCATTTCACAACTCAGAATTGCTTTAAAATCATTAGCTTCCACAGTGGTTACAGTGTGTATGTTCAGGGTTTATGAATGTGTTTTCTTTCTCCCGTTATGAGTGTGATATATCTGCTCTGGAAACAATCCCAGACACTGGATCTTAAAATATGGAAAGGGGTGAGGTGGTATGTGAGGCAAGTTAGCAAGTTAAGAAGGTAGTTGGAACAGTGTGAATATTAATAATATATTTTCTCTTGCCTACTCTTAAATGTTTTGGTAACAGAGTATTATAACATTAAAAATCAAGTTTTGTTTAATAAAAACGTGTACCTCCAGGACCCCCCATGAGACCAAAGGGCTTCTGAGTGGAAAAGGTGGGGACCACATTTGTTGCTCATACATTGCAGTTTGGTGAGCTAAGAAAAAAATCCCTTGTGGTCTTGAGACTGGGCATTGCTAGATGATTGATGGCAGTCTGCAGACTTTAAATCTGATCATTTTGTTTTTAAATTAAAATCTCTTTTAAATTTGTTCAAGTTCCTTCCTAATTAGTGGCTGCTACTGCCACCCTATAAAACATTTAAACTTTTGCTCTGATGGTGTTTGTCCTTGCAGAAGAACTAATTGCTGGCGGGCATATGATGCTTGTCTGTGATAAAATTATTATAAACTGTGAATGTGTTGTGATTGTATGGTGTCTATTTGAATGCACTGAGCTTAAGATTCAGAATAAGTTCAATCACACAGAAACATAGACTTTGACGGCAGATAAGGACCGCTTGGCCCATCTAGTCTGCCCATTTCCCTACCTACAGGATAGGCTGCAGATCCTAGTTAACCAACAGCCTATTTCTTCCTACCCCCCACAAGAATTGCCTTATGTCTGTCCCATGCATTCTTGAATTCTCCCACAGTTTTAGACCCCACAACCTCCTCAGGAAGGCTGTTCCATGCATCCACTACCCTCTCTGTAAAATAATACTTCCTCACATTGCCACTGAACTGCCCCCTTCTATCTTTAAATTGTGTCCCCTTGTTCTTGCACGTCTCTTTTTATGAAAGATGCTACCCTCTTGGACTTTGTTGATTCCACTGAGGTACTTAAAAGTTTCTATGATGTCCCCCCTCTCCCTTCTTTCCTCAAGGGTATACATATTAAGCTCCTTTAGTCTCTCCTCATATGGCTTCTCTTGCAGACCCTGCACCATTTTAGTTGCCCTCCTCTGGACTGCCTCTATCCTGACTATGTCCTTGTGGAGATGGGGTCTCCAGAACTGGATGCAGTACTCCAGATGGGGTCTCACCAACTGTCTGTACAGAGGGATAACAACTTCCTGTTTTCTGCTGCCGATGCCTCTCCCTATACATCCCAGTATACCCCCAGTCCTCGCTACTGCCTTCTCACATTGCTTGCTAACCTTAAGGTCATCTGATATGATTACCCCCAGGTCCCTTTCCTTTTTTGTTGTTGTTACTACCTCCCCACCCATTGTGTATTCTTCCTCTGGGTTCTTGTTTCCCAGGTGCATTATTTTGCACTTCTTTGCACTGAATCCTAGCTGCCATACTTCTGACCATTCCTCCAACCTTGCCAAGTCCCTTTTCATCCTTTCCACGCCTCCTTGTGTATCAACCCTGTTGCAGATCTTTGTGTCATCTGCAAAAAGGCATACTTTTCCTTCCAGTCCCTCTGCAATGTCACTGATGAAGACATTAAAAAGGACTGGACCCAATACTGAACCCTGCGGTACCCCACTAGTAACCCCTCTTTCTTCAGAGTGGACTCCATTTACCATTTTTGTTTGTGCAACTCTGTTCAGCCAACTAAATTTTGGTTTACCTATGCATGCCTTTTACAAGAGAGTACTGTATGTATTAATGGCAGTGGCACAATGTTACCCTTAGGAGAGGTTGTGGTGTACATTTGAATGGATGTAAAAATTGTGGTGCTGCACTATGTCAGGTAAAAAAATGGTCCCTGATTTTGAGCATTTTTCCCTGATTTTAATGGGCAATGTCCCTCATTTTGGTCCTGGCAGGGTGAAAGGTATGCATCCTGGGGTAGCCAGGCGTTGCAGTTGACACCCCTATGATTTCTTTGCAATCCCCTATGATGCCCCTTGCAACCCCTAAAACACTGATTGCCTAGCATTTATTTATCTCTATTCAATCACATTATGCATGTGCTGTGCGAACAGCACTGGTTGCCACTTCAGTGGCAGATCACCTTCCAGGTTGGTTTACTGACCTATAAAGCCCTACATGGACAGTGACTGAGCTACCTGCAAGATCTCTTGCATCCTTACTGGCCTCTCCAACCACTCCGCTCAACCAACGAAGGATTGCTGGAGATTCCCGGGTACAATTAAAAACTTCTGGATTGCGGGCATTTTCATTTGTAGCCCCAATCCTGTGAAATTATCTACCTCATCAGATACAAGAGTGCCTAACATTGGAGAGCTTTAAAACTGCTTTAAAGATGTATTTATTTCAACTTGTTTTTGGAGAAGTTCTCTGAGTTTGTCTGACTATCACTGCTGTGTTTTATATTTACTGATTGATGTATTTTAGAATTTCGTGGTTTTAATTGTTGTTTTTATGATGTACAGAGCTCTGATACTCTGTGAAGAGCGCTTAATAAATATATTATTATTAAACCAGTAGTAAAGTTAAAAACAAGATTCAAATAATGTATTTTAAAAAAGTAGGATTGTAGGCACTTTCAAATCACAGTTCATTCCACTTGGCATTCCAGCCCAATGGGGGCACAGGTTCAAATCCCAACAGGAGAACTTAAGTCCTAAATAGATCTAAACCAGTGGTGCACAACTTTTTTTTGGTGTGGGGCCAGACTAGGATATGTGGTCAGTGTTGAGGGCCACTGACAGAGGGCCAGTATCAATGGTGACAGTGACACGACATATGATACACATTCAATATGTGAAAGAAAGACCAACCATATGTATGTTTTTTTATTGTATTTATTTAATTTTCAGTTTAGTTTAATGAAATTGTTTACAAAATTTGTAAAGACTGAAAAAAAAAATAAAGATGACATTCATATCTTCTATCTTGGTCAGAAGGTCAGATGAGTATTTCCTGAAGTGCATTCTGAAAATAAGAAAAAAATTAAATTTATCTGTCACTGTGGAAACCACAACATTCATGACATTTTCAAAGCCCAGATCCTTCCCACACAGATTTTGTTGGTGTATTATGCAATAATATTGAATAAGTGCATCTTGATCAATGAGTTGCTTCTTCACATGGGAAATCATCCCATCATGGACACCAGTCATTGCTGGGGCAGCATCTGTGACAATACCAGCAAGATTTGGCCATTCCAAGACCAACTTATCAGTCTCAATCTGAAGCATGTTGAATAAGTCAACACCTGTAGTTCTTTCATGCAGTGCAGTCAATCCAACCAGCTCTTCAGAAACCACAAAGTGATTTGTCACACCTTGCACAAAGATTGCTATCTGTGCTGTGTTTGTTCTATCTGTGGTTTCATCCACTGTTAGTGAGTAGTCGGACAACTAGCAGTTTGTATCATACAAACTACAAGATAATAGCACCCCCCCAAGCATCGCAACATACAGTTTGTATCCCTCATGCAAGTAGAAACCACCCCCCCCGTACATCAAGGAGATGTGAACCAGGCAACCGTCCATTGAGTTTGTCGATGAGAACAGGGCAACTGGCATTGTTTTTATCCTTTACCCACCAGGAACTGTCAGCATAGTTTTTAGCAAAAACCCATTACACATTTTTTATTTCAGCAACAGATTGTTCCAATATCTTTCCAGGGTTTTTAAACACCTTGTAGTAGTGTGTGAGTAAAATATTAAAAAATATGTTTTAACTGGCCTGCCCCCAACCCACAATCCCATCGATGACAACCAGGCAGCCATCTGTTGAGTCCATAGACGAGAACCATAAACTCGGCATATTTTTTACCCACCACCCACCAGGAATCGTTGGCAGTATGCATACAGTCAGTGTCAGTGGCTCAGTAGGTAGCACACTCGCCTCTGAGGCCGGGAGATCAGAGGGCTGTGGGTTCAGTTCCCACATCTGGCACTTGGGTTAATATCCCAGTACTGACACTGTAGTGCAGCATGAGAGGGGTGCTACACTTCTGAGGTGCCGTCTTTCGGATGAGACGTTAAACCGAGGTCCCATCTGCCTGGAATGGTGGTAGTTCAGGTGGATGTTAAAGATCCCATGGCACTTATCGAAAAGAGTAGGGGAAGTTTATTGAACAACAAAAACAAAACATCACAAGTGACAAATCAGAATAGCTCAAAAACAATCAGTAAACATGAAAAAAATACAGAAATATCATAGAAAACTCAAAAACATACTGAAATTTGTAACATCAAAAAACAGGGAAATATTTCCATAAATCAACAACTTTTTCCCTAGAATATTTGCTTATATCCAGCGCTCGAAGTGCAGACAAGTCTGTCTCAACATGTGTAATAATAACAGAATGTAATACCTGCTGCTGTTGCAATACAAACTGACATCGGGCCTGCCAGAGAAAATATTGTAATAATGCAAAAAAAACATTCAAGGTACTTTTATGATATTTGCCCCAGATTCCTGTATAATCACCCAAAACCAATGTACCATATGATAGTAAAGCTAAGTGTGGCATATTCCAATGTAAGGCAGCCGCACCCCAAAATGCCTTACTCTCCATACATTCTAAGAAAAAATGGGATTGACTTTCTTCTATATTAACACACATAGGCCTCAGACAGTATCTATCACTTTGAGGTTTATACTTCAGATTACCCCTAACACCTAACCTCCCATGTGCTGAAATCCAAACTATATCCCATGTTTTTACAGGAATTCTAAAATCAGTTAATTTATACAAAGCAAAAGTCATTTTCGTTGGGATACAATTAGGGAAAAGAAGAGTCACCTGCTGAACTTCATATACAATATATGCATAGAAAGATTTCCTAGTCAGGGAACGTAATTTCTGTAAGGGCACTTTCCATTGATGTAGTTTTTTTAAGCATGAAATTCCATATTCCGGTAGCTCATCAGAGACTAATATTTTAGGAGGAAACATGGACCATTTAAAAAAATACTTATGCCAGACAGATTGTACCCAGTACTGCCATGGTAAACAAACTTCATGCCATATAAAATGAAATGAAGAAAATAAAAATACAGAGTGAAAAAAAATAACAGGATTCACCATCTGTAAACCTCCTTTCTTGAGCGGAAGATAAATAAAATCCCTCTTAACCGGGTTAAGCCTGTTACCCCATAGCATTTGAAAGAAAACACTATACAACCTAGTTTCCACAGAAAATGGTGGTGGAAAAAGATGGCTTAAATATACAAACACTGGTAATAAATTTTTTTTAATAATCAAAATTCTTTTCCTTTTACCGAATTTCCAATGCTTCCATTGATTAACCTTAGATTCCCCAATCAGCAACTGCTTTTCCCAATTATAAACTGCCATATCCTCAGTCCCAAACCAGATCCCTAAAATCTTTTGTGGTAATACTGAAACGGATATACCTAGGCAATCAGTCAAATCAGGGGGCAAAGTATCCAGAGACAAAACAAAACTTTTCTCCATGTTAAATATAGCCCCTGAATTGCGTCCAAAAAAAATAAAAACATCCAATGCTTTCCTTAAGGATGAAGTATCTATAACTAAAAGAGTTACATCATCTGCATAAGCAGTGATTTTGACTGTGTCTAATTGCGGTGAGGGTGAAAGACCAATAATATCATGGTCCCAAATAATTCTCCTAATAACAGGATCTAATACAACGGTATATAAAAGGGGGCTCAGGGGACATCCTTGCCGAACCCCTCTGCCTATACCAATCTCTGTACCAATGAACCCATTAACCATAGGAATGGTAACTGCCTGACTATAAAGCATAACTATCCACTGAACAAACTGTTTTGGGATACCATATTGTAATAAAATATAGTAAAGAAAGGAATGACAGACTGCGTCAAAAGCTTTAGCTTGATACAAAGCCTCCACTAATCCTGATTGAGTAGTAAGTTTACCATTTGCAAAAAGGTCCCTCAACAAAAAAAGATTATGCTGTATCTTTCTAGTTGGAAGAACGCATGTCTGGGCCGGATGTATAAGGGAGTCTGCTACCTTCATCAATCGATTATTCAAAATTTTGGTCAAAATCTTATAATCACTATTTAAAAGGCTAATCGGCCTCCAGTTAGTCAAAAGCTTTTTGTCACCCTTTTTATAAATAAAGGACAAAAGAGAAATAGTAAAGTCCTTACAAGAAACATCTGAGGTCAACAAATGATTAAATACTAAAGGCAAGAAATACCCCATATACTGTATACAAACTTTATAAAATTCATTAGGTATCCCATCCGGACCCGAGGAAGATCCTTTATTTAACTGCTTAATTACTTCTTCTACTTCCTGCGTAGAAATAGGTTGAGTCAAAAGTGGTTGCATACTTTCCTCTACCTGTGGTAAATGACCTAAAGTCTGGATAGGGAAGGTGTCTGTAGAAAAGTCAGTATGGACTGCAAAATAATCCTGAACATGTTGTTGCACAATTAATAACATGCCTATATCTGTAGTAATCACTTCCCCAGTTGATTTATAAAGACCTGACATCAGTGTGTGTTCCAAACGTGATTTACAAGCCTGATAAGGATCAGACATAGGGTTTTGTTTAGTTCCAAATCGAAATTCCATGTCTAAAGACTTGGCCCTGTCATACTGAAATGACTTCATCTGTTTCTTAATTTCTTGTATCTGAGAAGTATAAAGGGCATGATCTTTTGGAGGAAAAGACATCAATTTATATAACTGGTTTCTATGTATTAAGTATTGCAAATAATCTGAGTTAGCCTTAAATTTACCCCAACTAAGAAATAAGTTTTTAATTTCCCGTTTCGTATGCAACCACCAATCATAGATTGTATCAAACAAATCCATGGTGGAAAATTTAGCTGCAAAAAAAAATTCCAATTTGAGAAAAAAGACTGAACTCTCTAGAAAGGATGTATTCCATCTCCAATGTTGTACTGTAGATGACAGTTTAGGTGGCATATTAGTCAAATTAAGGTCACAAACCAAAATATGGTGATCTGAAAATTCTGTGGGTGTAACTGTACATAACGTAGGTATAATGTAGTGAGAAATAAAAAACATATCAATTCGTGTGGCAAAGGTGTGTCTATAATAAGTTGCTCCAGCCTGTAAATGAATACTTCTATATACATCCTGGAGTCCAGCATCTCTTACAATGCTTTTTAGAGCATTTGTATCACAATATATTTTTTGGCCAGAAACCCCAGATACTTTAGCATCTATTGAGCAATTAAAATCACCTCCCCACACAATATCTTTTTGGTGTAAAGAAAAGGTTTAATCTCATCAAACAATTCAATTCGGCCCAACTTTGTTTGAGGAGCATACAAATTAATAAAACGAAAGGAATAATCCCCTAAAGAACAATCTAAAATCAAGGCTCGCCCTGGCCTAACATCTATCAATTTAGAGAGTTTAAAATTAGAATTTGTAAACAGAATCCCAATCCCATCTGTAGCGTCTGGCCCAAAAGTCCAAAAAGATGGCCCCCAGATCCAACGCCTTTTTAGTTGTTCAACTTCAAAAAGAGAAGAAACCCTGGTTTCTTGTAGGAATATTATGTCTAATTTCAAAGAATCTAAATATGCTAGTATGGAAATCTGCTTTTGGAATGCCTTTAAGCTACAAACATTATAGGAAGCCAGTTTCAGCAAAGCCATACAAAAAGCTAAGTGAATCAAGGACCATGTTTCTGGCTAACTTTCCTTTTTTTTCCCTTTCTTTTCCTTTGCCAATTCCGTAGTCTTGCTGTCCTCATCTTCGGTAACTAATTCTGACCTATGAGATGTATCTGATTCTGAGTCCGAATCCCCTACTTCATCTTGCAAAGGTTATAAAAAATTATCAGTGGGAAGCGGGCTTATGGCAGACTGTTTGAGTGAGGCCCTAGTAAAGCGTCTGCCTTTAACAGTCTCGAAAGGGGGAGGCATGGATGTTGCAGGACTCTGTCTCCCAGATACTAAAGGCCTAGGGACAGGCTTCTCAATTGGAACCTAGGACTCAGCAACTCCGACAGCTACATCCCCCATTTTCCTAGAGTCAGCCATCCCACTGGGTACTTGCTGAACAGGAACAATGGGTGTACTGAGGAATAATCCCCATAGAATCCCTTCTTTTAGTCTGGGCTTTATGCAACAAATCATCTTGATCCCAACCTTCGGAGCAATTTTGCCTAGCCCAGGGACACTGATGAAAGGCATGGCCTTTTTCGTCACATAAATTACATTGAAATATGTTATCACACAAATCCATTGAGTGTCCAAACCCCCCATATAAGGGACATTTCATCATGTCACAGACACTACTAATGTGAGTACGAGCTCCACATTTATAGCAGGCCCTAGGTTGACCACCATAAAAACAAACCCCCCTGTCCTTCCCTAAGAAGAAACTATTAGGAAGATAAACAATTTCAGCATTAACCTGGAAAAGTTTCACCTTAAATTTCCAGCCACCCATCCAAATACCCTCAGTATCAAGTAATGCATCAGGAGGTCCTAAGATATCACACTTAGATTGAAGCCAGTGATAGATATCACTCACATTCACACCTTCATTACGAAACATGATGGTGACAAAACGAATCTGAGGCCTAGTGAGAGGTATGGCAAAAAAGGGAGACCATAAGGGGGTATTTTTAAGTAGAGCATATTTTTCCCAGAATTTTTCTAAGTGTGAATTAGCTTTAAAACTGACATCAAAGGAGTCTTCTCCCGATATATGTATCAAGGCATACACATCGGAGGAAAGAAAACCCATAGAGCTTTTCAAGAGTTGTTTAAAAACATAATACCTATCAGGATGCTCTGTGAGACCTCCCTTATAGCGAAGTCACACCGCATTACGACGTGGTGCTTGTTCCAATTTGTTTTTAAATAACTCAGACATAGGTAATTTCCTAGCTTGTTGTTGTGTAACAAATTCTTTATTTTGTGGCAAAGAAACACCTTCCTGTCCCTGTTCAATGCCCAAAACCCCAGCCCTGGAGGTGTTTGGCTTTGAAAAAGCCAAATCACTCTCCCCTCCCATGACAACCTGTTTACAAGAAATATTGGAATCTGTATACATATAGTCTTTACCTGAGCTCAGGGTTTGATTCTCGGTGGCATGCATAGTCAACGGCGTAGTAGCAGGAGACGAAGAAGTCCATGAGAAGTCCAGAATCCATTTACCCGAAGCAGTTCTTTTCCACCCAGAGTCAGTCAAGGCTTTAGGCTCCGACCAGTCTTGTAGGAAACCCTCCTTGTCTCCAGATTGTATGCCGAACTGATGTCGCAAAGACTGTGACACCGTAGGTGTGCAGGCAACAGTCGTCCCAACAGAAACACGCCCCCGGTCCAGGCACATCCGATTCAACCTCTGGTGCAATCATCGATAGAGATGTGACGCAATCAAATACAGACGGAGCTTTAGGCACAGTAGTACTTCCAGGGGTTTTATCAGGCAAAACATCTACTAAATGCGCTCTCTCCGATGCTGGAATATCACCAGCCAACTCCGGTAAGTCCATAGTAACTTCCGATGCTGTTTCCAGTACCACAGCGCTATCCTGTATCACAGAATAATCCTCCACACATGAAGCTTTCAAATCCAAAGACACCACACTCTCTCCGACCTCCATGTCTCGGCAGTGTTCCACCTTGTCTGCCATAACGCAGACTGACGTCAGCAAGCCCCCTACCGGCCCCGAAGCAGCCGCAGAGTAGGGGAATTTCCCCGGTGTCCTGGTCAAATTTCCCTCATTCACTAAAAATACCACCAACAACTTAACCTGGTTCAAGATCAGTTGGCATTTATCTGTATCCCCCTACCCTGGGTTGTGCCTGAAAATAGGCAGGATTTGTCTAGTGCACTTACCCGGTCAACAAAAACTAAATAAATAGTTTGTAGCATAGTTTGTACCCAAACCTCACGTCACAATCTTGATTTAAGTACCTGGTTTTCCAACACAATGTGTGAGGTAAACATTATGTTGTGAATTGTGTTATTTATAAACTGGTTCAGCTTGTGCTGTATTTGTTTCTGTTTGGCTTTGCCACACTACTCCACAGAGTATTGATTAAATGTCTAATTTAAACCTAGAACAAAAGCTAGAGCTAAACCATTTTTCAACACATTCAAGCAAATGTAATTGCTATTTTATCACTTAGTACTGTAATATTCCTCTTTTTCACCAGACACCACAGCTAGTCTGTACATGCGTAAACAAACTCAGTGGACTGCAGTAATAGTAGGCTCGTCGACGAGAACAGGCAATCGACATTTAGACTGTTGACGAGTAGCAGCATCAGTGTTTGTGCATACCATGGCTTTCCAATGACTGCAGCAAGACTCTGAAGCTGCAGCATACGCAAGGTACACGCAAAATGAAAAAAAAAAGGAAAATAAATAAAAAATAAATTTAACATGTGTAGCTGTCCGTGGGCCACAAAAAAAATCTCAGGGGCTGGTTGTGGCCCACGGGCCATATGTTGTGCACCCTGAACTAAACAATTTCTTGAATGTTGCACATAAGCAAAAATAACCCCAGGGGGTATCTTCACACTAGGTTCTTCATCTGCCTTTTAGGGGAACACCTTCACACTTCTTCAAAGTTAAAATTCAGTTATGTCCATCCCCAATTTGCTGGCAAGGGGAGGCTACGGTCCCCTGGGGGTCTGAGGTGCCATGGACCAAGCCTCCCACTCTCCCCTCAAAACCTGACCCCCCCGTGAGAGGACAGTCCTGAGTCCACATAACCAAGGTGCCCCAATGGGCATAATTTAGGGGCATAGGAGGGCAGAGAATCCTCTGGAGGTTTGAGGTGCCACTGGATATCTACCCCCACCCTCTCTCAAGACCTGACCCCCATGAGAGGAGAGTCCTACATCCAAAACTGCAGGCAGATTGTTTATCAACATAGACAGGGCATCTGGATTTACTAGCCACTAGGCTAGCGAGCAAGTTCTTCACTCGAGGACCCAGCTGGGTCACCCACACACCATTCTTTTGGCTCTGGCATAGTAGTCACTGAGGCAAACAGTACATCTTTTCACCTTTTCATACTCTCAGAACCCTTTGTACTTTAAATGTGGCACTGACACAGTTCTCGTCTCTGGCAGACAGAATCTTTTCCCATTTTGTACTTTTAGAACCTCTTCACTGTGGACAGCACCACAGCTTTCTTTGTGCCCTAACGGGGCATAAATAGTGCCTTCTCTAGCACTCTAACCCATTCTCACAGAGTGACATGACAGCCCCCTTACTCAAAGACAGTCACCCTCTGAAAGGAGTCTTTCCTTTTCTGGCAGGAAACTTTTGTTCAAAACCCAGAAAACAGTATTGGGTATTTAAAACTCAGCAGATTTGTCATTTCACCCTCTTAAAATAAGGCAAAATATCATCTCAATCTTTCAGCAGGTAAGTTGCAGTTCATCCCCACAGAAGCTCCTCAATGAACTCCAAAATGCATGCTCCTCCCTTAGGAGAGGGGTACCCCGCTTTTGGGATGTGGTACAATGGCATCCACCATGTACGAACTATTTATTTCAATGCCAACCTCTGAGAAAAGAGTGTTTTCACTGAGGGAGCCTGGCAGTGCATGCCAGTCTGCAGGCTCCCTCCAACTGAACTAGAACTCCCAGCTCTTTCAGACTCAGAGCTCTAGCTCCTCCCATTTGGAATGTCCAGGCAGGCCAGCTGCCAGGTCAAACCAAGGGCACAGAGATTGGCACCACTGCAGAAAGCAGAAACAGTCTTAAATGAACGCACACATTTCACTCAGTAACTCCCAATGGCGTGTTACACTTAGCCATGGCCAGATTAATGGAAGTGGGGGCCCTACTCCAAGTCATATTTTGTGGCCTGGGGGCCCCTAAATGTCAACATCCCACTCTTCTTCGGTGCCGGGCTGGCAAGACAGCAATGACCAGGGTACTCAAGCAGGATGTGGTTTATAATGCTGTGTTATGCCACATGACTTGACAGGTCACATGCCCTTGATTATAAACAACACAATTCAGAATGACCGATTACTGCATAAAGAAATATTTTGTCGGTACAGTATTAACATTTTGTAAATTTTCACTTTTTAGTTACCTATAACATGTCTTATTTTTCCCTTGCCACTACTGTACCTTGTAACTATTTTTGTTAAAAATTATGGATTAATTATGGATCCTCTTTTTTTCCTCTTTTCGTCCCTCCTCCGAGACACACCTGGACATTAGACTTCGGTTAGTGTGCCCTGCCTTCCCAGATATCAAATTCCACATAAATAATTTAATAAAAATGGAGATTGTAGCTGCCACAATCTCCCTGCTCATGCCTCCTTAAATACCTTTTCTCTCTGCCAAAACCAAAAAACTGAATCGTGTATTGAAGCAGTTAATGGGGCTCACAGCTCCCTCTCATCATTTCCCTGCTCAAGACTCCTTCGAGCTCCAAACCTGAGACATGCTGAAGCTCCTTGCCTCCGCAATGCATCTGCCACAATCACCCTCTGTGCAGCTACCTTTGTCCTCAAGTCTGTCTGTTCTCCCACTGTCTCCTCTCCTCCATCTCCATTGTCATTTATAGTTTTGTTGCTTTGCTGCCTATGCTGAGTTGCCACATCCTTGCCACCACTCCAAGTCATTGATGCCAAAGCAGCTAAAGAGAGTTGTGCCAAGAAGACTGAACCTTAAGAACCCAGCAGGACCTGCAGGTGTTGACTGCAGTCACTTCAGAGATTAAGTTTCCTAGAGCAACCTACTGCAACTTCTCAGTAATGTATATGACTCCAATCAAACCAAGACAAATCTGTGCCAGCAAGAGCAAGTCCCACAAGTTAGTTCCTCTCAGGTGACTTATCAGCACCCCATGGTCCACTCAGTGCCAAACTCAAATCTTATTAAAGACTCATCAGTACACTACTCAGGTTACTGAACACTCATAGACAGACCATGACCAGAGGCAACCACAACTTAGTTTGTTTCTCCAATGCAATAAAATGAGTTATTTCTGCAGCACAAATGGCTTGGACACTGCAGAACACAGACGACTAGTCAACACAACATACCTGGTCTGGCCTGACTGATGTGAATGTGAATGTAATGAGTCCAGTCCATCCTCTTGATTGTTTCCTCAAGATCACACAGGCGGCGGTGACAAGACTCGGCCCTACAGTGCAGCCCGGCATGGGAGGACTCCTCACAGTCACAGCAGGACCAAAGACCCAACTAGCAGCAGCACTAACTGATCCTGGCTAGTGGCTACACGGAAAACACCAGCAGCATGCAACGCTGCACTGAAGCCGAATCCAACTCCAGGTGACCCCCCCGCGGCCTGCTCAGACTCTCGCTATCTACTTCTGTGTCTTTAGACAGAGACTCTTCTTCTTTGATAGATGAGACCAGCCACCAGCACCAACAACTGACCACCACAGCTCTCTCTTATTCTCCTCCTCTACTCCTCATCACTGCCCAGCCACACACTCTGACGCCACGCACACGAACGCACTGAGTCCAGCTCCCCAGTAGCCACACCTCCAAAGGACCTCTGATGGACATGATTGGTTGTGTGTTGTGGGGTCAGGGTGGATCAGAGGTGAAGTCGGAGCTGCCTGTTGGAGAGACTGAGAGGCTCGCTTGCTCAGAGCGGGCCATGGGGAGGGGTCACCACTCACCAGGCTGACTCAGTGGGTGGGGGCTGACTGACTTCAAGAAGGAGGGGTGCTTTTTGGGCAATTCGGCCCGTAGGCGGTCACCCAGTACAGCCAGGATTAAAGAAAGTAACTGTAAATAGGTTAACAGTGGGGGCCCTCCTGAACCTCGGGGCCCTACACCATGGCGTAATTTGCATACAGGTTAATCCTGCCATGCACTTAGCTATGCAACGAAAGATAAGGTGCTAACCACTGCCTAGAGATGACAGAAGGTTATTTTATGGCCAGACATGCATCATTCTCAATAATGATTACGCTCCAGCTACAATGCGTAGTCGCAGGACTTATTCTAACTTCTTGCCGGTGCTGAAGGAACAAGGATATAAATTTATGACCCCTTATCCAGCTCGATTGGTTGTACAGTTACGGGACGACCGCAAGGAATTCACCACCGCTGAGGAAGGTTGTGATGCATTAACCAAGCTGGGGCTGCAGTTTGCATCTAGAGAAACTCAGGCTGTTCCCAGGAAGCCCTTACCACCTAGATGACAAACAGTGGCCGCTTCAAAGTAGGACCTGCTCACACAGGAGAACTCTACTTCGCAGGTCTCCACTCGTCCTGCTGCATTTTGGCGATCAACTCAAATAAGACCTGGGAGTTTTAATGTTGAGACTATGACTTGATTTTCTGAGCTCCTATTGGCACAGCATTGTGTGCTGCCCGCTGGGTGAAATGCTTCTCTGGAAGTGATTCCCGAGTTGGGCACAACCTTTACATTACTGGCTTTGTTTAAGGGCTTACTAGGTTTACTAGGTAAGTACGGACAAAAGGAAGCTTTGAAGTCCATTTTGATAGTCCCCCACATTTGTGGGAAATTAAGCCTTTGTTGTAGTTTTTGGAGGGCAAAATGTCTACACCCTTCTTAAAGGATTCAAAGGTGTTACTATCGACCAGCTCCTGTGGAAGTTTGTTCCAAAGCCTTGTAGTTCTGACAGAAAAGAAATATAGTCTCTTGTTGGTTTTTGCTTTGCTCACCAATAATTGCTGATTGTGAAGTCTGGGTACTACTTTTCTTTGAGATTTAACAATATCACATTGATTCATTATGGAGGGTGATTTGAGAATTTTTTATAAGAACAAAAGATCCCCTCTGGAGCGCCTAAATTCCAGTGAGTGGAGGCCTGTTTTTTTGAAGCCTCTCTGGATATGATAGTGATGCTAAATGAGGAACCATTTTTGTTGCCCTTCTCTGAATTCATTAGACCACTTGAATGTACTTGACCATATGTGGACTCCATACTGGTGACCCGTAGTCTGTATATGGTCTGATGTGTGCTTTAAACAGTAGGATAATGCATTCCTCTGTCTTTGATATAAACATATGGTTAATGTGTCTAAAAAGTGAGTTAGGCCGGCCTGGTGGCGCTGAGGGCCGAGGCGCTGGACGCCTTACCTTGCATCATGCCGGCAACCCACGTTCAGGAACAGACATGGGGGGCCAGGGGTTGGCAGGGAGGAGAAGGATCGAGAGTCCCTAGGAATGCTCTCCTTCTCCGGGGAAGGAGGTTTGCAGGGCTCGGCGACTGCCTGCCACCTAGCGGAGGCTGGGAGGTGGCACGTCAGCACTGGAAGTAGACGAGAGTGTGGCAGGCGCTTGGCAGGACGTGCAGAGGGGCATGCGCGCAGCCACCACTGGCGCCACTGCACGCCACACCTCAAGAGGGAGAATACAGGAAAAAGTGGAGTCCTCTGCATATGACGATGGTCCTCCTCCATGATGGACCGGGAAGGCAACTCCTCAAATGCTAATCCAGACCGGTGGGTTGAGCCGCTCCCCACCTGCCACAGTGAGTCATGGAGTTAAGGAGGGTCTCATACCAGTGCCTACACGAGGGGACATCAGATGCTGGCAGAGGACTCCAGGGGGAGAAAATAGTAACTGCAAAAAAAAAAAAAAAAAGTGAGTTAGCGGTTTTAGCTAAATGGTTACAGTGATTAGTGGAAGATAATATATCCTTTATCAAGATACCCAGATCTCTTTCACATGTGGAAGATTTAATTATAATATTGTTAAGTTTATAAGTTTGTTTGGGATTGTTGTAACTTAAGTGGAGAACACAGCATTTGTCTGTGTTAAATGTAATTTTGTTTTTCTGTGCTCAATGCTCTAATACTGAGAGGTCATTAACTAATATGTTCATGTTGTTGTCAGAGTCCACCCTACCACCTAATTTGATGTCATCTGAAAATTTTGAAAGTGTGTTCCTGGAGCTAATCTGCATGTCTGAAATAAAGATGTTAAACAGTACAGGGCCCAAAACCAATCCCTGCGGCACACCATTAGTCATACCCACATTACTGGAAGAAGCACCATTGATCTTAATATGCTGGGTTCTGTTGGTTAACCAGCAATTAATCCATGTAATTATGTTGCAAGAAAAATCTAAGTATAATAGCTTAGCCAAGAGGATGTAATGAGCAACCATTTTCAAAAGCTTTGCTATAATCTAGGAGGATGACATCCATGGGAAGTTTGTTGTCTGGTTCTTGGTTAATAACATTGTAGAAAGCTATTAAGTTAGTGGTGCAAGGATTTCCTTGCTTGAACCCATGTTGTGAATGGTCAATTGTGCCCAGGAATTGCATTTCTTCGTCTAATATGCCTTTGATAATTTTTTCCATTACTTTGCATGGAATGGAGGTTAGGCTAATGGGATAGTAATTGCTCACTAGGGAACGATTACCCGTTTTTAAGTATAGGGACAACTGTGGCGGTTACCCAAGCAGTTGCGATGGATCTTTCCCCTAAGGATTTATTAAAACTGATAGAAAGTGGTATGGTAATATTTTCAGCTGTTTCAATCAGAAATATAGGATTAATTGAGTCTGGTCTGCAGCTAGTATTTGGTTTTAAATTTTTTTAGCAGGGGAAATATATCAGAGGTAGTTATGATGTAGTTATCAGTAGAGCCTGATATGCTTCAGTTTGGATTAGACCACTGCTTTATGACCTTTCTCTTTGTGACAACGTCTTGGAGTTGACAGCTCCCCAATGAAGATCATTTTAGAGGGGCCCTATGTCCGATCACAATGTTTTGAGTTTACTTGGTGTTTGATTTCTTAGAGGAGACATCTCCTGAAGCAAACATATGTTTTATATGGTTGTCTTCGGCTGCTCCCCGTGGATACAGCATTTAACATTATGAGAACAGCAGTAGCTATGTTTCTTTTGTAGCAACTATATTTTCCCACGGAAGTACTGCAGATGGAGACTTTCTAGATGGTACCTAATTGATTAGATACGTTGGATAGAAGGGAACCTTTCTGGATCCATTATTATTTTTTTCCCCTCCGGGACAGGAGACTGTGAACTTAACAGACTCAAAGATAACTGCAATAATTTGTAGTTATATTTTTGATTACTTAGTAATTTTTGTGGAAATGCAGTTGATGATAGAAAATAGTTTTCAGCTCCACTTGGCTGAAGTTGTTAGTTTTTGTGTTTTATTTTTTTGGTTTTTCTCTCTTTGGTTGGAGGGGGCACTTCATAATTTTTTGGGAAGCCATATGTAATGAAACAAACTTATTTAGGGTTAGGGCACTGCCTATAGTACGATGCAGTACGCCCTTTTCTTTTTTGCTTTCACGGTTTTATTTTTTTATTCTTACCTTATTTCATATTTAGAGGGTTTTTTTTTTTTACTCCTCGGGGGTCCAAGCATGTTCTGACCCTGATCAACCCCCAGAGTTCGCCATAGCTCTGCAAGGTGAACTCACAGGGAGATTAGCAATGATCTCTCCTACCTTGGAAGTTCTTCATTTTGTATTCTTCCCCTTGGTTTGTAATAGGGCATTCAGTTACTGCCTATGTTTTTGATTTCAGGATGCACTACATGTAAATAGTTTATGGAGTAGGGGAAGTTTGTGGTTGTTAACCCCTGCTTCTATGTTTTTTACCCAGTTGGTAATACTGTTCTTACACCTTCTGGGTAGGGTTTGGATTTTTTCTGATGTTTTTCCTATTAGATTACTACAAAATAATGCCGAGAGGGCTCTGATGCAGGGGAATCTCTACAAGGTTATAAGGGGATTTTTTGGGTTACATGGTGTGGGGAAGATACTGCTTTGATGGGGGCAGGGGCGTTGGGATTGATTGGAAGATCTGGCCACATATTGGCCACTTAGATGTATCTGTGCTTCCTCCCCTTTGGGGAGATAGCTGGAAACCCCATATAACATTTCCCTCTATGGATATATTTCTGGTATCTCATATCTTATTTGGGAATGGTGGTTTCTTTAGTACATTTTTTATCCCTTAATAATAATGGGTTGAATAACTCAATAAGAAATTCCAGATTATTTTGGTATTTGAGTAAACAGAACCCAGACATTATATATTTGTAAGAGACTCATTTAACTGAGAGTGAATATTTAAAGCTTTCTTGTGGGGGGCATTATCAGGTATTTGCCTCCTCTTACTTGATGGGCAAGAGTAGGGGGACTGAAATTTTGATCCCCACATCCATGGCTTTTTTGGTACAAAAGGAGTACATTGACCCTTCTGGGTGTTATGTAACATTAACCGGTTGACTTTTTGGTAGGGGAGGTGAGCTGGTTAATGTCACATATCTCATAGTCCCCGTGAAATTTCTTACCTTTTTAAAAATATGTTGTAGGTGCCGTATTAGTCCTTTTAAGAACAGATCCAGAAACAAATGATTTGATACCTTTTATTGGACCAACAATCTTTTACCTTTTTTAATAAATTACTGGAAATGTTGCAGGGCTGTCTGGTGTTGGGTGGGGATCTGAATATTACATTATCCCCCCAGCTGGACTCATCGGCCCCCACAGCCTGCTGGCTTTCTGCCACCCAGAAGTATTATTGCACTCAGCAGGAAACCCTGGGGTTAACTGATGTCTGGCATTTTTTTTCCTACTACTGGGGCCTACACATTTTTTTTCCACATGTTTTCATTCATTCTCCCGATTGGACAATTTTTTTTTATTTCTTGGAAACTTACAGATTTGCTCCATTATCTAACTATATGCCCACATTTTTTATCTGATCACTCCTCATTATTGAAATTGGATTGGGCAAACTGCAGAAACCAACAAACTGGCACTTGAATCTCTCACTTCTTAAAGATGTGGAATTCAAGAAACCAATAGCTGCTAGGTTCCCACAGTTTTTGGAGGAAAATTCTTCCCCTGATGTATCTCCATGTACATTATGGCTAAGGCCATATTTTTTTCACAGCAAAAAGTGGTCAATTTCATGGCAAATGCATTGTGAAAAATAAGTTATTTCACAGGCAGCATTTCACAGTATGAAAAGCCGGTATTTATTAAACTAGCTGTGTGATCCATGCAGCCTGATATTTTCCAAGTACACATGCCGGGGTCCAGAAGCCACCACAGTCTGTTGATTGATTGCAGGGATACCGCCCACATCACTCCCCTACAGTGCATGGTTCAATTTAAAAAAACACATTTCTCTCTTTGACTCTCCTGTACCAGAACAGCAGGAAAGCAGCTGGAGCTCTGTTCCCCCCCCACCAAGAAAAACATCAACAACAATACATTGGAGTGTGGGGTAGTCCTTCTGCATCGTGCTGCCAGCATAATGAAACAAGTACTACCTGACTGGACCATTAAGGCTGACACACTCACCCAGAAGACTCCTTTTGCTGACTTTGACCCATAGACAGTATTCAAGTCAACAGGCGGTGGCAAGCTGAGAGCTGACACAAATCCCCTAAAGCAGAAAAAGAAAAAGGCTTCATGTTTGCCGATTAAGGAGGATTTTCACAGGGAAAATACTGAACTACTGATTTCACGGCATCTAATTTCAGGGAAATCTGTGATGCCCGTGAAAATAATATAGCCTAATTATGGGATACCTTAAAGGCAGTTATTCGAGGGGAAATTATTGCCTACACTTCCCATAGACAGAAGCAGGAGGAGGTCACATACATTAAGTTGGAAGCTAAATTAATATGCCTGCAGCAGGACCCACTCAGCACTAGGCCAGAGGGCCGAATTCGCATTTGTGACCTGAAGGCGGAACTGCAGAAGATTTTAGACTATAAGGTACAATTGGCTTTGTTATTTCTTAGAAAGTACCATTATGAAGGTGGTCCTCGAGGATCCAGAAATCTGGTGAGGCACTCGCGAGGCGGTCTGTTTGGACTTGCCTTTGCAGTAAACTCTTAAGGGATGAAGAGTAAGAGATTTAAATTTTAAGTATTGTTATTGCTTTTAAGATATGGTGAGGAAGTTGGAGTGTTTTTATGTGTTACATTTTCTATCGTTTTTAAATTGTTTATTTTATCTTTGTACAGCGCTTTGATATACTATGAATTGCACTTAACAAATAAAGATTATTATTATTATTAGAATTGCCCCTTGTATTATTCAGCTCCAGTCACTTTCCTCAGGTATTTTATTATCCACTACGTTTGATATCTTAGAAGCTTTTTAGAGGTTTTATTGCCAATTATATGCTGAATCCACCCCCCAATGAGACTCGCATTAAAGAGTTTTTCTGCCAAATTTCCCTCCCTACTTTTTCAGAGACCCATAGTGAAATGCTTTTGGCCCCCTTACGTGTAGAAGAATTACAAGCCACTCTTGCTAAAACTAAAACATTGAAATGTTTGGGCCCAGCTGGGTTTCCATCTGAGTGGTACAAGGCCTTTTTTAAGTTTTTGGCATCCCATTTATTAACTACTGTTTGGGAGGTTCAGGAGGGAGGATCTGCCCCCCCCCTTGGGCCTACGCCACCTTATTCCACATTCTTAAACCTGGTTGAGACCCCAAATTGCCCTCTTCGCACAGACCCATTTCCATGTTGAATATGGATTATAAATTGTTCATGGCAATAGGGGCCCATAGGGTTGAACAGATACTTCCCACCATTATACATCTGGACCAAATCCATTCACACCAGACCTCAGATAATATTTGCAGAGCTACACACCTGATGGACTATATCAATCAACAGTCTATTATGGCGTCCTTGGTCAGCTTAGATGCTGACAAGGCCTTTGACCAGGTCTTGTGGCAATTCTTATGGACAGCCTTTCTGCAGTTCAGATTCCCGAAAGAATTTATAGCTAGGCTCCAGAACATTTATGCCAAACCCAAGGCTTTTCTTTGAGTTAATGGCCATGTATCCTCCCCAATACCTTTGGCTTGTGGGACACCAGGGATGCCCTCTTTTTGCTTTATATATTGAACCCCTGGTGATAGCTATCAGGGCGAATAGGGGGGTAAAGTATTTTCCCTTTATGCAGATGACATTCTGTTGACTATTTTAGACCCTAAAAATTCAGTCCCAATGATTTTAAGTGTTTTGCAGACATTTGTGGCCATTTCTGCATATGTTATTAATGTTCTTAAAATGGAGGTGTTGGCTCTTAACTTCTCTCCTTCATAATCCTTGAAACATTTATTTCCCTTGCATTGGAGATGTACTAAAATAAAGTATTTAGGAGCACAATTGCCCCAAAATTTTATTCATTTGGAACTGATGAATTATGAGCCACTGACACAGGCGACTGAGTGGGATTTGAGCCAACAGGCCCGTCTTCAATTATCTATTCTCCCCAGAATTGACGCTATTTGGATGTCTATTTTATCCAGATTTCTTTATTTATTTCAAACACTTATGGGGATCTCTTCCCCATATTTTTTTTATTTCCTGGAATAGAACTCTATTGAGGTTTGTTTGGACAGGCCAGAGACTTTGTATCCACTGGTCACTCCTTCAGTTGCCGATAGATAGAGGAGGCTTAAACCTTTCAAATTTATTGGAGTATTACAAGGCGATGATCTTTAAAACTATTTTATCATGGCTCAGTCCCGCTTATGTAGCACCTTGGAAGCACACAGAGTTTGTGCTTAATGATTTATTTTGTGTGGGTGCTATAGTGTTCCTCCTGATTTCAAGGCTTTTATGTTTGGTACAGCCAACACTTTACTGTCCTGGTTCAAAATTCATGCTGTCCCCGAGTTTACCCCTATTTTTTATTTTTTTCATTTGTTATCCACAGAAACACATTTTTACCAGCCCATTTTGATCTTACTTTTCAAAGATGGCACTGGTGGGGATTGTCATATATTTTTCAATCCCTAGCTACTCAAGGGGTGGTCACCTTTGCTCACTTGCAGACTTCATACCTATTGCCTAATTGGAAATATTTCAGATATTTACAGGTTGGAACCTTTTTTTTTGGTCATGATCTGCTTTCCCCCCACTACCCTGCTTCCCACTCGAACAGGCATCCAAGCCTATTCCCTTACCTGCTCTCCCATTCAGCCATCTGCCGCATCCTTTTCATGCTGTTCTGACTGACCCGGTGTATCCCTTTACCGGGGAGATCCCCCTACCCTCATGGGACCTCAGGCAGAAAATTAAGTGCCACGAGGACACCTCCTCGTATCTATGTCAGTCAGCAAGGCGCAGCTCGGGGGCTTCCTGGTGAGGGGAGGCGGGGGCTACCGTCATCCAGTCAGCAAGGGTGGACATTTTGTGAGTTTTCTTCCCCCCTCCCACTGAGGAGCAGGGCGTGGCATCCTTGCTACTTGCACATGCGGCGTGTTGTCACCCACATCGCAAAGCACAATGCCGAATCCAGCCACAAAAAGCCACCAAAGGGCAGTTCATCCATGTCCTCCCCCCTGGGAGGACAGCATCCAAGGGACGCTCTGAACCCCTTCCTGCCAGCCTCCACTCCTGACGTCCCTGGCTCAGGCATGAATCCGGGTTGCCAGTTTCACAAACGCACTCTGCAGGTCAGGCCCTCTGCTCCCACAATGCCAACCTCCAAGCGCAGTAATGTGAACAGGTAACATACAGGGCAACCCTCCTGTCTACTTTTGGGTCTGAATCACCCTTAATCTCAAGTTCTGGGGGGGGATTCAAACTAGAACTTATGCTAGCATCAATGTACAGGCTCAGATATCGTACCTCTTGGGGATTATGGTAGAATGTTTTGCCTGGAGCACCAAGCCAGGCTTCCAAAATGAACCCTTAAAACTCTATAAAAGACCTCAGGTATATTATTACCTTTTCCCAGTTTACTAACACCATCAAGCTCTCCAGAACAGCTGTCAAACTTAACCATGTATACATCACGTGCAAAAAGAACTTGGAAGACACGCCCAGGCATTATCTTTCAAATAAAAGATTTTTACTAAAAGATGATAAAAATATGAAAAATGTAAACACAGAATAGATCAAAGAGCATACAATCACTTAAAAGAATAGCAAAGAAAACTACATAACTCCTGCCAACATACAGTTAAATTCTTTTCTATCTAATCTATTACCTGTAAGTGCTTATATAGAGTTATGTCTCTCTACAGTCCCAAGATGGTATATATCACACACAGTTCAGACACAATATAGTTTAAACTGTGTCTCTCCACACTGCTTCTGTGAGACATCTAGCTCCTCTTTTTAGAATATAAATAAAATACAAACAGGATGTCCTATTAGGAGGTATATTAAATAAGGTGACATCAGCAAAAACTCATCTCCCAAATTATGAGTCTTTTGAGCCACCAGTTCCCTTGAAGTTTTACAATCCTGCAATCCCTCACCTAAGTGTGAGATAGCTGGCAGGAATCAGCTTAATGATATCCTGTTCTGAGGTCATAAAATGTATATTTTAGTTTCCCAGCTTCAGAGCGGCAACAGGTCATAAAACGGCCATAAAATCCAATTTCTCAAGGAAGTTAATTACATTACAGAGATCTTCTGGTCAATTTAATATATCCTGTAGGTTCAGTGAAACCTGGTGGGGGGGCATCCATGGAAGCACAGACTCACATACTATATTTTTATATTACAAATATCATACAATAATTATAACCAGCTGGCCAAGCGTCACAGCCAGCATGCCAGGTGATCCCTTATCACCCAGCGCCACAGAGACGGCTGTGTTGGAACCTTTTTAATGCACAAGGATCTCTCCTGGAGTAAACTTCCAAACCCAATGCCCTTACTTTTGAAGCCAATTCTGGACGCGTTAAATGGATTAGTTTCCCCACATTTGACTGGTCAGGCCTATAGGGGCCTGAGAGAGTACTGGAGTGATACCACTCAGTCTATTGTGAAGGCTTGGAATGAAGAACTTTCCACAGAGATATCCTTTGAGATATGGATTAAGTCCATGCTACATTCAATGAAAATCTCCCAGGCCCCCTATTGGCATGAATTTATTTGGAAGTGCTGTGTTTTAACACACCTGACAAGCTAGGAAAATATTTGCTGATTTCATATGGTGCTTGTTGTAGAGCTTATGGTGAAACATTGGCCAGTTCTGCTCACAGTTTTTGGTACTGCCCTGTAATTACTTATTTTTGGTAGAAGGTGGAGAGCAGGTTGGTACACCTTACCAGAATTGAGGTGACTTTGTCTCTAGAATTGGTACTTTTACGCATCTCTTCCGAGAATAATATCCCCTCCTCTGGAAAGATGCTTTATATTTACTTAACAGCTGCCAAAAAGGCCCTTACTCAGTTATGGCATCAGCCTGTTCCCCCTACACTTGCTCAATGGCATGCAACTGTGAATAGTATTTATTATATAGAACGATTAATTGCCCATTGTAGGGGACAGATATCCTATTTCGAGCTTCGCTGGAGGCCTCGAGTGTTTTACATATCACAAGAAGATACCTTTGTACTATGACTATGTATCTCTGGGGCCTGGTTTCTGGATGGTGGAAGGCACAGGGGTTGGTAAATGGGTTCTAATTTGCAGGTAGATCAAATCAAATATTTCTTTTTGGGTTACATGTTTATCTATTGGAGGGAATGTTTTCAATACTTGGCAGTTATCCACCTGACTTCTTTTATTTTTATATTTAAAATTAATACTATGTTGTCAGAGATTATATTACATAAGTGGATGTAGTATTTCATCTTTTTTTAGGGTTCCCCTATAAAATGTATGTACTGATTATACAATATGATAACCACAATGTACTTTTGCACTCTCTTGAAGAATAAATTTAAAGAGTTAAAAAAAAAAAAAGACCGCTCTCATCACCAGGACTTTTCATGCGTAACCAGCCTCCACCTTAGCCCATGACTGCTGTGTCTGGTATGGAACAAGATGAGCACCCCAGACAGAGCCTGTGGCATCCACTGTGATGTTCTGTAAAGGAGCTGGTAAAAGGAATGGAGCTTCCTTTAACAGGTTCTATACCAGATACTTCATGATCCCAAAATAGACAGAGGATCTGTGTCCTGTACTGGATCTCATGGATTCCAACTTCTGCATAGAATACAAGAAGTTTTAAATGGTATCCCTGCAAGCTCTGATTCCCCTTCTGCAAACAAGGGACTGGCTTTGTTCTCTAGACATGAAGAATGCATATCTTCATGTCAGGATCAGAAAAGCTTGCAGGCAATACCTCCCTTTGTGCTGGAGGGGGAACACTACCAGTTCAAAGTACTGCCCTTTGACTTGTCTTCTGCACCACGGGTCTTTACCAAATGCTTGACAGTAGTGACATCAGCCCTTCACATGGAAGGCCTTCCCCTATCTGGATGAGTGGCAGCTGCAGGCCAGCTCCAGGGAAGATGTTTTACATATCTTATCTCAGACAAGGCAGTTGTTTGAGGACTTGTGAGTCACAGTAAATGTGCCAAAATGTGTGCTGACTCCCTGACAAATACTGCAGTACATAGGAGCAGTTTTGGACACAGAGAATGGCCGTGCTTTCTCGCCACAGGACAGAGCGGAAAACCTGATTGCCCAAGCACAGTTGGTACATAGGAGTCACCATGTATCTGCAAGAACAGTGTTATGTCTCCTAGGTCTCATGGCTGCAGCCATTGTGACTGTGCCATTGGCCTGCCTCCATAAGGGAATCCCTCAGCGGACACTCAGGGTCCAGTGAGATCAGCTGACAGACAAGCTGGAACAAATGGTTTCTCTGTCAAGAAGGAGCTGGTTCTATGGCACATCTTTGGAATAATGACTGCACCTCTTTCTTCAGAAGGGACAAATGACTCGGAGGATAACAGGAAGCAGGCAGGGGATGATCTGGAAGGGTTTCTATAAGCTCCAGAGCATGACCCCTTGCAATTATCTCCAGGACCCTCTTATCTATTGTAATCTTCTGCCATAGTTTTAGATACAGGAGAGTATCTCCACCCCCATAATCACCTCTAGAGGTAACAGGGGAGGTGGGGGTATATCCAGAAGACAGTCATGCAGAACTGGTGGGGGAAGTGCCACCAATAGTGATAGCTTTTGTATGGGCACCTGGGAGGAGATGGGCCCAGCAGTGGGCCACTTTCCTTACTTTGGCTTTGCTGACAGTGTGCACAGACACCTCTGGTAGCAGGTTGATGAAAGGAGTCCCTCCCATGACCCCTGGCAGGAGTGCAGTACAGGGACTTGACAGACCTTAGAGTCATTTCTTATGTCTGAAGGCCTCGGAGGACCTCTTCAACATCATAATCAAACAGTGTTATCTCTCTGAAAGGGACATTCAAAAACTGCTTGCTGCACCTCATTGGCAAAGTCAGCAACTCTGAGAAAAGAATATCTTCTCACAGAAATGCCAGAAGCAGCAGCTCTGGCAGAAGCAGCAGCTACATAACAGACTGAGCAAAGCAAATTTTTGCTAACCTCAGCACCAGAAGTTAAGGCTTTAAGTAACTCATTCTTGGCAGAGCCATCAGGCAAAGGCTGGACTGCAGTTTCTGCAGCTTTTCATAGGTTGTTCTGATATTTTATCATATGGGCCTGGTAGTTTGCAATCTTAAGGACCAGTGAGGCAGAGGCATACCTACGCTTGCTCATCACATACAGCCTCCTAGAGTCTTTATCAGGAGGCAGGTACTCATGTGTTTAGGTGCTCTAGACCTATCATGAGCAGCCATGATGACTACAGAGTCAGTTTCTGGCTGGTCAGCATAAACAGGCTTAGCAGATGGGGCGAGATACTGTTTATCACCCTTTCTGGGAACTATAGGCAGTGAGTTTTGGTCTTTACCATGCAGCAAAGGTGGCATCCTCTAATACAGAATATATCATAGAATTATACTGGAGGGTGTGCAAAGGACCGCAAAAAATTGTATTAGATTTATTTTTGTGGACTCTTCAGCTTCAACAGCAAAGCCCATGGCAGTTTGCATTTGCTGCATCATGACTTGAAAAGTAGGATACACAGGAGACCTCAGGGTATATACCACAGAGTCCTCACTGCAGGATGAAAGGGGTAGAACTAGAGCGAGGTGCAACATATTGCTCTCCCTCCTCCTCCTCCTCTAAATCCTTCTCTAAAACCACGAGGCCATGATTATATTCTACTTTGTCACTGACGCCTCTATCAACAATGGGAGCTGCAGAATGCACTGGCTACACCAGTGGTAGCTGAGAAGGTGGAATCTGTGACAAGCTAGTAGAAAGCACTGATGGCGGCTGGGTGCGAATAGGCCCCACCGACAGGCTAGCAGCCTGTATAGGTAAGCCAGGCAGAATGCGTCATATTATTTCTGAAAACAACACCAGGACAGCCTGAGAGTTGATGAAGCCCTCTACAGGGCCTGTGTCGATGACGGGCTGTGGTCTCATGACAGTGGCATACTACCATTCAAGCCTCAACCTTGGTGTCTCATCCATGCTTGGGGGGCTGTAGTCAACGCCACCTGAGGAGACAATGATGCAGTAGATTTACCTTGCCTCAACAGTGACCAGGACCTTGCTGGCAAAGCAAATCTCTATTTTTCTCTATGTTTGTCCTTGTGGCCAAACAATGAGGAGAGAGCCACAACAACAACCATTCCCTGTTCCAGTCCTTTGACTTCAGTGACCATTTCTTGGTGGACGGTGAGGGAGACACTGATTTTGGGCCCTGGTACTTCTCCATGGCTTTTCAAGTTTTTTTCCCCCATCCTGTATTTATGTCTCCATGGTGGGCGGTGGTCCCGTGTCTGCCAACCGTACTGGACACCACAGTCATTCAGAGCACCCTCCCTTATGCTCTGGCAGACCACTGGTGCTGGCCTGGGGGCTCCATCCAGCTGTGGACCCCGATTTTCATCATTTTTCTTCCCATTACCCTGAGGCCTCAGAGCGCAGCTGCACATGCCGAGAAATGCAGTTGCACATTACGCATCGACTCCGGTAATGGCCTTCCACCCTCCCCCCGGGCAATTGCCAAGTCCCCCCTCTGGCATGACACTGCCACCCAGCCTCCACTGGGAGGCAGCCAAGCACAGGGGAGACCCCGTGTCCCTCTCCGAGGAGAGCTGCCTGCCTGCTGCTCAGTCGACTCCTCGCCCTTCCCCCCGGCTGACCCCTGGTGCCCCAAGCTCATGACCAAACCCAGGTCACCAGCGTGGTGCAAGGTGTGGCATCCAGTGCCTCAACCCTCAGCACCACTGGGCCAGCATGCTTTTCAAGTTTTAAGAAGGAAATTTTTCTAGAGCTTTCTTGTGGCATCGCCATGTAGCCTGGATGAAACTCTGGCAAATCTCACAAGTCCTCACATTGTGAGACAGGCCTCAACAGCACACATAAACTGCATGTGTGTATTCTTTGTAAATTTTATGTCCGCACTTACAATACTGAAATAAAGTTTTCTTCAACTTCGGCAGAATGCAGAGATGATGAAACAGACTGTTAAATAAAGTAAAAGAAGGCTGGCCCAGTGGCGCTAAGGGTTGACGCACTGGACGCCACGCCTCGCACCACACCGGCAACCTGAGTTCGAGAGCAAGCTCGGGCACCAGGGGTCGGCAGGGGAGGGATCGGACTGAGTGCCTGGAGGGCTGCCCTCCTGTCCTGGGGGGAGGGTATCAGGATGCCCGGTGCTCTGGCGGCCCCTGGCGGAGATCGGGGGTGCCACAGAAGCGTGGGCAGCACGTAACAGCGTGCCTGACACTGGCAGGGTTGCCAAGCGTCGGGGGTGCGCATGCAGGGGAGGGGAAGGGACAGAACAAAGGAAAAACATGGCTTGCTGGGATAGGCGATGGCACCTATCCTCCATGCCCAGCACCGGGTTAGACTCAGCTGGCCTCATCGCTCCTCCACCCAGGCCCCACCTGCATGCCAGAGTCTGCCTTGCTAACACAGCCCAAGGAAGGAGTCGGGCTACCCTCCCCGGGCTGGTCAAACTGGGGCTGCTGGCAGTGGGGGGGGGAGGGTACAGACTGCAGAGAATCTCAGGCGGGCAGGCACAGGGAAATGGTTGCCAGAGAGAGTTCCCACAAGCCGTGACCAGAGTGAAAAAGAATTAAAATAAAAATAAAAAATAAAGTAAAAGAATAAACAGCAATGGCTGCTTGATGGCATTTCCTTCAGCAGGTCTGATGAGGCTGATCGACAGTGGTAAAGGAACTGAGGAATGATGGGGCTGCCCACGTTTATGAAGACACAGACATGGGACGTCATTGTGAGCTGCCACCACCTAGCTAAAGTTTCCATGTGGTCCTAGTGCCTGATGTCTATAGTTCCAAAGGTGTGACCTAATGGAGGGAATATCCTTGAAGAAGACTGGGCTGCCACAGCAAATTCAGCCCTGAATGACACTAAATACCAGTTCCACATGGCTGTGGACACCAATGACTCTGCTTCAAGGGTCTCTGCCCATGCAGTGGCATTGAGAAGGTTCTTCTGGTTAAGAGCAACCATCCTGTCCCAGGACACCCAGACCAAGGCCACAGATTTCCACTTTGAGGGAAATGTGCTATTTGGCGACAAAACAGAGGAATAGATGAAAAAAATGGATGCACACAAGACCACTTATAAAAATAACACTGAAAGAAAAAGGCCTTAACTTCCTACAGTCCTTATGGATGAGGAGGCAGGGGTAGGGACTACTACCCAAGACCCTACACCCCCTATGAGTACAACCACAAAGAGGTTATTACAGAAGCAGAGGCAGGAGGGGCTCTAGACATGCTGCTGCAGCAACAGTCCTGAAGCCACAGCCAAAACAACCCCCCTGACAATTCTGCCCAGGTCGCCCAGTTATTGGCTGTGTGTGTGTGTGTGTGGGGGGCTGGTCCACTACTTATAGGAATGGGTAAAAATTACCACAGACAACTGGGTCCTGGAGGTAGTGGCTCATAGATTATCCTTGCAGTTCAAGAGTTTCCAAAACTACAAAAAGCCCCACAAATTTTCCAACTCATTCACCAATAGAAACAATTTTGCTGGAATTGGAAGTAAAGAAACTGCTGCAAGGAAAAACAGTGTGAAGAGGTCCCTACCTCACAGTAAGTCAAGGGCCTGTTCTCAAGATACTTCCTTTCCTCACCCACAAGAACAAGCATTTGTCAATGCCGAATGTTTGCTTGCTGGTACTGGCATTGGTACTGCAGGAGTTAGAGAGATGCATAATAGGAATGGCAGTGAAGTATTGAACTAACGCCAACCCCCAACCCCACCAACTGACAGGTGTTGGGGTGTGCCTTTTGGTCGTTGGCCATAACGCTCATGCCATTCCACCTCACTCCACCCTGCAGACACTTACAGGTGTCACGGTGTGCCTTGGGATCTTCTGCCCTTACGCTCACCCCATTCCAAAGGAAATAAGCTGAGATGGGTGCAGTATAGGAGAATGGGGTGAACGTTAGAGCTGAAGATCCCAAAGCACGCCTCGATGCCTGTCAGTGGCTGCAGGGTGGGGGTGGACTGGCGTGAGCATTACAGCATTACAGCAGACAACCCAAGCCACACCCCCAACACTTGTCAGTCTGTACAGGGTGGGGCGTTATGGTTGGAAGGTGTGAAAAAATGGTTGGAAGGTGTGAAAAAATGGCAATGTTTGAAATCTGGATTGAAAATATTAAAAATTGGCTAAGTTACGAGCGTGCATACAAACTGCACAATGCACGCTTGTAATGTAGTCATTTTTTGGAGTTGGCCTTTTTGGGACCCCACCTCATGAATAGTGGCACTGTTGTTTCGTTAATTGGTCCTGAAAGGTGATTTTGCACAGTGACCACAAAATCACCTTTCGGGACTGAGAAATGAAATGTCAGTGCCAGCGTTCATGAGGTGGGGTCCCAAGAACCCCATGTTGAAAATTTGGGGCCAAAACTCCCAAAAATGGCTGACATATCAACCTAAGTTGAAACCTCCCCCCAGTGACTGCCATTATAGGGCTTACCGTGATTTTCTTCAGTTTGTGATTTGCTTTTGAAGAGTGCAGGCGTGTTTCCGGTCCACAGAAGATCACAGCACCGGACCTCCGGAGGTAAGTATGGAGTGAGGGGGGTGTGGGGAGGTGGGGTTCGCAGAGGGAGGGTCGGGATTGGGGGATGGGGTGGCGAGGATGATGAGGGATGGTTTTCTTTTTCTTTAGGTTAAAAAAAAAATAAAAAAAATACCTCGGGGGATGGTGTCCTTTTTTATAGGTGAAATAGTATGAAAAATAAATTTTGGCACACTGGGTTGGGCTCCCAGTGTGCCAGACTAGTGAAGACGGGGATCAATGCTGACCCAGGGATTAGGCACCCAGAGGTCGACTAAAAAAAAGGGGGGTGTAGGAGGCACTTCCAACACTGGGAGTGGGCATCCAGGTGTCGGAAAAAGATAAAGAATTACTTTGGCACACTGTGGTGGGCTCCCAGTGTGCCACAACAGTAGAGTGGGGGACATGCCGACATGGGGACTGGGCACCCGCTGTAGGCAAAAGATATATTCAGGCTGGGGGCATGCTGATATGGGGATTGGGCACTCCGTTGTCGGCAAAAGAAATGTTCGGGCTTGGGGGACATGCCGACACGGGAATTGGGGACCCGTTGTTGGCAAAAGATGTGTTTGGACTTGGGGGTGAGTCATCCGACATTGGGAGTGGGCATCCCAATGTTGGAAATATAATTAGTTTGGCACACTGGGGTGGGCTCCCACATTAATGGGGGAGGGGGATACATGCCGACATGGGGATTGGGCACCCGATGGCGGCTTTGAAGGTGTGGGTGGCAGTAGCACCAATTATGCAAAGTCGTGCGCGGCTCATTTATTTATTTATTAATTAATATGTTTCACCGGAAAGTCACACTGAGCAAACGAGTTCCCCATAAGTCCAGCCATGTGCATTACTGTGCACTGTAATGCGCATGGCTGGAATATGCCTGGTTGCTGGGGGGGGGGGAGAGAGATCTGCTGCTGCAATGACGAAACTGTCCCTGATTGGAGCGGCACATTTCTTTCAAGTGCGGTGCTCACTCTGAAACTGCCATCATTGGCAGCTTCCTTGTTGACTGGTGGCTGAGGGACATGCCCCTGAAAGCGTTCACTGGATTGACCACAACACTGTCACACCTCTGCAATGCTCTACTACCTCAATATGTTTCTTGTGCACTGCGTGTGCAAGCAAACATAAAAATGGAGAGTGGTGTCCCATTTTAGACCCAAGGTATCTTAACCAGCATATCAAAGAGGAAAGATTCAAGATGGTCACACTGGGCATAGTGATGCTATCCTTACAATTGGGATTAGATAGGGCCACTAGATCTGAAAGACACCTATTTCCACATTCCAGTCAGATCTACCCACAGAAAAATCTAAGGTTCAGGCTAGGAAACTGCCAGTTCCAGTTTGTAGCTCTTCCCTGTAGACTCACTTCAGCACCAAGGGTTTTCACAAAGTGCCTAGCCATGGTGGCAGAACATCTGAGAAGGCAAGGTGTAGTAGTTTTTCCTACCTTGACGACTGGATCATCTCAGGGTAAACAGAGCAAGAGACAAGATGCTCTATCCAGAGGGTGAAAAGCACCCTGCAGAACAGTGTATTACATAAACACTCAGGGAAGAACAAGATCTTCAAGACTGTGTACAGATGCCATGAGGATGTAGGATCTAGCTTATTTCTTGGATGCAAAGATTTCTGCAGATCATTTGCCAGGCAAGGACAATATACTGGCAGACTCCCTAAGCAGAATCAGCCAGGGAAACCCCAAGCGGCTATGTTGTAGCTGTAGGAAACGAAGCTTTGTTATTGTTCTTGAAACCCACAGAAGGTCCAATCAGGCTTGCGTAATACAAGTGGTGTGGGTTATACTAGGCCCATTCAAAATGAAGCCACTCTGAAATTCTTTAGTTCTGGAACATTTTACTTTTTCAAATGCCCCAATGTTTTGCCCTACTTTATTGGGCTTTTTCAAGGGAAATTGTTCTGTGCAGCCTGTAATATTAAAATACTGATACCGGTATTCATGGTCTCCGAGTCTCAAACAGTTTACATTAATCCATAAAAAAAAAAAAAACTATATTTTGCTTTCTTTACACATAATTACATTGGCACCCTTAATGCTGCTTAGTCATGTTATCTACAGGAATAGGTGCTTTGCTTATGTTACAGTTCTTTAAATTCCTGCAGAAAAGCAGATATAACATTTTTTTAAGCTAATGTTTGTAAGGTAATCATTTTCTTATAAACTGATGCCCTCCACCATCTAGTGTCTGAAATTTATTAACTGTGAAAGTGACATACTCCCTGTTGCTCCATCACACAGGTAGTCCCTCCCTGTATTTAAGGCTCTATATTTGTTTCTCTTAATCAACTTTTCAAATAATTTAAACTTAAGTCATCACCCACACGCGGTGTCACAATGTTTTGGTACTTCCTAAGTCCTACAGTGACTACGATATTCATGAAGCACCAAAACATTGTGACAACAGGGAGTAAGACACAAAACTAGCACATGTTACACTGCAAGATCTGCATTTCAACAACAATTTAAAGAACATGGACAAGGTAGTTCTTAGGACTAATAGGAAATTCCTAACTACCTATCAACTACTGCGGCGTCAGAATTTCACCTAAACTGTCAGTTGCTCTTCCTGTGCTGTACCCTGAACATTCCAGTACAGATGAACAAAAACTGCACTGTATAGATGTAAAAAAAGCATTAGGCCATTACCTGGACTGGGTGAAGGATGTTAGGCCCCAAAGTGCACAGCTTTTTGTTACCTATGGTGAGGTAGGCAAAGGTAAACCAGCAACTAGGAGGACTGTTTCTCATTGGATAGAATCCTGCATACAGTTCTGTTATGAAACAGCCAGAAAAATACCTCCCAGAGGCCTAAGGGCACATTACACAAGGTGTACCTTTGCCTCTGTGACAGCTACAAGGGGCATTCCCCTTTCTAGACATTTGCAAAGCAGCTACCTGGAAGACAGTGGGCACCTTCACAAAGCACTGTTGCTTGGACATAGAGTCCTGAAAGGATGCCAGTTTTGGAAGTGCTGTCTTGCAGAACCTCTTTCCTGAGTAGGTTCTGGATTGGTCCTCCCAAGGTACTGCTAGAAAGTCTGCTTGTTGTAGAACATCACTGATGGATTTCTGGGGTTTGAAGAAAAAAACTACTGTCTGTAGTAATGTCGTTTCTAATCAGGGATCCATCAATGTGATTTAAAATCCCTGACCCTGCCTCCCCTTCCAGAACCTGAAAATAGGTTCATACAAGAATCACCTATGCCTGAGCATTCTTTATTGCAGTCCCTGGCAATTTTTTAAAATGTGGTCAATGAAATGTTTTTTTTACTGTTGTCTGTAATAAATTTGATTGGTGCTTTTCAAAAATGTTAAATAAAAAATTATTACAATTTTTTGATTGCCAGTTAGCTAGTTTTAGTGGTCACAGCTCCCGTATCCATGGAAACAAATCTGATGTCAGAGCACTAGGGGAAGTGTGACCACAGTGCAGAGTTATAACCTGTATTCTACATTAGCAAATATTCTATCTTCGAGGCATCGCAATCTGGCCAGAGGATGATACTTGGAAGGCTTTAGCCTGAGGTTCAATGGGGCGATAGCTCCTCCCTTCACCTTCTTAAACCTCAGGCTTCCGCTCGCTCAACTCGAGCATTTCTAAAATGACACTGGGCATTGTGGATGCATTTTTTCTCCCTTCTTCCCTGTTCCTTCTTCTTTTTGTCTGCTTTTTGTTTTTGCCTGTTTTGTCGTGTCCTCCCGCTTTCTCGTGCTGTTGCAGGCCCCCCTTTGTCTTTTTCCTTTTTTTTTGGTTTCCTGACTTTTCTCTTACCCCCATTTCCCTGCCTTTCTCCTTGCCTTTCCATCCTCTGCTCTGTTTCACCCCTTTGGTGCTGTTTGGTGCCTCTCTCAACCCCTCATTCCCTCTCGTCCCTCTTACCTTGCTCGTCCCCGGTTTTGTTGTTTTGGTGCTCTCTCCCCCGTCCGTCTTTTTCTTGCTCCCCACTTTCTGCTCCTCCTGGCCACTTCCCTGCAGTGCTCCTGGTCTTGGTGACGTCTTCCTTCCCATACTCCCATGACTACAGCCATTCACCTGTTCGTCACAGCCCCACCGCTCTTCTGCTGCTTCTGGGTTGTGTCGCCCCCGGCTCCAGGTGTCCTGTTCTCCTGCTTATCGGAGTCCTCTTCTCCTGTGCTGTGCTGCTCAACAGACATTTATGGGACAGTCTGCTGGCTCCACCTGCTGGGCAGCCATCCAATATTGGGATAAGGTCTCTGCTCCTGCTGCACCATCTTTTCCTTGGACTGCTCTGCCTACCTTCCACATCTCGATGTCTGCACTGTTGCTGTCCTGCATTCCTCCCTGCTTCATTTCTCTTTCTCTCTCTCAGCCATGGACTGTTTTCCAGCCTACTTTGGATATTTGGACTGATAGTTTCTTCCTCCGCTTGTGGGAGCGCTTGCTGCACCTCTAGTGTTTACTGCACATCGTTTTACTACATTGTGCATTTGCCTCCAGCTGGACTTTGCAGCCAATTTCCATTCTGCAGCCCCCTTTCCTGGGAGTCTATGCTGAACTGAGTCCCTGGAGGGGCTTCCTGGTACTGTTTCCCTCATTGAGCATGGGACCCATTCTCTTTTTGGGGTTTGTGACGTATCCTCATTGCAGGGGGCCTCTTGAGGTCTGCAGTCCCCTACTAGTTCCTCCTCTTCGGCATTCTTTGGACTCAGCCACCTTTCATTACCCTGTATCTCCTTTGCTGACTTTTAGCTACCATCCTTCATCATCTACAGTACCACGCAATGCACTGAACTACACTACCATCCTGGCAACACCTCCTGCTGGCACCTTGTGTAACTTCTATGCCAGCCATGATTTGCTCAAGATATCATGTACTCCACCGTATGAAGGATAGCTGTTCCACCAACTAGTCCATCCATCACAATCGTCTACTCTGTACAACAGCTTGCATATGCTGCATCTCCTACCTACTCCTTCCTTGGGCAGATCTATGTGAAGGTCCTGCCGGTCTAACTAGCCTATGTGGTGGCCTAGCTTGATACACTGTCTTCTACTCCTTCCTTGGGCAGACCTACATGGGGGTCTCACCACTCCAGCTAGCCTATGTGGGGGCCTAATGCACTACTCGATCACTTACACGCTGTCCTCCAGTGGACCTCCACAAGGCCCCGCTGGTGTACCAAACCTCCATACTATGGTGATGGCGGACCATGTGGGGTCCCGCCATCCCAATCACGCACCACTCAGTGAAACGGTGATGGTGGACCATGTGGGGTCCCGCCATCTCAATCACACACTACTCAGTGAAACGGCAATGGCGGACCACGTGGGGTCCTGCCATCCAAAACGTACACGTCCCACGAAGGGGCCCTACTCATAGCTCAAACGTATTTCTAATCACTACAGGCAAACTTACGTGGAGGTCTCGCCCTCCTTTCCTTGGACTGTTCCATACTATGGTGATGGCGGACCATGTGGGGTCCCGCCATCCCACTTAAGGGACTCTACTCACGTGCAGTCTCAATTCCCTTAACTGCAGTTGGACTCACTTGGGGTCTCATCCTCCTTACTTGGAACTATGCTAATACTGTGATGGCAGACCGCAGGGGGTCCCGTCATCCTTACCTTACACAGGCTATACTATGGCAATGGCAGACCACGTGGGGTCATGCCATCCCACACATACTCTACTCCATACCATGGCAGACCACATGGGGTTCTGCCATTCCATTCATGCACTACTCCATGATAGAGTGATGGCGGACCACATGGGGTCCCGCCATCCCTATCACGCACTACTCAATGGAACACGCGATGGCGGACTACGTGGGGTCCCGCCATCCCAACTGTGCTCACAATGGGACAGCTACTTTTTGTTCAAACCTCATTTACATTTCCTACAGGTGGCTTCATTTAGGATCTCATCCTCCTACATTGGATTATGCGCTAATACTGCAATGGCGGACTGCGGGGGGGCCCACTATCCTTATCTCAGCTGGTGCAATACTATGGCAATGGCAGACCACGCGGGTACTGCCATCCCAAACATACACGCCCCTTGAGGGGACCTACTCATAGTTCACTTGTATCTCCAGGTAACTACAGGCAGATTCACGTGGGGGCTTCGCCTTCCTTTGCTTTGGACTATTCCATATTATGGCAATGGCAGATCACGTTGGGTCTCGCCATCCCAATCACGCATGCCCCATGAGGGACCTTACTTGCATTTCCATGTCATTACAGGCAGACACATGAGAGTCATCCTCTTACCTTGAACTATTCAAGACTACAGTGATGGTAGACCACAAGGTTTCTGCTATCCCAACAAAGGACCTTGCCATTCTTATCACAGATCATGACATACTACAGCGATGGCAGATCTGCGGGATGGTCTGCCATCCCTACACAACCATGCCCATAACGGACATTACTTATTGCTCAAATATATTTCTCTGTTATCTACAGGCAGTCTCAAGTGGGGGTTTTGCCTCCTTACTTTGGATTATACCATGCTGTAGCACTGGCAAACTCATGTGGGGGTCTCGCCATCCTGAATCCATTGTGCCCACAAGGGGGCATTTGTTATTTTTCGCACATATTCCATCTTCACTAGGGCAGACCCATGAGGGGGTCTCGCCTTCCTTAGTCTGACCACCCACCTGATCTACTCTATTGCTTGGGCATTCGAACACTGCATACATCGAACCGACAAAGGGGTCCCATGCTCCTGCCAGCCCACATCCGGGCCTATCTTACTTCCTCATTCATTCATTTCTTCTACTGCAATCCACCTTCTTCATTCCAGTTCCAGCCTAGTTTCTACTCCAGTCATCTCCTTGGAGCACACCTCAATTCCTTGGTCGTCTTAAGACAATTTCTCCTTTCTCATATGGTACTCAATCATACCCTAATGTTTCTATGGATATACAACAGCCATGCAAGCTTCCCAGCTGGGCTATACTCCTACCTCATCATCGTTCCCAGCCACACAATGCCCCCGACCGTTTCATCATCTATAATCTTTAAGTCCCTCAAATTTGCAACTTCGGCACACATTCCTCAGTCATGCTGACTGTATATGTACACTTTACATCTGCTTCGCTCAGCTACCTTGGACACAGACTACCATCATCTCTCTATCCGGACATCATTCCAAGGTGGATCTCTTCGTCTGTCAGAACCTTCATCTTCAGCGTTGATTTTCTGCTCATCATCGACCTTGGAAACATGACTCTTGGACCAGCAAATCAGACTGAATCCTTGTACATAACCATAACTAAAACCTTAGCCACATTTAGGATTATTCTCCTCTTAGTATGCCCAGAGGATGGGCAGGTCAGTAGCCATGGGTCCTCGGAGGTTTCCCCCTAAGGGAGTTTTTCCTCTTCTGCATGCTACTGGTCACACTCTGGAGTTGGAGGAGATAATGACTAAGCTAATTCTCTTTTTGGGGCTTAAATCTTACACCTACCCAGTATCCCACTGAGGGTGGGATATAGAGAAACACCAAAGCTCAAGTTGTAAACATCAAGCATATACCATTCAGCTCATAAGTATACACAAGCACTGAGATATGTACCACACATTGAATTACTGTAAACCACACTGATGGATCCCTGAGATGAAACAACATTACTATAGTGAGTAATTTTTTCTTACTGTTCATGCTTGATTATCTAACCGGCCCCCACGGCAGCTGGTCTACCCAGCCCCATCATCCATCTTCTTTCCAGATGTACCCCATTTCCTATTTTTGTATGTTGCCCTCCAAGGGAGGGAAGACCTTGACCCACCCAGTGAAGGCCAAATTTAAGTGGCTTGGGGTGTCAAACCTGACACTGTGGGGCCTGCTGAGCACTGAGCACCATCCTTCTGTTGCATTTCACATTTTCTTCCTTGTCCCCTGGGATGCTGGCAGTAAAGGTGCATAAGCGTACACTAATGTACAGCACCCGCTGGCATCCTTCCCCACAGCACCACTGTGCAACTACACCCATGGTCACCAAGGTGGCACTCACACTGCAGCATCCAAGACTTGCCCTCAAGGGAGGAGCATGACTTCTGGGATGCTCGATCCTCCTCCCACTAGTCAGCCCCCAATGACCCTGGTTCGATCCCAAACCCAGATCACAAGTGTTGCAATCAGTAGCCTTAACGCTGCACTGATGGGCCAGCTTAGCACCCCTACATTCTAACCTCAGGCAGTGCACCACAGAGAAACCTGGGGGGAGACACTCTACCACTATAGGACCAGTAGAGTCATCCAGTCTGGTCTCTGATGCATAATGAGTCACCATGTGAATGAGAGATTATTTATTGATAATATTAGTTTTATTCATTATTGACTGGGCATTGCAAATCATTACCCAAGTTGGAAGAGTGTGACTGCCTCCAACACCCTCCACCTCCCGCACATGGCACTGCCAAGGGATTGGATGCAGGCAGGAAAGATCCATGACCCAGTTCTTCCTCTGCAGTATGCACCTTCTGGCTCACCCCCAGCTACATGGACTACATCTGTCCATGCTCCTACCCCTTTTAAATGCATGAAATATTTGTCACTGGAACCAACTGAGGGAGATGCTCCTTAAATGGGGAGTTATTTTAACCAGTCCAACGAATAAAAAATCCTGCCCTTGCCCAGAGTTCGGTCTCCAACCTATGACCACAAGAGCTTTTCCAACCTTCTCATGCTAACTTCTCAAAGTCTGTAAAAGTCCAGAAGATGTGTATGGTTACCATACTAGCCCTAGTACTGCCTGCCCTGCCCTGTGTAATCAAAACTGGGTGAAGCCGAACTCATATGATACTCTACCACAAGAACCAACTGTTGTGACAACACATATATTGTTGGCACCAAACACTAGTAATCAGTTATCTTATCTGTGGTCCATACAGCTGACAGACAAAACCAAATAACAGATTGTGAAGAACAGATATGCAAAAAATTATTCTGGTAACTGGACATGGCATGGAAGTACCCTGGATATGGATAACTGATGAAATGGTGCATCCACAATGTGGGTAATATACCAGTGTAATGACACCCCAATGTCCTATCAAAAGATCGTGCTTATACCAAAATATTGTGTATGCTTATGGAGAGATAGAAGCCTACACTGGGATAATTATGGCTCTACAACACCGGTTCGACAACATCGCTGTCGACTGATGTTATAGCAATGGATTTTTGTTGACCGCAATTGTGATTGGCATAAATCCATCCGAGAACACTTTGTTTTTTTCAGTGGGGCTTAGCACCCTGCCCCCCCAATTAATGTAATCAACTCTAAGTTGGAGTTTATTCGGGGAAGGGGAGTACCCAAGAAAGCAGTGCTGGGGTCCCTGGCATCAGCATACCGATAATTATAACACATCGTAATTTTATTTAGGAACCGAAATGAAACCCAATATTATTGTGCTTACTTGCAAACTGTGATAATAATTGACACTGGACTTGCCTTTGTTAAAATACTGTAATTTTTTTCTCTCTCTTCTTTTTGCAAACATGATAATCTCCTTGCAGGCAGCATGGTAACATGACAAGTTGGGGGGTCCTCCTTGGGGTTGCCTTTGTAACTGCCTGTAAGCTGGAAGGGAGAGGCTGTCATCAGCATTACAGCTGGGAGGCCCAACTGGCTGACAGTGACGTAATTCCTTGGATGCTGACGTAAACTGCTTTTTTGTTGGAAGGGGGAACTCGTTAGTAACTTGCTAAAAACTATGAGTGGTTTGCCCAAGATGTAGCAAGATGTTTTCATATGATGAGATAATGTGAAAAACAACTTCAGCAATTGCACAAGAACAGTTCTGTTAGGGGACTGTCTAAAATATTTGCTCAAACCCTGAAGAAGAAGAAGAAGAAATAATAATAATGCCAGGCTACAGCAGACCAGACATATAGTCTCTATTGAAGGCCATTGACATGTAGCAGTCGAGGAGCCTTGTGTTGGCCCTGCTGAAGACAACTGCAACCTAGCAGTTGAAGGGTTTTGTTGTCTGTTGTAAGTTACCTGTTTAATTATGTCATAATAAAGCTTTTGGACTTTTATGTTTGGTACTGATTTTTGCTGGTCTGTCACAACTCATGTAACCCAAATTATCCATTACAAATGGCACCCCAGGGGTGTGGCTTAGTGGCTAAACTGGATGGCAGCTTAAAATTTTGAGCTGCTGCGTGTGGACGTTTATATCCATCGATCAGCATCGGGATAGCTTATGAAACGACTGTAAGAACCGGGCAGCGAGTATAAAGAGCTCCGGTGCACGATGGGGGGAGAATTTTTAAAGGAAATAACCGAAACAACCAACAAATCCCCTTTATCAATACTGCAGCCTGTAAAATGGCGGAGGCGCCAAGCTCAGGGCTCGATCTCACATACTTCAATAGCCTGTTTGAAAAGCTATTGCTTAGGATGAATGAGGTAACGGAGGCGTCTCATCACACCACTGAAGCAATCAAACAATTAACAGGGCGCATAACAACAGCTGAACAGAAAACGAAGGTGCAAGAGTCCCAAATTGAAGAGATTAAAGGAACACAGAGAGATCAACAGGGGAAAATAAATATGCTTTTGGCTAAAGTGGATGATTTGAAAAACCGTAGGAGAAGGAACAATTTATGGGTAATAGGGTTTCCGGAGGGTGTGGAAAAAAAAAAAGACACTGGTCGGTTCCTTCAACAAGCCCTCCCTGAGATTCTCAGGCTAGTGTCAGATTTTCATTTGGAGATAGAAAGGGCGCACAGAGCTACTATCCCAGCGCCAGGAAAAGGAGGCAAACCAAGGGCCATTTTATTCAAACTGCTATCATTTAATACGCGGCAGGCTCTGCTGCAATGGGCAGGGAAGTGGGTCGCCTGAGCTGGCAAAGGCACCCCATATCACTGTATCAGGATTTTTCTAAAGAGCTATCATTTAAGAGAAGAGAATATACTCCCTTACGACATAGGATGCAAAAATTGGGGATTCAATACTCCCTAAGGTACCCCTCCACCATGCGGATAGTACATAACGGGGCCCCACTTTTCTTTGATACCCCGGCAGCCCTGGAGGACTTCTTGAATAGACGCCTAGGTGAACCGCCTAGTTTCACTGCATGCCCAGACCTCTTGGAAACAGAGGAGATGGCGACAGACTCTGAAACACAGTTTGAAGTAGCCGCTGGCCTCCCTCGCCGGAGTAGAAAGAGAACTGCAAGGGATAACCATAGGCGAAGAGATCACCCCCATATCAGAACTAATTTGCATAATGAGACAGCAGATCGGGAGGAACAACGGAGTGAAAGTATGGCCCTGGTGCGTTATATGACTCGTAACCCCTAAGAAGTTCTGAGATCTCCCCAAAATGTGCATCCTGAAGAGGGATCCTCTAGAGTAAAAGACTCCCAGGTCAGTGGTATCACGGGAAGTGTGGTGGGCGAGGAGGGCAATGGCGACGAAGAACTGCAGAAGGATCAGCACTCTCCAGGCGCAGCATCCGAAGCCCGTGAAGGAGACTAAGCCTTTGAAGCAGCAACATCGAGGCATCAGGCTCAGGACAGGAGCAGTAACTTCGGATGCTGATTAGATAAGTAGTGTATCTGTTTAAGTACAGCAAGAGGTATCCAGGTAGAGCAACCATTACCTGGGCTGGGGTGCTATGTATGGCCTGTTTAAATCCAGGCCCATGAGATCACGAGACACTGAGACTTTTGACCCTTTCAGGGTATATCGATCTCAGGGCTGGAAATGATTCTATGTGGGTGTTTACTCGAGGGTGGGATGTGGCAGTGACTAAATGAAGGTGCGTTGTGCTTGCAAACTGTGCCTGGGGTATGTTAGAGGTAATTGTATAATGCGCGGTTCATGCGCTTTAGTATGTTAATTTAGAGGAGGAAGGGAAGTATAAGGGCCTGGGTAGCATTAAAACGTAGGACTGAGTAGCCGTTGCTATATAGCTGGGTTGGGAAGTAGATCCAGCGTATTATTGATAGAAGGGCCGATAGGATAAAACGACGCATTCAAGATCCTTTTTTAAGGGCCCTATCAATGTGATATATTGGAATTTATTTCAATGATGCTGTGGGAAGGGATATAACACCACGGAGGGTGTAAAGCGGATTTTCCGTTTTAGATAATTTTGGCCTGGTTCTATAACAGTCAACTGACTGAGGCTGCAGAGGTATCCCAGGAAGGCAAGTAGGATCCTGGTGGTGCGTCCTGCACGCAGCTTCCCTCTCCTCGATTTCTTTTTGATGGCTATGGATTCGATATACAGAGTAGAACTGGGTCGAGCCATGCCCAGACGGCTACGACCCCCGGAACTATTCTGCGGATCAGGCCCCTATTAGGGAGGCAAAAGATCCTATACGCAGGATGGCTCCAACAGAGCACAGAAGTGCAATGTGTAAATAGGTTTAGTGTGTGGTTGTTTTGTTTGGTAGTATTTAGGATTTTAGGGGGGTACTTGTTTGACATGCCTTACAGTATAACCTGGGTGTCAAGGATGGGTAGGGGTATGTATAAAGCTATTGGGACCCTGGCTCCACAAGAGAAAGGGGGTTTAATAGCATCACGAGATCTGGAATTCCAATTCGGGCAGGGCTATGGGCACTGGTGTGTGGCAAAGTGGCAACCTTCCATCCTCACCGGCGGTTCTAACCTGGCGTTTTATATTTTATGGCTTCTCAAAGGGTATGAATATGGCTGAACTGACCTGTATCACTTGGAATGTGAGGGGCATGAACACGCCGGTGAAGAGGAAGAAGGTAATGTCATACTTGAAAAAGATTAAAGCCTAAGTGGTTTTCCTCCAGGAGACTAAACTGGATGGGAAGGGTCATGGGTTACTGAAAAGGGAATGGGTAGGTATAGAGATTCATGCTTCAGCTACTACAAAAAAGCGTGGAGTAGCTATTTTAGTACACAAGCAACTGCACTGGTCTCTTACCACCTCTAGGGCAGACCAGCAGGGCAGATGGGTACATTTCAGACTCCCACCGGGCCTATAGTACTGGGGAATATTTATGGGCCAAATGAGGACGATGCAGCCTTTTTCCACCAAACATCCCAAGTGCTTTTAGACATGAATAAAAATAATATGCCCACTATTGTTGGAGGTGATTTTAATTTAGTGCCAGACCCTATGATGGAAAAAACTCCTAAAAAAGATGACGCAGCGCATGGGAAGGGTAGAAGAGCTCTGGTAAACTGGATGGGTGACCAGGGACTGACAGATATTTGGCGGACACTGAATCCAAGGGGGAAAGATTATTCATTTTATTCACCGGTACACAATTCATATAGCTGTGTTGATTTCTTTTTAACATCCCCACAGATTACGCAGGCAGTTAGGGAGTCTAATATATTTCCCATTATAATTTCGGACCATGCCCCGGTGTATTTGTCTGTAACATGGGGCCCCTGTTCCCCTATATCTACTTCTTGGAGGTTAGACCCCCTGTTAATAAAGGATGTAAAGTTCCTAGAATGGGCTAAGGAGGAGGCCCAGAGATTCCTTGTGGAAAATCCAGCACAGGACACCACAGCTGGGGTCAGGTGGGAGGCTTTTAAAGCCACCATGAGAGGCAAGATTATTGCTTATGCAGGGGCAAGAAGGAGAGATAGGGAACAAAAATTAAAGTATTTGGAAGGAGAGCTAAAAAAAGTACAGAGACAGCATAAGGAGCAAAAAGGGAAAGCAAGGCATGACTCTCTGCGAAGGAAGATAGTAGGCCTTGAAATGGAGATAAATTCTCTTTTATCAAGGAGAGCGGAATTATCAATATTGAGGTTGAAGCATAAATACTGGGAAGGGGGAGAGAAAGGGGGGAAGGTATTAGCATATAGGCTAAGGAAACAGCAAATGGATCGATATATAGCTGGGCTGAGAGACACTGCAGGACGGATGTGTACTAACAGTGGGGAGTTAAATGCAGTCATGGCAGAATATTATCAAGCTCTGTATTCTTCATCCAGACAAGGGGGATCCCCAAGTAATTCAGGATTTTTTACAAACAGTGGAACTTCCCTCTGTAACTTCACAGCAGGCCAAATTATTGGACGCCCCGTTAACTATAGAAGAGATAAACAAGGCCTTACTTTCTCTCAAACCAGGGAAAGCCCCGGGAGGGGATGGTTATTCAGTGGAATTCTGGCAGGCGTTAGCAAATGTTATTACTCCTATACTTCAACAAGTATATGCTGAAACAGAGGTGCAAGGTATGCTTCCGCCCACGCTACGTGAGGCAGTTATAACCGTATTGCCCAAAAAAGGGAAAGATCCCACTTCCCCGCGGGTAGCTACAGGCCGATTTCACTTTTAAACGTGGATAGCAAGATATTCACCAAAGCACTAGCACTAAGATTGGGTTCTTTGTTACCACAGTTAATACATCCCTCTCAAGTGGGGTTTGTCCCTGGTAGGTACAGTGCAGATCATCTTAGAACCTTAATCAACTTAGCCCATATCGCATCTCAACTACACACTCCAGCGGCTGCAATAGCTATAGATTTCGAAAAGGCCTTTGATTCCCTGGAGTGGGATTATCTCCAGGAGGTATTGGGTAAGCTGGGAATAGGCCCTCGTTTTCAATCCTGGGTAAAAGCCTTGTATACTTCCCCAACGGCCAGATTACTGACCAATTCTACTCTATCCCCACCCTTTCAGTTGGCCCGTGGCACCAGGCAAGGGTGCCCTCTCTCCCCCCTTTTATTTGTGTTAGCTGTTGAGCCATTAGCGGCGTGTCTTCCGGGCAGTCAGTCTATAAAAGGGATAACGGCTGGAAACATAGAGTACACCACTCTTTTATATGCTGATGACCTCCTGGTCCTAGTAGCAGATGCAGGTGAGGCGTTATCTTCTATACTTGCTACCCTGAGCCATTTTAAGGGAATTTCTGGACTTCGAATAAATGCTACTAAAACCGAAGTTCTTCCTCTTAACTCCAGGTGTCAACCCTCGGTATTAGGGGACACGGGCTTGAAATGGGCTAAGGATAATATCATGTATTTAGGTATTCGTTCTTCTGCCGACCTCTCGAAATTATGGGAATATAATCTCCGCCCTCTATTGGTGGAAATGCAAGAGGATATGTCCAGATGGACCAAACTCCATTTAACCTTAGCTGGTAAAATAGCTGCAATTAAGATGATCTTGGCCCCCAAAATATTTTATTTCCTGGCACATATCCCTCTTGAATTGCCACAGGGCTGGATTCAGAAGATAGATAAGGCAATAGGGAGTTTTCTATGGGAAGGAAAAACTCCCAGGTACAGTAGGAATAAACTGCGTGCACACTGGAAGGTAGGGGGGTGGTGTCTGCCCTGGTTTACAGGGTATAAGTGGTCATTTTGCCTAGCACAATCCATACGCTGGTTAGGATTAGACTCCTCCCCTCAACCACAGTGGGTGGACATAGAGCAGGCTGTAAGTCAAAAGTCTCTTTGTCATTGCTTATCTACAATAAACCTTCAACAATTTTAAAAAAGCATCCCACGATAGGGGCTGCTTTGCAGTGCTGGGAGAAGGTAAGGAGGAAGTTGAAGGTGGACTTGGCACCTGTTAAACTAACTCCGTTATGGGGAAATGGGAATCTGTGTATAGATAAAAAAGCAGTGTACTGGAAAGCTGGGCAGATAAGGGCATTACCAGATTGGAGGATATATTAGCCACATCCGCCCTGGTAGTGGACACGTTTGCCAACCTGCAGGTCAGATGGTCAATTCCGACTTTTGGAAGTATTTACAAATACGGAGTGTGGCCCAGACGTATCTGACCCAGGTGGCAAAAAGAGGCTCCTTAAGTACACCATCCTGGATAACCAAAAAAAAAGGGTTGGCCAGTTTAATTTATAGTGCTTTCCGGGAATTAATACCCTGCCAAAGTGAAAAATCCAAACAAAAATTGGAAAAGGCTTTAAAACTAGAAATTACTGAGGCACAATGGAAGGAATGCTGGAAGGGGCTCAGAAACACTTTATAGATGTGAGAAGTAAGTTAATACAAAATAAAATTTTACACTCCTGGTACCTTTACGGTAGTGTTACAAAAGCGGGGTGATAAACTCTAATCTATGTTGGAGATGCACTCCACCCAGGGACTTAGCTCATATTCTTTGGTCTTGCCAATGATACAACCAGTGTGGGATAACATCTGTGAAGTAGCAACCAAAGTGTTAAAAAAAAGTATTCCACGGTCCCCCCTTTTGCTGTTACTGGGTATAAAATCAGAAGCTCCCCACTTAAAGAAATTGGAACACCGTTGGCTGGCCCTATGGGCCATGCAGGCGAAAAGGCTCCTTGTATGTAGATGGCGGACTACACTGATACCTAGTACCCAAGAACTCCTTGCCTCCATGGTCCACATTGCCACTATGGATAAGCTTTCCCACTTGATAAGTAACTCCCTTGTAATATATGAGGATTGTTGGACCCCCTTTGTTAGATATACCCTACCTAAGACTGGTGTGGGTTGAACTGTGCAACCAGGATCTCGAATAAGGCAACAAGACTGTGGAAATGAACTGAAAACTTGGCTAACCAGGGTTGTATATATAGGTGGCAATAAAATGCCTCCTCACTCATATGTAGTGTTTCTAACTTTATATAATAGTGACCCTTTGTGTTTGTTTGCTTTTTAACTAGGGTGCCAGAAGCCTGGACAGCACCTGAGATACAAAATCCTTTTTCTTTCTGTTCCCTGTTATGAGGTATGAATGAGGAGCATGGATGCCTTGCCTCTCCATTATTTCAAATAACAAATCTTATATAGTGGGGTAAGTACAGGTCATGTAACATTGCTCTCTCTGCTCCTGTGCTGAGTTGTATATGTAACCAGCAACTCACTAGTTAATCCTGTCTAGTATAAGGGTTATCATTATTGTAAAGAAACTGAAATAATAAAAAATTTAACAGCAAAAAAAAAAAAATGGCACCCCAGATGGGACACAATTGTTGATGGATCAAGAAATAACCAACTTAAAAAAAAGAGAGAAAAATTTTAAAATGATCACTTGGGAAAAATATTTTTGTTATGTCTCCAGATAACTCTGGGTGAAAAGGCGGCAGCTTAAGGGGAGGGAGAGGTTATGGCCACCTCTAATGACAGGGTGGACCAATTAGGTGATTTTATTATAGATTATGTGTCAGGGCGAGCAGGACATGAGAAGATGTTAGCATGAGCTGAGGATTGAAAAGTATGAATTAGGAGGATTATGTGTTGTAGTAAATAGATACAATGAGTGGGTCACTAATAAAAGAAACTGAGTTTATTAAAGGGGCAGTTATGGCAGGACTCTACCCCGTGTGGTATATGATGATCAGTTTAAGGTGTTGCTATGAGAAAAATCTTAACTTAAAGGCAGATAGAAACATTAACAGCACAAGAAACAGGGACTCCAGTTGACCACACACAGTGCAGGAGAAAACAGGCAAGACTTAGGAAACAGATTTTCATCCTTAAAGGACAGGTTGCCATGGTAAATTCTCTGTGGTTTCTTCCACCTACCCAGAATACAGGTAGAGGATACACAGGTCCAACTGGGACTCCGCGGGGGGTACGTGTGTGGAATATACCACAGGATATTAATTTAAAATGTCAGTAAATATAGACCTTTGCCTGCTTAGTCATGAATAATAAATTGATCATTTGGAAACCTTGCTGAGGAATAATACATTGAAACTCAAGAGACTGAAAATTAGGCACCTACAAAAGAAAGTGACAATCTAACACAGTTTGTTTCAAGCCTGTCTCATCATCCAGAAATTGTGGTGAAATGGCAAGGTGGTGTCTTTAGGAATGTAGTTCAGTGACAGAAAACTCAGTTAACTGTAAATATCTTGGTTTGGTAGCTGTTTGCAGTTGGTCAAACTTGTCTTACAATTATGAAACTACAGTGAAACTGCAGCAAAACCTTGATGTACCAGCTCCGCAGAAACAAGATAGCTATAGCTGGTCAGAGTTAAAATGCATGTAGTTGCTATGCCAGGATAGCCCGTCTTAAAACAGAATTTGACTCTTCCGGTACATGTGCATGGAACTTGAATCTGGCTGGTATACTAATGTGATCAAATGGTATCATACTGTTTATTTGGAGTCATTTGTGGCTTTTCTATTGCTTGCCATATTGGTGCCATCTCATTTGCCAGGGGGTCCCAACTTACAGTACCTCTAATTTTGTTACCTTCCAAAGCCACAGGTTTTTCTTTTTGTCCAGTGATTTTCAAGCCCAACAGGCTCAGACATAACTGTGGAAATAGCCAAATGTTGACTCGTGTGGGAAAAGCAGCTCTGTAACCTGTGCACAAGATTTCTTTCCTGGGGTAGGGATATGTTTTCAGAAGAGGTGCCTCTGAGCTTGCACCAGTTTCCCTAGACAGTAAAGACATCTCTAATGTATGAATACAAACTGAAACAGCAAACAAAAACTGACTACGAAAGGGTTGAATAAAAAAATCTGTTTAGTACGGGAAATATATTGCATCTGTGGAGAGAGATAAGGAAAAAAAACTCTGTGTGTAGAGACATTTTTGTAAAGAACTTCACCAGTTGCTATGCAGAGAGAGTTAAAGGATTTTTTGGTCCTCTCCTGTTCTGTCATCTGTCTGACTGGTTGAGAACCAAATTTTTCCTGTGGCACCGAAGATCAGGTCAATCTTAGCTCCACAATTTCTATTTATTTCTATTATTTCTTCTGTTTTACACTGGTTAAAAAAAGTGTGAATTTGTACATGAAACTGGGATCCTTTGGTTTGCAAATGTGTATAATTTTACTATCGAAACGATTGCAGGAAGCCATCTGAGTGATAGTTTTATTATCGAAACGATTGCAGGAAGCCATCTGAGTGATAGTTTTATTATCGAAACGATCGCAGGAAGCCATCTGAGTGATAATTTTATTATCGAAACGATTGGAGGAAGCCATCTGAGCGATAATTTTATTATTGAAATGATTGCAGGAAGCCATCTGAGTGACAATTTTATTATCGAAATGATTGCAGGAAGCCATCTGAGTGATAGTTTTATTATTGAAACGATTGCAGTAAGCCATTTGGGCTCATCAGGAAAATAAATGTGTATGTCAGTCTGGACCACAGGGAACTGACCTTGAGATGCAGCCTGACCTCCGTATGCCTGTTTACAAAATTGCAAGTAGGAGATCAGCCTAGGACAGGCTACTTTATTTTGCTTTACCACTTTGATTTCAGGGAAGCACGCAAACCGGTTGCCCTTTGCACTAACATCTGTGTGTCTTAGTATCCCTTCAGGTTTTTTTTTGCGACAAGGTAACAAATTGACTGAGAAATCTCCTCGGACTACAGGACTCCAAGCACCACTGAGTCACACAGACCAAGGGACTCATTTTACAGGTCAGGTCATGCACAAGTATTTAGCTCTTTTGGGGCTTAAACAGAAATATCGTATCCCATACCATCCCTACTCATCTGGCAAGGTGGAGAGAGCAAACAGAACAATGAAAACAATGCTAAGAAAATACACAGTAATCAATCGGGAAAGACTGGCACCTCAAGCTGCTCCTGGTGCTTACAGCAATAAGGGCAACTGCAAACGCCTTGACTGGACTCTCCCTATCTGAAGTACTGATGAGGAGACAGATAAAGACACCCATCCATCTTTGGTATGACGGGTTGGGGACAGCTACCTGTGATAGACTGGAGCTGACAAATGTATTTCTATTTTAAAAGAGAATCTGCAAACCATTAACAAATTTGTGTCTCCAATCTGGGTTGGGCACAGAAGGTACAAAAGCAGCAGTATGATGCCAAAGTCACCCCTTTGGAGTATCAGTTGGGAGATAGGGTCATGATTCTGGACTTTCGAACCCCTGACCATGCCCTACATAAATTCTGGACGAGCACATCTGCAGTGACAGACAAACTGTTCCCAGCTGTCATAAAGGTTCGAATTACAGACATAAAGAAGGCAGTGGAAAAGTGACTGCATGTAAATCAGACAAAACTCAAGAGAACTGACCATTACAGCCTGTACTAATGTATGCATTTTCTATCAGTATTTTTCCACGGCTTGAAGAGAACCCCCCCCCCCAACTCAACCAGCTAATGAACTGCCAAGATGGTAACCAGACCACTAAAGAAACAGGGCACCTGTAACATCCAAAGAAATCCTTATGTAACCCCCCTGTTACCCGGGGTTACTAGAATCCCAGTAAGACCTAGTGGTAGGCAGGGAAGGCAGCTTGTGAAACTCCAGTTAAATGGATTTCACACTTTCTCACTCTGTTCTCAGTCTCAGCTGAGACTGAGGGATGACATCACCATATAACTATCGCAGCTGCATGAGCCACATTGGAATCTGCAGATGGGAGTTAGGTTAGAATGTTGGGAGTTTTTGAACAGTGAGCAGCAGCAGTTGTGTGTGAGAAGTCTTGAAGAGAGGAGTACAGCAGTCTGTGCACAGGCTCTTGGAGCCTAAGCTCTGATATAGAGCTACTTTTAGGGAGAGGTGTGTGTTTCCGCCTAAAGAGGAACACAGAAAGCTGTTCTTGAAGTGGTGGAGACCACTGTTACTGGTCTCTGTGCCCCATCCCTGAGGGGATGGGGTGGAAGGTTTGCCTGTTATTCCAGGGGCAACCCCCTGGTTCCTGCTAGAGAAGAAGCTGCCTTATTTTTTTCCAAGTGTGTTGTGGTACCAGAAGCTGTCAAGGTTCACCTGTGGGGCACCTGCAACCAAAGGGTGAGTTTTGCTCTTGTCAAAGGGCCTATGTTTCACCTGAACTGTGTTAAAGTGGGGATTGGACTGCTGAATTAGTGGGAGGCCTAGAGGAATAGGCTTAGCCAAAGTAGAAGTATGTTCGAGTTTAGTACAAGGGGAAAGTCAAGACATGTAGAGGAAATGTGCTATACATTTACCCTTTAATCTACATTGCCAAGCTTTCAGAAAGAGTTGTTTAATGTCCAGAGAGATGGCCGGGTATGGATTGTGGAAGCTGGAGGTGGGAGACGCCTCATCTTTAGTAACCAGGTTCACCTCTACGGATTTGCTCTGAGGACCTTTTACTTTGCCTCAGGCGCTTGGCCAGTGCTGAGGGAAGTACCCAGATGTGGGATTGAAAGGAAATTTCCCTTAAGGAGTCGAAGGCTCTAAGGCGGTTTGGGGAGCCACCAATGGAAAATGTGTCCACTGCCATATGGACAGGGATCGAGTGGCCGGCAGGGGAGCCGGGCCAGGAAAAACCCAAATAGTGTACAAGTCGGACTGTGTACCCAAAGCAGCGTGCAAGTCCGGGCTGTGTGCCTGGTGGGTCCGGAGCCTGAGGGCTGAAGTGTTGAAGAAGTGTTCTGTTACTCTTATCTGCATTACCAGGAATGTAGCCCCGTGGGGGTCCGTCTATGCTTTGTTTGTTCAGTTTGGATGTGAATGAAAGCCACACTTTAGAATCCCATTCCTGGTATTGGACATTACAGTTATTGCTTCCTGTGTTCGGATTTACTTGGGTGCCCCTGTGCAGAGTAGCCAAACCTAGGCCCCTTGTGCAGAGTAACCTAGTCCTCCCTGAACCCAGTCCCCACCTGGTACTGCTGTCAGCTTCAACAGCATACCACCTGTCGTTTGCAAAAAGGCAGGGGTGTAGGGGTTACACTTAGGACAGTGCAGCTTTTGTTCTCATTGCTTGCAGTGATGGACATTGGACTTTGTATCCTTCATCTACCCCAAAGACCAAAAGCTGAGAACATTAATGCAAGGAACTTAAAAAAAAAAAAAAAAAAGACTGAAAAACTTGGCTGGTTGGACTATCTTGCTTTGAACTCTTTTACACCGGACATGATGAAGAAACTTTTTTTTCCAATTGTTTAATCAGGAGTGGCACACTAAGCTGAAAGCTTGATTACAGGTGCAACCTGGGAGCACAGGGAAGTTAAGTGACTTGCTCAGGGTCACACAGTATGCAAGTGGGAGCTGTGGGATTCAAACCCAGGGCTCCAGATTTGCAGATCAGAGCCTTAAACCACTGTGCTATACTGCCTCCCAACACTTTGGTGTCTGTCTATTTTTGCAATGGTACTCCTTTGTGCCACAGCAGTGGCAGCCTGTGCACTGAAGGTGTAGCTATATTCATTTTACACTGAAAGATGGGATGCTACCCCTAGGGGTCGCACTACGAACATTACCTACAATGCAAGTGATCTGCATGATTCCTTTCATGCCACCAACATTACCCTGAATTTGGGTTTCCCCATGCAGCAGGAACATCCAGAGGTGGCCTATACTCAATGGGAGATACCCATACTGGTGGGGAAGGGGACCATGTACGATCAGATGATGTCCCCGATGTTTCTAAGCAACACGCCCTTGTTATACCCTTGTTATACCAGTGAAGATTCCTCTGAGCCCAGCGAAGCTTCATAAGCACATGGTTGGGGGCACGAGCTAAACAACTCGATTGATAAAGTCTAACAAAGGGGGATGGTCCTTACTGGACTCAATCAATAAAGACATAAAGAACCTTTATACTTTTCATTTCTCCTTTGGGTACCCAAACCTTGGAAAAGAGAATCAACAACTGAAGTGCTTTGAAACCTTCAGATTAGGTACCATATTCACCCTTGGGGAAAACAGTCACGTTAGAGTGAGGGGTATCTGGTAAGACAGAAGTGTATGGTGCTTCCATGACTGTAAAATGGACTACAATTTTGCACTATAAAGCTATTTTGGTTTGCCCTGATAAGTTGTATAGTTACCATAATCCCACCAAAAATTTGTATCAAACATTTGTTAATACCATGGCTCACAATAATATAAAATTGGATAGGTTATCATTTAATACATTCATGGCAGGAAAGGTTGTACACTTGTGAAGGAAAGGCCTACACTCCTTGTGAAATCTCTAAGGCATGTCCACTGCAAGTTAACAGGGTCTCAGACTTGACACATGATGCAGTGCACAGACTGGTCGATGGTAGTTATGTGATTTTGAACCCTGATTGCCTTTTAACCAACGGATCCTCATGGGCCATACTGGTCATCTTTTTTTTTTTTTTTGCTTTATTTCTTTATTCTCCTTCCTGTCCCCGGTGTCCCCCTCCTTCCGACTGCACATATCCCCGTAGCCCCCCCTTTCAGGATCTGCCCCTAGAGTGCCATTACCTCTCCTTCTCCTGCACAGCGGGGTCTGTCCTGGGTGGACTCTCTGGATGGGGCAGTCTTCATCTAGGACACCGAGGACTACCATTCGCTTTTCCCCACTTCCCCGCCCCTGGGATGCCCGGCACACAGGGCGTACGTCCTAGAGGCGGCGTGCTGTGCGCCTCCTCAAGCGCCCTAACGGCGTCCCCCTCCCCGGACTCCGGTAACGGAGCCTCAACCCTGAGCGCTGGTGCTCCCACGCATTCTCAGGGTTGGAATCAGGGAGGAGGCATCCGTTGGGACGCTCAATCCTCCCTCCCGGCCGACCCCCGACGACCTGAGTCCGTTCCCGAGCCCGGGTCGCCGGCGTAGTATGAAGTGTGGCGTCTAGCGCCTCAACCCTCAGCGCCACTGGGCCGGCTCTGGTCATCTTTTTAACACATACTTATGCATGTGACTATGACTTTTTCCCATTGTACCTACTGTATACCCTGCCCTTGAATATTTTCATTTTCTTTCTGTGCCTTATGGCTTAAAAGGCTTTTGTTGCCTTGAAAGAAACTGTTTCCCTGTCATCTCTTAAGTCTGACATACAGCATAGTGCTGATGCAGTGTCCTTGGCAGAACAACATAGTCATAACACTCTATTGTTCAAACCTGAAAACTTATGGGATGCTATTTCTGAAGTACCAACTTGATTTAGTCACATTCTGCCTGGTCTGGGAACTATATGGAACTGGATTTGGGTACTTCCTCTCATTGTCGGCTTCTTTCTTATCCTCCATATTGTTACGTAGGGGTACCCCCACTACACACCCAATCAGAATTGACCCGATTTATGCAAATTCCTATGACACCCATGGGGAGAGACACTGCAGAGCCCTACATTTGGGGTTTGGCTGCTTGGAAGGGAACTGGTGTATTATGGTTTTTTTTGCCAGGTCCCAGCACCCGTTTCTTTTAATTGGCCCATGGTCAGGGCTTCCCCTTTTCTAGCCTTAATAGCCGCGAACCCTTGCCATGCAAGCGCTCAGCTTCACCATCATCAAGCCATGGGCTTTGACTTGGAGATGTTCACCTGACTACCTCAGACCGGGTGCGGAACCTGGGCATTATTTCTGACAGTGGCCTGACCTTTAGATCTCAGGTATCGGCCATTGTCAAGACCTCTTTTTTTCATCTGAGGAATATCGCCCAGATGAAGCATCTAGTTCCTCCTGATAATCTTCCAATGTTGGTCCACACTCCGTGACCTCCCGCCTTGACTACTGCAATGCCCTTTACCTAGGGCTACCAGGGGTTGATATCCGCCGCTTGTAGCTGGTGCAGAATGCGGCAGTCAGGCTTTTGACTGGTACTTCTAGGACCAGTCATATTACACCTGTGCTACGTGGACTGCACTGGCTGCCAGTACAGTGGCGGATCACCTTCAAGGTCAGGTTACTGACCTATAAAGCCCTACATGAACTGGGACCTCGTTAACTGCAAGATCTCCTTCATCCTTACTGTCCCCTCCACCCACTCTGCTCCACCGAGGGATTGCTGGAGATTCCCGGGGTGTGTTTAAAGATATCTGGGGCTTGGCCTTTCGCTTTTGCTGCCCCTACCCTGTGGAATTCTCTACTTCATTGGATTCAAGAGCGCCTGACCATCCAAAGTTTTAAAACAGCCTTAAAAACATATTTATTTAGCCTGGTGTTTCTGGATTCTAGTTTATGATTTTATGCTTGGTACACGATTTTAATTTATTGGAAATGGATATTTTATCTGTGGAATATCGATTATTTTAATATGTTTATATGTTTTTTTATGTACAGGTGCTTTGGTTCTGGAAAAGCACTTTTTAGAAATAAAGGATGATTTGATTTGAAAAAAAAAACATGTATAACAACAACATAGTTTTTACTTTGCTTTTCAACTGCTGCTTTCATATTTCGTTCGCTTTTGCAAATGAGCCTGCTACACATCCTCCATTCCACAGTACTGGGTGGCCTGATCTCCTGGTACATCCATTTTTCCCTTTCCCCATTTCTGCTCCTCCTCCTTGGACTACTCTGTTGCGCCTTTTGCTTCGTGAACGTCTGTAAGTTACAAACTTCCAGGCGTTCGGGGTGGGTGGTGGGGAGACTCTAATGACACTCCAAGATCCTACAAAAATGTTGTGCTTATACCAAAATATTGTATATGCTTATGGAGAGACAGAAGCCTGCATTGGGATAATTACAACATATTGTAATTTTATTTAGGAACTGAAATGAGAACCAATATTATTGGACTTACTTGCTAACTGTGATAATAATTGACACTGGACTTGCCTTTGGAAAATATTGTAATTTTATTCTCTTCTCACTCTTCTTTTTGCAAGCATGATAATGTCCTTGCAGGCAGCATGGCAATGTGACAAGTCGGGTGACCCAGCTGGCGGTTGCCTTTGTAATTGCCTGTTAGCTGGAAGGGAGAAGTTGTTATTTAACAGTTGGGAGGCCCAACTGGTTGACAATGAAGTAATTACCTGGCTGCTGACATAAACTGCGTGTTTGTTGGAAGGGAAAGCTCATGAGTAACTTGCCAAGAACTACGAGTGTTTGCCCAAGATATAGCAAGATGTTTTCATATGATGAGATAATGTGAAAAACAGCTTCAGCAATTGAGCAAGAACAATTCTGTTAAGAGGACTGTATAAAATATCTGCTCGAATCCTGATCAGTGAGCTGGCTAGTTAGCCACTCCAGAAGAAGAAGAAGAAGAAAGAAGAATGCCAGGGGCTACAGCAGACCAGACATACAGCATTGGATTTTCAAAAGGTTACGCATGGCGCAAAGTGACTTGTGCACCCAAAAATGGTGCAAGTAGCACTCTGTGCCATGAGTTGCAACATTTGCGATAAGCAGCCTGCAGCATGTCGCAGGCTGCTTGTGCCAAAGTGGACTTACACCACCAGTTATGCCCTAAACCCCCGTGACATGGCGCAAGGGGGTTTACGGCAGCAGTTGCACCTTATTCAGGAAGCCAGCTGCCAGATCCCCAAATCTGCAATTCTAAAACAACCCCTGGAGGACATCCATCAAAGCACATTTACACCAGCTAATAGTTGGCGCAAGAGTACTGTGTGTCCAGCAGGGGTTACACCAATGTGCCACTAGCCCCGATCCCCCAGTATATCGGCGTCTGGCTGTAGTGGTGAGAGGTGGGCTGTGCCAGTCGCCAGCTGGGCACAGGGCAGGGGGATGCGGGGTGGTCTGGCACTGCCAGGTGACTACCAGGGACAATGGGGATCTTTTTTTTTTTTAAACAGGCTGCATTACCACCCACACTTGCGGTTCAGGAACTGGGGCTGGGGGGGGTCGCTAGCCCTGCAGAGCTTTTAACATCGAGATCGGGGCATGGGGGGTTGCTAGCCCTGCGGGGCTTTTAACATATTAACAGGACCAGGGCAGGGCATGGGGGGGGGTTGCTAGCCCTGTGGAGCTTTAACATATTACCGGGATTGGGGCATGGGGGGTCGCTAGCCCTGCTGGGCTTTTATCATATTACTGGGATTGGGGCATGGGGGAGCGCAGACTGCCCTGCAGGGCATTTCTTAATATATTAATGGGATCGGGGTTGGGGGAGAGCACTTGTGCTGACATTGCCGCAGGCTTGTGGCAACCTGTATGGATACGCCCTCAGTTTGGTGTACCATTCAGGTTGGTGCAAGTCGCAGGTCTTAGCCGCGGGGACCCTGCCCATTACAGAATTGGGCACAGGGTCCTTGGTGCAACTGCACCCCTCGTATATCACAACTTGCGACATGCTTAGGGGTGCTTCTAGAATCAGCCTCATAATCTCTGTTGAAGGCAATTGCCATATAGCAGTTGAGGAGCCTTGTGTCAGCCCTGTTGAAGACAACTGCAACCTACAATAGCAGTCGAGGGGTTTTGCTGTCTGTTGTAAGTTACCTGCTTTTTACTATGTCATAATAAAGCTTTTGGACGTTTATGTTTGGTGTTGGTTTTTGTTGATCTGTCACAATTCATGTAACCCAAACCATTCATTACACCAGCAAAAAAAATAATAATAATAATTTAAAACCATTATGGCTATAGTAATTCCATTTAATGTTTACTAGGTTTTAGCTTTGTCCCAGTATCAGTGTTTTAAACATTAGATATTAACATGTACTTGTTTAACCATCTGTTTAAAAACATCGGACTGCCGGCCCAGTGGCGCCGAGGGTTGAGGCGCTGGATGCCACACCCCGTGTCACGCTGGTGATCCGGGTTCGGACGTGAGCTCGGGGCGCCAGGGGTTGGCAGGGGAGGGATGGGATTGAGCATCTGGAGGACTGCTCTCCCATTCCGGGGTGGGATCAGGGGACCCACCGCTCTGTAGCTGCCCCTGGTGATGACCGGGGCACTACTAGAGTGGTGCAACAAGGGGTGGAGTGCGGCAGACATTGACGTGCTGCAATGTCTTGCACGCTCTCACTCCAGGGACAAAAATAGGAGGAAAAACACGGCAGCACAAGCCTGCAGCAGCTGCTGGTATTGGATCCTGGCTGGGGTGCTGGGGCATCAGAGGCGGCCCCCTCTCGATAGCAAAGACGCGTATGCCAGCTGGGCATGCACAACTCCAGGGTCGGCGGTGAGGAGGAGCTGTGACTGGAGGCAGGCAGGGACTGTGGCTGCAGGAGGATAAAGAATAGTGGTGATAAAAAATAAAAAACATCGGACTGCCCCCAACTGATCACACAGTTGGGTGGCATGGGAAGCACTATGATGTCAATGGGACAGTGTTAAAGGAGAGTGACTGGCTCTCTTAAAGACTATAAAAAAATTTGTAACAAATGGGTAGCAAATAGAGCAATTGCCCTAAAAAGGAAAATGGCTCTCGCTCTAAGGGCAACATTGTTGCCAGTAACACTGGTGCTGGTTGTTCGGTAATAATACAGCATCAAAGGTTATGTCCCGTGACAATCACAACCACACTACAGATACTGCCATAAGGGTTGCTTGGAAAAATCCACTGAAAAGAATCAGATTCATCTGATTCCAACCAGATGTTTGGATTTTGGATTTTTTGGATTTGCATTCTGAAAATCCTGAATTCTAAAACCTATTTTCATATACGCAGTTAGGATTTAGGATTTTAAATCAGAATCCTAAATCCGATTGAAGGTATTTTAGGATTTGAAATGGAATTAGATTATAATTTGGAAGTGCTTAAAATCCTAGAATCAGATCAGAATCAGCCAGTTCTGAGTATCACTAATTACCATCCTAAAAACATGACTCACACCCAAGTAAAGGTTTCTTACCCAACCTTTCCTGCTCCATATGTGTCAACATGCCAAAACGTCAGCTGTTGCATGTGCATCTGTTAAGTTGCACCCTCAGACTCCGTTATGGAGCAGAAAAGGAGTTGACTCTTGTTATGAAAAAATGGAATTTGATTGATCCACCTCTGTATAGTCTAGCACCAAAGTGAACAATGATCCAGTAAGAAACCTTTACAGGAGTGCGATTCACATTTTTAGGATGGCAATATCTGTAGTGTGGTTGTGATAGTCCTATGGGTCATAGATTTTCAGAATAAAAGTGACTCACACTTTTTGAAAACAGAGTCAACGAGTTGGTCCAACATTAGCAGCATACAGGCAGATATTTCAAGTGCTGCTGCTGACTGCTCCCACGATCACTCTCCACAAGACTGTTCACCCCGTGAGATTGCGACAGCATGGTGCCTTCTGGTGCACTGACATGGAGAAATTGTGGGCTTAACATTTAATGTCCCCACTGTGTTTGCAAAGCCTTTCCCCAACTTCCATGTTCATCATAAGCATAAATGGAAGCTGGGGACAGGCTTGGCAAACACAACAGGGGACATTTCATATAATACCTGCAGTTTTCTCCCTATATAAGAACTAATATAGCAAAGGGCACCACTGCATCAGACTGATGGGGTTACCAATCTTAAGTGCCATCTCGGGGGACTGAACTTGAAACATCTGCCTGCATATTGCTGAATTTTGGACAAACTTACTGACTCCGCTTTCTAAAGTGTGAACTGTTTCTTTAAATTATGTAGGGCAATTGTATAATTTGCTCCTTGCCTGTTAAAAAAACATTGAAGTTTTTAAGAGCCATTATTCTCCTTTAAAGCAGAAGTATTTGTTAGTCACCGTATAGGTCTTTTTTCAGCAATAAAGTTTTTTTTCTGCCAAAATATCAAGCTGTTCACTTTTCTTTTTCCTTCCTTTAATTCCTCAAAAAAGACACAGGATTCTTAAGTTTTTTAAAGTTCCTACTCCCGTGCTATGCCTGGTATGAAAAACAACTATATTGGTACTATACTGTGCTCTTTTCCATCAGAAACATGTGACAGCACCATCTTAATTCATCCACATTATGAATCTAGCATCTATGTTCAACAGGTAAGCTCAGTGGAAGATATTTTTAAAAAGCGCGTGTGGCGGTCACCCTTAATGACGTGAGTCATTAATTACAAAAGTAGACAAAAAAAAAAACTGTTTTAAAAATGTCTGAAAGAAAATACACTCATGATGACTAAGTATGTTAGGAATATATATATTTTTCCTAAAAAACTATATGATAAGATCTTTTTTGCCAACTAATAAATACTGCTGCTTTAAAGGAGAATAGAAAAGAAACAAAGTCATTTCCCCTGCAGAAGTTAATTTTAAATTGTGGTTCCAATTCTGTTATTTTTCATCACTACAGGCTCGTTATTCATCCTTGTGGGTGTTTCTTATTTACACATAAGTAGCAAGTACCATTTTAGAATTAGATGGTGTAGTTTATGTCCTTGCTGAGCTCTTCCATAGTTGATAGCTGCATTCATGTTCTACTACAGATCTCTGTAGCTGAGAGGGACATAAACTACATCTCACTTTTCTAAAACTAAGGAATAATGCACAACAGGATGTATGTTGTGCTAGGATAATGTCATGCCTCAGGTGGTTAGGCACGAGGCTGCAGGCTGAATGCATCCAACACCCAAGAAGTGATGTTATCTTAGAACAACACACACCCTGGAGTGCATTATTCCAATTATACAATGGCTCCTTTGATTTTTTTAAGATTTTAAAAGTTACACTTTTATCTCAGTTTGTGTTAGGGCAGGTATATCTAATTAAAAAAAGTCCACGATATCTCATCTGTCCAGTAGATGGTGCTAATACTGGTGTCTGCCTTTCTGAGTCTGTTTCTCATCTGTTGCCCCCAATCCCTTGTTTTTGTATTTTTTTTGATAAATTAGTAACCGCAGTGGCAGCTCCCCCCACCATCCCAGTTTCATTTTAATCACTTTGCCCATGGAGATGCCTCCCTTAAGCTGCTGCAGTCCAGCTGTTCCAGAGATGGCTTCAGCTGCATCCCATAGTCATGATCACAGTTTGTTTCCCCTGGTGGTGTCGGTGTTTGTTTGACCAGGGGAAGAAAGAAGATTTAAAAAAACCAAAAAATGCAGATTTGTAAGTAAAGCACGGTGTGCTTTGGAAAGGACACACACTCACTTTGTTCATGCTGGATGATAGGGGAAGTGTGAGTGAAGCCAGTCGGGTGGACAGTGTGTGAAGCCAATCGCAATACGGCTTCGTTTAACTTTCGGTAGCTTTATTTAAAAAAATCTGAAAGTAGCAAAATAAATGTTTGTGTGTGATGTGGGGCACATTACTTTTGTTTGCTGTGGTTTTTAATCCAATGTTTTGCAGTGGGAAGCAATATTTATGTTTTAAAAAAATGAACTACTGGCAAATTGCAAAGTGCCATGCCAAGTGTGTGCAACTTGGACATGGCATGTGCAGTGATTTGTTTCGTATGTGATGCGGTCATGTATATACTGGGACTAGATCTGTGATATTGTGCTGGGATATCATGGGTCTGGTGTCATAATGACCAGAGCCCAGAGATGCTTCTTGCCAATGTATAATGGTACTTAACACATACTGTAAATTAGAAACAATCACCGAGGTAACTAATAGGCCCTTATAGATGGAACAGTAATAGAACTGGAACCAGTATCTTAAAAAAATGCTTATACTGTGGAAAAATGACTTTTAGTTCAGTACCGTTCTTCTTTAAGAAAGAAAATCCTGATAAAGTGATTTATACAGACTGCATTAGAAAATAAGTAAAATGCATAGAAAAAGTGGGAAAACTAAGCAAAATAAAAAAGGTGTTCTTCAGTAAGCTGTAATAGCTAAATAAACTAGGTTAATGAAATTGTATGCTGAAGTGATTACCTACTGTGGGGGAAATGAGTAGGATAGTACACTTGAAATTTGTAAATAAAGTTAAAAAAAAAGCTCAGCGACAGATAAGACCCTTTTTTGTTCATCTCATCAGAGATGTTCATGAGCCTTCGGTAAAGTGGCTACAACGGCAAGAAGTACAGTAAGTTGCTTTACAAGCTCTAAAAGGCAAGGTCAGAATTTTCATCAGCAATGGTGGGCTGCTGGTTTAAATTGCAGTTCTACAGGCTATTTATAAACCACCTTCAAGAGACCCTGGAGGCTGGGATTCGGTGGTGGGTTGGCAGGGTTATTATTGCTGCCAGCACCACCATGATGTTCTCTACAATTTTATTCAGGTCGTTTTTAATGAGAGGTGGAGGTCTGCCTCACTTCTGTTTCCTGCACTGCTGGACTGCACTGAAACCCACTGATCTACAACTGAAGGGAATGACAGATACGGCAGTATCAGTCTGGGAGAAAAATCAGCTCATAAAATGGATAAAATAATACCATAGCAGAACTAGATGGTCAACTTTCCTCCACTGCATGCAATACAACAATACAGCTGAAAGATTAATGGAAATATTAAACTCTGTGTCATTTTCTCTGCTGTATTTATAACCCAATATTCTTTATCTAAAAAAAAGTCAAATCATGTTGAAGTGTTTGCGTCTGTCCTGAATTCTCAAACCTACAACATTCCATGGGAAAAAGAATAATGCCATTTTAGTCTTAGAAGTTTTCTACTTGCTAAAACCCAGTAAATTTAACATCTTAGTAGATAAAAATGAATTATGTAACTACCCATTAATATTTTATTATTTTTTTAATGAATGCTTTTTTTTTTTTTAAAGGTCTGCTGTAGAAATATTTAGAGACCGAGGACATAAATGACATAATCTAATTATTGTGGGCCCGAGAGACTGAGAAAGGAGCAGCAATGTAGATACGCATGTTGTCACAACACTCCAGGGAAAATCTGTGGAACTTTTTTGTACCTAACCAGAAACAAAGAAGCAGACAGCAGAAAAAGACCCTGTGGCGGATCAAGTTTGCCCAGCCCTACCTATCCTACGTTGATTGTGAGGAACTTGGAGTCTTTTTACATCCAATACCTTTTTGCTACTGTCTACCAACCTCAAATGTCTACCCCACTCATGTTGAAACCCAACTGATTTGGCACAGACTACTTCTCTTGGTAGTTCCTTAAATCCCTTTACCATCCTCTCCATGAAGAAATGCTTCCTGGATATCCCTCTTAAATCTCCCATCCACTTGCTTCATTGAGTTTCCTCTGGTACTTATATACTCCCTCAGCATAAGCAACCTCCTGTTATCTACTTCATTTGCCCTGTATTTGTGCATCTTGATCATGTGGATTACGTGGACTGTGATATTTCTTGAATCCAGCAGAGCACAGGATCCAAGGCAGCATGGATTCACAGTGGGAAAGTCTTGTCAAACAAATCTGATAGATTTCTTTGACTGGGTGACCAGGGAGGTAGATCAGAGAGGGGCAGTGGATGTAGTTTACCTAAATTTCAGCAAGGCCTTCGACACCGTCCCACATAGGAGGTTGGTAAATGGGTTAGGCAGCCTGGGAGTGGGCCCCAAGGTGGTAAAGTGGGTCAGAAACTGGTTGAATGACAGGATGCAGAGGGTGTTGGTAAATGGCATTCAATCCAAGGAGAGGGGGGTGACCAGTGGAGTGCCACAGGGATCCATGCTGGGGCCATTCCTCTTTAATGTCTTCATGAGTGACATTGCAGCGGGGCTGCAGGGGAAGGTATGTCTCTTTGCAGAAGACACTAAGTTCTGCAACAGGGTCGACACTCCAGGTAGGGGGTGGAAAAATGAGAGCGGATCTATACATGTTTGAGGAGTGTTCTAGAGTGTGGCAACTAAGATTCAATGCAAAGAAGTGCAAAATCATGCATTTGGGGCACAGAAATCCAAGGGAGCAGTATAAGATGGAGGGGGAGAGGTACTGATGGCCACCAATCAAGAAATGGACCTGGGGTTAATCATATTTGATAACCTAAAGGTAACCAAACAATGTGAGAAGGCTGTGGGGAGAGCCAGTGGGATGCTAGGGTGCACAGGGAGAGGTATCACCAGCAGAAAAAAAAGGAGCTGGTTATGCTACTGTACAGATCACTAGTGAGACCTCATCTGGAGTACTGTGTCCAGTTCTGGAGGCTGCATCTCTGGAAAGATATAGACAAAATAGAGGCAGTCTAGAAAAGGGCAACAAAAATGGTGTACGGTAACTTACATTTTAATATTTTCCATTGATCTTTACTGTTTCTAACAGGCTAGCTTTGGGGTTTAACACAGAATGATGTTTTATAGCTTAGCACCTATATATGATAAAACAGGTAAGAGAAACCAAGACCTGTGATTGGTCAGCTGTGATCACATAACCATGTGCTATTCTAGCACAACAGCACAAGTTAGAAATACTTTCTGACTGGCACTTCTCAGGCGTGCTACATGCACTCAGCACTGCCTCATGCCTCACTTCCTGAGGCATGCCATTAGCCCACAGTAACGCACATCCAGTCATGCCCTACAGTACTGCTTGGATAACCTATCAAGGTGGTTAAGCAACAATAGGCCAGTTCTCAGCTGGCAGCAACAGTATAACACAGGTGTAAACCACAAAGAGGTAAACAATGTTTCAAGCCCAAAATATGTTTTATTTTTCTTCTTTTAAACATGTACAATTCTCTGTGATTTAGTGCCACTGACCATGTCAGTAAACAAGGAAAACCAAAACATACAACAGGCAAAAAAGCTATTCAGACATTGAGTTTTAGTGCAAGCAGAAGAATGACTTTTTAGGAGACTAGGTTCCATGTTTGCTCATGAAGCATACGGACGTGAGAATACAAACAGATAAATGCAGATTACAAGAAACAGAGGACAGAAATCTCTTACTACAGTAAGTATTTCACCCAGGCAGAAGACTCTGCATAAGTCTATAAAATCCAATTCTAACCGAATTGATGGAACAGTGTATTAAAGGGTATAATCAAAACAAAACAAAAATTCAGACTGTCAGAATGCTCGTAAGTACATTAGAACTATACAATTCACAGCTTGGCAACCCAAGACATCAGTGGGTAGAAAATTTAATTGCAGGAGAGTAGAATTATGTGCCTTCAAGTTCGAACCGGTGTCGATAATGCCACACTGTAGTGTTTGCTTACCCAAAAACAGAATAAAACTGCGGCACAATGACCAGTATCTCTGATTGGTTATGTTGCACCATTATCATCCCCTGTACATGCTGCAGTGTGTGTTTAGTGGTACAGATGGTCGGCAGACTCTTAAAGTACAGCACTTTGTGAAAAGGGTCCCATGGCATCTATGCTATGGAACAGTAAGTGCCAAAATGATTCACTTAAAAAAAAAAAAAATTAAAAAGCTCATTAGAAAAAAAAAAGGACAGGTCATACAGCCCCCCACCCAAAAATGTAATAGTCACATTAGGCCCAAGTTCTGTGTTTTAATACTGTTATCACACTTATATCAAACACTTGGTTATACTGTAAAACAAGTGAAGCCACAGTTAGTGCAAGTACTCAGGAATAGTAACGGGTGAAATATTGTCACCAGATTTCTTACGATTTCACTGCACAAACATACTAAGCTGAATATCTCTTTAAAACTCAAAAAGCTATTTAGTGTCTTTCGGTAAAAGTAAAATGAACACTGTAACTTAAACCTGAGCCAGACAAAAGGGGGCCAGAGATAAAGCAGCACTGACTGGGCTATATCCATGAAAGGGAAGTCAACACCTGTAATAAATGTTCACTAGAAGTGTCTATAACATTATTGATTGCACAGCCCATAACACATTAAAATATTTATTTTTTTTACATCACATTTTGTTTTACTTTCACTGCTGTAACTGCTTTTGATTTTTAAGGTGTTTGTATCAGCTGTTTTGCCGCAGCCTGCACATATTAAAGGGAACGTAAACCCCCGTTGTTTACATTTTTTAATCCAATTGTAAAATTGGGTATGTGTGAAGCCTTTTTAATCACCCACCCACCCAGGGGTTCAGTTAATTTAGTTTTAGTGGAAATCTAAACTTCCATGGAGCTGAAATCTGGAAGTCATCCTCACCCTTTATTTTGGAAGTCAAATACTCCAATCCCTGCACCCAGATGCATTTTTTTTGTCTGTTTGTTTTGAAATAGTCTTATTTTTTCTTATTTAGGGCCCCATATGAATGCAGACTTCATACATATACACATTTATTTTACAGTTAGATTAAAAAAGTGTAAACAACAGGGATTATGTTCACTTTAAAATTGACAAACCAATTTAGTTACTTTTTTTTTTTTTTTTTTTAACCGGCACAGAAAAGAGTAAATGTTTTTTTTTTTCCTCAACAAGAAATGCAAGTTCAGTAACTGGTTAAAATGAAGGCATTTACAGAGTAATGTGACATGGCATATCAACTGTAGACCTTTGAACTCCTATAAAATAAAAAACAAAACAAAACTGAACAAGAAACATACACAAGCAGATAGTAAATAAATTACACCTTTCGAATATTTTATACATCTCTTTCCAGCAAAACTGAAAAGCATAATTCAAGGCACTATACTCCTGCTGTGTTGCCAAGGTCTTCTAAATAATGATTCAAGTACATCACAAATTTAGCTTAAGGTTGCTAGTGTTAAAACATCAGAGCACAAAAAAAATAAAATAATAAAGTGTCGTAGCAATGATTCAGAAGCAAATATTGCCAAAAAGAAAGTATCTTTTGTGAAAACATTTCACAGTGATTGCTTGATGCACTATATGGCTGTGCGCACTGTTTGGCCTATACTGACTGCCTGCTGCAATATAACCATACTTCATGAGACACAGAAATTACCTATAGGCTCAAACAGTCCACATTAAAGCTATGCAACACAGAGCCACTGGAGTTACGTAGTCCTCATGTTTTGGCCAGGCGAGTTGACAATAGGTTTCTGCAGCTGTACTGGAAACACATGCACACCAGTTTTGCTTAGAGCTGGAAGCTGTGCTATGGCCGGGGCACTTACAGTTCCAGATGGCACTGTTGGTCTGCTTGTGCCTGGCCACTGAACTCCATATGTTGGGTTTGAAAAGACTCCTCCATACTGGCAGAGAGGCATCATGTAAGGTGGCACTGTGCCAGCAAGAGAAGTGCCCATCAATGCTCCTGGTACTGCTGATGAGATTCCTGGAGTCACTGCTGCAGGCATAGGGCAGAACAATGGACTGGAATACTTTTTCATTGATCCAGTTGTTCCTAAAGATTTTACCTATAAAAAAATAATAATAATTAGGGACTTGTGTAAATAGGTTCATAACTTGTAATGCTATCTCAGAAATACAAGGTACATAAATGTTTTTTTTTTCACTTGTACGGACCCCCACATGGATGGACTCCACTGAAAATGAGATGCTGCATCTCAGCTTGATTATCTTGGGTTAATAAGCTGTAAAAATAATGTTACCACTCTTACTTTGCCTTCTTTATTTTTTGCCAATACTGAATAACTTAGAAAAGCCACTTATATGCTTTCCACTAATTTCTGTCTTGCTAACATGTATTTGAGCCACTGTATAAATACAGATGACATTATGCATTTTATGATCTTGATGTGCAAAGGAGTTTAGCATGCTTTTGCAATGTTTTGGATGGGATAAAATATTTACATCAGTATTTATCTTAACTCATCAGGGAAATATTTTCCTCATCCCTTTTTAATTCCATTGTAGGTTAATTGCTATATAATTTTTTATTTATATTTTATTACTTTTATGCTAAAATATACGTAAAGAACTTCAGCAAACTGAGTACAGTATATGAGTTACACAAGAATAATCCCAGTGGGGAAGAACTTACATGCCTTCCAGAGTGTTATAGCATGGAGGGGCTCTAAAAAAGGTTTACTACATAGCTTAATAGAAATGAGCCCTGTATTTCCACATGGCAAAGAATTATTTATTTTTTTGTACCAGGTACTGTAATTACATGGTTCCATGTCATAACAGCGAAAATGGAACAGCGACTCACATAACAGTGTGTACATTTTGCCAAATCCAAAATATAATAATAATTCTTTATTTATAATGTGCCTTTCATAACCAAGGTGCATAACAATAAAACCAATTGAAAACATATAAAACAAAACAAAACAAAACAAAACATCAGCACCGTTAAAAATACATACTTGTCAGCCAACACCATCATTAAAAGCTTTATTCCACAAAAACGTTTTTTAAAGCCTGCTTGAACCCCCCCCCACACACACACACAGTCGCGTACTCCCTAATCCGACGGGGTAGAGAATTCCAAAGTGTTAGGGCAGGGAACATAAATGCCCGGGCTCCTGCAGATTTTAAAATCACCCTTGGAATCTCTAGCAACCCCTCGTCGGCCGAGCGGAGTGGTCGCTCAGGGAGATAAGGAATCAGAAGCTCTTTCAGGTAGTCACGACCCAGTCCATGTAGGGCTTTATATGCCCGTAACCTGACTTTGAAGAAGATCCGCCACTGAACTGGCAGCCAGTGCAAATCCTGCAACACCAGCGAAATATGGGAAGATCTCAAAATCCCCATCAACAACCGAGCTGCTGAGTTCTGCACCAGCTGCAAGCGATGGATATCAACCCCCAGTAGTCAAAGTAAAGCAAATTGCAGTAATCTAGGCACGAGGTCGCAAAGACATGGATCAATGTAGGCAGGTCTACGGACGGAACAAGGTGCTTAATCCTGGCGATATTTCTAAGATGGTAAAAAGAAGACTTTACGATGGCTGACATCTAAGCACGAAGTGTCAACCCTGAGTCTAACAACACCCCCAGGTCTCGCACCTGTTCAGAGGCCTGGAGCTCAGCATCCCCTAGGAATAATCCCAGGGGACAGCCTGCCCCCAGCCCCCCTATCCAACGACCTGGATCCAAAACCATCACCTGCGTCTTCGCGGGGTTCAACCTCAACCAACTGGACCTCATCCACACTTGGATTTCTTCGAGACAGTTATTAAATACCGAGACAGCTCCTTCCTGGTCAGGAGCAAAAGACAGATATAGCTGGGTATCATTGGCATAGCAATGAAACCTCAGCCCATACCGTCTTACAATGTCTCGGAGGGGAAGCATATACACCGCAAACAACATGGGGGCAGAACTGAGCCCTGAGGAACCCCACATGACAAAGGGATCGAAACAGAGGAAAAGACCCCCGACACTACCCTCAGAGATCTTCCAGTGAGGTACGATATAAACCATCTGTAGAACAATCCAGAGTGTCCACAGATGAATCTCAGGCATGGAAGCAGAACCCCATGGTCAACGGTGTCAAATGCTGATGATAGATCTAAAAGTACCAAAATGAACCGTTTTCTCTGGTCTCTCACCATCAGGAGATCATTGAGCAACCGAACCAGCGCAGTCTCAGTACTATGCCTCTTCCGGAAACACAGCCACTGCAGCAATCCCCATAACAGCAACGGCACTACACAATACAAAACTGGCACAACATAAACTAACATTTAATGTGAGAGCTATGCTCCCCGCACCCCCCCTTTGTGGAGGGCAAGCCCCCCCACATTAATATAATCAACTCTGGGGGGGGCAGACACTGGGAGAAAGGGGAATACACAGGAGGGGGGCTACCGCGGCTGGGGCACCACAGTTGGGGGATCCAGGGGACAGAAAACAAAAAAAATACTAACAGCCAACACAAGTCAGAAAAACATAAAAACATATACCTGTGGGCAGTCCCAAGCCCAGGATCATCAGCATTCCAGGCGGTGACTGTATCCACCACTCCAGTTGGCAAGCTTGGCAGCAGCTGGCTACACTCCTGGATTTAGCTCACATCATAATACTATTTCCCCCCGTCAGTCGCCCTCGCTATTCTGTCATCCCACACTCACTATTCCTTCCCATCGCTATACCTGCACACTTGCTACTCTGTCGGGTGTGCAAACTGAGTCCCTCATATTTGAGTCGCTCAATTTACTTCACCCAAATAACTTTATGCCTAACTACACTAGGCATAGAGATGCCCACTTTAGGCATAACCTGGGAGAGGTACAGCAACAATACAGTAATACTGGCAAGCACAAAACAATACAGCAGTAGAAACACGCATGTTAGATCACCTAATGGTAAAGATGACAAAATTATAAATCAGGAATACAAAAATCAACAAAAGGAACACAGTACAAAGCAGGGAATAGTAACAAGATCACAATAAAAATATCAACATTAGGGTAGAGGATCACAATAACAGGTAACTTTGCAGTGTGGAACAGGTGCTGTCCCGACAGCAAAAATTAGTGTAAAAAAAAAAAAGTACATGTACAATGTTGAACAGGTGTGCCACACAGATGATAGAAAAAATTAAGACATCTAGGTCTAACAGACACAGGAGTCAGACAGGGACAGGAGCAAGGTCCAGTGAGGAGTGGGGAATCCTTCAGGACTGCAGAACTGCAGGTGGCTGGGAGATCTGTGAACATCAGGAGGCAGGGATTTCCAGTATGTTGGGACATAAAAGGCAATAGCCAGGCGTCCTAAGCCTACTGTACATCTGTGCTCTTGGAGAAGGTGAGAGTATGGGAAAACTACTGGACCTGAAAAGGAGGCTGTAGTCTACATCTATTGGCTGAATGAAGTCCTTCCATGAACAACAGTCAGGTGTTGGATCGACAGAAGACAGATCGATAAATAGAATGTGCCAGTGGAAATGCTAACACAGAAGTGCATAGGAGCTGAGCGGTGTGGTTCCGCATTTAGCTTTGAAATGGAAGCGTGCAGCATGCGCCATTTTGCGGAGCCCTGGACTTCTTCAAAACATATGAAAAAGGTGTTTTATTTCTGAAACTGCTAATCGGTGGGGGAGTAAGCCTTTTCGGGTGGGGTATCAAACATTATGACCACTTTCCTTAAAGACCGAAGCTCAAGAGGTCCATGATATCATCTCAACCTCGGGATGGAAACACGAGCTAGGCTGAGCATGGTTTCCAATGTTTTATTTTTGACAGCATATGGTTTTACATTACTGTATGTTAAAAGTGAAATTTTCTATTTATATACAGTCATAAGTGGGACCCATTCACTGCCCTCTGACCTACCAATCATTGCTCATAGTAACTATATTAAAGATAAATTATTATATCGGGGGGGATGTAATGAGATAACCATGCACAGCAACTTTTGTGACCTTTGAACTGTGCCCAATAACTTGTGTCAATGCACAACAAGAATTCTGAGTGTACTGAAATCCTTATACAACTTAAAGGAAACTTACACCCTCATATCTTGCAAATTTTGTTTCCGTGACAACAGACAATTCTTTTCCTGTAGCTGTTAGGGATATATGTGTCTGCTTTAGTTTGTTTTCACTGTTCATGCTAATTCCTTGTAACTAACCTGGATGTCTCCATGTTATGGTTGTTGAAATCTAATTATCCATGAGAGCTGCATTAGCATATGAGAATGTGATGTCACAGCACCCATTTATAACATGCATCTCTATGCTGAAAGTACACATATCCTGAAGAAACTCTTTTGAAACACACAAACTGAATGCAATTTAAAGGGAAAAACCCCTGCATTACAACTCAGACAGTTTGCAAAGCTAACTGAAGGTAAATGTGGTATTTCACACCTTGCTGCAGCTTGTTTTGTTGAACTATAATTAAAGAGACAGGCATACTGTGGAGTCTAAAGGGTGCTGACGCATCATGCTCTCATATGCTAATGCAGCTCTCAGGGGCAAAGAGATTTCAACAAACAGAAAATGGAGACCCCCAGGACAGTTACAGGGAATAGTGTGAACACTGAAAATAATTTACAGCAATCGCATGTATCTCTAACAGCTACAGGAAAAGAGATGTCTGTTGACATGGAAACAAAATTTACAAGATACGAGGGTACAGTTTTCCTCTAACCTACTACTGTACGATTTTTGTGGAGTGCTTCGAGGGAGATGGGAGAGAGGAGGACCAGAAAAAGGAAGCTTTTCTAGAGGCAGGTGGAGGAGTGGGGGGAATGGGGAAGGGAAGCTGTTCCAGTGATAGAAGGAAGTGGGAGGCAAAGGAAGCAGCAGCAAATGGGGAGAAGGAGGGTGTTTCAAAGGTGGGTGAGGGGAAAGCTGTTGTTCTATGGTGGGAGGATAAGGCAGGAGCAGCAAATGGGGAGAGAAGGTTGTTCCAGAGGTGGGGAATTTGGATGGAGAAACAGCGAATGGGGAAGGGAAGATTGTTCCAGATGTGGGGGAGGCGAGAGGAGCAATGAATGAGGAGGTGGAGGCTGCTCCAGAGACAGGGTACGGTGAAAGGACAAGCAAATAGGGAGAGACTGTTCCAGAGATATGGAAGCAGCTGGAGCAGCACATGGGGAGGGAAGGATGTTCCAGAGGCAAGGGAGACGGGAGAAGAATGGAGGCAGCAAATCAGGAAAGTGAGGTGGGAGGCAAGATGGCGGCTGGTTCCTGCAACCAAACATGTCAGAAACACATCACAGCTACATCAGTCGGTCTCTGTGTCATGGACACAGGACTCAGAACACCAAAAAAAAAAAAGGCAACTTGAATGGCACCACCAACTATGCCAGATTGATGGCACACTGCACTCATATCATGCCTGGTGTTCTGGGAATACTACCAAGCAGGAGTTTGATTCCTGATTACCTTTTCTATTGCTTTTATAACACTGTGTGCCAGGCTGCCTTATAACTTTCTGTGGTGATCTGTACCAATTCAAAAATTTATTAAAATTTACAATATTTAGTAAATAATATGGCAAACAAAGTTTATGGAGAAAGACTGTGTTGATATAGCCATGATGCGTTTGGTTGAGGTACCATTCCCAAGCAGGAGGCGAAGGTAGGAGCAGCAAATGGGATGAAATAGGCTGTTCCTGAGGTGGTGGGGGTGGGAGTGGGAGTGGGAGGAGACAGAAGACTGTGCATTAGGTTTTAGAGCAGGTAGAAAGAAGGAACGAGCATCTGATGAACAGCGGGAGGAAAAGAAGGTGGATAGGATAGAAGAGAGATGGCAGAGAAGAGTCGCAAAATCCACATTTCTGTTTGAATGTAGTTGTTTTTAAATCGTATTGTTTGTTTCATATTCAGAACGTTCCGTTAAATGAGACTTAGGTTTCATGGGACCTCTCTAGAGTGGAAATTTTTAAATAAATAAATACATACATAAACCAATATTCAGTAAGAAAGGTCATACAGTAAAAGGCAGCGACTACCAAAAGAGGGGGAGAGAAAAATCTTGGTGGAGGGAACAGTGGTGGGTACAGGGATGGTAGGAATAGAAGAAGGAGTCCAGCCTGGTAAGGATAGATTCGGGACAGCACTGTAGAACACATCCAGGTGGTAGTCAAATACTAACAGGATCATCTTGAAAATAACCTGTGGACCCAGAGTGGCAGGCAAGACTTGTGATATAGTGTGCCAAGCTGGAGACAGAGCTTCTTATGTATGGTATTGACACAGAAGAAGAAATCAGGACTTCCAACCAAGCAATGAGAGTAACTTGTAATGAAGGACTTCTTCAAGGGGTTATAAAGACCTAGACAGAGGTAACCTGGCAAGCCTCTACTTGATGCCATGGTGACTATCTTTTGGGCTTAAGAGAGGCTTGGTTTGAGCAGAAATAGTGTTGTACTTAGTCTTATCATTCTGCTGCACAGATTATTCCAGCTCCATAACTGAGCCACCGGAAACAAAGACAGTGTGTCTTCAACATACATGTGAATGACGGAGGACCTTTAAGAAGGTGGAGTTGAGGATTTGACCCCAAAATGGATCCATGTGGGACTCCACAGCAGACAAGGTGGGGGGAAGGGAGAAGATGTCATCAAACTAAAGTGACAAGTAGTGTACAGAAAGGTAGGAGCATAGGCAGCCAACTGCAAGGTCACAAAGTCAAGCCCCACCAATTTGTCCTGGAGGATAGGGTGAGCCAACCTGTTTCAGGCCTTGGCAAGGTGGACAGAATGCTGCAGTGATCAGGCCTCGACCGCCTCTTTCATGACCGAGTCAGTGACACAAAAAAGGCAAGAAAACACTACAGGGTGAAAGCCAGACTGGGGGGGGGGCGGGGTTGTAGAGGAAAGACGAGTCAAGGAAGGATGAGAGTTGAGATGACAAGTTTTTCTTTTGCTTTAACAAGTGTAGAGGAGAAGAAAGATGGGATGGAGTTCTCTGGAGAGGTGAGATTGCCCTCTTTTTAAAAGGGAGGACCTTTGGCTTGCTTCCAGGCTCAAGGAACCACTCAGAGATGGAAAGAAAGGATAAGGGCAGCAACAGGGACAGCAACTGCACACTGTGGTGAGCTCCTTGTGGCCAGGACCATGTTGAGCTAGCAGCGGCACATCAGGATATTAAAGTTACACAACAAAATGTCTTCCTTTCAATGGTCTTACCATGTCTTTGGATTTAAGAATGTTCAGGCTGCTCACTGGGGCTGTGACATGACTTCCACTCATGATGCCAGTGACCTGGGTTCAGGAATAAACGGGCTAGCAGGGAGGAGGAGGATATAGCATCATACAGGGGATGCTCTCCTCCTACAGAGAGGAAGCCAGCATCTGCTGAACTACTGCCACTTGGGCGACAACAGCTGGTGATACAGCTCGAGCTGCTGCAACAGAGAGAGAGAGAGAGAGAGAGACCCTGACTAGCCCCAGTGCACATGGCAGAATCTGCTTGGGTGCTCCACTCATTTGATGACCTATACTGGTGGGAGAGAAAACAGGCAGATCATGCAGCACAGCAGTATAACACCAGCATGCTTGGGGTCCACACAGCCAAAGGTCCATGCCACCACCCAGAATGTGGTGGTCCTGTGGCGGTTAGTTCGGGGCATCTGCAGACCACACCATGAAGGGGCAAGCCTTCTGTAAGAGGTGGTGCAGCATAAGCGACTGAGCAGGCAGGACAGGTCACCTAGTCGAGGTAGGAATGCTACAGGGAATGAAGAATAAAAAACAAAATGCCCAACTGGGTATGCTAGGCATCTTCTGACTCTATGTCAACTTCTTCCATTCTGAATTTGCAGTCCTGCTTGATACAGGTCACCACCTTTTCAGTATCTTGTAGGTCTTAAAAAAATTTAATTTTACCTGAATACATCACCTTTAGCTTTGAAAGATACTGAAAGCAGTGCTGGCCCGGTTGTGCTGAGGCATTGGACACCACACCTTACGCTACGCTGGCAACCCGGGTTTTGGGAACGACCTCAGGTCATCAGGGTGGGGAGTGCAGAGCAGGATTCAGCAAGTGGATGGGCAGCTTTCCTCTCCTGAGGGTGGTGGTGGTGTGTTGGCACCCCCTGTAGTTCTGCTCCCATCAGGTGGGGGTCCAGTGGGTAGCGTAGGTGAAGAGAAGGTGGCAAACAATTATGGGAGGTGGAAGGGGCTGAGCTGGAGCCACGGGGTGTGCAGCATGCCTCCACACACTCACACGGCTGTGTGCCGGGGCCTTGAGGGTCAGGGAGAAAACATGTAAAAATTCCTGTGTGTCCCCGTTGCCAGTTGGCCGGAGGAAGCGATGGGGACCAAATAGCTGTATATATATAAAAAAAAAAGATACTGAAAGCTATATGACACTCCTAATTCTCTTAATATCACACAATTGGGATTGAACACCTTCTTTCTGTCCCTTATTGCAAAATTAAGCTTGAAAGAGGTGCAACAAAGTCTCTTCCTGGAGGGCAATAGAGTACATTGTCATAGTTTCATGCCACTGCTCGACTATAGTCAAGAAATAGGCAGACTGGATGGGCCTTGCAGTCCTTATCTGCCGTCAACTTCTATGTTTCTATGTCTCTTACAAACACTCCAGCCATTTTCAGGAGCAGTATGCAGGTTCTATTCTGTGACTCATTATTATGCTGTGGGGTAACGTGGAAAGCTCTACTATTTATCACTGGTGGGTCTAGGGCCCTGGTCTTTAGGGCAGTCATGCAGCTTTGAGAGACCACTCCTTCTGTCGATTCCTGTATAACAATCAGTCTAGCAGTGGGAGTAGCTGGCTGATTTTTTTTTTTTCCATATAGGTTTTTATCCCTGGAGCCTGACAGGCAGCTATGGCCCTCCCTCGGAAGGGCTCATCCTCCATGACCGCGCATCCCTCACGAAGATTGACCCCCACAATTCCCTTATGGCTTACCCCCCCCACAGCAGGGCTAGGGAGGGAATCGCCGGCTTCCTCCCCTTCCCAGAGCATGATCCAGAAGCTGGGGCAGCCAGAGGACATGATGGGCCATCATGGAGCCTGTCAGCCCCCTTTTTTCACGTTTTCTCCCATCCTCCCTCCCCACTATTGTAAGGACGCCAGTACATGCCTCCTGACCCATACTGCCCTCCAGCCACTGCCAGAGGGCAGTGAAGGAGTAGGATGACAGAACCTTCCTCCCGAGAGAGCAGAGTAGTTCTCTGGATATTCAATACTCTCTCACCCCTGCCGATCCCCGGTGGCCCGGGCTCATTCCTGAACCCGGGTCGCCGGCGTGGTGCCAGGTGTAGCGACCAGCACCTCAACCTCCAGTGCCACCAGGCCAGCCATAGCCAGCTGATTTTCACAGTGCTCCAGCCTCAGCAGCTTGTTGTCAAGGCATAGGTCAGGAAGCATAGGAAAACCAGGAGCAGTTATAAAATTCGCAAGTAGCATTTATTTCCAATAACAGTAACATAAAAAAAAATTGTTCAGTATAGCCATTTACAAAGGTAGACCAAACAAAAAACAAAGTCCTTCATCTGAGGAAATCTCTAATTCTAATTTGCAGTCTGTCTCTGCTCTTTTATAAGAAGTCTTTGCCTGGCAATCAACTGCTACATCCCGAGTTTGTTAACAGACATCCTGTTTTTCTAAAAATGCATTAGAACTTCATCTGTTTCTATTCCTTGCAGGTGCAACAAATCAGTACGTGGTGATCCGGAACGGATCTCTTGTTGACAGCTCTGCAAAAGAGTTTGTAGAGGTCAAACTGCATTTCAATATTAAGTTCCTAGGTTACAAATAACTTTTTCCATTTCAACAGTATAACTATATACATTTTCAAACCAAAGGATCTCAGGTTCACACAAACAGTTTCACATACACTTTTACATTAGCAGAAAAACAAGGAGGAAGAAAAGACAGAAACGGAAAGTGAAGGCAGAGAGATAGTGGGAGGCGGAGAATTGTCTCACAAGAAAATCTGACTGTACAGTTGGATAGACAAGAGACAGAGAAGAACAGAACAGAATAGATCCTTGATTTTAACTCTTTTTGCATAACAAATGGGATAGGGCCTTATTCAACCCTGCCACACAGCTGATTTTCTTTGATAGGCCAGTTATAGCTGTCAGAATCCATACTGCAGTATCACACCAGCCTAAGCCTGATAAAGGGTTAACTGTTGTCCAGGTATTTAATTGATTTCAGCATTATACGCAAGGAGAGCTCCGATCCTCCATATTCTATGGTATGGGTGTGGGTTTTAGCAGTCCCATGCCACAGATAGTCACAGCCTTCAATACTCACGAATGCGTCCCGTTGGAGTTCATTTTTTGGGGTTACCCATACTGTCAACGTTCCCAAAAAATGATTCAGAAAGGTTCTGAACTGGATATCAGGTTGAAAGAAATGAGATTTATTAAGTTATAAGAAACGCAAATGAGGCACACATAAACTACATATACGACTGTATTGGTAGAAGGCCCTCCAAAGCGTTTTATCAGTGTTCTACTGAAAACATTTTCAGATTGAATGATGAAAAGTTGATTCTATGTAGGGTGATTATTTCAATCAGTCACTGAATGGATCTATTCAAAGGGCATACATCCAAGGCTTTATTGATCACTGGTTACATAGAAAATGTAGATTAGCTGAAGATCAAAGCAGCTGTCACAGTTTCAGATTAAAAGAAAAAGGAAAGTGAGATGAGGCTCAGAACTGCTAATTATTTTGTTAATAACGATATAAATTTCAGTACCCTTCCAAATAAACTGTTTCCAGAAGTCCCTGTTTTGAAATCTGAACTGCATCTGTATTCTGTACCACTGTTAATGCTCACAAAAGAATCTTAAACATGCTGGGCCAGTGACGCAGATGGTGGAGGCGCTGGATGCCTCACCTGCTACCACATCGGTGACCTGGGTTCGGGAGCAGAAGATTGAACACCCAAAAGATGGCTCCTCTCTCCCTTTAATAAAAAAATATTTTAAAGCTTTTCCTGTATGTTGATATTACTACACATTAATCAGTAACTGCAGTTTTCAACTTAGTTTTCATTCATCCTATGACCTTAAAGAGCAACTCTGCACTTCAGCATGTGCTTTCATTTAATAAGATGTTTAAGCTGTTACAATTTACTAAAGAATATCCTTTCTTCATTTTCAGTGTTCCTTTCCAAGATTTACAGCACACCTTGAAAGTCCAGCTAAAAAGTATGTCTAGAAAACATTTGAAAGCATTTGCCTCTCTCCTGTTAACCTCACAGTGCCATTGTTTATGACATCACAGTGCTCACCATGACAACAAACTATAATGTCACAAACAGCAATTATGTGGTTAGCAGGAGAGAGTCAGATACCTTTTGAAAGAGTCAGCAAAATAATTTTTGCATTAAGTACAATATTTAGTAGGCCAACAACAGGGAAGAGTAAAACAAAAGTAACCAATAACTAGAAAACAATAATGTTGAAACATAATTAGCATAAATCTAGAGTTTTTAAGCTTTTTATTATACTAAAGAGTTGCTCTTTTGTCATATTAGGTACACTTCAGTCCCCCCCCCCCCAACCTCACAGTACCAAATCTTCTTTGCGTTCGTGGAGTGCATATCTATGTATATTTAAAGCAGGAGTCCAGTGAAGTCTGGCAAGAAATTTAACCCTACCTATTGTTTTTAACTAACAGATTCCAGATATCTTCCAGTTTCATGTGCTGGTAAAATCATTCAGTTCTGCCAGAATTTAAGTATTTAACAAATATGGCCACTTTATTTGCATAGAAATAGCATTGTACAACTGACAAAGGGTTAGGATTAAAAATATAAAAAACATTTATAATGAACAGTCTATGAATCACCTAAAAAGGCAGATTTTACATGTATGCTAATATTTTTGATTAATGGAAGCTGGAAAATAGCTTTTTGTAAATACTTTTTTTGTTGTACTACTGTTTTAAGTGTCAAAACATATAAAAAATAACTGAATTAAACAGCACCAGTTTCGGTGCAGTTCTCAAGCCCCCCAAAGTTTGCTTATCTCCTAAGGACTTCAGCAGTTCTTCTTTCAAATTTTGATCTGCACACTTTGCCTAGGGGAAGGGATCGTAAATCCTGGTATGGCTGCCAGGTGCCTTCCCCTTCCTGGGTACAGTTTTGCTATAGTGCAGGGGACGTGCTCTATTGATTGCAACGGGAGCTGTTTTTTTCAGGGCTTTTTTCATATTTTAGAGGTTCACTGTGTTTAAATGACTGCCACTGCTCAACTAACAAAGCTCTTGCTAGCCAAACGGTATTGATTTAAACACAACAGACCTCTAAAATACTTTAAAAAAAAATCCCTTGAAAATCCAATTCCACTGCAATCAACAGTTACAGGAAAATGGTAGCAATCTGACTCTCCCCCTTCCCCCAAAGAAAAACACCAGATTAGACTCTTAAGCAAAGAAGATAATTTTTTTAATAATTTGCTTGCTATAATAATGACATTTTTAAAGTCTGCTGAAATGTAAGCATGCCCAGTTGTGTGCTTCGCCATTTCACATGCAACAAGCAAGTCTGCGCCGCTCACCTGTACTGCTGTCATTACAAGCCAATCAATTCTTTGTTCAGCGCAAATTTTACAGAGTCAAAATGCTTTACACACTATCAACAATAACATGTTAATTAAAATCAGCATTATTAAAATCTTAAATTAAATCCCATCAGGGAAGGCCTGGTTAAATGTTTTCAGCTCAATTTCAAAATATTCGGTGATCTGGCACTCTAAGCTGGCAAGGCAGAGAATTCCACAGGTTAGGGGCCACAAAAGCAAAAGTACGGGCCCCAGAAGATTTCAGTTTGACTCTGAGAATCTCTAGCAATCCCTTGTCAGTGGAGCGGAGAGGGCGGGAGGGGTGAAGAAGGTCTAGCAGGTAACTGTGTCCCTGGCCATGTAGGGCTCTGTAGGTCAGCAAACTGACCTTGAAGGTGATCTGCCAATTTATCGGCAGCCAGTGCAGATAGCAGAGCAGAAGTGTGATATGGCAAGATCTCGGTAAGCCAGCCAACAACCTGGCCACTGCATTCTGCACTAGCTGCAATCAGCATAGATCAACCCCCAGTAGCCTTAGGTATAGGGCACTGCAGTAATCTAGGTGAGAGGTCAGAAAAGCGTGAACCAGAGTTGGCATGTCGCCAGGGGAAATCAGGTGTTTGATCAGGGCGATGTTTCTCAGATGGCAGAATGAGGCTTTGACCACAGCCGACACCTGTGATTTCAAGTCAAACTGCAGTCAAGCACAACACTCAGATTTTTCACCCAAACTGAGGTAAGCAGCTGGGAGTCCCAGAGCCAGATTCCTGAGTTCTGACCCACCTGCACCCTCACACCCTGGTGACCAGGTTCTAACACCAATACTTCGGTCTTGTCCAGATTTAACTTCAGCCAGTTAGTCCTCATCCAGTCTTGAATCTCAGAGAGGCAGTTATTAAAGACCGAGACAATTTCCTCTTGCCCAGGTGTGAAGGATATGTAGAGCTGAGCATCATCTGCATAACAGTGAAAACTCAGCCCATACCACCTTATGATCTCCGCAATGCCAGCATATACACTACAAACAGCATGGGGGATAAGACTGAGCCCTGTGGAACCCCACAAGACAAGGGCAGAGGGTCTGAAGAAAAAATTCCCAATACCACTCTCTGCATCCTGTCCGTGAGGAAAGATTTAAACCAGCTGAGGACTGTGACAGCCTGCCCACAGCAAATCCACAGGCACGCCATCAACACCCCATTGTCCAGTGTCAAATGCCACAGAGAGAGATCAAGGAGTACCAAGATGGACTGACTCCCTTGATCTCTCGCTATTAAGAGGTCATTCAACACCTGGACAAGGACAGTCTTGGTACTATGCCTCTTCCTGAAACCAGACTGGAGAGAGTCATAGATGTGGATAGTTGGATGATCATCCAGTTGCGCAGCCACCACCTTTTCAATAACTTTGCCCATAAAGGGCAGGCTAGAGATCGGCCTGTAGTTTGTCAGGATGTCCGGGTCCAGTGAGGGTTTTTTCAGGAGCAGTTCAACAACTGCTGGGAACCATTCTGGGAAAACCTCTGTTGCTAAGGAACACTGGACTATTATAGCAAAGACTGGGCCGATGACCTCTATACACCCATCAAGAGGCGTGTTGGCCCTGGATCTAAACTACAGTAGGTCAGCTGCAGCTCCTGAACGGTCTGCACAACATCTGCAACATCTAACTGGCCAAAGTCAGCCTAGACAGGCCAAGTACTTGCGAACTCACGTCTGTCACTGCAAGGTCCATTTGAGGGCACTGATTGGATCTCTGATCTAATGGCAATCTTATCGGTAAAGAACTGAGCAAACTCATCACATCTAGATTGTGAAAAGGCTCCCCGAGACTGAAAACAGGTTGGATTGCACAGCCTGTCAACACTACAGAAGAGCTGAGCTGGTTGGTTAATTGCCGCAGCAATCTCCTTGGACAGGAACACTGCCTTCTTACAGGAGATTGCTGATTGATAGTCTTTATAATGGGCTACCAATCTAAGCTTGTCATCTACCAAATCGGATTTCCTCCAGCACCGCTCCAACCTTCGACCCCTCCTCATTTCCTTTGGAGTCACATCAAACCAGGGAAACTTCTGTCAGAACGTGAGGGGGCGAACATGAACAGGTGCTACAGAATCGAGGGCGCTGGTAACAGCCCTGTTATAGGCCAGCACCAACTCCGCCGGTTCTTCACATACATTCATCATGCCTGATAGGTCCAATACCTCCATCAGATCACATGAGGACAATCCCCTTAAAGGGCGGTATTGGACCACCTCCATAGAGGCAGGTTTATAAGGGGGAGCCTCAAACCTGAACCTGACAGCAAAATGGTCAGACCAGCTCACTGGTTTCACCACCAGGTCAGCGATCTCCATCCCAAGCAGGAAGACTAGATCCAATGAGTGGCCATGAATGTGAGTTGCAGTGGTAATAACCTGTGCTAGGCCAAATGAACTCACTAATTGGAGGAAATCCTAACCAAATTGAGAGAGTTCATCATCGACCCAGGCATTGAAGTCCCCCAGAATCTGGGGACTCCAATACCAGGTCGACAATGGAGTCCACAATTTTCTGAAGGAATTCTCTCTCATCTCCGGGTGGATGGTAAATGAGAAGAATCCTGCAACCGTGCTACACTCAAAGGATCCAGTTATTCCTGCTGGGATGGCTGTGAAGCCAAGGTCTGATTTAAAACAAATGGCTACTCCCCTGCCCCTATGATCCTTTCTCGGGCAGTCTACCACCGAGTTCCCAGCTGGAACAGCTGCCTCTAAAACTGAGCCAGCATTTTAGTTCAGCCAGGTCTCAGTGATGCAAGCCAGATCAGCTGTTGCAACAAGATCGGCAATAATTGCCGTCTTTTTTGTTTTATTTATTTATTGCATTTTTCTCCCGTTTTCTCCTGCTCCCCCATCTTGCACGTCCTTGGCAAAGCGTGAGCGTGTGGAGACACGTGCGCATCACGCACTGTGGGACGCCTCATCCTACCAGCGCCGCCAACGGACAGCCATCTGACAGACTGCAGATGGGCGACCCAACCTCCCGGGAGAGGACAGCAACTGTTCAATCCTGCTCCCCCCCATGCTGGCACCCAGACGACCCAAGGTTGTTACAGAACCTGGGTTGACGGTGTAGCGCAAGGTAAGGTAAGGATTCCTCAGCCCTCCGTGCCACCGGGCTGGCTTTCTGCCATCTTGTTTTTTATGGATCTGGCATTGCACAGCACTGCCCGAGAAGGATAGGCAGATGACGTAGATCCAGCAGCCTGCCCACTATATGTGGAACCCTTGGGTATGGGAACCAGCTAGGGAGGACCCCTCTCCTGGGCCCATTTCACCCCAGGGCACCTTCATGATCCCACCACCCCAATCCTCCCCCACCAGGTTCCACGAGCCTCAGTCCCCTCATGCTTCTAGCCATCCCCAATGCTCTACAGTGATTATATACCTGCGATGTCAAAGGGAGATCATCGAAGGGACAGAGATCATGGAGCTTGGTGGGAGAGTAATGCCTGACCACCAATTTTCCCAGCCAGCACATCCCTGATGTCCAATAAAATGCTTTCCTTACCCAATCACCACTCTAACAGCCCAGAAGAGATACAAGTGAGCAGTGCAGAGCCACTCTGTGTATGTCAGATTGTGCCACACAGTGCAGGACATGTTTACATTTCAGCAGACTTTAAATACTTCATTAATTACTACAGCAAACAGGTTGTACAAAATACATTGTCTTTGCTTAAAAACCTAATCAGGTGGCCTAACTCAGGCGGCGGGGGTCAGATTTCAACTGTTTTACTTTAAATATCCCGTGTCATTCATGGTAAGAGTACAGGAGTTTCTCAGATGCTGTAGCCAACATGCCTCCTGTCATTAAAATAGGTCCATGTAACACAGAATCCAGAACTCATCTGGCAATGAGTTGTCACAGCTTAGTGTGTCTTTCCTAGTCAAAAAAAAGTTACAAATAAATAAATGAAAATGTGATTGCATGAACCTGCATTATTTCAGCACAACAAAACAAGTCAGAAATATGTAACTTTCTCAGTTCCATTACTCTCTTTTAAAATTTAAAATAAGGAGATCCATTTTATAATTCCAGTAAGGCACTCCAGAGAGTGTGCTCCTGTGTGATAATGACACTTCTTGTGCGGGTAAATTTCCCTAAGCATGGTGTTGTCCCACGGTAATGCACACCCTGTCATGCTTTACTGCTTCCTATCCCCTTTAAATACCACTGGATCATGTTACCTCAGTTATGGACTGCGTTGGTTGAGGTTCCATATCTTGTCTTTGTTGGTTCTGTTTAAGCTGATTTAAGGAAGGTTTTAGCTGTGTGGCCGCAACAGGTTTAGGTGTCCAGTCATCTACAAGCCTGCGCAGATCATCTGTGAAGGTTCCTTTTTTATTGTTGTTACTGTTGTTGCTTTGGGCCTGTGGTTGAGGTGGAGGTGCAGTTTGCTGCTGCTGTTCCACAGGTGGGATGCTGCTGCTGCTTGTATGTGACCCTGACAGAAACACAGAGCCATGAATTAAGAAAACTAACTTCTTCCTAACCATTTTGCTGCTTGGTCTATGTCAAAGTTTCACTGCCAATACAGGCTTTTCATTCACACAGAATATCGTAATTTTGGTTTTGCACATTTTACAAATATCAGAAGTGCTCTGGGTTTAGAAATATGTCTTACTCATGTCGGCACTATATCAGCGTATGTTGGAATACATTCTTAATGTACTGTCTATCGTATCTCAACAATTTCCCTTTCACACACCTCTTTTTTAGTGATTTTGAATTTGTAATATAAAAATGGATTGTTTGCATAATATTTTGAAAGGTGGAGGCTACAAGAATATACTGAAGGCCAAATGAGTCACTGTTTTAAGTTAGTGCTGCCTAAAACCTTTAAACATCTGGGCAGCAGTGGGGCTGCATAAAATCCTTGTATGTATGCAGGAAATGCTGCAATGCAGCATGACTGCTTTTCAGGTATGTGTTCAGAAGAAGCTACAAATCAGTTCAATACTCCACACTTGTAGGGCCTGATGATTTATTGGGCATACCTGGGTAGATGCCCAGGGCCACGAATTTGAAGAGGACCCCCAGAGGAACCAACATTAGGTTCATACAACTGTTGTGCTCTGTTGTCTGCCTGCTCAGTGAGGGTGGGAGTTGGGGGGGGGGAGATCTGGCATTGTTGGGATCTGGGGAGGGAGGGAGAGGTGGGTGGAGCTGTGGTTCTGCTGTGCCAAACAGGAGAGAAGCTCATCAAAGAGTAGGCGATCTGGACCGCTGATGATTTAAGGGTGCACAGAAGGTACTGTGGTACTTATGCAGGGAGCAGCAGCAGCATGATGAAGGATGAGGGACTATGTTCTACTCCAACTACTCTCCAAATATGGTTTGGGTGGGGAGGGACAGGGAGTTGCCATTATCCACTGGGTCCATCATTGTTACTGTGCTGGAGCTGGTTCTAGTTTGACAGCAGGTCTCTTGAAACATGATGTTACAGAGACAGACTGTGGCAGTCCCCTAAGTTTGGAGCAGTGTTGTGCAGCATGCATCTTCATCATGTGCCTACCCACTCATCATCATGTCATCACATCAGCACGGTCACCATGGTGATGGAGTCAGAATTTTGGATGTGATAGCACAAAAATGGTGCCACTCTTCTCCAAGATGTGACTTGGAATAGAAATTAAAGAGACAGATTATGGCAGTCCTCTAAGTTCTGAGCACTGCTGTGCAGCATGCATCTGGATCATTTGTCTACTGCTCATCATTGTGTCATCACAACGCTATGGTCACCATGGTGATGGAGTCATGGATTTGGATGTGGCAGCACAAAACTACGAAAATGGTGCCACTCTTCCCTGAGATGTGAGGGCAATGAACTCAAAGACCAGACAGTCAAACTACATTATTTGGGCCAGGAACACTAGCCATCACCACACCAGCTACCTAGTGACAGGTGACTGGGTTCTGATCCTTATATATCGAAGCAGATAATCCACAGCCTTGAAGGTGTTGAGGCACCGAGGCACAGAGCCCTGAAGGTGTTGAGGCACGGCGCACTAAAGGTGCTGGAACCGTGAGGCCTGGAACACTGAGGATGATGGGGTAAGAAGCCCTGAAGGAGCCTAGGTGCAGAGCCCTGAAGGTGTTGAGGCATGAAGCTCTGAATGTACTGGGGTGTGGAGCCTGAAGGTGTTGGGCCCTGAGGCTTCAAGCACTGAGGATGATGGAGCACTGAGCCCCGAAGGAGTCTGAGAGCAGAGCCCTGAAGGAGCTGTGGTATGTAGCCCTAAAGTTGTTTGGGCGGGGAGCCCTGAAGGAGCCTACAAGTAAGGGAGAAAGAAGTACTTGAATAAAAATAGGGTACTGTTCCTTGATGGCAGCTTAGGGAGTCACAGGTTTGTGCTATACGGAACTCGGAATAACCCTTTTAAAAACTAAATCAGAGAGTTTTACAGTGCTAGAACTGTATGCCCATTTGCTCCCTGAACTTCGCTAGGAGAAGACTGATGTGTGACAACCATTAGAAAATGCCCAAATGTGAACACTTCCGTCACATGCTCTAATAACTGGAGAGGTTAAGCTGGCAACTCAGCAGTAGCCATGCATTAGGGGGTCAAGGAGGAGGTCCTTTTCTGGTGTCCTCCAGGACGTCTTTTGCAGGAATCCAGTGCAAAGCACACAGAAGGGCAAATTACTTTGGCACTGCAGGGCAACACAAGCTACTCTGCAGATTCAGCCACCCTCAGTTGCTTAGGAGAATAGCACAGAACATAAGTGATAGCACTAATCAATTGGCAAACGTATGACATCTGATGTTTATGTGGGAACCGCACTTGCTAGATATGCTGAAGACTGCAGCACCTATATCACATGGTAGTCGTCGTCTAGAATGCCAGTAACCAGTCATTTGCCAACTGAGGCCAAGATATGTGGCTCCAGCATGTAAATTCTCCATCTGTGCCATAACTGGGTTCTTAGCTTACTTGGGAGTAAATGACAGACAGTTCACCAAGTGTGCAGGTAATTCTTTTGTGGATGCTCCGTTTCTTTTCTTTTCTTTTTTTTTTTTTTTTTAAGAAAAGGACATCACCTTTTCCGTTTCAGTACTGCAGATTTACTGTTCCTTTAAAATGAGAGCAATCTGCAGTTCACATGCTATGTTTTGGCTAGTATGATCATTCTGAACCTATGCATTGTACTTCACATCACATTACTATGTTGCACAGTGAGCTACTTGTAATGTTTTTATGTCAGTTGAACAGCTATGACCTTGCAGAAATACCAGCAGCAAAATGGTTACAGATTACAAAATGTTTTTCATGATTATATTCAGGACCCATTATATGGAACTAGAGTACTTTATCTTAATGCTGATACAAACAAAAGAATGCACGGTAACAAAAGAATACAGTTACATTACCTCATAGTATGCCCCCCAAACAAAAGTACATGCATTTACAACTAAACAAAGGACACAGATTCACTAATGATATGCAACCTTATATCTATACTGAATACATGTTTCACAGCTGTCACTTTTATACTTATGAGCCAAAGATGATATAGCTCATGCTGCAGAAAGAAAAAAATACGGAGAAAGAAAAATGGGATAGTTACTACTACTGCGCTGTTTGCCTAGACATAGTCGTTTCAGGGTTGACCCTATAAGGTAAAACAATACAACACAGAGTTAGGCCAGACTGAACACAACAGGTTGGACAGACAAGCTAAGTTTAAGCAATTAGAAGTCATCAGGGGGAGAAAAAGGAAAAGGGGTTGGGGGAGAGAGGAGTCAGCAGTTTAGGCAAGGAAGGAGGACTTGATAAACTGTGCAGCCATAAAACACATTAATGTACAGCCACACTAGTTCCAGGCAAAATGTGTGTGCATGTGTCTGCGCACCAGAAAATGCTTTTTTTTTTTCTTTAAGCAATCTGCACCACTAGATGTACAAATACAAAGGCATTTTAATTCCACTTGTATATATGCTGCCAATTATAGTAAACACAAAAATATTCAAGCTAGTCTGGCTGCAGGCTGTATTCTTTTCATCACCCTCCCCATATCAACACATATAATAAAGATACATTGTTCTGTAGGTCTGAGGCCATTTTATTAACAAGAGACAGAGTTGATCACTTTTAGGAACATTTTGAAAAATGTGGGTCAGGTTTTTCAAAAAAAAGAACACAGGTGCAATTTACGATTGTAGACTGCGCCTGCATGATGTGACACGAGCTGGGCCCAAATCACAGCAACTGCATCTGAAAGTTGCTAGCTTTTAGGTGGTCTAACTTTCAAGAGCAAATTGCAGAAATGCAGGGAAATCATGTCGCAAAGCCCAGAGAGGGCAATGAAAAATCTTGCCAATAATGCTGAGACACAATTCAGCTTAGATTTTATATACGGTGTGCTTTATTCTTTATTACTAGATAACTCTGCATGGAAACAGGATCCTTGTCCCCTTGAGTTCATCAGCTTCTGCTTACTGATAACCCTTTGTTGAAGTTTCGGTTCTCTGGTTGTTGTGACATCACAGTTTGTTGCTGTGGAAATTACTATGATGTCACAAACAAGAGCATGATAATGTCAGCAAAGGATTTAAACTGCAGGAGAATACACTGTATGTAACAAAGATCCCGTTTCCATGTAAATGAACCTAAATCTATAAAATATAATCTGAATTATATCGAAATACTATGCTCTAGAATGTTTTTCCAAAAGTGACACTCACTTCAGGTACATTTTAGACATATTTATTTTACCTCTAGCACACTGCTTATCTAATTATGAATAATTAGACGACTACCCAAAAATGAAAATCAAAACTGATTAATGTTACTTTCTCCACTGTTATAAGCTACTGCATGGCTATCGGAATTGTTTAGGGGTTACATAGACTTATTCTCTATATACATTAAACAATTAAACTATGCAAGGAAGATCATAATCCCTTTCGAAGAGTATGTCATGTTTTGATACATAACTGAAATCAAGACTGCCATCACAAATACTCCTTAGTAACTGCTCCTGTATCAATCTCCCAGTTGTGTAACCTGTGATACTGTATATGTTGTTGTGTAACGTCAACTAATAATTGTCTGAACATGAACTGATCTAGGGCACTCTTCAAAAATGGGCACTTGCTGCTCAAAGGCTCTCCTGGGAACAGAGAGATAAATAAAAACTGATAAAATAAATAGCCTTGTTATGCAGGGGCCAAATTCTTTCAATGAAAGTTGCCTTCAGGAAAGCCCTACCTCGGAGGCATTACTTTACTTTTGCACTTATTCTTTCTCATACAGAAGTCCCTTTTCCTATATATTTACTATGCTAACTCCACGCCACCGTGGATCACCACACTAGTCAAATTCTGACAAAAGAAAACTGAGGGGATCAGGTCTGGATTCCAACTCACTGTCTCAGGTTTGTCAAGTTACAGACCTTTCCACTATGCCACCAACCTGACATAGCACAGAAGCTCAGCTCTTTAGCTGTAGAGGCGAAAGCTCTGCCTGGGAGCCAGCCCTATCCATAATGTCTGCCTCAGAGGCAGGGCAACCCTGAAGGCAACTATCATTGAAAGAATCTGTCCCTTGCTCCTGTTACCCTGGTGGATGGGAATTAGACTTGAATAATGCATTAGCACAAGATAATGTGAAATTCAAGATCCGGTTATAATTTTGTATTCACTGCAAAATAGTATGTTAATGCACAAGTTAGGGCTGCAGAAAAAGAAAATGTAAAAAGTAGGTAAATTCAACATTCGGGTCCACCTTATCTGTGGCATTACGTTCCTTGGGGTTTGAACGATCACATGATACAACGCTGGTATTTCCCTAACTTGGGCACCATGTCACCTAGCACTGGAGTGTGATTCTTGTTTCTCTGCCTGGACAGTAGAGCCATGCGGAATGCAGAATTCCAAAATGATTTTCAGAATTTTCCCCTCAAAAGTCAGCGTAATCCCAACTGTTTTGAATGTAAACCATAGATTAGTTTTCTGTGTTGCACTAAACCACAGTTTACACAATCTGTGGAACACTTATCCAGTTTACATAAACCACAGAACACTGAGCTGTGGTTTACATGAAAAAAACCTGACAGTATAGCCTAGAGGTTAGGGTAACGAGCTGAGGGCTGGCAGTATAACCTAGAGGTTAGAAGAAGAAGCCGTGAATGAGCCTGGTACATCCAGCAGACCTGGGTTTGATTCCCACAGCCTCCACTTGCATACTGTGCGACTCTGAGCAAGTCAGTTAACCTCCCTAGTGCTCTTGGGTCACCCCTGAAAAACAGGCATTTGTGCCTAGTGAGCCTTACTTGATTCCCAAAGAATAAAAAACACAGAACATTAATCCATGATTTACAAAATAATCTGCATTCTGCTGATAGAATTCTACCATTCTGTTTTCGATGGAGTTAGAATTTCTAAAATTTCGTTCTGCTAGAATTAGAAAATTCACACAACACTACTGGCTAGACAGTGCCGAAGTTAGGCAACATCAGTGCTACGTCACTTGAGGTTTCAAACCCAGAGGAACACAGATTCAAAAAGATTCAGTGGACTTTTTACCCTAATGTAGCATTTCTCTACTTTTTAACTTTTATGCTGCAACCCTAACTTGTGCATTAATGTATTTTTTTATACATTTTCTTTCTTTTTGACACAGTCAGTATATCCTGTGTCTGTAACTAACGTGCCATATGACCATAAGTAGGCAACCTGTGTGATATTGCACTGGATCTGTACCTTGCTTTAAATTAAGGTGAGAAAAAAGTCCACGTGCATGCAGACTTTGTTAAATGGGACTTCTTTTTCTTGAAAAGACACAAAAAAATTAAGTAAAAAAAAAAGCTTGAACTGCAGATGTGCATGGCCTTAGTTTTCTTGCACTTTAGTTTTCTTTTACTCATAAGTTTAACATTTTTAAATATTTTTTCACCAAATGTTCACAAATCTGCATGGTGCCATCCTCCTTCATGCCCACACAAGTGCCACCTTTTAAACTGCATCTGGAATGTGTTTTGGGGGCACAACTCTTTTAATCATAACCATTATATTACAGCCTTTCTTCTTGTTAATTGTGACAATCCTCTAGGTATAACCACCCCCACTATGACCAAACAAGTATTATTTAAAACCCAATCATTTAGTGGAGACTAAAGTAACTACAGTACTACTGTTGCTACGGGTGAGGCAACAGCGAAATCCTGCTGTTGCAGATAGACTGACAACAGTGCAAAAGGGCATCTACAACAGTGGGTGCACGCATAAAAGTGGCATGTAAATTTACCTTTTTTTAGAAAAAGTTTGGTCTTTTTCATGTTTTTTGCTCATATGTAGCTCAAAAACCAATAAACCATATTCCGAAAAACTTGCCATGTCAGGAGATCCTGGGTCACAGATCACACTTTTAAATGTTTTATGAAAATCAGTACAGAAACAAATGAGATACAGTGACTGAAAACTGGGATTTCACATTGAAGTACATACTCAACCCTAACTACAGTGGCACTAAATGTACAACACAAAACACTGCAGTCACAGGATTCCGAGTTTCAAGCAAGAATAAGAAAAAAAATACCTTAAATAGGGTAGAGCAAATATAGCAAAAAATTGGCATGGTCACACTTTTTGCCCATGGGCATCTACACTGTAACAATGGTGACAGTGTAACCTAGTTGTTAGATCACAGAACTGTGAACAGGAAAACCAGGTTCAAATAAAAAATTTGAGAAGGCAGTATAGCGCAGTGGTCTAAGGCTCTGAGCTGCAAACCTGGCTACTTGGGTTTGAATCCCACAGCCCCCACTTGCATACTGTGTGACTCTGAACAAGTCACTTAACTTCCTAGTGCTCCCAGGTTGTACCTGTAAACAAGCTTTCAGCTTAGTGTCTCTCTCCTGGTAAAAAAAATTAAAACTCCCACTAAAGCCACTTACTCACCGAGTGGCCATGTCTATTAGAAAGTCTCCAGTGGCGCTGAGGGTTGAGGCGCTGGACACCACACCTCATGCCATGCTGGTGGCTTGGGCCATTGGGGTTGGTACAGGAAGGAGAGGATCAAGCATGTGATGACAGCTCTCCTCTCCCGGGGAATGGTGGACATGTCATCCTGCTCCTTGGCTGCCTCCTGGTGGAGGAAAGAGGGCAGCATGGGATTCCAGGAGACTCAAAGCACGGCTTCATGATGTGCGCTGGCCTCCACACATGCAATCATGACTGTGAGGGGGAGGGACCAGAAAAGAGAGAAATCCAGCTGTAGGCTCCATGATGTCCCCTCCGGCAGGCCTGTGCCACTACCTTGGGTCTGGCCTGTAATTGCCCACTAAATAGGACTTGGGGGTACCTGAGGTGTGGTGACTGGAGGATGACAGACCCCCATCTGCAGGCCATGGAGGATAAACATAAGATGAAGGGGAAAAAAAGAGAAAGTCTCCAGAGCTCTCAGTACTTCAACATTCAAAGTTAAATAAATGCACAGAAGCAAGACTCTACAGAGACCCTGCATCTTGGCTGGGCTATCATGGGTAAATCCATTATCAAAACAAAAGCAAAGAGTAAGGGAACTGAAAGGCTCATATTAGAAAATGGGCCATATTTTAGGGATGGAAGGTTCAGATGCAACAGGCAGCCTATGGTGGAGGAAAAAAGCACCACCCATCTAGGGTGGGGGAAGGAGGCCTGGCTGGCTGGCTGGCAGGGGCCACAGCAGGGCACCCCAAACAGACTGGAGCAGAAGGGGGGCACCAGAATCAAGGTAGTTGGTGCTGCTTGGAGAGGCAGTAAACCCTCCAGGAGCATAGGGCAAATGACCCAGCCAGGAGCAGGACAACACTTCCTTGAGCCCGGAAAACATCAGACCGAGGAAGACGCTGGAAAAGGCTTCCACCAGTATTGATATAGATTGGGGCCAGAGGCACAGGGACACTGGCATGGGAACCAGAGAGTAATACAGGGTGAACTGCTGAGGAGATTAGCAGCAGATACCTGGTGTATATGAAGTTCTGTGTCCATATCAGGGGCAGGCTAGGCCCCATATGATAATATGAAGCACAGCCTGCAGCAGTGGTGGAAGGCGCATTCTTCAGAACCAAGGTGAACAGTCACTCCCCCCTACGTGGCAACAGGGGAAATAACAGCCAAGCAAAACCGGGTGGGACCACAACCAGGGATGGTAACCATAAGCATGGCAAACCTGAAAACCATAGGGAGCAAAAAACATACAGTGTGGCAAGAAACAGTGGCACAGGAAATGTTTGTCCATGGGCAACAAAATGATGTCTGCAAGGCAACAGATACGGAAGAGCCATCAGAAATGCTGACCATAAAAAACAGCCAGAGATAGACACCACTACTGGCAACCATGAATGACTAAAATACAAGTCAGGAAAAAACAAACAAACGTCCATACATAAGCCTATGGAAGCAGAGGTGAAAGGGGCAGTCACCCTTTGCAGCAAGGCACCAGAGGCCTCAACACAGGGCACAGAGCTCAAAACATGAGCTGCTATAGCTCTATCAAGAGCAGCCAGGAAAGCCACTGAGCCAGTTACAGGCAGGATGGAAGTGGAAGATGCAGGACATTACAAATCTGCCAGCCCAGGAATCATTGGCAAGAATAAAGGTGGTGCCAAGTGGCCCAGGCAATAAACACTGCCTACAGAGGCATCCGCAGGAAGAAAATAGGTCCAAGAAACCACCACAGCCACAGTCCCCCAGAAAGCAGTGGGATAAGAGTCAGATCCATGAGTAACAGCAGAGGAAACCTACAAGATCCAGCCTGCCACATCTGGACAAGCAGGAGCCACAGCCAAACTGCAGTCTCAAAGAAGGGAGGGAACAAAACCCCATGTCAAATAAGGACAAAATGGCTAAAACTTCGGACAGTAATAATACTGACCATGGAGGTGGAGATGGCAATGAACATATGGTATGGAATGAGAGGCCAGATTCTCTGGATCTATGCAGAAAATGGAGTAAAACTACCTACAGTATACAGAGCTTTGGAGAAGATGTCAGCAGGACTATGCTAATGTGGAGTACATCGATGATGTTAACATTGACAACAAGACCAATAATGAACATTAAGCCTGAAAAAAGGCCCAAACAGGAACTAGCGATCGCCTGGCAAGTGATGGCAGGTCATCTGACATAGCTATTGACAATAGCGCAGCAATGTGAATTATAAAGGGACTGTGACAGGGCTGAATAAGGCCCTGTCCCAATTGTTATGCAGAAAGAGTTAAATGCAAGGATCTGTTCTATCCTCTCCTTTTCTGCCTCTTGTCTGTCTGGTTGCACAACCAAATGTTCTCGTGAGACCTAGGAATTGATCATTGTCATTGTCTCGCGATTCTCTACCTCTCACTATCTCTCTGCCTTCACTTGCTCTTTCTGTATTTTCTTCTCCCTTGTATATCTGCAGTTATAAAAACGTATGTGAATCTTTATGTGAAACTGGAATCCCTTGGTTTAAAATGTATATAGTTACACTGTTGAAATGATTGCAAAAATGCTATTTGGAATTTAGGGGGTTAACCTGAGATGCAGTTTGAGCTCCTCTCAGGCTTATTTGCAAACTGTTTTGCAGATCTGTCAGCAGGAGGCCAGACTGGGACATTGTTCTATTTGAGAGCCTGTTCTGCAAAGAAACTGACAAGAACTCTGATTCTTTTTGTGAGAAACAGGATGTTTCCTTAATGATCTCAGGATGAAGAAGTTAATTTTCAGGCAAAGACTTGTTATAAAAACAGCAGCAATATTTTTGCTAGAGAGACAGATTTGAAATTGAAAAGAAACCCACAGAGGAAGGACTTTTGTCTTCTCTGTTTGTACTGCCTTTGTATCTAGCTATCCTGCACATTTTTTAATTTTACTTTATTGTTGTTAATAATAAAACGCTACTTGTGAATTTTAAAACTGCTCTTGGTTTTCCTATGCTTCCTGACCTGCACCTTGATGACAGGAATCAAATGCCTAGAGAGCTCAGACATAGCGACAACAGTGAGGATGGCAAGGGTGGCTGTAGGCCCAAAAGCAACTCAGAGAATGGGGTCAGAAACCATGGCAGGTTGGCAGGTTTGACTAAATGACCAGGCCGGCAGACAGTTATCCCAAGGATGGTCAAAGTTGCCTGCCATCCAGGATACTCCAGGCTGACTCCTGCTGAATGGCAGATGTAGCACTGACAAGAGGAAGGCAAGCAATGACCAGTCACCATGAAACGACATAAGTGTGAAGCAGATGACAAGAACATTGACAGCAAGGCTGGTCATAGTCACTGACATAACACAAAGAAGAGCCAGTAAAGTAGCAGGAATGGCAATTAAGTGAAGCCAGATGATCTGTGAGCAAAGACCTGCAGGATAGTACAAGGGCTCAAGCCAGAACCTAGAAATGACCGAGGTCGCAACAGGATGCAGGAAGCATTACAAATGGGGTTGACAGTGAGAACACCAATAGTGCAGATGGTAATGCTTCTGGAATGAATCAGAGAACATCAGTCAAAACATTGGCAGGGATGAAGATGAGGCAAAGCCAGGCAATGAACAGCAAGAAAAAGAGCTATGCACCAGCAGGAGGACCTGAGTACAGACCCAGCAACTGACCATGATGTCATAGTGATAGTTGGAGTAGCAGGAACCAACAAAAAAGCACACTGGCCAAGAAGGCAACAATCTATACAGCAAAATAGCTAATAAAGCCAAAAACTGCAGCAGGAGAGTGAACCAAGCAGAGCCAAGTAACAACCAGAAAGCAGAGAGTTATGGGACAGCTTAAATGCCTGAGCACGGAGCCAGCAACTGATAACATTGATATAACGACAGTATGAGTGGCTAGAACTGATGACGAGAACATCGATGGCAAGGTAGGCAACAGTCTCTGGAGTAAAACAGAGCCAAAAACTGCAGCAGGGCCCTCAACGAGGCACAGCCAGGCAAAGATCAGCAAGCAGAGAGCTATGGACCAGCATAAGTACCTGAACCCAGCACCAGCAATCTTCCTTGGTGTCACAAAGGCAGTCAGAGCAGCAACAGAGGACAAGAACATGATGAGACCTTATCCGCAGGAGGAACCTGAAGGTCTATCACTGGGACCCAGGGGAGAACAGCACCAATTTATTTGCATTTAGCAGTCAGGTGAATGAATGTAAAGCTGAAGAAGAAGGTGTAACACTAGCTAATAACTGGGCACTCTATGCCTCACCACAATGAAAGCACAAAAAAAGTTTAGTGCCAGAGACATTAATTGTATTACAATATTAATTTTATTTATAGATCTTAAAGATCATTATGAGGTACCCAAACGGCAGCAGGGAACCCTGGTCTACACAGACTGCACGCACCAAGACTGTAATCCATACAACGAGCTTCAAGGACTGCAGTGACCAAAAACTGATTGCCTCCGACCACAAGTTATTTAGTGTAAAAGAACATTTGTTACAATTGTTATATATGCAATTCAATCGTACCCCAGTACATGCTGAACAAGGATACCTCTGGCGAGACGGTGATAGCCATCTCTGCTCTCTAGCGAATGTTTCGTTCCAGTCACCGGAGCTTGGTCAGAGGATTCTGATGAAGCTCCAGTGGGTGGAGTGAAACATTAGGTGGAGGGCACAGACAGATACTGTATCACTGTCTCACCAGAGGTACCTTTGTAAACACGTATCATGAGTTCTACTGATATGCACATATAAAGTTTTCAACAAATATACACAATGTTTAAAGCTATAGAGCTACAACAAAGTGCAATGCATTAGCCATAGTGGCAGTTAAAAATAAAGTGACTAAAAAAATACAGGCTAGCTATACAAAGGAGCTGTTATTTACTTTTAAATTAATTTAAAAAAAAAAATCACTCAAAGAAAACAGGCATAACCCTGAGGTAGCAGCGTCATTCTCAAAGACAGAAATCCATGAGAAAGAAGCCAAAAGTAAAAAGCAGCAGGGTAACCCCAGCACAGAAAGCACTGCCGCAGCAGTCACAAAAAAGCTACAGCTTCATTGACTATAACGACAAAAAGAAGTGCTACATAACTGTAAAAAAACAAAGAAAAAGAAGAAAAACTTAGCAATGGAATTTGATTAAGGCATTTCTTCAGTATGACGTGAAATCAATGACAGGCAAAATAAAAACTGAAGGGGTCTGGAGACACCCACATAATATACGTGGTACAGATGTATATATAATGTGCGTAGTCCTAGCTAGAAAGGTATGGCTTTATGGAGAGATATGTCCTTGAAGAACATCGGCCGTTACATGATCTCCCCAATACTTGTGTCCTCCGATGGCAGAATAGAAGTGTACTCCTGACTTTCAACCTATACAGCCTTTCAGCTTCTGGACTGTCATGAGGATGGGGAAATAACACTGGCAGCAGCAAGGACTAATACACATGGAACAGCCTTGGGTAGAGACTTCTGGCTGGTGTGCAGCACTTACCATCTTTGTGGAAAACTAACGTATCAGGCTCAATCAAGCCTTGCAGTCAACACTCTGGGCTAATGTAATGGCCACTAAAAAAAGTCAGCCTCTAGGACATATAAACCAAGGTCACACATTGCCATAGGCTCAAAAGGCTTTTCCTTAAGCTTGAGGAGAACCAGTTTTAAATGTCAAGTCCTATACAGAAGGAAGATTGCAGAGACAGAGACAGTTAAATGCAGACGAGATCCTTGAAAAAATAACAGCACTGTTGGGTACCTCATTTTCAACAGACAGACCAAGGTATTGGCCAAGTACACCTTCAAAGAGATGGCTCAAAGTCCCATCAATGCCCACATGAAGTGTCAAGCATCAAAATGATGTGATAGTCCATTTGTGACAGGCCACACTTCTGACACCAGAGCAAGCACCTTTTTTACTTGAATGCATAGGTCTGCTGAATGGAGAATGTCAAAGCTTCCAGCTCAGAAAGAACCTCCTCCCCGAGTCTAACTGATGCAAACTCTAGCCTCTCAGACGTCATGACATCTAGGGCCTTGGATGATAGCAAGACCGAAGCAAACTTCTCTTTGGGATACCAGACTAAACTGTAAGGTTTTAGTTGAAGCATATATCTGATTCCATATGGCAACAGGACATTGTCAGCTGCTGAAATAGAATACAAGCATGCCACACAAGCAGCATATCCTTGGGCAGGACTAGGAAGTTCTATACCATGCTTCTGGAAACAGAAAGAAATGCAGGATGCCAACCACTTGGAAATGCATTGCTTAGAGACAGAGATGCCAACCATCCTGGAGATGAACAAAACAAAAAAGCTGCAGAGACTTTCTACAGTTTGTGCACTCTAGATAGACGTGTCATGCTTTAGGGACATCCACAGAATGGATTATAAATTCTCCAGCATTATGTACGGAAGAGAGAAAAAAACACACACTCACACAGAAAAAGGTCAATAGTCCAATTAAAGGTAAATGCAGACACTACCTTTTGAAGTAACAAAGGATAGGTATGTAGTGAGACCTGATCCTGGTGAAAAACACGGTACGGAGGATCCGTAATTAACGTCTGCAGCTCTGAAACACTCTGGGCTGAGTGATGAGAAAAAATGAAGCTCACAGATGGCTGAGGGTTTGAAAGGAGCCCAAGTAAGAACTCTAGAACCAAATTAAGGTCCCAGACTGGAAACGGGAGACAGAGTGGAGGACATAGATGCAGGAGGCTGTTTAGTAATCTATGGGACACCTTCAATTGTGACACAGTCCTGCCCACTAAAAGGGCTTGAAAGGCAGAAAAGGCTGCATGATGTACCTTCACTGAAGAGTGCTGGAGACCAGATTCAGCCAGGGACAGGAAATAGTCTAAAACCTGTTGGACTGGACAAGAAATAGGGTCCAGGGGGCAAGAGGCACACCGAATACTGAAGTATTTCAGTTTTCGGTATATTCATGCTGGGTACATGACTTTCTAGCTGCCAAGAGAATGTCTGAGACAGGGAGAAACAGCAAATTGGAATAGTTCTATATGTTCAGGAGCCACACATGCATGTGTAGAGCCAGAAGATCCAGACACAACAGGTTGCTGTGCTGCTAAGAAAGGAACCCTGCCTGTAAAGAGAGGGGTACTGGATGTGCGACTGCCATGTGGTATAGCAGAGGAAACCAAATTTGTCTGGGTCAGAAATGGAGCCACCAGAATAAACAAGCATTTATCAATGCCGAATGTTGTCTTGCTGGCAATGGCATTGGTAGTGCAGGATTTTGAGAGATGCATAATAGGAATGGCAGTGAAGTATTGAACTTACGCCAACCCCACCCCCACCCTGCAGAGACTGACAGGCACTGGGGTGTGCCTTTGGGTTGTCAGACATAACGCTTATGCCATTTCACCTCACCCTACCCTGCAGATACTGACAAGTGTCACAGTGTGCCTTGGTGTCTTCGGGACTTACGCTCACCCCATTCCATAAGGAAATACGCTGAGATGGGTGCAGTATAGGAGAATGGGGTGAACTTTGGGGCAGAACAGTCCAAGGCACACCTCGATGCCGGTCACTGGCTGCAGGGTGGGGGTTGGGGTGGAATGGCGTGAGCATTACAGCTGACAATCCCAAGTCACACCCCTGAGGTCTGTCAGTCTCTACAGGGTGCGACATTATAGTTGGAAACCCTAACACCCTGGGCACTTGTTGGTATTTTCACTCCAAATGTTCAACATGGGCTTTTTGTGACCCCACCTCAGGAACAGTGGCACTATCAGTTTGTTAGCTAAAAGGTGATTTTGCACAGCAGCTGTGCCATTTGGCGTCACGGGTGCGAAAACACATTTCGGGCAGGATGTGAAAAATGACAGTTGTACTGTTCATGAGGAGGTGTAAAAAAATTGGCAATGTTGAGAATCTGGAGTGAAACTATGAAAAATTGGTGAAGTCATGAGCATGCGTAGAGAGTGTGCACCGCATGCCCATAACGCAATTATCTGGGGGATTTTGTTAACCACATTTTCAGCACAGGCATTTTGGGATCTCCGCTCATGAACAGTGGCATGTGATTTTGTTAATCTGTCCCAAATGTTGGTTTCCCACATCGAGTGAGCCACTGTGCACCAGATGTGCGAAAACACATTTGGGCAGGATGTGAAAGATGACAGCTATACTGTTCATAAGGAGGTGTGAAAAAATGGCAATGTTGAAAATCTGGAGTGAAAATATAAAAAATTGTTGAAGCTATGAGTGTGCATGGAAACTGTGCAATGCACGCTCGTAACAGTAACTTTTGGGAATTTTTTCACCAAATTTGCAACATAGACGTTTTGGGATACCACCTCATGAACAGTCACACTGTTGTTTCATTAATCAGTCCTGAAAGGTGATTCTGCGCAGTGACTGCGAAATGACCTTTCGGGACCGAATAACAAGATGACAGTGCATGTGTTCATGAGGTGGGGTCCCAAGAACCCCATGTTGAAAATTTGGAGCCAAAATTCAAAAAAATAGCTGAGATATCCCATTAAGTTGAAACCCCCACATTGATGCCATTATACAGGTTACCAGCATTTCTTCATTTTGCAGTTGGGCTTTGAAGAGTCCAGACGTGTTCCCGCTCCACCGAACATCACAGTGCCAGACCTCCAGAGGTAAGTATGGGGGGTGTGTGGGGAGGTTCCCGCTCCACCGAACATCACAGTGCCAGACCTCCAGAGGTAAGTATGGGGGTGTGGGGGTGGGGAGGTGGGTGTGCAGAGGGTGGGGGCAGGTTGGGGGGGTGCCGCGGAAAAGTCGAGGGACAGTTTTCTTTTTTTCAGGTACAGAAAAACACACCGAACATTACAGGACCATTTTCTTTCTTTACAGGTGAAATAAAACAAATGTTGGGCACACTGGTGTCAGCTCCAAGTGCGCCCCATGACTTTCGGGGGGATGTTAGCCACACTGGGGTGGGCTCCCAGTATGCCACACAATGGGCATGGGGGGGAGGGGGACATGCCGACAAGGTCGGCTTTGTGTGAGAGGCAGCACACTGGGGTGGGCTCCCAGTGTGCCACACAATGTGGGGGACATGCCGACACAGGGATTGCACCCCTGATGTCGGCTTTCTTTGGGGATTGTGTGGTGGCGGCTCCTTCCGCTGCCATGTTCACTGAAATGTTTCACCAGGAAAGGCATGTACAGGAGGCGTGTCATCTGTGCCGCTGCATGACGAGCTTGTCTCAGATTGCAGCGGCACATTTCTTTCAAGTTAGTGGCACTTTACATAATTCTTGTGTGAGCGTTAGCATGCTGGCTAACTGGAGAATAAGGGACACATCTACTAAAGCATGCCCTGCATTCACCAACACTGACACACCTCTGCATCCCTCCACCCCCGGAGTCTCACCAATACCCACTGTATTAGGGGACTGGAGGGAATGCATAGTGAAACCACCCCTGCCAGGAGAGGGACAATGCATCTAACAGACACATACATACACAGACAATGATGGCAGATAAAAGGTCTACCGACCCATTCAGTCTACCTAGAGTGTGCAATATGCTATGCAGGGCTTGGTAAGTGCCAGAGGGTAAAAGTAAAGCTTGGAAAGGTGCATAGGAGGTTGTGCAAGTAATTCTGGGGCATGGCCCTTCTTAATATTATCGAAGACTGAGACCACCTCAATAGTTCGGAGGCAGCACATCATGCCTCGATGTACACAACCCAGGTTCAGAAGTAAACACGAGTCACCATGTCAAGAGGCAGGCCAGGCTAAGACATCTGCTGTGTGGCAGTGTGCCTCAGCTGTGGAGGGTCAACAGTGAGCTCTGGCACCATAGTGACCTCTGTGGGTGGGAACGGTAGCTTGTTCTTGCTGCAGGGGATGTGCTGTGCATGTGTCAAGTCGCAAGAAGGCTGTGCTCAGGTCAGGTAGGTGGGAGAGGCTTAAAATTGGGAGAAAACCCCACATCTGTCTAAATGTCAGTCTAAGACTTCTGGATGCCCCTGTGTCCTAGTGGCTGCCACACTGGATCCTAGTCCACAAAGTGTACAGCCTCGGGGAGAGACAGCCTTGCCCTGAGTCTCAGCTATAGTGGTAACCAGAGGGTCACCAGGAGCTGAAGGGAACTGGTGCAAACAGGCCTGAACAAGGTATATCCTATGGATCAGGGTTTATCCCTGACAAGATTTGGGTAGCAAGTTCACTTAAGGGCCTTGGCTCACTGAACTTGTACCTATAATATCCTATAAGTTGTCTTTGGCCAGGGAGATAAAATAAAAAACTATAGAAAAAAATATTTAAGACCTGACTGTCTGATGTGATGATCTGCCAGTGGGATTGGAACAGGAAGATCCTGACCCCAACCCTAACCTTCAGTGGTGGGGTAGAGAGGAAGTCAGCAGGAGGGGAAAGGGTGGTAGGAGCACCACACTGTGCCTTACCTTTGGGGGGCCTTAAAGTTGTCACCCAAGGACTGCTATCTCTGGAAGGCCATGGTGGGGGATATCAAGTCCACACTCCAGGAGCAGGAGCCCCTATGAAATGAGCTGTCACCTCTACTGTGAGGGGGCTGGAGTCCAAGAGCCTTAAGGGAATGAAGAGTTATCTTGGATAACCACAAGTCCCAAAGGTCATTTCCACATCGTGGCCACAATTCAGAGTCATGGAAGCCAGTTAAGCACTGACAGCACATCAGTGGCAAAGCCATCATCATACAGCCAGGAGTACTGACCAAGGCAGACAAAAGAATGAATGTAAGTAAAGCAAATGCTGACTGTCACTTTGAAAATTGTACTATAAAAGTCCACCAACAGTATCACCAACAGCTCCACCCACTAGTGAAGAACCCTGGTGGTCCAAAGTGCTGAGAAGCATCGTGTGTGAGACTGATGAAGCTTAGTACCTGTCCACATATATGGAGCCAATTAAAGCACGATGCAGCTTGTTTGAATAACATTTGTTTTTGTCCTGTTTTAGAGCACCCAGTCCACAAAGAGAAAGTGAAGTGTGTGCACATAGGGCTGGTGACAGACTGATGTTAACAGTGAGTCCATAGAGAACTTCTGTAGTGTGAGAGGTCGTACTGATGAAGGCAGATACCAGTGGCTATGGCACAAGCGGAAGCATCAGAGGCATCAAAAGCACACTGCAATAAATGCTTGTTAGTCTCCAAGTCAAGGGTGAAACATTGCTTAGCTTCCACCTTGGAGGTGCTATCAAGCTTGCTATTCACAATGGTAAACATATTTTCACAGGCTGTTCTAATATTTAATCATATATGACTGGAAGTTAGCAATATTAAGGCTAATGAAGCAAAGGCAAAAGTCAGTTTGCCCATGGTATGTAACTTCCTGAATTCCTTGTCAGGGGACCTAGTACTCGTGTGACAAGGTGCTTTTGAATATTATGAGCTGCCATAATGAAAACTGAGTACATTTCAGGCTGGGTGGTATAATAAGACTTTGTGGACGAACAGGATATTGTTCATCTGCCTTCTGAAGGACAGTCAGCAGAGTGCTGTGCATATACCAACTCAGTATGGTAGCATCCTCCAGTATAGACAGTAAGAATGAGCACAGATTCTATGCTCCATATTCCCAAACAACCTTCCCCCCTTTACCTACATCTGTGTCCCATTCACATGTATGCATGTGACATGGTCCTCTATGCCTCTGGATCCTCTGACTGACCCCATGGCCCAGTCCCAACCAGATTTCATCAATGTGTAGTACTGGTTCTGGGCTAACTGGCTGTCCCTCAGTGCCAAGAAAATGGTGTCCATGATATTTGGCACTAGGCAGAGATCAGCTAGGTTTGCCCCCACCCCCCACCCCCAAACACCTCCTTCAATGCCCCTGATGGTGCTGGGTTCAAGGATTTTTCCTCCTTTAAATATCTCAGTCTCTGGTTGGATCATCTCCTTGATTTCTCAGTTCTTATGGATGCCGTCCATCAGAAACTGCACCCCAAATTAGATGTGCTCTACAGGAATAAAGTGAGTATCCCACTTCCTGCCCGTAGAGAGATCATTTGAAGATGATACTCCCTTTCATGGACTATGGTGACATTGTTTATAGTGCTGTTCCCAAATCCATCCTTGCCAGACAGGACCCCCTCTTCCACTCCTTCTGCTGCTTTACCCTCAACTGCCCCCAACAACCCATCACTGCTTCCGGTACTCCTCCCGCTCCCTTCCTTAATACCAGGCACCTTGCTCACTATACTACCTTCATCTCCAAAGTCTGGCTTGGGAACCTTCCCCCTTACCTTAACCCCTTCCTCAATACCCCCCCAACCTCCTACTCCCTTTGCAGTTCTGGCCCATGCACTCTAGCACCCCCTCTTGTAAATTCCTCTGCTGACCAAGTTTTCTCCTTCTTCTTCCCTGAACTATGGGGCTCTCTTCCCCCAACCATTTGTACTGCTCCTTCATCCCATTCACTCAGATCTCTTCCCCATGAATTCACTACTCTCTCTCCTGCAGCTGTCTCTGATCTAGTGCAGAACTGAGCCTCCTTCAAATCCCAACTGTCCACCACTGCCCCTGCTACTGCATTAAAACAAATGTCCCCTCCCCCCCAAAAAAGGTTCCCACATCCCACTACTCTTTCCTGCTGAACTGAACAGTGCTTTGGTCACCCTTTCAAACTGCTGCCATCTACATTTTAAAGGGACACTGTCCACCTTTTATTTACTTTTTTAGTCATATTTAGAAACACAGATGCTCCCCCTGCAGCAATGTATAATACAATCCAGAATACAGTGCAGCAATGGATGCCTTTCAATGATAGCCATTTTTATCTGTTTTATTAAAAACTGTAACCCCTCAGTCTGTTCATATTTGCAGCTGCGCAGTGCCAAAGCACGCTCACAGTTCTAAAATGGTGCCGAAGTGCCAGTGAAGCTTGTCCACGGACAAGTTTGGTCCACTGTAACCATGTTCAACTGAACACTGCTTGTGATATAGAAAGCAGCTGAGTTTCAGCACGAGTATTTAATTTTTATCTTCATATTCCTAACTTGTGTAATCGTAGTCTAAAAGTTGAAGTCGTGATACCAGGCATGCGCAGGTGATGTACCTGCCCGTGTCATGGCTCAACTTTCAGACCAAGATTTACACTAGTTAGGGTGCTTGTTTTTAAAAATGAAATACTTTGCTGAGCTCAGCTTGCTTTCTTCTATAACAAGCAATGTTCAGCTGATCTCAGTTGCAACAGACTGAACTTGTCCATGGACGAGTCTACTGGCGCTTTGGCACCATTTAAAACTGTGAGCGTGCTTCGGCATCAGGCAGTCACAAATACGAGCTGACTGACAGGATCAGAGTTTTAATAAAATGGATAAAAGTGGCTATTAATTTGAGGCATCCATTGCTGCACTGTATTCTGGTTCATATTACAAACTGCTGCAGGGGGTGCAGGTGCGTTTCCGAATATTACCAAAAAAAACAATAAGTACAAGACACACAGTGTCTCTTTAATGCCTCTCTTAGCAGTGCACTGTTCATATGCCAGCTGTGCTGCAATTTTCAGTTATATTGCTTGCTACTCTTCAGATGTGCTGCCTAGTTCAACATATTCATTTTGGTTGCTTGTTAAAGAGCACCTTTAATGCCTTTTTTTTAAATTGTCCCCATAAACACTGTAGGCGCCTTACCTATTGCAAAGCCCACTGGCACCAAAAGTACAGTTTTAATCTTGCTAGATTTTGGAATGAAAGGGATCGTAATTTGGCACCGGAGAGCCGAGCTGCTGATCCCTTCCGCTTCCTAGTCTGCAGCATCATCCCCGTGCTACTCTGCTTTGTGACGTCTTTATGTGGCCAGCATGGGGATGCACTCCATTGATTACTATGGGCTGAATGTTACATCTATTATTTAATACTTCATGGCTCCGACTCGGATAAAACCAGCCCACCGTTTAACTAACAAGGCTCTTGTTAGTTGAATGGTGGGCTTGTTTTATCCAAATCAGAACTCTAAAGTATTAAAAAATAGATGCAAAAATCAGCCCCATAGTAATCAATGGAGCACGTCCCCTTGCTCATCCCATGAAACGTCATTATAGGTGCTAGTGTGGGGGCGGCACTGAAAACTAGGAAGCAGAAGGGATCTGCGGGTCTCATCTTCACAGAGGCAAATTACAATCCCTTCCACTGTGAAATCGGGGCATATTAAAATTACACATTTGGCTGAAATGGTCTTCAGGGCAGGTAAGGCTGCTCTCCAGTTTTTGTAATGAGCACCAAGAAAGGTGCTCTTTAACTTGTAACAGGCTTAGTTGGATGGATCATTATTCGGTCTATCAATCAACAATTTCACATAAGAAGGCAGAATTCCTGCCCAGGGAAATTGTTGCTGCGCGGAATCAACTAGCTCAGCTTTTCTGGACCGTGGACAGACTGTGCAGTCCACTCTGTCTTCAGTCTGTAAAATACTTTTTCACAAGAGCGGTGTGAGGAGATTGCTCGATTCTTCATGGATAAGGTTGCCATGATCAGATCCAATATCCACTTGACCCTTTCTCAAGGGAGCAGCAGTGGTTGGCAGGAGATGTCAGACATCCAGTTTGTGTGGTGCGACATCAGCTGCCCCACAATCAGCGATATTGTGATGGTTATCCAGTCATTACGTCCTACCAACTGTAGTTTGGATCTGGGCCCCACGCGCCTGCTGGTTGGTTGCGTGGATGTTATCGGCCCGGTCCTTGCTGAGATAGTCTGGCTGTCCTTGAAGAGGGGGATCTTTTCAGATCCCCTTAAGGAGGCTGTGGTTCGGCCCCTTCTTAAGAAGTCCACCTTGGACCCCAACTGTCTAGCAAATGACAGGCCTTTCTGGGTAAGGTTATTGAGAAGGTGGTGGCATTACAGCTGGAGGACCATTTGACCAGCCACAATGTTTATGATTCTCTCCAGTCCAGTTTTAGGAAGAGACATAGTACCGAGACAGCCCTTGTTTGGGTACTAAATGACCACCTGATAGCGACAGATCAAAAGACTCATTCCATCTTGGTTCTTCTTGATCTCTCTGCAGCATTTGACACTGTGGACCATGGTGTGTTGTTGGATTGCCTGCGGTTCATCTGTGGACTCTCGGGATCTGTCCTCAGATGGTTTTGATCTTTCCTCACGGGTAGGACTCAGAGAGTGGTGTCTGTTTTTTTTTTTCCTCAGCCCTATTCTCTCTATCCTGTGGGGTACCGCAGGGATCCATTTTGGCACCCATGTTGTTTGTAGTGTATATGCTGCCATTGGGAGCGATTATTAGATGGTATGGCTTTAGTTTTCACTGCTATGCAGATGATACTCAGCTATACATGTCTTTTGTTCCTGATCAGGATGATGCTGTCTCGGTGCTAAACAGCTTTCTAGCCGAAATCCAGGCCTGGATGAATGTGAGCTGGCTGCGGCTGAATCCTAAAAAAACTGAGGTGTTGGTGGTGGAGCCAGGTCATAGTGAGGCGGGTGTGTTGGCAGGTTCTCCTTCGGGTCTATGGCTCGGAGGTGTCCAACTAGCTACCTCAGATTGGGTGTGGAACCTGGGCGTTGTGTTTGATGACTGTCTGACCCTAAAGTCGCAGGTGTCAACAGTTGTTAAAACCTCTTTTTACCATCTGAGGAATATCGCCCGGGTTAAACACCTGGGTCCTCCTGATGATCTTCCAACGTTGGTTCACGCTTTCGTTACCTCCCACCTTGACTACTGCAATGCCCTTTACCTAGGGCTACCGGGGGTTGATATCTGCCGCCTGCAGCTGGTGCAGAACGTGGTAGCCAGGCTATTGACTGGTACCTCTAGAACCAGTCATATAACGCCTGTGCTCCGCAGACTGCACTGGCTGCCGATACAGTGGTGGATTACCTTCAAGGTTGCGTTATTAACCTATAAGGCCCTACATGACCAGGGACCAGGTTACCTGAAAGATCTCCTTTGCCCCTACTGTCCCCTCCATCCTCTCCGATCCACCAATAAGGGATTGCCAAGGATTGCCAGAGATTCCCAGGGTTCGTTTACAAACATCTGGGGCAAGGGCATTTAGTTTTGTGGCCCCGACCCTGTGGAATTCTCTACCTCATCGGGTACGAGACTGCCTGACCATCCAGAGTTTTAAGACTGCCTTAAAGACACATCTTTTTGGTCTGGTATTTGCTGACCATTGAAGCTGCTACTGTAACGTATGCGTTTTATTCCCTTTGAGATAATCATTTTATATGTTTTTATTGTACAGGTGCCTTGGTTTGGAAAGGCGCCTTTTATAAATAAAGATGATTTGATTTAATTAATTTGTGTAAGCAACTTTTGTAACTTAATGCTGTATGCTCCCCATTTCCCCTTCCCATTTCCCCTTCCCCTTAGGATTCATATGGAAAAAGCAATTACAGAACAGTATGTCTTTTATAATAAATGTTTAGGTAGCTGGGAAGGAGGAAGGGCGGGAAGAGAGGAGAAGAACTTCCAAAAATTTATATAGATTCTTCTTAATTGAGACCTCCTCCTCAGAGGAAAACTGGAGGTTTTCAGCATGAGACAATAACACCTGAAAAGCGACATGATCAAGAGGAGGCATGGGGATATAACCCAGTGTCTTTACTATCCAAGGAAATAGTGGAATAAGGGTCAAACGCATGAAAGAAAGGAGCCTTATCATCCTCTTCCTCATCCCCTTTCTCTTTATCCAGCAAGTCTGGATTATTTTCATTCCCTTCCTCCCCTTTATGTGGTGGTCTGCAGAAGAACTATGTTCTTGGGCACAAGCAACTGTGAAAGAGGCACAGGGACAAAAGGTCCAATAGGCCCAGACAGCACTGACAGGAGCAATCATAGGCCACATCAATAAGAAATAATGGCAGCAGCAGGGTATGCTTTAGTTTCTGGAACAATACAGAGAACTGAGTCAAAAGTGTGGTATTAGCATTGATGGTGCCTGTGACTGCAGCACTGTTAGGTTAAACCTGATCTGTCACAGTAACCTAACCTGCGGAACCTGTCTGGGACCAGAGCTGGAGCCTGCATCCAACCCTGTGTCTCCACAGCAGTCAAGTCAGTAATGAAGGCTGTAAAACAGCCACAGACTTAGTCTCATAATGGGTCAATGGACACAGAGAACTGGAAGGAGAGGAACTGTGGTGATGCTTTACTGAAGAAGACTTCTTTGTCTTTTGCTTCAATGAATGGCGCTTCTCTCTGGAAACTGAGTGTGTCATCAAATGGTGAGCAGCACAATTGGGCTCTGAGAAAGCTGGGTCCGTAAAAAGGAAGGAAATGTCTTCAAAGATTAACCTTAGCTTAAGTGTTTTCTGGAAATTAACAGGTTCAACACTGGGAATACCTGGCTGCTTTCCCACATTCAAAGGCAGTTTTGAGTCATGAAGAAAGGCTTGCAGATCATGAAGTCCCTTTTGGAGAGCAGTCAGCACATCAATGTTGTCAGTTCCAGAGGAACAGAGCACAGTATTATCCATGTACAGCTCGTAGCCCCCTAAAGTGATCCTGTAGGTGTGCCCCCACTCTGCAAAGGAGGTGCCTGTCATTAAGGACTAAGCTCAGAGTGAGGTTTCACTGGTTTTGCAGGACCACAGTTCGGCTACAGGCAGCCAGTCCCCTTGAAAAACAAAACCAAGCAAAATTAGCATCACTCAAGGAGAGTAAAATCAGGATAATAAGTACAGGAATAAGTCACCTGTCCTCAGCTACTTTTTGGAAACAGGAACCACTACTGCCCTCATATCTAGCAAGTGCTGAAGCATCAGAAAGCCTCACTCTACAGTGGGTTGTATAAAAGAGGTATGAGAAGGAAAGGAAAAAAGGTTTCTTGATGAGATGTAGAGATTTATGTGTTGTATCCCTGATAAGCTCTCATGAATACACCGTGAAATGGGCCTGTAATCCACTAAGACAACAAGCCTTCAAGAAGGACAGATAAACCTGGATGTTTTAGTCAGTCAACCACGCCATCGACTACTCTGCTCGCTGGGCAACTACCTGAGAAGTGGATATTAGAGCTGCATCCTTAAAAATACCTGGTGTGGCACTCCTTATGGAGATTGGGCCCACTGGGACCAGAAGGAGAAGTTATGGGTTTCTGAGTCATTTGGAAGGATTTCATTAATTTGCAGCTGCCATTCTGCCATGACTGAGGAGCCAGCCAGGGTGCAGCACAATACTGCAGCATATTGCAGTAGAGTTACTACAGTAAACAGGGCAATTTCAATGGCGGTTAATCCCTTCTGTCATGCAGTAACTCAGGGCACTGTACTGCATCCTAGTCGGATCACCTGTATGATGTGCCACTGAGGCAATATCATCCTGCTTTTGACTGTAAAAAGTCCTTTTAAGAGCAGCAGTAGTTCTCCAGTCCACAGGATCCCCTTGGGAGTTAGAACATCTGCCTAGGATTTTATTTTTTGCTTAACAAGAGCAAAAACTGACTGATCTCATTGTCAGCAGTCTCCCATTTCTTGGACCATCCTTTAGCGAAATACAGCTGGTTTTACGACTGTGCCAGTGACAAGAGCCTCTTACCTGGAGCATTCCAGTAATTTAACACCGTACTACTAAGATGCTCATGAGAGGGAGAGGCCAAAGAACTTTGTAGAGGAGTGTACACTTCCTTCTTTTATTTTCAAAGTCACAGGAACATGATGGATTATATGAGAAAGCTTCCTAAGATGAGTGACTGGGACCACTAGGCTCTAACTTGTCCACCTAGTCACCTTTCTCAGACTCAGATTCCTCATCAGGTTGAGGTTCAAAGTAGGCTGTATAGTCTGAAGGACAGGTATAATTATTAGAACTATCCTTGTCCTACCTACATATTCTGATTTATCGCATACTGCCAAAAGAACTGAAGTAGGGAAACCTCCTGAACAGCTGGTCTCCTGGCTCTCTGAAGTATTAAACAAGTGAAAAGACAGGGTGCTTCTAATCCTTTTCGCAACATACAACAAGGAGCACACCCAGTGTCTGAACCCTGCTACAGAGAAGTGTTGAACAATTCTGTCCTATCACCTACTTAGAAGAAAGCAAATTACTTTGTTCCACAGAACCAGTGTAACAAGGCCTACAAGTAAGGCAAACAAGATGCAGGGGTGTATCGGAAGGAATACTGACAGCAGGAAAAAGGAAGCACTACTACTTCTATTTAGATCACTGATGAGGCCACACCTGGAATACTATGTTCGGTTCTGGAGTCCTCACTGAAGAAAGGAGAGGCTGGCTATGATGCAACTCAGGGTGACCAAGATGATTCAGGGCCAACAAGGCAGATCTTCTGAAGATCGTCTCAAGACACTGAAAATGTACTTGCTAAAGATCAGGTGGGGGTGGGGTGGTGGTATGATAAAGACCTTCAAGTTCTTGAATGGGGTAAATTGCAGGGAACTATTTAACACGAGTATAGTCTCAAGAACCCAGGTTCACGAGTGTAAACTAGCAGGCAGAAGGTTTAAGATTGATGTGAAGAAGTTCATTTCACGGAAAAGATGGTGAAGCCGTGGAACAGTCTGCCAGAGGAGGTTGTGGGTGCCAAGACCATAAATGGTTTCAAGCATGGTTGGGACAGAGTGAAGGGTTTGGTGGCTGCTCAGGTTGGTAGCAGTAGAGAGGGAAGCGGGGCGGGTGGGGTGCACCAGGAGGGATAAAACCAAGCATGGACAATAGGTCCCTGGGCAGACAGATAACTCTGGGCAGACCAGATGGACCTGTGGTCTTTTTTTGCCATCATTATTTATGTTTCTATGTAATATTGCACAGCACTTCAGGTCAGCACTCACTCCACTTCCCATGCGAATAATGCACTACTGCAATAGATTAGGTGCCTCGCAGCAGTAATTTGTTAATCCACAGCAGTGAGTAAATAGTGAGTAGATGACTAAACAGAAGAAGACTCGGACACGGACACTAGAGTACCTTCTGACCTAACATTTCACCCCTGCCACTAGGGGCCTTGTCAGAAGTCCTGGTATTTGTCTGTCTGGCTTACAGAAAGCAAAAGCAAATGTCAAGGTACAAACTCCCATCTCCATACAGCCTAGAAAAAAATCACTTGGGTGTTGGGGGCACTGGACAATGCATTTTTCAGATAACTGATTTTATATCTGATTGGAGTCTACTGATTATTAACAGATCAAGGGAGGGGACATTGCCCAGAAAACAGACACTAACCCCTGTGCTTAGTAGCCCTGCTGTTTGCTTAGCCCAAGAGTGAGGGTAAGGATAAAAAAAAAAAGCCCAGAAAGGCTAGTAAAACACACGTTCTAGCCTCCAAAAGTAAGGTGCTGACATGAACCACTGAAACCAACCCTATAACAGCCGCTCTAAGCTCTGACCACTCATGTGCCAATATTGGGCTGCATACTCGTTAAATGGCAAAAGTTACGGTCCCCAAGGCTAAGAAAAATACAGTTCTGTTCTCCTGCAACAGTAGATCTTCAAGAGAATCTCTTTCGTCAAGCCATATCTATGGAACTATAAGCTGCCAGGTGCTAAGACCACATGGAAACTTTTGCAAGCAGTGCACTAAGGGCCACCCATAATGATGTCAGATGTCAGCTCTCCCATAGAAACGTGGGTGGCCCCTTCCCTCCTCAGTTTCCCACTGTAGATCATGCTCAGAGGTCCTCCCTGTAGGGAACCAGGAGAGTACCTAGGGCTCTGCCGATCAGGTGAGGCAGAGAACAGCAGATAGACCCTCATGGAGAAGGAGACAGCACTCATCAGAGTCTCAGGATCCAACAGGGGGGAGGAGGGTGGGACAGCTTGGCTTGATGAAAGAGATTCTCTCAAAGATCTACTGTTATGGTGAATACGTAACTGTTCTATCTTCTTCGAGGATATCTCTTTCATCAAGTTACACCTACGGAACGAGTACCAAGCAGTAGTGACCATAAACAGTCTGGGTGACTCGAACCTACAGGCCTAAGAAAGTAGGCCTTCAAGCACAGCTAGGCCAAAGCTGGCCCTTTTTCAAGAGGCAAGGTCCAGACTGCACTGTTTAGTGAAGGTGTGAACAGTACTCTAGGTGGCAGCTGCACAGACTTCAGCAGGAGATATATTTTTGAAACATGCAACAGATGTGGCCATAAGCCTAGTGGAATGACCACGGACAACCCAAGGAAGTTCCTTACCGTACTTCCTACAACAAAAAGCAATACAGTTTGCCAACCACTTGGACAGGCACTGTTTGGAAACTGAAGCACCCTCTTTCCCAGCAGCGAATGTAAAGAAAAGTCGTGAGGACTTTCTGCAGTCCTATGTGTGGTGTATACAGGACCTGAGCATTCTATGTACATCTAGAGTATGGAGCAATGCTTCCCCTGGATTGGCATGCTGAGGAAAATAAACTGGTAGGTGGAGGGTTTGATTTAAAGTAAAGTCAGGCACCATCTCTGGTAAAAACTTTGGATTAGTATGTAAAGATACCCTGTCTTTGTGGAAAATCAAGTATGGAGGCTCACACATTAGAGCCTGTAGCTCTGAAATCCTACAACCATAAGTAATGGCAACCAAAAATAATGCTTTCCATGAAAGAAAGCATAAGCTACAAGCCGCAGCTGGCTCAAAAGGAGCCAAAGTAATCTTTTCCAACACAAAATCAGGTCCCAAGCTGGGACTAGATTACAGATAGGAAGCTTCAGGTGCAGAATACCTCTTATAAACGTATGAGCCATCTCCCGCTGGGCAACTGTAAAACTCTCAATAGACACAATGGAAAGCTGAAATGGCAGCCAAGTACACTTTGATGGAAGAATACTGTAGGCCTGCATCTGACAAGGACATCAGATACTCTAGAACCTGATTTATTGGACAGGTAGAGGGATCTAGGTGATGAGAAGTGACCCACAAAGCAAACCGCTGCCACTTCATAGAATATGTGGTCCTGTTAGAAAGCTTTCTGGCAGCCACCAAGACATCATCCCCCTTTTGGGAAATTCCAAATCTAGCAGTGGCTATGTATTCAGGAGCCATGCATGGAGGTGAAGTGATCTGAGATCTGAATGGACCAGCGTTCTCTGCTCCAGTGACAGAAGTTCCTGGCATAAGGGTAGTGGTACTGGTGGTTCCACTGCCAATTACTGCAGTAAGAGGAACCAGATCTGTCAAGGCCACAGGGGAGCTATCAGGATTAGAGCTGCCTCCTCCTTCAGAAGTTTGAGTAACACCCTCTGAATTAGGGCATGGGGTCATAATGTTGCCGACAAGAACAGTGCGGCAAGAAATGCCACAAGCCACACAGCATGCGCTGAAATAAGGTGGAAAAAAACAGACCATAACAAAACGCATGACCCCATTGGAAATTAATGGGACTTTTTTTTTTTGTAGGACTTTGCAACCCACACCCCCAATGTGGGGGGATTCCCCCATACTGCCTGAACTTTAAATAACAAACTCCAAGGGGGTGTGGACTTCGGGGATGGGGCGAAACTCGTGGAGGGGGAAAAATTTACTTAAAAAAAACAAAACTGCAACACCGGGAGACCAGGGGGGAACCGAACCATGGTCCCAGGTCTTCAACCCTGCCGTGTGCTGGTGAGTTAGCTACTCCATCACGGAAGCGGCTCAATCAGGCACCACACACACACACACACACACACACACACACACAGCAACTTGATCCCTTAGTAGTAAGAGCACAGAGCAAAAGGGGTAATGGTAATTCTCTATCACTATTATACCCATCGTTCTCAATGCTTTAGCACTTTACACAGTGCAGTTATTGCCATGCTGTTCATGTAGCGTGGTATTGATCTGGTACCCTGAATTAGAGGGAAGGGATGCAAGGCATGCAGGACCCTCCTCTTCCAAGAGAGGGACAATGCATCTCATCAGAAAACTCCAGGACCTGGAACGAGCAAGCAGAAAAATGAAGGTTACTCACCTGTAACTGTAGTTCTAGGAGTGGTATATGGTGCACATCCACATTTTGACAGTCTTCCTTTCCCTTTAAGTTCTGCCAGAATGTCTTTAGGCTAAGCTCCTCCCACCCACTCAGGTGGTATCCTTCTTGGCTCCACCCCATGACATCAGATCCTTTACGCTGGAAGCAGGGATCCATGTGCTACTTGCCAGGGGAGGTCGAGTGGATATGCACCATAAACTACTCCTAGAACTACAGTTACAGGTGAGTAACCCTCATTTCTAGAGACACTGATATGCTATACCAGCCACACTTTGGCAGACTCCTAGTAGTTCTCCAGGAGGAGGGGGCAAGGTGCACACTCCTACTTAGGAAAAAGGGAGTGGAGAACCAAGGCCTCAAAACCAACATTCTGGCCTTACTCAAGGTCAATGCGGTAGTGGGAGATGAAGGCGTGTGCTGACTTCCAGGTAGCAGCTCTGCAGATCTCCTGGATAGGAACGTCCCTGGAAGCAGCCCGTGAAGCAGTGATATGTCTGATGGAAGCAGTCCATAGCTGAATGTGAGGTTTCGTATCAGCCAACCTATAGCAGAGGAAGAAGCAGGATACAAAACACCAGCCAAGCATCTGCCTAGCTGCTGGTCTGTCAGGTGTGGCTTCATCATAGGACACAAAAGAGCTGGTGATCCCTTCCCAGAGTTCCAACTGCATGCTCAATGCAATAAGTGAGCGTTCACCACAGGACCAATGCACACAGCCTGGGATCGCCTCTGATAGTGAAGTAGTGAAATACACTGGAAGAATGATCACCTGGAGGAGGTGACTCTGAAGCAACCCTCAGAAGAAACTATGGGTGGGGCAGAGGAAAACCTTGTCCCCATGGATAACCAAGCAAGGAGACTCCCATGGAGTGTGCCTGGAGCTCACTGATCCTTCTGGCAGAGATAGCAGCCACCAAGAAGGTGGTCTTCCATGACAGGTGGACAACAGACACTTGCATGGTTCAAATGGCTTGCCTAGGAGCAATGCCAGTACCAGCGACATGTACCAAAATGGTAGAGGTCCACGTACCGGTGGGGACAGGTAGCATGGACCTGTAAAGAGGCATCCGACCACCTATTCCTGCATCACCAGTGGCATACCAGCCCCCACTTGGAATGCCAAGATGGCTGCTAGGTACACCTTTAGGGTGTCGACCTCAGGCCCAACCAAGAGAGGGATCACAGGTAGTCCAGGATGCTAGCCATGGGGCAGGACAGGAGGTCTAGCTCCCTGCTCTGATGCCAAATGGAAAGTGCTTCCACTTGAGGGCAAAGCACTGCTGAGTCAACTCCTTCTGAGAGGCCTCTACAACATGGAGGACCTCACTAGTGAGACCCAAAGCCTGTACCTCTAGCTGCTCAGGAACCAGGCTGTCAGGAGCAGGGACTGAAGGTCTGGGTGCAAGACCTTCACCTGATGACAAGGGAGCAGGTCTGGGTGCAAGTACAAGCACCATGGAGGGCTTCTGCTGAGGCTGAGGAGATCTGGGCACCAGAATCAGTGCGGCCAGTCCAGGGCCACAAGGATCATCCGCATCTTGACCCTCTGCACCCTGTTCAACACCTTGTGGAGCAGGGGAAGAGAGGGAAGGCATACAGGAGGCCCTGGGTCCAGGGCCTCATGAAGGCATTCTCCAACAGTGTACACCACTGTGTGGAGCAGGCTCAGAACAGCCTCAGCTGTGCGTTCTCCCAGGAGGCAAATCGGTAAACCAGGGGAGCGCCCCACTGGGACAGCAGGTGATTAACCATCTCCTGGAGGACAGACCATTTGAGAGACATCTCACCCACTTGGCCAAGGGTGTCTGCTACCTGGTTAGAGACACCGGCCACAAGAATCACCAGGAGCTCGGCATCCAGGCTGCATATGGGGGTTCAGATGTAGAGGGCACTGTGACAGGAAGGTCCTGCCACTCTTGAGGACCGACTTTTTCTTAAATCTGTTGCAACAGTTCTTCTATTTCTTAGCCTAATTTATCCTTTACAATTTCTAGTCCATAAGGTTGGCCACCTATGGGTGCCCCTCTCCCCTTTCTTGACTATGCTACAGTGTCCTATTTAATTTTCCTTTTCCCTCTCAGGTCCTCGTACAGGGAGGTTATTGAGGAGACCTCTGAGCTGATGTAAAACAATAGGCTGTGTTCCTCATTGATGAATTTAGTATGTAATAGCACTATGTCATAAAATACCTTGATGCATATACCTTCTAAATCCCGCACTAGGAGGCCTCAGTTGATCAAATATTTGCCTACGCTTTTCTCAAGCTATTACTAATTCCTGCATCTCTACTTTACAACTCCTGCACCTGTTTATACCATACTGCAAGACAAATGTTTTTATTGTAAGATCTAGATGCTGTACCTACTGTCTGTAACCAAGAACTGTTGTGCAATCTGTCTGTAAATATGAAATTGTTGTACTTATTGTTTTTCTGGATAACTTCTATGTACTCCTCTGTACTCGGGTCGCACCTGGAAACGAGCCTCGGCTCAGTGTGCTTTTCCTGGTCACCAAATTTTAAATAAATAAAAAAATTATGTGTATGAAACCTGTAAATGTTGAAAATACCACAGCACTAGGTGTTTTTGATAAAGGTAAACAGTTACTAGGGGACTGTATTATAAAAATTAAGTTACCAGGGTAGAAATATCAGAAAACCTCTGCTGTGTTATTTAAATGCATGTAAATTACACATAGTTTGAGAGGCCCTTTGGCACCATGTATTTCTACTTTAAGCTGAACCAGCCTAAAATTTCATGGTGCTTTGCATTATGGGGGTATGTGTGATGTTGTGTTTCTTTGAAACTTGGCTTAATTGCCAACGCCCTTTGGGTCATGCTTGCTTCAGTACTTCTGTACTGAAGATCTTTGTCTTTAGCTTGTTTATGGGTTTTTCCTTTTTGAGCTCCCCATCCCTCAAACACACTAGACCAACATAGGAAATGAAATAATTTTCACTAAAGAGATAGATCAGTGGGTTAGTAGGTGCTAACCAAGTGCAGAGGAAGGACATGCATATTCTATTGCTGCAGACTGATTTACTGAAGAAGGGATATGCCGTGTTTTAAATAAACATCACATAGAGACTGTATGTTGAACCTGAAGTTCTGCGTCTGGTCCATTTGTTATCCCACAACCCCTCCACAGGCTTGGTGTCAGAAATGGGATAACTTTGGATATCACCAAGATATCCCAAGTGGACCAATGTTCCAGGAGTTGCCAGAGGAGAACCCAGAGAACAAAGTCTGTGGAGTTCTGACCAGAACAATGGCCCGGTAAACTGAGAGAGAAGCTCCTGCCTGGACTGGACCTGGAAGCTCGGAGGAAGGCCAAGCCAGAAGATGAGGAAGAGATGCAAGGGGACGAGGAAGAATCGAAGGAACTACCTCCTCTTGAAGATGCTCCACCTGAAGACTTAGGGGAGTTGTTGAAATGGCTCTGCATAAAATGGGTGCAGATGGATAGAGACATTGAGTGGAGAAGGCAAGATGCCAAATGGGTGGATACCATGAGGGTCTTGCATGCCATCGATGCAGGACAAACTAAAAGAACCAGTAGCCCAAAAGACATTAAACTGTTCGAACTATTGGACAGTGATGACACTGAAGTCTACCTCACAACGTTTGAGAGGAATGCTCGAACATGTGCATGGACAAGGGAGCAATGGGTTGTTCAACAGGCACCACACCTGACAGGCAGTGCCCAGCTGGTTTATAGCCATGTGGACTCCTGACAGGCAGAGGAATATGACCATGTGAAGCAGGAGATCCTCAGGCACTATGACATAAACACTGAAACCTATTGCCAGAGGTTTAGGTTTCTTAAAATGCAGTCATTGGATAAACCCCCACCCCCGAGAGACTTCTGCTCATCTCAAGGAGCTCTGCTACAAATGGCTGCAGCCAGATAACAAGAGCATGGACCAGCTTCTGCAGGCAGTAATTACTGAACAGTTTATTAAAGTTTTAGCCCAGGATGTACAGCTTTGGGTTCAGAAGCATAAGCCTGATTCCGCTGATAAAACCATCATATTGGAGGAAGACTTGCTGGCAGCTTGACCATCCAGACCCAGAGGGTTCCAAGGAACATCAGCAGCTACAACCACCAGCAATCCAGTAAGGAACCCTTTTACTTATAAACTGTCAAATCCAGCCCAGTGAAACAACACTGGAGAGCGGGGGATGGGGGATTCCAGTATCAGAGATTGTATGTCATGGGTGCCAAAATAAGGGACATTATGTAAGCAACTGTCCTAATACTGTATAAGGAAAGAGAGAGCTCACCTAGCCTTAGCAAACTTAGGTCACTTTATGGCTACTGTGTAGACTGGATCACAGCAGATGATGGGACTGACTGATTCAGGGAGCTGCCAGACTCTTGTGAAAGCAATCTGGTGACTTAGAATAATAAAGGACCGGATACAGCGGTCATCTTTGTGCTTGGTGATACCCATTGCTACCCTATAGCCACCATACAAATAACTGTTCAAGAAAAGACATATAAGGTAGAAGTGGGGTTGGTACCTTGCCTACCCATGCCAGTTGTTATTGGGCATGACCACCCAGACTTTGCTTCATTTATACATTGTTAGGCTGCCCAAGATTCTGCTGCAGTTGCCGTAACCACCAGAGCTCAAGTGAAATAGAGACATTAGCCATCTGTATTCCCATGTGATGATAATGTTTTTCAGGATCCTGGCAAGGACCGTAAAACTAAGGCCGAGAAGAGGAAGCTAAAGAAGGACTGGATTGATAACCCATCCTGGTGTACAGCCAGACTTGGGACACACTTTTAAATGTGATATGCAGCATGTGCAAAAAGCAGACCCTTCACTTAACCCTTTTTTTCCACAGGTGGGAAAGGGAGTGGAAAACTTTGCCCCTCAGTTTGTTGTAAAACAAGGAATACTGTACAGAGAATGTACTAACCCCAGAACTGGAGAGGCGGTAGATCAACTAATGGTTCCAGAAAAATTCCACTTCCAAATCATGTACCTTGAATAGGATATTACCCAGGTTTTATTGGCCCTCTATCCATGAGAGCATAGCCGAGTATTGTAAAGCATGTGCTGAGTGTCAGAAAGTAGCTCAGGCAGGAAAAAAGGACAGAGTACCATTACAACCCATCCCCATAATGACTAGTCACTTTGACAGGATAGCCATGATGTAGTGGCCCCCCTGGAAAAGAGCGCCAAGGGTAACAGATCTGTTCTGGTCATATGTGATTATGCTATCTGCTACCTAGAAGCTATGCCCATGAGAACTGTCACTGCCCCAAGGATAACAGAGGAGCTAGCAAAGGTGTTTAGCCGCATGGGAATCCCCCAGGAAATACTGATCAGGGGAGTAATTTGCTAAAACAATTGTACCGTCTGCTGGGCGTAGTAACGGTGTGTACTTCCCCATACCACTTGCAGACTGACGGCCTCGTAGAGAGTTTTAATTAGACATTAAAGAGAATGCTGAGGAAGTATGTAAAAGAGGGTAGAGATTGGGATAGGTACCTCCCCCAGTTACTCTTCACTTACAGAGAAATTCCTCAAGCATCGACTGGTTTCTCTCCTTTCTCATTACTGTATGGGAGGAACCCAAGGGGGGGCCACAGGATGTGGTTATAGAACACTGGGAAGAAGGTGGGACATCTTAATGTCATAGAGTACATGACTTAGTTATGCAAACGCCTGGTGAGGTATATCAACTTAGCACACCAGAGTTTAGAGCTGAAGCAAGACTTGCAGAAAGAAAGATACGACAAGGGCTTGAAGACTAAAACATTTCAGTCAGGGGAAAAAGTGTTGTTACCCCTTCCCACCACAGAGAACAAACTACTCATGAAATGGCAGTGCCCCTTCACCATTTTGAGGCGAACAGGAGCAGTGAATTATGAGCTTAGTGTAACCCCCTTGTTACCCGGGGTTACTAGAATCCCAGTAAGACCTAGTGGTAGGCAGGGAAGGCAGCTTGTGAAACTCCAGTTAAATGGGTTTCACACTGTCTCACTCTGTTCTCAGTCTCAGCTGAGATTGAGGGATGACATCACCAATAGAACTTTCGCAGCTGCATAAGCCACATTGGAATCTACAGCAGAGGGAGTTAGATAGAACGTTGGGAGTTTTCAAAGGGTAGTGTTCAGTTCCAGTTTGCCTTCAGTAAGAAGGAGTCAGTGTCCAGTTTGTCTTCAGTAAGTGAAGGTGTGCTCAAGTGGTGGAGACCGCTGTTCGGGTCTCAGTGCCCCCTCCCTCTGGGGGGGGGATGTAAAGATCCCCATGTAGATTCCTGGGGCAATCCCCTTAATTCTGCCAAGAGGAAGGAAAGCTGCCGGTTCAGTTCAGCCTTTGGTTTGGAAAGTTGGAAGATTTGTGATTTGCCTGTGGGGCACCTGCAACTAAAGGGTGAGTGTCTGCTCTGACAAAAAGGGCAAAATGTTTTCTTCACCCTGGGACATGTGTGGAAATCTAGGAATTGAGCTACATTTTGGGAAGCCTATAGGACTAGGCCAAACAAGTGGAGTAGTGTCAAATGCTAGAGTGCTGTGTGATTCAAGTATGTATAGAGGAGGTCATGGATCATCTACCCTTTAATCTACATTCAGAAGTTTCAGTTTTCCCAGGAAATGGCGGGTATGGGCTGTGGGAGCTGGAGGTGGGCAAACCCCCCATCTTTAGTAACCAGGTCCACCTCTACCGATTTCTGCTGTGGTTGCTACTTTGCCTCATGCACTTGGCCAGTGATGGGGGAAGTACCCAGACGTGAGGTTGCAAAAGGGAAAATCTCTCTAGGAGTCGCAGACTCTAAGTGGTGTGGGGAGCCACAACAAGTGTAAAGAAGAATTCTCTTTGTGAGATGGGGAGTCATAACAAGTAAGGAAGAAATCTCCCTAGGAGTCGCAGACTCTAAGTGGTGTGGGGAGCCACGACAGGATAATTGCTTCATTCTTCCAATGGACCGTGAATCAAGTGGCCGGAGGAGGAGCCAGGCCAGTCGGGCTATGTACCCAAAGCGCGAGCAAGTCCGGGCTGTGTGCCTGGTGGGTCCAGAGCCTGAAAACAGTATAACTGGTTCATTTTTCCAATGGACCGTGTTGTAGTCTCTAATCAGTATTACCAGGAAATGTAGCCCCATGGGGGACCGTCTATGCTTTGTTTTGTTCAGCTAGTATGTGAATAAAAGCCACACTGAAGAATCCCATTCCTGGTACTGGACATTACAGTTATTGCTTCCTGTGTTTGGATTTACTTGGGTGCCCCTGTGCAGAGTAGCCAAACCTAGGTCCCCCTGTGCCGAGTAACCTCATCCTCCCTGAACCCAGGTCCCCACCAGGTACTGCTGTCAGCTTCAACAGCATGCCACCTGTCATTTTGGTAAACAGGCAGGGATGAGGGGTTACAAAAATGGAGCCACCGCTTTGGATTTTGTTCTGGGAGGAAGGTGCTTGGGCAAGGGGGCTAGCGTTTTGGATATCTGGCAGTGGGTAGCCCAAAAAGCTGAAGCAATTTCCGTAGTGTGTGTTGCTGTGTGCTCTGAATCTTGTGCTGATGTTTAAAATTGCCAACTGTTTACCAAGGAGCTGTAAAGCCAAAGAGTGTGCCCTTGTCCTGCATCAAAGTAGTTTACAGCGTTTTGCTCGCTTTTAAAATGTGAACTGTTGTGGAAGAAAAGTGTGGAAGACTAGGGTAGCACAGGAAATTGTGCCCTGGACATTTGAAATGCTTTTAAAATGAACTGTTGTGAAGAAAAGTGTGGAAGACTAGGGGTAGCAACAGGAAAATTGTGCCCTGGACGTTTGAAATGTTTTTAAAATGAACTGTTGTGAAGGAAAGTGAGGAAGACAATGGGTAGCAAAAGGAAAATTATGCCCTGGACGTTGGAAATGCTTTCTGAGTGAAGTGAGAGACTGCAGAGTAAATGGCTATGTTAAATGGCTGAAAATGGCTCCGCCGGGAGTCAGTTGGAAAAGAAAAAAAGCTGCATTCTGCAGTTTAAATTTGCCTGCTCGACGATCGCTGTGAGGAGAAGAGCCCTCACGAGGAAGAAGAGGCTTATTTGCATGGCGTCGTGTGGTTGGTCAGGCTGCAATCAGTCCTGCCCCTCAGCCAACTCTACAGAGACTGCCCCAGCATTCGAGAGGGAGTGAGAGTGGAATGCGTGTCCTGGCAGTGGAGGAGTGTCCCGGAGTGTTCAAAGCGTTGTAAACTGTTCAAAAATAGACTTTTTAGTTTAAAATCGGGCTCAACCCGCTAATCGATCGTCAGAATTGCAAGTTTGGTGTTTAAAACGACGATCGCTAGGACTGCCCGCCCGATTGTATACTGAGGCCTTCAAGAACTGGCTGCAGGCCGTTTTTCCTCATCGCAGCAAGCTGCTACTGATAACAGTAAGTAAACATCCAAGAAACTGCTCAAACAGTGATTTTCAGCCTATGCCATATAAATATGTGTGCAGCAGTGTAGTCGCTTTGCAAGTAACGACTGTGTAAAGTCCTGCCAGCAAGTGCAAGTCTGTTAAGCCATTGACTGTGTGCATAGTAATGAATTCAGCCTCAGTTTAAAGTTTGATGCCAGAGAGAGACTGTGGGTTGTAGCAAAGTGCAGCACTAGAAATACAGGCAATCCTGTGCTAAAAAACCTGAAGCTTTAAGGGACTGTGAATAAAATGAATGTTACCAGCTTGTAAAAAGTCCATGGAAAATCCTGTAAATGTGTTTAAAGCCAGATCAGAGCAAGTTGTGCAGTTTGAGCAAAAGTTATCAGTAGCTTGTGTAAATCGGGTGCGCAGTGGCTTGACCCAGATTCTGAATGTTGATGCACAGGAGTGCTGCCATCGCCATTACAGGGTGGGGTAGTAAAGTAAACACAGAAGCAGAGGAGCCATTTGACAGTTAAAGAGTGTGTTCAATCGTACTATCTCACTACCAACAGCTCCTGTGACTGCCCAGCTTAACCTTGTTTCTCCACTTCCTTTCTGCTCTACTGTCCCCCCACCCCACCCCACTGGATTCTACTCTCACATCTTGGTATACCCGATGCTGCACTTTTCACCCTCTTGCCACCCTTCCTACATTCCTTCTCCCCCCCCCAACCTCTTCCCTCTCCCTATGACTCTGGCACTTCTTATCTGTTGTCTATTTTCTCTGACAAATGCAGCTAGCTGCCTTGTTACAATGCTACCCTTAAACTGTATTAATCTGTACTCTGTTTGCAATGTCCACATTGTTGTAATGCCTGTCTTGATGTTCCCCATAATTTGTATTTCTCTGACATGGAACCTTTGTAAAAGAGCCATGGCTCAAAGATATTTGTAATCCTAGACTTGATAAATAAATAAAAAAAAAATCAATAAAGTGGGACTTTCAGTTACAGTGAACTTTTGAATTGATGACATCGACAGGCTAGGCAACGCACAGTACATCTCCACCCTTGACCTTACTAAGGGATATTGGCAAATCCCCTTGTCACCTGATTCACAAGATAAAACTGTATTTAGCACCTCAATTGGGTTATACCAGTTTGTCACAATGTCATTCGGATTACATGGGGCCCTACCCACTTTTCAGCATTTTATGAACCACATACTAAGACCACAGGCTGAGTACTGTGCGGCTTATTTGGATGATGAGGTCATATTCAGTCCAGACTGGGAAACCCATGTTAGACACTTGTCCTAGGCATTGCAAGCAATAGAGAAGGCAGGAGTGACCATTAACCCTGCTGTGTACCCTAGCAAAGACCAAGACGAGATACCTAGGGTTCATTTTAGGCAACAGATAAGTGAAGCCCGAGAAAGGAGAACAATGGTGCAGGAAGAGGAGTTGATATCAAGATCATCGGAGTCGGGCAGAAACGGAGCAAGAAAGGAATCGTGAACACAAAAGAAAAATATTGGGGGTTGGGGGGATGCAGGGGACCAAAAACAGGAAGACAGACAGCTCGCTGGCCCGGTGGCGCTGAGGGTTGAGGTGCGGGCGCCACCGCGCCACACCGGCGACCGGGTTGAGGCGGACTTGAGCCGGGGGGGAGGCGGGGAAGGAAGGACTAGGCGTCCACGACAGCTCTCCTTCCTTCGAGAGTTGATGAGGATACATGCACCACTGCAAGCCACCAACAGCGCGCGCGAGTTGACAGGGGAGAAGCCGGCAGATGTCTGCATGTAAGTGCGCTGACGTCATTGCATGTCCGGCTCTCCAGGGGGTGTATACTATACAAAAATAGGGACTCCACCTCTATGAAGCCCTCCCCGGGGGTTCCTCTCAGGTCGCCGATCCCAACCAGTTACTAGGACTGTGGGCTGATATGATGCCAGCTCCGCGGCCCCCCATCCTCTGGGGGGGGGTAGTGGAGACGATCGGGCCGATGAGGGACCTCAGGGGCCGTGACCATGGTGGATATTTGACGAGAGTATCCCTAAAAAAAAAAAAAAAGGAAGACACAGCTCAGGCAGTAAAACTTGGAAGGTCATGTTGACAAATGCACGCAGCCTGGGAAATAAAGTCCCAGACATGGAGACCTTAATAACTGAAGGAGACCTGGACATAGCAGCAATAACTGAAACCTGGTACACAGCTAATCATGCGTGGGAAACAAATGTACCAAGATATGTTCTATTCAGGAGGGATAGGGAGGGCAAAAAGGGAGGTGGAGTAGCCCTGTATGGCAGAAAGGGTATAATGGCAACACAGGTACAGGGTAGGCAGGGGGAGGCCGAGGCACAGTGGGTCACCTTTCAACCTGGAAATGGCACAGCAATATGCACAGGGGTGATATACAGGCCTCCAGGACAGGGAGAGGAACTGGACAGGGAGCTAGTGGAGGAAATACATGAGATAGCAATGAAGGTGAAATTCTACTGATGGGGAATTTCAATATGCCAGACGTGGACTGGAACACCAGTGTAGCTGCTTCAGCCGGAAGCAGAGGAATCCTTGATTCTCTCCAGGGGGCGGACTCAGACAGCTTGTGCTTGATCCCACCAGAGACAAGGCAATTCTAGATCTAGTAATGACACACAGGGATCAAATCACAGATGTCCAGGTAGAAGGGCAACTGGGATCCAGCAATCACAACACTGTGTGGTTCAGCATAGGGACAGAGACTCACTCAAGTCATATTAGGACAAGGGTTTGGGATTTCAAAAATGCTGACCTCACTGAAATGGGGAAGGGCATCAAAAGAGCCCTGGAGAGAATGGGAGGAGGCGGAGGAGTGGAAAAACAGTGGAAGTGTCTAAAGGAAGCCTTATTGGAAGTAACAAACCAATGCATCAGATTGGTATCCAAAGGCAAGAAAAGGAGAAAGCCACTGTGGTTCTCAAGAGAGGTGGTGGAGGTGGTGGTAAAGGTCAGGGCAAAAAGGAAAGGGTTCAGGAAATGTAAGGAGACCTAAAGGGAGGAGGACAGGAAGGAGTACCTAGAGTGTCTAACGGAGGTGGGAAAGGCAGTAAGGAGAGCAAAGGCATTGACTTAGGAAGGTTTAGCACAGTCAGTTAAGAAAGGGGACAATACATTCTGCAGGTACATCAGTGAAATGAGGAAACACAAGGGAGGGGATTGCAAAGCTCAAGGGAGGGGAATGCAAGGAGGGTGACATGGAAAAGGCAACAAAATACTGAATAAATATTTTTGTTCAGTATTCACAGAAGAAGGGGAGGGGCAGTACATGAAAAATCCAAAACCAGGCACCACAGAGTACTGTGAAAAACTTTCTTCTTTATTTGAATAGTGTTCCATGCACAGTAGCAGCTGCCCTACACACCGGAGACACCTCTACCGGTTTCGCACATCACGTGCATCCTCAGGAGGATGCCACAGCAGTTGCCAAGGGGGTGAAGAGGTGAACAATAGTCCATTTACAGGGGACAGAGTCCTGCAGGAGCTCACTAAATTAAATGTGGATAAAGGAATGGGACCAGATGGCATACACCCAAGGATATTAAGAGAACTGTGAAGGGAGATAGAAGAATCTCTGGCAGTCATGTTCACCAAGTCATTCAACACAGGGGTGGTACCAGAGGATTGGAAGAGGACACATATTGTCCCTCTACACAAATCTGGCAGCAGGGAGGAGGTGGAGAACTATAGGTTGGTCAGCCTCACTTCAGTAGTGGGGAAGTTAATGGAGATATTGTTTAAAGAAAGGATAGTGAGACGTCTAGAAGCCATCGGAGCCCAGGACCACAGGCAACACAGATTCATAGCAGTTAAGTCATGTCAGACAAATCTGATTGATTTCTTCGACTGGGTGACAAAGGAAGTAAATCAGGCTGGGGCAGTGGACATCATTTACCTTGATTTCAGCAAAGCCTTTGACACCGTCCCACATAGGAGGCTGATAAACAAGCTGGGTAGGCTGGGCATGGGGGACATGGTGGTAAACTGGGTTAGAAACTGGCTAACAGACAGGAGGCAGAGGGTGGTGGTAAATGGGAGTACAGTCTGGGGAGAGGGGGTGACCAGTGCGGTGCCTCAGGGATTGGTCCTGGGGCCAGTCCTGTTTAATGTCTTTATTAGCAACATTTGCAGAAGGGCTGGAAGGAAAGGTTTGCCCATTTGCAGATGACACCAAGATCTGTAACAGAGTGGATACCCCAAAGAGGGTGGAAAAATTGAGGAGGGACCTGGGGAAGCTTGAGAAATGGTCTGAGGACTGGCAACTGAAGTTTAATTCAAAAAAGTGCAAAATTATGTATCTGGGACACAGAAACCCTGGGGAAAGCTACAGGATGGGGGGAGGGGAGTTGCTGACAGTCACAAAGGAGGAAAGGGACCTGGGGGGTTATTATTTCAGATGACCTGAAAAGTCAAACCAGAGTGCTAAGGCAGCTAGGAGGGCCAGTTGCATGCTGGGGTGCATCGGCAGGGGTATCATCAGCAGAAGGAGGGAGGTAGTGATGCCAATATATGAAACTATAGTTAGGCCTCACATGGGAGTACTGTGTACAGTTCTGGAGGCCGCACCTTGAAAAGGACATTGACAGGCTGAAGACGGTCCAGAGAAGGACGACTAAGATGGTACAGAGCTTGCAACACAAGACTTGTGAGGAGAGAATAAGGGACCTCAATATTTACTCGCTGGAAGAGAGGAGGGAAAGGGGGGACATGATAGAAACATTCAAGTACCTCAAGGGTATAAACAAGGTGCATGGGGAAGACATTTTCCAATATAGGAGGAGGACAAGAACGAGGGGGCATGACATGAAATTGTAAGGAGGGAGGTTGAGAAGGAATGTGAGAAAATTCTTCGCAGAGAGGGTGGTGGATGCATGGAATGATCTGCCTCAGGAGGTGGTGGGAGTAAGCACTGTGAATGGATTCAAGCATGCTTGGGACAGGCATAGGGGAACCACAGAGGTATAGCAGTGGGTGAGTCTGAAGCAGTAATCCAGCACAAGGGCTTACGAGCAGACTAGATGGGCCAGGTGGTCTTTATCTGCCGAATATTTCGAGGTAGAGAAGGTTACAGCAGTAGCAAACAGCCCAATATCTACCACAAAAAAGCATATGATATCTTTCCTAGGCCTGGCTGGTTATTACCAGAGATTTATTCCTAATTTCTCAGCCATTGCCAGTCCTTTGACTGATCTCACTAAAAAGAGGTGCCCGAATAAAGTTCAGTGGACCCCTATTTGTGATGATGCTTTTCAGGAATATCAAGGCTATTTTATGTACAGCTCCTGTATTGAAAAGCCCTGACTCAACCAAGTGTTTGAGGTCCAGATCGATACATCAGAGAAAGGTACTGGCGCAGTCTTATCTCAGAAAATAGATGGGGAAGAACATCTGATCAGGTATATCAGCAGGAAGCTACATGAGAGGGAGAGAAGATATGCTATGCTACCATAAAGAAAGAGTACTTGTCTCTGAAGTGAGCTATTGAGTTTCTGAAATATTACTTGTGGGGGGCTGAATTTAAGGTTGTAACTGATCATAACCCCCATTTGCTGGTTGCACCAAATGACAGAAAAAAAATCCCAGTATAATGTGGTGGTACTTAGCTCTTCAGTCCTATCAATTTACTGTGTCCCACAGGGCAGGGACAAAACATGTAAATGCTGATTTCATGTCTAGATATGGTGCAGGAATTGATGTCAATGAAATATGACAGACTTTCCCTAAAAAGAGATAGTGCAGGGCAGGTACCATTAGTCTGTTGAGAAATGTGTTAACGCTTCAGGGTAAAGAATAATGATATCCACTATGTTTGTGATGGAATGTTCATCATTAATAGGGTCCCTGAGATGGAGCTTCTGAAGATGGATGGGTGGAAGCCCCATCCTTTCCTGGGACAGGAAGGTGGTAAGCAGTCTGAAATAACTGCTTCCCTCTGAAGGTGGGGGATATGTGACAGGGATATCCTGCCACTCTTGAGGACTGACCTTTTCTTAAATCTGTTTCAACAGTTCTATTTCTTAGCCTAATGTATCCTTTACAATTTCTAGTCCAAATGGTTGGCCACCCCCCTTTCTTAACTATGCTATAGTGTTCTCTTTAATTCTCCTTTTCCCGCTCAGGTCCTTGTACAGGGAGGTTACTGTGGTGACACCTCTGAGCTGATGTACAATAACAGGCTGTGTTCCTCATTGCTGGATTTAGTATGCAATAGCACTATGTCATAAAATACCTTGATGTGTATGCATTATGTGTATGAAACCTGTAAATGTTGAAAATACCACAGCACTAGGTGTTTTTGATAAAGGTAAAAAGTTACTAGGGGACTGTATTATAAAAATTAAGTTACTGGGGTAGATATATCAGAAAACCCCCATTGTGTTATTTAAATGCATGTAAATTACAGCTTGTTTGACAGGCCCTTTGGCACCATGCATTCCTGCTTTAGGCTGAACCAGCCTAAAATGTCATGGTGATTTGCATACACATCCCATGATGCTTTGTATGATGGGGGTATGTGTGATGTGTTTCTTTGAAACTTGGATTTATTGCCAATGCCCTTTGGGGTAACCCTTGCTTCAGTGCTTTTGCACTGAGGTTCTTTGTCTTTAGCTTATTTGGGGGTTTTTCTTTTTTCAGCTCCCCATCACTCAAACACAAAAGATCAGCACAGGGTATTTATTTATTTAGTTTTTGTTGTCTGTGTAAGTGCACTAGACAAGTTCTGCCTATTTTCAGGCACGACCCACAGGAGGGGGATACAGATGAATGTCAACTGACCTTAAACCAGATTAAGCTGTTGGTGGAACTTTTTTAGTGAATGGGGAAAATTTGGCCAGGGCACCAGGGAAATTCCCCTTCTCTCCAGTACGGGGATCCTCTTGGCTAGTCGGCTATGGCCAGTCTGCCTGAGACTCTGGTGGAAATGGAGGTGAGTCAGACTGCTGAGAGAAACCCTACTCCTGTAGAGCTTACACAGGAGCCAGAAGATGTTGCTTTGAATCTGGAAATACAATCAAATTTGGATTCTACAATTTTAGAGGAATCTGAGAACATTTCAGTAAGTTCATTGCACACTGAGACTGACAAAGTGCGGCCTAGTATTTTTGTGCTGTGGCAGGATGAGATAATAACCCAGAATGCAGTCCTATACTTCTCTTCACTCTACACTTATTCTGTTTTCTTTTCTGACTATCCTTATATTTCATGACAGGGTGGCCAACCTGTCATTTTACTTATATTGTGCTATCCCTTCAAATTTAAAACAAATATCTTCTTTAGGAGTCAAATATCATTTGCCTTGCATTTCATTCCCCAGGAGTTTTGTTCCCTCTACAGAAATGTAGTTTTAATGTTAAAAAGTAAAGCTTGTAGAGGTAGCACTGTTGTGTTTGCAATCTCTCGCTATTTAAAGATGTGCGAACGATCTTACAGACGAGTGGAAGATGTGCGCACAATTGCACATTCGTGAAGGACTGTGTATTCATTGGAGCCCCAGAAAGCTACAAATAAGCCGTAGAGCTCTGCAGAAATGGTCCGCTTACTAGAAATAGAGTGTAGATGCAAGCGCGGTCCTGAAGCTGTTGCACGGGGAGAGTCTGCTGTTGCTATGGTAGCAATCGCTTGCCCTGCAGCCACTTGCTAGTACAGAAGTGTGAGCAGCCCACTAAAAGACTTAAACAACACAATAATGTTAAAAGTGGAATATATATATATATGTACACACACACATATACAGGCTTTAAGTACAATCCTGTTGCTTGATGGAAATTGCTACAGTATTATGTATACAGAAGCAGTAAAAAGAGAAAACATCTTCTTTTTGCAAAATATGCTGACGACTGCTAGGAAAGCCATCAGGTTGAATTGTCAAAAAAGTGTAAACCATAGGAAATACAGTGCCAGCAGGGGATAAAGTGTACTAGACTGTGGAACCTGTTTAAATGAAGAAAGTAGACATGTTTGTATAGGAAATAAAACATTTTTAAACATGAAATATGACAGTAGTTATGAACAGTAATGGAACTTTCCTGCTTATCATGGTAAATAGATGGGGAAGCGTACCCCTAGTCTGTTTATCTTTGGGGAGGCTGGAGATTTCCTAGTTTCTGAAAGCAATTATAGATATTTGGATTTTGTTTTGTTTTTACCTGAAAATAGCCCTGGGTAATTTGGGGAGATCCTCCTATAGCAAGGCAGCCCAGCAAATGGCTGTTTTTATGGGAGAGATGTGGTGATGTCACAAATAAGGGAGGAGCTTAGAAAGCCTTTATGATACCCATATAAGTAATTAAGGCTACTGTCACTGAAAGACAATGTTTTGTTTATTATTCCTCTGTTATGAAGAAAGTGGGTGAAATGTGACATATTATTGAGGGACCCACAGCATGGTGCACCTTCTCCTGATGATAATATTAGGATAATAGTATAAATTAGTAGGTCACATGTTGATGAGGTCATCAGTACAAAGCTATAAAACCTTCCCACTAGAGGGCTTCAGGTTAGGGAGAGTTGGAGGCTGGTCAGTATCTCCTGACTAGCAAGGAGTGAGGAGGTGTGAGTGTTTAAACATCTAAATGCTGAAGTAAGGATATTGTATATACAGTGAAGAGAGAGAAGAAGTCAAGAAGAGGACTTGCCTAATTTATGAACTTTGTATTTTCATTGGCGTTAAGGATTTAACAACTCATTACTTTCTTTTCTGTAAATATCTGGACTTTAATATCATTTTGGACAAATAAAATGATCAATTCTGAAGTAAGCATTTTTTATGCACTATAAAGTTTGGCTGTTGACTGTTATTAGAACCCACACGTCCACATTGGTGTTAGAAGTGGGATTAAGTCTAACCTGGTGCATCGAGGTTGCCTGGAGGCTGTACCAGGGGGTCTTGTATTTACAGCACCCCTAACAGATGCAGGAGGATAAACAGCCTGAACCAAGTGCATTCCATCTCATGAGGTCTGTGAGACAGAAAACAGGAGAGCTTTTGTTGCCAGGATTAGACACTGGAACAAAACCAAAGATGAAGAAAGCTGAGGATGAAGAGGAAGTGACAGCTGCTGCATCTACAGAGAGACAGGTTCCTCTAGCAACTGATGACCCAAGTGAATTATTGAGATGGCTTTATATGCACCAAATGGATATGGAGAATCAACGGGAGGAAGACCGAAGACAAAGGGATGAGGACCGGAGGATCCAAGCAGAGGAATGAAGACGACAGGACCAGAAATGGAATGATACTCTACAGGCTATCCAGGAGATGACGCAAGGACAAGCAGAGAGAGCAGTACCAAGAGATATAAAACTGACTAAACTGATGGAGAGTGATGATATAGAGGCGTATCTCACAACATTCGAGAGAGTGGCTCAGACATGTAATTAGCCTCAAAATCAATGGGTAATTAGATTGGTACCCTACATGTCTAGGAGGGCCCAGCTAGTCTACAGCCAACTGAGTACAGCTGTTGCAACCAACTACACCAGGGTGAAGGCAGAGATCTTGAGAAGATATGATATTAATACAGAAACCTATCGACAGAGATTTCGCTCACAAAAGATGTTACATTATGATACTCCTAGAGAAACTTATGCTAGACTTAAGGACTTGTGCATGAAATGGTTACAACCAGCAACTAAGACCATTGATCAAATTGTGGAGCTCATTATTATTGAACAGTTTATTCAGGTTTTATCGCTTGACGTACAATTCTGGGTGAAAGAGCATAAGCCTGAAACTGCTGAGGAAACTATTAAATTAGCGGAGGATTATCTGGCAGCTAGAACTACTCAATCCAGAGGACATCCAGGTAATCCAGGAGAACCTGCAACACCGGTAAGACCTTTTTTTTATCCCAATAATCAGAATCAGAGACAGTCACAAAATACAAGAAAGGATAGAGGAGGTAGAATCCCTTACTCCGAACTGATATGCCATGGCTGCCTGGGTAAAGGACATATTGTTAGAAACTGCCCTAATAAAAGACAAGAATCAGCACATTTTGCATTAGCCAATATTGGGTATGTGGAGTCCGTAAGTATAAAGGATCACCAAACATTGGGATTAGTTGACTCCGGCAGCAGACAAACTTTGGTGAGATCTGATTTGGTCCCTGATGGCATAGTGACTCAGCAAGATACTACTGTTAAATGTATTCATGGGGATATACATCAGTATCAGACAACCAGTCTAGAACTGACTGTAGATAACATCATTTGTACAGTTCTAGTGGGGTTAGTACCCAGATTGCCAGTCCCCGTGATCACTGGACAAGATTTCCCAGCATTGATGAACAAACATTAGACTTTTGTGGACTCAGTAAATGTTGTAATTTGGTCTCAAGCAAAAGCCCAGTTAGACACTATTTTTCCTTTTGAAGAGGATTACTTTGAGAAAAATGGAAAATAAGAAAGTCCAGGAAAACCAAGAGAAAACAAAAGCAGGCACAGAAGGAACAACATCCAGAAGGAACTCTAAATCTAATTCCGGGACTGTCCTGTGATACTATTTATAACGAACAACTGTCTGATGACTCTCTAAAACCCTTATCTTTGCATGTTAATCAAATAAAGCAACCAGGACAATCTTAATTTTATCAGAAAAATTACATTTTGTATAGGACGTCTATTGATATGCAAAGTGGTTTAGAGGTAGAACAGTTAATGGTACCCTGCAAGTATAGAGAGCAAATCATGTGCCTAGCACATGCTATACCCATGGCAGGTCATGAGGGGAGAGATAAGACAGTTTAAAGCATCCTGTCTAGGTTCTGTTGGCCCGGGATACACCAAGATGTTGCTGTATATTGTAGAGCATGTGCCAAATGTCAGTTGGTAGCACAAGGAGGAAAAATAGATAAAGTACCTTTGCAGCCTATACCCTGTGTCACAACCCCATTTGATTGGGTAGCAATGGATGCAGAGGGGCCTCTCCTGAAAAGTTCTAAAGGGAATCAGTATATTTTAGTTATCTGTGATTATGCTATGAGATACCCTGAGGCTATCCCCATGAGGACAGCTACAGCTCCTCGAGTGACAGAAGAACTAGCCAAAGTCTTTAGTAGGATGGGGATTCCTAGAGAAATCTTAACAGATCATGGTAGTAATTGCACTTCGGTGATGTTACAGGAACTATATAGATTACTGGGGGTAGCAGCACTCAGAACCTCACCTTACCACCCACAGACAGATGGGTTAGTGGAGCGCTTTACTAAAACAATAAAGAAGATGCTCCAAAAGTATGTACATGAGGAGGGTAGAGACTGGGACAAACTTCTCCCCTACCTCTTGTTTGCTTATAGAGAGGTGCCCCAAGCAACTACTGGATTTTCACCATTCACTTTGTTATTTGGGCATAAGCCAAGAGGTCCATCGGATGTGGTCAAAAAGCATTGGGAAATTGGGAAAAGTGTAGGCTATACTAACATCGTTGACTATATAAAAGCTTTAAGGGAAAGGTTGGTAAAGTATGCGACTGTTGCCCATGAAAATGTAAAGAACAAACAGTTGGACCAAATAGAAAGATATGATGTGGGGCTTAAAAAATAAGCAATTTGAACCTGGAGACAAGGTTTTGTTGTTGTTTACTGCAACAGAGAACAAATTGCTAATGAGGTGGCAAGGACCATATAGTGTGATTCGCCAGACTGGTATGGTGGATTCTGAAATAGAAATGCCCGGACATCGACCACTGAAGTGTGTTTACCACACTAACCTATTGCGGAAATGGGTAGAGAAAGCTAAGCACGAGTTGGTTAGGTATATCCAAATGGAACAAAATCATTCTAAGCTAGGCATAGCCTATGAACATTTGGATCCCAATAGTGAAGAGGTACCTATACATGCAAACCCTGATCTATCACCAGTTCAATGTCAAAAGATTGATCATTTCTTAACATATTACCAAGACACTTTTACTAAAGCACCATGTTGAGCAAAGGGGTGGTGCATGAAATTAGGACTACTCAGACCAAACCTATACATCAGAAACCATATAAGCTGCCAGAAAATGTTAGGCAGGAGGTGACAGAGGAAGTGAAAAGAATGGAACAAGCGAAAGTAATTGTTCCATCTCACAGTCCCTGGTCTTCACCACTAGTAGTGGTGAACAAAAAGGAAGGTGGAATTAGGCTATGCCTAGACTTCCAATGTATTAATGCCATCTCTGACTTTGATGGCTACCCTATGCCTTGGATTGATGACCTGTTAAACCATATTGGATCTGCCCAGTACATCAGTACCTTGGATTTAATGAAGGTGTACTGGCAGATCCGATTGGCAGCCCAGGCCCAGGAATTAACAGCTTAATGCTCACCATTAGGACTGTACCAATTTACTACGATACCATTTGGCTTACATGGAGCCCCTGCTACCTTCCAAATATATATGGATCACGGTATTAAGACCCCATAAATCCTACAGTACTGCCTATTTGGATGATGTAGTAATCTATAGTCCAGATTGGGCAACCCATTTGATCCATCTAAGTGCAGCTGTCCAAAGCCTTAAAGATGCTGGACTGAACATTAATCCGGCCAAACGCGCCTTAGCAAAAACTGAAACATGCTATCTAGGGTTCATTACTGGTAATGGTGCCATAAGACCAGAAATCAGCAAGATCGAAGCTGTGGCTAGATATCCAGTCCCATGTACAAATAAACTTGTGCGATCATTTCTAGGCCTAGCCAGTTAATATCGCAGATTCATACCTGATTTTTTGGCAATTGCTACACCTTTGACAGACCTTACAAAAAAGTGTTATCCAACTAAAATCAAATGGACCCCTGATTGTGACATTGCTTTTAGGAAAATAAAAGTCACATTGTGTTCTGCCCCTTTATTACACAGTCCTGATTTTTCCCAGCTGTTTGAGGTTCAAAGAGACGCCTCTGACACAGGCATTGGTGCAGTACTAACACAACATGATAAAAAGGGTGAATATCCTGTCCTTTATTTATGTAGAAAGTTACATGAAAAGGAAAGGAAATATTCTACTGTCGAGAAAGAATGTTTGGCTGTGAAGTGGGCCAGAGAGGCTTTGAAATACTATCTTTGGGGTAATGAAGTCACAGTAGTTACCAACCACAACCCTCTGTGCTGGTTGAACCTTATGAAAGACAAAAATATGAGGATTATGAGGTGGTATTTGTCTTTGCAGCCATTTAAATTCTCAGTCTGACATAGAACAGGAACCCAGCATAAAAATGCTGACTTTTAGTCAAGGTTTGGTGCTGACCGAAATGTTGCATTGGGAGAGAATAATGACTCCATATGTGAAAAGAAATGATTGTTTTTAATCTGTTATAGGTATATAGCAATTATATTCACACCCCAGGGAAACTGACTGAATTGGAAGTAGAGGATGTTGACTGTATTATTTCTTATGTTATCCTTTCCAATTGTTATTAAGGGTCCCTGGGGAGAACTTCTAGTGAGGTTGGGTGGAAGTTCCAACCCTTCCTAAGGGTTAGGGTTAGGCAACGTTAAAATGTTGCCTTCTTGAATGGGGAGGAATGTGGCAGGATGAGATAATAACCCAGAATGCAGTCCTATACTTCTCTTCACTCTATACTTATTCTGTTTTCTTTTCTGACTATCCTTATATTTCATGACAGGGTGGCCAACCTGTCATTTTACTTATACTGTGCTATCCCTTTAAATTTAAAACAAATATCTTCTTTAGGAGTCAAATATCATTTGCCATGCATTTCATTCCCCGGGAGTTTTGTTCCTTCTACAGAAATGTAGCTTTAATGTTAGAAAGTAAAGCTTGTAGAGGTAGCACTGTTATGTTTGCAATCTCTCGCTATTTAAAGATGTGCGCACGATCTTACAGATGAGTGGAAGATATGTGCAGGATCGCTTTATTCATGAAAGGACTGTGTATTGATTGGAGCCCCAGAAAGCTACAAATAAGCCGTGGGCTCTGCAGAAATGGTCCACTTACTAGAAATAGAGTGTAGATGCAAGCGCGTCCTGAAGCTGTTACGAGAGAGTCTGGTTGTTGCTATGGTAGCAATCGCTTGCCCGCAGCCACTTGCTAGTACAGAAGTGTGAGCAGCTCATTAAAAGACTTAAACAGCACAATAATGTTAAAAGTGGAAAATATATATATATAGGCTTCAAGTACAATCCTGTTGCTTGATGGAAATTGCTATATATGTATACAGAAGCAGTAAAAACTGGAAACATCTTGTTTTTGCAAAATATGCCGACGGCTGCAAGGAAAGCTGTGGGGTTGCACTTTCAAAAGTGTAAACCATAGGAAATACAGTGCTAGCAGGGGATAAAGTGTACTAGACTGTGGAACCTGTTTAAATGAAGAAAGTAGACATGTTTGTAAAGGAAATAAAATGTTTTTAAACATGAAATATGACAGAAGTTATGAACAGTAACGGAACTCTCCTGCTTATCATGGTAAATAGATGGGGAAGTGCGCCCCTAGTCTGTTTATCTTTGGGAAGGCTGGAGATTTCCTAATTTCTGAAAGCAATTATAGATATTTGGATTTTGTTTTGTTTTTACCTGAAAATAGCCCTGGGTAATTTTGGGGAAATCCTCCTATAGGCCAGGCAGCCCAGCAAATGGCTGTTTTTATGGGAGAGATGTGGTGATGTCACAAATAAGGGAGGAGCTTAGAAAGCCCTTATGATACCCATATAACTAATTAAGGCTATTGTCACTGAAAGACAATGTTTCGTTTATTATTCCTCTGTTATGAAGAAAGTGGGTGACATGTGACATATTATTGAGGGACCCATAGCATGGTACACCTTCTCCGGATAATATTAAGATAATAGAATAAATTGGTAGGTCTCATATTGATGAGGTCATCAGTACAAAGCTATAAAACCTTCCCACTAGAGCGCTTCAGGTTCGGGAGAGTTGGAGGCTGGTCAGTATCTCCTGACTAGCAAGGAGTGAGGAGGTGTGAGTGTTTACACATCTAAATGCTGAAGTAAGGATATTGTATATACAGTGAAGAGAGAGAGGAAGTCAAGAAGAGGACTTGCCTAATTTATGAACTTTGTATTTTCATTGGTGTTAAGGATTTAACAACTCATTACTTTCTTTTCTGTAAATATCTGGACTTTTATATCATTTTGGACAAATAAAATGATCAATGCTGAAGTAAGCATTTTTTATGCACTATAAATTCTGGCTGTTGTCTGTTATTAGAACCCACACGTCCACATGTGCATCCAGTAGATGAGTTATCAGCAGAACAGATGCAGACATGGCTAGCTTTTATGCAATGTGAAAAGGAGAAACAAATAAAATGCTTGCAAGAGCTGGATGCTGCTCTTGCTACACTGGATCGTTCTAGAGTGACTGATCCTCCTGTCAGTAGTGGAGCAAATATGCAGTAGGAGATGACTCACCTCAAAAGTATTCCAGCTAAAGCACAGCAAGTAGACCATGTCAAAGCAGGAGGTGATCCGAGTGAGGTTTCGTCTGAGGCTGGCACTGAAAACAGTACTTCACCTGTGTGCCCACAGCCTCCCCGCTCAAACACCTCAGAATCTGCACAGCAAAAACAGCAACAGCGCTTGGGGCCTGGATCAGCAAAACGATCCCAGGCAAAATTATTGCATCCTTCTGCAGCATCCACAGTACAAGCTTCTACTTCAGAACAGACTTACTCCATTAAAGATCGGCAGCACTTCAGAGGCTGGGTGGGGGGGGGATATTATGGACAAACAGTTGCATATGATAAATTGGTCCCACAAATATGCATTGGAAGGGGCCGGATGGGCACAAGATTCCTCAGGGCAATGGTCCCTGATCCCAGGGATCCCTCCTTTCAGGACTTGATTCACAAATCAGCAGAACCAGTGGCCACCAATGATGCACTGAGTAAGAGCTCCATCACACCCCGGGGTAATACTTCTAACATTGAAAATTTAAATACTGAACAAAATGTAGATGTTGTTAAGACAAACTCTGAACAAACATTGGTACACGATGCTGTGTCTCTTGAAAACCCTGGTTTTAGAGAGAAGGTTGATAATGGGCAGGCAGATAGAGTAACCCCAGACCCCTTGTTTAAACCATCGGACCTATTTGTGACCAAGGGAGAGCCGGCCCCTAGGTGCAACGCAGTCAGGCTGTTGTACAAGGGGGGACTGCAAGAACCACCTAGGAGGGTATATATCGCCAGAACATTACTAAATAATTCTATGCATTATTTTTCCTCTGAGATATTTGCTTTGATTAGTTTGGGGAAAGGCAATCACGATGTCAGTTTTAAAAATATTTCCAACCTAGATCGTTTTTGGACTCAATACCATACTCTAAAGAATATCCCGGCCTGGATTCCATTCCTTGCTGTGCCACTAACCAAACCACTGGTTAAAATCATAACAGTTATGTTTAAAAATGAGGGGGGCCATGTGGAGGACATTTTATTCTCGTTGAGACAGTGTTGTGAGATTCTGGGTAAACCTACACCAACCCTGGACAGCGAGCAGATCTGGGATGGGGATGGTGAGTGAAAGTTAAACTACACTCCACAGACTCTGGGCCTATGCACCTCCCAAGCTCCTTATTCTTAGGAAGGGACTGGGGATCTATTTTTTACAATGGACAGCCATGGTCTTGCTTTAAGTGCAGATCACGAGCTCACCTTAGTTCTACGAGCAATACCCCACGCTGTAGTCATTGTTTGGGATTTCATCATGTATCTTCAGCCTGCTTAAATCTCTTTAAATGTAACTTGTGTGAGGACACGGGCCATGCGTATGGGCACTGCCCGTGGGCTTCACATAAACGAGAGGATTGCTCCTCACATGAAAGGCTTATTAATATTGTGCAACACTAACAAGCCCAAAGAGTAGCAAATCAGGACAAACAGCCTTCTTTTGAAAAGGGTACACAAAACCCCTTACAGCCTTCAGATCCTGCACAATCAGAACAGATGGAAGTATCTGACACCACTCAGGATCCCCCACCAAAGGTCCCTACAACTGAACTTCCCCCTTCTAAACAACAGCCCCCCCGGAGGTGGTAGGTTTGGAACAGAGAGACATGCCCCCCCCCCAGAGGACAAGGATGTAGTCTTTACGGTGGTAGACCCCAAAAAATGACCAAGGCAAGAGACAGCAGAGCCTCAGAAATCTAAACAGGCCACAGTTAAAACCAGTAACAATGCCCCATCTTGGAAAGCAGGGAATAAATATGCAGCACTCCCAGCAGAAAACACAGACAGGGATTCAGTGGATGAAGAATCTGACTCCTCTTCTATCACTTCCAACACAGACACAGAAGGAGGAGGAGGGGAAGGGTCAATAGCCAAAAGGACTAGGTAGCGCCGGGTCTCCAAGACTCCATAGCCTTTAAACGGAAAGCTCTACTATGACATGTCCTAATTCTAAATCCTGAGACCATCTGATGGCTCATTTAACTATTACAGTCAACGCCACTTAAACAGGACCCGCTTAAAGGGGACGATTCACAGGGCACTGATTTATATCCAATGTATGCTCATTCCCTTTAGTTGGGACCCTTAAGTCGCTTAATTGGGACGATTTGCTTCAGCTGTGCCTGATACGTTCTCAGTTTTGAAAACTGATTCTTGTTTGTTTGTTGCTTCACAATGGCATCCTCTAAAAGAGTAGACCTCCCTCTGGTGGACAAGATTAAGGTGCTGGAATGCCTTCAGCAACCAAACTCTTCCCTCGCAACGGCTGCTAAGCTGTTCGGCATTTCCAAGAGCCAGGCTGGGAGGATAAGTCAAAACCGGGACTCTTTAATGGCTGAATGGCAACAAAACAGTAACCCCACATGCAAATGAAAAAGGGAAGGCAAGGACAGTGAGGTTGAGGATGGCTTACTGACATGGTTTAATCGTGCCATCAGTAGAGGTGCCTGACTCATTGGTCCTGTGCTAAAGCAGAAGGCCGAAGAGATCGCCAGACATCTCGGTCATGACAACTTTGAAGCAACCGATGGCTGGCTTACGTGCCGGAAGAACTGGAACAGCACTGTGTGGAAGCATGAGCAGGGCAAACGGCTTGATGCTGACGTTCCTTCTACATCTGCGTGGGTCAAAAATGTGCTCTCTGGTCTGCTGGTCGACATCTTTAATGCAGATGAAACTGGGGTGTTTTACCGTGGGTACCCAGACCGTGGGCATACGCACAAAGCTACAGAGCTTATCGGAGGAAAGAAGGCAAAAGATCATGTCTCCCTCCTCTGCTGTGCGAACTTGGTTGGGACCGAAAAGAACAAGTGCCCCAGATGTCTACCTAAGGACCTTGCTTCTCTCCTGGTCATGCACCGTAACTCGGCAAATGCCTGGATGACTTCCAGTTTGTTCCATGAGTGGCTATCTGCATGGAACAACAAACTGAGAAGGCGCTGTAGGAGAGTGCTGCTTTTTGTTGACAACTGCAGTGCTCACCCTACCACATTTGTTGACAAGTTCAGCCAGATAAGGTTAATTTTCCTACCACCCAACACCATCAGTCTCATCCAACCAATGGACATGGGTGTGATTAGGAATTTTAAAGTTCATTACCGCTCCCTGCTCACAGCTCGCGTAGTCAGTGTCATTGACAGTGGCTCCTCTGCCTTGGCTACCGAGATTGCAAAAGCAGTAAATTTACTGGACACAATCTACATGATGGCCAAGGCATGGGCCACTGTCAAAGAATCTACGATTGCAAACTGCTTTACAAAAGCTGTTTTTTTCTATGGACATACTGTCTGACAGCCATAGCACGCTAGAGACAGGAGAAGACCCAGGAGCGGATGACCTACTAGCTGATGTGCCAATCCCTGATGGGATGTCCCACGATGAGTTTCCGGCCTTTGTGGGGGTCTATGATGAGGAAGTCACAGAAGGTGAGCTTTCTATGGATGACCTGTGCTCCTCATTACGTGATGGCAGCGAGTCCGCGCAGGTATCTACTGATGACAACGAGGACGATGCTCCTCCAGTCAATGTCACCAGTGAGGAAGCTGTATTACATGCCAACTCTCTTAGAGACTGGTACTTACAGAACAACAAAATGGATTATTGGGAGCACTCTTCGAGCTTGAAGCGATTGTTCATTGCCAGCTCGCATCAGAGAAGAAGCAAAGTAAAATTACGGATTACTTTGCCCCAACCGAGTAAATCGTTACTCTAAATACTGTACGAGTGAAGAGCCAGGAGACGGGAGAAACAATCAATCAGATAAGTTTTGAAATTACACTGCAAAGTATGGCCCTATAAATAAAGATGCCATTTAAATGCTAAAAGCACAACAAACACAAATTCCAATAAGAACTGTAATTCACTAATGTGTGTTGTTGTCTGCTTGTTTATATCTTCGTCTTTATTTTGTGTTATTTTGTGCTGGCGTTGTTAGCGGTTGTGCAGGACAGCAGATAAAATGAAAAATTACATGCTTCCTTTAATCATAACGGCCGCTTAAAGGGGATGTTTTGCCGGCTACAGAGGCGTCCCATTTAAGCAGTTTCAACTGTAGTACTATTAATATTAATTGTATTAAGAGTGAGAGAAAGCACTCTGGGGCTATGATGCATCTGAAGAGGCTACACAGTGATATAATTTGTGTACTAAACACTCATTTAAAAACAACAGGCCTCTAGAGCATGGACCCTGGGCCCAACCTTTTGGTCTACAGGCACAGATGCCTGTGACAGGGTAGGTATCTTATATTCTACTCCCCAGTTACATGTCTCAAAGTTGGTGGATATCCACTCTGGGAGGGCCCTCTTGTTGGATATTTCATGTGGTTCCAGTAGACTGTGTATTATAGTAGTATATGCCCCTCAGACTAAGGCACAGAGGGTCCTTTATTTAGAGAAGTGCAGCCCTTTCTGCACACATCTCGTCTGGTTGGGAGATTTTAACTGTGGGCTGACAAGGGTCTCCAAGCTGAGAAACTGTTTAGTAATACCATTTCACTGCAGAATATTTTGAATACTGCAGGCCTGATAGATGCCTATAGGAAAATACATTCCAAAGGAGGGCACACTTTTCATAAGGGCTCCCTCAAGACTCGTATAGACTTTATCTTTCTATCCCCTGCACTCATCATTCAGGATGTCTTCACTCACCCTTGTGAATTTTCAGACCATATGGCCTTTCAACTAAAAATGGTATGGGGATCAAGCCCACAGTGTAAAAAAAACTACTGGAGACTAAATGAGTCTGTTCTAGCTTCCCCCCACCCCAGAAAGCCTGGCGGAGGGAGTGGGCTGCTAGACTATTTGTGGTAGAATGCTACTTAGACGTCTTAGAATGGTGGGAGGACACAAAACAATCTTGGGGCAAATTTTTTCAACAAAGGGCACACTCTAGATCTACTGCTGACTATTTAACATACTTGCCGCTGCGGCATCAACAGTAGTGTCTAATTTCTCAACTAGAAGAGACAGGGCAAGATTTGAGTGCTCAGATTAAAAATACTGAAAGCCAAATGTCTGCAATGCAGTATGACAGGGTTAAAACACTGCAGCAAGAGCTCAGATTTGGCACTCAGATTACTAAAGGCTCCTTAGACCCCTATAAGGAATGTAGGCAAAGAACAGATGATAGAGTTATAACTGAATTACTATCGCCATCAGGCAACATAGTGAGCTCCCCACAGGAACGTTTGGGGGTGTTTGAAAACCTAGTAGAACAAACATTTGGACCCCCGAACCAGAGGTACAAGACATACTGAACTCTCTAGGCTTGCCCCAAGTCTCAGAGGCAAATGCACAGCAACTAGTCAATGAAGTATCCCTTGAAGAAGTGAAGGTAGCAATTTTGTAACTCTCTTGTAATACTGTCCCTGGATTAGATGGTTTCAGTTCAGCTTTCTATAAAACCTTTGCAGAGGACTTATCTCCTGCTTTGATGATTTTGTTTAATCATATCTTGAATTCTTCTCAATACTCTGCCTCCATGATGGGTGCAGTTCTGGTTTTAATTCACAAGAAAGGGCCACGTCAGGAGATTGGGAACTGGCGAACATTAAGCTTGTTAAATTCAGACCTTAAAATACTGAGTAAAATCCTATTAACTCAGCTATCTAGAGTAGCTCAGTATCTCATTAGTCCTTACCAAACTTGTGCGCTGGCACGATGCCAGCAACAAGAGTCTAACATGTTTCAATATAAGAAAAATAGCAGGACAAGAGGACACAGCATGAGACTGGAGGGAGGCCGATTAAGGGGTAATTTGAGGACGTTCTATTTCACAGAAAGGGTGGTGGATGCATGGAACAGCCTACCTCAGGAAGTGGTGGATATGAATACAGTGCAGGGCTTCGAACAGGCATGGGATAGGCATAAGGGAGTGATACAAATGAGTATGAATAGATAGGCCATTGAAAGGGCAAAGGCAGATGGCACATTTATAAGGTAGAAAAAGAAATGGGCAGACTGGATGGGCCTTGCGGTCCTTATCTGCCATCAACATCTATGTTTCTATGATAATCTAATTACCCTCTGTGAGGCTTTTCATAAAGGGGAAACTGAAGATATAACAGGATATGTTCTCGGGCTGGACCAGGAGAAAGCCTTTGGCAGGCTTTCTCACCATTTTTATGTTTGCTTGCATGCACATGCAAGAAACATAGTGCCATCATCTGAGTTTTCGTGGGTGTGGCACCCGTCTTCCAATGCAGTCAGTGTGTTTGCAGGTGCGGCCACAGTTCGCCAATGAATGCTGCAGCTGTCTATGACAGCAGTTGAAAATGTAGTGCCGTACAGTTGAAAGGCAGAGTTCCGCTTCAGTGAGCAGCGAGAAGCTACTGCCTGCACATGCGCTCCCCCTCAACACGCACGCATGCATATTGCATGCTAATGTGCTCCTCCCCCACACACTGTATGGCCAACGGGGGTGCCCAATCCCCTGTCGGCTCCAATGCCCCCCCCCAAACAAACAACTGGGTGCCACGCTGGTAGCCCACCCCAGCATGGCAACAGTCCAGAGTGGCCAATGGGGGTGCCCAACTCTGCCGGCTCCACTGCCACCCCGCCCCAAACAGACTTCCAGCTGCCATGCTGGGAGCCCACCCCAGCGTGGCACAAGTCCCGCATCGCTCCAAGAAAAAAGGGAAACCTGAAAGAGAAAACCTTCCCTCGCTGACTGTTCTGACCCCTGCTCCTCCCACCCACGCCCACCCTCTCCACACCCTGCCTCCCCACATACCCCCCTCACCCCATACTTACCTCTGGAGTCCAGCACGATGATCTTCAGTGGACCGGGAACACGTCTGCACTCTTCAAAGCCGACCGCGAATTGAGGAAATGCCGGTAAGCTGTATAATGTAATAAATATGTTTTTTTCAACTTTGATGCATATCTCAGGCATTTTTGGTAATTTTTTCACCAAATTTTCAACATGGGGTTTTGGGGACCCCACCTCATGAATTCTGTCACTGTCATTTTGTTAATCGGCCCTGAAAGGTGATTTCACAGTCACTGTGTGGAGCCACCTTTTGGGACCAATTTGTGAAATGACAGTGTCACAGTTCATGAGGTAGGCCCCCAAAAACCCTATGTTGAAAATCTGGTGAAAAAATTCCCCAAATAACTGTTTTATGAGCATGCGTTGTGCTGTTCCTATTCACGCTTGTAAGTTCGCAAATTTTCAATATTTTCACTCCAGATTTTCAACATTGCCATTTTACCACACCTCCTTATGAGCAGTACAGCTGTCATTTATCACATTTCACCCAAAATGTGTTTCCGCGCATGTAGTGCATAATGGCGCAATCAGTGTGCGAAATCAATGTTCGGGACAGATTAAGAAAATCACAGTGACAGTATTCATGAGCAGAGGTGTTACAATGGCTATGTTAAAAATTTAGTGAAAAAAGTCTGTAAAATGACTGTGTTACAAGCGACCATTGTGCAGTTTCCATGCACCCTTGTAAGTTCAAGGATTTCTAATATTTTCAGTCCAGATTTTCACCACTCACATTTTTCCACACTTCCTTATTAACAGTACAGCTGTCATTTTTCACACTATGGCCGAAATGTGTTTTCACACTTCCAGCGCAGAAATGCGTGGTCGCTGTGGGAAATCACTGTTCGGGACAGATTAAGAAAATCACAGTGACACTGTTTATGAGTGGAGGTTCCAAAATGCCTGTGTTGACAAGCTGCTGTAAAAAATTCCCAAACTAATTGCATTATGGGTGTGCGTTGTGCAGTTTCTACACACGCTCGTGACTTCACCAGTTTTTTTAATATTTTCACTGCAGATTTTCAACATTGCCATTTTTTCCACTTCCCCATTAACAGTACAGCTGTCATTTTTCACATACTGTTCCAAATGTGTTTTCGCACCTGTGGTGCCAAATGGCGTAGTCGCTGTGCAAAATCAGCTTTCGGCTAACAAACTGATATTGCCACTGTTCATAAGGCGGGGGTCACAAAAAACCCATGTTGAAAATTTGGAGTGAAAATGCCAACAAATGCCTGAGACGTTAGGGTTTCCAACCATAATGCCCCACCCTGTAGAGACTGACAGGCATCAGGGGTGTGACTTGGGATTCTCGTCTGTAATGCTCATACCATTCCACACCCTGCAGCCAGTGAGAGGCATCGAGGTGTGCCTTGGACTCTTCAGCCCCAAAGTTCACCCCATTCTCCTATACAGCACCCATCTCACCGTATTTCCTGAAGGAATGGGGTGAGCATAAGGGCCAAAGACCACAAGGCACACTGTGACACTTGTCGGTGTCTGCAGGGTAGGGTGTGGTGAAATGTGTGGCCTTTATGCCCGACGACCCAAAGGCACACCCCAATGCCCGTCAGTCTCTGCAGGGTTGTGACGGAGTTAGCTTCAGTTCAATACTTCACTGCCATTTCTATTATGCAGCTCTCTAACTCCTACACTACCAATGCCAATGCCAGCAAGCAACCATTCGGCATTCACAAATGCTTGTTTATTTTCCACTTTGTTGAGTTTTGGGGTCCCAGTAACATTTGTATATTGGATAAGGGCAATACATAGTGCCTCCTTTCTCTGCCCAAACATGAATGAATGGTTTGGTAGGAAGATAAAAATCCGAAGGGGAGTAAAACAAGGATGCCCACTAAGCCCACTTCTCTATGTATTTGGAATATATGTTTTAATCAGACTAATCTTAGCAAATGAACAACTGATAGGCACAGTGCTCACGGAGGCCTTGCAGATAAAGTCATTAGCATATGTGGATGATCTTATATTAACTCTCTCCATAAACTCTTCTGAATTGGCATTAACGGCAGTACTGGCACAATTCTCACACCTCTCTGGCTCTAAGATGAATCTTGAGAAGAGTAAGGGGGTTGTCCTAGGCCATACCCTTGTGCCCCAAACAGGTCAGTGGGCAGGTATCTTAGTGACAGCAGACCCTATATCTATATTAGGTGTAAAGTTTGGACCTGGGGATATGGCAGGTTTAAACTGGGAAGCCAAAATGACACAAGCAAATAGATTAGTTATGAGCTGGAAAGGGCAGCAAGTATGAAAAAAGAAAAGGGTAATGTTGATTAAGACACTGCTGGTTCCGCAGTTCCTTTATCTCTGCTATGTTTTTCCCCCTACACAAGAATTAGCTACAGGACTGTTGGGGATATTTTTTTCAAGCTTTTTGGGGCTCAAGGTTGAACCCAATTAAGCGAGAATTTACGTATCTTCCCATTAATAAAGGCAGAGTCAGTATGGTCCACCCATTAGCCTTTTATTTTAGTTTGTTTCTTTCTTACAATATCAGCTTCTCTCTAAGTCCTAGTATTAAGTTTTGGGTTCCCTTGGTTCAAGAATGGTTATGCCCCTGTCTCCTGCCATGGGAAGAAAAGAAAGTAAGGTCTCTCCCCCCAAAAACTCCTGCATATGGTAAAGATTATATTACTAATGCAATTAAGCCGGTCCGGTGGCGCCGAGGGTTGAGGCGCTGGACGCCACACCTCACGGCATGCCGGCGACCCAGGTTTGGGAATGAGCCTGGACCGCTGGGGGTTGGCAGAGAGGGAGAGGACTGAATGTCCAATGGACAGCTCTCCTCTCCTGGGAGGGAGGGGGGCACCTGCTCGGTGCTTGGCTGGCCTCTGGCTGAAGCGGGAGGCATAGCAAGCACAGGAGCACGCAAGAAGGGGTTGGGAGAGGCGGATGTCGGCGGGAACGCCTTGACATCAGGGCGCTGGCCATTTCCTCAGAAAGGAGGAAAAACACACCACCAGAGCACAGGTAGACGGCGCACCGGTACCGACCCTAATGGCGACTGCCTGTCTGACCACCGGGGGATCCGACGAGACACTGAAGTTATCGGGACATTGGGGTCCCGTACCCGCCTGGGGGCTATATCCAGGCTCCATGGGGGAACTCCTTGGGATTCAGGTAAGGCAAGTCGAGGGGTGGTACCTTGGTGTCTCCTGAAGAAGCATAGCTCCGGGTTGAGGGAGGCGATAAAAATAGAAAGTAAAAAAAAAGAAAAAAAAAAAGGAATGCATTTAAGTGGGGTATCACGTCTGACCAGCTTCTAAGGATGGATAGGAAGTCCATCTACGCAACAACTGTATCCATTGAAAGTACCTCAGAGGTGGAATTTCCTGGGTGTCCAGTGAACAAATTACAATACGTCCTGCAGCAGTTAAATAACCCCAGAATTCCACCATTTGCTTGGGATTGTATCTGGATCAGTAACTATGGCAGATTGGGGGTCAAAGGAAAAAGTAGACATAAACAAATGTCAGAGATATTGCCCCAGGCCTTCTTGTTTTCAGGTATTGGAAACCCAGCAGCACCTGTTTCTATATTGTCCCTACGTCCAGTCCTTTTGGGAGTATCTCTCACTTTCTTGGGCAGAGCCCCGCCTAGCAGTGTCAGTGGCTCAGTAGGCAGCACACTCGCCTCTGAGGCCGGGATATCAGAGGGCTGTAGGTTCAGTGCCCTCATCTGGCACTTGGGTTAATATCCCAGTACTGACACTGTAGTGCAGCATGAGAGGGGTGCTGCACTTCTGAGGTGCCGTCTTTTGGATGAGACATTAAACCGAGGTCCCATCTGCCTGGATTGGTGGTAGTTCAGGTGAATGTTTAAGATCCCATGGCACTTATCGAAAAGAGTAGGGGAATTTCCCCGGTGTCCTGGCCAAATTTCCCTCATTCACTAAAAAAATACCACCAACAGCTTAATCTGGTTCAAGGTCAGTTGGCATTCATCTGTATACTCCTTCCCCAGGTCGTGCCTGAAAATAAGCAGGATTTGTCTAGTGCACTTACCCCAGTCAACAAAAGCTAAATAAATAAAAAACTGCACTCACATATCTGATCCTGATGTATGGGCCAGATGACATGGGGTTTGGTAAATACCATAAAGATACCAGGTATGTAGTCCTTGTCATTATTAGGTATTACCTATGACAATCCCGTTGTATGTTGGTTTTGCAGCAGAAATTTGTTACGTATCAAGAGTTATTGGGTAATATTTAGCATACTTTACAGTTAATGCAACAGCTGGATATGAAGAGATATACCTTTGAAAAGACTCAACATTTATGGGTTCATTGCAATGCCTGGTTAGGCTAAAATGTATATAATTATGAAATTTCTGTCTCTGTGCTTTTGAAAGCTGATTTGTATTATGATGTCTGGCCTTCCTTTTTTTGTTTACAACAGATTATGTTTAAAGTGATGTATGTATTATTTTCTCTTGGTTTCTGAATGTCTGTTGATGTGTCATTCATATGATTTGTACTGTAATCAAGTCTATTTATAATAAAAATTCCCCATCTCTTTCCGGGAAGTGCCATGGGATCTTTAACATCCACCTGAACCACCACCAGAACAGGCAGATGGGACCTCGGTTTGTCTCATCCAAATGACGGCACGTCAGGAGTGCAGCACCCCACTCATGCTGCACTATAGTGTCAGTATTGGGATTTAACCCAAGTGCTTGGTGTGGGGATAGAACCCACAGCCTTCTGATCTCCCGACCTCAGAGGCGAGTGTGCTACCTGCTGAGCCACTGAAACTGAATGAATGAAATAATTTTCACTAAAGAGATAGCTCATTAGATAAGTGGGTTAGTAGGTGATGACCAAATGTGGAGGAAGAACATGCATAGTCTGTTGCTGCAAACTGATGTATTGAAAAAGGGATATGCCATTGCTTAAGGTATCCCCTGTGTTTTAAATACACATCACACAGAGACTGTGTGTTGAACCTGAAGTTCTGTGTCTGGTCCATCTGTTATCCCACAACCCCTCCACAGGCACCCCTACAAAACTGGAGGGAATGCATTCTGCCCTGCCAGTGGAGGTAGTACATGGTAGTGGTGCTGTCCATCTGGATCTGCATGACTGGACCCCGAACAGATGGCATGAAGGCCGTTAGGGCAAGATGCACTTCACGGAGCTTAAGCAGGTTTGTGTGGGGAAGGGATTTCGGGGGAGGAAGAGCCCTCGTGCCCTATGGTTCCCCCAAGTGTGTTCCTCATCCCACCACAGATGCTGCAGTCATAAGAGTGACCACTGGCTCTGGGTGGCTGAGAGGGATTCCTCCCTGCAGGTGTCCTGGGATGAGCCACCACTGGATGGCAACCCACACCGGCTGTACCATCATGACTGGCTAAGCTGGGACACCCAGGCCAGCCCCCACTGCAGGGGTGCATCCCCCAGTGGGCCCACCAGATCATGCTGGTGCAGAATACCATGTACATTCAGTGGCCACAGAAAGTCCCAGGCAGGGCGTGAGCGTCCAACCTGAAATAATCGGCAAAGGAGGAAAGATCCACTCCCCAGTCCTCTGGGAAGCAGGCTGTGGCCCAAGGTGAGTTGAGCTCTGTCCCAAAGAAGTGGATAACTTGCAAGGGGTGGAGTTCCGACTTTGCCAAGTTGACTAGAAGGCCCAAGGCCGAGCAAGTCTGGAGGGCCAAGTTCCTGGATGGCTTCACTTCCTCCCAAGAGGAACCAGCGATCAAGGCAATCGTCCAGGTAGGGGAACACCTGGACCCCCTCAGCACTGCAGGAATTCTGCCACCACTGCCGAGCTCTTGGCAAGGACCCTAGGGACTGAGGAGAGACTGAAGGGCATTGCTCTACACAAGTAATGCACCCACTCAGCATGAAACCAAAGGAACTGCCAATGGGCCAGAAGGACTGGGATGTGGAAGAAGGCATTCTGGAGGCCCAGAGAGCACAGCCACCTGCCCTGCTCCAGGGATGGAATGATTTGTTTACTAAGGAATGGATTACAACTGTGAATTATCCAATATGGGGCACCAGCCTCCCACCCGGGCAGGAACCAGAAAGAATGTCGAGATGAAGCCCAACTGGCTAGGGAGTCCGGGACACAGGCTATAGCGTTTTACTGAAGGAGTCGAGCGATGTCTTTCCAAAGGGTGGACAGCATGTTTGGAGACATCATAGCCTCCTGTGGGGCATGACTCAGTACAGCAGAAAAGCCTCGAAGGCTAGGGGCAGACTACCACCATCATGATGAGCACCCAAGTGGCCAATGTGAGGATGGAGCAAGTGTGCCCGCACTGGCAAAGTTGACCCCCGAGGGGGCTCAAGGCTGATGTAGGATGGGTGGGAGGGAGACATCCTGCCACCCAATGCCGTGCACGCTGGGCAGAGTGCTGTTGTCCCAACCCTAGGCTTCTGGGAGGCTGGAGGCAGTGGGCTGAGGTTTAGGTTGCCAGACCTGGGACTGTCCCAAGTGAGGCTGTGGTGGCTGGGACTGTGGTGCCGGGTACACCCCAAACTGAAAGGGCTTGACTCCAGCTCATGGGTTTTGTCCAGGAGGATGCAACAGAGGCCAACATGGCCTGGGACAATGTCATATTAACGAGAGAACCGCCCACACCAAACTGAACTGTCCAGGATCCGGGGGAGCTCTGCCAACTTACATGGGGAATGCGCCAGAGGGTGAAGATCCCCAACCAAGCCCCATGCCACCAGAGACTGCAGTGGCCATGGACTAGGTGCCAGGGTCACTGACATCAGAGGCTGGTTGGAGCTGAAGCTTGGGATCCTAAAGGTTCTGGTCCTGGACCATCTGACCTGCCAACGGCAGATACATAGGGAGGTGGAGAAGACCCGGCCAAGACACCCAAGAGGCATGGAGTAAGAGGGCCATCAGGATGGTGGAGGTCACCTGCCGGAGACCGAGGGACAGGGCAGCATATACCAGAGATGCTGCTTGGTCCCGCCGCTCCATGTTAAGGGGTGTGACGACACCCCAACATTGCCTGTCTGCCAAAGACCTAAACCTGGCACCTGTCCTACTGCCGAAGTTTGGCCAATGAAGTCATGGAAGGGACCTGGTGGACACTGCACAGTTGCAGACTGTATGTCCTGAAGGCGCAAGACCAGAAGCTGGATGCAGTCAAAGCTCCCGAGTGGGACCAAAAATGGCTCCCGTGACTGAAAAGACCCCCCCCCCCAAAGACTTGGCCCTGTTGAGGATGGCCAACCAGGGTTACCTGTTGGTGGACACCTGAGCAAGCCCAGAGCCAGAGAGGAAAGCATGGAGGATGTCTAATAATTCGGGGACTCCTCCAACAGCACCCTCAACCCAGACACTCCCCATGAACCACTCGGGACTCAATCGAATGAGAGTGCTTGATGGACAGCCTACTGGGGAGGCCCGAAGCAGATGGCAGCCTGGGACAGAGACCGACCGAGGGCTGTGTCGGCAGGGGGGGGCTCCTCCCAGATGGGAGGTGAGATGCCAATGTAGGCTTGGCTGTGTGGAAAACCCAGAACAACCTTGGCGGTGCTGACCGGAGTGCCTGTCCCTGCAAAGTGGGACAACTGTGGCCAAGGAGCCACTGGGGCCACATCAGCACCTCCCAATGACTCCACAAGGCGCGGGCAGAGTCTACCTTTACCCAATGATGAGGAGGAGGAGAAGTGTAGACAGCACTTCTGAGTGGACAACCAAGAGTGGGAACACCAAGATTCCCAAGATCTCAAACTCAAATATGACCGAGCCTTCAACCATGGCCTCAACTGACAACAGGTTTGTCAGGGAGGAGAGGCAGGGAATGGAATCGTGCACACAGCACAGACCGGAGCCCACAGAACTCCGAGGGGTCAATCTCCTGAAGGGAGACAGCCAAGTCAGCTGGTGTAACCCGCCCTGCAGAAGGGCCGAGAGGACTGAAGTCTGAAAGAGCGAGTCAACCTCGACCTCCAACAATGTGCCAACCGGGCTGTGAAAAATCTTGGCTGATAGGCTGGCCCACGTTCTCGGCTGGCAAGCCCAAATAATTTAGAGCCAGTGAAGGAGGCATTCAGTACCTGCTGTTTGACATCTGCTGCAAATCCTGAGAACCTCAGCCAGGAGTGCCTACGAAGGCAAATGCCTGTGGCAGCCACCCTGGCACCAGAATCAGAAATGTCATATAAGGCCATGAGGAGATGCTTACTAATATCCTTGGCAGCCTGCAAGGCTTTGAGAACCTTCTGTTTCTGGGAACATTCTGGTAGGGCTTGGGCAACTGCCTTACCTTTCTTTCAGATTGTGTTTTGGTACCTGACCATATGCGATAGATAGCAATCCAAAGTCCCAAGGTGGAGGAGACATAAATCTTCTTACCTCAAAGGTCAATCCGCCTGAATTATCTGTCAGGGGGGAAGGAACGAAGATGCTTGGGCACCTTGGACCTGTCATGTGCTGCTTTAATGACCATGGAATCAGTCTCAAGTTGGGCAGCATAATAAAGCAGGCCCTGAGGGGCATGGTAGAGTTTATCTGCCCTGCAGGGCATGGCAGGAACCATGTCTGGATGGTGTCAAGCTGCAGTACTGGCATTCTGCAGGGCTGGAAGGATAGGAGGAATGACCTTAGAGGGAGATTCTGGAATCTCCAAGAAGTCCACCAGGTCTCTCCTGGTGGCATCCTCCTCCTCAATTCGGAAGCCCATAGCTTAGGACAGCTGCTTCATCACATTATAAAAGGTAAGATTTTCAGAAGGGGACCTGGGAGTATGTTTAACAGAGTTCTCTTTCACTGAAGAAGCAGTGGACCTGAGGAAAGAAGTTCCTCCTCCCCCTCTTCCTCAGGGAGGATAAGGTCAGGATGGTACCCCTCTTCAAAGTTGACCTGCTCTAACCTGAGGTCCGACAAATGAAGTACTGATGGTGCCCTAAGAGACACGGACCAAGGAGGCTGAAAAGGCATAGATGATGATAGGGTGGTTGACGGCACCAGGGACCCAGGCCTCTAAGAGCACAACAGGTGCACTAGAGCCGTAATGACCTGGGGCAAATCTGTGATAAGTTCGATGGCAGGAGAAGGATGCATCGACGGCAGAGGGGTCATCGGCACAGGGCGCGACGAACCATCCACTGGGATCTGAGAGCCCAAAGGCCCTGATGGGCCCGGGGGAAGCATCAGGCCCTGACGGAGGGGCAGGTGTTGACAACCCAAGGGTCAACAGACTGAGGGCCGACAACCTGAGGGTTAACAGCTGGAGGAAGCAGGAGGAGGTGCTGTCGCTATGGGCCTGGAAGAAGCAGAGGCCTGGACAGCAGAGGATGTTGGTGCAGCTACAACTGACGGAATGCCCACGGTGGAAGAAGGAGAGGCAGTCGGGGAGCGGAAGTGCCGCTGGGTTTAGCAGTCCTGTTCATAGTCTTTTTTATGACTTTGCCCCCAGGACTTGACTCGGGCCCTGAAGGCCTGGGAGCTCTAAGAACCCACCAGCGACTGAGAAGGAGGGACCCTGGAGGACCCCTGCTTAGAAATGGCCACTTGCTGCTCCATGAAGAATTTCTTCAAAGCCTTTCTGCATTGTCTAAGGGTTGTTTGGTTAATTTTCTGGCAGAGCTCACAGTCAGAGATGTCATGGTCATGCCCAAGACAGCAGACACAGAGGTTGTGGTCATCTGAAGAGGCAATCTTCTTTCTGTGGTAGCAGTGACAGAAGAGAAAAATGGAAGGAGCAACTCTCGACATAAGCAAGGTAAAGGAATCTCTTGTTAAAAGAAATTCTGAAAGCTTTGGTAGTAAGAAAAAATCAGGCAAAAATGGCACGAACTGTGTTGGAGCTTTCATGGAGACCCATGAGAGCAGAGTTGATGGCGGGAAAGAACTAAGGAGGGAGCAGGGCCGCTCACGCCTTTATAAGGTTGCCAACATTGGCTGGGGACATTCATGTGGGCGACCCCAGTGGTACTGCTGGAAAATATTCCATGTGGATCATGCTTCACAAATGGTGAAGTTCCTATGGTGTGACATGATGACTGAGATACCCCAGAAGAAGATCTGATTGTTCCAGTGGTAAGGAATATCTGATGTGATGGGGCGGAGCTGAGGAGGATACCACCTGGGTGAGTGGGGGAAGATTAGTTTAAAAACAGTCCAGCAGAATTTAAAGGGAAAGCAAGATTGTCGAAGTGTGGATAGTGCACCATGTACGTGCCCCTAGAAACAGCAGTTTTGGGTTGTATGGCGTCGCAAAAAGGTCCAACTCGGGATGAATCCATTTGTCAAACAGATCTTCCACCACTGAGGCCAGCAGTTCCCATTTGAGCATTTTGGACCGTGACCTGCTAAGCCAGTCTTCCAAGATGTTTTGGGTGCCTGGAACATGTACTGCTGACAATTCTAGACCGTGTTCTACAGCCCAATAGCAGACTCTCATTGCTTCCCTGCACTGCAGGTAAGAATGAGTTCCCCTTTGTTGCTGTAATGAATCACACTGACTTTGTCCGTCTGTACTAACAGAGGACCTGGGGACAGGTGAGTCATGAAGGCCTGTAGGCCATACAGAGCAGCTCTCAATTTCTAGAACATTTATGTGCAGGGTGCTCTCTGCCATGGTCCATATACCCTGTGTCTGATGGGGCCCCAAATGTGCCCCCAGCCCATCCCCGTGGCATCTGTAGTTAAAATCTAGCAAGGGGAGGTGATCTGGAAAGGAATTCCCTTTAGCAAGTTGCTGGGTTCCATCCACCACTTCAGCACCTTGTGTAAAGGAGAGGTTACTAGAACCCTCTGTTCTACACTGTCTGTGAGTTGATCCCACTGGACTCTCAGGGTCCACTAAGGGATCCTCATATGTAGTCTGGCCAGAGGTACTATGAGAATGGCTGCTGCCATTAGGCCTAGGAGCCAAAGGAATGTTCTGGCTGTGACATGACATAGCTGTTGTGGACCATCTGAGAATGTGCAGTCAGACGTTCAGCCCTATCCAGAGGCAGGAAGACTTAGCCTAGGGCTTTATCTAAAAGTGCCTCTATATACTGTTGTCAGTGGCAAGGGATCAAGACAGATTTTGGTACACTGACAGTAGGATGTGCAGGAGTTGCTCCTTGGAGTGAGGTTTCAGTACCCAGTCACCCAGGCTGGGAAATACATAAAGGCCTTCCCTGCAAAGGGCTGCTGCTACTACTACCAAGCATTTGGTAAAGACTTGTGGTGCAGATGACAACCCAGAGAGCAATACTCTGAACTGGCAGTGTTCTCCTTGAAACAGGAACCTCAAATGTTTCCTGTGAGGTTTTCGAATTTTGATATGAAGATAGGCATCCTTCATGTTTAGGGAACAGATCCAATCCCCTTCCTGCAATAGCGGGAGCAGGTCCTGTAGGGTGACCATTCTGAATTTATTGTACTCTAAAAAAAAGTTCAAATCCCTGAGATCGAGAATAGATGTCAGATATCTTGTCCATTTTGGAACTAGGAAATACCGAGAATCGAAATCTGTTTCTCTGTTCTGCGGGTATAGGTTCTGCTGACTTTTTCTGAAGCAATGTGTGGACCTCCTCCAGCAGCAGAGGAATGTGATCTGGAGAACAATGTGTAGGCACTGGTGGATGGTCTGGAGGTAGTTCTAGGAGTTCCAGAGCATGACCTTATGTAACTATTTCCAGGACCCAGGCATCTGAGGTCACCTCCTTCCACTGATCCAGGTGGAGGAAGAGATGACCCCCAACAACCACCCCCGTAGGCAATGGTGGCTTGGGGGTGTAAAAGGAGTCAGGCAGAGCCAGATGCAGTGGCTCATGCTGTACTGTCACCTCTATGGGCTTTTGAATGGGTACTTGGGGTGGCTCTTGGAGTAGGCAGGGCTCCTGCTTATTTACCCTTACCTTATTGTCTGTTAGTGGTATGGTGTCTAGTACCAGCTGGACAAAAAGGCCCCTGTCCACTCCTTGGCTGGGTATGATAGAGGGAATGTACTGATTTTAGGGTTCTGCCCAAGGCCTGCAGATTAGACAGGATATCTTGAACATCTGCACCAAACAGCTTGTATCCTCTAAAGGGGGCACTGAGAATGGACTACTGTATGTCTTTCGCAAAGCCTTGAACCTGAGCCAGGAGTACCTCCTGAGGCACATCCTTGAGGCAGCTGCTCTGGCTGAAGCATCAGGTAAGTCACAGGCCATATGTAGTAGGTGTTTTCCTACATCAGCCCCAGCCATTAGAGCTCTGAGAAGCTCCTGTCTAGGTGCACCTTCTGGGAAAGCTTGAGCAGCTGCTCTAGCTTTTCTCCAGAGTGCATTCTGGTATTTGACCATATGAGCCTTGTGCAATTTTAAGGCCCAGAGAGGCTGAGACAAAGGTTCTTTTACCCAGCACATCAAGCCTCCTTGATTCCTTATCAGGAGGAAGAGAGCTAAGGTGCTTTGATGCCTTGGATCTATCATGGGCAGCATTTATGACAAGACAGTATGCCTCAGGCTGGCCTGCAAAGAAAGATTTTTTTTTTTGAAGGGGCCATGCACATCTTATCTGCCTTTCTAGGTATGGAAGGAATCACGCTGGGCCTATGACAGGCAGTAAAGGTGGCATCCTACAGGGCAGGGAGGAGACGTGGAATTATTGAAGGAGGAGTATCAGTCAATTCCAAGAAATCAATCAGGTTCTTCTTGGTTGTGTCCTGTTCCTCTACATCAAATTCCCATGGCAGTCTGTAACTGCTGCATCTTGGTTATAAAAGATGGGTCCTCCTAGCTGGCCCAGTGGTGCTGAGGGCTGAGGCACTGGACACCTTACCTTGCACTACGCCGGCGACCCATGTTCAGGAACGATCATGGGCCACCAGAGGTCGGCAGGGGAGGAGCGGGATTGAGCATCCGAGGGACTGCTCTCCCTCTCCAGGGAGGGGGGGACTGCAGTGGTCGGCACGTTACTGGCTCCTAGCGGAGGCTGGGGGGCAGTGCTCTGATGCTGTGCACTAACAGGGGGCTGAGATGGGCCAGGTGCTGTGAAAAGTGCGTGCAGATGCGTGCGCGATCTTTCCACTGGCGTCACTGCATGCCCCACTCACACAAGGGAAGTAAAGAGGAAACAGGCGTCCTAGGCCACGGTGGCTTGATGGCCGTCCAGTGGGCGACCCAGCTTCAGGAGCATCACTGTACTGGATCCAGACCGGTGGAAGAGTTGGGAGCTCCCCACTACCCCGCCATGGGGGAACAGGCAAGGGCCCTAACGGAGCTGAGGGTAGACAGGATGGTGGCCGGAAAACAGGGGGAAGCACAGATGATGTGGCCAATCAGGACCCAGGGAGAAAAAAAGTAAGCAAAAAAAAAATAAATAAAAGATGGGTCCTCAGGGGGGACCTAGGGGTGTAAACCATGAGTCCTCACTGCATGTAAACACAGTGGAACTAGTCTTTTCATAAGGACTTTCCACATACTCTTCAACCTCCTCCTCATCATCCTGCATTATAAGGTCAGGATTGTACTCTAGGTCATTGTCGGTCTGGTCAACGGGCCAGAGGGAGCGTGATGGCGAGGCCATCAGTGTTCGAAGAGGGGGCTGAGGCACAGTCCTACCATGCATCATTGTGGGGGTTTGGCTTATAGACACTGCTGATGGAGCTCCTGGTACAGGAGGAGGTAGAAGGCATTTCAGGATGTCCGTAAAGGATGAGAGTACCGCCTGTATGTCAGCGCCATGTAGTTGATGGGAATGCTGGTAGAGGTTGACAGATGAGGTAAGGCCCCCAACATTTGACAGTGATGCACCAGCCGTGCTAGGCCTGGTGGTTCCTACAGCCTGCCCTGACCAAGAAGTAAGGTCAACAGGCTGGACAATGGGAGTGGTTGATGGCGCTGAAGTAGTCGTACCTGTATGGATGGGTGACCTGGAATGGACTGGGGAGGTTTTGTCCTTTTCTTGCTCTCTCTCTCCCCCAATGTTTGTGCTTATCTGACCCAGACATCTTCTCCCAGGATTTAGAAGACTTGTACCCTGAGGAATGAGCCAGCAACATGGCAGAGCTCTTTTGCTGGAGCTCCTTCTCCATTCAGGGTGCCTGCTGCTTTAGGAGATGCTTTTCCAAAGGGCCCTTTTGGTGTCACCCGCTGGTTGTGGTGAACCCTTTGCAAATCAGGCTGTCTGAATGTTATGGTCCAGGCCGAAGAAACACATGCAGACGCCGTGTGAATCTCCGGAGTATATCTTTTCACTGCATTTGCAATAACAGAAGTTTTGATGGCTCCTTAATCGACATGAACACCGTCAAAAATCACTTATGAAAAGTGATTGCTAACTATGGAGAAAAAAGAGAAAAGCAGTGATTGTAATGGTATCATTTCCATGCACAGTCCGATGAGTACAGTCGACAGCAGGTAAAGAACTGAGGAGGGAAGGAGCCGCCCACGTTTATATGGGACAGCTGACGTCTGACGTTGTCATGGGCGGCCCCTAGTGAGCTGATGAAAAAGATATCCTAAAAGGCTATGGGAAGTCCCCCCAAAAAATTATTAAAGCAGTCTGAAATACATTTAAATGTCTGCCAATAAGAAAATATGGCACCTACAGGCTCTCCCTGCAATGGTCACCAAGGCTGAACACTTAAGATCGCAGGGAATTCCACAAGGCAGAGTGCTACAGAGGAGGGAATAAAATACAAACTCGTGACTAAATAACAAAAAGAAGTCCTGGAAACAGAACCTAGTTCCAGGAGCTTACTAGCACAGTGAGGTGAACTCATCTCCAGAAGAGAGCTGGTACCAGAAGAGTCCCCAGCAATGAAACAAAATAACTACTCAGAAATGATAATACAATCAAGGTAGCTAAAAACCAGCACAATTGCAAAGCTGATTTTGTTTTAGAAAAACCAAAAACCTACATTTTAGAAACAGTTGATTTTCACAGCCTGAAAAACAGAATGCATTGAGGTTTTACGTTATCTTTAGACATGAGGCAGCACTGTGGATAGATCCAGAAGTTCCCTGATATTCCCACTCAGTATGAAAAAACTGGAATAATCTTCCTGTCTTTTCTTGCCAAATCAGAGGAAACAATGAAACAGACAATATATTGCACAGCACAAGGAACACACAGAAATGTGTATTTGACAGGTTAATACTTACATAAATTATAGCTAGAGGGTGTTTTTGTTTAAAGAAATATTAGGATGCATGGCTTTCTTAAATAAGATTCATCTACTACATGGTACTGTATTGAAATGAACCTCTTCTGTTTAGCAAGATTTTTTTTTTCAGCAAGTCAATGTTAACTGCTGTGTGACATTTTTCAAAACACAGCAAACAAGCAACCCTTACAAAGCACTGGATGAACAGGAAAGACAGGAAAAGAAAAAGATTAGGTTTTATATAGCACCTCTCATACACACTGTATTCCAAAGCATAGAAATACAGAATCTGTAGTCTGCACCTTTTTTCCATGCCTATACATTCACCGCAGACCCTACCTGATCTCCGGCTACCTCACACCCCCCATCTCCCAACTAAGATTCCTGTGTGCCTATCCCATGCATGCTTCAAGCCCACCACTGTTTTCATCCCCACTACCTCTGCTTGAAGACCGTTCCAAGCATTCACCACTCTTTCAGTTGAGTAGTACTTCCTTACATCCCTCCTAAATTGTTCCCTTTTCAGCTTCATTGCTTGTCTCCTTGTTCTTGTGAAAAATACACCCTTCCTGTACCTTGTTCAAGCCAGTGAGGTATTTACAGTTCTCTATACCCCCCCCCTTCCAGGGTATGCATATTGAAAAGCATAAAGCATTATAAGATCAAGCTTTCCCGATCCCAAGCCATGAACAGTTGTATCAGTCATTAGGTGAGTACAGGAGATGTATACAAGGAGAAACAGCAAGTTAAGTAAGTTGCTCAAGCTCACAATGCAAGTATGGGGGTGTAGGATGTAGGATTCAAACCAGGGTTTCTAGATTTACAAATATGTACTCTATCCACTAGGCTATACGAATAGGTTACTCACCAGTAACCGTACTTCTAGGAGTGGCATGTGGTACACAAACACTGGAAGATGATGTTTGGCTGGAATGTTTCACAAGCTAAGCTCCTTCCACCACCTGGGTGGATATATCCCCCGACTCTGCCCTATGATGTCAGATCCAGCATGATGGAAGCAGGATCATGTGCCACTTGCCAGGGGAGACCGGGAGGGTTGTGTGAATGTGTACCATATACCACTCCTAGATCTACGGTTACAGGTGAGTAACCTACTGTAGTCTTCTAGAAGTGCAGACATAGTATACTATCCACACTCTGGCAGACTACTAACTGTTCTCCAGGAAGAGCAGGAAGGTGTACACTTCTACTTGGGGAACACAGACTGGAGAACTGAGGTCCCAAAATGGGCATCCCAGCGTACCTCAAGTTCGATGTGGTTGAGGGAAATTCAAGTGTGGTGCTGACTTCCAGATAGCAGCTCTAAAGATTTGCTGTATGGGGATATCCCTGGAAGCAGCCACTGATGCTGTGGTATGTCTGGTAGAATGAGCCCTAATTCCATTAAGAAGCTCCCGACTAGCCAACCTATAGCAGAGGTTGATGCAAGATGTGATCCCCTGCACTCAACTGCTTTGCTGCCAGTCATTCAGGCAAGGCTTCAGTATAGGTGACAAACAGCTGGTGAGCCTGACTCCAAATCCCAGCCATACGCTCTAAATAACAGGGAAGCATTTTCCACAGGTCCAGGGTAGGGAGCTTGCAGTTGGTCTCCAAAGAGGTGTTGGTAAAATATACCGATAAGTTAATCACCTGGTTAAGGTGAAACTCCAGTATTATCTTCAGGAGGAACTTCGGGCTGGGGCTAAGGATGACCTTGCCCCTGTGGAAGGCCAGATAGGAAGAGTGCATTGAGAGTACCTAGAGCTCCCTAATCTTGCAGATTGTGATGGCTAGCAGGAGGCTGTTTCCATGACAGGTCTGACAACTCACATCTGTGCACTGGCTCAAACGGCTTGCCCATGAGCACAGCCAGGACTAGCAGAAAATCCCACAGTGGAGGTGGATCATGCAACAGAGGGGACAAGTGGTCAAGGCCCTTGAAAAAGCATCCGGACACCTTCTTCTGGGTCACTGAAGGCATACCAGCCCATACCCAGTAAACCAAGATGGCTGCCAAGTGCACCTAAAGGATCTTCGATCGCAGTCCCAGCTGGGAAAGGACCAGAGGTATTCCAGGATGCCAGCCACTAGGCAGGCGAGGAGATCAAGCTCCTTGCCCTGGCACCAAATGGAAAATCTCTTCCATTTGAAGGCATAGCACATATTATTCAACCCCCTTCGGAAGGCCTCTACAATGTGGAGGATGTACTCGGACAGACACAATGCCTGGAGCTCTAGCCACTCAGGAACCAGGCCATGAGATGCTGGAACTGAAGGTCCAGGTGCAGGATCATCCCATGAAGTCTGGTCAGCTGGTTTGGGTGGAGAGGCAACCGGCACGGAGGCCTGCTGCTGAGGCTGAGGAGATCCAGGTACCACAACTGCTTTGGCCAGTCTGGAGCTACCAGAAGCACCTGCGCCTTGTCCTTCCTGATCTTGATCAGAATCCTGTGGCTCAAGGGGAAAGGAATAAAGGCATACATGAGGCTTGGGGTCCAGGGCCTCATGAAGACATCCCCAAATCAGTGTCCCGGACTGTGGGAGGCTGGTACAAAGCAACCCCAGTTTCGCATTCTTTCGGGAGGCAAACAGATCCACAGAGGGTGAGCCCCACGGGGAAAACAAGTGGTTCAACATCTCATGATGCAGAGACCACTCATGCGATGTCTCTCCTACCTGGCTGAGAGTGTGTGCCAGCTGATTGTTCTCCCCACGATGTGAATCATCAGGAGATCATTGCCCAGGCTACACATGAGGGTCCATGTGCAGAGAGCCTCCTGACACAAGGGAAGGGAGTGTGTGCCGCCCTGTCTGTTCAGATGAAACATGGTCATGGTGCTGTCTGTCTGGATGTGAATGACCTGATCATCAGAGTAAATTTCATGAGGACCAGTCACACTGCACAGAGCTCCAGCAGCTTTATATAGGACTCCCTGGGTGACCAGAATCAATGGGTGGTGTGGTCCCCCAGGTGCACTCCCCACCCTACCAGAGATGCGGCCGTCATAAGTGCGACAGTTGACTCTGGACAGACAAATGGGATTCCTTCCTCCAGGTGATCTGAGTCAAGCCACCACTGGATGGTGTCCCACATCGGCTGGGTCAACATGACCAGCTGGTCCAGGTGCTGGGACCACTGATGGCACAGCTCCCACTGGAGGGAGCACATCCACCAGAAGACCCAATGACACACGCTGGTGCAGGATGCCATGTACCCCAGCAGCTGCGGGAAGTGCTGGGCAGGGCGTGAGAGCCCAACCTGAAATGATCGGGCAAAGGAGGTAAGATCCTGTGCTTGGTCTGCCAGGAGGCAGGCATTGGTCCTCAGGGTGTCTAGTTCTGCCTCGATGAACTTGATTACCTACTTTAGTACCACTTCGAACCTGTCTGGGTTTATCAAAAGGCCCAAGTCCCTGCAGATCTGAAGCGTCAGAGCTATGGATCTTGCAACAGCCTCTCTGGAGAGACTGGCAATGAACCAGTTGTCCAGGTAGGGGGTAGACTGTGACCCCTAGGCGCCGAAGGTGGGTGACCACCACTGTCATGCACTTGGTAAAGACCCTCGGTCCCTGTGGAGAGGAGGAACGGCATGACTTGGATTTGGTACAGGATCCTCTCTGCTTGGAACCATAAGTAACAGTGGTGAGACCTTTGGACAGGGATGTGGAAGGACATGTCCTGGGAGGTTCATTAAGCAGAACCACATGCCCTGCTCCAGGGAGGGTATAATCTGGCTCAAAGTGACCACCGCAGCACTTGCGCTTCCAGAGGTACTGGTTGAAATCATGAAGGTCCAGTATGATGCGTCAGCTCCCTGTCCATTCCAGGACCAGGAAGTACCTGGACATGTAACCCTGACAGGCCAGGATGTCCAAGACACGGGTTATGGCTCCTTTTGCAAGGAGTTGAGCAATATCCTCCTGAGGGAAGACGGTGTGTCCTGAGACACCCCGGACTCTCGAGGCACGTGAAGTTGGTAAGATACTGTAGGATAGCCTCGAAGTTGAGAGACAGTCCTCTGCCCATTAGGTCCAACACACACTTGTCTGTTGTGAAAGCGGACCAATGTGGCAGGAAGAGACATAACCTGCCTCCGATGGGAAGAGGGGTCGGGGACATGACAGGTGGAGGGATGACACCTCCCCAAACCATCAATGGGAAGGCTTTGCGGGGCATTGGCGGCTGCAGCCAGAGGTACACCACTACCACCCACCCCCATTTTTTGAACCTTGGCCCTCTGACTTTGCGGGGCACCAGGTCTAGAACTGCTCCTGCTGGGGCTGTTGCCAGGGAGGTGGAGACTGAAAAGTCATTTTCTTAGGCTTTTACTTGGGGTTCCTTTGCACGTTCAAGGTGGCGCTGGACGTCTCGATCCATGTGAGATGTCCTTCCACCCAGGGCCAAAGAGGTCGCTGCCCAGGAAAGGGGACATCTGCCAACCTCTGCTGGGTGTCTGCCATGAAGGCGGAAAAATGTAGCCACGCCCTGCAACACATGGAGACAGCCTCTGCCACTGCACAGGCATAGGAGTTGCCCATGTCCAAGGCTGCCTGAAGCTGGTGCTTAGCCAGCGATTGGCCATGGTCTCAGATGAGTTCCACTGCCACCCACTGCTCTGCGTGGAGGTGAGGGAGGATGATGTTGAACATACTCATCATAGAGTGGTCATAGCGATCATGTTGGCATAACTAGCCTGTCTGAGGCCCAAGGTAGCCAGAGTACACCTTTTTAGTTGCGTGATCAACCTTACGGGACTCCTTGTCAGGGGCATGTCCATGTTCTCCTGGTGTCCTGACTTATGGAATGCCGAGTCAGTAACTAGGCCTTCTGCAGAATGGTGGTCAGAAAACCCTTAAGGGGAGCCAGTAAAGACAGCATACGTGCATATCATATGGTCTGAGGGTGCCAAGCAGGATGCTGGATACTGCCGAAGCTCCAGGGCTGTTCCCAAGATGGCCTCAGAAACCAGGAAGACAACCCCTGAGAATGTGTCCTGGTCCACAGTGTCCATGAGAGGGTAGGTGGCCCTCTTCTGAATGGGTTCCAACTGGATGCCGGTGGACTCAGAGATAAAGCAAAGCAGTGCCCTAAACACTGACCCTTGGTCAGTGGAGAGGTTGCCAACCTTATCTCAGTCAAAGAGCCGAGCCCCAGAGGAGGCCATGGACCCTTGGTCAGAGTTAACCAAGGACTTCTCAAAAATGACCTTCAGCATCTCAGTCCAAAATGTCCATGAGAAGGTAGGTGTCCTTCTTCTGGACAGGTTCCAACTAGATGCTCACGGACTCAGAGATAAGGCGAAGCAGTGCCCTAAACAACACTGAACCTTGGTCGGTGGAGGGCTCATTAACCATATCACGGTTGAAGAGCGAAGCCCCAGAGGAGGCCATGGACTCTTGGACAGAGTCTACTAAGGACTCCTCAAAAACAGCCCTTAGGCTGCATATCGCCACAATCTTCCCAGAACTCTTCACCTGGGATGATTCTGACCAGGAACCAGCCTGGCATGCTGGGAGCTGGGCAGCCAGCCTCCTTAGATGGAGCGCTGTTCAGTGGCTGTTGGGGTGGTGGTTTCACCGTAACTGGAAGATAAGTGGGCATTGGCAGTACCTGCGGATGGGGCCAGCAGGGTGACTACTGGTGGTTGCCAGAGGAGAAAGGGACCTTGGGGTACAGCCTCACTCTGCTCCGTGATTGCCCACTGCTGTCAGAGGAACTCCTCATAGCACCAGCGCATCTTTTTTTTATTATTTTTCCCTCCTGGCCACTGCTTGGCTGGGGCCCAATCTGGTCAGCTCAGCAATTTCCTGTCCTGCCTGAGATCCTCTCTAGTCTGTGTGGTCCTGTTCCCTGGGGCACGCATGCATGGAACCCCACGGACATAACCCCCCCGGGGTGGGGCTGCCTTTTGTGCCATGGTTTACTTACCAAATCCAGTGCTAATGCAGGTGGAGGTGAAGGATGGAGGCAGTCAGGACCCCGGAGAGCAGGATCCGGCATCAGATGTGGTGGCTGGAGTGACGTCTTCCTCCCAGCTAGCAGTGGTTTCCTGGTTTCCTTGCTTCCTCCCTGGAGGTGTGGGCATGCAGTGATGTCCAGTGCAAGATGGGCACACTCCCACACCCTGCCCATGGACATCTACCATCGCCTTGACCCCTTCTCAACGTGGCCCTGGCTGTTGCACACCCAGCCTCCACTGGGTGTCACTGAAAGCCGGGACCACAACCCACCCTCCCCCCAGAGAGGAGAGCAGTCCTCCGGATGCTCAACTTTCTCCTTCCAGGCCAACCCAAGCTCACTCCTGACCCCAGGTTGCTGGCGAGGGAAGAGGTAAGGTACAAGGCACCTCAGCCCTCTACACCACTGGGCTGGCTTAGCAATGGCACATCTTGCAGCTGTGCCTCTCCTCTCCAGAAGATAATAAGGACAAGGAGTGCTGAAAGTAGCACCTCCCAGTTGAGCAGGATCGAGAACACTAATGTCTTGACCATGACCTCGACTGTCGACCACCTAGTCGATCGCAGGCAGGGTCATCCTGCGGCTGCTCAAATGACATGCCAACCCATATTCAACAACATGGGCGTGGAAGACAGACTTCGGTCAAAGGCTTGTCCTGTGCTGGGTCAGTTGGGCACACCACTCGAGCCACGTCCTCCTGGCTGAGGACCAGGAGCACAGAGGTCTGTGAGATGGCTTCTTTGGCCTCGTCCAACAGTGGATCAAAGAGCCCTCGACCTGCCTCGGGACCTCCTTGTAAATGAGCATGCTCAATGTAGTTATCCATGCTAATAAACTTGAACTTGAACTGCCTGATCTGCCCCTCGACTGAGAGATGCTCAACTTCAGCTGAAAGGTCAGGCAAGTTGAGGAACTGAGAGGACAGAGATCTCTAATAGTCTCACAACTGGTGACGATGGTGAGAAGACCTTCTGGATTTAACATAGCCTTTGACTGGTGTCTTTGGAGGGTAGGGCTCTCCTCCATGGTCTGGGGGGGACTGGCATAACACACGGAATGGGTCCATGATGGTCCCTTTGATGCTGGATGCAGCCAAAAACAGTGCTGAGGCTGAGAAGATGCCCACCGCGGCTGTTGCTTCTGCTTCTAGGATGGCAAGCTGAGTTGGCCACTGCAGAGGCCTTTTCTTCTAACGTTCAAGCAGCCCTTCGGATCCCATTCTGAAGGACAGCCATAGTGAGGTGAAGCTTCCTATCCTCAAGGAACTCAGGAAACATGGAAAGACAGAGGCAACACCTGGCCACATTGTGTTGCTCGCCCAGGCAATACATGCATGTGTTGTGTGGATCGGTGGCCAACATTTTCTGCCAGCATTGAAAACAAAATCGAAATCCTAGCTTCTGGAGGCAGTATAGTGCAATGGTGTAAGGCTCTGAGCTGCAAATCTGTAGACCTGGGTTTGAATCCCACAGCCCCTACTTGCATACTGTGTGATCCTGAGCAAGTCACTTTACTTCCTTGTGCTCCCAGGTCGCACCTGGAAACAAGCTTCAGCTTAGTGTGCCTTTCCTGGCTAAACAATTTTCCCTTTCCTTTCTTGTGATCCATCACTGCGATGAGACGAAGGTGAGGAGAACTTCAAGTGAAGAATATCAAAATAACATTTCGCTAATGGTGCAGAGAAAATCCTCAACACAGCGTGAAGGAGGTGACCTGTTCTTCTAGTGAAAAAGAAAGATCCGACATCACAGAGCATATTCGGGGATATATGGCACCGCTGTGATGCATCACCGGCTTCCACCCACCCTACCTGTCACGGTAACTCCGCTTCACCTGCCTCCCTCTCACCACCCACCTTTCTCCTCAGAACACTTCCTCCCATGTCCCATTGCATTCCTCTCCTACCCCACCCTCGTCTCCCTGGTCGTCCCATGCACAAGCGGTACCCCAGCAAAAAAACAACATGCCAAAATCAGCAAACTGAGAATACTAGCCATCCTCAGAATCTTTGCACTCCTACTCCTTATGTCAGGCAATATTCACCCTAATCCAGGCCCCATCTCAGTCAGTCCTGACGCCCCATGCAATGGGCTAAATACAGCCGCAATGAATATCTGCAGCCTACCCAAAAAAACTAGCTCAGCTACAATGCTGGGCTCAGCAACATCAACCAGATGTGCTAGCTCTCACTGAGACCTGGCTGTCAAAGAAGGTCCCAGACTCCTACATAGCACTCCCAGGCCTCACCATGTGTAGAGCCGACAGATGTGGCAAACAGGGAGGGGGGGCGCCTTTTACGTCTGACACTCTCTGATATGCCAAAACCAACCAACTCCCTCACTGACCCACGGGGAACAGGCTCCGACAATAAATCTTATTCCAGACCCCACCAGAGACCCATATAACCATTACGGTGGTGTACATTCCACCACGAAACCAAGCCTCAGCTTGTCAAGCCCTAGCTGACTATATCTCCAGCTACCCACCCAAAACTGAGCACATTATTGTCGGGGACTTTAATGTGAATTGGTTATCCAGCTCGACTGCTGCTATAAAAGACACCCTCTCACCATTAGACCTAACCCAATTAGTTAACCAACCAACCAGGGTCAATCCCAGAAATCATTCTAGCACCCTAATCGACCTCCTACTCACCAATCAACCCAACAGAATCACAAACCTAAAAGTACTCCCAGACTCATTAAGCGATCACTCACCAATCCTCTTCACCTGGTCTTGTCAGCGGCAACCACCCCAACCTTGCGGTTTCATCCGACGACGTCTCCTACCTGGTGGACTCATCAAACTAAGGAAATATCTTACCCAGTGTGATTGGTCTCCCATCAAACGTGCCCCTACTATAGATGTAGCCGTTGACTACTTCACCCGCAAATTCAACGCTGCCTATGATACTTTTGCCTCACTCACTAAGGTTCAAACCAAAAAAAGAAACGCTCCCTGGGTAACGCCAGCACTGCTCCAGCAACTAAAAAACCGGGATGACCTCTGGTACAAAGCAGTTGCCTTTGGTGTGGATGCTGACAGAATGGCCTATAAAATGGCCCACAACAAGTGTACCTGGGCTGTTAGAATGGCAAAATCCAGCTATTACAAGTCCACCCTTGCCTCATCCTGGGGGAATGCTAGGCTATTCTGGGACAACCTAAAGGAACCGAATGGAAAGTCCAGGAGGCCCACCCCCCCCAATTAAATGTAAACAATTGTATTACCTCACATCCACTCACCATCGCCGATGGTCTAAATGCAGCCTTCTCGGATCTAAGTGCAGTTTTGCCTTCCAACTTCTTCGACCCCACCCCTAAAACCCCAGAACCCAGCAATGCCTACCCCCCCCTTCTACCTCAGGGTTGTTTCTATGAATGAAGCAAGTTCTTACCTTAAAAAAAGCCCTAGGGGGCTCAAACTATTGCAAAGACTCATTTGACATGAAAATCCTTAATATGGTACTTGACTCAGTGCTTTCCCCCTTGACTGACCTCCTTAACCTCTCCCTATGTCTAGGGCAATTCCCAAGCGACTGGAAGGTGGCCACCATCACACCTATACTAAAGAGTGGGGACCCCACATTACCGAACAACTACAGGCCTATCTCTATAATCCCTCCCCTCTTGAAAGCAGTGGAAAAAATCGTTGCCACCAAACTCACAGACTACTTAACTATGCATAATGTCCTATGTAGGGAACAACATGGTTTTAGAGCTGGGCACAGCACAACCACTGCCCTCATAGAGTTCTCTAACTCGCTGCACAATGCCCTAGATAAAAAGCTGCTTACAGGAGCAGTCTTCATCGACCTGTCGAAAGCATTCGACACAGTCTCCGACACCCTGCTCCTAAATACTCTTCGCCGCTCCGGCCTGTCCCCTGGACCTGTCGCTTGGTTCACAAGTTACCTCACAGATAGGTCCCAATGTGTGAAGATACACAACACCTTCTCACCCACTCTTCCAATCCGCTCAGGGGTACCCCAAGGCTCCATCCTTGGCCCACTGCTATTCAGCATCTTCCTAAATCCTGTCCATGCAACCTTCTGCTATACGCAGATGACACGGCAATGTATGCCTCCCACTCGGATCCCACTATCCTGCAGTCTTTCCTACAACTTGCCTTCAATCAAGCTGAAAACTAGTTCATTGACCACAGACTTGTGGTCAATGTAAAAAAGACTAAATCTATGCCCTTTACACACCAGCAGAGCAAGGTACACAAGGCCCAGCTAACAATCTTCTCCAAAGCCCACCTCCCACTAGAACAGGTCTACACATATAAATACCTGGGCATTACCTTTGATCCTAACCTATCATTCCACCCGCATATTACTAATCTCTCCTCTGCCATAAATTTACACACAGGACTACTGTTTTGACATAAAGCCTGCCTACCTCCAGTGGCCCTAAATATTGCAATTACCTCCTCTATTCTCTCCCTCGTAGACTATAGACTAGCCGTCTATTCGGCCGCTGACCGCATGGCACTAAGTAAAATACATCAGTCCATTAATAAAGCCTGTAGGCTCCTCGTTGGAGTGGGTAGGCATACCCATAGCTGCACACTGTGTGACCTAACAAAAATCCTCACCCTGGACGAAAGAGTGCATTACCAAACATGTCTCCTTGCTAAGAAAATCCAGCTAGGCCTCACTCCCACTGGTGTCTCAGCCTCCCTCTGCATGGCACATACCTCTACAAACACCCATGCGGCGGATACATTAATGTGGACTGTTCCCAGGGTCAACACCACCCTAGCACAATGGTCCTTTTCCTACAGAGCACCATCCTGGTACAGTGCTCTCCCCCAGGCCATCACCTCTATCCCCAGGCTAGGCCCCTTCAAAACAACCCTCAAAAAACACACAATCTCCGCCCATCACTGTCACTGCTCCCACTAGAACTGGTACCTGCCTATGGGCAGCGTGATAATGGGATAATATGCACTTATACTGTTACTGTGAACTATTGACAATGTTGGTAACCAACTGCTCGCACCTCCTGCTAGCGCATATGCTACGTCATATTCTGTACAGACGGTTTGCTGACGTTCACTAGCTCCTGACAAGACTTGTTTAGCTACCCAACTGTATAGGATTAGCAACTTCACATTCCTTGCTGTTTGCCTTGTCTCCTACACTCAGTGTAATTTGTATTCTGCCTACTACTTGTCATGCATTGTTAACCCTGCTGTTATCTCTTACCCGCCCCACTGTAATTTTGTATAAATGTCTACCTCCTTCTATGTTGTGTACCATAACGAGAAGCTTTTGGGAATGAGTCCATGACTCAAAGGTTGTAATCCAATACTCTCAATAAATAAAATAAATAAATATATCCACCTGGGTAGTGGGACAAGCTTAGCTTGTAAAATGTTCTGGCCAATCAACACCTTCCAGGGGAACTGCCAGAGTGTGGATTAGTGTACCATATCCACACCCCTAGAATGCCACCCATCTCCTTTCCAAATCACTGCTCTTTGCTTAGCCAACATACAAGCAATGAACTGAGATCTGAACAGAAATTCCTTAAAGGAAATACCCACTCTTAAAATTTTCTTTACAACCTTATGCCACTGAAAAAAGACATAGAACATGCTATGCAGATGTGGAAAGGCATTGTTGTTTAAAGTGACAAGAGAAGTGCAAAATACCCTGGCTGGGTTGTCCCACTAATTTTTTTGGCTGCTCTCTTTGATTTCAGTGCCTGGCCAGCTTCCTTTTCTACAACTGTAAGAATTGGAGTTGGTGAAGAGTAAAGATCTCACAGAGACTGTTCACACTTCTAGAAAATGGCACTGCTCAAAATCAATGGCATTTTACCAAAAAATAAATGAAAACAAAAAACACATTTGCACGGACCCATAGGATCTCATACAGAATTGCTATTTTATGAGGTACATATTCCTTTGAACGTCACGTAATATGAAGGTGACAGTAAACCTTGTTAAAAAGCTACATCTACCATTTCAAATATTGAAAACAAAAAAAGAACAGTTATGTAAGCACTTACCATAACAGTATATCTTTGAGAGAATCTCTCGTCCGGCCACACCTTTGGAACTATAACAGCATCAGCACTAGGACCACAGGGAAACTTTTGCAAGCAGTCGGCCAAGAGCTGCCCATGACAATGTCAGACTTCAGTATGTACATAAACATGAGTTGCTCCTCCTCTCATCAGTTCCCCGTTGGGAGATCATGCTCGGAGGACCTCTCTCTAGGGAACCAGGAGTGACCCCAGTATTCCACATATCAGGTGAGACAGAGTGCTGGAAAAGACAGCAATGGAGACAGCAGTACAAGGATCCTTTGCCACAACCCCTGAGGGGGAAGAAGGGTAGGACGGCATGGCCTGATGAAAGAGATTCTCTCGAAGATTTACTGTTACGGTAAGTTCTTATGTAACTGTTCTATCTTCTTCGAGGATCTCTCTTTCATCAGGCCACACCTTTGGAACAAGTCCCAAGCAGTACCAAAAGCGAACAGTCTGGGTGCCTGGAGACTACAGGCTTGTGATAACAGGCCTTGTAGCATAGCTAGGCCAAAACCAGCTCATCTATGAGAGACAAAGTCCAGACTGTAGTGCTTAGTGAAGGTGTGCACAGTACTCCATGTGGCAGCTGTGCAGATCTCTGCAGCGGAATTATTCTGAAAACAAGCTACAGAGGTGGCCATGCCTTTGGTGGAAATGACCACAAACCACACCAGGAGTTCCTTACCATACCTTCCTGTAACAGAACGTAATACAATGCGCAAGCCACTTGGGCAAGCACTGTTTAGAAACTGGGACGCCCTCTTTCCCAGAGGCAAACAAAAAGCTGCAAGGACTTTCTGCAGTCTTTTACACAGTGTGTATAGTACCTGAGTATTCAATGCACATGTAAGGTATGGAGTAAAGCTTCCCCTGGAATGGCATGCTCTGAATAATACACTGGTGGGTGGATGGTTTGATTTAAAGTAAACTCAGACACCACCTTTGGTAGAAACTTAGGATAAGTACGCAAAGGCACCCTGTCTACATTAGAAGAGCCTGCAGCTCTGAAATCCTTCAAGCAGAAGAGAATGCAACCAAAAATAGTGCTTTCCAAGAAAGAAAGTATAAGCCACAAGTCGCGGCTCATAAGCAGCCAAAGTCAGCTTTGAGCAGTGACATTGCTGATGGCAGGTCCAACGAGTCTGATCGATGGCGGGGGAAAAACTGAGGAGAGGAGGGGTTGCCCATGTTGATGTATGTGATGTCTGATGTCATCATGGGCTACCCCTGGCTGACTGTTCGCAAAAGTTTCAGTGTGGCCTTAGCACTGACATGGTTATAGTTCTAAATGTGTGGCCTGATGAAAGATCTACTCAAAGAAGGTCGGCTTAAAACAGCATCCTGAACCACACCGATCCAACACCTTATGTTCCAGCAATTATTTTTTTTTTGTTAGTAACTTGCCTCGCACCCCCATCGGATCATCGAATCCGGACTCCTCCTTGACTCCCTAAGCGATCACCACATAATCTACGCTGTAAGAAAAATATCCAGACCCAAAGCACCGCCACCAAGGACGCTACTAACTAGGTCGTACAAAGCTCTCAATCTAGATGCACTTCTAAGGGACCTGGCACAAGCCAACTGGACTTTCATTTTCCAGGCTTCCTCCCTCGATTCAGCCCTAAAATTCTTTAAGGATACTTTCCTAGCCGTATGGAACACCCACGTGCCTCTACGGAGAAAGCGGGTAAGAGGTGCCCACCTGCCATGGGTCTCGGCTGAGCTCATTGACCAGTTTCAAGCTAGGGACCATGCCTGGAAAAAGTACAAGGCAACAGGCCATCAGGCGGCACTCCAACTTTACCGCTCACTTCGTAACTCCTGCACTAGGCAAATCAGACATGCCAAAGCCAACTATTTCATGGCATCCCTCAATACCAACCTTACTCACCCAGCTAATTTCTGGAAAACAATCAAGACACTCTTCTCTCCCCCTGCTCACCTCCCCTCCCCAACCCTAACTGTAGAAGGCACCATAGTCTCTGAATCAGCTAAAGTGGCCTCTGTTTTCAACACTTTCTTTGCCAGCTGTGCATCCTCTCCTCTCTTCTTGCCACTCTTCCGCACCCCCCCCAAATATGCACAAAACCCCGCTGCCTACATCCTCCCAAACTACTGGCTTCTCTTTCTGTTGGGTTACTCTGCTCATTGTGTTGAAAGCCCTGTGGTCTCTCAACCCCTCAAAAGGCAAGTGCCCGTCAGGGCTCGATTCCCAAATGTTATACCTATCTACCCTTGCCATTGCCTCCCTGCTGGCCGCGCTGTTCAATCTCTCTTTTTCTCTGGCCGACGTACCATCCAACTGGAAGCATGCTACTGTCATTCCCCTCCCTAAAGGGGGAGACCCCTCATCACCGGGGAACTACCGCCCAATCTCCCTACTCTCCATCCATGCCAAACTACAGGAGCGCCTTGTCCTAGCTCAACTTTCCTCCTTCCTTGACTCCTCCTCTTTCTTTACACCCTACCAATCAGGCTTCAGGAAATTGCACTCCACTAACGTCCCTGCTAAGGCTCACAGACGCCATGTTTACAGGCATGGACAAAGGGCATATCACCTCTGCCATATTCGTCAACCATGCTAAAGCCTTCAACACCGTCTCCCACTCCCTACAGCTATCCAAACTCTCTAGTGCAGGACTCTGTGGTGAAGCCACCAATTGGTTTCACTCCTACTTGGTAGGCAGAACCCAATCAGTAAGAATTGGTCCTAACACCTCCTACCCCCTCCCTTTTACTACTGTGGTCCCACAAGGCTCGGTCCTCGGCCCACTACTCTTCTCAATTTTCCTAAATGAACTTCCCTCTATCTGCACTCACACATCCATACACCTATACGCTGATGATACCGTACTGTACACAACCGGCCCTTCCTCCGATGAAGTGGCCTCTACTCTCCAACAAGATTTTACCGCGGTACAGCATTGGTTTCGTTCAAACCAACTTTTTCTTAACCCCAAGAAAACAGTCTCCCTAACATTTGGGACTAGGCAAATGCTCTCCAGACTCCTTTCCACACCACTTTTTTCACCACAGAGGGGACTCCTCTTGAGACCTGCACCTCCTTCAAATCCCTCGGGGTCTGGCTTGATCAGCATCTTGACTTTTCCGCTCACATCGACTCGATCCACAAAAAGCTGTGCCCAAAACTAGGAGCCTTATATCAGAACTAGGGTAGCTTACCTCTGGCTACCAGCAAGGAAACTGTACAAAAAATGATCCTCCCGATTCTGGACTACGGGGATACAGTATACAGCGCTGCTCCCAAGTCTGTCCTAGCCAGCCTTGACCCTCTTTTCCACTCCTTCTGTCGCTTTGCCCTTGACTGCCTCACTTTGACTCATCACTGCAACCTCTACAGCTCCCTTGATCTAACATCGTTCCACGCTCGCAGACACATCCACAGCATCAGGAACACAGCAAAATTCTGGTCACAGTCCCTTCCCGCCTACCTTGCATCTGCCCTCTCAGTCCCATCACAGCCCTCCTACCCCCTCAGGAGTGGTAACTCCCGGCTCCTATCTGTTCCACGCATGGCCACATCAAGGGGCCAATTGGCGTTCAGTTACAACATGCCTAAACTTTGGAACGCACTCCCAGCGGAAATTCGGGAATGTGCAAACACGGCACACCTAAATCACCTCAAGGCTCACTTCTCCCCAACATGCGCCTGCACATAGGGCCACCTCGGGCTGGTACCTGAAGTCCCCTACTTGCATTCAGGCCCTCTTGTCGTGCTCATAGCATATCGGCCCTACGTAGCTTATACATTTGCTGAGCAAATTGTAGGGGTTACAGACTAAACCATGCATAACTCTCTATTTTTCTTCGTAGCTTGCTTCTCAGCTACCTATTGCTTGTTGTTAATAGTTACATGCACCAATTCTCCTACTACTGTACATTGCAGCTGCATACATGTGTTTCCACTGCGTGGTTATTAACTGTATGCTCCTGTCCTCCAATTGAGTTCTCATAACATCTTCCTGCCTAGTGTAACTGTAAACATGTACAATTTTTCCACTACTGTATGTAAATGTAATAGCATTCTTGTACACTCTTCTTTGTTCTTATGATTGTAGTTCCACTTGTATGTTTCCACTTGTATGTTCCCCCAGGACGCATCTGGAATCGAGCAGTAACCCGCTCAGTATGCTTTCCTGGTAAAACTATTAAATAAATATAAATAAATAAATAAACTACACACTAATCTTGTTATCCCATGTATGGAAAGAGAAAAGAGGTTACTTACTTGTAAAAGTAATTTTACTGCTGGTGTTCAGTTCAAATTCACACTATGGCAGTTACATTGGGCATGCTCAGTGCCTTGGAAAGGACTGTAAAGATTCCTTCTATAGTACCACCCAACCACACGTCCACAAGTCTCTGTCCCCTCTCTCTTCATATCTGGACACTGAAACCAAAAGCAGAAGAGTGAGGCTAGCCTGGGGAGGTCAAGTGAGTTGTGAGGTTGTGAAATGATTACTGGAAATAACACTACAGTTTCAAGAAAATAACTATTTTAGCTGGTTGGATTCAGTTCACTCATCCACAGTACAGCAGACTCACAGCAGTCCTCTGACAGAGACTAGGAATCCACACCTTACAAAAAGGAGACACTGGAGGACTAAGGTCCCAAAAGCAGCATTTCTGACTCAGCAGGTTGATACTGTAGTGGGGAATAAAAGAGTGCACATTAGACCACGTAGAAGCCCAACAGATCTCAAAAATGTGAATTATCCTAGCAGCAGTATGTCTGGTATAGTGGGCCTATAACCCAATAAGTTTCTCCTTGCAGCACCAACAAGTGTGCAGCAGAGTAGTAGAGGTAGCAGTGCAGGACATTATCTACCTGGTACTTGTCTGCTTGGCTGCTGTACTGCTCTTAGCAGCATTAGCACAGGTTATGAACAGGTGGCATGTGTCACCACAAAAATTCTGCTGTATGCTGTGTGTAAAGCAGCAGCACCCTGCGGACATCAATGGCATGCAAAGCACATTCTCTGACTTGTATGGTCCCTCAAAACAAACTCAAAGGGCTGGTTCAGGGGTAACTCAAACTACTTTGGTCAGGAACTTCACATGGGGAAGGGGGCCACCTTATCCTTATGGGAAATGACACAAGAAAACGCCACCAGATAGGTATGAATCTATATATCTAGTAGTTCCCCGGAGTTGACTTATTCATTTGGCTAAAGTGATAGTGATCAAACATGCTGTTTTCCAAGACAGATGGTGAAACTTGACAAGTATCCATTAGCTTGAAAGATTTCTACATTAACTTGGATAGTACTGTACCAGATTAAAAGCCCATGGGGACAGAAGTTCTCACCTCAGGGAAAAAGAGGTGGTCCAATCCTTTAAAAGAATGGGGCATCTCATCCTGGGCTAGGGTCATAAGCCCTCCTTAGGACAGTTAGCTAAAATGGCTGCCAAATACACACTGAGAATGGCAGCTCACAGACTGGACCAAAACAAAGCACAAAGGTAATGAAGGACTTGACTCAAACACACTAGAGCCATCAAGTATTATGACAATACCCTTCAGAGAGGCTTCCAGGACTTTCACTGCCCATTTGGAATGCAGCAATGCCTTTTCACTGTCCCTCCCTGCCTTTTTTAGTAGTCTTTTAGCCCCTATTAATAGCCCTACTCAGCCTAGCCATCTCCCAGCCCACTCATTCCCTTCTCTGTCACTTAACCACCTTCATGGGGCAACAGAGTTCCTCCTTCACCTCCATGATCTCCATGGTGGATTCCATCAGAGGCTGAGGCAGCGCCTCCTCCGGCCCATCAAGTGTGGAAGACAGTGGGCAATCAGTTCGGCAGAGGCCAAGACTGTCAGCATCATGCTGCTGTGCTACTGGGGTTTTCCTCCCTAGTTTTCCATGGCCCTCAGGACACTGGTGCAAAGGTGCCATGTGTGCACGTGCAGACAACTGCTTGCCTGTGCATTACACCAGCCAGCATCCTCCCTCACAAGCCACACTGACTGCAGTGCCACCTGTGGACAGCCAGTTGGCAGTACTGCAGTGTGGACTGCAGTTCTCCCTTCTACAGAGAAGGAAAGTATTCTCAGAAATGCTCAATACTCCCCCACCACCGCTCATAGCCAGACCCCGACATCCTGAGCTCGTCTCTGAACTAAGACCAACAACATTGTGACATCACTGCTGTGTCAAGAAGCATGCCCTGCACCTGCATATATTAACACCTTATTCATCAAGGTGAACAGAGGAAATGTGTACAGTAGAACTCTACATCCATGGAGAGGAGAAGGTGTTCCTTTGCAGGTTATGATCTATGAAGCATCGCTAGCATCACAATTTTGCTAGCAGCTTTACTCTAAAAACCTTTTGTATTCTTGTATGTCTGTGGCTATTCTGACTAGTTCAGCCTTGTTATCAGTCAGCCGATTAATTTTATATGTTTCCCAATGAACAAACCTATCCAGACTTTACTTCTTGGTATCCTGATTGAACTCTGGGTTTGAGGTCGAGATGCCGAGAGAGACGCTGTCATCTGCTAGAAGCCACTTTCTCTCTTTGGATTATTTGTAATTTCATCTGCCATCCCTTGTTGGCATAGGGACGAATATTGGTAGTGGTGAGCTTAAGAAGAAGCAGCAGACTTTTAGCCAAGGACTTGGCTGATAAGGATTTTGGCTGGTGAGTTTGTTCCATTTTGGCTGTGGTGATCTCCAGCTGGATCAGGCTCCTGTTTTGGTTTGTGACTGCTTTGCCAGGCTCTCGTATTGCTGACGGGTAGTGGGGGTCTTGAACTGGGTCACCTGTGGGGGGGCGGAGTGTGTGCTGAACTGCTCCAGTACTCACATCTGCCTCGGGGCTTAATCGGGACTCGTTGTGTGGTGTTGTCCGTCCAGGGCCCTGTCCCTTAGGTGGCTCATCCTAGATTTCCTACGAGCCTGAAGTCAGTGGGGGCCTGGCTGGATAACGGTTTTGCCAAAACCTTGTTGAATGCTCTGACTGTCGCCCTGTCTGAAAGTTGATCCTACAGCTATAGGAGGAAACTCTGTGGTTTGGTCTGGAGATGGATAAAAATTCATTGGGAAATCTTATTGGATGTGTTTAGTGGGCCTGGTTGGTGGCTGTGAGAAAGCCCCAGTACTTCACTTATTTTTAAACCTTTATTTTGGAGGGCTGTGGTGAGAGCATAATCTCCTGGATTCATTTTCATGGGTTAGTGAGAGTGAAAGCTCCCCCCCCCCCAAAATAAAATCTACAGACTCTGAGAATTTGGATCTTTGTTAAAGGACTTATTGAAACACAGGCCGGTCAGTGATTTCCTTGGATTTTCTACAGTTAAAAAACTGGCAGTTTTGTGCACACATTTCTCCTCTTTTTTCCCTTCTTCCCTGTTTTCTCCCTCTCTCCTTCCCTTCTTCCTTGCTTTTTCCTCTCTTCTTTCTTTCCTTGCACACTTTTCTCTTATCTTCACCTCTCCATTACTGAACATTGTTCTTATTACCACATTTATCACTTTTTGCAGTTTACGGAATGCCTTGCCATAGCCTGCCCTAGCATGTATTTCGTACATGGTTGCTATTTCTGATCCTATAATACCCTATTGATTGTAACCCTTCTGCTCTCCACTTACATCCTGTCTAGGTTTGTGTTTTATTATCAATACATGTATATAAGGCTTCTCCAATATGTTTACCCTAAATATTGTGTTTTGTTAAGTGATATTTTATACCTTACATGGAGGATAGTCTTCTATTGTATTAGATGTGTGCTTTCTTATATACTCGAATTTCAATAAAAAGATAAAGTGGAAAAAAAAAAACCTGGCAGTGAATGCCTTCGAAGATTTACTCTCTGTAAATTCAGGTGGCTTTTACCAAGCCTAAGTGAGAGTTGGCCTTGGGTGAGCTTGTTCTGGTTTATTCCTGAAGAGGTGTGAGCTCTATGGACTTCATAAATTCAACTTGAAAGACTCAAAGGGACTTTTCTCTTTACCCGTGAACTTGCTTGCTCACATAAGACTTTCTATATTTTACATCATTTTTATTTTTTTTTTTTTTTTTTTTTTTTTTAATTTTCTCTTTATCCTCCTCCCTACTTGCAGCCCCCTCCTCTTCGGGAGACACCTATGGGCTTGGTCAGCCTTCGCTCACCTACCTGGAGCGGTGCAGTCCTGCCCCATGGGGCTGCATACCTCTGGGCGTGGTACGAGGCGGACACCCTTCCACCCCGACGTGCCCGCTAATCTTTGTCGGCATGCTGTCTCCGGCAGGTAGAAGATTAATCGGGCCCTGGTGCCCGCCTACCAGGAGGCTGCAAGGGTTTTTCCTAGGTTTCGACGTGCGCCAGGTCCGATGACGCTGGGCGCCTTGCCGCCGACGCCTGCACGCCGCCTCCTCTGTTGGAGCATCGGTTTATGCCACCTCAGGTCTCCACCTGGGGTCAGACAAGCACCGAGCTCAGGTACTCTCCTCTCGAGAGAGGACGAGCAGTCCTTGGGACGCCTGTCCTCCGTCCGGCCCTTCCAGCTCCCGGGTCGCTCCTCAACCCGGTCGCTATGCGTCGCAAGCGAAATCCAACCGCTGCGCCGGCGGGCCGACTACTACATCATTTTTATATGTAGTTTATGACTGGAAGTGACTGGGTGTGTGTTGTGGATTACTGTTTATTTGTTGTCTGCTGTTGTTGACAGAAATGTGCTGGGGTGGTGTAAAGACGGTCAGGCACTATTCCCCCACCAGACTCAGGGACCTCCGCTCTTTCAACTGTCCCCCTTTATCATCGGAAACATACATGAGATATCATGCTTTGGGGATAGTGAGAAGGAGGAAGAAGGGTGAGGGTGCTGGGCCTGGTGGAGGAATGGAGGGGGGTGGGCGGATTGGGGTCATGGGAACAAAGAGATGCCATGGGGCGAAATGGATCCAGAAAAGGGGTTCTCCCTGCCTTGTTCCCATACCCAAGGGCTCTGCTTTATGCAGGCAGGTGATGCGGTCTTCCTCGACTGCTCATCCTACTAGGGCAGTGTTATGCAATGCCAGATCTATCAAGAACAAGACTGCTTTAATAGCGGATCTTGTTGGGTCATCGGATCTGGCTTGCATCACCGAGACCTGGCTGGATGAAAATGATGGCCCTGTTTTGGCTTCGGCAGTTCCAGCCGGGTACTCAGTGATACACCGCCCGAGGATGGATCAGAGGGGCAGGGGTGTAGCCATCTGTTTTAGATCAAAACTGGACCTTGTGGAAGTACCAGTGGGGACCACCAATTCTTTTGAGTGTATAGTGGGCATGGGGGTAGGGTGCAGGATACTTCTCCTCTACCGTCCACCCGGAGATGGGAACGTTTTGCTGCAGGAAGTCACAGACTTCATCGTCGTCGAGGTTTTGGGATCCCCCAGATGGTTAATTCTGGGGGATTTCAATGCCTGGGTCAACAACGAAATCTCGCAATTTGGACAGGACTTCCTCCAACTAATGACTTAGTTGGGCCTTACACAGGTTATTACCTTCACGACCCACAGTGGTGGTCACTCCTTGGACTTGGTGTTCCTCCTGGGGATGGAGATCTCCGATTTGGTGGTGGAACCAGTCAGTTGGTCTGACCATCATATCATAGGTTTCAGTTTTGCGGCTCCTCCCAATGGACCTGCCCCCACGGAGATGGTCCGGTACCGCCCTTTGAGGCGTGTGACCCTGGATGGTCTGATGGCGGTGCTGGACCTATCAGGCATATTGAGCGAATGCATGGATCCAGGGAATCTGGTACTAGCCTATAATAAGGCGGTGACAGGGGCCCTGAATTCCATAGCTCATGTTCGGGGTTCGTCCCCTCACTCTTCGCCCAAGGCCCCCATGGTTTGATGGAACCTAAAGCAGATGAGTAGAGGGGGACAAAGGCTAGAGAGGTGCTGGCGGAAATTGTCTGGCTGGTGACAAACTTAGATTGATGGACCATTATGTTGTCTATCAATCGGCAATAACCTGTAAGAAGGCAGAGTTCCTGTCCAGGGAGATTGCCGCCACGCAGAACCGGCCTGCTCAGCTCTTTCAGACTGTCAACAGATTGTGAAATCCAATCTGTCTTCAGCCGGGTAGAGCCTTTTCACAAGAGAGGTGTGATGAGTTTGCTCAGTTCTTCGCAGATGAAGTTGTCACCATCAGGTCCGGGATCTGTCAAACTCCCTCTATTGGGTATTGCAGAGGTCTGCTGGGGGCCGTGGACACCCGGCTTGCTTGGTCTGTCTTGGGCCATCTGGAACTCATGGACATCGTGAGGATTGTTCAGACTTTACGGCCAACCTGCTGTAGTTTGGACCCAGGCCCAACACGCCTTCTTATAAGGTGCGTTGATGAGATTGGCCCTGTCCTAGCTGAGATAGTCTGGAGTTCATTGGAGAGCGGTGTCTTTCCAGACCTCCTAAAGGAGGCGGTTGTACGACCTCTCCTTAAGAAATTCTCCCTTGACCCAGACTGTCTAGCAAACTACAGACCTGTCTCTAACCTGCCCTTTGTGGATAAGGTTATTGAGAAGGTGGTTGTGCAGCAGCTGGATGATCATTTATCTATCCATGATGTTTATGATTCTCTCCAGTCGGGCTTTAGGAAGAGAAATAGTACCGAGACAGCCCTTGTCCTTGTGCTAAACGATCTCCTGATAGCGAGAGACTGGAGGATCTCTCTACAGCATTTGACACTGTGGACCATGGTGTGCTACTGGAGCACCTGCGGTTCATCTGTGGACTGTCTGGTATGGTTCTTAGATGGTTTCAATCTTTTCTCGAGGGTAGGTCTCCTAGAGTGGTGTCTGGGATTTGTTCCTCAGCCCCTATCCTGCAAGGTACCACAGGGCTCCATTTTGTCACCCATGTTGTTCGCAGTGTACATGCTGCCATTGGGAGATATCATTAGGTGGGCTGCGTTTTCACTGCTATGCAGATAATACTCAGCTGTACATGTCCTTTGTGCCTGGGCAAGATGGCTTCCTCTCGGTCTTTAACAACTGTCTCTCCGAGATCCAGGACTGGATGAGTGCCAGCTGGCTGTGGTTGAACCCGGCTAAGACTGAGGTGTTGATGGTGGACCCAGACTGTCGAGAGGTGGGTTTGTCGGCTGGGCAGCCCTCTGGACCTTTGCTCGGGGGTGCTCAGCTTACTACCTCAGACTGGGTACAGAACCTGGGCGTTATTTTTGACAGCGGTCTGACTCTTAAACCTCAGGTGTCAGCCGTTAAGACCTCATTTTTTCATCTGAGGAATATCGCCCGGGTGAAGCATCTGGTTTCTCCCAATGATCTTCCAACGTTGGTCCATGCTTTCGTGACCTCCCGCCTGGACTACTGCAATGCCTTTTACCTAGGGCTACCAGGGGTTGATAGCCACCGCTTTCAGCTGGTGCAGAATGCTGCGGACAGGCTTTTGACTGGTATTTCTAGAACCAGTCATATTACGCCTGTGCTGCGTGGACTGCACTAGCTGCCAGTACAGTGGTGGATCACCTTTAGGGTCAGATTACTGACCTATAAAGCCCTACACGAACAGAGACCCCGCTACCTGCAAGATCTCCTTTGCCCTTACTGCCCCCTCCGCTCATTTTGCTCTGCCGACGAGGGATTGCTGGAGATTCCCAGGGTGTGCTTAAAAACATCTGGGGCTCAGTCTTTTGCTTCTGTAGCCCCTACCCTGTGGAATTCTCTGCCTCGTTGGGTTCGAGAGTGCCTGACCATCCAGAGTTTTAAAACAGCTCTAAAAACATATTTATTTAGCCAGGCGTTTTCAGATTGATTTTAGTTTATTATTTATTTATACTTGTGCTGGCTAAATATTGATTGTGTAATATGTTATTTATATGGTTTTTACGTGCAAGTACTTTGGTCTTGGAAAAGCACTTTTTAGAAATAAAGAATGATTTGATTACTCTGTATAGGATAATGGCCACAGCAGAGTCCCAGACTCCTGTTCTTCCAGGAAGCAAACTGATCCACTCACAGGGTTCCCCACCTCAGCAACACTATTAAAAACTACCTGCAGATGCAGTGGCCACCCTTGGGACATCTCACTCAGATAACTAAAGACTGCCTGCAGGCTAATTACTTGAGTGTACTATGTGGACTACCATAATGTCCAAATGGAGCAAGCAGCTAATTCTCATGTTATCAGAGCTTCCTGGTAGAGACTGAAGGATCTGTTATTTCACCCGAGTCATGACTGAACCTCGCCTACATACGTCTTGGGCCCACCAGTCTCCAGGTGCCTCTCTCATATGCTACTCACACGAAATTCCTATCCTGATCTCTGCTTTTCCCACACCTTATTTCCTTGCAGTACAGCACCAAGGGTTGAAGAGTGTGGTTGTTTACTTTTATTTACTGATTTTCTCTCTTTAATCTGGATGGAAATGAGACTGGTGGTTCTCTGTATATCTCACCTGGTGAAACATTTTAAATAAATAAAAAAATGTTAATTAGATTCACTTGACACTCTTTGATGGGGCCATAAAGGTTTGAGTCGAGCAAACAAATCACGGATGTAGTATTCCATATAGACTGCATAGCTCACCTGATCAATTCCCAAGGTCATCACTGCATACACCCAGCATACAATCTGTTCAAGCTTTCCCGGCTGTTTATCTGGGGGTTGAAAACAGCGCCCATGGGACCAATCCCTCTGGAAAACTGCATCTGAAACCAAACCCGCAAGGTGGTGGTGGTGGTGAGCTGGCCTCTTCCAGATGTGCATTTCAGTGTCTATTATGACTGAGGCCTGTCATCATCCTTATCAGACAGATGTCACTTAAAACCAAGCACAAAAAGAATAGTTACTTATTCTAACAGCAGACTTTCGATAGAATATTCTCCATTGAGCCACATCATGGAACTGTAAGTCATTGGCATAAGAACCGCCCAGAAACCTTTGCTAACTGGGGCTGCCCATGTAACATAGGTAGCCCCATCAAGTCTCAGTTCCCTGCTGGAAACAAGGATCATCAATCAGACTGCCAGGGACCAAAGCAACCAGGACTGAACCAGGCACTCAAGAGAGGAGATGGAAACCTGAGTAATATGCTACTAAAATTGGGCATAGGAGGACAGTCATCTTACAACAACAGGCAAGATAACCACCCAAAAAAGTGGGAAGTAAGGAGGGAGAGCTGTGGCTCATAGGAGGAGATTCTCTTAAAGATCTGCTATTATGGTAAGTAACTATTCTATCTTCTCTGAGGATATCTCTGTCTGCTGAGCTGCATCATGGAATGATTCATAAGCAGTACTAATGCACTGAGGGAGGAAGGAAGGAAGGATCTAAACGTCCTGAGTAAGGAGGCCCTGCAAGAGAGTAAAGCCAAATCTGGCAAGTCTATGAAAGACATCGTCCAGATGGTAATATTTAGTGAATGCCTGAACAGTACTCTGGCAGCAGCACAGATGTCAGCAACAGACACAGTGTGAAACACAAGCTATGGAAGTAGGCACTCTGTGGGTGGAGTGAGCATGGACAGCACCAAGAAGCAGGTTATCATGTTTCCAGTAACAAAGTAATGCAGCAGGCGAACCATTTGGAGTTTTTGCTTAGAAACTGGAAAGTCCACCATCCTGAGGGTGAAAGTCACAGCGGAGAGGATTTTCTATAATCCTCAATGCGATCGTGGAACTAACGCAACATCTGAGGAACGTCAAGAGCATGTGCAAATTATGTTCCCAATGCTTCGTGGGAGTAGACAAGCAAACTGGAAGGTCAATAGTCTGATTTAGTGTTCACTCAGAAATAACCTTCAGCAGAAAATAAGGACTGGTATGCAAAGTAACCTGATTCTTGTGTAAAACAAGATTATGAGACTCTACAACCAGAGTCTGCAATTCAGAAATACGTCTAGCAGACATCATAGTCACAAGGAACACGGTCTTCCAAGAGAGGAAGCATAGCTCACGAGTAGCAGCAGGTTCAAAGGAAGGTGCAGTAAGGGTCTCTAGAACCATATCAAAGTCCCCTGCTCGAACCAGATCATAGACTGCAGGGTGCAAAAATAGAATACCTGTGAGAAACCACAAGCCGGGCTACTGTTTTTCCCCATCTGTGAGGGTATGAAAAGCAAATAACACAGGCAACTGAACCTTTATCAAGGAAATTCTGAGGTCCACATGTGACAGGGTTGAATAAGGCCCTGTCCCATTTGTTACCGAGAAAGAGTTTGAACATAGGGATCTGTTCTATCCTCTCCTTTTCTGTCTTGTGTCTGTATGGTTGTGCAATCAAATGTTCTTGTAAGACCAAGGAATTGATCATTCTGATGGTCTCGCGAATCTCCACCTCTCGCTAACTTCATTTGCTATTTCTGTCTTTTCTTCCCCCAAGCATATCTGTGGTTATAAAAATATATGTAAATCTTTGTGTGAAACTGTAACTAATACTGGGATCCCTTTGTTTGAAAATGTAAATTTATACTGTTGAAATGATTATAAAAAGCTATTTGGAATTTAAGGTGTTAACCCGAGATGCAGTTTGAGCTCCTCTCAGGTTTGTTTGCATACTCTTTTGCAGAGCTGTCAGCAGGAGGCCAGCTTGGGACCTTGTTCTATTTGCAAGTCTGCTCTGCAAAAAAAAAAATGACAAGAACATTTTGTGAAAAACATGATGTCTTCTTAACGAACTCAGGATGAAGATGTTAATTTTCAGGCAAAGACTTGCTATAAAGAATGCAGCAATCTTTTGCTGGGGAGAGACTGAAACTTGGAATTAGAGATACCCTTAGATGGACTTTTGCTTTCTCTGTTTGCACTGCCTTTGTTATATAATTGTCCTGAACATTTTTTATTTTATTTTACTATTATTGATAATAATAAAACACTACTTGCGAATTTTACAACTGCTCCTGGTCTTCCTATCCTTCCTTCCTCAACAACACCATGTCCATAAGAGACAGGAGGTATCCATAACTTTACTGACTGGACATTTAAAGGTTCTAGCCGATGGCCAGTACACTAAATTGTAAAGCATTTCCATTTCTGTGAGTAGGTGCATCTGGTAGGTAACTTATGAGCCACCAGAAGTACAGCTGCAACCACTGGGGAAACCCCAAAGCGGGATTGCTCTACATTCTCAAGAGTGAGAAGTGGTGGTGCAGGGATCAAATATCTGAATGTACCAGAAAGTCCTGCTCCTAAGACAAAAGTCCTACTCATAGAGGGAGCTAGACAGGGGGTTCTACTGTCAATTGCTAAAGCAGAGGAACCAGATTTGTCTGGGCCAGTACAGAGCCACCAGGATCAGAGCTTCTGACTTGCCCTGCAACTTGACCAGAACCCTCTGTATCAGAGGGAATGCATACGTGAACCTCCCTTTTGAAAAGGGCAATAATGGGTCTCACTAAAACACTCAAGGCCCTGGAGAGAGGAAGTAGAAAAGTGGCAATTTTGCACTGTATGGAGATGCAAAGAGGTTGATGTCAGGGCAGCACTACTTAACAGAGAGATCGCCCACTGAAGAGTCCAACAACGCCCATTTGTGGCAGAGCGCCTGAGACTGGCCAAGACAATTTGCTAAGGTGTTGATGGTGCCAGGCAAAGCGACAACTAACAGGAAAATGTTGTATTCCATGGCCCAGTGCCAGACTTTTATCACCTCTGCAGAGAGGATATGAGTGGACTCCACTTTGGTGGTTGACACAGCCCCCAAAAGAGGCAGCACGTCCTCGGAAGTGCCAGGGTGATATTAGCTGCTAGATGCTTGTCTAAATAAATTTTGTATTTTGCATTACCTGTGGAGTGCGCAGTTTCATTCTTTGCTCACTGATGCAGTACATCACTGAAATGTTTTCTGTACAGATTAACAGCTGGTGACCTTGAAGGAGGGTAGCAAAGGATTGTAGGCTAAGCAGAACAGCGCTCATCTCCAGAGTGTTGCTGAGTATAATCATGTCTAAGGGGGACCACTGACCAGGAGGGACCCAGATGGGTACCCCAGCCAGCAACAGAGGTGGTGTTCATCATCTCTAGAAGAGGAGATGGACAGAGAAAGGGGGAGCCTGTCTCCAGGTCAGAGAGATCCAACCACCAACGCAGGGAGCGGTGAGGCACAGGAGTCACTTGTATGAAACACACCAGTTCATCTGAATGGTGAGTCCACTGGGCATGGAGGAACCATTGGGGAATCCTTACATTAGAATAGCAGCAGCCACGAGGCCTATTAGTTGCAGGAGACATCTGGCTGAGACACAGTCGCTGGAGACCAGCAGAGCATGGGCAACCAGTGCTGTAGCACAGTTCGAGAGGAGAAGAAAAGCCCAACCCAGCCCTGTGTCTAGAACTGACCCTATGTATTGGAGATGCTGACACAGAGACAGCACTGACTTTGGCTCATTCACCAAAATGCCAAACTCCCCGAAAAGCTGTCTGGTGTGGAACACTGTGTAAATTATGCTCTCCTTCGATGGGACCTTCAGAAGCCAGACACTGAGGTATGGAAAAACATAAAGGCCTTTCTGAGAGTGGCTGCAACCGCTTCACAGCATTTGGTAAAAACATGCAGTTCACAGGACAAACCAAAAGGTAATACACGAAACTAACAGTGACAGTCCTGGAGCATAAACCGCAGGCATTGTCTACAGGACTTGTGGATCTTGATATGGATGTAAATGTCCTTCATATACAGGGCAAATAGCCAATCCTCCTACAGCAGCAGGGAAGTGGGGACTGCAGAGAGACCATACAGAACCTTTTGTATTCTATAAACAGGCCGAGGCCCCGAAGGTCCAGGATGGGATGTAAATCTCCTATATATTTTGGTACAAGGAAGAACTGAGAATAGTAGCCCTAATGTGTAGAGCACCCTGATTGGCTGGTCTCGCTAACCTGAGACAGGAGCACCTGAGATGTGTGGCTTAATGTAAGCCTGCATCCCTGTACTCGGCTTCTAATTTATATATATATTAATTTAGCCTGTTCTGCTCGGTGTGTGTAAAGTAACTTACCATTCCCCCCCCCGCTGCAGTTTATCTCCAACTGTATGTGCACTGATTCAGTGCTAGCTCTGCAAACTTCCCCTTGATTTTTCGTCCCACCTCCCCACCTCCTTTAAATGCACACAGTCTCCGCCCACTCCTATCTGATGTTTCAATTTATTTGGTTACTTACTGTCAACAACTGCAATTCCTCCCATCCCCTTTTGGCAACTAAGCCTTCTAGCAGCCTTATCTCATTCTGTCTTGCTGAGGCATGCTATTTTGGTACTTTAGGTTTGCTTATTGCTGACTAGCATATTCTGTCTTGCTAAGGCACTGTTTTACTTGAAACATCCCTTTTACTGAAAAAAACAAATTACTGAACCATGACTGATTTGCCAAAAAACTGTGTTTATTGTCTAAAAATGTTCCCAGCAACCAAGTGTTACAGCCCCTTCGTGACTTTGTAGCTCTCTCCAGACTGCAAGGCGCCAAGGAAATTGCAGGCCTTTCAGTTGCTAACTGAGCTGTTTTCGCTCAGACTGCTAGCCTTTGTGTTGCCCCACTATTAATTTGAGCTACTCTCTCCTTTCTCTAGCCGAGGGCGGTATACATTTATCTTGCGTGACTCCGTTTTTAAACTTCCCCAAACAAGTCGCATACAGAACAACGACCCCTGGGACCTATATAATCTTCCATTGGCCCACTCCACTCTGCACAGGCACCTCTATCAGAGCCCACTGAAGAAATATATCTCTTACAATCCAGACATTTTCCGTCTTCCTGTCCATTCTCCTTCCCTTAACGAGGAACCCACAACAAATAAATTTTGTTCAGAGACGTGCCACTGTCAGGGCTACTCTTAGATCTCCTTTTAGTGCATACTGACCCCTATCTTACCACAGCAGTAACTACCCATACAACAAATTTGGGGACCTAAAAACTCTGGTTAGCAGCTCCCATGATAGCACACTCCACTTTTTGAATAAGCTACCATGGCAGGTCTCGGCTGGCTTTACTTACTAGTCTGCATTTCCCTGATACCTAATATTAGTGGACCCCCTGACAGATCGGACTCTAATAAAGGGACGTGCCCTACGCCACTAGGACATCCACATAATAAGACTATGTATTCATTATGCTGCCCCTGGTTGGCCCTGATTCAGTCAAATTTTGTTGAATCCACTCGAAGGGGGACTGCAAACTACTCGGCTATGCATGGCCCCAAACCCCAGCCACCCATATGCTGCATAGTCGGATGTTACTCTGCATGGACCTTAATCTACGTACTGGCAGGGCAACACAAGAGGTCAACTCGGTCCCTGGAGCCCTGCAATTTAACCTACACAAAACGCAACAAGGCCCGTGCTTTTAAACATCTCCTTGCCAATCTGAGAAGTATCATGCTCCTCCTACTACTACTGTGCTCAGGAGACGTCAAGCTCAATCCTGGCCCCACAAAGTTGATTTCATCTCCAACTGAAATTACTACCCTAAAAGGAATCAGTTTTCTGCATACCAATGTCTGCAGCCTTCTAAAGAAGTTGGATTTTGTCCAGGCTTGGATTATCCACACTGTCCCAGACATACTTGTGATCTCGGAATCCTGGCTTCGGGCATCCACACCAGACAGTGAGGTTAATATCCCCAACTACCTCCTCTTCAGAGCAGATAGAAAGACTGGAGGGGAGGAGTAGCCATTTATGTTAAAAACAAATTTACAGTATCTATATTAGATGCTACTTCCATTGCAGGGGGCTTTGAATGCCTGTCTCTCAGGGTCGAACCATCCCAATCTGTGGCACTCCGTATAATAGGTTACTATAGACCCCCAGCAGCAGGACCACAGCTCCTGGCTCATCTGTCTTCACAAATGGACATGACACCTCTGGAAACAATGATATTAGGTGACCTTAACTATGACTGGATATCAAATGGATCGCTACCCCTAAAACAATTCTGCGACTCCTACGTGTTCACCCAAATGATTACAGAACCAACGCGCATCAACAAGAAAAATCCAATGAAAAGCACACTTCTGGACGTCCTTCTTGTCAACAAACCACACTACTTTTCCCATGCCAGTATCCTTCCAGCAGATGTTAGTGACCACTGTCTCACAGCTGGCATAAGAACCATCTCGAATCCACTATCAACATCAAAGTTTTCTACTAAAAGATCCAGACGGAACTTTGACCCTCTGGCCTGCATACAAGAACTAAAAATCTCCTTGCTCTGGCAGACTTTCTACCTGGCTAAATCAGTGGGTGATGCCTATAATGTTCGCCATGAAATCAAAGCCAGTGCCCTAAACAACCATGCTCCTCTAGTTAAAGCACGAATAAAAACCAGAACCTGCCATTGGTTTTCACCGGATCTGAAGAATGCTCTACTCAAAAGAGACCAGCTATGGAAAAAGGCCCAGAAATCGCAGGCCGATGCACACTGGTGTCTCTTTAGGACAGTTAGAAATGCCTGCACGAAAATGGTCAGAGAGGCCAAGGCCAATTATTATCAAAACGAATTACTATCCGCATCCAACAGCCCAACCAAATTCTGGTCCACCATAAAGGAACTGTCTGGACACTCCCCAGGTAGTGCACTACCCTCCAAAATCACCATCGACCATGTCACTATCAGTGATAAATCTGAAATTCTTCAAGCCTTCAACAACCACTTTGCCACTGCAGGCATGGCATTCGATAATGCACCAGTAAGTAGTCTCCGTCCACAGCTCACCATCCAGCATCCAGACCAGAGTAACAAAGATATGATCTTCTCCTTTTCCCCAACCAACATAAAAGAAGTTGAAGACCTTATGCTACGGCTAGATACCAGAAAAAGTGCAGAAGCCGACTCCTTCGACCCATACTTTCTGAAAATAGCATACCACATACTTGCCCCACCTATATCACACTTATTCAACCTGTCCCTAGCCTAGGGCTCTATCCCCGCGAAATGGAAAACTGCTCATGTTATCCCCCTATTCAAAGCAGGGGACCCATGCGACCTGAACAATTATAGGCCAATCTCTCTTCTACCTACACTCTCAAAAATGCTGGAAAAAGTCATGGATTTACAGCTGAGATAATGTCTAGACAACTCTACATTGCTTAACCCCATGCAGTCTGGCTTTAGAGCAAAGCATAGCACTGTTAAGGTGTTGGCCAAAGTCACTAATGACTGGCAACGGGACCTTGACAACAAAAAATTTGTTTGTGCTGCTTTAGACCTCAGCAAGGCCTTCATACAGTTGACCACTGCCTACTTTCCACCTTAAAAAACATAGGTATGGATTCAACCTCACTGGACTGGTTCCAGGATTATCTCTCCGATAGGCAGCAACAAATTAAGGCCGAAGGTGAGCTCTCTCTTCTCAAACCAATAAAAAAAGGAGTCCCACAGGGTTCCATACCGGGCCCTCTATTGTTCGCCATCTACATTAACAACTTGGACCTAGGCATTACAGAAGCCAGTATCCACTTGTTTGCTGATGATACAGTGCTCTATCTAAGCCATGACTCCCCTGGAGCCACATGCACAGATCTACAAACTGAATTCAATACGCTGCAGCATCAGCTTCTCGGCAAAAAGCTACTGCTAAATGCTCTTTACCCCATCTAGCACTAGGGCCTACTCTGCTGCTGCTGGTACCCTTCCTCCCATAACTACCCTTCTAGGCGAAGATCTTGAGTTCATGCCTAAATTCAAATATCTGGGTATATGGCTGGACAAAAAACTCTCCTTTGCGGAGCACACAGAAGAACTGATGAAAAAGCTTAGGCAGAGGCTTGACCTCTTCTTCAGAATTAAACACCTTCTGAACGCAGATGCAAGAAGACAGCTTGTTCAATCAACTTTCCTCTCATTAATCAACTATGCCGACATTATCTATGGCCAATGCTCCATCTCACACCTTGCAAAACTGGATGTCCTGTACCACACAGCGTTAAGATTTATAACTGGTCTCCCATCCTCCACACATCACTGCTTTTTATATGCAGCTGTAGGGTGGCCTTCCCTTCAATATAGGGGTGTAGAAATGCAGCACTCTGGACATTCTGAGCCCTTACCAACAAACTCCCAGATTACATTGTTGCCTGCCTCCCCTGAGCCCAATCAGTAGTCTACGCACTAAGAAGCCACTCGCTAATTTCTCTGAAAATCCCCAGGATCAGTACCCACTTTGGCAGGGCTGCCATAAGCCATGCTTTGCCTACGCTCTGGAACAGAGTACAAAGATCCTTGAGACTCAGCTCTCCTGTCAGTTTTGCCCTGTTTAGGATAATTTATGACAAAATGTTCGCCGAAATCTGTAAGTGTTTCCATAGTTCCTAGCTGTCCTGCTGACAGTTCACTCCATATCCTTACCACATCCAGCCACGAACCTAGTTCCTCCCCTCCCTATTTTAATCAAGTCCACTAGCCAGCTGCCATAGTGGCCCTCGGCACCCAAGGCACCACTTCTCCCATATTACTCTCCTCTCACCATTTAAGCAGAACATACAGACCTCATTAGGGCCCCCTATGCAGCCCAGGACCCTCACCCAAGTATGGTAAACGGTCACTGAGAGCTGAAATGCAAAGAATTGTACCCTCTGATGGAGGCTTGACTAAGAATGACTAAACATACCACCTCAACTTCTGCATACATGGAGTCTGTATATACCACAGCAAAGTTGAGTGATGCATGTATGTTCCTACAAGAACGCTTGGAATGTATATCGTGCACCTACCACTTTTCTGTAAATTTGTTTGTAACTCTTTGCACACGTTGTACTTTGTATTCTCAATCTATGTATGTATAACTGTCTTGGACAACAGCAGGTCCATCTTGTAAATGAGCTTGCTCAATGATGATCGCCTGGATAAATAAAGATTTGATTTTAATTCATTTATGCAGTTGGGACGGACTTCCTGGCCCTCCTGCACAGGGGGGACAGTACCTCCTCCAACAGGAGGAAGAGACATCCCGGAGGATAAGGGTTTGGCAAGGGAGGATGTTCAGTGTATGGGAAAGACAGGGAGGAGTTCTAGGGTGTGTCCTCACTGAACTACCTCCAGAACCCAAGCATCTAGCATGATTTCCTTCCAGTTTGGAAGAAACAGGAAGATCCAGCCTCCCACAAGGATGTCCTGATCTGCAGGGGGGGGTGGGAGCTAGTGTTGCTCAGATAGTATCCTAGTTACTAGGACACTAACAGATGCCTCCCATTTGGCCAGACAGTTGCTGTGGTAGGATAGCAGGGCTATCTGACCATGGATCCTACCCTCTAGGATCTAGTGCATGGATCCTAGCAACAAGTGTTGTGGATCCTAGCAACAGATCCAGCTCGGATCCTATCTGACCTATGATTCCTGGATCTGACCTAGGATCCATCGCTATCTGACCCCAGATCCTAACTATCTGACCTAGGATCCCTGGATCCGACCTAGGATCCAGCACTATCCGGCCCCGGAGCCTAACTAGCTAGGATCCCTGGATCCTAACTAGAATCCATCACTATCTGACTCTGGATCCTACATCTGTCTTTGGTAGGATTTCTGGCAGGATCCTAGATAGGGTACTAGCAATATCTGACAGATAGTGGTAGGATCCACAAAAGCACTAACTGAGCAACACTAGTGGGAGGTGGAAAGGAGTCAGAAGTGCCATGGGTGGCAGAAGCACTACCTAGACCCACACTTTTGGTGACATTGGCATGGGCACCAGGAGGCAAAAGGGTCTGAGGGGAAGCCTAGGTCTGCTGGAAGCCATGCCCAGGTCCACTGGAATACCTTCTACCAGGGCAGGCATAAGGCCTATGAAAGGGTTCCTTGCCCTGATCCTGAGGCTTGGGATTAAGGGTATAAAGGGACCGCAAGGTCGTTTTGGACATCTGGAGGTCCCAAAGAGCACACAGTATCAGAACCAGAAAGCTGCATCCCTCTAAATAGAACATTAAGGACTGACTGCTGGATATCAGTGGTAAAGTCATCACATGTAGCCGCGAGTGGCAATGCAGGCACATGCCAGATGAAGCCACAAGAGAAGCACTGTAACAGACATCATAAGCTGACCTTAAGAGGTGCTTACCAGCCTCCAGATCATGGGCAGCAATCTGTTGGACTTCAGTTTTATCTGGTCCATTATGTAGCTTGTAGGCCATGGCAGCCATTGACTTCCACAGGCTGTTGTTTGGTAGTTGGCAATCCTTAGGCTAAGGGATGCAGAAGCATACATTTTCTTGCCCATCACATCCAGCTTCCTTGATTCCTTATCAACAGGAAGACAGCTCATGTGTTCTGGGGCTTTAGATGAATCATGTGTAGCCACGTTAACCACAGACTCTGTCTTTGTTTATCCAAAGGGATAGGTTATTGTTTATCTGCCTTATGAGGCATAGCATGCAAAACTCTGGGCCTGTGCCAAGTAGCCATAGTGGCATCCTCCAAAGCCAAATGGATAGGAAGAACAATAACCATAGGCACAGCAGAAACCTCTAAAAATTCATAGATGGTCTTCTTTGAATAATTCTCCTCCTCCTCCTCCTCCTCAGCAGTGAAGCCCAGCTTGGCCTGAAACTGTGATAGCAAGACCTGAAAAGAGGCATCCTCAGGAGGGTATCTAGGTGTATAATGTCAATTGTCCTCACTGTCCTCACTACATGGGGAAACAGTGAGCTGAAACTCAACACACTGGGGGGGGGGGAGCATGCATTCTTCCACTTCTTCATATTTCTCTTCCATCAGGTCTGGATTATATCCTAACATACTAACATACTATTTGCCAGCAGATTAGGCCTTATGGTCTATCAAGTCTGCTCGAACCTAGATCCTTAGTTGGGTGCCGAGACCCTCCCATCCCTTGTGCTCCAGAAACCCCTATCATCCATCCCCACCCCCCCGGGACAGGCCATCATCTGATACATCCACTTTCTGTGTCTGTCCCACCCTCTCTTAAAGCTCTCCACTGTGGATCTCTGAACCAGCTCACCAGGCAGAGCATTCCAAGGGTCCACCACCCTCTCAGTGAAAAACCTCCTCCTCTTTTCCCCCTCACCCTTCCACCTTCCAACTTCAAACCATGCCCTCTGGTGATGCCTCCTGCTTTAGTCTAAAGATCCCTCCATGTTTACCCTATTTATTCCCTTGAGGTACTTGAAGACCTCAATCATGTCCCCCTGTCTCTCCTCTCCTCCAATGAAAACAGGCAGAGCTCCTCAAGTCTGTCCTCGTAAGTCAAATCCCCAGCCCTCGTATCATCTTTGTTGCCCTCCTCTGTACCCTCTCCAGGAGCTGTATGTCCCTCTTCAAGTGTGGTCTCCAGTACTGTACACAGTACTCAAGGTGTGGTCTAACCAGTCCATTGTACAGTGGCAGAATCACTTCCTTGCTCCTAGAGGTGATCCCCCTTGCGATGCATCCCAACATCCTGTTTGCCTTGCTAGCTGCTCTCCTGCACTGCTCAGTGTTATTCATACATGTATCCACCATGACCCCTAGGTCTTTTTCCCCTGTTGAGGCTTCCAGCACCTCCCTCCCAGGGTGTACCTGTGTTTAGGAGTTTTCCGACCAAGATGCAACACCTTGCACTTGGTGATATTGAAATTTAATTTCCATGTGTGAGCCCAGCTTTCCAGGGTGTCCAGATCCCCTTGCAGGGCCAACCTCCCCTCTTCTCCCTCAACTACTGCTCCCATCTTGGAGTCATCCGCGAAGAGACTCATTTCACACCCTATACCATCCCTGATGTCTGATATGTATGCATTAAACAGGATTGGACCCAGGACCGAGCCCTGTGGTACCCCACTACCAACATCTGTAGGGTTCGAGAGCTCCCCACAGACCACTACTCTCTGAGTGCGTCCAGCTATCCAGTTTTCAATCCATCTGACCATCAAAGGGCCTACTCCTAACCCCATCAGTTTCTCCACCAGACCATTGTGGGGGACAGAGTCAAACGCCTTGCTGAAGTCCAAGAATAATACATCCACAGGCTTACCCCTATCCAGTTCTGATGTTACCCATTCATAGAACTCCACAAGGTTGGTTTGACATGATCTACCTGGCACAAACCCATGCTGCCGACTATCCAGACCTCCCACCTCCTCCAAGTAAACCCCCAATCGTTCCTTTAGTATACTATGTCTTACTCTTCACTGATTGTAATATGCAGTGGATTGAAGGCAGGAGAAGGCCACACTGAGGTATCATTGAAGGTGTAAGTACTGACGAACAAAGCTCCTGGCGAGGTGTAGGAACCTGCAGAGGCAGCACCGACACTTCTGACAAAGTTGACGGTGGTGGACCTCGCAGCGGCGAGGGGGTTAGCATCAACAATGCAGCTATGGCCAGAAGCCTTTGAAACAATTCAGACATGGTCTCAAAGAGCATTTGTGCACTGATGGGCTCCGACAGAGTTATCGATGACTGATTCATCGAAGAAACAGTTCCCGATGGCAGAATCGGCTGAGACTCCCCCAGCAGCGAATTAGAGCCTGTGCCATAACCTGATCATTGTGCCAGAGAGATGGTTGGGGGGGGCAGCAGAACCTGAGGTCTTACCCTGAGATATGTCCTGTTCAGTGGACTTGCCTCTTTTAAAAGGAGAGCAAGACTGGGCAGAAAAGGCATGCTTGTCACGATGCCGCTGCTTATCCTCATCAGTAGGGTGGTATTTTTCTGCCAATTTAGTAGCCTTCTTCTTGTCTGTCTTCAATGAATAAGCAGGCAGCACTGCTGACCATGGGGAATGGTGGGTTGATGGCAAGCAGCAGGGAGGAGCAGGTCACGATGGCAAGACAGCCTGTGACGCATGCTGTTTATCCTCCATAGCCTTAAGTTTTAAATTAACTTTCAAGGCTTTCTTGGGATGTCTCCATGTATCCTGGTTAAAACCCTTGAAAATTAAAATCAAATTAAACCAAAATAACCCTTGCAAATTAAAACCCTTGGAACCCCTCAAATCCCTCCTCAGAGTGCATGACTGGACGCCTATCGACAGTGCGAAGGATGTCAACTCGGCTCTGGACTATTTCATCTACACCTTTAATGCTGCCTGTGACTCCCATGCACCTCTCAAAAAGCGCAAAATCAAAGGCCACTGCAACCCTTGGCTCTCTGCAGACCTGTTAGCACAACTGAAAACAAAGGACCACCTCTGGCTTTTGACCCGAGCCACTGGCATGCAATCTGACATTCAGAACTACAAAAGAGTGCGGAATGACTGCACAAGTTCCATCCGCCTAGAGAAAAGTAACTACTTTAAGGGAGCTCTCACTAACACCTGGGGCAATGGTAAAGCTTTCTGGAATAATATCAAGAAGGTCACTGGGAAACATCCAAAAACTTCTCCCACTTTGCTTGACATGATTAATGGGGTTACAACACTGGACCCTGCAACCATTGCCGATACCTTTAATACTGCATTCACGGACCTCAGCAGTGTTCTCCCACCTAACTTTTTTGACAAGGATGATGTTCCAAGAAATCCAGCTAGTTCTCCCCCTTCAACCAATCACCCGCCTTTCTACTTTAGAGTAGTCACGATGCAAGAAGCCCGTAAATATATCCATAAGGAAATTGGTAAATCCAGACACAGCAGGGACTCCCTTGACCTCAAACTGTTGTCCCTCACCCTTGAGGAAGTGTTAGCACCTTTAACTTCTCACTCAGCCTCAGCCAGTTCCCAGACAGATGGAAATCAGCTACGGTTACCCCGGTCCAAAAAAGTGGTGACAGGGCTCTCCATGTGAACTACCGGCCCATCTCCATATTACCTCCCCTCTCCAAGGCCATTGAATGCATTGTAACTGACCAACTTACTGAATATCTTGACAAACATAAGATTCTGTGTGCACAGCAACATGGGTTCAGACAAGGGCACAGCACCACCTCTGCCCCCCTGGAATTCACCAGTACCATCCACAGTTCTCTGGACCATGGTCAATTAGTCGGGTCTGTCTTTGTCGACTTGACAAAAGCATTCAACACTGTCCACCACCCACTACTACTAGAACAGCTACTTAATGCCGGGCTTTCCCCTGACTCCTCTGCCTGGTTTAAAAGCTATTTGGAAGCTGGCCTGGTGGCGCTGAGGGTTGAGGCACTGGATGCCACATATCATGCTACGCCAGCGACCAGAGTTTGGGAGCGAGCTCGGGCGCTGGGGGTCAGCAGGGGCCGGTGAGGATTGAGCACCCACTGGGCTGCTCTCCCCCCGGGGGGGGAGGATGGGACATCACTCGGTGTGCCAGCAGCTTCCGGTGGAGACCGGGGGTGCTGCAGCATGCAGGGCAGCATGTACACAGTGTGGCTGATGCTTGGCAGGGTTGCCATGTGCCGTAGCGTCAGGGACGTGCACCACGCATAGGAGCGCACACCAGAACAGGGAAAACACTGGTCTGTGGGGTAGGCAATGGCACCTGCCCCCATGCCCACTGCCGGGTCTAACCTGCCTGGCCTTCCAGTGTCCTCCACCCGGGCTCTCACGCATAAGCTGGAGACTGACTGTACAGAGCACCCAAGAGGAGGGGCGACCCCACCCCGGAGGGGTTAAGCTGGGGGTGCCAGCTGTGTGGGTTGAGAGGGAAGGGAGAGAGAGGAGGCTCAGGTAGGAAGACTTCAGGCAGGGCAGAAACAGGCAAGATGCCTGAGAAAGGCTCTGCAGACTGTGACCGGAGGGAAAAAAATAAGTAAAAAAAAAAAGCTATCTGGAAAACCGCTCTGACAGAGTCAAAATTGCAGATGTCCTCTTTGACTCAAGACCTGTTCGCTCAGGAGTCCCCCAAGGTTCCATCCTGGGCCCCCAACTTTTCAGTCTCTTTCTAAACAGTCTTTCACAATCCTGCCCTGAACAAATCCTGCTCTACGCTGATGACACCGTTATTTTCACTATCCACAAGGATCCCTTACCCCTTCAAAGCCAGCTTCAACTCGGATTTGCCTCAGTAGAGAAACGGTGTAGTAAACACAAGTTGGTACTAAACTATAAAAAAAACTAAACTTATGCTTTTCAGCCGCTCCCACAATAAACACAGGCAACATCCTTGGACTATTACTGTTTTGGAACTGCCCTCGAACAAGTACACTTCTTTAAATATCTTGGAATCATGATTGACAGCAACCTATCTTATGGTGTGCACATAGACAATGTCACCAAAGCTGCAAGTACTTGTATTGGTCTACTCTACAGATACAGGCAATATCTTACTCATGAAGCCTTAGGCGGTAGCTGTACCGAGCTCTGTTATCTCCCTAACAGACTATGGCTTGATCATCTATGGCTCCGCCACTGTTACTGCCTTCTGGCGCATCTCCACTGCTCTTAAAGCACGTTGTCTCATCACGGGAGCCCACCGACTCACTCACATGTGCGACCTCTATGCTCAGACTGGCTGGTTACAATTCACAAACCGCATCAGATATCAAATGTGCCTGATGGCCAAAAAATAGCCTTAGGCCTCTTACCTCCTGAAGTTCAAGATCTTCTATGCCCCCTCATAATCCTCGCCGCACCCGAGGCTCCGAGTCTCAACTTCTTCGGGTCCCTCACTGCTGTACCTCTCAGGGACAAAGATCATTCACCCATTGGGCCCCACTTTGGTTGATTGCTCTCAGTAGTGACCTTACCGCTGAACTCAAGCTTGGCCCATTCAAATCCAAGCTCCGACTACTACTCTCAGTCTCAAGCTCTTGCGAATGTATTCCCTTAATCCTCTCTCCAAACCTGGACCTAATCACTCGTCCTTAATCCTAGCAACTTAGCACTTCTGCTATTAATCCTTCCCATCGCTCACTATCCCCCCCTTGCCTCCCTTTGTCCCTCCTCCCTCTTCTCTACACTTCCTCTCGTTCACCCTCCTACCCCCTCCCCATCTCTCTACCTCTCCTCTCCCCCTCCCTCCCATACTCCTCCCTCCTCCCATGCTCTTCTACTCCACCCCTTCTCCCTCCCTCCCTCTATACCCTGTGTGTCTTGACAATGCCGTCTGGCTGATACTGATTTGAATGTATGCATTATCATGATCTTGTAACTGACTGATTACCATGTGTGTCTTGGTTTATGTACTTTATTGTCCTGTTTATATTGTTTATCTTATGACGTGGAACCTTTGTAAAAGAGCTCATAGCTTAAAGGTATTTGTAATCCTAGACCTAAATTAAAAAAAAAAATATGCTGTAGGCTTTCACGTCATGAGAGAGGCCTAGACAGAGGATGCTCAGGTCATGAGCACTGTCCTTATAAATCTTGACTTGAGCACAACAATAGTGGAAGAGTGGTTCTCTGTCTTTCCTTGGTGGCATGACATCAAGTAAATAAAAACCAAAAAGTAGTAGCAGATGCATTAGCGATACTTGCAAAGTGCAACGGCGTTGTTCAGCAGTGGTGGACCAAGGAAGGTTTGACGGCGGGACAAAGAACTGAGGCAGGATGGAGCTGCCCACTTTATATAGGCATCAATGATGCACAACATGAGCGGCTCCAGCTAGCAAATGTTTCTGGGTGGTCCTGATGGTGACAGCTCACAGTTCCATGATGTCACCTAATGGAGGGAAATATCCATGAAGAGGAGCTAAGTATTCTGAGTCAGGGCACTAGATCAGATAGCTTGGCCTGTCTACCTCCAAATCAGATGGCAGAGGAGCACCCTCGGTTGTCTCTGCAGGAATCAATATTACTCAGTCCTTGGGGTAACCATGGTCCCCAATAAAACTTGTCCTGGATATCTAATATTAGGACCAAGGGTCTTGGTAGGTCCCCTATTACTAGCTGCACAATTGGGTGTGTCACCTTAATGGCTGGGCCTTCCAGAACAGCTGGAATCTACTTAAGCACCAGTTCAATAGGAGTAGGGGTGACAGGGACCAGGCACAGAGCTGATTATCTGAGTATGGAGACTCAGACATGCCGCAGGGCCTTTCACAGGAGTCTGAAGAGGCAAAGCTGGTAGACCCACAAACTTTTTTTTTTGTTAGTTGTTTAACCAGGACTAGCACACTAAGCTGAAAGCTTTTTTACAGGTGTGACCTGGGAGCACAGGGAAGTTAAGTGACTTGCTCAGGGTCACACAGTCTGCAAGTGGAAGCTGTGGGATTCAAACCCAGGTCTGGTCTGCTGGATGTCACCAGATTTGCAGTTCAGAGCCTTAAACCACTGCGCTAAACTACCTCCCTATACTACAAACTTGGAATGTCACTGAAGCAAAAACCAACATGTTCAGTCAGGTGGCTCCCGAAACAGTCAGGATCCTGTAGAGGATGAAGAAGAAGGGGACCAAAGCCTTGATAGTTTTCTCTTCTTTGAACACTAATGATGAGCTTGAGATCTAGGTCAAGGTGGACAATGCTTCAATGTGGAGACTCCAGAGAAGGAGGAAACAGACTCAGCCTGACCCCCAATGAAGCAGCTGAAGTACTGTATCCCTTGAGCAGCTGAGGCTGCCATTAAGAATGTCCTCAGATGCTACCTGTGAGTTGTCGACAGGAGCAGCATGCAGGAATGCCAACTTCTGATATGGCTACCATGTGTGTCTCCAAATCCAAGAGCAGCCTCCAGATCGAGGGCAACTTGGATGCTAAGACCTGGATCCACTGTGCTTACACTTCTCTGACCATTTTAAATGATCTAGAAGACTCACTGATGACACGTGACCTAGAACTGCACATTCTGTACCCAATATCACAATCAACGCTTGAATAAGAGCACCACCGATGGACCAGAATGAGTTGAGGCGTAAGTATGTATAGTGTTTGCATTTGACTTTTGACAACTGTTTGAACAGATTCCTGATAGCCTCTAGCCTCCGTTCATCAACATGTGTTTTGAACTCATAACTATCAAGGTTAGTTAAGATATCTTCTTCTTCATCAATATGCGACTCATCATCACAAGCAGTTAGCTGGGTCTCAGTGCCTGCCACCATGCAAGTGTAGGAATGTGAGCGAATCAGCTTATCTTTTTTAGCCTATGTCAAGCAGTGCTGCAATTACTTCAGCTACATCCGCTGGCATCATCACAGATGTTGACATTGTGGTTCAGTCCTAGAAAGTAAATGCACTGGGTGTGCCCACCTGTGATGGGATTGGTAAAGCCACATGCCACACTCCTCTTGAAGCTGTCTTATGCAGCTGAACCATAGTCTGATCCTGGATCTGGTAGCTGGAAATGCAAGGTTATCAAGTAGATACAGAAGAGTAGTGAGAAAACACTGTGAAGATTTTTCAAAAGTACTTTGGAAAAGGTAGTGCAGTCCACAAGCAGTCCAAAGTCTAATCTACACAGCAGAAGCTGTAGGGAGGCTTTTGAATTTTTCAGTGGAAAGAAAGATCTGGAGAGCTTAAGGTAGAAACTGGAGGACATGTCGTTGGGTGATAGGGTGTCATCTTAAAATCCTTTATAAGGCACGGAGCATGACTGGTGGAACTGCCATAGTGCGGGTAAGTGAACAGAGTCCAGTCAGTTTACAAGATCTATTTAACAATGGTATATAAAATGGCCTGCAGTACCCAAGCAGTGCAATTTACCTTCATTTGTGTCAAAAGAAAAATTGCTGTACCCAAGAACAGCGCATGTCGTCAGCCAGCATTTCTTTCTTATACTGTGTACTTAATTTTGAAAATGAAATGAAGCTTGATCCAAATCACACATTAGTCAGATGGAAGAATGATGCAGCAAATATAACACTGTGCATGTTCCTCACACAGGTGCCCACAGTTTTTTTTAAATGATGCAGTACAAGACTCTGAATAATTTTCAAGAGTAAAAGAGAAATTAGGAGCCAAGTATCTGACAGCTGTGCACTGAAGGACTGCTACTTGACAATTTCTTTGAGGTCACATAAGGCAGTAACGAAAGAGCATATATAGTGCTCCAGCCAGGTTACGTTGAAGGAAATTTTATATTGAGCACACTTATTAGCGGGGAACAAATCCTTCCTGTCATGGAACAAATTTTATTTTGTAAAAAGTTTTGTTAACTGAAAAGAGGTCAATCAGCATTGAGAGAAAAATGCAGGTAACATATTTCTCTGAAAATTACTAGCTGGAGCACTGCTGTATCAGCATTTTTCCACATGCAGGAAGCAAGAAATAATAACAGTGGAGATAAAACAGTAAATAGATTATTTTAATACAGCCCTTTAATGGAAGTTGTACCCATCAGTGACCTTCTAGTATTGTATCAGCTCGTTACATGCATGTCTTCATAGTCCAAACATGTGTGAAAGAGACCATTCGTCTACGGAAGGTCGGATTTCTCTCATTTGTGTTGCCACAGGAACTTAGGACAGTAGACTTGTATATTTGCCACATTGCAAATAAAAGGTTACTTTAAAATAAACTACAGAAAATACAAAGGCTTTGGTACACTCAAGGTAATTTTTGCTGTAATACTACACAGAAGATGAGCTCTTCCACATATGCTTTTGGTACCCAGGCACAAGCCAAAAGCAGTGCACAAAAGCATTTGTATGAGGAAAATGAAGAATAAAAACGTGAAGAATGATAACTGATAAAATTAAAAAAAGATGGTTGTAAAAAGCAGGCAAACTGCCAAAACATATTAAAGAAAAGAAAGAAGTCAAAGAGGGAATGAATGGATTGTGTTAAAGTACAAAAGAACAAATACAAACAGATGGACAAAGACACAGGTCCACTGAGGAATCTGGTACGAGGTTTGCTACTAGATTTATAGGTCACTCTCTCAGGCGTTTGGTGGAAAACTGTCCAGCCTGCAAATGAATATAAAAGGGAAGAAAACAAAGACACTAGTAAAGTACATATAGCTGCGATTAAGAGTTCCTACACCATTATTCAGCCAAGCCTAATTATCCATAGCTGTATCTTAACTCAGCTGAGAACGAGTTAGATTGCTGACTGCATGCAAGATGAAATGACAGCAGAAGAGCAGATTGTGTTAGTAAGGGAATGCAACAGGGAAACCAAGGCAGTCAAAGTTACCCTAACAATTAAAATCACCATGTGGCACTCTGATATGGATCTGTACATGATGTCCATATTAAATCTAGATTTGCATAGTGCCCACGTATGTTGATAACGTGTTATAGCAAAAGGATGATCTTAAACGCATGCTGAATTTACAATTTAGCGTCAACATTTCAACAGTTAGGTCCTCTTTAAGAATAATGTGGGTGTGCCGGGTCACTCGTAGTCTGAAAGCACACAAAAAGAAAGAATTATTTGGGCCACCACCCTGGAGAAAACTGGTTCAAATTAGAAGGCTCACACATTGGGATGCCTGAACTCCTACAAGATCGTCTGTCAACTACCCTCCAGACACGATGAATATGCTGGAGCGACTTCACTCCTACATAAAGCATGCTAGGACCTTACCAATGGTAATACCTATAGCTATTCACACTGTCAGTTCTCTGGTAACCACAGTTTGCCCTCTTGTCCTCTGATACCCAGGGGTTTTGTCACTAGATAATATATCAACTATGAATGACTATCTTGTATTGTACGAGTAAGCTTTGTTGGAAAGTTTGTATACTCCACCCGAAATCTTGGAGCCTATATCCTTGTCAATGTAACCTTCATATAAACTTCAACAAAATTATGGAAAAAAAAAAAGCTTTCAAATGAAGTATAGGGCTTATCTGCAGATGTTAGCTGTCTAGATAACCTTGTCTAAGCTGGTCCTGTCTTGACTCAAGGGAGCAGCCATTTCAAGAAAGAAAGTGATGTCACTGTTAGGCAAGCTGTGTTTAACAACATATGACTTACCAAAGAGGGACATCGCTTTCTAACTCAGGGTTCCATGAAATGGCTGCTACCTTGATTTTTAAGACAAGAAAGATTTAGACATGTTATTTCTGGGCTGCCAACATCTGTATGCAAGTCTGATAACTTATTTGAAAGTGCTTTTTGGGGCACTCCTGTGCTCCATTAAGATGACCATTTAGCTAGAAGTCTCCATGATCAGACTGTTTTCCTGCTTCTGCCCACCATCCGCACTGCTCATTTTTTGCTGGCTGACGGGCTCATGGAAGCCTGGGAGTCCTTCAGTTTTCTCCAGCTCACTGCTAAAAACAGAAAACTGCAGAAGCAGAACTTTCTCTCCTGGCAACACTTATTAAACCAAAGATGGAGCTGCCCGCTCCGACAGCACTGTTTAAAATCTTAAGGATACTAAGACTTTTTATAAGCACTGTCGGCTGATATATCAGCTACGAAAGACTATGCTGGTAGCACAAGCATCTCTCAAAATCCTGATGAGCCATGTTACTAAACCAGAGTTGCGCACTTTTCAAGTTGAGGAGTGTTTGAAGGCTGCATAGTCTTGAGTTGCTGGAGCTTAAGTATATGGTCCAGAAACTGCAGGCCAAATTGGGTGATTTGGAGAACCAGGGGAAGAACTGGGGGGGGGACTTGAAAAATGTCCACATGGTAGGCATGCCAGAGGACTCCCAAATGACTGAATTTTTGGATACAGTGGTACCTATGAGGCTCTTACTAACAGTGGATTTTCAACTTTCTATAGAAAGAGCACACCATGCCCTCTGCCTGTAATCTAAATCTGGAGACAGCCAGGATCCAGGATATTTAAACTCATTTTCTGCATTTTTCAGTTGAGACACTTGGATTAGGCTCATAACCTGGGCAAAGTTAAAATTAAAGAGCAAAGAGCTCTGTTCTTCCAGGACTACTCTCCAGGTGTGTTGGACAGACACCAGAAGTTTGAGTTCATGAAGAAATTCCTAGCTAGGCAGAATGCCATTTACACTTTGGATTTTCATGCAGTGTTGTTGCTGCAATGGAATGGTACATTGCATTGCTCTGAGGAGGCAGAGAAAGCACATGGTTTGGGGGTTTAAAATATAGGGCAAGGGGCCACATGAAAGCCCAATGGGAAGGGCACTGCTTCTATGCAGGCAACCTGGGTTTGGAAGTGGACTCGGAAGGTGTGCTAGACGACTCTGGTGACACCACCGTATCACAGTGCTCTCAGCCATGGAGGGATGGCATCAAGTTTCTGCCATGGTAACAACCCTGTTGTGGGCTGGGGAAAGTACAGGTATGTAGGAACTTACTGTAACGGGTAGCTCTTCGAGAGAGGTTCCTTCAGTTGGTCATCACATATAGGACTGGAGCCACCTGGCGTCGGGCCACATGGCAGACTTTTCTAGCAATCCCTGATGGGGGAACCGCCCATCCAACGTCACGTAGCCGACATCAGCGTGACTGTATATAGTGGGCGGTCCCTATGCCGCCCTCCAGTTCTCCCGCTGGAGCCAGGAAGAGGCCTGACAGCAGAAGCAAACAGGATTTGGAGTCCCTGTAAACAATAAAAAGTGGGGAAGGAAGGAGGGAGGGAAAAATATGACCTACTGAAGGAACCTCTCTCGAAGATCTACTGTTACGGTAAGTTCCTGCGTTAACTGTACTATCTTACTTCAAGAGGGTTCCTTCAATAGGTCATCACATATAGGACAGAGTTCCAAGCAGTCCCTCCAAAGAGAGACTGAGAGAAACTAGGGAGGAGGAGGAGAAATAACTCCAACAGAACAAACTGGAATCCAGAATGGACCCAGCCTAGGATAGAAGGCCCTGTAACACAGCTAGGCCTAAACCAGCCCTCCGCCTAGAAGCAATGTCCAGACTGTAGTGTTTGGTAAAGGTATGGACAGAACTCCAAGTGGCTGTGGCACAGATATCAGCCGTGGAGACATTTCACAAAAAGGCAGCAGAAGCAGCCATGCCCCTAGCAGAATGACCTCTTATGGTAGCCGGCAGAGGTTTTTCATACTTCTGGTAACAATACCTAATGCAGTTGCCTAACCATTAGGAAAAGCCTTGCTTGGAAACCAATTTGCCCCTTGATCTGGGAGCAAAAGAAACAAAAAGCTGATCACAGCTATGGAATTCCTTAGTCCAGTGAGTGTAGCGCCGAAGAATCTCATGTACGTCCATGGTGTGCAGGAGTACCTCACCTTTATTGGTAGGGGATGGAAAATAAACCGGAAGTTCTACTGATTGGTTTAGTGTGACTTCTGATGCCACCTTGGGAAGAAACTTAGGATTTGTCCTGAGGACCGCTCGGTCCTTATGGAAAATGAGATAAGGCTCTTTACAAACCAGAGAGTGAAGCTCTGAAATCCTTTGGGCTGACGTAATGGCAACCAAAATTAATGCCTTCCAAGACAGGAAGTGCAAGCTGCAGCTCATAGCCGACTCAAAAGGGGAAGGGTGAGCTTCTCTAACACAACGTTCAAATCCCAAGGTGGAGTAGGGCTGCAGATAGGGGGTTTCAGATGGAGTATCCCTTTCAGAAAGGTTTTAGAGACTTTCAACTGAGCCATGGGTTTACCATCCACCAGCTCGTGGTACACGGAGATTGCCGAAAGGTGGACATTCAAGGAGGAAAATAACAGACTGGAGTTGGACAGATGAAGGAGGTATTCCATTATTTGAGGGGCCGAACAAGAAAAAGAGTTCCAGCTCTTGGAAGTTGCCCATACATAGAACCGCTTCCACTTCATGGCATAAGTGGAATGAGTAGAGAGTTTTCTAGCCTCTAAAAGGACTTGAGCAACTTGGAAGGAAACCCCGGAGCGAGAAATCGCTATGTCTGCAGGAGCCAAGCATGGAGATGCAGAGTCCTGAGCCCCGGGTGTACTAGATGACCTTGATCCTGGATCTAGAGGTCGTGGGTCAATGGAAGCGGAACTATTGGTTCCCTGGATAACTGTTGTAACAGTGGAAACCAAATCTGTCTCGGCCAGAGAGGAGCAACGAGGATCATCCTTGCCATTTCTGCCTGAAGCCTGAGAAGGACCCTCTGTAGAATGGGAAATGGAGGGAAGGCATACAAAAATTTCCCTGTCCAGGAGAGAGACAGCGCATCATGCCAGAAAGCACCATGCCCTGGAACGAGCGAGCAAAAACCGGGAAGTTTTGCACTGAATTTGGAGGAAAACAGGTCAATTTCTGGTTGCCCCCATTTTAGGGAGAGCGACTCTGCCACTTCCTGAAGCAATTCCCACTCGTGAGCAAGGGCCCAAGACCTGCTAAGAATGTCCATCAAGACGTTGAGAACACCTGGAACATGCATGGCTGCAAGTGCCAGATTGTCCTCGACTGCCCAGTTCCACACTCGCATCGCCTCCCTGCACAGGGGGTACAATCGGGTTCCTCCTAGTTTGTTGAGTTACCAGACTACGGACATGTTGTCCATTTGGACCAGCAGTGATCCGTTGGGAAGGGGGGCCTGGAAGGCGTACATGACTGCTCTCATCTCCAGGACACTGATGTGAAATGATTCTTCCAAGCTGGACCACTGTCCTTGAGCTTGGTGCTCCCCATCCCATGTTCAATGCATCTGTAGTTAGGGATACTGAAGGAGCAGGGTTCCAAAAAGGAAGACCTAGAGAAAGGTTGCAGGGGTCCATCCACCAAAGCAGATCTTTCCGGACTGCTGAGGAGACCAAAACTGGATGGTCCAGGGCATCCAGGAGTTGGTCCCACTGCACCCGCAAGGACCACTGAGCGACTCTCATGTGGAGCTTCACCAGGGTAACTATAGTGATAGAGGCTGCCATCAGGCCGAGAAGGTGTAGGATCTCCTGAGCCGGGATGGTCCTGGATGAAGCCACTCGGGTAGCCTGACGGACCAGGGTCTCCACCCTGTCTGGAGGAAGGAAGGCTCTGCATTGGACTGTATCCAAGACTGCCCCAATGAACTGTCTCTGGGATGGTGTCATGGATGCACCCGCAAGGACCACTGAGCGACTCTCATGTGGAGCTTCACCAGGGTAACTGTAGTGATAGAGGCTGCCATCAGGCCGAGAAGGTGTAGGATCTCCTGAGCCGGGATGGTCCTGGATGAAGCCACTCGGGTAGCCTGACGGACCAGGGTCTCCACCCTGTCTGGAGGAAGGAAGGCTCTGCATTGGACCGTATCCAAGACTGCCCCAATGAACTGTAGTCTCTGGGATGGTGTCATGGATGCACCCGCAAGGACCACTGAGCGACTCTCATGTGGAGCTTCGCCAGGGAAACTGTAGTGATAGAGGCTGCCATCAGGCCAAGAAGGTGTAGGATCTCTTGAGCCGGGATGGTCCTGGATGAAGCCACTCGGGTAGCCTGACGGACCAGGGTCTCCACCCTGTCTGGAGGAAGGAAGGCTCTGCACTGGACCGTATCCAAGACTGCCCCAATGAACTGTAGTCTCTGGGATGGGGTCATGGATGATTTGGGGATACTGACAGTAATCCCTAGTCTGTTGAAGAGGTCCAAGGTGAAAGAGAGAGCCTCCAGTAAAGAGTCCCTGGATGGGGCCGAAATTAGCCAGTCGTCCAGATAAGGGAAAACTGTCATGCCCCTGTGGTGTAAGAAAGCCACCACCACTGACAGGCACTTGGTAAATACTCGAGGTGCCGAAGAGAGACCAAAGGGGAACGCTCGGAACTTGAAGTGTTCCCCTTGGAATTGGAACCGCAGGAAACGACGGTGGCTGGGGAAAATCGGGATGTGCAGGTAAGCATCCTGCATGTCCAGAGCGCACAACCAGTGATTCTCCAGAAGGAGTGGAAGGAGACTCTGGAGTGTCAGCATCCAAAACTTTTTGTACTCGACATACTGATTTAGGTTGCTTAAGTCGAGGATGAGTCTGAAGTCTCCCATCTTTTTTGGAACCAGGAAAAAGTGGGAGTAGAACCCACTGCCCCTTTGCCGGAGGGGAAAGCACTCTATTGCTTCCTTGAGCAAGAGGCTGTGAACCTCTTCTCGGAAGAGAAGAGCCAGATCCATGGAGTAGGAAGACCTGTTTGGCGGAGATTCTGGGGGGAAATTCCAGAAACTTTATGGTGTGTTTGATGGACACAAGTTGCAGGACCCATTCGTCTGAGGTTATTGCCCTCCATTCCTGTGTATGGAGGGCAAACCCCCCCCATCTGCTCCTCGCCAGAGGGTTGAGGAGGTAGTAGGGGTAGCAAGTCAGGAAGTGTCCAGATGTTCAGGAGGAGGGCCCCCTGCTCATCTCTGGTTCTTGGAGGCCAGAGATGTGGTGGAACCCATGGCCTTGCGTTTGCCCTGGCATCTAGCTGAGGCCTGCTTCCTCTGCCTCCAGGTTCATTTTCAAAAGGGCTGCTGCTGTTGAGTGCCCAATCGATACATGGACCTCACTGACCTAAGGGCAAGACCTCTGTCCTATAGATCAGTGATAATGTCCTTGGTGTCTCCTCCAAAAAGTACTGAACCCCAGAAGGGGCATCTTGGATCACCGAGTGGACTTCATTAGCAAGTTCCGAGAGGTGAAGCCAGGAATGCTATTTTAGGGCCACAGCAGTTGCCGAGGTGCAGGCTACAGAATCTACCAAATCGTATGTCGCTCGCAAGGCATATCTATGTGAGTATTTGGAGAGGCAAAGATCCTTGACAAGCTCCTCCTTCAAACTCGAGGATTCCATGGACTGGACCTAAGCTTCCAACCTGGCCAAGGTAGCTTTCTGGTGGGACACCATATGGGCAACATAGTTCAGAGACCAGAGAGCGCATGTGGCCGAAGCATAAACTTTTCTCCTGTACTGGTCCATCTGCCTCGACTTTGTCCAGAGGAGAGGTGCTCATGTGTTTGGGTGCAGCGGAGCAGTCACGAGCAGCAGAAATGACAGAGTCGGCCTTAGGATGCACTTTCAAGAATGGGGCATCCTTCAATCAATCAATCAATCAATCTTTATTTTTATAGCGCCTTTCAAAACTAAGGCGCTGTACAAACATAAATATAATATAAAAACAGGGAATATAATAACTTTTTAAAATCAATTGAATTAATCCAGGAAGGCCAAAGTAAATAAATATGTTTTTAGCATAGATTTAAAATTACTGATGGGCAGGCATTCTCTTAACCGACGAGGTAGAGAATTCCACAGGGTCGGTGCTGCAAATGAAAAAGCACGAGCTCCAGATGTTTTAAGGCAAACCCTGGGAATCTCTAGTAATCCCTCATTGGTGGATTGAAGAGGGCGACTGGGGGAGTAGGGCATCAGGAGATCTTTAAGGTAGTTGGGTCCCAGTTCATGTAGGGCTTTAAAGGTAAGCAAGCTTACCTTATAGGTGATCCGCCACTGAACTGGCAGCCAGTGCAGTTTGCACAGGACAGGAGTAATGTGACTGGACCTAGCGGTACCAGTCAACAGCCTGGCCGCAGCATTCTGCACCAGCTGCAAGCGGCAGATATCAACCCCAAAAAGCCCTAGGTAGAGAGCATTGCAGTAGTCAAGACAGGTGGTAATGAAGGCGTGGACCAATGTTGGAAGGTCATCCGGGGGAATCAGGCTTCACCTGGGCAATGTTCCTCAGATGGTAAAATGAGGATTTGACCACAGCTGACACCTGAGACTTCAAGGTCAAGCCATCATCAAAAACAATGCCCAAGTTACGCACCCGATCTGAGGAGGTGAGCTGGACACCATCAACCCAAAGGCCTGACATGTGCCCAGCACCAACACCCACGACCAGCACCTCAGTCTTATCCGGATTCAGTCTTAACCAACTCGAGCTCGTCCAGTCTTTAATCTCAGAGAGGTAACTATTTGGCATGGATATCGCATCAACCTGTCCGGGCACAAAGGACATATACAGCTGAGTATCATCTGCATAGCAGTGAAAACTCAAGCCGTAACGCCTACTACTCGGTGACGGAGACCTCGGAGACCGTGGTAGAGGGAGTCTCGTCTCCAGGTCCGACACCAACTCCGACTGAGACCCCTGCCACCAAGACTGGATAAGGGTCTTGAAGTCCAGTATAACCAGAGTAGGTGGAATTGGAGGGGAAGGCGGAGGAGGCTGGGGCTGAGGGGGTGGAGGAGGAGGCGGAAGAGGAGGAGGCGGTACCACCAGTGGTGGTGGGTAATGGTAACCCTGGAATCTGCAGTAATGAGGGTAGGGATTGAACCCATGGTAAAACTGTCCATAATGGCTCCAGACCGGAAGGGGGCCAGCCGGGTAATGGTCCCCACGGAACGCAGGTAATGGGGGACAGTTTGGGGTCCAGAGTAAATGCCCGTCATCAGATCTGGTGGCAGGGGTACCCACGTTGGACCTGCAGTGGTATAAATAGGCTGGGGGTCCGGCGTTGGGATAGCCCACGTCAGGGGGACTGACGCAGGGACCAGCACCGCCCGATCCAGCGCCAGGAATGGGTCCAGCATTGGAGGGTCCGGCGTCAGAGCCAGACGAAGGGGGCCTGACGGCAGGACTGGATCTGGTGTTGGAGCCAACAGCTGAGGCCAATCACTGGGTCCTGGCTGAGGAACCATCATCTGGACATCCGGCGTTGAGGCAAACAGCTGAGGCCGATCGCTGGGTCCCGGCTGAAGAATTGTCATCGGGACGTCCAGTGTCAGAGCAGGATTCGCCGGGTCTGATGGCGGGATCTTGGCCGGTATAGGTTCTATAGGGATCCTGCCTGAAGGAGGAGAAGGAGGAGGGGCCTCCACTGTTAGGCCAGTCGGATGAAGAGGAGTCTCCTTCCCCTTGACCCCAAGGCAAGAGCGTGGAGTAGACCCCGAAGATTCGACTACGTCAAGGGGTTCCCCGCTGTCTTCGCCAGAGGTACCCGCCAGAGAAGGGGAGGGTACAGGCAAAGGAAGGGGGGAGGGGCTTTCTCCCCCTGGTTCTGCCAGTCGTTGGGTGAGACGCTGCTAGGCCCCATCAGGGGAACCACACCTGAGCAACTGTCAGGGACGGGCATCTTAACAGGTGGTGTCGGGGCGGGTGGGGGAGGCGCCCCCGGCCAACTTATCGACGGGTGCCGGGCAGGTCCCCATAGGCTGGGGAGCCGGCTTACCGGTGGCCGCACAATCCCCGGAGGAGCCGGGGGCTGACTTATCGACTGGTGCGGTGAGATCATCGGAGGGGCCGACGATTGACTGACCCGCTACAGCCTTACCAGACTTACCATCAGATTTCTTCGGCAGCGGCTGGGCCTTGCTCGTCGAGGGCCATGTGTTATCCACAGAGCACTCCCACTCTCAAGATTTCTCCTTGTGCCTCTTCGAAGGAGAAGATTTATCGGACGAGGACTCTCTCAATCGATCCATCTTCTTCTCAAGTGAAGCCAGGCAGGCTTTTAAGAGATGGGCATCCACAGCCTGCTGTCTCCTTTTCTTAATGGCTTGATTAAAGGTCTGGCACCCTGGACAGGAGGTGACAGGGTGGTCTGGGCCCAGACAGAGGACACACTTAAGATGACTGTCCTTATGTGGAATCTGCATGCCACAGGGCGAGCACGTCTTCTTGGGTGAAGACATCAAGTACACAGTACAAAAATAGAAAAAAATTTGGTGAAGGAAAAATCCAACGCAAGACTCATTTCATGATGATCACTGTATGGAAGTCTGCAATGTGACTTGACATGAGGTGACGGCGGGAAAGAACTGGAGGGCGGGCATGGGGACTGCTCACTATATACAGTCACACTGACATCGGTCACATGACGTCGGGTGGGGGTGGGGTGGGGGGTTCCCCATCAGGGATTGCTAGAAAAGTCTGCCGTGCAGCCCAGTGCCAGGTGGCACCAGTCCGATATGTGATGACCTACTGAAGGAACCCTCTCGAAGTAAGATCTTGCCTTCTCCACTGGGGGATCCAGTGTGAGCATTAGGTCTGCAGGGACAGTGCCTCAGCGCAAAACAAGAGGTGGGTGGGACTGCAGGAGAAACTTAGGAAGAATCCTACTTATGTGCCTTGAATAGTCTAAATGAAGGCTGTCGGCACCACTGGGCCCTGCTCTCTGTGTATCTCCACCAGATACTATGGCATGGGGAAAGAGAAGATGTGGCTAAGGGATCGCAGATAGTAGATCAAATAGTGAGGCACAGTTGGGTGCTACAGGGCCAAAAAGCTATATGAAAGATAATAAACACAGCTCTAATGAAGAGGAGCTCCACAGCCCAAAGGAAAGATGCCACAGACTTGAGCATAGATGTTGAAGGGACTACTGTTGTTGTTCTCTCTCCTCTAATTTCAGCCCTTTCATGCTTACATTTAGGGTCAAATTCTGTCCATTACTGGTGGATTGTAGTATAGCTGTGTATGGGGTGGGAGTTCCAGTTTAAAGCTTTTTGTTATAGTGCAGGTCATGCTATTCGCAATTCCCTTTTGCTGCATGTGCCTGCAGTTCTGTAACCCCCCCCCCCCAATCTTAGTCTGACAGGGGTTCAAGGTTGGGCGGAGTGCACCCATAGATGCCAACCCTGGTCCTGTTCATGCCCCTACCTACCTGTTTCTGGTGCTCTGCTTGTTGTATTTGAGTGGCAATGGGAAAAGTGGGGTGTGTGCTCAAGCCCAGTTCGGGCTGTTGATCACTGTTCTACTCATGGCAGCTTGAGCCAGCAGTGGTGGAAAGTCATTGTTAGATGGTCTGTGAGTTTTTACTGTACTTTTTTTTCCTTACTGTGTGGATCACTCTGGAGGGTGGCAGGTGTGGGGGGATGGGGAGAGGTGGGCTAGGCATCCTTATTGGCCCATCAATGGTCTTTTGAAGGTGGCTGAACACAAAAGTGAAGTGTATTTTTGCCACTAACTTGCCTGGGGATACTTCAATGGCTTCTAGTTGGGAGGCCTTTAAGGTGCAGGGTTCTTTGGCTATTATTCCTCCAGAAGGAAACAGATTAGGGATGCTAGAGCTGGAAAGGCAGCTCAAAGAGCTAGAGGGACAGTATGAGGCTCTGTCTACTTTAAACCCAGTCTTGCTCAGGAAACTTGTTGGCCTTCATTAAGCAATGAATGAGAGCTGTACTTACAATGTGGAGCATGCATTGTTTCACATCAGTCTTAGTGGGAGGCTGATAAGCGCCCCAGTAAGTTATTAGCTTTTTATTTAAAGCACAGGTTTGACAGAGATAGAATAGCGTCAATCTGGGGTGAGAACAGGTGATGACTCGGTCTGTTTTGATGACACTGGTGGCCATCACTTGAGCTTTCCAACAGTATTATGATATCCTTTATAGAACTGAGTCGGGATTAAACCGAAGGTGAGCAAGATGTTCTTCTCGTGTTTGTGGCTATGTCAATTATCCTCTGCTAAGTGGAAGCAGCTACTAGACGAGCCTATTGCTTCAGTAGAATTGGAGGCTGTCATGTGTCAGTCCACTGAGGGGAAGGCACCTGGGACGGACAGTGTGCCAGCTGGTTTTCAGTGCTCTTTTTTTAACCTGCTGTTTATGCCCCCTTCTGTTAGCCCCCCCCCCCACAGCCCTGAAACCCATCTTCCCTAGATACTTCTATACACCTGAGGTCACTAGTCACTACACTCTGGGATGCACAGCCGCTTGCTGGTGACTATGTGGTGAAGGCAAAGCTCATCTTACACATGTTATTTATACATGCCCTAAGCTATCTTCATTTATTCAAGCTCTACAACTGGAACTCCAAGAGATCTTTAATAGGCCTTTCCAGCTGACCCCACAGGTATTTATCCTTTTAATTCTCCCTGAAGACCTCGAAGATCAGGGCACCCGCTATCTTTTAGTCATTCTTTTGTCAGCAGGGAAAAAGGCCATTACCAAATTGTGGCTGACCCCTGACATCCCAACCCTCCGGGACTGGTGGTCTATATCTAAGCAAATCTACTGCATGGAAAAATTAACATATAGATTAAATAACAGAGAAAAAAAATTTAACTCAAGGTGGAATAGATGGCTTTTATATTGTATGCTTAAAGACCCAACGTTTGTCCCATAATTTGATAAACCTCTCCTCCTCTGGCTCTCCCTCCTGCTGCTCTTCCATCTTACAACGGGTTTAGTGGTGTGGTGCTGGGGACCCCCTCCCCTTACTATTGAAGTTTGGGTGCCTCTGGGTTGATATATATGACAGCAAACTGTTTTACATTAATGGTACTTTAACTACTAAGGTTTTTCTTTGTCATCTAGGGCTTATACCAGTACCCTCCACGAAACTAATCACTTCAGGTTTAGGGTCCTTTGAACTTCCTGGGCCTTTTTGGACAATAATTTTTATAATTGTTGGAGCTAATTTTTAGGACTTTCTCAGAACATTAACTGCTCTAATGCCTATAAGAACACTCTGTGTACCCGGACTTGATCCCTACTTTTACTTGTATATGGACACAATCGAATGGAATGTACTGTATAATCAAATAAAGAAGAGAATAACAAAAAAAAAAAAAGAAACATCTTCCCTGGGACTTACCCCATGCTTCTTTCAACCCCAGTGTCGGGTCTCCTGGTCATCAGGACCTGCGCAGGCCCCCACCCCCGGAGATATTCTTAATCAGCCTCAGGAGGTGGCAGTGGATGGTGAAGAGCTTGTGGAGGGAACCTTCATTGTCCTGCTCAGTCAGGGTACTTTTTATCCTCTTAGTTGCTCCTACCTCATAGGACATTGGTATCCATGGGGCTCATTAAGACTAGAACATCTGCAAGGCTTACTCAAGCCCAACTGATGTCCTCACACCTTCTCTGCCTCAGTCACACTTCTTCCTGTGGTCACCCAGGACAGTGACCCTCCCTCCCTCTTTGGAGGAGAGTATAGCATTTTTATTATATAAAAAGAGAAAGCATTTTTCATGAGATTTCAGATTATGTGAGACCCTGCACACCTTCTCTACCTTCCCCTTAAGGAAAGATGCAACTGTGCACCTTGGCTTATTTCATTTCTTTGTAAATGACAACCGTATGGTCGAAACATTGATTGTAATTTCTCAGCCATTGTCAGCATGCATTTTAGGATCACCTTTTTGTTCCATGTGCAGCCTATATGCTGATGCAGCTCCTCTTATTATTTTTTCCAATAATGTATTGCTAATTATTTCTTACGGGGGGGTTCTATGCTTTGTTCTTACGCTACTACAAAAATTTCACAGGAGTAACAATAGCAAACTGCATCCTTTGTTTGAAATGTTTTAAAACATACAACTATTTACACATCAAATGCAAATGAATTTTTTTTAATAAATACTGAGCTATCTTCTATAGAGGAAAAATGTAAAAACCAAATGTAATATATTTGTCATATGTTGAGCTGTTGACTGCATTTACAAAAAGATGCATAAGCACATTGCTGAAGAACAGGTATCCAGTACAATAAATTGTTTAAAACCATTATGTATACTGTAATATCAGTTTACCAATATAAATAACATAAATCAATATTTATCAATATATTTTCCTAATGCTGTAAGAGTTTTGGTTTCATGTCATCAACAGACAAAAAAAAAAGTATTGTTACCTGTTTATTTTTACTGTCCATTTCAAACAAAGTTCATTAATTACAGTATCTCATCCATAAAGCTAAACTTGGAACTGTAAGCTGTCGGCACTAGAGCAACCTGGAAACTTTTGCCTAGTTGGGGCTCCCGTCGGTGCCTATATATTGCTGGTGGCCCCATACTGCCTCATTTTTCCCCATCAGAGGCAAGTTCATAATTACATCACGTAGACAAGAAACTGAACACCAGAGCTCTTACCAGGCCAACAGAAAAGGCAAAGGCTCTGGAATTAAAATAGGAAGGGTGCAGAAAAAGAAGACCAAGGAAGCAGCAATGAGCATGGTCTCCTGAGACCACCACCTAAAATTACAGAACGGGGCAGATGGGCGGGTGAGTTTATCTATGAAGGAGAGCCTCTCAAAGATCTACTGTTACTGGTAAGTAACAGGGTTACTCAGAATCTGAGAGAATCAAATGTATCCAGTTCCAGGCATTTTAATGGAATTTAGTACTGAAGGCAAAAATTTGAATTCCAAAACAATGGCGTGAAGGTGGAGTTGGAATCCAATTCTAAATCAGCATCCAACAACAGTAGTACGAAGGACCCCCCCCCCCGCCGCACTAGGTGCAATAGGGGACTCAGGACTCTTGTCAAATAAACTTCTCCCCACCTTACTTTAAATGCTGTTGTGTGTCTACTCAGGACAGGTCCTCCCCAAGTCCATCCCCCACTGACCAGGACATCAGGTCTGGTTACCTAGTTGCTGTAAAAATAGGGAGATCTTTACCCCTACTGATGACCTGACTGGAATGCATTTCTTCCTGGCACCCTGATCTAATCACTAATCCAAAAATCAAATCTTCCATACCAGTGCCCCACAATGACTTACGAGTACAGGCTGATGCTGTGCTGTCTATGTCCAGTGTTCACTGAACAAGCAGTAAATTACCCATTGTCTTCTGGGAAAACTGGGGAAGGTGCTACTGCCAGCACCCAAACCCTGTTTTTTTGGCTGAAGACACTGGACAAGAAGCAAGGTGTCTCCTTGGTTACTCAAGATTTGTTGCAGATAGGCCACTCCCAATTTTTCAAAAAGACACAGGAGGGAACTAGGGATTGGTTTTTGGTATTGTGCGGAGCTAGCTATTAGTTATATATTTTTTTTTTTTTTTTTAGTTAGGATGCCATGTATGTTAAGTGAGTTGTGGACAGACAGGGAGGAATAGTGGTCTGAGTTGGCTGCCAGCTGCTGCTGACTGGAACCATATATTCCAGCTGGGTTGACAATGGCATGGTGAGTTCTTCTGACCTGGGGGGGTAGCCTACCTTGCAAAAGTACATTGCCACCAAAAATTAGCCTCAGGGACTTGGAGTCAGAACAAGAAAAGACAACACAAGGTGCAACTACAAGGTGGCTGGGTGGACTGCGGAGGTGGCACTGGCAGGGGAGGGTACTGGTGGTAAGTGATTGAAGAAAACATGTTTGGAGCATCCCTGGTAGGATCAACATAAATGCCAGATCACCAGAAACAAGCCAGATGGAGGTGGAGGGGGAGTTTGGACCGGACCCCCAGCCACAGCTGATGAGCCAAACTTAAGTACTGCTTTTTTTCCTTTTTTGTTTCAGGCGTGGGCATTGTGGAATTGGATATTTTGATTCTGCCTTGGATTCTGCTCCACTACCTTAATCCGACTCAGACTGGATTCAGACTCAGAATCTGAATCTCTGAAATTCCTCAAAATGAAAAGAGAATGGATTCCAGAGAATACAAATACCTCCTAGTTAAGAAACAAACCTATCTTCTACAAGGACATCTCCTTCCATAAAGCCATCCCTTTGGGAGTATTCCAAGCAGTATAAGACTGGGAAGAGGTAGGAGGGCCAGTCAAAAGAAATGTAGAGGACTCCCATGACAGCAGACCTTGAAAAAGGGTGAGGCTGAGGCCAGCCCATCCATGGGACATCAGGTCTAAACTGCAATATTTAGGGACAGGGTGAATTGAAGGACAAGTGGCAACAGAGCAGATAGCAGCCCTAAGATGTTATGAATACAAGCCCTAGGAGAGCCACTTCATTGGGTGGGCGCACCCACAAACAGGACCAGAAGCACCTTGCCAGGCTTCTGGAAACAAAAGGTAAATGCAAGATGCTAGTGAGCCTGGAGTGGTAGTACAGAGAATGTGGCGTGCCCATCAAGCTGATGGAGAACGAAACAAAAAACAGAGGGACTGGGTGCAGTTCGGTGTGTGAGCCAAATCCAAATGGAAGTGGAAGGCTCCATGAGGATCCAGAAAATACTAGATATCCAAACCAGATAAACTGTAGAGCTAGCAAGGAAATGCATGTCATACAGTGGTAGTCGTACAAAAGTTGATCAGTACTGAGATAATGCTGGGTACACTGGGGTATGCCAAGTCAGAATCACATTACGGACAATGCAAACTATAATGTGAGTGGCATACATCAGCATCACCTCAGTACTGATCAACTTTTGCATGAATATCACTGTACATGACAGCAGGACCCAACTGAGCCTGTGTAAGGGACTCCACAACCAGTAAAGAACCAGCATGACACCACCAACCAAGACCCTTCCACGCCCCTGGGGAGGGAAGGAAAGGCAGAACAAGTCAATGAACTTAACACCTAACAGCACTGGAAGTGACAGTCAGAGAGGGACAAGGCAGACCAAGCATGGACGAATGGACAGTAGAAGGGGCCAGAGAAGGAGGCACACCAAATACTGAACTGTGGGCCATAGCAGGGAACATAAGTGCTGAGGAGGAGTAGGTGGCCAACCTGTTAGGAAGACCCTTGAGCTAGCCGGAAACAACCCCAATAAGGCAGAGCCATAAAAGCAGGCCTTAGACATGATGGAACAGGGACGAAGAGTCTATAAAGCCACAGGCAGTGTGTGGGAGAGAATAAAATCCAAGTTGTAGAGGGGGGACAAAGAGAAGCCTGACTAAAAGGGACCACATCCAGGACTGGGCCAGAAGTGGGCCACAAAAAGGAAGGCAGCTGGTGCCATATGGAGCAAAAGCAAACCTACAAGGAAAGGAAGATGAAGGATCCATCTAAGTGATGGACAAAACATTTTGCACTGCAGCAAACCACTGCACATGGACAACAAAACAGGTAGCGGTATAACCATAGGGACCCACAAGATGAAAAGCAGGGGAGACCATAACCCAACGTCCAGTGAAAAGGCAGGTTCAATAAGGGTTGATGCCCATACTGGGGGCAGTCTGTGCCCCATAAGGGAAAATCAATCAATCAATCAAAGTATAATTACCGCCACAACTTTTGGTCTCATACTATGCTGAATGTATTCTATTTGATTACAAGTTGCCTTAACTTTTTAATTTAAATCTTGACAAACAAAATGTTTAAAGCCGTATTGGTCCTAGTAAGAACAAATCCAGAACAAATGGTTTGATACCTTTTATTGGACCAACAAGGATGTTACAAAAAGAACAAAGAGCTTTAGCTTTCAGACCAACAAATCCTTCCTCAGAAGCTTAAAGTGACATTGGAGAGCGTCTGCCTGTTATCTTTAAACAACCGTTGACCTTTAAGTTTAGTTCATCCAAAATGATTCTTTAGATATTCAAGCTCTCCAATGTCACTTTATTTCTGATCGCCTGTTTTAAACCAATGAAAATGATTTCTGTTTTTCTCTGCATGTTCTAGGTGTTAATAATATGGGATCTTCTAAATAACTATCATTAAGCTTCTGAAGAAGGACTTGGTCTGAAAGCTAAAGCTCTTTGTTCTTTCTGACGCAGGCTGTAGGTAATAATGGACCAAGGAGGTGTCTTTGAAGTAGGAAAACTCAAAATATTTATTCAGAACCACCAAATAATAAACATAAAAACAAACTGGATACGACAAAATTAAGAGAAGGAAAACAAATGCAAATGATTATTCACAGGCTAGAAGGCACTAGCTCCCTAGGACGCTTACAGCAGCATATCCAGGTCTGATCTCTTGGACCAACTAATCTCACTCAGGCTAAGAACATCAGCTTTTTATAGTGTTCAGGGGGGTCATGTTCTATGGGGTCTGGCGGTTATATAGTCTTCTGCAAGTCTTATAGCTACTTCTGCTGTTTCTGGGCGGTGCTCCTTCATCCACAGCTGTACGTCTTGGGGAACTATATTTATAAATTGTTCTAATACAATGACTTCCAATATTTGAGTTACTGTCCGAGTATTTGGCTGCAACCATTTCATGCACAGGTCCTTCAACTGTGTGTACACGTCTTGAGGGTTATCTGCAGAATGAAACTTAAAGGCTCTAAATTGCTGTCCATAGGTCTCGGTACTGATATCATACCTCTTCAGGATGGCCTGTTTTACTTGGTCATAGTCATTGACATGGGCCGTTTCCACATGGCTATAAGCCAGCTGAGCCTTTCCAGTTAAATATGGGGCCAACCGTATGATCCATTGGTCCCTGGGCCAAGAACAAGCGGTTGCTACCCTCTCAAAAGTAATTAAAAATGCCTCAGTATCATCAGAACTAGCGAGTCTAACCAATTTTCTGTACTGTCCCTGGTGTAGCAGGGGGTCGGGCAGTACCTAAGGTCTGAATCACTCTCAGGGTATCTGCCCACCTTGCTTGGTTTTCCCTCTCCATCTCCATTTGATGAACACAAAGCCAGCGTAATAACTCCCTCATGTCTTCGGGGGGTTCCTCCACCTCAGGATCAGCTGCTTGGGCCCCCTCCACAGGCTTCTTGTCTTCCATTTCTACTCCTCTTCTTGTTGTCTTCAGTTTTACAACAGGTTCCACACCAGTTAATAAAGGTAGTTGTAACCTCCGAACCTGGGACCGTGTGGCCGAACCACTCCAGACTGCCTCCTCCTCTTGCATTCAGGTCCTGGAATCAGTGCTCAAATTCCACCACAGCATCCCACTTTTTACACCATAAGTCTTTTCGTTCTGTATCTTCCTATGTTGCCATAGAGTGGAGGCGGGTGCCCCGGAGGAAACCTGGAAGGAGCTTACAACTGTAAGGTAGGTGCTTAATCTACTGTTGACGAGGGAGCCCAAAGCATCCTGGTACTTCGCTAGAAAGAATTTTTTTGAATGGGGCAATAAACCAGGCCCATTCCTGGTTAACTTGATTCGAGGGAGGGGTGGACCACCCCATATTCCGGTAATCAAGAATGGGCAAGGAAATTTAGTGCAAGACAAGATGGAGATCCAGGACACATTTCGCAGTTTCTGTCAGTGACTGTATACCACAGAATGCAAAGGGACTGGAGAATTAGCAGGGAGTTTCCTTGATAAGTTAGAGATACCTCAAGTGTCGGCTGAGCAGCGAGGGGAGTTGGACTCCTAGATCACCCGAGAGGAAATAGGCAGGACTATTGCTGAACTACAGAGGGGGAAGGCTGGTTGTCCTGATGGGTACAATGTGGAATACTATAAGGCTATGAAGAATATCCTGGTTGGTCCCCTTTTGGGAACTGCTGTGGAAGGTGCGGGAAGAGGGGATCCTCCCTGCCTCGTGCTATGAGGCCACTATCTGTGTCTTCCTGAAACAGGGTAAGGATCCCACCGACTGTGCCTCCTACCACCCAATTTCCCTTCTCAATTGTGATGTGAAAATCATTGCCAAGGTGTTAGCCAACTGTTTGAACCAACTCTTGCCCATGTTGTTGCACCCAGATCAGTGCGGCTTTGTACGGGGACGTTTGTCACATCACAATACCTGTAAGCTTTTTAATGTACTGTGGTGGGCCTCTCAGTGTCCTGGTTGCACACGGATAGATAGATAAATACATAGCTAGACAGATACCTTATTTCGATAGCGCCCCTTTCCAGGGACTCTGAGCACTTCACAAGCAAAATAAATACAACAATTTTAAAATATACATAAGATGTGTAGTCCATGGACACCAAGAAGGCCTTTGACCGCATTGAATGGGAATACCTGACTGAGGTTCTGAAAAGGTTCAGTCTGGGTGATGCCTTTGTGGGCATGGTCAGGACACTCTATAAGGCTCTGGAGGCCCAGGTCTTAGTTAATGGGTCAACCATGGAAAAGTTCTCTGTCCATAGGGGCACATGCCAGGGTTGCCCCTGTCCCCTCCTCCTTTTTGCCCTGGCTATAGAGTCTTTGGAAATTTGTATTCGTAATACCCCACAGACTATGGGGGTGCAGGGGAAATCCAGATGGACACACAGTCACCTTATATGCTGACGATCTCCTTCTGTATATTAGAGAATCACATTGATCCATGCCTGTGCTGCTTTGGGTGGTCTCAGAGCTTGTTACCTTCTTGGGATACAAACTCAATCTAGCAAAATCAGAAATACTGTCCCAGGGTTGGCGAGGGGTCCCTGGAGGGGAAGATAATCCTTGGGGGCTCTAGGAGGTGTGCACCTCTTTAAGTATCTGAGGGTATGGGTGGGGGGATGATCTAAGCTCTCTATATTGACTAAACTTCACTCAATTGGTGAATATGGTAATAGGGGACCTGTAGAGATGGACAGTGCTGCCCATATCCTGGTTAGGGCATACAAACCTGATAAAAATGAATGTCCTCCCTCGGGTACTGTACATAATGCAGATGCTCCCAATGGGGCTTACAAAGGTAGACTTGAAGCGTCCTGACAGGTCCTTTTCCGCTTTTCTGTGGCAGGGGAAGATGCCCCCAGATGAGCCTCTAGCGCCTTAGAGCAGACAACTCTAGTGGGGAATTAAACTTCCCCGATTTAAAGAGCTACCATGTGGCAATCCAACATAGGTATAGTTCCGATTGTGTTAATGGATCTATGGTAGCCGGGTGGCTGGATTTAGAGGAGATGGGCTTCCCAGGTTGTTTATTGGCATATCTTTCTGCAAGGAACCAGCAGGCGTACTCACGCTTGGATGCCTCCAATCCTTTAGCGGTGTGGGTTTTGGAGGCTTGGGACTATATCAGACGCCAAAGAGGGGTGTTGGAGAATGAAATGCTGCTGATCCCGATTGTGGGAAACCCCTTTTTTCTCCCTAGTTTATCAGATGGGAACTATAAGGAGTGGGAGTCCTGGGGGTTGGGTGCATGGGAAATTTGCATAATTGGGATGGGTTGTGCTCCTCTGTGGACCTGCAGGAGGCCATGAGCCTGTTGCATACACATTTTGTCAGATATTTACAGGTCAGGGCCTTTTGGAGAGGGCTGAATAAGGACTTAGCAGAGGCTTCTGCATTGGATCCAGTGGAAAGTACAGTTACATAAGAACTTACCGAAACAGTAGATCTTCGAGAGGAGCTCTTGCAGCAGGCAATACCATTAGGACTAATGCAGCCAGGTGTTAGGACCCCACGGAAAATCTTGTAGCTAGCAGTCTGTAGTGGAGGACTGCCCCCGATGTCGGCTCCACCTGACGTCAGATGTGGTATAAAGGGGCAGTCCCCCGGGGCCCCAGCTGAAAGGACTGGAGAACCGGGCAGGATCTCCCCAACCCTGAATAAGGGTAAAACACAGATTCCTGGGGGATAGAGGGTGGGAAAGCCACCTGCTGCAAGAGCTCCTCTCAAAGATGTATTGTCACGGTAAGGTCTTACGTAACTGTACTATCTGACTTTGAGGGGGAGATTTTGCAGCAGGTAATACCATTAGGACCGAGTCCCAAGCAGTACCCAAGAATAGGCCCAGGTCTGATGGGAGGGGGAAAAGAAAAAACAATAGCTGTACAGCTTCAAGAGAGTAGGCCCTGCAGGACGGCCAGTCCAAAACCTGCAATCCTCCGAGAAGCAATGTCAAGGCTGTAATGCCTAATGAAGGTATGGACTGTGCTCCAGGTCGTGGCAGTGCAAATATCTGCTGAGGATACATTCCTCAAGGAAGCGAACGAGGTAGCCACAGCCCTGGTGGAGTGACTCTTGATCATGCCTGGCAAGGATTTACCATGATGCTGGTAATAGAACAAAGTACAATACACTAACCAACGCGTTAGTGACTGTTTGGAGACCAGGGCCTCTGTCATCCTATGCATGAAGGAGACGAACAACTGGTCCGTCTTCCTCGTTGCACTAGTTCTGTGGATGTTATACCAAAGGATTCTATGTACATCCAGAGTATGCAACAAGGCCTCGTCTTGATTAGAGAACTGCATAAGAACTTGGTAATGCAGGCCATGGTTGTGGAGCACCTATCATTCATCCTATAAGAGAAGGAGGATCACTTTGCCAGAGTCTGGGAGCCTTTTGTGAGCTGTCTCCAGTGGAAGTTCAGGCATTGAGGGAGGGCATAGCATAGCCAGTCTCTCCATGACACAGTGCATATTTATGGACTCTGGAGAGCCCTGGGTTCCCCTCTTTTACAGAGCGACTCTACACCCATATGTGATGTGGGAGCAACTCGTCATCTCCTAGAACTGTTTTTCCAGCCAATGGGACATGTCTCCTTGTGGAAGTACATTTCTTACCCCACTGTTTTTATTACAGATTGTAGGATCTGATTATTTTGGGATCACCCAGCCGAGTGTCTCATCACTTATCAAATACATAATGGGTTCTTGATGGACTCTTCGAAATATGATTGTGATTGGGACTGTATGAGTTTAACTATTGTATCGACCCTTTTTTTTGGTTTGGTCATTTGTAATTGCGACAGGGTTGAATAAGGCCCTGTCCCATTTGTTATGCAGAAAGGGTTAAATGCAAAGATCTGTTCTATCCTCTTCTTTTTGGTCTCTTGTCTGTCTGGTTGCGTAACCAAATTTTCTTGTGAGACCTAGGAACTGATCACTCTGACAGTTTCTCAATTCTCCGCCTCTCACTATCTCTCTGCTTTCCCTTGCTAAAACTGTATTTTCTTCTCCCTTGCATATCTGTAGCTAAAAAAATATATATGAATCTTTGTGTGAAACTGTAATACTGGGCTCCCTTTGTTTGAAACTGTATCCCTTTGTATAAAACTGTATATAGTTGTACTGTTGAAATTATTGCAAAAAACTATTTGGAACTCAAGGGGTTAAACTGAGATGCTGGTGTGCAGACTTTACAGAGCTGTCAACAAGAGGTCAGTTCTGGGTCATTATGTTCTTTTTGCTGCACCTGCAAGAACATTGGAAATTGACAAGAATATTTTGTGAAAAAAACACTGTCTCCTTAATGAGCTCCCTGCAAAGACTTGATATAAAAAGAGCAGCAATGTTTTGCAGGAAAGAGAGAGAGAGACTGAGATTTGAAACTGAGAAGAAACACTCAGAAGGAGGACTGTTTTCTCTGTTCGAACTGCCTTTGTAAATAGTAATTCTGAACAACTTATTTTTTACTTTACTAATAATAATAAAACACTCATTGCAAATTTTACAACTGCTCCTGGTTTTCCTATACTTCCTGACATGTGCCTCGACGACAGTAATGTCCTGTCCTTTATCCTTGAAAATTAATAACAAGATGATGCAAAAAAAAAAAAAAATGGCATGAGCACAAAGCCAGCATTCAACCATGTTGTCACAAAGACGGGTGAAGGGGCGGGGTCCAATGATGACAACAACAATGGCACAACAGGAAACAGATTCTGTAGGAAAAAAGTGTGAGCCTAAAACATCAGCAAGAACGTCAAAGCAGCAGGGAAAGGTGACAACCTGCAAGAAGGGAGCTAAGGGATAGCACCATGACTGGAGTACAGATCCAGCAACTGACCCTGGCACCCTTATGACAATCAGATTCAGGGAGCTGACAAAGGAAATGTCAACTACAAAGAAAGCAACAGGTTCTGAATAAACAGAGATGGAGCCACAGAAACGTTGCGGAGACAGAGCCTAGTAATGATCAACAAGCCAGAAGCCATAGGCCAACAGCAAGACCCCAGCACAATGGCAAAAAACTGACTAAGGTGCCAGAATGGGTATCGAATTTGCTAGAGTTGAAAATGAAAACATTGATAACAAAAAAGGTAATAGACTTTGAAGAAAAAACAGAGAACAAGGCCAACAACAGCTGCACAAACATCAACGAGGCAGAGCCAGGCAATGACCAGTAAGTAGAGAGCCATGGGCCAACATTAGGTCCCGAACACAGAGCCAGAAGCCAACTGTGTGGTGCTATGATGGTAGGAGTGGCTGTTTTTGATGATGAACAGGTTGACAGCAACAATGGCAACAGTCTTGAATTAAAAACAACACAGCCAAAGAGAGCTGCAGGAAAGTCGAAGGGGCAGAGCCAAGTGACGATCAGCAAGCAGAAAGCCAAGCACCACAACCAGAACTTGTGTAGAGAGCCAGGGACAGATCATGGTGCCACAAGGTAGTCAGAGTGGCAGGCACAGATGACAAGAATGGTACCAGCAAATAAGACATCAGACTTTGATGTAAAACAGAGGACTGCACCAAAGGAAAGTTGCAAGAATACTGACAAGGTAGAGCCAGGTGATGACCAGTAGGAAAGGAGCTACAAGCCAGCATATGGATCACAGCTCAGTGTTTGCACCCATCCTTGGAGTCACAAAGATGGTCAATGTGGCAAGAGAGACCAAGGACATGGGTAAAATGTATCCAGCGGAGGATGCAGACAGTGGAGCAGTAAGCTGCAGATAAAAAATGGCGTCATCCAGGGGCAGAAGCACCAGTCATAAATAGGAAGAGTGACATGAGGCAAAGCTGGATATGAAGAGCAGGAAAGCCTAGCACAGAAGTTGGCTAAGGATTCCTCAAGGGTGTTCAGCACCAGAGCAAAAATATATAAGAAATGACCTCCTCAACTACACTAGTGAAAAATTTCAGTTACTTACTCCATTGAGCCATACTAATGGAACTGTGAGCCATCCGTGACAGGACCACTCGGAAACTTTTGCCAGCTGGGGCTACCCATGTTAACGTAAGTCAATGCTGTCTATATAATGTGGGCTGCGCCATCATTCCTCAACTCTTCGCTGGAGAAAAGCCTGCAGAATTATCACACTGATAAAAACTGAGAACCCAGAACCCCAACCAGGCACACAGGAAAGGGGACAGAACTAGAAGATTATGCACAAATACAGCACAGGAAGAGTACACAGAAGCAGGCAAGACTTCCAGTAAATACAACATATTTTAGAGAAGGGGAAAGGCAGTAGGATGAGCTACTGTTGAGCTAAGTAACTAAACCACATTTTAAGATATCTACCTCCATTCAGCCACACCTATGGAATGATTCCTAAACAGTACAGTACAGTATGAATTGTGGGAGGTGGGAAGAATCAATATGACCCTAAGACAGGAAGATTTGAACAACAAAGCCAAAGTCAGCTCACCTACAAGAGACGTCCAGATGGTAGTGTTCAATGAAAATGTGGAGAGAACTAAGCAAATGTCAGCAGCTGACACGTTACGAAAACAAGTCACAGAAGTAGTACTCACAATCAGCTTGGCTTCACAGACTAGACACTGCACAAAAACACTCACTGTGCCACTGGATAATATTAAACCATGACAAACTTCTATTGAACAGCAACAGGTAGCATGGAGCTCCCCCAAAGCGTCAACCGTTATTGCACTACTACCACAGTGCTTTCTCAATACCAGTATTGCAAGCCACAGAAGTAGTCATGACATGAATGGAGTGGCCACAGACAGGACTGGAAAGCTCCTTACCATGCCTCTGGTAATAAAAAGAAACACAGGATGCAACCATTTGTTTAGAAACAGGAGGCTCATCATTCCAGGGGGATTAAAAACACAAAGAGATGGGAGGATTCCCTACAGTCCTTGGTACAGCCCAAGTAGAATCATAAGGCTTTATGGACATCTAATGAATGCAACAACACAACGAAACATGGAATCTTTTGGCACAAAAAGACTGCTTGGCCTATGGTTTGTGCCCAGATGGTCCTTGCCTAGTCTGTCTCCGCAGACCCTAACTGGTCTCCAACGACCCTTCTTCCTCCCTGCCCATTTCCTAATATTCCCCAATGTCTACCCCACAAATACTTGAAGCCCCCTACTGTTTCAGCCTCCACCACTTCATCAGCAGTCTGTTCCATGCATTCACTACTCTTTCTGTGGAGTACTACTTCCTCACTTCCCTGTTAAGCCCCTTCAAAAGCTTCATCGTATGCCCTCTGGTCCTGGTGCTTTTTCTCATTTGAAAGGCTCCCATTCTGCACTCTGTTCACCCCCATGAGGTACCTGTAGGTTTCTATGATGTTCCCCTTGCTCTCCTCTCTTCCAGGGTGTACATGTTGAGATTCCTTAATTTCTCTTCATAGGTTCATAGGATTTGACGAGTACCGTAGCCACGAAGCCCTTTATTGGACTCGCCACCCATATGCCTTATAAGTGGAATTCAAACTTTTTATCTCCCATATATTCATCCAGAATTTGCTTAAAAATTGTTATATTCCTACTGTTAACAATATTATCTGGCAAGGTGTTCCACATTCCAACTACTCTTTGGGTACAGAATTGACTCCATATGGTTGTAGCACACTTTTGTACCAATAAGTTTATAACTGTGACTCCTAACAGATTTGGTGCTTGTAGATGATGTTAATCCTATTATTGTTTTTAGGTAGTCATCCTTTAATGTTTTACATACGAGGCATAAATCTCCCCTCATCTGTCTGTATTTAGCAGAGAAGAGTTTAAGTTTTCTTAATCTATCGTCATAACTTTTATGTTTTAAAGATATGATATTTTCCTGGTAAAACTCCGTTGAACACCTTCAATTAATTTTAGACTCCTGATAGAAGTTGGAGCACAGAATTGGGAACAGTACTCCAGATGTGGACGTACCAGACTGGCATAGAGTGGCATACTTACTTCAGGATCTCTGCTTTGATATTACCCAAAACTGAGTCCATAATTTTACTACATTTTTTAATATTAATTATGGTATTTCTGTCAAAAGTTAAAATGTTAGAGAGTAAGACTCCCAAGTCTTTTTCCTCAACAATATTTTTTACAGTTATATTGTTCAAACTATAATCGATGAGCATATTGTCCCTACCCAAATGTAAAACCTTACATTTGTCCTCATTAAAAAACATTTTGTGTGAGGTGGCCCAGGTTGCTGGACTATTTAGTTGAGTTTGCAGGAGTAAACCATCTGATAATGAACTTACAAGACTTGCAATCATCTGCATACTTAGATATCCATATTTTGTCAGCTGCAGACATTGTGGAGACTAAAATGTTATAAAGAATGGGCCCCAAGACAGAGCCCTGGGGGACCCCACTAGATACCACACCCTCATCATGCAGGTGACCCTTCACTGACACTCTCTGGGTCCTATTCTCCAACCACAATTGTATCCAGTTGATAATGTTAGGATGTATGTTGATTCTCATTAGTTCTTGTAATAAGATTTCATATGAGACTTTATCAAACGCCTTAGCGAAGTCCAAAAACACATCCACAGGCATACCCTTATCCAAAGCTGTGCTAACCAGCTCAAAGAATTGTAAAAGATTAGTTAGACAGGACCTCCCAGACACGAAACCATGCTAAAAGATGTTAATTTTATAATAACTCAGGTAGTACTCTGTCCTAGGATTCTTGGCTCCAATATGCATAACTTTGTATTTCTTGGCATTGAAGCCAAGCTGCCAGATCCTGGACCACCTCCCTAGCTTTTCCAAATCTTCCTGTAGGTCCTGTATGCCTTCAGCTGTGTCCATTCTCCCACAGAGCTTGGTGTCATCCATGAACAGGCACATTTTACTCCTAATGCCATCTCCAATGTCATTGATGAAGACACTGAACAACACCTGCCCCAGCACTGAGCCCTGCGGGACGCCACTGGTTACCCGTTTTGTGCCAGATAACTCTTCCCCCCCACAACCACCCTCTGGGTTCTGTCCTTCAGCCAGTTTTCCACCCATCTGGCCATCTCTTCCCCAACCCCGAGATCCACCAATTTCCTGATCAACTTTTTGTGGGGCACAGAGTCAAAGGCCTTGCTGAAATCAAAATAGAGATGTTTACCGCTTGACCCCTGTCTACTGTCTTAGTGACACGGTCAAAGACATCAATCAGATTTGTTTGACATGATCTCCCCCAAAGAACCCATGCTGCCTGCATCCTGGAGATCATGCTCCTCTAGATATTTCACCAACCCTTCGTATGATCTCCATGAGCTTGCCCACAATGGAGGTCAGACTGACTGGTCCTCATGAGTCAAGTATGGAGGTTTAGGGATCAGAGATTGAGATGTACAAGAGAGCCCTGCTCCTGGGATAGCAGTCCTGCTTGTAGAGAAATCAGGACAGAAAGTGCCACTGCACACTGTTGTAGTAGAGGAAAGTATATTTGTCTGGGCCACAATGAGGCCACTAAAATCATTGTGGTATGTTCCATGCAAAGCTTGACCAAAACCTTCTGGATCAGAGGGAATGGAGAAAATGTGTAAAGGAACCTACCTTTCCAGGAAAGGGACAACACATATCACTAGAAAACCCCAGTCCCTGAAGTAGTAAGCAAAATACTGCAGTTCTACATTGAGTGGGGATGCAAAAAAGATCTACCTCCAGATAATCCCATCTGCTGAAGATGTCAACAACAGAGTCCAGAAGTTCCCACTCATGGGACAGCACCTGGGACAGACTGAGATGATCTGCCAGGACATTTAGGTAGCAGGTCAGGAACATGGCCATTAGAAACCTGTTGTGATCTATCACCCAGTACCAAACCCACGATGGTTCCCTGCCAAGGGGATATGAGTGGGCACCTCATTGCTTGCTGATGTTATGTATCACTGAAGCACTGTCCATTTGCATCAGCAGTGGACAGTGAAGGCCTGTAGGCTATGAAGAACAGCATTCATCTCCAGAGTGTTACTGTGGAGGAGAGTGATCATAAAAGTACAACAAACCTCATGTGTCCACAGGGATCCTAGATAGGAATCCCAACCTGAGCCAGAGGCATCTATCTTCAAGACGTTCAGGGGCATGGGTGTGACAGGTAAGGAATAAGACATAATGAGGTGTGGTTTATGGGCTGATAAGAGCATGCTCCAGGTATGTAATGAGGCATGAGGCACTTGCGCTGAGTGCCTTTAGCATCTGGGAAGTGCTCTTATCAGCCCATAAACCACACATCGAAGTGTCTTATTCCGGTTACAAAATGGGTCCCACAAGCTAAACAAATGTAAAAATTAAGTTACTTTAATGAAATAAAAGATTTGTAAAACATTTGTTTTTGTGTGTTCTTTTCAAAAAAAGTAGTTCCCTTGGTTCTGCCAGCAGAGGGCGTGTCTTAGCAAGACATGCCTTTTTCCTTATTCCTTCAGTTTGCGCACACACACACACACACACACACACACACACAGAGTTCACCCCCAGGCACACGCACATTTGCAATAAGAGTCACAGTTTGTGTTATGTTCCCAATACATTTAATTTTCTTTCTCTTACTGGCTGCAATGTGATGGAGTCAAAAACCAGGGTGGCTCAGTTCACTTTCTCTTACTGAAAGCTGCCGCGCTCCGTGACAGTCTTGAGCATGGCAGATGGAAATAAGCAGAGTACTTTTTTTTTTTTTTTTTTTTAAGTTAACTGAAAAAACAACAACTTTTGCCCATGTAAATGAAACTGCTGCTTAACTGCTTACTCCCATAAATGCTGATAGTGGACCGCACAAGTCATTTTTTACCTACTGAAAGGCCACGACTCTGTGACAACAGTGGGTGAGTGTGGAAGTACCTCAACAGCTTGAAGAGGCTTTTTTAATACTTGTAGGCAATGTCAATGAAAGTGCTGCTTATTTCCGTATTCTGGGAAAATGCCTTCAGTGATTCAGTCAGAGCTCACTGCACGTGCGCATCACTGTCTTGACTGCAGTTGTATTAGTTTAACCGGAACAGCATAGGCGACAGTCTAGTTTTAAAACGTTCCCTTTTCTGAAACTGAACTGAATTGGAAAAGCAGCTGTGCACTTGGGGTGTGTGTGTGTGTGTGTGTGTATGGGGGGGGGGCTGCAGGTCAGGGATGGTGAGCCAGCTCCAGTTTTAAAATCAAGACGTTGGCACAGTGATATCTATTGTAAAATGCCCTGAGTGGCTGATGACGTGCCAGTTGGCACAATATGCCACGATAAGGACACAGCCAAGGGTACCTCTCAGCCAATCAGAATGCAGAAAATGTTCTACTCATTTTATAAGGTTGAATAAGGCCATGTCCCATTGGTTATGCAGAAAGAGTTAAATGCAAGGATATGTTCTATCCTCTCCTTTACTGTCTCTTGTCTGTCTGGTTGCGCAACCAATTGTTCTCATGAGACCACGAACTGATCACTCTGACAGTCTCGCGATTCTCCGCCTCTCGCCATCTCTCTGCCTTCACTTGCTGTTTCTGTCTTTTCTTCCCCCTTGCATATCTGCGGTTATAAAAATATATGTGGATTGCTGTGTGAAACTGTAAGTGATACTGGGATCCCTTTGTTTGAAACTGTATATACTGTAATTATACAGTTGAAATGATTGCAAAAAGCTATTTGGAATTTAGGGGGTTAACCTGAGATGCAGTTTGAGCTCCTCTCAGGCTTGTTTGTAAACTCTTTAGCAGAGCTGTCAAAGGAGGCCAGCTTGGGGCACTGTTCTATCTGCAAGCCCACTCTGCAAAGAAACTGACAAGAACATCTTATGAAAAACAGGATGTCTCTTCATGAGTTCCCAGGCAAAGACTTTTAAAAAGAGCAGCAATATTTTTGCTTGGGAGAGACTTGAAACTTGAAATTAGAGATACCCTCAGATGAAGGACTTTGTTTTCTCTGTTTGTACTGCCTTTGTAAATAGCTATACCGAACAATTTTTATTTTACTGTTATTGATAATAATAAAACGTTACTTGTGAATTTTATCACTACTCCTGGTCGTCCTGCGTTTCCTGACTGTGCCTTGATGACAGATGGTGCCAGACAAAGTGGGATGTATGCCCTGCATACTCTAAGCCAGGAGTCTTGTGTGTGGGTACTACACCTGGTACCAGGGAAGCACAGAAGAAAGGTATGGATTCTGCAGCAGAAAACCCAGGGGTGATTACCAGAAGAATGGCAGCCAAACTGGCAGAGTCAGAAGTCCAAGCTGAGACTGTACAACCAACCAGCATCAATGACGGAAAAAGAACAGGCAGTGACAGAACCTGAAAGCCTGACTGCCTTTTTGAAATGGTGGCCTATACAATAAAAAGAGGAACAGAGGCATGAGATGCAGCAGAGAGAAAAATAGAGGAAAAGAGGTTCAACGTTTAGATGTGCAGAGAAAACAAGAGATGCAGCAACAGGAGCAGCAAAGAAGAGAAGAGATGCAGTGATGGCTGGATGCCTTGCAAGCTACCAAAGCTGGAGGAGCTGGCACAGGTCCAGCAGAGCAGCAAGATACAAACAACTTAAAAGACATTAAATTTACAAAGTTGTGCCCCTCGGATGGTATTGAAGCATACCTGACAACTTTTGACACGGCTGCCAAAGCAGCAATAGGCAAATAGGCTGGTACCTTACCTGACAGGTAAAGCCCAATTTGCCTACAGCAATATGGATACTGCACAGTCAGAAAACTATGACCTGGTGAACAGACAAATCCTGAAAAGATATGGCATCTCAAGAGACCTACAGGCAGAGATTCCAGTCTCTGAAGTACAACTCAGTTGACAATCCTCGAGAAGCCTTTACCCGACTCAGAGAACTCCTTATTAAATGGCTCCAACCAGAGGGCAAAACAGTCCCACAGAATGATACAACTGCAATGGAGCAGATCATCAACATCCTGCCTATAGAAGTGCAGCTTTGAGTAAAAGAACACTGACCAGAAAGTAGGAAAAAGGCCATTTCTTTGGCTGAAGACTACCAGATGGCCAGAGAGACACCACAGCAGTGAGGTAACAGCCTCTTTTTCCTGATTAAACTAAAAATCTAGTAAGAACTCTGGTTGGAGTAACAAATCTGCGCCCAAAGACTTTACTTGCTATAACTGTAACAAGTCAGGCCATACTGCAAGAAACTGCCAGATTAAGGAGGGTAACACTGGAGTAGATTTACCCTTAGTAAACTGGGACAAGTACTTAACAGATGACAAGGTGGGAGATAAGACTGTGAAGGGACTTATTGATTCGGGAAGCAGACAGACCCTAGTACGTGTTGAAGTGCTGGGAAAACATTGTGCAAAAGGATGAGGTACTGGTCTCATCAGCATCCAAAAGGACACACGATACTATCCCACCACCCAAGTGGCTCCGAATATTAATGGGGTGTCGCACCAAATGAAAGTGGGGGTAGTACTCAAGTTACCTGTATCTGTGATTATTGAAAATGACTTTCCAGAATTTGCTGAGCTAATCACAGAGGGAGTAAATCCTGATGTTTCAGTAGCTGTGATGACAAGAGCTCAGGCAAAGAAAATCTCAAATGGTGATTTTGATTCAGACTTCTTTGAGCACAGCTCCAAGATCCGTAAGTCCAGGAAATACAGACAATGCCTGAAGAAACAGTGGTAATGAAAGACTGATGGACATAAGGGGTTAATATATGAAAATGCTAAAACTAAACTGATAACTAATTGTTTCACAGCAAGCTAACAATGGTTCTCTTCAGGGTTATTTTAAGCAGCTGTGGGTGAAACCAAAACAGCATGAACCAATGTTTAAAAAATTTAATGGAATTCTGTACAGAGTTTGGGTTACACCTCACACACAGGAATAGACAGAACAGTTGGTTGAACCACCAAAATACAGATCTAAGTTGTTACAGACAGCACATCATAATCCTATGGTTGGTCACTCAGGGAGGGACCACACCCTTGCCAGACTGCTGTACAGATTTTACTGGCCTGGGATTCATGAAGATGTTGCTGCCTATTGCAGTTCTTGTGCTGAATGTTAGAAAGTAGCCCCAGTGACTAAAAAGGATAAGGTGCCCCAACCTTTGATAGATGTGTCTTTTAAGAGAATTGCAATGGATGTGGTTAGCCCCTTAGACAAAAGTAAAAAGGGTAATAGATTTATTTTGGTAGTATGTGACTATACTACTCGATACCCAGAGGCAGTTCCTATGCATGCTGTCACAGCCCCAAACATGGCAGTAGAGCCTGCCAAAATTTTCGGCAGGGTGGGCATACCTAAAGAGATTATTACTGATCAGGGTAGTAATTTTGGTGCTGCACTACTGAAGGAGCTGTACTGACTACTAGGTATCACTGCCATAAGAATCTCCCTTATCATTCTCGGACAGACGGTCTTGTTGAACATTTTAATCAAATCCTAAAACGCATGTTAAAAAGGTTTGTAAAAGTGGAAAGGAAAGATTGGGACCAATATTTACCTCACCTGCTTTTTGCTTACAGAGAAGTGCCACAGGCATCAAAAGGTTTTTCACCATTTGAAATGCTGTATGGTAGACAACCTAAAAGGGTCACAATGTAATAAAAGAAACATGGGAAAATAATCCCGCTCAGAAAAAATCTATTACATCTTATATGTGTGCCCTGAGAAAGAAGCTGGCAAAATACATTGAAATTGCCCACAGTCATCAGGAAGAGGCCCAAAACCAGCAGAAGGGGGTAAAAGAAAAGGTTTTTCAGCCAGGTGAAAAGGTCTTGCTACTGTAACCCCCCCTGTTACCCGGGGTTACTAGAATCCCAGTAAGACCTAGTGGTAGGCAGGGAACGCAGCTTGTGAAACTCCAGTTAAATGGATTTCACACTGTCTCGCTCTGTTCTCAGTCTCAGCTGAGACTGAGGGATGACATCATAATAGAACTTTCGCAGTTGCATAAGCCACACTGGAATGTTGCAGTTGGAGGTTAGAGTAGAACGTTGGGGAATTTGAAGTCAGTTCTGTGTGCAGTCTTAGAGAGAGACTGTAGGGCAGCTGAGTGTGTGCAGGCTCTCAGAGCTTTAAGCTCTGTTTAAGAGCTACTTTTGGTAGGTGTGTGTTTCCACCTGAAGAGGAACACAAGAACTGGTAATTGAAGTAGTGGAGACCAATTTCAATGGTTCAAGAGCCCCATCCCTGAGGGGATGGGGGGGAAGGTGTTTGCCTGTTTTCCAGGGGCAACGCTCCTGGGTCCGATTAAGGGAAAGAAGCTGCCTGCCCCAGTTGTACTGAGGCACCAGAAGCTCTGAGAGGAAGATTCCTTGTGGAGGAAATGCCTGTGGGGCACCTACAACCAAACGGTTGAGTTCGTTCTGAAAAAGGCCAAGTGTTTTCACCTGAACAGAAGGAAACTAAAGGGACTGTTACTGTGGGGTCAGGAAAAGACAGCCAAGTACAGTTGGAAAGTGGGAATTGGACTGCTTAATCTGTGGGAGGTCTAGAGTAATGGACAATGCCACTTAATTCAAATATGTTCAAGTCCAGCACAAAGAGTGAAGGAAATTGGGGATTGGACTGCTTAACTCAGTGGGGGGTCTAGAGTAATGGACAATGCCACTTAAAAGTATGTTCAAGTCCAGCACAAATGGGAAGCAAGACAAGTAGATGGAACGTGAAATACATTTAGCAAGAATCTACATTGCAAAGCTTTACAGGATGAGGTGTTTACTGTCCAGAGAAATGGCCGGGTATGAATTGTGGGAGCGAGAGGTGGGAGACTCCCCCCCATCAGCAGTAACCAAATTCACCTCTACGGATTTGCTCTGAGACACCTTTTGCTTTCTCTCAGGTACTTGACCAGTGCCTGAGGAAAGTACCCAGATGTGGGATTGAAAGGACGATTCCCTGATGGAGCCGAGGTGCTCTTAGGTTTAGGGAGCCACCAGAAAATGTTTCCATGAAGTATGGAAGGTGTCCAAGTGGCTGGCAAGGCAGCTGAGCCAGGGAAAACCCACAACAGTCTACAGGTTTGGGCTGTGTAACCCAAAGCAGCGTCGTGCAAGTCCGGGCTGTATGCCCAGTGGGTTCAGAGCCAGAGGGCTAAAGTGTTGAGGAAGTGTTCTGGTCTCTTTTAGTCTGCATTACCAGGAGTGTAGCCCCATGGGGGTCCATCTATGCTTTGTTTATTCTGTTTGGATGTGAATAAAAAGCCACACTTTAGAATCCCACTTCTGGTATTGGACATTGCAGTTATTGCTTCCTGTGTTCGGAGTTACTTGGGTGCCCCTGTGCAGAGTAGCCAAACCTAGCCTTTGTGCCGGGTGACCTATTCCTTCCGAACTCAGCCCACCTGGTTTTGCTGTCAGAAACAAACAGTAGACCGGGTAGGGGTTACACTACTGTTACCCACTACAGAAAATAAATTGTTAGTGAAGGGGCAATGGCCTTATAAAGTGCTTAGATGTACTGGCAGGGGTTCAGTTACATTTTTTTCAGTCGAAGTCAAAAACTTCCAAGAGTTGAAATCTGAAAGTCATTCCAATTTTTTGGAAGTCAAAACACTTCCAGGATCCTTCTTTTGGAAGTCAGTATTCTAGGAAGCACAAATTTATGGATGTTAAAATAAAATATAAGTGGTAAAATACAATTTCTTTCAGAATAATCTATAATTTCTGACTTCCATGCCTGCAGTTTTGGAAGTCATCTAATTTTTGGTTTTACATCTGGAAGTCGATGACTTCCTCCATCTATATTTTGGAATTTTTTGCCTTATTTTTGGAAGTCAAATACCCCCAAAATGGAGTTAACTAAAGCCCTGCGTACTGGCATAGGTGCTGGAACTAGGGGTGCTGGGCCCCCTTGCTTGAAGTACAATTCCCTATGGCTTCCTATGCAGTTTTGTTCAATGGCTTTCAGCACCCCCACTATAAAAATTGTTCCAGTGCCACTGCGTACTGGCATAATTAACTAAGAAATTGAGACCCCGGGCAGGAAAAATCCTACCAAGATATACCACACTAACCTCCTCAAGAAATGGGATGAAAAAACACCAAAGGCTGCTTTGCTAGTTTTACCAGAAATTGATAAAGAAGATATTGATGTAGCTTATGACAGACTGGAACAAACTGTAACTGCTGACGCTGTAAAGGTGAATGTTTCTTCAACCTCTGAACGAACTGTAGAAATTTGTAACTTGCTAAAAGACATTTAACAGTACTTTTACCATACTACCAGGCTGAGCTAAAGGTGCCGAGCATGTAATAGTGACAGGAAATGTTTGCCCTATCAGACAAAAGACATGAGATTACCAGCGTGGTTAAGAGCAGAAGCGGCTAAGGAAATACAAAAAAAAATGAAAGAACTAGGTATCATAGAAGAGTCAAGAAGTGCTTGGTCATCACCAATGGGGATTGTAAATAAAAAAGAAGAGGTTGTAAGAATATGCCTTGAATTTAGGTGTCAGAATTTGACAATTATCCTATGCCTTGGATAGATGATTTGGTGGACAGATTGGGGGGCGCCAAGTACATCAGTACCCTCGATCTCACCAAGGGTTACTGGCAAATCCCCTAGCTAAAGAATCCAGGTACAAAACTGCATTTGCCTCACCTATTGGGTTCTAACCATTCACCACCATGCCGTTTCGTTTATGTGGTGCACCTGCTACATTCCAGCGGTACATGGATGTAATTTTATCCCCTCACACTGGTTATAGTGCTGCATACCTGGATGATGATGTGGTGTACAATCCAGACTGGAAAAGCCACCTGGAACACCTACGAGCAGTTATCAAGTCTATCAAAAAATGTAGATCTGACAATTAATCCTACCAAATGAGCATTGGGTATGCAGGAAACCAGATATTTGGGGTATGTTTTGGGAAATGGAGAAATCAAGCCAGAGATTTCTAAGATAGAAGTTGTAGCTAACAGTCCCGTCCCTAAAACAAAGAAATATGTCAGGTCACTTTTAGGACTGGCTGGTTATTATTGGAGATTTGTTCCCAACTTTGCCCAGGCAGCTTCTCCCTCATTGAACTCACAAAGAAACGGTACCTGAATAATGTGAAATGGACCCCAGAGTGTGATGACGCTTTTCGAGCCATTAAGGCTGAATTATGTTCAGCCCTTGTTTTAAGAAGCCCAGATTCTGAAAAGCAATTTTTGTTACAGACAGATGCATCAGAGATAGGCCTAGGTGCAGTCTTCAGTCAGCATATAGATGGGAGGGAACATCCCATTCTATATATCAGTAGGAAGTTGTATGGCAGAGAGAAAAGGCACTCCACCACTAAAAAGGATGCCTTGTGGCAAAGTGAGCTATGGAGTCCCTTAAGTTTTATTTGCTAGGAGCTGACTTTGTACTTATAACAGATCACAAGCCTCTCTGTTGGCTTAACCCAATGAAGGATAAAAATTCCAGAATCACAAGGTGATATCTGGCACTACAGCCATTTAAATTTAAAGTGATGCACAAATCTGGGAAAGAGAAGGTCAATGCTGATTTTCTGTCAAGATTTGGATCAGGGCCGACCTGCCAGCACAGCGGTAGGTTTACCGCCGGTGGCGCCAGTGACCCGGTTTCAGAAATGGACTCGGGTAGCTGGAGAGCCGGCCGGGGGGGGGAGAAGGATTGAGCACATACCGGCTGCTCTCCTTCTCCGGGGAGGGGAAGGTTGCCTGTCACGCTACTCTACTGTCACCTAAGTGACCACGGGTGGCGGTGCAGTGGGGACAGCCAGAGGGAAGGGAGGACATAGGCCGGGAGCCGGCGCGTCTGCCCGTCATAACGTGCTCCACCCCTTGGCCACCTTGCATGCCTACGTCCTCAAGGGATGGCACCAGAAACAAGGAAAATGGCCTCATGGATGCCAGCGTAGATGGGGATCCAAACTCCCAGACACCATAACCTGGATCTCGGGGACCGAGCAGAATGCCCAACACACACTAATGGACTGGAGGGGGACATCCCAGGATCCCCCCCTCCTCCCCGCCCAGGGGGGTAGGCTGAGGCACCATGGGGCAGACCTGGCGGTTTTCTCAGAGGTACCGGGGCGAGCAGAGGATACCAATGAAGAGAGTGGCATCCATGGGGGGGGGGGATTTGGATCAGGAACTGAGAATTCTGAAGGCTGAAAAAACAATGTGTAAGTTTAAACTTCTCTGTTTGCCATACTGCTTATGTGCTGAACTGAATTAATAGACAGCTTTGGAAAGCTGTTTGTTCTCATGAGACCTAGGAACTGATCACTCTGACGGTCTCATGATTCTCTGCCTCTCGCTATCTCTTTGCCTTCACTTGCTGTTTCTGTCTTTTCTTCCCCCTTGCATATCTGTGGGTGAATTGTTGTGTGAAACTGTAAGTGATACTGGGATCCCTTTGTCTGAAACTGTATATAGCTATACTGTTGAAATGATTGCAAAAAGTTATTTGGAATTTAGAGGGTTAACCTGAGATGCAGTTTGAGCTCCTTTCAGGCTTGTTTGCAAACTCTTTTGCAGAGCTGTCAGCAGGAGGCCAACTTAGGGCACTGTTCTATTTGCAAGCTTACTCTGCAAGGAAACTGACAAGAATATTTTATGAAAAACAGAGTATTTCTTCACGAGTTTCCAGGCAAAGACTTATAAAAAGAGCAGCAATATTTTTGCTGGGGAAAGACTGAAACTTGGAATTAGAGATATCCTCACAAAAAGGACTTTGTTTTCTCTGTTTTTACTGCCTTTGCAAATAGTTACACTGAACAATTTTTAATTTTTATTTTACTGTTATTGATAATAATAAAATGTTACTTGTGAATTCTGCAACTACTCCTGGCCATCCCTCCGTTTCCTGACCTATGCCATGACAACAATGAGATGGAGAAAAGGAGCCCAATTGATGAGGTTGTAGCAGTCTAATCAACCAAGGAAGACACAAAGAAGAGAAGAGAAGATGTCACAGGAATTAGACATTCCAGGTTGTCACTGAGCCCACATGGATGACTGAGCCATTGAGGAAACCTCACGAGCAAATATGCCTGGAGGATAGTTGTGATGGCAGTAGCCATCAGTCCAAGAAGCCACAGAAGGCGTCTGGCTGAGACACAGGTACTGTATAAAACCAAAATTGCCTGAGCAATCAGAGTAGTGGCATGGTCCTCCGGAAGATAGGCCTGAGACTACCTTGTTTCTAGTACTGTACCAATACAGTACAATGAAGGTGCTGACAAGAGGACAGAAACAATTCTGGTTCACTGACAAGAAAGCCTAGCTTATTGAACAACTGGGGAGTATGAAACAGTGAAGGACTGCAGCTTTAGCTGGAGCCTTCAGAAGGTAATCATTCAGGTATGGCAATAAATATAGACCTTCCCTCTGGAAAGCTGCGGCCACCACTGCTAAGCATTTGGTGAATATCATGGCATCGAAGACAAAAGGGCAAGACACAAAATGGGTAAAAACTGCCCTCCATCATAAAGCAGAGGTGCTGATGATGACTGCAAGTCACTTTGAAATGTAGGTAAGCATCCTTCATGCCCAGCATGCACATTCAATCAACCAGCATTAACAGAGGAAGCAGTGACCGAAGGGATAACATGCAAAACTTTTTGTACTCGATGTACTGTATAGGTTCAAGCTCCAATATCTAGGACAGGACATAAATTCTCTGTCCATTCTGGAACCAGAAAGTACCAAGAATAACCACCCTTGTTGATTTCTACAGGAGGAACAGGTTCTATCATTAGTTTGAGCAACAAAGTCTTAATTTCCTCTAAAAGGACAGACATGTGAGTTAGGGGATTGCGTAGACAGTAACTACAGAGCATATCTTTTCGAATAATGTCCATGACCCATGCGACCACTGTGAACACTGTCCACTTTGGCAGAAAGAGGACGGTCCTATCCTCTATTCATAGCTACCTTTACCCATATTGTTGACACTCATGCTCCCCTAAACAAATGCAGAACCAAGGGTATTAAAGCTCCTTGGCTCAACAAGGAGTTAAGGATGCTCATGTCCTCTCATGACTGGACATGGTGGTACTTTAAGAAAAGTGGCCAACCCTTGGACGGGATTCGTTACAGGCAGCTTAGAAATCATTGTAAGAATTCCCTCCACAAAGCCAAATGCCATCACTTTAAATCTTTGCAAACTGAACGCCTTTGTAACCCTAAAGAGTTTTGGCGCCAGGTTAATTCCCTAGTCAAAGGGAAGACTGCGGAACTACCTAACTGTATCATTGCCCAGGGCTCCTCCCTCACTGAGCCCCTCTCTATTGCCACTGGATTTAATGAATTTTTTACGAATTTATTCCCACAGTCTCCCAACCCTTCCTCAGCACCAACTTCTAAAGTCTTCATGGGATCTCACCCTGCCTTCCATCTGAAACTGACCACTTGCAAAGAGGTCCAGAGGCTTCTCGCTTACTTCATGGCTGAGAGTTCCCCTGGTCACGACTCCCTGGAACCCAAATTCCTAAAAATTGGTGCTCCGGCACTTGCTCGCCCCATGCGTGACTTATTCAATCGTTTTATTCCTGTCCAGCACTGTGCTGGACAAGTGGAAAGTTGTGGTAGTTTTACCAGTGCACAAAGGTGGGTCTAATACTGTTGTTGAGAACTTCCGACTGATCTCGATTCTCTGTCCTCTTGTCAAGATCCAGGAGCGCATCATCTACCATCACCTACAGGAGTACCTAAAGAATTTATAACCTGCTGTCTCCATATCAGCATGGATTTAGGAAAAGACACATCACACTCACAGCCCTGTTGAAAGTAACTTCGGATATCCACCATGCCATGGATCAAGGGTCTGCTACTGGTGCCATCTTTGTTGACCTGACAAAAGCGTTCGACCTTGTGAATCATGATCTACTGCTACTACAGCTACAGTCAATTGGTTTGGATCCCACTGCCCTACTCTGGGTCCACAGCTCTCTCTCCTGCCGTTCTCAAAATGTCCGATGGGCCGGTGCTCTATCTGATTTCAAACCTTACACATGGTGTCCCACAAGGCTCTATTTTGGACCCACTGTTGTTCTCTCTCTATTTATAAATGATCTTCCTATGCACTGTGAAGGGGCCACTGTGCATTTCTATGTGGACGTTGCCATTATTTATTGTTTCTCTCCTGATGTCTCCTTGATTAATGAGGAACTTGCCTCTGACTTCAAGGACCTTGAAGACTGGTTCTGGTGTAACCAACTTGTCCTCAATACTAAAAAAACTAAATGTATGCTCTTTTCTCATTGTTCTCTCAATCATTGTTCTCTCACCTCTTTGCCCCTCTCACCTCTAAGTATCTTCTCCCATAATGGTGACATTCTTGAGTCTGTCCCCACATTTAAGTATTTGGGTGTCACCCTTGACACCTCTTTATCCCTCTTTGCCCATGTTTCTACCCTGGTCAAAACACTGAATCAGAAGTTGGGACTCCTTTACTGTATCCGCCCCTTCCTCAGCTCTGCCTCTTGCACCAAGATTGCCTCTGCGTCTCTTTTTCCTTTACTTACTTAAGGTGCACCATTATTTCCTTCATCCAGCATGTCTAACATGTCACTGCTTGCCCTGGCTTACCATAGGGTGGGTAGGTTTGCACTTGGAGTCAATAGCCGCCGCCACCACCACTGTGACGTCCTCTCCCTCCTTGGCTGGCTCCCTTATGAACTGAAACTAAGGTACTCAACCTTCAGCTTTGTGTTTAAGCTTGTTCACAAATTTACACCTCCCTGCCTTAGAGAGATTATTCACCTCAGAATACCGGCACATGCCCTCCGTTCCTCTGCTCTACTTCTCCAAGAACAGCCTGATCTGAGGCTTGCAGTCACCTGTAAATCCTTCTCCTTTGCATCAATAACTGACTGGAACTCCTTGCCTCCTCCCGTCCTTTCCTGCACATCCCTGTCCAAGTTCCAAACCACTTTACTTGCCTTCTTTTCCTCCTCTGCTAACTGCACCTGTTTCTGGTGATTTTCCCGCTCCTCATTTCCCTCATCTTTACTCTATCCCCTAGCCCTCTTCCCCCTCTACCCTCCTGTCTATCTCCCTTCCTTGGTCTGTACCCCCATCTCTTCTTTGTCCATTGTCTTTCCTGGTATTACTCCTCCCTCCCTCCCTCTCTCCTCCCTTATGTCCACTCCCTACATTTACTCTGTCTATACAGACATCAGTCCACACTTGTGTTCCCCCACTCCTTCTCCCTGAATCATTTCTGGATTTTGACCCTGATACCATGGTACCTTAGGAATTAACCTGATTGTATTTACCCATTTTACTTATTTTATTTGATGTCTATTTATACAAACATTTCTTCCTACCAGAAGGCATAGTACTCTATGTATAATTATGTATATAATCAATGTACTCTATTGTTTTTACTCATCTCGTATTACTAACATACTAATTGCCACCAGATTAGACCTCACGGTCTACTGAGTCTGCTCGAACCTCAGATCCCTAGTTGGGTGCCGAGGCCCTCCCCCCCTTGTGTTCCAGAAACTCCTATCATCCATCGCCACCCCCCTGGGCCAGGCCATCATCTGGTACATCCGCTTTCTGTGTCTGTCCCACCCTCTCTTGAAGCCCTCCACTGTGGATCTCTGAACCAGCTCGGCAGGCAGCGCATTCCAAGGGTCCACCACCCTCTCAGTGAAAATCCTCCTCCTCTTTTCCCTCCTCACCCTTCCACCTTCCAACTTCAAATCGTGCCCTCTGGTGATACCTTCCTGCTTTAGTCTAAAGATCCCCTCCATGTTTACTCTATTTATTCCCTTGAGGTACTTGAAGACCTCAATCATGTCCCCCATCTCATCTCTCCTCCAATGAAAACAGGCAGAGCTCCTCAAGTCTGTCCTCATACGTCAAATCCCCTAGTCCTCGTATCATCTTAGTTGCCCTCCTCTGTACGCTCTCCAGGAGCTGTATGTCCCTCTTCAAGTGTATTGTATATATATTTTTTTGAAAATCTTTTTTACATTTTGCACTCTATTCTACATGTGTTTCAGTCCTTTGTACTCATCTGTTTTACAATATTGTTCATACAGAATGACTCTTCGAGCATTGGCTATTACTGTATCCTCTGGTGAATTGTTATGCTGTAAGTAGACTCCTAGTTGCTGTCAATTCTCAAGTGCATGCGATTGTCTTTTGTATCTCATAAGGTGTCTCTGTATTGTTCTTTTTATTGCTGTTAGCTCCCGGGTCGCCCCTGAAAAAGGGACTGTAATTGTCTCAGTTTACTTACCTAGTTACCAAAATTCAAATAAATAAATAAAATATTCCTGGGTCTTTTAGAGAGAGACAGAGAGAGGGAGGCAGAAGGAAGTCAGAAGGATCTGGGGTGGCAGGGATGCCTTCTGCACCTGTACCCTTAGGAGCCCTGTAGTAGCCACCATGGGGAAGTGAGTAGGGGTATGCTGAGAATAATTTCCCAGAGTATGTGAATAGCTACAGGAAAAGCAAGAGGCCTACAAAAAGAACAGCTACTAGGCCAAGATAGCACTAAAGGGTCAGTGCCTTGAGAAAGGTCATTTTAGGAGATTGCTGAGCCCTCAACATCATTTCCATGTCATGGCCAAATAATTTCTGGCCATGGAAAGAGTTCTAGAGTACTGACTGCTGTGAGTCAGTGGCAAACCCAACTATTTTGAGCCACAAAAAATGCCTTAGAACAATGCCAGAGGCAAAAGTATGGGTGGAAGCATCAGAAGTCAAACAAGTGGAATGCAAAAGATGCTAAGCAGTATCCAACCCATGGGGGACAGTCTGCTTGACCTCACTGTTGTGGGGCCATCAGAAAGATTGTTGACTATGATAGATAAGGATTTCCACAGGCTATTTTTATATTTAATCATAAGCCTGATTACTGGCAATTTGTAGGCCAAGGGACACAGATGCACAAGTCCTCTTACCCATAATGTCCAACCTCCTCAATTTCTTGCCAGAGAAAGGGAATTCTTATACCTTGGTGCTTTAGACCGATCATATACAGCCACGACAACAGGTTCAGTGTCAGGCTGGGGTAAGTAAAAGGTGTTGGTAGTAGATGCCGGATATTGTTTGTCCAACTTATGAGGAACAGCATAAAGGGCACTAGGCCTGTACCAAGCAGCCACAGAGGCATCCTCCAGAGCAGAGTGAGCCTGCAGTGAGGCTTGTTTAGGTGGGGAACGTGGCATATACACCACACTGTCCTCACAGAAAGGATATAGGGTGGAGCTAGAGTCAATGCCCGCAGGCAGGTGCAGATCACCCTCTTCCTCCTTATAAGCTTCCTCCATATTCTGGAGCTCAGGATTACACTCCTCCTCCTCCTTCTCATTTTGTGGGAGAGGAGGCTACAGCTACAGCAAGAGCACCGATGGAGGAGGCACTGAGTTGTTGACAGGAGTCTAACCTGCAGCACCCTAATACAATGTCAAAAGGCTGGCTGGAAGCAATGACGACACAGTGTTTGCAGACAACAGTAATTTCAGAACAGGGTGGACGCAGTCTGCAGCATCACCTGTGGGTCTATGACACCTATATTAGGGGTTGTCACAGCAGTTGATGGGTTAGCCTGATGGCAGAATGGTCTGTGAACCACTGTAAGCAGTACAGCCCATGCCACATCCCGACCCTGGTGTCTCAGAGATGGTAAGGGGGTATAAAAATCAGAGGTTACAAAAGCAGCCTGGATCTGTGTAGCAGACTTACCTCCCACAACTCTAAAATGTAATGGAGACCCGGAATGGGCAGCAGAAACAGATGACTGGGCATCCTTGTGTTTCCTCTGGTGTCTATGCTTCTCTTTGTCTACAGAGGGTGAATGACTTCTTTTATTCTAACATCTACAGCATGAGCTTCTTGACCACTGTTTGTCACCACGGGACCGGTGGGTCATCAAATTCATAGATTTGGTGGAGGAGGACTGTGAAACCAGCAAGAAGGCTGGCACTGTATGCTGTATACACTCCATCTTTTGTAGAAAGACATCTAGCAATATCTCATCATGAGCTGGTTGAGGCCTTGGAAATATACGCATATTTCTCACATGATGCAGGAGGCCCAGGCAGCACACACAAACTGTGAATGTCATCCTTATAGATTTTAACTTAGCTGTAATGACAGATACAGCATAAAGGTTCCTTTGACAGAGGTAAAAAATAATATTTACAAGCATAAAAGAAAAAATCCCCGAAAACAACAGCTAAAAGCAATGGCGAGTTTCAGCACTGATTCTCTGTTGATCCAAGGAGTGGCTCATGGCAGGAGAAAAAAGTGTGAAATTATGGGGCCACCCACATTATAAAGGGTGTGTCAACATACGTCAATGTGGGTAGCACAGCTGGCAAAGGTTTATATGTGGTCTGGACGCCTACAGCTTACAGTTCCATCGGTGTGACACAATGGAGTGAGATGTCCTCGAAAATCAGATGTTACTGTAACATAAAAGTGTCAAGACAAAAAGAGAAAACTTCTATAATGGAACATGGCAAAGATGTTTCTTTGGCCTGACAAGAAGTTGACAGTGGGAAAAATAAAATGGAAGTGGTATGGGGTCCACAATATATAGGCACTAATTATCTACGTCACTGTAGGTGACTTCAGCTAGGCAAAATTTTGGGAAGTCTCGACGCTAATGTCTTGCAGTTCCAAAAGTGTGGCTCTATGGGATGGGGGGAAGGAGACAGAGAGATAGGGAGATGTCCTTGAAGATCTTCCAGTTGCTCCCAACTGACCTCTAAATTGCAACAACTGTTCTCATGGTAAAATGATTGCTGATAAAAACTTGCTGGTAAAAACATGCTACAAAACTCAGGAAAGACGAGTGAAATTTACGAAGTGTTCCCTAATAGACAGTAATATTTTAATAGGTTTATAACATTAGATACTGAATTGGATACCTGTTCTTTAATGAAATCTCTATATCGTCAACAGCTTTTTCCGGTCCACACTGGCTGCCATACAGTATCAATTACTGCTTTTAAAAATCACTTTATCAGCATACTGTAGTTATATGAAGGACAGCCTCAGATTTGCTTGGATCAATCTGTACAGAGCCCTCATAATAATGGAGAGATTATGTTTAACACTACTGTATTATTGAAATGAATAGGAGAAATCCTGAAAGCTGACTGACTGAAGCAGCATCTGACCTGTGAGGATACCTCCGCCTATCATCAGAGATCAGAAGTAATCATCAAAATCCAGCCACATCCCAATAATTGTTGGCCACTATGTAATCATAATAATATGCTCCAGAGTGTGATATATCATAAGACATTATCATTTCTTAAGTGAATAATGGCACTTGGCTTTGCCTTGTTCCTTACAATGTACCAAATGCATGACACTATCCCATGAGTTACCACAAGCTGGAATGTGCAATATAGTTTTGCTTTAGGAATATAGGAAGTGGCTTTTAAATTTCTCTACCCTTATCCTATTTTTAATCTAATATTGGAAGCAGTGTTATTTTTATTCTGTAGCTAAGCATGTAGCCTCTAGAAGTGTTCACTGACTGTGCCTATTTTTAATGGCATCTCACTTCTTTATTCTATTCTTTATTTTGAAAACTCACTACATCTGTGTCTTAAGATATAAATATTTAACCAAGTGCAGCATCTCTACAAGTATCCCACACTGTAGCATTAGAACAGAAGAATGTTGTCCAAAGAGTTCTGCCCAATTTAGACTGAGTTTAGTACTGTCTCCATGCTTCTTACAATATCTCTCTACTACAGTATCTCTCAATGAAAGGCTGGTCTTTTACCTGTTTATATAATTTGCTTCAGTGGCACTCTGACAGAATATTCCATCTGTTTTATTACCCTTTAAGTGAAAGAGCTCTACCCAATTTATCCTTTTAATTGTGCAGTTTCCTAATTTTTAAATTATGTTCCCTAGTTAGCTGTTGAAACGTTAACCATCATAAACCATTTTTTAAATGTGTTTATCGTGTAGGTAAAACTATATTAAGCAGTGCAAAATCTGCAAGAGAGTGAATTTATCCTGATAATTTCTCAGATTTACTTCATAAATGGTCCCCAGAATTGTGTCAATTTATAAAAACCTGCTCATTTTACAAAGCAAAATGTCCAATAAAACTGAGTTTGTTTTTGAACAGATATTCACTGTAAATGCAAAGGAGATGGACACATACAGTACAAAACTGCTGTTCAGCCAATGTTTACACTTCAGATAAGTGACCCTATATTGCCTACATACCTCAAACAATTGGTGCCATCAATAAACTGACTTCAGCCACATAAGGCATACATTCGGGAAGGCATGTTGTGCTATAAAACCTATACAATAAAAAAAAAAAACAGGAAATACACAGAGATAATCACCTTGTCCAAGACCATCATGCATGTTGCTTCTTTCACCAGTGTAGATGTTGTCAGAAGAAAGGGAGCCTTTGAGTGAGCAGGGCTGCTGTGTCTGCACTGCCTCAGTTACAGAGGCTGTTGCTGCTGCTGAGGAGGCTAATGTGGTTTCAGCAGCTGCTGCAGTATCAACATTAGGGATGTCTTTAGATGGAGAATCACCGGAGTTGGATTGTGTTTCTGCAGAAGAGTCAAAAAGACTGTTGTTAGAAACCTGTATTAAGAAAATGTACAAATATCTTGCTGTTAATTTTGTCACGTTAAAGATTAGTATAATAAGAATGGAAGGCTGAACCAACTGAAGAGCCACTTAAACAGGTTACTCACCTGTAACAGTAGTTCTAGGAGTGGTGTATGATGTTCATTCACACTTCTGGCAGTGTCCTTTCCCTTTAAGAGCTTGCCAGAAAGTCTTCAAGTTGGCTCCTCCCACCCACCCGGGTGGTAACTCCCTCGGCTCTGCCCCATGACACCAGATCTTGCCCACTGGAAGCAGCTGTGCGTGCCAAAGCCAGGGGAGGTCGGATGGGTTTGTGTGGATGAATATCATATACCATTCCTAGAATTGTTACAGGCGAGTAACCTGTTTTTCGAGGGACGTGGATATGATGTTCCAACCACACTTCTGGCAGACTCCTAGCAGTTCTCCGGGAGCAGGGAGGCAAGGCGCACACACCCCCTACTTAGGAAATAAGGATTGGAGAACTGAGGCCCCAAAACCAGCATCCCGGCATGACTCTAGGTCAATGTGGTAATGGGAAATGAAGGTGTGTGCTGACCTCCAGGTAGCAGCCCTGCAGATTGCCTGGATAGGGAACAGAGATCAACAAATTTCAAATTTACATGGTAGTCCAGGACAACTGATCTGTCTAAAAATGGTAGGCCCACTGTTGTAAGTGGTAGTCCAATGGTTGAAATGCCGTATTTTAAAGGGAACTTATAAAACATTATGCAGCGACAAAGAAAGTGGTTGTGGCATTGTATTATTAACAATAACAGATGTAGAAGAGGCTATATAAAACAATAAAAATGAAGATGTATATCATGACTTGTTTTGTGTTACATACAGGGTTGAGTGATTTAAGTCTGAGTCAAGTGGTGTGCCTGTGGGCAGGACAGGTGCCATGCCAGACAGTCAGAGTCGACTCCAGTCCAGTCCCACAAGCCTGACTGAAGCAGAGAATAATTAGGGCAAAGATAATGAGGACTCAGATTCAGAACTGTCACCAACATCAAGTGTACTGGTGGTAGTGGTGCTAGGACAGGATGATGATGGAGCAACAGAAGTACTAGCAGGAGAAACAGCATCAGTTGTATTAGCAGCAGCAGCATGCCCATAAACATGTCGAGTGCCTGGACCAGACAGCAGCCAGTCGTTTACTGCTGGGTCTGGATCGAAGTCACACAGTTCAGGACCCTCTACTGCTATTTGAAGAAGTGACTGTAGTGTGTCATCTGCCAGGCATGTCCTTATTTTTGTCTTTATCAAGTTCTCACTGGAGAACTCTCGTTCACACTCTGCAGTTGACACACTCATTGCCAGGAGTATTTCCATTAACTCTAGAATGTGAGCAATCTGGGATGGTTTTTCTTTCAGCAATCTTGTAAAAACCTGCAGATTGCGTTTGTCAACTGCAGATTTCAGCAATACCTTAAATGCAACATATTCTGATGTAATATTTTCCAGCTGTTCTTCTGTGAAAAAATTAAAGCATGCTGCTAAATTAGCCACTTCATTGGTCCCAAACTCCACAAGTTGTTCTCTAGGTAGATCAAACTGTTTAAAATCCAGACATGTGAACCATTTCAGAGGCATCTCTAAAAAAACGTTGAAATCTTGCATCAATGTAATCTATTGCTGCATCTACTAAAGTATGCAATTGTGTATCTGTCCCAAAATTTATTTCAGGGCAGTTGCCTCTAAATGTAAAGAGAACTGTCTTCTCAACTCCCTTCTTTGAAATTACAGTGTTCATGCATCTGTGTTGAGGTTTGTAATGTTCCAGGAAAACCGTCATGTATTTCCCTGGTTTAGATTTCAGTTCCATTAGCTGGAGGAAGCAGGTCTCTATGAGATGTGGTACTTCAAGAATTATTAAGTCATCTCTCTGAAACTGCAGTGACATATTTTTAAGTATGGGCAAAAAATCTTGCAGGATATAAAGAGATTTGACAAAGTGTACAGACTATACCTCTTTACAGCACCTTTGCTTTTGACCCATCAGCACAAGCTGCACTTTGTTCCAACTGAACTGCTTGTATTGAACGTGATCTGCTGGCTAGCCATCTCACCTGTTTAATTGTGCTACAGTGTGCTAGATCAGTATCTATGACTTGTGCAATTTCTTGTAGCACTCTCATTTTTTTTTGGGACTATAATGGTATAATTTAAATATGCCCTTTAGAGTATTTTCAAGCTTTGATATGAAAGGGTTTGTTTTAATCATATCAAGAACTGCCAGGTTCAACTTATGTGCTACGCAGTGCATGGCAATGATGTGAGGACAGTGCTCCCGTAACTTTGCGATGGTTCCACCCCTTTCACCCAGCATTACACTTGCCCCATCAAAACTGGCAGAAATCAGAAGTGGCCCTGGATTGCTCACATTCGATAAGTCAGTGATAGGAAGATGTAGTGAATCTAATGCAGTTCTTATTGCATTAAAGACACCCACAGCATGTGAGGCTTCCAAGGGCACAGCCTGGATCAAGTATGTACATATATCTTTTGTGTTAGGATTTACAAAATGCAGGGACACATTTTCCTATTCAATTATAGCAGCATCGGTGCTGCCGTCAGCAAGAACTGTAACATATTTAGCATTTTTAAGAGTCTGCATCTGGGTCTTGGATAGAACAGCAGATATAGCTCTGCAAAAGTCCCTGGCTCGCTTATCATCGGTATAATTCATAACAAGCTGAATCCCATTTTTCTCTTGCAATTCACATAGCCAATCCATGTCGGAAAATGGGTGCAGATTTTTTGCAATGGAGTACGCTGTGTTAAACAGACATCTCATTTTCACCTTTGTGGCCTCTTCCAGCTGTGGAAAGGCTTGATAAAGTGATGACTCACGGATATCACACTGAACTGCATGCTGACCACTTTCCAGAATATGTTGGTTCGGGCACAGCACATGCGGATTTGATTTTTCATATGCACGTAGCGACTCGATTCTAAAATTGTTAAGAGCCTGTGGCAAACACATTTTTTTTTTTTTTTTAAAGGCTGGTGTTGTGTAACCCCTAGATGGCGCTATCCCAAGGGCTACTACCCCTGCCTGATTTGCCACTAACAGGTTGAGGGGCCTGGATCCAATGGCGGGTGCCTCCACCCAGAGGTCAGGGTTTACAATAGTTAAACTAACTTGGTCACAGCCCTCTGGGACACTGCAACCCCCCTTTCTTCCCACTAGTGGCCCACAAAATACATCAGAATTACCTTTACAGTATACACTTACCCCCAGGACTGGTTCCGGCACTGGGACCTCCTGTGAAATAAGATACAGTGCAACAATCACAGTACAGTACTTTAACATAGACAAATACCTCAGGCAGTATAACTTTGCTGAAACAAGCAGCTCTGATTTATTTAGGGGGATATAACAAGGACAGGGGGAAATCAGGTTAATTAGCTTATCACTCTAATAATCTACCTATGGCTCTGTGCACAGGCCTATCCCTATCAGTTACTGTCCCTGGGTACCCAAGCCCTAGTGGCTAGTCAAACCGTGGCAGCTGGTGAGGCCCTTTCACACAGAGAAAGGGAGAATTAAACAGTCAGCAGTACAGTAATTCCATTTGGATTTAATGTGGCAATTCAACAGGGAGCGACCCTGAATTAGTACTCACGACCTCCAAATAAGATAGGGTCCTTCAATGTCAGCAGGGCTCACTTGAGGTACACAAACCTCTTCACACATCCATATAAAAAGCACTATACCAGGCAGGCTGCATCTGTATCCCGATCGCAATTACTGCACAATACCGGAGAACACACAGCAGATTCAGTTCCTGACAGACCGAGTGCAATTTTCAGCAATTCCTCCAGTCTTCTACAGGGTGAGCCTGGTTTCTACTCTTCAGAGATCCTTTGATTCTTTTCACAGGACGGATTCAGTCCTAACAAGCTGTTACACAAGCTGCAGACCGGAACTCTGGGCCTTACACACGTTTTTTGACTAAAACTGCACACTGAAAAAGCACAGGGCTCCTTCCTTCTTCACTGCCAAAGCTCAACTGAAACTCCAACCGACAAAACCGGGCACTTCCTTTGAGTTACTCCCAGTTCTTGACTGGATTGGCTGTCACTCACAATAGACTGCTGCTGTTGGTCCAAAAAGGCACTGAAGTCTAAACTACATCTCCCAGAGTCACTGCCCATACAATCCTCTTGTGGCTGGCTCAGATTATGAGTCAAGTTCTGATTCGTCCAAGGCACCATTTTAGAGCTAGCTTACCCCACACTGATTGGTCCAATTCAGCAGTTCAAAACTAGAATGGGGAACTAGCAGACACAGTTCTGACTGCAAAGAAAGCAGGTTAGACAAACTGTAATTTCATGATTACTCTAAATAATTTCTGGCAAACAGTTACATCTTTCAGATAGGTTCCCCCTTGCACTCCTAGTGACTGCAAAAATGAAGTGAATTGGCAGCAGCTTGAGTGGTACTCAGAGAAGCACACAGTCCCCCCATACAAACTAATTATGTCTGCAAGCAGACAGCTCTTAAAGAGACAGTACCAGAGGCTCTAAAAACACTCACTGATAAATGGCTTAAATGCCAAACACCATTCAGGCTTGGAGCATTCAAGCAAGCTCCTGGAAGTCTTTTGGGAACCCCCATTTGCAGGGGTTACACCCTTCCTGGCCTGGGAAAGCTTGCGTCAGCGTCAAGCAAGTACCCATAAGTTTAACTGCAACCATATACATTTGCATTAGGCTCACACATGTAATCATCAGTCAATATATCATTTTACCAAGAACACATTTCTGAAACATTGCAATGCGTCACTCTTTACACAGTATTACACACACATTGTACCATAACTCAAGTTATTACCTCTTGTACATGAAACCTGAAGAGGGGCCCTTCCTATCAATTACCTTGGGGCTGGACGGGGCAAGGGCACCATACTAGAGGGCAACACAAGTAACTTGGAGTTAGCACTGACGCTCAGTTTGGGCAATGAGCTCGGGACACATACACTCCTTTATGGACAACATTGAGAGGCAAATCCACAGGCCTCCCAAGGGAATCATAACTGAGGTGCACCACAGGCTTTACAGCTCGACCAGTCTTTCTAGGGGAACTGTTACAGTCTCTGCACTCTGAGCCTCATTTTCAGCATTGTCCTCACTTGTCAGGGAGTCTCCATGGGGGTAGAGGCTAGAACTTGGGGCACTTTCAGCTCCAGGAGTTACAGTTTCTGAGTCCACAACATTTGGCTCGCATGGAGAGCTTTCGGACACTGGCAGTGGACTGTCAGGGCACTCAAAATACTCTTCTGGTTCGGGTGTATCACCAGTCTGCCCCAATCTATCATTTTCCTCCCTGAAAGCTCAAACAGTTCAACCATGCACAATGATTCCATTTCATCTGATCTGATGCTTTGCACTTCACTTTCTGGGAGCATTGGCTCCAGGGACGAAGCTGGGGCTTGGACAGTCCAGAAGGCCCAGCTTCATCTCCAGTATTGACTAGGGATTGCCCGAAACAATTGACTCAGTTCGTAAGAAGGATAGTATTCAAAGTCACTCTCACTTTCTTCCGATATGGACTGACAGTCATGCTCAACTGGGACTTGTGGAGGGAACACTTTAACTTTGCTTCTGTAGGTGCAGACTTTCTTGATCTTTTCTTAGCAGCAGCTCTAGTCACTGGTCCAGAGGGGGCATCTTCTAGGGGCTCAGACTCAATTAAGATTTGTCCAATGGGCAGTAAATGATTTCTATGCATTGTTTTTACATCTTTTGAATTATTCTCAGGCCTTACTTTGTACACTGGCAGATCATCTAGTTTGCCCACTACAATGTGAGGGAGATGGTGCCATCTGTCAGCAATCTTGTGCTTGCCATGCAGTCCCAGATTTCTTAGCAATACCCGATCTCCCTCCTGGAGTTCCTGTGCTTTCACCTTTTATCATACCTTTCTTTGTTGGCCAGATTTCTTTTGGCAGCCATGGTTTGAGCCAGTTGGTGCATGAGTTAGCTGGGCCTTTAACTTTGCACATACTGTAAATAGTTGTCAGCTTGAACCCCATCAGGAGACCCCAAACACACATCTACTGGTAGTCGAGCTTCTTCCAAACATCAGGCGAGGGGAGAATCCAGTGGCATCACTTTTGGTGCAGTTATAAGCATGTACCAGGGTGCTAATTTGTTGGCTCCATCTAGGCTTGTCCTTTGGGTGCAGGGTGCCTAGCATATCTAGCAAAGTCGCGGTTGAAGCGTTCAGGCTGTGGGTCCCCTGGGGTGGTAAGGAGTGGTTCTGGACTTGCACCCCCACAGAGAAAGCATCTCTTTGATCAGACGACTCTCAAAGTCTCTCCCTTGATCAGAATGGATTCTTTGTGGAGCCCATAGTGAACAAAAAGTTTTCTACAAGTACTTTGGCCACAGTGGATGCTTTCTGGTCTTTGGTGGGGAAAGCTTGGGCATATCTCGTGAAATGGTCAGTGACCACCAGCACATTACTGATATTTCTTTGATCTGACTCCAAACTCAGAAAATCAATACAGACCAGCTCCATGGGTGCACTGGTGGTGATGTTAACAAGGGGCAGCCCTCTGGGACAAAGCTTTCCTCTGTAAGCAGCGACTACAAGTTCGAATGTGCTCCACATCAGCCCCCATCTTAGGCCAATAGAATCTGGATCTCACCAAGTCAAGTGTTCTGTCTATACCAAGGTGCCCATGTGGTTGTGCAAGGACCTCAGTACTGAGTCTCGAAGGCAGTGGGCAGCACTAGTTGTTGTTTGTCTACTTGTCCCCTCTGTCTACTGTTTCTCTGTATAACAGTTTATTGATCAGTTTCAACTTAGGACCTTCTTTGTATAACAGTGCAGTTCTCAAATCAGTGGAGCGTAATTTGGACACATCTTTTCCTGCATAGAGGGCTTCTAAAGCTGCTTTGATCATGGGATCGCGGGATTGAGCCCGCCAACACTGTCATTGTCCAGCTGAGGCAGTGCACCAATGTCTATTGCAGAAAAGTGGCACAAGCAGCAGGTATGCATTCTCAGAGGCTCCCAAGCAATCCACCATGCAGTCCACTCGTCCGTGGACATTTGTTCCTCCTGTCAAACTTCCGGCAGAGTGCCCGAATGTCAGGTTCTGCCAATCGGACCCAATCATTCTGGGGAACAGGCCTCCGGGAGAGAGCATCAGCATCTATGTGGTTCAGACCTGCTCGGTATTCAGAGCATAGTCATATGTAGATAATGCAGAAAGCCACCTATGGCCAGTGGCATCCAACTTAGCTGAGGTCTGCACATAGGTCAAAGGATTATTGTCAGTTTTACTAGTATTTAGCCCCATACAAGTACTCATGGAATTGGTCAACAATAGCCCACTTCAAAGCTAGGAACTCTAACTTATGTACAGGATAGTTCTTTTCGGATGGGGTCAGGCTTCTACTGGCAAAGGCCACTGGTCTCAGGCCATTCTCGTGCTTTTGGTACAACACAGCCCCAACCCTTGCAAGCTAGCATCAGTGTGCAGGACGTAAGGTTTTCTTGGATCGGCATAGGCCAGCACTGGAGCATGGGTAAGTTGATATATGATCTCATGAAAAGCAGTCTCACAATCAGGAGTCCAGCGGGCCCCAAATACTTCACTCGGATGAAAATACACTCTTTCAGTCTTGAGGACGCTGACTTTGGTATTTTTGTGGGTTGGGGATACCCTTGAGTAAGGTTAAGTAAAGGCGGATCACTCTTGAATAGTCCTTGATGAGCGCCGATAATAACCACAGAATCCCAGGAATCTTTGCAGTTCTTTTAGATTTTTGGGCTGTGGCCAGGTGGTCAAGGCCTCAACTTTACTTGGGTCGGTCTCTATTCCTCGGTGGATACTATGTGTCCCACATACTTTACTGATGTTTGAAAGAATTGACACTTATCAATGGACAGTTTAAGGCCAAAGTCCTCCAGTCGGTCCAATACCTTAAATAATCTGCTCTCATGTTCCTCCAGTGAGCTGCCAAACACAATAACATCATCTAGGTATACCAGGCACTCTAGTAAGTTCATGTCCCCCACTGCACGCTCCATCAATCGTTGAAAAGTGGCTGGGGCACCTGAAATCCTTGAGGCATCCTCATGAATTCATAGAAGCCAAGCGGACAGATAAAGGCCGTCTTCTCACGGTCCTCTGGGGCCATCGGGATCTGGTAGTACCCTCTGCGGAGATCCAGCACAGAGAACCACTTGCTCCCGTTTAGGCAGTCCAAAGCATCCTGAATGCGGGGCATTGTGTACTGATCAGGGATAGTCCGCCGGTTTAAGGTGCGATAATCCACACACATCCTTACTGTTCCATTCTTTTTCCTCACTACCACAATGGGGAAGCATAAGGGCTTCTGGATTCTTGTATTACACCAGCAGCTAACATCTCTTGCAGATGCCGTCTCACATCATCTATGTCAGCAGGTGCCAGGCGTCGAGACCTCTCACGAAATGGTCTTCGTCATGCAGCGGATATTGTGCTCAGCTCCTTGCACGCATCCTACATCCCATTCCTTTAAAGAAAACACCTGGTCTCTCTGGGCAAGCTTCTCACTGATCCTCACTTTCCATTCAGCTGGCAGCGAGTGTGAAATCAAACAAGTCAGGCGTTACTCTGTCATTCTTCCTTGAACTCTTGCTGCTGGGTAGCACTGCAGTGTCTGCACAATGCACATTAGCCAGGATGCAACCTCTGTTTACTCGAATGTCTCTTTCAGACACATTATGAACTTGGACCATTACCCTTCTGGCATAAGCATGGGCTCTAGCGGGCAAAATACTAGGCTTGACCAGCAGTCCCTCTGGCAATTTTCCATCGCCTGGTGCATCCAACATTAATATTTTATTCTTAACATCCTTTCTGATATCGGACCTCTCCTGTAAGGTACACTGGGCATTTGGCGCCAGGATCAGAGACTCAGGATCCTTCTTCCATACAATTCCGACCGGTTCCTCTGGTTCTGTTTTTCAGCATCTCTGTGCCTCATAGGCCTTCTTAATTAAAGCCGAACTCTTAAAGCTCTACTAGTCTTTGACCCCTGTTTTTCATAACACAACTGTGCCAGCCTTCCGAACATATGAGCATTTGTTCCAATCAACAAAGGGACACCATCATACAGTCCAGTGGGGGACACACTAAGGCTAGGGTCTCTACTTGTTCAGCCACTCCAGCCACGGAGGTGGGGAAAGACAGCCAAATTCGGATATACCCAGAATAGGGGTAGGCCTTCTCACTTAACCCCCATACATGCAGTCCTTCTAATGGTTGTAAGGGTACGTCTGACAAATGCTTCTGATACCAATCCTGGAACATAATTGTCACTTGGGAGCCACTGTCTAATACAGCTCTTGTAGACACTCCATTCACCTTTACAGTGGTCTCCATGGAGGGACCCACTATTCTGGACCAGTCTGGAGAGGCGGTAGTGGGGGCCTGGGCAACTGACCTTGCCACAAAAGGACGTGAATTAGCATTTTGGTGCCCTCACTGGGATCATGTCGCACCTCTTAACCACTGATTTCTTCTCCAAGCTCTCCTTGTAGCCTATATGCAACTTTGTCAGTGTCTTTTGGGGACTGGCATTCCCTTTTCATGTGCCCATCTTTCCCACAATTATAGCAAAACATACTTTCTGGAGTTTGAGCTGGCCGAGGCGCCACACTGGGAGCCAGGGCGGGGGTATTACTAACTGGAAACCTTGGTGCCATCTCTGTCTGCGGCGTGATAAGCATTTGGAGACATCTCGTCAGTTTCTCCACTTCCATGGTCAAGGAATCGAGTTCGAGCTGTTATCAGCAGGAGATACATGGGTGGGTACCCCCACCCCATAGCAGATGCAGTCGGATATAGGTCAGGGCGTGACTTGCAGGCGTGGCCTTCATAAAGGACTGTTTTTGAATTCCGGATCTCTCTCAACAGTTCGCCCCATTGTGACATATCTTTTTCCTTGTCAGAGCACTCATTGACTGCCAACCTCTGCCCCTGAACTTCACTTGATGGGTCACCCTCAGTCACTCGGGTCGTAGCCGCAGCTATTGGTGCAGGTCCCTCCCGAGGTCGTCTTTTCTCAACTCCTCGAATTTCTCTCATTAACTCATCATAGGAGGGTGGGGATTCCAGTCGATCTGCCAGGCGTAACTGAAGCAACAGCAGTTCTGAGAAGGGGCAGACTTAAGGATCCTGTCCAGCCTGGTTCGGTCCAGTTCAATCGCTGGCAAACTACCTTTTCTGAGGCATTCTTGCAACAATTTTTCCAGCCGAGATACATACACAGACAACAACTCCCTTGGTACTGTTGTGCATCTCTTACTCTCCACCATAGGTCCTCATCAGAATCTGGGCTCCCATACACATTCTCCAAGGCCTCAAGATAGGCCTGTGCAGTGCTTCAGGGTTACTGGCCCGTTTAGCTACGGATGGTAGCCAGGGCAGGACCTCGGAGGCTCACTAACCCTCTTCGTCCTTCCCGAGCATTGCCATTCTAGCACTTGGGGCAACATAGTCTATCCAGGTCTCCCAGTCATCCTCCCTTGGGGGTGGGAGGGTGCCAGAGAAGATCCTCAACCTTCGTAAGAGTCGTGACTAATGGCAGGTGCAGAAATAGGAGTCTGCATTGGTTCAGCCACCATTACGGGCACTGGAGCAGGAGAGGTGTTGGGGAGGAACACCCCAGGTGGCAAGAATAGTTTCTTCAAGTCCTCCACAGTTTTCCCTCTCCCAGCAACCATTCAGCAAATTTCTCCTCAAAAGTTTCAGATAGTGGTGGGGCTGATTCCCCGGTCTTTACTGTCCTTAGTTATCACTCTCCAAGCAGTGAGGGCTCCCTCTGGGGTAATGGTCTGTGGCACTTTGGAGCTATCTATGGGATCCTTAAACTCTACTAGGGCCAGGAAAGTGTGGGTGAGCAGATTAGCATGCCGACCCACCACCACAGGGTTTTGTAAACCTTCCACCTTGGAAAGTACTCCTGCACAGTGTCCGTATTGATACCCAGGGGATGTCCAGGATAAGCATAGCATTTTGGGGTCGATCTCCTCCCAGTACACCACTCCACCAGCCGGTGCACAGCCACTTCTGTCGGGTACCCATTTTTTCTTAACAGTGGTTCGTAAATATGGCCACTAGAGGACACACAATCCCAGCGGTGAGCCTCCAAGATGTAACCCCTAGATGGCGCTATCCCAGGGCTACTACCCCTGCCTGATTTGCCACTAACAGGTTGAGGGCCTGGATCCAATGGGGGTGCCTCCACCCAGAGGTCAGGGTTTGCAATAGTTAAACTAACTTGGTCACAGCCCTCTGGGACACTGCAACCCCTTTCTTCCCACTAGTGGCCCACACAATATATCAGAATTACCTTCACAGTATACACTTACCCCAGGACTGGTTCCGGCACTGGGACCTCCTGTGAAATGAGATACAGTGCAACAATCACAGTACAGTACTTTAACATAGACAAATACCTCAGGCAGTATAACTTTGCTGAAACAAGCAGCTCTGATTTATTTAGGGGATATAACAAGGACAGGGAAATCAGGTTAATTAGCTTATCACTCTAATAATCTACCTATGGCTCTGTGCACAGGCCTATCCCTATCAGTTACTGTCCCTGGGTACCCAAGCCCTAGTGGCTAGTCCAAACCGTGGCAGCTGGTAGGGGCCCTTTCACACAGAGAAAAGGAGAATTAAACAGTCAGCAGTACAGTAATTCCATTTGGATTTAATGTGGCAATTCAACAGGGGCGACCCTGAATTAGTACTCACGACCTCCAAATAAGATAGGGTCCTTCAATGTCAGCAGGGCTCACTTGAGGTACACAAACCTCTTCACACATCCATATAAAAGAAAGCACTATACCAGGCAGGCTGCATCTGTATCCGATCGCAATTACTGCACAATACCGGAGAACACAGCAGATTCAGTTCCTGACAGACCTGACAGACCGAGTGCAATTTTCAGCAATTCCTCCAGTCTTCTACAGGGTGAGCCTGGTTTCTACTCTTCAGAGATCCTTTGATTCTTTTCACAGGACGGATTCAGTCCTAACAAGCTGTTACACAAGCTGCAGACCGAACTCTGGGCCTTACACACGCTTTTTTGACTAAAACTGCACACTGAAAAAGCACAGGGCTCCTTCCTTCTTCACTGCCAAAGCTCAACTGAAACTCCAACCGACAAAACCGGGCACTTCCTTTGAGTTCCTCCCAGTTCTTGACTGGATTGGCTGTCACTCACAATAGACTGCTGCCGTTGGTCCAAAAAGGCACTGAAGTCTAAACTACATCTCCCAGAGTCACTGCCCATACAATCCTCTTGTGGCTGGCTCAGATTATGAGTCCAAGTTCTGATTCGTCCAAGGCACCATTTTAGAGCTAGCTTACCCCATACTGATTGGTCCAGTTCAGCAGTTCAAAACTAGAATGGGGAACTAGCAGACACAGTTCTGACTGCAAAGAAAGCAGGTTAGACAAACTGTAATTTCATTATTACTCTAAATAATTTCTGGCAAACAGTTACACCTTTCAGATAGGTTCCCCCTTGCACTCCTAGTGACTGCAAAAATGAAGTGAATTGGCAGCAGCTCGAGTGGTACTCAGAGAAGCACACAGTCCCCCCATACAAACTAATTATGTCTGCAAGCAGACAGCTCTTAAAGAGACAGTACCAGAGGCTCTAAAAACACTCACTGATAAATGGCTTAAATGCCAAACACCATTCAGGCTTGGAGCATTCAAGCAAGCTCCTGGAAGTCTTTTGGGAACCCCCATTTGCAGGGGGGTTACAGTTGCAATAGTGGGATGCTTTTTGCACACTGTACAGTACATCAATCCTTTTTTTTCATTGTATCTCAACCATTTTTAAGTGGTCAACTAATGAGGCTGAAATAGCCAGGCCCTCTTTTCTTGGTCATATGTTTTGTCTTTACTTCTTTTCTCATGCACCACCTCATCAGGCACTAAACTGCATTTCTTTGGCAGTGATATAGGGGCTACTACAGGCTCAGCTAAGGCCTCACTGCTTAAATCAGCTGTTCTATCAAGTACCACAGATGCAGATGCACTTGCTGCTGCAGACTCTATGACTTTCATCTGATTCTGCGGAAGAAGTAATTTGTGTATTAGAAGAACTTGAGGATGGTGCTGCTGCAGCAGCTGCTGACCAGAGAGATAATAGTGTTTGTTGCTGCTTACTCTTCTGTATGTTGAATGTCTTGTGTCTGTCTCGATCTGCTAGTCTACGCTAGTGATTTGCTTACTTTTTTTCTGATGATGAGAATAATAAAATGTCATTCTATTAAAGTTACTGTGTGCTGTGTCTTTTTTCCACTGGTGGTAGTCTCGACAGACAATGGGAGCCAGGAAGAGCACTGAGACAGACAGACAGATATCAGACACTAAAGTCTTACAGGCTGTGGCGTAACTAAGCAGCAAAAACTTAGGAGGGGAGTCTCACTCAGTCAGTTAGGTAGGCCGTGGAAGAATGGTAGGGAATAGCAACAGCACAGCAGCCACTGCCAGCTATACTAAGTATTAGGAAGGACCAGGACAATGTTGCTTTGATGCTTAGTGCTTATACTTCACTGCTTACTTTTTTCTTTTGGTTACCGTTTTTCATACTGAGACTGCACTGTGCACTTTGTCCAGTGCCAGCCAATCACATACTCCCCAGCCCTGAGCCCTCCCTGTCCCTGTGTCCCACCACAGTGAGTGACTGTCCCTGCTAACCACTTGACACATCCGATACTCACACCACTCACAGACACTTGAGACTACTGTGACTAGACACTTTAATTTCCTCCTCTTATGCTTTACTGTTAAGAGGGTCAGTTGAGTTCTGGTTTTTAGTTCACACTTTGCCTTTACAGTACACAGAGTAGTTAGTTTAGTTAGGCTTCTGTTACGTTCTTCAAAATCCTTTTTTTGTTAAAACTTTTCTTTTTCTTATGTGTCACAAACTTAGCCAGCCGGCCACAGGACACATCATGGGGGCAGGTCACACCACAACCACACCCCTTCTTGAAGCTTTACTCTTTTTCTCCTCGTCTGGCCTCCTTCCTTCCTCGATTGCTCCTAGCAGCCTACCCCTACACTCAAGAGTGCTAGGCTTCTTTTGCTTTCTTGTTTTCTTTACAATCTTTTTTCGCTTTTGTTTCTTTTTTTGTTTTTGTGTCTGCCGTAGGAGTGGACTGGTCTGAACAGTGGATAGATATTAGATAGGGCAGACAACAAATTAATCAACCCTTTTCACCCGTTTTTCCACACTCCCAATAGCACCGCACAGTACCGTAGTCCTCTACTGGTCAGACTGGTGGTCTGGTCTTGTAGGTACTATAGTACTAGACTAATAAGTTATTCCTCATTTTGTTTGTCTTAGGCACAATGCATGAATGCACTAAACCACACACTTTCTCTGCCTTTTTATTTTTTTATTTTCCCAGAGTGCCGTGGCCAACAAAAAGCCCCGCAATCCAACTTCTCCCTCCTTTCCCCCTCAGTACTGGTGGTGGTCAGAGATTAGTCTGTCTGGTCAGTTCTTGGCTGCTGCTGATACCGGTATAGTACTTATTTTTTCCCCTCAGGCAGGTACTGGCAGTAGGTTACTAGCCAGCCTATTTATTTTTGTTTTGCTCACTTCTTTCTTCCTTCACTTTTTTGAGGCAGTGGTCACACAACAAAACCAAACCCCCAACCTTCTGTCCTCCTCCTCTCAGTCACTACTTGTAGTCACCCTTCAGCTTTTTTTTTTTTCACCCAGGTTTGTATTTTTATCTATTATTCTGTCTGTTTATGGTTGGTATTTATTGATTTCCCTCACCCTCACAACACATAGGTCTTCTGCCTGCAGTACAAACAATCCCACATTGCATCAGTTCTCAATGATCGCTGATTTGTGCCCCTCTTCACACAAACTGTTATTAATTTTTAAGTTATCAGTTTTTTTAGAATCATAATGGCAGCAGATTACAGCACTACACCAGTGATCACGAAGGTCTCCTGAGACTCCTCGTGGTGTCTGGTACAGTACCGAGTCCCTGCTGTGGGCCACCTGACCACCTCCCGCACTTCCCCCCATCTCTGCCTACTGCTCACCACCATGCAACCACCAACACCCTCCCTCTCTCTCCCCCCTTGCTTTATAATTGTTTCTTTCTCCCCAATGAGTGCAGCAAATCAAATGCTGCTCAGTGAGTTGTCCACAGCTAAATTCAGCAATTTGCTTCTCTGTATGGAGTAGTACGCAGTGCAGTCCCTCTCTCTCTAACAGTCAGACCGCAAGTGCCATTAGTGCACCAAGGACAGAGAGAACAGTCAAACCCCCAACTTCACCGCCACTGCTGCAGCCAATAGGATTCGGTCCTCTGTACTGGCAGATCATACAATTTGCTGTATGACCTGCCAATTACTCGACGCTACTCCAGCTCCTCCCTGTAGCTCCGTGGATTCTCTGGAGGCTCTTCTGCCACTAGGCTCACTCCCTACACATCGGTGCTACACCTAATCACCTGCCCAGTGCTCTGGTAGGTCACATGATGGACTGTCATTGGCGACTTGGACTCGGTGTACCCTGCTGGCAAAATAAGAGAACAGTACCAGGTATTTTTTTAAGCTCTTGCAGTACTTGTCCACAGTCTAGTTGGGACTAAAAAATGCTAGTCCCTGTTAAAAATCTGATAGTCCGGGACTTCGGGTGATCCAATTTGTCAAACCTTGATAGGAACATCCCTAGAAGCAGTCAGCGACGCAGTGGTATGGCAGGTGGAATGAGCCTTTAGCCCTCTGGGAAGCTGCCTACCCACCATCCTACAGCAGAGATCAATGCAGGATGTGATCCACCTGCCAACTGTCTGCTTGGCTGCAGGTCTGCCAGGTGTGGCTTCAGTGTAGGTGACAAACAGCTGGCGAACCTCTCCCTGAATTTCAGCCACGCGCTCCTTATAATAAAAGAGCACTCGCCGCAGGTCCAAAGTATGGAGCCTGTGCTTGGCTTCTGAGGTGTGATTGGTGAAGTACACCAGGAGATTAATCATCTTGTTAAGGTAAATCTCCAACACAACCTTCAAGAGGAACTTTGGGTTGGGGTGCAGGACAACCCTGTCTCCATGGAAGACCAAGTAAGGAGACTCCACCAAAAGCACCTGGAGCTCACTGATCCTTCTGCCTGATGTGACAGCCACCAAGAAGGTGGTCTTCCACAACAGGTGAAAGAGATCACACCTGTGCATCAGTTCAAATGGCTTGTCCATGAGCTTTGCCAAAACTAGCAACAAGTAACATGGTGGTGGTGGTTCATGCACCGGAGAGGAAATGTGGTCAAGGCCCTTAAAAAAGTGCCAGACCACCTTTTCCTGTGCCACCAACTGTTGACTGGCCCATGCCTGGTATGCAGAGATGGCTGCCAGGTGTACCTTAAGGGTCGTCGACCGAAGGCCCGAGCATAGTCGAGAATGCTAGCCACTGGACAGGAAAAAGGGTCCAGCTCCTTGCCCTAATGCAAAATGGAGAATCTCTTCCATTTGAAGGCGTAGCACTTCCTAGCTGACTCCTTCCAAGATGCCTCCACAACTGTGAAGACAGCTTCGGAGAGACCCAAGGCCAGGAACTCTAGCCACTCAGGAACCAGCCTGTCAGGTGAAGGGACTGAAGGTCCGGGTGGAGTACCTTCCCCTGACTGCTGGAAAGCAGGTCCGGGCATAGGGGAAGACACCTCGGGAGCCTGCTGTTGAGGTTGAGGAGATCGGGGTACTGGAACTGGCGTGGCCAGTCCGGAGCCATTAGGATCACTGGTGCCTTGTCCCTCCTGGCCTTGAAGAGCACCTTGTGGATCAAGGGAATCAGAGGGAAGGCATAGAAGAGGCCTGGGGTCCAGGGCCTCGAGAAGGCATCCCTCCTGCAGCATTCCCTGTTGAGAGGGTGGGCACAAAACAGCCTCAGCTTTGGGTTCTCCCTGGAGGCGAACAGGTCCACCTGAGGGGTGCCCCACTGGGAGAAGAGGCTGTGAACTATCTCTGGGTGGAGGAACCATTCGAGGGATGCCTCGCTCCCCCAGCTAAGGGCATCTGCCAGCTGACTGGAGGCTTCTGCCACATGGATGGTTAGGACATCAGCCTCCAAGCTGCGTACGAGGGTTCAGACACGGAAAGGTTCCTTGCACAATGGCAGGGAGTGTGTTCTGCCCAGTTTGTTGAGGTAGTACATGATCGTGGTGTTGCCTGTCTGCACTTGGGCCACCTGACCCCGAATGTGTGGAGCAAACGCAGTCAGCACTAGCTGAACTACCCGGAGCTCCAGCAGGTTGATGTGACATCGGGACTCCTCAAGGGTCCAGAGCCCATGGACTCTGTGTTCCCCCAGATTGGCACCCCAGCACAGGAGAGAGGCATTGGTCGTCAGGATGACTGTCAGCTCTGGGCAGACAAATGGGTTCCCTTCCTGCATATGTACTGGGACTAACCACCACTGGATGGTGTCCCACATCCGCTGGGTCACATTGACCAGCTAGTCAAAGTGACCCTTGCGCTGAGACCACTGGCTGGCCAGCTCCCACTGCGTGAAGCACATTCTCCAGCAGGCCCAATGGACCATGGTGGTGCATGCCGCCATGTAGCCCAGCAAGTGCAGGAAGACCCGGGCACGGCACAAGTGCCCAACCCGAAATGATCGGGCACAGGAGGAGAGAGCCTCTGCCCTGTCCGCCGGGAGCCAGGCTCTGGCTCTGCAAGAGCTGAGCTCCGCTCTGATGTAGCTGATCACCTGTGAGAGCATTAGTTCTGACTTGGCCTCTTGACCAGGAGGACAAGGGAGATGCAAATCTGGAAGGCCAGGTCCCTGGACCACTCCATCTCCTGTCTGGAGAGACCTGCTATCAGCCAGTCATCCAAGTAGGGGTAAACCTGGACCTCTCAGCACCTCAGGTATGCTGCCAACACTGCAATGTACTTTTGAAGACCCTGGGGGCCAAGGAGAGGCCGAATGTAATGGCCTGGAACTCGTAGAGGGCTCCCTCTGCTAGAAAGCGGAAGAACCTTTGACGGATCGGGATGTGAAAGAACACATCCTGAAGATCCAGGGAGCAAAAAGTACAGTTACATAAGAACTTACCATAACAGTAGATCTTCTAGAGAGGCTCTTGCAGTAGGTAATTACATATAGGACTGATGCCGACTGGCGTCAGGACCCAACGGAAAAATTTCTAGTTAGCAGTATCCGGTTGGGGACCGTCCCCACGTCAGGTGACCGACATCATGTGGCGTCAGTATAAAGGGGCGGTTCCCCACACCCGCCTTCCAGTTCTTTCCCACCAAAGGCCAAAAGGCAAGACGAGAGAGAGTAGATATTTCTCCTGGAAAAGGATCTGAAAAGCTTAGGGGATGGAGGGGGATAGAGTTACTCACTGCAAAAGCCTCTCTCGAAGATCTACTGTTATGGTAAGTTCTTACGTAACTGTACTATCTTACTTTGAGAGGGCTCTTGCAGTAGGTAATTACATATAGGACTGAGTCCCAAGCAGTCTGGAACAAGGAGAAGCAAACGGGAGAAGGAAAGCTACTCAGAAGTAGACCCTCTAGTTGTGAAGGCCTTAGGAAAGGAGGCTTTGCAAAACAGCCAGCCCGAAGCCTGCTCTATGGCAAGAGGCAATGTCCAAACTGTAATGTTTCGTAAAGGTATGGACAGAAGTCCAAGTGGCGGCTACACAAATGTCAGTCGCTGACACATTCTTGAAACAAGCCACGGAGGCAGTGACCCCTCTGGTGTAGTGGCCTCTAACTTGACCCGGCAGGGTCTTGTTGTACTTGTCATAACAGAAAAAGATGCAATGAGCCAACCAATTTGATAGGCATTGCTTAGAAACAGCATTGCCTTCTCTTTTATGAGCAAAAGAGACGAACAGTTGATCAGTCTTTCTGAGATCCTTCGTCCTGTTAGTGTAGTATCTCAGAATTCAGTGAACATTCAAAGTATGCAGGAGGTACTCTATGATTAGAGTGCTGCGTAAAACAGCAGGCAACTCTATGGATTGATTCAGCGTTGATTCCGCTACCAACTTAGGGAGAAACTTGGGGTTGGTACGAAGAGCCACATGTTCCTTGTGAAAAATCAAATACAGGATTTTACACTTCAGGGCTTGGAGCTCGGAAATCCGTTGAGCAGAAGTAATGGCCACTAGGAAGAGAGTCTTCCAAGAAAGGAACTTTAGGTCCGCTGAGGCTGCCGGCTCAAAAGGAGGCAGAGTAAGCTTCTCTAAAATGAAATTCAGATCCCAAGGAGGGGCAGAAACCCGGATAGGGGGTCATAAATGAAGGACCCCTCTCAAAAAACTCGGAGACCTCCAGCTGAGCAAGCGTTCTGTCTGCAAAGGGGACATGATAGGCTGAAATGGCTGCCATGTGAACCTTTAAGGATGAATGGCTGAGACCCAGATTGAAGAGGTGTCACAGGTAATCCAGAAGTCGGCCGACAGAGCACGAGAAGGGCTCGACGTCATTGGAGGCAGCCCAAATAAAGAACCGCTTCCATTTCATGGCATAAGTAGATCTGGTTGAGGGTTTCCTGGCCTCCACCAGAATCTCAGCTACTCAGGGGGAAACCCCGAATCAGGCTTCAGCTACGTCTGCAGGAGCCACGCATGCAACTGAAGGGACTTGAGGCCTGGATGGACCAGGGTCCCCTGATCCTGGGTCAGCAAAAATAGCGACAGAGGAAGAGGAGGTTCCTCTGAGTACTGTTGCAGAAGAGAGAACCAAACTTGCCTGGGCCAGAAAGGAGCGATTAGAATCATTTGAGCTCCTTCCGAACAGAGTTTCTGCAAGACCTTCGTAATCAGTGGAATTGGTGGGAAGGCATAGACGAATCTGCCCTTCCAGTCTAGAGACAGAGCATCTCTCCAAAAAATGCTGCACCCTGGAGTGAGCGAGTAGAAGATGGGAAGTTTTGTGTTTTGAGGGGATGCAAACAGGTCTACCTGTGGAGTTCTCCAGCGCAGGAAGATGTCGTCTATGACCCCCTGATCCAGTTCCCATTCATGAGCTAGAGCAGATGACTGGCTGAGCCTGTCTGCCAGCCTGTTCTTGACCCCAGGGATGTGAGATGCAGTGAGGTGAAGGTTGTGCTGCACTGCCCAATCCCAGACTCGCATCGCCTCTCTGCAAAGGGGGTACGAACGAGTTCCTCCCTGTTTGTTGATGTACCAGACCACACACATATGGGCCATCTGTACAGCTAGGTGACTGGGAGACAGATACAAATGCAGAGCCTGAAGAGCATACAGTACTGCCCTTAATTCGAGTACATTGATGTGAAGGGACTTTTCTAGCTTGGACCAGGAGCCCTGGGTCCTGTGAGGACTGAGATGGGCTCCCCAACCCTCGCTGGAGGTGTCCGTAGTCCACGTCTGCGAGGGGGGAAGGAGCGCTAAGGGAACTCCCTGGCAGAGGTTCTCCTGAACCATCCACCACAGCAAGTCCCAAGTCATGGGAGTGGAGACCAGGACAAGTTGATCTAGGTAGTCCACTAGCTGATCCCATTGAGACCGAAGCATCCACTGAGAGAGTCTCATGTGGAGCCGAGCGCGAGGGACTGTCATAATCGCAGCCGCCATTAGCCCGAGGAGGCGAAGGACTGACCTGGCGCTGACCCGCCTGTGGCTGGACAACAGGCTGACCTGGGCCTGGAGAGTGGCCGCCCTGCCCGGTAGCAGGAAAGCCATGCCAGAGGTCGTGTCCAGGATCGCCCCAATAAACTGGAGCCTCTGGGACGGGATCAGATGGGACTTGGGCTGGTTGATGGTAACACCCAGGCAGGCAAAGACCTGCTGGGTAAGAGAAAGGAAGCACTGGAGTTCCTCCTTGGATGGGGCTGCCAGGAGCCAATCGTCCATGTACGGGAAAACCTTCACCCCCTGGGTACACAGGTAGGCCGCTGCCACCGAAAGGCATTTGGTAAACACTCGGGGCACCGAGGAAAGACCAAATGGGAAGGCCTTGAACTGGTAGTGGTCCCCCTGAAATGTAAAACACAGGTATTTGCAGTGGGAAGGGTGGATAAGGATATGCAGGTAGGCATCCTGCATATCCAAAGCACACAGCCACTGTCCCAGTCAGAGAAGGGGCAAGAGGCTCTGCAGCGAGAGCATCTTGAACCTCTTGTACTCCACAAACAAGTTCAGGGAGCTGAGGTCGAGAATCAGCCTCACGTCCCCTGTTTTCTTCGGGACCAGGAAGAAATGGGAATAGTACCCCGTCCCCTGAAGTGGAATGGGGACGGGTTCTATCGCCTCCTTCAAGAGAAGGGAGGAAATTTCTTCCTGGACCAGAAGAAGATGCTCTCTATGGTACGACGATCTTGGGAAGGGTGTCGAGGGGGTTTCTGAAAAAACTCTATTGAGTGTCCCTCTGCGATGAGTTGGAGCACCCAGGAATCTGACGTTATCCGTTCTGAACCCGGGAGGTGGAGGGAAAACCTCCCTCCTACTGGTTCCTCTGGAAATGCCAGAGGCTGTGGGAGAGGAAAGAAGTCAGGTGGTGTGGGGCAGCGTTGCAGCTGAAGCTCCCGCTGCTTTTTTGGGTGGTGGGGGCTTGGCAGCCGGAGGGGCCCGACGTTTATTGGCCCACTTTCCCTGTGGTTTCGCCCTTTGTCGATTCCGCCTGCAAAAGGAACGACGCTGCACTGAAGGGGGATTGTACATGGAGTCCGCAGACTTCAGTGCAGTTCCCTTCTCCTGCAGATCGGTGATAATGTCCTTGACATCACCACTGAACAGCACCAAACCCCGGAAGGGTGCTTCCTGAATAGCGGACTGCACTTCCAGGACCAAACCTGACACATGGAGCTAGCCATGATGCTGTAAGCCTACGGTGAAAGCCGTGCTCCTACCAGCAGTGTCCACTGCATCGTACGTGGCATGAAGCATATGCCGACTGGCCGAACGAGCAGAAAGGACAAGGTCAGCCACTTCCTGTTTAACCTGAGAGTCAGGAAGGGAGTCCAACTTGGAATACACCTCACTAAGAATCGCCTTCTGGTAATCCCCCATGTGACCAACATAGGTCAGGGCCCTAATACCCAGAGTGGAAGAAGCATAGATCTTCTTGCAGTACTGGTCCAGAAGACGGGATTCTTTGTCAGGTGGAAACTAGCTCAAATGCTTCAGATTAGCAGACCGGCCATGAGCGGCGCTAATTACAACCGATTCAGCTCAAGGGTGAGAATCAAGGAAGTCAACACCCTCGGGAGCCTGGTATAGCCTATTAGACTTCCGAGGAAGAGGGGCTAATGCTGATGGTTGCTTCCAAATGGTGGAAACAAGGTCGGCATGAGGCTCAATCCAGGGTGGCACCAAGGTCGGAGCAGTCTTGGGCCGATCCAGGTGCTCAGCGAGTTTCTTATGCTGTGGGTCTGGCTCGAAAGAGCGCCACTTATGAACTTCCTGGATTTTGTGCAACAATTCCGAGAAAGAAGGATCCTCCGGAGGAGACTTTGGAGGAGTCCTAGGCCTGGGTTTCGTCGGAGAGCATGGCTCGTCGTCCGGGTCAGAACAACCGTAGGAGTCATCCGAGGTGTCAGAGGAGAAAGAGGAAGAAGAAGAAGACTCACTCTCCCGGCGTGGGGGAGGAACGGACCCCTTAGGAAGCCCTCGGGGAAGAGTGTCCTGCCCACCCTGGAACCAGAAGGCTCGCCCCGGTATCCGGAGGTGGAAGGGAGTCTGTCGTCTGGGGCGTACGGGGGCCAGAATCGGCACCGTCGCCGGGAGATGACTTTCCACCTCTCTGGTGAGCTGAGCCTTGGCCTCAGCCCACCAGGAGGCCAGAGTCTCCTTCAAGTCCACCGGCGGCTTAGGGGGCAGTGGAGGAGGAGTGGGTACAGATACTGAGTGTACCCATAGGGTGCATATCTGTAACCCGACGGCGGGTAACCCGGCATCGGGTAGGCCGGTGTCAGGTACTGGGGCGTTGGATACTGTGGAGCTGGGTAAGACAGCGCTGGATAAGATGGGAGTCGGATATCCAGGGGTCTGACTGGGCAGACGGCCCGGCCAGAAGCCCAGCGGGCGGGCCTGGAGCAGAAGGCCCGGCGGGCGGAGGACCCGGCGTTGGAGCAGCATCCGGAACAGGGATGTCGCCTTGCATCAGTATGACTGGCGTCGGAGCTGGCATCCGGAGAACTGACGTCAGGTCGTCCGGCCTAGCGGGGGAGGCCTGACGGGGGTGCAGCAGGGACCTCAGCATCGCCGGGATGGTGGGGAAAAATCCCCTGGGTCAGGCTGGGGAGACCCAGGGTCCCCGGAGGGCAGCGAAGACTGCGGGGAGCTGGGAACGGCGGATGTAAGAGGTTCCGATGTTGGCTCAGCCGCCGCATGGACGATGGGTCGGCCGACATCCGACTACTAGCGGGGTCCGGGTGGACGTCAGAGGAGACGGAGTCCAACTTAGCGAACCCATCGCCTGAGGCAGGTCGCGAAGAAGGGGCGGCCCGGTCGGGCGGGAAAGTAGCCATGCACCGCCCCGGAGGATCAAGCGACTTATCGACTGTCTCCGTGCGGGCGTCAGAGGAGCTGACATCCAGCTTACCAGAGCCGCTCGAACCAGTAGGCCGCATAGTGATGGCTTTACCGGGAGTGGAGGCCTCCAACAGCCCGGAGGCATCTGAAGGGCCCAAGCGCGAGCTAGACAGGTGGGCCGATGCCGCCTTGGAAACTTCCAAGATGGCTGTCGCAGAGTGGTCCCCCGGAGGGGAAGTTACCTGGAGCACAGCGACTCCAGCCAGAGTTGCAGTGGAAGAGGAGCCCCTGCCCCGATGCTTCTCCTTGTCCTTCTTCTTACGATGGCCTTCGGGGGAAGTGGACGCCTGCCAGAGCTTTTTCAACTCCTTCTCCATGGAGGACATCTTATTCTTGAGGATATGGGCCTCCATGGACTGCTGCCTCCGTCTGCGGGTGGCGGCGTTAAATTTAAGGCAGTGCTGGCACTTCTCCACCTGATGGTCAGGGCCCAGACAGAAGAGGCACTGGGAATGGCCGTCCTTATTTATTTATTAAATTTTGATAACTGAGTAAGCCCACTGGGTCCCGAAGGTCCCTTTTTCAGGGGCAACCCGAGGATTACATGGAATTTTACATGGAACTGTATACAGCAAAAGTACATTACATAGGACACATCGAAACATAACATGGGGTAATACATAGTTGCATTTCAGCAGGTTACATTTGCTGGGGTAGGCTATATAGGTCGATGTAGTCATTGAAGGTATTTCCTGGGAGGGGTGTGGGGGCGAGGGGATGGCCCTTCATGCTATGAGCTGTGATGAATTAGGCTACGCTAGGAGCCCCTTTCTCCTTAGCAATTGCACTTGGAGGTGACATCATATGAGCTTCTGCCTTGTGCGGAAGGTGTTATAGAGGTAGCTTCCTGGACACCTGGGGTCAGGAGTTCCATAGGATGGGGGCGGTGATGGTGAACGACTTGCCACCTGCCTTGGTTCTAACCCTGGGCACTGCGAGGACAGTCCAGTCTGTCGTACGGAGGAGCCTAGGGTTACTCTTTTGGGCAATGAGCCCAGTGAGGCTGGGAGGGGGGGAAGGGCTGAGTAATTTATAGGTATGGCAGAGTAGGGGGTACTGGAGCCAGGCATCCCAGGAGGGCCAGTTTAGTTGGGATAAAGTGTCACAGTGGTGGGTCCTGGGGCCAGATAGTGTGGCGAAGCGAGCCACCCTAGTGTGGGAGTAGGGCGCCGCACGAGTCGCACTTATTTCTGTGCTCTGAGGGTGTAGGGGACAACATACACCAATGAAAGGCTGACAATTAAGTTGAATAATTTGAAAAACGACGGTAAATACTACCGGCGACAGAGCTGACAAGCGTTGAACTTTACCGTGAGGCGCTGACACGAGCCAACGGCAGGAAAAAACTGGAAGGCGGGTGTGGGGGACCGCACCTTTATACTGACGTCGCACGACGTCGGTCACCTGACGTGGGGGAGGTCCCCCGCCAGAAACTGCTAGCTAGAAATCTTTCCATTGGGTCCTGACGCTGGCCAGCATCAGTCCTATATGTAATTACCTACTGCAAGAGCCCTCGAAGTAAGATCCACATGTTTCGCTCTCGAGATGGTATGATCTGAGACAGAGTTACCATCCTGAAAGTGCATGACCTTAGGAACTTGTTCAGGTCATGCAGATCTAGAATGGGGCACCAGCCCCCAACCACTTTGGCACCAGGAAGTACCTGGAGACAAACCCTGGGTGTTCAGGAGGATCCATGACAGGAACCACAACCTCCTTTATGAGGAGCTGGGCTATGTCATCTCTGAGAGCTGACAGCATGTCTGCAGAAACCAAGTCATCCTATGGGGTACAGGCTTGGCTAGGAGGGTACTGCTCAAATTCTAGAGGCAGACCCTGACCCACCACTTCCAGAATCCACCTGTCCATGGTGACAGTGGACCAGGTGGAAAGGAAGTGGTTGAGCCGGCCCCACATGGGAGGACCCACGGGAGGTGTGACGGGCATGAGGGAGGCACCCTTCATCCATCAATGGGCAGGCTTAGAGGAGGAAGAGGGCCTGGCTGAGGTGCCACTGGAGCCTCTCCCTCCAGGCTTATGGACAACCGATGCCACCGACTTGGGCCGAGGTCACCAGGCCTGAGCCTGCTGGCCAGGCTGTTGCTGGGCTGGTTTGGCCACAAGAGTGGAGGTGGATCGAAAGGGCTTCCTCTTCTGCTTGGAGCCCTTAGGGGTCTTCTGGGCAGATGTCACAGAGTCCAAGGTGGCACTGGACTTAATATGGGTGAGGTGACCCTCGACCCCAGGCCCAAACAGGTCAGTACCCAGGAAGAGGATATCTGGCAGCTTGTGCTCAGTGTCCGCCATAAAGTTTGAGATCCTCAGCCAAGCCCTGTGGTGTATGGCCACTGAGGCAGCCATGGAGCGGGCACAGGAGTTCCCAATGTCCATGGCTGTCTGAAGCAGTTGTTTGGCTACAGCCCGGCCCTGGTCCAGACCTGTTTGATCGTGGTCTGACGGTTCGCAGGCAGATGAGGGAGCACCTCATCTAAACTGCCCAGCAGGGCATGGGAGAAGTGGGCCATAATGAGGGCTGAGATCGCCTGACGGAGGCCAAGCGAGGAAGTAGCGTAGACTTTCTTAGCCGCACGGTCCAACAAGTTGGACTCCTATTCAGGCGGCTTGTCAATGTCCCCAGTGTTGCCAGAGCCCCAGAATACAGAGTCAGCCACCAAGCCCTCGGCTGAGGGGTGCTCTGTGAATCCTGAAAGGGATCCAGTGGGCACTGCATATTTGCAGGCCATGTGGGCAGAAGGTGCCGGGAAGGAAGCAGTATGTTGCCAAAGCTCCAGGGTACGGCCAAGAGTGGCTTCTGCCACTGGGAAGGCCTCTGTTGGAGAGTCTTCCCCAGTAGAGGATCTCTGTCAATGGGTAACGATCCCGCTTTTGCATAGGCTCCATCTACATATCTGTCGACTCAGAGATCAGACGGAGAAGGCCCAGAAAGAATGTAGGACCCTCATCCATTGAGAGAGTCCCCATCGACTTGACGTCAACTGGATGGGAGTGCAGTAAGGAACCCTCTGACTCCGAGGAGTTATCAAAGAGAGGTCGCCCACCCGAGTCTCCGGTGACCCTCCGCAGACGGTTGGGGTGACGGTGACCAGCAGCCGATGCAGAAGCCTCTTGGACGGCCGAGACTCCTTAGATGGAGCGCCGACCGTCAGCTGTTTGGGCGGCATTTCCACCACAATCGGTGGAGATGCCAGAGGCAGCCAAGCCGGGACCGATTTGGTCAGCCCCATAGAAGGAGAAGGCATCAGCCTTTCCAGTGACAGCCAGGTGATGGCCAGCGTAGAAACCGGGATTGGTTTGGCGCCAGTTAACACCCACTGTTGCCACATCAAGATCTTGTAGCATCGACACAACTTGTGCTGAAGCCTCTCTTCACCTGAGGAGGACCACGAGGATGAAGAATAGCGGTGGTGCCACTTCCCTTGGTGCTGGGAGAGCTGATGTTGACTGGAATGGCTCAAGCCACGAAAGGAAGACCGGGACCGTGACCTGTGGGGGGGCCGGCAGTGGGGCTCGGAGGGAGTCCGCGATTGCCGAAGCTCCTCCTGGTCAGGGTCAGTGACCAGGGGTTGCGGGTCAGTGATTTGATCCATCCCTCTAATGGTCTGCATTAGGACCAGAGTTCTAGACAAGGAAGTAACGGCCTCTACGGTTGACAACTGGTTGGTTGGCTTGAGAAAGATCTCAGCTGGGACTTCGACCAGTGTCTTTGCCAACAGGCCCGATGGGGTTATGGTGTAGCTAGTAGCCAAGGCTGAGGTTTCAAGTGAAGTCAAATCCGGAGAAACACAGGAATCAGAGGTCCTTGACTGAGAGCACTCCCGATCCCCCAATCGACGATGAGTCTTTTCTTAGACTCTTTGTTAGATTTAGATTTGCCTGTGGGTCCCTGACCGAAGGTCAGCAGAGACTGGCACAGTTCCTTGAAGGAGCCCGTAAAAGTCGAGCCCAACTGAAGTGGCATGAAGGCAGAAGCCGAGGAGGAATGGGCCGCGCGAAGGCCGCAAGCTGTTCAATGGACCCCGCAGCTGCGGAGACCACCCAATGGACATCCTTGGATTTGACCGGCTGGTTCTGTTGCACCAGGTGGTACCATTTCAGGCGGGCGAGACAGTCCTCCAGAATGATCTGGTGACACGAGCATCAAAAGTTGCAGGCCTGGGAATCATGATTGTGCCCCAGGCAGTACATGCATGTGGTGTGTGGCTCGGTCCTGGACATCTTCTGCCCCCACGGGCAGCAGAGGAACCCGGGAGCGGACTTCTCATCCATCGCCGTTGCGATCGAAGATCGAGATGAAGACAAAAACTCAAAAGAGTTTAAGTTTTGGAAGTAATTCTGAAGAATGTAAGCATTAGGGCCTACTCAACGCGGGAGCGGTAAGTAGGGAATATGCTTCTTCCAGCAGAAAGGAAGGCATCATGGGGTGCAGCTGAGGGAGTTACCACCCGGGAGGGTGGAAGGAGCCAGCGTGAAGACTTTCTGGCAAGTTTTTAAAGGGAAAGGACACAGCAAGAAGTGGATAGAACATCATATCCATGTCCCTAGAAACACAGTTCTGGTGACATCTCAATTGCCTAGAGCAGTTGAAATCAAGAGGAACAATTAAATCTTCAACTAAACAGCAGATGTAAAAGGAACGTAATGTTTAAATTTTTTAAAGAGCTACTGATGCCCCAAGGAAAACTTTAAAAAGCATAATAATTAGGTACAATTCTGTTTGTATTTCGTTTATATTTTATATATTTCTCCTCCCCATTATTTATTAGTAAGGAAATTTGCATGAATATATGATCTTTATCAGTTTTAGTTTTTTTAGAGACTATCTGCCTCTATAGCTTACCCGCTACTTCAAGTCATAATCCTGTGTTGTGATATCACAATCTGTTACCATGGAGGTAACTGTAATGTCACAAGCACTGCTCTGTGACTTCAGGTAGGGAGAAAGCAGCAGGAATAGACAAACTCTTCAGGAGCAAAGATCCTATTTTCATACAGATGACCTCATTAATAAATAATGGGGAGGAGCAATACAGCACTAATGGGAAATACAAGCTGGACTGTATCTAAATATTAGGTTTTGTTAAAGTTGTCCTGAACGTGTCACCAGCTCTTTAATGTAATTGCAAATCTGGGTATGTGCGAAGTCTGCTTTATAACCCCAGCGTATTATTTTCTGTTTTTGTTTTGAAATGGTCTTTTTCCCCCTAAATTATGGACTCATATCATTGCAGATTTTTTCCCGCCCAATATTAATTTCTATAATTACTTAGCAGTTCCAGAACCGAGTGAAATCAGATGAGTTGAAGACTGCTGTAAAGTGGAAACACTGACATCAGCTCAATTAAAGTCACCATGTTCCGTTTCATTGTAGTCTTCAGCTCAACTGATGTCACTGGGTTGTGGAACTGCTAAGTAATTAAAAAGATAAAACTGGGTGGGGAAAAAAGGCTGCAATAATATGGGACCTTAAATAATAAAAAAAGGACCATTTCAAAACAAAACCACAAAACACAGAAACATAGACTTTGACGGCAGATAAGGACCACTGGGCCCATCAAGTCTTCCCATTTCTCTCAACCTGTACCATTACTGCAGACTGTACCCAATCTACAGCTCTTTATCCCTCTTCCCTTCTTTACGCTATGATTCCCTTGTGCTTATCCCATGCATTCTCGAACTCCACCACTGTTTTGCCCCCCCCCCCACCTCTGCTGGAATCCCATTGCAGGAATCCACCACTGTTTCTGTAATGAAGGACTTCCTCGTATCTCTCCTGAATCTACCCCCCTCCAGGTTCACAGCATGTCCCTTTATTCTTGAGCACCTTTTCTTCTGAAAAATACTCCCCCTCCTGTACCATATTTACCCCTGTGAGGTATTTAAAGATCTCTGTCATACCCCCCTCTCCCTCCTCTGTTACAGGGTATACATATTGAGGTCCTTTAGTCTCTTCTTCTAGGACTTTTGATGTAGACCCTGCACCATTTTAGTTGTCCTCCTCTGGATCCACTCTGTCTGTGTCCTTCCAGAGATGTGGTCTCCAGAACTGGACACAGTATTTTAGGTGGAGGTCTTACCAGTGATTTATACAGAGGAAACACCACCTCTCTCTTTCTGATGGCGATTCTCCACCTTATGCACCCTAGGGTGATAAAACGAACTTCACATGTGCCTAAATTTTCAATTATATTAAGAAATTTGAACAACATTGTTTATGTTCCCTTTAAAAGGCAGACACATAAACTAATGTTGTATAAATCTAATACGCAATGGCCAGACTCCAAATATGCAGTTTATCATCACATGTGAGAGGAAGGCCTTTGATACTTCACTTGTAGCTCCACCACTCATGAGTTATTTTCATGCCCCCTTACACTTGAAGATAAACTGCATATTTTTATCTCTAGATGCCACTGCATGCATCCCAAACATATCAAAGGTGCACAACAAGAAATGAAAATTACATACTCATCATAATTCGTGATCTTCCAGAATATCTTCACCATTTATTCACACTTATGGGTCTGTGCCAGAGGTACTTAGAACTCATGGGAGAAAAGTCTTTAGTAGTCTATGGCTTAGGGGACCAGCGTCAGTGCTGGAGCTGCCTACAAAGCAGATGTGCTTGTGGGCTGACCAGTAACCAATGTCGACCCCATTATCTTCCTCAGTTCTATATGCCAGGAGAGAGATTAGTAGGAAAGAAATATGAGATAGACAGGGAATAAGAGTCCTAGCCAAAAGGGAAAGAAAAAGGATATAGGATATAAAATCATGAAAGCAAAAAAAACCCAATTACCCATTTAGAGAAAACTAAGGTGTGGGCCTAAGAGGCGCAGTGGTAGCAGGTAAGAGAAGCCAAACCCTACTAGTCACCTGGACAGGAAGGTGGAGAAGGGCAGTAACCCTGGTATGGAACTCTGGCTAAATGGAGAGACCAAATGGAATCTCTTGAGAGAGAGAGGGAGAGAGAAGAAAGGAAAAAGCCTTGTACAACAAGTACAAGGACAGAAGAGATTGCAAGAAAGAGATGGGATAAAGGATAGAGACAAATACAGGGATCCTCCTGCCACTTCCTAAGAGGAAAGAGGAGAAAAGGAAGACAAGGAAAAAGGGAATTCCTGGGAAGTTCTCCCCTCCAGGATAAGGCTGGTGATACTCGTAGGAGACTGAAGAGGACAGTTACATACTTACCATAACAGTAATTCTTCAAAAGAAGCTCTTCCCTTGGGCCACACCTTTAGAACTATTCATGCACTAATGCTAGGACCACTGGAAACTTTTGCTAGCCTGGGGCCACCCACTACAATGTCATATGTCAGCGTCCCACCCACCCGGGTGGCAAAACTCTCGGCTCCGCCCCATGACGCCAGATCTTCATTACCGCTTGGAAGCTCAGGTTCCCTCCTTAACGCTCTGTATGTTAGACTGGATCCTAATTCTTCGGTTTGTCCGAAACTCATTTTCAAATTTTCAAGACTTCGGTCTTCCTTTTCCCTCACAGCTGTGATGGACAAATCGACTCCCGGTTTTCGGCGGTGCCCTTGCGGGCAGAAGATGTCCAAGATGGATCCGCACTCCACATGCGTCTACTGCCTCGGCCTAGAACACGACCCGCAGGCCTGCGAGTCTTGCTGTTCGTTCTCGGCCAACGTCTTGGAGGACCGCACTGCCCGGTTGAAGCTCGGGCGCCCCGAGAAGTGCTACCCGCCGGTTAAGTCGAAAGAGGCCCATTGGGCGGTTACCGTGGCGGCGGCTGGCTCAGCTGAGCAGCTTGAGCAGATGATCACCCTCGAGGAGGAGGCGGCCCAGGCCGCATCTTCCTCCTCCTCCTCCTCGGTCGTGGCATTTATCCCACTCGGCTTGGGTACCTCGTATTCTGCTTCGTTCAAGAAGCTTTGCCATTCCCTTTCCACGAAGGGAGAGGGGCCATCGGGACATTCTTCTCGGTTCAAGAAGAAGGATCCCAAGGGTAAGTCCCATCGTTGGCATTCGTGGGAGCAGGAGAGGTCCCCTTCCCTGGACAGCTGACCGTCGACTTCGGTCGAGGTTGCTGCTAAGGCTGCTGGCTTCACGGCGTCCCCGTCAGATCAGCCGGCCGAGACAGCCATCGACACGGTCGAGATTTTTCTCGATCCGTCGGACGGTTTGTCAACTGGTGAGGTCGTCTACCCATCTTCGCCGGTTCCCCCGGAGGAAACCGAGGATTTACCTGCTCATCGGTGCAGCAGTCCCCGGTTAAGACGTCCGGCCAAGGGAGGAGCGGGTGTCCCCTGCTCCGTCCCAGGCCCGCCCTTGGACACACCGAGGTTCTTGGTCTCGGTCTTGGACCTCTTCTCGGTCCAGCCGATCCCGCCGACATCGGCGGTCTCGGCACCGAGGTAAGCAGCGACGCTGCTCCTCATCTTCCTCCTCGGATGAGGAGAGGCTTCGGTGCAAATTGCATCGACGCTACGAGGAGCTGATGTGGCAGCAGTTACTTTTGTCCAGGGCTAAGTCGACACCGATGCCTTCCCTGGCCATCAAGTGGCTGTCACCTGAACGGCCGAAGCAACCTCTCGCTGCAGTCGAGATGCCCATGTCTGGGCCGGTTGTTCGGCCTAAACTTGCTGCCCCACCGATTTTGGTGGAACCTCCGCCCCCACAACCAAAATCGGGGGCACCGACCAAGGATTCTCGATCGGGTCACGGCCTGCCCCACAGGTTGTCAGTCACCCGCACTCCCGACCATCCTCAGCAGGTGGAGGGTGGCTCAGGCCCTAGGCAGCTCTTCACGGACTCTTCGGAGTCCAACAACGACTCCTCCCTGTTCTCCAGGCAGGTTGACCTGGAGTCCTCCGGGGGCAAGTCACTGGATGAAAGCCCATCGTCCTTTATGGGTCTGCTTCGGCTCATCTCGGTAGTCCACCGAGATGCAGCTCGAGCCCGTTTCCAAATGGGCCAAGTATCCCCTGACGGAGATACTGGACCGAGGGGATTCACCCATGGAGGCATTTCCTGTGGCTGAGGCCATTGTTGACCCAGCCTTGGAGCTTTGGCAGCAGCCTGCTTCCTGTCCTGCGCCCTCGGCCAGGATGGCTAGGAAGTATGCGGTCCCTACCGGCTCTCTGCCTGGGTTTTCGGAGCACCCCTCTGTCGAGGGGTTGGTCACCGACAGCGTTTTCCGGCATTCCGGGAACGCCAGGGACGTGGAAAAGCGCCCTGAAAAGGAGTCCAAAAAGCTGGACTATGCTGGGTGCAAGGTGTACGCTGCGTCCTCCCTTGGCCTCCGCCAGGCCAGCTTGGCCGTGCTGATGGCACACTTCTCCCACGCCCTCATGGGCTCCCTGGATGAGGTGATCCCTCATCTCCCGGCCGACCTCCAGACCACAGTCTGGCAGGTCCGGGACCAGGGTAGGGCAGTGGCTGGCAGCAGCTCCAGACAGCCCTGATATAGGGACCCTGTGCCAGATCAGTGGCGGCCGCAGTGGCCATGCGCCGCAGGGTATGGCTGAGGATATCCACCTTTATGGCGGATACCCAGCACAAGTTGGCAGATGTCCCCTTCTTGGGGACCGACCTATTCGGCCCTGGAGTGGAAGGTCACCTCCAGCAGATCGAAAAGTCCAATGCCACCCTGGACTCAGTCACCTCCGCCCAGAAGGACAAAGGCTGCCGCAGCAGCAGCACAAGTCCTTTCGCCCTTCTGCACCTGTGGCACGTCCGCCCAACAGCACCAGCATATCAGGGCAGCAGGCTTGCGCTGGCATTCCAAACCCAAGCCGCGCTTCCTCCAACAGGAAGCAGGGAGGTAAAGGCCCAGGAGGTCCCTCGGCTGGTCCCTCCTCCAAGCCTGCCCAGTGACGTGGCTGCGGTGTCGCCTCAGCCCCGTCACTCCCCCCTGGGTGTCCCCCATGGGGGGACGGCTCCGCCACTTCCTTTCCGTCTGGTCCGCTATCACCATGGACCGCTGGGTGTTGGAGGTGGTAGGAAAGGGCCTGCCTCTGGAGTTCGAGGAGACCCCACCCTTTTGAGCCATCGCCCCTCGGGGGGCTACGGGGTCCGCAGCCTCGCTGTCAGCCCGCCGAGCCGATATTGCCCTGCTCCTCAAAAAAGAGGTGATCAGGAAGGTGGCAGATCCTCCTCCACACCTGGGGTTTGTGTCCAGGTATTTCCTGGTCCCAAAACGGACAGGGGGCTGGCGCTTCATTCTCGACCTGCACGACCTGAACAGGTTTCTAAGGTCTCGGACCTTCAGGATGGTCACTCTGGCTCAGATAATACCATCCTTGGAATGAGGCATGTGGTTCTGTTCCCTGGACCTCCAGGACGCGTTCTTTCACGTCCCAATCCGTCCGTCTCATCAGAGATTCCTCCGCTTCAGAGCAGAGGGATCCCTTTACGAGTTCCAGGCCATGCCCTTCGGCCTCTCCCTAGCTCCCAGGGTCTTCACCAAATGCATGGCAGTGGTGACAGCATTCCTGCGGTGCCGAAGGGTCCGGGTGTACCCCTACTTGGACAACTGGCTGACTGCAGCCCCCTCCAGAGTGGAGGTGGGGCGGTCCAGAGATCTGGCCCTCCAGGTTTGCTCTCAGATTGGCCTCCTCATCAACAAGGTCAAGTCGGAACTCGTGCCAAAGCAGGTGATACATTTCATTGGGGCAGAGCTAGACTCTCTTCGAGCCAGAGCATGGCTCCCGGCAGATAGGGTCGAGGTTCTTTCCTCCTTTGCCCAATCATTTCTGGTTGGGCAATCGCGCCCTGCCCGGGACTTACTGCGCCTCCTGGGCCTCATGGCGGCCTGCACCAGCGTGGTCCATTGGGCCCGCTCCGGCACATCTGCAGGATGGCATCTCATTTGTCTGCCCCGAGCCGACGGTCTCTCTATCGACCGATGCCTCTCTGATGGGTTGGGGTGCCCATCTGGGGAGCACAGAGCACACGGCCTCTGGTCCCCTCGGGAGTCCCGATGCCATATCAACCTGCTGGAGCTTTGAGCGGTTCGTCTAGCCCTCACTGCCTTCGCTCCATTTCTACAGGGTCAAGTGGTTCAGGTCCAGACAGAAAATACCACGACCATGTACTATCTAAACCGCCAGGGCGGGACGCGCTCCATGCCTCTGTGCAGGGAAGCTCTCTGCATTTGGTCTCTCGTGCGCAGCCTGGAGGTGGATCTCCTTGCCATTCACGTGGCAGGAGCCTCCAACACCCTGGCCGATGCCCTAAGCCGGATAGGGGCTGCGTCTCACGAGTGGTCTCTCCTGCTGGAGGTAGTACAAGATCTTTTCTCCCACTGGGGCACGCCTCAGGTGGACCTGTTTGCCTCCAGGGAGAATACGAAGCTGAGACTGTTTCATGCCTGCCCCTGTCAGCAGAGCTCGCTGCAGAGGGATGCCTTCTCGAGGCCGTGGACCCCTGGCCTCTTCTACGCCTTTCCCCCATTTCCCTTGATCTACAAAGTGCTTATCAAGGCGAGGAGGGACAAGGCGCCAGGTGATTCTGGTAGCTCCAGACTGGCCCCGTCAGTTCTGGTATCCAGATCTCCTCAGTCTCAGCTCCAGGCTCCCGAGGTGGTTTCCAGCCCACCCGGACCTGATCTCAGTCAATCAGGGGAAGGTATTCCATCTGGACCTTCAATCCCTGCACCTGACGGCCTGGTCTATATGCAGAGCGTTAAGGAGGGAACCTGCGCTTCCAGGCGTTAAGCAAGATCTGGCGTCATGGGGCAGAGCCGACAGTTTTACCACCCGGGTGGGTGGGAGGAGCCAGCTTGAAGACCTTCCGGCAAGATTTAAAGCGGCAAGGAACCTGCCAGATAGTGTGGATGAACAACATATCTATGTCCCTAGAACCAGGAGATTACACTAGCACCTCTGATATTAAGCAGACACAGGTGCTGGATAGGGCAGCCACAGAAATTCCCAAGGCAGAACTGAAACATAGACTTTGATGGCAGATAAGGACCGCTAGGCCCATCTAGTCTGCCCATTTCCCTACCTACAGGATAGGCCGCAGATCCTAGTTAACCAACAGCCTATATCTTCCTGCCGCCCACAAGAATTGCCTTATGTCTGTCCCATGCATTCTTGAATTCTCCCACAGTTTTAGACCCCACAACTTCCTCAGGAAGGCTGTTCCATGCATCCACTACCCTCTCTGTGAAATAATACTTCCTCACATTGCCCTGAACCGCCCTCCTTCTGTCTTTAAATTGTGTACCCTTGTTCTTGCAAGTCTCTTTTCTGAAAGATGCTACCCTCTTGGACTTTGTTGATTCCTTGAGGTACTTGAAAGCTTCTATCATGTCCCCTCTCCTTCTTTCCTCAAGGGTATACATATTAAGCTCCTTTAGTCTCTCCTCATACGGCTTCTCTTGCAGACCCTGCACCATTTTAGTTGCCCTCCTCTGGACTGCCTCTATCCTGTCTATGTCCTTGTGGAGATGGGGTCTCCAGAACTGGACACAGTATTCCAGATGGGGTCTCACCAACTGTCTGTACAGAGGATAACAACTTCCTGTTTTCTGCTGCTGATGCCTCTTCCTATACATCCCAGTATACCCCGGCCCTCCCTACTGCCTTCTCACATTGCTTGCTAACCTTAAGGTCATCTGATATGATTACCCCAGGTCCCTTTCCTGTTTTGTTGTTGTTACTACCTCCCCACCCATTGTGTATTCTTCCCTGGGTTCTTGTTTCCCAGGTGCATTATTTTGCACTTTTTGCATTGAACTTAGCTGCCATACGTCTGACCATTCCTCCAACCTTGCCAAGTCCCTTTTCATCCTTTCCACGCCTCCTTGTGTATCAACCCTGTTGCAGATCTTGTGTCATCTGCAAAAGGCATACTTTTCCTTCCAGTCCCTCTGCAATGTCACTGATGAAGACATTAAAAAGGACTGGACCCAATACTGAACCCTGCGGTACCCCACTAGTAACCGCCCTTTCTTCAGAGTGGACTCCATTTACAATTACCTTCTGTGTCCTGTTGTCCTGCCAATGTTTTACCCAGGCTACCACCCTCAGACCCACTCCCAGGCTAGTTAATTTGACTAATAATCTTTTGTGTGGGACTGTGTCAAGTGCCTTGCTAAAGTCTAGGTAGGCCATGTCCACAGCCCCTCCCTGGTCTACTACTTTGGTCACCCAGTCAAAGAAATCTATTAGATTCGTCTGACATGACCTTCCCGCTGTGAACCCATGCTGCCTTGGATCCTATGCTCCACTGACCTCTAGGTACTCAACTATTCTTTCCTTCAGAAGTGATTCCATCACTTTCCCTACCACAGAGGTCAGACTGACAGGTCTGTAGTTTCTGCCTCTGTCTTGGTCCCACTTTTGTGAAGGGGAATCACATCCGCCTTCCTCCAGTCCTCGGTACCACACCATCCTCCCATGATTTATTAAAAGAGTAGCCAGTGGTTTCACTAGTTCCTTCCTTAATTCTTTTAGAATTCTGGGTGAATTCCATCAGGACCCATTGCTTTGTCCACCTTCAGTTTTAGGAGTTCTTGCAGAACCCTTTCTTCTGTGAAAGGACTGGATCGACCCCTATCAAGAGTGCTTCTGTTAATTGGATTAGGCACTTCCCCCTCCTCTTTTGTGAATACTGAGCAGAAATATTTGTTCAGTATTCCTGCTTTTTCACTGTCCCCCTCTGCCCACCCACCGTTCATTCTATTCAGCCTCACTATCCCTCCCTTTGTCTTTCTACTGGATGCCATATTCCCCTAAAACTGAAAAAAAAAGGGGGGGGAGGAAGAATGTAGGGCTGTCATAGCCCAATGGAAGGGATCCTCTCAAAGAAATACTGTTACGGTGTGTATGTAACTGTTATATCTTCTTCAAGGATATCTCTTCCCTTAGGTCACAACTTTGGAATGAGTCCCAAGCAATGGTCCTGCAGAACAGCAAGACCGAAGATCACTAGTCTACAAGAAACAATGTCTAGACTGTCACGTTTAGCAAAGGTGTGGACAGTGCACCAGGTAGCTGCAGCACAGATGTCAGCTGCAGAGACATTTCTGAAGTAGGAAATAGATGTGGCAATGCTCCTTGTTGAATGGCCATGAACCATACCAGGAAGTTCCTTACCGTACTTCCTTTAACCGAATGCAATACAATGTGCTAGCCATTTGGACAACCACTGCTTTGATACAGGAACATCCCCTTTCCCAGGCGTGAACAAAACAAAAAGCTGAGAGGACTTTCTGCAGTCCTTGATACAAGCAATGTAGTAGCTCCAAGCTAGCAAAAGTTTCCATGTGGCCCTAGCGCTTATGTGGGTATTGTTCCAAAGGTAGGTATGTCTGGTGAAAGGCTTTCTGGCCACAACCAGCACATCAGCATATTGAGCAGAGCAATGTTTCACCTTGATTGGCATACTCTGGATAATAAACTGGAAGGTGGATGGTTTGATTTACTATAACCTTAGACACCATCTTTGGTAAAAACTTAGGATCAGTACATAAACATACTCTGTCTTTATGGAAAATCAAATAAGGTGGCTGACCCATTACAGCCTTTAGCTCTGAAATCCTTCAAGCCGAAGTGATTGCAACTAAAAAATAACACTTTCCATGACAGAAAGCTAAGCCACAACTCATGGCTGGCTCAAAAGGAGCCAAAATAAGTTTCTCAAGCACATAACTGAGGTCCCAAGGCAGGCCCAGATTACAAACGGAAGGCTTCATGTGCAGAATACCTCTACAGGAGAACTCTAATTAAGCCACTGTACACCCATTAACAGGGGCATGGAAAGCTGATATAGAGGTCAGATGCACCTTTAATGAGGGATACTGCAGGCTGGAGTCTGATAGTGACAGCAAGTATTCCAACACTGCATTTACTGGACAGGTGAATGTGTCCATAGTTTTTGGACGTGGCCCCAAAGAGAAATGCTTCCACTTTAAAGAGTATATATGTCTGCTGGATGGCTTTCTGGCCGCAACCAGCAAATCAGCTATTTTCACTTGACATCCCAAACCATGTGATGGCTACGTCTTCAGTAGCCAGGCATGCAAGTGAAGGGATTTCTGGTCCAGATGGACCAGAACCCCCTTGTCCTGTGACAGTAGGCCCCTGCACAAAGGCAGAGGTACTGGAGCTTCCACTGCTAGTTGCTGGAGCAGCAGATACCATATTTGTTGAGGCCACAGAGGTGCAATGAGGATGAGGATCATACCCTCTATCTGCAGTTTCAGTCTTAATCTGTATTAATGGAATGGGAGGGAATACGTACAGAAACCTCTCTTTCCAAGCAAGGGACAATGCGTCTTGCCAAAAAACTCCAGGCGCTGGAGCAAGCAAGCAAAAATGAGAACTGCTAGTTGGTCAGCATTTCCACAGTAGGTCCGAGGAGTACAACTGATAACTGATGGCAGGAAAAGAAGTGAGGAGAGATGTGGCCACCCACGTTTATGCAAACAATGACGAGTGATGTCGTAGAGGGCGGCTTTCTGCTAGCAGAAGTTTCTGTGTGGTCCTAGCGCCAACGTGGGTATAGTTCCAAAGGTGTGGCCTAAGGGAAGAGATATCCTTGAAGAAGATCTGAAGGTGACAAAAGCAGAGAATATAAGCAAGATAGTCTAAGCTGCCTGTGCACTTCGAGGGCTGAGTACAACTGGTCAGGCTTATTCAAGACTCCAAAAAGTAAACCAGCATGGAGACAACAATGATAAAGGAGGAGGATGGATGAGGAAAAGAAGAAATGAAACATTCCCTGATAAAGGAAATTTTTTTCAGCTTTTTTTTTCTTTTACAGTTTTATTTTCATTATGGTATCATACAGAGTTACAGAAAATGATTCAGTATAAAAAAAAACATCCTTATAGTACAGTCCGGTTATATGTCACCACATAAATTCTCATTTCCTTCACATTGTTTGTGCTTAATAGGCGTAAAAAAATTAAGTACCGTTAGTTAAGACATTTATTACATAGAACGTAAAAGTTAATCATCTCGAAACTCAATTCTTTCATCCAAGGGGAAATTGAACATTTCATGGGACAACTGAGGAATCTTCTCTTGAAATGTAAAAAATCCAGCGGCACCATTTCAATTCAAAACTAGGGGTACAATTCATCTGGTGGGCAATTAAACGTTCCAAATGGTATATTTCTTTTATAACAGCTTGCCAATGTAATAGTGTAGTTTTTTTGAGAGTACCGCATACAGGTTATTGCTTTCTTGGCTGCTGCAATATATAAATAAAGCACATTTCTGAGTGATGGGATTGTTTCATCTAGATTTATGTACAACAGGGTTAGCTGTGCAGACAAAATCAATATGGTGTCAGTAATGGGCAGCTCCAAAACATATGGGTAAAATCAGCTCGGACTTCCCTGCATCCTCTCCAGCATATCACAAAACTGGAAGGCAGAAAGTTTGTTAGTGTAGCTGGGGTGTGGAAGTATCGAATGCGACATTTCCATTGGAATTCCTTCCCGTAGGGTGCCTGTGAGGTGTGCATAGAGGGCTTAATAGGCAGTAACCATTTCTCGAAAGAAGTACTGGAACCTAGTTCCTCATTCCATGCTCGTAGCATGGAGTTTGTGGTGTCCAGACATGTTTCTCTTAAGGCCTTATATGCCAGGCCTATCAAAAGTGGATAATATATACCTCAGGTAGCGTCTAACAGAAGTTTTAATAGTTGGGGTAAAGGGTTTGGGAGCTTAGAACCGGAAGGGCCTTTCTGCTGTAGATATGCTCGTACTTGTAAATAATAAAAATGGTCACCGTTGGGGAGCTGAAAAGTGACCTGTAATTGTGCAAATGTGACCATTCCATTATTATCTAGGAACTGATATATATAAGAAAGCTCTATTCTAAGCCACTTCTGAAACGTCAAAGTTAGAAGTGCAGGAATAAAATGTGTGTTATATTTTAATAGATTAAAAAAATAGAAGTACAGTTGTAGAGTGGTGTTAGATCTTATTTTGTACCAAGTAACAAGTGTGTCTCTTGTGCAGGTCATAAATGCTTTAAAGTCTGGAGGTACAGATAAAGGGGCAAATACCCATCGTTCAATATCAAACATGTCATTGAGAACAAACTATATATATTTCCATATTGCCTCGTATTGAGGATTAAGCCATAACATTATTATTTTAAACACTGCTCTGTAATAGTCTGCTATATTAGGTACATTTCGACCACCATTTTTTATCGAAAGCATTACAAGCAACCATCTTATCCTTGGTTTTCGGCCTGCCCATATAAATCTGGAAAAAGATCTATTTCATGAGTTAAAAAAGAATAATGCTGGTATTATTGGGAGTGTTTGAAATAACTATAAAAGTTTGGGCAGTATTGTCATTCGAATAGCCTCCACTCTAGAATAAAGTGATAATTGGAGTTGTGTCCATCTGCTTAATTCTTCCTCAGTTTTTTGGGACGGGTTCATAATTGATTAATTCTAAGTGTATGAGATTTTTGGGAAGAAATAACCCCAAATATTTAATTTTGGAGCATCCCCATCTGGAAAGAAATTGTTTTTTTAGTGTTTGTGAGGGAGAGAAATTGAGGGCCAATACTTCTGTTTTTTTTTTGTACATTTATCAGCTATCCCGATAAAGTGGCGTATGTTTGTAAAATCTCAAACAAGGCCGGGACTGAAGTTTCCAGATTCAGCAAGGTCAGGAAAGTGTCATCTGCATAAAGGGATAGTTTAAAATGATGCCCTCCCAATGGTATACCTTCTATTTTAAGTGACTCTCCGATTGCAGCTGCTAAGGGTTCAATGTATAATGAGAAAAACAAGGGGGAAGGGGGCATCCTTGCTTCGTGCCCCGAGTTAAGGGAATGGGCGAGGAAAGGTGGCCATTCACACGTATATATGCCTTAGGAGCACAATATATGGATTTAAGCCATGTCAGAAAATCTTCTGGGAAGGCAAAAATCTCTAAAGTTTTCCACAGAAATGACCAGGAGACACGGGGAAAAGCCTTGTCCGCATCTTGGCTTATCAGTACCACAGGAATTTGTCGCTGATTTAAATGGTCTAATAAGTGGATCGTACGTCTGATGTTATCTGCTGTCTGACGGGAGCGTATGAAGCCAGATTGATCTGGATGAATTATGGTTGGTAGGGTATTTTCGAGTCCACGGGCCCAAACTGACATATACAGTTTATAATCCATATTTAGTATTGAGATGGGCCTGTATGAGGACGCAGATTTGGGATCTCTGCTGGGTTTTAATATGGGAGATAAAGTGGCATCTATCCGGGGGATTCACCTGTCTGGACCTCCCGGAAAACTTTTAGGAGTGATGGGGTGAGGTATCTATAAAATGTCTTGTACCATTCTGATGGTAGCCCATCTGGTCCAAGGCATTTTTGTGTTTTAGCTCATTTTATAGCTATTTTAATCTCTTCCAGTTTAACTGAAGTTAGTGGAGCATTTTGCTGGCTCCAGGATAAAGTCGGTAGGGTTATACTAGAGGAGAAAAGGTCCAGTTTGTCTTTATCAGAGGAAGCATTTGGTGCATATAACAGAGTAATATTTTTCAAAAGTGGACACTATGTCAGGGAATTTAGTGGCTGGTCCTGATGAGGCTTCAGTTCTGATTTGTGGAACTGTGGCAGAAGCTTTCTGCCATCTCAATCTGCACGCTAGAGTTCTGGCTCCCTTAGGACCCCCTTCATATCTATATTTTTTAAGGTAGAATAATGCCTATTGAACTTTTTTCATCTAGTATCTTCTGCAGTTCCATCTTTATTTGTCTAACACGAGTTTGTGTTTGTATAGAGGCTGCTTCGGGTGATTGCTGGAGGAGCTGTAATTTCCTCTCCAGTTTTACATATGGTGCTTCTCTCGTTTTCTTTTTATAAAATATGCTATTATTTCACCCCTTATTACAGTTTTCAGTGTGTCCTATATAACTGCCTGAGAGACCTCAGTTGTATCGTTTTCTTCCAGTATCTGGGGAATTTTTGTCTGTACCATGGTTTTGAATTTTGGGTCTCTTAGCAGGGTTAAATTCAAATGCCACTGAAAATCTCTTCTTGGTCGGTCTAAATCTATCTTCAGTAATAAGGGTGAGTGGTCTGAAAGAAAACGAGGTAAAACTGATATGTCTCGAAGCAATTCTGTGTGTTCTGTGGTTGTAAAAAAGTAATCTAGCCAAGACTGTGTGTGGAAACGAGGAGAGTGGAAGGTATATATTTTGGAAGTAGGATATAGGAACCTCCAGATATCTGCTATCCCAAGAGCTTCTAACTGGGCCCGGAATACTTTCTGGGAAGATGTCGTCTGGTGGTGTTTATTGGCTGAAGTGTCTAGCTGCGGATTTAATGTTAAATTTATATCACCACCCATTATCAGTGTGCCTTGACCCATATCTATTAATTTGTTAAAAAAAAGTCCGGTATCAGCCAGGAGGAGATTGAGGGGGAAATATACATTGGCCAAAATCACCAATTTCCCACGTAAAGTACCAGTTAGGAGAACAAAGCCTCCCCATGGGTCTATGGATTCCTTATATTGCAGCCCCTCGATGCCTGCCTTTTTTAGAAGAGGATCCATATATCTTGTATCTGCCACCCCAGAACAACTTCGAATGCTCTTCAGAAGAAAGATGGGTTTCTTGTATGAATGTAATATCTGGTGCCTGTTTACCCAGATACTGTATGACCATTGACCTTTTAATTGGGTTGGTCAGTCCGTTTATGTTAAGAGAAAGTATTTTTATCGGTGCCCCTGCCATGGTTATCTATGGGTGAAATTTAACATCTTGCCTTCAATTGGATTTATGCAGCTTCCCCACTGCATTCCTGGTAAATAACTAGGGTGGGGTTTAACGGTTTGATGAGCTATATTTAATCTACCTCCTTCAAGAATCTGAATGTTTTTCTTTTTTCTAATCAAATTTATATTGTATATCTGCCCCCCATGAGCATTCAATAGCTGTCTGAATAGATGACAACCCAGACCACTTATAATGATGAATGTGGCAAATTCGTTCAGACAGCATAGACAAGTTAACAATTGTTTTGAACTCCGTATGAATTTTCTTATAACTCTTTTCAACACAACAGCATTAATATACTTAATATAATTAAACTGTAATTTATAAACCTGAACCAACTGTAGGACCCATAAAGTCTAAATTTCTAGAACTATTTACAACAATTCTGACTCCATCCCTGGGGTTCTCTTCAAAGGTTCCACAAAGGATTCCCAATACTTGGGGGCAGGGATAGAGAGAATAAAGAAGACTTCAAGGTGGGAGATACCAGAAGTGGTTTCCTATTAACACAGCTAGATGGAAGCGACTGTGTTGGGGAGGTAATTCAGGAAAAAACTATCCTGGACCTCCCTGAGGAAAAATTCCCCTGTAAATGCAGAGAAAGCATTATCACTGGTTGACAGTGAAAAAAAAAAAAATAAGACAAAAATGTAGCCGACCATTTGGCCTCTTCCTCTCCCCTTCCTCCTCGCTATTTTTAATTATTTATTTGGTTTTTGTTAACCAGGTAGGTGAGCTAGCCATACAATGACTATTTTCAGTCACGACCCGGGATTATATTGCATAGCTGGAGGAAGGTCTCCTTTTTTGTCATGACATAGTAAGAGTTTTACAATGGCTCTGGCTGAGTCGTTCTAGCAATTGTGCCTCAGGTACTACTCGGTGCTGGGTGAACATAACAACTTAGCTTAACTTTCCAACATTTATCATGGACTATAATTAATATCTCCCATATAAGTTGGGCACACATAACATTTGTCAGATAAATATCTTAAAATAATCTTAGCAGTCTTGGCCCCATACAAACACAAAAAGAAATAAAAACCTCAGAAAGAAAGGGATATACCCAAATTAAAAAGATATCAGGTTAGTAAAAAGCAGCACATATTTATTTTCGGCTAAAACTGTGCCCTACCCGCATGGAGCAATTAACAAAACCTTTTACAGTTCAGTTCAGTTTGTTCTTACTGTCCATAATCTGCTCTGAGTATTAAATCTTAATCAATCAATCAAAATCTCTATTTATCCAGGCAAACATCATTGAGCAGAGCTTTTTTACAAGATGGACCTGGTTAGAACAGGGTCAGGTAACATCCATTTGGCCTCTTAAATCCCCTGATTTCTTAACACGAGCTGAGGTAACCAAGCCCTGGTCTATCTTATTTGATAGAACCTAGTAGCTGAGGGCCTGCATGTTTTCTCTGACTCATGTATACATGAAATGAAAACAGAATGTTACCATGACTGGGTTTCATGGTTTACCCCTAGCTGACCTCCGAAATGGGTCCAGCCACATTTCTACTGATGCCGTTCCATGATCCTGTCCCCCTCGGTTATTTTTATGAGCCAAAACCGTTTGCCAGCGAGGAGGCTGTGGTGTGGGTTGCTGACGTACTGTAAAACGCAGGCCTATTTTGGTAAGCTCAGTACGTGCTTCTTCAGCACTTTCAAACTCTCTGCAGCATTCAGGTAGTTGTACAATGAGACAAGCTGGGTAAGGGGTGATGAACTTGTAGCCCTTTGCCTTTAAAACTGGTACAATATCTGCGTATGCTCGATGATGTCGCGATGTCTCCAGTGCATAATCGTTGTCGAGGTAGATCCTGGTGTGGCCAGAGAAGATCTTTTGTCTTCTCCAGGCAGTAAGTAGGATCTTCTCTTCTATGGCATAGCTAAGGAAGCTAGCTATGATGGATCTTGGGTGGGCTTCAGGGGATACTGACTTAGTCCCTAAGGCATGGTGAATGCGTTCCATTTCCATGGGGAGATCATTCGGTAATTCCAGAGTGGTGCGGAGCAGAGTTATTGTAAAGTCCAAGATATCTGACCCTTCTGAACCTTCAGGCACACAATAAATTCTTATATTTTTGCACCTGGCGCAGTTCTTTGCATCTTCTTGATGTGTTTGTATTCCTTCCTGTTGCTCCTGTATAGCTTTTAAAGTTTCCTCCATGTCATCTACCCGGTTTTCCACTGCAGTGATCTGCCGTTCGGATGTATCAGTTCTTAGTTCTAGGGACACTACATCTTCATGTAGTTCAGAGTATAAGTGTTTAACTTCTGAACGGATCGATAGTAACTCCCTGTAGATCATGTCATGCTAACTTAACTTTTTTAGCTCCCTATGTTTTTTTATGAGGGGTATTAGCTACTTCAGTGTGGCCTCCGATGTCTATGGAGGCCTGTGACAGCTCGGAGTCTGAGATATCGGCATGAGATAACGGGTGATCCTCCTTCATTCTCTCAGTCCATTCCTGAACTTTCTAAGAAAACACTCCTATATAGCTTAAAGCTTCCCCTATCAGTAAAGCTGTTTTTTAAATATTTAGTGGTGCAATTTAAGTATTTTCAGGGCATTTGCTGTGAGGTGGGAGAGGAGCTCTCGATTTATGCTGCCATGCTGGTTGAGCTACAACCGGAAGTCCAGTTTTTTTTTTTTTTTTGAGGGGTAGGGACCCCAAAATGGGATCTTTATCCCTTTACCCCCCTTTTTTGCCAGAGAGCAGGTGCAAAAGAGTGGGGAGGGGAGTGGGTCCCTGCCAAGTGAAGGGGTGTCCCCAAGAGAAGTACAAGAAGTGGCAAGAGGATAAGAATGGGGAGAAAGAAAAGACACAGGGTGAGCTGCCCAGAGGTCCTGGCTCCTAATTGGGCAGGGATGGTGGTGGTGGTGGTGGGGGGGGGGGGAAGGTGCATCTGAATAAATGGTGAAGATATTCTGGAAGATCAAGAATTATGATGAGTATGTAATTTTCAAATCTTCCAGGAATCGGTCTTTACCCATTTCAGAATTCATACAGGGCATCAGCAAGGTCTGCTCTACCATCATGGTCCCCCAATTTCCTCTGGATGGATCCCTCTTCCTACTAAGCAAGCCTAAGTTCCCTCTTCCAAAAAAACTTTCCCCAATTGCAGTGGCTAACAGCAGTCAGGGTAGTGGCCAAACAACTGCTCTTGTGTAAATGGTGATTCCAGGAGGTTCCCCTTAGTGGCAGAATGGCTCATCGCCATTGGACAGCTAGCCTCCCTGGAAAAGTTATCACACCAGACTTCTGGTACTCTGGACAAATTTGAGCATATGTGGGGAGAGTACCTGTCTCTACTGCAGTAGTCAAGAGTCAAGAGTATGGACTTAGGTACATCACACAGGGGCGCAGCGAGAGTTACATGTCCACCTGGCTCTAACTTCCCAATAACATCAGATGGATGAGCTGAGTGTAGCGAGGTGGTCCCGTGCATGTAGACATTGTATGAGTCTGCACACGTTTACTGCCTTTTAGTGAAATGTCAACACAATCGTCTTGCTGTATAAAATATCTAGTGACATATGGTGCTGTGCTTCATACCTGTTTTCAGACTCTCAGGATCAGTATTAGTTTCAGCTACATTCACAATGATGTGTCCTCTTGGATGAACGTATACAGTGTTACTTTTCTTTCTTCTCTTTTTTCTGTTCTATGTTATCACATGTGATTTGTGGCCTGTCTGTGTATACGTTTTCAATGAATGGACTGACTGAAAAAAACAACAACTAAATCTTCACGGTTTATTCACACTTATGGGTCAGAGTAGTAAGCTTTCCACCTAAGAGGGCGGACTTGGTTCACCCTGAGGGAAATGGTTGCTCCCTCAGCCCTCTGTGGGGGATAATCACAGAAGGGCAGGGTCTCTCACAGGCCTGGTGGGACCAGAGAATGGTCAGGGGCAGGTGAAGGCTCCAGAGGCCTGGGAGCAGGAGGGCACCCTGACAACTCAGGCCTGACCCTGCATTAAAAAAAAAAGCATTCCCTTGGTCATGCAAGCTGAGCACCCTACACCGGGCCAGGGGTGGCAACTGTGAAAGGTGAAGCCATACCATCCGCCAAATGCAGACTGCAGTTCCCACCAGCTTGGAAGCTACCTCACTGGTTTCATAAGATGCCCTCACCTGGTGCCTCGCCAGCTTGAGGCCCTGGGTGGAAAGGTGAATGGCCTGCCTGTCTCACTATCTAGCAGGGACATTAAGAATTGACTTAGTATCACCCACAGGTGCTTGCCATAAGCCAACTGGTGTGCCGGACATGCAGAAATGCACTCCATGGTGTATGCCATCACACAAACCCATCTGCCCCAGACATCAAACTCCGCAGAGTTAGTGTTAGGGGCATGGTCATGCACTGGATGCCTAGGCTCAGAGGGGGGGGTCTGCAGTACCAAAATCCCAGAAGAGGGATGAGGCATGGACCCTGGAGAATATACTAACATACTAACACACTAATTGTCAGCAGATTAGGCCTTACGGTCTATCGAGTCTGCTCGAACTTCAGATCCCTAGTTGGGTGCCGAGGCCCTTCCCCCTTTGTGTTCCAGAAACCCCTATCATCCATCCCCACCCCCCTGGGCCAGGCCATCATCTGACACATTTGTTTTCTGTGTCTGTCCCACCCTCTCTTGATGCCCTCCACTGTGGATCTCTGAACCAGCTCGCCAGGCAGCGCATTCCAAGGGTCCACCACCCTCTCAGTGAAAAACCTCCTCCTCTTTCCCCCCCTCACCCTTCCACCTTCAAACCATGCCCTCTGGTGATACCTCCCTGCTTTAGTCTAAAGATCCCCTCCACATTTACCTATTTATTCCCTTGAGGTACTTCAAGACCTCCATCATGTCCCCCCCATATCTCCTCTCCTCCAATGAAAACAGGCAGAGCTCCTCAAGTCTGTCCTCATACATCAAATCCCCTAGTCCTCGAATCATCTTAGCTGCCCCACTCTGTACCCTCTCCAGGAGCTGTATGTCCCTGTTCAAGTGTGGTCTCTAATACTGTACGTAATACTCAAGGTGTGGTCTAACCAGTCCATTGTACAGCGGCAGAATCACTTCCCTGCTCTTAGAGGTGATCCCCTTACGATGCATCCCAAAATCCTGTTTGCCTTACTAGCCGCTCTCCTACACTGCTCAGAGTTATTCATACACGCATCCACCATGACCCCTAGGTCTTTTTCCCCTGTTGAGGCCTCCAGCGCCTCCCCTCCCAGGGTGTACCTGTGTTTAGGGTTTCCCCTGCCCAAGATGTAACAGCTTGCACTTGGTGATATTGAAATTTAATTTCCATGTGTGAGCCCAGCTTTCCAGGGTGTCCAGGTCCCCTTGCAGGGCCAACCTCCCCTCTTCCCTCTTAACTGCTGCTCCCATCTTGGAGCCATCAGCAAAGAGACTCATTTCACACCCTATACCTTCCCTGATGTCCGATATGTATGCATTAAACAGGATCGGACCCAGGACCGAGCCCTGCGGTACCCCACTACCGACCTTTCTAGGGTTCGAGAGCTCCCCACCAACCACTACTCTCTGCGTGCATCCAGCTAGCCAGTTTTCAATCCATCTGACCATCAAAGGGCCTTCTCCCAACCCTGTCAGTTTCTCCACCAGACCATTGTGGGGGACAGAGTCAAACGCCTTGCTGAAGTCCAAGAATAATACATCCACAGGCTTTTCCTTGTCCAGTTCTGATGTTACCCATTCGTAGAACTCCACAAGACTGGTTTGACATGGTCTACCTGGCACAAACCCATGTTGCAGACTATCCAGACCTCCCACCTCCTCCAAGTACACCCCAATCATTCTTTTAGTATACTCTCCATTAATTTTCCCACCACCGAGGTCAAACTGATGGGTCTATAGTTACCTGGTACTTCCCTCGACCCCCCTTTATGGATTGGCACCACATGTGCCTCTCGTTAGTCCCTAGGTACCCTCCCTGTCTCAAGCGACCTGTTGAAGAGCTCCGCCAGGGGTGCAGCCAGTATGTCCACCAATTCCCATAGTACTCTCGGATGAATGCCATCCGGCCCAGGAGATTTATCTTTCTTTAGGGCCTTGAGGGCAATATACTGCAAATGGACCCTGGAGACCCTGTAGGAATGCAATATTTGTGCTGAATACTGCTGAATACTCTCTTGGGGCTGGAGAGGGTACACAGGGATTAAGCCAGACATTTCTGGATGCCTCCGTGAAACTCTGAGGCCAGAGAGGGATGACAATAGTGTCCCTGCTGTATTCCCTAAGGAATTTCAGCACCAGGGTAGCAGTATTGTGACCAGAGTAATGCTGAAGACTCAGCTCCAGCATCATCTACCCTAGGAACTGCTGGTACCAGGTGTACACAGCATCAGAGGAGATGTGGACAGAAGTATCCTCTTCCTCAGAGGAGGACGTGGGAGAGGAGGAGGAGCTGGAGTCAGGAAGCAGCACTGCAGGGACTTCAGGCCTAAAGATGGTCTGGTCAGCTGTTATTGTTAAAATACACTAGCTGCTGTCCTGAAATGATCCCAGGTCATAAGCCCAAGAGGACCAAAAATGCCTGGGAGAGGGGGAGGTGGAGGGTCATGAAAGACCAAGTCAGGTTCTCTGCCAGGGCTGCAAGAGTGTTCAGGAGACCTCTCATGAGGGAAAGCCTAGCAAACTCACCTGCCAGTGACTGATCAACAACAACAAATTGGTCGAGACGATGCCCGTAGAGGGAAGCCCCCAAATGGGGACAGCAGAGCCGTGTACATCCCATGGGGCAGCCCCAATCCCCACCAGTGACAAAGTCAGTCAGTTCCAGGGGAGACTGTTGGGTCTGAATCAGGGCTGTGACTTCGCCAGAGCTACTACTAACTCTAGGCAAGGAGTGAGCCACAGGCCCAGACTCCAAGATCCTCTCCTCACCAGAACCAACTCTGCCAATTGGACCAGGCCCAGGCTACAGGCTACAGCCTCCAGGAAAGTGAGTGTACGAACCAGCACTGCAAATGGTGCTGATTCCATCCATGGTGCTGTGGATGGCATCAGGAACAGGGTTGGCAGTGCGAATGGCACTGGAACCTGAACTAGCACCTTGAACAGTGCCAAAAGGAGCCCTGGGACCATCCCTGGCGCCAAACACAGACACCACTCTCTCCTAAGCTCCCAGCCCTGAGCTAGGTCCACAACCAGAGCAAGGAAAGCCCCCATCCTCACCAGTCCCCTCTACAGGCCAATGGTCAGCACAAAGGTCCTCTCACATGTCATCCAACTGCTTGGGAGGAGAAATTACAACTACCTCAAGGGTCCTAGGAGAACCAGCTCTAGAGGCCTTCATGCTCCTGGCACCATGAACAAAGCCAGAAAGGGGCCTGGTCTTGCGGTCGGCATTGCCTTGCTCACAGGTAATGGCCTCTGTACCAGGAACTGAGGCAGTGCCAGGCCGCAACACCTAAGTGCCCACCAGTGTAGACCCAGTGTATTGCTTTGGCCAGACCACTGGGGGTGTCCGTTGCTCTGAAGGGCTGGACTGGGAGGAGTGCTCAGCCAGTCCCCCAGGAGGTGACTGACTGTCCACCAGACCCCTTCCCCAGGTCCTCCAATGTCTCGATATGGCAAGTGCATGGAGAGGCCGGGTCTTCCTTGGTATGTATAATACTGGGAAAGGGCTCAGGTGAAGAGCTCAGGGACCTTACCTTGGCATCCCTGGTGTGATGCCTGCCTCCAAAAGTCAGGGGTTTGGACTCCAATTCAACGTATGGATTTCCAAGGTGTGGAAGTCCATTGAGGAGCGGGTGTCGCACCTTTCTATGTCATGATAGGTACCAAGGTAGGTTCAACACGTTATGCTGGTCTACAACAGCGATACTGCCTTCACAGAAGCACCAATGCATAGGGGACCCACCATGTTGCTTCTTCTTCTGCTTGGAGGCCTTCTTTCCCTTGTATGCCTCAGAACTGGACATGGTGCCACGAGGAAATAAACAGGATAGAAAAAGGTTCAACAGAGCACTAATCAGTAAAATAAGAAAGATGGCACAAAAAGAGGTCAATGCTAAGGGATACAGCGACGAACTGAGGAAAGAGTTATGACACAGTTAAAGTAATGACTAACACTCCCACTGTGTGCTTCTGATGGCGAGAAAAACAAAAATGAGTAAGGTAGGGAGCTGGTATCGGTAACTGGCCAGCCCACGAATGCCATGTCATTATGTCTGCCTTGTGGGTGGCACCTGCATGGATGTCGGTCCCTTAAGCTGGGGGTAGAGACTTTGTTTCCATGGAGTCCTTGCGTCTCTGGTACAAACCTAGTGGGATTAAATGGTGAAGATTGATTTCTGGAATATCCCAGCATTCCCCATCAGACAGTGATGCTTGACAAAGAGGGAATTATGGCCATTTTAACATCATTTTTATTTTTTAGTGTCAAACATTGTTACAGTAATTACTTTTCCTCTGTGTTCTGTTTGGGGAAGTGTGTGTCCTACCACAGTATTTATTTATTTTACATAATTTCACTAGTAGAGTTCAGAGAGAGGAGTACATCTCTTGTCTATGAACATATCTTTACCATGAAAAAAATCTCATGTACAGTAGACTGACTGGAAAGACGGAGTTCCGAAATTCAATTAAAAAAATAATTTTAATGGAACTAATTGCATTATGATTTAAGAAATTCATAAAATAAAACCAGAAACAAATGTTTATTCTGTTACAGAACAATCATTAGAACTTTCTTATAATATTCAACAATAGTTTACATTTTCTAACTAACTTACATTTTGATTATAGTGGTGTGGTAGCACCACTATAGTTAGGGTTGAGTAGGGGCTTCTATGTTAAACCTCAAATTTTGCACTTTAATATCTTTGCAACTGTTCAACGGATTCATATGAAATTTTGCATGTGCAGTCTTTGGACATGGGGTCGGGGTGTGTGGTAGATCTCTTGACGTCCCAAGTTTAGTTCCAGTTAGATGTGAGGATTCCAAGATCCAGACAGCGAATGAAGTTAAACAATTGCTGTTTTGTTACTGTTTTGTCATTGCCTAGTGCCAAGACAATTTGGAATTTTGGTCTGAAATGTTCAGGGTAGAAGGGGCTTCGCCACAGATGTCCTGTTCACTGGTTTGGTGAAAAAATATTAATCTGTTACAGAGTTATTAAATTTTAAAACTTCGGTTCTGAGCATGCTCAGTACAGTCTTTTGGATAGCTGCTTGGAATGAAAAAAATAATTTGGTCCATACGAAAAAGGATCCTTTTTCGTGATGAAAAAATATTTTTTGTATGTTCACTATCTTTTTTCTATTAAAAAAAAAAATTCAAAACCCAGAAAAATGACATCCTGCATGCACACCAACACATGTACCTTGCTAATCGGAACCCCATTAGGTGGATTCTGCACTTAGTTTCTGGAAAAGTAACCCAGAAATGTATTAAACATTTAAAATACTTTTTTGTGAGCCAAGTTTCTTTTTTCATATGGGCACACGAATGAAGAATTGGTCCATATGTAAAAGGATTGCTTCGTACGACAAAAGAATTTGGACTTAGTTTTTTCTGATTTTTTTTTTGTATGAAGGCATTCTTTTTTCATATTAATGAAAAAAGCATACGAAAAAAGATGCCTTCATACAAAAAAAGAATGGGGAAAAAAGTCCTAATTCTTTTGTCATATGAAGCCATCCTTTTTTGTATGCTTATTTTGTTCATACGAAAAAGGATGCCCTCATATGAAAAAAGATTTTTGACTTACTTTTTTTCTCATTCTTTTTTCATATGAATGAATCTTTTTTGTATGCTTTTTCATTCATACAAAAAAAGAATGCCCTCATAGGAAAAAATAATTTGAAATTAGTTTTTCTTCCATTCTTTTTTCGTATGAAGGTATCCTTTTTCGTATGAGTTTTTCCTTTGATACAAAAAAGGATTCCTTAATACGAAAAAAGATTTTGGACTTAGTTCCCCCCCTCCCGCATTCAAACTTCAACAAGCAATAACTCCCTCAATATTTGGACTTAAGGGAAATCTATATAGCAGTGTCAGTGGCTCAGCAGGTGGCGCACTCGCCTCTGAGGCCAGGAGATCAGAAGGCTGTAGGTTCTAGCCCCACACAGGGCACTTGGGTTAATATCCCAGTACTGACACTGTAGTGCAGCATGAAGTGGGTGCTGCACTCCTGAGGTGCTGTCTTTCGGATGAGATGTTAAACCGAGGTCCTACCTGCCTTTTCTGGTGGTAGTTGAGGTGGATGTTAAAGATCCCATGGCACTTCTTGGAAAGAGTAGGAACATTTCCCTGGTGCCCTGGCCAAATTTCCCCCCATTCACTAAAAATATACCACCAACAGCTTAATCTGGTTCAAGGTCAGTTGGCATTCATCTGTATCCCCCTTCCCCAGGTCGTGCCTGAAAATAGGCAGAATTTGTCTAGTGCACTTACCCGGTCAACAAAAAAACTAAAAACTAAAATAAATATATCAAATCAAAAGTCTTGATGAGTAGTACAAGAATAATACATAACCCCCCCCTTAAAAATCAAAATATGAAAATTATCTTAGGATGGCATTAGAACTTTACCAAGCCATAACTCCCTCAATATTTGGACTTAAGGGAAATCTATATAGCAGTGTCAGTGGCCCAGCAGGTAGCACACTCGCCTCTGAGGCCGGGAGATCAGAAGGCTGTGGGTTCTATTCCCACACCAGGCACTTGGGTTAATACCCCAATACTGACACTGTAGTGCAGCATTGGGGGGGGCTACACTCCTGAGGTGCCATCTTTCGGATGAGACGTTAAACCGGGGTCCCATCTGCCTGTTCTGGTGGTAGTTCAGGTTGATGTTAAAGATCCCATGGCACTTCTTGAAAAGAGTATGGGAATTTTTTATTTGAGAAGAACAATGAAAAGCAAACACAAAATCAGGTACAAGGTTCATAATTAATACACATTTCAAAAAAAAAATATTTTAGAAAAAGAACTTTGCTTACAACTAATCGTTTCTGAAGAAAGGCTTTATGATAGAAATTCTTCTATCATAACAAAGGAATACTATTATCAATTTATGAAACTAATTGTCTATTAATTACTCAGGAACCACTGAAATTTTTTTCATAAAGCTGTTGATTTTACAGCATTTAGTTCCATTTCAGTCTGACACACATTCCTTAAATGTATTACCACTTGTGCCAGGACTTGTTGTGTACTATATTCCTTTTGTTGTAATACCAAGGCACATCTTGCTTGCCATAAATAAAACCTGCAAAATGAAAAAAATAACTGCAAGGTGCTAGGATGATATTTATGAAAATCTGCTGGGAATAAACTGAACGAAACTTCATTTGTTACATGGGATGTATTTGCATCTTCCCAAGCAGAAAATACACTGGACCAAAACTGTTGGACAAATGGAAAAGTTATAAAAAAAAATGTTCATGGGTTTCTAAAATCTCTGCACAGGTTATCCTAGGACACATTTGATCTTCTATCTGTTTATGTTTATGGGAGTTTCTGACCCCTAGCCTACCATGGCAAGACAGCCATGTAGTATCCCAAACCTTTAGGGCAAGTCTTTTGTCCGTAAATTGTTTAAAGATGTTTGTGCTATGTGTAAAAATACTGGGACTACTAAGGCATATAACAAAAGAACCCGCTTCCTTGTGGAAATCGTCTTATTTTTCCAAGACATAACTATAGAGTCTGCTTTCTGGATAGCCTGTAACCAATTTAGTATAGCATCCTCTGAACTTCCAAATTTTAGACCTAATAGAGGTGGATGGCTAGGTTTGCTGGCCAAGGCACCTAGCTTCACCTGAGCTCTTTCCTTTTAGCTTGCTTGAAAGGACAGAACTAAGAACCTTACCAGAGCAAGGGAAAGGATTAAAACTTTTGGCTAGACAGATTTACTGTGTGGTGGTGTTTTTATTTTGTACACACAGGGATTGTTACTGTTTGTTGCTAACATTTTATTGCTTTATTTTTCTCTGATTCACATTGCTGTTGCTGGGTATACCTTCTGCTGCATTATTACAAGGTGTGCCTACAGGTGTGTGCTAACAGATTACTGCTGTAATCTTCTGATTCAAATTGTCTTTTGCAAGGTATATCTTCTGTTACTGCTTTACTTTTCTCTGTAGGAAAGTGTTTCTTACAGGGTATATCTTCTGTAAAATTATTACAGGTGGTGCTTAAATTTTTGTGACTTTTTATCATTAGGCTAAGCAAAACTACTGTTTGCCCCTATTTTATTTATTTATTTTTTGCTGAAAAGGTTTTTTTTTTGTCTCAGAGGTGTTGCAGTCTCCTTCTCACATTGAAGACAGGGAGAGTGAGAAAACAGCCACAGCTTCCTTGAATCAAAGAGGATATTTTCTAGACTACACTGAACTGAATTATTACTTTTTGGACCTGTGTAAGTAACTAGTATTAATTCTGTTTTTGGGGTGGACTTTTCTTAAGTTTTAACTTTAATTTGCCAGGGAGGAACTGTAGCTGGGAGATATTTGCAGTCAGCTGTGACTAGACCTGTTACTTAGCCTTTGTGAAATAGGTGTCTGAAAGGAAGGAAGGCACTCCCCAGGGTGAAGGGTAAGAGTTGTAGGTGATTGTTTCTGGACAGCATAGGTTTACTAGGGCCAAGCAGTCCTTGTCTGCCGACAAATTCTATGTTTCTTAATATTTCTATTGGTTCTAGGGTTACTTTAATATTTACATAGGATGCAGGAAGATTCACCTTATGGACGGAAGTAATTGTGGGAACATATGCTTTACTTTTCTTATAATTTAATTTTGACCCTGAATTTTTTTCAAAATTTGAGATTTCTTTTAAAAAAACATTTTCTACCATATCTGTAGTTGTACAAATGCACAAATCGTCTGCATAAGCACAGATATTTGGCGCAAAACTATTATCTACTAACTGAATTCTGGGAATATCTGGATGATTTAGGATTTTTTCTTAAGAAGGGGCCAATTTGGAAAACATATAATGGGGCTTAATGGGCAGTCCTAGTGCACCCCTTTTAAACCTTTAAATGAGGCTCCTACCATGCCATTTATATAAGGAGTAATAAAAGGAGTCATATAATAGAGAAATCCATTGGACTAACTTAAGAGGTATTCCATATTCTTTTAACACCTGAAATAAATATCTGTGGTCAACCCTATCAAACGCCTTTTCCTGGTCTAAAACCAGAATCAAGCGCTGTGGGAAATTTGCCTCATTATATTACATTGCTTCACAAATTAAATTATGGAATATAAACCTCTTTTTAATTGCACAAGATTGCATATGGCAAATAACACTTTCTGTGGCTAATGATAGACGAGCCAACAGAATAGCTCCCAAGATCTTGTAATTGACATTTAACAAGCTTATAGGTCTCCAGTTTCTCAATTTGTGTTTGTCTCCACTATTTTAAAGTAAAATTACTAAGGCCTGGGATAATTCTTTAGGAAAATGACCCAAAGAAAACATTTCTGAAGAAACATCTGTTAAAACGGGAACTAAATATTTGTAAAAGTTTGTGTAAAATTCTGCAGTTAGACCATCAGCCCCTGGGGCTGAATTATTTTTTTCCAACAACTTTATTGCATTCCAGGTTTCTGCTGGAGTAATTGGAGCGGACATCGTAGAGGCCACTGTAGAGTCTAGGCTCGGGATGTCTACTCCATCAAAATAATTTGGGTCCCCTGTTGCTGAAGAGGGTGTCCCAAACATCTGAAAAACATGATTTTGTACAATTTCCTGTACATGCTTCTTATCAGAGTAACATATTTGTGAATACAGATCCATAACCTGTTCTATGGTGTTATTTTGCACGCTCTTCAGGCAGCTTTTATAAATGTCTAAAGAGGACTGTGAGCTCTGTGTCCCAAATTGTGCTTTTTTTAATGTTTCTGCTCTATCGTAGTGCATTTTAATCATGTCTATTTTTATTACATTTCCTGTGTAAAATATTTACCTAGTTCATGCACCCTTAAAATGATTTTGAATAATTTTTCTCTTAGTTTAAGATAGGTTGAATAATTTTTTTTTTAGAATTCTGAACTGCAGTGTGAATAAAGAAATGTTTATATTCCTGTTTGGTATCTACCCACCAATCTGTAACTGAGTCAAATGCTTCCAGTACTGAGTATCTAGCTAATAATAAAGAAAACATTTTCTCCATAAAAGGTAGGTTCAAGAGTTGGTTATTTAGCTTCCATCTGGATGAAAGTTTTGCTCCATTAGACACACTGTAGTCTATTTTGCAAGAAATTGAAACTGCCAAATGATCTGATGTCTCACATGGAATAGTAGAAGCTTGAAATGGGATCAGAGTTTTTGAGAAGAAAAGATAGTCTATTCTTGCATCCAAGGGGCCCTATGTAAAGGTTTTTGCCCTTTTTGTATGAAGTTCCTTATAACCACCTTTAAGGTCTGCTGTTTTCAAAATATAGTTTAGACAGTTAGTGTCTCCAAACAGCTTAGTAGTTCATCCCACATTATCTGCTAAGGACAAGGGACAGTTGAAATCTCCACCCAATACCATATGCCTCCTAGTATGTAAGAAGCATACCTCTCAACCTTTTATCACCCAAATGTGTGACAAGATGTGTGACAACTGGACAAAATGTGGGACAGATCATCAAACCTGACATTGCAAGCTCAGAATACTGTGGAAATAAGTGCACTAATATTTATAATGTTTGCTGATAACCTAGCATCTTATATTATTATACATTTCTGCTTTAAAGTCTCATTGGTCAATGTGGAATGTCACCTTCTCCATGTGGGACAGAGGGTTTCTGAGGGATAAAATGAGTGACGTACTGTAATGTGTGACAATTGAGAGGTATGGTAAGAAGGGCTGTATCAATTTAAACAGGACTGAACGTGATGCAATGGACTGGGGAGCATATACATTTAAAATATGAAATGATAATTCACCCAAACATCCATCTAATAATAGTGCTCTTTCTGGGCTAATATCCAATATTCTGCGTACGGAAAACCTATACCCCCCTCAATAAAATCCCTACCCCGTCACACCTTTCAGAACCTTGGGACCAAAAGGAAGGCCCTATATTCCAATTGTTTTTAGCCTGGTGTACTTCATATATTGTCTTTAACCTGGTATCCTGTAGGAGAATAATGTAATGAGAAAGATCTTTTAACATCTGGAGAGTAGACAAGCATTTCTTGTAATTTTGTATGCTACACGCATTCAATGTAAGAAAAGAAATCATTTGACTACCTCCCATGAGTGATTTTTAAGTAGCCAACAGAAAAAGAATACACCACATAGTCTCTTTCAGGGAACCTTTTTATGATATGTTTCTTTTTCCTTTGTCAATGCGTCTGACTCTGCTGTAGATGATGTGGAGGAAGAATCAGACTCACAAACCTCTTCCTCCGTGTCCCCCCACCGTCTTCATTTCACTAATGCCTGATATTTATTTCTAGTGACCACTGTTTAATTTTTTGGGGGTACGGTCTGCTTTTTCTTCCCTTTTTGTTTAGGATCCACTGGTGTAAAGGGATGTTGTTCCATCTGTAAGGGGGGACATTGTAACTACACTATCACTGCTGGGATTTGAGATAGTAGGGTCTGTATCACTACCCTGTACTTGTATTACTGTACTCGGGGAGACCACCTGTTATTACTGGAGTACTTGTTGTGGGTGTCAATGTAGGGGATGCAGGTGGGTCTGCTGTTTGAAGAATATTATCTCCCTCCTTTCTGCTAGATTCCTGCTCTCGACATCTTTCTGTTAACCATATAGGATCTTGTTGAGCCCTATCTAGTCTGTTTTTCTCCACCCATGGACATCCTTGGTACGAGTGCCCTTCTTCCTCACAAAGATTACATTTTAGAGGATTTGGACACCTTAGGCTAACATGTCCAACTCCAAACATAAGTTGCACCTAGGTTTATCACACACTGAACTGAGGTGCGTGTGAGATCCACAATTGTGGCAGGTTCAGGGCTGACCTGGGTTAAAACACAGGCCTCTGTCCCTACCAATGTAAAAGCTTCCTGGGAGATGCGTAATATCCTGGTCAGTTTGTTGCAATTGAACCTTAACCCTCTAATTCCCCATCCATACTAGGTCCTCGTCCAGTACTGGGGAGGGGGCTTCCAAAATGGTACAACGCTGCCTCAACCAATATTGGACATCTGAAATATTTACACTTTCACTTCTGAACAGTAGGGTTATTGTTTTTATAGTAGGTTTAGTTAGGGGTATAGGGAAAAAGGATTGCCATAACACTGTTTGAAACCTGTGGGTACCTATTCCAAAAACGTTCTAAAGATAAGTTGGTCTTAAAACTTACATCATATACTGGCTCTCCTCTCACATGAATAACAGCAAATAGTTTGCTAGGCTGTATTCCCATACCCTCTTTCAACATTTTGTGTAACAATGTTTTTCTGTCTGATGCTAAGTCTAGATTTCCAGTATATTTGAACTGCAAGCATTTCTGCACTGAGCTGACTCGCCCATGTTCTTAAACAAGTCTGCCATATGCAATTTTCTAGGAGCTTCAGTTCTATTGTGCTCCAGCTGTTCCGTTTCTTGTCCCGGGACAGAGCGGTGCTGCGCAGAGTCTGAAGAGCTGTTACCCGTATGCTGTGGTGGTTCCCTTGGTAACTCTTTGTTAAAAGCATTCACATTATTAATTTGTTTATGTCCCTCTTTATTTGATGTCATTTCTTTTTTTTTTTTTTTAATTTTTCTTCCACCCAAGCTGCCTACCACCCGGTACTTTCGGCTCGGTCACGGGCCACTGACTTCCCTGCCAAATCGGCCCGCTGGGCCCGTCCGATTTATGGCTTACCCCCATGGAGGGGCTGTGGTATTCCCCTGCATGCCGCAGTCTTCCGGATAGGTCAGAGGGGTGGGCCTGAGGGAGCTAATTGAAGCCGCGGCGGCTTCACTGAAGGCGCTGGTAGCTGCCTCAATTTTTCCGCTTGGGGGCGGGTCGCAATGCCACCTAGCGCCCGCCCGCCTCCTATACGCAAGTAGTGCCGGTAGCTGTGTGACTCCTGGCCTCCGCCAGGGTCATCGATGTCCGACACTTCCCCACTCCTCCCCGAGAAGGAGAGCAGTCCTGGGACGCCTATCCTTCTCCCTGGTTGCCTCTCCAGCAACCCTGGTCCGCTCTCAACCCGGGTCGCCGGCGTCGCATGCAGAAATCCAACCGCTGCGCCAATGGGCCGGCTGTATTTGATGTCATTTCAATAGAAGATACCTGGTTAGCCGAGTGGTCCAAAGATTGAATTTATTTCACTGAAATTGAGCCAGGAGAGACCCAAGTACCGTGATCTGGGCCCTGCTTCCATCCTGCTGCATGTAACGCTGCCTCCAGTGACCACTGTGTATCTGCAGCTTGCAAATCCTGAGGGTGACCTTTCCGTAACAGGATCTGCGTAAGAAGTGCTAGGCTGTGCAACATCTGGTGCCTGACAGGAACTTTCCGGTTGTGTAGGAGAAAATTGAGATGGTAATGTAAATTCAGTAGGGCAGGAATTTCCAATGGTGGAAACACTGTCCGGGTTTAAAATGTGTTCTTCATGCAACAGTTTTAGCAAATAGCTTTTGTTTGCTTTCAATGCATTTCTTAGTAAAGTTTCTTGCTCAATGGTTGGAGAATCTAAGTCCATGGATTTATCATCAGAGACATGCAAGTGTGAGTCAGCATTTTTTCCAAAATCCAGATGTCATAAAGGGTGAGGTACCCGAGTATTTCTGTGACTTATTTCATTTTCCTTTGATCTTGAGTTATGCTTAACTTCTTCAATTCCCGGTTCAAATGGACTTTTCCCCATTTCAGGTTGAGAACAACATGTCTTGCTACCAGCTTCTCCTCCACCATCAGGCCGGCTGTCCAGCATGTTGGAATGTTGGACAAGGGCTCCCCCTACAGGTGAGTAGGGGAATTTCCCCAGTGCCCTGGCCAAATTTCCCCCCATTCACTAAAAATATACAACCAGCAGCTTAAACTGGTTCAAGGTCAGTTGGCATTCATCTGTATCCCCCTCCCCGGGGTTGTGTCTGAAAATAGGCAGAATTTATCTAGTACACTTACCCGGTCAACAAAAAAGCTAAAAACTAAAATAAATATATCAAAACAAAGGTCTTAATAAGTAGTACAAGAATAATATATATAAAAAAAAAAAAACACACACAAATCAAAATATGAAAATTCTCATAGGATAGCACTGGAACTTTACCAAGCCATAACTCCCGGAATATTTGGACTTAAGTGACAATCTATATATCAAAAGGAAGGCCTCAATGACTGCTACAAAAATATCATATATTCCTCCCTAAACATTTAGGGGCGATATAAAAAAAACAAAAGATATAAAATGCAAATTCCCACAGGATAACACTGAAACTTTAACAAGTTACAACTCCCTCAGTATTTGGACTTAAGGGATAATGTATATATTTAAACAAAGATCTTACTTGGAGGGTTCCTGCAGTAGGTCTTCACAAATGAGACTCGCTGCAATTAGGACATGCAGCATAAATTGTAGCTAGCAATGATCAGCAGGGACCACCTCTGGCATCAGGTGACGGACGTCAGTGTGACTATAAATGGGGGGGGTGTCCCCCCACCCACCCTTCAGTTCTTTCTCGCCATCGACCTGAATCGTTGGATCTCGCAGTAGAATAGCTTCAGTCACCCACCATTTTTAGTGTATTTTATAGTTAGTCTAACGTTAATTTCTTCCTCAACAACAGTGGATGTCGTTTACGTCAGCCCAGAAAAAGTGCTCCAAGTCACATGCTTAGATCCGCATAAGGCAGCCATTCCGTGCATCTCTGCTTGGGGCCTAAACATAAGACCACAGAGTGCTCCATCTGCCAGGCCTTCAACCAGGCAATGCGCACATGTTGCCAGAGGACCCTCGATGCCCATTTATTGAAACAAAGACTGGCATCGATGGAAAAAGATCTCCAGGAGCTGAAGGAAAGATCGGCATCGCCGGACCCAGAAAAGAAGGAGAAGGAGAGACGCCGGGAGTGGAGCCACTCTCCCTAGAGGAAAATCAGCCAGACAGCTGACGTCATATCGGGTGGGGCCTCCACCCCCATGAGTACTCCACCTCCTGGGCCTTCGTCTGTTCCGGTTGACCAGACGCCCTCTCTCCCCCCCCCCACTGAGGTCAGTGGGCAGTCAGGGGTCTCCTCTTCAGAGGAAACAGTTGCAGTTCCTGCTCCGAGCTCAGCAGATAAGTTGCCCTCCGGCTCTGCCACCAGGTGCCCATCCCAGGCCGATTAGCCAGACTCTCGCCTCCTGGCAGCCTGGCCATGGTCTGTAAGCCAGTCACTGGCTCCTTCGACGCCCACCAGACCATCACGTCTAAGTTGGCCGCTGACCGTGTGGTGACTTCTCTCCCATCGGACTCCCTTGTGGACTCCGACACTGGGCAGAGCAAGCTCGCAGGATCTCCTCACCCCACCAGGGTTCTCCCTCTAGGGATTCGCTGTCCTTTTTTGACCTTTTTGGGCCTGATCACCAGGATCCTCTCCCGTCGGATACCCACCTCACAGACCCATCGACAGGGGCTTTCCCCCTCGCCGGCCTCTGTTCCGCCGATGGATCCTCACCCAATGCCCAGATCCCTCGCCGGACATTCTTGGGAGCGGTATGGATCTGAATCCACCTGGGCCTTCGGGAGTTCCCCTTCCTGAATCCGCTGACAGACCCATTTCCCAGTGGTCTCTTGGCGCTGCCTCCTGCTGGACCTTACGTTCCTTCCCAGTCGGGTCAGACAGGGTACTATCCCGGCTACACGCTGCAGTTTTGCAGTACCCGACGCCGGCCTGTTCTCCTCTGATGCCGGGTCAAGCCCTTCAATATCAAGGATACCAGTACCCTTACTGGTACCAACCTCCTAGTGACCCTTCATACTCCATGGGGTATCCAGGATATCCCCCACTCCCTCCTCCTCTACTCCCACAGCCGGAACAAGATCCCATCCTAGCCTGGTGGAAGGACACTAAGTCACAGCTGTTACAGGAGTTGGGTCAACTTCAGCTGGTGGTCAGGGCCACCCCACCTCACAGAGTGCCACCCGGTAGCCCTGCACCTTCCAGCAGAGCTTCGGACAGAGGCTTGGGTGCTCTGCCCTCCGGCATTACAGAACACAGGCTTCCAGAGTCAGTTCCAGATGCTTCTTTACCTAGTAGGCCGGAATAATAGGACTCAGATGTGGGGGACCAATCAGAGCCTCGCTCACCCGTTGAGCCCCAGCCTTAAGAGTCCCCGAAATTCCCTCCAGAGGACACGTCCTTTGCTGAGCTCCTCTGGTCCATTTAAAAATCCTGCGGTTGGGCTTCCCAAGAATTGGACCCCAAATGCAGAAGACTGGCAGAACATTTGGACTTGGTCAATGTGGACGCCCTCCCCATTCCCCCTCGGATGGGGCCACATGAAGATCTCACTTCCACAATCTGGCAGCAACTATCGTCCATGCCTGCTATGTCAAAAAAGGCTGACAGGACCTACCACTCCCCAGAAGGGGTTTCCCACCTTACTGCCCAACCCAAGGCTGATTCTACTGTGATCACTGCAGCTCATGATAGGTCAGCATAACCTAAACATCTCAGTGCCTCTCCTCCAGACAAGAAGTCGAAGCAAATGGACCAATATGGCCACAAGATTTATACCTCCTCTACTTGCGCCTTTTGTTCCTTGAATTATGTGGCCCATATGGTGGCTTTCCAGAAATCGGCTCTGTCTGATCTGGAAAAGGACATTCAGGAGATACCTGACAAACAGCTCAGGAACAAACTCCTGTACAAGATAAGGCTGAACAAACTGTCCTGCCGCTATGCCCTTCGTGCAACCTATGACTCGGCCGACTCGGTAGCACACGGTGCGACAATGGGCATCTGTCTCAGGCACCTTGCTTGGCTTCATCTAGCAGGGTTGGCATAGGATGTTCAGAGCACACTTCTGGATGCTCCCTTCAGGGATCCAGTTCTGTTTGGCAGCGAAGGACATAATCACAGAGTTACAAGAGAGTGGCAAATCTCTGAAAGATGTCCGTTCCTTGTACCGACCGCTCAGATCAGAAACTCCAGCAGCCTTTTCACCGACAACGGAAATGGAACAAACAGAACCAGGGCAGACACCAGACCAAGTGTTGTTCCTCGGGCTCTGGTGCTCAAACCCCCCAGGCCAACTTCCCCAAAACCACCACTGGGGAAAAAGCACCCCTCCTCTCTCTGTCCTGACTCTCAACCCCCCCCCCCCGCTACCTCTCGTCCCTGTGGAGGAACCGGTGGGGGGAAGATTTGGCCTCCACCTGGAAGGGTGAAAGGCCATAACCACAGATGCATGGGTTCTACAATTCATAGCAAGAGGTCACTCGATAAGAGGTCCTGGAGAGACCACTCACCAATCCTCCAGGCAGGTCTCATTATCTGTCAGGCCAACAATCTCTGGTCCTACAGGAAATTCGAGCTCTACTGTAAAAATCAGCCACAGAACGGGTTCCACCAGAACAGACAGGAAGGGGATTTTACTCTCACTTCTTCCTGGTTCCCAAAAAGATGGGAGACCTCAGGCCTATCTTAGCATGCTCAACTTCTTTGTGGAGTACAAGAGGTTGATCCTCCAGGGACAGTTACCCCTGCTCCAACCAAACACTTGGCTGTGTTCCCTGGATATGCAGGATGCCTACCTACATATCCTCATTCTTCCAGCCCACCGCCACTTTCTGAGATTCTCCTTCCTGGAGGAGCATTTCCAGTTCAGAGCCCAAACATTCTGCCTTTCTTCAGCACCTCAGCTTTTCACCAAGTGCCTAGCAGTAGTAACAGCATTCCTACGCCGCAGGGGCATTTATGTGTTCCCGTACCTGGACAATTGACTATTTTCAGCCCCCTTCCCGTACAGTCTGAAGGAATCCCTTTTCTTCACTCTGGACCTTTTCTTCAGTCTAGGCATCTCAGTCAACTACCCCAAGTCCCAGCTCTTACCCTGCCAGCACCTCCAATTCATTGGAGTGGTGCTAGACATAGTCCAGAGGAAAGCCTTCCTTCCAACCGACAGAGCAGACACTAATTTCACAAGCTGCGCTGGGGGCTTCTTCTTGTTGCACCACAGCGCGTTCGGTCCTGCGACTGTTGGGTCTGATGGTGGCTGCCATACCCACAGTCCCTCTGGCCAGATTGCACATTAGGGTGACCCAGTGGTCTCTATGAGTCCAATGGGATCAGCGCCTGGATGACATGGACCAGAAGGTCCTAGTCTCCAACAGCCTACAGAGGGATCTCCTTTGGTGGCAAGGCATATCCAACCTTTCGATGGGTGTCCATTTCCACTCTCCATCTCTCTCCACAATTCTCACATCCGATGCCTCAAACCTGGGATGGGGAGTGCATTTGGGAGACTATCTGACACAGGGCACTTGGTCATCCATGGAGGAGATCCTTCATATCAATATTCTGGAGACAAGAGCAGTGCTCAATGCTCTTCAGGCCTTTCAGTCCCTCTTGGTTCCGGGAACTCTACTCATCAAGACAAATAACATGGCCACTGTCTGGTACATCAACAAACAGGGAGGCACCTGGTCTTACCCCCTTTGCAGGGAGGTGATGCGGGTGTGGTACTGGTCTGTTCAGCATGGCCTATCCTTGACAGCAGGCCATGTGCCAGGTGTTCACAACATTCTGGCAGACGGTCTCAGCTGATCAGTTGCCAGGGCTCATGAGTGGGAACTAAAGCAGGCAATAGTAGAAGATCTGTTTCTTCAGTGGGGTCGGTAAGACACAGACCTCTTCGCCTCCCCATTCAATGCAAAACTACCCAACTTTTGCTTGCTTGTTCCCGAGCGTGGTGCTTTTTGGCAAGGCACACTGTCACTCTCCTGGACAGGGAGATTTCTATATGCTTTCCCTCCCTTTCCTATCCTTCAGAAGGTTCTGCTGAAGCTTCAAGCAGAGGGGGCGCACATGATTCTCACTGCCCCCCGTGGCCTCTGCAGATTTGGTTCCCTCTACTACAGCAGTTAGCACTGGAACTCCCAGTACCTCTTCCTATCTCTCATGATCTTCTGTCCCAGGAGCAGTACACCCGAGCCTCAAATTGCTCCACCTTCATGAATGGCACCTGTGGACTTAGTGGTTTCTCGCTATGGCGTCTCTTCTAGAGTTGCTCAGGTTTTAGCGGAGGCCAGAAAACCCTCCACTAGATCCACGTATGCCATGAAGTGGAAGAGATTTTCCATTTGGGCAACAGCTAAAGGCCTAGACCCTTTGTCTTGCTCAGCTCCCCAGGTTTTAGAGTACTTCTTGCACTTGTCAGAGTTGGGCCTCAGTTATTCCTCCCTGAAGGTCTCTGCCTACCACCTTCCGGTGGAGGGCAAAACCCTAGCTCAGATGGAGGTTTCCAAAACCTTTCTGAAGGGGATTCTTCATCTCAAACCTCCGGTCCAGAATCCTGTTGCCCCGGGATATTAATTTTATTTTGGAAAAGCTTACTTTGCCCCCTTTAGAGCTGGTAGCAAGTAGTGATATGTGTTTTTTAGCGTGGAAAACACTTTTTAGTTGCTACCACTTCAGCTCAAAGAGTTTCACACCTTAAGGCTCTAGTTTGTAGAGAGTCTTACTTGATTTTCCACAGATACTGGGTGGCTCTGCGGACCAGTCTATCCTTTCTTCCGAAGGTGGTTTTGCAACTCACTCTAAACCAGAATATTGAACTGACGGTATTCTACCCTGAACACTCCAACAGGGGGAGTAGCTCCTGCACACTCCTGATGTGCAAAGGATTCTGAGATATTATGTCTCAAGGACTAAGGAGGTTCGCAAGTTGAACCAAGTTTTTGTGGCTTTTGCTCCTCAGTGCCAGGGCAAGACTATTTCTAAACAGACTCTGTCTAGGTGGCTGGCAAATTGTATTCATTACATTTACCAGAAGTATGAAAAGCCCCTTCCGGAGACGGTTAAGGGCCACTCAACTAGGGGAGCGGCCACTTCCACTGCCTTTTTCAGGACTTTGTACACTGCGGACATATGTGCAGCGGCCACTTGGTCTTCTGTCTACACCTTCACTAAACATTACAGTCTGGACATTACTTCTAGGCGCAGGGCTGGCTTCAGTCTAGCAGTCCTGCAAGGCCTTCTGTCATGAGTGACCTGTAGTTGGCAGACATTTTCCTCCTCCCGGATCCTGGTCTCTAACTCATCCTTTTTAGCCGACTGCATGGTATTCAGTCCTACTTGTGACGACCTACTGCAGGAACCCTCTCGAAGTAAGATATAGCAGCTACATAAGAACTTACTGTAACAGTAGATCTTCGAGAGAGGTTCCTGCAGTAGGTCTACATTCCCCACCCACCTTTCCCCAGCTCCTGTGTTTTTCCTCTCTATTCCCTTCCCAGGACTTTGTTTCATCCAGGGCACAGGGTCCCAGGAGTTTCCACTCCTTTTTTCTGCTTTCTCTTTAGAGTTCTCTGGCAGAAGAACTGGAGGGCGGGTGGGGGGACTGCCCCCTATTTATAGTCATGCTGACGTCCATCACCTGACGCCGGGGGCTGGCCCCGCTGATGACTGCTAGCTACAATTTTGCCATGCAGTCCTGATGCCAGGGGGTGCAGTCCTATTTGTGAAGTCCTACTGCAGGAACCTCCCTCGAAGAACTACTATTATGGTAAGTTCGTACGGAACTGCTATGTCCTAATGAGTATTATAAGAATAACATGTATTCCCCCTAAACATTTACAGGCAATGGAAAAAAATGGAAATTCCCACTGGAACATTGGAACTTCAACAAGTCATAACTCCCTCAATATTTGGACTTAAGGGACAATCTATATATCAATACAAAGGTCTTAATAAATACTGCAAGAATAACACCTGTCCCCCCTAAACATTTAGGGGCAATATAAAATTAAATAAATAAATAAATGCAAATTCCCATAGGATAACACTTGAACTTCAACAAGCATTAACTCCTTCAACATTCAGACTTTGGAGACAATCTATATATCAAACCAAAGGTCTTAATGGGTACTACAAAAATAACATACTGTATATTCTCCCCTAAACATTTAAGGGCAATATCAATCAATCAATCAAAATCTTTATTTATTCAGGTGATCACCATTGACCAAGCTCATTTGCAAGATGGACCTGACACATAGGTATACAAATGATAACAGTACAATCCAAACAATGAACAATATGTGCAAATACAAATGATACAAGGAACACAGTGGTACAGTACAAGGAATAAATAAGGCATTAGTGAGTGAATGTATACAGGAAAGTCTGACTAAAGGATACCTCTAGTACAGGGAAGTTACAGCCTTTCCGTGAACTGGGGGGTGACATATAGTATTGGTGTTTCAGGGAGTCAAGCATGACCACTGGAGGGCCAGGCGGGCAGGAGATACAGGGGAGGATAGGGTGGAAAGCGGCAACAAGGTCGTGGCTAGGGGTTTTGACATAAAAGGACAAGTGTAGGTGAAGTAGCTCAGGGCAGGAGAACTCTGGGAGGCATAACATAGTGGGTGGGCATATAAATCCCAGCCAGCCAATGTGAAGGTTTTTAAGGGCGGTGAAAGCAATATAAAATAACATATAAAAAATATAAAAAAGTATTTAAAAATGTAAATTCCCATGGATAACATTGGAACTTTAACAAGCCATACAACGAAGGAAAGAAATTGCTGTTTTGACAGAAATGGAAGCGTAGGGCCTAGAGGGCACTCCGCTTCCACAACAACATAGATAGATGTATGCAGGTAAATGAAGATATGATTACTACCCTCAAAAGTAACAAAATTCATTGCAAAAACTTTGTTAATGCACTAGTTGTTGGTTAAAGTGACAAAGTAGGGAAGTAACGTGCTAGGTTCCCACCTAACACCCTCCCACCCTGCAGGCAACAGCAGGAAAAATCATTATGGTTTGACCTCTCCTACGTCTTTGCAAATCAGGTGTGAAGTGTGCCTTGGGGATGTCAAACCTAATGCTCACCCCATTCTCATATACCGTACAGATCTCAGCTTATTTGGGAATGGGATAAGCGTTACTCATGCCTGATTTACAAACATGTAGGAGAGGTCAAACCATAATGGTTTTTCCTGTTGCTACCTGCAGGGCGATGGTGGAATGTTAGGGTTGGGAACCCTAACACCACATTTCCCTACTTTTGTCACATTAACTTTAACTAGTGCATTAACAAAGCTTTTGAAATGAATATATTGATTTAGAAAATGGGTTCTAAAAATCCCCAACCTGATTGGCTACAACATCTTCTGAGCCGTGTCCTTATCAGAAGATACTGTAACCAACTGGGACTACCCTCAACCCCCAGGGCACATAACACCACCAAATCATTGAGCTGTGCCAGTCGGAAACAAAACCACCAACTGGCATAGCTTAGTAAAGCGCTAGCATAGAACTGTGGTCTCGTCATGCAGGCACACATTTCAATCATCAGTAAAACGGACTGAAAACAACCACTGAACCTGTTAAACTCACACAGCCTCTTTAGAGTAAGCGCTTCGAGGTAGCATACTGTGATTTTATTTCACTCACTTTCACTAACATTTTGCTCGGCTCCTCTCATTTGGATTTCTCTTTCCACCTTCCTCCTCAAATCTCTGGACCCCATCTTATCATGCCACCCTCCTGTTTTCTGTGTCCTAAATTTCAGGCTCAAAAATAAACACTTAACTCTGCCTTCTAGTAACTAATCTTCCTCACTGTTGCAAGGCTTTCTCTGCAAAAGTGTTAGAAGATAATAATCAGAACTCTTGCTATGATTTAGCAGGTGATATTGTTGGGAAGTGAGTAGGCTGGGGCTAGAAAGAACTCTGCTGAGGGCAGTATATTGCAGGCTGGGGTGGGTGGACACTGCAGTTGGTGCCATAGCAGCCCCTTGTGAAGAGCCAGGGAAGTAGCTCACTTGTGAGGGTAAGTGATCAGTCATCACTGCACACAGACAAACCTACAGTAGCAGGCTGCGTGTGGAGCTAATGGGATGTGAGCCCACCAAAATGCACATGCCCCATGCACAGTAGTAAAGGATTAGATGGGAAAAAAATCCCTGACTGCCATCTAAGTGACAGCTGGCACACCCAGGTCCTGCTCCACTAATGTACCTGGGGCCACTTTCAAAGGGCCTGACATAGCCCAGAGATGAAGTCCCAATGTGCAACTCATCAGTGTGGAGATGAAATTGCTGCACTGGTAGAAATGTTATTTTCAACATTTTCTGTGCACATGTGACAACTGCATGGGGGATGTAGCTGCAGAGGAATACAATACCTGGTAATATCAGCTGTAGCAGTCTGGTGAAGCTGCACATGGAATTTGTGTACAAGCAGCTGTACACATTGCCTAAATGGTTGTGAAACTGTTCCCCATATAAAAACTGTGTACATGTGGAGCCACTCTTGCCCACCAATTCTGCAGCCTGTGCGTGTTTAATTAATCTTATTAAAATTTGGCCCCTAGGCCGGGCCCGGTGGCACAGAGGGTTGAGGCGATGGACGCCACACCTCGAACCACACCGGCGACCTAGGTTCGGGAATGGACTCTGGCACCGGCAGGGGAAGGGGTAGGATTGAGCATCCATAGGACTGCTCTCCTCCCCTGGGGTGGGTTGGGGACATGTGGTCGCTCTTCAGTGGCCCCCGGTGGAGACTGGGAGCACAGCAGAGGGATCACATTAAGGGGAACACCACAGAAAAATGGAAACACTGCATGGAGACTGGCCGGATGATGGCTGCCGGCTCCAGACACCTCTGAAGACTCCCAGGAAGCCACGGAAAGCCTTGGCAGCGCCTGGGACCAAGGAGAAATAGTGCCAGTCTTCTCCTCGCCGGTGCCTTCCCCCTTGGAAGAGGGTTACGCCGGGCTATCCCGAGGATGGCTGCAGATCTGAGGTAAGGTGGCTTGGGGGAGATAGTAGGAGGATGTCTGAGGGTCACGGCAGCCCGAAGGAGAGGCAGCACCAGAGCACGATGGGGGTATAAATAGAATACACACACACACAAAAAAAAAAATAATCCGGCCCCTGTTCTTTAAGATCAGCTTGCTCAACCCTAACATTACTTCCTGTGTCAAGTTTCTACGATACAGCTGCTGCCTGTATTTAAAACATGGCTGATTTAGATATCAGTACAGGTATCTTAGAACTGCTAACTAGTGGTGCTCGGGTAGTACTTTTGTGGATCTGACTACCTTCCACTGGGCAGTGCTGTTATCCACCTCTGAATCTGAATAGTCAGATTTCAGATCCACAGTTGTATAGTTGTGGGTTTAAAGTCAGAGCCAGGTATCAGAGATCAGATCCACTGGATCCAAATTCAGGTAGCTGGATCCAATGGTTGGATACCTGGATCTGATGGTTAGATCCATGGGATCTTGGTCAGACCTGCAGATACTTACTGTGAATCTTAGGAGGTTGGACCTTTGTTCAGATGTCAATGAAATCCATAACCATCCAAAAGCCAGCTGAAATGATGCTATCTGAGCTGGCGGTATTCTATCCAAGCAGCATTACTGATGAAACCTACTGGTAAGCGCAACCTTCATTTGAACAAGCTTTTCTCTTTTTTTTTTTCCCTTTATTTATCCTCCCAGACATCTGGGTGGCTGTTCAGCTCTGTCTCCACTCCTGCACACCGGCTCCCGGGACTTACCTTGATCTGGTTACCCCCCTGTGGCAAAGTCAGTGAAGTGAGGGCTGCCCACCCCCCCAAAAAAAATATTCATCCAGATGGGTCAAGGCGTCCCAGTTGATGGTGCAGGTCGACAGGCAAGTGGGCATCTTGCCTTACTCTTATTCATCCTGCAACCATCCTCCTATTACCTTCGCTTTGCTGAATCATACACTTTTTCCATTCTGAGGCAAAAACCTCTGCTGGTCAGTCTACATTGTCTTTCAGGCTTCCCCTTCTTTGGGCCCCCAAACCGCACTACTTCCTCTCTATTCTCCTTGACAGTTGTACTTCAAGCCCACACTTCTCATGTTTGCTCCTGCACATGATCTCTGCCCTCACCTCATCTTACCAGTAGTATTTATTTTAACTATTTTCATTGTTCCTTCTGCCTGTATTGTAAACTGCTGCTACTCACTGTATATGAATATTTGGTTTGCAGTCAAATTGCCTTTATTTTTAATTGGTGCACTCTTCCTGCGTGTATTATAAACTGCTGCTACTCTTTAGAAATTCATTTCTGTCTGCTATTAAATGCTGTACGCATTCCCCTATGTTCCCATCCCCCAGAATGCCTCTAGAAATTAGCTGTTTACTCAGTAGACCTTTCCAGGTAAAACAAAGAATACATAATTCAGTAATTCTCAATACCCACAAGAAAAGAAAATTGTTTCTGTTTTGTTTGACTTTCATATGATGAGATGACATTTTATCTACAATTCGTAAGTTGTTCTGCGTGTCACATACTGTATGTGCATAAGAGCATATTGGCAGTGTCAGAGGCTCAAGCGGGCAGCATGCTCACCTCTGGGACCGGAAGATCAGATGGTTGTGGGTTCTAGCCCCACACCAGGTACCTGGTTAATATCCATAACTGACACTGTAGTGCAGTACAAGGGGAGTGCTGCATTGGTGAAGTGCCATCCTTGGAACGAGACATTAAACCAAGGTTCTCCTGCCCATTTCTGGTTACTGTCCAGATGGAAGGGAAAAATCCCATTGCACTTATCGATGAAGAGTAGTAGAGTTCCCCCATGTTATGGCCAACATTGCACCCCGTCAATCAATCAAAAAAAAAAAAATGTAACCCACCCCCAGGATACACATGGAAACAGGCTATCAGATGTTCGTATGCCTTTCCTGGTCAAAAACTGTAAATAAATAATAAAAAAAATGAAATAGCATTGTAAAACTGAACACTGAAATCTTTTAACAGCAGAGAAATGTCTCCACATTCCTGGAACTGTGACAACGGATGATGTCTTACCCCCACTTGTGTTAGCAGTCTTGCTCTTCAGCTGTTGCAGAAGGGGATTTACTGGTTTCCCAGCTTTCAGCTTGCTCTTGCTGGATCTTCGACGCCGACCTGATGGTGGAGCTGCATGAAGAGATCCCACACTTGGTGGAAGGGGTTTTCCCAAACGTTTGTATAAGGCTTCAATCTCACTCTTCTGCTGAGCCTGCAATTCTGAGATTTCCTTCATATGCCTAACAGTAAAAAAAAGTAACAGTACTCTCTTACAGCAGTGCAACTTGACTGAACAGGATTTGGCATTTTATTTATTTTAAAATTCAGACTTTTTACAGTTCAGGATAAATGGTGATGTGAAGTACCACACACATTACAATGACAGAATATCATCTGGATCTGAATGTCATATGTGTCTGCACAATTGACTTTTTCATCCTTGTATGTGAAGGGGGAAGGGTGTGTGAGGACATGATGTACTTATGTCACTGTCTCATAAGATGACAGCCTGGTCTAGTCCCAAAGACCAGATCAGGTTCTGACTACACATTCTGATATCTGTGACAACTGTGCTGTAAAGAGATGTCTTTGTGAAGCATCTACTTTCACTTGCTGCGTCACAGTGATGCATTAAGGAGTTTACTAAGTTCCAGGATGAAGAATCAAGCAAAGCCTCTGAATCAGCTAGTGGCTTGTGGGATTTGTTGTCCCTCTCTGCCACTCTATGTGCAGGTATGAGATGTTTCCAAGTACAGTAGGTGTGGCCGTGTGGGGAACACATCCAATATCGTCTGCACCATGAACTTAGGGAAACAGCAACTCAGAATCCTACAAATAGAAGAGGTATGATGCACCTAGATCTTAAAGCTAACAAAATCTCAGACTATACATCATGCATAGAAAGTTTAACACCTACCACGTGGCAATCTGCAAAAACATGCTTATCCCTAGTGAAGTATGGTTTAGAGAGATTTCTTCACCACTAAGGCATATGTCTGAGGCTGCTATTATATTAAAGTCTCCTGTATATGCACAGTAGATCTGCTAGTCTGTAAATAACATATTTCGTATTAAAATTTTTTGAGAACATTCCCTTGGTTTTGATTCAGACAAACTAAACATTCCAAAAGGGAAAAATAGAACCTGTCTTGCTGGTATGTCTACCAAACCTCTATGCAGTGCTGCAGACCTGGCCCCCATGGGACAGGACTAGTAAATATCCAAGATACTGCTATATTAACACCTGTAACAACCACCAAACTGGGAACTTGCTCCCTCTTAATGAGTAAACACCACACCTTGGGATTATGGTGCAAAACTGCAAAATTTACAATAAACGTTGCAATTTTGCACCAACATTTCAAGGAGTGGTGTCCACTCATTATGAGTGGTGAATGTCCAGTTTTGTTGCTGTTACACTGTAGAAGTCTATCATGAGCACCACTGGCCGGTGCAACTTTTCTTTTGTTGTTTAACACCTGTCCCAAATGACTAGGAAAGAGGCTTGGGGATACACTAGATGGGAAGCTGAAGTGTCTCCAGCAATGTGTGGCTGCAGTTGGCAAGGTTAACTGCATAATGGGCTGCGTTATAAAAAGAGCCATGAATAATTGATAGGATGTTGACTGCACAGGTCACTAGTGAGGCTTAATTCAGAAACTTCTTGCAATTTTGGTCACCACAGCACGATACAGGACACACAGAGAGGGCACAGCATAGGCATATAAACAGTAATAGTGGGGCTGAGCTATAACAAGAGTTTGGACAATTTAAGTGCATTGACACTGGAGAAGGGAAAGGAGGAGATGATGGCAGTGCTGAACATTTATCTCATGGTCAGGGCATTGTAAGGCACAAGTAAAGCAAACTGCCTTCAGCCCCTAACCGTGAGGTAAACCTAGTACAACCAACATCCCTGAAGTGCCTTATTGCTTATATAAAATGGGTCCATAGGCAACTTTTAGAAAACAAACACTCCGAAAGTTTTAAAAGTCAGAAAAATATAACAAGATGCTGTCAAATAATGCAAAACAGTCCCTCCACAGATGTGTTTCACCTGCCAGTCATCTGTCTTTCTACACATGCAATACATTGTGTGATTGTTTACCATGGAATAGAAGAATTCAAAGCTCTGCATTATTCCAGTAGTAAAATGCTCCCCTCCACCCACACACACACATGGAATGGTAAGATGGAATACATGAATTTAAAATTCTTCAAACTTCTACTGACACACACACACACCTCAAGTGGAGCCAGAACCTCAGTTTTATTTGTTGCAGGGTAAGGAGCAGGGAGTTCTCTGGAAAACTGGTAGGGATAGGAGGGGGAATTTTTCTGGTCAGCAAAGAAACACCAGAAATGAAAAAGTACAGTTACGTAAGAACTTACCATAACAGTAGATCTTCGAGAGAGGTTCCTGCAGTAGGTCATAACATGTAGGACTGCGCCATCTGGTGTCAGGACTGCACGGCAAACTTTTCCAGCAATGCCTGGTGGGGGACCACCCACCCGATGTCACGTGACGGACGTCAGCGTGGCCCTATATAGTGGGCGGTCCCCATGCCTGCCTTCCAGTTCTCTCACCGGAGATTCAAGTAGGATGAGACAGGAGAAAGCATGAAATCCTGCAGCCCAGTTCAGAACAGACAAAGAAATGCAAAAACTGGGGGAAGGAGGGAGGGAAAAGGTGATCTACTGCAGGAACCTCTCTCGAAGATCTACTGTTACAGTAAGTTCTTACGTAACTGTACTATCTTACTTCGAGAGGGTTCCTACAGTAGGTCATAACATGTAGGACTGAATCCCAAGTAGTCATTCAAAGAGAGACCGAGAGAATCACAGGAGGAGGAGTAACTGAAAAACAGATTAGGATCAGCCTAATACAGTAGGCCCTGCAGAACAGTGAGGCCAAACCTGTCCCTACGCTTAGAGGCAATGTCCAGACTGTAATGCTTTGTGAAGGTATGGAACGAACTCCAGGTTGCTGCTGCACAAATCTCCACTGCAGAAACATTTCTCAAAAAGGCTGGAGACGCAGCCATGCCTCTAGTAGAGTGACCTCTGATATGCCCCAGCAGAGGTTTGTTATACTTCTGATAACAGAAGCGAATGCAGTTGGCGAACCATTTGGATAGACACTGCATAGACATGGCTGATCCCAAGGACTTAGGGGCAAAGGAGGCAAAAAGCTGATCAGACTTTCTGGAATCCTTGGTTCGGTGGATGGAACACCTCAGAATACTACGAACGTCCAGTGTTTGAAGGACAGCCTCACCTTTGTTCGAATGAACAGGGTAGTAAACTGGAAGTTCGACCGTCTGATTTAGGGTGAACCCAGAAACCACCTTGGGAAGAAACTTAGGATTTGTCCGCAAGACCGCCCGGTCCTTGTGAAAAATCAAAAAAGGCTCCTTATGCATCAGAGCCTGAAGCTCGGAAATTCTACGAGAGGAAGTAATAGCAACCAAAACTAGCACCTTCCAAGAAATGTAGCACATATCACAGCTCATCATTGGTTCAAAAGGAGGAAGCGTAAGCTTCTCCAACACAAAATTCAAATCCCAAGGTGGGGTGGGGTTACGGATGGGGGGTTTAAGATGGAGAATCCCTTTCACAAAGGTTTTAGAGATCTCCAACTGTGTCATGGATTTTCCCTCCATGAACACATGATAAGCTGAAATGGATGACAGGTGGACCTTAAGGGATGAATAAGACAGACCAGAGTCAGACAGGTGCAACAGGTACTCCATAAGCTGAGGAGCTCAGCACGTAAAGGGGTCCCACCCTTTTGACGTTGCCCAAATGGAAAAGCGCTTCCATTTCACGGCATAGGTGGATCTGGTGGAGGGTGTCCTTGACTCAACCAGGATTAGAGCGACCTTGTGGGAAATCCCGACGTGAGCCCTGATTATGTCTGAAGCAGCCACGCATGAAGGTGCAAGGTCCTGAGACCCGGATGCACCAGACTGCCCTGATCCTGGGTCAACAGGTTGTGTCGGAGGGGAAGAGGAACTGGGGCTTCCTCTGAGAGCTGCTGCATGAGCAGAAACCAAATTTGCCTCAGCCAGAGGAGAGCTATCAGGATCATCCAGGGTTGCTCTGCCTGGAGCTTTAAAAGCACTCTCTGCAGAATGTGAAAGAGAGGGAAAGCGTACAAAAACCTCCCTGTCCAGCACAGTGACAATACATCGTGCCAGAAAGCACCAGGCTCTGGAATGAGTGAGCAGAAGCTGGGAAGCTTTGCGTTGAATGGGGAGGCGGACAGATCTATGTCCGGGTGATCCCTCCGAAAGAGTGTGTCTGCCATTTCCTGACTTAGTTCCCATTTGAGTGTGAAATGTCGGACCAAGCGTTACTATAGTTTGTGTCGGGGTCAGACGTGAGGGCCCTGACAGAAGGGGAGCTGACCAAATACCTGTCGGCACCCCCGATGTTAGGAAGGGCAAAGCTGGCAGAGGGGGTCCTGATGGCGCCAAAGGAGGGATCGGGTCAGGGATCCTGTGAATGGTCAACTTTGGCACAGGAGCCCTGGGCCTAGTGTCCCCAGGGGGGACTTGGGACATGGTAACTGGGGTGGGAGAGGACAGAATCACCTCCAGAGGTCCCGCTTCCTCCTCCGAACCTGTGACAACAGGGGTTGGAGGTTCCACCGGGGGAAGTGGAGAGGAAGTCTCCTGCCCAGGAGGAGCCTGAGGGGAGGGTTGGCCGATAGCCATCGGCATGCTCGACTAGACGTTGGGTGAGATGGCGTCAGCCCCCGACGGGTGAGCAATGTCCGGGCGATCGTCCAAGACAGAGACGACCGGCTTAGTGGATGAAAAAGGGACCAGGTGGAGGAGGGAAGAACCCTCAACCGGCTTATCGGTTGATGTCGTGCAAGTCCCCGACTGATACTGGGGACTTGACTTATTGACAGCTGGGTAACCCCTGGAGGAGCCAGGGGCTGACTTATCGGCAGAAACTGGGCATTCGCCAGAGGAGATGGCAGACAACTTACCAGTAGAGATTGGGAGAGAGGCAGCAGAAGGGCCTGGAGAGGTCCCGGGCGTGACCTGGAGTACCACAAGGGCAGGCAGCGGTAGAACAGCCTTACTGGTTAAGGGTTTACTTGAACTCGCTTGATCCCGATCCTCCAGGCGCTCCCACTCTCGATGTTTCTTCTTGTCTTTCTTTTTCTTCTTTGACTCAGAAGAAGGGTAAGATGCGGTGTCCCTCAACTTTTGCATCTCTTTTCAAGGAAGGCCATTCTGGGCTTCAAAAGATGGGCCTCCAGGGCCTGCTGTCTCCGTTTGTGTGTGGCCTGATTGAAAGGCTGACAGAGCAGGATGCGGTGTTGTGGTTTGGGCCCAGGCAAGAGAGACATTGATGGTGACTGTCCTTATGAGGGATCTGTGCACCGCACTTCTTCTTTGTCTTCACTATCAGTGGTGAAGACATAAAACAAACTAAACACGAGCAGAAATTGCGAGAAAATTAGGTGAAAACGTTTTCTGTGAGGAACTCTGTGCAGGTTGACGGCGGGAAAGGACTGGAAGGTGGGCGTGGGGACCGCCCACTATATAGGATCATGCTGATGTCCATCATGTGACGTTGGGTGGGTGGTCCATCGCCAGGCATTGCTGGAAAGTTTGCCATGCGGTCCTGACGCCAGAGGGCAAAGTCCTACATGTTGTGACCTACTGCAGGCACCCTCTTGAAGTAAGATCTCTGAATAGTATTTGATTTTTTAAATTTGTATATGTGTGTGTGTGTGTAAGGAGGGGCTCATGAGTGTATAAAGAACAGTTACATAAGAACTTTCTGTAGCCGTAGATCTTCGAGGAGATCTCAGTCATCGGGTCTCACCATAGGAACTGCACCATTGGTGAAGCAGGATCCACACAGACGATTTTCAGCAGTACTGGGAAGGGGTCCTCCGGGGTCCCAGCCTCCCAGTCCTCACTCCCTCCTCAGTTCTTTCCCCCAGAGACAAAGGGAGCATAGCTCTAGCCATGGGGGACCAAGGAGAGAGAGAGAGGGAGGTGCCCAGGCCAATAAGAAAGGCTAGATACACCAGACAGCCAATTCCAGTAAAGAGTCCCCCAAAAAGGGGATGGTGGGAGGGAAGACAGACCTGATGAGTCTGACTGAGATCCCCTCGAAGATCTACTGTTACGGTAAGTTCTTACGTAACTGTTCCATCTTCTTCGGGGGTATCTTGTCATCAGGTCTCATTGTAGGAATGAATCCCAAGCAGTTACAGGTGCAAACAAACAGTCTGGGAGGAAGGCCAACCTTAAGCTTAAGACAGGAGGTCCTGCAGCACAGCCCTGCCAAATCCTGCATGGGCTCTAGAGGCAAGGTCCAGACTGTAGTGTTTGGTAAAAGTGTGGATGGTACTCCAGGTGGCAGTTGCACAAATGTCAGTGGCTGAGACCCTTTGGAAACAAGCCAAAGAGGCAGCCATGCCTCTTGTGGAATGAGCTTTGACAGCTCCAGGCAATTCTTTGCCGTACTTGCAGTAGCAGAACCCAATGCAGTTAGCCAAGCATTTAGACAAACATTGTTTGGAAACTTGCACACCCTCTCTACCTGGAGCAAAAGAAACAAACTGCTTCGACTTCCTATTTTTCTTGGTTCGGAGCAGGTAGTATTTCAAAGTTCTGCGCACATCTAACGTATGGAGCAGTGCTTCCTCTGGATTGGCACACACTGTAAAATAAACAGGAAAGTGGATAGATTAGTTCAGTGTAAACTCAGACACCACCTTATAAAGGAAGCTTAGGATTTGTGTGCAGACACCCTGTCTTTGTGAAAAATCAAATAACGCTCTTTACACCAGAGCCTGAAGCTCTAAAATTCTTCGAGCAGAAGTAGTAACAACTGAAAATAATGCTTTCCAGGAAAGAAAGTGTAGCTCGCAAGGTGCAGCTGGCTCAAAGGGAGACAGGGTCAACTTCTCCAAAACGAAATTCAGATCCCAAGCTGGGACAGGGGACAGACTGGAAGTTTCAGATGCAAGATGCCCCTCTAAAAGGTACAGAGGACATCCAACTGAGCTATGGTGCGGTCACCCACAGGCTCATGAAAAGCCGAGATAGCCGAAAGGTGCACCTTAAGAGAGGAGTACTGGAGACCTGAGTCAGACAGAGAAATCAGGTAGTCCAGGATCTGGTTAACTAGACAGGTGAAAGAGTCCAGATTATTCTTAGCAGCACATATGGCAAACCGCTTCCACTTCATGGCATAAGTGGCTCAGGTGGAAGACTTTCAGGTGGCCACTACGACGTCCAATACTCTGTTGGAAACCCCAAATCTGGTGATGGCTACGTCCTCAGGAGCAAAGCGTGTAGATGGATTGACCTGAGGCTGGGATGGACCCCGGGTCCCCTGATCCTGGGTCAGCAGATTCCTGCGAGGGGGGGAGGGAGCGGAGGCTGCTCCACCAGCTGCTATAAAAGAGGAAACCATATCTGGCAGGGCCAGAATGGGGCTACCAGAATCATGGTGGCGCCTCCATCTGCAGCTTGATTAGCACCCTCTGAATAAGAGGAAATGGGGAGAGCCATAAAGAAACCTCCCGCTCCAGGAGATGGACAACGCGCCTCACCAGAAAACTCCAGACCCTTGATCTAGCGAGCAGAAACTGGGCAGTTTTGCATTGAGTGGGGATGTAAAAAACTCTGGACGATCCCATCTGATGAACAGGTCTTCTGCGATGGATGAGAGAAGTTCCCACTCCTGCATGCTGGACTAAGACTGGCTGAGGCTGTCTGCCAGTGTGTTTAGCACTCCTGGGAAGTGGACCGCCGAAAGAGTCAGGCTGTGGTCCAATACCCAATACCTCAATCTCATGGCCTCCCTGCACAGGGTGTAAGAATACATTCCTTCCTGCTTGTTGATGTAGTACACTACACTGAGGTTGTCTGATTGAATCAGCAACTTGCCCAGAAGAACGTGGTTCTGAAAGGCCTGAATGGCATACAGAACCAACCGCATCTCCAGGACACTGATATGCAGGGAGACTTCGATCTGGAACCAAGAACCCAGAGTCTGAAAGGGACCCAGGTGAGCCCCCTGGCCCAAACTGGAGGCATCTGTGTTGAGGATTTGATGTGGTGATGAAATCTGGAATGGAACTCCCTGCAGTAGATTCAAGGGATCCATCCACTACTAGAGCACTTTGCAGACTGGGGAAGAGATCAGTACTAACTGATCTAAATTGTCTGTGTGCTGGTCCCACTGTACCCGGAGAGTCCACTGGAGAGTGCCCATATGGAGCCTCGCCAGTGGAATGGTGGATATGGCTGAGGCCCATCAGACCCAGCAGTCTCAGGTACACCCTGGCCAGGATGTAAAGGCTCTGGGCCACCACCTGGGCCTGAGCAATAAGGCATTCCACCCTGGCTTGAGGCTGAAAAGCCTTCCCCTGTGCCGAATCTAGAAGTACCCCATGTAGTGCAGTCTTTGGGATGGAACCATGACTGACTTGGGCAGACTGACGTAATGCCCAGGGAGAGAAACAATTGGAGATTTCTCTCTAAGGTCTCCAGAAGCAATTCTCTGGATGGGCCTTTAGGAACCAATCGTCCAGGTAGGGGAAAATGTACATTCCCTCCCTCCCTCCTGAGGGCTGCAGCCACTGCTGCTAAGCACTTGGTAAAGACCCTTCGGTGCAGAGGACAAGCGAAAGAGCAGCACCTTGAACTGGTAATGCTCGCTCTGAAAAAGAAACCGGAGGAACCTCCTGTGAGGAGAAAACATCAAAATGTGCAGGTATTCATCCGGCATGTCCAGAGAATACAGCCAGTCGCCTTACTTGAGAAGGGGCATCAGACCTGGCAAAGTTACCATTCAAAACTTTTTGTACTGGATGTACAGATTGAGGTCCTTAAAGTCTAAGATGGGCCTCAGATCTCTGGTCTTTTTGGGTTCCAGGAAAAACCTGGAATAAAACCCCTTGTTCCTCTGGCACCTGGGCACTGACTCTATGGCCTGCTTGCGCAGAAGGGATTGCACGTCCTCCCAGAGAACAGCTAGGTGGGCCAGGGGGTAGCTGGAAGGCAGAGGGGGAGTTTCTGGGGGTTGCTCTGCGAGCTCCAGCATGCGACCCCTTTCTATGATTTGCAGAATCCAGGCATCTGCTGTGATGGCTCTCCATTGATTGAGATGGAGGGAGAACCGTCCACTGACCTCCGACCACCACCTCTTGGTCGGGGGACCGGAAAGGGGGGGTGGTCTGGCAAGGAGTCAAGTGGAGGCAGATCCACCTGTTGGGGCTGGTCCATCACTTCTGGGATGCTTGGCCGCAGCTCCAGCGGTGGAGGGAGTGGACAAGGCGGTGGAGGTTCTGTGCTTGCCTTGAGGCTGAGAGGCTTCTCCTGGCCTACTGGGTGCCTTACCAAAGGTAGTGTGCTGCCTGCTCTTTGGTTACATTTGGCCGAGTGAGTCAACAGATCTCAGAGCCCTGCCAGATGCCTGTAGGTCATTAATGATGTCCTGGACATCTGGACCAAAAAGCTTAGAGCAGTTAAAGGGGGTATTAAGGCATCTTCTGCTGAACATCAGCAGTGAATCCAGAGACCCTTGGCCAGGAGTGCCTATGTAGGCAAATGCCAGTGGCACCAGCCCTGGCAACAGTGTCCGAAATATCATAGATGGCCCGTAGGAGGTGCTTGCTAACGTCCTCAGCGGCCTGCAAACATCTGAGAATCTCCTTCTGAGAGGAGTTGTGCAGCAGTTTTGCCCTTCTTCGTTAGTATTTTGGTACTTTACCATAAAGGACAGGTAGTTGGCAATCCTCTACCCGAGGGTGGAGAAGGCAAAAATCCTCTTACCCTAAAGGTCAATCCTGCATGACTTCTTGTCAGGGGGAGGGAGCTAAGGTGTTTAAGCGTCTTAGACAGGTCATGAGCTGCCTTAATAACCACTGAGTCAGTTTCAGACTGGGTAGCATAATGAGGAAAACTCTGGGGGACATGATAAAGTTTATCTGCCCGATGGGGCATGGCTGGCACCATGTCAGGCCTGTGCCAGGCTGCTATAGTGGCATTCCTCAGAGCAGGTAAAATAGGAGGAATGATCTTGGGAAGAGACTCTGGGATCTCCAGGAAGTCCACTAAATCCTTCCTGGTGACATCCTCTTTCTCAGTGTGGAACTCCATAGCTGAGGACAGCTGCTTCATAATGTTGAAGCAGGTGGGGTCCTCTGAGGCGACCACGGCGTGTGCTTGACAGAGTCATTGCTGAAGGAAAAAGCAGTGAACCTGTCAGAAGAAAGGTGGTCCTCCTCCTCATCAGGAAGAATGAGATCAGGATGGCACTCCTCCTCAACGTCGACCTCTTCAAGGTCCAAGTTAGACGTGTGAGGGACCAAAGATAATCCACAGGGGACCACCCATGGCCATCTAGGTGGAGTTCACTACGAAGCTTTTGTTGACAGCGCCAGCAACAAGGGTCTAAAGGTGCCAAGCTGGTGAACAATCATTGAAATTAATTTAGTCAAAATCTCATTAAGGTCGACGACCAAAGACTGCGTGGATGGAGGGAGGGTCAATGGTGCAGGTAGTGATGACCTGTTGGAGGGGGCCTGAGGAGCTGAAAAACCTGTAACCTAAGGGCTTGGACTAAGATCAGGCCTCGCTGGGAGAGCTGTTGATGACATGTCAGTCGTCAACGAAGGAGGGTCTGACAACCCGGAGGTCAACGGCCAACCACCCTGGACATAAGGCAGAGGTACTGTCAGTATGGGTCTGGTGGGCACAGAGACCTGAACAGCAGCAGACCTATGTGTCAGTGCCGCTGAAGCTGATGAAGAACCCCTGGATGAAGGAGAAAAGGCCTCAAGAGTGAGACTGCCACCAGGGATAGTAGTCCCAATCTCAGTCCTTTTGTGACCCCCGAGGACTTGTCTCGGGACTTAGAGGCCTGGGAGCTCGCTCAATTCTGCCAGCGACTGGGACCCCAGAGGACCCCTACCTAGAACTGGCTAATTTTTCAGAGCCTTTTTGCGTTGCCTGAGGGTTGTTTGGTTAAACTTCTGGCAAAGCTCACAGAGACTTTGTGGTCAGGACCAAGACAGCAGACACAGTGAGAGTGTTTGTCTGTGGCGGCAGTGAGAGAAGTTGAAGGATTAACTCTTGACAAATAAAAGAAAGGAATCTCTTTTAAAAAATAAATTCTAAGGTAAATAAAAAGAAAAAGCCGTAGGCAAAATAGGCGCGAAACTGCAATGGAGCTTCCACGGAGACCTGTGCTAGCAAGTCAACGGCGGAAAAGAACTGAGGAGGGAGCAGGGCCGCTCACGCCTTTATAGGGTTGGAGACACCATCACATGATGTCAGCGTGGGTGGCCCCAGTTTTACTACTGAAAAACTTCCACGTGGATCCTGCTTAACTGACAGTGAAGTTCCTGAGGTGAGATCTGATAACTGAGATACCCCCAAAGAAGATCATTACATTTTTTACTTACTTTGTTAATTTTAATGAACTTTTATTTTTAGGGCCTAGTTGAAGGTTATTACATATACAGAATAGTACATGGGCTTGTGTGATTAACAATAATTCTATACACACCCGAGTTATTGGATGCCACATAAACCCCGAGAGCGAAGCTCAAGGGGTTTATTTAAGCAGCCAACACCGAGGATGTGTGTAAAATTCGAGTTTTACAAACAACCCCATGTTTTATTTTATATAATTGCTTGGTGTTGTTTTTTCGCCACAGCAAATATATAAAATAAAAAGACATCCCTGAATAGCCACGGTCCAATCAGGATTCAGCGAGGTTAGCGGTCAGCTGCAGCTGCTGAAAGAAACATTTGCCTTTTTTTTTTTTAAAGCATCCTAGTTTAAAAGGATTTTTAGCCCAGTAATTATTTTTTTTTTTTTAATGAACTTACCGCCTGAAGTGTCCGGTGGTAAGGAATGGCAGCCAGCACTGAGGAAGGGAACAGCAGCAGCTGGTGCTTGAGCAGAACAAGGGAAACCTGATGCGTGTTCACCGTTACAACCCACTGGATATAACGGTGAATTATAACTGGGTTTCCCTTAGGGAAAAAACTATACCCAGTTATTATATATGAGTAAAGATGGCAGCCATGTTTGTTATGGAAATTAGGAAGTGGCTTATGAATTCTACGAGTTGTCCTGGTTGGCAGAGACTTGTTTTTAGCCGTTGGTAGTGGTCTATTAAGGCCATGGCTAGAACCAAGTCTCAGCCAATAAAGAGGCAGGAATTTTCTTACCCGTTTTATGTAAGAATTTAATACACAATTTAGTACACAACCCCCGAGAATGGAGCTCAAGGGGTTTATGAAAGCATCACATATCGAAGGTGTGTACTAAATTCGAGTTTTGCACTCAGCCACATACATTAGTTTAAAACAAATTTTAGCCACCAATTTTTTTTCTACTCCGCCCACCCCACCAGCTGAAGGCAGGCATGGGAGTCCTGTCTGCACTGTGTATGAGTCTGCCTTGTCAGTTCATCCCTAGCTCCTCTTATAGCAGGCTACAGGTTTAGCTTTCAAAATGAAACTATTTATCTGCTAACGCCCCAAACTAAACCACCTTTTTTTGTACTGTGTGCTGACCTTAGTGACGGAAGTCTGAATGCGACCACTTTCAGTTTGCGGTGCAAATTACATTTCCCTGACCACTTTAGTTTCTTGGCTAGTGGGGTATAGAATTTTTCTTGGCAGATTAGTCCATGTTTTACAAATATTATTTACTGAGCTCTGCTTAGCTGTTTGAAAGAAAAAAAAATGACCCACTGCACTCTGAGCGAGTCTCGAAAGCAGCCACTTCCTGAGTTTCAGCGCATGCTTGCTGTAATAACCAGCCAGTTATTACGGCAAATAATAAGTGGTCTTTACTACTGAAAAAGCTGATCGCCAGTTTTTATAACAGCATATTACTGGATATATGATTTGAGCAATGAATGTGAGGTCAATATGTTGTCAACCCACTCGTTCTCCATGGCTTTTTATGATCCTGGCTAAACAGTGTGATATTGTGTTTTTACTTATTTCTTCCAATTATGTTGTTTGCACTTTTTTGTTTTATCTGTGATTTTATGGGCTGCGCCTTGAGCCTCCAGGATAATAAAATGCTACACACATAAAAATGATTGATAAAACATTCTCAGTCAAACAATTAAAGTTATATAATTTAATGTTAATGGGATACTGTATATAATCCCATTAAGAGGTTCAGGCTTACACAATTCTTATCTAAGGTAAAAGCAGACCTTGTATCATTATAGGAGTCTCATCTATCTCAGTCTGAACACCTTAAATTTGAAAAATATGGGCACCATATGCTGGGCTCCTCCTCTCATGTATCAGGGTGATGGAGAGGGGTATTAACTCTGGCTTGAAAGGGCCTCCCAATTCAGGCTGAATCTGTTATTTCTGATATGGAAGGTTGTTATGTTACAATTGTTGCTACCCTTTACGAGAGCCCAGAAACTTTAGCAAATGTTTATGTGCCCCCAGGCTCTAACAAAAAGTTTGTTCAAACCTTTCTTAACAAGATGCTGTCTGCCTTCAGGGACAACTACTCTTCTGGGAGATCTTAATACAACCCCGTCCCCAGACATGGATGCCTCTAATACCTGCCCCTACTGTACTTCGCATACCCAAAAATATCTTAAGACCACTTTGGGACACCTGGGTACTTCAGATACTGTACCTGGCATCACCTCCACCCACATTTAACAGAATATACCTATGATTCAGCCCATCACCACACTTCAGCGAGGCTTAATTACATTTTTGTTCTGGCAAAGCATATTGATTCAAAAGGGTGCAATGTGGCCTAGTTCATTTATCGGACCAAGTCCCACTTTTGACCGAGGTACACCTGAGGAAACCTCCCAAACGCTCACTGGAGATTTAACTTAGCCTACCTAAGGGATGAAATGCTCCTGAAACGTGGAAGCTTGGATTCCCCATCTTACAGGATAACAGTAATCCCCCTGTCGATCATATAGTACTATACTGTGGGACACTGAAGGCTGTCCTTAGATGGGAATTAACAGCATATGCATCTGCCCAGAAAAAAGCCCAGGAAGCAAACTTAAAATTCCTACAGGCCTCCCTTCAGACATTACAGCTTTCTTACATGCAGGGTGACCATTGGGCACCGCCCCGCATACTTCAACTTAAAAAGGATATCCAGGAAATGCCAGACTAAATGTTGAACAGGCCCGTTTTTATCTTCACCATAAATATTTCGAATGAGGAGCTCGAACCTTGGCTTGCTGAATAGGAGTCAAAAGGGCATAGGCGAGTACATCACAACTTTGAGACCCTCAGACCAAGTAGTTAACAGATATGCTGCATGACATCCAGGCTATACTCAAGAACATCTATCAGCAGCTATATAAGGGCTGACCCCGAAGAATGCATTCAAGAATTCTCAACCTCATTATAGCTCCCCAAGTTAACTCAAACCCAAGATACAAATTTGATTTGACCTATAACAACTGAGGAGGTGGAAGCCATAATAAAGCACTGTAAAACAGGTAAATACTAAGAGCCTGACGGATACCCAGTTGAATTTATTAAAAATACAGCGAGCATCTTTTGCATCCCCTCCTACAAGCATGTCATTCACTTCAACAAGGGGGTGCAGTACACCCTGTCATGGAGGAATTTTATGGTATCTGCATTTCCTAAACCGGAAAAGGATCACAACCAGCTCTCCTCCTATCACCCTATATAAATTCTTAATTGTGACTATAAGGTCTTTATAGCCGTGTGGATGGCATGGGTGGATGTCCTTCTCCTGCTGTTGCTGGACAGGGACCAGGCGGGTTTTGTCCATCACAAACAAGCATTTGATAATATGTGACAAACTGTTTTGCTCTTGGATCATAAAAATTCTAGAGTGATCCGAGGGTCCTCACCAGCCTTGACACAGAGAAGGCCTTTAATAGGGTTTCCTGGCCCTTTTTGTGGCAAACCCTTGAGCTATTTGGCTTTCCCAAGGAATGAGTAGAAATTTTGCATGAGTTATACCGTTCTCTTCAAGCCTACATTAGGATTAATGGAGCTTCAACTGATCCCATTACAGTGGAAAGAGGTACCCGCCAAGGTTGCTCCACATCACCCCTACTTTTTGGCATGTACACAGAACCCTTGGCGACTCTCATTCGTCTAGAGGTGGACATAGAGAGAATACTGGTTGGGGGAGGAAGGGAATATAACTTGGCACTGTTTGCTGCTGATATCCTCCTTATCCTTCTAGCCCCAGAAACTTCCTTTCCTAAGGTACGGGAACTTAAAGCCCAATACGAATTCCTGGCAGGATGTAGCCCAAATGCCTCAAAAATTGAGGTGCTGGCATTTCATTTTTCACCCTCCCAGTCCTTGAAGGCCCAGTTTCACACTATTAAATATTTTTGGAATTCACTTAAATGATCTTGCACACTTAGAATTTCTTAACTTAGAATTTCTCAACCTTGAACCGATTACAAATGTTATCCAACAAAAGCTACGTACATGGTCCCAGATATCCTTTGGGCTCCTAAACCAAGTGGATATTAGGCAAAATGATTTACCAAGACTTCAATACTATCTCCAAACCTTACTTATTATGCCAGATAACGTTTATTGCCAGTCCAAGAAAAAGCATATTTTAAGATTTATATAGGGCAGGGGATGCTTGCAGGTTAAATACATTATCTTAATGCTGCCTAGGGAAAGGAGAGGGTTTACCCTTCCCAATTTGCATAACTATGCTAAGGCAGCCCACCTCTGAACAGTCACTCTCTGGAGTACTTGTGCTTATACCTCACATTGGAAAAATATCAAACTAATTCTGAATGATCTGTATCCTATCGAAAAATATCTGTACTTCTTACCCCCTGGCTATCTTCCATTTACAAATTTTGGGGCCTTACAACCCCAACCCCTAAGGTTTGGCAAAGAACATTACGAGAGCATGGGTGACATTTTCAAGGGGCACGGGGCTTGCGTCAGACTCTGCGCCACAACACTTAGTTTTTGCCACTCTGCCATTCCCCACTGCTGCAACTGTGACCGATTTTACAATTGCAGGCACAACTGTGACAGTTTTCCAACTTTTACGCCAGCTTGGGCCAAATCTCAGGTGCAAGCACCATAAAAACGGTCCTCGATACTGATGCAAGCTTGACCACTAAAAGCTGCTCTAACCTGTATCAACTCCCGCATGGGATGGAAAATCCCATTAGACTGTTGCAAGCCCGGTGTGCCATATCTTTGTTGTATCTGGAGCTTATGGCAATTCCGTGGCTCTGAAAATCCAGCCCCAGGAATCTAAAGCTCTACCAGTATGGATCTATGCCCTCCCTTATCTAGAGGAATGTCCCTTAAACCAGCTGGATAACACCTTATACAGGTGGTCCTGCCAGGGTTTGACAAACCTCCACAAGATGGTTGATAAAAATGGTGCATTACTTTTCGAGATGTTACAGCATCTTATTTCCCTACTGGTAAGGGAGCATTTCAAATATTTTCAACTCTGCTCATATTTGATGAGCACCTTTGGAGATACCCTCCAAGCCCCAGACAAAACAGACCACCTTTCTGCTATCTTTCAAGAAGCACGGTTGGGAGCTCTGGCAGCACCTAATGAAGAATATCTATCATGGTCTGAAAACAGCAGTCCAGGCATCCACTCTCCCTATTCTCATTAAATGGAATGCAGAATTGGGCATTACACACACCCAGGACATACGGTTGTGTTATGCACTTCCAGCCTATAAAATCACTTCACCCTGTGTAACCCCCCTGCAAATGGGGGTTCCCAAAAGACTTCCAGGAGCTTGCTTGAATGCTCCAAGCCTGAATGGTGTTTGGCGTTTAAGCCATTTATCAGTGAGTGTTTTTAGAACCTCTGGTACTGTCTCTTTAAGAGCTGTCTGCTTGCAGACATAATTGGTTTGTATGGGGGACTGTGTGTTTCTTTGATTGAGTACCACTCGAGCTGCTGCCAATTCACTCCATTTTTGCAGTCACTAGGAGTGCAAAGGGAACCTATCTGAAAGATGTAACTGTTTGCCAGAAATCATTTAGAGTAATGATGAAATTGCAGTTTGTCTGACCTGCTTTCTTTGCAGTCAGAACTGTGTCTGCCTAGTTCCCCATTCTGGTTTTGAACTGCTGAACTGGACCAATCAGTGTGGGGTAAGCTAGCTCTAAAATGGTGACTTGGACGAATCAGAACTTGGACTCATAATCTGAGCCAGCCACAAGAGATTGTGGGCAGTGACTTTCTGGGAGATGTAGTTTAGACTGGCGCCTTTTTGGACCAACAGGGCAGTCTATTGTGAGTGACAGCCAATCCAGTCAGAACTGGAGGAACTCAAAGGAAGTGCCGGTTTTGTCTGTTGGAGTTTCAGTTGAGCTCTGGCAGTGAAGAAGGAAGGAGCCCTGTGCTTTTCAGTGTGCAGTTTTAGTCGGGAAGCGTGTAAGGCCCAGAGTTCGGTCTGCAGCTTGTGTAACTGCTTGTTAGGACTGAATCCGTCCTGTGAAGAGAATCAAGGATATCTGAAGAGTAGAAACCAGGCTCACCCTGTAGAAGACTGCAGAAATTGCTGAATTGCACTCGGTCTGTCAGGAACTGAATCTGCTGTGTGTTCTCCCGGGTATTGTGCAGTAATTGCGATCGGGATAGAGAAGCAGCCTGCCTGGTATAGTACTTTCTGTTTTACCATATAAATGTGTGAAGAGGCTTGTGTACCTCAAGTGAATCCTGCTGCCATTAAAGGACTTTTGCCTGTTACTGTTCACCATATAAATGTGTGAGGAGTCTCGTGGAGCTCAAGAGTAGCCCTGCTGACATTGAAGGACCCTATCTTGTTTGGAGGTCGTGAGTACTAATTCAGGGTCGCTCCCTGTTGAATTGCCACATTGAATCCAAATGGAATCACTGTACTGCTGACTGTTTATAAACTAATTTTTCTTTTCTCTGTGGGAAAGGGCCCCTACCAGCTGCCACAGTTTGGACTAGCCACTAGGGCTTGGGTACCCAGGGACAGTAACTGGTAGGGATAGCCTGTCACAGAGCCATAGGTAGATGAGTAAAGTGATAAGCTAATTAACCTGATTTCCCCTGTCCTTGTTATATTCTCCTAAATAAATCCGAGCTGCTTGTTTCAGCAAAGTTATACTGCCTGAGGTATTTGTCTATGTTAAAGTATTGTACTGTGGTTGTTGCACTGTGTCTTATTTTACAGGAGGTCCCAGTGCCTGAACCAGCCCTGGGGGTAAGTGTATACTGTGAAGGTAATTCTGATATATTGTGTGGGCCACTAGTGGGAAGAAGGGGGTTGCAGTGTCCCAGAGGGCTGTGACCAAGTAAGTTTAACTATTGCAAACCCTGACCTCTGGGTGGAGGCACCCGCCATTGGATCCAGGCCCCTCAACCTGTTAGTGGCAAATCAGGCAGGGGTAGTAGCCCCTGGGATAGCGCCATCTAGGGGTTACACCTGTATTTATGGGAATTTTCATGGAAGTGCAGGACCCTGTATTTTAGAAACCCTGCAATGCTGGAACATTATCTTGACCCAACACAGTTTTTTTGCTGGAGGGTGCGTGGTGTGCAACATGCAGACCATATGCATATATTTTGGTGTTGTCTGGTCCTGGCTCAATACTGGTGTGACATTCAGCAGACCTCAGAAACAGTGTTTAACTTGCAGAACCTAATCACACCTTCGAGTCTGCTGAATATTTTACCTGCTGAATATAAATTGAGAGGTAAAACACTAAAGTTGTATTTGTACAAAAACATTAGCAGAAAAAGTTATTACACGAATATGGATGCCACCTAATTCACCCACTAAACAAATGTGGTTTCAATTAGTACAAAGCATCTATAACTTGGAATGACAAACAGTACTATATAGTAATACACCAGAAGCTTTTGACGACTTATGGTGTAGATGGGTGTTTTATTATAAGGAGATAGATCCAAACTTTGCTCCCTAACAGTCTTGAGACATAGTTGGCGCTCAGGACACAGGAACCCTTATGCCCCTTTATCAAAACAGTATGAGAGTAATGAGCCACTCGTTCTTAAGGTGATAAACTATTTACATAATCAGCAAATATTAGTATGTATGTATCTGTCTGTATACTTTTCTATTACTACCCATTTGGTGGTGTCTCTATAAGTGTTTGTAACTGCTGGGAAAATCCTCTTTAAAAATATTCAATTATAAAAAAAAGGACACTCGGGTTGGCCTGTCGACACAGCGGTAGCACTACCGCTTGTGACACTGATGACCTGAGTTCGGGAACGAGCTTGAGTCATTGAGGGCCAGCCGGGGGGTGGAGGATTGAGTGTCCTAGTGGATGCTCTCCTTCTCTAGCGAGGGTGAGCTCGAAGCTGCGCTGTAATACTGCCACCTGGGGTTCACAGGAGGCAGTGCAGTTGGAGAAGGAGGTGGGAGGAATGTCTGTGGACGTCTGCGGGTGGATGTGCACGGATGCACCTAGACATCAGCAATACAACATCCCTGTGAGGAGTAAAAATGGGAAAAACACCACTGTGGACCCCAGCACCTCCGCAACAATGACAGCCCCGGTCTGCCCAGGTTTCCCTGCCTCCAGCAGCTCCGGAGTATCACCTGACACAACTCGATGCCTGGGGGACCCCATCCTAACCCAACCAGGGGGTGAAGCTACAGATCCATGAACGTAGGTACCTGGGAGTGGAGGCAGGAGGGGATCAGAAGGTGCCTGGGAGCCCTGACAGACTAGTGGAAGAGCTGGACGGGTAAGCAGAGGGGAAAACACCAAGAAAAAAAAAAAAAAGGATATTCTCAGTCAAAATCTGAAATAGTACTGTCTGCCTACAATACATGTGTACATTTACACCACACATACTTGGCATCCCACCAACCACCAAAAGTTATTAATTTAAAATGGCAAGGAAATGCACTGAAGCCTTCTACTTCACCTCAGGGATAGCATAAATAACATCAGCCACAAAACATAAAGCAATAAAAGTTAATTAAATATTTTTCAAAATTGTCCCATTTTTTCCATGTGCTGGATGGGAAACATAGAAACATAGAAGTTGACGGCAGATAAGGACCGCAAGGCCCATCCAGTCTGCCCATTTCTTTTTCTACCTTATAAATGTGCCATCAGCCTTTGCTCTGTCAGTGGCCTATCTATTCATAGTCATTTGTATTGCTCCCTTATGCCTATCCCATGCCTGTTTGAAGCCCTGCACTGTATTCATAGCCACCACTTCTTGTGGTAAGCCATTCCATGCACCCACCACCCTTTCTGTGAAAAAGAATTTCCTCACATTCCCCCTTAATCGGCCTCCCTCTAATCTCATGCTGTGTCCTCTTGTCCTGCTATTTTCTTATATTTAAACATGTTAGACTCTTTCACCTTGTTAATGCCCTTAAGGTGTTTGAATGCCTCGATCATATCACCTCTCTCCTCCTTTGCTCAAGGGATACATATTGAGCTCCGTTAATCTGTCCTCATATGTCTTCTGATGCAGTCCCTGCACCATTTTGGTTGCCCTTCTCTGGACTGCCTCAATTTGGTTAATGTCCTTGTGAAGGTGTGGCCTCCAATACTGCACGCAGTACTCCAGATGGGGCCTAACCAGTGTCTTGTACAGAGGGATTATTACCTCCCTCTTACGACTTGAATCCCTACTAATACACCCTAACACCCCCCTAGCCTTACCTACTGCTTTAGAGGTCTGCTTGGATGATTTTAGGTCATCAGTGATGATGATGCCCAAGTCTCTTTCTTCCTTTGTGACTGCTAGCAACTCCCTCCCAGCCTATAGGTGGCTTCAGGGTTTCTCTTCCCTATGTGCATGATTTTGCACTTCTTTGCATTAAATCCCAGTTGCCACTCTTCTGACCATTCTGCTAGTTTATCCAGATCTCTTCTCATTCTGCCCACCCCATCTGGATCATCTACTCTGTTGCAGATCTTGGTGTCATCTGCAAACAGACAAGCCTTACCCTCTAGTCCATCTGCAAAGTCACTAATGAAGATGTTGAAGAGGACTGGCCCCAGAACTGATCCCTGAGGTACCCCACTTGTGACTTGCATCTCTTCTGACTGTATACCATTTACCACCACTCTCTGTTTTCTGCCCGTCAACCAGTTTGCCACCCAGTTGACCAATCCTGACCCACCCGAGCCTACCCAGCTTATTTATCAATCTTCTATGGAACAGTGTCAAAAGCTTTGTTGAAGTCAAGGTAGGCGACATCAACTGCTCCCCTTGGTCCACCCACTCTGTTACCCAGTCAAAGAAATCTATGAGATTAGTTTGACAGGACCTTCCTTTGTAAACCCATGCTGTCTTGGATCCCTGTGCCCCATGGATTCCAGGTGTTGCACTATCCTTTCCTTAAGAGTGCCTCCATAATCTTGCCCACTACTGAGGTAAGACTGACCGGTCTGTAGTTCCCCACCTCCTCCTGCTACCACTCTTGTGGGCGGGATCACATGAGCCCTTCTCCAGTCTTCTGGGACCTCTCCTGTGCTCAGAGACTCTCTAAACAATTCTGCTAATGGCTCTGCTAGTTCCTCCTTTAGCTCCTTAAGTACCCTGGGATGTATGCCATCAGGTCCCATTGCCTTATCCACCCTGAGCTTAGCAAGCTCTTGTAGGACCCTTTCTTTTGTGGGCGAGTAGTGCTCACCTCCCCCTGTGTCCATGATGCTGAGCTGTGGCCCTGCCCTACCTTCTCTTCAGTAAATACTGAGCAAAAGTATCTATTTAGGATAGATGCCTTTACAGGTGTCCTCCTCCTCACATGCTCCTTTTCTCCATTAAGCTTAGCAATACCCCTCTGGACTTTCTCCTTTCACTAATGTATCTATAGAAAGTCTTGTGCCTTCTTTACTGTTCGTGCTAGTGTTTCCTCAGTTTGGGACTTTGCCTGCCTTACTTCCTTACCTGCTTCCTTAGGGCAGTTTGGTATGCCTCCCTATCTTCATCCTGCTATGTTCCTTATATTTCCTGAAGGCCAGCCTTTGGCTCTGACCTTTTCTGCTACTGTATTTGAGAACCAAAGTGGTTTCCTTCTTCTTTTGCACTTCCTTTTCTGTCTAACACAATGGGATGTTGCTTCAAGTATTGCATCCTTAATGCTTGCCCACTTTGCCTGTACCCCCTCACCTGTGTTTCTTTTTGCCAGGGCTAGCTTAACTCTGTTGGCCATCTTATCAAAGTCAGCTCCTCTGAAGTCCCATATTGATACAATCTGCCTCAGTGCTGTGCCATTCCATAACTGTTGCCTTTCCCTTAGAAATAAACAGTACTTTAAATATTCTCCGTGTGTGTGTGTGTGTGTGTGTGTGTCTTTAAAGGGTTTTGAACTGAAGGGACCTGTGGACTAATTTTATCTTGCAGATCCTATGTTCCCTGGAGCTACTCCACTTGCAGTCCCCATCTATGACACCAGGGCCCTCCCTGCTCCGTCTTTAAACACCCCCCCCCGTGTCCTCCCTGACAGTCTAGGTGCTTCTCCTGGTGCTTTTGACAGGGCACTGGTCGGGGAGAGCAAGGATAAGCTCTAAAGTTAGGGGACAGATGTTTTACAATGGGAAGCCTGGATCTGGATGTCCAAGAGCAGTAGGGGAGTCCAGCAGGCAGACTGCAGAAGACTGCAAGCCTCAAGGAGAGCGACACTGTGGGGCTCAGGTGAGCAAAAAACAAAATGCTATGGCCAAAATAAATAAAAAATGTATAATATCATGTTTCATTCTCCAAACTATTTGATAACTACAATATATACCCTCCAAGGTGGCCATTGTAATTAAAGCACTCATTTCTAGGGAAGCAGTGTAATCTAGTGGAAAGTGCACCCACTTGGGAACCATAAGACCACAGGTTCAAACCTCACTAGAGCCACAGTATTTACTGTGTGACCTCGAGCATACCACTTAACCTCCCAATGCTCTCATCCACTTTGCTGCAGACATGAGTAAAAAATGGATCCCACTGAAAACCAGATGTGGCATTCCAGCTGGGCTATCTTGGGTAAATACGTTATAAAATGAAATAAATACATACGTAAATAACTAATTAAGGGTGAAGTAAGGGCCCAGGGTGATACCGTTCATGCCAGAACCTGGTTTCTGACTTGTTTTTAATGGTGTGCCCTTCACATGACCAGGATGTCAATACAATATCTGGTATTCATTCAAATTTACTGATTTATTTATTTATTTAAAACTGGTGACCGGGAAAGGCACACTAAGCTGAGGCTCGTTTCCAGGTGCGACCTGGGTTCGAAGAATTGCAACAGGGGTAAAACATTTGTTACAATACAGTTAAGAACATAGGATATTACAATGGAGATAACAGAACAAAATATTATTTAAAAAAATTGATTGAGGCACTGTGTAAACAAGGTGAGACAAAGAACACAAAGGCTAAAATAGAAAAAAAGTACACCACAGCATAGCAGTGGTTAAATATTATGATGCAAAGGGGGAACTGAGCAGAAGGCAATGAGGGGGAAGAAGGGGTGGGGGGAGTGGTTAGAAGCATTGGGAGCACAGAGGGGGGGGAGGAGTTGGAGGAGCCTTTTGACTGCCAAGAGAGGGGAGGCTAGGCATAGGTCAGGGGGTAGGTTGTTCCAGAGTAGAGAGAGGCGGTATGAGAAGGCAACTGTCTGGCAGAAGAGTGAGGACAAGGGATGGAGAAGGATCGTGAGTCCCTATGGTGAAGCGAATAGGTTATGAACTTGGCTGGTGTGAGGCAGGATGAGAGGTAGGAGGGAAGGGAACCTAGCCAACATTTAGCAATGAGAGAAGCTCAGTGAATTTTTCTCCTGCGGGACAGTGTCACAAGAGAGAGAGGAGCATACAGAAGACAGTGGTGGGTAAGAGGGGGAGAGGCAGTGGCAAAGTGGCAGAAGGAATTGAGAAGGGTGTCCAGTTTGGTAAGGGAAGAAGCTGGGGCAGTGCCATAGACTACATCGGCATAATCCAGTACAGGCAGAATTGTTTTAAGTACAAGTTTGCAACAAGTTTGGAGAGGGAGGCTGGCTTTGTGGTGATAGATGACAGTGAGTTTTGGCCATAGTTTTGTGCAGATGGCATCGATGTGGGTAGAGAAATCTAGGTGACTGTCCAGCCAGATGCCCAGATACTTGAAGGCCGGGACCAATTCAAGATGTGAGCCATCAAGGGTTGTGACCGCGGGAGGGGCAGAAAGGGAGGACAGCTTCTGTCTTGATCCAAAAATCATGGTAACTGTCTTTTTCATGTTGAGCTTTAGCTGATTTGAAAGAAATCAGGACTGAACCCGTTGAAATCATTTTGGAGACTGGGGAGAACGCTATCATGGGATGGACCAGAGGCATTGATAACGGTACCATCTGAGTACATACTGTATGCATGTTAGATGAGTGACAGAGGGAAGGTCATTTATAAAGATAGAGAAGAGGATGGGGCCAAGGACAGAGCCTTGAGGAACCCCGGAGAGAATGGGGAGAGGAGTAGAGAGGGCGTCGCCTACTTGGACTGATTGTTGTCAATTTTGAAAGTATGAATGAAACCAGTCAACCGCTGGTTTAGCAAGGTCAAAGGAAGAGAGTTTGTGAAGAAGGAGAGGGTGAGAGAATGAGTTGAAAGCTTTGGCTAAATCAATGAAGATAGCAGCAGTGATTTGGCTTTGATCCATAGCAGAGAAGATGAAGTCAGTGACGCGCAGCAGAGAGGTGGTAGTTGAGTGTTGTTTACGAAAGTCAGATTGCACAGGTGAAAGGAGGTTACTGGAGGAGAGAAAGTCAGATAGCTTAGACAAGATGAGGGGATTTCTGAACTTTAGTGAGGGAGGGGAGGGGAGGAGCGAGATGGGTCAATAGTTTCCAGGAGATGATGGGTCACCACCCTTGTGCAATGGATGGGCTCTGGCTGATTTGCAGGCATTGGGAACAGTGGCTGTAGTAAGAGAGATTTAGTATATACATCAGTGGAGCAACTATGGTGGGAGCAGAGATGTGGAGCAATTTGGGGTGGAGGCCATCAGGGCTAGATTTGGAGGGGTTGAGAGAGATAAGCGCCAAGTAAACTTCAAAGAGAGAGAGAGAGAGAGAAGACAGAAAAGAGGAAGCCAGTGGGTGGGACGAGCCTGGAGGGCAGGGAGGTGAGCATGGTGGGGGGGGGGAGAGTCGGGCAGAGCACAAGAGACGAAGAGGTTACTGAGGCAGGGTCAGAGACAGGGCTGCCGTAAATTTTAAGGACTGTGCAGGCTTGCTGGGAGGGGGGATCTAGAAGGGAGTGGATCACCTTCCAGAAAGAAGCTGGAGAGTTGTGGTACTGATCAAGCTCAGATTTGAAATAGGAAGCCTTGGATTTGTGAATGGCTTTTGTGCACCTGTTCCTAAGCTGTTTGTAAGAATGGAGGTTGCCTGGGGTGAGGGATGCTTTGTATCGTCTCCAGGCTTTGTCCTTAGAACGACACATGGCTATGAGGTCAGAGTTTATCCAGGGTTGGTGGTGGCGTTTTAACCTTGCTTTCTTAAGGGGTGCATGGTGGTCCCAGATGCGGTTAAAGATGTAGATGTGGGATAGGGCAAGGTCAAAGTCGAGTGGAAAAGACTGGCTGCCAGTCAACGTAGGTGAGGTTTTGCAGGAGAGCAGGTTCATTGAGGGAATGGAGAGGGCGGGAACATATGAATTTGGGAGGCGAGTAGGGAATGTGGATTTTGCAAATGCAGTAAGTGATACAGTGGTCGCTTAAGGCATCAAGGAGGATGCTGGAGGCAATTATGTGGTGAGGGTGGGAGGATAATATCCAATCTAAAAGGGAGTAGTTTTGGGAATGAGGATTTAAACGGGTAGGTTCCTAAATACGTTGGGAGAGGTTAAGGGCTTCAGTGGCGTGGGTGGTGGGCTAATAGATAAGGAGAGCCAGTCAAGGTTAAAATCACCTAAGACCAGAAGTTCGCCTTTAGAGGTGAGGGTGGAGATGAAGGAGATGGTCTTGATGATGGAGTGAGGTGAGGGCTACTGATGGCAGCAATCATAATCAAACTGAGTAATTTCCTGAAGTTTATACTACTATGTAAATGTTACTGAACACTATACCATTTCCTCAAGTGCATCCAGAATCCATGGCAAGTGGCACGCATCTTACTTTTTCAGAATATTTTTTACTGTGTAATATTACTCGTAGTGAAACAGCAGCTGGCCTACAAAGTTCCAACTGCAAGAGTTTCTAATGCACTGCAGACACCTTTGCTTTTCCTATAGTTAGTCATGACTCAGTTATAAAAGGTGCATCTGCATAACCGGGTTACTGCTGCCCTTCGCCCTCCACCCCCAATAACATCACAGGAAGAAGAGGCTCACCCGATAATCATTTCAGTATTGTCTTTCTCACATACTGTGATGTAATCGTGGAAGCCACAGTGATCCATAAGAGTTTCTTTACAATGACTTAATGTTAAAAAAGTATAATGCCCAGCGTAAAAATAAAACAGGCTTTTATATTTAAAAGTATCTTAATAATGACTTTTGATGTACTTTTTATATTTTAAAATAATGTATACCCCATTTTCAATAGACTAATCATCTTTTCTTTACGTGTCTGTGGCCAGACATTTTACCATAGCTTCATCTCACTTCTAATCCTTGTTTGTGCATGCTGCCGACTCAGAGCACAAAATTTACATTTTGACAGAAAATCTTTGTGCTACTGTAAACATTATTGTGGGGGCTACCATCTGTTCCACTGTGAAGGTGAAAGCACAGCAGGTACATGATTACAAGCTGTGCTAATGTTACAAGTTATAATGTGGGTTGCTTTGCGTTGCCATAATTTCCTAACAGGTAATTTTCTCTTTAACAGGGGGTCTCCACTGGATACAGCCACATTCCCAAATAAACTGCACTGAGATGATGAGCTAAATTTTTATGTATCAATATGATCTGAATTATACACAATTCTGAAATGCATCAAGCAAACCTAGTCTGCACTAGGGGATTTAATTACTTTTTGTACCATTAGGGATGTGAAAGCAATTTGATTTTCATACTTATGTTTTGTGCTTTTTTTTTTTTTTAAATAAAAGAATTAGAGGGAGTCAGCTCATTGCCATGGAGGCTGGGTTGCTGCTCCTGATGGTTTGGTAAGAGACATGAAATGCTCCCTCTTTGTGGTGGGAGTGTGACAGTTTCCACTGCTGGAGCACCTTCTGAAGGTAATCAGGAGGAGTGAGCCTGGGATGGAAGTAAAATGTAGACTCACACTGCGCACTCCTGTTGCAAAGCCCATGCATAGTGACAGCCTAGCACATCTCAAGGAGATGGGGAAAACGGAATCATTCCCAGGCTCGGCAGGATGACATCGGCACATTCAAGCTACATGCTGCCTGCCACCCAGCATGAAAGATCACCCTGCCACTAACAGCTACCATAGGATTGTTCCCACAGGGCAGGTAAGGGTGCTCCCTGGGGTCCGGGTTGGTTACAGGGCTGACAATGGAACAGCAGATGGGTCACAGGTGTGGGAAACATACTAAATTAAAAAAAAGAGACAACTAAAGGGAACACCTGATCATCCAGTGGCAGCATGGTGCATTACCCTGCCACTCTATGAGAAGCCTGAGATGATGGAAAATAGGTGGCCAAAACTGGGAAGTGCTACCTGCTGTGGTATGTTCTCGATCGGGTGGCTGGTACCATGCTTTTGCAGCATCATTGACCACAGCGGTCAGCCCTGGAGGGTTCATATCCTCTAGTCCCATGGGACGCTGCATGCTGGCAAGGCCTCTACTGGCTGTACAAAGGGCACCATGGTGAGTGCTAGGAGTTGGGAGGACAAGTGGGAGAAAGCCTGGGGTAAAAAGCCTACTGCCATCAGGATGATGTTAATCTTGGGCCCCATGTAACAAGGACCTCATCAGGACAGACCTGATTTGATAATGGTGACGGGGCAGGGAAGTTACCAAAGAATACAGCCCAAGGACTGGGCGGATGATAGAGGACAAAAAGGTAGACAAAAAAAAAAAAAAGACAGGCTATTAGCCTCCACGAACTAAGCACACCTTTCAAAAGACCACAATCTTCAGCAATGTCCCTAATTTTGCCTAAAAATGCCCTTTGTCCCTCCTAATGATGTCTTTTTTTTCATTTACTGAAAAGTAGACATTATAGCACATTCCTCTTTCTGAAAATACTTTTCACGCTATGTCACATGTTTTGACATCTTCCTCGCAGATATTACTGTTTTTTAAGATGTACTGTACCGCTGGCCGGCCATATGCCAGACTTTAAGCTTTCTCCTTGATTTTTGCATCAAGAGGTCAAGAGCAATGGAACTGAGCCAGGATCTTCTATAACCCCTTTTGTCCGAGACCTGAGCTGTGATTGAAATGCAAGTCTCAAGTAATAAATGGCTAGTGCACTACCCTTTGGGACACCATGGGCTGGATTTTTCCAAACTTTAAAAACATAGAGTAAGGTCCGATCTTGTTTTATAGCGGTGGTGCACAACTTTGTTTTGGCGGAGGGCCAGACCTAAATCTTGAGTCAAGGCCGAGGCCACTGACCGAAGACCGCAGTCAAACATCCCATGATGACGTATATAAACTACTAATTCAAAGTAAATTAAACATACATACATTTATTTGTCTGTTTCTTTATCATTCTATAATGTACTTGTTACTAAAAGTAACAATACAAAAATAAAAATACAAAATAAACAACATAACAAGGGGAGGTGCAGAAATGTGGTAACATACAGTCAGTCACTGGTCTGCTCTCTTTCTCTTAACTAATGCCGATGCAGATCAAGCCCCCCCCCACCCAAGCACCATAACTACCTTCTCGATGAAACATAATCATTGGAAGTGCAGTGTCCAGCCCCTAAACCCATCAGAGTAATTATAACAAAATAAGATCAGTGTCCCCTAAAGTACCTTGCAGTCTGTGAGGTCCATAAAGTGTTGCATCAAGCTTTTTTTTTTTTTTTTACTTACAACTTTGCTCTGCACTCTCCCAGTGTTGAGAAATAATTGACATTACAGTGCCCCTATCCATGGTAACAAATCCCAGAGTCTGAGTGCTGCTCCCATTCCCCAATTACCAGAATTAATCAGAAACCATGGTAACAAAGTGCATTTCCACTCTCAGACCTGATTGCTGAACCCACCCGCCAATCACCAGAACAACTTTGCTCCGAGTGCTGCACCCATCCCCCGATCTCTGGAACTAGTCATGATAATGTGAGCCGTCCCTGATACTTGAGGTACTGATTTTATTTTAAATTTACTTACAACTTTGCATCGAGTGCTCCCAGTGCTGCAATTTCCAGCTCTTTTTAAGTAAACTCGCAACACTCATGCTCACTTACTGCGGTCAGCAGATGCTCTCCGGTAACAATTTCTTGGGCTCTGAGCTGCCACTAGGGAGCACTACGAGACTGTGTGCCATTGGAGACTTGCTGACTCTCAATTTGATAGATTAAACAGTAAAAATATATGTTTTTTTTAAACTGTAGACTGGTACAGGTCACCGCGGGCCACAGATAACCTCCTTGGGGGCTGGTTGTGGCCCGTGGACCATATGTTGTGCACCACTTTTTTGTAGCACATCTGACCTGTTTTCCACAAAAAATTTTCTGCAAAAACAGAAGTTTGATGTTAGGCATGGTCCAGTTAAATACAAAATCTACAATCCTGTTAAAAACTGCATTTTCAAAAGGCTTTTAATCAAAAATCCCCTACATTGGGGGTGAGAATAGCACAGCCTTAAAAAACAAACTTTAACCTGGCTTTCTCTTTTTTTTTCAGTTAAATTGTAGATGTGTGCAGTCTGTTTAATCTTCTTGCACACCTTATTGTGCTTACTTTGACATAGACTGAGTATAAGCCTAAAATTAGACTTTCACTGTGCGTCTGAACTCAAGTGATGCCACTGGTTACAAAACTGATCATCTGATTAAAAAGGAGTATGAAGTAGGGAAACGGCAGCATCAGCAAATCACTGTAAAAAAATGGAGAAAAACAAGGCGATTTCATAAAGACCACAAGAACAAGAAAGTTACTTGTCATAAATCTGTATCTTCTAGGTATCTCCTTTATAAAAAGCACACTCTTTGGTCTCTGGCCCAAAGGCACTAGGACCCTGTAGGAACCAGAACTGTAGGGGCCACTGATGTCAGTACATAGCACAGATGAACTGTATGTGTCATGCATGAGCTGGCAGCATATAAAGCAGCACCAGACACAACTGCATCTGTACCTTTTGGCGGAGGAGGCGAGAGAAAAACTACTAAGCCGGAACTACTTTTAAATCTTAAATTGCAATTTTTGATAACACTAAAGATACTGCAATTGTCCTTATAAGGAGCTACACATCACATACACTGTGATGAATAGAAAAGAACAGACAATACACATACAGTAAATGCCCATAAGTCTGGGGGACAGTGGGTGGGTGAATGTGGCTCTATGATAAGAGATACTCTAGAAGATCGATAGTTACAGTAGGTAACTTCCTGTCTTAATGATCAATCTTATACACAGAACACCCCTTTTTGGTTGAGTGGCCAACAGTGACAATCCCTCAGATAAGCAGGACTCATGAAAATAAACACTACAATACCATAAGCCCAGAACCTGCATGCTTCTGGACTGAAATCCATAGTGTAGTGTTCAGTGAATGTGCAAACACTTAAGTTGTGGCTCTGCAGACATCTGCAATGTTAACTGCTCCTAGTGAGGCTACTACCTACTATCTGTGTAGAATGGACTTTTTCTAAGCCTTGTGGATGCTTACTTATTAAGAGAGTAGCCATGCTGAATGCAGTTAACAATCCAGTTGGACAGGCATAGTTTGGAGACGTCTCCCTTTGCCACTAGGATCACAGAATAGAAACCACAAAGATGACTGCTTATGTTCCTAATCTCTATCAATTTAGAAACTGCGAATATGTCGCACATCAACTGAATGCAGCATATCCACCCCAGCATTTCCCAGTTCAGGGAAAAATGTTTACAGAATCAAAGACTGATCAAAACTGAACTTCCAAACCACCTCTGGCAGAAACATGGGTTGAGTATGAAAACAAAGTCATACCTTATCTAGTTGAATTTGCAACCAAAGCTCACTATTCTGATACCCATACGACTGAGGTACTGAACAGTAACAGCCATCAGAAAAAAAAAAAATGTATATAGGAGAGCAGCCTTAATTTACATGTGGCTGCCCATTTCAATGGAAGCCTGTAAGCCAAATAAGGACCAGGTTAAGAATCCAGCTTGTTATGAACTGCTTCCTCAGAGCTCTAGATGGGCTTCACATTAGCACATTATGAAGATAAAAGAATACTTGGATGCATAGGTCTCTGAAATGCACAAGTGATGTGGCATGGAAGCTTTGGTCCCGAAACAAGTCTCAAAGGTATCACTGTGAGCTGAAAGTGCTGCAAGCTGATGGTCCTAAAAAGGCCCCACTGTAGACCCTATTCTACTGTATCTTCCAGTCATTACCCAACAGCCAGAACAATGTCTGACATTGACCAAGGCCTGAAATACTTCATTTTGAGGCACAGGAAAATGTTGGTGGCGAGAAGTTGAACAGTAATTAAAAGTTGCTAGAACTGCAAAGACAATGTAGAGAGAAATTCAAAAATTAGACAATCTCTGTGGATTTATAATGAACTATACAGGAAATCTGTTCACTGGACTGAGAAGTCCTGGTCTGTAATGAGGCAGTGAGCTTTTGGATGAAGGGAAAAAAGGGAGTGATGTGGTTCAGGCTGGCACTGCTTTTCATGCTGCTGGCACACACACAGCACTGTACATCGGTGTTGTGCACTGACATTACCGGTCATAAAAGTTTTGGTTCTTTTGGGGTCCTCCAGCTCCAAGTCCAAACAGAGGGGTCTATGAAGGAGACTGACTAGGAAGATTAGTACACGTGTGCCACGTTTTCCAATTACATGTAATAAAAGATAAAGTCATATCCGGGCTCCTTCTTCATTTAAACTTTCTCATCCATCATCTTGATGGTATTTCTGTCTCTTGCCATCCAATCAATCAGTCAATAGTGGTACAAACCACTATAACAGTGGCAAAAATTAAAACCTGAGCAATTTCATCAAAAAACTTCATGGCTATTATGGCGTAAAGTGAATACAGTGCTACTGAATATGATCCCCAGGGTTTACTAGCTAATAAACATGAGCCCAAAAATTCTTAATGCATCCCTTTTTTCAAAGATCAGATCACTTGGATAGCTGCGGTGTGGGGAAACAAGAAACCCAAAACATGCCCTATGTAGACTGTATGCATCAGAGATGGCTGGGGGATTAAATCTTCCAAACATTCGATGGTTATTACACTGCATTTAGATGGTGACAGGACTGAGTGGTTTTTCAGTCAATCAAGGGAGGAGCCAACACTGTGCAACACTGTCTCGACCTAGTATAAATGCTTCAGAACTAAGGTTACTATTTCCACCCCTATTAAAAGAGTAAGGGAAATGGACCTGGAGCTCACTTCATGGAGGGGCAACTGGCAAAGGTTTTATCAAATATGAAAATAGCACCTATAGAAGCCAAAACACGATTTACAAAATTCAAATCATTCAAAAGGTACACTGGACACCAGTTAAAATACACAGGGATTCATGAAGATTCTTACTGTTGGGGGTGTATCACAGAGAAAGGTACTCTGTTACATGTTTCTTGTAGGTGAGGGAAGACCTGAAATTTCTGGTTACAAGTGTTTCAGGACATCAGTGGGATCCTGGGAAAGCAGATTCCCCAACCACTGGATTTGGCCATATTAGGATTTACAGATAGCATAGGTCTAGATAATCAATCTCATGAGCCTTGGCTACTTAGGGCACTTCTGCTGGGGAAAAAAACATAATTCTTTCACACTGGAAGGACCTGCAGCTTCTGACGGGATAAATGGTGGAATTCTTGAGTTGTTTTAGCTGGGTTGGAAAGATGCACTGTATTTTGAGGTGGCTTTATGGAAATTTCGAAGATATGGGGGCCCTATATGACCTTTTTACATCTCAGTATACAGTATATGAATGGCAGTATGGGCCTCTGGCACATGTCTCATTAAATTCACTAAGGATCTGTTGGAATGTGGTCCTTTGGGGGGGTTTATATCTATTATGGGTGGAGATGACCTCAGCATATGCTCCTGTAAATTTTCATATACATTTTTCTATAGCATCAGTTTGTGAATGTTGCTGTATTTAAATCATGTAATGCAATCTATATATTTTTATGCTTACAAATAAAATGTTGAAATCACAAAAAAAACGTAATGCCTCTTATCAAAGTATCAAAACTTGCGGGTCTAATAGGTCTTCATGCTTGAATCATTGTTGCAGTAAATTCAAAGGTCTTGGAACATCTGTCCTCAAGTCCTAATCATCTTTGTTTAAAAAAAAATACACTGCTTTTCCAAGGAAGAGTTATTTTGTTATAACGGTACGGAGAAAAACGCTGCTTACTTGTAAATGTGTTTCCCTAGCCTAGTGGTTAAAGCACAGAGCTGTGAAACTACAGACCCAGATTTGAATCCCACAACTGCCACTTATGTACTTTGTGACCCTGAACAAGTTAGTTAACCTCCCTGTACTTAGTTCTCTTTCTCTGTACTTAACCCCTTGACCTTTTCTTAATGTATCAGTGTGCACATAATAGCTGTTGCCTTTGGTTCATGGACTAGAACCTGCTTTGGGATACGGCGTGTATGAAAGGCAAATATGTAAAACCAAATTCCTTTCCTTCTTTTCCTTCTCCTTACTGTATTCTTCCACAGGCCCTCTGGTGGTAGGTTACATTCAATCTTGGGACCACTAGCATGTTCTCAATTTGAAAAGTGACTTATGCACTCACCCCTATGTCTCCTGTCTGGTTTCCTCCTCCTCCAGCTATTCGGACCTCGTACGGAACACAAGAGGAGGAGACCAAGCACAAGGTATTGAAAACATGCAATTGGGGGGGATGGCCATATAGATCGGTGGATGAAATATACTAGAGGTAACATGATTACAAAGTAAGTAGTCACTTCTAATATTTTGGGTTCACCTACAGTCCCATGCTCAAGTGAAATGGCAGCACCCTGAAGAAAGGGCCTAGGGTTAATTAGTAATTAGCTCATAAGCACCGGCTCTAAAACTCGAATCTGTAGGTGGAAATGGGTCAGCTCAATAATGGGAACTGTAACATCTTGTTTTAAGTAGAGCCCCCCACTTTTTAAAAAAAAAAAAAAACGTTTTTTGCTCCTCTGCATGGAGTAGTGGGTGTACTGCATTTGGGCCATATATTTGTCATCACGGAGCTATGGGTGGAGAGGATTCACGTCCGAAATGCCCCCGAATGACTTCTTACCCATGGTGTCACCAGCATGGGGACCGAGGTCCCGAAAGGAGTGTGCTAACGCACGTTCTGCCCAAATGCATAACAGCATCCCTCCAGTGCCCTGCAGCTGCTCTGCCATCTATACGTCTACAGGTGGCAGGAGCACTGCAGGACAAGCTGCCCTTGCTTCCTCAAGAAAGACAGCATCCTCTGGGATGCTCAATCCTCATCCCACCGCTGGCCCCCAATGACCTAGGCTCATTCCTGAACCCAGGTTGCCAGCATTGCAAGCGGTAGCGCTACTGCTGCGCTGGTGGGCTGCCCCGTGTGGCCCAGTTTCTATTCAATTTTACAGCTGACAGGACTGAAGCAAAGTCATGTTGATGGCTGTGATGTGATTCAAACCTCTAATTTAACCATTCAAGATCTTTTTTGTCCATATATTCCAAGTCACCCTCTCCACTCCACCAGGGAGAACCTGCTGGAGGTTCCACATGCACGCCTTAACTCCTCTGGAGATGGGGCTTTTGCAGTGGTGACACCTCAGCTGTATATCCGCAGCAGCTCCTCGGCTGAGGGTTTTAAGAAAGTGCTAAACACATATCTGTTTACCTGGTCTTTCATTAAACGATTTTATGGTGATATGGCTTTGCTATGTATTTGTTTTCTCTGTTTATTTTATATTATTGTGTTGATCTTATTTTTCTGGAAAGCACCCTGATCCTTTGGGAGGGGGCACTATACAAAAGAATACCGTACCGTAGCTTAATTATCTGTTTCACTGTTCAGTGCTCTACCCACTGAATCACACAGTCTCAAACTGGCATGATGGGCTGCATCTGTCCGGGAGGGGAACCAGGATCCTAGGTGATAGGTTCAAATGCTTCATTGGCAAGCATTTAAACTAGCCAAGGGGGGAGGCACTGGAAAGGAGCAGGGAAATCCTAGCCCCCCCAAATAATCACAGTAGTAAGTGTGGCAGACACCAACATAGAGGTGTCGATAGGGAGAAGGGCTGGGGTAAATGGAGAAAGCGATAAAGGCAAGAAGGACAAGGATGGGGCAAAAGGGAGTAAGGCCATCAGGAAATGGAGGGTTATGAGTACCAATGCCCGTAGTCTGGGCAACAAGCTCCCTGAGCTGGTGGCCTTGATGGAAGAGGGATGCCTGGATATCGTAGCAGTCACAGAAACATGGTACACAGAGAACCATGACTGAGATGTTAACATACCAGGTACATAACCTACAGGAGAGACAGGCAGGGGAGAAGAGGGAGGGTAGCTCTCTATGTAAAGGAGGGATAAAGCAACTGAACAAAAGAGTAAACAGGGAGGAGAGGAGGCACTGTGGGTCACCTTGGAGACTGGAAGAGCAAAACAATCTGCACAGGGTTGTGTAAGACCCCCATGTCAGGGAGGAACGGACATGGATATGATAGAAGGCATTCTTAGAATGGCAGAGAAAGGGGAGATACTGTTGATGGGAGACCTGAATATGCCAGATGTTAACTGGAGCACATTTGCTGCAGCCACATCCAAGAGCAGGGCCATTCTTGATGCCCTACAGGTGGCAGGCCTCAGACAGCTAGTTTCGGAACCCACTTGTGAGGGAGCAATCTTAGACCTTGTACTCTCAAACAGGGGCAGTGAGAGGATCTCAGATCTAGAAGTGGGTTGCCATCTGGGGACAAGTGACCATCAAACAGTGTGGTTCACGTTAAACTCAGCTACAGAGTCAAGCCATACAAAAGTGAGGGTACTGGACTTTAGGAGGGCTGACTTTGGCAAGATGGGAGAGTGCCTCAGAAAAGCACTAGCAAACAGGCTAGAAGGAGGTGAGGAGCAACAATGGGGAATCATCAAAACTGCCATCACAGAGGCAACAGGCCTTTGTGTGAAGCAAATAAACAAATCAAAACGAAAGGAAAAAGCCACTATGGTTCTCAAAAGAGGTGGCTGTGAAAGTCAGGAAGAGAAAGATAGCATTCCGGAAGTAGTAGTAGTAGTAGTAGTAAATCATTTTTTATTCACAATGAATAAAAGGATACATTCAATTGAGCGAAGCTCATTTTCAATGAAGTTCCAGGTCACAGTTAATTTAAAGTAAATTTCAACATCTAATCATAAAAACCACATGTAATTGACAGCTACACAGTACACCAAATGAAACCAACAAACATCCAAGAAAAATCACATAACTTAATAACATACATAAGGACACTAACAATTTAAAACACCTAATATCGTATGTAATACAGTAGTACACCAACTCCTCAATTCACTTTTATTATAGCTAGTTCTATTTGTTCTCAATTCCAGGGAGAATTATTCCATATCCTTATTCCTCTAGAGGGTATGGAAGATCTTCCAATGCTCAGATTATACTTATTTAAAACGAATTGGGTTCCATTAGAGCTCTCAAACATTCCTTTATCTTCCTAACTTCAAATAAGTCAGTTACATATTTGGGTACTTCCCAAACCATACCTTAATCATAAACTGTAACAGATGTAGATCCCTTCTCACTTCCGGTTTATACCAATTTAATTCCTTAAAGAGTGTGCACCTATGAGTTCTATAGGGGATGTCCAATATAAAACGAGCCAACCTACAAAAAACTAAGTCCACTTTGTCTAGATACTTCCCAATAGCCCCTCCATAAAGCAGGTCTCCATAATCAATTACTGGGAGTAAAAAAGAGTCTACCACATTCAAACGAATCTCTCTAGTCATACATTTTTTGTACCTATAGAGAACACCTAATCTCCTGTTTATGTTTTTTATAAGGGAGTCAATATAAACATCCCAGCTTAGACATGGATCTAACCAAACTCCCAAATACTTATATGCATCTACCTGCTTAATGGCTATACCTTCCTTAGTATTAATTTCTAAGAGTAAATTTTGTTTTTTTATTATTTATAAACAATAGTGATTGTGTTTTATTAGCATTTAAAATGAGATAGTTCAACTTTAGAAATTCCTGTACTTCATCAAAAGCCAATTGTAATCTCATATTAATCAATTCTAAGGTATCGCCCTCTACATATAATATGGTATCATCTGCATACATATGATACCTGGCATCTGTTGATGTAATTTTAAGTTCATTCATATAAATATTAAATAACAAAGGCCCCAATATCGAGCCCTGTGGTACACCGTTTTTTACCGCCAATACCCTAGATTTATGAAGACCCACCTCTACAAATTGGCTACGATCAGTCAAATAAGAAGAAAACCACCTCACAGTTTGGGCAGATAGACCAATCCGCTGAGTCTGGACAGGAGGACCCGATGGTTAAGGGTATCAAATGCCTTTGAAAGATCTATAAATAAGGCTCCAACCATTAACCTCCTGTCCAGACTCAGCTGGACATCTCTACAACCCTCACCAAGGCTGTTTGTGTACTATGGGAAGTCCTAAAACCTGATTGAAAAGATGTCAATTTATTGTTATCTTCAAGAAATTCTCAACTGATTAGACACAATCTTCTCAAATATTTTAGAAATTTGAGGCAAGAGCGATATAGGCCGATAATTGCCTAACTCGCTCTTTTACCAGATTTATATATAGGCCTGACCTTTGCAATCTTCCACCATCAGGAATTCCCACTTTGAATGGATAAATTAAAATATAAGCCAGCGGATATGCCACAGGAGCTGCATATTTCAACAATCTTGATGGTATTTCATCTGATCCTTTGCTTTACATATACCTAATTTCAAGAGTTGGAACATACCTCTTGAGAAGAGATGTAGGAAAAGTCAAAGCCGCCTATGTCTCTATCTCTTATGTTAATTCCTATATGATTAGACTCCAGAGTCTCATTTTGTTCCCTATAAGTCTCATCTAAGAGACTTGGTGAGGCCACACTAGAAAAGTAATCATTAAAGGCATCAACCATTTCTTTTCCTGGTGGTAATGCGACATCATCCTTCACTATTTTATTTATGCAAATTTGTTTATTTTTCCCCATTAAATTTGAGATAATTCCCCAAAATTTCCTTGAGTCTTTTTTATGATTGGCCTCCAATTTGGATCGAATAAACTGTTGTTTTGCTACCTTAATTTTAGTAGTATACGAGTTTCTAACCTGCCTATAGGAAACCCAATCTTGATCTAACATTGTCTTCTTAGCTTTCATCCATTTCTTATTCCTATCCCTTCTAATTTTATGTAACTCGGGAGTAAACCAAGCATTTCCTTCCTTTTTTAACAATCTTGATTTCAAAGGTGCATGTTTATTACATATACTCAAGAATTCACTTAGGAAAAATTCCCAAGCAAGTGATGTTGTAGGGATCAGTTCCAATCTGTTCCAGTTTATGTTTCTACATCAATCATGAAATTAACGTAGTCAAACCTCCTAAGGCATCTCCAAAATATCCTAGACTCAGCAGCAGGTTTGACCACGCCACTTCTGATTGAGTAAATAACTTGGTGGTCAGAAAAAGATTCTGGAAGAACACCTGCTCTAGAGAACAAAGTTGGAGAATTTGTAAACATCATATCCAAGATTGTAGATCTCTTGGGGTCTTTATGATTAATTCTGGTCGGTTCCAGAATTAGCTGGGTCAAGCCTAAACCAGTCTGGAAATCGACCAATTCATGGTTCACATCAACATTCAACCAATCACATTAAAGTCTCCAGTAATAAATAATTCATGAGAATCCCTAAAACTATGAAGAAATTCATGCAAGTCCTGAAAACTTGTATACTAATCTTAGGTGGTTTATATAGCCCTATTAACAATAAAGATTTACAAAAGGTATTTCTATTTCCAGAATCAACAGTTCCAATCCATTATTAGGAAAGGAAAGTAACCTCTTGGGCAGTTAAATTTTGATCTATATAAATAATAATTCCTCCCCCTTTTCTTGTCCTATCTCTTCTAAACATTTGAAAACTTTCTAAATCAATATCTGAATTATAAACCCTATTTTCAAGCCAAGTTTCTGTTAATACCAGAACCCCTGGCTTGACTTCTTTTAACCAATCTCTTACTTCGTCAAATTTATTTCTAAGACTCCTAACATTTGTATAAGGAAACACAGAAGAAGCAGGACAGAGAGCTGTACCAGTTAAGGCAGAAGGAAGCAGGGAGGGAAGTCAGAATAGCAAAGGTCCAAACTGAGGAAAAGATAGCCAACTCAGTTAAGAAGGGGGATAAAACCTTTTATAGGTACATCAGCGAGCATAGAAAGACAAAGGGAGGGATAGTGAGGCTGAATAAAATGAACAGTGGGTGGGCAGAGGGGGACAGTGAAAAGGCAGGGATACTGAATGAATATTTCTACTCAGTATTCACAAAAGAGGAGGGGGAAGTGCCTAATCCAATTAACAGAAGCACTCTTGATAGGGGGGTCGATCCCAGTCCTTTCACAGAAGAAAGGGTTCTGCAAGCTCCTAAAACTGAAGGTGGACAAAGCAATGGGTCCTGATGGAATTCACCCCAGAATTCTAAAAGAATTAAGGGAGGAACTAGTGAAATCACTGGCTACTCTTTTTAATAAATCATGGGAGGATGGTGTGGTACCCGAGGACTGGAGGATGGTGGATGCGATTCCCCTTCACAAAAGTGGGACCAAGACAGAGGCAGGAAACTACAGACCTGTCAGTCTGACCTCTGTGGTAGGGAAAGTGATGGAGTCACTTCTGAAGGAAAGAATAGTTGAGTACCTAGAGGCCAGTGGAGCACAGGACCCAAGGCAGCATGGGTTCACAGTGGGAAGGTCATGTCAGACGAATCTAATAGATTTCTTTGACTGGGTGACCAAAGTAGTAGACCAGGAAGGGGCTGTGGACATGGCCTACCTAGACTTTAGCAAGGCATTTGACACAGTCCCACACAAAAGATTAATAGTCAAATTAACCAGCCTGGGAGTGGGTCCCAGGGTGGTAGCCTGGTTAAAACATTGGCTGAACAACAGGACACAGAAGGTAATTGTAAATGGAGTCCACTCTGAAGAAAGAGGGGTTACTAGTGGGGTACCGCAGGGTTCAGTATTGGGTCCAGTCCTTTTTAATGTCTTCATCAGTGACATTGCAGAGGGACTAGAAGGAAAAGTATGTCTTTTTGCAGATGACACAAAGATCTACAACAGGGTTGATACACAAGGAGGTGTGAAAAGGATGAAAAGGACTTGGCAAGGTTGGAAGAATGGTCAGAAGTATGGCAGCTAGGATTCAATGCAAAGAAGTGCAAAATAATGCACCTGGGAAACAAGAACCCAGGGGAAGAATTACACAATGGGTGGGGAGGTAGTAACAACAACAAAAAAGGAAAGGGACCTGGGGGTAATCATATCAGATGACCTTAAGGTTAGCAAGCAATGTGAGAAGGCAGTAGGGAGGGCTGGGGGTATACTGGGATGTGTAGGGAGAGGCGGCAGTAGCAGAAAACAGGAAGTTGTTATCCCTCTGTACAGACAGTTGGTGAGACCCCATCTGGAGTACTGTGTCCAGTTCTGGAGACCCCATCTCCACAAGGACATAGACAGGATACAGGTAGTCCAGAGGAGGGCAACTAAAATGGTGCAGGGTCTGCAAGAGAAGCCATATGAGGAGAGACTAAAGGAGCTTAATATGTATACCCTTGAGGAAAGAAGGGAGAGGGGGGACATGATAGAAACTTTAAGTACCTCCAGTGGAATCAACAAAGTCCAAGAGGCAGCATCTTTCAGAAAAAGAGATGCGCAAGAACAAGGGACACAATTTAAAGACAGAAGGAGGGCGGTTCAGGGGCAATGTGAGGAAGTATTATTTCACAGAGAGGGTAGTGGATGTATGGAACAGCCTTCCTGAGGAGGTTGTGGGGTCTAAAACTGTGGGAGAATTCAAGAATGCATGGGACAGACATAAGGCAATTCTTGTGGGGGGTAGGAAGAAATAGGCTGTTGGTTAACTAGGATCTGCGGCCTATCCTGTAGGTAGGTAAATGGGCAGATTAGATGGGCCAAGCGGTCCTTATCTGCCGTCAAAGTCTATGTTTCTATGTAAACTACATGGATGAGCAGGTAAACCTCACAGAGATATCCAAATAACTGGTTACTGCTTCGCCCTCGGGGTTTATGTAGCATCCCACAACTCGGGTGTGCATTATATTATCATATCAAACCCTTCCCCATCTTTTATTTTTTATAATAACAGACCAGCAATTTTTCTCCAGCAGTTTGTGAGACTGTTTCGCCCTGCCAACAAACAGAATGTTGGCCAATGAGGCAGCAGCATAGTTTGACTGGCATGGCTCATGAATGTCATAACAACCAGCTGGTTGTTATGGAAAATATCAACCTGGTCAGTACATTGAGATAAATTGCTGACCAGTTATTATATCCAAATAAGTGATATACTGAACCACAGGCAGAAACGGTCATGTGGCACCTTAGGATACAAGCTGTAAAGACCTCAGGGTGAGGGTAACAAGGCAAACATGTAACTCAGTAAAACAAGACACTATCCAATGGGATGATGCATGTGTAGTAACTGGATGGCCATGAGAACTTTTAACCCTGGTGAAAAATGGTGGTTTGTTTCTAGCTGTAATCAAGCAGCCCCAGTTTGAAAGAAAGGATCTTCTTTGAGGATATCTCCTACATTAAGTCACACTTTTGGAACTATAGTTGTCAGCGCTATGACTACATGGAAACTTTTGCTAGCCAGAGGCCACCCACAATGACATACCATGTCTATGAGTATATAAGCATGGGTGGCTCCAACAGTTCCTCGCCACAGATTAACCTCAGAGGACCACCAACTGTGGGGAACCATGAGACGAGATCAGCATCAGGCATACAAGGAGAGGTATAGAGTAGGATATAGGATGAATGGAGCACTAGGCATACAAGGAGAGGCATGGGCACTGGATATAGGATGAATGGAGTAGGTTTTAGGCACAGCATCAGATAACTGTCCGGAGAAAAGGTGCTCCACTCATGGTTGTGCAGGTTTCAAAACAAAACTTGCAGGCAGGAGGAAGAACCAGCACTAACACCAAGCACTTTAGCATAATGATTTATTTCCCGTGCAGATATAAAAATACAAATTTACAGTGTCCAGTACCATAGAAGTGGGAACCAGAAAGTGCTCATTTAGTCCTGACTGGTTTCCCTGAGGAAGCAGATGGGGATAAGTGAGCACCTCCTGGTTCCCATTTCTATGGTGCTGGACACTGTAAGTCTGTTTTTTTTACATCTGCACAGCAAATAAATCATTACGCTAAATTGCTTCGTGTTAGTCCCGATTTTTCCTCCTGCCTACACAGCATTTAATAACCCTCACTGAAGCAAAAGCAGTAAGAAGGTAGGGATGGTATTGCTTATGGAAGAGTCTCTCGAAGATCTACTGTTACGGTAAGTTCTTATGTAACTGTCCTCTCTTCTTTGAGGATAGCTTTTCCATTAAGTCCCACCTTTGGATCAATTCCCAAGCTGTACAAAGTAATACTGGGAGGATGGTACTGTCTGGTACACAATTAGGACAGAAGGCCTTGCAGTACAGCAAGTCCAAAGCCAGCACGTCTACAAGAGACTGTCCAGACTATAATGTTTAGTGAAGGTGTGGACAGTGCTCCACGTGCCTGCTGCACAAATGTCAGCAACAGGAACATTTCCCAAACAAGCAAGAGAAGTGATCACACCCCTTGTGGAGTGGTCCCAAACACCACCAGGAAGTTCCTTACTGCACTTCCTACAACATAACGTAATACAATGTGCTAGCCATTTGGACAGGCACTGTTTACACAGAGGGGCACCCTCTTCCCAGGGACAAACAAAACAAAAAGCTGAGTGGACTTTCTGCAATGCTGTGTTCAAAAGTGTGGCTTAATGGAGTAGATTCTCCTGAAGATTTGCTGTTACGGAAAGTTCTTGCATAACTGTTTTTTTTTTTTTATTACAATAAGGTGGTGAAGAACGGCTTTACTATTACGTGAAAAAAAAAGCCTAGGAAATGACATCAGCAAACAAATAGACCAAGACACTTGGGTGTTCTTTTGGACCAATCCCTAGATTTCAATCTACATATACAATCTACTTGCAAAGCAGCGAATGCAAAACTTGGAGTCACTTATCAGACAAGCTTTATGCTAACTCCGTCTGCTAAGCTGGCCATTGCCAGAGGCATCCTTCTCCCTGCCCTCACATATGATGCTCCCACCACTGCTGCTGCACATAAAACCACTGTCCATAAGTGGGACGTAACATATAATATCTGTCGGTACGCCTCCTCATCACCTCAGCCTAAGCACCACTGCCAACTTTATACAGACCTTGGCTGGCTCTCCCCCTTTGCCTGCCAACAGTACTCTCTTGGCTCCCTAACTGACTCGGTAATCAGAAATCAAACTCCATCACTCGCCATGATGCTTGTACCGCAAACCTTCTCCTATGGACTGAGATCGGTAGACAAGTCCCTACTTAATGTGCCTAGATATTATAATATCCAAAGGCTCTGGTGCTTTTTCTCACTCTGCCCCAAGCTCTGAAACTCCTTTCCCCTAGCACTTTGACAGGCAGGTTCCCATAACAGTTTTAAAAAGGGGGCTGTGCCATCATTCATCTCTCACAGACTCCTGTACTTGTTTTGATCCTACTTAAATCCCCTTACCCTCCAGCTACTTCCTGCCATACTATCTACTGCCCCCCTTCCCTAGCATTCACTCAACATTCCTACCTCCTTAGTGGGCAAATCTTGCCTTCCCCTTTTAATATGGAGTCTTGCCTTGTAGGTCATGATGGTACATCCTGCCCAGCCAGGAACTTGCCCTCGCCTTGATGTGCTGACTCATGAATGTCTTCATTGTTGTGACCAATTTTAACCAATATTTCTTGTTACCTTGTCGGGTTATTTCTCCTTTACTGTGCAAATAATTAACCCTAACGCTATGTGAATTTTGAGGTCATGTTATTTGGCTGAATGTATCATTTTTACTGACTATTTGACCTGTGCTACATGCAATTTTCATGTACTCATGCTTTGTATTTGTTTATGATTGTTGTACTCTCACAGGTCATGCCTGAAAATAGGCATTTCATGGCTACTGCACTTACTCGGTAAACAAAAACAAAACAAATAAATATGAAATCTGACATGACCTTCAGAAAAATAAGTGCAGGCTAAGGATCTCCTTGTCTTGGGAAAGACCATATCATCAAAATTAGAGCCAATTCAGAGGTGCTGCAACTCCAGACATTTGTAGATTAACTTATACCGTTAGAATCAAACTTTTACAGAAGAGAGTTTGATTCTGCATAAATCCATGGTTTTGAATGGTAAAAATAGCAAATAAATTCATATTTAGATCCCATGAAGGTGACAGCTCCTTAAAGCAGCAGTATTCTTAGTGACCATATAGGTGTTTTTTTTTTTAGCAATGTTTGTGTGGCAAAAAAAAAAAAAAATCGAAATACACATTTTTGTTTTTGTTTTCTTTCATACCAGAACCAAGATAACAGGATTTTGAAGTTTTTAAAAGTTCCCACTCCCATGCCCACCATGAAACCAAAAAATATACTGGTGGCTGTTTACCATCAGAATACATCCAAATTACAAATCTAGCACGTACAATCAACAGATATCCTCAACGGAGGATATTTTTGAATATTGCAAGAGGTAGCCATCTAATGACGTGAGTCAGTAATTGCAAAATTCGCTCTAAAACCTGCTTTAATAATAGCTGAGAAAAATAAAAATAAATTGGGCATGAATCGAAGGATATCAGATATACATTTTTGCCACAAAAGCTATATGATGAAATTTCTTGCCAAATAATGAATACTGCTGCTTTTACGGTGGTGGTAGAGATAATTAAAGCTCACACCTAAACAAAAAACAAACAAACAGAAACATAGCATTTGCCAGCAGATAAGGACCACTTGGTCAACCTAGTCTGCCCATTATTCCTTGCCTATACAGTCACTGTAAACCCCTCCTGATCTCCAGATATCCCCCCTCGCTTTCCTACCATGTTTCCTTTGCGTCTATCCCAGGCACGCTTGAAGTCCACCACTGTTTTTAACCCCACCGTCTCTGCAGGAAGACTGTTTCAGGCATCTACCACTCTTTCAGTGAAGAAGTACTTCATCACAGCCCTCCTAAATTTCCCCCTTCCAGCTTCACTGCATTCCCCCTTGTTCTTGTTGACCTCCACCAGTGAAAAATACTCCCTTGCTGTACCATATTCACCCCTGTGAGGTATTTATAGGTCTCTATCTTGTCCCCCCTCTCCTTCCTCTCTTTCAGGGTGTACATACTAAGATCCCTCGTCTCTCCACTTAGGGCTTCTGATGTAGACCCTGCACCATTTTAGCTGCCCTCCTCTGGATGGCATCTGCCCTATGTCTTTCCTAAGATGTGTTCCCAGAACTGGACACAGTACTTCAGGTGGGGTCTCATTCATGATCTATACAGTGGTAACACCACCTGTCTCCTTCTGCTGGTGATACCCCTTCCCTATGCACCCCAGCATCACGATGGCCCTACCCACTGCCTTGTCATACTGCCTCACCGCCATAAGGTCATTCAATATAGTTACTCCAAGGTCCCTTTCTTGTTCTGTGACAGTCAATACCTCTTCACCCTTTTATACTCCACCTCTGGGTTTCTGAGCCTTTGGTGCATGATGCTGCACTTTCTTGCATTGAAACCCAGCTGCCATACTCTTGACCACTCCTTGGTGTCTACACATTCTCTCCACCCCCTGTGGAGTATCTACGCTAAAGTAGATTTTGGTGTCATCTGCAAAGAAACATAACCTCCCTTCCAGCTTTTCTGCAATATGAAGACATTAAAGAGGACTGGTTTCAGTACTGAGATCTGAGGTACCCCACTGGTCACCTTCCCTGCCCCCGAGAAAGTGCCACTTACCGCTACCCGCTGTCACCTATCCATCAACCAATTTTGCACCAAGTTTACCATCTTAGGACCTACCCCAAACTGCCCAGCTTCCTTATGAGCCTCCAATGGGGGAACACTGTTGAAGGCCTTGCTGAAGTCTAAGCAGGCCACGTCCACCGCCCCACCCTGATCTACCTCACTGGTTACCCAGTCAAAGAAATCAATCAGGTTTGTCTGACATGACCCCCCTCCACCCCCCCCCCATGAATCCATGCTGCCTCAGTTTTCATAACCCATGCTGCCTCAGTTTTCATAACCCACTGGATACTTCGCAACATCACATGTAATCACAGATAAGGCCTTTCCCTTTTATCAGAAAGAAAACATATTTCATTCATATTATATGCATTTTTTAGTAGAACGTTTACAACAGACATCCAAGATATGCATCAATATTAAAAGACAAACACCAAAATTCTACCTTCATGGGGGGTGGAGCTTGCAGCCCAGCCAGAATCGGCACCTCTCTGGGGCTCCTGATGAGAATTTTTAATTTTGCATTATAAAGTATTTTATACTTAACTCAGACAGTAGTTTATAGAAACATAGAATCTGACAACAGATAACGACCACTTGAACTATCCAGTCTTCCCATTTCTCCCCTTCTAAACTATTACATCACACAGTGCCCAATCTACAGCTTTTCCTCCCCTTCCTCCCCCTTTCCTTTCCGCTATGACTCCTTTGTGCTTATCCCATGCTTTCTTGAACCTCACCACTGTTTCTGCCCCACCACCTCCGCTGCAAAGTTGTTCCTGGAATCCACCACTCTTTTTGTGAAGAGTTACTTTCTCACATCTCTTCTGAATCTACCCCCCACCCCCACTTCATAGCATGTCTCCTTGTTCTTGAGCACCTTTTCTTCTGAAAAATACTCCCCTCCTGTACTTTATTTACCCCTGTTGGGTATTTAAAGGTCTCCATCATATCTCCCCTCTTCCCCCTCTGTTCTAGGGTAATACATATTGAGGTCCTTTAATCTCTCCTCATAGAGCTTTTGATGCAGACCCTGCACCATTTTAGTTGCCCTCCTCTGGACCACCTCCACTCTGTGTTATTCCGGAGACATGGTCTCTAGAACTGGGCACAATACTCTAGGTGGGCTCTTACCAGCAATCTACACAAAGGCAACACCACCTCCCTCTTTCTGCTGGTGATACTTCTCCCAATGCAGTGTCTAAACAGCAGGGGCATGCTGAGCCTAGTTCAGCATCGACAAGCCAGGCCTTGGCCTCACTGGAATCTCTCCAAATATCGATAAATGCCTTTACTAAAACAGTCCAGCACACAGACTAAAAACTGGATGCTTTTACTCAGCGCATGGTACTGGTGGAAACTAAGCCAGGCACTATGGGGAGATGGTAACAGAGTTGGATGCCAAAGTGGGGAAAGCCATAGTGGCGTTAGCACCAAAAATTAAGGAACAGGCTGTTTTGAAGAGCTGCATCGAGCGCTGGAGAATGCAGTATGGGCTGCTAATGTGAGGATCCCTGGTCTCCCTGAAGAGACCAACAAAGAGAACATGAAGCAATTCCTGCAGGCCTGGATCCCTGAAATGATCAGATGTTATGACTTCACAATCACCAAGGCATACATGGTCACCACCTGCAAATGACAGGAGGAGGAGATACCCCACAAACCATGTTTTTTTTTTCCCCAACTCTGTTTGTCCCTCCTCTCTCCACTGGATGGAACCTTTTTCAGCCATCTCCAGCACCCTTATCCCGTCAGGATGAGACCCTCCTGCACCTGTTACTGGACTCCCCTGGTCCACCCACAACATACCTGGTGGCCATACCCTTCAGCTTGTCCCCAAGTTGCCTCCAGAACCTCCACTAACTCCCCCGTACAATCCAATGTGGTCACAGGCGAAGGCCAGGGGTAGCCAGTCCCAAGCAGGTCAGACCCTGACATCGAGGCATAGATCAGGAAGCATAGGAAAACCAGGAACAGTTTCAAAATTCGCAAACAGCGTTTTATTATTAACACCACCAAAATAAAAATTGTTCAGTATAACTATTTGCAATGGCAGTACAGAGAAAACAGTGTCCTTCTTCTGAGTTTTTTATTAATTTCAAATCTTAGTCTCTGTCTCTCCCTCTTGCAAAACACTGCAGCTCTTTTTATAACAAGTCTTTGCAGGGAATTCGTTAAAAAAAATTCTGCTTCTCACACAGTGTTCTTGACAGTTTCAGCAGGTGCAGCAAAAAAAAACATTGTGACCCAGAACTGACCTCTTGTTGACAGCTCTGGAAATGTTTTTCAAACCAGCATATTGGGTTAACCCCTTGATTTCCAGTTTTTGCAATCATTTCAACAGTATAACTATATACAGTTTTAAACAAAGGAATCCCAGTATCAGTGACATTTCCACACAAAGATTCACATATATTTTAATACCTGCAGATATGCAAGGAGGAAGAAAAGACAGAACTAGCAACGGAAGGCAGAGAGATAGCGAGAGGCAGAGAATTGGAAACCGTCAGAGTGATCAGTTCCTAGGTTTCACAAGAAAATTTGGTTGTGCAACCAGACAGACAAGAGACAGAAAAGGAGAGGCTAGAACAGACCCTTGCATTTAACTCTTTCTGCATAACAAATGGGGCAGGGCCTTAGTCAACCCTGTCACATACCCCCCTCTTTAAGAGAGAACCTGTTTTAAAAAAACAAGTTTCCAAAATGTTCTATTAAATTCCCGTCTAACATTAGCTTATAACCTTGACAGTTCAATGCATATGCAGCATAGCAAACAGAGAAGTTTCAACTCACATTTTTTCAACCTTCGGAATTCTCAATTCCTGACCCATATCTTGACAGAAAATCAGCATTGGCATTCTCTTTCCCAGATTTATGCATCACTTTAAATTTAAATGGCTGTAGTGCCAGGTACCACCGTGTGATTCTGTAATTTTTATCCTTCATTTGGTTACGCCAACAGAGAGGATTGTGATCTGTTACAAGTACAAAGTCAGCTCCTAGTAAGTAAAATGTAAGGGACCCCATGGTACACTTTGCCGCAAGGCATTCCTTTTCAATGGTGGAGTACTTTTTCTCTCTGTTGTGCAATTTCCTACTTACATATAGACTAGGATGTTCTTTCCCATCTATATTTGGCTCAGGACTGCACCTAGGCCTACCTCTGATGCATCTGTCTGTAACAAAAATGTTTTCTCAAAGTCTGGGCTTCTTAAAACAGGGGCTGAACATAATGCAGCCTTACCCCTTAGGCTGCTGACAGAATTAGAACGTATAGGGATTTTGGACTGATATATCAGTCCGCAGCCATGCAAGAGTTAATGGCCCAAAAAGCCTCATCACACACTGGGGTCCATTTCACATTATTCAGGAACCGTTTCTTTGTGAGTTCAATGAGGGGAGTAGCTAACTTGGCAAAACTGGGAACAAATCTCCGATAATAACCAGCCAGTCCTAAAAATGACCTGACAAGTTTCTTAGTTTTGGGGCAGGGCTGTTAGATACAGCTTCTATCTTGGAAACCTCTGGCTTGACGTCTCCATTTCCCAAAACACAGCCCAGATATCTGGTTTCCTGCATGCCCAATGCACACTTGGTAGGATTAATTGTCAGACCTATCTTTTTGATCGACTGGATAACTGCTCATAGGTGTTCCAGGTGGCTTTTCCAGTCTGGACTGTATACCACAACATCATCCAGGTTTGCAGCACAATAACCAGTATGAGGGGATAAAATGACATCCGTGTATCGCTGGAATGTAGTGGGAGTGCCATGTAAACCAAACGGCATGGTAGTGAACTGATTGAATCCTATAGGAGAGGAAAAAGCAGTTTTATCTCTGGATTCTTTAGCTAGGGGATTTGCCAGTAACCCTTGGGGAGATTGAGGGGGTCCCACATCATAACAGCAAATATATAAAGGCGCCATACCTATGGGCGAGTACACAATGCTGAAAATACAAATGGCAACCGTACACTATGCCGAACACAAAATCAGCGCTCATATCGCCACACATAAATTCTGCAAGCTATGTGTGCGGGGGTGGGGGCTGTGCCCCCCCTTCCCTCTTACTAAAAATTTTTTGGTTTTTAGAACTTAATCTTCATTATTTTTCCATTTTCAGTTCCATATTACATTATACTTCATTACAGGAGGCAACAGGTAAACACACATATGTCTCCATACTAAGACATCAGTTACAGGACAATATATAGAATCATCTTTTTCTAAGCATATCTCTTGTTTATATTTGTTCTTTTTATGTCTTGCAGGTTGGACAGAGTACTTGCGTCCCTTCCCAGATGATGAGGTTAGTCAGAGGCCCCGTTTCTGACTTACAGCCAGAGGACAATCGGCTCTGTTCCAACCACCTCACCTCTGTTCACTCCATTCTCTCCCTCAACAAGTACCCTTTCAATAAACTTATTTCTGAAGAGTCAATCTAGTGTTCTATGTGTCTCCTATTTTCCCTCCCTATTCTCTGTGTATATCCTGCACAGCAATTTACTGTACCGTACATACTTTATGCGCATTCCAAGAACTAAGGACATACAGAACGGGGAATATTTACAAAGCACGGGGAGAAACAAACAATAACCCCCCCCCCCCCATAACATTTGCTCGATCAGTTTATGTCCAGGGTTAAGGCTGGGTCCTACAGGTATAAAATGTAAGATGGGGGCCCCAGGGATTCCCATCTGCTCACAATGCTAAAGGATGTTATTATAACTATAGTCTATAACTCCTTATTTCAACAGGAGTTGTTCTAATATTGGTGTGCCTTTTTTGATCTCCACATATTCAAAGAAGGGAAGCCACCTTGAGTTAAACTGGTCTGTTTGAAGTCTGAGTTGAGCAGTTAAAGCCTCCATTGTCTTAATGTTTATCACATTTGACCACCATGCTGCATGTGACACTTTGTCTGAGGTGAGCCATCGCTGTGTGATAGCCTTGGAAGCAGCAGCTATCAGTATGAAGAATAAATATCTTTGGGCTTTTGATTTCACTTGCCGGGGGGGGGGGGGGCCCAGTATCATATGCGGGAACTCTGGTACATGCTCTAGTTGAAAAATTTCTTTCATTGCTGTTTTTATCTCCTCCCTATAATTTCCTATTTTAGGGCAGCCCCAAAAAATGTGAAATTGAGACCCTTTGTCTGGGCATACCCTCCAGCATCTATCGGTTTGGGAAGTCCCATATTTAGAAGAACTATCAGGAGTGATAAAGTATCTAGTTGAGATTTTCCACCTAAACTCCCTCCACACTGGAGAGTTTGTTGTTTGATGTACTCCTTACCAGATTAAGCTCCAATCTTTACTTGATATTTGATTCTCATATTCGGCTTGCCATTTATTTTCTACTGCTTGGATACGTAAGGAGCCAGTACCTTCCTATAATGTTTGATGTATGTATGAAATGAATTTTTTTGTATCCGCCATATAACTTTTTTGATGTATATACATCAATGGGGGTGCTGGGTTGCTTTGTATGGCACAGATCCCCGCTGTATTAGATATAAAATGCCTACATTGGAGGTATCTGAAAAAATCTTTATGGGAAATCCCAAACTCCTCTTGCAACAATGTAAAGGTTTTAACACCTTCCTCGTTAACCATTTGGTGCAGGTATAGGAGCCCCTTGTCTGCCCACCTGCCCCAGCAGGTATCTTTGTGGGTGGCTGGGAATTGTGGTAGGTACTTTAGTGGGATATATTTCCACGTAGGAGAGAATATCTCCCACCATTGTCTTGTCTTTAGCCAGATCTTAAGTGTGTTTTTTGTCCAAATATTACCTAGCGCCTTAAGGTCCGAGGCCTTTATTATCCAGGGTAAAAACTTCAGAGGTATCCAGGGGTGAGCTTTTTCCTCTAGTTTATACCAACCCCCCTCTTTTCCCGGCTGTAGCATTTTTAATATTGGAGTTATCTGTGCCGCAAGATAGTACTTCGATAAGTCAGGAACTCCAAACCCTCCTTTATCCTTAGCTTCTGTTAGCATGCACCACTTTTTACGTGGGCGACGCCCAGCCCAAATAAAATTAGATAGCTTCCTTCTCAACTCCCGCCACTCCACTCCTTTGATTGGGAGGGGAAGAGCAGAGAACAAAAATAGGAATCTGGGCAAGATATTCATCTTTATTGCCTCAACCCTCTTACTAAAAATAATCAACTCCGAGGGGGGCCTGACATTGGGGCAAGGCGCCAATACGGACCGGAAAAATTACAAGACCCAACACATTCCCCACCCAAAAACAGTAGCACACCAACCCAGGTCCTTCCATACCGGAGGCATACACTGCCTCCACAAGCCCACATGGTCAGCACGGCACTGCCCCCCCGACCTACCTCCTACATCCTGCTTCCCGTGACGTCCCTCCTACCAGCGCTGTATCCTACACTCACTGTTTTAATCTTGTACCGTCATCATTTACACACTCGCTGTCCTTCCACACTTGCTGTACAGACAATCACTCAAACTGAGTTGCTCAATTTGACCTTCCCCATATCACTGGATACCGATTGGGGGTACTCATATACTTAGCACTTCCCAGTCTGTCCACCAAATCATCTATTCTGGGCATAGGATAACTGTCAAATTCTGACACTTGATTAAGTTTCTAAAATCAAGGCAGATTCTTACACACCCTTCTTTTTTGTTTACAAAAACCACTGGTGATGACCAAGCACTTCTCGACTCTTCTGTGATACAAAATTCTTTCATCTTTTGTATTTCCTTAACCACGTCTGCTCTTAACCGCTCTGATAATCTATGTCTTTTGTCTAATAGGGCAAGCATTCCTTGTCACTATTACGTGCTCGACCCCTTTTGCTTGGCCTGGTACTGTGGTAAAAGTACTGTTAAATGTCTTTAGCAAGTTACAGATTTCAGCGGTTTGTTCGGGAGGTTAAGGAAATATTCACCTTTACAGCATCAGCAGTTACAGTTTGTTCCAGTCTGTTATAAGCTACATCAATATGTTCTTTATCAGTTTCTGGTAAAACTAGCAAATCAGCCTTTGGTGTTTTTTTCAACCCATTTCTTCAGGAGGTTAGCATAGTATATTTTGGTAGGATTTTTCCTATCAGGGGTCTCAGTCTCATAGTTAACTGCACCAGTATGTCTAAGCACTTTATAAGGCCCTTGCCATTTCATTAACAGTTTATTTTCTGTAGTGGGTAACAGTAGCAAGACCTTTTCACCTGGTTAAAAACCTTTTCATTTACCCCATGGTCATAAATACACCTTCTGCTGGTTTGGGGCCTCTTTCCGATTACTATGGTCGATTTCAACATATTTTGCCAGCTTCTTTCTCAGGGTACACATATAAGATGTAATAGATTGTTTCTAATGGGGGTTATCTTCCCGTATTTCTTTTATTACATCTAATGCCCATCTAGGCTGTCTACCATATTGCATTTCAAATGGTGAAAAACCTGCTGATGCCTGTGGCACTTCTCCATAAGCAAAAAGCAGGTAAGGTAAATAATGGTTCCAGTCTTCCTTCCCCTTTTATAAACCTTTTTAACATTCGTTTTAGGGTTTGATTAAAATGCTCAACAAGACCGTCAGTCTGAGGGTGATAAGGAGAGGTTCTTATGGTAGTAATACCTAGTACAGCTCCTTCAGTAATACAGTACCAAAATTACTACCCTGATCAGTAATTATCTTTTTTGGTATGCCCACCCTGCTGAACGTTTTGGCAAGCAATGTTGCCACTTTTGGGGCTGTGATAGTACGCATTGGAACTGCCTCTGGGTATTGAGTAGCATAGTCACATACTACCAAAATGAATCAATAACCTTTTCTACTTTTGTCTAAGAGGCCAACCACATCCATTGCAATTCTCACAAAAGGCACATCTATCAAGGGTAGGGGCACCAGGGGCATCTTGCCTTTTTTTAGTCACTGGGGCTACTTCCTCACACTCGGGACAGGAACTGCAATAGGTAGCAAATCTTCATGAATTTCAGGCCAGTAAAATCTGTACAGCAATCTGGCAATGGTGCGATCCCTCCGCGAGTCACCAGCCATAGGACTATCATGTGCTATCTGTAACAACTCAGATCTATACTTTTGTGGTATAACCTATTGTTCTGTCTAGTCCTGTGTCTGAAGTTTAACCCAAACTCTGTACAGTAGCCCATTACATTTTTTAAAAATAGGTTCACTCTGTTTTGGTTTCACCTCTAGCTGCTTAAAATAACCCTGGACAGAAACATTGTTAGCTTGTTCTAAAAGAAAATCACAATCAGTGATCAGTTTAATTTCAGAATTTTCATATGTTAACCCCTTATGTCCATCAGTTTTTTGTTGCCACTTTTTCTTCAGGTGTCGTCTTTCTTTCCTGGATTTCCAAATCCTGGAGCTGTGCTTAAACAAGTCCGAATCAAAGTCAGCGAAAGGAAAAGAGTCTCCAACATCTGAGATTTTCTTTGCCCGAGCTCTTGTCACCACAGCTGCTGAAACATCAGGATTTATTCCCTCTTTGATTAACTCAGTAAATCCTGGAAAGTCATTTCTAATAATCACAGGTAAAGGTAACTTGGGTACTATCCCCACTTTTATTTGGTGTGACACACCCTTACTGTTCAGTGTCACTTGGGTGGTGGGATAGTATAGAGTGTCCCTGTGGATGCAGATGACACCAGTATCTGGTCCTTTTGGACACGGTTTTCCCAGCACTTCAATATGCACTAGGGTCTGTCTGCTTCCCGAATCTATAAGTCCCTTCACAGTCTTATCTCCCACCTTCACATCTGTTAAGTACTTTCCCCAATTTGCTAAGGACAAATCTGCTCCAGTGTCACTCTTCTTATTACGGCAATTTCTTGCAATATGACCTGGCTTATTATAGTTATAGCAAATAAAGTCTTTGGGTGCAGATTTGTTACCCCCACCAGAGTTCTTATCAGACTTGGAGTTTAAATGGGAAAAAAAAAAGTGTCTTACTGGTGCTTGGCTGATACCTTGCTACTGTGGTATCTGTCTGGCCATTTGGTAGTCTTCAGCCAAAGAAACAGCCTTTTCCCCACTTTCTGGTCGGTGTTCTTTTACCCAAAGCTGTACATCTGTGAATAGGCAGTTGATGAACTGCTCCATTACAAATGTTTCAATGATCTGTGGGAGTGTTTTGCCCTCTGGTTGGAGCTACTTCATAAGGAGTTCTCAGAGTCAGGTGAAGGCTTCTCAAGGATTGTCGACTAAGTTGTACTTCAGAGACCAGAATCTTTTTCTGTAGGTCTCTCCTGAGATGTCATATCTTTCAAGGACCTCTCTTTTCACCAGGTCACAGTTTTCTGACTGTGCAGTGTCCATATTGCTGTTGGCAAGTTGGGCTTTCCCTGTTAGGCAAGGTACCACTCTGATTGCCCATTGCTGCTTTGGCCACTGACGGGCAGTGGCACTGCATCTCTTCTCTTCTTTGCTGCTCCTGTTGCTTCATCTCTTCTCTTCTCTTCTTTTCTCTGCTTCTTAACATTTCTTCTTTTCTCTGTGCCTCTAAACAATGAATCGCTTTTTCTCTCTGTTTCTAGTTTGGCTGCCATTCTTCTGGTAATCACTCCTGGACTTGCTGCTGCAGAATCCATACCTTTCTTCTATGCTTCCCTTGTATTAGGTCTAGCACCCATGCACAAAATTCCTGGCTTAGAGTATGCAAGGGGTAAATCCCACTTAAGCAGACACCATCGGTTCTCAAGGCACAGGTCAGGAAGCATAGGAAAACCATGAGCAGTTTCAAAATTCGCAAATATAATTTTATTATTAACAGCAAAATAAAAAAAAATTGTTCAGTATAACTATTTACAATAGCAGTACAGAGAAAACAGTATCCTTCTGAGTTTTTTCCTAATTTCAAATCTCAGTCTCTGTCTCTGTCTCTGCCTCTTGCAAAACACTGCAGCTCTTTTTATAACAAGTCTTTGCAGGGAGCTCATTAAGAAAACATTCTGCTTCTCACACAGTGTTCTTGTCAGTTTCAGTAGGTGTAGCGAAAAGAACATTGTGACCCAGAACTGACCTCTTGTTTACAGCTCTAGAAATATTTTTCAAACCAGCATCTCAGGTTAACCCCTTGGATTCCAGTTTCTGCAATCATTTCAACAGTATAACTATATACAGTTTTAAACAAAGGGATCCCAGTATCAGTGACATTTCCACATAAAGATTCACATATATTTTTTATAGCTGCAGGTATGCAAGGGGGAAAAAAGACAGAACTAGCAAGGGAAGGCAGAGAGATAACGAGAGGTAGAGAATTGCGAAATCGTCAGCGTGATCAGTTCCTAGGTCTCACAAGAACATTTGGTTGCGCAACCAGACAGACAAGAGACAGAAAAGGAGAAGATGGAACAGACCCTTGCATTTAACTCTTTCTGCACAACAAATGTGGTAGGGCCTCATTCTACCCTGCCACAGACCCGGCGGAGGATGTGGTGGGCAGAAGCTGCACCACCCTATCATCCAACAGCCATTTTCCACCCTGCTTTCCTCCTTGAAGGAGGGGATGTGCAAAGATGTCCTAGTGATATCAGACCTGCTCCCAAGCCTGACACACCAACATCTGCCTCTCCTCCAGTCCCACTGTTCAAGCAGTCTCTGGCTCACTGACCCACACTGAATGCTAGGGGTTGGACTATCACAGAGTGCCACAACCCACCCGCCTGGAGAAGGAGAGCTGTCCACCAGACGCTTGATCCTCCTCCCCTGGGTCAATCCTCCAATGCACGGGGCTCATTCCTGAACCTGGGTCATTGACATCAGAAGCGGTAATACTACCGCTTGCACCAGCAGGCCGGACCCATGAAACATCTTGATGACTCTGGCATCAGCGATGGACAGAAATGCAGTGCTGGTGGTAGCCAGAGCTCAAGGGCCTCTACAGCTCAATGAAAAGTACATTTTATTGTTCCTTGACATTTCTTTTGCCCAAAAAAACACATTGTAAGGCGTTTGGCAGAGTTAAGCAAAAGCTTTGGGATCTGGACATTCATTTCTCCTTGGCCTTTCCAGCAAGATTGTGCTTCACAGTACAATGCCAGCTGTACCGCTTCTCCAAACTTCCAGAAGCTGGGGTATGTGCAGAGAAAATCGCGGCTGGGAGAAATGCAGAGCAAGCTGCAGAAAGAGCATCACAGGATGACACCTGAGGGATTGAAAGCAGCTACTGTGTCATTTAGTGCTGTACTGTGACCTCCCCATAACTGATAGCCCTGCTGCACAAACCTGAAAACTTTTATAGACAGAGAAACTTGAATGTTGCAGAATATGGGGACTCACTGCAGGGGAGAGAATTCTGGACTGTACGAGATGCGACAGATATTGAGAAAGGCAGTATACTGATCTCTCTAAATGCTTCTTGGGACTCTCATTTTCAATTCTGTGTTCTGTGGTCATACTTGTAGTGATCCATATGTTCTCCACAATCCTTGTATGTTAACAGTTTAAAAGACTGATGCAGGTAAGTTCTCTCACCAACCAAGTTATAATGGCGCAGCTCCTTTCTTTCTCTCTGGTCGTGTGGTTCAACTAACGGGGGCCACACATTTAAAAAAACAGTGTAGAATTCAATGAATAGCCTATTTTTTACAATGTGATTATTTCAAGTTGCACATCTTTTGGTCTACTATGAATACCTCCAGACAACTGGTTAGGATTACTGGTACGATCAGTAACTAGTGAACTGTTTGGGAAGAGTAGTAGGTGCAGAGGCAAGATGGGAGAATTGGCCATGGCAGCCTAAATACTTACAATGGCACCTGCACATGTTGCAACTTCAGGGAGTTACATACTCCCCATGAGGATGGGCTGGAGCCTTAACTCTATTAATTCTACAACATAATCACTTGGACATCAAACTAAAGCTAAAACTTATTTGTGATCTTGACTTACTAAAGGGCTCCTGGGAGCTTTGGAGTTGGACAAAATTAAAGTATCTGTATTAGGTTGGTTTCAGTTATAGTAACTTTACAATATTACCACATACTACTCAGGCATTTCACTGCAACACAGCTCATATTACAATCTTTCGTCTCTTTGATGAGTTGATAAGGCTATACCCCACATCATCCTTGGTAATGTATTTTATTTATGTACTGTTTGTATAATCAGTACTACCCATTCTGGTATATATTTAGGCATATATGTACTTTCTGAATAATGACAAAAGACAAATGTACTGCAGGTTTAGGACTCAATTTGTAGGTAGATTTCTGTCTCTTTGGACCTCATAAAAACAAACCAAAAAAGGTTATGTGAGAGACGAGAATGTCCTAAGAGGTCTGATCACCAAGCCTCCAGATAGTCCCTCGTTCTATCGAGTGAGCACAGAAAAGGGAGAGGATCTGTGAGTTAAATAAACAGCTTGGAGCTCTGGCAAGTTTGTGCCTTGGCAAGGAGCTAACTTAGAATCCAGGCACACTGCTTCCTTCCATAAATGTGTTCTCCATTCACTGAGGGAGGACTAGGTGATCAGGTGGTGACTGGGAAAAGGAGGACTTGTATCTTCAGGTTCCCTACATACATTTCAGAAGCGTGATAGTGATGATATTTCTTCTATTCTTTATTTATTATGCATGCAGCCCATATCCTTCCATTGGCACAGCAGGAAAAGCAAATATGATGGTCTCTGATGCACACCAAGTGCTTCACCAGTTCATAGCTGGGAGGTGAATCAATCTTTTAACACAGGTTTCCAAAAAGAGAACGCAACACGCTTAGCCAATGGCACAGGGAAGGCACTTTTTAACTACAGGAGGAGGAATGGCCAAAACCAATCTAAACATTTCTAAGAGACTTTCATGCACATTTTTACAAATATTGCATAATTCAGTTTGATGGTCAGTACTCAAAGAAAACAGTCCATTAGTTAACATCAGCAATGGGCACTGGTTCAAAGCTACGTTGGCAACATCTGAAGTCCAGTATGAGTTTTCATTTGGGGGGAAGACACCAATTCCAGAGGAAAACCAAGAACTTTTTTGTGTGTGCGCATTTACCCTTTATCACCCTATGCTTATCACCTGGTCTAGCTTTCTTTAGCCTAACCGCTGGTTGCTATTCATTGTGGGTTTCTGGTTCATACCTCTGCCCTATCACCTTAAGATGTCCATACCCTCTACTGGTTTTCTGTACTGATGAAACCTCTCTCCACTCAGCTCCATCCCTTAATTATTGAGGCGTCACACTAGACCCACCATGAACTTTTCACTTCATGTGGCTTCAACCTATGAGGCAGCAAATTTCAGACTAGGGCTCTCATTTAAGGTCAGCCACAACCTCAAAGCCTGTAAAGCCACAGCCCATGGTAATTTGCTTTCTAAACTTCTCTATGAGATGTCTGGTTTCATAGCAGCTGTAAAACCATCTTACAGGACTGGAATGTGGCATATAATATCATCTGCCGATTTGTCTTGGCCTCAGATCATTATGTCCTTCGTTGCACATTGTACTCCAAACATGGGTGACCCTCTCCCACATGACCTCATCTTGAGGAGGAAAATCATTTATAATATTGTGCATAACCAGCTACCCTCATCCCTTGCCACACTTTCCTTGCCTTGTAGAAGCATCTAACCTCTAAGATCCTCCAATCATGACCTACTCATGACTAGACTAAAACTAGGTAATTTCTCCTTCTCCTGTTTAGCCCTTAGACTATGGAATCCTGTGCCTGCTGCAGTCCAGCAATGCCAGTTGATCCAGCTGCTCTCGTAATCCTAGGCAACCTGGCTGGGAGAAGTTCTGAAAGGACACCTAGTTTGGATCTGAGTGAGGATGGATGTGGAAAAGAAAGGGGCCAAAATAAAGAAGGGATTGATGGAGGCCACTTGTGAGTGTGCCAAAAATCAAAAGTAAGACAATTAAGGCCAAAAAGACCAGCTGATTCAGCAAGGAGATGGCAAAAGCAGTGGGGGACAAGAGAGCAGCCTTTAGAAAGTACAAGCATACTTAAAAGGAGGAGGAGAGCATGGACTACACTGCTAAGTCAAGATACGTAAGCAGGGTGGTAAGGGGGGCAAAGGCCAAGAGAGAGGTACAGTGAGCCCAGAGGTAAAAGTGGGTGAGGAGTCCCCCCCCCATTATATAAGGGAGAAAAGAAACATAAAGGATGAGATTGTCAGGCTACAAAAAGGATTGGGGTTGGGCAGAGGGTAATGAAGAAAAGGCAGAGGTGCTTAACGGGTACTTCTGTTCAGAATTCACTCGGAAGAAGGATGGATCAGTATCACAAGGGAGTAGGTACAGGAAGAGGGAGGTCATAGATGGCACAATTCAAGCCAAGAGGGTACTCAAGGGTCCAAGGACCCTAAAGGTGGACAGATCACCAGTGCCCAGATGGCATGCATCCGAGGGTCCCAAGAGAACTGGTGGGGGTTCTGGTGGGTCCCCTGGCAGACCTGTTTAACACTTCTCTGGAGTCTGAAAATGTGCCCCAGGACTGGAGAATGGCTCACATGGTGCCTCTCCATAAGAGTGGGCTAAGGGACGAACCAAGAAACTACAGACCAGTCAGCCCGACCGTAACAGTGGGTAGCTGATGGAAATCATCCTTTTTTTTTTTTAAAAACAGTATACGTTGTTGAAAAATGTTTTAACAAACAACTACAAACAAAATTCAAATACCAGCTTATATGGTTAACAGATAACAAAACCGGATCTGCACCAGAACTCATCACTGGGAACAAAGGAGATGCTAAAGAGCACAACTAGCAGGTTACGTACAGAGAAAAGGGTAGAGAAATTTAGGAATGTAGAAGTACATCTGTATGGGGATGGATTAAAAACAGAGTTAGACCCAGTTCAGGAGATAGGTAATAGAGTTTCTAGGGCTCCCCACCTTCTGAAGTAAACCAGAGGGATGTTACAAATTGAGCAGATCATTTTCTCTATGCGCAGAGCATCTAACATAGTACTGTGCCACTCTTGATAGTTAGGGATAGCATCATTCATCCAGTGTTTTAATATGACTTTTTTGGTTATTGTGGAGATCAAGGAGTTGTGGTATCTCCTTGCTCCAATGATGTGATGTACGTCAAGCCCCAGGATGCAAATGTGGGGTGTGAAGACTAAGTCTAGGCCTAAAAACGGGACAATACATTTTTGGATTTCGTTCCACAGTGGGCATGCTTTTTGGCAGCCCCCAAAGAATGTGTTTAAGACAGCCCACTTCCTGGCTACATCTCGTACCTGTGTTCACATTTAAGAGCCCTGTTTTGTGGAGATTTACTGGCTTATAATACATGTTATTAGCTATTTTGTATTGCATAAGCCTGAGTCTGTCAAACTTTCTGAATTTATTGATGCCTTTCCACCCTTTGGTTCTTACCTTTGGGGTTGAGATTTCATGGAATTCAGATGCCCAACAGTGGCACAAGTTGCCTTCTCAAGGGGTAGAAACATGGTATAGTTTTTTATATAACAAGGAGATGGAGTGTCTCTGAGTTGCAAGTGTCTCCTATTCCTCCCAGGCAAGAAATCTGGCTGTGTTCCAGGGCCTGGGGCCTAATGTGTGGGGTCTAGAACTGGAGACGTGCTGATTAATCTGTGTACTGCTTACTAACTAGAAGGGAAGTGCCTATTGGAGTGGGTTTAAACAGGGATGGTAATTTATTAAAAGGAATATTTAGTAGGGCCTTAATATCAATCTTAGCTGAGTAACATAAGTCAAGTTCTATCTGCTTCAAAGTATGAGAAAAAAGGAGATTTGATATCTTACTGGTTAGTACTTCTCCACTATAGGAACTGGCTAGCATGTATGTATAGGTAATATAAGCGGAAATCAGGAAGTTGTAGCCAGCCTTGTTCCTTGAGAAAGGTGAGGTGTTTGTAGGATGTCCTGAGTTCCTTACTATCCCATATGAATTGTGATAGGCAGCCTGTCGGCGCTGCAGTTGGATTTCCGCTTGCGACGCCGGTGACCCGGGTTCGAGAACAGACCCGGGGCATCGGAGGGCCAGCCAGGGTGGAGAAGGATGGAGGACTGCTCTCCTTCCTTGGGGAGAGGGAAGGGAGTGTGTCCAGCACTTGACGGACCCCTGGCAGAAGCCGGGGGTACCGCAGCGACCGGCACCTCAATGTTCAGGGGGGTTGGGCGGATGCTGGACATCACTGCTTGTCCCCGCCCCAAGAAAAACTCACAAAAAAATGCTGGCCCCAGCATGACGACTCCTCTAGCTCCACCACCCACTGCCACTGATGCCCGCCGGTGGGGTCCCGCTCTCATGACCCCGAACTGGGAAGTAATCCAGGGCTTGCCCATAATGTCCTTTGGGAGTGGGAAGCACCCTTGGTGGCCCCGCCCAGGAGAGTAAGCCTGAGCATGGGGGAGGTGGGCAGACGAGCTCCGAAAGGGTAGGGACCTGGACCAAAAACATGAAAAAAAAAAAAAAACAAGAGTTGTGATTGGAGAGATCTGAATTCAGTGAACTACGTCTGGGAAATAAATGACCCTGTCATTCCCATAGAGTAAAATATGCAAAATAAAATGCTCATTTTATTTGTATTAATTAGTGCCCAAAGCGTTATGGGTAGGATTGACCATCTGGTAAGATCCTGCTTGATTTGAGTCCATAATGGGTCTAAGTCCTTGGTAAAAAGCTACATTTGCTTCTACAACTCAACATACTTAAGACTATCTGGGACCCAAGTACCACCCCAATGCATCACTTGATTTTTAGAGGTGCAGTGATTAAGAGGCATTAGATATGTTTTAGCTAGATTGAGTTTGTAACCGGAAATCTGTCCAAATTGGGTCAGGATGTTTAGTGCCGTTGAGACAGAGGTTTCTGCTTCCTCAAGATTTAAAAGGATGTCATCATCGTAGGTGAAGATCTTGTAGCTGTGGGAGTCTACCTGTAAACACTTGATTGAAGTCTGTACATTAAAATGTCTATGTAGTGGTTCTACATATAAATTAAATTAAATAGAAAAGGGGATAAAGGTAAACCCTGTTGGGTTCCTTTCTGTAGAAGAAAGGTGATAAAAGGATCCCTTTGCAAAAAATTCTGGCTGGGGCCTACTATAGAATATAACAATTTGATCCATTCTATAAAAGCTGAGAGGAAAACTAATTCTGCTAGTGTGGCATAGAGATAGAGCCAAGAAACTCTGTCAAAGGCCTTTTCTGCGTCCAGGGACATCAGCATGGTAGGATGACCTAAGTCCCCGAACGCAGTCAAGATATGCCTAAGTTTACACAGATGGTCTGTCACAAGATGCCCTTGCATAAAACCTGCTTGTTCTGGCCCTATGAGGGAGTGCCAGACTTTATTGATTCAGTTAGCTAGTATTTTAGCTAAGATTCTGAAATCTATATTGAGCAGGGAAATGGGTCTGTAACTCCAGAGTTGCTTAGGGTCTTTATCAGCCTTGGGAAGGACAGTGATTAGGACTTCATGTAGGGAGGGTTTCAGGTTCAAGTTTTCTTTAGAATAACTGAAAAGCATGGCAAGTGGGGGCAGAGACAATGTCAATGAGTACATTATATGCATTAGTGGAAAATCCGTCCAGAACTGGAGCTTTGTCTAGGGGTAGAATGTCAATGGCTTGCTTAACTTCCCAAATTGCAATATTTTGTCTGAGCCCCTCGGTTTTGTGTGGGGGTAGTTCTGGGAGCCATGACAATTAGAAAGTGCTGCACAGCACAGGTAGGCACTGTTGGGTCAGCAGTGTAAAGGGCTTCATATTAATAAAAGCTGAGGCTATATCTCGAGAATTGGATAAAGGCGGACTTTGGGCCGTTGGTCTTTCTGTACATACAGCCCTTTTCATCTCTTGCTGTCTTCATCTAAGGGCAAGAAGCTTCCCAGTGTTCTCTCCTTGGTCAACAGATTTGGTTTTAGCCCTAAAAATTGCAAACTTGGCCTGTTCCCAAGTGAGCTCCCAATACCTAGCCTTGACTGCATTTAGCTGAAGCCAGTCTTCTTGGGAGGCATGGCTAGAATAATACTCTCCTGTTGTTTAATTTACAGTGGGAGCTTGGCACATTCCTCATGCGTTTTGTAGTATCTGTTAGCAGGATTAGCTCTCCTCTAAGGGTGCACTTAAAAGCCCCCCACTTGTGCCCTTGACTATGGACAGAGTTGTTATCAACAAACACTGTTCTGCTTTCTGTTTAATTATTTCAAGTGTCTTGGGGTATTTAAGTAGATAGTTGTTAACCCTCCAAATCCTATCTTTCTGTATTTACCCCAGGAGTGAAATAGAAAGTGAATGGTTTGATATTACTCCAGCTAAGATATCACACTGTAGAGTAGTCTCTAGGAGGTCTGGGGTTATTATAAAGTAATCTAGACATGAGAAAGAGTTGTGTACAATGTACCAAAATGTGCGGTGTTTAATTGGTTTACAGGACAAAAGAAGGCAATTTGCCCATTGAGATTGTCCTCCATATAAATGGATCATTAACCCATATCACATTCATCCATGCATGTATCCAATTTATTCTTAAAAATCATAATGGTTGGTGAATCAACAATATCCTGGGGTAGTTTATTCCATATCTTGAGAGATCTAATGGAAAATAAATTTAACCTCTTATTATTATTTGCTTTTTTAACTTCCGATTGTTTATTGTGAAGTCTTGGCACAATTTTCCTTAATGAATAAACAATGCCACATTGTGCCATTTGAACTGGTGATTTAAGAATTTTAAACAGTTGGAGAAGATCACCTCTAGTTCGCCTACACTCAAGAGAATGTAATCCCGTTTTTTGCAGTCTAGTATCATATTCTAAGTGAGCAAGATGGGGTACTAGCTTAGTGACTCTGTGTTGAACCTCTTCAATTTTATTAATATCGGACTTCAAGTAAGGGCTCCAAAATGGAGATCCATAATCTAAGTAGGGCCTTATATGTGATCTGTACAAAGTTAGAAGGCATTCTTCCCGATTTGGAAATAAATGTTTTATTTATTCTACGCAGTAGTGCATTGGTTTAGTTTGCAAGTCTAGAACAATGAGAATATGATGATAATTTATCATTAACCATAATTCCCAGGTCTTTTTCTATACAGGATGTCCTAATGATAATGTTATTTAAATAATATTTTTGTTTGGGGTTATCTTTTCCCAGGTGAAGTACTGCACATTTAGATATATTAAAGTGCATTTTATTAATAAATGTCCATCGTTCAATTAAGGCAAGATCCAACGTTAAATTATGACAATTTGTAAGGGTATTAACCTTACCCCCAAGTTTGGTGTCATCTGCAGATTTAACTGTAAAGTTATTTGGTGAGATGTACATATCACTAATAAACAAATTAAACAACACTGGGCCCAGAACAGTTCCCTGGGGCACACCACTAGTAACTACACTCACTTCTGACAATACACCATTCACCCTTACTCTCTCTCTGTGTTCTGCTACTCAGCCAGTTGTTTATCCAGGATATAATAGGTGCTGAGAAACCTAAATGGTTGAGTTTATTAATCAAAATACTGTGTGATACTTTATCAAAAGCCTTACTATAATCCAGAAGAATGACATCCATTGGTATTTTACAGTCAAGGCTAGAACTAATATAATCATAGAAAGAAATCAGATTTGTTATGCATGAAACTCCTGTTTTGAAACCGTGTTGATAGTCATCATTAATTTTTAATGTAGATATTTCATTTTCTAGTTGTTTAATTATTTTCTCCATAAGTTTACATGGTATCGACGTGAGGCTAATAGGCCGGTAATTTTCAATTTTGGAATGTGAGCCCTGTTTAAAGATAGGTGTAACAATGGCTGTACGCCAGTCAACTGGAACTGAAGACTCGTAAAGTGATTTTTTAAAGATTATGATCAAAGGCAAAATTATCATAGCCCTTGTCTCTAAAAGGAATCTAGAGCTAATATTATCAGGACCACAGCTTGTATATTGTTTCAGTGAATCAAACACCCACTGTAAGTCCTGGAAAAGGATTTCATATGGTTCTAGGTTTGATCCTACTGGGATGGGTGAGATATTAGACAACTCTGGAGTAAAGACAGAAGAAAAATATTTATTTAGTTCTGTAGCTGTTTCTGTATCAGATGTTATAGTAATATTATTACAGACTAAATGGCCGATCATATTATTATTACTTTTTTTACCATTTAGATAAGTATACAATGCCTTATGACAGTCCTTGGTATGAACAATTTTAAATTCAAAATTGTATGTTGCCAAAATGATTACTCTCTAACTGTCTAACCACCTCCATGTATCTAAGCAAAATAGTATCTTTCTGATCGGGTAGACATTTTTTTTAAGGCTAAGAATAATTTGTTTTTGTGTTTGATTAATTTTTTGATATTACCATTACACCAAGGGGGGATTTTTCCTTTATTATTGTACTTGAATTTGTCTGGGACATATTCTTTTTCAAGTTCAAATATTTTTGTTTTTAGAAAGTCCCATGCTTCCTCGGTATTCAGTGGATACATTATCTGTTCCTAATTAAGGGTCTTTATCTGGTGGTTAATGCTTTCAAAATTAGCCCTATTATATTGTTTTATTTTTAGTTTATTGATTTTAGGTAATAAGGGCAGTTGGACAGAGAAGAATAGGGACAGATGGTTGCTGTTTCCCAAGGGGTTAAGTAACTGAATGTCAGATATATGGGTCTCTGGGTTAGTTATAATTAGATCCAATATGTTCATTCCCCTTGTTGGTTCCCTAACAATTTGAGTGAGGCCCAAATTAACTATAACTGAAAGTATTTGTTCTTCGTGTTGGTTAATACCAGAAAGTGCATCCCAATTTATAGTAGGAAGATTAAAATCTCCTAAGATGCGAACTGAGTCTTTACAAGCTATTTGGATAACTTCATTACAAAGTTGTTTGGTTTGGTCAATATCAGAGGAAGGAGGACGATAACAAGTACCTATAAGAAACTGGGGGATACCAGTAGGTCTAATATGGACCCAAACACTTTCAGATTTTACAGTAGTCGTTGACTTATATGATGAGATATCATCCCTTACATGTAGACTGACCCCTCCTCCTTTTCTTGTATCCACCTTATTTTTAAAGTAGTGCTTAAAACCAGGGATTTCTGCTCTCCACTTTTTATCTATATTACCCCAGGTTTCAGTAATAGCTATTAAAGCTAGATTTAGAGTTTTAACCAGGATTTCAAGTTCTGTAAGTTTAGTAATCATTAATAATCGAGCATTCAGAGAGAGAATATTGAGGTTTGTCCAATATGATGAGCGGGGACTATCAATGCAAGAGATGGGAGGCGTCCCGATCTCCCCCTTTTCTATCAGTTTAAATGATTATTTATGAAAGTTGCTATTTTCTGTCCCAAGATTGTGCTACCCTTTCTACTAAGATGCAAGCCATCTCAACAGAAAAGGGATGGCCTATTATCAAATTCCTCCCAATGGGTTAAGCATGTTATGCCCTGACGGTAGGTCCATTTATTAATCCATTCATTTAATGCTTCTATTTTGTTATTGATATGCCTGGTTGCTCTTGGAATAGGTGAAATTTCGGAGAGACATATGCTGCAACCATGTTCTGTTAGAACATTGCATAGAGCAAAGTAGTCCTGTTTGATCTGTTGAAGTGAGGACCATGTAATGTCATTAGTGCCAATATGGACAACCACCAAAGGATTTTCCCCAGCGGATGACAAAATCATTTTAGTCATTGATGTAAGATCTGTTATTTTTGCTCCCCTATAACTAGAGCTAGTTTGGTGTTCCTTATCAGGATTACAAACTATGCGATCGACATATTTTATTATAGAATCTCCTAAAACATATACCTGTTTTTTTGAATAAGGCACTTCAGAGATTTGTGAAGATCGAGACTCTGGGGTGGTAGCCGAGGGAGCAGAAACATGAGAAGTTTTGTGTGGTGAAGTAAAGTGCATCATATTTTTATGAGACCTAAGGAATAATGTAGCTCTTTAGCACCCCTTTGGTTGGAAGTTATACCTAGTTTCTTGTTGCCAGATCTGTCGAGCATATTATCAGGAACTGCATTCCAGTTGCCACCTATAATGGTGGGAAAACTAGCGAGAGCCAGCCACCAGGTGGCAATATTATAGATATTGTTAGTCATAATCATGCCTTTATTTATATTGTGAGCCTGCGTTGAGATCTCTTGGAGTCAGGGACTTAGTATTAAACCAACCCCATGTGAGATTAACTGCAGTTGCTTGAGCCACAGCATGCAATGCTATATCAGCAACTCCTTTATCCTGCATGTTAACCAGTGATGCTGGTGCTATCTGCTACAAGCTGGTAAAAACATGGCAAACTGCAACAACAAATACTATACATCGCAAGTATTTAACAGTGAACATCAAGAACATCATATGAAGGAATAGGTAAAAGTGTTTAAGTATGCAAGAATTAAGAGGGCTTTGCCAAGATCGACAGAGGATTCCCACAGAAGGAGACTGGTAAGCCGAAACTGAGCAGGTGCTATCAGCAAGTCCATGTGGGGCTTGAGTGGTAGGAGTATCCCAGCCCACCACCTTTAGTAGACACCAATGAGGAAAAAAAAAACAGCAAACTGTATTTATGCATACCAAGGTTGCTCAACAGCAGCCATTAGAAACACTGTAGGGTGTGTCAGGGCGAGATGTGGTTTGCTGTAGTAGCCAAAAGTGGGAGGGTAACAACCCTCTGCAACTTCTTGACTTGTAGAAAACAATTCAATAGGCAGGATTACAATTATAGCATTGGACTGCTTACGTAAAGGGAAACAAAAAAAGTAACAGTAGGGGAACAGTAGTTCAGAATTAATGCTCCCAGTTTAGGTCTTCGAGGAGCAGCCTGTCCCCCCCCCACAGTGAACAAGTTAGAAGGTAGTTACTAAACAGTTTGAGGGGTGAGAGGGTTTGAAGTCCCAGCCTCAGTCTCCATATCAAAGATCCCTAAATTAAAAGTCCCGGTTGGAAACATGAGGATAATTGGGTGCAATCCAGGATGTGTGACTTACAGAAATCACTGTTTGGTAAGTGGAATCTGCATTAAAGTAGTGCCAATCTCAAAGCAGGACAGACTACTCCCCACCTCCCTGAATATGTGCTCAGTTATTTCTAATACAATTACCATGTCCAGAGTAGTAAATGGATCCCTCAGTTAGGGTGGGCAAAGGAAAGATCCACAGTTCAGTGTGACAGGTCGAGCTGTGCAGCCTAGGGCACTTGTGACCCATTTGTCCAGCAATGTGGTCTAATGGCCAAGGGCGATTATGAAGCTGCAGAACTGTGTGATCGTATGAATGATCCTTACGATGGGTCTGGTGCTCGAGTATGTACCTAAAGCTACGACAGTTCCCATTGGTGGATGGTTGCCAGGGAGCTTGCTGGGGGGGGGGGTACAGCTGTTTGACAGGCTGCTGTTAGCTATCAAAATCCATTGATGTTGCCAGCTGCGCTGTATGGCTTATGGTACAATGGCAGGAAATCCAGCTGAAGAGAAGTGATTGGGAAAGTCCGAGGGGACAGCAGTGTTGGCCATGTTGAAGCTGGGGCCAGGAAATGTGCATTCAGCTGGGCAGGCAGAGCAAAATTAAACCCCAAAACATGCAGAAAGTACTCCCATTAAAGAAGCAATATTAAAAGAGTTTAAAGACACACAGACAAAATCAGAGGAGCAGACTTGTAGCACTTTATGAGATAATACATTCCTGAATCATCCTTGGCCATTAGAAGACATCGCTGGACAATGTTAATGTTGCAATTGTGACACTTGGACAGCTGGTTCTGATTAACCTATGCTTTTTGTAATATAAAAATGTGTTACTGAATGTCTCTCGTAAGAGATGCTGACAGTCTGTGGAATGACAACCCCACCCCCCAGGTTTTAGCTAATAGGTGTTACCTGGAAGGCCAAGAGAGAATTACAGGCTAGAAGAGACTAAATTTAGGATCTCCTTTTTGTGTGACTAATTGCAGCTTGCAACTGCCAAAATAGAGCATAAACTTTTATAACGTTCCGAGGAAACACAGTTAAAATTTACATGGTGATACAAAGCATGTTGCACCTCCGTGAGATCTGGCAGAGAGAAATAACAAGTCCTTTGATGTCCTGGAAAGGGGAAGCTGCTCATAAGATCAAAGAAATGTCATTCGAAAAAGAAAATGAGTTGTGCTGAGATCACAGAATATTAATTTATCTCTTCTGGAAAAGACATCCTGTTTTTGTATAGATATATTCTTGTTATATATTCTGACAGGGAGGAGCTAGGTGACGTCATGCAAAGAGGGGGCAAAGCCAGCTTTTAAACAGTATTCCGTTTTCCATTTACACACAAATGTTTGGACTCTGAAAAAGCAACATCTACAGCACTGTGAGATAAGATTACCTTAGAACAGACAATTCTAAGTGTACTAGGGGTAGGAATCTGCGCTTTTTAAAACCTGTTTTGTTTAAGTGATTTGTATGTTTTGCGATATATAATTCTGTATTTACATGTTAAATTTTTGTATCTATTTTGAAGTAAACCTCTATTTTAGAGATTACTTGGTGTACCTTTGAAATTATTTTTCTTGACAAGTACAGCATACATGGTTAAAGTTGACACGGTACAAAGCTTACTGGTTTTACCAAACTTGTAAAGCTAAGAATTTATTCTGAGGTCTTTAATAGAGTTTTAAGGGTTCATTTTGTACCCCTGGTTAGGTGCCCGTGGGCAAAAGATATCTGGCCCCCCCCCAAAGAGCAAAATTATCTTAGCCTGTACATTGGGTATGCTAACAAGAGGTTCACAGTTTGAATCCCTCCAAGACTTGAGACCAAAGGTTGATTCGAACCCACCAAACAGACAGGAGGGTTACCCTGTTTCTGTTAACTGTTCACAAGACTGCGCTCGGAGGTTGGCACTTTGGGAGTAGAGGGCTGACCTGCTGAGTGGGTTTGTGACAGCGGTCAGTAACTTAAGCTGAATACCACAGATATTTAACCCTAAGGCTGCTGACAGAATTAGAACGTATAGGAATTTTGGACTGATATATCAGTCTGTGGCCCTGCAAGGGTTAAAAGATAACAGTGTCAGCAGGACGCAAGAGAATTTTCAAGGTGGGGTACCTTTTGGGTGTCTGACACTAGCAGCATCAAAGGCAATTCCAGAGATGAAATGCAGCAGTTCCTTCCAAGCTGCTTCAGCATTGTGAACTCCTTAACACACTGATTAGTGGTGACCAGAAGGCGAGCAGGACAGAGCATCCAGAATCTGATGTTTGCAGAGTGAAGGCCTTTCTTAATCAGCTTGTAAGCTGGCTATTTTTCCCTGACCATAGGCGTCACATCACTAAAGATGTGTACATGTTGGCTGTTCCACATCAGATTGCCATTTTGTTTAACTTGATCCTGGATATAGACTTTGTCCAAAAAATTGAGGCACTTTAAGATAACGGCCTGAAGCTTTCCATTGTGTGTGTGGGGGGAGGGGGGTTAAGGTTGGAGAGAACAATAGGCTCTTTCAATTATATATGTGGTGCCAGTCTCCGAAGGGTCAGCGACTTCTTGGAGAAACTTCCGAATAAAATCTAGCATGTTGTTGCCCTCCAATTTTTCAGGTATAGCCACGATGACCATATTATTCCTCCGGCTTCTCCCTCCTGGTCTTCTATTTTGGTTTTTGAGTTTTTCTACTATATAATGGAGGGCTAGTAGCTCGGCACTATCCCTTGACTGTTGGTCTTCTATAGAACTTATTTGTGCCTCTGCATCTTTGACTCCTAGAGCAGGTTTAAAAGCTCTGAAATCACCAGCCAGTTGGAGAACAGTAATTTTTATGGTGGCAAGGTCAGCAAAGAACCGATCCAGTTTTTCCAAGGTGCTCTCTGTTTTGTCTGCCTCCAGTGGGGAGGCAAAGAGTGAACCCTGCTTCTGGAGCTTCGGAGTGGGTACCCGTGGTGGCACTGGTGGGGCAGTAGAACAATCCATTATTTGTGAGTCCTCCATCCGGAATACAGCCGTCAGACTTCACAAGCGGGACGAGCAGAGTTTCAGCCAAACCTTGGTATGTTAGAAATTATTAATAGATCAGTTAATCTGCTGGTTTTAGCTGCATTTATTTGCCAAGGTGGCTGACCTGTGAGGGAAGGGTCCTCTCATGATGTGTGCATCACGTGACTCCCCTGATGGAGACCATCTTGAAAGAAAGACTGATAAGCTTTCTGGAGGAAAAAGGGCTCCTGGATGAGAGGCAGTATGGGTTTGTGTCGGGGAGGTCCTGTAAAACTAGCCAAATTGACTTCTTCAATTGGGTCCCTTGGACAATGGACAAGGGACAGGCAGTTGATATCTTGTATCTGGACTTCAGCAAGGTCTTTGACTCGGTACCTCACAGGAGACTGGTCAGGAAGCTGGAAGACCTGGGGGCTAAGACTGCTGGGTAGGTCAGAAGTTGGCTGTAGTACAGAAGCCAAAAGGTCCCAGTCAGGGAAGGGACTCTCAGAAGTTAGGCCTGTGATCCATGGGGTCCCATAGGGCTCTGTGCTCAGTCCAGTATTGTTTAACATATTCATAAGTGACATCGTGGATGGGATCAAGGGTAAAATCTGCCTGTTTGCAGACGACACCAAGCTCTGTGGGTGAGTGAACATGAAGAAGGGAAGACAGGAACTCAGGGAAGACCTGGCTAGGCTAGAAATGTGGCCTGGCATTTAGCAGCTGGGGTTCAACACTAAAAAGTGTCAGGTTATGCACTTTGGGTCAATGAATCTGGGGACAAATTACTAGCTGTGCGGCATGCAGATAACCAGGTCAGAGGAAGAAAAAGACGCGAGAGTAATAATCACCAGTGACCCGAAACACTTTGCACACTACAACACAGCAGCAGCCAAAGCAAATCAGATGCTGGCCTGTAGCCAGGGGAATTACTAGCAGAAAGGCAGAGATCATTCTGCCACTGTACGGGTCTCTGATAAGACCAGACCTGGAGTACCATGTGCGGTTTTGGTGCCCGTATCTTAAGAAGGGTATCAATGCTGGAGACTGTCCAGAGAAGGGCAACCAAGATGATCCAGGGCCAGCAAGGCAACACCCAGGAGGAGAGGCTCAGGGAGCTCAACATGTAGTCTCCTGAGGAAATAAGGGAGTGGGGAGACAGGATCGTGACCTTCAAGTACCTTAAGGGTATTAACAGGTGAGCACTGAGGGCCTCTTTATCCTTAGTAGGAACAAGACCACTAGGGGACACATCCTAAAGCTAGTGGGGGGAAGGTTCAGGAGGAAGATAAGGAGGCACATTTTCACTGAGAGGGTGGTGACCAAGTGGAATGAGCTACCAAAGGAGGTGACATCTCTACAAACAGTGGACAGCTTCAAGAGAGGGTGGAACAGGGTGAGGGAAAAAGTTGCAGGTAGAAGGGGGACAAGCTGGGGGGGAGAGGGGAAGTTGAGGGAGGAGAAAAGGGAAATGGGGAGGAGGCAGTTCCCATTGTAAATACATACTGAGATGAACAATCGAGCAGACTAGATAGACTATAAGGCCTCTATCTGCTGGCACATTCGTATGTTCATCAACATGCACTTGCCTATGACTGGTTTCTGTATGCATGGTTTTTCTCTTGATTTCCATACATTCACTGCACTTGTTATTGCGGCCATCTGTACTTTATTTGTACCTGTTTTTGTACACATTCTTTACCTTTATACTGCTGTCCTCTCTGTACTTACTCTGCAACTCAGATGTTAAATATGATTAAAGTATGTATGTAACGTTGCTGTCATTTACTGTACTTTACTTCCCATTGTAACCTCCCAGGTTGTTCCTGAAAGTAGGCAACTGTTTCTCTACTGCACTGCTCCGGTCAATAAAACTAAAATAAATAAATGTTTTGGTGACTCTCTGGAACCCCACCCCCCAAACACTGGTAGTGAGGCTCAAACCAGAGGTGTGTTCCAACAGACAAATATGTTCATTGGTGGAGGACAGGAGGAGCCAGGGCCTTTGCCATCCTTGCTCTTGTAAGAATCCCGGGGTACTATGATATGCACGCCATTTTTCCCCCTTCCTCAGGTCCCCATCCACCACCTCATATGCATGTTGTGCGGATGGTGACTTGTGGGAAGTAGACATCTGAGCACCCAGGAGATAATGCTTCCTCTCTGACCACAGGAGGCACTCAGGAAGCTATGTGATCCTCTCCCCCCTCCAAAAAAAACTAGCCTCAACATGCTGCCTCTGCAGCATGCCCTAAGCCCCCCTGGCTTTGGGTTGGGGAGCTAGGCTGCCATCCCATATGGGAACACAATATGCTCCACTAGGGCTACCAGGCCTGAAACAAGGCTTCCATCCCATATGGGAGCACAATATGTTCCACTGGGGCCACCAAGCTTGGAAACAAATAACATTCTAAAACAGAAAACAAAAACCCTTTAAACGAAGAAAGGTGTGGATCCAGGAACTGAAAATAAGATAACTGCTAATTATATTAAGCAGAGGTGGAGAGATCTGATGTTTACAGAGGAAAAGGTCTGAAGCTTGGACAAAACATGGTTTGAGGCATAAAGCAGGTGCAAAAGGCACATTTGGAATAAAAAAAACATTTCAGAATCCTATACACACAAGGTCTTGGCCAACATGGGAACCTGCTGACCAAAATGATAGTTTATGGACAGTGCACTTTGTATAATACTGCAACAACCCTAAGCCCCCTGCCTTCATCAACAATGTTATAAGGATCTATTATACTTGGGGTGTAATCTGCTTCCAGATCATGGGCCCAAGTCATACATTCTCAGTTTAGTAAAAGGACTATTTGGAAGGGCTGCACAAATTGCACATCTTTTCAAAGGGACTTGCCTGAATGCATGCTAAAATCAAAAATAATGTATGAAATGTCTGGACCAGGAAGTCCTTCTTCAGCAGTGCTCTTTAATGGGAAAAGTAACCAGTTGATGATAAAACTGAAAGCTATGCTGGCTGTGACTTTAAAGTTCATTCTCAAAGAATTTCCCATGACAGAAGTGCATTAAAAGTATTTACATGCATGCATTCACAAAATAAATCACTTCTACAGCTGATGAAGAGGCCATAAGATAATGCCCTTGGTTAGTCAAATAAAAAGCACCCCCCCCAAGTTACTGGTGCTGTTAGACCATGTGGGAAGATCTTGGTGTCGGTCAATGTATGCTGTAAGATTTTCTGCAATAAAGAACTTGTAAGTAACTCATAGTACTGCAAAGAAAAGTGAGTGGTGTGCAGTGGTTGAAGTATTGTAAAAAAACAGGTAATCCTTTCATGAGATCAGAATAAGGGCACATATCACATACACAACATTTTTTTAAATTAATGGTACATCATACTCCCGAGTACCCCCTCACTTCCACCTCTGATGGGGTGCAATTTGTGGAGGGACAGAGTCCTCATTCGTGAAGAGACCATTTAAAATGGGTCAGAGCAAGGAGGAAGTCTAAAGGATAACGGACATTAGGGGCTAATATCAAGTATATTAATTTTGGGGGAAAGGGATTCTAAATGAATCTAGGGGGTCAGGTAAGTCTTTTTAAATTTACAGTCCCAATAACTTTAGTGGCACCTGGGTCAAGTGTGTGAAAAACAGCCAGGGATTAAGCTCCAGCTGAAACCAACTGCTTGAGAATAGGGCAGCTGTGCTGAGGAAACAAACTTCAGCAAGGTATTGACTGAGAGGTGTGGCTCACTGCCCTGTTAGTTAAACACCACGTGAGCCAGCAACAAGCAGAGTGACAACTGGAGGCACCATAAATGTGTAGGGAAATGAGCAAGCTGCAGAAGATGATGGGGTACAGAAGGCTATGGATATGGGCACTAGGCAGGAACAGATAGGGTAAGGAGCAAGATAGAATAGACTGTGATCTCTGTTGTTAAGGATGGATCAGAGTGGAGAAGGGAGATATCAGGCACGGACATAAGGAAGCACCATTGCCAGTGGACACCAGCAGCAGACATCAGCTTCTGGCTGGAAAGACAGGGGGCCAAAAGGACACTGAGCTTGGGTGTTGGCTGACCTGGCACCAAGACACTCAACCTACCAAGAAGGAGGAAAGAAATGGTTGGGAACAGAAGCAGGAAGGTAGTACTCATTGGGGACATTGGGAATCTATTGTTAGGGTAGTGGTTGAGGTAGGGGCGCATTGCTGGACCAGGATGGTAGAATGGCTGAGGTGGTTTGGTCGTCTGCAGCACGGGTTCAGTTAATATTATCTACTGCCATGCAATGCAGCTTGGGGTAGGGTGGAGAAGCAAACCACAATCATCTTTGTTGACACAAATAACTTGGAAGTACAAATTCTGAGGACATAAGTAAGCCATTCATGGAACTAGGGCAGCCCCTGAAGGGATCAGAATCCAAGACTGTCTTTTTTGAGATCCTCCTGGTCCTTGAATCTGGTGAGGAGTATCAGTGGATGAAAAGTCACGCTAAAGCTTAGCTAAGGGTCTGTTGCTTGAGGGAGGGTTGTATGTTTCTGGCCAACTGGAGGGCATTCTGTGGCAAGAAATGCTTTTACACCCAAAATAGGCTGCACTTGTACCCAGAGGGAGATGGTGTATTGGCCAGGAGAATGAGCAGCACATTTAGGAGGACTGAAACTAGATATTGGGGGATAGTACACAGAGGACCACCATGTACAGATTGCAGCTACAGGGGACTGAGGGAAGAGCAGCTGAGTTGTTCAGCACCAAGGAAAAGAGACACCCTGAGTGGAGGGACAACTATTCTCACTTGCATGTAGGCCAGCATGAGGAGTACACTCAACCAAAGAGATGAGTTTGAGAGACTAATGCATTTAGAAGGCCAGGACTTAATGGCCCTCATGGGGACTTGGTAGGAGATGGGGGTGGTGGAAATGTTTGTGATACAAGGATAAAGGGATATTGACTATTCTGGAGGGCTAGGGCTGACAGAAAGGGGGTAGAGAGGCTCCCTTCAGAAGGGACAGAGTCACCATGGAGGACAAGGAGGCCATCAGGAGGACAAAGTGTGTCAGAATCCGCTTGGGTCAAACTAGGGTAAAAGAACATAGAAACATAGACTTTGACAGCAGGTAAGGACCACTTGGCCCACCCAGTCTGCGTAATTCCCTACCTATTGCTGCAGATCCTAGTTAACCAACAGCCTACTTCCTCCTACCCCCTCACTAGAATTGCCTTATGTCTGTCCCATGCATTCTTGAATTCCCCCACTACCTCCTCAGGAAGGCCGTTCCATGTGCCCATCAACCTCTCAGTGATAAAATACTTCCTCACATTGCCCCTGAGCCATCCCCCCTCTATCTTCAAACTGTGCCCCCCTTGTTCTTGCACATCTCTTTTTATGAAAGATGCTACCCCTCTTGGACTTTGTTGATTCCCTTGAGGTACTTAAAAGTTTCTATCATGTCCCCCCCTTCCTCCTTTCCTCAAGGGTATACATATTAAGCTCCTTTAGTCTCTCTTCATATGGCTTCTGGTGCAGACCCTGCACCATTTTAGTTGCCCTCCTCTGGACTGCCTCCATCCTGTCTATGTCATTGTGATGATGGGGTCTCCAGAACTTCATGCAGTACTCCAGAGGGGAGTACAAAAGGGAGATAAAAGAGTAATCTCGGAGTGTGCAACAGGTCCTGAACTGATCAGTGGAGTATGATGCCAAGCTGGTTGGGGAAATTATGAAAGCAGCTAGAATGAATGCTGCAGTGATCCTGGAGGACTTCAATCTACTGGACATAGACTGGTCTCTTGAAAGGGCTAGCAGAAAGGCTGAGACTGAATTCTTGTCCTCCTTCAAGGATTGCTTCCAAGAAGAATATGTCTAACAAGGCACTAGGTTTGTGCTAACCGCTCTTGACCTTGTTCTCAACAGTAGGGAAGGGGTAATCTGATCTCCAGTGCAAAGTTCAAGAAACAGGTGGAAGGCAGTAACCACAATCAGGTAACCTTCTCCCTGGTGATGTGGAAAACTAGCTGCACATTAGCGACCTGGATCAGACACTTTAGAAATGAAGACTCTGCCATGACAAGGGACCTGGTATCCATAGGTTTAGCATCGTTTCATGAGGCTGGTAATGCAAGTACAAGTAGTGTTTGCTGAAGGTACTCAAAGCTACTGCAGAGGTCTGCACTGCTAAAAACAATAACAGAAAAATGTCCAGAAAGGGTCCCATCTTTAACAGGGGCCTAAGGCAACTAATTCTGAACAAAACAGGTGTCCATGATAACAGAGAGGAGTATAGAGCTGCACTGAAGGACTAAAACACTAGAATTAAAATAGCTAAGGGAGGGTTGGAAGCCAGAAGAGCAGTAGGGGCTACAGACAACACCAAAACCTTCCTTCAGAATATTAGTGGAAGGATGAACGTGAAGGAGGAGATAAGAGCCCTTAAACAAGCAGGGTAGGGTGGAGGAACTTGTCAGAGAACTAGAGGCAGTTAAGTGAGATGCTTAATGAATACGTTGCATCAATGTTCACCAAAAGGCTCCTGCTGGAGTGGGGGATGGGCTCAGTGGAAGGCACATTACATCAGGAGTAGCCATGGTGCAGCCACTGGACATCACAATTGCCCTGCTAGCAAAATTATGCACCCAGGGCACAGGAACCCAGGAGCTAAGTATAGGATGGGGGAGGTACTGTCAGTCACTAAGCAGAAAAGGGACCTTGTGGTTATTGTATCCGATGACCTCAAAGTGGCACGGCAATGTGATAAAGCAGTGGGTAGGGCTAGTCGGATGCTGGGATGCATAGGGAGAGGTATCTTCAGCAGTAGGAGGAGGTGGTGTTGCCACTATAACGCTAGCTAGTAAGACTCCACCTGGAGTATTGTATCCAGTTCTTGGGGGGGGGGGAGGGACATACCTCAGAAAGGACAAAGGGTGGAGGCAATCCAGAGTAGGGCAACTAAAATGGTGCAGGGGCTGCACCAAAAGCCCTAGGAGGAAAGATGTAGGGATCTCAACATGTACACCCTGAAAGAGAGGATAGTAAGAGGGGATATAAATAAGGCCTACAAGTACCTCTAATCTGGGTGTAGGAAGGGAGATGCTTTCAAATGAAGAAGAGCACCAGAACCATAGGGCATGTGATGAATCTGGAAGGGGAGGTTTTTAGAGGCATGTGAGAAAGTACTACTTCATTGAAAGAGTGGTAGATACGTGGAACAGATTGCCAGTGGAAGTGGTGCAGGCAAAAGACTAGGGAGCTTCAAGCTTGCATGGGACAGACATAAGGGAATATTAGGAAATAGGCAGGGAGGAGGGAGGGTCACCGGAAACCAGTTAAGGTCTGCAGAGACAGACTAGGCAGGGAATATCTGGGCAGACTGGGCGGGCCAAGCAGCCCTTCTCTGAAGTCTAATTCTATGTTTCTAACAAGATGTCTGACCTGGTGTCCTGCAGCAAGATGTGGGGACATGCCCTGAAGCTCAGGGGAGTTAACCACAGGACTAATATGGCAGGAAGTGCTTTTTCTACCAGAGAATGGTGAACTCATGAAACAGCATACCAGCATAGGCAGTGGATATCAAGGCATTAATAGACCTTTAAATCACTGGATACCCTGGGTAGTAGAGTGCATAAGGAAGCAGTATAAACTGGTGTGTTTATACGGTATACATATTTCATCTCTGTTTATGAAGTGAGGGGGGAAGGGAGATATGATGGACACAGAGTCCTTCCCAATTACTATGTTACTACATAAAATTACATAATTTCCTCTGATTGATACAAGCACCACAGATTATTATGTAAATGCCGAATAAGCATCAATTATTTTAAAATTATAAACACTAAAGGAAACTGATTCCAGTGTAACGTACTTTTCTCGGAGCTTATGAAGCTCTTTTCTCACGTCTGCATCTTCAAATTCCGAATCGTTGTCGCTACTCACATAGGAGGTTTGTGAATGGAAACATGTGATACTTATAGCTGGGATGGTTACTGTATGTCCATTGGGAGACTCAGGGTTCTGCACACTGTCCTTTCCAGTCCTCTTCAAGAAGGCAGTTGCTTTTTTCATCAAGTCGCTACCTGTTCGACTACGTGCTACTGGTCGGTGCGCAGCACTGGATTTTAGCTCAGTGCGTTCCTCTTCAGAATCAGAGGAAGCAAGACCACGTACTACACTATCAATGGGTGATGACTTAAGTGTTTGGGGAAGTGTTGTCTTCAAAGGAACACTGGATGGAGCTTTATCCATATAAAAGTCAGGAGGTGCAGAATACCTTACATTGTGATGCGACTTTAAAGTGAATTCATCCTGTGTGCTGATAACTGAAAACCTGCCAATAGTTTTAGATGGCACATTCTCCGCTTGCTTTTTATAATCCAGTTCAGTACATGCAGCATTTCGAAAGACAACTGTTCCACCATTCACAACAGACTCTTGTGCTGAATTTACTTCTGTTTTGACCAAAGCAGCATTCTTTTGTTTGGATTTTTTACTTGATTTACTTGGCTTCCTGACAACATCTGGAGGCATTGGGACAACCTTGGAATAACAAGAGAAAGAGATAAACTCATGAATAAACATGGAAAAACAAGAACAGCAATATAACTGCTGCTGTTTCCAATTACCTGAAATCGGCCATTCTCAGTAGAGACTCTCGTAGACCCACCAGCAAAACATTCTGCTCCACGTGTAGTCAAAGTACTCACTGAAAATTCAAAATGCAAAAAATGGTTTACACAAGCATAGTCTGTCCTTTTAAAACTTCCTTTTCTCCTTGAAAATCACCAAACATTGAAATAATATTCCAATTAATATAGAGAAGGCTGCATTATGTGCAGGGTCTCAGTGGATACCCTTAAATGCGATTAAAGCCCAGATCATATAAACTGTTAAATGGTTATTGAACCTGAGCTAAGCCATGTAATTTGCACTAGGTCAAGATACATTGTCTCTGGAGAGTGTTATTTGACTAACTTGTACAAAATGAAAAACCAAACAAAAAAAAAACCCTCCTTCCTCTATTGGTACCCAGTTCTGGCCCTGCATCTGCTCACTCCCCCTCAACAACATGAATAATACCAACTGGTCTCCACCCCCCAACAGTGCCTACCTTCATAGTAAGTATATGTCTAGTAAGCCTGGCTAGCACTAGCATCTAGTAGGGGGAATCCTCATCTTAAGCCCCAAAGAACCCCCTTCACCATCTGCAGCATCCCAGCCAGTAAAGAACCTAAAGGGAGGTAGATGCAGAAACACAGGTTACTCACCTGTAACAGTAGTTCTAGCAGTGGTATATGTCAGTGTCAGTGGCTCAGTAGGTAGCACACTCGCCTCTGAGGCCAGGAGATCAGAGGGCTGTGGGTTCAGTTCCCACATCTGGCACTTGGGTTAATATCCCAGTACTGACACTGTAGTGCAGCATGAGAGGGGTGCTGCACTTCTGAGGTGCCGTCCTTCGGATGAGACGTTAAACCGAGGTCCCATCTGCTTGGACTGGTGGTAGTTCAGGTGGATGTTAAAGATCCCATGGCACTTATTGAAAAGAGTAGGGGCAACTTTTATTGTAATAAACACATAAATACAATTCCACAAAAAACACTGCATGATAAACAGAATACTGGCAGAAAGTAATCCAAACCTATGGAAACAAGAGATCACTCAACCTAGCTCTACACCTTGTCTACCCAAAAGTCCCATAATAGATGTCTCAAAGAAAAACATAGTGTACCACAAGAGCTCCAAAAGGATAGAAAATCAAAATAAGAAACTCAAAAAAACAACTCCCTTTATTAAAAAAAATATTCATAAACCAATCCCTCCTTCCCCCAGACTCTGTAAATAATTACCAACCCATTTCCCACCACCACCTAATGCCCTTGACACCTCAACTAAAGAGAGAAAAAAAAGAAAGGTCGGGGGTTAGGTGGGAAAACCAGTTTCACTACCTACTATTTATATTTAATAATATGTGAAAGCCCTTCCACCATATCCTAACTTTATCCACATTGTACAATTGCATATCGGATAAAAAACTTTACTCAAAACATTAGTCACATAACATCTAAATCCTTCTAAAGTGGGATTCCTTTGATATAATACCCATTGACATCTTGTTTGCCATAGGCAATACCTTAAACATGCAAAAATACTACTAAAGTACCCTTCTCATACTGTGCAAGGACGGGAAAACTCCCAATCACCAAAATGTCATAATTTAATTTGGCCAACCAAGGTAGATCCCATAATTTTGCCAAATATTCCCACAATTTAATCGGAAAAGAGCACTGTAGAAAGAAATGTTCCATTGTTTCCTCCTGGTTTATACATTCCAAATAAGGACAAGACCTTTCTTCCTTTGCTTTATATTTCACAGTTCCCCTAACATTTAATCTTCCATACATCATGAGCCATTGAACCTCCCACATATAAACTGGCAACCTGGGATTATTCAGTTGTTCCAATACGTCCGAATTCCGCCCTATAGGGCAATTTTTGAAGCTTGGCTCAGAAGGATAACTCAAGGTCATAAAATCATTATATAATGTCCTCGAAGAACTCCTTATAATTTGGTTTTTGGTTACTTTCCATTTATATAATTTCTGTGCGGTAGACTTAAAGTATTCCGCAAAGATAAGTGTGGGGATAATTTAGGTGCTAATGCAACCAAGTTGTTAGATAACGCTTCATTAAATTTTTAAAGAAGAAAATCTCCTGAAATCTTGAAGGGCCTAAACCATATTTTAATGAAAAGGAAAAATAACGAAAAACAAAAACAACTGGGTCTACCATCCCCAAACCTCCCCGTTTCCTATCCATATAAGTGAAACCTCTTTTAACGGGGTTCAATCTGTTGCCCCATAACAACTGGAAACAAATACTATAAAGCCTAGTCTCGTACTGAGCAGGCAGGGGGTAGATAACAGCTAAGTACTGTAGGCTTGGCAAAATAAATTGCTTTAAAACTTGAATTTGTTTAATTTTCGCAAATTTAAACCTTTTCCATCTATTTACTTTAGCTTCTATTTTATCCAAAACCAATTTCCAATTATCCTCTGGGCGGTTCTGGGGCCCAAAAAGTACCCCTAAAATTGTCAAAGGCTCAGTAGCCATCGATATAGACTTAAAATACACTGGGTCTTGATGGGACATACCCAATAATAAACCTTTAGACTTATTTAAATTAATCTTTGCATTAGATAAGCTTGCATATATATATCAAACACGGAAAAAAAAACATTTATTTGTGAGTATTTGGAAAAAAAAAAGGCATACATCGTCAGCATATGCCTGAATGGTAATAAATGACTTTGTACCAGGAATGCTCACCCCCGACCACAAAGGAGATGAGCTCACTACTCTAAGCAGCGGTTCCAAAGAGAAATTATAAAGAAGGGTGCTTAAGGGGCATCCCTGTCGTACACCACATTTCCTTTTAAAACCTCTCCCCAATTCTCCTTTGATAAGTGGGAACACCTGAGCAGAGGCATATAACCCTTTAATTAAATTCAATAACCCCCCCCCGACCTTAAAAAATTCTAAAGTGGCAAACAAAAAAAAAATGACTAACTCTATCAAAAGCCTTTTCTAAATCCAATGACAATATATACCCTTTCTCCCCTAAGTCATTCACCTGCTCAATTATATTCCTAATAAGACACAGAACTGACTGGATTCTCCTATTGGGTATACCACAATGCTGAACCGGAGTAAACATAACCTCAGACATGACTTTCAGTCTATTGTTGATCAAAGTAGTAAGAATTTTATAATCAGAGTTCAGCAAGGTAATTGGCCTCCAATTCTGAAACTCCCCCTTATCCCCTGACTTAAATATATATATCTGCAAACCCTCTGAAAAGTACCGTGGACTCACCGCCTCCTCCAAAAAATAATTAAAGACCAAAACCAAACAATTCAATACTTCTGACTGAAACATTTTATAAAATAAATTAGAGTCTCCATCTAAACCTCATGGATACATTGGATTTCAGAGTATTTATAACCTCCTTAATCTCGGCGTAAGAAAAGGGTTGCTTAACTTTTAAGAATCTCAGGATCCAATTCATTTGCTATAGGAGGGCCCAAAACTGCTTAACCTGTCATAAAGTAGGAGCATAATGGGAATCCAGCTCCTAAAATGCTCTGTAATCTTATCCCCTATAGCCTGAACTGTAGACACTTTCCCATTCCCTTGATTTAAAAAATCCAAAGAGACATGATCTTTTAAAGATTTACAAAGCTCAAAGAGGTCTCCAACCACAGATTTTGTCATATGATTAGAAATCACAGCTTGTAAGGTTTTTGTACGATCATATTGTAACACCCTCATTTGTGCTTTAATTGATGCAATTTGTATCGAAAAATCCTCACCAGAGGAATTTGCCAATGTAAGTACTTGTTGTAATTGAGTCCTTAATTTTAAATAGTCAAAAAAACTCAGTTTTCTGACGCCTCTTCCCATACTTTTTGAACCATGAAATACAATCCTCCTTTGTTTCCTGCCACCATTTCCCCAAATCCGGATATAAAAGGCTCACCGATAATCTAGCTTGTAAAATCAGTCTAATAGAATTCAGGACTACTTTTTCTTGTAGGATGGAGGTGTTTAATTTCCACCTAGTCCGCTGTCTACTATATCCCTCTATTTCTCCTACCTTTACCTGCAAAAGAGCATGATCCGAAAATTCAACCAGAATAATCTGTGGACTAGATGTCGGAGAATTTTTTTGGAAATAAATAGGTAATCAATTGTAAAGCTTTTCCCACCTTTAAAGAAGGTACCCCTAGGACCAGTAGTCCTGTTATCATTACAGGACACTAACTCTGCTGTTTTAATAATCTCCCTTAAACAGTGTGTGTCACAATATATTTTTTTTCGTTCTCCACTCCTCTCCCTGGCCCTCCTATGCTACAGTTAAAATCCTCCCAAGGGATGGGGATAGTAAATCAAGAAAGGTTGGATTCCTTTCAAACAAATTACCCTCCCTGACTTTGTTTGGGGGTTATAAATATTAATCAATCGTAGAGTGTGAGAATACCAATTCCCCTCTACAATCAGTATTCTGCCAGGGCTTAAATCTATTAATTTGTGCAAAACAAAATTATAAGAATTGAAAAGAATTCCTACCCCATCCACCCTATCTTCTCCGAACGACCAAAAGGACGGTCCCCATGGCCAATCCTTAGTAAAAGCAGCAATCTGTTTTTGGAGAACATCCATGTTTCTTGTAGGAAACAAACAGAAATTTGCAGATCATGTATTAACTGAAACACCCCTGTCTCTTCTGTACCTTTAAAGACTATGGGTGTTTAATGTAGCCATAACAAAACCATTACAAGTAACCAAACCACTTAGCAACTCCTAAACTTCTGTTCATTTTTTCCTTCTTTTTTCTTCTTTCCTTATACTCCTCCTAGGAGGCGCAAGGCATCCTGTACTGACACTTGTGAATCTGTATCCCCAATGTCCATTTCTGAATCCCCAAAATAAAGCTGCATAGGAGTTTTTGGTTTCAATGGCCTCTGGTTCCAGAGGCAAAAGTGACAGAAGACCTACTTGACCTTCTAGGGGCAATGGTGGTTGCAAAGGTGGAACCAAGCAACCGCTAAATCCTCATTTGGGGCTATGTAACACACTGGCTGCAGAAGATCAGAAACTTCTCTACCAATTCCTTTTTCAGCACTTTAGGCGGAGCAGTTGTAGCCCCACTAGCCCCTACTTTTACCTGAGGTTCTACAGTGCTCTGCAGTACCGAAGGGCCTTTGGATATTCCCACCCCAGCTGAGATTCTCTGGCATCTTGTGCTTTTGGATGATCACATCCGAATTCCCACAACTGGTCTTATTTTGTGCCGCCATGGACAATCCCTAAAAGCATGGTTCTGTTCTTCTCGAAAGATCGCATTTTATTGAGTTTACACAAAACACGGTTACATGACCCACTTCCCCACAATTATCACACTTGGGCTGGTCACATGTACTGGATAAGTGCGTCCGAGCTCCACATTTATAACATGCCCTGGGCTGCCCGCTATAAAAACAGACCCCCCTATCCCTTCCCAACAAGAAGGAGTTTGGGATATGCTCAACCCCCAAGGCTGTTTGCCGTAATTTGACTTTAAATTTCCACCCTCCTGTCCAAAACTGCTCAGAATCTAAAATTGGCTCTGGATCACTCTGAACTTCACATTTCTGTGAGAGCCAGAATACAATATCTTCTACATGTACCCCCTCATTTCTAAACATTACCGTCACATACTTAATTAAAGGCTTTGATAGAGGGATAACTAAAAAGGGGGACCATAAAGGAGAGAACTTTACCTGATTATACCTCTCCCAAAAAGCTCCAACAAAGCAGGGAGCAAACTAATATCATAGTTATCCTCTCCTGAGATGTTTATAAAAGCAAAAACATCCCAGGGAAAACATCAAAGACTCCTTTATCAACGTTTTGCCTACAAAAATACCTATTAGGCCTTTCCTTTAATCCGCCCTGATATCTAATGCGCACTGCATTCCTCCGGGGTGCAGCTTCCCTCTTACTCTGTGCAAATAAACTAGACATAAGGGGTTTCTCATGAGTAGGCCTTGACACATCATTGCTGTTCCCAGTACTTAGGTTTTGTAATGCAGCACTTTCACCCTGTTTAACTATAATATCCACATTTTCCCCTTTGCTATTCTCTATTTCTGCTCTACTTTCCATAGGATTCATTTTAATCTTCCCCCCTCCAGGTTGCCATCCTGGCGATGATTTATCTAAATCTAAAGAAGTGTCCCATGCCAAATCCGGCGTCCATATCCCCTGCCCTAATTTCTTCCACCCTGCTGCCACCAAAGCTGATTGTGGGGACCAATTTTCATCATGCACTAAAGGCTGCAAGGTTGAAACAGGTTTTCCTTTAAGATTTACAGGGCAACAATTATAAGCCTCCTCAGCCACTTGCGACTCTCTTTGTCTCTGCTGTTCAGATTTTTTTTTAAAACTGAATTCCGTCACCCCATCTTGCACTTCAGCCTTAGTCTGATAAGTCACTGGGGTTCTTGCTTCTACTCCCACCACACCCGTTTTAGCGGGTTTAAACCTGAAACCAGTCTCTCTGTTAATGTGAAGGTGGGAAGCCCTCTTTGGGCCATACAGTACTCACGGCCCTTGATTGGGTGTCCTCCTTAGCGAAACAGTCTCAGACTCTTTCCGCATCAATTGCCTTTGAATCGCCACACGCCTCTTTCCGCGCGCCTCCTGCTTCCTTCTTCAACTCCACCGTAAAGTTTCCAACCGTTGTTTCTCCGTTAGATCCAGAGCCATGCCGAAATCACCGATAACTGGGCAACCTCTTTCCAGCCTGACTGCACTTCCGCATTCCCAAACCAAGCGCGATCCGTCAGCCAGTTTAAAAGGCTGGCGCGCTGTGATAACTGCAAACTTGCCCAGGGATCCTCCGCATACTCAGCTTTAAAAGAACTCCCTGCTCCATACGCCAAAACATCCTTCTCCAGCGCCTCCGTTGTAGCCATGGCATCGTGAAAAAATTCATTCACCTCCGACTCCACTCCGTCGCTCATGCTTGCCGCTGAGTGCTGTTTCAATTTCATCTTCGTGTCCATAGTCGACACAACCTCCTCCTCCGTAGACTTAGCCACAGTGGCCATCTTGGCAACAGCAACAAACCCCCCTACTGGTTACCGAGCGCCAGCAGCATAGGGGAATTTCCCCAGTGTCCTGGCCAAATTTCCCATATCCACTAAAAATACCACCAACAGCTTAATCTGGTTCAAGGTCAGTTGGCATTCATCTGTATCCCCCTCCTCCCGGTTGTGCCTGAAAATAAGCAGGATTTGTCTAGTGCACTTACCCGGTCAACAAAAGCTAAATAAATAAATAACATGTTGTTCATCCACACTTCTGGCAGTATCCGTTCCCCTTTAAGATCAGCTGGAAAAGTAGTCCAAGTTGGCTCCTCCCACCAATCCGGTTGGTATAACCCTCAGCTCCGACCCATGTCGCAAAATCTTGATCGCTGGAATCAGTGCTGTGCACCAAAGTCAAGGGAAGTCGGGTGGGTCAGTGTGGATGAACAACCTATACCACTCCTAGAACTACTGTTACAGGTGAGTAAAGTACAGTTACGTAAGAACTTACCGTAACAGTAGATCTTCGAGAACAGCTCTTGCAGCAGGTTACACCATTAAGACTGAAGCCGGCAGGCATCAGGACCCCACGGAAAAATTCTAGCTAGCTATCTTCAGCGGGGACCGCCCCCGACGTCGGTCCCACCTCCGACGTCAGGCATAGTATATAAGGGGGCGGTCCTGCCAGATTCCCCAGTTCTCCCGCCGGAGACTTCCGGCCACAGGCTAACATCAAAATGGGAGTCTGAGGATCCACCGTCAGGAGACAAATGGGAAAATCCCTGTTAACAAAGGCTTGAGCCATGCCTCTTCCAAGGGGGAAGGTGGGCGGGAAGGTACCTGCTGCAAGAGCTGTTCTCGAAGATCTACTGTTACTGTAAGTTCTACGCATCTGTACTATCTTACTCGAGCCACAGCTCTTGCAGCAGGTTACACCATTGGACTGATTCCCAAGCAGTGGCGCTTGCAAGCACTCTGGGAGGAGGAAACTAGAAAGAACATTCCAGGTCCTGAATCTAGGACAGGAGACCCTGTAGCACAGCCAGGCCGAAGCCTGCTCTTCGCCATGAAGCGATGTCCAGGCCACAATGCCTGATAAAGGTATGTACAGAGCTCCAAGTGGCTGCAGCACAAATAGCAGAAGTGGAGACGTTTCGGGGTGCTGCAAAGGAAGTGGCCACACCCCTAGTGGAATGGCCCCGGACTGATCCCAGGAGGGGCCTTTGTTTGATATCATAACAGTATGATATGCACTGGACAAGCCAGCGAGACAGGGACCGTTTGGATACTGGTTGGCCCATCATCCTTTCAGTAAAGGAAACGAAAAGTTGCTCCGATTTACGAAGCTGCTTAGTTCTGTTCAGGAAGTACCTCAAGCTGCGGTGAACATCCAGGGTGTGGAGCAGCGCCTCTCCTCTATTAGAATAATTAGGGAAGTAGACCGCAGGTCAATATCCTGATTGAGTGAGTGTGGAACCACCTTAGGCAAGAATTTAGGATTAGTCCTCAGGATGATCTCTGTCCCAGTGGAAAATTAAATAAGGCTCTTTGCACATGAGAGCATGAAGCTCAAAACTCTTCTCGCTGATGTAACAGCAACCAAAACAACGTTTTCCACGACAGAAAACGCAGCTTGCAATCCGCGGCAGGCTCAAAGGGGGGGAGCGTGAGTTGCTCCAGGACAAAGAGCAAGTCCCATGGAGGCACTGGGTCCTTAATGGGTGGCCTAAGATGTAACACCCCTCTCAAGAATTCTCGACAGGCATCTAATTGCGCCACTGTGCGCTGTCCCACCGGGAGGTGATAAGCTGAAATGGCACAGAGGTGCACCTTAATAGAAGAGTAGGCGAGACCCGAGCGGAAAGGAGAGCAGGTACTCTACACGCTTTCACCGGACAACCCTGAGGAAAGGCGCGTGTTTGCGACCATAGACAAAATGGCACCATTTCATGGCGTACGTCGCATGCATTGCCGAGCTTTCTGGCTGCAGAAAGAACTTCCGCAACCTCTTGCGAGACCTGTCGCAAAATGGCTATGTCTCTAGGAGCCATGCATGCAGGTTCAGTGAGTGTAAGTCCGGTGGACCAGTGAACCCTCCTCCTGAGACAAGAGATGGGAGCTGAATGGCAATGGGAGCGGAGGTTCCCGGGATAGCTGTATTAGCAAAGGGAACCAGATCTGTCTGGGCCAGAAAGGGGCCACCAGGATCATTGTTGCATGCTCCCTGCGCAGTTTGAGAAGAACTCTCTGGATCAAAGGGAAGGGAGGGAAAGCGTAGAGGAATCTGTCTGCCCAGGAGAGGGACAACGCGTCTTGCCAGAAAACACCAGGCCCTGGATCGAGCAAAAATTGGGCAGTTTTGCGTTGGATGGGGAAGCGAACAAGTCCAACTCTGGAGTTCCCCATCGAAGAAACAGATCCTCTGCTACCTCCTGAAGAAGTTCCCACTCGTGGACTCTGGCCTGGGAGCGACTCAGGCCGTCTGCAATTGTGTTGTCCACCCCGGGAACATGTACTGTGATCAGGTTTGCTGCGTGTCGGATTACCCAATCCCACACCCTCATGGCCTCCCTGCAAAGGGGGTAAGAGTGTGCGCCTCCTTGTTTGTTGAGGTAATACATCACCGCCGTGTTGTCTGTCTGAAGCAGGAGAGTACTCGGTGGGATCTCTGACTGAAATGCCTGCAGGGCATAAAGGACCGCCCTCATCTCTAGGACGTTGATATGGAGGTGGGCCTCCAGAGGGGTCCACGTTCCCTGGGACTTCACCCCGTCCAGGTGTGCTCCCCACCCTAGACCTGAGGGCATCTGTGGTGAGGGATTACCTCTGGGGATGGCGCTCATGCAGGACACCCATAGAGAGTGTCCTGGGTCCTAGCCACCACTGCCAGTCTCGAATCGCGGTGTTCGTGATTCTGACCCGGATGCTGCATGTGGTCTTGCCTTCGGTCCCATTGCAGCCTTGAGCATCCACTGGAGTTACCCGCATGTGGAGCCTTGCGAAGGGACAGTAAGGAATGGCTGCAGCCATGTGTCCGAGCAAGCGAAGGACCGACCTGGCTGGAGACGGTCTTGATCGATGGCTGATGAGGGATCTGATCGTTCCGCTCTGTCGTCTGGAAGAAATGCTCTTCCCTGAGCGGTGTCCAGTACTGCGCCTATGAACTGCAGTTTCTCGGACGGTACCAGGAGGGACTTCTTGTGGTTGATTAGGATACCCAGAGATCGAACAGGTCCTGGGTGCTCTGGATCGCCCGTAACAATGCCTCTCTGGAGGCGGCCATGAGAAGCCAATCGTCCAGGTACAGGAACACATAATGGCCCTGTCTCCTTAGAGGCGCTGCCACTTTACTGCCATGCATTTGGTAAAGACCCTGGGTGCCGGCGACTGCCGAATGGAAGGGCTGGGCGAACTGAAGATGATGGCGAGAAACTTGAAGCGCAGGAACCTCTTGTGCGCTTGAGCTATAGGATGTGCAGGTAGCGTCCTGCATGTCTAGAGGCAGCTAAAAGGCATCCTGCTTCAGCATGGGAATAAGACCTGGAAGAGTTACCATGCGGAATCTTTTGTAGGCGACCGACAAATTGAGGTCGCTGAGGTCCAGAATTGGACGGAGGTCCCCTGTCTTCTTTGGAGCCAGGAAGAAGTGGGAATAATATCCGTGTCCTCTCTGGTTCTCTGGGACGTACTCTATTGCTCCCTTTTGTAGGAGCGCGAGCACTTCTTGTCTGATCAATGACTTGTGCTGACCTGGGTACCAGGAGAGCAACGGAGGCCTTGAGGTGGCTTTTCCATGAATTCTATAAAGTGGCCTCTTCCAGGCCAACTGTAGAACCCACCTGTGGGTGGTTATAGTCTGCCATCCGGCAGGAAATTATGTCGACCCCGACCATGGCGTCCCGTTGATCCTGAGGACAGGGCCGGGAAGGAAGTCAGACTGTGGTGGCTGAGGGTCCGCTGGCTGGACCGGGCTTAGGAGGCGCTCCATGTACCTGTGGGTTGTTTCCCTGGGCTCTGCGAAACCGAGCCCTCTGTTGTGGAACCGGCGGGACTGTTGTCTCTGCGTCCGTCCACGAAATCGGCCGGTTCCTGCGAAAGGAACTAAGTTTCGGTCGGCATGGCCTGAACCGACCTCACCGCCTTCCGGGCTCTTGGAGTTTGGTAATTATCTCTCTGAGGGTTTACCAAACAAAACTTCTCCCTCAAATGGGGCCTATGATGTTTTCTGGGCGTCCGGGTAAAGCCGAGACACGGAGCCAAGAGTGCCTCCGAGGCTACGCCTGAAGCTGCTGCTCGGGCCGAGGAGTCCGCTGGAGTCGTGACGCAGCTCGTAGCACTTGGTTCCCACGTCCGAACTCGCACGGAGGGCTGCAACATCTCCTCCTTCTGCTCACCTTCCGCAATTTCAGCCGCATCCAGACCCTGCTCCCACAGGGCATTTTGGAACTGCACCATGTGGGTCAAATAATTCAGGGATCTGATGGCGCAGGTAGCGGAAGCATACGTGAGCCTACCCATGGAATCCAGCTGCTTGGACTCTGGGTCCGGTGGCAGGGTGCTCAGATGTTGCGGTCTCTGAGACCGGTCATGAGAGGCTGTTATGACCAGAGAGTCTGCCTGAGGATGCTGGGTCAAGTACTGGTCTTCTCTTGGAGCCTTGTACAAGCGGTCAGCTTTCTTCGGCATCGCCGGGAGGCGAAGGTGGGCGCTTCACTGCCTTGGTGATGTCCACGAAAGTGTTCTACCAAGGGTGGCACCACCACAGGCTTGGGGTCCTTCTGCCGAGGAGGTACGCAAGGGCAGCCTGGGTCTAACTCTTCGCATCCCATCCCATGTTCTCCTGGATGTGTCTCATGATATCCGAGAACGAAGGGTCATCTGGAGGAGACTTTGGCATCTCACGTGAGTCCAGAGAAGGGATGGAGAGGGGAGATGGGGATCTGGATGTAGAAAACTCTGATCCCGTGTCCTCCGTCGAAGGCGAACGGTGGCGTCTTCTGGGTCTCTTGGGACTGGGTGACCTAGAAGAGGATCTGGACGGAGGTCTCCTTTTATCGAGTCTCCCCCTTGGAGGGGTCCTGGGCTCCCGGGGAGGAGGTAACCGGCCTGCAGACCCAGACAGAGACAGGGGCGCAGGAACCGGAGGAGCAACCGGTGGAGGAGGAGTAGGAGGAGGAGGAAGCGGAGGTGGAGTGGGGACCATATCCTTTTTGATGGTATCCCACCAGTAAGTGAAAAGCTCCTTCACCTCTGAAAAGGAAAGGCCCGACGAAGGTCCGGGCGCCGGTGGACGGTCATCGGGACCCAGCGTCGGCTCCACAGGGGGCTCGGGTTGCGGCGAGGGTTCCCTGGGAGTCTCAACAGGACCGGAGTCGCCTGTCTGGTCCTCGGGCTGGGTTAACTCCTCCTCAGTGATGGTCTCCTGACCGACGTCGGTCGGAGGCGTCAGGGTCCTCTTCTGAATTGGAGCGGGTGCCGGTCCCCCTACCGGTGTCCAGTGATGAGTAGGCCTGGCCGGCGACAGTCTTCTGGCAGACGACGGCTCTGGGGACCTGTGGCGAGAGGCCGACATCGCACGAACCGGCGTCGGGTCCTGCGGTCTCTTAAGTGAGGTGAGCTCCTTGGTTTTGCGAGCAGGCAAGGAAGCAGACCTGACGTCGGGTTCAGAATGGCGGGAACCCGACTTGTGGTGATGGTGGCGATCCCCCGACTTAGCCAGGGCCTTGGAGGACGAGGAAGGGCTGGGAGTCTTGGCCTGAGAAGAGGATGAAGACTTTCTCACCGCAGCGGGGGGAGGCTGAGAGCTGGCCCGGGAAGGAGAGCGGTCGGACCTGGAGCCAGAGCTGCGTGAGTCGGAGGCCCTAGACTGGGACCTGGAAAGGGCCTTCACCTTTTGCTTCTCAGCATGCTTGCAGACCTTCTACGAAGAATCCCCCTTGGAAGTCATGGTCTTGAGTTGCTCCTCTAGCAGGAATGCCTGTAGGGCCTTCTGGCGACGGATCCGGGTTCTGCTGTTGAAACCCTGGCAAAAGGTGCAGGACCGCCTAGGCACCGGACACAGGCCGATTGCGGATCCTTGAAAGGGATCTGCTTCCCACAGGCACACTTCGAGGAGTGACCGGAGGTTGGAGAGGACATCAGAGAAGAAACTGATTGTAGAGAACGAATTTCCCGTAGGAAAACACTTTACCACGCGTCGCGTGCTAGAAACTGGAACCGGCGGTCAGACATGCAAGTCGACGGCGGAAAGAATCAGAACTATGGGACCGCCCTTATATACTCACGCCTGACGCCGGAGGCGGACCGACGGCCGAGGGTGGTCCCCGCTGAAGATAGCTAGCTAGAATTTTTCCGTGGGGTCCTGATGCCTGCCGGCTTCAGTCCTAATGGTGTAACCTGCTGCAAGAGCTGTGTCTCGAAGTAAGATCCTGTGTTTCTAGGGACGTGGAGGTTCTATCCACACTTCGGGCAGACTCCCTAGCAGTTCTCTGAGAGGAAGGAGGAAAGGTGCACAGCCCCTATTTAGGAGAAAGAGACTGGAGAACTGTGGTCCCAAAACCAGCATCCGGCATGACTCTAAGTCAATGTGGTAATGGGAAATGAAGGTGTGTGCTGACTTTCAGGTAGCAGCCCTTCAGATTTCCTGGATAGGGACGTCCCTAGAAGCAGCCACTGACGCAGCAGTACAGCATAAGGAATGAGCCCTTAGCCCTCCGCGAGGCTCTCTACCCACCAACCTATAGCAGAGATCAATGCAGGAAGTGATCCAACTGCCAGCTGTCCGCTTGGCTGCAGGTCTGCCAGGAGTGGCTTCAGCATAGGTGACAAACAGCTCCCCGAACTCCAGCCATGCACTCTTTGTAATAAGTGAGCGCTCGCCTCAGGTCCAAGGTATGGAGCCTGTGTTCGGCCTCCAAGGTGTGAGTCGGGAAGAACAACGGAAGAGTCATCACCTGATTCAGGTGAAACTCTGACACAACCTTCGGAAGGAACTTCGGGGTGGCGTGCAGGACAACCTTGTCCCTGTGGAACACCAGGTAAGGAGACTCCACTAACAGCACCTGAAGCTCACTGATCCTTCTGGCCGACGTTATGGCCACCATGAAGGCGGTCTTCCACGACAGGTGTAACATCTCACACCTGTGCATTGGTTCAAATGGCTTGCCCATGAGCTTTGCCAAAACTAGCAGCAGATCCCGTGGTGGTGGTTCATGCACTGGAGGGGATATGTGATCAAGGCCTTTGAAGAAGCACCAGACCACCTCCTCCTGCGCCACTGACTGCTGACCGGCTTGCGCCTGGTATGCAGAGATGGCTGCCAGGTGCACCTTAAGGGTCGTCAACTGAAGTCCCTTTTGGAGAGAGAGACCATAGGTAGTCTAAGACGCTAGCCACTGGACAGGTCAAGGGGTCCAACCCCTTGCCCTGACACCAAATGGAGACTCTCTTCCATTTGAAGGCATGGCACTTAATGGTCGATTACTTTCTGGATGCCTCCACGACAGTGATGACATCGTTGGAGAGACCCAAAGTCTGGAACTCTAGCTGCTCAGGAACCAGGCTGTCAGGTGCAGGGACTGAAGATCTGGGTGGAGTATCTTCCCCTGATTGATGGAGAGCAGGTCCAGGCATAGTGGAAGATGCCTCGGGAGCCTGTTGCTAAGGCTGAGGAGATCGGAATACCAGAACTGGCAGGGCCAATCCGGAGCCACCAGGATCACCTGTGCCTTGTCTCTCCTGACCTTGAGTAGCACCTTGTGGATCAAGGGAAGTGGAGAGAAGGCACAGAAGAGGCCTGGGGTCCACGGCCTCAAGAAGGCATTCCCCTGCAGAGAGCCTTGCTGGGGGGTGGGCACAAAACAGCCTCAGCTTTGTGTTCTCCCTGGAGATGAACAGGTCCACCTGAGGGGTGCTCCATTGGGAGAATGGACTGTGGACTACCTCCAGACAGAGGGACCACTTGAGAGATGCCTCGCTCACCCAGCTGAGGGCATGCACCAGCTGACTGGAGGCTCCTGCCCCATGGATGGCTAGGAGATCCGCCTCCAGGCTGCGCACGAGGGTCCAAACGCAGACAGCTTCCTTGCACAAGGGCAGGGAGTGCATCCCACCTTGCTTGTTGAAGTAGTACATGGCCGTGGTGCTGTCTGTCTGGACTTGAACGAACCACTTGACCCCAAACAAATGGAGCGAATGCAGTCAGCGCCACCCAAACTGCTTGGAGCTCCAGCAGGTTGATGTGCCATCAGGACTCCTTGGGGGTCCAGAGCTTGTGGAGTCTGTGTCACCCAGATGGGCACCCCAGCCCGTGAGAGAGGCAGTAGTCGTCAGGATGACTGTCAGCTCAGGGCGGGCAAATGAGATCCCTTCCTGAAGATGCCCTGGGACAATCCACCACTGGAGAGTGTCCCACATCCTCTGAGTCACAGTGACCAGCTGGTCGAAGTCACCTTTGTGCTGAGATCACTGACTGGCAAGCTCTCACTGCAGGGAGCGCATATGCCACCAGGCCCATTGGACCACGGTGGTGCAGGCCACCATGTAGCCCAGAAGGCGCAGGAAGTACCGAGCAAGGTTCAAGTGCCCAACTAGAAATGATCCGGCAAAGGAGGAGAAAACCTTCACCCTGTCCACAAGGAGCCTGGCTCTGGCTTGGCAAGAGTTGAGCTCTGCCCTAGTGAAGTTGATCACCTGTGAGGGCACAAGTTCCGACTTGGCTAGGAGGCCAAGGTCGATGCAGGTCTGAAGAGTCAGGTCCCTGGACTGCACCACCTCCTGCCTGGAGGGACCTGCTATCAGCCAGTCATCCAGCAGGGGTAAGGCCAGACTCCTCAGCACCTCAGGTAGGCTGCTACCACTGCTATGCATCTGGTGAAGACCCTGGGGGCTGAGAAGAGGCAGAATGGCATGGTCTTGAACTCACAGAGGGTTCCCTCAGCTCAGAAGTGGAGGAACCTTCGGTGGGCTGGACAGATTGGGACATGAAAGAATGTGTCCTGTAGATCCAGAGAGCAAAACCACATGTCCTGCTCGAGAGATGGTATTATCTGGGACAGAGTTACCATCCTGAAGGTGTGAGACCTTAGGAATTTGTTCAGGTTGTGCAGATCTAGAATGGGGTGCCAGTCCACCGTCTGTTTTGGCACCAGGAAGTACCTGGAGACAAACCCTGGGTGTACCAGAGGATCAGCTACCCTGACCACTACCTTCTTGTGGAGGAGTTGGGCTATGTCATCGCAAAGACCTGATTGGGTGTCTGCGGATACCAAATCCTCCTGTGGGGCGCGGGCTCGACTTGGAGGGTACTGCTCGAATTCCAGAGGCAGACCCTGGCCGACCACTTCCAGAGCCCACCTGTCCATGGTAACAGCAGACCAGGCAGAAAGGAAGTGGCAGAGCCGGTCCTCCACAGGAAGACCCAAGGGAGGTGGGTTGGGCATGGTGGTGGCAGCCCCATCCCATCACTGGGCAAGCTTGGAGGAGAAAGACCCAGCTGAGAAGCCACCGGGTCCCTTTCCTTCAGTCTTTTGGGGCACTGAAGCCACTGGCTTGGGCCAAGGGCGCTAAGACTGAGCCTGTGCCCAGACTGTTGCTGGGCTGGTCTGGTCGCAGGAGTGGAGGACCGAAAGGGCTTGTGCTTCTGCTGCCTGTAGCCCTTGGAATCCTTCTGGACAGACGTAACAGAGTCCAAGATGGCACTAGATTTCTCGATATGTTGGTGGTGACCGTCCACACCAGGCCCAAACAGGTCGGTGCACAAAAATGGTACATCTGGCAATTTGTGCTGAGTGTCTGCCGTGAAGGTCGAGATCCTCAGCCAGGCCCTATGAGGCATGGCGACTGCAGTCGCCACCGAGTTGGCACAGGAGTCCCCAATGTCCAGAGCCATCTGGAGTTGTTGTTTAGCCACAGCCCGACCCTGGTCCCAGACCTGCTTGACCGTGGTCTGGAGGTCCACAGGAAGATGAGGAATAACCTCATCCAGAGAGTCCAAGAGGGCGTGGGAGAAGTGTGCCATGATGACGGCAGAGCTAGCCTGGTGGAGACCAAACGAGGAGGAAGCATAGACCATTTTGGCCAAGTGGTCTAATTTCTTGGACTCCTTGTCCGGCAGCCTATCAACATCTACTGTATTGCCAGAGTGCCGAAACATGGAATCAGTCACCAACTCCTCAGCCGAAGAGTGTTCCATGAACCCCGAGAGGGACTCGATGGACACCACATATTTGCGGGCCATCCAGGCTGAAGGCTCAGGGCAGGAGGAAGGGTGCTGCCAAAGCTCCAGGGCCAGGCTGACAATGGCTTCAGCCACTGGGAAGGCCTCCATCAGAGAATCCCCTTTATCCAGAATGTCTGTTAGGGGACAGAGAGCCCACTTCTGAATGGGCTCCAGTGGCATCTGCATAGATTCGATGATAAGACGGAAATGTCCATGAAGGACAAGGGTCCCTCCTCCATTGACAGACACCCCCACTGGCTCCTCGTCTAGCGGACGGGAGTGCAATGAGGAGTCCTCAGACTGCGAAGAGTCTACATAAAGTGGCTGACCACTCGAGTCGCCCTCGACCCGCTGTGAAAGTGACTGACAGCTTATGGGATACTCCCTTAGCTGGCTGAGACTCCTTTATCCGAGCCCTGGTCGGTGGCTGCTAGGTGTCGACTCCACCATGATTGGTGAAGCAAGCTTTGGCTGAGCCAAGATGGTCTTCACCGGCTCCGCAGGTGGAGAGGCGGTGTCAACCAGCTCCGGAGGCATCGGCCTGTCGAGCAAGAGCCATGAGATGGCCGGTGTGGGAGCTGGGATCAGCTTTGGACTGGCCAGCACTAACTGTTGCCACATGAGGTCCTCATAGCGTCGATGCAACTTGTGCCGAATCCTCTCTTCAGCGGAGGAGGACGAAAAATAATGGAGGCGCTACTTCCTTTGGTGCCGAGAGCTGGGCCTCTGCTGTCGGCGGGATTTGCTCTACCTACTGGACGAGGAAGACTAAGGCCTCACCCTCGACTGCCAGGGGTGCCAATGGGGGTTCTCTGAGGGAAATGGGGAATGCCACGGGTCCTCCTGGTCTAGGTCGGGGACCGGAGGGTTGTGCTCAGCACGCTGAGGCCCCCCCCCCTTGTTGGTCACTGGTAGGACCAGAGTCCTAAACAGAGAACTGTTGGCCTCATCGAGCGACAACGGGTCAACTGGGTCAAGAAAAATCTCTGCTGGATCGTCGCCCCGTGTCTTGGCTGGCTGGCCTGACTGGGGTACCATGAAGCCAGCAGCTAAGGCCGCACTTTCGACTGTAGTCAAAACTGGAGATTCCTGAGACCGCCCTCGATCCCAAAAACATCGACAGCGAGTCTTCTCTTTTTCTTTCGACTCCCTCTCCTTCTTACAGGAACATGAGCTGTGCAAACCTGAAGGGCCCTCTCCCTTAGTTGGGAGAGACTGGCACAGTACCTTGAAGGAGCCTGAAAAGGTGGAGCCCAATTTCAGTGGAACAAACACAGAAGTTGAACAGGACTGCTCATCAACCTGAGCCACCTCCTCCTCGAAGGCCTTAAGTGGTTTCAACTGCTCGGCGGACCCACAGCCACGGAGACCACCCAACAGGCATCCCTGGATTTGACTGCCGGATTCAGTTTCTCTGGGTGACTCAACTGCAAGCGGGTGAGATGGTCTTCGAGAACCGCGCAGTGAAACGAGCGACAAATATCGCAGGCCTGAGTATCATGCTCATGGCCCAGGCAATAAATGCACATGGTGTGTGGGTTGGTGCATATCATCTTCTGTCTGCAAGGGCACTGGCGAAATACGGGCAAGGACTTTTCCTCTATCGTGGTTGTGATCAGAGATCGAAATGAAGATGTTACTCTTAACGAGTTTAAGTTTTGGACGTAAATCTGAAGATTTGAGTGCCAGGGCCTACTCAATGCGGGAGCAGCACGGAGGGAACCTGCTTCTTCCAGCAGAAAGGAAGATCTGGTGTCATGAGGCAGAGCTGAGGGTTATACCACCCGGGTGGGAGGAGCCAGCTTGAGGACTTTCCATCTGATCTTAAAGGGGAAAGGACACTGCCAGAAGTGTGGCTAGAACAACATATCCACGTCCCTAGAAACAGCCATGCCTCAGGAATGAACGCCCACCTTGTACTACTGAGTGAGACAAGGCACTTCTTGCACCTCCCTATTCTGTGGTTCCTTCACTTGACTGGATTCGTCTTGGAAGTATTTGGGGGGGGGGGTGTCCTGGGGCTGCTGAATTACTGAACAAGCCCCAAAAAGCTGAAAACAAGGTTCCCAGTGCTGGATCCTAGCAACAGCTGTTCCAACCTGCCAGGAATGCTGGGGGAAGGAGGGAGGGGAGGAGGGTTTATTTCTACAATGAGGGTTAGGATACCCTTGTGTCAAACAGATAATCTCATCAGCTGTAAGTGAAAGAAACCACAGACTTGTAGAAAACATTCAGGAGGCATTCCTAACCGAGCTAGTTAATCAGCCAACTAGCAGAAAAGATATACTGGACCTGGTATTCACAAATGGAAATAAGGTAGATAACATCAGGGTCTGAGAACGATTGGGAACAAGTGATCACTTAACAGTTTGGTTAGAAACACTGTTGGAGGGTAGTATAGGAAAATCAAAAACAAAAGCAATGGACTTCATCAAGGCAGATTTTCCAAAGATGAGTGAAACTGTCGAAAAGAAACTAGAAAAGGTGAAGGATGCAATAGGTGTGGATAGCATATGGAGTATAATTAAGCCAGGCTTACTGGAGGTAACTGTTCTTTGTGTAAGGACAGTAAATAAAAATAAGAGGAGAAAAAGATAAGGGCATAATAAGAATGTGTGAGTAGCAGTTAGAAATAAGAAAGAAGCTTTTACAGACTGCAAACCAAACCAAACAGAAGATAAAAGGAAAATGTACCCGACAAGCATGCGGGAGGCTAATAAGAGAGTGATAAAAGCAAAATATGATCCTGAACTTTGAAAAGCTGAAGGAGTATTAAAGGGGAAAATACTTTTTTCCACTATATTAGGGAGAAAATTAAAAACAAACTATATTGTAAGACTAAAAAAAGTGAGAGATGAGAAGAGCGGGATGAGGAAAGGCAAATATCCTAAATTAGTATTTCAGCTCAAAATTTACGGTAGAGAAATAGGCAATTTAAAGGTCAATAAAGTCATAGGTCATAACTGTTCATCTTTCTTCAGTAATGCCGCTAAGCGTGCAGAGGGGCGCAGAGTCTGCGGAGTTCAGCTAAGTGCTATGGGGGATTTCTGGAATGACCTAATTTTTGTTTTTTTTAAAAAAAAAGGATGTGATTGATGTAATTTGGTGGCACTGGGGAATAGGAGTAGGGAGGATGCCTGCAGTGGGAGGGCTGAAGGCAGTACAGCCAGACCAGCCAGCAATGTTGTTGGGCCCAGTGAGCCATGTGGCTGCAGCCATCCAACTCCGCATGACAGCCATGAAGCAGAAGTGTGGTGTCCAACTAAGTGACGTTCGGGGTCATCAGAAGGATATTAGTCTTTTCACAGAAGAAAGGGTTCTGAAAGAACTCTTAAAACCGAAGGTGGATAAAGCAATGGGGCCTGATGGGATTCACCCCAGAATTCTAAAAGAACTAAGGGAAGAACTGGTAACACCACTGACTACCGTTTTTAACAAATCATGGGAGGATGGTGTGGTACCTGAGGACTGGAGGAGGGTGGATGTGATTCTCCTTCACAAAAATGGGAGCAAGACAGAGGCAGAAAACTACAGATCTGTCAGTTTGACCTCAGTGGTAAGGAAAATGATGGAATCACTTCTGAAGGAAATAATTGCTGAGTAGCTAGAGGCCAGTTGGGCACAGGACCCAAGGCAGCATAGAGTCACAGCTGGAAGGTCATGTCAGACAAATCTAATTGATTTCTTTGACTGGGTGACCAAAGCAGTAGACCAAGGAGGGGCTGTGGACATGGCCTACCTAGACCTTAGCAAGGCATTTGACACAGTCTCATACAAAAGATTAATAAACAAATTAGCCAGCCTGGGAGTGGGTCCTAGGGTGGTAGCCTGGGTAAAACACTGGTTGGACAACAGGACACAATGGGTAATAGTAAATGGAGTCCACAGTGAAGAAAGGAGGGTTACTAATGTGGTACCGCAGGGTTCAGTACTGGGGCCGGTCCTTTTTAATGTCTTTATAAGTGATATTGCAGAGGGACTGGAAGGGAAAGTATGTCTCTTTGCAGATGACACAAAGATCTGCAACAGGGTTGATACACAAGGTGGGGTGGAAAGGATGGAAAGGGACTTGGCAAGGTTGGAGGAATGGTCAAATGTATGGCAGCTTAGATTCAATGCAAAGAAGTGCAAAGTAATGCACCTGGGAAACAAAAACCCAGGGGAGGAGTACACAATGGGGGGTGAGATATTGACAACAACAAAAATGGAAAGGGACCTGGGGGTAGTCATATCAAATGACCTAAAGGTGGTCCAGCAATGTGAGAAGGCAATAAGGAGGGCTGGGGGGATACTGGGATGCATAGGGAGAGGCATCACCAGTAGAAAACAGGATGTTGTTGACCCTCTGTACAGACAGTTGGTAAGACCACATCTGGAGTACTGTGTACAGTTCTGGAGACCCCATCTCTGTAAAGACACAGACAGGGTGGAGGCTGTCCAGAGGAGGGCAACCAAAATGATGCAGGGTCTGCATCAGAAGACATATGAAGAAAGACTAAAGGAACTAAAGATGTAAAGCCTCGAGGAAAGGAGGGAGAGGGGGGACATGATAGAAACTTTCAAATACCTCAAGGGAATCAACAAAGTCCAAGAGGGTAGCATGTTTCAGAAAAAGAGATGTGCAAAAACAAGGGGGCACAATCTGAAGACAGAGGGACGGCTCAGAGGTAATGTGAGGAAGTATTTCTTCACAGACAGGGTTGTGGATACATGGAACAGCCTTCCTGAGGAGGTCGTAGAGTCAAAAACAGTGGGGTAATTCAAGAATGCATGGGACAGACATAAGGCAATTCTAGTGGGGGGGTAGGAGGAAGTAGGCTGTTGGTTAACTAGGATCTGCAGCTTATCCGTTAGGTAGGAAACTGGGCAGACTAGGTGGGCCAAGCGGTCCTTATCTGCCATCAAATTCTATGTTTCCATGTAAGGATGTCTGCGTGGAGGACCACAAGCCTTTGGCCATGCTGCTCAGCAGAGAGATGATAAAGGTAAGGAGGGGAAGTGGGCAGAACTAGGAAAGGCTTATAGGGCCTGTGTTACTCACTATTCGAGGTAGATATACAAAGTGAAAAAAAGAACACAAAGAGGGTATTACTACACCCTCTCTAGAGTCGTCCTATGGAGGGGTTAAATTGAGACTACAGTACTCCCTATATAGGGTAGGACCATGGAGCAGAGGAAACAGAGGGGTTACAGCTAAATTCCATTTAGGGTACACCAGTAAGAGAATCAGAGGAGCTGCAACTACACCAAGGGGTGACTGTTAGGTACAGGAGGGAATGCAGTAAAATAATGTCTAGGGTAGGCTGACAAAAGGAAACAAAGGTTTTCACTACATGCTATCTGGTGTAGGTCCACAGAGTGTGGTAGGAGGTGACTGTTGGGCATAGAAGGAGAGAAGTTACCATGTACTAAAACAAAGAGATAGCATGGAAATTGGTAGAATGTGGTGGGGAGGGAACATCTTCAGACAACAGGAGGACAGGTGTTGGGTGGCATGTGGCAGCAGGTGCAGGCTGCGGTGTTCATGGGTAAGTTGTGGCTGCCCAGTGTGCAGGAATCTGAGTCACTTGTTGGCAGCTGAAATGGGAGTTAGGCAGGTTAATGAGGAAAGGGGAGTGGGAGATGAGGTGGGTAGCAGGGACGGCCCTGTTGAAAATGGCAGACAGGCAGGCAGATGGGATGGTTGAGAAGGGCCTAACCCAAATGTCTTGGGGCCCTCTACCTCCAATGATGAGGAAACTAGGGAGGGGGGAGGAGGGTGGTGGGAGGATACGAGGTGGTCAGGAGGGTGGAGACTGGATTGGGAGCACCTAGCGTAGTGCCAGTGTAGAATAGATTCCTTCCACTGACTTGGGATGGTAAGGGGGGAGACAGAAGTTGGGAGAAGGGTCAGGTCAGGAGAGGGGAACGGTGGGGAGTTAGACAAGTAAAGGAGGAAGAGGAGTTTACGGCAGTAGCGGAGGAACGGGTCAAATGGCTAGGGAGGAGACAGCAGGTGCAGGTAGTGGGAAAGGAAGGAAGGATGGGGATGGGAGAATCGATGAAGGAAGAACGGAGTACAAGGAGACAGGACAAAGCAAAGGTAAGGAAGGTATGAGGGGTGGCTGTGTATGGTGGGGCAAGAGGTCAGACTAGTGAGATGGGGCAGGAGGGAAGGTAGGAGGGTAAGACAGGAGGAGGAGTCAGGCAAGGGCAATCTTGAGAGATGGGTAGGGTGATGGGGAGAAAGAGAAAGGGAGGGGAAGGGAAGAGGAGAGGAGGCAGAGTTGTAATCCTGGGGGACTCAATAGTGAAGGGAATACAATGGGGAGGGAAGGTGGTGTGCATGTTGGGGATGATGGCAGACTGGATGCGCCCGATTGATTAGCTGGTGCAGGAGGTTCATGTAATAATCCATCTAGGAACAAATTACCTAGCTAGACAAGAAGCAGAGGTAGTGCAGGAGAGGTGCAGGGCTGTGGTGATGATATGTAGGTGGGTGGCTAGATTGATTGCCTTCTCTGAAGTGCTACCGGTACTTAAAGCCAGCACAACTAGGAAGAGAGGAATAGAGGATTTTAATTACTAGCTTTGAGAATGGTGCCGGGGGGGGGGCTATGGTTGTATAGGAGACTGGCAGGGGACCTGGAATGATAAAACCTTATATGCACCAGATAGGCTGCATCTCAGCTGTATCACGTCGCAACAGCGAACACCATCACAGCGACATTTTCAGCAGTTCTCTGTGATGGTCCACTAAGATCCAGATGCTGCTGCCTCCGGGGTGTTCGCCCTCTCCCTGAACGAACTCGGAGTTCGTAATCCCAAGTGTGGGGAGTGCTGTAGGGCAAAGCCCCCCACAGAACACACCTTTCTCCAGCAATGGTACAACACCAATTGGCGGTGTTATAATAATAATAATATTCTTTATTTATATTGAGCCTTTCTGAAACCAACGTGCCTTAACAATATACTTCATAAAACAATAAATTAGACACAAGTACAATAAATACTAAATGCATAAAATACATTAAAACATCATCATCAGGGGTATGCTGACAACCACAAATGGGTCTTTAAGGCCCGTTTAAATTCCTCCATAGACGCGCACTCCCAAAGCGGATGGGGTGGAGAATTCCAGAGGGTTGGGGCCACATACATAAAAGCACGGGCCCCCGAAGATTTCAAAGAAACCCTCGGAATCTCTAGCAACCCATCCACCGAGCAGAGTGATCGCTTAGGGCGGTAGGGTACCAGAAGCTGTACTGACGGTTGCTGTTCTCCGTGTTGCCACAGCAAGGTGAAAACCATCTCAGCAGAGGGTGATCCAGGGTCCACTGTGACAGGCTGGGGGAGTATATACTAGAGGCCTTAATTTAGACTGAGTAGGGAGCAGACTGGGTCTTTGTGCCCATAGCCTCTGGGAGGAGAAGACCATCAGGCCTCCCCATTCAAGCAGGCTTAATTAGGAGTTGGGTTTGGTACAGAGAGGGGGGCAGTGAGCTGTAGGAGGCAGAGGAGGCAGGGTCTACAGGGAGTGGCAGATAAAACGTGGATGCACAGAGAGAAAAAGATATCAAGGAAAATAAAGAAGAAAGGGGTGTGCAAATGGCAGGAGAAGAGAGTAGGCAATGGAGAGAAAGGAGGAGGACAGCAGTGCTGGGGCTGGGGGGAGAGGTACAGAGTCATGGTGCAGGGTGGTGTCCCTAAATGTACAAAAGCTTGGTAACAAGATGGATGATCTGCAGGTGATGTTGACAGAGAAGAGGAAGGACACTGTGGCAATTACAGAAACTTGGGCTACACCAAACCACAACTGGGACCTCTCGATTCCTGAGTATAAGTTGTACAGAAGATACAGGGGAGTAGAGAAAGGGTGGTACTGGTATATGTAAGGGAAGGAATAGCCTGTATGAGGGAGGAGGCAGAAGAGGGGAAGGCAGAGGTGCTGTGGGTGTAGTTGTAATCCATTAAGGAAAAGAAGGAAAGGCTGAGGGTGGTTTACAGACCACCTAACCAGGAGGAGGAAAGGGAACCAGAGTCCTTAATCAGGGAGACTGGGGGCTAAGGAGGGGTAGTAATTGTTGGGGACTTCAACCTGCCCAAGATGGACTGGAAGACCACCGCTACAACCTGTGCCAGGAGTTAGGTAATCATGGATGCGGTGCAGAGTGGATTCCTGACCCAAGGTGTCATGGCACCCACTAGGGAGTGAGCAGTCCTTGATCTGGTACTGACAACTGGTGACTATATCCAGGACATCCATGTTGAGAAGCCCTTGGAATGGAGTGGCCACCTGACAGCGTGGTTCAGGTAAGACATGGAGTGGGAGATGATAAACACAAAGACCAAGGTCCTAGACTACAAAAGGGCACATTTCAGAAAGATGGGGAGCTACTAAGGGGTGCCAGGCTGACCTCTGAGAAGGGATGGGGCGGATCAAAAGTGATCCATCATCAAAGAGGGAATAGCAGCAGCCACAAATAAGTGTGTGAGGCTAAAGTGGAAAACATTCAAGGGCCAAAGCACCTAGCTGATTTAGTCGTGAGGTAAACCAGGCAGTCAGGGAGAAGAGGACCAACTACAGGAAATTCCAGAAGACCCAGAAGGATGAGAATAGGGAGGAGTACCAAAGGAAAGCCAAGAGGCAGTGAAAGCAGTTTGGCTGGCCAAAGCCAGGAAGGAACTGCAGTTAGCAGAAGGGAATAAAAAGGGGGGAAAAGACATTTTTAAGTATATTAGGGAAAAAAGGGATAAAAACAAGGACATTGTGCAGCTAAAGAGAGGGGAAGGGTGGGTGGAAGTTAGTAGGGACAAAGCAGAGGTACTGACTGAATACTTCTGTTTGATCTTTACAAAGGAGAGGATAGCCCAGTACTGTGGTGGTGGTGGGGGGCACAGATACTATGATCAGAAGAAAAGTCTGTTGTCCCTCAGGGTAGATGAATCATTAGACCCATGTGGCATCCATTCCAGTGTGCTGAGGGAAGAAGAGTTACATACTTACTCACACTTGGACCACTGATTCTGATCCCTGTATAATTTTTTGTTGTAAATATAAGAAATTAATGTACGATGACTGTGTCAGAGGAAATTGCTGTCTTACTGGAACTGACACATCAAGACCCACCAGGGATAAGTTCAAAGGACAGGACATAGCTAAACTGCAGATATCTGGGGTGCAATTACTTCGTCAATTTGCTGTCATCCCAGGAAATAAGATTAACCATTCATAATTCCCTCAGGGAAATCCTTTGACTTGCAATAGTTGTCAAGAAGAACCTGTGTTGGGAGGGGTGTCAGAGGGAAACAAGAATGGACATTGAAGAGAAGTTGATGTCTGGGCCAGGGAGGACTCAGACGAATTTGGAAGGCCCAATATACATTCCTGGGGAACCCCTGGATTACATCAGAGAGACCTTTGATGTGTAGATTCCAAGGCCCAGACAAAATTAAAGAGGCAAATACACTTTTGTTTTGAATATAATGACTTAGATCAAAGAAACGTTTGAGATGTATGTGTAGCAGAGCACAAACCAGTTTTGCCTGGCTAACCTATGGAGGGCAAAGTCAGTGACGTCACCTATTATTTTTTTTTATTATTATATCTTAATTGGACATCCTGTGATATAAAATATAGATTTTGTTACACCAAGGCAGTGTTAGGTGACCTCAGAGAGAAGGCAGGCTTGTCAAGACTCTTCTTAGGCCTACTGCAAACCTTGAAATACACACAAGACAATATTTTGTTTCTGACTGAAACAAGGACATCAGCACTGGAAGATTCAGAAAGTAAAGACTAGACAAGTTTAGTCTGAGAGTTATTATTTGTAGAATCTGCACTTTTAACCTATTTGTTTTACGGCTGTACTGTATGTGTGGGGATATTGTGTTCTGTAATTTTTTCTGTTTTCCTGTTTTAAAGTAAAGATATATATATATTTTAAAACAGAAACTGCCTGGAGTGCCTTGACATTTCTTTTTATTTAAGTGAAGCTTTTAAAGGTTGTAGTTGACACTGTGTTTAAGCTCATCGTTATATCAAACTGGGAAACAGAGTTCTCTAAAGTCTTGCATAGAGTTCCAAGGGTTCATTTGAAAGACCTGGTTGGGTGCCCGTAGGCAAAGATATCTGGCCCCCCCCCCAAGACAGAATTATCTGAGCCTGATAATTGGGTAGGCTAACAAGAGGTTATCAGCTTGAATCCCTCCTTCTGTATCCCGCCCTGTGCCTCTCCTTGTATGTCTAGTGCTGGTCTTTAGCTCCTGGTTTCCCACAATAGGAGGTCCTCCAAGTGTGATCTCCAGTGAAGAACTGAGGAGTGATGGGGCTGCCCACATTTACATAGACACAGATGTAAGCCATTATTCTTGGCGACCCCCACTTAGCAAAAGTTTCCATGTGGTCCTAGTGCCTGAAGCTCTTCCGAACATTTGTACGCTGGCAGCACTGCACCCGTCATTAAGGTACCACATTGATGAATTCGTCCCCCCCAAAGAGTTAGAATATTTAGAAAGGGGGGGCATGGGCACAGCCCCCCTGCAAAAAGAGGGGATGGCGACATCAGGACATGGTGCCCAACATAGGTGGAACCGCCTGATGGCTGTAGTTCCTAAGGTGTGGCCTAATAGAGGAGATTCTCTTGAAGATTTAATGTTATGGTAAGTGTCACAAACTCACTTAGCCGGTCAGCCCTCTACTCCCAAAGTGCCAACCTCTGAGCACATGATTTGTGGACAGTGAACAGAACAAGGTAACCCTCTTGTCTGTTTTGTATATATTAGGTTCAGGCACAATATCTGATGCAACCCTCACTGAAGCAGAAGGAGGTGGAGGAAAGGGTGGCATGCCCTAATGGAGGAGATTCTCTTGAAAATCTGTTTTTTTTTTAAATACCAAACTTTATTGAACCTTTTAAGAACAGAAACAGCATTAAACATACAAAAAAGTACCCCAATCTCCTCATCAACATTCGGGGAGGCTGGGTGTGGTATGGATGGTACAGAAAATACAGTGCTCATAATAAGGGTAAAACAGAGGCAAGAAGTGGCAAACCCTAAGCATATAAAGCAATTAAAAGTTATTGTTTATGACGGTTTGGCATTGTGCCATTCCTGGTAGGTGGGAAGGGTTTCATCAAGCCAATGCCTTAATATAATTTTCTTAGCTATAGCAGAGATAAGGGAAATGTGAAACCTCTGGGCACCAAGAATCTGGTTAAGGTTGAAGCCCAGTAGACACATTTATGGAGTATAAGTGGTGTCCAACCTTAGAAGAGGGTCTAGATGATTTTGTATGGAGACCCAGAGCAGCTTTGCCTTCTGTCAGTCCCAGAGGATTTGCTTCCGATTATCTGGTTCTTGTTTGCATCTGAAGCAAGAAGGAGATTGTTGATGGCCCGTTTTATATAATTTAGTGGGTGTAAAGTATAGATTATTTGCTATCTTATACTGCAGCAGTCTGAGTCCGTCAAACTTCATATATTTATAAATGTTGCTCCACATGACAGATCTAGTGTTGGAATCTCTTAGTTCTGGGAATTCAGCCTGCCAGAAAGAGCAGATGTCTTGCTCTGCGGGGTGGACACCTCAAGCAGATTTTTACATAGAAGTGAAGTGGAATGACACTGGGTGGCAAGATTTGAGAGTTTGTCTGTAAGGAAAGGCTAAAGAAAGAACCATGGTCTAGGTCCAAGGGTAATGGTTAGCATATGCTGAAACTGTAGGGCGGAGAAGGAAGATATTTTTGTATTGGAGCAGGCTAGTGTGAAATTACGCAGTGAAATAATAACAGTCATTTCGTCTGAATTAGCCCAAGTATGTGAGGGGGTATGACTTTGAAGAAATTATTTGGAATTAGCCTGTTTTGAATTTTAAAATTGGGGTTACCTAGTATGGGCTGATCCAGGGCTAATAAGGGTTTGGTTCTGAGGAGTCTGTGTAGCCGTTTGCTCACTAATAGTGAGGTGCCAATTGGGGTTTGTTTTACAGTCGCAGGTAATTGGCAATAAGGGATGTAAACGTGGAGCCTTTGCAAAGGAGTCCTTGACTCAAAGGTTGTAATTCCGAAATTTTCAATAAATAAATAAATAAAGGCTCTAATGTTAACTTTAGCTTGGTGACATACGTCAAATTCAATTTGTTGCCACTGGGGGGCATAGGCATTGGGTGGCACAGTGGGATCAGTGTGTTTCCACCATAAAACCTTCCCAGCATACAGGGCTAAGTAGCAGAGCTGAAAATCAGGGAGCTGAAGGCCCCCTTGTGATTTAGAGGACGCGAGTTTATGGTACGCTCTGCATGGGTTATCTTCACCTCAAAGAAAGGAAGTTAGTATACTTATCAGCTTGTTAAACCAATGATTGGGTATGATTAGGTTGGCCATCCCAAATGGGTATAGTAATCTGGGTAAAACATTAATTTTAATAATGTTAGTGCAGGCCCATAGTATTAGGGGGAATGCAGTTCATCTATTTAGATCACACTTAATTGCTGTTTGAATCTAGGTTTTGGGAAAATAGCTTTTTCTTTTTGCTAGTGGTTACTTGGATTCCCAAGAGTCTGAGGGTGGTTGGTTGGGGTCCACGTGTCTTCCCATTGTAGGACTTGAGGGACCAATGGTTGAGGGGCATAATACATGTTTTTTCTCGGTTAAGCCTGTAGCCCGACAGCTGCCCAAATTCCTGAAGGAGAGTGAGTGTGGCAGGGATAGAGTTAGATGGGTCCTCTAAATGTAGAAGGATGTCATCCGCATATGCAGAAATTTTCTGTCTGGGCTAGTCAGCTTGAATTCCTTTGATCCGCTCATATCAATCAATCAATCAAGTCTTTATTTAACCAGGCGTTCATCGTTGAGCAGAAGCTCATTTGCAAGATGGACCTGGGTGGAGCATGAACAATTGTATATACAGGTCAACACAGGTATTTACAAGGCAATACAGATAATACTCTTTACAGAGAGGAAAAAAAAGAAGTTCATATGTACATAGAATTATACAGATATTGTACAGATTACACGGTATTTACATACATAGAAGTGTCTATAGGAAGATAAAGCAGGTTATCTAAGGTTGCAGGAGGAAGTAACGGAAGAAAAAATAAAATAAAAATATACACCAGGTAGAGGTGAAGGTAGGGGGGAAGGGAGGGAGGTAGGGGAGAAAGGCTAGGAGGGCACGGTGCACAGAGAGGAGTTGGTAAAACAGGATGTAGAGAAGGTGGATGGAGAAAAGGAGTATGTGTGAGCCCGTGATTGGAATGCTATAAAATGCGGGGCATGGTAGGATGTCACAACCCAGGGTAGTGAGCACCTATCTGAGGTTGGGAAAGGAAGAATAAAGGGGATGGGCCAGGCCTAGTGTTGTTAAGACAGGGGATAAGAGAGAGAAGAATTAGGCTGGTGAGGAGCAAGCTGGGGGGTCAGTACTTAAAATTGGGACTAGGCGTGGCTATATACCAGTGCAGACACCGGTACTGGGTCTGAGTGGGTGAAGCAGTTACATACTTCTCTGATTGTACGGAAATAAAGCGTCTTGAAGGCATTTATACCGATTAGAGTGCTTAATGTGAGGGTTATCTTCACCTCAAAGAAAGGAAGTTAGTATACTTATCAGGGCAAAAAGGTGGGGAAACTGCTAGCCTTATCAACACTAGGCCCATCTACTTTATTTAGAGTCAGGGGCTCTAAATAAAGATTAAATAAGGGGGAATTAAGGTATCCTTGTTGTGTCCCACTGTAGAGATGAAAAGGAGTGGAGGTGATCCCATTACATCCAATGGAAGCAGACAGGTGAGAATATACAGGTTACTCACCTGTAACAGGATTTCTAGGAATGGTATATGTTGTTCATCCACACTGTCTGGCAGGTATCCTTGCCGCTTTAAATCTTGCCGGAAGGTCTTCAAGCTGGCTCCTCCCACCCACCCGGGTGGTAAAACACTCGGCTCCGCCCCATGATGCCAGATCTGGCCCGCTGGAAGCTCAGGTAGTGCGTCCAAAGCGGGGAGGTCGGGTGGGTCGTGTGGATGAACAACATATACCATTCCTAGAACTCCTGTTACAGGTGAGTAACCTGTATTTCCAGGGACATGGATATGTTGTTCATCCACACTGTCTGGCAGACTCCTAGCAGTTCTCCGGAAGGAGGGAGGCAAGGCGCACACCCCCTACTTAGGAATAAAGACTGGAGAACCGAGGCCCCAAAACCAGCATCCCGGCGTGACTCAAGGTCGATGTGGTAATGGGTGATGAAGGTGTGTGCTGACTTCTAGGTAGCAGCCCTGCAGATATCCTGGATAGGGACGTCCCTGGAAGCAGCCACCGATGCAGCAGTATGGCGGGTAGAATGAGCTCTTATCCCTCTGGGAGGCTTCATGCCCGCCAACTTATAGCAGAGATCTATGCAGGAGGTGACCCACCTGCTTATCTTCCGCTTGGCTGCAGGTCTGCCAGGTGCGGCTTCAGCGTAGGTGACAAACAGCTGGCGAACCTCTCCCTGAATTTCAGCTGTGCGCTCCTTATAATAAGCGAGCGCCCTTCTAGGGTCCAAAGTATGGAGCCTGTATTCGGCCTCCGAGGTGTGATTGGGGTAGAACACCGGCAGAGTCAACACCTGGTTAAGGTGAAACTCCGACACCACCTTCGGAAGGAATTTTGGGTTGGGGCGCAGGACAACCTTGTCCCTGTGGAAGACCAGGCAAGAAGACTCGATGCAGAGCGCCTGGAGCTCTCCCATCCTTCTGGCTGACGTGATAGCCACCAAGAAGGCGGTCTTCCACGACAGGTGAGAGAGTTCACACCTGTGCATTGGTTTGAATGGCTTGCCCATGAGCTTTGCCAGTACCAGCAGTAAATCCCACGGAGGTGGAGGTTCTCGCACCGGAGGGGAAATGTGATCAAGGCCTCTGAGAAAGCGCCAGACCACCTTCTCCTACGACACCGACTGCTCCCCGGCCCGCGCCCGGTAAGCAGAGATGGCTGCCAGGTGCACCCTTAGGGTCATCGACCTAAGCCCTTGATGAGAAAGGGACCATAAATAGTCCAAGATGCTTGCCAAGGAACAGGAGGAAGGGTCCAAGCCCTTGCCCTGACACCAAATGGAAAATCTCTTCCATTTGAAGGCATAGCATTCCTGGTCCGACTCCTCGGGACGCCTCAACCATTGAGGACCTCGTCGGAAAGACCCAAGGCCTGGAACTCTAGCAGCTCAGGAACCAGGCCGTCAGGTGCAGGGATTGAAGGTCGGATGGAACACCTTCCTGATTGACAGAAGCAGGTCCGGGCGAGCTGGAAGCTGCCTCGGGAGCCTGGAGCTGAGGCTGAGGAGATCTGGGTACCAGAACTGGGCGGGCCAGTCTGGGGCTATCAGAATCACCTGCGCCTTGTCCCTCCTTGCTTTGAGAAGCACCTTGTGTATCAGGGAAATGGGAAGGCGTAGAAGAGGCCCGGGCCACGGCCTCGAGAAGGCATCCCCCTGCAGCGAGCCCTGCTGAGGGGGGCAGGCATGGAACAGCCTCAGCTTCGTGTTCTCCCTGGAGGCAAACAGGTCCACCTGAGGTGTGCCCCAATGGGAGAACAGATCTTGTACTACCTCCGGCAGGAGAGACCACTCGTGGGATGCAGCCCCTATCCGGCTCAGGGCATCGGCCAGGGTGTTGGAGGTTCCTGCCACATGAATGGCTAGGAGATCCGCCTCCAAGCTGCGCACGAGTGACCAAATGCGGAGAGCTTCCTTGCAAAGAAGCATGGAGCGCGTCCCGCCCTGGCGGTTTAGATAGTACATGGTCGTGGTATTGTCCGTCTGGACTCGGACCACTTGACCCCGGAGAAGCAGACAAAGGCGGTGAGAGCTAAGCGGACGCTGGGGCTCCAACAGGTTGATGTGGCATCGGACTCCGGGGACCAGAGGCCGTCGCCCGGTGTTCCCCCAGATGGGCACCCCAACCCATCAGAGAGGCATCGGTCGATAGAGAGACCGTCGGCTCGGGGCGGACAAACGGGATGCCCTACTGCAGATGAACTGGAACGGTCCACCACTGGAGAGCATTCCACATCCCCTGGGTCACCGTCACTAGCTGGTCCAATGGATCGCAGCATTGTGATCACTGGCTGGCCAGTCCCCACTGAAGAGGGCGCATGTGCCAGCGTGCCCAATGGACCACGCTGGTACACGCCACCATGAGATCCAGGAGGCGCAGGAAGTCCCGGGCAGGGCGCGATTGCCCAACCAGAAATGATTGGGAAAAGGAGGTAAGAACCTCGGCCCTGTCCACCGGGAGCCGTGCTCTGGCTCGAAGAGAGTCGAGCTCTTCCCCGATGAAAAGAATCACCTGCTTCGGCTCGAGTTCCGACTTGGCCTCGTTGATGAGAAGGCCGATTTGAGAGCAAACCTGGAGGGCCAGATCTCTGGACCGCTCCACCTCCTGTCTGGAGGGGCTGCTATCAATATCGTCCAGGTAAGGTACACCGGACCCCTGGCGCCGCGAGGAAAGCTATCACCACTGCTATGCATTTGGTGAAGACCCTGGGAGCTGGAGACAGGCCAAGGGCATGGCTCGGAACTCGAAAAGTCCTCCGCTCGGCGAGGAATCTCCGATGTGACGGACGGATAGGGACGTGAAAGAACGCGTCCTGCAGGTCCAGAGCAGAACCACACGCGGGTTCCAGGATGGTATTATCTGAGCCAGAGTGACCATCCTGAAGGTTCGAGACCTTAGGAACTTGTTTAGGTCGTATGGTCGAGAATGGGGCCAGCCCCATCCGTTCTGAACCAGGAAGTACCTGGACACAAACCCGGGTCTGAGGAGGGTCCGCCACCTCCTGATCACCTCCTTTGGAGGAGGAGGCGATGTTGGCTCGGCGGGCCGACAGTGAGAGCTCTGGACCCGAGGCCCCGAGTCTGGCAGCTCTGAGGCGAGCCTGCTCAAATTCCAGAGGCAGGCCTTTTCCCACCACCTCCAGCACAGACCTGTCCGTGGTAATAATGAACCAGGCGGAAAGGAAGTGCCGGAGCCGTCCCCCCATGGGGGGAACCTGGGGTGAGGTGACAGGGTTGGGGGCGACACCCCTCAGCCCGTCACTGGGCAGGCTTGGAGGAGGGACCGGCCGAGGGACCTCCTGGACCTTTACCTCACTGCTTCCTGTTGAAGGAAGCCCCGGGCTTGGGTTTGGGATGCCAAGCCGAGCATGCTAACCCTGCGTTGCTGGGCCGGATGTGCTGCAGGCGCAGAAGGATGAAAGGGCTTAGGCTGTGGTTTGCGGCCTTTGTCCTTCTGAGCGGATGAGACCGAGTCCAAGGTAGCATTGGACTTCTCGATCCTCTGCAGGTGACCTTCCACCCCAGGGCCGAAGAGGTCGGTCCCCAAGAAGGGGACATCCGCCAACTTGTGCTGGGTATCCGAAGTGAAGGTGGATATCCTCAGCCAAGCCCGACGACGCATAGCCACTGCGGCCGCCACAGACCTGGCACATGAGTCCCCAATGTCTAAAGCAGTCTGGAGCTGCTGTTTGGCCACTGCCCTGCCCTGGTCCCGCATCTGCCTAACCGTAGTCTGCAGATCCGCGGGAAGATGAGGGACGACCTCGTCCAGGAAGCCCAACAGGGCATGAGAGAAATGTGCCATGAGGACAGCCGAACTGGCCTGGTGAAGGCCGAGGGAGGACGCAGCGTAGACTTTTCGCCCGGCATAGTCCAATTTCTTGGACTCCTTGTCTGGAGGTTTGTACACATCCCTAGCGTTCCCGGCACGCCGGAAAACGCTGTCGATAACTAACCTCTCGGCCGAGGGGTGTTCCGAAAAACCGGACAAGGAACCGGTAGGGACCGCATACTTCCTGGCCGAAGGCACAGGGCAGGAAGCAGGGTGCTGCCAGAGCTCCAAGGCCGGGCCCACTATGGCCTCGGCCACTGGAAAGGCCTCTGTAGGGGAATCCCCTCGGTCCATAATCTCCGTGAGGGGATACCTGGCCCGCTTAGAAACGGGTTTGAGCTTCATCCTGGTGGACTCCAAGATGAGCCGAAGCAATCCCAGGAAGGACAAAGGGCTATCGTCCACCGACCGTCCTCCTGAGGACTCCAAGTCCATTCGCTTGGAGAAAAGGGAGGAATCGTCTTCGGACTCGGAAGAGTCCTCAAAGAGCTGCCTCGGGCCTGAGCCACCCTCCACCTGCCGAGGTCGATTGGGAGTGAGGATGGCAGACAGCCTATGGGGCAGTCCCTGAGCTGACCGAGAATTTTTGGTCGGAGCCCCAACTAACGGCTGTGGAGGCGGAGGTTCTACCAGAATCGGTGGGGCAGCTGGTTTTGGCCGAACAACCAGCCTGGGAACAGGCTCCTCGGATAAAACAAGGGGTTGTTTCGCCGCTCCGGTGACAGCCACTTAATGGCCAGGGAAGACGACGGCGTCGGCTTATTCCCGGTCAGAAGGAGCTGTTGCCACATGAGTTCCTCATATCTTCGATGCAACTTACGTCGAAGCCTCCCTCATCCGAGGAGAAGAGGATGGCGCGCTTGCCGCTTGCCGCAGTGCCGAGACCGAGACCGCCTATGACGGCCGGATCGGCTGGACCGCGAAGAAGTCCGAGACCGAGACCCTCGGCTTTCCCGAGGACGGTGCGGGGAGGTGTCATGGGGAACCGGCACTCCCCTCGGTTCGAAGGGTTCAACCGAAGGCTCCGGAACCGGAGGCACAGACAAGCCAACGGGGTCCTCAACTCCCACCGGGGGAACCGGGGAGAGGGGATTCTCAGCTTCACCTGCCGACAACCCGTCCAACGGGTCGAGAAAAATCTCGACCGCGTCGACGGGAGTCTCGGTCAACTGGCCTGACGGGGACACCGTGAGACCAGTGGCCGAAGCCGAGCAGTCGACTGAAGTCGACGGACGACAACTCGGGGAGAGGGATCTTTCCCGCTCTCAAGAGCGTCGACGGTGAGACTTACCCTTGTCTCTCTTTTTGGACCGAGAAACGGTCCAGCAGAGATGGTCTCTCACCTTTAGTAGAGAGTCAGACAAAGCTCCTTAAAAGAAGCTGAATAAGAGGCACCAGAGAGAGGCGGGACAAATGCCACAGCCGGCGTGAAAGCGGCCCGTGCGCCTCCTCTTGAGGCGATCATCTGCTCGAGCTGATCCGCCCGAGCCGCTGCCGCGGACACACGCCGACCAGGCCTCTTTTGACTTCACCGGAGGAAAGCGCTTCGGGGCGCCCCAGTTGTAAGCAGGCAGCCACGGTCTTCAGGGCGTAGGCCAAAAAGGAAGAGCACAGGTCGCAGGCCTGCGGGTCGTGCTCCAGGCCTAGACAGTAGACGCACGTGGAGTGCGGATCCATCTGAGACATCTTCTGCCCGCAAGGCCATCTCCGAAAACCGGGAGTCGATTTGTCCATCGCAGCCGCGAGGGAGAGAAGACCAAAGTCTTTTTAGCAAAAAAACTTTGGAATTCGAAAATTCGAAGAATTAGGAACCAGTCTTATACGCAGAGCGTTAAGGAGGGAACCTGAGCTTCCAAGCGGTAAGGAAGATCTGGCGTCATGGGGCGGAGCCGAGAGTTTTACCACCCGGGTGGGTGGGAGGAGCCAGCTTGAAGACCTTCCGGCAAGATTTAAAGCGGCGAGGATACCTGCCAGACAGTGTGGATGAACAACATATCCATGTCCCTAGAAATAATAATTTAACCCAGTCTATAAAAGAGGAAGGAAAGCCAAATTGTTGTAGGGTAAGGGATAAGAAACACCAAGAAACCCTGTCAAAGGCTTTCTCTGCTTCCAGGGACATCAGTATAGCTTGGTGTTTAGAGTCCCTGGAAGCAGGAAGCAGGTGGAGGATTTTGTGCAAATGGTCAGAGGAAAGATGGCCCTGCATGAACCCTACTTGCTTGGGGCCAATTAAAGAGTCCCAGACTGCAATCACTCTCACTGCCAATACCTTAGCCAGTAGCTTGATGTCAGTGTTAAGAAGGGAAACTGTGTGATAATTAGGCTTATGTTCTTGACTTTACCAGGTTTGGGTATTAGAGTGATGATGGCATCTTGCAGGGTGGGGTTCAAATAACTTTTCTGTGCTGATTTGAATAATGTGATCAAAGGGTCTGTGAGGTGCTGAGCCAATGCTTTGTAAAAATTAGGGGACAGCCCATCTGGATCAGATGCTTTATCAAGTGGTAAATCTGATACTGCTTGCAATACCTCCCCAGGAGAAATGTTGGACCCTAATTTTTCCAAAGTATCAGAGGTAAGCTTGGAGAGTTAGGCTGCCTCTAAAAATTGCTGGAGTTTTGTTTCACCCACTGGAGGTTCTGTGGAACATAAATTTTGGTAGTAGGTTGCGAAAGTGAGGCTATACCCCTGAGGTCAGTGATTAATGCAGAATTTGGGGAAAGTCATATACATCTAATGGCTTTAGTGGATTCTTGTTGCTTCAATCTTAAGGCTAGCAGTTTCCCCACCTTTTTGCCCTGATCTACACTACGGGTTTTGGCCCGGAAGATTGTGAATTCAGCCTGTTCGCTTAGTAACTCCCCATATTTTGGTGGAGTTAAGTTGAAGCCAAGCATCGGCGGTGTAGGTGTGAGAGATTTTATTTTCTCTGTCCCCAATTTCTTGCATTACCTTTAGAGCCTCTTGTTTTCTTTTCTTTTTCCTCGTAGCTGGCAGTCGGATTAATTCCCCCTCTAATAGTGCATTTGAAAGCCCCTCATATATTAGCATAATTTTTAACTGTGCCTGTATTTTCTCTAATAAAGTTTTCTGAGCATATTTTAATCTTGTCTAGTGCTTTACAGTCTTTGAGGAGGTTGTTATTTAAGTCTCCAAATTCTGTCTTTATCCAAATGGACAGAAGGAGAGAAAGAAAACAGAACTGGTGCAAGGCATGAGATAATTTCTGGGAGGATTTCACATTGAATGGTCGACAGTAGTGAGGAAGTAGTCCAGGCTGGATGAGATACTGTGGATGGAAGACCAAAAAGTATAGCTTCTGTCTCCACAGTGGAGGACTAGCCAAGGTTTTAGGAGTCTAAGTGAAGCTAAGTGAAGGATTTCAGATTGAGTGTGTCGAGAGTAGTGAGGAAGTAGTCTAGTGGGATGAGATATTGTGGATGGGAGACCAAAAAGTATAGCTTCTGTCTCCAGGGTGGAGGACTAGCCAAGGTTTAAGGAGCCTAAGTTACCCTTGAAGCTCCTGAAGGGCTCATTTGATTAGGTGAGAGCCCGGTTTTGCAGGTTCTAGATCTATCTAGGACTATATCCGGAACAACATTCCAATCACCTGCCAACATCATTAGCAGGAAATGGCGTTTTGATAATTCTGATAATAAGAAAGTGAAGAACTGGGGACCTTCTTTGTAAGGTCTGTAAACGGATATGAACATAATGTCAGGTCTGTCGAGGGTGCCTTTAATTGTAACGAAACGTCCCTCTGGGTCGGTAAACTGTTCCTGGAGTTGGAAGGGAATATTGCAGTGAATTAGGATTGCTGATCCAGCTTTCTTATTGTCTATACCTGTGGCACAGACTTTGCAGACCCACTCTCTTTGCCATAAATTTGCCTGCGTAGATAAGAATGGGTGTCTCTTGTAGGAAGGCTATATTTGTACCTACATGTTTGAGATGCCATAGGATTTGGTATTGCTTTTCTTTGGTCTGGGCCCCTTTTATGTTCCAAGTAACGAGACTGTAGCCAATTTTAGCCATAACGTGGGGTGAGGAATAAGCTTGGGTGACCTGGTCGGAAAGTGGAAAGGGGTATCAAACAGTTGGTGTCATCATAGTCCCATCCAGCTGAAGGTATTGGGAAGTTCTAACTCTGTATACAAAGGGATATGAGCTGGTTGTTAGAGACCTTCTGCTATCAAAACCGTTGTATCTTTAAAAAGGGTTGTACCATCTTATAGATTAAAATGTTAAACATGCAAACAAGAAATATATAACAGCATGAGAGCAAATTAACAATGATAGCTCTGTAACACAGAGCTAAAACAGGAATAATAAGCTTATAAACACAGAAGTCGATGGCAGAAGGAGACTGCCAGGTCCATCTAGTCTGCCCACTTGTTTTAGACTTATTTTGACACTCTAGTTGCCCTTTGTAGTCAGGGCTCCCTTGTGTCTATCCCATGCATTCTTGAATCCCCCACAACCTCTTGGGGCAGGCTGTTCCAGGCATCCACCACTCTTTCTGTGAAGAAAAACTTCCTGGTGTTGGTAGAGAAACTCCCTCCTTGCAGCCTGAGGTCATGTCCCCTGGTGCTGAAGCCTTTCTTGAAGTCAAAAAGTTCCTGTGCCTGTACCTTGTTAATGCCTTTGATGTACTTGAATATTTCAATCATGTCTCCCCCGTCTCTGCTCCAGAGAGTACATATTGAGTTCCCTAAGTCTTTCCTCGTAGGACATGTACTGCAGACCCTGAATCATTTTTGACACCTTTCTCTGTACTGTTTCCACCCAGTCAATGTCCTTCCTGAGGTGAGGCCTCCAGAACTGGACTCTATTCCAGGTGAGGCCTGACCAGGAGTCAACCTTAACCTTGTTTTGCACTAGCCAGCAGGGCAAGTTGATTCAAAATTGCACTAGCCCGTAAATGGTTGCACTAGCCCTCAATTATAATGGTAAATTTTGATCACTAATACAGGAAACAATACAAGCCAAGAAATACTCTGATTATTGCACATTTATCCTGCTCCCACATTGCTTCCAGCTTCCCAGCAGAAAAAAAGACTGCAATGCCATCACACACAGTGAGCCCCCCCCCCCATTGTTTTGTGCCATGGCCTCCTCTCTTCCTCCTTTTGCTCCCCCCCCACACACACACACCAAACCAGAGGACATCACAACAGCAAATGTTCAATCAAGCAGTCCTAGCTCTGTACACACAATAGCAGACCTCATCATGCACCTCACCACACAGTCACCACCACCCACATGGCAATGAACAGAGTCAAGCAGAGAAAGACACGTTCAGCCCCCACCCTATAGTCAACTGGAGACTTGCACTTCTGGAAGCTTTTGTACAGTCTCAAGTGAGCTAGGAGAACATCTAAGATTTCTTTGAGGTGGGGGCTACACAAACCTAAGGGGCTTGGGAAATAGAAAACTAACATTTTTTATTTTTGAAAGTGCTGATTTTAATATGCCCTGCCCCAACAATAACATTTTTTTTTTAATATTGTCCTTTCATCAGCCCAGGGGAAACAGTACACAGGCATAATGGTATATTATCTCTATTTCTATACAGGATGATCTAAGTACCCCGGGAATGCCTATTTTAAGCTTTTAAATTATGTATTTTATTAGGTTTATTTTTATACCATACATGATCCAAAGCTTTGTTTTTAGGATGAAAGGTCATGCTGGGTGGGACTATATGGATGGTGATGGCTGGCATAGTCCATTTACTCTCTACACTTGCCAGTAACGGCAGCTATGGCTCTGTGGATGGTCATTTCAGAGTCTGGTCTGCAGTGGTGTCCAGGGAAAGAACAGAGCTAAGAGATTTGGAGGGGAGCCCGATGTTATGGTTAGGCTGGAATAAAACCCACCACCTGCAGGGCCGACCCAGTATACCTCCTTGCATTCTGTCACTGAAATGTTGGATGCAGACACTCAAAATGTAGGGAAATGAGGGGCACTGGTCTTAATAATATGGAACAAATTGTTAGAGACACATTTCCAAAAACTGGAAGCTAGTGACTTAACAGCACTCTACCCTTGATAACACCATGGACACTAACTGAAAGTCCTAACAATGGAGTGATAATGACTCACATTGAGTCTTTTGTGGGATTCCCCTCTTGAACTGCCAGATAACTGCAGCTCTTAATGAGCTGTTAATCACACCAGGCCATCTGGAACATCCAAAGAGATTAGCATGAGGACTAGAGTCTGCTAAAGTAGAGATTTTTTTAACTTCATTAACAGCCATGAAAACCTGCACTAGTCAAGATGGACAAGTAGAGAGTTAGCTGCACTAGCCCTGGTCAATTTGCACTAGGGTTTGGGCTAGTACAATGTTAAGATCAACCCCTGGGCCTTACCAGCGATCTATACAGTGGTAGTACCACCTCGCTCCTCTGCTCATGATTCCCCTCCCAATGCAGCCCAGCATTCTGTTGGCTTTCATTGTTGCCTTCTCACACCACTTACTAACCTTCAAGTTGTCTGAGATTATGATTCTCAGATCTCGTTCCTGGTTTGAGGTCGTCAGTCTTTCGCCTCCTAGGTAATACTCCTTTGCACGATTTTTCTTTCCTATGTGCATGACCTTGCACTTTTTTGGCATTAAATCTCAGCTGCCACACTTCAGACCATTCTTCTAGTTTCTTGAGGTCAGCTTCCATCTTGCTCACTCCTTCTGAGGTGTCCACCCTGTTGCATATCTTGGTGTCGGCTGTGAACAGACACACCTTCCCCTTCCAGCCCATCAGCGATGTCTGCTATAAAAACACTGAGGAGCAGAGGCCCCAGTACTGAGCCGCTGGTCACCCTGCCTTCCGTTGATTGCATTCCATTAACCTGTACCTTCTGTGTTCTGCCTTGTAACCAATTTTGTACCCATCTGACTACTTCTGGACCAACTGCTGTGTGGTCAAGCTTCTTTACCAGCCTTCTACGTGGAACCAAGCTGAAGGCCTTACTAAAGTCTAGGTAGACCACATCTACTGCCGCCTCGTCATCCACTATTTTTGTAGTGTACTCAAAAAACACCCGAGCAGATTTATCTGGCATGACCGACCTGCTGTGAAACCATGCTGTTTAGGGTCTTGTTGGCTGCTAGTTTCGAGGAATACCATGATCCTCTGTTTGAGTAGTGTTTCCATTAGTTTCCCTACTATAGATATGAGGGCTCACTGGTCTGTAATTGCTAGCCTCTTCGCAACTGTCTGATTTGTGAAGTATAACCATTATTGCCTTTTTCCAGTCTTTGGGTACCATAACGCTCTTCAAGGATTTTGTGAATAGAAGTGACAGAGGGGCTGCTAATTCTGCCCCCAGTTCCTTAAGGATTCTGGGGTGCATCTCGTATGGTCCCATGGCTTTGTCTGCTTTTAGTTTATTTAGCGTCTCCTGTACTTTGGCTTCTGTAAAGGGACTAGTGTCTACCCCTGGTCCTGGGGAGCTGTGTTTTTTAGGGCTGGGCATCCCCTGGGTCTTCTTTGGTAAACACTGAGCATAAGTGTTTGTTGAGGATTTCGGCTTTCTCTGGGTCATGTTTGGTGCATTTCCCTTCTTCAGTAGCAATCTCTACTATCCCCCCTTTGCCTTCCCATGTTCTTGAACGTGTATAAAAAATTATTTGTCTCCTCTCTTTGCCTCTTCTGCTGTCTTTTCCTCTGTCTGGGCTTTTGCCATTCTAATTTGTTCGTTAGACTCTCTCATTTTTTCCTTGTACGACTCCCAGTCTTTCTCAGTTTTGGTTTCCTGGTATATGCTGTAAGCCTTCTTTTTTCTTTGACTGTGATAGCCACCTTGGGAAACCATAGTGGATTTCCTTTTCTTTTTGCTCTGCAGACCCATCTGGCACATTGATCTGTGGCATTTTTTATTGCTCTCTTGAGTCTCCCCCACATGACCTCCACCTCCTCAGCTTCTATTTCTATTAACTGGCTACTTATGTTGTTCCTCATTTTTTGGAAGTCAGCCTTTCTGAAGCCTAGCACCTTTATCTTTGAGTGGCTGGTGTCCTGTGTTATGTTTACCTCAAAGCTTACCATGCGATGGTCGCTGTTGCCCATATGGCATCCCACTTTGATGTCCTTGATCCTTTCAGAGTTTGTGAGGACAAGATCGAGAATGGCATCTCCCCTTGGGGTTTTAACAAGCTGGCACAGTCCCATGCCTTGTAGTGACAATAAGAAGTCCCTATTTCTTGTTGTTGCTGCTGTTAGTGTGCTCCAGTTTATATCAGGTAGGTTGACGTCCCCCACCAGTATTACTTCGCCTTTATCAGACATTTTGCGGATTTCCTCTATTAGGTCTTTGTCTTCTTTATCTCCTTGATTTGGGGGCCTGTACACGAAACTGATTCTGAAGGGTTTTCCCTTGCCCATGTCTACTGTTAGTCACAGTGACTCAAAGTCCCCAGTTTGCCCTTTTACTTCTGTGGCTTTTCTTTCCTCCCAAATGCAGATGGCTACCCCCCCCCCTTTTTTTGTTCCCCTGCCTATCTTTCCTGAACAGACTGTAACCGGGAATGGCTGTATCCCATCTGTGGTTTTCCGTGAACCACGTTTCTGTTACAGCCACCCAGTCAAACCTTTCTGTTTTCAAGATGGCTGTGAGTTCAGGAGGTTTGTTAGCTAGGCTCCTAATATTTGCAACCATTGCCTTCCAGGAATGTACATCCTCTTTGGCGTGAGATTGTATCCTCTTCCTGGACTGCTCCAGTTTTCTCTTTCCGGCCAAGAGATTATGGAGGTTGCTGGTTCGGGCGGACGTTGGCTCCGATTTGTTTTCTGGGGATGTGTGCATGCATTTGGCATTTTGGGGAGTGATGACTAGTCCACCAATGGCATGGGTGTGAGCTGCATCATGTTCCCCTTTATTTAGTTTAAACTACCTGTACAGACATCAAATTTCTGTCCGAGTGCTCACACACCTCCTCCGTTTAGGTGCAATCTGTCATATTTAAAAAAAGCTCTTTCCCAAAAGTTGTGCCAGTTCCCTATGCAGTGGTATCCCTTGTCTTGGCACCAATCATGCAGTAATGTAAGAACAAATAACAGACAGAGGGTGGCTCAGTGGATCCAATCCCCCAACCCTGGAAGTGGTGGGGAGCTGACTGGCAAGGGCGAGCAACCAAGGCACTAGGTCTGATCAGGGCCTGCATGAGAGTACTCCTCTGTCCGTAAATTGTCAATAAAGAATTAATCATTAACAACCTATTTATATAACAAACTGTTATATAAGGCAGCACATTATTATAAAGATATCCCCCCTCATCTTAATGGTGGTGGTCAGAGTCCTGTTCGACCTGCATCAAAAACCGAAATTAGCTGGAAAATTCAGCAGTTGATTTAAGACCACAGATTAATAACACAGTGTATAGGGCTGTTACTAGTTAAAGCCCCTAGTAATCATGGTAGCAAAATTTAAAAAGGCCGGCTTAGCAAACCATATGAGTTCCCATGTGCAATCAATGATTCAGTGTTAATATCATGTGAGTGAAGAGGGACTGTCCAGTTGGTAGCAGTAATAGTGTAATAAAGAAATGTCCCAGTGTTTGAAGTTCGAGGCGCAAATAGATCTGTTAATAGTTGTAGTAGTGTGGGGCGCACATTTTAGGATGATAAGATCGACTGAACGACGCCTGGATAAGAGACATACCTGCTGTATTAGTAATGGCGATGGGAAAAAAATACAAAGTCCTGAATGCAGGCTGAGTCAAAAAAGATTCACCTCTGTGTCCACCGACGAGCTGTGCATGGGGTGTCAGAGTGGTCTGCGAGAAGAAATCCTGCTCGATGGTGTGAGCGTGCGGTGGCATTCCAGATGCGTGCATCAGTAGCTTGATGAAGAGCCCGAGGAGGGAAAGCTGATTGGTGGTGACGTTCTTCCAAGGCTGGGAGAGAGAGCTGTATGCTCACAGCTGGGGTAAGGAATGCAGGTTAAATGACTGACAGCAGTGACAGTTCCTGTCAAAAGTGGCTGTGGAGATGTGTAAGGTATGGGTCCAAAAGGCAGGAAATCCATGCAAGAAGATGGAAGGAGATGTAAATAATATGTCGACCATATTGTAGCCACTTTATATGTTAAAGTTGTTGTCCCCACAAGTTAATAAAGTAGTGATTAGAACAAGTCATCCCTCCCCCACCCCCAAGTCACTCAGTTCAAAGCAGCATTTGTCAAGGTGCAGCCCAACGAAAAAAAAAAAAAATTGATATCTATGGTATAACATCAGATTTAAAAGGTGAAAAGTGGCAGCCATAGTTGAAAACATCAGATACTCAGACAGCCCACATATTATTTATTTTATTTATTAAGCATCAGTTTACAACCTTTGAGCCAGAGGCTCGTTTACAAAGGTACCTCGTCACAGAGAGGACAATACAGTGATAACAACTTGGTACAGAGAAACAGTGTACAGTTTTTTTGAGGATACAGGAGGACAAATGAGATCAACAATTTACCACATACAGGATTGGTGAAGTTAACATTGTTCAGGGAAATAACTAGAACATCAGAAAAAAACATAGGATATCAATACAGTGTGTTTTAGCGGAGTCAACAGGGAGGTAACAGGAACCAAGGGTACAGAAGGTAGAGGATTTGAGCAGCCAACAGGGGCTTTGTCAGAGAGTGAGCAAGATAGCTTAGTAACAGCAACAGCTGCGAGTAGTGAAAAGGTGGTTCCAGAGGGTAGTTTTAAAGCAAGAGATTGTGGGGTGTCTGAGATACTGGCAGGAGGAACTGTACCAAGAAGGGCACGTAGAGGAAAACCCGTTGTCCATGAGAGGTCCTTGCCTAGGTACCTTCAACTTGGTTTTACAGGAGGACCGTGTTGAAGCTAGTGAGTTTACTTGGTGGATAACAGCAGTCAAACCAGGAGGAGAGAGCCAAGGAGAGTTTTTTTGTAAGGATGCAGGTTTGATACTTAAGACGTTCGTCAAGATTGAGCAGTTGCCTGAGAATAAAGATGGCAGGTATGTATAGTCTGGGACACCTAGATTAGTCGACAGGCCTTATTTAAGGTAAAATGGATTTTTGTTTAGCGAGGTCTGGTCCTCAGCCCGTGAGACTGGTAAGCCATAGTCAACAAGTGACAGAATGGAGGACATAACTGTGAGTCGGAGGGCATCGGGGGAGACAGTGTTTGTGGCGGAAAAGGATTCCCAACCTAATATTGGTGGTGGAGGCTAAGGCGGAGATATGGGAATGGAACGTGAGGGCAGGGTCAAAGGTTATCCCAAGGTATTTGTATGTGTAAACTTGTTCGAGTGGGAACATAGAGCTGGTGAAGACTTGAAGTTGGAATTTACTAGCTTTGTTTTGGGGGTGGGAGAAGATCATAGATTTGGTCTTTTTAAGATTGATAACCAGTCTATGTTCTTTAAACCAGGCTTCCACGTCTTTATAGGATAATTGCAGGGAATCTTGGAGGGTGGTGGGGTTACGGTCAGAAGCGAAGATAACAGCATCATCTGCATAAAGGAGAGTTTACCAGTACAGGCACCTGGCAGGGTGTTGAGACAAAGGGAAAAGAGCAGGGGCCCAAGAATAGAGCCCTGGGGAACCCCAGATCGGATAGGGCAGAGGTCAGAGAAGGTGCCATTGATTTTTACACGCTGGGACCGGGCAGACAGATATAGCTGGAGCACCATGAGACAGGTCCTGCAGCAAAGCCAGCATGGCTGAGTGCATCCAGCAGGAGAGGATGGGATACGGTGTCAAAGGCTTTTGACAGATTGATGAACACTGCACCAGCAAGAGAGCCTGAGTCCAGGGAGGAATGGAGGAAGTTAGAAAACTCAATGAGGGCGGTATTGGTGCTGTGCTCAGCACAGAAGCAGTGTTGTTCAGAGCAGAGGATACTGTATTTGGTAAGAAACTCAGATATTTGGGAGGATACTACTTTCTCTAAGGCTTTTGAGAGTGGTGAGAGGATGGAGATGGGACGATACTTACCGGAAAGGGCCCTATCTCCACCCTTATGTATGGGAGTGACAGTGGCAATTTTCCAGGCTGATGGAAATTGCCCTAGACAGAGTAATTTGTTGAAGAGGCTAGTGATTGGGGCGATGACCTGGTCCAATGCCAGGCTGAGGAGTCTGGGGTCCAAGGAGTCACTGCCAGTGGTGTTGCTTCTTTGGGCCTTGGTCAGATACAGTCTGACTTCATTGACAGTAACCCGGTGGAAGTGGAAAGATGCATGTGAGGGCGCAGGGTCAGGAGAGTGGGGGGTCAAAAAAGTTGCTAGGGAGTACAGAGCTAAGGTCAGTAAAGGATTTATTGAGATGGTTAGCAATGAGGGTAGGATCAGTAGAGATAATACCCTCAATACTGATTTGGGAAGGCGGAGGACAGCGTGTACCACCATTTAGTTGTTTGATGTTATCCCAGTATTATATTATTTCTTGGTGACCAAGCCACCCGGCCAGGCAGGCAATGGTGAGAAGACATTCAGTGGGAGTTTGGGAGCTCTTTTTGAGCTGTTTCTGTGTTAGGGAACTCATGGGTACCGGCTGAGGTGGTAATCACCAGGCAGGCAGGATACAACATTCAGACGGAGACATGGGCTGAATGTAGAACTTTTTAATATCCTTGTAGACTTTCTGCTTGTCTCCAACAGCCCGAGTGACATTACTAAAAATAAAGAATCAGTGACCATTCCATTTGAGGGGCCTTTCTTATGGGCTTTAGGCTGTATGTATGTATACTTTGTCCTGGAAGTTTAAGTACTGGAGAATTATTGCCCGTGGCTTGTCTCCCTGTGGTGACTGAGGTTGAAGAGACCGAGGTGCCTTCTCAATCAGATAAACAGTTCCAGACTCCAAGGGGGCAGCTACTTCTTGCAGAAGTTTTTGTATCAACAAAAGCATATTGGTGCCCTCCATTTGCTCTAGGATTTCAACGAGGACCAAGTTGTTCCATCTATTCCTCCCTTCTTGCTCCTCAATCCTATCCTTGAGTTTGGCCACCTTTTTCCTTAAATCAATTAATTCCTTGCTGTCCTGTGCTGTTGGTCTTCCATTGAACTGATCCGAGCATTTGTGTTGCTGACTGGTTGTCAGAGCCTCGACAGCTGGCTTAATGGACTTGAACTCAGTGACCAGCTCAAACAGAGTAAGCTTGATGGTGGCTAGTTCATTAAAAAATCTGTCCAGCTTGTCAGCCAGATTCCTGTGTCATGACATTAGGGGCGAATCCAGCAGTGAACCTTGCTTTTGGCACTCGGAAGTCTAGCCACGTGGCGGTATTGGGGACGCAGTGTTCAAGTTCATTTGTTGCAGTTCTGCTAGGTCCATGGTTCATGACTTGAGCAGAATTTGTTCAAGTGAAATTTATGCCAAAGAGTAAATAAGTAAAAAATGCCAAAAAGTGATATTTACTGGCTTGTGGCCGTGGTTTTAAATCAGTAGATCACGGAGCTCTGACGAAAGCAGCTACTCACACTGAGCACATCATGTGACTCCTCGAAAAATCTATTGTTATGTTAAGTACTTAACTGTTCTATCTTCTTTGAGGATATCGCCTCCATTAGGCCATGCCTTTGGAATGATTCCCAAGCAGTCCAAAATAAAACTGGGAGCAGGGTACAGTCTGATATATGTCCAGGACAGCAGGCCTTGCAAGTCCAAATCCAGCACATCTACAAGAGACTATGTCCAGACTGTAATGTTTAGTGAAGGTATGGACAGTGCATTACATGGCTGAGGCGCAAATCTCAGCAGCAGAAACATTTCTGAAACAAGCAACTGAAATGGCCATTCCACTGCTGGAGTGATCACGAACCAAAACATGTACTTCCTGTAATAAAATGTAATACAATATGCCCGCCATTTGGACTGGCACTGTATCGACACAGGACCACCATCTTCCCCAAGGGTGAATGTAACAAAAAGCTGAGAGGTCTTTCTGCAGTCCTTAGCGTGATTAATACAGTATCTGAGTATTCTATGTCATCTAAAGTATGCAGCAATGCCTCACACCCAGATTGGCATGCTCAGTGTAGTAAACAGGAAGGTGTACTGTTTGATTCAGTGTAAATTCAGAACCTCCTTCGGTAGAAACTTAGGGTTTATACGCATAGAAACATGTCTTTGTGGAAAAGCAGATATGAAGGCTCACACATAAGTGTTTGAAGCTCTGAAATCCTTTGAGCAGAAGTGATCGCAACTAAAAATAATGTTTTCCAATGATAGAAAACATAAGCTACAACTTGTGGCTGGCTCAAAAGGAACCAATGTCAGTTTCCCCAAGTACAAAATTCAAGTCCCAAGGCGGGATCGGATTGCAGATAGGAAGTCTCGTAAGAAGAATACCTCTCAGAAAAGTATGGGACACTTCTAACTGGGCAACTGTATGACCATCAATAGGGGGCATGGAAAGCTGATATAGCCTCCAAATGCACCTTAAATGAAGAATACTGTTGGCTAGAATCTGATAGGGACAGCAAGTACTCAAACAGAGCATTTACTGCTTCCATTTCAAGGAATAAGTATGTCTGGTAGCAGGCATTCTAGCTGCAATCAAAACATCAGCAACTTTAGAGGACACCCCAAAATGTGCAATGGCTATGTATTCAGGAGTTGTGCAGGGACATGTAGGGATTTCAGGTCCAGATGGACCAGGGATTCTTTGTCCTGAGACAACAGGCCCCGACACTGAGGTAGGGGGACAGAAGACTTCACTGCTATCTGTTGCAGAAGTGGAAACCATATCTGGCAAGGCAATGAAGATGACAGTGGCACTCTCCATCTGCTACTTGAGCATCACCCTCTGTATTAGTAGAATTAGGAGAAATGCGCATAGGATTTTCCCTTTCCAAGAGAGGGACAACGTGTCTCACCAGAAAACTCTAGGCCCTGGAATGAGCAAGCCAAAATGTGGCAGTTTTATGCTGCGTAGGGACATAAAAAGGTCCAACTCTGGATGACCCCCTCCGGCAAAGAGGTCATCTACCACAGACGTCAGCAGTTCCCATTCATGAAGTTTAGACTATGACCGGTTTAGACTGTCTACTAAGATGCTTTGGAGACCTGGGAGATGCACAGCTGTCAACTGTAGGCTGTGGGACAGACTGCAGTACCATACTCTCATTGCTTACTTGCATATGGGATAGGAAAGAGTGCTACCTTGCTTGTTGATGTAATGCATCACACTATCATGGTCCATCTGGATACACAGATCCGAGGCACAGATGCTACTGAAATGTCTGGAGGCTGTACAGGACAGCTCTCACATCCAGGACATTAATATGCAACCTGTCCTCCACATTGGTCCATGACACCTGCATCTCGTTAGGGTAAAGATGAGCACCCCAGTCAACGCCAAAGGCATCTGTGGTGAGGATTGGTAGAGGAGCTGAAACAAGGAATGGAATGCCCTGTAATAGGCTTTCACAATCCATCCACTATAGCAATGCTCTGAGAAGTGGGGATATGATGAGAGCTCTCTGGTCCAGCTCGTCTGTCAGCTGATCCCACTTGACAGAGTGTCCACTGAGGAAGCACGTCAATTCGCTCCCGACAATTGGCACCCTGAAAATCGGCTCCCAACAGTACGCTCCTATCAATTCAGTCTCTTCTACATTTCGCACCTTGTCTTTTTCGCTCCCACCAGCAACTAGCATTTTGTGCAGCATTTACATTTGCTTCCACCACCTGCAAAAATACAGCATATTGAGCAGGATTTACATTTACACCACCAGCAACATTAGCATTTACCTGTTCCACCTGTGCCACTCTGTCTCATCTCTGCAGGGATAGGAATCCAGTAGATCCAGGATATAATCCAGTTGTTTAGTTCATATGTTGTTTAAAAACAGAATTTTTAATTTCAAGAAGTTTAAAAAAGTAAAACCAAATTCTTTATTTCAGTCCTAATACTGGAAGCAGAGTGCCACTCCTCTGTCGAGCACTCTTCGCATTTCTCCAGGACCTTTTCCAATCTGACAGCACTGTCCTTGTACAGTCTTTTAGGCTCATTTCTTGAATTTCCAGCAATCAGCTGCTCTACTTCGGCTTCCCTCTTTCTTTGAATGCCCCTTAGTCCATCTATGAATTTCCATATCGAGGGGTGATTCATACACAGAATCGACTGCATCCCTCTATGGAAAGCTTCAACTGCATTATTAGTTTTGGAATGTTTTTCAGCCACAGCGTCACTATGGTTCCACAGAGAGATGGCATACTGTGGTTGCCTTCTGCCAGTGCCATGTCTGTTTCTCCGCTCAATCCAGGTGTCCTTGAAATAGTCAATTATTGACTCGAGTTCAGGAGGAAAATATTTAGAGCTTCTTCAGTAATCTCCTTGAATCGGGTGACTACCGGGTCAGGCGGATAAAATGCAAGTGCTGGGAGATAACTGCGTTTAAGGCTGAATTCAGTGTCCTGAGAGTACTTAATTCCCAGACCTTCTGATTATATCTTACGGTAATTACACTGTGCAAAGTGAAAAAAGCACCCCACCTGCCGTGCTTGTGGAAATACATTTTTAAAAGCTTGTATGGTGGCCTTCTCAAAGTCAGTTATTATTACTAAAGGATCTAGACGTGAATTTAACTCCTTAATTGCTGTAAGCACTCTCTCATAACGCTCTCTTCTCTTGCCTGGCACTAGAGTATATACTGCCAGCTGTACATTTCCAAATTGCTTACCAAATATTATAAACATTTGGTAAAATGGAGGGGGAGCAATGCTAAATGTGCCATCAGCAAACCAGTTATTCCAGTGCTCTAGGTATTGTAAATTAGCCTCAGTGCCAAAAACCTGTATGCGGTCTGGCCCAGGTCCACTATCGAGCAACAGGAAATTTACTTCAGTGCCTTGACTAGTTTTAAATGTAGTGTAGTACTCAGGCAACACTAGCTTAGTTAAATTACGTGGATTAGGAGATGCACCCTGCACCCTTACACGCTGAATAGTGCATTTCATGTTTTTATCTACAAGGCACCCCTGTGCTGCCAGTGACATATTTTGTTTAGAGTGCAGTAATACTTGCGCCGTAGTGTCTTGAGTTGTTGCAGCTCTTTCTTTGGCAACATTTACTGCCTCTGCTTGTTCGACTGCTGCTGGGTCAGAAGCATGCGAGTTCTGGCTGAAAGTGGCAATTTATGGCAGGATTGTCATAGCCGACAGTGTGCACTCTTGCGTTGCACCACTTATCCTTTTTCACTGCAAGTTCACACTGCCAAATAGATTTTCCATTGTAACCACGTTTGTGGTGTGTGTAAATATAGTTCTGTGCATCTACTAGCTTTTGCTTGTTGCGTTCAGACAAGATGAACCTCCTTTCCATTTCAAACTGTTGGCATTGAGTATGCGCTGCAGAGACCATTTTTTTTAAAATGCTGCTGATTACTAACTGATAGTGACAGACAGCAGCAATCAAATTTCCCATGGTTACAGGACCGAGACAGAGGCAAAGAATACAGGACCGAGATGCTCAGTACAATCACAAATTGAAAGCTCAGAAAGCTGCTATTAGGCATGTAAATTTTTTACTGAGCATTGGGGAGAGAAAGACGTGGAGCGGGTAGTACAGGAGCCAACTGACTTAGATAAGAGTCGTCAGGAGTGAATTGTCACAGCGCGTATTGACGGGAGCAAAATGTCATTGACCCGTCCACTGAGGGATTCTCATATGTAAGTGGGCCAGTAGCACAGTCACAATGGCTGCAGCCATGACACCCAGGAGATGTAACATTGTTCTCACAGAGACATAGTGACTCCTGTATACCAGCTGTGTTTGGACAAGCAGAACATAGTGACTCCTGTATACCAGCTGTGTTTGGACAATCAGATTTTCTGCTGTGTCCTGTGGCAGGAAAGCCCATCCCTTCACTGTGTCCAAGACTGCCATTCTGTACTGAAGTCTTTGGCAGGGAGTCAGCACAGATTTTGGCACATTTACTGTGACCCCAGGTCCTCAAACAACTGCCTTTTCTGCCACAAGATATGTAGGAGAACTTCCCTGGAGCTGTCCTTCTACAGCCAGTCGTCCAGATAGGAGAACACATACAGATCTTCCCAATGAAGAGCTGCTACAGCTACTGCCAAGCATTTGGTAAAGACCCATGATGCAGAAGACAAGCCAAAGGGCAACATTCTGAACTGGCAATGTCCCACTCCAGCAGAAAGCGGAGGTATTGCCAGTTGGATTTGTTTATCCCATTCTTACTTAGTTGTTTAAGACAAACAGGAGGCTATTGCCCATAGTGTCTGTCTCCTGTGTTAGCGGAGCCATCTGACACCATGTTTTGTTAGTAGGTGTTTGTCTAACCTATGTTTAAAGGAAATGAATGAGTCAGCATATATAATCTCCCTAGGCAACTCATTCCATAATGGTATGACCCTCTGGGTATAGAAGTATCTTCTGGCATTTCTCCTTGGGAAAGTCCGTCTTATTGCTTTGAATGACTTCTCAAATTAATGTTTCTGTCACTGGGCTGTACACCCAGGTTGTCCATGAGTTTGCTATCCCCTATGATTTTGTACAACTCCAATAAATCTCCTCATGTTCGGCTTAGCTCCAATGGATACAAGTACAGTTTTTGCATTCTAATCTCATAAGGTTCCTCTTCTAGGCCATGGATAATCTTTGTGATCCTCCTCTGCACTATCTCCAGGCCATCCATGTCCCTCCTCAAGTGAGGACTCCACAGTGCAGTGCAGTAATCCAGGTGTGGTCGAACGAAATCCTTGTAGAGGGGAACTATAAGTGATTGGTTTATTGATGTATATGCCTTAATATACCCTATGATCTTATTAGATTTTTTAATAACCTCATTGCAATGGGGACTAAAGCTCAGATCGTTAGTTATCAAAACCCCAAGTCCCTTTCGTTCTGTACTGCTTTCAGTTGTATTCCTCCTAGATCGTAAGTGCCTTTACTATTTTTTGCTGCAAGGTGCATCACAACGCACTTATCCATGTTGAATGTCAAACCATTCGTGGATGCCCAATTTTCCAGTAATTTTAGGTCTTCTCTTAATGCATCCACCTGCGTGCTGTGTCCCACTACTGCCCCTAATTTTGAATCATCTGCACATTTTGTGACACAGTTCTTTATCCCGGCATCCATGTCCCTGATAAATAATCCAAACAAGACTGGCCCCAGTACCGAGCCCTGTGGCAATCCACTTGTCACTTGTCCACTATCTGATAAATGTCCTCCAATCCTGACCCTCTGGCTTCTTCCTGTTAACCACACATGAAACTATCTAAGCAGTCTGTTGTTGATGCCAAGGTTTGTTAATCTGAGCATAAGTGTGTTATGTAGGACTTTATCAAATGCCTTTTTGAAATCCAAGAACACCACATCCACTGGCTGGTTATTGTCCAGTGCATTACCAACCTTTTCATAAAACACTAGGGTGTTTGTTAGACAGGATCTATGCCTTTTAAACCCATGTTGCGACTTATCATTTACATTTTTGCTACTGATTTCATCTTCTATTCTATCCTTAATTAGAGATTCCAACAACTTTCCCAATACCGCTGTCAGACTGATGGGCCTATATTTCCCCACCTCTCCTCTATCTCCCTTCTTATATATGGGGACCACCCCTGCTGTCCTCCAATCATCGAGAACTTCCCCTGTTTCTATAAACATGTCATAAAGTTTATGCAGTGGATTAACCAGGTATGTACTTATTTCTTTTATCATCCTAAGGTGCAGATTGTCTGGTTCTGCTGATCTGGATGGATTGATGCTATGTATTTTCTTAGTTATCCTGGCCCTTGAGATCTTTACAGAAGTCTGGTAGGTACTGTCTGATCTAATGCATCCTCCTCCCTTTCCCATATATTTTTCATAAACTGAGCAAAAATACTCATTCAATATCTTGGCCTGGCTGGCAGGTTCAATACTTGTGTTGTCCCTACATTTTTTTTTTTTTATTTGATGGGCATTCTCGAGTCAATACATTGCATACATTCTCCATATCTTTTACTGTATCTTCCATGCTGCACCTACCTAAGTTGTTAGTGCCTGCATGCACTAGTACCATTTTTGGATTATTTATATCTTTAAGCATTCCTGGAAACATCTCTGCTGTGTCCTTCAAATTCGCCCCACTGTAGCTAAAAGTGTTTATGTTTTCCTTATTATCCCTGGTTGTATATCTATTAGTGTACTTAGTTATTTAGTCCCCCAGTATGTAGTATTGTTCTGTTAGTGGTGTTGGCAGGCATACGCACTGTACGCAGCAGAGTACAGTAAAAAAAATCAGGCAGGGGCAACAAAAAGAGGAAAGCAAGAACATTGTGAGTCACATTGTGTCTGTGTCGCGCTGAGCCCTTTTGCCTTTGTTGTTTGCTATGGGGCACGGATGCCCAACAGTCAAATACACAAATAAGAACAACTTACCAGGCAGGCAGAAAAACAAAGGAAGGAGAATTACAGGAGAATTGATTACTTGAACTCAGACATGGCTAACCTGAAGGCGCGCAATGGTGTGGCATAGCAGCGCATACTTTGGTTTATGTTTACATGGGGGGGGCAACAGTGCATCAGTTTTGAGTACAAATTTAAAATTCCTGGCTACACCCGAGTGGTACTTGCTCTTTTGATAAAAAAAAAAAAAAAGGTGTAAGGAACACACTAATACATCAAAAGGCAAAAAAAAATGGAGAATATGAAGAAAGACAAAAAGAAACAGGGCATATCTATCTTGCTAACAAATGAAAGAAGCCTAAACATAGTTAAAAAAAGCAGAACTGGAACTTCTCATGCAGGAAAAACAAATTGATTTGGCAACAATAACAGAGACATGGTGGACAGATACCACCAGTTGGAGCAGGGATATCCCAGGCTACAAGGTGTTCCACAAAGACAGAGGGGGAACAAAAAGGTGTGGGAGTGGTCATTTATGTAAAGTAAGACATACCGTGTAGACAACTAGATTCTGACATTCCTACAACAACTGAGAATGAGACAATCTGGGTTGAAATAACCAGGGCTAATAACAGAAAACTTACTATTGAACTTTGCTACAGACCCCCTGATATTGATACCAACACCGATGCCAATCTATTATGTAGTATAAATGAGAAGATACATGACAAAGATGTAATAGTATTAGGTGACTTTTAATGTACCAGGTATAAATTGGGATAATGGTACAGCATCAAACAAACAGGAACAGCTCCCACTAGATCTTTGTATAGATAATGGACTGTATCAAATGGTTGACAGACCTACAAGAGACAAAAACATCCTGGATATAGTACTAACAGATACAACTGATGGAATTAAGGACCTGGAAATACATGAACCGCTTTTAAATAGTGACCACAAGATAGTGATATCCAAAACAAATATTAAACTCAAAAAGTTGTTGGGCAAAAACAGTTAAAAAGAATTACTGCGGGGCTGACTTTGAACAAATAAGAAAGGAGCTGAATAAATGGGAATGGGATGCATAAAACCAAAACACAGAACAATTATGGTTAAGGATTAAAAAATAAAATGTTAGAACTTGAGGACAAACACGTCCCAAATAAACCATTGTACAATAAAAGAGGGAAAGTTGCTATTTTGTCTCAGGCTTATCATGTACACTGGTTTGTGTATGCTGTTCTTCCTGTGGTCCCATTTTTGTACTAAGGTTTGTTTCAGCCATAGTAATGGAGTCATCTACTACGAATGACTGTCCCATGTTGCTTGAGGGGTGACTATTACTGGCTGAGGGGGCATCATGCATTAATAAATCAGTAGAATGACTTCCAAAATATATCCAGGGTGGTACACAGAAGTTTGTACCATTTTTGGTTGAAGGGGCCTCACACATAATCAGACATGTCTGTTGGTTTCCAATATCACTTAACGGTGGGACACAGCTGTTGGTGTTAGCTTTTTGGGGAGTTATATTCGCTTTCTTTCCTGTTACTGGATTACTCATGACTGTGTCTTTTTTACTCATTTGTTCATCAGGAACCTGCAGAGATGAATCATCTACCAGTGTAATCAATGGGTCATAGCTACTGTATTCCTAATAGGGATAGTGAAATGCATTGCCTTATGTCCCTTTTTCTGTTGTCTGCTGTTGTTAACTACTTCCCAACTTCATTTATGACTTCATCAGTACTATTCTCTGGCCTACCGCTTTTCTTTGCAGCCATAGAGTTCTCTGTATTTTCAGTACTGTTTTGGTTCATGTTGCTGTGTGAAACCTTATTACCCTGTTGTACAGAACTATGACCCGTAATACAGTCACCAGTCTTATTAGTAACATTTGTGTCAGCAGCATTAATTGCCCTAATTTTGGTAATCTGTGCCATTTTTTTCTCTAGTTGTATTAGTTTTCTATAGAAGGTCTTCTCCTCCTCCTCCAGGACACTATTATTGATGCACTTGTCATATAAAAAGATGTTGCTGGCAGGCAGATCTTCTACAAGTTGCATATCACAACTTGTGCATCTAATACCAACCTTCCCATCCATTGGTAGTATTTTGTCCCCCCAATGAGATTTTTTTTTTTTTTATAATTGTATAGTTAGGTCACTATCCACAGAAGTAAATGACAAAGACAGTGGTGAGGTAGTGCTCAACACCACAACTAGCAATCAGAACAGAGTACTCTTGCTTCTGCACTCTACTTCTGAACTCAGCATCTTAACAACCCCAATAATTATCACCTCTGTTCCATCTGTTTACACTGGACATGCGCTAAGGAATGCATCCTTCATGTCTAGAGAACAAAACCAGTCCCGTTTGTAGAAGGGGAATCAGAACTTGCAGGCAAACCATTCAAAACATCTTTTATTCGATGTAGAAGTTGAGATCCCTGAGATTCAACACAGGATGCAGATCCCCGGTTCACTTTGTGACTAGGATCTGGAATAGAACTCTCTGTCTCTGTCAAGGAGCACCTGGTCCTATAGCACATTTTTAAAATAATGATAGAGCTTCTTCCTTCAGAAGGGACAAACAGCCCAGAGTATAACAGGAAGGAGGCGAAGGATGATCTGGAGGGTTTCTAGAAGCTCCAGATCATGCCCCCTTGCAATTATCTCCAGGACCGACTCGTAGGGTTGCCACCTTAGGAAGAGGCAAAATGCGGGCACTAAACCACATCCTAAACTCTGCCCCTAGCTCCACCTGCTTTTCATGACTGATCGTGTATTGCTCCCCCTCAAAAGCCATTTGTTAGATCAGTGAAGACTTTAATGGAACAGTAAAAGACAACATTTAAAGCAGCAGTTCAACAAAAATGTTAACATGCTGTACCTGTTAAATTTGCTTTTCTTGGTTCTTCCTAGTTATTTATGTATTCACTGACATTATCTTACCAGGTAAACATGCAGGGAAAAAGGAAATCTAATTCACAGATGATATCAGGGGTTGGACAGGGAAATACTGTAAATAGTATACAATTATATATGATAAACAAATTACTTGTTTCCTATAATGAGTACTTTACATTTTTCCTGGATCCAACTCCTTTTCATGTCCACAATACTATTTTGAAGGCAAAATAAGTGAACGTACTTTTTACTGGAGAAAACAACTATTTTATCAAAATACTTTAAAATATTTCAAAATGAAATTCTTTTAGAGATTAAAAAAAGTTTACCTGCAAATAAAAGTGGAAGATAACCGAATCTTTTACTGTTACAAAAAGTAGGGTCAGACTTTTTGTCTAGCTTTGCCGCTGCTCTGCTTTAGAGATGCAGAGTGGAAAAGGTAATTGTCCTAATGGCCATACTGTACACCTCCCAGGTTGACTGCTTTTACAAAGAAAGGGCTTTACTAACAACAAAACATGTTTGTAAACTGGAAATGCAGCTGAAACAATGAATGATTTGACAAAATCTGTTGCTAAGGTATGTGAGCGCTCAAAAACTTGAATAATACTGAGCAAAACTGGATTACCTGACAGGGACCCTGAAAACCTTATCACCAGGTGAAAAAACCTGACAAGTGGCAACCTTACCCACTCACATGATATACTCTCCTTACACTGTTTCAGATGCAGGAAGAGTCTGCCCCCCCACCCCATAACCACCTCTTGATAACAGGGGAAGGTGAGTGTATATATCCAGAGGAGAGTCAGGCAGAACCATTGGGGGCAGTGCCACAGGTGCTGATTGCTTTGTTTTTTTCTGTATAGGCACCTAAGAGGAGGGGCCCAGCAGGGGGTCACTTCCCTTACCTCAGCCTTGCTGACTATAGGTACAGCCACCCGTGACAGCAGGCTGTCGGAAGGATCTCCTCCCACGACCCCTGACAGGAGTGGGACACGGGGACTTCAGAGACCTTAGAGTCATTTTTTTAGGTCAGAAGTCTTCTTAGGGCCTCTTCAATATCATCAACAAACAGTTTTGTCCCTCTGACAGGGACATTTGGAACTGCTTGCCACACATCATCAGCAGTCAGCAACTCTGAGCCAAGAATGTCTTCTCATAGGCTGAGCATAGCAAATGTTGGCCAACCTCAGCACCAGAAATGAGGGTTACTCACCTGTAACCGTAGTTCTAGGAGTGGTATATGATGCACATCCACACGTTGGCAGTCTTCTTTCCCCTTTAAATCCAGCCGGAACATCTTCAAGCTAAGCTCCTCCCACCCACCCAGGTGGTATCCTTCTCATCTCCACCCTGTGACATCAGATGTTACATGCTGAAAGCAGGGGTCCGTGTGCCACGTGCCAGGGGAGGTTGGGTGGGTCATGTGGATGTGCACCATATATCACTCCTAGAAATTACAGTTACGTAAGAACTTACCTTAACAGTAGATCTTTGAGGGGTATCTCTTGCAGCAGGTAATACACTTGGGTCATCGCCAGGGGGAAGGGGGCTGTGATGCATGGCAGCTCTATTGTAGCAGTCTTTTTCTAGGGGCCGCCCACACATGACATCATCTTCCTGTTTCCTATACAAGAGTGGGCGGTCGCTGGTATCCTCAGTTTCCCCACCGGATTCAGCTCACTAAGCGAGGACCGAGGGACACCTGAGGTAACATAGGTATCCCATCCCATAAATAATTGGATCAGAAATTGTTCTCCTAGAGAAGGAGGGGGGTGGAGGGAGGGATCGTGCTTGTTGCAAGAGATACCCCTCAAAGATCTACTGTTACTGTAAGTTCTTGTGTAACTGTACTATCTTCCACAGGGTGATCTCTTGCAGCAGGTAATACATTTAGGATGATTCCCAAGAAGGGTGGAATTATGACAGAAGGTCTTGTTGGACAGCTTGGCCAAAGGCCATCCTACGGCATGAAGCAATGTCTAAGTTGTAGTGCTTCATGAAGGTATGTATTGTAGACCATGTGGCTGCGTTGCAGATATCTGTGATAGAAGCCCCCTTGAAGCAGGCCACTGTGGTGGCCATAGCTCTGGTAGAATGGGCTTGGACAGGTCCTGGTAATGGTTTGTTATAGTTTTTATAGCAAAAGACGATGCAGTGTGCTAGCCAATTAGAGAGGGTCCGTTTAGTGACCGGGAGACCTTCTCTGGTTGAGGCAAAGGTAGCAAAAAGTTGAGAGGTCTTTCTAATCGATTTGGTACAATTAGTATAATATTGTAACATACAATGGACATCTAGGGTATGTAGGAGATATTCTCCCCAACTGGAGTGTTCAGGGTAATATACTGGCATCTCTATGGACTGATTTAAGGTGTGTTCTGAGACCACCTCAGGTATAAAGGAAGGATTTTTCCGAAGTGCCACTTTGTCTTTGTGAAAGATTAATTATGGTTCTTTACACATGAGAGCATGAAGCGCGGACATATGCCAGGCCGGAGTGACGGCCACTAGAAATAATGTCTTCCAAGAAAGAAAACGGAGGTCACAAGTGGCTGCCGGTTCAAAAGGTTCAAGGGTCAGTTTCTCTAAAAGAAAATTCAGATCCCACAGAGGTGTGGGTCATCTAATGGGGGGTTTGTTATGTAACATTCCTCTTAAGAAACGTTTTGGCTAGATGATGTTGATACAGTAATCTTCCATCCAGAGGTTCATGGAAGGCTGAAATAGAGGCCAAATGGACCTTGACAGAGGAATAACTCAACCCTGTCTCGGCAAGAGGGGCCAGGTAATCCAGGACAGTAGTCAGTGGACATGAGCAGGGGTCCAAAGACCAGGAAGTGGCCCAAATGGAAAAGTGTTTCCATTTGGCTTTATAAGTTTTCCTGGTTGCTGGTTTACGTGAAGCTAACAGAATATTGGCCACAGGTGAGGAGACCTGGAGACGGTCTATGAAAGCATCTTCAGAAGCCAAGCATGAAGGTGTTGTGATTTCAGGTTGGGATGAAGGAGGGTTCCCTGATACTGAGTCAACAGATCCGGCCTGATTAGTAATGGAATGGGTTCCATCACCGAGAATTGTTGAAGTAGGGGAAACCACACCTGACGAGGCCACAGAGGGGCTATGAGGATTGTGGTGGCAGGTTAAAGTTGTAGTTTCGGCAGAGTCTGTTGTAGGAGTGGGATGGGGGAGGGCAGCATATAAGAAGAGTCCTGACTATGGTTGGGACAGGACATCTGTAGACCGTCCCTTTTTGCTCGGGATAATGGAATAGTATCTGGGGAGACGGTGATTGATGGGGGAGGCAAATAGGTCCAGATGAGGGATCCCCCACAAGTGAAAGATTCTCTGAGGAACTTCTTGATGAAGTGTCCATTCGTGTGTGGAGGACTGGTGACTGAGGTCAGCCAGGGTGTTGTGGCATCCTGGTAGATGGATGGCTGTTAACAACAGGTGTTGCTGTATGGCTTCCTGCCAAACTGTCATTGCCTCTCTGCAGAAAGTGCAGGACTTTGTACCTCCTTGTTTGTTGAGGTAATATACCACTGAGGTGGTGTCGGATTGGATTAGCAGAGGTCCTGGGGAAAGGTGAGGCTGAAAAGCCTGAAGGGCTAGGCAGATCATCTTCATTTGCAGGAGATTTATATGAGGGAGACTGGAGGATTGGGACCACCTGCCCTGTGTCCCACAGGGACCCAGGTACACACAACACCCTTTGAGAGAAGCATCTGTGGTCAACGTCTGCCGGGGTGGGGGGAGATTGGAATGACATGCCTTGAGAGAGGCTGGCACATTGGGTCCACCAGGACAGGGCTGACTGCAGAGTGGGAGTGACTCTAACTTTGTCTTCGAAGTCTCTGGTTCTTTGACACCACTGGTTTTGGAGAGTCCATTGGACTGTTCTTATATGTAGGCAGGCAAATGCTACCGTAGGGATGGCAGTGGCCATGTGCCCTAGAAAGCCATAAAAGCTGTCTGGCTGTGATAACTTTTTGAGTTTGTATCTGGGAAGCCAGAGACAGAAGCTTGTCTTGCCAGGCAGCAGGGAGGGAAGCCCTGGCGGAGGCAGTATCTAGGACCGCTCCTATATACTGAAGTGACAGGGTAGGGGACGGGTTGGACTTTGGCCAGTTGACCATAATCCCTAGGGAGTGAAACAGAGTTAGGGTTGCTTGAAGGGAAGAAAGCAAAGAAGTTCTGGACTCCGCTTTTATGAGCCAGTCGTCCAGATATAGGAAGATGAAGTGTCCTTCTTGTCATAGGGCTGCCGCCACTACCGCTAGGCACTTGGTAAACACTCTCAGTGCAGATGAGAGACTGAACAGGAGTGTTTGGAATTGGTAATGTTGTCCAAGCAGGTAAAAGCAAAGGAACCGGTGGTGGGTGGGGTGGATAGGGATATGTAGGTATGCATCTTCCATGTCTAATGCACATAACCAATCCCTTGTTTTAACATCGGCATTACAGATGTTAAGGTGACCATCTGGAACCTTTTGTACTGAATGTGTAGATTCAGTTGTCTGAGGTCTAGTATAGGTCTGAGATCTCCAGTTCGTTTGGGTACCAGGAAGAAATGGGAATACAATCCCTGTTGATGCTCTGATGAAGGAACTGGATAGATGGCCTTCTTGAGCAGAAGAGCCTGGAGTTCCTCCTGGAGAATGGGAATGTGTTTGGGTGGGTAAAGGACAGAGCAGGGGGATGAGGGGGAGGCATGGAGGTGAGTTCCAGTGTGTGACCCCTCTGAATAATCTGTAGTACCCACTCGTCCAAAGTGATCGTTTGCCATGCCTCTAAATGGGGGGCAAGAGAACCACCCACGGCTTCCGAGGCCTGGTCGAGGAAACCTGGGCAATGCCCCAGTTTGTCACTGGGAAGTGGGCTGTCCGGCTCCACCCAGAGGGTGAGAGCGGGAGCCCTTAGTGGCAGAAGTGGCGGTCCTGGAAGAGGGCTGGGAACAACCACAGGATCCGTCTCTGTATTTACCACATCTCTTTGTATGAAAGGAGGATTGGGGACAGTAAGATGGTTGTGAGGTATGGTACATACTATGTATTGTACGTAGGGTACGTCCTGAAGACTGGAGATCGTCTAAAAGCATTTGGGTACCTGGACCAAAAAGTTCTGGCTTATTAAAGGGGGCATTGACAATTTTATGTTGTACATCTGTCCCAAACCCTGAGATGCGAAGCCAAGTATGGCGTTGTAGGGCAATCCACGTGGCTGATATGCGGGCTGAAGTATCGATCGCATCATAACCGGAGTGGAGTAAGTGTCAGGAGATGGAATTGCCAGTGGATATTTTAGCCAACAATTGATCCTTCTCCTGTGAAGGAGGTAGTTTATTGACCAGCTCTACAGCAGAGGACCAGTGTGTACGCTGGTATTTGACCATGAGTCCAACATAGTTTAGAATTCTGAGATTCATGGTACCTGCTTGGAACACTTTTTTCCCAGGCAATCAATCCTATGGGATTCCTTATCAGGAGGTAAAGAGCTCATGTGCCTCGGTCGTTTAGTACGATCATGAGCTGCAGTGATTACTACTAAATCTGTTTGAGGGGTAGTAGAAATAAAGGGATGATCCAAGAGGAACCCGATAAAAGCAATCCACTTTCTGAGGAATGGCTGGGTCCTGGCTACCAGCATAGCGTTTTGGTAGGTTTGTATACGTGGGGGGTACTACTATGACAGGTTCCTCAGGCATTTCGAGATAGTCTGTCATGCCCTTTCTTTGTTTTTCATATTCGGTAGTTGAAAATCCCATGACCTTTTGTATTTGGACCATCATCTCATGAAAAGATGGGTCATCTGGAGGAGAGGCAGCCGCCTGGCAGGAGAGGTCCTTGTTTAAAGAGGAAATAGTAGAAAGAGGGGACTGGGGATGGGAGTCCAAGTCCTGTAAATCCGCATCCTCCAGGTCTCCGATGAAATCAGCTGGAGATTCAACCTCATCTGATAGGTAATCACAGTCGTATGAGGGAGGTGACCAGATTGGAGAAGGGTCCCTGTCACCCTGAAAGCGTTTTGGCGGTGGGGTAGGAGAATGGGAAGGATGACTCGGCTTGAGGTTGAGAATATCTAATGGCTTGTAGAAGCTGCTGAACCACAGTAGCAACATCCACTTGTGGTGGTGGGGGGGTTAGGGAGAGGAGGTTTCTGAGAAATCAGGGGAATCGTGGAGGAAATAGGAAGTGAGGTATAAGCACGTCTGGCTTCAGGGTGGTAAAGCCCAGGGTCCTGATCTCTGTCCACCTGGCCCCTATGAAAAAATGAGTGTGAGGGAGGAGGGGCATTATGCATTGCAAAGGCAGGAGGCTTCCCCATGGAAATGTGAACCATCGTCGACGGGCAGCAAGGAAAGAAGCATTAGAATGCTTGAAAGAGGATGTTGCCAACAGGAAACGATCCCTCACTGAGGGAGTGTCGATGGAACCAACTTAGGGTTCATCAGAAACTGCAGTAAGGGTGCCTGAATGCACAGTCGACAAGAGGGTGAAAACCTCCGTTGACAAGGATGCAGTTTTGGAGGGTATCGTCGACAGTGGAGCACCTGTGACAGTGGCCGTCGACGAGTGCCCGAGGAAGATGAGGAGGGCTTCTCCTTCTCCCCTTGTGCTTTTTTTGTGAAGCAGTGGCCGGGGGGGGGGGGATCCTTAGGACGGGCCCCCTGGTTCTCAAGTAGAGACAATTTCTGCTCCATAAGGTAGGATTCTATCTCCTGCAGTCGTCGTCAATGAGTGCCTGGTTGAATTCCTGGCAAAGAATGCAGAAGATGGTGTTGTGTGTGGGTCCCAGACACCTAACACAAATGGTGCGGTTGTTGAAGTGGTAGATATTCCTACCACAACATCATGAGCAAAATAATGCTGACTTGCTTGCAGATTCTTTGGACATCTGTAAATGTAGTAAGTGAAACAGAAATATTCTACTTCTAGCTCACATTCTTGTCGATGATTGCTGCTCTCTGCACTAGCTGCTGCGTGCGAGCTGAAGGCGGTGGGAAAATGAACTGAGGATACCAGGGACCACCCTCTCTTATAGAGGAAACAGGGAGATGATGTCATGTGTGGGTGGCCCTTGGAAAAAGACTGTTAGAAGAGAGCTGCTGTGAACCACAGCGCCCCCTTGCGATGACTCAAGTGCATTACCTGTTATAATAGATCACCCCGTGGAACATCTGCGGTTACAGGTGAGTAACTCTGATTTCTAGGGACATGAATATGGAACACTATCCACACATTTGCAGACTCCTAGCACTTCTCCAGGAGGGTGGAGTAAGGTGCACACCCCTGCTTGGGAAAAAGGGATTGGAGAACCGAGGTCCCAAAACCAGCATCCCAACGTGACTCAAGGTCGATGTGCTAATGGAAAATGAAGGTGTGTGCTGACTTCCAGGTAGCAGCCCTGCAGATTTCTTGGATAGGGACATCACTAGAAGCAGCTAGCAAGGCAGCGCTATGTCTAGTAGAATGAGCCCTAAGCCATATGGGAGGCTCCGTAACAGCCAACTTATAGCAGAAGTTGATGCAGGATACAATCCACCTACCAGTCTGTCAGGTGTGGCTTCAGTGTAGGTGACAAAGAACTAGCGAACCTCTCCCTGAACTCCAGCTGTGTGCTCTGTATAGTGAGTGAGTGCTCACCTCAGGTCCAGTGTGTGGAGCCTGTGCTTGGCCTCCAATGTCAGACTGGTGAAATACTCCAGGAGATTACACCAGGAAATAGTGAGCTAGAGATACAGGCAAGATTCAGGGAGCTTGCCAGGGTCTATCATGACATAGGATGCACAGTTTCCTTCTCAGAAATCCTGCCAGTGCCAAGGGCTAGTGGGGAACACAAAAGGAAGATTAGGGAGATAAACCAGTGGCTCAGGGAGTGGTGTGAGGCCTGAGGGTATGGGTTGATGTGGGGAGACCTGGGAGGATAAGGAGCTGTATGCTAGAGATAGACTCCATCTCAATTTGGAGGAGGAATCTTTAAGTTGAAAATAGAGGGGTTCATTGGTGAAAGGTGGGGTTTAAACTTGTGAAGGGAGGAGGGATGGGAGAAAAGGCTGTCAAGGGGTGCCGATAAGGAGGGACTTTGTCTCCACCCACTGGGGAGCTGGAGGATTGGGGAAAAGGCCGACTGGTAAAGTGCAGACCAGGGAAAACAGAATCCCCATGGGAACACGAGCAGGGAAAATGGAAGTATAGGGAAAGTGGAAGGTGGTCCTGCTAAATGCCAGGAGCTTGGGCAATAAATGCCTGAGCTCAGGCGATGCTAACTGAGGGAGCAGTGGATGTGGGCGGTCACTGAGACCTGGGCCACTACAGGACATGATTGGGACCTGAACCTGGAGGGTTACACTATGTTGAGGAAGGACAGGGGAGGAAGGGAGGAGGGGTAGCAATGATAGTCAAAACTGCATTGGCATGGGGGAGGGGAGGCGGAGGGAACCGTGGAGGCGATTTGGGTCACCTTGATAACAAGGGGGCAAGAGGTAAAATAGGAGTGGTGTATAGACCCCTGCCCTGGCAGAGGAGCTGGAGGAGAGTTTGGTGGCAGATGTTGGGAGACACTGCAGACTGGGCAGAGGAACGGTGGTGGTGTTGGGGGACTTAAACATGCCAGGAACAGACTGGGAGACTATGACATCCTCTGTGACCAGGGAACAGAGGTTGTTGGATGTCTTTCAGGATGCGTTCCTAACTCAGCAGGTGGGGGAACCAACCAGGGAGGCGCGGGTACTGGATGTGGTCCTGGCAGACAGTGACCAGATTGGGGGCCTGGAGGTAAGGGACCCGTTGGTGGGGAATGACTATGCCACAGCCTGGTTCTGCCTGGACCTAGGAGGGCTAGAAGGCTGCACAAAGACGGAGGTAACTGACTTCAGGGGGACAGATTTTAAGGAAATGGGAAGGATCCTTAAGGAGCATTTGGATGTGATTGGGTCAGACATGGATGCTGATAGTAGGTGGGAAATCATCAGGAGAGGTACAGGATGCTACCAGCACCTGTGCAAGTAAGGCGAAATGCGGTGGGGCCGAAACCCTGCTGGTGGACCAGGGAGGTCCAGGAGGTGGTGCCGGGAAAGAAGGCAGCCTATAGGGAATTCAAGTGCTCAAGGGTGAAAGGGATCGAGGAGGGTATGAGCTGATGGCTAGAAGGGCCACTAGATGTGGTGAGGGCAGCTAAGGCAAGGAAGGAGCAGAACCTGGCCAGGGAATGGGAGAGGAACAAGGGTTCTTTAGATACATTGGGGAAAAACGAAGGTGAAGGGCAGATTAGCAGGATTAAATCAGGGAGAGATGGGCACAAGACCCGGGAGCAGGCTGAGGTACTAAATGAGTACTTCACCTCCAGTTTTCACCAAGGAAAGTAAGTGCTGCATCATACATGGGAGGAGACAGAGATTCTGAGGAGGGGACCCTTACCGTTAGGCGGGTCTGGGGAGAGGAGGCATCACTGGCAGGAGGGAGAGCTAAGCGGAGAAAGGGTTACTGAAAGTGGAAATCACAGCAGAGAGTGAGGGAGTCCTCAGCTCCCTTAAGACAGAGAAAGCACGGGGCGGATAAATTACATCCCAGAGTGCTGAAGGAACTTCAGGCTGTCCTGGCGAAACCCTGGCGGAGCTTTCACCCATCTCTCTGAGGACAGGGTGGGTGCCCCAGGACTGGAAGGTGGTGAATATAGTGCCTATCCACAAGGGGGATCAAGGGAGGTGGCGGGAACTACAGGCCTGTCAGCCTGACATCGGTGGTGGGCAGGTGATGGAAGGCATTGTCAAGAACAGGCTAGGGGGGGACCTGGAAAAGTCAGGGTGCCTGGACGATAGACAGCATGGATTCATCCCTGGGAAATCGTGTCAGACAAACCTTGTGGAGTTCTATGACTGGGTGACGAGTGCCTTGGACCTGGGTAGACCAGTGGGCGTCCTCTTTCTAGACTTCAGCAAGGCATTTGACTCTGTTCCTCATGTGGGCCTGTTGGATAAGCTGGGAGAAATGGGGGAACCAGATGATCAGATGGATAGGGAATTGGCTCCAGGACCGGACCCAGAGGGTCATAGTTGGCGGGATAGTCTCATCCCCAAGGAGGGTCATTAGTGGGGTCCCACAGGGATCAGTCCTTGGGCCCCTCCTCTTCAATGCCTCGTCTCTGACATAGGACAGGAATCAGAGCGAGATGAGTCTCTTTGCAGATGACTCAAAACTGGGGAGGTGGTGGATGGGGAGGAGGGAGGGTGGCCTACAGGGGACCTGGAGGCTCTGGAAGATGGTCTAGAAGTGGAAGCTGAGGATCAATGCAGGAAGCAAGGTACTCCACCTGGGGCCAGGAAACCCAGGCCAAGTGTACACCCCTGGGGAATGCTACAAGTCTCGATGGCTGAGAGGGACCTGGGGGTGGTGGTGGATGTCAAGATGAACAACTGGAGACTTGTGGGAGGCAGCAGCCAAGGCCAACAGGATGCTGGGATGCATCGCTGGGGATCACCTCCAGAAGGAGGGAAGTGATACTCCCTCTGTATAACTGCTTGAGTGAGGCCACCTTGAGTACTGCGTGCAGTTTGGAGCCACACTTAAAGAGGACATTACTCTCCTGGAGAGGGTCAGAGGAGGCAACCAAATGATTTGGGGCTTGGGGACAGGACCTATGAGAAGAGGCTCGAAGAGCTAAATATGTACACATTGGAAGAGAGAAGGGACGGGGGACATGATAGAGGTCTTCAGGTACGAAGAGGGTAAATAGGGGAGGAACAGTCGGGGTGCTTGAAGGAAGGAGGAGGGGCCACTAGAGGGCATGGGTGGAAGCTGGAGGGAGATTCAGGGAGAAAGGAGGAGGTGCTACTTCACTGGAGGGTGGTGGAGCCATGGAATCGCGCTGCCTAGGGGCTGGTGGAGGCAGAGACGGTGGAGGGTTCAAGGGGGTGGGACAGGTACAGGGAAGGGTTCTGGAAGCAAAATCCAATGCAGCAAGAATATCTGGAACTGGGAAGGGAGAAGCGAGGGGGGCAGCAAGGTCAGCACCCAGGGTGGAGGCTGACCAAACGAGCAGACACGAAAGACCATTAGGCCTATTCTGCTGGCATTTTAGTATGTTAGTATTGATCACCTTGTTAAGGTGAAATTCTGAAACAACCTTCGGGAGGAACTTCGGGTTGGGGCAGAGGACAACCTTGTCCCTGTGGAACACCAAGTATGGAGACTTCACCAAGAGCGCCTGGAGCTCACTGATCCTTCTGACAGAGGCGATAGCCATCAAGGAGGCAGTCTTCAATGACAGGTGAGAGATGTCACATCTGGACATCGGTCTGAATGGCTTGCCTGTGATCACTGCCAAGACCAGCAACAGGTCCCACTGTAATGGTGGTTCATGCACCAGCAGGGACAGGTGGTCAAGGTCCTCAAAGAAATGCCCAATCACCTTTTCCTGTGCCACCGTCGGCATCTAACCCATGCTCGGTGTGCTGAGATGGCTGCCAGGTGCACCTTGAGGGTCGTCTACCTCAGGCCTGACTAGGAGAGGGACCACAGGTAGTCCAGAATGCTAGCCAGGGGGTAGAACAGGGTGGGGTCTAGCTCCCTGCCTTGGCACCAAATGGAAAAATGCTTCCATTTTAAGGCACAGCACTGGTGGGTCGACCCCTTCTAGGAGGCTTCCACAATCTGAAGAACCTCCTCAGAGAGTCCCAGAAGCCTAGAACTCTAGCTGCTCAGGAGCCAGGCTGTCAGGTGCAGGGACTGAAGGTATGGGTGTAAGACCTTCCCCTTGTGACAGGAGGGCAGGCCCAGGCATAGAGGCAGACGCCACAAAGGCCTACTGCTGCAGAGGCTGAGGAGGTCTGGGTACCAGATCTGTGTGGACAGTCTGGGCTACCAGGGTCACCTGCACTTTGTCCCTTTGCACCTTGACCAGCACCCAGTGGATCAGGTGAAAGGGAGAGAAGGCCTCCCCCATCAGTGTCCTGCACTGAGGAGGGCAGGCACAGAACAACCTCAGCTTTGTGTTCTCCCAGGAGGCAAACAGTTCGACCAGGGGAGTGCCCCACTTGAAGAACAGGTGGCTCACCACCTTCTGATGAAGGGGCCATTCATGAGATGCCTCGCCCACCTGGCTAAGGGTGTCTGCTAGGTGGATGGAGGCTCCAGCCACATGGATCACCAGGAGATCGGGGTCCAGACTGTGCACGGGAGTCCAGATGTGGAGGGCTTCCCAACACAGCCAGAAGGAATGCATTCCACCCTGCCTGTTGAGGTAGTACATGGTTGTGGTACTGTCTATCTGGACCTGCACAATCTGACCCTGAACTGATGGAGCAAATGCCAACAGAGCCAGATGCACTGCCTGGAGCTCCAGTAGATTGATGTGGTATCAGGACTCCTGAGCTCCCCAACCCACTAGAGATGTGTCGGTCATCAGAAGGACCATCAGCTCTGGGCAGATGAATGGGACTCCTTCCTGCAGGTGTTCTGGGACCAGCTACCACTGGATGGCATTCCACATCGTCTGCACTATAACGACCAGCTGGTCCAGATGACCGAGGCACTGAGACCACTAAAGGGCCAGCTCCCACTGCATCGGGTGCATCCACCAGCGGGTCCACAGAACCATGCTAATGCAGGATACCACATACCCAAGCAGCTGCAGGACATCCAGGGCAAGGTGTGAGTGCCAAGCCTGAAATGATTGGGCAAAGGAAGCAAGGTCCACTGCGCAGTCCACTGGGAGTTGTGCCTTGGCCCGGAGGGAGTAAAGCCCTGCTCTGATGAAGTGGATGATCAGCAAGGGGATGAGTTCCGACTTGGCCAGGTTGATAAATAGACCCAAGGGTGAGCAAGTCTGGAGGGTCAGATCCCTGGGTCACCCCACTGACTCCCAGGATGGACAGGCAGTCAGACAGTCATCATGGTACGGATAGACCTAGACCCCTGGTGCCTCAGGAATGCTGCCACCACTGTGATGCACTTGGTGAAGACCCTGGTGGCTGAGGAGTGGCTGAAAGGCATGACCTGGAACTCATACAGCATCCCCCACCAAGTGGAACTGAAGGTACCCTCAGTGGGATGGACAGGGATGTGAAAGAAGGCATCCTGGAGGTCCACAGAGCAGAACCACATACCCTGCTCCAAAGATGGGATTATCTGGTTCAGACTAACCATTCAGAACTTGTGCCTCCTCAAGAACTGGTTCAGGTTGTGCAGATCCAGTATGGCGTGCCAACCCCCATCTGTTTGGGAATCAGGAAGTACCTGGACATAAATCCCTGGCCGGCCTGACATCTGGGACATGGACCACAGCACCTTTCTCGAGGAGCTGGGCAATGACCTCCCTTAGGGTGGACAGCATGTCCTGGAAAGCCACGGACTCCCTTGGGGCATGGGCCCAATAGGGTGAGAGTGCCTCGAAGTCAAGAGACAAACTTTGACCCATCAGGTCCAGTACCCATTTGCCCGTAGTAATAGCAAACCAGGCATGCCAGAAAAGGCAATGTTGCCCTCCCCCATGGGAAGCTGAGGCAAGAACATGATTGGTTGGGAGGCAGACACCCCCAACCCATCACTGGGAAGCCTTGGAAGAGGAGGACCCAGCTACAGCTATAGGGGGAGCACTGCTGCTCTGACTTCCGGATTTTGTGGCGTCCCGGTTGGTGGTCTTGGACTTATACCACCAGACCCGTGACTGCCCTGACTGGGGCTGCTGTTGCTTGGGCTGCTGGGGCTAAAAAGGCCAAAACAAAAAGGGCTTCTCTTTCAGTCTCTGGCACTCAAGAGTCCTTTTGTGAGGACATAACGGAGTCTAGGGTGGCACTGGACTTCTAAATCCTCATAAGGTGACCCTCCACCCCCAGCCCAAAGAGGTCAGTGCCCAAAAAGGGGATATCAGTTAGCTTATGTTGGGTATCCATCATGGAGGTGGAGATCCCAAACCAGGCTCTGTGGGGCATAGCCACCGCTGCCACCAGACACCGGGCACAGGCGTCGCCTATTTCAATGTTGTCTGGAACTGGTGTTTAACAAGAACACGACCTTGATCACAGACAACTTTCAATTCACTGTGGACTGCAAGTCCGTGGAAAGGTGGGGAATTATGTGGTCCAGGACCCTCATAAGTGTGTGGCTGAAGCTGGCCATCATAACAGCAGAGATCACCTGCCTGAGGCCCACTGAGGACACAGCATACACCTTTTTGGCTGCATGGTCCAGCTTTTTCAATTCCTTGTTGGGGGAGGCGACTTCTCGACATCCCCAACACTGCCTGTCTGATGGAAAACAGAATCCAACACCTACCCCTCAGCTGAGGTGTGATCGGAGAAACCGGGGATGGACTCAGTCGGGATCACATACTTGCAGAGCATACATCCAGAAACTGCAGGGCAAGAAGCTGGATGGTGCCACAACCCCAAGGCAGGACCCAGGATGGCTTCTGCCACTGGAAAGGCTACCCGAAGGAGTCATCCCCATCAAGGATTTCTATCAGGGGTACTTGGCCCACTTCTGGACCGGCTCCAGCGGAATCTCCATGGACCAGGAGATAAGTCTGAGCAAGACCTTGAAGGAGATGGGACCCTGGTTGGAAGTAAGTACCTCAGAGGACCCCTGATTAAATCCTGGGGTCCTGGAGGAATGCATGGAGGAGCTGTCCATGTCCAATGACTCCTTTAACACCGCCCTCAGCCCCCTGTCCCTGTGAACCACTCTGGAGTCATTGGAGTAGGTTTTTGACAGCGTAGAACAGGACCCTGTCACAGTTGTAATGGAGAAAGTGTTTAAATGCAAGGATCTGTTCTGTTCTTTCCTTTCCTGTCTCGTTGTGCAACCAAGTTTTCTCGTGAAACCTAGGACTTGATCACCCAAGACAGTCTCACAATTCTTTGTCTTTCAAGGTCTCTCAGTTTTTCTTTTTCCTCCCTTGCATATCTGGTGATATAAAAATATATACAAATCATTATGTGGAAATGTAACTGATGTTGGGATCCCTTTGTGCAGAACATATATGGTGTTACTGTTGAAATGTATATAATTATATTTTGAGATGATTGCAAAAAGCTATTGGAACTCAAGAGGTTATCTGAGTTCAATTTTTAAGCCTTTTGCAAAAGCTGTGGAAAAGGTGCCTCAGCTCAAGCACACTGTGTTCCTGCCTTGCACCTGCCTGAAACATACAAGAACAGGATGCTTGTTAAGAATGGGGGTTGGATGGACTTCTAAAAGAGGTGAGCTGCAACTGCTGAAGAGGAGAAAAAATGGACACAGAGATTGAAGAAAAAATTGACTTTTTCCAGTTTATTTGGCCTTTGTAAATAGTTATACTGAACACGTTTATTTTTTATGTTACTGCTAGTGTAAATAAATAATTTTGGTGAATTCTACAACTGCTCCTGGTTTTCCTATGCTTCCTGACCTATGCCCCAATGACAGAGTTATCTGAACTAAAAGATGGCTGGGGAGGCCAGAGGCCGAGTGAGCAGCTTTGGACAGGGCCCTGTGCAAGGGCTGCTTGAGCAGAGGCTCAACCAAAATCAGTGGAGAGGCTGGGGTAGGCTTGACTGTATGTGACTGAACTGGAATGGGCCTTACCGGAGTAGACCATGGGAGCACTGGGGCCTGCGGGAAGGACTGGCCCTGCCCAAGGACCTACTGCTGCTGCATGAGCTCCTCATAGCACTGCTGAAACTGCAGCAGAGCATCTCATCATCCGAAGAGGAGGAGGAGGAGGAGGAAAAGGAGCATCAACTGCACTTCCTGGGAGGCTGACAGTGAGACTGACCCAAATCCCAGGACCAGGATCGGGACCGGGTCCTCAACCTAGACCTTGATCGGCCACAAGATTGCTGCTGTTGAGGGGCCGCGGGAGGAGGGGCTGTTGTAAATGACACAGAATGGGTTGTGTCACGAGACCCCTGAGGGGGGAAGCTCCTGGGAAAAGACAGTAAGGTCAGCTGACTTTTCCTGTACCTCCTGGCAGAGGGCCAAATGGATTGGAGTCCGGAAGAGAGAGTCATCCCCCAATTTGTCCAACAATGGATTGACCAGGTCAAGAAAATCTCAGCCAGCAGGTAGGCTCACATCTCAGCTAGCAAGCCCGTCTCAGCTAACGAGCCCATCGAGGACACCGTGGAGCTAGCGACCTGTCCTTCTGCCCTGGGAGGTTCAGCTAAATTAGACTGTTCGAGAGCCTTTGAGCAGTCACAAGACTCAAGAGAGCAGGAAGAGTGAACCAGCTCCCGGTCCCACAACGACATTTGTTGAGCTTTGCCTTAGAGGATCGGTCTCCTCAGGAAGGGCCTTCCCCAAGGGTCTGGAAGGACTGGCACATGTTCCAGAATGATCTCGAAAAGGAAGTCCCCACACTGGCACCCACTGGAAGCAGCACTGAGACTGTATCAGAGATCGCCGAGGCCTGGACTGCAGCCTCTACAAAGGTGCCAGCTAAGAGGCTAAGCCCTCTGCCACCTAAACAGCCTTACAGACGTCCTTGGACTGGACCAGAGGATACCGCTCATCCAGTCGGCCAAGGAGGAGACGGGTGTACCTGTCCTCAAGAGAGGAATGGAGCAGGGTTTTACATTGGCTGCAAGGCTGCGGGTTGTGCTCTACCCCTAAAGCAATACATGCACAAGGCATGAGGGTCGGTGCATAACAATTTTGGTTGCACATGACACACTATTTGAATCCTGGACTGGTTCAGGGTTCATCACGCTCTACATTGAGGTGACCTCCGGATGGTTTGGAGGAGCTTAGCTTGAAGACATTCTGGCTGGATTTAAAGGAGAAGGAAGACTGCCAATGTGTGGATAGTGCACCATATCCATGTCTCTAGTAACTCGTTCTCAGATAAGCCATTAAGGAAACCCTGGGCTAGGTTTTTACAGGTTTTGATATTTTATTATATGGGCCTGGTAGTTTGCAGTCCTAAGACTCAGTGAAACAGGGGCATAAGTACACTTCCCCATTGCATCCAGCCTCCTAGATTCTTTATCATGTTCCATCAAAACAGTCTCCGCACTTAGCTGGGACATTAGGACACTGAATTTAAAACAAAGGGTACCGTATCTCAAGCTGAAAAAAGGCTTTATTACCAGTGTAAATCCACAAAGTCTTCATGTCATATTCATTGCAATACAAAAGCTCAAACTACTGTGGCTGGGCCACTACATCACATTTAAGTCGCAAGTAGAGAATAATGGATAGGTAAATGTGTGTTATGGATTTTTTTTTTTTTTTTTTACCTGAAGTGGGTGATGACCCATAAACCTCGAGACGAAGCTCAAGAGGTTTATGAGGTCATCACACAGAGGATTTGTAAAAAAAAAAAAAATACATAAACATACACTTGCCTATCCATTATTTTTATGTTTGCTTGCATGCATGCACAAGAAACATTTTGTGGCAGCTTAGGAGAGAAGCGGGTTGTGGAGGTGCGGCAGTGTGATGGCCAATGCCAGCCCTGCATTTGTAGGCTTGGCGGTGTGCACCCAATGCAAGCCCAGTGTCCTGATGACACTGGTTCTGCAAAACTGCCACCAACTTGCAACGATTTGGCCGCTGCAATGAGGGGCCGCCTCGTCAGTGCAGCGTCAGCAATTCCGCTGCAATGAGGGAGTGACCCATCATTACAGGGTGGTACCTCACCTGGTGTAACAGTACCAGGAACATGGCAGCTCTATGCGGCCACCTCAGAGCTGATGGGGGTGCCCAATCCCCCTGTCGGCATGCCCCCGACCCCCTTAATTTGCTGACGGGAAGCCCAGTCCTCGTCTACATAACGTTCCCATCCCCAAGTTTCTGCTGTGTGCCAAAGGGTGCCCAATCCCCCCTCTCGGCATCATGAGCCCCAACAGTCTTTCTTTGCAGACAGGGACCCAATCCCTCGGCAGTCCCCTTCCCAGTTCAATTTGCCGATGGGGAGCCACCCCCATCGGCATAATGTTCCCACCCCTCATTTTCTGCCGAGTGCTGAGGGTGCCCAATACCCTCAGCATCATGTGCCCCCCCCATTTCTGTGCCGGTGGGGGGCCCAATCCCCGTCGGCTTCAGTCCCCCTCCCCACTAATGCAGGTAGTACACTGGGAGCCCACTCCCAGTATACCAAACACCACCTGCCAAAGAAGAAAACCAACATGCGTTGCAATTTTTTTTTTTACCTGTTAAACATGAAAACGGTCCCCAGTAGTCTCTCCTGCCCCTCCCCAACCTACGCCACCCTCTGTACACCCTGCCTCCCCACACCCCCACCCCATATTTACCTCCTGAGCCCGCGACGATCTTCGGTGGACCGGGAACACATCTGCACTCTTCAAAGCCGATCGTGAACTGAAGAAATGCCGGTAAGTTGTATAATGACATAAATAGGGTTTTTTTCAACTTTGGTGCATATCTGGGGCATTTTGGGGAATTCTGGCACCAAATTTACAACATGGGGTTATTGGGACCCCTCCTCATGAATTCAGTCACTATCATGGCATTTAGTCCTGAAAGGTGATTTTGTGGTCACTGTGCAGAATCACCTTTCCGGATCAATTAACGAAACGACAATGCCACTGTTCATGAGGTGGGCTCTGAAAAAGCCTATGTTGCAAATCTGATGAAAAAAAAAAAAATACTGTTTTACGAGCGTGTATTGCGCAGTTTCCATGCACGCTCAAACTTTGTGAATTTGTAATATTTTCACTCCAGATTTTCAACACTGCCATTTTTCCACACCTCCTTATGAACAGTACAGCTGTCATTTTACACAATCTGGCCAAAATTTGTTTTCGCACTTCCGATGTAGAATAGCACAGTCGCTGTGGGAAATCAGTTTTAGGGACAGATTAAGAACACGACAGTGACACTGTTCATGAGCAGAGGTCCTAAAATGCCTATGTTGAAAATTTGGTCATGAAAATCCATAAAATGACTGTGTTACAAGCATGCGTTGCACAGTTTCCATGCACCCCTGTAACTTCGCAAATTTGCAATATTTTCATGCCAGATTTTCAACACTGGCATTTTTTCACACCTCCTTATAAACAGTACAGCTGTCATTTTTCACATCCTGGCCGAAATGTTTTCACACTTCTGGGGCAGAAGAGCGTGGTTGCAGTGGGAAATCAGTGTTTGGGACAGATTAACAACAACTTGGTGAGCTCAACGGAGCTCTGCTGGGACTGCTGCGGATTTCTTTGTGGTCAGAAAAAGGCGCCAATGCAGGCAGGAGCCCAGTACAAATGGGCAGTCTGCAGCACCATGAGAAACAGAACAAGTGAGTGAGTGAGAGAGAGAGGGGGAGTGAGCGAGCTCAATGGAGCTCTGTCGGGACTGCTGTGGATTTCTTTGTGGTCAGAAAAAGGCGATAATGCAGGCAGGAGCCCAGTACAAAAGGGCAGCCTGCAGCACCGGGAGAAACAGAACGGGTGAGTGAGAGAGGGAGAGTGAGCGAGCTTAATGGAGCTCTGTTGGGACTACTGCAGATTTCTTTATGGGCAGAAAAAGCACCAACGTAGGCAGGAGCCCAATACAAAAGGGCAGCCTGCAGCGCTGGGAGAAACGGGGGAGTGAGTGAGCTCAACAGAGCTCTGTTGGGACTTCAGAGTTGCCCACTGACCTGCCCAGGGTCTTGTGTCATCCTATGTTACAGCACGGTCTCTGGGGTGGAGACAAAGCAATGATTGGATACTTTTACGATTGCTGTAATAATACAGATTTAGTTCTGTTTATTTCTCTAACTGAATTGAGTAATACTTGGAGTGCAATATGATTTCTAACTGAGCTAAGTGAAACTATGAGGGCTGAGAACAAAAAGTATGGTAGCTGAGGGATGAAAAATGGACAAGAAGACTTTAGGGTTGCTACAGTAATACAGTATCTAACGGATGAGATTTGAGACTGAATTAACCCGGTCAGCAAGGAGGCAGTAGGGGGACTAGTGTGGGGGGAACAGGAATTTGAGTTAATAGGGCCCTAACAGTTGTAGTAGGGTACAGAAACCGGGAATAAGAGCCCGTAACATAAGATGGGGGCCAAAATGGGGCAGGTGCCAATTGTCAACAGGGGCCGGCATCTTTGGAAGGGTGGTGGGGTGTACAGGGTGTGGGTCCACCATGATCCTGGACTGGGTTTGTAGGATGGGGGTGTGTTCTGTAGACAATTGGCTAGTTTGAGGGAGGAACTGTGGAGGTTAGGAGGAGTCTAGTGGCAGGGCAGATGAGTATGGCAGGCATCCTGGCTGGGGGGAGGGGATGGCAAGGGGACGGGGGAGAACAACTAGGACTGAAACTGACTGCGTATCAGAGACACTAGCAGAAAGAGAGGAGAAGGGAGGGGTGTCGAGGTGAGGGAGGGGCCTCCTGATGGGGGAGGAAGAGACCATGAGGAGTACCAGGGCAGAGAGCAGATGGCTGCGGTAGGGAGGAGACCAGGATGGGACCGGGGCCAAGGAGGGAACAAGTAGGAGAGTGGAACCGAGTGGGGAAGAGATGTGGGAGGTCAGCCTAGAATAGATCTGAGCCTCTGCTATGGAGAGAGGGGAGCTGGAACATACTGAAGGGGGGCAGAAAAGCGAGGCATGAGAGGGATGGCAAGAAGTAGAGAAAGAGATAGTGAGGACGAAAGGGTAGAAGAGGGGGCCAGTGAGGAAGGAGCGGGTGACTGGAGGAGAGAAGGCTATGGGAAGGGGAAGGTTGGGAGGGGCATCACTATCGGGGTCGAAGGGAATGGGGGCTCTAAATTGGCAACAATGGTGATAGGAGAGGGGTTGGAAATTAGCAGGGGAGGCGGGGAGGTCAACATGGGAAGCCCAGTAGGAAGTAGTCAGGCTGGGAAGGGGTTCAAGGGGGATGGGAGGACTAAGACAGAGAAAAGGGGTGAGGCAGAAGTACAGGGTGCAGATATAGAAGTCACAGAGGGTGCAGCTGGCGGGGGGGTAAGGGGCAGGGAAGAACGAACACTGGGATGGTGGAAGGGGCATTAGAAAGGAAAGGGGGTAAGGGACGAGGGGGGTACTTGTCCTGGTAGATTCTATACTGAAAGGGATGAGATGGGGCATAAGGGGGAAAGGCTATCTCTGGGTTGACTGCAGGAGGGGCAGACACTGCTCAAATGTGCCACAAGGGGAAGGAAGAAACCTCATTTACTGTTGTATGTGGGTACAAACTACTTTGCGGGGAGACTGTGGAAGTAATGAGGGGGAGATTCTAGGAGTTGGGCAGGCAGTGAGAGAGCGTGGGGGAGTCTGTGGGATTCTCGGAGGTACTCCCGGTACCATGTGCAAGCATGGGGAGGAAGGGTAGGATTGAGGACTTCAATGAGTGGCTGAGGGATTGGTGCCACACCAAAAATTATGGGTTAGTAACTAACTGTGGTAAGATCTAGGGGAATAATAACTTGTACATGGTGGACAGGCTATACTTGAGCAGGGTGGTAACGGGAGTATTAAAGGCAGGATTAGAGGGGAATAACTCTACTAAGGTGGATTTAAAATAGTTGGGGGTGGCCAAAAGACTGAGGTTGGTAGAAAGGTCCGGACAGGGGAGCCTAATGAACTCACCCCCCTAGATATAGGTAAATGCAGAGGCGTAGTAACCCTAGGAGGGGGCGGGAAGAGTGGTCTGAGTGTAATACAGAAGGCACCACCACCCGATAAGAATAATGAGGAGAAAGGGTGTGGACTACCAGGAGGAGGGACACAGGCCAAGGAGAAGAGTGAGGAGAAGGAGGGGTACGGGTGGAAGGTGGTCTCTCTTAATGCAAGAAGCCTGGGGAGCAAAACTGCAGAGCTTCAGGCATTCCTTTCAGAGGGGAAGGTGAACATTGCTGCAGTGACAGAGACTTGTACACAGAGTACCATGATTGAGACTCAGCAATCCCGGGATACAGGATATACAGCAGGGACCGGGGTTGGAGAGGGGGGTTGCACTCTATGTGAGGGAGGGGATCAAATGCATAGAAGACGAGGGAGCAGAGGAGAGGACAGAGGCATTTTGGGTGCAACTCCTGGACTCCAAGGGCAGAAAGCTGAGGCTGGGAGTGGTGTAATGACCACCAGCCCAATCCGGGGAACTGGATGGGGAGTTGGCAGAGCAGATAAGGAAGGTCTGCAGAAAAGGGTGTGTGGTGATAGTGAGGGATTTTATCCTACCAGGGGTTGACTGGAGCACCCCGGCCACTAGCAGTACCAGGGAGCAGATGCTCGTTGATGCATTCCAGGACGGGGATCACAGGGGAGGAGAAGGACCTAGGTGGTGTTGGTAACTGGGAGCATGAACAACTCAGCCCAGTGTAGAAGAGCAGCAGTGAAGGCAAACACGATGCTGGGGTGCATCGCAAGGGGGTTCTCATTCAGGCACAGTGATGTGATCCTATCTCTCTACACATCATTGGTCAGACCGCACCTGGAGTACTGTGTGCAATACTGGAGGCCATACCTGAGGAGAGATATAAGAGTTATAAAGCACATTTCCTTTTTTTGCATTGGGAAAATAAAAATAAAGAACTGACAAACACTCTTGTGACAACACCAATCAGTTCTGATTGTAGTTCACATGTGCTTCAGCCACTGACGTCAGTCCTTGAATGATATCAATGGCTAACAGCTTTTAGAAGCGATTGGAAAAAACACAGGTTTTGGAGTGGCTTATATGCCACTGACTAATGTACATGGACTGAAATCAGCCCAAAATAAGCAAAAGACACATAACTGAGTAGTACACTAAGATCTTTATTAGTAAAAAAAAAACCAAAAAAAAAACCACCATAAACTTATTGTTTTTCACAAAACAATCATTGCCACTGGTCTTTAAGGTTGTTTTATTTATTTTCAAAAAGAGAAGCCACCGAGTGTAGACAGTGGAGGGCGAGTGACTTGGTGGGTCCATTTGTGAAGCATGACTGAGTGATGTTCGCTCTGGTAAAGAAGTTGCTCACGCTTGCGTCTACTCTTCTGAAGCCGCAGTCACTCGCTCTCCTCAGTCTACATCCAGCAGCTTCTCTACAGAAAACTAAGAAAAGTAACCTTATCCTCTACAACTCGCATAATTTTTACACTAAACACTGCTCTTTCTATACCTTTTGTGGCATATTCTTTACATGAGTAAACTCCGCTCGGTCACACTAAAATGACTGGGAAAAGTGATTACACGGCTGGAGGGCAGTGCTAGTGAGAAGCTGTTTTGAGAACACCATACTAACCGTCTTTTGGGTCATTACGGTGTTTGACAGTTACCTATAAACCATGTGATAAAGGGGGTCACCAGTAATTATTAATCTTTTATATACATGGAGCATCGCCCCGCTTTGTTATGTCAAGCAGGAATCCATAAAATAAGCTCAAGTATCTAAAAAGTGCAAAAATTCAACAACGTGAAAATCAGCAAGGATACACATACTTGAACTTCGTAGCCACAGTATTCTGAGCTTCTGTACCGCAGTGAATATGACATGAGAGCTTGCTGGATTCACAGTGCAAGTAAAGCCCTTTTTTCAGCTTGAGATACATTACTTGTTTTAAATTTAGTGTGCCTAATATTCCAGCTACGTCCGGAGACTGTTCGTATGGAACATGATATGTAAAGGGTGTTAGTCAGCCCTAATCTCCTGCACTGTCATTCGACTGTAATTGCTGAGCTCACCGTTAATCTTTTCTTATATTTTTTATCAGGAGGTAAGGTACTCATGTGTTTATGTGCTCTAGACCCATCGTGAGCAGCCATGACGACTGCAGAGCCAGTTTCTGGTTGGTTAGCATAATAAGGCTTAGCAGATGGAGTGAGATATTGCTTATCAGCCTTGCTGGCAACTGTTGGCAGTGAATTTGGTCTGAAGCATGTAGCAAAGGTAGCATCCTCTAATGCAGGATATCTAGGGGGAATTATAATGGATGGCGTGGAAGGGATCTCCAAACATTCCATCAGATTTCTTTTTGTGGAATCTTCCACAGCAAAGCCCATGGCAGTTTGCCTTTGCTGCATCATGGCTTGAAAAGTAGGATACACAGGAGGAGAACTCGGGGTACAGACCACAGATACTTCACTACAGGATGAAAGGGTAGAACTAGAATGAGGTGCAACATATTGTTCTCCCTCAAACACCTCCTCTAAGTCCGCCTCTTAAAACTTGAGGTCAGGATTATATTCCACTTTGTCGCTGACATCTCTATTGATGACAGAAGCCACAGAAAGCACCAGCGACACCAGTACTGGCTGAAAAGGAGGAATCTGCATCATGCTAATAGAAGACATAGACAGGGTCTGAGTGCCATGTGGCCTTGTTGAAGGAATAACTACCTGCATAGGTAACCCAGGTAGGATGCTTCTTATCATTTCTGAAATGGATGCAAGAGAGTTGACAGCACCCTGTAAAGGGGACAGGCTACTTGTGCCGACAGGCCTTGGCCTGACGATGATGGTATCCTACCTTCCACAGTAGGTACAGCAGTGCTTGTGCCAAGCCCCAGCCTTGGTGTCTTGTCAACTGTCAGGGATGGGGAGCTGTTGTCAATGCTGCTGGAGCAGGTGATAACACAGTAGATTTATCTTGTCTCAGTAGTGACCGGGACCTCACAGGTGAAGCAGATCTCTCTTTTTCTCTGTGTTTGCACTTGTAGCCAGATGATGCAGAGCGCCACGATTATGATCATGTCCCGTCTTGGTCCTTCAACTTCAGCAGCCATTTCTAGGCCAACAAGAGAGACACAGGTTTTGGGCCCTGTTCCTTCTCTATGGCTTTCAAAGTTTTAAGAAGTTTTCTAGTGCTTTCTTGTGGTGTCACCTTGTATGCTGGCTGAAGCTCTGGCAAATCTCACAAGTCCTGATGCTGTAAGACAGGCACAAGCAGCAAACACAGATCGCATGTGTATCTTGTTTGTGAATTTTATCTCCACACCTACAGTACTGAAATAAAGGCTCTTTCAACTTTGGCAGCATGCAGAGATGATGAAGTGAACTGTTTAGTAAAGTAAAATAATAACCAACAATGGCTAGTAGATGGCGTATCTTTCATCAGGTCTGACAAGGATGATCCACGGTGAGAAAAGAACTGAGGAGTGATGGGACCACCCACATTTATACAGAAGCAGACACACGACATCACTGTTGGCAGCCCCTGGCAAACTGAAGTTTCCGTGTGGTCCTAGCACCTGACGACGATAGTTCCAAAGGTGTGGCCTTATGGAGGATATATTCTCAAAGAAGATCTAGCAGACCCCTGGTGGACCTGTTAAATAGTTTGCTTGAATCAGATGTTGTACCATTGGACTGGAGAACAGGGCATGTGATGCTGCTCCACAAAATTAGACCCAGGAATGACCTAGGCAACAACAGACCAGTCAGGCTGACCTCAAAATCGTGAGTAAGCTCATGGAGTCCATTCTTAAGACAAGGATGGTAGGTTACCTGGAGGAAAATAGTCTTCAAGATGAGTGACAGAATGGTTCATGGTTGGGAGATCCTGACAAACAAATCTGATTGATTTCTTTGACTGGGTCACTAAAACAGTAGACAAAAGCCAAGCGGTTGATTTCATATACTTGGACTGCGGCAAGGCCTTTGACTCTGTGTTCCATAGGAGACTGAACAGAAAACTAGACAATCTGGAAGTAGTGGGGAGACTCTCTGAATGAGTAGCCAACTTACTGACAGGACCCAGAGGGTGGTGGTAGGAGGGAGCTCTCAGGTTTTAAAGGAAGTCACCAGCAGGGTCTCACAGGGCTCAGTGCTTGGGCCAGTGTTGATTAATGTCTTCATTAACAACACTGGAGAAAGCAGAAGAGGCAAGAGTTGCCTGTTCGCAGACAACACCAAGCTCTGTGGGAGGGGGGGATACAGCAGAAGGGATACAGGACCAAAGATCTGGCCGAGTTCAAGAGGTGGTCTAGAATACGGCAACTTAAGCTTAATGCAAAGAAGTGCAAGGTCAAGCAGACTGGAGCCAAGAACAGAGTACAGCTTGGGAGGGGTCCTGGTAACCAAATCCAAGGAAGGGAAAAACATGTGGGTGATGATCACTAGTGACCTACAGCACTCCTCACAATGCAGTAAGGTGGCAGCAAAAGTCAACAGAATGTTGGGCTGCATTGCCACAGGGATCAATAGTAGGCGGGAGGAAGTCATATTGTCGACATACAGACCACTGGAGTGGCCACGTATGGAGTGCGGCATTGGCATCTCTATTTGAAAAAGGACGTTAACCTGCTAGAGGCGGTCCAGAAGAGGGAGACTAAAATGGTTAAAGGGCAGGGACATATGAGGAAAGGCTGGAGGACCCGAACATTTACTCCCTGGAGGAGAAAAGTAAGGGGGGACATTACAGACCTTTAAGTACACTACAGGCATAAAGAAGGTGAGCAAAGAGAGCCTCTTCATTCCCAGTGGTAGTAAACTACGAGGGGACATTGTCTTAAGCTGGAAGAGGGAGGTTCAGGAGAAAGTTCTGAAGGCATTTCTTCATGGAGTGGGTGGGTGCAGGGATGGAATGAGCTCTCTGAAGAGGTGGTCTCACCGGAAGCAGTGGAGGGCTTCAAAACGGGGTGGGACAGGGTAAAAGAAAAGGTCAGCGTCAAAGGGGGAACTAGTGAAAAGGGATAATAGCAATTAGGGAGGGGGAACATAGTCCTTAGTTGGTGCTTGGGACTCCATAGTATGGGCATACGTGATAGACCACTAGGCATTCATCTGCTGTTACTTTTCGTACATTCGTAAACATCTAAGAACAGTAGACAGAAGTAATTCCAGTAGACTGGAGAACAGCGAATGTGATACTCTGTATAAGAGCGGGCATAAGGATGAGCCAGGAAACTATAGGCCAGTAAGCCCAACATCTATAATATGTAAGCTGCTGGAAAGAATTACAAGAGAAAGATTAGTAGACTAAAGAGCCAGATGGGCTACAGGATGTGAAACAACATGGTTTCACAAGGGGGAAGTTTATGTCAAACAAACCCAATAAACTGTTTAATCTGGTCACAAAGTCAACTGATAGAGGTGAGGTAGTGGGTGTACTGTGCTTGGATTTTACTAAGGCCTTTGATTCAGTGCCCCATAAGAGATTAATTAAAAAATTAAATGATTTGGGGGTTGGGAAAAATATTATTAGATGGATTAGAAATAGGTTATGCAGAAGGACTCAAGAGAGTTACTTTCAGCAAAGAAGTCTTATGTCACTAGTGGGGTATACCAGGGATCAGTTCTGGGCCCAGTTCTTTTTAATATTTTTATATGTAATATAGGTGAGTGAATAAATCCAAAGATAAGTCTAGTTGCAGATGGTACCAAGATCTGTGGCAGAGCAGGTAATGATGAGAGTGTAAAATTACACAGGGAGGATCTGGAAAAACTTGAGAAATGGTCTAGGATTTTGCAACTGAAGCTGAGTGAAAAAAATGTAAGGTTATGCATATTGGAACAAAAACAAAAAAAGTCCAAGAGTAAGCCACATGAAGTATGGCATAAAAATAGAACAGACACAGAAAGAGACTTAGGAGTGCTAAATGAAAGCTTAAAGCAATCATCAGAGTGTAATAAGGCAATGAGGAAGACATAAAATGATGGGTTGTATCGGTGGGGGAATCAGTAGCAGAAGTAACAAGCATTTGCCAACGCCAAAAGTTTGCAGTGTTACTTAAAGATCAATGGCAAACATAATAAAAAAATTTTCTTTTTTCTTATTTTCTTACAGGCTGTTTAATAAAGTCTGACTTGTTTTAAATAAACTGTCTAGGTATACCGGTACCGCGACTCTGGCACAGCGAAGACCATCACAGCGACAGGAATTGGGCAAAATCTGCCCGTCGCTGTGGTGGTCTGTGTGGCGATCGGAACTGCCTCGCTGGGTGTTTGCCCCCCCCCCATCCAACTCCAACTCAGAGTTAGAATCTTAGAGACCGGGGGGTTTTGGGGAGCGCATTTCCACCCCGATTGTGTGTGCCGATATCCTCATAAGTTACAATGCCGACAGTCGGCACTGCAGCTGTCGCTGTAGGGGATGTCAGCGCTAGCACTGTCGAAGCGCTATAGGTAAACCAACTGTCTACTGTGGTCATTCTCTAGCCTAATCTCAGTTTCATACCTCTATACTTCTGCAATTTTCAAATGACACTCTGATATTTTTTTCTCGAGTCAGTACTGACTCAGACAGCTTGTGATGTCAAATATGGAGTGACATCATCAGAGAATGATCATGCCAATCTCAAGAATTTAGAGCACTGAATCTATGCTGCAGAACTGCTATGTTTTTTCAGCAATGGGTGTAATCTTTGCTCTTTCTAGTCTCACTGCTCTCCGCTTTCAATACAATACTTACTGTACCCCCCCAACTAAGTAGCCTGTTTCCAAGGGTCACTGAAGTTCCCCCATCATCTTCTTACTGCTGTCAACACTCTTACTTCTTTCAGTTCTTTTCGCACAACAATACAAATAAAAATGTTCACATTTCCAAACTCTGCCACAGACTGTTGAATCGGTAATGCAGTGATATCTTGACGGAGCAGTAGCGAGCGGCAGCAGCAGACCACGTTGAAAGACCCACTTTGTCACCTGTAGCTTACGGCTGCATTTTCATCATCAACTCTCCATACCCTGTTCCAACAACTGTACAAATGCAAGTGTAGAACAGACTCCCCTAACCCTAATTCATTTAAGGTGCAAGTATAAATGTGCTACAAATCTGTTCCCTTTGGGCAGTGATGGCATACCCATAAGAAAATACTGTGATACCAAAAGTTGCAGTTCTGCAGCCTACTGCTCAATTCGCAATAAGTCCCTCTAAGAATACTTTAGATTATAAATACACGGAAAATGTTGTGTTTTCAATGTGGTCTGCTGCTGACGCTCACTACTGCTCCGTCAAGGTATTGCTACATTACCGATTAAATGGTCTGTGGCAAAGTTTGGGAATGTGATGCACAGAAGCAGCGGCACTACTGCGCATGTGCAGAATCAGCTGCATTCCACACATATTTGTTCCATGACTGAACAGCGATTAGCTGTTTGGCAGCTCGTTCGTTTGCAGTTTGCACACACTACTCATAGCAATAAGTTTGCAGTGTGCAGGAACGGCAAACTTAATTAGGTAATGTCACCCTTATACAAAGCCCTGGCAAGGCTACACCTGAAATGCAGTATTGTGTGCAATTCTGGAGTCCATACTTTAAAAAAAGATAGGGATAGGATTGAAGCAGTGCAGAGGAGAGCGTCAAAAATGATACAAGCAAGGGCAACAGAGTAAGTCATATGCTGTAAGATTATTAGACCTGAATCTAAACTGACTAGGCAACAGAACAGAAAAGGGTGACATTAAAGTTTTTAACTGAATGTGGAATGCAATGATTTATTTAAAATTAAAGCAGACACTAGCACAAGGGGAAACTATGAAGACAGTGAGAGAAATGTTCAAGAAAGATGTCAGGAAGTATTTCACTGAGAGGGTGGTGTAAAATCGGAACAGGCTTCCGAAGAAAGTAGTGCATTCTAATACAGTAAATGAATTTAAGCATATGTGGGATAGACATATGAGTATTGTGAAAATGAGCATGAGTGTGTGTGTGTCGGGGGGGGGGGGTGTTAAACATAAGAAATGAGTGAATGTCCAGTGGGATACAATTCACAAATTATATAGAATCTAGCAGACTCGATGGGTCATGAGGCCTTTATCTGCCATAAATCACTATATATACATATATTATATATAAACTACAGTATGTAGGAAGATGTGTGGGCGTGCTGGGCATCTTTGGAGGACATCGGGAGTTTACGTTTTGTTACAAATTAGCCAAATTATTTCCCAGACATTGTATGTCTGATCTGGTAATAATTATCCATAGACCTGCTGGACTGGACAGGTGTTTTCTTGACACTACTACTACCCAGCAGATTGTAAACAAATTGGAAACAACACTATCCAAGCAGCCCTAACCCAGTCCAGGAAGTCTATAAGAATTTAAATGTAACCCCCTTGTTACCCGGGGTTACTAGAATCCCAGTAAGACCTAGTGGTAGGCAGGGAAGGCAGCTTGTGAAACTCCAGTTAAATAGATTTCACACTGTCTCACTCTGTTCTCAGTCTCAGCTGAGACTAAGGGATGACATCATTTTAGAACTGTTGCAGCTGCATAAGCCACACTGGAATGCTGTAGTTGGAGGTTAGAGTAGAACGTTGGGGAATTTGAAGGCAGTCTGTGTGCAGTCAGAGAGAGAGAGACTGTAGTGCAGCTGAGTGTGTGCAGGCCCTCAGAGCTTTAAGCTCTGTTTCAGAGCTACTTTTGTTCAAGGTGCGTGTTTCCATCTGAAGAGGAACACAGGAACTGGTAACTGAAGTGTTGGAGACCGCTCTCAATGGTTCAGAGCCCCATCTCTCAGGGATGGGGGGCTGCCTGTTTTCCAGAGGCAACCCTCCTGGGTCCGGCTAAGGGAAAGAAGCTGCCTGTCTGAGTTGTGCTGAGGCACCAGAAGCTCTGTAAGAGATTCCTTGAGGAGGAAATGCCTGTGGGGCACCTGCAACCAAAGGATGAGTTTGCTCTGAAAAAAGAGCCAAGTGTTTTCACCTGAAACAGAAGGAAACTAAAGGGACTGTTACTGTGGGGGTCAGGAAAAGACAGACATGTACTGTTGGAAGATGTGAGGATTGGACTGCTTAACTCAATGGGGGGTCTAGAGTAATGGACAAAGCAACTTATAAGTACGTTCAAGGCCAGCACAAAATGGAAAGAAAGAATGTGGGGACTGGACTGCTTAACCTGTAGGGGGAGTCTACAGTAATGGACAACGCCACTTATTCTCAAGTATGTTCAAGTCCAGCACAAATGGGAAGCAAGACAAGTAGATTGACTGTGAAAAAACATTTAGCAAGAATCTACACAGCAAACTGCTAAAGGATGAGGTGTTTACAGTCCAGAGAAATGGCTGGGTATGAATTGTGGGAGCGAGAGGTGGGAGACTCCCCCCCATCAGCAGTAACCAAATTCACCTCTACGGATTTGCTCTGAGACACCTGTTGCTTTCCCTCAGGTATTTGGCCAGTGCCTGAGGAAAGTACCCAGATGTGAGATTAAAGAGGAGGATTCCCTGATGGAGCCGAGGTGCTCTTAAGTGGTTTAGGGAGCCACCAGAAAATGTTTCCATGAAGTATGGAAGGTGTCCAAGTGGCTGGCAAGGGAGCCGAGCCAGGGAAAGCCCAAAGTAGTGTACAAGTTCGGGCTGTGTAACCCAAAGCAGCGTTCAAGTCCGGGCTGTGTGCCCAGTGTGTTTCAGAGCCTGAGGGCTAAAGTGATGAGGATGTGTTCTGGTCTCTTTTAATCTACATTACCAGGAGTGTAGCCCTGTGGGGGCCCATCTATGCTTTGTTATTCAGTTGGATGTGAATAAAAGCCACACTTTAGAATCCCACTTCTGGTACTGGACATTACAGTTATTGCTTCTTGTATTTGGAATTACTTGGGTGCCCCTGTGCAGAGTAGTCAAACCTAGCCTTTGTGCCGAGTGACCTATTCCTCCCCGAACCCAGCCCACCTGGTAGAGCTGTCAGATACAAACAGCATACCGGGTAGGGGTTACATAAATATTTACACTCAAATTAAAAACGTATGTATTGTAGACAAGACAACATTGTCTAATACTGTATGTCAATTTTGCAAAGGTGGCCGTTGTGTCTCAAGGTTAAGCAACGGAAAGCTCAGACTTCAAAAACTGCTCCAGGTAGGCAGGAGTTAATGTAGCAAATACCGCTTGCAGCCAATAAAAAATGGATGCCCTATGTTCAGCCTAAGAATGAAGGGTTGCCTGGCCTAGTGTGGTGGCACCAAAACACAGCACTGTAAGCCATCAGATGCAGGTATGGGCTCTACTCCCTTGACTTGGGGCTGATACAGACTAGTATGCAGGAGGTAATGGGAGAAACCTTTAGGGAGGGATGTGTGTGTCAGATACTTTTGAACAAAACAGTTTTATTTAAAAAGGTTTTACATTTTTAGGCAAACCCATCCAAAAGAAGAAACATTTTGCTTGCAATGCCAATTGACCCTTAATCTCATTATGCATCCGTGACAACTGAAACATCCATTATGAGTAACCTGAAATCTCTCGGTGTCAATGCTAAGTACCACTCCATTATAGATGAGGCAGAAAGAGAAAGCTATGCAGACTGTCACGGAAGTCCCTGAGGCACAACAAACAGACTGCAATAATAGATGCAGAGAGATCCCTCTCCTGATCCAAATCATTCAGTTTCCATGGTGAAAATCTTGGTCATTAAATATTATATGATGTATTGGTTATAGCAGTTTAAAACATCATCCGTGCATTGCTGAAGGTGACAATCATTCAATTATGAAGCAAGGAAACATACAGATTTCTTTTCTTTTTGTTTCTGCCTTGGCAACCGATATATCAAATCCTCTGCATTATAAACTACAGTATATTTAAGCATTAGGACACAACCAGGGGTAGGGTACAGTCAGGTAATCTGACCCTAGGGGGTCATAAGGCATGAGGTGCAGCTGACTGCTTCATGTACCTAGGGCTGAATTATAAACAATGTTTCCGTTCCCTTTCCTTTCCTTAATCGGGATCGTTCCCTCTTCGACTCAATCTGTTCACGTTGCTTATTTCTGCTGTGAGGTATTACTCCTCTACCTATGAGATCACAACTTGTTGCCACAGAAATGATTCCTATGTCAGAAGCTGAAGATTATGGCTTTGCAGCAGGGAAAGTAATGGGAGCAGATACAGTCTATGGCGCAAAGACCCTGTGTTCATGCAAATGGATTTAATAATAAAAAACATACTGCCCAGAAATTCCAACTTTTGGGGGATGCAATGTGTCCTGAGTCCTGTCTCTGCCAACCCAATTTATTTGAAAAATCACTTGAAGCAATGTAATTTCAAACTCACACCAACCATCTCATTGGTGCTAGGAAATCATAATAAGGAGCCAGTTTACTATTTGAAAGTAATATTAACTTATACAATTTGTGAACTATTGTTTCTTTTATCTAAAGCTGTTTTTCTTTCCCCTTTTGCTAGTTAGAAGATTGTCTGCCCAACAATATTGGGTGTGATGCATGGAACAGTACACTGCCTGGAGGTTAACACAACTAGTTCTATTTCTACTCATACATCATCAGCTTTATGACAGCACTGTCTGGGAAATAGCAACTGCCCAAGAAGAGCCGCTGCAACACTCGTCACTTGTGATGTCACAATAAGTAATCTAAAAGACAAAGAAACTCAGCACAAAAGTGGTGAGGCAAGGATTACCCGGAAAGGGCACTGGCACCAAAGCCAGGTTTCAAAGAAATACACAATCACACATTTCCCAATGATGCAATGCATCAAGGGCTGTATATACAAATCACCATGAAGAATATAGACTGGTTCTGCTTTGAGCAGGATTTCATGGTGCCAAATGACTACAAATGCACACACACACGTACGTGTGTGTGTGTGTGTGTGCATGGCCATTTGGCACCATCCATGCACTCCTGTTTAAAGCTAACCCAGACTAACTTCTTTTGTGTTTTCCGGTTTTGTGGTGACCTGTATATACATCTCATGATGCTTTGCACTGTTGGGGTATGTGTGCTTTTGTATTTCTGCAGAATAACTAAGGTCACAACGCTGATGAAGTATGTAAAGGAAGGGAACTAGATATGTCAGCATTCAGGAAAAATACTGCTCTTTACATCACAACTGATAATATAAGGGAGAACTATTCTAATGAGCAAATCAAAAAATACTTTAAAAATTAAAAGTAAAAAGTAACGAGTGACGGCTTGAAAACAAATAACATTTTCTGCCTGCGATTTCTGGTGCTACTAGCTTTTTAACTCCCCTTCTTTTTTCTAATGAATGTTCAGGACTAACCTGTTACACTACAGCTGTCGTTCTGTAGTCTCACGAGGCAAGTGAAAAGGTTGACTAAGTTAAAGCTCTCTTTGGTTTTCGAACTGTTTTTCTTTACGGGGGCCATGATACAAAGTGCAGGTATTCAGAAATGCGATTAATAAAAACAGCTGAAACAGAGCTCTTCTGATTGCCAAAAGCACTGCGGGCGAATATTACGCATAGTTTCAGGGCTAGCTGTTCTATAAAGATTTTAATAAGAACAGTATGGATACTGTATGTATTGTAATTACTTGCACCTTTATGACCTTTATGTCCTATTGTACCTGCATCTTGTTGTCCTATGTACTACCCACAACTGTCTGTACAACTTTGTTAGATTCATTGAGGAAATGCTGTACTTGTGTAGTTCTAAAGTGTCTCTGCACCTGATTTTTGACATGGAACTTTTGTAAATAAGCTCTCTAGCTCAAAGGTTATGTAATCCAAATCTGCAATAAATAAAATAAAAAATAATACTCACTGCTTCCAGTCTCTGAACATTCAGCAGAAGCCTTGACATCTTTCATCTCTGGCTTTTGTGGCTACAAAAAAAAAAAAGGCGACAGTCAAAAGAAAAGAATCAGCAGAAATCTGAGGTTATTGCAATTTAAAATGCCAGTGTAGAAGCTGGCTCTGTGGCGTTGAGGGTTGAGGCACTGGAAACCTTACCTTGCACCACGCCAGCGACCTGGGTTTGGGAACAACCTTGGGTCATTCGGGTGCTGGCATTTGGGTAGGGGGGAGCAGGATTGAAAGGAGCCAGCAGGCTGCTCTCCTCTCCTTGGGGTGGTTTGTCACCCTCTCTTAATTCCGCTCCCACCGGGTGGAGGTCCGGTGGGATAGCGTAGGTGGAGGGGGTAGCAAGGACTGGAAGGAGGAAGGGGCTGAGCTGGCACCACGGTGTGTGTGTGTGCATGCCTCCACACACACATATTGCTGTGTGCCAGGGCATCGGATGGGGAAAGTGGGACCTACAAAGAAAAAAAAAGTAAAAACCTATTTATATATAAAAAAATGCCAGTCTAGATGTGTGGGTAAACGTATCCTATGATCGGTTATCTGCACTGCTGCCAAAATCCTACAAACTGCACACACACTTGGATCAATACACGTTATGAAAATCAGTTTATTTCACTCAGAGGATAAGAAGGTTACAGGGAAGGCTGCCACTGAAGCAGATTTAGTTAAACAGCACCATTTTCGGTGCTCCAGCAAAAACAAAAAACCAAAAAGCCACAAAGCTCCCTTACTTGTAAGGGACTTCCTCGAAGTCTGTTGCAGAATGTTTAATATCTGACTCTTAGGAAAGGAAAGGATTGTACTTTGCTCCTGAGTGACTGGCCATGCGATCCCTTCCACTTCCAGGTTAGCCAACTCTGCCCCGATGTTCATGCATTTAATGACATCTATATAGGGAGACAACGGGGGCAAGCTCCACACAAGTGTTTGAAGTTTTTTCTTAATGCAGTTTTCTGTACTTTAAATGGAATTTTGATACAAATTTAAGCCATTGTTAACTTTAAAGGCTGTTAGTTGAGCAGTGGCTTCAATTTTTATCAAAAGTCCATTTAAAATATAGAAAACTGCAGTTTTCTTTAAATTAGTATTTTTTTTTTGTCCCCTTACCAATCCCAGCGGCCAACTCCTTCTGGAGTCCCTATGGTACCTTCGGACCCTACACCCCTACCACCACCTCTCCATTGAAACTTGGTTTTACCCCACCCCCCATGGGGTCAGGTTGGGGGGATGTACTTCTAAGGGCAGAATTCTCTTTAGGTGGTGGATGGGGGGTCTGGATGTATTGGGGTTTGTCATCTATGGCCATTAGACCATTTTTCCACTTTTTCTAGCACCTCTCCACACAAGATGCCAGCTCTGTGATGCCGTATACAGATATGTATGCCGACACATGCTGTCGCACAGTATCAGCCTGCGCCACCCTTCCCTCTCATGGTGTGCCTACCCAGAGTTTCACCTGTAGTCACACAGGTGGTGAAGGTATGGCAGCTGGACACTCCTCTCTTCCCCACCCCAGAGAGGGGAAAGTGTCCTCTGGGATGCTTGATCCTTCTTCCCATAGCTGACCTCTGATTACCCAGTTTCAATCCTGAATGTGGGTTGCCGACGTTGCAAGTGGTAGCTCTAACACTGTGCATACATGACTTACAGAAAACCGTACTAAAAAAGAGAAAAATAGAGGGAAGGGTGCACCAGGAAAAACTTTGATGCATTTGCAATCAAATTCACAGAAGGCATTCTGAGCTTCATCAGAGACAACGTGCCTGTGGCACCCAGTCTATTAAATAGTGTCAAGTCAAAGTGATACCAGTCTTCCTACTGGGGATGGAGGTATTAGACCTGATGGTGGAACCAGTTAGTTGGTTGGACCACCTTACTACAGGTTAAGGTTTGAGGCACCTCCCAATAGACCTGCCCCCATGGAGATGGTCTGGTACAGCCCTTTACGAGGCTTGATCCTGGATGGTATTATGTAAGTACTGGGCTCATCAGGCTTGACGAGTGTATGCAAGGAGCTGGGGTAATTGGTACTAGCCTATAATAGGGCAGTGACTGAGGCCCTCGACTCCATAGAACCTGTCTGTGTTCGCCCCCTCTCCCCTTCGCCAGAAGTCCCCATGGTTTGATGGGACCTTGAAGAAGTTGAGGCAAAGGGGTTGAAGGTTGGAGCAGTGTCGGAGGAAATCTGGCCTGCCAGATGACAAACTTAGACTGATAGCCCATTATAAAAACTATAAATTAACAATCTCCCGCAAGAAGGTAGAGTACCTCTCCAAGGAGATTACTGTGGCAAAGAACAGATCAGCTCAGCTCTTTGACAGGTTGTGCAATCCAAACTGCCTTCAGGCTCAGGGAGCTTTTTCACAAGTTAGACGCGACGAGTTTGCTCAGTTCTTTGCTGATATTCCACTATCAGACTGGAAATCCATTCAACACCCTCAAATGGGCCTTGCGGTGATGGACTTGAAGTTACAAGCACTTGGCCTGTCTGGTTCGACTTCAACCAGCTGGTGAATGTGGACATTGAGCAGGTCATCCAGGGACTGCGTCCAACCTACTGTAGTTTGGACCTAGGCCCAACACGCCTCCTAGTGGGGTGTGTTGAAGTCATTAGCCCAGTACTTGCTAAGATAATCTGATGTTCACTGGAAACAGGGTTTTTTCCAGAACCCCTGAAAGAGGCAGTAGCAGTACCACTCCTGAAAAAATCTTCCCTAGATCCGGACTGCCTGGCTAACTACAGACTTGACTTTAACCTGCTCTTTGTGGGCAAGGTTATTGAGAAGGTGGTGGCCACACAATTGAATGATCACTTAATAATGCAGGATGTCTACGATCCTCTCCAGTCTGGTTTCAGAAAGAGGCACAGTACCAAGGCCATCCTTGTTTGGGTACAGAATGATCTCCTGACAGCGAGGAATCGAGGGAGTTGTTGCATCTTAGTGCTCCTCGATCTCTCCACAGCATTTGCCAGTGTGGATCATGGGTGTTGATGGAGCGCCTGTGGGTTTTCTGTGGACTGTTGGGTACAGTCTTCAGTTGGTTTAAATAGTTCCTCACTGAAAGGATGTAGAGAGTAGTGTCGGGGATCTATTCCTTGGTACCTATGCACCTGTTGTGTGGGGTCCTGCAGGGCTTGATCTTATCCCCCATGTTGTTTGCAGTGTACATGCTGCCACTGGAGGACATTATTAGGCGGTATGGGCTGAGTTTTCACTGCTACACAGATGATACTCAGCTCTACATTTCCTTTGTGCCCGAGCAAAGTGGGGCGATCTTGGTCTTTAACAACTGTCTTGATGAGATCCGAGGCTGGATGAGTGCCAACTGGTTGAGGTTGAATCCAGACAAAACCGAGGTCACCAAGGCACAAGGTTGCAAGCTGGTCAGATCTCTGGACTTCAACTCGGAGATGCCCAGCTGCTTACTTCAAATCAGGTGCAAAATCTGGGCATTGTGCTTTATAGTGGCTTGGCACTGAAATCTCAGGTGTCAGTCATTGTCAAGACCTCGTTTTACCATTTGAGGAACATTGCCAGTGCTCCAGATAACTTTTTAGCCCAGGAAGTAAAACCTTCCTAGTTTTCCAAGCTGGTAGTATTTCAGTATGTCTGGTAGTATTTTGTGATGCGCAAAGTCCGTGGAAACACCTGTTCATGATGAAACTATCCAGGACTCTACACAGGGCGTAAAAAGGGCATAAATGGGCGTAAAATACGCAGATGTGCCCCCTTAACTGGACCACTGAACATTGCCTGGATCAAGCACAGATTCTGCCTGGCGACATGCCAACTCTGGTTCATGCTTTTGTAACCTCGCTCCTTGACTACTGCAATGCCCTATACCTAGGGCTACCGAGGGCTGACCTCCGCAGATTACAGCTAGTGCAGAATGTGGCGGCCAGGCTGCTGACTGGCTTACCAAGATCATGCCACATCATGCCTGTGCTCCGCTATCTGCACTGGCTGCTGGTAAATTGGCGGATCACCTTCAAGGTCAGTTGCTGATCTACAAGGCCCTTGGACAGGGACCCCACTATCTGCAAGATCTTCTGTGCCCTTACCGTTCCCTCCACTCCTCTTAAGAGAGATAGCTAGAGGTTCCCAGGGTCTGTTTAAAGACATCTGGGGCCCGCATGTTTGCTTTTGAGGCCCTGGCCCTGTGGAACTCTCTACCTAGTCGGATTAGAGAATGCCAGACCATCGACAGCTTTAAAGCCGAATTAAAATCATTTATTTTCAACCAGGCATTCCCTGAGGAGCTTTAAGCATAATAAAGGAATAATGCACGACAGGATGTGTGTCGTGCTGGGATAACGCCACGCCTGGGGGGGCATTAAATACAGGCCACAGGCTCCTAGGCCCCAGGTATCGGCGTTATCCCAAATGGCACACACCCTGGAATGCATTATTCCTATTATACAATGGCTCGTTGTTATATATAAAATAAAATAAAAATTTTAAAGAATGTTTTTATTAGTGTGGAAAAATATTTTTGTTTCTTAAGAGGAGATTCAAAAAAAAAAAAAAAGCTCTAGTTCCAAAAAATCATCTACAGGTTCACAGTGAGGCTGAGACTAGACCTGTGGCGTCGTGCTGGGATAACGCCATGGGTCCAGCCCCAAACTGACCAATCACAGTCCAAGATTCTTTCTTGCCACTGTATAACGTATTATGATTTAATATTTAATTAAGAGTCTATTGTATTGTGATTTTATCTGTTTATGTTTGCATTACGTATTTTATTCTGTATTAGAATGTAAAGTGCTATGATCTCTTGGAGTAGAACTACATAAATAAAACTTTGATTGGGATATATATATATATATATATACTTTGCAAAAAACTACGTTAATGCAGATATTAGGGTTGTAAAAATGCAAAGCGTACTAAGACGGGAAATGAAAAACATTAGGGATTTAGGTGTCCGTAGTACTGGCAAATCAGTGGTGAGGTCTTATTTGGGGTTGTCAAACCTAATGCCCACCCCCCAGGCCACAGCCTCCTGTTCGAAGCACAAGATAAAGCTCCAACCTAGTGCATCATAGTGATAAAGTATGGCTAACATAATCTGTCAGAGCTTTCTTCACGAAGGGCCCTATGGGCACTGCAGGAAGACATCACATTTGACCTTGTCTGATCAGGGTAGGGGTGGGTATTAGGGTTGACAACCCCAAGTATGACCCCACCACTGATTCGCCAATACTCCGGAGACCCAAATCCCTAATATTTTCTCATTTCCCATCTTTGTATGCTTTGCATTTTTACAACAATGTCTGCATTAACGTAGTTTTTTGCAAACAATTTCCCTTCTTTTTGTGATAGTTGAACTGTATCCTCATTTACGCAGGTCCTTTTTGGGACCTTCACAAAATGAGCTAAATACAATATTAGAGACAGTCATGATGCAGTGTATGGGCCCAGCAGAGCCCGGCACACATCTCGATACCTTGTGGGTGAGGTTCCCTGACCCACCACAGGGTGTTGCATCTGTACCAAAACACTGCTCCGTCCTTACCCAGGCCGTGACTGGTGCTGTATCCCTGCAATCAATGTTACTTTACACATTCTTTGTTTTTTAAATATTGTGACCCCAAACTTTCAACATATTCTTCTTATGACCCCACCTCATAAACCCCATAAGTGAAAATTTTCAAATCCGTGATGAAACGCCATTCAGTGCCACAGGTGCAAAAGCATATTTCGGACAAGGTGTAAAAATGACAGCTGTACTGTTCATGAGGTGGTATGAAAAAATGGGTACGTTGAAAATCTGGAGTCAAAATATTGTAAAATACCAAAGTTATGAGTCTGCGTTGAAACTACGTAACGCACACTCGTAACATGCCCATTTTTTTTAGAATTATTTGACCAAATTTTCAACATGGGCTTTTTGGGACCCCACCTCATAAACACTGGCACTGTCATTTCATTAATCAGTCCCAAAAGGTGATTCCGACCAGCGACTGCGAAATCACCTTTCGGGACCGATTAATGAAATGACACTGCCAGTGTTCATGAGGTGGAGTCCCAAAAAGCCCATGTTGAAAATTTGGTGAAAACAATACTTAAAAATGGCAAAGATAGCAACATAAGTTGAAAACGCCACTGAAATACATTATACGGCACTTACCTTTACTCCTTAGTTTGTGGTTCGGCTTTGAAGAGTGCAGACGCATCCCGGTCAACAGAAGATGACATCGGCTGACCTCAGAGGTAAGTACAGGGAGATGGGGTGCTCAGTGGGGGTGGGGGTGGGAAGGGGGACGGCGGGACAACGAGGAATGGTTTGCTTTCCCCCAAGTTAAAAATATTAAAAAGGCGTTGGTGGATTTTTTTTTTTTTGCAGGTACCACACATACAGATGCATGCAACACATAAAATACATCATGGGTATTAATATGTGGAACTCTTAACATAAATATGTTGTAGTTCATAACATCATAACACTGAAGAGAGTTCCACACACATAAGAACAGCACTTTAACACACACATTCAAAGCACAGCCGAGTCAGATCAACTATCACTGGTAGAATGAATGAATTAAATTACTGATACAAACAGCTCTTTAACAACGAGACACAGCACAGCCCAACCAGATGAACTATCACTGCACAGCATGAAGCTGGATTATATTTATGAAGAAAACAGCTCTTACCATGTGACAGGGAGCTCCTGCCACTCGAGGACCGACCTTTTCCTAAATCTGTTGCAACATTTCTTCAATTTCTTAGCCTAATCTATCCTTTACAATTTCTAGTCCATAAGGTTGGCCACCTATGGGCACCCCTTTCCCTTTCTTGACTATGCTATAGTGTCCTGTTTAATTTTCCTTTTCCCTCTCAGGTCCTCGTACAGGGAGGTTACTGTGGTGACCTCCAAGCATATGTACAACAGGTTATGTTTATCTTTGTTGGATTTAGTATATAATAGCACTATATCATAAAATACCTTGATGTATATACCTTATGTTTATGAAACCTGTAAATGTTGAAAATACCATGGCACTGGGTGTTTTTGATAATGGTAAAAAGTACTAGGTGAGAATTATAGAAATTAAGTTAGTTGTGCTATTTAAAATGCATGTAAATTGCTGTAAACTGAACAAGTCTGAAATTTCATGGTGATTTGCATATACCCCATGATGATCAGCATTATGGAAGTATGTGTGATGTTGTGTTTCTTTGAACCTTGGCTTATTATCAGTGCCCTTTGGGGTAACCCTTCTTTCAGTGCTTCTGCACTGAGGTTCTTTGTCTTTAGCTTATTTTGGTTTTTATTTTATTTGAGCCCTCACTACCCAAGCAAGGGTGGAGGCTGAATCTCAACTGCTAAGTAGATCAGCGATCAGTGTCAGTAGGTGCTGGCTAAGTGCAGAGAAAGGACATACATGGTATGTTGCTGACAACTGATGTACTGAAGAAGGGATATGCCACTGCTTAAGGTAATTTACTGCATTTTGAATAAACATCACACAGAGACTGTGTGCTGAACTTGAAGTTTGGTGTCTGGTCCATCTGTTATCCCATAACCCGTCCACATACCAATGAGACACAGCCCAGCCCAGCCCGATGAACTATCACTGCACTGAATAACACCGCGCTTTCTCACACACACACACACACACACACACACACACACACACACACACACCAAAGACAAAGCATGGTAATGAAAGGGATAAGATTATCTCTATATAACAAAAAAAAAAAAAAAAAAATCATAGAACTCACATTTTCCTAGCCAGGTATTGTAAATTTGAGTGGGGGTGTGGTGAAGTGTTTGTCACATGCTCGTCATTTTGGCAATGGAATACTAATAGCGCTGACAGAAATGTTGGCTGTTAACAAGTGATAATCACTCTGTGACTAGGAGTGCTAAGTGGGTGATGTTTCCCGCGGCATGCAAAGAGCTGCAAATACTTTAAAACAATAGGTTGTGCTAAGAAGTCGCAATCAAAACTGTAAAGAGCCACTTGCGAGTCATGGAATGAGTACCACTGTATTAACAACTGGCGGGGGGGGGGTAGCACCTTAACTTAGTGCCGTATAATATATTTGGCAGATAACAGCCAGCTGCACTATACGACACAGCTGTCGTTTATTAAAAGACAGCTGTGTCATATAGTGCAAACTATATGACACAGTTGTCCTTTAGTAAATGACAGCTGTGTCACACAGTGCAATTGGCTCCTATCCACCAAATACATTACATGGCACTAAGTTTTATTCCTCAGTTTGTGGTTTGGTTTTGACGATTGCAGACATGTCCTGGTCCACAGAAGATGATAGCATAGGACCTCAGCAGGTAAGTATAGGGTGGGAGGGTAGCATGGTGGGTGCTCAGTGGGGAGGTAGGAATGGTGGGAGGGTAAGGGCGGCGATGATAAAGGACCGTTTTCTTTCCGGTTTAAATTAAAAAAAAAAAGACGTTGGGGGCAGTTTTCTCTTTTGCAGGTATACATATAAACATTTATCTATCTCAGGACACTGGGGGTGGGTTCCCCAGTGCCCCACTCAGCTGTGTGTGTGTGGGTGAGTTACATTAAACAACAGGCTGCTGGGTATCTGATATCAGGGGTGAGCGTCTCGGTGTCGAACTGTACAAATAAATAAATACATACACTGCCACCGGGGACTGGGTCCCCCCATATGCAGATACAGCTGAAGGTACAGGCTGGTGGGACTACAATGACAGTAGCCCCGTCCCTGACCTATGAGTGGCAACAGCAGCAGAAGTTGCACTATATGACACAGCTGTTGTTTATTAAAGACAGCTGTGTCATATAGTGCAAACTGCTGCTCTCGCAAAAATTCAGTTATGAATAGAACATTAATTTTTTGAACTGCGCATGCTCAGAAATGGAACATTTTTATTAAATAATTTAAAAACTAGTTAACAGTGGGACCTAAAAATCACAAAAGCACACACCTTGGACTAACCTCTATCAAATCTGAAAGTTTCAGGTTTCAAAGCATCCTATTTTCTTAGCTATCAGGTGGCAAAAAAGTCTTACAATTGTCCAAAACAAAGACTTTCGCATTTTTTTTTTGCACCTCTGTAACTTTGCTTCCCTGAACCAATCTACATAAAATTTACAGGATCAAGAGATCCTGGCACAGAGGCTGTGCTTTCCAAATTTCATGTAAATCGGTTGAATGGGGGAAAAAGTTATTAAGATGCAAAGATTTAGGTTTAACATAGAAGTGGTTAAGCAACCCCAATATACAGGCGTGACCACACCTATGTAATAGAGATATATATATATTTTTTTTTCTTAGCAAAAAAAAAACATAGTTAATGCACCACTTAGGGTAACTTAATGCCACAAAAGAAGGGAAATGCAACGTTAGGGTTTCCAACCCTAACTCCCCACCCCCAAACAGCAAAAGAAAAAAACATTGAGGTTTTGAGTCTTTATAGTGTTAATGAATCAGTGGTGGGGGTCTTTCCTTGGGATTGTCAACCCCAATGCTCACCCCTTCCACACAGCCCATAGCCTCCAGTCTGAAGCACAAGGTACAGCTGCAAGGCAGTTTCTTCACAGTGATATACCGTATATACTCACGTATAAGCCGATCTGCGTATAAGCCGACCCCTCCAAACCAGCAGTTTACTTTTGGGAAAACACTATGACCCACATATAAGCCGAGGTATATTTCTATGCATCTAAATGGTTGTAATGAATTGGCAATAAAGCACACATCGCATCACCTTAAACTACAAAATTCCCAATCAACAGTGCTGAATGACTGTGCTATGTCGGGGTGCCGTTCTTCCAATCCGCACAAATGCTGAATGCGCTCTCTCACTAGTCTCTCTCTCTCTCTCTCAGTTACTTGCTTGGTTTTCTACCCTAACTAGGATTTCCTACCCTAACTGCACCTTAAATATCTCTCTCTCTCTCTCTCCAGAACTGATGACAGAGGGGGAGAGAGACCGCTCAGACTTCTATTTCTGTCCACAGCATCAGGCTGCTCTCCTCAGTCCCTGTACTCAGATCACCATTGGTGTCATGGTGTGGGGGGGGGGGGAGATGACTTAAGGGGATTTCTGAAGCACTCGGGAACCTACCAGTGACTCACCATAAGTTGGGTGTATGTTTGCAACACACACAGGCTGTCTGTGTACTTTACACTGCACTTGCTGTCTCTCACTTTGTCTCTCGGTGCAGCATCGGAGACAGTGTGCGATCGCCTGGGGTGGGTACATGGGTACCAGGGGGGATTTCACCAGGGCAAGTTACCACAGGACACTATGGAGAGATGACACAGGTGTTGCAGACATGCTTTACCACAGCAAATGCACCGTCTCTCTCCTCTTCACTAATTGCTTGTTTGATTAGACCCGCATATAAGCCGAGACCTGCAAAGCGCAGCAATAATTTTGGTGTAAAAAAACTCGGCATATACGTGAGTATATACGGTACTCTTCAGAGTTAAAGAAGTATGTCTGGACACATGTAGCCAACATAATTTATTGTAGATTTCTTCATGCAGGGCCCTGCGTGATTAAAAGGAGATCATGTGTGATGTTGTTTGGTTATAGTTCAGGGTGGACATTAGGGTTGACAACCCCAAGGAAGACCCCACCGCTGATTCACCAAGACTCTAGAAACCCCCAAACCCTAATATTTTACTTCTGTAGCTTGGGGTGGGGAGTTAAGGCTGGAAAAACTAATGCCACATTTCCCTACTTTTGTGGCATTAAATTACTCTAAGTGGTGCATTAACATTTTTTTTTTTTTGCTAAGAATTTCCTTTCTTTTTGAGATAATGCACTCCGAAATCCTCACCCCATCCAGTTGGGCCACTAAGCTCGCCACTGAACTCAGCTCTCCAGCACAGGTTCACAAAGCATACCTGCTTGGAAAAAGACTGGCAGTAAACGCAAAGATTCTTAACAATTATATACATATTTTTATGTTTTGACCCTCAAAATTTCAAGAGAGTCATTTTATAGCTCCAATTATAAATACGAAATATAGCATTTACAGTATATTGGCTGAAATGTCGTTTTGCACCAGAAGTGTGAAAACACATCTCATCCAGGATTTTAAAAAATGACACCTGTTACATTTATGTGGTAGTATGGAAAATGGCTATGTTGAAAGTTTGGAGTCAAAATATTGAAAATTTGTGAGTGAACACAAATACTGTAAAATTTACTTATAGCTAGGACATGTTACTGTATTTGTACATGAAATTTTCAACACAACCTTATTATTATCCCACCTCATGTACCGGTACGTGAAAATGTTCAAATTCCCAGCGAAATGTTATTCTGCGCCACTGAAAATTAATTCCACACCACAGGTGTGAAAACATGTTTTGGCCAGGATTTGGAAAATTATAGCTGTCAGGCTCATGAGATGGTGTGAAAAAATGGCTATACTGAAAATTCGGGGCCAAAATATTTACAATTACCATGAATTCACGAGCAAGCGTAGAAAGAAATTTCAATGCGCTCATAGCTTTGTCACTGTTACCTATTTTGACCCAAAATTGTCAACACAGCCCCTTCTTATGACCCTACCTCATGAACAAGGTGGCGAAAATATTCAAATCCTGCCCAAAAGCTGATTTCACCAACTGACTGTGAAATTGCCTTTCTGGTCTGATTTGCATAATTCCACCACCATTGGTCATGCGGTGGGATCCCAAAAAGCCTATGTTGAAAATATGTGGTCAAAATATAAAAAATTACGAAGTTATGAATCAAAACTCCCTTTGAAATACATTGACCCGCACTTGCCTTAGTTTCTCACATTGCAGTCAGCAGTTCCAGCAGCAAGACGTGTCTTCAATTAGAGGGTGGCTCTATGCCACTGGACATGTTCAGGTAATTGAGGGTGTGTGTGTGGGGGGGGGGTGGACTGCTGGGTGCTGAGTGGGAGGTTGGTGTAGGGGGGTGAGATCGGCGAGGGACTATTTTCTTTTTTACAGGATTTAAAAAAACATTGAAGACTGGCCTGGTGGCGTTAGAGGTTGAGGCACTGGTCACTACACTTCGCGCCATGCCGGCGACCAGGGTTTGGGAATGAGCTCGGGACGTCGGGGGTTGGCAGGGGTAGAGAGGATTGAGCGTCCAGAGTACTGCACTCTTTCTCGGGGGCGTGGGGTTGGGGGAGAAGACTAAGTCATCCTGCTTGCTGATTGACCTCTGGTGGTGGCTAGAGGACAGTACAGGTCGGGAGGCTAGAAGCTGATGTCTATACATCGGCAGGGAGGGGGATGGGAGAAAATGGAAAAATCAAGCTTTACAGGCTCAATGATGGCCCTGCCACTCCCGGGAGCAGTCCCAAAGTCTGGATTGGGTCTCTGGGGGAGGGAGAAGCCAGTAACCTCCCCACAGTCCACTGTGGGAAGTAATCCACAGGGGAATTTCCAGGGCTGCCTAGTATGGGAGTGGCAGAGCCGGAGAGAGAGTCCCTCCATTCGGAGGGCCAATGCCACCTGCCAGGGCTCAGAGGGTTAAAAAAAAACATCGAGAAACGCTTTTCTTTTTTTAAGGGGACTTATCTGACATTGGGGACTGGGTACCCTAGTGTTGGGTAGCTGTTCGGGGGGTGGGTACCCCGGTGCCTCCACCTACAAAATGGGAATAGAGTGGGCAACCTGGAGGGGACAGAGGCATAACAAGTGATGCCAGGGGTGGGCACCTGGTCTGCTTATATCATGTACAATCAAATCAAATCAGACTTTATTTGTAAAAAGCACCTTTCTAAAATCAAGGCGCTTGTACATCATTCATTAAAACAGATCAATAAACAAACAAATGCAACTCATTAAAACCATAACTACAACATATTAAGACTCATAATAACAACAGCAGCATTAACATTCAGATACACTAGGCTAAATGGATGTGCTTTCAAAGCCACTTTAAAGCTTTGGACGGTCAGGCAATCTTGCACCTGACGAGGTACAGAATTTCGCAGGGTGGGGGCCATGAAACTGAAAGACCTAGCTCCAGATGTCTTTAAACAAACCCTGGGAATCTCTAGCAATCCCTCATCGGTGGATCGGAGAGGGCAGGAGGGACAGTAGGGGTGAAAGAGATCTTGCAGGTAAGCAGGTCCCTGGTTGTGTAGGTCCTTAAAGGTCAGCAAACCAACCTTGAAGGTGATCCGCCACAGTACTGGCAGCCAGTGCAGTCCGCGGAGCACAAGTGTTAAATGACTGGTCCTAGAAGTACCAATCAGCAGCCTGGCTGCTGCAGTCTGCAGTAGCTGCAGGCGGCGGATATGAACCCCCAATAGCCCAAGGTAGAGGGCATTGCAGTAGTCAAGGCAGGCTGTAACGAAGGCGTGGACCAAAGTTGGAAGATCATCAGAAGGAACCAGGTGCTTCACCCAGGCAATATTCCTCAGATGGTAAAAAGAGGTTTTGACACCTGAGATTTAAGGGTCAAACAGTCATCAAACATAATGCCCAGGTTCCGCACCCGGTCTGAGGTAGTTAGCTGAACACCCCAAAGCCACAGACCTGAAGGTGATCCTGCCAACAAACCCGCTTCCTGGTGACCTGGGTCCACAACCAACACCTCAGTTTTGTCCAGGTTTAACTGCAGCCAACTCACATTCATCGATTCCTGGATCTCGGCAAGACAGTTGTTTAATACTGAAATAGTATCATCCTGGCCAGGCACAAAAGACATGTACAGCAGAGTATCATCTGCATAGCAGTGAAAACTCAAGCCGTACCGCCTGATAATCGCTCCCAATGGCAGCATGTACACCGCAAACAACTTGGGCACCAGAATGGAGCCCTGCGGCACCCCGCAGGATAGGGGGGAGTGATGCAGAGGAAAAAATCCCAGATACCACCCTCTGAGTCCTACACAGGCACTCCAACAGCACACCATGGTCTAGAGTGTCAAATGCCACAGAGAGATCAAGAAGGACCAAGATGGAACAGGTCCTTTGATCTCTCGCTATTAGGAGGTCATTTAGTACCCAGACAAGAGCCATCTCGGTACTATGTCTTTTCCTAAATCCGGATTGGAGAGAATCATAGACATTGTGGCTGGTCAAATGATCAACCAGCTGTGACGCAACCACCTTCTCAATAACCTTACCTACAAAGGGCAGGTTAGAGACAGGCCTGTAGTTGGCCAGACAGTCTGGGTCCAAAGAGGGCTTTTTAAGAAGTGTCCGAACCACGGCCTCCTTCAGGGGATCAGGAAAGATTCCCCTCTCCAAAGACAACCAGATTATCTCTGCAAGGACTGGGCCGATTTTATCCACATAGCCCACCAGGAGACGTGTGGGGCCCAGGTCCAAACTACAGTTGGTTGGACGCAACGACTGGATGGCCATCAAAATGTCACTGATTGTGGGGTGGCTGAAGTCGCACCACACAAACTGGGCGTCTGACATCTACTGCCGACCACCGCAGCTCCCATTAGAGAGGGTCAAACAAATGCCAGACCTGATTCTGGCAACCTTATTTGAGAAGAATCGAGCAAAGGGCTACACCTGGAGGGGAAGGGGGAGAAAGAAGTGGTACTGGGGGCGGGCACCCTGGTCCACTTAAAAAATAATAAGGTTGGTAGATAGACAGAGAAAGACAGAAATAGATGGGGAGAACAGGGGATCGGCAGCTCACTGCAGCCCGCAGCATGACTGCTAGCTGCGGCTGCAGAACTCAAGAAAGTTCCACTGTTCTCATACAGAGAATGTGGATAAACAGCTCCTCTTGCTAAGCTGTGCACCCTGGATTTTGGGGTGCCTAGAAAGATATTTCTGGCAAGTGCTTCAAAGAACTGATACCAGAATCTAGCTAAATGGGTCCCGTCTAGCTAGGTTCCAGTGTTTGTTTTTTGAAAATGTTTCATTTTGATGCGATTTCAATGTTTTTAAGTGTAAAAAAAAAACAAAAACAAGATGGTGGACAGCAAGGGTGAACAGCTACTCTTGCTAAGCTGCACACGCTAGATTTTGGAGTACCCAGAAAGGTAATTATGGCCAGTGCATCAAAAAACAAACACCAGAATCTAGCTAAAACGGTCCTGTCTGGCTAGGTTCAGGTGTTTGTTTTTTGAAAATGATTCATTTTAATGTGTTTTCAATGTTTTTAAGTGTGAAAGAAAAAACAAGATGGCGGAGGGCACAATCAGTATTTTTTCCACACGATCGGTAGGCAGATAAGATAGACAGATAGATAAGTAAAAACCTTTATTTTTTGACAGGAGAAATCTTTTAGGACTGTAAGGCCCTGTTTTACAAAGCTGTCCCGTTGTTTAAGCAAACAGTTTCGTGGATAAGTTGTGTATGGAAGTTTATATTTCTTCCACATGGACAGATAGACATTACATACAACATTGTTAACATGTTTCGGCACAACAGGTAAATTATGAAAATAAGGACACAATCTTTTTGTTCTACTGTTCACGTCAAGATGTTAGCTCAGAATCGTTATAACTCTGGAACTGTATAATATTTTTTCATGAAACCTTCTAAAGGCACACCCTTGGAATTGGCCCCTTCAACCCTGAACACTTCATTAAAAAATTCCTCACTGTCTAGGCTGTAGGTAACCGCAAAAAATGCCGAATGTTAAGTATAGGAAAACCAAATGTGCCCCCCCCCCGTTTTTTTGGCACTCCGTATCTCAAACACCGAACAAGATGCCATTACGAAACTTTTCAAGTCTTGAGACTCTGACAGCCTGACTGTGCATGCCAAATTTTGGTCTGTTTTGTCAAATGATGCCAAAGTTATTAAGATGCAAATATTCGGGCTTAACACTAAATAGTCTACTCAACCGTATCTATAGCGGCACTACTGCACCCCTATAATAAAACAACAAAGTGCACAGTACATTGTTAAATGTAGACAGATTTAACAAGATTCTTCGATGAACTCTGTATGCATTACTGGTATACAGTATATGAACTAATATATGTTTGTTTTATTACAGAAAGTACAGTTACGTAAGAACTTACCGTAACAGTAGATCTTCGAGAACAGCTCTTGCAGCAGGTTACACCATTAGGACTGAAGCCGGCAGGCATCAGGACCCCACAGAAAAATTCTAGCTAGCTATCTTCAGCGGGGACCGGCCCCGACGTCGGTCCCGCCTCCGACGTCAGGCGTAGCATATAAGGGGGCGGTCCCGCCAGATTCCCCAGTTCTCCCGCCGGAGACTTCCGGCCGCAGGCTGACATCAAAATGGGAGACAGAGGATCCACCGTCAGAAGACAAATGGGAAAATCCCTGTTAACAAAGGCTTGAGCCATGCCTCCTCCAAGGGGGGAAGGTGGGCGGGAAGGTACCTGCTGCAAGAGCTGTTCTCGAAGATCTACTGTTATGGTAAGTTCTTACGTAACTGTACTATCTTACTTCGAGACACAGCTCTTGCAGCAGGTTACACCATTAGGACTGATTCCCAAGCAGTAGCGCTTGCAAGCACTCTGGGAGGAGGAAACTAGAAAGAACATTCCAGGTCCTGCATCTAGGACAGGAGACCCTGTAGCACAGCCAGGCCGAAGCCTGCTCTTCGCCGTGAAGCGATGTCCAGGCCATAATGCCTGATAAAGGTATGTACAGAGCTCCAAGTGGCTGCAGCACAAATGGCAGAAGTGGAGACGTTTCGGAGTGCTGCAAAGGAAGTGGCTACACCCCTAGTGGAATGGCCCCGGACTAATCCCGGGAGGGGCTTTTGTTTGATATCATAACAGTATGAGATGCACTGTACAAACCAGCGAGACAGGGACTGTTTGGATACTGGTTGGCCCATCATCCTTTCAGTAAAGGAAATGAAAAGTTGCTCCGATTTACGAAGCTGCTTAGTTCTGTTCAGGTAGTACCTCAAGCTGCGGTGAACATCCAGGGTGTGGAGCAGCGCCTCTCCTCTATTAGAATAATTAGGGAAGTAGACCAGCAGGTCAATATCCTGATTGAGAGTGAGTGTGGAAACCACCTTAGGCAAGAATTTAGGATTCGTCCTCAGGGATACTCTGTCCCAGTGGAAAATTAAATAAGGCTCTTTGCACATGAGAGCCGAAGCTCAGAAACTCTTTCTCGCTGACGAATAGCAACTAAAAGCAACGTTTTCCATGACAGAAAACGCAGCTCACAATCCGCGGCAGGCTCAAAGGGGGAGCGTGAGTTGCTCCAGGACAAAGAGCAAGTCCCATGGAGGCACTGGGTCCTTAATGGGTGGCCTAAGATGTAACACCCCTCTCAAGAATTCTCGACAGGCATCTAATTGCGCCACTGTGCGCTGTCCCACCGGGAGGTGATAAGCTGAAATGGCACAGAGGTGCACCTTAATAGAGGAGTAGATGAGACCCGAACGGAAAAGGGAAAGCAGGTACTCTAACACCGCTTTCACCAGACAACCTAAAGGGGAAAGGCCACGTGTTTGCGACCATAGACAAAAATGGCGCCATTTCATGGCGTATGTCGCATGCGTTGCTGGCTTTCTGGCTGCAGAAAGAACTTCCGCAACCTCTTTGCAGACCCCGTGTCGCAAAATGGCTATGTCTCTAGGAGCCATGCATGCAGGTTCAGTGAGCGTAAGTCCGGGTGGACCAGTGAATCCTCCTCCTGAGACAAGAGATGGGAGCGGAGGTTCCCGGGATAGCTGTATTAGCAAAGGGAACCAGATCTGTCTGGGCCAGAAAGGGGCCACCAGGATCATTGTTGCATGCTCCCTGCGCAGTTTGAGAAGAACTCTCTGGATCAACGGGAAGGGAGAGAAAGCGTAGAGGAATCTGTCCGCCCAGGAGAGGGACAATGCGTCTCACCAGAAAACACCAGGCCCTGGATCTAGCGAGCAAAAATTGGGCAGTTTTGCGTTGGATGGGGAAGCGAACAAGTCCAACTCTGGAGTTCCCCATCGAAGAAACAGATCCTCTGCTACCTCCTGAAGAAGTTCCCACTCGTGGACTCTGGCCTGGGAGCGACTCAGGCTGTCTACAATTGTGTTGTCCACCCCGGGAACAGGTACTGTGATCAGGTTTGTGCCGTGTCGGATTACCCAATCCCACACCCTCATGGCCTCCCTGCAAAGGGGGGGTAAGAGTGTGCGCCTCCTTGTTTGTTGAGGTAATACATCACCGCCGTGTTGTCTGTCTGAAGCAGGAGAGTACTCGGCCGGATCTCTGACTGAAATGCCTGCAGGGCATAAAGGACCGCCTCATCTCTAGGGACGTTGATATGGAGGTGGGCTCCAGAGGGTCCACGTTCCTGGGACTTCACCCGTCCAGGTGTGCTCCCCACCCCAGACCTGAGGCGTCTGTGGTGAGGATTACCCGGGACGGCCTATAAACGGACGCCCATAGAGAGTATCCCTGGGTCTAGCCACCACTGCCAGTCTCGAATCACGGTGTTCGTGATTCTGACCGGATGCTGCATGTGGTCTTGCCTTTGGTCCCATTGCACCTTGAGCATCCACTGAATTACCCGCATGTGGAGCCTTGCGAAAGGGACAGTAGGAATGGCCGCAGCCATGTGTCCGAGCAAGCTAAGGACCGACCTGGCTGGGACGGTCTTGATCGACGAAAGCTCCCTGATGAGGGATCTGATGCGCTCCGCTCTGTCGTTTGGAAGAAATGCTCTTCCCTGAACGGTGTCCAGTACTGCGCCTATGAACTGCAGTTTCTGTGACGGTACCAGGAGGACTTCTCGTGGTTGATTAGGATACCCAGAGATCGAAACAGGTCCTGGGTGCTCTGGATCGCCTGTAACAAAGCCTCTCTGGAGGCGGCCATGAGAAGCCAATCGTCCAGGTATGGGAACACATAATGACCCTGTCTCCTTAGAGACGCTGCCATGACTGCCATGCATTTGGTAAAGACCCTGGGTGCCGATGACAGCCCGAATGGAAGGGCTCGGAACTGAAGATGATGGCCGAGAAACTCGAGCGCAGGAACCTCTTGTGCTTGAGCTATAGAGATGTGCAGGTAAGCGTCCTGCATGTCTAAAGACGCTAAAAAGGCATCCTGCTTCAGCATGGGAATAAGACCCGGAAGAGTTACCATGCGGAGTCTTTTGTAGGCGACTGACAAATTGAGGTCGCTGAGGTCCAGAATTGGACGGAGGTCCCCTGTCTTCTTTGGAACCAGGAAGAAGTGGGAATAATATCCGTGTCCTCTCTGGTTCTCTGGAACATACTCTATCGCTCCCTTTTGTAGGAGCACGAGCACTTCTTGTCTGATCAATGACTTGTACTGACCCGGGTACCGGGAGAGCAACGGAGGCCTCGAGGGTGGCTTTTCCGCGAATTCTATAAAGTGGCCTCTTCCGACCAACTGTAGAACCCACCTGTCGGTGGTTATAGCCTGCCAACCCGGCAGGAAATTCGCAATGTGACCCCCGACAATGGCGTCCCGTTGATCCTGAGGAGCGGGGGCCGGGAAGGAGTCAGGCTGTGGCGGCTGAGGGTCCCGCTGGCTGGACTGGCTTAGGTGTGTGCTGGCTGTGACCTGCGGGTTGTTTCCCCTGGGCTCTGCGAAAACTGGAGCCCCTCTGTCGTGGAACGAGGCGGGACTGTTGTCTCTGCGTCCGTCCACGAAATCGGCTTTGGTTCCTATAAAGGAACTAAGCTTGGGTCGGTACATGGCCTGAACCGACCTCACCGCCTTCCCGACCTCTTGGAGTTTGGTAATTATCTTCTCTGAGGGTTTACCAAACAAAACTTCTCCCTCGAATGGGGTGTCCATGATGTTTTTCTGGACGTCCGGGGTAAAACCGGAGACACGGAGCCAAGAGTGCCTCCGGAGGCATACGCCTGAAGCTGCTGCTCGGGCCGAGGAGTCCCAGGAGTCGTACGCTGCTCAGCATTTGGTTCCCACGTCCGAACCCGTACGGAGGAGCTGCAACATCTCCTCCTTCTGCTCACCTTCTGGCAATTTCTCAGCCGCATCCAGACCCTGCTCCCACAGGGCATTTTGGAACTGCACAATGTGGGTCAAATAATTCAGGGATCTGATGGCGCAGGTAGCGGAAGCATATGTGCACCTACCCATGGAATCCAGCTGCTTGGACTCTGGGTCCGGTGGCAGGGTGCTCAGATATTGCAGTCTCTGGGACCGGTCATGAGAGGCTGTTATGACCAGAGTGTCGGCCTGAGGATGCTGGGTCAAGTACTGGTCTTCTCTTTGAGCCTTGTACAAGTGGTCAGCTTTCTTCTGCATCGCCGGGAGCGAATGTGGCTGCTTCCACGCTGCCTTGGTGACGTCCACGAAAGTGTCTACCAAGGGTGGCACCACCACAGGCTTGGGGTCCTTCTGCCAAGGTACTGCATGGCGCAGCCTTCGGGTCTAACTCTTCGCATCCCATCCCATGTTCTCCTGGATGTGTCTCATGATATCCGAGAACAAAGGGTCATCCTGAGGAGACTTTGGCATCTCACGTGGGTCTGGAGAAGGGATGGAGAGGGGAGATGGGGATCTGGATGTAGAAAACTCTGATCCCATGTCCTCCGTCGAAGGCGAACGGTGGCGTCTTCTGGGTCTCTTGGGACTAGGTGACCTAGAAGAGGATCTGGATGGAGGTCTCCTTTTATCGAGTCTCCCCTGGAGGGTCCTGGGCTCCGGGAGAGGTAACCGCCTGCAGACCCAGACGGAGACGGGGCGCAGGAACGGAGGAGCAACCGTGTAGGAGGAGGAGGAAGTGGAGGTGGAGTGGGGCCATGTCCTTTTGATGGTATCCCACCAGTAAGTGAAAAGCCCTTCACCTCTGAAAAGGAAAGGCCTGACGACGGTTCGGGCGCCGGTGGATGGTCGTCAGGACCCGGCGTCGGCTCCACAGGGGGCGAGGGTTGCGGCGAGGGTTCCCTGGGAGTCTCAACAGGACCGGGGTCGCCCGTCTGGTCCTCGGGCTGGGTTAACTCCTCCTCAGTGATGGTCTCCAGACCGACATTGGTCGGAGGCGTCGGGGTCCTCTTCTCAATTGGAGTGGGTGCCGGTCCCCCTACCGGCATCCGGTGATGAGTAGGCCTGGCCGGCGACAGTCTTCTGGCAGACGACGGCTCTGGGGACCTGTGGCGAGAGGCCGACGTCGCACGAACTGGCGTCGGGTCCAGCGGTCTCTTAAGTGAGGTGAGCTCCTTGGTTTTGCGAGGAGGCAAGGAAGCAGACCTGACGTCGGGTTCAGAATGGCGGGAACCCGACTTGTGGTGATGGTGGCGATCCCCCGACTTAGCCAGGGCCTTGGAGGACGAGGAAGGCCTGGGAGTCTTGGCCTGAGAAGAGGATGAAGACTTTCTCACCGCAGCGGGGGGAGGCTGAGAGCTGGCCCGGGAAGGAGAGCAGTCAGACCTGGAGCCAGAGCTGCGTGAGTCGGAGGCCCTAGACGGGGACCTGGAAAGGGCCTTCTCCCTATGCTTCTCAGCATGCTTGCGGGCCTTCTGCGAAGAATCCCCCTTGGAAGTCATGGTCTTGAGTTGCTCCTCTAGCAGGAATGCCTGTAGGGTCTTCTGGAGACGGATCCGGGTTCTGCTGTTGAAACCCTGGCAAAAGGTGCAGGACCGCCTAGGCACCAGACACAGGCCAAGTGCGGATCCTTGAAAAGGATCTGCTTCCCACAGGCACACTTCGAGGAGTGACCGGAGGTCAGAGAGGACATCAGAGAAGAAACTGATTGTAGAGAACGAATTTCCCGTAGGAACACACTTTACCACGCGTCGCATGCTAGAAACTAAACCGAAGGGTCGAGACATGCAAGTAGACAGCGGGAAAGAACGGGGGAATCTGGCGGGACCACCCCCTTATATACTACGCCTGACGTCGGAGGTGGGACCAACATCGGGGACGGTCCCCGCTGAAGATAGCTAGCTAGAATTTTTCCGTGGGGTCCTGATGCCTGCCGGCTTCAGTACTAATGGTGTAACCTGCTGCAAGAGCTGTGTCTCAAAGTAAGATAAGGGATTTATGGTGTACGCATTTCAGTGTCTCTAATACTGGCTAAGGACAGCCTTATATATTGCACTGATTTAACAAACTCTGTATTTTAAACTTTAATTGTAACTCAAGTTGGAACTTTTTGTACCTGGAATTTTCATACTAACTCCACTTTTACCAATATTTTGTGCACTATATATATATAAATATGTATATGTATATATATATATATATATATATACATAATGGATAGGGTAATGCTGCACCTTGACTGGTCCAGAACCACCCCCAAGGCGTGCATTTCTAGAGAGACAACCCTGAGACTGGCACTTTACTGGCAACCAGGAAGCAGCACATGACTTTTATCAATGCCTGCCAGAAACATTTGGAAAAAACTTCTGGCAGTCATATTAGTGCTGTAAAGCACCAGTAATTGCCCTAAAACAGAAACATAATTTTTTAAAAGTTTTAGAACATTTTCACATGCACCAAACACTCAATAATTATCATTTGTAAAAGACACTGAGCATAAACTAACTAATTGTACTTTTTATTTAGCATACTTTCCTTGCAGGCTTGTGATTCTCATCCAGAGTTGCTGCTGCTTCCCACTCTGCTAATCTCTTTGCCCTGCCCACTTGAATCACACAGTTGCCACTCACCAAGAGTTTTGTCCCCCCACCAGCAGTTTTGTCCCACGCCCGACCAGCAATTTCGTCTCCCCCTTCCTTTTTTGGAAGGAAAGAGCTCCATGACGCATGAGCACTCTCACTGAAAGCCATGGCTTTCATAAACTTGCTCTGCATCTCCCCCCCACCCCAGCCTGGCTGCTCTCACCCATGACCATCAATGCTCAGTATCACTCCGCACATCCACCATCAGGCCTGGCCATTCAGCTGTTCAACCATCTAATAGTGTGCTTTCCTACTAATCACTAGACCTGCACAGTGCGTCAACAGAGGATTTCTTCCTGCCACAGTTGGAGTCGGTGGCTCCTGCCCGCCGATGGAATAGACCAGGTTTCCAGGAGATGGCCCTGTAGCCTGGGTGCAGAGCCTGAGAAGGGTTGGTATCATCCTGTCCCACCACTGGTCATTTTCTGCTTTTCCTCCCATTGTAGAAGTGGACATGCAATGCCGTCCAGACGTGCCTATGCACGCTACTGTGTGCAGGACATAGACAGCCGCCACTCTTCCGTTCCCCATGTTGCGTTCCCAGCTCCCTGTACCCCCCAGCCACCGCTAGTAGTTGGGCAAATGCCAGGGCACAGAAGGAGAGCTGTCCTCCAGACACTCGATCTTCCTCTCCCCGGCCCACCCCTGATGCACCGAGATACTTCCTGACCCTGGGTCACTGGCGTGGTGGCAGGTAAGGCTTGGTGCCTCAACCTTTCGCCCCACTTGGCAGACCCCACACCACTGATCTCTAGTTGCCTAAGTACCATACACATTACGAAACCTTGGTAAAAACAAAATACAAGGACTACTTTTGTCCTCTCAACATACTTTAACATCATTCTTACTGTTGTCAGTGACATATTACATTTTATTCTGATTTTCCAGTTTTCACAGATACCCATTTTATAAGTGCAATAAGCCACTTCAATCAATCAATCAAGTCTTTATTTAACCAGGCATTCATTGTTGAGCAGAAGCTCATTTGCAAGATGGACCTGGGTGGAGCATGAACAATTGTATATACAGGTCAACACAAGTATTTACAAGGCAATACAGATAATACTGTTTACAGAGAGGAAGAAAAAGGAGTTCATATGTACATAGAATTATACAGATATTGTACAGATTACACGGTATTTACATACATAGAAGTGTCTATAGGACAATAAAGCAGGTTATCTAAGGTTGCAGAAGAAAAAAAAATAAAAATATACACCAGGTAGAGGCGAAGGTAGGGGGGACGGGAGGGAGGTAGGGGGAGAAAGGCTAGGAGGGCACAGTGCACAGAAAGGAGTTGGTAAAAGGGGATGTAGAGAAGGTGGATGGAGAAAAGGAGTATGTGTGAGCCCTGGGATTGAGTGCTATAAAGTACTTCAGGGTATGGGCTGTGTGATAAGCACACTCTCCAACACTTCAGGCAAGCACCTCATGCCTCACTACGCACCTTGGATCATGCATTTATCAAACAACAACCCACACCCCACTGTGGCTTATTGCTTTAGATAACATTTAGGAACATGCACATATTACTTTAACTTAACATTATTTAGACTGGCTATCGCAGGCATGTTGTCTCTGATGAAGCTCAACAGTGCCTGAGTGAAACATCAGATGTTCTTGCGTCACGCTGATGGATTTAGTTGCCACCACATATACTACAACTTGCCGATTATGTCACCATATGTACTAATCATTGTGAGCTTATAAAACTCTACAGTTCTGTGCTTTGCTTCACTCTCGAGTGCCTGACCTGCTTTACATTAAAAAAAAGACACTTCATCGACTTGTATAAACCACACCTCCAAGCTCACCCTATACAAACATCAACAAAGATCTGAGCGTGGAGGCGAAGCTGACAAATGGGTAAGTAGATGGGATCACATGGTCAGTCCCTTGGGGGCAAATTACAATCCTCTTTTTTAAGGGGCAGTAACTCAAAAAATCTACAATCTACAACTGATTTAGAGGAACTCCTAGACAGGTAAGGGAGCATGTTTGTTTTTTAAACTCCTTTTGAAATCACTGAATAGGTGCTCTTCAAGTAGTTTCAAACTATATACCATACAGAACAGCACTGTGCTGTCACTGAAATCCACTGCAAAAACATGTCCTATCATACTCCAGATATATAAAATAATGGGTGAGAAATTATGCACAACAGTGTAAGGCAAACATTTTTTTAATAGCATCCTTGCCCAGAACTCAGAGTGCTAACTGACAAAGCAAATAAAATAAGAGATACTACAAAACATGCATACAGGACTTACAGCACATCAATGTTTTGCACCGAATTTCAGTGGTGTCCCCATATACTTCCCAAACACTTAACTCCAGGAAACTAAGCTTCGCACCAGCTTACTGTATATTTGATGTCCTTTTTTCATATTTGTTTGTGTGCGCAGAGTAAAGTTAACATCTTGTGGCTACTCGGGAGAGTAGGGCTGCAGAAGCGTGTCAGTGTGGCACCCAGTGCAGCTCAGGCTACAGGAGGCTCATTGTTGAAGCCCAATGAGGAGCAGGCTGACAGTGATGGTGTTCAGCCTGGCTGATGATGGGTGGAAGCTTTGTGTAGTTGAAAGGAGGCAGGCACACCTATCAAAGTGCGGCTACATCCTTTCATCTGCAAGACACTGCCCAGCAGCCAGCTGACTACCATCATGCTCAGCCTGCTCCTTGTCCACCCCCAACGTCTGTGCTCCCCTTCACACATACCCTGTGACATTAGGTGCCCATCCCCGGAGTTGCCAAACAATGTAAAAGGACTCCCAAGCCACAGCAGCCCTGATCTAAACAGTGCCACTTGGTGTGGCTCTACGGGGTGCTCCCCAGATACGGCAGGCCCAGGACACCCAACCTGCACCCACTCCAACAATCTGGATACCCTGCTCATCTACACTGCTAGATTTGGCCAAGAAATGGGCTTCTGAGAGGGCAGAAGAGTGCTTCCAGCGATCCCAGAGTCCATGCAGTGCCAAGTGGTGTGCCTGTTATTCTGAAGAAAGAGCACCAAAGATCTGCATGTACTCATCCTTCCAGCACTCTGGGGAGGACAGCTCCAATGGCCCAGTCCTGGCTGCTGCCTCAGGAGGAGGCGGGACTGATGGCACCATTACTGGCAGCTCAGGGCTGGGGAGTGGCAGCGTCATCAGCAGTGGCACCATTGCCAGAGACAGACTGCCTTTGTGTCAGGGGATGTGACTCTTGCAGAGCAGCTCTGTGGAGAATTCCGTGCAAGCTGGTGAGTCAATCAGTGGGTGGTAATCATTGGGGGGGGGGGTGCTAGATGGGAGTTACCAGGCAGAGAGGGGGGTGCAGTTGGAAGTCATCAGGTGGAGGAGGAGGAGGCAGCCAGGACTGAAGTTCCCTGGCACATTCTCATACACGATTAGCATTCCTACCAGCCTCAACTTTCAATTTGCATCCACGTAGTTGGTAGGTGTGGTGTATCTTCAATTAATTATTTAAAATTGCAAAAGGAAGCAAAACACGGGTAGAAAAAGGTGATGTGTTAAAAATGGGAGTATGGGGTGGGGCACAGACTGTGTGGTAGACATGAAGTCACCAGTTTGGTGGAGCGGGAGGGCACAGAGTGGCTTCTGGTAGACTTTATACTTCAAGGATTATACTGTATATTTGGGGTGTTTCTTACGACTTCATGTGATGTGGGTTTCTAAGTGATTGTGTTTCAAAAATCCAGTTGTGCACAAATAAAACTGCACAAATGAAACAAAGGCAAGAATCACGTGATGAGACTCACTGGGACAGTTTATCTCTGCAACGTTTAGACTTTTTTCCTTTTTTTTTTTAACTGTACGTAGTTCTGATAAAAGGGCTATCCCTATGTTTTTTGTGTCTGTCCTTGTCTGAGGTTTGTTGCTGCTTGAGAGGAAGATGACATGCAAATGGCTCAATGCTTAAAGCTGATCACATTCAGATTCTTCAGAGTTATAACTAGGCTTGCTCACATGGTCTGGAATCCACTCTGTTGAAATCCTGTCAGATTTTGGAAATTCTGGTTCCAGGTACCGATTCCGTTCTGTCTCCAATTAAAGACAGTAATTTAATCAGATTCGCATATGGAATTGGAAATTCCAAATCCGACTATGACCTTAAAAAGGTGCCAGGCTACCAGCACAATCTCCATCTCCCTCCTTCCTTACCTTCTCCTGTGGAGTAGTAGTAGTTCTAGTGATGTGACAGTTAAGAGCCTTCGATGACGGCTTCAGTCAGCGATGGAGATGATGATGGGGGGGAAATCCCTTTCAAGTGCCAGCAGCAATTCCATGAAAATCCCCATTGCTGGCCAAAGCAAATGAGCCCCCCCTCCCCAACTCGGTGTCCCCAGTGGCAGGTCCAAGATTAACCCCCCCAGTCCCCATTCGGTCCCCTGGCATCCTTCACCCCCAGCCACCTAGTCCTAGTCCCACTCTGCAGTCCGAACTTAATCCACCCCGTGATTTAGCAGCAGCTACCATCCAAGTCGAGACAGCAGATGATCACATCCACCAGACAGCCAGAAGATGAGCTCACCACAGCCGACCCCCACTGTTTTTTCCTTGGATGCCGCTGCCTCCTCCCTTTTCCTTTTAACTTTTTGATTAACTACTTCCACCCAGCTCAGTGTTGTGCACTTGCCCGATGCCACACTGTCCTCCAGTTCTCCTCACTTTGTTATTTTCCCAGAGTTACTTTGGAGGTGAAGTGGCCAACCTAAGCAAAGCACTGAAAGCAGGCTCTTCCAGGCACCTTTTAACATGTAGGGTATCACGGCACTGCATAGAGTGCAGGGTTCACGGACACTCAGGGACCCATGTCATTTCCGCACATTTTTTACATCGGGATGCTCATTTTTTTTTCTGAAAGTCCCCAAGACACTCATTTACAAGGCCCTGGGAGTCCATAAACTGAGCCACACCTCTGTGCTTGCACGTCTCGTAATGTAAGAATGTGCAGAGCACAGGAACATGCTCCACTGATTTCTATGGGGCTGTGTTTTCAACTAGAATTTTTAAAGTTTTAGAGGGCAAATTCAAACAAATTATGGCCATTGCTCAATTAACAAGGGCTTTGTTAGTTAAGTGGTATAACCCTCTGCTCCACCCCATGATGCCAGATCTTAGCCCACTGGAAGCCAGGTTTATGCATCCGCAGCCAGGCAGGCCAGGTGGGTCCGTGTGGATGAACAACATACACCACTCCTAGAACTACTGTTACAGGTGAGTAATCTGTTTTTCTAGGATTGTGGATATTTTGTTCATCCACACTTCTTGACACATTCCTAGCAGTTCTCCGGGAGGAGGGAAGCAAGGCGCACACCCCCACAGAAATACTTACCTGGGAAACAGAGATTGGAGAACTGAGGCCCCAAAACCAGCATCCCAGCATGACTTAAGGTCAATGTGGTAGTGAGTAATGTAGGTGTTGCTGTCTTCCAGGTAGCAGCCCGACAGATTTCCTGTATGGGGATGTCCCTGGAAGCAGTCACCGTTGCAGCGGTATGGTGGGTATAATGAGCTCTTGTCCCTCTGGGAGGCTCCTTGCCTGCCAACTCATAGCACAGACTGATGTAAGATGTAATCCACCTTGCAACTGTTTTGCTGCAGGTCTGCCAGAAGTGGCTTCAGCGTGGGTGACAAACAGCTGGCAAACCTCTCCCCGAATTTCCGCCATCCTCTCCTTATAACACGAGAGGGACCATCTCAGGTCCAAGGTATGGGGCCTGCATTCGGCCTCAGAGGCATAAATGGGGTAGTACACTGGCAGAGTTAACACCTGGTTAAGGTGAAACTCTGACACCATCTTCAGAAGGAATTTCAGGTGGGGCTGCAGGACAACCATGTCCCTGTGGAAGACCAGATAAGGGGAGTCCACCGAAGGCGCCTGGAGCTCCCCTGTCCTCCTAGCAGACATGACAGCCACCAGGAAGGCCATCTTCCATGACAAGTGTGACAGCTCACATTTGTGCATCAGTTCGAATGGCTTGCCCATGAGCTTTGCCAGTACCAGCAGTAGATCCCACGGAGGTGGAGGTTCACACACCGGAGGGGATATGTAATCCAGGCCTTTGAAAAGGCACCCAACCACTGTCTCTGGCGCCAACATTGGCTGACCGGCCCAGGCCCAGTAAGCAGAGATGGCTGCCAGGTGCACCCTAAGGGTCGATGACCGAAGACCCCCTTTGGAAAGAGACCAAAGGTAGTCAAGAATGTTAGCCACTGGACAGCACAGAGGGACCAGGCCCTTGCCCTGACACCAAATGGAAAACCTTTTCCATTTGAAGGCATACCATTTCCTGGTCAATTCTTTTCTCGATGTCTCCACCACAGTGAGGACATCCTCAGAAAGACCCAAAGCCTAGAACTCTAGTCACTCAGGAACCAGGCTGTGAGGTTCAGGGACTGAAGGTCCAGATGGTATGCCTTCCCCTGGTTGACCGAGATCAGGTCTGGGCATGCTGGAAGCCGCACCGGGGGCCTGTTGCTGAGGGTGAGGAGATCTGGGTATCAGAACTGGCATGGCCAGTTGGGGGCTACCAGAATCTCCTATGCCTTATCCCTCCTCACTTTGATGAGCACCCTGTGGATCAAGGGAAATGGAGGGAAGGTGTAGAAGAGGCCTGGGGTCCATGGCCTCGAGAAGGCATCCCCCTGCAGCAAGCCATGCTGGGGGGTGGACATGAAACAACCTCAGCTTAGTGTCTTCCCTGGAGACAAACAGGTCCACCTTCGGTTTGCCCCAGTGGGAGAACAGACTGTAAGCCACCTCTGGATGGAGAGACCACTCATGGGATGCCTCACCTATGTGGCTGAGAGCATCCGCCACATGGTTTGAGGCTCCTGCCACATGGATGGCTAGGAGATCTGCCTCCAGACAGCTCATGAGTGTCCAGATGCAGAATGCTTCCCTGCAGAGCAGACAGGAATGCGTGCCGCCCTGTTTGTTGAGGTAGTACATGGTCGTGGTATTGTCTGTCTGGACTTGAACCACATGACCCCGGAGCTGAGGAGTGAAAGCTGACAGTGCCTGTCTGAGCTCCAACAGGTTGATGTGATAACGGGACTCCTCGGGGGTCCAGAGCCCGTGGGCCCTGTTGTCCCCCATGTGGGCTCCCCAGCCCTTGAGAGAGGCATCGGTCGTAAGGACGGCCAACGGCTCAGTGCAGACAAACGGGATCCCTTCCTGCAACTGGCCTGGAATGGTCCACCATTTGAGAGCATCCCACATCTTCTGGGTGACAGTGATCAGCTGGTTGAAATGACCGTGGCGCTAAGTCCACTGAGCGGCCAGCTCCCAGTGGAGGGGCGCATGTACCACCGGGCCCAATGGACCACAATGGTGCATGCTGCCACATAACCCAGAAGGTGCAAAACGTCCCGGGCAGGGCACAATTGCCCAACCAGAAATGATTGGGCAAAGGAGGAGAGAACCTCCCCCCCATCCACCGGGAGCTGAGCTCTGGCTTTATGAGAGTCGAGCTCTGCCCCGATGAAGCACATCACCTGAGAAGGCACAAGTTCTGACTTGGCCTGGCTGATCAAGAGACTGAGTTGGGAGCAGGTCTGGAGGGTCAGGTCCCTGGATCTCTCCACCTCTTGTTGGGTGGAACCTGCTAAGAGCCAATTGTCGAGGTAGGGGTAAATTCTGACACCCCCCCCCCCGATGCCTGAGATGGGCTGCCACCACTGCAGTGCATTTGGTGAAGACCCGTGGGGCCGATGACAGCCGAATGGCATGGCTCAGAACTCGTATAGGGTCGACTCGGAAGTGGAGGAACCGCTTGTGAGACGGACGGACTGAGACATGAAAGAATGCGTCCTGGAGATCCAGTGGACAGAACCACATGTTTCGCTCCAAGAATGGTATGATCTGGGACAGAGTGACCATCCGCCTTTTTCTGGATCGGTTCCAAGGGCATCCCCCTGTGGACTCAGAGATGAGGCAAAGGATGCCCTGAAAGGACAAAGGACCTTCCTCCGTCTCTATCCCACCAGCCAATTCATCATCCCCCGGAGGAGAATGGAGGCCAGTTTCATCAAGTCTGAAGAATCTGGATACAATGTTTGTGCGTCCACATCACCCTCAACCCACCCGAGAGGCAGTTGGGGTGACAGTGATAAAGGCATGGGGAAGTCCAGTGTCTGGTCTAGTTTCCTTAGAAAGAGCCCATCCCAGGCTGCTTAGGTGGTGGTTCCACCAAAATCAGCGGAGAGACCGGTTTAGGCCGAACCAGAGGTTTCGCCAGCTCCATGGGCAGGGGAACCAATCTGATCATCTCTGAAGGAGTCTGCTTCAGCCTGGGAGGTGAAAGCCAAGTAATAGCCGGGGAAGGGCCTGGGGTAGGCTTGTGCCTGGTCAAAATCAGCTGTTGCCACATGAGGTCCTCATAGCACGGGAGTTTCCGCCGGAGCCTCTCCTCATCCGAGGATGACCGATGGCATCACCTCTTTTTAGAGTGCTTATGGCTCTTCCTCAGCCTATTGGTTGAGGGAGTCCGGGACCTTGATCGAGACTGGATGGGCTCAGTCGCTCAGGAGACACCGGTGGGACCGGTGACTTCCTGGGGTCGGGGACCAAATCCTCAATGGGATTCCCAGCAGGATGGGTCTCCTCATCAGGGAGCAAGAGAGTCATCAACTGTGGTCGGTGACAGAGGGTCGACTGGTTTGAGAATTATCTCAACGTCATCGACCGACACTTCGGTTGACTGGCCAGATGGCAAGGCCGAGAAGCCAGTGGCCGAAAAGGTGATTTTGACCGAGGTCGAAATGGCCGGTTCCTGGGACCGAGATCTCTCCCGATCCCAAGAGCATCTCCGTCAAGACGAAGACGATCCCGGGTCCTTTTCCCGCTTATGGGACCAAGAGGAGTGCGTGCCCACAGGACTCTCACCCTTACTCTGGAGAGACTGACACAACTCTTGGAAAGAACCCGAGAAGGTGGAACCCAGGCTGAGTGGAATAAAGAAGCTCCGACAGGAAGATTCCACGGCGCAAGCTGCTTCCTTCTCGAAGGTTTTCATGCACTCCAATTGTTTGACGGATCCCACGGCTGCGGACACCACCCACTGAGCCTCCTTGGATTTCACTGGCAGGTTCCGTTTTTCGGCCTCCCCAGCTTAAGGTGTGCAAGATGGTCGTCGAGGGCATTGGGATGAAATGCGAGGCCAAACTCGCGCGTTGTGGTGTCATGGTCGACACCCAGACAATAAAAACATGCGGCATGCAGGTCAGTGCACAACATCTTCTGGCCGCACAAACACCATCGAAATCCAGGGGAAGACTTGTCTTCCATAGTCGAAGAAGAGAAATCGCAACCCCTAACGCGAACAAGGCGAATTTTCAGAATAACCAAAGGTTTTGAAGCCAGGGCCTACAAAATGCGAGAGCACGAAGGAGGCAACCTGAATCTTCCAGTGGAAAGGAAGATCTGGCATCATGGGGTGGAGCCAAGGGTTATACCACCCAGTTGGGTGGGAGGAGCCAGCTTGAAGACTTTCCAGCAGATTTAAAGGGGAAAGGGATATGCCAAGAAGTGTGGATGAACAACATATCCACGATCCTAGAACAAACAGTATGGGTTAGTCATAATAAACTCTTTGTCTGGGTTTCTGATGGACTGGACTATCTGCTGTCTTGACTTGGATGGAAGAAAGCAGCTGCTGCTAAGTTGGGAGGAGGGTTAGACTCTGGTGTCAGATTAGGGGGCTGGGGGCTAAGGGTGAAGGTTTGCTGCCAGGGAATGGGGGGGGAGGTCATTTGACATCAGAAAGGAATTTCCAGTAAGAAGCACAGTACACAGAGACTCGAGACTGCTGCTGTCACTACAGCCAGAAGAACCAGGTCTCCTCCAGGAACGAATCAGACCCCAGCAGTAAGGAGAGAGAGAGAGAGAGAGAGAGAGAGAGAGAGGAGCTTTATTACACTCAGAATCAGATTCTAATTCCGCATCCAAAATAGTTTTCCAAAACTTGGATTTTTGGTACTAAATACCTAAATTCTGAAAAAAAAAAAAGGCTTGGAATCCGAGTAACCCTCATGAAAAAAAAAAAAGGATCCCAAAAAAGTCATTTGACTTTTTGGAGTACATGATTTTTTCCCACCGTACTGATGTAACAAAGAGGGATGCTGCTCTAAGTTTTTATTGTTTATGGTTCTCCAAAAACTATGATGTACCCTTTGTAGTTCTTCAAGATTATCCCCATCTGCAGTATTAAAAAAAGACTAACAATTTTTGTCTATAAATGTTTGCTCTTTAATTGTTTTAAGAAACTAATCTTGTTTTCCCTCAATTAAACAAACAAAAAAAATCACATTGGGATTAGAACTGTTAGAAAATATTGGTCAGTGATGTGCTTGCTTGGTGAAAATTAAAAAAAAAACACATAGAAACATAGACTTTGATGGCAGATAAGGACCGCTAGGCCCATCTAGTCTGCCCATTTCCCTACCTACAGGACAGGCCACAGATCCTATTTAACCAACAGCCTATATCTTCCTGCCCCCCACAAGAATTGCCTTATGTCTGTCCCATGCATTCTTGAATTCTCTCACAGTTTTAGACTCCACAACTTCCTCAGGAAGGCTGTTCCATGCATCCACTACCCTCTCTGTGAAATAATACTTCCTCACATTGCCCCTGAACCGCCCTCCTTCTATCTTTAAATTGTGTCCCCTTGTTCTTGCAAGTCTCTTTTTCGAAAGATGCTACCCTCTTGGACTTTGTTGATTCCCTTGAGGTACTTGAAGGTTTCTATCATGTCGCCCCTCTCCCTTCTTTCCTCAAGGGTATACATATTAAGCTCCTTTAGTCTCTCCTCATAAAGCTTCTGTTGCAGACCCTGCACCATTTTAGTTGCCCTCCTCTGGACTGCCTCTATCCTGTCTATGTCCTTGCAGAGATGGGGTCTCCAGAACTGGACACAGTATTCCAGATAGGGTCTCACCAACTGTCTGTACAGAGGGATAACAACTTCCTGTTTTCTGCTGCTGATGCCTCTCCCTATACATCCCAGTATACCCCCGGCCCTCCCTACTGCCTTCTCACATTGCTTGCTAACCTTAAGGTCATCTGATATGATTACCCCCAGGTCCCTTTCCTGTTTTGTTGTTGTTACTACCTCCCCACCCATTGTGTATTCTTCCCCTGGGTTCTTGTTTCCCAGGTGCATTATTTGCACTTTTTGCATTGAATCCTAGCTGCCATATGTCTGACCATTCCTCCAACCTTGCCAAGTCCTTTTCATCCTTTCCACGCCTCCTTGTGTATCAACCCTGTTGCAGATCTTTGTGTCATCTGCAAAAGGCATACTTTCCTTCCAGTCCTCTGCAATGCCACTGATGAAGACATTAAAAGGACTGGACCCAATACTGACCCTGTGGTACCTTTACTAGTAACCGCCTTTCTTCAGAGTGGACTCCATTTACAATTACCTTCTGTGTCCTATTGTCCAGCCAATGTTTTACCTAGGCTACCACCCTGGGACCCACTCCCAGGCTGGTTAATTTGACTAATAATCTTTTGTGTGGGACTGTGTCAAATGCCTTGCTAAAGTCTAGGTAGGCCATGTCCACAGCCCCTCCCTGGTCTACTACTTTGGTCACCCAGTCAAAGAAATCTATTAGATTCGTCTGACATGACCTTCCCGCTGTGAACCCATGCTGCCTTGGATCCTGTGCTCCACTGACCTCTAGGTACTCAACTATTCTTTCCTTCAGAAGTGACTCCATCACTTTCCCTACCACAGAGGTCAGACTGACAGGTCTGTAGTTTCCTGCCTCTGTCTTGGTCCCACTTTTGTGAAGGGGAATCACATCCGCCATCCTCCAGTCCTCGGGTACCACACCATCCTCCCATGATTTATTAAAAAGAGTAGCCAGTGGTTTCAATAGTTCCTTCCTTAATTCTTTTAGAATTCTGGGGTGAATTCCATCAGGACCCATTGCTTTGTCCACCTTCAGTTTTAGGAGTTCTTGCAGAACCCTTTCTTCTGTGAAAGGACTGGGATCGACCCCCCTATCAAGAGTGCTTCTGTTAATTGGATTAGGCACTTCCCCCTCCTCTTTTGTGAATACTGAGCAGAAATATTCGTTCAGTATTCCTGCTTTTTCACTGTCCCCCTGCCCACCACTGTTTATTCTATTCAGCCTCACTATCCCTCCCTTTGTCTTTCTATCCTTGATGTACCTATAAAGGTTTTATCCTTCTTAACTGAGTTGGCTATCTTTTCTCAGTTTGGGCCTTGCTATTCTGACTTCCTCCCTGCTTCTTTCTGCCTTATCTGGTACAGCTCTCTGTCCTGCTCCTTCTGTGTTTCCTTATACTTCTGGATGCTATCTTTTTTTCCTGACTTTCATAGCCACCTCTCTTGAGAACCATAGTGGCTTTTTTCTCGCTTTGATTTGTTTATTTGCTTCACACAAAGGCTTGTTGCCTCTGTGATGGCAGTTTTGATAATTCCCCATTGTTGCTCCACACCTCCTTCTAGCCTGTTTGCTAGTGCTTTTCTGAGGCACTCTCCCATCTTGCCAAAGTCAGCCCTCCTAAAGTCCAGTACCCTCACTTTTGTATGGCTTGACTCTGTAGCTGAGTTTAACGTGAACCACACTGTTTGATGGTCACTTGTCCCCAGATGGCAACCCACTTCTAGATCTGAGATCCTCTCACTGCCCCCGTTTGAGAGTACGAGGTCTAACATTGCTCCCTCACAGTGGGTTCAAACTAGCTGTCTAATGCCTGCCACCTGTAGGGCGCAAGAATGGCCCTGCTCTTGGATGTCGCTGCAGCAAATGTGCTCCAGTTAACATCTGGCATATTCAGGTCTCCCATCAACAGTATCTCCCCTTTCTCTGCCATTCTAAGAATGCCTTCCATCATATCCTTGTCCATTCCTTCCCCTGACATGGGGGTCTGTACACAACCCTCTGCGGATTGTGGTGCCCTTTCCAGTCTCCAAGGTGACCCACAGTGCCTCCTCTCCTCCCTGTTTACTCTTTTGTTCAGTTGCTTTTATCCCTTCCTTTACATAGAGAGCTACTCCTCCCCCTCTTCTCCCCTGCCTGTCTCTCCTGTAGGTTATGTTAACATCCTGGTATGTTAACATCCCAGTCATGGTTCTCTGTGTAACATGTTTCTGTGACTGCTACGAGTCACATCAAAGATCTTCATTTTATTTTTATGTATTTATGTATTTGATTATCTGCAAGTGTGGGATTTTCTGTAAATAAGAGGACCACTTTGTCATTACAGTCCGATTTTTCCTGTTTCTGGTTATTAATGAGTATGTGTTTACCCCTAAAAGACTGCTGGATTGCAGTCTGCATTTTTGTTGTACTGCAAACTGTAGTATGCAAATGTCTCTGCGTGCCCTAAACGTAATGCTAAACTGTTCACCAGGGACTATAGAAACTATATATGAAACGGTGCTTGAGATATTGTGGTGAGGGACCACTAGACACCAAGGAGAAACGTACAAATGCCCAGCATGGGGAATTGGGGGATCTCACAAGGCACCAGGAAGAAAAATACAGAAAACCCAGTATGGGCAATCAGGGGAATGAGGGAACCAAAAGGCACCAGGGATAAACATACGGAAGCCCAGCATGGGCGATGAGGGGACCACGAGGCACCAGGGAGAAACATACAGAAAACCTGCATGGGTGATGGGGAGGGTGGCACTAGGCACCAGGAAGAAACACACAGATACACAGTATGGATGATCAAGGATGGGGGAACCACTAGGCACCAGGGAGAAACATACAGAAGCCCACACAGGCTGTAGGGTGTGGGGAACCACTAGATACCAGAGACAAATGTACAGAAGCCCAGCACAGGTGATGAGGGGGGAACCACTAGGCAACAGGGAGAAATACACAAAAGCCCAGCATGGGTGATGGGGGACCACTAGGCATCAGGGAGAATGTACAGAAGCTCAGACTGGACAATCAGATGGGGGGAAGGAGGGACTACTATATACCACAGGCAAACATTCAGAAGCCTGGCATGGGTGCTTGAGAGGTGGTGGGACCACTAGACACTTGGGAATCAATACTACTACACACCAGCATGGGGAATAAGGGGCTGTGTGACATGTTTATGAGCCCATAATAGGCATGCTAATGGTCCCTTGGCACCTTGCATGCCCAATACACTCATCAGCTTGCTAGGGTTGAAAATGGCCCATTGAAGCCCTGACTCTACACCATCTGGCAAGTGCTATCTCCAGTGGGCTCCCCTGTAAGCCATATGGCCCCGAAATGGCTGTGCGCTAACTGCCATGCAGCACTACAAACAATCAGCTGTGAATATGGGGCTAGTACTTATTTTTCAATAAAGCAACTCTCCCCACTCCTAGCTAAGGAAACATTCCCTGCTTCTCCAAATAAATGAGCCTGCTGACCAGGCCACTGCTGTAGTGTGGCTGCCCATCCCTATCCCCCATAGGAGTTGCCCACCATCTGGCTCAGCTACAATGTTGTCCCCCTCAGTAGAAGGGGGGCCCTCATTAACCAAGCTGTGCTCGACGACACTCCTGCCCACTCTCCTTAGGAGAAAGAGCCTTCTTAACTGAGATATGCTTGGTCATGCTCTTGCCTGTTCCCTTCAAGAGAGGGGGCATCCTTTACCGAGTCTTACTCGACTGGTGGTCCTGTCCACCTCCTCAGTGGAGGGGGTATCCTGAACCAAGCTGAAATCGGTCGACAATCCTGCCTGCCTCCCTTGGTAAAGGAGGCATCCTTTACCCAACCACGCTTGTCTGCCAATCCTGTCTGCCCTCCATGGGAGAGAGGGGCATTCTAAACTGTTCTGCACTCAGCTGGTGATACTGTCCATCCCCCTCAGTAGAGGGGGGAAACCTTTACCAAGCCAAGAAATGTTTTCACTATAGCATACTTTTCTGCTTTAAATATGCTGAGCTCTGTTTCCTCAGTGTGTGGTGAGAGATGGAGGAAAACAGCTTTGCTAACTGTTCATTTACTGCCTGGTCTAAAAAAATAGTTACTGATCCCTTTTACGCTATTTTAGGATGACGGCAGTAAAGATAAAATCAGAGCTCATGAAGCTCAGAATGCTGGATATCGGATGTATAGAAAGAGCCAGATGACGGGCTTCCCTTCTTTAATCACCATCTTCTCACCACCAAACTATCTAGATGTCTATAACAACAAGGCTGCTGTTCTGAAGCATGAAAATAATGTCATGAATACCCTACAGTTTAACTGTTTTCTGCATCCTTACTGGCTTCCGAACCTTATGGATGTCTTCACATGGTCACTGCCCTTTGTTGGTGAGAAAGTGACAGAGATGCTTGTGAATGTTCTCAATATTTGCTCTGACGATGAGCTTATGTCAGAAGGAGACGATACATTAGATGGTGGAGCAGCTGGAGTTCACAAGGAAATCATCAGAAACAAGATCAGAGCTACTGGCAAGATGGCACGTGTCTTCTCAGTACTCACAGAAGAGAGCGAGAGTGTGCCAACACTGAAGATTCCAAAAGAAGGACATCAATATGTTGGAGGGGGGTACAGCGTAGAACTACAAAGATGATCGAGGGCAAGCCATACGAAGAAAGGCTGGGGGAGTTGAATATGTACTTTCTGGAAGAGAGGGGAGATATGATTGAGACCTTTAAGTACCTGAAGGGAATAAACAAGACTAATACAGAGAGGATTTTCTAGAGGAGAAAGGGGAGGGACACGAGAGGACACCAACTGAGACTGGAGTGGGGGGTAGATTCAGGAGAGATGAGGAGACATTTTTTCATGGAAAGAGTAGTGGACAAGTGGAACTCCTTGCCGGGTGAGGTAGTGGCCTGCAAGACAGTAGACAGCTTCAAGAGGGGTTGGGATAATAGGATGGGGGGGAAGGCAGGGGCAGCAGCATTATAAGATGCTAGCTGTGCACTCGAGCAGACCCAATAGACCATGAGGCCTGTTTCTGCTGGCATGTTCGTATAATTAGAGCTGCAGTTAAATCTGTTGGAGACTAGATCAGATAAATGCTATTTGATATTTAACCTACCCTTTCTGTCCTATTTTCTCCCTAAGCAAACTATCGAGCCTTTGTGACCCCATCACTACTCTTATTTTACAGGCATGACTGGAGGTTACCCAAAGACCCACAAACTAGGCTCTCCAGGGCTCAGGTCCCCCTTCCCTGATCGCCAGCCTATAGTGTGAATAGAAGAATCCCTGGTTCTAGTGGGGCCCCCCCACCCGATTGCCAGCCCGCAGTGTAAGAAAAGAATCCCTGGTGCTAGTGGTCTTCCTCACCCCATCGCTGGCCCGTAGTGTGAATAGAAGAATCCCTGATGCTAGTGATCCCCCCCCTCCAAAATGCCGGTCTGTAGTGTAAGTAAAGAATCCTTGGTGTTAGTGATCCCCCCTCCAATTGGCACCCCATAGTGCGAATAGAAGAATCCCTGGGGCTAGTGGTCCTCCCTGCCCGATCACTGGCTCGTACTGTGAATAGAAGAATCCCTGATGCTAGTGCACCCCCAATCGCCAGCTCCTACTTACAAAAAAAAAAATAAACCCACCCTGTCATCCAGTGGTCCCCCCAGGCATTGATCCATGGTACTGCCACTGGAAATACCATAATTCCTGGTGTTTAGCAGCCCGACCACCCATCCCCATCAACTTACCAGTACCCTCGGTGCCACAGGTGCGCATACAGCAACAGGCACAGCCATCCTCATTACATCTCCTCGGCCGGCCACCATATGTTTAGGCAGGGAGCGCGCCTTTTATTTATAGGACAGGGTGCATAACCCTGTCCTTAAATAAGAGGTGCGCTCCCTGCCTGAACATATGTCGGCCAGCCAAGGAGATGAAAGGAGGGCTAGGCTGGTCACCGTATGCACACCCAGTGGCACCGAGGGTACTGATAAGGTGACTGGGGGTGGTGATCGGTGCTGTGGGGGGGGGGCACTAGATGCCAGGGATTATGGTATTTCCAGCAGCGGTACCATGTATCAGTGCCCGGGGACTAGGAGGTTTGTTTATAAGTAGGGGCTGGTGATCGGGGACGACCACTACCACCAGTGTTTCTTCTATTCACATTATGGGTTGGCAATCGGGGGCACTAGCACCAAAGATTCTATGGGCCTGTGATCGGGGGCACTAGCACCAGGAATTCTTCTATTCACACACGAGCCAGCGATCAGAGGTGGGGGGACACTAGCACCAGGGATTCTTTTACTGACACTATGGGCTGGAGATCAGTGTGTGTGTGTGTGTGTGTGTGTGTGTGTTGGGGGTGCCACGGACCACAGAGGACGGATGTGCTCCCCTGAGGACAACTGACTAGGTGGGTGTATTACCTCTGGCAGCCACTAGGGTTGCCTGGAGTAAGCTGGGGTTTTGTTTTGCGGTATTTGCACTGTGCAAAAGGACCACGGTAGACTCTTTTGCGCAGTGCAAAGCTGGTGATTATGAGGTAGTGTGGCTATTCATAGCAATGCCCCTCCCCATGCCCTCCCACATACATTATGTTTTACGCAGGCGCTAAACCTTTTGCCTTCCCAACAACCCTTCTTGAATGGGGGGATCCAGGGCAAATCCCAGTTTGTTCGGGCAAAGACCCGCTGGCGCCCTTGCAAACCTTTAAATATTGGGCTCCTGGTGTCTTACAGGCCTGCAATATGGCAAACTAGAAGTTACATATCCCTAGGTCCGGATGTCCAGGCTGCGCCTTCACCTGGGCCTGCACATGGAGAGGTGACAGAAATGAAAGTGACTATGATGGTGGCCAGGCTGGGCTGACCATAATTTAGGGGAGCACAGTGGGGAGAATCCTTCGGTTTTTCTCATTTTTACCTTTATTTTACATTTTACTCTTTAGTCTACATTTTTGGGTTGCTGTTTTCTATTACGCTTTTTGTTATTAGTACCATTTTTATTGTTTTAGCTAGTGTACAGGCGTAGGAGGGGAGCGCTAGTCAGAGGACTACAGTGAGCTAGTGACAGGAGTTGGCTTTTTTGGTTTTAGTTCATGGCTGTTTTTCATTTTAATTTTACGTCTATTGGCAACTCTTGGTGTGCTTTTAGTCCCATTCAGTTTTGTATTTTCTGCCACTTTCTTTGCTACACTAACTGTTTTTTGGAACTGGTGGCTGGACTTCCTTTTAATTGCTGGATGGCTGTCCAGGCAGTGCTGGGAGACTGAGATTCTGTTGAGAGGGAGTTTCCTTTCGGAGCCTGCCAGTGTTTGGACTACCTTGACAGGTTTGTGTGTTTCCTTCCAGAGTGGAAGTACTGCCGGAGCTCTCTTCGGCCAGTTCCAGCTTGACCGAAATCTCTTCTTCTACTAGGACAGCTTCAGCTGTTGGTCGCGAACACGGTGCTGTGAACTAGGAGTTTGAATTGCCTGAAAGCCACTAGAGTCACTGCAATATCAGTTAAAGACAGACTGTAGTTGTTCCATCTGTTTCTACAGTTGATTTCTCTATGGACTTGAACTGTTTGCCTGCACACTTTGTTTCGTGACCAGAGGCCTTTTGGGTCCACCAATCTCCTCAGTGGTGAGTCTGGTTTCTGCAAATGGTGAGAGAGTCTCCAGGGACCAAGGTTAACTGTTAGGACTACATTCCTTTATATTCTAACTTTTGACATTTTTTTGTTATCTCAGGGGAGTTAGAGTACCCTTGGTGACAAGACTCACAAGTTGCTGTTGTTCCACCGCTTGCTTGTTTGGATTGTAGGGGTAACAGCCCTACTGTTGCATACATCAATTCCATTTTCTTTAACTGTTTACAATGTTACAAACTGGGATGGTTTTTATTTTCTACTGTTAGTTTGTACAATGCATCGTTCCTTTTGTGAAAGAAGAGGAATAGCGAGTGACACTAATTATTTCAGTAAGACTGGGACTATCTTTTGACTGTGCACCTTGTTTTGCTTGTAGGATTCTCCTCATGGTTACTTTAGCTATCTATTTTAGCTATTTATTCATTCTTGTTTATGGATTTGTGTGGTGGGGCTTTTGGCAGTTGTTTTTATGTCTGTGTGCATTTTGTGGTTATATGTGTTGTTTGGCATGCTTGGTGTGTGAGTGCGGTATATGTTAAGGGGGACTTCGTTATTGGTTGACTCTATGTTTTATTTATTTACTCTGCTTTTAGTATGTTGTTTTTTGGTTTTATTGGTAGATAGGTCCTGGGAAGGATGTGTTGAGGCTTTTCCCATAGGCACGCCTACTCCGTGGACCACCTGCGGTCGCTCTGACTTTTCGCTGGGGTCCCACTTGTTCTCTCGGCAGAGGTCCTTAGCCGCTGTCGGGAATTGGGAATCCTACGTACAAGGAACATTCGCCACAGAGGCGATCCTGGTATGGATGTCGGGAAGGTTGGATTGGGGTGATTCAGACCAGGAGACACCCAGGGAGGAACTGGAATTAGGACAGACGATCATCATACCGGATTCCCCTCCCCAGGGCCCTGCCAAATTTTAACGAGCAGCAAGTAGTCTGTCCGGCCTGTGCTACTTGTCCCCTTCAGGACGTTTTTTGTAATGCAAGGCTGCTGAGGAATAACACTGCGGTTATGGAGAATTTCATTGGGCAGGACAGGGGTAAATGGAAAAATAGACAAGGGCAAAAAGAGCAGGCGTGGGGGAAAAAAGGATAAAGCCAACATTAAATGGAGGGCAATGAGTACCAATGCCCGCAGTCTGGGAAACAAGCTTCCTGAGCTAGTAGCCTTGATGGAAGATGAACACTTGGATATTGTGGCAGTCACAGAAACATGGTACATTGGGAACCATGACTGGGATATCAACATACCGGGGTACACAGTCTACAGAAGGGACAGGGAGGGGAAAAGAGGAGGTGGAGTAGCTTTATACATAAGGGAAGGGATCAAAGCTACAGAACTAAAAAGTAAAGGGGGAGGACAAGAGGCACTCTGGGTCACCTTGGAGACAGGGAATGGCATCACAATCCGCACAGGGGTTGTATACAGACCCCCATCTCAAGGAGAGGAAATGGACAAGAAAATGATAGAGGACATTCTCAAAATGGCTGAAAAAGGGGAGATACTGTTAATGGGGGACCTGGCTATGCCAGATGTTAACTGGATGACATGTACTGCAGCCACATCCAAGAGCAGGGTCATTCTCGATGCCCTGCAGGGGGCAGGCCTTAGACAGCTAGTGTTGGAACCCACTCGGGAGGAAGCAATACTAGACCTGGTACTCTCAAATGGAGAGAGGATCACAAATTTAGAAGTCAGTAGACATCCGGGAACAAGCGACCACTGCACAGTGTGCTTCACAATAAGTACAACCATGGAGACAAGCCATACAAAAACAAGCATACTGGACTTTAGAAGGGCTGACTTTGGCAAAATGGGTGAATACCTGAGGAATACACTAGCAAATGGCCAAAAAGGAGGGGTGGAAGAACAATGGAGAAAAATCAAAACTGCCATCATAGAGGCAACAAGCCTTTGTGTGAAACAGATAAAACAAAGCGGAGTAAAAAACCACTATGGTTCTCTAAAGAGGTGGCAGGGAAGGTTAAGGAGAAAAAGGCTGCATTTAAAAAGTATAAGGTTTCACAGAAGGAGCGTGACAGGGAACTGTATCAATTAAAGCAGAAAGAAGTGGGGAAGGCAGTCAGAATAGCAAAAGCCCAAACTGAAGAAAAAATAGCCAAGTCAGTTAAGAAGGGAGATAAAACCTTTTATAGGTACATTAGGGAGCATAGAAAGGTTAAGGGAGGAATAGTGAAGATTAATAAGGGAGAGGGGAGGTGGGCAGAGGGAGACAGTGAAAAGGCAGAGATACTGAATGAATACTTTTGCTCAGTATTCATAAAAGAAGATGAGGAGGAGTTACCTAAACCAGACAATAGAAGCACTCTGGGTAGGGGGGTTGACACCAGTCCATTTACAGAAGAGTCAGTCCTAAAAGAACTCCTAAAACTCAAGGTGGATAAAGCAATGGGACCTGATGGGATTCACCCCAGAATCCTAAAAGAACTAAGGGAGGACCTAATGACACCACTGACCACACTTTTTAACAAATCATGGGAGGATGGGGTGGTACCTGAGGACTGGAGGAGGGCAGATGTGATTCCCCTTCACAAAAGTGGGAGCAAGGCAGAAGCAGGAAACTACAGACCTGTAAGTTTGACCTCAGTGGTAGGGAAAATGATGGAATCACTTCTGAAAGAAAGAATTGTTGAGTACCTAGAGGCCAGCGGGGCACAAGACCCAAAGCAGCATGGATTTACAGCAGGAAGGTCATGTCAGACGAATCTAATAGATTTCTTTGACTGGGTGACCAAAGTAATAGACCAGGGAGGGGCTGCGGATGTGGCCTACCTAGACTTTAACAAGGCATTTGACACAGTCCCGCACAAAAGATTAATAATCAAGTTAACCAGCTTGGGAGTGGGTCCCAGGGTGGTAGCCTGGGTTGCAAACTGGCTGCACAACAGGACACAGAAGGTAATAGTGAGTGGAACACATTCTGAAGAAAGGGGGGTCACTAGTGGAGTACCTCAGGGCTCAGTACTGGGTCCAGTCCTCTTTAACATCTTTATAGGTGACATTGCAGAGGGTCTGGAGGGAAACGTATGCCTCTTTGCAGATGATACAAAGATCTGTAACAGAGTTGATACACAAGGGGGGGTAGAAAGGATGAGAAGGGACTTGGCAAGGTTGGAGGAATGGTCAGACATATGGCAACTTAGATTCAATGCAGAGAAGTGCAAAGTAATGCACCTGGGAAACAAAAACCCAGGAGAAGAGTACACAATAGCAGGGGAGGTACTAACAACAACAATGGAACGGGACTTGGGGGTAGTCATATCAGATGATCTAAAGGTGGGTAAGCAATGTGAGAAGTCAGTAAGGAGAGCCAGGGGGATACTGGGATGCATAGGAAGGGGCATCACAAGCAGAAAAAGGGAAGTGGTTATCCCTCTGTACAGACAGTTGGTGAGACCCCATCTGGAGCACTGTGTGCAGTTTTGGAGACCTCATCTACGCAAGGACATAGACAGGATGGAAGCAGTCCAGAGGGCCCTCCCCCCTGACGAAGAGTCTGCAAGGACCCGAAGTGCTGGAGTAATTTTTGTTTAGCTGTACTCAGTCTGTGCACCTAATTAAATCACTTGGCAGCATTTCTTGTTTATTGTTTACTGGAGTGTCTTTCTTTGTGCACCGTTCGCTTGTTTTTGATGTAATTTTCTCCAGTGCAGCAGTTTGACACTACTGTCTTGCCTGAGCGCCACAGACTCTTTTTTTTTCTGTTTTAGATCCACTCTGGGACTCACTACACTCCCAGTGAGAATATTTGATTCCTCTGAATATGTGATGGCCAGATGGGTTGCAAGTGTCAATGGCATGATCATTCTCATCTACAAGCCTCCGGGATGGGGGTGGGAATGTGTTCCTACAGGAGCTGGTGGATTTTATCACCGAACAGGTGTTCGAGTCTCCTAGGCTAATGGTACAGGGGGGACTTCAATGCCTGCATTGACAATGAATCCTCTGTTTGGACAGGAGCTCACCCAGTTGATGACATCTCTGGGACTGATACAGGTGGTTACCTCTGCGACGCATGAACATGGTCACACACTGGATACTATCTTCTCATTCGGACTTGACATATCTGTGGTCATGGTTCATGCGGTCATTTGGTCGTATCATCATGTGGTGGAGTTCCAGTGTGGGGTCCCCTGTTTTATTTCCCCCCTCTGTGGAGACTACCTGGTGTCATACTAAACACAAGCTGGAGCCTTGCAAACTCCAGGAAGAACTGGACAACTCAAGCTTGCTGCAGGCTTGTGTGCAAGGCCCTGAGGCAGCTGTTAATCACTATAATATGGTGTAGACGACTGCCCTGGATGTAACTGCACCTGTCCATGTTCGCCCCTTGACCTCCCACCATGGCTCACCCTGGTACTGTGCTGAGCTGTGCCAGCTGAAGACTAAGGACATAGGTTGGAGCATTCCTAGAGAAGATCTGGGTTGATGGAAGACAGGCTGGCATTGACACTGCACTACATGGAGTATCAACAGGTAATCGACCAGAAAAAGACAGAATTTCTGTCTAGGTCGATTGCTGCAGTGAAGAATCATCCAGATGCACTGTAGACAGATGGTTAAATCCACCCTGTCTGCAGTTCGTGGGAGCCTCTTCCACAGATAGCTGTGAAGAGTTCAGCCAGTTCTTTGTTGACAATGTGTCTGCCATCAGATCCAGCATTTCTTCTTCTGTCTGACTGGGGCTAGGGGTAGTCAGTCTTGTGGTGGCATTGATTTGTTTGCCTGGAGTGAGTTCCATCTAGTTATGGAGGCTGAGGTCCTCCGAGTGTTCAACAGTCTGTGTCCTACCAACTGTGAATTGGACCCGGTCCCAACGTGGCTAATTATAGATTGCACTGAGTTCCTAGACCCAGTTTTTGTTGAGATCATGAACGGGTCCTTGAGGGAGGGCCTCTTTCCTTCAGCACTGAAACAGGCAGTGGTGAGGCCACTTCTTAAGAAATCATCCTTGCACCCTGATGTTCTCATGTATTACAGGCCAATCTCTAACCTTCCCTTTTTTGGGAAGGTTACTGAAAAGGTGGTGGTGGAACAGCTGTTAGAACACTTGTAGTATCTGTCCATCTTTGAACCTCTCCAATCTGGTTTTTGGCCTCGCCACAGCACTGGAACAGCCTTGGTCAAGGTGACGCATGATCTCCTCATGGGGAGGGACTGTGGGCAACAAACTATTTTGGTGCTGAGGTACCTTTCCTTAGCTTTTGACATGGTGGATCATCGGGTGCTGCTTGATTGCCAGACGGACTACGTTGGGGCTACCAGCATTATTTTGCACATTGTGCTCATATTCAATGGGGAGAATAGAGCAAGTGATTCTGGAGAAGTTTACCTCAGGATCATCTGTGTTGTGCTGTGGGGTCCTTCAGGGTTCGATCCTTGCCCCTTGTTATTCTCCAGGTACATGTTGCCGCTAGGGGAGATCATAAGGTGTTACAACATGGGGTTTCACTACTACACAGATGATACCCAGTTGTATCTGTCCTATGCCCCTAAGGATACTTCTGTGTCTTTGGTCCTGAGCCCTTGTTTGGCTCAGGTGAATGTCTGGATGGCTGCCAACTGGTTATCTCTCAACCCGGGCAAGACAGAGGTCATGGTTACTGAACCTAATCGTTGGGGCCCTACTTGCTGGTAGGAGAATCGACCTCCCTGCTTTGGGTGGCCAGCCCCTTTCGGCAGTTAGTGCAGTTAGAGATCTGGGAGTCATACTGGACGACAGACTGACCTTTGAACAACAGGTGTCGTCTGTCATCTGGTCGGTCTTTTTTCATCTTCAGAACATCACTAGGATCCTGCCATTCTTAGCTCAAGGTGCCCTGCTGACAATTATCCATGCTGTTGTCACCACTAGGCTGGATTACTGCAACGCTCTATACCAAGGGCTTTCTGGAGGTTTGATGCGTCCACTGCAGCTGGTGTAGAATGCTGCGGCTCGGATGTTGGTGGGTTCCTCCATGAGGGATCATATTACTCTGCTTCTGCATGCTCTGCTCTGGCTACTGTTGCATTCATGCATCACCTTCAAGATCGGGTTGTTAACATACAAGGACCTACATGGAATGGGACCAGATTACTTAGAAGTGCTCTTATCAATCAGTCTGCCCACTCCACTGAAGCTGGACTGCTGGTGGTCCCCACATCAGGCTCAGGTCATCAGGTGATTGAGCTTTTGGGGTGGCGGCCCCATCGTCTGGAACTTTACCCCCTACCACATGCATGCTGCCAGCATGGTGGAGGTCTTTAAAGCCTCTTTTAAGACCTTTTTATTTGAACAAGCTTTTGATGGGACCCAATTTATTTTATACTTACTTTTAACTTATTGAATTCTTTGTTATTTTACATTGTAAAGCACTCTGATTGAGTGCTATATAAATAAAATTTGTCTTGCCTATTACGCTGCAAGCAAACATTTGACATTGACAAATGCTTGTTAGAAAATTGACAAGTTAAATACTGTATTCTGACTGGCTGTTGCCATTCCATTGGCATATGTTTATGTGCCAATATTCCCCTGTAAAGAAAAAGGTCCAATATGTGATTTGGAACATGGGCAAATTACATAAAGAATTCATAAGCCACTTCACTCATTCCTGATTTCCATCACCAACGTGGCTGTCACCTTTACTCTAACAAAAACATTCAACTAGGCTCTGAAAAATAAAACACTTTCAATTAATTAAAAAAATAAACAACTGAATGCTCCTTCTACTCATGATCCCGTTCTTATACACTTAAACAAATGTAAAAAAAAAAATCAAAAATTGTTCAGATTTTTGTTCGGCTTTGACAACCTACTGGGAGGCTATTGAACGTATTTTGGAAGCCATGTTTAGTAGTCCACTTCTCCTTGCTCCCATGTTGGTTTTACTTTATGTACCACCTGTAAATTAAGCAATAAGGTATGACGGGGGTAGTGTTATGGTGGGATAGGGTGAAACTTCCATACATCCGAGAAAGGCATTTATCCAACTATACGCCCGCCCGGAGCATCTTATTACGATTATGAAATGGGTCCCTACTAGTAACTTTTTTTTTAGTTTTGCTACCCATATTATATGAAACATTTTTTTCTATTTCAAAGAATGTTTTGCGAGACAAAATAGTCCCGACTTGCAGCAAGGTGGCGCTAATGCTGCATAGAATCATAGAAATCTGATGGCAGAAAAGGACCCCTCTGGCCCATTGAGTCTGCCCCCCCAACCCCACGCTACTCGTCATCTATGTCACTGGTCCTCCCCTTCCCTCCACTTGCCAACTCCATATGTTTGTCCCATGCCCTCTTGAATTGCCTGTACCATTTCAGCCACCACCACTTCCTCTGGTAGTTTATTCCACGCATCCACCATCCTCTCCGTGAAGTAACACCCTCTCACGTTGCCTCTAAATCTTCCATTAGACCATACCCTCTAGTTTTTGCCCCCCCCTTCCTTTTAAATAAACTCCCCTTCCTCACCTTATTGATCCCCTTCATGTGCTTAAATGTTTCTATCATGTCCCTCCTCTCCCTTCTAGTCTCCAATGGGTACAGATCCAATTCCTTCCACCTCTGTTCATATGGATTCCCCTGCATATCGTGCACCATCTTGGTTGCCCTTCTCTGAACCCTCTCTATCCCATCTATGTCCTTGCATAGGTGTGGTCTCCAGAACTGGACCCCTTACTCCAGGTGCGGCCTCACCATGGTTTTAGAGAGAGGCATCAGTACCTCCATCCTTCTGCTAGTTATGCCCCTCCAATGCACGCTAACATTCCATTTGTTTTTCCCACCGCTTTGCTGCATTGGTTACCTACCTTAAAGTTGCATATAAGCAGCTGTTTAGCAAGTGGCTTCACACGGTAGCCCTAGAGGGATGTCTTGGACTGGATCTCTAATTCAGAGTTAGGCATTAGGGTAGACAAGGCCAGGGACCACCCAGGCTGCTGGTTGGATTGGAAGGAACAGCGGGTACCTGACAGACACAGAGCCACTTAGTCTACAGCCTGCCTGTCTGTTTTTTTTTGTGTGTGTGTTTAATTTTTTTTTTTTTTGCTTTTGCAATCCGCCTTGTGTGTGGTGTATGAGACGGAGCTGATGGAGGTGAACAGAAGTAGTGCTCCCAGTCAACAGATTAAAAAAAACAAAAAAAAAAACAGTACCAGAGAGCTGCTGTTTAGATCATGACTAGAGGATGTGTGTGAGAGGGGAGATCGGGAGTTGCTGTTTGAGCCTGAGGAAGATCTGTGGGGACAAGCAGTTGGCAGGTGAGCATATGGGTGTCTGTCAGGTGCACAGTACATTTGACCAGGAGCTACTTTAACCTGGGCCGTTGTGCTGGGATAACGGCCCGGGTGAAAGACGCTCATGACCAATCAGAAGCTGAGATTCTTAGCACCCATTTCATGATATGGGTTATCAGAGGGCAGCAATTGAAACTTCTTTTTATCTTGATCACAGGAGCAGAAAAAGCCATTGCTAAACAATGGCTTAAACCTCAGCCACCCACAATAGCACAGAGGGTTTCAATAACTGATTCCCTTTACTACCTTGAAAAGCGCACCTGTTACTAGCTAACTCCCTTCTCAGTGTTTGATGAAATTTGGAGATGATGGGTCTTGTACAAGCTGGAAACAGACACGGACTTTGTACCATAATCATTTTATTTCTCCACTTTACAAACAAGCGATTCATAACTTGATCTACTTCCTGTATTATCACAGGGCACTCTCTGTAAGGGTCCTTTCTTGCAAAAACAGGTTACTCACCTGTAACAGTAGTTCTAGGAGTGGTATATGTTCTTCATCCACACTGTTTGGTATGTCCTTTCCCTTTAAGGATCTTGCCGGAAGGTCTTTAAGCTGGCTCCTCCTACTCCTACCCATCCAGGTGGTATAACCCTCAGCTCCACCCCATGATGCCAGATCTTGCCCATTGGAAGCTTAGGATGTGCGCTGAAGCCAGGGAGGTTGGGTGGGTTCATGTGGATGAACAACACATACCACTCCTAGAACTACTGTACAGGTGAGTAACCTGTTTTTCTAGGATCGTGGATATGTTGTTCTATCCACACTGTTTGGCAGACTCCAAGCAGTTCTCTGGGAGGGAGGAAAGGTGCACACACCTTCTATACTTACTTGGGGAACAGAGATTGGAGAACTGAGGCCCCAAAACCAGCATCCCAGTGTGACTCTAGGTCGATGTGGTAGTGGGTATTGAAGGTGTTTGCTGTCTTCCAGGTAGCAGCCCTGCAGATTTCCTGGATAGGGATGTACCTGGAAGCAGCCACCGACACAGCAGTATGGTGGGTGGAGTGAGCTCTTATCCCTATGGGAGGCTTCTTGCCCGCCAACCAGTAGCAGAGATCAATGCAGGATGTAATCCATCTGCCAATCATCTGCTTTGCTGCAGGTCTGCCAGGTGCAGCTTCAGCGTAGGTGACAAACAGCTGGCGAACCTCTCCCCGAACTTCCGCCATCTGCTCTTTATGATGAGAGCACTCATCTCAGGTCCAGAGTATGGAGCTGTACTCAGCCTCCAAGGTGTAGTTCGGATAGAACACAGGCAGAGTTAATGCCTTGTTAAGGTGGTACTCCGGCACAACCTTTGGGAGGAACTTTGGGTGGGGGCGAAGGACTACCTTGTCCCTGTGGAAGACCAGGTAAGGAGACTCCACCGAGAGCACCTGGAGCTCCCCAGTTCTTCTGGCTAATGTGATAGCCATCAGGAAGGTGGTCTTCCATGACAGATGTGACATCTCACACCTGTGCATCAGTTCGAATGGCTTGCCCATGAGCTTTGCCAGTACCAGCAGTAGATCCCACAGAGGTGGAGGTTCACGCACCGAAGAGGATATGTGGTCGAGGCCTTTAAAGAAATGCCAGACCACCTTCTCCGGTGCCACCATCTGCTGACCGGCCCGCGCCCAGTAAGCAGAGATGGCTGTCAGGTGCACCTTAAGGGTCATGGACCAAAGACCGCCCTTGGACAAGGACCAAAGGTAGTCGAGGATACTAGCCACTGAACAGGACAAAAGGGTCCATGCCCTTATCCTGACATCAAATGGAAAACCTTTTCCATCTGAAGACACAGCACCTCCTGGTTGACTCCTTCCTGGATGCTTCCACTACTGTGAGTACATCCTCAGAGAGACCCATAGCCTGGAACTCTAGCAGCTCAGGAACCAGGCTGTCAGGTACAAGGACTGAAGGTCCAGATGGAATACCTTCCCCTGATTGACTGATAACAGGTCTGGGCATACTGGAAGATGCCTCGGGGGCCTGGAGCTGAGGAGATCTGGAAACCAGAACTGGCAGGGCCAGTCTGGGGCTACCAGGATCACCTGTGCCTTGTCCCTCCTGACCTTGAGGATCACCTTGTTAACCAAGGGAAGTGGACGGAAGGCATGGAAGAGGCCTGGGGTCCACGGCCTCAAGAAGGCATCCCGCTGCAGCAGGCCCTGCTGAGGGGGGCATGAAACAGCCTCAGCTTCATGTTCTCTCTGGAGGAGAACAGATCTACCTGAGGTTTGCCCCAGTGGGAGAACAGGCTGTGTACTACCTCTGGATGGAGAGACCACTCATGAGACGTCTCACCCTCACGGCTGAGAGCATCCGCCAGTTGGTTTGAGGCTCCTGCCATATGAATGGCTAGGAGATCTGCCTCCAGTCGGCTCACGAGGGCCCTGATGCGAAGTGCTTCCCTGCACAGCAGCTGGGAGTGCATGCCACCCCTGTTTGTTGAGACAGTACATGGTTGTGGTATTGTCCATCTGGACTTGCTCCACTTGAAGGAGCACAGTGAATGCTGACAGTGCCAGTCTGACTGCTCTGAGCTCCAGCAGGTTGATATGATATTGTGATTCCTCGGTGGTCCAGAACCCATGGGCTCTGCAATTCCCCATATGGGCACCCCAGCCTGTGAGAGAGGCATCGGTCATGAGCATGACTGTCGGCTCAGGACAGACGAATGGGATCCCTTCCTGCAGGTGTTCTAGTACGGTCCACCATTGGAGAGTGTCCCATATCTTCTGGGTCACAGTGACCAGCTGGTCGAAGTGACCATGACGCTGAGTACAATGGCTGGCCAGCTCCCACTGGAGGGGGCATATATGCCACTGGGTCCATCGGACTACAGTGGTGCAGGCCGCCATGTGCCCCAGAAGGCGCAGAAAGTCCCGGGCAGGGTGCAAGTGCCCAACCAGAAATGACTGGGCAAAGGAGGAGAGAACCTCCGCCCTGTTTATCGGGAGTCAGGCTCTGGCTTGGCAACAGTCGAGCTCTGCCCCGATGAAGCATATCATCTGTGAAGGTACGAGTTCCAAGTTGGTCTCACTGACTAGGAGACCAAGGGCAGTGCAGGTCTGGAGGGCCAGATCCCTGGACCTCTCCACCTCTTGTTTGGAGGAACCTGCTAAGAGCCAGTCGTTGAGATATGGGTAAACTCTGACCCCTCAACACGGAAGATGGGCTGCCACCACTGCAATGCATTTGGTGAAGACCTGTGGGGCTGATGACAGGCTGAACGGCATGGCTTGGAACACGAATAGGGCTCCTTCTGCTCAGAAGAAAAGGAACCTTTGGATTGGCTCATGAAAGAATGTGTCTTGAAGATCCAGAGAGCAAAACCAATGTCCTGCTCGAGAGAGATGGTATGATCTGGGACAGAGTTACTATCCTGAATGTGCGTGACCTGAGGAATTGGTTCAGGTCGTGCAGATCTAGAATGGGGTACCAGCTCCCCATCCACTTTGGGACCAGGAAGTACCTGGAAATGAACCCTGGATTGACAGGGGGTCCGTGACTCTGGCCACCACCTCCTTATGGAGGAGTTGGGTAATGTCATATCGAGGAGCCGACTGAGTGTGTATGGACACCATTTCCTCCCATGGGGCACGGGCTCGGCTTGGAGGGTACTACTCAAATTCCAAAGGTAGACCCTGGCCAATCACTTCTAGAACCCACCTGTCTGTGGTAACAGTGGACCAGGTAGAAAGAAAGTGGTGGAGCCGGACCCCCACAGGAGGACCCAGAGCTTGCGTGACAGGTATGGGGGTGGCCACCCCTATCCCGCCACTAGACAGGCTTGGAGGAAGAGGATCCGGACTGGGGACAGCCTGAGCCCCATCCTCCAGGTTTATGGGCCACCGGGAGCCCAGAATTGGGCCGAAGGTGCCAAGGTCGTGCCTGCTGTTGCTGCCCCGATTGGAAATGGGGCTGCTTGGCCGCAGGGGCAAAATACTGAAATGGCTTTTTCTTCTGCTTTTTGGAACCCTGGGATTCCTTCTGTGCAGAAGTCATGGAATCCAAGGTGGCACTGGACTTCTTGATGAGTTGGATGTGACCGTCCACACCTGGACCGAAAAGGTCGGTACCCAGGACAGGGACATCTGTTAGCTTGTGTTGGGTGTCTGCCGTGAAGATGGAGACCCTTAACCAAGCCCTGTGGCGCATGGCAACCATGGCCCCCACCGAGAGGGTGCAAGAGTCCCAGAGATCCAGAGCCGTCTGGAGTTGCTGCTTCACAACAGCCCGACTCTGGTCACGGAACTGCTTGACCGTGGTCTGGAGGTTTGAGAGGGATGTGAGGTAGAATCTCATCAAGAGAGTCCAGGAGGGCACGAATGAAGTGCGCCATGATGACGGCCGAGTTTGCCAGATGAAGGCCCAGTGAAGAGGCAGCATAGACTTTCTGGGCAGAATGGTTCAGTTTTTTGGACTCTTTGTCCGGGGGTCTATCGGTGTCTCCCGAATTACCCGAGCACCTGAACACAGATTCGGTCACCAAACCCTCTGCAGAGGGGTGCTCTGTGAATCCCGAAAGGGACCCGATGGGCACCGCATATCTGCAAGCCATATGGGCAGATGGAGCAGGACAGGAAGCAGGGTACTGCCATAGCTCCAAGACTGGACCGACAATGGCCTCGGCCACTGGGAAGGCCTCAGTCGGTGAATCCACCATTTGAGAATATCAGTGAGGAGATATTCGGCCCATTTCTGGATGGGTTCAAGAGGCATCCCTGTGGATTCAGAGATGGAACGGTGGATGCACATAAAGGAAGAGGGACCTTCCTCCGTTGAGAGACTACCGACCAATTCCTCATCCAGGGGATGGGAATGAAGGTCCGAGTCCTCAGACTCCGAGAAGTCCGGATCAATCAGCTGGCCACTGGAGTCTCCCTCCACCCACCTAGGATGGTTGGGAGTGAGGGTGACAGAAAGCCTATGCGGGAGGCCCGGAGTAGCCTGAGACTCTTTGGCAGGAGTCCCCAAAGGGGGCTGTTTGGGTGGCAGCTCCACCAGGATCAGTGAAGAGGTTGATTTTGGCCAAACCAGAATGGTCTTGACTGGCTCCGAAGGAGGAGGAACGGTGCAGGCTGGCTCTAGAGGAGTCGGCTTCCGCCTGGGGCGACAGCCAAGTAATGGCCAGAGTACAAACTGGAACCGACTTCTGGCTGGACATAATCAGTTGCTGCTACATTAAGTCTTTGTAGCGTCGACGGAGTTTCCGGTGAAGCCTCTCCTCATCCGAGGAGGACAAAGAAGAATGGCGGTATTGCCACTTCTTTGAGCGCTTGTGCACCTTCTTCGGCCTATCATTCGAAGGGGTCTGAGACCTCGACCTAGATTGTCGGGGAGACCAACGGGGTCGATCAGAAGGTGCTGGGGAGGACCGCAGCTCCTCCGGGTCAGGGACCGGGTCTCCGATGGGATTCCCAGCAGGATGGGTCTCCTCTTCGGTGACAGTCGGGACCAGAGTCTTGAATAAGGAGTTGTCAGCCTCATCGGGCAACAACAGGTTGACTGGGTTGAGAATGATCTCAACCGGATCATCATCCCGCATCTGAGCCAGTTGGCCTGGTGGGGGAACCGTGAAGCCAGCGGCCGAGGCTGCAAACTTGACCAAAGTCGAGACAGGTGATTCCTGGGACCAAGATCTCTCACGATCCCAGAAACATTGTCGGCGAGACAAAGTTTCTCTCGGTTTCTTGTCCTTTTCCTGGGACTGAGAAACATGTGTGCCCAAGTGTCCCTCACCTTTGGTGAGAAGGGACTTGACACAATTCTCGAAAGGAACCAGAGAAGGTGGAGCCCAAGTTGAGCGGTATGAAGAAGGACACCGAGGACAGAGCCGTGGCCCCGAGCCGCCTCTTCCTCCAAAGTCTTCATTTGTTTGAGCTGCTCAGTGGACCCCGCAGCCATGGAGACCGCTTATCGGGTGTCCTTGGATTTGACCGGCAGATTCTGTTTCTCCGGTCTGCCCAGTTGAAGCCATGCGATACGATCGTCTAAGACATTCGGGTGAAATGTGCGGCACATCTCACAGGCCCGAGTGTCATGGCCATCACCCAAGCAGTAGGCGCACGTGGCATGCGGGTAGGTGCGAGACATCTTTTGCCTGCACGGGCAGCGGCAGAAACTGGGTGAGGATTGATCCTCCATAGCAGTCGATATTGCGAAGCAATTTGCTGCAACTGTAACGAGGTTAAGTAAAATCCATGGATTTGAAAGCCAGGGCCTACAAAACACGAGAGAGGTAAGGAGGGAACCTGTATCTTCCAGCAGAAAGGAAGATCTGGCATCATGTGGCCAAGCTGAGGGTTATACCACCTGGGTAGGTGGGAGGAGCCAACTTAAAGACCTTCCGGCAAGATTCTTATAGGGAAAGGACCGGGGCGTAGCTACAAGGGTGCATTGGGTGCAGTCGCACCCAGGCCCATGAGGTTTGAGGGGTCCAAATCATAATTTTGATGTCTATTCAAAACCAGGGGGCCCTTTAACATACCCTTGCACCCAGGCCCTCTGGGAATTTGCTATGCTACTGGAAAGGCCATGCCAAACAGTGTGGATAGAACAACATAGTCATGATCCTAGAAACCGTATTTTTCAGTGGTGGTCATAATGCACCCATAACATGCTAGCCCTGTTCCATTCCGTAAAATGTTCATATTTTAAAGGCAGCCTATACTCCAGGTTTCTTGTATGTGTTTATTACCCTGTTGTACTGTTGTCTGTTCATCCCGTGACTTTGAAATAAAAAAAAAATTATTACAGAAAAAAACTGTTCAAATTTTTTTTTTTTTTATTTCTGGTGTTTCTCTGATGACCATGAAAAATCCCCCTCATATCCTAACCGGCTTGACAGGGCAATCTCTGCAGCTAACCCTGCCCCAGATTAAAACTGAGCATCTGGCTCTACATGAAGCTTGTGCTTGTCCGTGTCAGCATATGCCAGTGGAATCTTGCAGAATGTTGAATTCATGCATTCCATGTTAACATTATGTGCTTCTGGGGAGAGCTGGCATTCTATTAGATGAATACTGCAGCTTACTGAATTCTTATTGTCCATGGTAATCAAGCTTTCTACTGCATGTGTAAAAAGGAAAATGACTGACAGAAATCATCTGTGGAGGGACTATTTACATTTTCCAAGCAATATTTTATTGTATTTTTTGTCCTTTTTTTAATCTTTTAGAGATCTTTTTTTTTTTTTTTAAATTTACCCAACCCATTTTCTAAGTGCAATAAGACCCTTCAGGGTATGGAGTATTGGTGGATACCCGCACTTCCAGGGACTGTAAGGCCTTCAGCCTGTGGCCTTGGACCTCAACGCAACCCTGGGCGTGTGGGTATGCAACAATACCATACACCTTATCAGGTCTTATTGCTGACTTATACAACAGGGCTGTGTTTCCATTCCATAGATTCTGATGACATCATAGACACAGAGTGAAGCTCTAGAGATTGCCGTCATCAGAATCCAAAGATGGAAACACATCATTTTCCACCAGTTATTTGTTATTGCATATGGTTCCTAAAAATAAACTGACAGATTTCTACGAGTACCCCCTTCCCAGAATAAATGTTTCCATTTTTTTTCTGCTGCCATCTAACTGCGCTAAATCAGGGAATGGAAGCTATTATAATGGCAAGTTAGCATCGGCAGCGGATGTTTTCACAAGTAAACAACATTGATTATTATGTTCTGTGTTAATGGGTTATGTCAGTATGTTTTGGTTAATTTTAACTTAATACCAAGTTGTATTTTCCACTGTTGCCTTGTCTTGCATATCCTTGATTGAAAAATGTAATAAAAAAATTAAAAAAGCTTATTTTCACACATACGGTTGGGTCACTGGGTGGGCAGTTACTGGGCAACTGGGTGCTGGGTGCATTTGTTTTTGTTGTTTGTTTAACAAAAGAAAAATGTGAGACTGCATTTCGGGGTTGAGTAAAAAATCCAGTAATTCAATGTGTTGCTTTTGTAGATTGATTTTGGTATTCTACAGTGGAATCTGGTATCCAAAACAAGCAGGAATTACCAGTAACTTTGTGGCTCATATATATATATATATATATATATATATATATATATATATATATATGCACACACACACACACACACACACACACACACACACACATACATATACACACACTAACTTTGAATTTCTGATAGTTTTATTTTAGACATGGCTCATTAACAGCTTACTTTTGTTACTTACCGGTAACGATAGATCTTTGACAGACTCTCCTCCATACAGCCACAAACACTGAATTGTAAGCCATCAGCAACAGGACCACTTGGAAACTTCGGGGACGACTCAGTTCAGCGTTTTGTAGTTTAGCGCCGGTCGTCTCAGCGCCGCTAATTTCAGTGCCTGTCACTTCAGCGCGAAAGTCAGTGACAGTGGTCTCAATTCAGCACCTGTCATGTATGCGGTAAATCGTGGACAGCTGTCACAATTCTACGCTTGCCACGGAGTTACCCACAAGAGATAAAAGTTCTTGAGCATAAAGATGAACAACATATACCTGCCTCTCTGATGGCTGCAATATTTAGACTTAGAGCTAAGTAGTTGATTAAATCTCTTTACAACCTTTATGCACTCTGTATGACTACAGAGTACATGAGGAGCACACCAAGGCAGTAAGAAAAAACTATATGAAAAACAATTCTCATATCGCTCTCTAACTTCCCTCCCATCAGTTTCCACGTTATGTATACTTGCTTACATCTAGCTAGTTGATTAAATCTCTTTAAAACCTTTATGAACTCTGTATGACTACAGACACTGTCAAAAATGTTTTTCCACTATGAGCGCGGATATGGCAGGTGCTGTAATAAGACAGCACTCTGTTGTGTGGCGTTAGAGTGACAGCACTGTACTGAACGGTGCCTAAATGACAAGCGCTTAACTGGGCTACACCTGAAACTTCTGCCTAGCTGAGGCTGCCCACAGTGACATGCCTCTCTGTAAGTTGACAGTACCTATATAACATGGGCGGCTCCACACCTCCTCAGTTTCCTGCATGAGATAAACTCAGAGCTCTAAATTGGGAACACCACCAAAACCCCAAAGAGGCCAACAACAGAGGCGGTGACAAAAAGACCCCACTGAGAGGCATTTAAGTGAGAAGACCAGACGTGAAGCAACCGGTACAACAGGTCTTCAATAGAATAACACTTGAAAATATGTAAGGGGGTAAGTGGATGGAGATGCAGCTCTAAAGAGGGTATCTCTTGAAAATCTCCTGTTACTGGTAACTAAACTATCTCCTTCTAGTAGTAGTAGTAGTAAAACATTTCTATTTATACAGGCTTAATTTGACAGCATATTATACCATTAGGGCTATAAATACCCTGTTTACAAGGTGTTCCTGTAGATGTTTCAAAATATGCAAGTGAAATGAAGACAAGACACCTCCCTCCACACAGCCACACATATTGAACGATTCCCAAGCAGGAGACTGCATCACTAACTTAAGAGCATAGTCTTTCTGAATAATAGCCAGGACCCACCTGTCTGGTGTAATCTCCAGCCACTTGGACAGAAATAGGGAGATCCAGCCCCCAACTGAAACCCCCAGGAAGGGCCAGGAGGAGGAGGAGGAAGAAGGGAGTCAGAAGTGGTGGCATGACACAAAGGCAACTACCACCCAGAATGTGAGGAGTGTGAGGATCAAGGTAAAGAAAGAACAGTTACGTAAAGAACTTACCATAACAGTTGATCTTCGAGGGGATCTCAGTTATCAGGTCACACCGTAGGAACTTCACCATCGGTGAAGGGGAATCCACATGGAATATTTTCAGCAGTACAACTGGGGCTGCCCACGGTGACATCATGTGACAATGTCACCTACTCTATAAAGGCGTGAGTGGCCCTGCTCAGTTCTTTCCTCCAGAGACAAAAGGAGCAAAGCCCAGCCACAGGGGACTGAGGAGAGAGAGAGAGAGGTGTCCAGGCCTATAAGAAAGGCTGGATACACCAAGTAGCCATCTTCAGGAATAAGCCACCCCACCCCTCCAAAAAAAAAAAAAGTGGGATGGTAGGAGGGAAATAGACCTGATGACTGAGATCCCCTCAAAGATCTATTGTTATGGTAAGTTCTTATGTAACTGTTCTATCTTCTTCGGGGGTACCTCAGCCACCAGGTTGCATCGTAGGAATGAATCCCAAGCAGTTACAGGTGCAAACAAGCAGTCTGGGAGGAAGGCCACCCTTAAGCTTAAGACAGGAGGCCCTATAGCATAGCCCTGCCAAATTCTGCATGAGTTCTAGAGGCAATGTCCAGACTATAGTGCTTAGTAAAGTTATGGACGGTGCTTCAGGTGGCAGCCACACAAATGTCAGCAGCAGAACCCCCTTGGAAACCAGCCACAGAGGTAGCCATGCCTCTGGTGGATTGATCTTTGACAGCACCAGGCAATTCTTTGTCATACTTGTTGTAGCAGAACATTATGCAATTAGCCAACCATTTGTATGGACATTACTTGGAAACTGATGCGCCCTCTCTACCTGGGGCAAAGGAAACCAACGCTTTGACTTCCTGCTGTCCTTAGTGCAGAGCAGTTAGTACTTCAAAGTTCTGCACATGTCTAAAGTGTGGAGCAGTGCTTCCCTTGGATTGGCACACTCTGAGCAGAAGTAATAGCAACTAAAAAGAGTGCTTTCCAGGAAAGAAAGTTCAAGTTGCAACAGGCTCTAAAGGAGACAGGGTCAGCTTCTCCAAAATAAAATTTAAATCGCAAGCTGGGAAAGGAGAACAGATGTTTCAGGTGTAGGCCGCCCCTCAGAAAGGAACGGGAGAAATCCAGCTGAGCTATAGTGCAGTCACCCGTGAGCTCGTGGAAAGCAGAGATAGCTGAAAGGTGCACCTTGAGGGTGGTGTACTGGAGACCGGAGTCTTACAAAGATGTCAGGTAGTCGAGAACCTGGTTCACCAGACAGATGAAAGGGTCTAAATTATGCTTGGCAGTCCATGTGGCAAACCGCTTCCACTCCATGGCATAAGTGGCATGGGTGGAAGACTTCCAGGCGGCCACCAAGACATCCGCCACCCAGTTAGAAATTCCAAAACAGGCAACAGCTATGTCCTCAGGAGCCAAGCGTGCAGATGAAAGGACTTGAGGTTGGGATGAACCAGGGTCCCCGATCCTCGGTCAGAAGATTACTGCAGAGGGGGAGAGGAACGGGAGATTCCTCCGCCAGCTGCTGAAACAGAGGAAACCATATCTGGCGAGGCCAGAATGGAGCTACCAGAATCATGCTGGCATCCTCCATCTGAAGCTTGATGAGCACTCTTTGGATCAGAGGAAACGGAGGGAAGGTGTAGAGAAACCACCTGTTCCAGGAGAGGGACAATGCATCTCACCAGAAAACTCCAGGCCCTACATCGAGCAAGCAGAAATTGGGCAGTTATGCATTGTGTGGGGGCACAAAAAGGGCAACCCCATCTGGCGAACACACCTTCTGTGATGGATGAGAGACGCTCCCACTTGTGCATGCTGGACTGCGTCTGGCTGAGACTGTCTGGCAGAGTGTTTAGTACTCCTGGGCCGTGGACCACTGAGAGGGTCAGACCACGATCCAGAGCACACTAATACCATACTCTCATGGCCTCCCTGCATAGATGGTATGAATGAGCCCCCCCCCTTGCTTGTTGATGTAGTACACTTGTCCTGGCAGGTGGTGGTTCTGAAAGGCCTGCATGGCATATAGAACCACCCACATCTCCAGGACATTGATGTGCAGGGAGACCTCGGTCTGGGACCAACAGCCCTGAGTCTGGAAATGACCCAGATGGACTCCCAGCCCATCCCAGAAGCATCTGTGGTAAGGATCTGCTGTAGGGATGAAATCTGGAATTGGACCCCTTACAAAAGGTTCTGGGGGTCCATCCACCACTGAAGCACCCTGTGAACAGGAAAGGAGACTAGGACTAACTTGTCCAATTTGTCCGTCCGCTGATCCCACTGTATTCTGAGGGTCCACTGAAGGGTACGCATGTGGAGTCTGGCCAGAGGAGCAGTGGGAATGGCAGCCGGCATTAGTCCCATAAGCCTTAAATATAGCCTGGCAGGGATATGCTGACTCTGGGCCACCTCCTGGGCCTGGGCCATGAGGCACTCTGCCTTGTTCAGAGGGAGAAAAGCTTTCTCTTGCGCCCAATCTAGGACTGCCCCTATGTACTGCAGTCTCTGGGACGGAACCAGGACTGACTTGGGCAAATTCACAGTGATGCACTGGGAATGGAGCAGCTGAAGAGTCCTGCTTAAGGCCTCCAGAAGCTGCCCTTGGATGATGCTTTTAAGAGCCAATCATCTAGATAAGGGAAGACGTACATTTCCTCCCTCCTGATGGCTGCAGCCACTGCTGCTCTGCACTTTGTAAAGACTCATGGCACAGAGGACAAGCCAAAGGGCAGCACTATGAACTGGTAGTGTTCACCCTGATAAAGAAACTGGAGAAACCTCCTGTGAGGAGGGAACACAGATATCTGCAGGTAGGCATCCTGCATGTCCATCAAGCATAGCCAGTCTCCCTGCTTGAGAAGGGGCATCAGACCGAGCAAAGTTACCATGCAGAACTTTTTGTAATGGAGATACAGATTGAGGTCTTTTAGATACAAAATAGGCCTCAAATCGCTGGTCTTTTTGGAACCAGAATGAACCTGGAGTAAAACCCTTTGTTCCTCTGACACCTGGGCACTGGCTCTATGGCCTGTTTGCACAGGAGGGACTGTACTTCCTCTTGGAGCACAGACAAGTGGGATGGAGGATAATGGGAGGCTGCTGGAGGGGCCTCTGGGGAATACTCCACGAGCTCCGAGGTATGACCCTTTTCTATGAGTTGCAGAATCCAAGCGTCGGAAGTTATGGTTCTCCACTGATTTAAATGGAGAGAGAACCGACATCCAAGCACCACCTCCTGGCCAGTGACCAAAAGAGGGGGGGTCTGGCAAGGAGTCAAGCTGGAGCAGATTCAGCCACAGGGGCTGATCTATCACTTCTGGGGTGCTTGGTTGCAGCTTCATTATTAGAGGGGGCGGTTAGGGCAGTGGAGGCTCTTTTCTTGCCCTGAACCTGAGGTTGTTCTCAGTCTGTTAGGTGCCCTACAAAAGGAGGGTGCTGTCTTCCCTTCTGCTGCCGAGTATGGTACAGTGAATGGGCAGACTTAAGGGCTGTGCCTGAAGCCTGCAGGTCATTAATGATATCCTGGACATCAGGGCCAAACAGTTTGGTCCCATTAAATGGGGCATTCAGCACCTTTTGCTGAACATCCATGGCAAAGCCAGAAACTTGCAACAAGGTGTGCCTACTTAGGCATATGCCCGTGGTAGCAGCCCTGGCAACAGTGTCAGCCAAATCATAAAGTGCCCTCAGAAGGTGCTTGCTGACATCCTCAGTTGTCTGCAAGTACTGGAGGAGTGCCTGTTTCTGAGAGTCCTCTGGAAGAGCCTGTGTAGAAGTCTTGCTCTTCTTTCAGACTGGTGTTCTGGTACTTCACCATGTGGGACAGGTAATCTGCAATCCTCAAACCAAGGGTGGAGGAAGGATAAACCCTCTTAGCCCAAAGGTCGATTCTGCAAGACTCCTTGTCTGGGGGGAAGAGAGCCAAGGAGCTTGGGCACCTTAGACCTCTCATGGGCAGCATTAATGACCACTGAGTCTGTCTCAGGCAGAGTCAAATAGTAAGGGAAAACAGTGGCAGCATTCCTCAAAGCAAGCAAGATGGGAGGAATGATCTTTGGAAGAGACTCAGGCATCTCCAGGAAGTCAACCAAATCTTTCCTGGTGACACCCTCCTCCACTGTATGAAACCCCTTGGCAGAGGACAACTGCTTCATTTTATTAAAGAAGGAAGGGTCCTCTGGAGGAGACCTAGGGGTGTGTTTAACCGAGTCCCTGCTGACAGAGGAGGCAGTGGACTTGTCTGAGGAGAGAAGTTCTTCCTCTTCCATCGCCTCATTATCAGGCAGAATGAGGTCAGGGTGATGCTCTTCTTTGACGTCCACCTCCTCTAGGTCTAGATCCGATGTGTGACGCGCCAACGCCGAACTGCAGGGATGGGGGGACACTGAAGTGGCCATTGACAGCACAGGGAATACAGGCCTGAAGGCACCAAGCTGATTCACAATCACAGAAGTGAACTAGGTAAGGATCTCACTGAGGCAGACGAGCGTCAAACCCTGAGTCGACGGTGGTGGTGGTGGGGTAGATGGCACCAGGAGTGAAGGCTCAACAGCAGGGCCCTGACAGCCTGAAGATGTAGTTGCCCTAGGGCCTGGAGATGCAGCAGGCCACGTCGGGATGGTTGTCAACGACGAGCCCGGAGTAGGAGGGTTTGATGACTAGCTGCCCTGGGATACGGATGGCAGAGCTGTCAATATGGGCCTGGTAGAAGCAGAGGCCTGGACAGCAGATTTGTGTGTCGATGCCACAACCATCAACAATGTTTCCCTTGTAGAAGACGAGGAAGCCATCAGGGAATGAGACCACCGCCAGGGGGAGTGGTCCCAATCTCAGTCTCTTTTATGACTTTTCCCCGAGGACTTGTTTCAGGTCTTGGAGGCCTGGGAGCTCGACGACCCTGCCGGCGATTGAGAGGCTGGGACCCGGAGGGCCCGTGCCCAGAACTGGCTACCTGATGTTCCATTAGGAAATTTTTAAAAGCCTTCCTGCATCGCCTGAGGGTTGTTTGATTAAACTTCTGGCAGAGCTCACAGTCAGAAAGTTCATGGTCAGGCCCAAGACAGCAGACACGAAGAATGCTCGTCTGTGGAGGCAATCTTCTTTCCGCAGCAGCAATGACAGAAAAGTGACACAGAAGGTGTAGTTCTCAACATAAACAAAATAAAGGAATCTCTAAGGAAAAAAGATTCCAAAATAGGTATAAAAGAAAAAAGTTTGGAGGCAAAAGGGCGCAAAACTGTCGGCGCTTCTGCGGAGACCCGTGTAGACTGAGTCGACGGCGAACAAAGAACTGAGGAGGGAGCAGGCTGCTCATGCCTTTATAGAGTAGGTGACATTGTCAGATGACATTGGCATGGGCAGCCCCAGTTGTACTGCAGAAAATCTTCTGTGTGGATTCCTCTTCACCGACGGTGAAGTTCCCATGGTGTGACCTGATGAATGATACCCTCCCCCCGAAGAAGATGAGTAATTTCTGAAGACTGTAACTCCCTAAGGGTCATCTCCACACCATGGCTAAGCTCTTTGGGGACACACAAGGTTGGAAGGGAGACTGAAGAACCAACAGTTGAACAGCAGTAGCAAAACTAGTAACACATAGCCAGATACAGAGTCCTAGTCCATTTGTCCATAGTACCTAATTTCCTGGATTTCATGTCAGAGGACTTAGTGCACATGATGAAGTGTGCTGACCTATCTTGAGCAGCAATAATGACCACGGAGTGCTTTTCAGGATGTGTTGCACACTACAGCTTGGTGGAGGGAGTAGGGTATTGTTTATCTGCTTGACTGGGAACTGCTAGCAGAGTGCTAGGTTTATGTCAGTCTACCAGCATATCATTTTCCAAAGCAGGGTAAATATTTTTTAGTTTAAGTAATTTATTTATTTAAAAATTGGTTACCAGGAAAAGCACACTGAGCTTAGGCTTGTTTCCAGGAGTGACCTGGGGGGAGAGGAGAGTACAAAAAGAATAACAATGCAAACTATCAGCCTGTGGTTACATAAAGAACATTACAAGTGAAAGAGCAATATGATGAACACGTAGGTAAACAGCAGAATGGTTCATCGCACTGATATGATGACAAGTGTCCAAGAATACAGTAAAGGGCACAGTGCCTATTGTGGAAGGTGACAGTGATATGGGGTACACACTCAGGCTGGGGGCGTATTCATGCTTAGCCTAAATTTTAAGGGGGACCTAAACTGGAGGGGGAGTCTAACGAGAGGGTGAAGAAGAGTCAAAGGGGGGCTGACAGGAAAAGGAGGGAACAGGAAGGTGCCTTAAAAGGCCGGGAGAGGTGGGGAAGGGAGGGGAGCAGGTTCCAGAGTGAAGGGAGGTGGTAGGAGAAGGCAGCCTGCCCAGCGGAGGAATGAGGATGTGGAGTAGAAGGTATGGGACTCCCTGGAGTGGAGAGAGTAAGAGGAGAGAGGGACAGAGAAGAGGTAAGAGGGAAGGGATCCAAACCAGTATTGCGCAATGAAGGCGGCACAGGGGGACTGGTGACTGAAGGCAGTGGGGGGATGAAAAGGGAGGAATAGAGGAAGCAATGCCAGTGATGAGTATGGAGGGCAGAGTTGGTAGTGAAATGACAGAAGGCATTGCAGAGAATATCTAGTCTGGCAAGGGATGAGGAAGGGCAGTCCCATAGACCACATCTGCATAGCTGACTACCAGGAGAACCGTTTTGGTGACCAGCTCCAGGTGAACCTGGAGGCAATGACAGTCCTTGGTGTGATCCAGGGCACCACATTTATGGTGAAGGTTGGCATGGATGATATTGATGTAAGCTGAGAAGTCAAGATTACTATCAAGCCACACATCAAGGTACTTGAAGGCAGGGGCAACCTCCACAAGGGTGCCATCCAGCATGGAGAAGACATGTGAGGGTGAGAGTCTGGCCAGTTTCTGGCTGGTGCCAAATGCCATGAACACTGTCTTCTTGGTGTTCCTGAGTTGGCTGATATGGAATCAATGGAGCATGTTGGAGAAGTTGTGTTGAAGTGGACCTTCCACAGTCGAAGTCAAATGGCCGGAGGTGTAAATTACCACGTCATCCAAATATATATGGATATGTGAAGAGACACAAGCAGAGGGCAGGCCATTTAGGAAAACTGAGAACAGGATAAGACCCAGCATAGAGCCCTGTTAGACCCCTGCTAGGATGTGGAGTGAAGGCGTCAGGACACCTCTCACCTGTACCGAATGTTGATGGCCCGTGAGGTAAGAGTGGAATCAATCAACAGCAGTAGCTGAGAGGCCAGCAGAGCTCAACTTGTCCTAGAGGAGAGGGTGGGACACCAAGTCACAGGCTTTGACCAGATCAATGAATATAGCTATGGTGATATGTCCCTGATCCATCCCAAAGAGGATAGAATCTGTTACTCACAGGAAGGAGGAGACGGTGGAGTGGTGCTTCCTAAAACCAGAATGAAAGATGAAGAGGAAATCTGAGGAGAGAAGAAAGTCAGCAAGTCTGAAGTAGGCAACAGTCTCTTGCAGCTTTGCAAGAGAGAGGAGAACCGAGATCAATCGGAAGTTAGCAGAGCAGGAGGGGTCACCCCCTTCGTGTACAGGCAGAACCTTCACAATCTTTAAGGCCTGAAAGATAGGACTGAGGGAGAAGGAAAGGTTCAGGTGAGAGAGTCAATGACTGGAGCTGAGATATGTAGATGTTTGGTGTCCAGCCCATCAGGGCTAGACTTAGAAGGGTTAAGCGAAGTAAGGATGATAAAGACTTCCTGTGGGGAAATCCACAGGTGAGTGGGTCAGGGGAGGAGACAGTAGAGGACAGAGGGAGAGAGTGACCAGAAGAAAGAGGAGAGGGGAGTGCACAGGTGATGAAGAATTCATTAAAATGGGCAGCAACTGAGGGAGGGTCGGAGACTGGAGAGCCAGGTGGATGGGGGAGTAGCCTAGGCTGGCGGGTGTTAAAGAGGGAGTGGACAACATTCCAGAATCTTGATGGAGCTCTAATGTTAGGCTAGAGATTAGATTTGAAGTAGTGGGCCTTAGCAGTGCAGACAACCTTCATGCAGGAGTTCCTCAGTGACCTGTAGAATAAAGGGCCAGAAAGGGATTGTGAGGATTTGAAAGGAGCCCGTGCTTGGTCCTGGGACTTGCACAAATCAACAATTTTAGATAAAACCCATGGGTGGTGGGGGCCTTTAACACTGGACTTTCTAAAGGGGGGGCATAAAAGTTTCAGGGGTGGCAAAATACGGCATGGAAGAGGGTCATATCAATGTCTGGGGCAGAATAGATTGGGGACCAACTGAAGGCAGCAAGTTAATTTAGGAGGGAATTTGTATCAAGCAACCTGAGTGACCTGGACCAAATGTATTTAGGGGTGGATTTGGTAGGCCTCGCTTTCCGGATACATTAGGTCATACAGTGGCTACTGATGGTGTCTGGCAGAATGCCTGCTGCAATGATATGGTGGGGGTGTGAGGAGAGCACCCAGTTGAGGAGGGAGTGGGTTAGGGAGTTGAGGATTAAGCCAGGTGGGTTCAGTGATTAGTTGAGAAAGGCTTAGGGACTCAGTTCTGTGGAAGGTGGGCCCGGAGGCAGTGGGGAGCCAATTTGAGTTAAGTCTCCAAAGAGGTGGTGCTCACAGAAGGTGGCAAGGGTAATCAGAGCAGCATACATCATTCAGCAAGAAGTCCTGCTGCTGTGTACAATTACTGCACAAAATCAGCCCAAAACAAAGGCTAAAAATCATCACTTAACCTGTGCGTTACTTACGCTAATGCATGGGGTAGGCAATGATTTTTACAGTTCGTTGGTGGATAACGATCAAACAGCAAGATGAACGGTACAGTTTCAGTCTTGGTCTGTGCCATCAGGTGAAAAGAACAAGTGCCCGATGCTGACCACCCCTCAAATTACACGAAAACTACCTCTGTTTTCTGTGGGCACTGGAATGATAGTCATTTTAATCCTGGTGGCTATTTGGAAACATTTCTTGGCACCACCATGCCACTGGAGCTCTTGTAACCCCAACCAAAATGGCATTCTTCTTTCAATCCCTCCACTAGATCATGCAGTCGTTCTCCCAATTCACACACGCCTTGTCCCTGATTTGCTCAATGTCTGTTCCTGTTAGAAAAATACTGCATAGTTGAAGACTGAATGGATTAACTTGTCCTCAGCAGCAGAGTCGAAAGAAAAGCTGTCTGTCTCTCTTGGTCTCTCTCTCCCCTCCTGAAGGATTACTGTGCTGACTGATGCTATTTAGCTCAAATGTCAGTCAGCAGAGTAACCTTTCGAGAGACAGTTTTTCTTATCAGTCTGCTGCAGCAGACACATTAAATCATTTGGTATTCTACTTTGCAGTATTTGTCTTACACCAACAGCCACTGGGCAAATTAAGAACAAGGCATGTGATTTGGAAGAATGACTGTATGACATAGGGCAGTACATGAAAAAATGCTGCCATCTGGTGGGGAGGGGGATCCAAAAGCTCCGATGACATGGTGGTGTCAATATATGTTTTCAAACAGCCACCAGGGCTAAATTACAAACATTCTAGTGCCTACAGAGAAATAAAAAATGTGTACTCACTGTAATTCTTGATCTTCTAGGAATATCTTCATAGATACACAGATGTTGTTGGCAGATAAGGGCCTTGTGGCCCATCCAGTATGGCCTATCCCTCTTTCTTTTCTTTAACTTACTTTTTTATTATGATATGCAATAGACATTACATACATTAGTTCTGATGCCAGACACTGTTACCCAACTAGATGATATCTCAAAGTACATAGGTATTGGAAGCATTCTGGTGATCGGATGTGGGGGTAGTCGATATATTTTTATATTTTAAAAGTCCAAGAAAGCTGCATCCTGCAAGCATGTGGTGGTCAGAACCAATAAAAAAAAGTTCCAGAAAATGAATAGACCTCAACAACCAGTGTTGATGTGACCCCAACCCAAACACATATTATACTTTACAAAAACGGTAGCATCCCATTGACCTTTCCTCAGATCAGAAGTCAAACTACAAGTGAATAGTGTCGACCAGACAAGCAAAAACACATTAGTACTAAAGAGCATTAGAGAAGAAAATGAATAATCGACTGTACATAGTCAAATGTAACTTTTAACTTCTGCACTATAAAAGAGTTTAAACTTAGCTCGCCCGGTGGTGCAGAGGGTTGAGGCGCTGGACGCCACACCTCGCATCATACCGGCGACCCGGGTTCGGGAACAGACCCGGGTGGACGGTGGTCGGCGGGGGGGGGGGAAAGACTGAGCATCCAGAGGACTGCTCTCTCTTCCCCAGGGAGGGCTGGGGTGGCGAACACTCAACGAGCGACCTCTGGCGGAGGCCGGGGGGTAGCCGAACTAGCATCGCAGCGTATGCCAGGGGGTGGAGCCACAGCGTGCGTTGCCTTGACAGCCGGGCTCCACAGGGGAGAAAACCAAGAAAAAAACCCTTCACCACTGATGGCGATGGCGCCTCCCCTGCATGATCCACACTCCTGGAGTCGGGCCCGTTCCCTCCACTTCCTCCCCTCTCCAGCCCGGTGGCTCAATACTAATAGATAGGCGCCCGAGAGACCCCTCCCCGGAGGGCAGATCTGGGGGATGCCCGGTGCTGGAGAGGAGTGGAGAGGATACAGAGCAACACAAGGAGGTAGAGAATGCAGCAGGGAGGTCGCCGGAGAGTTCAGTAGTGGTGGGTGATAAAGAGAGTTCGGAAAAAATAAAAAAGAAAGAGTTTAAACTTGCCAACCAGAACAAATATTACAGTCCTGAACAACTCTGAAGAATGTGGGAAATCCACTCTAAACAGTTCATGTCTCCTCTTCGTTCTCAGAGTCCACCGCCGCAGGTGACTATGCCACCTCGAACTCCCTGACTATTATTTCTATCTACTTCCCTGCTTCACCTGGGTCTGTGTATTGGTATGCATGCCCGCCACAAAAGAGGCGCAGGCGGGCAGGCATGAGTAGCGAGCACACAATACCTAAATTTCGCAGCTTAGCTTGAACCCCAACAAACTGTTTTCTTCAGGCTCTGGTAGCGCAAGTCAGGTCGGGGAAAATACGCAGTGTCGTGCCATTAAAGCTGGGGCGGTCCATTTCTTTTGTGGCTTTTAAAATAGCATTGTGGGTTCCCACACCAGCAGTCAATGAGAGGATAGTCCTGGGGAGGTCATTACGGCCATGAGCTGATTATGGGGAAATACGATAGGCTCTAAAAAATTGTATGGTAAAGCCTGGGCTTTGTTTCAAAGCTCCCGGTAACCACTGCTACAGGAAATTCAGAAGATCATCCCCCTCTGCATCTTCAGGCAGCCCCACGATTCGAACGTGGGAGGCTCTACTTCCATTTTCCAGAGCCTTCAGTTTGTATTTCAAACGATAATTTTCCATAATAATTTTGTTGGTCGCAGTAAGGGTTTGCAAGGTTTGAGATTCTGCGGCAGCTGCTGATTTTGTAGCCGCCTCTATTTTCACATCCTGCTCTCCCATTCAAGTTCAGGACAGTTTCAACTTTTAAGTCTATTGCTTGCATGGACAGTTGCAGCGACTTCCACGGAGGGCTTTCTTCAGCAAAACCTGCTTCTCCTCCTGCGACCCATGGCTCCGTCACTGGCTGACCTTTCAAGCCACTTGGTTCTCCTTTCTGTGTTCACCCCATGGTGAAATCTGATATCAAACTGTGCAGCTCCTTTTATTACATACAAATTTGACACTTTTGCTCCTGTCCGACTGCTAAAATTGCAATTGTTATTAAAATTACAGCCTCCGATCTGACAAGTTGCCTTGGGATGCATCTTAACAGCAGACAGGCTCCACAGCGCCCCCATCACTCTTTCTAATGCTTAAGGTACCCTAGATGTTATGACAAGTCCCCCCCCATCATTGATTCACATGAATGGGTTCAGACCTGGAGGCGCTAGGACCCTGCGGGAGCCAGAACTTTCAGGAGGGCTGGCACCGATGTAAGCTATGCACATGCGAGGCACCACAAGAGGGATCTTGCAGACAGGCTTACCTCAGCACAAGCCCTCAACTGCCTTAGTACCTTTTTTACCGAGGAGGTGCAGCATTACCGAACATTTATGCACTAACCAAAGGGCATAAGATAGCCCTGCTGACCAGTGTAAGAAGGGTCAACAAACCAAAAAACATGGTGTCTTCACAGCCCAAACCAAGAACAAGGAGTGAAGACCAATAAGCAGCCTATGGTGAGCCCAGGGGATGGTATGTGGATATGTGAATCAATGGTAAAGATATTCCCCAGAAGATCAAGAATTATGGTGAGCATGTAATTTTATGTCTTCCGGGAAATCAGTCTTCATCATTGATTCACAGGAATGGGTTAGAATACTAAGCTCAGATAAAATTCCCTGTTGTCAGGGTAGTGGGCTCCAAGCCTCGCTCAGGACAAGTCCATTAAGGATAGTCCTGCCAAATGAGACATGCTGCCTGACATATACATCCAGGGCATAGTGCTTGACAAAGGTATGCACTGTGTTCCAAGTTGCAGCTCTGCAAGTATCGTCACTAGGAACTAACTGAATCTCTGCCAAGGATGTGGCAACTGCTCTGGTGGAGTGTGTATGCACCTGGCCTTCCCACTTGACCTGCGCCGTAGCATAGCAGTGATGAAGGCAAATGACAATCCAAGCAGAAATGCATTGGATTGTAACACGCTGTCCCATCCGATTAGGATCAAATGAGATAAAGAGTTGCTTAGAGTGCCTGAAGTCCTTAGTTCTGCCAAAATAGAACTTCAGAGCTCTGCTGATATCCAGATAATGTAGAATTTTCTGGAAGTTAGGAAAGTATGTAGGCAGCACAAGAGGCTGATTTAAGTACAACCCTGGCACCACCTTGGGCAAGAACTCGGGGTGTGTGAAGAACCACCTTGTCTCTACGGAAAACAGTATATGGAGGATCCATGACCAAAGCATGAATCTCAGAAACTCTGCAGGTAGAGGTGATGGCCACTAAGAAAACTTTTCCAAGTCTGGAGCTTCAAGTTACACGTAGCAATGGGCTCAAAGGGCTTATGGGTGAGCATGTCCTACACAAGGTTGATATCCCAGGTGGCCACAGGTTTCCTGATCAGAGGCCTTGTGTGCAAAATGCCCTGCAAGAATCTCTTAAAGAGCAGCTTTCTACTGATGGTTGTGCTGCCTTCTCCCAGCCCATTCGATAACTTACTCCCACAGACAGCTCCCAATGAAGTGTGGCATAACAAGTCGTGCTGTATTAAAAGTTATTTTACTCGTAAAATTAAAATCAAGCCCACCAGCAAAAAAGAACCGAACAAACCACGCCCCCACGTTGGCCTACGCAGTCCTGTTTTGTGATGACTTGTTATGCCACACTTCATTGGGAGCTGTCTGTGGGGGTAAGTTATAGAATGGGCTGGGGCAAGCAGCTACTAGGAAGCTGCTCTTTAAAGAGAGACAGCTGGGCTAGAGGGAGGGTCTCTACAGGCTCATGGTACACTGAAACAGCAAACAACATACTAACATACTAAAATGCCAGCAGAGGACGCCCAATGGCCTTTCAAGTCTGCTCAATTTTCAGCACCCGCACTGGGGACCGGATTCGGTGTCCCCCTTCCCTTGGGTTATACTGTCCCCAGTCCCAGATGTTCCACCTGTATTTGACCTCGTCAGATTCACCCTCCCCCTGTACCTGTCCCATCCCCTCTTAAACTCGTCCACCGTCTTCGCCTCCACCAGCTCCCTGGGCAGTGCATTCCATGGCTCCACCACCCTTCTCAGTGAAATAACACCTCCTCCTCTCCCCCGAGTCTGCCCCCTTCCAGCTTACACCCGTGTCCTCTCGTTCCTACCACCTCCTTACTTTGGAGCACCCTGACTGGGCCCCCCCCTTATTAATCTCTTTTATGTACTTGCAAGACCTCTATCATGTCCCCCCTGTCCCTCCTCTCCTCCAGGGTGTACATGTTGAGCTCCTTGAGCCTCTCCTCGTAGGTCCTATCCCACAGGCAACAGGTCATTTTGGTTGCCCTCCTTTGGAATCTCTGTAGGAGTGTAACATCCTTCATTAAATGTGGTCTCCAAAACTGCGCACAATACTCGAGGTGTGGCCTAACCAAGCTGCTGTACAGGGGTAGGATCACTTCCGCCTTTCTGGAGGCAATCCCCCTGGCGATACATCCCAGCATCCTATTTGCCCTTGCCGCTGCCCTCCTACAGGTCTCTGAGTTGTCCATTTTGACATCTGCCACAACACCCAGATCCCACTCACCCTCCGAGACTTGTATTGTGTCTCCTCCCAGGGTATACCATTGGCCTGGATTTCTGACTCCCAAGTGCAGAACCTTGCATTTCCCCGCACTGAACTTCAGTTTCCATTTTCCTGACCACCTTTCCAGAGCCTCCAGGTCCACCTGCAGGGCCACCCTCCCCCTCCTCCTCCACCACCACTGCACCCAGCTTTGAATCGTCTGCAGAGAGACTCATTTCACTCCGGATCCCCTTCCTTATGTCTGAGATGCAGGTGTTGAACAGGAGTGGCCCCAGCACTGACCCATGGGGAGCCCCACCAGTAACCCACCTTGGAGATGAGGCTAGCCCCCCAACCACCCCCTGAGTACCTTAAATAAGTGGACCCTAACTGTGGAGTACTGCAAGCATGCATCAGAGAGGTCCAACAAGTTGCCTAGTGCTAGCTTCGGCACACAGAAATCTTGCTTTTAGAGCAAGGAGCAGCTGACTACAAAACTAGAACTTTTTTACTAACTGCCCTCCTTCCCTCCCACACTTAGCCAGTTCTACTTTTATAGGCACTGGATTTGACAAACAACAGGAAATACAGGTTACTCACCTGTAACAGGAGTTCTAGGAATGGTATATGTTGTTCATCCACACTGTCTGGCAGGTTCCTTGCCGCTTTAAATCTTGCTGGAAGGTCTTCAGCTGGCTCCTCCCACCCACCGGTGGTAAAACTCTCGGCTCCGCCCCATGACGCCAGATCTAGCCGCTGTAAGCCAGGCCAGCGTCAGCCGGGGAGGTCGGGTGGGTCGTGAGGATGAACAACATATACCATTCCTAGAACTCCTGTTACAGGTGAGTAACCTGTATTTCTAGGGACATGGATATGTTGTTAATCCACACTGTCTGGCAGACTCCTAGCAGTTCTCCGTGAGGAAGGAGGCAAGGCATAAACCCCCCTACTTGGGAAATAAAGACTGGAGAACCGAGGCCCCAAAACCAGCATCCCGGCGTGACTCAAGGTCGATGTGGTAGTGGGTGATGAAGGTGTGTGCTGACTTCCAGGTAGCAGCCCTGCATCGGTTCGAATGGCTTGCCCATGAGCTTAGCCAATACCAGCAGTAGATCCCACGGAGGTGGAGGTTCTCACACCCGGAAGGGATATATGATCAAGGCCTTTGAAAAAGCGCCCAACCACCGACTGCTTCCCGGCCCGCACCCGGTAAGCAGAGATAGCTGCCAGGTGCAGCACCTTAAGGGTCGTCGACCGAAGCCCTTGCTGAGAAAAGGGACCACAGGAAGTCCAGAATGCTTGCCAAGGAACAGGAGGAAGGGTCCAGGCCCTTGTCCTGACACCAAATGGAGAATCTCTTCCATTTGAAGGCACAGCATTTTCTGGTCGACTCCTTACGGAACGCCTCAACAACGTTGAGGACCTCGTCAGAAAGACCCAAGGCCTGGAACTCTAGCTGCTCAGGAACCAGGCCGTCAGGTGCAGGGATTGAAGGTCCGGATGGAAAACCTTCCCCTGATTGACTGAGATCAGGTCCGGGCGGGCTGGAAGCCGCCTCGGGAGCCTGGAGCTGAGACTGAGGAGATCTGGATACCAGAACTGGCGGGGCCAGTCTGGGGCTACCAGAATCACCTGCACCTTGTCCCTCTTCACCTTGAGAAGCACCTTGTGGATCAAGGGAAATGGGGAAAGGCGAAGAAGAGGCCCAGGGTCCATGGCCTTGAGAAGGCATCCCCCTGCAGCAAGCCCTGCCGAGGGGGGCGGGCGGGCATGAAACAGTCTCAGCTTCGCATTCTCCCTGGAGGCAAACAGGTCCACCTGAGGCGTGCCCCAGTGGGAGAACACATCTTGTACTACCTCTGGCAGGAGAGACCACTCATGGGACGCAGCCCCTATCTGGCTTAGGGCATCGGCCAGGGTTTTGGAGGCTCCTGCCACATGAATGGCGAGGAGATCCACCTCCAGGCTGCGCACGAGACCCCAAATGTGGAGAGCTTCCCTGCACAGAGGCATGGAGCACGTCCCACCCTGGCGGTTTAGGTAGTACATGGTCATGGTATTGTCTGTCTGGACCTGAACCACCTGACCCCATAGAAACGGAGCGAAGGCGGTGAGGGCTAGATGAACCGCTCGAAGTTCCAGCAGGTTGATGTGGCATCAGGACTCCCGAGGGGACCAGAGGCCGTGCGCTCTGTGCTCCCCCAGATGGGTACCCCAACCCATCAGAGAGGCATCGGTCAATAGAGAGACCGTCGGCTTGGGGCGGACAAATGGGATGCCCTCCTGCAGATGTGATGGAACGGTCCACCACTGGAGAGCGTTCCATATCCCCTGGGTCACCATCACCTGTTGATCCAGAGGATCCAAGTACTGTGACCATTGGCTGGTCAGCCCCCACTGAAGGGGACGCATGTACCAGCAGGCCCAACAGACCACGCTGGTGCAGGCCGCCATGAGGCCCAGGAAGTCCCGGGCAGGGCGCGATTGCCCAACCTGAAATGATTGGGCAAAGGAGGAAAGAACCTCGGCCCTGTCCGACGGGAGCCATGCTCTTGCTCATAGAGAGTCGAGCTCTGCCCCGATGAATTGTATCACCTGCTTTGGCACGAGTTCCGATTTGGCTTCGTTTATGAGGAGGCCAACCTGAGAGCAAACCTGGAGGGCCAGATCCCTGGACCGCTCCACCTCCCCTCTGGAGGGGGCTGCAATCAGCCAGTTGTCCAGGTAGGGGTACACCCAGACCCGTCGGCGCCGCAGGAATGCTGTCACCACTGCCATGCATTTGGTGAAGACCCTGGGAGCTAGGGAAAGGCCGAAGGGCATGGCCCGGAACTCGTAGAGGGATCCCTCTGCCCTGAAGCGGAGGAATCTCTGGTGGGCCGGACGGATTGGGACATGAAAGAACGCATCCTGAAGGTCCAGAGAACAGAACCACATGCCCGTTCAAGGATGGGATAATCTGAGCCAGAATGACCATCCTGAAGGTCCGAGACCTCAGGAACCTGTTCAGGTCGCTGCAAGTCGAGAATGGGCACCAGCCCCCCATCCGCTTTGGGACCAGGAAGTACCTGGACACAAACTCCGAGGTCTGGAAAGGATCCGCCACCTTCCTGATCACCTCTTGTTAGGAGCAGGGCGATATCATTTGGTGAGGCCGACAAGGCTGCAGATCTCGGTGAGCCCCAGAGGGGCGACGGCCTCGGAAGGGCGGGCCTGCTCAACTCCAGGGGCAGTCCTTCTACCACCTCCAACACCCAATGGTCCGTGGTGATAATGGACCAAGTGGAAAGGAAGTGGTGGGCCGTCCCCATGGGGAACCCAGTGGGGAGTGAGAGGCTGGGGGCGACACCCCTCAACCCGTCACTGGGCAGGCTTAGAGGAAGGGACGGTCGAGGACCTCCTGGGCCTTACCTCCTGCTTCCTACTGGAGAGCCGCAGGCTTGGTTTGGAATGCCAAGCGCGAGCCTGCTGGCCCTGGTGCTGGTGCTGTTGGGCTGAACGTGCCACAGGCGCAGAAGGACGAAAGGACTTGTGCTGCTGCTGTCGGCGGCCTTTGTCCTTTTGGGCAGAGATGACTGAGTCCAGAGTGGCATTGGACTTTTTGATCTGCTGGAGGTGACCTTCCACTCCAGGGCCGAAGAGGTCGGTCCCCAGGAAGGGCACATCCACCAGTTTGTGCTGGGTATCCGCCGTGAAGGTGGATATCCTCAGCCATGCTCTGCAGTGCATGGCCACCGCGGCGCAACCTATCTGGCACAGGAGTCTCCAATGTCCAGAGCTGTTTGGAGCTGCTGTTTAGCCACCGCCCTACCCTGGTCCCGTACCTGCCGGACCGTGGTCTGCAGGTCGGCCGGGAGATGAGGGATCACCTCATCCAGGGAGCCCATGAGGGCGTGGGAGAAATGTGCCATCAGCACAGCCGAGCTGGCCTGGTGGAGGCCAAGGGAGGATGCAGCGTACACCCTGCCCCATCATAGTCCAGCTTTTTGGACTCCTTGTCGGAGGGCTTGTCCACATCCCTAGCATTCCCAGAACGCTGGAAAACGCTGTCGGTTACCAACCCCTCGGCGGAGGGGTGTTCCGAAAAACCGGGCCAAGAGCCGGTAGGGACCGCATACTTCCTGGCCATCCTGGCCGAAGGCACTGGACAGGAAGCAGGCCGCTGCCAGAGCTCCAAGGCTGGGCCAACAATGGCTTCAGCCACCGGAAAGGCCTCCATGGGTGACTCCCCTCGGTCCAGTATCTCCGTGAGGGGACACTTGGCCCGCTTGGATATGGGCTCGAGCTGCATCCCGGTGGACTCCGAGATGAGCCGAAGCAACCCCATGAAGGACAATGGGCCTTCGTCCATCTACTGGCCCCCGGAGGACTCCAGGTCAATGGGCCTGGAGAACAGGGAGGAGTCGTCGTCAGACTCTGAGGAGTCCACGAAGAGCTGCCTGGGGCCTGAGCCACCTTCCACCTGCCGAGGACGGTCGGGAGTGAGGGTGACCGACAACCTGTGGGGCAGGCCCTGACCCGACCGAGAGTCCTTGGTCGGCGCCCCCAATTTCGGTTGTAGAGGCGGGGGTTCCACCACAATCGGTGGGGCAGCTTATTTTGGCTGAGCAACTGGCCCAGGCTTGGACACCTCGGCTACAGCGAGGGGTTGTTTCGGCCGCTCGGGTGACAGCCACTTGATGGCCGGGGAAGGCGACGGCGTCGGCTTGTTCCCGGACATAAGTAACTGCTGCCACATCAGGTCCTCATAGCGCTGATGCAACTTGTGCCGAAGCCTCTCTCTTCCAAGGAGGAAGACGAGGACGAGCGGTGGCGCTGCTTACTTCGGTGCTGAGATCGAGACCGCCGATGTCGGCGGGATCGGCTGGACTGAGACGATGTCCGAGACCGAGATCCTCGGTGTTTCCGAGGATGGGTCTGGGAAGGGTCGGGGGACACCCGCTCTTTCCTCGGCTTGGAAGCCTTAACCGGGGACTGTGGCACCGGAGGCGCAGGCAGGTCCTCGACCTCCACCGGGGGAACCGGTGAAGAAGGGTTGTCAACTTCACCAGTCGACAGCCCGTCCGACGGGTCAAGAAAAATCTTGACCGCATCAACAGGTGTCTCAGCAGGCTGACCTGACAGGGACACTGTGAAGCCAGCGGACTTAGCCGGAACCTCGACCAAAGTCGAGTGTCGACTGTCCGGGGAAGGGGACCTCTCCCACTCCCACGAACACCGACGGTGGGACTTACCTTTTGAGTCCTTCTTTTTGGACCGAGAGGGATGTCCCAATGGCCCCTCTCCCTTCGCGGAAAGGGAATGGCAAAGCTCCTTGAAAGAAGCTGAATATGAGGTACCCAGTGAGAGCGGGATAAATGCCGTGACCGAGAAAGAGGATGATGTGGCCTGTGCCGCCTCCTCCTCGAGGGCGATCATCTGCTCGAGTTGCTCAGTCGAGCCAGTTGCCGTGGTAACCGCCCAACGGGCCTCCTTCGACTTCACCGGCGGGTAGCGCTTCTCTGGGCGCCCAAGCTGTAACCGAGCAGCGCGGTCTTCCAGGACGTTGGCCAAAAACGAACGGCATAACTTGCAGACCTGCGGGTCATGTTCTAGGCTGAGGCAGTAGACGTACATGGTGTGTGGGTCCGTCCTGGATATTTTCTGCCCACAAGGGCACCGCCGAAATCTGGGAGTCGATTTGTCCGTCGCAGCCACGAGGGAGAAACTTGACCAAAGTCTTGAAAATTTTTAAATAAGTTTAGGATGAACCGAAGAATTAGGATCCAGTCTACATGTAGAGCGTTAAGGAGGGAACCTGAGCTTCCAAGCGGTAAGGAAGACATGGCATCATGGGGCGGAGCCGAGAGTTTTACCACTCGGGTGGGTGGGAGGAGCCAGCTTGAAGACCTTCCGGCAAGATTTAAAGCGGCAAGGAACCTGCCAGACAGTGTGGATGAACAACATATCCATGTCCCTAGAAAGTACAGTTATGTAAGAACTTACAGTAACAGTAGATCTTCGAGAACAGCTCTTGCAGCAGGTTACACCATTAGGACTGAAGCCGGAAGGTGCCAGGACCCCACGAAATTTTCTAGCAGAGTCTAGCGGGACCCCTGAAGATGGCCCCGCACACCACCGTAAGGCATCATACAAAAGAGGGCGGTCTCCCAGAATCCCCAGTTCTCCCGGAGACTCCTGGTCGCTAGATGACATCTGAAGTGGAGACTGAGGATCCACCTTCAAAGAAGGTATGCAACAGGGAGGTGTTGTAAACACCAAAGCCTAGGAAATAATAAATGGAACAACTCTACCTCCAGAGGGGATGGTTGGAGGGAAACTACCTGTTGCAAGAGTTGTTCTCGAAGATCTACTGTTACGGTAAGTTCTTACGTAACTGTACTATCTTACTTCGAGAAACAGTTCTTGCAGCCGGTTACACCATTAGGACTGATTCCCAAGCAATTCTGGAAATTCCTCTCAGATGGGAGGAGGCTAGGGAGAGATTGTGAGTTGAACCGGAGCCTAGGACAGTAGTCCCTGAAGGACTACTAGACCAAAACCAGCTCTTCGGAGTGAAGCAATGTCCAGGCTATAATGCCTGATGAAAGTGTGCATGGTGCTCCAAGTAGCTGCTGCGCAGATGGCTGAGGTGGACACGTTCTTCAGAGCAGCAAAGGAGGTAGCCACCCCCCTTGTGGAATGTCCCTTAACTGAGACAGGTAGGGACTTGTTACGTTTCTGGTAACAGAACATGATACAATGAATGAGCCATCTGGAAAGGGATTGCTTAGAGACCGGAGCACCCAGCATCCTGTAGGCGAAGGAGACAAAAAGCTGATCAGATTTACGGTGTTGCCTGGTTCTGGTCAGGTAGTATCTTAGACACCTATGCACATCGAGAGTGTGCAGCAGGGCCCTCTCCTCTATTGGAGTATTTTGGAAAATACACTGGTTGTAACCATATAATGTACCTATGTCATCATCCACTGGCTCCAACTGCCTAACTGTTCATGTGTGCACAGTGGGTCAACTTGACCTAGGAGAAACAATGAGTTTCACTCACACCATAGCAACATACCACACCACAAGCCTACATGTCCTTATATGGATCTAGCAGAAACCAAAGTGTAAAATGCAATCAAAACATGTCTAGGCAAGTTCTGCCTAGATGCTAATAACAAAATGATTTTATTGGTACATGGGTGATTTTATGCTGAATGGAGGGGGGAGAGATGATGTGTGTATATATATATATATATATATATATATATATATATATATATATGTTCTTGCTTTTCTAGGAGAAGAGAAAATGTAACATCAATGGCTGTACAGCACCACGCTGAAGTAAATGTATCTTTTACTCTTCCGACTGCATCTGTGTCATCTGTATTGTAATGTACAACTAGGTCCCGAGGTAATACGTAGCCTGGAGGACCCCCAGCTATAATTCCTCTGCTACAATTGGTGCCGTGACTCAGATCGCTTTTAAATGGGGGAACACCAACCCGGGACCTCGACGTAAGAAATTGCCCTGAGCGTGTTTAATCCTTGGAAAGTTCGGTGCCATGGGAGAGACTGATCACCTCAACCAACCATGGGGCTCCACAAGGTAACGTATGCTCAGAGATTAAATAAGTAAACAAATGTCAACTAGAGTTTACTGTCTGAACTCATGAGGCAGAACTCTAGGGAACAAGATATAGGCTAAAGACCACTGTTACTTTGCAAGACAGGGCTCTAGGGGTGTCATAAGACTAGCCCGTACAGGGTCACCACTGGTGCACAAGGGGGTGATACTTTGTCAGAGTTAGCAGACGGATAAGTATCAAACCGAGGGATAGTAATTACAGAATTAATTTGTAAACACAACACAATACAGTTAGCAATGGAGGTAGAGATACACAAGTATCTGGGAAAAGATGCAAGTTAGGGGCATACGATGCCCCTCCAGGGGACAAGTCAGTCCGAGAGTATTTTAACATGCTAGTGCGGGATCGTAATTCAGCAACCAAAAATGAAAAAGAGAAGCTAGCAAATGCTGTACAAGGTCTGTGGCAATACAGCCAAGAGGTAACTCGTCAACACATGAGACTTTTAAAAGAAACTGCATGAGCAGCAAGAGATAGTAACCCAACTACAGTTAGTAATAGATGGTTTGAAAACACAAATAAATCAAGAGACAGAGCAGCAAGATGTAGTAACCCAGCTACAGTCAGAAATAGATAGTCTAAAGATGGAAATAAATCAAGAGTCAGAATCACTGCAAGAGGAGAACCAGCAACTAAAGTCACAGTTAGTAAAGGTATGGGGAGACCTTTGTCTTTTAGATAGGGATAATTCTCTTCTAAAAATAAAGGTAGACCAGCAGTCACAGGAACATGCTGCTGAAGAGTGTAGATTAAGTTCTGATAATAATAAGTTACGAGAGGAAGTAGAAGAGTTATCGGAATTGTTAGTAGAGTGTCAGAGTAAGTTAAAAGAGCAAGAGAGGGAGAAGCAACGGAACAAAGAAGGGACCATTGTAAAGATGGCGTTGGTCTCCACGCAGGGCATGTCCACCGCAGGCGGTACAATGTCTCAGGCAACTAGACAAAAACAGGAAGAGTCTTTACTTTTGTTAGAAGGAAAAAGGGACAGATACGAATTAAGCTGTAAACATGCTGAAGAAAGGGGTAACGCAAGCGAGGTAGCCAAGTTCATACAGTTAGGAGAGAACCTTAAAAAGAAAATAATACGGATACAGGAACAGTTTGACGCAGATGAACAGGCAAGGAACAGCCAGCTAGATGAAAGTGCGCCGAGAGGAGACGATAAAAAGGTAATAAGTGGTAAATGGGCTACCCTAGAGGGACAAGACGAAATGACAGAAGAGGCAGTGGAGTTAGAGGAAGATCAGGAGGGACACCTAAAACCCTCAGGAAACAGTGTCTGAACAAAAAGAATAGTAAATAGGCATATCATAGATAAACCAGACCCGGGACCCGAAATCAGGGATCTAACTATTAAAGAGTTAACACAATTGAGTCAGGAAATAGGACCCATTGATTATAAGACAAATTTGGTAGAGTTAGGGAGAAAGTTAAAAAACATCCAAACTACTATGGGGCTGACTAGCAAAGATGTCTGCTGCATCGTAATGTTTAAACTCAGTCCGCATTTGGCCGAGGCAATGCCGGACGAGGTGCAAGGCACGCACAAAGATGCATCCAAAAACCCCAACTCGTGGGCAGATTACAATGAAATAGTAGATGCCATGAAACGGGCAAGGGGTGAATTGGCACGACAGGAAGTCGACTGGGACAAAATATTACAAACCAAGCTGACAACAGGGGAAGGGCCACAGGCATTTATCTCGAGGCTCTTCGAAGTTTACCAGCGACACGGGGGGGCAGGAGTGCCCCACCGAGGAGGATCCAACCTTTAGGGACCTGTGGATACGGGCGTATGACCTGGATCCCACCCTAAGGTCTGTGTTAAAGTTATCAAAATCATATGATGAGAGGTTAGAATTATTAGAGACGTATCTCAGTGAAAAGCAAAAACGCAGTAAAGTTGCCGCAGCCACCTGGGTAAATGAGGGTCCCAGCAAATGCCCAGCTGCGGGCACATCAAACTTAACATGCTTTAATTGCAAGCGAACAGGGCATGTCAAAAGTGAGTGTTGGGCCCGAGGTGGAGGACAGGAAGAAAAGGGTCCAAGGCAGATGCAAGCTAGGGGGAGGGGACGAGAGAGAGGTCCGCCAGCGGGCAGACAGAGTAATAAGGGAGACACTGTAGCAGATCTGATTGATCGCCTACAAGTGGTTTTAAAGGCGTCCCACAGAGAGGGGCGGGAGTCATCCTTGGATGATGATGATGATGTCATAAGGAGGCTTAGTGCCATACGTAAAATAGATGAGCAATAGGGAGGCGGAGGGTCCGGTAACCCTGACGCTAAATGGGTATGCGCTTTACATGCTGATAGTCAGGGGTGGCCTACAGCTAAGGTTACCATCAATGGCCATACCGTAGAAGCACTCATAGAAACCGGAGCAGCCGTATCAATTACAAATATCAGCATACCCTTAGACCCCAAAAGACCACCAATGTATATAGAGAGATGTACAGGACATACCACAGAAGGGTATTGGTCCCAGCCACAACACATAAGGCTGCGAGGTACACCGGTGGGCTGCCAAGCCTTCGCATGGGCGGAGGGGGGGCTCACGGAAGGCAATATTATTGGTAGCGATTGCCTGACAAAACATCAGCTTGTTGTAGATCTTAGTAATCAATGTCTGTGGAAAGTAAATGTTAAAAATTTTAAACCAATCACTGTTGTGGAACGTTATGCTTTAGCTTCTGTAAAATCAAATGCTGCAACAAGTGTTAAAAGTTTAGAGACACGATTAAAGCACCCTGAATTTAAGCAAGTTATACAGAATCATGAGATGATATGGGCACAAACTGGCACGGATTGTGGACAGGTAAGCGACATAAAAATAGCAGTAGAATTTCCATGTCCGGGGCACACTAAACAGTACCCAATACCAAAGGAGGCGGTAGAGGGAATCAAACCAGTCATCCAACAGCTGTTGCAATAAGGAGTCATTAGGCATGTGTGCTCAAGAGCTAACAGTCCCATCTGGCCAGTGTTAAAGCCAAATGGAAAATACCGCCTGACCATCGATTACCGTAATTTAAACAAAGTGACCCCTCGGGTTAGCCCTGTTACTAGTTCCAATACTGAGATTTTTAACAAATTACGGCCAGAGAGCAAATTCTTCTCTGTCCTAGATTTGGCTAATGGGTTCTGGTCCCTGCCAATCAAGGCAGAGGACCAGTATAAATTTGCATTTACTTTTGAGGGAAAACAGTACACATTTACTCGATTGCCGCAGGGCTTACACTCAGCACCAACCTTGTTCCACACGTACATAAAACAAATTCTGGAGGAAGAAGGGTTGGGAGACTCAGTAGTTCAATATGTAGATGACCTCCTGCTGCAAAGTTCAACAAAGGAGGACCACTTAATGCTGCTGGATAGGGTACTAGGCTTATTGGAAAGAAAAGGATTAAAGGTAAATCCAGACAAAGCACAAATTGGCGATCAAATTTAGGAACCATTATTTCTCCCCAGGGGAGGCGAATAGACCCTGCCAGAACAGCACTAATCCAGACCCTACCATTACCAGCTACCATTACTGGCTTAAGAAAATGATTGGGTATGACAAATTTCTGTAGTGATTATATCGAAGGGTACTCAGAGATTACAAAGCCATTATATAGTATGTTAAAGGACGACCCAAAAGGCCAGTACAAGCTCATATGGGAGGGAGAAGAGTTATACTGTTTTAATAAGTTAAAAAAAGCATTACAGACAGCGCCAGCCTTAATACAAGCTGATTACTCAAAACCATTTATTTTACAAGCCAATGCAATGGATGACACCATCGTTGCGGTGCTGTTACAAAAACTAAATGGAAAGCCAGTACCAGTTACCTACCTAAACAGACAATTATCAGAGGTAGAGAGAGGGTTTAACATGTACGATAGAGCAGTCCTGGCCATTGCTTGGGCTGTACAAGCAAGTGAGGCAACCACTAGGTTTAACCCCATCATAATACAAACTACACATACGCCTTTAAAACTATTGTTAGAAAACAAAGTCAAGGGAGTTAGCCTAACCAGACAAGCAAGGTGGCTGTTAGCCCTGCAAGATAAAAACATTACCGTTGAGAAACTGACAGTGCCACACGTTACAGTACCTGGACTACCAGGGAGAGCCACATGATTGTGGGGAGGTTCAGTAAATAGCAACCAGAGAGTCACCTTTTGTGGATGGGCATAGTGCAAATGGCTATAACATGGCTTACGTGGACGGGTCAAGGTATTGGGAACAAGGAGTCCCATACGTAGGTGCAGCAGTGTATCATGACACCGGGTGTTACCACCTAGAGGATAAAAGGTCCATACACAAACAGGGACTACTCCTAAAGCTGTCACCAGGGGACTCCTCCCAATTTGCAGAATTAGTAGCAATTTACGAGGCTGTCCTGGCAAACCCCAAAGGTAGGTTAGGCATACACACAAACTCGCAGTTTGCAGTAGGATCACTTACTACCTGGTTACCCATATGAGCTAACAGAGGTATGAAAACAGCAACTGGGGAGCATGTCAAACACAGAGAACTTTTACAGGCCATATTAAAGGAGGGGGATGCCACGCCAGGAAGAATAGCCATCATAAAGGTTAAGGCCCATGTTGACTCTAAATACGCCACTCCAGCAGAATTAGGAAATGATAGGGCAGATAAGCTCACCAAGATGGCAGCAAAAATTGGAGATCCCTGGAAAGGGATCCAACCAAAAGCTCCCATTCACTCTGTGCAAATTAAACCAGCCATTAAAGTGCTACTGCCAACTCACAAACTGTTACCCAAAGCAAATTTGGGAGATTTGCAAAGCCAGAAACCCTGGATTGTAAATAAATGTACACAAACAAAAGAGGACCCCCAAAATAATTATAAATTTAAAATCAGAGACAATATCCTGTTTAGACAGTAGGAGGATGAAACACTAAAGTGGATACCTCCAAGTCAATTATATCATGATATTGTCATGGAAAACCACTGCCGGTGTGGCCATGGGGAGTCCAACAAAACCATGCAAATTATCAAATCTAAATACTAGTGGCCTAATATGGATGACACAATCGCAGACAGTTTATATCGCTTGTCTTACATGTTTGCAACAAGACCCCAACAGGGGCAAACCAAAATTACAACCATTGCCTTTGGCAGATGGCCACTGGGACGCATTACAAATTGATTATGTGGGGCCACTCCCAATGGCAAAGGGGGGATGTAAGTACATGCTGGTTATTATAGACATGTTTTCTAAATGGGTGGAGGCATTCCCCACCAAAAACAACACAGCAATAACAACGGCAAAAACTATATATAACCAGGTGTGCACTAGGTGGGGCTTCCCCAATATCATTGAATCAGATAGAAGCACACACTTGTAAATCAAATAATAGCCACGATGTGCCAAATAATTGGGGTCCAACAAAGATACCACCTACCATACCATCCCGAGTCATCGGGAATGGTGGAAAGAATGAACAGAAAACTTAAAAATGCATTAAAAAAGTGCGTTTTAGACACAGGAAAAGATTGGGTAGTTCACTTGCCTGGTATTTTAATGGCAGTCAGAGGGACTGTCCAGGCAAGCACTGGATTATCACCTTATGAATTAATGACCGGATGAAAATGAGATTAACGACCCGCAGATGTGCCTTCCCTAATGCCTTATCAGTGATATAAAACATGAAAAGTTTCTGTCCGGGGTACAATTACAATTGGAACAGTACTCAGGATTTGTCACTCAAAACATGGCCAGGGCATATGAAAAGAATGTTAACTATAGACAGCCCTCTATGGGATGGGCCACCCTAATAAAAGAGGGAGACATGGTAATGGTCCAAATTAGAACAAAATCACCTTGAAAGATGCCAATTGGCTAGACCCTATACCGGTTAAAGAAATTGGGAGAGACTGCAGTATATGTAAAGAGAATTAAAGAAATTAAACCAGTGCCACAAACTGTGCAACAACAACATGGGGACAATCAACATTTGTAAACAAAAAGAAAATAAAAGACCAGGCCAGAATTATAGGTCCATGTTGACCAATGTAAACGTATCAGATAAAGCTGACTAAACAATGATACTGCATTTGATGGTTTTTAGGTTGACACCATGCTACGTCTTCATTTGTCAATAGTGACACACTGCTGCAGAGCAGCTCTTGACATACAGCTATCCGTCGAGACCAGTTACGTCATTGTGGACTATGAAGACACTGCTTACTTGAAAATAAACTATACGCGGAGCCATAATAAAACTCTCGCCCAGACCTGGAAGATAATTTGGACATTAAACAACACTTAGGTCGCAAAATATTCAAGACACTGTCTGACAAAGACCTCGGATGGTAAATCATACACCTGTGCCACATATTGGACACCCTATAGAGGGTGGGTTAAACCAGGACACTGGAAACTTTTGTGCTAGAAAAGGCTACCCCAAAGACTCAGGCACCTACTATGTGAGACTGTATGCCAGTGTACCTTAACAGAAGGAGAAACGAGGGGCATGTGGCAGTTATAATGATAATGCTTTGTATTAATGACGCAAGCGTGGCACAAATAACATTGACTGTTAACCCTGCCACCTGCCTTAACCTTACTGCAGGGCCAAACAGTGGACTTACATCAACACCCACTGACCAAACTCTTGTAAGTGATGTACAATACGTTAGATTACCTGTTAGTTTTAATTTTTCCGGTTGGGATCTAAATAGTACAAGCGATTGTGCCAATATAAATGTATCAAAGTTTTATGCCACAATGTTGTTAGATATGGTCAGGGCTTTCCATGCTCGGGGGTTATGATTACTAATCAGACTCATAAATTGCTTAAAGAAGGAAAAGAGACCTGTTGGGTGACATAACAGGACTCTTCGGCTCAGGAATGAGTATCTGGAATCGAGACTATTTGGAAGCGATTAGACTTTCAAAATACTGTAAACCTGCAGGAGGAGAGAGGTTCTCCACCATTAGCAATCAACCAGGCTGGCTTGGCTGCCGAGGAAAGACTGACCGTATATAATATAAATGAGACAGCTAAGTTGTTCAAACAAGTTGCAAATAAAATAAATGACATTATAGATGAGCATAATGAGGAAGTAGGGCACCGTACTATAGGGAAAGCTATAACCTGTTCTGCTTATGGATCTTATGTACTAACCACTGTGAATAAGTTATTACAGCAATTAAGTAACAATAGGTTACCCGATCAGATATTGGATCCCAAATCAAATCATGCGTATTGCTCCATGTCAGGATGTCTATTACTCACCATTGTTTAAACCCTCATGCCTAACAGCGCCCCACCCATTTGGTGGGTAAGAAAATGGCAAAGATATATATCAGACCACATGGGTTCAAGCCAAATAGTACACTGGCAGATACAATGAATGTACTCCTCACTGTAAAGCTACCACAAGTAAAGTATGCTGAGCAGAGGTATACTAAGGTTGTAAAAATCCATTCTTTAGGCCATCTCCAAGGGGATTATTATGCATACCGAGTGAATCCACCTAAAATACTAGTGCAAGATAAAAATGGGTCCTGGGTAGCGTCAAATTTACATTGTTGTGAGGAGATAAACAGCCAGTGGATCTGCCAGTGCAATGTTATGTCAAATTCAGCCAGTTTGTGGAGAATTTTCAATGAGAAAAATAAAGAATAATACTGTCTGGTGTCCAGTTCAAATACAAAATGGACCACCCAGCGGTAATCACTTATAACTCTACTAACCAATACTGTATTGTAAACAAATGTTAAAACATTAACACATCAAGACAGAACCTGTCCTATTACCCAACCTAATCTCTGCTTTGTACCTAACAGGATGTACAAATTGAGACTATACCTTCCATCCTATATCACATCATAAGTCATCTCAAATTAATATCTCTGACTCAAACTCCTCATCAGGCATATCAAATTAATAACTATGCACCTGCATTTAAGGCACCAATACCACCACTTACTCTAAATTTACAGAACCTGCTAGACGGTAAGGACACACATCTGACTAACATTGAGAATTCAGCACATAACATACAGCTTAAAGTTCAAGAATTACTTAGTGATGCTGATAATGTATACTTGATATACAATACACTGGGTGGGCCATGGGGCGTGCTAACCTTAAAAGCCCTATCAGTACTACAACTGGCATTGGTAGCCATTTTAATGTTTAGTGCATGCTGCCTAAGATGTACCATCAGAGGCATGAGGCAGGAACTGCAAACGCTGCGTGGGGCGGGACTGGTGAGAGCAGCCATGTCGTAATTAATAAATAGTCTCCGAACTGCATACTTATAGGAAAAGCCGCCCAGAGGGTCCCTAATATGGCCCCCTATCGGAGGACTTCCACTACTGCACAGGAGACCTAAATTTTCCAAAATTGAGTGACTGTCTCCATAGGTACAAGGGGGGATTGTAACCATATTATGTACCTATGTCATCATCCACTGGCTCCAACTGCCTAACTGTTCATGTGTGCACAGTGGGTCAACTTGACCTAGGAGAAACAATGAGTTTCACTCACACCATAGCAACATACCACACCACAAGCCTACATGTCCTATATGGTTCTAGCAGAAACCAAAGTGTAAATGCAATCAAAACATGTCTAGACAAGTTCTGCCTAGATGCTAATAACAAAATGATTTTATTGGTACATGGTGTGATTTTATGCTGAAGGGAGGGGCAGAGATGATGTGTGTATATATGTGTATATATAAATATATATGCTTGCTTGCTTTCTAGAGAAGAGAAAATGTAACATCAACGGCTGTACAGCACCACGCTGAAGTAAACGTATTTTTATTTTCCCGCTGCATCTGTGATTCTGTATTGTAATGTGCAACTCAGGTCCTGAGGTAATATGTAGCCTGAGGACCCCTAGCTATAATACTCTCCCATACACTGGTAGGTCGATATCCTGGTTATGGGTAAGGGCTGAGACCACCTTAGGCAACAATTTTGGATTTGTCCTTGAGGGACACCCTGTCCTGGTGAAAACAAATAAGGTTCATTGCACACAAGTGCGTGTAACTCAGAAACTTCTTCTGGCCAAAGTAACAACTAAAAATAACTGCCTCCAGGCAAGAAGACGTGAGCTTGCAATCTGCAGCTGGTTCAAAGGAGGCAGTGTAAGCTGCTCCAGGACGAAGGGTAGGTCCCATGGAGGAATGGGATCCTTAATGAAGGCCTTATGGAGAATGCCTCTCAAAGAGGCACATGTGTTTCCAACTGGGATATGGACCATAGGCCTATAGATATGATAGTCAAGATGGCACAGAGGTGCACTTGTGATTGAGGAGGTACAAGCCTGCCTGAAAAAGGACAGAGAGGTGACTGGTTACCCAACCCTCAGAACAATCTAGTGGGGAAGGTCCCGTGCTTGAGTTCCAGACAAAAATCTGCGCCATTTCATGGCGTACGTGGCATGAGTGGCTGTTTTCAGCAGCCACTAGAACATCTGCTACCTCTGTGAGACCCCATAGCGCATGACTGCTATGTCCCTAGCAGCCAGGCATGCAGGTTCAGGAGGCGAAGGTCTGGATGGACCAAGGATCCTGCCTCCTGGGACAGTAAATGAGAGCTGACTGGCAGAGCCATGTGTTCCTGAGAAAGTTGGTACAACAGAGGTACCAGATCTGCCTGGGCAAAATGGTGCGATTAAGATCAGCGTCGCCTGCTCTCTCTTGGGTTTCAGAAGAATCCTCTGGATCAACGGGAAGGGAGGAAATGCAGAAGGAATCTGCCCGCCCAGGAGAGGGACAATGCGCTCGCCAGAAAACACCAGGCCCTGGATCACAGAGACCCATTGATTATAAGACAAATTTGGTAGAGTTAGGGAGAAAGTTAAAACATCCAAACTACTATGGGGCTGACTAGCAAAGAATGTCTGCTGCATCAGAATGTTTAAACTCATCAAGATTTCACGAGGCAATGCCGGGATTTGAGGCAAGGCACGCATAAAGATGCATTCAAAAACCCCAACCTCGTGGGCAGATTATAATGAAATAGTAGATGAAATGGCAGCAGAATTGGCACGACAGGAAGTCGACTGGGACAATATTACAAACCAAGCTGACAACAGGGAGGCCAAAGGCATTTACCCCAGGCTCTTCGAAGTTACTAGCGACACGGGGGGGTATGCCCCACCGAGGGAGGATCTCAAACCTTTAGGACCTGTGGATACGTATGACCTGGATCCCACCCTAGGTCTGTGTTAAAGTTATCAAAATCATATGATGAGAGGTTAGAATTATTAGAGACGTATCTCAGTGAAAAGCAAAAACGCAGTAAAGTTGCCGCGAGCTACCCGGGGTAAATGAGGTCCTGTTAAATGCCCAGCCGCGCGGCACATCAAACCTAATATGCTTTAATTGCAAGCCAACAGGGCATGCCGAGCGAGTGTTGGCCCAGAGTAAGACCGAGGAAGAAAGGGTCCAAGGCAGATGCAAGCTAGGGAGGGGACGAGAGAGGTCAAGCAGCGGGCAGACAGAGTAATAAGGGAGACATAGCAGATCGATTGACGGGCCAGGCGGTTTTTTAAAGGCCCCACAGAGAGGGGCGGAGTCATCTCTGGATGATGATGATGATGTCATAAGGAGGCTTAAGCTACACGTAAAATAGATGAGCATGAGGCGGAGGTCTGCACTTGACGCTAAATGGGTATGCGCTTTTACATGTTGATAGTCAGTGTTTAGCCATAAGCTACATCAAATGGCCATAACAGAGAAGCACATTACAGAAACCGAGCAGCGAGATCAATTACAAATATCAGCATACCCTTAGACCCCAAAAGACCACCAATGTATATAGAGATGGGTTATGACATACTACAGAAGGTATTGGTCCTATTACACACATAAGGCTGCGAGGTACACTGGTCATGTTTTCAAGATGGGGGCGGAGGGGGCTCACGGAAGGCAATATTATTGGTGCGATTGCCTGACAAAACATCAGCTTGTTGTAGATCTTAGTAATCAATGTCTGTGAAAGTAAATGTTAAAAATTTAACTAACCAATGTTAGAACGCGCTTTAGCTTTCTGTAAATCAAATGCTGCAACAAGTGTTAAAAGTTTAGGAGACACGATTAGACACCCTGAATTTAAGCAAGTTATAAGAACATGAGATGATATGGGCACAAACTAGCACGGATTGTAGACAGGTGTTTAATAAAAATAGCAGAAATTCCATATCCGGGCAAGTAATACCAACAGTACCCAATACCAAAGGAGGCGGTGAGAGGAATCAAACCAGTCATCCAACAGCTGCTGCAATAAGGAGTCATTAGGCATGTGCTAAGAGCTAACAGTCCCATCTGGCCAGTTAAACCAAATGAAAATACCGCCTCGACCATCGATTACAGTAATTTAAACAAAGTGACCGCGGGTTAGCCCTGTTACTAGTTCCAATACTGAGATTTATTAACAAATTACGCCAGAGAGCAAATTTTCTGTCCTAGATTTACTAATGGTTCTGGTCCCTGCCAATCAAGGCAGAGGACCAGTATAATTGCATTTTACTTTTGAGGAAACAGCACACATTTACCGACGTCGCGAGGGTTTACATCAGCACCAACCTTGTTCCACACGCATAACAATTCCTGGAGGAAGAAGGGTTGGAGACAAGTAGTTCAATATATAGATGACCTCTGCTGCAAAGTTCAACAAAGGAGGACCAAATAATGCTGGATAGGGTACTAGGCTTATTGGAAAGAAAAGATTAAAGGTAAATCCAGACAAGCACAAATTAGCGATCAAATTTAGGAACCATTATTTCTCCCAGGAGGCGAATAGACCTGCCAGAATGAAAGACTAATCCAGACCTCACTTTTCATTACCAGCTACCACATTGGCTTAAGAAATGATTGGTATGACAAATTTCTGTAGTGATTATATCAAGGGTACTCAGAGATTACAGTTATTACATAGTATGTTAAAGGATCACCCAGCGCTGTGCACAAGCTCATATGGAGGGAGAAGAGTTATACTGTTTTAATAAGTAAAAAAGCATTACAGACAGCGCCAGCCTTAACAAGCTCGATTACTCAAAACCATTTATTTTACAAGCCAATGCAATGAATGACACCATCAAGGCGATGCTGTTACAAAAACTAAAATGGAAAGCCAAAACCAGTTACCTACCAAACAGACAATTATCAGAGGTAGAGAGAGGGTTTAACATGTACGAGAGCAGTCTCCCACATTGCTTGGCTGTACAAGCAAGTGAGGCAACCACTGGGTTTAACCTCATCATAATACAAACCACACATACGCCATTACAAAACTATTGTTAGAAAACAAAGTCAAGGGTTAGCCTAACCAGACAAAGCAAGGTGGCTGTTAGCCCCAAGATAAAAACATTACCGTTGAGAAACTGACGGTGCCACCACGTTACAGTACCTGGACTACCAGGAGACCACATGATTGTGGGGAGGTTCCAGTAAATAGCAACCAGAAGTCACCTTTGTGGATGGCATAGTGCAAATAAGCTATAACATGGCTTACGAGGGGACGGGTCACATTGTGAACAGTCCCACGTAGGCAGCAGTATCATGACACTGCAAAGTTACCACCTAGAGGACAAAAGGTCCATACACAAACAGGGACTACTCCTAAAGTTGTCACCAGGGGACTCTCCAATTTGCAGAATTAGTAGCAACCCACGAGGGCTGTCCTGACAAACCCCAAAGGTAGGTTAGGCATACACAAACTCGCAGTTTGCAGTAGGATCACTTACTACCTGGTTACCATATGAGCTAACAGAGGTATGAAAACAGCAACTGGGGAGCATGTCAAACACAGAGAACTTTTTACAGGCCATATTAAAGGAGGGGATGCCACGCCAGGAAGAATAGCCATCATAAAAGGTTAAGGCCCATGTTGACTCTACAACACGCCACTCCAGCAGAATTAGGAAATGATAGGGCAGATAAGCTCACCAAGATGGCAGCAAAATGGGAGATCCCTGGAAAGGGATCCAACCAAAAGCCCATTCACTCTATGCACAATTAAACCAGCCATTAAAGTGCACTGCTAACTCACAACTGTTACCCAAAGCAAATTTGGGAGATTTGCAAAGCCAGAAACCCTGGATTGTAAATAAATGTACACAAACAAAGGAACCCCAAAATAATTATAAATTTAAAATCAGAGACAATATCCTGTTTAGACAGTGAGGATGAAACACTAAAGTGGATACCTCAAGTCAATTATATCATGATATTGATCATGGAAAACTCACCAGCCGTGTGGCCATGGGGAGTCCAACAAACCATGCAAATTATCAAATCTAAATACTAGTGGCCTAATATGGATGACACAATACACAGACAGTTTATATCGCTGTCTTACATGTTTGCAACAAGACCCCAACAGGGGCAAAACCAACATAACCACCGTTTTTGCAGATGGCCACTAGAGACGCGTACAAATTGATTATGTGAGGGCCTCCCAATGGCAAAGGGATGTAAGTACATGCTGGTTATTATAGACATGTTTTCTAAATGGGTGGAGCATTCCCCACCAAAACAACACAGCAATAATAACGCAAAAACTATATATAAACCAGGTGTGCACTGGTGGGCTTCCCAATATCATTGAATCAGATAGAAGCACACACTTGTAAATCAAATAATAGCCGATAAAGCCAATAATTGGGGTCCAACAAAGATAATACATTTCATCATACCATCCCGAGTCATCGGGAATGGTGGAAAGAATGAACAGAAAACTTAAAAATGCATTAAAAAAGTGCGTTTTAGACACAGGAAAAGATTGGGTAGTTCACTTGCCTGGTATTTTAATGGCAGTCAGAGGGACTGTCCAGGCAAGCACTGGATTATCACCTTATGAATTAATGACGGGGCGGAAAATGAGATTAACGCACCCGGCAGATGTGCCTTCCCCAAGCGGCCCTATCAGTGATAAGGTAAAACATGAAAAGTTTCTGTCCGGGGTACAATTACAATTGGAACAGTACCCAGGATTTGCCGCTCAAAACATGGCCAGGGCACATGAAAAGAATGTTAACTATAGACAGCCCTCTATGGGATGGGCCACCCCAATAAAAGAGGGAGACATGGTAATGGTCCGAAATTGGGAACAAAAATCACCTTGGAAAGATGCCAATTGGCTAGGACCCTATACCGTACAAAGAAATTGGGAGAGACTGCAGTATATGTAAAGAGAATTACTAAAGAAATTAAACCAGTGCCACAAACTGTGCAACAACAACATGGGGGACAATCAACATTTGTAAACAAAAAGAAAATACAAAAGACCAGGCCAGAATTATAGGTCCATGTTGACCAATGTAAAAACGTATCAGATAAAGCTGACTAAACAATGATACTGCATTTGATTTGCCTTTTTAGGTTGACACCATGCTTACGTTTCTACTGTCAATAGTGACACACTGCTGCAGAGCAGCTCTTGACATACAGCTCATCCGTCGAGACAATTCGTAATTGGCGGACTATGAAGACACTGCTTACTTGAAAATAAATAAACTATCATGAGCCATGGCAAAACTCTCGCCCAGACCTGGAAGATAATTTGGACATTAAACAACACTTAGGTACAAAATATTCAAGACACTGTCTGACAAAGACCTCGGATGGTAAATCATACACCTGTGCCACATATTGGACACCCCTATAGAGGGTGGGGTTAAACCAGACACTGGAACTTTGGTGTTAGAAGGCTACCCCAAGACTCAGGCACCTACTATGTGACATAGTATGCCATGTACCCTAACAGAAGGGAGAAACGTTGAGCATGGGCAGTTATAATGATAATGTTATGCATACATGACGCAAGGGTGGCACAAATAACATTGACTGTTAACCCTGCCACCTGCCTAACCTTACTGCAGGGCCAAACAGTGGACTTACATCAACACCCACTGACCAAACTCTTGTAAGTGATGTACAACAAGTTAGATTACCTGTTAGTTTTAATTTTCCGGTTGGGATCTAAATAGTATGACGACTTGCCAATATAAATGTATCAAAGTATGCCACAATGTTGTTAGATATGGTCAGGCTTTCCATGCTCGGGGGGTTATGATTACTAATCAGACTCATAAATTGTAAAGAAGGAAAGAGACCTGTTGGAGGTGACATAACAGGACTCTTCGGCTCAAGAATGAGTATCTGGAATCGAGACGGTTGGAAGCCATTAGAGAACACCAAATACAGTAAACCTACAGGAGGAGAGAGGTTCCTACCATTAGCAATCAACCAGGCTGGCTTAGCTGCCGAGGAAAGACTGACCCGTATATAATATAAATGAGACAGCTAAGTTGTTCAAACAAGTTGCAAATAAAATAAATGACATTATAGATGAGCATAATGAGGAAGTAGGGCAACCGTACTATATAGAGCTATAACCTGTTTTGCTTATGGATCTTATGTACTAACCACTGTGAATAAGTTATTACAGCAATTAAGTAACAATAGGGTTACCCGATCAGATATTGGATGCCCAAATCAAATCATGGTATTACTCCATGTGTCAGGATGTCTGCAAAGCCACCATTGTTTAAACCTTGCGCTTCCATGGCACTTACCCATTGGTGGAAGTGAAAAGTAGCAAAAGATATATATCAGACCACAAGGTTCAAGCAAATAGTACACTGGCAGATACAATGAATGTACTCCTCACTGTAAAGCTACAAGTAAAGTATGCTGAGCAGAGGATACTAAGGTTGTAAAAATCCATTCTTTAGGCCATCTCAAGGGATTATTATGCATACCGAGTGAATCCACCTAAAATACTAGTGCAAGATAAAAATGGGTCCTGGGTAGCGTCAAATTTACATTGTTGTGAGGAGATAAACAGCCAGTGGATCTGCCAGTGCAATGTTATGTCAAATTCAGCCAGTTTGTGGAGAATTTTCAATGAGAAAAATAAAGAATAATACTGTCTGGTGTCCAGTTCAAATACAAAAATGGACCACCCAGCGGGTAATCTCCACTTATAACTCTACTAACCAATACTGTATTGTAACAAATGTTAAAACATTAACACATCAAGACAGAACCTGTCCTATTACCCAACCTAACTTCTGCTTTGTACCTCACAGTGATGTACAAATTGGAGACTATACCTTCCATCCTATATCACATCATAAGTCATCTCAAATTAACATTCGGACTCAAACTCCCCATCAGGCATATCAAATTAATAACTATGCACCTGCATTTAAGCACCAATACCACCACTTACTCTAAATTTACAGAACCTACAGATGGTAGTGACACACATCTGACTAACATTGAGAATTCAACACATATACTACAGCTTAAAGTTCAGAATTACCTAGTGATGCTGATAATGAACACTTGATATACAATACACTGGCGGGCCATGGGCGTAAGCTAACCTTAAAAGCCCTATCAGTACTACAACTGGCATTGGTAGCCATTTTAATGTTTAGTGCATGCTGCCTAAGATGTACCATCAGAGGCATGAGGCAGGAACTGCAAGCGCTGCGATGAGGAGGGACTGGTGAGAGCAGCCATGTCAGAATTAATAAATAGTCTCCGAACTGCATACTTATAGGAAAAGCCGTCCAGAGGGTCCTAATATGGCCCCTCATCGGAGGACTTCACTACTGCACAGGAGACCTAAATTTTCCAAAATTGGTGACTGTCTCCACTAGGTACAAGGGGATTGTAACCATATTATGTACCTATGTCATCATCCACTGGCTCCAACTGCCTAACTGTTCATGTGCACAGTGGGTCAACTTGACCTAGGAGAAACAATGAGTTCACCTCACACCATAGCAACATACCACCACAAGCCTCACATGTCCTTATATGGTTCTAGCAGAAACCAAAGTGTAAATGCAATCAAAACATGTCTAGACAAGTTCTGCCTAGATGCTAATAACAAAATGATTTTATTGGTACATGGGTGATTTTATGCTGAAGGGAGGGGGCAGAGATGATGTGTGTGTATATATGTGTATATATATAAATATATATATGCTTGCTTGCTTTCTCTAGGAGAAGAGAAAATGTAACATCAACGGCTGTACAGCACCACGCTGAAGTAAACGTATCTTTTACTTTTCCGACTGCATCTGTGTCATCTGTATTGTAATGTGCAACTAGGTCCCGAGGTAATATGTAGCCTGGAGGACCCCCAGCTATAATACCTCCGCTACACTGGTAGGTCGATATCCTGGTTATGGGTAAGGGCTGAGACCACCTTAGGCAACAATTTTGGATTTGTCCTTAGGGACACCCTGTCCTGGTGAAAAAACAAATAAGGTTCATTGCACACAAGTGCGTGTAACTCAGAAATCCTTCTGGCCAAAGTAACAGCAACTAAAAATAACGTCTTCCAGGCAAGAAGACGTAGCTTGCAATCTGCAGCTGGTTCAAAAGGAGGCAGTGTAAGCTGCTCCAGGACGAAGGGTAGGTCCCATGGAGGAATGGGATCCTTAATTGAAGGCCTAAGGTGGAGAATGCCTCTCAAAGAGGCACATGTGGTTTCCAACTGGGATATGGACCATAGGCCTATAGATATGTGATAGTCCAAGATGGCACAGAGGTGCACTTTGATTGAGGAGTAGGCCAAGCCTGCCTGAAAAAGGGACAGGAGGTAGTCTAATACCGAACCCTCAGAACAATCCAGTGGGGAAGGTCCCCGTGCTTGAGCCCAGAGACAAAATCTGCGCCATTTCATGGCGTACGTGGCATGAGTGGCCAGTTTTCTAGCAGCCACTAGAACATCTGCTACCTCTTGTGAGACCCCATAGCGCATGACTGCTATGTCCCTAGCAGCCAGGCATGCAGGTTCAGGGAGCGAAGGTCTGGATGGACCAAGGATCCTGCCTCCTGGGACAGTAAATGAGAGCTGACTGGCAGAGGCACGGCGGTTCCTGAGAAAGTTGGTACAACAGAGGGTACCAGATCTGCCTGGGCCAAAATGGTGCGATTAAGATCAGCGTCGCCTGCTCTCTGCGGAGTTTCAGAAGAATCCTCTGGATCAACGGGAAGGGAGGAAATGCGTAAAGGAATCTGCCCGCCCAGGAGAGGGACAATGCGTCTCGCCAGAAAACACCAGGCCCTGGATCTAGTGAGCAGAAATTGGGCAGTTTTGCGTTTGATGGGAACACGAAAAGGTCTAACTCTGGTGTCCCCCATCTGCGAAACAGATCCTCTATGACCTGCTGGAGTAGTTCCCATTCGTGGACTCTGGCCTGACATTGGCTCAGACTGTCTGTGATAATGTTGTCCTCTCCTGGAACATTAACAGCAATAAGGTCTGAGCTGTGTTGCAGTACCCAATCCCACACCCTCATGGCCTCCCTGCAAAGAGGGTAGGAATGAGTGCCTCCTTGTTTGTTGAGGTAATACATCACTGCGGTATTGTCTGTTTGTACCAGAAGAGTACCCGGTGGAATCTCTGATTGGAAAGTCTGCAAGGCATAAAGGACCGCTCTCATCTCCAAAATGTTTATGTGAAAATGAGCTTCCTGGGTCGTCCACGAGCCCTGAGACCTGACACCGTTGAGGTGCGCTCTCCAACCAGACCCCGAAGCATCTGTGGAGAGTGTCACAACCGGAGACAGCACAACGAAGGGGACTCCCAACGACAGGTGCTCTGGGTTGAGCCACCGTTGCCAATCCCGGATGACGGCATTCGTGATCCTGACTGGATGCTGCAGATGGTCTTGCTTCTGATCCTACTGCACCCGTAACATCCACTGGATCACCCGCATGTGGAGACGGGCTAAAGGGACTGTTGCAATGGCCGCAGCCATGTGTCCGAGCAGGCTAAGGACCAGTCTTGCTGGGACGGTCTTCTTTGCCAAGATATCCCTTATGAGGGATCTGATGTGCTCCGCTCTGTCCTGGGGCAAAAAAGCTTTCCCCTGGACAGTGTCCAGGACTGCGCCTATGAACTGCAGTCTCTGAGATGGAACCAGGTGCGACTTCTCCCAATTGATGATGCTGCCCAAGCACCCGAAGAGGGAACGAGTACAGTGGATCACGGACATCAGAGCCTCCCAAGAGGGGGCCATGAAGAGCCAGTCGTCCAGGTAGGGGAACATGTAGTGGCCTTGTCTCCTGAGAGCCGCTGCTATGACTGCCATGCACTTTGTGAATACCCGAGGTGCCAAGGACAGTCCGAAAGGGAGGGCTCAGAACTGATAATGGTGACCCAGAAACTCGAAGCGCAAGAATTATCTGTGCACCCGAGCTATCGGGATGTGCAGGTAGGCATCCTGCATATCCAGTGACGCTAAGAAGGCACCCTGCTTGAACATGGGAATTAGCTCTGGAAGAGTCACCATGCGGAAGCGTTTGTAAAGCACCGAAGCGTTGAGGTCTCTGAGGTCCAGAATCGGATGGAGGTCCCCTGTCTTTTTGGGAACCAGAAAGAAGTGGGAATAATATCCTGCGTCTCTCTGGTTCTGCGGTACGTGTTCTATGGCCTCTTTTTCCAGAAGCGCTAGCACCTCCTGCTGAATGAGCAGTGCGTGCTGTCCCGAGTAACGGGAAAGCAGGGGAGGCCTTGAAGGTGGGTGATCGAGGAATTCTATAGAGTGTCCGCTCTCTACCAATTGAAGGACTCACTGGTCGGCGGTTATCATCTGCCACCCTCAAAGGTGGTGAGAGATGCGACCCCTGACTTTTTCTTCCCATTGATCCAGAGGAGGGGCAGGGGCTGGGAAGGAGTCATGCTGTGGCAGCGTTGCCTCCCGCAGGCTGGGTCGGTTTTGTGCATCTCTGACCTTGGCCTGAGGAAGACTTAGGCTGGGCCTTGCGGTTGAAGTTGCCCCTTTGCTGCTGGCTGGAACGTAGCTGCTGCCGTTGTTGCTGGCTGTGAAAGGGATTCTGGTTCCTACGAAAGGAACCAGTCTTGGGCCTGTACATGGCCTGTACAGTCCTCACTGCCTTCTCAGCGTCCTGTAACTTGGTGATTACCTTTCGGAATCTTCACCAAACAGGATCTCTCCAATGTAGGGGACATCCAGGATATTTTTCTGGATGTCCTGAGTAAATCCGGAGATGCAAAGCCATGAGTGTCGCCGGAGACTGCTCCCCTGGCCACATAGTCCATCGAATCATAGGCGGCTCTCAAAACTTGGATCCCCACATCCGACCCTGTGTGAAGAAGGTTCAAGAGTTCCTCCTTCTACTCGCCATCCAGAAGGACTTTAACCAGGTCCTGACCCTGTTCCCATAGTGCGTTCTGAAACTGAACCACGTGCGTCAGATAGTTCAGTGACTTGATGGAGCATGTAGCAGCCGCATACATGTGCCTACCCAGTGAATCCAATTGCTTGGATTTCTGGTCCAGAGGCTGTGTGCTCAAATGTTGCGGTCATTGAGACTGGTCGTGAGAGGCCGTGATGACCAGTGAATCAGCCAGGGGTTGGTGCACCAAATACTGGTCCTCCACTGGGGCCCTGTACAGGCGGTCAGCCTTCTTCAGCACAGCGGGGATGGAATGTGGACGTTTCCATGCAGCCTTGCTGACGTCCACGAAGGTGTCCACCAAGGGTGGCACCACCACAGGCTTAGGATCTTTCTGCCAAAGGTATCGAGCTAGGCACTGTCGTTCGGCGTCTAGATCTTCAGTTTCCCATCCCATATTCTCCTGGATGTGCCTCATGATTTCAGCAAAAGAGGGATCATCTGGAGGTGACCTGGGGAAGTCTCATGGATCTGGTGATGGGATACTTATGGGAGAAGGAGACCTGGGGGTATCCAAAGAGTCCAGTCTAGAGTCGTCCCCCTGCGGAGTGGACCTTCTTCCTCTGGGTCGCTTGGGACTGGGGGACCCTGAGGGAGAGCATGAAGGGGGCCTTCTCCTTTTTCTGCATCTGCCCCTAGGAGGTGGTGTAGGCTTCTTGGTGGTTGGGGGTCTTCCTGCTGGACCCTGGGGGGGGAGGGGGAGGAGGAGGAGGCTTTACTGGGACCACATCCTTTTTAATAGTGTCCCACCAAAAGGTGAAGAGATCTTTGACTTCTTGGATATTCATACTGGACGATGATCCTGCATTGGGGTTGGTCTGTTGCTGGTGTCGGGCGTCGGGTTCCGAGGGCGTCGCCGGTTCGGGCGAAGGCTCCCACGGAATTCCAGCGTCCTCAGTGTCACCTGCCTGGTCATCAGGCAATGTCAGCTCCTCCTCAGATGAACCACGGTGACTGGTATCAACCGGTGAAGGGAGAGCAGTCATCGGCTCCGTAGGTCGCTTGACCGACGTCGGGTGCTTAAGGGACGTCTGGTCCGACGGGCGTTTGGCCGGAGAAGGATTGGCAGCCGCTTAGGTTCCATCGTCTGCTTGAAGGACATCAGGTCCTTGGTCTTCCTTGGAGGGGGATCAGGTCCCCTGGGAGGCCGATCTGGCGTTGGGTTCCCGGCGTCTGTCCAAGGAAGCAGAAGCAGACTTGGAAGAGGACTTGGACCGATGATGGTTGGAAGACTTCGCTGAGGCCCAGGAGGGCACTGAAGAATGGTCCGAAGTCCTGGAAGTCTTTAGTGGGTGGAAAGAAGCCAAAAGATCACCTGAAGCCCGGACTTTAACGGGAGGAGGCTGAGAGCGAGCCCTGGAGAGCGGTCTGAGCGCATGGAGCCTGAGCTGGTGCGCAAGTCCGAGGCCCGGTTCGGGGATCTGGACCTGGCCTTCTCCCGGTGTTTTTCCCAGTGTTTATGGGACTTGGAGGTTGACTCACCTCTGGAGGCAGGGTCTTTTTCCATTGTTTTCAATCTTTCCTCTAACAGGAACCCCCGAAGTGCCTTCTGACAGTGGATCCTGGTGCGGCTGTTAAACTGCTGACAAAAAGAGCAGGCCTGGGTGTTGTGCTCCGGGCCTAGGCACCGCAAACAGGCCGAATGGAGATCCTTGAAAGGTATCTGTTTGCTGCAGGCACACCTGGAGGGGTGTCCTTCTGTGGAAGGAGTAGGAGATGCCAATATTGAGTTGAGCAATAAATTGCTGGAAGTTCGAGTCATCGTTCGCTGAAAAAGGCGTCCGTGAGGCCGATGCTGGCGAGTCGACAGCGGGAGAAGAACTGGGGATTCTGGGGGACCGTCCCCTTTTGTATGATGTCTGACATCGGGGGTGGTCCCCGCTGGATACTGCTAGCTAGAAAATTTCCGTGGGGTCCTGGTGCCTGCCGGCTTCAGTCCTAATGGTGTAACCTGCTGCAAGAGCTGTTTCTCGAAGTAAGATCTTCCTGTTTGGCAGTAGGAAGGGAAGGATCACTGAGACACACAGGTTTCATCATCCTTTAAGGAAAAGAGTAGCTCTCCCTCTCCCCCTAGCTGCTGGAGGTCTGACTCTGAGCAAGAAAGGAGGAGACTACAGAAAAATACAGGAAGTTCCTGTCTCAGAACAGGAAGGGTGAGAGCTGTAAGGGCACATAGACAGTAGGAGGAAAAAACAAAACAAAAACAGGGAGGAGAGAGTAAGTATACAAAGCAACAGGAGAGGGGCCACAAAATAAGACATGATGGGAGTGGTGCAGTGTGATGGCTGTGGGGCGGCAGTTTTCCGGGAGACATTCTGGAGGCTGCGATGCTGCCCTATTTGTAGGCACCTCTCTGGTCTGAGGGAGGAGGTTGCTCGTCTCCAGACTGAACTGGCTAGGATTCGTGAAACCTCCTCCTCAACCCAGGGACTACCAGGGCCACCGCTGCTACCTCAGAGGTTGCCAAGAAAGAGGAACGGTTGGACCAAGGTGGGCCCAGGGAGGGAGAGAGTGGTGGAACAGAGGTGCATTCCTCCAGCTGTACCTCTCCACAGTTCATACGCTGTTCTGGCGGAGAGTGGTTCCTCTATTGAGGCACCCGCAGTGGAGACCAAGGAGAATGCTGGGAACCTCCACAAAGGAGACCCACAGGAGGGTGGCATGGGACCCCACAAGGGAAGGAAACAACTCCTGGTGGGGGACTCAATCATTAGGGGGTAGAACTGGGAGAGGGAGCTAAGGTGCCTACCTGGCGCTACAGCTTGGAGGGACAAGGAGTGAATCCTCAGGATCACGGAAGCAGCTGCACGAGGGAGGGAGCCGAATGTCATTGTCCATCTAGGGACAAATGACCTGGCTAGGAATCGGGTCAGAGCAGTGCAAGAGGAGTTTGAAGAGTTGGGGAGGAGCCTTAGACAAGTAGCACGTATGGTAACCTTCTCGGAGGTGCTGCCTGTCTATGGCAAGTGTGATGCTAGGGTACTCCGCACCATGGGAATCAATGAATGGTTGAAAAACTGGTGCAGAGCTCAGGGTTTTTGCTTCACTGAGGACTGGAGGTCAACCTGGAGGGATGCAGGCCTATACTGGCATGATGGTCTACATCTGTCCAGGAGGGGAACCAGGATCCTAGGTGATAGGTTTAAATGCTTCATTGGCAAGCATTTAAACTAGCCAATGGGGGAGGCACTGAAAAGGAGCAGGGAAAACCCAGCCTCCCCCCCAAACACAGTAGTTACAGAGGTAAACACCAAGGTAGAGAAGTCAACAGGGAGCAGGACAGGGGTAAATGCAGAAAAAGGCAGTAAGGAGAGGGATGGGGCTAAAAGGTGTAAGGCCATCAAATAATGGAGGGTGATGAGTACCAACACCTGTAGTCATAACAAGCTCCCTGAACTAGTGGCCTTGATGGAAGAGAGACACCTGGATATTGTGGCAGTCACAGCAACATGGTACACTGAGAACCACAACTGGGATGTCAACATACCAGGGTACACAAGCTACAGGAGGGACAGGGAGGGTAAAAGAGGAGGAGGAGTAGCTCTCTATGTAAGGGAAGGGATCAAAGCAATGGAACTAAAGGATAAACAGGGAGTAGAGGAGGCACTGTGGGTCACCCTGGAGACAGGATATGGCACCACAATCTGCACGAGGGTTGTGTACTGACCCCCATCTCAAGGCGAGGCAATGGACAAGGAAATGATAGAAGGCATCCTTAGAATGGCAGAAAAAGGGGAGATATTGTTGATGGGGGATCTGAATATGCCAGATGTTAACTGGAGCACCTTTGCTGCAGCCACATCCAAGAGCAGGATTATTCTCGATGCCCTACAAGGGGTATGCCTCAGACAGCTAGTGGTGGAACCTACTCAGGAGGGAGCAATCTTAGACCTGGTACTGTCAAATGGGGATGGAGAAAGGATCTTGGATTTAGAAGTGGGTAGCCATCTGAGAACAAGTGACCACGAAACAGTGTGGTTCATGATAAACACAGCCATAGAGTCAAGCCATGCAAAAGCAAGAGTATTGGACTTTAGGAGGGCTGACTTTGGGAAAATGGGAGAGTGCCTCAGAAAAGCACTAGCAAACGGGCAAGGAGTGGAGGAACAATGGGGAAACATCAAAACACCCATCACAGAGGCAACAAGCCTTTGCGTGAAGCAAATCAACTAAGCAAAACTAAGGAAAAAAACACTATGGTTCTCAAAAGAGGTGGCGGGGAAGGTTAAGGAGAAAAAGGTAGCATTCAGGAAGTATAAGGAAACACAGAAGGAGCAGGACAGAGAACTGTGCCAGTTAAAGCTGAAGGAAGCGGGGAAGGCAGTCAAAATAGCAAAGGCCCAAACTGAAGAAAAGATAGCCAACTCAGTTAAGAAGGGGGATAAAACCTTTCATAGGTACATTAGGAAGCAAAGACCAAGGGAGGGATAATGAGGCTTAATAAAGGGAAGGGATGGTGGGTAGAGGGGGACAGTGAAAAAGCAGGGATACTGAATGAATACTTCTGCTCAGTATTCACAAAAGAAGAGGAGGGGAAGGTACCTAAATCAAATAATAGAAGTACCCTGGATAGGGAGGTCGATACCAGTCCATTCACAGAAGAAAGGGTTCTGAAAGAACTCTTAAAACTGAAGATGGACAAAGCAATGGGGCCTGATGGGATTCATCCAAGAATTCTAAAAGAACTAAGGGTAGAACTAGTGACACCACTGACTACCCTTTTTAACAAATCATGGGAGGATGGTGTAGAACCGGAGGAGGGCGGATGTGATTCCCCTTCACTAGAGTGGGAGCAAGACAGAGGCAGGAAACTACAGACCTATTAGTTTGACCTCAGTGGTAGGGAAAATTATGGACTCACTTCTGAAAGAAAGAATTGTTGAATTCCTAGAGGCCAGTGGGACACAGGACCCAAGGCAGCATGGATTCACAGCAGGAAGGTCATGTCAGACGAATCTAATAGATTTCTTTGGCTGGGTGACCAAAGTAGTAGACCAGGGAGGGGTTGTGGACATTGCCTACCTATACTTTAGCAAGGCATTTGACACAGTCCCACACAAAAGATTAATATACAAGTTAGCTAGCCTTGGAGTGGGTTCCAAAGTGGTAGCCTGGGTAAAAAATTGGCTGGACAACAGGACGCAGAGGGTAATAGTAAACGGAGTTCACTCTGAAGAAAGAGGGGTTACTAGCGGGGTACCACAGGGTTCAGTACTAGGACTGGTCCTCTTTAGTGTCTTTATAAGTGACATTGCAGAGGGACTGGAAGGAAAAGTATGTCTCTTTGCAGACGACACAAAGATCTGCAACAGGGTCGATACAGAAGGTGGAGTGGAAAGGATGAGAAGGGACTTGGCAAGGTTGGAGGAATGGTCAAATGTATGGCAGCTTAGATTCAATGCAAAGAAGTGCAAAGTAATGCACCTGGGAAACAAAAACCCAGGGGAAGAGTACACAATGGGGGGTGAGATACAACAACAAAAATGGAAAGGGACCTGGGGGTAGTCATATCAGATGACCTTAAGGTGGGCAAGCAATGTGAGTAGGCAGTAAGGAGGCTGGCGGGATACTGGGATGCATAGGGAGAGGCATCACCAGTAGAAAACAGAAGTTGTTATCCCTCTGTACAGACAGTTGGTGAGACCTCATCTGGAGTACTGCATGCAGTTCTGGAGACCCCATCTCCGCAAGGATACAGAATGGAGGCTGTCCAGAGGAGGGCACCTAAAATGGTGCAGGGTCTGCACGGAGACATATGAAGAGAGATTAAAGGAGCTTAATAAGTATACCCTCGAGGAGGAGGAGGAGAGGGGGACATGACAGAAACTTTCAAGCACCTCAGGGAATCAACAAAGTCCAAGAGGTATCATCTTTCCAGAAAAGATGTACAAGAACTAAGGAGCACAATTTGAAGATCGGGGGCAACTCAGAGGTAATGTGAGAAAGTATTTTTTCACGGAGAAGGTTGTGGATACATGGAACAGCCTTCCTGAGGAGGTAGTGGAGTCAAAAAAGTGGGGGAATTCAAGAATGCATGGGACAGACATAAGACAATTCTAGTGGGGGTAGGAGGAAGTAGGTTGTTGGTTAACTAGGATCTTCAGCTTATCCATTAGGTAGGGAAATGGGCAGACTAGGTGGGCCAAGTGGTCCTTGTCTGCTGTTAAATTCTATGTTTCTATGTTTCCAAAAACTTGTTGGGCGGACACCAGAAGGTGTCCATGCGAGGTTTGGAACACCACACAGAAAAACGTTTCCACTTGGCTGTGTATATCCTTCTGGTGGAAGGTTTATGAGCTGCCAGAGGAATTTTAGAGACCCTCTGAGATACCTGACACCTGTTCACCTCCATCTCTTCAGTAGCCAGGCCTGGAGGTGAAGTGAGTGCAGACTAGGATGGACCAGGGACCCCAGAGTCAGAAGGTCCATCTTGAAGGGAAGGGTCCTCTGAGTCTTGGCTGACAGTTTGTTGAGCAGAGGGAACCATATCTGCTGAGGCCAGCATGGGGCAACCAGAATCATCTTGCCCCCCCCTTCCCATGCCTCCAGCTTGAGCAGTAGCCTCTGAAAGAAGGTATGTAAGAACTTACTGTAACAGTAGATCTTCGAGGAGATCTCAGTCATTAGATCACACCATAGGAACTTCACATCAGTGAAGCAGGATCCACACAGAAGATTTTCAGCAGTACCACTGGGGCTGCCCATGCCGACATCATCTGCCATCACCAACCCTATAAAGGTGCGAGCAGCCTGCTCCCTCCTCAGTTCTTTCCCCTGGATACTAGGGAGCAAACCGTGCCATAGGGAACCAAGGAGAGTTGGGAGGTGCCCAGGCCAAAATAAAAGGCTGGATACACCAGTAAGCCAGTTCTGAGATGAGAGACCCATAAAAGGGGGATGGTGGGAGGGAAGGCAGACCTGATGACTGAGATCCTCTCAAAGATCTACTGTTATGGTAAGTTCTTACATAACTGTTCTGTCTTCTTCAGGGATATCTCAGTCATTGGGTCACACCACAGGAACAAGTCCCAAGCAGTTACAGGTGCAGCAAGACAGTCTGAGAGGAAGGCCAACCAAAGCCCATGACAGGAGACCCTACAAGAGAACCTGACCGAAGTCAGCTCAGGCTCTAGAGGCAATGTCCAGACTGTAGTGCCTAGTGAAAGTATGAATGGTACTCCAGGTGGCAGCAGCACAGATGTCAGCGGCTGAGACCCCCTTGAAACAGGCCATACAGGTAGCCATGTCCCTTGTGGAGTGGACTTCCACTGCCCCGGCAACTCTTTGGCACGCTTGTTGTAGCAGAACACAACACAGTGTGCCAACCATTTGGACAAACATTGTTTAGAAACCCGAACGACCTCTCTTCCTGCAGCAAAAGAAACAAAAAGCTGCTTTGGCAGTCCTTAGTTCAGAGCAGATATTTCAAAATTCTGTGCATGTCTATCATATGGTGCAGCGCTTCCCCTGGATTGGCATGCTCAGGAAAATAAACAGGTAGGTGGACTGATTGGTTCAGGGTAAACTCAGGCACCACCTTAGAAAGAAACTTAGGATTTTTGTGCAAAGACACCATGTCTTTATGAAAAATCACATAGGCTCCTCACACTAGAGAGCCTGAAGCTCAGAAATCCTTCGGGCAGAAGTAATAGCAAACCAAAATAATGCTTTCCAAGAGAGAAAGCGTACCTCGCAAGTCGCAGCTGACTCAAACAGAGATAGGGTCAAATTCTCCAAAACACAATTTAAATCCCAAGCCGGGACAGTGGAATGGATTGGAGGTTTCAGATGCAGGATGCCCCTGAGAAAGGTGTGGGACACATCCAATTGAGCCACAGTGCGACCACCCACAGGCTCATGAAAGGCAGAAATAGCCCAAAGGTGCACCTTGAGGGAGGAGTACTGGACACCTGAGTCTGACAGAGACATCAAGTTGTCCAGAATCTGGCTCATCAGACAAGTGAAAGGGTCCAGATGATGTTTGGCAGCGCAGATGGTACATTTCTTCCACTTCATGGCATATGTGGCTCTACTGGGGGCCTTCTGAGCTGCTCTGAGGACACCGGCCACTCTCTGAGACACCCCAAACTGGGCAATGGTTACATCCTCAGGGGCCAGGCATGTAGGCGATGGGACTTGAGGTTCAGATGGACCAAGGTCCCCTGAGCCTGCATCAGTTGATCCCTGCAAAGGGGCAGAGGCACTGGAGATTCCACTGCTAACTGTTGCAGTAATGGAAACCGTATCTGCCGTGGCCAGAAGTGTGCAACTAGGATCATGTTGGATCCCTCCATTTGCAGTTTGATTAGTACCCCCTGTATCAGAGGAAAAGGAGGGAAGGCGTAAAGGAACCTCCCGCTCCAGGAGAAGAAAAACGCATCTCGCCAGAAAACTCCAGGCCCTGGATCTAGCAAGCAGAAACTGAGCAGTTTTGCGTGGAGTGGGGACACGAAAAGGTCCAACTCTGGACGACCCCATCTGGCTAACAGATCTGCAATGGATGAGAGACGTTCCCACACATGCATGCTGGACTGCGTCTTGCTGAGGCTGTCCACTAGAGTGTTTAGCATGCCTGGGACATCGACTGCCAAGAGAACCAGACTGTGGTCTAGTGCCCAGTACCATAACTCTCATGGCCTCCCTGCACAGGGGGTATGAATGTGTCCCCTCTAGCTTGTTCATATAATAGACGACACGAGACTGTCTAACTGGATCAACAGCTGACCCGGGAGGAGATGGTTCTGAAAAGTCTGCTTGGCATACAGGACCCCCTGCATCTCCTGGACGTTGTTATGCAGGGAAGTTTCAATCTGGAACTACATTCCCAGAGTCTGAAAGGGACCCAGGTGCACCCCAGCCCAAACCGAAAGTATCCATGGTTAGGATCTGCGGGGGGGAGGTGATTTGGAATGGGACCCCTCCCATAACAGGTTCTTTGGGTCCATCAACCACTGGAGCACCTTGCGGACTGGGGAGGAGACCAGCACTAACTGATCTAATTCATCCGTGTGTTGGTCCCATTGTACTCTGAGCGTCCACTGGAGGACTTGCATGTGCAGTCTGGCCAAGGGGACCGTGGCAATGGCCGTAAGACCCAGTAGCCTCAGGCACACTCTCGTAGGAACATAACGGCTCTGGGTGACCTCCTGAGTCTGGGCAATAAGGCACTCCACCCTGTTGAAAGGCAGGAAGGCCTTGCCCTGTGCCGAGTCCAGGACCGCCCCTATATACTGCAACCTCTGGGATGGAATCAGGATGGACTTGGGCAGATTGGCAATGAAGTCCAAGGACAGAAACAACCAAAGGTTCTCCCCAGTGTCTGGAGGAGCTGTTCTCTGGATGGAGCCTTTAGGAGCCAGTCATCCAGGTAGGGGAAAATGTACAGTCCCTCCCTCCAGAAAGCCACAGCTACCACTGCTAAGCACTTTGTAAAGACCTGAGGTGCAAAGGATAAACCAAAGGGCTATACTTTGAATCGCTAGTGCTCGCCCTGAAAAAGAAACCAGAGAAATCTCCTGTGAGGTGGAAACATGGAGATATGCAGGTAAGCATCTTGCATATCCAAGGAGCACAGCCAGTTGCCCTGCTTGAGTAAGGGCAGCAGGACTGCCAGAATGACCATGTAGAATTTTTTGTAATAGATGTAAAGACTGAAGTCCTTGAGATCCAGAATAGGCCTCAGATCTCCATTTCTTTTGGGGATCAAGGAAAACCTGGAGTAAAATCCCCTGTTCCTTTGGCACCTGGGCACTGGCTCGATGGTCTTTTTCCACATTAGGAACTGCACCTCCTCCCAGAGAACAGTCAGATGGGCCGGGGTATAGGTGGAGGGTATTGGAGGAGTTTCTGGAGGCATCTCTACAAGTTTTAGAGTGTGTCCTCTCTCTATTATCTGAAGAATCCAGGCATCTCAAATGATTGTTCTCCACTGATTGTATTGGAGGGAGAACCGACCTCCAACCACCACCTCTTGGTCAGGAACTGGAAGATGGGGGCCTGACAAGGAGTCAAGTTGAGGTGGATCCAGCCACTGGGGCTGATCCTTCACCTCTGGGACACTTTGCTGCAGCAATGGAGGAGGAGGTGGTAGGCAAGGTGGAGGAGGCCTTTCTCTTACCCTGAGGACAGGAGGCTGCTCCGGATATGTGGGACACCTTGCAAAAGGGAAGGCGCTGTCTGTTCCTAGGCTGCGTAGGGCACAGTAAGTGGACAGACTTGACAGCCCTGCCAGATGCCTGCAGGTCACTGATGATGCCCTGGACATCTTGCCCGAGTAACTTGGAGTCATTAAAAGAGGCATTGAGCACCTTCTGCTGGACATCTGCAGCAAAACCCGAGACCCTCAGCCAGGAGTGCCTACAAAGGCAAATGCCTGTGGCAGCAGCCCTGGCACCAGTATCAGAGATATCATACCAGGCCCTGAGGAGATGCTTGCTAATATCCTCAGCAGTCTGCAAGCATTTGAGAACCTCCTGTTTCTGGGAGGGCCTGGTCAGCTACCTTGCCCTTCTTCCAGATGATATTCTGGTATTTGACCATATGCAAGTGGTAATTAGCAATCTGCAGCCCTAAGGCAGAGGAGGCATTTACTCTCTTATCCCAAATGTCAATCCTCTGGGATTCCTTGTCAGGGGGAGGGAGCTGAGGTGCTCAGGCACCTTGGACCTATCATGAGCTGCCTTAATGACCACAGAATTGGTCTCAGGCTGGGCGGCATAGTAAGGTAGGTTCTGAGGGGCATGGCAGATCATGTCAGGCCTATGCCAGGCTGCAGTAGTGGCATTCCTCAAGGCTGGGAGGATAGGAGGAATGACTTTAGGAGGAGATTCTGGGATTTCCAGAAAGTCTACCAGCTCCCGTCTGGTGGCATCCTCTTCCTTAGCATGGAAGCCCATGGCTGTGGACAGCTGTTTTGTAACATTAAAGAAAGTAGGGTCCTCTGGAGGTGACCTGGGAGTATGCTTGCCAGAGTCCTTACTCACTGAGGAGGCAGTGGACCTGTTGGAGGAAAGAGGTTCCTCCTCTTCCTCAGGTAGGATGAGGTCAGGATTGTACTTGTCCACGACGTCAACCTGCTCTATCCTGATGTCCTTCGAATGAGGGATCAATGACAGCCCATAGGGAATCACCCCAGAAAGCCAAGGAGACGTCAATGATGATGGGGCAATCAGCAGCACAGGAGACCCAGACCTGTAAGAGTCCAGTTGGTGGACCAGGACTGCAGTGAACCTGGCCAGGATGTCATTGAGGTCGACAGCAGGAGACTGTTGCATTGACAGAGGAGAGGCCATCGGCACAGGGCATGATGAACTGTCCATTGGAGCCTGGAAGCTCGAAAAGCCCAATGGCCTTGGGCCCGGAGAGCTATCAGGACACGATGGAGGGGCTGTCATCGACAAGCCAAAAGTTGACAAACATGGGGCCGACCATCTGAGGGTCAACGACTGGCTGCCCTGAGAAGCAGGAGGCAGCACTGTAGGTATGGGCCTGGTAGGAGCAGAGGTCTGGACAGCAACGGGCATTGGTGCAGCCGCAACCGATGGAGTACCCCAGAGGAAGATGAAGAGGCCATCGGGGATCAGGAACACCACTGAGGAGAGCGATCCTGTTCATGGTCTTTCTTGTGACTTTTCCCCAAGGACTTGTCTCGGGCCTTTGCAGCCCGGGAGCTCGACGACCCCCCCAGAGACTGCGAAGGAGGGACCCCCCCCCGAGGACCCTTGCCCAGAACTGGCTACCTGTTGTTCCATCAGAAATTTTTTGAGAGCCTTTTTGCATCACCCGAGGTTGGTATAGTTAAATTTGTGGCAAAGCTCACAGTGTGAGGCATCGTGGTTAGGCCCAAGACAGCAGACACACAGTATATGGTCATCTGAAGAGACAATCTTCTTTCTGCAGAGGCAGCAACGAAAGACAGAAGTGGAAGGATTAACTCTTGACATAAATTAGGTAAAGGAATCTCTTATTAAAAAGATTCTAAAAAACTAAGTAAATAAAAGTAGTAGGCAAAAATGGCACAAAGTTGCATCACAGCTTCTGCGAAGACCCATGCGAACAGAGCTGATGGTGGGAAAGAACGGAGGAAGAAGCGGGGTCACTCACACCTTTATAGGGTTGGTGACGTCAGCAGATAACGTCAGCGTGGGCGGCCCCAGTGGTACTGCTGAAAATCTTCTGTATGGATCTTGGTTCACCTAAGTTGAAGTTCCTACAGTGTGACCTGATGACTGAGATGCCCTCGAAGATCTAGAGGGACTGGCAGAAATACGTAGAGAAAAAGATTTGTCCACTACAGCCTAAATGCATCCTGACAGAAAACACCATGCCTTGGATTTTGGAGCAGAATCGAGGCAGTTTGGCACTGAGTGGGGACACAAAGGGTCCACATCTGAGGTTGCCCACTCATCAAACAGCGATTGTATGATGGCTTCTGCTAATGACCACTCCTGAGGATCAGCTTCTTTCAGCTGAGCCCATCCGCCATAACATTCTGAGTCTCTGTAAGTAGACTGCTTGGATCAGAACATCCTGCTCTAGACACCATTCACACACTCTCATTGCTTCTCTAAAGAGAGGGTAGGAGTGCGCTCCCCATTGCTTGTTTATGTAGTATATGACAGACCTGCTGTCCATCTAGAGGAATGCTATCTTGTGGTTGACGAGGTCCACAAGTGCTCAAAGACTATACAGAACTGCTCTCATTTCCAACACACTGATGTGGAGATGGGACTCTATAGAGCTCCAAACTCCTTGCGTATGGTGCACCGGAGAATGGGCTCCCTATCCCATCAGAGATGCATCTGTGGTGAGGTTTACCTGAGGCTGTGACTGAGAGAAGGGTAGACCCTGGAGGAAGTTGTCCTCCCATGTCCACCACCCAAGAGAGCGAAGCAGAGGCTTTGTCATCTTGATGGGGTAGGACTGAGGGTACCAAGCTGGCAACTACTGTGTGCTGAGCATCCACTGGGTTGTTCTCATGTGCAGTTGTGCCCGAGGCACCATGAACACTGAGGAGGCAATTAGGCCCAGCATTCATTGCATGGAGTGTGCCTGTACTGACTTGCACTCCATTATGTAATGCACCATCTGAAGGATTGCTTTCCTTCTGTCCTCTGGAAGGAAGACCCTGGCTCTGGTGGTACCCAGAATGACCCTTATAAGGAGGAGCTGCTTTGAAGGCTGAAGCTGTAACTTCTATAGAATCAACAGGATTTCCATGGTGGTAAGGAAATGAGAGGATCTGGCCACTGTTTGTTCCATCTCCTGCTAGAATGGACTGACTAGTAGCCAGTCATCCAGAGAGGGAAAAACTTGGGAGTCTGAGTTTTCTTGGGTTTGCTGCGAGAATGGCAAAACACTTTGTAAAGACTCAAGATGCTGAGGATAGCTCAAAGGGCAGGACTTGGAACTGATAACACTGACCCAACACCACGAAGCTGAGGTATCTGTAGTGGTTGGGGTGCAGTAGAATATGCTGACAAGCATCCTGCATGTCCAAGGAGGCTAACCAATCATGTGGCTCGAGCAGTGGTAGCACAGTTCCCAGAGAAAGCATTTTGAACTTTTCTCATTCCATGAACTTGTTCAAGTTTCTGAGGTTGAAAATGGGGTGCATGCCCCCTGACTTCTTCAGAACTAGGAAGTAATGGGAGTAGAAGCCTGCATTACAGTCCAGCTCAAGCACTACTTCCACTGCCCTGCTGCTCAGAAGGCCCACAATCTCCTTTGCCAGGAGCTCTGGTAAGCGAGTTGAAAGAAGGGGTTGCTTTCTGGGTGGATAATCCGGAGGGATTTTTGAGAAGTTCAGGGAGTATCCCTCTCGGCTAATCCAGAGCACTCATTTGTCCATCATGATGGATTCCCAACGATGGTAAAAATGAGACAAGCTGGCCCGGTGGCACTGAGGGTTGAGGCGCTGGATGCCACATCTCACGCTACACAGGTGACCAGAATTCGGGAACTACCTCGGGTCACGGGGGTGCCGGCATGGGGGGGGCAGGATGGAGTGTTGGCTCTCCTCTCCCGGGTAAAGGGTGGAGTCGCCCAACCATAGTCCCACCATCACCAAATGGAGGTTCGGTACTGACACAGGCAGTCAATGGCATGAATGGAAGGGATGGGCGTCCCAAACGGCGTGCGTGTGCCTACACACACATGCACTACTTCGGGGACGCGTGGGTGTAGGAGTCAGAAGAAAACCTTAAAAAAAAAAAACAGAAATTACATACGAGAAAAAAAATGAGACAAGTTGCCCCCTACAAGACAGGAGAGGTCTGCCTTGGGCAGCCGAGGCAGGACTGGGGCCAGACCTTCAGAGGTGGCACTAGGCGCTTTTGGGGCCTGTGCCTCCGACTGTGCTTTATTTTGTGGTTGGGGAGGTTGAGATTTGATTAGAGCTCCCCCACCCTTGCCTCAAAAGGACTGTTTATTGTGGTAGGAAACCTTGCCCTCTTCCCTTTTAGGGATTAGAAGGGGCAGGCCTGGAAGTGCTTGATGGCTGTTCTAGTTTTCTGCGAGGCCTCAAGAGACTTTTCCACCTGCTGTCCAAAAAAGTAAGAACCATTAAATGGAACATTCATAACCTGTTGCTGAGCATCATTTATGAAGCCAGGAATGTCTTCTGATATAAATTCCTGCTGCAGCTGCTTGAGAGGCAGTATCAAAGGCATCCACAGCTGCCTTGATATGATGACTGTTAGACTCAATGCCATGAGCGACACTCTGAAGAATCTTCTGTTTGGTCTCGGATTCAGGCAGGGATTCTGCTAGAGACTGAAGAGAAGTCCAGAGGGCATACTCATACTTCAGAAAATGCCCCTGATGTCTGGCAGTCCTCATGCTAAGGGCAGCAGTGGCAAATGCCCTTTTTCCCAGTGTCTGTTTTGCATGACTCCTTATTAACAGAATGCACAATCATTTCCTGAGGAAGAATAGCCTTGGCATTCTCAGCTAAAATAACAATCTTGTTAGCAATAGGCTGAGAAGCAAGGATAGGCCTGTCTTTAGGGGCAGTGTATCTGCCTGCAGACAAAGGGGAAAGATGCAGGCATATTTCATATTGCATCCGAAAGGGTCTCACATGGAGGGGGAATAGGGGTATGAAGTTGACCAACATAGTGGAAATGTTGAGTCACTCCAGACGGAGACATTTACCCACGTCAATAGTTGAAGGGTCAAAAGCAAGCATATCATACATGCTGCGAAGAACAGCCTGGAAAGAGCGATCCTCCTGGTGACAGAAGAAAGGCCTGGATCTGAAGCATCCAGATTACAGGAGTCATCGTCACCGCCCTCAGAAATAATGAGTTTGAGGTCAGACTTGTCCCCCTTCAGGTCCTCCCCAGGGGGGAAGAGTCTGGAACAGGAGTGGAACACAGCTTCCCTAACCTGGACCAAGGAGTATGCATACTGGCGACACTGGTACAGGCAGAAAAGGAACCAGTGCCAGAGATGGCACTACAGTCAGAAATTGGTCTGGTGCAGAGCGCCCTCTCAGCACTGGGGGCAGCACAGGGAGCGGTGCTGAGCCAGGCCCCAAGAGGCCTAAACTCTGCACCGTACCCAGCACCGCATGCAGTGCCAAAGGTCCAGCCAGCACCAGAGTGACTGGCAGAGGTACCGGGGCCAGTCCCTAAGCAGTAACACTGAATGGGGGTGCAGGAGTCGGCAGCGTGGTCACCGGCAAGAACTCAGAGGCTGTTGATGGAGCCCAATGCTCTATCCGTCTGGAAGGCCTCTGGCTGTGGTTCCAGTGCCCCAGTCCCGAGGGGCCTGGGGCTGGCTCCACAAGCAGAGGCAAACAAGGCAGACACTGTACCCACTGCTCCATAAGAGCTGCCCAATGGTGAAACTGCCCATCTGAGTCCCCACAAGTAGACAGGGAGGGACTCTGGGCCTTAGACGTTGACCTTCCATGAGCAAAGCCCATCAGCAAAACTGACAGTGCAGGGGAAGGCCTTCTGCTCCGAGACACTGAGGACGTTGCGGCAGACCTCACAGAAAGTGACCTTGAGTGGTACCGTTTCTTCCCCTTCCGATGGAAAGAGGAAGAATTCAAGGCCAAGTGGTGCCACTTCCTGACTGGGATCAGGAATGGTCCCACTTCTTTTTGTATTTATGGGAGATCTGCCCTCCCTTCCTAACACAGGACCGCCCATTGTCAGAACTCTCTCTGGAGGGGGAAGTGGACCGGAAATGGCACCACTGCCGAAGCAGCCTGCCTGAAGAGGCTTCCTACTGTCACTGTCCATGGTCGTCAACCATTGCTTGGTAGGGCAGAGAGAGCTGAAGCATTTTTTTTTTTCTAAGCTAAACTGACACAAAACAATAAAACCTATAAAATGACTACAAATTGAGAAGAACTGAACGCTGCTGTCATATAGACAAGAAGTCCTGACTCCTGGCAAACAAGCAACATTGTCACTAAAGCACTCTCGATGGCAGAAACAAGCATTTGTCAATGCCGAATGTTTGCTTGCTGGCATTAGCAGTGGAAGTGCAGGAGTTAAACAGATGCAGTATAGGAATGGCACTGAAGTATTGAACTGACACCAACTCCACCCTCACTCTGCAGAGATGGACAGGCATTGGGGTGTGCCTTTGGGTCGTCACCCGTGGTCACGACATTTCACCTCACCCTACCCTTCAGACACTGACAAGTGTTGAGGTGTGCTTTGAAACAAAGAAACATAGACTTTGATGGCAGATAAGGACTGCCTGGCCCACCTAGTCTGCCCATTTCCCTACCTACAGGATAGGCCACAGATCCTAGTTAACCAACAGCCTATTTCTTCCTACCCCCCCACAAGAATTGCCTCATGTCTGTCCCATGCATTCTTGAATTCTCCCACAGTTTTAGACCCCACAACCTCCTCAGGAAGGCTGTTCCATGCATCTACTACCCTCTCTGTGAAAAAATACTTCCTCACATTGCCCCTGAACCCCCCTCCCCAATCTTTAAATTGTGTCCCCTTGTTCTTGCACATCTCTTTTTCTGAAAGATGCTACCCTCTTGGACTTTGTTGATTCCACTGAGGTACTTAAAAGTTTCTATCATGCCCCCCTTTCCTCAAGGGTATACATATTAACCTCCTTTAGTCTCTCCTCATCGGACTTCTCTTGCAGACCCTGTACCATTTTGGTTGCCCTCCTCTGGACTGCCTCTATCCTGTCTATGTCCTTGCGGAGATGGGGTCTCCAGAACTGGACGCAGTACTCCAGATGGGGTCTCACCAACTGTCTTTGGGGTGTTTCGCCTTTATAGTCACCTCATTTCATAAGGAAATATGCTGAAATGGTCGCAGTATAGGAGAATGGGGTGAACTCTGGGGGCAAAGGGTCCAAGGTGCACCTTGATGCCTGTCACTGGCTGCAGGGTGGGGGTGGGAGTGAAATGGCATGAGCATTACTGTCGACAATCCCAAGTCACACCCCTGATGCCTGTCAGTCCCTACAAGGTAGGGTGTTATGGTCGAAAACCCTAACGCCCTGGGAGTTTCTTAGTGTTTTTACTCCAAGTTTTCCACAAGGGTTTTTTGTGACCCCACTGCATGAACAGTGACACTATCAGTTCGTTACGTGAACGGTGATTTTGCAGAACGACTGCACCATTTGGTGCCACAGGTGCAAAAACACATTTCGAACAGGATCTGAAAAGTGACAGGTGTACTGTTCATGAGCAGGTGTAAAAAATGGCATTGTTGAAAATCTGGAGTGAAAATATACAAAAACTGGTGAAGTCACGAACATGTGTAGGAGCGGCGCAACATACACCCATAATGTAAGTAGTTTGGGGATTTTTTACAGCAGATTTTCAACATAGGCATTTTTGAACCTCCGCTCATGAACAGTGTCACTGTGATTTTCGTAATCTATCCCGAACACTAAATTCCCACAGTGACCACGCTATTCTACACCGGAAGTGCGAAAACACATTTCAGCCAAGGTGTGAAAAATGACAGCTGCACTGTTCATAAGGAGGTGTGGAAAAATGTCAATGTTGAAAATCTGGACTGAAAATATTACAAATTCGTGAACTTATGAGGGTGCATGGAAATTGCGCAATGCACGCTCGTGACACAGTCATTTTATGGACTTTTGTCACCAAATTTTCAACATAGCCATTTTACCACCTCTGCTCATGACCAGTGTCACTGTAATTTTCTTAATGTATCCCAAACATTGATTTACGTACACTGACCGCTTTAACGTCGCTACATGTCTTGAAACAGAGTTTGGGCAAGATACGTAAAATGACAGCTATACTGTTCATAAGGAGGTGTGGTAAAATGGCAATATTGAAAATCTGGACTGAAAATATTAAAAATTCTCAAAGTTACGAACGTGCGTAGGAACTGCACAATGCACCCTTAAATAAAGCAGTCATTTTTGAATTTTTCACAATTTTCAACATAGGGTTATTAGGGCCTACCTCATGAGCTGTGACACTGTCGTTTCATTACTTGGTCCCAAAAGGTGGTTCCGTGCAGTGACTGCGAAATCACCTTCGGGACGAATAACAAAATGACAGTGACTGAATTCATGAGGTGGGTCCCCAAGAACCCCATGTTGAAAATTTGCGAAACAATTCAAAATGACCGATATACCAAAGTTGAAAAAAAAAAAAAAATATTTATTGCATTATATAGCTTACGGCATTTCTTCAGTTAGCGGCTGGCTTTGAGGAGTGCAGGCGTATTCCGGTGCACTGAAGATCATCACGCTGGCCTCCGAGGCAAGTATGGGGTGGGGGTGTGGGGAGGTGAGTGCGGGTTGGGGAGGGGTGTGAGACAGTCAACAAGGGACTTTTTTTTTTAAACAGGTGTTTCTGTTTCTTTAGACTACGTGGACTTTTGCCGCTCGGGTGGGCTCCCAGCGTGAGCAGCTGGGGTTTTCTGGGGGCCAGTTACTGAGCGTGAGGTTGAGGCACCCCATCCGCGATACTGGGACTTCTGCCATGCTGAGGTGGGCTCCCAGCGTGGCACGCAGAACTCTGGTTTTTGGGGGGTGGTGGTACAAACCGTACAGTGGAGCCAATGGGGGATTGGGACTGAAGTGGCTGAGGGCTGGTGCCAAGGTAAGCCTGTGCTGTGAGGTCCCCCTTGCGGCGCTGTGCATGCAAACATCTTACCTCGGCACCAGTCTGCCTGAAAAGCTCTGGCTCCTGCAGGGTCCTAGCACCTCCGGCTCAGAACCCATTCGTGTTAATCAATGTTGAAGATTGATTCTGGAGGACCACAAGTCATTTTCATGTAGCGATGGGTGGGGGCGGGTGAGGATTAGACACTTGTTCTTTTAGCCTCATAGTACAGACAGAGACAAAACTGTACTGTTCATTGTGCTGTTTGATCGGTATCCACTGACAAACTTGTATCATCATCTACCCCATGCATTAGTGTAAATAATGCACAGGTTAAGTGATGATTTTTTATAATTTTAGTTGCTTTGGGCAGATTTATTGCACCATTTATACAGAACAGCAGCACTTCTTGTTGGATGACTTCTGCTGCTCTCACGTCAATGACGTAATCACGTTGCACGTCATCTGCCATTTCGTGGTTCAGTCAGTGAGGGAAATTTGAATCAGGAAAGACAGTTTACATTTTCTAAATGCTACAAAATTGCATTTACTCTAATCAAAAAAAATGCAGTTTTGGCACAGATGTAAACCATCTTTCCTTTAAAAAGCTATAAAGCCATTGTTTTTTTAATTCAGTAAGCAAAAATAATGGGTAAAAGAAGATGTTTACTTGAAGAATACTTCTGCCCCAGCTTCATCTTGTATGCCTATTCATTGCTATTTGAAGTTAACAGTAAAGCCTTCACTTTATGCAGTCTACAAAAAGTCCTAATACATATGAGCTTGTTGATGCTGCAATTATGGGGGCCTACAGAGCTTTTATGGGACCGACAGCTCATAAAGTAGAATTTGAACAGTGACACAAACATGTGTGTGTGCTGTGCGCTTGTGAGTGCCCATGCACTACTGACCTGAAAGTTGTGACTCAGCTGAGACAAAGTGAGAAAGACTAAGGATCATGGGAAAGAAGCAGTCCATACAACAATCTTGGTCTGGCTCTCTCTGTCGCAGCTTAAAGGGGGACTCAGCACAATCTGCTGCTTGCACATACTGTAGAAACCAACATGTAACAAGAGCTTAAAATGGTAAGGTCACCTCTGCATCAATTTTAAAAAACAAAATCATTAGCACTGATTTACAAATTTCAAGTTCTGTGCTTTCACTAAAATCCTTATTTCACAAGTTGGCTAATTCGAATAACTGGGATTGTCCCTGTAAGAACCATAGCTGTACCATGTCACTCATATATCCCACAAGTACCCTGGGATCGCTAGGCAAGTGCTCACAGCTATAGTTTAACCACCTGATCTGATAGCTCATCTGGCAGAACACTGGGACATTATTTCTGAATTCAAAAGTCAGTTTGGCCAAATTAGTTTCAGATTCAGGCTAGGTAAGGACCATCTAGGCAGACTGAGTGGGCCAAGCGGTCCTTTTCTGCCAACATATTCTATGTTTCTTTATTTCTATGTTTTTAACCCTTGCTGGGCCGCAGACTGACATATCAGTCCAGAATTCCTATATATTCTAATTCTGTTGGCATCCTAAGGGTTAAGTGTGATTTCCCAGCTGGCATTTCTGATACTATGCAGATACACTGTTTGTCAGAGGGACAGATGCTGGTTGTTTCACAGTCGTCCCTCGTTATAGTGCCCACCTCCAGAGCCAGCCATTAGACAAAATAATGGAAGCCATCACAGGTGTTCACTATAAGAAGGATCACTTATAGGGGGGTTCACTGTAGCATGGGAGCACTGTAATCATTTAGAGGTAGAGTTAGTGTGCATGGGATCAAATAAACAAACAATGCAAATGATTCATTATTTCAGGTTTATGTAATCATTCTCATTGAATCAGCCCTGTACAGCAGCTTCTGTGTGTGTGTCTTTCTACCTCTCTATCTTTTCAGATGTAGTAGAGGCTGAGTGGCAGCCTGGCAAATGGAAGTGGGTGGGGTTGCCAGCATGACCCAAAACGAGTTTTACGAAGAACTATAACTGTGGGCCACCCCAATGGGCCAACTGCTGCACGCTGCACTGCTATGCAGGAGCTCTGCCTTCAGTAGTGAGCTGTGGTCACCACATCTGGAGATAGGCCTGGCTGCTGCCGCTCAGCCTGTGCATTGTAGTACCAAAGGAAAAACATTTAGCAGCAGTGCTGCAGCGAGCCTTGCAGTGGGACAAGGGAGCTTGTTTCCTCTGCATGATGTTGCTACGTGTGCCAACGTTGACTGCAGCTACACCCATGCTTGGGGTGGTGGGAGGAGCTAGGGAGAAAATGGGGATTAAAATCCCATGGCTGTCTATACGAAGGCCTGGGCTCTGTTTGACTCATGTGAGTCCTAGTGCCAGCCAGCGCTGGACCCTAGTCCACACGGTGGAGTGCCTTGGGGGGGATGGCTCTTTATGGAGGCCCCATCATGGGGGGGCAGACCCATGGGAGGTGCCAGACTGCGTTCCAAGGACAATGAGAGGGCTAGCAGGCCTGATCCGGGTATATCCCTGTTTACAGGGTATATCCCTGGGAAGACGACCTGAACATGGGAGAAAAAGCTTAACAAAAAAAAAAAAGGCACTAAAATTTAGTGCCGCCTTGATGGCCCAGACATAACATGCTGTGCTGCCAATTGGGCGACCCTGGAATGAAAGTGAACCCAGGTTGACAGTTCTCAGGTGACCACAGGTTACAGTGCTACTGATGGCACAGCTTCCTGATTGGGAAAGAAGGTGCCCCCGTTCCTCTCTTGCAGCAGCTCGGCAATAATTAAAGGGGAAAGGCATCTGCCAGATTGTGTGGATAGGACATCATATTCACATCCCTAGAAAATATTACTCTCAGGACCCATGCCACAAATGAAGCAGTGTCATGGTGGCTGGAGCTCGGAGATCATCAGTGGTGGCTTTGATGGAGGACAACGTCAAGAAGCATAAAAATGGATATAATATGAAAAAATAAGTAGAATGGTTAGCAAAAACTCTTTGAGGAGCTACAGATTTTAGAGGAAATGTAAATGATAAGCAAATAACAATGTAAATACTATCCGTTCATTTTACCTTCCTCCCCTGGAGACTGAACTTCACGTCTCTATGACACACTGCTTCTGTTGAACTGTGAGCTGGAGTCCAGTTTTGATTCTGAGTTTCCAAAATGACAGCGCAGAGCAAAGGGTAACATTCATTTCCTTTGTTTTTTTTCCTCTATGGGAGGGCCAGAGAAAGTAACCTATGGGCTGATTTCCTGCACTGACTTGTCTGCAAGTTCTGAGTGGCTGGTCAGTAGGATGTCCATATTGTAATCAGAACATAAACATTTCTCATGTAGGTTATTTACAACCCCCCCAACCCCCACTCAGCTGAGTGTACATCACCTGGACTTGTTAGTGTAAACACAGTATCAGAGCGGTTAACAAGCCCCTAACATCAATAGAAACATTCTGTTCCAAATAAACAGATCTGAACAATTTGCCCATTATACATTAAACAAAAGTCACGTAAATCAAACACAACTTACTGTTTGATGTGCAAATCTGCACTGTGCGATAAAGCCATCAATTTGTGCATCAGGAACTGTCTCTTTTGCTGGTGCCATGGAGGTAAGTGAGAATGCATTTAGAACGCTGCCGTTTTGCGTAGACCCACCAGCTGAGAATCCTGTGAGCACAGAGTGTGTATCAGACAATACTGGTTCCTTAACAGAGGCAGCAAGATTAGCAAGCTGACCGACATTCTCAGCTTCACAGACAGATGTGGGGGGAACTGTTGCAGAAGCAGCAGACATGTCTTCATGTAAAGGCGGCAAGCCAATGCTCTCCATGCCCATGGACTCTGAACCAGCAGCAGTCTCTGGTGTTCCTGCAGCAGGGCAGGTTGGAACGTACTCTTGATAAAGTAAATTACGCAGTTTCTCATCTAGGCTTTTTATTGTGCTGTCTACAAACTCAACTCTAGGGGGTCCTTCCCCATCTGATTCAGTTGCAGATGGCTGCTGCTGACTGGAGGAAACACCCAGATAAGTTACTGGCTGGAACTCGGACTGAGCTGTTTGTTGAAATGAAGCAGCAGTGACTTGTGCAGGGCTTTGGGGCAGACTGTCCTCAAGATTCACTGTCCCAGAGATACCAGCTAGCTGGTCTTGGGTTACAAAAGGTTGCTGAGTTACAGACTGCTGACTGGCTTCTGAACCACAAGATGTCTGTACGCTAGCTTGCTGCTCCAAAGCATAGTCTGAAACGAGAGGAATGGGAGGAGATGCCACAGCATGAGCAGGAGCAGTCTGAGATGGAAGCAGCTGACCTGGACAAGAATATATATCCGCCGTCTCTGAAAGATTTCCAGCGATAGCAACCAAGTGTGGTACTGATGGCAAGAACAAAGTATCACCAGACTGAGTCTGAGAAGACTCATCTACTAAAAGTGAACTCTGTACTGTAGTTTCCAGTCCGCTACTCACAAACGCTCGGGATGGAACAGTCTCCTGCTGCCCTACTTGAAGGATGTGTTGCTGCTGGACCTGGGTAATACTTGTTGAGAGATCAGGGGCTAATGGAAGCACTGCAGCAGGCAGAGAGGCCAATGGAGCGGCTGCAATACCAAGACCATCACACACGTCTCCATGTAAAGCAGGCTCAACTACCGCATCAGAGGAATTCTCCATCGATAGTGAATACTTTCGCTGATCATCAGTGTGCTGCTCTGGATATGAAAGAGAAAGCAATGGTGTAGACAATTTAGCAGTCAACAGGGTAGAAATAATCTGAAATGTCATACATCACTAAGAAAATGTACCTTAACTTCATAAAATGTTACCCATCTGCATTTACCTGGAGGGATATTTTTCCAGTCATCCACTCATTTGACCTCTAACTTTATTTGGTGCTTTCAGTTCTTTAGCTGTTACACATACCTGCTATGACATTAACTGCCTCCGTTTATCAAAGAGTAGATACAAACAGTGATATGACAGGTGCCTTAAATAAAAATCTCATGGTTTTCCCATACCAGGTAGTAGTCCAATGAAGACACAGTACCAGAGAGAAACAGGGCTCAGTTTTCATTCCTCTAGCGTGATGTCTACCTGAGAGACAGGGTGCTAACTTAACCAACAATTCTAAATCCAGCACTACTTACCTGATAGACTTCTTAATAGAAATATGGTTCATCAGCCTGAACTGGAGAAAAAAACTGTAACAAAACCTGAGCTAAGATGGCTCTTCTCCTGTTGTGTCCTGGGGGAAGGGGTACTCTACAGTTCTCCTGTATTTTAATCCACATGTCTGCATTTTATTTTTCTCACTGTGCTCTTTAAGAACTTCTCTCTATTGGAAATGTAAGTGGTCACATTAAATGGATTACTATATGACCTGCAGAGGGGGTCATTACTCTCGACAAAAGCCAGCATAAGAGGGTACAAAACTGAGGCCCGACATTCAAAGATTAGCACCAGCACAAATGTGGTTAGTACCAGTGCTAACCACATTTGCATCAGCACTCTGGGTGGGGTCATATTCAGAGGCCCCCAGAGTGCTCCCCAAACTCAGCTGCACCAAGGGACTAAAATACCACCGCACCTATGCAAATGAGGGGGTCCTCTCATGCATACCAGTGCAGTGGCATATTCAAAGGTTTGCAGTGATGGTAAATAGTGCCCCCCCCCAGTGGCGCTGTTTACCACAGCTGAAACCACCTCGTAACCGGGTGCTAAGCCCAAACCCCACCCCCAAAGGCAGAGTGCCATACTGCCCCCACGATTTCCCATTTCCAATTTCAACAGTATCCTTGTTGGTATAGAGGTCCCTCCCCCAAACTCCTGTTTCCATTTTAAACAGTCTCCCTGGTGGCCTTGTGCCCCCCTCCCCCCACCAGCTCCCTTTCCCTTTTTTTTTGTGTTAATGTAGTTTTTTACTCCTATGGACAGTTTATCAGTCCTGTCCCCACCTCACCTTGGCCAGCACCCACCTCCCCTGGACCTACTTTATTTATTTATTAATTAGAATATTGGTAACCAGGTAAGTCCACTGAGACCATGCAGTCTCTTTCAGTGACGACCCGGGTGTCAATGGTGAACACAGTACAATAGATAAATACAATAATAATATACAGGATACAGAGAGATTTAACAATGTTGCAAAAATTATTACAGTGGAAAGCCAGGTAAGTAACTTAAAACAGATCAGGCATTAAGCATATACAAATAAACAAGACAACTAATATTATACAATATATACATGGCAGGAACACGAGAGCAGGTGGATTACAAGATACATCTATCAGAGTAACATAGACTAGGCATTAACTTGGAGCTGGTTCCCCCATAACTTGGCCCCCACCCCGCATGGTGGGGATGGAGAAGGGAGAGCCGCCCTTCCCCTTCCAGAGTTACATATCCAAAGGCTCCTTAGCCCTGGTCAGTGGTGTGGGTTCGGGAGATGTGCAGGGCATCATGCAGCCCACAGGTCCCCATCTCCATTTCCTTTCCAAGTTCCCTGGCCACAACAGCATAAGTGCATACATATGGAGACACGCATGCACTACTGAATCGCGGCCCCTATCACTAAGCTGCTGTCACCTGCAGGTCAAGAGGCTGAGACAGCCTGTCACCCCTCCCCAGGAGAGGACAGCCATCCCTGGGATGCTTGATCCTCTCCACCAGGGCCGAACCCCAGCGCCCCATGTCCATTCCAGAAGCCGGGCTGCCAGCATGGCAGCAGGTTAGGTGCCAGTGCCTCAGCCCTTAGTGCCACTGGGCTGGCATGGTTTTCATTTTTAATAGTATCCGTGGTGACCCCTCCCCAATCTCCTGCTTCCATTGTTAACAGTACCCCTAGCGACATAGTGGTTCTGTCTCCTGATCTCCTGTTTCCATTTGTAACAATATCCCTGGTGACTTAGTGGTCACTCCCTGATCTCGCACCTCCATTTTCAATAGTATCCCCAATGGTATAGTGGTTCCACCCTTACACCCTTGTATCCTGTTGCCATTCATGATTCTATCCCTGGTGGACCAGCATTCCCCCAAGACCATATACTGACCCTCAATTCACCCTCTGTGAGGATGCCCGCCCTGCACCCCCTCACCCAAAGTGCCAGTGCCTGTGATATCGGCTGCTGGCACAGTCCTCTCTTACTTCCTCAGCTAGGCACTGTCTGAGGAGGTAAGAGGAGGGCTGTGGCAGAAGCCAATGTCATGGATGCCGACACTCGGGGTGGGGGTCCTCGGAGGGTGGGCGGTAGGGGTCCTGTACAGGAGGGGTAGGTTTGGGGAACTGCTGGACCACCAGGGATAAAATTATGAATAGCGATGGGAGATCGGGGGAGGACCATTATGCCACTAGGCATATTGCTGAAAATGGAAACGTGAGTTCGGGGAGAGGACCACTATCCCACCAGGGGCACTGTCTCAAATGGAAACAGGAGTTTGGAGGGGGGAACCACTATGCCACCAGGGATACTTTAAAAATGGAAACGGCAGGTTTGGGGGGCACTATACCACCAGGGCATTCTCCTTTCAGCAGCACATGGGTGCGAAAGGGCTGCAGTTCTACACGCAAACCAGCCTCAGTGCACATGCAGATGTGCCTTCCATGCCCAATGGGGTCATTTGCATGCCTGGGCTGAATATGGCCCACAGGAGACATGGCACCATCCCATTTTGGGCAGTGCTACCTCTTGTAGACCATATGCAGCCCTGGTCTATGTCAGAGAAGCACAACATCCACTTATCACTGCGTCAACATGGACTGATATTTGGTCAGATAGAGCCACTCCGTTGGTGAGTCCTATCAATCTGAATATCGCCAGCAGGCACAAGTGCAGCATGAACAGCTGCACTGCGCTTGTGCCATGATCTGAATATCAGGCCCCGAGTGTTTTCTGCCACACTACTGTGCTGTTGACTCTGTCTATGCTGCACTTTGCACTTACAGCAAAGGAGAACTGTGCCAAACCTACAAGTCATCTTCACTAGCAGAAGCTGATTTTCACATACTGGCTCGAGTTCTTTTACTGTTCCATCTCTAAAGGCATTTTAGTTATCCTGTGGGTGTTTCTGATTTACTCACAAGTCATAAGTACCATTTTAGAACACTATGATATAGTTTATGTCCTTGCTCAGCTCTTCCATTGTTAGCACAATGCATCCCATGTTCTACCACAGAACTCTGTGGTTGAGAGGTACATAAATTATATCACACAGCTCTAAAATGGCACTGAGCACCAGCATGTAAATCACGAACACCCAATGTGATTACAAATAGGCTTGCATAGATGGAACAACAGAAATATCGGAACCAGTATTTAAAAAACAGCTTCAACTGGGAAAAACAACTTACTGGTTAAGCCCACTTTCCCCTTAAACAAATACATTTCTTTTTTACAGATAGATTAAACTTTTACTGTTTGAAAGGAGATGACTTTGGGACTGTGAGACCCATTTTACAAAGCTGTCTTGTTTAAATCATGGTTACTAAGTACACAGCAAAATAAAATAGTTAATTACATCATCAACAACATGGACCCAATTAGACACCAGTTACAAACAATTCTATTACAAGGACAATTGTACACATTTTACATACCATCTAACTCACATATAATAAGTCAAGAAAGCATTAATGTTATATTTACAGAACTATGATATTTTTATGTAGCAGTAACGTTTGCATCTGCTCTTTTATGGCATGCATGAGTGTGCAGCCTTCTCTTCCATTGTTAGCTACTTCTGAAAAAGATTCACACAGTATGCTAGTCATACAACAACGCTAGTCTGACATACAACAAAAACATCTTGGCCCCCATATTTAAAAAAAAAAAAAAAAAGAACAAACACAGTGCAAATATTTGTGCTGCATTTGCACCCAACCAGATGGCTGCTATAGTAAGTTAGATAGTGGGTCAGTGCCATCCGAAAGAATACCAGACCATGTCTGTGCAGCGTTAAGTGAAACTGTACTGCCCTGGCATGGATCAGGGCTACATATAGCCAACAGGGAATAGCGCCACCTGAAACGGATTGCATCAAGACCTCTGTGGACTATATTCAGCCACAACATGCAAATGAGCCCACTGGACATAAAAGGCCATTTGCAGGCCCATTATGGGCTCACATGCATGCGTGCACCAGCCAATTAGCGCCCATCTGGCAGTGTATTATCTGAATACTATGGTGTCTAGTGGCACTCGCAAACATCCGTTCCACTTTAGTTGAGATATCCCTGGTGTCTAGTGGCACCTATGTCCTGCTGAACACTCATTCCATGTTAGTTTTGTTATCCCTGGTGTCTAGTGGCATGTCCCTGAGCACCTGTTCCATGTTAGGTAAGATATCCCTGGTGTCTAATGGCACATCCAGCATCCCAAGCACCCCGCTCCAAGTTAGATAAGATATCCCTGGTGTTTAGTGGCACCCTCATCCCCCGAATGCCCACAGACAAAGGTAAAGGAAATCGCTGGTAGTCCAGTTTCCCCAACCCACCTCACTCACTCACACACCACCCATCATACCCGCCCTTAACAGTGTGACTAGCAACATTCAGCCATGCCTGATACCTCTGATGATGTGATGGATTTCAGTCCACTGTTTCTGCATATAGAACCCTCTATGCAGAATATTACAGCATTGGTCCAGTGGCGCTGAGGGTCGAGGTGCTGGACACCATACCTTGCACCACGCCAGCAATCCCAGGTCGGTCGGGGGGGGAGGAGGACTGAGTGTCCCAACAGATGCTCTTCTCCTCTGGTGGGGGGGGAGGGATCCTCTGGGCAGTGCTAGTGCCTGTAGTCCTACTGTCGGTGGAACCATAGGTGGTGGGGCAAACATGGTTCTGAGTAGGGGGAGAAGGGAGTGTGACAGGGTAGAATAGGACTCTGTCCCAGTTGTTATGGAGAGTTTGAATGCAGGGATCTGTTCTGTTATTTCCTGTTTCTTCTCTGTCTGGCTGCACAACCAAATGTTCCCGTGAGAACTAGGATTTGATCACCCCGACAGTCTCGTTATTATTTGCCTCTCACTGTCTTTCAACTTCACTTGCTGTTCTTTTTGCCTCCCTTGCATATCTGCTGGTATAAAAATATATGCAAATCTTTATGTGGAAATATAACGGATATTGGGATCCCTTTGTTTAGAAATTATATAGTGTTACTGTTGAAATTTATATAATTATAGTTTGAGATGATTGCAAAGCTATTTGGAACGCAAGGGGTTAACCTGAAATGCAATTTTTAAGCCTTTTACAGAAGCTGTGGAGAAGGGGCCTCAGTTCTGGAACATTGTGTTCTGGCTGCACCTGCCTGAAATATACAAGAACATTTTAGAAAAAACAAGATGCTTGTTAAGAAAGGGGGTTGCAAAGACTTATAAGACAGAGCTGCAATGGCTTGCAAGGGACACAGAGATTGAAGGAAAACTCAGATGGATCTTCTTTATTTATTCTGCCTTTGTAAACAGTTATTCTTAACAATTTTATCTTTTTATTTTATTGGTATTCATAATAAAACTCGTTGCGAATTTTACAATTGCTCCTGGTTTTTCCTATGCTTCCTGACCTGTGCCTCGATGACAGGGAAGGTGCTGTCAGGTGCTCGACTATGATGTACATCACCATGCCATCAGTCTGGACGAATGTCCTTCGTGCTGGCGCCCTCTAGGAGTTGAGACCGCACAAGAAAAAGAGGGAGAAAACTCAGAAAAAAACCCTCCCTGGCATCGTGCAACATGACGCTGGGACCCAGCTGAATACTGGGGGAAGGCAGAGGTACCCCTGGGGGATGAGGCCTGTCATTGAGTCACAGGTCAGAAAGCATAGGGAAAACCAGGAACAGTTGTAAAATTCCACAAAACTGTTTATTTGTAGTTGCAGTAACATAAAAAAATAAACTTTTTCAGATTAACTACGTACAGAGAAATACAAATACAGAGAAATACAAATAAAACCTTGCTTTAGTCTGTGTCCCTTTTTCCTTGTAATCTTCCTTTCAGTAGCAGCTTAGCTGTTTTATAAGCCTTTTCGACCTCCATCCTTAGCAAGCATCCTGTTTTTGCTAAATGTTCTGTTCTTGTATATATCAGTATATATCAGGAGCTGCTAGAACAGAGTATGCTTCCTGAGGCCCCTACAGCCCTTGCAAAAGGCTCAGCATTTGCACTCAAGTAACCTCTAAGTTCCTATGGTCATCTCAAATTATAAATATATATACATTTCAACAGTAACACCATGTTTTCCAAACAAAAGTGATCCCATTATCAGTTTCATTTCCACACAGTGATTTGCACATATCTGTTATATTAGCTAATATAGATATGCAAGGGAGGGAAAAGCAGAGAGCAAGAGAAAACTGAGAGACAGAGAGAGGCAAAGAATTGCGAGACTGTTTGGGTTGATCAGGTCCGAGATCTCACAGGAAAATTTGGTTGCGCAACCAGAGAAGAAACAGAAAAGGAGAGAATACAGATCCTTGCATTTAAATACTTTCTCCAAAACAAATGGGACAGAGTCATCCTATTCCACCCTGCACAAGGCCAAGGGACAAGAGTGTGTGTGTGTGTGTGTGTGTGTGTGTGTATATATATATAAATAAATAATGTTACACCATCAACCTGAATGGAGTAACTGAATGGACTCTCTTCATCTGCTGGAATCTTTACCTGCACTGTCATAAGGTGGCTGTAAGTTTCTACTTGCACTAGTTAAAATAAAGTGAAGCAGATATATGTAACCTGTAATGTCAGTGCCATGTTTGTCTGAGGTGAAGTGGGAATTCAGTGTGGATGCGAGCACCCAACAATAAGAGTGCTTATGGTGATTTTTTTCTTCATTCTGAAGAAAGTAGTGAGTTTGGTGTTTAGCAGCACCCCATCCCACGACTGACCATAGACAAAGGTAAAGGAAATCACTTGTGGTCCAGTGTCACCAACCCACCCTGCCCATTTACACAACACCATCCATCATACCTCCCCTTAACAGTGTGACCAGCGACCTCTAGCCATGCTCGATATGGTGACCTGCACAGCCTTCCTCTCACTTCCTTGGTTGGTAGCCGCCATATGAGTTGTCAGTGAGTGGAGTGTGCATACTATACTGTATACTGGATGATGGATGGTGGTGCGGTGGAGCAGAAGCTGAAGGGAGCCAACCTCCCATGGCCAGAAGCATAAACAGATAATAGAAAAAAAAATTCTGCTATGTCTATCCCATGCATGCTTGAAGCCTCATAGATACATAGACAGTGTCGGCAGATAAGGGCCTATGGCCCACCCAGTCTGCCCATTTGAGCTCGTAAGTTCAGTTTATGTTTTCCTAGAAGTCTGTTGCCCCTTACCCCTGACCTCCAGAATTCCTTTATGTCTATCCCATGCATTCTTAAATCCCGTGATTGTTTCAGCTCCCACCACTTCCTCTGGCAGGGTGTTCCACTTGTCCACCACCCGTTCTGTGAAGAAATTCTTCCTCATGTTTCCTCTGAATCGTCCTCCCTCCAACTTCATCCCATGCCCTCTAGTCCTGGAACATCTTTTTCGCTTAAAAATAGCGTATTCCTGCACCCTGTTCCTCCCTGTAAGATACTTGTATGTCTCTATCATATCCCCTCTCTCCCTCCTCTCCTCCAGGGAGTACATGTTCAGTTCCTTCAACCTGTCTTCATAGGACTTGTGATGCAATCCATGCACCATCTTTGTTGCCCTCCTCTGAACCTTCTCTACCCTGTCCATGTCCTTACGTAGGTATGGTCTCCAGAACTGTACACTGTACTCCAGGTGGGGCCTCACTAGTGTCTTGTATAGCGGAATTATGACCTCCCTTTTCCTGCTGGTGATGCCCCTGTCTATACATCCCAGCATCCTATTTGCTTTACCTGCTGCCTTGTCACACTGTTTCCCTACCTTGAGATCATCAGAGATGATAACCCCAGGATCCCTTTCCTGCTTGGTGCATGCTATATCCTCACCCCCCAACTGATATATTGTGCCAGGGTTTTTGTGCCCCATATGCATTATCTTGCACTTCCTTGCATTGAATTGCAACTGCCAAACCCCTGACCATTCTTCAAGTTTCTGCAGGTCCCTTCTCATTCTGTCTACACCCTCTGGTCTGTTACAGAGCTTTGTGTCATCAGCGAACAGTGAAATTCTGCCTTCTAGGTCCTGTGCAATGTCACTGATGAAGATGTTGAATAGGACCGGTCCCAGCACTGATCCCTGTGGTACCCCACTGGTCACTCTTCCCTCTGTGGAGTGACAGACATTTACCACCACCCTCTGTGTTCTGCCACCCAGCCAGTTACCTACCCACCACACTACTGTCCTGTCCACACCCATATTCCCCAGTTTGTGTAATAGTCTTCTATGTGGCATAGTGTCAAAGGCCTTGCTGAAGTCCAGATAGGCCATGTCCACTGCCCTCCCCTGATCCACCTCCCTAGTCACCCAGTCAAAAAATTCAATGAGGTTGGTCTGACATGACCCACCCCCCGGTGAAACCATGCTGCCTTGGGTCCTGTAGTCCACTGACAACCAGATGTTCCACCAATCTCTCCTTCAGTAGTGCTTCCATGACCTTCCCCACTATCGAGGTGAGGCTGACTGGTCTGTAGTTCCCTGCTTCCTCTTTGTTCCTACTTTTGTATAAGGGGACTACATCTGCTGTCCTCCAGTCTTTGGGTACCTCCCTGTTTCCAGTGATCGGCTAAACAGGATAGCCAGAGGTTCAGCCACCACCTCTCTTAGTTCTTTAAGGACCCTGGGGTGCACCCCATCTGGCCCCATTGCTTTATCAACTCTTACTTCCAGTTCCTTCAGGACCCTTTCTCGTGTAAAGGCTCTTGTGTCCATTTCTGCACAATTCTCACCCCTTGTACTCCATTCAGACCCATTACCCTCCTTCTTCCTTGTAAGACTGAGCAGAAACACCTGGTTCAATATGTCAGCTTTACTGTTGTCATCCTCCACGCTGGCCTCATCCTCCCCTTCAGTCTCACTATCCTCCCTTTGTCTTTCTTTTTTCACTTATGTACCTGTAAAAGGTTTTGTCCCTCTACCCACTGATTTTGCAATGTGTTCTTCTGTCTGAGCTTTGGCTTCCCTTACTGACCTCCCTGCCTCCCCTTTGCTTCTCCTGGTACTTTTCCCTATCCCCTTCTGCCTGTGTCTTTTTGTATTGCCTGAATGCAATCTTTTTGGCTTTCACTTTCTTTGCTACCTCTTTGGAAAACCATAATGGTCTCCTCTTCCTTTTCCTCTTGCTAACCTGCTTAATACCTCCTACTGTTTTTGCCTCCACCACTTCCACTGGATGTTTATTCCAGATGTCTACCACTTTTTCGGTGAAGTATTTCCACACATTCCACTTTAATGCCCCCCCCCGCACTTAACTGCATTCCCTCTGGTCCTGGAGTTCTGAAAGAGACTCCCCTCCTGCCCCTGTTCATGCCCTGTAAGGTACCTGTAGGTCTCTATCATGTTCCCTTCTCTCTTCCAAGGTGTACATGTTGAATTCCCTAAGTCTCTCCTCACAGAGCTTTTGATGCAACCCCTGCACCATTTTAGTTGCCCTCCTCTGGCCTGCTTCCACCCTATGTCCTTTCTGAGGTGTGGACTCAGAACTGGACACAATACTCCAGGCGGGTTTCACCAGTGATGGATACAGTGGCAACACCACCTCTATACTGCTGTAAATATCTGTTCCAGTTCATTCCAGCATTGCACAGGCCCTACTTACTGCTTTGTTACACCACTCTGCCAGTTTAGTTATCAACATGATAACCCCAAGGTCCTCTCCTGCTTAATGACTGACAGTACCCACCATCCCATACTCAGTTTCTGGGTTCCTATGTCCTATGTGTATAATTTTGCACTATTTGGCACTGAACCCCAAATGCCATGTTTCTGAACACTCCTCCAGTTTCCCAAGATCCCTAAGCATTCTTTCCACCTCTCCTGATTGTCCACCATATTACAGATTCTGGTATCTTCTGCAATGTCACTTATGAGAAACTGAAGAGGACCAGTCCTAGCAATGAACCCTGTGGCACCCTGCTTGTCACACCTCCATTTTAGAATGATTGCCACCCTCTGTCGCCTATCCATTAACCAATATCTAACCCAATTCACCACTTGCAATCATCCCTAGGCTGATCAATTTTATAATCAGTTTCTAGTGCAGTACAGTGCCGAAAGTCTTGCTAAAGTCCAGACAGGCCACGTCCATTGCCCTCCCCTGTTCTAGTTTCCTGGTCCCCTAGCCAAAGAATCAATCAGGTTAGTCTGGCATGACACCCCTGTGAATCCATGCCACCTTTGATTTTGCAGCTCATTTGATTTGCAGCTCATTTGAATCAAGATATTCTATCAACCTTTCCTTTAGCAGTGTTGCTATTAATTTCTCCACCACTGAGGTGTAGCTCACTGGCCTATAGTTGCTAGCCTCTTCCCTGCTTTCGCTCTTATGTAGGGGAACAATGTCCACTCTCTTCCTGTCCTCCAGAACCGTGCCCAATTCCAGTGAGCTGTTGAGTAACGAGTCAGCACCTTGAGTTATTTTAGTACCCTTAGATGTATCCTAACTGGTCCCATAACCTTGTCCACTTTCAAAGATGCAAGTCCCTTCCAGACTCTTTTCTCTGAAAATGGACTTGAGTGCATCCCCCTCACTGTGAAGACTGAGCACAAGTACATGTTTAGGATGTCTGTTTTTTCTTGGTCCCCTTCTGCGCAGTCTGCCTCTGCCATCTTTCTTATCCTCACTATCCCTCCCCTTGCTTTCCTCTTCTCACTTATGTAGTTGAAGAAATCTTATTCCCATTTGCTACCCCTTTGGCTATCCATGGAGGGACCATGAGACAGACTGCAGGGCAGAGCCTGAACATGCAAGCACTGCTGAGAGAAATGTTCACTTAACATGAAGATGGGGCAGCAAGGAGTACTGGTGTCGACAGACTGGACTTAAGGCAACAGCGGAAGGTAGGCATTTGGGTTGAACCCAAATGTGACAGCAACAGTAAGATTGCTGTTGTGGCGGCAGGTGGCAGCAGTCAGACTTCTGACCTGGGCATGGATGGTGGGCGAGGAGAGGGCAAGTGGCCCTATGGGTAATGACTGAGACAGTGGTTTGAAATGGTGCTCAGACACAGGGGACTCCAAAGGTTTTCATGATTGGTTGGGACAGCAGCAGCAGCAATGCTGCAACTGATGTTTGGTCCCAGGAGGCAGGAGATGGAAATGTTAGTGTTTTTCTCACAGACTTGAGGTGGGACCCAGAATACTGTAGAAAATGTATTTTTTGTTGTTGCTGTTTTCTACTTTTAATAGCACCCCTTTTCTTTCTTAGCATCTCAGGTTACATTAGGCATGGAGTTCCAAGACCTTAGGTTTCTTTTACCACTGTTTCTACAGTAGCTCTGCCTCCCTCTCTACCCCTCCAAGTCCTCAGAGCAGCTCAAGCTCCAGGCTTAACTGACTGACAACAAACAAACAACCTCTCACAACCTGCTACTGAGTAGTGCTGGGCTGGCCACACAAACGCTGCTCCACTGAACTTTTTCTGGTCTGCTGCAGGGACTGCCCCCAGTTCCAGTGTACTCTGGTGGTGTTGGTGACTGGGTTGTGGCAGCATGACCTGTACTGAGCAGTGATATACACAAGGGGCAGGAAAGGGCCTGGCAATAAAGGAGAAGCTGCATGACTTATTAGGAGCTTCCCACTTTGCTCAATAGAACATTTCCTGATCTGCTGCAGTGACTGCTCCCTTTGGCCCTAGTACCCAGCTGTGCTCTGGTGGTCTGCCATAACCTGTGTTTTCTGTGTCTATGTAGTGCGTTGTATGTATGTATGTATGTCTGTGTGTGCATCGGTGCATGCAGTAATGTATGTGATTATGTATGTAATGCTGCATGTGCGTCACTTTATGTAGTGCTGTGTGTGCGCGCATGTAGGTGTGTGTGTTTGCACATGTGTGTGCATATTCATATTTCTGTGTGTGTAAGTAAAATTTTATTTATGAAATGCTATTACTATAGATCATAGCATTTTACAAATTTCCCATAATATAAAACATTCAATTTCAGCAAATTACATATTAAAAACATATTTAAACAGTAGCATTAAATATCAGAAAATGCCAATTCAAAAAGATAAGTTTTCAAGGTAGACTTAAAGGCCTCAACGGATGGGCCACTCCCTAATCCGGCCAGGTAGAAAATTCCACAGGGTCAGGGCTGCAAAAGCAAACAATCTGGCCTGAACTGCGTGTGTGTGTGTGTATGTAAAATGGTATGCAAGCATCCGTCTATCTGTAATGGGATCCATAACTGTGTGCCTAGAATGGGCAGTACAAGCATCTATGTGTTAATAAAGTCTGTGATTGTATGTGTAGGGGATTGTGTGGACATCAGTGTGTGTAGTGGGACACAGGGTGTGTAGGCATGTGTGTTGTGGAGTGTACGTCTGAGTAGTGGTGTGGTGTGTGGAGTCAATAAAGCTGCTCTGGTGCTCAGCTTGATATGGAAAGCTTTTTGTTCTATTACTGTGATGTAAGCATAGGATTATTACAAGACAATAACACAAGTACATTACAAGCCAGCCACAAATTAATTCAATATCCCTTATCAGGTTAATGCATTAGCAGCCATTCTGGCTCTCACAAGAAACTTTTTTTTTTTTGGTTAAAGTCTTCAGTGTTCCATCTGTTCCACTGTTCAAAACAGCAGTGAATGTTTTGACACGTAACAGACTTCTTCACCAATTTAAACAAAATCTGGTCAGAGCCAATATGACTGTGGAGAGCTTTTGGGATGCTTTTACCCATTATTTCTAATGCATTTGCACAATGCAGATCTGCTGAGAAGCAGTTTCAATGTGGTCTTCCTTTTACACATTTTTACAATGTATTTGCCTAGCATATGCCTGCTGATTGCTATATATATAGCCTGGATAGTTCACAGAAAAAATGACATCTTATTTTCGGGTGGCGGAGCACTGGCAGTAGGATGCTGGAATGTGTCATACATAGGCACGAGCTGTATGCAGGTGATAATGCCAAGTGACCATGTACCTCAGGCACTCACATGCAGATCTATCATCCTGGTGCCATTGCACTGCTCAGTGCGGATGACAGCAGATGCTGCACCAACTCACACAGGTCCCAGAACAGGCATGTTGCAGCTGACCTCCCATTCATTTGTACAATCGGGAACCAGACGCACTATCCATAGCCTGGAGCATACACTGCAAATGGCATTGCAAGATACCGCACCCCATGGCACCCAGGATACCTCAGCAGTCTGGACGGTGGCATGTTACAGGGGAACGGGAGAGTGTGGGCCTGCAGCAGTGCATGTCAGCAGGAAGATACAGCATTGACAAGGCATGCATTGGAGGTATGTCAATTCCTCTTACGGTTTGCCAGGGACATACACAGGCTATATACACTGGTGGGTCCGGCTTGCGTAGTGCCCCAATGCGCAGTACAGTCACTTGGGTCATTCCGAATGCAGGTCCCTGGCCCAGGTCCAGTGCAGTCGGTGGCTGGCCATGGCAGGGTGTGGAGGGCAGTGCCAGTCTCTGCAACAGGTCAGGTGTGGAGGAGCAGGGGTGTCTATGTAGCAAGGCAGTGGGTGGGTGGGGGTCCTCTATGCTATGGATATGGACCGTGGTTTCCTCTGGTACGATTGGGTCCGGTGTGGGGGGGCTTACAATATGGAGCTCTTCGGGGATGGAGTTGGATCGATCGGGGATGGGACGGGGTACCTCTGGTCCACCAGGGCTGCCAGACTGCTGTGCACCTCAGTAAAGACTGAGCAGAAGCACCTGTTCAATATGTCAGCTTTACTGTTGTCATCCTCCACGTAGCCCCCATCCTCCCCCTTCAGTCTCACTATCCCTCCCTTTGTCTTTCTTTTTTCACTTATGTACCTGTAAAAGGTTTTGTCCCCTCTACCCACTGATTTTGCAATGTGTTCTTCTGTCTGAGCTTTGGCTTCCCTTACTGACCTCCCTGCCTCCCTTTGCTTCTCCTGGTACTGTTCCCTATCCCCTTCTGCCTGTGTCTTTTTGTATTGCCTGAATGCAATCTTTTTGGCTTTCACTTTCTTTGCTACCTCTTTGGAAAACCATAATGGTCTCCTCTTCCTTTTCCTCTTGCTAACCTGCTTAATGCCTCCTACTGTTTTTGCCTCCACCACTTCCACTGGATGTTTATTCCAGATGTCTACCACTTTTTCGGTGAAGTATTTCCACACATTCCACTTTAATGCCCCCCGCACTTAACTGCATTCCCTCTGGTCCTGGAGTTCTGAAAGAGACTCCCCTCCTGCCCCTGTTCATGCCCTGTAAGGTACCTGTAGGTCTCTATCATGTTCCCTCCTCTCTTCCAAGGTGTACATGTTGAATTCCCTAAGTCTCTCCTCACAGAGCTTTTGATGCAACCCCTGCACCATTTTAGTTGCCCTCCTCTGGCCTGCTTCCACCCTATGTCCTTTCTGAGGTGTGGACTCCAGAACTGGACACAATACTCCAGGCGGGGTTTCACCAGTGATGGATACAGTGGCAACACCACCTCTATACTGCTGTAAATATCTGTTCCAGTTCATTCCAGCATTGCACAGGCCCTACTTACTGCTTTGTTACACCACTCTGCCAGTTTGAAGTTATCAAATATGATAACCCCAAGGTCCCTCTCCTGCTTAGTGACTGACAGTACCCACCATCCCATACTCAGTTTCTGGGTTCCTATGTCCTATGTGTATAATTTTGCACTATTTGGCACTGAACCCCAAATGCCATGTTTCTGAACACTCCTCCAGTTTCCCAAGATCCCTAAGCATTCTTTCCACCTCTCCTGATTGTCCACCATATTACAGATTCTGGTATCTTCTGCAATGTCACTTATGAGAAACTGAAGAGGACCAGTCCTAGTAATGAACCCTGTGGCACCCTGCTTGTCACACCTCCATCTTAGAATGATTGCCACCCTCTGTCGCCTATCCATTAACCAATATCTAACCCAATTCACCACTTGCAATCATCCCTAGGCTGATCAATTTTATAATCAGTTTCTAGTGCAGTACAGTGCCGAAAGTCTTGCTAAAGTCCAGACAGGCCACGTCCATTGCCCTCCCCTGTTCTAGTTTCCTGGTCACCTAGTCAAAGAATCAATCAGGTTAGTCTGGCATGACACCCCTGTGAATCCATGCCACCTTTGATTTTGCAGCTCATTTGATTTGCAGCTCATTTGAATCAAGATATTCTATCAACCTTTCCTTTAGCAGTGTTGCTATTAATTTCTCCACCACTGAGGTGTAGCTCACTGGCCTATAGTTGCTAGCCTCTTCCCTGCTTTCGCTCTTATGTAGGGGAACAATGTCCACTCTCTTCCTGTCCTCCAGAACCGTGCCCAATTCCAGTGAGCTGTTGAGTAACGCAGTCAGCACCTTGAGTTATTTTAGTACCCTTAGATGTATCCTAACTGGTCCCATAACCTTGTCCACTTTCAAAGATGCAAGTCCCTTCCAGACTCTTTTCTCTGAAAATGGACTTGAGTGCATCCCCCTCACTGTGAAGACCGAGCACAAGTACATGTTTAGGATGTCTGTTTTTTCTTGGTCCCCTTCTGCGCAGTCTGCCTCTGCCATCTTTCTTATCCTCACTATCCCTCCCCTTGCTTTCCTCTTCTCACTTATGTAGTTGAAGAAATCTTATTCCCATTTGCTACCCCTTTGGCTATCCATGGAGGGACCATGAGACAGACTGCAGGGCAGAGCCTGAACATGCAAGCACTGCTGAGAGAAATGTTCACTTAACATGAAGATGGGGCAGCAAGGAGTACTGGTGTCGACAGACTGGACTTAAGGCAACAGCGGAAGGTAGGCATTTGGGTTGAACCCAAATGTGACAGCAACAGTAAGATTGCTGTTGTGGCGGCAGGCAGCAGTCAGACTCTGACCTGGGCATGGATGGTGGGCGAGGAGAGGCAAGGCCCCATGGGTAATGACTGAGACAGTGGTTTGAAATGGTGCTCAGACACAGGGGACTCCAAAGGTTTTCATGATTGGTTGGGACAGCAGCAGCAGCAATGCTGCAACTGATGTTTGGTCCCAGGAGGCAGGAGATGGAAATGTTAGTGTTTTTCTCACAGACTTGAGGTGGGACCCAGAATACTGTAGAAATGTATTTTTTGTTGTTGCTGTTTTCTACGTTTAATAGCACCCCTTTTCTTTCTTAGCATCTCAGGTTACATTAGGCATGGAGTTCCAAGACCTTAGGTTTCTTTTACCACTGTTTCTACAGTAGCTCTGCCTCCCTCTCTACCCCTCCAAGTCCTCAGAGCAGCTCAAGCTCCAGGCTTAACTGACTGACAACAAACAAACAACCTCTCACAACCTGCTACTGAGTAGTGCTGGGCTGGCCACACAAACGCTGCTCCACTGAACTTTTTCTGGTCTGCTGCAAGGACTGCCCCCAGTTCCAGTGTACTCTGGTGGTGTTGGTGACTGGGTTGTGGCAGCATGACCTGTACTGAGCAGTGATATACACAAGGGGCAGGAAGGGGCCTGGCAATAAAGGAGAAGCTGCATGACTTATTAGGAGCTTCCCACTTTGCTCAATAGAACATTTCCTGATCTGCTGCAGTGACTGCTCCTTTGGCCCTAGTACCCAGCTGTGCTCTGGTGGTCTGCCATAACCTGTGTTTTCTGTGTCTATGTAGTGTGTTGTATGTATGTATGTATGTCTGTGTGTGCATCGGTGCATGCAGTAATGTATGTGATTATGTATGTAATGCTGCATGTGCGTCACTTTATGTAGTGCTGTGTGTGCGCGCATGTAGGTGTGTGTGTTTGCACATGTGTGTGCATATTCATATTTCTGTGTGTGTAAGTAAGTAAAATTTTATTTATGAAATGCTATTCCTATAGATCATAGCATTTTACAAATTTCCCATAATATAAAACATTCAATTTCAGCAAATTACATATTAAAAACATATTTAAACAGTAGCATTAAATATCAGAAAATGCCAATTCAAAAAGATAAGTTTTCAAGGTAGACTTAAAGGCCTCAACGGATGGGCCACTCCCTAATCTGGCCAGGTAGAAAATTCCACAGGGTCAGGGCTGCAAAAGCAAACAATCTGGCCTGAACTGCGTGTGTGTGTGTGTATGTAAAATGGTATGCAAGCATCCGTCTATCTGTAATGGGATCCATAACTGTGTGCCTAGAATGGGCAGTACAAGCATCTGTGTGTTAATAAAGTCTGTGATTGTATGTGTAGGGGATTGTGTGGACATCAGTGTGTGTAGTGGGACACAGGGTGTGTAGGCATGTGTGTGTTGTGGAGTGAGCGTCTGAGTAGTGGTGTGGTGTGTGGAGTCAATAAAGCTACTTTGGTGCTCAGCTTGATATGGAAAGCTTTTTGTTCTATTACTGTGATGTAAGCATAGGATTATTACATGACAATAACACAAGTACATTACAATCCAGCCGCAAATTAATTCAATATCCCTTATCAGGTTAATGCATTAGCAGCCATTCTGGCTCTCACAAGAAACTTTTTTTTTTTTGGTTAAAGTCTTCAGTGTTCCATCTGTTCCACTGTTCAAAACAGCAGTGAATGTTTTGACACGTAACAGACTTCTTCACCAATTTAAACAAAATCTGGTCAGAGCCAATATGACTGTGGAGAGCTTTTGGATGCTTTACCCATTATTTCTAATGCATTTGCACAATGAGATCTGCTGAGATGCAGTTTCAATGTGTCTCTCTTTTACACATTTTTACAATGTATTTGCCTAGCATATGCCTGCTGATTGCTATATATAGGCCTGGATAGTTCACAGAAAAATGACATCTATTTTCGGGTGGTGGAGCACTGGCAGTAGGATGCTGGAATGTGTCATACATAGGCACGAGCTGTATGCAGGTGATAATGCCAAGTGACCATGTACCTCAGGCACTCACATGCAGATCTATCATCCTGGTGCCATTGCACTGCTCAGTGCGGATGACAGCAGATGCTGCACCAACTCACACAGGTCCCAGAACAGGCATGTTGCAGCTGACCTCCCATTCATTTGTACAATCGGGGAACCGCAGATGCACTATCCATAGCCTGGAGCATACACTGCAAATGGCATTGCAAGATACCGCACCCCATGGCACCCAGGATACCTCAGCAGTCTGGACGGTGGCATGTTACACAGGGGAACGGGGGAGAGTGTGGGCCTGCAGCAGTGCATGACAGCAGGAAGATACAGCATTGACAAGGCATGCATTGGAGGTATGTCAATTCCCTCTTACGGTTTGCCAGGGACATACACACGGCTATATACACTGGTGGGTCCGCAGCTTGCGTAGTGCCCCAATGCACGGTACAGTCACTTGGGTCATTCCGGAATGCAGGTCCCTGGCCCAGGTCCAGTGCAGTCGGCGGCTGGCCATGGCAGGGTGTGGAGGGCAGTGCCAGTCTCTGCAACAGGTCAGGTGTGGAGGGAGCAGGGGTGTCTATGTAGCAAGGCAGTGGGTGGGTGGGGGTCCTCTATGCTATGGATATGGACCGTGGTTTCCTCTGGTACGATTGGGTCCGGTGTGGGGAGGCTTACAATATGGAGCTCTTCGGGGATGGAGTTGGATCGATCGGGGATGGGATGGGGTACCTCTGGTCCACCAGGGCTGCCAGACTGCTGTGCACCTGGGTGCACTTCCACTGCCTGCCTGTGGGTGGCTGGCCAGGTTAGGTCAGCTATTCATGGTCTAACTGTGGACCGTGCTGCTCTGGACTGCGAGGGGTGCATTCCCACTGAGTATGCTGCAGCGGAATGCACCCTTTGACTTGCATGGCATACTATTTGTGTGCACCCTGGCCCATTGCCTTGCAGTCGGCACATCCCGCATGTTTGAATATTGCGCTGCGGTGCATTGTTGGAGTTGCACGGCACATCTCCCTTTTCCGCTGGGATGTGTCGCACATCTCCTTTGCATATGGGGGCCCTGGACTAGGCTACCCTGAAGAAATACATTATCAAAATGGTAAAATCGTGACCCCACCGAAAACAAGATATTGCATCTAATCTGGGACAGCCTGAGTAAATACAGTGCAAAAATGTGTAAATGAAGATGCCTATGACAATGAGATGTAGCATTTTCCCTGCGCTATCCAGGATAAAAAATATTTAAAGGAAATCTACTCTAAACTGAACTTCACTGTGTTCACTGACATAAACAGTTTCTTGTTTTATAACTTATTAGAATGCAGTATTTTGAATGTTGTAGCCATGAGGATGGTGTGTGTGTGTTTGCTGTAGCTCAATATAATTTTTCCCAAAAAGCATAGAAAATGCCTGCTGATTGCTACATATTTAGTATGGGTAGTTCACTGAAGACCTGGCATATGCCTGAGACAGTGTTTATCAGATAGTGTCTTTAGAGGTTAAAAAAAGGTGTAAATTATAGATTTGCTGGGAAATGGATGACATATATGAGGTATGAATCTTTCTTGAATGACAATACATTCCCAAGTGAAACTAGTAGGAAAAAGCTGTTTAAATGCTAAGTATCAGTCACTTATAGTGCCCACGCTTACTTTGGGTGGCAGTTTTTAATGGGCAGAATGCAAAATCCATTTGCCATTTCAAGCAACAGCAACGAAAAAACAGAGGCAAAATATGGACATTGCTATTTCATCTGTTTTCTGTCCTCCCCCCACCTGTTTTCATCTGTTTCCCCCATTTCCCCTGGCTTTCATGCTAATTTAATACAGTATGTGTATGTGTAGCCTGCTATTTCGTTCATTTCCTGTCTGTTTTGGGATGAATAAGCTGACCGAGAATGTAACACTGTGGGCAAACAGTGACCGAGCTGACTTTTGGGATGACCGAGCTGACTGAGGATATGACAGTCAGATATGCTGCCAGGTTGCTGTGTTTTACTGAGTCACATATGGAGATCGGTTTCTTGATTTTTTAATAAATAGCACCAGTTGTGATTGCTGTGGGATATGCTGCAGGCAGCTTCGGTCGGAAAGTGAGCATCTTGAATGGAGTGACATAGAGAGAGCGGTAAGCAGCAGTTGTGATTGCCAGACAGTTGAGGCAGAAGTCCAGCAGAGGATGGGAGAAGTTAGCAAGGAGTTTTTGTACAGTACTGTATTTAGAAAATGGATCGGGAAAATAAAAACATAGGTTTTGGTTAAATCGACTGCCCTGTATAACGAGCGGTATGTCTGATCACTAACGCGACCGCAATAAGCGGCTTTAACTGCATTTAAATGTGCAAGTTACTACATTCCGAAAGGGGTAAACAAATCTCCAGTTTAATAGGCAGCCAATATTTAACAAGCTGTTTCAGTTTCCTAATGGCATCTGATAAGCAGCTTGGGGTTATGTCTCCAGCATTCTTAACAGAAAGGAGGGAGTATTTTATTTCAGTTGGCATGGAAGGATACATTGAAAAGTCCCAAAACATGTGTTCCACGATACTCCATTTTCCAGCTACAGATAGCAAGATGGCTGTAGGCTCCACCCAAAGCCATAAAAATGGAGGCTGCCTGGCCTTGTAGGATTGGTGGCAGCCCAACCATACTACCATGCAAGGGCCACTGACTAGCACAGAGAAAGACCAATACCTTATTTTGGGCTAGTGCAGTCTGGAATCCACACATGCTTCCTACTGTAGCTGGTCTGACAGCACTGACAGCAAGGGGGACCAAGCATCATCAGCTGAAGCCTGATGATACAGATGGGGCACTGGAACCTCCTGCCCAAACCTTAGGGAATTACTTTAAACATTATGGGTTATAAAAAGTGTCTATGTATAAGTACCTACTTATTCGGAGAATCATCTTACAGCACATCAGGTTAAACTGAAAATGATACCTCTTTTGAATTGCTAGTAATGTGGGGTAAAGTACTAGATCAACATTTTCCTACAGTTATTGGGTACCAAACTCCTGGAATTAGCTTCCTCCAAAACAGTGGCTGAAGGTCAAAAGCCAAGTCTATTGGCAGTCAAAACACGGTTTATTAACACTATCCCTGAATATGCCACTTGCCTGGATTATGTGGGCCCAAAATAATTTGGACGGATTAGTTATGTATGACACTTTGTTGTGTGGAGACCTGTTTGCATTTTTTTGTACTACTGGGTGTGCATCTAATATGTTTTTCTTCTGAATTTTATTGTTATTGGAATTGTGTGAATGTGAAGGACACCAATACAACTGAGCTGTGCTCAACGGTTTTATATCCCGAAATAAAACTGAAAACAATTGAGAATTGTCTTTCTGATGAGGGTGAGATAGGACCCCCCTGCCAATGGCCTCTCTTGACAAGACCACCACCACCACCACCAGCAGCCACAGCTAAGCCAAACAGCCTGATTCCACCTGGTTGCAGTGGGGGGAGGGGGACTCAAATGTGGCAGGTTAAATTGGAGGTCTCTGGTTGTGGGTCACATGGAGAGAGTCTGAAGGAGATTCCTAGGGATATGTGCCAAGTGGACAGTATGGCGAATGTGGGCCTGAAAGACTGATATGCCTGGGGCCTGTGAGTGCAAAACACAAAGTGGAGGCTGGCTACATGACTGAGAAAAATGGCTAAACAGATAAATAGTCACTTTTCACTCTCCTCTAATACAGAATGAATTAGCCTGAAAAACTTATCATTGAGTAGTGTACCTAGTCTATCCTTTAAGTAAATGAAGTTTTTTCAGAATTGCTACACCACAATGTATTTAGTGTCTGGTTGGTCACTGCAGTTAGTTCCAATGAAAACCCCTTCCCCATTTGCTACTCTGTGCCTATTTCTAGGATGGAATTTTACCAGGGGAATGTGTTACATTTCAAGCCAAAAAGACCAGGGATTACCTCTGGCCAATATAGCTGTGGTCTCGAAGTCCCAGATGACCTTAAGACATGTAATTTGTATGCCCACTGTTCAGGAAAAACAAAGATTTTTGACCTTCTCCCTATTTGAAAAACTTATATGGGAACCAGACCCTAACCCCCTTTTGTAAGGTTTCATACTGATGAGTCTCCAGAAGGTATAAGCTAATGGTATTTTAGCACTGTATCCTATAAATGTTTTGAAAGGTTATAGTTTCACATGTTAACAGCATACTTAAAAAGTATATTGTTTGTAAACTGACAACAAATCAGAATATAGTATGTCAATTCTTCATAACTATAATGAATTATCACAGTTCTTGTAAAATTTAAATGTAGTGTCTCTTTCAATGTTTTTATTTGACAACTCATTATTTACACATATACTTCTATACTACTACTATTTTCTGTCACCAACGAAAAGGCTAATGCAATGTAAAAATATGGCTATGGGGCATTTTATATAAAACAAGAAACTCCATTTGTTGACTGACTAGAAGCCTGAACTCAAACCTGTTTTCTAAGTAAGCAATAATGCCCGACAGGGTGGGTGGTACTGGGCAATACCGGACCAGCCAGGGGCGTAATGAGGCCCGACGCCGCAGGCGGAGGGCCTTATAGCTCCTGGCCAGTCCGGTATTGCCTATACCGCCCACCCTGGAGGGCACTATTGTGCTTAGAAAATGGGCCACTGTATTATGTACAGTATGTTTTAAAAAATAATTATGTTTACATGTAAAAACTCTTATTTTGTAATAAAATAGTTCCTCCACCTGAATTGCAATAATGTTGTTTTTTTTAAGCTAGCTGGTTGTCATGGTTACTCCCCCCCTACACACACACACACAGGGTGTGTATAATTTATTTACTCAGTTATTTGTGTGTGTGTGTGTCTCTCTCGGTATTTGTTTCTTCAAGTATTAACTTGGGGAAGTAGCTGTTGCTGTTCAGATCGGAGTGTGGCAGTCATGGAGGCGACTCAATCCAGCGACAGTTACCTGAAGCCAATCAGGCTGATGGCTTTGTTTCTTTCTTCGGTAGTGCCCGACCCCCCACCCAGTTGCCTGAAACCCGATGGGTTGGCAACCGTTTATTTCTTCATTCGTGCCCCCCCCCCCCAGTTGCCTGAAGCTGTTTTATGTTGAGAGACTGTTTTTGTGTTCCTAATGTTTTTTTTCTAGACAGGTCAGAGGTTGCGTGGGGTAGGTCAGAGGTTGCGATGGTGACACAGAAGCGCGGCGTGGGAGAGTAAGCTGGTGTTGTCGGGAGCCAGTTTTATTTATTTTTTAAACATTCTTGGTCCTCGGTGCTTTGTAGAGCGGGACTGTGAAGTGGAGCATCTGTTTTACCTAGCGGGACTGTGAAGGGGCGCGTGTGTTTTAGAAGGAGTCAGCGAGTGGGCGACTAAGCGACCAGGGCAACAGGAGCCACAATGTTGAGAGTTGTGGGAATGAGCGAGAGTGCTGCCAGTTGTGGGAATGTGGTCGTTTGATATTCAGCGTACACAGTATCAGGGTTGCAGGGCATGGGGAAAGATCAGTGGTGGCAGTGTTTTAGAGGTGAGGAGTACTGTAGATTTTAAATGTTTTCTTCTTTGAAGACACGTTGCAACCGGCAGGAGGAGGGACGAGCGAGAGTGTTATCGGGTGACCGAGCTTTTCTTGCAGCTGTGTGGGGAATCGGGGGCATGGGACAAGCTGCATATTCTTTATTTAGAGAATGAGACATTCAAAAGAGACGTTAAAAAATTAATGTAGGTAGCAGGCAGTTGTTTCAGTCAGGAAGGAGTGTATCGGGAGAAGTGATGGTGGTTGGGCTCTCTCGCTAAGTGAAGGGAAAAAAATGGCGGCGTCTTACATTTTAAATGAGTTGTTGCAGACAATTATGTAGAAGGGTTGGCACTACAATACTACTGGATGAAGGGGCACTGTAGACTGGTACTTTTTGTTTCCTGGGCATCTATTGAAAGTTAATGTACCCCCTTGGCAAGGGTACTAGCCAATCAGATGCTAGGAAATAAAATGCCCCTTTTCTAATGTCTGATAAACACAGGTTACTCACCTGTAACAGTAGTTCTAGGAGTGGTATAGGTTGTTCATCCACACTTCTTGGCATGTCCCTTTCCCCTTTAATTCTTGCCAGAAGATCTTCAAGCTGGCTCCTCCCACCCACCTGGGTGATATAACCCTCGGCTCCACCCCACGATGCCAGATCTTAGCCCGCTGGAAACCAGGTTGTGCGTTGCAGCCGGGGAGGTCGCGTGAGTCAGTGTGGATGAACAACATAGACCACTCCTATAACTACTGTTACAGGTGAGAACCTGTGTTTTTAGGGACGTGGATATGTTGTTCATCTACACTTCTTGGCAGACTCCTAGCAGTACTCCGGGAGGAGGGAGGCAAGGCACATATCCCCTACTTAGGGAACAGAGACTGAATAACTGAGGCCCCAAAACCAGCATCCTGGCGTGACTCAAGGTCGATGTGGTACTGGGTGATGACGGTGTTTGCTGTCTTCCAGGTAGCAGCCTGACAGATTTTCTGGATAGGGATGTCCCTGAAAGCAGCCACTGACGCAGCGGTATGGCAGGTGGAATAAGCCCTTATCCCTACGGGAGGCCCCCGACCTGCCAACCTATAGCAGAGATCAATGCAGGATTAATCCATCTGCCAATCGTCCGCTTCACTGCAGGTCTGCCAGGTTGCAGCTTCAGTGTAGGTGACAAACAGCTGGCAAACCTCTCCCCGAATTTCCGCTGTTTTCTCCTTGTAGTAGGAGAAAGCACCGTCGTCGAGGCACAGGTCAGAAAGCATGGAGAAAACCCAGGAACAGTTGTAAAATTCCACAAAACTGTTTATTTGTAGTTGCAGTAACATAAAATAAAATAAACCTAGACTTCCGGTGACGTCACCACTGAGATGGCAGGCTGAAGGAACATCTCCCTTGTTGCAGAAGTTAAAATAGCCTTTCCACTCATTATAGAGCTTCTTCAAACTAGAAAATATGGCAGCAAAGAACAGTGGAGGCTCTCATAAAAACAGATCCAGCTCGAAACAACGTAAAATTAAAGCGGATGGCTGTGGATACGAGTCGACCGGAATGGCCTCAGACAGAAACCCCTCGCCGGTTAGTACAACTGGCACAGATACAGATATGGAGGCTGAGCAGGAGAGATTAACAAGATCGAGATTTGAAACAATAATTATGGAAATTAAAAACTTCAGATCCAAAAATAAGAGAGAGTTCTCTAACCTGAACGCTAAACTCACAAACCTGGAAACGAGAGTGCAACAGGCCGAGGAGAGGGTTTCCACTGCGGAGGACGGCCTGGTACAACTAGCTAAAGCTGTACATTATTTAGCAGACCAGCAAGAACAGACAGCACTTAAATGCCTTGATTTAGAAGCCAGATCTCGGAGGGACAACTTGAGGATATATGGACTACCTGAAGGCTCAGAAACCGGAGCTATGGAAGATTTTCTAACGAATTTGCTGAAACACATATTAGACCTCCCACAGGCTCTTAATTTCAAAATCGAGAGAGCGCATCGAGCTTTAATGCCAAATCCAACTGATCCCAAGGCCAGACCCAGGTCAATAATCGCCAAATTCTCGAGTTTCAGAGATAAAGAATGCATTCTTAAACAAGCGTGGCAACAGAAGCAAGTTCAATACAATGGTACTAGACTGTATTTTGAACAAGATTACCCCTCAATGATCCAGCAACAGAGACAAGCATATGCCCCAATTATGAAAATACTGCGATCAAACGGGATTCGTTTTCAAACCCCTTATCCTTCAAAAATCAGAATCTTCTGGAACTCAGGAACAGAGACATACCCGAATCTGGAAAAAGCTAAGCAAGCACTACGGGAAAGAGGATGGGAAACAGGGAGCGAGAAGGAGGGAGAACTCAGAAGGCCACGTTTGCAACCCTGGTCCACAGCAAATCGGCAGGCTCAGGGTAAGAGGGCAGCTACAGCGACTATAGTGGAAATACAGAAGCTCCTACGAGACATAACGGCTCCCCAGAAGGAATCTACGGCATCGGTTGAAGCAGAGGGCTTAACATGAAAAAACGGCAGGCATACACCATGTGATTGCTATCTTCTCTTGTCTGTGACTGAACACGAAGTAGTATGCTCCCTATTAATAGGAGGGATTACGGAAGACTGAGTAAACCTTCAACATGATTACACCTAGACAGTAAAGAGGGATGCAGAGGGAAGGGGAAAGAAAAAACGGATCTGGAGACTCTATTTGGAGCCCCTTGCCTAGAAATATGGGAGTTTTAAAATGCCATAAACTGAATGAATAAAGACAGATTAAGAGCTGGACCACTTCCATGGACTACCCTAATATGGGGGCTTTTGTTATACCTTTGGTGGTTGGGTTCTGCAAAGGGAAAGTTGTTCTTTTGGTTTTTCCAGTGTTCTACAAACAACACAAATTAGCCAGCTATCCTTCGTTCAGTGTCTTGGAGACACTGACACAAGAGGCAGTAGTTGGGAGTTATCCCACAGCCTCTTAGTCCGGTTCCCCACTCATGGTGGGGCATCCTGACCCATTAAAGGGCAGCGATATGCCCTTCTCCTTGGGAGTACTGATGTATTATAGTTGCTGTTGGATGTTGTTAAATGTGTATGGGTGTCCTAAGCTAGTTAAAACTGGTTTGCGAAAAGTACTACAGGTCCTATCCTTAGGAAAAAAGATGGAAAGATTTGGTAAAGAGTTGGGGGGGGGGTTAAAATTAATGATTACACCTGTAACAGAGCAGAAAGTGAAGTTATACTTTTAGGGTAATGGGTATGATCATAGTTAGTTCTTGCAATGTAAATGGGTTAAATAACCCAGTTAAGAGATATAAAACTATAGCTTTATTAAAAACGCATCATCCAGCATTTATTTTGTTACAGGAAACCCATTTACCACAGACCGAGCATGAAAAATTATCTCGACAGGGTTATACACATTTGACATCCTCCTCCTCCAAGCAGGGGAAAAGAAGAGGTACCGCCATTTTGGTAGCAAAAAATTGCCACTTCAGGGCCTCGGCCTCCTACTCAGACTCAGATGGACGTCTGGCTATGGTGAAGGGCATGCTAGAGGGTGTACCCCTAACGTTGGCTAGTTTATACCTCCCCCCCCAGGGCTTGATCCATATGCAGCCAAGACCCTACTTCAAAATATAACTACCTTTCAGGAGGGAACATTGATAATCGGGGGAGATCATAATATGATCTATGAAAACAAAGATACAACGAACCCAGGCCCCCATAGGACCACTGCCACCAGGAAAAAGGTGGCAAACTATATAAAACAATGCAAATGGTCAGATGTCTGGCGTTGCCTAAACCCCACCCAGAGAAAATATACCCATTACTCACACCCCCATAAAACCCACTCAAGAATAGATTATTTTCATGTTTCAAACGAGCATTTACATATAGTTAAGGAATGTGCAATGTTTCCCTTCCCCCTTTCAGATCATAGCAGGTTAGACTTAGTTCTGGAATGGCGAAAGGTACATAAAACCATGCTCTGGAGGTTTAACAATTTTTTTTTGAATTTGCCCGAGTTTAAGGACAAGATGGAGGATTTGATTCCTCAGATTTTGGAGGAGAATGATCCCCAGGGAACTAACTCAGGTCTTTTATGGGACACCTTGAAGGTGGTCCTACGAGGAGAGCTAATAAAATTCGCTGCATATTATAAAAAAAAGCAGGCACAGACTTTACTGCACCTGCAGACACAACTTCAAGAATTGCAAGATCAACATCAGAAGGGAGATCAGGCAGTATACCCACTGTTAACTGCTACCCAACATCGTATACAGGACTTACTTGAACAAAAAACAGAACAAGCCCTCCAGTTCATTAAGCAAAAATATTATGAGGGAGGCCCAGGGCTACTTGATTTTAGCCCAAGAATCAGACAAAAACTAATAGATCCTCGATTCCCCAGATATACTCGACAGACTAGCTCGTGAAACCACTGCCCCAAAGAGATTAGTGAAGCATTTGGCCAGTTCTACTGAAACTTTATGGTCAGGAAAGGGAGGTGGAGGGGAGGATCAAAGATTTTCTGAAGTCCTTCACCTCCCGAGATTACAGAAACACAGAGAGCAGCCTTGAAACACCAATCACAGGGTTTGAGTTAGAAATGTCAATCCGTAATCTAAAAGCGGGGAAAAGTGCTGGCCCAGATGGATACTCTGGAGAATTCTTCAAGCAATTTAGGAGTTTGTTACAGCCCACGCTTCTAAAAGCATGTAATGGTAGCATAAAAGGGGACCCTGTCCCACCCTCATGGCAGTATGCTGTAATTGCCAGTGTACCAAAATTGGGGAAAGACCAGACCCTTTGCTCATCCTACAGGCCAATTTCGGTTTTAAACATAGATTATAAGATCTTTACGAAAATATTTGCACAAAGACTAGAGGAAGTGCTCCCTACTATCATTAACTATGATCAGTGTGGGTTCATCCCTATGAGACAAACGCAGGATAATATCAAAAGGACCCTGCACGTCCTTTATCATGCTGCACAGTCGAAGGCTCCTTTTCTATTAATGAGCCTGGACGCGGAGAAGGCCTTCGACCGTGTAGCATGGCCTTTCCTGTTTGCAGCTATGGCTGCCTTTGGATTCACAGGCCTTCATGGAGGTCATCCAAGCCTTATATAATAGTCCAAAGGCCTATATCCGCTGAATGGAGAGGTGAGCCCCAATTAATTTGTTTGAGAGGCACAAGACAGGGTGTCCTCAGTCCCTTACTTTTGTAATATATTTGGAGCCCTTGGCTCAGGCAATAAGGCAGGAAAGTAACATAGAAGGAATGGAAATAGATGGAGAGACCCACAAAATTGCACTATACGCAGATGATTTACTAGTATATTTAGTTAATCCTGAAAGATCTCTTTCCAGACTTTGGGAATTAATAGAAACGTTTAGTAAGGTGGCAGGATATAAACTGAACACACATGTAACCCCTAGATGGCGCTATCCCAGGGGCTACTACCCCTGCCTGATTTGCCACTAACAGGTTGAGGGGCCTGGATCCAATGGCGGGTGCCTCCACCCAGAGGTCAGGGTTTGCAATAGTTAAACTAACTTGGTCACAGCCCTCTGGGACACTGCAACCCCCCTTTCTTCCCACTAGTGGCCCACACAATATATCAGAATTACCTTCACAGTATACACTTACCCCCAGGTCTGGTTCCGCACTGGGACCTCCTGTGAAATGAGATACAGTGCAACAATCACAGTACAGTACTTTAACATAGACAAATACCTCAGGCAGTATAACTTGTTGAAACAAGCAGCTCTGATTTATTTAGGGGATATAACAAGGACAGGGGAAATCAGGTTAATTAGCTTATCACTCTAATAATCTACATTTATGGCTCTGTGCACAGGCTATCCCTATCAGTTACTGTCCCTGGGTACCCAAGCCCTAGTGGCTAGTCCAAACCGTGGCAGCTGGTAGGGCCCTTTCACACAGAGAAAGGAAAATTAAACAGTCAGCAGTACAGTAATTCCAATTGGATTTAATGTGGCAATTCAACAGGGAGCGACCCTGAATTAGTACTCACGACCTCCAAATAAGATAGGGTCCTGCAATATCAGCAGGGCTACTCTTAAGCTCCAAGAGACTCTTCACACATTTATATGGTAAAAAAAAAAAAGAGTACTATACCAGGCAGGCTCCTTCTCTATCCCGATCGCAACTACTGCACAATACCCGGGAGAACACACAGCAGATTCAGTTCCTGACAGACCGAGTGCAATTCAACAATTTTTCCAGTCTTCTACAGGGTGAGCCTGGTTTCTACTCTTCAGAGATCCTTTGATTCTTTTCACAGGACGGATTCAGTCCTAACAAGCTGTTACACAAGCTGCAGACCGGAACTCTGGGCCTTACACACGTTTTTGACTAAAACTGCACACTGAAAAAGCACAGGGCTCCTTCTTCTACTGCCAAAGCTCAACTGAAACTCCAACCGACAAAACCGGGCACTTCCTTTGAGTTCCTCCCAGTTCTTGACTGGATTGGCTGTCACTCACAATAGACTGCTGCTGTTGGTCCAAAAGGCACTGAAGTCTAAACTACATCTCCCAGAGTCACTGCCCATACAACCTCTTGTGGCTGGCTCAGATTATGAGTCCAAGTTCTGATTCGTCAAGGCACCATTTTAGAGCTAGCTTACCCCACACTGATTGGTCCAGTTCAGCAGTTCAAAACCAGAATGGGGAACTAGGCAGACACTGTTCTGACTGCAAAAGAAAGCAGGTTAGACAAACTGTAATTTCATTATTACTGTAAATGATTTCTGGCAAACAGTTACATCTTTCAGATAGGTTCCTTTGCACTCCTAGTGACTGCAAAATGGAGTGAATTGGCAGCAGCTTGAGTGGTACTCAATCAAAGAAACACACAGTCCCCATACAAATAATTATGTCTGCAAGCAGACAGCTCTTAAAGAGACAGTACCAGAGGTTCTAAAACACTCACTGATAAATGGCTTAAACGCCAAACACCATTCAGGCTTGGAGCATTCAAGCAAGCTCCTGGAAGTCTTTTGGGAACCCCCATTTGCAGGGGTTACCCTTCCTGGCCTGGGAAAGCTTGACGTCCGTGTCAAGCAAGTACCCCCATAAGTTTTAACTGCAACCATATACATTTGCATTAGGCTCACACGTAATCATCAGTCAATATATCATTTTACCAAGAACACATTTCTGAAACATTGCAGTACGTCACTCTTTACACAGTATTACACACACATGGTACCATAACTCAAGTTATTACCTCTTGTACATGAAACCTGAAGAGAGGGGGCCCTTCCCTATCAGTTACCTTGGGGCTGGACGGACAAGGCACCATACTTAGAGGGCAAAACAAGTAACTTGAGTTAGCACTGACGCTCAGTTTGGGCAATGAGCTCGGGACACATACACTCCTTTATGGACAACATTGAGAGGCAACCACAGGCCTCCCAAGGGAATCATAACTGAGGTGCACCACAGGCTTTACAGCTCGACCAGTCTTTCTAGGGGGAACTGTTACAGTCTCTGCACTCTGAGCCTCATTTTCAGCATTGTCCTCACTTGTCAGGGGAGTCTCCATGGGGGTAGAGAGGCTAGAATTTGGGGCACTTTCAGCTCCAGGAGTTACAGTTTCTGAGTCCACAACATTTGGCTCGCAGGAGAGCTTTCGGACACTGGCAGTGGACTGTCAGGGCACTCAAAATACTCTTCTTGTTCTGGTGTATCACCAGTCTGACCCAATCCATCATTTTCCTCCCCTAAAAGCTCAAACAGTTCAACCATGCACAATGATTCCATTTCATCTGATCTGATGCTTTGCACTTCACTTTCTGGGAGCATCGGCTTCAGGGACGAGGTTGGGGGCTTGGACAGTCCAGAAGGCCCAGCTTCATCTCCAGTATTGACTAGGGATTGCCCAAACAATTGACTCAGTTCGTAAGAAGGATAGTATTCAAAGTCACTCTCACTTTCTTCCGATATGGACTGACAGTCATGCTCAACTGGGACTTGTGGAGGGGAACACTTTAACTTTGCTTCTGTAGGTGCAGACTTTCTTGATCTTTTCTGCAGCAGCTCTAGTCACTGGTCCAGAGGGGCATCTTCTAGGGGCTCAGACTCAATTAAGATTTGTCCAATGGGCAGTAAATGATTTCTATGCATTGTTTTACATCTTTGAATTATTCTCAGGCCTTACTTTGTACACTGGCAGATCATCTAGTTTGCCCACTACAATGTGAGGGAGATGGTGCCATCTGTCAGCAATCTTGTGCTTGCCATGCAGTCCCAGATTTAGCAAACCGATCTCCCTCCTGGAGTTCCTGTGCTTTCACCTTTTATCATACCTTTCTTTGTTGGCCAGATTTCTTTGGCAGCCATGGTTTGAGCCAGTTGGTACGCATGAGTTAGCTGGGCCTTTAACTTTGCACATACTGTAAATAGTTGTCAGCTTGAACCCCATCAGGAGAGACCCAAAACACACATCTACTGGTAGTCGAGCTTCTTCCAAACATCAGGCGGTAGGGGAGAATCCAGTGGCATCACTTTTGGTGCAGTTATAAGCATGTACCAGGGTGCTAATTTGTTGGCTCCATCTAGGCTTGTCCTTTGGGTGCAGGTGCCCTAGCATATCTAGCAAAGTGCGGTTGAAACGTTCAGGCTGTGGGTCCCCTGGGGGTGGTAAGGAGTGGTTCTGACTTTCGACCCCACAGAGAAAGCATCTCTTTGATCAGACGACTCTCAAAGTCTCCCTTGATCAGAATGGATTCTTTGTGGAGCCCCATAGTGAACAAAAAGTTTTCTACAAGTACTTTGGCCACAGTGGATGCTTTCTGGTCTTTGGTGGGAAAGCTTGGGCATATCTCGTGAAATGGTCAGTGACCACCAGCACATTACTGATATTTCTTTGATCCGACTCCAAACTCAGAAAATCAATACAGACCAGCTCCATGGGTGCACTGGTGGTGATGTTAACAAGGGGCAGCCTCTGGGGCAAAGCTTTCCTCTGTAAGCAGCGACTACAAGTTCGAATGTGTTGCTCCACATCAGCCCCCATCTTAGGCCAATAGAATCTGGATCTCACCAAGTCAAGTGTTCTGTCTATACCAAGGTGCCCCATGTGGTTGTGCAAGGACCTCAGTACTGAGTCTCGAAAGGCAGTGGGCAGCACTAGTTGTTGTTTGTCTACTTGTCCCCCTCTGTCTACTGTTTCTCTGTATAACAGTTTATTGATCAGTTTCAACTTAGGACCTTCTTTGTATAACAGTGCAGTTCTCAAATCAGTGGAGTTAATTTGGACACATCTTTTCCTGTATAGAGGGCTTCTAAAGCTGCTTTGATCATGGGATCGCGGGATTGAGTCCGCCGAATACTGTCATTGTCCAGCTGAGGCAGTGCACCAATGTCTATTGCAGAAAGTGGCACAAGCAGCAGGTATGCAATCCTCAGAGGTCCCAAGCAATCCACCATGCAGTCCATCGTCCGTGGACATTTGTTCCTCCCTGTCAAACTTCGCAGAGTGCCCGAATGTCAGGTTCTGCCAATCGGACCCAATCATTCTGGGGAACAGGCCTCCGGGAGAGAGCATCAGCATCTATGTGGTTCAGACCTGCTCGGTATTCGGAGCACAGTCATATGTAGATAATGCAGAAAGCCACCTATGGCCAGTGGCATCCAACTTAGCTGAGGTCTGCACATAGGTCAAAGGATTATTGTCAGTTTTACTAGTATTTTAGCCCCATACAAGTACTCATGGAATTGGTCAACAATAGCCCACTTCAAAGCTAGGAACTCTAACTTATGTACAGGATAGTTCTTTCGGATGGGGTCAGGCTTCTACTGGCAAAGGCCACTGGTCTCAGGCCATTCTCGTGCTCTTGGTACAACACAGCCCCCAACCCTTGCAAGCTAGCATCAGTGTGCAGGACGTAAGGTTTTCTTGGATCGGCATAGGCCAGCACTGGAGCATGGGTAAGTTGATATATGATCTCATGAAAAGCAGTCTCACAATCAGGAGTCCAGACGGGCCCAAATACTTCACTGGATGAAAATACACTCTTTCAGTCTTGAGGGACGCTGACTTTTGGTATTTTTGTGGGTTGGGGATACCCTTGAGTAAGGTTAAGTAAAGGGCGGATCACCTTGAATAGTCCTTGATGAAGCTACCGATAATAACCACAGAATCCCAGGAATCTTTGCAGTTCTTTAGATTTTTGGGCTGTGGCCAGGTGGTCAAGGCCTCAACTTTACTTGGGTCGGTCTCTATTCCTCGGTGGATACTATGTGTCCCACATACTTTACTGATGTTTGAAAGAATTGACACTTATCAATGGACAGTTTAAGGCCAAAGTCCTCCAGTCGGTCCAATACCTTAAATAATCTGCTCTCATGTTCCTCCAGTGAGCTGCCAAACACAATAACATCATCTAGGTATACCAGGCACTCTAGTAAGTTCATGTCCCCACTGCACGCTCCATCAATTGTTGAAAAGTGGCTGGGGCACCTGAAATCCCTTGAGGCATCCTCATGAATTCATAGAAGCCAAGCGGACAGATAAAGGACGCCTTTCAACGGTCCTCTGGGGCCATCGATCTGGTAGTACCCACTGTGAGATCCAGCACAGAGAACCACTGCTCCCCTTTAGGCAGTCCAAAGCATCCTGAATGCGGGCATTGTGTACTGATCAGGATAGTCCACGTTTAAGGTGCGATAATCCACACACATCCTTACTGTTCCATTCTTTTTCCTCACTACCACAATGGGGAAGCATAAGGCTTCTGGATTCTTGTATTACACCAGCAGCTAACATCTCTTGCAGATGCCGCCTCACATCATCTATGTCAGCAGGTGCCAGGCGCGAGACCTCTCACATAAATGGTCTTCGTCATGCAGCCGGATATTGTGCTCAGCCTCTGCACGCATCCTACATCCCATTCCTTTAAAGAAAACACCTGGTCTCTCTGGGCAAGCTTTCACTGATCCTCACTTTCCATTCAGCTGGCAGCGGGAGTCGCCAAATCAAACAAGTCAGAGCGTTACTCTGTCATTCTTCCTTGAACTCTTGCTGCTGGGTAGCACTGCAGTGTCTGCACAATGCACATTAGCCAGGATGCAACCTCTGTTTACCTCGAATGTCTCTTTCAGACACATTATGAACTTGGACCATTACCTTCTGGCATAAGCATGGGCTCTAGCGGCAAAATACTAGGCTTGACCAGCAGTCCCTCTGGCAATTTTCCATCGCCTGGTGCATCCAACATTAATATTTTATTCTTAACATCCTTTCTGATACGGACCTCTCCTGTAAGGTACACTGGGCATTTGCGCCAGGATCAGAGACTCAGGATCCTTCTTCCATACAATTCCACCGTTCCTCTGGTTCTGTTTTTCAGCATCTCTCTGTGCCTCATAGGCCTTCTTAATTAAAGCCGGAACTCTTAAAGCTCTACTAGTCTTTGACCCCTGTTTTTCATAACACAACTGTGCCAGCCTTCCGAACATATGAGCATTTGTTCCAATCAACAAAGGGACACCATCATACAGTCCAGTGGGGGACACACTAAGGCTAGGGTCTCTACTTGTTCGGCCACCCAGCCACGGAGGTGGGAAAGACAGCCAAATTCGGATATACCCGAATAGGGGTAGGCCTTCTCACTTAACCCCATACATGCAGTCCTTCTAATGGTTGTAAGGGTACGCCTGACAAATGCTTCTGATACCAATCCTGGAACATAATTGTCACTTGGGAGCCACTGTCTAATACGCTCTTGTAGACACTCCATTCACCTTTACAGTGGTCTCCATGGAGGGACCCACTATTCTGGACCAGTCTGGAGAGGCGGTAGTGGGGCCTGGGCAACTGACCTTGCCACAAAAGGATGTGAATTAGCATTTTGGTGCCCTCACTGGGATCATGTCGCACCTCTTAACCACTGATTTGTTCTCCCAAGCTCTCCTTGTAGCCTATATGCAACTTTGTCAGTGTCTTTTGGGGACTGGCATTCCTTTCATGTGCCCATCTTTCCACAATTATAGCAAAACATACTTTCTGGAGTTTGAGCTGGCGGGCGCCACACTGGGAGCCAGGCGGGGTATTACTAACTGGAAACCTGGGTGCCATCTCTGTCTGCGGTGATAAGCATTTGGAGACATCTCGTCAGCTTCTCCACTTCCATGGTCAAGGAATTGAGTTTGGAGCTGTTATCAGCAGGAGATACATGGGTGGGTACCCCACCCCATAGCAGATGCAGTCGGATATAGGTCAGGGCCCATACTTGCAGGCGTGGCCTTCATAAAGGGACTGTTTTTGAATTCCCGGATCTCTCTCAACAGTTCGCCCAATTGTGGCATATCTTTTTCCTTGTCAGAGCACTCATTGACTGTCAACCTCTGCCCCTGAACTTCACTTGATGGGTCACCCTCAGTCACTCAGGTTGTAGCCACAGCTGTTGGTGCAGGTCCCTCCCGAGGTCGCCTTTTCTCAACTCCTCGAATTTCTCTCATTAACTCATCATAGGAGGGTTGGGATTCCAGTCGATTTGCCAGGCGTAACTGGAAGCAACAGCAGTTCTGAGAAGGGGCAGACTTAAGGATTCTGTCCAGTCTGGTTCGGTCCAGTTCAATCGCTGGCAAACTACCCTTTCTGAGGCATTCTTGCAACAATTTTTCCAGCCGAGAGATATACTAGACAACAACCCCTTGGTACTGTTGTGCATTTCTTACTCTCCACCATAGGTCCTCATCAGAATCTGGGCTCCATACACATTCTCCAAGGCCTCAAGATAGGCCTGTGCAGTCGCTTCAGGGTTACTGGCCTGCTTAGCACGGATGGTAGCCAGGGCAGGACCTGAGGCTCTCACTAACCCTCTTTTCGCCGCCTTCCGAGCATTGCCATTCTAGCACTTGGGGCAACATAGTCTATCCAGGTCTCCCAGTCATCCTCCCTTGGGGGTGGGGAGGTGCCAGAGAAGATCCTCAACCTTCGGTAAGAGTCGTGACTAATGGCAGGTGCAGAAATAGGAGTCTGCATTGGTTCAGCCACCATTACGGGCACTGGAGCAGGAGAGGGTGTTGGGGAGAACACCCCAGGTGGCAAGAATAGTTTCTTCAAGTCCTCCACAGTTTTCCTTCTCCCAGCAGCCATTTAGCAAATTTCTCCTCAAAGTTTCAGACAGTGGTGGGGCTGATTCCCCCGGTCTTTACTGTCCTTAGTTATCACTCTCCAAGCAGTGAGGGCTCCTCTGGGGTAATGGTCTGTAGCACTTTGGAGCTATCTATGGGATCCTTAAACTCTACTAGGGCCAGGAAAGTGTGGGTGAGCAGATTAGCATGCCGACCCACCACCACAGGGTTTTGTAAACCTTCCACCTTGGAAAGTACTCCCTGCACAGTGTCCGTATTGATACCCAGGGGATGTCCAGGATAAGCATAGCATTTTGGGGTCGATCCTCCCAGTACACCACTCCACCAGCCGTGCACAGCCACTTCTGTCGGGTACCCATTTTTTCTTAACAGTGGTTCAGAATATGGCCACTAGAGGACACACAATCCCAGCGGTGAGCCTCCAAGATGTAACCCCTAGATGGCGCTATCCCAGGGGCTACTACCCTGCCTGATTTGCCACTAACAGGTTGAGGGCCTGGATCCAATGGCGGTGCCTCCACCCAGAGGTCAGGGTTTGCAATAGTTAAACTAATCTTGGTCACAGCCCTCTGGGACACTGCAACCCCTTTCTTCCCACTAGTGGCCCACAATATATCAGAATTACCTTCACAGTATACACTTACCCCAGGTCTGGTTCCGCACTGGGACCTCCTGTGAAATGAGATACAGTGCAACAATCACAGTACAGTATTTTAACATAGACAAATACCTAGGCAGTATAACTTTGCTGAAACAAGCAGCTCTGATTTATTTAGGGGATATAACAAGGACAGGAAGAAATCAGGTTAATTAGCTTATCACTCTAATAATCTATCTATGGCTCTGTGCACAGGCTATCCTCTCATCAGTTACTGCTGTCCCTGGGTACCCAAGCCCCAGTGGCTAGTCCAAACTTGGCAGCTGGTAGGGGCCCTTTCACACAGAGAAAAGGGAAAATTAAACAGTCAGCAGTACAGTAATTCCAATTGGATTTAATGTGGCAATTCAACAGGAGCGACCCTGAATTAGTACTCACGACCTCCAAATAAGATAGGGTCCTGCAATATCAGCAGGGCTACTCTTAAGCTCCAAGAGACTCTTCACACATTTATATGGTAAAAAAAAAAAAGAGTACTATACCAGGCAGGCTGCTTCTATATCCCGATCGCAATTACTGCACAATACCCGGGAGAACACACAGCAGATTCAGTTCCTGACAGACCGAGTGCAATTCAACAATTTTTCCAGTCTTCTACAGGGTGAGCCTGGTTTCTACTCTTCAGAGATCCTTTGATTCTTTTCACAGGACGGATTCAGTCCTAACAAGCTGTTACACAAGCTGCAGACCGAACTCTGGGCCTATACATCGCTTTTTGACTAAAACTGCACACTGAAAAGCACAGGGCTCCTTCCTTCTTCACTGCCAAAGCTCAACTGAAACTCCAACCGACAAAACTGGCACTTCCTTTGAGTTCCTCCCAGTTCTTGACTGGATTGGCTGTCACTCATAATAGACTGCTGCTGTTGGTCCAAAAAGGCACTGAAGTCTAAACTACATCTCCCAGAGTCACTGCCCATACAATCCTCTTGTGGCTGGCTCAGATTATGAGTCCAAGTTCTGATTCGTCCAAGGCACCATTTTACAGCTAGCTTACCCCACACTGATTGGTCCAGTTCAGCAGTTCAAAACCAGAATGGGGAACTAGGCAGACATTGTTCTGACTGCAAAAGAAAGCAGGTTAGACAAACTGTAATTTCATTATTACTGTAAATGATTTCTGGCAAACAGTTACATCTTTCAGATAGGTTCCCTTTGCACTCCTAGTGACTGCAAAAATGGAGTGAATTGGCAGCAGCTTGAGTGGTACTCAATCAAAGAAACACACAATCCCCCATACAAACTAATTATGTCTGCAAGCAGACAGCTCTTAAAGAGACAGTACCAGAGGTTCTAAAAACACTCACTGATAAATGGCTTAAACGCCAAACACCATTCAGGCTTGGAGCATTCAAGCAAGCTCCTGGAAGTCTTTTGGGAACCCCCATTTGCAGGGGGGTTACACACATAAAACTGAAGTGCTTCAGGTGAACTACATGCCTTCACAGATAACAACCACACGGTTCCCATTTAGGTGGGGGCTAGATTCCTTAAAGTACCTAGGAGTTCATCTAACTCTTGAACCAGAGAAACTATACGATTGTAATTATACTCCTCTCCTGAACTCTATAGGGGGAGATATTGAGAGATGGAGGACACTCCCGATCCCCTTAATACAGAGGACAGAAGTGGTAAGGATGAATTTACTTTCCAGGGTTCTGTACCTATCGCAAACCTTACCTATAAACCCCCCTGAAAAGTTTTTTGCAGAGTTAAATTAAAAAATCTCCAGATATATTTGGAATAATACTAGCCCAAGAATAAGGATGTCCACTCTACAACTGGCAAAGAGGGAAGGGGGTCTGGCTCTCCCCGATTTCAGGAGTTACCATTTGGTGGCGCAGTTAAGGACCATATTTTTATGGCTTCACAAATCTTACTATGCAAAGTGGAGGGAGCTGGAAGTGAAAGCTGAAGACATAACCAGGCCTTATCATATTCTGCTCTCTTCTTTCAGTCCCTCATTAGAAGAACCGTCTGGTAATCCATATACTTTAAACACCCTTAATTGCTGGTTAAAATTAATTGCAGGAAAACAGTTTCGGGGAGCTAAAGACCTGATCTTCTCATTTGCCAGAAACCCACGGTTCCTTCCAGCCTCTCTGGACTCTGGTTTTAGGAGATGGGAGAAACAGGGTATCATCATTCTTTGGCATTTACTAGAGAAAGGAGTCCTGAAAGATTCTGAGTCCCTATCCAGCATGTATAACCTCCCTATACAGGATAGATTTAGATATTTGCAGGCAGCTGCCTTTATTAAAAAATTATCACAGGAGGGCCTAATACAAAACTTTGATACCCCTATAGTAGATCTTATCAGAAAAGCCTTGGAGGGAGTGATCCCCCTGGCCCACCTAATCTCACGCATTTATAGGGCTCTAAGAATCATGAGAAGTGACTCAATACTGTATATAAAGCGAAAATGGGAATCAGATCTAGGAATAGAGATTTCAGATGATGTATGGTCTAAACATTTTAAGTTAATGCATGCAGTCTTGGCCTCTCCTTACTGGAATGAATTTAACTGGAATGTTTCAGTTAGATTCTTTAAAACTCCAGCAATACAATACAGGTATAACCCAGCGGATAGTGACACCTGCTGTAGGAAATGTGGTTTTTCCCCTGCTACACATGGGCATATATTCTGGGCATGCCCACAACTCCAGAGATTTGTGGGAGAGTTACAGGAAGCCCTAACAGAAATGTACTCTACTCCAATGATAATTACAGAACAGCTGTTTCTCTTCTCACAGAACACAGCTGGACAAGGAGAGGGGAGCATGGGATCTCTGGTGTTGATCAGTGTTTTAGCAGCAAAAAAAATATTAACAAGGCATTGGCTGACAGCAGACATCCCAACAATTAAGGAATGGCAGAGTCTCATCAATGAGCTTTATAAGATGGAAAAAAATCACAGCATGGTCCCGCCATAGGTTACAACAATTTGAAACCAGATGGAGACAATGGGTATTATACGTTATGAAGCTTGATCCCACATTCATACCCTGAGAATGATGATGAAACAACAAAAGGTTACCAAACTGAATGGGAGGGGAGTAGGATGGAATAATATAAAATAGAAGAATTTATAGGGAAGGGGATAGGTATTAAGACTAGAAAGGATGTGGAGTAAATAGAATGTAAGGAATTTCCGGGATTTATGGAATTAATGAATCATTAAATGTGATTTTTTCCTGTATTAAGATTGAAATGTAATAAGGATAACGCAAAGCCAGTAATTTTTGGTTTTTGTTTTCTTTTATGACAATGATTAACTTGGACACCTATTTATGTATGTTTGTAAATATGTTTTATGTATGAGTGGAATCTATAAGAGAAAAACTGATTGATATAAACAGAGTTAAAAAAAAAAAAATAAACCTGTTCAGAATAACTATATACAGAAGCAAAATTAAATCTCTTGTAAAAAATATCCCTTGCAGCTCAGTTTAGCTGTTTTTATAACTCTTTTCAACCCCCATCCTTTGCTAGCATCCTGTCCTTCATAAATTTCAGGAGCTGCTAGAACATTGAGAACTTCCTGAGTTCCCCACAGCAACTGCAAAAGGCTCAGGCATTTGCACCCAAGTAACCTCTAGTTTTTTACAGTTATCTCAAATTATAAATATATACATTTCAACAGTAACACAATTTTCTAAACAAAAGTGATCCCAATATTAGCTTAATTTCCATATGTTGATTTGCACATATTCTTATATTTATTTTAGCAGACATAGACATGCAAGGGAGGAAAAACAGACAGCAAGAGAAAACAGAGAGATAGAGAGAGGCAAAGGATTGCGAGACTAGTCGGGTTGATCAAGTCCGAGGTCTCACAGGAAAATTTGGTTGTGCAACCAGACAGAGAGACAGAAAAGGAAAGAATACAGATCCTTGCATTTAAACACTTTCTCCAAAACAAATGGGACTGGGTCCTGTTCCACCCTGTCACAAGCACATCTCAGGTCCACAGTATGGAGCCTGTATTCGGCATCCAAGTTGCAGTTCGGGTAGAACACAGGCAGAGTCATCACCTGGTTGAGATGGAATTCTGACATCACCTTCGGGAGCAATTTCGGGTCGGAGCACAAGACAACCTTGTCCCTGTGGAAGACCAGGTAAGGAGACTCCACTGAAAGCGCCTGGAGCTCCTCAGTCCTTCTGGCTGACATGACAGCCACCAGGAAGGCGGTCTTCCACAAGTGTGACATCTCACACTTGTGCATTGGTTCGAATGGCTTGCCCATGAGTTTTGCCAAAACCAGCAGCAAATCCCATGGAGGTGGAGGTTCACGTACCGGAGGGGATATGTGACTGAGGCCTTTGAAGAAGCACCAGACCACCTTCTCCTGCACCACTGTCTGCTGACCAGCCCACACCCGGTAAGCAGAGATGGCTGCCAGGTGTACCTTAAGGGTCAAAGACCGAAGACCCCTTTGGACAGAGACCAAAGGTAGTCTAAGATGCTAGCCACTGGACAAGACAGAGGGTCCAGGCCCATGCCCCGACACCAAATGGAAAACCTTTTCAATTTGAAGACACAGCACCTTCTGGTCGACTCCTTCCTGAATGCTTCCACGACTGTGAGTATATCCTCAGAGAGACCCAAAGCCTGGAACTCTAGCCGCTCAGGTACCAGGCTGTCAGGTGCAGGGACTGAAGGTCTGGATGGAATACCTTCCCCTGATTGACTGATATCAGGTTCAGGTGTGCTAGAAGATGCCTCAGGAGCCTGTTGCTGAACTTGAAGAGATCTGGATACCAGAACTGGCAGGGCCAGTCTGGGGTTACCAGGATCACCTGCGCCTTGTCCCTCCTCACCTTGAGAAGCACCCTGTGGATCAAGGAAAATAGAGGGAAGGTGTAGAAGAGGCCTGGAGTCCACGGCCTCAAGAACGCATCCCCCTGCAGTGAGCCCTGCTGAGGGTGGCAGGCATGAAACAGCCTCAGCTTGGTGTTTTCCCTGGAGGCAAACAGGTTTACCATCGGTTTGCTCCAGTGGGAGAACAGGCTGTGAGCTACCTCTGGATGGAGAGACCACTCGTGGGATGTCTCACCTACGCGGCTGAGAGCATTCGCCAGTTGATTTGAGGCTCCTGCCACATGGATGGCTAGGAGATCCGCCTCCAGTCGGCTCACGAGTGTCCCGATGGGGAGCGTTTCCCTGCACAGCAGGCGGGAGTGTCTGGTATTTTCCGTCTGGACTTGAACCACTTGACCCCGAAGCTGCTGAGCGAATGTTGTCAGCGCCAGTCTGATATGGTATCGGGATTCCTCAGGGGCCCCGAACCCGTGGGCCCTGTTGTTCCCCATGTGGGCTCCCCAGCCTGTGAGAGAGGCATTGGTCGTGAGGACGACCATCAGCTCGAGGCGAACAAACGGGATCCCTTCCTGTAGATGATCCAGGACGACCCACCATTGAAGAGCGTACCACATCTTCTGAGTCACTATGATCAGCTGGTCCAAATGACCGTGGCGCTCAGTCCACTGGGCGGCCAGCTCCCATTGAAAGGGGCACATATGCCACAGGGGCCCATCGGACCACGGTGGTGCAGGCTGCCATGTACCCCAGAAGGCGCTGAAAGTCCCGGGTAGGACGCAAGTCCACAACCAGAAATGATTGGGCAAAGGTGGAGAGAACCTCTGCCCTGTCTGCTGGGAGCCAGACTCTGGCTCGGCCGGAGTTGAGCTCTGCCCTGATGAAGCATATCACCTGCGAAGGCACGAGGTCCAACTTGGCATCGTTGATCAGGAGGCTAAGCTGAGTGCAGGTCTAGAGGGCCAAAACCCTGGACCTCTGTACCTCTTGCTAGGTGGAACCCGCTAAAAGTCAGTCATCGAGGTAGGGGTAGATTATGGCCCCTCAACGCCCGAGGTGGCCTTCCACCACTGCAATGCATTTGATGAAGACCTGTGGGGCCGATGATAGGCCAAATGGCATGGCTCGGAACTCGTATAGGGTTCCTTCTGCTCTGAAGCGGAGGAACCGCTGGTGAGACGGATGGATTGGGATGTGAAAAAATGCATCTCGGAGATCCAGAGAGCAGAATCACATGTTCTGCTCCAGGGATGGTATGATCTGGGACAGAGTTACCATCCTAAAGGTGTGCAGCCTGAGAAACTGGCTCAGGTCGTGCAGCTCTAGAATGGGGCACCAACCCTCCCATCCACTTCGGGACCAGGAAGTACCTGGAAATGAACCCTGGGTTGACTGGAGGATCTGTCACTCAGACTACTACCTCCTTGAGGAGGAGTTAGGCTATGTCGTCCCTCAGAGCTGACCAAGTATGGACTGATACCCTTTCCTCTCATGGGGCACGAGAGGGTACTGCTCGAACTCTAGAGGCAGATCCTGGCTGACCACTTCTAAGACCCACCTGTCCATAGTTACAGTGGACCAAGTGGAAAGAAAGTGGTGGTTCCAGCCTCCCATGGGAGAACCCAGAGCTGGTGTGATGGGAATAGGGATGGCAGCCGCCTATCCCATCACTGGGCAGGCTTGGAGGAAGAGGGTCCAGATTGGAAGCCGCCTGAACCCCGACCTCCTCTGCGGGGGTGGACTTGGGCCGAGGGTGCCAAGCCTGTGCCTGCTGTTGCAGCCCACCCTGGAAGGAGGGCTGCTTGGCCGCAGGAGAAGGATGCTGAAATGGCTTCTTCTTCTGCTGTTTCTTGGCACCAGGGGCATCTTTCTGAGCAGAAGTAGCTGAGTCCAAGGTGGCACTGGACTGCTCAATTTGCTGAAGGTGACCATCCACACCTGGGCCGAAGACATCGGTGTCCAAGAAAGGAACATCAGTGAGTTTGTGCTAGGTATCCGTCGTGAAGGTGGAAAGTCTCAGCCAAGCCCTGCGGTGCACTGCAACTGCAGCTGCCACTGAATGGGCGCACGAGTCCCCGAGATCCAGTGTCATCTGGAGATGCTGCTTGGCAATGGCCTGACTCTGGTCCCGGACCTGCCTGACCACAGCCTGAAGGTCCGTGGGGAGGTGCAGGAGAACCTCATCCAAGGAGCCCAGCAGGGCATGAGAGAAGTGCGCCATGATGACGGCTGAGCTAGCCTGATGGAGGCCTAGTGAAGAGGCAACATAAACCTTCCTAGCAGAGTGGTCCAATTTTTTGGACTCCTTGTTCAGAGGTCTATCTGTATCTGCAGAGCTGCCTGTGTGTCTGAACATAGAAGCGGTCACCAACACCTCCGCCGAGGGATGTTTCGTGAACCCCGAGAGGGACCCAATGGGCACCGCGTTCTTGCGAGCCATCTGGGCAGACGGCGCTGGGCAGGAGGCAGGGTGCTGCCAAAGCACCAAAGCTGGACCAACAATGGCCTCGGCCACTGGAAAGGCATCCGTAGGAGTATCCACTGTCTTAAGAATGTCTACAAGAGGGTACTCCACCAGTTTCTGGACGGGCTCCAGGGGCATCCCTGTGGATTCGGAGATGAGGCAGAGAATCCCCAAAAAGGATGAAGGACCTTTCCCTGTTGACAGACTGCCCACCGACTCATCATCAAGTGGACTAGGTCGGAGTCATCCGAATCCGAAGTATCCGGATAAATCAGCCAGCCACCAAGGTGCCCCTCTATGCGCCTGGGGCAGTCAGGCATGAGGGTGACCGATAGCCTGCAGGGAAGACCCAGAACAGACCAAGCTTCCTTAGAAGGAGCCCCTCCTGTGGGCTGTTTAGGCGGTGGCTCCACCACTATCGGTAGAAAAGTAGATTCTGGCCGAACCGGGGTGGGTTCTGCTGACTCCGCAGGCAGAGGAACCAAGATGATCAGTTTTGGTGGAGCCGGCTACGGCCTACAAGGGGAAAGCCAAGTAATGGACGGTGTGAAAACTGAAGTCAGTTTCTGTCCACACAAGATCAGCTGTTGCCATGCGATCTTCATAGCGTCGATGGAGTTTCCGTCAAAGTCTCTCCTCATCCGAGAAGGACGAAGATGAATGTCGGCAGTGTCTTTTCTTTGAGTGCTTATATGTCTTCCTCGGCCTATCAGTCGAAGGGGTCCGAGACCTTTACCTCGATCAGACTGGCTGACCAGGTCACTCGGGAGACACCGGGGGGACTGGTGATTTTCCCAGATCAGGGATCATTTCCTCGATGGGATTGCCAGTAGGCTAGGTATGCTGATCGGGAAGAGGTAGGACTGGAGTCCTGGTAAGGGAGCTGTCGGCCTCATCGGGCGACAACAGATTGATAGAGTCGAGAGTGATCTCCACCATGTCATCGATCGAGACTTCGACCGGCTGACCAGTCGGCACAGCCAAGAAGCTGGCGGCCAAAGTAGCAGTCTCGACCGAAGTCGAGACTGGAGATCTCTGAGACCAAGATCAGTCTCGATCCCAAGAATGTCTTTGCCTAGACAAAGAATCTCTCAGTTCCTTGTCCTTTTTACGGGACCGGGAGACATGTGAGCCTGATGGTCCCTCGCCCTTGGTGGGGAGAGACTGGCACATCTCCCGAAAGGAGCCCGAGAAGGTGGAGCCCAGATTGACTGGAACAAAAATCGGCCGAGAGGAGAGCTCTGCGGCCTGCGCCTCTTCTTCCTCGAAGGCCTGCATTTGCTCTAACTACTTGGTGGACCTCGCCGCCGTGGAGACCACCCACCGGGCCTCCTTCGATCTAACCGGTGGATTCCGTTTCTTGGGCCTACCCAGCTTGAGTCATGTGAGATGATCATCAAGAACATCTGGGTGAAAAGCAAGACACATCTCGCAGGCCTGAGTGTCATAGCTGACACCCAAACAGTAGACGCACGAGGTATGTGGGTCTGTGCGCGATATCTTCTAGCTGCACTGGCACTGGTGGAAACCAGGGGAAGATTTATCTTCCATGATCAAGAAACAAAGATCGCAATCACTAGCTCGAACAAGCTTAATCTTCAGAGAATCCAAAGGAAATGAAGCCAGGGCCTACAGAACGCAGGAGCAATGAGGAGGCAACATTAATCTTCCAGCGGAAAGGAAGATCTGGTGTCATGAGGCGGAGCTGAGGGTTATACCACTCGGGTGGGTGGGAGGAGCCAGCTTTAAGACCTTACGGCAAGAATTAAAGGGGAAAGGGACATGCCAAGAAGTGTGGATGAACAACATATCCACGTCCCTAGAAAGTACAGTTATGTTATGCCTGGTTAAATAAAGTGATTAATTTGATTGATTGATGTAAGAAATTACTGTAACAGTAGATCTTCAAGAAGGGCTCTTGCAGCAGGCAATAACCAGTAGGACTAAGCCATTAGGTGCCAGGACCACCCAGAAACCTCTCTAGCTAGCAGTATACCACGGGGGGGCTGCCCACCACCGACGTCGGCCTATCCTATAAAAGTGGGTGGTCCCCCACACCCTCCTCAATTCATCTGCCAAAGACCCAGAATGGGCAGTGGATGAAGAAACTGAGGTTTCACAAGAGCCAAAAACAAAGAAAAAGTAGACAGGAGCAGAAAACTCACTTGCAGCCAAAGGGCGGGTGGGGTGGGAATCAGACCTGCTGCAACAGCTCCTCTCAAAGATCTAATGTTATAGTAAGTTCTTACGTAACCGTACTGTTTTACTTCAAGGAAAGCTCTTGCAGCAGGCAATCACTGGTAGGACTGAGTCCCAAGCAGTTTCAGTAACCCAAGGAAACAGCAGCGGAAGGAAGAACACTGAAGCCAGAGGCTCATGTGAGAAGGCCCTGTAGAACAGCCAGGCCGAAGTTAGCCCTACACCTAGAAGCAATGTCCAGGCTGTAGTGTTTAGTGAAGGTATGGGCAGAGTTCCAAGTGGCGGCTGCACAGATGTCTGCAGCGGCCACAGTCAAGAAACAAGCCGTGGAAGCAGCCATACCCCTGGTGGAATGGCCCTTAACCACACCTGGAAGTTCCTTGTTGTACTTACAATAACAGAAAACAATGCAACTGGCTAACCACTTAGACAAACACTGTTTGGACACTGGAGCGCCCTCTCTCTTTGGGGCAAATGAAACAAACTGATCAGTCTTCCTCAAAGTCTTACTCCTTTATATATAGTAAAGTAAGATCCTATGCACATCCAAAGTAAGGAGCAAAGACTCCCTCGATGAAAATACTCAGGAAAATAAATAGGAAGGTGGATGGATTGATTCAAAATAAACTCTGACACCACCTTAGGAAGAAACTTAGGACTGGTACGCAAAGACACCGCATCTTTGTGAAAAACCAAATAAGGCTCCTTGCACATGAGGGCCTGAAGCTCGCAAATCTTTCGAGCAGAAATAACAGCAGCCAAAAACAGCGTTTTCCATGACAGAAAGTGCAGCTTGCAACTCGCAGCTGGTTCACAGGGGGGGCAACGTGAATTTCTCCAACACAAAATTGAGGTCCCAAGGAGGGACCGGATCCTGAACAGGAGGTTTCAGATGCAGAATGCCTCGCAGAAAAGTGCAAGACATATCAAGCTGGGACAAAGCTCTGCCCTCAACAGGTACATGGTATGCAGAGATGGCAGAAAGATGCACCTTGATGGAGGAGTATCTCAATCTGGAATCAGAAAGGGACAAAAGATACTCCAACACCTGATCCACTGGGCAGGTGAAAGGATCTAACTAGTGGGAAGTGGCCCAAAGGGAAAAACACTTCTATTTCATATCATAGGTCGCCCTGGTGGAGGGCTTACAGGCAGTCACCAGTACGTCAGTGACCCTAGGGGAAACTCCAAACCTGGCGATGGCTACATCCTTAGGAGCCACACATGGAGATGCAGAGATTTGAGATCTAGATGGACCAAGGTCCCCCACTCCTGGGAGAGCAATCCTGTGCACAGGGGCATGGGCACTGGAGGTTCTACCACCAGTTGCTGCAGCAAGGGGAACCAGATGAGGCCAGAAGGGAGCTATGAGGATAATTTCAGACCTTTCCATCTGAAGCTTCAGCAGAACCCACTGAAGGAGCAGGAAGGCATACCAAAACCTCCCCTGCCAGGAGAGGGACAATGAGTCTCACCAGAAAACTCCAGGCCCAGGATCGAGCAAGCAAAAAAGGAGCAGTTTTGCACTAAGTGGGGACACAAAAAGGTCCAGCTCTGGGTGCCCCCACCTGCTGAAGAGGTCTTCGACCACTGAGGTTAGAAGTTCCCACTCGTAAGCCCTGGAGTGGGAGCAGCTTAGACTGTCCGCCAGGATGTTTTCGATGCCTGGCACATAGATAGTGGAAAGCTCCAGACTGTGCTTTATGGCCCAATACCAAACCCTCATCGCCTCCCGCACGGGGGTAGGAATGCATCCCCCCCACTTGTGTATGTAATAAACCATGCACATGCTATCCAACTGAACTAGGAGTGGACCAAGGAGGAGATGAGTCTGGAAGGCCTGAAGGGCATACAGGACAGCCAGCATTTCCAGGACATTGATGTGGAGTCCCTGTTCCATGGCTGTCCACGTGCCTTGAGTCTGGTGAGCCCCCAAGTGGGCTCCCCAGCCCAGAATGGAGGCATCCGATGTCAGTATCTGGTGGGAGGGTCAGAATAGCAAAGGAAACCCCTTGAAAGAGGTTGGCTGGCTGTAGACACCAGGACAGAGCCCATCAGACTGGATCGGAGACCATTACCAGTCGGTTCAGGTCGTCCGTGCTCTGGTCCAATTGGACCTGCAATGGCCACTGGGGAATCCTCATGTGGAGACAGGCTGGAGGCACTGCGGCAACGGCCACTGCCGTGTGTGACCCAGAAGGTGCAGAAAAACCCAGGCTGGGACTCAAAGGCTGGAGGAGACCAGATGGGTGTGGCAGAACTGTGTTCTACCAGTCCGCATGCCAAGAAGGACGGATGTCTTGTTTGTTCTCTTGTTCTTCTTCCTACATAAATCTGTTGCGCAACAGTGCTCCTGAATACCTTTCCTATTCATTTCTTCAACTGACATAGGTTGGCCACCTATAACAGTCCTTACTTTGTCTTTCTGAAATCTTTTTCCATCTTTGATATTTCTTTTTCACCTTCCGTCCCCTCTCCTTTACCTCCCATAACCTTGCTTTAAGTGAAGAAAGCACAGAGGTGGCTAACTTGCCAGATTTATTTGCTGGCTGATTAAGTAAAGTACTGTATAGGATTTTGAAAGAGCTAGTAAATAAAGTGCTCATGTGCAGCAATAAAGTGTCAGGTGTCTATGTGCAAATGTAAAATGCATACAAATGTTATGCATAACAACATTATTAAAGTGGTATTGTCATAATTAATTAGAAATAGGAGATGTTGAGAAAGGGACTCCAGGCTGGCAAGTGGAAATTCAAAGAATTAATACAGTTGAGGCTTGACTCCCCCGTTCTCCTTATATATCTGAAAATGAAGTACTGTATAAAGCGACTGGGTGGACAGGAGCAGCAACCCCTTTTTTTCCTTTCTGTTCCCTTACCTGCTGCTCTCTGGCCCATCTGTGAGCTCAAAAGTAAAGAGGAGCCACAAACAATAAGACCCGCTCCCTCCCTCCAGATGGTTATTAACAGCACAATTAATACTGACCTACCACTTGTTGCTGACTGCCTCAACTCAACATTTTCTGACCTAAGTGCAGTCCTTCCTGCCCACTTCTTTGACCCTATCCATGCATCCAGCCGCCCAGCTATTTCCCGACCCCCATTTCTCTTCAAGACCATCTCTCCCCATGACACCAAGCCAATCCTCCTAAAAGCCCTCTCCTCCCACAACCCGAGCTGTGACCCCCTTGACTCCAGGATACTCCGTCTAACACTTGATGTCATGTTAGCCCCTCTCGCTCACCTTCTTAACCGATCCCTATGCCTCGGCCAATTCCCGAGCGCATGGAAACTAGCTGAAATTACCCCTATCCATAAAAATGGAGACCGCACATTACCAAACAATTACAGACCTATCTCCACCCTCCCCCCCCCAAGCCCGAGAGAAAATAGTATCCACCCAACTCATGGATTACCTATCCAAGTACAACATACTATGCTAAGAGCAGCATGGCTTCCACCCTGGTCACAGCACCACTACAGCCCTATTAGAGTTCTCCCATCAAATTCACTCTGCACTTGATGCTGGGGAGATCACTGGGGCAGTGTTCATTGACCCATCCAAGGCCTTTCACATGGTGTGTCACCCACTAATGCTAGACTCCCTCCGTCATCTGACCCTCTAGCCTGGTTCACCAGCTACCTCCGGGATAGATCCCAACAGGTCAAATTAAATGGTATCCTATCAACTGCCCTACCTGTACGCTCCGGGGTCCCTCAAGGCTCCATCCTGGGCCCCACATTTTTCAGTCTCTTTTTAAACACCCTCCCCAGCTCCTGCACAGGCAAAATGATTCTATACGCCGACGACGCAGTCCTCGTCGCCTCACACCTCGACCCACTTACACTCCAGAGCTCCCTGCAACTCACCTTCAGCCAAGCTGAAAAGCGGTTCCTCGACCATCGTCTGGTTCTGAACCTCAAGAAGACAAAATCTAATATTTTTGCACATCGCCAAAGTAACTCCAGAAATGCTCCCCTTCGCATCGTTCCCAGCACCCTCCACCCCCTTGAACAGATATCAACATACAAATACCTGGGCATCACCTTTGACTCGGCTTTCTCCTTCCATGCCCATCTTAACTCTTTGTCCACTGCCAAGAATGCACGGATTGGACTCCTCTACCCCCACAAAGACTGCCTCCCTGAGTTTGCCCTACAGCAGGCTATCACTTCCTCCATCCTGTCTTTGGTTGATTATGGACTTCCTACCTATGCAGCTGCTGACCCCACTGCCCTCACCAAAGTCCAGACCTCTATCAACAAAGCCTACAGACTCCTGACCGGTGCCCCCAGCAGAACTCATACATGCCAGCTCTACTCCGCCTTTAACATACTCACGTTTGAAGAACGCCTGCAATACCACACCTATATACTGGCAAAAAAGGCTCTTCTTGGGCTCTGCCCCCCCAGGAGTCACTACACCCCTTCAACGGGCCTCCCACTCGGTTGTCGCCCGCAATACTACCAAAGTCACCTTCCAGGTGCCTACAGCTAAGACCTCGCTCGCCGAAAGGTCTTTTCACCACAGAGCACCCTCTTGGTATAACTCTCTCCCCACGCACATTACAAACATCCCCAAAATCGGCCCCTTCAAAATCGCCCTACGCAAACACCTCACTAACATTCAGAGCTGTAAATGCCCACTATAGGGCTTTCCGAGAGTGCCGTTCTGAACCAGTCTGTCTCTTATTGTATTACGTATGTGCTAGTTCACTTACAAAAGATTGTTGTAATCTGTGCACCACGAGCTGTAACCTGCGTGCTCCACTGGGACACTAAATAGCTTAGTTTTGTATGCTCTTCTGTATCTCACCAATTTGCTCACTGAAATGCCTTGCTTTGTATGCTCTTTTGTATCTCACCTGTATTGTTCTCCACTGTCTTGCTTCACGAATATGTTGTCTCCCCTTCCTGTGACAAGGTGCCTTTGTAAATGAGTCTTTGACTCAAAGGTTTGTAAATCCGACTTGTGAATAAATAAATAAATAAATAAATAAAATTAATAAAAAATAAAATATGAGGTATGTGGCTCTCTTGCCATTTGTTTTCAGAAGCCTCAAATCCAAGAAGGCTAAAAGCAAAGTTTGAGCTGATGGCTTGCAAAAGCAGCTGCCAGTAACACAAAAATGCCTTTTTGTTTGTCAGTGTTTAGTATGAAGCTGAAAATAAGGCAGTTTGTGAAGAAATAGTACAAGGTTTCTTTAGTATATAAATAAATAAAAGGGTACAAGAGCTATATAATTAGCTGTGCTTTGAACAGGGATAAGAAGCAAAGGCTTTTGAACATGTAATACTTACTGTAAGCATTTAAAACCTCCTTTACTGTGTTACAAAATGTCTTGCTGTAAACCACATCCATTTTTCTGCACCATACCTATTCACCTGTGCAAGACTTACCTGTAATCAGGAGCTGATGGAATGATTTCCTATAGGGAAGGCAGCACCCTCTAATGCCCTACTTTATACTACAAAGTGCTGTCACTCTCAAGAGAATGGGTGGGGCTAAGACTCATTAGAACCTAATTTGTTATTCATGGCTGTTTTAGTAGTCCTAGATGTCTGTTGTTACCACATCACCTGTCTGATGTTAAAGCTGATACAGAATGGTTTATGCTCCTGGGTCATTCTGCCTGATGTTATAAAGTCAGGGATAGAAAGATAGAGAAACAGCTTAAGTGCCTAACCACCAGACTAATAATGTCATGTGTAGCACAGTATATAAACTGACCACCAGGGGTGAAATTCAGATAGGTGGGCCAGTCTGTTGCTATCCTCAGACAGAGAAGGTGTGTGTTTCTACACTGTACTGATTTGAAAGCTAAGCTAAGACCAGAGAGGAGTCTTTAGGAAGCGATATGGCTGAAGAAAGCTATAACCGGGCTATGTAGCTGTGCTGAATTAACACCGTGTTTTCTTTTCTGTAAAGATTTATTTTATTTTTTCAATTTTCTACAAAAATAAAATGCTAAATGCTTTTATGCATTTTTTATGCAACTAACATTTTGTCTGCCTGTCTGTGTGAAATCCTACACCCTACGACAAAAGGCCTGCTCCATTAGACACTCCGCCCTGTCCACAGGCAAGAAGGCCATGCACTTGGGCCATGTCCAGGATGGCCCTTATGTACTGGAGCCACTGACATGGTATAAAACAGGACTTTGGCATGCTGATAGTAATCCCCAAGGCCTGGAAGAGACAAAGTATGCTCCAGGGTCTGAAGAAGGCATTCCCAGGATGGGGCCACTAGGAGCCAGTTGTCCAGGCAGGGAAAGACATATAAGACCTGCCTCCTGACGGCAGCTGCCGCAACTGGCAGGCACTTGGTAAAAACCCTGGGGATGGAGGATAGGCCAGAAGGGAGGCCTGGAACTGATAATGGGCACCCCATAAATGGAAGCGGAGGACACGTCTGTGAGAAGGGAAAATCCTGATATGCAGGTAGGCATTTTGCATGTCCAGGGAACACGGCCAGTCCCCCTGGTGCAGGAGGGGCAAGAGTCCCTGAAGAGTGACCATCCAAAAGTGTTTGTACTCTATGAATAGATTCAGATCACTCAGGTCTAGAATGGGCCTGAGGTACCCGGTCTTTTGGGGGACCAGGAAGAAGTGGGAGTAATACCCCCTGCCCCACTGAGCCTGAGGGACGGGCTCTATGGCTCTTTTTTGCAGCAGGGCTTGAATTTCCTCCCAGATTAGAGGCAGATGATCTGGGGGTAGAAGGAGGCCACTGGAGGAGTTCTAGAGTGTAGCTGTGCTCTATGAGCCACAGGACCCATTTGCCTGAGGTAATCTCCCTCCACCTGTGGAGGTGGAGGGAGAAGCGACACGCTACCACCTCCCCCAGGGTCTCTACTGGAGGGGGGTCTGGCAAGGAGACAGGAAGTAGGAGCAGACTCCGAGAGGGCCAGGGCGGCTGCCTGGGGAGTGTTAGTGACAGTGGCTACTGGGGTCAATACCTGCTTGTGCATACCCTGGCCCTTATCAGGAATGTGGGGCTGACTGAGAGACGAGTGGCGGAAAGGAGGAAAGTGGTGACATCTAGAGTACGGAATTCAGTACTGGTGCCCACACCTCAAAAAGGACATTAACCTGCTGGAGAAGGTCCAGAGGAGGGCTGCAAATATGATAGCGGGTCAGCAGGGTAAGGAATACGAGAAGAGGTTGAGGACACTGAACATGTACTCCCTGGAGGAAAGGAGAGAGAGGTGACATGACTGGGACCTTTAAGTACTTAAAAGGGATAAATAAGGTGGATAAGGAGGGCCTCTTTAAGCTGAGTGGTAACCATGACACGAGGGGGCACAGTCTTATGCTGGGGGGGGGTGGAGGGAGGTCAGGAAGCACTTCTTCACAGATATGGTGGTAGATACTTGAAATATGCTGCCAGAAGAGGTGGTCTCGTTGAAGACAGTGGGCAGTTTCATGCAAGGCTGGGATAGGCCATGGGGAAGGTAAGGATCATGGGTTGGAGGATGGGAGGAGTGGGGGGGCAGGGACAGTAGCTCAAGCTGTGGATCCTGCAATATGAGCAGATTAGATAGACCAAATGGTCTTCTTCTGCTGGCTTCTTTGTATGTTCGTATGGTACAAGGAATGGACAGACCAGAGAGCCTGACCCGATTCCTGGAGGGCAGAGATCAAGTCCTGTACATCACTTCCAAAGAGAACAGAACCACGAAAGGGTACATCTGGGATTTTGGACTGGACATCCTGGATGAAGCTGGACACCCTGAGCTGAGAGTGGCATAAGAGACAAATGCTGGAGGCTGCCACTCTGCCCAAGGCATCGATGGCATCGTAGGCAGCCTGCAGGATGCGACTGCCAGTGTCCAAGCCTGTTTTGAGCATCTGTTTTTTTTTTTAGAGGGATCCTCAGGCAAGGCCTGAATGTAGTCTATGACCTGGCCCTATAGTACATTCTGGTACTGAACCATATGGGCCAGATAATTAATGGCCCTTTTGGCCAGAGTAGCCGAGGAATAAACCCTCTTACCCCAGTGCTCTAACTGCCTGGACTCCTTGTCCGAAGGGAGAGCACTGAGGTGTTTAGGTTTCTTGGTGCGGTCATGGGACGGATTAATAACCACAGAGTTAGCCTTGGGCTGCCCCCCGAAAAAGGATTCATCAGTGGGGGCATGATAGAGATAACACCACCAGGGTGGTAGAGGGATGGTTCCAGGCCACCCTAGTGACATCATCATATGAGTCAATCACTGGAGGGACCAAAGGCAGGACATCAGGCTGGCACTGGTAAATGGCCAGCCAGCGATCCTGCTCCTCCGTCTCCCAGTCCATGGTGGTCTGAATGTGCTTCACGATGTCCAGAAAACAGGGGTCATCAGGAGGAGACTTGGGGACTGCCTGGGGATGCTCCTCTTCCCCAGACGAGTTCCCAGCCAGAAAGGAAGAGGCCAAACAATCAGGGTCCTCTTCATAGTCATCATCCGGCTCTCTATCTGGGAACTGACACCAGTCCCAGCATCCGCCTGCACCGGCATCTGACCTGGTGCCCATAATCCGATCATAACTGGGGCCAGGTCTGACAAGGTCCGGGGGGGTGGGAGGAAGGTGCTGATAGTGGGAACGCTGGTGCTGGGTCTTGCTTCTGCACCAGAGCCCACCAAGAACTGAACAGGGTACTTACATCCACCAGTGGAGGGTAGCTGTAGACCAGGGGATATGGATAGGCAGGTGCCGGCTAAGAGTAACCTGGCGTCAGACCAGCCGGAGCCGGCATCAGGTATCCCGGCATAGGTCCTGTGGGTGCTAAAGGTGGAGTCGGTGTCTCGTCTGGCTGAGCCAGCACTGGCAGTGGCCCAGTAGGTGCAGGCCATAGAAGCCTGGGAGGGGTGTCCACAGGTGCCAGTACAGGGAAGACCGGCATCACAGGGGACAGAGGCTGCACAGATGAAGCCTGACAGGTGACCGGATGTGGGAAGTGCAGATAGTATGCAGAGGGTGTTGCCTAGAAGGACTGGTGCCGGCCCCCAGGGAGGAGACCGATGATGGAAAAGCCTTGGCCGGGGGGGGGGGCATCAGCTGAGGGACCAGCGCTTGAAGAGCTATCACCATTTGAGCCACCTGGCTGAGAGTCACGGGCTGGGGGACAGGAGAAGAAGTCCCCCGACCTGAGAAGCTATCACCCGCTACTGAGAAGAGTGGGTGGCAGGGCCACTAGTAGCCTGGAGGAACTGAAGGCTGGCGAGGCCAAAGAGGTCGACCTCCCATGGCAGGAAGACCCAGATGCGGTCGAAGACTTATGGGAAGACTGCAAGTGGGAAGCAGATCGGGGGCACAGTCCCAGTCTTTATCTCGGTGTTTGCACTTCCTGATAGATTGGTTACTGGGAACAGAAGAGGAGGAAGCCCTGGAGGACTGAGGAGAAGTCGAAGAGCTCCTGGTCTGCAGCTCCTGTTCCATCACAATGAGCTTCTGCTTAAGGAGATGGCTCTCCAGAATTTTCAGGCGACGTCTCTGTGTGGTCTGGTTAAATTTCTGGCAAACCAGGCAGGCTTCAGTGTCATGGCTGGGGCCTAGGCACAGGATGCAATCAGAATGTCTGTCTTTTTCTGGAATCTGTTTGTCGCAGGCACACTTCATGGAGCAGTCGGAAGATGAGGCAGGTTGAGAAGACAAACCTGAATTCGATAACAACAAAAAATCGATGTTAATACTCAAAAGAAAAGGAAAAATTAAAAAGGCGTTAAGCACGGGAAATGCCAGTCGACTGTAGCTGTGGCAGTGCCAGTGGTCAGACATCCGCGGGTCAATGGCAGGAAAGAACTGGGGAGGGTGTGGTGGACCATCTGCCTTTATATGATAGGCCAATGTCGGTGGAGTGATGTCGGTGGTGGGTGGTCCCCCGTGGTACACTGCTAGCTAGAAAGATTTCCGTGTGGTCCTGGCACCTGACGGCTTAGTCCTACTGGTGATTGCCTGCTGCAAGAGCCTCCCTTGACATAAGATCTGAAGTTATGCTCTGATTTTTGAATATGAATACGTATGATGTTAATATCCTCTATATTGTCAATGACAAGACTGAATATGTTAATTTTCTGTTGTCTTTTGTACCTATATATGTGATCTTTTAAACAAAAACAAAAAATGCTTTTAAGCTGATTGACTAGTAAACTTGAGCTTGACTAGTGATGGGGGAACTCTGGCCAGGACACTGGGGGAAAGTCCCCTACTCCTTTCGAGAAATGCCATGCAATCTTTAGCATCCGCCTGAACAACCACTAGAAGAGGCAGCCAGGACCTCCATTTTACATCTCATCTGAAGGATGGCACCTCCAACAGTACAGTACCCCAAAACACCATGCTGGGGCATCAGTATGGTTATTTCTAACCAAGAAGAGAGTGCCCCCTGCGGAGCTACCAACATCACCTCCCGCTGCAGCTGGTGTTCATAAGAGGTCTCTCATCAGACTACAGATTAGGGGTTGATCCTGCTTAGTTTCAGAGATCTGATAGGGTGAGGCTCCATGGTGGTAAGGCTGCAGGCCTTCATCTCTGTACAATTGTTCAGACAGCCTCTTTCAGATACCAATAAAAACTTTTTCAAATTATCAACTCATATTTCATTAATCTTCTGTACGTATGTCCCCTGATTCTTAATTATCCTGGACCTTCACATGAAAACGTTATATTTGTCCCCAAGACTTCAGTTCATCCTCTTTGTGTCTCCCAACCATCGAGGTCATCGTAACTCTTTGTGATATCATAAACTATTGCTGTGGATAAGGAATGTGTGCACTCTTGCTGCATTAATAACAAAATGACTCGCAAACACTGATCAAGTGAAGTAGCTGGGAAGAGCTACAATTTCTTTCCAAGACAAAGGCCCCGATTTTTCTGCAGCAATTTGGGTCTAAATTCAGTGGCAAGTCCTCCTGTTGCCGCAGAACGTCTGTGGCAATAGTCTCCTATTTCTGCGGAAATTCTGTGGCAGCAGTTGGGGGCTTCAGTAGCCATCAGCAACATCCCCCCAAGCACACAGGTAGGGAGAAAATGTTAGTTTCTGGGCTGGGGACTACAAACCAGAGAAGGTTGTCAATTAACTCCTGAGTTCTTAGTATTAGAAAGTAAAAAATCCACGCCATCCATCTCAGCTCCGTCCTCCCACCCCAGCCTGAGAGACCCCAGATGCACCAAATTTGAATGAGTAATATTTTTAGAAGTTACCACACTGTACAGCGATCCTCATCCTTCTAGTTTTACCACTAGGTCAGAATGCTAATTTCTCATTCCAGTAGTGCTTTGTGCGTCTGTGCTCAAAGCACTTCTGGGACATGAAACCAGAATTCAGGCCTGGTGGTGAAAATTAGAAGGATGAGGATTGCAGCACGGTATGGGACCTGATAAAAATATTTCTACTTCAAATAAAGGGACTCCAGGAAATTCTCAGGATGGGGTAGGGAGGGTGGTGGGGCAAGCTGGATTGGGGCCACCAGGCTTGATTTTTACAGAAGCCCTAGCAGACAAACAGCCAGGGGCTGTTCCAAAATGCTTTTCAGATGTTTGTTTTTAAATTCCACAGAATTCCAAAAAGCATTCTGTGGAATTTAATGTAAACCACAGAACAGATTTCTGGGGTGTCACAGCATGTGGGAATAAACTTCAGACGAGGCAAATTGACAGGTTTAAAACATACCATGGTGTGATATTTATTACTCAAAAGTTCAAAAAATAATAAGTGAAAACAAAAAAACTGCAAAGAAAATCACTACTTAACATCAATAGTTTCTCACATAATACAGTCCTGGATCTTAGAGCACCCAAAACCTTTCTCATCTGCATTCAACAGCTTGTCTACAGTAGCACCTCTCTCCTTCACTCTACTAGACTGAACTGAAGTGAACTCAGTGCAGAGGTTTTTATATCTTTTGGTGGCGTCACCTGACTGAGCCCTTACATGTCTGGACATGTTGTTTCAAAACCATGGGGGGGGGTTCTTTCAGGGGGCTTCCTGGTTCAGTTAAAGGAACTGTGTATATCTCCACAGATATTGTCTCTCTATATCTCTGATCCACAGTGACTAAGCACTTTTATATACAGAACCTTATACACTAACAGGTTTATAGTGTGAATTTATGAAAATACCTTAGGGATTTCTTATAACTGTACTAATCATGAAATTATTATTGCTTTATATGGCTTCTAATTATTTTTCTTTAAAAAGGCTCTATTAACTGTATTTATTCCTGCTATCTAAAATCGCCTTCATGCATTTTGTACACAAAATGCACTTTACACAACACCTCTCCGGCTGTTTGGCATCATTCCAAGGGCTGAATAGATGGAAATGGAAAAAGAATGAAAAGAGAGACTTAGTAGGAAGTTTAGCAGGCATAGTAAAGAGCTACTCTAGGTGGCCAACCTAGGGTTGGGGGGGAGAGAAGAAAAGCAAAGAGAAAAGCGTTAACTGTTGCGCAACACAAGTTTTGGTAGCTAGGAAATAAGGAGATAGAAAAGTGGTCCATCAGTCACTGCCGAGGGTGTAGTCTAACTCCGACACATGGGGTTTGTATGATCCATGGAATAACCTCAGTTTATAAGATCCATGGAATAATTTTCCTTGGTCAGAGTCAGTGAAAACTGCAGATTTGTTTTACTCACAGTTTATACTGACTCTTCATTTTTTTAAAATTTATTATACTTTATCGTCTCATCTGCCAGCCCCCATCATTCCGATCTACACATGCTCAGCCCTGCCACACAGCCCAGGACTTACCTCACTCCCGAACACCCCTGGCCTACCCACCAGAGGTGGAGCTGCCGGGGGGCTCCTTCTCCCGATGGAGACTGAATGGCAGAACAGAAGCAAGAGCCTGGTCAGTGGTGCGGATCTGCAACGTGGCTGCGGATGTCATTGTGCAGCGGTGGTACCTCCATTTTCCCATTTTCTCCCTAGGAGATGTGTCATGCAATGACATTGGGGCGGCATGCCGAACATCTGACATACCTCCCAAATATAGTCGGTTCTGGCTTTTGTACCCCTGGCTACTACGAGGGGTTACCTGAGCACTGGTGACTTAAACCACGGAATAATATTCCACAGTTCAAGTAAACCATGGAATAATATTCCATAGTTCATGTAAATCATAGAGTAATATTCCACAGTTTATGTAAACCGTTCCGCGGTTTACATTAATTCCGTGGCAATCTCCACGGCCGCGGAATCACAGAAAAATCGGGACCTTGACCAAGACATCCAGTGAGACCTTCCCAAAGGAACCAAACTCTCCAACATTTCATGCCATACAGGTGCTTTTTCACATATGGGACAAGAGAATAAAAGGAAGTCTGATAAACTCTAATCCTGCTTTCATGTTAATTTTCTCAGTAATTGTTTTTATTTTTACATTTTTGTTTTACTCAAGATAGCCAAGCTGACATGCAACATCTTATTCCCAGTGGGATCCTGCTTTCTCCCCACCTCCACAGCTGACAGGACTGATGCACGAGGGGTTAGGTGACTTGCCCAAGGTCACACAGTAAAGTATTTGGCTCTAGTGGGGAGTGGGGTTTGAAGCTGTGATTTCCTGGTTCTCAAGTTGGTGCTCTAGGCTCTAGTGACATAAATACTGTACATGAAATTAATGAAAAACCTAAGCTGAGCTGTGTCAGAACACTAATGAAAGAAGAAAGGGCTGGTAGTATAGCTTAGAGGTTAGGGTAGTGAGCTGTGAATGAGCTTGGTACACCCAGCAGACTCGGAGCAAGTCACTTAACCTCCCCATTGCTCCCAGGTCATCCATAAAACAGGAACTTGTGCCTAGTGGGCCTTACCTGGGTACCAAAGAATAAAATAAAATAAAAAAAAAAAAGACAGCTTCCATGAAACTTAACTCCACCTAGTTACAGTATTTATTGTTGTCGATTCTTCCAAAGGTGTGCAAGTTCACACTGCAAGAGGCGACTGTTAAATAACTGCGGTAGCCTGACATAACAAGCAGGTTGTGGTCCACAAGAAAGTCAAAAAAGGGGACGGCAGTTCTACTCCATGTTCAAAGATGACCTACAGGCAGGGAGATGCGCTCTTAGAAGTGGAGCATGTGCACATGCAGTTGGAGTTTTGCCGGGAGTGAGCCGGCTTCTTTAGCACGATCTAACAGCAGGTGCACATATTCCTGCCTGTAGCCCATTTCGTACAGTGCAGAACTGCCTTCTCCTTTTTTGAATTTCTTGTGGGCCACACAACCTGATGTTACGACCGTCTGCTTGGAAGCTTTAAAGTGTGGTATTCAGAATTAGTAAACAGTTGCCACTTGCATCATAAACTCAGACTTCCTTTGGAAAAACTGACCACAATAAACACTATAATTAGGTGAAGGTAACCTACATTGATGCAGTCTATAGGCCCATTTACAAATCAGATCAGTACCATTGCAAGCGGTGCAGAGGAGCTGCACCATTGCAGATAAGGTTGTATAAATGACTTGCAAAGCGCTATATGTCACTCCACTGCAGCACACCACGATAGCTGATTCTGTGGGCTTGTGTACCAGTGCAGCTGTTTGTTGCTAGAATGTAAATACACTGCTACACCTGCACCAGTGCAGCTCTAGGACGCCCCATGCTAACCCTCTGAATCAGCTGGATCTGCCTGCAATGTCCATGTCCCTTCCTCACTGCCCATTCTAGTGTTGCGCTTAAACCTGGTAAGAAGGGATACGGTTAACATGTCAGCAGAAAAGGACCACTTGGCCCACCCAGTCTGCCCACTTCACCTACTGCAAAAATTTTGAAATATGTAAGGTTCCCCTGCTGCTGTCATTTTGAAATATAATATAGATCCATGTACAACCCTATTACTGTCTACAGCTGCCCCCAACGGAAGTTCACCCAAAATGCCAGAAACCATGTCACACTGACGTAGGGGGCTGATGTGTAAATAGGAGTTGCATCGCAAGAAACTGAATGGAGCAGCCTGCACCACAATGCAAAGGGGAACCAGGTTGGTAGAGTAAACACATTTATGTCTTTCGTAAGTGTGCTGGTCAATCACGGGGGACTTGTCCCTACCACTCCTTGCAGGTTCAAATTTTTTTGTTACTACTTGGTGAGTGAGTGGATTTCCTCTTGAATTAAATTCAATCTTTCTGATGAAACAGTCCTTTAGATGAGACAGTAAACCGAGGTCCCTTCTGCCCATTTCTTGTCACTGTAGAGATGAAAGTTAAAAATCCCATGGCACTACTGAAGAAGAGTAGGGAAGTTTCCCTGGTGTCACGACCAACATTTCCCCATCGATAAAAAAGGTCCAGTAACCCCCCACCCCCAGGACACACCTGGAAACAAGGTATAAGAGCGCAGTGTGCCTTTCCTGGCCAGAAATTGCATGTAAATAAATATATAAAATAATAACTGAGAGCAGCAGTGCCAAAATCTGGTGAAAATTTTGACCTATACTTTTTTATTCTATTTTAGATTGCCACTTACTTCCTGACTTGTATGTTACCCTGCTGTCCACAATTTGAGTCTGCTTTAGTCCTTTTTTCACCTTTGAAATAATAAAAGGAGTGCTCCTTTTAATATAGCTCAGACCAGGTTTTCATCAGTATTTGCAGCTCTTTTTGTCCATCAGTTGTTTAAATATCACTTCTGTTGTGACCAAAATGAATAATTACACAACAAGCAGTGCTCAATGACCTTATGGAACAATAGGTGTTCAAAAACAGCTGCAAATACTGATGAAAACCTGGTCTGAGCCATATTGAAAAGAGCGCTCCTTTTATTATTTCAAACGTGACAAAAAGTACTAAAGCAGACTCAAATTGTGGACAGAAGGGTATCACATATGTCAGGAGATAAGTGGCAATCTAAAATAGCATAAAAAAGCATAGGTCAATATTTTCAATAGATTCTTGCACTGCTGCTTGAAATGATGGTCTTCTGAGAGCTGATGCCTCCTTGTTTGTATTCTTCTGTTCAATGTTGGCTCCAGTCACCAGTAAATAAAATGACTGTTGGCATAGCGGATCCCAATTAACCTATCCTTGCAAAATAAAGTGTATTTCAAGCAGCTATTTTCTTCAGTATTAAGAAGATATGAATATATTTGTAACCCTTGCTCTTTACAGTTCCGTTTGTCCTGATGCTATTCAGGAGAAGAGATCAAAATCATTGGTTTGTGGCATCGCAATCAGTTCCAGAACAACAGAATCAGATCTCAGCTTCTGTATCGCATCAGGAGAGAGTGAACCGTAAAGGACTAATTAGGGTCAGCGACCATTTTTTCTGATGGCTTGAGCCCGTATATTGGCCTTTGGCCACACTGGGAAACAGATGGACTAAGGATACGCAAGTCAAAATGTAATGTACACTTGTGGAGCCATAAGGCAGAGAAAATGCTGCAAGTGGTGGCCCTTTTGTGAAACAGCCCAGGTAATTCTGCCTCAATTCACAGCACAGTTCAGGCACAAAGTGCATGCTGACAAATTCTGGTCCTAACGGTACAGATCAGTAAATCAGAGTTAAATATTCAAGCCCTAAAATACAGAGGAAAAGTACAGTTACGTAAGAACTTACCGTAACAGTAGATCTTCGAGAGAGGCTCTTGCAGTAGATAATTACCATTAGGACTAAGCTGCCAGGACCACACAGAAAACTTTAGCTATCAGTTCTGGTGGGGGACCGCCCACCCAGTGTCACGTGACCGACATCATAGTGACGCTATATAGTGAGCAGTCCCCACGCCCGCCCTCCAGTTCTCCTGCCGGAGACCCAGAAAGGTGCGAAAGAGATGGAGTAGGCTCCTGCAGCCAATTACAAGCTATGTAACAAGAAGTAGCAGAAAAGACACGGGGGGAAGGTGGGAGGGAGTGCAGTACCTACTGCAAGAGCCTCTCTCTAAGATCTACTATTATGGTAAGTTCTTATGTAACTGTACTATCTTACTTTGAGAGGGCTCTTGCAATAGGTAATTACCATTAGGAACGAGTCCTAAGCAGTCAGACAAGTCTGAAACATGGGAGGCAGGAAAGGCCTGCAGTAGGCAGGGATCTAAGACAGAAGCCCCTGAAAGACTGCAAGGCCAAAGCTAGTCATACGCCTATAAGCAAAGTCCAAACTGTAATGTTTAGTGAAGGTGTGGACAGAACTCCAAGTGGCTGCTGCACAGATATCAGCGGCAGAGGCATTTCTGAAACAAGCGGCAGATGCAGCCATGCCTCTGGTTGAATGCTCTTTGACTTCCCCCAGAAGTAGCTTGTTATACTTCTGATAAAATAGAATGCAGTTTGCCAACCATCTGGACAAACGCTGTTGAGAAACAGCAGCGCCCTCTCCTTTGGGTGCAAAAGAAACTAACAACTGATCCATTTTGTGGACTGACTTTGTCCGGTTAGTGTAGTAACACAAAATTCTATGTACATCTAAGGTATGTAGAACAGCTTCCCCGTGATTAGAATATTCAGAGTAATACACTGGTAAGTGTATGGTCGGATTCAACGTGAACTCAGAAACCACCTTTGGTAAAAACATAGGATTTGTACGATGAGCCACCTGGTCTCTGTGGAAAATCAAATAAGGCTCCTTACACATCAGGGCCTGAAGCTTGGAAATCCTTTGAGTAAACGTAATAGCAACTAAAAAAAGCATGCTCCATGAAAGGTAGCGCATGTTGCAACTCACAGCTGGTTCAAAGGGAGGCAGAGTGAGTAAATTCAGATCCCAGGGAGGAGCAGGGCTCCTGACTGGGGGTTTCAAATGGATGATCCCTTTCAGGAAGGTTTTGGATACCACCAACTGAGCCAAAGTTTTGCTGTCGACTGGAGTGTGGTAGGCAGAAATGGCAGACAAGTGGATCTTTAGAGTAGAATATCTGTGCCCAAGGTCGGATAGGTGCAGCATGTTCTCCAGGACCTGTGGTACAGGGCATGAGAAGGGGTCCCAACCCTTAGATGTGGCCCAGATGGAAAATCTCTTCCATTTCATAGCATAGGCAGATCTTGTGGACAGCTTTCTAGCCTCCACCAGTATCTGAGCCACCTGGAGGAGATTCCAAAAAGTGAAGCAGCTATGTCAGCAAGTGCCATGCAAGAAGGTGAAGGGACTTGAGGCCTGGGTAGACCAGGGTGCCCTATTCCTGAACTGGAAGATCCTGGCAGATGGGCAGCTGGACTGGAGCTTCCACCATTAACTGCTGAAGCAGAGAGAACCAAATCTGGTGAGGCCAGTAAGGTGTGATGAGGATCATGAGTGCCCCCTTCACCTGCAGTTTCAGGAGCACTCTTCATAACAGTGGAAAGGGAGGGAAGGCTTAGAAGAACCTCCCTGTCCAACAAAGAGACACATGTCTCACCAGAAAGCACCACACCCTTGAACGAGTGAGCACAAACTGGGTAGTTTTGCGTTGGATGGGGATGCAAACAGATCGATGTTTGGCCGGCTCCAAAGATTGAAGATTTCTTCTACCACTGACGGTCTCAGTTCCCACTCGTGAGCCTTGGCTTGGGTACAGCTGAGGCTGTGTGCCAAGACATTTTGGATGCCTGGGACGTGCACTGCCGAGAGATGAAGGCCGTGTTGGACTGCCCAAAACCATACACACAGCGGTTCCCGATATAGGGAATATGAGCGTGTACCTCCTTGTTTGTTCAGGTACTAGACTACGCACATCTTGTCCGTCTGGATCAGAAAAGATCCTGGTCTGAGGAAGGACTGCAAGACCTGTAAGGCGTACAGCACTGCTCTCATCTCTAGCACGCTGATGTGTAGAGAAAGTTCTCTCTGAGACCAGGATCCCTGCACCCTGTGATCTCCCAAATGGGCTCCCCAACCCAGTCCTGAAGCATCCGACATCAGGGTCTGGGTGGGGGGAGGAGGCTGAAATGGGACACCTCTATTGAGGTTGTCCAAGTTCTGCCATCATAAGAGATCTCAGGCCACAGGATTAGTGACCAAGATCATGTGATCCAGGTCGTCTGACCTCTGATCCCACTACACCTGAAGTGTCCACTATGTGACCTGCATGTGGAGTCTGGCCAGGTGAACAGTCAGGATGGCTGCTGCCATGAGACCCAGTAGATGTAGGACCAATCTTTCCATAGTCTGATGTTGGTAGGCCATAAAGTTGGCTTGCCTTTGCAGAGTTTCCGCTCTGTACAATGGGAGAAAGGCTCTTCCCTGGACCGTATCCAGCACTGCTCCAATGAACTGCAGGTGCTGTGATGGTGATAGGTGGGACTTGGAGTAATTCACCGGGATGCCCACTTGGTTGAAAAGGTCCAGAGTAGCACACAGGGAGGCTACAAGACTGTCGCTCGACTGGGCTGACAGGAGCCAGTCATCGAGGTACGGGAACACATGGATGTCCTGATGGCATAATGCCACAGCCACTACCGCTAGGCACTTTGTGAACACCTTGGGTGCTGACGAAAGGCCAAAAGGGAGAGCTTTAAATTGAAACTGCTCCTCCTAGAATATAAACCTGAGGAAGCGGCAGTGGGATGGAAAAATTGGGATATGCAGGTAGGCATCCTGCATATCCAGGGCACAAAGCCAGTGTCCCTGGTGTAACAAAGGAAGGACACCTGTAAGGGTGAACATGCAGAATTTCTTGTACTCCACGTACAGGTTCAGGTTGCTTGGGTCCAAGATCGGTCGGAGGTTGCCTGTCTTTCTGGGCACCAGGAAGAAGTGGGAGTAATATCCCCTGCTGGCCTGGGTCTGAGGAACGGACGCTATGGCTGCTTTTCTTAGCAGAGTTTCAATTTCCTCTCTGATGAGATAAATGTGTCCTGGAGGATGATGAGAGGGACCTGGAGAGTTTTCTGGAGGTCTCTCTCTAGAAATTCTATTGTGTGACCTTGAGCTATGAGCTGAAGTACCCAAGAGTCTGATGTCACTGCCTTCCATCCTGGTAGATGGTTTGCAAACCTGCCCCTTACTGGTTCCTCCTGAACTGGCAGTGGAGGCAGAGGGCCTGTCATGAGTCAGGAGGTAGTAAGTAAGTTAGAAGACGCTGCCCGGGCCTCTGGGACTTGGCTGGGGCTGTACCTGCCAAGGGAGCCAGACATTTGTTCTGACATCAGTTGGGTTGTTGTTTTTGTTTGAGGCCTTTGTTGCCTCTGAAATGGCGGCTTAGGTATGTTAGGAGGTATATATATATATGAACTGGACAGAGTGTAACTTTGCCCTTGTCTTGTAAGTCAGTGATAATGTCTTTGACATCACCCACAAAAAGAACAAATCCCCTGAAAGGGACGTCTTGAATGGCAGACTGGACTTCGGGTGCCAGGCCAGAAATTCTCAGCCATGAGTGTCTGCATTGACTCACGGCTGTCGCTGTACTTCAGGCTGAAGCATCCACCGCATCACAGGTAGCTCTTAGGGCATGACTGCTGGCTGATCTGGCCGTTTTGACCATTTGAGCAATGTCTGTTTTCAGGTCTGAGTCAGGTAGAGCCTCAATTTTAGATTCTAACTGGTCCAGAATGGACTTATAGTAGCCCACCATATAAACCGCATAGTTAAGGGCTTGAATGGCTATTGTACAGGACGAATAGAACTTATGTCCAAATTGGTCTAGTTACCTTGACTCCTTGTCCGGAAGGGAGGTGCTCAGGTGTTTAGGTTTGGCATAGCTTCATGAGCTGTGCTAATGACCACAGAGTCAGCTTTTGGATGGATGCTGAGGTGGTCTTTGCCTTCAGGAGTGTGATAAGGTCTGTCAGCCTTTCTGGATATGGCAGCTGGAGAGGAAGACTGTTTCCAGATAGTGGAGGCCAAGTCCTCGTGAGGGCCTATCCACAGGGAAATGAGTGTTGGAGACTGATCCATCGAATCGAGGTGCTTGGCGAGCCTCTGACATTGAGGATCTTGTCCCTCGGTCTTCCAATCGTATGCCTCCTGAATCTTTCTGAAGAGCTCCATCAGGGAAGGGGCCACTGGAGGGGATTTGGGAGATTCCTTTGGTTTAGGTTCCTCCGGAGTAGGGGACTCATAATCCAAGCCCGATGGAGAGGAGACTGACTCCGATTCAGACGTCGGACTCGTGTCAGATAATCTAGCCTTAGGAAGTGGAGTCTCAATGGCCACTGGGAGCCCCCGGAACAGTCAGGCAAAGAGATGGTCTCGTGAGACCTACCTGAGGTCGATGGGCGAGACTTCACCGACAAAAGAGACCTTGTCAGTTCTGAGGGGACTGTCGAAGGGACAAGCCACTGGCTGATGTGTCTGTCCAGTTTGGAGGCAAATTGCATCTTGGCATCGTTCCACCAAGAGCTTAAAATCACCTGCAAGTCCACCTGAGGCTGGGGTTGTGGAGGTGGAGGCAGTGGGGGCGGCTGAAAAACAGAAGTATACCCTGACGGAGGGTAACCCGGCACAGGGTATTGAGGCGTCAGGTATTCTGGCGTCAGAACACAGGAAAGGATCATTTGGGCACTTGCAGGAGTGGTGTGGTTCGCCTGGTAGGAGACTGGCCTTCCATTTAGGCAAGAGAGGGAAGGTAGCATAAGGAAATAAACCACACCTGCCTAATGCCTTATAAATTATAAAAGACAACTGATTGTGTAATATCTTTTTATGGAACTGTGCACCTATGGATGAATTTTATAAAGTACTGATGGTTTTTTGTTTCCTTGTTGGATGATGTTGTTGTGTGCTGTTTATGTGGATGTAAACCATAAAATACTTAATTAACAGATTATACAAAAAAAAAAAGAAAAGAAAAAACGAGTAGAAATACTCATCCAAAATGGCGGTCGACTGTAGCAGCATTCTCCGTAAGGCCCAACATGCGCAGGTTGATGGCGGGAAAGAACTGGAGGGTAGGTGTGGGGACCACTCACTATATAGCGTCATGTTGACGTCAGTCACGTAACGTCGGGTGGGCAGTCCCCCGCCAGACACTGCTAGCTAAAGTTTTCCGTGTGGTCCTAGCACCTGGCGGCTTAGTCCTAATGGCAATTACCTACTGCAAGAGCCCTCTTGAAGTAAGATTTGTACCTTTCATGTGAACTGCAGTGCACCGAGGTTTGGCATACATACCTTCAGCTGCTGTTGGCTGCGATGCTTTTGGTAGGACAGCTTTAGTTAGATTCAATTCCTCTGCCATTGGGTGTTCAACAACTGGGCATATAATAAACCACCTTTTCCCAGTATTAAGCACTGTTTGGGAGAAAAAGGTAAAACAATACTTTAGAGGAGACTTATTGTTCTTCAGGAGGTTTAAATGGCCAACTTGTGCTAACTGTAAAGGTCAGTCTACAAATGCAACCAATACAGTTGGTAAATGTTTTCTTCTACATAGTTTTTATTTTTTTTAACTAAAAATGCAAAAGTACAGTATCTATTAATAGAAACACAGAATTTGACGGCAGATAAGGACCGCTTGGCCCACCCAGTCTGCCCATTTCCCTACCTAATGGATAAGCTGCATGTAACCCCTAGATGGCGCTATCCCAGGGGCTACTACCCCTGCCTGATTTGCCACTAACAGGTTGAGGGGCCTGGATCCAATGGCGGGTGCCTCCACCCAGAGGTCAGGGTTTGCAATAGTTAAACTAACTTGGTCACAGCCCTCTGGGACACTGCAACCCCCCTTTCTTCCCACTAGTGGCCCACACAATATATCAGAATTACCTTCACAGTATACACTTACCCCCAGGTCTGGTTCCGCACTGGGACCTCCTGTGAAATGAGATACAGTGCAACAATCACAGTACAGTACTTTAACATAGACAAATACCTCAGGCAGTATAACTTTGCTGAAACAAGCAGCTCTGATTTATTTAGGGGATATAACAAGGACAGGGAAATCAGGTTAATTAGCTTATCACTCTAATAATCTACCTATGGCTCTGTGCACAGGCCTATCCCTATCAGTTACTGTCCCTGGGTACCCAAGCCCTAGTGGCTAGTCCAAACCGTGGCAGCTGGTAGGGGCCTTTCACACAGAGAAAAGGAGAATTAAACAGTCAGCAGTACAGTAATTCCATTTGGATTTAATGTGGCAATTCAACAGGGAGCGACCCTGAATTAGTACTCACGACCTCCAAATAAGATAGGGTCCTTCAATGTCAGCAGGGCTCACTTGAGGTACACAAACCTCTTCACACATCCATATAAAGAAAGCACTATACCAGGCAGGCTGCATCTGTATCCCGATCGCAATTACTGCACAATACCCGGAGAACACACAGCAGATTCAGTTCCTGACAGACCGAGTGCACTTTTCAGCAATTCCTCCAGTCTTCTACAGGGTGAGCCTGGTTTCTCTTCAGAGATCCTTTGATTCTTTCACAGGACGGATTCAGTCCTAACAAGCTGTTACACAAGCTGCAGACCGAACTTGGACCTTACACACGCTTTTTGACTAAAACTGCACACTGAAAAAGCACAGGGCTCCTTCCTTCTTCACTGCCAAAGCTCAACTGAAACTCCAACCGACAAAACTGGCACTTCCTTTGAGTTCCTCCCAGTTCTTGACTGGATTGGCTGTCACCACAATAGACTGCTGCTGTTGGTCCAAAAAGGCGCTGAAGTCTAAACTACATCTCCCAGAGTCACTGCCCATATAATCCTCTTGTGGCTGGCTCAGATTATGAGTCCAAGTTCTGATTCGTCCAAGACACCATTTTAGAGCTAGCTACCCCACACTGATTGGTCCAGTTCAGCAGTTCAAAACTAGAATGGGGAACTAGCAGACACAGTTCTGACTGCAAAGAAAGCAGGTTAGACAAACTGTAATTTCATTATTACTCTAAATAATTTCTGGCAAACAGTTACATCTTTCAGATAGGTTCCCTTTGCACTCTAGTGACTGCAAAATGAAGTGAATTGGCAGCAGCTCGAGTGGTACTCAGAGAAGCACACAGTCCCCCATACAACTAATTATGTCTGCAAGCAGACAGCTCTTAAAGAGACAGTACCAGAGGCTCTAAAAACACTCACTGATAAATGGCTTAAATGCCAAACACCATTCAGGCTTGGAGCATTCAAGCAAGCTCCTGGAAGTCTTTTGGGAACCCCCATTTGCAGGGGGGTTACATGCAGATCCTAGTTAACCAGCTGCCTACTTCTTTCTACCCCCAACCCCTAGAATTGCCTTATGACTGTCCCATGCATGCTTGCATTCAACCACTGTTTTTGACTCCACAACCCTCTCTGTTAAAAAATACTTCCTTACATTACCTCTGAGCTGCTCCCCCTCTATCTTCAAATTGTGCCCCCTTGTTCTTGCACACCTCTTTTTTTGAAAGATGCTACCCTCTTGGACTTTGTTGATTCCCTTGAGGTACTTGAAAGTTTCTATTATGTCCCCCCCTCTCCCTCGAGGCTATACATATTAAGCTCCTTTAGTCTCTCTCCATATGTCTTCTGGTGCAGACGCAATAGCCACTGACTTTCAGAACACAAGCTTTGGTTTCCTTCTTAGCTATTCAGCCAAAAGCTTACCATTCTGTTGATAGACAGGTGTGTTGGTTCGAGACTGTTGAGATGTGTCCTATTAAAAAAAAAAAAAAAAAAAAAGTGTTACTGATATTTAATTTTCTAGTACATGGTCAGTTACTGGTTTGGTGTTCAGTACTGCAACTCAACAAACTTTAGCCTGCCATGTCTAGTAATCCCACCTTTGCTATCTAAAAACTAAACAACTGATGCATCCTCAGAAATCTCAAATTTGTCCCCACTCTTACCACTAGTATTCTTTTTTTTTTTCCCCTTCGTTTATTTCTCCACCTGCATCCCCGGTCCCAGTAGCATCCCCCTAGTCCAGTCACTGACCTGTCTCGTGAACTTACAGGTTAACCACTACTTACACAGAGCCATATAGGTAGGTGGCCAGCCACGTAGGGTCGTCAGGCGCCTGCAGGGGATATCAAGTGAGCCGAGGCATTTTCCTCCATTTTCTTCCCAGGACATCTGTGAGAGATGCATGCATGTGCATGCATACTGACACATATGCGTGCTGCGTCAGTGTACATCCCCCCATATCTGCTGGCCCTGCCGGTGCAGCCACACTTGCCTCTGCTGGGTGGCAGGCAAGCCATGGGACTCAAGAGTCACCCCTCTCGGAGGGAGCAGAGCTGTCCTAGGACACTCAATCCTCAGTCACCCGGCCAGCCTCCGAGTGACCCTGGTCTGTTCCCGAACTCAGGTTGCTGGTGTGGCTGGAGGTAAGGCTCCAGCACCGCAGGCCTCCATGCCACTGAGACAGCTGCCACAACTGCCCTCCTGATTAAAAGATGGCACCAGATACCGGCAACAGTCTTTTTAAATCATTTAAGAACTTTGCCTTACAAACATTAAAACATTCCTTACCGCTCCGACTTCAAAACTGGAGTGTGTCTGTGGAGGACTTGCTCCTTGATCTGAGCTTCTTTCTCCTTCTGTATCCTCACTGAGCATGTCCTCTGCTTTATCAATAATATCTTTCATTTGTTCCATAAATATCTCTTTCTCATTTTTCAGTATGAAGTCATGTTCCACCTATAAACACAAGACCAAGCTCTCATCAGGCCTATACAACCCAGTGTTACACTGTGAACAAATGTAATTCCTACGAGAGGCCATTACAGTAGTGTCCCTCTAATATGATCCTATAGGTGGACAAAGATTCATCTGGAACAATTCCATCTTGATTAAAATAAGTTATGTATAATGTTTTTTCATTATTATCTATATATACACTAAAAGACTTACCATGTAAGTTGCAATCTCATCGGGGGCATCCAAATCTAAATCAAACTTGAATGTCACCATTTTGTGGTTGTGCGTTTCCAACTGGCACTCAACCATCTTATCTCCCGTGTTAGACACCTAAGGAAACAATTACATGAAATTTAAAACTGCAATTATAGAATTTATTAATTATAATTGACATATATAGAATGCTTTTCACATATACAGCAAATCAAAGTGCATCAGATCCCACAGCTAGGCTTCAACTGCAAAAAAAGAGCAAAGTCATGCATGTAGTCTGCAGAAACCCTGGAGTTGAATACGGCTTGAACGGGGTAAGAGTAACTGCGACTGAGGAGAAAAGGGAAGTGGAAGTGGCAATTTGTAACAGCTTCAAATTATCAGCACAGTGCGACAAACTTGGATGCATTTGGAGGGGTTCAGCAGCAAAAGAAGAGAGGTAATTTTGTCCCTGTACAGAACCCTTACACAACTGCATCTTGAGTACTGTGTGCAATTTGGAACCCCCACCTAAGCAGGACAAAAACAGGCTGGAGACAGCACAGAGGGTGACCAACATGATACAGGGCCAGTAAGGGAGAATGTATGAGCAGAGACTAGGGAGGCTTGAGATGTACTCACTGGAGACCAGAAAAGGAGGGTGCCATGACTGAAGCATTCAAATACTTGTGTGGTATAAACAACGTGGACATGAGCAAGCTATTCGCAGAGAATGGAAATGTTAATATCAGGGGGAATAACAGAAAACTGGTTGGGGGTGTTTACAAAAGGACATTAGAAAGTACTTTTTCCTGAAACAGGTGGTGTACAGATGGAATAGGTGCAACAGATTGTCTTAGGATCTGGTAAGTGCAAAAACAGAATGCATTCAAGAGAAGGTGGGACAGACATCAAAGGCAGATAAAATGGAGCTGGGTAGATGGGCAGGTGGGGGTGGGGTGGGGTTTGAGGATGGTCATGGACCACTATGGTGCAGCTGCCATCTCAGAGGGCAGACTGGATAGACCAGGCTTTTTTCTGCCGGCAGATTCCTTCATTTCTACAACAAGGCAATGAATGTGAATTCTGCATAGAAGTCACTAAAAATACCACCAACAGCTTAATCTGGTTCAATGTCAGTTGGCAACCATCTGTAACCTCCCTCTCCCAGGACGAGGCTGAAAATATGCAGAATTGTCTAGTCCTCCTTTCTCGGTCAACAAAAACTAAAAAAGTATATAAGTGACTGTATGCAGGTGAATGCTGCAGTCATTATATACCAGCAGCATCCTATATCGCCATTGGCAAATCTGTTAGTTCATATTTTTGTTTTCTAGAAACATAGACTTCGATGGCAGATAAGGACCGCTTGGCCCACCTAATCTGCCCATTTCCCTACCTACTGGATAAGCTGCCGATCCTAATTAACCAAAAGCCTATTTCTTCCTACCCCCCACAAGAATTGCCTTATGTCTGTCCCATGCATTCTTGAATTCCCCCACTGTTTTTGACCCTACAACCTCATCAGAAAGGCCGTTCCATGCGTCCACCACCCTCTCTGTGAAAAAAATACTTCCTCACATTACCCCTGAGCCGTCCCCCCACTATCTTCAAATTGTGCCCCCTTGTTCTTGCACATCTCTTTTTCTGAAAGATGCTACCCTCTTGGACTTTGTTTATTCCCTTGAGGTACTTAAAAGTATGTTTCATGTCCCTCCTTTCCTCAAGGGTATACACATTAAGCTCCTTTAGTCTATCCTCGTATGGCTTCTGTTGCAGACCCTGCACCATTTTAGTTGCGCTCCTCTGGACTGTCTCCATCCTGCCTATGTCCTTGCAGAGATGGGGTCTCCAGAACTGGACACAGTACTCCAGATGGGGGTCTCACCAACTGTCTGTACAGAGGGATAACGACTTCCTGTTTTCTACTGGTGATGCCTCCTATACATCCCAGTATCCCCCAGCAATCCCTACTGCCTTCTCACATTGCTTGCAACCCTTAGGTCATCTGATATGATTACCCCAGATCGCTTTCCATTTTATTAATATCTCCCCATTGTGTACTCTTCCCTGGGTTTCTGTTTCCAGGTGCATTACTCGCACTTCTTTTGCACTGAATCCAAGCTGCCATACTTCTGACCATTCTTCCAGCCTTGCTAAGTCCCTTCTCATCCTTTCCACCCCCCCTTGTGTATCAACCCTGTTGCAGATCTTTGTGTCATCTGCAAAGAGGCATACTTTTCCTTCCAGTCCCTCTGCAATGTCACCTATAAAGACATTAAAAAGGACCAAACCTAGTACTCAACCCTGTGGCACCCCACTAGTAAACCCCCTTTCTTCAGAGTGGACTCTGTTTACTATTACCTTCTGTGTCTTGTTGTCCAGCCAATGTTTTACCCAGGCTACCACCCTGGGACCCACTCCCAGGCTGGCTAATTTGATTATTAATCTTTTATGTGGGACTGTGTCAAATGCCTTACTAAAGTCTAGGTAGGCCATGTCCACAGCCCCTCCCTGGTCTACTACTTTGGTCACTCAGTCAAAGAAATTGATTAGATTCGTCTGACATGACCTTCCTGCTGTGAATCCATGCTGCCTTGGGTCCTGTGCCCCTCTGGCCTCTAGGTACTCAACAATTCTTTCCTTCAGAAGTCATTTCATCATTTCCTTACCACTAGGGTCAAACTGACAGGTCTGTAGTTTCCTGCCTCTGTCTTGCTCCCACTTTTGTGAAGGGGAATTCATCCGCCCTCCTCCAGTCCTCAGGTACCATACCATCCTCCCATGATTTGTTAAAAAGGCTAGTCAGTGGTGCCACTAGTTCTTCCCTTAATTCTTTTAGAATTCTGGGGTGAATCCCATCATGCCCCATTGCTCTGTCCACCTTCAGTTTTAGGAATGCTTTCAAAACCTTTTTTTCTGTGAAAGGACTGGGATCGACCCCCCCTATCCAGAGTGCTTCTATTGACTGGATTAGGTACCTACCCCTCCTCTTCTTTTGTGAATACTGAGCAGAAGTATTTGCTCAGTATCCCTGCTTTTTCACTGTCCCTCCTCTCTGCCCACCCACCGTCCCCTTTATTCAGCCTCACAATCCCTCCGTTTGTCTTTCTACACTCCCTGATGTACCTATAAAAGGTTTTATCCCCCTTCTTAACCGAGTTGGCTATCTTTTCCTCGGTTTGGGCCTTTGTTATTCTGACTGTCTTCCCTGCTTCCTTCTGCTTTAACTGGTACAGTTCTCTGTCCTGCTACTTCTGTGTTTCCTTATATTTGCTAAATGCTGTCTTTTTCTTCCTAACCTTCCCGCCACCTCTTTTGAGAACCATAGTGGTTTTTTCTTTCATTTTGATTTATTTGCTTCACACAAAGGCTTGTTCCCTCTGTGATGGCAGTTTTGATGTTTCCCCATTGTTGCTCCACCCCTCCTTCTTGCCTGTTTGCTAGTGCTTTTCTGAGGCACTCTCCCATTTTGACAAAGTCAGCCTTCCTAAAGTCCAGTACCCTCACTTTTGTATGACTTGACTCTGCAGCTGAGTTTATCGTGAACCACACTGTTTGGTGGTCACTTGTTTCCAGATGGCTACCCACTTCTAGATCTGAGATCCTCTCTCCGTCCCCATTTTAGAGTACCAGGTCTAAGACCGCTCCCTCCTGAGTGGGTTCCAACACTAGCTGTCTAAGGCATGCCCCCTGTAGGGCATCAAGAATGGCCCTGCCCTTGGATGTGGCTGCTGCAAAGGTGCTCCAGTTAACATCTGGCATATTCAGATCCCCCATCAACCATATCTCCCCTTTCTCTGGCATCCTAAGGATGCCTGCTATCATTTTGAAAGAAAGAATGTTAATCTGGATACTAGGATTATACCATACTGATTTTGTTTGTTACATACAGTTTGTTTTTCCTACCCCCTAGATCTCTGCTATCAGCTGATCTCCCAGGCCTGACACCATCCACCGTTCCCCCTTGTAGCAGGAAACCTTTATTGAGCTACATACTGTATATTGTATCTAGCACTGCTAGTGAAGGATGTGGCATCCAAGAGTGCTCTGTCTTCGTCCAGAGGTTATCAGAGCCACATTTTTAGGGCTTTACTCTCCACTTCCTCTCCTAACACATTCACACAACGGTGTGCCGATGTATAGCTGGCTGACATTTTGCCCACCTACTGCTAGAGTTGGTGGCTGCTGGATGTCATCAAAATCTTCTGTAACCTCCCAGGCTCAGGCTGTGGCCCTAGGTTATCAGCACAACTGCCGCTGTGCTAATGTACAGGCCCATCCCCTACTCTTTTTGAATAACACCCTGGGAAATTTAATTTCCACCTCAACAACCAGACAAAAGGGATCTTGGTTTCACACTATATCTACAAGATGGCAGATCCCAACAGCGCAGCACCCCTCTCCAATACTACTCAACAATGCCAGCACTAGACAGAAGCCCAAGTCCTTGTCTGGGACTTGACCCCATTACCCTGCCGCCCAGTTGTGCAGGAGAATAACTAACCCTTCATGGATGAGTCATGAGGTCCTTTTCTGCTGACAAATTCTAGGTTTCTATGTAACCCTTACTGATAGTCTCCTACTCCTAGACCCCATACTCTCCCTCCTCCTAAAGTGTTCTTCCCCCTTCTTTCTCTGCCCTTAATCTATCTACCTCCTGTGAGCTCGATCTCTGCCTTGTGCAGGCAGGATCCATAGTGTATGGTGGGCAACAACTTTACCCCCTTTCCTCTATTTCTCCTTTTACTGCACCCTCTCAGTCACTGCTAGAACACTGCCTTGTGAAGGCAGGGTCACCCAGCACACTGGTGGGGTACTACCCCCCTACTATAGTTGACCTCTGCTACCCCCTCCCACAACATCCCTCCCCAACACCCCCTCTCTCACATCACTATATATAAATAACTCTCATCGCCTATAACCTGTGTCCTACCAGTAGGACTGTCCACCGCCCTGCCCAGACAGGAATAAAGGGACACGGCTGAATTACAACCCCTCCAAACCCCCCTTGGATACCCCCAGCTACAGTACCTCTCTCTCATCACCCTGCCACACTCTACCTCTCCTCTCCTCCTAACCCCCCTTCCGGTTGACCTAGCCTAACACTGGCCTACCCCTTCACTGAATTAAGCACTTATAACCTACCCCTATACCCCTCTTATATGCGCATTAGTTCACCCTGTCGTCTGTTTGCCTCGAAAATCGTGTTCTATCTGCATCTCTCCGTAAATTCTTTCCCTTCTTCCATTCTGCCCTCCGCAATTTTTCGTTCCCTCCTTCCATCCTTCCTCTTTTTACTCCTATCACTATAAATCTTGAATATCTATGTTACACTAATGGCTACCAATTAGTATTGTGTCACCTTACCATCTAGTGCTGCACACTGTTACCAAGTTATTATATGTGTGCCAGTGTTACCAACTGTTGCCTAATTGCTATATGTTTCTTCATATCTACTATAGTTAACAGTTGCATTGTTAGCCAATGTGATTCACCTGTAATCCCTCCTACTCACATTGTATGCAGGTAAGCAAACTGTATTACAACATTGTAACATTTCTCTGCATTCTATCCCATTGTTCCCTACCCCCCAGGTCACACCGGGAGACGAGCAACTTGTTGCTCAGTGTGCCTTCCTGGTGAAACATTTCAATAAATAAAATAGCTAAATAAATTATATTATAGATTGAGGGAGTGTTCCCAACCAATGGGAGCGCTCAGTTCGTCTGCATGTGAGACACTCTTATTCCATGAAATGTGTCTCATGCACAGATGCCCTGGAAACAGGCACGTTCCAAGACAGTTTTTTAAAAAAGTAATACATTATTGATCAGCCTTGATCAATTATATATTATTAATATGTCCTCTGGAGCCACTCATTGCTGTATAAGAGTGGTTTCACTTGTGTTCAGCTTGAGCCAGAACAGCTCAACTTTGCTTCGCTGTTCTCGCTCCAGTCAAACACACATGAAACATACTAACATACTAAAATGCCAGCAGAATAGGCCTAACAGTCTTTCGTGTCTGCTCGTTTGGTCAGCCCTCACCCTGGGAGCTCTCTTATACCACTCTTCTACAGCAACGAGGGGCTCCAGGGAACATATTAACATATAGGACTGTCTCAATTAATGGGGACAGAAAGTTTATTGGGGCCCTAACATTCTAAAACTTCAAATTAGATCTTGGCTTACTTGTAGGTGTCAGCAGGCCAGAAAATACAGTTACTTTGGCACTTAGCATAACAGTAGATCTTCGAGAAAATCTTTCGCAGCAGGTCACACAAGTAGGAACATCCCACCATTGGTGCCAGATCCACCCGGAGGATTTTCACCAGCAGTTCACCTGGGGACCACCCTCGACGACAAGTGTTAAGATGTGGTCTACGTAAGCATGGGTGGTCCCCAATCCTCCTCAGTATCTTTCTCCCGGTGGTGACCATGCGTTACATGCATGTTGTGAAGGTGCTCTGAGGTAATCAAGGAGGATAAGAGAGTTGCCCTGTCCTAGCAGTTGACAGAGGCAGGGAACAAAAGAGTGGAGAACAAGTGGCAGGTTGGGACAAAGGCCTTGCAGTATGGCACAACTGAAATTTGCTCATCGTCTGGAGATAATGTCTAGACTGTAATGTTTCGTAAAGGTATGAACTGTAGACCAAGTTGCTGCTTCACAAAATTCAGTAGCAGACACTACTCTGAAACATGATAAAAAGGTGGCTACACCTCTAGTGGAGTGCGGCTTGACAGCTCTTGGAAGTTCCTTACCGTACTCCCTGTAACAAAATGTGATGCAGATGGCCAGCCATCTGGACAAGCACTGCTTCGAAACTGGCTTGCCCTCCTTACCTGGGGCGAAGGGAATAAAAAGTTGTGCAAATTTGCGAATGTCTTTGGTACAAGAAATATAATATTGTAAGATTCTATGGACATCCAAAATATGGAGCAATGCTTACCCTGGATTGGTATGCTCCAGATAATAAACTGGTAGTTGTATACATTGATTTAAAGCAAACTCTGATACAACTTTGGGGAGAAACTTAAATTAGTACATAAAGACACTCTGTCTTTGTGGAAAATCAAATACGGCTGTTTGCACATGAGTGCCTGAAGCTCTGAAATGTGTCAAGCTGAAGTAATGGCAACTAAAAAGAACACTTTCCAAGAAAGAAAGCGAAGCTCGCATGTCGTGGCTGGTTCAAAAGGAGGCAGGATTAACTTTTCTAAAACAAAGTTCTGGTCCCAGGGGGGTAGAGGGTCAAGCATGGGCAGTTTTAGGTATAAAACACCTTTTAGGAATGCCTTCATGACGTCTAATTGACTCAGGGGGCGATCAGAAACTGGGACATGCAAGGCCGAAATGGCGGAAAGAGGTACCTTCAGAGAGGTGTATTTAAGGCTAGAGTTAGAAAAGATCAACAGGTAGTCTAAAATTTGCTGAGGTGGGCAGGTATACGGGTCAATAGCATGGTTGGAGGCCCATGTGGCAAACCATTTCCATTTTATGGTGTAGGTAGCCCTTGTAGAGGGCTTTCTGGCAGCTCTCAAGACCTTGGCAATCTGAGGTGATATGTGAAAGTGTGTGATAGCTACCTCTTCAGGAGCCAGGCATGGAGCCAGAGAGAGTGTAGATTAGGATGTAGTAAGGTCCCCTGATCTTGGGATAGAAGTGTGGGGCAGATTGGGAGGGGAATGGGATCCTCCATTGCTACCTGATGTAAGAGGGGGGAACTATACCTGACAAGGTCAGAGAGGTTCCACCAGGATCATCATGGCCCAGTCCTGTAGCAGCTTAAATAGCACTGTCTGATTAAGTGGAAATGGAGGGAATATGTACAGAAATCTCCCTTTCCAAGAGACTATCAATGCGTCTAGCCAGAAAACTCCATGCCCTGGCTCGAGAGAGCAAAAATGTGGCAGTTTTAGCCGGCCCAGTGATGCTGAGGGCTGAGGCTCTGCAAGCCTTACCTCACGCCTCGCCAGCAACCTAGGTTGGGGAAAACCTCGGGCTACTGGGGTACCAGCTTGGGGGAGGGGAAGGGAGGTTCGGAGTGGGATTGAACTGCTATTCAGCTCTCCTCTCCTCTCCTGGGGTGGTAGCCCACTCCTCCATAGTTCCGCTCCTACTGGGTGGGGGTCCGGTGGGAGTGCAGGCGAGAGGAAGCGGTGGTGTGTCTGGATAGGGTGGAAGGGACTGCTAGATCCTGGTGTGCATACGTGCCTCCACACGCATGATGCATGCATGTGTACACTGCAGTCCGGGGAGTATGTAAACACCACAAAAATAAAGTATGGGAAAAAAATGCAGCAGTTTTGCATTGTAGGGAGTGTCGCCGAAGCACAGGTCAGGAAGCATAGGAAAACCAGGAGCAGTTTCAAAATTTTCAAATAGCGATTTATTTTTTCCAACAACAGTAAAATAAAAAATAACTTTTTTCAGTATAACTATTTACAAAGGCAGTACAAACAGAGAAAACAAAGTCCTTCTTCTCAGAGTATCTCTTAATTCCAAATTTCAGTCTCTGTCTCTCTCTCTCTCTCTCTCTCTCTCTCTCTCCTTGTGTCTCTAGCAAAAGCATTGCTGCTCTTTTTAAAAGTCTTTGGGAACTCGTTAAGAGAGCCTGCTTCTCACAGAATGTTCTTATAAGTTTACAGAATGTTCCTGTCAGTTTTGTTCCTTGCAGATGCAGCAAAACAGTATAGTGACCGACAACTGACCTCTTGTTGACAACTCTGCAAAAGGCTTAAAAACTGCATCTCAGGTTAACTCGAGTTCCAAATAGCTTGTTGCAATCATTTCAACAGTATAACTATATACAGATTTAAACAAAGGGATTCCAGTATCAGTGACATTTCCACATAAAGATTCATATATATTTTTTTATAACTGCAGATATGCAAGGGGGAAGAAAAGTCAGAAATAGCAAGGGAAGGCAGCAAGATAGTGAGAGGTGGAAAATCACGAGACCAGAGTGATCAGTTCCTAGGTCTCACAAGAAAATTTGGTTGCACAACCAGACATACAAGAGACAGAAAAGCAGAGGATAGAATAGACCCTTGCATTTAAACAAATGGGGCAGGGCCTTATTGAACCCTATTACATAACCCCCGTTTTAAGAGGGAACCTGTTTTACAAAACAGGTTTCCAAAATGTTGGATTAAATTCCCATCTAACATTAGCTTATAGCCTTTACAGTTCAGTGCATATACAGCATAGCAAACAGAGAAGTTTCAACTCACATTTTTTTTTCCAACCTTCGGAATTCTCAATTCCTGATCCATATCTTGACAGAAAATTAGCATTGACATTCTCTCTCAGAGATTCGTGCATCACTTTAAAATTAAATGGCTGTAGTGCCAGGTACCACCGTGTGATTCTAGAATTTTTATCCTTCATTTGGTTAACCCAACAGAGGGGGTTGTGATCTGTTACAAGTACAAAGACAGTCCCTAGTAAGTAAAACATAAGGGACTCTGTGGCCCACTTTGCCGCAAGGCATTTCTTTTCAATGGTGGAGTATCTTTTCTCTCTGTTGTGCAATTCCCTACTTATGTACAGAATAAGATGTGCTTTCCCATCTATATGCTGGCTCAAGACTGCACCTGGGCCTACTTCTGATGCACCGGTCTAACAGAAACTGTTTCTCAAAGTCTGGGATTCTTAAAACAGGGGCTGAACATAATACAGCCTTAATGAACCGAAAAGCCTTGTCACACACTGGGGCCCATTTCACATTATTCAGGAACTGTTTCTTTGTGAGTTCACTGAGTGGCGTAACTAACTCAGCAAAGCTGGGGACAAATCTCTAATAATAACCAGCCAGCCCTAAAAATGATCTGACACGTTTCTTGGTTTTGGGGACAGGGCTGTTAGCTACAGCTTCTATCCTGGGAACCCCTGGCTTGACTTCTCCATTTCCCAAAACACAGCCCAAATATCTGGTTTCCTGCATGCTCAATGCATACTTGGTAGGATTAATTGTCAGACCTGCCTTTTTGATCGACTAGATAACTGCTCATAGGTGTTCCAGGTGGCTTTTCCAGTCTGGACTGTACACCATGACATCATCCAGGTATGCAGCACAATAACCAGTGTGAGGGGATAAAATTACATCCATGTACCGCTGGAATGTAGCGGGTGCAACATGTAAACCAAATGGCATAGCGGCAAACTGACAGAATCCAACAGGAGTGGTATGCAGTTTTGTCTCTGGATTCTTTATCTAGGTGCATTTGCCAGTAACTCTTGGTGAGATCGAGGGTACTGATATACTTGGCACTCCACAGTCTGTCCACCAAATCATCTATTCTGGGCATAGAATAACTGTCAAATTCTGACACTTGATTAAGTTTCCTAAAATCAAGGCAGATTCTTACACCTCTTTTTTTGTTTACAATCACCACTGGTGATGATCAAGCACTTCTTGACTCTTCTGTGATACCCAGTTCTTTCATTTTTTGTATTTCTTTAACCACGTCAGCTCTTAACCGCTCTGGTAATCTGTACGTCCTTTGTCTAATAGGGCGAGCATTCCTTGTCAATATTACATGCTCAACTCCTTTTGTTCAGCTTGGCACTGTGGTAAAAGTACTGTTAAACGTCTTTAGTAAGTTATGGATTTCTGCAGTTTATTCAGAGGTTAAGGAAACATTCATCTTTACAGCATCAGCAGTTACAGTTTGTTACAGTCTGTCATAAGCGATATCAACATCATCTTTATCAGTTTCTGGTAAAACTAGCAAAGCAGCTTTTGGTGTTTTTTTTCAGCCCATTTCTTCAGGCGCTTAGCATGGTATATCTTTGTAGGATTTTTCTTATTGGTGGTCTCAGTCTCATAGTTAACTGTGCCAGTACATCTAAGCACTTTATAAAGCCCTTGCCACTTCATTAACAGTTTATTTTCTGTAGTGGGTAACAGTAGCAAGACCTTTTCACCTTTTCTTTTACCCCATGGTCATAACACACCTTCTGCTGGTTTTGGGCCTCTTCCTGATTAGTATGGGTAATTTCAACATATTTTGCCAGCTTCTTTCTCAGGGCACACATATGAGATGTAATAGATTGCTTCTGACTGGGGTTATGTTTCCATGTTTCTTTTATTACATCTAGTGACCCTCTAGGTTGTCTACCACACAATGTTTCAAATGGTGAAACACCTGTTGATGCTTGTGGAACTTCTCTGTAAACAAAAAGCAGGTAAGTATTGGTCCCAGTCTTTCCCTTCCCCTTTTACAAACCTAACATGCATTTTAGAGTTTGATTGAAATGTTCCACAAGACAGTCTGTCAGAGGGCGATAAGGGGAGGTTCTTATGGCAGCGATACCTAGTAGTCAGTACAGCTCCTTCAGTAATGCAGCACCAAAATTACTACCCTGACCCATAGGAGCCGGGTTTCTGAAATTTTTGGTGGGGCCCAGGGGTCAGGGGTCAAAGCTCCACCCCCATCCCAGGGGTCGGGGTCAAAGCCCTGCCCCTGTCCCAGGGGTCAGAGGTCAAAGCTGCCTCCCTCCACAGGATCTCTGGGAGTAGAGCCCCCTATATTTGGGGTTGGGGTGTTAAACCAACCACCACTGGACCTCTGCTATTAGTGTACCACTCAAGTTAGGCTACTTGCCCAATTACGGCATGCTGTACACCACATTGGCCTGTTGGTTAGTTTTTTTTATTAGTTTACTTGAGTTGGGGGGCTTTATCCCCCACACCCCTGTGTTAAAACAACAAGGGGGTGTGGGGGAGCAGAGCCCCCCCAACTCAAATAAACTGACAAAACCTAAATCAACAACAAGCGCGTGACAAAAGTAGCTTGTTACAGTATAGTGCAGCAAGCATGCAATGAAAATTATGCTATATTCCCTGTAACTGTGCACTACGCTAATGCAGTGGTCTGATATTCTACACAGCAGAAGGTCAGCAAAAGACTGCGAGGAAAACCCCAAAATGAATCTCTTGATCTTGCCATTTTGGACCAGTTCAGGGATGTTTGTTTGCTTTACTTGTTATACTTGTAAACAGATACAACAGGGTTTTAAATAACTGATTAGCAATTTTTTTTCTTGGGACAATATTAACTGTACAGAAAGCATTTATATAGGTTTTCTAGAAGTGTTATGTTTGTTAAACACAGGGGTCTACTGGGATGCATAGGGAGAGGCATCACCAACAGAAAACAGGAAATTGTTATCCCTCTGTACAGACAGTTGGTGAGACCCCATCTGGAGTACTGCGTCCAGTTCTGGAGACCCCATCTCCGCAAGGACATAGACAGGACAGAGGCAGTCCAGAGGAGGGCAACTAAAATGGTGCAGGGTCTGCAAGAGAAGCCGTACGAGAAGAGACTAAAGGAGCTTAATATGTATACCCTTGAGGAAAGAAGGGAGAGGGGGGACATGATAGGAACTTTTAAGTACCTCAGTGGAATCAACAAAGTCCAAGAGGGTAGCATATTTCAGAAAAAGAGACGTGCAAGAACAAGGGGACACAATTTAAAGATAGAGGGGGGGCTGTTCCAGAGCAATGTGAGGAAGTATTTTTTCTCAGAGAGGGTAGTGGATACATGGAACAGCCTTCCTGAGGAGGTTGTGGGGTCTAAAACTGAGAGAATTCAAGAATGCATGGGACAGACATAAGGCAATTCTTGTGGTGGGTAGGAAGAAATAGGCTGTTGGTTAACTAGGATCTGCGGCCTATCCTGTAGGTATGGAAATGGGCAGACTAGGTGGACCAAGCGGTCCTTATCTGCCGTCAAAGTCTATGTTTCTATATTTCTATGTGACGCAAGCACTATGCATTTTCACAATGTTTTCGAACTTTTATGAGCAAAACGCTAATCAATTTTTAGAGTTAAATAAAACCCTGTACAAACATACGAATGTGCCAGCAGAAACAGACCTCCTGGTCTATCAACGGCTGCTCGAGTGTGCAGCTAGCTTTCCTAAGTTGCAGCTGCCCCACCCCCTTCCCTTTTGTCCACCCTCGACCGTTCTCGGTTCTCAGCCTCCCCCACCTGTACTCTCCCGTTCTCTGTCCCACGCCCTTTTAAAGCTACCCACAGTTTTGCATGAAAATATCCTCTCTGATAGTGTTCCACTTCAACACCACTCTCTGTGTGAAGTAATGCCTCCTCATCTCCCTCTTAAATCTTCCCCCTCTCTATCTTAGCCCATGTCCTCTAGTGTCCCTTCCCTTCCTCAGTTTAAAAGCCCCAATGGCTCCATCCTTGTTGATTCCCCTCCCATACTTGAAAGTTGCGATCAATATTTCCCCTTTCCCTCCTCTCCTCCAGGGTGTGTACATATTCAGTTCCCTCAGCCTGTTCTCATAGTCTCTCCCCTCCATTCCCTGTATCATCCTTGTTGCTCTCTGCTGCACTCCCTCCAGTAGCTTGATATCCCGCTTCAGGTATGGCCTCCAGAACTGCACACAGTACTCCCAAGTGTGACCTGATCAGTGACCTGTAGAAGAGCAAGATTACCTCCCTCCGCCTGGATGAGAACCCCCTTGCTACACACCCCAGTATCTTGTTTGCCTTCGCTGCTGCTTTCCTGCATTGGGCAGAATTGTTCATGCTCCCTGTTACCATCACCCCAGGTCCTTCTGCTCCTCAGTGATCCCCAGCTTCACCTCCCCCAACCAGTATTCTCTTTTTGGGTTCTTTGCCACAAAGTGCATAACCTTACACTTCTTTGCACTGAACCCCATCTGCCACCTCTGACTACTCCTGCAGTTTGGTTTGGTCCCCGTGCAGTTGCTTCCATCCCTCCTCCTTGTCCACTACTTCACCTGTTTTGGTATCGTCTGTGAATAGACTCACCCTGCTTACCACTCCGTGCGCGATGTCGGAGATGAAGAACCCAAAAAGCACCAGGCCCAGCACCGAGCCTTGTGGCACCCCTCATCACTGGTCTAGGTGTTGAGAATTTCACACCACCACCACTCGTTGTACCCTCCCACACAGCCAGTCTGTAATCCAGTTTGCCATCTTCGCCCTGACTCCCACACCAGTTAGCTTCCCATGAGGTACTGAATCAAAAGCCTTGCTGAAAGCTAAGTAGAGGACATCCACTGCATGGCCCCTATATAGCTCTCTTGCTACCCAGTCGTAATATTGTATTAGGTTAGTTTGACAGGACTTCCCCAATTTGCCCATTTTTACCTGCAACAAGTAGTGACAAAACAGAACTACTGGTAGAACTCCTAGGTGAGGCTAGCACCAAACCACTGTAATATGTTGTATAGAGCAAAAGGTCCATGAGACTAAACCCAGACTGAAAAAATATGGCAAGAGGAGCAGTATCCGTAAAAACAGTTTCAATAGTATTCAAAACTCAGTTTTCAAACTTCTTCCCAGCTGAAGCTTGACAGTCACAGCCACCTCACATCCAGGAGTCAGAATGTGGCACAGGAGTCCAGTTAAGTCTGCTTCAGAACACAAATGACATTCTCAGCCTCAGACATTCCTGAGATTTATTCCCTTACTCTCACAAAGTTTGCTGTCCGGGGAATATGTTGCTGCAGGTATGTGTTTCTGGTGCATACCACATATACAGTAATCAGAGATGTCTGGAACAGAGGGCTCTAGCAAAAGGGTGAAGGAGTTAAGGATACCAGCATGAGTAGTGACAATGTTGGCTGTAAACTGCATATTTCCTAAAGTTTTTACTATACATGTTTAAAGGCAATATGCAGCGTACCGACAACTGCGTTTCAAGTGTACTGCCGGCTGCATATTTGATGGGATGATGACAGGACGTCAGCTGAGCTGCTAGAAGTGTAAAGACTAGCAGTCCATTCAGCCTGAAGGCCTCTCATTTAACATGGAGGGCAGTCAGCATTCCTGCCCACTATGACATTCAGTTCAACAACTACCCTTTCCGTCTTCAGCTTTACAGTTAGCCTGACAACTGTAAGCAAGATGGCAGTGCTTCAGACTCTGCAGTATATCCCAAATTGAAAAGTCATGCATTTAAACGTTTGAAATATAAAACACAACCAGAAGGCAACAGCATCATTGCTACTCAGCTTCAAAAGCAACACAGGAGGAGCTCTTGCAGTGTGGAACTACTGCCACATCTGGAGGACTAGTGTAGAATGGGTGTCTCATAATCACCCCTCCCCCGAGCTGCAGACAAGGCTGCTGTTCCTTCCTTAGAACCCACCAGAGAGAGACAGGCAGGGGCACTGGCCAACATCTCAACCCACTGGAAAGAAAGGCCTAAGGGATAACATCGTTGTACCAAAGGGAGAGACATAACTGGGGGTTAAACTGCTGCAACCTGCTCCCAAGAAATGGACTAGGGGGCACATACACCTGGAGGGATGCAGACCTATACTGGTGCGATGGTCTGCATCTGTCCAGTGGGGGAACCAGGATCCTAGGTGAGAGGTTTAAATGCTTCATTGGCAAGCATTTAAACTAGCCAAGGGGGGAGGCACTGAAAAGGAGCAGGGAAATCCCAGCCTTCCCCCACAAAACATGGTAATTAGTGAGGTAAACACCAAGGTAGAGAAGTTATTAGGGAGCAGAACAGAGGTAAATGTAAAAAAAGGCAAAGGCAGTAGGGACAGGAATGGGGTAAAAGGGTAAGGCTATCAAAAGTGGAGGGTGATGAGTACCAATGCCCGTAGTCTGTGTAACAAGCTCCTGAACTAGTGGCCTTGATGGAAGAGGGTTGCCTGGATATTGTGGCAGTCACAGAAACATGGTACACAGACAACCATGACTGGGATGTCAACATACCAGGATACACAATCTACAGGAGGGACAGGAGGGTAAAAGAGGAGGAGGAGTAGCTCTCTATGTAAAGGAAGGGATCAAAGCAACAGAACTAAAGAGTAAACTGGGAGCAGATGAGGCACTCTGGGTCACCCTGGAGACAGGAAATGGCACCACAATCCGCTTGGGGTTGTATACAGACCCCCATCTCAGGGGAGGGAATGGACAGGAAATGATGGAAGGCTTCCTTAGAATGGCAGAAAAGGGAGATATTGTTGATGGGGACCTGAATATGCCAGATGTTAACTGGAACACCTTGCTGCAGGCACATCCAAGAGCAGGGTCATTCTTGATGCCCTACAGGGGGCATGCCTCAGACAGCTAGTATTGGAACCCACTCGGGAGGGAGCAATCTTAGACCTGGTACTCTCAAATGGGGACGGAGAAAGAATCTCAGATTTAGAAGTGGGTAGCCATCTGGGAACAAGTGACCGCCAAACAGTGTGGTTCACAATAAACACAGCCATACAATCAAGCCACACAAAAGCAAGAGTATTGGACTTTAGGAGGGCTGACTTTGGGAAAATGAGAGAGTGCCTCAGAAAAGCACTAGCAAACAGGCAAGAAGGAGGGGTGGAGGAACAATGGGGAGTAATCAAATAGCCATCACAGAGGCAACAAGCCTTTGTGTAAAGCAAATCAATAAAACACAACGAAGGAAAAAACGCTATGGTTCTCAAAAGAGGTGGCAGGGAAGGTTAAGGAGAAAAGGATAGCATTCAGGAAATATAAGGAAACACAGAAGGAGCAGGACAGAGAACTTTATCAGTTAAAGCAGAAAGAGGCTGGGAAGGCAGTCAGAATAGCAAAGGCCCAAACGAGGAAAGGATAGCCAATTCTGTTAAGAAGGGGATAAGACCTTTATAGGTACATTAGGGAGTGAAGAAAGACCAAAGGAGGGATACTGAGGTTTAATAAAGGGAGGGAATGTGGTGGAGGTTAACAGTGAAAAGAAGGGATACTGAACGAATATTTGTGCTCAGTATTCGAAAGGAAGAGGAGGGGGGTACCTAAACCAAACAAGAGAAACACTCTGAAGATGGGGGTGATACCAGTCCATTTACAGAAGAAAGGGTTCTGAAAGAACTAATAAAATTGAAGGTGGACAAAGCAATGGGGCCTGATGGGATTCACCCAAGAATTCTAAAAGAACTAAGGGTAGAACTAGTGACACTGCTGACTACTCTCTTTAACAAATCATGGGAGGATGGGGTGGTACCTGAGGACTGGAGGAGGGCAGATGTGATTCCTCTTCACAAAAGTGGGAGCAGGACAGAGGCAGGAAACTACAGACCAGGTAGTTTGACCTCAGTGGTAGGGAAATGATGGAATCACTTCTGAAGGAAAGAATTGTTGAGTACCTAGAGGCCAGTGGGGCACAGGACCCAAGGCAGCATGGATTCACAGCGGGAAGGTCGTGTCAGACGAATCTAATAGATTTCTTTGACTGGGTGACCAAAGTAGTAGACCAGGGAGGGGCTGTGGACATGGCCTACCTAGATTCTAGCAAGGCATTTGATACAGTCCCACACAAAAGATTAATACACAAGTTAGCCAGCCTTGGAGTGGGTCCCAAGGTGGTAGCCTGGATAAAAAATTGGCTAGACAACAGGACGCAAAGGGTAGTAGTAAATGGAGTACACAGTGAAGAAAGGAGGGTTACTAGCGGGTACCGCAGGGTTCAGTACTGGGACCGGTCCTTTTTAATGTCTTTATAAGTGACATTGCAGAGGAACTGGAAGGAAAAGTATGTCTCTTTGCAGATGACACAAAGATCTGCAACAGGGTTGATGCACAAGATATAGTGGAAAGGATGAGAAGGGACTTGGCAAGGTTGGAGGAATGGTCAAATGTATGGCAGCTCAGATTCAATGCAAAGAAGTGCAAGGTAATGCACATGGGAAACAAAAACCCAGGGGAAGAGTACACAATGGGGGGTGAGATACTGACAACAGTAAAAATGGAAAGAGACCTGGGGGTAATTGTATCAGATGACCTAAAGATGGGTAAGCAATGTGAGAAGGCAGTAAGGAAGGCTGGGGGGATACTGGGATGCTTAGGAAGAGGCATCAATAGTAGAAAACAGGAAGTTTTTATCCCTCTGTACAGACAGTTGGTGAGACCCCATCTGGAGTACTGTGTGCAGTTCTGGAGACCCCATCTCCTCAAAGACATAGACAGAGTGGAGGCTGTCCAGAGGAGGACACCAAAATGGTGCAGGGTCTGCACCAGAAGACATACTAAGAAAGACTAAAGGAGCTTAATATGTATACCCTTGATGAAAGAAGGAGAGAGGGACATGATAGAAACTTTCAAGTACCTCGAGGGAATCAACAAAGTCCAAGAGGGTAGCATCTTTCAGAAAAAGAGATGTACAAGAACAAGGGGGCACAATTTGAAGATAGAGGGGGGATGGCTCAGAGGTAATGTGAGGAAGTATTTTTTCACAGAGAGGGTTGTGGATGCATGGAACAGCCTCCCTGAGGAGGTTGTGGAGTCAAGAACAGTGGAGAAATTCAAGAATACATGGGACAGACACAAGGTAGTCCTAGTGGGTGGTAGGAGGAAGCAAGCTGTTGGTTAACTAGGATCTGCAGCTTATCTGTTAGGTAGGAAAATGGGCAGACTGGGTGGGCCAAGCGGTCCTTATCTGCCGTCAAATTCTATGTTTCTATGTTTCTATTTCTGCACCCAATGGAGAGATAAAGGGCCCAGTTCTCAAAGTTCCTAGGTGGCACAAGAGAACTGCATCCTAATGAGTGGCACAAAGTGCCTCTTGCACCAAATGATGCCCTAGGAGCAATTCAGAATGGCAACCTGCACCTAACACATGCAGCCTGCAGCACACCCAATGGGGTTTGCACTGCCCTTGCACCACACACTGGGCTGCAGCATGGTGCCAGGGTCTTGTGGAAGATGCAGGCTGCCAGTTCCTCAGAATCAGGATTCAGAAAACTCCCCCATGGTGAAATTTCTAAGTACCGTTAGACCAGCCAGAGCTTGTCTAACGCGTTTGAAATTGTTAAAACCGGAGAGTTGACCCAGTAGTAACAATGTGCCATGCCCCCCACCCCAATCCTGATGTGGCGATAAAGGAGAGATAACAGAACCCTCCCTGGTAGTCTAGCGCCTCCCATCCCAATCTTGACCGTGCTAATAATTAACACTACGCCCCTGCCCTGGTGGTATAGTGGCACCCATTCGATGTTGCCTGTATTGTAAATAATGCCCCCGCCGGTGGTACAGTGGCTTCCCTCCCTGATCCTGTATGTCATCAACAAATTTAAATTTGGACTGAAGCCACAGAGAAACAGGGTTTTAAATAATTGATTAGCAGTTTTTTTTCCTGGGACAATGCTAACTGTACAGAAAGTATTTATATAGGTTTTCTAGAAGTGTTATGCTTGTTAAACACAGTGAGGCAAGTGCTATGCATTTTCACAATGTTTTAGCACTTTTATGAACAAAGCACTAATCAATTTTTGGAGTTAAATAATTCCCTGAGAAAGCATGCCCAACATAGCCTTTTTACCCATTACCATAGAATGAAACTGTTCACATAAATTAAAAGTTAGTCAGAAACCCAGCACTACCATAACATTACCAAGTAGTTGATCAACACGGTCAGAAAATGACATCACGCTGTCAATGACTACTTCAGTATTCTCAAATTTTATGAACAAAATCAGATAACGAGTAAATGTTCAATTACTGGTTCCCCAAATCATACTTTTTGTTTTCTTTTGTTTCATAAGCAAAAGATTGTTTTGTACACCATTACTGACGACCTGACTAGAGATTCTGCCTCAGTGAATTATATATAATTCTAGTCATTTGTAAAAACAAAAAAAACACACTTGTAAAACACCTGCATATACTATAATATTCACTGAACTACAATGATACAATTACTACATAGTACGGGTCTCTGATGTAGGAGCATCAACCTGTGGTGTCCTGCATTTATTTCTCTTGGCCGGACATATTATTTTTACCTCTGCATACACAGAAAAATAGCAAGTATCTAGAAGTTATACCGGAATGTGTGCTGTTGCTCTGTAGCTTGTTCAAGAATGCAGACTAGGGATGGGGATAACATCACTGCACTCACCGGACATGGAAAGAGAGGACTTGGAGTAACATTGCTACAATCTACACCCAAGAAGGAATTGAGACAGGATAACTGCATCCACCGGAGACAGGAGACTAGGGGGTAACAATGTTGTAAGCAACAAGGGACAGCTCTAGCTGCAAGGAGTGTGCATGGATAAAAAAATATATCAGCAAAACGAACAAAACCAGCACTACGCCAGGCTAGTGAAAAGAGCTTTATTAAAGTTTAAAGAGATATATCCACAACTTGGCTAAATGGGCAACAAGGAACCCCAACCAGTTTCACAGCTAGTGCATCATCAGGGGGACGCACTAGCTGCGAAACCGGTCAGGGTTCCTTGTTGCCTCATTTAGTATTTTGTGGGTATACTGCCCTTTTTAAACTTTAAGAAAGCCTTTTTCACTAGTCTGGAGTAGTTTTGTTCGTTTTGCTGTAACGTTGTTGTAACCAGGATACACCAGTCCTGTTTCCTTTCCGAGTGTTCCGCTTCAGTACAACTGGGGTGAGTAAGTTTCATTTAAGGCTTCATGACTGTTATCATGAAACCTTTATTTGAAACTATCAGGCAAGAAAGCACCTTGTTGAAAATCTGCACTGACCCCAACAGCAATACAGCATATTTATCTGTGTGACTAAACACTAGCCCCAGTTTGAAGAACCATGTGTGCTGCAGGCTGCAGAAACATATGCTTCCTCTACCTATAATTCTAGTTTTAGCTGCTGGTAAACACATTGGTTTGGGTAGTGTCTTATGAGCACTACCACAACAACCATGAACCATACCAATTAAGAAAGATTTGAACTGTTCACAATACAACAAGGATAAAAAATCAGATCCAGCCCACTGACTCAAAACAGTGACCTTACCAACTCGGCTCCTGCTGGCTGGTTCTCTGCCATCTGCCACTCGGGGCAGTGATCATCTGCGACTGCTCCTGGTCCTCCTCCTCAGCTCAGGACCTCAGCAGCAGTCCAAGCATGTCCTGACACTATCCTCATGGGCATCAGCACAACAATGCGGCCAGCCTAATGATTCTAAACCCACAAGACACATGCACATTACAAACACAACACTGCCATGTCCCCTGACAGACACTCACTCTGCCACTCGCCTGACACAGACAGGCCTACTCAAATTTCCTGGCTCCCTCTCACTCTGTCTTGCTTCTACCTGGCCACCGCTCAGCCTGTGATCACTGATGTTCTTGGACCTCCTGGTTGGTGCTCCCTGGCTTCCATCGTCGATGACCACACTGCCTCTCAAGCTCTGGGCTGTGAAGTCTGCTGCTCTTTCTGACCGCCAGTCTGCTGCTCAATAAAATAGCGCTCTTTTTGGGTGCATGCGCGTAAAATTTCCTAATGCTTCCAGGTGCGAGGGCCGGCACTGCACACCCCCAGGTCACGGAAAAAAAAAACCTCAATTACCAAAAGTGGGCGGGGGAACACAAGGTCACGGAAAGAAAAAAACCTCCAGTGCCAAAAGCAAAAACTAATGGACAACAAATTAAATTATTGGTGGGGCTGAGCCCACATCTCAGATTATTGGTGGAGCCCATAACTCCACGGGCCCATATAACCCGGCACCTATGCCCTGATCTGTAATAATCTCTTTAGGTACGCCCACCCTGCTGAAAATATCGGCAAGCTTTGCTGCCACTTTTGGGGCTGTGACAGTATGCATTGTAACTGCTTCTGGGTATTGAGTAGCATAGTCACATACTACCAGAATTAATCGATTACCCTCTTAACTTTTGTTTAAGGGACCAACCACATCCACTGCAATTTCTCAAAAGGCACATCTATTAAAGGTAGGGAACTAGGGGCACCTTTGTCTTTTTTAGTCACTGGGGCTACTTTCTGACACTCAGCACAGGAACTGCAATTGGCAGCAACATCTTCAGGAATTCCAGGACAGAAAAATCTGTACAGCAATCTGGCAAGGGTGCGATCCCTCCCCGAGTGACCAGCCATAGTACTATCATGTGCTATCTGTAACAACTCCAATCTATACTTTCATGGTATAACCAATTGTTCTATCTGTTCCTGCATCTGAGGTTTAACCCAAACTCTGTACAGTAACTTATTACATTTTTTAAATATTGTTTCACCGTGTTTTTGTTTCTCCCTTAGCTGCTTAAAATAACACTGGAGAGAAGCATCATTAAATTGTTCTGAAAGAAAATCACAATCAGTGTTCAGTTTAGTTTCAGCATTTTCATCATATGTTAACCTCTTATGTCCATCAGTCTTTTGTTTCCACTCTTTCTTCTGGCGTTGTCTTTCTTTCCTGGATTTCCGGAGCTTGGAGCTCTGCTCAAACAAATCCGAATCCAAATGACCGAAAGAGAAAGAGTCCCCACCATCTGAGATTTTCTTTGACTGAGCTCTTGTCACCACAGCTGCTGAAACATCAGGATTTACTCCCTCTTTGATTAACTCAATAAATTCTGGAAATTCATTTTCAATAATCACATGTGCAGATAACTTACTTCCACTTTCATTTGGTGTGACACCCCATTAATAGCCACTTTCACTTGGCTGGTGGTATAGTATTGAGTGTCCCTGTAAATGCAGATGACACCAGTACCTAGTCCTTTTGGACATTGTTTTCCCAGCACTTCAGTATGCACTAGGGTCTGTCTGCTTCCCGAATCTGCAAGTCCCTTCACAGTCTTATCTCCCACCTTCACGTCTGTTAAGTACTTGCCCCAATTTGCTAAGGACAAATCTGCTCCAGTGTCACTGTTCTTACCACAGTAATTTCTTGCAATATGACCTGGCTTATTACAGTTATACCAAATAAAATTGTTGGGTGCAGCTTTGCTACCCCCACCACAGTTCTTATCAGACTTGGAGTTTAAATGAGAAAAAGAGTGTCTTACTGGTGCTTGGCTGTTACCTTGCTGCTGTGGCACCTGTCTGACCATTTGGTAGTCTTCAGCCAAAGAAACAGCCTTTTCCCCACTTTCTGATCAGTGTTCTTTCACCCAAAGCTGTACATCTGTGGGTAGGATTTTGATGAACTGTTCCATTACAAATGTTTTGATGATCTGTGGGAGTGTTTTACACTCTGGTTGGAGCCATTTCATAAGGAGTTCTCTGAGCTGGGTGAAGGCTTCTCAAGGATTGTCGACAGAGTTGTACTTCAGAGACCAAAATCTCTGCCTGTAGGTCTCTCGGACTCTCCTGAGATGTCATATCTTTTAAGGACCTCTCTTTTCACCAGGTCATACTTTTCTGATTGTGCAGTGTCCATATTGCTGTAGGCAAGCTGGGCTTTAACTGTCAGGTAAGGTACCAGTCTGATTCCTCATTGCTGCTTTGGCCACTGGTAAACTGCAGCAATCCTTTCAAAAGTTGTCAAGTATGCTTCAATATCAACCGAGGGACACAGCTTTATAAGTTTAATGTATTTTAAAGTTGCTTGTGTTTTGATGTTCTGCTGGCCCAGTGCCAGCTCCTCCAGCTTTGATAACTTGCCAAGGCAGCCAGCCATCGCTGCTCCAATTGCTGCATCTCTTTCTTCTTTGCTTCACTGTCTCTCGTGTATAGCCTACCACTAGAAAAAGGCAGTCAGGCTTTCGGTTCTGTCTCTGCTCCTTTTTTTTTTTATGACTGGTGTGGGCTGTACAGTCTCAGTTTGGACTTTTGTTTCTGCTTCTAGCTTGGCTGCCATTCTTCTGGTAATGACTCCTGGGCTTGCTGCTGCAGAATCCACACCTTTCTTCTATGCTTCCCTGGTACCAGGTCTAGCACCCATGCACAAAACTCCTGGCTCAGAGTATGCACGGCGTAAATCCCACTTAGGCCGACACCATCTGTCATCAAGGCACAGGTCAGGAAGCACAGAAAAACCAGGAGCAGTTTCAAAATTCGCAAACGGTGATTTATTTTTCCAAGAACACTAACATAAAAAAATAGTTTTTTTCAGTATAACTATTTACAAAGGCAGTACAAACAGAGAAAACTAAGTCCTTATTCTAAAAGTATGTCTTAATTCCAAGTTTCAGTCTCTCACTCTCCTTGTCTCTCTAGCAAAAGCATTGCTGCTCTTTTTATAAGTCTTTGGGAACTCATTAAGAGAGCCTGCTTCTCACAGAATGTTCTTGTAAGTTTACAGAATGTTCTTGTCAGTTTCGTTCCTTGCAGGTGCAGCAAAACAGTACATAGTGACCCAGAACTGACCTCTTGTTGACACTCTGCAAAAGGCTTAATAACTGCATCTCAGGTTAACCCCTAGAATTCCAAACAGCTTTCTGCAATCATTTCAACAGTATAACTATATATAGTTTTAAACAAAGGGATCCCAGTATCAGTGACATTTCCACACAAAGATTCATATATATGTTTCATAAATGCAGATATGCAAGGGGGAAGAAAAGACAGAAATAGCAAGGGAAGGCAGAGAGATAGTGAGAGGTGGAGAATCGAGAGATCATCAGAGTGACCAGTTCCTTGGTCTCACAAGAAAATGTGGTTGCACAACCAGACATACAAGAGACAGAAAAGGAGAGGACAGAACAGACCCTTGCATTTAAACTCTTCCTGTATAACAAATGGGTAGGCCTTATTGAACCCAGTCACAGGGAGATGTGAACAGGTCCAGTTCTGTGCGGCCCCATCTTTTGAAGAGGTCGTTGGCGACTGATTGGAGGAGTTCCCATTTGTGGGTTTGAACCTTGGAGTGGCTTAAAGTGTCCGCAAGGATGTTTATCTTGCGGGGACATGGACTGCCAGTAGGTGTGCAGTGGTCAATGCCCAGTATCAGACTCATCAGCTTCTTTGCAGAGGATGAATTAGTATGCTTGGCTGTTGAGGTAGTGCACCACTGTGTTCTCTGTTTGCACTAGAAGTGTGTCAGGGAACAGCAGGTCCTAGAAAGCCTGTAAGGCACAGATGACTGCAGGCATCTCCAGTATATTTATAGGAAGGTGGGCTTCCGCTGGGTGCCAGGTCCCCTGAGTTTGACTGGTATCCAATTGAGCGCCCCAACTTAGGGAGGATGTATCAGAGGTGAGTGTTTGATGGGGTGTGGGGATCTGAAAGGGGAATCCTTGTAGATGAGAGGGGTTCATCCACCAGAGAAGGACTTTGAAGGGTGAGAAGACTAGAACGTCTGTTTCCACATCGCCAGCCTTTTGGTCCCACTGTACCCTCAGTGTCCACTGAATAGTGCGCATGTGGACACGAGCATTAGGGACCGTAGGAATGGCCACTGTCATGAGGCCTAGTAATCTGAGGTAAGCTTAAGCTTTATCATACCTGTTGTTGTATAATTCCTTGGCTTGTTGAATAAGCTTGCCTGCCCAATCCGGAGGTAGAAATGCAGAGCCTAGCTCCATATCTAGCATGGCCCCAAGTGTACTGGAGACATTGGTAAAGTGTGAGTTTGGATTTCAGGATGATGATTGTGCTCTCCAGGGATGTAAACAGAGCTAGAGTGTGAGACAGGGTAGACGCAAGCTGTTGTTTGTACGGGGCTTTCAGAAGCCAATTGTCGAGACAGGGGAAGACATAGAAGCTTGATCTTCTCAAGGTAGCCGCTACCACTGCCAGGCATTTCACGAACAGCCTGGGAGCCAAGGACAGGCCAAAGGGACGGCCCTGAATTGAAAGTGTTGATCCTTGAAGCTGAACCTTAGATGCTTTCTATGGGCCGGATGGATCATGACGTGCAGATATGCATCCTTCATATTTAAGGAACAGAGCCAATCTCCCTGTTAGAGTAACGCCAACATTTCTTGCACTGGATAAAGAGGCTGAGCTGGTAGAGATCCAGTACTGGTCAGAAGCCTCCTGTGACTTTGGGAACGAGGAAAAACTGAAAATAGAACCCTTGTCCTCTTTGGCTGTGGGGAACTGGTTCTATGGCCTTCTTTTGTTGCAGTGCCACTATTTCATTCTGCAAAACCAACTCGTGATCTGGCAGGTAGCATGTATGCCTTGGAGGCACCTCTGGTGGTATGTCTGTCAATTCTAGAGTGTGCCCTTGTTCTATTAGCTGTAGCACCCAGGCTGTCGTAATGGCCTGCCAGCCCTGAAGGTACAGAGAGAAATGCCCCCCACTTCTGTAGTTTGGGGCCAGAGAACCACAGGAGGCAGGGGAGGAGTCAGGCTGTGGGGGGCCTGCAGCAGCAGGATGGGTGGATTTGGAGGATGGGGCTGGGCCGGGCAAAGACACTGTATCTTTGCGCTTGACTGGTTGCTTACTGGTGGGTCTGGTTTTGGTGGTAGCCTTACGAAAGGGTGCTCTATAAGGGCACTTAGGTTGGGTATGATATAAGGAGTGGATGGACTTCAGTATTCTGTCTGACATTTGTAATGCCATCAAAATGTCCTGGGTCGCTGCCCCAAAAAGCTTATGCCCTCTGAAGGGGACGTTAAGAATAGACTGTTGGACATCTGTGGCAAAACCAGAGATCTGCAACCATGAGTGCCTCCTGAGGCATATGTCTGTAGCAGATGCCAGTGCCATGGAACCAATGACGTCATATGCCACCCTAAGCAAATGACACCCCACAGCAGCACCAGTCTTTAAAATTTTCGTTAACTCCCGGTTTTGAGGTGTGTCAGGAAGCGACTGGGTAATGGCCTGAGTCGCTTTCCACAGCTTCTCCTGATATCTGAGAAGGTGACCATATAATTTAAGATGCGCATGACAACTATGGTGAAGGCAAACACCCTCTTCCCCACAGAATCTAGTTTTCTGGATTCTTTATCAGGAGGCAATGCACTGTAGTGCTTCGGATGGACAGAGTGGTCATGGGCAGTATTAACAACAACTGAGTCCACCTGGGCGGCTCGGCAAAAAATAGTTTTCCCACAGGGGCTTGATAGATCCTATCTGCCTTTCTGGGCATGGGCGGAATGATATGAGACTGCTGCCAGACTGGTAAAATTGCATTCTCATAAGCCTCCTTGAGCAGGGGAATAACAAGAGGAGCAGTGTCGGGCAAACCTAGTCAGTATGCAAGCTTTCACCTTGAGGCATCTTGCTCCGTGGCCTCAAAACCTAGAGTCTGCTGCAGGTAGTGCATTATGTCTGTGAAGGATGGATCATCAGGAGAGAGTAGGGAGATATTGTGCAGTCTCTTCCCTAGAGATGATATAGCCAATGAGTTGGAAGGGTGGAAGCCTCAATTCCTCATTCTCCTCTTCTTCGTCTTGATATAGGTCATGATCATAGTCTTCCTCCTCGAGGTCCATGCCATGTGAGGGAGCCGGAGAAGCTGAGAAGCCAGCAGCCCCATGGGCGCATGAATGGCGAGGAAGAAGAGTCGGCTGTGGTGAAGTGGGTCCAGCACCAGCCACAGCAGCCTTCTAAGTAAGATCCAGGATAGTGTGGACTAGAGCCTGGATGTCCAATATAGCTAATTGAGGTTGTTAAGAAGTGGCAGAAGGGTTCCCCAATTGGCCTATAGGTAATATGGAGGGTACTGGCTGAGACACCAGCTGTGAGAGACGACCCTTATTGATAAGGAAGAGTGTCCCATAAAAATGGTTTGGGAAGACATCATTGACAACAGTAAGGGTGGTGCTGAGGAAAGCAGGCCTGCTCCATGCTGCGAATGTCCATCCCGGGATGAAGGAGAACATTGACCAGTTTTGGCCTATTATACTGGTGTGGGCAGGAGCATTATAAGCGCTACCATGTCAGTGGAGGTAGTGGGGTAACTCCAGTACCAGAAGAAGTTGTCAGCAAAAACGTCGATTAGCCCAGGAAGCACAGGAGTCCATGGTCGGTCGATGCAGGCCTGCTCAATTGGGCAAGGCCTGCAGATAAGACAGAGAACAGCCCACGCTTTGAGGATTGATTATGGAACTGTAGAGTGAACCATCAATGACAATGCCACTGTCGATGAGAAATGTAGAGATTTAGCCCACTCATGGGAGGACTTCTGTTTCTCTCGGCGGTGCTGTTTCTCCGTTGACAATTTGTCCTGGGACTTAGAGTAATGGGATCCCGAGGATGAGGTCAATGATATGCAGGAGCCCTTAGCATGTAGCTCCCACTCTACCAGGTCAAACTTCTGCTCCATCAAGTGTTCTCTTAAAATTTGAAGCTGTCATCAATGAGTAGCTTTATAGAATCTCTTGCAGAGAGTAAACTGGCAGGTATCGCGAGCTGGCTCTAGGCAGCGTACATAGACTTCGAGAAGATCTTCAACAGCAAGTTTCTGTCCACAGGCACAAAGTCTGAAGAGGGCATCCAATGAAGACATCGATGGCGACGCGCGACAACAGTGATCCATTGACTAGGGTGAGAAATTTTAGATCAACCGTGGCGAGTCTCCTCCAAGAGGCAAGGCATGTAGGTCAGCAGTGGGAAAAGAACTGAGGAGGATCGAGGACCACCCATGCTTATATAGACTACAACACAACACAGGACGTTGTCCTGGCTGGTCCCCAAGTGAACTGTTGGTGAAAACCCTCTGGGTGGATCTGGCACCAACGGCAGGATGTTCCTACTAGTGTGACCTGCTGCAAGAGATGTCCTCAAAAAAGATATATAAATATCTTGGTCATCCATAAATTAAACCAAGGCAGTAGCCATTTCTTGAAATCTTGAGACAGAAAGCACTGTCGCACAGGGGGCAAGCTGTGCTGTACAACATACAGCTTGCCCCTCCGTGTACATCAAATTCCATGAAATGACTTCTATCCTGGTTGAGGAAATTTGTTCCACCCATTTACGGTTTTGGAAAATGGCTGTCAGGCTGGGCTAGCCAATTGCTTGGAGCATTGTAGCTGAGCGCAAACTCTAAATAACCCACTGGAACTGGGTTTTACAATGCAGAATCCAGGACTCATAGTTCATTGTTAAAAGCATATTGTTTAATGCTCAACTTCAGCCTTTTATTTAATTTTTAAGAGTTTTATTGAGATTAAGTTAGTGTTAGGGACTCAGCTCTAGTGAAGGCTTTCAGTGAGTTAGCATAGCAGATAGCTTCTTTGTTTGTAGTTAGAATCCCCCACCCACCCTGCATTCAGTTTGTGGTTCTTTTGGCATTTATATCTTTCCGCATTTTGTTCCAGTAGCACCACGGCAGTGTAGCACTTTGAAGTGTGCAGCGCCATGAATCACTTAAGACACTGATTCGCCTGGGCTGGAGGACACTTTTAGTAACTGGATCAGCACACCTGGAAGAATGGTGTTAAGAGTGCAGCAGGATGAGACCGCAGCAGGTGAGTGAGGTGAATACCCAGACTGGCCCGCTCCTGAGAGAGTGTTTCAGCCTTTAAGCAGCCGCTGTCGGAGAGATGCAGCTTAGAAAAGACCTATCAGGCTTACTGCCTGGATTCCACTGCAAAGTGTATTTGATTGCAGTCAGTTGAAACTCTCACTTTCTGGCCACCATACATGCCTGAACTGGCAGAATCGGTGCAAACAAGAGGGTCTGGGCTCATCTCCCCTATTCGATTATCTTCAAGACTGACTGGATGTGAAGGAAACTAAGAACAGACTTTCCTCCAGCTGACTGTGGATACGGCCGAGGGTGGGGAGAGAACCTATGGGTTCATAACTTTGCTGTTCCTGTTTTACTGTTTTAAATCTTTAATGTAGAAGTAAGAGCTGCCTTAGGGTGATACTACTGTGACTTATGCTGGGATACTCACTGATGAGAGCAGAGGTGGCGTTTACAAATGGGAAATAACCTGAATGGACATTTCATTTGATTCTGTGAACTTTTCCACCATAAACTGAGCACGTTGTGCGGCTTCTCCTTTATATATGTGTTTGTTAATTTGCATGGAGTGTGTATTTGTAGGAGTGGTCAGGCCAGTGTTGAATGCTGGTATATGTGGAGGATATTCTGGGCCAGATATTAAAAAAATATGTGCCCGCGCTAACCTGCTTAGCATGAGTGTTAACCCGGGTTTTAGCAAGCACTCCTGGCAGGGCCATATTCAGAGCCCTGGGAGCACGCTGTAAACTTGGCAGCGCCAAAGCACTACAATACATACCGGTGCAGCGGGATATTCCAAGGTTTGTGGCAGCTGTAAACGGCCCCCCAGATGGCACTGATTACTGGCGCCGAATGTCACCTCTTAAAATCGTGACCCTCCCCCTGAAGGCAGGGTGACTGAACTGAATCCTTCCACACCCTATCTCCCATTGTCACTCTGTTAGATAGTCCTTGGTGGTCCAGTGGTTCCCCCCACCCTTCCATCGCCCATCCAGTGCTGTAATATGCTTCCCTGGTGGTCAAGTGGTTCCCCCCACCCCCCACTGTCCATCCAGTACTGTAGTATACTGTCCTGGTAGTCCAGTGGTTCTCCAAGCACCCTGATCGCCACATCAGTATTTACATGTTGATGTGATTCTAATAAAAGGGGCTATATTATAAATTGCACAAACTTTTCAATATGCTGAGGGGAAATATTGCTTATGAAAGTAAACTGTATGGAGAAACGAGTACACCTGGTGGTCCAGTGGTCCCCCCACAGCCCTCTATCTGACCCACCCGCTGACATCTCACCTCCCAGCACCCCCCCAATACCCCAGTGCTAAGTTTCTATAATACACGTGCTTACTGACAGCTCATATACAGCCTGCTGCGGATGTGAGAGGAGGGCTGTGCTGGTTGCCATATCTAACTGGTGGGACCATCTGGACACCAGGGTAAGGGGGAGATGGGATGTCAGCAAGAGGGTTGGATGGAGGCTGTTGGGGGGGGGGGAGAGACACTGGATCACTAGGTGCGCTACAATATTGTACAGGATAGAAACTGGAATACACTAAAATGTTTTTCCATGCAATTTACCTTTCATAAGCAATGTCTCCCTCTCAGCATCTTGAAAAGTTTGTACATGTTTATGATATAACCTTTTTTATTAAAACCACATCCCCACATAAATACTGGACAGCAATCGGGGTTGGGAAATCAATGGACCACCAGAAAAGTATACTGCAATACTGGACGGGTGATAAAGGGGTTGGGGGAACCACTGGACCACCAGAAATACATACCACAATACTCGTCAAGCGATTGGGGGGGGTGGAGAGAAACACTGGACCACCAGGGAAGCATACTACAATACTGGATGGAAGACAAGTGGATAGGGGGAACCACTGGATAACCAGGGATGCATACTACAATACTGGATGGGTGGTAGGTGGTGTGAGAACCAAGGGACCACCAGGGATGCATACTACAATACTGGATGGGTGGTAGGTGGGGGGGCACTGAACCACCAGGAAGGATACTACAATAATGGATGGGTGATAGGTGGGGGAAACAATGAACCACCAGGGATGCATACAACAATACTGGACGGGTGATAGGTGGGTAGGAGGAGCCACTGGTCCACCAGGGAAGCATACTGAAATACTTGATGGGTAACAGGTGGGTGTGGGGAATTACTGGACCACCAGGGCAGCACACTACGATACTAGATGGGTGATAGGGTATGGGGAACCACTAGACCACCAAGGAAGCATGCTACAATACTGGATGAGTGGGAGGGGCGCTGGATCACCAGGGAAGCATACTACAATACTGGATGGGTGATTTGGGGTGAACCATTGACTACCAAGGAAGCATACTACAATACTGGATTGGCGATCCATGGGTGGAGGAACCACTGGATCATCAGGGAGGCATACTACATTGCTGGATGAATAGGTGGGGGGACCACTGAACCACCAGGGAAGCATACTACAATACTAAATGGGTGATAGGTGGATGGGGGGCACTGGACTACCAAGGAAGCACACTACAATACTGGATGGATGATAGTGGGTGGGGGAACCACTAGGAAGCATACTACAATACTGGATGGGTGACAGGTGGGTGGGGGTAACCACTGGACCACCAGGGAAGCATAATACAATACTGGATGGGTGCTAGGTTGGTTGGGGGAACCACTGAACCACCAGGGAAGCATACTACAAAACTGGATAGGTGACAGGTAGGTGGGCAGAAACACTGGACCACCAGGGAAGCAAACTACATACAATAGCCAGGCGATAGGAGGCAGGGGGAACCACTGGACCACCAGTGAAGAATGCTACAATGCTGGATGGGTGATAGGTGGGTGTGCAGAACATCTGGAACATCAGGGAAGCATAATACAATACTGGATGGGTGAAAGGTGGGCGGGGGAACCAGTGGACCACCAGGAAAGCATAGTACAATACAGGATAGGTGATAAGTGGGTGGGGGCAACCACTAGACCACCAGGGAAGTATACAACAATACTAAATGGGCAATAGGTGGGTGGGGGGGGACCACCGACCCATCAGGGATGCATACTGCAATACTGGATGGGTGATAGTTGGGTGGGGGGAACCACTGGACCACCAGGGATGCATATGACAATACTGCATAGGTGATAGGTGGGTGGGGGAACCACTGGATCACCAGGGATGCAAACTACAATACTGGATGGGTGATAGGTGGGTGGGGGAACCACTGGACCACCAGGGATGCATATTACAATACTGCATGGGTGATAGATGGGTAGGGGAACCAAAGAACCACCAGGGATGCATACTACAATGCTGGATGGACGATAAGGGGGAAGGGGGAACCACCAGACCACCAGGGAAGCATACTACAATAATGGATGGTGATAGGTGGGTGGGGGGGACCACTGAACCACCAGGGAAGCATACTACAGTACTGGACGGTGGTAGGGGATGGAGGAACCACTGGACTACCAGGGAAGTATATTACAATAATGGCCGGGTGATAGAGGGTGGGGGAACCACTGGACGACCAGGAAGCATACTACAGTACTGGACGGGTGATGAAGGGTGGGACTAGTGGATCATCAGGAAAGCATATTACAATACTGGATGGGTGATAGGTGGGGGGAACCACTGGACCACCAGAGAAGCATACTACAATACTGAATGGGTAATAGATGGTGGGAACCACTGAACCACCAGGATGCATACTACAATACTGAATAGGTGCAAGATCAGTGGGGAACCACTGGACCACCAGGAAAGCATACTACAATAATGGATGGGTGATAGTGAGGGGGAACCACTGGACCACCAGGGAAGCATACTACAATACTGGACGGTGATAGGTGGGGGGACTACTGGACCACCAGGGAAGCATACTACAATATTGGACAGTGGTAGGGTGATGGAGGAACCACTGGACTACCAGGGAAGTATACTACAATAATGACTGGGTGATTGGGAGGACCACTGGACCACCAGGGAAGCATACTACAATACTGGATGGGTGATAGGTGGGTGGGGGAAACCACTGGACCACCAGAAAAGCATACTACAATACTGGATGGGTAATAGGTTGGGGGGGGGCACTGAACCACCAGGGATGCATACTACAAAACTGGATGGGCGATAGATGGGTGGGGGAACCACTGGACCACCAGGGATGCATACTACAATACTGGGTGGGTGGGGAAACACTGGACCACCAGGGATACATACTACAATACTGGATGGGTGATAGGTGGGTGGGGAACCCCTAGACTACCAGGGATGCATACTACAAAACTAGATGGGTGATAGGTAGATGGGGAAAACCACTGGACCACCAGTGATGCATACTTCAATACTGGATGGGTGATAGGTGGGTGGGGAAACCACGGAATCACCAGGGAAGCATACTGCAATACTGGATGGGTGATAGGTGGGTGGGGGGAACCACTGAACCACCAAGGATGCATACTACAATACTGTATGGGTGAAAGGTGGGTGGGGGGAACCACTGGACCACCAGGGATACATACTACAATACCGGATGGGTATTAAATGGGTGGCGGGGAACCACTGGACCACCAGGGAAGCATTCTACAATACTGGATGGGTGATAGGTGGCTGGGGGGTACCACTGGACCACCAGGGTTGCAAACTACAATACAGGACAGGTGACAGGTGGGTGGGGGAACCACTGGACCACCATGGAAGCATACTACAATAGTGTATGTGAGATGGGGAGGTGGGGGGGAACCACTGGACCACAAGGGAAGCATAACAGAATACTGCTGGGAGATGGGGAGGACCAGTGGACCACCAGGGCTCTCATTGCGGGAATTGCTAGTGGTGCTAAGGGATTGCTCTTCCCTATGCAAATGAGCCCATAATGGGCATGCTAATGGTCCCTTAATGCCTTGCATGCCCAATGGGCTCATCTGCATGTTCAGGCTGAATGCAGCCCCACGTTTGCTATTATAGCCCAGGTCTGTGTCAGAGCAGCACAGTTTCACTTAGCGTTGCGCCGACATGGCCTGATATTTAGTCAGATAGCACAGCTTGCTATCCATCTGGATATCGCAGCAGCCGGGGAGTAGGAGTGCAGGAGCAAGAGCACCATAAATATTTGTGTTGCATTTGTGCTGTTTTCAGAATATCGGGCCTTAAGTGTATTAGTGATAGTGTGCATTATGTGGGTGCTTGCTTAGGATTTTAGTGTGAGTGAGTGGATTACTGTGGTTTGTTTGGAAAGTTTGAAGTTTTGTTGTAGGTGGGTTTTGTGAGTAACCGGTGGCATTATGTGCACAAGTGTTAGGGCTACCAAGCTTAATTATTGCCCTTCCCAGCTGTTTGACCTCTGCCCCTTCGATGACTCCCCCAGCGGTGGCATATAGATGCTGTAGGGAGGCAGGCATTGCAAAGAGGCAGGATGGAACATGGTGGGGTGTGGGGAGTGCTAATGGAGGGGCACAATAGGGTTGGTGATGACCAGGAGGCACCCAGGGTGAAATGGGACAGAGAGAGAGGTCTGACATGGTTGGTTCCCATACCCAGGGCTCCCACTGAACTGAGAGGGCAGGTAATTATCAGGCTAGCTGCTTCTGTTCGTCCTCTTCCGGGTGTGCCTTGCAATGTCAGATCAATTAGGAACAAGACTGCTATTGTGACAGACTTGATTTCTTCAGTTGATCTGGCTTGCATCACAGAGACCTGGCTGAGTGATGACACTGGTCCAGTCTTGGAAGCAGCAGTCCCAGATGGATTCTCTCTGAGTTCATTGCCCATGCAGGGATTGTGGGGTGGGGGTGGCCATCTTCTTTAGATCAGAGTTGCACTTTATTGTGCACCCAGTAGGCAAAAAGTCATTGTTTGAATGTATGGTCATGCATGGGGGTCCAAGTGCAGGCTGCAGAATCCATCTTTTGTACCAGACCCTGGGGTATGAGAGGGATTTCCTGTAGGAAATCACAACCTCATCACCGAGAGGTTACTGTTGTCACTCAAATGGTTGGTTCTGGGTTATTTAAATGCCTGGATCCATGATGAACTCTCGCAGTTTGATTACGATTTTCTCCAGTTGATGGAATCACTGGGCCTAGTACTTGCAGTTACTTCTGTGACCCCTCAACATGGACATGCCTTGGACTTAGTCTTCTCACTGAGGTTCAAGATCAACAACCTTGAGACTGATCTGATCAGTTGGTCAGATCACTGCACAGTGAAGTTCTTGTCCGGGGCCCCTCCTTGTAGTCCACCTCCAGTGGAGATGGTCCATTACTGCCCCTTAAAGACGTCCTCAGAAGGACTTCAGGTACTAGTGTACTAGGTACTAGCAATCTCCCCCCATACGCATAAATGGTACCATCCAGCTATGGACTGTTTAAATATGAACAATTACGACGATTGCATGGGGGCAACCTGGCACCTATTCCTGGCCGATGCATTACACTGGGATCCTAGGCACCTGTACTGGTCCAAAACACATAAGCAACCGAGGTTGGTCGCCACCTACTATGAAATACAACAATGGACTCTCAAACTCCTACTCCTCCTCCTCTTAATATCAGGAAGTGTTCACCCTAATCCTGGCCCAATCTCCTACAGTACAACAAAGCCTGCCAAAATGGAGGGGGGACTCACCTTAGTCACCTTAAACATTTGTGGTCTCCTACCAAAACTGGCCTCCCTACAAACCTTTGTCAGTCAACATAACCCCGATATCCTAGCCATTGTTGAAACTTGGCTGACACCCAGCACCCCTGACCATGCTATATCTCTTCAAGGCTACAAGATTCTCAGGCTGGATAAGACTAAAAAGGTGGTGGCTGTGCCATTTACATAAAGGAATATCTCAACTGCCTCTCTATTACGTATACCACCACTAACTCTGCTGTACAACTCCTCCCTATCAAACTTCTCCTTGGTGCCCAAAACAAAGTCCTCACGGTTGCTGCTATCTATATCCCACCTAAAGATCCTGGGCCCGGCCTCCAGTCTGTACTAGATTTCGTCAGATTTCAACCTCCTGATGCCGAGCTCCTCCTCCTTGGTGACTTCAATATTAACTGGCTTGCAACAGACACAGGGTGGAAACTAAGGATGCTATCTTTGCTGCAAACTTAACACAGCTGGTCAATTCACCCACTAGGAAAAACTATAAATCTGGTAATAGTACCGTAATAGATTGGATCCTCTCCAACCACCCAGCCGGATAAATAATGTTGCTTTTCTCCTGGAGTCTCTAGCACACTCTTCCTATAATATGTACCTGGTCAAACAAGTTCAGAAAACCACCCCTAGAACCATCACTAGCAGAGTACTACCTTTTGGAAACCTTACTCCACTCAAGGAAAATCTTGGACAGAAAGACTGGTCTCCCATTTACAATACACAAGACGTCGATGAAGCCCTTAACCACTTTATCTACACCTTCAGTGCTGCCTGTGACTCATATGCACCTGTAAAAAAGCGCAAAGTGAAAGCACTCTCAACTCCTTGGCTCACTGCTAAGCTAATGGCACTACACAAAGGAAGGGACCACCTCTGGGCTATTGCAAGAGGCTCTGGCTCTCCATCTGACATCCTAAAATATAAACAGGCCCGAAACTACTGTACCAAAGAGACTCGTCGAGTGAAGAGCGACTACTTCAAAACTGCTCTCTCCAACACCTGGGGTGAAGGGAAATCTTTCTGGGACAATCTAAGAAATATCACGGGTAAGCAGTCCAAATCCTCTCCTGCTATACTGAATGTGGCAGGCTGTACCACCCTCAACCCCTTGGTCATAGCAAACACCTTAAATGAGACCTTCACCGACCTCAGCGGTGTCCTTGCATCTGACTTCTTCGCTTCTACTGACCCCCCATCTCTATATCCCCCTCTGCCTCTCCAAACATTCCACCCTTCCATCTTAAAATAGTTAAAGCACACGAAGTTTATAAATACATAAAGAAGGCTATATCTAAATCAAGGGCAAGCAGTGACTCTCTTGACCTTAAAATACTATCCCTTACCCTGGATGAAGTTCTACTCCCCCTCACCAGAATCTTCAATCTCTCCCTCTGTTCTAGCAAATTCCTAGTATATGGAAGGCTGCTATAGTTACCCTGTGCACAAAAAGTGGTGATAAGTCTCTGCCTGGTAACTACAGACCAATTTCAATACTTCCTCCCTCATCAAAGGCTCTTGAACGTATGGTAGCTGACCAGCTTACAGACTACCTGCAGAAATATAACATTCTTTGTGACCAGCAACATGGTTTCAGACAAAGGCATAGCACCACCACAGCTCTGCTCGAATTCTCAGGAGTAATCCACAAGGCCTTAGACAAAGGACTCCTCACCGGAGCTGTGTTTATTGATCTAACGAAGGCATTTGACACTGTTCACCATGGCCTACTCATCAGTCAACTACAGACTCTTGGGCTCTCCTTGGGCTCTGGTGCCTGGATAAAAAGCTACCTTGCCCAACGCACCCAGGTTGTAAAAATAGCTGGAGTTCTCTCAGACCCTAAGCCGGTCCTCTCAGGAGTTCCACAGGGATCCATCCCAGGCCCGCTACTCTTCAGCCTCTTTCTAAACTCCCTCCCTAAATCCTGCCAGAGCAAATCATCCTCTATGCTGATGACGCTGTGATTCTATCCTCACACAAAGACCCTAACCCCTTACGCCTCAGCCTACAGCACGCATTTGCCAGTGTTGAGGAGTGGTTCGTTGAACACAAGCTAGTCCTAAACCACAAAAAAACCAAAACTATGCTCTTCGCTAGTCCGCAGAACAAGAAAAGGCAAGCTCCACTTACTATCAACACTTCCCTGGGAATCACCCTTGAACAAGTGGCTACCTTTAAATATCTTGGAATCACATTTGATCAAGGCCTAGTCTTTGCAACACATATTGATGGTATTTCCAAAACTATTAATCAGCGGCTCGGAATACTCTACCGAAACAGACAACTCTTCACCCATCCAGCACTGAAGCTAGCTATTCAATCCTCAATCATTGACTACGGCTTAATTATTTATGGGTCCGCCCCTCCAACCGCACTGAAACGGATCACAACCTCCCTAAACAAAGCATTTCGGCTCCTTACAGGTGCACATCGACTTACTCATACCTGTGAACTCTATGCTGATACTGGGTGGTTACAACTATCAAACCGTTTAAAGTTCTTCACCTGCCTAATGGCCAGAAATCCATCATGGGCCTCACTCCACCCTGCATTCAAGACCTGCTATGCCAGAACTCAAGTGTACGATCTACCAGAAGATCAGACACCCAGCTTCTCCAGGTCCCCCACTGTCGGACCATACATGGTCAACGATCATTTGCCTATCGTGTCCCCAACTGGTTAAACACTCTCAGCACCTCTATTACCTCCTCTAACTCATTAGGTGCCTTTAATCTAGACTATTCTCTCACCTAGCCACCTCAAACTCCTGTGACTGCCTTGATTAAATCCTAATCTATTCTCACTTCTCCTCCCTTGCCCTCTTACTTGACAAAGGCCTACTAGTGGATCCTCGTCTCCTACAATGGTCTGCTCCTCCTCCACCTCTCTTTCCTCTTTTCTCCACTTACACTACCTAACTACCTCCTTACCTATCTTCCCTCTCACTTGTTTTCTAAATAGTGAAAGTGCTTAAGTGATTTATCTGCTGTTCATAAATGTCATTAGATTAGCTATTTTTTGTCTCTATTTCCACAATGTTACCTAAATGTGCAACCCAGTACCCCTATTGTTTGTAACTGATTTTTAACGCGGAACCTTTGTAAAAGAGCCTTGGCTTAAAGGTATTAATTCCTAGAATTTACAATAAACAATAAAGTGTTAGTGGATCTCTGATGACTGCTTGTGGGATGGGATTGGAGGAGGCAGCGGTGGCCTAGAATAAGGCCATTACTTCAGCCTTTGACTCAGTTGCACTGGTACATATATGACCCTGGGTTTCGTGCCTGACATCCCTGTAGTTTGATGGGGAGCTCAGGGAGCTGAAGTGTATGGGTCGGAGGTTGGAGCATTGGTGGAAATCCAGGACTAGTGAGGACAAACTGGCTTTGAGTACTCACTATGGGTAGGTACAATGGGAAATCTCCCATAAGAAGGTAGAACGTCTGTCCAGGGAGATTCACAGAGTGAGGAACAGACTGGCTCAGCTCTTCCGGATTGTGGACAGGCTACATTATCTTACCTGTCTACAGCCGGTAAGAGCAAATTCATCCTCCAGGTGAAAAAAGTTCACTCAGTTCTTCCTTGATATTGTCTTCTATTCAGTCTGGGGTTGCCCCAACCATGTTGTCATGGCCCAACAGAGTCAAACTGATTGGGAACAGGTGCATTCTTCCTGTCTGGGAAGAGTTTAGATCAGTATCATTGGAAGAGGTTCGTGGGGTGATCTTGGAGCTGTGGCTCACCTTCTGTGAGCTGAACCCATAAAAACATAGACTATGACAGCAGATAATGACCAACTAGTCCACCTAGTCTTCCACCTAGTCTGCCCATTTCCCTACTTGCTTTGGCAATCCCTACTCTTATTTGGACTGCCGTTCCTCCGCACTGCTGCACAGCAGGGTGCATTTATGCTTATCCCATGTACTTTTGAATCCTTGTACTATTTTCGCTTCCACCACCTCCGCTGGTAGGCTGTTCCATGGATCCATCACCCTCTCTGTGAAAAAAATACTTCCTAGCATTCCCACTAAGCTTCCCTTCCTCCAGCCTCATGTTATGTCCCCTTGTCCTTGTGCACTTTCTTCTCTGAAATATGCTCCCCTTCCTATACCCTGTCTATTCCTCTCAGGTATTTGAAAGTCTCTATCAAATCCCCTCTCTCCTTTCTCTCTTTCAGTGGATAGATGTTAAGTTCCTCCAGTCTTTCCTCATAAGGCTTGTGGTGCATTGCATGTAGCATTTTTGTTGCTCTTCTCTGGACTGCTTCCATACTATGTCCTTCCTGAAATGCGGTCTCCAGAACTGGACACAGTATTCCAGATGAGGCCTCACCAGCGATCTATACAGCAGTATCACCACTTCGCTCCTCCTACTGGTTATGCCCCTTCCTATGCAAACCAGCATTCTGTTTGCTTTCCCCACTGCTTTTTCGCATTGTTTGGACGACTTCAGGTCATCAGATATGATAACCCCTAGGTCTCTCTCCAGGTTTGTGGTGGCTATGACCTGCCCCCCATCCTGTATTCCTCTCTTGGGTTTCTGTGTCCCACATGCATTATCTTGCACTTCTTAGTGCTGAAACCCAACTGCTAAAACCTTGACCATTCCTCAAGTAGTCTTAGGTCATTTCTCATTTTATCTAGCCCCTCCTGTGTGTCGACTCTGTTGCAGATCTTGGTGTCATCTGCAAACAGGCATAATTTCCACTCCAGTCCCTCTGCAATGTCACTTATGAAGACACTGAATAGGACTGGACCCAGCACCGATCCCTGTGGCACCACGCTGGTCACCTCCCCCTCTTCTGATTTTATGCCGTTTACTACCACCCTCTGGGTCCTGCCTTTTAGCCAGCTTCCAACCCATTTTACCATTTTAGAGCCCACACCCAGATTCCCCAATTTGTTAAGTAACCTTCTATGTGGAACAGTGTCAAAGGCTTTGCTGAAATCCAGGTGGGCCACATCCACTGCCCCTTCCTGATCCACCACCCTGGTGACCCAGTCAAAGAAATCGATAAGATTAGTTTGACAGGACTTTCCCTCAGTGAATCCATACTGCCTTGGGTCTTTTGCACCGCTTGTGCCAGGCCAGAAATGCATTCTAGTAAGCTGTGTGGGGTTTCTGGGTGCTGTGTTCACCAAGACAGTCCAGTGTTCCCATTTGGAGGGGTCCTTTACATGTGCATTGAAAGAGGCACTGGAGATACCTCTTCTGTAGAAACCAACTTTGGACTCTGACTTCTTGGTGAATTATAGACCTGCCTCTAACCTCCCCTTTCTGGGAAAGGTTATTGAGAAGATGGTGGCACTGCAGTTTAAAGTGTGACAGCCTTTGACATCCATGACCATCTACAGTCTGGATGTAGGTCTAGGCATAGTATGGAGACTGCACTGGTCAGGGTGCATAATGACTTTCTCAGGACGGAAGACAGAGGGGAACGGTCGGTTCTCATTCTAATCAAACTTTAATCAGCTTCTGACACCAAGGATCATGGGCTGTTGTTGGACCACCTCAGGGACACTGTGGAGTCACTGGAGTGGTCATCAGCTGGTTCGAGTCCTTCTTCAGAGATAGGATGCAGAGAGTGGCAATGGAGAATTTCTCTTCACTTCTGCAGCTCCTGCTCTGTGATGTATGCCAGAGGTTGGTCCTCTTGCTTATGTCGTTTGCAATGTATATGCTGCCCCTCAAAGGGATCATTAGAAGTTACAGTAGGGATGTCATGGTACTGATACTGTGGGCACTTTCCAATACAGTGATAACTATGGTTCATGGTACTCCACTGTAGTGAGATATTTCAACTAATTTTTTGTGTTCTCAAGGACAATTGTCCCTTCCACGCCAACTCTCCCTGATGTAAGAGTCTGAGGAGGCTTTTTTTGAACAAAAATGACTTCTTCTGTAATACCACAGTGTAATGGTAACCACAGTATTACATGTGATGGTTATTATACTGTCAGAATTTCATACTTTGACATTCCCACATTACACGCTGGGCTTCTACTGCTATGCAGATGACACCCAGCTGCATCAGATTGTGCATTAGAGAAAAGAGTAAGGTGCTTCTGGGAGTCCCAGGTTTTCAGCTGCCTATGTGGTTAGATGGTAGCACAACTGGAAGAGTTTTCTGGGCGGCATGGGTTCAAATCCAGCTGAGGCACTTATTTCTTTGTCTCTTCTGTTTGACTTGGTTCCATATATATGAACACTGCACTCTTGTAAATTATAATGTAATTATCTGTGCAGCACCAGACTGTGCATTGGTGAAACAGTAAAGTGCTTCTGGGAGTCCCAGGTTTCTAGTTGCCTTGGTGGCGCAACTGGAATGGTACTGTGGGCGGCCTGGGTTCAAATGGCAGCTGATGCACTTCCTTCCTTCTCTCTTCAGTCTGACTGGGGTTCCATATATGTGCACACTGCACCCTTGTGAATGAAAATATTATCTGTGCAGCACCAAGTTGTGCATTAGTGAAATAGTAAGGTACTTCTGGGAGTCCCAGGTCTGCAGCTGCCTTGATGGCAAAGCTAGTATTGCAATGTGAATGACACAACAGGTGGCGGGTGAATGAAAAATGTAATTTTCTGTGCAGCACCAGGTTGTGCATTAAAGAAAAACTAAGGTGCTTCTGGGAGTCCCAGGTTTCACATTATCTTGGTGGCACAGCTGGTAACACAACCAGAATCATATCACAGGTGACCTGGCTTCAAATCCCATCTGAGACACTTATTTCTCTCTTCTGTGTGACTGGATACCCAGCAGTATCTGTCATTTGCACCTGGGACACCTGATGTGGTCGAAGTACTAAATTTGTGCATGGGAAGATTCAGGATTGGGTGTCATCCAGCTGGCTAAGACTTAACCCAGGTAAGACAGAGGCATTAATGATTGAACTTGGTCAAAAGTGTGGTGTGGATGCAACCAGGCAGATGGTTGCCTTGTGCCTGTTCCCTCTAGGTTGACAGCCTCTGCTAGGAGAAGAATCGGGGAGAGGGGTCATTCTGGACAAGAGGCTGACACTTGACGCTCAGGTGTCAGTGGTAGTCCAGACTGGCTTTTATCATTATTGCTCGGATTAAAGCCTTGACCCTCCAGAAGACCTGCCATCACTAGCACGTGTATTTTGACTTCAGACTTGATCATCTCAGGATTGATGGTGGTATCCTATGACATCTGCAGCTGCTGCAGAACACAACTATCAGGTTGCTGATGGGCCTTTGGGTGTCATGTAACCCCGGTTTTGCATGAACTGCACTGGCTGCCAGTGAAGTGGCATATCACCTTCTGGGTCAGTTTGCTGACCTATAAAATCCTATATGGACTGAGCCCTGCTTACCTGAGAGACCTCCCGACTCCTAACCATACCTCTTTCCCCCTCCATGCTTCCAAGATGGGCCTCCTGGCTATTTCCAGGGCAAGGCTAAAGTCATCTGGAGATCATGCTTTTGAGGTAGCTAACCCGGCCTTGTGAAGCACTCTTCCAAGAGCCTTACAGGAGATCCCCCCCCCCCCGATGGAGGTCCTTCAGAGGGACCTGAAGACTTACTTACTTAAAAAGGCCTTTGGTTCCAGCTAGCTGCCACCTTTATTTGGATTTTAGCAATCTCAGCAGATACTTATGAAATTATTTATTTATGCTGTTTTAAAAGTTTGTTATATTGTGTGTTTTATTTTGAGTTTTCTGTTTATGAAGTGCTCTGAGCTCCCAGGAATGGGCACTGAGTAAATAAAATACTAGTACTAAAATACTATTTCTACTTAATTTACAAAATATATATTTTTTTTATCTCAGGATTGCAGGCACCCAACCATTAGTAAGCCCATCACCTCATTTGAAATTGCTTTTCACAGACGTTCAGAATTTGAGGTACACAGCAACTTCTTTCCCATTTGCTCATCAAAATGTAAAGAACTCACATTTAGGATGGTAAGCTTGGGCTTGTTGGTCTTTTCCTGGCGTGAACGAGTGAGCGTTGACCTCCTGTGGTGCCTCCTTGAAGATTTGCCATCGTGCTTGCCTCCTCCGTGGACTCCTTCTTGGTCACTGGTCTCTCTTCCTGAACCAGTATCTGTATTTGCACTGTGAACAGAGTTATAAGTAATAGTTTTGACACTGAAAATGACAGAACGCACCGAGCTTAAAGGACACAATTCAATAAACTCCATGACAAGGACTTTTACTGATGTTGCAGAGAAGTAATGAACAGCTACAACAGTTGTATTGTCACAGTTGGCCAATGATGTTATTTGCCAGGATTTCAGGCACTCAGTATGAAATGCAGTGTGTGGCATCCCTGAGGCTGAAAATACAAACAAGGAGTATGTACGTGTAAAGAGGTGGGGTTGGCACCAGGAAGAAAGAGACAATTCCCACCTCTGCATGATAAGTATTGTAAAAAAAAAAAAAAAAAAGTGTTGGTGCAACAGAGACCTCTGCCACCAATTCCTGCTTTAAAAAAATTACATCTTAGTCCAACCCGGTGGCGCTGAGGGTTGAGCGCTGGGCACCACCTCGCGCCACCCTGGGGACCCGGTTCGGGAATGGACTCGGGTCGCTCGGGGCCAGTGGGGGGCAAGGATTGAGCACCATAGCTCTCCTTCCTTGGGGTGGGGGGTCTGTGCTGTGAATGGCACAGCTAGGGGGGCTCGCCTGCATGGAGTACTTGTTGCCCCTCCTTGTGGAGGTGGAGACAACTGCTGCACCATTGCATGGTCTTGTCGGCGAAAGGGGCGAAAATGAGAAAAATCAGACCAGGATGATGCTCGACTCCCATGGCACCGCTCCCAGGCATAAGGTAAGCCCCAGTAATTCTGGGGCTTGGGCAGAAGGGAGCTGTCGGGGTGACATAGAAACAGCAGTTGTGTTAAAAAAAAAAATTACATCTTGATTTCTATCAATGCAAACACCTGTACCGTGTTTTGACATTATATGGATATTAAAGCTGCAGCAGTTTATGATGCAAAGTTCAAACAACATATTCAGCATTTCAAAAGTTGGATAGTTGTTTCTGAAGTTTTCAAAAGAACCCATCTCCCTACAAAGCCCGCCTCGATATAGATAAGGTTATTGGAGCAGTGATATTCCATTAATCATCATAAACCTGTAATTGCTTCACCTAGACAGATGAAATCTGAAGACAACTTTCACAGCTAAAGAGAGGCCTTAGGGAAGAAGAGGTTCAAAAATGAATACAACTTTCACAGCTAAAGAGAAGCCTCAGGGAAGTGAGATTCAAAAACTGCTGGTGGCTGCCATCTTTATTGTGGATCCACTCTACTAAAAAAACTAAAAAGAAATACAATTTTAAAAATGATTAAACATGCAAAACATATTGCAGCAGAGAATCTATGGATGTGACGAATACATAAGCTGCTAAAAACAGTATGGAGAGAAATGTGTTCCAGCTAACATGAACTGCTGTATTATGGATACTCGACAGCCTGTCAGCACAATGGTAGGACTTGGTTCATGCCCCAAGCCCAGAGTATCAGACGGCTTGTATGGGGAGGGGAACTGAGCATCCCAGAGGAACCCTCCTCCTTGGGGGAGGATAGCAAGCCCCACTTCTCTATCACCACCTGGGACGACCTCTGGTGGTGGTGCCGCTGAGTGACTCTGTGAGAAGGAGGGCAATGGCTGGCTCCATGACTGCACACTGTGGCATCCTCACACACACTCTGGAGCCTTTGCTGATGGTATCCTTGGGGGCTGGGAGGAAAACAAAGGAACAGAACCTCACAGACAGCAAGATGAAGGACCTGAGGACTCTGGGTCCTGTGGCCCCACTGGTGATATGATGAATCCATTTCTAGAAGAGGAGAAGAGCACCGAAGCTAGGCCCCCTGAAGGCCCTTCATTGGCGAGAAAGTTGTGGTTCTGGTGGCTGGAGAAGGGAGTTGTTGGAGCTATGAGTTGCTCACACAGTAATAATCATAATACTCATCATAATGATATTCAAAGAGGGAAAGCAACTGGCTTTTGCTGGATTCCTAGACTTGGAAATGTCCCAAAATATGGAAATGAATACAACTGTTGGAAGTTCACTTTGCACAGCTGCAGCTCAGTGTGATGGATGCATTTCCATTTAAAATATCTAACAGTGATTGTCACACAAGTGCAGTTTTATTTTTACCTTTACGTTATATAAACTATCACATTTGCATTGGGGGAATTAGATACTGGTGCATCAGGGTCTGGTATTTTTGCCCTCAACAACCTTTACTGGATTAATCCCCAGATTGTTTATTTGCCAAGTTTCAGTCAACGACTGGAGAACTGAGTGATGGTCATTCTTAACATACATGGTATTGCCAGGCTTTTCATGAATCCCTTTGAGAACATGGCAGGCACTGCTATAACACAGTACTGTGGTGAGCGACAGGACTTAAACGTCCATCCTGACCATCCCTGCTGTTGCACAGCAATAACTGTACCATGCAATGATTTCAATCCGCTGCACTACATATGTTGGGAATGGCTGCCACTGCATATGGATACAGCATATATGTTTTTGGTGTCCAATATGAAAGATTTCAATCTTAATTTACATATAACCAAATGGAACATACTTGATTACCCCCTTGTCCTCACACCCACTCCCTTCTATCATGGCACTCTGCAGCAGTATTCAAGAAACTGCACATGTAATGGTGAGGGTGCAGTGTTCTTTGAGCCTCCTGAAGTGTTTATTTATTTATTGAAAAGTTTTATCAGGAAAGGCACTCTGAACAATTACTTGTCTCATGAAGTGTCCTGTGAGGAGGGGATACAGAGGAGTATGAATCCAACAATATGCATTTGTCTTTTTTTTTTTTTCTCAACAGGAAAGACATGAATCAAAAACCTACACAGCACAGATATTCATGGGACAAAGATATAAAACTACGCAAGATCAAATACAAGAATAAATGCATACAGTCAATTTACCTGGCACAGGGGTAAAATACATGGATTACAACAACATACAAAAAAATTGAAATGAAGAGAAAAGTCACGGCACACCACTCACTCCAATAAGAGTCCATGCAAAAGCTGCTAGTTGCAATAATTTTAATAAAGGTGCAGGCAGCAGTAAAAAAACTCCAAAGTGAGACATAGACAAACTCCTCAAGCACGTTTCACCCAAACATGGGCTTTGTCAAAGGTGATATCCCCCTAGCGTTGAATATCTTAAATAGCACACCACATTTCAACACATGACATACTTTAAACTGCAAGTGCTCACAATTTCATTTCACATACTACATATTTTTAAATACACATACAAAAAACTTTCTCCCAGCAACACCAGGTGATAATCCCTTAAGTAAAATACCCCATTATTTCTGCCCAACAGTGTGCACAAAACTTCTCTTTTAATTGCAAAACTGCATAATCTTCATTATGTAAAATGTGCACTACAAAATGGGCAAAAAATGGAGGTAGCCTAGAGGCCCCCTTTGAAAACCTTGAACAATAAGAATAAATATACTACCATGTGGAATCTAATATTCCTACCCTAAACTGATAGTGTACTCTTTCCAAGTCAGTACTTATGCTCTTATATAGCAGAAACTGGGAGGAATACTGATTAGCCTAAAAATATTAAACTTTTTTAGGAGAATGTAATCGCTCCTTGCAAAGACTTTAAAGTCCCCCATTTTTCCTCGATTCATCTAAGAAAGATATGATTGTGGTGGGGGGCACAGAAAAGGAGGAGGCAGAAATGATGAAGTAAAAGGAGGCTATGTCCAACATCCTAATACCTAACATTTCATCTCCTTAGGATGTAAGGCTATACTGGCAATAACGTCTTACTTTTAAATCTAGTAAACCAGATCAAACAAACATTCTAGATTTTATATTAACAATGAAATCATTCAGCATCCGGGTCACCAGATGGGGGCCTGTAACAGCCAATAATAGTAATGGTTTCAGTAGACGGAAGGTGTAATTTAAGGGAGACAAGTTCATATTCTTTGGGCTTCATCATGCAACAAATATCTGTTACAGTATATTTATCTTTGGTGTAGAAGATCACACCAACCCCCTTTGAGGCTCCATCAGCCCTGAAGTGCTTATAGCCTAGCAATGCAATTTGCTGATCAGATGTGACATTTTTGAGTCAAGATTCAGTTATTTTGATAAGGTCTGGTTTGGTGTGGGCTGCCCTGGAGCTGGTCAACTTTCTTGGTCAGACTCAGAATATTAAATAGCATCAGTTTGAGTCCAGATGCAGCTGTGAAGTTAAAGGGGGAAGCAAGAGGTGATGCAGGACCAGGGTTTACCTCAACGTTTCCCAAGCACATTAAGAGAAATAATAGCATATTTTTTAGGATGCATATAGTGGATATGAGTGCCTTCTTTCTCCGAGAACGCCCATATGATGATACCGGAGATAGGGATTTGGGGTTTTGAGCCATACTTCGAATATTACAACTGATGGTAAGGAGGGAGAGAGCTCTGGTAGTCACAGGGGCAGATAGGGCACTGAGGAAGTCTAGGTAGGGGGTGAATGGGGTACCTTTCAGACTCAGGTGGCTGAAGAGGTGGGATGTGCAACACGTGGGGGTAAACGAGGGGCTCTGGACAGATGAGAACGCTGGAGCAGTCCCCAAAGGAGCATCTAAAGGAGGTTCTCTGAATTGGAATGGTATAGAGATGGCTACATAGAACAAATAAAAGAAGAACATGGAAAGACAGGAGTATTGCAGCAAAATAAAACTGCTAAGCCCTTAGAAGAAGGAGACAGGGATATTTAGTTTTAGAATACTGGGTACTAATAGCAGTCCGTGCTTGATGCCAGTGCACCTAGAACTGGAGTGGCACTTTGCTTTGAGGTGAAGAGGAATCATGCTGTATTAATCAGCCGTGCTTGCTAAATGCAGTGAGGAGTGTGGAGAAAACGGAAACACCCATTGGATGCGGTGGGTGTCTTAGGAGAGAGAGAGAGAGAGAGAGCTCTATGATAGAGAGCCAATCACTGAAGTGGGGCAGAGTCTAAGACCATTTAATAGAGGCTGGGGTGGGTAGGGGGGAGGAGGGAGGAGGGAGAAAATGACAGGCAGTGAGGCAGTGTAGATACTGGAAAAGCCTGCCGTAGAAGCTGGGCCAGAGCAGTGGTGAAGCAAACAGAATAGAATGGCCAACAGAGCTGGGAGTACTGTTTGACCCAGCCAATCCAGTCCAGAGCCATGACTGCACTAGCCAATGGCAGTCAGGGCTTTCAACCGTGTTCCGTACCTTGTTCCTGGGAAGCGGCCGATTGAGGAAGAGGAGCAGGTGGCTGAAGGCGCGCAGCCACTGATGGCAGAAGCCCTGTTTGGGTCTGGTTCCTGAAGAGGGAAGGAGGAGAGAAATAGCAGTAATTATAGTTGGTTTCCTCGGAGCAGGCGCTTATGCTATCTGGGAGTGGCAAGAAACAAAAGGAACAGGGAGGAAGTGTGAAGAGTGGGCAGGCTGGGGCAGGGAGACCAAGAGAGAGTGGAGAGGAGTGCTAATCCTCTGGCGCCAATGGCAAATGCAATGGTTAATGAGGTACAGTAGTGGAGGCTGGGGCAGAGACAGCGAGGGGGGGGGTGCTAGCCTTTGGCACCAATGGCAATTCCAACGGCTAATGAGGTGCAGTAGTGGGAGCAGAGAGATTCAAAATGTCGGGCAGGAATTGATAGGACAGCAGGAGTAGGATTAGAGCCCTAGGGAGAGCCAAGAAAGGAAGCACAGGAGAAGCGTAGGTCTGGCAAAATCTAGGCAGAGGGGAGAAAGGGTTAGATAACAGCAGGCTAAGCAGAGGGGGACAGGGTTAGAGAACAGCAAGCAGAGGAGCAGAGTAGCTTAAACTGCAAAAGCAGGGCAAATGAAAGTTGCTAGATACACGGCAGTAACACAGTAAAATACTTAAACAGTCTACTATCACTCAGGGCTCTAAGCCAACTACCTAGAGGGGTGTTAGGCTGACTATGTTTTCAGTTAAAGACAAGAAAACAGGCATTTTTCTTTTTTAAATTAAAATTTACTACTTAGATGAGTGATAGGCTGCCTAGGCTAACAGTTAACTTCTAGAATAACAAGTATTTTCAAATTATATATACAGTACTGCATAGATGCGTGCAATGCTGCCTACGCTATCAGTTAGTTTCGATACAAAAACATGCATTTTAAAATTACAGGCAGTCAGGCAGTATAGATATTGGAAAAGCCCGTAGTAGAAGCTGGACCACAGCAGTGGTAAAGCAAACTGAACAGAGTGGCCAACAGAGCTGGGAGTGCTGTTTGACCCAGCCAACCTGGTCCAGAGCCATGGCTGCACTAGCCAATGGCAGTCGCGGCTTTCAATCCTGCATTCTGTACCTTGTTCCTGAGAAGCAGCCGATCAAGGGACTAGAGTAAGCAGCCGAAGGCATCGCAGGAGCTGATGGCAGAAGCCCTGTTCGGGTCTGGTTCCTTGTTCCTGGGAAGCGGACGATCGAAGGAGAAGACCCCTTCATCATTCAAGTTAAAGGAGAGAAAGGTGAAAGTCTTGCTGACAAGACCTTATCGAGTTCCATATTTCAGTAAACAATTTTGAATTTTAGTTTCTGCCATTTTCTTGGGGGGGGGGGGGCCAAACATACTACAAAGCAGTACTGTATATAATTACAAACTAGTTGGCTCCGCCCTGAATTTGTTCTGTGAAGTCATAACATTGAGGATATCCATTATTTGTTCCTTCTTTTTAGTGTTTAACACAGAGATACTTTTTTTTCTTCTATTATATTTTTAAGCTCCGGGAAGCCTAGCAGGCGGCTCCGGTCCCTCCCTCGGAGGGACTTGGTCTCCAACTCTTCATTTCCCACCCGACCTCCCCTATATCGCCCATGGGTTCCCCTACATGACAGGGCCGAGGGCGAAGGGCTGGCTTCCACCCCGAGTGAAATCCAGATAGACAGGGAAGCCGGGATGGGGCAGGAGAGCCATCACAGAGCCTGCCAGCTCCATTTTTCCTCCAGTTTTTCCCCGCCCGCCAACAGCATACGTCGGCAACATGCCTCCTGACTCGCATCTCCTCTGGCCACTGCCAGAGTGAGACTGATGATTGGGACAGCAATCCCTCTCTCCCCAAGAGAGGACAGCAGTCCTATGGATGCTCAATCCTCTTTCTCCCCTGCCCACCCCTGGTGGCCCAGGCTTGTTCCCGAACCCAGGTCACCAGAGTAGTGCGAGGTATGGTATCCAGTGCCTCAACCCTCAGCGCCACCGGCCAGCTACACAGAGATACTTTTAAAGGGAGTTGTGAGTGCAGTTTCAGTCTGGACCCTGAACCGATGCAAGTTATGGTTCTATGTGGCAATGGAGAAAGCCTAAAGCGATCGCCGTTATCCTTAAGTCAAGTGCGAAAACATTTTCGGCACTCTGACTATCAACATAAAGGAAAATGGCACCAGGGACTTACTTTTCAATGTTTACTGTGGGTTAGCTTCCCCAACACCCTACTAAAGGATTCTCAACCCAGGGCGTGCATGTCGGGGTGAAATATGAAAAATAAAGGTTCGGCTGGGCACAATAAAATCGCACCAGCACCCAAACCTGGTACCTCACCCACCCCAACCACATCCCTGCTGATGCAAGCTCAGCAACCACCACCGGCGCCACCCCTACAGCTACTCCGTCCCCACCCAGCCCATGCTTGCTGTGGCTCGCCCCTCCCCGCGAGACACATATAGTGACATTTGGCCCACCCACCCCATCCGGGTCGCCCCTACCTCCCATCGCCGTGAGGGATTTGCTGGGGAACGAGTCACCGTTACGCACAGTGCCCATCCCCATGCGCCCTCCTCACGGGTTACCAGAAGTTACTGTGACACCATTGGATGGGTGGTAGAATTTATCCCTTGACCATGCAGGCTTTTTGAAAGGAAGAGTACAAGCAAGACTTCAAAGAAACCTGTGAAGTTGGCTTAATACTTATATGTATTTTTTATATTTTCTTACCTAAAATGTTGTTGCAATAATTCTTTCCTTATAATTTTCCTGTAAAGGTAGCCAAGGATGGGGGATGTCTGGTCTATCTAGACTGGATACTAGCTTTTCTGACATTCTGTATAGCAAAGTCCATTTATAATGGGCCAAAGTAAAACAAAAAAGTAAGAGAAAAAGAGGAGAAGAAAAGCCTAGTAACTACATTATCTATTTTTAAGGAGTAATTTGAACAAATGCATGGTGTATAAGGATCACAACCCCTTGGAACTAGTAGACTCAACCCCAGTTAACACTACAAGTCTTGGGGCTGGTTCAGAGCTCATGAAGGAAATGAAAAGGCTAAAAGAACATGAAGTGGTTAAAGAAAGCCAAAAAAGGGGTTAAATGTAAACTGGCCCTCTTTTAATCTGAAAAATCTCTCCAAATTTGCATCTGTAGTAAATGCAGCCATTTCTAATTTAAATAAGTCTGCTGTAAAGGATGCTGAAGGGGGGGGCTACTGACGGTGTACAAAAAGAGACTAATGTGCATAACATTACTGTAGGAAAGTATGTGCTAGTCTTCACCAGACATTATTTTGAAACTTTAAATACCAAGAACTATTTAAAGGATTATGAATAATGTTTAACACCATTTCTATAAAGAGTTAAAAAAGTAGACAGCAGGAAAATGGGTGATATCCCATTTATCTGGCCTGACAATGTCCCAATAGCTGACTCATATCCGGGACTACCATCAAGAAAATAGCCCTTTAGAGTTAACCAAAATGCCACACACAGATTTAAGCAATGAGTCATTTCTCATGGAAACAAACAGATAATTGGCACAGGTTTTACATGTTTTGTCACAAAATTTGGCTATAACTCTCCTAAATCTTCAAAGAGAAAGATCTGAATTACCTTTGAAGAAGTGGGCATTAATCAACCAGAAGAAAACAAACTTATTCTGACTCCTTCAAAAATTAGAAAAAGGTTGGGAAAGGGGGCCCGGTGGCACGGAGGGCTGAGGCGCTGGATGCCACACCTCGCGCTACACCAGCGACCCGGGTTCGGGAATGGACCCGGGCCATCGGGGGTTAGATTTGGGGGGGGGGAGAGAGAGAAGGACTGAGCATTCCAATGGATGCTCACTTCCTCCAGGGGTGGGTTACCGGGTTGTTCCAAGCACCCGTAGTTCCTCTGCCAGTGAAAGCACGGGCAGTAGGGGCACACGGCTCTCCAGAGTCAGGGGAGGGAGGATGCTGTTGGGTGCTTGACCACCATGTGCATCAGCATGTCATTCATCTGGACGAACATCCTCTGCTCCGGCGTCCTCAGAGGATAGGGAGAAAATGGAGGAAAAATGAATACATCCCCGGCCGAACGAGCAATGTGAAACCAGGGGGATCCTGGTGGCAGGACCTGGCGGATGTAGGAGGAGGGGATATGAGGCCCCCTCTGAAGCAGAGGAGCCGGCAACTATTAAAAAAAAAAAAAAATTGGGGAAAAGCAGTATCCAAAGTAATCCAAACAACTCAAAGGAAACCAGTATCAGTTACAGAAAGCTGAAAGAGGCTGGAAACAGAGAATCTATTACCCACTGTATATTTTAGAAATATTCTGAAAACCCAAAATGAAAACCAAATTAGTCTAATCCTGGCAGTATATAATAAAGGGCATCCTAGGAAGTAAATCTGATTGGCAAGCCATCTCATTTGTTTACAGATATAAACGAAAACCTAATAAGGGATGGGTGTCTGACTGTGAAAACTTATAAATGTAAAGAGCAGATTTTTGCTGCAGAAAAAATCTTCTGAAAACTTAAGCCTCTTAGTAGACAGAACTCCAGGTGTGGATGGATTACACTATAAAAGATCAGCACACTAACAAAGACCTAGCTGCCAGAACAAGTACAAACAAAACAGTCATCTGTCAATGACAAATGTTCACCGCTGGTACTGCTGTTGCACCAGGTTTTGCTTGTACACATTTTTACTATTTATTTACCTGTGACAGAGCAGATGAGATGCAATATCTCAGTTTCAGTGGTATCCTCCTCTGACACACTGTTAGATTGTAATTAACCAGAACAAGGCAGCAGAGAGGCAATATCTACTTTTAAGTGGGCTCCCACATTTTGACCCCACATGTCCAACAGTTTTTTATGACCCGACGTTATGATCAAGACAGGTGGAATTTTTTAAATTCTATCCGAAAGATGATTTTGCTGTGCGACTATGGAAACAAGTTTCAGAAGGGGGTTGAAAAATGACACCTGCCATGTTCAGGAGGTGGGATAACAAGGGATATGTTGAACATTAGGGGCCAAAATCTGCAAAAAATAAAGTTATGAGTAAATGCTGGAACAATCTGTTTCCTCATAACTTATCTTATCTGGTTTTTCACATATTGACCCCAAATTTTCAACATAATCTTTAGGACTACTCCTTCTGAGCATGGCAGGTGTCATTTAAAAAACAATGGCTAAAACGTCAATTTGCACCACAAGTGTTAAAACACATTTTAGGTAGGATCTGAGAAATGGCAGCTGTTACATTCAAGAGGTGGTGTGAAAAAATGACTGTTGCAAAGTTGGGTTAAAAATATTGAAAATGACCACAGTTATGAGCTTGCATTGAAAAATTGCAACGTAGACTCATAACTTTGTTGTTTTTCTCATATTTTTACCCTAAGTTTTCAAGATAGCCTTTTTATGACCCCACGTAGCCTGCTTATGAGCCCATCTCATGAACAAGGGAGTAGAAAATGATTCAAATCCTGCCCAAAAGGTGACTTCACGCCACAAAGGCGAAATCACATTTTAGCCAGGATTTGTAAAATGACAGCTGTCTCATTCATGAGTTGCTGTGAAGAAATGCCTATGCTGAAAACTTGTGGTCAAAACATTGAAAATTACCCAAGTTGCAAGCTTGTGTTTGTAAATTTCAACATAGGCTCATAACTTTGTTGTTTTTTTAATATTTTTTACCCCAAATTTTCAACATAGCCTTCTTTTTTTTTTTTCCTTTTCTATTTATACTTTTTACCCCCTGCATTCCCACGCCGAGACCATCAGCCCGGTCATGGACTCTGGCTGCGGCTGCTCACATTCAGCCATCCTCCCTTGAACCCCCTGGCTTCCCCCCAGGGCGGGATCATGGCACCTTGACCAAGGGTGCCGTGAACTTGGGAGGCGCGGGAGTCGGCCTGAGCGCCTAGTGCAGCCAGAGCAGGCTTCATTGTGCCAGCAGGTGCAGGAGTGGATTTTTCTTCCTTTTTTTTTTTTTTTTTTACGCTGGAGGAGGGGACGTGCAATGACGACCTGTGTCCGCTCCGCCTCCAAAGTACCGTTGAGCACCAGTCACTGCGGTACCCCTGGCTCTGCCAGGTCCATCAAGCACAGACGGTGACCCCCGGAGAAGGAGAGCAGTCCCAGGGATGCTTCATCCTTCTCCCCGGCCAGCCCTCCAGCGACCAGAGTCTGTTCCCGAACCCGGGTCGCCGGCACCGCAAGCGGATCAACATAGCCTTCTTATAACCCCATCTCTTGAACAAGGGTAGAGAAAATGTTCGACTCCTGCCCGAAAGGTGATTTCGTTCAGTGACCGCGAAATTACCTTTCCGGACAGATTTGCCTAATTTCACTGCCATTGTTCACGAGGTGGGGTCCCAAAAAAGACATGTTGAAGAACTGTGGCAAAAATATAAAAAAAATAACCAAGTTTCACCACTAAGCTCAAATCCCCCTTGAAATACATTGAACCGCATACTTGATTTCCTCAGTTTGCAGTCCAGCTTTGAAGAGTGTAGACGTGTCTGCGGTCCAGACAGGATTACGGCATTGGACCCCCGGTGGGTAATTAAGGGCTTGGGGGAGTAGGGTGGTGGGTGCTGAGTGGGAGGGTCAGGTGAGGGGATTAATGGCAGTGGCAGCAACAGACACTGATGGACTACTTTTCTTTTTTTTAGGGTATATAATTGCAAAACAGAATAAAAAAACACCCCACAAGGGATAGAAACATAGAATCTGACGGCAGATAAGGACCGCTTGGCCCACCCAGTCTGCCCATTTCCCTACCTACTGGATAAGCTGCAGATCCTAGTTAACCAGCAGCCTACTTCTTCCTACCCCCCCTAGAATTGCCTTATGACTGTTCCATGCATGCTTGAATTCCACCACTGATTTTGACTCCACAACCTCCTCCGGAAGGCCGTTCCATGCATCCACAACCCTCTCTGTGAAAAAATACTTCCTTAAATTACCTCTGAGTCGCCCCCATCTTCAAATTGTGCCCTCTTGTTCTTGCACACCTCTTTTTTTGAAAGATGCTACCCTCTTGGACTTTGTTGATTCCCTTGAGGTACTTGAACGTTTCTATCATGTCCCCCCTCTCCTTCCTTTCCTCGAGGCTATACATATTAAGCTCCTTTCGTCTCTCTTCATATGTCTTCCGGTGCAGACCCTGCACCATTTTAGTTGCCCTCCTCTGGACAGCTTCCATCCTGTCTATGTCTTTGAGGAGATTGGGTCTCCAGAACTGCACACAGTACTCCAGATGGGGTCTCACCAGCTGTCTGTACAGAGGGATAATAACTTCCTGTTTTCTACTGGTGATGCCTCTCCTATGCATCCCAGTATCCCCCAGCCCTCCTTGCTGCCCTCTCACATTGCTTGCTCACCTTTAGGTCATCTGATATGACTACCCCAGGTCCTTTCCATTTTGTTGTTGTTAGTATCTCACCCCATTGTGTACTCTTCCCTGGGTTTTGTTTCCCAGGTGCATTACCTTGCACTTCTTAGCACTGAATCTAAGCTGCCATACATTTGCCCATTCCTCTAACCTTTCCAAGTCCCTTCTCATCCTTTCCACCCCACCCTGTGCATCAACTCTGTTGCAGATCTTTGTGTCATCTGCAAAGAGACATACTTTTCCTTCCAGTCCTTCTGCAATGTCGTTTATAAAGACATTGAAGAGGACCGGTCCTAATACTGAACCCTGCGGTACCCCTGTGGTTTTCTTTAATTCAGGTGGCGACACTTGGGGACTGGACACCCCCAGTGTCAGTGTTATGTTTGTGTGGTGGTGGGTACAGAGTGGGAGGGTCAGGTGGCGGGACAGTAATGGCAGCCACAGCAACAGACATCAACGGATGCTTTTCTTTTTTACAAGGTGTATTTCCAAAAATAAATAAATAAAACTATCGAGGATGGATTTCTTTATTTCAGGTGGCGACCCAGTGTCGGTGTTATGTCTGGGGGGTGGGGGGACCAATAACGCGGTGACAGCAACACACATTGATGGACATTTTTCTTTTCTGCAGGGTGTGATTCAACCTCAGCAGGCTGATCATGACAGATAAGCTGTGCTTCCTGGGCGACGGTTTTGTAGTTCAAAGGAAACAGATGACCTATGATTGGGTCGGCTCTCTCCTTTGAACTACACGGAGTTTCTGCCCAGCAAGCCATACCAGTGTCATACCTGGCTAATGGTTGGTGTGACGCTGACAAGCCCCTTGCAGACCACTCTGCATTGGACTGATAGTGTCTCATCCCTGAAAAGCCACTCTCCTAACAAAATGTTCGCTGTGCGTGCATGTACAACGAACATAAAAATGGTTGTAACCCAGAGACATAATAAACAACAACAAATAATCATGAATGTTTTGACAAAAAATGTTCAGGTAACTGAACTAAAAGGGGACGAAGATGGCTCGGAAGTTTGGATCGGTGGCAGAAGGAAAAGAGGTACTACAGTTAAACACAAGTATTATCTTAGAAGAATCTATTGTTGAGTGCATCCATCTGGAATCATCCACTGACAGTGACTGTGAAAAGGTAGAGATTTACTGGTTGACCTTGTTTATGACTCGCTCGCAGTGGTCGGCAAACTGTTATTCACAAGTGTGAATAACGAACCATGAATAACTGATTTTGCCCAAGCGCCTTCCCTGAATGTTGTGCCCGCCTATCCGATGCCAGACGAGAAGCTCAGTGGCCACCTTCCCTCACGCTGCTAACCCGCTTGCACCACACCTAGAAAACCGTTGAACCGCAAATAGCTTCCTTGTCTGGTACCACAGAAAAAATCCAGAGAAATGCACTTGAAATAAATCTCACTGAAAATTTAAAAAAAAAAAAAAAATGGCAACTTCTTCCCGATTTATGCCGAGCACTGAATCCGACCGTTTAAAGTTCACTGAAGAACAGGAGAACAAAAACACACTGAAAAAAAAACCAAGAGTGACATCCAGTTGTTCACAAAGTTTCTGTCAGAGACCGGTGAGTCAGCAGAATTCCTCTGTATGCTGATGGTGGTGCTGGACACTAAAATAGCTAATTTTATATTTTCACTGAAAAGGGCAGACGGTTCAAATTACGAAAAATGTGTTAAAAAATTTGCTTTAAACAGTTTCATATGGTAAAAAAAAAAAATTCACTTATTTGTGTTCCAATAAACTTGAAAAACAGTTGAACATTGCTCTGTCACTAATTATTCCATGTAGCGCAGAATGATGCAACTCTCGATAACCAGTAAATATAAAAAATAAAACATGGATAAGTCTGGAAAATTGGGATTTTATGCACACCCTCGGTGTGTGATGTCCTGATATGGGGCATCACACACCTCGTGTGTGCATAAAATCCTCATTAACCACACTTACCCATGCATTATTCAATATGTTATTCAGTCTAGGAAGAATAAAACTGGTTTCATATGTTGGACTTATCAGCCAGGGACAATACGGGGGAACTGACTACAACAGAAACCAAGCCAGAGTAATGCACCATTGGGGAACACTTTACTATTGTTGTAATGGAACACTGCGGAACTTTTCAATAAGTAAATGATGGCTCCTGGTTGGATTTTCTTGCAAAACATCATATTATATTGTTACAAGAAATGTGGAACCATAACAAAAATGATCTGAAGAGCTATGAAATTTTTTGAGCTTCTGGGGACCAAATCAAGTAATTATGGCAGAGCTGGTGATGGGGTTATCACCCTGATATCCACGGAAGTGAATTGGCACTGTGAACTAAAAATAGGTTATCCTTATTTTGTAACAGTAATTTTGAAATTGAGCCCCAGGGACATCTTTGGAATAATTAACATGTATATTGCACCTTAGAAAAATAGACAAGTTAAGAACACAGCAGAATCTGGAAGACAGAATGGAGTAAATGGGGAACAGAGATATATTAAGAAAAGAGTGGAAGGTAAGCTGGGGTGGGGGAGTGGTGGAGGTAAACTGCCCCAGCAGTGTGGGACCAGCATTTATCAGCAAATGCTGGATATCCTAATGAAAGAACAGTTTCAGGGTTCATAATGGGGTGGGGGTGGGGGTGGGGACTTGAATGCCACACTGGATCCTGCTTTGATCACTCAAAGGGAGAGGTAGGGGAAGGGGGATTATGAGGCAATGGCAACTGAGCATAAATGACACTGACCTGATTGATAGCTGAAGGACTGCCAACCCTAAAGGGAAGGAATTCACTTTTTATTCAGATCCTGACAGAACTTGATCCCGGATAGATTACATACTGTATATATTCCAAGGGGTTGGTATCATAGAGTAGGCACAGTGAAACACAGCCCTATTCAGATTTCAGACCACGCTATGGTGATCCTCTCGCTCACGATGGCAGAAGGTAGCTGTGATCCCCCGCTGTGGAAATTTCTCAGATATTTGCTAAGTAGAGAAGAGTTTCAGAAGTATCTAAAAGACCAGTGGGGACTATATAGGGCGAAAAATAAAGATGCAGCCTCGAATAAAAGGGTTTTCTGGGATGCCGGGAACGCTTTTATGACCGGGGCAATTATAAGCTATGTAGCGAAACATAAGATGGAGGAAAAAGAAAAAAGGGAAAGAATGGAGCGTCGGATAAAAGAGTTAGAGAGACAAGTGGTGAGGGGAGAAAAGAGGGACGTTCCCCAACAACTGATGGTAGCATGAGATGCTCTAAATACCTTGCTGATGGGAGAGGCCTGAAGGTCATGGCTCTTTATAAAGACCAGATTCTACGAATGGGGTAACAAACCTGGTCCCTTACTAGTGAATTTAGTAAAACGGAAGAAGGGGGTGGCAATGATATTGGGGATTAAAGATGATGAAGGGCACCTCAAACAGGATAAAAATAGCATTAAGGGACATTTTCACAAGTTTTACCAGAAATTATATAAAGCTGAATGTGTGGGGAAGGGGAGCTGGCACGAACCTTTCTAGAAGGAGTAAAGCTACCACAACTATCGAAGACACAACAGGATCTGCTAGGTGCTGAAATTACACATGAGGAGATCAGGAAAGCAATACAAGGCCTTAAGAGAGGGAAAGCCAGCAGACCGGACGGGTTCCCGGCAGAATATTGTAAGGCCCTGAATGGAGAGCTGACATATGCCTTGTGGGAGGTATTCAAGGAGGTGGAGGAAGAAGGGGCACTCCCAGCAACCTGTTATGAGGCGGTAATGTGTATGCTGCCAAAACCTGGCAAGGATGTGGCAGAGTGTGCCTCATATAGTCCCATCTCTTTGCTGGACAGCGATTTGAAAATCCAAGCAAAGACAATGGCCAATCGCTTGGGCCGAGTGCTACTGGAGTTGGTTCACCCGGACCAGACCGGATTTGTGAAGGGATGTCTCTCTTATCACAATGTGAGAAGATTGCTCAATGTCATCTGGAAGGGTTCTTGAAGTGGGAGAGTCATCTCAGTACTATCCATGGACGCTGAAAAGGCTTTTGATCATATAGAATGGGATTACTTGTTTTAAGTGTTGTCCCAGTTTGGTTTGGGGGACCAATTCATGGCACTGTTTCAGGCATTGTATAAGGCTCCAGTAGCCTCGGTGTTGGTGAATGGATCCTTCTTGGACAGATTCCCTCTGCACAGGAGAACAAGGCAGAGGTGCCCCCTCTCCCCACTGCTGTTTGCTCTGGCTATTGAACCACTGGCAGCTAGGATCAGGGCAGATCAGGACATAAAGGGTATAAGAGGAAAAACAGGTCATGAGCAAAAGGTAATGCTTTATACAGATGATATGTTGCTGTTTGTTGAGGGCCCATAGAAGGACAGTGCCACCCTTACTAGGTCTAATAACCCAATTTGCAGCATTCTCAGGATACAATGTGGGTAAACTGGAATATATGTTACTAAAGGGGAAGAGCGGGGAACAGTGGGCTAATTCATGGGGCTTGAAGGAGATCACCACATCTTTTGCATACCTCGGGATAAACGTGGGAAGGGAGGTAGGATCCCTATACCGGATGAATTACACCCCTTTGTTTAAAACCAAGAGAGCGAATTATGCCATTGGAGGGCACTACCCATACCATGGATGGGGAGGGTGAATTTGTTGAAAATGAATGCGTTCTCCCGCATCCTATATGAAGTGCAAATAGTGCATATTCCATCAACTGGGATGGACATCAAGAGGATGGAGAAATCGTTCTTTGACTTTCTATGGCAGGGCAAATGTCCGCGTATGAGTCTCCAGTGCCTCAAAGCAGATATGGGGAGGATTAATTTTCTGGATATGAAAAATTACTACCTGGCGGTTCAATACAGATACATCCACGACTGGGTCAACAGGCCGAGGGGAAGCAGGATGCCCATGGTAGCTTTCAACATATTTGGCAAGAGGGGTCCAGAAGGCATATAACAGACTAGGCTATGGGAATCTGATGATAGCTGCTGTATTGGAAAGCTGAGCCCAGATCAGGAAAAAAACAGGAGTTGGGGAAGAGGAGACCTGGTTACTCCCCATTGCCAGAAACCCATTTTTCCTCCCAGGATTAGAGGAGAAGGGATGTAGAGAATGGGAAAGGAGGGGTCTGACAAGCCTAGGGCTACTGAAGAGGAGAGGGGAGCTACTCACCTTTGAAGAGCTACAGGAAGGAACGGGGCTATCACAGACTCACTTTTTTTGGTATCTGCAAGTAAGAGACTGCACGAGGGGATCACGCCGTAGCTCAGGGGAAATTTACCCTCTAGATCAAGTGGAATTTTTAGTGTTCTCGGCTAGGATTGACACAAGAGGCCTGATAGGGGAAGCTGCCTGGATAGGCAGACAATTCTTCCAGACCTCACTCAGAAAACTAAAGTGTTGTGGGAGAGAGACATGGAGAAAAACATCCAGGACAAGGACTGGGGAATGATATTAGGCCTGCATAAAAGGTATATTAAGCTGTAACAAGTACAAGGAATCATTTTATTAATTCATTCACAGTCTATACTGCCCCCGCCATAGTACATAAATTCAATCCAGCTGAGCCACCAACCTGTGGGAGATGCGGGGTGGAGATGGGGACCTACTACCACTATTTCTAGAAGTGCCCGGTCATACAGGAAAGGAAATGGACAATTGGGGGGGGGGGGAGTGCACATTCCCGGTAGAACCCCTCTTGCTACTATTTGGGATAGAGGACTCGGAAGATGAGGGGTGGGAGATGCTGCCCAGGTGGTCAAGGGTCTTGTTGGCGCTTTCGATACACTGTATTTTAAACACCTGGGTGACAGGAACTAACCTGACAGCACAACAGTGGCACACACTAGCTATACAGGGACCAGCATGTGAGCACTTAACATATGAAGTTGAGGGGTGGGCAGAGTGTTTTATGTCAGCACGGGAACCATTCTTGAGCTCGCTGTCTCCGGGGGAGGCACAACTGCTATGGGAGGGCCTAACACAGCTGGTGGAGGCCAGAGAAGGCAAAGGCGCCACTTGGAAGAAGGGAGACCAGCACCCAAAACTATACCCCCCAGAAACATGAAATTATAAAACATAAAATGTGATACAGGAAATGAGGAGACGGAGCTAGAAGGGTCCCAGATGATAGAGAAACAGAAGATATAAAATTGTTAAATACTGATTAATATTACATATTGGTTAATAATATAACATACCCATGTTTTAATGTTTTAATATACTGTTTTAATGTTCTTTGATCTTTAGTTCCTAAATGGTTTCCTTTTTGTCTGTTATATGTAATATGGAATGTGGAAAAGGTGATGGTTAAAAGAATGTATTAACAAATGAGAATTAAATAAACAGATTATGAAAAAAAAAGAAAGAGTAGAAGGAATAGGAGTTTGAGGAGGCACCCTACTAGAAAGGTGAATGGGCAAGCAAGGGAGGGGGTATCACCTCTGTATCAGACTGCCTTGGTCTGGACTTCGTGCTTTAAGGGAATAAACAGAAGCTAGAGACTAGACTAGACTAGCCATGATACACTCCAGTGTTACTCAAAGCAGACCACAATGACAAAAACCTCCCAGTATCACAATCAACTGAAAGAATAAGCTTTCAGCACTGCTTATTTACAGAAGACTAGAAGGCTTACCCACAACCAAGTGATCCTGTCTATCCCTCATCCTTCCTTTTGTGAGATAAATCTAATTTTCAAGCAACTGTGCACTAGGGGGTGTGACTAGGAACTGGAGGCCTGGCTTTATCACTCGCCTTCACATGGCTAACGCGGCAATGCTCTAACAGCTCTGCACCACTCACAATGGTGCAGAAAATAAGGTATGAGGACTAGTTCTCAGGAAACTATCAAGGCAGGCTCAAGAGTCACTGACCAAGTTTGAGTGGTGTGACTTGTACTGGTAAGAGACTGCCTATAAGTTCCTCAGGGTGCCGCAACAACTCAGGAAAAAGAAGCACACTAGTATGGTACACTGTACCATTTAGGGTGATGGTGGATATGTTGCTGCATTTGGTATTATGTATGAATTTTGTAAATACTGGTAACAGGTCTGTTTATGTGCTTTGAAAGAGTAGACGTTTCACCCGCTAACCAGAGATTTTTAGCTTCTATCCCCCAGGCATTAAAGGAGAACTGCACTGAATCTATGTCATTTTTCCCCAGTAGAAGCTATTTTTTTAAATACTGGTTCAATTTCTGTTATTACTCTAGCTAGACAGGCTTTTTAACTTTCCTAGTGGGTGTTTCTGATTTACATGCTGCTGGAAAGAAGCATTTTAGTACCGTATGATGAACAGTAGTTTATGTCCCTGTTCTGCTCTTTAATTGTTGGCACAAAAAAATGTTGTAGGTGCCGTATTGGTCCTTTTAAAAACAGATCCAGAAACAAATGATTTGATACCTTTTATTGGACCAACATGGATGTTACAGAAAAGAACAAAGTGCTTTAGCTTTCGAACCAACCAGGTCCTTCTTCAGAAGCTTTGTGGCAGTTTTTTCAAATATCCCATATTATTAACACCAGATTATATAGAAAAAGCAGAAATAATTCTCATTGGTTTAACATATACATTTAAAACATAATAGAAGATTGTTGGCACAATGCATTCATGTTCTTACTACAGAACTCTGTGGTTGAGAGGGGCATAAACTATATCATACAGTTCTAAAATGGCACTTAACACCAGAGGGTAAAGAAGAAATGGCCAATGAGGTTACTTAAAGACCTATATAGATGGAACAACAACAGAAATTTAACCAGTACTTAAAAAACAGCTCCTCGGGCTGGCCTGGTGGCACTGAGGGTTGAGGCGCTGGACGTCACACCAGCGATCCGGGTTAGAGAACAAGCCCAGGTCATTGCGGCTGGCAGGGGAGGGAAGAGACCGAGCGTCCGGATGGACTGCTCTCTCTTCCCGGAGAGCGATCACTCATAGAGCGACCTCTGGTGGCGGTCGGAGGCACACGACATAGCGACGCTGCATATGCAAGGGGGAGGTAGAGCTGCAGCATAGCAATGCCTTGACAGCCACACTCCATTCAGGACAGCAACACATAAGGGGGAAAAAATACCCTCTGGAGCCCGGTGACATGACAGAGGCCTCGGGGGCATGCCCACATCCCAACGCCAGTCCAATGCATTTAGGACTCTCCATGGCTGACCCAACAACCAGTAAAGTACCTCTAATTTCAAAAAGAGATGCCAAGGGAGGGGGGGCCCTCTCCTGGGGGGTGATCCGGGGGGCTGGACCTGGCTGGTTGTTCGGGGAGAGCCTGAGAGAAGCGAGTATTCATCAGGGAGTGAGAGTCGCAGCTGAGTAGGCACTTCTGAAGGATGCCTGGGCTCCAGAGAGAAAAAAAGTGTTGAGAAAAAAAAAAAAACCAGCTCCTTACAGGTTCAGCACAGTTCTCCTTTAACATCCGCTCATCCTGTGTATTTATTAACTCTTGTTATTTATAATTATTTTAAATATCAATAGATTGTAACTATTTTTTAAAATCTAACTACTGTAACTTCACGCTGTTGCAGTCAATCCCCTACCCCATGGCATTCTTGGAAACTAAGTGCAACACCTACATTTAAGCTGTCTTGGGGATGGCAAGTCCCAAATAAAACTAAATAATAAACAAGTTTCAGTGTTGTATTTTGTTTCTCTGCAACTGGTGCTGAATTAGGCAGTTACAGGGTTAAATGTAGTACAGTCATCCTTCAAGGATGCTGTTGATTAATAACCCACCTGCAAAGCACTAGAAGGAGTAATCTATTATAACACCAGCTTATGAGGTTTTTGTGGTTGTGGTTTTTCAATTTATGTTCCCCTCAGTGAGGCTGCCTACTTTCTACTGGGCCTGAATTCCCATTCCAACACTGGTGGCTGTTCTCCAGGTCACTCTTCAGCTTCCCACTCCTATCCAGTGTGCTCTTACGAGTTTAACCTCACAGCAGGGTTCTTCTCCATTTTCAGAATCCAGTGCAGGGACTTCCCAGGAATACCACCAACTGGCCATTGTGGCATGGACAGGATTATGTGTCATCCCATTCCTACTACACTGAATTTGTGCACCCTCTCCCCACCCCCAACTCATAGGATCACCCTTGCCATGCTGAGCATTCAAGGGAAGAGCAAGATATAGTGTGATCACCCATACAGTTCAGTGCCAGTCACTAACCTTGTGTACGGCCTCCACAGCACACCTTAGAAGCCTCCACCCCGGTAATAGGGGTCAGGCTCAGGTGAATTAGAGTCTCCCACATGGCAGAATGACATAATTACCTCAGTGCAAGGTTGGGCTTTTCATTTTCTTCTAGAGCCTGTGAACTCCAGAAGCCTGAAACCTGTTATAGTGTATGGTGAGGGCTTATTCTGGATGAAAATCCATCCACCTGAAATGTTGCTGTATCACCACAGTTCAAATGTCATGGAATGTGGCAATACCACACTGTGGTACAACAAAATTTTTAGCTTGTTTTGAAAGCGCACGAGCCACACTGTTCAATAGAACAGCTGTGGCAACAGAAATGGCAGGATCAACCAGATAGTAAGTCAGGACAGTGGTGGTACAATCAATCATTCAGAGAGCCCGGCAAACAAAACACATGCATGCAGGATCGACCAGTTAAAAAAAAATGCAGCATCAACCAGATATTTTAAATACTTACAACAGAAGAAACACAATCGCTCACAGTAAATCCTCTCGCTTAACGAGAAATATGATGCCCTTTTTTTTTTTTGTGAAAATCCCTCCGATGGGCATCTATCAACCAATAGAAAGCCATGCCATAGACATAGGGATCTCTTGTCCCTAACTACCACACCAAAATCCCAAGCAACCAGACAAATTACGGAATAAAATATAGCAGCAGAAATGACTCTCTTATTAAATAATAAAAAAAAAATGATCAAGCTCTGGTTTATTTTATTTTTAGAGGCACCATACACTATAAAAAAAATAGTGGATGGTCAACTCTATGCCCAACCAGTGTGTCATGCACATTAGGGTTCTGATTCCCATGGACCTCTCAAGCTTCGTTCTCAAAACTCGATACTATCTACTGCATGCCATGCACCTAACGCCTGTTAAATTACATGGTATGGGAAAACTTCCAGATTATACATGTTTCAGGTGCGGCCAGATGCAAAGGTCCTTGCTCCACATCTTCTGGGCTTGTCCTTTGGTAGCTCCCTTATGGTCTCTAATTAAGACTAAGGCAGATCCCTTACTGGGTCTACAAAATGTATTTACTCCACAAATGTGTTTGTTCGGGGATTACTCAACGGTGGGTGTGAAAGAAAGGAGATACTATATTAATTTAATTTCACTTACGGTCAAGCGCTTAGTATTAAGGCACTGGAAAGACCAACAGACTATTACCTATCAAGAATGGTTCAACGACCTACTATACAACCTAAGAATTGAAAAAACTAATGCTAGTCTTAGAAATGCTCTTCCCTGTTATAACACAAAGTGGGAGAAATTCCATACTTTATGGTCAATCACGCCCACACATTAAACTGAGTGTCATGGTCCCCATCCTTTGGTTCGATTACTACATTGCCCTTTGACTTTAGTGGTTTCAACTGATAAATGTGTTTGTTTGTTTGTTTTTCCATTGTATTCACTCAATTAACGGCTATCACAAGTCTATTGATATGGCTCTGGGGGGGGGAGGGTTTGGAGGTTGGGGGTTTTAAAGGGAATAATTTGAGGAGAAGGTAGAGTGGGGGTAGTTAGCTAATAGTAGTTTAGTAATTAGATTACTTGATTTGTACAGGTTTAATATACAATGTTTTATTTGTTGTAATGAATATGTATTGGGTCAAAAGAAATGTTTATTCAATAAAGCATATTCAATTAAAAAAAAAGCTTCGTTCTCAAGGTCACAGAGAATCAGAACCCCTTGGTGGCACAACACACAGGTTGTGCATGGTTGCCCATCCACTATTCTCTATATCGTGTTACATAAGCAGAGTGAAAAGCTCAGTAGGTTGTACTCATGCCTCTGGGCCAGAAACATTCACCCCGTCAATAAAATAGGTCTATATAACCCACTCCCTGGGACACAACTGTAAAATGAGCTTTCAAAGCTCAGTGCGCCTTTTCTGATCAAAAGATAACAAGGAAAAAAAAAATAATAAATTCATGGAAACGTAAAAATGAAGCCCTGAATTCTCTGGGCAAATCAGTTTGCAAATCAGTGAAACTGAAGTAGCGGGGACTAATTGTGGAATCACTAAGAAGTTTTCACCGATTGTGAGTTGCAGTCTTTCATCAAGAACATTTTTAAAGTGTTTGAACTCTGAGGACTAATTCTGTATATAAATAAATTTGCTGAGCACCTCACTATATTACCATAACTGAAACACAATAAAAATACAATGAAAAGGTAATATTAAATGCACAGTGAAAATAGAAAATATTTAGAATCAACGTTTCGACCACAGGTCTTCTTCAGGATTTATCTACAGTAAAAGGGAAAAAACTAAGTTAGGGGTGATATAAGGTGAAATAACGGATATATATGTGACGAAGGGAAAAAGGGAGAGGATTTAGGAGAAAAAGTGGTAACAGGCAAGTTTGGAACAGAAGATAGAAAACAAAAAGGTGAATAGAGATATGAAAAGGCATAGTAAGAGTGAATGAGCGGAGGAGTCCTCAAGTGCAGACTGACAGGTCACAGTAAGAAGGCTGAAAGGTGACAAAGATGGGGAAGGAGAATATGAGCATGCGCACACACACACACACACACACGGACACACACACACACACACACACACACACACACACACACACACACACACACGGACAGGCAAACGTTAAACATGCTATGTACACATGCAAGCAAAAATACGATGGGGAGTGGGGGTAAAAAAGACACTACAGTGGTAAACCATAAAGTGGCTGAAAGCTGTTAGCAGAAAACAAGTTTGTAATTTAAACCAGAGGATTGATGGGAGCCTAAGTGGATGATAAGCTTGGTTTCTGTGTTTTTTCTTTGGTCAGCATCCCGGAAAACCTGATGAAGGACACAAACAGAAAGATCATTGACATTATGGTCCTTGGAATAATTAGCAACATCAATCCATGCTACAGTGCATGGACCCCACCTCCAGCATGCTTTGCTGCTGTAGATTATTTTGTTAACCAACTGTTAAAAGAAACCACTAGCTTCAATTTTCATTGCAGGCACTGTCACCCTAACCTGACAGCTGGTGAACTTGCAACCCTCAGATCTCTGCAACGCAGGAGTCACATTGTTATTAAACCAGCTGATAAGAGAGGTGCAATTGTAGTCTGGCAAAAAGAGCTATACATCACTGAAGCCACACGGCAACTCTCTGATACCATTTATTTTACATACATCACTGAAGCCACAAAGCAACTCTGACACCATTTTTAACTCTTCTCTTCCACAGGACCCCACTGCCAGTTATCATACAGAGGGTTACCACTGCCATCCTCTCTACTACTGAAAACAAAAAACTCCTTGCCTCTGCAAAGAGACTCATAGTTCAACATCCTCAGGCATCCAGGTTCTAGTTCCTTCCCAAAATCCACAAAAGAGGTAACCCTGGACACCCTATTGTGTCTGCTTGCTCCTGCCCCACATCCCACCTCTCAGCATTTCTGGACAGCCTCATGAGACCACTCATCGAATCCCTGCCCTCCTATATTAAAGACACTAAGCATGCTCTCCAGTTATTTGACAGGTTCAGATTCAGTGGATCCCATCAGCTCATCTTTACAGTGGCTATCAAATCTCTTTACACTGTGATCCCCCATAGTGATGGCCTGACAGCTCTGTGGCATTTTTTAAATAAGTAGAAGTCAAGCAGTCACACACACACACACACACACACACACACACACACACACACACACACACATATATATCGGCTGAACTTGTTCTTAAACGTAATGCTTTTTCTTTTAATTACAGTTTTTTTTGCAGCAGGTCAGTGGAGTTGCCATAGGTACCATGATGGGTCATGGCATTGCCAATCTGTTGGCTGGGTTGAAGAATTTATTTATTTGAGTTTTGGTGACGGGTAAGTCCACTGAGACAAGTACAGTCCCTTTTTCAGGGTCGATCCGGGGGTGAAACAGTTCTTACAGAGAGCAATTAAATATAGTTCAAAAACAATATAGCAGCTAGATATACATTCAGAGTCACAGGATATCTCACATACAGCAAGGGCAAGCAAATAGGATATATAAACATTATGTACAGAATAATGTAACAACCATGCAGGGAAGACTGTACAAAAGAAGCAGGCAGTAACCTTTTGCTACAAAGCACAGGCACATCAATATATGTACGTACATTATGTATAGCAGACATAAATATTACACGACTGACAGACAGATGGAGACACCAGTTAAGAGTAAAGGAGTCAGATTACTGAGACTTTAGCCAAAGCAGGAACAAGCAATAGGGGAAGCAAGTGAGGCATACAAAGCGGATTGGAACTTGGGGAGAGATGAGCAGGACAGGACAGTGGGAAGGAGGGAGTTTCAGTTATGTACTTACCATAACAGTAGGTCTTAGACAGAATCTCTTCCCTTAGGCCATACCTTTTGAAATACAGCCACCAGGCACTAGGACGTAGGACCACACAGAAACTTTTGCTAGCTGGGGTCACTCAGGATGACATCACATGTCAGTGTGTATATATAAATGTGGGTGGCCTACCTCTCATTAGTTCCCTGCCGGAGGTTAGGCTTGGAGTGCTGTCAGAACTGGGGAACCAGGAGATTATATCAGCACCAAGTCAACTAGGCAACAGAAGGTGCTGGAAAAAATAACCATTCAGAAGCCCAAATCAGAAATCTTTTATGTCACCCTAGGGGGGATAGAGGAAGCGTCATCATAGCCTAAGGGAAAAGATTCTCTTGAAGATCTACTGTTACGGTAAGTACGTAACTGTTCTACCTTCTTGAGGATATCTTTTCCCCTTAGGCCACACCTTTGGAACAAGTCCCAAGCAGTAGCAAAAGGAAGCTGGGAGGCTGTCAGAGTCACAATCAAGAGATGCGTCCTTGCAGCACAGCAAGACCGAAGCCAGCACGCCTGTGAGAGGCTATGTCCAGGCTGTAATGTTTAGTGATGATGTGGACTGAACTAAATGTGGCTGCAGCACAAATGTTAGCAGTAGAGACATTTTTGAAAAATGCAACAGAAGTAGCCACACTCCTGGAAGAGTGACCACGAACAACACCAGGAAGTTCCTTACCGTACTTCCTGTAACAGAATGTAATACAATGTGCAAACTATTTGGACAAGCACTGTTAAGACACAGCGGCACCCTCTTTTCCAGAGGTAAATGAAACAAAAAGCAGAGACTTTCTGCAGTTTTTAGTACGATGTACATAATATCTCAGAATTCTGTGTACATCTAGTGTATGGAGCAATGCTTTACCTTGACTGACATGCTCAGGATAATACACAGAAAGGTAGATGGACTGGTTTAAAGTAAAGTCAGACACCACTTTTGATAAAAATGTAGGATCTGTACACAAAGAAACTCTGAAAAATCAAATAAGGAGGCTAATACGTTAGAGCCTGGAGCTCTGAAATCCTTTGAGGAGACTGGAACTAAAAACGAGGCATTTAACAACAGAAGAGCAAGCCACAACTTGCGGCTGGCTCAAAAGAAAGCAAAGTAAGTAAGTTTTTCTGGAATGAAATTTAGGTCCCAGTCTGGGACTGCATGTCATACAGGAGGTTTTGGATGTAAAATACCTCTAAGAAGCATATGGCAGACCTCCAGTTGTGCAACTGTACATGTCTCTCAGCGGAGGCATGGAAAGCGGATATAGTGGCCAAATGCACCTTGAGGAAGGAACACTGCAGAGCAGAGTCTGACAGGGACAGCAAGTATTCTAGTACCTCATTTACCAGACAGGTGAAGGGGTCCAGATGCTTGGATGTGGCCCTCAAAGTGAACCACTTCCATTTAAGTGAACATGTAAGCCTAGCAAAAGGTTTCTGCCTGTTATTAGCACGTCAGCAACTTCAGGTAAGACCAAAATGTGCCATGGCTATGTCTTCAGGAGTCATGCGTAAAGGTGCAGGGACTTCAGGTCCCAATGGAGTAATGAGTCTTTGTTCTGGGACAACAGATCTCGGCACAAAGACAAGGGCACTGGAGGTTCCACTGCAGACTGCTGTAAAAGTGGAAACCATATCTGACGAGGCTATAGGGGAGCAATGAGGATTTGGGGGGCACCCTCCATCTTCACCTTGAGCAGTACCCTCTGTATCAGTGGAGCTGGAGAGAATACATATAGAAACTTCCCTTTCCAGGAGTAGGACAATGCATCTTGTCAGAAAACTCCAAGCCCTGGAGAGACTGAGCAGAAGCGCGTCAGTTTTGCATTGTAAGGTGATGCAAGAAGGCCCAACTCTGGATGAACCCCCCTTACAAAGAAGTTGTCTGCCACAAAGGTCAGCAGTTCCCATTCATGCATCTTGGACTGTGACCTGCTTAGTCTGCCTGCGAAGATGTTATGGACACATGGTAGATGCAGGTCTGACAGCTCAAGGCCGTGTTCCAGCACCCAGTACCACACTATCACTGCTTCCCAACACAGAGGATAGGAATGAGTGCTCCCATTTATGTAATGAACCACACTGATGTCATCTGTCTGGATCACTAGAGGTTCTGGAAGCTGATATTGCTGAAATGCACAAAAGCTGTACAGGATGGCACACATTTCTAAAATGTTGATGTGAACACTGACCTCCGCCTGGCTCCAGGAGCCCTGTGTTTGATATGGCCTGAGGTGTGCCTCCCAACTGGAACTAGACGCATCCGTTATCCAGATTTGTGCTAGAGTAGGGGTCAGGAATGGAATGCCTTTTAAATCACTGGACTGTTCCATCAACCACTTCAGAGATTTCTGTAATGAGGAGGTGACTAGTACTCTCTGATCCAGATTGTCTGTCAGTTGTGTCCACTGTACCCGTTCAAGTCCACTGTGGGATCCATACATGTAAGCAAGCCAGAGGTACAGATACAATGGCCACTGCCATGAGTCCCAGAAGGCATAGGAAAGTCCTGGCTAGGACCTGCTGACTGTTGTATATTAACTGTACTTGAGCAATGAGGTGCTAAGCCTTGTTGAGGGGGAGGAAAGTCTTCCCTTGTGCAGTGTCTAATACTGCATCTATATACTGCAGACATTGGCAAGGTGTTTAGACAGATTTTGGGATATTTACCATGACCCGTAAGTCATCAAATAGCTGTCTTATTCGAGACAGTGTGTGTAACAGCCCGCTCTTGGAACTGGTTTTCAAGAGCCAATCATCTAGGTACAGTAAGACATACAGGCCTTCCCTGCCAAGGGCTGCTGCCACCACTGCCAAGCACATAGTAAACATATGTGGCACAAAAGATAAGCCAAAGGGCAATACTTTGAACTTATAATGTTCCACATTCAGTATGAAGCGGAGGTATTGCCTGTGAATTTTCCTGATTCTGATGTGAAGATAAGCATCCTTCAGCTCAAGCAAGCATAACCAATCCCTTTGGTGTAGGAGGGGGAATTAGGGCCTGCAGAGAGACCATGCAAAACGTCTTGTACTTGATGTAGAAGTTGAGGCCTCTCAGATCTAACACAGGCCTCAGATCTCCTGTCCATTTGAGAACCAGGAAGTACCTAGGATGGAACCTTTTGCTCAGTTGATGAAAAGGAATGTGCTGCTCTATGGCATCGTTTTGTAAAAGATTGTACTTTCTCTTTTAGCAGAGACAGGTGACATGGAGGATAGGTGGAAGGAGGTGGAAGATGCAGAGGAGGAGTTTGTAAAAGCTCCAGAGCATGCCCCCTTGCAACGGTCTCTAGAACCCATTCATCTATAGTGATCTCTCTCTCTCCATTCTGAGACATGCAGAGAGAGATACAATCCCTTACAGCCACTCCTGGAGCTAACAATGGCAGTGGAGCAAGAGGAACAGAGTCAGGCAGAACCGGTGGAGGCAGAATCACTGGTCCTAATGGCCTTTGGTGCTTCTGAATGGGCACCTGGGGGCAGTGGTCTAGGCAAGGCACCACTACCCTTGCCGATGGTAGGTGGAATTGCTACCTCTGGCAGCTGGTGAGTGAAAAGACTTCCTACCACGATGCTCACCAGGCATAGGATATAGGGATTTCACAGATCTTAATGTCATTTTAGAGGACCGAAGACCCCTCATGGTTTCCTCAACATCATAGCCGAACAATTTCTTGCCTTTAAATGGGGTATTCAAAACTGCAAGGTGGACAATCTGTAGCAAAGCCAGCAACTCGTAGCCATAAGTAACATCTTAGAGATCTCTCAGGTGGCTGCTCTGACGGACGCATCAGAGACATCATATGCTGAATGTAGTAGATGTTTGCCAACCTCAGCATCAGAATTCAAGGTTTTAAGCAACTCAGTTTTGGCAGAGCCATCAGGCAAAGCCTTGGCTGCACCCTTGGCATTTTTTCATAGACTATCCTGGTATATAATGATACGGGCCCAATAGTCGGCAATTCTAAGGCCCAGAGATGCAGAAACATAGGTTATTTTACCCATGCCATCCAGATATGTGGATTCTTTGTTTGGGGGGGGGGGGTAAAGAGCTTAAATGTTTGACTGCCTTAGATCTATCACATGCAGCCATTATCACCACAGAATCTGTCTCTGGTTGTTGGCAGAGTAAGGCTTAGCAGTAAGTGCACATGTACTGCTCATCAGCTTTGTGGGGCACAGATGGAATGGAGTTAGGCCTGTGCCAGGCAGCGAACATAGTATCCTCCAAGGCAGGATAAACTGGCAGAATCATGATAGATGGAGTACAGGGAACTTCCAAGAACACCATTACATTTTTCTTGGTGGAGTCCTCCTCCACAGCAAACCCCAATTCAGTCTGTATGTGCTGCATTAGAGATTGAAAAGTGGGGTCCTCTGGCGAAGACCTGGATGTATAAACTACACAGTCTTCACTACAAGAGGACAATGTAGAACAAGGATATACATTATATGACTCTTCACCATAATTCTGTTCCTGTCCATAATCCTCCTCCATCATGAGGTCTGGATTACATTCCACCTCGTCAACAGGCTCGTCAAGAACGAGGGCAGAAGACTGAGCTGGTGATGCCAGCAGTGGTTGTTAAGAAGGAATCTGCAGTGAACAGGTAGCAGAGGTCAACGGCGCCTTTGAAGAAAGGCTAGTCATCGATGGTAAGGCAGGCTGCATCAGCTGACCTGGCAGAGGTTGCCTTATCAGTTCAGAAAATGAAGCCAGCACTGCTTGTGAGTCAGTGATGCCCTGGCTAGGGGTTGTGTTTGCTGGGGTCGATGACAGGCCAGGACCAACTGACGACGGCAATGTACCGTCTGTAGTACGCACAGTAGTGCCTGAGCAAAATCCTGATCTCGGTTTCTGGAAAATGGTCGGGGGGGGGGAGCACAGGCACTGTTGCAGGAGCAGATGGTTACCTGGATACCAAAATGGTGACCAGGATCTTGCAGGGGATGAAGCCTTTTCTTTTTCCTTATGCTTGTGGGTTGACGATGGCCATAATTTACTGTGGTCCTCTGAAGTCGACAACTGGGAGCTAGTTGATGGAGCAGGCAACATCGACTTCTGACCTTAGTCTGCTTTGTCCATGATGGTCGCTAGCTTTCTTGAAAAAACTTTTCTACCACCTTTCTTCTATGTTACCTAATGGCTTGATTAAAGCCCTGGCAAATTTGCAGGCCTGAATGTTCTGAGAGGCCTAAGCAGCAAACAACAATGGCTAAGTTCATTGATGTTTGTTCCACTGTAGGTCCGACGAGGTTGAGTACCAGTGGGAAACGAACTGAGGAGAGGTAGGGCCGCCCACATTTATATACACACTGAAATGTGACGTCATAAGGGGTGGCCCCAGCTATCAAAAGTTTCCATGTGGTCCAAGTGCCTGATGGCTATAGTTCCAAAAGTGTGGCCCAAGGGAAGAGATATCCTCGAAGAAGATCAATTCTTTCTCTCCTTTACAGGGACTGTAACTGATCTCTACAAATGCTACAGAGAAACGTTTGGGGGCCACCTCCTGCTACAGGGAAACCCTCCAAATCTTCTTGGACAGGTTTACCATGGCCCATCTTTCCCTTTGGTACACTTTCAAAGTATGCTCCTCCACAGTGCCTTTTCTAGATATCAAACTGTTGGTGTCAAACAATGGTCTGAAGACAACAGTTTATTACAAACCCACGGACTCGTACATCTTTCTCCTCCACAGCTCTTTCCATCCCAGACATGTTAAGACCGGTTTGCATATTCACAGTTTCTTAGTTTTCACAGGTTATGCAGTGAAGATGATAATTTTACTAGGCAGGCTCAAATACTGCTGTTTTTTTTTTAATTAACTGTAGAGGCATAGAAAGTGCAGAGAACAGAGCACTATCCCTGGCTAGCAATGTGCCTCATAATCTTGACCACCACAGGCGAGATCCTCTCACGCAACAACAATGGAATCGCGTGGTCACTGACCCCACCACCTACTAGTCTGCACTCCCCTGGCTCCCTAGTGTGTCTGTTCCCATTGTCCAGTGCTGTTGCCACATTGTTCTGGTGTGCCACAGCAAGAGCGAGACAGACCGAGAAGACAATAGTGGGCGGAAGAGTACATAGCAAATTCTTTCTCCCTTTTTGTCAAAGATTCTGTTGGGAATTGGGTGCTCAGTCTTCCCGCCACCCACATTGTTGTGCTGTGAGCAGAAAGGCAACACATGTTCACTCTGTTACCGAGAGAGAGCAGGAAAACAGCCAGGGTTGCTCTTTTCCTTTCCCAGCCACTCACACCATGGACCTCTGTTTAAAGGCAGTAAAATTAAAATCAGTTTTGGCAAATCAGAAAAATGTGCATATTTTACTACCGTGATCTGCTGTTTTCACCTGTGTTCTTCCGGTGTCCCACCCAAAATGTTTTGTACTGTGCTTGTGAAATGTTCCAGTATTGAAATGCCTCAGATTCTCAGATTCAATGCAAAGAAGTGCAAGGTAATGCATCTTGGAAACAAAAACCCAGGGGAAGAGTACACAATGGGGGGTGAGTTAATAACAACAACAAAAATCGAAAGAGACCTAGGAGTAATTATATCAGATGATCTAAAGGTGGGCAAGCAATGCGAGAAGGCAGTAAGGAGGGCTGGGAGGATACTGGGATGCATAGGGAGAGGCATCAACAGTAGAAAACAGGAAGTTGTTATCCCTCTGTGCAGACAGTTAGTGAGACCCCATCTGGAGTACTGCGTGCAATTCTGGAGTCAATCTCCATAAGGAACACAGACAGAGTGGAGACAGTTCAGAGGAGGCATCAAAATGGTGCAGGGTCTGCACCAGAAGACATATGAGGAGAGTTAAAGCAGTTTAATATGTATACCCTTGAGGAAAGGAGGGAGAGGGGACATGATAGAAACTTTCAATATCTCAAGGGAATTAAAGTACAAGAGGGTAGTATCTTTCAGAAGAAGAGATGTGCAAGAACAAGGGGGCACAATTTGAAGATGGGGGATGGCTCAGAGGTAATGTTAGAAAGTATTTTTTCACAAAGAGGGTTGTGGATGCATGGAACAGCCTTTCTGAGGAGGTTATGGAGTCAGAAACAGTGGGAGAATTCAAAAATGCATGGGACAGGCATAAGGCAATTCTAGTGGGGGGTAGGAGGAAGTAAGCTGTGTATTAACTAGAATCTGCGGCTTATCCATTAGGTACGGAAATGGGCAGACTAGGCGGGCCAAGCGGTCCTTATCTGCCATCAAATTCTATGCCACTTTGAAATGTGAGCCGACTGTCTTGATGTGGATACTGGGACAGTTCCCACGCATATCTTTCCATATATTACAACAAACACCAGTTGAACTTTTCCACCATCCACAGCAACCGATTCTCTGAATAAAACTGAAGAGAATAACGAAGAGCAGTGCAACCCTCATGAACCTCACGTAGATGAAAAATCAAGACATAACTAAATGTTCAGGTAATCTCTATACAGAGACTACATGATTTTTTTTACAGTAGTAGTCACAATGGCAGTCACTACATTAACCCTTAGAAGACTGTGGACGTATATATACGTCCAGAATCTATATACGTTCACACATTCAGTTCTCAAAGGGTTTTTAATGTATGTGGACTATGCAATGTGCACGCGCACGTTTGGTGATATAGGGAGCCTATGCAAACAGCACAGCTGAACCATAAAATGCTTTTTGAACAGAAATTCAGTGTTTCTACTCATGATTCTTGCATTTTAACTGAAACAGTGTTTAATGCTTACTTACCTTGCACTTGCCATGTTACAAGCACATTAAACCACTCCAGAGCATGATTCTACTTGTGGCATTAATCCATGATTGGCAGCTTGGACGCACTTGGCCTTCGATCTCTTGAGCCATCCAGCCCAATCATGGATTAATGCCACAGAAGAACCATGCTCTGTCGTGGTTTAATGATTACACAGAAGTCACAAAGATGCAGAAAAATGACACAATGCTCTACTTCATGGAAGCTACCATTGCTGCTGGTATGTGGGACAATCACAACCTGCAGATTACAATCAAGACTTGAGAAAATCAGTTCCGATATCATAATAACCGAATAGTAGAAATACCTGGTGCTTATGATGTTTATTTCCCTATAGTCCATGACGTGGTAAGTAAAATTGTGATAAAACCTTTTGATCATTGGCCAGGGAAACCATCTCTTCTAGTAAAAGCATTCCTTTTTTTTAAATGATCAGCAAGTCTGCTAACACTACTATAGGTGCCTCTGAAGCTGAGGCTGCCACTGCTTAAAGGAAAAATGGATTTGGCACGACTATTTCAGCAGCTCTGGCCTTTGACTCAACTGGGAGCTAATTTACAGACTTGCCAGACTGAGGAGCTCACTGTGAAAACTACAGCTGCTATATTTATCCCAATTATTTCTTCAAACACTGCAAAGAAGGAGGTTTTAATGTTACTATCAGGACATCTTAAGAGATGGAGCACCCTTGCTTGAGCCCACAAAATTTAACAGACATCACTAACAGATAAAGGCCAAGGGTCCTCCATCCAGTCTGCCCATGAAGAGTTTACTACCTATACCCCTTACCAACAGTACTGTTACTGGGCTTTAATCATGATTCCTGCCCCATGAGCCTTCCCACACTCCCCCGATCCCCCCCCCACTTTCTTAGCTTCTCCTATTAGAATGATCAACCCTCTATACCTGTCCTAGCCATTTTTGAACCTGTTATCAGTACCTGCTCCCACCCTCTCAAAACAGAACTTCCTCACATCGCTTCTGAAGTTTTCTCTGACTAGCCTCCATTCTATGGTATACTACAGAATTGGAGGAGTCAGACAATATTGCTATTCAAGTCACGTCACTGATTTACATAAAATATGATTTATGCTTTCCTTCCTTAAGTCACTCATCTAACCTTCTTTTATATGTGTTCCGATTTTTTGTTAACTAGTTCCATCAGTAAATTATTCCATGGTTCTACCACTCTATGTATGTAACAGAGTTTCCAAATATTAGTCTTAAAGTGCCCAGATTTAATTTGCTTATTGTGTCTTTTAAGTGCGTAAGCCTCCTGCCCTCTCTCTCTCTCTCTCTCTCTCTACATATATATATATATATATATATCATAACGTTGTAAAAGATTTCCTCTGATTCGCCTCTGTTCCAATGAGTGCAAACCCAAGTATTTCAACCTTTTGTCATGTGTCCTGGCCTCTAAACCTGATTTTTGTAGTTTTGTGTTGTATTTTTTTTTTTAATGTCAATACTTTCTCCATTATTCACCCCAGAACTGTGACCCATACTCAAAGCTCTTACATAAGATCTGTTCAAGGGGAGACTTACTTCTTCAGATAGCTGTGCAAAGTGCCTTGTTATTGTAATTAACAAATGGTTAGTTTTACTGTAGATGGAATTTACGTGTCTTTTTGATTTCAAGTTGTTTATTAGGTATATCCCTAGGTCCTTTTGACAATTTTTTTTTCAGCTTTATACCTTTCTGATAATAAGATTTCATTCTATTATTTTTTTCCTAGGTGCATCACCATGCATTATGAGTTGCTGATGTTCATTTTCTATAGTCTGGCTCATTCCAATATTTTATTAAGATCATCAAGTATTATATTTGTCTCATGGAGTTTGCTTTTCCTCCTACTTTCTTATCGTTTGCGACCTCATTTGAAGTATTGGCTATATTTTATCCTAGGTCTGCTATGAACAAACCATATGACACTGGCCCCAGTACTGACCTATGAGGCACACCATACCTTACTCTGCTCTTATTTATTAATTTGTTAACCGGGTAAATACACTGATCCCAGGGACTGTTTTCAGGCACGACCAGGACCATAAAGATGACGCTTACAACGAACAAAGATACATGAGATGGGTAGTTAGAATATTCAGTACATCAGGGTGCACCAAATTAGGATACAAATTCAAAGTTCCTGAAGTACATACAGTGCTTCAAAGCGCTATCACAGTGGATATGCTACAAAGGTCTAGGAACTATACAGTGCAACGTACGAACTATACAGTGCAACAGAGAGCTAACAGGTGAGATGTTAAGTGAGTCACCTGGAGAGCATAAGTGGTACAACTGAACGATAACTTGGCATGAGATATCTAGCAGTCTAACAAAGCTGGGAGATAGAAGCAACACAGATCATACAAACAGCAAAGTAAAGGTGCAGCAGGCAGTAGCAAAATCAATATAACTATCTGTGATGAAAACTTGATAGAGTATGTATATAGATTCTGACCTTGAAACAGGGTATCTTGACAGATAGAGGAGTCAGAGAACCGAGGTCGGGGGCGCCACAGGCAGATGCTAGGAGCAGAAAGCTTAACAGGTTTCTTCTAAAGGCAGATGGGGAGCCAATGGTGAGGAACAAGGCAGGAAGGCTGTTCCAGAGTTCTGGAGCAACAATGGAGAGGGCTCTCTGTCCCATGTCAGTGGAGGATTGGGGGAGGTTAAGGGGTCCTTGACAGGATGATCTCAGTTAACCTGTGCTCTGTTTTTATTGTAAGAAATTTGGCTAGAAGGGATTTGGCTCCTGTGATAAGGGATTTGTGAACAAGAGTGCCCAAGTTAAGGTCATGGTGGGTCGGGGGGGGGAGCCACCCTAGCGAGGCATATAGGGAGCAGTGGTGAGTGATAAGTGGAGCAAGAAGGATGAAATGACAGATACTATTGTAGGCAGTACTGAGATGGGCATACTCGACAGGATACCTCTTGCTCTAATGGACTGTGTTCTTGATTGTAACCAGTTTGATACCCATCTGATTATATATGCGTTGCTCAAGTCCGGGAATATGATGTCCACCGCATTACCCTCGTCCAGATTTTTGATAGTATTTTCATAAAATGTCCATAGGTTTGTAACGCAAGATCTACCTTGCCTAAAGCTGTACTGTAATTTGTCTTTTTATCCCTAGTCTCATACATTCTTCTATTATACATTTTACTGACATTTCCCTTAGCTTAATAAACCACTGTCAGGCTCATTGGCCCATAGTTACATGGTTCCTCCCCGTTTCCATTTTTATGTTTGCTTGCATGCATGTGCAAGAAACATAGTGCCATCATCCAAGTTTTTGTAGGTGTGGCACCCTGTCTTCCAATTCAGTCAGTGTGTTTGCAGTCGCGGCCATACCTCTCAACCTCTTGCCTCATGAATCAGGGACAAGGCTTAAAAAAAAAAAAATCAGGGACACATCTTAAAATCTGGAACTATTCATTTAAAAAGCTGACAAAATAAAAGGATTTGTGTTAAGATGCATTTTCTGAAGAATAACAAGTTTGTTACTTCAATGTTTGACATTATTTTGTGCTTTTAATCCCCACTGTTCTGTCACAAGAGCACAAATTTTACAAGGGACAGAGGAAAAATTTGAGACAAAATCAGGGACAGTTGAGAGGTATGGGCATGGCCACAGTTCACCAATGAATGCTGCAGCTGTCTATGACAGCAGTTGAAAATGCAGTGGTGTATAGTTGAAAGGGAGAGACCGCATCAGTGAGCAGCAATAAGATAGTGTTGATTAGCATATTGGCGGCAATCCTGCTTGTATACGTCTCTGCTTTCTCTTCCTGGAACATAAATTCAGTTTGAAGTGAACTTTTCCTAGGACTATCTTTCCAGGAGAAGGCAAGTGACTAAAATGACATCCTTGGAATGTTTCCAAAAAAAGATCTAATTGCCATTCTTGGAATGCTGAGTCAGAGTTCAGGGTAGGAGCGGTATTGACAAAAGCAGGAAAGCAGAACCCCAAAGAGCATGAAAAGTAGACGAGTTGTCGCCTGTTGGCACACCTGATCAGTATTGTAATAATATTCCCCAACCCTCTCAGTGTCTTTGAATAGCGCCCCATTACGGCTGGACGGGGTGCCCAATCCCCGCTGTCTGGGCCTCCCCCAGAGTTCAGGTGCCATGCTGGAGCCCACCCCAGCGCAGCATAAGTGAGAATGGCAACGGGTGCCCAACTCTGTCAGCTCAATTAAACCCCCCAAAAGAAACAGATTTCAGTTGCCACGCTGGGAGCCCACCCCAGCGTGGCACACGTCTGTATGGCAGACAGGGGTGCCCAATCCCCCATCGGCTCCACTGCCCCCCACCCAAAAAAAATATTCCAGCTGCCATGCTGGGAACCCACTCCAGCATGGCACAAGTCCCGCGTCGTCTTCCTAAAAAGAAAACAAACACCTGGAAAGAAAGAAACGGTCCCTCGTTGATTGTCTTGTCCCCCAACCTGCGCCCACCCTCTGCGCATCCACCTCCCCACACCCCCACCTCACCCCATACTTACCTCCGGAGGCCAGCGAGACGATCTTTGGTGGACCGGGAACACGTCTGCACTCTTCAAAGCCGACCGCGGACTGAAGAAATGCTGGTAAGCTGTATAATGGACTGAATAGGGTTTTTTCAACTTTGATGCATATCTCAGGCATTTTTGGGAATTTTGGCACCAAATTTTCAAAATGGGGTTTTTGGGACCCCTCCTCATGAATTCTGGCACTGTCATGGCATTAATCGGCCCGGAAAGGTGATTTCACGGTCACTGCGTGGAACCACCTTTTGGGACTGATTTATGAAACGACAGTGTCACAGTTCATGAGGTAGGCCCCCAAAAACCCTATGTTGAAAATCTGGTGAAAAATTCCCAAAAATGACTGATTTACGAGCGTGCGCAGCGCAGTTCCAATGCACGCCCGTAAGTTTGTGCATTTTTAATATTTTCACTCCAGATCTTCAACATTGCCATTTTACTACACCTCCTTATGAGCAGTACAGCTGTCATTTTTCACATCTCGACCGAAATGTGTTTCCACGCATGTAGCGCACAATGGCACAGTCGGTGTGCGAAATCAATGTTCAAGACAGAGTAAGAAAATCACAGTGACACTGTTCATGAGCAGAGGTCTTAAAATGGCTATGTTAAAAATTTGGTGACAAAAGTCCATAAAATGCCTGTGTTACGAGCGAGCATTGCGCGGTTTCCACGCACCCTCGTAAGTTCATGAATTCGTAATATTTTCAGTCCAGATTTTCACCACTGGCATTTTTTCACACTTCCTTATGAACAGTACAGCTGTCATTTTTCACACCATGGCCAAAATGTGTTTTCGCACTTCCAGTGCAGAAATGCGTGGTCTCTGTGGGAAATCACCGTTCGGACAGATTAAGAAAATCACAGTGACACTGTTCATGAGCAGAGGTCCCAAAATGCCTGTGTTGACAATCTGCTGTAAAACTTCCCAAACTGTTTACATTATGGGTGTGCGTTGCACAGTTTCTACGCACGCTCGTGACTTCACCAGTTTTTTAGTATTTCACTGCAGATTTTCAACGTTGCCATTTTTTTACATCTCCCCATGAACAGTACAGCTGTCATTTTTCACATCCTGTTAGAAATGTGTTTTCGCACCTGTGGTGCCAAATGGCATAGTCGCTGTGCAAAATCAGCTTTCGGCTAACAAACTGATATTGCCACTGTTCATGAGGTGGGGGTCACAGAAAAACCATGTTGAAAATACCTAAGGAAATACCACGAACGCCTGAGGTGTTAGGTTTTGACCATATCGCCCCACCTCAGAGACTGACAGGCATCAGGTGTGACTTGGGATTGTCGCCTGTAATGCTCATACCATTCCATCCCCACCCACACCCTGCAGCCAGTAAGAGGCATCCAGGTGTGCCTTGGACTCTTCGTCCCCAAAGTTCACCCCATTCTCCTATACAGCATCCATCTCACCGTATTTCCTGATGGAATGGGGTGAACATAAGGACCAAAGACCCCAAGGCACACCGCGACACTTGTCAGTGTCTGCAGGGTAGGGTGTGGTGAAATGGCATGGCCGTTATGCCTGACGACCCAAAGGCACACCCCAATGCCTGTCAGTATCTGCAGGGTGGTGGTGGGGTTGGCTTCAGTTCAATACTTCACTGCCATTCCTATTATGAGCTCTGTAACTCCTATACTACCAATGCCAATGCCAGCAAGCAAACATTCGGCATTGACAAATACTCGTTAAATATTGGGATCACTTCAGCATTTTTCTGGTCTTCCAGACTTCACCAGAGTTTAACAGATTAAACAGATATTGTAGTACTGAAGCTCCCTCACAAGACACTTCCCTTAACAATCTTATGCTAATCCCATCCAATCCTTTTCTGGATTCAGGTTTCTTAAATTGTTTACCCCTTCTTCCATGGGAATTATTAATTTTTGATTAGTTGTCTCTAAATACATAGGTTTATAATTTTCCTGCTGGAACACTGTGCAGAAGAAATTACCAAGTACATAAGTGATTTCCTTATCCTTAATTACTAATTTGTCACCTATTTTAAATAGGCTTATAACTTCCTTCCCCCAATTGTTTAACCAGGTGAGACACACTAAGCTGAAAGCTTGTTTACAAGTGCAACCTGGGAGCACAGGGAAGTTAAGTGACTTGCTCAGGGTCACACAGTATGCAAGTGGGGCCTGTGGGATTCAAACCCAGGTCTCCAGATTTGCAGCTCAGAGCCTTAAACCACTGAGTTATACTGCCTACCATAGATCCTTGAATTAATATATCTGTAAAATGCTTTTGTATTTTGTTTGTCTTTGGCCACTTTAATTTCAGAGTTACGCTTAGCCCTTCTAATTTTGTTTTTAACTGCTCTAGTCTGAATCTAAAGTCTTTTTAAATTACCAGGGTCTGGGTACTTTATTGTTAAGCTTATGCCAGCGTTTTTGTTACCAATCGTCCATTTTAACTTTCTGTGAAACCAAAGCGGTATTTTGCCATTTTTGTTACGTGCCTTTTTACATGATATATGTTTCTTTTTCAATTCTGTTTATTTGCCACTGAGTATAGTCTAGCAATTTTGTACATCCCTGCCCTCAAAATCCTGTTCCCATTTCCAGTTTTGTAACTTGTTTCTTAATAGATAATAAATCTGCTTTATGATACTTGTATATTAATGTTCTTCCTCTGTCACACTGTATTTTACCCTGCTACTATCATAGCATGATCGCTAGTACACAGTGACTCCTTTATCAAACATTGTATATTATTAGCACTATATATATATATATATATATTCCCCATACTCTCATGACTACACTGCTGTTTCTAGTGAACAGGTCCACGCTGTTTACAAAGTCACCTCAGAAATGTGTACATCTATCATATTGCCACTTTCTCTTCTGGTCTCTAGTGAGTACATGGCCGCTAGCCATTTCTCACAGGATCTGCCCTGCTGCTCTGGATCACCTAGATGACCCTGGACTGCACAGTTTCTAGCCTATCCCCATCCTTTCTCAGGTAGGTACTCCCACACTGGACACAGTACTCCACGTGACATCTCATCTGGAACCTGCACAGAGGCAATATCAACTCCTCCTTACTAGCAAATCCACTTCCAATGCATCCTAGTTTCTTTGCGATATGCCCTGTTGACCTGACTGAATTGTTTGAGGGAATCAGTAATGAAATCTCTTGACTGTCTGCTTGTTCTTTGTAAATCACATATGCATTTTAGAATATTTGTACTACTCTGTAACAAGTTGCAAATGGGACCGCATTGTGAATGAGCCTCAGCTCAATCAAGCATATCCATGTTCATATTTTACTATGAATAGAAGTGATAGCTATCTATCTATCGATGACTCTCAGATCCCTTTCCTCAAATGTTGTGGCCAATATAACCCTCCACCAACACACACACAATCCAGTACTCTGTATGTGGGTTATTTTTTCCCTATGTGCATCATTTTGTACTTTTTAGCACTGAATCTCAACTGCCATATTTTGGCAATCTCCAGCTTTTCCATGTCTCTCTTTAGCTCCCCAACCCTCACTGCTGCCTACTTTGCTGCATAGTTTTGGGTCATAAACAAAGACACACATCTTGCCTCAGTTATCCTCCCCTAAGTCATTAATGAACATATTAAATCAAACCGGTCCCAGGACTGCCCTTGCGGCATCCCACTAGTGTCCTCTCACTTGATCCTGTTGACTTCCACCCTCTGTTTTCTCACCCCCAACCAGTTCCCTGCCAATCTGACCAATTCACGTCTGAGTCCCAGAACTTCTAGATTCTTTGGCAGCCTCCTGAATGGCACAGAGTCAAAGGGTTTGCCAGAATGGAAGCAGAGTACCTCTACTGCCTGCCCTTTATCAGTTATCCTTGTGACACACTCAAAAAATACTATAAGGCTGGTTTGATACAACCTCCCCACCACAAATCAGTGCTGCTTGTTGTACTGTAACCCATTTGCCTCTGGGTAGACTACTAGGCCTTCTTTGACCAGACTGACAAATCTGTAGTTTACTAGGTCTTCCCCATCTCCCCAACAGAGCAGAGCCACAACGCACCAGTCTCCATCAAGCATTTCAAAAGCTGGAGCTCAGCCAGCTCTGATCCCAGCTCCCTAAGCACCCTCAGGTATAAAAAAAACAGTTACATAAGAACTTACCATAGAGGTATTTCTTCAAGAGACTCTCTTCCATTAGGCCACACCTTTGGAACTGTAAGCCATCAGTGTCAGGAACACTCAAACATTTTTGCTAGTCGAGGGCCACCCACAATGGTGTGCAGTGTCAATACTTATATAATGTGGGCGGCCCTATCACTCCTCAGTTCCCCACTGGAGTGTAGCCTCTGAGGGCCTCTAAACATGAGAAACCAGGAGATTAAACCAGTGGCAGGCATACGAGCAGAGGCATGGGACTGAAAAAAAATATGATGCATGGAGTAAGGCTTTAGGTACAGCATCTGATATAACCCTCAGGATATAGAAAGGGGGAAGGAGGGGCCTAAAGGAAGAGATTCTCTCTAAGATCTACTGCTACAGTAAGTTCTCACATAACTGTTCTATCTTCATCTAGGATATTTCCTTCATTAGGACACACCTCTGGAATGATTCCCAAGCAGTACAAAGTGGCAGGGAGGATTGTACAGTCTGATATGCAAACTAGATAAAGTAAAATAACAAACGCTAACAGCTTTCCTTCAGCAGGTCCAATGAGGATGATCGGCAGTGGGGGAGAAAGAACTGAGGAATGATGGGGCTGCCCACTTTATATCTGTGTCAAAGCTGCATGTCATTGTGAGCGGCCCCCGGATAGCAAAAAGTTTCGGAGTGGTCCCAACGCTGATGGCTTACAGTTCCAAAGGTGTGGCTTAATAATAACTGATAAAGCTCTATCTGGTCCAGGTAGCTTGTTTATCTTTAGGGCTGCAGGGTCCTTCGTCACTCTGGTGGTCTGCTTCTATCTGGGAAGGGGACTACAGTGCTCAGTGAGATGTTTAGATGCCACAGGGACCACTATTTCAACAAGCCAGGGGGGTGAAAAAAACAAGTGACGCAGCACTTGTCTCCACCCAGATGGTAGGAAGACAGAGAAGAAAACCCCGATGGGTGACACTACCCCAAGGGCAGCATCACAGGGAGTAAGTGACAGAGAAGGGGAAGAAGGGAAACAGACACTGTTAGGAAGAGGGAGGTAAGCAGATCAAAGGGTAGAAGGAACAGGGTAAGAAAACAGGTAGGTCAGCAGGAACAGCACCTGGTAGTATGAAGTGAATGTGCAAGGACAGAAAGCAAACGGCATATGAAGGGGGGTGAAAAGGAGTGGAAAATTATGTGTACTAATATCAGGAGCCTCAGAAACAAACTCTGAGACCTGAAGACTATCACAGCAGAGGCCCACATGGATCTAGTAGCCATTACAAAGACATGGTGCATCACACACCGCCAGTGGGACATGGCCATACCAGGCTACTCACTCTTTAGGAGAGAGAGAGAGGACTGGGAAGAGGGAAGAAGGGGTGGCACTGTATATGAGGGAGGGAATAAAGCCACAGAAGCTGCAGCAACAAAGTGAGAAGGGTCTAGAGGTGTGGTGGTCACCCTAGAGATGGGCTATGGGACTGCTATCCGAAAGGGGATAGTTTACAGACCGTCAACACAAGGGAAGGAGATAGGTCCTTAGGGGAGGCTGTCATCAGGATGGCAGAGAAGCGTGTGGTGATGATAGTTGGGAGATTTCAATGTACTGGATGTGGAGTGAAACCTACCAGCTGCAGCTTCAGCAGGGAACAGGACCATCCTAAATTCCCTGCAGGGAGCTTTTCTCAGACAGCTTGTAAAAGAACCTACTAGTCATGGGCAGTGTTGAACTTGGTATTCACCAACAGGCCAGCACTGCAAACATCACAGTGGAAAGTGCCCTGGCTACCAGTGATCACCATACGTGTGGGAAAGTTGAAGAAAAGAGCTGAGGTAAGCACACAAAGATGAGGCTCCTTAATTCCAGGATGGCAAACTTTGAAGAAATGGGTGACGGTCTCAGAAAATGTCTCAGTGAGAGGGCTAGACAAGGAGCGTGAAGACACAGTGGGAAGGAAAAAGGAGGGCATCATTAGGGCAACAAGCTTCTGCGTGAAAGAGGTAAGAAAAGGCAGCAGGACAAAAGACCATTATGGTTCTCCAAGGAGGTGGCAAGGCAGTGAAAAGAAAAGGGCAGCTTTCAAAAGGTACAGTACCCTGGGATGTTAACATACCAGGGTACACAACCTACAGGAGAGACAGGGGGCGAGCTCTATGTAAGGGAAAGGATAAAAGCAACTGGAAGAAAAGAGTAAACAGGGGGATAGGAGGCACTGTGGGTCACCTTAGAGACTGAAATGGCACCACAATCCGCACAGGGTTGTATACAGACCCCGTGTCAGGGGAGGGAATGGACAAGGAATGATAGAAGGCACTTAGGATGGCAGAGAAAGGGGAGATACTGTTGATGGGGACCATAATATGCTGGATGTCAACTGGAGCACCTTTGCTGCAGCCACATCCAAAAGCAGGGCCATTCTTGGACGCCCTTCAGATGGCATGCCTCAGACAGCTAGTTTTGGAACCCACTCGGGAGGGAGCAATCTTAGACCTCGTACTCTCAAATGGGGACAGTGAAAGGATCTCAGATCTAGAAGTGGGTAGCCATTTGGGAACAAGTGACCACCAAACAGTGTGGTTCACGATAAACTCAGCTACAGAGTCAAGCCATACAAAAGTGAGGGTTCTAGACTTCAGGAGGGCTGACTTTGGCAAGATGGGAGAGTGCCTTAGAAAAGCACTAGCAAACAGGCTAGAAGGAGGGGTAGAGCAACAATGGGGAAATATCAAAACTGCCATCACAGAGGCAGGAAGCCTTTGTGTGAAGCAAATAGACAAATCAAAATGAAAGAAAAAGCCACTATGGTTCTCAAAAGAGGTGGCGGTGAAGGTTAGGGAGAAAAAGACAGCATTTAGGAAGTATAAGGAGACACAGAAGGAGCAGGACAGAGAACTGTACCAGTTAAGACAGAATGAAGCAGGGAGGGTAGTCAGAATAGCAAAGGCCCAAACTGAGGAAAAGATAGCCAACTCGGTTAAGAAGGGGGATAAAACCTTTTATAGGTATATTAGTGTAACCCCCCTGTTACCTGGGGTTACTAGAATCCCAGTAAGACCTAGTGGTAGGTAGGGAAGGCAGCTTGTGAAATTCTAGTTAAATGGATTTCACACTGTCTCACTCTGTTCTCAGTCTCAGCTGAGACTGAGGGATGACATCACCATAGAACTATCGCAGCTGCATGAGCCACATTGGAATCTGCAGTTGGGAGCTAGGTTAGAATGTTGGGAGTTTTTGAACAGTGAGCTGTGGCAGTTGTGTGTGAGCAGTCTTGAAGAGAGGAGCACAGCAGTCTGTGCACAGGCTCTTGTTGCCTAAAGCTCTGATATAGAGCTACTTTTAAGGGAAAGTGGTTCCATAAAGAGGAACACAGTAAGCTTGTGAAGTGGTGGAGACTGCTGTTACTGGTCTCAGTGCCCCATCCTTGAGGGGATAAAAGGTTGCCTGTTATTCCAGGGGCAACCTCCTGGTTTCGCCAGGTAAGAAGCTGCCTTATTTTTTCTAAGTTGTGCTGTGGCACCAGAAGCTGTCAAGAATCACCTGTAGGGCACCCAGAACCAAACGGTGAGTTCTGCTCTTACATGGGGCCTATGTTTCACCTGAACTGTTGTAAAGTGGGGATTGGACTGCTTAATCAGTGGGAGGCCTAGAGGAATAGGCTAAGCCAAAGTAAAAGTATGTTCAAGTCCAGCACAAGGGGAAAGCCAAGACATGTAGAGGAAATGTGCTATGCATTTACCCTTTAATCTACACAGCCAAGCTTTTCAGAAAGAGATGATTAATGTCCAGAGAAATGGCTGGGTATGGATTGTGGAAGCTAGATGTGGGAACCCCCATCTTTAGTAACCAGGTTCACCTCATGGATTTGCTCTGTGGCCCTTTTACTTTGCCTCAGGCTCTTGGCCAGTGCTGAAGGAAGTACCCAGACGTGGGATTGAAAGGAAATTTCCTTTAAGGAGTCGAAGGCTCTAAGGTGGTTTAGGGAGCCACCAGGAAAATGTGTCCATGTCATATGGACGGGGTTCGAGTGGCCGGCAGGGGAGCCGAGCCAGGGAAAACCCAAATAGTGTACAAGTCGGGCTTTGTACCCAAAGCAGCATGCAAGTCCGGGCTGTGTGCCTTGTGGGTCCAGAGCCTGAGGGCTGAAGTGCTGAAGAAGTGTTCTGTTTCTCTTATCTGCATTACCAGGAATGTAGCCCCATGGGAGTCCGTCTATGCTTTGTTTGTTCAGTTTGGATGTGAATAAAAGCCACACTTTAGAATCCCATTCCTGGTATTGGACATTACAGTAATTGCTTCCTGTGTTGGTTACTTGGGTGCCCCTGTGCAGAGTAGCCAAACCTAGCCCTTGTGCCAAGTGACCTAGTCCTGCTGTCAGCTTCAACAGCATACCACCTGTCATTTGCAAAAGTACAGGGGTGAGGGGGTTACATCAGGGAGCCGAGAAAGACAAAGGGAGGGATAGTGAGGCTGAATAGAATGGACGGTGGGTGGGCAGAGAGGACAGTGAAAAAGCAGGGATACTGAACAATACTTCTGCTCAGTATTCACAAAAGAGGAGGTGGGGAAGGTGCCTAATCCAATTAACAGAAGCACTCTGGATAGCGGGGTCCATCCCAGTCCTTTCACAGAAGAAAGCGTTCTGAAAGAACTCCTAAAACTGAAGGTGGACAAAGCAATGGGGCCAGATGGAATTCACCCCAGAATTCTAAAAGAACTAAGGTGGGACCTAGTGATACCACTGACTACCCTTTTTAACAAATCATGGGAGGATGGTGTGGTACCTGAGGACTGGAGGAAGGCAGATGTGATTCCCCTTCACAAAAGTGGAACCAAGACAGAGGCAGGAAACTACAGACCTGTCAGTTTGACCTCTGTGGTAGGAAAATGATGGAATTACTTCTGAAGGAAAGGAATTATTGAGTACCTGAGAGACAGTGGGGCACAGGACCCAAGGCAGCATGGGTTCACAGCTGGAAGGTCACGTCAGACGAATCTAATTGATTTCTTTGACTGGGTGACCAAAGTAGTAGACCAGGAAAGGGCTGTGGACATGGCCTACCTAGACTTTAGCAAGGCGTTTGACACAGTCCCACACAAAAGATTAACAGTCAAGTTAACCAGCCTGGGAGTGGATCCCAGGGTGGTAGCCTGGGTAAAACATTGGCTGGACAACAGGACACAGAAAGTAATTGTAAATGGAGTCCACTCTGAAGAAAGAAGGGTTACTAGTGGGGTACAGCAGGGTTCAGTACTGGGTCCAGTCCTTTTTAATGTCTTTATAAGTGACATTGCAGAGGGACTGGAAGAAAAAGTATGCCTCTTGGCAGATGACAAAGATCTGCAACGGGGTTGATGCACAAGGATGCGTGGAAAGGATGAGAAAGGACTTGGCAAGATTGGAGGAATGGTCAGAAGTATGGCAGCTTGGATTCAATGCAAAGAAGTGCAAAATAATGCACCTGGGAAACAGAACCCTGGGAAGATTACACAATGGGGGAGGTAGTAACAACAACAAAAATGGAAAGGGACCTGGGGGTAATCATATCAGATGACCTTAAGGTTGGCAAGAAATGTGAGAAGGCGGTAGGGAGGGCTGGGGGAATACTGGGATGTATAGGGAGAGGCATCACCAGCAGAAAACAGGAAGTTGTTATCCCCCTGTACAGACAGTTGGTGAGACCCCATCTGGAGTACTGCGTCCAGTTCTGGAGACCCCATCTCCGCAAGGACATAGACAGGATGGAGGCAGTTCAGAGGAGGGCAACTAAAATGGTGCAGGGTCTGCAAGAGAAGCCATACGAGGAGAGACTAAAGGAGCTTAATATGTATACCCTTGAGGAAAGGAGGGAGAGGGGGGACATGATAGAAACATTTAAGTACAGTGCCTCAGTGGAATCAACAAAGTCCAAGAGGGCAGCATCTTTCAGAAAAAGAGATGTGCAAGAACAAGGGGACACAATCTGAAGATAGAGGGGGGACAGTTCAGGAGCAATGTGAGGAAGTATTTTTTCACAGAGAGGGTGGTGGATGCATGGAACAGCCTTCCTGAGGAGGTTGTGGGGTCTAAAACTGTGGGAGAATTCAAGAATGCATGGGACAGACATAAGGCAATTTTGTGGGGGGTAGGAATAAATAGGCTGTTGGTTAAATAGGATTTGCAGCTTATCCTCTAGGTAGGGAAATGGGCAGACTAGGTGGGCTAAGCGGTCCTTATCTGCCGTCAAAGTCTATGTTTCTATGTAACTCAAACGGAAGAGAACAGTGAAGTGTATCAGACCACAGAAGGAGGCAGTTAAGGTGGTTAGGAAAGATAAGGCACAGGCAGAGAAAAAGACTGCAAGGGCAGTGAAGGGGGGGCTAAGACTTTTTTCCAAATACGTCAGCGAGAAGAGAAAAACTAGGGGTAGGAGAGTGAGGATAAGAAGGGTGGAAGGGGGAGACAGTGTGGAAGACCAAGAAAAGGCTGGTACTTTTGCTCGGTTTTCACAGTAGAAGGAAGGGGGATGGGCCACCAGACAGAATTAAGAACAGAGGGTTTTTTTTATTCGGTTGTTTAACCAGGTATAGCACACTAAGCTGAAAGCTTTTTTACAGGAGTGACCTGGGAGCACAAGGAGGTTAAGTGACTTGCTCAGGGTCACACAGTATGCAAGTGGAAGCTGTGGGATTCAAACCCAGGTCTGGTCTGCTGCATGTCACCAGATTTGCAGCTCAGAGCTTTAGACCACTGCTCTATACTGCTTCCTTTGGAGGCACCTCTGCCTCCATAGAGGTTGGGGGGGGGGTGAACACAAGGTCATTTTCAGAGGAAACTGTACTGAAAGGACATGCAGCTCTGAAAGTGGATAAGGCTATGGGACACAAACAAGATACATCCAGGGTACTGATGAACCTCAGGAAGTACTAGCTGCTCCACTGAAACCTTTGTTCAACAGGTCACTAGAAACAGGAGTTGTTTCAGAGGAATGGAAAGACTGGACAAGGGCTGACATGGTCCCTCTGCATAAGGTGGCAGTAGGAGGAATCTAGTAACTCAGGCCAGTCAACCTAAATTCAGAAAACCTACTAAGGGAAACTGGTTGACTACCAAGAAATCAATGGGCTGCAGGACCACAGGTTCACAGGGTGGGGTGGTGGGTTCATGCAAAAGAATATAATGGATTTGTTTGACTGGGTGACCAAGGAAATAGACCAGAGAAGGGTAGTGGATACAGCCCATCTAGACTTCATCAAGGCTTTGACACTGTGCAGAACAGAGGGCTGATTTATTTATTTTTTAACCAGGAGAGACAAACTAAGCTGAAGCTTGTTTACAGGTGTGACCTGGGAGCACAAGGAAGTTAAGTGACTTGCTCAGGGTCACACAGTATGCAAGTGGGGCTGTGGAGTTCAAGCCCATGTCTCCAGGTTTGCAGCTCGAGCCTTAAACCACTGCGCTGTACTACAGCCTCCTAATTTGGAGGGATTTGGAAGCTGACCAATATGAGTGTGGAGCCAAAATGGTTAACTGGGTTCACAACTGGCTAAACGATAAGAGGCAGAGGACAGTGCAATTGGCATAAACTCTAAGGACGGGGAGGTCACCAGTGGGATAACGCAGGGTTCAATGCTGCAACCAGTCTCTTTAATATCTTCATAGGGACACTGGAAAGGAAGGCCAATCTTTTGTAGATTACACCAAGATCTGCAACAGGGTGGACACCTGAGAGGAGGGTGGAGACAATGTGCAGGATCTAAGAAAACTAGAGGAGGTGGTCAAAGGCATGGCATTTGGACCTCAATGCCAAAAGGTGCAAAATCCCACTTAGGGCACAGGAAAGAGTAGTTACCTACCACAACAGTATATCTCTGACAGAATCTCCTCCACTGAGCCACATCATGGAACTGTCAGCTGTCGGCATCAGGATCACCCAGAAATTATTTGATGGCTGGGGCCGCCCACACTGATGTGCTTTGCTGGCACCTATATAACATGGGTGTCCCCAACATGCCTCAGTTCCCCACTGGAGACAAGCATGAAGGATTATCGGACTGGCAGGGACTGAAGTGACCAGGAAAAACCAGGCACACAGGAGAGGATATAGCAACCTGAGTACAGACGCCATCTTAAGCAGCATAGAAGAAGCAGTTTTGTCATCCATCACGCGAATAAGAGGGGAAGGAGGGAGGGAGAGCTGAGGCTTAATGGAGTAGATCCTCTCAAAGATTTACTGTTACAGAAGGTAACTATTCTAACTTCTTTGAAGACATCCCCCTCCACTGAGGCACACCAAGGAACAATTCCAAAGCAGTACCATGCACAGAGGGAGGCTGGCAGGACCTAATGATCCTGAGTGAGGACTTCCAGAACACTGAGGCCAAAGCTGGCATGTCTATGAGAGTCATGTCCAGACTGTAGTGTTTAGTGAATGTATGACCAGTACTCCAAGTACTGTAGCAGCAGCACAAATATCAGCAGCAGACACATTTTGAAAACAAGCCATGAGGTAGCCACCCCTTGGGTGGAATGAGCATGAATGAGACTGGGAAGCTTACCATGCTTCTAGAAACAAAATCTAGCACAACTGGCCAGCCATTTGGACAGGCCCTATTTAGAAATCAGTAAGCCCACCATCCTGGGGACAAAAGCTATAAACAGCTGAGAGTATTTTGTACAATCTTAGTACGGTCCAAGTACCAATGCAGCGTCCCATGGACATCCAGCATATGTAAATTATGCTCTCCACTGTCTGTGGGAGTAGAAAAATAAACAGCTAGGTCTGTAGATTGATTTAGTGTTCTTTCAGACACTACCTATGGAAGGAAATGAGGATTGTTATATAAGGCAGTGCTATCTTTGTGAAAAATAATAAACAAAGGGTCTGCAACCAGAGCCTGTAACTCAGAAATGCGTCTAGAAGGCATCATAGCCATAAGGAATAGTGTCTTCCAAGAAAGAAAGTGCAACTTACAGGTAGCAGCAGGTTCAAAGGAGGTGTAGCAACAGTCTCTAGTACCAAATTAAAGTTGCATGCCAGAACCAGCTCTTGGACTGGGGGGGCAGGAGGAGGACACCTCTTGAATCTTTGGGAGACTTCCATCTGGGCAGTCTTGCCCTCAGTGTGAGGGCATGAAAGGCCGACACAGTGTGTCACGGACCTTGACAGAGGTGTACCTAGCCCTGAGTCCTTAACGGACAGGTGGTAGTCCAGCACATTGAGAACTGGACATGTAAATAGATCCACGGCATGCAGAGTACACCAACCATCTGTTACTGCCTGGGAAACCCTGAAGCAGAAGAGCTCTATGTCTACAGAAGCCAGGCAGGAGGTGCAGGGATCACAGAACCAGGTTCCCTAAGGCCCCCTGATCCTGTGTCAGAAATCCTGCTGCAGGGGGGCTGGAGAGGACATTCCACTGCCAATTGTTGGAATACTGGAAACCAAATAAGTTTGGGCCAGTAAGGAGCCACCAGAATCAGGTGGCTGGTTCTGTCCATACCTTGACCAGAACCCCTGTATTAAGAGGAAAGGGGAGAAGCATATTTAAACTTCCTTTCACAAGAGGAAACTGCTTCACTAGACAACATCAGAAATGTGGAAGCTTTGCATCATATGTGTAAGCACTCAAGTCTATGTCCGGACGACCCATTCTTGAAGAGTAGACCACAATACATAAGAGTTCTGATTCATGGCACAGCATACAGAACCGACTAAGGGATCCTCCAGTGTATTCAGAGTACCAGGGGGGACACTGCTGCCAGGAATATGTCTCTTTCCGCCACCCAGTGCCAAACTCTCATTGCCTCTCTGCAAAGAACATACAAATAAACTCTGCCTTGTTGAAAGATGTAGTACATCACCAACATATTATCTGCATGGATAAGCAGCTGATTCCGCAGAAGGAAGGTGGCAAAGACCTGCAGGCCATGCATGACAGCCCTCATCTCCATAGTGTTGCTGTGGAGAACCGCATCCAGAGGGATGAGCACCCAACCTGAACCCGAGGCATCCGTGGTCATCACTAGGAGGTGGGACGGCTGGAGGAACAGGGGAAACCATCTCTAGGTTGGAGCAGTCCAACCACCAGAGCAGGGAGCAACAGAGAGAAGAGTCACTTGTACAACATGAGGCACACCTACGCTTCCGAATGCTGTGCCCACTGCACTCTGAGGAACCAGCGAGGGATTCACATATGGGGACAAGCCAGCAGCACAGTCAGGATGGCAGCCACCATCAGGCCAATTAATTGCATAAGACATCTGACTTGATACATAATCGCTGGCGGAGACCATCTGTGCTTGGGCTACCAGTGCCATGGCATGGAAGGAAGGAAGGAACACTCAGCCCAGTCCTGTGTCAAGAACAGCCACTATGTATTTGAACCTCTGGCAGTGGGTAAGGACTCACTTTGGCTCGCTGACCAGTATGCCCAGCTGGTTGAACAGCTGTCAAGTCTGAAACAGTGTGTGTAGACAATGGCTTACCAAGAAGGGGCTTCTAACAGCTAGTTATCTATGTAGGGCAGACATACAGGGCCTTCCTGTGGAGGGTAGCAGCCACCATGACAAATATTTTGGTAAAGAAAATGAGGTGCAAAGCACAAACCAAAAGGCAAGACACAAAATTGATACTGTAAGCCTTGGAGCATGAAATGCAGATATTTCCTGTGAGAGTTTCAGATCTTGACAGAAGGTATGTGTCCTTCATGTCCAATGCAACCATCCAATCTCTTGTTAGCAAGAGGAGGAGGAGAGACTGTAGGGAGACCATTCTGAACTTCTTGTATTGTATGAAAAGGTTCCGTCCATGTAGGTCTAGTACTGGCCTTAAATCCTCGGTCCATTCTGGAAACAGAAATCTGGAGTAATAGCTTTGGTTTATTTCTGAAACTGGGACTAATTCTACAGTCCTGATACCAAGAACAGATTGAACCTTCCCCAGCAGCAGGACTTTGTTGGGCAATTTCTCATATAGCCATGGCCTGGATGGGCACGGGCCCTGGGGAAAGGACCATGACCCCTTCCCAGGGGCTTAGGGTTCAAAGTATGCAGGAATCAAAGTGTCATTTTAGAGGACAGTAAATCCCTTACAGCATTTTCAATGTAATTTAGAAACCACTGTTTGCCCCTGCATGGGGCATTCTTCACAGACTGTTGCACATCTGAGGCAGAACCAGTCATTCTTGGCCAAAAGTGGTGATGGAGGTATATCCCAGAGGCAGTAACTCTGGCCGCAGAATCGGAGTCATCATAGGCTGACTGTTGAGGTGCTTACCAGCTTCCGGCCATTAGCTATAATTTGCTGAGCCAACATTTTATCCTGGCCTTCTGGCAATTGTTTTCCAAAGGCAATTCTAATATTTACTCATATATGCCTGAATAGTTAGCAATTTTTAGTTTCCAGAGAACCAGCTTCCTCGACTCCTTGTCAGAAGGAAGAGAACTCATGCGCTTGGGAACCTTGGTCTTATCATGAACAGCCATAATCACCACAGAGTACATTTCAGGCTGTGAGGGATAATAAAACTTTGCAATGCAGGCAGGATATTGTTTATCAGCCTTCCTAGAGACTGCAGGCAACTAAGCCAGCTTGTGCCAGGCTGCCAAGTAGCATCCTCCAGTGCAGCATGCAAAGGAAGAATAATGACAGCAGGAGAGACAGAAGCCTCCAAGAACTTACAGAGATAAGCTGACCCAGTGGCACAGAAGGCTGAGGTGTTGCTAAGTGCCTTACCTCTTGCCATGCCAGTGACTTGAAATTGATAATGAGCTCAGCTTGTCAGGGGTTAGCAGGGGGGAGGGCTGGAAGGGGATGAAGCAGCCATCAGGCAGCTCTCCTCTCCCAGATAGGGGTGGCTTGCCAACTCGCCTCTTGCCTGCCACAAGGTGGAGGCTTGGGGGTAGTGCTGACGCACGAGCAGATGAGTTTGCCACAGTGTGGGTGTGTGTTTGTTCCAGGGCGCAGGTGCGCCTGCACATGCATGCACAACCCATGTTGCCATGGTTCAAGGGAAGAAAAGCAGAACTAAGGACTCGAGGATTAGTAGGTGCACCATGCACTTCCCTAGACCTGCACCATCACCTGGACTTCTTGAATCCATCTGGATATAGATTTGGTGGGAGGGATGGCCCTCCCACCTCTAGGCTGGCCATTGGGGGGGGTACTCTGTGGGGGACTCCCACTGTGGTGGTTCTGGGGGACATGGATGCCAGTCTGGGGAAGGTAGGGACAGGGCAACCAGCTACCACAGGGGTAAAAAGCTATATGGAAAAGAAGGGAAGAAAAAAAAAAAAAAGAACTCAGATTTCTCTTGGAGGAATCCTCATTTTTTGCCAGAATCCCAAATTTAGCATGAACCTGTTTTAGGAAAGCTTGGAATGAGATATCTTCAGGCATAGACTTTGGAGTGTTTTTCACACACTCCTCTGTGCAAGAGGACAGATGGAGCTTGAACCCATCACATCTACTTGACTCCTCTTCTTTGTTAATGGCCTCCTCCTCCATATGCTCCGAATTATACTCCAGTTCATCGCCGACAACATTGACTGCTTTCAGCTAAAGGTAGAAGGGATGAGGAGACAACTGAGGAGAAGCCATCAGTGGGAATCCTATCAACTGTGGCCATTCTGGGCTGGCACTGTGGCAGGGACAGATCTGGATGGATAGTAAAGTTAATGACAGGCCAGCCAGGGGCACCAGGGCAGTGAGCGATGACAGTGGCAGGGGCAACAGACACTGAAACAGCTCAGACACTGATACAACATCTATACAGCGACAGGCCTTGAAAGGGTTGACGATGGCTGAGCTGTTGCCAGGACAGTGCCTGCGGTGGAACAGACAGAAAGTCCCCAAGTGGGGGAGACAAACTGATGCTGGATCCTGACCTTCATATCTGAAAGATGGTCCATGGGGCGGCAGGACCACAGCCAAAGTCAGGGACCTGTCTTTTTCAACAGATCTACCCCATCTGATAGGTGAACAGGAACAGTCTGCAGAAAGGACCTTATCCTTCTATGGCTTATCCTTTTCTTAATGGTGGTGTTTCGAAGACTTATCCTTTACCTTCAACAAGACATCGATGGCCGCCATTGACTGTGGGGATTAATGGGCCAACGGTGAACTGGGAACAAAGCAGTCGATGATGATGAAGCCATCTTCACCACAACCTGTTTCTCCATTTCTTGAATCCTTAGGAAAGTTATGAAGTCTTTCTGTGACATCCCCTGGTTGTCTGATTCAAGTTCTGGCAAACTGAGCAGGCTTTAACGCTGTGGTTGGTACGAGGCAATGGATATAAACCGGTGATCACTGTCTTTATAAATCTTAACCTAGCTGCATAGGCACTAATTGAACAGCTGTTCCTTATCTTTTGGGGGTAGCATAAAAAAGTTTTAAAACAACAAATGCAGCGTTAGCGAACACTTGCAAATGTTTGATAGCGTTCTTCAGCAGTGGTGGAACGATGAGCAGTTTATGGCAGGAGAAAGAACTGAGGTATGCTGGGGATGCCCATGTTATATAGGCATCGACAAGGTGCATCGACATGGTCATCCCCAGCCAGCAAAAAATTTGTGGGAGGTCCTGATGCCGACGGTTTACAGTTTCGTGATGTGGCTCAATGGAGGAGATATCCTTGAGGAAGATCGCCAGTGCGAATATAGGACCTGAGGCAGGTGCTGGCAGTCACTGGGCAGTAAAGGGACCTCACTGCTATCATTTCAGAAGACCTCAAGGTGGCAGTGCAGTGTAACAAGGCTGTGGGTAGGGCTAGTGGGATGCTGTCGTGCATAGGGAGGGAATCACCGGCAGGAAGGGGAAGGGAGGTGGTGATGCCACTGTACCACCCCCCCCCCAACATGAAATACTGTGTCCAGTTCTGAAGGCCACACATCAGGAAAGACAGACAGGGTGGAGGCAGTCCAGGGAAGGGCAAACAAGATGGTGCAGGGGTTGCAAAGAAATGCTATCAGGAGATTTTAAGGGATCTCAACATATACACATACTGGAGGACAGAAGAGCAAAGGGTGACATGACCATGACCTTAAAAGTACATCGCAGCAGTGAACAGAGTGCATAAGGAGTGAGCTTCTTCCAAAACAGGACAAGCTCCAAAATGGGGGTACATGCAATTAAATTGGAAGGGGAAATTTCAGGAAGCATCTGAGGAAATGGATCTTAAAGGGTGAGAGAAATATGCATTGGACAGACATGGGCATATTAAAATAGAAACAGTGAAGGTCCCCAGAGACCAGTTAGAGTCTGTAGTGGTGCAAAAGGCAGGGAACCTTTAGGCAGACTGGGTGGGCCTAGCAGTCTTTTCTGCGAACAAAATTTATGTTTCTATGTTTCATCACTACCACACTCCCCATTTCCTGCACCCCCAACCCCCCGTGAGGGCCTTAGTGAAATTTTCTGGTAGTGGTCCTTTCATCATCTGCCACCATGAATACGAGCAGAAGAAACAGATTACTCACTTGTAACCAAAGTTCTAGGAGTGGTCTATGGTTCACATCCGCACAATGGCAGATCTTCCAGAAGAGCAGATTTGTTGGAACATCTTTAAGCAAAGCTCCTCCCCACCACCCAGGTGGTATATCCCTGGGCTCCACCCTGAGACACTGGATCCTACATGCTGGAAGCAGGGATCCATGTGCCACTTTCCAAGGGAGGTCGGCTGGGTGGTGTAGATGTGAACCATATAGCACTGCTATAACCACAGCTACAGGTGAGTAACCTATTTTCTAGGGACATGGATATGGTTCACTTATGCATGCGATAGCAGACTTCCAACGGTTCTCTAGGAGAAGGAGGCATGGTGCATACCCCTACTTGACATACAAGGACTGGAGAACCAAGTTCCCAAATGCAGCACCCCAACAAGATTCCAGATCAATGCTGTAATGGAAGATGAAGACATTAGCGATTTCCAGGTAGCAGTCCTCCAGATCTGGAGGCAGCCACCAAGGCAGGGTTATGTCTGGTGGAATGAGCCCTGAGCCCTACAGGAGGCCCAACCTATAGTAGAGGTCGATGTAGGATTGAGACACTGGCCATTCATCTGCTTAGCTGCCAGTCTGCCAGGCATGGCTTCAGCATATGTAACAAAGCTGGCGAGCCTCACCCTGAACTGCAGTCAAGCACTTCACGAAAGTAAGAGAGCGCCCACCTTGGGTCCAAAGTATGGAGCCTGCGGTCGACCTCCAAAGATGGGTTCTTAAAGTAGACCAGGAAGTTCATCACCTGGTTAAGATGGAACTCCAAGACAACCTTTGGGAGAAACTTCAGGTGAGTGTGGAGGACTACCTTGTCCCTGTGGAAGATCAGATATGGAGGCTCCATCAAGAGCATCTGGAACTCATTAATCCTTCTGGCTGATGTGGTAGCCACCAAGAAAGCTGTCTTCCATGACAAGTGTGACATCTCATGCCTGTGCACAGGCTTATCCTTCAGCACTACCTGTACCAGCAATAAGTCCCAAGGTGGTGGTGGTAAACACACTGGTGGGGACAAGTGGTCAAAGATGTTTAAGAAGCACCCGGCCACCTTCTCCTGTGCAACCATCAGCATACCAGCTCACGCCTGGTATGCAGAAATGGCTGCCAGGTGCACCTTTAGGGTTGTTGATCGCAACCCCAGCTGGGATAGAGACCAGAGGTACTCAAGGATACTAGCCACAGAGCAGGCAAGAGGGGATCAAGCTCCTTGCCCTGACACCAAATGGAAAGTCTTGTCCATTTAAAGGTGTAGCATCTACAAGTCAACACTTTTCAAGAGGCCTCCACAATCTGGAGCACGTTCTACAAAAGACCCAAATCCTGGAACTCTAACCAATCAGAACTCAGGCTGTAAGGTGCAGGGACTGAAGGGCTGGGTGCAGGACCATCCCCTGTTGTCTGGTCAGCAGATTCATTCAAAGAGGCAATTGCTATGAAGGTCTGCTGCTGAGGCTGAGGAAATCCAGGTACCAGAACTTGCATGGCCAGTATAGAGCTATCAGGATCATCTGTGCCTTGTCCTGCCACACCGTGACCACCACTTTGTGGATCAGGTGAAAGGAAGGAAAGGCATATACAAGTTATGGGGTCCAGGGCTTCATGAAGACATCTCACACCAGTGTATCAGACTGTGGGGCTGGGCACAGAGTTGCCTCAGTTTGTGTTTTCCCAGGAGGCAACAGGTCCACCAGAGGTGTGCTCCACAGGAAGATGTGGCTCATCACCTCTTGATGCAGGGACCACTCATGCGACGCCCTCATCCACCCATCTAAAACATCTGCTAGCTGACTGTCAGCTTCAGCGACAGGGATCACCAGGAGATCTACACCCAGACTGCGCATCAGGGTCCAGGTGTGGAGAGTCTCCCAACACAAGTGAAGGGAGTGCGTGCCATCTTGACTGTTCAGGCAGAACATGGCCATGGTACTGTCAGTCTGGACTTACATGATCTGACCCCTGACTAGAGGAACAAATTCCATCAGAGCTAGCCGTACTGCCCAGTTGATGTGGTGATGAGACTTGCTGGGTGACAAGAAACTGTTCGCTCTGTTGGTCCCCAGGTACGCTCCCCACCACCAATGCATGTGTCATGAGAGAGATGGTCCACTCTGAGAGGCCAGAAAAGGACTCCTTCCTCCAAATGTTCTGGGATCAGCCACCACTGGATGGCAATCCACATCAGCTGCCGCCACTGTGACCAGCTGGTCTAAGTGTCTTAGGCTCTGGGAACACCGATGGCCCAACTTCCACTGCAGGTGTCGCATCTGCCAGTGAGCCCACCAGACCACTCTGGTGCAGGATGCCATGCACCCCAGCAGCCTCAGGAAGCCTCGGGCAGGGTGGGAGTGCTCAGCCTGAGATGACTGGGCAAATGAGGCAAGGTCCAATGCCTGGTATGCAGGGGGGCTTGCCTTGGCCTGTAGGAACTTTAGCTCTACCCCAATGAATTGAATCACCTGCGAGGGGATCCATTTGGACTTGGCCAGACTGACCAAGAGGCATAGGTCTCTGTAGGTCTGAAGGGCCAGCTCCTTGGACTGCTCCACAGCCTCTCTGAATGGCCTGGCTATCAGTCATCTAGGTAGGGATAAACCCCGACACCCTTGTACCACAAAAAGGCCGCCACCACTACCATGCACTTGGTGAAGAGCCTGGTCACAGACAAGAGGCTGAAAGGCATGAACTAGAACTGACAGAGCACTCCTAGTGAGACAGATGGACTGGGTGTGACCAGGAGCTCCTGCCACTCTTGAGGACTGACCTTTTCTAAAATCTGTTGCAACAGTTCTTCTATTTCTTAGTCTGTTACAATTTCTACTCCATAAGGTTGGCCACCTATGGGCACCACCTCCCCTTTCTTGACTATACTATAGTGTCCTCTTTAATTTTCCTTTTCCCTCTTAGGTCCTCGTACAGGGAGGTTATTGTAGTGACCTCAGAGTATTGTAAAACAGGTTGTGTTTATTGTTGTTGGATTTAGTACGTAATAGCACTATGTCATAATATACCTTATGTTTATAAAACCTGTAATGTTGAAAATACCATGGCACTAGGTGTTTTTGATAATGGTAAAAAGTACTAGGTGACTATTATATAAATTAAGCTAGTTCTGCTATTTAAAATGCATGTATATTGGTGTAAACTTAAGTAAGAAAGGTCAGGATGATTTGCATATATCCCATGATACATTGCATTATGGAAGTATGTATGATGATGTATTTCTTTGAAGCTTGATTTGTTGCCAATGCCCTTTGGGTACCCTTCTTTTAGTGTTTCTGCATTGAGATTCTTTGTCTATAGCTTGTTTTGTTTTGTTTTCCTTTTTGGGACCCACTACCCAAGCAAATGGTGCCTGCATAGGGGTGGTGGCTACATCTCACCTAGTGAAATGGATCAGAAAATCAGTGTCAGTAGGTGCTGGCAAAGTGCAGTGAAAAGACATTCACAGTCTGTTGCTGCAAACTGATGTACTGAGAAAGGAATACAGTACTGCAGAAGCTTATTTCTTGTATTTTGAATAAACATCACACAGAGATTTTGTGTTGAACCTGAAGTTCGGTGTCTGGTCCATCTGTTATCCCACAACCCCTCCACACTGGGATGCGGAAGAATGCATCCTGGAGGTCCAGGGAGCAGAACTACATACCCTGCTCTAGTGATGGTATGATCTGGTTCACAGTGACCATCCGGAACTTGCACTTCTGTATGAACTGGTTCAGATCATGCAGATCCAATATGGGGCACCCCCCCATCAATTTCAGGACCAAGAAGTACCTGGACATGAGCTATGGCTCCTTTTGCAAGGAGCTGAGCAACATCCTCCCTGAGGGCAGAAAATGTGTCTTGTGGCACCAAGGATTCCCTCAGAGTATGGGATCGGTAAGGTTGGACAGCCTCCAAGTCGAGAGGCAACACTCTGCTCACGACGTCAAGAACCCACCTGTCTGCAGTAATGATGGACCAGTGAGGTCAGAAGTGGGAGCGGCAGTCCCCGATGGGAAGCTGGGTCAGGGACTGGACAAGCGGGAAATAGACACACCCCCGACCCATCACTGGGCAGCTTTGGAGAGGGCACTGGCTGCCGCAGTTGGAGGGGAACCACTTCTGCCACACCTGCCTCTTTTTTGGCCCTGGCTGAGAACTTGGCTTTGGGTGCCACGCTTGAACTGCCCCTGCTGTGGCTGCTGTTGCTGAGGCTACTCTGGCTGAAAGGACCCAAACAGAAAGGACTTTTCCTTCAGCTTTGGCATTTCAGGTCCTTCTAGGACGAGCCATAGAATCCAAGGTGGCACTGGACTTCTCAATCCAAGTGAGATGCCCTTCCACCCCGGTTAAAGAGGTCCATGCTCAGGAATGTGACATCAACCAACTTATGCTGAGCATCTGCTATAAAGGTGAAGAGCCTCAGCCAGGCCTTGTGATGAACTGCAATGGCCGCTGCCATGGCACAGGTGCAGGAATCCCCAATGCTCAAGGCCACCTGGAGCTGGTGTTTAGCAAGTGCTTGACCCTGATTTCTGATCACTTAAAGTGGTAACTGCTTGTTAGCAGGAAGGTAAAGGAGGACATTATTGAGCACTCTCAACAGGGAGTAACTAAAGTCAGCCATCATCAAGACATATCTCGCCTGATAGAGATCAAGTGAGGAAGCAGCATAAGCCTTCTTGGCTGCATAGTCAAGCTTCTTTGACTCTCTGTCTGGGAGTTTGTCCACATATCCAGTATTTCTGGATTTCTGGAAGACCGAATCTGAGACCAGACCCTGGCTGAGGGGTGGTCCAAGAACCCTGAAAGGGAGCCGTAGAGAGTGCAAATCTGTGGACCATGTGGGTTGAGGGTGCCAGGCAGGATGCTGGATGCTGCTAAAGCTCCAGGGCTGTTCCTCAACCATGGGAAAGGCAACTCCGAGATTCATTCTTATCCAGGATGTCATTAAATGGTATTTAGCCCTTTTCTGGACAGGCTCCAGCAGAACATTCATGGACTCAGACATAAGTCTGAGGAGCGCCCAAATGACACTGGCCTATGGTAGGTCAGTTCCTTGACCAATTCCCAGTTGAAAATATTTGTCCTCAATGACTACATGGAGGACCCATCGCATCAGAGGACTCATCAGAGATGGTCCTTGGCCGTTCACCACAGTGAGCCACCCTCAGGTCACCCAACTGGCCTGCAAGCTGGTCGACGCACAAAGTACTCAGATGGGACTCCCACAAAGGCTGCTGTGGGGGCAGTTCCACACACACGGTGGAGAGCTAGGTGTCAGTGACAGTTGTCTCAGAAGGACTGGTGTTGGCTTGACTGGCACTGGCCAGTCGACTGCAGGGATCATAGGTACAGCCCTACCATTCTCTGCCAAGGCTCACTGTTGCTGGAGGAGCACCTCTAAGTGCCACCGCAGATGCTGGCAGAACCTCTCTTCATCCGAGAATGAGAAAGACTAGAAGCATCAACGGCAATGCCTCCTGGATGAGTAGGATCAGGAGCTCGAGAAGCACTCTCGACCACTGACCCAGGGCCAGATGTCGAGGAGAAGCTGCTGGAGGTGCCTGTAAATGACATGCACTGGTTTCAACTGCACAACCCCCAGACTACTCAGGTATTGAGTTTAGGGTGCACAGGTTTTACATGGCTCTGATCTCAGGATCGCTTAAAAAGGTGGTTCTGCGACACTGGATGACTGACTCCCCAATTTCGTATACGGAATGGTTGCAGGAAATGCTGTTTAATTTGAATATGGAGAAATGGGGAGCGGGTAGAGACAATAGGTCTCATGCATTCGAAGAGACTTGGAGCTGTTTTTACGCGCTATACCTTCCCCAGGCGTAGCTGAGCTGAGTAACGTAAGAGGAGGGATGGCGGTGGGTGAGCAGATCCTCCCTAGGGATGGGTGGTGAGGGGGAAGGTTAGGTATGGGGGTAGGGTGGTTATTGTAGAGGGTAGGGGAGAAAATTTGACTTGTATTTATTTTGCCATGTGTTTGGGTGGGATTATACAACTTGGTCTTTGAATATGTGTAATGTATTACTTAAGTATTTCTGTCACAATAAACTTTAAATTTCAACTGCACAACCCCATTGAGGCTGATCCACAGTAGCAGTGGCCAGGGATACCGACTGCTCCACATCCTTCTGGGTGAGGACTGGGGTCTTGAGATCGACTCCTCGTTCCCTTTGGCAACTGGTCAACCGGGTTAAGAAAGATCCCATCCACCTGATCGACCAGTGTCAAGGTCATCAAGCCCGACAGGGTATTGTGAAGCTAGCAACTTGCCTCTTGACCAACTGTCGCTCAACCGAAGCTGTGCACTCAGCATACTTTGAGCAGCCAGGGGAGTCGAGGGAGTGGGAGGTGCATGATTTCTTCCATTCCCATGACAGATGGTGGTGCATCCTGTGCTTCTTACCATGGCATGCAGGATCTCCCTGAAGGTTTGGAGGGCATGACATATCTCATGAATTTATCTGTGAAAGACTCTCCAATGCTCGCCCCAGCTGTGAGCAGCGCCAAGGCTGATGAGGTGCCTTCCATGGCCTTTGCCGCCACCTCTTCCATGGTCACTAGTTAAACTGCAGAGCGTGCTTCAGCAGAGGCTGTCTTGTGACTGCCCTTCAGTTGCAGTTTGGGGTCTTGGTCAGCCGGCCAGCTGAGGAGAAGACAAGTCTTATGATCTTCTAAAGATGAGGGTATCATTGTCTGACATGGACCACAATCTGCGTCGTGTGCTGTCCCTAGGCAGTAAAGGCACTACATGTGTAGGTCTGTTCACTGCATCTTCTGTTGACCAGTGATGCACTGTTTGAAGCCAGAAGCTTGCTTCACTTCCTCATGTTCCATCTTCCATCGCCAAGGGTTGGAGAAGTACTAAGGAAAGGACAGAATACTGAAAGGTTGAAGAAAAAAAAAATAATCAAAGTTTGCCAATGGCACACTTTAGGCCCTACAATGTAAGGAAGAGACCATACTCTTCCAGCAAAAAAGAAGATCTGACTTCATGGGGTGGAGCCAAGGGATATACTGCCCAGGTGGTGGGAGGGTCTTTGCTTAAAGATGTTCCAACAAATCAGCTCTTCTGCAAGATCTGCCATCATGTCGATAAGTGAACCAGATCCATACTCTTAGAAAAATTGTTTAAAACTTCAGCCTTCTGCTCGTTATCTTTCACTATCCTCCCCCTCAGATAGTGGGACAATAACCCCTTTTGCTTCTCTCTTTTACTCTGATAGACTTAGAACATTCCTCTCCCCCTCAACACCGTCGGCAATGTGCAGCTTTGTGTTTGCCTTTGCTCACCTGATCTGTCCCTTTGCCAACCTTTAACTTCCCCCTATATTCCTCCTCTCCTTGTTTTTCTTTATATATTTTTTTTATATCTTTTGAAGATCATCCCTGTGGGCCTCACTGCCTCCCTCACTTCTTTGGAGAACTACATTGGCTTTTTCATCTGTTTCTCTTAGTGACTTTCTTCATGCAAGTCAGTCACCTCCAATACTGCCCTCTTAATTACTGCCCATTTTTCTTCCACTTCTTTGAACTGCTCAACTCCCTTCACTTTTTCCCCACGTTTTCTCATTTTACTGAAGTCTGCCCTTCTGACATGCTGGACCACTGCACTCTCAAAGAGAGTCTGCAACTGCCCATACCACTTCAAACTACAAAGCATCAGGGTCACTGGACCCCAGTGATTCTCTCACAGTTACCCCTTTTACCACCTTGGAAGTGCAAAGCCTCAAACTGAGGATGGCATCTAGTCTTGTGAGTTCCCTGTCCCACTGCAACAAGAAACCATCCTGTATTGTGTACAGCAAAGCCCGACTTCTGGAACTTTTTGCTGCTAGAGTGACCCAGTCAAGTGTCCGGTAGGTTCAGGTCACACACGAGCACTGGTTCCACAGGGGTTAGTACTACTTCAATGTCTTTATTAGCAATATTGCGGAATGGCTGGCAGGAAAGCGGTGTGCCTGTTGCAGACAACACAAAAATCTGCAACAGAAGACATAAAAATCTGCAAAGAGTGAACACACGCGGGGGGGCAGTGGAAAGAATGAGGGACAATCAGAAAACGCTGGAAGAATGGTCATGGGAATGGCAGCTGGGTTTCAATGCCCCAAAAAAAAAAAAAGAAACAAAATCATGCACTTAGGGGCACAGAAACCCAGGAGCAACGTACCAATTGAGCGGGGAGGTATTAGCAACCACAAAACAGGAAAGAGACCTGGGGTAATCATTTCTGATGACCTGAAGGTAGCCAAGCAGTGTGATAAGGCAGTGGGAAAGGCTAGTAGGATGCTCAGGTGCATAGGAAGGGGCATCACCAGCAGAATGAGAGAGGTAGCATCACCCCTGTATAAATCACTGGTAAGACCTCAACTTAAGTACAGTGTCCAGTTCTGGAGGCCCCACCTTCGGAAGAACAAAGATAGAGTGGAGGTAGTACAAAGGAGGGCTACCAAAATGGTGCAGAGCCTACATCAAAAGCCCTACAGAGAAAGACTCAAGGAACTAAATATGTAATGTCTAGAGGAAAGGAGAGAAAGGGGATATGATAGAAACATTCGAATACTTCACAGGTATTAATAAGGTACAGGAAGGCAGCATTTTCCATAGAAAAGGATGCTCCATATACACACTATGAAGCAGGGTGGGGGGGGGAGCTCAGAGGAGATGTGAGGAATACTTCTGCGTGGAGAGGTGGTGGATGCCTGGAACAGCCTCCCAGCAAAGGTGGTGGTTGCTAAAACTGTAACAGGATTCAAGCATGCATGGGATGGACACAAGGGACCTTAGAAGTAGGCGAGGGAGAGCAGGAATCGAGTAGGGTCTGTGGTGCCACAGTAGGTAGGAAATGCAGGGCAGACTGGGTGGGCCAAGAGATCCTTATCTGCCCACAACTTCTATGTTTCTATGTTCCTCTTTTGTTGCCCCTGTCTTAATTTCCCCCAATAGTTCTCTATCTCCCTCATTCTTCTGCCCTGCAGCCTGTAGATCACTTCCATCCTTATCTTTTTTCTTCCCTACAGCTGTTCTTAGCTGCTCCCAAATCAACTCTATTTCCTTTCCCTCCCCTTTGACAGCACCATCTTCAGTGGTCTCTATGTAGATGACTACCTCCCCTGTTGTCCTTACTCCTTTTCCTCCTGTACAGCACATAACCTGGGAGAGCAGGATCCCAATCATTACTTCCAGTCACCCATGTCCCAGGTATGGCCATCATGTCTAGCTCGGTTTCTGACACTATCACCTGAAGTTTGTTAATTTTGATGACCAAGCTCCTGGCATTCAGTCAGACCACTTTCCACCCATGTTTCTTTGCCCCACCCTACAGTTACCATGCCCAATCCTTTGTCTGACTCTCCCTTCCTACCTCTCCTATGGCCCTTACCCAGTCTGGCTTCCTGTGACCCAACGCTCACTTCAGATTTCATTCTGATCCAATTCCCTTCCTGTTTTTGCTGTCCTCAGCTACCCTGGGCCTCCTCATTTCCGGGGGAGTACTAGCTAGGCTGCCTTTCTCCAGCTCCTTCCAAGGGCTCCCCTAACTCCAGTCATCCCCACTATTCAGTCTAAATGCCTAGCTATGTAGATATACACTTCTGAGAGGACTCATTCCCTCTTTTTGTGAAATGATGAGCATCTCGCTTAAATAGCCTTCCATCCCAGAAGTCCCCCAGTCACCCACAAATTGAAAACCCTCTTCATGGCACTGCCATTTCAACCTTTTGTTGAAAGCCTCAGCTTTCTCCAGCCTCATACTTCCCTCATCCCCTCCCACAATGATCAGACCTCTAAGAAAGCCAACAAAGTTTCCTTCCCCCCAACCTATCTCCCAACTTCCGTACGTTTGATGTGATTGGTGGTACCCAAGTGTATTAAAACATTTGTCAAGACAGTTGAAAATGCTAAGACTTGCATCTTTTTGCGCCATATTAACTTGCTACCTATTTAAGAGCCCAGTATAATGCAGAAAATGAGAAATCTTATTTCACTCTTACATATATAGCTGATGTCGAGCTTGCACATGATTTAAACCCCTTCGTCAAACTTTTTTTTCTTTTTTATAATTAAGTTTATTGAGTTTCCATTTTACATAGTTAAAGTACGTGACAGGATGTAGCATACCATTTACAACAAGAAAATAACAATGAATGACAATTAGAATTCTGTACCTTAGGTACAGAACAGTATATGTCGTAACAAACAGGTTAACAATGAGATAGATGTCAACATGAGCATAAGGTACCTTTACACTAGTAAACAGAGATCATAATCTCTTGGTGTAGTTTCCGTATTGGCCACTGGGGACCATTTCCTACAGACTAAAATGAGTATCAAAGTCCTTTGGTTGGGTGAGGAGTCTAGGGTTTTTTGAGGAAGGAGAGACCCCTTTCTGAGAAGCTGTTTCAGCTGGGACAATGCAGGAGGAGAGGCAGGCTGCTAGAGGTCAGAACACTTAGCTAATTTGTCTCTTGATGCATAAAGGACCCTTTTGTTAATTGGCTGTTGTCTTCATTTCCACTAAGCACATCTCCATTTTGTAAGGATCTGGTCCTGCCTGTGGCACAAAATAATTCTCCTTGTGGTGTCAAGCGTACCTGTCGGCCATCTGGTCCATGGGAAGGGAGGGGGCGGGTTGTTCCTGTTATCACCAAGTATAACTAGCTGTGGAGAAAGTGCCAACCTAGCCGAGGTCAACTGTTTGCAGACTGCTGCTATCTCATAACATAGAAACATAGACTTTGATGGCAGATAAGGACCACTTGGCCCACCTAGTCTGCCCATTTACCTACCTATTTGATAACTGCAGATCCTAGTTAACCAACAGCCTACTTCTTCCTACTCCACACCAGAATTGCCTTATGTCTGTCCCATGCATTCTTGAATTCCCCCACTGTTTTTGACCCCATGACCTCCTCAGGAATGATATTCCATGCGTCCACCACCCTCTCTGTGAAAAAATACTCCCTCACATTGCCCCTGAGCCGAACCCCCCTCTATCTTTAAATTGTGCTTCCTTGTTCTTGCACATCTCTTTTTCTGAAAGATGCTACCCTCTTGGACTTTGCTGATTCCCTTAAGGTACTTGAACGTTTCTATCATGTCCCCCCCTCCCTCCTTTTCTTCTCTTCTTCCTGGTATGTGCCTAATGTGAAGTGATGCTGCAGGCTGTGGGATACTGAGCTAGACTCAGATTTACTCCTCCAGCAAAGGTAATTCTCCATGAAGCCCCAAGCATGAAGCTTTTGGGATGTTGCGTGGCAATGATGCAGAATCTTGAACTGTGTGAAGCAGTTCCTAGTGTCTCTAGCTCCTCTGAGAATGGACTGCTAGTAGTTACCCCATGTTTTAGGAGTTATTTCCATCTGGAGTTCTATGCCACATCAGATCCCTATGGCTTCCAATGGGTCAGGAGGATCTAGAAAGGAGGTATGTATTAAGCTCCATGGATGGGCATTTGTGGTATCTCTTAGTTTAGTTTAGTTTATTGTTCTAGGAATTACTACCTTTGAGCCAGAGGCTCTTTACAAAGTTCCACGTCAATTAGGTACAGTACAAAAAAGGTTACATAGATAACACAACAATTTGTGCTGTGTCAAGAGCGAGAAAACATATACAAATACATATCAAATCACTTGTGCAAAAGGACATGAGATATCAATAATCACATTATTATTACAAGAAAGAGGTCATGCCAGATTAGGAGAAACAAATAGGGAAAAAGTCCAGAACAGAGAGGGTAAGTGAAGGGTGTGGGGAGCAGACAATAGCAGGAGAAAAGGTTTCCCAAACATGTCTTTGTCAAATAACGGAACAGGGTGGGTAGTGAGAAAATAGGAGGTTTAATCAGGGCAGCCACAGGAGCTGGAGGTGGCAAGGTGAGAGAACAGCCTTGATTTGAAAATACCTAGAGAGGTGGAGGCAGTAATATGAGTGCTGAGGGCATTTAGCCAGCTGGGGGCACGATAGGCAAATTATCTTTGTCCTTGAGAAGTCCGGCATCGGGGGACTTGGAGAGGCTGGTGTTCTGACCTTCTGGTAAAATGGGTGCCAGCTCGGGCATAAGAGGTCTTGGATACAAGGTGGAGTGAGGCCCAGAGTGGATTTTTTCGCCATCAGGCAGGTAAGGTACTTTATCCGGTTTGATAGTTGCAACCAACCTGAGTCAGCATAGAGTTCACATGTGTGGGTACGTCGATGTGCACCAGTGAGCAGCCGACAGGCCTTATTTAGGGATGCTGTAATGCGACTAAGTGCTGTAGTAGTGGCAGATCCATATATAACTAAGCCATAGTCAACGACTGAGATGATAGAGGATTGGATGGCAATCCTCAGTGCAGAATGGGTAAGGAGCTGTCGGTTCCAATACAGAATCCCAATTTGCTGATTAATAGTTTTTGCTATACTATCAACGTGAGTTGCAAAGGTTAGGCTTTGATCAAAGTTGATTCCAAGATATTTGAAAATTGGCACTTGTTCAAGGGTATTTCCCAGGTATGTATTAATGGTGAGTGGGACTTGCCATTTCTTGTTTTGCGGGTTAGAGAAGAGCATGGATTTAGTTTTTTTGTGGTTTAGAATCAGCTTATGTTCAAGGAACCACATCTCAACTTTGGAAAAAGCATGCTGAAGGTTGAGGCGTAAGAGGTTCGGATCTTTATGAGTGGCAAGAATCACAGCATTGTCGGCATAGAGGATTATTTGTTCAGGGCAGGATTTGGGGAGGGAGTTTAGGAAAAGGCTGAAAAGGAGGGGGCCCAGGATGGATCCCTGGGGAACTCCTGAGTGAACCGGTTTTGAGTCTGAGAGAATCCCAGCTACTTTTACAGATTGAGAGCGCTGAGCAAGGTAATTTTTTACCCAGTCACCAGGACCCTGCAAGAGCCCTAGGGATAGTAGTTGTTTGATAAGTAGGCCATGGTGTACTGTATCAAATGCCTTGGTTAAGTCAATGTAGACTGCTCCAGTTAGGTTTCCTTTGTCCATGGCATTGTGGATTGCTCCTGAGAATTCAAGTAGGGCAGTTGATGTGCTGTGCCTTTCCTAAATCCATGCTGCTGGGTGCATAGGATGTTGTGCTTTTCAGGTAGTCTGAAAGTTGGTCCGCCACCAAGCGTTCAAGGGCCTTAGAGAGGTGGTGAGTATTGATATCAGGCGATGGTTACCAGGCAGTGACTTATCACCACTTTTGTGCACCGAGTGACAACTGCAGCCTTCCATTTCCTAGGGAATTGGCTGTAGCAGAGGAGATTGAAAATTTTGTGAGGGGAGCAGTACTTCCTCCATAGTGAGGGACAGAGTTTGACGTCAACAGTGTCGCTGCTTGCTCGGGACTTAGAAATGGCCTTCTTTACATATTTATAGACTTCATGTGCCTTTACTAGTTTGAAATGGAAGGGTGGTTTGGGTGAGAGGCAGTAGTAGATAGAAATTGGAGGGTCAGCATCAGTGAAGAAATCAGATGAGAGGACACCACTAAGGTCCGTGAAGGTATCATTTAGGGTGTTTGCAATGATCTCTGGGTCTAATGTAGTGGTTCCATCCACATTCATTATTGTAGGAGAGGATATGGACTGCTGACCCATGATATTTCTTATGTTGTCCCAGAAGGATTTCCCTTCACCCCAGGAGTTGGAGAGGGCATTCTTGAAGTAGGAGCTCTTCATCAAGCGGATCTGTTTAGTACAGTGGTTGCGAGCCTGTTTATATTCTTGGATGTCCGACAGAGTGCCAGTAGCTCTTGCAGTGGCCCAGAGGTGATCCCTACTTTTGAGATGTGCCAATAGCTTCGCCGTGAGCCAGGGATTTGTGAGTGCTTTGATTTTGCGCTTTTTTACTGGTGCATAGGTGTCACAGGCAGTGTTGAAAGTAGTAATAAAGTAATCAAGGGCTAGGTCAATATCTTGAGTTTTGTAAATCAAGGACCAGTCTATCTGCCTAAGACAGGTCTTGAGATGAGTAAGGTTGCCATAAGGTAGGACTCTGCTATGGATGGTTTTTGGAGGCAGATGTCTTAGTAGGTATCTCTTAGTATGTATCTCTTAGTGGTCTAACTTATTTGGTCTCATACAAGCTATGTGGGGCCCCATGTACTTAGCGAAATCATGTGCAAGTTAGACATACATAGGTGGGTCATACGGAGAGAAAACTGTCTTGTAATTGGGTAAATGATCCAAGATATTTAGTATCGAGATTAATCAGATCTTTAAGATCATGTATACCAGGTTTTTTTTTCAGGGTTGGCAGTTTATTTATTTAGTTTTTTTGATCAGGGAAGTGCGCTGGACAATAAAATGCCTATTTTCAGGCACAGCCCAGGAGATTACAAGGTAATGAGAAAAATACAAAGCTGCATGGTTTAACAACAAATACAATTAAATGGTTAAACAAAGTAGAATATAAGAATAAATATACAAAGATCTACAAATCAGCTGCCACAGAGAAAACAGTAATAATAGTGCAGCATATCTGATACAGACAAAAACAACAACCTGGGATAAGGCATATAAGTAAAATAACCCACAATAAGTAGAGATAAATTACCAATAAGTAAAATCAGGAGCAGTAACAAGTGACATGATCAGCAAAAACAGTAAAAAGAGTACATCACATTGATACTAGCAGAACTCCAATAGCCAGGGTAGGCATAAGAGCAAAAATTAAAGAATGAGAGGAAATCATATCCATTAGAGGATTCAGGGCTGGAACAGATGTCAAATGTAGCATTAGGAATAAGTCATATCAGGAGCAGAAGAATACATCAGAGAAACTAAGTAATTGAGTAATTCTCTTTTAAATGTGAGGTGAGACTGGCAGACCCGGAGGTGAGGGGGTAGGGAGTTCCAAGCCTTAGGGGCGAAATGGGAGAATGCCTGCTCACTCGTTTTGGAAGAGCACTTGGGTACAGCCAGGAGGGCCTGAACTTTAGAATGCAGAGGGTAGGCAGTGTTGGCAGGAGTGAACACGGAAGCCAGTGAGGCAGGTTTAGAGGACCTGAGGATGTTGTCAATCAAGCAGCATAGGGTACAGAGGCACTGGGTGGGAGGGGCAATTTAGACTGGGCGCGGCGGCAGTGGTGCTCAAGTCTAGGAGCTGACAGGGCAAACCTACACATATTTTTACAGAAGACATTCCATTTGTGGAAGCAGCCAGCCTAGCCTGATAAAGGAGGCAAGCCCATAGCAGAGACTATGAAGTAGGACTCCCTAGGCAATAGCAATCCTGGTCAAGGAATTCAAACATATTGGACCCTACAGGCAAGTCCAAGTTTAGCGTCTACGGACTTGCAGATATTTTAGATGTGCTATGAGAAGTCCAAGGCAGGGTCAAGTGAGATGCCTAGGTATCTGAAGTGGCTGGTCAAAGAGACAGGGGAGCTAACAAGACAGCAGTTGACTAAGCCAGCTGTGCAGGCCTGAACCCTTTGAGGAGACCCAAAGAGCATGACCTGGATCTTCCCAGTATTCAGGACATTTGTGAAAGTCAAGTTGAACCTAGCATTAATATTGATCAGGACTTGCAGCAACAGTAAAAGTACCAAGTCATCAGCATACAGAAGAGTGTGACAGTGAGAAAGGATGTTAGAGATATCACTGATAAAGACTGAGAATAGAAGCAGGCCCAGGATGGAACCTTGGGGAATGTCGACATTAATAGTGGCAGGGGTACAGAGGGCCATATTAAACTTAATTTGTTGATGGTTGCAGAGGTAGTTAGCGAACCATTTAGAGGCAGAGGTGGAGACTCCAAGGGACAACAATTTGTACTGGAGGAAGGAGTGATTGACCAAGTCACACACCTTAGTAAGGTCAATGAAACGAGCCCCAGAAAGCACACCTTTTTCCAATTTAAATTATACATCACTAGTGAACTGGGCAAGGGTAGTGGAGATGCCATGAGGAGGCCTAAATCCATGTTGGGCAAAGGACAACAGGTTATATTTTTGTAGGTAGTCAGAGACCTGGGAGGAAATGAGTTTTTCCAGAAGTTTACAAAGGGTAGGCAAGATTGCAATAGGGCAGTAATTATTAATGGATCGGATGTCACCCTTTTTGAACACGGGTATTATCTTAGCCACTTTCCAGTTTCTGGGGACAGTAGAAGTGGTGAGAGAGTAGTTAGAGTTGGGTGACTGGGGAGGCAAGGAGAGGGGTGGCCAACTTGAGTATTTTAAGTTCAATCCCATTAGGACCGATGCTCCTGAATGGTGAGATGGATTTTAGGAATCGCATAACCTCACTACTCAAGACTGTATGAAGGTACAGAGGAGGGACGGGGCCTCGAGAGATAAGACATGTGAGACTCCAAAGATCAGAGAAGTGTGAGTTGAAAGTGTTAGCAACAGTGACAGGGTTATTACAGTTGGAATTACTAATGACAATATCAGGAGGGGTTTGACTCTACTATTACCCAACAGTCCCTTGATTTGGGATCAGAAACTCTTAGGGTCTCTGGCTGAAACATGAAGAAGATCCCTGCAGTATTTACTTTGCCAGCCTAATTTGTTTTTACCAGCATTTCTCATGGCTCAATAAGCAAGCCAGTCGGAGTGTAAGGATGAGGATTTGAATTTTACTGAACATTTGCCTCTGGATTTGAGGCATGGAGAGTAGGAAGCTGTGCAGCCATCTAGTAGGTTTCCTCTAACCCGTGCCTGGCAACAGGAATGTGCTTCTCTTGTAGGGAGATGAGGGTGGAGGAAAAATAATTTACGGCTGAGTCAACATCACACCAGGAGTACAGTGGGGACCAGTCAGTACAGCTGAGATCAACAAGGAAGGCATCAGGACTGAAAGTTGAGAAGTCTCTCAGCATTAACTCTTTAGGTGGCAGGAGAGAGAGAGCAGACATTCCTCAGACAGAAGATTGGTGAGTGATCACTGACCGCGTCAGTAAGGATGCTTGTTGCAGTGATCCTGTCCTTCCTATTAGTTAGAACTCAATCAATGAGTGACTTGTAAGTCCTCTTGGTGGAGTATCTGGTAGGGTCAGTTATTAGTTGGCAAAGCTGGGCCTCACTTAGAAGTGACTCAAAGGCTTCTGAGTTAAGTGGTTTCCCTCAGTACTCTGATGTCTGGATATCCAAGATCAGTAACAGGAGAGATTTCCATGCAGTCCAGTCAGTTAACTTGGAGGACAGATGCCATGTGTTTTGGGAGAATAAGAGCAGAGGTTGATCTTTAGAGTTTTAGGAAGTTTTCTGAAAAGGATGTCTGAGCCTGCCTCATATCCTAGGAATGCACATTTGGAGTTGCCCCTTTGGGGACCTGTATGGAGGTTCTGTCTGGGGTGGTTAGGAAAGGTTGCTTTAATGCAATAGTGCTATGTCTGAGAAAGAAGTCTGGCAGCTTTAGGTCACCCCTGCAAATATTTTGGGAGAGCTTTTTTTTTTTTTAAAATCCTGCTTTCTTCTCATCTCAATTGAATCAGGTAATTTTGCTGCAACTATTTGAAACATAGGCGTTGATGGGTAGTGGTAGATTATCTGAAAGATATTTTATGTGGTGGCCATCATTTTTTGAGCTGTCTCCAATGCCAAGTCTTTTCCATATCTGCCACTAGCAGGAGTACATTGTTCACAACCAGGTGGCACAAATTTCATTAATTATTAATTTTGAGATATTTTATTGAAATCTGCTCGTGTCAACTCCCATGAAATGTTTTTTTATTGTACTTTATGTAAAACATATTTCACCAGGTAAACACACACACAGCCCAAGGCTCATTTCTAGCTGTGACTGGGGGGGAGGAATAGACAATGCGAGGGTACAAATACACAGAACAAACAGATCAACACCAACCAATTTCCATGACGGAGAACAGATGATACCTTTCAAGGTAGCAAACACATCGGAAGCAACAAAGATGCAATACGACCACACAGTTTTAGTTCAAACAGTTCCCATGACAGAAACTAGTGCCTCTTGATCACTGCCAAAATAAGAGTAATGAGCTTCAGGAAGAGAGATCCCTAGGCATGGTAGGGGCACGCCTGACATCAACAGCAGGTCAATGGGGATTTGAAGAAGGGTTTGACCATGACCTTGCTAGGTTTCAGGGAGTGAGTAGCAGTGACTTTAGAGGCAAGGCAAATTTTATTTAAAAGACGCCCAATCCCGGAGGGTCTGGGCGCCGTACACAAGAAAAGACAGAAAAAATAGGTAAACAACACACCAATAGGTAAAACAGTATTAAATACACAGCTTATGCTGGCCTGGTGGCACTGAGGGTTGAGGCACTGGACGCCACACCTCGCACCACACCAGCGACCCAGGTTTGGGAACGAGCCTAGGACGCTGGGGGTCAGCAGGGGAGGGTAGGGATTGAGTGTCCGGACAGTTCTCCTTCCCTGGGGTGGGGGGGGGTTCACGCTCCCACAGTCTAGTAGCCTCTGGTGGTACCGGGGGCTTAGTAGCAGTCAGGAGCCAGAATTAGTGGGGATTGGCTGGAAGGCACTCCTGTGGGTGTGCTCGGGTGCGAGCATGCAGCGCGCTGGAATGCATTGCACTTCCCAGCCAATAGGGGGAAAACATAGAAAAATCCCCTACCGCCAGGTGAGACGACGGGACCATCAGTTGCCCTGGCCACATGTCCAAAGTTGACCGCAACTCCCAACTCTCCCCTTGGGGGCTCGTGGGCCTCTCCTTGGGCTGGGAGAGCCCGGGGTCCTGATCCCAATGTAGCGATGGGAGTGACGGTTCAGATGGGCGGTGTAGCCGAGGAGCAGAGCATGGATCCCAGAGAGATGCCCCGTTAGGTAGGTGCAGAAAGAGAATTAAAAAAAAAAAATATATATATATATATATATACAGCTATGATAAAATAGAAAAATTCATAAATAAATAAATAAGAAGAGGGACGTGACAGCAGGAGAAAATAGGTCGGATAAGTATTTGGGTAGTTCCCAGTCAAGTAATTTGCTACCATGAGAGCATTATGCATCATCTGTCTTGCATGGGAGGGATCCAGTCCAATTTATTGTACATACAGTAGTACACTGACACACACAGGGGAGGCAGTCCAGTGCAAATCTGTATAGTACATTATACTAAGGTTCATACTAAGGTGATGATGGAACCAGAAGGCTTAGAGGCTTGATTGCTCTGATATTTTTAATAATAACTAATTTTGAAGCCTGATAGAATAAATTTATCTAGTCGACACAAATTCAGATTTCGTTTTACTAGTAATGACTTCAAGGGGTAGTCTATTCCACAGGTTAACAGTTCTTAAAGTGAAAAATATTTATGTGCATTAAGGTTGAATTTACTGCTGTAGAGCTGATCCAGAAACAAATGATCTGATACCTTTATTGGACCAACATGGATGTTACACAAAAGAACAAAGTGCTCTAGCTTTTGAACCAACGAGGTCCTTCTTCACATATCCCTTCTAGTCACATCTGTACAAGGTACAGTTGAGGAGGCATGTTCAGGCAAATGAAAGTAAAGAGAAATCAAGAGCTTGGATCGATCTTTGAAACCAAGCATTTAACTCTTTAAGCTTTTTGGTTGTTTCTCTACTTCCTTTTGTGAATTATCAATCATTTCCTCTTGTCTTGTACAACTATGTGTAGACTTGTTTTGAGTTGCACTATCATTTTGCTGATCATAGTCAGAATAGTGTTGCCCCCTGTGGTCAGTTTTGTTACCATACTCACAGCCATACCTTGCACCTGGACCTCCCCCCTTTTGAGAGGGACTCCAGTGCTGGTAGTGGTTTAACTTTTGATAGGGCTGTCAAGCCACAGATGGACCAAGCATGGGCTCAGATTGTTTTCCTTTGTTAGACAAAGGTAAATTCTCTACCCACTTAGCTGGAGTATTAGATGTGATAACCGCCAACACCTTAGCTTGAGGTACAGAGGTCTTTTCTACTTTGTCTGATTTTGTTCATTTTCTTGTATTTCTCGAATGCTTCATGCCCTGAATCAGAATATGAATTACTTCTAAAGCTTCTGAAGAAGGACCTGGTTGGTTCGAAAGCTGGAGCACTTTGTTCTTTTGTGCAACATCCATGTTGGTCCAATAAAAGGTATCAAATCATTTGTTTCTGGATCTGTTCTTAAAAGGACCAATACTGCACCTACAACATTTTTCTGCTGTAGAGCTGTAACAGGTGGCCTCTAGTGTTATAGATGTCATTTTTGAAATCTAAACCCAACACAAATAACAGGTATTTGTAAAAAATGTATTCCTTACAAGTCTACGAAAAGGATAACCCGCTGAGTGGTTACTCATTTTCAATGGGGTCTAAATTCAAACCATAAAAAGAAAATTTCAGTTACATAAAATAGACAATAGTACATAATGCATGAAAAATACAAATTACAAACATGTACTCTATTACTCCCATACTCTGTTTTAACCTTAAATATCAACATCTATAACAATTATAAAAGTACAAAGTATAATCCTATACATCCTACTGTTAGTAATAACATAGCAGTAGCCATGTGGTCAAAAATGATGATTCATTAACATTCAGTAATAGTTATGAATAATAATTAATGAGGAGTGTGAAACAAAAAGTGCATTACCTTTTTACTGGGAACACTATCAATTAATTTAATGTACTTCTGATTTTAACCAGTTCTTGATCTTATACCAAGGGACAATCGTCTTTTTTTTTTTTTTTAAATAGTCTGGTAATCTGTTCCAGAGTTTAGGCCCACTCACTGTTAATGCAGAGATTGCCCTTGCCATTCTAGTTTTCAGAATTACTAGTTCCAAATTTTGTGCTGATCTCAAATCTGCTCTAGATATGTATATCTGGAACAAATTATCCAGATAAGGAGTCTTTTGGCTCAATGGTTGGTGAACTAAATGCATTATATGCAAATGTATATGCTCAGTAAGACTAGTCCAGTTTAAGGCACTGTACATAGTGTGCCGGTGAGCCAAGCGAGGTGCATCTAAAGCAAACCTTGTAAATCTATTCAAGGCTATGTCTAACCTCTCCAATATGGTTTTTGATGCACCTGCATACACCACGTCACCGCAATCAAATAGCAGGATTATTGTGAATTGATTAAATGAGCCCTGACTTTATTAAGTATATAACTTTTTAATCTATACAAAGATCCTAATCTACCATGTAATCTTTTAATCAGGCTTTCTATGTGTGTATCCCATTTTAATTTGGTATCTAACCATATTCCCAAATATCTATATAAGTTCACCTGTGTTAATGTGTGATTGGTCAATGTTTTAATTTGAAGTAAGCTTGTTTCAATCACCTGCTTATTTTCAATGAACATAACTTGAGATTTTTTTTTTACTATTGAATATCAAATTTTGTGATTTATAATATTTTTCTAAAATGTCAAAATCACATTGAAGCAATTCCTGAATTTCATGAGAAGAAGCACCTTCAGTGTACAAAATTACATCATCTGCATAGGAGTGGTGCTGCACTCATTTTATTAGAGTACCAGAACCATTCGTATACAGATTAAACAAAAGTGGGCCCACAGATCCCGGAGGGACTTCAGATTTAACAAATGCGGGATGAGATGTAAACTTTCCCAAAGTAACCTGCTGAGTCCTATCAGTTAGATAGTCCTTGAACCAATTTAGGACCACCTGGTTGAGGCCAGTGTCCTTAAATGAGTCCAACAAAACTGTGTGACTGAGCATGTCAAATGCTTTGGACAAATCTATAAATATGGCCCCAACCAGGAGGCCCCTATCCAACGAGGACTGAATGTCAGATGTCACCTTTACTAAAGCTGACACCGTACTGTGACTAGAATGAAAACTTGACTGGTACTGAATATATATTTTATCATCTTCCAAGTAGGTCTGTAGTTGCTTCCCTACAAGTTTCTCAAAAAGCTTAGCTATTAGTGGGAGTAAGGATGCTGGTCTATCGTTTTGAATTTTGTTTATCAGATTTATATATCGGAATTACTTTTGCCTCCTTCCAGGCACTTGGAAATGTTCCAGTAGTCAAGAACAGGTTGTAAATGTAGGAAATATATTGTGCTACTACCGGGGCTGCAAATGTTAGCAGAGACGTAGAGATACCATCTAAACCTGGAGATTTTTAACTTCTAGTTTTAGCAGTTTGTCCTGAATGATATCACACATAAAAATGAGGTCGCCCCTAAGGCACCGAGTAGACAATGACATAAGGTTCAAAGTTTTGATTCTTGTTTCATATGAGTCATTATACAGACCCATAATGTGTTTCAGATATTTCCTTTGTACCCTTTCTAATGAGCAGATTTCTGATTTCTTAAACGGCACCATAATTCTGAAGTGTACTCTTGATGAGGTCGAACATACACTCTATACAGTGACATAATCACTGTGTTATTCCTTGATTTTATATTTCTTTTAATAGACCAGATTATCCTGTTAGCTTTTTTGTATGGCCTCATTTATCTGAATGGATGGGAGGAAATCTTCTGAGATAATGATCCCCAGGTCTTTTTCATTGGTGGAAGTTTTTAATGTTTTGTCGTCCAATTGGTAAGAGGCTAACGGGTTAGTTGGCTCCATGTGCACAACCTTACATTTATCAGGGTTAAGTTTCATTCCCCTCTTTAAACAAAGTGGTAATGCTGTTGCAGGAGATGGAGTCTGACATGAGTACACTATGTCTTCGTTGTCCAGTGTAGGAAGGATCGACTTTTCACTACTTGCTCCTAACTAGTAGTTGAGACAGTTCTTTACACAGCAAAGGGTGGCAAGCAGCAAAGGACTTACAGCTAGGACCTGGAATGTCTTGGTGTAATCAAGTGTTGATAAAAGTGGAGGCCCAGGTACTTGTAGGTGTTGACTGAGTCCAGATAGGTCCTGTCCAAGGAGCGTAAGGTCCGGGGGGGGGGTGGAGTTTACCTACTGCTTGGAGCAGAACAGCATGGACACGGTCTTCTTTTGGTTCATGACAAGATAGTTGCCAGCAAATCATTTTTAGGTTGCTGTTAAGTCCTGTTGGAGGGGCACCTCTATTGAGGAGGCAGAGGTACCTGATGTATAGTATAACCTGCATACATGTGTATGCTGCTGAGATGGACAGGGGAGGTCGTTGATGAATATGGTGATGAGCTGGGGCCCCAAGACCGAACCTTGGGGAACCCTGACAGAGAACAGTAGGGTAAGGGATATATTTTAGACCTTACTTAACAGACTGAGTGATACTGTCCAGGTAGGAATGGAACCAAGCCAAGGTTGTTGGCGGGACCCAGAGTCTGCTAGTTTGAGTAGGAGCCGAGGGTGGTCCACGGTGTTGAGGGCCTTTGCAAGGTCTACAAACACGACTCCTGTCTCAGTCCCTTGTCAGAGCTGGCGTGTATATGGTCGGTGACCCTAAGTAGGGAGGGAGAGTGGTTGGGGTGGAAGCCAGATTAGAACAGTGTTAAGAAGCTGGTTTTGGCGTAGTAGTTGGATAATTGCCTGCTAACAAACCTCTTGACGGTTTCAGAGAGCGTGTGTAGAAGTGAAACAGGGCTGTAATTGGAGGGTGAGTCAGCTGGGCCACCTTTATGCATTAGTATCACCAGTGCAATGCTTCCAGCTGCACAGGAAATGATCTAGTACAAAGGGACTGATTGAAGGGCGAGTATCATCTATTATTGGTAGGGGTGATTTAGTTATGTTCACTCTGTATCTCAAAAAGCTACCAAAAGCTTTAAATTAGATCTTAAGAGAGGGTATGGATTCTTGTGGATGTGTTAAGGTCAGCATAATGTCATCTGCATAGGCTAGGGTTTTATGGGTGCCCACGACTTGCACCCCATGTATGCTAGGGTGCTCGGAGGCAGTATAGCATAGTGGTTAAGAGCACTGAGCTGCAAACCTGGGTTTGAATCCCATCAGCTCCCACTTGTATACTGTGTGACCCTGAGTAAGTCATTTAACTTCCTTGTACTCCCAGGTCGCACCTGGAAACAAGCTCTGGCTTAGTGTGCCTTTCCTGGCTAAACAATTTTCCTTTCCTTTCCTTCCTCTCTTATTGCTTTTATTATGGATTCAAGGGCCAAAAAGGAAAGGAGAGAGTGGGCAGTCCTGCATCATGCCTTGGCCCAGTGAGAAGGCAAGAGAGTGGGTACCATTTGCGAGTGCTGAGGCAGTGGGGCCACTGTGGAGGACACATTACCACTCTATGAAGGTTTTTCCAAAACCAAATTTATGAAATATGTGAAACAGACACCCCATTTTACCCAGTCAAATGCTTTCTCGGCATCCAGGGATACCAAGGCTGCTGGGAGATGGGAGTAGGAGGTGTGCCAGAGGAGACAGACTAAGTGCCTGGGGTTATCTGAGACATGGTTCCCTGGGACAAATCCTACATGGTCTCTATAAAAGAAGCATTGGATTACTTTGCTGATTTGGGTTGCAGGGAGTTTGGCAAACAATTTGCAGTCTGCTGAAATAAGTTAGATCAGTTTGAAGCTATTATAGCTGTTGGGGTCTTTACTCATTGAGGAATGAGAGTAATATGGGCTGTTCTTTTAATGGAGAAAGCATTCCTGTGTGGCTAGCTTCACATAATTTGACTTCTACTGGAAGGATAATTGTGCAGCTCAACTGGGTGCAAAAGTCCACTAGAAGGCCATCTGTTCTAGGCATTCACTGCAGATGAACTGGAAAAAGTATGCCTTTTTGCAGATGATCCCAAAATCTGTAACAGGGTGGAAAGAATGAGTAGGGATCCTGGGAAACTTGAAGAGTGGTCAAAAGCATGGCAGTTGGGGTTCAATGCAAAAAGTGAAGAGTCATGCACCTAAGGCATAGGGACACAAGAACTGAATACAGGATGGAGGAGGAGAGTCTGTAAGTCACCAAGCAGGGACCACAGGTTAACAGATCAAATAAATGCAAAGTGACAGCACAGTGTGGGCAGTGCCAGTGGGATGCTGGGATGAGGAGAGGTATCTCCAGCAGGAGGAATGGGGTGATGTTCCCACTGTATCACTCACAGATGAAACCCCACCCAGAGTATTGTGTCCAGTTCTGGAGGGTACACCTCAGAAAGGACAGAGACAGGGTGGAGGCAGTCCAGAGAAGCATAACCTAAATGGTGCTGGGGTTGCAACAACAGCTTTATGGGGAGAAACCGAAGGACTTCAACATGTACATCCTAGAAGACAGGACAGCAAGAGGGGACATGACAAAGACCTATAAGTACCTCACAAGAGAGAACAGGGTGCAGGAGGTTAGTCTCTTTCAAATGACGAAGAGCATCAGAACCAGACAGCATGCGATGAAGCTGCAGGGGTGGAGTTTAAGAGGGATGGGTAGAAGTATTACTTCACTGAAAGAGTGGTGGGCACCTGGAATAGACTGCCAGCGAAAGTGGTGACAGTAGGGGGCATCGAGCATGCATGCTTTTTTAGCTGGTATGCCAGCAAGTGGCCCAGCTTTTCTCCTGCCCCTAGAATGCTTAGGGCGATCAGTTTTTGAGAGAAGTGGCTTGTCTTCTGACATATTTTCCCAAAATGTCTATTCTAGACTTTCAAGTTCCTGCTACCATTCTGCCAGTGCTTTTGACTTTGATTTTTTAATGTAGCAAGTGTAGCTATTACAGTGGCCCCCACGTAAAGCTTTTAAGGTGGGCCAACAAGTGGTTGCCAAGGTGTCTCCTACTGTATCTTACTGAGTTCCAAGAAGACTTTCAGTTTGGAGTCTTGTTGGAAGTAGATGTCAGTCTTTCAGATAAGACATTAAACCAAGGTCCCATCTGCCTGTTCTGGTGGTAGTTCAGGTGGATGTTAAAGATCCCATGGCACTTCTCGAAAAGAGCTGGGGAATTTTTTATTGTAGAGAATAATACGAGACATATATCAACATATTTTACAAATGTTTTCTAATCCATCTGATCAGAAATCCAGAAGTTGAAAAACATTTAATTAACTCCATCCCAAATTCCAGACTCCCCAGATCCAATTTTGTCTTGACAAAAGACCTTTGCAATGATACCAAAATGACTGCACCTGTCCATGATGAAATCTGACCGTGTCCAATTCATAAACCGTTCACAGATGAGTTCATAAATCTTGAAGGAGATCTTCCTGAAGTAAATATTACCGTTGCAATACAAACTTAAACAAAACTGCCAAATAAAATATTTTGCTAATGCCATAATAACCATAAGTACTAACATGCATCTTTAAACACCCTTGCCATATATATTCCCAACACCAGGCTAAAAGTACATTACATTTCAAAATTCCAATAACTGTGTTGCCTTACTAAACAGATCCAAAAGGTCACAATATACAGGCATTCTAAAAATAAATGTTCCGAGTTTCTAGAATTCCACCACAGGTATTTCTTGGGCAATACAGAGAGGAATTTTTTATTTAAAACAAAAAGGAGGGGTACAGAAATAAAAAAAAGGGGGAGGTTAAGCACTCAAGTACTGAAAGTTAACCATCACTTCAGATATTAAGTTTACATAAAAGAAAAACTAGAAACAAAAAAAGAGAATGTTATATAATCAAATCTGGCTCAAAACGCTCTTTTCCTAACCTCTGGCATTTAAATCTGACAGAGCTAGTTCTCTGACAGGAAACATAATTAATTCTTAATATGAGGCTGCATGTTCTATACGTTCAAGATGGCTGGTATTCCCCCAAAAATGGGCCCACAAAGCGGCAATATTCACTTTGGACCGTTTCCTAAAGTCTTGTAAAAAGACTTCCTGTAATGCAGAATCCCCTAACAAAATAAATGATGTCATTCTGAGCTGTTGCAACACTAATTTGCATCTGGCCTGCCACAAATAAAATTTAAGGCATGCCATGAAAACTCAATGTGCTTTTGTTATACCTCTGTAGCTTTAGAGGGAAATCACCTACTGTAGAAATTCTAAGGCAGTAGGGAGGGCTGGGGATACTTGGGACGATAGGAGAGGCATCCCAGTAGAAAACAGGAAGTTGTTATCCTCTGTACAGACTATTAGTGAGACCCCATCTGGAGTACTGCATGCAGCTCTGTAGACCCCATCTCCGCAAGGACACAGACAGAATGGAGGCAGTCCAGGAGGGCAACCAAAATGGTGCACGGTTTGCACCAGAAGTCACAGAAGAGCCACTAAAGGAGCTAATATGCATACCCTTGAGGAAAGGAGGGAGAGGGGGAACATGATAGAAACTTTCAAGTACCTCAAGGGATAAAGTCCAAGAGAGTAGCATCTTTCAGAAAAAGAGATATACAAGAGCAAGGGGGCACAATTTGAAGACAGAGGGGGGACAGCTAAGGGACAACATGAAGAAGTATTTTTTCATGGAGAGGGTGGTGGACTCATGGAACAGCCTTCCTGAGGGTGTCGTGGGGTCAAAAACAGTGGAGGATTTCAAGAATGCATGGGACAGACATAAGGCAATTCTGGTGGGTGGTAGAAAGAAGTAGGCTGTTGGTTAACTAGGATCTGCAGCTTATCCAATAGGTAGGGGAAATGGGCAGACTGGGTGGGCCAAGTGGTCCTTATCTGTTGTCAAAGTCTATGTTTCTACATGAGCCTTTCCAACCAAGGAAGGTTCCAAGGTTTGGCAGCATATCTCCAAAAAAACTTGACTAAAACTGTAGCATAAGTAAAACTGTTCCATTGTTTCTACTTCTGCCCCACATGCTGGGAAAAGGCAAGATTGTTCAGCTATAGCTTTGTGTTTATGGTTCCCTCGTACGTTCAGCCTTCCAGATGCACAGAGCCAAAGTACATCCCAGATCCTTGCAGGTATGCGAGGATCTTGCAATTGATAAATTACAAGCGGCTTCTTCCCTATAGAGCAATACTTAAAATCAGGTTCAGTTATATGTACAGTTTCCATAATTTTCAAATACAGTTGCTATCTAGTGAGATTTAATATCTGATGTTTCTCTATCTTCCATTTCCCTAGCTTTTGAATGGTAGAGCTTAGAAAATTAGGAACGGTTACATTTTTTTGTCAGCTTAGGAGGAACAGTATCCCAACGGGCCAAGTAGTTCTCCATTAAACTTTTTAACCAAATATTTGTACTGGTATCAGTTTATTGAAATATTAGTTTCAGAGTACTGGACCAAAACACTGTATGAAAAAATACTACTGAGTTGGGCATAGCCACTCCCCCTTTGTTCTATGGTAAGTACAGAAAATCTTGTTTTATGGGGATTAAGCAGCCATCCCAAAACATCTGGAAGAAAACACTATATAAAGTAGTTTCCAGATGCATAGGTATGTATGGGAAACACATAACTGACATAAAGCAAGATTGGCAGTAAAACTGTTTGATAACTCAAACTCTTTTGAGCTTGGAGAAAGGGCTGTTTTTCCATTTTGAACTTTTGCTACACAGGACCCCGATTTTTCGTCCAGTTCAAAAGGCTGTATCCCCAAAGCCAAATCTGATGCCTAACATTTTACAGGGCCCAGAACAACAGCTATGCGACTATTTCAAGTACTGTTACATCGGTATCCTGAAGGACATGCCAATGTTTTTCTTAAGATTTAAAGTGGCTCCTGAAATATGGAAAAACCTCTAAGACTTTGTAATAGCACTCAGCTCCACTATTTGCATCTTGTATAAAGACACAAATGTCAGTCCACATAAGTGAGAATTTTCAGGGTTCCAAACTGTTAGTACAAGAGAGGCCAATTATATTCTGGTGTTCCACAATTCTATGAATAAGGGGCACCAAAGAAAAAGCATAAAGTAGGGGACTTATAGGGCATCCATGCCATGCTCCACACTGATATTTGTATATCTATATCTACTACTCCTTTACTATAAGTAGAAACATTTGCATATCCTTAAAGTTTTGCTATCCAGTCCACAAGAACCTTCAGAATGCCATAGTGCTGCAAAGTAAGCCATAGAAATCTGTGTTGTACTTTATCGAAGGCTTTGGCCTGATCGAGTGACAACAAGAAACCTCCAGCTGGATGCTGCTGATATGTCAATACATCTCGTATTGTACTGCTGTCAAGGCACAGGTCAGGAAGCACAGGAAAACCAGGAGCAGTTGTAGAATTCGCAAAAAGAATTTATTTGCACTAGCAATAACATAAAAAAATAAACTTGTTCCGTATAACTATTTACAAAGGCAGAATAAATAAAGATCCATCAGAGTTTTCCTTCAATCTACTAAAATTCAATATTCCGTTCTATTATTATATCCAAAAGTCCCTTATCTCTGTAGTAAGGAGAAAAAACACATAATTCCTCCATGTCCCTATATTAACCTTCTTTTTCTTGATACCCAAGGCCTCGTTTGTGCACACACCCATACTTAGCAATTCTTCCTGTTATATTATATATTACAATATCTATACTACTCATCCTATACCTGCATCCGTGTACTTCATTTTTCAAGTTTCTGCTTTTACTCATCTGCTACTTTGAAATATATTTTCTACCCCTTTTACATTCTGAACACTGTATGTATTAACCTACCCACTCCATCCCTTCCCATAATTGATGACATTTTTCCACTCCCAATATGTTTCTCATAATTCTAGACTTTATTTCATCCTGAATTTTAAACAATATGTCTTGCATTTCTGCCACTTTTTGTTGCAAAACCCTGAGGCATCTTACTTGCCCAATGGACCATTTAATACATGCCAAAATCACAAATACAGTACTCTTTTTCCATTTCTTCCATTCCTGTGACAGTTGTCCTAAATTCAGCACTTCATAAGTACCGTGATACTTGCAAATATCTTCTTGCCCCATAATGCTGCTAAGGACTCCCAAAACCTTGAATACATGTACATTCAAAAATACATGCTGTATTGTTTCCATTTGCCTAAACAATTTCCATTACACATTCTTTCATCTAGTTTTTTATGTTTTTGGTTTCCCTTCACATTTAGTTTCTGGTGTCCACACAACCATATGACATCCTGCATTTTTAAAGGTATCCTAGTTCCAGTAATGCTAATAGTGAAGTTTTGTTTATATGACGTTCAACTGTAAAACAGGCTCTTCCAGATAACATTTTTCAACTAAGATCCTATAAAATTTCCATTTATCCATATCCACAAACCAGCTTAATTCAATTTTCCACATTCTTATGAATTTTAATGTCGTCTGTACACAAGAAGGTAAAGATTTTTCAGATACATGCCACGTCCCTCTCCCTCATGCTGTAAAAAAAAAAAAAACTCCTTTCTATCATTTCATACACGCTGTACCTAATCCTTCTTTCCCTAGCACTAGCAGCCTAATATTGCTGAAAAAAACATTCCCAACTAAAAAAAAAAACAACGGTTGCATCATGCCCAAGCCCCTTCTTTTTAAGTTCTATGTGTGTGTGTGCCCTTATGCATACTAAACTGTAAATGATAGATGTGTGAAACATACAAAAATATAGGTGCTATATAGACTTTAAACAAATGCACTCTTTTTCTAGTAATTTTCCATGACTTCCATGTCTGCACCTTTCTATGTGCATCCTCATATACCTGATCCCAGTTTGCCTGTTTTGCATTCCTTGTACCAAACAGAATGCCCAAAGTCTTTACCTCTCCTCTAGTAACCATGATAGGAAAGCCATCCCATATTGGAGCTGTACCTAGTGCTAACACTTCATTCTTTCCTGCATTCTTTTCTATTCCTGTTCTACTATTTAAGTTTTCTAATGTTTCAAGTGCACATTTCCCTGATTCTAAATCTTGTACTGTAATAATGCAATCATCTGCGTATGCAGAAAGTTTTTGAAAAATCTGTCCTGTGTTACTGCAAATAGGTTTAATACATTCTGTTCCTCTATTAACCTTAAGACAGGATCTATAGCAAAAACATATAATAAAGGATTCATCGGGCAACCTTGCCGTATGCAATTTTTTAAGATAATAAGAATTTCCAAGTGCCCATTTATTAAAGGTGTCACTTGGGCATTTCCATATATGGTTTTGATTCTATCAATAAATTGTTCAGATATGCTATAATGTTTTAATACTTCCCATAAGAACAGGTTACTTACCTGTAACAGTAGTTTTGGAGTGGTATATGTTGTTCATCCACACTTCTTGGCATGTCCCTTTCCCCTTTAAATCCTGCTGGAAGTCTTTAAGCTGGCTCCTCCCACCCACCCGGGTGGTATAAACTTTGGCTCCGCCCCATGACGCCAGATCTTAGTCCACTGGAAGCCAGGCTGTGCGCCTAAACTTGGGGAGGTCGGGTGGGTGCGTGCGTGAGGATGAACAACATATCCCACTCCTAGAACTACTGTTACAGGTGAGTAACCTGGTCTTCTAGGAACGTGGATATGTTGTTCATTGACACTTGTTGGCAGACTCCAAGCAGTTCTCCGGGAGGCAAGGTGCGCACCCCCTACTTGGGAAATAGAGATTGGAGAACAGAGGCCCCAAAACCAGCATCCCGGCATGACTCAAGGTCGATGTGGTAGTGGGTGATGAAGGTGTTTGCTGACTTCCAGGTAGCAGCCCAACAGATTTCCTGGATAGGGATGTCCCTGGAAGCAGCCACCGATGCAGCAGTATGGCGGGTAGAATGAGCTCTTATACCTCTGGGAGTCTCTTTGCCCGTCAACTTACAGCACAGACCTATGAATGATGTAATCCATCTTGCAATGGTCCATTTGGCTGCAGGTCTTCCAGAAGCGGCTTCAACGTAGGTGACAAACAGCTGGTGAACCTCTCCACAAATTTCCGCCGTTCGCTCCTTATAATAGGAGAGAGCACATCTCAGGTCCAAGGTATGGAGCTTGTACTCGGCGTCTAAGGTATAGTTACGGTAGTATACCGGCAGAGTCAATACCTGGTTAAGGTGAAACTCTGATACCACATTCGGAAGGAATTTCGGGTGGGGGCGCAGGACAACTTTGTCCCTGTGAAAGACCAGATAAGGGGAATCCACCGACAGCACCTGGAGCTCCCGTCCTTCTGGCTGATGTGATAGCCACCAGGAAGGCCATCTTCCACGACAAGTGTGAGAGTGCACATTTTTGCATATGTTTGAATGGTTTGCCCATGAGTTTTGCCAAAACCAGCAACAGATCCCACAGAGGTGGAGGTTCACGCACCGGAGGGGATATGTGATCCAGGCCTTTGAAGAAGCACCCGACCACTGTCTCCTGTGCCAATGTCGGTTGACAGGCCCGCGCCCAGTAAGTAGAAATGGATGCCAGGTGTACCCTAAGGGTCGATGACCGCAGACCCCCTTTGGAGAAAGACCAAAGGTAGTCGAGAATGTTAGCCAGAGAGCAGGTTAAGGGGTCCAGATTCTTACCCTGACACCAAATGGAAAATCTCTTCCATTTGAAGGCATAACATTTCCTGGTCAGTTCCTTACAAGATACCTCCACCATGGTGTAGACATCCTCGAAAGACCCAGAGCCTGGAACTCTAGCCACTCAGGTACCAGGCTGTGAGGTGCAGTAATTGAAGGTCCGGATGGAAAACCTTCCCTGGTTCCAGTGATATCAGGTCGGTGTACAAAGCCCTCCGGGGCCTGCAGCTAAGGCTGAGGTGATCTGGATACCAGAACTGGCGCAGCCAATATGGGGCTACCAGGATCACCTTTGCCTTGTCCCTCCTCATCTTGAGTAGCACCTTGTGGATCAAGGGAAATGGAGGGAAGGTGTAGAGGAGGCCTGGGGTCCATGGCCTCAAGAAGGCATACCCCGGCAGTGAGCCCTGCTGAGGGGGCGGGCATGGTACAGCCTCAGCTTGTTGTTTTCCTTGGAGGCAAACAGGTCCACCAATGGTTTGCCACAGCAGGAGAACAGACTGTAAGCTACCTCTGGATGGAAAGACCACTCGTGGAATGTCATGCCTATGCGGCTGAGAGCATCCGCCAGCTGGTTCGAGACTCCTGCCACGAGAATGGCTCGGAGATCTGCCTCCAGCCAACTTATGAGGGTCCAGATGAGGAGCGCCTCCTTGCACAGCAGACGGGAGTGCGTGCCGCCCTGTTTGTTGAGGTAGTACATGGTCGTGGTATTGTCCATCTGGACTTGAACCACTTGACTGCGGAGCTGAGGACCGAAAGCGGACAGTGCCAGTCTGACTGCTCTGAGCTCCAACAGGTTGATGTGGCATCGGGACTCCTTGGGGGTCCAGAACCCATGTGGGCTCCCCAGCCAATGAGAGAGGCATCGGTCATAAGGACAACCACTGGCTCGGGGCAGACAAACGGGATCTCTTCCTGTAACTGTTCTGGGGCAGTCCACCATTGGAGCGCATCCCACGTCTTCTGGGTTACAGTGATCAGCTGGTCGAAATGACTGTGGCGCTGAGTCCATTGGGCAGCCAGCTCCCACTGGAGGGGAAGCATGTGCCTCCTGGCCCAACGGACCACTGAGGTGCACGCCGCCATGTAACCCAGAAGGCGCAGAAAGTCCTGGGCAGGGCGCAAGTGCCCAACCAGAAATGATTGGGCAAAGGAGGAGAGAACCTCAGCACTGTCTGCCGGGAGTCGAGCTCTGGCTTGACCCGATGAAGCTCATCTCCTGAGCAGGCACGAGTTCCAACTTGGCCTCGTTGATCAGGAGGCCGAGTTGGGAGCAGGTTTGAAGAGCCAGATCCCTGGACCTCTCCACCTCCTAAAGGAGGATCCTGCAAGAGCCAGTCATCGAGGTAAGGGTTGATACTGCACCTCGAAACCGAAGGTGGGCTGCTACCACTGCAATGCACCCGTGAAGACTTGAGGGGCGATGACAGGCCAAGCGGCATGGCTCGAACTTGTCAGGGTCCCTTCGACCCTGAAGGAGGGAACCATTGATGGGACGGACGGATTTGGACATGAAAGAACACTCTTGTAGATCCAGTGAACAGAACCACATGTTTCGGCTCCAGGGATGGTATGATCTGATTCAGAGTTACCATCCGAAGGTGCTAGACCGAGATATTGATTCAGATCATGGAGATCTAGGATGGGGCGCCAACCCCCCATCTGCTTGGGCATCAGGAAGTACCTGGACACGAAGCCTGGGTCTGTAGGAGGATCCAGCACTGGAGCTACCACCTCCTTGCAGAGGAGCTGAGCAATGTCATCTCGAAGAGCCGAATGAGTGCAAGCTGAGATCCTTTCCTCCCGAGGGGCATGGGCTCGGCTGGGAGGGTACTGCTTGAACTCTAGAAGCAGTCCCTGACTGACTACTTCGAGAACCCACCTGTCTGAAGTGATATCGGACCCGGTGGAATGAAAGTGGTGGAGCCGGCCCCCCACGGGAGGATCCAGAGCTGGCATGACAAGTATAAGGGTGGCAACCCCCAGCCCGTCACTGAGCAGGCTTAGAGGAGGAACCTGGACCTGCACCTCAGCCTCCTTTACAGGGCTGTTGAGGACCCTGCTTGGGCCGTGGGCACCATGCTTGAGCCTGCTGCTGCTGCTGTTACTGCTGGCCTCCTTGATAGGAAGGCTGCCTGACCGCAGGAGAAGAATACCAAAATGGCTTCTTCTTTCTTTTCTGCTGGTTCTTGCCCGACTAACCTTCTGCAGAGGTAGCATCCAAGGTGGCACTGGATTGCTTGATCGCTGAAGGTGACTGGCCACTCCTGGACTGAAGAAGTCGGTACCAAGGAAAGGAGCGTCAGCTAACTTGTGCTGGGTATCCGCTAGGAAGGAGGATAGCCTCAGCCAGGCCCTGCGGCGAGCGGCCACTGCAGCTGCTAAAGAGCGGGCACAAGAATCCCAGATGTCTAGGGCCATCTGGAGCTGCTGTTTTGCAACAGCACAGCCCTGATCAAGGACTTGCTTGACCGTGGTCTGTATGTCCGCCAGGAGATGAGGGAGGACTTCATCTAATGACCCAAGGAGGGCATGAGAGAAGTGTGCCATAATGACAGCCGAACTGGCCTGATGAAGGCCTAAGGAAGAGGCCGTGTAGACCTTGTGGGCAGAGTGGTCCATATTTTTGGACTCCCTGTCCGGGGTTGGTCTGTGTCAGCCGAGCTACTAGTACATCTAAACACAGAAGCGGTCACCAGGCTCTCAGCCGATGGATGTTATGTGAATCCCGCAGAGACCCCATGGGCACCGCGATACCCGCGGGCCATGCTGGTAGATGGCGCTGGGCAGGAAGCTGGACACTGCCAGAGCTCAAGGGCCAGGCCAGTGATGGCTTCGGCCACTGGAAAGGCCTCCATCGGAGTATCCCCCCTTTTTAGGATGTCCGTCAGGGGGTACTCCGCCTTTTTCTGGCTAGACTCAAGGGGCATTCTGGTAGATTCAGAGTTCAGGTGGAGAATGCCTTGAAAGGAGGAAGGACTCTCTTCTAAACTTGCCATGGAGGACTCATCATCCCCAGGATGGGAGTGTAGTCCTGTGACAACTGAGTCCGAGGAGTCGTGGTACAACAGTCTCCTGCCTACGTCCTCTTCAATCTGCCGGGGCGGTCAGGGTAACAGCGATGGACAGGCGTCGGGAAGCATGGTGTCTGTCACGGTCCTCCTTTGAGGAGCCCTTCCTGAGGCTGCTTAGGCGGTGGTTCCACCAGAATCGGTGGAGAAACCAAGATGGGCCGAGCCGGGACACGGGTCGGCCACGCGGGCGGGGAAACCAAGGGCTTCGGTTCCGGAGGGGTCAGCGTCGGCCCAAGAGGCAGTAGCCAAGTGATGGCTGGGGTGGACGGCGGAGCTGGCTTCTGCCCGATCAAAATCAGCTGTTGCCACATAAGATTCTCATAGCGTCGTCGGAGTTTCTGTCGAAGCCTCGTCTGAGGAGGATGAGGATCTTCTGCGATGCCTCTTTTTAGATTGCTTGTGACTCTTTTTCGGTCGTTTGACCGAGGGAGTGCTGGACCTTGATTGAGATCAGGCTGGCCGATTCGGTTGATCAGGAGACACCAGGGTCAGTAAAAACTGAGGGTCCGGAACCATTTCCTCGATGGTGACACCAGCAAGCTGGGTCCCTTTATTGGGTAAGACAAGGACCGAAGTCCTTTCTAAAGAATCGTCAACCAGAGTTGGCGAAATAGGGTCGATCAGGTCGAGAGATATCTCAACCTCATCTGCCACTTCCTCGATTTCCTGGCCAGACGGAAGATCCGTGAAACCAGCAGCCGAGGATGCGATCTCGACCGAGTTAGAAACCACGTGTTCCTGGGACTCTGACCTTTCTCGGTCCCAAGAATGTCTCCATTTGGACGAAGATTTAGGGTCCTTCTCCCTCTTCCGAGTGCGGGAGGAGTGCGAGCCCAAGGGCGCCTCATCCCTGGTGAGGACAGACTGGCACAACACCTTGAAGGAGCCTGAAAAGGTGGAACCGAGGTTCAGAGGAACAAAAAAGCTCTGAGTGGCCAAAGCTTGAGCTGCTTCCTCCTCGAAAGCCTTCATTTGTTCCAACCGTTCGGCGGATCCGCAGCCGCAGAAACCGCCCACCTCACCTCCTTCAATTTCACTGGCAGGTTCCTTTTCTCCGGTATCCCCAATTTTAGGCACGCCAAGCGGTCATCCAGGACGTTGAGATGGAAAGCCAGACAGAATGTGCAGGTGGAGGTGTTATGTCAGACACCAAGGCAGTAGTGCACGTTAGGTGGAGATCAGTAAACATCTTCTGGCCGCAGGAGCACTGGCGAAATCTGGGAGCAGACTTTTCCTCCATGTCCGATCGCTACTATCAGAATCGATAACTTGAACGAGTTTTAAGGTAAGTTATGTAAAATTGACGCTTTGAAATCCAGGGCCTACTAATTGCTGTGAAGCACGGGGAACCTGTATCTTCCAGCAGAAAGGAAGATCTGGTGTCATGGGGGCGGGCTGAGGTTTATACCACTCGGGTGGGTGGGAGGAGCCAGCTTGAAGACTCTCCGGCAAGATTTAAAGAAGGGAGTTAAGAAGTGTGGATGAACAACACATCCACACTCCTAGAAATAATCATATGTTTTACTGCATCAAATACAGTTTCTTGATCTAAGGTTAGTATGTACCCTTCCAACTCCATTTCCAACCCTTGTTCAACTAGTTCTCTTACAAATATTAAGTTTTGTTGTATATTTCTTTCTGGGACAGCACGTTTGTTGTGTTATAATCAACTTTTTTGCCACTTTAGCCAACTTAGCTGTCAATATCTTAGTTAGGATCTTATAATCTGATGTCAACAAACTTAATGGCCTCCAATTTTTTATTTCTTGTGGATCCCCCCTTTTTATAAAGAAATATCACAATCCCCTCCATTCATACTGGGTACAAGCTTCCCCCACTTAGTATCTCTTGGTACACTACTTGTAACAAAGGTGTCAATTCTTCAATTAATTTCTTAATAGAATTAATTCGGTATTCTATCTTTTCCTGGCGTTATACCTATCAACAATTTTTTAATAGCAAACTTAATTTCTTCTGCTTTTATGGGCTTATTAATTCCTGCTTTTCAGCTCTGTTAATTCTGGCACTACTATATTTTCCAATAATGAAGGTTGCTGGAATGAGCCACCTTTCTGAAATGTCTGATTATCCACTATACTACCATCTTGTGTTCTTAATGATGTAAGCATCATTCTTTTCACACCTTGTAATTCCACCCAAAAGGATTAACTTTTTCCTTCTTTCCTTGTGTTGTAAATTGTTGATGTCTTGCCGCCTCACCCTCTCTTAATTTGTGATATTCATACATCTTGTATTTTATTGAATTTAATTGTGCCATCATGTCCCCTCCTGTGATCCATATTTGCGTCAATATCTTTAAGTACTGTGCTCGTAACCCAAGACATTGGATATATTTATTACTAGCTTTTGTCTTGTAATTTCTTTTTAACAGATCTCTCAAATCTCTTTTAGTGTCCTCCCACCACTCTAAAGGACTTTCATATAGAATGCTGATATGTATATGTAGTTCTTCCTGTAAAATCAATATGTTCAGTTTCCAATAATTTCTCCCTGTTGTAATTTTATGGTAATTACCAATTTGAGCCTATAATGCCATATGATCCAACGTTTCCAGTAGCATAATATCACTTTTATCCCCTCCGTCCTTTCTGAAACAAATCAAAAGTCTATCCTGGTAGAAAGTCTACCTTTATAAAAGCATGCTCCAGAGGAACATTTAAGATGCCAGGAATATCTGTGAAGAAACCTTTATCCAAACTACTCTGTAACATGCTGGTGTCACTGTAAATCTTTCTGTTTTCCTACCCCAGTTTCTAGGTGCTAGTCCACATTAAAATCCCCCATATCAATTCGGATGTACACGGCAGGAGCTCTGTTTTTTAAATAAGATGATCTCTCTCTGCTTTCATCTGTGGGGCATAAATGTTAATTAGCCTATATGTTGTGTTATGTATGACTACGTCTACCATATGAACCCTACCTGGGCAGATGTCCAGGACTTTTAGAATTGTTATCTGTAATCCAGTAAACAAATACCTACTCCTTAACATTGCTCTTCTCCTAATGACCACGGAGAAAGTCCCCACCTCCAATCCTTCTGGGCATTTACAACCTCCATTACTGTATGCAATCTTGTATCTTGCATAAATATTAGTTGCCCTCCCCCAGAAAATAGGCTAGCAAATGTAACTTTCCATTTTCAACAGACTTTATACTATTAACATTCACAGTTGTTAATGTAATGCTAGCATGCATAGGTAATATTAATCATATAAAAGCAACAGTCTTCTGTCATTTCGTTCTTCCTCTACTAGGGTTTAGGTTTCTCCCCTTTCCTGTCTCTGTGTAAAGCTCAGGTTGAGATGATGCCACTGATACATCTGAGTCCCCCCTTCTTCTTCCTCTAAGTCCATCAGTACCTCATAGGTATTCTGAATCGCTGTTTCATCAAGTCCTAGTGTGTGAAACTGTGAAGGTGTTGTTTTATGTGCAGTTTTAGACCTTGTGACTCTCTGAAATGGGGGAGGGGGGTTAACTGATTCTGGGGGTGGCATCTCTGTTACTATCCACCCTTCCTCACCAGGGATCCTCTGCCCTGAATGGACCTTATTCAAGTGTGAGCCATCTTGCTGTGCATTAGTGGGTACCATGTTAGTTCTCTTTTTCCTCATGAGCCTTCTTCAATGCTTTGCACTTCCATGTGTGCTGTTGGGGGACCTGATTTTCCTGCATATTTACCCCAGTGTTTTCGAGCTACAAATTTCCTGGGCGAACTTCTCTCTGGGGTTTGGATCAGATGAATTGATCTGTATCATTAATTCATAAACTCGTAGCTTTTCTTTTTGTGCCGCAGCTACATATACATCTTGTTCTGCTCATAGTGCCTGGTCCATGCTGTTATGTGATGCCCAGACACAGTTTCTAAATGTGTGGCCATGCTCCTCACAGAGGTTACATTTAAGAGGTTGCCTACACTGTGCCCCAAAGTGTCCCACTTCTCACAGAGGCCATATTTCTGTTTTTCACGAACATTACTTAAATATTCTAGTTCCCCACACTTACAGTAAGCGTGTGGCTGCACTCATAAAATATTACCCTCCCTAAAAAGCAGCAGTTAGGAGATGCTTCATCACTCAATTTTCTTGTTTCAGGGTGATCTTATATTCCATCCCTTGTCCATAGATGTTCATCTAAAATGGGTTCAGGGTACCCATTTACCACACAGTGTTGTTTAAGCCAGTATGTTATGTCAGCAACATTCACTCCTTCATTCGAAAGAGCACAGCTATTCTTTTATACATAGGCTTAGTCAATGGGATGGCTAGAAAAGGTTTCCAGATGGGTGTATTTTTGAACAACTGGTATTGTTTCCAGAGCGCTCTAATCCAACAGGATGTTTAAAGCTTAAGTCATATATAATGTGCCCAGGCATGTGAATGAGGGTGTATACTGCGTACGCATAGTACTCCATACTTTTTTCAGTAACGCTCTACCTACAAATAGCCTGCCAGGAATGTCATTCATATTTCCTCTGTATTTAAGTCTTACTGCATTTCACCTTGTAGCAGGCTCAGAAGAGTTTCTTATGTTGCCAGGAAAAAGTCTTTCCCTAGTATTTGTATTACATACATGTGTAGCTAAAGCACTAGCCCCTACTGGCTCTGCAAAAGGGTCATGTACTGCAGAGATCTGTGATACAGAGTCCCCTTTTCTTATAGGGGCCTCCGGAATATCAGTGTCTTCATGGGGGTTGGGGAGAGTCTACAACCACTGTCTGAGGCTGTGTTTCCCTTCCCAAGTTCCTGATAACAGTTAGTATGTTTACTTGATCATTCTCTGCCTGTTGCTCCATGCACCTATCTGCAGTTTTTTGGCCAGCGGTTATTTGTGAGGGTTGGGAACTGATGTCCTCCCCTGTTTGCTCTGTCTGGCATATAGGCCCAGAATTTTTAACAACATAGGGATATTCGCATCCCAACCAGAACCATCTGGTTTTTTAACCCATCCTGCTGCCTCCAGTGATTTAGACACCCATTCAGCAGGTTCCACAGAAGGACCAGCTATTGCATCAGATAGCTCTTCACCCGTTTGCATCACTGTTTGAGGTACCCCTCTGTACTGCATCCCTTGCCCTTTTTCCTTTACTCTGTACATCTTTACACAGTATTTTCTTTCCTGTACTTCCTGTTGAAATACCAATGATAAAATGTATCTGTTTTTCTGGAGTACTGAGGTTTCTCCTACAGTCCCCATGTCCACATTTTCCTGCTTCTTAGACTGCTCATCAGTGCCACTCATCATAGTTTTAGTATTAACTTCAGCCCCAACTCCTTTTTTCCCTTGTCCCCCACTCCTACCCAAGTCCTCTGCTACAGCAACTAATGTTACCTGCATCCTCGGAGAGCTGGCCTGGTGGTTCTGGTTTAATCCTCCATTTTCTGCAGTCACATCAACTCCTTGCGAACTTTGGACCGGTTCTACTGGTCCAGCCACAATATCCCTCCATTCCACTTGGTCCGTCCTGCTTTTCTTCCCTTGCTCTTGCAGCGCTTTCTCCAGTTTCTGCCTCTGAAGTAAAAAAAAAAAAATGCTTTTCCTCTTCGGCCATAAGCTCGCACATTTCACCCGCCATCTGGTTACTCGCTGCTTCACTGGGATCCTCGTCTTCTATCTCCAGGTTCATAACATCTTCTGCTGCCAATAAATACAGTTCCTCAGCATTATTCTCCATTTCATTCATGGTCTCTTGTGATATAGAGACCGGGGAGATGACCTGCTCCTCGGTCCCAGAGATGTCCTTCCTCTTCTGCACTCCGAGAGGAGTGGCCATCGCAGTATCAGACACAGCTCCCCCTACCAACGAGTAGGGGAATTTCACTGGTGTCCTGGCCAAATTTTCCCTATTCACTAAAAATACCAACAGCTTAATCTGGTTCAGTGTCAGTTGGCATCCATCTGTATCCCTCTCCCCCCAGACAAGGCTGAAAACAGGCAGAACTGTCTAGTCCTCCTTTCCGGTCAACAAAACTAAATAAATATGTAACCCCTGCAAATGGGGTTCCCAAAACTTCCAGGAGCTTGCTTGAATGCTCCAAGCCTGAATGGTGTTTGGCGTTTAAGCCATTTATCAGTGAGTGTTTTAGAACCTCTGGTACTGTCTCTTTAAGAGCTGTCTGCTTGCAGACATAATTGATTTGTATGGGGGACTGTGTGTTTCTTTGATTGAGTACCACTCGAGCTGCTGCCAATTCACTCCATTTTTGCAGTCACTAGGAGTGCAAAGGGAACCTATCTGAAAGATGTAACTGTTTGCCAGAAATTATTTAGAGTAATAATGAAATTACAGTTTGTCTAACCTGCTTTCTTTGCAGTCAGAACTGTGTCTGCCTAGTTCCCCATTCTGGTTTTGAACTGCTGAACTGGACCAATCAGTGTGGGGTAAGCTAGCTCTAAAATGGTGCCTTGGACGAATCAGAACTTGGACTCATAATCTGAGCCAGCACAAGAGGATTGTATGGGCAGTGACTCTGGGAGATGTAGTTTGAGACTTGGCGCCTTTTGGACCAACAGGAGCAGTCTATTGTGAGTGACAGCCAATCCAGTCAAGAACTGGGAGGAACTCAAAGGAAGTGCCGGTTTTGTCTTTTGGAGTTTCAGTTGAGCTCTGGCAGTGAAGAAGGAAGGAGCCCTGTGCTTTTCAGTGTGCAGTTTTAGTCGGGAAGCGTGTGTAAGGCCAGAGTTCCGGTCTGCAGCTTGCTGAACTGCTTGTTAGGACTGAATCCGTCCTGTGAAGAGAATCAAGGATATCTGAAGAGTAGAAACCAGGCTCACCCTGTAGAAGACTGGAGAAATTGCTGAATTGCACTCGGTCTGTCAGGAACTGAATCTGCTATGTGTTCTCCCGGGTATTGTGCAGTAATTGAGATCGGGATAGAGAAGCAGCCTGCCTGGTATAGTACTTTCTGTTTTACCATATAAATGTGTGAAGAGGCTTATGTACTTCAAGTGAATCCTGCTGCCATTAAAGGACTTTTGCCTGTTACTGTTCACCATATAAATGTGTGAGGAGGCTTGGTTAGCTCAAGTGAATCCTGCTGCCATTAAAGGACTTTTGCCTGTTGCAGTTTGCCATATAAATGTGTGAGGAGTCTCGTGGAGCTCAAGAGTAGCCCTGCTGACATTGAAGGACCCTAACTTGTTTGGAGGTCGTGAGTACTAATTCAGGGTCGCTCCTGTTGAATTGCCACATTAAATCCAAATGGAATCACTGTACTGCTGACTGTTTAAACTAATTTTTCTTTTCTCTGTGGAAAGGGCCCTACCAGCTGCCACGGTTTGGACTAGCCACTAGGGCTTGGGTACCCAGGGACAGTAACTGGTAGGGATAGGCCTGTGCACAGAGCCATAGGTAGATGAGTAAAGTGATAAGCTAATTAACCTGATTTCCCCCTGTCCTTGTTATATTCCCCCTAAATAAATCCGAGCTGCTTGTTTCAGCAAAGTTATACTGCCTGAGGTATTTGTCTACGTTAAAGTATTGTACTGTGATTGTTGCACTGTATCTTATTTTACAGGAGGTCCCAGTGCCTGAACCAGCCCTGGGGGTAAGTGTATACTGTGAAGGTAATTCTGATATATTGTGTGGGCCACTAGTGGGAAGAAAGGGGTTGCAGTGTCCCAGAGGGCTGTGACCAAGTAAGTTTAACTATTGCAAACCCTGACCTCTGGGTGGAGGCACCCGCCATTGGATCCAGGCCCCTCAACCTGTTAGTGGCAAATCAGGCAGAGGTAGTAGCCCCTGGGATAGCGCCATCTAGGGGTTACAAATAAATAGAATTATTTGTCCCTCAGTATAGAGGAGCTTTGGCACCAGTGGGTGACATGTGTTTCTTTTTTTTTTTCCATGGGTCGAATCCATCATTACTCCACCCTATTCACTGCCCCCCTGTGCCTCCACCTCCGATCATTGCTAGCGCTCCCCGGTCACCCCAGGCTTACCCCCCCAGAGGGCAGGGGTGCGGCGACTTCCCCAAGGTCGCCGCACAACTAATATCTAGTTGGGGAGCTGACATCGGAGGCTAGTGGAGACCCAAGGGGGAGGGCATCACAAAGCTGGATTGAGCCTGGTTATTTTCTTCCCTTTTCGTGTGCGAGGGGCGGGGACGTGCAATGACGACCAGCGTCTGCCCCACCCCTGAAACTCCAGACGTCGGTGTTGCTAGCGGCTGCCCCAGCCTCCACTGGTTGTCACTAGACACCGAACATTCGCACCCTGCATTGCATTGAACCCCAGCTGCCACCTCTCTGACCACTCCTCTAGCTTGCTTAGGTCCCCCTGCAGCTGCTTCCATCCCTCCCCTCCATCCACCACTGCTCCGATTTTGGTGTCATCAGTGAACAGACTTAGCTTGCTCACCACCCCGTGTGCAATGTCTAATGAAAAGACAAAATAATACTATTTAACACAGAGCCTGTGGCACCCACCAGTCTGGACCTGGAGTTGAGACTCTCTCTCACCACCAGTTGCAGCCTCCTCAGCCAACACCTGAATCAGGTTATCATTTAGCCCCCCACCTGATTAGCTTCCCCAAACCCGCATGAGGCACTGAACGAGGCCTTGCAGAAGTTCGACAAAGAACATCCTGCATGACCCTTATCAGCTCAACTGTCACCCAGTCATAATATTGTATCATGTTGATTTGACAAGACTGCCTTGAAACAAACCCATGCTGCCTCACATCCTGAAGGCCACTGTCCTCCAGGTAAGACACCAGTCTTTCCTTTAGTATTGTTTCCATGAGTTTGCACACTATGGAGGTGAGACTTACCGGATGATAATTACCCGGTTCATCCCTTGGCCCGCTCTTGTGTAATGGTACTACATGTGCCATCCTCCAGTCCAGTGGCACACATCCCAACTCCAGTGACGTGCTGTACGGCTCCGCCAACACCTCTGCCATCTCCCTCAGCACCCTGGGGTAGATACCAACCCGGCCCTGGTGCATTGTCTATCTTCAGTACCCTCAGTTCCTCCAGGACTCTACTTGCCTTAATTCTTCCATCTGTCTCCTCCTCTCCCTGTCCCCACCCTCAAAGCCCATGGTGGTAGCGGTCCTCCCTTTTCTTCCACGAACACTGAGCAAAAGTATTCATTCAGTGCTTCTGCCTGCTCCTCACCCTTTCCGTCCACTCCCCACCGTTTTATCCTACTATGTCTCCTTGCTTCCTTTTCTCCCGATATATCTGAAAAAGTCTTTCTGACCCCCGTTAATTCCCTCGCTAATCTCAGCTCCCTCTGAGCCTTGGCTTCTCTCACTTTTCTGGTCACCTCCCTGGACCATCTTGCTTATTCCTCCATGTCCACTTCCTTCCCGTCCTCCTATACCTCTGGTGCGCCACTTGTTTTGCCCTCACCACCTCCACAAGCTCACTGTTCAACCAGCATGATTTTCTTGCTCTGCTCCTCTTACTCTGTGTCTTGGTGCAGGCTTCTGTGCCTCTGTAAGCTCCCATTTAATAATATCCCATTTCTGCTCAGCGTCCATCTCCTGCCTTATGCCCTCCAGTTTCCTTTCAGTATTTCCTGCCTCCTGAGTTTACCACCTGGGTAACTGATTTCTCAGCTCCCATAGGTGTGATATTAAACCACACCATTTGGTGACCGCTGTCAGCTAGTGGGTCCTCCACCTTTATTTCACTTACTGCCTCCCCACTCAACAATACCACATCTAAAGTGTTCTTTAACCTCGTAGGTACACTGTGTCAGGAGACCCTCCTGGATTGCATCCACGAGCACTTGCTCCCTAGCACTGGAGGTGACTAGACTGCTCCAGACAACCCTCGGCAAGTTGAAATCCCCCACAATGACCACCTTTCCTTTTCTACATACCTTTCTGATCTGTCCCGCTAATTCCCTGTCAAGCTCCTCAGACTAGGACTGTGGCCTGTATACCACCCCAAATCTCAGTTTCCTATCTCTTGAGTCTAGGAGCTGCAGCCAGATTGCTTCTGTTCTCCTTTCTTCCCCTTCATCCCTTGTGCATTTGATCCGTCCCTCACATAGACTGCCACCCCACCCCTCCTCCTTATGGTCCTTCCTGTATAATTTGTATCTGGGGATTGCCAGATCCCATCCAGTGCTCAGTTGCCACGTTTCTGTGACAGCTGTAATATCCAACCTCCACACTGCTAAGAGTGCCTGTAGCTCAGTGGATTTGTTTCCTAAGCTTCTTGCAATCAACACAGGGCAGGAATATCTTCTGATGCGTCAGTTTCTGGGCCAGCTTGTGTTTGGGACTGACAACTATGAAAGGAGTTACAGCTTCCATGGTGTAACACACGGATGAAGAGGCAGGCACTAAACCTGAAAGCTTGTATCTATAACATTTCGCTAGCCTAATAAAGGTATTACATCCACCCAAAAAAGATCCATTTTTTATTTATCTCATGGTTTTGAGAGGATAACATGGCACAACCCAATCTTCTTATTTTTAAATTGAAAGTCTAGTATATGTTTTGTAATTTTTTTAAATATTGTTTTTTGATCTTATTCTCATTTTTTATCTCTGTGTGGTAACTAACTGAATGTACACAATGACCCTGTGAATAGGTAATGCCTTAAAGCCTTATCCTGTTTCAAAAATAAAATAAATTACAACTATGACTGTTTTTGGTCTGCTGCAATGTAAATATCTTGTGGCAATCTTACTGAGCAATGGGTCCCAGAGCTGCCTTTCAAATTTCAAGACTGGTTCAAGCTTAGCTTGCTTAGATTGTTTTCCAATATCTGTAAGTAAACTGCTATGTAACCTTGGTTCCGAGGGCGTTGGAGAACTCTGTCTACTTTGTCAGGGTAAAAACTGTCGAGTCACATAATACCATCCATCGCTTATGGGGACCTAGTCTAGGGTGGAGATGGTCTAACTGAGCAAACTTGATGTGTTGCTCAATAGACTGGTACCTTTCATCCCGAAAGCCCCTAGGGAGACCCACCACTATGACTTATAAACAGAACAACAGATGGGCATCCATTTATTACGGTGCTATAAATCCATCAAGGGATTTGTAGTCAAGGCACGGGCCAGGAAGCAAAGCAAAAACCTGGAGCAGTTGTAAAATTTCATGAAACTATTTATAGTGCAGTAACATAAAAACATAAACCTGTTCAGAATAACTATGTACAGAAGCAAAATAAAATGTTTCTTGTTTAAAAAAAAACAAAAAACCTCTTGCTGAAGCAGCTTAGCTGTCTTTATAAATCTTCTCACCCCACCATCCTTAGCAAACAGTGTGTCCTTGCAGGTTTCAGGCAGGATCTGCTAGAACACAGAGCTTCCTGAGCTCTCCCCCACACACACAACCACTGCGCAAGGCTCAGAAATTTGCACTCAAGTAACCTCTAGTTTTTAAAGTCATGACACAAAATACAATACACATTTCAACAGTAATACTAAACATTTTCAAACAAAAGTATCCCAATATCAGCTTCATTCCATACAAGGATCTGCACATAATTTTATTTTAGCTGACATATATATGCAAGGAAGAAAAACAGACAGCAAGAGAAAACTGAGAGAGAGGCAAAGAATTGTAAGACTGTTCGGGTTGATCAAGTCAGAAGTCTCACAGGAAAATGTGTTTATGAACCAGACAGAGAAGGGACAGAAAAGGACAGATCCTTGCATTTAAACATTCTCCATAACAAATGGGACAGGGTCCTATTCTACCCTGTTACATATACCCCCCTCCTTAAGAGGGAACCTGTTTTATTAAACAGGTTTCCCAAACTTTCTATTCTCTACTTACATTTTCTATTTTCAGAAATTAAGCACATTTGCATCCATTTTTTAATAGTACAGTAAAAGGTACAGTTCAAACCCATACATTCGTTCTTTGTTTTGTTTTTTTAACCATCAGAACCCTCAATTCCTGAGCCATATCTTGATAGAAAATCAGCATCGCTATTCTCTTTACCAGATTTGTGTACCACAGTAAATTTAAATGGCTGTAGTGCCAGGTACCACCATGTGATTGTGACATTTTTATCTTTCATCTGGTTAAGCCAACAGAGAGGACTGTGGTCTGTTACAAGAACAAAATCAGTTCCTAGCAAATAAAACTTAAAGAACTCCATGGCCCACTTTGTCTGCTAAACACTCAATAGTGGAGTACCTTTTCTCTGTCATGCAATTTCCTACTTATGTACAGAACAGGGTGTTCTGTCCCATCTACATTTTGACTTAGGACTGCACCTAGGCCTCCTCTGGTGCATCTGTCTAACAAAATGGTTTCTCAAAGTCTGGGCTTCTTAAAACAAGTGCTGAACATAATGCAGCCTTTATGGCTTGAAAAGCTTCATCACACTCTGGGGTCCATTTCACATTATTTGAATACCATTTTTTGTGAGTTCAGTGAGGGAGTAGCTAACTCAGCAAAGCTGGGAACAAATCTCTGATAATAACCAGCCAGCCCTAAAATGACCTGACATGTTTCTTTGTTTAGGGTACAGGGCTATCAGCGACAGCTTCTATTTTAGAAATCTCTGGTTTAACATCTCCATTTCCCAATACATAGCCCAAATATCTAGTTTCCTGCATGCCCAATGCACATTTAGTAGGATTAATTGTCAGACCTGCATTTCTGATAGCTTGAATAACTGCTCGTAGGTGTTCCAAGTGGCTTTTCCAGTCGGGACTGTACACCCGACATCATCCAGGTACACAGCACAATAACCAGTGTGAGGGGATAAAATTACATCCATGTACCACAAGCATGTGGCTGGCGTACCATGTAAACCAAGGGGCATGGTGGTGAACTGATAGCATCCTACAGGGTGGCAAATGCAGTTTTATCTCTGGATTCTTTAGCGAAAGGTATTTGCCAGTAACTCTTGGTGAGATTGAGGGTACTGATGTACTTTGCACTCCCCAGCCTGTCCAACAAATCATCTATTCTGAGTACAGGACAACTCAAATTCTGACGCTTGATTAAGTTTCCTGAAATCAAGGCAGATTCTAACACCCCCTTCTTTTTTGTTTACAGTTACCATGGGAGATGATCAAGCACTCCTCGACTCCTCAATGATACCCAATTCCTTCATTTTTTGTATTTCCTTAACCACATCAGCTTTTAACCACTTTGGCAACCTGTATGACTTTTGCGTAATAGACGAGCATTCTTTGTCACTATTACATGCTCAAACCTTTTGCTCGGTCTGGTACCATGGTAAAAGTAGTGTTAAATGTCTTTAGCACATTCACGAAAGTCTGCAGTTTGTTCTGAGGTTAGGGAAACATTCACACTTACAGCATCAGCATTTACAGTTTGTTCTAGTCTATCATAAGCTACATCAATATCTTCCTTAGTTTCTGGAAAAAACAGCGAGGCAGCTTTTGGCTTTTATTTCAACCCATTTCTTGAGGAGGTTAGCATGCTATATCTTAGTCGGATTTTTCCTGTCAGGGGTCTCAGTCTCATAGTTAACAGTAACAGTACGTCTAAGAACCTTATATGGCCCTTGCCACTTCATTAACAACTTATTTTGTGTTGTGGGTAACAGTAGCAAAACCTTTTTACCTGGCTCGAAAACTTTTTCTTTTACCCCTATGGTCATAATATAGCCTCTGCTGGTTTTGAGCCTCTTCCTGATTACTAGGCAATTTCAACATATTTTGCCAGTTTCTTACTTAGGGCACACATACAAGAAGATATAGATGGTTTCTCAGGTGGGGTTATCTTCCCATTTCTTTTATCATATCCAGTGGCCCTCTTGGCTGCCTACCATACAACATTTCAAATAGTGAAAACCCTGTTGATGCCTGTAGCATTTCTCTGTAAGCAAAAAGTAGGTAAGGCAAGAATTGGTCCCAATCTTTCCCTTCCCTTTTTTTTTTTAAACATGTCATGATTTTTCTCTCCTGGTTGGAGTGGTCCCTCACTGACCCCCGGCCACCGGCACCCGCACCCCTGGAGTCGGTCTTGGTGTGCAAATTTACACACCCCATCGCACACTCCGGCCTATGCAGCATCCCCCCCTCTAGGGACCTGCGTCAACAGAGCTGTCGAAGACTCCTCTCGACTCCAGGGGTGCAGGGCTGGCCATCAGTCGCCCCACCAATTTTCCACCAGTACTTTGTTCCCCGAGGAGCCGGTCATGCAATGGCATCACACTGACATACAGACACCCTGCTGCGCTCTTCCTCTCGAGTATGCTGCCATCCAAGTGCATCTAGCGTCCGCTAGGTGTCACTCTTGGAACAGTGCAGCTGCCACCCGAAGGAAGGAGAGCAGTCACAGGATGCTCAATCCTTCCTTCCCCCTGCCAGCTCCCAGTGGCCCGAGTCTGTTCCCAAACCCGGGTCACCAGCGTGGCGTGAGGTGTGGCGTCCAGCACCTCAATCTTCAGCACCACCGGGCCGGCTTTTACAAACCTTTTTAACATGCGTTTTAGGGTTTGGTTAAAACGCTCAACAAGACAGTCTGTCTAAGGGTGATAGGGGGAGGTTCTTATGGCAGTGATACCTAGCAATCTGTACAGCTACTTAAGCAATGCAGCACCAAAATTACTACCCTGATCAGTAATGATTTCTTTAGATATACCCACTCTCATGAATATTTTGGCAAGCTCTGCTGCAACTTTGGGGCTGTAACAGTATGCATTGGAACTGCTTCTAGGTTTAGAGTAGCACAGTAGCATACTACGAGGATAAATCTGTTTAAGCAATAAACCATGACAGGGTGTGGGTTATGCAGGGATTTACCAATGCCTGGTGTGGTTTGGTCACAAGGCACAGCCGAGTGACCGAATCCACACCAGAAGTGGGTAAATCCTAGGGTAACCCAGACCCTGGAGTGGTTTATTGTGATTATACTATGGGCCAATTATTAAAATAGAGAAACTTTTTTTCTATACTTGTATTTTAATGTTTGCTAATATTTTGGTAGAAATATTCTTCCACCATACGTTAAATAGTACCTCGTTGCTAAGTAGGATATGATGTGAGTAAGCTCTCTCTTTTGTCTTTTTGAACATTTTTTTTGTCTTTTGTTCTGTTCCCCTTGTGCACGTTTCTTTTTTGTTTGCTTGTTTTCTTATTGAAGGGCCACCCAGAAGATGGAGAGAGTGCAGCGTCTGTGAAAAGCTGAAGACAGTGTGTGATGAACTATGCTCATGTTTGAGCTCACAGAATGAGAGAGAGAGACTCGCAGGCTTCGTTTAAAAAAAAAAAACTCTCTCCCTCAAGGGAGATGGAGAGGCGCAGTGTGAAAATGAACTGCCACCGGACAGTGCCCATTGTGGTTGAGAGAGAGAGAGAGAGAGAGAGACTACATGTTGCAAGCAGTGAGCAGCTGACACAGGCAGAGCAGAATATCTCAGCGCTGCGACTGGGGCATCAGAGATTGCGGTTTCCTTTTTTTTCTCATGTGAATGAACAGAGAGAGAGAGAAAGGGAACAGGGACTTGTTGGACATAGATCTGAGGTTGCTAAGGCAATAAAAGTGAGTACTTCTCTTTAGCGAGGCTTTGAGCTGTTGTGGTGGTTACCGAAAAAATAATATGGCGGCCGTTTGTTTGCTTACGGAGGCAGATTTGTCTTTCTTTTCTTGTGAAGGGGCTAGTGGATCTTTGTCCGTGGGCTTTGTAGGATTCACCCACGGATAAAGACCCTCCGTAGCCAATCACATTTTTACAAAAACAGAGCCCACTGTATAATACCCTTTTTACTTTTGTCTAAAGGACCAACCACATCCATTGCAATTCTCTCAAAAGGCACATCTATTAAGGGTAGGGGTACCAGGGCACCTTGTCTTTTCTAGTAACTGGGGTTAATTTCTGACACTCAGCACAGGAATTGCAATATGTAGCAACATCTTCATGAATTCGGGCCAGTAAAATCTAGACAGCAAGCAGGCAAGGTGCGATCCTCCCTGAGTGACCAGCCATAGGGCTATCATGTGCTATCTGTAACAATTCTGTTCTATACTTCTGTGGTATAACCAGTTGTTCTGTCTGTTTCTGTGTCTGAGGTTTAACCCAAACTCTGTACAGTAATCCATTACATTTTTAAAAGATTGGTCCACCAGTTTTGATTTCACCCCAGCTGCTTAAAACAACCCTGGAGAGAAACATCATTGGCTTGTTCTGAAAGAAAATCACAATCGGTTATCAATTTAGCTTCAGCATTTTCACATTTTAACCCTTTATGTCTCTCAGTAATTGGTTGCAGCAGTTTCTTCAGGCTTCGTCTTTCTTTCCTCGATGTCTGGATCTTGGAGCTGTGCTCAAACAAGTCGAATCAAAATCACTGAAAGGAAAAGTGTCCCCACCATCTGAAATTTTCTTTGCTTGAGTTCTTGTCACCACAGCTGCTGAAACACCAGGATTTACTCCCTCTTTGATCAACTCATTAAATCCTGGAAAGTCATTTCCAATAATCACAAGTACAGGTAACTTTGGTACTACCCCCACTTTCATTTGGTGTGTCACACCCTTAAAGGTCAGAGTCAGTTGGGTGGTGGGATAGTATCGAGTGTCCCCGTGGATGCAGATGACACCAGTACCTGGTCCCTTTTGCACAGTGTTTTCCCAGCATTTCAACATGCACTAGGGTCTGCCTGCTTCCCAAATCTATGAGTCCCTTTACAGTCTTATTCCCCACCTTCACATCTGTTAGGTACTTGCCCCAGTTTGCCAAGAACAAATCTGCTCCAGTGTCACTCTCTTTTATTATGGCAGTTTCTTGCAAAATGGCCTGGCTTATTACAGTTATAGCACATAACGTCTTTTAGCATAGATTTGTTACCCCCACCAGAGTTCTTATCAGGCTTGGAGTTTAAATGGGTAAAAGAGTGTCTTACCGGTGTGTTGACTGTTACCTCGCTGCTATGGTGTCTGTCTGGCCATTTGGTAGTCCTCAGCCAAAGAAACAGCTTTTTTTCCATTCTCTGGGTGGTGTTCCTTTACCCACAGCTGCACATCTGTAGGCAAGATGTTGATGAATTGCTCCATGGCAAATGTGTCGATGATCTGTGGGACGGTTTTGCTCTCTGGTTGGATCCACTTCATCAGGAGTTTTTGGAGTCAGGTGAAGGCTTCTCTAGGATTGCCAACCGAGTTGCAACTCAGAGATTGAAATCTCTGCCTGTAGGTCTCTCTGGAGATGTTGTACCTTTTCAGGATTTCGCTTTCACCAGGTCATAGTCTTCCGATTGTGCAATGTCCCATATTGCTGTAGGCAAGCTGGGCTTTCCCTGTCAGGTAGGGCACTAGTCTAATTGTCCATTGCTGCTTTGGCCACTGGCAGCTGATGGCAACTCATTCAAAGGTTGTCAGGTATGCCTCGATATCATCTGAGGGACACAACTTAGTAAGTTTAATGACCTTTAAGTTGCTTGCATTTTGTTGCTCATCTGGGTCTGTGTCAGATCCTCTACCTTTCATAGCTTGTAAGGCATCCAGCCATCGCTGCTCCTGTTGCTGCATCTCTTCTCTCCTCAATGCTTCTAAATGCTGATTCTCTTTTCTCTCTGCTTCTCATCCTATTTTTGTTGTGTAGCCCACTATTTGAAAAAGTCCATCAGGCTTTCAGGTTCTGTCACTGCCTGCTTTTTCCATAACTTGTGCTGGCTGTACAGTCTCAGACTGGACTTCTGCCTCTGCTAGTTTGGCTGCCATTCTCCTGGTAACCACTCCTGGACTAGCTGCTGCAGAATCCTTACCTTTCTCTATGCTTCCCTGGTACTAGGTCCAGGACCAATGCATAAATGTCCTGTCTTAGGGTATGCATGGCTTAAATCCCACTTAGGCTGACACCATCTGTAGGCGAGGCACGGGTCAGGAAGCATAGCGAAAACCAGGAGCAGTTGTAAAATTCCATAACACTGTTTATTTGTAGTTGCAGTAACATACAAAACATAAACCTGTTCAGAATAACTATGTAGAGAAGCAAAATCAAATGTTTCTTGTAAAAAAAATAAATAAATAACACCTCTTGCAGAAGCAGCTGAGCTGTCTTTATAAATCTTCTCACCCCCATCCTTAGCAAACATTCTGTCCTTGTAGGTTTCAGGCAGGATCTGCTAGAACACAGAGCTTCTATACCCCTCACAACCACTGCACAAGGCTCAGAAATCTGCACTCAAGTAACTTCTAGTTTTTAAAGTTAGGACAAAATACAATACACATTTCAACAGTAATACTAAACATTTTCTAAACAAAAGTGATCCCAATATCAGCTTCATTCTATACAAGGATTTGCACATAATTTTATTTTAGCTGACACAGATATGCAAGGAAGAAAAAACAGACAGCAAGAGAAAACAGATACAGAGAGAGGCAAAGAATTGCGAGACTGTTCGGGTTGATCAAGTCCGAAGCCTCACAGGAAAATCTGGTTGCACAACTAGACAGAGAAGGGACAGAAAAGGAGAGATCCTTGTATTTGAACATTCTCCGTAACAAATGGGACAGGGTCCTATTCTACCCTGTCACAGGATTAGTGCAGCTCGAAAAGGTTTATGCCATCACAGGAATCTCAAGATGGATTTAACAGTAACCATAACAGATGCACACCATCTGCTGTATTTGTAATATATGGTTGCCTTTTTTTCCGCCCCAGGTATTTATTTCTGTGACAGACCTCTGCCATCTCAACTGTCAGCTCTGCTCCTGTCACTTTTAAAATGAAGTTTGAAAGTCATGACAGAAGCGGCGCTGAGAACAGCTGAAGTGAACAGACTACCATTCGGTTCTGTAATACTATCATTCTGACATCAGGTCAGTAGTAGTATGGATTCCTGACATCAGAATGATGGTATTATGACTCTAAATCAGGTTGACTGTTCTATTACAAAAAAGTCAACCATATATCACATAGTTAAACAGGATGTCATTAAACACAAGGCAAGGCAATTTTATTTATAAGGCACCCATTCCCAGAGGTTCTGGGTGCCTCACAATCGAACAATGCATTACAACCATGGCAATAAAATAACAGATTTTTTTTTATCTTACTCCAGTTTTTGCACCTTACTGCAGTGCTCCAGCGGGGGCATCCAGTTGCCGGCCCCCACCGACCCAGAGGACAGCAGGCACATTCGCCGCGAGGGTCCTAGCACGACCGTTACCGAATCCCCCAACGCGATTCCATGACAGGCCTCCAGGTCGGCGGGTGCACGGCCATCGAGCTGCTCGGTCGCGCCCAGCTCTTTTCCACCCTAGATTTTTTCCCCCGGAGCTGGCAGTGCAATGACATGCTGCATACATGCAAGCGTCGTGCCAGACTCTACCCCATGCTAGTGCCACATCTTGCACTTCCCCCAGCCTTCGCCAGGGGCCGCCCAAGTGCGACACAACCCTCTAGCTCACCCCAGAAGAAGGAGAGCAGTCCTGGGACGCTCAATCCAACCTCTCCCCTGCCAGCCCCCAACGGACCGAGTCAGTTCCCGAACCCTGGTCACTGGCATGGTGCGAGGTGTGGCGTCCAGCGCCTCAACCCTCAGCGCCACTGGGCTGGCTTAAAATAATAGATTATAATAAAAAAAAACAACATTAAATCAGAAGTACATTTTAATCAATAGTAAATTTACATAGCACATAAGATCCAAAGATTTAGTAACAACCCTAACTGGTGCATTACCAAGGTTTTTTGCAATGAATTTCCTTACTTTTTCAGATAGTTCAGTAGTATCCTTATTTGCCTGCGCTCCGCTCCCACCCTCCATAACTGTCCTTATGTCACAGTGGGAGCGCAGGGCCCTTCGGACCTTGTGCACCCATCCCTCCCCCATAGATGCACAGCCAAATTATCAGCACAGCCATGTTATTACCTCAGTACATGTACCCAGAAGAAAAATTTTCAAATCCCTGCCAGAACCTAATTCTGCACAACTGCAACACCATTCCTCACCACAGGTGAAAAAAAAAACACATGTTGGACAGGTTTGAAAATGACAGCTGTATGATGTACATGAGGTCAGATAATAAGAAGGCTATGTTGAAAGTCTGGGGCAAAATATTTAAACTTCGAAGTGACAAGCGGGCATGCGAAATTAGAACAAATGGTCATAACTTTGGCATTTTTTCATATTTTGCCCCAAAGTTTGAACATAGTCTTATGACTCCACCTCATAAACCTCATAGAAATTTTTCAAATCCTGCAAAACATAATCGCGTAACTGCAACGCCATTCCGCTTCACAGGTGTGTGGAAACACATTTTGGACAGAATTTAAAATGACAGCTGTGACATACATGAGGTTGGGTAATAAGAAGGCTATGTTGAAAATGTGGGTGTCAAAATATCTAAAATTTTTGAAGTTACAAGCAGGTGTACCGAAATTGCAATGAATGGTCATAACTTTGGCATTTTCTCATATTTTGACCACAAATTTTGAACATCGTCATCTTATGACCCCACCTCATAAACCCTGTAGATGAAATTTTTAATCTGTGGCAAGACGCCATTCAGCACCACAAATGCAAAAACACATTTCGGGCAGGATGTGAAAAATGACAGCTCTGCTGGCCCAGTGGCGCTGAGGTGTCCTGCCTTACCTTGCGCTACACCGATGACCCGGGTTCAGAAATGACCTTGGGTCGCTGGGGTGCCGGCGACGGGGGTGGGAGAATGGGAGCAGGATTGAGTGTTGGCTCTCCACTCCCAGGAGGGAGGGTAGCGTCCTCAGTCCCGCTGCTACCAGATGGTGATCCGGTGGCAGGCGGTAATGGAGCAACTGGAAGGGAGGAAGGGGCATCCTGTAGTGTGTGACATGTGCATGCCTCCACACACGTACGTCACATCGGGGATGCAAGGGGACTGGGATCAGGGAGAAAATGGAAAAAGCAACTAAAAGTACCTACGGAAAAAAATCGACAGCTGTACTGTTCATGAAGTGGTGTGAAGAAATGGCTATGATGAAACTTTGGAGTGAAAATATTAAAAATTATCAAAGTTACTCGCATGTGTAGACAAATTTCAATGACAGCGTGTAACTCTGCCATTTTAGAATTTTCACCACATTTTCAGCATGGGCTTATTGGGACCCCACTTCAGGAACACTGACACTATTATTTTGTTAATTGGTCCCGAAAGGTGATTTTGTGAGGGACATAAAATCAGCTTCCGGGCCCGATTACCGAAATAACAGTGACGGTGTTCATGGGGTGTGGTCCCAAAAAGCCCATGCTGAAAATATGGTGAAATAACACCTAAAAATGGCTAAGATATCAACATAAGTTCAAAACGTCATTGAAATAAATTATACACCACTTACCTTGATTCCTCAGTTTGCGGTTGGCTTTGAAGAGTGCAGATGTGCCCAGTCCACAGAAGATGATAGCGAATGACCTCCGATTAGGAGAGTATAGGGCAAGGGTGTGTGTGTGTGAGGTGGTGGCTGCTCAGTGGGAGGGTTGGGATGGGGAGGGGATGGTGGGGCGACGAGGACCATTCCCCCAGGTTTAAAAATTAAAAAGACATTGAGGAACTGTTTCTTTACCTACAGGTTTAAGAAAATAAAAACAGATTTTGGGACCCTGGGTGGGCTCCCCAGTGTTCACACTGCTGGGGGGTTTATACATGTGTCGGGACACTGGTGTGGGCTCCCAGTGTCACACACTGTAGAGATACATGACACAGGACACTGGAGGTGGGCTCTCAGTGTCCCACCTCCTAAGGAAGGGAGGGGGCTTCTGGCTGTCACTATGCATGTTTGGCCACAAGTACATGCTTATGTTCTAAAGTATGGTATGTGCGAAAATAGGCTATTCCTATTTTCGCACATACCATATTTTCGAACATCAACCATCCATGTCCGGCCAAACATGCATATAATTCACAGCATTGATAAATATACAAAAAACACCTCTGTGGGTGTGCTTCTCCTGTGGTGCGGAGGATAAGGCACATGAATGGGATATCCAAGGGTCCTGGGTTCAAGGCCAGACTCTCTATATTTTTTTCCATCTACAATGAAGGTGGAAAAAAATATATATAACAAGGCTGGTTTCCAACCCAGGACCCATAACCTCCTCTGTGCCTTGTCCTCTGCACCACAAAGGACAACTAATGCTTTCTCTATACTTATCAAATGAGTCAAACAACTAACTATTAGATGTTCAAAAATGCAGCATGTACGAAAATAAGCTATACCTACTTCAAATACCACATTTCCTAACATCAAATATCCAGTTGACAGAACACAGCGATCATGTCCCAGTCCATAGCCAGAGATAAGTATAGAGGCAAGGAGGGTGTGGGGTGATGGGTGCTCAGTGGGAGGGTCAGGATGGGGAAGGGGACAGGGGACAACCAGGGACCGTTTTCTTTTTCAGGGGAAAAAAAAAAAAGATGGGGTCTTTTTTTTTTATAAATACAAATTTGGGGACAGGTAGGCTCCCCGGTGTCCCTCACTGCTGGGGGCATGCAATGCCGACACGGGATTGGCCCCAATGTCGGCACACACCAAGAAATGGACTGCAGGGGGTGCATTTGACACTGGTGCGCATCCTGGTGTCTGAAAATATATATATATATATATATATATATACAAAAAAAGTACCAGAATCAGAAGGAGGATGGCACCAGATGGCAGGGAGACATATGGGAGGGTGGGGGGTGCCACTAGACACCAGGGATGGGATAGTGTCCGCAGGGTTGTTCTCATATGGAGAACGCAGCACAAGTGGCCCTCTTGCTAACCTTGGTACCCAAAATTTTGGGTGCCCACAAAAGGTGTTTCTGGCCAGTACATTAAAAAAAAAAAAAACATCAGAATCTAGCTAAATGGCTCCTGTTTAGCCAATTTCTGATTTTTTTTTTTTTTTTTTACATCTATTTTTTTTCCTTGTTTTCTCTCTCTCACTAACAAGAAAACAAGATGGCGGACACAACAGAGCTCTGTGAAGCTATAGCAGGCTCTATGTGACCCTACATGCAAATAACAGTAGCTCCCGTAAAAACTAGGTAGCTCCAATGAAAATAAACTAAGCTCTATGTTACCCTACATGGAAAAATGGAGCAAATCTTGTGAAAACAAAAGTATTTTCGTGTGGGACATCTAACTTTTCTCACAGGAAATAATGGGAAAATTTAAAATGTATTAACTTTTGAATGGATTAATAGTTTTTCACCAAACCTTCAAAATGCACATCTGTAAGGCAAAGGTTTTCTACTCTGAAAATTTCAGACCACAACCTATAGCCATTTCTGTGATACAGGTGGACAAAGAAATGGCAAAAAAACACAGGTTACTCACCTGTAACAGTAGTTCTAGGAGTGGTATATGTTGTTCATCCACACTGTTTGCCATGTCCTTTCGCTTTAATTATCTTTCTGGAAGTCTTTAAGCTGGCTTCTCCCACCCACCCAGGTGGTATATGCCTCGGCTCCGCCCCTTGATGCCAGATCTTGGCTGCTGGAAGCAGAGGTTGTGCGTCGAAGCCAGGGAGGTCGGGTGGGTCCGTGCGGATGAACAACATATACCAATCCTAGAACTACTGCTACAGGTGAGTAACCTGTGTTTCTAGGAATGTGGATATGTTGTTCTTATCCACACTGTTTGGCAAATTCCTAGCAGTTCACTGGGAGGAGGGAGGCAAGGCACACATACCCTACTTAGGCAACAGAGATTGGAGAACTGAGGCTCTAAAACCAGTATCCTGGCATGACTCTAGGTCATTAATTCTCACATTTTGTGACAGTGAGCCTCCCCCCAAGCCATGAATAAAATTTCAAGCGTCCCTCAAATTTGGAAAAAAAATTGTGAGCCTCCCCACAGAAAAACAAAAATCCTACTTTGCACAGTATACCAGGAATAAAGTGAAACTAATAAAGTTGACTAAGTATGTTATCTTTTTATTCAGCTTATTGCTCTCCACCCCTGACCCAGCACCCCAGGTTATACCTGTCGTTCCTTTTTTCTGACTCTTGGACCCTTGTTACACTGTTTCCTCTCTATCTGGAACAACCAACCTAGCCACTTCATCTCTCCCTCTCTTACCCTGTTGATAAGCAACTTCCTGTACCCTTACCTCAGGTCACCCCTGAAAACATACATCAAGATCACTGTGCCTTTCCCAGTCACTAATTTGCATACAAATACCTATTGTAGAAACAAGCCGTGACTCAGCATGTCTCCCCCTAGGCATTAATTTACATATAAATGCACACCTATAAACAAGCTTTGGCTCAATGGGGACTTCCCAGTCACAAATCTGTGCAGAAGTAAAAGAATCTCACCTGCAATTATCCATATTTATTAATTTGTTTTATCCTTTCACAAAATAGACAAAACTTAAAATTTAAATACTGTACATTCTCAGACTTGACTGGGCCTCCTGGAACAATTTGGGGCCTCCTTAGGAGGCTGGCCTCACATTTGAGAACCACTGCTCTAGGTCAATGTGCTAATGAGAAATGAAGGTGTTTGCTGACTTCCAGGTAGCAGCCCTGCAGATTTCCTGGATAGGGACGTCCCTAGAAGCAGACACTGATGCAGTGGTATGGCGGGTGGAATGCGCCTTAGCCCTACAGGAGGCTCCTACCCGCCAACCTATAGCAGCGATCAATGCATGATATAATCCATCTGCCAACTCTCGCTTGGCTGCAAGTCTGCCAGGTGCGGCTTCAGCGAGGGTGACAAACAGTTGGCAAACTCTCTCTCGAACTCGAGCCATGCGCCTTTATAATAAGAGAGCACTCTTCTCCGGTCCAAAATATGGAGGCCTTTGTTAGTTGACCATTGCCCACATTTCATTACCAAATGGCCATTATAAGATAAAAAAAAATGATAAATAGCGGTGCGTGCCATAGACTATAATGGAGTGTCCCGCGCCTCTCCTAGCATCAGCGCCATAAGTTGGCAGAGTGCAGGGCTGGGTCATGGGCAGCATTTTAATACCAAGAAGTCCTTGGACCTGGTTTTGACTTTTACGAGCGGTAGCACTTTTAAGTAATGGATTTTTTCGGCAATGTGAACATCAGAAGCCATCTGCTGAGGTAAGGCACCTATATATCAGGAACAGGGTCTGTCTGGTTCACCTTGGTGAGTCTCTTTAAGGGTCATAGACTGAAGTCCCCCTTTGGAGAGAGGCCAAAGATAACTGAGAATGCTAGCCACTGGACAGGACAAAGAATCCAGCCCCTTGCCCTGACACCAAATGAAGAATCTCTTCCACTTGAAGGCATAGCACTTCCTGGTCGATTCTTTCCTAGATGCCTCAACTACAGTGAGTACATCTTCAGAGACACTCAAAGCCTGGAACTCTAGCCACTCAGGAACCAGGCTGTCAGGTGCAGGGACTGAAGGTCCAGGTGGAGAACCTTCCCCTGATTGACTGAGAGCAGGTCTGGGTATGCTGGAAGATGCCGTGGGAGCCTGCGCTGAGGCTGAGGAGATCGGGGTACCAAAACTGGCGGGTCCAGTCTGGAGCCACCAGGATCACCTGTGCCTTGTCCCTCCTTACCTTAAGGAGCACCTTGTGGATCAAGGAAGTGGAAGGAAAACATAAGAGAGGCCTGGGATCCATGACCTTGAGAAGGCAACCCCTGCAGCGAGCCGTGCTGAGAGGGGTGGGCACAAAGCAACCTCAGCTTTGCATTCTCCCAGGTGAACAGGTCCACCTGAGGGTTCCTCACTGGGAGAACAAGCTACGTACTACCTCTGGATGGAGAGACCACTTGCTGAGGCGTCTGCCAGCTGATTTGAGGCTTGCCACATGGATGGCTAGGAGATCCACCTCCAGTCGGCTCACAAAGGTCCAGATGCAGAGAGCTTCCCTGCACAGAGGCCAGGAGTGCATGCCACCTGTTTGTTGAGATAGTACATAATCATGGTGTTGTCCACCTGGACCTGAACAAATGCAGTCAGCGCTAGACTAACTGCTCGGAGCTCCAGCAGAGTGCTGATGGCATCGGACTCGGGGTCCACAGCCCGTGGACTCTGTGGTCCCATATGAACACCCAGCCCAAGAGAGAGGCGCGGTCATCAAGATGAGCATCAGCTCGAGGCGGACAAACGGGATCCCTTCCTGCAGATGCTCTAGGATGGTCCACCATTGGAGAGCGTCCCACATCTTCTGGGTCACAGTGACTAGCTGGTCGAAGTGACCTAGTCACTGAGTCCACTGGCTGGCCAGCTCCCATTGAAGGGGGCACATATGCCACTGGGCCCATCGGACCACGGAGGTGCAGGGCCCCATATAACTCAGAAGTCGCCGAAGTCATGGGCAGGGCGCAAGTGCCCAACCAGAAATTATCGAGCAAAGGAGGAGAGAACTTCCACCCTGTTCGCCAGGAGCCTGGTTCTGGCTCGACAAGAGTTGAGCTCTGCCCCGATGAAGCAAATCACCTGTGAAGGCACGAGTTCCAACTTGGCCTCGTTGATCAGGAGGTGAAGGTCGATGCAGGTCAGGAGTGCCAGATCCCTGGACCTCTCCACCTCCAGTCTGGAGTGATCCGCTATAAGCCAGTCATCCAGATAGGGGTACACTCTGACCCCTAGATGCTGAAGATGGGCCGCCACCACTGCAATGCATTTGGTGAAGACCAGGGGGCTGATGACAGGCTGAACGGCATGGAACTCATACAGGGTTCCCTCTGCCCTGAAGTGGAGGAACCTTCGGTGACATGGATGGATCGGGATGTGGAAGAACACATCCTGCAGATCCAGGGAGCAAAACCACATGTTCTGCTTGAGAGATGGTATGATCTGAGACAAGAGTTACCATCCTGAAGGTGCGAGACCTGAGAAACTGGTTCAGGTTGTGCAGATCTAGAATGGATCGCAGCCCCGTTTCGGGACCAGCAAGTACCTGGAAATGAACCCTGGGTTGACAGGGGATCCGTGACTCTGACCACTACCTCCTTGCGGAGGAGTTGGGCGATGTTGTCTCGGAGAGCCAACTGAGTGTGCATGGATACCTTTTACTCTTGTGGAGCACAGGCTCAGCTTGGGTACTGCTTGAATTCCAGAGGCAGCCCCTGGCTGACCATTTCCAAGAACCACCTGTCTGTTGTGACAGCGGACCACGTGGAAAGGAAGTGGTGGAGCCAGCCCCCCATGGGAGGACCCAGAGTGGGCATGATGGGCACAGGGGGTGGCTGCCCCCCTCCCGTCACTGTTCAGGCTTGGAGGAGGATCGGGCCGAGGGACTGCTGGGACCTTTCCATCCGGACATACAGGATGCCAAAGCCCCTGACTTGGGTCAAGGGCACCAAGATTGAGCCTGCTGCTGCCCAGATTGGTACTGGGGCTGCTTGGATGCAGAGGCAGAAGGCCGAAAGGGCTTATGCTTTCTGGAACCCTGAGCTTCTTTCTGGGTGGAAGCAACGGAGTCCAAGGTGTCATTGGACTTCTTGATGCGTTGAAGGCAACCAGCAACTCCTGGACCAAACAAGTCGGTGTCCAGGAAAGTAACGTCCGCCAGTTTGTGCTGGGTGTCTGCCGTAAAGGTCGAGACCCTCAGCAAGGCCCTGAAGTGTATGAATACTGTGGCCACCACTGAATTAGCACAGGAATCCCCAACATCCAGAGCCATCTGAAGTTGCTGTTTTGCCACAGCCCGACCCTGATCCTGGACTTGCTTGACCGTAGTCTGAAGATCTGCAGGGAGATGAGGAAGCACCTCATCTAGAGACCCCAGGAGGGCATGAGAGAAGTGTGCCATGATGACAACCGAGCTCCCGCCTGACAGACCAGGGAAAGAGGCACAGACTTTCCTGGCAAAGTGGTCCAGTTTTTGGACTCTCTGTCTGAGGTCTATCAGTGTCTCCTGAATTGCCAGAGTGCCAAACATAGATTTGGTCACCAATGGTGCTCTGTGAACCCAGAAAGGGAGCCGACAGGAACCGAGATACTTGAGGGCCATCTGAGCTGATGGCGCAGGGCAGGAGGCAGGGTGCTGCCAAAGCTCCAGGGTCTGGGCCAACAATGGCTTCAGCCACTGGGAAGGCCTCTGTCAGAGGATCCCTTTTCCAGAATGTCTGTCAAGGGATATTGAGCCTATTGCTGAACGGGCTCCAAAGGCATCCCCTGCGGATTCAGAGATGAGTCGGAGAATGCCCATGAAGGATGTGGGACCTTCCTCCGTCGAGAGACCCCCAAGTGAAACCTCGTCGAGTGGACAAGAGTACAAAGAGGAATCCTCAGACCCCAGACAGATCGGCCGACCACCTGAGTTGTTTTTGAGCCACCGCGGACAGTCAGGAGTGAGGGTGACCGACAGCCTGTGCAGGTGGCCTTTACCGGGGCTGAGACTCCTGGACAGGAGCCCTGGAGGGAGGCTTTTTAGGTGGTGGCTCCATCATAATCAGTGGAGAGGCCAGTTTCGGCCGAGCCGGGAGGGCCTTCATCAGCTCCGTGGGTAGAAGGACGGTGTCAACTGGCTCCAGAGGAAGGAGTCAACGGGCTCAGAGGGCTACTGCCATGTCGTGGGCGGCGAGGAAGTCTGGGTTTCACTTCCCGGACCAGCCAACACCAACAGTTGCCACATCAGATCCTTAGAAGGCCGACGCATCTTACGCCAAAGCCTCTTCTGAGGAGGATGAGGATGAAACAGCGGCACCACTTCTGGAACGCCCAGAGTGGTGTTTGTGAGTTTTCCGCCACCGTCGGTCGAAGTTGACCAAGACCTAGACCATCGGAGGACTGACAGGGCAGTCAGAAGGAGCAGGAGAGACTCGCGGCTCCTCCAAGTCAGGACCAGGGACCGTGAAGAGGTTCCCAGCAAGCTGGATCTCCTCCTCAGTAGGTCCAGTCAGGACTGGCGTCCTGAACAAGGAATTGTCGGCCTCATCCAGTGACAACGGGTCGACGGGCTTTATACAATTTTAACCGGTTCACATCCCACATTTTAGCCGCTGGCCTGATTTGGGGCACAGTAAAACCAGCAGCCGAGGCGCAATTTCCTGGGAATGGACTTCTTCTCTCTCTCTCTCTCTCTCTCTCTCTCGATTCTTTAGAATCCTTTTACGGGAAGGGGAGCTGTGTGAAGTTGGACGGGCCTCACCCTTGGTCGGAGAGAATGGCACAATATCTTAAAGGAGTCTGCAAAGGTACAGCCCAGTTTGAGCAGTTCGAAGACTGATGCTAAAGATGACTGATTGCCGGCCCGAGCCACCTCCTCCTTGAAAGCCTTAGTTTGCTTAAGTTGTTCAGCAGACCCTGCAGCCACGGAGACCACCCAATGGGCCTCTTTAGATTTGACCAGTGGGTTCTGTTTTTCTGGTTGGCCGAGCTGTAATCATGCGAGGCAATTGTCCAAGACGTTTGGTTGGAATAAGCGACAAAAATCGCACGCCTGGGAATCGTGGCCCAGGCAACAGATGCACGTGGCGTGTGGGTCAGTGCGCGACATCTTCTGCCCACAGGGGCACCGGCGTAACCCGGGCAAGGATTTGTCCTCCATCACGGTCACGATCAAAAAACGATGCAGTGAAACTCTAATGAGTTTAAGTTTTGGTAAGTAATCCAAAGATTTAAGCGCCCGGGCCTACTCAATGTGGAAGCAATAAGGAGGGTACCTGAATCTTCCAGCAGAAAGGAAGATCTGGCATCAAGAGGCGGAGCCGAGGCATATACCACCCAGCTGGGTGGGAGGAGCCAGTTTAAAGACTTCCGGCAAGACAATTAAAGGGAAAGGACATGCCAAACAGTGTGGGTAAGGACAACACATCCACATCCCTAGAAGTGGTAATTTAGGATTGTTTGATGCTCTGTATCTCAAACACCACAAAACAGATTCACATGAAATTTGGCACATCAAGAGACCTTCCCCTAGAATTATGCATGCCAAACTTACATTACCAAACCGTTAAACAGTTCCACAGTTAATGGAGTTCAAAATTCAGGTTTTAACATAGAAGTTTGCACTCAACCCAAAATATACTGGCACTACCGTGCCAGATATACATGCACTTATCCAATGGGGAAGAGAATACAAATCAGCAAATAAATGTGTTTGTTTGCAGTGATGATGGCCTGGAGTGTAAATAAATCATTTATTTACACCCAGTCACATCATCAGCATTTATTCCATTGCTGCAATGTCATCAAGAGCACCAAGAGTGGCATGAGGCTAATGTAAAGTTAGTGCAAAGACGGACCTAGTTTGGAATGTCCATTTTTCTATACACCAGCTTTCCATTAGTCTCACATATATAGTTATGCCCCAATGACAATTTTATTTGAATCCTGCCATGCTAAAAAAATTGAAAAATGCCTTATACCACACCAGTGACCCGGGTTCGGGAATGGACTCGGGTTGCTGGGGGTCAGCGGGGCCGGGAGAGGATTGAGCGTCCAAAAGGGGGTTAGGGTGATGCCTCGCTCTGTAGCAGCCCCTGGTGGAGACCGGGAGCACTACAAGATGCGGTGCGACGTCAGGGGTGCCAGGAAAATGGAAAACCATCCTGGACTGGCCAGGATGATGGCAGACAATCTGCCAACACCACTGAAGAACTCTCGAGGCTGACCACCTTAGCAGCGCCCTGGGGCCAAAAAAAGAGTGCGCTGGCTGCCCTACTGGTGCCTTTCCCCATCGAAGGAGGACCTACTCGGTGAAGGGTTACGGCGAGCTACCCCAGAGTCGGCTGTGATCTGAGGTAGCGGGTTCCAAAGGAGGACAGTAGGTGGAAGTCGCGGATCATGGCTGCCTGAAGGAAAATGGCAGATACAGGGCACATAGGAGGAGATAAAGAAATAATGTGAAAAAAAAAAGAAAAATGCCTTATTTAAACTTAAAAATAGCTCCACTTCTTATCACTGTAAAAACTACAGTTGCTATGTCGCGCTCATTCCTCGTCATTCAAATGAAGGTTTTTTTCCCCCATATTTTTGTTGTTGCCCATTGCATAAATGAAATGTGGCACGAGCAGTATGAAAATAAAGGATTAATTTTTTGCTTCAGGGTTTGACCTCTACAGATCTCACTTGTGGTTTCGCCTCTCATGAGGTCATTAGGAGTTAAAACCTGAAGCAAAAAAAATAAACTGTTTATTTTACACTGTCCATATATATATATATATATATATATATACACACACACACATATACACAGGCAATAATACCCACAGAGTGGTGGTACTGGAGCTACACCGGACCGGCCAGGGGTGTAATGAGGCTCGATGCCACAGGCGGAGGGCCTAGCCCCAGGAAGGTTTGGTATAGCCCAATACTGCCCACCCTGGAGGGTATTATTGCGCTTAGAAAATGGGCACTGTAAAAAAGAATTAAGTTTAATTAAAAAAAAGTTAATAAAAAATTAGTTTAAAATAAGATATGTAATAAAGCAGTTCCTCTGCCTGTATTATAATTATAATGATTTTTTTTGCGCTATGGAATTTTGACCTACAGGAGCCTACATAGTTGTGACTTGGAGCCGATTGCCATGATCCCCCACCCACATAGGCACAGATCGTGAGGCTGACTTGGTTCTTTTAAGAAAGTTGACTGCCCCACCCCACTCACACACAAATGCATAAAAACTGTTATTTTTTTTATGTTTTGTATACTGACATTGGTATGTTCTCTCCCCCGTGTGTTCAACTGTGCTTGGGTTGTCATGATGTCTGCTTTTTATTTTTAATTCTAGTTTTCTGATGTCAGGTGTGACCCCAAACAAACAGTGGGAAAGAGTGGGCTGGCAGCTAGGACACGTTTGCCAGAAGTGGATGGCAGCCAGGGGTCGCAGAAAAAACTCTGAATGGCTGGCCCAGTGGCGCTGAGGGTTGAGGCGCTGGACACCACACCCTGTGCCATCCATGCCAGCAACCCGGGTTCAGGAACAAGCCTGGGTCGCCGGGGGGAGAGAGGATCGAGCATCCGGAGGACTGCTCTCCTCTCTCGGGAGGAGGGTCCCACATTGCCCCACTCGCTGATTGTCCTCTGGTGGTAACTGGAGGGCAATAAAGGTTAGGAGGTGTGCTCTGACGTAATAACATTGGTAGGGAGGGGGGATGGGAGAAACAGGAGGAAAAGGAGCCAGGCAGGGCTCTATAATGGCCCACCACACTGAGGGCCAACCCTGGCTTCAGGAATGGGTCTCCAGGGTGGGGGCGCCACCTCCCTCCCTGCCATGGGTAAGCCATGGGGAATCTCAGGGGTCAGTGAGTGCAATGCAGCAGGACTTGAGAGATATTCCCTTGAGGGCCAAATTCCTCGAGGGCTCTGGAAGATAAACACTTAAATAAATAAAAAATAAAAATCCTGAATGCATTCTTTGTAGGCTTGGAAGGTACTGCCAGGCAGCCACCAGCAGAAATGGGCTACGGCATTTAGTCAGTCTGGCTAAGGTCCATTACAGATCTGAACTCACAAACTGTCATGCTAGGCAGCATACTCCAAAGGAAAAGAAAACTGGTCACTTTTCACTGTGGTAGCTGTCATTGGGATCGGCATGGCAGCAGGAAGTCTGGAACAAGGTACTCTGCTACACTACCATAAGGTTATTAGGGTGTAGTTTATTTTTTAATATAAAACATTATTTTATTTTTTGCAGTCTGGGCTGCAGTTAAGGTGAGCGAGTGTGTGGTAAGGCGTCTATCTCTCGATTGTGGGGCAGCCAGCCGTTCCGTTCGTTTAGTTATCAATTTAGGTGATAGGAGGAATACGGTTTAGAGTGTGCTGCTGTCAGGAAATGTGTGTCTACAGACGAGTGGGAGAGCTTTCTAAATGTCCCCTCAATTACGGCACACTCTACACTTAACTACATCGGGCACAAACGGGAGTTGGGAACGGAGCAGGAGTGCAGCCAGGGTGAGTTGAAACAGCAGAGTAGCGCTGAGCATGCAAGGTGCTAGCGCAGTTACTTTAAAATAGTAAAAACATTTGACCACGAGTAATAACTGATAAATACTTGGAGACTGTGTGCCACATAGGAAAATGGAGGGTATTTGACAAACTGGAGAGATGGGGGAACACGCATCACCAAGTGTCGGGTTAGAGCCCCAGCTCTTGCTTAGGGAGAGAAAAAAAAATGGTGTCCATTTAAAATTCAGCGTTCTGCCAGCTGAGTGATTCCAAATGTCATCAGGTAGACAGAGACTGGGACTCATTATTTCCCAGTCTCTGTTGCCTGATACGGACCGGCTGGTAGATGGCATTACTCAATTAGGAGCTAGTATTCTCTGTGCCCATTATATATCTGTATATGTATATATCCCATGACATTTTGCATTATTGGGGTATGTGAGATGTTGTCTTCTTTGAAATCTGGCTTTGTTGCTAATGCACTTTTTGGGTAACCCATGCCTCGGTGCGTTTGTGCTGAGGTTCCCGCTCTGATAACTTACCTGGAATGGACAGTTTGCTGACTTTTTTTTTTTACTTGCTATTTTTCTTAAGTGAAGGGATTGTAAATCCTCGTACTATACTTGGATCCAGCGTTAATGCCACTTTATTTTGACTTTACTAACCCAATTCAGCAATGTGCCACTGAACAACAATGGGAGAGTGTGAAATTAGGTTAGTAAGAGCAAGGACAAGTGCTGTGAACGTTGGAGGTCATGTTTATAAATATAGGCCACTGTCTTCTTGCAAAGACCCAGGGAAGCAAACATCACCATCAGTTCAAACATTTGGACTAGGAAGTCCCGATCGATGAAATATGTAGGTCTGAAAATGTTTACAATTTAGTGCAATACCAAAATTCCATGTTTTATCTGGCTGATCCTGCCCAAACCAGGTCGTTATCCCAATTCAAGTGCTACTCCATCAGCCCCAGTAGATGGCATCATCAGAGACAACAGCCACGGGGACTTCAGTGATAGTACAATTTGCAGATATGGAAGCAAGAAATGTAAAGTCATGCACCTGGGAAAGCAAATCCAGTGATACAGTACACATTGGAAGGACACCAACCAGAAGAGACGAGAATGGAAAGGGACTTGGGTGAACTCATTACCCACGACCTAAAAGTCATAAAACAGTGTGAAAAAGCAGCTCAAAGAGCAAGTGACATACTAGAGTGTATAGGTAGAGGTATTACAAGCAGAAGGCAGGCGGTGATCATGCCACTGTATAGATCACTGGTGAGGCCACACCTGGAATACTGTGTCCAGTTCTGGAGGCCTCACTTGAAAAAGAATATAAACAGATTAGAAACAGTGCAGAGAAGAGCTACAAAAATGGTGAGGCTACACCACACACATGAAACTAGGATTAGGAAACTGAAATTATATTCGCTTGAGTAGAGAATGAATGGGGACATAATAGAAGATTTAAATATGTCAAGGAAATAAACGAGACAGAGAAACTCTTTCCGGGAATAAAGGAAACTAGGACAAGAGGGCACAACTTGCGTCTGGTGGGAGGCAAATTCAAGAGCACCTCGAGGAAGTACTTCTTCACAGAGAGAGAGTAATAGACTCATGGAACAGCCTGCCACCACAGGTAGTGGCAGCTAAGACAGTGAAAGAATTAAAATTAGCATGGGACAAACAATGTGGGCAGCTTGCCAGGAACATGTAAGGGGAGGGGGGTAGCCACCTGGGCAGACTAGATGGATCAAATGGTCCCCATCTGCCAACACCATTCTTATGTTCATTTCTTTTACCCGCTCACACAGCTGCAGTAGTTTAAAGCTCTAAACTGGTTGTTCTGTTTGATTTTTTGATTTTTTTTTATCTTTCTGTTTCTCCCCTGCTGGGGTGGGCTACTCCTTCCACCAACTCCCTGAGCCCTGTCACTTGACATCCCAGGGACTTATCTCCATCCCAGTCTCTCCCATGGTTTCCCCCTGTGGCGGGGGTCAGCAGCTGTGGCCTGCTGATGGAACAGATGTGGTTTCTGGGAGAGGGCCCTGAAGCCTGAGTGTGGAGCCTGCGAGGGGTCATTGTTATCCTGCTCTGCCGCCGGCCATTTTCCGCTTTTCTCCCTCAGAGGAGTGGATGTGTAATCCCGTCCAGATATGTCTACACACACTCCCACGCATAGAATATCAACGGCCGCCACTCCTCCATCCCCTATGTTGCAGTCCCGGCTGCCTGTACCCCCAGCCACCGGCAGTGGTCAGGCAAATGACAGAGCCAGTGTCCCCCCCCCCAGATGCTTGATCCTCCTCTCCCCAACTGACCCCGATGCCCAAGATCACGCCCGACACCTGGTCACTGGCACAGCAGCAGGTGAGGCTTGGTGCCTCAGCCCTCCGCACCACTGGGCCAGCATATTCAATTTAATTTAGTTCTAACACATCCGAGAAGAATTGTGAGTCTGAAAAGATTTTGGCGCAGAACACTCATTACAAGCTACAGCTGGGTCCACAGAAGTGCAGCAGTTTACATGACCATATGTGTGGCGTCATTCAGTTCAACTAGGCAGATCTGCACCCCAAAACCCCACTGGAGCAGGCTGAGAGAAAATGACTGCTCAGCTGAGATAGGACCCACTGGCCCTCCACCATGCAGCTGAGGGGAGAGAACAGGGGTTGGAACTGGACAACACTTCGCCACCCAGGGAGGGTCTGAGGTTTATTTTACCTTTTTTTAAAATCAGTTTTTGGTTAATTAAGAGAGGTGTTACCCTCCCTTCCCAAGGCAACAGGTTTCTGACATGGATGTCCTAATCCTGCATTGTAGGTAAGCCCCAGACATCCTAAGCCCAGGGCATTAACTCTGGTTGCTTGGATGGCAATTGGCATCACTGTCATTGTTTTGACGAACCATGCTTTTGTTTCTATTGTATTCATTTACACGTTTTTTCTTGTCTGGCCGTTGTTACCCTTGTTAGTACTTCTTTTAGATGGAAATTTCTGATCTAAGATTTGTATGAGGCAATGATGTTTTCTGAGTCATACTACAATTTCAGCTCTGCTGCAGAAGAAACATGATTAAGTGTACAATTTCTTCCACTGCACAACTCAAAAGAGTGACCTGGATGTCAGTCTTTAATGTGTTAGAACTTAGCACCCTACAGCAGCAGATATTTTGAAGTTCCAGCAGGATTTAATCTGCACTTAGTGCCCACTTATCTCAGTCCATAGGGATGTTCAAGTTCAAGTTTATTGCAGGAAAACTCCATTGAGCAAGCTCATTCACAAAGAGGTCCTCTATCATAATAATAGCCAAGTGGCTTGTCATAAAAAGACAACATATACAAAGTAACATAAAACATATACACATAGGATTGCTATATGTCGGTTTATAAAATTACAGTCTGACAGATTGAGGCACAGTAAGGTTCATAGATTACCTGATGCAGAAATTCGACCGAACAGGTAGGGATTATTAGTGCAGGATAGTAGGGAGCTGGGCAGGTTGGGAGTGTACTGTGGGAGGAGAGAGTAGGTGAGTAAGAGGAGGGTGTAAAGGTAACAGAAGGGAGTAGTGGAATAAGAAGGAGGGGTTAGAAAATATGAGATGAGTAAAGGAATAATGCTAGGGAGAGTAGGGTGAACAGCATAGAGATAACGAAGGCAATAGTAGGTGAGAATTTAGTGGTTAGCCGAATGGTTTCATGTCCTGGTAGGTATAGGTTTGAGGTGACTGATCTTGAGGCTATAAGGGCTCAGGGAGAGGATGTATAATATTGACTTTTCTTAAAGCAATGTGGCAAAAACTAGACAGAGTGCATTTATGACAGACAGCAGCCTACTTGTACACAGAATGGACAATTACTGAACAGCTGGTCGTGCTTACAACAGGGAGCATATCTGCAGATAAAATCATTCCTGCAAGTGTTAAAAGAAAGCCAAGAAAAAACACCACCAAGGAAAAGCAGACAATGACAGGAAAGTAGAAGAGTTACTAGTTTTGAGAAAGTGTGGCAGTGAGCTTGGCCTGAAAGCAACATCAGCACCTTCACGCTGCTCTGCCTTGTGGGCAACCCTTGTTCAATCCCAGCCTCTGAAACCCCACACCTTAGGGCAATGGAGACCAAGCAGCAATCGGGAAGCAACTCACTTCAGCTTGGCGAAGGACAGGCGTGGAGCTACGCACTGTATGAGCCATCTCCCTAGCATCTAATCTATAAGCAACATTGACATCAAACATGGAGGCCTGGCTACCTCATTCAGTAGAGTTACATATGCATAGTAACATGGTAATTTAAGGTCGTAAGGGACACTAGGTCAATTGTGTCCATCCCACCTGCTTCTTAAGCAGGAATGAAAAAGTATTTTGTGCAAACATTTTCTAATTCATAGGGATTCTTTACCGACTCTACTATGTACTGTACCTATCGAGTCCCTTGGTAAGCAGACATTTCTACTGGCTTACCCTGGAGGCCTGTACTGTTTCTATCCACTGTCTCCACAGGTAGGCTGTTCCACAGGTTCAACACTCTCTGGCAGACAGATGTGCCTCCTAATGTTATCCCTGAATTCACCAGCTCTGAGCTTCAGGATGTGTCCCTGCACCCTACTGGAGATTACCAGATCAAACATCTCCATATGTTTAACCTTGTGGAATCCTTTGAGCATGCCTAACAGATCATGTTTCCAGGTTGATGGCAGGCAGAACATTTTGATGGCAACCAGAGGGGTATACAAATAGCGATCAGTGGAGCCTTAATAGAACCACACAATATACAGAAAAAGAACCAATGCTCTATCCTGTCTTCACTGCAAAGCGGATAAAATCTGAGGCAGGCGCTTGTAATTACTAGCAAAATTCGATTAAAGAGAAATAAGCTTCTTCTATGATTAAAATGCTATATTTCTAGTTTTTTTCTTTGTGAAACAAAAATGCTCTTGGCACCACTAGGTTTTCTTATACACAAGCATAAATAAACACCACCAGACCATGAGAGAGGTGAGCTTTGTGCAAAGCTGAGCAGCTTTAACCATACACAGAGCCAGTTTATTACAGCACTGACTTACAACCTCTCAAGTGGTCTATTTTACTCATAAAATGGGCCACTGACTGGTTAAAAAAGTAAATGTTTAAGCATGAAGGAGAACTCAGTTGGTTATGGTGACTGTATTGTGCTGCAAGAGGAAACTTCCTTTGAAAATAAAACATAAATGTCACCTGCCAATGTGATGTACTGCTAAACATTTTAGAACTGCTAAATTATATATATAATTAGTTTTTTGCTGGAGCTCTGATAAAGATCAATCATTTGCAGAAACTAGTTTTGTTGAGTTGCAGTGACAGTATGTAAATCCCCTACTCTAGTCATACTCAAAGCACTTTGGCCCCTTTAAAAGCAGTCATGGGCTCGCACTGTGGCTACTCATGCTGACTGCAGAGCTCAAACCCCATCTCTGATGCTATAGATTCTTACAAAGAAGCTTGCTGCCATGAGAGAAAGAGTGTGAGAAAGAAAGAGAGGGGTACAGAAGTAAAAAGAGGGGCATTCTGGAGGACAATACTGACAGAAAACTACTACATTTTTATACAGAGTATATCAATTGTGGTTCTTGTGTACTGATTCTGCTTGTGCCTTGAGCTTTGGCTCAGACTGTCAGATTAGGGTGCTGAAAAAGTATCTCAGAGTACAGAAGGTATGTGCTTTCGTAATCCACTCGCACCTGGTACAAGTTGATCAATGAAACTGTAGAATTTTTAGAACCCATGTTATAAATACAAAGTAAACACAGATACTGAGAGCAAAAACAGTGATCCCTATGGCAGGTTAATAACACTAAATACTGTGACGCTTATACAGCTGGTTCTGATTACTCTATGATTTTTGTAATATAAAAATGTGCTATTGAGTGTCATGCTGAGACAGCCTGTGGGATCCCCAGGTTTTAACTACAAGCTGTTAACCTAAAAGCCAGGAGATAATTACAGGCTAGAAGAGACACAAATTAAAGATCATCTGTTTATCTGGCTTGATTGGATCTGCCAGCTGCTAGGATGAAAATCACTAACTTTTAAGACGTTTAGAGGAAGAAACCAGGTTATGTCACTTAGGTGCTAAATTATAAATGCTCCTTTGATGGCTGTGAAGGGCAAAAAGACACACTAGATCAAAGGGTTATGGGGAAGTGAGTTTTTGTTGATGTCACCTATTTAATTTACCTTCTGAATGATAAGACATCCTGTTTTGTATAATTTTTATATTCTGACAGGGAGGAGCTAGGTGACCCCATGCAAAGAGGTTGTAAAAGCCAGTTTTAAACAGTATTCTGTTTTCCACTTAGAGAGCATTCATATTTGGACTCTGAAGAAGAAACATCTACTTAGATAGACAAGTCTGATTGTCTGGCGGTAGGAATTAATTTGCACTTTTAAACCTTTTTCTTTTAAGTGATTGTATGTTTTTGTGATATATTGTTCTGTATTTATATTTTACACATTTTTATCTATTTTAAAGTAAACCTCAATTTTAAGAGACTACTTGGTGTGCCTTTGAAATTATTTCTTTGACAAGTGAAGCATATATGGTTAAAGCTGACATTGTGCATAGCTTACTGGTGATATCAAACTGGGAAAAGGTAAGAGTTTATTCTGAGGTCTTTCATAGAGTTTTTAAGGGTTCGTTTTGTGCACCCGGTTAGGTGCCCGTAGATGAAAGATATCTGCCCCAAAGACAGAATATCTGAGTCTATACATTGGGTACGCTAGCTAGAGGTTCACAGTTTGAATCCCTCTTGAACTTAAGACCAAAGGTTGATTCGAGCCCACAAAACAGACAGGAGGGTTACCCTGTTCTGTTCCTGTTCTCAATACTGTGCTTGGAGGTTGGCACTGTGGGAGCAGAGGGCCTGACCTGCTGAGTGGGGCTGTAACAGACTGGTTGGCAGCGGTGTGCATAAGTTTGATATTACAAGCTTTTATTGTTCAGTGTGTTGGCTTGATACTGTCAGCTCACTTGCAAAAAAAAGAAAAAGGCAGTGATTTATTTTTAAAAGGAAACAGAACTATATTACTTGGCTTACAGTCAAGTTCCTACCGTTTTTTTTTTTCCCTAAAGTGCAAGTCAGAGTAGCCGTAGTTAGGGAAGAAGATGGCTTCCAACTACAGCGGGCACACTGTAGACTACTTAAAGCAGTTGTGCAGGGACAGAGGAGTCCTGTTTGAGGTAAAAGCAACTAAGCAGAACCTCATGGCTGCCCTGATTGTAGCAGATACCCAAAGCACTGAGTCACGACAGTGACTGTGAGAGACCAACCTTGAATGTGGATAGGCTTGTGGCCAGTCGGTGTCCAGATCCGATGAGGAGGAGGCAACGGGCCACTGTCAGCGAAGGGCCACAGCAGCAGGGGGAGGTTGCCAGTATCCTGGATCCAGAAGTACTCAGGCTGCAAAATGAGTTGCGCAGAATGGAGCAGGAGTTCCAGAGGGAGAGGGACCGTGAACAGCGGGAGGCAGACCGGGAGGAGCGTGAGTGCCAGTGAGCTGCAAAGGAGAAGGGGGAGCAAGAACACCAAGAGGCAGAGCGAGAACAGTGGGAGGCTGACCGTGAGGAGCATGAGCCCCAGAGGCAACATGAACTGGAGAGGGTATGACTCCAACCACCAGCACCAGAGCAGGTAAGTAGCTTGGGTTTAACTGGGACTACTGGACTGGGTTACACATTGAATTCAAATTGATAGCCGAATTTAAAGAGGGAGATATGGATGCCTTTTAAATTCTTTTGAAAAAGTTTGTATTCAGGCTAAAATTTCTAGAGAGTCCTGGAGCTTCCAGCTATCCCGCTACTTACTGGGAAGCTCGACATGCATTGGTCAAATGGACAATGAGGACAATGATGATTACAGCAAACTTAAAGCTGCACTTTTAAGGAAATTTGAATTAACTGCTGAATCATACAGAGCTAAATTCCATAAGCTCAGGAGAAGCCTGACATGAGCTACGAGGAGATAGCCATGAAACAACGTCAGTTTTAAAACGCTGGTGGGAAGGAATTGAAGCAAACTCTGTTGATAAAATTGAAAATGTGATTTTGTTATAACAGTTTTCTAGGCATGCCCAGCAGAGCTGAAAACCTGGCTGGAGGACCGAGATCCAAAACAGTGCAAGAGACTGCTGAACTCTCAGACCGCTATGCAAGGGCAGACCTGCCCTGAGAGCGGGAATGGAGGTGGTGGCAGCACAGAGAGGGTAAAGTGCACCTTCAGAGCAGCTAAAACCCTCACTGCCTCCACGAAACCAGTTAGCCCCTGGTTTCAGAGAAAAGATTTCTCTGAGAAAAGAAATGAATGTTGGTTGTGTAAAGAAACTGGGCATATTGTTAGACAGTGTCCCAAAGTCGAGCAATACACAAAAAGTGGGCTAGGAAAGAATGGGTTGTTTGTGTGTGTCCCTGGAAGCATGCCTGCGAACATGAGGAACACAATGCATCCAGTCATAGTGAATGGTGTACAGATGCAGGGTTAAGGGACACAGGGGCCTCCCTGACCTTGGTCAAGGGGGATTTAGTAGAGCCTGCTCAGCTTATACCCAATAAATACGTCACTGTACAGGTATTTACTGGTGAGGAGAAAACATTGCCCCTCGCTAGTGTTCTCCCAGACCGGGGTGAAATGGGGGAACTGTGCAACAGGCGGCTGTAGCCAAAACCTTAGCAGTGGATGTGATCCTGGGCAACAATCTCAAACAAGGGATTGTGTATGCAGTTACCCATAGCCAAGTGACAAGGGAACACTGTAGTTCCCTGGACCTCACAGAAGCCATTGTGGAAACCATTGGGAGGCTGATTCCCCAGCCTGTGTCTCCTGATATGGAGACTAACAAAAAGGGGGTAGAAATTTCCCCAGTAGCCATTAACCACACAGATACAGAAGGTTGCTCCGAGGAGGGAGGGGTGACCCACTGTTCGAGGGTTAGGATTGACAGTGATCCTGAGTGCCCTGACGCTAGTGCTAGGGACCCTAGTTCAGCGACTGAAGTGGACCTGTCCCATGCCTTGGGAATGTGTGAGGAGTTTGCAGCTGCTCAAAGAAGTGACCCTAGTCTAGAGAAGCTGAGAGCTTGGGCAGACTCTGACGGAGCACAGGAAGGTGATGGCAGACATAAGGTTTATTGGGAAAATGGACTGATGTATACTTAGGCTTTGCAGACAGAGGGAGGGTGCTAGGCAGGCAGTTTGTGGATTCCCAGGGTATCGTGAGCAGTTGCTCAAGACTGCACATGATATTCCCTGTCTGGCCATCTGGGGATCGCACGTACCACGTAGCAGTTGGCCCAGAATTTCTATTCGCCCAACTTCACCCAGCAGGTGAAGGAGTATTGCAGGTCTTGTCACCGGTGCCAAGAAATACGGAAGGCGGGCAAGAAAACCCAAGCCGCCCTGATTCCATTGCCCACAGTGGAGAAGCCATTCCAGAGGCTGGGAATGGATACTGTGGGGCCTTTAAATACTCCCAACTCCTCAGGGAACAGATTCACCCTGACTGTGGTGGATTATGCCACCCGGTACCCAGAGGCAGTTGCCCTATCCTCACTGAGGGCAGACAAAGTGGCAGATGCCTTACTTGGGATTTTCTCCCATGTTGGGTTTCTGCAGGAGATTATCACTGATCGAGGGGGTTCCTTCATGTTGGACCTGATGAAATGTTTATGGGAGAAGTGTGGGGTGGTGCAGAGATGCACAACACCGTATCACCCACAAGCCAATGGGCTTGTGCAAAGATTCAATGGTACCCTGAAATCAATGCTCTGGGCATTTGCTAAACAGCATGAGAAGGACTGGGAGAAATACCTTCCCCACCTGTTGTTTGCATACAGGAGGTGCCCAAGAGTTGACAGGATTTGCACCCTTTGAACTCTTATATGGATGCTGGATCGTGGGCCCATAGACTTGATCCGGGAGGACTGAGAGAGGCAAGCATGCCACCCAGGAACTCCCATAGTGGATTACATCCTTAAGTTTAGGGAAAGGCTGAAGGTGCTTATGGGGACAGCCCAGAGCAACCTGGCAGCTGCCCAACAGAAACAAAAAGTGTGGTGCGACCACAGAGCCAGAGCTCACTCATACATGGTGGGTCAGGAAGTCATGGTCCTTATTCCGGTCCGGAAGACAATCTGCAGGCTGAGTGGGCAGGACACACACAAAGTGGTTACCGTGGGAAGGTAAATGGCGTGAACTACACTATAGAGTTACCTGACAGAAGACAGACAGAAAAGTGTATCATGTCAACATGATGAAGCCATATGCAAATAGGGCTGACATGGTGTTTGCAATGTGTAGTCCTGGGGAGGGGACGGACAAAGGAGACCCCCTTCTGGACTTGCTGGAAGAAAGTAAGCTGGAGTCCTCTGTGGAGGCAGTTAAATTGTCTCCCCAGCTGACCCCGGACAAGATCCAGGAAGTAAGGGAGGTTTTAGCAGACTTTGCCCCATTGTTTAGCACCAAGCCTGGACTAACCCCTTAGCGACACACGATGTGAGACAGGGACACAGATGCTGATCATGTAGACAGTATATCGTGTCAGAGGCTGTCCAAAAAGGACACTAGGAGGGAAGTGGTGGAGCTACTGGATTTGGGGTAATCCAGAATCCCACAGCCCCTAGGCCTCACCTGTAGTTCTTGTCCCCAAGCCAGATGGGTCTACTCGTTTCTGTGTGGACTTCATGGACTGAATGCAGTCACAAAGTCAGACACCCACCGATGCCCTGGACGGCCGAACTCCTGGACAATTTAGAGGGTGACCTACCTACGACCACTGACCTGACCAAGGGGTATTGGCAGGTAGAGTTGACGGACACAGCTAGGGAGAGAGTCGGCCTTTATCACTCAGATATGCTTATCTGAATTTAAAAGTAATGCCTTTCAGAATGAAGAACTCCCAGCCACTTTCCAGAGGTTGGTGAACCAGGTATTAAATGGTGCTGAAATCGCCATAATACCTGGATGACATTACCATCTTTAGTATCAGCTGGAGGAACACCTATCCCACCTTAGAGAAGTACTAGGCAGAACTAAAAGCACTAGGCTCACTATCCAACCAAGGAATACCAAAGTAGCCATAGGAAAGTAGCATACCTAAGGCATATAGTAGGCAGAAAGAGACAGCTCTGTCTAACAAATAAAAGACAGAAGTAATCCAAAGCTGGCAGACCAAAACATAAATACAAGTCAAAATTTCTTAGAACAGCAGTACTATAGAAAATGCTTACCCAATACAATACCTTGGCTGCTCCCCTATCTAACCTAGTAAAAAAAATACCCGAAAAAACTACCTGAGAGACCAACCTATGAAAAGCCTTTACCAGACTGAAAAGGAAGGCACTATGCAGTACTACTATATTACAAGTCTGACTACAGCAGACCCTTATAGATTTCAGACTGATACCTCAGGCATGAATAACCAAACAGCCAAAATCAAACATCCAACAAGGAAAAATCACCAGTAGCAAACCTAAGTAAAAATTACTTCCCAAAATTGCAGCATACTCTACCATAGAAAAAACGTCTTACCACATGTAAACCCCTAATTAGAAACCATACTTATGCCAGCAACATTTTATGCAAACAACACAACCCCTAATTTGCTTACAATATAAAGAAGAAAAATAATGGCAAATAATTAAAACACAAATCTTACTTACCAAAAATACAATATAACAATACTTCACATAAAACTAAAACAAAAAAAATCCAATTTAAACTTACTCCCATACAGAATAAAACCAAAAGTCCAATCTAAATAAGAATACTTATACAACTAATTTCTAATTACTACTTATAATTTTATAATATAAAATATTTATTAAATGTCTCACAAAACATACACAGCAACACAACCTGAAGATAGCCCAAATTTCCAACCACAACTATTAACCTAAAGCAGCAAAGAAATACAAGCAAGAAACACAAGTAAGATCACCTATTTATCTAGCTTAATAAACTACCAACTACTAGAATAAAAAATCAAACTTTTATGGCATTTTAGAAGAAACAGAAATTCACGTCAATTAGAGTACTAAATCATAAATACTCCTTTGATATCTATGAAAAAGCAAAAACACACTAAACCAAAATTTATAGAAAGCCAAAAATTTTACAATGTCCTATTTAGTACCTTCTAAACAATAAAACATCCTATTTCTATATAATTATTATATTCCCAACAATCAAAACTAAATAACCAACATACAAAATTCATAAAAACAATTTAAACAATATTCTATTTCCACATAACATTCCATATTTGAACTCACACAAAAACATCTACACTTAGGCAAACAACCTAATTCTCTAGTAGTACCAAAATTACATTTACACTTTTACCCAACTCCTCTTCCCCAAGATGCACCAGAAAAGAGATGCTAAACTTGGAAAGCCTTACAGGTCACATTTCAAATAATGCAATTTCTGGCTTTTGCAACTAAGCGTATTAATATTTCACTGCCACACTTCCTCCCTCATAGCCAAAATACAGTAAACCAGGAGTCAGCAGAAAGACAGTGAAGCATATGCTCTGTTGATTTGGGCTGGCTGGTTTATGACCTTTAGCAGTGCAACGAAAAGGTTTCAAAAGCCTATTTTCAACTATAAGAAAATTAGCATACCTGTCAAATATACATGCATAGGTACCCCTGTGCTGCATGAGCCTTTATTTTCTCGGCCCTAACCCTTGCCAGGTCAATGATGCTATTTCTATGAAAAATAGGCCATCCTTATTTTCTTGAGAAAACTCAATTAAAACATTTATAAAATACTCCAATTTGGGTGAATTAGAAAATTCTATACCACCACCAAATAAAACTGGAAGATGCTTGGAATCTTTTATAGTGAAAAACGTAGGGTCAAATTTTTTGCCTGGTGCTTTAAGTTAGAGCAGTCAAACTTCACTAATGAGAAAATGAATGTTCAGGCCAAGAGGAAGCTCTCCTGAAAACCCACTCCTTCACTCATCTGCTCCCAACCAACCCTCCCTCCCAAAAAATGCCAAGATACACAATGGTTTACCTAGCATTCGGATCCTTATCCACCATTAGACCCAAAGGCCAGTAATCTCCCATTTTGTGCGTTTCCAGAGGCAAGACAGAAGGGATCTTTGCAGCAGACACTTCAAATACAGTACAGGGTGGGGCTCAAATATGTTTATGTTAGAAATAAAGAGCTGCTGGGGGCACTCCATCTGAAGATAAAACAATTGGGGAGAGAGAACACCAGCCATCGCTGCATTATAAAACACTACAATCCTACAGAGGAAGAATGGTATTACTTTTAGGGTGTCAAAAACTAGTCTTCACTTGCAAGTACTGTCAAAACTCTTAAGACCAAGGTAGTGAAATCTGAACATTCACATAAGCCACATCTTGCCCTTAGAAGCTATTGTAGTGGTGTTATGCAAGTCATTTAGATCTATAGTCTGCATCTGTGCCTGCACCAACCGACCTCAAGGAGGCAGTATAACAGTGGTTAAGGGCACTGAGCTGCAAACCTGGACACCACTACCCCACCTGATCCATTTCCCTGGTCACTGTCAAGAAATCTCACATTTGTCTGACATGACCTCCCACCTGTGATTTCATGTTGCCTCAGGTCTTGTAACCGGCTGTGTTTAAGGACACTGACCTACAACCTGGAGACCTGTATTTGAATCCCATCAGGCCCCACTTGCACACTGTGTGACCCTGAGCAAGTCTTAACTTCCTTGTGCTCCCAGGTCACACCTGGAAACATGCCCCTGCTTAAGTGTGCCTTTCCTGGTTAAACCATCCCCTCATTTCACCCAATTTAAAATGAACTGTTTCTACAGCACTGTCACCACTGTAAATTAGCTATGCTCAATCAATGGTCCGTCCTTATCAAATGCAATGGATCCAACAGACCGCTCAGGCAAAACCTCCTTATATGCTTGTGAACTTCAAAATGGTGTTAAAAACAAGTTTAAAAATGGTTTTAAATAACCTTTGCCTTGTCTATGTGAAGCTGTAATATCACCAAATTACTGTATACACAGATGTAGAGCATATTTATTCTGTATAACATCTCTGGGTCCCCTTAAAGATGGGTCATCTATAGTCTTGGGTCTTACTCCCTTTACACATTACAAATAAAGGTAAACTTCGGCCATCTCTGGCTCATTTGCTCTACTCCGTTTTCTGGTTTGAACTCCTCAAATGCATCACAGCCAGGCTACTAATCAGTTGCTTTGTCTCCTTATAAGGCTGCCGGACTGCAATTGAAAGCCTTACCACACCCCGGATGCAAGTTTGTCACGTTAAATTCCATCAGTGAAGGTAAATAAACCGGTTTCAAATCCTAGTGTTTAGTTTGTGCACCTGTTCGTTACGACTACAAACATTCCTGAGTAAACTTAACATTTTAAAGCAGATAACGCCGGACGGCAAATTACAACAGCGTCATCTGTGAAGGCTGTCGCAACTCCAAATCGGAACTTCACTGGATCCTAGTGCAACAAAAGGACACATTCCAATCACAAATGCATGGCATTTAGCTTGACGTCTAAAAAGAAAAGCGTACGATGTACTGCAGGAAAACACTGGGGAGCGGATGTATTTATTCATTTCCGATTGCAAGTACCCCTCCCCCATAAGACTAACCATTTCCCCATATTGTTTAAATGGATTCAGAGACTCGGGGTTTAGGCCCACCATCAGCCTAGCCAAGAATCCATCCACACTACAGTATTACAATGACTACCCGAGAACAGATTTAAATATTTTAATGGAACGTTAACAATCCAAAACAAAAATAAAAGTATACCGTAGGTTTTCCATCTCGGTCCCAACGACGCAACCGTTACTTGTCAAGCTGTATTTTTCTTTGGAAGTAGCTCAGTATTCGACAAACCCTTTGCCTCCCCAGTATCTCCAATCATAACCACCCCTAATCTGCAACCCCGTCAGTTTTGGTGGGTGGTGGCATTCAAAAATGCATGGATTATGCATAAGGAGAAGAGAAAGTGTAATAATGAAGGTTGGGGGAAGATAACGAGCATACTAGTTGGGCCAAGCGGTCATTTACCAACAAAATATTTGTTTCGATTACCCCTCAAAAAAATTAAATGCAAGAATGAATTGCAAGCCCCCACCACGGGGTCAAAGTCACGAAAGCTGGATGATGCACCCCTTCTTCTCGGAAATACGCAGATACAGGCGCGCACATGAAAATCCGATCTCACGCTCGAGCTCAGCCGGCCAACACCCATCAAACATCAGCCTGCGGAGCGCGCCCTCCCCGCGAGCAGGCAGCAGTAACCGCTGCGGTCGCCTCCTTATCTCGCGAACATCCTTTTCACGTATTCGTTCGTATAACTGTGGCTACGGGGCACCCTCTCAGCCCGCGGCTTTATTTACCGCTCGTCCGCCACAACGCGGCTCTAATGTCACATTTTCAATTCGGCGCGGACTCGTTTTCGCTGCCCCACTTTTCACGGAGCGCGCCGCTTCATTCTCACAGCTCATCTCAAAATAACCCCCGAAAAAACTCGCTAAAATGCCTCAGTCCTTCTGAAACCCTCCCGCTGTCATGGCCGTTATCCCTCGTTTACCTGTAAGTGATGAGTCCTAGCTGGTGGTTAGGAGACTAGGTTACCAATATTGCCAAGTCTGCTACCGTCGCCTTACTGAAGGGGTGGCTAGTCGCTGCTCCCTTGAGCTCTGGATTCGGACGCCCCCAAGACACCTGACTTGCACGTTCTGGGCCGACGTACACCACGCTCCGAACCAGAGGCCAAGTACAGAATTGCACGAGGCTTGGCCAATGCCGAGCATGTTTGCTTGCTTGTAGTTGTGTAGTAAGGATGGCAGAACCGAAAAGGTCCTGACTCTTACTATCAGTACCAGGATCCACCTCAGAGTCCTGATAAGTTCAGACTGGTTCTGAAATCAGAACCTGAAAATTAATGGTAACACCTGAAAATAACTACTACGCAGTAGAAAATATTGCGACGGGCCCTGCGGCAGTGTGCCCAGGCTGTACATGTGGCGCTGCTACCACGCTTGGTGAACTGATGTCTGGTAAATTGCGGTTCACGGGAGACTGCTGGAGACACTTCAGTTCTCTGAGCCAAAATGGTTTCTGCGCTTGGTGGGCACCTCTCTGGTCCTATGTCCCAGGCAAGATTGAGACTTCTACCTCAGTGGTGCCCCATCCTGTCCCTCTGTCTACCTCACCACTGTTGCTACCAGTGGTATTAGGTTACTGACCTGTCTTCCCCACCCACTCTAGTCTGGATCAGGACAGCCTGAAACCTAAGCTCTTTCACCTCAGTGCTCCATCTCTGGCATTATCCATCACACATAGGGAAGATTGCTCAGGTGGATCTAGTCTTTAAATAAGTAAACAAGGTGACCCAAAATACCTTGCAACTACCGCCCTATATCTATGCTACCTGCTGTTACTAAGCATTGGAAAAAATTGTGCGTCCCAACTCACTGGTATCTTTATACCCATGCCCTGGGGTGTCTTAGCATTTAAATACATTCAGGGCTGTGCCCACCTGAAAAACTCCTAACCAATAGGCCAGGGTCTGACAACCACTAGGCCCCAGAAGCTTTGGGGTTTTGATGCTCTGTGGTGCATTCTGAGACTTATTTTATACCCACTTACATTACAAATCTGATATGCATTTTGTAAGGAATGTGAGGTATTTTTAAAAAAATGTAAAAAAAAAGATTTTTGAGCTTGTTGGTCATCGTGTCATATTTGTTAATTAAATTTTCTTTCCTATAATATAGTGTATTCCAGTTCTGCTGTGATTTCTTAGATGCATTCCTGCACAGGCTGTGCATGGGTCATTTCCTTACGTCCAACAGCCGAACAGATATGTGGTTGGTAGCACTGGGTAATGACTCAGATTCAGGCACTAAGAGGATGAGTGCACAATAGGTCAAACATACACAGCCATTTTTTATTTTACATTTTTATTCTTTGCAAACCATATACGGTCAACTGGGTGCAAGGCCAATTTACAAGGGTGGCCAGGGAGGTTATGTAACTTGCTCAGGGTCACACATCATGGTTTATTCATGCAGGTGGAAGCTGCGGAATCAAACCCTGGTGGTCTTCTGGATAAAGAGCTCATTCACAGCTTGTTGCTCTAACCTCTAGGCCAGTTAGTAGTGTCAGCGGCTTAGCAGGTTGCACACCTCACCTCTGAAGGCAAACTATGGGACTCCAGAGGAGTTGACTTTGATAAGATGGCCAACAGAGTTAAGCTATCACTGGCAGAAGTAATACAGGTGAGGGGTACAGGCAAAGTGGGCAAGCCTTAAAGATGCAATACTTGAAGCAACATCCCATTGTGTTAGGGAGAAAAGCAAGAGAAAAGAAGGAGGAAACCACTCTGGTTCTCAAAAACAGTAGCCGAAAAGGTCAGAGTGAAAAGGTTGGCCTTCAGAAAATATAAGGAATGCAGCGGAATGAAGATAGGAGGCATGCCAAACTTCCCTAAGGGAAGGCAGTAAGGCAGGCAAAGGCCCAAACCGAGAAACACTAGAACAAACAGTAAAAGAAAAGGACACGACTTTCTATAGATACATTAGAGAAGGAGAAAGTCCAGAGGGTATGCTAATATCAAGGGGTAAGGGGAGTGTGTGGAGGAGGACCAAGGAAAATCGCCTAACCTAAATAGATACTTCTGTTCAGTATTTACTGAGGAGAAGGTAGGGCAGGGCCCACAGCTTAGCACCATGAACATGGAGGGGAGGGAGGTGTGCACAGTCCCTTCACAAAGAAAGGGTCCTACAAGAGCCTCGCTAAGCTCAGGGTGGACAAGGCAATAGGACCTGATGGCATGCATCCCAGGGTAATAAAGGAGCTAAGTGGAACTGGCAGAGCCATTAGCAGAACGGGTTTAGTGAGTCTCTGAGCACAGGAGAGGTTCCAGATGACTGGAGAAGGGCTCATGTGATCTCGCTCCACAAGAGTGGCAGCAGGGAGGAGGCGGGGAACTACAGACCAGTCAGTCTTACCTCAGTAGTGGGCAAGATCATGGGGGCATTCCTGAAGGAAAGGATAGTGCAACACCTGGAATCCATAGGAGCACAGAATCCAAGACAGCATGGGTTTATAACAGGAAGGTCCTGTCAAACTAATCTCATAGATTTCTTTGACTGGGTAACCAGAGTGGTGAACCAATGGGGTGCAGCGGATGTCGCCTACCTTGACTTCAGCAAAGCTTTCAATACTGTTCCTCATAGAAGATTGATTAATAAGCTGAGTAGGCTCAGGGTGGGTCAGAAGTTGGTCAACTGGGTGGCAAACTGGTTGGTGGGCAGAAAACAGTGGTGGTAAACAGTATACAGTCAGAAGAGCTGCAAGTCACAAGTGGGGTACCTCAGGGATCAGTCCTGGGGCCAGTTCTCTTCAATATCTTCATCAGTGACATTGCAGATGGACTGGAGGATTAGGTTTGCCTGTTTGCAGATGACACTAAGATCTGCAACAGAGTAGATGATCCAGATGGGGTGGGCAGAATGAGAAAAGATCTGGAAAACTGGCAAAATGGTCGGAAGAGTGGCAACTGTGGTTTAGCACAAAGAAGTGCAAGATTATGCACATAGGAAGAGAAACCCTGAAGCCACCTATAGGTTGGGAGGAATTGGCAATCGCAAGGGAAGAAAGAGACTTGGGCATCATCATCACAGATGACCTGAAATCATCCAAGCAGACCACTAAAGCAGTAGGTAAAGCTAGAGGATGTTGGGGTGTATTAGTAGGGTATCAAGTCGTAAGAGGGAGGTAATAATCCCTCTTTACAAGACACTGGTTACACCACATCTGGAGTACTGCATGCAGTACTGGAGGCTGCACCTGCACAAGGACATTAACAAAATAGAGGCAGTCCAGAGAAGAGCAACCAAAATGGTGCATGGATTGCATCAGAAAACATATGAGGACAGATTAACAGAGCTTAATATGTATACCCTAGAAAAAGGAGGAGAGAAGTGATATGATCGAAACATTCAAACATCTTAAGGGCATTAACAAGGTGAAAGAGTCTAACATTTTATTTATTTCAAATTCGGATTAAGGTGAACTGTAGAAATCGGACAGCTCCTGCCCCATAAAGAGCGTACCCTCGGTTTAGCTTTAGCCCACAAAGCAACAATTTTCTTGTGCCACAAGGGAGTTTATTTTATTTGTAAAAGTCCGTGAACCAGAAGTATGGCGGATGCTGGGGCTCCATTAAATGTAATAGTGTGGCGCTGTCTCGCTTGCTTGTATTGAAGCGAGCAGAGCAGCGCCGACTATACACTTAATGAATCCCAGCATCTGCCATACTTCCAGTTCACGGACTTTTACAAAATAAAATAAACCTCAGTACAAGAAGAAAATGCCGCTTTGTGGTAAAGCCAAACCGAGAGGGTAAGCTCACGGGGGCAGGAGCTGCCCAATTTACAGTTCTCTTTACTACCTTGAGCCGGGAGCTTGTTTACAAAGGCTCCAAGTCAACAAGGAATACAAGACATTTACAGGTGATGAAACATTGCAGAACAGAAAGAACATCAACTAACAGGTAGTAGTGTGCAGTTATAACATTAAGCAGGTTTTCAGTATAGCATGTTTCAATATAAGAAAATAGCAGAACAAGAGGGCACAGCATAAGATTAGAGGAGGCCAATTGAGGGGTAGTGTGAGGAAGTTCTTTTTCACAGAAAGGGTGGTGGATGCATGGAATGGTCTATCTCAGAAAGTGGTTGATATGAATACAGTGCAGGGCTTCAAACAGGCATGGGATAGGCATAAGGGGCGATACAGATAAGTATGAATAAATAGGCCATTAACAGAGTAAAGGCCTATGGCACATTCATAAGCTAAAAAAAATGGGCAGACTGGATGGGCCTTGTGATCCTTATCTGCCATCCAACTTCTATGTTTCTATGAAGTTTAGAAGGCTGTGGGTTCGTCCCCACACTAGGAACTTGGGTTAAATCCCAGTACTGACGCTGCAGTGCAGCATGAGGAGGAGTGTTACTTAAGACTGAAGCAGGGAATCCGACACCTGGGATCCTGAGTTTATTAGCCTAACTGTGTCTGTTGCTCGAATGAAGAAATAGTGACAGGAACAGGATCCCAACATTGCCTTTGTGCAGTGTTGCGATCGTATTGTGTCAGTTCAGTATGTGATTTTTGTGTTCTTTTTCTGGTGTGCATTATTTTGTGTTTTTTCTTGTGGGTTTGCAGTGTTTTAGTGGTATGTTTTTCATATTTATAGGTGTTTTTATGTGCTTTCTGTGCGCTGTTCGTGCAAGTGTTTTTGTGCTTACTAGGGATGTACTTGTGCATACTGGGGAGGAGATGCTTTTGTTACAGTAGGGTTGATTTTCTGATGGGAGGCTAGATTATTGTACTGTGAGCCAGCGCACAGAGGTAATCCACTGTGGAGTATTCAGTTTTGTCATTGATTCTACCCATCCCAACTTTCACATTTTGGGCAGGACTTCCTCCAACTCGTGTATGTGTTGGACTTCACACAGGTCATTTCCTCTCGACCCATATCTCAGGGCACTCATTGGACCTGGTCTTCCTTCTAGGTATGGAACACTGACTTGGTGGTGGAACCGGTCGGGTGGTCTGACCATTGCACTATCAGGTTCAATTTCCAGGCACCCCCTATAGGCCTGCCCTTTGGAGATGGTCCAGTATCGCCCATTAAGGGTTTGACCCCAGATGGCATGATGGTGGTGCTGGACCTATCGGGATGTTTGGGTGCTAGAATGGTTCCAGAATGTTTACTGCAGGCCTATAATAAGGCCATGATGGCAGCTCTGGACTCTGTTGCTCCTGTCCATGTTAGCCAACTCTCCCTTCACCCTTGGTTTGATGGAACTTTGAGGAGATGAGGAGTGTAGAGCAAAGGCTAGAGTGATGCTGGTGGAAATCTGGCCTGGATGCCAACAGAGCTTAGATTGATCATGCCATCATGAATTATCAATCAGAGATCTCCATAAAAGGCAGAGTTCCTGTCCGGGGAGATCTGTGTTGCACAAATTAACTGGCTCAGCTCTTCCACTGTGGACAGACTGTGAAATACAGTCTGTCTGCAGTCCTGGAGAAACCTTGTCACAAGCTACATGTGATGTTTGATCACTTCTTTAAGGTTGCTGGCAGCAGGACAGATATCAGTTCACAGCGCTCCAATGGGAATTGCGGTGACCAGTGGGTGGTCTCAGGACCTCAGCCTGGTTGGTCGGTTTTGTCCATGTGGCGATCATGGATGTCATGAAGATCATCCAGAGTTTGTGGCCGACCTACTGTAGTCTGGTCCTGGGCCAACCCACCTCCATGTGGGGTGTGTTGAGGTCATCGGTCCAGTCCTGGCTGAGATTGTCCGGCATTCTCTGGAGACTGGGGGTTCCGTCTCCTGAAGGAGGCAATGGTGACTCTCCTTCTTAAGAAATCTTCTCTAGACCGGACTGTCTCATCAGTTACAGGCCTGTCTCTAACCTTCCTTCATGGGTAATGTTATTGAGAAGATGGTTGTGCTGCAGCTGGAGGATCACCTTACCATCCATAACATCTACTATGCCTTCCAGTCTGGGTTTAGTAAAGGCATAGTACTGAGGCGACCCTTGTCTGGGTGCTTAATGATCTCCTTATAGCAAGAGATCAGAGAAGCCGTTCCATCTTGGTCTTCCTTAATCTCTCTGCAGCATTTGACACCGTGGACCATGGGGTATTGTTAGAGCACTTGTGGTTGGTCTACGGAATGTCTGGTAACAGTCTTCGTATGGTTCCACCCTTTCTGCACTGGCAGGTCTCAGAGAAGAGTATCGGGAATTTTTCCTCTGATGCTTTCTCCTGCCATGTGGGGTCCGTGAGGGCTCAGTACTATACCCCATGTTGTTTGCGGTGTACATGTTGCCACTGGGATATTGTCAGACGGAACAGTCTGAGTTTTCACTGCTGTGCAGATGATACTCAGCTGTACATGTCTCTTGCACCCGCCAGGGATGTTGGGTCTCAATATTTAACAAATGCCTATCCAAGATCCAGGACTGGATGAGTGTCAACTGGCTGAAGCTGAATCCCTATAAGATCAAAGTTTTGTTCGTGGATCCTGGTCACGGGCAGAGGGGTCTCACGAGGGCAGGCATCCAGACTTATGTTAAAAGGCTGCCAACTGATGACCTCTGAATGGGTGCGTAGTCTGGGTGTTATTCTTGACGAGGTTGACCCTGAAATCTCAGGTGTCCTCCGTCATCAAGACCTAATTTTATCATCTGAGGATGTCGCTCGGATTAGGCACTTGGTTCCACCTGGCGACCTTCTGACTCTGGTCCATGCCTTTGTGACCTCCCATCTCGATTACTGCAATGCCCTTTACCTAGGGCTATCTGGGGTTGATATCCGCCACCTGCAGCTGGTGCAGAATGCAGCAGCCAGGCTGCTGACTGGGTTTCCTAGATCTAGCCACATTACTCCTGTGCTGTATGAACTGCACTGGCTTCCTGTTCAGTGGCAGACCACCTTTTAAGGTCGAGCTCTGATCGACAGAGTCCTACACGGACTTGGACGATTTATCTGCAAGAACTTCTTCACCTCTACTGTCCTCCCGATTGCTCCGCTCCACCAGCGAGGTTGCTAGAGATTCTTAGGGTCCAATTAAAGACATCTGGAGCACATTCATTTGCATTTGCAGCCCTGACCCTATGGAATTCTCTACCTCGTCGGGTTCGAGTGCCAGACCGTGGAGAGCTTCAAAACAGCACTGAAGACTTATTTATTTAATTTGGCATTTTCTACCAGTTGAGATTGTTATTGCTTGTATGTTATCACTGTACTTTTAAGTATATATGTTTTAACAGTTTTATTTATTTTATTTAAAAGCTCTGTGATATTTTGAATTACATAAGAAATAAAGATTATTATTGTTGTTATCCTCCAGTCCGTCCAGACTTGGAGGATCTATCTACTAAACCCGGGCGGGGGTGTATGGGTGTAGCCCCACATAAACATGATGTTACTTATTTTACTGTTCTTGGGGTTTTGAACGTCAGGACTATACATGTCAGTATTAAAAAAACGGTCTTTTGTGTGTCGGTATTTTGAGTTTGGTCTTCAGTAGTATATCCTGAGGGGGAGCTGCACTCCTGAGGTGCCATCCTTCAGATGAGACATTAAACTGAGGTCCCATCTGCCTGTTCTGGTGGTTGCTCAGGTGGGCGTTAAAGATCCTTTGGCCTTCTCCAAAGAGTGAGGAATTTCCTCCATATCCTGTCCAAATTTCCCATTCACTCAAATACCATCAACAGCTTAATCTGATTCAGTGTTGCACCCCCCCGGGTTTGAGGCTGAAAATAGGCAGAGTTTGCTAGTCCTCCTTTCGGTTAACAAAAATAAATAAAAACAATTCCAGCCTTTGCTATACTATACATACAGAATTTAAGAATAAAACCAATGATTATTGTCTAGTCTTCATAAAACATCCACAATTCGGCTAATAATATTAAGAACTGAACAACTAATGATAATTAAATTCCTAGTTCAGTTGTCTGTCAGATGTGTCACGTCCCCTCCTCACTTTGTGTGAACTGACACTGCTGACTGTTGTTTCTTGGTAAATTGTAATCAGTCTGCCCTTTAATGTTTAATTAGGATTATTGTCCAAATCTTAAAGTCTGTGTAATTTTTGTTCCTGGTCTCACACAGTTCAAACAAGTGCTATCTTTGTGAAAGATGTCAAATTCAGTATCTCACACTCAAAATTTAACATCTGCATCTTCTCTCTCTCTCTCTCTCAGTGAGCAAGCTTATCTTGAACAAACAGGCACACGTGGTGCGCTACACCACAGACTTCAGACTGCTGCCCGTGAGACACAGCTGATCAGAGTGGAGGGGCAGCTTGGCTTCTTCAATGCGCAAAGAAAAAAGCAAGTGTTTCATAAATCATTTGTGGCTACAGCTGAAAGACTCGGAGTTGCAGCCCCGAATGCCCACCCTAGTGATGCCCATCCATGTGACTTGCTATCTCCAGCACACCATGGCTTCTGGTGGGGCATAGTACCTCCACTGCTCTTACCAAGGTCACGGACATTAGGGTGGCCGTGGACCAGAGCAAGCTGACCATAGTGATCTTTGGTGATCTCTCCAAGGCTTTTGACTTGGTGGATCACAAACTTCTCTATGCAAAGCTACGTTCTTTTGGACTCTCAGACCATTCAACTGCCTGGTTTGACAATTTCTTACACAGCAGACAGCTGTTGGTAAAATTTAACAGACCCTTCTCTGAACTGGCACCCGTTTCAGCTGGTGTAGCCCAAGGCTCAATTCTTGGTTTCATGCTCTTCTCTTTATTTGTAAATGGTCTCCCAGCATGCCTGTACATTGTAGCTCCACCCTGTATGCAGATAACTTGGTGCTCTTGTTGAGCTCCCATAATATTAAAGGGAAGCGTCCACATCCCGTCGGGCCCCACCTCCACATGAAGCAGGGCCGATTAGCAGATCATTAGTAGTAGTAAAATTTCAACTTACTGTTTGTTGAGTTATTTAAAATAGTATCTGGTTGATCTCGCCCTCCCCTTGACATTTTAAGAGTAAAACCCTCCCTGGCATACCCAAGTACTAATGGCTGCCTGTGATAACGTGTCCTGCAGGGAGCAGCCGAGTCCACAGGCTTAATATATGGCTCTGTTTTAAAATAGCTCCAGTTTGGTGCCTGGGTGTTCCGTGCAATCCTGATACCAGATACGGGCTGACAGGTACCCTGCCAGTCGCTACCTGATCTCGGTGTAGCACGGCACCCACAGAATCCAAACCGGAGCTATTTGAAGATATGGCAATATAGTAATCTGTACACTGTCACCCAAAACTCGACAGCCTACAGGACACACAAAGGTGCCAGAACCTGAAGCCTCTCCTTTCCCAGAAACCTCCTGGAGTCCCTTCCCTGTGAGCTTTCTGAGCACAGGGCCAGGCCCACCCAAGCGGTTCTGTTACACTACCTCCCATATGAGGATGTGTCCCGCCCCAGCTGGCACAACTTGAGGTCTAAGTCACTGTCCATAACATAGTCCTTCTGCCAACTAGGAGCCCTATGCACTTTCTGTGGCCTGGCGCTGCTTCTGTTCACTGGCAGCCCAAGGCTATCACTCAGCCATCTTGCCACTGACCCCTTCATCAGGCTCGGCAGGGTCCAACTTCTTCATGTTCAAGATCTGGGGTCCAATCAATGCACCATGGCCTGCTAGACAATCCATCCTTCTGGACTGACTTGTTTCTCTGTTCTCATTTTCAGAATCTTTGCTGTCCAGAAAATGGGTAGGCCATGGGTCTTGTACCAGTTCCTGTCTCTGTTGGTGGCACTGTTGCAGCCTGCCTTTTTTTTTAATTAAAGTTTATTGAATTTTTCCAATCATAAGTAACACACACCAGACAAGACAAAACAAACACGATGAAGTAATAACCACAATTAAAGACTAGAGTCCATATTTCTCAGAAGTCATGACCTAAAACTGTACATCTAAACCAGTCTGAAGTGTACTACCAGGAACCTTTTAAGACGAAGTCTATGAAACCAAAACCATAATAATAAAAGTAAAAGAACAATAATAATTTCTCAAATTAGATAAACCTGGGGGTATCAAATTATCATAAAGGAAACTTGTGCTCCTTTTCCGTCAAACCTGTCCAACAGTAAATAATCATTCGGCATATAATACATATCACAATACCAAAAAAACTAATTAAGACATGATATGAAATTGAATATGATGAGGAGTTGCATGTTTTTAACTCATTTTATTGTTGGTTAACAGTGTTATTACAGAAATCAATTTCTTTGTGTTAAAATATTACAGACGAAAACACAATTATTGAGTTACAGCAGCAAATATATCCAAGCATTTCTTTGCACTGTTTTTAAGAGAGAAACAATAAGCAGTGTTTGCAAACATTTTTAGCTAAGAAATCGAAGATGAAGGGTTTGCTGCCAACTCATCTGTGCCTCCACCTTCACCAACAGACCTGTGTTCAAACCAACTTTGGCGAGTGAAAAACGACATACAATAGGAAACCAAAATGTTGTGTAACTTAACTGAACTTAGCACTGAAAACTGACTGTAGAAATATCTTTATTCACAAAATATTCATCTTTCTGTAAGAGCAGTACTGGGTTACCTCCTACTCTTGAAGTAGCCCCAGTATTGGAGGATACCACCCTCTGACACCTCTTAAGCTTCAGCTTCTCTCTGTGTTCATTTGGGAATGCCTCAGCGACCACCTAGCCCAGAGATCAAGGTGTTTGTCCAAATGTAATTGAAGTTTGGCTGTGAGTTCCTCCATCAACCTTATGTTCTCTACCCTTATGTAACCCCTGTCACCTGAGGTTACTAGAATCCCACTTAGATCTAGTGGCAGGCAGGAAAGGCAGCTTGTGAGACACCTGTTAAATGGGTTTCACACTGTCTCACTCTGTTCTCATTCTCAGCTGAGCTGAAGGGATGACATCATATAGAATTCTTGCAGCAGCATAAGCCACAGTGGAATGTTGCAGCTGGGAGTTAGGTTAGAATGTTGGGGTTTTCAAAGTCAGTCTAGTGGGAGACTCAGTGGAAGGAGGAGTGCGCTGCAGTTGGCAGCCCTCAGAGCCTAGCTCTGTAACAGAGCTACCACAGGAAGAGGGTGTGTGTTCTTGCCTAAAGAAGGACACAAGAAGAACAAACAGAAGTGGTTGAGACCGTTCCCCAGTTTGTTCCGGTGCCCCATCCCTGAGAGGGATGAGGGAACAAAGACCAGCTCTTCAGGGGCAATCCCTGGCCCTGCTGAAAGAAGAAAAGCTGCCTGAAGAAGATTTGTGCTGAGGCACCAAAGTATGTTTTTCCCGAGAGAAGCCCTGGGGCACCTAGGAACCACAGTGAGCCTGCTCTGCCAGAGAGCCTATGTTTTCACCAAGACAGTTGTGTAAAGTATCTTCTACTGTGGGTCAGGAAAGGACAGCCGAGTACAGTACTTGGAGTTATGTGTATGACTTGAAATGCATCTAACCAGTGGGGTCTACAGGGATGGACATAGCCACTTAGAGAACGCTGCAAGTCAGGACACCAGTTACCAAAGACAGTAGATTGTTAAATGTGATATACATTTCGAGATAGCATTCTACAAACAGAGAGTTCAACGGAAAGGTGTTGAGTCAGAAACAAAACATTGATGCGCAGGAGTGCTGCCGCCACCATTACAGGGTGGGGTAGTAAAGTAAACACAGCAGCAGGAGCCATTTTGTAAAAGTTTTTCCAACAGAGTGGGACTTGAGATAACAGTGAGCTTATGTTTTCTCTGTAGTCATGGCTTCAGGATCAGCCGTTACCGGATCATGCCCGGTTATTATAGTAGAAGAAGTAACAGATTGAAAGATATTGAGAGATGTTACTACGAGGATGTTGCCTCCTCATGTGGCGATTCCTGGATATCCAGTAAGAGTGTGCACAATGTGCTTAAAGGCTGGAAGGACGTCTTCATGGTTCCTCACTGTTCTGGGTAACCAGATTTACCTCCACGGATTCACCTTGGGCACCTATAGCCTTCTCCCAGGCACTTGGCCAGTGTCTGCAGAAAGTACCCAGGCGTGGAATTACGAATGTGTGTTTTTCCTTTTAGAGCTAGGAAGTGCTCATGGGTGGTTGAGGGAGCCACCAACAGGAATGTCCATGCCATATGGAAAGTGTACCAGTGCTGGCCAAGGGCCACGCCAGGAATCCAAGAGAGAGAGTACCAGTTTTGGCTGAGAGCTCAGTGTGTTCCAAACCTGATGGTTGTTGTGATGATGAAGAAGATGTGTTCTGACCTCTATAGAACTGCATAACCAGTGAGTGTAGTCCTGGGGTCCATCTTGCTTTGTATTTTGTGTTGAAGTGAATAAAAGCCCCACTTTAGAATCCCTCCCGGTTTGGACATTTTCAGTTCTTGCTTCCTGTGTCCAGAATTACTTGGGTGCCCCTGTCCAGAAGTATAAACTAGCCCTGATACCAAGTGAATGTTTTCTCCTGAGCATAGACTAGCCAGGTAGTGGGTTACAAAAATGGAGGCACGGGCACTAAATAATAACAAATCCTAGCCCACCCTGGTTACCTTATAACCAGTGAATCAAAGGATGATGGGGTGTCCTAGAGCCAGTTTACCATAATTTCCTTCTGGGCTGCCAAACATAGTACTCTAAGAAGCCCTTGTTGTTTGGAGCTGCACAGTCCTGGGACAGGACAAGGTATTTGAAATCCTGTGGGACTGGGGTTTCCCAAATCCTAGATAATTCATCACCTATCTGAGACCAAAAGTCTATAAACATTGGACATGCCCAACATTTGTGGTGATGTGACCTGGGTTGTCCGCTGCCCATCCAACATTAAGGGGATTTCCAACACAAAGTGCCTGGTATTCAATGGAGTGTGGAAAAATCTGGACATACACTTCCACTTCAATTCTCTCCAGTCTCTCTCTCCAAGCCCTTGTCCCATCCCTCTCAGGTAGAAGAATACCTGCGTTTTCCTCCCACTTAACCCTCAGGTCTTCCACCACCTGTTTGTCTGTCCTTGGAGGGCTTTATATGTGTCAATTATTAGACCTTTTTGCCCTTGAGTATTGTCGCCTGGTAGAGGAATTTCTGTAAGGATGTTAACTCTCTTCCCACTTTGGGGACTAAGTTATTCATCTGCATATAGTGCCTAATCTGTAAATAGCGATTGGGAATCAGCATGGGGAAGCTGTACTTAATTTGTAAGTCACTGAACGATGGGATCACATTATTGTGCACCAACAAACTATACCTGGTTAGGGAGAGTCTATTCCATTTACAGAAGGCAGAATCTGTCTCAGGGGATGGAATTTGGGATCTCAATTATAATGGTCAAGGCCCACCTCATTTTGTGTCTGCATGAGTTTATGGGCCTTGACCAATATTTTAAGGGTGTGTTTGGTCCAGGGTTTCTTGACCCTTTCCAGATCTCAGGTGTGGGGGGGCATTGGGAATGGCAAATAGAGGAGGTCTTCAAACTGGAGAGCTTGATTTCTCTCCATCTAGACCGCCCACTCTGCTTGGTACAGGTTACATCTGGGATTAGCTGTGCTGTATAATAATATAATATCATGACAGGCATAATAATATAATTTCATGACCGCCATTTCAAGACTTCTTCTTCCTGGGAAAAGAAAGCACCTGTTTTGTAATTCTATGTCTACTCCTTCCCTGACAAAGCCCATGATTGCTTTGTTAATCTGCTTCCAGAATACTCCATGAATATTGATAGGTAAGGTCTGGAAGAGGAACGGGAATCTTGATAATATGTTCATTTTAAAAGTCACGATTCTGCCCCCAGGGAGAGTGAAAGGACCTCCCATCTGGCCAGATTTGCCTTTACCTGTGCCCAGAGTTATGGTAATTAAGTTTGAAAAGTGAATGGATGTAGGGGGATATTTGAATTCCTCGATATCATAAAATGTTATTTGTGGCCCACTTAAATGTAAAATTTACTAAAAGATCTCTAGGAAAGTGTCCCTAGTTTAATCGCTTCGATTTTTCAATATTTATCTTGTACCCTGAAATAAAACTGTAACAGTCTAGTTCCTGTAACAACGCTGGTATGGATGTTTGTGGTGAGGAAGAAAAAGTGAGTCATCTGTGTAGAGAATATTTTGTGGGACCTACCCTCGCTGTATTCCCCTGATATTGTCATTATTCCTGACTGCTATGCCTAGATGTTCAATGCAGAGGATGAAAAGTAATGGGAGAGGAACATCCTGCCTGCTCCTCTTGTAAAGGGAACCATGTGGACAAGATGTCATTGACCTTAACTGTGGTCTGGGATGAGCATGTATAGTGCCTCTATGCTATCTCGGAAATTCTGCCCCAGCCCCATCTCCTCCAGGGTCCTGCACACAAACCTCCAGTTCACCCGCTAAGATGCCTTTTGTATCCATAAGAATCACCAAAGTTGCCTCTTTGGTCCCATGCTGCTGAGATATTAAGTTAAGAAGCGTCTTATATTGTCATGAATTAATCTTCCACTAATGAACCCTGTCTGATCCGGGTGAACCAGTGTCTCCATGCAGCCCTGGAGCCTACCCGCTAGTATGGAGATGAAAATCTTTTGGTATACATTTAATAAAGAGATGGGTGAGTAAGAACCACATAGGGTGGGATCTTTGCCTGTCTTTGGAATAAAGGAAATTTGGACATATTGCCAAGAAGGAGGTGCCCCTCCTCCAACTGAATTGTCTTGAACACCTGCCCCAGGTGTGAAGCCAGGTCCTCCATGAAAGTCTTATAAAATTATGAAGTCAGCCCATCTGGGCCAGGTGATTCCCTTAAGCCCTGCCAGGACATTTGTTATTTCATCCTGTGAAATCGGGCGTCCATAGCATCTGCCTGTGTCTGGATCAGTTTCTGTGGTTTCACCCTGTGGAAAAAGTCCTCCAGCTTCTCAGGGTGAGTTGTCCAGTGAGTCTGAGGAGTAGAGCTTTTACAAAAATCAAGGAAAAAATGTGCAGTTTTGGTGGGGTCTGAGTTATAGGGCCCGATTGTCAAAGCCCGGTGCAGCACAAAGGGCTTGCACTACAAAGAATGGTGCAAAGTGCCCTTGCTTTAGGAGCAATTCTCAATGGCAGCCTGCATCAACCACTGGCTGCCTACCCCAAAGCAGGGCTTGTGCCAACCATGCGCCATAAAATGGGCTGCAGCATGGCGCTAGGGCTCGACAGACTCAGGCTGCCATACTCCCTAATGCGGGATTCTCAAAACCCTCTCAGAGGTAACATTCTAAGTACACTTAGACCAGCCATGGCTGGTCTAAGAGTACTTAAAATGTATCCTAGGGAGGGTTGAGAAGACTAGTGCCAATGTGCCTCCTCCCCGATCCCCATTTACAATGTAATAATCACTCTGGTTGTCTAGCGGCCCCCTCCTGGTGTCACCCATATATAGTATTAAAGTATGTCCTGGTAGTCTAGTGGACCCCTGATCCCCAATTACCTCCCTAGAAACAAATAGTACAATAAATCTCCTCCATGGTGGACTAGTGGACCTCCCTCCCCGATCACCAATGTCCCCAGGAAATAATTATGTAATATAATTCCCTGGTGATCTAACGTCCCCCAGCCATGATCCCCATTATGCCATTCTGTCACATCATTGGTGGTCTAGTGGATCCTCCCCAATCTCTGATGTGACCCGTATACACAATTATGAACATAAACCCATCCCTGGTAGTCTAGTGAACCCCCTCCCCAATCCTCGATTTCTCCCATATGTGTAATTAATAAATAACACCCATCCATAGTGGTCTAGTAGATCCTCAACCCCCACCCCAGCAAGTAGTGCCCACCCCCATCCTAAACCCGAGCCGCAACACAGTCCTCTTGTCACCACCGTGGCCAGCTGCTGACTGACCTGTCACTGAGCACGTACTATATAATACAGTACATGCTCATTGACATGTACTACAAAATATATATATATATGACATGTACTGTAATATATATATTCCAGAAGTGAGCAGGGGATTGTACAATAGGGACTCCTTTAAAAGCAGATACCTAGCTGGCCCGGTGGCGACAGGGGTTGGCGTGCTGGATGCCACCTAGCGACCGGGTTCGGGAATGGACCCGGGCAGCTGAGGAGTCGGCAGGGGAAGAGATTGAGTGTCCGGAGGACTGTCTCTCTTCCCGGGAGGATGGGGAGTGACGACTCAACGCGGCGCCTCTGGCGGAGGTTGGGGGTTGCCAAACAAGTGTCATGGTGTATGCCAGCCCATGGCATGCGCCTGCCTGGTAGCCGGGCTTCACAAGGGACGAGCTCACAAAAGACAAAAACCGCGCCTCTGATAGGAAGGCGCTCCCTCCACAGACCACACTCCCTGATACAGGCTTGGCTCTCAGGCTATCCCCTCCTCTCCAGCCCGGTGACAATACTTAAGAATGAGTGCCCTGGGTGGGGCGGCCCTTCCCGGAGGGTAGAGCCGGGGATGCCCGTGCCGGAGAGGAGCCTGTTACTACCGAGGCACGTTGAGAGGTAGAGACTGTGGATCCGTAGGTCGCTGGATAGAGTTCGGAGTAAGGGTGAATAAAAGAGTTCTAAAAAAAATAAAATAAATAAAAGCAGATACCTTCCCTGGGGATCTGAGTGGTCTCATTAATACAAGTTAGATATTCAACGGAGGGAAAGTTGATAGCCAATAAAAGTGAATAAGGGTGTCAAACAGGGATGTCTTTTGGCTCCACTTCTATTTAGCTTGTCTATAGATCAAATTGTCCATAAATTGGACAAATGTAATACTGATGCTCCAAAGATTGCAAATACAAATCTGAATATATTGTTATGCGTGGACGATGCCGTGCTGGTGTTCAGAACTACTAGTAGGCTCCAGACAGCCTTGGCATGTGTTGCTACAATGTTAAAATTGCAGTTGTCCATTAATGTGGATAAATTTAATATTTTAATAATAAATAAACCAAAAAATCATAACTACTTGGACATTAAATATAACGTTATAGAACAGGTGGACAGTTGTCTCTATTTAGGGATTTTAATACATAATAAAATGTGTTGGAAATCACATGTAGCAGAAAATAAAAAAAGAGGAAGACAATTAGTATTAGCTATAAATAGGTTTCTTTTCTTTTATCACAGCCTTATTTGTCCACCTTCATGCACAACCAGCAGGGGCATCCAGCCACCGGCTCCCACTGCCCGGAGGCAGAAGGCTCACTCGCATGCTGGGGGTCTGGTGAGGCCGCCCCCAACCTGCTTGAGGGCCTTCCCTATGCCTCTCCGAGCCAGGCTGGGATCGGACCCCCAGCGTGATTCCATGACAGTCCTCCAGGGTAGTGTGGAGTCGGCCATCAAGCTGCTTTGGTCATGCCCACCCTTTTTCCTCTTTTTCATGAGCCCCCAATGGGAGTACAGATGTGCAATAATGTCAGAGGCACTCGTGCTGGCGTCACCTCACTCCTCCCCTTCAGTGCACCGCGGCTGCAGAGCACCCGACTTCCATTGGGGCCACTGTGGCATGGTGATTGCCCTCATCCCTCCTCTAGATAGAGAGCAGTCCTCCAGATGCTCAATTCTGTCTCTCCCTGCCGACCCCTGGCCGGCCCGGACGTTCCTGAACCCTGGTCCCCAGCGTAGCATGAGCTGTGGCATCCAGCGCCTCAGCACTCAGCACCACTGGCCAGCAGCTATAAATAGGTTTTCTAAAGAATATATTAATAATTTAGCTATAACCCTATTAGATATCTTTTTTTAAAGTCTTCATTTTAAATCGCTCAGAGGAATACTTTACAGAGAACACTATATAAAAAAATAATAGTTACAGACCATATAAAATAATATAATATAGATAGGTACAAACTCAGGTATGCTAAACATTCAATTCCTGTGCATTAATGACTTTACTGTGCAGTTATCTATTTAATACATCTTATAATGTGTACAGTCTTTAACTTGTGTAATATTAATTTGCACTAAAGTGTATCAAAAGCAGTAAATGCCCCATAAAGAGAGTGTGTTCCTATCGAACAAAAGTGGAATCAGCAATTTATATGGTTCAGAGGTTTGGGAAGACAGAATGAATTAAAACCTTAGAACCAGTACAACATTTATATATTAGATTAACACTGAACCTACCACAGTTTATTCTGCCAGAATTTATTAAAGCTGAAACAGGAATTCTATCCTAATGCCTAAGGTAATAATACATAAAGTACCTCTTTAAAATTCATCAAAATAAAAGAAGTGAACCAGGGGCCAGATATTCAAAACTTAGCACAAACCTGTTGCGCTAGAATAGCGCTTCAAATTCATGCCAGCTGCAATATTCACTTAAGCTTGGTTAGTGCCAGTGCTGTGTGATGGCGCGATGCAAGTTAATGTATGCGGGGAGGGGCCATGAATGCTGGCGCACCGACATATTGAAAGAAATAGTGCCACGCTACAGGTTGTTGCACCACCTGTAGTGTGGCTGAACAATACCGCCATAGCAAAAAGCATGCATTACTGTGGCGTAAGCAGGGAGGTGGATCTTCTGTTCATCACACAGCACACCATGGCCCCATCCTGATCCCAGTCACCTGTGTCCAACAACCAGTACTTCTCCTGGTAGTCTAGTGCCCCCCATCACGATCCCTGTCACCCATTGCATGACATTACTTTCCTTGGTAGTCTAGTGCCCCCACATCACATTCCCGTCACCCATTTCATGAAAACATTTCCCTGGTAGCGTGAGTGCCTCCTCCAACGTTCCCGACACCCGTGCCCATAATTCTAGTACTGTCCTTGGTCGTTTAGTGGCCCCTGCCACCGGCAGTGCTGACCACCGTGCCAACCCATCCCAGAACGGAACTGGCCCCAGATTCACTGATTGCACTACATGGACCTAATCCAGCCTATTAAAGTTACCTATCTCGAATTCTGGAGCCAGGCTCCTCCACTGAAGGCAATTCCTATGTACATTCAGATAAGCTGGCCACCGCAGCTTTTCAGGCTGTCACAGTCTCAGCCCCAATTCAGGTCAAGATGCTGTGTCCAGGAATTCGCTCCTCCTTTATAGACTGCTGGCTGGGATACCTTTAAGAGCACTATAGCCTGCTTGGGGGCTACTAAATTCTTGGCTGCCCTTAGGGGTGGAAGGTGGATGACGTGACATAGCTATCACGCTTCCTCCCAGGCTCACCTTCCGTCACCCATGCCTTGAACCCCCACCGCCCATTCTTATTTGAAGTTGTCCATTACTAAGACCACAGACAGCCATTGGCAAGGAAAAACATAATTGTTACCCATACTTCCTATCTATTCAAACATTTACAGTATATGGAGAACCTTCTGAATCAAGCCACGTCATTTAACAGTTCAAGATGGTGTTGACACCTCTCCAACACTCGTGGCCAAAACTTAACTGCAGCACAAGTCCCAAATGCTCAACCGAAGAAAAAGATAAGTCCCTCAGTCAGATCAGCAGAAGTGCGGGCCTCGGCTCATCCTCTTGTTTGGTACAGTCTTTGACTTTTTGGTTGTGTTGCAATGCTTTTTCAGCTTGGAGGCCTTGATCCATGGGACGGAGGTAGTGAGTTCATCTGGTAGGGATAATCCGGTCAGGCATGCAGGTCAGTGGGAACTCCAAGTTTATTCAGCAAGGGTTTCACGTCCTTCAGGGTGCAGAAGAACTGTGGGCCCTCCGGTAGAAAAATCTTCATCTGTGTTAAAGCCATTAAGTGCATTTTAATGTTTTGATTGTTGACGTGCTTTTGATGGCTAGTAGTACACACCACTTTTGCTGCATCATAGGTGTGTAGTCATGGTCAAGTATATTTTTTATCTCCAAACACAATCTCCCTCTTTGACCATACCTTTTGTAGAATATTAGATTCTGTTCTATAATCCAAGAATTTCATCACAATGGATCATGGGCTGGCCTTTGTATAATTTTTGGTTTTCGACCAGTGCATGGTGAGCTCACACAATGCTGAGGGCTCATCAGTAGGAAGATTGAGTGTTTCAGAATTTCTTCATTGGTGAGACTCTATGCCTTCTGGTAAACCATACAGCCTATGATTGTCCCTCTTAGACTGCAGCTCTTGGTCACTAAGTTTTCAGTAAGTTCTGTCTCCCTCTTGAGTAGGTATTGAATTGCTGATGCTTTGGTGGTTTCCATGAGGCCTGTCTGTAGGTCTTTCATCCACTGGGCGATCTCCTTTAGTCCCGTATCATTTCGGTGACTGCTTTCTCAAGCTTTGCCATGGTTTTATTAATATTGCCTAGTTCCTGAATCAACTTTTAGAGATAATGGTAAAGAATCAGCACCCTCTTTATCACTGCAGTCGCTTTTGGCCCGATACTGTGAATGCAGAGCGGCCCTGGCTGGCAGTGCTGGAGTTTCTTGGCTCCATTGTTGTTATTGGCTTTAAATAGTCTATCAGAGATGCTTTTGGTTTACCTCTGGAAGGCATCTTAAGTATAATCTCCACTGGCTTTTTTGTGCTGTTGTAGATGTCAGCTGTTTGGATTATGATTGATTTTATGTTGGGGTACAGAGCAGTAATCCCTCAAGTCCTCATTAGGTGAAGGAGGAACCAGAAGTTGACCTCCAGGTTTTGGCAGCCACCTGGCCAATTGAAGTGGAAGTTCAGGTGGGGGCTGTGGTTCAGCAGTTGTCCTCTCAGTGGACCTGGCCCCATGATAAGGTTTCATTCAGTTATAATGCATGACTACAGTTTGTCATTTATAGATAACGATTCATATGACACATAAGAGACCTTCTCAATCACTTGGTATGATCCCTTGAACAGTGGCTGCAGCTTAGGTAAAACACCCTTTTAGAACTCTACAGTCACCTTCTACATAAACTGGGCCTGTTATCTTAAGGTTGTATTGCTCTTTCATCTTACCCATGACCTTCTCTTGGTGCCTCTTTACGCTGCCACCGCTGTACGAGGTACCCGACCACTTCAGTCACATAACCAGCAGGATCAGTGTACCTGTCCAGGATATCTGCCCCATAGAGCAGCTCCACTGGGATTGTGATTTCATGACAGAACATCACCATAAATGGGGTGTATCCTGTCATGGACTGTACACTAAGCCTGTAAGCCAGCATGATGTCTGGCAGCGCACTATCCCATTCCGCCTGATTGTCCCACATGAAGGAGGATAGCATAGCTAGGAGGAGTACGGTTCAACCGCTCAACCAGTCCATCTGACTGCTGGTGGTATGGAGCGGTCCTGGTTTTGTGTACTTCTAACCCCAGGAATCCCTTACTTAATGTTTACACTTTAGCAGTCCTCTCAGCTGAGAGTAACACCCTGGGAATGGAACCCATTGAGAAATTTGGAATGCAGGTTCAAGCTACATCCGCACTCCACCCGGCCATTACTCAGATCTGTTTCTCTGCCTGAAGAGGCATTTGCCCCATAGTGAACTCCGGTAAAGGCTGGTTCTCCAGTTGGTTTTATTCTTTAAAATAAGTGTATTTTGATTTAGTTTTTGATTACTCTGTGTTAGGGATATTTTCTGTAATATCAGTCTCTCCAGTTTCCTTTGATTCCGGAAACCAGAGAATATCCTGTCTACCTTTTCTTTTAGGCTTGTAAATTTAAATAAGCCATATCTGTTAATTAAATTTAAACTTTCTATTACTTGAGCTATGTGAAATGGAGTGCTTTTGGATTCCAAGATGGCCACTGATCAGTGAGGACACACCGAACTTGGCTCACGTCTGCAGCACAATTTCAAACCTGAGTACTCAGTTAATTGAAGCCATCCTGGTGAACAGAAAGAATAAAGCAGCTAAGGAACAGCCTGAGAGGGACAAACCATGATCAGGCTCACAAGACATAATGATTTTCTGCTGCCCAGAGAAGAGATGTCGCAAAAGCCACCACGTCTCAGGCCACTAACCCTGGTGCTCCAGTAGCAAGCAGTTCAGCTGCTAAATAGATGGACATGACCCACTGCCAAACAGAGAGCCACTCTGATGAGATTTTACAAGAGATGACAAATAATTCTCCTCTGTCCATGAGAAACTGGCTACAATACAAATTATGGCGGAACAACTATCTTGGCGCTAACAGATCTGGACAGCAGAGTGGAGCAAGTTGAGTGCTGCATGAGCCACAATGAAGATAATATCACCCCATGGAGGTTCTGTTTGCTCATCAGGAGAAGATGATCACAGCCCCTTCAAGCGAAATCGACAGGATGGAAAATGATAGCAGGTGGGAGAACCTTAAAATCGTGGGTCTCCCAGAAGGCTTGGAAGGAGAGAATTCCAAGAGTTCTTTTTCAGTTGTTTTCTGATTATCTTAAACCAGAGGGCTATAAGGGCAAGTTGGAAATTGATAGGGCGTACCATGTTCTGCGAGCTCATCTAGCCCCAGAGGAGAACACACAATTCATACTAATTAAATTTCACAGATATGCTGAGAAGGAGGATTCTTCAGAGGGGAGAAAGATGGCGGCCTAAATATAAAAATCATGTGCTTCAGGTCTACCTGGACACTAGCATGGAGCTCCTCAGCAAACTAAAGGAATTTGCGGGGATAAAGGGTACTCAAAAACACAATATTCCTTTTGCCTCCTGCTTGTGCCACCTAAGGTCAGGATTACATTAAGCGGTAAAACCCTCTTTTTATGGAACCCTGATGAAAACTTTGGTTTGAGTCAAAGCACTGGGGTAAAAGTGCACAGCAGACTGCTGTAAGACACTGTAGCCAAGGTTGTGAGTTTTACAATAAGATTTAGATCCTTATGTTACTCATCTATCTCGAGTGCTGCTACTTTCCTTGGACTTACTTTGTTTTAGGGTTGGCCGCCCTTTGTAGCTAGCAGTGGCCCTGCATTATGTGTCGTGGGCATACCCTTGTCTGGACTTTCTTTTATGGACCCCAAGAGGGCTATGCATTTCCTTCAATCCAGCTTTGGGGTCTGATGGAGACTAACAGCGGTGGGTAACTGCCACATGGCAATGATGGGTTCAGGGCTTGGCAGTGACTGTTTTTCCTCCTTACTACACTATGGGCTTTCAGCAGAAGAAAAGTTTATTTGGACGTGTGTTTTTATCATTTTTAATTTTTTTTTTAGACAGAGCAGAATGAGTGATCAGGTTGGGGACAGGCGTGCTCCTGGAATAGCCAAACATAGGACCCATTTGGATAGATTTGGATAGATTTGCCTTTCAGAGGCCCAGGTCTGCTGCAGTCTGCAGCTGAACATTCTCCTTGACCTGCACACATGCTGATAAGATGACAGCCAGTCAGCCCAGGAGAGCTGCAAGAATAAGGCGTAATCTTATTTATTTATTTATTTAGCTTTTGTTAACGGGTAAGTGCACTAGACAAATTCTCCTATTTTCAGGCACGACCCGGGAAGGATACAGATGAATACCAACTGACCTTGAGCCAGATTAAGCTGTTGGTGGTATTTTTAGTGAATAAAGGAAATCTGGCCAAGGCAACAGGAAATTCCCCTACTCTGAGTAGGTGGAGCCTTTGCTGCTGGCTGCAAGATGGCCAGTTCGCATGATCCCTGGAGGAGATGGGCGCTGTTAGCTCAGAGTCGGCCTCTCCTCTGTGCTACCTTCTCAAGAGCCCCAGATGCATGTCTTGCTGTTGCTGATGTTAGTATCGACTATTTTTGAATTTGACTCCGTTCTTGAAGCGACCCTAAAGAAGTTGTTTCCAGTCTACCTGATGTGCAAAGTGGCTCGCGTTCAGTTCCAGTCTTCAGGAGCAGCGAGGCATTAGTCCTGCAATTGCAGCTTTTAGATTCGGCATTGCGAGTTTCTGCGCGAGCATCGCCTCGGACGCCACTTTCTTGTTCTCCTTCTCGCGGACGTCGGCATTGGAAAGCCCCAGTCGATGGCCTACCGATGGATTCGGCTTCTGTTCCTGCTGTGGAGAATTCTCTTCAGCCCCCTGCTACTGCTGTTTCTCAGACTACTTCAAATGACCCGCCGACTACCGGCGTTGGAAAAGCCAGATTCTGAAATCCCTGCAGCTATTCCCTGCTCTGTAAGTGACTTTAGCGCTACAACTGCTTCCGTTGTTTTGGAGAAACCCACAGTATTTTTTTCTCAGCTACACAGGAACCTGGCTGGTCCAAGCGAGGGGTTCCTTATTCCCCAAAAAATTAAATCTGGCCAAAATACTGATTTAGACTGGTCACCAGAGTCAGCTTTATTACATGCTGGCTGGGAAAGAGATATTGAAGGGACTTGGACTCCTGATTCTCAGGACCCTGTCTACATTAATATGCTTCAAAACTCTGCTAAGAATAATGACCTGAGCTCCAACGAACCCCGGGTGTGACTCTTTCTTCTTCTACTGTTACTAGTGACACTATTGTTGTTTCTAAGTCTATTTCTACTGTACCTGAACCCACTACTGTTTTCTCAGGACCTACTTTGTTACCTACTGTTGCTGCACTAAAGTTCAACATTTAAACTTACTGATTTATTTTCCTCCAAAAGCGAACCTGCACCTAGGAGGAATGCAGTACGTTGCTTTATAAGGGTGGATTAGAACTCCCACCAGATCGTTTGTATATAGCTAAAACCCTCCTTAAGGGTTCCATGAAGTTTTTCTTCTGAGATTTTTGCCCTGATTAATATAGGTAATTCCAATTTTGATGTTAGTTTTAAACAAATGTCTGGGCTTGATAGATTCTGGGCCCAATATGACAAACTTCAGACTACACCCATTTGGTCCCCTTCCAGGCCATCCCTCTCACCAAACCTGCCATTCGTAACATTACTGTTGTTTTAAAAATGAGGGAGTTCACATTGAAGACATTTTATTTTGGTTAAACAACGCTGTGAAGTCTTGAATAGGCCTACCCTAATCTAGACTCTGAACAGATTTGGGATGGCAGTTGGAAGGTCCGTGTTAAGCTTTTTCCACTAACACTGGCCCACGACATTTGCCTAATTTTTCTTTCTAGGTAAAGACAAGGGCTTCATTTTTACGCGGACAACCCAAGTCCTGTTTTAAATGTGGGTCACGTGCCCATTTAAGTTACTTGTGATACCCTTAAATGTAGCCACTGCTTTGAATACGGTCATATTGCAGCTAAATGTACTAATTCATTCAAGTGTAACTTATGTGATGGGACTGGCCCGCTGTATGGCAGGTGCCCTGGGCCTCTCATAACAGAGAGATTGTCCCTCTCATGATGGCATTATTACTATTGCTCAACAGTCACTTGCCCATAGTCTAGCTTCCTCTAATCCAGAGGTTACCCCTCCTCCGGTAGTTGGAGATGTCTCTTCTGTTCCAGTTTTCCAACCCTCTTTTCCTGTTATACCTACTCCTACTGCCATTGTGGTTTCCCTGATACTACACCCGTTATTCCAGATATGGATATGCCTCCCCCTCGGGTCAAGGGAGATAATTTTAGTTTTACCACTGTTACCCATAAACGGACTAGGAAGGGTTTAGCTGTTGCTACTCGTAGTAAGGAACCCCCTGCAGACATGGCAAACCTCTAACAAATTTGCGGTTTTAGCCACAGATTTTTCAGACAAAGACTCGGGGTGAGGATACTGATTCCTCCTCTCTTCTTTCTTTCCTGGATGGGGGTGATAGGGCTGATCACGGATCCCATTGCAAGCTACTAGGCAGCGGCAGAGGGTAAGTCACCACCTATTGCTTAAATCCTGTCTTCCTTAAAGATCTGCTCTTTAAATGTGAACAGCATTAAAGGGAAGAAAAACTAGGGGTTTTTTTAACCCTTTCTGATTTACAGTGTGACATTATCTGCCTTGTTGACACTAGATTAAAGACCCATGGGAATTATTCCAGGCCTCTAAGGCATGGACTGCAGGCCCTTCTTTTGGTCTGTTGGACCTGATACTTGTGATGGGGTCGGGATATTGTTCTCCAGCTCTAATTTTACAGTCTCTAGACTTGTAGATATTTCCCCTGGTAGAGCTTTGTTATTAGATTTCTCATATAAATCTGAGAGATTTCGTATGATTGGGACCTCGGCGCCTCAAACCAAGGCTCAGAGGGCTTCCCTTTTTCACCAAATTAAGCCATACCTTTTTCATCCAGATTACTCCTATGGGTGGGAGATTTCAATTGCGCCTACATCAAACAGATCGAGGCCTAAAGACTTCCAAGTTATTTTGTGACTCTGTGGCTTTAAATAGTGTGGTCTCTATGGCCAAGCTTGTGGATGTTTATAGACATTTCCATAAAACAGGTGGGTCAACTTTTTAAAGGGTCCTTACATACTAGGATAGATTTTCTTTTTTATCTAAGATTTTGATTTTACTTTCCTGTACAACTGTGGCTGCAGATTTTTCGGATCACGTTGCCCTATATTGCCACTTTTCCTGGGACTCTGCTCCTAGATGTAAGAAAGCCAGTTAGGCGTCTTAATGATTCTCTATAATGACCCTCTTTTCTTAAACTTTGGCACAAAGAGTTTACAGCTCGGTTGTCAGTAGTTGATTTTATGATACTGGGATGGATTGGTGGAGGAATCTAAGCTAAGCTGGAAACAGTTTTTCAGAAGGTAGCGCAAAAAACAGAATACTAAATATTTGTCTTATCTGTCACTCTGGCATCAGCTACAGCACCTATTCTCTTTAGCTAGCTCTACTACTCATGATTTTAGCTCTCAGATTAGTGAGGTCAAGCGCTAAAATGAGAGTTATCCAGTATAATCGTGCTGACTCTTTGGGTCAGGAGGCGTTTGGCACTCATCTTACTAAAGGTTGTTTAGACCCGTTTAAGGCCTGTAAAGATAGAGTTGAAGCTAAATTAATTACCTCTCTATTGTCTCCATCGGGAGTTACTTAAGAAACCTGAGGATTTGCTTCACTGTGTTGAAATTATGTTTTCAACATGTTTGGCACTAAAGCTGACCTTGACAATGCGGATCATTTTCTTCGCTCACTGTCCTTACCTCAGCTTTCGGACTCTGATCGAAACAAGCTTTCTTGGTCATTACTGAACCAGAGGTCTTGGCGGCCATTACTAGTTTAAAATCACATTCTGTTCCGGGGTCTGATGGCCTAACCCCACATTTTTCAAGACTTTCTCTGCTGATCTTGTTCGGTTCTAACTATTCTCTATAATGAGATGTTACATTCTGATGCCTTGGCTACTTCTATGAAAGGCGCTTTACTGATTTTACTGTTTAAGAAAAAAAGGGATCCCTTTGACATTACAAATTGGAGACCAATCAGTCTGCTTAATGTGGATTATAAGATCCTTGCCAAAATTCTTTTATCTAGAATGATTACTTTGGCATCACACATGATTAGCCAACTCAAACCTGTGGTATCCCAGGCAGGCATCTTTCTGACAATTTGATTTTATTGAGAGAATTGTTTACTCTGGGACAACAAATGCTGTAACAGGATGGATTATAAGTTTAGACCAGGAAAAAGCATTTGATACAGTCTCTCATGAGTTCTTATTTCTAGCCCTGAAGGCTTTTGGGTTCCAGTATGCTTCCTTTCCTGGCTTCGTTTATTATATAGGAATGTTGTGTCGTCCTAATGTGAGCGGCTGGATGACGTCCTATTATTCTGGCCAGTAAGATGCGTCAGGGGTGCCCGTTAAGTCCTTATTATATACCTTTTTATTGATACTCTTTTGAGAGCCTTTTTCTTTGCCACAGATTATTGGGTTGCTCTGTACTCCTCCTCTTTACCACTTAAAATATTAGCTTATGCGGATGATTTAATTTTGGCTGTGGATTCTTCCACGAAACAAGAGGATATTGTTCAGGTTTTACAGGCATTCTCTTCTGTTTCAGGTTCTAAGATAAATTTTACAAAAGTATTTGTGTACCACTAGGGCATACTTCCTCCCTAAGTGCAGACCTTTATGCTGGTGTTTCTGTATCCACTACTGTTTTTCGTATTTAGGTATTTTTGGCTGTGATGATCCGCATATCTATAATTGGAATCTTGCCTACAAAAGGCAGATAATGTGATTAATGGGTGGAAAAAGCATTTAATTGGGAAGAAGAACGGGTTGTGCTCCTTAAAACTCTGGTTATACCGATTTTCCTGCATCTTTGTTATGTGTTCCCCGCCCATTTCCTATTTTCCAGATTAACGGGATTTTTTCAAAAGTTGTGGGGATCAGGCTAAACCCATTAAAGACATATTACTTACAGACCGCTCAAGGAAGGTGGACTTGGTATGATCCACCCGTTGTTTTTACAGCCTTTTTCTTCATTATAATTATGGAAAGTGCTGAAACCAGGGACTGTTTTTGGAAGCCCTATTTTTAGCATGGTTCTCCTCTGCCTTGATAACTGGCAAGCCCGTTATAAAGGGGTTATTTCAAATCCAACTGATCCCTCTTATTGGAAGAGAGTTTAAGATGGCCTTGACCTGGTGTCTTCATCCTCAGGACTTTGTATCTTATCTAGACCCCAACTATATGAGCGACTTTGGAGGTTGGAGGCTCGGGAGGAGATTGTTTTCCGTTCTGCCCCTCTGGGCGTCTCCCTGGGTACTCCACCAACTGCTAAATCAAGGCTGCTATCGTATTTATGGGATATGGTATGGTTATGCAACTATGATAGACTAGGAGTTAACAACAATCATAAGCATAAAGCCTTGTCTTTGAGATATTGTCCTAGATCCTCTTGCCTCAATGTTTGTGAAACTCAGCAACATTTATTTTGTGAATGCCCCTTTTCTTTGGAAGTCTGGTCTACCCTATCTGCTAACTGGGCAGAACCCTTGTTGCCTCTCTTTCTTATGAACATGTTATGTTTTGCACGAATGACCTGCTTAATAGAAAGTATCATGTTGACAGTTTATATATAATTTTGCTATTATTCGTTATTATTTATGGCAAGCAGATGTTTGCTAGTGTTACACCAAAAACTATTTCCATTCATGAAGTATTTTGTAATATTAGGGCTGCTTTGTGTTCTGTAAAGTCTGACTTCTTACTTTTTCTACGTCATAGCTGTATTGTTTTAAACATTGTGATACTTTCTTCTGTTAACTGATTTTGCCTTGTTTGGATTGTTTCTGTTTATTGTTGAGTTGTTTTGTTTTTGTAATGAAGCCCACTTTATTACCAATAAAATTCCCTACTCTGAGTAGGTGGAGCCTTTGCTGCTGGCTGCAAGATGGCCAGTTCGCATGATCCCTGGAGGAGATGGGCGCTGTTAGCTCAGGAGTCGGCCTCCTCCTCTGTGCTACCTTCTCAAGAGGCCCCAGATGCATGTCTTGCTGTTGCTGATGTTATGTCAGACTATTTTTGAATTTGACTCCGTTCTTGACAGCGACCCTAAAGTTGTTTCCAGTCTACCTGATGTGCAAAGTGGCTCAGCGTTCAGTTCCAGTCTTCAGGAGCAGCAGGCGTTAGTCCTGCAATTGCAGCTTTTGGGTCGGCATTGCGAGTTTCTGTGCAGGCATCGCCTCGGACGCCACTTTCTTGTTCTCCTTCTCGCGGCGTCGGCATTGGAAAGCCCCAGTCGATGGCCTACCGATGGATTCGGCTTCTGTTCCTGCTGTGGAGAATTCTCTTCAGCCCCTGCTACTGCTGTTTCTCAGACTACTTCAAATGACCCACTTGACTACCGATGTCGGAAAAGCCAGATTCTGAAATCCCTGCAGCTATTCCCTGCTCTGTAAGTGACTTTAGCCTACAACTGCTTCCGTTTCATTTTCGGAGAAACCCACAGTATTTTTCTCAGCTACACAGGAACCTGGCTGGTCCAAGCGAGGGGTTCTTTATTCCCCAAAAATTAAATCTGGCCAAAATACTGATTTAGACTGGTCACCAGAGTCAGCTTTATTACATGCTGGCTGGGAAAGAGATATTGAAGGACTTGGACTCCTGATTCTCAGGACCCTGTCTACATTATACTTCAAAACTCTGCTAAGAATAATGACCTGAGCTCCAACGAACCCCGGGTGTGACTCTTTCTTCTTCTACTGTTACTAGTGACACTATTGTTGTTTCTAAGTCTATTTCTACTGTACCTGAACCCACTACTGTTTTCTCAGGACCTACTTTGTTACCTACTGTTGCTGCACCTAAAGTTCAACATTTAAACTTACTGATTTATTTTCCTCCAAAGGCGAACCTGCACCTAGGAGGAATGCATACGTTGCTTTATAAGGGTGGATTAGAACTCCCACCAGATCGTTTGTATATAGCTAAAACCCTCCTTAAGGATTCCATGAAGTATTTTTCTTCTGAGATTTTTGCCCTGATTAATATAGGTAATTCCAATTTTGATGTTAGTTTTAAACAAATGTCTGGGCTTGATAGATTCTGGGCCCAATATGACAAACTTCAGACTACACCCATTTGGTCCCCTTCCAGGCCATCCCTCTCACCAAACCTGCCATTCGTAACATTACTGTTGTTTTTAAAATGAGGAGTTCACATTGAAGACATTTTATTTTGTTAAACAAGCTGTGAAGTCTTGAATAGGCCTACCCCTAATCTAGACTCTGAACAGATTTGGGATGGCAGTTGGAAGGTCCGTGTTAAGCTTTTTCCACTAACACTGGCCCGACATTTGCCTAATTTTTCTTTCTAGGTAAAGACAAGGGCTTCATTTTTCTACCGGACAACCCAAGTCCTGTTTTAAATGTGGGTCACGTGCCCATTTAAGTTCGGCTTGTGATACCCTTAAATGTAGCCACTGCTTTGAATACGGTCATATTGCAGCTAAATGTACTAATTCATTTAAGTGTAACTTATGTGATGGGACTGGCCGCCTTGGCAGGTGCCCTGGGCCTCTCATAACAGAGAAGATTGTCCCTCTCATGATGGCATTATTACTATTGCTCAACAGTCACTTGCCCATAGTCTAGCTTCCTCTAATTCAGAGTTACCCCTCCTCCGGTAGTTGGAGATGTCTCTTCTGTTCCAGTTTTCCAACCCTCTTTTCCTGTTATACCTACTCCTACTGCCATTGTGGTTTCCCCTGATACTACACCGTTATTCCAGATATGGATATGCCTCCCCCTCCTCGGGTCAAGGGAGATAATTTTAGTTTTACCACTGTTACCCATAAGCGGACTAGGAAGGGTTTAGCTGTTGCTACTCGTAGTAAGGAACCCCTGCGGAACTGGCAAACCTCTAACAAATTTGCGGTTTTAGCCACAGATTTTTCAGACAAAGACTCGGGGTGAGGATACTGATTCCTCCTCTCCTTTCTTTCCGGATGGGGTGATGGGGCTGATACGGATCCCATTGCAAAAGCGTACTAGGCAGCGATGAAGGGTAAGTCACCACCTATTACTTAAATCCTGTCTTCCTTAAAGATCTGCTCTTTAAATGTGAACAGCATTAAAGGGAAGAGAAAATTAGGGGATTTTTAACCCTTTCTGATTTACAGTGTGACATTATCTGCCTTGTTGACACTAGATTAAAGACCCATGGGAATTATTCCAGGCCTCTAAGGCATGGACTGCAGGCCCTTCTTTTTGGTCTGTTGGACCTGATACTTGTGATGGGGTCGGGATATTGTTCTCCAGCTCTAATTTTACAGTCTCTAGACTTGTAGATATTTCCCTGGTAGAGCTTTGTTATTAGATTTCTCATATAAATCTGAGAGATTTGTATGATTGGGACCTACGCGCCTCAAACCAAGGCTCAGAGGCTTCCTTTTCACCAAATTAAGCCCTACCTTTTTCATCCAGATTACTCCTATGGGTGGAGATTTCAATTGCGGCTCACATCAAACAGATCGAGGCCTAAAGACTTCCAAGTTATTTTGTGACTCTGTGGCTTTAAATAGTGTGGTCTCTATGGCCAAGCTTGTGGATGTTTATAGACATTTCCATAAAACAGGTGGGTCCACTTTTTAAAGGGTCCTTACATACTAGGATAGATTTTCTTTTTTATCTAAGATTTTGATTTTACTTTCCTGTACAACTGTGTCTACAGATTTTCAGATCACGTTGCCCTATGTGCCACTTTTCCTGGGACTCTGCTCCTAGATGTAAGAAAGCCAGTTGGCGTCTTAATGATTCTCTACTTAATGACCCTCTTTTCTTAAACTTTGGCACAAAGAGTTTACAGCTCGGTTGTCAGTAGTTGATTTTTATGATACTGGGTTGGATTGGTGGGAGGAATCTAAGCTAAGCTGGAAACAGTTTTTTCAGAAGGTAGCGGCAAAAAACAGAATACTAAATATTTGTCTTATCTGTCACTACGGCATCAGCTACAGCACCTATTCTCTTTAGCTAGCTCTACTACTCATGATTTTAGCTCTCAGATTAGTGAGGTCAGCGCTAAAATGAGGTTATCCCAGTATAATCGTGCTGACTCTTTGGGTCAGGAGGCGCTTTGGCACTCATCTTACTAAAGGTTGTTTAGACCGTTTAAGGCCTGTAAAGATAGAGTTGAAGCTAAATTAATTACCTCTCTATTGTCTCCATCGGGGAGTTACTTAAGAAACCTGAGGATTTGCTTCACTGTGTTGAAAATTATGTTTTCAACATGTTTGGCACTAAAGCTGACCTTGACAATGCGGATCATTTTCTTCGCTCACTGTCCTTACCTCAGCTTTCGGACTCTGATCGACAAAGCTTTCTTGGTCATTACTGAACCAGAGGTCTTAGCGGCCATTACTAGTTTAAAATCACATTCTGTTCCGGGGTCTGATGGCCTAACCCACATTTTTCAAGACTTTCTCTGCTGATCTTGTTCGGTTCTAACTATTCTCTATAATGAGATGTTACATTCTGATGCCTTGGCTACTTCTATGAAAGGCGCTTTACTGATTTTACTGTTTAAGAAAAAGGGGATCCTTTGACATTACAAATTGGAGACCAATCAGTCTGCTTAATGTGGATTATAAGATCCTTGCCAAAATTCTTTTATCTAGAATGATTACTTTGGCATCACACATGATTAGCCCAACTCAAACCTGTGGTATCCCAGGCAGGCATCTTTCTGACAATTTGATTTTATTGAGAGAATTGTTTACTCTGGGACAACAAAATGCTGTAACAGGATGGATTATAAGTTTAGACCAGGAAAAGCATTTGATACAGTCTCTCATGAGTTCTTATTTCTAGCCCTGAAGGCTTTTGGGTTCCCAGTATGCTTCCTTTCCTGGCTTTGTTTATTATATAGGAATGTTGTGTCGTCCTAATGTGAGCGGCTGGATAGGCGTCCTACTATTCTGGCCCGTTAGAATGCGTCAGGGGTGCCCGTTAAGTCCCTTATTATATACCTTTTTATTGATACTCTTTTGAGAGCCTTTTTCTTTGCCCACAGATTATTGAGTTGCTCTGTACTCCTCCTCTTTACCACTTAAAATATTAGCTTATGCAGACGATTTAATTTTGGCTGTGGATTCTTCCACGGAAACAAGAGGATATTGTTCAGGTTTACAGGCATTCTCTTCTGTTTCAGGTTCTAAGATAAATTTTACAAAAAGTATTTGTGTACCACTAGGGCATACTTCCCTCCTAATGCAGGCCTTTATGCTGGTGTTTCTGTATCCACTAATGTTTTTCGTATTTAGGTATTTTTTTGGTTGTGATGATCCATATCTATAATTGGAATCTTGCCTACAAAAGGCAGATAATGTGATTAATGGGTGGAAAAGCATTTAATTGGGAAGAAGAAACGGTTGTGCTCCTTAAAACTCTGGTTATACCGATTTTCCTGCATCTTTGTTATGTGTTTCCCCCGCCCATTTCCTATTTTCCAGATTAACGAGTTTTTTCAAAGGTTGTGGGGATCCAGGCTAAACCCATTAAAGACATATTACTTACAGACCTCTCAAGGAAGGTGGACTTGGTATGATCCACCCTGTTTTTTTACAGCCTTTTTCTTCATTATAATTATGGGAAAGTGCTGAAACCAGGGACTGTTTTGGAAGCCCTATTTTTAGCATGGTTCTCCCTCTGCCTTGATAACTGGCAAGCCTGTTATAAAGGGGTTATTTCAAATCCCAACTGATCCCCTCTTATGGGAAGAGAGTTTTAAGATGGCCTTGACCTGGTGTCTTCATCCTCAGGACTTTTGTATCTTATCTAGACCCCAACTATATGAGCGACTTTGGAGGTTGGAGGCTCAGGAGGAGATTGTTTTTCCATTCTGCCCCTCTGGACGTCTCCCTGGGTACTCCACCAACTGCTAAATCAACGGCTGCCATCGTATTTATGGGATATGGTATGGTTATGCAACTATGATAGACTAGGAGTTCACAACAATCATAAGCATAAAGCCTTGTCTTTGAGATATTGTCCTAGATCCTCTTGCCTCAATGTTTGTGAAACTCAGCAACATTTATTTTGTGAATGCCCTTTCTTTGGAAGTCTGGTCTACCCTATCTGCTAACTGGGCAGAACCCTTGTTGGCCTCTCTTTCTTATGAACATGTTATGTTTTGCACGAATGACCTGCTTAATAGAAAGTATCATGTTGACAGTTTATATATAATTTTTGCTATTATTCGTTATTATTTATGGCAAGCCAGATGTTTGCTAGTGTTACACCAAAAACTATTTCCATTCATGAAGTATTTTGTAATATTAGGGCTGCTTTGTGTTCTGTAAAAAGTCTGACTTCTTACTTTTTCTACTGCAAAGCTGTATTGTTTTGGAAACATTGTGATACTTTCTTCTGTTAACTGATTTTGCCTTGTTTGGATTGTTTCTGTTTATTGAGTTGTTTTGTTTTTGTAATGAAGCCCACTTTATTACCAATAAAATTCCCCTACTCTGCCAGCAGGGGCTTGACTTCCTGGAAGCAGAATGGAGGAATCCAGTTGGGAGCCGTACAGAGGAGGAAGAGGAGGAGGAAGTGCTGCTGGCAGGAGAGATGGAAGAATTAATGGAGACAGAAAACAAGATGTGGAAAGACAGGAGCAAAGCTTGACTGACCTCCTTCACCCAGTGATGGTACAGCAGGAATTGCAGTTGCAGGATTTGTTGGATACAGACAATGAGAAGTTACAACCTATGGTAGTGGATGATGAGAAGAAACGTAACGAACTGAGCAAAGCCCTACTGTTATGCCTTTAAAAAAGCTTACTTCATTATCTGGACCATCATGTTTCAACCTTGCACTCTTTGCCTTCTGGTTCTGCAGATTTGTCTCAGGATTCTGTCCTGTTACCTTTTCTGTGACTGGTTCTGAGTGGTGTCCTGAACAAGCTCTGGCTAAAGCTGGTTGGTTGTTTCAAGATGGAATTTGGGTTCCAGACCAGTATTCCTCTGCCTGGGGTTCTGACAAAGAACAAAAGTCCTTATCTCCCATCGTGAACAAACAGTTTTCTCTATAGGTGCGGATGGACTGCAATCTTCTACTCCGCCTGAGCTGGTGGTTCCCCAGGGTGAGGCACGCCCTGTTACTCTTCCTGCATCAGGCGCTGTGAGGTGTGCTTGCTGGTCATTAGTCTGGAACACCTCCTATTGCTTCTACTCTTGGTTCAGAACTTGTTTCACCCTTGCCCGCTCCTCCTGAGTCTAAGGGTTTGCGCTAGGTATGTCTGCTCCTTCCATTCCAGAGTTATTACCTGCTTCACCGACTAAACCTGCTGCTGCTCCCTGATAATTCTGGGCCTCAGACCAAGCACTAGCTATGCTGGTTTGTTTTTGAGACCAGTGGAGGCGGCTCAATGTCATTTTGTGGTGAGACTCTCTTATAGGGGTGGTTTGGACTTACCCTGGACGAATTATGTGGGAAAACACCTGATTATTGAATCACTTCATTTCACCCCAGCCAAGTATATGCATTCATCCACGCCTCGGGTGATCATAACTTTGAGATTAGTTTTCATTCTGCTGGTTTGTTGGACAAGTTTTGGGCTGCTTATTATGAAGTAAAGAATACTACCCTTTGAAACCTTTACAGCTATTCCTATTACTAGACCCATCGCTAAAGGTGGTTACTGTTCTATTTAGGCATGAGGGAGTTAATGTGTTGGATATTGTGTACTGGCTGAAAAGCGTTGTGCAGTCAATGGTCTCCCTCGTGCCTTCATTGATGATAATGGCTTCTGGACGGGGGCTGGAAGTTTTCAGTTCAGCTTGCCTTAACAGATGATGGATTCAACATTTGCCCAATTGTTTTTATTTGGGCAGAGATAGGTATTTTGTTTTATCCCTGCCAGCCTCGATCTTGCTGTCGGTGTGGCTCCACTTCCCATCTCAGTTCTGACTCGACCAGCTGAAATGTTCTAATTCTGGAACTCTTGGTCACTCTGTCACTACTTGTGAGGTTCCTCCTTCCTGTAATCTTTGTGGTGGGGAAGACCATGTTTTTTGTCTTGCCCTTGGGCGGCACATAACGCTACTGATTATATGGAGCACGTTTTTAAGTGACTTCTGCCACAAAGAACACAGCTGCTGACATGCGTTCTCCGCCTTTGATCTCAGCTTCCTCTGGTAGGTCTGGTATGACCATGCAAGCTCCTCCTGCCCTGCTGCTTGCTTGCCTGTTTCTGTACCCCTGTTGCTACATCTCCCACCCCTCCTCCAGTTCCGCTTGAAGTAGAAGTGGTAGAGGCGCTGGAACCTCTTCTCCCGAAGCCTGTGGCTTTCCAGATGGTTTAGGCTAAGAGATCCTCGAAGAGATTACAGTTGAAGGCTCAGTTGCCTAGCCCTATGCCCACGTCTGTCGATATGACCCTCTACAGATGTGGGGTGACATTATGGATAGTGAGGTTCGGCAGTCTCTGTTTGCCCTCTCAATCTGATACCCTCTTGGATGATTTGCCTCCTGCTGCTGAGGATGTCCCGTGTACTGTAAAAAGAGGCCACTAGGGCTTCTAAGAAAAAACTTAATGTCTCGTGGATTGTTTGTTTCTTTCTCTTTTTGATTATGTTGTCCTTTTACCAATTTCTGTTGCCTGTTTGAATGTGAATAGCTTAAAATCTGATTTCAAGCGTAAAGCCACTTATGCAACTTACAGCTGACTCCGTATGATATTTATTTTGACAGGACACTAGACTTTCTTCTGCCTCGGAGTTATGTAAAGCTACTACAGAATGGGTTTTGGGGACTTCCTTATGGTCTGTTGGGCAGGATACTTGTTGGGCCTGGGGTTTTATTTTTAGGTACTGATTTGAAGGTCCAAAAAGGTGGATATTGAACCGGGAAGGCTTTTTATTGGATATTGTTTTACATGTTTTTTTTTTTTGTTGTCTAATGTTTATGCCCTCAAAAAGCACATCGTGTGGTCCTTTTCCATAAAATTAAACCTTTTTGTTTACCAACCATCCCTGATTTGGGAGGTGATTTTAATACCTCTCTGAGGAGGGATGGTACTCAAAAGGTCTATTGTGATTCTCGTGCTTTAAGTGCTATTTTACAGTTGACTGCTTACGAGGTGCTTTTGAACTTCATCCTGTATCTACTTTTATAAGAGGCCCTTCATTCCCAGATTGATTATTTTTGTGTCTCAAATTTGCCCGTTTCTGTTGCTGATGTTCTGCTTTTGAAATGCCTGACCATTGTTTACTTGACTTCAGATTTCTCCTCACCTTCCTCTCTACCTGGGCCTGGGTTGTGGTGCTTAAATGCTAGTTTGTTGGATAATCCTGATGTTTTCTTTATTTTCGGTGGTTTTGGAGGATAGGAGTCCATATTGTTTTGTATGACTCCCCATTACCTAGTGGAAGATACTAAATGTTGTTTAAGAGATTTTTAAGCAACAGTCTAGAGCAGTGGCACTTTCTTAAACGTCAGGAATGTTTGGATGTTAGACAGGAACTTTTTGCTTTATTCTCCTTCAGCCATCTGGTCGTGCCATTGATCAATGCAAGCTTGAAGATTTGAAATGGAGGTTGTCGCGATTGCAATATAATCGACAGTTTACTTTAGAAAAGAACAGAGTTTTGGTACTCAGGGTACCAAGGCTTGAACTAATCCGTTTGAGGCTTGTCAGACCCATACAAAACTTAAATATGGGGCCTTAGGCTCTGTCACACTACACCACTTACAGTCTATAACGGTTCCAAACCGTTACAGACCAGAACACGTTACAGTGTGTCCACACTGCCGGCAAACAGTCTCGATAATGGTTTGGAACTGTTACAGCCCGTCCACATTTGTGGGTGCTCTGTAACGTTACAGCTGCACCCTATCCTGCAATGCAGTTTTGCTGCACTGGGGAATACTGAGCTACGCTCACGCCGTCCACACTGCAGGCTGTAACGTTACAGATCTGTAAACATTACATAACCGTTGTAGAAACCACATACAAACAGGTTTCTATAACGGTTTGAAACGCATTATAGTAACGTTATAGATGTAAACGCAAACCGCTACGGTAACGGGTTTGAGCCCTCTAACATAGAGGCATAGTGTGGACAGGGCTTACATGATGTGGATGGGGAGCTGGTGTTGGGATCAGATATTTTGGGTGCCTTGGATTGTCGTCTTAGACTTAAATTTGGCATTCCCTTTCTCTTCCATGATGGTGTGTCGACTATTTTACAAACTGTGGCACCTCTGAAATTGACTTGTGATCAGAAGGCTGCTTTGAGAGTTGCTTTTACATCTGCTAAGCTTGATATAGTTGTTCAGGGCTTGAAGAGTGGTTCTGCACCGGGTCTGATGGTCTACCTGCAAGTTTATAAGGTGATGTGGAAGCTATCCCTGATACCCTCTTACAAGTGTTTAATGCATTTCTTCTAGAGGATAGTATTGCTACTAATACGTATGAGGTTTGATGATTTTTTATTTTTTAAAAGGGATAGAATGATTTTTGACAACTGGAGACTGTTCACTCTTTTGAATACACACTTTGAGATGTTTGCCAGACTTTTACGTAGTAGGATTTTGGGTGTTCTGCCTGATTTGGTTCATAGCTCTCAGTTTTGTTCAGTGTCCTGTCATTCTATTCAGGATGTGTTGATTTTGTTGAGGAGCTTTTTCTGGGAGGGAAGGTGTTGCTCACGGTGGATATTTGTTAGTATTGATCAAGCTAAAGCCCTTGATCAGCTTTCCCAAGATTTTCTTTGGCACCTTTTATTTATGTATGATTTTCCACTTGAATTTAGAAATTGGATACAGATATGTTATTCATTGGCGTATGTCATGCCTTATGTAAATGGGGCGTTGGTGCCAGATGTTATATTAGGAGGGTGTTGGGCAGGGATGTCCCGTAGCCCGATTTGTTTGTTTTAGCTTTGGATCCTATTCTGCGAATACTGAATAGATCACCTTCATTGCGTGGTATCACTGGTCTGGATTTGGGGAAGTTCGAGCGATTGCGTATGCTGACGATTTATGTCTTGTATTTCCTACTGTGTTTATGGGGATTTTGTTTCTTGAGTGTTGCTGTCTCTTCTCGCTGTTATGGGTCCTAGTATCAATAAGGATAAGAGTTTTGTTTAAATCTTACAGGTTTTTCTATGACGGATGATCACGTCGGTATTATTATTTCCGATTCGCCACGGAAGATTTTAGGTATTTATTTTGGCTGTAATGATGTGGCAGCATATAATTGGGAAATCTGTTTGAATCGAGGGAGGGCTGTAGTCAGTAAATAGGCAGCTTGGAAGATGGGGAAGAAAGCGGGTCTATTATTAAAACCTTTTTGATACCCATGTTTCTTTTCCTCAGTCATATTTACTCACTCCTAAATCTTTTGAAACTGCTTTAATGGCTTATTTTTTCACTGGTGTATGGAGCAGTAGACTGAATCCTGTGAAACGAATGTTTTATATCTCGATATTAAGGGGTCTTAGGATGATTCATCCTATTTTGTTCTTTTTCTGTCTTTCTTTTTACAAATTTAAAGCCTCTCCTCTTACACCATGATAAAATTTGGGTACCTTGGACTGAAAGCGGGCTTGGGGATATTTTACTTGAATGGCATCAGTCTTCCTTTATTCATAAAATAAACGGAAGTATACTTTGCCTACTGATTGGGTGTCATTTTTGATTATATTCGTAAATGGAAAATTGAAATATCTGATGTCGTCCACCTACCCTGAAAGTCTTTCTATACTTCTTTGCTTTTTACTTATTTTCAGGCGATCCGTTTCTATCTTTCCCTGATCATGACCAGAGGGCTATAGGTCTTAGATTGTCTGATCACTGCATACTGCAATCCATGTGGGATTTGGTGTGATTAGAGGTACATGGTAAGATTGGAATGAGGGGGAATCATGAACACAAAGTTCTAGCTGACAGGTATTGCCTCCGTGAGACTTGCCATTAGATTGTAGAGACTCAGGAACATCTGTATTTTGGGTGTCCTTTTGTCAAACACTTTTGGGATTTATGGTATCAGGGTTGGAAGGGAATGTTTTTTCTGTTTGGTCAGTTCAAAGTTTGTTTTATGGTCTTTATCTTGTACAGTGGCATAATTGTCATCTGAGCACCTTAAATGTGTTGATGGCAGCTGTTCTATTTTGGGTTTGCAAGTTCGGTGTGGTTTTATTTTTCAACAAAAGCAGATGACTCCAGCAGCCTTATATCACATTGTAATTTCTTATATATCATGGAAAAAGATTCAGAGTTTCTTTCATTAAAGAGGGTATTTGGGAATGCTATTGCGTGCTTTTTTGAGTGTGTGGTGGCCTCATGGACTTCTCTGCTTTTGTTTTTCCTTTTATATTTTCTTTACATTTATTCTACTAATTTTTTTTCTCCATTCCTACTATTCTTTAGGTTGCATTTTGACAGACTTCGCTTGTATGATGTAATACTGCTTTCTTATTTTGCATTTTATTTTTATTTCCTTTTAGGTTATTGGATATTGTGACTGTTAATACTTCTTTGGCTTTATCTAGTTATGGATTACTGCTTCTTTTAATTTTGTATTTTCCTTTCCTTTTGAGTCTACAAACGCTTACTTTATGCTTGGTTAACTTTGTATGTATATTTCTGTATTGCTTCTATTGTTTTCTCTGTTGAGAGTTAATGTATGACTTAATACTTATTTCTGTTTTTCCTTGTTGTGTTTGAACCTGTTACATTTTGATTTGTATAATTTTGTTCTGATTACAGTAAAATCCCTGCTCATCTGTAGGGGACCCTTGTGGGCCAGTTCCAAGATGGTGGATTTGGAGAGTGGAGGAGGAGGAGGAGGTGGAGGTGTGGGGGACTGAGTAGCTGAGGTCTAACCCTCCAGGTTCAGGTCCCAGTCATGCCCTGTGGTGGCTCAGGTCTCAGTGACCACTGCCACATCCATCTCTCCTCAGTTAGCATCGCCTGGAGCTCAGACATTTTACTGCCCAAGCTCCTGGCATTTAGCAGGACTACCTTCCACCCTTTCCCTATACTTCCATTTCCACTGCTCATGTTTCTGTGGGATTCTGTCTTCCCTGGTCCTCTCCTTACCAGTCGGCCTTTTCTTGCATTCCTTCAGCTCCCAGGGGAGGTGGAGGCAGAGTTCCCTCCTTTATCGGCCCCTTGACAGCCTTTTCTCCAAATCCTCTCCCTTCACAAGTTTAAACCCCACCTTTCACCAATGAACCCTTCTATTTTCAACTTATGGATTTCCTTCCCTCCAAATTGAGATGGAGCCTATCTCTTGCATACAGCCCTTATCCTCCCAGGTCTCCCCCAATCCCCCATCAACCCATACCCTCTGGCCCCACCACTCCCTGAGCCACTGGGTTGTACCTAATCTTCCTCTTGTGTTCCCCACTAGCCCTTGGCACCAGCAGGATTTCGAAGAAAATTGTGCATCTATATCATGAAGATCCTGGCAAGCTCCCCTGAACCTTGCCTGTATCTCTAGCTCACTATTTCCTCAATGTCATTGGCACCCAGGTGCACCAGTATGTCCAGGAACCTCCACAATCCTTTGCCAGCTGATATACCTCATGCTTGGCCCTGTGCACCGTTAGTCCAGGGAAGCATTTTGTTCTACCAGGCAGGCTTCTCCTCCCGATCCCATTTGATCCCGATCATGAAATCACCCAACAGGAGCACTCTGGCCACCCTTTTCCTCCATTCCCCCTTCCATGTCCTCATCCTTCCTACGGCCTCTCCCCAGCCGGCTCCTTGCTCCTCCCCTATCTGGGTGCCACTCGCCATGCCCTCCTTATTTAACCTGGCCACCCTCCCCCCCGATCCTTTGCCCTTGTCCTCCTGAGTATCCTTCTGTACCTCTCTACCCCAATCACATTGCTCGCAACTGGTCCTTCCCCATCTGCTAAACTAGCCTGGCTTGTCCTCCCTTCCTTCCCATCTCTGTTTAGCCCTCCTTGCTTGTCGTGCCCCTGGCCTAAACCCTCAGCTCCCTTTACTGTATCCTTCTTGTACTTCTGGTCCTTCTCCTTGCCCTTTCCTCCCAACTGGTCCTTTTCCTGTGCTTTCCTCCCTCTACCCCCTCATCCTCCTGCTCTGATCCCTGCTCCCCGTTTTCCTGCATTCCAAGTTCCCCTGTTCCTCCTGCTATCCAGCCCCGCCTCCTGCCCCTACTCCCTTTCCATCTCTAACCGCCCTGTCATGGCTACATCACCCCCTCATCCTCAAGCAGAAGAAGAGTTGAAGTGGTACTGAGCTTAAGGTCCGATCCACCTCCCCCATTTCTTCCTTCTGTCCAGCCCCAGCCATCTGCTTACTTCCCTGAGAATGTCCTCCCTTTGGCCCCATCTGTGAGGGTCTCCAGTTACCTGCCAGCTTCCTTCATATTATCCTCCTTTTGGGCCCCATCCGCCAGGGCCCTATGTGACCCCAGAGTACTCTCCTGCACTCCTTTCCCTATGCCCTGCCCCTAGTGTTTGTGCAACCCCATGGGAGAGCCCCTGCCCTATTCCCCAACCATACCCTCCCCTCTCCCCCAGCTGTCTCCTACGCCCCTCAACCTCCTCCCTAAGCTGTGCCAGCTGGTAGCACACTGGGCAACCACCGAACATCCAAGCCCAGTCCAGTATCATGGCTGCCCCACACCTGTGCACCCCACCACCCTCCCAAAGATGCTGACCCTAATGACATGTGGTCCCATCCCTCTCCAAGTAGGTTTCCTTGGTGAGCCACCAAGTTCCCCACTAGTCCAAGACTTTTAAACTTTCAACACTTGAGTGGCTGAACTTTCCCCACCTGACTATTAGCCTTAAGAGTTTGCTCACAGGGAAGTTTGCAACTCCTAAGCTCCTCCCTCCCAGCCTTTGAGCTCAACCCCAGTGACTTTTCTTAAGGAGTTAGGCCAATTTTAAAACACAACTTACAAACAATAAAAACTTACAGAAACTTATGACAAAGTTAGCTTTCCAGAACCTCACCACAATTTCAAACTTCAACTGCTACCTCCTCTGCCACAGCCAGAAGACTTAAAATGCCTCAGTGAGAATTTTAAACAGAGATTAACTGAAATGTAAACAACCTTGATTGGCTGGCTGTGTTACTGACCAAAGACCCTCCCCACAAGAACAGTCTATAGCTAGCACAGAGAGATTTAAGGATTTGTGTCCATCTGTACCAGAGAGTTCTTAAGGAGTTAGGCTAATTTTAAAACACAACTTACGAACAATAAAACTTACAAAAACTTATGACAAAGTTAGCTTTCCAGAACCTCACCACCATACCTCTCAACTGTCCCTGATTTTCAGGGATGTCCCTGATTTTCCTCAAAAGTTTACTCTGTCTCCTCCTAAAATTGTGTTTCCATGACCAAACATTGGGAGTTGTAAGTAAAAATAATGTCAGACTTTAAAGTTACAGTCTTATTCTTCCTTAGAAAATGCATTTTACACTAAGCCTCTTATTCTCCCAGCGTCCTGAGTTGATATTTCCAATTTTGAAGATGTGTCCCTGATTTTGGTCCTTTGTCCCTGATTTTTTAAGCCTTGTCCCTGATTTATAAGGCAGGAGGTTGAGAGGTATGCTCACACAATTTCAAGCTTGAACTGCTAACTCCTCTGCCACAGCCAGAAGACTTAAAATGCCTCAGTGAGAATTTTAAACAGAGATTAACTGAAATGCAAACAACCTTGATTGGCTAGCTGTATTACTGGCCAAAGACCCTCCCCACAAGAACAGTCTACAGCTAGCACAGAGAGATTTAAGATTTGTGTCCCTCTGTTCCAGAGAGTTCTTAAGGAGTTAGGCCAATTCTAAAACACAACTTACAAACAATAAAACTTACAGAAACTTATGACAAAGTTAGCTTTCCAGAACCTCACCACAATTTCAAACTTCAACTGCTACCTCCTCTGCCACAGCCAGAAGACTTAAAATGCCTCTGTGAGAATTTTAAACAGAGATTTACTGAAATGCAAACAACCTTGATTGGCTGGCTGTGTTACTGGCCAAAGACCTCCCCACAAGAACAGTCTATAGCTAGCACAGAGAGATTTAAACATTTGTGTCCATCTGTTCCAGAGAGTTCTTAAGGAGTTAGGCCAATTTTAAAACACAACTTACGAACAATAAAAACTTATGACAAAGTTAGCTTTCCAGAACCTCACCACATTTTCAAGCTTCAACTGCTACCTCCCTCTGCCACAGCCAGAAGACTTAAAATGCCTCAGTGAGAATATTAAACAGAGATTAACTGAAATGCAAACAACCTTGATTGGCTGGCTGTGTTACTGGCCAAAGACCCTCCCCACAAGAGTCATGCAGGACCCTGAATCCTTGATTAATGCTCAGCAATTGAAGGTTTCCCAAACTAGGTTGAACAGCACCCTGGGACTTCTGCTGTACCCCACCGAGACTTCTACTGTTCAGGAATTTCCTTCGATCCCATTCCAGTTCCTGACCTACCCGTATCTCCAGGAGACTACCGCTCCGCCCAGTCCCGTACCAGCTATGCCTTCCCCAGAACTTATGCCTCCGCCCATTGATGCCCTCTGGAAGGGTACAGCCCACTAAATCGAAACAATCTCAGAGCAAGGCAGAACCTCGAACTGGTAACTCCCCTTTCAAACACCATGAAGTCTTGCTATATTAGGACCATTGCAGTCATTCCCCAGTCTTGAACTGCCGGAGAGAAACAGTTAACTCAGAGTGATCGGAGTTCCAGCCAACAGGCGCTGTTCAAAGCTCTATCTGGCCAGTTTCAAATGAAACTGCCAGATTCTTACTCCGCTTCACTGAACAGTCGCTCGGATATCAGCTCCTTCAGCTTCGGTTCATTTCGCGGTTCAAGCGAGTATTTTCGAGTTCATTGAACCGGCAATAATGTTTATTTTACCGCATTTCGATTAAAAAAGCTCTATCTGGTAACTGTAAGTACAGAAATTAAGTCTGTGTGGAAAGTCATTATCGTTCGGTTTTGAACCGATCGGTTGAATGAAATACATGTTTTAAACTGTTTAGTTGGCTTTTAGAGTGCGGTTCCGGTTCTTATCGGTTCTAAAAAGCTTAACTTTATTGGGGTTTTTCAAATACCCGTGACACGATGTTAGGAACCGATAAGGGTCTTGCCTGGCAATTGCCATCAAAAGGGCAAGTTTTTGGTTAGGGCTGGCATTATGTCTGAGAAACCCAAAAGAAAAAACTGGCTCATTGGGTTTCAACACTGTGGATGTCTGTGGGGAAGCCTTTGCCAAGGCTGGCCCACACACCACTTGTGTTTTATTGTCTGGGGCTGACCACCTCCTGTCAGGACAGCTAGTGTAAAAATTTCCCTGCAGCCACCCTGGAAAGAGATTGGGCCGGCTCAGGAACCAGAGGCCAAAAGTCCGCTGACCCGATGGCCTGCCCGGTCCAGTACCCACTAGACCAGAGGGAGTGCCCTCTGACCAGGGCGAGACTTCCTCGAGAAAAGGAAGGCTGGTTCAGAGGAACCAGTCCCAGCAAAAGACAAAATCAGCAGGTCTGGAGTACAAAATTGTCTCTCCAACTGCTGCAGAGATAGCTAAAGCCATTCAGATTGTCCAGTCTTTGTCTCAGGCTGTCGAGCCCCCTGCATCTGGGAAAAGGGGTGGCTCGTTCAGTCTCAGTGGTTCAGGATTATGATGTTGAGGATTTTATGAACCACATGAGGGGAGGAGGATTTTGATCAGTATGTTTGTGATTGGGAAGGTCTGGAGCGTGCCCATTGAACCGGACATCTCTCCAGATAGACCTTTAGAATCTCCCCTATGCTGTCTGAGTCCCTTCTCTGTTTATGTTTTACAAAAGGTGGAGAAACCCTCCAGCTTCCCTTAGAAGAGGCTGTGGATGAGCAAGAGGAGCCTGATTATGTGGAAATGATGGATATTCCAGAGACTAGGAGGTTGTCTATTCCTTTGCATAAGTCATTTAGGAAGCAAACAACAAAGATTTTAAAAATCCTCATTCTGTCCCTCCTGTAGATAAAAAATGGACAGAAGGTATACTTGTCAGGCTCGGATACAGACTTCCTCACTGAGCAGTGTAGTCATGTAGGTGTGGTACAAGCTGCAGCCTGTGACAAGGCTAATATTCCCCTGGCCTCACATCCTCCTGACAAGGATTCCAGGAAGATTGATGCCATGGCGAAAAAGCAATATATGGCAGCTTCTTTGGGACTCAGGCAGGCTAATTATATGGCTTATGTTGCTAGATATCAGAAATCTAGATGGGACACTATATTGCAGTTAGCTAAGCAGGCCCAGGGCCCAGCTGGCTAGTGAGTTGGAACAAGTGGCTGCTGATGGCATTAAGCCTCTAAGTTCAATTTCATACTGCTGTTGATGTTAATGATGTTTCCTCTAGGGTCATGGCCACTTCTGTAGCTTTCCGTAGGTTGGCATGGCTCAGATGCACTAATCTGTCCCAAGATACTCAGTCAAAGGCTATGGATTTTCCTGTATCGGAAATTCTCTGTTTGGTGATCAAACAGAAAATTATATGAAAAGATGGATGAATATAGAACTACCTACAAAAGTGCAAGCTAAGGAAAGGCATGCCACTCCACAAAGGCATGCCCCCAGAGGGCAGGGTAGGCCTTTCTACAGGCCTTTTACAAAGCTCAAGCCTCCTCTGCTTTTCACAGAGGGGTTTTTCAGAGAGCAGAGGTAGATGGGGCACAGGAGACAGTCGCCCTCCCCTCAGCCTAAAGCTCCTGCCAAGCAGGCACCCTGATGGGGTGCCCAGGGCCGTCTCCTGTACCAGTGGGGGCAGGTTGCTTATTTCAGCCAGAACTGGCTGTCCTTAACTCGGACAGGTGGGTTCTGGAAGTAGTAGCCAAGGCCTGGTTCTCAGCTTCAAACAGTTTCCAAAGATGAGGCCAGGCAATTTCCACCCCCAAACTCTTCAGAAGCCCTTGCTTGGAAGCAGAAGTTTCTTCCCTCCTGAATTGCAAAGCAGTGGAAGGGTTCCCCTTGCCATCAGGGCAAGGGACTGTACTCAGATATTTTCTTACCCCAAAAGACAGGAGAATGGCGGCCTATCTTAGACTTAAGGTACCTGAACAGACATCTATTAAAGCCAAAGTTCAAAATGTTAACTCTAGCAATGATTTTGCCTCCCTGAGGCCAGGGGACTGGTTAGCTTCCCTGGACCTCAGGGACGCCTATTTTCATGTCATGATCAGGCCTTCTCACCAAAGTACCTCAGGTTCGAACTGCTCTCGGGCCACTACCAGTTCAGAGCAATGCCCTTTGGCTAACCTCGGCGCCAAGGGTATTCACAAAATGTCTAGCTGTGGTAGTGGCTCATTTAAGAAGGCAAGGGATTGCTGTGTTTCCCTACCTGGACGACTGGCTACTAGTGGGTCAGTCTCCAGACCAGGTAAAATCTCACTTGCAGGTCACCCAGCAGCTTCTCACTTCCCTGGGTTCCTGCTGAACTTACCAAAGTCAGTTCTGGAACCTGTTCAGGTTCTAACTTTCATAGGTGCAGAGTTAAACACAAAGTTAGCCAGGGCATTTCTCCCTCGGAAAGAGCGGACAGGCTCATTGCCCTGCATCCTCCTTTACCTCTGCGGGTCTCGACCAGCAAGGCATTTTCTGCAACTCCTAGGGCACATGGCTGCTTCCACAGCTGTCGTGCAGGGAGCAAGATTTCAGATGAGGGACATTCAGTTCCACTTGAGGTCCTATTGGTCCCAAAGGAGGGACCCCTTACAAATTAGTTCCGGTGACCAAAACCCTGATCCTGGCCCTTCAGTGGTGGCAGGATCAAGGCAATCTGTCTCAAGGGTTCCCTTTCTACCCGTTTCACACTCCTCACCTCACCACGGATGCCTCCCTGTTAGGGTGGGGGCTCCTAGGCGACCTTTCCACTCAAGGGTGGTCCCCCAGGAATCTCTGCTCCACATCAATCTTTTGGAACTCAGAGCTGTTCTTTTAGCTCTTCAGGCTTTTCAGCTGTTGTCCAGAACAAAGTAGTTCAAATCAGGACAGACAACACCACAACAATGTGGTACATCAACAAACAAGGGCACTTTCGGTCATCAGCCTTGTGCCGAAGCAATGAAGTTGTGGTCTCTGGCTTACTCCTAAACACCTCCTGATCGAATTCACCTTCCAGGAAAGGACAATGTCCTGGCGGATGCTCTCAGCAGGATTTCCCAGGGCCATCACGAATGGTCTCTGAATCCTCAGGTATTGGGGTCGGTCTTTGCCAGATGGGGTACCCTCAGATAGACCTCTTGCAGCCCCAGACAACCATCAACTTCCTCTATTTTGTTGCAGGCCTCCAGTGCTGGGCTCAGTCCCCTGGACGCCTTCCTGCTGGATTGGAAGGGAAATTCCTATATGCTTTCCCCTTCCTCTCCTCTTCAGGGTATTGGTGAAAATCAGAACTCAGCCCTGCAAAGTGGTTCTGATCGCTCCAGACTGGGCCAGACAGCCCTGGTATCCTCTTCTCTGTCCTGACAATCCACCTCCCCTAACCTTGCCCAGGACCCACGACTTGCTGACCTGTGCACAGGGAGAGTGTGGTACCGGACCTCAAATCCTCCACCTCAAGGCTTGGTTCTTGAGGAATTAGAATCTGCTGATTTACACCTTCTCAAGGGGTCATGGATATTTTAAAGCTTCTAGGAAGCCTTCCACCAGGCTACTTACAATTCTAAGTGGAAGAGGTTTTCCTTCTGGTGTTCGGAGAAACAAATTGTGCCAGAATCTGCTGACCTGGCCACTTTACTGGACTATTTGGCCCATCTAAATTCCCTAGGCCTTAGACCAGCTACCTTGAAGGTTCATATGGCAGCTGTTTCTGCCTTTGTTTCCGAGGAAGCCTGTTTCTCTTTCCTCTCACCCTGTGTTTTCTAAGTTTTTAAGGGTTACTTCATACTAACCCTCCCTTTCGGGAACCAGCCCTGCCTGGGACCTGAATGTTTGCATTGCTCAGTTAATGCAACCTCCCTTTGAGCCCTTTCTTCTGCAGATCTCAAGTATTTAACTTGGAAAACTGTTTTCTAGTGGCTATCACTTCTGCCAGACGTATAAGTGAATTGCAAGCCCTTTCGGTGGAAAAGGTTTTATTTCTTTCACGGGATAAGGTAGTCCTCAGGACTAACAGAAAGTTTTACCCAAAGTGGTTTCAGATTTTCATCTGAACCAGTCCATTTCTCCCAGTGTTTTCACTGAGCATTCTTCCTCGGTGAGGAGGAAACTACACAGCCTGGACGTTAAAAGAGCCCTAAGCTACTATGTGGAACGTACCAAGGGTCACAGGTTCGAATCCTCCAACTCTTCCTTACCTATGGAGAGGTTGGCAAAGGAGACCTGCCACTAAGAGGACAATTGCAAGGTGGATTGTCTCTTGTATCCAGTTCTGTTACCAAAATTAGGTAAGGAGCCCCTCAGGACTGAGGGCCCACTCCACCAGGGTACAGCTGCATCTCTAGCGGCTGCTAGGAGATATTCCATTTGGAAATTTGTCAAGCTGCTACCTGGAAAACAGTTCACACCTTTACCAAGCATTATTCCTGGACGCCCAGTCCAGGAGAGATGCTCGTTTGGCACAGCTGTTCTTCAGAGCCTATTTCCTAAGTAGGTTCTGACCCTCCTCCATGGAGGTACTGCTGTGTAATCTGAATGGTCCTAATATAGCAAGACTTCATGGTGTTTGAAGAAAAATTACTCACCTTAGTAATTGCTTTTCTTCTCATGGAGTCTTGCTATATTAGGACAACCCTCCTACCCCTCTCAGAACTCCTACTTGGGTATGGGGTTGGCAAATTAGTGCAAGCACTGTGTCATGCCATTTAGTCTCTCTAGTTGGGTTAGGGAACTAGGTATTTCTGTTTTGTTAAGTGGTAGGGGTCCCTCTCTAGACTTGAGTTTTTGGGGAGAGGGTCCTATAGTGCTTGTAAGGAGTGTTCTAATAAATATTGTTGTTGTTATTCTGTGATTGTTCTTATTCTTCTAATGATAGGTAGCCAATGGCTAGTGTAGAGCTTTTCCACACAGACTTGCTATGTTAGTTTAGCTCCGTAAGAACCTGGCAGTTTCATTTGAAACTGGCCAGATAGAAACTTTGAACAGCGCCTCGCTGTGGAACTCAGATCACTCTGGAGTTAACTGTTTCCTCTCCGGGCAGTTCAAGACTGGGGAATGACTGCAATGGTCCTATATAGCAAGACTCCATGAGAAGAAAAGCAATTACTAAGGTGAGTAATTTTTCATCTTGACTAGGAATAGATTCAGGCCTTATATAAAAGGAAGCAGTGGTGGGATTGTGAGGATGAAGAAGGAGATTCTGATACATCCTCAGTGACTTCAGGACCGCTAGATTTTCCTATGTAACCACCTGTAGAGCAATTAACAGCTAAAAAGCAGAGGAAGATGAAACATAGACAGAAGCCGGGTGGCTGGTGCCCTTTTTCCTATCCTTTTGTTTGCTCTCTATGGGTCATGTTTTACATCCCTTAACCCTGAATGTGAATAGTATTAAGTCCTTTAAGAAAAGGTCTACTACCTTTCAGATCTTGAAGTGTCTTAATAATAGCATTTTCCTTTACAGGATATTTGACTTAAAACTGAATATAAACTTTCTCAGGCAAAGCAGGCATGGACAGCTGGTTCCTCCTTTTGGTCTCAGGGCCTAGACCAGTGTGATGGGGTAGCCATCTTACTTAAGGCTCAGACTTTCTTATTAGACAATTGATAGAGATTGAACCTGGGAGAGCTTTGGCCATTGATGTCTCCTTTCAAGGCTCTGAACTTTGTATTGTTTGTCTATCGCCTCCACAAAACATAGCCGCACATGTTGCATTATTTAAACTTGTACAGCCTTTTGCACACACAAGAACTGTAATTTTGGGAGGATTTCAACTGTGGCACCTCTCCATCAGAGCAGGACTGCAGAACTCAGAAAGTGTTCAGTGACATGGCTTAATTTGAAAACTATGACCTCACGGCGATCTCCATGATGTCTTAGTAGTTACAAATTCCACACCTCAAAAGATCTTTATCAAAGGTCATTTGATGTCTAGAATTGATTATCTCTTTGTGTCTAACTCTATAACCATTTACAAAGTGTACATAATACCTTTTGAAACCTCTGACCACCTGGCAGTATCTTGCTCTGTGGTATGGGCATCTCTAATTCTCATTTGTTTTCTCGGTGGAAATTGAATACCAACTTGCTCCTTGACACCACCCTCCAGAACCAGTAGGAGGAATTGGTCAAGGCCAGGGTTTCTATCCTTGAAGCTTATGATTCTCCAGTAGACTGGTGGATTACATCTAAATCAGATTTCTGCTCTTTGTTTATAGCTTATGCTTCTTGGAAGGCTAAAACAAATGTCACAATATTTAGTTTTGAGAGATCAATTGCAACACTTAATTTCTATGATGCATACACATCCTGTAGATTTATCTTGGCAAATTGCACTCACTAAAGAACGATGGCTAAATTTCAATATAATAGATATCTGAGCCTCAAAATGGAAGCCCAATTTGGAAGTCAGGGCGACAATCTTCTCTGGATGCTTTCCAGGGTTATGCTGACCACATTAAAGCAACTTTGTTAGGTGCTTTACATATAGGTGAAGGTCCTACTCTTATGACTGATAAGGCACGTATTCTTGAGGAATCTCAAAATTATTTGTTTGCCCAATTTGGGGTATCAGGATGTACATCTCCTGGTCTTCCTTTTTTAACCACTTACAAATCCCTGACCTCCCTTCAGACATGGCTGATTCCTTAATACAGGATATTTCCTTGCCTGAAGTTCAATTAGCCATTTCGAGATTGAAAGAAACACTGCACCTGGGAAAGATGGTCTGACCTCAGAATTTTACACAACATTTTCACATATCTTAAGTCCTATACTGACTGTTGTTTTCAACTCCTTGTTACACCTCCCCATCATATCTCTAGATTCTTCTCAAGCTTTAGTCATACTATTGTTTAAGAGAGTAAGAGAACTGATTTGACTAATTGGAGGCCGATTAGCCTTTTAAATGTCGATTATAAAATTCTTATGTATATTTTTCACAGAGATTGGCTCATGTTGCAAATGTTTTAATTTCACAGGTTCAAACTTGTGGCCTTCTGGACAGGTCGATTTTTAAACTTACAATTACTTAGAGATTTAATACAGTTAAAGAATGATTGGTGTCTGTTCTGGCTGGCTGCTTTCATTAGACCAGCAAAAGCTTTTGATTGGCTGAATCATGACTTTTGTTCTCCACTTTACTGAAATATGGGATTCCTTCCCAGTTTATTGCTGGATACAACTTATCTACGCATCTGCCACTGCTTTGCCTTTTATTAATAAAGATTTTGAGACACCCTTTCAGATACTAAGGGAAGTGACAAGGTGCCCTTTCACCCTGTTTTCTATTTATTTGCTATTAACCATCTTATTAGGAAAATTCATGGTAATCCTGATATCGAGGGCATCTCAGTACCTGGTTACTCAGCTTCTGTCAATATTTGTGCCTATGCAGATGATTTATGTTTATGTGTATAGTCCAGTGATGCCCTTCCCACAATTGAGTCTATTTTGTCATCGTATGAAGCTGTCCCTAGTGCAAAGCTAAATTATGCTAAATGCCAAGCTTTCCAAATCCATCTGGCAGTTCAAATCACACATTTCTTACACAATAGTATTATTCCTGTCACAGCCTCCCTATTCATCTATTAGGGTTGACTTTTGGGATGGATGATGATGCTAAATATAATTGGGAATTGGCAATCAATAAGAATCAATCCCTATTTACAACAATGGAAGGCTAAAACCATTTAAAAAAAAAATTACTTAATTAAAACTTTGATTTTGCCACAGTGTTTGTATGTTGCCAACATTTTCTGCTTCCTTTTAAGTTATAACCCCAGATTCTTAATATTTTTTCCAGGGCCTTAGGGAGTCGGTTAAACCCTATCAGGAGAGTTTTTACATATTATGATTATGGTTTGGGCATGTTAGAATGCTTAACCAAGTGGGGTTTTCACAGTATTTTTATTTATAGGACTTTTAGGGATCTTTTATAGGGCACACCTTTAACCTGGCATAATGGCTTTATGATTGGTTTTCCTCCTTACAAAAGAAGTGGGGTACAGGTGTTTTGATGGTGGCTATGATTACTCATACTCACCAAGTTCCATTGTGCATTAAATCTTGTCTTACCAAATTACATCAATGAGGCGTTAACCAGCATTTGATAACCACAAAGACCAGGAGCTTTCTATACTTTTCTTATTGAAGAGGTGTTGTTTCTTCAACCTATCTTCCAGCTTGTCCTGACACCGGATTGAGGAAGCATGTTTACAACTCACAGATAAGAGAATTCCTAAGCAAATGTGGTATGTGGTATGGTTGTCTTGCCATGGCGCTTGGGGGTCAGAGCACCCTTAAGCACACAGCTGTGGAAGAAAGGATGTGTCCTAGGGTAACCTGCTTGGATATTCTAGAAACTTTGGAACATTTCTTTATTATATGTCCCTTTGCACAAGCATTTTGGTCTGCCTTTAGAACTATTTGGACTGACTGTACTGTGGTTCATATTACTTATGACATTATAGTTTTAGGGCTATTTCCATCTTCCTTAGTGAAATATCATAAGAGCACTTTAAGAGTTATTTTGTTGTTTGTAAATATTATATGTGGCAGACCAGATGCATTTATTTGCTCAACAAAAGAATTTACCTCTGAGGGGTTAGATTATCTAGTTCTGAGCTCCCTACGATGGTTATATAATTTGGAAGTACAGCACTTTTCTAGGTCCAAATCCTTCTCCTTTGGAGTTATTGTGAGTGGTTCGTTTAGCCTCGTTGATTACTGTACTCTCGACAAGTGTGCCTGTAATCCTTATTGGATTTTTTTCTGATTTGTATTTATTTGCTTTTGCAGTTCTCCTACTATCTTCCCCTACTCTTTTTATGGTGGCAGTGGGGGGAGGTTAGTATTTGTATTTGTGTTTGGGCCAGTCTCACTGCTTATTTGTATTACATGTTTGGTACAATTTTTATTTATGTTTACTTTTGTCTTTGCATTATGATTTTGTGTGCAGTAACACATGTTGTGTATCTCCTTTGCTTTCCAGTTTAGGCCTTTATAACTGAATATTTGTATTCCACGATGATGAAATGCTTATTTATGTTTGCTTTGCCTTTGCATTATGATTTTTGTGTGCAGTATCACTTTGTGTTTATATTTTTCCTTTCAAGTTTTCCTAAATAATTCCCTACTTTTAGTGTGTGTGTGGGGAATTCTGTATTTATTATTGTGTTTGAGCCTATATACATGACTGTTTGTATTCCATGTATGATGCAATACTTATTTCTGTTTACTTTGTCTTTGCATTATGAGTTTGTGTGCAGTAACGCTTTCTGTATATATTTTATTTTTCAGTTTTAATAAACAGTTCCCTGCTCTTTAGTGGGGGTAGCATTTATTCATACGCTTTTGGGACTATCACAATGGAATTTTGTATTGGATGTATAATGTAATGCTTATTTATGTTTCCCTTTATTTTGCATTCTGCTTTTGTGTAAGTAACACTCTTATGTATATATTTTACTTTCAAGTTTTAATAAAAATTCCCCTGCTCTTTGGTAGGGGGCACTGTTGGATGTAAGAATGGAGGAGGAGGTCGGCAGTCTGGTGTTGGAGTTGGATGTGTGTGGAAGGAGCTGGGGTTAGCTCCCCCCTTGGTCTCTTGTTGCCTCAGGAGCTACACAGTTGGATCAGTGTGATGAATTACTTCAACCTCAGGTATCACTAAAGGCTTCAAAGACACCGCAGGATGCTGCAGATGATTTATATTTGGACATGGAATTTAAGAGCGTCCAGCTTCTTGAGATCATCAGAACAAGAATTTTTATTTGCCTTACATGGTACTGCTGTTCTTGGCTGCTTAGCTTTGTAACTTCACCTTCCCTCCGACGACACGGAGGTGAATGATTTGGTAATTTCTTCCAGGCCGTGGAGTTGATGTCCGAGGTGGAGATGGAGGCGGCCTACCTGGTCCTGATCTTCCAACCCTTGGAGATGGTTCGGACCCAGTTTCTCAGTTTTGGATGTTATTCTTTCAGGCAACCCAATGACTCCTGAGATGAGATCGCACAGACCCCAGAGTGAAGAAGACAAAAACAGAAGTGAGGGGTGAGTACCTCACCTGAGGGTACCTCTGTCTCTTCTAAACTGATAACTTCAAACACTTCATTGATACTTCTCTCCCTTACACCCTTTGGGGGCTGAACTTGTTTCTGTAGACGGTGATTTTAGTGCATAGGTTGGTGAATTCCTAGACGAGCTTTGGCAGACAGGTTGGCGTCAGGAAGAAGATGGATCCTGGATCTCGGACCCGGCTGTCCCTATTACTGGCATTGCAAGCCAGGTTCCACAAACTACGGACCCGAATTTGGAGGAACCAGGAGGTATGTCTTCATCTATTGTCCAGAATCGAGTACTGTTGTCTCCTTACTACTTCTATTGACACTGCACCACTCGTAGGGGCTCCTCTGACTCCTCGGTTCCTTTAGAAGCCTTACCTGTCATGGGTGATCCGACAGCCAAGACAGGCAATATTTCATCTACTTCCTTACCATCTACCGCCACTACCTTTGCCAGTTTATTTCGTACCCCTATTGAGTTGGCAAAGCAGAAGAAATACTATTGCATCTCCAGTTTTAAGGCCACTCCAAAGACCTCCTGACCAGTTTAAGTCAGAAAAGTGCTATTGAAGCACTCTATGGGCATTTTCCTGCCCAGGTTTATGCCTTCATTCATACCCGGGAGAGCTGGTATGATGTTAGCTTCGCTCCCAAGACTTTTGGATAACTTTTGGATTTGTTATGCTCAAGTTAAAACTAACCCCCTGTGGCAGGACTTTAAAGTGATCCTTTGACAAAACAGACTTTTAAGGTGATAGCGGTTTTGTTCGAAATGAGGGTGAAGCGTGACTGATATCATTTATTGGCTGGAAAAAAGCTGCAAGATCCGAGCAATCCTGGGCCGTATGAATGATGAAGGATTTTGGAATGGGGATGGAGTTCAAGGTTAACCTTTCCCAATCAGATTCTGGATTATTGCATCTCCCTAATTGTTTTTCTTAGGGTGAGACAAGGGCATAGGAGTTGGGTTTGTGAAATTTTTGGTGGAGCCCAGGGATCAGGGGTCAAAGCCCCACCCCCTGTCCCAGGGGTCAGGGTCAAAGCCCACCCTGTCCCAGGGGTCAGAGGTCAAAGCCACCTCCCTTCACAGGATCTCTGGGAGTAGAGCCCCTATATTTGGGGTTGGGTGTTAAACCAACCACCACTGGACCTCTGCTATTAATGCCCACTTGATTCGCTGCTTGCCCAATTCTGACATGCTGTACACCACATTGGCCTGTTGGTTAGTTTTTTATTAGTTTACTTGAGTTGGGGGCTTCATCCCCACACCCTGAGTTAAAACAGCAAGGGAGTGTGCCCCAACTCAAATAAACTGACAAAACCTAAATCAGCAGCATGCACATGACAAAAGTAGCTTTGCACAGTTACAGTATAGTGCAGGAAGCATGCAATGAAAATTATGCTGTATTCCCTGTAACTGTGCACTCGCTTCTCTTGCAGTGGTCTGATATTCTACAGCAGAAGGTCAGCAAAAGACTACGAGGAAAACCCCAAAATGAATCTCTTGATCTTGCCATTTGGACCAGTTCAGGGATGTTTGTTTGCTTTACTTGTTATACTTGTAAACAGATACAAACATACAGATGTGCTCAACAGAAACAGACCTCCTGGTCTATCAATGTCTGCTCGAGTGTGCAGCTAGCTTCCTAAGTTGCAGCTGCTCCCCCCTCGCTTTTGTCCTCCCTCAGCCATTCTCGGTTCTCCAGCCTCCCCACCTGTACTCTCCGTTCTCTGTCCCATGCCCTTTTAAAGCTACCACAGTTTTGCATGAAAACATCCTCTCTGATAGGGCATTCCACTTCAACACCACTCTGTGTGAAGTAATGCCTCATCATCTCCTCTTAAGTCTTCCCCTCTCTATCTTAGCCATGTCCTCTAGTGTCCCTTCCTTTCCTCAGTTTAAAAGCCCCATGAGCTCCATCCTTGTTGATTCCCTCCCATACTTGAAAGTTGCGATCATATTTCCCTTTCTCTCCTCTCCTCTCCTCCACAGTATACATATCCGGTTCCCTCAGCCTGTTCTCATAGTCTCTCCCTCCATTCCTGTATCATCCTTGTTGCTCTCTGCTCCACTCCCTCCAGTAGCTTGATATCCCGCCTCAGGTATGGACTCCAGAACTGCACACAGTACTCAAGTGTGACCAGACCAGTGACCTGTAGAAGGGCAGATTACCTCCTCCGCCTGGATAAGAACCCCTTGCTATACACCCATGTATCTTGTTTGTCTTCGCTGCTGCTTTCCTGCATTGGGCAGAATTGTTCATGCTCACTGTTAGCATCACCCTGGGTCCTTCTGTTCCTCAGTGATCCCAGCTTCACCCCCAACCAGTATTCTCTTCTTGGGTTCTTTAGCCAAAAGTGCATAACTGTACACTTCTTTGCATTGAACCCCATCTGTCACCTCTGACTACTCCTGCAGTTTGGTTAGGTCCCCTGCAGTTGCTTCCATCCCTCCTCCTTGTCCACTGCTTCACCTGTTTTGGTATCGTCTGTTAACAGACTCACCCTGCTCACCACTCCGTGTGCGATGTCGGAGATGAAGAGCCCAAAAAGCACCGGGCCCAGCACCGAGCCATGTGGCACCCCTCATCACTGGTCTAGGTGTTGAGAATTCCACACCACCACCACTCGTTGTACCCTCCCACGCAGCCAGTCTGTAATCCAGTTTGCCATCTTCACCCTGACTCCCACCAGTTACCTTCCCCAAGCTGCCCACGGGTACTGAATCAAAGGCCTTGCTGAAAGCCAAGTAGAGGACATTCACTGCATGGCCTCTATCCAGCTCTCTTGCTACCCAGTCGTAATATTGTATTAGGTTAGTTTGACAGGACTTCCAATTTGCCCATTTTTACCTGCAACAAGTAGTGACAAAACAGAACTACTGGTAGAACTCCTAGGTGAGGCTAGCAATAAACCATTGTAATATGTTGTCTAGAGCAAAGGTCCATGAGACTAAACCCAGACTGAAAAAATATGGCAAGAGGAGCAGTATCCGTAAAACAGTTTCAATAGTATTCAAAACTCAATTTTCAAACTTCTTCCCAGCTGAAGCTTGACAGTCACAGCCACCTCACATCCAGGAGTCAGAATGTGGCACAGGAGTCCAGTCAAGTCTGCTTCCGGACACAAATGACATTCTCAGCCTCAGACATTCTGAGATTTATTCCCTTACTCTCACAAAGTTTGCTGTCTGGGAATATATTGCTGCAGGTATGTGTTTCTGTGCATACCACATATACAGTAATCAGAGATGTCTGGAACAGAGGGCTCTAGCAAAAGGTGAAGGAGTTAAGGATACCAGCATGAGTAGTGACAATGTTGACTGTAAATTGCATATTTCCTAAAGTTTTTACTATATGTTTAAAGGCAATATGCAGTGTACCGATAACTCTGCGTTTCAAGTGTGTACCGGCTGCATATTTGATGGGATGATGACAGGCGTCAGCTGAGCTGCTAGAAGTGTAAAGACTAGCAGTCCATTCAGCCTGAAGGCCTGTCATCTAACATGCAGGGCAGTCAGCATTCCTGCCCACTATGACATTCAGTTCAATAACTACCCTTTCCGTCTTCAGCTTTCAGTTAGCCTGACAACTGTAAGCAAGATTGCAGTGCTTCAGACTCTGCAGTATATCCCAAATTGAAAAGTCATGCATTTAAACTTTTGAAATATAAAACACAACCAGAAGGCAACAGCATCATTGCTACTCAGCTTCAAAAGCAATGTAGGAGGAGCTCTTGCAGTGTGGAACTACTGCCACATCTGGAGGACTAGTGTACAATGGGTCTCTCATAATCCCCGAGCTGCAGACAAGGCTGCTGTTCCCTCCTCATGACCCACCAGAAAGAGACAGGCAGGGCTCTGGCCAACATCTCAACCCATTGGAAAGAAAGGCCTAAGGGATAACATTGCTGTACCAAAGGGAGAGACATAACTGGGGGTAGCACTGCTGCAACCTGCTCCCAAGAGATGGACTGGGGCACATTTCTGCACCCACTGGAGAGATAAAGGGCCTAGTTCTCAAAGTTCCAGGTGGCACAAGGGAATTGCATTCTAACGAGTGGCACAAAGTGCCTTTTGCACCAAATGATGCCCTAGGAGCAATTCAGAATGGCAACCTGCACCTAACACATGCAGCCTGCAGTGCACCCAATGGGGTTTGCACTGCCCTTGCACCACACACTGGGCTGCAGCATGGTGCCAGTGTCTTGTGGAAGATGCAGGCTGCCAGTTCCTCAGAATCAGAGTTCAGAAAACTCCCCATGGTGAAATTTCTAAGTACCGTTAGACCAGCCAGAGCTTGTCTAAGCGTACTTAGAAATGTTAAAACCAGGAGAGTTGACCCAGTAACAACAATGTGCCATGACCCCCCAATCCTGATGTGGCGTACAAAGGAAGATAAACAGAACCCCTCCCTGGTAGTCTAGCGCCCCATCCCAATCTTGCCCATACTAATAATTAACACCAACGCCCTGCCCTGGTGGTATAGTGGCACCCATCCCGATGTTGCCTGTATTGTAAATTAATAATAATGCCCACTCCTGGTGGTATAGTGGCTTTCCTCCCTGATCCTGTATGTCATCAACAAATTTAAATTTGGACTGGAGCTACAGAGAAACAGGGTTTTAAATAATTGATTAGCAGTTTTTTCTTGGGACAATGCTAACTGTACAGAAAGTATTTATATAGGTTTTCTAGAAGTGTTATGTTTGTTAAACACAGTGAGGCAACTGCTATGCATTTTCACAGTGTTTTAGCACTTTTATGACAAAACGCTAATCAGTTTTTGAGTTAAATAAATCCCTGAAAGCATGCCCAACATAACCTTTTTACCCAATACTATAGAATGAAACTGTTCACAAATTAAAAGTTAGTCAGAAACCCAGCACTACCATAACATTACCAAGTAGTTGATCAATACGGTCAGAAAATGACATCACGCTGTCAATGACTACCTCTGTATTCTCAAATTTCATGAACAAAATCAGATAACGAGTAAATGTTCAATTACTGGTTCCCCAAATCATTTTTTTTTTTGTTTCAAAAGCAAAAGATTGTTTTGTACACCATTACTGATAACCCGACTAGAGATTCTGCCTCAGTGAATTATAATTCTAGTCACTTGTAAAAAGAAAAAAACACTTGTAAAACACCTGTATATAATATAATATTCACTGAAGTACAATGATACAACAATTACATAGTACGGGTCCCTGACATAGAGCAGCAACCTGTGGTGTCCTGCATTTATTGCTCTTAGCGGGCATATTATTTTTACCTCTGCATACACAGAAAAATAGCAAGTATCTAGAAGTTATACCGAATGTGCTGTTGCTCTGTAGCTTGTTCAAGAATGCAGACTAGGGATGGGGATAACATTACTGCACCCACGGAGATGGAAAGAGAGGACTTGGAGTAACATTGCTACAATCTACACCCAAGAAGGAATTGAGATAGGATAGCTGCAGCCACCAGGAGACAGGAGACTAGGGGTAACAATGTTGTAAGCAACAAGGGACAGCTCTAGCTGCAAGGAGTGTGCATGGATAAAAATATATCAGCAAAACAAACAAAACCAGCACTACTCCGGACTAGTGAAAAGGCTTTATTAAAAGTTGAAAAAGGGCAGTATACCCACAACATGCTAAATGAGGCAACAAGGAACCCCAGCGGTTTCGCAGCTGAGTGCGTCATCAGGGGGCGTACTAGCTCAAACGATCGAGGTTCCTGTTGCCTCATTTACATGTTGTGAGTATATTGCCCTTTTAAACTTTTAATAAAGCCTTTTCACTAGTCTGGAGCAGTGCTGGTTTTGTTCATTTTGCTGTAACATTGTTGTAACCTGGATACACCAGTCCTGTTTACTTTCCGAGTGTTCCACTTCAGTACAAGTGGGGTAAGTTTCATTTAAGGCATCATGACTGTTATCATGAAACCTTTGTTTGAAATTATCAAGTAAGAAAACACCCTGTTGAAAATCTGCACTGACCCCAACAGCAATACAGCATATTTATCTGTGTAACTAAACACTAGCCCCAGTTTGAAGAACCATGTGTGCTGCAGGCTGCAGAAACATATGCTTTCTCTACCTATAATTCTAGTTTTAGCTGGTAAACACATTGGTTTGGGTAATGTCTTATGAACACTACCACAACATCCAGGAACCATACCAATTAAGAAAGATTTGAACTGTTCACAATACAACAAGGATAAAAATTCAGATCCAGCCCACTGACTCAAAACAGTGACCTTACCAACTTCGGCTCCTGCTGGCTGGTTCTCTGCTGTCTGCCACTCAGTGCAGTGACCATCTCGACTGGTGCTGGTCCTCCTTCTCAGCTCAGGACCTCAGCAGCTGTCCAAGTGTGTCCTGACACTATCCTCATGGGCATCAGCACAACAACCCAGCCAGCCTAACAGATTCCTAATCCCACAAGACTAAATGCACATTACAAACACAACACTGCCATGTCCCTGACAGACACTCACTCTGCCACTCGCCTGACACAGACAGGCCTACTCAAATTTCCTGGCTCCTCTCACTCTGTCTTGCTTCTACCTGGCCACCGCTCAGCCTGTGATCACTGATGTTCTTGGACCTCCTGGTTGGTGCTCCCTGGCTTCCATCATCGATGACCACACTGCCTCTCAAGCTCTGGGCTGTGAAGTCTGCTGCTCTTTCTGACCGCCAGTCTGCTGCTCAATAAAATAGCTCTTTTTGGGTGCATGGCGTAAATTCCTAATGCTTCCAGGTGCGAGGGCCGGCACTGCACACCCAGAGTCAGGAAAAAAACCTCAATTACCAAAAGTGGGGGGGAACACAAGGTCACGGAAAGAAAACCTCCAGTGCCAAAAGCAAAAACTAATGGACAACAAATTAAATTATTGGTGGGGCTGAGCCACATCTCAGATTATTGGTGGAGCCCATAACTCCACGGGCCCATATAACCCGGCACCTATGCCTGATCTGTAATAATCTTTAGGATGCCCACCCTGCTGAAAATATCGGCAAGCTTTGCTGCCACTTTTGGGGCTGTGACAGTATGCATTGTAACTGCTTCTGGGTATTGAGTAGCATAGTCACATACTACCAGAATTAATCGATTACCCTCTTAACTTTTGTTTAAGGGACCAACCACATCCACTGCAATTTTCTCAAAAGGCACATCTATTAAAGGTAGGGAACTAGGGGCACCTTGTCTTTTTTAGTCACTGGGGCTACTTTCTGACACTCAGCACAGGAACTGCAATTGGCAGCAACATCTTCAGGAATTCCAGGACAGAAAAATCTGTACAGCAATCTGGCAAGGTGCGATCCCTCCCGAGTGACCAGCCATAGTACTATCATGTGCTATCTGTAATAACTCCAATCTATACTTTCATGGTATAACCAATTGTTCTATCTGTTCCTGCATCTGAGGTTTAACCCAAACTCTGTACAGTAACTTATTACATTTTTAAATATTGTTTCACCGTGTTTTGTTTCTCCTTAGCTGCTTAAAATAACACTGGAGAGAAGCATCATTAAATTGTTCTGAAAGAAAATCACAATCAGTGTTCAGTTTAGTTTCAGCATTTTCATCATATGTTAACCTCTTATGTCCATCAGTCTTTTGTTTCCACTCTTTCTTCTGGCGTTGTCTTTCTTTCCTGGATTTCGGAGCTTGGAGCTCTGCTCAAACAAATCGAATCAAATGACCGAAAGAAAAGAGTCCCCACCATCTGAGATTTTCTTTGACTGAGCTCTTGTCACCACAGCTGCTGAAACATCAGGATTTACTCCTCTTTGATTAACTCAATAAATTCTGGAAATTCATTTTCACAATCACATGTGCAGATAACTTACTTCCACTTTCATTTGGTGTGACACCCCATTAATAGCCACTTTCACTTGGCTGGTGGTATAGTATTGAGTGTCCCTGTAAATGCAGATGACACCAGTACCTAGTCCTTTTGGACATTGTTTTCCCAAGCACTTCAGTATGCACTAGGGTCTGTCTGCTTCCGAATCTGCAAGTCCCTTCACAGTCTTATCTCCCACCTTCACGTCTGTTAAGTACTTGCCCCAATTTGCTAAGGACAAATCTGCTCCAGTGTCACTGTTCTTACCACAGTAATTTCTTGCAATATGACCTAGCTTATTACAGTTATACCAAATAAAATTGTTGGGTGCAGCTTTGCTACCCCCACCACAGTTCTTATCAGACTTGAGTTTAAATAGAGAAAAAGAGTGTCTTACTGGTGCTTGGCTGTTACCTTGCTGCTGTGGCACCTGTCTGACCATTGGTAGTCTTCAGCCAAAGAAACAGCCTTTTCCCACTTTCTGATCAGTGTTCTTTCACCCAAAGCTGTACATCTGTGGGTAGGATTTTGATGAACTGTTCCATTACAAATGTTTTGATGATCTGTGGGAGTGTTTTACACTCTGGTTGGACCATTTCATAAGGAGTTCTCTGAGCTGGGTGAAGGCTTCTCAAGGATTGTCGACAGAGTTGTACTTCGAGACCAAAATCTCTGCCTGTAGGTCTCTCGGACTCTCCTGAGATGTCATATCTTTAAGGACCTCTCTTTCACCAGGTCATACTTTTCTGATTGTGCAGTGTCCATATTGCTGTAGGCAAGCTGGGCTTAACTGTCAGGTAAGGTACCAGTCTGATTCCTCATTGCTGCTTTGGCCACTGGTAAACTGCAGCAATCCTTTCAAAAGTTGTCAAGTATGCTTCAATATCAACCGAGGACACAGCTTTATAAGTTTAATGTATTTTAAGTTGCTTGTGTTTTGATGTTCTGCTGGCCCAGTGCCAGCTCCTCCAGCTTGATAACTTACCAAGGCAGCCAGCCATCGCTGCTCCAATTGCTGCATCTCTTCTCTTCTTTGCTTCACTGTCTCTCGTTGTATAGCCTACCACTAGAAAAAGGCAGTCAGGCTTTGAGGTTCTGTCTCTGCTCCTTTTTTTTATGACTGTGTGGGCTGTACAGTCTCAGTTTGGACTTTTGTTTCTGCTTCTAGCTTGGCTGCCATTCTTCTGGTAATGACTCCTGGGCTTGCTGCTGCAGAATCCCACCTTTCTTCTATGCTTCCCTGGTACCAGGTCTAGCACCCATGCACAAAACTCCTGGCTCAGGTATGCAGGCGTAAATCCCACTAGGCCGACACCATCTGTCATCAAGGCACAGGTCAGGAAGCACAGAAAACCAGGAGCAGTTTCAAAATTATAGCAAACGGTGATTTATTTTTCCAAGAACACTAACATAAAAAATAGTTTTTTCAGTATAACTATTTACAAAGGCAGTACAAACAGAGAAAACTAAGTCCTTATTCTAAAAGTATGTCTTAATTCCAAGTTTCAGTCTCTCACTCTCTTGTCTCTCTAGCAAAAGCATTGCTGCTCTTTTATAAGTCTTTGGGAACTCATTAAGAGAGCCTGCTTCTACAGAATGTTCTTGTAAGTTTACAGAATGTTCTTGTCAGTTTGCTTCTTGCAGGTGCAGCAAAACAGTACATAGTGACCCAGAACTGACCTCTTGTTGACACTCTGCAAAAGGCTTAATAACTGCATCTCAGGTTAACCCTAGAATTCCAAACAGCTTTCTGCAATCATTTCAACAGTATAACTATATATAGTTTTAAACAAAGGGATCCCAGTATCAGTGACATTTCACACAAAGATTCATATATATGTTTCATAAATGCAGATATGCAAGGGGAAGAAAAGACAGAAATAGCAAGGGAAGGCAGAGAGATAGTGAGAGGTGGAGAATCGCGAGATCATCAGAGTGACCAGTTCCTTGGTCTCACAAGAAAATGTGGTTGCACAACCAGACATACAAGAGACAGAAAAGGAGAGGACAGAACAGACCCTTGCATTTAAACTCTTCCTGTATAACAAATGGGTAGGCCTTATTGAACCCAGTCACAGGAGATGTGAACAGGTCCAGTTCTGTGCGGCCCCATCTTTGAAGAGGTGGTTGGCGACTGATTGGAGGAGTTCCCATTTGTGGGTTTGAACCTTGGGTGGCTTAAAGTGTCCCGCAAGGATGTTTATCTTGCGGGGACATGGACTGCCAGTAGGTGTATGCAGTGGTCAATGCCCAGTATCAGACTCATCAGCTTCTTTGCAGAGGATGAATAGTAATGCTTGCGCAGTGAGGTAGTGCACCACTGTGTTCTCTGTTTGCACTAGAAGTGTGTCAGGGAACAGCAGGTCCTAGAAAGCCTGTAAGGCACAGATGACTGCAGGCATCTCCAGTATATTTATAGGAAGGTGGGCTCTTGGGTGCCAGTCCCCTGAGTTTGACTGGTATCAATTGGCGCCCAACTTAGGGAGGATGTATCAGAGGTGAGTGTTTGATGGGGTGTGGGATCTGAAAGGGAATCCTTGTAGATGAGAGGGTTCATCCACCAGAGAAGGACTTTGAAGGTGAGAAGACTAGAGCGTCTGTTTCCACATCGCCAGCCTTTTGGTCCCACTGTACCCTCAGTGTCCACTGAATAGTGCGCATGTGGACACGAGCATTAGGGACCGTGAGGAATGGCCACTGTCATGAGGCCTAGTAATCTGAGGTAAGCTTAAGCTTTATCATACCTGTTGTTGTATAATTCCTTGGCTTGTTGAATAAGCTTGCCTGCCCAATCCGAGGTAGAAATGCAGAGCCTAGCTCCATATCTAGCATGGCCCCAAGTGTACTGGAGACATTGGTAAAGTGTGAGTTTGGATTTCAGGATGATGATTGTGCTCTCCAGGGATGTAAACAGAGCTAGAGTGTGAGACAGGGTAGCATGAAGCTGTTGTTTGCTAGAGCTTTCAGAAGCCAATTGTCGAGACAGGGAAGACATAGAAGCTTGATCTTCTCAAGGTACGCTACCACTGCCAGGCATTTCACGAACAGCCTGGGAGCCAAGGACAGGCCAAAGGGACGGCCCTGAATTGAAAGTGTTGATCCTTGAAGCTGAACCTTAGATGCTTTCTATGGGCGGATGGATCATGGCGTGCAGATATGCATCCTTCATATTTAAGGAACAGAGCCAATCTCCTGTTAGAGTAACGCCAACATTTCTTGCACTGGATAAAGAGGCTGAGCTGGTAGAGATCCAGTACTGGTCAGAAGCCTCCTGTGACTTTGGGAACGAGGAAAACTGAAAATAGAACCCTTGTCCTCTTTGGCTGTGGGGAACTGGTTCTATGGCCTTCTTTGTTGCAGTGCCACTATTTCATTCTGCAAAACCAACTCGTGATCTGGCAGGTAGCATGTATGCCTTGGAGGCACCTCTGGTGGTATGTCTGTCAATTCTAGAGTGTGCCCTTGTTCTATTAGCTGTAGCACCCAGGCTGTCGAATGGCCTGCCAGCCCTGAAGGTACAGAGAGAAATGCCCCCACTTCTGTAGTTTGGGGCCAGAGAACCACAGGAGGCAGGGGAGGAGTCAGGCTGTGGGGGCCTGCAGCAGCAGGATGGGTGGATTTGGAGGATGGGGCTGGGCCGGGCAAAGACACTGTATCTTTGGCTTGACTGGTTGCTTACTGGTGGGTCTGGTTTTGGTGGTAGCCTACGAAGGGTGCTCTATAAGGGCACTTAGGTTGGGTATGATATAAGGAGTGGATGGACTTCAGTATTCTGTCTGACATTTGTAATGCCATCAAAATGTCCTGGTGCTGCCTCAAAAGCTTATGCCCTCTGAAGGACGCTAAGAATAGACTGTTGGACATCTGTGGCAAAACCAGAGATCTGCAACCATGAGTGCCTCCTGAGGCATATGTCTGTAGCAGATGCCAGTGCCATGGAACCAATGACGTCATATGCCACCCTAAGCAAATGACACCCCACAGCAGCACCAGTCTTTAAAATTTCGTTAACTCCCGTTTTGAGGTGTGTCAGTAGGCGACTGGGTAATGGCCTGAGTCGCTTCCACAGCTTCTCCTGATATCTGAGAAGGTGACCATATAATTTAAGATGCGATGACAACTATGGTGAAGGCAAACACCCTCTTCCCACAGAATCTAGTTTTCTGGATTCTTTATCAGGAGGCAATGCACTGTAGTGCTCGGATGGACAGAGTGGTCATGGGCAGTATTAACAACAACTGAGTCCACCTGGGCGGCTCGGCAAAAATAGTTTTCCCACAGGGGCTTGATAGATCCTATCTGCCTTTCTGGGCATGGGCGGGAATGATATGAGACTGCTGCCAGACTGGTAAAATTGCATTCTCATAAGCCTCCTTGAGCAGGGAATAACAAGAGGAGCAGTGTCGGGCAAACCTAGTCAGTATGCAAGCTTTCACCTTGAGGCATCTTGCTCCGTGGCCTCAAAACCTAGAGTCTGCTGCAGGTAGTGCATTATGTCTGTGAAGGATGGATCATCAGGAGGAGAGTAAGGGAGATATTGTGCAGTCTCTTCCCCAGAGATGATATAGCCAATGAGTTGGAAGGGTGGAAGCCTCCAATTCCTCATTCTCCTCTTCTTCGCCTTGATATAGGTCATGATCATAGTCTTCCTCCCGAGGTCCATGCCATGTGAGGAGCCGAGAAGCTGAGAAGCCAGCAGCCCCATGGGCGCATGAATGGCGAGGAAGAAGAGTCGGCTGTGGTGAAGTGGGTCCAGCACCAGCCACAGCAGCCTTCTAAGTAAGATCCAGGATAGTGTGACTAGAGCCTGGATGTCCAATATAGCTAATTGAGGTTGTTAAGAAGTGGCAGAAGGGTTCCCAATTGGCCTATAGGTAATATGGAGGGTACTGGCTGAGACACCAGCTGTGAGAGGCGAGCCCTTATTGATAAGGAAGAGTGTCCCATAAAAATGGTTTGGGAAGACATCATTGACAACAGTAAGGGTGGTGCTGAGGAAAGCAGGCCTGCTCCATGCTGCGAATGTCCATCCCGGGATGAAGGAGAACATTGACCAGTTTTGGCCTATTATACTGGTGTGGGCAGGAGCATTATAAGCATGCCATACATGTCAGTGGAGGTAGTGGGGGTAACTCCAGTACCAGAAGAAGTTGTCAGCAAAAACGTCGATTAGCCCAGGAAGCACAGGAGTCCATGGTCATCGGCGATGCAGGCCTGCTCAATTGGGCAAGGCCTGCAGATAAGACAGAGAGAACAGCCCACGTTTTGAGGATTGATTATGGAACTGTAGAGTGAACCATCAATGACAATGCCACTGTCGATGAGAAATGTAGAGATTTAGCCCACTCATGGGAGGACTTCTGTTTCTCTCGCGGTGCTGTTTCTCCGTTGACAATTTGTCCTGGGACTTAGAGTAATGGGATCCGAGGATGAGGTCAATGATATGCAGGAGCCCTTAGCATGTAGCTCCCACTCTACCAGGTCAAACTTCTGCTCCATCAAGTGTTCTCTCTTAAAATTTGAAGCTGTCATCAATGAGTAGCTTTATAGAATCTCTTGCAGAGAGTAAACTGGCAGGTATCGCGAGCTGGCTCTAGGCAGCGTGACATAGACTTCGAGAAGATCTTCAACAGCAAGTTTCTGTCCACAGGCACAAAGTCTGAAGAGGGCATCCAATGAAGACATCGATGGCGACGTGCCGACAACAGTGATCCATTGACTAGGGTGAAAATTTTAGATCAACCGTGGCGAGTCTCCTCAAGAGGCAAGGCATGTAGGTCAGCAGTGGGAAAAGAACTGAGGAGGATCGAGGACCACCCATGCTTATATAACTACAACACAACACAGGACGTTGTCCTGGCTGGTCCCCAAGTGAACTGTTGGTGAAAACCCTCTGGGTGGATCTGGCACCAACGGCAGGATGTTCCTACTAGTGTGACCTGCTGCAAGAGATGTCCTCAAAAGATATATAAATATCTTGGTCATCCATAAATTAAACCAAGGCAGTAGCCATTTCTTGAAATCTTGAGACAGAAAGCACTGTCGCACTGAGGGGCAAGCTGTGCTGTACAACATACAGCTTGCCCCTCCAGTGACATCAAGATTCCATGAAATGACTTCTATCCTGGTTGAGGAAATTTGTTCCACCCATTTACGGTTTTGGAAAATGGCTGTCAGGCTGGGCTAGCCAATTGCTTGGAGCATTGTAGCTGAGCGTCAAACTCTAAATAACCCACTGGAACTGGGTTTTACAATGCAGAATCCAGGACTCATAGTTCATTGTTAAAAGCATATTGTTTAATGCTCAACTTCAGCCTTTTATTTAATTTTTAAGAGTTTTATTGAGATTAAGTTAGTGTTAGGGACTCAGCTCTAGTGAAGGCTTTCAGTGAGTTAGCATAGCAGATAGCTTCTTTGTTTGTAGTTAGAATCCCCCACCCCACCCTGCATTCAGTTTGTGGTTCTTTGGCATTTTATATCTTTCCGATACTTTGTTCCAGTAGCACCACGGCAGTGTAGCACTTTGAAGTGTGCAGCGCCATGAATCACTTAAGACACTGATTCGCCTGGGCTGAGGACACTCTTTAGTAACTGGATCAGCACACCTGGAAGAATGGTGTTAAGAGTGCAGCAGGATGAGACCGCAGCAGGTGAGTGAGGTGAATACCCAGACTGGCCCGCTCCTGAGAGAGTGTTTCAGCCTTTAACAGCCGCTGTCGTGAGAGATGCAGCTTAGAAAAGACCTATCAGGCTTACTGCCTGGATTCCACTGCAAAGTGTATTTGATTGCAGTCAGTTGAAACTCTCACTTTCTGCGGCCACCATACATGCCTGAACTGGCAGAATCGGTGCAAACAAGAGGGTCTGGGCTCATCTCCCCTATTCGATTATCTTGAAGACTGACTGGATGTGAAGGAAACTAAGAACAGACTTTCCTCCAGCTGACTGTGGATACGGCCGTGAGGTGGGGAGAGAACCTATGGGTTCATAACTTTGCTGTTCCCTGTTTTACTGTTTTAAATTCTTTAATGTAGAAGTAAGAGCTGCCTTAGGGTGATACTACTGTGACTTGCGTTGGGATACTCACTGATGAGAGCAGAGGTGGCGTTTACAAATGGGAAATAACCTGAATGGACATTTCATTTGATTCTGTGAACTTTTCCACCATAAACTAAGCACGTTATAAGCTTCTCCTTTATATATGTGTTTGTTAATTTGCATGGAGTGTGTATTTGTAGGAGTGGTCAGGCCAGTGTTGAATGCTGGTATATGTGGAGGATATTCTGGGCCAGATATTAAAAAATATGTGCCAGCTAACCTACTTAGCATGAGTGTTAACCGGTTTTAGCAAGCACTCTGGTGAGGCCATATTCAGAGCCCTGGGAACATCGCTGTAAACTTGTGGCCTTAAAGCACTAAATACATACTGGTGCATGAGGATATTCAAGGTTTGTGGCAGCTATGAGCGCCCCAGATGGCACTGATTACTGGCGAATGTCACCTCTTAAAATCGTGACCCTCCCCTGAAGGCAGGGTGACTGAACTGAATCCTTCCACACCCTATCTCCCATTGTCACTCTGTTAGATAGTCCTTGGTGGTCCAGTGGTTCCCCACCTCCATCGCCCATCCAGTGCTGTATATGCTTCCCTGGTGGTCAGTGGTTCCCCCACCCCCTGTCCATCCAGTACTGTAGTATACTGTCCTGGTAGTCCAGTGGTTCTCAAGCACCCTGATCGCCACATCAGTATTTACATGTTGATGTGATTCTAATAAAAGGGGCTATATTATAAATTGCACAAACTTTTCAATATGCTGAGGGAAATATTGCTATGAAAGTAAACTGTATGGAGAAAGCGAGTACACCTGGTGGTCAGTGGTCCCCCACAGCCCTCTATCTGACCCACCATGACATCTCACCTCCCAGCACCCCCAATACCCCAGTGCTAAGTTTCTATAATACACGCTTACTGACAGCTCATATACAGCCTGCTGCGGATGTGAGAGGAGGGCTGTGCTGGTTGCCATATCTAACTGGTGGGACCATCTGGACACCAGGGTAAGGGGAGATGGGATGTCAGCAAGAAGGGTTGGATGGAGGCTGTTGGGGGAGAGACACTGGATCACTAAGTGCTGCTTCTAATATTGTACAGGATAGAAACTGGAATACACTAAAATGTTTTTCCATGCAATTTACCTTTCATAAGCAATGTCTCCCTCTCAGCATCTTGAAAAGTTTGTACATGTTTATGATATAACCTTTTTATTAAAACCACATCCCACATAAATACTGGACAGCAATCGGGTGGGAAATCAATGGACCACCAGAAAAGTATACTGCAATACTGGACGGGTGATAAAGGGTGGGGGAACCACTGGACCACCAGAAATACATACCACAATACTGCGTCCAGCGATTGGGGTGGAGAGAAACACTGGACCACCAGGGAAGCATACTACAATACTGGATGGAAGACAAGTGGATAGGGGAACCACTGGATAACCAGGGATGCATACTACAATACTGGATGGGTGGTAGGTGGTGTGAGAACCAAGGGACCACCAGGGATGCATACTACAATACTGGATGGGTGGTAGGTGGGGGGGCACTGAACCACCAGGAAGGATACTACAATAATGGATGGGTGATAGGTGGGGGAAACAATGAACCACCAGGGATGCATACAACAATACTGGACGGGTGATAGGTGGGTAGGAGGAGCCACTGGTCCACCAGGGAAGCATACTGAAATACTTGATGGGTAACAGGTGGGTGTGGGGAATTACTGGACCACCAGGGCAGCACACTACGATACTAGATGGGTGATAGGGTATGGGGAACCACTAGACCACCAAGGAAGCATGCTACAATACTGGATGAGTGGGAGGGGCGCTGGATCACCAGGGAAGCATACTACAATACTGGATGGGTGATTTGGGGTGAACCATTGACTACCAAGGAAGCATACTACAATACTGGATTGGCGATCCATGGGTGGAGGAACCACTGGATCATCAGGGAGGCATACTACATTGCTGGATGAATAGGTGGGGGGACCACTGAACCACCAGGGAAGCATACTACAATACTAAATGGGTGATAGGTGGATGGGGGGCACTGGACTACCAAGGAAGCACACTACAATACTGGATGGATGATAGTGGGTGGGGGAACCACTAGGAAGCATACTACAATACTGGATGGGTGACAGGTGGGTGGGGTAACCACTGGACCACCAGGAAGCATAATACAATACTGGATGGGTGCTAGGTTGGTTGGGGAACCACTGAACCACCAGGAAGCATACTACAAAACTGGATAGGTGACAGGTAGGTGGGCAGAAACACTGGACCACCAGGGAAGCAAACTACATACAATAGCCAGGCGATGGAGGCAGGGGAACCACTGGACCACCAGTGAAGATGCTACAATGCTGGATGGGTGATAGGTGGGTGTGCAGAACATCTGGAACATCAGGGAAGCATAATACAATACTGGATGGGTGAAAAGGTGGGCGGGAACCAGTGGACCACCAGGAAAGCATAGTACAATACAGGATGGTGATAGAGTGGGTGGGGAACCACTAGACCACCAGGGAAGTATACAACAATACTAAATGGGCAATAGGTGGGTGGGGGGACCACCGACCTGAGGGATGCATACTGCAATACTGGATGGGTGATAGTGGGTGGGGGAACCACTGGACCACCAGGATGCATATGACAATACTGCATAGGTGATAGGTGGGTGGGGAACCACTGGATCACCAGGATGCAAACTACAATACTGGATGGGTGATAGGTGGGTGGGGAACCACTGGACCACCAGGGATGCATATTACAATACTGCATGGGTGATAGATGGGTAGGGAACCAAGAACCACCAGGGATGCATACTACAATGCTGGATGGACGATAAGGGAGGGGGAACCACCAGACCACCAGGGAAGCATACTACAATAATGGATGGTGATAGGTGGGTGGGGGACCACTGAAACACCAGGAAGCATACTACAGTACTGGACGGTGGTAGGGGATGGAGGAACCACTGGACTACCAGGGAAGTATATTACAATAATGGCCGGGTGATAGAGGGTGGGGGAACCACTGGACGACCAGGAAGCATACTACAGTACTGGACGGGTGATGAAGGGTGGGACTAGTGGATCATCAGGAAAGCATATTACAATACTGGATGGGTGATAGGTGGGGGGAACCACTGGACCACCAGAGAAGCATACTACAATACTGAATGGGTAATAGATGGTGGGAACCACTGAACCACCAGGATGCATACTACAATACTGAATAGGTGCAAGATCAGTGGGGAACCACTGGACCACCAGGAAAGCATACTACAATAATGGATGGGTGATAGTGAGGGGGAACCACTGGACCACCAGGGAAGCATACTACAATACTGGACGGTGATAGGTGGGGGGACTACTGGACCACCAGGGAAGCATACTACAATATTGGACAGTGGTAGGGTGATGGAGGAACCACTGGACTACCAGGAAGTATACTACAATAATGACTGGGTGATTGGGAGGACCACTGGACCACCAGGGAAGCATACTACAATACTGGATGGGTGATAGGTGGGTGGGAAACCACTGGACCACCAGAAAAGCATACTACAATACTGGATGGGTAATAGGTTGGGGGCACTGAACCACCAGGGATGCATACTACAAAACTGGATGGGCGATAGATGGGTGGGGAACCACTGGACCACCAGGGATGCATACTACAATACTGGGTGGGTGGGGAAACACTGGACCACCAGGGATACATACTACAATACTGGATGGGTGATAGGTGGGTGGGGAACCCTAGACTACCAGGGATGCATACTACAAAACTAGATGGGTGATAGGTAGATGGGAAAACCACTGGACCACCAGTGATGCATACTTCAATACTGGATGGGTGATAGGTGGGTGGGGAAACCACGGAATCACCAGGGAAGCATACTGCAATACTGGATGGGTGATAGGTGGGTGGGGGAACCACTGAACCACCAAGGATGCATACTACAATACTGTATGGGTGAAAGGTGGGTGGGGGAACCACTGGACCACCAGGGATACATACTACAATACGGATGGGTATTAAATGGGTGGCGGGAACCACTGGACCACCAGGAAGCATTCTACAATACTGGATGGGTGATAGGTGGCTGGGGTACCACTGGACCACCAGGGTTGCAAACTACAATACAGGACAGGTGACAGGTGGGTGGGGAACCACTGACCACCATGGAAGCATACTACAATAGTGTATGTGAGATGGGGAGGTGGGGGGAACCACTGGACCACAAGGAAGCATAACAGAATACTGCTGGGAGATGGGAGGACCAGTGGACCACCAGGGCTCTCATTAGTGGAATTGCTAGTGGTGCTAAGGGATTGCTCTTCCTATGCAAATGAGCCCATAATGGGCATGCTAATGGTCCCTTAATGCCTTGCATGCCCAATGGCTCATCTGCATGTTCAGGCTGAATGCAGCCTCATCGCAAAGGTTATAGCCCAGGTTCTGCCAGAGCAGCACAGTTTCACTTAGCTATGCCGACATGGCCTGATATTTAGTCAGATAGCACAGCTTGCTATCCATCTGGATATCGCAGCAGCCGGGGAGTAGAGTGGCAGGAGCAAGAGCACCATAAATATTTGTGTTGCATTTGTGCTGTTTTCAGAATATCGGCCTTAAGTGTATTAGTGATAGTGTGCATTATGTGGGTGCTTGCTTAGGATTTTAGTGTGAGTGGAGTGGATTACTGTGGTTTGTTTGGAAAGTTTGAAGTTTTGTTGTAGGTGGGTTTTGTGAGTAACCGGTGGCATTATGTGCACAAGTGTTAGGGCTACCAAGCTTAATTATTGCCCTTCCCAGCTGTTTGACCTCTGCCCCTTCGATGACTCCCCCAGCGGTGGCATATAGATGCTGTAGGAGGCAGGCATTGCAAAGAGGCAGGATGGAACATGGTGGGGTGTGGGGAGTGCTAATGGAGGGCACAATAGGGTTGGTGATGACCAGGAGGCACCCAGGGTGAAATGGGACAGAGAGAGGTCTGACATGGTTGGTTCCCATACCCAGGGCTCCCACTGAACTGAGAGGGCAGGTAATTATCAGGCTAGCTGCTTCTGTTAGTCCTCTTCGGTGTGCCTTGCAATGTCAGATCAATTAGGAACAAGACTGCTATTGTGACAGACTTGATTTCTTCAGTTGATCTGGCTTGCATCCAGAGACCTGGCTGAGTGATGACACTGGTCCAGTCTTGAAGCAGCAGTCCCAGATGGATTCTCTCTGAGTTCATTGCCCATGCAGGGATTGTGGGGTGGGGTGGCCATCTTCTTTAGATCAGAGTTGCACTTTATTGTGCACCCAGTAGGCAAAAGTCATTGTTTGAATGTATGGTCATGCATGGGGTCCAAGTGCAGGCTGCAGAATCCATCTTTGTACCAGACCCTGGGTATGAGAGGGATTTCCTGTAGGAAATCACAACCTCATCACCGAGAGGTTACTGTTGTCACCAAATGGTTGGTTCTGGGTTATTTAAATGCCTGGATCCATGATGAACTCTCGCAGTTTGATTACGATTTTCTCCAGTTGATGGAATCACTGGGCCTAGTACTTGCAGTTACTTCTGTGACCCTCAACATGGACATGCCTTGGACTTAGTCTTCTCACTGAGGTTCAAGATCAACAACCTTGAGACTGATCTGATCAGTTGGTCAGATCACTGCACAGTGAAGTTCTTGTCCGGGCCCCTCCTTGTAGTCCACCTCCAGTGGAGATGGTCCATTACTGCTCTTAAAGACGTCCTCAGAAGGACTTCAGGTACTAGTGTACTAGGTACTAACAATCTCCCCCATACGCATAAATGGTACCATCCAGCTATGGACTGTTTAAATATGAACAATTCACAGCGATTGCATGGGGCAACCTGGCAACCTATTCCGGCCGATGCATTACACTGGGATCCTAGGCACCTGTACTGGTCCAAACACATAAGCAACCGAGGTTGGTCGCCACCTACTATGAAATACAACAATGGACTCTCAAACTCCTACTCCTCCTCCTCTTAATATCAGGAAGTGTTCACCCTAATCCTGGCCCAATCTCCTACAGTACAACAAAGCCTGCCAAAATGGAGGGGACTCACCTTAGTCACCTTAAACATTTGTGGTCTCCTACCAAAACTGGCCTCCTACAAACCTTTGTCAGTCAACATAACCCCGATATCCTAGCCATTGTTGAAACTTGGCTGACACCCAGCACCCCTGACCATGCTATATCTCTTCAAGGCTACAAGATTCTCAGGCTGGATAAGACTAAAAAGGTGGTGGCTGTGCCATTTACATAAAGGAATATCTCAACTGCCTCTCTATTACGTATACCACCACTAACTCTGCTGTACAACTCCTCCCTATCAAACTTCTCCTTGGTGCCCAAAACAAAGTCCTCACAGTTGCTGCTATCTATATCCCACCTAAAGATCCTGGGCCCGGCCTCCAGTCTGTACTAGATTTCGTCAGATTTCAACCTCCTGATGCGAGCTCCTCCTCCTTGGTGACTTCAATATTAACTGGCTTGCAACAGACACAGGGTGGAAACTAAGGATGCTATCTTTGCTGCAAACTTAACACAGCTGGTCAATTCACCCACTAGGAAAAACTATAAATCTGGTAATAGTACCGTAATAGATTGGATCCTCTCCAACCACCCAGCCGGATAAATAATGTTGCTTTTCTCCTGGAGTCTCTAGCACACTCTTCCTATAATATGTACCTGGTCAAACAAGTTCAGAAAACCACCCCTAGAACCATCACTAGCAGAGTACTACCTTTTGGAAACCTTACTCCACTCAAGGAAAATCTTGGACAGAAAGACTGGTCTCCCATTTACAATACACAAGGCGTCGATGAAGCCCTTAACCACTTTATCTACACCTTCAGTGCTGCCTGTGACTCATATGCACCTGTAAAAGCGCCAAAGTGAAAGCACTCTCAACTCCTTGGCTCACTGCTAAGCTAATGGCACTACACAAAGGAAGGACCACCTCTGGGCTATTGCAAGAGGCTCTGGCTCTCCATCTGACATCCTAAAATATAAACAGGCCCGAAACTACTGTACCAAAGAGACTCGTCAGTGAAGAGCGACTACTTCAAACTGCTCTCTCCAACACCTGGGGTGAAGGGAAATCTTTCTGGGACAATCTAAGAAATATCACGGGTAAGCAGTCCAAATCCTCTCCTGCTATACTGAATGTGGCAGGCTGTACCACCCTCAACCCTTGGTCATAGCAAACACCTTAAATGAGACCTTCACCGACCTCAGCGGTGTCCTTGCATCTGACTTCTTCGCTTTACTGACCCCCCATCTCTATATCCCCTCTGCCTCTCCAAACATTCCACCCTTCCATCTTAAAATAGTTAAAGCACACGAAGTTTATAAATACATAAAGAAGGCTATATCTAAATCAAGGGCAAGCAGTGACTCTCTTGACCTTAAAATACTATCCTTACCCTGGATGAAGTTCTACTCCCCTCACCAGAATCTTCAATCTCTCCCTCTGTTCTAGCAAATTCCTAGTATATGGAAGGCTGCTATAGTTACCCTGTGCACAAAAAGTGGTGATAAGTCTCTGCCTGGTAACTACAGACCAATTTCAATACTTCCTCCCTCATCAAAGGCTCTTGAGCGTATGGTAGCTGACCAGCTTACAGACTACCTGCAGAAATATAACATTCTTTGTGACCAGCAACATGGTTTCAGACAAAGGCATAGCACCACCACAGCTCTGCTCAATTCTCAGGAGTAATCCACAAGGCCTTAGACAAAGGACTCCTCACGAGCTGTGTTTATTGATCTAACGAAGGCATTTGACACTGTTCACCATGGCCTACTCATCAGTCAACTACAGACTCTTGGGCTCTCCTTGGGCTCTGGTGCCTGGATAAAGCTACCTTGCCCAACGCACCCAGGTTGTAAAAATAGCTGGAGTTCTCTCAGACCCTAAGCCGGTCCTCTCAGGAGTTCCACAGGGATCCATCCCAGGCCCGCCACTCTTCAGCCTCTTTCTAAACTCCTCCCTAAATCCTGCCAGAGCAAATCATCCTCTATGCTGATGACGCTGTGATTCTATCCTCACACAAAGACCCTAACCCCTTACGCCTCAGCCTACAGCACGCATTTGCCAGTGTTGAGGTAGTTCGTTGAACACAAGCTAGTCCTAAACCACAAAAAACAAAACTATGCTCTTCGCTAGTTCGCAGAACAAGAAAAGGCAAGCTCCACTTACTATCAACACTTCCCTGGGAATCACCCTTGAACAAGTGGCTACCTTTAAATATCTTGGAATCACATTTGATCAAGGCCTAGTCTTTGCAATACATATTGATGGTATTTCCAAAACTATTAATCAGCGGCTCGGAATACTCTACCGAAACAGACAACTCTTCACCCATCCAGCACTGAAGCTAGCTATTCAATCCTCAATCATTGACTACGGCTTAATTATTTATGGGTCCGCCCTCCAACCGCACTGAAACGGATCACAACCTCCTAAACAAAGCATTTCGGCTCCTTACAGGTGCACATCGACTTACTCATACCTGTGAACTCTATGCTGATACTGGGTGGTTACAACTATCAAACCGTTTAAAGTTCTTCACCTGCCTAATGGCCAGAAATCCATCATGGGCCTCACTCCACCCTGCATTCAAGACCTGCTATGCCAGAACTCAAAGTATACGATCTACCAGAAGATCAGACACCCAGCTTCTCCAGGTCCCCACTGTCGGACCATACATGGTCAACGATCATTTGCCTATCGTGTCCCCAACTGGTTAAACACTCTCAGCACCTCTATTACCTCCTCTAACTCATTAGGTGCCTTTAATCTAGACTATTCTCTCACCTAGCCACCTCAAACTCCTGTGACTGCCTTGATTAAATCCTAATCTATTCTCACTTCTCCTCCCTTGCCCTCTTACTTGACAAGGCCTACTAGTGGATCCTCGTCTCCTACAATGGTCTGCTCCTCCTCCACCTCTCTTTCCTCTTTTCTCCACTTACACTACCTAACTACCTCCTTACCTATCTTCCCTCTCACTTGTTTTCTAAATAGTGAAAGTGCTTAAGTGATTTATCTGCTGTTCATAAATGTCATTAGATTAGCTATTTTTGTCTCTATTTCCACAATGTTACCTAAATGTGCAACCCAGTACCCTATTGTTTGTAACTGATTTTTAACGGGAACCTTTGTAAAAGAGCCTTGGCTTAAAGGTATTAATTCTAGAATTTACAATAAACAATAAAGTGTTAGTGGATCTCTGATGACTGCTTGTGGGATGGGATTGGAGGAGGCAGCGGTGGCCTAGAATAAGGCCATTACTTCAGCCTTTGACTCAGTTGCACTGGTACATATATGACCCTGGGTTTCGTGCCTGACATCCCTGTGGTTTGATGGGAGCTCAGGGAGCTGAAGTGTATGGGTCGGGAGGTTGGAGCATTGGTGGAAATCCAGGACTAGTGAGGACAAACTGGCTTTGAGTACTCACTATGGGTAGGTACAATGGGAAATCTCCCATAAGAAGGTAGAACGTCTGTCCAGGAGATTCACAGAGTGAGGAACAGACTGGCTCAGCTCTTCCGGATTGTGGACAGGCTACATTATCTTACCTGTCTACAGCGGTAAGAGCAAATTCATCCTCCAGGTGAAAAAGTTCACTCAGTTCTTCCTTGATATTGTCTTCTATTCAGTCTGGGGTTGCCCCAACCATGTTGTCATGGCCCAACAGAGTCAAACTGATTGGGAACAGGTGCATTCTTCCTGTCTGGGAAGAGTTTAGATCAGTATCATTGGAAGAGGTTAGGTGGGGTGATCTTGGAGCTGTGGCTCACCTTCTGTGAGCTGAACCCATAAAACATAGACTATGACAGCAGATAATGACCAACTAGTCCACCTAGTCTTCCACCTAGTCTGCCCATTTCCCTACTTGCTTTGGCAATCCCTACTCTTATTTGGACTGCGTTCCTCCGCACTGCTGCACAGCAGGGTGCGATTGTCTTATCCCATGTACTTTTGAATCCTTGTACTATTTTCGCTTCCACCACCTCCGCTGGTAGGCTGTTCCATGGATCCATCACCCTCTCTGTGAAAAAATACTTCCTAGCATTCCCACTAAGCTTCCTCCTCCAGCCTCATGTTATGTCCCTTGTCCTTGTGCACTTTCTTCTCTGAAATATGCTCCCTTCCTATACCCTGTCTATTCCTCTCAGGTATTTGAAAGTCTCTATCAAATCCCTCTCTCCTTTCTCTCTTTCAGTGGATAGATGTTAAGTTCCTCCAGTCTTTCCTCATAAGGCTTGTGGTGCATTGCATGTAGCATTTTGTTGCTCTTCTCTGGACTGCTTCCATACTATGTCCTTCCTGAAATACGGTCTCCAGAACTGGACACAGTATTCCAGATGAGGCCTCACCAGCGATCTATAAGCAGTATCACCACTCGGCTCCTCCTACTGGTTATGCCCTTCCTATGCAAACCAGCATTCTGTTTGCTTTCCCCACTGCTTTTTCGCATTGTTTGACGACTTCAGGTCATCAGATATGATAACCCCTAGGTCTCTCTCCAGGTTTGTGGTGGCTATGACCTGCCCCCCATCCTGTATTCCTCTCTTGGGTTTCTGTGTCCACATGCATTATCTTGCACTTCTTAGTGCTGAAACCCAACTGCTAAAACCTTGACCATTCCTCAAGTAGTCTTAGGTCATTTCTCATTTTATCTAGCCCCTCCTGTGAGTCGACTCTGTTGCAGATCTTGGTGTCATCTGCAAACAGGCATAATTCACTCCAGTCCCTCTGCAATGTCACTTATGAAGACACTGAATAGGACTGGACCCAGCACGATCCCTGTGGCACCACGCTGGTCACCTCCCCTCTTCTGATTTTATGCGTTTACTACCACCCTCTGGGTCCTGCCTTTTAGCCAGCTTCCAACCCATTTTACCATTTTAGAGCCCACACCCAGATTCCCCAATTTGTTAAGTAACCTTCTATGTGGAACAGTGTCAAAGGCTTTGCTGAAATCCAGGTGGGCCACATCACTGCCCTCCTGATCCACCACCCTGGTGACCCAGTCAAAGAAATCGATAAGATTAGTTTGACAGGACTTTCCTCAGTGAATCCATACTGCCTTGGGTCTTTTGCACCGCTTGTGCCAGGCCAGAAATGCATTCTAGTAAGCTGTGTGGGGTTTCTGGGTGCTGTGTTCACCAAGACAGTCCAGTGTTCCCATTTGGAGGGGTCCTCATGTGCATTGAAAGAGGCACTGGAGATACCTCTTCTGTAGAAACCAACTTTGGACTCTGACTTCTTGGTGAATTATAGACCTGCCTCTAACCTCCCTTTCTGGGAAAGGTTATTGAGAAGATGGTGGCACTGCAGTTTAAAGTGTGACAGCCTTTGACATCCATGACCATCTACAGTCTGGATGTAGGTCTAGGCATAGTATGGAGACTGCACTGGTCAGGTGCATAATGACTTTCTCAGGACGGAAGACAGAGGAACGGTCGGTTCTCATTCTAATCAAACTTTAATCAGCTTCTGACACCAAGGATCATGGGCTGTTGTTGGACCACCTCAGGGACACTGTGGAGTCACTGGAGTGGTCATCAGCTAGTTGAGTCCTTCTTCAGAGATAGGATGCAGAGAGTGGCAATAGAATTTCTCTTCACTTCTGCAGCTCCTGCTCTGTGATGTATGCCAGAGGTTGGTCCTCTTGCTTATGTCGTTTGCAATGTATATGCTGCCCTCAAAGGGATCATTAGAAGTTACAGTAGGGATGTCATGGTACTGATACTGTGGGCACTTTCCAATACAGTGATAACTATGGTTCATGGTACTCCACTGTAGTGAGATATTTCAACTAATTTTTGTGTTCTCAAGGACAATTGTCCCTTCACGCCAACTCTCCCTGATGTAGAGTCTGGAGGCTTTTTGAACAAAATGACTTCTTCTGTAATACCACAGTGTAATGGTAACCACAGTATTACATGTGATGGTTATTATACTGTCAGAATTTCATACTTTGACATTCCCACATTACACGCTGGGCTTCTACTGCTATGCAGATGACACCCAGCTGCATCAGATTGTGCATTAGAGAAGAGTAAGGTGCTTCTGGGAGTCCCAGGTTTTCAGCTGCCTATGTGGTTAGATGGTAGCACAACTGGAAGAGTTTTCAGTGGCATGGGTTCAAATCCAGCTGAGGCACTTATTTCTTTGTCTCTTCTGTTTGACTTGGTTCCATATATATGAACACTGCACTCTTGTAAATTATAATGTAATTATCTGTGCAGCACCAGACTGTGCATTGGTGAAACAGTAAAGTGCTTCTGGGAGTCCCAGGTTTCTAGTTGCCTTGGTGGCTAACTGGAATGGTACTGTGGTGCCTGGGTTCAAATGGCAGCTGATGCACTTCCTTCCTTCTCTCTTCAGTCTGACTGGTTCCATATATGTGCACACTGCACCCTTGTGAATGAAAATATTATCTGTGCAGCACCAAGTTGTGCATTAGTGAAATAGTAAGGTACTTCTGGGAGTCCCAGGTCTGCAGCTGCCTTGATGGCAAAGCTAGTATTGCAATGTGAATGACACAACAGGTGGCGGGTGAATGAAAATGTAATTTTCTGTGCAGCACCAGGTTGTGCATTAAAGAAAACTAAGGTGCTTCTGGGAGTCCCAGGTTTCACATTATCTTGGTGGCACAGCTGGTAACACAACCAGAATCATATCACAGGTGACCTGGCTTCAAATCCCATCTGAGACACTTATTTCTCTCTTCTGTGTGACTGGATACCCAGCAGTATCTGTCATTTGCACCTGGGACACCTGATGTGGTCAAGTACTAAATTTGTGCATGGAAGATTCAGGATTGGGTGTCATCCAGCTGGCTAAGACTTAACCCAGGTAAGACAGAGGCATTAATGATTGAACTTGGTCAAAGTGGTGTGGATGCAACCAGGCAGATGGTTGCCTTGTGCCTGTTCCCTCTAGGTTGACAGCCTCTGCTAGGAGAAGAATCGGGGAGAGGGGTCATTCTGGACAAGAGGCTGACACTTGACGCTCAGGTGTCAGTGGTAGTCCAGACTGGCTTTTATCATTATTGCTCGGATTAAAGCCTTGACCCTCCAGAAGACCTGCCATCACTAGCACGTGTATTTTGACTTCAGACTTGATCATCTCAGGATTGATGGTGGTATCCTATGACATCTGCAGCTGCTGCAGAGACACAACTATCAGGTTGCTGATGGGCCTTTGGGTGTCATGTAACCCGGTTTGCATGAACTGCACTGGCTGCCAGTGAAGTGGCATATCACCTTCTGGGTCAGTTTGCTGACCTATAAAATCTATATGGACTGGAGCCCTGCTTACCTGAGACCTCCCGACTCCTAACCATACCTCTTTCCCTCCATGCTTCCAAGATGGGCCTCCTGGCTATTTCCAGGGCAAGGCTAAAGTCATCTGGAGATCATGCTTTGAGGTAGCTAACCCGCCTTGTGAAGCACTCTTCCAAGAGCCTTACAGGAGATCCCCGATGGAGGTCCTTCAGAGGGACCTGAAGACTTACTTACTTAAAAGGCCTTTGGTTCCAGCTAGCTGCCACCTTTATTTGGATTTTAGCAATCTCAGCAGATACTTATGAAATTATTTATTTATGCTGTTTTAAAAGTTTGTTATATTGTGTGTTTTATTTTGAGTTTTCTGTTTATGAAGTGCTCTGAGCTCCCAGGAATGGGCACTGAGTAAATAAAATACTAAGTACTAAAATACTATTTCTACTTAATTTACAAAATATATATTTTTTATCTCAGGATTGCAGGCACCCAACCATTAGTAAGCCCATCACCTCATTTGAAATTGCTTTTCACAGACGTTCAGAATTTGAGGTACACAGCAACTTCTTTCCCATTTGCTCATCAAAATGTAAAGAACTCACATTTAGGATGGTAAGCTTGGGCTTGTTGGTCTTTCCTGGCGTGAGCAGAGTAGCGTTGACCTCCTGTGGTGCCTCCTTGAAGATTTGCCATCGTGCTTGCCTCCTCCGTGGACTCCTTCTTGGTCACTGGTCTCTCTTCTGAACCAGTATCTGTATTTGCACTGTGAACAGAGTTATAAGTAATAGTTTTGACACTGAAAATGACAGAGCGCACCGAGCTTAAAGGACACAATTCAATAAACTCCATGACAAGGACTTTTACTGATGTTGCAGAGAAGTAATGAACAGCTACAACAGTTGTATTGTCCTGATTGGCCAATGATGTTATTTGCCAGGATTTCAGGCACTCAGTATGAAATGCAGTGTGTGGCATCCCTGAGGCTGAAAATACAAACAAGGAGATATGCGTGTAAAGAGGTGGGGTTGGCACCAGGAAGAAAGAGACAATTCCCACCTCTGCATGATAAGTATTGTAAAAAAAAAAAAAAAAAAGTGTTGGTGCAACAGAGACCTCTGCCACCAATTCCTGCTTAAAAAATTACATCTTAGTCCAACCCGGTGGCGCTGAGGGTTGAGCGCTGGGCACCACCTCGCGCCACCCTGGGGACCCGGTTCGGGAATGGACTCGGGTCGCTCGGGGCCAGTGGGGGGCAAGGATTGAGCACCATAGCTCTCCTTCCTTGGGGTGGGGGGTCTGTGCTGTGAATGGCACAGCTAGGGGGGCTCGCCTGCATGGAGTACTTGTTGCCCCTCCTTGTGGAGGTGGAGACAACTGCTGCACCATTGCATGGTCTTGTCGGCGAAAGGGGCGAAAATGAGAAAAATCAGACCAGGATGATGCTCGACTCCCATGGCACCGCTCCCAGGCATAAGGTAAGCCCCAGTAATTCTGGGGCTTGGGCAGAAGGGAGCTGTCGGGGTGACATAGAAACAGCAGTTGTGTTAAAAAAAAAAATTACATCTTGATTTCTATCAATGCAAACACCTGTACCGTGTTTTGACATTATATGGATATTAAAGCTGCAGCAGTTTATGATGCAAAGTTCAAACAACATATTCAGCATTTCAAAAGTTGGATAGTTGTTTCTGAAGTTTTCAAAAGAACCCATCTCCTACAAAGCCCGCCTCGATATAGATAAGGTTATTGGAGCAGTGATATTCCATTAATCATCATAAACCTGTAATTGCTTCACCTAGACAGATGAAATCTGAAGACAACTTTCACAGCTAAAGAGAGGCCTTAGGGAAGAAGAGGTTCAAAATGAATACAACTTTCACAGCTAAAGAGAAGCCTCAGGAAGTGAGATTCAAAAACTGCTGGTGGCTGCCATCTTTATTGTGGATCCACTCTACTAAAAAAACTAAAAAGAAATACAATTTTAAAAATGATTAAACATGCAAAACATATTGCAGCAGAGAATCTATGGATGTGACGAATACATAAGCTGCTAAAAACAGTATGGAGAGAAATGTGTTCCAGCTAACATGAACTGCTGTATTATGGATACTCGACAGCCTGTCAGCACAATGGTAGGACTTGGTTCATGCCCCAAGCCCAGAGTATCAGGCGGCTTGTATGGGGAGGAACTGAGCATCCCAGAGGAACCCTCCTCCTTGGGGAGGATAGCAAGCCCCACTTCTCTATCACCACCTGGGACGACCTCTGGTGGTGGTGCCGCTGAGTGACTCTGTGAGAAGGAGGGCAATGGCTGGCTCCATGACTGCACACTGTGGCATCCTCACACACTCTGGAGCCTTTGCTGATGGTATCCTTGGGGCTGGGAGGAAAACAAAGGAACAGAACCTCACAGACAGCAAGATGAAGGACCTGAGGACTCTGGGTCCTGTGGCCCCCACTGGTGATATGATGAATCCATTTCTAGAAGAGGAGAAGAGCACTGAAGCTAGGCCCCTGAAGGCCCTTCATTGGCGAGAAAGTTGTGGTTCTGGTGGCTGGAGAAGGGAGTTGTTGGAGCTATGAGTTGCTCACAGTAATAATCATAATACTCATCATAATGATATTCAAAGAGGAAAGCAACTGGCTTTTGCTGGATTCCTAGACTTGGAAATGTCCCAAAATATGGAAATGAATACAACTGTTGGAAGTTCACTTTGCACAGCTGCAGCTCAGTGTGATGGATGCATTTCCATTTAAAATATCTAACAGTGATTGTCACACAAGTGCAGTTTTATTTTTACCTTACGTTATATAAACTATCACATTTGCATTGGGGGAATTAGATACTGGTGCATCAGGGTCTGGTATTTTGCCCTCAACAACCTTTACTGGATTAATCCCAGATTGTTTATTTGCCAAGTTTCAGTCAACGACTGGAGAACTGAGTGATGGTCATTCTTAACATACATGGTATTGCCAGGCTTTTCATGAATCCCTTTGAGAACATGGCAGGCACTGCTATAACACAGTACTGTGGTGGCGACAGGACTTAAACGTCCATCCTGACCATCCCTGCTGTTGCACAGCAATAACTGTACCATGCAATGATTTCAATCCGCTGCACTACATATGTTGGGAATGGCTGCCACTGCATATGGATACAGCATATATGTTTTTGGTGTCCAATATGAAAGATTTCAATCTTAATTTACATATAACCAAATGGAACATACTTGATTACCCCTTGTCCTCACACCCACTCCCTTCTATCATGGCACTTGCAGCAGTATTCAAGAAACTGCACATGTAATGGTGAGGGTGCAGTGTTCTTTGAGCCTCCTGAAGTGTTTATTTATTTATTGAAAAGTTTTATCAGGAAAGGCACTCTGAACAATTACTTGTCTCATGAAGTGTCCTGTGAGGAGGGATACAGAGGAGTATGAATCCAACAATATGCATTTGTCTTTTTTTTTTTTTCTCAACAGGAAAGACATGAATCAAAAACCTACACAGCACAGATATTCATGGGACAAAGATATAAAACTACGCAAGATCAAATACAAGAATAAATGCATACAGTCAATTTACCTGGCACAGGGGTAAAATACATGGATTACAACAACATACAAAAAATTGAAATGAAGAGAAAAGTCCGGCACACCACTCACTCCAATAAGAGTCCATGCAAAAGCTGCTAGTTGCAATAATTTTAATAAAGGTGCAGGCAGCAGTAAAAACTCCAAAGTGAGACATAGACAAACTCCTCAAGCACGTTTCACCCAAACATGGCTTTGTCAAAGGTGATATCCTCTAGCGTTGAATATCTTAAATAGCACACCACATTTCAACACATGACATACTTTAAACTGCAAGTGCTCACAATTTCATTTCATACTACATATTTTAAATACACATACAAAAACTTTCTCCAGCAACACCAGGTGATAATCCCTTAAGTAAAATACCCCATTATTTCTGCCCAACAGTGTGCACAAAACTTCTCTTTTAATTGCAAAACTGCATAATCTTCATTATGTAAAATGTACTTTACAAAATGGGCAAAAAATGGAGGTAGCCTAGAGCCCCTTGAAAACCTTGAACAATAAGAATAAATATACTACCATGTGGAATCTAATATTCCTACCCTAAACTGATAGTGTACTCTTTCCAAGTCAGTACTTATGCTCTTATATAGCAGAAACTGGGAGGAATACTGATTAGCCTAAAAATATTAAACTTTTTTAGGAGAATGTAATCGCTCCTTGCAAAGACTTTAAAGTCCCCCATTTTTCCTCGATTCATCTAAGAAAGATATGATTGTGGTGGGGGGCACAGAAAAGGAGGAGGCAGAAATGATGAAGTAAAGGAGGCTATGTCCAACATCCTAATACCTAACATTTCATCTCCTTAGGATGTAAGGCTATACTGGCAATAACGTCTTACTTTTAAATCTAGTAAACCAGATCAAACAAACATTCTAGATTTTATATTAACAATGAAATCATTCAGCATCGGGTCACAGATGGGGGCCTGTAACAGCCAATAATAGTAATGGTTTCAGTAGGACGGAAGGTGTAATTTAAGGAGACAAGTTCATATTCTTTGGGCTTCATCATGCAACAAATATCTGTTACAGTATATTTATCTTTGGTGTAGAAGATCACACCAACCCCCTTTGAGGCTCCATCAGCCCTGAAGTGCTTATAGCCTAACAATGCAATTTGCTGATCAGATGTGACATTTTGAGTCAAGATTCAGTTATTTTGATAAGGTCTGGTTTGGTGTGGGCTGCCCTGGAGCTGGTCAACTTTCTTGGTCAGACTCAGAATATTAAATAGCATCAGTTTGAGTCCAGATGCAGCTGTGAAGTTAAGGGGAAGCAAGAGGTGATGCAGGACCAGGGTTTACCTCAACGTTTCCCAAGCACATTAAGAGAAATAATAGCATATTTTTTTAGGATGCATATAGTGGATATGAGTGCCTTCTTTCTCCGAGAACGCCCATATGATGATACCGGAGATAGGGATTTGGGGTTTTGAGCCATACTGAATATTACAACTGATGGTAAGGAGGAGAGAGCTCTGTAGTCACAGGGGCAGATAGGGCACTGAGGAAGTCTAGGTAGGGGTGAATGGGGTACCTTTCAGACTCAGGTGGCTGAAGAGGTGGGATGTGCAACACGTGGGGTAAACGAGGGGCTCTGGACAGATGAGAACGCTGGAGCAGTCCCCAAAGGAGCATCTAAAGGAGGTTCTCTGAATTGGAATGGTATAGAGATGGCTACATAGAACAAATAAAAGAAGAACATGGAAAGACAGGAGTATTGCAGCAAAATAAAACTGCTAAGCCCTTAGAAGAAGGAGACAGGGATATTTAGTTTTAGAATACTGGTACTAATAGCAGTCCGTGCTTGATGCCAGTGCACCTAGAACTGGAGTGGCACTTTGCTTTGAGGTGAAGAGGAATCATGCTGTATTAATCAGCCGTGCTTGCTAAATGCAGTGAGGAGTGTGGAGAAAACGGAAACACCCATTGGATGCGGTGGGTGTCTTAGGAGAGAGAGAGAGAGAGAGAGCTCTATGATAGAGAGCCAATCACTGAAGTGGGGCAGAGTCTAAGACCATTTAATAGAGGCTGGGGTGGGTAGGGGGAGGAGGGAGGAGGGAGAAAATGACAGGCAGTGAGGCAGTGTAGATACTGGAAAAGCCTGCCGTAGAAGCTGGGCCAGAGCAGTGGTGAAGCAAACAGAATAGAATGGCCAACAGAGCTGGGAGTACTGTTTGACCCAGCCAATCCAGTCCAGAGCCATGACTGCACTAGCCAATGGCAGTCAGGGCTTTCAACCGTGTTCGTACCTTGTTCCTGGGAAGCGGCCGATTGAGGAAGAGGAGCAGGTGGCTGAAGCGGCAGCCACTGATGGCAGAAGCCCTGTTTGGGTCTGGTTCCTGAAGAGGAAGGAGGAGAGAAATAGCAGTAATTATAGTTGGTTTCCTCGGAGCAGGCGCTTATGCTATCTGGGAGTGGCAAGAAACAAAAGGAACAGGGAGGAAGTGTGAAGAGTGGGCAGGCTGGGGCAGGGAGACCAAGAGAGAGTGGAGAGGAGTGCTAATCCTCTGGCGCCAATGGCAAATGCAATGGTTAATGAGGTACAGTAGTGGAGGCTGGGGCAGAGACAGCGAGGGGGGTGCTAGCCTTGGCACCAATGGCAATTCCAACGCTAATGAGGCAGTAGTGGGAGCAGAGAGATTCAAATGTCGGCAGGAATTGATAGGACAGCAGGAGTAGGATTAGAGCCCTAGGGAGAGCCAAGAAAGGAAGCACAGGAGGAAGCGTGAGGTCTGGCAAAATCTAGGCAGAGGGAGAAAGGGTTAGATAACAGCAGGCTAAGCAGAGGGGACAGGGTTAGAGAACAGCAAGCAGAGGAGCAGAGTAGCTTAAACTGCAAAAGCAGGGCAAATGAAAGTTACTAGATACACGGCAGTAACACAGTAAAATACTTAAACAGTCTACTATCACTCAGGGCTCTTAAGCCAACTACCTAGAGGGTGTTAGGCTGACTATGTTTTCAGTTAAAGACAAGAAAACAGGCATTTTCTTTTAAATTAAAATTTACTACTTAGATGAGTGATAGGCTGCCTAGGCTAACAGTTAACTTCTAGAATAACAAGTATTTTCAAATTATATATACAGTACTGCATAGATCGTGCAATGCTGCCTACGCTATCAGTTAGTTTCGATACAAAAACATGCATTTTAAAATTACAGGCAGTCAGGCAGTATAGATATTGGAAAAGCCCGTAGTAGAAGCTGGACCACAGCAGTGGTAAAGCAAACTGAACAGAGTGGCCAACAGAGCTGGGAGTGCTGTTTGACCCAGCCAACCTGGTCCAGAGCCATGGCTGCACTAGCCAATGGCAGTCGGCGCTTTCAATCCTGCATTCTGTACCTTGTTCCTGAGAAGCAGCCGATCAAGGGACTAGAGTAAGCAGCCGAAGGCATCGTAGGAGCTGTGGCAGAAGCCCTGTTCGGTCTGGTTCCTTGTTCCTGGAAGGACGATCAAGGAGAAGACCCTTCATCATTCAAGTTAAAGGAGAGAAAGGTGAAAGTCTTGCTGACAAGACCTTATCGAGTTCCATATTTCAGTAAACAATTTTGAATTTTAGTTTCTGCCATTTTCTTGGGGGCAAACATACTACAAAAGCAGTACTGTATATAATTACAAACTAGTTGGCTCCGCCTCTGAATTTGTTCTGTGAAGTCATAACATTGAGGATATCCATTATTTGTTCCTTCTTTTAGTGTTTAACACAGAGATACTTTTTTCTTCTATTATATTTTTAAGTCCGGGAAGCCTACAGCGGCTCGGTCCCCCCCTCGGAGGGACTTGGTCTCCAACTCTTCATTTCCACCCGACCTCCCTATATATCGCCCATGGGTTCCCCTACATGACAGGGCCGAGGGCGAAGGGCTGGCTTCCACCCCGAGTGAAATCCAGATAGACAGGGAAGCCGGGATGGGGCAGGAGAGCCATCACAGAGCCTGCCAGCTCCATTTTCCTCCAGTTTTCCCCGCCCGCCAACAGCATCACGCCGGCAACATGCCTCCTGATCGCATCTCCTCTGGCCACTGCCAGAGTGAGACTGATGATTGGGACAGCAATCCTCTCTCCCCAAGAGAGGACAGCAGTCCTATGGATGCTCAATCCTCTTTCTCCTGCCCACCCCTGGTGGCCCAGGCTTGTTCCCGAACCCAGGTCACCAGAGTAGTGCGAGGTATGGTATCCAGTGCCTCAACCCTCAGCGCCACCGGCCAGCTACACAGAGATACTTTTAAAGGGAGTTGTGAGTGCAGTTTCAGTCTGGACCCTGAACCGATGCAAGTTATGGTTCTATGTGGCAATGGAGAAAGCCTAAAGCGATCGCCGTTATCCTTAAGTCAAGTGCGAAAACATTTTCGGCACTCTGACTATCAACATAAAGGAAAATGGCACCAGGGACTTACTTTTCAATGTTTACTGTGGGTTAGCTTCCCCAACACCCTACTAAAGGATTCTCAACCCAGGGCGTGCATGTCGGGGTGAAATATGAAAAATAAAGGTTCGGCTGGGCACAATAAAATCGCACCAGCACCCAAACCTGGTACCTCACCCACCCCAACCACATCCCTGCTGATGCAAGCTCAGCAACCACCACCGGCGCCACCCCTACAGCTACTCCGTCCCCACCCAGCCCATGCTTGCTGTGGCTCGCCCCTCCCCGCGAGACACATATAGTGACATTTGGCCCACCCACCCCATCCGGGTCGCCCCTACCTCCCATCGCCGTGAGGGATTTGCTGGGGAACCAGTCACCGTTATACGCACAGTGCCCATCCCCATGCGCCCTCACGGGTTACCAGAAGTTACTGTGACACCATTGGATGGGTGGTAGAATTTATCCCTTGACCATGCAGGCTTTTTGAAAGGAAGAGTACAAGCAAGACTTCAAAGAAACCTGTGAAGTTGGCTTAATACTATATGTATTTTTTATATTTTCTTACCTAAAATGTTGTTGCAATAATTCTTTCCTTATAATTTTCCTGTAAAGGTAGCTAAGGATGGGGATGTCTGGTCTATCTAGACTGGATACTAGCTTTTCTGACATTCTGTATAGCAAAGTCCATTTATAATGGGCCAAAGTAAAACAAAAAGTAAGAGAAAAAGAGAAGAAAAGCCTAGTAACTACATTATCTATTTTTATGAGTAATTTGAACAAATGCATGGTGTATAAGGATCACAACCCTTGGAACTAGTAGACTCAACCCCAGTTAACACTACAAGTCTTGGGGGCTGGTTCAGAGCTCATGAAGGAAATGAAAAGGCTAAAAGAACATGAAGTGGTTAAAGAAAGCAAAAAAGGGTTAAATGTAAACTGGCCCTCTTTAATCTGAAAAATCTCTCCAAATTTGCATCTGTAGTAAATGCAGCCATTTCTAATTTAAATAAGTCTGCTGTAAAGGATGCTGAAGGGGGCTACTGACGGTGTACAAAAAGAGACTAATGTGCATAACATTACTGTAGGAAAGTATGTGCTAGTCTTCACCAGACATTATTTTGAAACTTTAAATACCAAGAACTATTTAAAGGATTATGAATAATGTTTAACACCATTTCTATAAAGAGTTAAAAAGTAGACAGCAGAAAATGGGTGATATCCCATTTATCTGGCCTGACAATGTCCCAATAGCTGACTCATATCCGGGACTACCATCAAGAAAATAGCCCTTTAGAGTTAACCAAAATGCCACACACAGATTTAAGCAATGAGTCATTTCTCATGAAACAAACAGATAATTGGCACAGGTTTTACATGTTTTGTCACAAAATTTGGCTATAACTCTCCTAAATCTTCAAAGAGAAAGATCTGAATTACCTTTGAAGAAGTGGGCATTAATCAACCAGAAGAAAACAAACTTATTCTGACTCCTTCAAAAATTAGAAAAAGGTTGGGAAGGGCCCGGTGGCACGGAGGGCTGGCGCTGGATGCCACACCTCGCGCTACACCAGCGACCCGGGTTGAGGAATGGACCCGGAGCCATCGAGAGTTAGATTTGGGGAGAGAGAAGGACTGAGCATTCCAATGGATGCTCACTTCCTCAAGGGTGGGTTCACGGGTTGTTCCAAGCACCGTAGTTCCTCTGCCAGTGAAAGCACAGGCAGTAGGGCACTACGCTCTCCAGAGTCAGGGAGGGAGGATGCTGTTGGGTGCTTGACCACCATGTGCATCAGCATGTCATTCATCTGGGCGAACATCCTCTGCTCCAGCGTCCTCAGAGGATAGGGAGAAAATGGAGGAAAAATGAATACATCCCGCCGAGCGAGCAATGTGAAACCAGGGGATCCTGGTGGCAGGACCTGGCGGATGTAGGAGGAGGATATGAGAGGAGGCCCCTCTGAAGCAGAGAGCCGGCAACTATTAAAAAAAAAAAATTGGGGAAAAGCAGTATCCAAAGTAATCCAAACAACTCAAAGGAAACCAGTATCAGTTACAGAAAGCTGAAAGAGGCTGGAAACAGAGAATCTATTACCCACTGTATATTTTAGAAATATTCTGAAAACCCAAAATGAAAACCAAATTAGTCTAATCCTGGCAGTATATAATAAAGGGCATCCTAGAAGTAAATCTGATTGGCAAGCCATCTCATTTGTTTACAGATATAAACGAAAACCTAATAAGGATGGGTGTCTGACTGTGAAAACTTATAAATGTAAAGAGCAGATTTTTGCTGCAGAAAAATCTTCTGAAAACTTAAGCCTCTTAGTAGACAGAACTCCAGGTGTGGATGGATTACACTATAAAGATCAGCACACTAACAAAGACCTAGCTGCCAGAACAAGTACAAACAAAACAGTCATCTGTCAATGACAAATGTTCACGCTGGTACTGCTGTTGCACCAGGTTTTGCTTGTACACATTTTTACTATTTATTTACCTGTGACAGAGCAGATGAGATGCAATATCTCAGTTTCAGTGGTATCCTCCTCTGACACACTGTTAGATTGTAATTAACCAGAACAAGGCAGCAGAGAGGCAATATCTACTTTAAGTAGGCTCCCACTTTTGACCCCACATGTCCAACAGTTTTTATGACCCGACGTTATGATCAAGACAGGTGGAATTTTTTAAATTCTATCCGAAAGATGATTTTGCTGATGCGACTATGGAAACAAGTTTCAGAAGGGGTTGAAAATGACACCTGCCATGTTCAGGAGGTGGGATAACAAGGATATGTTGAACATTAGGGGCCAAAATCTGCAAAAAATAAAGTTATGAGTAAATGCTGGAACAATCTGTTTCCTCATAACTTATCTTATCTAGTTTTTCACATATTGACCCCAAATTTTCAACATAATCTTTAGGACTACTCCTTCTGAGCATGGCAGGTGTCATTTAAAAACAATGGCTAAAACGTCAATTTGCACCACAAGTGTTAAAACACATTTTAGGTAGGATCTGAGAAATGGCAGCTGTTACATTCAAGAGGTGGTGTGAAAAATGACTGTTGCAAAGTTGGGTTAAAAATATTGAAAATGACCACAGTTATGAGCTTGCATTGAAAAATTGCAACGTAGACTCATAACTGTTGTTTCTCATATTTTACCCTAAGTTTTCAAGATAACCTTTTTATGACCCCACGTAGCCTGCTTATGAGCCCATCTCATGAACAAGGGAGTGAAAATGATTCAAATCCTGCCCAAAAGGTGACTTCACGACAAAAGTAGAAATCACATTTAGCCAGGATTTGTAAAATGACAACTGTCTCATTCATGAGTTGCTGTGAAGAAATGCCTATGCTGAAAACTTGTGGTCAAAACATTGAAAATTACCCAAGTTGCAAGCTTGTGTTTGTAAATTTCAACATAGGCTCATAACTTTGTTGTTTTTTAATATTTTTACCCCAAATTTTCAACATAGCCTTCTTTTTTTTTCTTTTCTATTTATACTTTTACCCCCTGCATTCCCACGCCGAGACCATCAGCCCGGTCATGGACTCTGGCTGCGGCTGCTCACATTCAGCCATCCTCCCTTGAACCCCTGGCTTCCCCAGGGTGGGATCATGGCACCTTGACCAAGGGTGCCGTGAACTTGAGGAGGCGGAGGTCGGCCTGGCGCCTAGTGCAGCCAGAGCAGGCTTCATGTGCCAGCAGGTGCAGGAGTGGATTTTTCTTCCTTTTTTTTTTTTTCGCTGGAGGAGGGCGTGCAATGACGACCTGTGTCCGTCTGCCTCCAAAGTACCGTTGAGCACCAGTCACTGCGGTACCCCTGGCTCTGCCAGGTCCATCAAGCACAGACGGTGACCCCCGGAGAAGGAGAGCAGTCCCAGGGATGCTTCATCCTTCTCCCCGGCCAGCCCTCCAGCGACCAGAGTCTGTTCCCGAACCGGTGCGCTGGCACCAAGCGGATCAACATAGCCTTCTTATAACCCCATCTCTTGAACAAGGTAGAGAATGTTCGACTCTGCCCGAAGGTGATTTCGTCAGTGACCGCTAAATTACCTTTCCGGACAGATTTGCCTAATTTCACTGCCATTGTTCACGAGGTGGGTCCCAAAAAGACATGTTGAAGAACTGTGGCAAATATAAAAAAAATAACCAAGTTTCACCACTAAGCTCAAATCCCTTGAAATACATTGAACCGCATACTTGATTTCCTCAGTTTGCAGTCCAGCTTTGAAGAGTGTAGAGCGTGTCTGCGGTCCAGACAGGATACGGCATTGGACCCCGGTGGGTAATTAAGGGCTTGGGGAGTAGGGTGGTGGGTGCTGAGTGGGAGGGTCAGGTGAGGGGATTAATGGCAGTGGCAGCAACAGACACTGATGGACTACTTTTCTTTTTTTTAGGGTATATAATTGCAAAACAGAATAAAAACACCCCACAAGGGATAGAAACATAGAATCTGACGGCAGATAAGGACCGCTTGGCCCACCCAGTCTGCCCATTTCCCTACCTACTGGATAAGCTGCAGATCCTAGTTAACCAGCAGCTACTTCTTCCTACCCCTAGAATTGCCTTATGACTGTTCCATGCATGCTTGAATTCCACCACTGATTTTGACTCCACAACCTCCTCCGGAAGGCCGTTCCATGCATCCACAACCCTCTCTGTGAAAAATACTTCCTTAAATTACCTCTGAGTCGCCCCCATCTTCAAATTGTGCCCTCTTGTTCTTGCACACCTCTTTTTGAAAGATGCTACCCTCTTTGACTTTGTTGATTCCCTTGAGGTACTTGAACGTTTCTATCATGTCCCCCTCTCCTTCCTTTCCTCGAGGCTATACATATTAAGCTCCTTCGTCTCTCTTCATATGTCTTCCGTGCAGACCCTGCACCATTTTAGTTGCCCTCCTCTGGACAGCTTCCATCCTGTCTATGTCTTTGAGGAGATTGGGTCTCCAGAACTGCACACAGTACTCCAGATGGGGTCTCACCAGCTGTCTGTACAGAGGGATAATAACTTCCTGTTTTCTACTGGTGATGCCTCTCCTATGCATCCCAGTATCCCCCAGCCCTCCTTGCTGCCCTCTCACATTGCTTGCTCACCTTTAGGTCATCTGATATGACTACCCCAGGTCCTTTCCATTTTGTTGTTGTTAGTATCTCACCCCATTGTGTACTCTTCCCTGGGTTTTGTTTCCCAGGTGCATTACCTTGCACTTCTTAGCACTGAATCTAAGCTGCCATACATTTGCCCATTCCTCTAACCTTTCCAAGTCCCTTCTCATCCTTTCCACCCCACCCTGTGCATCAACTCTGTTGCAGATCTTTGTGTCATCTGCAAAGAGACATACTTTCCTTCCAGTCCTTCTGCAATATCGTTTATAAAGACATTGAAGGACCAGTCCTAATACTGAACCTCACGGTACCCCTGTGGTTTCTTTAATTCAGGTGGCGACACTTGGGGACTGGACACCCCAGTGTCAGTGTTATGTTTGTGTGGTGGTGGGTACAGAGTGGGAGGGTCAGGTGTGGGACAGTAATGGCAGCCACAGCAACAGACATCAACGGATGCTTTTCTTTTTACAAGGTGTATTTCCAAAAATAAATAAATAAAACTATCGAGGATGGATTTCTTTATTTCAGGTGGCGACCCAGTGTCGGTGTTATGTCTGGGGGGTGGGGGGACCAATAACGCGGTGACAGCAACACACATTGATGGACATTTTTCTTTTCTGCAGGGTGTGATTCAACCTCAGCAGGCTGATCATGACAGATAAGCTGTGCTTCCTGGGCGACGGTTTTGTAGTTCAAAGGAAACAGATGACCATGATTGGGTCGGCTCTCTCCTTTGAACTACACGGAGTTTCTGCCCAGCAAGCCATACCAGTGTCATACCTGGCTAATGGTTGGTGTGGCGCTGACAAGCCCTGCAGACCACTCTGCATTGGACTGATAGTGTCTCATCGAGAAAGCCACTCTCCTAACAAAATGTTAGCTGTGCGTGCTACATCGAACATAAAAATGGTTGTAACCCAGAGACATAATAAACAACAACAAATAATCATGAATGTTTTGACAAAAATGTTCAGGTAACTGAACTAAAGGGACGAAGATGGCTCGGAAGTTTGGATCGGTGGCAGAAGGAAAAGAGGTACTACAGTTAAACACAAGTATTATCTTAGAAGAATCTATTGTTGAGTGCATCCATCTGGAATCATCCACTGACAGTGACTGTGAAAAGGTAGAGATTTACTGGTTGACCTTGTTTATGACTCGCCATAGTGGTCGGTAAACTGTTATTCACAAGTGTGAATAACGAACCATGAATAACTGATTTTGCCTAAGCGCTTTCCTGAATGTTGTGCCCGCTATCCGATGCCAGACGAGAAGCTCAGTGGCCACCTTCCTCACGCTGCTAACCCGCTTGCACCACACCTAGAAAACCGCTGAACCGCAAATAGCTTCCTTGTCTGGTACCACAGAAAAATCCAGAGAAATGCACTTGAAATAAATCTCACTGAAAATTTAAAAAAAAAAAAAATGGCAACTTCTTCCGATTTATGCCGAGCACTGAATCCGACCGTTTAAAGTTCACTGAAGAACAGGAGAACAAAAACACACTGAAAAAAACCAAGAGTGACATCCAGTTGTTCACAAAGTTTCTGTCAGAGACCGGTGAGTCAGCAGAATTCCTCTGTATGCTGATGGTGGTGCTGGACACTAAAATAGCTAATTTTATATTTTCACTGAAAAGGGCAGACGGTTCAAATTACGAAAAATGTGTTAAAAAATTTGCTTTAAACAGTTTCATATGGTAAAAAAAAATTCACTTATTTGTGTTCCAATAAACTTGAAAAACAGTTGAACATTGCTCTGTCACTAATTATTCCATGTAGCGCAGAATGATGCAACTCTCGATAACCAGTAAATATAAAAATAAAACATGGATAAGTCTGGAAAATTGAGTTTTATACACCTCGGTGTGTGATGTCCCTGATATGGGGCATCACACACCTCGTGTGTGCATAAAATCCTCATTAACCACACTTACCCATGCATTATTCAATATGTTATTCAGTCTAGGAAGAATAAAACTGGTTTCATATGTTGGACTTATCAGCCAGGGACAATACGGGGAACTGACTACAACAGAAACCAAGCCAGAGTAATGCACCATTGGGGAACACTTTACTATTGTTGTAATGGAACACTCGGAACTTTTCAATAAGTAAATGATGGCTCCTGGTTGGATTTTCTTGCAAAACATCATATTATATTGTTACAAGAAATGTGGAACCATAACAAAAATGATCTGAAGAGCTATGAAATTTTTTGAGCTTCTGGGGACCAAATCAAGTAATTATGGCAGAGCTGGTGATGGGGTTATCACCCTGATATCCACGGAAGTGAATTGGCACTGTGAACTAAAAATAGGTTATCCTTATTTTGTAACAGTAATTTTGAAATTGAGCCCCAGGGACATCTTTGGAATAATTAACATGTATATTGCACCTTAGAATAGATCTGGATAAAGCAGATCATGTTGATATACTTCTCGGTAATATTCTGGAATTTATGTATGAGAACTTCCAAGGTATTTTTGTAACAATAGCAGGTGATAGTAGTTCAAGACTAGGTGAACTCAACCAATGTACCAGGACACAAGATGATCTCCTCAATATCCCTAGAAGAAAATCCTTTGAGAAAAAATACTTAAACTTGTAACAAAATTGCAATCCTCCATCCCAAATGTGCTCTCGATTATTATAGAATTTGGACACTTTGCCTTGTATAAACTAAACCTCCATAAAACCAGCGTATTCCTACTCAATCACCATGCAGACAAAACATCTGTTGTAGCCTGGGCCTCCAATGGGAACCCAAGTGCTTATCCTACTTAGAATCATAGAATCTTGCCGTCAGAAAGGACTATTCTGCCCATCAAGTCTGCCCAGAGACGCCCCTCCACCTTTCTAGCTCGATCACCCTGGCAAAGTCCCATGTAGATATCCTATGCTCTCTTGAACTTTTCCACCGTGTTTGCTTCCATAACCCAGTCTGGCAACCTGTTCCATGAACCTACAACTCTTGAGGAAGCAACACCTCTTGTACCCCCCTCCCCGATATCTGCCCTTCCAACTTGAGTGAATGATCCTGTGGTTTTGTAAAAAGTAAAAGTAAGTAAATGTATTTTTTAAGCGCTTTTCTAAACCAAAGCGCTGTACAGACAAATAAATAACAGAGAAATATCAAACATTGACACTAATAAATCAGACATCATAAGCTTTTGTAAATAAAAATGTTTATAACTCTGCTTTGAAGCTCTCGACGGTCAGGCAGCTTTGTTCTTGCTTAATCTTAAGATGCTATCCCTTTTACCTTATTTATTCCTTCATGTACTTGAAGGTCTCAACCATGTCTCCCTCTCCTTCTCATCTCCAGCGAATGCAGACCCAGCTCCTCCAGCCTCCCCCATATGGTCTTCCTTGCATCCCTGGACCATTCTGGTTGCCCTCTTTGGACTCTTTCCAGCCTGTCCTTGTCACCTTGCAAGTGGGAGCTCAGAACTGAACCTCTATTCCACCTGTGGTCTGATCAGTGTTTTGTAAAGTGGCATGATCACCTCCCTTCTCCTACTTGTGAAGCCCCTTCCAGTGCATGCCAGCATTTGTTGCTTTACCAGCCACTTGTTCACACTGGTACCTAACCTTGAGATTGTTCGTGATCCAAATTCCCAGGTTCTTCTCTTGCTCCATGGCCTGCAGTGTCCCCGCCCATTCAGTAATTTGCCTCAGGATTGTTCTATCTTATGTGCATTATTTTGCACTGAAGAGCAGTTGTCACTTATCCACCCATTCCTCCAGCCTAGCTAGATCCTGCCTCATCCCCCCTATGGCATGTCCACTCTGCTGTACACTTTTGTGTCATCCACTGAACAGACACCTTTCCATGTAGACCCTCTGCCAGGTCTCACACATACACATTGAACAATATGGGACCCAACACTGACCCTTGTGGTACCCCACTGGTCACCCCTAGCTCTCTGGGTGCCTCCCATTTACCACCACTCTCTGAGTCCTCCCCCAGCCAATCCTCCACCCACTTTGGAGTTTAGCCCCACCACTAAACTACCTAACTTGTTACCAACCTCCTATGGGGACTGAGTCAAATGCCTTCTGAAATCCAGATAGACCACATCCACCGCTTCCCCTTGGTCATATACTTTCATTACACCTCAAAGAATTCAATCAGGTTGGTCTGACATGACCTACCACCCGTGAATCCATGTTGGTTTTCATCCATTAGCCCTTCATCCTCCAGGTGTCTAACTAGCCCTCCTTATAATAGGGATTCCATCAGCTTGCCGACCACAGAGGTGAGACTGACTGGGTGGTAGTTGCTAAGGTCATCTTTCCTCTATCCCTTGTATAGCAGTACCACCTCCGTCTGCTTCCACTCGCCTGGGACCCTCCCCGATTCAGGGATAGATTAAACAGTCTGCAGTGGCCCCGCCAGCTCTTCCCTTAATTCCCTAAGTACTCTTGGATGAACCTGATCTGGACCCATGGCCTTGTTAGTTTTAATTTTCCCAACTCCTCCAGCACCTCGCCTCCTTGAAGGGCTTTATCTACCTCCTTACACCCTCCCTTTTAGTTAATGCAGGCCCTTTCCTTCCTCTCTGCTGTGAAAACTGATGCAAAGTATTTGTTGAGCAGGGCTGCCTTATCTCCATCCCCTTCTACTATTACCCAACCCTTTCCCTGAAGTCTTGGAACCCTTTGCCTGCTTTTCCTTCTGTTGCTCATATACATAAAACAATATTTTCCCTTTTCACCTCCCTAGCTATTTTCTCCTCCATACATACTTTGCGGTGCTCTGAGTTTTCTTTGTACACCACCCTTTCTCCAACCTTTGTGACCATTTGTAAGCTTTGAAAGCTCTTTTTTTCTCCTGATGGTCTCCCTAACCCTGCTGTGAACCACAGGGTTTCTCCCATTTGCTAATTTTATGGATGCATTGTTCCATGGTCTTCAGGATTCCACCCTTTCCTGCCCCTTACAGCTGCTTTACCTGCCCTAGGTTTTGAGTCCCTTCTAGTTCCCTCCTTAAGATGTTCTTCATTTTCTCAAAATTTGCGCTCCTGAAGTCCAGAACCCTGGGGTTGACCTCCTGATTCTGATCCTGCCCAGATGGAGAATCTGATCATCTGGTGATCGGTCTCCCAAGCTTCCCCATCTCCACCCTTCCACATTGTTCCCATTGGTCAAGACAACGTCCAGCATAGTCTCCCCTCAGTGGGCTCACCAACCAGCTGGTACACGAATGCATCCTGCAAGGATTCTACCAATCCCTGCTTTTTTCTGATGTGGCTGATGGTATTTGCCCAGTGTATGTCATGTAGGTTCAGATCCCCAGACACTAGGATCTCCACTTTACCCGCCTTCTCCTGGGTATTTGGGTATTAACATAACGTGAGGCGATCCAAATTTCTTTCACAAAACCTAGACCCACTCCTTGTACTCTCTCGGAATGCTTAACTTGGTAATATTCCTAAAATAGTTCACCAAGCTTCACGCCAAACTAACTAAATTCCTTTGACACATTAAGGTGTACAGCACCACTACAGAATGCTAATGGGGCCAAGCAGCAGGGGGACTGCAGTTACCCAATTTCTCCATTACTATTTAAACCTACACAGTAGCAAGTACCTTCTGTGGTATCCAGATAGTGTTCAGGGCAGAGCCGGCAGTTAAAAATCACAATTGCTGTCCACAGAAGAGGATCTATTATGGGAGTGTTGGTTCAGCTTCACTCCCTCCTGTATATCACCGGCAAAGGGTACCCTGTCCGTTTAGAAGCTCGCACATTCTGTGGTCATTCGAACCCATGCTTAAATGTGCAGGCAAACAGGCCTCCAGTTGCAAAAAGACATCTCTCAGCTGCTCTCTCAAAACCTGCACTTCAAAACTGATGGCAATGTTTTGGACCCAAACCACTAGCATCATGTTAATATACCTTCACTTGAACGCCTAGTCGTAAACAACTCTTTCATCCCCTTTCACTCCTTCATGGATCAAACAGCGTTACACGAACCTTGTGTTTAAATTTGATCAGTTGATGCATGGAGTACTAGTTTTTCTGGAGTCCCCATCCCCAGTCTCAAACGAGTGGTGCAGCATTGAGAAACTTAGTAGCAAAAAGGGTAGGGTCAATACGGGTTTGTCTGGGGAAGATCCTGCCAGACGAAGCTGAGTACTACAACTGGGTGACCAGGAGCTGGATTGGGCACATGAGGTAGATGTCCTGTATTTGGACTTCAGCAAAGCATCTGATTCTGTGTCATATGGGAGGCTGTGGGAAGCTGGAGTACATAAGGGTGGGAACAAAGATGATCAAGTGGATTGTCAGCTGGCTTAATGGTAGACAGTAGAGGGTGGTGGTGGTAGAACTCTCAATACCAAGGAGGTGACAAGCAGGGTGCCACAGGGATCAGTACTGGGACAAGTGCTGTTTGGGATATTTATAGCGGATATCTCATACGGGATACGGAGTAGGATTAGTCTGTTCGCGGATGATACGAAGACAGGAGCTGTGGTGAATGATGCCAAGGGTGGAAGGGGTTACAGAAGGACCCGGAAAACTACAGTAGTGGTCAGAAACATGGCAGCTGGGGTTCAATGCCAAGAAGTGCATGGCATTGCACTTTGGAGCTAGGAACCAGGGAGGAGCTATCAACTGGGAGGGTGCAGCTTGAAAGCATCGAGGAGGAAATGGATCTGGTGGTGCTCATAACGGAAGCATGAACAACTCAGCCCAGAGCAGGAGGATGATAGCGAAAGCCAACAGGATGCTAGGGTGTATAGTGAGAGGACTCTCCTCCAGAAATAGGGAGGTGATCCTTCCTCTATACAGGTCTCTGGTCAGGCCACACCTGGAATACTGTGTGTAGTACTGGCGCCTGCTCCTGAAGAAGGATATAAAATTGTTGGAGGGGTAAATGGAGAGCAACAAAATGACACAGGGGTTGGAGGGGAAGTCCTACGAGGAAAGACTGGGAGAGTTGAACATGTACTCCCTGGAAGACAGGAGGGATAAAGGGTTATGACTGAAACTTTTAAATACCTCAAGGGGATAAACAAGGTCAATACGGAAGGAATTTTCCAGTAGAAGGGGAGGGATATGAGAGGCATCAGCTAAGACTGGGGGGTAAGATTCAGGAGGGAAATCAGGAGACCTTCTGTTCAATGGGTAGCTTTAAGAGGAGGTGGGATAGGGTAAGGGGGTTTATGATGTGGGAGGGTGGGCAGCTGCTAAATGAGGGGCTAGCTGCACAATCAAGCAGACTCTATAGACCACAAGGCCTGCTTCTGCTCACATGTTTGTAAATAGTTGCCAATCACACTCTATTTCTCACCTGTACTGTTGTCATCAAGACTTTGACCCCTTGGAACTAACTGGTAGATGTACGACAGGACTAAGGATCTGGGGTTACCACTGGACAACCCAGATTGGCAAATGATATGAGCCAATATGTTTATGTATACTATGCAAGACAGATTTAGACTACAAAAATTCAAGATCTTAAACCACATGCTCTGTACTCCTTGGAAATTATTCAATATGCATTAACTAGATCAAGACATATGCACAGGTTGTAAATCTGGGGTAGGCATGTCACACTACATCCTGTGGACTTGTGATATGGCTCACCCTCTGGTTGCAAATTTGAAATAACTTAGATGCACTGCCAGGGCAACAGGAAGCCTTTTACTCCTGAAGTCTGTATTCGAGGTCCCTAGAGGACCCGTTTTGGCCTAGCACAATATATATGGCCTTACTAGCATCAGTGTCAAAACTAGTTATTCTTCACCACTGGATGAATGATGAGACCCTCAACATGCATGGAATGGCACAAAGACATGCTAGTCACACCTTGAATGTAGAGCGGCCAGTTGCCAGAATTACCTCTAGATATCAGACCGTCCGCAGGAGAAGGGAAACGCTGAACACTCTGATCATGTTGAGGTAGGCTCTCTTTGCTTAGCAAATTAGGAAAAGGTGCAAACCCATAAACATATCAAGTCCTATCACACTGGCTGGCGTCTAGATCCTGACATAATCTGGTTTACATTATTATGCCGGTTGGGCAATGTTTATATTGTTCTGTAATGCATGAAAGTGCATGAAAGTGGGTTGGGGGCTGTTCCTGTTTATATTTGTTCTTCTCTACTTGTTTGTATTACCATTGTTTTTTTTGTTTTATGTGTTTACTGCTTTATAAACCCCAAAAATTATACTTACTTAAAAAAATACTCAAACTTAGGAAAAAGCTGTTAGCTCTGTGTGAGGGGTTTAACTTGAGAGTCCTCAATGGCAGAGCCAGAGTAGATCGAGATGGAAAGTTCACTATTCCTGCTATAAAACGGGTAGCATTAGAGATATATGCTTTTGTATATGCTCAGATTCTCAGACATGGATTTTAATGTTAATATTAAAACAGAGAGCCCACCTGTTAATTCAACTTAGGTTAAACAGAAAGAGAAATAATATAAAGAGTTATCTAACGCTGTTCATTGTTAGGAGCACAATCGCCTCACATCTGTTAACGCTAACAGAAATGCACGGTGTCCTCGTGTAGAACAGAGTTTTAAACCACTGCTAACTGATGATTAACCGCATTCCCAAAACTCTTGGAGAATTGCATATTTAATGTGCTGGAAAATTATGAAGAAATCCTGGCCACATTTAATTTATTAATCCAAGATTTCATGGTAAATCTTAGCTCAACCAGTATGAATAAATAGGCTGGTAGAGCAATTAATCAAAATTAGTACAATACAGAAAGTAAAGACAGAAATATACTTCAATCAAAATAAAAGTATTTTTGATAATTTTAAATACCCTACTGAGAAAAACAGAAAACTGTTCTGCCTATTAAGGAAAGAATATAAAGTTATTCTGAGAAATAAAAGAAAACCTTTCAGAATAAATTGTGGCAGGACCCAAATGTTGCAATCATTGAAAATGACTCAAGGAGTTTTTGAGCCTTGTGGCTTATGGCATGAAAACAGATAAAGCTAATTTGCAGTCATTCATCAGAGACGAAGAGTGATCTGAGCACTTCAGTATGGTTTACAAAGTTTGCAAAAACAATAACATAATGTTAATAAGCATTTGTCAATGCCGAATGTTTGCTTGCTGGCACTGGCACTGGTAGTAGGAGTTACAGAGCTGCATAATAGGAATGGAAGTGAAGTATTGAACTGAAGCCAACCTACCAGCGCCCTGCAGAAACTGACAGGCATTGGGGTGTGCTCTGGGTTGTCAGGCATAAGCAGCCCTTCATTTCACCACACCCTACCCTGCAGACACCGACCAAGTGTCACGGTGTGCCTTGGGGTCTTTTGGCCTTATGCACCTCATTCCATCAGGAAATACGGTGAGACGGTGCGGTATAGGAGAATGGGGTGAACTTTGGGGCCAAAGAATCTCAAGGCACACCTCGATGCCTCTCAGTGGCTGCAGGGTGTGGGTGTGGTGGGGTGGAATGGTATGAGCATTGCAGGCGACAATCCCAAGTCACAGCCCAGATGCCTGTCATTCTCTACAGGGGTGGTTATGGTCGGAAACCCTAACACCTCAGGATTGATGAGTATTTTCACTCCAAATTTTCAACATTTTTTGTGACCCCCACCTCATGAACAGTGGCAATATCAGTTTGTTAGCTGAAAGCTGCTTTTGCACAGCGACTACGGCATTTATCACCACAGGTGCAAAACACAGTCTGAACAGGATGTAAAAATGACAGCTGTACTGTTAAAAATGGCAATGTTGAAAATCTGCAGTGAAAATATTAAAAACTGGTGAAGTCACGAGCATGCATAGAAACTGTGCAATGCACACCGTAATGTAATTAGTTGGAGATTTTATTTAGATTGTCAACACAGGCATTTTGGAACTTCCAATCATGAACAGTGTCACTGTGATTTTCTTTATCTGTCCGAACAATGATTTCCACAGCGACCATGCATTTCTGTGCTGAAAGCGTGAAAACACATTTGGCCATGTTGTGAAAAATGACAGCTGTACTGTTCATAAGGAAGTGCAAAATGCCACTGGTGAAAATCTGACTCGAAAATATTACAAATTCATGAACTTACAAGGGTGCATGGAAACTGCGCTAATGCTCACTCGGTGAACACAGTCATTTCATGGACTTTGTCACCAAATTTTCAACATAGCCATTTTAAGACCCTCTGCTCATGACCGTGTCACTGTGATTTTCTTAATCTGCCCCAAACATTGCTTTTGCACACCGACTGCACCATTGTGCGCTACATGCGCGGAAACACATTTTGAGTGAGATGTGAAAATGGCAGCTGTACTGCTCATAAGGAAGTGTGGTAAAATGGCAATGTTGAAAAGCTGGCGTGCAAATATTAAAATTTGCAAACTTAAGGCGATAGTAGGAACTGCGTAGCGTCACGCTCCTAAAACAGTCATTTGAGGAATTTTTCACCAAATTTTCAACATAGCCATTTTAAGACCTCTGCTCATGAACAGTGTCACTGTGATTTTCTTAATCTGTCCCAAACATTGATTGGCAAGACACCGACTGCGCCATTGGCGGCCATATGCGCCGAAACACATTTTCGGTCAAGATGTGAAAATGACAGCTGTACTGGTCATAAGAAGGCGTGGTAAAATGGCAATGTTGAAAATCCGGAGTGCAAATATTAAAATTAGCGAACTTACGAGCCAGCGTGATGAAATGCGCAACGATGCTCGTGAATCAGTCATTTTAGGAATATTTTCACCAAATTTGCAACAAAGGCTTTTGAGAGCCCACCTTATGAACACTGGCACTGTAGTTTCGTTAATCAGTCCTGAAAGGTGATTTGCGCAGTGACAGTGAAATCCCTTCGGCCCAATTAATGCCATGACAGTGACAGAATTCATGAGGAGGGTCCCAAACCCCATGTTGAACATCTGATTCCAAAAATGCCAGAGATATGCAGCAAAGTTGAAAAACTATTTATTACATTATACAGCTTGCCGGCATTTCTTCAGTTCGGTCGGCTTTGAAGAGTGCAGACGTGTTCCGTCCACGAAGATCGTCGCTCGGACTCGAAGTGGCATGGGGTGAGGGGGTGCGGAAGCAGCATGCGCATGTGTGGGTGCGGCTGGAGGCAGGGAAACTGCAAAGGACTCTTTATTTACAGGGTTTTTTTTTTTATTATTAAGACGACGGTGGACGTTGCCATGCTGGGGTGGGCCTCAGCGTGGCAGCTGAAAAACTGTTTGGGGAGGCTGGAGCCAACGGGGATTGGGCACCCGTCGGCCACAACAAGCTTTGCCACGCTGGGTGGCCTCCCAGCATGGCACCTTGAAAGCTTTTTGGGAGGGACGTGGAGCCGACGGGGGATTGGGCACCCTGTCAGCTGTAAAGTGTGTGCATGGGGGAGTGCATGAGCATGCATACAGTGTGCAGTGTGTTGGGAGGGGGGCTGCTCACTGAAGCGGTGCTCTTCTTTCAACTGTACGGCACTGTAGTTTGATCAGCACTATGTTTCTTGCACATGTGTGCAAGCAAACATAAAAGGAAACTATGCAGAGTCAAATTACTTGAGATACAAGAAATGATATTCCACACTGGTGTAATGTTAATCCAACAGAGGTTGAATCTTTAATTATATAGCACAAAAGAACAAAGCCCCAGGTGCTGATTTGTTACCCACGAGCTATTTCATGCAAATCTTAGTTTTGTGCAAAAATCTTAGCAGTAATTTTCACAGTGATTAATATAACCTTACTTCACCTGATAAATGGAATACTGAAATAGTCTATCCATTATTCAAAGGGGTGACAGGTCCAAAGATTTGAACTATAGGCCCATTACTCTGTAGAATTCTTAAAAAAATGTATATAAGATTTATTCTGAGACATCTTGAAGCTTGGGAACATGATAACCACATATTTTTGAATATCATGCTGGTTTCAGGCATGGTAGGATAACAAGAGATCACACTGCAACATTAGATTACTTGAGCTATAAATACACAAAACTGGAACAAAATCACCATAGGCCACATTTCTTCATCTTAGTCAAGCTTTTGACTTTGGCAACAGAAATTTATTACAGAAAATATTAGAGAATGATCACAGTGAAACTAGACTGCTTGAAATATATATATAAAAAATTTACATAGTAATTCAGATAAGACACAGCCGGAGGTAATTTATCTAAGCATTTAAGAAATTAGCAAGGGCATAAGCCAGGGTGTATCCTAGCTCCTTTCTTTAATCATGAATCCAGGTCATACAGAGGGCCCAATATTCAGACTGCACCAGGTAATGGCGCAAGTGGAGTGCAAGCGCAACTGAGGCGCCAGGGCCAAGACAGGGTGATATTCAAAGGTGATGTGCCATGGCGCGTGCAACATAGATATGATAGAATGTGCATAGGCGCATATACAATGTGCCGCGCATTCCCTAGACAGGAAGACTGGGAATGCTCCAGTGCAACTGTGGTTGCGCTGGGTGCATACCTGAGATATTCAGACTTGGGCATGCAAATGGGGCCATAATGTATGCAAGGTGAAATGGGGCCATTTGCATTTCATTATGGCCCCATTTGCATGAGTTGAATAGGCAGCTGGCGTAAATGCACCTGGTGACGTGCACAGAATGGTGCGGAAGTGAGAGGGTCCTGGGGCACCCTGCCCTGCAATCGCAATCATAGTACAGATGAAGAAGGACAATCCCTGGTAGTCCAGTGCACCCCCAACCCAATCGGGTATTAGTAAAGAAAAGAATATGCCCTGGTAGTCTAGTGGAGCCCCCCACCCTCCCGGTAGCCCAACTGCGGATAGTAGTAAATGAGCGAATATGCCCTGGTAGTCCAGTGGAACTCCCACCCTCCCTGTAGCACCGATCGCCAATAATTTAACCCGAACATCTGCCCTGGTAGTCTAGTAGTACCCCCTCCACCGTAGCCATGACCGTGGGTATTATTAAAGTAACATGCCATGGCAGTCTAGTGGTACCCCTCTCCCTCGATGAGCTATGATCGTGAGTATGATTAAACAAGTAACATACTCTGGCAGTCTAGTGTCCCCCCACCCCATAGCCGCAATCGCCAGTATCAATACATAAAGTGGACCACCAGTGATTGTGTTGATTACTCAAGCACGGTGATCGGGATTCGGGTGGGGGACCACTAGACATCAGGGCATTTACTGTAATTTACTAATACTGGTGATCAGTGCTCTGGGGTTACCACTAGACTATCAGGGCATGTTATTTATTTAAACATACCCGCTGAATGCCACGGGTGGAAGGGGCAGCAACCAGACTACCAGGGCAGACGCTTGGGTTACATTAATGCGATCGGTGCTAAGGGAGGTGTGAGGGTTTCCACTAGACTACCAGGGCTATTCTTTTCTATACTAATACCCCGATCGGGTTATGGGGGTACCACTGACTACCAGGGACCGGTTGTGGTTGTGGATGGTGTTCTTGTTATGGTGGCCACCATGGCTGGTGGCTGCTGTGTTGTGCCCTGCAATACAGCAGCCCGCCTGTGGGTGGCCAGCATTTAAGCCAGATTTTTCTGGCTCAGCTTTGTGCCCTGGTATGTGGCGCATCTGGGGTTGTGCCAGCAGATGCACCGCACATCCAGGGCTGAATATCGGGATGTGCTGCATATGCATGGTACGCCCCTTCAGATGCGCTGCATACATTACCATTGCACCGCATTGGGACTTGCAAATCATAAGTCACCCTTCTGAATATTGCGTCAAGTGCACTGCGAAGCAACCCCTTTGAATATCTAGCCAGACTGTTCTGTACCTAATATAGGGACACAGAATTCCCTTGCTTCTCTACACGATGATGCAGTTTTGTTGTCATATACCTCACTTGGATTACAATGTGCATTAAGCACTCTTACACAGATATTAAGAAGACTGAATTACAGATCAATATTAACAAAAACACAAAAATGTCACATATTGTGGTATATTAATAATAAAAAATTTGTGAAAAATTATAAATATTTTGTGTCACATTCATAAATAATTTAAGCTGGAACCTTCAGTTTCAAATAGTCAAAATATACAAATAATGAGTTTGCAGGTGTTAAAAGATTTGCACTGAAAATGGGGGAGACTTGCAGAGCTATGAAAACAGTATTTGACACAAAAGTTAAAAGCATTTAAATTTATGGAACTGAGGTATAGGAACACATAACAGAATTAAAATGTGAGGTACAGTATTACAAAATAAATTCTTGAGATTCATGTTAGGCATGGGGATTATATTCCAGCAGCACATCTGCGGGCAGAAACAGGCACACTGTCATTTAAAAATATGGTCATTGAGCTACTTAGAGTATGCTCCACATCCACTGAAAGACTGCACAAACCAGATTCTTCTAGAAGTACACGAGTCAGTAAATGGTAAAAGTCATTATGGCTGGTTACATCATTTAAATCAAAGAATACTTAGTCTGGGGCATCTTGATTTATTCAAACATAATATTGATAACACTGCTAAGTGAAAAAAAAACTATGGTTAGAAACAGGCTATAAGCTTCATGCCACTGTACGCAATGCTGACTGACAACTTTGGCTTTGTTCTCTGCTGTTTTTTATAGTTTTATTTTGTAGATTGCCAGGGGGGTTCGTATGGTTCGAAAGAACCCCCTCTTGAAACTCCCTCCTTTTTCATAATTTGTAACATTTTTTCATTACTTTTTTATTTTGTGACTGTCACAGAGTGCTTATGACACATGATGAACCCCAGCACGTTTCTCTGCATGCATGCCCCTCCCATCTGCTACCAATCAGCTCCCTCAGTGCCAGTAAGATGACTGGAGCTGCTTTGTGAGTCTTTCTCGCACCATCCCCTATGACTGGCTGGCCAACTGCAGCTCACGTCAGCATCGTGAATGTGACTGGAATACAACACGGCTGCCACAATTCACATGGTCAGCTAGCACTGGAAGATGGAGCATGGTGGCAGACTCAAAGATGACGTCTCCAGGAGAGCAAAACAGAAGTAGAGGACCTCGACTTATAATATTATGAGTCACCAGCAGGTAAATTTTGTCAGCCTCTATTGCCAAAGATGTGTCCTTAATAATCGCATATGAAGGGATAGGCTGTGCAGTTGAACAAGGGAGCTGTTCGGTGGGTGCGCTGAAGATTTAGAAATAAATTACTTAAATCCTCCTCTATACAAAGTTGTCATGTTTCATATGCCTGCTTTAACTTTTCATAAGTTAAGCAAAGAGGTACCACAGTGGAAAGGCATTGTAAGTGTTTGGAAGGGTCTGGCTGGGATCTACACTGCCACTACCCTTCCTCTCTCTATTCTCCTCCTTGGTCCTGTTGCCCCGGTAACCACTATTCCCTTCATTATGTCCCAGCCCTACTTGAATCCTCTGATTGTTTTGCACCCACCAATTCAGCTGACAGACTGTTCCAAAGTTCCATCACCCTTTCCGTAAGTAGTACTTCCTCATCTCTCCTGAACCTGCCTCCTGTTAATTTCCATTCGTGTCCATGTCACGCTGAATTGGTACACAGGCTTTATAAATAATACCCGCAGTCCACTTTAATTCCTTTAAGGAACTTGAAGGTCTCTATCACATCTCCCTCTCCCTTCTGGTCTCCAGTGAGTACATATTTAGTGTCTTGAGCGCTCCTCATAGGATCTGCCTTGCTGTCCCTGAATTATTTTTGTTACTCTGTGCTGCACTGTCTCCAACCTATCCTTATCCTTTCTGAGGTGAGGACTCAGAACTGGGTGCATTACTACTCTAGGTGAGGCCTCACCAGGGATCTGTAGAAGGAAGTATTGCCCTTTCTTCTGCTATCAATACCCCTATCGATACATCCCAGCATCCTGCTAGCCTTGCTGTAGGCCATGTTGCACTGACTCAATTGCTTAAATGGTATATTGAGTTGGGGAAGGTGAGGGTTATAGTAAGAGGTAAAGGGAGCTCAGATATGAGTTATATAGACTTAAAAAGCCACAACAGAGCATACCATAGCCCTTGGTTTCTGGGAGCTTATCAGCCCCAGACACCTGCCCTAAAGCAAGCCAACAGTGCAGTAGTTAGTAGTGTACAATACCCAGCAAAACCTGCTACAGACTCCACATTGAGGTTCAGTGTATATGTATACATACACAGACAGACACACACAATCTGTGCCACCCAGATAGTAATAATTGTCCTTAGAGCAGGAGGTGGAGGTGAGCTCACAGATGAGTTGTTTTGGTTTAAAACAAGCCACACAGCGAGCCACAGAGCATCTAGTACCCAGAGCTTTTGGGGCCTGGCACCCCAGACCCCTTACCTACACACCAGGAGACACCGCTGCAGATATTAAAACTGATAACATAATATATGTGAGACAATGCCTTAGATATATTACAGTAGCAGCATCTTGCAGTGCTCGGTACTGAATACACATATGTATTCACCCTGCAGCCAGCCAGATAATTTTGTTTAGAGCAGGGGTGTAGGAGATCTCAGATATGACTTCTTTAGCTTCACAATAAGCCACAAAATGCCACAGAGCATCTAGGACCCCATGGCATCTGAGGTCCTGGTGGCCCTAAGACCCACAGCTGTTTTGTAAGGTTGCAGACTGCAAGCGGCCCAGTAGGCAGAAGGCTGAGGTGCTGGTGCCTTACCTCATGCTACACTGGCGACCTGGGTTTGGGAACAACCTTTGGTCACGGGTACCAGCCGGGGAGGGCTGGAGCAGGATTGAGCCATGGTCTCCCTCCAAGGGTGGCTGCCCAGCCATCCATAGTCTCGCTCCACGGGTGGAGATCTGGTGGGTAGTAGGTGGTATGGGCAGTGACAGAAGTCAGGAGGGGTGGAAGGGCCACGGATCCTGGCATGTGCCTCCATGCGCATACATGCATGTGTATGCCATGGCCCGGGGGAGTAGGGAACCAAACAGAAAAATGAAAATGTATGAAAAAAAATAAAATAAAAGGTTGCAGACTGCATAAAGAACCCCTTGGAAAAATCACAGCAGCGGCTTTGTTGTATGACCAATGCAATAAAGAAAGAGATATGTGAAATATCTCCATGAGCTGTCACTGAACTCTTGATATGTCACAAGTGGGATATCAAAAGTTCAGTGACAGTAAATGAGTTGTTTCTACTATCTCACGAATCAAGCATGACATATTTGATTTATACAACTGGTGTGTGCCTGTCTGGAGCCACTCAGAGCAGGCTAGAACTCTGTGCCAAACTATACTGTAGTGTGCTGTACTGGCCGATCGGTGGCACCACCACCCCCAGGTCTGTAACATTAACCCCATGAATTAAAGCATTTTGACAAAACAAGTGTGACCTGTATTTCCTCCATTCGAAAGAGCCATTCTGTATGAGATGAGCGGCTTCTCTTTACAAAACGCTTGACTCGGTGAGACATGTTGTAAAGGAAAGCCTCTCCGACTATGGCAGCTGAAAAGGGACATGCTTGCTCCCTATGAAGCTGCTCCAAATGGGAGAAAACAGTATTGAAAACAAGCATTTGTCAATGCCAAATGTTGGCTTGCTGCCATTGGCACTGGTAGTGCAGGAGTTAGAGAGATGCATAATAAGAATGGCAGTGGAGTACTGAACTAACACCAACCCCCGCACAGACTGAAGGGCATTGGGGAGTGTGGCTTTGGGTCGTTGGCCATAATGCTTTGCTATTCCACCTCTCCCCACCCTGCAGACACCGACAGGTGTCAGGTGTGCTTTGGGGTCTTCGCCCTTATGCTCACCCATTCCATAAGGAAATAAGTTGAGATGGGTGCAATATAGAAGAATGGGATGGGTGCAATATAGGAGAATGGGATAAACGTTAGGGGTGACAAAACCCAAGGCACACCTCAGTGCCTGTCAGTGGCTGTGGGGTGGGGTAGAATGCTGCAAACATTACAGCTGATGAACCCAAGTTATGCCACCCACGCCTATCAGTCTGCACAAGATGGGTGTATGGTTGGAAACATTAACGCTCCCGCATTTGTTGGTAATTCACTCCAAATTTCAACATTGGCTTTTTAGATCCCACCTCATGAACAGCGGCACTATCATTTCATTAATTCTGAAAGGTGATTTCGCACAGCAACTGTGTCATTCAGAGCCACAGGTGCGGAAACACATTTCAGGCAGGATGCAAAAATGACAGGTAAACTGTTCATGCGGAGGTGGAAAATGGCAATGTTGAAAATCTGAGAGAAAATCTGAAAAATTTGTGAACTTATGGCGTGAGTAAATTTGGTGAAAAATTCAAAAAATGACACTGTTACCAGCGATGGATTGTGCAGTTCTCTTGTAACACACGCCTGTATCTGCGTAATTTTGGGAATTTTTTCAACAAATTTTCAAAATGGGCATTTGGGACAGCTCCTCATGAACAGTCACACTGAGTTAATCTGTCCTGAAAGTTGATGTCGCACATTTTTGGGCAGGATGTGAAAAATGACAGCTGTACTGTTCATAAGGAGGTGTGAAAAATGGCAATGTTGAAAATCTGGAGTGAAAATAATAAAAATTGGCGAAGTTACAAGGGTGCGTAGAAACTGCACAGCATGCGCTGGTAACAGTGTCATTTTTGGATTTGTCACCAAATTACAACATGGGCTTTTGGGACTTCTTCTCGTGAACAGTGGCACTGCAGTTTAGATTAATCGGTCCCGAAAGGTGATTCAGCGCGGTGACAGCGAAATCACCTTTTGGGATCAAAAACGAAAATGACAGCTACATGTTCACAAAGGCGGGGTCCCAAGAACTCCATGTTGAAAATTTGGGGCCAAAATTCTAAAAATGGCTGCAATATCAACAATCTGACCCCCAATTATAAAGCTTACCATCATTTCTTCAGTCGCAGTTCGGCTTTGAAGAGTGCAGATGTGTCCCAGTTCAGAGAAGATCACGGCTCCTGACTTCCAGAGGGTAAGTATGGGTGGGGGTCGGGAGGTGGGCAGAGGGAGGGTGGGGATGGGAGAGGGGACGAGGAGACATTGGTGGACCGTTTTCTTCTTTGTAGGGGAAAAACTGCGAGGGAAGGTTTTCTTGATTTATACAGCTTATTTGGGGGATAGGCACACTAGGGTGGGCTCCCAGTGTGCCACAATTCGGGGTGGGAGACATGCCGACATCGCTGACTGGGCACCCCTGCTCGGCAAGCCGTATAGACTGGGTGTGGTGTGGGTGCATCAGACACCGGGAGTGGGCATCCCAGTGTCGGAAAGGAGAAGGTGTTTAACCAGGAAAGACACACTGAGAAGGAGTATGCCAACAGGGGAATTGGGCACCCGATGTCGGCTTTTCAGGACTGTGTGGTGGGCGGCAGGAGCCACCATGTTAGGTATGCCACATAATGGGGAGAGAATGCTGACATGGAGATTGGGCACCCGATGTCAGCTTTGTGGGGATTGTGGCAGATGGCAGGAGCCACTATGTATCGAAATGTTTCACCAGGAATGGCACGTAATGAGGCGTGTCATCTGCCGCTGCAATGACGAGCCTGTCTGATTGCAGCGGCAGATTAGTTTCAAGTTGGTGGCATTCTCTGAAACTGCTGTCATCGGCAGCATGCTCACTGGTTGGCGGCTGAGGGACACACCGACGAAAGCATCACCTGCATTCACCACAACACCGACAAACCTCTGAAACTGCTACTACCACAATATGTTTTGCTGTGCGCATAAGTCAACATAAAAAGGCATACTGTAAGTGTGTGAGGGGGTAGGGGATTTATTTTAGCATGCCAGGAAACAAGACAGCAGTCTGACTTGTGTTGACAGGTTTACACTTAAAATGACAGAAAAAGAATGTTCAGTGTGAAGCAGCTGCAATGACAAGCTTGGTGCGCTAGCGCTACTGAAGCTGGTAAATGTGACGTACCAGCATGAAGATATCACTACTATCTCACTAGTGGCGGTGAGATAATAGTTATATCTTCCTTGATATGAACCCATACCTGCTATATAAATATATATGTATTGTTGCTAGTACTAGTACTGTATGATGCAACAAGACATTATTAGAATGAGAAATTCTCAAGTGTCAGCAGATAAGTCATTTGTTAAATTAGAATAGGAGACAGAAAAACACCTTTGTTTTTCTTAATTTGGCATATCAAAAATCTGGTAAAATTCAGATTACATATTTCTGCAGATCATAAGGGGTGGTATGTAGGCATGCAAAATAAGTACAAATGTGGCTATGCATACTCCTCTAAAAGTTCACATTCTTTTGACTGTCCTATCCTACATTCATTAAGATCTAAGTGGATAATTCCTTTAATGCAAAAGAGAATCGTGCCAATCGAGGTGACTTTATTTGACCTATGTTCTCACAGACGGGTACAGTTAGTTTTGCACTGGCAACTTTTAGTGGCCCTTGCACTTGAGGGAGCTAGCCTTCCCCAACCAAACTGTTCAATCTATCCCTTATATTCTCACAATTCCACAACTGTGGAAGTCCGTCCTGTAACCCCTGTGCACAAAAATGGTGACCATGCCCTTGTCCAACCACAGGCCAATATCAATGTTCTCACCCTGTAGGAGGATGGTTTCTGACCAACTCATGACCTATCTCTGCAAGTACAATCTCCTCTGTGTTCACCAGCATGGCTTTTGCAAGCTGCACAGCAACCTACCAGAGCCCTAGCTGAGTACACTACCTACATGAGTCACTAGATAAAGGCCATCTGGTGGGGTCTATATTTATTGACCTAACCAAGGCCTTTGACCTGGTTAACCAAACACTCCTACTCACTAAGTTACAAACACTTGGCCTTTTCGCTGACACTGTCCAATGGTTCAGCAGTTACCTCACCAACAGATCACAGCAAGTCAGAATTAATGGAGTCTGCTCTGACTCCAGGCCAGTCACAGTAGGCATACTGCAAGGCTCAGTACTGGGACCTGTCCTTTAGCCTCTTTGCCAACACCCTCCCGGCAGCCTGTCCTGCATCAATGATGCTGCTCTACACAGACTATGCAGTCATCAGCGGAAATGGACCCAACCAGGAGGCTCTCACACGAGACCTAAAACACAGCTTTGCATCACTAGAACAGTGGTTCCGCAGAACAAGCTAGTCCTAAATTACAAAAAGGCGAAGACTTTGCTCTTCTATAGCATTCAGAAAAGAATAAGGTCCCCCTCCCCAACATCCTCAATGCAGTGGGAGTAGCCTGGACCAGGTTGACACGATCAAGTACCTGGGGTCACAACTGACAAATCACTCACCTTCACTCCACATGTTGAGCAGCTGGTCTGCAATATTAACAGGAAACTTGGGGCACTCTATAGGCTGAGGCACAAACCTTACCTCTGAGGCGAAAAGGATGGCTGTCACTAGCTCCATTCTCCCAATGATTGATTCCGACATACTGGTCTATGGGGTGGCCTCAGAAAGTCCTAAACAGGGTCAGGATGACCCTGAGCAAAGCATGTCACTTTTTACTGGAGCAGCCAAAACCACCCACACCTGTGCACTTTACACTCTCACAAACTGGTTACCCCTAGCTACCAGGATTAAATACCAGACCTGCCTAATGGAGCAAAAGCACTCCTGGGACTCACCTCCTGGGATACAAACTCTTCTAACATCCGAACAAAATGCTCATGCCACCAGGAGCTCAACCCACAGTTACCTTTCTGTCCCACGCTGCAGAACTAGCCAGGCTATCGCACATTTGTGATCAGGGCCCTGCACTGGTTAAATGAAATGGATCTGAATATGCCTCTCCATGGGCTCACAAAACTGGACAATTCAAAGAGTACTACAGAGGGCACTTTTCCTGTCCCATGTTTTTTTTCTCCAATTGTTTAACCAGGTGAGACACACTAAGTTGAAAGCTTGTTTACAGGTGCAGCCTGGGAGCACAAGGAAGTTAAGTGACTTGCTCAGGGTCTCACAGTATGCAAGTGGGGACTGTGAGATTCAAACCCAGGTCTCCAGATTTGCAGTTCAGAGCCTTAAACCACTGCGCTATACTGCCTCCGTAGACATTCCTAGCAATCTCACCCCATTTCAGTCCAGCAATATTGTTGGTCATATCGTTGCATGCCTTGTCAATCTCACCCTGTTTCATTCCAGCAATACTGTTGGCTATATGCATTGCATGCCCTGTCCAGTGTTCCTTGACAATGCCTACATAGTTGCTTCTCAGTTGGCTGTCTGCCTTCTGTGAACCTATCCTTTGAATATGCACTGAACTGTTAACCTCTTGAAACTGATGATGAACCTCTGTAAATAAACCTTAGCTTTTTGCCAATTGAAAGTTACCTCCTGTATTTACCTAACTGTTGTACTCTAACCTACCTTTTGTATATATACCTGCACTGTTGTACCTCTTTGCAATTGACCTGGAACCTTTGTAAATGAGCATGTAATGCTCAAAGGTGTTATCTGATTTACATAAATAAAATAAAAATTTTTATAACCAAAGCATTAAGAATTTCTAACAGCTGAAGCATTATAATCTGTGGAATTTGATTCAAGCAATTTCTTGTATTACATATTTCCTCTATTTATTGTACAATGGATGTATAGGACATTCATTCATCTATTTGATACTTTGCTAAGAAAATGTTTTACCTATAAATCTTCTAGAAGCCTCAAATGTTTATTTAGTAGGAGGTGGGGGCACAGGAGATCAAAGAAGCTTATTCTTGCGGGACAGAACACCCTATCGAGGGTAGGATAACGTAGCAATAAGGAAACAGGATCTGAGGACAGCAAAGGGTGGAACTATTACTTAATGAAAGTCAGGGGTAGGCACAAAAGTTTAGGAGATGGAGGGATAAGCAAAGCACAACAGGCTACTTCCAGCTAGAGAAGGAACATCCATTCTAGGATAGGGTGACATTAGGGTACGAGGCTGAAGGAATCAGTGGGGTTAGAGGGTGTAGATGTAGGTATTACATTAGTCAGGCTAGCTTAGACTATTATTAAATATTGGAGCTATATATGACAGGGGGTTAGTCAGCTACAGGGACTGTGAGATGATCATTCCCTGTGCTATGTTCTGGAGAGTGGGTGACTGCTAAAATGCAGGAAGTTTGAGAGCTCCATGTGCAACTGCAGGCAGCATGGGGAGAAATAATCCTGCTGGGCAAACAGCTGTGCAGAAATTCAGAACCACTATCCACACACCCCGCTCCCCAGAGGTCCACTAGCCATGGGGGGTTGGAGGGTGGTGAAAAGGGTGGAATTAAACAGTTTGCAGGTGTGGAGCAGTGTCCTTCAGTAGGAACCTCAAACCACTTTGCACCCTATAGCAGGCACAGTTTCTTGACTATACCAGCGGAGGATGCAAGCTAGTTGCAGAAGGACTAGGAAGGTAGTGCAACAGTCAGCAGGATAATAGAGGAAAAAAAGGTAGCCAACAGAGTATTAATTGGGATGCTATGGTAAGTGGGGTTGAGTGTGGAGAAGGGGAGTGAGGTGGTCAGAGCCTGCCAAGTGCATCAGCCATGACAGATAAGGACAGGATTGGGAAGACAACTGACTGGACAGGGAAGATGCCACAAGTCCTTACTGCATTGGATACAAATGACCATGCAAACCAAAGTCTAGAAGATGGCATATCGAACTTTTGGAAGCTAGGGAGGAGATGAAAAGGAAGGAAGCCTTACTGACCTTTTCTTAGGTTCTTCAGGTGTGATACAGAGGGCAGAGAAGGGTGAGCAAGAGGAACACAGGTATTCAATGTCTGGTTAAAGGGGTGGTGTCAAGAGAAGGGCTATAGGTTCTGGGAGTCTGAAGCAACTTCTGGGATAGAGGGCTTTTCATGGGAGACGACATTAATCTCACCAGGAGTGAACAGGCAAGCACATGCTTGGCCAGAAGCTAGATGTCTACATGGATCTTCGTTTAAACTGGATGAGAGGAGCAGGATGCTGCAGAGTTCCTTTGGGGGGCAAGGAGAGTCTATCAAGGACTCCCCAGGAAATGGGAGGGTGCCGAGGGTGCTGGTAGTGGCATGGGCAGTGAACAGAAAAGGAAAAGAGGGGGCAGGGTGGGTCGTCACAAACCAGCACGCTGGAGCAACAGGTTGGGTAGGAAGAGTGGATCAGACAGTAAAGAGGGAACAGGTAAGGTAAGAATGAATAAACCGGGAGGATGGAAAGTGGTCTGCCTAAATCCCAGAAGCCTGAATAACAAGATTAGTGAACTACAGAGGATGGTGGCAGAGGCTACATCATGGAGTCATGGGCTACTGGGAATAACAACTGGTATCTGGCATTTCCAAGGCATACCTTATAGTACATAGGAGGAATAGGTGCCAGGGTAAAGAGGAGGAGCAGCCCTCTTTATAAGAGAGGACACAGAGGCTAGGAAGACAAGGTCAACAAGGATGGGGCAGCTGACTCAAATAGGCTACAGCTCAGACACGGCTTGACAATATGCAGTACTACTTACTAGAGCTGGTCAGGGGATCCGCATTGCAAAACACCATTCTTGATTTGGTACTACCAACTCAGAGGTGGTGGGTAGGGTAACAGACACGGAACCACTGGGGTCAAGTGAACACAATTCCGTGTGGGTTAAACAGGCGATGGGGAACATCAGACCTTCTGGAGGGCAGTGATTTGGGACTTCAAATGGGTATAATTTTACCAGGAAAGGGTCAAGGAAAACTGCCTGGAAAGTTGCCAGGGTGCTTCCCTTCACAAAAGGGGTAACCTCTCCCTGGCAACTATAGCTCTATATTGCATCTCCTCTCCCTGGCCAAAGTGCATGAGTCCCTTGTTTTCTCAGACTTTATGAATTCTTCAACACCACTGACTTCTCTTCCTGTTTCAATCTAGCTTCACAAAAACATTCTACTGTTACTTCCCTCCTCCACATCACTGATACTATTCTCACTGGCAGGGACAATGGACACATTACTGCTGCCATATTTATTGACCTAACTAAAACTTTTGACTCTGTCTTGCATCCTTTTCTTCTATCAAACTTCTCTCCACTAGTCTTTCAACCCATGTCATTGACTGGTATATGTCCTACCTGACGGGCGAACACAGTGTGTTTAGACAGAGACACTCTATTCCCTCACATTCCCATTCAAGCAGGTGTTCCTCAAGGCTCCATTTGGGACCTGTCCTTTTATACATCTTTCTTAATGACCTTTCCTTTGTCTGTGTCTCCTCCAGTATCCACCTGTATGCTGATGACACTGTTCTCTATAGTTCTGGTCCTTCAACTCCTGAGGCAGTGACACAGCTGCCAAGTAACTTTCACAGGGTTCTTTGCTGGTTTCAAGCCAATCAGCTAAAGGTGAACTCCAAGAACATGGTCTCCATGACTTTGGTTCTGCTCCAAAGCTAGCCAATCTTCCTCCTCCTCCTTCTCCACTCTTGATGGTACTACCCTTGACACAGTCCCCACCTTCACATATCTTGGTGTCTGGCTGGCTGATCAACTTGACTTCTCATCCCATATTGACCACATTCACTTCAAACTCCGTCGTAAACTAGGAGCCATGTACTGGAACAAAGACTCCCTCTCATTCGCTGCTGCCATGAGCTGCTCATGAAAATGATTCTCCCATTTTGACTATACTGATGTGGTCTCTGGGTTTGCCCCTGCCTCATCTTTCTCTAGACTGGACTCCCTCTTCAAGGCATTCTGCTGCTTTGCCTCTAACTCCCTCCACACTCACCAATGTTCTATATACTCCTCCCTCTCCTTTTCTCTCTTCAAATACACCGACAGCGCACCACCTTATCTCCAAATTCTGACTTGGCTCCTCTCCTCTCCCTCTCATCCTATCCACCATCTTTCAGAGACTCTCGTTCCTCTCTCTCCCCATCCTTTATCCAGTTCTGGGCAGGCAACCTTCTCCTACCATCTCCCTCACTCTGGACTCTCTTCCAAACTCCCTCCGTCTAGCTCCTTAACTGCACTGACTTAAACAGATTGTTTCCCAATCTCCACATCCCCAGTTCCTGTCCCTCCTCCTCCACGTAGTCGAAGGTAAGACTCCTTTATGCATTACTTTTGAAATTTAATTCAGTTGTGTTCTTACACTACCACTTTTATTTGTAAGATAATGCACCTTATGTTTGTACAACCTATGTGCGTCTTTTGAAACTGAACTCAATCACATTTTTTCACGACCTCCTTACCCCTTTCCCCGGTCACACCTGAAATGAGCTTGGTTCAGTGTGCCTCTCCAGTCACCAACATTTTACATAAATCAATCAATAAATAAACAAAAACTTACTAGACATAATAATAGGGTATAGGAACAGAGCGGAATTATAAAGGGCATCTCTTGAGGCAACCAACTTCTGTGCACTGAAGGTCACCAAAGAAGAACCACAAAAACCCGATTTGGTTCTCAAAGGAAGTTACAGAGGCAGTGAGGGCAAAATAAGGACCTTCATGAGTGCAAGGCGGCTACAGGGAGGAAAGCGTGATCAAGCTAAAAGATGAAGGTGACTGGCAGGAAGGTAATGACAAACACAGAGCTGCGGAATGGTAAGGGTATCAAGGAATGGAAGGGAGGAGAAAAAGAATTCTTTAGATACATTTGGGAAAAAAGGAAAACTTGAAGGGGATTGTCAGGCTAGCAGTGGGTGGGAGAGAAGACAAATGCAGAAGGCAAATGCCCTAAACAATTAAGACTTTTTTTTTCTGTGTCTGAATTTAGCACTCGTAAAAGGTGTTAGACTGACTGCACTGAAACTGGAAATTCACTGCTTATCCACATGACAGATACAGCATGGGCAATCACAGTGCAAGCTTTCCACACTTCCCTCCAATGTGCCTCAACCTTGCCAAGAAAGGACCACCACAAAGGTGACTAGGGTAGGTCAGACTCCATGCCCATTCAATTCTTGATCTATTGTGTGAGACTGCCAATAAGGGTGACAATTAGTGCTAACTGTAGTGATGGTTTTGTGATGTGGACACCTGTCCACTGGGAGCTGGACTGAGATCACCATAGCACATTTACACAGTACACTGAACAGTCCTCAGGTGATAATGGCTTTGCCACTACTGACCTGATCTGGATTTGAACCAGTGACCTAAGGTGAAAGGCTCCTTACGTGCAACCAATTCAATGAACCACCAGTTCCATCTAAACAATTACTTCTGGCAGGTATTCACGGAGGAGGATAATGGGCCCTACTGCATCAAGGCAGTTACATGGTGGGGGGTACAGGAAATGGAGAGGGTAAGATTAATAAACAAATTAGCCAGCCTGGGAGTGGGTCCCAGGGTGGTAGCCTGGCAAACATTAACTGGACAACAGGACGCAGAGGGCAATAGTAAATGAAGCCCACAGTGAAGAAAGGGGGTTACCAGTGGGGTACCGCAGGGTTCAACACTGGGGCGGTCCTTTTAATGTCATTATAAGTGACATTACAGAGGGACTGGAAGGAAAAGTATGTCTCTGCAGATGACACAAAGATCTGCAACAGGGTTGATCATGAAAGGTGGGGTGGAAAGGATGAAAAGGGACTTGGCAAGGTTGGAGGAGGAATGGTCAAATGTATGGCAGTTTAGATTCAGCGCAAAGACATGCAAAGTAATGCACCTGGGAAACAAAAATCCAGGGAAGAGTACACAATGGGTGGTGAGATACTGACAACAAAAATGGAAAGGGACCTGGGGTAGTCATATCAGATGACCTAAAAGTGGGCAAGCAATGTGAAAAGGCAGTAAGGAGGGCTGGGGGATACTGGGATGCATGGGAGAGGCATCACCAGTAGAAAACAAGGAAGTTGTTGTCCCTCTGTACAGACAGTTGGTAAGACCACATCTGGAGTACTGTGCACAGTTCTGGAGACCCCATCTCCAAAGACACAGACAGGGAGGAGGCTGTCCAGAGGAGGGCACCAAAATGGTGCAGGGTCTGCACCAGAAGACATATGAAGAAAGACTAAAGGAGCTTAAGATGTATAGCCTTGAGGAAAGGAGGAGGGGGACATCACAGAAACTTTCAAATACCTCCAGGAATCAACAAAGTTCAAGAGGGTAGCATCTTTCAGAAAAGAGATGTGCAAGAACAAGGGACACAATCTGAAGATAGAGGGACAGCTCAGAGGTAATGTGAGGAAGTATTCTTCACAGAGAGGGTCATAGATGCATGGAACAGCCTTCCTGAGGAGGTCATAGAGTCAAAAACAGTGGGGAATTCAATAATACTTGGGACAGACATAAGGCAATTCTAGTGGGGTAAGAGGAAGTAGGCTTTGGTTAACTAGGATCTGCAGCTTATCTGTTAGGTAGGGAAATGGGCAGACTAGGTGGGACAAGCAGTCCTTATCTGCCATCAGATTTAATGTTTCAGTGATCACCGCTGATACTAGTGAAATAAAGGCTGAAGGCCCTCAGGGTAGATAAGGTGCCAGGCCCCGATGGCCCACACCCATGGTACTTAGGAACTGATTTCAGTGTTTGCTGAATCCTTGACCAAGCTATTTAATGGTTCATTGGGTCTGAAGTGCTGCCAAGGGACTGGTGGAGTGGAACTAACATCTCCAGATCTCAAGGAGATGGCAGGGTGGGCTATAGCACTACAGGTCGGCCAATCTTACTTCCACTGTAGCTGAGCTGATGGAGACCATAGTCAAGGAAAGCCTGGTGACCTACTTGGTGGAAAACAGGCTGCAGGATGGCAAGAAGCACACTTCTGTGGCAAGTATGTCATATCAGATGAACCTGATCATGTTTTTGGACTGTGTAACTAGGGCAGTAGATGGAGGGCAGGTGGTACATTTGCACTACTTTGAATTCTGCAAACCCTTTGATTTGGTGCAAAACATGAGGCTGCTTAAAATATTGAGGACTTAAGAGTAGAGATGGGATTAGTCAGGTAGTTGCAGAACTGGCTGGGGGAGGCAGTAGGGTTGTAGTAAACGGGTCAAATCTGAGGACAGTGAGATCACAGGGTGGGAACTGCAGAGGTCAATTCTGGGACCTGTTCTATTCAATATATTCATTAGTAACACGGGACAATATTTAGGGCATAATGCATCTTTTGCTGATGACATAAAACTATGTAGCAGGATGGACAGTGAGAAAGGGGTGAGGGATCTTCAGAGGATCTGAAAAACTGGAAAGGCGGCCAAAGTTTTGGGTTCAGAGTCAACATCAAGAAGTGCAAGGTGATTCACTTAGGAAAAAGAAACCCACGTATGGAGTATTTGTTGCTGAGGCACAGGTCAGGAAGCACAGGAAAACCAGGAGCAGTTGTAAAATTTGCTAACTAGCTTTTATTATCAATAACAGCAAAATGAAAAATAAAATGGTCCAGAATAACTAGTAGTAGTAGTAAAATTTTATTTATACAGAGAAATTTGCCATTAGGGTTCAAAAGTCCCTATTTACAAGGCAATCCTGTGTCGTTAAAATTTTAAATAATCACAAAATGTACAAAACATATCATTCAGAATATACATAACGCTCAATGCACATTACATCAAAGGATACAAGACATAAGTCAAGGGCATTATTTACAAGGGCAGTATAAACAGAGAAAACAAAGTACTTCATCTGAGTGTTTCTTTTCAAATTCAAATCTCTGTCTCATTCTAGCAAAAGTATTGCTGCTCTTTTATAAGTCTTTGCCTGGGAACTTGTTAAGAGACATCCTATTTTTCTCAAAATTGTCTTGTCAGTTTCCTTACAGGTGCAACAAAGAACAATGTCCCATGCTGGCTCCTGCTGACAGCTCTGCAAAGTTTGTGCTGCATGGCAAATTTAACCCCTTGGGTTCCAAACAGCTTTTGCAGTCTTTTCAACAATATAACTATATACATTTTTACACCAAGGGATTCCAGTTTCACATAAAGATTCCATATATTTTTTTATAACTGCAGACATGCAAGGGGGAAAAGACAGCAACAGCAAGTGAAGATAGAGAGATAGCAAGAGGCGGAGAATCACAAGACTGGAGTGATCAGTTCCTAGATCTCAGAAGATCCAGAAGCAAATGGTTTGATACCTTTTATTGGACCAACAAAGATGTTAAAAAAGAACAAATTACTTAAAATTACTTAAAACACTAGGGCATTCATAATTTATGTTAATGAAGCTTTGTCAAGTGTTCTTATCCTCTTCCGTAACATTTGATAACGAAAGACTCCTCAGCTTAAGGCAAACTGGTGCTATCCAGTTTCTCTGATGCAAACTTCAGTTATGTTTTAAATGAGTATTTTAAACCAATGAGAATTTTTCTGTTTTTTTTTTTTATGCATGATCTGGGTGTTAATAGTATGTGATTTTCTGGGTGACTGTCATAAACTTCTGAGGAAGGACTTGGTTGGTTGGTCCGAAAGCTAAAGTACTTTGTTCATTTGGTAACATCTTTGTTGGTCCAGTAAAGGTATCAAACCATTTGCTTCTGGATCTGTTCTTACAAGGACCAATACGGCAACTAAACAATCTGTAGGTTTCAGAAGAAAATTTGTTGCGCAACCAGACAGGAGACAAAAAGCGAGAGAACAGAACAGATCCTTGCATTTAAACTCTTTCAACCCTGTCACAGTACTGCATGGGAGGGGGAGGGGTAGGCTGGCCACTATAGCCAAGGAGAGAGATTTGAGAGTCATCATCAGTGGCTTCTTTAACCAAACCAGTCAGAGCAATAAGGATACAGTAAGGCATCACGATGCTGTGGTGTACTGGACTGGAGTTTTTATAGGAGAAGGGAAGAGATACTGCCCCTATACAGATCACTGGTGGGGCTTCACTTGGAATACTGTGCCCAGTTCTGCAGTCCTCACTAAAATGATCAAGGTCAAACAAGGCAGATCCCATAAGGAACGGCTTGAGGCCCTGAACATGTATTCACTGGAGGCCATAAGGGATAGATATAATAAAGACCTATAAGTTTCTAAGGGGTGTAAAATTAACAGTACATACCTATTTATTACAAATAGGGATGCAGTCACGAGGTATCCGATAAATTCAGGAGGAATGTGAGGATGTTCTCCGAGAGGGTGGTGGAGCTGTCAAACATAGATAAGGACCTCTTGGCCCACCTTGTCTACCCATTTTTCCCTGCCTAGTAGTATCACTGCAGATCCTGCTTGAACCCCATCACTGTTTTCACCCCCACCACCTCCACTGAGAGACTGTTCCAGGAATCCCTTACTCTTTCTGTGAAGTACTTCCTCACATCTCTCCTGAATCTACCCCCCAGCTTTTTATTGTACAGCCTTGTCCTTGAGCATCTTTGTTCCCAAAAATACTTCCCTCATGTACCTTATGTACCCCATGAGGTATTTAAAGGTTTCAATCATATCCTCCCTCTTCCATGGTGTACATACTGTATAACACCTTATAACTGTAACTTTTATTCCACATGGTTAAGGCTGCATGTCAAGTCAGCGCAAACATATATTAGCACATATACGCACCCAGAACTCCAGCTGTCACCAGTATTAGTGATTCATTAGTACAAAAGCCTCAGATGCAGTCGATCATATTGGCATTTGTAGACTAATGAAAGACTGCTGATCGGATTACTGAAATGTCTCTTCTTCAATGGCTAAATAAGAAGCCCCTGTGAAGAGCCGCTGAATACCTAAAATTTAAGTCAAGCTGTGGCCATCCCGATGCAAGCAACAGAGTGTGTCCTGAATGAACTGGCAGCTCGTCCAGCAAAAGCACCATACGGAGTATGCCAGGTACTCTGGGGCAGTGAGATTTGAAATTGGAAAATATGCAGTTCAGAAGAGGGTCATGAATGCTGTGCATTTTATAACAGCAAATATAGCACTTCCACTAATGAGAGCACAGTTCGTGGGTTCAAAAAAACTCCACGGCAGAAAGTACAGTTACTCAAGAACTTACCATAACAGTTAACAGTAGATTTTCGACAGGGACTCTTGCAGTAGGTAATCACTTGTTGAACTGCATCGCCGTGTCAGGACCGCAAGGAAACTTTTGCTAGCAGTGTCTAATGGGGACCGCCCACCTGACGCCATGTCACCGACGTCAGCATGACACTATACAGTGGGCGGTCCCCACGCCCGCCCTCCAGTTCTCCAGCCGGAGACCTCCAAGAGTCATGACAGGAGAATGGAAAGAGGCTCCTGAATTCAAGAAAAGGCTTTCTGGAAAGAGAGCTGTGACTAAAGAGGGGGAAGGTGGGTGGGAAAAAGGTTACCTACTGCAAGAGCCTCTCTCAAAGATCTACTGTTACAGTAAGTTCTTCTGTAACTGTACTATCTTACTTTGGAGGGCTCTTGCAGTCACGTAATCACTTGTAGGACTGAGTTACACAGTAAAAGAGTCCAAGGGACAAGAAAAACATGGAAGGCTGGAACATAATCCTAGTAGAAAACCGGAGAGTTAAGACAGGAGTCCCTGGAGGAATGCTAGTCCAAAACTGGCCCCACGCCTCGAGGCAATGTCCAAACTGTAGTGTTTCGTGAAAGTGTGAATGGAACTCAAGTAGCTGCTATGCAGATGTTTGCGGCAGATATGTGTCTGAAACAGGCTGTGGAAGCAGCCATTCCCCTGGTAGAATGTCCCTTACCTGCCCCAGAAGGACTTTACCATACTTATGGTAACAAAAGATGCAGTTTGCCAGCCATTTGGAAGGCACTGTTTGGAAACTGCCGCACCTTCTCTCCCTCTGGTTCGAAAAAACAAAGCTGATCCATCTTTCAGACATCTTTTCTCCTGTTCGTGTAATAACGTAAAATTCTGTGAACATCTAATGTATGCAGGATGGCTTCCTCGATTAGAATGCTTGTGGTAATACACCGGCAACTCTAGAGACTGATTAAAGGTAGTCTCTGAAACAACCTTTGGAAGAAACTTAGGATTTGTGCGCAGAGCCACCTGGGCTCTGTGAAAAATCAAATAAGGCACCTTACACATCAGGGCCTGAAGCTCGAAATTCTATGAGCAGAGGTAACTGCAACCAAAGAGCTTTCCAGGACAAAAAGCGCATGTCACAAGTACTTGCCGGTTTGAAGGGAGGTAAGGTCAATTTCTCTAAAAGAAAATTAAGGTCCCACAGTGGAGCAGGGTTACGCACTGGGGGTTTCAGATGCAAAATATCTTTTAAGAAGGTTTTGGAGACCTCTAATTGAGCCAGGGTCTTGTCTCCTACTGGATCATGGTAGGCAGAGATGGCTGCTAAATGCACCTTCAGTGATGAATAGCTCAAGCCCAGATCCGGCAGATGTTGAAGATATTACATAACCTGGGAGAGGCACGAGAAAGGATCCAAACCTTCGAAGTGGCCAAAATGGAAAGCGCTTCCACTTCAAGGCGTAGGTAGTTTGGGTAGATGGCTTTCGTGCTTCTACCAAAATCTGAGCTACCCTTGGGAAACCCCATACCTAGAAGCAGCTTTGTCTTGAGGTGCCACGATGGAGATGAAGGGACTTTAGCCCCAAATGTACCAGTGTACCTCTCCTGCATCAGGAGATCGGAAGAAAGAGGTAGAGGAATCGGAGGTTCCACTGCTGGCTGCTGAAGCAGCGGAACCACATTTGTTGAGGCCAAAATGGAGCTATGAATATCGTTTGTGCTCCTTCTGTCTGAAGCTTAATCAAAACTCTGTAAGATTGGAGAGGAGGAATGCATACAGAACTTTCCCTGTCCAAGAAAGTGACAGTGCATCTTGCCAGAAAGCACCATCCGGGACTGAGCGAGCAAAACTTGGGAAGTTTTGCGTTTGACGGCTGCAAACAGATCCATTTCCAGATGACCCCAAAGGTCGAAGATGTGAACTACAACTTCCTGCTTTAGCTCCCATTCGTGGGTCTTACCCTGGTGCAGCTGAGGCTGTCTGCGAGAGCATTCTACATGCCTGGGACATGGACCGGCCAGAAGATGGACCTTGTGCAGAACTGCCCAGTTCCAGACCTGCATCACTTCCTGCAAAGAGGACATGAGCAGGTGCTCCCCTGTTTGTTGATGTACCACACCGCATCTTGTTGTCTGAATGGATCAACAGGGTCTTCTGCTGAAGAATGTGCTGAAATGCCTGAAGAGCATAAAGCACCGCTCTCATTTCCAGCACATTTAAGTGCAGGTGTAGTTCCATAGGGGACCACAGGCCCTGGGTCCTGTGATGATCCAGATGGGCACCACATCCCATTCCCGACGCATCTGTGGTCAATATTTGGGAGTGAGAAAGGGCCTGGAAAGGGACTCCTTGAATCAGATTGTTAGAGTCCTGCCACCATAGCAGATCTCGCTGCATTGGGAGTGGAAATGAGGACCTGACTGTCCGACTCGTCCACTCTCTGATCCCACTGGGACCGTAGAGTCCACTCGAGATGCGCATGTAGAGTCTGGCCAATGGGACCGTAGGGATAGCCGCTGCCATGAGGCCAAGAAGATGGAAAATCACCCTGGACGAAATGTGTTTACTGGAAGATACCAGTGTGACCTGTCTCTCCAACGTGTCTACCCTGTCCAAGGGGAGAAACGCCATACCCTGCATTGTGTCTAGTACCGCCCCCAAAACTGAAGGTGCTGGGAAGGAACAAGCTGGGACTTGGGGTAACTGACAGTAATCCCCGATGTTCGAAAAGGAGCAGGGTAGCTGATAAGGAAGCTTCAGCCCTTCCTCGACAAGGCTGCAAGAAGCCAATCGTCGAGGTAAGGAAAGACATAGTGCCCTGACTTCTCAGGGCACCTGCCATGACTGCTGGGCATTTGGTAAAAACCCGCAGTGCTGAGGACAGGCCAAAGGGAGAGCTCTGAACTGGTAATGTTCCCTTGGAAGGAAAACGGAGGAATTTGCGATATGGACGGAAAATTGGGATGTGCAGGTATGCATCCTGCATGTGCAGGGCACAAAGCCATTGACCTTTGGAAACACAGAAACACAGAATTTGATGGCAGATAAAGACCACTTGGCCCACCTAGTCTGCCCATTTCCCTACCTACAGGATAAGCTGCAGAGCCTAGCTAACCAACAGCCTGTTTTTTCCTACCCCCCACAAGAATTGCCTTATGTCTGTCCCATGCATTCTTGAATTCTCCCACAGTTTTAGACCCCAGAACCTCCTAAGGCTGTTCCATCTGTCCACCAACCTCTCTGTGAAAAACACTTCCTCACATTGCCCCTAAGTCGTCCCTCCTCTGTCTTCAAATTGTGTCCCTTGTTCTTGAACATCTCTTCTGAAAGATGATACCTCTTGGACTTTGTTGATTCCACTGAGGTACTTAAAAGTTTCTATCATGTCCCCTCCCTCCTTTCCTCAAGGTATACCTATTAAGCTCCTTTAGTCTCTCATCATATGGCTTCTCTTGCAGACCCTGCACCATTTTAGTTGCCCTCCTCTGGACTGCCTCCATCCTGTCTATGTCCTCATGGAGATGGGGTCTCCAGAACTGAGCATAGTACTCAGATGAGGTCTCACCAACAATCTGTACAGAGGATAACAACTTCCTGTTTTCTGCTGGTGATGCCTCTCCTGTACATCCCAGTATCCCCCAGCCCTCCCTAATGCCTTCTCACATTGCTTGCTAACCTTAAGGTCATCTGATATGATTACCCCAGGTTCCTTTCCATTTTGTTGTTGTTACTACCTCCCCCACTGTGTAATCTTCCCTGGGTTTTGTTTCCCAGGTGCACTATTCTGCATTTCTTTGCATTGAATCCAAGCTGCACACTTCTGACTATTCCTCCAACCTTGCCAAGTCCTTCTCATCCTTTCCCGCCTCCTTGTGTATCAACCTGTTGCAGATCTTTGTGTCATCTGCAAAGAGGCATACTTTCCTTCTAGTCCCTCTGCAATGTCACTTATAAAGACATTAAAAGGACTGGACCCGAACTGAACCCTCGAGTACCCCACTAGTAACCCCTCTTTCTTCAGAGTGGACTCCATTTACAATTACCTTTTGTCCTGTTGTCCAGCCAATGTTTTACTCAGACTACCAGCCTGGGACCCACTCCAGGCTGGTTAATTTGATTATTAATCTTTCGTGTGGGACTGTCAAATGCCTTGCTAAAGTCTAGGTAGGCCACGTCCACAGCCCCTCCCTGATCTACTACTTTAGTCACCCAGTCAAAGAAATCAATTAGATTCATCTGACATGACCTTCCCGCTGTGAACCCATGCTGCCTTGTGTCCTGTGCCCCACTGGCCTCTAGGTACTCAACAATTCTTTCCTTCAGAAGTGATTCTATCATTTTCCTACCACAGAGGTCAAACTGACAGGTCTGTAGTTTCCGCCTCTGTCTTGCTCCCACTTTTATGAAGGGAATCACATCCATCTTCCTCCAGTCTTCAGGTACCACCATCCTCCCATGATTTGCTACAAAGGGAAGTCAATGGAGTCACTAGTTCTCCCCTAATTCTTTTAGAATTCTGGGTGAACTCCATCTGGCCCCATTGCTTTGTCCACCTTCAGTTTTAGGAGTTCTTTCAGAACCCTTTCTTCTGTGAAAGGACTGGGATCGACCCTCTATCCAGAGTGCTTCTGTTAATTGGATTAGGCACCTCCCTCCTCCTCTTTTGTGAATACTAAGCAGAAGTATTCATTTAGTATCCCTGCTTTTCACTGTCCCTCTCTGCCCACTCACCATCCATTCTATTCAGCGGAAGCACCAAGTTTGGTTGACAGCGACAATGCCACCTCCCCACAGCAGCGGCACAATACCGCCCAGGCATTGTGCCACCTGTTTTAAGGGTGTTTACTGGGGCTGTGCCTCACACCACCCATGTGGGGCTCTGCCCCTCCCACTTAGGATTCCAACTCAGGTCAGAGTTGGTCTGGGGAGGGGCAGAACACTGGGGAAGGTGAAACACAGAAAAGGACCATTACTGCGAATGTCGCCATAATGATCTTTTTCCTGTTTCACGTCGAGGTGTCGACAAAAGGTGTACTTATTCAGCCTCACTATCCCTCCCTTTGTTTTTCTACGCCCTGATGTACCTATAAAAGGTTTTATCTCTTCTTAACCGAGTTAGCTATCTTTTCCTCAGTTTGGGCCTTTGCTATTCTGACTTCCCTCCTGCTTCCTTCTGCCTTAACTGGTACGGTTCTCTGTCCTGCTCCTTCTGTGTTTTCTTATACTTCCAAATGCTATCTTTTTCTCCTAACCTTCCCCACACCTCTTTTGAGAACCATAGTGGCTTTTTCTTTCGTTTTGATTTATTTGCTTCACACAAAGGCTTGTTGCCTCTATGATGGCAGTTTTGATGTTTTCCCATTGTTGCTCCACCCTCCTTCTAGCCTGTTTGCTAGTGCTTTTCTAAAGGCACTCTTGCCATCTTGCCAAAGTCAGCCTCCTGAAGTCCAGTACCCTCACTTTTGTATGGCTTGACTCTGTAGCTGAGTTTATCGTGAACCACACTGTTTGTGGTCACTTGTTCCCCAGATTGCTACCCACTTCTAGATCTGAGATCCTCTCACTGTCCCCATTTGACAGTATGAAGTCCAAGATTGCTCCCTCACGAGTGGGTTCCAAAACTAGCTGTCTGAGGCATGCTACCCGGTGGCATTGAGAATGGCCCTGCCTCGGATGTGGCTGCAGCAAAGGTGCTCCAGTTAACATCTGGCATATTCAGATCCCCATCAACAGTACCTCCCTTTCTCTGCTATCCTAAGGATGCCTTCTACCATATCCTTGTCCATTCCCTCCCCGACATGGGGTCTGTATCAACCCCGTGAGGATTGTGGTGCCATTTCAGTCTCTAAGGTGACCCACAGTGCCTCCTCTCCTCCCGTTTACTCTTTTGTTCCATTGCTTTTCCCCTTCCTTTACATAGAGAGCTACTCCTCCGCCTCTTCTCCCTCTCTGTCTCTCCTGTAGGTTGTGTACCCTGGTATGTTAACATCCCAGTCATAGTTCTCTGTGTACCATGTTTCTGTGACTGCTACGATATCCAGGCATCCCTCTTCCATCAAGGCCACCAGTTCAGGGAGCTTGTTGCTCAGACTCGGGCATTGGTACTCATTACCCTCCATTTCTTGATGGCCTTACCTCTTTTGCCCCATCCCTGCAGCAGGCTTTGCAGTGACAGCATCCAGAACCTCTTGTACTCTATAAAGAGGTTTAAGGTACTGAGGTCCAGAATCGGGCATAGATCCCTGTCTTTTGTGTACCAGAAAAAGTGGGAGTAGAATCCCTTTCCTATCTGGTTTGCTGGCACTGGCTCTATGGCCTTTTTGAAGAGGAGCCGTGATTTCCTCCCGTAAATGAGGAATATGTGCCCTTGGGAAGTGAGAAAGCCCCAGAGGACTGTTCGCTTTTTTCCCCGAAATTCTATAATGTGACCAAGCTTTATCAACGAAACACCCAGGTGTCTGTTGTGATGGATTCTCATTCTCCAAGATGCCTCGTGAACCTTCTGCCCACCTGTTCCTCTGACAGACAAGGAGGAGGGAGGGCAGTCACCAAGTCAGGAATGGGGGCGGGGTTGGGAGGACCGCTCCTGAAGCCCTCTGTGTTTTGGTTGGAAGGGCAGCAGCTGCACTGGGAGCCCTACATTCAAATTGGAGTTTGGGTGCTTGCTGGTTTTGTCTGGCGTCTGCTCTGCCAATGAAAAGGAAGTTTTAGTTGTTGTTTGTCGATGCGTGGTATGAACCGACTGAAGATCTGTGCCTTTGTCCCGCAGGCTTGTGATAATGTCCTGGGCATCTCGCTAAACAGGACAGAGCCTCTGAAAGGGCATCTTGGATAGTCGACTGAACATCAGGGCTGGGCCGATACTGAAATAAGAGTACTGGCGAGCTTACAGTTATGGCGTACCTCTAGTGTGAGTCCACTGCATCATAGGTGGCCCACAAGAATGATGTCCAGCCACCTTGGCCATTTTTAAGGTGTTTGCCAAGCAGGACTTTGTTTCAGTCTGGTAGGGCCACGATAATGGGCTTGAGCTGGTGGAACAAGGACTTCTGGTACTCTAGTATGTAAGGGGCGTAGTTCAGAGCATGGATAGCTAGAATAGAAGAAGCATAAAACTTCCTCCCGAACTGATCCATTTGTCTGGATTCCTTGTTTTTGGGAGTACTGAGGTGCTTAGGCTTAGCAGACTGATCATGGGCTGCACTGATGACCACCAAGTCCAGCCTAGGGTGTGACACTAGGTGGTCCTTGTCCTCAAGGGTCCAGTAAACCCGTTAATTTCTTTGCCATGGCCAGGATAGAGGAAGGTCTCTGCCATATGGCTGAGGATAAATCATCATGGGGTTCCAGCCATAGGGAGAGTACCAGACTCATCTCTGGAAAGTCCAGATGCTCTGCCACGCGTTTGTCGTTTGGGAACCAGAGCCTCTGAGTTTCAGCTTTTGAGCCTCCACCGTGAGGTCTGTGAGGTCCACAAAGGAGGGATCTTCAGGCGGTGATTTAGGGATTCTAAGGACTGGTTCCTCCAGGTGGTTATTTAGTGGATTCCCGAGGGACTGGTCCCTCAGGGATAGGTGTCTCAAACCCAAACCGCAGATGAGGAATCAAAAGTCCGCTCGAATCGCCTGAATTATCCGAATATTTTCAGGAATTGAGGATCTGGCTCCCTGGTGATCCCTTCAGACATCAGCGGTTGCGCTGGAGCTGATGGACGGCCTGACGTGGCGGTACCAGGAAGGATCAGAGAGGCGCCCTAGGGGTAGAGTTGAGCAACCTGTGTCTGGAAGAAGCGGATGCCTGCTCTCTAGTTCTGAAACCAATGCGATTTGGTCTCAGACCACCAAAATTTTAGGATCTCCCTAAAATCCACCTGAGATTGAGGAGGAGGTGAAGGGTGAGTAAATCCGGTTTCAGGCCTGTTTTCCCTGCAGCTAGAGGATAGATAATGGTGTGGGTATAGATTGGTGGAGGATAGTAACCAGGGTAGCCCAAGCAATAAAGGCTGACGAAAGGATCCAACGTCAGGGCTGACAGAGGATGGCCTGATGGCAGATATCCCAATGGTGCCCCAACATCATAAAGCCTGACATCAGTCCTGATGGAGGGTAACCTGACAATGACCCTGACGGAGGATAAACAGAGCGTAGGGTAGCCTGATGGCCCCAACGGAGGGAAGCTGATGTCGTGCAGGAGGACAGCCCGGGCGAACGCAGGAGGAAATCCTGGCGAGGTCCTGAGGGCAAAGCTCCGAGGGAGGCCCTGAAGGCAGAATACCCGTTGGGAGCCCTGATGGAGGAAGGCCCGATGGCAGTCCTGGTGGAGGCAAGGGAACCTGTGAGCATTGAGGAGGAGGAGCAGGGTCTGGCACTACTATAGACGGTGTTGGTCACCTTAAGGCCTGTTGGCACCGACATCAGGTAAACTGGCGAAAGAGTGTTCATTCATCAGGACCTGCAGGTCCGGCGATAGCGGAGGAATCTCCAGTGAAGCAGGAGATGGGGGTTCCACATGGAGGGAACCCTGGGGAGACCAATATCCTCACGGCGGGACAGAGCTAATGTCTGGCAACACCGCCAAAGCCTGATGGGCGCGAAGAGGTCGTGCAATCATTAGAAGACCCGACAATTGACTGACTGATCTGGGTGGTGCAGGAGTCGGAGGCCCTGACTCACGACTTACCAACCCGTCTGGGCGCTCGCAGGAGGGTCCAATGAGCGGCTTATCAGCTGCACCTGCCGACTTAAAGCCTGGGGTGGAAATGGGCCTAAGGTGGCGGTGGCCTCAGGCCGGATCGAGGGCTGCCGTCACCGCGTAAACAGTGGCAGCGGGGGTGGGGCCGAAGCCTGCTCTAGACACAAGAGCGCAGGTTTGGCCATGGCATTCACCTTCTCAGAGGAAGGGGCAGTCCTCCATCGAAGGGCCCGTGGGCAGCTTTGGGGGTGGGGGAGGGACTGCTCCGGTCCTGATGTTTTTCTTTGTCCCTCTTCTTCTTCTTCTTGTGTGGATCAGTTGGCGAGGAGGAGGCTTTCAGCTCTTTCTCCATCTAAGCCATTTCTGTTTCAGGAGATGGGACTCAGACTGTTGGCGCAGTTTCGGCGTGGCGGGTTGAATTCAGCACAGGCCTCACACTCCTCGACTTTGTGGTCAGGACCAAGACAGAGGGTATGCTGGTCCTTATCACGGTAGCTGGACCACAAGAACTGCACTTGTTTTATGTGAATCCATAGGAGAAGAGAACAACATACAAACTATTGAAAATTGTTAGAAAGGAGAAAAAGGATACTCATCCAAAAGGCATTCGAACTGCTCACGATGAGCTTCAGTTGGTCAGGCGTGCACAGGTTGATAGTGGGAAAGAACTGGAGGGCAGACATGGGGACCGCCCATTATATAATGTCACGCTGACATCGGTCCCATGACGTTGGCTGGGTGGTCCCCATCAGACACTGCTAGCAAACGTTTCTGTGTGGTCCTGATGCCAGGAGCGAGTCCAACAAGTGATTACCTACTGCAGAACCCTCTGAAGTAAGATGTGCACAAAACACCTGACCCAAGCAAATTTACCCCAGAACAGCCTACAAAGCCCAGGAGAAGACCAGCTCTTCTCCAAGAAGATGTGGAGCAGTAGCAATATTATAAAAGTCTGCGGTCAGTGGGGGTCGTGTACATACCAGGGTAGTGTCAGCAACTGCAAATGGCATTGTTAAAGTGTACAACCTGACCTCCTTTGTGAAAATGGAGGACACTGGTATTCAGTCGCCAGTGGTCCTGGAAAGGTCTTAAGCGGGATGGGGTACTCCAAGAGGAAAGCTACCAAAGCTGGATGCAAAACACCCTCAGATTTCCCTAACTCAAGACAAAATTCCTGGGCGTAGTGCTAGCTGCCTGTAGCCAGGGCTAATCTCCCAGCCCTCATCATAAACCTTGATGAGACTGGTGTCATTAGTCCCCTGCAGTCAATTGCACCTAAGGTTTGAAGTCAGCTACTGTGGTCCTTCTTCCAAAGAAGGGAACCCTCCAGTCCTAACAATTTCTGTCCTATATCCCTGCTCCTCATCTTGGCTAAGGTTTAAGAGCACCTGGTGTTGGTGCAGCTCTCCTTTCCTTGACTCCATCTCTTTCTTCACCCTTTCCAGTCTGGATTCTGTAAAGCCCACTCCACCACCACCTCCCTCCTCCAGCTCACTGACTCCGTTCTCACAGGGATGGACCAGGGATGCATCACCTCTGCCATCTTTGCCGACCTGGCCAATGCCTTCAACACTGTTGCCCATTCCCTTCTCCTCTTCAAACTGGCTACAGCTGGTCTTGCTGATACCGCCAGCAACTGGTTCCAGCCATACCTCACAGGCTGGACCCAATCTGTCAAGAGTCAGCAACTCCACCCCTCTTTCAACACAGGTGTCCCCAAGGCTCGGTACATGGACCAATTCTGTTTCCATCTTCCTGAACAATCTCCTGACGTCAGCTCATCTGCTAGCATACACATGTATGCAGATGACACCTGTTATTCTCTTCTGGGAGTTCCCTTCGAAGTAACTACCAGTCTACAACGGGCTTTAACAATGTCCAGCACTGGTTTAGTACTAACCAACTCTCTCTGAATGTCAAAAATGGTCTCTGACCTTTGGTACCAGACAAAAGCTGTCCAGATTAGACTTCTCCCCACCTTTCATACCCTGACAGGTTCCATTCTGGATGACGTCCCTCATCTAAGTACTTTGGGTTATGGCTAGACAAAATCTAGATTTCAGTGTACACATCGATGCCATTTACAAAAACTCTTCCCCAAGCTCAGTGCCCTGTACAGACACCGCAGCTGTCTGCCCATGCAAGCTAGGCATGAAATTGTCCAAAGATGATTCTCCCAGTCTTTGACTTTGGGACACTGTCTATGGTTCTGCTCCTAAACCACCCTATCCAGGCTGGACACTCTCTTCAACTTCTTCTGCCACTACATATTTGGCTGCCCCTCTCACCCAACACTGCTATCTCTATACCTCAGTTTCCTTCCCTCCCTCTCTTCTAGGTGCCTGTCCCACACCGCTAACCTGGTGGTAAGTACTGGTTTGGCTCTCTGCCTTTTACTTGTCCTCCCTCTTGTCGATCCCCACCCCGCTATTCTCTTCTGATCCTCAGCACACAGAATGCTTGCCCTCCCACCGCAGCTACATCCTCTAGTCACTCTGCCTTCTCATTTTCATTCCACTTCCCTAGCAGCTGGAACTCTCTCCCCTCGAGAAATTGACTCTGCCCAATCTCGGTACTCCCCTGCACTCCCTCCTTTGGAGGTTCACTGTTCACTGCTGCAACTGCAATTAACCCCCGCATACCCTACGCCTCGTGATTTTGTCTTCGCAGTCCTCTCCAGAGTTCCCTCCACCCTGCCTCTTCTTCACTTTCCTCCACCTCCTTGTCTTCTCCTTTCATAAATCTCGAATTCCCTCCTCCTTCCTCTTCTCCACCTACCTCTACCTCCCTTCCACATTCCTTCCTCCCCTTTCTGGCAACCTGTTCCCATCTCAATTTCATACCCTTCTAACATCTTACCACTCTACCTTTAAATTGCTCTCACCTATCACCCCTCACTCTTCCATCCACCTTCTGTCCACACCCTACTGCCTCCCTTCCTCCTCTTCCTTGCTACTCCCTCCCACTATCCCCTCTCCCTATTCATATGCCAACTCCTAGTCCCTTGCAGGGTTTTCAACATCTTGAAGGGAGAATGGCTTCTGCCTTTTTCCTCCCCTCCATTCCTTACTGCTCTCCCTCTGTCCCTTGCTTCCCCCCTCCCCACTATCTCCTTCTCTCTATTCATATGCCAATTCCCAGTCCCTTGCAGGGTCTTCATCTTCCTGAAGAGGTAAAGGTCTGGCTACCTTTTTCTCTTTATTCATGCCAGTTCCCCATCCTTTGCAGGGTTTTCAACATCCTGAAGGGAGATGGTCTTGATTGCTGTTTTCTCCCCACACATCCTACCCTCTTAACTCCTCCCTACATGTATTTCACATGTGCCCTTGCAGGGTTTTTAACATCCTGAAGGGGAGAAGGTCTTGCTACCTCTTCCTCCGTCCCACCATTTTTAATTCTCCTTAGAAGTACCTGACATACAGGGATATTAACTAATACTTGTATCCTCCCTCCTTACTATTTGCGCTACATCCATTTGCAGGTTTTGCTGCACTGCTCACTGTCTATAGTTTCACTCCTATGTACTTAATTGGGTGCAATTCAAATGTTGGGTCCAAATAGTCATTGCTCTGTCGCCATGATAACCAGATTGTGGCATCTGATTTAGGTGTTTGCATTCTATCAAGTGTAAATTTGCATATATCTATGCAATATTCGTATATACAGTATGTATATATTCATGTTTTATTTGCTTGTAATTTATAATTTATAATGTATATAGTTCTGAACACTACTTCTCTTTATTGCTGGCTTTCACCTATTCCTTATGTAACCCCTCCCCCAGGACGCTTCTGGAATGAGCAGTTCACAGTTCAAGTTGTTTTCCTGGTGAAACACTTCAAATAAAAAAAAAAAGGAGACAGTGGAGACTACTGGAGCCAAGCAGGCAGAAGTTTCAGGCTTGGGAGGATAAACAGCAAGTTTCAGTTGTGCTTACCTGTTGAATGATTGTTGATCTACCACCCCAGGTCATTGTAAGGGCAGAAGTTCAAACTGTCATCCTGCCTTTAAATTCCTGGATGGGTGGCTTATTGATATCGCTACGGAAAATCACTAGGCTAACAACGATACAATGCTGCTTTTCATTACTGACATTCTGATTGCCCTACAGCAACACAGTTAAAGTCATAAGTAGCCAGCAGAAGGAGACCACCTGGTCTATCTTGTCTCCTCAATATGTACTGGGGTTTTGTATTTTACTGCTACACCAGTGTCCGTTCACACTCTCTACCTCCCCTCCTTCTTCCTAGGTCCCACGACTTCCTCTGTGTTTGTCCCAGGCTCTTTGAAGAATCCCACTGACCTTGTTACCACTACCTCCTCTGGCAGCTCATTCCAGGCCGACACCATCCTTTCTATGAAGAGTGCTTCCTCACATCCCTCCTATATCTTCCCCACCAGCTTCAGGCTGTGTCCTCTTGTGGTATTTTCTCTTGTTGAAGAGACCCTCACTCTACTTTGTTTACTCCTTCAGATGCTGAAGGTCTCTATCATATTCCCCCTCTTCCTCCTCTCCTCCAATGAGTATATCCTCAGAGCTCCCAGCCTCTCTTCGTATGACCTGCCCTGCTGTCCCTGGTCATTTTAGTCGTCCTCCTCTCACCCTTCCAGCAATTTAATGTCTTTTAGGTATGGGTGCCAATACCTCCTCCATACTCCAAGTGAGGCCCTTACCAGTGATCTATATAATAGCAGAATAACCTTGTTGTGCCTGCTACTGAAACCCTGCGATGTGATCCAAGCATCCTATTGGCCTTCACCACCGCCTTTTTTGCATTGCACGAACTGCTTCAGATCACTAGTAATTGCTACCCCAGGTCTTTTTTCTTCTTCCGACCGGCTACCTGCACTTCTTCCTATGTCATACTTCTGTTCTGAGTTTTTGCCCGATGTGCATCATCTTGCACTTTTGCCATTGAATTCAACTGCCAAATCCCTGACCATTTCTCCAGTCTGGCTAGGTCCTCCCTTTGTATCCTCCTGGGTGTCCACCCTCCCACTGAGCTTGGTTTCGTCAGTGAATAGGCACATTTTGCCCTGAATGCCCTCCCCAATGTCACTTTAAATACGTTAAACAATACCAGGCCCAAACCAACCCCTGTGGAACCCCACTGGTGACCCCTTTTGTACTGGAGGCTAGCCCCACAACCACCCTTTGTGTCCTGCCCCAAATCAGTTCTCAACCCATCTTACTAATTTATCCCCACCCCTAGCTCCTCAGTTTTTCAGCCTTCTGTGTGACACCGGAATGAAGGCTTTACGATCCAGAGTAAATGGCGTCTATTGCCTGACCCTTGTCCACTGCCTTTGTGACATAGTCAAAGAACTCCACTAAATTAATTTGACATGTCTGCTAGCCACAGACTTGTGCAGCTTACTATCTTGCAGACCATTCTCTTCCATGTATCTCACCAGTCCTTCCTTCAGTATGGTCTCCATAAGTTTGCATACTATCGAGGGCAGGCTGACTGGCCTGTAGTTGCCGGGTCCTCCTTGGGACCACTTTTGTGGAGTGCACTACATTTGCTGTTCTTCATTCCTCTGCTACTCTCCCAAATTCAGGAACTGTTAAACAGAATTGTCATTGGGCCTGTCAGTTCTTCAGCCAATTCCCTGAGTACCCTGGGTGTACTTCATCCGCCCTGGGATTTATCCACTTTCAATGCCCTCAGTCCTTCCTTCATTCTTTCTATCCCAATGACTCCTATTGGATCTACTCCAGTTCCCTCTTTTCTTATCCCTGTCTGTGGCATTGGTCCATCCTTTTCTTTCCTAAAGACAGAACAGAAGTATTCGTTTAATACTGCCGCTTTGTCCTGTCTTCTACTACCATTCTGCTTTGTCCTGTCTTCTACTAAAGTCAGTGGCTCAGCAGGTTGCACACTCACCGCTGAGGCTGGAAGATCAGAAGGCTGGGATTCTATCCCCACACCAGGCACTTGGGTTAAATCCAATACTGACACTGTAGTGTAGCATGAGGGGGTTGCTGCACTCCTGAGGTGCCGCTCTTCGGATGAGACATTAAACCGAGGTCCGATCTGCCTGTTCTGGTGGTAGTTCAGGTGGATGTTAAAGATCCCATGGCACTTCTCAAAAAACAGTAGGGAATTTGTTTTATTGAAAATCAACAGAAATATTTAACGGAAAACTACATCATACAGTTCATTCCATATAAGGAGGAAAAATAAAACATTTTTAAAAAGAACATTCCAAAAGGGAGAAAAACACATCAAAATAAAGAAAACCAAAGTCTCTATGATCTTGAGGCTTCACCATTTCATTTCAGATTATTTAAATTCTCATGTGATTAGAACATCGGTATTCGTGATCCAAGGTAGAGTCCTCCATACAGTTGTTAAATATCAATGATTACGATTTTCAGATTCTAAATAATAAAACTCTTTTAGTTCATCTAAATTTTCCTAAGCAGTTCTATGTGACATATGTTTTTGTTGAAGAGAATATATACTTGTAGCATTCCATATAAACCACTTGATGGTAGCAAAATTAAATTCAATGTACTTTTATCCTATTTCCTCCATTGTTTAGCATAATACCCATATATTAAACCTTCACAATTAACGTGGTGAAACAAAACTCTTTCCATTGTGCTGCTATATATATGTTCAAAAGTTCATATATCATTAAGTAAAAAAAAAAAAGGTGATCTAAAAGTTTCTAATTCTTTTATACATTGTGGTCTGGAACAAAATCTGTCTTCCATGTGTTTATGTTTTGGTTGCTTTTAGTATTTAACTTTTCATGGCAGCATAGCCAATTGACAGCTCTCATTTTTGTGGAATGCGCTTTTCTGTAATAAGTGTTTTTACTGAAGGCAAACAGATTGTTGGGCATTTTGAAATGTCATGAGTTCTGTGAAGTGTTACTCCATGATTTGGTTGTAATAGCCTTTTCATTTTGTTAATAAGAGTCTGAACAGAAACTTTCAATGATCTGATTTTAACAAAAACTTCACTGTATTAGGGTAGGGTCAATGGTATATGCTGTTTACTACCATCAGTGTCCCTTGTGTCCAGAGGTAAACCATACTAAAATAAAGAAAAGGGTAAGTCCTGTCCGAAATCTGTTTTGGTTTAACAACAAGGATTTTAAATTCATAAACATAAACTGGCTGTAAAAGAAGACAACGGATTCAACATACTCAGACCACCTTGTTTTATGAGTAAATACAATATGTTTCTTTTTGTGGGATTTAAGCGGCTTCCTCATACTGCCTGGAAAATACTGGGTATTGTAGTTTCTCTGGATTTTTTTTAGTTGTTTAACCAGGAGTAGCACACTAAGCTAAAAGCTTTTTCAGGTTGCAACACTTAGAGCACAGGGAAGTTAAGTGACTTGCTCAGAGTCACACAGTATGCAAGTGGAAGCTGTGGGATTCAAATTCAGGTCTGGTCTGCTGGATGTCACCAGATTTGCAGCTCAGAGCCTTAAACCACTGCGCTATACTGCCTCTGGGATGGGAAAATATTACAGATATACATAAAAACTGGCAGAAGGTGTTTTTATCAAGTGTATTCTTTAGCTTTGCTCGTTTTCTACCTGTTCCACTTTTGTACTAAGGTTCGACCAGTTTCTATTTCTTTTTGTCCCAGTTTAAGGTATCCATGACTTTTTGTTAAAAATTGCCCAACATTTTCATGGGTTTTGTGGTTAGCTGTATGCCTTGTATTTGGTTTGGAGAATTAGATGTTCTCCCAAGGGTGTACCTTTACTTTTCTGCATATTTAAGGTAGCTCCTGAGAAGTGCCTATACTGGGTACATAAGGCTAAAATATTCATTACAGATGTTTCATTTTGTACCATTATGCAGATGTGATCTGCATATGCTAGTGCCTCACAGGGCAGAGGTTCCCCACTATGGAAATAGGTTGTATGTCTGGGCTAATGTTTAAAACTCTAATAAGAGGATTGATACAGAACACATATAAAAGTGGGCTGAATGGGCATCCCTGCCTAACTCTCTTTTAACTGGGACAAGAGGCCCGCACCTCCCATTTACTAAAGGCATAATAGCAGCTGCTTTATACAATATTTTAATCCATGTTATGAACTGGCCAGGAATCCTATATTGTGCTAAAGTGTACCATAAAAATTGTGGCTGACTGTGTCAAAGGCTTGTTGTTGGTCTTAAGACAGTACATATCCTTCCACTCCTCTGGTATTAATATATTCAAAATATTTCTGAGGAAAATAAACTGATCTGTTCTACTTCTTTTGGGTACTGTACAAGATTGGGCTATTGTGATAAGCTGTTTGGCAGCGTTTAAAAGTAGCTTATTTAATATTTTCACTTGAATCTTAAAATCATTGTTCAAGAGGCTGATTGGTCTCCAATCCCTTAGTTCTTTTATCTTTTTATGGAGGTATATAAGAATTCCTTCTGCCCAACTCCAATGGCATGTCTGCTTCTTGTAATATATAGTTAAAGACCGCTGTTAATTCTCTTGAAATGTCCTTCTGAAATAACTTGTATAGCTCTGCAGTGAGATCACCTTTCCCTGGAGCTTTCCTGGTACCCAATGTGGAAATGGCCTGCTCTACCTCTTGTGAAATTTCTTTAATCAGTTCATTTTATTTCTGATGGGTGTGAGGGAACCTGGAAATTTCGAAAGAACTCATCTACAGTCTTAACATCTGTCAAACTTCCTCACTATATCTTGGCTGCCTACCCCTAAGTGAAATAGGAAATTATGCACTTAGAAGCTACTCATTCATCACACTCAAAGTACCTAAGGCAAAATCTCATTCGGTAGAGCAGCTATAAGCTTGCTGCCTACCTTATGGAACAATCTACAAAAACCCTTAAATTGGCACCTTTGTCTCTATCCGCTGCTCAAGGTGCTATATTCCTGCACAATCAAAGAAGTGTGCAACTGTTTTACGCCTCCCAGGATCTGTTCTTATGCCTGCCTTGATCCCTTCCCTGCTCAGACCGCCCGTAAGCCACTGTCACTTTGCTTTGCCTCTCTCTAGATACAGGTGTCCTATCCCCTGCATTACTGACACATCATCCCATCCCCCTCCCAGTCTCCCTTCTTTGGGTTGGAGCTCCCACCCTCTGGTCGAGACAACCTCCAGCCTCTTCCCCTTCCATCCTGTGTACCCAGCATTCCACTTTTCCCTTCCTCCACCCTAACACTACTTTCATCTCCTCCACCCTGTTTTTTATTCAGTTACCCTCTCAATCCCTTCCTCAATCCACTCTGCCGCCCAAGCACTTTCCTTCCCTATACTATTCAATCCTACTCTGTCTCTTGAATATACTGCTTTGTATGTATATGTGTATTGTACCGTAGCCCGCCGGTACTTTTCTATGACTATATGAACTGATGTATGTACTATCTTATCTTTGCCCTGTATTATTTTTTTTGTACCTTTGTACCTGAATGTAATATTATTGTGTGGTTTTGTTCAAGTTGTGAATATGTTTCAACCAGGTCCATCTTGCAAATGAGCATTGTTCAACGATAACCACCTGGATAAATAAAGATTTTGATTGATTGACTGATTGTCTCTGCCTTTTTAAATAAATTTTCAGAAAATATAGATACAGTCTTCAATATGTCTTCTGAAGTCGTGTATAGCTGGCCATCTGACCTTGTATAGAAAAAATTGTGTTTTTTGTTAATCCTGTCATTACTACTAATATAAGGGCAAATGGAGGTTTTGGCTTGCGTTCTGAATTCTTGCTGTTTTTTAAGTGAATTTGCTTGCTTTTTGTGAAAGTTGTTCATAAGGACTTTGATTGATGAACTCTGATCAGAGAAGTTATATGTGGTGGTTTGCGCACAGTCACTAAATGGTGCAGTTGTTGTCATTTTTAAGTATTGAAAATACTTATTATTCCTTATGCTTTGCTAAATGAAATTAAGCATCATTTTAGTTCGTGTTTTGTATCTGTCCACCAAAGAAATGGGTTGTCATACACATCATATATGGATTTTTATGATCAAAATATAGTAATTGCTGAATTATTTCAGCTTTTTCTGAGATGGCGAATTGAGTTTCCATATGCCTGTTCCATGTTGCAAAGGTGCCTGAGCTCCTGTCAGTATATAAAGTTCCATATGGTCTGACTATTCCACTATATTTGTCCAGGCTGACTGGATTTGTAAGGTTTTATTTGTAAAAAGAAATCTATTATGGTAGCCAGATTCCCTATGTGGAAGGTTGGGTCTATTTCTCTGTAGTTGTGTAATATGCATCAGTTAGATCTGCAGTTTGAATGCTGTTTTAAGACATGTAAGTATCACAAAGAGGTTTGCTTGTGGTTGTGTTTTTCCCTCTATCTCTTTTTGAAAGGCCACAATTAAACTCCTCCCAGATGATGTTTTGAGATGAAAAGATATGGCTGTACTTGTTAGAAGAAGGAGACTATTTTCTTTTGCTTGCATAGTTATTAATTATTCTATAATATTTTCTTGATGTTTTATATCTACAATTAATACCCTTCCTGGAATGAGGTCTGTTAATTTAATCAGCTTAAAGAAATATTAAAAAAAAATACCTATTCCAGTGCATGTCTCCAAACCCATAGACCAGTATGAGGCACCTGAAAACCATTCTCTAGATGCCTGCATTATTTCTGTGTTTGTATGTAGTTGTGTATCCTATAGTAGCAGACTTTCAGCTTTATTGGATGCCTGGTGTGAAAATTATCCCTCTTTACGTTTGTTCTTGATACTATTCACATTAATTAAACAAAAGTGAGGGCGGGGCTGTGCCACTGGCCGTTTAAGGTAATATGTTATACAGTTTCCTTTCATGGAGGTTTGCTTTTGTCAGTTTTCCTTTCCTGTTTTTTTCTTTACATTATGTTTTTTGTCACTGCATCTTGTCCATTTACCCTTCCCTTCTGTGCCACTCTTATTATCAGATACAGGGTCATGTTGACTAAAGCTTGCATGTGACTCTTCCGAGTCATTATCAGAGACGCCACATTGTTTCCGGAGTGTTGCAAATCTATTATGTTGCAAATCTATTTGACATAGTTAAATCAGATGTTTTGAGACTTTTGAGACAGGTTGCTGCCACGCCTGCCTGAGCCTAGTGGGCATTTTCTTTTGTTTAGAATCTTGAGTTTCGGAAGGGGGAGCATTGTTGTCACTTCAGTTCTGACCTGTTCTGTGTTAACTTCAGTTGTGCTTGTTCCTCACTAAGCAGTTCCTCCATTTCAACTGCTACATTTTCTAACGCTCCTCCGTGGCCTGTGCTATGGTTGTAGTTGCCATATCTTGTACCTCAACAACCTGCTCTGGAACCTGGGTTGCAGGAGGTGAGGGGGTCTTATCGAGGGACAGTATTCTTAGAGGGCTATTTGGGCATTGGTTACCAATAACCGTTGCTCCTCAGAATCAGTGGTGTCTGTTTGGCTATAGTGTGCCCAGGGGCACTTCATGTAGAAGTAACCCGATTAATAGAGTTGCAGATAGGGTTCACTGCACTGAGTACTGGTGTGTCCTGTGGATTGCACAAAGTGAACCTTAGTATTTGCATACTCACTTATGTGCCCTGGTGACCCACAACTGTAGCAGGTTTTGGGCTGCCCAGCGAGAACAAAACTCCTCTATCCTCACTAAAAAGAAACAATTTGGGAGGTGCTGCAGGCCAGAGTCTATGGACCGAGTATCCTCTCACCTCCATCCACCTGTCCATATACTTGTTGTATCAAAATGGCCTCTGGGTGTCCTATAACTGTGCATCATTGTTTCAGACAGTATGTGAGGTCTGTGACGCTCACCTCATTCCTAAATAGGATGGTAATGGTTTTATTGGCTGGTTTTGTGGAGGAGAATGGCTTCAAAGGTGATCCATGGGGTGGATTTTAAAGTTTGGTATTGCAGCCAGAATTTTCTAAACCACTTTACATTTAAAACTTATATCAAAGGATGCCTCACCAGAGACATGTATGAGCGCATACATTCAGTGGCATGGAAATGCATGCTGTCCTTCAGTAATTTTTGCAACAAATACCCTGTCTGGGAATATATCCATTCCTCCTTTATACAACAATCTGACTGTGTTATGCCATCTAACTGGGTATATAGGTTCCTGAAAAAAAAGAGGCATAAGGCCTGCTTTGTTGCCTTGCTGCTGTCCTCCACTGTCCTGTTGGAACTCTTGCTGAGGGTTACCTCTGCATTTGTTGTAAAATCCTCTAGGCACTTCAGAATTATTAGCATTTGATAACCCATTCCTGCTGTGCACAACAGGCTCGGTCCATTATTAACATTAACATTACCTTCATTTAGTTGCAACATAGGGTTTTGTGTCAAACATAAGTCTCGTGGAGCTGCAAAGGAGCTGGGTAATTGTCCTGTTTCTCCTTGATCTCCAACTACGGTCACTTTGCAGTTGCCACAGTGACATTATGCTTAAAAGCAGTTATGTCAGTTTCAGTTATGTGTTCTGGTATCCTTACCCCAGGTATCCTTATGGCGAAACTCCAGAAATCCAGTTCCCTGTGTCCAGGGCTTTTGCCCAACATGGAGCTTTCAATGCTTTCGACCGACCATGGTTTAGTGTCTGGTGCTGCATAATCGGCCCATAATTGTTTCTGAAGTTTAGCGTGGTGCACTTAGTCATTTTCTCACCAGGACGCTATGAAAATGAAAAGACTGTTCTTGCTGCTGTTCTTGTGGGTAGCAAAAGCGATGACTGTGCTGTTACAGGACCCCTGGCTCCTTGACAACACTTGAAACAACAGTCTGGTTGCTAGGTAAGGCCCTGTTTGGACCGATCTTAGAATTACCATTGGTATTGGAAAACTATTTGTAATATCTCGTTCTCTGCTGAAACCGCTCTCCTTCTTCAGTTGAAAGTTCTTGTAGCGCTTTGGCTCTATTTTGCTCAGTTACTGGATTTACAGTTTATCTTGTTTTTTCCACCAGCATTGCCCATTTGTTTAGTTGATTCTGTCTTGAGAATTTCCATAATGTTGGATTTATCAGCTATTGCTTCTTCTGCTGCTCCAGCAGCATCGAAAAATATTTCAATCTCCTGAGGCATTGAGGTAAGGGAGGAGACCTGCTCCCCTACTTCCTGCATCTCCTTACTCTGGTGTCTCTCCCAGAGTGGCCTTCCTTCGACAGCCAAAGGTTCCCCTACTGGAACAGTAGTGGAATTTCCTGGTGTCCTGGCCAAATTTCCTCCATTCACTAAAAATACCACCAACAGCTTAATCTGGTTCAATGTCAGTTGGCATCCATCTATCCCCTCCCACAGGGCGAGACTGAAAATAGGCAGAATTGTTCAGTACTCCTTTCCTGGTCAATAAAAATACTACCCATTCTTTCCCTTCTTATGTCTGACAATGCCATCCTTCCTGATAGAATGGACTTGCACCAAGAACAGAAATCTGTGTTGATTATGGATCTCTTCAGGGGCTACAACACAACCTTTGCGATGAGATGGGATAATTAAGCAATAACATGAGAGGGTGTGGGTTGGCTGGGATAACCTCATGCCGGGCACAAGGCTGCAGGCAGAGTGTGTCCAGGCGCCAAGAAGTGAGGTTATCCTAACACAACCCACACCCTGGAGTGCATTACGTTATTATACAATGGCTCGTTGTTATACAAAATGAAAAAATTAAAAATGTTTTAGTAGATTTACAGTGTGGCAATATATCTTTGTTTCTTAAGAGAAGAGCAAACAATACTGCAACAAATCAATACAGTGGGACTGTGCTCAGATAACCTCACTGTTGCCAAGGGCAGACAGCCAATTAGGTTCCAGGATTTTTTATTGCCATTGTATAATACCCATTTTGTACCCGCCTCATGCACTGACAAACTGCAACCCCTGATCTGACTGTCAACAAAATCTTTAAAGATGAACAGCAGGATCGAGCATTGGCTCTCCTCTCCCGGTAAGGGTGGGGTCACTCACCAATAGCTCTGCCATCACTGAATGGAGGTTTGGTGCTGGTGCAGGTGGTTAATGGCTTGACTGGAATGGAGGGCATCCCGAGGCCAGTGTGCGCACGTGTGCCAAAGGCATTCCCCTATAAAGTTTTCCTTTCCTTTGTTTTAACAATATGCAGTGTGGATGGCATCCCTATCCCTTAATGCCACAGTTAAAAGCACAAGCACTTGCATTTGATCCCTTTTGTCTCCTTTGTTTTTGAGCTAGCTTACAGTTCTGCACAAGCACTTTTTCCAACCCCTTTTTTCTGCCAAGCTTTAAAGTTCAAGCACAAGCATTTTTACCACTTAGCTACATTCACAAACTTTTATCACATTAAGAAAACACACTTAGTGAGAGGACACAGAGAGACAGTATGAATCAACACAGACACATTACTTGCCTAACTTGAATACAGTACATTGTTGTAGGTGCAGTAATCAAAAGTAATCCATATTCAAAGAAAGTTTGCACATGCTTTACTACTCATGTGAAAGTACAGTACACGATACATGCACATGCACTAGTGTGGCATAAACACAGTGACTACGATGTTGTTGCTGACTCCCTGCTCACCATCTATGCATTTGTAAACCCCAACTCTCTGCTCCTCACTGGGATTCTCTACAAAACAAGTAGGGTAACATGATGAAAAGGGATGAAGGGGACTGGGCGGGGAGACAAATGACAGTTGTTTGGTGCCCGTGGTCGTGAGTCAATGCAGTAACGAAAAATAATTAATTTTCACTGCAACAATTTATTAGCTGACAATTTATTTCCATGGTAATTATGTAGAGACCGCGGCACAGTAATTTATTTTGTCAGTGAATGTGAGGTTATGTACAGTATTTAGGTCCTAAGTCTCACTTCATAGGGATTTTGCTGCAGACCCTAAACCATTTTAGTTGTCCTCCTCTGGACCACTACCACCACCACCACCACCACCACTTGTGTCTTTCTGGAGATGTGATCTCCAGAAATAGACACAGTATTCTAGATGAAGTCTTCCTAGCGATCTATATAGTGCAATACCACCTCCCTCTTCCCACTAGTGCTACCCCTCCTATGCACCCCAGTATCTTACCAGCCCTCCCAAATGCTCAGTCACACTGCCTGGCCACCATTAGAAACACAGAAGTTACGCAGATAAGACTGGCTGCTGCCCATCCAGTCTGCCCATTTCTTTTTCTACCTTATGAATGTGCCATTGGCTTTTGCTCCATCAATGGCCTATCTATTCATACTTATCTGTATTGCTCCTTGGCCTCATCCCACGCCTGTTTGAAGCCCTGCACTGTATTCATATCCACCACTTTCTGAGGTAGGCCGCCTGCATTCACCACCCTTTCTGTGAAAAGAACTTCCCCACGCTACCTCTTAATCGGCCTCCCCTAATCTCATGCTGTGTCTCTCTCATCCTGCTATTTTTCTTATATTGAAACATGTTATACTCTTTCATCTTGGTAATGCCCTTAAGGTGTTTGAATGTTTCAATCATATCACCTCTCCCTCCTTTGCACTAGGGTATACATATTGAGCTCCATTAATCTGTCCTCAAATGTTTTCTGATGCAGCCCCTGCACCATTTTGGTTCTTCTCTGGACTGCCTCAATTTGGTTAATGTCCTTATGAAGTGTGGCCTCAATGCTACGCAGTACTCCAGATGGAACCTAACCAGTGTCTTGTAAAGAGGATTATTACCTCCTCTTATGACTTTGATACTCCTGCTAATACACCCCAACATCCCAGGCTCTTACCTACTGCTTGTAGATGGTCTGCTTGATAATTTCAGGTCACTGTGATGATGTGATGCCCAAGTCTTTTTCTTCCCTTGTGACTGCCAGCAACTCCCTCCCAACCTATAGGTGGCTTCATGGTTTCTCTTCCCATGTGCATGATCTTGCACTTCTTTGCTTTAAACCCCAGTTGCCACCCTTCCGACCATTTTGCCAGTTTATTCAGATCTCTTCATTCTGCCACCCCATCTGGATCATCTACTCTGTTGCAGATCTTGGTGTCATCTGAAAACAAACAAACCTTACCTCCAGTCCATCTGCAATGACACTGATAAAGATATTGAAGAGAACTGACCCCAGGACTGATCCCTGAGGTACCCTACTTGTGACCTGCATCTCTTCAGACTGTATCCAGTTTACCAACACACTCTGTTTTTGCCCGTCAACCAGTTTGCCACCCAGTTGACCAACCTCTGACCCACCCAAGCCTACCCAGCTTATTAATCAATCTTTATGTGGAACAGTATCGAAAGCTTTGCTGAAGTCAAGGTAGGTGACATCAACTGCTCCCCTTGGTCCACCACTCTGGTTACCCAGTCAAAGAAATCTATGAGATTAGTGTGACAGGACCTTCCTGTTGTAAACCCATGCTGTCTTGGATCTTGTGCTGCAAGGATTCCAGGTGTTGCACTATCCTTTCAAGGATGCCTCCATAATCTTGCCCACTCACTGAGGTGGTGAGACTGACTGGTCTGTAGTTCCCTGCCTCCTCCCTGCTACCACTCTTGTGGGCGGGATCACATGAGCCCTTCTCCAGTCTTCTGGGACCTCTCCTGTGCTCAGAGACTCACTAAACAGTTCTGATAATGGCTCTGGTAGTTCCACCCTTAGTTCCTTTGGTACCCTGGGATGTATGCCATCAGGTCCCATTGCCTTGTCTACCCTGAGCTTATCAAGCTCTTGTAGGACCCTTTCTTTTGTGAAGGACTAGTGCACATCTCCCTTCCCCTGTGTCCATGGTGCTGAGCTGTGGGCCCTGCCTACCTTCTCCTCAGTAAATACAGAACAGAAGTATCTATTTAGGATAGATGCTTTTACATGGTCCTCCCCTCACATGCCCCTTATCCCCTTTGATCTTAGCAATACCTCCTTCTGGACTTCTCTTTCACTAATGTATCTATAGAAAGTCTTGTCACCTTCTTTTACTGATTGTGCTAGTATTTCCTCAGTTTGGACCTTTGTCTGCTTTACTGCCTTCCCTCATGGAAGTTTGATATGCCTCCCTATCTTCATCTCTGCTTTGTTCCCTTATATTTCCTAAAGACCAGTCTTTTGGCTCTGACCTTTTCTGCTACTGGTTTTGAGAACCAAAGTGGTTTCCTTCTTCTTCTTTATACTTCGTTTCTCTTAACACAATGAGATGTTGCTTCAAGTACTGCATCCTTAATGCTTGCCCACTTTGCCTATACCCTCACCAGTATTTCTTCTTGCCAGGGCTAGCTAATCTATGTTGGCCATCTTATCAAAGTCAGCACTCTGAAGTCCCATATTTTTGCCTTGGAATGGGATGATTTAGTTCTACTGACCAAATTGAACCATGCCATGTGATGGTCACTGGCCCCAGGTGACCTTCTACCTGGAGATCTGAGATCCTTCCCTGTTAGTCAGTACTAGATCTAGGATAGCCCAGTCAATTGTGGGTTGTTGTACCAGTTGTATGAGGCCCTCCCCTGCAGGAATCAACTATGAGTCTAACTCTGGCAAATGTTCCTGCTGGTATTGACCAACCTGTCTCTGGTATGTTGAAGTCTCCCATTACCAGAACCTCCCTTTAGCTGTCATGTTTTGTATATCTTCCAACAGTAATGTGTCAATGTTCTCCCCCTGGTCTGGAGGCCTGTAGACAACCCCATTCGTATGGCTGTCCCATTTCCTGTTTCCAGGGTGACCCACCGTTCTTCTGGCTCCTTATGTGTATTCTGAATTTCTGTGGCTTTGATATTTTCACTGACATAAAGGGCCCTCCACCCCTACCATTCCTCTTTCACCTCGGTCTCTTTCTGAACAGTACATAGCCGGGTACTGAAGTCTCCAAGTGTGGTTACTGGTAAACCATGTCTCGTTAATGGCTACTATTAGGTCATCCAATATGATTACTCCCAGATCTTTTCCTGATTAGTCCTCAGTACCTCTCCTCCCATTTTGTATTTCTGCCTCTGGTTTCTGTGACACAAATGCATTACTTTTGCATTTTTCACACTGAAACCCAGCTGCCATACCGTTTACTAATCACAAGTTTTCTGGTCCCTGCTCATCCTATCCACCCCTCCCTGGAGTGTCCACCCTACTGTAAATTTCTGTATCATCTACAAAGAGGCAGACCTTCCCTTCCAGCTCCTCTACAATGTCCCTTTTAAAGATGTTAAAGAGGACCAGTCCCAGCACTGATCCCTGAGGCACCCTGCTGGTCACCTTCTCTTCCTCGAAGTGAACATTGTTTTCCACACACTCTCTGCCACCTATCCCTAAACCATTTCTTACCCAGTTTACCACCTTTGAACCCATTACTAAGCTGCCTACCTTGCTTACTAGTCTCCAATGTGGAATGGTGTGGAAAGCCTTATTGAAATCTAGGTAGACCATGTCCACTGCTTCACCCTGATCTAATTCCATGGTCATCTATTCAAAGAAATCTATCAGATTCTGTTGACATGACCTCCACCCCCATGAACCCATACTGCTTCAGATCCTGTAACTCACTGGATTCCCAGATATTCCACAACAGTTTCCTTCAGAATGCTGCAGCCAGGCTGTTGACTGGTACTTCTAGGTCCAGTCACATTATGCCTAAGGCTGCGTGGCTGCACTGGCTGCCAGTTCAATGGTGGATCACCTACAAGGTAGGCTTTACCTAAAGCCCTCTACGAACAGGGACCCGACTCCTACTCCCCCAATCGTCCTCTCCAATCAGCCCGATGAGAAGTTGCCTTAAATTCCAAGGGTTCATCTAAAACATCTGGAGCACGATTTTTAATTTGCAGCACTAACCCTGTGGAATTCTCTACCTGCCGGTTAAGAGAATGCTTGACTGTCAGCAGTGGAGAGACGGGGACATGATTGAGGTTTTCAAGTACCTCAAGGGAATAAATAGGGTAAACATGGAGGGATCTTTAGACTAAAGCAGGGAGGTATCACCAGAGGGCATGGTTTGAAGTTGGAAGGTGGAAGGGTGAGGGGGAAAGAGGAGGTATTTCACTGAGAGGGTGGTGGACCCTTGGAATGCATTGCCTAAGAGCTGGTTCAGAGATCCACAGTGGAGGGCTTCAAGAGAGGGTGGGACAGACACAGAAAGTGGATGTATCAGATGATGGCCTGTCCCAGTGGGGTGGGGATGGATGATAGGGTTTCTGGAACACAAGGAGGGAGGGTCAGCACCCAACTAGGGATCTAAGGTCTGAGCACACCAACAGACCATAAGGCCTAATCTGCTGGCAAATAGTATGTTAAATCTATGTTATTTATTTTCATTGGCTTTCCCAGACTGATTTTAAATAATTTATATTGCTGTCTGCTTGTAATATCTGTGGCTTTCCCAGACTGATTTTAAATAATTTATACTGCTGTTTGCTTGTAATATCTGTGGTTTATACTTTGTAAAGTGCCTTGATTTTGAAAGGCGCTATATAAATAAAGATTTGCTTGCTTCAGCAGTGTTTCCATTACCTTTCCACCACCGAAATCAGGCTGATGTGGAACAGACTGCCAGTGGAAGTGGTGAGGGCAGGTACCCTTAACAATTGGCTGGGACAGAGCAAGGGAATGCAAAGTCCCACTAGGAGAAACCAGAGAGGAAGGGATGCAGAGGGGGCACAAGAGGATAACCCCCAGAGCATCAGGTGTGAAGTAGTAATACTACAGGCAGACAAGTCTCTATCTGCCATCAAAGTCTGTGTTTCTGGAATACTATGACCAATTCTGAAGTTCTCATGAACATGAACCATGGCTATCAGGGCAGATCCTGTTAGGAATGGCTTGAGGTCCTGAACATGTATTCGCTGGAGGACAGGTGGGAGAGGTGGGACATGACAGAGCCAAGTTTCTAATGGGCATGAACCGTGAATAATGAATACCTATTTATTAGAAATAGTGATGCAGTAATGAGGGGCAACACTGGAGGTCAGTGGGGGATAAATTCAGGAGGCATCTGAGGAAGTTCTTCACTGAGAGGGTGGTGGAGCTGTGGAACAGATTGCCAGGGGTCGTGGTGGTGGAAGGTGCCCCTATAGGTTCAGACATGGCTGGGACAGAGTAAGAGGATGCACAGTCCCACTAAGGGAACCGGGGAAGGGGGATGAAGGGGGTAGAGGAGGATGACCCCCCAAGACATCAGATTCAGGCGTGAGGTAGTATTATTATGGGCAGACATTATGGGCCCTTGGTCTCTCTCTCTGCCATCAGAGTCTGGTTCTATTGACAAGCAGCAGGAACAGATGAAGTCAAAGGAAAATTATCGTCCTTCAATAAATATGTCACCAGTTTATTCTTAGAACAACCACTAGTACCTTCCGACTATTTCCAAAAATAATCTTTTATTGTGTTTTATATATTTGAAAAGTTTCACCGGAAAGACATACTGAGCTGACAACAGCTTGCTTCCAGATGTGTCCTGTTGGAAGGGATGAGGAAACTGTGATAATGATACAACAAAACAGAAGCATAATCAACAGTATAAAAGATATACATATAAGGTACAGTACTACACACTGAGACCTGGTGGCGAGGTAATAATACATTTCAGTACAAAACAGTGTAATGGAATAAGGCAAACTATTGGGGGTGGGGTGAGTACAAAGTGTGATTTAGAGGATGAGGGCATGGACAGCTGCGAGGAGGGAGGAAAAGTCATGAAAAAGAGACTTAAGGAGAAAGCAAAAGAAGCAGAGCAAATTGACAGGAGAAGAAAAGAAGAGCTTAGAAAACTGATAAGAGAAAGCAGATTGACCAGCAGTAGTTTTCTAGAAGGAATAAAGAGGAATGAGAAGTACTACTGCAGAGAGGGTAGCAGAAATCAGGGGAGTGGACAGGAGGGATGTATGTTAGGAGGAAAGAGCACAAAACCAGAATTCAGAAATAAAGCAAACACAATGGGATAGGTCCCTGGCATCAAGAGAGGGGAGAAAGGGCAGAGCAGAGTGAACAGCTGTGGGTACCAAGGAACACTCTAAAGCAAAACGACAGAGAGAGTGAAAGAGGGGTCCAGTCTGGCAAGGAGGATTTGGGTGCCCCATGTCAAAGATAGGGAGACTCATCTTTAAAACAATCTCATGGCAGACAGGAAGCAGGATACTCACTTTGTTCCTGTACAGTGCACCAAGCTTGGGGTGAAGTTTTTGGTGAAAGGCATCAATATGAACAGAGAAATCAAGACAACGGTCCAGCCAGACTCGAGGTATTTTAAAACAGGATACATACTCAATCATTGCACCATCCAGGGTATGAAATACAGAGAGGGGTGAGTCTGAAAGCCTCTGACGGTGCTAAAATCATAGAAACTGTTTGTTTTGTTTTGGCATTGAGGATTAACTGGTTAGACTGGAACCAGCATTGAATATTGTCAAGATGCAGCTGCAATTGTGAGCTAAGATCACAGGAAGAGCAGTCAGTTACAAAAAGTACTGTACCGTCAGTGTACATATAAATGAATACAGAAGAACAGACAGAGGGAGGTCATTTAAAAATATGGAAAAAAACTAGGAGCCAAGACAGACCCTTGAGGGCACCCTGAGCAGATAGGGAGTGGAGATGAAATTGAACTACCTATCTAGACAGCTTGAGACCCACCCTCAAGGTGAGAATGGAACCAGCTGACTGCAAAACAGCCAAAAGCTTGCACTCTTGAACAAATAAACACTCCAACCTGATTTTGCAAAATAAACAGCTTTATTGCCTTGTGAAAAGAAAGGAATATGTACAGAAAAACACACACCACTCAGCCCAAGTGCTTGAGCTCAAACTCTTCATTGGGGGCCCTACTAAAAAGCTAAAGTATTTTATAATGCTTGAAATTATATCTTGAAACTGTAACATTTGAACTGTTACTCCAGAAACTTAAACGCTGATTCCATCAACGGTATGGATCCTAACGATTCAGTTCTCCTGTGTTCGATAAATGTCTTATATATGATATATGTGTTTGTGAACATCTTGGGGCATCTTTCTGATGGTGGTCAGGAAATTCATGTTGCAGCTGTCCCAAGGACTTCTATCAGCTTGTGTGTTGCCCCGAGAGGATAGGATATGCAATGACGTGCTGGAGATGTCAGATGTGTCCCACGCCTGTTACTGACATCTGCCTATCCTCCAATCCCTTCTCTCGCTATCTCTGGCTCACTGACCCCAGCCACCACTGAGGTCGGACTATCACCGAGCGCCACAGCCCATCTACCCCAGAGGAGGAGAGCTGTCCACTGGATGCTTGTTCCTCTCCTCACTACCCTGATGCTCCTGACTCATTCCTGAACCAGGATCACCAGTGTTGCTAGTGGCAGCACTACTGCTAGCACCAGGTTGGCAAGTTATCACATTTTAAAGACATTATCTTTTAAACGCTTAACTTTGGAAATGTTGGGGCTACTAACTTAATTACTTTTTAATAAAAGCTTGGAGTCCTGCCATTAAGAATTAGCTCAGACAATACTGTTTTATGTGTGCCGCCTGGTGGCATGGGGGAGGGGTTGAGGCGCTGGACATCACACCTTGCACCACACCGGCACCTGGGTTCAGGAACGGGCTGGGCCATCGGCAGGTGAAGGAAGGGATCGAGTGTCGGAGGGGTCTGTGCTCTCCTGGGCGGCCTCTGACAGTAGTCAGAGGCAGCGAATGGAACATGCGATGTTAGCGTGTGGGGGCGGAGCTGAGGCAGACGCCGGCACATTGTGCCACAGACTTCACTGCACATCCGAGCTTGGGGGAGTAACAATAAGAGAAAATCTCCTGTCCGGGATAGGTGAAGGCTCCTCCAGTGTACCCACCACACTCCCCACAGTCGGGCCCTTCAACAGGGTTCTCCGATTCTGACCCAGCGCATTAAATTGTAGATAGAGCACCAGGGTGACAGCGGCCCCATCTCAGGGGGTTCACAGCCGGGGATTCGCCGGGCTGGAGTGGACCTGGTGAAGGGATCAGACGGGAGGTAGAGTCATTGGTGAGCGAGGCAGTGGAGAGAGTTCCCGAGACAGGAGCATAAATAGAATTGGAAAAAAAATTTATTATTTTATGTGTCAATATTATTCTGCATGTATCATTAAAAAATGGGAAGAGACAGCAAAGGAAGCTGATTGGCTGAGATGATGTTCCAGCTATGCCTTTTAATTTTAGTATACCACAGTAAATAAGGTCCACTAAAGGTGACCTCTTTACTTACTGGAATGTATAAGCCACGGATCCAATGCAGTAACATAGTCGCAATCTTTTCCGTAGCGAGTGGCACCTGCTTTCTTCACTGACCAACACAAACACACCAAAAAATCCCAGCAAATTAAAAAGAAAAGGATAACTAGCTTGCAGTACAAAAGCAATGCCTTCCTCCAGCGGTCTCATGCTCTCCATATCGACCGGCAGAGAGCGAGACTGCTGATACTTTCATGGAAGATGCAGTCACAGATGGAAGCATGCTGCTGGCAAGACTATAAGGAAATCTTGGTATTCTGGTGGCATAGTGGCCTGCCACAGTCGCACTTTTAGCAGTGAGCAAAGCAGGTGAGAGGCAATCGCAGAAAGTCTGTTGAATGAATAAATGAAAGAATGGTGAGTGGGAGAGAAGGGTTGCCATCAGCTAAATGAATGAAAGGGATGGTAGGTGGATCAGAATGGGTGGCAGACAAAACTCTGAAAGTCCTACGGTTCTCCAGCACCCCTACTGATAATTAATCAGTGGACTATTTTGTTTAAAAAAAAAAAAAAAAGTTTAATATTTATTTACGCTTTACCCCGTCCATGTGTTATTGCTTACACTATTTGACTCTGCTTTTTCAGTACATTATCGATACATGTTTTAAGTTGTGACACAGCCAAAACTGGCAAATACATCATGTCAGTACTATCTGCATCAATACTATTTTTTGCATCGACAGATGAAATATGACAGTTTAAACAATTTAATAAAATTATTTTCAACCTTTTCAAAATTTTTGTATTAATATACATCAGTTAATTAGTAACTGTGTAGTTTTCCAACTTAATTTTAATTCATCTTATGACCTTAATCGCATTTCAGTGTAACTCCCAGCAGCACCAAACTTCCTGTGAAAGTGTTGGAAGATAATAAAATAGAATATCATGAAATTCAGATTTTTTTGGGGGGCGTGCTAGCAGCCAATGGGAGAAAATGCTCCTTATGAGGCGCCAGCCTAAGAACACTTTAAAAGCTATAAACGTGTTATTTTGCTGCACTGATGGAATTTCACTTTGTAATTTGGTAGCAGATATCACTGCAACGTACTCTGTGAATTTTACATTATAACCATGATGTGGAAACCTAAAACGATGCCTTTAGCGAAGCAGGAACAGGAAAGGACTATGAGCAGAGCAGCAGGTGGGAAGCCAATGGATGGGAACCTTTGGATCTGGAGGCTGCAGTCCAGAGGGTACTATGACAGTATAGCAGCTACATAAACAAACTCTGGTCAGAGCCACTACAGCTGTTAAAAGCTTTCAGGAGCAGCAAGAGCGGTGAAAAGAGTATGCAGTGCTCTGGCTGCACGGACTCAGCCATAATACTGCAGCGTTACAGTACTGCTCATGCCTGATGCTCGTGACATGTGCAGTTTGCCCCAGAGTTAGCCTTAGGCAACATGGTGGTGCTGACATAACTATGTGTAATGACCCATTCCCTTGGGGATACTAGAATCCCATTAGTACTAGTCTTAGGCAGGTAGGAAAAAGGCAGCCAGTGGGGAGCCTATTAGGGCTTGCTACATAATGGCATCATTGTTTACTCAGCTAGCCTGAGAGAAAAATGATTGTCATTTTGAAACTCACAGCAGCATAACCATTTTAGAGTCAGCTGCTCTCCAGGAGCTTAGAATGTTCATCAGTAAGTTCAAGTGTGGCAGTCAGAGTGGAAGGAGGTCTACCACAGGGCTTTGTCAAGGGAGGCCTGGTATTTCTCACCCTAGTTTGGTAAAATCTTCAGTTTACCTGCAGGACTCTTTAATTTCACTCCAGGGGCAGTGAGAGAGAATTCAATTCTTGTGGATTCAAGGGCAAGCCCTGCAGTTCCTGAAGTTCACAGCTGCCTTAAGGAAGAACAATGAGTAGAATCTGACAGCTACCAGAGGAAGAAAGGTACCTTTTGTTCTTTCCATGATAGGGAGGAAGGAACAACTAATCTGTGAGTGCAGAATGTGAGACTGTTGGCTGAGGAGTTGCCGAGGTGTGTGTGCCCAGATAAGGCTAGATCACACTGGTCAGGACCCCTTTCATCACAACTGTGCTGAATTTAAAGTTAAAGTTGGGAATCGTAGCAATTCATTGGGGACTGAGACTCATTTGGTGTAACTCTGAAGGAATGGCAGAGGCTGTTTGGGGCAAAGGGTGGGAGGAACGCCATCTGGAGTTTCAGGCAGGGCTAAGTAGTTCATGGATGGGCACCACTGCTCCTGGGCAAAGACCATGCACCAGGAGGATTTTACAGTGTGTGGCACATTCCACAGGTATACACTTTGGGAGACAAACAGAGATGTTTTGTGGAAAACAGTACTGCCTAGCAAAGTGTCCTGCAAAGAGAGTGTGCCTGCCGCCTGTTGGCACAGCAGTGGGACTTCCACTTATGACACCAGCGACCTGGTGCGGGAAATGGACCCGGATCATCGGAGGGTCAGGCCGGGGGAGAAGGATGGAGCATCCCACGGACTGCCGTCCTCCAGGTAATGTCAGGGGAGGGAAGGGAAGCGATTAGCACTGAGGACTCCTGGCGGAGGCCAGGGATCTCAGGCGACCGAACACGACAGCTCTGGGAGGCGGGTGGACGCTGCGCCATTGCACGCCCCTGCCTCCGTAAGGAAAAAGGGAGAAAATCGAGGCAAGGGACGACTGCGGTACATGAAGCCCTCCCTCGGAGGGACCTCGATGCACCACTGTCGCTGCAGATCCCCGACCAGACATTGGTTCCGTGGTCACGCTGAGGTGGCCACGGCCCCGGCGCGGGTAGCTGGGGTGACCGAGGGATCTCGGCAGCCATAGACAGTGGTGGAGGTCTCCAGGGCCCGTGACTAGGGCCGATAAAAATGATGGGGTCCTGCCACGGAAAAAGAAAAAAAAAAAGAAAGTGTGTGTGTGTGCCTGTATTGCAATGACAAACCTTTGGGGACCAGCCTTGCTTTAAAGAACATCTGTAAATAAAGCCATACTGCAAGATCCCAGTTACTGCTTTGGACATTCAACTTGTTGCTTCTAGTGTGAACGTTACTGGGGCCCCTCGGCAGTTAGGTCTAGCATACGCCTAGCATCCTCTCCTGGACCTGGTTGTAAATAAAAGATTCATTTTAGTATGTACCCCACCCCCATCCACTAGATAATGAGCCTGTTATACACTCCAGCACTAGGAGTGGTACCATGAGTGTAGTTCTGCCAAAAGAAAACTATATGCCATGTAGTTGGCAGTAGTTCTTTAAGGGGGGGTGCCAGCTAGCCAAAGGTGGTGTGGGTTACATACATATGCACGACACTCACAAGATGCACACATTAAGACAGCACCACCATGCTGCACATGGCAGCTGTCACTTCGCAGTTGCAGAAAGAAAAGTAGTGTGCCAGGATGTGGGTATGTTTATGCGGCCTGCAGAGGGAAGGGCTGCATACACATAAACACCGAAACTATGCTGGAGCACTGTTGCAGAACATCAGACAGTGGTCCAGTTATGTGCTTCCACAGTGCTCTTATACAAATCTGATGATGGCATAATATCTGTGGAGCTTGGCCCACACAGCCGTAAAATCAGACTCAGGAGAAATTATTAAACTGGAGATCTGGTCTGGGATTTGCTCGTCATCACAGTCACTTTTTCATTCTTTTCTAAGCGGTATTTTCTGTAAATGTGCCTTAACCATATTGATCTAAGTGCTAACATACTTCTGGTTTTCCTGATTGAATAGCATGCTCTAAAAAAAAGTGGTCCCCATGCTTGTCTGCACGCTTTAGAAATGACCTTTTCCTTGTTTTTGCTGTAAAAACTGACCCTTTAACACAAAAACAAGGAGTCAGTTATGGCCTCCACCCCACCCCTTCACGCTTCAAGTGAGGAACATGATTATGGGTTTGCATCAGATGTACAGTAGCACCCATAGATGCATAATACTGTTAAACAGTAATCAACTGTGTGTACATTTTTTTAATGTGTGCTTTCTTGATATTGTCAATACCACTCCACCCATTTTGTACTCTGCCCCTGATTTCTGTGCCCCAAGTGCATTATTTAACATTTTGTGTTCATGACAAAAGGCTTTTCAAATGAGGGTAATCACTAATCTAAATTCTTTATATATATTTTTTAATTGCCATCAGAAATGTGAATTTTGTAAAAATAAAATTGGAAATACAAGTAATAAGATTACCATATTTTACAAAATATATGAATTCAGGTTAGTGACTAACCTCATTTTAAAGATCTTTTGTCCTGAACAACTTTCAGACTGGTTGTATTTGTGCACCTGGAATAGTTTTAAAGATATTTAGATTTATTTGGAATGTGTGCACATTTGCTAAGAATTCTGTACAGTGCCTTAGAAAGATTCTTTTAAATGAAACTTCAGTTGGCTTATAGCTTTTCTCAGGAGTGAACTTGCAAGTCAGTGTCATTTGACCTTGGGATAGCTTTCTTTTGATGGAACTTTTGCTGTCTTTATATAGGTATGTTTTTTTTAATGCAGTTCTGTCTCCAATGTTCTAAACCCACAATGGGTCTGAATGAGTTAAAGGGCCATGAATTGATTACTTATGTGCAGTTGTTCGAAATGTTTCTATTTTCATCAATTATATTCATACCTCTAAACGATGCATATTTAACTGTGCCTGAACAAAAGCTGAAGCTGTCAGTTGTGTTTTGTTTTGGTTTTAGATTTATAAAACTGTTATTTAATACAACAGCAGATTAGGTACACATGGACACATGTTGATACATGGACATATTAGGATAACAGCATCTCAATTACAAGTGGGGTCTGTGTTAGGTTTGGGTTTTGAATATACACACGCTACTCACTTGTTGCAGAATTGCAGATATATCATGTTTAAGACAGTATCAATCTGATTATTCATGAGCAATATGGACTTACTGTACACAGAGTTTAAGAAAAATGTATCTGAACAGTACACTATGTAAAATGTGATTGGCACTACTGTGTGAAACAGCTGGTGAATGCTTAATGTACACTAGGGCAGGTTGTCTTCTAACCTATTTTTACTTAACACATAGACATTTTCATATGTATATGGCTTTTAACATTATTTACTATGTATTGCTTAAAACACTACTGATGCCTGAAAGAAAATGTTGAAAACATAAGTAAAATTCTGCTTGTATTCCATATATATTCTATATTTCTCCTTCCATTATTTATTACTGAGAAAATGTGCATGAATACATGATTTTTGTCCCTTACAGCTACTTTAAAGTGAATCTGCCTCTATAGCTTACTCCCTACTTCAAGTTATAATGCTCTGTTGTGACATCACAATCTGTTGCCATGAGAGTAACTGTGATATCACAAGCAGTGCATTACAAGCAACAGAAATAGATGAACTCTTCAGGAGCAAAAATCATGTTTTCATGCAGTTGACATCAGCAATAAATAATGGGGAGGAGGAATAAAGAACTAATGTGACATACAAGCTGAACTTTAGCTAAATGTTGTTTTGTTAAAGTTCTCCTGAAGTTGTCAACTGCTCTTAGCTTATTTTTTCTTGTGTTTTAATCAGTGTCATTTACTAATGCTAGTACAGACACATACAGAGGTTTTAAATGAAACTTCAGTTGGCTTATAGCTTTTCTCAGGGAGTGAACGTTCAAGTCAGTGTCATTTAACCTTGGAATAGCTTTTCTTTGATGGAACTTTGCTGTCTTTATATAGGTATGTTGTTGTTTTTGAATGCAGTTTTAACCAATGGGGTCCTTAACTTTTCATCTGTTTTTTTTTTTTGTATGATCTGGGTTTTGAGAACGTACAGTATGTTTTTCTAAAACAACTGCCAGTGTTTTCTGATGAAGGATTCTGTGTAATCCAAAAGCTAAAAGCACCTGTGTTCTTTTGTTACAACTCTGTTGGTCCAATAAAGGTATCAAATCATCTGTTTCTGTGGATCTTGTGTTATAAGGACCAATATGGCAACAAGTATTTCTGTGGCTTCACAGTTTCAGAAATGTTAGCAGGAACTTATCAGTACAGTGCCCACGGTTCTGAAATCATTAAGTGACATAGTCAAAACTCAATTTTTGGTTCCATGAAAGGAACTGCACAGAATGTTGTCCACAAAGAAAACAATACAAAATACAACTGACAGCTTCAGCTTTTACTTCAGGCACAGTTAAATAGGGATCCTTTAGAGGTATAAAATAATTTATGAAAATAGAGACATTTCAAACAGCTGCACATAAGTAATCAGTTCCTGTCCACTTTAAATTAGGCATGATAAGAGATGAACAAGTTGATCTAGTTTAGAATTTCACTTAAATGGCCTAGCAATTTGCAAAACTGAGGCTGTTTAGAAGTGCAATAGCAGTTATGCTAAACAAATGTAAATATCTATAAAGTTTACAAGTTACAGATTAAAAAACAGCAGGAAAATTGTTCAGGACAAAAGACATTTCAAAATGAGCCTATTCATTAAGCTGTACTAATTATATTTTTTAAACTATTGCCATCTGATTACCTCAATTTTCCATTTTTATAGGAGTTATGCCAAACAAATGTAAATATCTCTAAAAGTGTACACATTACACATAAATTATTAATGAAAGTTGTTCAGGACAAAACACCTTTCCAATGAGTCTATTCGTTAGCTGCATTAATTATATTTTTAAACTATGGCCATCTGAGTACATGAATTTTCATTTCTTCACAATTTTCACCTTCGGATGGCTACACTATATTTAAAATAATCTAATGAATTCAGATGAGTGACTACCCTCATTTAAAGGGTAATTTTGTTCTGAACAACTTTCATGTTGGTTGATTATTGGTAACCTGTATACTTTTTGAGATATTTACATTTGTTTGCATGACTCTACTGTGTTCACTCAGAGAGAAAGAGGTGGTTTGAAGACCATATTTTACAAAATATAAAGAATTCAGATTAGTGACTACCCTCATGTGAAAGGTCTTTTTACCCTGAACAACTTTCACAATGATTGTTTTTGTGCACCTTGAATAGTTTTAAAGATATTTAGATTTGCTTGGAAGTGTGCACATTTGCCCTTAGAGAAAAGCAGCTTGAGTTCTGTGTGCATCATTCTAAAAAGAAAGAAGTGAGTATTTTTTCAACTGCCATAGGGATTTGCAGTGTTATGGAAAGATACATTAAAACTACTAAAAATGTGTTCCATGGAAACCCTTTTCGTTAAAGCGATATGGCTGTAGGCTCCACCCACAGCCATAAAAGTAGATGGTTTCAATTCCTGACTGACCTTAGTCAAAATGAAAGTCGCCACACTTGAAGCCAGCCAGAAAGAAATATCAAATTCATTTAACAAATTAAAAGTGGTGGCTGAAAGAAAATAAGATGCTGTAGGCACACCTAGAATATCTGAAGAACGGGCTTGGGCTAGAAACCTATTTCCTTAGTATCTCAGAGGGACTTGAAGGACAACCCTCTCTTGGCTTTATCATCAAATTATTCACTGACATTTTTAATAGACAGCCGACCATCTAGTGATATGAGCATACTGCATAATCCCCAGACACAAGTCCAGCAATCTGGACCATCCCATGACTTTTTTAGTCACTACCACCAGAGTTCATGCAAGGGATATGCTACCCCAAAAGCAAAGCTGCAGGATCACTGGCCCTGCCAGACAGAGATGATGGCACTGCTTCACTGATTTTAGTTATGCCACATGCATGAGACGCCATGGCTTTGATGCAGTTCAAGCAGAGCTTAAACAACTTGGAGTCTCACACGTTCTACAACTCCCAGCTCAACTAAGAATCATGTATGCAGGCAAGGTTTTCCTACACAACAATCCTACAGATGGCATTAAAACTGGAAGCAATTTGAAGCTGCTTGGTTTAGCAACCCACTAGAGAAGATGCAGAGGACAACACTGCAGAGATGTAAGACACTGCACTAACTTTATCTTATTAACTTTCCTGCCCATTTACAGGGCTCTGGGTCCTTGTGACCCAGAATCTGCTCCAATACAGTTAAAATGCAAATGCAAAAGTTTATTACTGTATATTTCATTTGCTGCCCTTTACCAAAGCTGACTCCTTGTGATCCAGAATTTGTTCCAATACAGCTGAAATACATAGAAACATAGAATTTGACAGCAGATAAGGACCGCCTGGTCCAGCTAGTCTGCCCATTTCCCTACCTATTTAAACTCCAGATCCTAACTGATCTGCAGCTCATCTTCATTTTCTACCATTAGGTTGTCTTCTGTCTATCCATGCATTCTTGAACTCGCCTATTGTTTTAGCCTCTATGACCTCCACTAGGAGACTGGTATATGCAACCACCACCCTTTCTGTTAAAAATACTTCCTGACATTACCCCTGAGTCTCCCACCTCTAGCCTCATATTGTGACCCCTGCTTTGTCCTTGCACATCTCTTTTCTGGAAGATGATGCCCTCCTGGACCTTGTTGATTCCCTTGAGGTAACAATGTCTCTGTCATATCCCCTCCTTTCCTCCGGGTATACATACTGAGGTCTTTCAGTCTTTCCTTGTATGTTTTCTGGTGCATTCCTTTCACCAATTTTGTTGCCCTTCTCTGGACTGCCTCCATTCTGTCAAGGTCCTTCCGAGATGCGGTCTTCAGAACTGAACACAGTATTCCAAATGTGGCCTGACCAACTGTCTGTACGGTGGCATCACCACCTCCTGTTTCTGCTGGTGATGCCTCTTCCTATGCACCCCCAGCATCCTCCAGCCTCCCACCGCTTTTCACATTCGTGGCCACTTTCAGGTCATCCAGTACGTTTACCCTGGTCCTTTTCCAGTTTTATTGTTGTTAGTATCTCCCCGTTTGTATTCCTCTCCAGGATTCCTGTGGCCCAAGTGCATGACTCTGCACTTTTTGTATTGAATTTAAGCTGCAACTCTTGACCACTCTCCAATTTGCCTAGGTCTCTTCTCATTCTTTCCACACTACCTGGCTTCCCTTCCAGCCCCTCTGCAATGTCACTAATGAAGATACTGAAGAGGACCCGCCCCAGAACTGAGCCCTGTAGCACCCCGCTGGTCACCCCTCTCCTGGGATTGAACTCCGCTTACCACCACAAATGCAAAAGTTTATTACTATGTATTTCATGTTCCAGTAGATTTAAATTCTAGTATTGGTTATAACAGTGCTGCATGGTAGGAACAATGTACTGTTTGATTTTGGAAGTCCACCCAATCTGCTAGCTTATAACCAGCATGCCTCAGCATGGTAAAATGGCAGAGACTGCATGGTCTGAAAGATGGTGTGTGGTGAACTCTGCTCCCAACACAAGAACCACTATGCATGGCTTAAGGTGGCTCTGGCCATTCTGGATGATAGACAGGAAAGTAAGCCTCTGCTGAGGGTATATCCTTCTAAATGACACTCTTTCAAGTGGTGTGACTAGGGTTCTCTGTTCTGTTAAAAACATACTAAGTGCATTTTTTTCTTGCTCAGGGCTAGCTGGGTTCTGACCATAAGGTAGATCATTTGAAATTTATGACATTGTTTAACAGCTGAAATAAGATGTGTATCTTGAATTTGTTTGCAATTTACGACTTTAGTGCAGTATGGCTCACATTGGATATGGGCAAAGAAGGAGTGGAATCTGGCACAAGAGTCTTAGACTTCAGGAGGGCCGCCTTTGGGAGGATGGGGAAGTGGTAAAAGGTACCTGGCCAGAATTCAATCTAGTATGGACACTAACCAGAGGTGGGAGCTCATAAAGCTGGGGATAGTGGAGGCAACCAAAACCTGTGCAAGGCCTAGAGACAGAAGGCTAGGGCTAAGAACTGAGCTGGTTGAGCAAGGAGGTCATGGAAAAGGTAAGGAGGAAAGAGCTGCCTTTAGGAGACACAAGAAACAGGAGGGGAGGACAAGTAGGGTACTTTCGATGGAATCGAAGGAGGTGACAAGGGCAGTAAGCGGAGCCAAGGCATCTACGGAACTCAGACTGGCACAAGGCATTAAGAAGGGGAAAAAGACTTCTTTAGGTACATCAGGGAGAAAAGGAGCTGTAAGGACCACATAGTAAGGATTAGGAAGGAGGGGTTGGGTGGAAGAGGGTGCGATAGGCAGAAGCACTAAATGATTACTTCTGCTCGGTATTTACTAAGGAGAAGAGGGGTGACACCCAGGGGAGGAATGGCAGAAACGGGGGGAGGGGGTGACAGATGGGAAACCATGGAGGGCAGAGTTCGGGAGGGTTTGAAGGCACTGAGGGTGGACAAGGCACCAGGCCCAGATGGCATGCACTCCAGGGTACTGAAGGAGCTGGACAGAGGTCCTTGCAGGACCTTTGGCAGACATATTTAATGCCTCACTACATTTGGGGTGTGTATCTCAGGACTGGAGGATGGCTCATGTGTGCCCTCCAGAAGAGTGGCCCCAAGGATGAACCGAATCTACACACCAGTGAGCCTCACATCCATCGTGGGTAAGCTAATGTAGACTATCCTGAAGGAGAGGCTGGTGGCCCTCCTAGAAGCCAAAGGACTACAGAACAGCAGACAGCATGGTTTCATACGTGGCAGATCCGGCCAAATCACCCTGGTGGAGTTCTATGACTGGGTAACTAGGTAACTGGACAGGGGCCATGCAGTGGATGTCCTGTATCTGGACTTAGTAAGGCATTCGACCTGGTGCCACATGGAAGGCTGGGAAGTAAGTTAGAAGGCACAGGAGTGGGTGCAAAGCTGGTGAGATGGGTAGGGAACTGGCTTCAGGGAAGGCAACAGAGGGTGGTGGTAGGTGGGAGCTCTCACACCCAAGGGTAGTGACAGTGTGTTCCATAGGGCTCGGTGTTGGGACCAGTGTTGTTTGGGATATTCACTGCAGACATATCATTGGACATCAAGAGCAAGATCAGTCTGTTTGCTGATGATACGAAGGTAGAAGCAGTGGAGGATGACCTAGGGGATGGCAGGGGTTGCAGGATGATCTGGCAAGCTTGAAACCTGGTCAGACACCTGGCAACTGAGGTTTAATGCCAAAAGTGCAAGGTGCTGCATTTTGGAATGAAGAACCCAATGAGGAGTTACCAGCTTGGGGGAGTGCAGCTAGCCCAGACAGAGGAGGAGAAGGATCTGGGGGTGTTCATTACAGGGTTAATGAACAACTCGGCACAATGTAGGAAGGCAGCTGCAAAGGCCAACAAAATGCTGGGTTGTATTGCAAGGGTATATCCTCGAGGAGGGAGGAGGTGATTCTGCCACTGTATAGGTCATTAGTTAGACCGCACCTGGAGTACTGCATGCAGTACTGGCCCCGTATCTGAAGAGGGACATTAAGTTACTGGAGGGTGCAGCGCAGGGCGACAAAGATTATCAAGGGGCTGGGGGACTTATCATACAAGAGGAGGCTGAGGGAGTTGAACATGTACTTGCTGGAGGAGAGAGGAGGACAGGGGACATGATTGAAACCTTTAAGTACATGAAAGGGATAAACAAGACAGGTACAGAGGGGCTGTTCAAAGTGCGGGAGGGAGGGACACCAGGGCCATGATATGAGACTGGAGGGAGGAATGTTCAGGAGGGAGATGAGGAGACACTTTTACAGAGAGGTGGTGGCTGGGTGGAATGCATTACCTGCAGAAGTGGTATCCAGTAGAATAGTGGACTGCTTCAGAAGGGATGGGACAGGACAAGGGGAGGGTCAATGAAGGGGAAGGGTGGAAGGGAGGGGCAGCTGCAGAAGAAGGGTGCTAGCTGCACATTCCAGCAGACTTGACAGACCTCTAGGCCTTTATCTGCTGGCAAATTTCATATGTTCGTATGTTTAAAAGTTTTCCAGTACAGCAATATATTACTACTAGAACAGTAATAACTTATCATCTGGTGGGGGGAGCTTGGTGGATGCGTACTAATATGTATGGGAAAGTTCTCAGTACTTGTACCTTTTCATGGACTCCAGGGACAGGTCACTGACTACGGCCAATCTATATCGAAGGGATTCGTTTTAGTGTACTATCCATATAAAACTACCAGGCCTTTTGAGGCTAAATCTTGGACTTTTATATGGGACATTTTACTATCCCCCACGGTGCTCTCCCACAGAGTGGCAAGATTCAGATTACCTAATGTAATATTTCTGTATTTCATCCGATACCCGAAATCAAGTTGTATGTATCCGTGTTTACTGAATAAGAATGAACAAAGTTTAAAAAATAAAAAAAAGGAAATCAGAATTTTGGAGGAATTATGTGTAACTGAGTCCTGCTGATGTCAGCTACGATCTTTGGCTGGAAACTGGAAAATTAAAGTTTGTAGAGTAGAACCTGAATTATACTTACAGCCTCTAATAACAAATAGTTCTTGATACCATCTTTAGGTCACAGTTTTGAAACAACAGTATCCTCAACTGGATATTAAAGGTTTACAAAACCCAGGAGCATGTCACCTGGTCCTAAAGATTCATTGACACCATATATAATTAGACAGCCTCATTTATTCAGTCATAATTTTTTATGCAATGAGCTTTAGTAAGAGTCTAGAATAATGGAGACTGTGAGCCAATTTAAAAACTGGGTCAGGTAAGTAGACAAAGAGCACAGCAACATACTGTACTTTACCCATTTGGTCACTGCAATGAATGGTACACAGACTAAAACTATATGCCTTATATTCAAGCCTGCTCATCCAGAGCCAGCGCTGCCAATCATGATGCCAGCAACCCAGGTAAGGGCATGGGAGGGCAGACAGAGGGAAGGAAGGAGGACTGGGCTTCCCAGTAGATATCCTCCTCCTCCTCCAGGGAGGAAGTGTTACCCACACTGTTTTACTGTCACTTGGGTGACCACAGGCAGCAGTGCAAGTAGCCATGCTGCGTGGGGAGGCACTCTGTTGTATACCTCCCTGGCATGCTCTGAGTGCTCTAAGCATCAATTCATCGCATCCCATAGAAGGAATTCCAAACAAGGAAATCCCTAAGCCACAGCACAGGATGAGGTTCGTACTCTCAGACCCTGACACATCAACTGGCAAGCCCACCCCACAGATGGGTCTCCCACAGGAGGGTGAACCAAAGACCCCTGCATGGGGGGACAAGATGCTTGGACAGGACGGTTGCCTGGGCAGAAGGGTGATACTGGAGTAGTGAAACATAAATAATAGTGTATGAAAGATGTGCCTTGTTATGCTAAAATCAGGAGCCACTACTGCCAATGGCCGAGTGCTATTAGATTTTATAATGGGCAAGTAAAATTTTCCTTTAAGTAGTTCCACTGTGTTTATCAGATGAGGTAGCATTTAATAAGCACACTAGCTAGGTCAACAGAGTTTCTCCCTGTGACTGTAACATCTCATTTTAATCCCAGTTAATGAAAGTAAACATTTTACATGTTTTTTTAAGAGTGAAATTTACCTCTCACTGTATAAGCTGTGCACTGAGGCTGCTGCTTTTCCTGTAATTGTTGTTCCTGTTTAGAAAATCCAATATGAAGTATAAGAAAAGGAACAAATACAAAGGAATATAATGTACGAGACTAGAACAATCATTAAAAAACAGCATTATCCACTTGCTTTATAAAGGGTAAATAGAGGTTATTTACTTGTAAAGAACAGTTACGTAGAAACTACCGTAACAGTAGATCTTGGAGGGATCTCAGTCATCAGGTCGCACCATAGGACCTTCACTATTGATGAAGCAGGATCCACATGGAAGATTTTCAGTACAACAGGGGCCCACGTTGGATGTCCGCCAACATCACCAACCCTATAAAGGCGTGAGCGCCCTGCTCCCTCCTCTGTTCTTTTCCCTAGAGACAAAGGAAGCATAGCTCTTGCATGGTGGACTGAGGACAGAGGGAGGTGCCCAGACCTATATAAAAGGCTGGATACACCAGACAGCCAGTTCTAAAAAAGAGCCCCAAGAAGGGAGATGATGGGAGGAAAGCATACCTGATGACGAGATCCCTCAAGATCTGTTATAGTAAGTTCTTACGTAACTGTTCTATCTTCTTGGAGTATCTTGTCATCAGGTCACACCATAGGAATGAGTCCCAAGAAGTTACAGATGCATACAGACAGTCTGGGAGGAGGGCTCACCATAAACTTAAGACAGGAGGTCCTGCAGCACAGCCCTGCCAAAACCTGCATGAGCTCTTGAGGCAATGTCCAGACTGTAGTGCTTGGCAAGAGTATGGACAATACTCCAAGTGGCAGCCACAGAGATGTCAGTGGCCAAGACCCATTGAAACAAGCCACTGAGGTAGCCATGCCTCTTGTGGAAGGAGCTTTAACTGCTCGAGGCAATTCTTTGCTGTACTTGTTGTGGCAGAACACAATGCGATTTGCCAACCATTTGGATAAACATTGCTTAGAAACTGAAGCACCCTCTACTTGGGGTGAAGGAAACAAACAACTGCTTCAACGTTCTACAATCCTTGGTCCAAAGCAAGTAATACTTCAAGTTCTGCACACATCTAACGTATGGAGCAGTGCTTCCCTGGCTGGCATGCTTGGGAAAATAAACAGGAAGGTGGACAGATTGGTTGAGTGTAAACTCAGACACCACCTTGGGGAGAAACTTAGGATCTGCATGCAAAAACCCTACCTTTGTAAAAATCAAATAAGGCTCCTCACACCAGTGGGCCTGAAGCTCTGAAATTCTTCAAGAAGTAATGGCAACTAAAAATAATGCTTTCCAAGAGAGAAGGCATAACTCACAAGTTGCGATGTGTTAAAAGGAGACGGTCAACTTCTCCAAACAAAATTTAAGTCCCAAACCGGGACAGGACAACGGATTGGGGTTTCAGATGCAGGATGACCCCTAAAAATGTATGGGAGACATCCAGATGAGCAATCGTGTGGTCACCCATGGGCTCCAGAAAGGCAGAATTGCCTAAAAGTGCACCTTGAGGAGGAGCACTGGAGACCAGAGTCAGACAGAGAGATCAGGTTGTCCAGGTTGGCACCCTGGTTAAACAATTGGGGTGGGGTGGGGAGGATGTGGTTCACCAGGCAGGTGAAAGGGTCCAGACGATGTCTGGCAGCTGAGAGGGCAAACCGCTTCCATTTCATGGAATATGTGGCCCAAATGGAAGGCTTCCGGTGGCCACTAGGACATCCGCCACTCTCCAGTAGGACATCTGTCACTCTGTTAGAGACCCCAGATCTGGCTATGGCAATGTTCTCAGGAGCCAAGCATGCAGATGGAGGGACCCGAGGTTGGGATGGACCAGGATCCCTGATCCGGGGTCAGCAAATTCCTGCAAGGGGAGAGGGACCAGAGCTTCCTCCATCAGCTGCTGTACCAGAGGAAACCATATCTGCTGAGCCCAGAATGGAGCCACCAGAATCATGCTAGCCCCTCCATCTGCAGCTTGATTAGCACCTCTGAATAAGAGGAAACAGAGGAAGGTGCAAATGAACTCCCGCCTCAGTAGAGGAACAACTCATCTCACCACAAACCTCCAAACCTTGGATCTAGCGAGCAAAAATTGGGCAGTTTTACCTTAAGTAGGGACACAAAATGTCCAATTCTGGATGACCCCTCTGTTGAACAAGTCTTCTGCAACAGATGAGAGGAACTCCCATTCGTGCATGCTGGACCGAGTCTGGCTGAGGCTGTCCACCAGGGTGTTTAACATGCCCGCATGTGACCCGCGAGTGTCAGACCATGATCCAGTGCCCAGTACCACACTCTCATGGCCTCCTGCACAGGAGGTATGAGTGAGTTCTCCCTGCTTGCTGATGTAGTATACTGCACCTAAATTGTCTGACTGCACCAGCAGCTGACCTGCAGCAAGGTGTTCCTGAAAGGCCTGCATGGCGAGAGCACCGCCTCATCTTCAGGACACTGATATGCAGGGAGTTCTCCAACTGGGACCAAGAGCCCTGGGTCTGAAGAGACCCAGTTGCGCCCCCCTGCCCAGAAACTGAGGGGCATCCATGATGAGGATCTGCTGCAGGAGGAGATCTGGAATGGGACGCCTTGAAGCAGATGACTGCAGTACCTTGTGGACTGGGAGGAGACCAGGACTGGGCGATCCAGCTCGTCCATGCGCTGGTTCCACTGCACCGGAGGGTCCACTGGAGAAGCGCATATGAAGTCTGGCCAGTGAAACAGTGGGTATGGCAGCTGCCATTAGGCCCAGCAATCTCGGGTACTTCCTGGCAGGAATATAGTGGCTTTGAATGACTTCCTGGGCTTTGGCTTGGGCTATAAGGCATTCCACTCTGTTTTGGGGCAGGAAGGTCTCCATGTGCTGAGTCAAGAACCAACCCTATATACTGCAGCCTTTGGGATGGTACTTAAGACCGACTTGGGCAGATTGACGGTGATGCCCAGGGAGGGAACAGCTGGAGAGTTCTCCAGAGTCAGCAGAAGCTGGTCCATAGATGGGGCCTTTAGGAGCCAATTGTCCAGATAAGGGAAAATATACAGTCTCTTTCTTTGAGAGCTGCTGCTAAGCACTTGATAAAGATTCGTGGTGCAGAGGACAAGCTAAAGGCAGCACTTTAAACTCAATAATGCTTGCCCTGAAAGGCAAATGGAGAAACTTCCGTGAGAAAGGAAGACCAAGATGTACAGGTAAGCATCCTGTATGTCCAGTGAGCAGAGTCAATCCCTATTTTGAGGAGAGGCATCAGGCCTGGCAAAGTTGCCATCCAGAACTTTTTGTACCTGACAAACAGATTGAGGTCGTTTAGGTCTAGAATGGCCTCAAATCACCGGTCTTTTTGGTGACCGGGAAACCTGTAATGAAACCCTGTTCTCTGGTGCCTGGGTACTGGCTGGATGGCCTGCTTATGCAGAAGGGACTGTACTCTCCTCCCGGAGAACAAACAGGTGAGACAGGGAGTAACTGGAGGGTGGGGAGGGGATTCTGGAGGCTGCTCAATGAGCTCTAGGGTGTGCCTCTTCTCTTTGATTTGCAGAATCCATGCATCCAAAGTTATGGTTCTTCATTAATTCAGACAGAGGAAGAACTAACCTTAGACCGCCACCTCCTGGTCTGGGACCAGAAGAGAGGAGTCTGGCAAGGAGTCAAGCAGAGGTGGATCCAGCTGCTGGGCTGGTCCCTCAGTTCTGGGGTGGGCTGAGCTCCAGTGTTGGAGGGGAGGGCAAGGCTGCAGGGCTCTGCACTTCTCTTGGGGCCGAGAGGCTGCACTGGCCTACTGGTCGCTATGCAAGGAGGGTGCCCTCTGCCTTTAGGTTGAGTATGGTAGAGGGAGCGGACAGACTTAAGAGCCCTGCAGGTTATTGATAATGTCCTGGACATCAGGGCCAAACATCTTGGTGCCATTAAAGGGATTAAGCACCTCTGCTGAACATCAGCAGCAAAACTGGATACCCTCAGCCAGAAGTGCCTACGTAGGGCATATGCCTGTGGCAGCAGCCCTGGCAATGGTATTGGCCATGTCATAGAGGGCTTTGAGGACGGCTTGTTAACATCCCTGCTGCCTGAAGGCACTGGAGCAGCTCCTGCTTTTGTGTGCCATCTGAGAGGGCCTTGGCAGCAACCTCCCCTTCTTCCAATTAGCATTTTGGTACTCAATCATGTGAGTTAGGTAGTTTGCAATCCTCAAACCCAGTGTGGAGGCATTAACCCTCTTACTTCAGAGATCAATTCTGTGAGACTTTATCTGGGGAGGAACCAAGGAGTTTAGGTGTCTTGGACCTGTTGTGGGCTGTCTTAATGACCACTGGGTTCATTTGGGCTGGGCAGCATAGCAGGGAACCCGGGGGCATGGTAAAGTTTATCTGCTACACGAGGCATAGCTGGCACAATGTCTGGTTGGTGCTAGGCTGCCATGGCTACATTCCTCATGGCAGGCAGGACTGAGGAATGATTTTGGGAGACTCTGGGATCTCTAGGAAGTCCACTAGCTCTTCTTGGGGACATCCTCTTCCTTAGTGTGGAAGCCCATGGCTGAGGACAGCTGCTTCATCTCACTGAAAAATGTGGAGTCCTCAGGAGGAGACCTAGGAGTATGCTTCACTGAATCCTCACTGACTGAGGAAGCTGTAGACCTGTCACAGACCAGGATCTCTTCCTCTTCCTCTTCCTTCTCCTCATCATCAGGAAGAATGAGGTCTGGATGGCACTCCTTCTTGAAGTCTATCTCTTCCAAATCCAGGTCCGATGTGCTGCCGATGGCTTGTGAAGAGCTTCCTGTGGCTGATGAGTGAGGCATCGACAATGAAGCTGCCATCAACTGCGTTGGCGGTGGGCCTATATGCGCCCAGCTGTTGCACTATCACCGGGTTGAATTTTCTCAGAATTTCATTCAAGTCGATGGGGAGGGGGTTCAGTGGCACAGGTGTTGACCCACTAGCTGGGTCCTGTGAACCCAAGAGCCTGTAGCCCTGGAGGGAGAAGAGGCAGGCCTCGATCGGGAAGCAGTCGACAATGAGACCCTCATACGATTTAGGTAGGGCCGATGACCGAGGTCAACGGCTGGCCACCCTGAGAACTGGGCGGGGTGCTGTCTGTATGGGTCTGGTGGGCACAGAGACCTGAACAGTAGTTTTATGCATCGGTGCAGCCACAGCTGATGAAGATCCCCCAGAAGAAGGAGAAGAGAGGCATTGGAGAACGAGATCATGCCAGGGGAGCGGTCATGATCTTGGTCTTTTTGACTTTTCCCCAGAGGATCTGTCTCGGCCTTGAGGCGAGGGAGCTTAATGACCCCGCCAGTAACTGGAAATGCTGGGGCCCCGGAGGACCCCCGACCAAAACTGGCTACCTGTTGAGCCATCAGGAAATTTTGAGAGCCTTTCTGTGTCACCTGAGGGTTGTTTGTTTAACTTCTGGCACAGCTCACAGTCAGAAACTCGTGGTCAGGCCCAAGACAGCAGACACTGAGAGAATGTTCATCTGTGGAGGCAATCTTCTTCCTCAGGGCAGCGACGGAAGAAAGAAGTCAAGGATTAACTCTCAACATAAAAGTTAGAGGAATCTCTTTAATAAAAGAGATCCTGAAAAGAACTGAAGAAAACCATAGGCGAAAAAGACACGATACTGCCTCAGAGCGTCCATGGAGACCCAAGTGAGTGAGTCGATGTCGGGAAAGAACTGAGAGGAGCAGGGCCACTTATGCCTTTACAGGGTTGTTGACATAGATGGCATGGGTGACCCCAGCTATACTGCTGAAAATCTTGTGTGTGTCTTCTACTTCACCGATGGTGAAGTCCGCATGGTGTGACCTGATGACTGAGATACCCCAAAGAAGATCCAAAGTTCTACTAGTATTCAGTTCACATCTACATTTGGGTTTTCTTCCACTGAGCATGCTCAGACACCGAAATAGTCTTCAAGGCTGACTCCTCCTACCACCCAACCCTCCTGTGGCTCCACCTCCTCTGCGCCAGATCTGCATGCTGGAACAGGAATATGAAGCAAGCTTGCCAGGGAGGTTGTAGGTTGTGTGGATGTATGAACTGTGTACTGCTAGTAGAACTACGTAACAAATAAGTAACCTCTACTGTACTTCTAACTACTGTACCTAGATTCAGTTAACAATCCACACTTAGACTCCTAACAGTCTTCAGGAAGAACAGGCAAGGTTCACCCAAATTAGGTGAACAGAGACTGGAGGACTGAGGACCAAAAATCAGTATCACCATGACTGAGCAAGTTGATGCTGTACTGATATGAACAGGTGTTCATTTGACCAGGTACTAGCCCTATATATTTCATAAATGGGAATGTACCTAGCATTAGTATGTCTGGTGTAGTGAGCTTCTGTGCCACAGGTGGCTCCTTCCTAGCCAACCTGTAACGGAGTGATGCAGGATGTTATCCAGCAAGCAATCATCTGTCTGGCTGCAGGTCTGCAAAGGGTGACTTTAGTGTATGTGACAAACAGCTGGCAAGCCTCACCATGTGTCATATATTCTTGGGAAACAAGAAGGTCCCTGTGAACATCTAGAGTGTGGATTTTTGCTTGGCCTCTAAAGTATGGGACTTTAAAAACAAAATTAATGGAATGAGTGCCTAACTGTGGTAAAGCTCTGGGACTATAATGCACAGGAATTTCACAACTGGGCATAGGCCAGCCTTGCCCTCTGAAAAACAGATATGAAGACTCCACAGATATATCCTGGAGCTCACTCACTCATCTGGTGGAGGTGATGGCGACCACACACGTGGTCTTCCTCACAGATGTGAAAGTTCACATTTTCCATAGGCTTGAATGGTTTATCCATCAGCCATGACAGCACCAGCAGCAAGTCCCATGGTGGATGTGGTTCCCGTGACGGAGGTGAAAGGTCATCCAGCATTTTAAAGAAGTGGCCACCACTTTGTCCTGTGCCACTGTTGATCTCCTGTCATGGCTTGCAACCCTGTCTGAAACGGAGTAGAGCTAACTGAGTATGTGTGATGGGTCAGGACAAGGCAACAATCCACAATCCCCTCACATGTCAACAATCCCCTAACAATGTCAGGACAGGGGCAAAATCACAATCCTCTAACCAATAAGAGAATCTTGTCCATTTGTAAATTTATGTCTTGGGAGTTGACTCTTCTGTGATGCCTCCCAACACACAGGAGCATCTTTGAAAAGCCCAAGGGCCTGGAACTCTAGCTGCTCAGAACAGAACAGTAATGCACTTACCATAACAGTAGATCGTCAAGAGAATCTCCTCCACTAGGCCACACCTTTGGGAATATAGCCATCAGCGTTAGGATTACATAGAAACTTTTTCTGGCCTGGGGCCACCCACAATGATGTCCCACATCTGTGTTAACATAAACATGGGCAGCCCCACCACTCTTCAGTTCTTCCTAGAAATTAGACTCTGAGGATATCCAACTGTGGAGAACCAGGAGAAAGGACCTCCAGACATACAAAGAGGAGTGGGCTGGACAAAGGAAGCATAGAATAGGTTTAGGCACAGCATCTGAAGTAACCCTCACTAAAGCAGAAAGGAGATGGATGGCATGGCCTAATGGAGGAGATTATCTCCAAAATCTACTGCTACAATAGTTTTTATGCAACTGCTTCACTTTCTTTTAGGATATCTCTCCACTGGGCCACACCTTGGAATGATTCCAGAGCAGTCCAAATAATACTGGGAAGATTTTTTTATTATTTTATTTTCAATTTGTTAACGGTAAGGACACTGGACCAAAGGTCCTTTTCAGGTCCCGATTCGAGTGCAACACATAAATACATAAAACAAAACAACAATCATAATCAATACTATACAACTAACATACTACTTAATGCAATCACAAACAGCATTTGTCAATAAATATTGTTTCAACTGTACCTTAAAGGACAACAAAGACCTTGCATTTGAATTTGAAAAGGAAACGAATCCACAACAGGAGCTGAAATTGAAAAGGCCTGAGACCCACGCTTTTGTTTACACAATGGGACCTCTAATATAGTCTGATATTTATTCAGGACAGCAGGCCTTGCAGCACAGCAAGTCCAGATCCAACATGTCTGAGACAGACTGTGTCCAGACCATAATGTTTATTGATGGTGTGGACAGTGCTCCATTTGGTTGCAGCACAACTGTCAGTAGTGGGAACATTTCTGAAACAAGCAACAGAAGTGGCCATTCCTCTTGTGGAGTGACCATAACCACACCAGGAAGTCCTTTACTACACTTCCTATAACAGAATGTAATACAATGTGAAAGCCATTTAGGCACTGTTTAGACACAGAAGTGTCCTCTTTCCCAGGGGCGAATGAAACAAAAGCTGAGAGGACTTTCTGCAGTCCTTGGTGTGAGTGATACAGTATCTTGAGTATTCTATGTACATCTAAAGTATGAAGCAATGCCTCACCCTGGTTGGCATGCTCAAAGTAATAAAACAGAAGGTGTATCATTTGATTCGGTGTAAATTCAGATACCACATTCGGAAGAAATCTAGGATTCGTACACAAAGAAATCTAGCCTTTGTGGAAAATCAAATAAGGAGCCTGACGCCTGTAATCCTCAAGTAGGAGAAGTGACTGCAACTAAGCAACTAACTAAAATAATGTTTTCCATGACATGAAACATAAACCACAGCTCATGGTTGTCTCTAAAAGGAGCCAACATCCGTTGCTCAAGTACAAAATTTAAGTCCCAAGATGGGACTGGTCTGTGGATAGAGGCTTTATATGAAGAATACTCTCAGAAAAGTAGAGGACACCTCTAACTGGGCAACTGTATGATCATCAACAGAGGTATGGAAAGCTGATATAGTAGCCAGATGCTCAAATGAGGAATATTGCAGACCAGAGTCTGACAAGGATAGTAAATATTCCAACACAGCATATACAGGACAAGTAATACGGCCAAATTCCTGGAAGTAGACCACAAAGTGATTCGATTCCATTTCAAGGAATAAGTATGTTTGGCAGAAGGCTTTCAGTCACAATCAGGACATCAGCAACTTTAGTGGATACTCCAAACCATGCAATGGCTAAGTTTTCAGGAGCAATGCATGCAGATGTAGGGACTTCAGGTGTGGATGGACCAGGGATCCCTTGTCCTGTGATAATAGATCCCAACACAGAGGTAGGGGGACAGAAGGCTCCACTGCCATCTGTTGCAGAAGTGGAAACCATATCTGGTGAGACCATAATGAAGCAACAACAATGAGGTGGCTCTTTACCCATACTTGAGCAGCACCCTCTATATTAGAGGAACTGGAGAAATGCATACAGGAACTTCCCATCCCTAGAGAGGAACAATGCGTTCTCACCAGAAACTGCAGGTCCTGGAAGCAAGCAGAAACACAGCAGTTTAGCGTTGTGTGGGAACACAAAAGTTCCAACTCTGGATGACCCCCATCTTGCTGCGTAGCCTGTCTGCCAAGATGTTTTGGGGACCTGGGAGATGCTGGCTGACAAGTGTAGGCTGTGGGACAGAGCCCAGTACTATATTCTCATTGCTTCCTGCACAAAGGGTAGGAATGAGTGCCTCTTGTCTGTTGATGAATGCATCACACTGCGCTGTCCATCTGGATTAACAGAGGACTGGGCGCTGCTGAGCAGCTCAGTGGGAGGCAGCATTTTAGAGCTCCTGAGAAACTTCATTGTATTTAAAATAAAAGTTACCTTTTTGGTGCTCTTTTTTTGTTTTCTTGCCCCTACTGAGTCTATATAGCCTGCAGAGGCAGGCCATAGGGAAAACAAAGGGCAACATGGCTGCATCTGCCAAGTTCTTCACACCGAAAGGCAAAAGAGATATAGGGCCTTCAATGAGCGGTGCAGCATGGACTGCTGGTACTGGAAAGCGGGGAGAGGTCTCGCTGCTACAGTGAATGTGACACTGATGTAGTTAGTGCAGTCAGTACAAGACCTGGATAAAACATTTGACACACTTACACCTAAAGTGGTGCCCTCAAGACTAAAGTGGCTGTGGCAAATCACAAATTTGCAAAAATGGAAACTAACCTGAACAAAACCATGGATGTTTCACCAAATTAATTAAAGATACTGCGTGGCTGCGGCAGAGATTAGAGACAGTGAAAGAAGTCCGTGAGCGAACCTATGAATTCTGGGGCTCCCTGAAGCAGCTGAGGGGATGACCCACTGAAGTTTATGCAGATGATTTTACCTTGGCTTGTTGGTTTTGGCGAGGAGGAACCACGGCTGTCTCTCGAAAGGGTCTACAGGCTCACCCCACACACAGGTCTGTCAGCGATGTCTGGGCCTCAGACTATGATTGCTGTATGCTCTGGAGTCTGAGATAGGGACAGAGTGCTTGCAGTGGCGAGGAAAAGAAGGCAGCTATGACATGGAGATGCCTAGCTCTTTGTGTTCCCTGATCTATCCTATGGAACCCGCAGAGGCGTAAAAGCTACGATGGAGTGCGGAGCCAACTATGCCTGCTGAAGGTCCCGCATCAATTGCTATTTCCAGCCCACCTCAGAATAGTCTGGCAGGATAAAGTTTATATGTTTGGATCTCTGGAGGAGGTGGAAAAATCTTTCTGATGATCGAGCAGGAGATTTAACATACACAGGATGATGGGGACTGAATGGACTATGGCAACTGATAAACGCTGCAATGAGTAATTGTTTTTCCTTTTTATATTTCATGGATTATACCTTCTCTTGCAGGTTGGGACTGAGGGTGAGTGGGACTTTACAGTGTCTGTTTTCTTTTTATACTGTGGGATGTCCCTAATTTGTAAGACAGGTAGCTGAGGATTGAAGGGACAAACCACTGCAGACGTGAAATTATGGACCCTCTGAACACTGGGCTGGGCACGCCATAATCGTATTGCTTTTCCTTTTATTATTTGGGATAGTCTCCTTGGTAATGCTTCAGGTACAGTAGTAAATACCTACTGAAATATGGGTCATAGTACTCAGTTTGTTTTCTTATTGTCCTAGTACTTGCTTAAGGATGGGGCATGAACCTTTGTATACTTACTGTTTATCCTTTTCTATAAATTCTGATTATGTTACAGAATAAGGGAGGTGGTTTATGGTAACTGTTTGTAGATGTAACTTTGATAGCAAAGTTGACGCTTTAGGGAAGATATTTTCTAGGGATAATGTCCGCAGGGGGATGTGGGTCATTCGATCTACACCCTGGCGGCTTGAATAAAGCTGGCCAGTTAGGATATTCCCTTGAGACACTCCCAGGGCTGCATGCTCTTGCTATATTTCAGATGTTTTTGGTTTTTTAATTTGTACTTCCTCAACGTGGAGCTGTTTTGTGGGGTGCCTCCTGAACCTATGTAGGAATGCAACCTAATCTGTATATGGCTAATTCTGTATTACGGACTCACCCATGTATCACTGCTTTGTGAGCTGGTTGTCTTGCAAAAAGCTCAATAAAAACATAATGCAAACTCCCCAAAATAGAGAGGACTGGGGCACAAATGTTACTGAAATGCCTGGAGAGTAAACAGGACAGTTCTCATCTCCAGGACATTTATCTGTAACTTGCCCTCCATCTTGTTCCATGACCGCTGCATCTGGTAATGGCCAAAAGTTGCACCCCAGCCAGAGCGCGAGGCATCCATGGTGAGGAAATGTAGATGCTGGTGCAAGGAAAGGAACTCCTGCACACTATCAATCGAGCGATGCCCTGCAAAGTGAGGTCATGATGAGAACTATATGGTCCAGCTTGTCAGTCAGATGATCCCACTGGAAAGTAAACATCACGCATAGCAGGCACAGCTAAAGGTGCTACCTTAACCGGGAAACTGGACTTACATGTACTGAAAAATAAAAAAGGACACACATCATGTAGGTTAGAAGGCAAACTTCATTTATTGGGAAATCTTCTCCAGAACACCAGACACCTCTATGTATCACCAAATGGTGTTATCAGGGTCTGTCACATTCCCACTGGACCACAATGGTCCTCTGAGGATTCTCATATGTAAGTGGGCCAGTTTCACAGTCACATGGCCGTGGCCATGAGACCCAGGAGATGTAACATTGTTCTCATAGAGGCATAGTGACTCCTGTATATCAGCTGTGCTTGGGCAATCAGATTGTCTACTCTGTCCTGTGGCAAGAAAGCACACCCCACTCTGTACTGCAGTCTTTGGCAGGGTGTCAGCACACATTTTGGCACATTTACTGTAACGCTCAAGTTCTCAAACAACTGCCTAGTCTGAGACAGGCTATGTCGAAGAGCTTCCCTGGAGCCGGCCTTCAGCAGCCAGTCACCCAGATAAGGGAACATGTACAGGCCTTCCCCACAAAGGCTGCTGCTACTACTGCCACGCATTCTGTAAAGACCCATGGCACAGAAGACAAGCCAAGGGCAACACTCTGAACTGGTAATGTTCTCGCTTCACCACAAAGCAGAGATGTTGTCGGTGGATTTTCTGATCTTGACATGAAGGTATGCATCCTTCATGCCTACAGAACAAAGCCAGTACCCGTTTGCAGAAGGAGAATGAGGGCTTGCAGGATATTATTCAAAACTTCTTGTATTTGATGTACTAGTTGAGATGTCTGAGATCCAACACAGGATGCATATCCCCGCCATTTTGGGATCAGGAAGTATCTAAAGCAGAACCTCTGTTTCTCTGTCAAGGCGGAACTGATTCTGTAGCAAGTTTTTGAATAATGACTGAACGTCTTCCTTCAGAAGGCAAATGACCCAGAAAATAACAGAAAGGAGGTGGAGGATGATCTGGTGAGGTGCCTAGAAGCTCCAGAGCATGCCCCTGCAATTATCTCCAGGATCCTCTCCATCCATTGTAATCTCCTGCCACTGATTCAGTTGCAGGAGAGTCTCGCCACCTACAACAACCCCTGGAGGTAATGGAGGAGGTGGGGTTGTATCTGGAATGGAGTAAGGCAGAATCAGTGGGGGCAGTGCCACCCGTACAAACTGCTTTGGGTGCTTTTATGTGGGTCAACAGCAAGGAAGCTCCATTCAGAAGCTGTGTCAGTTTAAAGTGCAGTAGTTCAAAAATCACAAGAAAACCAGCACCGACGCCAAGCATATGAAGTTACTTTATTTTCAAATCCAAAATGACATGCTCATGATAAAAAGTATATTCTCTTCTTTTGAAAGCATTTTGTGTTTTATATCTTTTTTATCAAAATAAAGCTAAGCCACAAAAAAAAAAAAAAGACTTACCGAGCTGGAGTCACATGAAAAACTCCAGGGGCAGTTCCATTCTATCTGAGTGTCCCCGACTAAAGAACCTATCAATATTAACTTCAGTATCAAAATTAATGAAAAAGGCTGCAAGAGTTCTTTCAAAAGAAAAGAATATACTTTTTCATGCGCATACCACTTTGATTTGACCCTGTGATCTCCTGATCAGATTAGGCATTTGCTTTTTAATCAGATTCCACAATTTTACATCATCACAGCAATGATGTCTCTTGACATAATGCAGTAAGTAGACAAACTGATGGATATACGTTTCTGTAATGAGTATACCAGGCCTGTACTGACCTCTGTGATCTTCCGCTAAAAACTTTTTATTAAGTGCTAATTCCTTGTTTTTTCTGCAGTTGGGTATTCATTATGGTGATATTTGGAACCTTTTGATTTTATAATTAGTATATCTATGATTTTGACTAATTTTGGGATACCTGAGGGTGCCCTATATTATTACTGTACATTAGGGATGGGTGGACCGGTCCGACAAAGATCAGAACCCTCGCCTCGGATCTCCCGATATCAGTCGGACTTGGGTAGATCGAACTCTAGTTCAGGGTGCATTGGATCTGCCTCAGTGCTTTCCCCTGCAAAATTGTTCTTTATTTAAAAAAAAAATAATAATAAAACACAGTCCACTCTCCCAAACACCCGCCTGATCCCACAGTGACAAGAAAAAGCGAGATTATTTCCTGCTTTTTTTCTTCTCACCTGTTGATTACGCCTGCTGCACACTCTCTCATGCAGGGATTCCAGTGTGCATGCTTGTAGTGCAAGAGAATGAGTGCCAAAACTGTTTGGGGCCAGAGCACACTTGAGGTGTCCTGGGAAGTTGTATGGGATGAAGCTGCAGCGGTGAGATTCAGATCTCGGTTGAGTATGGAAGGCAGTGTATGAGATGGTGATGGCACAATCAAGTGGGCAGCAGCTCAACATTTCTTGCTTCTCCATCCTACCACCACAGGCTACAGTCCGGAGTGAGCATTCCAAAGGCATGCTTCATAGATCTTCCAGTGAGAAGGCAACAGGTAGGCCCCACCAGGGCAAGGGGTTACATTATTTTGAAATGTGTAAAGACGTTAAAAATCTATGGTACACCTTTTGGTTAATTTTCTCAAAGTGCTTGTGTAGATTTAATGAGCTTCACAAGACAGAATTTTATTCAAGTTGATTCGCTCTACACTAGATTGCCCTTCCTTACTGGCCCTGTGGCCCCTCATGCTCTCTCCTACTCTGTGTCTCTCTGAATGAGTTCTGTAGCTCATGAGATGATGTTTGTGCAATGGTCTATCAGTATATGATTCAGCCATTTCTGTGCTCATAGGAGCCGACTACATGGGTGCTTGGGTGCTCTAGCACCATAAAGTTGACATAAGCACCCTCAATATTTCAAGCGCAGCCTGAAACAGGATTATTGGGGAACCTGGTCACAGGAAAATACTACCTATCATATGTAGCACCCGAAGATTCCTAAAGTTGGCATTCCTGTCTGTGCTTGTGCTGGTCCATGCAATGGCATGTGCGCCAGTGGGTGCCTGGGTCTCACTACTTCTGGGACAGGGGTGCGTTGGAATCAGCAGGTGGGAGGGTATTCACTTTGCTCTGTGTGGGCATTAGTAGATGGAAAAGAGAATAAGGCATTCATTCTGGGAGAAGATGGGTATCAGCAGATGGAAAGTAGGGGTAGGAGTATTCATTTTGCAACAGGATAGGTAGGTACCACAGACAGGAGATGGGGACAGTGAAAATAATAGTGGTACATGGTGGGTCTCACCAAGTGGAGAGGGAAGGGCCACGGTATTTGATACTGGGACAGCAGAGGGAGATGTATCCACTGCAGGAAAGGGTGGTAAAGTATTCATTCTTGGGCATGGTGGATAAAAACCAGTGAGAGGAGGGTAGGGTTATTCATGGGCTGGGTAGGTAGCAGCAGATGTAGGGAAGGTGTTTGCATACTGGGAAGTGCAGGTGTCAAGCAGATAGGGGAATGAAGGGTGTGCAGGGGAAATGGTGTGCTGCATATTGGGGGTCATAATATGTACAGGCTGGGAATATTTATAATTACTGGGTTAGAATGGGGAGTGATATTAAGCCATTGGCTCTCACAGAGGTAAGAAGCACAAGTGAGTAATCTATAGCCAGCAGATGGGAACACAGAATGGAGTCGGTGACAGACCAACACACTCCAGTATGAAAACACACTATTTCCTATTTTTCAGTGCTTTAGTGATTGTCGCCAAACATTACTAGTAATTTTCTTAAGGTTCTGGTTTGAATCAGAATCAATCAGAACTTATCAGGACTCTGACATGGATCCTGGTTCTGATAACAAGGGTCAGGACCTTTTTGGTCCCACCATCCCTACTGTACATGAATGGTACTTGACATATGTGCTTTAGAAGCTGTTTGGTTGCTATTTTTATGTCTTGATGTTACGGTTTTGCACATTTTATTTTTATTTGGTTTATTATTCTTTCACACTATCTCTTTAAATTGATTTTCTAAGGTTTGTCATAACAAACGGGAGTAGTAACCTGTAGGAGTTGTAAATCAATCTCCTACCATTCAAACTGCCAAAAGTGCCGCTTTCCATGGAAAAATGTTTTTATTTCTGTGCTCTACTTCATTTGCATAACCCCACCATTTTTTCTCAGTACTGCAACCCCCAACCGTGACATCATGCAAGGGAAACAAAGTTTTGAAATGGAGACCCTGTTGGTCAGTCTTGGTATTGCAGGCATCCTTTTTCTTTCACAATTTTGGACTCCTAGCATAAGCTTGACACCAAAGAAAAAGAAAAGTATTCTGACCTATAATTACACTCCTGAACTACTTACAGTCATGCAGGCCCTATAACATAAACATAGAAATGTGTCATCATGTTCCACATTCTGACAGGAGCTTGTCACTTCAGACCTGTCACTTCACCAGCAGTTAACTAAAAGTCAAACATCTACATAGACTGGTAAATTATCTTTTGGCCTACTTGCATCACAAAAACATTTTCCAGGAACTTTTCTACAGACTGTACTGCTGTAAACACTACTAAAATAGACTGCACTTTGATTAAGATAAAATCAGCTATTTCTGTGGTCACTACAGAAATAGGAGACATTTTCTGTAAAGAAATTTGTCAGCTAGAGCCTATATGCATTACTGCCTTGTTTTGAAAACAAACACGAGAGCTTTTATTGTTGAAGCCACTTCAGAAATGTGAGTCTGCATCTTACAGTAAGGAAATTGGGAAACAACTTTGTATTGTACCCACAATGCCTTGCTACATATGTGCCTACCATGTACCCCCTTCCCCTACCCCAGGACGATCTGGAAATGAGCTTATTTGCTCAGTATATCTTTTCTGGTGAAATGTGTTCAGTATGTCTTTTCTGGTGAAACTTTTAAATAAAATTTCTACATACTGAGTGCTATACTGCAGTCACTACTACCAAAATAAGGGACTGCACCTCTTGGGTAAAAACATTTAAGTCAATTTACAATTTATCAAGAATTTCTGCTGCAGTAAGTAGACATTGATAGTTCCCTTGCATGACATCATTACGGGGACCGGACCGCACACAGAAAACTGGAGGCAGGCAGAAACAAAGTGCTGCTAAAACATATAAAAATGACAATTACAGATTTTTTTACTAAACAAATTGCAGCTTCAACGTCTGAAGCATGGCGGCAATGGCATACCATGCAAAAGGGCATCTAGAAACTTTAGAAAATCACTTTAATGAAGTTACAATATAAACTGATTGACAATGTAGAGACTGGTCTTCCTGAGGAGGTGGACATGCAAAATCGGTCAGAGCACCCAGTCTTGTGTTTTTACACTGTTTGCTGTATCGATTGAGTGTTTCTTTTGGAGTACTGCACTGCACTGAAATTAAAGTAAGTTACTTCATATGCTTGGCACTGGTGCTGGTTTTCTTTGATTGTTGGGCTTCATGTAGCACCTTGGGGAGGGGCCTGACAGGGCCACTCGCTACCTAGGCCTTTGCTGACAGTAGGCGAGGCCACCTTAATAGCAATCTGGATGATAGGATACCCCTCCCATGATCCCTGGCAGGAGTTGGATACAGGGACTTGACAGACACCAGTGGCATTTTTGAGGTTTGAAGGCCTCTTGGGGCCTCTTCAACATGATACTCACATGTTTTGTCTCTCTCAAAAGAACATTCAAAACTGCTTGTTGCACATCACTGGCAAAGTCAGCAACTCTGAGCTGAGAATATCTTCTCTACAAATACCAAAGCAGCAGGCCTGGCAGAAGCATCAGAGACATCATAAGCTGAGCGTAGCAAATGTTTGCCAATCTCAGCACCACTGGTTAATGTTTTAAACAGCTCATTTTAGTAGAGCATCAGGCAAAAGACAAGCTGCAGTACAAGCAGCTACCACACACTGTTCTGATATTTTATCATACGGGCCTGGTAGTTTGCAATCCTAAGGCCCAGTGAGGCAGAGGCATAAAGTACTGGCTAGATAGCAGACTATCATTCGCTGTACATATCCAAACCCTTACAATTAAACTAAAAGCAAGACTGGGCTTCCTCTTCAGGAATAAATCTCTATTTCCTACGGACATTAGGAAAAGGCTAGTTCAGCGACCACCACCCCTTCTCGATTATGCAGCATCATTTACAACAGTGGTGAAACCTGTAATCTGCATAAGTTAGACATCCTTATCACTGCGCTATTCGGCCTCATAACTAATGCCCCTTACAGAACCCACCTCTGTGCCCTCTGTTCTGCAGTGGGCTAGACATCCCTTGCCACCAGAAAATGTTACATAGTTGCACAGGGCCTACAAAACACTGTTGAACGATCTTTCCTCCTACATTACATCCCTATATCATCGCTGCACAGCTGTTATTCCTGCAGAAAAATGCCTACATCTTGTTAGATGTGCCTAAATTTTGCACCCACCACAGTAGAGCAGCAATTGCTATGCTATTCTGGCCACCTGGAACAAGCTGCAATTCACTCTTAAGCTCACAGGGCTAGTTACCATCAATGTTTTCAAATCCCTTACCAACAAGGCCCTTAAGGAAACATGCCAATGCCATGCTGGCTAGCACATTTCTAGCTATGGTACTCACCCCAACTTGCACTTATGCTCCATCATCTACTTACCTGCTATAATATGTCTGATTAAATTGCTATGTATATGTCACAGCCTATCCTTGTAACCAACTGTAACTAACTGTAACCCCTTTATTATGTTGCACCATTTGAATCCTGTGTTGTTCTGCATCATTGTATTGTACATGTTGTTTCACACCATCCTTGACAGCACCTTCTTGTAAATGAGCGTGCTCAAGGGAGCTTTCCATGAATAAACTTGAACTCTTGCCCATCACATCCAGCCTCCTAGATTCTTTATCAGGATGATAGGTAGTCATTGGTTAAGGTGCCTTAGTCCTATCGTGAGCAACCATGACAACACAGTCAGTTTCTGGCTGGTCAGCATAATAAGGCTTAGCAGATGGAGCAGGATACTACTTAGCCTTTCTAGAACTGTAGGTGAGTTTGCTCTGTAACATGCAGCAAAGGTAGCATCCTCTAATACAGGATATAGTGGTAGAATTAAAATGTGAGAGTGTGCAAGGCACGTCCAAAAATGCCATCAGATTTCTTTTTGTGGAATCTTCCACTTCCACAGCAAAGCCCATGGCAGTTTGCACTTGCTGCATCATGGCTTGAAAAGTAGGATACACAGGAGGAGAACTCGGGGTACAGACCACAGAGTCCTCACTACAGGATGACAGGGTAGAACTAGAGCGAGGTGCAACATATTGTTTTCCTCATACACCTCCTCTAACTCCTCCTCTAAAACCTTGAGGTCAGGATTATATTCTACTTTGTTGCTGACATCTCTATTGATGACAGGAGCCGCAGAATGCATCGGCGACACCAGTAGTGGCTGAAAAGGAGGAATTCGACATGCTAGAAGCCTTTGACAAGGACTGGCTAGCAGGAAGCCCCATCAGTGGAACAACTGCCTGTATTGGAAGTCCAGGCAGAATGCATCTGATCATCTCTGAGAATGACGCCAGCACAGCCTGAGAGTTGACACCATCCAGTAGAGGTCCAGGACTACTTGTGTCAAGGGCCACTGCCCGAGGATGACAGCATCCTATCATCCACAGTAGGTATAGCAGCCCCAAGTCAATCCCTGACCTTGGTGTCTCATCAACAGTCAGGACTGTTATCAACACCCCTGAGCGGGCAATGACACATTAAAATTACGTTGTCTCAATGGAGACCAGGACCTCGCTGGTGAGCAGATCTCTTTTATCTCTGTTTGTGCTTCTGGCGGATGACAAGGAGGGCCATGATGACAACCTTTCACTGTCCCAATCCTCTGATTTTGGTGTCACTTTTGGCTGACTATGAGGGAGACACAGACTTCAGGCCTTGTTCCTTCCTAATGGCTTTCAAAGTTTTTGAAAAGGAGGAATTCTCTAGAGGTTTCTTGCAGTGTGCCTTGTAACCTGGTTGAAGCTCTGGCAAATCTCACAAGTCCTCACAGTGTGAGATAGGCCTAAGCAGCACAGACTGCATGTGTGTCCTCCTTGTAAGTTTATCTCTGCACTTACAATACTGGAATAATGGCTCTTTTACTTTGGCGCATGCAGAGATGATGAAATATAAACTATAATGGCTAGGTTGGTTTATTTCCTTCAGCAGGTCCAATGAGGATGACCGACAGAAGGAAAAGAACTGGGGAGTGATGGGGCCACCTACATTTATGTAAACACAGATGTGGGATATTATCATGGGCTGCCCCCAGCTAGCAAACTTTTCATGTGGTCCCAGTGCTGACAGCTACAGTGCCAAATGTGTGACCAAAGGATGATTCCCTCAGAGCTCATCAGCAGGTTCTACAGAAATGGAAGTAACCAGAGGTCTGTGGCAGAGACTGAGATAATCCTGATAACTAAAACAGTGTAAGCCAGTTTAGCCTAATCAGAATCAGGGATGCACTGTTCCTCTACACCATGAGGACCACCACGTGGATCAGGAGAAATGGAGGAAGGTGTATAATATAGAAGGTCCTGACCAAGGACTGAAAGAGCATGTCCCCAGGCAGAGTGCCTTGTTGAGGTCAAGTACACAGAACATTTCAGCTTCCTGGTTATCCACTGACAGTGTTCCCCATATTGAGAACACCTGAACACCACCTCCAGGTGCAGCAACCACCATGGGATGCTTCTGTCACACAAATGAGAACATCCATCGGCTGTTTTCTCACTCCCAGGACTTGGATCACCAACAAACCCATGTTCAGGGAGCCAGCCAGAGACCATGTCCAGTATGCCTCCTGATACAGGAAAGGAGTGCATGCTGCCCTGTTTGCTCAGGTACATGATGATCATGTTGTCAGTGCTGACCTGGACCATTCGACTCAAAACAGTGGTGCGAACACCATCAATTGCTGGTGAACTGCAAGGACTTCCAGCAGGCTGATGTGAGAAGAGTTTCATTTGATGACCAGAACCCATGTGCTCTGTGATCCAGCAGAGGTATCCCAGCCAACCACTGATGCATCAGTTATCAACAAGATTGAGTGCTCCAGAAAGACAAACAGGATTGCTTTTGAAAGACTGGAGGAAACAGCCACTAACAGATGGCATCTAGCACTGGCTGGGTCTTCCTGACAGGTTGGTTTAGAAGCTGCGTGCGATTGAGACCACAGGTGCCCCAACTCCCACCAATGGGTTGCCTGTGCCAATGGGTCTAACACATCATGGCTATGTAGAAGTTCCCAAATGCTGTAGGAATTACTAGCTGGATGCAACTGCCCAACCCAAATTTATAGGTCAAAGGAGGACATATCCCTTGACATGTTGGAGGAGCAGACAACCTTTAGCTTGGGAAAAAGTCTATTTCATTCCAGTAAAGAGGATAACCTGCCTTGGAAAAGGTCTGACTCAGTCAAACTGACCATCAGACTGTGATTATGGTACATCTGGATGGCAGATCCCTGGACTGTGCCACATCCTGCAACAAGTTCCCTTGATGAGCCAATTGTTGGGGTATATAAATACATTGACACTTCTGCATCAGAAAAGGCTGCCATGACAGACAGGCACTTGATGAACACTTTGGTGTTGAAGGCATGCCGAATGGCATGACTCCAAACTGATATAGAGTTATGTCCACTGAAATGTGAAGAAAACAAACCATGATGATGAATGGAGATGTGGAAGTATGTATCTAGAAGGTCCAGGGAGAAAACCGATCCCTGGCCCCAGATCTGGTGTACAGTCACCATGCAGAATTTATGACTGTGAATGAAATTGTTCCACCCTTTGTAAATGAATGAGGCATCATCCCTTCCATCAATCTGGGCACCAGAAAGTAAAGCCACATAACCCCTGCCAAACCTGCTTTTCTGGTACAGGCTCTACTGCATGCCACTTGTGGAGTTAAAGAACTTTGCTCCATAGTGTGGGGGAGACTTCAGTGACTATGTGTCCTCCAATGGCACTCAGAGCCAATAAGAAAGTGAGGTATAAATCCAGAGACAACCTTGTTCTCACCACTTCCAGGGACTACTTTTCAGAAGTAGCAGCAGCCTACTGTGGAAGAGTTGTCCCTTGACCAGGAGCCAGAGCAGGGTTTGGGAAGGAGGGATTAGACACCCAAGCAGTCACTTTTGACTTTGGTCACAGCCCTGAAAACTGACCTCTGGAGGAACCAACATCATGGCTCCAGCACTGACTCTGACCTTCTAAATTACTGCAGCACTTGGCAGGTGGTACTGCTAATACTGTGGCCTCTGTTGCTGCTGATTCGTGCCCTAACAGGTGTCCACAAAGCAGCCAGCCATGTGGCCTAAGTTTGGGCTGCTGCTAGGCGTGGGTCCAGAGAGTCCACAGCCATACTGGACTTCTCAATGTGTGAGGCCAAAGAGATCCATTCCTGTCAAGGACAGATCTGCCACCTGTTTCTGGATTTCCTGTGTGAACAATGAAACCAGTGACCATGCACGTTGGAGAATGGACACTGATGCAGTCACTGCATGAGCCAATACATCAGCAGAATCCAGAGCCACCTGCAACAGTGCTTAGTCACCATCAAACACAGATCACAGACCTTCTGGCATTAGGGTGCAGGCTGGAGAAGTTGGACAGCCTTTCAAACAGCTTATGGCTATACCAGAGGAAGATAGGGTAGAGTCTTAAAACAAGATGAAAGAGGCCAGCAGGACCATATGGAAGGCTAAGGTGGATGTAGAGCTGAAGACAGCTGAGGTAATGGAGATGTATCTCTTTGTTACATACAGGAGAAGCAAAACTAAGGAGGAATAGTTAGACTGAAGAGGGAGATGAGTGGAAGAAGAGGGTAAAGGAAAGGCAGACATCGTGAACAAATATATCTGTTCCGTGTTTATAGTAGAGGAAAAGCGTTCTTGCCTGACTGTGTCATCAGGGCAAATGGGGGGGGTGTCAGCAAGGATCCAATACAGGTGAAAAGTGTACTAGAGAGCTTAAGCGCACTAAAGGTGGATGAGACTAAGGGCCCGGCAGACTGGATCCCCATGTGCTAAAGTGGGTGCCACAGGTCCCAGGTAAGCTATTGACTGAGCTCTTCAGCAGCTCACTGGAAACAGGGATAGTATCCAGAGACTAGAGGACAGTGAATGTAGTTCCCTGCACAAGAGAGGGAGTAAAAGTGAACCACAGAACTGCAGATCTGTCAGTCTGACATCTATAGCGATATAGCTGCTAAAGACCATAATAAAGGAGAAGTTGGTAACATTCCAGGAGGAAAACAGAGTTCAAGGCAAACTACAAGATGGGTTCATGGAGGGCTGGTAGTGTCAGAAAAACCTGATCTATTTTTTCGACTGGGTGAGGAAGATGTTTGACAGTGAACACGGGTGGCATACTGTATCTTGACTTCAGTAGTTTTGACTCCATTCCCCAGGCACAGTTGGTAAAGAAAATGCATAACCTGGGGGTGGGGAGTCACAAGATGAGTAGGAAATTGATTGAAAGGCAGAACATGAAGGATGGTAATTAATGGGAATTCTAGGGATCAATAGTGGTGTGCTACAGGGACTGGTTCTGGGACTTGACTTCTTCAACATCTTCATGTACGACATCGGGGTAGGGATACAAGGCAAGAGTTGCCTCTTCTCAGATAATACTAAGATCTATGGCTGGGTGGACAGTGAGGACGGGCTGAAATTATGACAGCGGACGGTAGATTAGAGAAGACAGCAAAATGATCAAAGCATGGCAGTTAAAATTTAATGCCAAGAAGTATAAGGTGATGCACATGGGGTAAAACGTACAAAAATTGAATACAGAATGGGGAGGTAGTAGTGAAAGCACAACAGAGGAGAGAGATTTGGTAATAATTTTAGATAGTCTGAAGACAACAGTGCAATGTAATAGGGCAGTGGGAAGGGCAAACAGGATGTTAGGATGCACAGGTGAGGGTATCAGCAGCTGGAGAAGAGAGCTGCTTCTACCACTGTTAGTCATTGGCTCATGCTCACCTGGAACACTGTGTGCAGTTCTGGAGACCATATCTGAAGGAAGGGACAGAGTGGAGGTGCTACCGGGGTGGGGGTAACCAAGACAATCCACGCCACCAGGAAAGGATCTACAAAGAGAGGGACCTAGCCATGTACATGCCTGAGGTGAGAAGGAAGAGAGGGACACGACTGAGACATGCAATACTTCAATGGGGTAAACAAGGTGGAGAGTGGAAAGTTGTTAAACTGAGCAGCAATACAAGCACCATGGTAACTCATTAAAGTTGGTGGGGGACAAATTTATGAGGGACACAAGAAATATATTTTTTTTTCACAGAAAAGGGTGGTGGAGGGTGGAATAGGCTGCTGAAAGAGGTGGTCTGTGTGAAAACAGTGGGGATTCCAACATGGGTGGAAAATATCTTGGGCTTGGTAAAGATATTATCAAATGGGAAGAGAGGGCGGAGTGAAGAGCCACTGGGCCTCCCACTTTCCATATTAGCTAGATTGGACTGGGAAGACATGATGGGGCCAGGGTCCTTTTTCTGCTGGCAGCTTTATGTTTTTATTCTACTCTGTCCTACACATGGCATTGATAGCACCTCTGAGAAGACTACTGTGTCTGTCACAGACTTCCAACTTTCTGCCCAGCTCTCTGAAGTGGATTTTTACCTCCTCTACAATGTGGTTTGCTACTAAGATGTAACACAATACTTGGCTTTTGTAAAACGGTATCCCAAAGCCCTTTGATTCAGGAGGGAAGGAGAGAGATTTTTGCTGTCGATTCAGAGAACAGGGAGACTTGGAGAACACAAACACAGATTAGAGAGAAATTACAAATTAGTTAAGCAGGAAGGTTATGTGATTTGCCAAGGGTCACAACGGTGAGTAATGCGGACGCTAGGGATTAAAACCTGTGCCTTTAGGCTCACAGATCTACACTCTATTCACAAAACGAACTACCTCCTGCAACTTTATCCTGCATTATAACCTTCATAACCTTTTGGAGCTCCCTCACCTGTTGCACATACCACTTGTAGGGTCTAGGGCAATGCAGTATTATGTGGAAAGGGAGTCTCTGCCCTGGAGACTGGGTTTTACTTTTAGAAAGTCCATGGGAAAACTATACAAGAATCCACACAACAGAGACTGGTATTAAATATATATGCCCGCTGCAATGACTAATCCTGAGCAGGCACTGCTGGGAAAAGCATCAACAACTGTGACCATCTGTTTGGGTGCTGTGGGCAATTTATCCATTTGGGATGGTCTGTCTAATAAAGGTTATTACAAGTTATCAAACCGTAACTGTGGTTTGTGTTTTTTTCCTCACTGGTACATCCCTGATACTTGATAATCACCACAAGGCTTTCTTTTTCTCTTTCATCCTATTCTGTAACATCAAATCTGAAGTCTTATTCTTAATTATAACATTGGCAAGAATAAATACAGGAATCTTACTGGTGAGGACCCATTACCTGACCATGCATTAAAACACTTACATGCATGGTTAGCTTCAAATCTCCTTTCTCTCGCCCAAAAAATCCATTTTGGCCTCATGCCTCACAAAATCTCTGAGGCATGCATCACAAATGCTTAAAGTACACCCTGGTGTGTATTACAGTGAACAAAAATCATCTTTTTATCAAAATGCATGTTATCTTTCTGGCCAGTGTTCCTCCAGCGGCTCTGCATAGTAACTTCCCAGCCCTGACAGCCCCTTACCTGACCAAAGGTCCTCTGCAGCTCACTCTCAGTAGTGGAACTGTCAGGAGGCACTCCTCTCTGTGGGATGGGATGGTGCTGGCACAGTGTGCAGGCCTAAGAGTATCAGTGTGGTCATCCTGGCAGCTGCAGTTTTCCTCTCCTATTCCCCTGATCCCTATAGCCCCCAACATCTCAATGGTGCAATGCCACAACCTACAGAGGTCTTGGAAACATGCCCATGGCCCACCGCAGGGTTCACTACAACTGTGGGGCTCCAACCCTGAGCCAGGCTGTCAGCACTGCCAATCACAAAACTCTTCCTAGCTGGCTGTCTGTATATCAGCATCCCGGTCCACTCCTGTTTCTGGGTCCCCGACACGGAAGCGTGACACACTGAACCACCCCATATCATACCCCATGCAATACAGGATTCCAAGCACATATGAATCCAAGTCTTAAACCCATGTCCTGTGGTATGGTGGACTAAAACACACGCACTCCTGAAAAGATTCAGTAGCTGGATAACAGGCAGACAAGGCTGGATCATTTGTGTTGTTCTGGCACAGAGTCTGGCAGTGGATATCAGAGACAGTCTGCAGCTGTGACCCAATGGTACGACAGCAGTAGGCTTAACTGGCAAACCTTGTTGCTCTAGATACATCACTGCAGCTGATATTCCTTGACTGTCAACGTTCTGCAAAAATGGCCTCCGGGCCAGACTGAGAATGGAACACATTAGGATGGATTTGCAGAGATGGCGACAGTATAACAGATGCCTGTGCTGGTGGTATCGGTATCTGATCCCTGCTTCCACAGACAGCTGGTTCTGACCAACAAATACCTGCAGGTAACAGAGTAATGAGCATTTTATTTAGCTGTAGTGTTTTGTTATTATTCTTTTATTAAAGTTTTTGTAAGAGCATGACACAAATTATCAAACAAAACATTAACACAATACACAGTAAGGAAGATATGTCGGCAAAAGTTACAAATCAGAAAGAAAGATTACATAGAATATTCATTACAGAGAGATTACAATCTTCTAGAATTCAGAACTAAGACAGGAGACCAAATCAGTTTCATGCTTTAGTTAATGTACTTGAACAGTTACAATGTCTGTTAATTTTATCTAGCAGTGTGTATAGCCCTGCCTGTCCGCTTAACTATTCCAGTGGTCCACAACAGTTAAAAACATTCTATATGAAATTAACAATGCTGGTAGGAGGCAGAATTTAGCAGGAGATTTCTATCTTAGAAGAAAGCAAGGACGTAAATCCCACATTATTTTATCAAGTTTTTAAGTTCATGAACTGTGGGAACTGAAACAATCTATTCACAAGGCACAACAATACTATAGCTTGCCAATGTAAACCTGGATGTTATATTTTTATACATCACTGGACAAGGACTACAGCCATATTGTAAAGATTACCCTTAAAGAAGATACAGCATGTGCGATTCCAAGAATTTCTTCCCATGATACAACTAAATGCAATCAGATAAAGTGAACTCCAGATATGTGCAAGAATAATTGCTTGGTGGTGTTCCAATTCAGACTAGAAAACACCAGACTGAATCCAGGCCCTGCCACCGTCCCCTCAATCTAGATGGTCACCAGATACCACAGATATGTGTCTATCTGTCACACGATGGGTAAGTAGCTTTTTTTTTTGTACCAGGTGCACTTTCAAGGCTCACAGCTCTAATAGTAACAACTGTAAATTCAGGCAAGATAGATAATGTGGACAAGATCAGCAAACTGAACACTGTCAGTCAAAAACCAGCCAGCCAATAAATAATCCATGAAATAGCATGAAAACAGGTGACTCTCCTGTAACCATAGTTCAAGGAGTGGTATATGGTTCATATCCACATTCTGGCAGTTCCTCTGGAATAGTCTGATTGGCCGGACATCCTTAAGCTAAGCCCCCACCACCTGGGAAGTATATCTCCCAATCCACCTCGTGACGTCAGATCCTGCATTCTGAAAGCAGGAATCTGTGTGCCACTTGCCAAGGAGACCGGTGGGTGTGTGGATGCTAACCACATACAGTGAAGCTCGCCAGGATTAAACCCAATTCTTGCAGCATGTTTGCTGCAGTAACTCTGCTGCAGCAATGTAATTTCAATGGGAATTAGTCCTTTGTCATGCAGGAAACTGACACTGCCAGGATGAAGCTACAATGTCACAGTTTCCTGCATGACAGGCAGTACACACACGCGTCATGCAGGTCTGTGGCCGACATCTTCTGTCAACATCGAAGCACAGAATTTGAATCCCAGTTTCTGTTGCTCCACTGCAGATCATCAAGAGACGTCAAGGAACCAAGAGGAGAATGCAACAAACTTGAAAACCTTCAAGAGGAAATTCACCTATGGTGCACTATTTAAGCAATAAGGCACGACGGGTGTTGGTGGTACTAGGTTCCCCATGGTTAGGGCGAGTGAGGCACGAGGCAAAGTCCTGGGAGTGCCTTATTGCTTATATAAAATAGGCACATAGGCAACTGTTAAAAACAAACCTTCAAAGTTTTCAAAGCCACAAAAATATAAGAAAACGTTGCTAAATAATGTAAAATAGTCCTTCCACAGATGTTTTTCACCTGTAAGTCATCTGTCTTTAGTCACATTCAACAGATTATGTGATTGTTTATCATGGATTAGAAAATGGGTCTGTCAAATTCTGCACCCTGATTGGCTGACACATCCAACCACGCAGTCTGGTATCAGGCAACAGAGACCAGAAAATAAAAAGTACCATCCCAAAGTGCCCTGTCACCCATCCAAGAATCTCTGTGCCCACCTTTGCTTGCCAATTGGCAAGACCATCTCAAGCAATTTGAAATTGTCTCCATTTTTTCTCTCTCGTAGCGAGAGATCCTGCCCTCCCAATTCAGTGCCACCTGCCACATGAACCCACACAGCAACCTCCACGGGCCTCAGACCTGGCCACATCAAAAAGTATGACAAATGAAAGAAAATAAATATTTATAAATGAAAGTCAAGCTGTCAGTCTGATTGACTTTACATCACCGCAGTCAACAACGAGTTATTCAAAACTGCAGCATGCGCCACTACATAACAGTGAGTAAACAGCTGCTCTTAGCCATACACTGAGCAAAAACAAATGAAAACTGCTATAAAAATGCTTCTCACTTATTGAACCTGTTTTATATCCAGAATACACTGAGAGACTGCTTTTGTTGTTTTGCCGCCCGATACCACTCCTGCGCCTCCCTTGTCCACATGTAAGCTGGCTCTTCTGCATTTCCCAACAGCAAACGCTTGCATTGTAAAAACAAAATCTGACAGTAGGGAACTCAGTATCTCCACAATGCAGCCACCCCTTTCCAGTGTCCTATCACTAATCCTCTGTCTAACACAACTCGCGTTCGGCTCTACTTATTTCTGCACAGTGTGGCAGGCAGCTGATTTGGGGCGCCACTAGCATCGCACTGCTGGCTGATTCAGACTGCCATTACCCCATACATATATTTATCTGTGTGCAGCAGGGTATTCTTTTCCTCTCCGCCTCGCCTTGTTAGCTTCTTCTTTACTCACGTCCACTGTCTCCTTACCGCGGTCTCAGCAAGCAGTCACCCGTATCCCAACCACATATTCCAACAAATAAGTAAAAAATAACGGAGCCACAACTCCTCTTTTCTTTTGCTAGTACCTTCAACATGCAAACAGGAGCTTCAACCATGCTCCCCACCCACTCCACCTCTCACAACCCTAGACAGGCAACTCCTATCACAACTGCACACCAGCAGGGGCCCCTGTCACAAACTGCAGACCAGCTCTCTCGAACGGAGTCTCCAATAGAACAAAATCCATACTGGAGCAGGAACTACTTTATTAAAAAATGATTACAAAACTTTGTTAAACAATTTTTAGCTTCTTTTTAATTAAACTTTTTTCTTTGCATTGCCCATTTTCTAAAGCAATAATGCCCTCCAGAATTGGGCGGTATAGGCACATACAGGACCTTCAGGGCTATAAGGCCCTCCGCCTGTGGCATCGAGCCTCACACGCCCTGGGCTGGCCGGTATTGCCCAATACCGCCCACCCTGTCAGGCATTATTGCTTACATAGAAGAATTCAGAGCTCTGCATTATTCTAGTAGTAGAATGCCCCCAATACCCCCCCAACACACACACACACACGGAATGGTAACATGGAATACAGGAATTCAAAATTCTTTAGAGTTACACTGGCATATACTGTACAAACACACAGGCCTCAAGTGGAGCCAGAACCTCAGTTTTATCTGTTGCCAGGTAAGGAGTTCTCTGGACAAATGGTAGGAGGATAGGATGGGATTTTCATGATCATCCAAATAAATACCAACAATGGAAACTCTGAACAATACTTGATTTTTAAATTTGTGCACATGTGTAAAGAGGGGCTCTGAATGAAAATAACATTACATTATTTACTTACTTTGTTTAATTTAATAGACTTTCATTTTCAGGGCCTAGTTGAAGTTTTTTATATATGAGTAAAGGTTGCAGCTATGTCTGTGATGGAAATTAGGAAGTAAGTGGTTTATGAATTCTGTGAGTTGCCCTGGTTGGCAGGGACTTGTTTTAGCCATTGATGGTGCTCTCACTGCCATGGCTAGAACCAAGTCTCAGTCAATCAGAGACAGGGACTTCTTGCCCATTTTATATTAGGTTATAGTGCACCATAGGCTAACTTTCTCTTCAAAGTTTTCAAGTTTGTTGCATTCTTCTCTACTACTGGAATAATACAAAGCTCAGAATTTTTCTATTCCATGGTAAACAATCACACAATCTATCGAATGTGAATAAGAAATGAAGGCAGGTGACCGGCCGGTGGCGCAGAAGGCTGATAGCTGGTCACTTCTTCACCTAGTGGCATGGCGCGCACAAAATAGACGTGAAAAAAAAAAAGAAATGAAGGCAGTCCAGAGGAGGCAGGATGGAGGCAGTCCAGAGGAAGGCACTAAAATGGTGCAGGTCTGCACCAGAAACCATACTGAAGAGAGATTAAAGAAACTTAATATGTATACCCTTGAGGAAAGGAGGAGAGGGACATGATAGAAACTTTCAAGAAACTCTCAAGTACCTCAAGGAATCAACAAAGTCCACGAGGGTAGCATCTTTCAGAAAAAGAGATGAGCAAGAACAAAAGGGCACAGTTTGAAGATAGAGGGAGACAGCTTAGGGCAATGTGAGGATGTATTTTTCACAGAGGGGTGGTGGACACATTGAACATACTTCCTGAGGAGGTCATGGAGTCAAAAACAGTGGAGGAATTCAAGAATGCATGGGACAGACATAAGACAATTATACGGACGGTAGAAGGAAGTAGGCTGTTGGTTAACTAGGATCTGCAGCTTATCTAATAGGTAGGGAAATGGGCAGAGTGGTGGGCCAACTGGTCCTTATCTGCCATCAAAGTCTATGTTTCTACATAAAGACAGATGACTAACAGGTGAAAAACATCTGTGGAAGGACTATTTTACATTATTTAGCAACATTTTCTTATATTTTTTGTGGCTTTGAAAACTCTGAGTGTTTGTTTTTAACAGTTGCCTATGGACCCATTTTATATAAGCAATAAGGCACTCTCGGGACTTCACCTCATGCCTCACTATGCCCCTGACCTGTGGGGAAACTTAGTACCACCAACGCCCATCGTGCCTTATTGCATAAAGCAAGCATCAGAAGGAGGTGACCTGTTCTTCCAGCAAAAGAAAGATCTGTCATCACAGGGTGAAGTAAGGGATATACCACCCCTATGGTGGGAGGAGCTTAGCTTAAAGACATCTAGCCAATCAGACCATTCTAGAGGAACTGCCAGAGTGTGGGTAATGAATCGTATCCACGCTCCTAGAAATACAATTAACAAGAAAAGGCTTGATAATAAATAAATATATAAAAAGCAGCTTCCTAAAGCTATTTAAGGTGGGTGCTAAGTAGATATCACACAGAATAACATTTCAAAGTGCAGGGCTGCAACGATTATGGACACAAGGGCAGCATCTTTAAGAGCAACTGACCTGTGGAATGGCTCTCAGGTGAAGAGAGGGTCAGAACTTGTGGGGAAACATAGGGCTCAGTCTGTCAAGGGCTTTTATGTCAGTTAAAGTACCCTGCACGCAACTCTTTTCTAACAGGAAGCCATCCCAGGACCCCACAGTGAGAGGATATGAACTGACTTCCAAATGAAAGTCAGGAGCCTTGCTGTCATATTCAGGGACAGCTGCTGGTGCCAAATTTGACCACAGGGTGAGTCCTTATAGAGTGCATTACAGTAGTCCAGATGGGTGGAGACAGAAACCTGCACCAGTGTTCTCAGATCAGCTAGCTGCTAAAAGGGTGCAGTCTGGTGACATTTCTTAGGTGATAAACACAGTACATGACAATTGCTGACACCTGAATTCCACTGTTAGCCTCTCATCAAGGACTACTGCCAGACTACCCACAATCTTTTCTGTCTTAAGATGTACCCCATCATGAACGAGGAGACCTAAAGTTACACACCTCAATGTAGAGACCTGTCTATCCAACGGTACAAATACTGCAACAGCTCCATGTCTCCTGGCTGAGTGCAAGCCAGCTGGGAGGCCATCCAGCTGCTGTTTCTTGACAAGTTCAAGCATATGAACTGATGGATCCTGAAGAGGTTTGATGCAGACATACAGCAGAGTACCATCAGCACAACAGTCAAACTCAGTACTATACCTCCTAATGATCTCACCTAGCAAAAGCATATACTGGACACAGAGAACAATACCAGGACAGGACTCACCCCTGAGAAACACCAGCCAAGGTGAATGAGAGCTTCCAGAATGCTCCTATCATCACTGACTACACCCATCCTGGGAGGACTAATCATACAACCACAGAACTGGCCAAGTCCCCATATTCCCCAAGTCTATCTACCATCACCCGTGGTTCACTGTATCAATGCAAAGGACAGGTCAAGGAGGATCAAATCTGATACCTCACCATGACCCTCACAAGGAGAAGGTTATTACACACTTGAACAGGGCTCTGTCTGTGCTGCAGCACTGACTGAAATGGCTGAAAGATATTATTGCTGTCTGGATGCTCACAAAGGTGGCCACAACAACCCCTCAATAACTTTTACCAGGAAAGGCAGGTTGTAGACTGACTGGGATTCTCAAGCTCATCATGACTTAACAATGGCTTTTTGCACAAGGGTCTCAGTGCAACCCTCTTCACAGCTAAGGAGAAAACCCTTGCCAAGAAGCAGTATGATACTCATGAACACCAGGGCCCATGTCTCCACCTTGGCCTTGAAAAAAGCGTTGTCAGAGCCAAAGCGCAGTTCAGGAGTGGCTCATAATAAGGATATGGGCCCTCTTCTTCATCGCCCAACATGTGAAACTCACACCAAAGAATCCGAGGTTTAGACCCTCCTTTTTGTTTCCTGTTGAACAGCAGAAGAAATATGGTCCCTGATGTCATAAGCCTTGGCTTCTGATTCAACCATTCCTTTTCCTGGAAGACAGGCCAGATGTAAAAGTCTATCTGCCATCTGAAAAGGAGCAGCACATGTGTTCTCAGGTACAATGAGTCCAAAGAGAAACTCACTCTGTCATTCCATATTGCCTCTTCAATCAATCAATCAATCACTTTATTTAACCAGGCATAAACACCATTGAGCAAGTTCATTTTAAGGTGGTCCTGGGCAGCCTCTTGACAACCCTAACACTGGCATCATGGCATGTAATGACTGGAAAGCACTTTGCATATTGTACAGTCCAATTTTTGTATGGAAACATTTCACCCTTTTGAAAATGAAGCAATGCAAGTATGAACACTGATGCAACACTGAACCAGTCTATAAAATGATTTAAAATATCAATCTGCTTTCCAGTTTGGTGTCTGCAACCCCTTTCTGTACTCAGTAAGGGTACAAATGTCAGTTTCTTGAAACCTGAAAGTTAACACTTCCAGAGGCTGCAAAAGCAGGCAACTGATATACTTGCTGTATTACACGTCTTCTGAAATCAGACCAGCAGGAAATGGACACAAAAAGTGAGGGAACCCTCCAGCTTTGGTGTAGGATGGCCAAATCTCCAGCAGGAGCTAGTGCCATGCTGCCCCATAAGATATTTCATTGTCTACATTTTCAGTGCACTTTTATAGGTTTTTTTTTTGTTTTTCAGTTTATGTATCCGTGATAGCCTAACTGGGACACAGAATCGTGTTTTCAGTGTGGGTTCTACTTCAGCCCATTTTCGTAGTTATGTGGACTGATGCACTGGAGGTTGAGTGACATGCTCAGGGCCACACAGTGAGCATATGGCTCTGGTGGAATTGGAAAGTACAGTTACTAAGAACTTACCATAACAGTAGATCTTCGAGAGGGGCTCTTGCAATAGGCAACACCGTTAGGACTAAACCACCAGGACCACATGGAAAACTTCTAGCTAGCAGTCTATAATTGGGGACTGACCTTGACGCTGGCATGCCGATGTTCACAATGGTATAAGAGGGGTGATCCCCATGCCCACCTCAGTTCTCCCACAGGAGACCTGTGAGAAGGCTAGACAGGAGAGATAGAGGACTCCTGGGGCCACAGAAAGGCGAGAGAGAGAGAGAGACAGGAGCAGGGGATGGAAAGAGGGAAAATTTACTTAATACAAGAACTCCTCTCAAGATCTACTGTTACGTAAGTTCTACGAACTGTACTCATCTTACTCAAGGGGTTTTGCAGAGGCAACACCATTAGACTGAATCCCAAGCAAAGCCGATAGGAAAAAGAGAGAAACCCTTTGGGAGGAGGATGAAGGACTGCAGTAGGCAGGAAAGGACAGGAGACCCAAGAGGGCCTCTAGTCCAACATCAGCTCTGAGTGCTGAGAGCAGCTCCCAACTGCCCTGCCGAAAGCAAGGGAGGACATCCAAACCAGGAGACTGTCGAGCAGATAGCCACTGAAGACGGACCTAGAAGTCTGCACAGGAAATGGCTGAACCCCAAAGGAGTGGCCTGAAACAACCCCGAGGAGGAGGCAGATGAAGGAAAGTGCTAAACGAGGGGCAGAGGTATGACCCCGTGACCAGCCTAGCATAGCAACCATAGCAGCTCCTCACTGAGTGAAAGAAAAAGGAGAAACTAGTGAACTGCCAAAGGCATAGTCCAATGGGCATATAGGCCCAAGAGTGCACCTGTCTTGCAGGGTAATGTAGAGGCGCACCCTCCCCAAGGAAAATATTCTCAGTAGAATGCCGACCAGGCACAGGCCCAGTCAGGGAAGGGACTGGCCCATCTTGGGTAGGGGCTGAGGAAGGAAACAGAAGGTCAACAAGACCTTGAACAAGAGAACAGTAGGACTCGAACACCCTGGAGCCTAATGGATTAGAAAGTCCTCCAAGTTGTAGGTGCCACTGCCAGAGGCAGAAGAATCCTGGGGAAGGGTGTCACCTGAAAATACATGGGAGACCCTTCACAGGACCCCAGTCTGGTCCGCAATAGGGAGGCATAGGGCAGACCCTCCAGCAGAGTGGATCGCCTGAACCTGACAGGAGCAAGGAGTGCTCCAGACCTGTGAACAGAGATGGGAAGAGGAATCAACCTCAAAAGTGTCTTGAATGACTAGTGGCCCCCCAAAAATGGGGGCCAACTGGTAAATGGTATCTGGCCTCGACAGTACTGTAGTCAGTATGGAAAAGGTAGATTCCAATATGAGGGAAAGCTACATGGAGACGTAGCAAAAGGAAAGGGTGGAGAGGGCTGAAACTAAAGGACTAAGGCCCTCCAAGTCAAGGGCAAGCAGGAGGGTAGGGGAACGAAGCGGCCCAATAAATGCTAAGGAGCCATCCCTGCTTCCTCTGACTGTGAGAAGGGGAGCTCTTCTGAAGGGCACACGATGTCTCCTCCCCTTTTGTTCTGGAACCATCACCAGACTCTGGAGGAAGTGATGGAGGCTGGACAGAGGTGCATGGATGGGGCGTAGATATACCTGAAAATGGGTTGTGCTCCCCCTACCAAGCACTGGAACTAAGCCTACATCGCAAACTTGTTGGTGAGATGGAGCCTGCACACGCTTGAATGTCCACCAGGACAACCAGGACCCATGCGCCCGCAAGGGTAACCGAGCAAAGGCCGAGTGTATGGTCCCACACCCAGCCCGTCCGGTTCCGGAAAAGGAGACATGAGGGAAGACCATCACAGCAAGAAAAGGGACTGGAATGCATGCATACCCAATAACAGGCAGAGGTGACTCCAGCAGAAATGGGTGGTCGGAGAGCGGGCAGGGAGGAGGAGAACACATAAACCCTCGCCGACTACCAGGGCATCTCAGCAGCCATAGGAAGCTCAGTCTGGGATTAGTGTAGCAGGAGAGAGGGTTCTTTCCACTGAGCTAGAACTGACCCAGAGGCTGAGGCCAGTCAATTTGAGCCCTCTGGACCAAAAAGGATCCATAGGCTGAGAGGGACCCATGGGGCGCAGACAGGGCTACCCTAGGAGTCACCCAGACTTGGGGTTCACTGGCCAGGGGAAGAATCAGGCCGCAGCCTGGGGAGGGGAGGACACCTGCAGCCCACTTCCTAAGGAACTGCCTCAAGAGAGGGAAAGACCCGGCCCCAAAGCGAGCCCTGTCATACCCTCGCACAGCCACCCGGAAGCCAGGGAAGTGGGAGGCAGTGATACTGGGCTGCCGAACCGGCCAGGCCTCAATAGAGCCGGCAAGGAGACAGATCTGGAGAGATGCCAGTATGGGTACTTGGCGAGTGGATAACCAACCTGGTTATCCGGTAAAGGGTTTGGAGGAGCCCTTGGGGAAAAGTAGTTGGGACGGCGGAAGGGGAAGAAATCCCTAGACCCCGAGGGATGCCTGACCATAAAAGTCAAGCAAGAAGACCTACAGACATGGGCAAGCCGCCCACAAAGGGAGGGTGCATGCCCAGACCCCTGGAAGAGACCAGAGCAGAAGTCCCCAAAGAAATGCTTAGGTCTCGAGCACTGGAGCGGGGATGGGGCCCAGGCCTACCTGGAAGTCTCTGCATCTTCCGTCATCCACAGGTGACAGAAGGGGGGAAGAGACTAGAGCTTGCCCCAACTGACAGGGAAATAAGGCTTTACGCCAGTTTAGCAGGAACGGGGCTGTAGGCCCTTAAAAAGACGCCCAAGATGCTCATGATATTTTCACTAAGAAGAGCAGAAACTACGGACTAGGGAGAAAGGGCAGCAGCCCTCTCTTGTTCCCCGGTCTTCCTGCTGGAGGAGGGAGAGCATGCCAGTGAGTCAGGTGGAGATGGAGGGTGGAAAGTGCAGACACCTTTGCCCTGTGGGTCTTGTAGGCTGGAGATGCCAGAATGGAAGAGTCCTGGCGCTTGCTCTGAGGCTGAAGGACTGCTGGCGTGTTGATCACGCAGAGTGATGAAGATCAGAATGAGGTGCCCTGCTCTGCTGGTGGAGAGCAGGTATGGAGAGTTTTGCCTGTCTCTTGTAAGGAGAAGAACAAATCTGAACATCCTCCCTGGAGGGAGGGGCCCCCAGAACAGGCGCCCATAATGGAGGCCTGAACTTGAGGTAAAGTTAAAGAGGCATAGCTAGTGTGATGCCAGAGGCATGCAACTGTTGCTGTGCACCGAAGGAGACGTCCGCTGGTCATAAGAGGCACAGAGGGTGTGAAACCTCACACTGGAGGAAAAGCAAAGTAGCTGCTCCAACTGAGTCTTAGTAGGGAATCTGTAAAGTTTGTACTATGTCCCCTTCTTGTCCCAAAAGACACTGTTGATGCACCATCATGTAAGCCAGATAGTTCTGAGCACACAGAGTCAGGGTGGAAGAAGCACAGACCCTTCACCCTAGGATGTCCAACTGCCTGGACTCTGTATCCAGAGGAAAGTCACTTGGTGTCTAGACTCATGGAAATGTCATGAGCCTCTGATAAAACAGAAGGGTCGGCCTTAGGGTGGGTATGTAAATGAGGCCGGCCTTCGGGGCATGGTATAATCGATCTGCCTTTTGGGTACTGGAGGACCAATGCCGGTTGTTGCCAAACAGTAGAGGTAACATTGTTGTGGGGACAATTAAAGGTGGGATTACCACTGATGCAACCTCTGGGAGGTGTAGATGCTCTGCTAGATGGCAACATTGGGGTCCTGCTCCTCTGTGCGCCAACCTTGAAAGGTCTGGATAAGCCGCATCACCTCTAGAAAAGAAGGGTCTTCTGAGGGGATTTAGGGGTGTCACTAACCCACACTTCCTCTGGAGGCGAGTGAGGTGGAAACCCAGAGGATCCAGGAGTCGAGGTCACGCTTGACCCAACATTCAGACTCCAAGTGGGTGCTGGGGTGACAACAGGCCAGAGCCAGTGACAGCCCCGCATCCAGTGGGTGCTCACTGACTGAGGAGGAGCATCCTTATCGGGTGAAGGAGGATCCCGCGTCGGGAATGGGCAGACTTTGGCATCTCCGGGCTGGTGCCAGGCATTGAGTGGACGATCACCAGGCGTTCAGGAGAGCACTGTAGTCAGCCGGCATCTGACAAAGGAACGCTGTAGGTAGGAACATCCCGGTAATGCGCCAGGAGACCACATAAGGGGCCTGATAACCGTCCAGATGGATCGAATTGAGGCTCAGAGTCAGGCCCAAAGAAGGGCCCAAAGGACAGCCAGGAGTCAGACCTGATGGCTGCTGTTGGTCAGGTGATGGCCCTGGAAGATCCAGGTATTGAGGCAGCACCTGAGAATCTGAAGGAGGGTCTGGGGAGGCACAGCCGAGAAGCCTGGTCTGAGGAAGGACTGGCAAATCCAGGCAAGAACGGTTCGGTGCTGGGTCCGAGAGGAGGAGGCTGGTGGATGGAAGCTTAGCCGGTGCCTGGTGGGAGATCTCAGACAGGGATCACCAGTGGCGCTGAGAGCCTTGAGGTGCCCAGCGGAAAGACTCCTCAGGCATGGGCTGTGGCCCTGCAAAAGCGGGCGACAGTTGGTGTCGGTCTGCAGGACCATTGTCAGATTCCAAACTGGGATCTGCAAAGATGCCAGGGCCAGGCAGGTGTCAGTAGAAGTACTGGTGTCCAGAGACCTGTCCGGCAACCTGGCTGAGGACCCTGAGGGTGAAAGAGCCTGAGCGACAGGGTGGTGGGACGGAGGAAGACTCCCCAAACCCACAGAAGTGCCGGCCCGCCACCATGATCATGGCAGGGCGCGCCAGAGGCAGCCCAAAGGGAAGGAGGGCTAGAGTGGCTGCCAGATCGACCCCCCCATTGGGGGTGGGGAGACCCAGCATTGGTCGCGCCCTGGAGGTGACCATGGCAGAAGCAGATAGCTTGCAGTCCTGATGTTTTTGTGCTTCTTCTGGCAGAAGCAGTGGCCTGGAAGAGGTCCCTGAGGCTACATTCCAGGCCTGCAGCTTCTCCATGGCGCCAATTTCGCGGAGAAGATGGGCCTCTGAACCTTCTGGCATCATTTATCCACAACCTGACAACTTCTGGCAGGCTTCGTATCATGATCCAGGCCTAGGCAGATAACGCAGGAAGAATGGCTCTCCTTTTCTGGAATTTGCTTGCTGCAGATACATTAGATTTGCAGGTATCCACAGAGGAGCTTGGTGAAGACATGTAGCCGACTAGCAAAGGTCGAAATACTGATTGAAAAATAACAAAAATCTCAAGGAGATACTTATAAATGATGGTGCGACTAAGGCAACGTTCGCTAGGTCCGACATGCCAGGTTGACGGTGGGAAAAGAATGGAGGTGGGTGTGTGGGGATTTTATAACATTGGCGGACATCAGTTTGCCGACATCAGGGTTGGTCCCCGTGACAGACTGCTAGCTGGAAGCTTTCCTTCTGATCCTGGCACCTGGTGGCTTAGTCCAAATGGTGTTGCCTACTGCAAGAGCCCCTTGAAGTAAGATCCTGTGATCATCTGGTTTTCAAGTCACTGCTCAAACTACTAGACCACACTGCCTCTACTGTATCAACAGCTGAAAGTTACTAAACAAATTTCAGACTCAGGACCTTGTGATTTAATAAACAGAAAATTATTTTTATTTAGCAAATGAAAGTTTAATTCCATATTTGATGTGGGTTTCAGTTTAAAAAACGGTGATGAGCAGACTGCTTGCCTTTTACAAGTTCTGCTGCCAATAGTGCCTACTAGCACTTATCATTAATAATTTAAAACTCCTTAAATAAAACCAGTCACCTACTGTTATAATTCAAGTACAATGCCAAACAGATGTTTCTAGCATCAGCAGAAACGCAGATATTGACCAAAAAAATCACAAGGTATTATTGTAATCTTTGTGGCTTGCAAAAAAAGCAGCACTTGACCTATGCTGGAATGTTCGTAACCAAGGCTAGTAAAAGATACACTGAAATATAGAAGTTGTTGTGGTAAGAACCTCTTGGCCCACCCAGTCTGCCTTAATTTCCCTACTTATTGTGCCACCGCAGACCCTAATCGATCTCCAGCCTCCCCGCCCGCACTACTACTAAGGTCCCTTTGTGTTCATCCTATGCATGCTTAAATCCAGTTACCGCTTTAGCACCCACCACCTTTGTTGGAAGGCTGTTCCAGACATCCACCACCCTTTAACCCCTCGAGTCTCCCTCCTCTAGCTTCATGTTAGAACCCCTTGTCCTCAAGCATCTCTTTCTATGTAAAATGCTACCCTATTGTACCTTTTAATATCTTTGAGGTTATCTGAATGTTTCTTTCATGTTCCCCTTTTCCTCCTTTCCTCTAGAGAGTATATATTCAATTCCTTGAGTCTTTCTTTGTAGGCTTTTGATGCAGGCCATGCACCATTTTGGTTGCCCTCTTCTGTACCACTTCCATCCGATCTATGTCCTTCCAGAGATGGGGCTTCCAGTACTGGACACAGTACCTAGGTGGGCCTCACCGTCATCCTATACAGGGTAACACCACCTCCCTCTTTCTTCTGGTGATACCCTCTCTATGCAACTGAGCATTCTGCTAGCTTTCCCCACTGCCTTATCACACTGCTTTGCTACCTTCAGGTCATCAGAAATGACGACCCCATGTCCCTTTCCTGTTTTGTGGTTGCCAATACATCCCGCCTAGTTGGTAAATTACCCTTGGGTTTCTGTGCCCGTGTGCATAATTTGCATGTTTTGGCACTGAAGTCCAGTTGCCAAACCCTTGACCAGTCTTCCAGTTTTTTCAGATTGTCCCTCATGCCCCCGTGTGTCCACTCTGTTGTAGAATTCTGTGTCATCTGTGAACAGGCATACTTTCCTTCCAACCCTCCTGTAATGTCGCTAAAAAGACACTGAAGAGGACCGGCCCAGTACTGACTCCTGTGGCACCCCACTGGTCACCATGCCTTCTTCAGAGTGAACCCCATTTACCGCAACCCTCTGTCCCCTGTTTCCTACCCAACCAGTACCCATTTTACTACTTCTGGACCCATTCCTAGGCTGCCCAGCTTGTTTACCAGTCTTCTGTGTGGAACAGTGTTGAAGGCCTTACTGAAAACCAGGTAGGCTACATCCACCGCCTCCGCCTCTGATCCACTTTCCTGGTCACCCGTCAAAGAACTTGATAAGGTTTGTTTGGCATGATCTCCCCATGAATCTATGCTGCCTCTGATCCTGTAATCCACTGGCCACAAGGAATTCACCAATCCTTTCCTTTAGTAGTGATTCCATTACTTTGCCAATCAACAAAGTCGGGCTGAGTGGTCTGTAGTTCCCTGCCTCTTTCCTATTCCCACTTTTGTGAAATGGAACCACATCCACCCTCCTCCTCCTCCTCCAGTCTCCTGAACTTCCGTGATCTAGTGACAGTCACTACTAGTGTTGGTTACCCACCATGACATCAGCGACACTGTCCCAGTTTGTTAGAACCAGGTCCAGTATCTCCTCTCCTCCCCAAGAGGGTTCCTTAACTAGTTGCCTGAGGAAAGTCCCCTGCAGGGAGTTTAGGATATCCCTACTTTTAACTGTTGCCGCAGCTGGGAGGCTCCAGTTCACGTCCAGTAGACTGAAGTCCACAAGCAATACTCTCCCATTGTTTGCCATCCTTTGGATTTATTCCAACATATCCTTATCTTCCCCCACCCTGTGCTGAACATCTGTAGGTCACCCCTGTGCCAACAGAGGCCCCACAGTACATCTGTTCCTCCCTTGTTCCCCTGAATTTCCATAGCTTTTATGTTTTTACTCACATAAAGAGTCACTACCTCACCCCTTTTACCTACCCTGTCCCTTCCGAATACAGCATACTCTGCTATGACTACATCCCAGGCCTGGTTTTCACTGCAACAGGCTTCGCATGTGTGACTTTGTCCAGGTCTGCTACTGCCATGGTGGCCTCTAGGTCTGTAATCTTGTTGCTGAGACTTCGAGCATTTTGTATACATGGCTCTCAGATTGTACTGCCACCTCCCTCATTTTACCATTTTGCCCTCCTTATTTCTCCCACTACTCTCCTTTCAATCTCCCTTTCTTCTCCACCCTGGATTCTTATTTTAATTGGTTCCTTCTGGGATTTATCTCCCTCTGCTGACCTAGTAAGCCTGTGGGAGGGAAGGACAGTTTATGTCTCCCTGCCTCATTCTGCCTCCCCCATGGCTAGTTTAAATGTACTCCAATGAGAATTTAAACCATTCACTAAGGATTATGGTTGCCCTCCCAGATGGATGCAGACCATCACCCCATACAGGCCTTTCCTACTATTGTTTGATCCTTCATCCGTTCTACTGTGTTGCACTATACTATATGTTTTACTTAATGTTAGTGGGTACTGGTCCCTCTTGCTCCCCTCCCACTCCCGCTCGCTACTCACCCTCACAGCCCTGCCAGGTCTCAGTTCCAGAGTCCCGGGTCTTTTTGCGCCTTTTCCGCTAAAGCCGTAATTAGCCGCACTTTGCGTAAGTGCCTCAGAGCCCTGCCAAGTTATAGTTCCATAACCCGGTCCTTTTGCGCTTTTCCCGCTAAAGTCAGAACCGCCAACCTCGCCATAAGTGCCTCAGGTTGGCTGCCTCCCTAGTTCCAGTTCCATAACTATTGGGTCCTTTCGCCTTTCCGCTAATGCCCGCTTTATCATTTAGCCTTCAGGCTGGCGCACCCGCCCTACTTCTTACCACTCCTCTCCCTGCCTGCCGACCATCCCTCTCTGCTCTGCCGTCCCTCGGTTCCAAAGCCCGGTTGCGTATCTCTGCCCATCACCACAAGGGCGTTAGCTGTAACTTTCCCTTTCTTTTCTGCCAAAGCCTTTCACCCCTCATTAGCTTCACACCCTTCCTGCCTGCTTAAAATCCCTTCACTTCCCTTCCCTTTCCTCTCCTCTCCTCTAAATATGTGCCTCCATTACCCTCTGCCTATTGAAACTGTATGCCTGCCTTTGAAACTGTATGCCTGCACTTGTACCAATGTACCTTTGCCTGTATTGTGTTAAACCCTAATTGTCCTATCTTGTACTGTAACTGTGTCTCCGGTCGTGCCTGAAAATAGTCACCTGTTGGCTAGTGCATCTACCCGGTTAACAAAAACTAAATAAAAATAAATAAAATCCCTCCAGGTCGAGCCCCAGTGCCCAATGAATCTGAATCCCTTCTCTCTGCACCATTGCTTAAACCATGCATTGAAATTCCTGGTGTGGAGAATCCTGTCTTCCACCCTGTCATAGACAGGTAGCACCTCAGAAGGTCACAGATCATGCTACTTGTCTGAGACCCCGCCCAATTCCCTGAACTCCTCCCTAGCCATGTTATTTGTCCCCAAATGAACAATGATGTCCAGCTCACCTCCCTTCTTCCCGCCCCAGCAATCCCTAGGATCATCTTTCCATCCTTCGAGCCGTTGCATCAGAAGGCAGCTAACCTCCCTCCCCTCCCTCCTTCCTACTTGCCCCCAACTATATCTCCCTACTACTGAGTCCCCACCAAGATTCACTTCCTCCTCCTCTGGGGTCCTCTGCCACCCATCTGGGGTCTCCACTATGGACGCACCCCACATCCCTTCTAGTCACTAATTCAGATGCCTCTGTGGACATTCCTGCCTGGCCAGTGCAGCGAGGAGTTTTGTAGTGGTATCGGATGGGGATGTGCCTGCGCCCACCACCCTAACTCTCCCTACCCCACCATTGTCTAGCCTCCTCCTTTCTGGCATCTTTTGAGGCAGCAGAGGTGGACTAGGTGGTCCCTGAGGTGGGAGAGTAGGTCCTCAAACCAAGCCACCTCCCGTTGTGCCTGGCAACCTCCTCCCTCAGCCCAGAGAGGTACATGCAGATGGGGCAGCGAAGCTTCCAGAAGGTCTCACTGAAGACTGCTGTGCCCCAGCCACTGCACTGCACCACTCCCATCATCTTTCCATTCTATGCTGCTTCCTTTTTCCCTTGAAACATCTTAACAGAGTAAACAGAGTCTAATAATTGTTACTGACTGACAGTATAGGGAATGTAACTACAGATTGAATCAATAATTTATTATATTTATAATTTTAGTGATGTCAGATGCATTATTTGATCTATTATGTTTACGACATCTTTGTTGTAAGGGTGCCCTGAGCCTTGGGTACAGGTGCCTTAAATAAATAAAATCTACTATTACTACTCTCTTGTTCTCTTAGCTTATATAGGATGGAATAATAGGGCATGGTATATTCAGTAGACTAAAAATACACACACCAAGATTCATAATTTAAATCATTCAAAGCCAGTCACAGCAACCATCACCTGCAGTTGGATTACCTGGCTGGGAGCCTTGGATGAAGATGCAGCCTGTTCTGATGGACCAACCATGGTCTGTTGAAGTGACTGATAAGGGAGTGGCTGCTGCTCTTGTGAAGCTGCTGTTGGAATCTGAAGGGACTGGATTAACGAGGCATCAGCTGGAATCATCTGCTGCATGGTGGGGTGGTACATCTGCTGTTGGGTTAGCTGGGCTACTGGCTGCTGTGTCGGTGAGGGGGGTACCACAGACGGTGCTATCGTATGCAAAGTCAGTGGTGTAGCTGGGATACTTGGCACAGGTTGGCCAAGCATCACTGGATGCATCGGAGTAGAGGGAGGACTGAAGATTTAATGGATAGAAGAGCTGGGGTTGTAGCCATGGATACAGTGCTGTCAACCAAAGGACCTGACAACACTAATCCTGAAGAGATGTGCTGAGAGGGATCAGACAGAGTGGGGGTATTCATAGCAGAAAAGCCAGAGAGCGGTGGAGGCAGGCTTTCACATCCAGCTAGAGAAGTGGCAGCAGGAATGACAGGAAACTGCTGAGGGAGCTGCAAAGTAAGAATACAAGAGAGGAGAGAAAATATCAACTGTGATCAGACGATTCACTGAGGTAGCAACATTCTGCACTTTGGCTTCTCATCAAGAACATTAAAGCTACTGTTTTCAGACTAACCATGCTTCGTAAGCAATAACCCACGGTAAGGTGTGGTTACTGGGGATTAATCAACACCCTAGGCGCATTGTGAGGCACAAGACAAGCCAAGTGTCCTCACAGCACCCAGGGTGTTAATTAATTCCCAGTAACCACACACACTGGAGTAGGTTATTGAGCTTATAACATGGGCTTACTAGACTGTGATAAATACGAATTTTTTATTTTTACAGTGACTGAAATGTGTTTCTTTTCCAATGTATACTTCCACTTAATAAAATAGTACCTGTGAAAAAATTAGTTCTGTGTTTTTTTACGTTTCATCAGTACTGCAATTAAATAATATATTATAGGTGTGCTAATATACGAGCCTGACACTTCTGTTCAGAATACTTATTTTAATACAAATTAGACATACCTGATGAAATGTCATGTCACAACCACTTCAACAAGGGAAACGAGTCATCAGGACAGAAACTAGTCTGAATGTGTTGAAAATGTTTGCAACTATAAAATGCACTTTTAAAAACACAGGAAAATACTTTTAAGATAGTGCTAAACAGCTACGATCAAAATGCTAATATGCTAATGAGCAGGAAGTGTTACGGAGTTATCTGATGCAGCATGGAGGTGTGACAATAAAATGTGTTCACCGGAAACAACACTGTACAGAAACATTCCACTTCAGAGCACTTTTGTACCAGTAAACAGTACAGGAAAATGGAATATTCATGCTGCTAGCGACTCTTTTCATTAATGCTATCATTTCGTTTTTTACTCACTGCGAATTATAGCTCTGTGTGTTACATTGCAGTGAGTAGCATGGACTTCACCTAGGTGGGTGGGTGGGAAAGAACAAAACTCTCGAGCTCCCACCATTGGAAAACAATAATGGTCACTGGTAACAAGTTCCTAGTGCCGCTCAAAAGTGACTAGAACGATAAGTACTGATCTCTGTGACTCATATGCTTCTCTGCACAGGGCAGGGCTGCAAAACACAATACATAACTGGTTCTCTGCACAGGATAGGCTGCAAGACAAAACATAGTACTGCTATCGTGGTACATTGTGATAATAAGGTATGCTGTGTTGTACAGTTTACTGCTGTCGAGTTGTAAAATGATCGACTGGGCAGGTGGGTGGGAAACAATCTTTACTACCTCGTAGCTGCGTACCACTGCCTTTCCTCTATGACTACAGTAACTAAAACAACTGCAAAAATGATCGACATAGGTGGATAGGATCACATGTCTGATAAACTGATAGGCTCAGTGTATACTATCACCTTGACAATGATGACAACTTCATGCTGTGAATGACAGGGTCGAGCAGTGATTTGTTTCAAGACCTGCTCACCCTTACTGTGCGATCAATATGGATTAATGTATACCCATATGACATGTCACAGCCAAATGGAAAGTGAATCACACAGCCCATGTTATAACAGCATTTATAACTACCCCCAACACCTTCATTGTTATCCACGGTTTGCCTACAGGTACATGGCCATGCATCAACAGTGTGGTATGTCATACAGGGTCAACTTATTTAAAACTGGTAAATAGCAACCTTAATCCCCACACTCTCCCTCATAACCCAAGGACAAGCTACATGTCCAGAGTCATGCCACACAGGCCTGCTGTTTCGTCACAGATCCTATAAATTTATATCTGTAATTAGAATAATTTGAAGTGCACACCTGTAGAGGTTTACATCCATTTATGAAGTGTGGCTTACGTTGCACACAATATTGTACACCCTGCACAACGCAGTTGAATCGCTCAAATGTGTAAGTACTACACACACTGCACACTTGTAACTTGCCTTCTTTAGAACACATAATTGGAAATAGTCAAAGCAAGTTACATGTTTGGGAGCTGTATACTATTTTATACAGGGTCTTGTAGTAGCAAAATAAGTTACAATTGAATGCTACATATGTTACTAGGCAATATATGACACAAAATACTGCTGCTTAATGAACATCATACTATACACAGGGCCCACACACCATGCATCTTTGGAGTAACTTAATTTACACATTAGACCAGATTCTCAAAGCCCTGAGTGTGATGCAAGGTGCCGCCCAAACATAACTGTGCGAGTGGTACCTGTGTCAAACACTGCCTCCTGAACTATTCTCACGGTAGCCTGCATCAACCGCAGGGTTGCCTGTTCAAAAAGGGGCTTGTACCGCTGGTGCGCCCCAAAAAGGCTGCAAGATGGAACTGAGGGCATGTGGCAGATGTAAGCCACATCCCCATAAATGGATTCTGTAAACTCACCCTGAGGACAGAATTCAAGTACCCATAGACCAGCCAGGGCTGTTATAAGGGTCCTTAGAATATTCTCCTCGGGAGAGTTGCCTGTGTGTGGTAATGTGTTGCAGTGCTTGGTCCCAATGTTGCCAACAGTAAGCATTCCCATGCTCCCCTCCTCCCGATCCCCATGTCGCCACCGTGAACAGTAAAAACCACTCTCTACAAGTGCCCTTCCCGATCCCCCGATGTCGCCACCATGAACAGTAAAACTAATTTCACAAGTGCCCTTCCCGATCCCCGATGTTGCCACCGTGAAAAGTAAAACTCATTTCACAAGTGCCCCTTCCCGATCCCCGATGTCGCCACCATGAACAGTAAAACTATTTCACAAGTGCCCCTTCCCGATCCCCGATGTTGCCACCGTGAAAAGTAAAACTAATTTCACAAGTGCCCCTTCCGATCCCCGATGTTGCCACCGTGAAAAGTAAAACTAATTTCACAAGTGCCCTTCCCGATCCCCGATGTCGCCACCATGAACAGTAAAACCACTTCACAAGTGCCCTTCCCGATCCCCGATGTTGCCACCGTGAAAAGTAAAACTAATTTCACAAGTGCCCCTTCCCGATCCCTCGATGTCGCCACCATGAACAGTAAAACTAATTTCACAAGTGCCCCTTCCGATCCTCTATGTTGCCACCGTGAAAAGTAAAAACTAATTTCACAAGTGCCCCTTCCCGATCCCCCGATGTCGCCACCATGAACAGTAAAACTAATTTCACAAGTGCCCTTCCCATCCCCGATGTTGCCACCGTGAAAAGTAAAACTAATTTCACGAGCCCCCTTCCCAATCCCCCATTGCTGCCACCGCGAACATTAAAACTAATGTAACAAGCCCCTTCCTGATCCCCTAATGTTGCCACTGTGAACAATAGAAAATAATGTAATAAGTCCCCTTCTGACTCCCTAATGTTGCCACTGTGAACAATAGAAAATAATGTCACAAGCCCCTTCCTCTCGATATTTGAAGTTTAATATCGAGCCTCCTCCCCATCCCTCGATGCTGTAACAAAATACCCCAGCCATGCCTTGCCTCAAAGGTGCCAGACCAATAATTACTACTTGGTGATTAGCCCACCATTACCTTCTGGCGTTGGTTGTCACTGCACCGGTCAATGTTTCACTGTAACGCAAAGTGTGTACATATTAGTAGGTTCACTGACAGTGCAGCTGGCAGCCAGCCATGTAGGTGTGAGGTAGGCTGTGCTGGTCTCCAGCCCAGAATAATAATAATATTAGTGCTGGCACCTTTGGAGTTGGGGAGGGGGGCATGGAGACAATAATTTTTTTTACTGGCAACAGCGGGTTTGGGGAGGGTGGCTTGAATTATTAAACCTCGCAACATCAGGGGATCGGAAGGGGGCTTGTGAAATATTTTTACTATTCATGGTGGCAACATCGGGGATCGAAGGGGGCATGGTGTATGCATTGTGGTATTACTGTTGGCAGCATCAGAGATCAGCATGGGGGACCGCTTAGACCACCAGGGTCTACACCAGCGCAGGGCTGCCCCGCGGTTGTGGCAGACCCTTCCAATGCGCCATCTGTTCAGCCGTCAGCCATGTTTGCCGCAAGTCACAGGATTTAGCCGCGAGGACTCTGCCCCTTAGAGAATCGGGTGCAGGGTCCCTGGTGCACCAGGCCTTGGCACAAGCTGTTGTTTGCCACAGCTTGCACTGATCCAAGCTAATTTTGAGACTTGGGCCCTCGGTCTTTAAAACCCTAAACAAGGGTAGGGGTGACTCCTAACATACTTTTCCAGGACCCCTTGTGGTCTGTGAAAAGCCAGAGCAATTCTGCTGACTTGGAAAACACCAGTTCTTCCACCTACTGTTATATTATGATCCCCTGCTCCTGCAGCTCATGGGGCCATTTCTTCTTTTGAAATGAAGTTGATAGTCAGCAGTAGTTGAGCCTCCCCAGGTGGCACCACCTTGTGCAGAAGTACACAGCTACACATCAGCCCACCACTGGACAGTGACTGTCAGCCCTGCATGCCTGTTAGTGGCCAATGCATAGTACAGACTTCAGCCTCTATGGACGCACCCATTGTGGTGCATACTGAAGTTTGTAATGCATATGGCCCATTGTGTTGTCTTGTTATACCTCTTTCACAAACTGTTGACTATTATCCTTAAATATTTAAAAAGTTTTATTACACTGAAGTTTTTGTAGGTGAGTAATTAAAAACATTTGTACAGCATGTAGGGTTTCAAAATGAATATCTTTGTGTAGCATGTATATTTTGAAAACCAAAGAGCAGTACACAGATTGTCAAAATCTTCGTGGCACTCAGACCATCAAAACCTTCACAAAAGATTTGTTTGTGAATGTTAAAAACCATCATGAGGCACGCAGACTTGGAAAAATGTTGAGCAGCACTACTGCAGCACAAAGATTTCAACGAAAACTTTATAATCTCATGAAGATTTTGAAAATTGTCGCAAAGCACAGAAACCGTTGTACAGCATGAATATTTTAAGAAATACCTTATAACCTCACACAGGCTCTGAAAACTGTCATACAGAACAAAAACTATTGTGCAGCACGTAATATTTTAAAACCTATTTAAAATATTTATGCTACATGTAGATTTTACAGAAAAAAAATAAAATCTGTAAAGGAATCCAGTGCAAAGAATTTCATTTTGAATGAAATATAACTAATTACTGTTAATTAAAAAATCAAAAAACACTGATTCATACCTTCCTTCAAAAGCACTAAACTGTCATTCTTATCTTAGTTTTACCACTTTAAAAAGTTTTCTTGTTAAAATTTTGTCCCTGAAGAACTTTAACATGAAAAAGCACTTACATGTTTTTAGAGCTATTATTTTTCGGTGAGTTTTTTATTGAGCATGCACAACCAGAAATTACTAATATACCAAACTGATCTTTTTCAAATTTACAGGGTTAACAGTCCCTTGTATTGAGAAGGTGCATGCCAACACTTTTGGCAGTCCTAGTGTCTAAGACAGCCGAGATATAACTCTCTGAAAATGCTCGTTTCAATGAAATCCCAATGTAACCCAAATATAGAGGGCCCCAACCACATTTGGCCCAATACAAACATGGCACATTCTGCACTGCTTGCAGCCTAGGCCCCTGCTGTACCTAACCAAGCATGGAGATCCAGTGATATGGGTGACTATACATCACACTAATCTTTGTCGAATGCTGAACATGATGCTGTTTCATCCATCCATGTGAGACGTAGGTGGAAGGTAACTGCAAACTGCTGCTGTGTATCAGATGGAAACTGAGTGCCTCTCCCCATGTGAAGAATAAGTGAAACGTAAATGTGCTGAAAATCTATGTACTCAAACTATAATGTATAAACTGTACCTTTTCCAAGCTGTAACCAGATCCTGCTGCAATTGGAAACCATTTAACGTAAATGAGTCCCTGACCTAGTGGTGTATACATTTCTCATATATGAAATTACAGTATATGAATGGGTTGCATCACTTTTGAGGCATAACATGATCCTAACGTTGTATAGCTGTAGCTGAAGGTGAGTGCTACAACTGTCCAAGAAACTGACAATTTTCCATCATGTTTGCCTCTTCCCTTATCAGCATCTTTCCTCCATTACTGGAGTTAGCCCTGTAAGTCTTGGGTAGATGCTCCATAGCAATAGACCAAAAGCACTGCAGCTTCTGACTTCTTCCAATCACAAGCAATTCCCATCTGTTAGTCCTATCCATATTTGCACAAGCCAGGATGGGAGTGTCTTTACCTTTTATTTCCACTTAGGTTCATTTTTAAATGTTAGAATCCTATCTGGAGTGGTCCTGTAGTTGATGCCAGTTTAATTGGCATTACAAATGTAGAAAAACTGAGGCAGGATTTGGGAAAGCCATGCATTGGCAGTCAAGGTGTTCGTGTCTCACTTCTCCCCACGTACCTTTTTTAAAACAATGTTATGGCACACTTTGAACTTGTATACCCAGCCACTGCTGGGTTCAAAAATAGGGTTTACCCATTGGCGCTCTTATTTTTTTTTGCGTTGGTTTGCAGCAATGGACCAGACAGGCAGCTGGTTGCACGTGCAGCCTCCAGACACTGCAACAATGCCTCATCTATGGAGGAGTCATCCTCTCCTCTCTTACTTTTCTGTGACAGATTCCCATTGCTGTGAAATTTGGCAGCACTTTCTCCCTCTCCTTTTGCAATCTGCTAATCTGAGAGTGCGATACACTCCACTGTCTTGCTGTCTCTGACCATGAGACACCAGGTGAAGATGATAGAAACGTTTTTGGAAAGCAACAGCTCCCTCTTCTTCACAGGGGAATCCATTCTGTGCTGACTAACAGCACGTATGACAGAATAATGAGGCAAGGAGAGAAGGCAAGGATTTTAAAGTTCAGGCACTCAATGCCAAATCAGCCAACATTCACAGCTGATCTGACAGGCCGCTATGAACCAGGAAAATGCATATTAGAATGCAGACACAAAAACGATGCATTCAGACAGGATCAAATCGCATCTAAAGGTTATTTTAAAACTGACTACACAGCAAATAAGCATTTGCCAATATTGGCCAATCATATTTGCTGTGTAGATTGATAGTGTAACCAGTGTAGCAGTTAAAGTGATTTTCTCACATTCGAGGGTAACACACATTAAACTGAAGCTCGTACTGGCGTTAGTCGAACTCCATAAATGTTAATTATTTGTCTGTGGCCACTATTGAATGGGAAGTGATCATAGTTTGGCCCGACGAATGGTCAACTGATCCCTTCTACTTCAGATTCATTTCAAGCCCCAGCTATGATGTGCAGCAAGGAGAGCATGGGATGCGCTCCATGGAAATGAATGGCAGCGATTTACATTAGCATTTTCTACATTATGATGGCAAGTTAGAGATTAATGAAGGCCACCACCAACTAACAAGAGCCTTGTTAGTCAACTGGTGACCTTCATTCATCTCTAACTTGCCATCATAAAGGTAGAAAACAACAATAAAAAAATAACCCCATTCATTTCAATTGGTAGCCCTGTGCTCTCCTTGCTGCATCATAATGTGCCTGAGTGAGGGGCATGGAAATGAATCGGAAGTGGAAGGATCCACTGCCCACCTTGTCATGACCAAATTATGGTCCCTTCCCATTCAATAACGGCCAGAGAAAAATAATTAACATTTATGGAGATCGACTATCACCAGCACAAGCTTCACTTTAATGCACCTACTCCCAAATTAGAAAAAAATAAAATTAAGAAATTAAAACATGAGTTTTTATAGTGAAACGGTCATAACTGGGAAATGAAAAGGTTCACATATAACACTGTTGTTTTCTTAGATTGTGAGCCCAAATTTTCTAGCTAGTATTTTCATTACCTCAGCATATGAACATGGCAGGGTATCAAATCCCACACAAACATAATTTTGCATAATGACCACAAAAACAGGTTTGGGGGATTTAAAATGACACCTGCTATGTTCATGAGGTAGGGTAAAAAGACTATGTTGAAAATGTGGGTTCAAAAGCTGCAACTTATTACTGTACTCTCCTCTTCCTCCCCAGGATGCATCTGGAAATGAGCTATTTCACCTTAGTATGTCTTGACTGATCATTTTAAATTAAAGAAAGAACCCACTTTTAGTAAAAAAAAAAATTGCAGCATTCATGAGTACATGCTGAAAAATGTCAACATTTATTTATCATTTTGTTTTTGAGATTTTTGCCCTGAATTTTCCAGCAGTCTTATGAACATGACAGGTGTTATTTATGAAATCCTGCTCAAAACATTATTCTGCGGCTTACGACTGTGAAGACACATTTGGATAGGATTTGAAAAATTATACCTGTTATGTTCATGAGGTGGGTAAAAACAAAATGGCTATGTTGAAAATTTGGGGTCGAAATCTGAAAAAATAGCGAAGTTATAAATAAGTGTTGAGACTCAGGACATCTATTTATAAATGTATTCATTTATTTATTTAAAATTAGTAACTGAGATATAGACACTGAACTGGGTCTCGATTACTAAGTGCCACCCGAAGGATACACACACAGCAGGGAGTGAAACATCAATAACAAAGTGACAACAACAGGTGAATGATGATGAACAATAAAATCACAGCACAAGTAATACATTTAGGAGAAAGAAAAAAAAATGCAAAAGTGCACTGGTTATGGGAAACCAGGATGAGGGCTCGGGTACCACCAATGTATGGCATGATATTTATACAGACTCACAGTGGTGTAAAATTCAAATTACAAGTACACTGAGTTGTATGCCATGAAATAGATAAGAGGCTACTTGGTGCATAAGTGTTCTAACCCGCTCCACTGGGGACGGTGGGTGAGAAAGCAAAACAGATGCCCATGAGCAGCAATATCAGAGAACTGGCACTGCCGATATGGGTGCCAGAAGATGGAACAAATGCTACTGCTGTGGCATAGCTGACATGGCAGCCACAGATAGGAATAAGCTGTGGCTGTTGTGCAACATCTCTGCTATTCCATGCAGCAGAGAAACAAAGCACTGAACAGCATCAGATAAGTGAAACTGCACAGGAAATGTTGCAAGAAAAACTACAAACTGCACAAGAAAACCACTGCCAGCCTGCATTTTGCAGTCTTCTGATTTGCCAGGTACTTCAAAGGAAGAAGCAGCAGACGTCAGAGAACGGGTGGAACTGGGGCAGATTAGGTACTCTGAAGCTGTGATAGGTGCAGCAGAACGACAGAGAATGGGTGGAACTGGGGCAGAGATTAGGTACTCTGAAGCTGTGATAGGTGCAGCAGAACGACAGAGAATGGGTGGACCTGGGGCAGAGAATAGGTACTCGGAGCTGTGACAGGTGGAGGATGCCCAAGCCCCAAAGCCCCTCTCAGAGCACAGACCAGATGCAATAGGTATGCTAGCATTTAGCAAATAAACATAAAAAAAGGACATGAAATTATACATTTAAATAGGCTACACATTTATCAGCTATGTGTTTAAGGTGGGCTGGACTGTACATTACAGGGCATCAGAACAGACTTGCTGGTCTCATTGTCTATTTCTGTCCTTATTCTTCTACTGTATGTTCCAGTATGATTTGGAGACCTGGAATAATGGCCCAAATCTCAGTCCATCCTAAAAGAAATAAAATACTCTAGGTTGGGGTCCTGCATTGATGGGCGTTGCATACATAGAAGACTACTGTAAGTGATGGGTAAAGCATCATCTCTTGTCCTTTATGAAACATCCACCAATACAGCCAACATTAACGGAAATGGCAAGCAATACATGATCCATTAAGGAGTAGATAACAAAAAAGAAAGTACTAAAGGGCACTTGGAGGATGACAGTCTCAAAAAGAATTTATTAGCTACTGTAGGAGAAAACCTGAGAAGGAAAACTGCTACAACCATAACAGAACTTGGGATCTAGATCACCAGAAGGAAAACTGTCCTTCACATCGAAATTGTGGTTTAGAAATGAGAATTGGGAATATACTGGAACTAGCAGCCCTTTCATATTAAGTGGACTGTGTCAACTTCCCCACCCAAGGTAAACCCCATGAAGAATACACCTGCCATAAAAAGAAAACTGAAATATTTAACTCTTCCATAGGTGATTGAGAGTAACTCAAAAGAGGATGACTTAACCCACACCCTTTATGATGTCAGGGACGAGAAACTCAGACAGCAAAAACATTCTAGCTAAGGGAAAGCTGTCAGCTCTTCCAAGGGAACATAAATCTTGTTTTTACATTTTTTGATGTAACTGGAAATTTGGACATGTTTAAATCTATGAAATATCCCTACTTTAAAATGTAATGTGTTTGTTTTGAAATAGTTCTGTTTTAACCTTCATTTAGGGTCCCTTGTTAAAGCTGCTGTTTTCCAGGTCTATCAGTCAGCCACGGTAGGACTATTGCTCGTGATGCCTGTGACTGAAATTCGAGAATATGCTTGGATCAGGGGCTGGCAGGGAGAGATGGTTGAGCATCCCACAGGATGCTTTTTTTTCTCCAGGGAGGGTTCCAAGCCCTATTGCTTCACTGCCCTGTGTGTGACCACTGGGTGAGCTACAGCCAAGGCACACAATGAGAGAACCTGCCAATGCTGATTCACACATGTGCACCTGGTGCACGAACAAGTCCACTGATGTGCATGGTGGCATCCTCAGGAAGGCCAGGAGAATCTGGACAGAAAGGTCAAGCTTATGAAACAAGTCTAATACTATCACTGGACTTCAATGGGACAGTTAAAGACAAGACTGCTGAGTAGTAGTTCAACGGAATAAGACAACAAAAACAGCAGAGTGCTGGGTCAAGTGTGGGCTGCAAATACAAAAGGGTAATATTAAATGCATGCTGAAAACAGAAAATAAGAATTAGAACTTGATGGTTTGCCCATAGATCTTTTTTGGGAGTGGTTATAAAGAAATACACAGGAAAGTTGATGGAGAGGTAGAGAGAAAACAGGGATATATTATGTGGGAGAAGATAAAGCACGAAGTGAAACAACAATAACAAAATAACAACAGGTACATTAACGTGAACAAAAAAAAAATCACAGTACAAGCAATGAATTTCAGAGAAAAGGAAAACATTTTTTAAAGTGTACATCAGTTATGGGGTAGCAAGGATGAGAACTAAGGGAGCATACCACCAATGTATGGCATGATATTTATACAGAATTATAGTGGTTTAGCATTCAAATTACGGAGTACATCGAGCTGTAAGCTATGCAACATAGTAAGAGGCAAGAATGGGTAATATAGGTAAAATAGCAAGGAAGGGAGGAAAGGGTTGTGGTAATGTGGAGAGAAGAGGAGGAAACCTAGCTGCAGGGCATTCTTTAAGTAGTCTGTCAGTAAGAGTGGCTTGAGAGAGTGAAGGGAGGAGAGAGATGGACAGGAGAGGAAGGTTGTTCCACAGTGTGGAAAGGCAGATAGAGAAAGCAGAATGGCCTGCTACAGATTTACTCTGAGGGTTATGAAAGGAATGAGAAGTGTGTGAATGGGGTGAGTAGGAGGAGGGATGGCAGGGTTAAGGAGAGAGGAGATGTAAGTGGTAACAGTGGCAAGCCTATATTTGGCCATGAAGGAGGAGTGGCGAGAGAGACACCAGGCCTCAAGGGAGGGAGAAGAAAGATTATCATATAGAGAGCAGCGATGGGTGAAAAATGGAGCACTAAGGGCAAAGAGACAGGAATGAATGAAAAAGGGGTCCTGCATGGCAAGTGAAGACTTTGGGAGATCGCTGTAGACTATATCTGCTTAGTCAAACACTGGCAAGATCATCATAATGGTGATCTCTTGACAGACCAGAAGAGAAAGGCAGGATTTGTTTCAACAGAGCTGGGAGTGTAGCACACCAAGCTTAGAGTGAAACTTCATGTGTATGGCCTCAATGTAGGTGGAAAAGTTGAGATTCTGATCCATCCCGATTACACCACTACGTTCACAAGATGAGGATGACCTGCTGATGCCGATTGCTTGCATGCACCCGTGCACAAGCACAATACTGGCGTCCATGATGGCATCCTAAGGAAGAGGCTAGGAGAAACTATATGGAAATACCAAGCTTATGAAACCAGCCCAGTACTACCACTGGACTTTAAAAGGACAATTAAGGACAAGATGGTTGAATACAGTAGTAACACAATGGAATAAGAAAACAAAAACAACAATGTGCTGTGTCAGCATGTGGGCCGAAAGACAACAGAAGGGTAATATTTAAATGCATGCTGAAAATAGAAAATAAGAATGAGAACTGACATTTTGACCACAGAGCTTTAGTGGGATCATCCATAAAGAAATGCACAGCACAGTTGGTGGAGAGGTAGTGAGAAAATGGAGTGGTATGCCTGGGGAAAGAAAAATTGGTGGGTGGAGCTGGGAGGAAAAAAAAGAAAATAGACAAGTTAAGAACACAGCAGAATCTGGAAGACAGAATGGAGTAAATGGGAACAGAGATATATTAAGAAAAGAGTGGAAGGTAAGCTGGGGTGGGGGAGTGGTGGAGGTAAACTGCCCCAGCAGTGTGGGACCAGCATTTATCAGCAAATGCTGGATATCCTAATGAAAGAACAGTTTCAGGGTTCATAATGGGGTGGGGGTGGGGGTGGGGACTTGAATGCCACACTGGATCCTGCTTTGATCACTCAAAGGGAGAGGTAGGGAAGGGGATTATGAGGCAATGGCAACTGAGCATAAATGACACTGACCTGATTGATAGCTGAAGGACTGCCAACCCTAAAGGGAAGGAATTCACTTTTATTCAGATCCTGACAGAACTTGATCCCGGATAGATTACATACTGTATATATTCCAAGGGGTTGGTATCATAGAGTAGGCACAGTGAAACACAGCCCTATTCAGATTTCAGACACGCTATGGTGATCCTCTCGCTCACGATGGCAGAAGGTAGCGTGATCCTCGCTGTGGAAATTTCTCAGATATTTGCTAAGTAGAGAAGAGTTTCTGAAGTATCTAAAAGACCAGTGGGGACTATATAGGGCGAAAAAAAAGATGCAGCCTCGAATAAAAGGGTTTTCTGGGATGCCGGAACGCTTTTATGACCGGGCAATTATAAGCTATGTAGCTAAACATAAGATGGAGGAAAAAGAAAAAGGGAAAGAATGGAGCATGGATAAAAGAGTTAGAGAGACAAGTGGTGAGGGAGAAAAGAGGGACGCCCCAACAACTGATGGTAGCATGAGATGCTCTAAATACCTTGCTGATGGGAGAGGCCTGAAGGTCATGGCTCTTTATAAAGACCAGATTCTACTAATGGGGTAACAAACCTGGTCCCTTACTAGTGAATTTAGTAAAACGGAAGAAGGGGTGGCAATGATATTGGGGATTAAAGATGATGAAGGGCACCTCAAACAGGATAAAAAATAGCATTAAGGGACATTTTCACAAGTTTTACCAGAAATTATATAAAGCTGAATGTGTGGGAAGGGAGCTGGCACGAACCTTTCTAGAAGGAGTAAAGCTACCACAACTATCGAAGACACAACAGGATCTGCTAGGTGCTGAAATTACACATGAGGAGATCAGGAAAGCAATACAAGGCCTTAAGAGAGGGAAAGCCAGCAGACCGGACGGTTCCCGGCAGAATATTGTAAGGCCCTGAATGGAGAGCTGACATATGCCTTGTGGGAGGTATTCAAGGAGGTGGAGGAAGAAGGGCACTCCAGCAACCTGTTATGAGGCGGTAATGTGTACTGCCAAAACCTGGCAAGGATGTGGCAGAGTGTGCCTATATAGTCCCATCTCTTTGCTGGACAGCGATTTGAAAATCCAAGCAAAGACAATGGCCAATCGCTTGGGCGAAAGCTACTGAGTTGGTTCACCCGGACCAGACCGGATTTGTGAAGGGATGTCTCTCTTATCACAATGTGAGAAGATTGCTCAATGTCATCTGGAAGGGTTCTTGAAGTGGGAGAGTCATCTCAGTACTATCCATGGACGCTGAAAAGGCTTTTGATCATATAGAATGGGATTACTTGTTTTAAGTGTTGTCCCAGTTTGGTTTGGGGACCAATTCATGGCACTGTTTCAGGCATTGTATAAGGCTCCAGTAGCCTCGGTGTTGGTGAATGGATCCTTCTTGGACAGATTCCCTCTGCACAGGAGAACAAGGCAGAGGTGCCCCCTCTCCCACTGCTGTTTGCTCTGGCTATTGAACCACTGGCAGCTAGGATCAGGGCAGATCAGGACATAAAGGGTATAAGAGGAAAACAGGTCATGAGCAAAAGGTAATGCTTTATACAGATGATATGTTGCTGTTTGTTGAGGGCCCATAGAAGGACAGTGCCACCCTTACTAGGTCTAATAACCCAATTTGCAGCATTCTCAGGATACAATGTGGGTAAACTGGAATATATGTTACTAAAGGGAAGAGCGGGGAACAGTGGGCTAATTCATGGGGCTTGAAGGAGATCACCACATCTTTTGCATACCTCGGGATAAACGTGGGAGGAGGTAGGATCCTTATACCGATGAATTACACCCCTTTGTTTAAAACCAAGAGAGCGAATTATGCCATTGGAGGGCACTACCCATACCATGGATGGGGAGGGTGAATTTGTTGAAATGAATGCGTTCTCCCGCATCCTATATGAAGTGCAAATAGTGCATATTCCATCAACTGGGATGGACATCAAGAGGATGGAGAAATCGTTCTTTGACTTTCTATGGCAGGGCAAATGTCAGCGTATGAGTCTCCAGTGCCTCAAAGCAGATATGGGGAGGATTAATTTTCTGGATATGAAAAATTACTACCTGGCGGTTCAATACAGATACATCCACGACTGGGTCAACAGGCCGAGGAAGCAGGATGCCCATGGTAGCTTTCAACATATTTGGCAAGAGGGGTCCAGAAGGCATAAACAGACTAGGCTATGGGAATCTGATGATAGCTGCTGTATTGGAAAGCTGAGCCCAGATCAGGAAAAAAAACAGGAGTTGGGGAAGAGGAGACCTGGTTACTCCCATTGCCAGAAACCCATTTTTCCTCCCAGGATTAGAGGAGAAGGGATGTAGAGAATGGGAAGGAGGGGTCTGACAAGCCTAGGGCTACTGAAGAGGAGAGGAGCTACTCACCTTTGAAGAGCTACAGGAAGGAAGCAGGCTATCACAGACTCACTTTTTGGTATCTGCAAGTAAGAGACTGCACGAGGGATCACGCTCGTAGCTCAGGAAATTTACCCTCTAGATCAAGTGGAATTTTTAGTGTTCTCGCTAGGATTGACACAAGAGGCCTGATAGGGAAGCTGCCTGGATAGGCAGACAATTCTTCCAGACCTCACTCAGAAAACTAAAGTGTTGTGGGAGAGAGACATGGAGAAAACATCCAGGACAAGGACTGGGGAATGATATTGGCCTGCATAAGGTATATTAAGCTGTAACAAGTACAAGGAATCATTTTATTAATTCATTCACAGTCTATACTGCCCCCGCTATAGTACATAAATTCAATCCAGCTGAGCCACCAACCTGTGGGAGATGCGGGTGGAGATGGGGACCTACTACCACTATTTCTAGAAGTGCCGGTCATACAGGAAAGGAAATGGACAATTGGGGAGTGCACATTCCTGTAGAACCCTCTTGCTACTATTTGGGATAGAGGACTCGGAAGATGAGGGTGGGAGATGCTGCCCAGGTGGTCAAGGGTCTTGTTGGCGCTATGATACACTGTATTTTAAACACCTGGGTGACAGGAACTAACCTGACAGCACAACAGTGGCACACACTAGCTATACAGGGACCAGCATGTGAGCACTTAACATATGAAGTTGAGGGGTGGGCAGAGTGTTTTATGTCAGCACGGGAACCATTCTTGAGCTCGCTGTCTCCGGGAGGCACAACTGCTATGGGAGGGCCTAACACAGCTGGTGGAGGCCAGAGAAGGCAAAGGCGCCACTTGGAAGAAGGAGACCAGCACCCAAAACTATACCCCAGAAACATGAAATTATAAAACATAAAATGTGATACAGGAAATGAGAGACGGAGCTAGAAGGGTCCCAGATGATAGAGAAACAGAAGATATAAAATTGTTAAATACTGATTAATATTACATATTGGTTAATAATATAACATACCCATGTTTTAATGTTTTAATATACTGTTTTAATGTTCTTTGATCTTTAGTTCCTAAATGGTTTCCTTTTGTCTGTTATATGTAATATGGAATGTGGAAAAGGTGATGGTTAAAGAATGTATTAACAAATGAGAATTAAATAAACAGATTATGAAAAAAAGAAAGAGTAGAAGGAATAGGAGTTTGAGGAGGCACCCTACTAGAAAGGTGAATGGGCAAGCAAGGTAGTCACCTCTGTATCAGACTGCCTTGGTCTGGACTTCGTGCTTTAGGAATAAACAGAAGCTAGAGACTAGACTAGACTAGCCATGATACACTCCAGTGTTACTCAAAGCAGACCACAATGACAAAACCTCCCAGTATCACAATCAACTGAAAGAATAAGCTTTCAGCACTGCTTATTTACAGAAGACTAGAAGGCTTACCCACAACCAAGTGATCCTGTCTATCCCTCATCCTTCCTTTTGTGAGATAAATCTAATTTTCAACAACTGTGCACTAGGGTGTGACTAGGAACTGAGGCCTGGCTTTATCACTCGCCTTCACATAGCTAGCAGCGGCAATGCTCTAACAGCTCTGCACCACTCACAATGGTGCAGAAAATAAGTATGAGGACTAGTTCTCAGGAAACTATCAAGGCAGGCTCAAGAGTCACTGACCAAGTTTGAGTGGTGTGACTTGTACTGGTAGAGACTGCCTATAAGTTCCTCAGGGTGCCGCAACAACTCAGGAAAAGAAGCATACATGGTATACACTGTACCATTTAGGGTGATGGTGGATATGTTGCTGCATTTGGTATTATGTATGAATTTTGTAAATACTGGTAACAGGTCTGTTTATGTGCTTTGAAAGAGTAGACGTTTCACCCGCTAACCAGAGATTTTTAGCTTCTATCCCCAGGCATTAAAGGAGAACTGCACTGAATCTATGTCATTTTCCCCAGTAGAAGCTATTTTTTAAATACTGGTTCAATTTCTGTTATTACTCTAGCTAGACAGGCTTTTAACTTTCCTAGTGGGTGTTTCTGATTTACATGCTGCTGGAAGAAGCATTTTAGTACCGTATGATGAACAGTAGTTTATGTCCCTGTTCTGCTCTTTAATTGTTGGCACAAAAAATGTTGTAGGTGCCGTATTGGTCCTTTAAAACAGATCCAGAAACAAATGATTTGATACCTTTTATTGGACCAACATGGATGTTACAGAAAGAACAAAGTGCTTTAGCTTTCGAACCAACCAGGTCCTTCTTCAGAAGCTTTGTGGCAGTTTTTCAAATATCCCATATTATTAACACCAGATTATATAGAAAAAGCAGAAATAATTCTCATTGGTTTAACATATACATTTAAAACATAATAGAAGATTGTTGGCACAATGCATTCATGTTCTTACTACAGAACTCTGTGGTTGAGAGGGCATAAACTATATCATACAGTTCTAAAATGGCACTTAACACCAGAGGGTAAAGAAGAAATGGCCAATGAGGTTACTAAAGACCATATAGATGGAACAACAACAGAAATTTAACCAGTACTTAAAAACAGCTCCTCGGGCTGGCCTGGTGGCACTGAGGGTTGAGGCGCTGGGCGTCACACCAGCGATCCGGGTTGAGAACAAGCCCAGGTCATTGCGGCTGGCAGGGAGGGAAGAGACCGGCGTCCGGATGGACTGCTCTCTTCCCGGCGATCACTCATAGAGAGCGACCTCTGGTGGCGGTCGGAGGCACCACGATAGCGGCGCGCAGATATGCAAGGGGAGGTAGAGCTGCAGCATAGCAATGCCTTGACAGCCACACTCCATTCAGGACAGCAACACATAAGGGGAAAAATACCTCTGGAGCCCGGTGACATGACAGGGCCTCGGGGGCATGCCCACATCCCAACGCCAGTCCAATGCATTTAGGACTCTCCATGGCTGACCCAACAACCAGTAAAGTACCTCTAATTTCAAAAGAGATGCCAAGGGAGGGGGGCCTCTCCTGGGGGTGATCCGGGGCTGGACTGGCTGGTTGTTCGGGAGAGCCTGAGAGAAGAGTATTCATCAGGGAGTGAGAGTCGCAGCTGAGTAGGCACTTCTGAAGGATGCCTGGGCTCCAGAGAGAAAAAGTGTTGAGAAAAAAAAAAAAACGCTCCTTACAGGTTCAGCACAGTTCTCCTTTAACATCCGCTCATCCTGTGTATTTATTAACTCTTGTTATTTATAATTATTTTAAATATCAATAGATTGTAACTATTTTTAAAATCTAACTACTGTAACTTCACGCTGTTGCAGTCAATCCCTACCCCATGGCATTCTTGGAAACTAAGTGCAACACCTACATTTAAGCTGTCTTGGGGATGGCAAGTCCCAAATAAAACTAAATAATAAACAAGTTTCAGTGTTGTATTTTGTTTCTCTGCAACTGGTGCTGAATTAGGCAGTTACAGGGTTAAATGTAGTACAGTCATCCTTCAAGGATGCTGTTGATTAATAACCCACCTGCAAAGCACTAGAAGGAGTAATCTATTATAACACCAGCTTATGAGGTTTTGTGGTTGTGGTTTTTCAATTTATGTTCCCCCAGTGAGGCTGCCTACTTTCTACTGGGCCTGAATTCCCATTCCAACACTGGTGGCTGTTCTCCAGGTCACTCTTCAGCTTCCCACTCCTATCCAGTGTGCTCTTACGAGTTTAACCTCACAGCAGGGTTCTTCTCCATTTCAGAATCCAGTGCAGGGACTTCCCAGGAATACCACCAACTGGCCATTGTGGCATGGACAGGATTATGTGTCATCCCATTCCTACTACACTGAATTTGTGCACCCTCTCCCCACCCCAACTCATAGGATCACCCTTGCCATGCTGAGCATTCAAGGGAAGAGCAAAATATAGTGTGATCACCCATACAGTTCAGTGCCAGTCACTAACCTTGTGTACTGCCTCCAGCACACCTTAGAAGCTCCACCCGGTAATAGGGGTCAGGCTCAGGTGAATTAGAGTCTCCACATGGCAGAATGACATAATTACCTCAGTGCAAGGTTGGCTTTTCATTTTCTTCTAGAGCCTGTGAACTCCAGAAGCCTGAAACCTGTTATAGTGTATGGTGAGGGCTTATTCTGGATGAAAATCCATCCACCTGAAATGTTGCTGTATCACCACAGTTCAAATGTCATGGAATGTGGCAATACCACACTGTGGTACAACAAAAATTTTAGCTTGTTTTGAAAGCACGAGCCACACTGTTCAATAGAACAGCTGTGGCAACAGAAATGGCAGATCAACCAGATAGTAAGTCAGGACAGTGGTGGTACAATCAATCATTCAGAGAGCCCGGCAAACAAAACACATGCATGCAGGATCGACCAGTTAAAAAAAATGCAGCATCAACCAGATATTTTAAATACTTACAACAGAAGAAACACAATGCTCACAGTAAATCCTCTACGCTTAACGAGAAATATGATGCCCTTTTTTTTGTGAAAATCCTCCGATGGGCATCTATCAACCAATAGAAAGCCATGCCATAGACATAGGGATCTCTTGTCCCTAACTACCACACCAAAATCCCAAGCAACCAGACAAATTACGGAATAAAATATAGCAGCAGAAATGACTCTCTTATTAAATAATAAAAAAAAATGATCAAGCTCTGGTTTATTTTATTTTTAGAGGCACCATACACTATAAAAAATAGTGGATGGTCAACTCTGTAACCAGTGTGTCATGCACATTAGGGTTCTGATTCCCATGGACCTCTCAAGCTTAGTTCTCAAAACTCGATACTATCTACTGCATGCCATGCACCTAACGCCTGTTAAATTACATGGTATGGGAAAACTTCCAGATTATACATGTTTTAGGTGCGGCCAGATGCAAAGGTCCTTGCTCCACATCTTCTGGAGCTTGTCCTTTGGTAGCTCCCTTATGGTCTCTAATTAAGACTAAGGCAGATCCCTTACTGGGTCTACAAAATGTATTTACTCCACAAATGTGTTTGTTCGGGATTACTCAACGGGTGGGTGAAAGAAAGGAGATACTATATTAATTTAATTTCACTTACGGTCAAGCGCTTAGTATTAAGGCACTGGAAAGACCAACAGACTATTACCTATCAAGAATGGTTCAACGACCTACTATACAACCTAAGAATTGAAAAAACTAATGCTAGTCTTAGAAATGCTCTTCCCTGTTATAACACAAAGTGGGAGAAATTCCATACTTTATGGTCAATCACGCCCACACATTAAACTGAGTGTCATGGTCCCCATCCTTTGGTTCGATTACTACATTGCCCTTTGACTTTAGTGGTTTCAACTGATAAATGTGTTTGTTTGTTTGTTTTTCCATTGTATTCACTCAATTAACGGCTATCACAAGTCTATTGATATGGCTCTGGGGGAGGGAGGGTTTGGAGGTTGGGGGTTTTAAAGGGAATAATTTGAGGAGAAGGTAGAGTGGGGTAGTTAGCTAATAGTAGTTTAGTAATTAGATTACTTGATTTGTACAGGTTTAATATACAATGTTTTATTTGTTGTAATGAATATGTATTGGGTCAAAGAAATGTTTATTCAATAAAGCATATTCAATTAAAAAAAGCTTCGTTCTCAAGGTCACAGAGAATCAGAACCCTTGGTGGCACAACACACAGGTTGTGCATGGTTGCTCCATCCACTATTCTCTATATCGTGTTACATAAGCAGAGTGAAAAGCTCAGTAGGTTGTACTCATGCCTCTGGGCAGAAACATTCACCCGTCAATAAAATAGGTCTATATAACCCACTCCTGGGACACAACTGTAAAATGAGCTTTCAAAGCTCAGTGCGCCTTTCTGATCAAAAGATAACAAGGAAAAAAAAAAAATAAATTCATGGAAGCGTAAAATGAAGCCCTGAATTCTCTGGGCAAATCAGTTTGCAAATCAGTGAAACTGAAGTAAGCGGGGACTAATTGTGGAATCACTAAGAAGTTTTCACCGATTGTGAGTTGCAGTCTTTCATCAAGAACATTTTTAAAGTGTTTGAACTCTGAGGACTAATTCTGTATATAAATAAATTTGCTGAGCACCTCACTATATTACCATAACTGAAACACAATAAAAATACAATGAAAAGGTAATATTAAATGCACAGTGAAGAAATATTTAGAATCAACGTTTGGACCACAGGTCTTCTTCAGGATTTATCTACAGTAAAAGGAAAAACTAAGTTAGGGGTGATATAAGGTGAAATAACGGATATATATGTGACGAAGAAAAGGGAGAGGATTTAGGAGAAAAGTGGTAACAGGCAAGTTTGGAACAGAAGATAGAAAACAAAAAGGTGAATAGAGATATGAAAAGGCATAGTAAGAGTGAATGGCGGAGGAGTCCTCAAGTGCAGACTGACAGGTCACAGTAAGAAGGCTGAAAGGTGACAAAGATGGGGAAGGAGAATATGAGCATGCGCACACACACACACACACACACGGACACACACACACACACACACACACACACACACACACACACACACACACACAGACAGGCAAGCTTAAACTATGTACACATGCAAGCAAAAATACGATGGGGAGTGGGGTAAAAGAGACACTACAGTGGTAAACCATAAAGTGGCTGAAAGCTGTTAGCAGAAAACAAGTTTGTAATTTAAACCAGAGGATTGATGGGAGCCTAAGTGGATGATAAGCTTGGTTTCTGTGTTTTCTTTGGTCAGCATCCCGGAAAACCTGATGAAGGACACAAACAGAAAGATCATTGACATTATGGTCCTTGGAATAATTAGCAACATCAATCCATGCTACAGTGCATGGACCCCACCTCCAGCATGCTTTGCTGCTGTAGATTATTTGTTAACCAACTGTTAAAAAGAAACCACTAGCTTCAATTTTCATTGCAGGCACTGTCACCCTAACCTGACAGCTGGTGAACTTGCAACCCTCAGATCTCTGCAACGCAGGAGTCACGTGTTATTAAACCAGCTGATAAGAGAGGTGCATGTAGTCAGGGCAAAAGAGCTATACATCACTGAAGCCACACGGCAACTCTCTGATACCATTTATTTTACATACATCACTGAAGCCACAAAGCAACTCTGACACCATTTTAACTCTTCTCTTCCACAGGACCCCACTGCCAGTTATCATACAGAGGTTACCACTGCCATCCTCTCTACTACTGAAAACAAAAACTCCTTGCCTCTGCAAAGAGACTCATAGTTCAACATCCTCAGGCATCCAGGTTCTAGTTCCTTCCCAAAATCCACAAAAGAGGTAACCCTGGACACCCTATTGTGTCTGCTTGCTCCTGCCCCACATCCCACCTCTCAGCATTTCTGGACAGCCTCATGAGACCACTCATCGAATCCCTGCCCTCCTATATTAAAGACACTAAGCATGCTCTCCAGTTATTTGACAGGTTCAGATTCAGTGGATCCCATCAGCTCATCTTTACAGTGGCTATCAAATCTCTTTACACTGTGATCCCCCATAGTGATGGCCTGACAGCTCTGTGGCATTTTTAAATAAGTAGAAGTCAAGCAGTCACACACACACACACACACACACACACACACACACACACACACACACACATATATGCTGAACTTGTTCTTAAACGTAATGCTTTTTCTTTTAATTACAGTTTTTTGCAGCAGGTCAGTGGAGTTGCCATAGGTACCATGATGGGTCATGGCATTGCCAATCTGTTGGCTGGGTTGAAGAATTTATTTATTTGAGTTTTGTGGCGGGTAAGTCCACTGAGACAAGTACAGTCCCTTTTCAGGGTCGATCCGGGGTGAAACAGTTCTTACAGAGAGCAATTAAATATAGTTCAAAACAATATAGCAGCTAGATATACATTCAGAGTCACAGGATATCTCACATACAGCAAGGGCAAGCAAATAGGATATATAAACATTATGTACAGAATAATGTAACAACCATGCAGGAAGACTGTACAAAAGAAGCAGGCAGTAACCTTTTGCTACAAAGCACAGGCACATCAATATATGTACGTACATTATGTATAGCAGACATAAATATTACACGACTGACAGACAGATGGAGACACCAGTTAAGAGTAAAGGAGTCAGATTACTGAGACTTTAGCCAAAGCAGGAACAAGCAATAGGGAAGCAAGTGAGGCATACAAGCGGTTGGAACTTGGGAGAGATGCAGACAGGACAGGGAAGGAGGGAGTTTCAGTTATGTACTTACCATAACAGTAGGTCTTAGACAGAATCTCTTCCCTTAGGCCATACCTTTTGAAATACAGCCACCAGGCACTAGGGACGTAGGACCACACAGAAACTTTTGCTAGCTGGGGTCACTCAGGATGACATCACATGTCAGTGTGTATATATAAATGTGGGTGGCCTACCTCTCATTAGTTCCCTGCGGAGGTTAGGCTTGGAGTGCTGTCAGAACTGGGAACCAGGAGATTATATCAGCACCAAGTCAACTAGGCAACAGAAGGTGCTGGAAAAATAACCATTCAGAAGCCCAAATCAGAAATCTTTTATGTCACCTAGGGGGGATAGAGAATCATCATAGCTAAGGAAAAGATTCTCTTGAAGATCTACTGTTACAGGTAAATGCGTAACTGTTCTACCTTCTTGAGGATATCTTTCCTTAGGGCTACACTCCTTTGGAACAAGTCCCAAGCAGTAGCAAAAGGAAGCTGGGAGGCTGTCAGAGTCACAATCAAGAGATGCGTCCTTGCAGCACAGCAAGACGAAGCCAGCACGCCTGTGAGAGGCTATGTCCAGGCTGTAATGTTTAGTGATGATGTGGACTGAACTAAATGTGGCTGCAGCACAAATGTTAGCAGAGACATTTTGAAAAATGCAACAAGAAGTAGCCACACTCCTGGAAGAGTGACCAACGAACAACACCAGGAAGTTCTTACCGTGCTTCCTGTAACAGAATGTAATACAATGTGCAAACTATTTGGACAAGCACTGTTAAGACACAGCTGCACCCTCTTTCCAGAGGTAAATGAAACAAAAAGCAGAGACTTTCTGCAGTTTTTAGTCACGATGTACATAATATCTCAGAATTCTGTGTACATCTAGTGTATGGAGCAATGCTTTACCTTGACTGACATGCTCAGGATAATACACAGAAAGGTAGATGGACTGGTTTAAAGTAAAGTCAGACACCACTTTTGATAAAATGTAGGATCTGTACACAAAGAAACTCTGAAAAATCAAATAAGGAGGCTAATCGTTAGAGCCTGGAGCTCTGAAATCCTTTGAGGAGACTGGAACTAAAACGAGGCATTTAACAACAGAAGAGCAAGCCACAACTTGCGGCTGGCTCCAAAAGAAAGCAAAGTAAGTAAGTTTTTCTGGAATGAAATTTAGGTCCCAGTCTGGGACTGCATGTCATACAGGAGGTTTTGGATGTAAAATACCTCTAAGAAGCATATGGCAGACCTCCAGTTGTGCAACTGTACATGTCTCTCAGCGGAGGCATGGAAAGCGGATATAGTGGCCAAATGCACCTTGAGGAAGGAACACTGCAGAGCAGAGTCTGACAGGGACAGCAAGTATTCTAGTACCTCATTTACCAGACAGGTGAAGGGTCCAGATGCTTGGATGTGGCCCTAAAGTGAACCACTTCCATTTAAGTGAACATGTAAGCCTAGCAAAGGTTTCTGCCTGTTATTACACGTCAGCAACTTCAGGTAAGACCAAAATGTGCCATGGCTATGTCTTCAGGAGTCATTAGAAGGTGCAGGGACTTCAGGTCCCAATGGAGTAATGAGTCTTTGTTCTGGGACAACAGATCTCGGCACAAAGACAAGGGCACTGGAGGTTCCACTGCAGACTGCTGTAAAAGTGGAAACCATATCTGACGAGGCTATAGGGGAGCAATGAGGATTTGGGGCACCCTCCATCTTCACCTTGAGCAGTACCCTCTGTATCAGTGGAGCTGAGAGAATACATATAGAAACTTCCTTTCCAGGAGTAGGACAATGCATCTTGTCAGAAAACTCAAGCCCTGGAGAGACTGAGCAGAAGCGGCGTCAGTTTTGCATTGTAAGGTGATGCAAGAAGGCCCAACTCTGGATGAACCCCTTACAAAGAAGTTGTCTGCCACAAAGGTCAGCAGTTCCCATTCATGCATCTTGGACTGTGACCTGCTTAGTCTGCCTGCGAAGATGTTATGGACACATGGTAGATGCAGGTCTGACAGCTCAAGGCCGTGTTCCAGCACCCAGTACCACACTATCACTGCTTCCCAACACAGAGGATAGGAATGAGTGCTCCCATTTATGTAATGAACCACACTGATGTCATCTGTCTGGATCACTAGAGGTTCTGGAAGCTGATATTGCTGAAATGCACAAAGCTGTACAGGATGGCACACATTTCTAAAATGTTGATGTGAACACTGACTCCGCCTGGCTCCAGGAGCCCTGTGTTTGATATGGCCTGAGGTGTGCCTCCCAACTGGAACTAGACGCATCCGTTATCCAGATTTGTGCTAGAGTAGGGGTCAGGAATGGAATGCCTTTAAATCACTGGACTGTTCCATCAACCACTTCAGAGATTTCTGTAATGAGGAGTGACTAGTACTCTGATCCAGATTGTCTGTCAGTTGTGTCCACTGTACCCGCTCAAGTCCACTGTGGGATCCATACATGTAAGCAAGCCAGAGGTACAGATACAATGGCCACTGATGAGTCCCAGAAGGCATAGGAAAGTCCTGGCTAGGACCTGCTGACTGTTGTATATTAACTGTACTTGAGCAATGAGGTGCTAAGCCTTGTTGAGGGGAGGAAAGTCTTCCTTGTGCAGTGTCTAATACTGCATCTATATACTGCAGACATTGGCAAGGTGTTTAGACAGATTTTGGGATATTTACCATGACCAGAAGTCATCAAATAGCTGTCTTATTCGAGACAGTGTGTGTGTAACAGCCCGCTTTTGGAACTGGTTTTCAAGAGCCAATCATCTAGGTACAGTAAGACATACAGGCCTTCCTGCCAAGGGCTGCTGCACCACTGCCAAGCACATAGTAAACATATGTGGCACAAAGATAAGCCAAAGGGCAATACTTGAACTTATAATGTTCCACATTCAGTATGAAGCGGAGGTATTGCCTGTGAATTTTCCTGATTCTGATGTGAAGATAAGCATCCTTCAGCTCAAGCAAGCATAACCAATCCCTTTGGTGTAGGAGGGGAATTAGGGCCTGCAGAGAGACCATGCAAAACGTCTTGTACTTGATGTAGAAGTTGAGGCCTTCAGATCTAACACAGGCCTCAGATCTCCTGTCCATTTGAGAACCAGGAAGTACCTAGGATGGAACCTTTGCTCAGTTGATGAAAAGGAATGTGCTGCTCTATGGCATCGTTTTGTAAAAGATTGTACTTTCTCTTTAGCAGAGACAGGTGACATGGAGGATAGGTGGAAGGAGGTGGAAGATGCAGAGGAGGAGTTTGTAAAAGCTCCAGAGCATGCCCCTTGCAACGTCTCTAGAACCCATTCATCTATAGTGACTCTCTCTCCATTCTGAGACATGCAGAGAGAGATACAATCCTTACAGCCACTCCTGGAGCTAACAATGGCAGTGGAGCAAGAGGAACAGAGTCAGGCAGAACCGGTGGAGGCAGAATCACTGGTCCTAATGGCCTTTGGTGCTTCTGAATGGGCACCTGGGGGCAGTGGTCTAGGCAAGGCACCACTACCCTTGCCGATGGTAGGTGGAATTGCTACCTGGCAGCTGGTGAGTGAAAGACTTCCTACCACGATGCTCACCAGGCATAGGATATAGGATTTCACAGATCTTAATGTCATTTTAGAGGACCGAAGACCCTCATGGTTTCCTCAACATCATAGCCTGAACAATTTCTTGCCTTTAAATGGGTATTCAAAACTGCAAGGTGGACAATCTGTAAAAGCCAGCAACTCGTAGCCATAAGTAACATCTTAGAGATCTCTCAGGTGGCTGCTCTGACGGACGATCAGAGACATCATATGCTGAATGTAGTAGATGTTTGCCAACCTCAGCATCAGAATTCAAGGTTTTAAGCAACTCAGTTTTGGCAGAGCCATCAGGCAAAGCCTTGGCTGCACCCTTGGCATTTTTCATAGATATCCTGGATATAATGATACGGGCCCAATAGTCGGCAATTCTAAGGCCCAGAGATGCAGAAACATAGGTTATTTTACCCATGCCATCCAGATATGTGGATTCTTTGTTTGGGGGTAAAGAGCTTAAATGTTTGACTGCCTTAGATCTATCACATGCAGCCATTATCACCACAGAATCTGTCTCTGGTTGTTGGCAGAGTAAGGCTTAGCATAAGTGCACATGTACTGCTCATCAGCTTTGTGGGGCACAGATGGAATGGAGTTAGCTGTGCCAGGCAGCGAACATAGTATCCTCCAAGGCAGGATAAACTGGCAGAATCATGATAGATGGAGTACAGGGAACTTCCAAGAACACCATTACATTTTTCTTGGTGGAGTCCTCCTCCACAGCAAACCCCAATTCAGTCTGTATGTGCTGCATTAGAGATTGAAAAGTGGGGTCCTCCTGAAGACCTGGATGTATAAACTACACAGTCTTCACTACAAGAGGACAATGTAGAACAAGGATAACATTATATGACTCTTCACCATAATTCTGTTCCTGTCCATAATCCTCCTCCATCATGAGGTCTGGATTACATTCCACCTGTCAACAGGCTCGTCAAGAGCGAGGGCAGAAGACTGAGCTGGTGATGCCAGCAGTGGTTGTTAAGAAGGAATCTGCAGTGAACAGGTAGCAGAGGTCAACGGCGCCTTTGAAGAAAGGCTAGTCATCGATGGTAAGGCAGGCTGCATCAGCTGACCTGGCAGAGGTTGCCTTATCAGTTCAGAAAATGAAGCCAGCACTGCTTGTGAGTCAGTGATGCCCTAAGCTGGGGTTGTGTTTGCTGGGGTCGATGACAGCCAGGACCAACTGACGGCAGCATATGCACCGGCTCAGTAGTATTGACTGTAGTGCCTGAGCAAAATCCTGATCTCGGTTTCTGGAAAATGGTCGGGGGAGCACAGGCACTGTTGCAGGAGCAGATGGTTACCTGGATACCAAAATGGTGACCAGGATCTTGCAGGGATGAAGCCTTTTCTTTTCCTTATGCTTGTGGGTTGACGATGGCCATAATTTACTGTGGTCCTCTAGTCGACAACTGGGAGCTAGTTGATGGAGCAGGCAACATCGACTTCTGACCTTAGTCTGCTTTGTCCATGATGGTCGCTAGCTTCTTGAAAAACTTTTCTACCACCTTTCTTCTATGTTACCTAATGGCTTGATTAAAGCCCTGGCAAATTTGCAGGCCTGAATGTTCTGAGAGGCTTAAGCAGCAAAACAACAATGGCTAAGTTCATTGATGTTTGTTCCACTGTAGGTCCGACGAGGTTGAGTACCAGTGGGAAACGAACTGAGGAGAGGTAGGGCCGCCCACATTTATATACACACTGAAATGTGACGTCATAAGGGGTGGCCCTAGCTATCAAAAGTTTCCATGTGGTCCAAGTGCCTGATGGCTATAGTTCCAAAAGTGTGGCCCAAGGAAGAGATATCCTCAAGAAGATCAATTCTTTTCTCCTTTACAGGGACTGTAACTGATCTCTACAAATGCTACAGAGAAACGTTTGGGGGCCACCTCCTGCTACAGGAAACCCTCCAAATCTTCTTGGACAGGTTTACCATGGCCCATCTTTCCTTTGGTACACTTTCAAAGTATGCTCCTCCACAGTGCCTTTTCTAGATATCAAACTGTTGGTGTCAAACAATGGTCTGAAGACAACAGTTTATTACAAACCTACGGACTCGTACATCTTTCTCCTCCACAGCTCTTTCCATCCCAGACATGTTAAGACCGGTTTGCATATTCACAGTTTCTTAGTTTTCACAGGTTATGCAGTGAAGATGATAATTTTACTAGGCAGGCTCAAATACTGCTGTTTTTTTTTTAATTAACTGTAGAGGCATAGAAAGTGCAGAGAACAGAGCACTATCCTGGCTAGCAGTGTGCCTCATAATCTTGACCACCACAGGCGAGATCCTCTCACGCAACAACAATGGAATCAGCGTGGTCACTGACCCCACCACCTACTAGTCTGCACTCCCTGGCTCCTAGTGTGTCTGTTCCCATTGTCCAGTGCTGTTGCCACATTGTTCTGGTGTGCCACAGCAAGAGCGAGACAGACCGAGAAGACAATAGTGGCGGAAGAGTACATAGCAAATTCTTTCTCCCTTTTGTCAAAGATTCTGTTGGGAATTGGTGCTCAGTCTTCCCGCCACCCACATTGTTGTGCTGTGAGCAGAAAGGCAACACATGTTCACTCTGTTACCGAGAGAGAGCAGGAAAACAGCCAGGGTTGCTCTTTCCTTTCCCAGCCACTCACACCATGGACCTCTGTTTAAAGGCAGTAAAATTAAAATCAGTTTTGGCAAATCAGAAAATGTGCATATTTTACTACCGTGATCTGCTGTTTTCACCTGTGTTCTTCCGGTGTCCCACCCAAAATGTTTTGTACTGTGTTGTAGGAAATGTTCCAGTATTGAAATGCCTCAGATTCTCAGATTCAATGCAAAGAAGTGCAAGGTAATGCATCTTGGAAACAAAACCCAGGGAAGAGTACACAATGGGGGTGAGTTAATAACAACAACAAAAATCGAAAGAGACCTAGGAGTAACTATATCAGATGATCTAAAGGTGGGCAAGCAATGCGAGAAGGCAGTAAGGAGGGCTGGGAGGATACTGGGATGCATAGGAGAGGCATCAACAGTAGAAAACAGGAAGTTGTTATCCCTCTGTGCAGACAGTTAGTGAGACCCCATCTGGAGTACCGTGCAATTCTGGAGTCAATCTCCATAAGGAACACAGACAGAGTGGAGACAGTTCAGAGGAGGCATCAAAATGGTGCAGGGTCTGCACCAGAAGACATATGAGGAGAGTTAAAGCAGTTTAATATGTATACCCTTGAGGAAAGGAGGGAGAGGGGACATGATAGAAACTTTCAATATCTCAAGGGAATTAAAGTACAAGAGGGTAGTATCTTTCAGAAGAAGAGATGTGCAAGAACAAGGGGACAATTTGAAGATGGGGGATGGCTCAGAGGTAATGTTAGAAAGTATTTTTTCACAAAGAGGGTTGTGGATGCATGGAACAGCCTTTCTGAGGAGGTTATGGAGTCAGAAACAGTGGGAGAATTCAAAATGCATGGGACAGGCATAAGGCAATTCTAGTGGGGGTAGGAGGAAGTAAGCTGTGTATTAACTAGAATCTATGGCTTATCCATTAGGTACGGAATGGGCGACTAGGCGGTGCCAAGCGTGTCCTTATCTGCCATCAAATTCTATGCCACTTTGAAATGTGAGCCGATTGTCTTGATGTGGATACTGGGACAGTTCCCACGATATCTTTCCATATATTACAACAAACACCAGTTGAACTTTTCCACCATCCACAGCAACCGATTCTCTGAATAAAACTGAAGAGAATAACGAAGAGCAGTGCAACCCTCATGAACCTCACGTAGATGAAAAATCAAGACATAACTAAATGTTCAGGTAATCTCTATACAGAGACTACATGATTTTTTACAGTAGTAGTCACAATGGCAGTCACTACATTAACCCTTAGAAGACTGTGGACGTATATACGTCCAGAATCTATATCGTTCACATTCAGTTCTCAAAGGGTTTTAATGTATGTGGACTATGCAATGCACGCTGCACGCTTGGGATATAGGGAGCCTATGCAAACAGCACAGCTGAACCATAAAATGCTTTTGAACAGAAATTCAGTGTTTCTACTCATGATTCTTGCATTTTAACTGAAACAGTGTTTAATGCTTACTTACCTTGCACTTGCCATGTTAAACATTATTAAACCACTCAGAGCATGATTCTACTTGTGGCATTAATCCATGATTGGCAGCTTGACGCACTTGGCTTCAATTCTTGAGCCATCCAGCCCAATCATGGATTAATGCCACAGAAGAAATCCATGCTCTGTCGTGGTTTAATGATTACACAGAAGTCACAAAGATGCAGAAAATGACACAATGCTCTACTTCATGGAAGCTACCATTGCTGCTGGTATGTGGGACAATCACAACCGCAGATTACAATCAAGACTTGAGAAAATCAGTTCCGATATCATAATAACCTAATAGTAGAAATACCTGGTGCTTATGATGTTTATTTCCCATAGTCCATGACGTGGTAAGTAAAATTGTGATAAAACCTTTTGATCATTGGGCCAGGAAACCATCTCTTCTAGTAAAAGCATTCCTTTTTTAAATGATCAGCAAGTCTGCTAACACTACTATAGGTGCCTCTGAAGCTGAGGCTGCCACTGCTTAAAGGAAAATGGATTTGGCACGACTATTTCAGCAGCTCTGGCCTTTGACTCAACTGGGAGCTAATTTACAGACTTGCCAGACTGAGGAGCTCACTGTGAAAACTACAGCTGCTATATTTATCCCAATTATTTCTTCAAACACTGCAAAGAAGGAGGTTTTAATGTTACTATCAGGACATCTTAAGAGATGGAGCACCCTTGCTTGAGCCCACAAAATTTAACAGACATCACTAACAGATAAAGGCCAAGGTCCTCCATCCAGTCTGCCCATGAAGAGTTTACTACCTATACCCCTTACCAACAGTACTGTTACTGGGCTTTAATCATGATTCCTGCCCCATGAGCCTTCCCACACTCCCCGATCCCCCCACTTTCTTAGCTTCTCCTATTAGAATGATCAACCCTCTATACCTGTCCTAGCCATTTTTGAACCTGTTATCAGTACCTGCTCCACCCTCTCAAACAGAACTTCCTCACATCGCTCTGAAGTTTTCTTGACTAGCTCCATTCTATGGTATACTACAGAATTGGAGGAGTCAGACAATATTGCTATTCAAGTCACGTCACTGATTTACATAAAATATGATTTATGCTTTCCTTCAAGTCACTCATCTAACCTTCTTTTATATGTGTTCCGATTTTTGTTAACTAGTTCCATCAGTAAATTATTCCATGGTTCTACCACTCTATGTATGTAACAGAGTTTCCAAATATTAGTCTTAAAGTGCCCAGATTTAATTTGCTTATTGTGTCTTTTAAGTGCTAAGCCTCCTGCCCTCTCTCTCTCTCTCTCTCTCTCTCTCTTACATATATATATATATATATATATCATAACGTTGTAAAAGATTTCCTCTGATTACCCTCTGTTCCAATGAGTGCAAACCAAGTATTTCAACCTTTTGTCATGTGTCCTGGCCTCTAAACCTGATTTTTGTAGTTTTGTGTTGTATTTTTTTTTAATGTCAATACTTTCTCCATTATTCACCCCAGAACTGTGACCCATACTCAAAGCTCTTACATAAGATCTGTTCAAGGGGAGACTTACTTCTTCAGATAGCTGTGCAAAGTGCCTTGTTATTGTAATTAACAAATGGTTAGTTTTACTGTAGATGGAATTTACGTGTCTTTTGATTTCAAGTTGTTTATTAGGTATATCCCTAGGTCCTTTTGACAATTTTTTTCAGCTTTATACCTTTCTGATAATAAGATTTCATTCTATTATTTTTTCCTAGGTGCATCACCATGCATTATGAGTTGCTGATGTTCATTTTCTATAGTCTGGCTCATTCCAATATTTTATTAAGATCATCAAGTATTATATTTGTCTCATGGAGTTTGCTTTTCCTCCTACTTTCTTATCGTTTTATGACCTCATTTGAAGTATTGGCTATATTTTATCCTAGGTCTGCTATGAACAAACCATATGACACTGGCCCCAGTACTGACCTATAGAGGCACACCATACCTTACTCTGCTCTTATTTATTAATTTGTTAACTGGGTAAATACACTGATCCCAGGGACTGTTTTCAGGCACGACCAGGACCATAAAGATGAGCTACAACGAACAAAGATACATGAGATGGGTAGTTAGAATATTCAGTACATCAGGGTGCACCAAATTAGGATACAAATTCAAAGTTCCTGAAGTACATACAGTGCTTCAAAGCGCTATCACAGTGGATATGCTACAAAGGTCTAGGAACTATACAGTGCAACGTACGAACTATACAGTGCAACAGAGAGCTAACAGGTGAGATGTTAAGTGAGTCACCTGGAGAGCATAAGTGGTACAACTGAGCGATAACTTGGCATGAGATATCTAGCAGTCTAACAAAGCTGGGAGATAGAAGCAACACAGATCATACAAACAGCAAAGTAAAGGTGCAGCAGGCAGTAGCAAAATCAATATAACTATCTGTGATGAAAACTTGATAGAGTATGTATATAGATTCTGACCTTGAAACAGGGTATCTTGACAGATAGAGGAGTCAGAGAACCGAGGTCGGGGGCGCCACAGGCAGATGCTAGGAGCAGAAAGCTTAACAGGTTTCTTCTAAAGGCAGATGGGGAGCCAATGGTGAGGAACAAGGCAGGAAGGCTGTTCCAGAGTTCTGGAGCAACAATGGAGAGGGCTCTCTGTCCCATGTCAGTGGAGGATTGGGGGAGGTTAGGGGTCCTTGACAGGATGATCTCAGTTAACCTGTGCTCTGTTTTTATTGTAAGAAATTTGGCTAGAAGGATTTGGCTCCTGTGATAAGGGATTTGTGAACAAGAGTGCCCAAGTTAAGGTCATGGTGGGTCGGGGAGCCACCCTAGCGAGGCATATAGGGAGCAGTGGTGAGTGATAAGTGGAGCAAGAAGGATGAAATGACAGATACTATTGTAGGCAGTACTGAGATGGGCATACTGACAGGATACCTCTTGCTCTAATGGACTGTGTTCTTGATTGTAACCAGTTTGATACCCATCTGATTATATGTGTTGCTCAAGTCCGGAATATGATGTCCACCGCATTACCCTCGTCCAGATTTTTGATAGTATTTTCATAAAATGTCCATAGGTTTGTAACGAAGATCTACCTTGCCTAAAGCTGTACTGTAATTTGTCTTTTATCCCTAGTCTCATACATTCTTCTATTATACATTTTACTGACATTTCCCTTAGCTTAATAAACCACTGTCAGGCTCATTGGCCCATAGTTACATGGTTCCTCCCTGTTTCCATTTTTATGTTTGCTTGCATGCATGTGCAAGAAACATAGTGCCATCATCAAGTTTTGTAGGTGTGGCACCTGTCTTCCAATTCAGTCAGTGTGTTTGCAGTGCCGCTATACCTCTCAACCTCTTGCCTCATGAATCAGGGACAAGGCTTAAAAAAAAAAAAATCAGGGACACATCTTAAAATCTGGAACTATTCATTTAAAAAGCTGACAAAATAAAAGGATTTGTGTTAAGATGCATTTTCTGAAGAATAACAAGTTTGTTACTTCAATGTTTGACATTATTTTGTGCTTTTAATCCCCACTGTTCTGTCACAAGAGCACAAATTTTACAAGGGACAGAGGAAAAATTTGAGACAAAAATCAGGGACAGTTGAGAGGTATGGGCATGGCCACAGTTCACCAATGAATGCTGCAGCTGTCTATGACAGCAGTTGAAAATGCAGTGGTGTATAGTTGAAAGGAGAGACCGCATCAGTGAGCAGCAATAAGATAGTGTTGATTAGCATATTGGCGGCAATCCTGCTTGTATACGTCTCTGCTTTCTTTCCTGGAACATAAATTCAGTTTGAAGTGAACTTTCCTAGGACTATCTTTCCAGGAGAAGGCAAGTGACTAAAATGACATCCTTGGAATGTTTCCAAAAAGATCTAATTGCCATTCTTGGAATGCTGAGTCAGAGTTCAGTAGGAGCGGTATTGACAAAAGCAGGAAAGCAGAACCCCAAAGAGCATGAAAAGTAGACGAGTTGTCGCCTGTTGGCACACCTGATCAGTATTGTAATAATATTCCCCAACCCTCTCAGTGTCTTTGAATAGCGCCCCATTACGGCTGGACGGGGTGCCCAATCCCCGCTGTCTGGGCCTCCCCCAGAGTTCAGGTGCCATGCTGGAGCCCACCCCAGCGCAGCATAAGTGAGAATGGCAACGGGTGCCCAACTCTGTCAGCTCAATTAAACCCCCCAAAAGAAACAGATTTCAGTTGCCACGCTGGGAGCCCACCCCAGCGTGGCACACGTCTGTATGGCGGACAGGGGTGCCCAATCCCCATCGGCTCCACTGCCCCCACCCAAAAAAAAATATTCCAGCCATGCTGGGAACCCACTCCAGCATGGCACAAGTCCCGCCGTCCTTCCTAAAAAGAAAACAAACACCTGGAAAGAAAGAAACGGTCCCTCGTTGATTGTCTTGTCCCCCAACCTGCGCCCACCCTCTGCGCATCCACCTCCCCACACCCCACCTCACCCATACTTACCTCCGGAGGCCAGCGAGCGATCTTTGGTGGACTGGGAACACGCTCTGCACTCTTCAAAGCCGACCGCGGACTGAAGAAATGCTGGTAAGCTGTATAATGGACTGAATAGGGTTTTCAACTTTGATGCATATCTCAGGCATTTTGGGAATTTTGGCACCAAATTTTCAAAATGGGGTTTTAGGACCCCTCCTCATGAATTCTGGCACTGTCATGGCATTAATCGGCCCGAAGGTGATTTCCACGGTCACTGCGTGGAACCACCTTTTGGGACTGATTTATGAAGCGACAGTGTCACAGTTCATGAGGTAGGCCCTCAAAAACCCTATGTTGAAAATCTGGTGAAAAATTCCCAAAAATGACTGATTTACGAGTTTAAGCAGCAGTTCCAATGCACGCCTGTAGTTTGTGCATTTTTACTATTTTCACCCAGATCTTCAACATTGCCATTTTACTACACCTCCTTATGAGCAGTACAGCTGTCATTTTTCACATCTCGACCGAAATGTGTTTCCAGCATATAGCGCATAAATGGCACAGTCGGTATGCAAATCAATGTTCAAGACAGAGTAAGAAAATCACAGTGACACTGTTCATGAGCAGAGGTCTTAAAATGGCTATGTTAAAATTTGGTGACAAAAGTCCATAAATGCCTGTGTTACGAGCGAGCATTGCGCTGTTTCCACGCACCGTAAGTTCATGAATTCGTATATTTTCAGTCCAGATTTTCACCACTGGCATTTTTTCACACTTCCTTATGAACAGTACAGCTGTCATTTTTCACACCATGGCCAAATGTGTTTCGCACTTCAGTGCAGAAATGCGTGGTCTCTGTGGGAAATCACCGTTCGGACAGATTAAGAAAATCACAGTGACACTGTTCATGAGCAGAGGTCCCAAAATGCCTGTGTTGACAATCTGCTGTAAAACTTCCCAAACTGTTTACATTATGGGTGTGCGTTGCACAGTTTCTACGCACGCCGTGACTTCACCAGTTTTTTAGTATTTCACTGCAGATTTTCAACGTTGCCATTTTTTTACATCTCCCCATGAACAGTACAGCTGTCATTTTCACATCCTGTTAGAATGTGTTTTCGCACCTGTGGTGCCAAATGGCATAGTCGCTGTGCAAAATCAGCTTGCTAACAAACTGATATTGCCACTGTTCATGAGGTGGGGGTCACAGAAAAACCATGTTGAAAATACCTAAGGAAATACCACGAACGCCTGAGGTGTTAGGTTTTGACCATATCGCCCCACCTCAGAGACTGACAGGCATCAGGTGTGACTTGGGATTGTCGCCTGTAATGCTCATACTATTCCATCCCCACCCACACCCTGCAGCCAGTAAGAGGCATCCAGGTGTGCCTTGGACTCTTCGTCCCCAAAGTTCACCCCATTCTCCTATACAGCATCCATCTCACGTTTTCCTGATGGAATGGGGTGAACATAAGGACCAAGACCCCAAGGCACACCGCGACACTTGTCAGTGTCCTGCAGGGTAGGGTGTGAGTGAAATGGCATGGCCGTTATGCCTGAGACCAAAGGCACACCCCAATGCCTGTCAGTATCTGCAGGGTGGTGGTGGGTTGGCTTCAGTTCAATACTTCACTGCCATTCCTATTATGAGCTCTGTAACTCCTATACTACCAATGCCAATGCCAGCAAGCAAACATTCGGCATTGACAAATACTGTTAAATATTGGGATCACTTCAGCATTTTTCTGGTCTTCCAGACTTCACCAGAGTTTAACAGATTAAACAGATATTGTAGTACTGAAGCTCCCTCACAAGACACTTCCTTAACAATCTTATGCTAATCCCATCCAATCCTTTTCTGGATTCAGGTTTCTAAATTGTTTACCCTTCTTCCATGGGAATTATTAATTTTTGATTAGTTGTCTCTAAATACATAGGTTTATAATTTTCCTGCTGGAACACTGTGCAGAAGAAATTACCAAGTACATAAGTGATTTCCTTATCCTTAATTACTAATTTGTCACCTATTTTAAATAGGCTTATAACTTCCTTCCCCCAATTGTTTAACCAGGTGAGACACACTAAGCTGAAAGCTTGTTTACAAGTGCAACCTGGGAGCACAGGGAAGTTAAGTGACTTGCTCAGGTCACACAGTATGCAAGTGGGGCCTGTGGGATTCAAACCCAGGTCTCAGATTTGCAGCTCAGAGCCTTAAACCACTGAGTTATACTCTGCCTACCATAGATCCTTGAATTAATATATCTGTAAAATGCTTTTGTATTTTGTTTGTCTTTGGCCACTTTAATTTCAGAGTTACGCTTAGCCCTTCTAATTTTGTTTTTAACTGCTCTAGTCTGAATCTAAAGTCTTTTAAATTACCAGGGTCTGGGTACTTTATTGTTAAGCTTATGCCAGCGTTTTTGTTACTAATCGTCCATTTTAACTTTCTGTGAAACCAAAGCGTATTTTGCCATTTTGTTACGTGCCTTTTTACATGATATATGTTTCTTTTTAATTCTGTTTATTTGCCACTGAGTATAGTCTAGCAATTTTGTACATCCCTGCCCTCAAAATCCTGTTCCATTTCCAGTTTTGTAACTTGTTTCTTAATAGATAATAAATCTGCTTTATGATACTTGTATATTAATGTTCTTCCTCTGTCACACTGTATTTTACCCTGCTACTATCATAGCATGATCGCTAGTACACAGTGACTCCTTTATCAAACATTGTATATTATTAGCACTATATATATATATATATATATTCCCCATACTCTCATGACTACACTGCTGTTTCTAGTGAACAGGTCCACGCTGTTTACAAAGTCACCTCAGAAATGTGTACATCTATCATATTGCCACTTTCTCTTCTGGTCTCTAGTGAGTACATGGCCTAGCCATTTCTCACAGGATCTGCCCTGCTGCTCTGGATCACCTAGATGACCCTGGACTGCACAGTTTCTAGCCTATCCCCATCCTTTCTCAGGTAGGTACTCCCACACTGGACACAGTACTCCACGTGACATCTCATCTGGAACCTGCACAGAGGCAATATCAACTCTCCTTACTAGCAAATCCACTTCCAATGCATCCTAGTTTCTTTGCGATATGCCCTGTTGACCTGACTGAATTGTTTGAGGGAATCAGTAATGAAATCTCTTGACTGTCTGCTTGTTCTTTGTAAATCACATATGCATTTTAGAATATTTGTACTACTCTGTAACAAGTTGCAAATGGACCGCGTTGTGAATGAGCTCAGCTCAATCAAGCATATCCATGTTCATATTTTACTATGAATAGAAGTGATAGCTATCTATCTATCGATGACTCTCAGATCCCTTCTCAAATGTTGTGGCCAATATAACTCTCCACCAACACACACAATCCAGTACTCTGTATGTGGGTTATTTTTTCCCTATTGCATCATTTTGTACTTTTAGCACTGAATCTCAACTGCCATATTTTGGCAATCTCCAGCTTTTCCATGTCTCTCTTAGCTCCCCAACCCTCACTGCTGCCTACTTTGCTGCATAGTTTTGGGTCATAAACAAAGACACATCTTGCCTCAGTTATCCTCCCTAAGTCATTAATGAACATATTAAATCAAACCGGTCCCAGGACTGCCCTTGCGGCATCCCACTAGTGTCCTCTCACTTGATCCTGTTGACTTCCACCTCTGTTTTCTCACCCCAACCAGTTCCCTGCCAATCTGACCAATTCACGTCTGAGTCCCAGAACTTCTAGATTCTTTGGCAGCCTCCTGAATGGCACAGAGTCAAAGGGTTTGCCAGAATGGAAGCAGAGTACCTCTACTGCCTGCCCTTTATCAGTTATCCTTGTGACACACTCAAAAATACTATAAGGCTGGTTTGATACAACCTCCCACCACAAATCAGTGCTGCTTGTTGTACTGTAACCCATTTGCCTCTGGGTAGACTACTAGGCCTTCTTTGACCAGACTGACAAATCTGTAGTTTACTAGGTCTTCCCCATCTCCCCAACAGAGCAGAGCCACAACGCACCAGTCTCCATCAAGCATTTCAAAAGCTGGAGCTCAGCCAGCTCTGATCCCAGCTCCTAAGCACCCTCAGGTATAAAAAACAGTTACATAAGAACTTACCATAGAGGTATTTCTTCAAGAGACTCTCTTCCATTAGGCCACACCTTTGGAACTGTAAGCCATCAGTGTCAGGAACACTCAAACATTTTTGCTAGTCGAGGCCACCCACAATGGTGTGCAGTGTCAATACTTATATAATGGGCGGCCCTATCACTCCTCAGTTCCCCACTGGAGTGTAGCTCTGAGGGCCTCTAAACATGAGAAACCAGGAGATTAAACCAGTGGCAGGCATACGAGCAGAGGCATGGGACTGAAAAAAAATATGATGCATGGAGTAAGGCTTTAGGTACAGCATCTGATATAACCCTCAGGATATAGAAAGGGGAAGGAGGGGCCTAAAGGAAGAGATTCTTCTAAGATCTACTGCTACAGTAAGTTCTCACATAACTGTTCTATCTTCATCTAGGATATTTCCTTCATTAGGACACACCTCTGGAATGATTCCCAAGCAGTACAAAGTGGCAGGGAGGATTGTACAGTCTGATATGCAAACTAGATAAAGTAAAATAACAAACGCTAACAGCTTTCCTTCAGCAGGTCCAATGAGGATGATCGGCAGTGAGAAAGAACTGAGGAATGATGGGGCTGCCCACTTTATATCTGTGTCAAAGCTGCATGTCATTGTGAGCGCCCCCGGATAGCAAAAAGTTTCGGAGTGGTCCCAACGCTGATGGCTTACAGTTCCAAAGGTGTGGCTTAATAATAACTGATAAAGCTCTCATCTGGTCCAGGTAGCTTGTTTATCTTTAGGGCTGCAGGGTCCTTCGTCACTCTGGTGGTCTGCTTCTATCTGGGAAGGGGACTACAGTGCTCAGTGAGATGTTTAGATGCCACAGGGACCACTATTTCAATGAAGCCAGGGGGTGAAAAACAAGGATTTAGCACTTGTCTCCACCCAGATGGTAGGAAGACAGAGAAGAAAACCTCGATGGGTGACACTACCCCAAGGGCAGCATCACAGGGAGTAAGTGACAGAGAAGGGGAAGAAGGGAAACAGACACTGTTAGGAAGAGGGAGGTAAGCAGATCAAAGGGTAGAAGGAACAGGGTAAGAAAACAGGTAGGTCAGCAGGAACAGCACCTGGTAGTATGAATGTGCAAGGACAGAAAGCAAACGGATATGAAGGGGGTGAAAAGGAGGAAAATTATGTGTACTATATCAGGAGCCCCAGAAACAAACTCTGAGACCTGAAGACTATCACAGCAGAGGCCCACATGGATCTAGTAGCCATTACAAAGACATGGTGCATCACACACCGCCAGTGGGACATGGCCATACCAGGCTACTCACTTTAGGAGAGAGAGAGAGGACTGGGAAGAGGGAAGAAGGGGTGGCACTGTATATGAGGGAGGGAATAAAGCCACAGAAGCTGGGGCAACAAAGTGAGAAGGGTCTAGAGGTGTGGTGGGTCACCCTAGAGATGGGCTATGGGACTGCTATCCGAAGGGATAGTTTACAGACCGTCAACACAAGGGAAGGAGATAGGTCCTTAGGGAGGCTGTCATCAGGATGGCAGAGAAGCGTGTGGTGATGATAGTTGGGAGATTTCAATGTACTGGATGTGGAGTGAAACTACCAGCTGCAGCTTCAGCAGGGAACAGGACCATCCTAAATTCCTGCAGGGAGCTTTTCTCAGACAGCTTGTAAAAGAACCTACTAGTCATGGGCAGTGTTGAACTTGGTATTCACCAACAGGCCAGCACTGCAAACATCACAGTGGAAAGTGCCCTGGCTACCAGTGATCACCATACGTGTGGGAAAGTTGAAGGAAAAGAGCTGAGGTAAGCCACACAAAGATGAGGCTCCTTAATTCCAGGATGGCAAACTTTGAAGAAATGGGTGACGGTCTCAGAAAATGTCTCAGTGAGAGGGCTAGACAAGGAGCGTGAAGACACAGTGGGAAGGAAAAAGGAGGGCATCATTAGGGCAACAAGCTTCTGCGTGAAAGAGGTAAGAAAAGGCAGCAGGACAAAAGACCATTATGGTTCTCCAAGGAGGTGGCAAGGCAGTGAAAAGAAAAGGGCAGCTTTCAAAAGGTACAGTACCCTGGGATGTTAACATACCAGGGTACACAACCTACAGGAGAGACAGGGGGGGGGAGTAGCTCTATGTAAGGGAAAGGATAAAAGCAACTGGAAGAAAAGAGTAAACAGGGGGATAGGAGGCACTGTGGGTCACCTAGAGACTGGAAATGGCACCACAATCCGCACAGGGTTGTATACAGACCCCGTGTCAGGGGAGGAATGGACAAGGATATGATAGAAGGCATACTTAGGATGGCAGAGAAAGGGGAGATACTGTTGATGGGGACCATAATATGCTGGATGTCAACTGGAGCACCTTTGCTGCAGCCACATCCAAAAGCAGGGCCATTCTTGACGCCCTTCAGATGGCATGCCTCAGACAGCTAGTTTTGGAACCCACTGGAGGGAGCAATCTTAGACCTCGTGCTCTCAAATGGGGACAGTGAAAGGATCTCAGATCTAGAAGTGGGTAGCCATTTGGGGAACAAGTGACCACCAAACAGTGTGGTTCACGATAAACTCAGCTACAGAGTCAAGCCATACAAAAGTGAGGGTTCTAGACTTCAGGAGGGCTGACTTTGGCAAGATGGGAGAGTGCCTTAGAAAAGCACTAGCAAACAGGCTAGAAGGAGGGGTAGCAACAATGGGAATATCAAAACTGCCATCACAGAGGCAGGAAGCCTTTGTGTGAAGCAAATAGACAAATCAAAATGAAAGAAAAAGCCACTATGGTTCTCAAAAGAGGTGGCGTGAAGGTTAGGGAGAAAAGACAGCATTTAGGAAGTATAAGGAGACACAGAAGGAGCAGGACAGAGAACTGTACCAGTTAAGACAGAATGAAGCAGGGAGGGTAGTCAGAATAGCAAAGGCCCAAACTGAGGAAAAGATAGCCAACTCGTTAAGAAGGGGATAAAACCTTTATAGGTATATTAGTGTAACCCCCTGTTACCTGGGGTTACTAGAATCCCAGTAAGACCTAGTGGTAGGTAGGGAAGGCAGCTTGTGAAATTCTAGTTAAATGGATTTCACACTGTCTCACTCTGTTCTCAGTCTCAGCTGAGACTGAGGGATGACATCACCATAGAACTATCGCAGCTGCATGAGCCACATTGGAATCTGCAGTTGGGAGCTAGGTTAGAATGTTGGGAGTTTTTGAACAGTGAGCTGTGGCAGTTGTGTGTGAGCAGTCTTGAAGAGAGGAGCACAGCAGTCTGTGCACAGGCTCTTGTTGCCTAAAGCTCTGATATAGAGCTACTTTTAAGGGAAAGGTGTGCGTTTCGCAAAAGAGGAACACAGTAAGCTGTTCGGGAAGTGGTGGAGACTGCTGTTACTGGTTCAGTGCCCCATCCTTGAGGGGATGGGGTGGTAAAGGTTGCCTGTTATTCCAGGGGCAACCTCCTGGTTTCGCCAGGTAAGAAGCTGCCTTATTTTTTCTAAGTTGTGCTGTGGCACCAGAAGCTGTCAAGAATCACCTGTAGGGCACCCGCAACCAAACGGGTGAGTTCTGCTCTTACATGGGGCCTATGTTTCACCTGAACTGTTGTAAAGTGGGATTGGACTGTTTAATCAGTGGGAGGCCTAGAGGAATAGGCTAAGCCAAAGTAAAAGTATGTTCAAGTCCAGCACAAGGGGAAAGCCAAGACATGTAGAGGAAATGTGCTATGCATTTACCCTTTAATCTACACAGCCAAGCTTTTCAGAAAGAGATGATTAATGTCCAGAGAAATGGCTGGGTATGGATTGTGGAAGCTAGATGTGGAAACCCCCATCTTTAGTAACCAGGTTCACCTCTACGGATTTGCTCTGTGGCCCTTTTACTTTGCCTCAGGCTCTTGGCCAGTGCTGAAGGAAGTACCCAGACGTGGGATTGAAAGGAAATTTCCTTTAAGGAGTCGAAGGCTCTAAGGTGGTTTAGGGAGCCACCAGGAAAATGTGTCCATGTCATATGGATTGGTTCGAGTGGCGCAGGGAGCCGAGCCAGGGAAACCCAAATAGTGTATAAGTCGGGCTTTGTACCCAAAGCAGCATGCAAGTCCGGCTGTGTGCCTTGTGGGTCCAGAGCCTGAGGGCTGAAGTGCTGAAGAAGTGTTCTGTTTCTCTTATCTGCATTACCAGGAATGTAGCCCCATGGGAGTCCGTCTATGCTTTGTTTGTTCAGTTTGGATGTGAATAAAAGCCACACTTTAGAATCCCATTCCTGGTATTGGACATTACAGTAATTGCTTCCTGTGTTCGGTTACTTGGGTGCCCCTGTGCAGAGTAGCCAAACCTAGCCCTTGTGCCAAGTGACCTAGTCCTGCTGTCAGCTTCAACAGCATACCACCTGTCATTTGCAAAAGTACAGGGGTGAGGGGGTTACATCAGGGAGCCGAGAAAGACAAAGGGAGGGATAGTGAGGCTGAATAGAATGGACGGTGGGTGGGCAGAGAGGACAGTGAAAAAGCAGGGATACTGAACTAATACTTCTGCTCAGTATTCACAAAAGAGGAGGTGGGGAAGGTGCCTAATCCAATTAACAGAAGCACTCTGGATAGCGGGTCCATCCCAGTCCTTTCACAGAAGAAAGCGCTCTGAAAGAACTCCTAAAACTGAAGGTGGACAAAGCAATGGGGCCAGATGGAATTCACCCCAGAATTCTAAAAGAACTAAGGTGGGACCTAGTGATACCACTGACTACCCTTTTAACAAATCATGGGAGGATGGTGTGGTACCTGAGGACTGGAGGAAGGCAGATGTGATTCCCCTTCACAAAAGTGGAACCAAGACAGAGGCAGGAAACTACAGACCTGTCAGTTTGACCTCTGTGGTAGGAAAAGATGGAATTACTTCTGAAGGAAAGAATTATTGAGTACCTAGAGGACAGTGGGGCACAGGACCCAAGGCAGCATGGGTTCATAGCTGGAAGGTCACGCCAGACTAATCTAATTGATTTCTTTGACTGGGTGACCAAAGTAGTAGACCAGGAAGGGCTGTGGACATGGCCTACCTAGACTTTAGCAAGGCGCTTGACACAGTCCCACACAAAAGATTAACAGTCAAGTTAACCAGCCTGGGAGTGGATCCCAGGGTGGTAGCCTGGTAAAACATTGGCTGGACAACAGGACACAGAAAGTAATTGTAAATGGAGTCCACTCTGAAGAAAGAAGGGTTACTAGTGGGTACAGCAGGGTTCAGTACTGGGTCCAGTCCTTTTAATGTCTTTATAAGTGACATTGCAGAGGGACTGGAAGAAAAGTATGCCTCTTGGCAGATGACAAAGATCTGCAACGGGGTTGATGCACAAGGATGCGTGGAAAGGATGAGAAAGGACTTGGCAAGATTGGAGGAATGGTCAGAAGTATGGCAGCTTGGATTCAATGCAAAGAAGTGCAAAATAATGCACCTGGAAACAGAACCCTGGGAAGATTACACAATGGGGGGAGGTAGTAACAACAACAAAATGGAAAGGGACCTGGGGTAATCATATCAGATGACCTTAAGGTTGGCAAGAAATGTGAGAAGGCTAGGGAGGGCTGGGGGAATACTGGGATGTATAGGAGAGGCATCACCAGCAGAAAACAGGAAGTTGTTATCCCCTGTACAGACAGTTGGTGAGACCCCATCTGGAGTACTGCGTCCAGTTCTGGAGACCCCATCTCCGCAAGGACATAGACAGGATGGAGGCAGTTCAGAGGAGGGCAACTAAAATGGTGCAGGGTCTGCAAGAGAAGCCATACGAGGAGAGACTAAAGGAGCTTAATATGTATACCCTTGAGGAAAGGAGGGAGAGGGGACATGATAGAAACATTTAAGTACAGTGCCTCAGTGGAATCAACAAAGTCCAAGAGGGCAGCATCTTTCAGAAAAAGAGATGTGCAAGAACAAGGGACACAATCTGAAGATAGAGGGGACAGTTCAGGAGCAATGTGAGGAAGTATTTTTCACAGAGAGGGTGGTGGATGCATGGAACAGCCTTCCTGAGGAGGTTGTGGGGTCTAAAACTGTGGGAGAATTCAAGAATGCATGGGACAGACATAAGGCAATTTTTGTGGGGGTAGGAATAAATAGGCTGTTGGTTAAATAGGATTTGCAGCTTATCCTCTAGGTAGGAAATGGGCAGACTAGGTGGGCTAGCGGTCCTTATCTGCCGTCAAAGTCTATGTTTCTATGTAACTCAAACGGAAGAGAACAGTGAAGTGTATCAGACCACAGAAGGAGGCAGTTAAGGTGGTTAGGAAAGATAAGGCACAGGCAGAGAAAAGACTGCAAGGGCAGTGAAGGGGGGCTAAGACTTTTTCCAAATCGTCAGCGAGAAGAGAAAACTAGGGGTAGGAGAGTGAGGATAAGAAGGGTGGAAGGGGAGACAGTGTGGAAGACCAAGAAAAGGCTGGTACTTTTGCTCGGTTTTCACAGTAGAAGGAAGGGATGGGCCACCAGACAGAATTAAGAACAGAGGGTTTTTATTCGGTTGTTTAACCAGGTATAGCACTAAGCTGAAAGCTTTTTTACAGGAGTGACCTGGGAGCACAAGGAGGTTAAGTGACTTGCTCAGGGCATCACAGTATGCAAGTGGAAGCTGTGGGATTCAAACCCAGGTCTGGTCTGCTGCATGTCACCAGATTTGCAGCTCAGAGCTTTAGACCACTGCGTATACTGCTTCCTTTGGAGGCACCTCTGCCTCCATAGAGGTTGGGGGGTGAACACAAGGTCATTTTCAGAGGAAACTGTACTGAAAGGACATGCAGCTCTGAAAGTGGATAAGGCTATGGGACACAAACAAGATACATCCAGGGTACTGATGAACCTCAGGAAGTACTAGCTGCTCCACTGAAACCTTTGTTCAACAGGTCACTAGAAACAGGAGTTGTTTCAGAGGAATGGAAAGACTGGACAAGCTGACATGGTCCCTCTGCATAAGGGTGGCAGTAGGGAGGAATCTAGTAACTCAGGCCAGTCAACCTAAATTCAGAAAACCTACTAAGGGAAACTGGTTGACTACCAAGAAATCAATGGGCTGCAGGACCACAGGTTCACAGGGTGGGGTGGTGGGTTCATGCAAAAGAATATAATGGATTTGTTTGACTGGGTGACCAAGGAAATAGACCAGAGAAGGGTAGTGGATACAGCCTATCTAGACTTCATCAAGGCTTTTGACACTGTGCAGAACAGAGGGCTGATTTATTTATTTTTTAACCAGGAGAGACAAACTAAGCTGAAGCTTGTTTACAGGTGTGACCTGGGAGCACAAGGAAGTTAAGTGACTTGCTCAGGGTCACACAGTATGCAAGTGGGGGCTGTGGGGTTCAAGCCCATGTCTCCAGGTTTGCAGCTCGAGCCTTAAACCACTGCGCTGTACTTACAGCCTCCTAATTTGGAGGGATTTGGAAGCTGACCAATATGAGTGTGGAGGCCAAAATGGTTAACTGGGTTCACAACTGGCTAAACGATAAGAGGCAGAGGACAGTGGCAATTGGCATAAACTCTAAGGACGGGAGGTCACCAGTGGATAACGTAGGTTCAATGCTGCAACCAGTCTCTTTAATATCTTCATAGGGACACTGGAAAGGAAGGCCAATCTTTTGTAGATTACACCAAGATCTGCAACAGGGTGGACACCTGAGAGGAGGGTGGAGACAATGTGCAGGGATCTAAGAAAACTAGAGGAGTGGTCAAAGGCATGGCATTTGGACCTCAATGCCAAAAGGTGCAAAATCCCACTTAGGGCACAGGAAAGAGTAGTTACCTACCACAACAGTATATCTCTGACAGAATCTCCTCCACTGAGCCACATCATGGAACTGTCAGCTGTCGGCATCAGGATCACCCAGAAATTATTTGATGGCTGGGGCCGCCACACTGATGTGCTTTGCTGGCACCTATATAACATGGGTGTCCCCAACATGCCTCAGTTCCCCACTGGAGACAAGCATGAAGGATTATCGGACTGGCAGGGACTGAAGTGACCAGGAAAACCAGGCACACAGGAGAGGATATAGCAACCTGAGTACAGACGCCATCTTAAGCAGCATAGAAGAAGCAGTTTTGTCATCCATCACGCAATAAGAGGGGAAGGAGGGAGGGAGAGCTGAGGCTTAATGGAGTAGATCCTCTCAAAGATTTACTGTTACAGAAGGTAACTATTCTAACTTCTTGAAGACATCCCTCCACTGAGGCACACCAAGGAACAATTCCAAAGCAGTACCATGCACAGAGGGAGGCTGGCAGGACCTAATGATCCTGAGTGAGGACTTCCAGAACACTGAGGCCAAAGCTGGCATGTCTATGAGAGTCATGTCCAGACTGTAGTGTTTAGTGAATGTATGACCAGTACTCCAAGTACTGTAGCAGCAACACAAATATCAGCAGCAGACACATTTTGAAAACAAGCCATGAGGTAGCCACCCCTTGGGTGGAATGAGCATGAATGAGACTGGGAAGCTTACCATGCTTCTAGAAACAAAATCTAGCACAACTGGCCAGCCATTTGGACAGGCCCTATTTAGAAATCAGTAAGCCCACCATCCTGGGGACAAAAGCTATAAACAGCTGAGAGTATTTTGTACAATCTTTAGTACGGTCCAAGTACCAATGCAGCGTCCCATGGACATCCAGCATATGTAAATTATGCTCTCCACTGTCTGTGGGAGTAGAAAAATAAACAGCTAGGTCTGTAGATTGATTTAGTGTTCTTTCAGACACTACCTATGGAAGGAAATGAGGATTGTTATATAAGGCAGTGCTATCTTTGTGAAAAATAATAAACAAAGGGTCTGCAACCAGAGCCTGTAACTCAGAAATGCGTCTAGAAGGCATCATAGCCATAAGGAATAGTGTCTTCCAAGAAAGAAAGTGCAACTTACAGGTAGCAGCAGGTTCAAAGGGAGGTGTAGCAACAGTCTCTAGTACCAAATTAAAGTTGCATGCCAGAACCAGCTCTTGGACTGGGGGGCAGGAGGAGGACACCTCTTCGGAATCTTTGGGAGACTTCCATCTGGGCAGTCTTGCCCTCAGTGAGGGCATGAAAGGCCGACACAGTGGCCATGCGGACCTTGACAGAGGTGTACCCTAGCCCTGAGTCCTTAACGGACAGGTGGTAGTCCAGCACATTGAGAACTGGACATGTAAATAGATCCACGGCATGCAGAGTACACCAACCATCTGTTACTGCCTGGGAAACCCTGAAGCAGAAGAGCTCTATGTCTACAGAAGCCAGGCACGGAGGTGCAGGGATCACAGAACCAGGTTCCCTAAGGCCCCCTGATCCTGTGTCAGAAATCCTGCTCTGCAGGGGAGCTGGAGAGGACATTCCACTGCCAATTGTTGGAATACTGGAAACCAAATAAGTTTGGGCCAGTAAGAGCCACCAGAATCAGGTGGCTGGTTCTGTCCATACCTTGACCAGAACCCCTGTATTAAGAGGAAAGGGAGAAGCATATTTAAACTTCCCTTTCCACAAGAGGAAACCTGCTTCACTAGACAACATCAGAAATGTGGAAGCTTTGCATCATATGTGTAAGCACTCAAGTCTATGTCCGGACGACTCCATTCTTGAAGAGTAGACCACAACAAGGTCTAAGAGTTCTGATTCATGGCACAGCATACAGAACCGACTAAGGGATCCTCCAGTGTATTCAGAGTACCAGGGGGACACTCTGCCAGGAATATGTCTCTTTCCGCCACCCAGTGCCAAACTCTCATTGCCTCTCTGCAAAGAACATACAAATAAACTCTGCCTTGTTGAAAGATGTAGTACATCACCAACATATTATCTGCATGGATAAGCAGCTGATTCCGCAGAAGGAAGGTGGCAAAGACCTGCAGGCCATGCATGACAGCCCTCATCTCCATAGTGTTGCTGTGGAGAACCGCATCAGAGGGATGAGCACCCAACCTGAACCCGAGGCATCCGTGGTCATCACTAGGGAGGTGGGACGGCTGGAGGAACAGGGAAACTCATCTCTAGGTTGGAGCAGTCCAACCACCAGAGCAGGGAGCAACAGAGAGAAGAGTCACTTGTACAACATGAGGCACACCTCACGCTTCCGAATGCTGTGCCCACTGCACCTGAGGAACCAGCGAGGGATTCACATATGGGGACAAGCCAGCAGCACAGTCAGGATGGCAGCCACCATCAGGCCAATTAATTGCATAAGACATCTGACTTGATACATAACGCTGGGCGGAGACCATCTGTGCTTGGGCTACCAGTGCCATGGCATGGAAGGAAGGAAGGAACACTCAGCCCAGTCCTGTGTCAAGAACAGCCACTATGTATTTGAACCTCTGGCAGTGGGTAAGGACTCACTTTGGCTCGCTGACCAGTATGCCCAGCTGGTTGAACAGCTGTCAAGTCTGAAACAGTGTGTGTAGACAATGGCTTACCAAGAAGGGGCTTCTAACAGCTAGTTATCTATGAGGGCAGACATACAGGGCCTTCCTGTGGAGGGTAGCAGCCACCATGACAAATATTTTGTAAAGAAAATGAGGTGCAAAGCACAAACCAAAAGGCAAGACACAAAATTGATACTGTAAGCCTTGGAGCATGAAATGCAGATATTTCCTGTGAGAGTTTCAGATCTTGACAGAAGGTATGTGTCCTTCATGTCCAATGCAACCATCCAATCTCTTGTTAGCAAGAGGAGGAGGAGAACTGTAGGGACCATTCTGAACTTCTTGTATTGTATGAAAAGGTTCCGTCCATGTAGGTCTAGTACTGGCCTTAAATCCTCGGTCCATTCTGGAAACAGAAATCTGGAGTAATAGCTTTGGTTTATTTCTGAAACTGGGACTAATTCTACAGTCCTGATACCAAGAACAGATTGAACCTTCCCCAGCAGCAGGACTTTGTTGGGCAATTTCTCATATAGCCATGGCCTGGATGGGCACGGGCCCTGGGGAAAGGACCATGACCCTTCCCAGGGGCTTAGGGTTCAAAGTATGCAGGAATCAAAGTGTCATTTTAGAGGACAGTAAATCCCTTACAGCATTTTCAATGTAATTTAGAAACCACTGTTTGCCCCTGCATGGGCATTCTTCTGAACTGTTGCACATCTGAGGCAGAACCAGTCATTCTTGGCCAAAAGTGGTGATGGAGGTATATCCCAGAGGCAGTAACTCTGGTCAGAATCGGAGTCATCATAGGCTGACTGTTGGAGGTGCTTACCAGCTTCCGGCCATTAGCTATAATTTGCTGAGCCAACATTTTATCCTGGCCTTCTGGCAATTGTTTTCCAAAGGCAATTCTAATATTTACTCATATATGCCTGAATAGTTAGCAATTTTAGTTTCCAGAGAACCAGCTTCCTCGACTCCTTGTCAGAAGGAAGAGAACTCATGCGCTTGGGAACCTTGGCTCTATCATGAACAGCCATAATCACCACAGAGTACATTTCAGGCTGTGAGGGATAATAAACTTTGCAATGCAGGCAGGATATTGTTTATCAGCCTTCCTAGAGACTGCAGGCAACTAAGCCAGCTTGTGCCAGGCTGCCAAGTAGCATCCTCCAGTGCAGCATGCAAAGGAAGAATAATGACAGCAGAGAGACAGAAGCCTCCAAGAACTTACAGAGATAAGCTGACCCAGTGGCACAGAAGGCTGAGGTGTTGCTAAGTGCCTTACCTCTTGCCATGCCAGTGACTTGAAATTGATAATGAGCTCAGCTTGTCAGGGGTTAGCAGGGGAGGGCTGGAAGGGGATGAAGCAGCCATCAGGCAGCTCTCCTCTCCCAGATAGGGTGGCTTGCACTAACCGCCTCTGCCTGCCACAAGGTGGAGGCTTGGGGGTAGTGCTGACGCACGAGCAGATGAGTTTGCCACAGTGTGGGTGTGTGTTTGTTCCAGGGCGCAGGTGCGCCTGCACATGCATGCACAACCCATGTTGCCATGGTTCAAGGGAAGAAAAGCAGAACTAAGGACTCGAGGATTAGTAGGTGCACCATGCACTTCCCTAGACCTGCACCATCACCTGGACTTCTTGAATCCATCTGGATATAGATTTGGTGGGAGGGATGGCCCTCCCACCTCTAGGCTGGCCATTGGGGGTACTTGTGGGGACTCCCACTGTGGTGGTTCTGGGACATGGATGCCAGTCTGGGGAAGGTAGGGACAGGGCAACCAGCTACCACAGGGGTAAAAAGCTATATGGAAAAGAAGGAAGAAAAAAAAAAAGAACTCAGATTTCTCTTGGAGGAATCCTCATTTTTGCCAGAATCCCAAATTTAGCATGAACCTGTTTTAGGAAAGCTTGGAATGAGATATCTTCAGGCATAGACTTTGGAGTGTTTTTCACACTCCTCTGTGCAAGAGGACAGATGGAGCTTGAACCCATCACATCTACTTGACTCCTCTTCTTTGTTAATGGCCTCCTCCTCCATATGCTCGATTATACTCCAGTTCATCGCCGACAACATTGACTGCTTTCAGCTAGGTAGAAGGGATGAGGAGACAACTGAGGAGAAGCCATCAGTGGGAATCCTATCAACTGTGGCCATTCTGGGCTGGCACTGTGGCAGGGACAGATCTGGATGGATAGTAAAGTTAATGACAGGCCAGCCAGGGCACCAGGGCAGTGAGCGATGACAGTGGCAGGGCAACAGACACTGAAACAGCTCAGACACTGATACAACATCTATACAGCGACAGGCCTTGAAAGGGTTGGCGATGGCTGAGCTGTTGCCAGGACAGTGCCTGCGTGGAACAGACAGAAAGTCCCAAGTGGGGAGACAAACTGATGCTGGATCCTGACCTTCATATCTGAAAGATGGTCCATGGGGCGGCAGGACCACAGCCAAAGTCAGGGACCTGTCTTTTCAACAGATCTACCCCATCTGATAGTGAACAGGAACAGTCTGCAGAAAGGACCTTATCCTTCTATGGCTTATCCTTTTCTTAATGGTGGTGTTTCAAGACTTATCCTTTACCTTCAACAAGACATCGATGGGCCATTGACTGTGGGGATTAATGGGCCAACGTGAACTGGGAACAAAGCAGTCGATGATGATGAAGCATCTTCACCACAACCTGTTTCTCCATTTCTTGAATCCTTAGGAAAGTTATGAAGTCTTTCTGTGACATCCCTGGTTGTCTGATTCAAGTTCTGGCAAACTGAGCAGGCTTTAACGCTGTGGTTGGTACCGAGGCAATGGATATAAACCGGGTGATCACTGTCTTTATAAATCTTAACCTAGCTGCATAGGCACTAATTGAACAGCTGTTCCTTATCTTTGGGGTAGTATAAAAGTTTTAAAACAACAAATGCAGCGTTAGCGAACACTTACAAATGTTTGATAGCGTTCTTCAGCAGTGGTGGAGCGATGAGCAGTTTATGGCAGGAGAAAGAACTGAGGTATGCTGGGGATGCCCATGTTATATAGGCATCGACAAGGTGCATCGACATGGTCATCCCCAGCCAGCAAAAATTTGTGGGAGGTCCTGATGCCGACGGTTTACAGTTTCGTGATGTGGCTCAATGGAGGAGATATCCTTGAGGAAGATCGCCAGTGCCGAATATAGGACCTGAGGCAGGTGCTGGCAGTCACTGGGCAGTAAAGGGACCTCACTGCTATCATTTCAGAAGACCTCAAGGTGGCAGTGCAGTGTAACAAGGCTGTGGGTAGGGCTAGTGGGATGCTGTCGTGCATAGGGAGGGGAATCACCGGCAGGAAGGGGAAGGGAGGTGGTGCTGACTGCACCACCCCCCCAACATGAAATACTGTGTCCAGTTCTGAAGGCCCACATCAGGAAAGACAGACAGGGTGGAGGCAGTCCAGGGAAGGGCAAACAAGATGGTGCAGGGTTGCAAAGAAATGCTATCAGGAGATTTTAAGGATCTCAACATATACACATACTGGAGGACAGAAGAGCAAAGGGTGACATGACCATGACCTTAAAAGTACATCGCAGCAGTGAACAGAGTGCATAAGGAGTGAGCTTCTTCCAAAACAGGACAAGCTCCAAAATGGGGGGTACATGCAATTAAATTGGAAGGGGAAATTTCAGGAAGCATCTGAGGAAATGGATCTTAAAGGGTGAGAGAAATATGCATTGGACAGACATGGGCATATTAAAATAGAAACAGTAGGGTCCCAGAGACCAGTTAGAGTCTGTAGTGGTGCAAAAGGCAGGGAACCTTTAGGCAGACTGGGTGGGCCTAGCAGTCTTTTCTGCGAACAAAATTTATGTTTCTATGTTTCATCACTACCACACTCCCCATTTCCTGCACCCCCACCCCCGTGAGGGCCTTAGTGAAATTTTCTGGTAGTGGTCCTTTCATCATCTGCCACCATGAATACGAGCAGAAGAAACAGATTACTCACTTGTAACCAAAGTTCTAGGAGTGGTCTATGGTTCACATCCGCACAATGGCAGATCTTCCAGAAGAGCAGATTTGTTGGAACATCTTTAAGCAAAGCTCCTCCCACCACCCAGGTGGTATATCCCTGGGCTCCACCCTGAGACACTGGATCCTACATGCTGGAAGCAGGGATCCATGTGCCACTTTTCAAGGGAGGTCGGCTGGGTGGTGTAGATGTGAACCATATAGCACTGCTATAACCACAGCTACAGGTGAGTAACCTATTTTTCTAGGGACATGGATATGGTTCACTTATGCATACGATAGCAGACTTCCAACGGTTCTCTAGGAGAAGGAGGCATGGTGCATACCCTACTTGACATACAAGGACTGGAGAACCAAGTTCCCAAATGCAGCACCCCAACAAGATTCCAGATCAATGCTGTAATGGAAGATGAAGACATTAGCGGATTTCCAGGTAGCAGTCCTCCAGATCTGGAGGCAGCCACCAAGGCAGGGTTATGTCTGGTGGAATGAGCCCTGAGCCCTACAGGAGGCCCAACCTATAGTAGAGGTCGATGTAGGATTGAGACACTGGCCATTCATCTGCTTAGCTGCCAGTCTGCCAGGCATGGCTTCAGCATATGTAACAAAGCTGGCGAGCCTCACCCTGAACTGCAGTCAAGCACTTCACTGGCAAGAGCGCCCACCTTGGGTCCAAAGTATGGAGCCTGGGTCGACCTCCAAAGATGGGTTCTTAAAGTAGACCAGGAAGTTCATCACCTGGTTAAGATGGAACTCAAGACAACCTTTGGGAGAAACTTCAGGTGAGTGTGGAGGACTACCTTGTCCCTGTGGAAGATCAGATATGGAGGCTCCATCAAGAGCATCTGGAACTCATTAATCCTTCTGGCTGATGTGGTAGCCACCAAGAAAGCTGTCTTCCATGACAAGTGTGACATCTCATGCCTGTGCACAGGCTTATCCTTCAGCACTACCTGTACCAGCAATAAGTCCCAAGGTGGTGGTGGTAAACACACTGGTGGGGACAAGTGGTCAAAGATGTTTAAGAAGCACCCGGCCACCTTCTCCTGTGCAACCATCAGCATACCAGCTCACGCCTGGTATGCAGAAATGGCTGCCAGGTGCACCTTTAGGTTGTTGATCGCAACCCCAGCTGGGATAGAGACCAGAGGTACTCAAGGATACTAGCCACAGAGCAGGCAAGAGGGATCAAGCTCCTTGCCCTGACACCAAATGGAAAGTCTTGTCCATTTAAAGGTGTAGCATCTACAAGTCAACACTTTTCAAGAGGCCTCCACAATCTGGAGCACGTTCTACAAAAAGACCCAAATCCTGGAACTCTAACCAATCAGAACTCAGGCTGTAAGTGCAGGGACTGAAGGGCTGGGTGCAGGACCATCCCCTGTTGTCTGGTCAGCAGATTCATTCAAAGAGGCAATTGCTATGAAGGTCTGCTGCTGAGGCTGAGAAATCCAGGTACCAGAACTTGCATGGCCAGTATAGAGCTATCAGGATCATCTGTGCCTTGTCCTGCCACACCGTGACCACCACTTTGTGGATCAGGTGAAAGGAAGGAAAGGCATATACAAGTTATGGGGTCCAGGGCTTCATGAAGACATCTCACACCAGTGTATCAGACTGTGGGGCTGGGCACAGAGTTGCCTCAGTTTGTGTTTTCCCAGGAGGCAAACAGGTCCACCAGAGGTGTGCTCCACAGGAAGATGTGGCTCATCACCTCTTGATGCAGGGACCACTCATGCGACGTCTCATCCACCCATCTAAAAACATCTGCTAGCTGACTGTCAGCTTCAGCGACAGGGATCACCAGGAGATCTACACCCAGACTGCGATCAGGGTCCAGGTGTGGAGAGTCTCCAACACAAGTGAAGGGAGTGCGTGCCATCTTGACTGTTCAGGCAGAACATGGCCATGGTACTGTCAGTCTGGACTTACATGATCTGACCCCTGACTAGGAGGAACAAATTCCATCAGAGCTAGCCGTACTGCCCAGTTGATGTGGTGATGAGACTTGCTGGGTGACAAGAAACTGTTCGCTCTGTTGGTCCCCAGGCACGCCTCCCCACCACCAATGCATGTGTCATGAGAGAGATGGTCCACTCTGAGAGGCCAGAAAAGGACTCCTTCCTCCAAATGTTCTGGGATCAGCCACCACTGGATGGCAATCCACATCAGCTGCCGTCACTGTGACCAGCTGGTCTAAGTGTCTTAGGCTCTGGGAACACCGGATGGCCCAACTTCCACTGCAGGTGTCGGATCTGCCAGTGAGCCCACCAGACCACTCTGGTGCAGGATGCCATGCACCCCAGCAGCCCCAGGAAGCCTGGCAGGGTGGGAGTGCTCAGCCTGAGATGACTGGGCAAATGAGGCAAGGTCCAATGCCTGGTATGCAGGGGGCTTGCCTTGGCCTGTAGGAACTTTTAGCTCTACCCCAATGAATTGAATCACCTGAGTAGGGATCCATTTGGACTTGGCCAGACTGACCAAGAGGCATAGGTCTCTGTAGGTCTGAAGGCCAGCTCCTTGGACTGCTCCACAGCCTCTCTGAATGGCCTGGCTATCAGTCATCTAGGTAGGGATAAACCCCGACACCCTTGTACCACAAAAAGGCCGCCACCACTACCATGCACTTGGTGAAGAGCCTGGTCACAGACAAGAGGCTGAAAGGCATGAACTAGAACTGACAGAGCACTCCTAGTGAGACAGATGGACTGGGTGTGACCAGGAGCTCCTGCCACTCTTGAGGACTGACCTTTTCTAAAATCTGTTGCAACAGTTCTTCTATTTCTTAGTCTGTTACAATTTCTACTCCATAAGGTTGGCCACCTATGGGCACCACCTCCCTTTCTTGACTATACTATAGTGTCCTCTTTAATTTTCCTTTCCTCTTAGGTCCTCGTACAGGGAGGTTATTGTAGTGACCTCAGAGTATTGTAAAACAGGTTGTGTTTATTGTTGTTGGATTTAGTACGTATAGCACTATGTCATAATATACCTTATGTTTATAAAACCTGTAATGTTGAAAATACCATGGCACTAGGTGTTTTTGATAATGGTAAAAGTACTAGGTGACTATTATATAAAATTAAGCTAGTTCTGCTATTTAAAATGCATGTATATTGGTGTAAACTTAAGTAAGAAAGGTCAGGATGATTTGCATATATCCCATGATACATTGCATTATGGAAGTATGTATGATGATGTATTTCTTTGAAGCTTGATTTGTTGCCAATGCCCTTTGGGGTACCCTTCTTTTAGTGTTTCTGCATTGAGATTCTTTGTCTATAGCTTGTTTTGTTTTGTTTTCCTTTTTGGGACCCCACTACCCAAGCAAATGGTGCCTGCATAGGGGTGGTGGCTACATCTCACCTAGTGAAATGGATCAGAAAATCAGTGTCAGTAGGTGCTGGCAAAGTGCAGTGAAAAGACATTCACAGTCTGTTGCTGCAAACTGATGTACTGAGAAAGGAATACAGTACTGCAGAAGCTTATTTCTTGTATTTTGAATAAACATCACACAGAGATTTTGTGTTGAACCTGAAGTTCGGTGTCTGGTCCATCTGTTATCCACAACCCTCCACACTGGGATGCGGAAGAATGCATCCTGAGGTCCAGGAGCAGAACTACATACCCTGCTCTAGTGATGGTATGATCTGGTTCAAGTGACCATCCGGAACTTGCACTTCTGTATGAACTGGTTCAGATCATGCAGATCCAATATGGGCACCCCATCAATTTCAGGACCAAGAAGTACCTGGACATGAGCTATGGCTCTTTGCAAGGAGCTGAGCAACATCCTCCCTGAGGGCAGAAAATGTGTCTTGTGGCACCAAGGATTCCCTCAGAGTATGGGATCGGTAAGGTTGGACAGCCTCCAAGTCGAGAGGCAACACTCTGCTCACGACGTCAAGAACCCACCTGTCTGCAGTAATGATGGACCAGTGAGGTCAGAAGTGGGCGGCAGTCCCCGATGGGAAGCTGGGTCAGGGACTGGACAAGCGGAAATAGACACACCCCGACCCATCACTGGGCAGCTTTGGAGAGGGCACTGGCTGCCGCAGTTGGAGGGAACCACTTCTGCCACACCTGCCTCTTTTTTGGCCCCTGGCTGAGAACTTGGCCTTTGGGTGCCACGCTTGGAACTGCCCCTGCTGTGGCTGCTGTTGCTGAGGCTACTCTGGCTGAAAGGACCAAACAGAAAGGACTTTTCCTTCAGCTTCTGGCATTTCAGGTCCTTCTAGGACGAAGCTACAGAATCCAAGGTGGCACTGGACTTCTCAATCCAAGTGAGATGCCCTTCCACCCGGTTAAAGAGGTCCATGCTCAGGAATGTGACATCAACCAACTTATGCTGAGCATCTGCTATAAAGGTGAAGAGCCTCAGCCAGGCCTTGTGATGAACTGCAATGGCGCTGCCATGGCACAGGTGCAGGAATCCCCAATGCTCAAGGCCACCTGGAGCTGGTGTTTAGCAAGTGCTTGACCCTGATTTCTGATCACTTAAAGTGGTAACTGCTTGTTAGCAGGAAGGTAAGGAGGACATTATTGAGCACTCTCAACAGGGAGTAACTAAAGTCAGCCATCATCAAGACATATCTCGCCTGATAGAGATCAAGTGAGGAAGCAGCATAAGCCTTCTTGGCTGCATAGTCAAGCTTCTTTGACTCTCTGTCTGGGAGTTTGTCCACATATCCAGTATTTCTGGATTTCTGGAAGACCGAATCTGAGACCAGACCCTTGGCTGAGGGGTGGTCCAAGAACCCTGAAAGGGAGCCGTAGAGAGTGCAAATCTGTGGACCATGTGGGTTGAGGGTGCCAGGCAGGATGCTGGATGCTGCTAAAGCTCCAGGGCTGTTCCTCAACCATGGGAAAGGCAACTCCGAGATTCATTCTTATCCAGGATGTCATTAAATGGTATTTAGCCCTTTTCTGGACAGGCTCCAGCAGAACATTCATGGACTCAGACATAAGTCTGAGGAGCGCCCCAAATGACACTGGCCTATGGTAGGTCAGTTCCTTGACCAATTCCCAGTTGAAAATATTTGTCCTCAATGACTACATGGAGGACCCATCGCATCAGAGGACTCATCAGAGATGGTCCTTGGCCGTTCACCACAGTGAGCCACCCTCAGGTCACCCAACTGGCCTGCAAGCTGGTCGACGCACAAAAGTACTCAGATGGGACTCCCACAAAGGCTGCTGTGGGGGCAGTTCCACACACACGGGTGGAGAGCTAGGTGTCAGTGACAGTTGTCTCAGAAGGACTGGTGTTGGCTTGACTGGCACTGGCCAGTCGACTGCAGGGATCATAGGTACAGCCCTACCATTCTCTGCCAAGGCTCACTGTTGCTGGAGGAGCACCTCTAAGTGCCACCGCAGATGCTGGCAGAACCTCTCTTCATCCGAGAATGAGAAAGACTAGAAGCATCAACGGCAATGCCTCCTGGATGAGTAGGATCAGGAGCTCGAGAAGCACCTCGACCACTGACCCAGGGCCAGATGTCGAGGAGAAGCTGCTGGAGGTGCCGTGTAAATGACATGCACTGGTTTCAACTGCACAACCCCCAGACTACTCAGGTATTGAGTTTAGGGTGCTGGTTTTACATGGCTCTGATCTCAGGATCGCTTAAAAAGGTGGTTCTGCGACACTGGATGACTGACTCCCAATTTCTGATACAGAATGGTTGCAGGAAATGCTGTTTAATTTGAATATGGAGAAATGGGGAGCGGGTAGAGACAATAGGTCTCATGCATTCAAGAGACTTGGAGCTGTTTTACGCTATACCTTCCCAGGCGTAGCTGAGCTTGAGTAACGTAAGAGGAGGGATGGCGGTGGGTGAGCAGATCCTCCCTAGGGATGGGTGGTGAGGGGGAAGGTTAGGTATGGGGGTAGGGTGGTTATTGTAGAGGGTAGGGGAGAAAATTTGTGACTTGTATTTATTTTGCCATGTGTTTGGGTGGGATTATACAACTTGGTCTTTGAATATGTGTAATGTATTACTTAAGTATTTCTGTCACAATAAACTTTAAATTTCAACTGCACAACCCCATTGAGGCTGATCCACAGTAGCAGTGGCCAGGGATACCGACTGCTCCACATCCTTCTGGGTGAGGACTGGGGTCTTGAGATCGACTCCTCGTTCCCCCTTTGGCAACTGGTCAACCGGTTAAGAAAGATCCCATCCACCTGATCGACCAGTGTCAAGGTCATCAAGCCCGACAGGGTATTGTGAAGCTAGCAACTTGCCTCTTGACCAACTGTCGCTCAACCAAGCTGTGCACTCAGCATACTTTGAGCAGCCAGGGAGTCGAGGGAGTGGAGGTATGATTTCTTCCATTCCATGACAGATGGTGGTGCATCCTGTGCTTCTTACCATGGCATGCAGGATCTCCTGAAGGTTTGGAGGGCATGACATATCTCATGAATTTATCTGTGAAAGACTCTCCAATGCTCGCCCAGCTGTGAGCAGCGCCAAGGCTGATGAGGTGCCTTCCATGGCCTTTGCCGCCACCTCTTCCATGGTCACTAGTTAAACTGCAGAGCGTGCTTCAGCAGAGGCTGTCTTGTGACTGCCCTTCAGTTGCAGTTTGGGGTCTTGGTCAGCCGCCAGCTGAGGAGAAGACAAGTCTTATGATCTTCTAAAGATGAGGGTATCATTGTCTGACATGGACCACAATCTGCGCCGTGTGCTGTCCCTAGGCAGTAAAGGCACTACATGTGTAGGTCTGTTCACTGCATCTTCTGTTGACCAGTGATGCACTGTTTGAAGCCAGAAGCTTGCTTCACTTCCTCATGTTCCATCTTCCATCGCCAAGGGTTGGAGAAGTACTAAGGAAAGGACAGAATACTGAAAGGTTGAAGAAAAAAATAATCAAAGTTTCCAATGGCACACTTTAGGCCCTACAATGTAAGGAAGAGACCATACTCTTCCAGCAAAAAGAAGATCTGACTTCATGGGGTGGAGCCATGGATATACTGCCCAGGTGGTGGGAGGGTCTTTGCTTAAAGATGTTCCAACAAATCAGCTCTTCTGCAAGATCTGCCATCATGTCGATAAGGAACCAGATCCATACTCTTAGAAAAATTGTTTAAAACTTCAGCCTTCTGCTCGTTATCTTTCACTATCCTCCCCTCAGATAGTGGGACAATAACCCTTTTGCTTCTCTCTTTACTCTGATAGACTTAGAACATTCCTCTCCCCTCAACACCGTCGGGATGTGCAGCTTTGTGTTTGCCTTGCTCACCTGATCTGTCCTTTGCCAACCTTAACTTCCCTATATTCCTCCCTCCTTGTTTTTCTTTATATATTTTTTATATCTTTGAAGATCATCCCTGTGGGCCTCACTGCCTCCCTCACTTCTTTGAGAACTACATTGGCTTTTCATCTGTTTCTCTTAGTGACTTTCTTCATGCAAGTCAGTCACCTCAATACTGCCCCTTAATTACTGCCCATTTTCTTCCCTTCTTTGAACTGCTCAACTCCCTTCACTTTTTCCCACGTTTCTCATTTTACTGAAGTCTGCCCTTCTGACATGTTGGACCACTGCACTCTCAAAGAGAGTCTGCAACTGCCCATACCACTTCAAACTACAAAGCATCAGGGTCACTGGACCCCAGTGATTCTCTCACAGTTACCCCTTTACCACCTTGAAGTGCAAAGCCTCAAACTGAGGATGGCATCTAGTCTTGTGAGTTCCCTGTCCCACTGCAACAGGAAACCATCCTGTATTGTGTACAGCAAAGCCCGACTTCTGGAACTTTTGCTGCTAGAGTGACCCAGTCAAGTGTCCGGTAGGTTCAGGTCACACACGAGCACTGGTTCCACAGGGGTTAGTACTACTTCAATGTCTTTATTAGCAATATTGCGGAATGGCTGGCAGGAAAAGCGGTGTGCCTGTTGCAGACAACACAAAAATCTGCAACAGAAGACATAAAATCTGCAAAAGAGTGAACACACCGCGGCGGGGGGCAGTGGAAAGAATGAGGGACAATCAGAAAACGCTGGAAGAATGGTCATGGGAATGGCAGCTGGGTTTCAATGCCCCAAAAAAAAAAAAAGCAAAATCATGCACTTAGGGGCACAGAAACCCAGGAGCAATGTACCAATTGAGCGGGAGGTATTAGCAACCACAAAACAGGAAAGAGACCTGGGTAATCATTTCTGATGACCTGAAGGTAGCCAAGCAGTGTGATAAGGCAGTGGGAAAGGCTAGTAGGATGCTCAGGTGCATAGGAGGGGCATCACCAGCAGAATGAGAGAGGTAGCATCACCCCTGTATAAATCACTGGTAAGACCCCAACTTAAGTACAGTGTCCAGTTCTGGAGGCCCCACCTTCGGAAGAACAAAGATAGAGTGGAGGTAGTACAAAGGAGGGCTACCAAAATGGTGCAGAGCCTACATCAAAAGCCCTACAGAGAAAGACTCAAGGAACTAAATATGTAATGTCTAGAGGAAAGGAGAGAAAGGGGATATGATAGAAACATTCGAATACTTCACAGGTATTAATAAGGTACAGGAAGGCAGCATTTTCCATAGAAAAGGATGCTCCATATGCACACTATGAAGCAGGGTGGGGGCTCAGAGGAGATGTGAGGAATACTTCTGCGTGGAGAGGTGGTGGATGCCTGGAACAGCCTCCCAGCAAAGGTGGTGGTTGCTAAAACTGTAACAGGATTCAAGCATGCATGGGATGGACACAAGGGACCTTAGAAGTAAGGCGAGGGGAGGCAGGAATCGAGTAGGGTCTGTGGTGCCACAGTAGGTAGGAAATGCAGGGCAGACTGGGTGGGCCAAGAGATCCTTATCTGCCCACAACTTCTATGTTTCTATGTTCCTCTTTGTTGCCCCTGTCTTAATTTCCCCAATAGTTCTCTATCTCCCTCATTCTTCTGCCCTGCAGCCTGTAGATCACTTCCATCCTTATCTTTTTCTTCCCTACAGCTGTTCTTAGCTGCTCCCAAATCAACTCTATTTCTTTCCTCCCTTGACAGCACCATCTTCAGTGGTCTCTATGTAGATGACTACCTCCCTGTTGTCCTTACTCCTTTTCCTCCTGTACAGCACATAACCTGGGAGAGCAGGATCCCAATCATTACTTCCAGTCACCCATGTCCCAGGTATGGCCATCATGTCTAGCTCGGTTTCTGACACTATCACCTGAAGTTTGTTAATTTTGATGACCAAGCTCCTGGCATTCAGTCAGACCACTTTCCACCCATGTTTCTTTGCCCCCACCCTACAGTTACCATGCCCAATCCTTTGTCTGACTCTCCCTTCCTACCTCTCCTATGGCCCTTACCCAGTCTGGCTTCCTGTGACCCAACGCTCACTTCAGATTTCATTCTGATCAATTCCCTTCCTGTTTTGCTGTCCTCAGCTACCCTGGGCCTCCTCATTTCCGGGGAGTACTAGCTAGGCTGCCTTTCTCAGCTCCTTCCAAGGGCTCCCTAACTCCAGTCATCCCCACTATTCAGTCTAAATGCCTAGCTATGTAGATATACACTTCTGAGAGGACTCATTCCCTCTTTTGTGAAATGATGAGCATCTCGCTTAAATAGCCTTCCATCCCAGAAGTCCCCAGTCACCACAAATTGAAAACCCTCTTCATGGCACTGCCATTTCAACCTTTGTATGACCTCAGCTTCTCCAGCCTCATACTTCCCTCATCCCTCCACAATGATCAGACCTCTAAGAAAGCCAACAAGGTTTCCTTCCCCAACCTATCTCCCAACTTCCGTCGTTTGATGTGATTGGTGGTACCCAAGTGTATTAAAACATTTGTCAAGACAGTTGAAAATGCTAAGACTTGCATCTTTTGCCATATTAACTTGCTACCTATTTAAGAGCCCAGTATAATGCAGAAAATGAGAAATCTTATTTCACTCTTACATATATAGCTGATGTCGAGCTTGCAATGATTTAAACCCCTAAATCAAACTTTTTTTTTTTTATAATTAAGTTTATTGAGTTTCCATTTACATAGTTAAAGTACGTGACAGGATGTAGCATACCATTTACAACAAGAAAATAACAATGAATGACAATTAGAATTCTGTACCTTAGGTACAGAACAGTATATGTCGTAAACAAACAGGTTAACAATGAGATAGATGTCAACATGAGCATAAGGTACCTTTACACTAGTAAACAGAGATCATAATCTCTTGGTGTAGTTTCCCGTATTGGCCACTGGGGACCATTTCCTACAGACTAAAATGAGTATCAAAGTCCTTTGGTTGGGTGAGGAGTCTAGGGTTTTTGAGGAAGGAGAGACCCTTTCTGAGAAGCTGTTTCAGCTGGGACAATGCAGGAGGAGAGGCAGGCTGCTAGAGGTCAGAACACTTAGCTAATTTGTCTCTTGATGCATAAAGGACCTTTTGTTAATTGGCTGTTGTCTTCATTTCCACTAAGCACATCTCCATTTTGTAAGGATCTGGTCCTGCCTGTGGCACAAAATAATTCTCCTTGTGGTGTCAACGTACCTGTCGGCCATCTGGTCCATGGGAAGGGAGGGGGCCGGTTGTTCCTGTTATCACCAAGTATAACTAGCTGTGGAGAAAGTGCCAACCCAGCCGAGGTCAACTGTTTGCAGACTGCTGCTATCTCATAACATAGAAACATAGACTTTGATGGCAGATAAGGACCACTTGGCCCACCTAGTCTGCCCATTTACCTACCTATTTGATAACTGCAGATCCTAGTTAACCAACAGCCTACTTCTTCCTACTCCACACCAGAATTGCCTTATGTCTGTCCCATGCATTCTTGAATTCCCCACTGTTTTTGACCCCATGACCTCCTCAGGAATGATATTCCATGCGTCCACCACCCTCTCTGTGAAAAATACTCCCTCACATTGCCCCTGAGCCGAACCCCTCTATCTTTAAATTGTGCTTCCTTGTTCTTGCACATCTCTTTTTCTGAAAGATGCTACCCTCTTGGACTTTGCTTGATTCCCTTAAGGTACTTGAACGTTTTATCATGTCCCCTCCTCCTTTTCTTCTCTTCTTCCTGGTATGTGCCTAATGTGAAGTGATGCTGCAGGCTGTGGGATACTGAGCTAGACTCAGATTTACTCCTCCAGCAAAGGTAATTCTCCATGAAGCCCCAAGCATGAAGCTTTTGGGATGTTGCGTGGCAATGATGCAGAATCTTGAACTGTGTGAAGCAGTTCCTAGTGTCTCTAGCTCCTCTGAGAATGGACTGCTAGTAGTTACCCCATGTTTTAGGAGTTATTTCCATCTGGAGTTCTATGCCACATCAGATCCCTATGGCTTCCAATGGGTCAGGGAGGATCTAGAAAGGAGGTATGTATTAAGCTCCATGGATGGGCATTTGTGGTATCTCTTAGTTTAGTTTAGTTTATTGTTCTAGGAATTACTACCTTTGAGCCAGAGGCTCTTTACAAAGGTTCCACGTCAATTAGGTACAGTACAAAAAAGGTTACATAGATAACACAACAATTTGTGCTGTGTCAAGAGCGAGAAAACATATACAAATACATATCAAATCACTTGTGCAAAAGGACATGAGATATCAATAATCACATTATTATTACAAGAAAGAGGTCATGCCAGATTAGGAGAAACAAATAGGAAAAAGTCCAGAACAGAGAGGGTAAGTGAAGGGTGTGGGAGCAGACAATAGCAGGAGAAAAGGTTTCCCAAACATGTCTTTGTCAAATAACGGAACAGGGTGGGTAGTGAGAAAATAGGAGGTTTAATCAGGGCAGCCACAGGAGCTGGAGGTGGCAAGGTGAGAGAACAGCCCTGATTTGAAAATACCTAGAGAGGTGGAGGCAGTAATATGAGTGCTGAGGCATTTAGCCAGCTGGGGGCACGATAGGCAAATGATCTTTGTCCCTGAGAAGTCCGCATCGGGGACTTGGAGAGGCTGGTGTTCTGACCTTCTGGTAAAATGGGTGCCAGCGCCGGGCATAAGAGGTCTTGGATACAAGGTGGAGTGAGGCCCAGAGTGGATTTTTTCGCCATCAGGCAGGTAAGTACTTTATCCGGTTTGATAGTTGCAACCAACCTGAGTCAGCATAGAGTTCACATGTGGGTACGTCGATGTGCACCAGTGAGCAGCCGACAGGCCTTATTTAGGGATGCTGTAATGCGACTAAGTGCTGTAGTAGTGGCAGATCCATATATAACTAAGCCATAGTCAACGACTGAGATGATAGAGGATTGGATGGCAACTCAGTGCAGAATGGGTAAGGAGCTGTCGGTTCCAATACAGAATCCCAATTTGCTGATTAATAGTTTTGCTATACTATCAACGTGAGTTGCAAAGGTTAGGCTTTGATCAAAGTTGATTCAAGATATTTGAAAATTGGCACTTGTTCAAGGGTATTTCCCAGGTATGTATTAATGGTGAGTGGGACTTGCCATTTCTTGTTTCTTGGTTGAGAAGAGCATGGATTTAGTTTTTGTGGTTTAGAATCAGCTTATGTTCAAGGAACCACATCTCAACTTTGGAAAAAGCATGCTGAAGGTTGAGGCGTAAGAGGTTCGGATCTTTATGAGTGGCAAGAATCACAGCATTGTCGGCATAGAGGATTATTTGTTCAGGGCAGGATTTGGGGAGGAGTTTAGGAAAAGGCTGAAAAGGAGGGGCCCAGGATGGATCCCTGGGAACTCCTGAGTGAACCGGTTTTGAGTCTGAGAGAACTCCAGCTACTTTTACAGATTGAGAGCGCTGAGCAAGTAATTTTTACCCAGTCACCAGGACCCTGCAAGAGCCCTAGGGATAGTAGTTGTTTGATAAGTAGGCCATGGTGTACTGTATCAAATGCCTTGGTTAAGTCAATGTAGACTGCTCCAGTTAGGTTTCCTTTGTCCATGGCATTGTGGATTGCTCCTGAGAATTCAAGTAGGGCAGTTGATGTGCTGTGCCTTTCCTAAATCCATGCTGCTGGTGCATAGGATGTTGTGCTTTTCAGGTAGTCTGAAAGTTGGTCCGCCACCAAGCGTTCAAGGGCCTTAGAGAGAGGTGGTAGTATTGATATCGAGGATAGTTACCAGGCAGTGACTTATCACCACTTTTGTGCACCGGAGTGACAACTGCAGCCTTCCATTTCCTAGGGAATTGGCTGTAGCAGAGAGATTGAAAATTTTGTGAGGGGGGAGCAGTACTTCCTCCATAGTGAGGGACAGAAGTTTGACGTCAACAGTGTCGCTGCTTGCTCGGGACTTAGAAATGGCCTTCTTTACATATTTATAGACTTCATGTGCCTTACTAGTTTGAAATGGAAGGGTGGTTTGGGTGGAGAGGCAGTAGTAGAAGTAGAAATTGGAGGGTCAGCATCAGTGAAGAAATCAGATGAGAGGACACCACTAAGGTCCGTGAAGGTATCATTTAGGGTGTTTGCAATGATCTCTGGGTCTAATGTAGTGGTTCCATCCACATTCATTATTGTAGGAGAGGATATGGACTGCTGACCCATGATATTTCTTATGTTGTCCCAGAAGGATTTCTTCACCCCAGGAGTTGGAGAGGCATTCTTGAAGTAGGAGCTCTTCATCAAGCGGATCTGTTTAGTACAGTGTTGCGAGCCTGTTTATATTCTTGGATGTCCGACAGAGTGCCAGTAGCTCTTGCAGTGGCCCAGAGGTGATCCCTACTTTTGAGATGTGCCAATAGCTAGCCGTGAGCCAGGGGATTTGTGAGTGCTTTGATTTTGCGGCTTTTTACTGGTGCATAGGTGTCACAGGCAGTGTTGAAAGTAGTAATAAAGTAATCAAGGGCTAGGTCAATATCTTGAGTTTTGTAAATCAAGGACCAGTCTATCTGCCTAAGACAGGTCTTGAGATGAGTAAGGTTGCCATAAGGTAGGACTCTGCTATGGATGGTTTTGAGGCAGATGTCTTAGTAGGTATCTCTTAGTATGTATCTCTTAGTGGTCTAACTTATTTGGTCTCATACATGCTATGTGAGCCCTATGTGCTTAATCATGTGCAAGTTAGACATACATAGGTGGGTCATACGGAGAGAAAACTGTCTTGTAATTGGGTAAATGATCCAAGATATTTAGTATCGAGATTAATCAGATCTTTAAGATCATGTATACCAGGTTTTTTTTCAGGGTTGGCAGTTTATTTATTTAGTTTTTTGATCAGGGAAGTGCGCTGGACAATAAAATGCCTATTTTCAGGCACAGCCCAGGAGATTACAAGGTAATGAGAAAAATACAAAGCTGCATGGTTTAACAACAAATACAATTAAATGGTTAAACAAAGTAGAATATAAGAATAAAGCCATACAAAGATCTACAAATCAGCTGCCACAGAGAAAACAGTAATAATAGTGCAGCATATCTGATACAGACAAAAACAACAACCTGGGATAAGGCATATAAGTAAAATAACCCACAATAAGTAGAGATAAATTACCAATAAGTAAAATCAGGAGCAGTAACAAGTGACATGATCAGCAAAAACAGTAAAAAGAGTACATCACATTGATACTAGCAGAACTCCAATAGCCAGGGGTAGGCATAAGAGCAAAAATTAAAGAATGAGAGGAAATCATATCCATTAGAGGATTCAGGGGCTGGAACAGATGTCAAATGTAGCATTAGGAATAAGTCATATCAGGAGCAGAAGAATACATCAGAGAAACTAAGTAATTGAGTAATTCTTTTAAATGTGAGGTGAGACTGGCAGACCGGAGGTGAGGGGTAGGAGTTCCAAGCCTTAGGGCTAAATGGGAGAATGCCTGCTCACTGCTTTTGAAGAGCACTTGGGTACAGCCAGGAGGGCCTGAACTTTAGAATGCAGAGGGTAGGCAGTGTTGGCAGGAGTGAACACGGAAGCCAGTGAGGCAGGTTAGAGGACCTGAGGATGTTATCAATCAAGCAGCATAGGGTACAGAGGCACTGGGTGGGAGGGCAATTTAGACTGGGCGCAGCGAGCAGTGGTGCTCAAGTCTAGGAGCTGACAGGGCAAACCTACACATATTTTTACAGAAGACATTCCATTTGTGGAAGCAGCTCACACTAGCCTGATAAAAGGAGGCAAGCCCATAGCAGAGACTATGAAGTAGGACTCCCTAGGCAATAGCAATCCTGGTCAGAGGAATTCAAACATATTGGACCCCTACAGGCAAGTCCAAGTTTACGCCACGGACTTGCAGATATTTTAGATGTGCTATGAGAAGTCCAAGGCAGGGTCAAGTGAGATGCCTAGGTATCTGAAGTGGCTGGTCAAAGAGACAGGGAGCTAACAAGACAGCAGTTGACTAAGCCAGCTGTGCAGGCCTGAACCTTTTGAGGAGACCCAAAGAGCATGACCTGGATCTTCCCAGTATTCAGGACATTTGTGGAAGTCAGTTGAACCTAGCATTAATATTGATCAGGGACTTGCAGCAACAGTAAAGTACCAAGTCATCAGCATACAGAAGAGTGTGACAGTGAGAAAGGATGTTAGAGATATCACTGATAAAGACTGAGAATAGAAGCAGGCCCAGGATGGAACCTTGGGAATGTCGACATTAATAGTGGCAGGGTACAGAGGGCCATATTAAACTTAATTTGTTGATGGTTGCAGAGGTAGTTAGCGAACCATTTAGAGGCAGAGGTGGAGACTCCAAGGACAACAATTTGTACTGGAGGAAGGAGTGATTGACCAAGTCACACACCTTAGTAAGGTCAATGAAACGAGCCCCAGAAAGCACACCTTTTCCAATTTAAATTATACATCACTAGTGAACTGGGCAAGGGTAGTGGAGATGCCATGAGGAGGCCTAAATCCATGTTGGGCAAAGGACAACAGGTTATATTTTGTAGGTAGTCAGAGACCTGGGAGGAAATGAGTTTTTCCAGAAGTTTACAAAGGTAGGCAAGATTGCAATAGGGCAGTAATTATTAATGGATCGGATGTCACCCTTTTGAACACGGGTATTATCTTAGCCACTTTCCAGTTTCTGGGACAGTAGAAGAAGTGGTGAGAGAGTAGTTAGAGTTGGGTGACTGGGGAGGCAAGGAGAGGGTGGCCAACTGAGTATTTTAAGTTCAATCCCATTAGGACCGATGTTCTGAATGGTGAGATGGATTTTAGGAATCGCATAACCTCACTACGAAGACTGTATGAAGGTACAGAGGAGGGACGGGGCCCTGAGAGATAAGACATGTGAGACTCAAAGATCAGAGAAGTGTGAGTTGAAAGTGTTAGCAACAGTGACAGGGTTATTACAGTTGGAATTACTAATGACAATATCAGGAGGGGTTTGACTCTACTATTACCCAACAGTCCCTTGATTTGGGATCAGAAACTCTTAGGGTCTCTGGCTGAAACATGAAGAAGATCCCTGCAGTATTTACTTTTGCCAGCCTAATTTGTTTTTACCAGCATTTCTCATGGCTCAATAAGCAAGCCAGTCGGAGTGTAAGGATGAGGATTTGAATTTTACTGAACATTTGCCTCTGGATTTGAGGCATGGAGAGTAGGAAGCTGTGCAGCCATCTAGTAGGTTTCCTCTAACCCGGTGCCTGGCAACAGGAATGTGCTTCTCTTGTAGGGAGATGAGGGTGGAGGAAAAATAATTTACGGCTGAGTCAACATCACACCAGGAGTACAGTGGGGACCAGTCAGTACAGCTGAGATCAACAAGGAAGGCATCAGGACTGAAAGTTGAGAAGTCTCTCAGCATTAACTCTTTAGGTGGCAGGAGAGAGAGAGCAGACATTCCTCAGACAGAAGATTGGTGAGTGATCACTGACGCGTCCAGTAAGGATGCTTGTTGCAGTGATCCTGTCCTTCCTATTAGTTAGAACTCAATCAATGAGTGACTTGTAAGTCCTCTTGGTGGAGTATCTGGTAGGGTCAGTTATTAGTTGGCAAAGCTGGGCCTCACTTAGAAGTGACTCAAAGGCTTCTGAGTTAAGTGGTTTCCCTCAGTACTGATGTCTGGATATCCAAGATCAGTAACAGGAGAGATTTCCATGCAGTCCAGTCAGTTAACTTGGAGGACAGATGCCATGTGTTTTGGGAGAATAAGAGCAGAGGTTGATCTTTAGAGTTTTAGGAAGTTTTCTGAAAAGGATGTCTGAGCCTGCCTCATATCCTAGGAATGCACATTTGGAGTTGCCCTTTGGGGACCTGTATGGAGGTTCTGTCTGGGGTGGTTAGGAAAGGTTGCTTTAATGCAATAGTGCTATGTCTGAGAAAGAAGTCTGGCAGCTTTAGGTCACCCCTGCAAATATTTTGGGAGAGCTTTTTTTTTTTAAAATCCTGCTTTCTTCTCATCTCAATTGAATCAGGTAATTTTGCTGCAACTATTTGAAACATAGGCGTTGATGGTAGTGGTAGATTATCTGAAAGATATTTTATGTGGTGGCCATCATTTTTGAGCTGTCTCCAATGCCAAGTCTTTTCCATATCTGCCACTAGCAGGAGTACATTGTTCCACAACCAGGTGGCACAAATTTCATTAATTATTAATTTTGAGATATTTTATTGAAATCTGCTCGTGTCAACTCCCATGAAATGTTTTTTATTGTACTTATGTAAAACATATTTCACCAGGTAAACACACACACAGCCCAAGGCTCATTTCTAGCTGTGACTGGGGAGGAATAGACAATGCGAGGTACAAATACACAGAACAAACAGATCAACACCAACCAATTTCCATGATGGAGAACAGATGATACCTTTCAAGGTAGCAAACACATCGGAAGCAACAAAGATGCAATACGACCACACAGTTTTAGTTCAAACAGTTCCATGACAGAAACTAGTGCCTCTTGATCACTGCCAAAATAAGAGTAATGAGCTTCAGGAAGAGAGGATCCCTAGGCATGGTAGGGGGGCACGCCTGACATCAACAGCAGGTCAATGGGGATTTGAAGAAGGGTTTGACCATGACCTTGCTAGGTTTCAGGGAGTGAGTAGCAGTGACTTTAGAGGCAAGGCAAATTTTATTTAAAAGACGCCTAATCCCGGAGGGTCTGGGCGCCAGACACTAAGAAAAGACAGAAAAATAGGTAAACAACACACCAATAGGTAAAACAGTATTAAATACACAGCTTATGCTGGCCTGGTGGCACTGAGGGTTGAGGCACTGGACGCCACACTCGACTCACACCAGTGACCCAGGTTTGGGAACGAGCCTGGGCGCTGGGGGTCAGCAGGGAGGTAGGGATTGAGTGTCCGGACAGTTCTCCTTCCCTGGGGTGGGGGGTTCACGCTCCCACAGTCTAGTAGCCTCTGGTGGTACCGGGGCTTAGTAGCAGTCAGGAGCCAGAATTAGTGGGGATTGGCTGAAGGCACTCCTGTGGGTGTGCTCGGGTGCAGCATGCAGCGCCTGGAATGCATTGCACTTCCCAGCCAATAGGGGAAAACATAGAAAAATCCCCACCGCCAGTGAGACGACGGGACCATCAGTTGCCCTGGCACATGTCCAAAGTTGACTGCACTCCCAACTCTCCCTTGGGGGCCTGTGGGCCTCCTTGGGCTGGGAGAGCCCGGGTCCTGATCCCAATGTAGCGATGGGAGTGACGGTTCAGATGGGCGGTGTAGCCGAGGAGCAGAGCATGGATCCCAGAGAGATGCCCCGTTAGGTAGGTGCAGAAAGAGAATTAAAAAAAAATATATATATATATATATATATACAGCTATGATAAAATAGAAAATTCATAAATAAATAAATAAGAAGAGGGACGTGACAGCAGGAGAAAATAGGTCGGATAAGTATTTGGGTAGTTCCCAGTCAAGTAATTTGCTACCATGAGAGCATTATGCATCATCTGTCTTGCATGGGGAGGGATCCAGTCCAATTTATTGTACATACAGTAGTACACTGACACACACAGGGGAGGCAGTCCAGTGCAAATCTGTATAGTACATTATACTAAGGTTCATACTAAGGTGATGATGGAACCAGAAGGCTTAGAGGCTCGTGATTGCTCTGATATTTTTAATAATAACTAATTTTGAAGCCTGATAGAATAAATTTATCTAGTCGACACAAATTCAGATTTCGCTTTACTAGTAATGACTTCAAGGGGTAGTCTATTCCACAGGTTAACAGTTCTTAAAGTGAAAAAATATTTATGTGCATTAAGGTTGAATTTACTGCTGTAGAGCTGATCCAGAAACAAATGATCTGATACCTTTATTGGACCAACATGGATGTTACACAAAAGAACAAAGTGCTCTAGCTTTTGAACCAACGAGGTCCTTCTTCACATATCCCTTCTAGTCACATCTGTACAAGGTACAGTTGAGGAGGCATTTTGCAGGCAAATGAAAGTAAAGAGATAACAAGAGCTTGGATCGATCTTTGAAACCAAGCATTTAACTCTTTAAGCTTTTTGGTTGTTTCCTCTACTTCCTTTTGTGAATTATCAATCATTTCCTCTTGTCTTGTACAACTATGTGTAGACTTGTTTTGAGTTGCACTATCATTTTGCTGATCATAGTCAGAATAGTGTTGCCCCTGTGGTCAGTTTTGTTACCATACTCACAGCCATACCTTGCACCTGGACCTCCCTTTGAGAGGGACTCCAGTGCTGGTAGTGGTTTAACTTTGATAGGGCTGTCAAGCCACAGATGGACCAAGCATGGCTCAGATTGTTTTCCTTTGTTAGACAAAGGTAAATTCTCTACCCACTTAGCTGGAGTATTAGATGTGATAACCGCCAACACCTTAGCTTGAGGTACAGAGGTCTTTTCTACTTTGTCTGATTTTGTTCATTTTCTTGTATTTCTAATGCTTCATGCCCTGAATCAGAATATGAATTACTTCTAAAGCTTCTGAAGAAGGACCTGGTTGGTTCGAAAGCTGGAGCACTTTGTTCTTTGTGCAACATCCATGTTGGTCCAATAAAAGGTATCAAATCATTTGTTTCTGGATCTGTTCTTAAAGGACCAATACTGCACCTACAACATTTTCTGCTGTAGAGCTGTAACAGGTGGCCTCTAGTGTTATAGATGTCATTTTGAAATCTAAACCCAACACAAATAACAGGTATTTGTAAAAATGTATTCCTACAAGTCTACTAAAAGGATAACCCGCTGAGTGGTTACTCATTTTCAATGGGGTCTAAATTCAAACCATAAAAGAAAATTTCAGTTACATAAAATAGACAATAGTACATAATGCATGAAAATACAAATTACAAACATGTACTCTATTACTCCCATACTCTGTTTTAACCTTTAAATATCAACATCTATAACAATTATAAAGTACAAAGTATAATCCTATACATCCTACTGTTAGTAATAACATAGCAGTAGCATGTGGTCAAAAATGATGATTCATTAACATTCAGTAATAGTTATGAATAATAATTAATGAGGGTGTGAAACAAAAGTGCATTACCTTTTACTGGGAACACTATCAATTAATTTAATGTACTTCTGATTTTAACCAGTTCTTGATCTTATACCAAGGGACAATCGCTTTTTTTTTTTTTAAATAGTCTGGGTAATCTGTTCCAGAGTTTAGCCCACTCACTATATGCAGAGATTGCCCTTTGCCATTCTAGTTTTCAGAATTACTAGTTCCAAATTTTGTGCTGATCTCAAATCTGTCTAGATATGTATATCTGGAACAAATTATCCAGATAAGGAGTCTTTTGGCTCAATGGTTGGTGAACTAAATGCATTATATGCAAATGTATATGCTCAGTAAGACTAGTCCAGTTTAAGGCACTGTACATAGTGTCGGTGAGCCAAGCGAGGTGCATCTAAAGCAAACCTTGTAAATCTATTCAAGGCTATGTCTAACCTCTCCAATATGGTTTTTGATGCACCTGCATACACCACGTCCACCGCAATCAAATAGCAGGATTATTGTGAATTGATTAAATGAGCCCTGACTTTATTAAGTATATAACTTTTAATCTATACAAAGATCCTAATCTACCATGTAATCTTTTAATCAGGCTTTCTATGTGTGTATCCCATTTTAATTTGGTATCTAACCATATTCCAAATATCTATATAAGTTCACCTGTGTTAATGTGTGATTGGTCAATGTTTTAATTTGAATAAGCTTGTTTCAATCACCTGCTTATTTTCAATGAACATAACTTGAGATTTTTTTTTACTATTGAATATCAAATTTTGTGATTTATAATATTTTTCTAAAATGTCAAAATCACATTGAAGCAATTCCTGAATTTCATGAGAAGAAGCACCTTCAGTGTACAAAATTACATCATCTGCATAGGAGTGGTGCTGCACTCATTTTATTAGAGTACCAGAACCATTCAGATACAGATTAAACAAAAGTGGGCCCACAGATCCCGAGGGACTTCAGATTTAACAAATGCGGATGAGATGTAAACTTTCCAAAGTAACCTGCTGAGTCCTATCAGTTAGATAGTCCTTGAACCAATTTAGGACCACCTGGTTGAGGCCAGTGTCCTTAAATGAGTCCAACAAAACTGTGTGACTGAGCATGTCAAATGCTTTGGACAAATCTATAAATATGGCCCCAACCAGGAGGCCCCTATCCAACGAGGACTGAATGTCAGATGTCACCTTTACTAAAGCTGACACCGTACTGTGACTAGAATGAAAACTTGACTGGTACTGAATATATATTTTATCATCTTCCAAGTAGGTCTGTAGTTGCTTCCTACAAGTTTCTCAAAAGCTTAGCTATTAGTGGGAGTAAGGATGCTGGTCTATCGTTTTGAATTTTGTTTATCAGATTTATATATCGAATTACTTTTGCCTCCTTCCAGGCACTTGGAAATGTTCAGTAGTCAAGAACAGGTTGTAAATGTAGGAAATATATTGTGCTACTACGGGGCTGCAAATGTTAGCAGAGCGTGAGATACCATCTAAACCTGGAGATTTTTAACTTCTAGTTTTAGCAGTTTGTCCTGAATGATATCACACATAAAATGAGGTCGCCTTAAGGCACCGAGTAGACAATGACATAAGGTTCAAAGTTTTGATTCTTGTTTCATATGAGTCATTATACAGACCCATAATGTGTTTCAGATATTTCCTTTGTACCCTTTCTAATGAGCAGATTTCTGATTTCTTAAACGGCACCATAATGTGAAGTGTACTCTTGATGAGGTCGAACATACACTCTATACAGTGACATAATCACTGTGTTATTCTCTGATTTTATATTTCTTTTAATAGACCAGATTATCCTGTTAGCTTTTTGTATGGCCTCATTTATCTGAATGGATGGGAGGAAATCTTCTGAGATAATGATCCCCAGGTCTTTTCATTGGTGGAAGTTTTAATGTTTTGTCGTCCAATTGGTAAGAGGCTAGCGGGTTAGTTATTTATGTGCACAACCTCACATTTATCAGGGTTAAGTTTCATTCCCCTTTAAACAAAGTGGTAATGCTGTTGCAGGAGATGGAGTCTGCACATGAGTACACTATGTCTTCGTTGTCCAGTGTAGGAAGGATCGACTTTTCACTACTTGCTCCTAACTAGTAGTTGAGACAGTTCTTTACACAGCAAAGGGTGGCAAGCAGCAAAGGACTTACAGCTAGGACCTGGGAGATATGCTTGGTGTAATCAAGGTGTTGATAAAAGTGGAGGCCCAGGTACTTGTAGGTGTTGACTGAGTCCAGATAGGTCCTGTCCAAGGAGCGTAAGGTCCGGGGTGGAGTTTACCTACTGCTTGGAGCAGAACAGCATGGACACGGTCTTCTTTGGTTCATGACAAGATAGTTGCCAGCAAATCATTTTTAGGTTGCTGTTGTCCTGTTGGAGGGCACCTTATTGAGGAGGCAGAGGTACCTGATGTATAGTATAACCTGCATACATGTGTATGCTGAGATGGACAGGGAGGTCGTTGATGAATATGGTGATGAGCTGGGGCCCCAAGACCGAACCTTGGGGAACCCTGACAGAGAACAGTAGGGTAAGGGATATATTTTAGACTCATTTAACAGACTGAGTGATACTGTCCAGGTAGGAATGGAACCAAGCCAAGGTTGTTGGCGGGACCCAGAGTCTGCTAGTTTGAGTAGGAGCGAGGGTGGTCCACGGTGTTGAGGCCTTTGCAAGGTCTACAAACACGACTCCTGTCTCAGTCCCTTGTCAGAGCTGGCGTGTATATGGTCGGTGACCTAAGTAGGGAGGAGAGTGGTTGGGGTGGAAGCCAGATTAGAACAGTGTTAAGAAGCTGGTTTTGGCGTAGTAGTTGGATAATTGCCTCACAACAAACCTCTTGGACGGTTTCAGAGAGCGTGTGTAGAAGTGAAACAGGGCTGTAATTGGAGGGTGAGTCAGCTGGGCCACCTTTATGCATTAGTATCACCAGTGCAATGCTTCCAGCTGCACAGGAAATGATCTAGTACAAAGGGACTGATTGAAGGGCGAGTATCATCTATTATTGGTAGGGGTGATTTAGTTATGTTCACTTGTATCTCAAAAGCTACCAAAAGCTTTAAATTAGATCTTAAGAGAGGGTATGGATTCTGTGGATGTGTTAAGGTCAGCATAATGTCATCTGCATAGGCTAGGGTTTTATGGGTGCTCATGACTTGCACCCCATGTATGCTAGGGTGCTCGGAGGCAGTATAGCATAGTGGTTAAGAGCACTGAGCTGCAAACCTGGGTTTGAATCCCATCAGCTCCCACTTGTATACTGTGTGACCCTGAGTAAGTCATTTAACTTCCTTGTACTCCCAGGTCGCACCTGGAAACAAGCTCTGGCTTAGTGTGCCTTTCCTGGCTAAACAATTTTCCTTTCCTTTCCTTCCTCTCTTATTGCTTTTATTATGGATTCAAGGGCCAAAAAGGAAAGGAGAGAGTGGGCGTCCTGCATCATGCCTTGGCCCAGTGAGAAGGCAAGAGAGGGTACCATTTATAGTGCTGAGGCAGTGGGGCCACTGTGGAGGACACATTACCACTCTATGAAGGTTTTTCCAAAACCAAATTTATGAAATATGTGAAACAGACACCCCATTTTACCCAGTCAAATGCTTTCTGCATCCAGGGATACCAAGGCTGCTGGGAGATGGGAGTAGGAGGTGTGCCAGAGGAGACAGACTAAGTGCCTGGGGTTATCTGAGACATGGTTCCCTGGGACAAATCCTACATGGTCTCTATAAAAGAAGCATTGGATTACTTTGCTGATTTGGGTTGCAGGAGTTTGGCAAACAATTTGCAGTCTGCTGAAATAAGTTAGATCAGTTTGAAGCTATTATAGCTGTTGGGGTCTTTACTCGCTTTAGGAATGAGAGTAATATGGGCTGTTCTTTTAATGGAGAAAGCATTCCTGTGTGGCTAGCTTCACATAATTTGACTTCTACTGAAGGATAATTGTGCAGCTCAACTGGGTGCAAAAGTCCACTAGAAGGCCATCTGTTCTAGGCATTCACTGCAGATGAACTGGAAAGTATGCCTTTTGCAGATGATCCCAAAATCTGTAACAGGGTGGAAAGAATGAGTAGGGATCCTGGGAAACTTGAAGAGGGTCAAAAGCATGGCAGTTGGGGTTCAATGCAAAAGTGAAGAGTCATGCACCCAAGGCATAGGGACACAAGAACTGAATACAGGATGGAGGAGGAGAGTCTGTAAGTCACCAAGCAGGGACCACAGGTTAACAGATCAAATAAATGCAAAGTGACAGCACAGTGTGGGCAGTGCCAGTGGGATGCTGGGATGCATAGGGAGAGGTATCTCCAGCAGGAGGAATGGGGTGATGTTCCCACTGTATCACTCACAGATGAAACCCCACCCAGAGTATTGTGTCCAGTTCTGGAGGGTACACCTCAGAAAGGACAGAGACAGGGTGGAGGCAGTCCAGAGAAGCATAACCTAAATGGTGCTGGGGTTGCAACAACAGCTTTATGGGGAGAAACCGAAGGACTTCAACATGTACATCCTAGAAGACAGGACAGCAAGAGGGGACATGACAAAGACCTATAAGTACCTCACAAGAGAGAACAGGGTGCAGGAGGTTAGTCTCTTTCAAATGACCGAAGAGCATCAGAACCAGACAGCATGCGATGAAGCTGCAGGGTGGAGTTTAAGAGGGATGGGTAGAAGTATTACTTCACTGAAAGAGTGGTGGCACCTGGAATAGACTGCCAGCTAAAGTGGTGACAGTAGGGGCATCGAGCATGCATGCTTTTAGCTGGTATGCCAGCAAGGGCCCAGCTTTTCTCCTGCCCCTAGAATGCTTAGCGATCAGTTTTGAGAGAAGTGGCTTGTCTTCTGACATATTTTCCCAAAATGTCTATTCTAGACTTCAAGTTCCTGCTACCATTCTGCCAGTGCTTTTGACTTTGATTTTTAATGTAGCAAGTGTAGCTATTACAGTGGCCCCCACGTAAAGCTTTTAAGGTGGGCCAACAAGTGGGTTGCCAAGGTGTCTCCTACTGTATCTTACTGAGTTCCAAGAAGACTTTCAGTTTGAGTCTTGTTGGAAGTAGATGTCAGTCTTTCAGATAAGACATTAAACCAAGGTCCCATCTGCCTGTTCTGGTGGTAGTTCAGGTGGATGTTAAAGATCCCATGGCACTTCTCAAAAGAGCTGGGAATTTTTATTGTAGAGAATAATACGAGATATATCAACATATTTTACAAATGTTTTCTAATCCATCTGATCAGAAATCCAGAAGTTGAAAAACATTTAATTAACTCCATCCCAAATTCAGACTCCCCAGATCCAATTTTGTCTTGACAAAAGACCTTTGCAATGATACCAAAATGACTGCACCTGTCCATGATGAAATCTGACCATGTCCAATTCATAAACCGTTCACAGATGAGTTCATAAATCTTGAAGGAGATCTTCCTGAAGTAAATATTACCGTTGCAATACAAACTTAAACAAAACTGCCAAATAAAATATTTTGCTAATGCCATAATAACCTATAAGTACTAACATGCATCTTTAAACACCCTTGCCATATATATTCCCAACACCAGGCTAAAAGTACATTACATTTCAAAATTCCAATAACTGTGTTGCCTTACTAAACAGATCCAAAAGGTCACAATATACAGGCATTCTAAAAATAAATGTTCCCGAGTTTCTAGAATTCCACTACAGGTATTTCTTGGGCAATACAGAGTAGGGGAATTTTTTTATTTAAAACAAAAAGGAGGGGTACAGAAATAAAAAAAAGGGGGAGGTTAAGCACTCAAGTACTGAAAGTTAACCATCACTTCAGATATTAAGTTTACATAAAAGAAAAACTAGAAACAAAAAAAGAGAATGTTATATAATCAAATCTGGCTCAAAAACGCTCTTTTCTAACCTCTGGCATTTAAATCTGACAGAGCTAGTTCTCTGACAGGAAACATAATTAATTCTTAATATGAGGCTGCATGTTCTATACGTTCAAGATGGCTGGTATTCCCCAAAATGGGCCCACAAAGCGGCAATATTCACTTTGGACCGTTTCCTAAAGTCTTGTAAAAGACTTCCTGTAATGCAGAATCCCCAACAAAATAAATGATGTCATTCTGAGCTGTTGCAACACTATTTGCATCTGGCCTGCCACAAATAAAATTTAAGGCATGCCATGAAAACTCAATGCTTTTGTTATACCTCTGTAGCTTTAGAGGGAAATCACCTACTGTAGAAATTCTAAGGCAGTAGGGAGGGCTGGGGATACTGGGACGATAGGAGAGGCATCGCCAGTAGAAAACAGGAAGTTGTTATCCCTCTGTACAGACTATTAGTGAGACCCCATCTGGAGTACTGCATGCAGCTCTGTAGACCCCATCTCCGCAAGGACACAGACAGAATGGAGGCAGTCCAGGAGGGCAACCAAAATGGTGCACGGTTTGCACCAGAAGTCACAGAAGAGCTACTAAAGGAGCTTAATATGCATACCCTTGAGGAAAGGAGGGAGAGGGGAACATGATAGAAACTTTCAAGTACCTCAAGGGATAAAGTCCAAGAGAGTAGCATCTTTCAGAAAAGAGATATACAAGAGCAAGGGGCACAATTTGAAGACAGAGGGGGACAGCTAAGGGACAACATGAAGAAGTATTTTTCATGGAGAGGGTGGTGACTATGGAACAGCCTTCCTGAGGTGTCGTGGGTCAAAAACAGTGGAGGATTTCAAGAATGCATGGGACAGACATAAGCAATTCTGGTGGGTGGTAGAAAGAAGTAGGCTGTTGGTTAACTAGGATCTGCAGCTTATCCAATAGGTAGGAAATGGGCAGACTGGTGGGCCAAGTGGTCCTTATCTGTTGTCAAAGTCTATGTTTCTACATGAGCCTTTCCAACCAAGGAAGGTTCCAAGGTTTGGCAGCATATCTCCAAAAACTTGACTAAAACTGTAGCATAAGTAAAACTGTTCCATTGTTTCTACTTCTGCCCCACATGCTGGGAAAAGGCAAGATTGTTCAGCTATAGCTTTGTGTTTATGGTTCCTGCATGCGCTCAGCCTTCCAGATGCACAGAGCTAAAGTACATCCCAGATCCTTGCAGGTATGCGAGGATCTTGCAATTGATAAATTACAAGCGGCTTCTTCCCTATAGAGCAATACTTAAAATCAGGTTCAGTTATATGTACAGTTTCCATAATTTTCAAATACAGTTGTTATCTAGTGAGATTTAATATCTGATGTTTCTCTATCTTCCATTTCCTAGCTTTTGAATGGTAGAGCTTAGAAAATTAGGACAGTTACATTTTTGTCAGCTTAGGAGGAACAGTATCCCAACGGCCAAGTAGTTCTCCATTAAACTTTTAACCAAATATTTGTACTGGTATCAGTTTATTGAAATATTAGTTTCAGAGTACTGGACCAAAACACTGTATGAAAAATACTACTGAGTTGGGCATAGCCACTTCCCTTTGTTCTATGGTAAGTACAGAAAATCTTGTTTTATGGGATTAAGCAGCCATCCCAAAACATCTGGAAGAAAACACTATATAAAGTAGTTTCCAGATGCATAGGTATGTATGGGAAACACATAACTGACATAAAGCAAGATTGGCAGTAAAACTGTTTGATAACTCAAACTCTTTTGAGCTTGGAGAAAGGGCTGTTTTTTCCATTTTTGAACTTTTGCTACACAGGACCCTCGATTTTTCGTCCAGTTCAAAAGGCTGTATCCCCATGCCAAATCTGATGCCTAACATTTTTACAGGGCCCAGAACAACAGCTATGCGACCTATTTCAAGTACTGTTACATCGGTATCCTGAAGGACATGCCAATGTTTTTCTTAAGATTTAAAGTGGCTCCTGAAATATGGAAAAACTCGAAGACTTGTAATAGCACTCGTTCCACTATTTGCATCTTGTATAAAGACACAAATGTCAGCCCACATAAGTGAGAATTTTCAGGGTTCCAAACTGTTAGTACAAGAGAGGCCAATTATATTCTGGTGTTCCACAATTCTATGAATAAGGGGCAAAAGAAAAAGCATAAAGTAGGGGACTTATAGGCATCCATGCCATGCTCCACACTGATATTTGTATATCTATATCTACTACTCCTTTACTATAAGTAGAAACATTTGCATATCCTTAAAGTTTTGCTATCCAGTCCACAAGAACCTTCAGAATGCCATAGTGCTGCAAAGTAAGTATAGAAATCTGTGTTGTACTTTATCAAGGCTTTGGCCTGATCGAGTGACAACAAGAAACCTCCAGCTGGATGCTGCTGATATGTCAATACATCTCAGTATTGTACTGCTGTCAAGGCACAGGTCAGGAAGCACAGGAAAACCAGGAGCAGTTGTAGAATTCGAAAAGAATTTATTTGCACTAGCAATAACATAAAAAATAAACTTGTTCCAGTATAACTATTTACAAAGGCAGAATAAATAAAGATCCATCAGAGTTTTCCTTCAATCTACTAAAATTCAATATTCCGTCTATTATTATATCCAAAAGTCCCTTATCTCTGTAGTAAGGGAAAAACACATAATTCCTCCATGTCCCTATATTAACCTTCTTTTTCTTGATACCCAAGGCCTCGTTTGTGGCACACCCCCATACTTAGCAATTCTTCCTGTTATATTATATATTACAATATCTATACTACTCATCCTATACCTGCATCCTGTACTTCATTTTTCAAGTTTCTGCTTTTACTCATCTGCTACTTTTAAATATATTTTCTACCCTTTTACATTCTGAACACTGTATGTATTAACCTACCCACTCCATCCCTTCCCATAATTGATGACATTTTCCACTCCCAATATGTTTCTCATAATTCTAGACTTTATTTCATCCTGAATTTTAAACAATATGTCTTGCATTTCTGCCACTTTTGTTGCAAAACCCTGAGGCATCTTACTTGCCCAATGGACCATTTAATACATGCCAAAATCACAAATACAGTACTCTTTTTCCATTTCTTCCATTCCTGTGACAGTTGTCCTAAATTCAGCACTTCATAAGTACCGTGATACTTGCAAATATCTTCTTGCCCCATAATGCTGCTAAGGACTCCCAAAACCTTGAATACATGTACATTCAAAAAATACATGCTGTATTGTTTCCATTTGCCTAAACAATTTCCAGTAGCACATTCTTTCATCTAGTTTTTATGTTTTGGTTTCCTTCACATTTAGTTTCTGGTGTCCACACAACCATATGACATCCTGCATTTTAAAGGTATCCTAGTTCCAGTAATGCTAATAGTGAAGTTTTGTTTATATGACGCTCAACTGTAAAACAGGCTCTTCCAGATAACATTTTCAACTAAGATCCTATAAAATTTCCATTTATCCATATCCACAAACCAGCTTAATTCAATTTTCCACATTCTTATGAATTTTAATGTCGCCTGTACACAAGAAGGTAAAGATTTTTCAGATACATGCCACGTCCCTCTCCCTCATGCAAAAAAAAAAACTCCTTTCTATCATTTCATACACGCTGTACCTAATCCTTCTTTCCCTAGCACTAGCAGCCTAATATTGCTGAAAAAACATTCCCAACTAAAAAAAACAACGTTGCATCATGCCCAAGCCCCTTCTTTTAAGTTCTATGTGTGTGTGCCCTTATGCATACTAAACTGTAAATGATAGATTGTGAAACATACAAAAATATAGGTGCTATATAGACTTTAAACAAATGCACTCTTTTCTAGTAATTTTCCATGACTTCCATGTCTGCACCTTTCTATGTGCATCCTCATATACCTGATCCCAGTTTGCCTGTTTTGCATTCCTTGTACCAAACAGAATGCCCAAAGTCTTTACCTCTCCTCTAGTAACCATGATAGGAAAGCCATCCCATATTGGAGCTGTACCTAGTGCTAACACTTCATTCTTTCCTGCATTCTTTTCTATTCCTGTTCTACTATTTAAGTTTTCTAATGTTTCAAGTGCACATTTCCTGATTCTAAATCTTGTACTGTAATAATGCAATCATTCGTGTGCAGAAAGTTTTTGAAAAATCTGTCCTGTGTTACTGCAAATAGGTTTAATACATTCTGTTCCTCTATTAACCTTAAGACAGGATCTATAGCAAAACATATAATAAAAGGATTCATCGGGCAACCTTGCTTGCGTGCAATTTTTAAGATAATAAGAATTTCCAAGTGCCCATTTATTAAAGGTGTCACTTGGGCATTTCCATATATGGTTTTGATTCTATCAATAAATTGTTCAGATATGCTATAATGTTTTAATACTTCCCATAAGAACAGGTTACTTACCTGTAACAGTAGTTTTGGAGTGGTATATGTTGTTCATCCACACTTCTTGGCATGTCCTTTCCCTTTAAATCCTGCTGGAAGTCTTTTAATGGCTCCTCCCACCACCGGGTGGTATAAACTAGCTCCGCCCCATGACGCCAGATCTTAGTCCACTGGAAGCCAGGCTGTGCGCCTAAACTTGGGGAGGTCGGGTGGGTAAGGTGAGGATGAACAACATATCCCACCCTAGAACTACTGTTACAGGTGAGTAACCTGGCTCCCAGAACGTGGATATTGTTCATTGACACTTGTTGGCAGACTCCAAGCAGTTCTCCGGAGGCAAGGTGCGCACTTCACTTGGGAAATAGAGATTGAGAACAGAGGCCCCAAAACCAGCATCCCGGCATGACTCAAGGTCGATGTGGTAGTGGGTGATGAAGGTGTTTGCTGACTTCAGGTAGCAGCCCAACAGATTTCCTGGATAGGGATGTCCCTGAGCAGCCACCGATGCAGCAGTATGGCGGTAGAATGAGCTCTTATACCTCTGGGAGTCTCTTTGCCTCGTCAACTTACAGCACAGACCTATGAATGATGTAATCCATCTTGCAATGGTCCATTTGGCTGCAGGTCTTCCAGAAGCGGCTTCAACGTGGGTGACAAACAGCTGGTGAACCTCTCCACAAATTTCATGCGTTACCTCCTTATAATAGGAGAGAGCACATCTCAGGTCCAAGGTATGGAGCTTGTACCTGGCGTCTAAGGTATAGTTACGGTAGTATACCGCAGAGTCAATACCTGGTTATGTGAAACTCTGATACCACATCGGAAGGAATTTCGGTGGGGGCGCAGGACAACTTTGTCCCTGTGAAAGACCAGATAAGGAATCCACCGACAGCACCTGGAGCTCCAGTCCTTCTGGCTGATGTGATAGCCACCAGGAAGGCCATCTTCCACGACAAGTGTGAGAGTGCACATTTTGCATATGTTTGAATGGTTTGCCCATGATTGCAAAACCAGCAACAGATCCCACAGAGGTGGAGGTTCACGCTTCGGAGGAGAGATATGTGATCAGGCCTTTGAAGAAGCACCGACCACTGTCTCCTGTGCCAATGTCGGTTGACAGGCCAGCGCCCAGTAAGTAGAAATGGATGCCAGGTGTACCCTAAGGGTCGATGACCGCAGACCTTTGGAGAAAGACCAAAGGTGTCGAGAATGTTAGCCAGAGAGCAGGTTAAAGGGGTCCAGATTCTTACCCTGACACCAAATGGAAAATCTCTTCCATTTGAAGGCATAACATTTCCTGGTCAGTTCCTTACAAGATACCTCCACCATGGTGTAGACATCCTCGAAAAGACCCAGAGCCTGGAACTCTAGCCACTCAGGTACCAGGCTGTGAGGTGCAGTAATTGAAGGTCCGGATGGAAAACCTTCCCTGGTTCCAGTGATATCAGGTCGGGTGTACAAAGCCACTCCGGGGCCTGCAGCTAAGGCTGAGGTGATCTGGATACCAGAACTGGCGCAGCCAATATGGGGCTACCAGGATCACCTTTGCCTTGTCCCTCCTCATCTTGAGTAGCACCTTGTGGATCAAGGGAAATGGAGGGAAGGTGTAGAGGAGGCCTGGGTCCATGGCCTCAAGAAGGCATACCCGGCAGTGAGCCCTGCTGAGGCGGCATGGTACAGCCTCAGCTTGTTGTTTTCCTGAGGCAAACAGGTCCACCAATGGTTTGCACAGCAGGAGAACAGACTGTAAGCTACCTCTGGATGGAAAGACCACTCGTGGAATGTCATGCCTATGCGGCTGAGAGCATCCGCCAGCTGGTTCGAGACTCCTGCCATAGAATGGCTCGGAGATCTGCTCCAGCCAACTTATGAGGGTCCAGATGAGGAGCGCTCCTGCACAGCAGACGGAGTGCGCAGCCCTGTTTGTTGAGGTAGTACATGGTCGTGGTATTGTCCATCTGGACTTGAACCACTTGACTGCGGAGCTGAGGAGCAAGCGACAGTGCCAGTCTGACTGCTCTGAGCTCCAACAGGTTGATGTGGCATCGGGACTCCTTGGGGTCCAGAACCCATGTGGGCTCCCCAGCCAATGAGAGAGGCATCGGTCCGAAGGACAACCACTGGCTCGGGCAGACAAACGGGATCTCTTCCTGTAACTGTTCTGGGGCAGTCCACCATTGAGCGCATCCCACGTCTTCTGGGTTACAGTGATCAGCTGGTCGAAATGACTGTGGCGCTGAGTCCATTGGGCAGCCAGCTCCCACTGGAGGGAAGCATGTGCCTCCTGGCCCAACGGACCACTGAGGTGCACGCCGCCATGTAACCCAGAAGGCGAAAGTCCTGGGCAGGCGCAGTGCCCAACCAGAAATGATTGGGCAAAGGAGGAGAGAACCTCAGCACTGTCTGCCGGAGTCGAGCTCTGGCTTGACCCGATGAAGCTCATCTCCTGAGCAGGCACGAAGTTCCAACTTGGCCTCGTTGATCAGGAGGCCGAGTTGGGAGCAGGTTTGAAGAGCCAGATCCCTGGACCTCTCCACCTCCTAAAGGGAGGATCCTGCCAAGAGCCAGTCATCGAGGTAAGGGTTGATACGCATCTCGAAACCGAAGGTGGGCTGCTACCACTGCAATGCACTTCGTGAAGACTTGAGGGGCCGATGACAGGCCAAACGGCATGGCTCGAACTTGTACAGGGTCCCTTCGACCCTGAAGCGGAGGAACCATTGATGGGACGGACGGATTTGGACATGAAAGAACACGTCTTGTAGATCCAGTGAACAGAACCACATGTTTCGGCTCCAGGGATGGTATGATCTGATTCAGAGTTACCATCCGAAGGTGCGTAGACCTGAGATATTGATTCAGATCATGGAGATCTAGGATGGGCGCCAACCCCCATCTGCTTGGGCATCAGGAAGTACCTGGACACGAAGCCTGGGTCTGTAGGAGGATCCAGCACTGGAGCTACCACCTCCTTGCAGAGGAGCTGAGCAATGTCATCTCGAAGAGCCGAATGAGTGCAAGCTGAGATCCTTTCCTCCCGAGGGGCATGGGCCTCGGCTGGGAGGGTACTGCTTGAACTCTAGAAGCAGTCCCTGACTGACTACTTCGAGAACCCACCTGTCTGAAGTGATATCGGACCCGGTGAATGAAAGTGGTGGAGCCGGCCCCACGGGAGGATCCAGAGCTGGCATGACAAGTATAAGGGTGGCAACCCCAGCCCGTCACTGAGCAGGCTTAGAGGAGGAACCTGGACCTGCACCTCAGCCTCCTTTACAGGGCTGTTGAGGACCCTGCTTGGGCGTGGGCACCATGCTTGAGCCTGCTGCTGCTGCTGTTACTGCTGGCCTCCTTGATAGGAAGGCTGCCTGACCGCAGGAGAAGAATACCAAATGGCTTCTTCTTTCTTTTCTGCTGGTTCTTGCCCGACTAACCTTCTGCAGAGGTAGCATCCAAGGTGGCACTGGATTGCTTGATACGCTGAAGGTGACTGGCCACTCCTGGACTGAAGAAGTCGGTACCAAGGAAAGGAGCGTCAGCTAACTTGTGCTGGGTATCCGCTAGGAAGGAGGATAGCCTCAGCCAGGCCCCTGCGGCGGTAGCGGCCACTGCAGCTGCTAAAGAGCGGCACAAGAATCCCAGATGTCTAGGCCATCTGGAGCTGCTGTTTGCAACAGCACAGCCCTGATCAAGGACTTGCTTGACCGTGGTCTGTATGTCCGCCAGGAGATGAGGGAGGACTTCATCTAATGACCCAAGGAGGGCATGAGAGAAGTGTGCCATAATGACAGCCGAACTGGCCTGATGAAGGCCTAAGGAAGAGGCGTGTAGACCTTGTGGGCAGAGTGGTCCATATTTTTGGACTCCCTGTCCGGGGTTGGTCTGTGTCAGCCGAGCTACTAGTACATCTAAACACAGAAGCGGTCACCAGGCTCTCAGCCGATGGATGTTATGTGAATCCCGCAGAGACCCCATGGGCACCGCATACCTGCGGGCCATGCTGGTAGATGGCGCTGGGCAGGAAGCTGGACACTGCCAGAGCTCAAGGGCCAGGCCAGTGATGGCTTCGCCACTGGAAGGCCTCCACGGAGTATCCCCTTTTAGGATGTCCGCAGGGGTACTCCGCCTTTTCTGGCTAGACTCCAGGGCATTCTGGTAGATTCAGAGTTCAGGTGGAGAATGCCTTGAAAGGAGGAAGGACTCTTCTAAACTTGCCATGGAGGACTCATCATCCCAGGATGGGAGTGTAGTCCTGTGACAACTGAGTCCGAGGAGTCGGTACAACAGTCTCCTGCCTACGTCCCTTCAATCTGCCGGGGCGTCAGGGTAACTGCGATGGACAGACGCCGGGAAGCATGGTGTCTGTACGGTCCTCCTTTGAGGGAGCCCTTCCTGAGGCTGCTTAGGCGGTGGTTCCACCAGAATCGGTGGAGAAACCAAGATGGGCCGAGCGGGACAGGGTCGGCCCTCAGGCGGGAAACCAAGGGCTTCGGGTTCCGGAGGGGCCAGCGTCGCCCAAGAGGCAGTAGCCAAGTGATGGCTGGGTGGACGGCGGAGCTGCTTCTGCCCGATCAAAATCAGCTGTTGCCACATAAGATTCTCATAGCGTCGTCGGAGTTTCTGTCAAGCCTCGTCTGAGGAGGATGAGGATCTTTCAGATGCCTCTTTTAGATTGCTTTGACTCTTTTCGGTCGTTTGACCGAGGAGTGCTGGACCTTGATTGAGATCAGGCTGGCCGATTCGGTTGATCAGGAGACACCAGGGTCAGTAAAACTGAGGGTCCGGACCATTTCCTCGATGGTGACACCAGCAAGCTGGGTCCCTTTATTGGGTAAGACAAGGACCGCAGTCCTTTCTAAAGAATCGCAACCAGAGTTGGCGAAATAGGGTCGATCAGGTCGAGAGATATCTCAACCTCATCTGCCACTTCCTCGATTTCCTGGCCAGACGGAAGATCCGTGAAACCAGCAGCCGAGGATGCGATCTCGACCGAGTTAGAAACCACGTGTTCCTGGGACTCTGACCTTTCTGGGTCCAAGAATGTCTCCATTTGGAGGAGATTTAGGGTCCTTCTCCCTCTTCCAGTGCGAGGAGTGCGAGGCAAGGCGCCTCATCCCTGGTGAGGACAGACTGGCACAACACCTTGAAGGGGCCTGAAAAGGTGGAACCGAGGTTCAGAGGAACAAAAAACTCTGAGTGGCCAAAGCTTGAGCTGCTTCCTCCTCGAAAGCCTTCATTTGCTCAACCGTTCGGATCCGCGGCCACGAGAAACCGCCCACCTCACCTCCTTCAATTTCACTGGCAGGTTCCTTTTCTCCGTATCCCCAATTTTAGGCACGCTGCGTCATCCAGGACGTTGAGATGGAAAGCCAGACAGAATGTGCAGGTGGAGGTGTTATGTCAGACACCAAGGCAGTAGATGCACGTTAGGTGGAGATCAGTGCAACATCTTCTGGCCGCAGGAGCACTGGCGAAATCTGGGAGCAGACTTTTCCTCCATGTCCGATGCTACTATCAGAATCGATAACTTGAACGAGTTTTAAGGTAAGTTATGTAAAATTGACGCTTTGAAATCCAGGGCCTACGTAATTGCTGTGAAGCACGAGGAACCTGTATCTTCCAGCAGAAAGGAAGATCTGGTGTCATGGGGCGGAGCTGAGGTTTATACCACTGGTGGGTGGGAGGAGCCAGCTTGAAGACTTCCGCAAGATTTAAAAGGAAAGGGATAAGAAGTGTGGATGAACAACACATCCACACTCCTAGAAATAATCATGTTTTACTGCATCAAATACAGTTTCTTGATCTAAGGTTAGTATGTACCCTTCCAACTCCATTTCCAACCCTTGTTCAACTAGTTCTCTTACAAATATTAAGTTTTGTTGTATATTTCTTTCTGGGACAGCACGCTTGTTGTGTTATAATCAACTTTTGCCACTTTAGCCAACTTAGCTGTCAATATCTTAGTTAGGATCTTATAATCTGATGTCAACAAACTTAATGGCCTCCAATTTTTATTTCTTGTGGATCCCCCTTTTATAAAGAAATATCACAATCCCTCCATTCATACTGGGTACAAGCTTCCCCCACTTAGTATCTCTTGGTACACTACTTGTAACAAAGGTGTCAATTCTTCAATTAATTCTTAATAGAATTAATTCGGTATTCTATCTTTTCCTGGCGTTATACCTATCAACAATTTTTTAATAGCAAACTTAATTTCTTCTGCTTTTATGGGGCTTATTAATTCCTGCTTTTCCAGCTCTGTTAATTCTGGCACTACTATATTTTCCAATAATGAAGGTTGCTGGAATGAGCCACCTTTCTGAAATGTCTGATTATCCACTATACTACCATCTTGTGTTCTTAATGATGTAAGCATCATTCTTTTCACACCTTGTAATTCCACCCAAAAGGATTAACTTTCCTTCTTTCCTTGTGTTGTAAATTGTTGATGTCTTGCCGCCTCACCCTCTCTTAATTTGTGATATTCATACATCTTGTATTTTATTGAATTTAATTGTGCCATCATGTCCCTCCTGTGATCCATATTTGCGTCAATATCTTTAAGTACTGTGCTCGTAACCCAAGACATTGGATATATTTATTACTAGCTTTTGTCTTGTAATTTCTTTTTACAGATCTCTCAAATCTCTTTTAGTGTCCTCCCACCACTCTAAAGGACTTTCATATAGAATGCTGATATGTATATGTAGTTCTTCCTGTAAAATCAATATGTTCAGTTTCCAATAATTTCTCCCTGTTGTAATTTTATGGTAATTACCAATTTGAGCCTATAATGCCATATGATCCAACGTTTCCAGTAGCATAATATGCACTTTTATCCCCTCCGTCCTTTCTGAAACAAATCAAAGTCTATCCTGGTAGAAAGTCTACCTTTATAAAAAGCATGCTCCAGAGGAACATTTAAGATGCCAGGAATATCTGTGAAGAAACCTTTATCCAAACTACTCTGTAACATGCTGGTGTCACTGTAAATCTTTTCTGTTTTCCTACCCCAGTTTCTAGGTGCTAGTCCACATTTAAATTCCCCATATCAATTCGGATGTACACGGCAGGAGCTCTGTTTTTTAAATAAAGATGATCTCTCTCTGCTTTCATCTGTGGGGCATAAATGTTAATTAGCCTATATGTTGTGTTATGTATGACTCGTCTACCATATGAACCCTACCTGGGCAGATGTCCAGGACTTTTAAATTGTTATCTGTAATCCAGTAAACAAATACCTACTCCTTAACATTGCTCTTCTCCTAATGACCACGGAGAAAGTCCCCACCTCCAATCCTTCTGGGCATTTACAACCTCCATTACTGTATGCAATCTGTATCTTGCATAAATATTAGTTGCCCTCCCCAGAAAATAGGCTAGCAAATGTAACTTTCCATTTTTCAACAGACTTTATACTATTAACATTGCAGTTGTTAATCTAATGCTACTTATACATAGGTAATATTAATCACAGAAAGCGAACAGTCTTCTGTCATTTCCGTTCTTCCTCTACTAGGGTTTAGGTTTCTCCCCTTTCCTGTCTCTGTGTAAAGCTCAGGTTGAGATGATGCCACTGATACATCTGAGTCCCCTTCTTCTTCCTCTAAGTCCATCAGTACCTCATAGGTATTCTGAATCGCTGTTTCATCAAGTCCTAGTGTGTGAAACTGTGAAGGTGTTGTTTTATGTGCAGTTTTAGACCTTGTGACTCTCTGAAATGGGGGAGGGGTTAACTGATTCTGGGGTGGCATCTCTGTTACTATCCACCCTTCCTCACCAGGGATCCTCTGCCCTGAATGGACCTTATTCAAGTGTGAGCCATCTTGCTGTGCATTAGTGGGTACCATGTTAGTTCTCTTTTCCTCAGAGCCTTCTTCAATGCTTTGCACTTCCATGTGTGCTGTTGGGGGACCTGATTTTTCTGCATATTTACCCCAGTGTTTTCAGGCACAAATTTCCTGGTGAACTTCTCTCTGGGGTTTGGATCAGATGAATTGATCTGTATCATCAATTCATGAGCTTGTAGTTTTTATTTTGCACAGTAGCTACATATCGTCTTCTGCTCATAGTGCCTGGTCCATGCTGTTATGTTATGCCAAGACAGTTTCTAAATGTGTGGCCGTGCTCCTCACAGAGGTTGCATTTAAGTGGTTGCCTACACTGTACCCCAAAGTGTCCCACTTCTCCACAGAGGCTACATTTCTGTTTTTCGCAGACATTACTCAACTCAAATGTCCTAGCTCCCACACCTAGTAAGCTCGGGCTGCCTACATAAAATATGACCCTCTGTCACTCCTAAAAGCAGCAGTTAGGGAGATGCTTCATCACTCAATTTTCTTGTTTCAGGGTGACCTTATATTTCATCCCTTGTCCATAGATGTTCATCTAAAATGGGTTCAGGGTACCCATTTACCACACAGTGTTGTTTAAGCCAGTATGTTATGTCAGCAACATTCACTCCTTCATTCCAAAAGAGCACCATTGCTCTTTTTTATATAGGCTTAGTCAATGGGATGGCTAGAAAAGGTTTCCAGATGGGTGTATTTTTGAACAACTGGTATTGTTTCCAGAAACGCTCTAATCCAGCAGGATGTTTAAAGCTTAAGTCATATATCGATGTCCCCAGGCATGTGAATGAGGACGATATACTTTTATGCTTGTAGTACTCCATACTGTTTTTCAGTAACGCTCTACCTACAAATAGCCTGCCAGGAATGTCATTCATATCTCCTCTGTATTTAAGCCTTACTGCATTTCAGTCTTGCAGCAGGCTCAGAGGTGTTTTTATGTTGCCAGGAAAAAGTCTTTCCTAGTGTTTGCATTCCATACATTTGTAGCTACAGCACTAGCCCCTGCTGTCTCTGCAGGAGGGTCATCTACTGCAAAGATCTGTGATACAGAGTCCCCTTTTCTTATAGGGGCCTCCGGAATATCAGTGTCTTCATGGGGGTGGGGAGAGTCTACAATCACTGTCTGAGGCTGTGTTTCCTTCCCAAGTTCCTGATAACAGTTAGTATGTTTACTTGATCATTCTCTGCCTGTTGCTCCATGCACCTATCTGCAGTTTTTGGCCTGATTGTTGTGAGGGTTGGGAACTGATGTCCTCCCCTGTTTGCTCTGTCTGGCATATAGGCCCAGAATTTTTAACAACATAGGGATATTCGCATCCCAACCAGAACCATCTGGTTTTAACCCATCCTGCTGCCTCCAGTGATTTAGACACCCATTCAGCAGGTTCCACAGAAGGACCAGCTATTGCATCAGATAGCTCTTCACCCGTTTGCATCACTGTTTGAGGTACCCCTCTGTACTGCATCCCTTGCCCTTTTTCCTTTACTCTGTACATCTTTACACAGTATTTTCTTTCCTGTACTTCCTGTTGAAATACCAATGATAAAATGTATCTGTTTTTCTGGAGTACTGAGGTTTCTCCTACAGTCCCCATGTCCACATTTTCCTGCTTCTTAGACTGCTCATCAGTGCCACTCATCATAGTTTTAGTATTAACTTAGCCCCAACTCCTTTTTTCCCTTGTCCCCCACTCCTACCCAAGTCCTCTGCTACAGCAACTAATGTTACCTGCATCCTCGGAGAGCTGGCCTGGTGGTTCTGGTTTAATCCTCCATTTTCTGCAGTCACATCAACTCCTTGCGAACTTTGGACCAGTTTCTACTGGTCTAGCCACAATATCCTCCATTCTGCTTGGTCCATCCTGCTTTTTCCCCTTGCAGTGCTTTCTCCAGTTCCTGCCTCCAGTAAAATTTTTCCTCTTTGGCCATAAGCTCACACATTTCACCCACCATCTGGTTACTCGCTGCTTCACTGGGATCCTCGTCTTCTATCTCCAGGTTCATAACATCTTCTGCTGCCAATAAATACAGTTCCTCAGCATTATTCTCCATTTCATTCATGGTCTCTTGTGATATAGAGACCGGGAGATGACCTGCTCCTCGGTCCCAGAGATGTCACTTCCTCTTCTGCACTCGAGGAGGAGTGGCCATATGATATCAGACACGGCTCCCCCTACCAGCAGGTAGGGGAATTTCACCTGGTGTCCTGGCCAAATTTTCCTATTCACTAAAATACCAACAGCTTAATCTGGTTCAGTGTCAGTTGGCATCCATCTGTATCCCTCTCCCCAGACAAGGCTGAAAACAGGCAGAACTGTCTAGTCCTCCTTTCCGGTCAAAAAACTAAATAAATATGTAACCCCCTGCAAATGGGGTTCCCAAAGAACTTCCAGGAGCTTGCTTGAATGCTCCAAGCCTGAATGGTGTTTGGCGTTTAAGCCATTTATCAGTGAGTGTTTTAGAACCTCTGGTACTGTCTCTTTAAGAGCTGTCTGCTTGCAGACATAATTAGTTGTATGGGGACTGTGTGTTTCTTTGATTGAGTACCACTCGAGCTGCTGCCAATTCACTCCATTTTTGCAGTCACTAGGAGTGCAAAGGGAACCTATCTGAAAGATGTAACTGTTTGCCAGAAATTATTTAGAGTAATAATGAAATTACAGTTTGTCTAACCTGCTTTCTTTGCAGTCAGAACTGTGTCTGCCTAGTTCCCCATTCTGGTTTTGAACTGCTGAACTGGACCAATCAGTGTGGGGTAGCTAGCTCTAAAATGGTGCCTTGGACGAATCAGAGACTTGGACTCATAATCTGAGCCAGCCACAAGAGGATTGTATGGGCAGTGACTCTGGGAGATGTAGTTTAGACTTCGGCGCCTTTTGGACCAACAGGAGCAGTTCATTGTGAGTGACAGCCAATCCAGTCAAGAACTGGGAGGAACTCAAAGGAAGTGCCGGTTTTGTCTTTTGGAGTTTCAGTTGAGCTCTGGCAGTGAAGAAGGAAGGAGCCCTGTGCTTTTCAGTGTGCAGTTTTAGTCGGGAAACGTGTGTAAGGCCCAGAGTTCCGGTCTGCAGCTTGCTGAACTGCTTGTTAGGACTGAATCCGCCCTGTGAAGAGAATCAAAGGATATCTGAAGAGTAGAAACCAGGCTCACCCTGTAGAAGACTGGAGAAATTGCTGAATTGCACTCGGTCTGTCAGGAACTGAATCTGCTATGTGTTCTCCGGTATTGTGCAGTAATTGAGATCGGGATAGAGAAGCAGCCTGCCTGGTATAGTACTTTCTGTTTTACCATATAAATGTGTGAAGAGGCTTATGTACTTCAAGTGAATCCTGCTGCCATTAAAGGACTTTTGCCTGTTACTGTTCACATATAAATGTGTGAGGAGGCTTGGTTAGCTCAAGTGAATCCTGCTGCCATTAAAGGACTTTGCCTGTTGCAGTTTGCCATATAAATGTGTGAGGAGTCTCGTGGAGCTCAAGAGTAGCCCTGCTGACATTGAAGGACCCTAACTTGTTTGGAGGTCGTGAGTACTAATTCAGGGTCGCTCCTGTTGAATTGCCACATTAAATCAAATGGAATCACTGTACTGCTGACTGTTTAAACTAATTTTTCTTTTCTCTGTGGAAAGGGCCCCTACCAGCTGCCACGGTTTGGACTAGCCACTAGGGCTTGGGTACCCAGGGACAGTAACTGGTAGGGATAGGCCTAATGCCTGGAACCATGGAAATAGATGAGGTAAAGTGATAAGCTAATTAACCTGATTTCCCCTGTCCTTGTTATATTCCCCTAAATAAATCCGAGCTGCTTGTTTCAGCAAAGTTATACTGCCTGAGGTATTTGTCTACGTTAAAGTATTGTACTGTGATTGTTGCACTGTATCTTATTTTACAGGAGGTCCCAGTGCCTGAACCAGCCCTGGGGTAAGTGTATACTGTGAAGGTAATTCTGATATATTGTGTGGGCCACTAGTGGAAGAAAGGGGTTGCAGTGTCCCAGAGGGCTGTGACCAAGTAAGTTTAACTATTGCAACCCTGACCTCTGGGTGGAGGCACCGCCATTGGATCCAGGCCCCTCAACCTGTTAGTGGCAAATCAGGCAGAGGTAGTAGCCCTGGGATAGCGCCATCTAGGGGTTACAAATAAATAGAATTATTTGTCCCTCAGTATAGAGGAGCTTTGGCACCAGTGGGTGACATGTGTTTTTTTTTTTCCATGGGTCGAATCCATCATTACTCCACCTATTCACTGCCCCTGTGCCTCCACCTCCGATCATTGCTAGCGCTCCCGGTCACCCAGGCTTACCCCCAGAGGGGCAGGGGTGCGGCGACTTCCCTAAGGTCGCCGCACAACTAATATCTAGTTGGGGAGCTGACATGCGGAGGCTAGTGGAGACCCAGGGGAGGCATCACAAGCTGGATTGAGCCTGGTTATTTTCTTCCCTTTTACCGTGTGCGGCGAGGCGTGCAATGCAGCGACCAGCGTCTGCCCCACCCTGAAACTCCAGGCGTCGGTGTTGCTAGCGGCTGCCCAGCCTCCACTGGTTGTCACTAGACACCGAACATTCGCACCTGCATTGCATTGAACCCCAGCTGCCACCTCTCCTGACCTCCTCTAGCTTGCTTAGGTCCCCTGCAGCTGCTTCCATCCCTCCCTCCATCCACCACTGCTCCGATTTTGGTGTCATCAGTGAACAGACTTAGCTTGCTCACCACCCCGTGTGCAATGTCTAATATGAAAAGACAAAATAATACTGGCCCCAGCACAGAGCCCTGTGGCACCCACTCGTCACCGGTCTTGGGTTGAGGCTCCTCTCTCACCACCACCCGTTGCAGCCTCCCACTCAGCCAGCTTGTAATCCAGTTCATCATTTTGGCCCCTACCCCACACCAGTTAGCTTCCCCAAGCCACGCATGAGGCACTGAACTGAAGGCCTTGCTGAAGTTCAAGAAAAGAACATCCACTGCATGACCCTTATCCAGCTCAACTGTCACCCAGTCATAATATTGTATCATGTTGATTTGACAAGACTGCCTTGAAACAAACCCATGCTGCCTCACATCCTGAGAGGCCACTGTCCTCCAGGTAAGACACCAGTCTTTCCTTTAGTATTGTTTCCATGAGTTTGCACACTATGGAGTGAGACTTACCGGATGATAATTACCGGTTCATCCCTTGGCCCGCTCTTGTGTAATGGTACTACATGTGCCATCCTCCAGTCCAGTGGCACACATCCCAACTCCAGTGACGTGCTGTGCGGCTCCGCCAACACCTCTGCCATCTCCCTCAGCACCCTGGGGTAGATACCAACCCGGCCCTGGTGCATTGTCTATCTTCAGTACCCTCAGTTCCTCCAGGACTCTACTTGCCTTAATTCTTCCATCTGTCTCCTCCTCTCCCCTGTCCCCACCCTCAAAGCCCATGGTGGTAGCGGTCCTCCCTTTTCTTCCACGAACACTGAGCAAAAGTATTCATTCAGTGCTTCTGCCTGCTCCTCACCCTTTTCCGTCCACTCCCCACCCGTTTTATCCCTACTATGTCTCCTTGCACTTCCTTTTCTCCCGATATATCTGAAAAGTCTTTCTGACCCCGTTAATTCCCTGCGCTAATCTCAGCTCCCTCTGAGCCTTGGCTTCTCTCACTTTTCTGGTCACCTCCCTGGACCATCTTGCTTATTCCTCCATGTCCACTTCCTTCCCGTCCTCCTATACCTCTGGTGCGCCACTTGTTTGCCCTCACCACCTCCACAAGCTCACTGTTCAACCAGCATGATTTTCTTGCTCTGCTCCTCTTACTCTGTGTCTTGGTGCAGGCTTCTGTTGCCTCTGTAAGCTCCCATTTAATAATATCCCATTTCTGCTCAGCGTCCATCTCCTGCCTTATGCCCTCCAGTTTCCTTTCAGTATTTCCTGCCTCCTGAGTTTACCACCTGAGTAACTGATTTCTCTGGCTCCATAAATTGTGATATTAAACCACACCATTTGGTGACCGCTGTCAGCTAGTGGGTCCTCCACCTTTATTTCACTTACTGCCTCCCACTCAACAATACCACATCTAAAGTGTTCTTTAACCTCGTGAGGTACACTGTGTCAGGAGACCCTCCTGGATTGCATCCCGAGCACTTGCTCCCTAGCACTGGAGGTGACCTAGACTGCTCAGACAACCCTCGGCAAGTTAGAAATCCCCACAATGACTACCTTTCCTTTTCTACAGCTACCTTTCCACAGTCTGTCCCATTAATTCCCTGTCAAGCTCCTCAGACTAGGACTGTGGCCTGTATACCACCCCAAATCTCAGTTTCCTATCTCTTGAGTCTAGGAGCTGCAGCCAGATTGCTTCTGTTCTCCTTTCTTCCCCTTCATCCCTTGTGCATTTGATCCGTCCCTCACATAGACTGCCACCCCACCCCCTCCCTCCTTATGGTCCTTCCTGTATAATTTGTATCTGGGGATTGCCAGATCCCATCCAGTGCTCAGTTGCCCACGTTTCTGTGACAGCTGTAATATCCAACCTCCACACTGCTAAGAGTGCCTGTAGCTCAGTGGATTTGTTTCCTAAGCTTCTTGCAATCAACACAGGGCAGGAATATCTTCTGATGCCGTCAGTTTCTGGGCCAGCTTGTGTTTGGGACTGACAACTATGAAAGGAGTTACAGCTTCCATGGTGTAAAACACGGATGAAGAGGCAGGCACTAAACCTTGAAAGCTTGTATCTATAACATTTCGCTAGCCTAATAAAGGTATTACATCCACCCAAAAAAAGATCCATTTTTATTTATCTCATGGTTTTGAGAGGATAACATGGCACAACCAATCTTCTTATTTTTAAATTGAAAGTCTAGTATATGTTTTGTAATTTTTAAATATTGTTTTTGATCTTATTCTCATTTTTATCTCTGTGTGGTAACTAACTGAATGTACACAATGACCCTGTGAATAGGTAATGCCTTAAAGCCTTATCCTGTTTCAAAATAAAATAAATTACAACTATGACTGTTTTTGGTCTGCTGCAATGTAAATATCTTGTGGCAATCTTACTGAGCAATGGGTCCCAGAGCTGCCTTTCAAATTTCAAGACTGGTTCAAGCTTAGCTTGCTTAGATTGTTTTCAATATCTGTAAGTAAACTGCTATGTAACCTTGGTTCGAGGGCGTTGGAGAACTCTGTCTACTTTGTCAGGGTAAAACTGTCGAGTCACATAATACCATCCATCGCTTATGGGGACCTAGTCTAGGGTGGAGATGGTCTAACTGAGCAAACTTGATGTGTTGCTCAATAGACTGGTACTTTCATCCCGAAAGCCCTAGGAGACCCACCACTATGACTTATAAACAGAACAACAGATGGGCATCCATTTATTACGGTGCTATAAATCCATCAAAGGATTTGTAGTCAAGGCACGGCCAGGAAGCAAAGCAAAAACCTGGAGCAGTTGTAAAATTTCATGAAACTATTTATAGTGCAGTAACATAAAAACATAAACCTGTTCAGAATAACTATGTACAGAAGCAAAATAAAATGTTTCTTGTTTAAAAAAACAAAACCTCTTGCTGAAGCAGCTAGCTGTCTTTATAAATCTTCTCACCCCACCATCCTTAGCAAACAGTGTGTCCTTGCAGGTTTCAGGCAGGATCTGCTAGAACACAGAGCTTCCTGAGCTCTCCCCACACACACAACCATGCAGCAAGGCTCAGAAATTTGCACTCAAGTAACCTCTAGTTTTTAAAGTCATGACAAAATACAATACACATTTCAACAGTAATACTAAACATTTTCAAACAAAAGTATCCCAATATCAGCTTCATTCCATACAAGGATCTGCACATAATTTTATTTTAGCTGACATATATATGCAAGGAAGAAAAAACAGACAGCAAGAGAAACTGAGAGACAGAGGCAAAGAATTGCAAGACTGTTAGGTTGATCAAGTCAGAAGTCTCACAGGAAAATGTGTTTGCGTAACCAGACAGAGAAGGGACAGAAAAGGACAGATCCTTGCATTTAAACATTCTCCATAACAAATGGGACAGGGTCCTATTCTACCCTGTTACATATACCCCCTTCTTAAGAGGGAACCTGTTTTATTAAACAGGTTTCCCAAACTTTCTATTCTCTACTTACATTTTCTATTTTCAGAAATTAAGCACATTTGCATCCATTTTTAATAGTACAGTAAAAGGTACAGTTCAAACCCATACATTCGTTCTTTGTTTTGTTTTTTAACCATCAGAACCCTCAATTCTGAGCCATATCTTGATAGAAAATCAGCATCGCTATTCTCTTTACAGATTTGTGTACCACAGTAAATTTAAATGGCTGTAGTGCCAGGTACCACCATGTGATTGTGACATTTTATCTTTCATCTGGTTAAGCCAACAGAGAGACTGTGGTCTGTTACAAGAACAAAATCAGTTCCTAGCAAATAAAACTTAAAGAACTCCATGGCCCACTTTGCTGCTAAACACTCAATAGTGGAGTACCTTTTCTCTCTGTCATGCAATTTCCTACTTATGTACAGAACAGGGTGTTCTGTCCCATCTACATTTTGACTTAGGACTGCACCTAGGCCTCCTCTGGTGCATCTGTCTAACAAAATGGTTTCTCAAAGTCTGGGCTTCTTAAAACAAGTGCTGAACATAATGCAGCCTTTATGGCTTGAAAAGCTTCATCACACTCTGGGGTCCATTTCACATTATTTGAATACCATTTTTGTGAGTTCAGTGAGGGAGTAGCTAACTCAGCAAAGCTGGGAACAAATCTCTGATAATAACCAGCCAGCCCTAAAAATGACCTGACATGTTTCTTTGTTTTGGGTACAGGGCTATCAGCGACAGCTTCTATTTTAGAAATCTCTGGTTTAACATCTCCATTTCCCAATACATAGCCCAAATATCTAGTTTCCTGCATGCCCAATGCACATTTAGTAGGATTAATTGTCAGACCTGCATTTCTGATAGCTTGAATAACTGCTCGTAGGTGTTCCAAGTGGCTTTTCCAGTCGGGACTGTACACCACGACATCATCCAGGTACACAGCACAATAACCAGTGTGAGGATAAAATTACATCCATGTACCACAAGCATGTGGCTGGCGTACCATGTAAACCAAGGGGCATGGTGGTGAACTGATAGCATCCTACAGGGTGGCAAATGCAGTTTATCTCTGGATTCTTTAGCGAAAGGTATTTGCCAGTAACTCTTGGTGAGATTGAGGGTACTGATGTACTTTGCACTCCCCAGCCTGTCCAACAAATCATCTATTCTGAGTACAGGACAACTCAAATTCTGACGCTTGATTAAGTTTCCTGAAATCAAGGCAGATTCTAACACCCCTTCTTTTTTGTTTACAGTTACCATGGAGATGATCAAGCACTCCTCGACTCCTCAATGATACCCAATTCCTTCATTTTTGTATTTCCTTAACCACATCAGCTTTTAACCACTTTGGCAACCTGTATGACTTTTGCGTAATAGAGCGCATTCTTTGTCACTATTACATGCTCAACCCTTTTGCTCGGTCTGGTACCATGGTAAAAGTAGTGTTAAATGTCTTTAGCACATTACGAAAGTCTGCAGTTTGTTCTGAGGTTAGGGAAACATTCACACTTACAGCATCAGCATTTACAGTTTGTTCTAGTCTATCATAAGCTACATCAATATCTTCCTTAGTTTCTGGAAAAACAGCGAGGCAGCTTTTGGCTTTTATTTCAACCCATTTCTTGAGGAGGTTAGCATGCTATATCTTAGTCGGATTTTTCCTGTCAGGGTCTCAGTCTCATAGTTAACAGTAACAGTCGTCTAAGAACCTTATATGGCCCTTGCCACTTCATTAACAACTTATTTTGTGTTGTGGGTAACAGTAGCAAACCTTTTACCTGGCTCAAAACTTTTTCTTTTTACCCTATGGTCATAATATAGCCTCTGCTGGTTTTGAGCCTCTTCCTGATTACTATAGGCAATTTCAACATATTTTGCCAGTTTCTTACTTAGGGCACACATACAAGAAGATATAGATGGTTTCTAGGTGGGGTTATCTTCCCATTTCTTTTATCATATCCAGTGGCCCTCTTGGCTGCCTACCATACAACATTTCAAATAGTGAAAACCCTGTTGATGCCTGTAGCATTTCTCTGTAAGAAAAGTAGGTAAGGCAAGAATTGGTCCCAATCTTTCCCTTCCCTTTTTTTTTTTTTTAAACATGTCATGATTTTCTCTCCTGGTTGGGTGGTCCCTCACTGACCCCGGCCACCGGCACCCGCACCTGGAGTCGGTCTTGGTGTGCAAATTTGCCACCCCATCGCACCTCCGGCCTGTGCAGCATCCCCCTCTAGGGACCTGCGTCAACAGAGCTGTCGAGAAGACTCCCTCTCGACTCCAGGGGTGCAGGGCTGGCCATCAGTCGCCCCACCAATTTTCCACCAGTACTTTGTTCCCCGAGGAGCCGGTCATGCAATGGCATCACACTGACATACAGACACCCTGCTGCGCTCTTCCTCTCGAGTATGCTGCCATCCAAGTGCATCTAGCGTCACATGGAGTCTCACTCTTGGAACAGTGCAGCTGCACCCGAAGGAAGGAGAGCAGTCACAGGATGCTCAATCCTTCCTTCCCCTGCCAGCTCCCAGTGGCCCGAGTCTGTTCCCAAACCCGGGTCACCAGCGTGGCGTGAGGTGTGGCGTCCAGCACCTCAATCTTCAGCACCACCGGGCGGCTTTACAAACCTTTTAACATCGTTTTAGGGTTTGGTTAAAGCAGCTCAACAAGACAGTCTGTCTAAGGGGTGATAGGGGAGGTTCTTATGGCAGTGATACTCTAGCAATCTGTACAGCTACTTAAGCAATGCAGCACCAAAATTACTACCCTGATCAGTAATGATTTCTTTAGATATACCCACTCTCATGAATATTTTGGCAAGCTCTGCTGCAACTTTTGGGGCTGTAACAGTATGCATTGGAACTGCTTCTGGGTTTAAGTAGCACAGTACATACTACGAGGGATAAATCTGTTTAAGCAATAAACCATGACAGGGTGTGGGTTATGCGAGGATTTACCAGCCTGGTGTGGTTTGGTCACAAGGCACAGCCTAGTGACGAATCCACACTAGAAGTGGGTAAACTTAGGTAACCTAGACCCTGGAGTGGTTTATTGTGATTATACTATGGGCCACCATATTAAAATAGAGAAACTTTTTCTATACTTGTATTTTAATGTTTGCTAATATTTTGGTAGAAATATTCTTCCACCATACGTTAAATAGTACCTCGTTGCTAAGTAGGATATGATGTGAGTAAGCTCTCTCTTTGTGTCTTTTGAACATTTTTTTGTCTTTTGTTCTGTTCCCCTTGTGCACGTTTTTTTGTTTGCTTGTTTTCTTATTGAAAGAGGCCACCCAGAAGATGGAGAGAGTGCAGCGTCTGTGAGAAGCTGAAGACAGTGTGTGAATGAACTTGTCTCATGTTTGAGCTCACAGAATGAAGAGAGAGACTCAGCAGGCTTCGCTAGTAAAAACTCTCCTCAAGGGAGATGCTGAGGCGCAGTGTGAAATGAACTGCCACCGGACAGTGCCCATTGTGGTTGAGAGAGAGGAGAGAGAGAGAGACTACATGTTGCAAGCAGTGAGCAGCTGACACAGGCAGAGCAGAATATCTCAGCTGCGATCAGGGGCATCAGAGATTGCGGTTTCCTTTTTTTTCTCATGTGAATGAACAGAGAGAGAGAAAGGGAACAGGGACTTGTTGGACATAGATCTGAGGTTGCTAAGGCAATAAAAGTGAGTACTTCTCTTTAGCGAGGCTTTGACGCTGTTGTGGTGGTTACCGAGAAAAATAATATGGCGGCCGTTTGTTTGCTTACGGAGGCAGATTTGTCTTTCTTTTTCTTGTGAAGGGGCTAGTGGATCTTTGTCCGTGGGCTTTGTAGGATTCACCCAGGATAAAGACCCTCCGTAGCCAATCACATTTTACAAAAACAGAGCCCACTGTATAATACCCTTTTACTTTTGTCTAAAGGACCAACCACATCCATTGCAATTCTCTCAAAAGGCACATCTATTAAGGGTAGGGGTACCAGGGGCACCTTGTCTTTTCTAGTAACTGGGGTTAATTTCTGACACTCAGCACAGGAATTGCAATATGTAGCAACATCTTCATGAATTCGGGCCAGTAAAATCTAGACAGCAAGCAGGCAAGGGTGCGATCCTCCCTGAGTGACCAGCCATAGGGCTATCATGTGCTATCTGTAACAATTCTGTTCTATACTTCTGTGGTATAACCAGTTGTTCTGTCTGTTTCTGTGTCTGAGGTTTAACCAAACTCTGTACAGTAATCCATTACATTTTTTAAAAGATTGGTCCACCCAGTTTTGATTTCACCCCAGCTGCTTAAAACAACCCTGGAGAGAAACATCATTGGCTTGTTCTGAAAGAAAATCACAATCGGTTATCAATTTAGCTTCAGCATTTTCACATTTTAACCCTTTATGTCTCTCAGTAATTGGTTGCAGCAGTTTCTTCAGGCTTCGTCTTTCTTTCCTCGATGTCTGGATCTTGGAGCTGTGCTCAAACAAGTCCGAATCAAAATCACTGAAAGGAAAAGTGTCCCCACCATCTGAAATTTTCTTTGCTTGAGTTCTTGTCACCACAGCTGCTGAAACACCAGGATTTACTCCTCTTTGATCAACTCATTAAATCCTGGAAAGTCATTTCCAATAATCACAAGTACAGGTAACTTTGGTACTACCCCACTTTCATTTGGTGTGTCACACCTTAAAGGTCAGAGTCAGTTGGGGGTGGGATAGTATCGAGTGTCCTCGTGGATGCAGATGACACCAGTACCTGGTCCCTTTGCACAGTGTTTTCCCAGCATTTCAACATGCACTAGGGTCTGCCTGCTTCCCAAATCTATGAGTCCCTTTACAGTCTTATTCCCCACCTTCACATCTGTTAGGTACTTGCCCCAGTTTGCCAAGAACAAATCTGCTCCAGTGTCACTCTCTTTATTATGGCAGTTTCTTGCAAAATGGCCTGGCTTATTACAGTTATAGTACATAACGTCTTTTAGCATAGATTTGTTACCCCACCAGAGTTCTTATCAGGCTTGGAGTTTAAATGGGTAAAAGAGTGTCTTACCGTGTGTTGACTGTTACCTCGCTGCTATGGTGTCTGTCTGGCCATTTGGTAGTCCTCAGCCAAAGAAACAGCTTTTTTCCATTCTCTGGTGGTGTTCTTTACTTCCACAGCTGCACATCTGTAGGCAAGATGTTGATGAATTGCTCCATGGCAAATGTGTCGATGATCTGTGGGACGGTTTTGCTCTCTGGTTGGATCCACTTCATCAGGAGTTTTTGAGTCAGGTGAAGGCTTTCTAGGATTGCCAACCGAGTTGCAACTCAGAGATTGAAATTCTGCCTGTAGGTCTCTCTGAGATGTTGTACCTTTTCAGGATTCGCTTTCACCAGGTCATAGTCTTCCGATTGTGCAATGTCCCATATTGCTGTAGGCAAGCTGGGCTTTCCCTATCAGGTAGGGCACTAGTCTAATTGTCCATTGCTGCTTTGGCCACTGGCAGGCTATGGCAACTCATTCAAAGGTTGTCAGGTATGCCTCGATATCATCTGAGGGACACAACTTAGTAAGTTTAATGACCTTTAAGTTGCTTGCATTTTGTTGCTCATCTGGGTCTGTGTCAGATCCTCTACCTTTCATAGCTTGTAAGGCATCCAGCCATCGCTGCTCCTGTTGCTGCATCTCTTCTCTCCTCAATGCTTCTAAATGCTGATTCTCTTTTCTCTCTGCTTCTCATCCTATTTTTGTTGTGTAGCCCACTATTTGAAAAAGTCCATCAGGCTTTCAGGTTCTGTCACTGCCTGCTTTTCCATAACTTGTGCTGGCTGTACAGTCTCAGACTGGACTTCTGCCTCTGCTAGTTTGGCTGCCATTCTCCTGGTAACCACTCCTGGACTAGCTGCTGCAGGATCCTTACCTTCTCTATGCTTCCCTGGTACTAGGTCCAGGACCAATGCATAAATGTCCTGTCTTAGGGTATGCATGGCTTAAATCCACTTAGGCTGACACCATCTGTAGATGAGGCACGGGTCAGGAAGTACATAGCGAAAACCAGGAGCAGTTGTAAATTCCATAACACTGTTTATTTGTAGTTGCAGTAACATACAAAACATAAACCTGTTCAGAATAACTATGTAGAGAAGCAAAATCAAATGTTTCTTGTAAAAAATAAATAAATAACACCTCTTGCAGAAGCAGCTGAGCTGTCTTTATAAATCTTCTCACCCCCATCCTTAGCAAACATTCTGTCCTTGTAGGTTTCAGGCAGGATCTGCTAGAACACAGAGCTTTCTACCCCACCCCTCACAACCACTGCACAAGGCTCAGAGAAATCTGCACTCAAGTAACTTCTAGTTTTTAAAGTTAGGACAAAATACAATACACATTTCAACAGTAATACTAAACATTTTCTAAACAAAAGTGATCCCAATATCAGCTTCATTCTATACAAGGATTTGCACATAATTTTATTTTAGCTGACACAGATATGCAAGGAAGAAAAACAGACAGCAAGAGAAACAGATACAGAGAGAGGCAAAGAATTGCGAGACTGTTCGGTTGATCAAGTCAAAGCCTCACAGGAAAATCTGGTTGCACAACTAGACAGAGAAGGGACAGAAAGGAGAGATCCTTGTATTTGAACATTCTCTCCGTAACAAATGGGACAGGGTCCTATTCTACCCTGTCACAGGATTCGTGCAGCTCGAAAAGGTTTATGCCATCACAGGAATCTCAAGATGGATTTAACAGTAACCATAACAGATGCACACCCATCTGCTGTATTTGTAATATATGGTTGCCTTTTTTTCCGCCCAGGTATTTATTTCTGTGACAGACCTCTGCCATCTCAACTGTCAGCTCTGCTCCTGTCACTTTTAAATGAAGTTTGAAAGTCATGACAGAAGCGGCGCTGAGAACAGCTGAGTGCAACAGACTACCATTCGGTTCTGTAATACTATCATTCTGACATCAGGTCAGTAGTATTATGGATTCCTGACATCAGAATGATGGTATTATGACTCTAAATCAGGTTGACTGTTCTATTACAAAAAGTCAACCATATTCACATAGTTAAACAGGATGTCATTAAACACAAGGCAAGGCAATTTTATTTATAAGGCACCCATTCCCAGAGGTTCTGGGTGCCTCACAATCGAACAATGCATTACAACCATGGCAATAAAATAACAGATTTTTTTTATCTTACTCCAGTTTTTGCACCTTACTGCAGTGCTCCAGCGAGGCATCCAGTTGCGGCCCCCACCGACCCAGAGGACAGCAGGCACATTCCGCTAGCGGTCCTAGCACGACCGTTACCGAATCCCCTAGCGATTCCATGACAGGCCTCAGGGTCGGCGGGTGCCTGCCATCGAGCTGCTCGGTCGCGCCCAGCTCTTTTCCACCCTAGATTTTTCCCCGGAGCTGGCAGTGCAATGACATGCTGCATACATGCAAGCGTGGTGCCAGACTCTACCCCATGCTAGTGCCACATCTTGCTTCCCCAGCCCTTCCCTGGGCCGCCCAAGTCGACACAACCCTCTAGCTCACCCCAGAAGAAGGAGAGCAGTCCTGGGGCGCTCAATCCAACCTCTCCCCTGCCAGCCCCCAACGGACCGAGTCAGTTCCAACCCTGGTCACTGGCATGGTGCGAGGTGTGGCCCAGCGCCTCAACCCTCAGCGCCACTGGGCTGGCTTAAAATAATAGATTATAATAAAAAAAACAACATTAAATCAGAAGTACATTTTAATCAATAGTAAATTTACATAGCACATAAGATCCAAAGATTTAGTAACAACCCTAACTGGTGCATTACCAAGGTTTTTGCAATGAATTTCCTTACTTTTTCAGATAGTTCAGTAGTATCCTTATTTGCCTCGCTCCGCTCCCACCCTCCATAACTGTCCTTATGTCACAGTGGGAGGCGCAGACAATTCAGACCTTGTGCCGCATCCCTCCCCCATAGATGCACAGCCAAATTATCAGCACAGCCATGTTATTACCTCAGTACATGTACCCAGAAGAAAAATTTCAAATCCCTGCCAGAACCTAATTCTGCACAACTGCAACACCATTCCTCACCACAGGTGAAAAAAAACACATGTTGGACAGGATTTGAAAATGACAGCTGTGATGTACATGAGGTCAGATAATAAGAAGGCTATGTTGAAAGTCTGGGGCAAAATATTTAAACTTCCGAGGTGACAAGCGGGCATGCGAAATTAGAACAAATGGTCATAACTTTGGCATTTTTTCATATTTTGCCCCAAAGTTTGAACATAGTCTTATGACTCCACCTCATAAACCTCATAGAGAATTTTCAAATCCCTGCCAAACATAATCCGTAACTGCAACGCCATTCCGCTTCACAGGTGTGTGGAAACACATTTTGGACAGAATTTAAAAATGACAGCTGTGACATACATGAGGTTGGGTAATAAGAAGGCTATGTTGAAAATGTGGGTGTCAAAATATCTAAAATTTTTGAAGTTACAAGCAGGTGTACGAAATTGCAATGAATAATCATAACTTTGGCATTTTCTCATATTTTGACCACAAATTTTGAACATGATAATCTTATGACCCCACCTCATAAACCCTGTAGATGAAATTTTTAATCTGTGGCAAGCGCCATTTCAGCACCACAAATGCAAAAACACATTTCCGGGCGGATGTGAAAATGACAGCTCTGCTGGCCCAGTGGCGCTGAGGTGTCCTGCCTTACCTTGCGCTACACCGATGACCCGGGTTCAGAAATGACCTTGGGTCGCTGGGGTGCCGGGCGGGGGTGGGAGAATGGGAGCAGGATTGAGTGTTGGCTCTCCACTCCCAGGAGGGAGGGTGGCGTCCTCAGTCCGCTGCTACCAGATGGTGATCCGGTGGCAGGCGGTAATGGAGCAACTGGAAGGGAGGAGGGCATCCTGTAGTGTGTGACATGTGCATGCCTCACACACGCGTCGCCATACCGGGATGCAAGGGACTGGGATCAGGGAGAAATGGAAAAAGCAACTAAAAGTACCTACGGAAAAAATCGACAGCTGTACTGTTCATGAAGTGGTGTGAAGAAATGGCTATGATGAAACTTTGGAGTGAAAATATTAAAATTATCAAAGTTACGGCATGTGTAGACAAATTTCAATGACAGCGTGTAACTCTGCCATTTTAGGAATTTTTCACCACATTTTCAGCATGGGCTTATTGGGACCCCACTTCAGGAACACTGACACTTTATTTTGTTAATTGGTCCCGAAGGTGATTTTGTGAGGGACCGCAAAATCAGCTTCCGGCCGACACGAAATAACAGTGACGGTGTTCATGGGGTGTGGTCCCAAAAGCCCATGCTGAAAATATGGTGAAATAACACCTAAAATGGCTAAGATATCAACATAAGTTCAAACGTCATTGAAATAAATTATACACCACTTACCTTGATTCCTCAGTTTGGGTTGGCTTTGAAGAGTGCAGATGTGTCCCAGTCCACAGAAGATGATAGCGAATGACCTCCATTGGGAAGTATAGGGCAAGGGGTGTGTGTGTGTGAGGTGGTGGCTGCTCAGTGGGAGGGTTGGGATGGGGAGGGGGATGGTGGGGACGACGAGGACCATTCCCCCCAGGTTTAAAATTAAAAGACATTAGGGAACTGTTTCTTTACCTACAGGTTTAGAAAATAAAAACAGATTTTCAGGACCCTGGAGTGGGCTCCCAGTGTTCCACACTGCTGGGGGGTTATACATGTGTCGGGACACTGGGTGTGGGCTCCCAGTGTCACACACTGTAGAGATGCAGCCAGGACACTGGGTGGACTCTCAGTGTCCCACCTCCTAAGGAAGGGAGGGGCTTCTGGCTGTCACTCTGCATGTTTGGCCACAAGTACATGCTTATGTTCTAAAGTATGGTGGCAAAGCGAAAATAGGCTATTCCTATTTTCGCACATACCATATTTTCAACATCAACCATCCATGTCGACCAAACATGCATATAATTCACAGCATTGATAAATATACAAAAAAACACCTCTGTGGGTGTGCTTCTCCTGTGATGATGCGGAGGATAAGGCACATGAATGGATATCCAAGGGTCCTGGGTTCAAGGCCAGACTCTCTATATTTTTCCATCTACAATGAAGGTGGAAAAAAATATATATAGCAAGGCTGGTTTCCAACCCAGGACCCTTAACATCCATCCCTGTGCCTTGTCCTCTGCACCACAGGAGAAGCACAACTGAAGTGCTTTCTATACTTATCAAATGAGTCAAACAACTAACTATTAGATGTTCAAAATGCAGCATGTACGAAAATAAGCTATACCTACTTCATAAATACCACATTTTCTAACATCAAATATCCAGTTGACAGAACACAGCGATCATGTCCCAGTCCATAGCCAGAGATAAGTATAGGGCAAGGAGGGTGTGGGGTGATGGGTGCTCAGTGGGAGGGTCAGGATGGGGAAGGGGACAGGGGACAACCAGGACCGTTTTCTTTTCAGGGGAAAAAAAAAAAAGATGGGGTCTTTTTTTTTTATAAATACAAATTTGGGGACAGAGTGGGCTCCCCGGTGTCCCTCACTGCTGGGCATGCAATGCCGACATCGGGATTGGGCCTCAATGTCGCACACACCAAGAAATGGACTGCAGGGGGTGCATTTGACACTGGGTGTGCGCATCCTGGTGTCTGAAAATATATATATATATATATATATATATACAAAAAAATACCAGAATCAGAAGGAGGATGGCACCAGATGGCAGGGAGACATATGGGAGGGTGGGGGTGCCACTAGACACCAGGGATGGGATAGTGTCCGCGGGGTTGTTCTCATATGGAGAACGCAGCACAAGTGGCCCTCTTGCTAACCTTGGTACCCAAAATTTTGGGTGCCCACAAAAGTGTTCTGGCCAGTACATTAAAAAAAAACATCAGAATCTAGCTAAATGGCTCCTGTTTAGCCAATTTCTGATTTTTTTTTTTTTTATAATACATCTATTTTTTTCCTTGTTTTCTCTCTCACTAACAAGAAAACAAGATGGCGGACACAACAGAGCTCTGTGAAGCTATAGCAGGCTCTATGTGACCCTACATGCCAAATAACAGTAGCTCCCGTAAAACTAGGTAGCTCCAATGAAAATAAACTAAGCTCTATGTTACCCTACATGGAAAAATGGAGCAAATCTTGTGAAAACAAAAGTATTTTCGTGGGACATCTAACTTTCTCACAGGAAATAATGGAAAATTTAAAATGTATTAACTTTTGAATGGATTAATAGTTTTCACCAAACCTTCAAAATGCACATCTGTAAGGCAAAGGTTTTCTACTCTGAAAATTTCAGACCACAACCTATAGCCATTTCTGTGATACAGGTGGACAAAGAAATGGCAAAAAACACAGGTTACTCACCTGTAACAGTAGTTCTAGGAGTGGTATATGTTGTTCATCCACACTGTTTGCCATGTCCTTCGCTTTAATTATCTTTCTGGAAGTCTTTAAGCTGGCTTCTCCACCCACCCAGGTGGTATATGCCTCGGCTCCGCCCCTTGATGCCAGATCTTGGCTGCTGGAAGCAGAGGTTGTCGCGTCGAAGCCAGGGAGGTCGGGTGGTCATGCGGATGAACAACATATACCAATCCTAGAACTACTGCTACAGGTGAGTAACCTGTGTTCTAGGATGGATATGTTGTTCTTATCCACACTGTTTGGCAAATTCCTAGCAGTTCACTGGGAGGAGGGAGGCAAGGCACACATACCCTACTTAGGCAACAGATTGGAGAACTGAGGCTCTAAAACCAGTATCCTGGCATGACTCTAGGTCATTAATTCTCACATTTTGTGACAGTGAGCCTCCCAAGCCATGAATAAAATTTCAAGCGTCCCTCAAATTTGGAAAAAATTGTGAGCCTCCCCACAGAAAAACAAAATCCTACTTTGCACAGTATACCAGGAATAAAGTGAAACTAATAAAGTTGACTAAGTATGTTATCTTTTATTCAGCTTATTGCTCTCCACCTGACCCAGCACCCCAGGTTATACCTGTCGTCTCCTTTTTCTGACTCTTGGACCCTTGTTACACTGTTTCCTCTATCTGGAACAACCAACCTAGCCACTTCATCTCTCCTCTCTTACCCTGTTGATAAGCAACTTCCTGTACCCTTACCTCAGGTCACCCTGAAAACATACATCAAGATCACTGTGCCTTTCCCAGTCACTAATTTGCATACAAATACCTATTGTAGGAAACAAGCCGTGACTCAGCATGTCTCCCTAGGCATTAATTTACATAAATGCACACCTATAAACAAGCTTTGGCTCAATGGGGACTTCCCAGTCACAAATCTGTGCAGAAGTAAAGAATCTCACCTGCAATTATCCATATTTATTAATTTGTTTTATCCTTTCACACAAAATAGACAAAACTTAAAATTTAAATACTGTACATTCTCAGACTTGACTGGGCCTCCTGGAACAATTTGGGGCCTCCTTAGGAGGCTGGCCTCACCATTTGAGAACCACTGCTCTAGGTCAATGTGCTAATGAGAAATGAAGGTGTTTGCTGACTTCCAGGTAGCAGCCCTGCAGATTTCCTGGATAGGGCGTCCCCTAGAAGCAGACACTGATGCAGTGGTATGGCGGGTGGAATGCGCCTTAGCCCTACAGGAGGCTCCTACCCGCCAACCTATAGCAGCGATCAATGCATGATATAATCCATCTGCCAATCCTCTGCTTGGCTGCAAGTCTGCCAGGTGCGGCTTCAGCGTAGGGTGACAAACAGTTGGCAAACTCTCTCTCGAACTCGAGCCATGCGCTCTTTATAATAAGAGAGCACTCTTCTCCGTCCAAAATATGGAGGTTTTGTTAGTTGACCATTGCCCACATTTCATTACCAAATGGCCATTATAAGATAAAAAAAAATGATAAATAGCGGTGCGTAGCCATAGACTATAATGGAGTCGTCCAGCGCTCTCCTAGCATCAGCGTCATAAGTTGGCAGAGTGCAGGGCGGGTCATGGGCAGCATTTAATACCAAGAAGTCCTTGGGACCTGGTTTTTCGACTTTTACGAGCGGTAGCACTTTTAAGTAATGGATTTTTTCGGCAATGTAACATCAGAAGCCATCTGCTGAGGTAAGGCACCATATATCAGGAACAGGGTCTGTCTGGTTCACCTTGGTGAGTCTCTTTAAGGTCATAGACTGGAAGTCCCCTTTGAGAGAGGCCAAAGATAACTGAGAATGCTAGCCACTGGACAGGACAAAGAACCAGCCCTTGCCCTGACACCAAATGAAGAATCTCTTCCACTTGAAGGCATAGCACTTCCTGGTCGATTCTTTCCTAGATGCCTCAACTACAGTGAGTACATCTTCAGAGACACTCAAAGCCTGGAACTCTAGCCACTCAGGAACCAGGCTGTCAGGTGCAGGGACTGAAGGTCCAGGTGGAGAACCTTCCCTGATTGACTGAGAGCAGGTCTGGGTATGCTGGAAGATGCCGTGGGGAGCCTGCGCTGAGGCTGAGGAGATCGGGTACCAAAACTGGCGGTCAGTCTGGAGCCACCAGGATCACCCTGTGCCTTGTCCCTCCTTACCTTAAGGAGCACCTTGTGGATCAAGGAAGTGGAAGGAAAACATAAGAGAGGCCTGGGATCCATGACCTTGAGAAGGCAACCCCTGCAGCGAGCCGTGCTGAGAGGGGTGGGCACAAAGCAACCTCAGCTTTGCATTCTCCCTGGAGGTGAACAGGTCCACCTGAGGGTTCCTCACTGGGAGAACAAGCTACGTACTACCTCTGGATGGAGAGACCACTTGCTGAGGGCGCCTGCCAGCTGATTTGAGGCTCCTGCCACATGGATGGCTAGGAGATCCACCTCCAGTCGGCTCACAAAGGTCCAGATGCAGAGAGCTTCCTGCACAGAGGCCAGGAGTGCATGCCACCCTGTTTGTTGAGATAGTACATAATCATGGTGTTGTCCACCTGGACCTGAACAAATGCAGTCAGCGCTAGACGAACTGCTCGGAGCTCCAGCAGGCTGATGTGGCATCGGACTCGGGGTCCACAGCCCGTGGACTCTGTGGTCCCCATGAACACCCCAGCCCAAGAGAGAGGCGCGGTCATCAAGATGAGCATCAGCTCGAGGCGGACAAACGGGATCCTTCCTGCAGATGCTCTAGGATGGTCCACCATTGGAGAGCCCCACATCTTCTGGGTCACAGTGACTAGCTGGTCAGTGACCTAGTCACTGAGTCCACTGGCTGGCCAGCTCCCATTGAAGGGGCACATATGCCACTGGGCCCATCGGACCACGGAGGTGCAGGGCCCCATATAACTCAAGTCGTCAAGTCATGGGCAGGGCGCAAGTGCCCAACCAGAAATTATCGAGCAAAGGAGGAGAGAACTTCCACCCTGTTCGCCAGGAGTCTGGTTCTGGCTCTATTAAGAGTTGAGCTCTGCCCGATGAAGCAAATCACTCAGGAAGGCACGAGTTCAACTTGGCCTCTTGATCAGAGGTGAAGGTCGATGCAGGTCAGGAGTCAGATCCTGGACCTCTCCACCTCCAGTCTGGAGTGATCCGCTATAAGCAGTCATCCAGATAGGGTACACTCTGACCCCAGATGCTGAAGATGGCCGCCACCACTGCAATGCATTTGGTGAAGACCAGGGGGCTGATGACAGGCTGAGCGGCATGGAACTCATACAGGGTTCCCTCTGCCCTGAAGTGGAGGAACCTTGGTGACATGGATGGATCGGGATGTGGAAGAACACATCCTGCAGATCCAGGGAGCAAAACCACATGTTCTGCTTGAGAGATGGTATGATCTGAGACAAGAGTTACCATCCTGAAGGTGCGAGACCTGAGAAACTGGTTCAGGTTGTGCAGATCTAGAATGGATCACAGCCCCCGTTTCGGGACCAGCAAGTACCTGGAAATGAACCCTGGGTTGACAGGGGATCCGTGACTCTGACCACTACCTCCTTGCGGAGGAGTTGGGCGATGTTGTCTCGGAGAGCCAACTGAGTGTGCATGGATACCTTTTACTCTTGTGGAGCACAGGCTCAGCTTGGGTACTGCTTGAATTCCAGAGGCAGCCCCTGGCTGACCATTTCAGAACCACCTGTCTGTTGTGACAGCGGACCACGTGGAAAGGAAGTGGTGGAGCCAGCCCCATGGGAGGACCCAGAGTGGGCATGATGGGCACAGGGTGGCTGCCCCTCCCGTCACTGTTCAGGCTTGGAGGAGGATCGGGCCGAGGGACTGCTGGACCTTTCCATCCGGACATACAGGATGCCAAAGCCCTGACTTGGGTCAAGGGCACCAAGATTGAGCCTGCTGCTGCCCAGATTGGTACTGGGGCTGCTTGGATGCAGAGGCAGAAGGCCGAAAGGGCTTATGCTTTCTGGAACCCTGAGCTTCTTTCTGGGTGGAAGCAACGGAGTCCAAGGTGTCATTGACTTCTGATGCTGAAGGCAACCAGCAACTCCTGGACCAAACAAGTCAGTGTCCAGGAAAGTAACGTCCGCCAGTTTGTGCTGGGTGTCTGCCGTAAGGTCGAGACCCTCAGCAAGGCCCTGAAGTGTATGAATACTGTGGCCACCACTGAATTAGCACAGGAATCCCCAACATCCAGAGCCATCTGAAGTTGCTGTTTGCCACAGCCCGACCCTGATCCTGGACTTGCTTGACCGTAGTCTGAAGATCTGCAGGAGATGAGGAAGCACCTCATCTAGAGACCCCAGGAGGGCATGAGAGAAGTGTGCCATGATGACAACCGAGCTCGCCTGACAGACCAAGGGAAGAGCAGCACAGACTTTCCTGGCAAAGTGGTCCAGTTTTTGGACTCTCTGTCTGAGGTCTATCAGTGTCTCCTGAATGCCAGAGTGCGAAACATAGATTTGGTCACCAATGGTGCTCTGTGAACCCAGAAAGGGAGCCGACAGGAACCGCGATACTTGCGGGCCATCTGAGCTGATGGCGCAGGGCAGGAGGCAGGGTGCTGCCAAAGCTCCAGGGTCTGGGCCAACAATGGCTTCAGCCACTGGGAAGGCCTCTGTCAGAGGATCCCTTTTCCAGAATGTCTGTCAAGGGATATTGAGCCTATTGCTGAACGGGCTCCAAAGGCATCCCCGTGGATTCAGAGATGAGTCGGAGAATGCCCATGAAGGATGTGGGACCTTCCTCCGCCGAGAGACCCCCAAGTGAAACCTCGCCGAGTGGACAAGAGTACAAAGAGGAATCCTCAGACCCCAGACAGATCGGCCGACCACCTGAGTTGTTTTTGAGCCACCATGACAGTCAGGAGTGAGGGTGACCGACAGCCTTGCAGGTGGCCTTTACTGGGCTGAGACTCCTGGACAGGAGCCCTGAGGGAGGCTTTTAGGTGGTGGCTCCATCATAATCAGTGGAGAGGCCAGTTTCGCCGAGCCGGAGGGCCTTCATCAGCTCGTGGGTAGAAGGCGGTGTCAACTGGCTCCAGAGGAAGGAGTCGGTGTGGCCCAGAGGGACTGCCATGTCGTGGCTGGCGAGGAAGTCTGGGTTTCACTTCCCGGACCAGCCAACACCAACAGTTGCCACATCAGATCCTTTGAAGCGCCGACGCAACTTACGTCAAAGCCCTCCTTCTGAGGAGGATGAGGATGAACAGCGGCACCACTTTGGAACGCCCAGAGTGGTGTTTGTGAGTTTTCCGCCACCGTCGGTCGAGTTGACCAAGACCTAGACCATCGGAGGACTGACAGGGGCAGTCAGAAGGAGCAGGAGAGACCTGCGGCTCCTCCAAGTCAGGACCAGGGACCGTGAAGAGGTTCCCAGCAAGCTGGATCTCCTCCTCAGTAGGTCCAGTCAGGACTGGCGCCCTGAACAAGGAATTGTCGGCCTCATCCAGTGACAACGGGTCGACGGGCTTGATAATAATTTTAACCGGTTCACATCCCACATTTTAGCCGCTGGCCTGATTGGGGCACAGTAAAACCAGCAAGCCGAGGCGCAATTTCCTGGGAATGAGACTTCTCTCTCTCTCTCTCTCTCTCTCTCTCTCGATTCTTTAGAATCCTTTTTACGGGAAGGGAGCTGTGTGAAGCTGACGGGCCTCACCCTTGGTCGGGAGAGAATGGCACAATATCTTAAAGGAGTCTGCAAAGGTACAGCCCAGTTTGAGCAGTTCAAGACTGATGCTAAAGATGACTGATTACGCCCGAGCCACCTCTCCTTGAAAGCCTTAGTTTGCTTAAGTTGTTCAGCAGACCCTGCAGCCACGGAGACCACCCAATGGGCCTCTTTAGATTTGACCAGTGGGTTCTGTTTTCTGGTTGGCGAGCTGTAATCATGCGAGGCAATTGTCTAAGGCGTTTGGTTGGAATAGCGACAAAAATCGCACGCCTGGGAATCGTGGCCCAGGCAACAGATGCGCGTAGCGTGTGGGTCAGTGCGCGCACATCTTCTGGCCCACTAGGCACCGGCGTAACCCGGGCAAGGATTTGTCCTCCATCACGGTCACGATCAAAAACGATGGTGAAACTCTAATGAGTTTAAGTTTTGTAAGTAATCCAAAGATTTAAGCGCCTGGCCTACTCAATGTGGAAGCAATAAGGAGGGTACCTGAATCTTCCAGCAGAAAGGAAGATCTGGCATCAAGAGGCGGAGCCGAGGCATATACCACCCAGCTGGGTGGGAGGAGCCAGTTAAAGACTTCCGCAAGACAATTAAAGGAAAGGACATGCCAAACAGTGTGGGTAAGGACAACACATCCACATCCCTAGAAGTGGTAATTTAGGATTGTTTGATGCTCTGTATCTCAAACACCACAAAACAGATTCACATGAAATTTGGCACATCAAGAGACCTTCCCCTAGAATTATGCATGCCAAACTTACATTACCAAACCGTTAAACAGTTCCACAGTTAATGAAGGTTCAAAATTCAGGTTTAACATAGAAGTTTGCACTCAACCCAAAATATACTGGCACTACCGTGCCAGATATACATGCACTTATCCAATGGGGAAAGAGAATACAAATCAGCAAATAAATGTGTTTGTTTGCAGTGATGATGGGCCTGGAGTGTAAATAAATCATTTATTTACACTCCAGTCACATCATCAGCATTTATTTCCATTGCTGCAATGTCATCAAGAGCACCAAGAGTGGCATGAGGCTAATGTAAAGTTAGTGCAAAGGCGGACCTAGTTTGGAATGTCCATTTTCTATACACCAGCTTTCCATTAGTCTCACATATATAGTTATGCCCCAATGACAATTTTATTTGAATCCTGCCATGCTAAAAATTGAAAAATGCCTTATACCACACCAGTGACCGGGTTGAGAATGGACTCGGGTTGCTGGGGATCGCTGAAGGCGGAGAGGATTGGCGTCCAAAGGGGGTTAGGGTGATGCCTGGCCTGTAGCAGCCCTGGTGGAGCCGGAGCACTACAAGATGCGGTGCGACGTCAGGGTGCCAGGAAAATGGAAACCATCCTGGACTGGCCAGGATGATGGCAGACAATCTGCCAACACCACTGAAGAACTCTCGAGGCTGACCACCTTAGCAGCCCTGGGGCCAAAAAGAGTGCGCTGGCTGCCCTACTGGTGCCTTTCCCCATCGAAGGAGGACCTACTCGGTGAAGGGTTGATGGGCGAGCTACCCCAGAGTCGGCTGTATCTGAGTAGCGGGTTCCAAAGGAGGACAGTAGGTGGAAGTCATGGATCATGGCTGCCTGAAGGAAAATGGCAGATACAGGGCACATAGGAGGAGATAAAGAAATAATGTGAAAAAAAAAGAAAATGCCTTATTTAAACTTAAAAATAGCTCCACTTCTTATCACTGTAAAACTACAGTTGCTATGTCGCTCATTCCTCGTCATTCAAATGAAGGTTTTTTCCCCATATTTTTGTTGTTGCCCATTGCATAAATGAAATGTGGCACGAGCAGTATGAAAATAAAGGATTAATTTTTGCTTCAGGGTTTGACCTCTACAGATCTCACTTGTGGTTTCGCCTCATGAGGTCATTAGAGTTAAAACCTGAAGCAAAAAAATAAACTGTTTATTTTACACTGTCCATGCCATATATATATATATATATATATATACACACACACACATATACACAGGCAATAATACCCACAGAGTGGTGGTACTGGAGCTGCCCGGACATGGGGGTGTAATGAGGCCTCGATGCCACAGGCGGAGGGCCTAGCCCCAGAAGGGTTTGGTATAGCCCAATACTGCCCACCCTGGAGGGTATTATTGCGCTTTAGAAAATGGGCACTGTAAAAAGAATTAAGTTTAATTAAAAAAGTTAATAAAAATTAGTTTAAAATAAGATATGTAATAAAGCAGTTCCTCTGCCTGTATTATAATTATAATGATTTTTTTGCGCTATGAATTTTGACCTACAGGAGCCTACATAGTTGTGACTTGGAGCCGATGCCATGATCCCCACCCACATAGGCACAGATCGTGAGGCTGACTTGGTTCTTTTAAGAAAGTTGACTGCCCCACCCACTCCACACAAATGCATAAAACTGTTATTTTTTATGTTTTGTATACTGACATTGGTATGTTCTCCCCCACGTGTGTTCAACTGTGCTTGGGTTGTCATGATGTCTGCTTTTATTTTTAATTCTAGTTTTCTGATGTCAGTGTGACCCCAAACAAACAGTGGGAAAGAGTGGGCTGGCAGCTAGGACACGTTTGCCAGAAGTGGATGGCAGCCAGGGTCATGAAAAAACTCTGAATGGCTGGCCCAGTGGCTGAGGGTTGAGCGCTGGACACCACACCTGTGCCATCCATGCCAGCAACCCGGGTTCAGGAACAAGCCTGGGTCGCCGGGGAGAGAGGATCGAGCATCCGAGGACTGCTCTCCTCTCTCGGGAGGAGGGTCCCACATTGCCCCACTCCGCTGATTGTCCTCTGGTGGTAACTGGAGGGCAAAAAGGTTAGGAGGTGTGCTCTGACGTAATAACATTGGTAGGGAGGGGGATGGGAGAAACAGGAGGAAAAGGAGCCAGGCAGGGCTCTATAATGGCCCACCACACTGAGGGCCAACCTGGCTTCAGGAATGGGTCTCCAGGGTGGGCGCCTCCCTGCCCTGCCATGGGGAAGCCATGGGGAATCTCAGGGGTCAGTGAGTGCAATGCAGCAGGACTTGAGAGACATTCCCTTGGAGGGCCAAATCTCTCAGAGGGCTCTGGAAGATAAACACTAAATAAATAAAAAAATAAAAATCTTGAATGCATCTTTGCAGGCGCTGGAAGGTATCAAGCAGGCAGCCACTACAGAAATGGGCTGGCGGCATTTAAGTCAGTCTGGCTAAGTGTCCATTACAGACTGAACTCACAAACCTGTCATGCTAGCAAGCATACCTCCAAAGGAAAAGAAAACTGGTCACTTCTTTTCACCGTGGTAGCTGTCATTGGGATCGGGCATGGCAGCAGGAAGTCTGAACAAGGTACCTCTGCTACACTACCTACAAGTTACTAGGAGGTAGTTTTATTTTTAACATACAAAAACATTATTTTATTTTTGGCAGTCTGGGCTGCAGTTAAGGTGGCGGAGTGTGTGGTAGGGCGTCTATCTCTCGTATTGTGGGGCAGCCAGCCGTTCCGTTCGTTTAGTTATCAATTTAGGTGATAGGAGGAATACGGTTTAGAGTGTGCTGCTGTCAGAAATGTGTGTCTACAGGCAGTGGGAGAGCTTTCTAAATGTCCCTCAATTCGGCACTCTACACTTAACTTCGACCGAGCACATGCGGGAGTTGGGAGCGAGCAGAATGCAGCCAGGGTGAGTTGAAACAGCAGAGTAGCGCTGAGCATGCAAGGTGCTAGCGCAGTTACTTTAAAATAGTAAAACATTTGACCACAGTAATAACTGATAAATACTTGGAGACTGTGTGCCACATAGGAAAATGGAGGGTATTTGACAAACTGGAGAGATGGGGAACACGATCACCAAGTGTCGGGTTAGAGCCCCAGCTCTTGCTTAGGGAGAGAAAAAAATGGTGTCCATTTAAAATTCAGCGTTCTGCCAGCTGAGTGATTCCAAATGTCATCAGGTAGACAGAGACTGGGACTCATTATTTCCCAGTCTCTGTTGCCTGATCTGAGACAACTAGTAGATGGCATTACTCAATTAGGAGCTAGTATTCTCTGTGCCCATTATATATCTGTATATGTATATATCCCATGACATTTTGCATTATTGGGGTATGTGAGATGTTGTCTTCTTTGAAATCTGGCTTTGTTGCTAATGCACTTTTGGGTAACCCATGCCAGTGCGTTTGTGCTGAGGTTCCGCTCTGATAACACCTGGAATGGACAGTTTGCTGACTTTTTTTACTTGCTATTTTTCTTAAGTGAAGGATTGTAAATCCTCGTACTATACTTGGATCCAGCGTTAATGCCACTTTATTTTGACTTTACTAACCCAATTCAGCAATGTGCCACTGAACAACAATGGAGAGTGTGAAATTAGGTTAGTAAGAGCAAGGACAAGTGCTGTGAACGTTGGAGGTCATGTTTATAAATATAGGCCACTGTCTTCTTGCAAAGACCCAGAAGCAAACATCACCATCAGTTCAAACATTTGGACTAGGAAGTCCCGATCGATGAAATATGTAGGTCTGAAAATGTTTACAATTTAGTGCAATACCAAAATTCCATGTTTTATCTGGCTGATCCTGCCCAAACCAGGTCGTTATCCCAATTCAAGTGCTACTCCATCAGCCCCAGTAGATGGCATCATCAGAGACAACAGCCACGGGGACTTCAGTGATAGTACAATTTGCAGATATGGAAGCAAGAAATGTAAAGTCATGCACCTGGGAAAGCAAATCCAGTGATACAGTACACATTGGAAGGACACCAACCAGAAGAAGAGAATGGAAAGGGACTTGGGTGAACTCATTACCCCGACCTAAAAGTCATAAAACAGTGTGAAAAACAGCTCAAAGAGCAAGTGACATACTAGAGTGTATAGGTAGAGGTATTACAAGCAGAAGGCAGGCGGTGATCATGCCACTGTAGAGATCACTGGTGAGGCCACACCTGGAATACTGTGTCCAGTTCTGGAGGCCTCACTTGAAAAAGAATATAAACAGATTAGAAACAGTGCAGAGAAGAGCTACAAAAATGGTGCAGGGCTACACCATGACACATGAAACTAGGATTAGGAAACTGAAATTATATTCGCTTGAGTAGAGAATGAATGGGGACATAATGAAGATTTAAATATGTCAAGGAAATAAACGAGACAGAGAAACTCTTTCGGGGAATAAAGGAAACTAGGACAAGAGGGCACAACTTGCGTCTGGTGGGAGGCAAATTCAGAGCACCTCGGGAAGTACTTCTTCACAGAGAGTAATAGACTCATGGAACAGCCTGCCACCACAGGTAGTGGCAGCTAAGACAGTGAAAGAATTAAAATTAGCATGGGACAAACAATGTGGGCAGCTTGCCAGGAACATGTAAGGGAGGGGTAGCCACCTGGGCAGACTAGATGGATCAAATGGTCCCCATCTGCCAACACCATTCTTATGTTCATTTCTTTTACCCGCTCACACAGCTGCAGTAGTTTAAAGCTCTAAACTGGTTGTTCTGTTTGATTTTTGATTTTTTATCTTTCTGTTTCTCCCCTGCTGGGGTGGGCTACTCCTTCCACCAACTCCCTGAGCCCTGTCACTTGACATCCCAGGGACTTATCTCCATCCCAGTCTCTCCCATGGTTTCCCCTGTGGCGGGTCAGCAGCTGTGGCCTGCTGATGGAACAGATGTGGTTTCTGGGAGAGGGCCCTGAGCCTGAGTGTGGAGCCTGCGAGGGTCATTGTTATCCTGCTCTGCCGCCGGCCATTTTCCGCTTTTCTCCCTCAGAGGGTGGATGTGTAATCCCGTCCAGATATGTCTACACACTCCCGCATAGAATATCAACGGCCGCACTCCTCCATCCCCTATGTTGCAGTCCCGCTGCCTGTACCTCCCAGCCACCGCAGTGGTCAGGCAAAATGACAGAGCCAGTGTCCCCCCAGATGCTTGATCCTCCTCTCCCAACTGACCCCCATGCCCAAGATCACGCCCGACACCTGGTCACTGGCACAGCAGCAGGTGAGGCTTGGTGCCTCAGCCCTCCGCACCACTGGGCCAGCATATTCAATTTAATTTAGTTCTAACACATCCGAGAAGAATTGTGAGTCTGAAAAGATTTTGGCGCCAGAACACTCATTACAAGCTACAGCTGGGTCCACAGAAGTGCAGCAGTTTACATGACCATATGTGGCGTCATTCAGTTCAACTAGGCAGATCTGCACCCAAAACCCCACTGGAGCAGGCTGAGAGAAAATGACTGCGCAGCTGAGATAGGACTCACTGGCCTCCACCATGCAGCTGAGGGAGAGAACAGGGGTTGGAACTGGACAACACTTAGCCACCCAGGGAGGGTCTGAGGTTTATTTTACCTTTTTAAAATCAGTTTTGGTTAATTAAGAGTGTTACCCTCCTTCCCAAGGCAACAGGTTTCTGACATGGATGTCCTAATCCTGCATTGTAGGTAAGCCCAGACATCCTAAGCCCAGGGCATTAACTCTGGTTGCTTGGATGGCAATTGGCATCACTGTCATTGTTTGATGAACCATGCTTTTGTTTCTATTGTATTCATTTACGTTTTTCTTGTCTGGCCGTTGTTACCCTTGTTAGTACTTCTTTTAGATAGGAAATTTCTGATCTAAGATTTGTATGAGGCAATGATGTTTTCTGAGTCATACTACAATTTCAGCTCTGCTGCAGAAGAAACATGATTAAGTGTACAATTTCTTCCACTGCACAACTCAAAAGAGTGACCTGGATGTCAGTCTTTAATGTGTTAGAACTAGCACCCTACAGCAGCAGATATTTTGAAGTTCCAGCAGGATTTAATCTGCACTTAGTGCCCACTTATCTCAGTCCATAGGGATGTTCAAGTTCAAGTTTATTGCAGGAAAACTCCATTGAGCAAGCTCATTCACAAAGGAGTCCTCTATCATAATAATAGCCAAGTGGCTTGTCATAAAAGACAACATATACAAAGTAACATAAAAAACATATACACATAGGATTGCTATATGTCAGTTTATAAAATTACAGTCTGACAGATTGAGGCACAGTAAGGTTCATAGATTACCTGATGCAGAAATTCGACCGAACAGGTAGGGATTATTAGTGCAGGATAGTAGGGAGCTGGGCAGGTTGGGAGTGTACTGTGGGAGGAGAGAGTAGGTGAGTAAGAGGAGGGTGTAAAGGTAACAGAAGGAGTAGTGGAATAAGAAGGAGGGGTTAGAAAATATGAGATGAGTAAAGGAATAATGCTAGGAGAGTAGGGTGAACAGCATAGAGATAACGAAGGCAATAGTAGGTGAGAATTTAGTGGTTAGCCAATGGTTTCATGTCCTGGTAGGTATAGGTTTGAGGTGACTGATCTTGAGGCTATAAGGGCTCAGGGAGAGATGTATAATATTGACTTTTCCTAAAAGCAATGTGGCAAAAACTAGACAGAGTGCATTTATGACAGACAGCAGCCTACTTGTACACAGAATGGACAATTACTGAACAGCTGGTCGTGCTTACAACAGGGAGCATATCTGCAGATAAAATCATTCCTGCAAGTGTTAAAAGAAAGCCAAGAAAAACACCACCAAGGAAAAGCAGACAATGACAGGAAGTAGAAGAGTTACTAGTTTTGAGAAAGTGTGGCAGTGAGCTTGGCCTGAAAGCAACATCAGCACCTTCAGCTGCTCTGCCTTGTGGGCAACCCTTGTTCAATCCCAGCCTCTGAAACCCCACACCTTAGGGCAATGGAGACCAAGCAGCAATCGGGAAGCAACTCACTTCAGCTTGCTAAGGACAGGCGTGAGCTACGCACTGTATGAGCCATCTCCTAGCATCTAATCTATAAGCAACATTGACATCAAACATGGAGGCCTGGCTACCTCATTCAGTAGAGTTACATATGCATAGTAACATGGTAATTTAAGGTCGTAAGGGACACTAGGTCAATTGTGTCCATCCCACCTGCTTCTTAAGCAGGAATGAAAAAGTATTTTGTGCAAACATTTTCTAATTCATAGGGATTCTTTACCGACTCTACTATGTACTGTACCTATCGAGTCCCTTGGTAAGCAGACATTTCTACTGGCTTACCCTGGAGGCCTTGTACTGTTTCTATCCACTGTCTCCACAGGTAGGCTGTTCCACAGGTTCAACACTCTCTGGCAGACAGATGTGCCTCCTAATGTTATCCCTGAATTCACCAGCTCTGAGCTTCAGGATGTGTCCCTGCACCCTACTGGAGATTACCAGATCAAACATCTCCATATGTTTAACCTTGTGGAATCCTTTGAGCATGCCTAACAGATCATGTTTCCAGGTTGATGGCAGGCAGAACATTTTGATGGCAACCAGAGGGTATACAAATAGCGATCAGTGGAGCCTTAATAGAACCACACAATATACAGAAAAAGAACCAATGCTCTATCCTGTCTTCACTGCAAAACGGATAAAATCTGGAGACGCTTGTAATTACTAGCAAAATTCGATTAAAAGAGAAATAAGCTTCTTCTATGATTAAAATGCTATATTTCTAGTTTTTTCTTTGTGAAACAAAATGCTCTTGGCACCACTAGGTTTTCTTATACACAAGCATAAATAAACACCACCAGACCATGAGAGAGGTGAGCTTTGTGCAAAGCTGAGCAGCTTTAACCATACACAGAGCCAGTTTATTCAGCACTGACTTACAACCTCTCAAGTGGTCTATTTTACTCATAAAATGGGCCACTGACTGGTTAAAAAGTAAATGTTTAAGCATGAAGGAGAACTCAGTTGGTTATGGTGACTGTATTGTGCTGCAAGAGAAACTTCCTTTGAAAATAAAACATAAATGTCACCTGCCAATGTGATGTACTGCTAAACATTTTAGAACTGCTAAATTATATATATAATTAGTTTTTTGCTGGAGCTCTGATAAAGATCAATCATTTGCAGAAACTAGTTTTGTTGAGTTGCAGTGACAGTATGTAAATCCCCTACTCTAGTCATACTCAAAGCACTTTGGCCCTTTAAAAGCAGTCATGGGCTCGCACTGTGGCTACTCATGCTGACTGCAGAGCTCAAACCCCATCTCTGATGCTATAGATTCTTACAAAGAAGCTTGCTGCCATGAGAGAAAGAGTGTGAGAAAGAAAGAGAGGTACAGAAGTAAAGAGGGCATTCTGGAGGACAATACTGACAGAAAACTACTACATTTTATACAGAGTATATCAATTGTGGTTCTTGTGTACTGATTCTGTTTGTGCCTTGAGCTTTTGGCTCAGACTGTCAGATTAGGTGCTAGAAAAGTATCTCAGAGTACAGAAGGTATGTGCTTTCGTAATCCACTCGCACCTGGTACAAGTTGATCAATGAAACTGTAGAATTTTTAGAACCCATGTTATAAATACAAAGTAAACACAGATACTGAGAGCAAAAACAGTGATCCCTATGGCAGGTTAATAACACTAAATACTGTGCGCTTATACAGCTGGTTCTGATTACTCTATGATTTTTGTAATATAAAATGTGCTATTGAGTGTCATGCTGAGACAGCCTGTGGGATCCCCAGGTTTTAACTACAAGCTGTTAACCTAAAAGCCAGGAGATAATTACAGGCTAGAAGAGACACAAATTAAAGATCATCTGTTTATCTGGCTTGATTGGATCTGCCAGCTGCTAGGATGAAAATCACTAACTTTTAAGGCGTTTAGAGGAAGAAACCAGGTTATGTCACTTAGGTGCTAAATTATAAATGCTCCTTTGATGGCTGTGAAGGGCAAAAGACACACTAGATCAAAGGGTTATGGGAAGTGAGTTTTGTTGATGTCACCTATTTAATTTACCTTCTGAATGATAAGACATCCTGTTTTGTATAATTTTTATATTCTGACAGGGAGGAGCTAGGTGACCCCATGCAAAGAGGTTGTAAAGCCAGTTTTAAACAGTATTCTGTTTTCCACTTAGAGGCATTCATATTTGGACTCTGAAGAAGAAACATCTACTTAGATAGACAAGTCTGATTGTCTGGCGGTAGGAATTAATTTGCACTTTTTAAACCTTTTTCTTTTTAAGTGATTGTATGTTTTTGTGATATATTGTTCTGTATTTATATTTTACACTTTTATCTATTTTAAAGTAAACCTCAATTTTAGAGACTACTTGGTGTGCCTTTGAAATTATTTCTTTGACAAGTGAAGCATATATGGTTAAAGCTGACATTGTGCATAGCTTACTGGTGATATCAAACTGGGAAAAGGTAAGAGTTTATTCTGAGGTCTTTCATAGAGTTTTTAAGGGTTCAGTTTTGTGCACCGGTTGGGTGCCCGTAGATGAAAGATATCTGGCCCCTAAAGACAGAATTATCTGAGTCTATACATTGGAGTGCTAGCTAGAGGTTCACAGTTTGAATCCCTCTTGAACTTAAGACCAAAGGTTGATTCGAGCCCACAAAACAGACAGGAGGGTTACCTGTTCTGTTCCTGTTCTACATACTGTGCTTGGAGGTTGGCACTGTGGGAGCAGAGGGCCTGACCTGCTGAGTGGGGCTGTAACAGACTGGTTGGCAGCGGTGTGCATAAGTTTGATATTACAAGCTTTTATTGTTCAGTGTGTTGGCTTGATACTGTCAGCTCACTTGCAAAAAAGAAAAAAGCAGTGATTTATTTTAAAGGAAACAGAACTATATTACTTGGCTTACAGTCAAGTTCCTACGATTTTTTTCCTAAAGGTGCAAGTCAAGTAGCCGTAGTTAGGAAGAAGATGGCTTCCAACTACAGCGGGCACACTGTAGACTACTTAAAGCAGTTGTGCAGGGACAGAGGAGTCCTGTTTGAGGTAAAGCAACTAAGCAGAACCTCATGGCTGCCCTGATTGTAGCAGATACCCAAAGCACTGAGTCACGACAGTGACTGTAAGGGACCGAACCTTGAATGTGGATAGGCTTGTGGCCAGTCGGTGTCCAGATCCGATGAGGAGGAGGCAGCAGGGCCACTGTCAGCGAGGGCCACAGCAGCAGGGGAGTTGCCAGTATCCTGGATCCAGAAGTACTCAGGCTGCAAAATGAGTTGCAGAATGGAGCAGGAGTTCCAGAGGAGAGGGACCGTGAACAGCGGGAGGCAGACCGGAGGAGCGGAGTGCCAGTGAGCTGCAAAGGAGAAGGGGAGCAAGAACACCAAGAGGCAGAGCGAGAACAGTGGGAGGCTGACCGTGAGGAGCATGAGCCCCAGAGGCAACATGAACTGGAGAGGGGTATGACTCCAACCACCAGCACCAGAGCAGGTAAGTAGCTTGGGTTTAACTGGGACTACTGGACTGGGTTACATTGAATTCCAAATTGATAGCCGAATTTAAAGAGGGAGATATGGATGCCTTTTAAATTCTTTTGAAAAAGTTTGTATTCAGGCTAAAATTTCTAGAGAGTCCTGGAGCTTCCAGCTATCCCGCTACTTACTGGGAAGCTCGACATGCATTGGGTCAAATGGACAATGAGGACAATGATGATTACAGCAAACTTAAAGCTGCACTTTTAAGGAAATTTGAATTAACTGCTGAATCATACAGAGCTAAATTCCATAAGCTCAGGAGAAGCCCTGACATGAGCTACGAGGAGATAGCCATGAAACAACGTCAGTTTTAAAACGCTGGTGGGAAGGAATTGAAGCAAACTCTGTTGATAAAATTGAAAATGTGATTTTGTTATAACAGTTTTTCTAGGCATGCCCAGCAGAGCTGAAAACCTGGCTGGAGGACCGAGATCTCAAAACAGTGCAAGAGAGCTGCTGAACTCTCAGACCGCTATGCCAAGGGCAGACCTGCCCTGAGAGCGAATGGGGTGGCGTGGCAGCACAGAGAGGGTAAAGTGCACCTTCAGAGCAGCTAAAACCCTCACTGCCTCCACGAAACCAGTTAGCCCCTGGTTTCAGAGAAAAGATTTCTCTGAGAAAAGAAATGAATGTTGGTTGTGTAAAGAAACTGGGCATATTGTTAGACAGTGTCCCAAAAGTCGAGCAATACACAAAAAGTGGGCTAGGAAAGAATGGGTTGTTTGTGTGTGTCCCTGGAAGCATGCCTGCGAACATGAGGGACACATGCATCCAGTCATGGTGAATGGTGTACAGATGCAAGGGTTAAGGGACACAGGGGCCTCCTGACCTTGGTCAAGGGGATTTAGTAGAGCCTGCTCAGCTTATACCCAATAAATACGCCACTGTACAGGTATTTACTGGTGAGGAGAAACATTGCCCTCGCTAGTGTTCTCCCAGACCGGGGTGAATGGGGAACTGTGCAACAGGCGGCTGTAGCCAAAACCTTAGCAGTGGATGTGATCCTGGGCAACAATCTCAAACAAGGGATTGTGTATGCAGTTACCCATAGCCAGTGACAAGGGAACACTGTAGTTCCCTGGACCTCACAGAAGCCATTGTGGAAACCATTGGGAGGCTGATTCCCAGCCTGTGTCTCCTGATATGGAGACTAACAAAAGGGGGTAGAAATTTCCCAGTAGCCATTAACCACACAGATACAGAAGGTTCTCTCGAGGAGGGAGGGTGACCCACTGTTCGAGGTTAGGATTGACAGTGATCCTGAGTGCCCTGACGCTAGTGCTAGGGACCCTAGTTCAGCGACTGAAGTGGACCTGTCCCATGCCTTGGGAATGTGTGAGGAGTTTGCAGCTGCTCAAAGAAGTGACCCTAGTCTAGAGAAGCTGAGAGCTTGGGCAGACTCTGACGGAGCACAGGAAGGTGATGGCAGACATAAGGTTTATTGGGAAAATGGACTGATGTATACTTAGGCTTTGCAGACAGAGGAGGGTGCTAGGCAGGCAGTTTGTCGTTCCCCAGGGTATCGTGAGCAGTTGCTCAAGACTGCACATGATATTCCCTTGTCTGGCCATCTGGGGATCGCACGTGACTACGTAGCAGTTGGCCCAGAATTTCTATTCGCCTAACTTCACCCAGCAGGTGAAGGAGTATTGCAGGTCTTGTCACCGTGCCAAGAAATCACGGAAGGCGGGCAAGAAAACCCAAGCCGCCCTGATTCCATTGCCCACAGTGGAGAAGCCATTCAGAGGCTGGAATGGATACTGTGGGCCTTTAAATACTCCCAACTCCTCAGGGAACAGATTCACCCTGACTGTGGTGGATTATGCCACCCGTACCCAGAGGCAGTTGCCCTATCCTCACTGAGGGCAGACAAAGTGGCAGATGCCTTACTTGGGATTTTCCCATGTTGGGTTTCTGCAGGAGATTATCACTGATCGAGGGGTTCCTTCATGTTGGACCTGATGAAATGTTTATGGGAGAAGTGTGGGGTGGTGAGATGCACAACACGATATCACCCACAAGCCAATGGGCTTGTGCAAAGATTCAATGGTACCCTGAAATCAATGCTCTGGGCATTTGCTAAACAGCATGAGAAGGACTGGGAGAAATACCTTCCCCACCTGTTGTTTGCATACAGGAGGTGCCCCAAGAGTTGACAGGATTTGCACCCTTTGAACTCTTATATGGATGCTGGATACGTGGGCCCATAGACTTGATCCGGGAGGACTGAGAAGGCAAGCATGCCACCAGGAACTCCCATAGTGGATTACATCCTTAAGTTTAGGGAAAGGCTGAAGGTGCTTATGGGGACAGCCCAGAGCAACCTGGCAGCTGCCCAACAGAAACAAAAAGTGTGGTGCGACCACAGAGCCAGAGCTCACTCATACATGGTGGGTCAGGAAGTCATGGTCCTTATTCCGGTCCGGAAAGACAATCTGCAGGCTGAGTGGGCAGGACCACACAAAGTGGTTACCGTGGGAAGGTAAATGGCGTGAACTACACTATAGAGTTACCTGACAGAAGACAGACAGAAAGGATGTATCATGTCAACATGATGAAGCCATATGCAAATAGGGCTGACATGGTGTTTGCAATGTGTAGTCCTGGGGAGGGGACGGACAAAGGAGACCCCTTCTGGACTTGCTGGAGAAAGTAAGCTGGAGTCCTCTGTGGAGGCAGTTAAATTGTCTCCCAGCTGACCCCGGACAAGATCCAGGAAGTAAGGGAGGTTTTAGCAGACTTTGCCCCATTGTTTAGCACCAAGCCTGGACTAACCCCTTAGCGCACACGATGTGGAGACAGGGACACAGATGCTGATACGGGTAGACAGTATATCGGGTGTCAGAGGCTGTCCAAAAGGACACTAGGAGGGAAGTGGTGGAGCTACTGGATTTGGGGGTAATCCAGAGATCCCACAGCCCCTGGGCCTCACCTGTAGTTCTTGTGCCCAAGCCAGATGGGTCTACTCGTTTCTGTGTGGACTATCATGGACTGAATGCAGTCACAAAGTCAGACACCCACCCGATGCCTGGACGGACGAACTCCTGGACAATTTGGGGGTGACCTACCCGACCACTGACCTGACCAAGGGTATTGGCAGGTAGAGTTGACGGACACAGCTAGGGAGAGGTCGGCCTTTATCACTCAGATATGCTTATCTGAATTTAAAGTAATGCCTTTCAGAATGAAGAACCCCCAGCCACTTTCCAGAGGTTGGTGAACCAGGTGTTAAATGGTGCTGGAGGAGTACGCCATGGCGTACCTGGATGACATTGCCATCTTTAGTATCAGCTGGGAGGAACACCTATCCCACCTTAGGGAAGTGCTGGGCAGGATACAGAAGGCTGGGCTCACTGTCAAAGCCAGGAAGTGCCAGGTGGCCATGGGAGAAGTGGCATACCTGGCATGTGGTAGGCAGAGGACAGCTCTGTCCTAACCAAATAAAGATAGAGGTAATCCAGGCATGGCCCAGACCAGAAACATAGATGCAGGTCAGAAGTTTTCTTGGGACAGCAGGGTACTATAGAAAATCTGTACCCAATTACAGTGCCTTGGCTGCTCCCCATCTGACCTGGTAAAGAAAAGGATGCCAAGAAAATTACCTGGGGACCAGCCTGTGAAGAAGCCTTTACCAGACTGAAGGAGGCACTGTGCAGTGCTACTGTATTGACAAGTCCTGACTACAGCAGACCCTTATAGTTCAGACTGATGCCTCAGACATGGATATTGGAGCAGATGGAGTCAGACATCCAACCAAGGGAAAGATCACCCGATGGCGAACCTGAGTAAAAGTTACTTCCCAAGGTGCAGGCATACTCTACCATGGAAAAGGAGCGTCTTGCCATAGTGTGGGCCCTAAAGAAGTTGGAGCCATACTTGTATGGCAGCATTTTGTGGTACAAACTGACCACAACCCTGGTTTAGCTGGCGCAATGGGAAGAATAATGGTAGATAATTAAACTGGAGTCTTGCTTTGCAAGGGTATGATATGACAATCTTACATAGGGCTGGAACGAAAAATCTGATTTGGAAAGTTTATCCCATGCAGGGATGAGCCCCAAATTCAGTCTAGGTAGGGATGCTTGTACAGCTGGTTCTGATTACTGTATGATTTTGTAATATAAAATGTGTTATTGAGTGTCTCTCATGAGACATGCTGATACAGCCTGTGGGATGACCCCCCCAGGTTTCAACTACAAGCTGTTAACCTAAAGCCAGGAGATAATTACAGGCTAGAAGAGACACAAATTAAGGATCACCTGTTTATCTGGCTTAATTGGAGCTGCCAGCTGCTAGGATGAAAATCAAACTTTGTGACGTTTAGAGGAAGAAACCAGGTTACTCAGTTAGGTGCTAAGTCATAAATGCTCCTTTGATGTCTGTGAAAGGCAAAAAGACACACTAGACCAAAGGGTTATGGGGAAGTGAGTTTTGCTGATGTCACCTATTTAATTTACCTTCTGAATGATAAGACATCCTGTTCTGTATAATTGTTATATTCTGACAGTCAGGAGCTAGGTGACCGCATGCAAAGAGTTGGCAAAACCAGTTTTAAACAGTATTCTGTTTTCCACTTAGACACATTCATGTTTGGACTCTGAAGAAGAAACATCTACCTTAGATAGACAAGCCTAATTCTCTGGTGGTAGGAATTCATTTGCACTTTTTAAATCTTGTTCTTTTAAGTGATTGTATGTTTTGTGATATACTGTTCTGTATTTACATTTTACACATATTTATCTATTTTAAAGTAAACATCAATTTTAAGAGACTACTTAGTGTGCCTTTGAAATTCTTTCTTTGACACGTTTTATTTATTTATTGTATAGAATCAGAATTACAATCCTTTGAGTCAAACTCGTTTGCAAAGGCTCCACGTCAGTTAAAGAAATAACAATACAGCGTGTAAGAGAAAAGAATACAGAGTAAAACAAAATACAGAAATTAGGCATATACAGGTAACCTTTGTTTACATGAAACTTGTCATAATACATGGACCATATGTCCAGCTTATATAGGGAGTTACCTCATCTGAGAGAATAGAATTCCCTGGTCAGAGCCAAAATAGGAAATAGTTTCGTAGGGTCATGGAGGACTCAGAGTTGCGTTGGCAAGACAGTAGAGGGAGAGACATGAGAGGTGAGGTAGCAACCTGCTATTCATTTGCTACAGGTTAGTGGGCTGAGCTGGAGTAGGCTCCTGTGTGGCGGGGTTTCCGTAGTTAAGGTGAGTGTGGTGGTAACAATATGTGAGTGAGATGAGTTACAGTTACAGGTTGCTGGAGTCCAGGAGCAGGGTTTTGAGACCTGTCTTGAAATGGCTGAGGCTATGGGTCACGGAGATGGAGGATGGAAGACTGTTCAGCCATAGGGGGCACGATAGCGGAAGGATCTTTGTCCAAGTGAGGTTCTGCAGTGGGGGACTAGAGGGTAGAGTTGCTGAGCATCTTAGGGTCCGCCTATGGGATGTTGTACGAATGAGCGGGTGGAGGCTGAAGGGGGCTTGCTTAAGGTGTATCTTTTGGCAAGAAGGCATGTAAAGTACTTAAGCCGGCCTTGGAAATTTAGCCATTCTGTCTGATTATAAAGCTTGCAGGTATCGTTAACCTACCACATCCAGAGACTAGATAGCAAGCTTTATTAAGGGCAATGTCGCTGCTACATAGGGTGGTTTGATCAGATGATCCATAAATGACAATACGTGAGTCAACCAGGGAAAGTACAGATGAGGACACAGCGAGATGCATGGCCTGAGGAGGTAAGGAGTGCTTATGCCTGTAAAGGATACCCAATCTAATGTTAATAGAGGAGGTGACTTGTTGGATGTGCGAGTGGTAGGAGAGGGAGGAGTCTAAGGTGACTCCAAGGTATTTGAAACTAGTGACCTGCTCCAGGGTGGAGTCATGGGTGTTTCTTACCACTAGGGTGCTCGACAAATGGGGCTTTGGCGGTGTGCAAAGATCATGGTCTATTTTCTTATAGTTTATTATAAGGCGTGTTCAGCAAACCATGTCTCTATTTCCTAAAGTGACTCTGTAGAGCCGATTGAAGAGAATTAGGATGCGGATGTTTCCAATATAAAACCGCATAATCCGCACAGAGTAGCATGTGACCACTGCAGAATTTAGGGAGATAATTAAAGTAGAGGGTGAAAAGTAGGGGCCAAGGATAGACCCTTGCAGGACACCAGAACATACTGTTTTGCATGAGGAGATAGTATTTATTTTGACTTGTTGGGTCCGATTTAAGAGGTAGTTTTTGAACCATGCTGAGACTTCTGGAGCAAAGTTTAGGGATGGGAGGGTATGAAGTAGGAGCTCATGGCTAACAGTATCAAATGCTTTGGCCAGGTCCACATAGATAGCTCCAGCCACGGAGCCTTGATCTAGCACCTCATGGACTAAAGTAGTAAGTTCAATAAGTGCTGTGGAGGAGCTGTGACCTTTTCAGAAATCATACTGTTCATGGCAGAGCAGGTCATGTTTGGATAGGTAGTCGGTTAGTTGATTCGATACTATTTTTTAAGAGCCTTAGAGAGGGTGGAGGATTGATATTGGCCTATAATTGCTTGCAGCTGTAGGGTCTCCACTCTTCAGGATGGGCGTGATTACTGCTCTCTTCCAGGCCGAGGGAATGGCTGAGACAGGTTGAGGATTTTAGTGAGATGTGGCAGAGTCACATCCAGAGAAAGCCGAATGAGTTTGAGGTCCAGGGAATCACTGCTGTAACGGGAGTTTTCCAGAGCCTTGGTGAGATATCTTAGGGTATCCTTACATGAGATGATTTTTAGCCTAAAGAGAAAGGAATGTTGGTGGCCGAGGGGTGTGGGATGTGTGGGTGATAAGGTCAAAGAAGTGAGGTGGGAGAATAGGAGAGAGGTCTGATTAGGAGGTGTTTAGTGCCTCAGAGATGGCCACAGGGTCATGGGTGGTAGCCCCATTTACTATAAGTTGGACCGGGTAGAGAAACAGTTTTCCCACAGAGATCCTTGATGTTGCTCCCGACATTTTCCCAGAGCCCTAGGTGGAGGTGAGGGTTTGTTTATAGTACATGGATTTCACTTGTCTGGTGGCCCATGTGCATTTGTTATGGGCTCTCTGTATCGTTGCCGATCCTGTGGGAGCCATGAGTCAAGGGCCTTATGCCACAGGTTATCCCTCTGTTGCATTTGTTCAAGTAGAGCTTGGGAAATCCAAGGTGTGTTTGTTTTCTTTAAAATTTGTTTGGAGAAGGGTGCGAAAATGTCACAGGCCCTATTGAAGATGGCAATAAAGTAGGTGAGTGCAGCATCCACTGACCGGACTGTGTGTGAACAGGGACCCATCGCAGGAGGCAAGGTGGGATTTGAAACGTGTTAGATACCCTTTTTAAGTCGTCTGTGTCTAGTGACATTTGGGGGAGGGAGATTCTAGCGGACCACAGGCAAGTCACAGGGGAGTGGTCGCTAATAGAGTCAGGGAGCACAGTGACCTGGGAGATGTTTTTAGGCCTGTTGGTGAGGATCAGGTCAACGAGGGTTGAGGTCCCTGTTCTGGTATCCAGTCTGGTTGCGGAATTGATGACCTGGGTGAGGTCACAAGCCATGGCTGAGTGTTTGCTGGGGAAGAGGCAGGCGAGAGCCAGTTGACATTGAAGTCACCCAGTAAAATGATTTTGCTCCAAGGTGTGAAATGGGAGATACTATCCAGTACAGAATCAAAAAGCTAGCTTTTGGTTGCTAGGGAATGTAGACTGACATAATGTAAAGAGTTTTACCTGGGTTGCCTAGGCTGAGCTTGACTGTTAGCGCCTGGGCTCCATGCATAGGTGGTTGTGTGTGGACCTCAAGGGGCGAATGGAGGATCTTACGTAGACACCACATCCACCTCCCCTCTTGCTGATTCTATCAGCCCAGTAGATGGTGTAGTTACTGAGAGTGATAGATCCATTTGGTATTTTATCCAAGAGCCAGGTCTCCGATAGAGCTAGGATATCAGGCTAATGCTGGGCAATCCAGCCCTGTAGGGGTGAACTTTTTGGGAGGCTGCAGATGTTGATTGTAGCCAGCGGGAGGCCTCCCTGCCTGGTGTCAGCAGAGGTAGGGGGTGGACCTGGATTGGGGTATATACTACCTGAGAGCAGCAGGAGGAGGAGTGCATGTCAGAGTAGTGCTAACCTGAGCAGCTTAGAAGAGGCAGCTTTAGACTGGTAATTAGTGGTCTTTGTGGTGCTACATGGGGAGTGGGAGGGTCGTAGTAGGTGGGTTATCATGGTGATAAGATGCTGGGTTCCAGGTTGGTTGGTAGCAGGATGAGTAGGCGGGCAGTGTCCTGAGGGTGACGGAGTAGTAGTAGTGTTGTGCCAGAGGCGAGTAAGGGGTCTGAGGCCAGCTTAGGGAGGGAGAATGTGTATACAAGGTCATGTATCCAGGTGCAGTGGAGCACATTGGATCACCGTATGTGGTCATGCCAGGTGAGTACAGGGTGGCTGGCAGCACAGTTGCCATGTAGAGTTAGTTCCTTAGGGGAGGCGGCAGAGCAATAAGAAGGAAAATGGTGAAAATTATGCCAGTCATCAATGGAATTGGGAGCATATTGACTTTTAAGATGGCTAGGTGTGTGAGATTGGGATGAGAGGCCACTAGTGGTGAGCTGATATAAGCTGCTGCTGGAGAAATAAGCTGTTAGGTTAATTTCACCCACACGTGATGTGCTCTGCAGCCTATATAATAGAGAGCTGACCAAGGGTGGTGGTGGGGGCGGTGGGGAGCCGAACGCCAGGGCAATCTCTGTAATAGCTGAGCAGCAACGACTGCGAGCAGCTTTCAGCTTAGGCCTGTACCTGGGCAGCGGATTCAGTGGATGGCTGTGGGGAGGGCTTCTCCTGGCCTCGCAACCTCCGTGGTTCCTCGGGGTTGGCTGTGAAGGAAGGAAGAGAGATGGACTTACTACAAGGAGGTAAGGGAGGGGTGTATGCTGAGGGGCTGGGCTGTATCGGGACTTAGCAGCTACAGGATAGGGAAGAAAAATGTCCTATTTTCCACCAGCTATTCTATCAGATGCTATAAAATGCAGTAAAACAGAAGCAGCCCTGCTACTACTACTAAATGATGCATACAGAAATTTCATAGATTACCAGGTTAGGTTTTTAAACAAGCAGGTTCTGAGGGTTAAATACATTAAGATTCCCTGCTAGCCCAATAAATTAAAGGACTATTAAAAAGGCGTAAGCCGGAGATTTTAAATTTCAATCCTCCGTAACAGCTGAGCAGCAACGATTGCGAGCAGCTTTCAGCTTATATAAGTGAAGCATATATGGTTAAAGCTGACACTGTGCATAGCTTACTAGGAATACCAAACTGGGAAAAGGTAAGAGTTTATTCTGAGGTCTTTCAGAGTTTTAAGGGTTCATTTGTACACCTGGTTAGGTGCCCATAGGCGAAAGATATCTGGCCCCGAAGAGCAGAATTATCTGAGCCCGTACATTAGATGCAGCTAGCAAGAGGCTCACAGTTTGAATCCTCCAGAACTTGAGACCAAAGGTTGATTCAAACCCACAAAACAGACAGGAGGGTTACCCTGTTCTGTTCCTGTTCACAATACTGCACTCAGAGGTTCACACTGTGGGAGCAGAGGGCCTGACCTGCTGAGTGGGGTTGTGGCAAATACTACTGAATTACTTAGTTTACTGTTCAATAAAAAGACTGCATGCAAGGAAATACTGGTCTGTTTTATTAACATTACCTACAGCAACAACACTACTTAGCCTTAGCTAACCCACATTATCAATCCCCATGTTGTTCAATGGCACATTGATGAATCAGTTTAGTGAAGGAAAAATAAAGTGGAGTGATGTAATGTTTGTGACTACAAACAACTGCACCTGAAGAGACAGAGTGGAAACAATAGAGCTTTATGCTATTGATCAGCTGTCACAAATTTGTCTTCTCACCTGCTGGTTGGATGCAACAAGCTGCGTTGCCCAAGTGAAACTGCGGATACTGCTGCTGGCTGGACCACTGGGAATGTCTGGGTCTGCTGGGGTAGAGTTGCTGAGCCTGTGGAGGGAGGGCAGTGGCAGGAGTCTGGACCACCGTCAGACCAGGCTGAAAGAAGAAAACCAGGTTATCACTTAACAGTTCTTTTCCCAGGGTAAATAGCCCTTGTAGTAGCATAATTTAGTGGCAATTTTGTAGTTATAAGCAAGTATTGGAGTGACTCAATCATTTCAATTTTAGGCACTGCAATGAGAAATGATGGCAAACAGGCAAGAACACAAAGGAGATGAGCAGCTGCTACAATTAATTCACAAGACTGTTAATTTATTACATGGATATCGTCTGCAGATAGATGATTAAACTCTGTACCCAATGACTGAACTTGAACATGGCCTTTTGATTAAAAAATGCATTCCTTGTCTCAATCAGTAGTACTACTCAAACACAGAACTTTATAAAATATTTAAGTCTTCTAGTCTTAAAATACTCAGAATGTCATATCAAAGAAGATCCTATGACAGCATGATTTCCAATTACTTTTAGTTTGATCAGCAATTGATTTCTTTCAAGTAATTCAACTCTCTGCAGTACTGCATGCAACAGAACACAGACAAGATCACACAGATATGACTTCTGACTCTAAAAAGACAGAGCACACAGATAGGTGTTCTGACTATCTCTAAAGACAGGTTTTACAGACAGTAAAAATTACATAGGATGGGATGTCTTCCAATATTACTTGCAGAATTAACATTACTTCTTATTTTCTGATTACAGCACATTTCTGTTAAAACAGATTACTTCCATCTGTTTCATGAGGTGAGGAGTAGGAGAATAATGCACTCGAGAACCAGGTAATTATAAGATCAATACAACAAAGGGCAAAGCCACCGCATTTCCAGATGCTGTTGATCATCTGTTAACTCTAGTGAAACATACTAAATTAATCCTTCACACAGAAGAGGAAAAAGAATGCATAAAGGAAAGGTTCATACAGCACTCAGAAAAAGAATAGTTTTAGCAGCTGAAAAGTTTAAGGGTAGAAATGGTAACAGAAGCTGAGAGGATCAGTTTGTCTACACAAAGGAAAAGACTTCGTAGCTTAGCCTCTGCACCCTTCAAACACATGTGGTTTATTTTATTTTTAAACTGTTGACAAACTGCTGGCAGGAAAGAGCAAACATGAGGGTAACCTTCTGCTGCCACACTCAAGAAAAAGAGTTGGAATAAAGCCGTCAAAGCAGGGCACAGTCGGAATGAGTCAACAGCCACTTTGTCCCATGCAGTTAGCTTGAATCTTGCACATGTAAACATAAGGGTATTTATCCACTGGGACAAAGAAAGTGGGTCAAGTGAAGACTATTCAACCTACCATATTGTTGGTGCTGTTTTCAATGGCTGGACTGCTCTCAGTGCCCGCACAGCTGGAACTGCCAGTATAGCCTTTTTTCTCCAGGAGCTGTTCCACAGCAGCCTTTATCCTGAGGCTGAAGAGCTTCATGTGCAATAGCCTCTCCATGGCTACAAGGCTGATAATGTCTGTTCTTAGTACCCATGGCAGTCCTCATTACAGAAGAGCTACTTTTCTGGCTAATTATGTAATGTAAAGACTCATGCAACAATGACAGGTCTGAAATTCCTCCCTGGGCTTGCCAGCTGGTGAAAACATTTGAGAAGTGAAGGGTTTTGTTGGTTTATGACAAATGCAGAGAGGAATGCATGCAGAGGGTCCAGAAGTGGTGCTGCCAAGTGGTCCTTTTCTCTATCCTAACCTTATGCAGGTGTGCCAAACATGTCGAGAACTAAGATCATTTAGTATTAGAAACTCAGAGGGATGCACGAGTGGACTGATTCTTTAGGTCCAGGTCTGTTTCCTCAGGATTCCCTCTGGAGAAATTTTTATTTTATCCCTGTCTTTGTGGAACCACGTTCAAAGGAAGCAGGCACTGCCACAACAGTTGGAAAAGAAGCAAGTATTGAGTCACTGTGCGGCGAATGAGCACAGCTTTGGTGACAGATGCGGCTGTAAGCACCAGTTTACTAAAGAGCAGTGTATGTCTGGATTTGCCACTGAATATGCAGGATGTGAAGTAATTTTTCCAACAGGCTACTCCAAAGGCTTACTGAAGCATCTCTGCTCCAGCAAGGCTGGCATCTGCACCCTTGGGGATCAAGACACGAAAGGATGATGATAAAGAAACCATATCTGTGTTCCTAAAAGCAGATGGCCTCGGCTGCATTTGGAGTTTCAACAACCGATGTACTACCTCGCCTCTGTGAAAGGTTAAGTCCAAGTACAGAGCTTGCAAATGATGAAACAGAAACATGGCCCTCAGAACAATAAGAGGAAACAGATGACAGAAGAGGCTCCTGTAAATGAACAGGCAACATAATGTGGCTGCACTGACAGCAAGAAAAAGCACTGCAAGCACACACTGATCAGACTAAGGGACACCGTCAGCTTTATAACCAATTTTAGTACCCTGGAATAGTTGTGCCTGTTAACAGATCTCTACCTAGTAATTGCTCGACTGCATTTCAGAAACAGATTTTATATATTTAATCATTATTTTCACAAAAAAGACTTGTTTGTCCTGACCTTAATACTGCAGTCTGCTCCGCTTTGGTATGGCACTGAATGGCTGAATGATGCATGAGCGAGTTTGGCAGTGTTGAGGCATATAAACTAAATAGCTTGCTGCATAGTGCTAACTGCGCGATTTCTGCAATATCAATAATTTTTAAAACCAAGGGCTATTTCATATATAAATTGTTTGAAGTGAAACCGGACTGCACTGAGTCCCTGTTCTCTTTTCAAACAATTTCTATATGAAATAGCTCCTCGGTTTTAAAACTGACTGATATTGCAGAAATCAGTGCAGTTGGCATTATGCAGCAAGCTATTTAGTTTATATGCCTCCAACATCGCCAGACTCATTCATGCACAAGTTCACCATCATTCAGTGCCATACCTGTGTCAGGGATGCGTGAGAAGGAGCGCACGCGCACTAGTTGATGCAGATGCCTTTTTGTGTAAAATAATGATTAAATATAGCAAATGTGCTTTGAAATGCAATCAGGCAATCACAGCAATTACTGGGTAGAGAGATCTGTTAAAGATCAAATGCCAATGTTTTACAGATTTACAATGACACAGGACTTCAAGTCCCTGTGTCATGATCAGTGTTTCCTGAAAATATCATGCTGTTTGGTTCTGTGGTTTCTTTAAATCAGCCTCTGTTGATGTGCTCTGCAGTAACTGAAAACAGTGAAGATATTTCTGTCCCTTTAGTGAATGATGACATCCCTCCTGCACAGCCTGTTGCTTCAGCAATGAAGTCCTTAATTGCCTGTAGTAGCTGCTGCATGCCCCAGGCACAGCAAGCTGTAGGGCTAATTGCTACCCAAGTGTGCTATTAACCCCACCTGGTTTGTGTTTAGATATAGTAGGTTACAATCTATTATACAACAGTAACAAAAAATACAACTCGCTCCTGATTGTTACCTAGCATGATTTACAACAATGAAATCCTGCTAGTACCTAACAGGAAAAGTACCAACTGCCCCCTGCCCCTGTATCCAATCAATATCGCTCTGACACCACACATCAAAGCTGCCTGCCTCCATTGCATCTCCGCCGCTAAGAAATGCAGTAAATTTAAAACGTCGACATGGACTGCTCCTTTGAAATAATTGCTGAAAGGGAGCTAGACTACAAATTCTTTTTTTTTTTGAAATTACTATTAATCTTTGCCAATGTCCCACGGATGCCAACTCGTCGGGGCGCCTAAGGAGTCATCCTCCTGCCTCACTTGCCCTGCCCGATACTTACCTTTGGTCCCATGGAGCTGTGGCTCCTCCCCAGGTGGGGGTTGGGGTGGGAGGCGAACACCCAAACTGTAGGTAGCGTTGGATCAGAGGTAGTTAGGCAGGCAAGGGCATATAAGAGGCAGGCTATGGCGCACCGCCTCCCCGGCATCCAGAGGCATTTCGTGTTAACTGGAGGAGTGGTACACACCCCATGCCAAGGCATCACTGCCAGCGCCACCACTCCCTCATCCCTGACTTCAGTGCTGCTGCCCCTGCCCTCCAGGGCCAGTCAGCGCCAAGTCCGACCCCATCCCTTCCAGGAGAGGAGAGTTGTTCTCCAGACGCCAATCCTCTACTCTCCTGCCAACCCTGGCAACCCAGGCTCGCTTCCGAACCTGGGCCGCCAGCATGGCGTGAGTTGTGGCATCCAGCGCCTCAACTTTTAGCCCACCAGGCCAGCCTAGACCAAATATTCTGCAACATTACAAACCCTTACCACCCACTACAAACATTCAAGCTTCCAAGGAAGACTTATCTAAAGAAACAATTTTACTCGACAAGCAGTCCCCTCACCGCTAACACCTCAGAAGCGCCACCAATGCTACTAACTCCCATCGTATAACATCACCAGCTTCCTACTGGGAACACCCTCTCTGTTGCTCCTCCACTAGTAACAGGCCTGCCAGTTCCACAGTTGTAACAGGGACTATTTTTTCCTTCAGATCAACAGATGTATGTCTATATTTATATATATATTTAAAATAAACCATCAGAGTTTTCTGATTCCATCTTCACAATTCTCAATTGTATAATAGCAATATCCCACTCGAGACTGTGGGTGATGCCAGGATTTTCCCACTTCTTGTGCACTATTGGTAACTCAAGCTGCACCTGTTGAACGGAACAACACCAGGTGTGGGTAAATCCACATCACCCTACACATCTTATAGTTTTATTGCTTGATTATTCTGTTCTCTTAAAGGGTTGGTCATTTGTGTTTCAGTGGGTAACTGAAGTGGTATAAATGAATGTTTGTGAGAAATCACCTGTCTGTATCTCGCTAAGTTCTGTCACAGCAAAACTCTGCATTGTTTTTGGCTATATAAACCCAGGGTCGTTTGATGGATATAAAATAAATTTAAAGTTTAAGCCACACAAGTAGTGTGTCCTTGATGTAGCCTCCATACATATGTCCATATAAAACGATATTGTTATGCCAGATTGACAACCAGGTGACTACATACTTTGCTATTTCAGGAACATGTACTGTAGGAATTTACAAACTTCAGTTCTCTGAGGGATTCTGTGTGGAAATATATCATATATGTATAACTAGGCATACTATATGTCATCCAGATGCCCCTGTCTCTTGCCCTCAATTGAGGCTGCTGCACCGTGCTTCCCTCTGCCCCCCCACAGGCAGGGCCAATGCCACCTGTTGCCCCCTACTCCAGTCTCCACAGACAGGGCTGCTGTGCTCTGCTACACCCTAGACTCCCAGGGCCTCTGCCTTCACAGTTGGGGCTGCTGCACCATAGGCGGGTTTTACTGCATGCTGCACTGCCCCAAATGGGCAGGGCAGCTGCAACATGTGCATCTTGTCTCAGTCAAGGCTGCAGTACCCCGATGCCCCACTGTGTCCTGCCCCACAGTCAAACTTTCTGCAAGCAGTCCTCTGCCCCCTGCCATGACTGTGCCCTGCTGCACCATAGAGCCTCTTGTTTCCACACTTGGGTTGTTGCTCCCTGCTGCTCCCTGCCACCAAAGTCAGATCCTTTGGTACACAACCAAGCTGCTCAAAAGAAAAAACAAACACTTTCATCTTGTGTTATAGAGTGGGGACAGAGGGTAGCAGGGTGCAGCAGTCCTTCCTGTGGTTGCATGGGGCTTTAGGGCACAGCAAGCCACAGCAGTCTTGGATGTGGTGGCAGAGAGACAGAGGACAGCATGGTGCAGGTGCCACAATCATGTGGCAGGACAAAGAGGTGGCATCAGGGTACAGCAGCCCTGACTGTGAGACAGACTGCACATAATGCAGTGGCCCTGCCCATTTGGGGGCCATGGAAGTGGGCAGAAGGGGGCAGCAAAGGCCCCACCTTTGGTGGCTTGGGCAGCATGGACGCAGGAGCCCCAACTGTGGAGACAGAGTCCTGGGACTCTAGGTCTTAGTCCTGTTTGTGGAGACTGGAACAGGTGGCACTGGTCCTGACCGGGGGCAGTGGGAAGCAGAGTGCAGTAGCCTCAACTGAGGTGCAAGAGACATGGGCATCATGATGATATATAGTATGTCCGTTAAACACATACATGATGTATTTCCACACAGAATCCCTTAGAGAAATACATTTTGATGGTTCATACAGTATAGGTTCATGAAATAGCAAAGTGTGGCAGACACCTGTTTATTAATCTGACATAGCAATGCTGTTCTCCCATGAACGTGTGTGATGGCTACATCAAAGACACTACTTCTATGACTTACACTTTAGATTTATTTTATATCCATTACACAACCCTGGATTATTTATAGAGGCAAATAACAACATAGCGTTTGTATGTGACAGAACTCAGCTGTGATACAGACAGGAGATTTCTCACAAGCATTCATTTATACTACTTAAGTTACCCACTGAAACACAAATGACCAACTCTTTATGAGAACAGAATGATAGATTGTAACCAAATCTATCTAAATACAAACCAAGTGGGTTAGTAGCACACTTGGAGTAAAGACAATTAGCCCTACAGATTGCACTGCCTGGGACATGCACCAACTACTACATGCAATTAAGGACTTCATTACTGCAGCAACAGACTGAGCAGGAGTGATGTCATCACTCACTAATAGGGACAGAAATATCTTCACTGTTTTCAGCTACTGCAGAACACATTAACAGAGGCTGATTTAAAGAAAACCACAAAACCAAACAGCATAATGTTTTCAGAAAACCCTAATCATGACACAGGGACCTGAAGTACTGTGCTATTGTAAATCTGTAAAACATTGGCATTTGATCTTTAACAGGCACAACTATTGTAGGGGTACTAAAAATTGGTTAAAAAAGCTGACAGTGTCCCTCTAACATTTGTTCCAAAGCAAAGCCTTCTAACAGGTAAACAAAGAAATGTATTTATAATCAGACAAAATTAAAGATACAGTACCTTTAATATAAAATGACATGTTCAAAACACTAACGCTAATCAGACTGTTCAAAAACTCTACAGTGCTAGTTCAACAAACTCACTCCTGCTACAATTGTTTAGATTATTCAATAAATTAAGCATCTTTACAGTGTACTGAACACTACCAATGTATTTATATGTAATTTGTTTTCTTATAACTTTTTACTCTTTACATTTTATGTGGCTTACATTTCAGTTGTCTATCTGTCTGACCAATTCCATTCATGGACTCTGTTACGTCAGCATGGATCCTCTCCCTTCCTGTCCTGATCCCCGAACGTCTGACACACTGCCACGCCCAGCCACTCCCGCCTCCCCAACACAGACACACACACAGACACACACATTCAGGCAGGGCTCCTTTTAGCATGGCCAGTGCCTCACTGGGGAAAGCAATGGATTATTTATGCAGCATGTGGTACCGGGGTAGCCTTATGAGTGCTGACTGGGAGTGGTCTGCAGTGGGGTTCTTATTTCATTCTGCAGTAAGGCTTTTTTTTCCTTTTACCCACTTACCCTCCTGACATTATTGTCAGACCAACACTCACAACAACAGCCCAAATCAAGAAGGTACCAGGCCATGTGTGGTCATCAGAGTTGCCAATGACACCTCGCTGGGCCCCTAATGTCGCCCAATGAAGAGCCGCCAAAGCTCACCCAACCCGGAGGAGAGAGCATTCACTTTTTACCCTCCATGCCATCCTCTAACTTAGTGTCCCGAATTCAGGATGCAACCCCCAAGGCAGCAGTACTATTTGGTGCCTCTGGGCCAGCTATATATATAAAAAAAAAAAAAGATATATATATATATTTTTTTATCACATATTTCAAACTTAGTTCAGCTTGTTTTGGCTTTCTGCCCCAAATCTTGTAGCCAGTGAACTGCAGCATCAAAATATAGAGCAAGCTCTTTCATCCCCTGAATGAAATATTAGACTGCCGCAAAACCATGCAATGGATATTCTAGACATATTGGAAGCTCTGTCCTTCTTCAATAATACTACAGATGCCCCAACTAAAAGGGATTAGGACAAAACAAAACAGAATATCTGTCTCAAAGCACTAGCAACATAGAATGTGATGGCAGAAAAGGACCATTCAGCCTGCCCAACCTTACATGGTACTTGAGTAATGGCCCCACTGACCATACACCCTTTTCAAACAGCACCTTACCTGTTACTGATCTTATCAGATCAGTGAGCCTGTCCCATCCCAGTATGAATCCCTCTACTCCTTTTTCACATACTACCTCTTTGGCAATTTGTTCCATTTGTCACCAGTCTGTCAATGAAAAATACTTTCAGACATCCTCCTGAATTCTCCTCCAACCAGCTTCAAAGGATTCCACCTTGTGTCTGTGTTTACATTTAAAGTGAACAATTAATTTCAGGTTACTCCATTGTTCCCAAGGAGAGACTTGTATGTTTCTATCATGCTTCCTCCTCCCTCCTTGTTTCCAAAGCATCTCTCAGCCTTTCGTCATATGGTTTATCCCATAACCCTTGGATCATTTTGTTTGCCCTCCTCTGGGCTCTACGATGCTGGTTCAACAAATATTTAATCGACTGACACTATTGAGACAGATTTATGTTGACCACAATTTGTGGCTGACATAAATCCATCGGAGAAATAGTTGCTGTTCATCAGGGTGCTTTGCCCCTGCACCCCAGACTGAAGGATAATCAACTCCAAGTAGGAGCTGATTCAGGAGGGAGTGCAGGACCAGGAGAAAGAGTGCGGGGTCCCACGTGGACTTTACAGTGAACTGTCTATGTTGTCGGCATCAACGTATTCAGCTGTAAAGATTTCCCTGTGCGGAGAGCATACCCCTCCTCTGCACTGCCTACACTCTGTCACAGTCCTTCCATAGGTCTTGCACAATACTCTAGGTGTGGGCTTATGATGATTCCAGTGGCAATGGTACAAAGTAATAATCTCTGTTTACATAAGCTGTCTTCAAACATAGACACACAGAAAATATCAAGAGAAAAGACCATTGGTCCATTCAGTCTGCCCGGTTTTACCCTGTCCTACCCCAGGACCTAAAGTCTAGTCAAGGTAATTGTCCTCACCTCCCCATCCCCTACTGCTTTCCACTGTGTAACTTTTAGGTCTTTTACTCAGTCCTAGCTGTGCTTGAAACCATTAATGGTACTTGCACCCACCACCACCTCTGCTGGTAAGCTCTTCACACTTCAACAGTTCTTCTGCCAAATAAAACTCACATCCCTCCTAAATCTCCTCTTGCAAGCTTCCACTCATGTCCCTATGTTCCTGATTTGCCAGTCCTGTTGATTCGCCAGTCCTGTTGAATATTTCCTAATCTACCTATCTTGTTCATTCCTTTCAGGAACTTGAAGATCTGTATTATTTCTTCCCTCTTCCTTCTGGTCTCCAACAAGTATGCTTCATGGGCTTAAGTCAATCATCATGGATCTGTCCTGCTGGCTCTGAAATATTTTGGATACCCAACGCTGCACTGTCTCTAGCCTGTCTGTTTTTTCATAGGTTGGGGCTCCAAAACTGGCACAATATTCCAGATGTGCCTCATCAGTGATCTACAGAGAGGCAGTATTGCATTCTTCCTCCTGCTGGAATGCAGACCTCACAGCTGTTGGTAACTCTTCCATTCCTTGGTAAAGAACAACATATCCGGGACATTTACAGCAAGACATTTACAGTGCTCAGTGTTACTTTGTTTTAAAGAAGTCTTCTCAAGTGGTATTTTTATTCAACACTGAGAATCACAAGAGTTTATTATTTAAAAAAAAATTAACAGTGTCCAGAATGACTGAAGAAAGACAATACTGAAATAAATTTGTAATGGGAAAAATACTTAAAATAAGCACAAGTAAACAAAGACCCTTGTGATTTCAAGATGAAGTGTGCAACACTTTGTAATATTTGATATTTTCCTAACCCCATACTGGCACCTTTATCCCTACTAATTACCTACATGGATGCTTCTGGGGTTAAGGGTGTAGCTGAGTTAATTTGGTTTTACTGTGCCGTTCTGCCTATCACTGTGCTATTCATTTACTGCTGGCTATTACATGCATTCCTAATAAGGATTAATCCCCATTCAAAACTGTGACATCATAATGGAACCCTGACTCCTCCACCTTCTCTGTGACTGTTCAGAATCTCCAGTTGTTTGGTGAATTGAAAGAATAAGCAGCAAAGCCAGAAGACTGTTCTACTTGAAATGTTTTCCATAACCTTGTCTTGTTTCCCAAAAGTAACAATTTTAGAGAATCCTGTTAGTTTTTAATAAGCAGAACTTTCAGATAAAATCAGGCCTGTTTTAACTAATGACTCCTGCTTTTTAATGACAACTTCTGTTGGATGTCAAGCTGTCCTGCCGGTCTGCTTGAAAAAGTGTAAGGGTATGGGATAATCCAAGTGTATAATATAGTGCTACTGATGGTCTGTCTGCTAACCTGTGTTAAGTTTTAACCCCACTATTTCCAATACTTTGTACCAAGTCAGAACCACCCATTGCTTAACCTGATACAAAACTGTCACCCAGGTGAAAATGAGTTACCACAACTTTTTTCTATCAGAACAGTTTCCTCCCTTTATGCATTATCATCTGCTCAGTTTCTCCTTTCAGGGTAGGTGGTTCTATTTCGTTATTTAATTATTTGAATTTTGCTGACCAGGTAAACCCACTGACACAACAGAGTCCCTTTTTCAGGGTGAACCAGGATTAGTTACATGTTCCAGTAAAAAGTCACAATTTGTTGAATACAGTCAAATACAGGGGTTAAATTACAAAGAGAACAAGGTATAAGATACAATACAATGAGTGAATATTACATAAAGTGTGCAGGGTTGGGGAAACAACAATCATATACAGAAATAGGTAACTAAACAATGTAACCTGTTAAAACAATTAAATAGCAGCAAAATTACTAAGTATGTAAAGACAGAGTTATGCAAGGACATAACAAGGGAGTTCAGAGTGAGTAGGGATGAATCAGGGTTTGTAGCAGCAAGGCACTGGACCCCAGGTAAGTGCTTTTAAGTCTCTTCTTAAATTGGGTGATGTTAGGGGAGGAACAAAGCTCCAATGGTAGGGAGTTCCACAGTGAGGGGCCAAGAAGGAAAAGGACCTACTACCAACTGCAGAAGCGAACACTAGGGATGTCCAACAGGGGACTACTGGCACATCTGAGAGTAACTAATAAAGGTTCTAGGTAACTGTTTTTCCTTAGCCTGGGTGTTTTTATATTTATACTCCCACAAACTGCTACCTTTTTGAGATTTAAGCTCTTTTTCTGCACTTTTCCTTTCCCATCCTTTGTTGCTGCATTCTGATGCAGCTGCATTAATTTTCACCTGCAGTCTGCATCATTTTTACTTCTTTTTTGCAGGCTGTCTCTTTGTGTCATGCAATTAGTGTTTTTCCATCTTTTTTTGTGTAATTATTTAAGGTGTTTTCAGACTTAATCCGCAACTGCAAGTACATTTTGATGCAAGTGTACAAATGTAACATAATGTGAGCAGGAACTGTCACAACTGCATAAATAATATAACACAATTTCATCAAACTGTTGAAAAGTGTAGAAAAAACCTGATGCAAGTGTGGAAAAAATTGACACAGATTTCTATACCTGATGCACACCTCTAATGCAGCTGTCTGACACTGCAGCAAAGGTTATTTGGACATACACTCCCACAACCACCTTACCCAGATTAGGCTCTTCCTTTCTCCAGCCTCCTCATCCACCCAAGTGAATAGGACAAAGGGAGCTCCCCAGCAGTGATTTCTTCTGAAATTAGGTCAGGTTTTCCATGCCCCAACCTTTCACAGTCTCGCTAAGTTTGTTTTTCTGCACTTTATCCACTTGCCCCCGACAAGTGCCAAGCCATAAGTATTGTTTACTTAAAAAATGTGAACAAATAATTATCTTATGATAACAAATACTGGCGGAGAGGTATTATGGAGGGAGATGGATAATGTTAAGGATGAGTAATGTGAGGTCGGTAGGAACAATGTGTGTTAGAACCTCAGCACAAACGTGCAGTCTTTTTCCCCACCAACAATTGTTTTGGTTGTCCCTTACTCAAAGTCTTGTTTTTTGCCTCACGCTGCAACATTACACTGTAACAACAGACTAAATGTCATAGAATGCAGTGTGGCTCCATGTTCACGCTGTTTACTCCTAAGTTTCTGCAGAGGAGAGGACACAGTTTACAAGTAGTGGGTGAGCAGTTTCTTATGACTTTCAGGAGACTATTTAATCTGATTAGAGGCAGTGTGATGTAGTGGTTACAGCACTGGCTTGGGAGCTAGGAGAGATCACAGGTTTTCTCACCCCACCCCACTATAGTCAAACACTCATTGCGTAACCTGGGCAAGTCACTTAACCTTCCAGTGCTCCAGTCCACCCAGCTGGAAATAGGCAGAAGCAAGCCCCCACACCGAAATAAGGGGTTGCATCTTAGCTGGGATATGCTAGATAACTAAAATGCAAAATAAATCTTAATTAAAAAAAAAAATCAACTGAATTGCTGGTGTTGGGACATCTGCTGAGTATTAGGAGCAACAGATTTATCTAATGATTTGCTTGAGTAAGGTAGATGTTTGTAGAACTTAGGGCATTTTATTCCACAAACATCAGAAACCTGCTCCCCCCTCCCCATTTTAAAAAGCATTACCAGGTAAACCATACAGTCCGGTTTACAGATGTGACCTGGAGGGAGGGTAGGAGAGGGGGAAGGTACAAGGCCAGCAACAAGATAAAAATAAAATGATAACAGCATACATTTACAATATTAATTACCACAGAATACAGTGCACACATATGAAAAACTAGGCATGTAACAAAAGTAATTACCAAGTAAATGTGAGTGCACATTTTGATCAAAATTCTGTTGCCACACAGAACTGAAATAACCCAAGACTTACAGCTAATGACTGCTGGTAGTGTCCCAGCTGCTGCTGCTGGTAAAGGCTAGGGAAGAAACCTGGATATCACTCTGGGGTGGACTGCACACCTGCTGAACAGAAGAGATGCGGTTCTACAACAGATGTATAGATGACACTTTGCTGGCTGCTCTGAGAGTCGGAGTAAACCATGGATCCTTGCCCGCTGTCAAATGTACTGTCAGCTGCTGAACAAAAAAAAAAAAAAAAGAGAGACTTGCTTATTTTGCCAGTGATTGTTTTTAGATGACCATTAACTCAGAAGACATGGTTAACAAAATGAAGTCCATTAACTGCATTAAACAATTCTTTACATGTTTTTAAAAGAACAAACATTAATTCATAGCCCTTTCACACTTTTGCCATAGCGCAGAAATACTTTCCTTATTAGTCAAGAGCTACTGACCTCAGGTCCAATTATGTGAACAGACACAATATAGCTTACAATATATTGTAAAATGGGAGCAAGAAATCCAGCCTTCTAATTCACTGGGACCAATGCGAATACCATATACTCTGTTACAAAGTAATGGAAAAGTCATGCCATACTAGTTAGTAGAAATCCATAATCCTTTATGCACCAGTTCCAGTATAAGAAAAGTAAGACTCTTCTGATGTCAAAACTTTGAAACCCAAATTCTGAATTCAGTCTTTTAGCGTCACAGGTGACAAATATTATGTCATATCAATTAGCAGAATTTTAAGAAATCAATGACTACGCACAACAAAATGATTAAATGTGTACAGTTTTATAACAAATTCCATTTTCTTGTTAACCACAAACCCAAGATAGAACTGCAGTTGCCCATCAATTCTAGACATTGTGTGTATTTACTGTAGTAATAGTTTTGTTATTTGCATTTAGTGGTTTTTGATATTCAAGAAAAAAATTCCAAAATATAACAGACACAATTCCATTTCTATTTCATTGACTTCCTGTATTTATATTTCCTCATTCTTTGATACTGAGGTTAGGTACTTGAAAAACAAGATATCTGCCCCCAGACTTTATTTCATTATCCTTTTTTCCAGTACGTCTGTGTCTAAATAAATATGGGCAGCCCCATCACTTCTCAGTTCCTATACAGAGATTAGACTCAGAGGACCTCCACCTGTAGGGAACCAGGAGATCAGACCAGTGCGGGAACACAAAGAGGGCATGTTACTGGATAGCTGATGCATGGATTAGGTTCACACACAATATCTGATATAACCCTCAATAAAGATGGAGGGAGAGATGGCATGGCCTAATGGAGGAGATTGAAGATCTACTGTTACAGTAAGTACACGACAGTTCTATCTTTTTTAGGGATATAGCTTCCATTAAGGCACACCTTTGGAACAATTCCAAAGCAGCTCCATGTAAGTGAGAGGTTGTTACAGTCCAAAATATATTTAGGAGAGCAGGCCTTGTAGTACAGGATGTCTGAATCCAGCATATCTATGAGAGACTGCCCAGACTGTAATGTTTAGTGAAGGTGTGAACAATGCTCTATGTATGTGACTGCAGCACAAATATCGGCAGCAGAAAACATTTCTGAAACTAGCAACAGGCGTAGCCATTCCTGGCGGAGTGAGCACAAACTGTTCCAGGAAGTTCCTAACTGTACTTCCTATAACAGAATGTAATAAAATGTGCCAGCCATTTGGACAGGCATCGTTAGACACAGGTGTGCCCTCTTTCTCAGGAGCAGAACAAAAACAAAACAAACAGCTGAGAGGACTTTCTACTGTCTTTGGTACAATTAACACAGTATCAGAATATTATATGTACATCTGAAGTATGGAGCAATGCCTTGCACCGTGATTGCATGCTCAGGGTAGTACACAGGAAGGTGTACTGTTTGATTCAGTGTAAATTCAGCTACTACACCTTGGTAAAAGGTAGGATTTGTACACAAATAAACTCTGTCGTTGTGGAAAATCAAATAAGGAGGCACGCATATTACAGCCCAAAGTTAAATCCTTTGAGCAGAAGTGATTTCACTGAAAAAACATTTGTCAATGCTGAGACGTTGGCTGCTTGTTAAAAGTTTTTGCAATTCTGACCCCAAATTTTGAAGATACTTGTTTTAAGATTTGCCTTATAGGCATGACATGTGCCATTTTAGTATACTGGCCAAAATATCATTGTGCACCAAGTCACGAACACACATCTAGATCCAGGACTTTAAAAATGGCGCATATCACATTTATAATTGGTGTGGAAAAATGGCTATGTTGAAAGGCTAGAGTCAAAATATTGAAATAAGTGAAGTTATGAGTGAGCGTTGGAATGGTGTAACATTCAGTCATAACCTAGACATTTGACTGTATTTGTACGCAAATGTTCAGCATAGCCTTCTATTAGCGCACCTAATGAATGCAGTAGGTGAACATTTTCAAATCCCTGACAAAACGTAATTCCATGCCACAGGTACGAAAACACATTTTGGCCAAGATTTGAATAATGGCAACTGTCACATTCATAAGGTTCTGTGAAGAAATGGCTATGCTGAAAATTTGGGAATAAATATTGAAAATTACGAGTTACAAGGTTGCATTCACAAACTTCAATGTAGGCTCATAACTTTGTTTTTTTTTATATTTTACACTAAAATTTCAAAATAGCCTTACTATGACTCCACCTCATGGTCAATAGTAGGAACATTTTTCATCTCCTGCCCGAAAGATGATTTTTGCATGGCGACTGCTAGTCACCTTCGGGATGTGGAAACACATTTTAGCCAGGATTTGAAAAATGACAACTGTCACATTCATGAGGTGCTGTGAAGAAATGGCTATGTTGAAGTTTGGGGCAAAGTAGTGAAGTTATGAGCCTGCATTCACAAACTTCAACGTAGGCTCATAACTTTATTGTTTTAATATTTTTCGCCAAATTTTCAACATATGCGCCTTATGATCTGATCACATGAGCAATGGTGGAGAAAATTTTCAACACCTGCCTGAAAGGTGATTACACGCAGTGACCTGAAATCACCTTTCAGGATAGATTTCAAACATCACTTGCATTGTTCATGAGGTGGTGTCCCACAAATGGTATGCTGAAAATCTGAGGCAAAAATACTGAAAAATGCCCAAGTTATGCTATGCTACTTCAAAACCCCATTGAAATACATTGAACTGCATACCTAATTTCCTCAGTTTGCTTTCCAGCGTTGAAGGGTGAAGACGCTCTGCGGTCTGGAGAAGATGACGGCATCGGACCCCCATTGGGTAAGTAAGGGCTGGGAGGGTGGATGCTGAGTGGGAGGGTCGGGGGAGGGACTAACGGCACAACAGGCAAGGATGGACGGTTTTCTGTTTTACAGGGATTAAAAGCAACAAAAATGACGAGGGCAGTTTTCTATATTACAGGTGATGATACTGGGATTGGGCACCCCAATGTCAGTGTTATGTTTATGGGGTGCTGAGAGGAAGGGTCGGTTGGGGGAATTTGGACTAGTTCAACTTTAAGCAGAATTTAAGCAGAATTGCATGGTGCCAAAGGCCTCATAATGCAACCAGCAAAGGCTGAGAAGAGCAGACACAGACGTGTTCCATCCTTGTTAGGACTCATCAGTATGCCATATCTGTAACTCAGCCTAGAGGAAGGGAGCCAGTGTCTTAAGAGGGTCTTACTTGTTTGGGTGATGGGAAGCCCATAGTAGAAAAGAACTACTAAAGACAAGAACCCCAGAACAAATGCCCTGGAATTTGAACCTGTCCAAATTCCTTCATGGGGATTTGCATAAGCTTCCCATGATGTTTTGCATTATTGGGGTATGTGCAATTATGTTTCTCTCTGAAATCTGGTTATGTGGCCAAATGCACTTCCAGGGTAGCCCTTCCCTCAGAGCATTTGTTTTGGGGTTCTTGCCTTTTGTAGTTCACTACTATGGGCTCCCAATCACCAAACAAATAAGACCCTCCTAAGGCTGGCTCCTTTCTCTGGCCTGAGGTACAGGTATGGTATACTGATGAGTCATAACAAGGACGAAACACATGTCTCTGTCCGCTGTTCTCAGCCTTTACTGGTTGCACTGTGAGGCCTTTCGCATCATGCAAGTCTGCTTAAAGCTGAGGCAGTCCTAATTCCTTCATAGGTTTTGCACATGTTTCCTTGATGCTTTGCATTATTGGGGTCATGTGCAATTCTGCCAATGTGGATGTTAAGATTGCTGAGATGCAACACAGGTTGCAGACTCCTTGTCCATTTTGGGACGGGAGTATCTGGAATAGAACCCTTTGTCCTCTATTGAGGAGGAACTGGTTCTGTAGCATGTTTTTCTGGAAATAATGACTGCACTTCTTCCTTCAGAAGGGACAAATGGCCCAGAGGATAACAGGAAGGAGGCAGAGGATGATCTGGTGGGGTTTCTAGAAGCTCCAGAGCATGCCCCTTGCAATAATCTCCAGCACCCACTTGTCCATTGTAATCTCCACTCACCGTTTTAGGCGGGGAGAGTCTGCCCCCTACAACTACCCTGGAGGTAACAGTGGAGGTTGGGGTGTATCCGGAAGACAGTCAGGAAGAACTGATCGGGGCAGTGCCACTCGTACAGAACAGTTATGTACTCACTGTAACAGTAGATCTTTGAGAGAATCTCTTTCATTAGGCCACACCTATGGGATATGTAGCAGCCAGGCTCTAGAACCACACAGAAACTTTTGCAAGCAGTCCACTAGGGGCTGTCCACAATGATATCCTACTTCCCCTGCCACATATAAATGTAGGCCACCCCATCCCTCCCCAGTTCCCGAGATCATACTTGAAGGATCTCTCCTTAGGGAACGGAGAGAATGTATGTGTCTGCCTAACAAGAGAAGCAGGCTACCTCATTGGGCAACATCTGGTGCACCTTCATGGAAGAAAGAGACAGACTACATAACGCTGTCGAACCCGGTACCCTGTCCAGGAAACTGAAAGATAAGGAGGCCCCTCCGAACAGAAGAGGAACAGAAAGCCAAGCTGAAGACACCTGATAAATCGTCCTAGAGAGGGAGACAGCCTGTAGAAGACCATAATCTCCTGGGGCCTTCTGTGCAGGGAACCAGACAGAAAGCATGGTGTAGCCGACAAAGGCTGTAAAGACCCAATATGGAGACATCTGATGGCCTTTCAGAGAAAGGAGACAGCACGTACCAAACTGTAAATCCAAGGGGGATGGAGGGTGGGTTGGGATGGCCTGATGAAAGAGATGCTCTCAAGATCTACTGTTACAGTAAGTATGTAACTGTTCTATCTTTGAGGAAATCTTCTTCGCCAGGCCACACCTATGGATGAGTGCCAAGCAATTCCCACCACTAACAGTCTGGGTGGTTGAGGACTACAGGCCTATGAAAGAAGGCCTGGAAGACCTGTCAAACTCAAGCCTTGTCTGTTATAGAAGGCAATGTCCAGACTGTAAGTTTTGGGGGAAAGGATGGACAGTACTGCATGGGTTATCTGTCCATGTCCCTGCAGCAGACACAAGGTGAAACATGCATTGGGGCAGGGTTTTTCAACCGGGGTCTGCAGCCCCGATCAACTTCTGGGGGTCCGCGGAGAAAGGAAACAAAAACTCGACTAGGTAAAAAGTGTTCAACTGCATGAAAAAGAATACTTCCTATGTTAGCAGCAGAGCGTGTGTTTCTACTTGTCTCTGCTATGACAGCGTTCCAGTTTGTAATTCTGCTGTTTCAGTTTTTAGTACCATAACTCTCTGCTGCTCTGTGACTCCTGTTTTGCTGTATTGTATTGCTGTGTATACACAGACTGCTATAAGCTGTTACTTGCAACTCCGATTTGGATTTCAGGTTTTCAGTTTTCTTCTCCGTTTGTCATTCCAGCCCGCTTCAATTGCTGCATATATTTCTCACGCAGTAACCGTTGCGACTCAGAGCTCCCTTTTCATTACCGTAGCCTTTGCTGCTCTGTTTGTTAATCCAGCTCAGCCTCAGCATATATTTCCCCTGTAACTCTGCTGTCACTCATAGCTCCATTTTCTGATTTCTGTTTTTTTATTGAAACCTCTGTGGTCTGTTTGACGTGCTTTCAATCTCTGTTTCATCAGGAACCTCTGCTGTATCTCAACTGCAAGGACTCTCAAGTAAGTTGGGTCAATGGCTATTTTAAACACTAGAACAGTGGCATGGTATTGATTCAGGGTGAGATCAGCATCATTGATTCCAGGCAGGCAGGTCAGCTGTGACCCCCAGCTTAATGTTAGTCAGGTCAATTCAATGTCTGTTTTAAATAATTTCTTGAACAGTGAAGCAGTGTTAATCCCAGGCAGGTCAGCTGCTGACCCCCCAAGTATCTCATTAATGTCACCATCAGGGTTTGTAATTGCATTAATGTAATTTTTTATTATTTTAATTAGAGTTTTATAAAAAAAAACAAAAGCATTGTTTATATTGGTATGTTGTTTTATACTGGTACATAACTTAGCCCTCTACCCCCACACCACTGTTGAGTCCATGTGCTGCTGCAAGTAGGGTGTCCCCGACACTACTGACTTTTGGTTATGGGGTCCCTATACTTAAAAGGTTGAAAAACCCTGCCGTAGGGGTTGCAAGTCACTATATAAGGGGCATGAACAATGCAAGATGTTGTTTACCATGCCATATGTAACCAAAAGTGCATGAATGACTTGCCTTCTGGGCAGACCCTGTTCATAGACAAAGGGCTCTATCTTCCAAAGAAGGCTGAAAACCAAGCTGAGAGGCCTCCTTGGAAGTAGAGACACAGCAAACAGAACACCCGAATACTCTAGGCACGAGAGGAAGAAACGCAGGGTGAGGGAGCAAAGACTCACAGCCTTTGTGCAGCAGGTGAATATGAAGTCTTATATGACTGCCTGAAAGTGAGACATCCTCTGAACAGAAGGGAGGGCAGTTAACAAAAGGCTCTCTTCCCAGGAAGAAGCATACCCCTGCAGGTACAGCAGGCTCAGAGAGAGCCATGGTAAAACTTTATCACGCAGGCTGCTAGTCACTTTCTGCTCAAACGAAAGCCAAGGTAAGTGTCTCCAATGCAGGCTTCCAGTTAGGACTGTATTATAACAAGAGGCTTTTAAGATTGAAGGCCTCTGCTAGATACACAGATCCTATCAACCTGCAATGGGCACATGGAAAGGCGGACCAACATCCAAAGTGCAGTGTAGGAATCTGTGTCCGAGAAGAGTAGTAGACATACTTATTTTATTTATTTTGTTAACCAGGTAAGTACTCTGGCCAAAGGCCCTTTTCAGGAATGACACGAGCCACTATGGACTTCAGTAAGACCTCTAATTTGATGCCACATAGGAGGCTAGGAAATAAGCTAGGCGGCACAGGGGGGGGCAAAGATGGTGGGATGGGTAGTGGACTGGCTGTAAGGAAGACAGCAGAGGGTGGTGGTGGGAGGGCTCTCCTCTCCACAGCAGTGTACAAGTGAGTGCCACAGGGCTCTGTACTGGGACCAGTGTTGTTTGGGATCTTCATTTTATTATTTTTCCAGGAGAGAGACACTAAGCTGAAAGCTTGCTTACAGGTCAACTTGGGAGCACAAGGAAGTTAAGTGACTTGGCTCAGGATCACACAGTATGCAAGTGGGGGCTATGGGATTCAAATGCAGGCCTCCAGGTTTGCAGCTCAGAGCCTTAAACCACTGTGCTATACTGCCTCCTTCATAGCAGACATCTCAATAGGCATCAAAAGCAAGATCAGTCTGTTTGCAGATGACACCAAGATGGGAGCAGTAGTGGTATATGACTTAGGGAGGGTGGCATGGGTTGCAAGATGATCTGGCAAAATTGGAGGCCTGGTCAGACACTTGGCAGTTGGAGTTCAATGCCAAGAAATGTAAGGTGCTACATTTCGTGCAAAAAAACAAGGAGAAGCTACCAGTTGGGGGATTCAACTAGCCAAGATGGAAGAGAAGGATCTTGGGGTGATCATAATGGGAGCAATGAACAACTCAGCACAGTGTAGAAAGGCAGCTGCAAAGGTTAACAGGGATGCTGGGTTGTACTACCAGAGGCATATCCTCCAGGAGGAGGTTATCCTGCAACTATATAGGTCACTGGTTAGACCACATATAAGTACTGCATGCAGTTCTGGCAACCGTACATGAAGAAGGACATTAGGTTACTGGAGGCGGTGCAGAGCAGGGCAACAAAATAATCCAGGGTCTAGGGGACTTACCCCACGAGAGCAGGGTGAGGGAGCTGAACATGTACTCCTGCAGGAAAGGAGGGATGGGGACATGACTGAAACCTTCAGGTACATGAAGGAAATAAATAAGATGGGCACGGAAGGGCTTTTCAAATTAAGGTGGGGAGGGACACTCACAGGCACAATCTGAGATAGGAAGGGGAAGGTTCAGGAGGAAATGAGACACTTTTATGGAGAGGTCAGTGTCTGGGTGGAGCAGTACTAAATGAAGTGATATCCTGTAGGACAGTGGGCTGCTTCAAAGGGGATGGGACAGGGTAAGGGAGTGGGAGGGAGGGCAGCTGCAGTATAAGGGCTGCTAGCTGCACAATCGAGCAGACTTGATAGACCATAAGGCCTTTATCTGCTGGCAATTTGTATGTTCGTATAAAGTGACAATAACAATACATAAACTTACAGATTACAACATTTAACAATGAAACAATGAATATACAAACATTGCATACTATAAGTTACAAAGTACATTAATAACATTCAAAAGCAGTCTGTTAGTGAAGGTGTGCTTTCAACATAGTCTTGAATTTTGTATAACTGTTAACATTAGTAAAGGAGTGAGGAAGGTATTCGGAATCTAGTAGATTAGAATGAAAAGCTCCTCCCCATGGCAGTTGAAATCTTTGGAATTAGATGTTGAGTACCTAGCATAGACCTTAAAGGTTTATTTTCAGTCCTGATAGTCTTGTACTTATAAAGAGGGACAGATGTTTCAATTTCAATACATTATTCACTATGCAACCTAACTAATACACAGAGTTTAATTTAGATACCACAGACTGGAGGTACTCTACAAAGACAGTAACCTAAATGGGTCTTGGAGGAATGCCTTTCCGTAGCCTCCCAGACAGTGACCACTTAACCGGAGACTCGTCTATCCATGGCTACACTCTCGGGAGCCAGGCAAGTCCATAACCCCAGATGAGGTCCTGATGGGTCATAAACATTGCCTTCTTATGGTACTAGGGTCAAGCAGAAAAGCAGGGCGTGGGTCCACAGCCAGCTTCACCAGTCTGTGGAATGGGTATGTGTGACTCCATGAGGAACAATAGATGCCCAAGCTATTCCCTCCACTGGGAAATTAAAGGGCACTTTCTGCCTGAAAGGACAAGAAGGAAAGGCATGCAGGCACTTCCCTTACTAATAAAGGGAGGATGTGTCACACCTGGATGAGCTCCAGGTTCTGGAATGAGTGAATGAAAGCCATCATTCCTCCATGTTTTTTTCTTAATAAGAAGCGATGCCAAAAGAAAGGAATCAGTTCTGTGGCATCCTGTCTCCACACAGGTCTACACGCCATTGGTGTCAGCAGGGTCCTGCATTTCTTGGGACCATGACCTGCTAACTTGACTCTGGCTAGGCATGCAACATCTTCTGCATCTTCTGGAACGATGCTTATTGTTGGTTCTAGATTGTCAACTAGAAACCAAATCCAGAAGCTCAGTATTTCCTACCATAAAGGAAGGAGGAGCATCCTTCCCCATGACTGGTGGTGTCCCTCTGAATCCACAGATGGCTTGATGCAACCGAGGGAGGGAGGGAGGGAGGGACCCCTCCCATGTACCAAGAGGCTAATCTCCTTTGCAGCTAAAAGGGTCACTGCAAAAGGGTCAGGGTAATACCTGCTCCAAGGCGTCGGTATGTAGGACCCCACAGTCATTAGGATCACCTAACAGGCCTTAAATGTGGTCAGCCCTGTACTGACTATTGGGACTGTGGCCAGTACTAGAAGGCTCAAGAGACCTGCGAGAGGGATCCACTTAGGGCTGTGCTAACAAACAGGGAGCCGGGCAGGGAGGTGGAGAGTTGAGCCCATATGGGGTCCCGTTGACCCTCACCATATCTCACAAATACCACCAAGGTTGATCAGGCTGGAGGCATATTGACTGTGGGGCCTATAACATGTATCAGGTCAATGGGGAATATATATATATATATATATATATATATATATATATATATAAAGACTGCACCTTGGAGTGAGCTGACACTATGAGCGTATAGGATGGGAACCTGTAAAGTATGAAAATAAAAGGGCCAGGGGAACACCCTGAGCGGCCAGTATATGCTCTTCAGAACAAACATTGTGACCTGAAGGCATAGTCTGTACCTATCTCTAAGAAGGAGGCAATGCCCTATATACATTCACGGTAGCAGGGCTCACAAGGTGACAACTCTGTACTTGATGTGTTTAAAAAGAAAGGTCCAGACTCAAGGTCTGAGATAAGCCTCAGATCTGCCAGCTGTGTTTCTGCTAGCACTGGTAGGGCCCAGGCCTTTGGTATCACGGCCCTGGCCGATACCCATCCGATGACCATCCAATGTGAACAATGGTGCTGGAAGCAACAAGAGTGAATCAAGCACTGCTACAGCCTTGCCCCTGTTTACATGGCTAGAAGCTCAAGGGACAGGCAGCCAGGTGGGCAGATGTCCTACTACTGGCCTGAAGGAGGATGGCTGCCAGTGGAACAGCCAGAGATATTGGCCAGATAAACATCCTCTACGTATGCATAAACTGGCTATAACAGAGGAGAAAAGAGTTCCAGGCTCCACTAAGGCCTACAGGCTGGAAGGCTGGCTTGTAACTGGTGTCTCTTCTACTCCATCTGCTTTTGCAGAAGGGGCATGGAAAGGGTTCTTTGCCGTCAATGGCAAGACACGACACCCTGAATTAGGTGTGTCCCTTAAAGAGCAACTTTCTCTGCACTTCAACATGTGCTTTTATAAATAAGATGTTTCAGCTGTTAAAGTTTACCAGAGAGCACATTTTTTCATTTTCAATGTTTCCAAGATTTTAGCACATCTTGGTAGTCAATCTAAAAAGTCTGCATAGAAACATTTCAAAACATTTGTCCCCCGTTAACCTCATAGTGCCTTTGTTTATGGCATCACAGTGTTCATCATGACAATAGACTGAGATGTCACACACAGCAATTATGTGGTTAGCAGGGAGAGTCAGATACATTTTGAAAGACTCAGTGAAATAATTTCTGCATTATCTACAATATTTAGCAGACCAACAGCGCTAAAGTAAAGAGAAATAGCAAAGAACCAGAAAACAAAGTTTAAACATAATTGGTATAAATCTAGTGTTTTTAAGCTTTTATTATAATAGAGAGTTGCTCTTTAAGACAGAAGCCAGGGGCAGGTGCCCTGGCAGCATCTGAGGTATCATAGCCCTTATGTAGAAATATCCACCCACTCCAGCTCCAGCAGTGGGGTTCTGGGAAGCACCTGCTGTGATGTAGCTGTCAGGGGGCTGGGCCAACTGCATATGCTGACCTGAGGGCAGAGTGGACTGTGAGTTACTATGCTCAGGCTTGGATGTATCTGAGGTGACTATCCTGGTACTCTAAGCATCCTGTCCCCTATATGCAGTGTCAAACTATGTCCTGGGGCAGCTCTGGTGACCCCAGAATGGCTGATGCTGATAGGCAACCTGCCCTCCCAAGTGTAACAGGAAAGGTGGAAGGCCTATGGCAAATCATAAGATGGCATCCTCCCCTGTGAACCAGAGGGGAGGAAAGTGATACACCGATGGCTGTACCCTGATAACGGCCGTTCCCTGTGAGGAAGCACCCTGGCAGCCTGTTGAGGGCTGCAGAGATGGTGTCAAAAATGGGACAAGAGGGAACTCAAATTTAAGCTACAAGGTCCTCTCTCCTGTGGCACTGCTGGATGTCATCAACATGGTTGACAGATTGAAAGAAATGATCCTACAAGGGCCATCAATGTTTAGAAAAGAGCCGATGCAATGGCCTGGAAGCGTCATCATGATGTTGTACCCCAGGTACCTCGTCAAGAGTCCGTGTTGCTGGAGGATGATGTAAAAGGCATCTTAGCATGTCCATGCTGGGCTAGAAATACCGCCGTAGTGTTGACGTCTTGTATCACCAACAGGAAAGCCTGGGAATGTCAAAGGGGTTAGCAGAGGTACCCCATCGATGACAGACATAGGAACATCGGTAGGGATGCAGCTGCGCCACTATCTATGTAAAAGTCCTGGTAATCATGCATGTTGACAGCAGAGGCTGAGGTGCCACAGCTGATGTGGAGTGAACAGCCAGTGTGAAACAGCCAACAGGAGAGCAGCGGCGTCACGTCACCATTAATGACATCGCCAGGGCTGAAGTACAGTCGATGGAAGAGGCAGAGGCGTCACTGGTCAGTTTCCGCCATAGGGCTGATGAACAGTCAGGTACAACTGAGAGTAGAAGGCAGAGGCGTCACCGTTGATGTCAACATATGGCTTAGGAACAGTCAACAGGAGAGGCAGAAACATCATCATCAATGTCACAATATGGCTGAGGAACAGTCGAGAGAGGCAGAGGCAGCACCGTCAACATTTTACAGCAGGAGACTAAAGGTACAGTCGACGGGAGGCAGAGGCACCATCAGTAACAATGCTGTATAGTTGAAGCACCTGGGACAAGCGCCCACCCAACCCCACCACAGTCCTATAGCCAGTCAGAAGGGGCGCGCTGGGGTGACCTGCAGCGCACGGAGGAGGTCTTCCCTTCTGAAGTCTGGGGCGAAGCTTGGTATCCCCACAGTCTAGGTTACCAGTGAGCAGGCGAAAGTGGAAGAGGCCCCTAGGTTCTGAGGCCAGTTCCTCTCTGTCCAATTGTGGGTGCAAGTCGGCAGCTCCTGCAGGGACATACCAGAAGAATTCTTGAAAATACCGAGAATAGAGTATTTTTTATTGCTAAAAGGAGAAAACAGTGAATGAAGCAGCAATGTTTTCACTGTGGTCTGCCGGCGTTGATCAACAGTGGGAAAAGAACTGAGGAGGATTGGGCCACCCATGCTCAGTATGTGGCAAGGTGACGTGAGGAAGTTGCTGTGGGCAGTCCCTAGTGAACTGCTTAAAAAATTTCCATGTGGTCCTAGAGCCTAGCGACTACATATCCCATAGGTGTGGCATGATAAGAGATATCCTTAAAGACCCGATTGTTTTTGGCGATTTCTGTATGGGCACCTGGAGGAGAGGCCCAGAAAGGTGCCACCTCTTCTGCCACAGCCTTGCTGACTATATGCATGGCCATCTCTGGCAGCAGGCTGGCGAAAAGATCCTACCCATGACCTCTGGCAGAGTGAGATACAGGGACATGACTGACCTTACAGTCATTTTGAGGTCTATGGTAAGTATGGCAATGCCTAAGATAGACCACAACCTGGTTTCTCACCGACAGTTGGGGAGGCTGTAGTCAATGCCGTCAAAGTGGGCGATGATGTTGTAGATTTACCTTATCTCAACAGCGGCGGGACCTCACTGGTGAAGCTGATCTCTCTTTTTCTCTGTGTTTGTGCCTGTGACCAGACAATGAGGCAGTCCACAATGATGACTGTTACCTGTCCTGGTCCTTCAACCTCGCAGCTGTTTCTTGGCCTACAGTGAGGGAGAAGCAGATTTTGTGCCCTGTTCCTCCTCCATGGCTTTGAAGTTTTAAGGAGAAGGAAATTTTCTAGAGCTTTCATGCAGCATTGCCTTGTAGAATGGTTGAAGTCTTGGCAAATTTCAGAAGTCCTCACATTGTAGAACAGGCCCAAGCAGCACACAGACTGCTTGTTTCTTCGTTAATTTTCTCTTAGCACTCACAGTACCAGAATAAAGGCCCTTTCGCCTTCAACAGCAGGCAGAAACAACAAAATAAACTACATAGGAACATAAGAATTTGCCAGCAGAAGGAGACTGTGCGGTCCATCTAGTCTGCCTGTGATGTCTACCCCCAATCTACTGCTCTTGTTGAGGTGATTACATTGACTGTCCATGTCCATCTAAATTCTCTGGCAGTCTTAGCTCAGGTGGCGGCTGTTCCAGGGTCAATGACCTCTCTGTGAAAAGTACTTCCTAACATTGGTTCTGAATTTACCGACCAAGGCGTAAGTTGTGCCCTCGGCGCACAGTCCTATTTTCCTGAAAGATCACGACCGGTATGTACTGTGTTTATCCCTTTAACAAATTTAAATGTTTCCATCATGTCTGCTCTGTTCCTTCTCTGCTCTAGGAGAATAGCTTTAACTGGCTAAGCCTAGTTTCGGTTTGTGGTGTAGTCCCTGCACCATCTTGGTGGCTCTCCTCTGCAAGGATTCCAAATGGTCTATGTCCTTTTTTAGGTGTGGCCTCCAGAACTGCACACAGTACTCCAACTGAGGCATCACCAAGGACCTATAAGTGGGATGATTACCTCATGCTTTCTGCTAGTAATACCCCTCACTTAAGCTTCCAGGATGCCGCTTGCCCTTAGCTGCCTTTTGCATTGTTTTCCTACCTTTAAATCGTTTGATATCATAACTCCTAGATCCGTTCCACCTTTGTCTTTTCAATTGCTGCCTTCCAGGACATAGTTATTTCCTGGTTCCTCTTACCCAAGTGCAGTACCTTACACTTTTGGAGCTGAATCTCAACTGTCAGTTCTTGAACAATTCCTCCAGCTTTCTTAGATCTGCTTCCATTCCTTGGATCCCTTCCTGTGTGTCCACCCTGTTGCAGAGCTTTGTATTATCTGCGAACAGGCAGACTTTCCCTTTCAGTCCCTCAGTGATGTCACTGATGAACATGTTGAAAAGGACTGGTCCAAGCACTGATCCCTTTGGGAACGAGCTGGTTACTCTCCCCTCCTGTGACAAGGTGCCATTTACCATAATTCTCGAGGACCTGTCGCCAGCTTTTTATCCAGCTGACCACTTTCTGACCTACACCTGTTTGCTCCAATTTATCTGCTAGTCTTCTGTGTGGAACTGTATCAAAGGCTTTGCTAAAATCCAGATATACTACATCACAGCCGCTTCTTCCGTCCACTGCTCTTGTAACCCAGTCAAAGAATTCTGTCATATTTGTTTGGCATGAGCATCCTGCCATGAAGTCATGCTGCTTGGTTGAGTTTCCCACTTTCTTTTAGGTACTCCACTACCCTTTCTTTAAGGAATGTCTCCATTACTTTACCCACCACTGAGGTCAGGCTGACTGGGCTGTAATTTCCTGCTACCACTCTGGTGCAGTGGCACAACTGTGGCCCTTCTCCAGTCCTGTAGCACTATGCCATCTTCTAGTGACTTGCTAAATAGTTTGAGCTAGTAGGGCTGCAAGTTCCTCTGCAGTTCCTTCAGAACTCTTGGGTGTATTCCATCCGGCCCCTGCCTTGTCACCTTTAATTCAGACAGCTCCTCAAGGATCCTTTCTTTTGTAAAGGGCTGGTGTCTACTCCCTGCTGTGGAGATGTGCCTTGGCTAGTGCTAGACCATTATCTTTGTCTTCATGGGTGAAGACCGAGTAGAAAAATTTGTTGAGTACTTCGCTTTATCTTTGTCATTCTCCACCAGCTATCCTCTTTAGTTGCTAACCTGGTTACAGAAACATAGACTTTGATGGAGGATAATGACCGCAACCCACCTAGTCTGCCCATTTCCATATCTATTGGATAAGCTGCATATCCTAGTTACCCAACAGCCTACTTCCTCCTACCCCTCATAAGAATTGCCTTATGTCTGTCCCCATGCATTCTTATATTCACCCATTGTTTTTGGCCCCATGACCTCGTTAGGAAGGCCGTTCCATGCATCCACCACCCTCTCTATGAAAAATACTTCCTCACATTGCCCCTGAGCCTTCCCACCTCTATCCTCAAATTGTTTCCCTTGTTCTTGCACATCTCTTTTCTGGAAGATGCTACCCTCTTGGACTTTGTTGATTCCCTTGCAGTACTCAAAAGTTTCTATCATGCCCCCCCTTTCCTCAAGGGTATACATTTAAGCTCCTTTAGTCTTCCTTCATATGCCTTCTGTTGCAGACCCTGCACCACTTTAGTTGCCCTCCTCTGGACTGCCTCCATTCTGTCTATGTCCTTGTGAGCAGGGTCTCCAGAACTGCATGCAGTACTCAGATGGAGGTCTCACCAACTGTCTGTACAGAGGATAATAACTTCCTGTTTTCTGCTGGTGATGCCTCTCCTTATACATCCCAGTATCCCCCCAGCCCTCCATACTGCCTTCTCACATTGCTTGCTAACCTTAAGGTCATCTGATATGATTACCCCCAGGTCCCTTTCCATTTTTGTTGTTGTTAATACCCCCCCATTGTGTCCTCTTCCCTGGGTTTTGTTTCCCAGGTGCATTACTTGCACTTCTTTGCATTGAATCTAAGCTGCCATACATTTGACCACTCCTCCAACCTTGCCAAGTCCCTGTTCATCCTTTCCACCCCCACCCCATGTATCAACCCTGTTGCAGCTTTTTATGTCATCTGCAAAGAGGCATACTTTTCCTTCAGTCCCTCTGCAAATTATAAAGACATTAAAAGGCCAGACCCAGTACTGAACCTGCGGTACCCACTAGTAACCCCCTTTCTTGACGTGGACTCCATTTACTATTACCCTCTATGTCCTGTTGTCAGCCAATGTTTTACCCAGGTTACCACCCTGGGACCTACTCCCAGGCTGTCTAATTTATTAATATTTTGTGTGAGACTGTGTCATATGCCTTGCTAAAGTCTAGGCAGGCCATGTCCACAGCCCTTAGTGGTCACTACTTTAGTCACCCAGTCAAAGAAATCTACTAGATTTGATTGACATGACCTTCCACTGTGAATCCATGGTGCCTTGGGTCCTGTGCCCGCTGGCCTCTGGTACTCAATAATTCTTTCCTTCAGAGTGATTCCATCATTTTCCTTACCACAGAGGTCAAGCTAACAGGTCTATAGTTTACTGCCTCTGCTTTGTTCCTACTTTTGTGAAGGGAATCACATCTGCCCTCCTCCAGTCCTTAGTTACCATCATCCTCCCATGATTTGTTAAAAGGTAGTCAGTGGTGTCACTAGTTCTCCCTTCAATTCATTTAAATTCTGAGGTGAATTCCGTCAGGCCCCATTACTTTGTCCATCTTCAGTTTTAGGAGATCTTTCAGAACCCTTTCTTCTGTGAGCGACTGGTATCGACCCCCCCATCCAGAGTGCTTCTGTTGACTGGATTAGGTACCTCCCCTCCTCTTCTTTTGTGAATTCTGAGCAGAGTATTCATTTAATATCCCTGTTTTTAATTGTTCCTCTCTGCCCACCGTCCTCTTTATTAAGCCTCACTATCCCTCCTTGGTCTTTCTTCACTCCCTACTGTACCTATAAAGATTTTATCCTCCTTCTTAACCAAGTTGGCTATCTTTTCCTCAGTTTGGGCCTTTGCTATTCTGACTGCCTTCCCACTTCCTTCTGCTTTAACTTGCAGTTCTCCGTCCTGCTCCTTCTGTGTCTCCTTATGCTTCCTGAATGCTATCTTTTCTCCCTAACCTTCTCTGCCACCTCTTTGACCATAGTGGTGTTTTCCTTTCATTTATTTGCTTCACACAAAGGCTTGTTGCCTCTGTGATGGCAGTTTTGATGTTTCCCCATTGTTCCTCCACCCTCCTTCTTGCCTGTTTGCTAGTGCTTTTCTGAGGCACTCTCCCATTTTGACAAAGTCAGCCTCCCTAAAGTCCAGTGCCCTCACTTTTGTATGGCTTGAATCTGCGGATGTGTTTATCATGAACCACACTGTTTGGTGGTCACTTGTTCCCAGATGGCTACCCACCTCTAGATCTGAGATCCTCTTTCCATCCCCATTTGAGGTTCCAGGTCTAAGTTGCTCCTCCAGTGGGTTCCAACACTAGCTGTCTGAGGCATGCCCCTTGTATGTATGGCATCAAGAATGATGCTGCTCTTGGATGTGGCTGCAGCAAAGGTGCTCAGTTAACGTCTGGCATATTCTGGTCCCCATCAGCAATATCTCCTCTTTCTCTGCCATCCTAAGGATGCCTTCTATCATTTCCTTGCCCATTTCCTCCATCTGAGGCAGGGGATCTGTATACAACCCCGTGTGGATTGTGGTGCCATTTCCGGTCTCAGGGTGATCCACAGTGCCTCCTCTCCTCCCTGTTTACCCTTTAGTTCCGTTGTTTTGATCCCTTCCCTTACATGAGAGCTACTCCTCTTCCTCTTCTACCCTCCCTATCCCTCTTGTAGATTGTATACCCTGGTATGCTGACATCCCAGTCATGGTTTTGTGTGACTGGCACGATATCCAGGTGTCCCTCTTCCATCAAGGCCACCACTTCAGGGAGCTTGTTACCTAGACTACAGGCATTGATACTCAATACCCTCCATTTTCTGCTGGTCTTACCCTTTTGCCCCATCTCTGTCCTTACTGCCTCTTTCTCCATTTACCCTGCCCTTCTCCTATCGACTTCTCTATCTTGGTGTTTACCTCACTAACTACCCTGATTTTTTTTTGGAGGGCTAGGATTTTCCTGCTCCTTTTCAGTGCCTCCCTGCTTGGCTAGTTTAAACCAATCACCTGGGATCCTGGTTCCCCTCCTGGACAGATACAGACCATCACGCCAGTATAGGCCTGCATCCCTCCAGGTGGACCCCTAGTCCCCAATGAAGCCAAAATCCTGATCTCTGCACCAGTTTTTCAACCACTGATTGAATCCCATGGTGTGAGGCACCCTAGCCTCATCCATGTCATAGACAGGCAGCACCTCCAAGAAGGGTTACCATGCATGCTACTTGTCTAAGGCTACTCCCCAAATCCACAAACTCCTCCTGCACTACTCTGATCCCTTTCCCAGCCAGATCATTTGTCCCCAGGCAGACCAATGACATCCAGCTCCCTCCCCATGCAGCTGCTCCTGCGATCTTGAGGATTTGCTCCTGTCCCTACAAACCATGGTGCCAGGCACTTCGCCTCCCTCTCCATTCCCCAGTTCTACCCTCCTAACAAGAAGTCCCCTACAGGAGTTGTTTCCTTCCCATGTGGGGTCCCATGCCACCTTTCTGTGGGTCTCCTTTGTGGAGGTTCCCAGCATCCTCCTTGGTCTCCACTGCGGGTGCCTCCGTGAGGAACCACACTCTGCCAAAATAGCATCTGGATTGTGGAGGTACAACTGGAGGATGTTGCCTCTGTTCCACCACCCTCACCCTCACTGAGACCCTGTGGTTTGTTTATTTATTTATTATTTATTAAATTTTAGTAACCGGTTAGGCCCACTGGGCCCGGAGGTCCCTTTTCAGGGGCAACCTGGAGTTAGTTACATACAGTTGAGCAGATACAAACAGATAATGCAGGGGTAGGACATAGCATACAGGAAGTTCATTGACAGAATACATATTTCATAACAGAAGATGGTGACAGGGGTATACCAGCAGTGAGTCCTGCTAGGCATATTCCAATAGATTGAGAAGTACAGACATATAGTACACATAGTACAATAGGTGAAACAGGTATTATAAGCAAGCAGAACAACTAACTATGCAGCTGCTACCGTTTAAGACATAATCAGTACAGAGTAGAACATAAGGTAAGGTATGGTTCAGCCACTCCTCTTTCTTGGCAACCTCAGAGGCAGCGGTGGCAGCCCTGGTGGTCCCTGGGTGGAGAGGAGGTCCCCGAATCCTGGCCAACTCAGTCTGGAGATAAGCAACCTCCTTCCTCAGCCCAGAGGGTGCCTGCAGATGGGACAACACCGCATCCTCCAGAACGTGTCCGAAGACTGCCGCTCCACAGCCTCCCTTACTCTTTCTTTTTCCCCATATATAATGAAGAATGTTTTGTCCCCCTCTTCACTCCCTGCATTATTCTTTCCTCCGTCTGTACCTTGGATACCCTAAGGCTGGCTGAGGGAGTTGAACATGTACTCGCTGGAGGAGAGAGGGGACGGGGGACATGATAGAAACCTTTAAGTACATGAAAGGAATAAACAAGACAGATGCGGAGGGACTGTTCAAAGTAAGGGAGGAGGGACACTAGGGACCATAATATGAGACTGGAGGAGGAAGGTTCAGGAGGAGATAAGGAGACACTTTTTTTTTTTTTTTTTTACAGAGGGTGGTGGCTGGGTGGAATGCATTACCTGCAGAAGTAGTATGCAGTAGAACAGTGGACTGCTTCAAAGGGGATGGGACAGGACACGGGGATGGTCAATGAAGGAAAGGATGGAAGGGAGGGGCAGCTGCAGATTAGGGGTGCTAGCTGCACATTGAGCAGACTTGATAGACCTTTATACTGTTTGCCAGCAGATTAGGCCTTATGGTCTATCGAGTCTGCTCGAACCTCAGATCCCTAGATGAGTGCCGAGGCCCTCCTCTCCCTTGTGTTCCAGAAACCCTATCATCCATCCCCACCCCTGGGACAGGCCATCATCTGATACATCCACTTTCTGTGTCTGTCCCACCCTCTCTTAAAGCCCTCCACTATGGATCTCTGAACCAGCTCGCCAGGCAGTGCATTCCAGGGTCCACCACCCTCTCAGTGAAAACCTCCTCCTCTTTCCCCCTCACCTTTCACCTTCCAACTTCAAACCATGCCCTCTGGTGATACCTCCCTGCTTTAGTCTAAGATCCCTCCATGTTTACCCTATTTATTCCCTTGAGGTGCTTGAGACCTCAATCATGTCCCCCTGTCTCTCCTCTCCTCCAATGAAAACAGGCAGAGCTCCTCAAGTCTGTCCTCATCGTCAAATCCTAGCCCTCGTATCATCTTAGTTGCCCTCCTCTGTACCCTCTCCAGGAGCTGTATGTGTCCCTCTTCAAGTGTGGTCTCCAGTACTGTATACAGTACTCAGGTGTGGTCTAACCAGTCCATTGTACAGCGGCAGAATCACTTCCTTGCTCTAGGGTGATCCCCTTACGATGCATCCCAATATCCTATTTGCCTTGCTAGCCGGCTCTCCTGCACTGCTTAGAGTTATTCATACATGCATTCACCATGACCCTAGGTCTTTTCCCCTATTGAGGCCTCTCAGCGCCTCCCTCCCAGGGTGTACCTGTGTTTAGGGTTTCCCGCCCAAGATGCAACACCTTGCACTTGGTGATATTGAAACTAATTTCCATGTGTGAGCCCAGCTTTCCAGGGTGTCCAGGTCCCCTGCAGGCCAACCTCCCTCTTCTCCCTCAGCTACTGCTCCCATCTTGGAGTCATCAGCAAAGAGACTCATTTCACACCCTATACCCTCCCTGATGTCCGATATGTATGCATTAAACAGGATCTGACCAGGACTGAGCCCTCGCGGTACCCCACTACCGACCTCTCTGGGGTTTGAGAGCTCCCCACAGACCACTACTCTCTGGATGCGTCCAGCTAGCCAGTTTTCAATCCATCTGACCATCAAGGGCCTACTCTTAACCCCATCAGTTTCTCCACCAGACCATTGTGGGGACAGAGTCAAACAGCCTGCTGAAGTCCAAGAATAATATATCCACAGGCTTTTCCTGTCCAGTTCTGATGTTACCCATTCATAGAACTCCACAAGATTGGTTTGACATGATCCACTTGGCACAAGCCCATGTTGCCGACTATCCAGACCTCCCACCTCCTCCAAGTACACCCCAATCGTTCCTTTAGTATACTCTCCAATAATTTTCCCACCACCAGGTCAAACTGATGGGTCTATAGCTACCTGGTACTTCCCTCGACCCCCTGTGGATTGGCACCACATGTGCCTCTTGCCAATCCTAGGTACCCTCCCTGTCTTAAGTGGCCTGTTGAAGAGCTCCGCCAGGGTGCAGCAGTATGTCCGCCAATTCCCATAGTACTCTCGGATGAATGCCATCCGGTCCAGAATTTGTCTTTCTTTAGGGCCTTGAGGCTAACCACACCCTTTTGGCAGAATGGCATCATCCGTCCCTCCACCTTACTGGCCTTTTATCATTATCCAGATGTGACACCCTGGGGTACCTCTCCCTCCTCTTGCTCCATTTCTGTTACTCCCTGATCCCACTCACTGCTGCTTCTATCCCCATAATGCCTTGCTTTGTAGATATCCCATCCCCTCCTAGTGAACACAGATGCAAAGTACTCATTAAATACCTCTGCCTGGTCCCTGCTCTCCCACCCACCCTCCTTCTGATCTCAATCTGCTGAGATGGCCCTTAGTTTTCTCTGCTCCCAATGTACGGAAGAATCCTTTTCCCTCCATGGATCCCCTGTGCCAGCCGCTGTTCTTTACTGGACTTTGCTCCCCTCACCATCCGGGTGACTTTTCTAGATGCAAGATGGTACATTTCCTTATCCCTATCCCTCTGTTTGTTTTATATTTTTATAGGCCGCCTTCTTTTCTCTGACGCTACCTGTGCCTCACTGGACCACGAGCATGGTTTATGTGACCTTGCTCCCTTACGTTTCAACTTTGCACAGATCCTGACTGCCTCTGAAGTCCCGTTTATGACCTCCATCTCCTTTCCACACTTGTCATTGATGTAATCCCCTTCAAGTAATCCTTGAGAATATTTCCCATGCCCACAAAGTCTGCCCCCTGAAGCCCACTGCCAGTGTCCTAGATCTCACCTCCCCTCCCCCATGCTTATTTGAAATCAGACAGTGTTGTGGTCGCTCCCAGTCAGGGGTCCTCTACAACCAGGTCCCTTACCAGATGCCCATCTACCAGAACCACGTCCAGCACATGCCCCTCCCTTGTGGGCTCCATCACATGCTGTGTTAAGAACACATCCTGGGCAGATCCAGCAGCCTCTGCTCCTTGGCTACCTTGAGGACATGGTTCCCAGTTTGTATCTGGCATATTAAGGTCCCCATCAACACCCTCCTTCCCCTTTCGGTCCACACTGAGCAATGATGTTGTCCAGCAAACCATCCTCTAGAACATCACTTATCCCGGGGGCCTATATACTACACCAGCTTGACCTTATCTCCTGCTGGGGATCGTAAGGTGACCCATAAAGGCCATGCGTTTCCCTCTGCCTCTTCTACCCTAGCAATTTCTATGTCATCTCTAATGAACATAGCCCTCCACCCTCTGCCCTCCTTTCTATCCTTCCTAAGCATAGTGTACCCCAACACGTTTAGGTCCCAGTCATGGTTTTGTTGTACGTCTCCGTGACCGCTGCACATCCACCCCCTTGAACAGCATGGCCTGGAACTCTGGCAACTTGTTTCCCAAGCTCTGGCATTTACTAACACCAACCCAACCCTTATCCTGATCCCTTAGTTGAACCCCACCCAGGTTCCTTATACTTCCATCCTCCTCTGCTCCTCCTGAAACCTCCACCCCAGTCTGTTTCCCCCTCCTTGGGTTTGAAGGCTACTCCCCTCATCTGGAGGAGGGCTTCTGGTCAGCCCTCCCTTATCCCTCCCCCTCACAAGTTTAAACCCCACCTTTCTTGAATGTAGTCAGCCATCCCTGTTTAAGGACTTCCTTCCCTAATGGGGCAAGATGAAGCCTGTCCTTGGCGTACAGTCCTTATCCTCCAAATTCCTTTCAGTTCCCTAACACCCCAACCCCTCTTCACCCACTTCCTGAGCCAGTCATTAACCTCTGTGATCATCATTTTTTCTCCACTGAGGCCTTTGGTACTGGCAATATCTCCGAAAAATGTTGCATCCATTATCCCGACAGACTCTGGCAAGTTCTTGGAACCTTGCTTGGATTTCCAACAGCTTCTTCCTAGATCATTAGTTCCCAAATGCACCAGGAAATCGGTTTCCCTCCACAATCCTAACCAGTTCATACACAGAACTTTGCTCTGTGCACTGTCAGCCCAGAGATGCTCACTACTTTCACCTGGCTATGCATCCACCCCTGTCCTCACTGGATACCCTAATCATCAGTCTCCCAATAACAGAACCTTAACACCGCCATCATCCTTCTGGTTACCTCACTATGCCTCTCAGCCCCCTATTCCCCTCTTTATTAAGTGATCTCCAATTCCATGGGAGTCTTCCTGCCTTATTAGAGACCTCCTTGTAACCCTCCCTTTCTGCCTCCTCTTTATTTTGCCCATAACTCAGACCCCTCTGAATAGGTGTCCCCTTTAATCCTCTCTTATCCAAACCATTTATCCTGGCCCTGATGGTTTCCCTTCCCACCACCATCCTCCCCCTTGTAATAGTACCCCTGCCTCCAGAGGCTCTCTGTGGATCCCTTTAGTTAGGGCCCCATCCTTGTGCACTGACCCCCTGCTGAAGGGGCTCCTCTCCACCTCATCTCCCAGTTTCTCTCCAGTCATGCTCTTCTCCCTCATGTCTGCAATATGTTGCATCTCCCCATCTGGTTAACATTTATGTTTCCCTTCTCCCTCTGGGACTATTTCTATCCTTTCCATTGCCGGTCTGTGATGCCCCTATGGTTATCCGACTCCTCCCCGGCATCTGTATCAGTTTCCTGATTTCCACCAACCCTTCCTCCCCTCTAGGTTGCTTAGTAGCTCAAATTATGCGACACTCTGTGTCAGCCTCCACCAAGTAACCAGGTTTCCCCTGACTGCACCTCTAAACTGCCCTCTTCTTCCCTCTTGCTCTGTTTTCCTTAGGAGCTCCCTTCCCACAGTGCTGTTTAGGCTTCCCCACAACAGCCCCTCCCTTCTCAATGTCTGCTCTACTAGGCTTCCCCACAACAGCCTCCTGACTCTTCCCCTCCACTCTCTTTGTATTGAATGTTCACCCGTATGCTTTCCCTTAGCATCAACATCCTATCTAAGGGTCCTCTGTCCCTAATATCCCCCTCCTGCTTGTGTACATAATGCACTGTAATTTCAGAGTGTTGCCCCAGTCTCCTCACTCACCCCACCCTTCTGCTGCCCATATCCACACCCTTATCCTTGGACACCCCCCAGCCTACTCCTTAACAATATACCTCACTCCTGATAAAAGACAGCTGTCTACAGAGTGGGCAGCCTCCCTCTCCAGGCCCAATTGGGAATTATTGCCATCCCACAGCCTGTGCAGCCTACAACCCTTCCGAAGATGCCTGCCATGGTGGAATATGGCCACCCTGTTTGTCCCTCTGTTTATAATGGCACACCCCTTTTCTCAGTCCCTTCCCCTGGAATACAGTTTCTCTCTATACTGATTGCAATTATTTACAAGCCCAATTTCAACCCCACCAATAAAGTTCCCAAGTCTCACAAACACATACAGTCCAGTGTGTGTCCAGTCCCACTAACTGTTTTTGTATGCAGACATCAGGTACCATATGATTTCACAGGCTTACTAGTTCCTGTTGCTTCGAATTTCAGTCCCAAACAGAAATACATAGCCCTTCAATCCCAACCCCAGTGGCTTTCAGTATTTAAGAACCAACACCAGGCAAACATCACATTTAAATTTCACTCTAATTATCACTGCCAAACAAGTGTTCCCAAGCCTCAAGAGTTACAATATCACAGCCAAGTAACAGTTCTAGCTCAAAGTAGTAATTTTTAACACGTAGAACTAATTTCATGTACAAAACTATTTAAATATTTCAGTTAAAACAGAATATAACCCCAGACCTCTGTCATACCAGCCTCCTGCTTATGTTCCCAAGTGAACAACGAAGACAAGGTGATTGCTGTTAATTCCCTCCCCTAACACCAGGCAAACATCACATTTAAATTTCACTCTAATTATCACTGCAAAACAAGTGTTCCCAAGCCTCAAAAGTTACAATATCACAGCCCAAGTAACAGTTCTAGCTCAAAGTAGTAATTTTCTGCTGGCAAATTTAAATGCGTTAGTATGTAATTGCTTTTCCTGCTTCCTTGAGTTTAATCCTGTAGGCTTTTCTATCCTTCTCGGATTTGGTCTCCTTGTACTTTCTATAAGCTGTTTTCATATCTCTAATTATAGTCAACACCTCTTTGGAAAACCAGAGTGGGTTCTTTGATTTTCTGCTTTTTGTTTTTGTTTTGTGCATTGTGCCGTGACTGTAGTTATAAGCGTTTTCAGTTTTATCCAGGTGTCTTCCACAATCCCTGTAGCATTGGTTACCAGCAGTTCTTTAATACTCTACCTCACTCTTGGGAAATTTTCTTTTCTGAAATCGAGCACCCTGAGTTTGGTGTGACAAGGGTTCTCTGTGTTGTTGATCGAAAGCCAGACTGACCTGTGGTTGCTGGTGCCCAGGTTGATCCCCACTTCCGTCTGACACTGGCAATGTTTGTGAGTACCAGGTCCAGAAGAGCAGATTCTCTGTTGGGCAACTCTACCAATTAAGTAAGTCCCACCCATTGTAGTACAATGAGAATTCTCTACTCCTCTCTGAGGCAGTGAAGGTGGACCAGCCTACATCTGGCAGATTGAAGTTTCAACCAGTAGTAATTTGCTTTTGTTGGCCATCCTCAATAAGTTTTCCAGGAGGTCTTTATCCTTCTTTATCTCCTGGGTTGGGGTCTGTAGATAACTCCTACCCAGATAGGGTCCCTGTTATCAGCTCCCAGAGTGATCCACAAGGCCTCTGCATTGCTGTGCAGTCCCTGGATTTCAGCTGCATTGATCCCATCTCTTTTTTTTGGGGAGAGCGCGACCGACACCCATCAGTTGGTCGCCCGACCCGCACACTTCAGAGCACTCCCCAGCCTCCTGCCCCCAAGCACCCCAGATTACCCCAGGGAAGAGCCGCTGGCTTCCTAGTGGATTCTATCAATACTGGGAGGAGGGTTTTCCTATAATCTGGAATATCCTCTGGGGCAGGGCCAATGGCTTCCCAATAGTTCTACAATAGATCCGGGTAAAGAGAGGACCCGATCTATGACGCAGGACCAGTGCCAGCGTCATTTGTCGGTGAACCTTACAGCGAACCTATTTTTCAAGCTTGGGACTTATGGGAGGCGGGGACATGCAATGACATCCAGCATCCACCCTGCCCCCAAAGACATGGTGTCGGTCGCAGTGGTTCCCCAGCATCTGCCAGGGGTCTGTGAGGCACCAAACCCTCTACCCCATCCCCCAGGAGGAGTGCAGTACTTAGGATGCTCAATCCTTCTTCTCCCCCAGCCGGCCGTCCAACTCTTGGGTCCATTCCTGAACCTGGGTCATCGGCTTCTGGCGGAAATCCAACTGCTGCACCAGCAGGCAGCTGACCCCATCTCTGATATACACAGCCCCCCACCTTTCTTTCCCTTGTGGTCTCTCCTGAAGAGGTGTTCCAGGTATGCAACATCCCAGGTATGGTTCTCCGTGAACCAAGTCTCCATGATAGCAACCCAATCAAGGTGGGCCTCTGCCATCATAGCAGTGAGGTCTGGGATTTTGTTTGGAAGGCTCGAGCATCAATGCACATTGCCTTCCATCCATGGTTAGTCCCGCTTGCTGCACGACTACTCTGTTTACATTTTGTGTCCGTAATGCACTTTCCATTTCTAGTGTGTTTGGAACATCTTTATTGAATTCCCCAACCTTTGTCACATGGTTGTGATGGAGTGTCCTGGTGCCGTTGACATGTTTAATGATGGGGAGAGGCATCAGCTGGTCCATAAGATCTCGACGGTTGCTGGTGCCCTTCCTCCTACTAATGGCAATGACTAGGTAGATAGTGTTTTCTTCAGCAGGTCCCAAGGATGATCAGCAGAAGAGAAACTGTGGTGTGATGGGGCCGTCCATGTTTATACAGATGCACACAGAGGAAGTCGTTATGGATGGCTCCGGCTAGCAAACATTTTTGTCATTCTAGTATCGAAGCTATAGTTCCAAAGGTGTGGCCTGAAAGATAAGATACCCTTGAAGAAGATATGCCATATATCTTCATATGTGAAGGGCAGGACAATAACTCACAGTGGCACAGCCTGAGCACAGTGCTGGTGACCTGAGGTTTTATGATTCATAGCTGAGAGGCGGCTAGAGGAAAAATAACAGGAATGTGTCCAGATGTCACCCTCTACATCCACTGGGTGACCCTACCTGCTCTTGTGGGGCAGGAATGGTGCTCCACCCCTCCTTTATCAGATCCTAGCTTAGGTTTTACTTCAATTTGATATAAAACAGAATTACAACCATAAGGAACTACTCCTTCATCAGAGTGTGGGAGGAGAAGGGACTCTGCCAACTTAATGACAACCACTTTGCAGTCTGAATATTTGAAGAGCCAATATGATCTTCCACCGGCAATTATTTAACATATTTTATTAGAAAAACATAGTTAACTACAATTATATCTCCATTATGCCCTGTGGATACAGTCTTGATAGACAGGCAATAAAATCTAAAACTGACTGGGAAATAGGAAACAGGTTCCACTCAATAAACTAAATCTCAGAAGAAGATTTAGGTTCATGCTAGATAAACAGACCTGAGCAGAAATAATTTCTTCTGTTTGAGGTCTCCAAAAACAACACACTCAACAGATGCAGTTTAACAGTTTTCTCAGTACCTATTATACTCCAGCCAAACCTCATAAATTTAACAGCAGTATTTCAAATAAGTGTCAATGGTGTGTGGACACAGTGATCTCTATTCCAAATGTTCATTAGTTAGCCACATTTTGCATCTTTTTGGAAACACAGTGGCTAGGACAGTCTTGGATCCAGATTAGGGTCAACCAAATGTTTGCTTCTGGAGATAATTAGTGCCTGGAGCAAACCAGTGGTATGCTGGAAAATGTTTCTGCACTTTGCAGGCACTAAAGGCATGTCCCAATATACCAGTCAGGCACTATTCAGACTGCAGTCATAAACCCCAACACCTACCGGTCATAGGAGGTATGTGGTCAATAGGATGCTATGAGGTTTGTGATCATAATCTGGCTGTTAAGGCCCCCTAATAGTGACTGCTCCTCTTGAGAAAACAGCAATATTCGTACCTTAAGATGCAAATGACCCAAGAGCACTAGGAAGGTACTATGGGGTCATTTGCATTTCATAAGTTCTCCTTACAGGCCAGGGCAAACAAAGTTTGTGGCCCCCCTGCACCTGTCGGGCTGTCTGTGCTGGTGCTCCTGTACCCCCAAACTGATAGTGATCTATCATTTCCCTGTTGACTAATGGTCCCCTTCCCACCCTGAACACCCTCGATCTGTTCTATCTTTTTTTTCTCTTGATGACTAGTGCCCCGAACATCCCCATACCTGTTGTAACATTTTCCCCTGGTGGCTAGTGGTCTGCCCTGCTGTTAAATAAGTCCACTCCCCGATGTCCAGTGATCCCCATCACTTGCCAGTAAATTAGTTCTACTTCCTAGGTGTTCAGTGGTCCTCACCCCCATAGGTTCAAATCCCACCACCACCCTGTCATGACTACCACCACTCCAACCCTTACCTCTGGTAACCCTCCTCCCAAAGCGATGGCACGGACCCTCCTCTCACCTCCACCGTCAGCTGCCGACATAGTTTTCAATCGCTGCCTACTGTAGAAACTCATGTTGGTGAAGGCGTATGTACACCTAAGGTGGGGTGTAGGACCTAGGTAGTTGGGTCATTATCGAGAGGACTACTGGACACCAGGCAAGTTCACTTATGTACCAGTGGGTTGATCAGGTGGTGGAACAGGTCAATGGACACGAAGGAGATAGAACTAATTTACAGGCAGAGTGATTGGGGTGGGGACCACTGGACACGAGGGAGGTGGAACTAATTCATCAGCAGGTGGGGTGGGGATCACTGGACACTAGGGACCTTGACTTACTCACCAGCAGGGTGATCAAGTGGTGGTGGGGACCACTGAACAGGGTTTTATTTAACTCTAATAACTGATTAGTGTTTTGCTCATAAAAGTTCTAAAACACTGTGAAAATGCATAGCACTTGCCTCACTGTGTTTAACAAATATAACACTTCTAGAAAACCTATATAAATGCTTTCTGTACAGTTAGCATTGTTCCAAGAAAAAACTGCTAATCAATTATTTAAAACCCTGCTAGATATCATATAAATTGAACCTATGTACTGGCAGGGTGATAGGAGGGCAGGAGGCCGACGGTAGCACTCTCAGGTAGTAAGACCTAGTTCGGGTGGCAGTACTTAGCACAGCACTAAGGGCTTGTTACTGTCACTCTGAACCTAGCAGCATGCCAGTGCACCTATGTGCAAGGTGCCATAAGCTGGTTTACATAAGCGCACTGGCATGTTTTAGGGCGGTCACTTACAGGTTAGTGACTCATTAACCATGCCATCCCGTATGGCATTCTAGCGGTCCTTCTGCTTTGGGCCCACAAAGTGGCATTAGCAAGTTCCTAACCTGTTTAACAATTGCTAAAGACCTTCAGATATCCTGGCAACTGTCTTTCTAATAGGACAAGTAGTTGGACTGGATACTCCTTTCGACACAGGAATTCTTTAATTGGGCCCAATTTTCTCAAAATATTCAACTGAGTAGGAAAATATATCCTTTGTTAATCTTGTATTATGTAATGCTAACAAATTAATTCATCAGGCTAGCCCACCAGTGCATCGGAGTGCTTCTGCCTGCAGCACCGACGACTGGGATTTGGGAGCGGACCTTGGATGTTGGAGGGTGGTGGGGAGCTTGAGTGTCCCAAGGATGTTTGCCTTCTCCAGGGTGGGAGGGACTTGGTTCCCAGCGCCTACTGACCCCTAGTGTTAGCAGGCTGATGTGGTAGTCCGGGACCATGGGAGCCCGTTTGGGTGGGGACGGTGGATCTCTACAAGTCAGGTGCGGCGGGCCTGATTGTGTGCCAAGGTCACTTGTGTCCGGCCCCACCTTAGTCAGGTGGAGAGGGAGGACTATACGGAAAAAGTCCTCTCCGCGACCCACTGATGCTGGATCCCAGTATGCTGGGACCAAAGCTGATGGGGGTGCATCTCCTTCTCCCAGTCACCCAAGGGCCAAAAATAAGTACCAAAAAAAAATTCTTCTACAATGGAGAAATATTTTTCCTCAAGTAATTTTATTTATTTATTTTAATCTAGGATTACAATACCTTTGAGCCAAGGTTCTTTTACAAAGGTTCCACGTCAGCGTGTGCAACAGTCATCATTTTAGTTACAAACATAACGTCACTGACTTTCGACATGTAATAACCAGTACAAAGACTTGAGCTATGAGCAAGACAGGGGAGGTGTCGATGGGGAGAAGTGAGGGTAGGAAGATCGAGGAGGGTAGGAGGTGCAGGGGTGGGGAGTATGGGAGGTGGGTGTGGGCAGGGGCAGGAGTGGAGATACTGGGGGAGGTGGGCGGAGGTGGAGACAGTGCAGCCAGGGGCCTTGTCGAGGAATATGCCAGGTAAGGTATTGGGGTGCAAAGACTGATTGCAAGTGCTGGGTGCTGGGGCATGTGCAGCTGGAGCAGTGGAAATGTTAAGATGGGCAATCGCAGAGATACAAGCAGTGAGAGGTGCAGCTTGGACTTGAAAAGGCCGAGTGTTGGGCAGTAACTATGTCGCTGCCAAGAAGTTGAGCCAGTTGGATGCCCAATAGGCAAATGATCTTTGTCCTTGGGTGAAATGCGACATTGTGGGATATGTAGCAGAAGATTGGATCTCCTTGTAGTGACATTCCTATGTCTAGGCTTAAGGAGGGCACAGACACCAGGTGGGGCAAGTCTCATTATGATTTTCTTGGCATGATGCAGGTTTGGTATTTTATCGTTTGTCCAGTTGAAGCCATCCAGATTGGGAATAAAGGTCACATGTGTGGGTATGGCGATGTGAGCTAGTGATGAGGCGACAGGCCGTATTCAGGGAGGTCGTGATATGTTTGAGAGCAGTGTAGTTGCAGACCCATATATGATAAGACCATAGTCTATGATGCTGACAATGGAGCTTTGGATGGCCACTGACAGTGCTTCTGGGGTTAGGTGTTTCCTGTGCTGGAATAATATGCCTAACCGCATTGGCGAACTTTGCCACATTGCTAATATGGACAGCGTATGAGAGGTGGGGATCAAGGGTGATGCCAAGGTACTTGAGCGATTGTGTTTGCTCTAGGATGGCTCCTTGTTCGGTTTGCAATGGAGAGGTGGAGTTGTTTGTTTCTGTTGTGGGGGCTGCAAAAGACCATAGACTTGTTTTTTTTCTGATTGAGAAGCAGTTTATGATTTAGGAACCAGGATTCGATGGAGGAGAAGGCCCGCTGAAGTTTATTTGTAATTGGTTTGGATCAGGGTCTGAGGTGAGGATCACAGCATCGTCGGCTTAGAGAATTATTTGTTCTGGGCGGCTGTCCGGTAGTGAGTTTAAGAATAGGCTGAAGAGGAGGGTCCCAGAATGGAGCCCTGGGGACTCCGAGCAGACCGAGAATGTATCAGCGATTCTTACTGTTTGGGACCATTCTTCAAGGTAGCTCTTAAACCAGCCAATGGTGTCAGTTGACAGCCCAGTGTTCTGAAGCTGGACAAGTAGGAGGCGGTGATTGACAGTATCGAAGGCATTAGTTAAGTCAATGTAGATTGAGCCTAGTAGTTCACCGGAATCAAGTGTGTTGTAGATTGTGCCAGTGAATTCAAGTAGGGCTGTGGAGGTGCTGTGACCTTTGCGGAACCGATGTTGTTGCTTGCACAGGATGTTGTATGTATCCAGGTATTCTGTGAGCTGGTCCGGGCGATGCGTTCTAGTGCCTTGGAGAGTGGGGGTAGTAGGGAGATAGGTCTGTAGTTATCGTGGGCAGTTTTGTCACCACTTTTACGGATTGGGGTGACAGTGGCAAATTTCTATCTGTCCAGGAACTGGCTAAGGCTGAGGGAGAGTTTGAAAATTCTGGTCAGAGGACTAAGCACTTCATCAAGTGTGAGAGACAGGATTTTGAGATCGAGGAGTCATTACTGAATCTTGATTTACCAGGGCTATGGTAACATATTGGCGTGCTTGGTGAGCCTTGACTGCTTTGAAGTAAAAGCAGGGGAGCTGGTGGGGAGTAGTATTCATTCCAGACAGGGGCTACACCATCTTTGAAGTAGTCCTGAGGTAGGACAGCGCTGAGGTCGGTAAAGGCTTTGTTAAAGGTATCCATAATGGTTTTGGGTTGAGGTTGTGGCTCCGTTGATGTTGAGTATTGATGGGGGGTTGGCTGGATTCCCAGTGAGTTCCTTTATGTTCTTCCAGAATTCCGACCATCGCCCCAGGAGTTTGTGAGGGCATGCTTATAGTAGGCAGACTTCATTTGCGGATGGTTTTGGTGCAGTCATTGCAGACGTTTGTAGTTTTGGATGTCGTTTTGCCTTCCAGAGTTTCTGGCCAGCTCCGATGAGGTGGTCTCTTGTTTTTAGCATCCTGAGGAGGTCACCTGTGAGCCAAGGGTTACTCAGTGATTTGACTTTGTGTTTCTTAATAGGAGCATATGTGTCACAGGCCACAGTGAAGATGTTTAATAACGAGCGTAATAAACCAATGTCTTAACCTCGGGATCGACTGTGCCAATTAAGAAAGGCTTTGCCTCAATTTGGAAGGAGAGTCAGAATGGTTTCACCTAATGTGGGACCCCTTTGAGAATATTGAGCAATACCTAATAAACGGGTCAGTACTGGATTATGTTCAGAAAGCTTCTTTGTTTTCCTTTCTTGACACCTTTGTCACCTAATTTTCCCTTTTCTTCTCTCTCTCTCTCTTTAAAGTTCTGTGTTTGGTCAGAGACACTACACCTTCTAAGACTATAGGGATATGATGACAGCATAATACTCCCTGAAGAAAGATTCTTAGGAGATATGCACTCATCTCATGGGTTGAAATTGGCACTGGCCCGCTAGCTAAATGCTGGAAGATTTTTGCCAGGCTAGTAAGGTTTTCTTTTATCTGGCCCTGCAGGCTTGTACTGGATAACGTAGTATTTCAAGAAATACATCAGCTGGGCTAGTGGAAAAGTCTGTGGGGCTAGTGGATTTTCCCATTCACTAGCCCTGCTGGCCAGTGGCTGCAAACTTAATTTTGACCCTGTTATCTGATCCCCACCCCAAAAACAGGAAAGTAAGAAACAAAGAAAGAAAGAAAGAAGAAAGAAAAAGATCTAGCTTATGTTGGTTTCCTGGAGGCTGACCAATCGCTGCAAGGAGATCAAGTCCACAGCGGTTTACAGGGAGAAAAGTGGACCCATCAGATGGCGACAGAGTTCTCCTATATGTTAAAAGAAAATCTGGTGGCCACTGGTCAAGGCATCTCAAGTATTCCCCAAAATATAGGGAGATAAAAAGAAAGTTTATAAAAGCTCACTAACTGGGGTGCCACTGCAGCTGTAGTGCTACCACCTGTGGTGCCTATGACCAAGTTGGGAGTGAACTCGGGGCACTGGAGGGTTGGCAATGATGGTGGTGGGAGAGGATCAAGTGTCACCATACTGCTCTCCTCCTCTAGGAGGGAGGGCTGCAGTGCCTGGCCCGTAGTTGTGGCTGGGAAGCTGGCAATTCAGGACCATTGACTGAGTGCGAAGGAGGCAGCCATTGGTGTAAGGTGCATGGAAGCATCTACAGTGCATCCTGACAGCGCTGCATGTCCACTCCTCTGGGAGGGTAGAAAAGGCCAGCCACCAGCATGACTGCAGCCTGCCACAGGCCCTACACTCCAGCGATTTGAACACTACCACCACCAAATGTATCCATGGTGAGGCAGGGGTTGGGAAACCCTGCGGGGCAAGCAGGGGGCCATGCAGTGGCAAGGTAAGTCCCAAAAAGCCATGGTGACGAGACTGGGGAGGCTGGCAGGGAGGAGGTTGGACTATGCCGGAGAGATACAAAGAATGACCAAAAAAAAAAAATCACTTGTCATATAGTGAACTGAAAATTTGCTGTCATGCTTTATGTTCTAACACTGACCTAACTAGCAGTTCTGGGCTTGGAATTTTCTCCTCACATCTAACTCCCTACCTCAACAAATTTGGGCAACAATGACTACAACCCCATTCCAAACAGGAGGGCAGACACATCCACCCTTGGAGGACCAGCAGTGGGATAAGAACAACCACTAACACAAGCCCTCTACCCTCATCCATTTTTGGTGGCATATAATACAGCATGTCATCAGCAAATCTTGGGTGTCCGAAGTTTAAGCCCTATATTTTACATCTGAAACCCACTATGGTAGCTCACCCTTTCACTCACAATACATTGGGAGCCTGGGTTAAGAGCACATTATAACATGGCCATGGAAAATGCAACCTTCTGATCCATCAAACAGACCACTCAGTGGGCATCTATACCTCTGCCTTGGTACTTTTATGTCACACTGTACTACTGCATCACTCTCTACAAGGGACTATTTATGAAGCAGCAAGGGCTAACTAGAGTGGGTGATCTTTATGAGGGTGGGATACTCTATTCTTCCGTGGGGCTTAAACCTCTGGCCTTCCTAATAATGCTTTCTTTGCATACTTGCATATCAGACAGTATTTTGAAAATGCTTACCCTCTCCTAATCATCCCCACAAAAATATTTTCCTAGAAGTCCTACTGATGGAACCACCATAAAAGTTAAAGCAGCAGTTAAACGAAACTGGGCAAAAGTTTGACCATGTATTTTGCACTATAAAATATTCTAGACAAGGTCCAGGTTTATTTAGTAGTAAAGTTTTCTAGTTCCACTAAAATATGAGTATTTTATCGATGTTTTAATTTAGTTTTATTCTCAACAAAAAAGAAAGGCAACCTCATTTGGCTTACAAACAGCCCTGTCGACCTGACAAAGGTTAGGATTGAGAAAATACAAAACTCATGGCTGCAGCCATGGTAGTACCTAGAAAAGTAGATTTGACACATATGCTAATATTTTTATTAACTGTGGCTGAAACTAACTTTTCTTTTCGAAAAACAAAGACAAAACATTTTCCATTACACATGCTTTAAACCACTGTTAGCTTTCTATGCATTAGTCGATTACCTCTCCCCCAGCAATATGTGCTATAAGAAACCAGTCCGAAACTGAACTAGATTACTGTATTCAGTGACTGGTGATTTGGAAGTAAAAAGTGATGGAATGTATTAATAATACCGTTCTTGTTTCAAAATTAATAGGCTCCACCAGAAACAGTACAATTGTCTGCATAGGATTTACTGTACAATTCCACAGAATGACACCTGAGCTGGACCATGGTTGTCCTAAATGTGGGATTGCTGAGGTAACTTTTCACATCGTCTGCTGTGTGGTTAGCTTATACCTTTCTGGCACAGTATGCACTCTATTATGCAACACGTGCTGGCTACAGGTCTCCCAAAATGCCACTGTAATTGTACTGGAAGAGGATACCTTATCAAGGGGTATTCATAAGGGAGGCAGGGTGCTATAGGATTTAGTGCTGGCAAATGCCAAGAAAATGGTAACAAGTTCATTAGAGTTCTAATCCTCTCACCATTGTCCAATGGGCCACAAATATCTCATGAAGTCGGAGGCTTGAGAGAGTGCAATGTGGTTAAAGCACCCAACTGAATAAACTGAAATCTATCTGGTCCCCCTTGGTAGAGGTGATAGAGTGTGGTATTTTACCTATTCTGAAGTTCATGGCATCAGTGTCATTTTGTGATAGTCCTTGGTTTTGAGGATCTGAGATGATTTTGGATCATAGCACTTGTCCCTTATGTAAGTTTAGGATACTAGCATGTGCACTGTTATCTTTTAGCTTGATGTCTCACTTATACTTATCTGCCAATATTGCATAAAATATTAGAAAATTTAATAAACAGATTTTATGAAGAAATAAATAAATTTGAGTGACCACAGCTGCAAAGTATGTGATTGGCAATGGGAGGATAGAGCACCTAACTGGTTCAGCGGCTCCTCAAACTGTCCTGTAAGCGCTCTCAGTTGGCTGAAACCAACTAATCCACACAGTGTCCTACAACAGGGCAGTGCACTGCTGGCTCAGGCGTCCTTGCAGTAAGTGCCTCACCCAAACCTGCCCAGCAATGCTACAGTAAGTGCAGCAAAGGAGCAAGATTGAAAAGAAAAATGAAAAATGCATTGAAAATGAATAATTACACTACAACTACAAAGCAAATACTACAGTAGAAGCTGGCAAGTGTGAACATCAAAGCTGATTTCCAGAAATCCTGAAAATCACGCTGCAGGTGGAAAAACCTGTGTGCAAGAGGGGCTTCCCTTGCACACCCACAAGTTTTCAAAGAGTGCTATATTTCAAAAGCAGAGCTGTTCTGTGACCGGCTCCATGATTCTGACAGCTTTACAGCCACTTTCGTCTACAGCTGTGTCAAAATGCTGCAGCTGATAGTACCAGGCATAACATCCTCCATAGCTGCACCTGCTGCCTATGTGCAAGATGGGCTGGAAATAGAAATGTTTGTCAATGCAGAGATTTTTATCTTTTTTTTATGTGAATGTTTATTGAGGCAAAAGGCAATATTGTACATCCCTTACAAACATGAGTTGCAGACTGTGCATATCTTATACATGCTTGAACATTATATATCCTGTCCCAATAAAATAGTAAATTTTTGCCCCAGCATTACCCGACTTAAAAGGAAAATTCACAGAATTATTTAAAGTCGAAAGACTTCAAGGAGGCTGGTAGATTGCCTCCTCAACCTCTCATAGAGGACCCTCTCAAATAATGTCCTCTCCATAATTATATCATTATAGTACTCTGTTTTATATAGGTTCCTCTCTCAAGCACCAACTGACACCCTATAGGTTTCCACCACCTGCCAGTCCTATAATCTGTCGTTCTATGGAAGGAAGTCGGTCTCTCTGCGAATAGTATACTATCGAGTGTTGATGCTTACTATAAAAGCTTGTTAAATGATTATGTATAGAACCCATTCATTTTCTATAGCAAATATTTCATTAACTATATTCCACCATAAACCAATCGTGAGGAGGGATAGAGTCGTCAATGCTTAGTAATGACTTTTTTGCCACTATTAAGTGTATTTGAATTAGTGATCCCTTGTGTATGAATAACCTCTGGGAGGATGGACAGAAGAATTGTGATTGGGTTTAATCCAGTCTGGGGATACAGACAGCTCACTAAATTGGGCAGTAAGGTTCTTTCCCAATACTGTAATAAGACCGGGCATGACCAGAACATATGTGAATGTAGCACGTACCCATATTGTCTCCAAAACTCCATATCTTAGGGGAGGTATTTGAGCAGAATCACAGGAGTCGAAATACCTACTCGAGATTTTATTTAACTCTAAAATTGATTAGCGTTTTGCTCATAAAAGTGCTAAAACATTGTGAAAATGCATAGCACCTGCCTCACTGTGTTTAACAAACATAACACTTCTAGAAAACCTATATAAATACTTTCTGAACAGTTAGCATTGTCCCAGGAAAAAACTGCTAATCAATTATTTAAAACCCTGTACTCCTACACTTCCACACAAACTTTGTCCAGTATACAGAACATGTAACTTTAACAGCCCGATAGTGTATTTTGACCATAAGTCAAATGTAATCTTCAAGTCTAGGTCTTTATTCTTAGCATCTAAAATTGCTTGGGAAGTATCTGCTAAGTAATCCTGCAAGTCTTGGTAAAACTTGCCTATGAGGCAGGACCAGGCAGGACCAAGCAGTACCCCATAGAACATCTAAAACATGTTAAGAAAGAGAGGAGTAGGATTAGGTAATCTTGTGTATTTCTGCTGTTTATGTAGAAGGAATGTATGTATAGTACCTTAAAGTGCTCTCGGACCATTACTCCACATTACAGCTGCAAAGATGAAAGGAATTACTCCATTAAGGTTTAAAATTGATGGACATAGGTTGGGCCTAAGCATCTCCATCAAGAAAAGTATAATCAATTCTAGCCAGGAGAAACTCTGACTCATTTGAAAGAACTAGTAGAGCGTAAAAAAAAAAAAAAATCATGCTAATTAAGGATGATTAATTTTCTCCATATCCTTAATGTGGTAGCTGTAAAGGGCTGGAAGTCTGAAAAGAGGAGCCCTCACTCAATTAGAAAGCAACAGAGGACCTATATCAAGCATGTTATAGGCGCAAATTCTATGTGCTCCCATAGCCGACTGAGCTTGTGGGAAAAATCATGTTCAGATTAGACCCAAATGAAAGTCTTAGCACAATTAAGCAAGTTTGGGAGATTGACACCCCCCTTCTGCACGGACAAATGAAGCAAGAATAACGTAAAAGTGGTCAAGAGTCTCCCCATATAAATCTAGATATCAATTTATTTCATGAGTAAAAATAAAACAGAGGGATACAGTGGCAGTGTTTGAAATACATGTAACAGTCTAAGAAGGATATTCATCCTAATGACTTCAATTCTTGAAAAGAAAAGAGGGAAGCTGGTTCATTTGTTCAGATGTTCTGTGATGAGACTCGTAAGAAGTTCATAGTTCACTAATTCTGTTTACAGATATTTTTATCCCTAGGTATTCGAGTTTTGTTCTCCACCAATTAAAAGGAAGTAGGGCTCTTAGGGTAGGAGAAAGCTAAAAGAAAAATAAGAGGATGTCTGTTTGGTTCTATGTATAATGTGAAAAGAAATGATGAAAGGGGCATCACTGTCTTGTACCTCATTGGAATAATATGGGGTCTAATAAGAATCATTGGTCTGTACTTATGCCTGGGAGAAGCGATAAATTTGCTGAAGCCACATCTTAAACATTTCTGGGAAATTGAAGACCTCAAGAGTGCCCATAAAAAATTCCATGAGACCTTGTAAAAGACCTTTACACATCTAGACTTACTAGAGACATTGGGATCTGTCACTCTAACATATTTGAGCGGCGCTCTGCCACTAGCAGGCTAGCCGGCTGTGAACCTCCTTCTGTCCACTCCACCCAGACACAGGAGTTGCGCCCTCGAGCAGGTGCTCTGCTGTTAGCGGACCAGCCCTCGAACTGAGCTGGCTGTGATCCTCTTTCTGCACCCCAGACACAGGAGCTGCGCCCTCGAGCAGGCGCTCTGCTGCTAGCGGACTGGCGCTCTGAACTGAGCCAGCCATGAACCTTCTTCTGCCACCCGCCCAGACACAGGAGCTGCGACCTTCAGCAGGCACTCTGCCACTAGTGGACCGGCCCTCGAACCGAGCCAGCCATGAACCTCCTTCTGTCACCCACCCAGACACAGGGCTATGCCCTTCAGCAGGCACTCTGCCACTAGTGGACAGGCCCTCCAAACCGAGCCAGCCATGAACCTCCTTCTGCCACTCCACCCAGACACAGGTGCTGTGCCCTTCAACAGATGCTCTGCCGCTAAGCGACCCGGCCCTCCAAACCAAACCAGCTACGAACCTGCTTCTGCCTGCCCAGACACAGGAGCTGCGCCTCGAGTATGCACTCTGCTGATAGTGGACCGGCCCTCCGAACTTGAGTCAGCCAAGAATCTCCTTCTGCCCACCTGCCCAGACACAGGTACGGCCTTAGCCACCTTGGAAGCCTGCTCTCCTTGCCTCAAACACGGACGTCAGCTTTAGCTTGGACTCGGCTCCTATTGGCTAGCGCTTGTCCTTGCTCTCTCCTGATTTGCCCGCCTTTCTTTCCTGCTTTCAGCACTTATTTCAAACTGAACTTCTGCAGTTTTTGCCTGTACTGCTTACCAACTACTGTATAATTTGTCTCGCCCTCTATTAAATACACTTTGGCTCTGCCCTCTAGCACCCTCCCCTGTGTTCACAGGCGAACCCTCCCTTAAAAGGCAACTCTTCAAAACACTCTCCTTCCCACTACCCTCATTTGCTCTCCTCTCTGCATCTCTACCCCTCCTCAAAAATGATAACCCTCTTCTTTTCTTCCCTTCCTGGTTTTGACCTTCATTCACCCTTTCCACACCATACCCTGCTACATCTTTCTCCCTCCTCTCCCTGATGTCTCCTTCATCCTAGCAAACACCACCACGGCCCCTTTTGATAAATGGTCCTATTTTCCCTCTTCCCACCTGCTTCTATTTTTCTCTTCCTAATCCGTTGCCTATCTTAGTCTCCTCATCTTCCTCTCCTACTCCTCCTTCTTTCTCTCCCACCCAAATTTCCAGCTTTCAGTACAAAAGTCCTAAATTACACTACGTCATCCTTGACCTCCTCCTTCTCTTGTCAGAGAACATCCATCCTAACCATGGCCCCCTTCAACACCTCCCTTGGCTGATTCCCCAACTCCATTACTCCTAACCCCACAGCCTCTATGATTATGCCCAACAGGCTGAAACTTCTTCACCTGAACATCTGCAGCCTGCTACCTAAAACTGATCTTGTACAAACTCTTGTGGTGTCACATCATACACTCAGACATCCTAATTATAACAGAGACTTGGCTCAAAAAAGCATCCCAGATAATGCCATTGCTATCCCAGGTATTCCCTCTCCGGACAAGATCGGTCAGGTCGTGGGCGAGAGTAGCCATGTATATCCTGTCCTCACTGCAATTTACAACAAGCCCATCTTCTTCCATCCCATCTACTTACGAAGCCCTTGTCACCCACATTACCCTTCATTTCACAGTCCCTATCTTTGTAGCTGGTATCTATTGCCACCCAAGCATCCAACCTTTGGTTGCAGTGGAACTCTTATCCTCCATTACCTCTATCTTGCAATGGGGAGTTGTTCATACTAGGTGACCTCAATTTAAACTGGTTGTCTCCCAAGTCGAGACAAGCTACAGAGCGATGTCGCAGCACTAAATCTCACTCAATGTATATTTGAGCCCATGCTCAAATCTTAAAACACAAAACTATACCCTGCTTGACTGGGTACTCACAACTCATTCGCACCACGTCATCAAGTCAGGTATCCTCCCAGATGCCTTTAGGGACTACAACCCAATTTTCATAGTTGCAAGGTCCAGCCCCAGACCCCCTAAATCATACAGCTTCGCTCCTCTAAATCCTTAGACCTTACCCCACTCAAATCTGAACTTCCCTCTACAGACTGGGCCCTCTCTCTCTGCCACTTCTGTTGACCATGCCCTTGACTATTTCAAGAATAAATTCATCTCCACCTGGAGCGCATTTGTCCTCTTCAAGCAGACCATAGTCTGAGGATTCACCTCCCGGATCACCCGAATTACTGGACTGTTTCAGGGAGCACGACTGGGCATGGAAAAACAGATCTACAAAGCATCCTAGTGACTATGCCACATACAGAATGCTATGCAACTCTTATACAAAAGCTACCAGATTGGCAAAGTCTGAATACTTCAAATACTCATTCCTCACAAACATTAACTCCCCATCCAAATTCTGGAAGGTGGTCACGCCTTATTCTCTCCTCCCTCTCCTCCCCCCCAGTTCTTAAAATAAATAACTCCCTGGTATCGGACCCTTGCTTAGTGGCCAATGAATTTAATGCCTACTACACCTCTTGAGCCACGTCTCTCCTAAACTCCCTCCCTCTCCTACCAACTACTGCCTCGAGCTCACCACCCATTCAGTGTCTGCCCCCCTTTCTCCTTCTCCACTATCTCCCTGATGCAGCTCTAGTGCCCTCCTCTCTCTCAACCCTCTAAAGGCTCCTCCCCAGATGATCTTGATCCTAAATTTCTCTACCTCTCTGCTCCTACCATTGCTTATCCTATCTCTTTAATCTTAAACCTTTCCTTTAATTCTGCCCAAGTCTCCTCCTCCTGGAAGCACACCATTGTCCTTCCTCTCCTTAAGAACGACCCATCCTCTCCTGGTAAATATCACCCCATCTCTCCTTTCTACCTTTGCTAACCTCCAAGAACACCTGGTTCTCTCCCAGTTTTCATCCTTCCTGATGGACACCTCCTTCTTCACCCATTTCAATTTGGTTTCAGAAGAACCACTTGACAACCACCTCCCTCCTCAGGCTCACCGATACTGTCCTTACAGGGATGGATGATGGCCTGATCACCTCAGCCATCTTGGTCAATCAAGCAAAGCTTTCAACACTGTCTCTCATACTCTGCTTCTTGACTCCCTCTCTGCAGCAGGCCTTGCCTTGTCTGCTACAAATTGGTTTAAGTCCTACCTCATCGGTATGACCCAATAGGTAAGAATCTCTAATTCTATCTCCCTCCACTCCCCATCAACACTGGAGTCCCCTGGGCTCAGTCTTGGTCCCCTACTTTTCTCCATATTTCTTAATAATCTTCCCACTGCCTGCTCTTCCTCCGCATCCATATGTATGCAGGCGATATTGTCTTGTATAGTTCCAGCAAAAATCCTGCTGCTGCAGTAACCAGCTACAGCACGACTTCAAGCCAAGTTCAGCTCTGGTTTGCCTACCACCAGCTGTTCCTCAACGCCAGAAGACAGTCTTCATGACCTTTGGGCGCCAGGCAGACTCTTTCTAGGCTCACTGTCCTGCCTTCTTTCCACACCCTCGACAGGACAACCCTTGAGGACACTTCCTCATTTAAATATCTGGGGGTTTGGCTGGACCAAAACCTCAACTTCTCTGTTCATATCGATGCCATCCTAAGAAACTGCACCCCTAAGCTTGGTACCCTTTACAGGAATTATAGTTGCATCCCACTAACTGCAAGGCACGAACTTGAGGAAGATGATACTCCTCATCTTTGACTACTGTGGCGTAGTCTGTGGTGATGCTCCCAAATCTTCCCTGACCAAATTGGACACTTCCTTTAACTCCTTCTGCCACTCTGCTTGACTCTTCCTCCTGTACCCATCATGTGAACTCTATCGCTCCCTTGCTTTTCCTCCACTATCACACAAGTGCATCTCCCACTGTGCCAAACTTACCTCAAATTCTGGTTTGGTGAACTCCTCTATATCTCATCTTCTCTCTCCATGCCCCAAACCCTCCCATTCTCTCATGTCTAGTGATAAACGCACCCTGGTGGTCCCACACATTTCCACCTCATCAGCCAGACTGGTTTCGCCCATTGCTTCCCTAAGATTTGGAACTCCCTCCCACAAATACACCACTCCTCTTCTACCTATTCCCTTAACACTGCCCTCCACAATTTCATCTCCCCAGCTGTTCCTGCTTTCACCCTCCTTAACTACCATATTCCTAGCTCTAGCCCACCAATTCCTAACCCCTTGCAGGGTTCTCAGCATCCTGAAGGGGAACCAGGGCTTGGCTGCCTTCCTCCCCAACCCCTTCCGCCCCCAGCTCCCTTGCAGGGTTTCCTCAACATCCCAAAGGGCAACTGGTGATGGCAGCCTTCTCCCTCTCCCACCTTTCCCATCCCTCCTGCACTTCCTCTTCACCTCCTCAGAGCTTATCAGCTACTCCCTCCTTCTCCTCCAACAGCACTTGTGTACTACTTGAGCCTGCTCCTGGTACATCATCGTACTAAAGATTGTTCTGTCGGATTATTGTTTTGCATAGTTATTCTGTACTGCATTCTGTGGATCCCTACTGTTGTATAATTTTACAAGCTGTAATTATCTGTTTGCGCTTACAGTTGCATTCTAGTCTACCTGCCCTACATAATTTGTAACTGTTCTTCATACATTCACTGTATAATCTCTGTTTTCTTATCCTTATGAAACCCCCACTCCCCAGATACTTTTGAGTGAGATAAGCAACATGTTGTTCAGTGTGCCTCCTGGTAAACAATTTCAATAAATAAAAATTCCAGTGTAACTAAAGTAGGTTGAGTATTATCCATGGTATGCCTATTTCTAATAAACCCAACTGATCAGGGTGAATTAGCATAGGCAATAGCATCTCTAACCTATGCCCACATGTACATAAAAATTTGTTAATGTACATTGAGGATTGATATCGGTAGGTATGAGACAGGGTAACTGGATCCTTCCCAGGTTTTAATATTGCTAAAGTAGTATAGTTACATGTTATGGAGGTGACCCTCCTTCTGCAACCTCGGTATGCCATTAGTAAAGTTGGAAGAAGCTGTTCTAAAAAAGCTTTATACATTCTATCAGGTACCCATCTGGACCAGGGCATTTATGAGCGTTTGCTCTAGAAATACCAAACTATTTTCTCCTGAGTTATGGGGGCTTCCAAACACATTTTCTCCTGATCTGTAAGTTTAGGAAGGGGCAAAATTGACAAATATTGCTAAATATTACCTAGACTAGATGGAGTAGGATGTGAATATAATTGATAATACTCCCTGAACACCCTTATGACCTCTTGTCTCATATGTATCACCTGTATGTGGATCTTTTATTAGTGTGATACACACTGTTCATCAATGTATGCAGAGTTTTCAGCTCGTCCCCTCACTCCTCCTTCCTAATGGGCCTGTTTCAAATAATCTAAAGTTTGTTGTGTCCTTGCATCAATGATACCTTGAATCTTCTATTTTAGTTTTGGATTTTAGATTGTACAGCACAGTCACCTGGGACATATAAAGCTTGAAAAAGGCAATTTCATCTTGTAGGTGACAGAACTTTCGTTTTGTTTTTTCTTAGAAGAGGCATATGAAATGATGTCTCCCCTTAAAACTATTTTAATCGTATCCCAAAACCTGGAGATATCAATGTCCAAGGAGGAGTTGTCACAGATTACCTGTAATCTATCTCCAATTAGTGTCTGAAGTGCTCGTCTTTCAGAAGAGATGTATTTAATTTCCAGCAAGAGATTTTGGTCTTCTTACCTAAATTGACTTTAAGAAGAAGTGAGTGGTGATCAGAGAGGATCTGTGAGCTGTATGAGATGTCTAGAATTTAAGTGAGGTGTTTGCAGGTGGTATAGAAATAGTCCAGGCAGGAAAAGCTCTGGTATCTGTGCAAAAAGTAAGAGAGACTTTAGTGGTGGGAATAACTGGTGCCAGATATCAATAAAACTTTAATGAGAGAAGTTGGTGCTGGTATTTTGTGCAGGGATCTCAATATTTTTTAAGATTGGAGGCGTCCACATCAATGGACATCACCATATTTAAATTGGTGCCTAAAATCAACTGACCCTCCATACTATCCAATAATTTAGCTAAGAATGTTCTGATAATCGGATATTAGTATTTGGAGGTAAATAAATGTTAACTAGAGTCACACGAGTCTGGTACAACATTCCTTTCAATATAATGTATCTATCCTGCAAATCACTATATTGTTTTGTGAGTTCAAAGGCGTTGTGGCGGGACTAGGATTGCAACCCCTCTGTGTTTTCCTTTCAGACATGAAGAGAGTATACAGTGCATCTACCAGCCCAGAACAATTTGAGATGCTCCTGAGGTGAGAGGTGGGTTTCCTGTAGGTAATACATGTCAGCGGGTGGCTGTGTAGGAAATGAAAACATTTTGTTCATTTTACAAGGTTATTTATTTATTTATTTGAAGTCTAGGATTACAATACCTTTGAGCTAGAAGTTCTTTTACAAAGGTGCTACGTCAGAGAAACACAATTGACATACAATCTAAAAACCTAACAGGCCAAAGTGATATAATGCATTTAATAGGCTTTCAGGAGTCAGCTGACGTTGAACGTGATGATTTAGACAGATAGTTCAAATAACAAAGTTATAGTAGGTGTGTACATTATAACATTATAACAGAAACTAGTGAATCAGCGAAAATGTTGACCATGTCAGGTTGTAGGATGGGTGAGAGGAGTGGTGGGTAAGAAGGCAATGGGGCAAGAGGGAGGGGGTAGTGGGGGTTACAGGTGGGAACAAGGCAGAGGTTAGGGTGATGGTGTAGAGGGAGGAGAGATGTTTCTTGAGGAGGCAGACCTACTGCTAAGTGCAAGGGGGATAGGGCGGAGTTTGCTCTTGCGACTGGGGAGTTCCCTGCTTAGGGAGGGCAGTCGTGAGCTGCTAAGTGCGGTGAGGTATTGGTGTAGTTTATGCCACTGATGTTGACAGAGAGGAACTTAACTGGTGAGATAGCCATGACTGACCACTAACTTGTTGCTGTGAGTGGAGGGGAGTACCAATATATTGCCAACATACAGTATGTCCCTTTCCAACATCTACAGTCCACAAGTGAACCCCACCTCAGTTGGCGCCCATCCCAAAGGACCCAATGCAGAAGAGCACCAAGCTGCTATGGAAGAACACATATGCAGACCCTGATTTCCCCACTGTTGAAACCATTCTGTAGCATGTCTGATATAATAAGCATGTAAGCAAAAGATTGCATGTTGTTGCCCTAACGCCTTTCTTATATTATGGAAACAATGAACCTAGTAGAAATAAGAACCAACCAAGGGGCTTGGCGCTTAACTATAGCCAAAACTTCACCAAGAGACCCAGTACAATTCCTAACTCTGTACAAGGTGACTTCCAAGGAGGGGCAAACATTAAGTTGTGCTCTGTGTGCTCCGTGATGGTATGATGGTCCAGTACATAGGACCATGAGACGGAGGAAAATTGTGTGGAATTTATCACCCAGCCCTCCAATGAGATGTAACTATCACAAAATGTTGGGGTAAAAACAACATTACATCTTAATAGGTGAGGAAAAAGAACAGGAAGTAGGTTAAATCCATCCATACCCAGGTAATGTGTTAAGCTGGCTGCCACAGGGGCCTGTTCAGCAGTGCAGAAAGTATATGACTGCTTGCTAAAATCACTTGTTCAGCAGTAAGGGCTCGGGAGCTGACTGCTAAAATTAACAAGGAGGTGGGTCTTTGCTCTTTAAATTCCTGCACCGCTCATAAGTCGGCGTCACTCCAAACAGAAAGGGAATTCAGAAATTTAGTTTGTTTGGGTGTTTAACTTAAGTTGCTTTGCTGATAAAAATTTAAGGAAGCTCCAAAATAAAATTAAAGTGCACTGCTTAACGAAGAGGTACTTTATATACACTAGTTTGGTTTAGACAGTAGCAAAATAGTGCATTAATCTTGCGCTTAAGCTCATTAACAGTGGGTTTTTAGTTAAGTGTTTTTATATTTTAATTTAGTTTAACTCTCTATATTGCACACTAGCGCAAGCCTTTGTGTAGCGTTTCTTGAGTGGGGTGACTCGCACTCTAGTAGAGAATAATTGTTTGGAATATTGGGGTATAATATAGTATTAATTTAATACTTTTATGATGAGGCTTACCAGATATTAGGTTTCAGTATTATAGCCTGCATAATAGGGCCTCTTTCTATTAATGTTACCGTTGCCTAAATATGGATGGGCAATATGAATGGGAATACAGTTCATTTTGACCAAATGGCCCAGGGACATCAGAGTTTATTAAATCACCTTTGTGTTTAGGTTCTGAACCCTATGAAATGTTATCTCAATGTTTGATAATACAAAGAAATGTTAGGATTGGTTATTTGGTATATTTGTATCATTGCTATAAATGTGATCAGTTTTCTTTAAAAAACATTAAGATCACACAAATGGAAAGGAAAACTTTGAGATATGTAATTAACATTAGATGGCTAGTTTCAATTCTCCTCATGTTGTCAGGTACAGATCACCCATATCCAGGGCCCCAAGGGATACCTACTAGGGGTATACAGCCCCATGATAGAGGTGCCACCTCTTTATGTATGGCCCACTAAATGTCCGTAGTTTGATTGCTAAAAGTCTTTGATTGAGTGTTGGATACATGAAAAAAACTTGATGTGGTAGCTGTCAGAGACCTGGCTGTCTGAAAAATTTTAAATCAAAAATTACACATTCAAGGATTTTACTATTTTTAGGAGAGACACGGTTGGGAGGAATGGGGTGGTTTTATGTTCTATATAGCTCATCACTTATTAGCCAACAAATTTGACATTATCCCAGTTAGTCCATTATATGAATCATGACTATGGTCCTTAAGTTTGGTCCAAGCAACACATTAACTATTTGTAATGTTTATGTCCCTCCAGAAAATCCAGAGAAGGTGTTAACTTTTTGGTAATATTTCTCATCAACTGTTGCAAAGTGAATTGATTATAATCGGTGACATTAATCTTAATTGGTCCTCATCTAATAATTTAGAAGTTCGGAACTCAGTTACTGATTTAGGGCTTCATCAATTGATTATAGATACTACAAGATTTAATTACAAGACAGGTTATGAATCAACTTTGGACTGAGTTATTACTAATTCCTATCTCGAATCATTAGTTCTGGGGTTTCCCAGATGATATTAGTGACCATTGTCCAGTATTTTCAATTGGTGAGGTTACCCCTCACCCACCCTGCAAATAGTTCCTTTATACCTGGGGTTCTGACATCATTTCCTGAAGAGTGCAAGGTGCATATCACTGTCATATCCTCTAGCACACTGCACTGACAATATAAGCATACACATTGTATAATATAACAAACCAATCACATACACACACAAAAAAAAAATAATTTGTGGGGTAATTGCAATGTAATGACTGTGAAGACAGCAGTCTTCGAAAGTCTTTCTGAGGCTGAGAGGCTGCCCTATTTGCAGACAACTCTCTGCCCTGAGGGAGGAAGTTGCCGGTCTTCAGGCCACACTGGACAGTAGTAAGGGAACCTTCCCCAGGCCACACTGGATGGTAGAAGGGAACTCCCCCATCCAGGGAGCACCACAGCCACCACCACTACCTCAGAGGTTGAAGGAAAGCACAGCGAGTTGGACCACAGTGGGCCCAGGGAGGGTGAGGATGGTGGAACAGAGGCACACCCAGTCAGTTGTTCCACTCCACAATCCATACACCATTCTGGGGAGCATAGCTCCCCTATGGATGCACCCGCAGAGGAGACTAAGGAGGCTGAGGACAACTGTCACAAGGAGGCCCACAGGAAGGAGGCAGAGGAAACCACGAAGGAAGCAGCTCCTGGTGGGGGACTCCAATTATTAGGGATAGAACTGGGGGAGCAGGGAAAACTGAAGTAAGGTGCCTGCCTGGTGCCATGGCTTGAGAGACAGGAAGCTCATCCTCAGGATCACGAGAACAGCTGCACGGGAGTCTGAGCTGGACGTCATTGTCCACCTAGGGACAAATGACTTAGCTAATCATGAGATTAGAGCAGTGCAGAAGGACTTTGTAGAATTGGGAGAGGCCTAAGACAAGTAGCACACACAATATCCTTCTCTGAGGTGCTGCCTGTCAATGGCATGAGTGAGGTGAGGTACTTTGCACCATGCAGTTTAATAAATGGTTGAAAAAATGGTGTGGAGCACAGAGGTTTGGCTTCATTGGGGACTGGGGTTCCACCTGGAGGGACACCAGCCTATACTAGCAGGATGGTCTGCATCTGTCCAGGAAGGAACAAGTCTTTTGAGCAATTGGTTTAAATGCTTCATTGGCAAGCTTTTAAACTAGTCAAGGGGAGGCACTGATAAGCAGCAGGAAAATCCCAGCCTCTCCCTACAAAACAGGGTACTAAGTGAGAAAAGACCGAGCTAGAAAGGTCAGTGGGGATGCTGCAAAAGAAGGTAAAGCCATCAAAAATGGAGAGCAATGAGTACCAATGCCCGTAGTCTGAGTAACAAGCTTCCTGAATTAGTGGCCTGATAGAGGAGAACATCTGGATATCGTGGCAGTCACAGAAACGTGGTACACACAAACCATGACTGGGACATAAACATACCAGGATACACTATCTACAGGAGGGACAGGGAGGGTAAAAGGAGGAGGTAGCTTTTACATAAGGGAAGGAATCAAAGCAACAGAACAAAGGGAAAACAGGGAGGAGGAGAAGAAGCACTGTGGGTAAATTTGGAGACCAGCAATGGCACCACAATCCGCACAGGGGTTGTATACAGACCCCTCTTCTCAGGGGAGGAAATGGACAAGGAAATGATAGAAAGAATACTTAGAATGGCAGAAAAAGGAGATATTGCTGATGGGTGATCTGAATATGCCAGATGTTAACTGGAGTGCAGCTGCAGCAGCCACTTCAAAGAGTGGGGTTATTCTAGATGCCCTACAGAGGCATGCCTAGACAACTAGTATTGGAGCCCACTCGAGGGGAACAATCTTAGACCTGGTTCTCTCAAATGGAGATGAAGAGAGGATCACAGATGTAGAAGTGGGTAGCCATCTGGGAACTACCGACCATTGAACAGTATAGTTCACAATAAACACAGCAATAGAGTCAAGCCATACAAGGCAAAAGTACTGGACTTTAGGAGGGCTGACTTGGTAAAATGGGTGAGTGCCTAAGGAATGCACTAGCAAATGGGCAGGAAGGAGGGTGGAAGAACAATGGGGAATAATAGAAACTGCCATCACAGAGGTAACAAGCCTTTGTGTAAGCAAATAAACAAAAGCAAACGATGTAAGAAACCACTAGGGTTCTCAAAGGAAGTGGCAGTGAAGGTTCAAGAGAAAAGAAAGCATTCAGGAAGTACAAGGAATCACAGAAGGAGCAGGACAGAGAACTGTATCAGTTGAAGCAAAAGGAAGCTGGGAAGGCAGTCAGAATAGCAACGACCCAAACCAAGGAAAAGATAGCCAACTCAGTTAAGAAGGGGATAAAACCTTTTATAGGTACATCAGGGAGCGAAAGAAGACAAAGGGAGGGTTAGTGAGGCTAAATAAAGAGGAGGAGGGTGGGCAGAGGTGACTGTGAAAAGGCAGAGATACTAAACAAATATTTTGCTCAGTATTTACAAAGGAAGTGGGGAGGTACCTAAAACAAACAGTAGAAACACTCTGGATACAGAAGTTGATACCAGCCCATTTACAGAAGAGGGTTCTGAAAGAACTCTTAAAACTGAAGGTGGACAAAGCAATGGGGCCTGATGGGATTCATCCCAGAATTCTAAAAGAACTAAGGGTAGAACTAGTGACACCACTGACTACCCTCTTTAACAAATCGTGGGAGGATGTGGTACCTGAGGACTGGAGAAGGGCAGATGTGATTCCCCTTCACAAAAGTGGGAGCAAGGCAGAAGCAGGAAACTACAGACCTGTTAGTTTAACCTCAGTGGTAGGGAAAATGATGGAATCACTTCTGAAGGAAAGAACTGTTGAGTATCTAGAGGCCAGAGGGCTCAGGACCCAAGGCAGCATGGATTAATAGCGGGAAGGTCATGCCAGACAAATCTGATAGATTTCTTTGACTGGGTGACCAAAGTAGTAGATCAGGGAGGGCTGTGGACATGGTCTACCTAGACTTTAACAAGGCATTTGACACAGTCCCACACAAGATTAATATACAAGTTAGCCAGCCTGGGGTGGGTCCCAAGATGACAGCCTGGGTAAAGAATTGGCTGGAGAATAGGACACAGAGAGTAACAGTAAATGGAGTCCACTCTGAAGAAAGGGGGTTACTGTAGGGGTACCGCAGGAGTTCCAGTATTGAGACCGGTCCTCTTCAATGTCTTTATAAGCGACATTGCAGAGGACTGGAAGAAAAGTATGTCTCTTTGCAGATGACACAAAGATCTGCAACAGAGTTGATGCACAAGGTGGGGTGGAAAGGATGAGAAGGGGCTTGGCAAGGTTAGAGGAATGGTCAAATGTATGGCAGCTTAGATTCAATGCTAAAAGTGCAAGTAATGCACCTGGGTAACAAAAACCAGAAGAGTACACAATGGGGGTGAGATACTAATAACAACAAAATGGAAAGGGATCTGGGGTAGTCATATCAGATGACCTAAAGGTGGGCAAGCAATGTGAGAGGGCAGCAAGGAGGGCTGGGGGATACTGGGAAGCATAGGAGAGGCATCACCAGTAGAAAACAGGAAGTTATCATCCCTCTGTACAGACAGTTGGTGAGACCCCATCTGGAGTACTGCGTGCAGTTCTGGAGACCCAATCTCTGCAAGACATAGACAGGATGGAGGCTGACCAGAGGAGGCAACTAAAATGGTGCAGGATCTGCACCAGAAGACATGAAGAGAGACTTAAGGAGCTGAATATGATAGCCTCGAGGAAAGGAGGAGAGGGGACATGATAGAAACTTTCAAGTACCTCAAGGGAATCAACAAAGTCCAAGAGGGTAGCATCTTTCAAAAAATAGGTGTGAAAGAACAAGGGCACAATTTGAAGATAGAAGGGCGGCTCAGAGGTAATTTAAGGAAGTATTTTTTCACAGAGAGGTTGTGGATGCATGGACGGCCTTCGGAGGAAGGTTGTGGAGTCAAAAACAGTGGTGGAATTCAAGCATGCATGGGACAGTCATAAGGCAATTCTAGGGGGTGGGGGTAGGAAGAAGTAGGCTGCTGGTTAACTAGGATCTGCAGCTTATCCATTAGAGTAGGGAAATGGGCAGACTGGGTGGGCCAAGCGGTCCTTATCTCCATCAAAATCTATGTTTCTATGTTAAAGTACTTAAGAAACCATATTAAAACTGTGACCTCTGTGACCTTTCGAAAATAAAAGATTTGGATGAGATGAAATTTGAGTAAGAAATCCAGTCATGTGACTGGTCCTTTTGGAAAATAAAGTTGCTGTTGATGTAGCCTATCAAAAGTTCTGTGAATTTTTATTAGTATCTGTGACAGACTTCTTCTGGTTAAGAAAGTTAGAGTTAGAAGGTACAATAAAGTTTGGATAACTCCAGACTTATTAAATTTGATTAGGCTTAGAAATGAGGCTTGGAAAACATTTAAGAAAACAAAACTACCTGAACATCAATTGAAGTTTAAGGAATTAAGGAATAAATGTCAGATAGCCATTAGAGTGGCAAAATTGAATTTTAAAAGCAAAACTGATAGAAACTAATAGGAACTGACATTCTACTTGGAAAATTCTAAATTCACTTATGGGAAGAGCATGGCACGGATAATTTTGCCCTTGATCTTGATGGTTTATTAGTTAATGATGCTAAAAAAAGCTACAGAAGCTTTTAATTGACATTTTCTAATCTTGATCACTATAGAGAAAGGTTTAATAGTAAGATAGGTTAGGAATATCCCTGACACTTTTGTCAATAACTTAATGCAAATACAGTGAATAAAATAGTGCCCAATTTCTACTTTCGGTTATTACAACCTACCGATCTTATTAGTTATGTTCTTAAATGAATCCCAAGCCAGTTTTTGATCCTGATTTACTTGACTATAGGATTATAAAAAGATTATATATTCTATAGCATAACTTTTGACTACTCTATTCAATTACTCTCTTTGTAATGGTGTTTTCCTGAGATTTGGAAGAACTCCACTATTAAACCTATTTTTAAAACAGGTTCTAGGTCCAATATCAATAATTATTGCCCGATTTCTCTTTTAGCCCCTCTTTCAAAAATTCTTGAAAAAATTGTATTGATCAAGTTACTGATCAGTTGGAAAAAGTATAATTTATGGACAAACTAACAACGTGGGTTTCGACTCCACCATAATATTGAGACTGCCTTGGTGAGGTTCACAAGCCAAGCCACTAGAGCTACTGATAAAGGAAACATGTGGTAATGGCTTTTGTGGACCTCACCAAGGCATTCGACAACTATGTGGTCATATTGAACTCCTTAATAGTTTATCAGGTGTTTTTTTTTTCTAGGGAGGGATTGCTTGGTTTAAGGATTATTTGTCTCATAGAAGTCAAAAACAATGGTTAATTGGGTTTATTCAGAACAGGCACAGATACGGTGTGGAGTCCCTCAGGGCTCCATACTTGGATCTTTATTTTCTGTTTTGTTAATTCTTTGCCTATTATTTTACTAACACCGAATTAATTCTTTATGCAGATGATGCAGTATTATTTTGTTCAGGGGTTAATTTATCAGTTCTTAAAGAATCCTTGCAAATGGATATTTTTCTATTGCACCATTGGTTTGATTCACACAAAATGGTAATGAATTCTGCTAGGACTAAAACTATGGCTTTTACTACTAAGAAATCTCCTATTTCTGAATTTAGAATTTTCAATAAGGATGGTGTTTTGAATGAGTATGTTAAAGAGTTTAAATATTTGGGATAATTTTGGATTCTTATTTTCATTTGAACCTCATATTGTGGACCTTATTAACATACTTCATGAAAGACTGGGTCTTCTTTTCGGATAAGAAAATATCTTACTACAGAGATTAGAACTATGCTTACCCATAGTCTTCTTTTCTATTATTGATTATGGGTCGATAGTCTATTCCTATACTTCAGGAAGATTGTTAAATAAACTTCAGACTACCTATCATTCAATGGTACATTTTGTAACTGGACAGTTGAGTATGACATCACTGTACATTATACAGATTTAAATGAGATTTAATAGTAGGTCTCTTATTCTTTTGCATAAAATTAGTCTGGGTCTTCTTACAGGCAGTATTTCAAGTCTGTTTCCAACTGTTCCCAAGATATTAAATACCCATCTTTAAAGTAAATACTCTTTTCAAATTCCATTTCTTCGTACTGCTTTTGCCCAAAAGTCTGTGACTTTTGTTGCTCCAAAGCTTTGATGATGATTTACCCTGTAATGTTGTTGTTAGTCAAAAACTTCTACATTTAAGACAGCACTTAAAAGAAATTTTTCTCAAATTCTGTTTGTAGGTGTTTCTCTTAGTTTTAATTATGATGTAACTGTTTTATATTCTGGCTAATTCCTTATTTGTTTTAATTTGTTTGTGTTTTGTAATGTCTTTATATGTACAAGGTATGAAACTGGGCGTCTGTGAAAATGGGCTTTGCCACAGACCTTTCAATATAAAATAAAAATGAGATGAAATTTGATTTGTTCTAAGGGAAAGTCAGTAATTCCTAGAGTAAGCAGAATCAGGTCCGGAGTTCCCAGACCATCTAAAGAGGTCTTAAAATATATCCCCTAGAACGTCAATAAGCTAACAAAAAAAAAAGTTAACGAAATCCGCTTCGCTAGTAGTAAGCAATATGTGAACCTGAACAGTGTATGGGTCTCGGAGGCATAATCCCATTCCCTGTCAAGGTTAAAAGGGGAAACAAAGAATAAAAAGTTGTTCAACGTTCTGCTATACCTGCATGTGACGACAGGAGCTAAACATATATACAAAAATAGGTTTGATAGAAACATAACAAATCCAGTCTTGGGAGGGGCTATCTACATGCTTACTCATTCAAATTATGGAAAGCAAAGCAAACTTTATTTGTAAAAGTGCCTTTCTAACAATCAAGGCCTTGTACAATACAACAAATTATCAATAATTAATAAATACAACAGTTTAAGATTCAGTAAATAGAATAGCAGTTTAATAATCAGAGTAGGATAGGCTAAATAAATAGGTTTTAGAGTAGCTTTAAAACTCTGGATGGTCAAGAAAATCTGCACCCGACCAGGGCAGATAATTACATCATTAGGTAGAAAATAACCATACTACCAATTTTAGCTGAATTTGGCTCAGTGCAAAATAAAATCATAAGAAAACAGAAAAGTGCCAGTAGGTCCAGGAATAAACTTAATCCCTATATGGTGAGAGTCTTGAGGTCTAGAGAATGTAGCTCTGTATAACCTCACTAAGCATATCCAGACAAGTCAATACAGGAGCCATGGGTGTCCCCATATCCGAATTCCTGCAAGTACAGATTAAACCCATGGATATGAAAATAATGTCAAAGTCCCAGGGCAGTCAAAACTTAGTAATAGTCTGGGAGTCAAATATTCACAGCTCTGTTAACATCACAGATTAGATTATGTCACCTCTGGAAGAGCGGTGGTGTGGTGTGAACAACCCGTGGTGGAAGAGGGGAGAATGAAACAGAAAGCAGAGCAGACAGTGCCCAGGAATCCAAATTAGGTAAACCACCACTTATTTCAGCAGTAGACAGCAAGGTATCTGGTCAAATCTCCCCTACATAATATTTGAAATCAGTTATCAGGGTATGTGCATAACTTACGTCTTAACAGGCAGCCCTTTCGAGACAAACTTGGCAGATATTAGGAAGGGGCAGGTTAGAAGAGACCTGCCCCGCTCTTGCAGGTGTCTTCCTTGGATCCTCAATCCCCATCTCCAAGATGCATCCAGCCTTTAACAAGAGGGACAGAAACTGTAACAGCTGATACCAAGAGTAGAGTGTTCTGATTTAAAAACACTGTGCAACTCTACACAACTCTGCCTGGGTAGGAATAAGTATAAGAACTAGTGCTATGCTGTCCACCAACAACAAAGGGTACCCAGGCCTGCCGCATCCACCCCCACGGATGTCCACTTACCCCTCTTTTGCTAACAGACAAGCCTCTGCAGTATCCATTAGGTCTCAGGTGTTGGTGTTGGAAGCTGGGCCTTCCTGTGGGCCATAGTGCTCAGCGATTGTTAGCATTTTCTGCTTGGGGTCAGTCACTTCCCGCCATCTCGACTGCCGTCCATCAGTGACTGCAGTCTGAGGTCTATGGGTAGAGAATCTCAATTGTGCACTTTTCCAGTCCTTCTGGCCTTCTCAGTGGAATGATATTCCTTTGTGCCATTAGGAAGTGAACAATTAGCCTGGCGGATAGGAAATACAACATTTTATGTTCTGTTGGTGCAAAGCTTGCAATAGTGGATATATTCCTGATGTAGTTTCAGTGTGGCAGGAGTGTAGTCATTATCAAAGAAAATTCTGGTTTGGCCATAATGGACAATTTTTTTCTGCAATGCTAACTGAAGGATTGTTTTCCTTAACAGAAGATGATAGAAGGTTTGATACCTTTTATTGGACCAACAATTATCTTGTACAAAGATGGAATTATATACAAGCTTTCAGGGCCTCATAGGACCCTTCTTCAGGTGAACAGCAAAACTGAGCAATATATGCAGTATTTGTATCTACTAGGGAGCAATTTAAAAAAATAGGAAGTGAAGTAAGAAGGTGATAAAAGGGCCTAGAGATGAATGTTTATATAAGACATAAGTAAAAAAAAAATGATGTGTGAGGAAGAAATGGGAGGAGAGACCAAGTAGGAACTGGTCAATAAGAGATAAAAGGAAGCTTGAAAGGAAACAAAGGACCAGACAGGAACACAGATAAGAAATATATGAGATCAGAGGTTGGCTATAAGGGTGGAATTGACAGGCAATGCCTAAGAAATGCATGGATGTCAAGAAATCAGAAAAACAAATAAACAAAGGCCCAGATAAACAGGTGAGGTAATATAAACAGCAGGTGTGAAAACAATCAGGCAATGGGCAGGACTGAGCTGAAGAGTTTGTAGGAGAGGCAGGAGGATGTAAGATACAGGTAAAAAAAGGCAGAAACCCCCACCAAAAAATAAGAGAAATACAGAACCAAAATGTGATAAATAATGTCATGATATAGTCCACAATAAAATAGAATTACAGTTTACCATAATGTGTCATAAATCCAATGTCCCAATTCAGTCCAGAAATGTTAGATTTAAATTGTTTAATATATTTCAATTCCATGTCCTTCTGTCCTGTGTGTTTTAAAGTTGCCTCTTAGTATCAAGACAGATAAATACACAAGAGAATAAAGTTAAGGAAATGCACAATAATGGATCTTGACCATAGAAAGGATCTGTTGGTTTGGGCAGATGCCTATGAGGTCTTTCAATATGTATCAGAAGATTGGGCCCCAATTCGAGCACCATTCTAAAAAAATCCAGAAAGGCAGGAGGTCTGACTCCTCGGAGGTCTTGGGGAAGCTGTACAGTCACAGATGTTTCCGTGTCACCTGATTTTCATAAATCAGGCAAGAAGGTAGTCTGCTTCTTCCAAATTTCCTCAAAGGCCGCTTCTAAATTATCCATTCGGTTGTCTGTGCTGGTTGCCTGCCAATCGAGGTTGTCTGTCTGCTGCTCCAATTAAGATATGTCTCTCTGATTTCTTTGGCGCCTCACTAATGTCAGCTCTAAAAGCTTTCATTTCTTTGTAAATCAAGTTGAGCTTCCCTTAATTTCTTGACGTGTGCTTCCCTTTCACTAGCGAGTCCAGGGCTGAGTGGGCTGACTCTGAGGCCTGTGACAACTCTGAATCTAAGAGCTCAGGGGTAATCCTTGCTCATCCTGCAGCGGTGATAAAGGTTTTGCTTTCCAGACTTTCCACCATGGTCCGTCCTCTCATCCAATACTCTGAATTAAGTTTGTGTAATAATATGCAGGTTTAAATGAAGATTTAAGTCCTGTCTGAGATGGCACTCTGATCCTATGCAGCCATGCTAGGTGTGATGTCACTGAAGTCAGATTCCACCCCACCCCGCACCAGTGGACTGCGACATGAGATTTGGTGCCTGGGCTGTTTTCAGCCCTTTGAAAATCCAGCCCCAGGTATTTATCAAAATTTTCAGCATGAAAAACGAGTCACAAACTTAGCAAAAACACCACCCAGACCCAAATACAGCACCAACTTGATCTTTAATGGATCTGTCTGCATTTTGCATCTCAATTATACAGGGCATAATACTGGGGAGGAGAAAAAATATAGGTTACTCACTTGTAAGTTTCTTGTTTATCTGGAATGACTGCACCTGGGAATGGTGGTGCCAGGCTAAAATGAATATAAGAGCAAACAATTATGGTAGCCAGCATTCACCTAAGGCACACATTGTCGTTGGCTCAGCGAATCAATATGGACACTTTTGATTCCTTAGTGTATAAAACTTTAATAAATATCCACAAAACAGGAATCACAGTTTACTCATATTGCATGGTCCCTGCACCCATATTGGTACCCCAGAGGTACACCATAGACAACAACTAGCACTAAGGCATATTATACTAACATATAGGGTATAGGACATCTACCGTACAAGAGTAGATGTCAGGATATGCAATGCTGTCTACTATATATATGCATTTTTGCTTATAAGATGTTAGGACAACTGTGTCCTTGTAATGATGATGATACATAAGTCGGCATTGCCATCTTTTGGTGATTTGTACTATTACACTGATATATGTACAACTATGCTTTCCTTTGTCTTTACAAAAGTGATGACTACTGCAAAATTGTATCATGTTATCTTGGACTGTGGAACCACCTCTAATTTAGCCAAAGGGCTCATCTCTCTAACTAAAAATGTTTCTATCTTACGTAACCATAGTAATTATCATAGGTATATAATGTAAGACATTACGTCTTCTACCTCAAGACCCCAAGAACACGGAGAATCCTAGAGGTATAGGAATGCTCAGCATTAGCTCCCAGTTCGCATTTGGTAAGAACTGCTTAGGGCAACTGTGATTTATCCTTTTGGTACTAATAAACAAACTTATTACTCTTATGCAATGGGTCAGTGATTCCTTGCATTCCATTATTACCAAGAACCTGAGGAGTGAGTTTACACCTCCTGACACTCACTACATGAGGGTAGTCCTTTGAATGTTGATCATAAACAGTAAGTGAATATAGTTCAAGTCCAAGATTCAGCATTAAAACAAACAGGCCCAACCGAGGCTGGCATCCAGCTTGTAGCTCACAGCAGCAAACTTGGAGGAGGTCTGACTCTGGCGTCACCTGGCGCGTTTCGTACTGTGATCAGTACTTTCTCAAAGGATGACCATTACCTCTCCAATTCCACCTTATCTACTAGTCTCTTAAAGAGACGGTGTCCATTACCATTGCATGCAATGATCAAATAATTCTCGAAGTGTAAAGATGCATAAATATACATATAAATACCACATTCCTTTTTAACCAACCACCCCACCAGCACTTTAAATCTATACTAATAAATGTACAACGTCCATAGACAAGATACACAAAAGACAGAAAAGCACTGTGCCAAATATATTTCATAGGGTACCAGTAAAATAATGCACAAGTCTCTTGATCAAAAGTTCAAAGGAAATCTTTCCAACATCTTAGATACTTTAGTCCTCACCCTGGTAAGTGAACACCAATTGTGCAAAAGCTGTAAAAGGTAGAAATAAGGCAAATTAAGAAATACCTACTAATGTAAAACAATGTTTTATTTTTATTTAGTTCTTGTTGACTGGGGTAAGTGCACTAGGCAAATCCTGCCTATTTTCAGGCCGACCGGGAGGATACAGATGAATGCCAACTGACCTTGAACCAGATTAAGCTGTTGGTGGTATTTTGGTGAATAGGAGAAATTTGGCCAGGACACGGGAAATTCCCTACTCTTGGCCAGTAGGGGACAGGCTGTCAACCAGATGGCCACTCGGAGGAGGATGTCTGGACAGGGGAGCGCTTGCCTCGTCTCCCACTGTGGGTGTGCAAGAGGCAAAACAGGCAGCTGATGTTGAATGTGATTCTGAGGAGAATTTCATGAAGCTCCTCTTTCCACGGAGGAAATGGAGCTTTCTGTTGATACAATTACAAGTGACAAACCCTTAAAACAGGCATTGAATATAAAGTCTCAGGAGATTCGACTCTTCAATTACAAAGAGAGCTAACACGCAGAGTCGGTAAAGCAGCAACTTACTGAGGCAGCGCTCTGTCAAGAATGCTGCGAGTGCTGTCAGCAGCTCAGTTGAGGAGAAGCCTGCTACATGCCCGCTGGGCTTGGTGAGTCAGCGCATTCTGTCACTATTTCTAAGCCTAATTTTGACAAACTTGTACAACAGGCTGGCAGTGAAATCATTCAGTTGAATGAGTGCCTAAAGCCTGAGATTATAAAAGACAGTGTTGTACCTGAGCCTGAGAACTTAGTACTGGCAACACATGGGGCTTTTGGATCCTATTTCTCCTGAGTTTGCTTCAACAACTAGCGCACCACTGAGAAAAGTGGCAGGTTTTGTTTTTAAGAAACCAGCTAAGGAAAAGTCACTTGTTTCTTCTGAAATTATTTATCAAACCTCAACAGAGCCCCCAACCAGGTGTTAAGAGTTTTCTTCACAGACACACAGCGTAACACCGAGGGCAAAAGGGTTCTGCACAGATACCTCGTAATCTTTCTAAAACTGGAACTTGTGAATGCTTCTACTGACTTAATTGTTTCTCCTAACTTGACTGAGGCACCCCTGGATGCCAGGAAAAGCCTTGGTAGGGTGGGTTGGAAGCAAGCTCCCTCAGGTACTTGGTCACCTGACCCTGACTGGGATTTGATTCAAATTTTCTCAAAACTCCCTCACGTAGAAACCAGGCTCAAATGCCACCTTAAGTACAGAAGCTGGGTCCAAATATAAAGACATAAAGCCGCCCCAATTGCACCTCTAGAACCACAAGTTTTGCAGGACACAGCTTTGGATGGACCTTCAAACCTACCTGCTCAAGTCATTCCACCAGGTTTAGAGGCCTCTAAATCATCTAATCAAAAACCTTTGATGTCTGAACTTTTCCAACGCTAAAGGGAAGCTACTCCACGAAGGAACACTGTCTGAATTAGGTACAAAGGAGGGTTAGACTCCAGACCAGACAGATATTATGTTGGGAACACTTTGCTAAGGACTCTCTTCACTTTTCTCCCAAAGATGTTTTTGCGTTTATCAATATTTCAGGTGAAGATAATTTTGACATTAGTTTTAGAACATCATATGCTTTAGACCTCTTTTGAGAAAGGTATGGGCAGGTAAAATTTTCTCCCATGGACCCCTTTTTGGTGATTCCTCTTACCAAACCCCAGATTAAATTTGTTACTGTGATGTTTGGAATGAGGGGTCCGTGTGGAAGATATTATGTTTTGCTCTCCCAGAAATGTGAAGTGTTCAGTTAGCAGAACCCATTTGGATTCGAACAGTTTGGACAGGTGGGTGGAAATATAAAATTAAATTGAGACAATCTGACTCTGGAATTGAACATATCCCGAATTCCTTTTCGTTAGGGAGGGATCGGGGGTCTGTTGTATGGAGGCCAACCTAGAGCCTGTTATAAGTGTGGCTCTAGAACTCCCTTGTCCAGTGTATGTAACCAATCTAGATCTGCGATAATTGTGGAAACTGGCCATGTCACCATGCAATCATAAACCACACTAGACGTGATATGTGTGTGAGGAATATGGTCACGTTTCAGGGATTGTCCTTGGGCAGCTAAATAAAGCCACCTGCATTAGTCAGACTTACTGATTCAGCAAGCTCAGGAATCCAAGCCCCCTCCCCTTTCCTGCAGTAGAAAAGCAGGTTATTCTGAAAGTTTCCCTGTCTGGATCTTCTTCCCAGGGCCTCAACAGAAGACTCTTCTTAAGTTCCACACCACTGGTGGAGGAGGAGACTCCTTCAGTGCTCAGGAGCTGGTGCTAGTGTGTTATACTGAGCCAGCACCTTCGGTTCTGGATTGCAAGCTTCCGGCCCCTTCATCTCCTTTCCTGAAAGAAGATCATCTAGGAATTTGCAACCAAAATCTCCCCTGCTCCTGTCCCTGTAGAATCTGCTAATTCTTATGCTGCTTTGTTCATTCCTTGGGGAGACAGATATGGAAGTTGGGATTCAGGCGTTCAGAAATCCTCTTTGTCCACCATCTCACAGTCCATTGATAATTATAAGGAGAAAAAGGAAAAGATAAAAAGTGAGCTGTTCTCTATAGGTTTTCAATGCAGCTTACTTGGGGTTCTTTAAATACTCAGTTTACTGAACATTACCAAAAGGCAGGCCCTTTTCAGTACATTCATGATAATAAAATTACAGTTACTGTTTTGCAGAAACATGGATGTACACAATAGAACAACTGTACACTTTTAAAGAGAATGGCCTTGGGGCCCTTCCTACTGGTCGTTTAGCACGGACAGTGCTGATGGCACTGACATTCTCTTTAACTCCTTTAATTTTTCCCTTCACAAACTAATACACACCTCATTCCTGGTAGGGTTCTGATCTTAGATGGAAATGGCACAACACCTGCTATAGATTTATCAATATCTATAACCCTCAGCTGAGCACTGATAGAGTAACTCACATGAAGGCTATACACCCATATTTGATTACCTCCTTGAATATACTATGGGGTGGTGACTTTAATTCAGTTTACTTAGTTTAAGTTCAGCAGCATAAAACCTACTGTGATTCCCAAGCACTGGCGCTATAATTAAGATGACTGGCCTTAGTAATTGTATTTCCTATCAGTCCAAGGCCCTAACTTTTTCTTCTCAAAAGGCAAGTTGCATTCTTTAGTTGACTATATATTAGTCTCCCCATCAGTTCATGTACAAGGCTTCAGATGAGACCCATAGAGCTTTCTGATCATTTATTATTGCTGTGTTCCCTTCACACTGAGGGCTTATCCCTGTGGAGGAATGGGAGGTGGAAGTTTAATACCTCAATATTGATTCTCCTCAGATAAAATTAGGGGTGAAATCGATCTTACAAGCTCGCCTATCAATAGCCTTCTGTATACTAATGTGGGGCCTGGTGGACAGATTCCAAATTGGTTCTTCAGAAATGGTTTAAACACCAAGGCGTGTTAGCTAAGAATGCTAATTTTATGAAATATTTATCCTTATGACAGCAGCTTCAGGGCTTATATCAATTTCTTATGTTTCCAGACTAGATTACTCAGAACAAAGAGTGATAAAAATTCTATGAAAACTTATCAATATGATAGGGCTAAAACATTACAGGCCATTTTTTTTCAAATGGCGTACACAGAACCCCATTGGTAACCCATTTGAGGCCTGCAAATCTTTGAAAGACTCTACTGCCACTGATTTTTATTAATGCCGATGGCACTAAAGCAACATTAGACCAACTAAGAGATTCCATTAGCCAACATTATCAGTCTTTAGATCCTGACTCCCCAATTATAGGGAAGATCTTGAGAATTTTCTTAACACTGTTCACTTACCCTCTGCACCAGTGGGTAGCTTAACTTACTGGGACCAGTTACTAGTGCTGAAATACAGGCAGTAATTCAAAAATAAAGCCAAATGTCTCTCCAGGGTTGGATGGTTCCAATCACCCTTATAAATGCTTTTAAAAGAATTTAGTGAATGTCTAGTACTCTGTTTCTTTTCTTTTTAGATACTAATTCTGTGTTTCCATCTTTCACTGAAGGTTTACTGATACATTTATTTAAATCTGGCAACAGGAATAATATTAAGAACTGAGGCCTATTATCCTTCTAAATTCGGATTACAATATATTTTCCAATATTTTAAGCAATAGGCTCAAACAATATGCTAAAATGGTTATATCCCCATATCAATTCTGCAGAATTCCTGAAAGAAGAATTCAAACTGCTTTAATGATTATCACGGATGTACTAAAACATCTGTCACTTACTAGGTAAAACTGGTTGTATAATCTCTGCAGACTATGGAAAAAGCCTTTGATAGGGTTCATCTTCCTTACCTCTATTTGGTTCTAGAATGTTATGGAATCCCTATACAAATGGTTAAACTTATTAAATTGCTTTATCAACACAACACAGTTTACCCTTTTTCAAGGCGGCATTGCCAAGTGCATTCATTTAAACACTAGAGTTCAACAGGGTTGCCCTGAGCCCCCTTCTCTATATTTTCTCACTAGATCCCCTTCTACACTACTAGTTAATGCACCAAGGTGGATGGGTATTGCGAGAATGTACCTGCTTACCAATTTCATCTCCAAGCTTATGCAGATGATTTGATTTTATATTTTGTTGACCAAACCAGGTTCATCATTTCTTAGAAGTGTTTAAACTGTTTTTAGCAGCCTCTAATGCCAAATTAAATTTGCAGAAGACTAGAGGTGTATTTATCGAATATCAGGTCCCACGGAAGTAGTCCAGGATAGGATTAGCATCTCTGAATCCGTTCAAAATTTTAGGGGATCCTTTTGGTCCCCAAAATATGCCAACTGAAAACTGGGAGCTAGTACTTAAGGGATAGAAAATAAAGTAAATTGCTGGAAACAATGGAAATTCTCAAAACTTAAATGAATTCACATATTAAAACAGTTCATTCTTCCCTGTCTGCAATATCTTGCCATGATTTTCCCTCTTCCTCCTCAACAAGAGACTAAAATGTACATTATAGTTTTCAGATGTTGTGGGGAATAAGGCTGAATCCCATCAAAGGCATTATACATATTTAGATAAAATCTGGTGGTTTGGGTATGATAGACCCAACTGTATTAGTACATTCTCTCTTCTTTGTGAATACCATCAAATCTGGGATAAAACAAGTGGACAGTATCAGTAAAGGGGGTGTTTATGGCTTTAGGCAATTATTTTAAAGTTTGGCTGAATTTGACCCTAAGCTGAGCTCTCATGTCCACATTCCTGTTATTTTAAATCAGCAGTTCACAAATTGTTAAATGGCAAATTACAAAGCCTATGATTTTGAATAATAATCTGCAATCTATGTATAGGTTAATTATGGATTGATTCACCCGCAAATCCCTTGTTTTCAAATTGTCCCTCTGCCTTGAACCCTAAGGTATTAGCCCAACTGAATAACGTGAGACTGCCTTCATCTCAGTGGCTCATAATGTAGCGCCCTGAATGTCAGGTGAAATGCAAAATATAAAGCCAAGGAAGAACGGAACTGTCCTTATAATGACTGTATAAATATGGAAGAAACTATGGAACATTTTTTTCTTCACTGTTCCTATGCCAAAGGATTGTGGCTTTACTTAGCAAAAGTGTGGAAATGGAAATGGCTTTCTACTCATATGATATGCTTGCTTGTTTTAGGAATTTATCCCTAGTGTAGCCCCTTATCATATTAGTACCCTATTTTTATTTTTTGGCTGTGTAAGGTATTATCTATGGCAGGCAAGATGCCAATGGGTGCTTTATCAAAGGAAAATTAGTTATGAATGTTTGTTATCTAATGAACTTTCAAAGATATATGCACATGAATCAAAAGTGTTTACCTCATGCACAGTCACAAAATGGTGGAAGGGTTTTACTCACTTCATAAAATTTAAGTAGTTTGTACATATATGGTAAATGATAGGTGTTTAAAATGAATTTCTTGTTTTCTGATTGGTTGTAATTTTTTAAGATCACTGTGTTATTTATGTTTTGCTATTACAATAACCCCCTTACTCTTTTCGATAAGTGCCATGGAATCTTTAATATCCACCTGAACTACCACCAATCCAGGCAGATGAGACCTCGGTTTAGCGTCTCATCTGACAGACGGCCACCCTCAGAAGTGCAGCACCCTCTCATGCTGCACTACAGTGTCAGTACTGGAATATTAATCCACGTGCCAGATGTGGGAACTGAACCCACAGCCCTCTGATCTCCGGCCTCAGAGGCAAGTGTGCTACCTACTGAGCCACTGACACTGCAAAGACACCAACTACACATATAAAGAACAACTTATATCCTCTCTTCAAAAAGGCTCAGTTTCAATCCTATCATTTAATCCTGGTGGCTGCATGGCTTTCATAGAAAATCTATATTGCTCTCTCTGAGCAACAAATTATTATAGTCCCCTCTTTGTAAGAAAATGTTTTCTATGGCCTTGAACATAAACTCATGTTCACACCTAGTACTTACTTTCAACATATGTAAAGCTAATGCATTTTTGGGGTCCAGATTGGTAATCGCTCTTGCATGTTCCCTATCCGGTTTAAAATTGTCTTTTTGTTTTACCAATCTAATATTTTCACACTTACATTCTGCCGTGTAAAGAACCCTGCTACTACAGGTAACAGACCCCAACTCTAACATTTCTATTGGCAGCGATTTCTAAAAATGTTATTGTCTTTACCATGGGGCAATATTTGCAGTTCCACACTTACTACACCCACATCCTTTCTGTAAGCCAATTTCTAGTACAAGTGGAACAATCACATCTTTAATGTTCTGCCCCTCCGATACATCATTCTGGAGCCTTGTGCATTCAGGTTTTTCAACTTTTGATCCCTAGTGACCAGATGCCAATGTTTTTTAATGATGGTGCAGGGACTGCATCAGAAAACAAATGAGGACATATTAATGGAGCTCAATATATACTACGCTAGAGCAAAGGAGGAGAGAGGGTGATAGGATCGAAACATTCAAACACCTTAAGGTCATTAACAAGGTGAAAGAGTCTAACATGTTTCAATATAAGAAAACTAGGACAAGAGGACACAGCAAGAGAGGCTGATTAAGAGGGTAATGTGAGGACATTCTTTTTCACAGAAAGGGTGGTGGATGCATGGGCGACCTACCTCAGGAAGTGGTGAATATGAATACAGTGCAGGGCTTCAAACAGGCATGGGATAGGCAAGGGGGCAATACAGATGGTAGTGAATAGATAGGCCATTGACAAAACAAAGGCCTATGGTACATTCATAAGGTAAAAAAGAAATGGGCAGACTGGATGGGCCTTTGAGGTCCTTATCTGCTGTCAACTTCTATGTTTCTATGTTTCTATATGGATGCTATCTGTTTTGATTGTGGATTATCGTAGAAAAAATGTAAGCTGGGGTCACCTTTCCACCCTGATACTTCTCTGTATGCAATTCCTCCTAGGAATTTTTGAACCTCCTCCATGGTTTTCTACCAGTGTACCAGTGTGATATCCACCATCTACAAGCCTCTCCATAAACTCAGCTGCTCTCTCTTTAAAATTAATCTGGTCACTACAATTCCTCCTATGCGAATATACTGGTCTTTCAGAATAGCCCTCATCACATGGGGTGGGTGATTACTACTTGCCATTAATAGTGTGTTTTTGTCAGTACTTTTCTAAACAAATCCGTACCTAATCCACCCCCTCCTCCTTGTATATTATGAGGTCTAGGAAGCTTATTTCCTTAGTACTAAAACTAATATCCAACGTAGATTTTCATTACCCCCTCTAAGTACTTCATAAAATCAAACAGTTCCTCTTCACTGCCCTTCCAGATGATAAAACATCATCTATAAAGCGTTTGTATAGATCAATCTTCTGTAAATAAGGGTTACTAGCACTTCAAATTATTTCTGTTTCCCATCTAGCCATAAATAAATTTGCATAACTGGGTGCCAAACTGGACCCCACGTGTCCCTCTTTTATGTAAATAGAAGTCCTGTTTGTAAAAATGTGTGAATTCAATACAAACTTTAATTGTATTAGAACCTCGGTGAGGGTTCCTGAACTATTCGTTTCTCTAAATAATACTCAAGGGCCAGTAATCCTTCTACATGAGGTTTATTAGAATACAACGATGCTCCGCCTAATGTGACCAGTATACTTTCCTCTTCAACTTCCACATCTTGTAAAATCCTTAACATATCCCTGTATCTTTATAAAGAGGGTACTTCCCTCACCAGTTCAATCAGGAAAGAGTCTACATATTTTGCTAGGGGTTCAGTCAAACTATTATTGCCTGAAACAATAGGTCTCCCAGTGGATTGACCAAATCTTTACGTATTTTGGGCAAACAATAGAAGGTAGCCTTGCTGGTGCTGTACCACAAGAAAATCAAATACTTGTTTGTTATAAATCCCTCATTTCTTATATCATACAAATAACCATCAATCTGCTTCTTAAAAAAATCTGTTGGGTAATTTTTCAGTTTTGATAATATTTCACATCAGTTAACTGTTTCAATACCTCCACTTCATACTTGTCACTATCCATAACTACAATTGCTCCACCTTTGTCAGCTGCCTTAATAGTAATGGCCACATTTTTCCCCATATTACTAAGTGCCTCCTGTTCTTTCTTACTCATATTGTGAAAACAATGATCATTAGTTGCTTCATTTAGCACATTTGTTGTAAATCCTCTTCACAGCATTTAGTAAACATTTGTAAGGCTGCTGACAAGGTGAAGAAATCTGACTGCAGTCTAAACCCTGAAACTTCGTTAACATTTTGCACTTTTATGCTAGTTTCCTTATCTTCTTCTTGTTCCCCTCCAACCTTGTCTCATTTTCATTCGAAAGAAACAAACTTAAATTATGTACCAGTCTGTTGACATCTATTATAGTCTCAAATTGTAACCATAGTTCTATGAGTGGTATATAGTTCACATACACACACTAGCAGTTCCCTGGAAATGCTGATTTGTCGAGACGTCTTTAAGCTAAACTCCTCCCACCACCCAAGCAGTATATCCTCCAGCTCTGCCACGTATCATCAGATGCTGCATGGTGGATGCAGGGATCCATGTGCCACTTGCCAGGGAGGTTGAGTGGGCTGTGTAGATCCGAACCATACCACCTCTAGAAAGTGCAGTTACACAAGACTTTTGCTGTAACAGTAGATCTTCTAGGAATGTCTCTTGCAGTAAGTCATTACTTCTGGGAGTTCCCGATAGGTGGCGCTCAGCATGGATTTCTTCCAGCAGTCTCACGTCAGGACCACCCACACAACCTCATTTTCTGGGCTGTACCTATAAAGTGGGTGGTCCCTGGTAATCTCTTCCCTGCGGTTTCAGCTCAGGCGAGGGCTGGGGAATCAGGCACCAAAGCTTCCCAACCCTACATCGTTTTCCTGTGGCAAAATGGCAGGGGCTGGAGGAGAAACTACTTACTGCAAGAGGCATTCCTAGAAGATCTACTGTTACAGCAAAAGATCTTTGACTGCTACCTATCTTCGGAATGGTCTCTTGCAGTAAGTCATTACTTCTGGGAGATTCTCAAGCAGTTATCTAGCAAAGGGTGGCCATATATGGCATTCTGCCTTATATCTTAGTGTGGTCTTAGGACCGAAAGGGCTGAAAACAGTGTATCAGCATGTATAAAAGGATTTTTAAGTAATCCATTATAGCATTTGTTATAGGATTATGGCTGAAAGACAAGCCAGATTGTCTATTAGTTGGCATCATCAGATGAGTTAGCGGATGGAAACCCGATTAGGGTATGGCATATCAGATACTGTAATGGATCATAAGAAAGTCAGCCATATAATGGAGTAATTAGTAATCTTCAGTGGCATGCAGTGGAAGAGACAGTCTATGTCAAACCTATTGGGTTCTGAGTCTTGGATAGTAACCCAAATAATACAATGTTATTTTGTTGTGCCACAATGTAGCAATTTAGTACATTTTTTGCGGTGAAACAATGCATCTATTTCCATGCAGGAATCCAGTGACACTTAGAATCAGTGGCAACATTGTACCTATTTTAGGGTAAATATATAGAATGCAACAGAGTGATGTATTCAGTTCCCTCATGTGTTAGTAATCTCATTTACAGAGGGTCCCAAGTAAGCCAGGGCCTACGCCTTGCAAGGTGTAAACCCAAAATGTTAGTGTGATGGACCCTTTGTTGATACTGTCGGTGAACAGACATGTAAACAATAATCTGGATACTTACAGATTTAGGAAGCATGTGATCTCGTGGTGAAATTTAAAATGTAAGAAATCACAAGGTTTGTAACCTGTCCATAGTTTGCTGTCTAAGTAGCATGGATCAGCAAGTATGATAAATCTTGCAGTTAATACAGGTTTTATGTATTCAAGAGGTCCTGTCTGTCCAGACAGTAGAAAATGTAACCATTTAGTATAATAGGATACACAAGTAGCAGATAATGTTGTTAAAGGACACAATGTATCTGTGACATAAAGGAAGTCGGTGATTTTTAGAATCAGGAGCTATAACCAATCTTGTAGGTGGTTTAGAGAACATGTAAAGTAATAGAGTGATGTTTATATTTCCATCTTGTATTAATAATCTTACTTACAAGGGGTCCCAGGTATGTCAGGGCCTGCAACCTTGTTGGGTGTAAATATGATGAGTCCATTAGGTGTACTGTTTGGAAAACACAAGCTAAAATAATGAACAATATAATCGAAATCATAAGGCAGTAGGTCTTATTCTTGAGATTACAGAAACACATATGTATGTATACACTTTTTTTGACCAAGCAAAAAAGATGTAGAATTTTTAAAATTGTAATGTCTGTATGGGTACTCACCCTTGTTCATGTGATCTATGTTCATGATCAAGTGAAAGCAGCTTACAGCAGTAGAAAACTAGAATAATTAATCCATACCAGGATATATTGATTGAGTCTCAGCATGCAAGTAGTAGTAGTAGATAGACCTGTTCATGGGAGGTCCTGGAGTCCGGCGCACAACAGGCAAGAGACATCCCGATAGAATGGCCGTGATGGTCTAACAGCAATACTTCTGAAAATGTGGCTAGATGTATAGAGCTTGTTGAAAAAAGGGCCTCAGTGTCCAGTTGAGTCTTTAGTGAGAGAAGAGGCACCCGGCCAGCCAGAGGAGCGGTCACGGGTTTAGAGGCTTGTAGGTTATCCAGCATCGTTGGAGCCCCGGGCAAAAGATGGTTGCCTTAAAGGGGCATTAGCCACATTCCGGTGAATATCAGGTGCTAGCCCGAGAGTGAGTCATGCCCGATGGCGTAGAAAAGACCGACAGCCAGAGACTCAAGCTGAAGCATCTGTAATCGCCGCATTCTGATCTTTTTCAGCGGATGCAGTTAGTCTATTCATAAGGTCACCAGCAGAGGTACTTACCAGACAAAGGTTTTAGTACTTGTATGTGCAGGTGTGCCAGTGCAGTCGTGAGCAGATGCAAAACCACGGACTCCACAGTGGCCATATTTGTTAAATCTGACTAGTCAAAGAGAAGCCTGATAGAACCTGTGTGCTTTTCTAGGTAACTCCTGTGTCATTATGGGTTAATTCCATGCTTCAGTAATCTTATTTCTGAATGTTATAGTAGTCCATCGACCCAGCTAGATGGTACATCAGAAGGAGACTCATATTCTCCTGAATATTCATGAAGAGGCATGATAGGTGGGCAGTCCAGCCCTGTGCATGCCAGTGTTGAAGGAGGCTGAGACATAGTCTGTGATAAATGATGTGCAGTATCATGCATGAAAGCAGATGAGGCTGGTATGCCCCTGCATTCTGCAGCATATAATTCTTTATTTTGTAGTGATGCAGTCCCATAGTACCTTTTAATGCATGCTGTTGAAAGTATTCAAGGAAGTCCATGGTAAACTTGTAATAAGGATCCTCCATAATTGTATTATATGCAGGTAAAGGTGCTGTTCTATAATGCAGGAGCTGCTCCGTCGACAGTGGCAGTAGCCCGTCATCGGAAAAGGAGGAGCAGCATGCCTCATCAATGATATACTATATCTTATAGATGAAGAGTAAGTAAGCATGCTCCGTCGACAGCAGAACCTACTCCATCGGCGATGAGGAAGACAGCACATGCTCCATCGCGGTGGGACATGCTCCGTCAATGATGGAAATTCTGTCGATGATGAGAAGGTTCAATGCATGCCCTGTCGATGGTGGTAGGCTTTCCGTTGATGATGGAGCTTAAGAGCATGTCCCATCGACGATCGAGCATGTAGAGTGTGCTCAGTCGTGGAGGAGGCGTTGTCATCAATGAGGATGTCTTGTAGAAGCTCTCCCGTCGATGGGGAATATGCCCTGTCAACGGGAAAGTAGTAGGACCTCTGTCGTCAATGGTGAGTGTAGCCTCCGTCGACATGGGAGCTGAAGAGTGAAGCTCTGTCAACAAGAAATGTTCCTTTGATGAAGAAGAGCCTGCCGTCAATGGGGATGAATGCCCGTCGATGATGAATGTCTTCTTGATCATCTCTGTTGAGAGCGATCATTGAAAGGCAGTCAGGTAGGACATTAGGTAAAGGGTTGCCTTCCTATGTTAGTCGTTGAATGGGACTCTGTTCATGAGCCCTTTAAATTAGTACCCTGTGTATGCGACAGGAGATATCCATTGTAGTAATCTTATCTAGTACAGGATCTACGTGCAGTCTATGAAGTTCAGGCACCTCATGCTATATTTTCAATTCACTTCATATACCGCAGTAGAAGAGATGCTGCCAGAGCTGAAGCTGGTGGAAAATGAATGGAGATTACCAGGACCACCCACTTTTATAAATTACAGCCCAGAAAATGAGGTTATGTGGGTGGTCCCTGGTGTGGAGACTGCAGGAAGAAACTCGGCCGGAGCGCCACCTATCGGGAACTCCAGAAGTAATGACTTATTGCAAGAGTCCATTCCATGGAAGATCTACAGTTACACATGAGTAGCCTATATTTCTAAGGCCATGGAATCAGTTCAGTATAAAATACTCTGGCAGACTCCTAGAAGTTCTTTTTGGGAAAAAAGTGCACACCACTACATGATGAACAGAGATAGGAGAACTGAAGTCCCACATGCAGCATCCTGACAAGATTCTAGATTGCGCTGTAATGGGAGATGAAGGTGTGTGCTGACTTCTAGGTGGCAGCCCTGCAGATTTCCTGGATAGGAACATACTTGCAAGCAGCCACTGAGGCAGCAGTATGTCTCATGGAATGAGCCTTAAGCCCTACAGGAGGCTCCCTACCAGCCAACCTACAGCAGAGGTCAATGCAGGACATAATCCACCTGATAATCATCTGCTTAGCTGCCAGTCTGCCCAGCATGGCTCAGCATATGTTACAAACAACTGGTGAGCCTCCCCAAACTCCAGCCATGTGCTCTACACAGTTGGACAGCAGCAACTGCAGGTCCAGGTATGGAGCTTACAGTCAGCCTTTGAAGGTGGCTTGTAAACTATACTGGAAGCTTCATCACCTGGTTAGGTGGAAACTCTGATACTACATTCAGGAGGAACTTCAGGTGGGGCAAAGGACAACCTTGTCCCTGTTAAAGACCAGATACAGAGGCTCCACGAGTGTGCTTGGAACTCACTAATCCTTCTGGCTGGCGTGATGGACACCAAGAAGGTCATCTTCCATGACAGGTGTGACATCTCAAACCTACGCATAGGCTCTTATGTTTTACCCATGAACTTAGCTAGCACTAGCAGTAAGTTCCAAGGCAGTGGTGGTTCCTGCATTAGAGGGACAGGTGGTCCAGGCCTTGTAAAGCACCCCACCACCTTCTCCTAGGCCACCGTTGACATGTCAGCCTGTGCTCGGTATGCAGAGATGGCATCCAGGTTCATCTTGAGTCATGGCTCACAGCCTCTGTTGGGAGAGGGGCCAGAGGTACTCAAGGACACTAGTCACAGGAAAGGCAGGGACTCAAGCTCCTTGCCCGACACCAAATGGAAAACCTCTTCCATTTAAAGGCATTGCACCGGTGAGTCAGCTCTTTTCTGGAGGCATGTCCTCACAATATGGAGCACATCTTCTGAAAGACCCAAAGCCTGGAACTCTAGTTGCTCAGGAACCAGGCCGTGATGTGCAAGGACTAAAGGCCGGGTGCAGGACCTTCCCTGTTGTCTGGTCAACAGGTCCAGGTGAACAGGCAACTGCCATGGAGGTCTGCTGCTGAGGCCAAGAAGATCCCAGTACCAGAACTGCTGTGGCCAGTCCGAAGCTATCAGAATCATCTGTGCCTTGTCCTTCTGAGCCTTGACCACCACTTTGTGGATCAGGGGAAAAAGAGAGCAGGCGTACATGAGGCCTGGGGTCCAGGGCCTCAAGAAGACATCCCCACTAGTGTCCTGAACCATGGTGAGGTAGACACAAAACAGACTCAGTTTACATTCTCCTGGGAGGCAAGCAGGTCCACCACAGGAGTACCCCACAGGAAAAACAGGTGGTTCACCACCTCTTAATGCAGGGACCACTTGTGCAATGTCTCTCCCACCCAGCTGAGGCATCTGCCAGCTGACTGACTGCTCCGGCAGCATGGATTGCCAGGAAATCTGCACCAGGCTGCACAAGAGGGTCCACGTGTGGAGGGCCGCCTGACACAAGGGAAGGAGTGCAAGCTGCCTGGCCTGTTCAGGTAAAACATGGCTGTGGTGTTGTCTGTCTGGACTGGCACGACCTGACCCCTGACCAAAGGGTGCATTCCATCAGAGACCACACTGCAAGGAGCTTCAGCAGGCACTGTGGTGACAGGACTCCTGGGTGCCCAAATCCCATATGCCCTGTGGTCTCCTGGTGTGTTCTCCATTCCCACCAGAGATGTGCCCATCATGAAAGTGACAGTTGGTTCTGGGTGGACGAATGGGACTCCTTCCTGCAGATGTTCTGGGATCAGCCACCACTGGATGGCCTCCAACAATGGCTAAGTCACTGTACCAGCTGGCCCAAGTGTCCTTGAAGCTGGAACTACTGACCCACTCCCACTGCAGGCGCCACATCTGCCAGCGGCTGACTAAACCACACTGGTGCAGGATGCCATGCCCTAGTAGCCACAGGAAGTCCAGGACACGGCACGGTGCCCTGAAATGAGCAGGAAAGGAGGTTAGATCCTGTGATCGGTCTGCAGGAAAGCAGGCCTTGGCCTGGGAGACTAGCTCTGCACTGATGAACTGAATCACCTGCGGGGATCAGTTCAGACTTAGCCAGGCTGACAAAGAGGCATAAGTCTCTGGAGGTCTGGAGGCCAGACCCTGGAGAGCTCCACAGTCTCCTTGGATGGTCCAGCTATCAGCTTGTCATCCAGGCAGGAGTAAACTCTGACACCGTGAGGAATGCTGCCACCACTGCAATGCACCTGGTGAAGACCCCAGGCACAGATGAGAGGTTGCAGGGTATGACCTGGAACTGACAGAGAACCCCTTCTGCATGGAACCTGACGTATAGCCAGAGGGACAGACTGGAATATGGAAGAATGCATCTTGGAGGTCAGGGGCAGAACCATATGCCTTGCTCCTGGGACAGAATTATCTGGTTCAGAGCTTCTACATGAACTGATTGACACTTGCAGATTCAATATGAGGTGCCAGTCCCTGTCCATTTCAGAACAGGAAGTACCTGGACGTGTACCCTGACTTGCCAGGGTGTCTGGGACAGGGGCTACAGCCCTTTCACAAGAGCTGATCAATGTTCTTCCTGAGGATGGACAGCATGTCTGTGACACCAAAGACTCCCTTGGCATGTAGGATCAGTAAAGTGGGACAGCCTTGAAATCGAGAGGCAACCTTCTGCCTACCACCACAGAATCCACTTGTCCATAGTAATGACAGACCAGTGTGGCCAGAGTGAAATCCAACTCCCACCACCACCACCACCACACACACACACACACAAACACACACACACACACACACAAGAACTGGGTCAAGGACTAGACAGGTGGAAGGCAGACATCCCACCTGTTACTGGGGAACTTTGGAGGGGCCCTGGCCACTGCAGCCAGATGAGTTCTGCTTCCCCACTCCATTTTTTTTTTTTCGCTATTGTGGCTAAAAGGACTGAAATTTAAAGGCCTTCTGTTTTGTTTCAGGTCCTTCAGGGATGATGCCACAGAATCCAGGGTTGCACTGACTTTTCAATCTGCATGAGGTGACCTTCCACCCGTGGGCCAAGAGGTTGATGCCCAAGAAAGGACATTCGCCAGTTTATGCTGAGTGTGCCACAAAGGCAGAGTCTCTCAGCCAGTTTCTGTGATGCATCATGATGGCCACTGCCATGCCACAGGCACAAGAGTCACCCGTGTCTAAGGCCACCTGGGTTCACATTTAGACTGTATTCGACACTGGTCTAGGAACAACTTCACCAGCAGCTGCTTGTGAGCAAGTAGGTGAGTGAGAACAATATCAAGCACTCCCAGCATGAAGTGGCCAAAGCTGGCTATCATCATGTCCACATGGTGAAGCTTTTTCGACTCCTTGTCGGGAGGCCTGTCCACAGCCCCAATGTTTCTGGACTTCCAGAAAGCCAAATCAGGGACCAGACACTCCGGTCGAGGTGCTCCAGAACCTGGACAGAGGGCCCATAGGGAATGCATACTGCGGACTGCACTAGCTGAGAGTGCCGGGCAAAATGCTGGATGCTGCAAGCTCGGGCTGGTCCAAAAATGGCCTCAGCCATTGGAAAGGCAACCCAGAGGATTTGTCATGAATGAGGATGTCTGTAAAAGGTATTTAACCCTTTTCTGCATAAAGCTTTAAGGGGACAGACATGGACTCCGACGTCAATCGAAGGAGAGCCCCAAATGACACTAGCCGATGGTTGGTAGTCAGCTCTTCGACTGACTCACAATCAAAGGTATGCATCCTCAATGACTGCATGGATGAGCCATCAGAGTTGTCAAAGACTCATCAAAAATGGCCCTCGACTGTTGGCGCTGTGAACCACTCAAGAGTCTGACTTGGTGACTTCCACTGAGAGCTGGCCTGGCAAGCCTGTTGCAGCATGGAAGTCCTTGGTCAGGGCTCCTACAATGGCATGATAGAGGCAGTTCCACCAGCAGGGGTGGAGAGACAGGTGTCAGTGACAACTGCTTTGGGTGGATTGGTGCAGGTCACTTGACCACTGGGATCAGGGTAGAGCCCTACCTTACTCCACCATGGCCCTGCTGCCAGAAGAGTTCCCCATAGTCCTGGCGCATGCACGGCTAAGCCTCTCCTCATCTGAGGATGAGGATGAGGAACATGGATGGCAATGCCTCCCAGTCCAGTAGAAATGAAAGTGGGGCAGCGCCTCAACCAAGATCTCGAATTTGACCGTCAACACAAGGGCTGGCGTCGAGGAGAAGCCACCAGGGATGCAGTGTAAACTACATGCACCAGCTGTGGTGAACAACCTCTGGTGGAGGCTGGTCCTGAGTGGAACTGGCCAGGGAAGAGAAGGGCCTCATCCTCCTGGCTAAGGACTAGGAGCACGGGGTCTCAGAGACAGACTCTTCATTGGCCTCCTCCGATCATGACATTGTGGAGCTTGCAACTTGGCCCTTGATCGGTTTGGCTCAACCGATGTCAGGAACTCGGAAATGTACAAGAAGCATGATCTCTCCTGGTCCCATGGCCAGCAGCAGTGTTTCTTGCACTTTTTGTTGCCATGGGCATGGCTCTTCTTGAAGGCATTGAGGCCAGTTACATCTTGGAATTCACTAATGAAGGACACTCTGACAATGGCCCCAACTGTAGCAGTGCTGAGACTGACAAGGTGCGTGCCACACCCATTGCTGCTGCTTCTTCCATGGCCTCTCGTTGAGCCGCTGACCCCGCCGACAGCGGAGGCCTTCTTGTGGCCTTTCAACTGTAGATTTGGTTCCTAATCAGCCGGCCAAGAAGAAACCATGTCAGGTGATCCTCAGAATAGGAAGGGAGCACAGACTGGCACAGGCCACAACCTGTAACACTGTGTGTCGTCCCAGGCAGCAGTGTATATGTGTGGGTCCAGTCACAACATCTTCTGTCACACGTGACACAGAACTTCAGGCCAGGGCTGGCTTCACTTCATTGCACTCCATCTTCCATCCCTAGAGGCAGGAAAAGAACTGAAGAAATGACAAAAGTCAAAAACTGTATTGAAAAGAAGGGCGTTTGCCAATGGAACACTTTAGGCCATGCACGCATGGAGCTGTGATGAAGGAGCCTGAACTCTTCCAGTGGAAAGAAGATCTGACATCGTGGGGCGGAGCCAGAGGCTATACTGCCCAGGTGCTGGGAGGAGCTTAAAGATGTTCAAGGTATTAGCACTTCTAGTGGACCTGCCAGATGTGAATAAATATAAACTATATCCACGCCCATGAAAAAGCAGTTACTCACTGTATAACTGTAGTTACAGGCGTGGTATATGGATTAGCATCCACACTTTGGCAGTTGCATTGGAAAGTGCTGATTATGGAATGTCTTCAAGCTAAATATCCCAACACCCAGGCAGTATATCCCTCAGCTCCACCCTGTGACATCATATCTTGCACACTGGAAGTAGGGATTCGTGTGCCACTTGTCAGGTGTGGCGAGTGGGTGGTATGGATGTGAACTATATACTGCAACCATGGTTACAGGTGAGTAACCAGTTTTCTAAGGGCATGGATATAGTTCACTAGCCACAATTGGCAGACTTCCAGCAGTTTTCTGGGAGGAGGGTTCAAGGCACATACCCTATTTGGCGAACAGGAACTGGAGAACTAAGGTTCCAAAGCAGCATCCTGGCAAGACTCTAGGTTGAGGCTGTAATGGGAGATAAAAGTGTGCTGACTTCCAGGAGGCAGCTCTACAGATCTTCTGGTCAGGGATGTCTCTGGAAGCAGAAACCAAGGCAGCAGTATGTCTGGTGGAATGAGCACTAAGCTCTACAGGAGGCTCCCTATCAGCCAAACTATAGCAGAGGCAGATGTTATCCACCTGCCAATTATCCCACTTCAACATGGCTTCAACATATGTCACAAACACCTGGCAGGTGTCACCCAGAACTCCAGCTGTGTGTCCTTATAATAAGAGAGTGCCTCCGTAGGTCCAGAATATGGAGCATACTGTTGGCCTCGAAGAAGAGCTGGTAAAACAGACTGGGAGGTTCATCACCTGGTTAAGGTGGAACTCTTATACAACCCTCAGGAGGGATTTGGGGTTGGAGTGAAGGCTGACCTTGTTCTTCTGGAAAACCAGATAAGGAGACCCCACCAAGAGTGCCTGGAACTCATTAATCCTTCTGGTTGACATCATGCCACCAAGAAGGCAGTCTTCAAAACAGGTGTGACATCACACCTATGCATAAACTCAAATGGCTTCCCAGGCACTGCCAGTACCAACAGTAAGTCCCAAGGTGGTGGCAGTTCACACACTGGAGGAAACAGTTGATGAAAGCTCTTGAAAAAAGCACCCCAACAATTTCTCCTTGGCCACTGTCGGCATACTGGCCCACACTGGTATGCAGAGATGGCTGTCAGGTGCAACTTGTAGGTTGTCACTTGCAGCCCAGCTGGGAGCAAGACCCAAAGTACTAAGAATCCTAGCCACTGGCTGAGCAAAGGGATCAAGCTCCTGGCCTGACACAAAATGGAAAACCTTTTCCACTTAAGGCGTAGCACTGGTGAGTTGACTCTTTTGGGAGGCCTCCACAACGAGGAGCAGAGTTTCCAAAATACCCAGAAACAGGAACTCTAGCTGCTCCAGAACCAGGCTGTGAGGTGCAAGGACTGAAGGTTTGGGTGCAGGATCTTCCCTGTTGTCCGTCAGCAGGTCCGGATGAACAGGCAACTACCACGCAGCCCTGCTACTGAGACTGAGGAGATCCAGGTACTAGAACCACTGAGGCCAGTCTAGAGTTATAAGGATCATCTGCACCTTATCCTTCTGGGCCTTGATCACCACTTTGTCAAGGGGAAGGAGGCAAGGCATACATGAGGACTGAGGTTCAGAGCATTGAAGACATCCCCATCAGTGTACTGGACTGTGGAGGATGGACAAAAACAGCCTCAGTTCTGCATTTCCCAGAAATAAAACAGATCCACCAGAGGTGTGCCCTACAGGAAAACAGGTGAGTTCACCACCTCCTAATTCAGGAACCAACAGTGTGACATCCCTCCCACCTGGCTGAAAGAACCTGCCAGCTGACTGTGAACTTCTGTGACATGAATTGCCAGGAGATCTGCATCCAGGCAATGCTTGAGAGTTCAGGTGTGGAGGGCCTCCTGAAACAGGGGAAGGAGTGAGTTCCACCCTGCCTGTTCAGGCAAAACATGGTTCTGGTATTGCCCATCTGGATCTGCTAACCTGATTCCTGATCAGAGGAGCAAATGCCATGAGAACCAGATGCACAGCACAGAGCTCCAACAGGCTGATGTGGTGATGGGACTCCCAAGGTGACCAGAACCCATGGGGTCTGTGGGATCCCAGGTGTGCTTTCAATCCCACCAGATACACGATACAACCATCAAGAGCATGACAAACAGTTTTGGGCAGACAAATGGGATTCCCTCCTCCAGATGTTGATGGACCAACCACCACGGATGTCACCACACTGGCTGGGTCCCAAAGACCAGTTGGTCTAGCTTCCAGTGCAGGTGGTGCATCCACTAGCATGCTCATTGGACTATGCTGGTGGCATATGCCATGTACCCCAGCAGCCTCAGCCAATTTCAGGCATGGCGCGAGCCCAACCTGAAACGATCATACAAAGGAGTTTGGGTCCTAAGCCTGGCCCACAGGTGGATGGGACTTAGCCCACAGAGGTCTAGTCCTACTGCACAGAACTTGATCACCTGGCAGGGATTAGTTTGAACTTGTCCGGGTTGACCATGTCTCTGCAGGTTTGTAGGGCCAGATCTCTGGACCGCTCTATGGCCTCCTTGGACAGCCCAGTTATCAGCCAGTCATCCAGGCAGGGATGCACTCTCACCCCTGCACTGAGAAGGCACGCTGCCATACATTTATTGAATAACTCAGTCATAGACAAGAGGCCAAAAGACATGAACTGGATCTGATAGAGAACCCCATCTGCACAGAACCACAGGTACCACCAGTGGAATGGATGTACTGTGATGTGGAAGAGCAGCATCCTGAAGATCCAGGGAGCAGAATCACATGCACTGCTCCAGGAATGGTATGATCTGACTGGTGACCATTCTGAACTTACGCTTCTGCATAAACTGGTCCAGATAAGTGCAGATCCAGTATGAGGCACCAGCCCATGTCTATTTTAGAACCTGGACACTTGTCCCTCACTTGCCAGGGCATCTGGGACATGGAAAATATCCAAAGACCAAAGTAGTAGTGCACTCAGAAGGAATTCACGACCACCAAAAGTTTCAAAATGCTTATTTACTCAACAATTCCAGTGAAATACATCTTAACACAATCACAGTGTACAAAACTTCCTGGTTGTAGCAGCCCCAAGCGTCTCGACTCACACAAGCTGTCGTTTATTCACTTGGTCAAGCTCATTCCAACTTCATGAGCATGACGTCACATTAATACACTGCATTATTTAAACGGCAACATACAATTACCTATGAACCAACCATTTTTATATATATATATATATATATATATACATACACACACACACACACACTACACGTTCTTATTTTGTTATTTAGAAAAAATCAAACACCTCTAATTAAAAACACCTGCTACAACCAGGAAGTTTTGTAGATGCGATTGTGACTAAGCTGTATTTCACTGGAATTGTCGAGTAAATAAGCATTTGTGAAACTTTTGCTAGTCCAGTGAATTCCTTTGCGCACTACTACTTTGGTCTTTGGATATTTTCCATGTCCCAGATGCCCTGGCAAGTCAGGGATAAGTGTCCAGGTTCTAAAATAGACATGGGGCTGGTGCCTCATACTGGATCTGCACTATCTGGAACAGTTTATGCGGAAGTGTAAGTTCAGGATGGTCACTCGGAGTTGGATCATACCATCCCTGGAGCAGGGCATGTGATTCTTATTTTACATTATGGAGCATGCCACCTCTTACAGTTGCCTACGGGTCATAATATCACACATTTAATAGTGTATGCGACAATATGGCTAACCAGGTACAGTGCAGTGTCTCCCACTACTGGTGCAATACCGCGTATACTGCTGTATGTGGTATTGCACAAGTGCTTACCAGGCAGAGGATAAGACCTCTGCTAGGGTGGGTTCTGACAAGTAGCTGCCGTGGCTCACAGGACTGAGCCACAGCGAAGGAACAGGCGCTTTGTCTGGGACCAGGTTTGATTCCTGGTCCCAGAAACATTATTTTTCGACCTGTGCACTCCCCAAGTTGGGCCCCGAGTTGAGAATCTGTAGTGGGGGGGTGTAGGAGCATAGCTTGGGAGGCAGAGCCCCCATAGAAAAAGACATGCCTCATGGCATAAATCGCACTGTACTGGCAGCACAATTTTGTCATGCAGCATAATGTCTTGCGACATTATGACCCGTGCCTTACAGCTGTGCAGAGCGGATCTGAGAGAGCTGTTCACGGGCCTAGTCTTGGAACTCTGATACATCTGGGACATAGGCTATGACTCCTTTCACAAGTTGCTGAACCACATATAGCACATTGGTTTAAGGTTCTGAGCTGCAAACCTGGAGACCTGGGCTTGAATCCCACAGCCCCACTTGTATACGGCATGACCCTGAGCAAGTCACTTAACTTCCTTGTGCTTCAGGTCACACCTGGAAACAAGCTTCAACCTAGTGTCTCTCTCCAGGTGAAAAAAAAGTCCTCCCTGAGGGCAGACAGCGTGTCCTCACGACAGCGTGCTCTCCCAAGGAGTATGGAGTCAGTGAGACAGTAGCGCCTCAAAGTCTAGAGGCAACACCCTGTCTATCACCTCTAGTACCCATTTGTCCATAGTAATGACAGATCAAAGTGGCCAGATATGGTGCAGTTGATCCCCCAACTGGGAGGCGGGTCAGGGACTGGACAGGCAGGAGGATGACAACTCCATCCCATCACTGGGCAGCTCTGGATAAGGCACCAGCCACTGGGTCTAGAGGGGCACCAGTTCCCTCCCCACCGCCAGGCAGGTTAGTGCCCTTGCTAGGCAGCTGCCAAGGCTGTTGTGGCTGAAGGACCCAAAATGAAAGATTTTCTTCTTAGGCTTCTGGGCCTTAGGGTCCTTCTGGGATGATGCCATGGAATCTAGAGTGGCAATGGACATCTCTAGTCTGGCGAGTGTCCCTCCACCCCAGGGCCACAGAGATCAGTGCCCAGGAATGGGACATCAGACAGTTTGTGCTGGGTATCCAACATGGAGGTGGAAAGCTACCGCCAGGCCTGCGATGCATCATGATGGCTGATGCTACAGCATGGCCACAAGAGTCACCTATATGCAAATGCCCTCTAGAGCTGGTGTTTAAGCAGCACTTGACTCTGGTCTTGGAACAACTTCATGTCTAGCTGCAGAGCAGCAGGAAGGTGAAGGAGGATAACACCAAGCACTCCTAACAGGGAGTGACCAAAATTAGCCATCATGCTGGCGTAGCTCATCTGGTACAGACAGAAAGATGAGGAGGCACAGACAGTCTTCAACTCGTGGGTCAAGCTTCTTAGACTCCTTGTCTGGAGGCTTGCCCATGTCCCCTTGGCCACTGGACTTCTGGAAGGCAGAGTCCAAATCCAGCCCTTCCACTGAAGGGTGGTCCTAGAACCCTAAAGGGACCATGCAGGCACCACATAGTTGTGGATCATACAGGTGGATAGTACTGGGCTTGATGCTGCAAAGTTTCAGGGCTGGTCCCAAGATACCTTCAGCCACAGGAAAGGCAACCCCTGGGGATTCATCCCTGTTCAGGATGTCATGGAATGGGCATTCAGCCCTCTTCTGCACTGGCTCCAGAGCACATTCATGGACTCTGACATTAGGCGGACAAAGCCATGATTGGCCTTGGCCCATGGTGGTGGATATATCACTGATTGAGCCCAGGTGGAAAGTGTGGGTCCTCGACAATAGCATGGGCGATCCTTCAGTCATCGAGGACTCCTTGAAAATGGTCCTTGACCGTTTGCTTTCCTGAACCACCCGGACATCCTTGATCTGGGTTTATTTCCACTGACAGCCAGCATGGCAAGCTGGCAGCAGCAGTAGAGTCCTTCTTCACAGCACCAATGAAGTGCTGTAGTGGAGGTGGCTCCATCCTCAGGGGGTGAGAGGCAGATGCTGGAGAGATCTGCTGTGGGTGATCCGTGTGCATAACTGGTGACTGTCAGGTGGCCTACAGCCCTGAAGGTAGAGCTCTACCCACCCTGCAATGATCCACTGCTGACAGAGGAGCTCCTCACAGCAGCACCACCACCTCTTCTTGCCTGAGGTCGAGGAGCATGGATGGCAGTACCTCACAGTCAAGCAAAATCAAGAGCATGAACGGCATCTTCATCTTGACCTTGACCACTGACCTGGGGCTGATGTCAGGAGGGACCTCAGGGTGCCATGATAGGCCACATGCCAAGAGACATCAACGAGCATCAGCTTCAGAGATATGACAACCAGCTGAGGCTTGTCCCAGGGTGATCCAGCTAGGGACACTAACTGAGCCACATACTCCTGAGTGAGTACTGAGAATACCAGGGTCTGGAAGATCGACTCTCGTCGATCTCCAATGAATTGATTGACAGGCTGAAAAAATCCTGTCCATCTGTTTGACTGGCGTCAAGGTTAATAAGCCTGGTGGAAGTACCAAAGAGCTCTTGATCGTGCCCTTGACCCGAAGGCAGCTCAACCATAGTTGAGTGCTCCACCACCAGCGAGTGGTTGGGGGAATTGAGGAATGGGAGGACTGTGATCTCTCTTGGTCCCATGACCTGCAATGCTGGCACTTATGCTTCTTACCCTGGGGAGAAGGGCTCTCTCCAAAGGTGTGGAAGGCCAGACATCTCACGGAAATCCTCCATGAAGGAGCCTCTGATGCTGACCTCAGCCAGGAGCAGCACAAAGACTGATGAACTCACCACGGCTGCAGCTGACTCCACAATTGCCACAAGCTGTGATGCAGACCTGGCTGCCTGGGCCTTCTTATGCCTCTTAGGCCGATCCTTGGGATCCCTTGCGAGAACTGACTGACAGCGAATCTGGCCAGATCTTTCAGCGATGCGGAAGCATTGCTTGACACATGCCATAACCCTCCACATTTTCTGCACTCCTAAACAGTACAGGCAGGACACATAGGGGCTGGTGTTCGACATCTTCTGCCGACACTGCATGCAGAACTTAAAACTGCATGATGGTTCCTCTCTTCCATTCCAAAACTGAGGTAGACAAAGGCAGAGCCGGACAACTGGAAGACTTAAAACAATCAAATCGAATGAGTAGTTATCAAAAACGCTAAACTCTAATAATCATCAAATGCTGCAGAGCTGCGATGGAGACCTGTCCCATCAAGCTGGAAGAAAGATCTGATGTCACGGGGAGCTGGAGCATATACCACCTGGGTGGTGGGAGAAACTTAGCTTGAAGACATCCAACAAATCAGCCTGTTCCAGTGGAACAGCCAAAATGTGGATAGTAAACTGTAACCACATCCTTAGAAACAATTTGATGAGGCAGGAAATGCAAATAAATCCATATTCTGTACTATGTGGCATATCAGTATGACATTGTAAAGCTTTTATTTACAGATTTTAGCCTGACTCACATTTTGGATCAACCTTCAGACTGAACTGGCCAGTTGCTGCGAACAGTAGGAGGTCTTTAACTGGGGTTCACTATCCTTCCCCACTGTTGAGAAGGAGAACTGCAAACAGCTTCACACTGCCAAAAAGCTAGACAGGTGAGGAAATGCAGCTGAAATCTATAGACAGCCAATTACAGTGAAGCGAAGCTGATGATAGTCAACAGTCTTTTCTCTTCCCAGCACTCCAATCCCAAAACATAAAATCATGCATTTCAATAATTTAATTTCATAATAAATCCATTGAGCAAAGCTTATTTACAATGGGGTCCTTGTGCAAAGCAAATTTAGATCTTAATAAGTTGCAACATAAAGGTGACAGCACACATACAACAAAAACATTTCAATTCTTCTAGATCTTAGGTAGCCATGAAAACAGACTAAGGCAAGTGTTTTTCCTCTGACTCAGCAACACTTGAAAAGAGTACTTAAGAGCATGACCAACCTTCGTTTGCAGTCTGGACTGCTGCCACTTTAATGCTTTTGAATGATTTTTTTTCAACACAGCTACTGTGCTGTTGAAAAAGTTCAGAATTCAGTCCAGCTTATTTTACTGCTGATAATGTTACTGACACATTGATTTCGTCTGCATTTTCCAGCCCCAGACATACGTACTGCAGGGATGGCTGTTTTTGATTCCTGACTCTTACGAACATATGAAAGGGCCAGCAGAAGAAGGCCAAATGGTCTAGTGAGTCTTCTCATTAGCATTACAGTGTCCCGGCTTACACCATTTACCTAACAGCACAGAAACGTCAATGCTTTACTGTACTGTATTTTTTAACAAGTTACACATACTACACATGAAATATTTTGGGGGGTTAAGAAGAATGATGAATGTTGTTCCGCACAGCATAGGGCTGTGACAATATGCTTCAATATCACTGCCTCTTCCCTGATCTCTCATACCCACCGCATTCTATTGGAAGAATTTCATTCATTAATTAATAAGATATTTATGACAATCCCCTCCACAGAGTCACACCTTTGGAACTGTTTGCATCAGGACCACTGGGAAACTGTTTTCTAGCTGTGACTACCCACATCAAATCGCTGCCTCTGCCTATATAACATGGCTGGCTCCTCCACTCTTCAGAGATAAGCTTGAGGGATGTATCATACCATCAGAAACTAAGAGCTCAGAATCAGGCACACATAAGAGGGGATGGAACTGGAAATTGTAGCCAAATAGGACAGAGAAAAGTGTACACAGCATGTGACAGGTGGCTGAAAGTACAGTTGAATAAGAACTTACCGTAACAGTACATCTTCAAGAGATTATCTTCCATCAGGCCACACCTACGGAACTATAGCCATCAGGCAAAATGACCACACAGAAATGTTTTACTAGCAGATCACTAGGGGCCACCCACAATGGCGTCTCACATCACTGCCCTCTCTACATAAAGTGGCTCCTCTCCTCCTCAGTTCCCCACCAGAGATCATACTCAGAGGACCTCCCTCTTTGGAACCAGGACAGGGCTGAAGTTCCAGCTATCAGGTAAGGCTGGAAACAGCAGGCAGTCCATCCTGCAGAGGAGACAGGAGGAAGCTCTGAATCTTAGGGGACAGAGGGCTGGACGGCATGGCCTGATGAGAGATTCTCTCAAATATCTACTGTTACGGTAAGTGCTATATAACTGTACCATCTTCTTAGAAGATTTTATTTTTTATTTTATTAGTCTCTAGGATTACAAATACCTTTGAGCAATTGCTGCTCATTTACAAAGGTTCCATGTCAAAGGATGGAGGAAAACATACATATAGAGGTAGACCATGGTTACAGGTATAATACAGTGAAGGCAAGGCTTTAAATTTAAAGTCACGTAATGGAGAGGCATTATGAGCCAGTTTATGAGAGAAAGATGTTTCAGTGCAAACAGTACATTATATAGAACAGATAGTGATTATAGGGTAGTAGGGTCAAAGAAAGGGGTGGGCAGGCTGAAGGGCCACTGCCAGAGGGTGATGGATGGGTAGCGTAAGTGCAGGGTAGGTAGGGGTTGGGGAACTGAAAATCTGAAAGTGCCTAAAATAGGGAGGTGGAGGGTAGGCAGGGTGGTGGTGGGGAAGGGTAGGTGGGAGGAGGGAAGCAGGTGACGGGGAAAATGCTGGGGGTGGGAATAACAGGTCACTTTAGACTGGGGTGAGAGAGAGGCTGCCACTAGGAGAAGCAGTCACATTGCGTGGTTGATGTTGGGTATAGTCAGAGTTGCCTTATAAAGGGTCCAAGTGTTGCAGGCGTAAGTACTTCATTGTTGAGGGCAGCGTACCACTGAGGAGTTCTATGGGTGAATGACCTTTGGCCCATTGTGATTCTGCATCTAGAGACCTGAAAGGTTTGATGTTGAGCACTACATGTATGTTGGGTACTGCTGTATGCAGTGAGGAGCCTTTGAACACCTGGCATCATAAGACCCAAGAGAACCTTCTTGGCGATCAGGCATGTCTGATACTGAATTCTACTATGAAGTGGAAGCCAACTGGCCTGTGTGTACAGGTCACAGGTGTGAGTTTGGCGGGCAGTGCCAGTTAGGAGCCTGCAGGCTTTGTTGAGTGACACCGATATCCTGTGAAGTGCAGTAGAGGAAGCAGAGCCGAGATAGCTAGACTGTAGTCAATGATGGAGGTGACAGAGCTGTAGAGAGCCAGTCTAAGAGGCATCCGAGTCACGCAGTGTTTGTGCCTGTGAAGCAGACTGATTCATATATTGGCGGCCTTTGCTACATTGTTGACGTGCGTGCATAGAGAGGAGCTGTCCAGTATGATGCTAAGGTATTTAAACTCAGGCGCATGTTCGAATGAAGTCCCAGACTGGTTCCTGATGGTGAGGACTGAGATTTGTACCTCCGTGTGCTGCAGAAAGTCATGACCTTGGTTTTGGCATAATTTAAGATGAGCTTGTGAGATCTGAACCATTCTTCAACATGACTAAAGTCTCTATGAAAATAACTCTCCAGGTGTTTGATGTCATGATGGTTAGTAAACAGGACTGCATCGTCCGCATAGAGCAGTATTTTCTGGTGGGAGGTTATTCAGGAAAGAAGAGTAAATGGCAAGTATGGACCCTCAGGAGCTCGGAAAGGACTGGTTTATCATCAGAGGTGGCACCAGCAATTCTAACATGCTGGACCCTTCCCCGTGGTAGCTAGTAAACCAGGGCAATGTGTCATTGGAGAGCCTGATGGCTGACAGTTGCCTAAGTAGAAGTGGGTGGTTAATGGTATCAAAGGCCTTAGTAAGGTCGATGACTACTGCCCTCACACAGTTACCTTGGTCGAGGTGGCATTTATGAGTCCTGTAAATTCCAGCAGTGCTGTGTGGTATTCTGCCTTTTCTGAAGCTGTGCTGTTCCAGGCATTGGATGTCATACTAGTCCAGATACTCGACTAGCTGGTCCGAGACTACACGTTCAAGTGTTGTGGATAAGTGGGGGAGGAGATAGGCCTGTAGTTGGTGTGCAGTGACTTGTCTCCACTTTTGTGCACTGGTGTTATAGTGCCTGTTTCCAGAGTGATAGGAATTGGCCCAATCTTAGTGAAAGGTTGAATATCTTAGTCAGGGGTTCAAGGATAGCATCTAGGAGTAGCACAATCGGCTTCAGGTTGAGTGCATTGCCACTACCTAGCTTTGCAGATGACTTCGTGAATATAGGCTCTGGCTATGTGCATAGGGACCTCCTTGAAGAAAAACTGTGTAGCTGTGGGTACATGAGATGTTGTGCTATAGGGGTGCTTGAGGAAGGGGCATTGAAGAAGTCAGGTGGGAGGACACTGCTGAGGTTTGAGAACACATTATTAAAAGGTGTTGGCGATAATGCCAAGGTCTAGCATGGGTGTACAATCAATGTTGAGCATTGTGGGAGGTGATTTAGGATCCTTGCCTGTGAGGTCTTTCATATTATTCCAGAATTTTTCCTGTCACCCCAGGAGTTGGTCAGTGACTCCTGAAATATTTGCTTTTGGCATTCCGTATTGCACAAGTGCAGTTATTTCTTGCAGTTTGTATTTTTGTAGATCCCTTGAGTGGATGAGGCACGAGCACAGTGCCAGAGGTGGTCCCGTAGTTTGAGCTGTGTTATGAGTTCAGAGGTGATCCATGGGTTGGGTCTGCCTTTGACCTTCATCTGTTTGAGTGGAGCATAAGTATCACAGGCAGCAGTAAAGTGGTTGATGAAGAGTTCCAAGGCTTTGTCAGCGTCATTTAATGTGTTAATTATAGCCCAGTCCAGCCTGTTAAGATGGCATTTTAGCAGTTGGAGGTGCCCCTGTTTTAGTACCCAGGTGTGAATTACCTGGGGGCTTGGTGAATTTGTTAGCCCAGGAGCAGATAACAGGTGAATGGTCACTTATAGTGTCTGGGAGTACTGAGACCTTTGAGATATGTTCTGGGCAGTTACTCAGTAACCAGCCTAGCAGGGTGTAGGTCCCAGTCCTGAGAGGGGTAGTCTAGGCTACAGAAAGGAATGACATGACCCATGAAAGTATCCCTCAGATAGATGGCGCAGCCCCTCCTCGCTTTTGCAATTCTGTCCTGCCTGAAGATAGAGCATCCAGGGATTGTGACCGCAGTGTCAGGTATCTTAGGTTTAGCCACATTTTGACCACAGAGAAGATGTCAGGGTTGTGATGCTGAACCCATGTTTGGAGGTTATCAAGTTTGCTGAGGAGGCTGCAGACAGCCTTATCTGGCCACACCTATGGAGCAGAGTCCCAAGCAGTGCTGCCACAGAGCAGTTTGGGTGGCTGGAGGCTACAGGCCTAAGAAAGGAGACCTTGAAGCACAGCCAGGCCAAAACCTGCCCTTCTTCAAGAGGCAATGTCCAGGCTGTAGTGTTAAGTGAAAAGTGTGGACAGTACTCCAAGTTACAGCAGCCAAAATTCTGCAGCTGAAACAGGCAACAGAAGTGACCATGCCTCTGGCTGAATGGCCATTAACACCTCCAGGAAATTCCTTGCCATACTTTCTATAAGTGATACAGTTGACCAACCATCTGGACAAGCACTGTTTAGAAACGGTATGCCCTCTTTCCCAGGGGTGAAGGAACAAAAGCTGCAAGAACTTTCTGCAGTCCTCCATGCAATGAACATAATATCTGAGTATTCTATGTACATCTGTGGTATGGAGCAATGCTTTCCTGGATTGGCATGCTCAGGAAAGTAAACTGGTAGGTGGATAGTTTGATTCAAACTAAACTCTGACACTACCTTAGGAAGAAACTTAGGTTGGACCATAAAGACACCCTGTCTTTATGAAAATCAAATAAGAAGGCTCACACATAAGAGCCTGAAGCTCAAATCTTTCAAGCAGAAGTAATATTAACTAAAATAACAGTTTCCATGAAAGGGCATAAGCCACAAGTCGTAGCTGGTTTAAAAGTGCCAAAGTGAACTTCTCCGGCACAAAATTTGGGTCCCAGGCTGGGACTGGATTGTGGATGAAGAGACTTCAAGTGGAAGGAAACATATTCAATTCAGTGCTTTAGACTAACTGGCAATTGCTATTTTCTTTTAAACTTAGATTGTGGGCTTTTAGTGACACTGTACTTTCTTTGTTGTCTTTACTTAGAATTGTTTTTGGGCTGTTGAAAATGTAAAACATAGTGGTGGTGTAATTCTGTGCTGTCTTTAATTGCTGCAAATTTTATCTTGGTTTGTCTGACTGCCTTGTAGTTGGGTGAGGGTGTTAATTGTCTGGCCCCTGACCTCAGCTACGTGATAACTGGAGGTCGGGCTTAGTCAGAGTTGAGGTAGCAAGTGAGTTTTATTTTCTCAGAAGAAGCCAGAAGGGAAGGAAGGAAACATATTCAATTCAGTGCTTTAGAGTAACCCCTCCCTCCCTTCCCCCAACTCTTAATTATATGCCCTGTTAAATCTGATTGACAGGAGCTAAACACAGGTATAGTAAGGGTGTGAAGTAGGAGGGGCATAAGGGAAGAAGCCCACCCTCAACCACGACAAGTGTTTTGACTCATTTATTTATTTATTGGTTTCTTTTTTTTTTTTTTTTTTTTAAAGAAAATTATCTGAGGATCAGTGGCAAGATTTTAGGACAGTAAATTAATAAAAAGGGAACTAGGAGGGCTTCAGTAGCAGACAAGTAGTGGAATAGCAGTATAATTGTAGTATAATGTGGGAGTGGTGCAATGCAGTGGCTGTGGGGCAGCCATATTCAGGCAGACTTTCTGGACACTGAGGTGCTGCCCTATCTGCAGCATCTCTCTGGACTCGGGATGAGGTAGCCCGACTCAGAGCGGAAGTAAACTGGGTCAGGAGTACCATCACCCCTATCCAGAGACCACCCAGTCCAATGCAACTGCTTCAAAGGATGCCGAGCGAGGAGCACTTGGATGACAGTGGGCTCAGGGAGGTTAGAGCGGTCAGGCAGAGGCACATCCCAGATCCTATTCACTCAAGAACTCATATGCCACACTGGCAAATGAGGACAACCAAATAAGGTACCCAGAGAAGTGGAAGGAAAGGATGTGGAGGTTAGCCAAGGAGGTGACCTCAGCGGGAAAGCAGTGGACCCCAGAGGAGAAGGAAGCGAATCCTGGTGGGGACTCCATCATTAAGAGGGATCCAGCTAGGAACACAGGAGGGGAGGACAGGGAGGTGAGGTGCCTACCAGGTGCCACGGCATGCAGGGATGGAAGAAAGATCCTGGGGATCACTGGGAAGGCAAGATGGGAGGGTGAGCTGGATGTCATTATCCACCTAGGTACTAATGACCTGGCAAATGGAGCCAAAGGAAGTTCAGGAAGAGTTTAGGAAATTGGGAGGGTCTCAAGCAAGTAGCTACTTCTGTCACTTTCTCAGAAGTACTTCCTCACGAGAGAAGGAGAGCATAGGAGTGCATGCACCAGGAACGTTAACTCATGGTTGAAGAACTGGTGCTGTGAGGAAGGGTTTGATTCACTGGTGACTGGGGACCCACCTGGAGGATGGAGGTTTGTTCAACCCTGACAGCCTGCATCCATCCTGAGGGGAATCCAAGCACTAATGATAAGTTTAAATGCTACACTGACGAGCATTTAAACTAGCAAAGGGGGTGGCAGGCCAGCAAGGAGGGTACCTACTTGCTCACCCCCACAGCTAGCAGTGGAACCAGTGAACCAGAGGAGTGGCTATCTCTGCAAAGCAGTGTGCAAAAGATGGAAATTAGTGCCCAAGAGGTGGATAGGCAGAAAAGGGCAAAATTCAGCAGAAGGGCAGACAGCAAGGAGAACCAGGGATAAAGGACAACCAAGGAAGGGCTGGAGTAGAACAGCGAAACAGTCTAGGGAGGTCAAATCATGAAAGCCATGTGTGCAAATGCCAGGAGCCTTAGCAACAAGATGGAAGATCAGGAGGCTGTCATGGTGCAGTCAGACCTGGACATTGTGGCCATCACTGAAACCTGGTGTAATGATAACCATGACTGGGAGATGGCCATACCTGGCTACAACATATTCAGAAGAGACAGAGCAGGCAGGAAGGGGAGAGGAGGTGGCACTGTATGTGAAAAATGACATAAGGGATCCAGAGAGATCCAGGAGGAACAAAATGGGAGAGATACTGTGGGGTTAGTTGGAAAGGAAAATGGGGACAGCCATCCGCTGAGGTGTGGTCTATAGACCACCAGCCCACGAGGAAGAAACAGATAGGGAGCTGATGCTAGCCATCCAAAGGATGGCAGATAAGAGTCAAGTAGTACTGGTTGGAGACTTCAATATTCCAGGCGTGGACTGGAGCATCCCAGCAGCAGCATCAACTAGGAGCAGATTTATCCTGGACTCCTTCAGGGTGCCTTCCTCAAGCAACTGGTCATGGAACCAACTCGGCAGAAGGCAATACTGGACCTTGTGCTGACAAACAGGGACAATGTGATGGGGTAACAGTGGGGAGCACCTGGGGAACAGTGACCACCAGTCATTGTGGTTTGAAATCACAGAAATAGCGGAACCAAACCACAAAAACACGTATCCTGGATTTTTAGGGGGCAGACTTTGGGAAAATGGGGAGATACTTGAAAGAGGCATTAAGGGAATGGGACAGGAATCAGGGGTTGAGGAACAGTGGGCAGTATTTAAAATGGGGATTACAAGAACAACAGAGTTAGGCATTAAGCAGGTTAGCAAGAGAAAAGGAAGAGGACACCATTATGGTTTTCCAAAGAGGTAGCAAAGAAAGTGAAAGCCAGATTTGCATTCAGGCAATATAAAAGACACAGGCAGGAGGGATAGGGAGAGTACCAGGGAAGCAAGGGAGGCAGGGAGGTCAGTAAGGAAGCCAAAGTTCAGACAGAAGAACACATTGCAAAATCAGTGGGTAGAGGGACAAAACCTTTTACAGGTAAGAAACATAGAAACATAAAATTTGACAGCAGATAAAGACAGCTTGGCCCATCTAGTCTGCCCATTTTCCTACCTAACAGATAAGCTGCAGATCCTAGTTAATCAACAACTTACTTCCTCTTACCCACCCTAGGACTGCCTTATGCCTGTCCCATGCATTCTTGAAGTCCCCACTGTTCTTGACTCCACGACCTCCTCAGGAGGCTGTTCCATGCATCCACAACCCTCTCAGTGAAAAAATACTTCCTCACATTACCCTGAGCCGTCCCCTCTATCTTCAAATTGTGCCCCTTGTTCTTGCATATCTCTTTTTCTGGAAGATGCTACCCTCTTGGACTTTGTTAATTCCTTGAGGTACTTGAAAGTTTCAATCCGTCCCTCTCTCCCTTCTTTCCTCAAGAGTATACATATTAAGCTCCTTTAGTCTTTCTTAGTATGTCTTCTGGTGCAGACCCTGCACCATTTTATGTTCCTCCTCTGGACAGCCTCCACTCTGTCTATGTCTTTAGTGAGATGGGGTCTCCAGAACTGCACACAGTACTCAGATGGGGTCTCACCAACTATTCTAGTAGAGGGATACTGGGATGCCTCTTCCCATGCATCCCAGTATCCCTCCAGCCTTCCTTACTGCCTTCTCACATTGCTTGCCCACCTTAGGTCATGTGATATAATACCCCGGTCCCTTTCTATTTTACTGTTGTCAGTATCTCACCCCCATTGTGTACGCTTCCCCTGGTTTTTGTTTCCATGTGCATTATCTTCCACTTCTTGCATTAAATCTGAGCTGCCATACATTTGACCATTCCTCCAACCTTGCCAAGTCCCTTCTCATCCTTTCCACTCCATCCTGTGTATCAACCCTGTTGCAGATCTTTGTGTCATCTGCAAAGAGAACATTTTCCTTCCAGTTCCTCTGCAATGTCACTTATAAAGACATTAAAAGGACCGGTCCCAGTACTGAACCCTGCGGTACCCCACTAGTAACCCTCCTTTCTTCACTGTGTACTCCATTTACTACTACCCTTTGTGTCCTGTTGTCTAGCCAATTTTTATCCAGGCTACCACCTTGGGACCCATTCCAAGGCTGGCTATCTTGTGTATTAATCTTTGTGGGGACTGTATCAAATGGCTTGCTAAAATCTAGGTAGGCCATGTCCACAGCCCCTCCCTGATCTACTACTTTTGTCACCCAGTCAAAGAAATCTATTAGATTAAGTCTGTACGACCTTCCCATTGTGAATCCATGTTGCCTCGGTCCTGTGCCCCAATGGCCTCTAGGTACTCAACAATTCTTTCCTTCAGAAGTGATTCCATCATTTTCCCTACCACTGAGGTCAAACTAACTGGTCTGTAGTTTCCTGCCTCTGTCCTGCTCCCACTTTTGTGAAGAGAATTACATCTGCCCTCCTCCAGTCCTTGGGTACCACCCCAGCCTCCCATGATTTGTTAAAGAGAGTAGTCAGCGATGTCACTAGTTCTACCCTTAGTTCTTTTAGAATTCTTGGGTGAATCCCATCAAGCCCCATTGCTTTGTCCACCTTCAATTTTATTAGTTCTTTCAGAACCCTTTCTTCTGTAAATGGACTGGTATTGACCCCCATCTTCAGAGTATTTCTCTTGTTTGGTTTAGGTAACTCTCCTCCTCTTCCTTTGTGAATACTGAGCAGAAATATTCGCTCAGTAACCCTGCTTTTTCACCTGTCACCCTCACCCAGATTCCTCCCCATTATTAAGCTTCAGTATCCCTCCTTTGGTCTTTCTTGGCTCCCTAATGTACCTATAAAGGTCTTATCCCCTTCTTAACAGAATTGGCTATCCTTTCTTCGGTTTGGGCCTTTGCTATTCTGACTACCTTCCCAGCCTCTTTCTGCTTTAACTGATAAAGTTCTCTGTCCTGCTCCTTCTGTGTTTCCTTATATTTCCTGAATGCTGCCCTTTTCTCCTTAACCTTCCCTGCCACCTCTTTTGTGAACCATAGCGTTTTTCCTTCGTTGTGTTTTATTGATTTTTTTATGCAGAGGCTTGTTGCCTCTGTGATGGCTATTTTGATCACTCCCCATTGTTCCTCACCCCTTCTTCTTGCCTGTTTGCTAGTGTTTTTCTGAGGCACTCTCTCATTTTCCCAAAGTCAGCCCTCCTAAAGTCTAGTACTCTTGCTTTTGTATGGCTTGATTGTATGGCTGTGTTTATCGTGAACCACACTGTTTGGTGGTCACTTGTTCCCAGATGGCTACCCACTTCTAAATCTGAGATTCTTTCTCCATCCCGTTTGAAAGTACCAGGTCTAAGATTGCTCCTTCCCGAGTCGGTTCAAATACTAGCTGTCTGAGACATGCCCCTGTAGGGCATCAAGAATGACCCTGCTCTTGGATGTGCCTGCAGCAAAGGTGCTCCAGTTAACATCTGGCATATTCAGATCCCCATCAACAATATCTCCCCTTTTCTGCCATTCTAAAAAGCCTTCTATCATTTCCTTGTCCATTCCTCCCCTGAGATGGGGTCTGTATACAACCCCCATGCGGATTGTGGTGCCATTTCCTGTCTCCAGGGTGACCCAAAGTGCCTCATCTGCTCCCTGTTTACTCTTTAGTTCTGTTGCTTTGATCCTTCCTTTACATAGAGAGCTACTCCTTCTCCTCTTTACCCTCCCTATCCCTCCTGTAGATTGTGTATCCTGGTATGTTGACATCCCAGTCATGGTTCTCCGTGTACCATGTTTCTGTGACTGCCACAATATCCAGGCAACCCTCTTCCATCAAGGCCACTAGTTCAGGAGCTTGTTACACAGACTACAGGCATTGGTACTCATCACCCTCCACTTTTGATAGCCTTACCCTTTTAGCCCCATTACTGTCCTTACTGCCTTTGCCTTTTTACATTTAAATCTGTTCTGCTAACTAATAACTTCTGTACCTTGGTGTTTACCTCACTAATCACCAAGTTTTGTAGAGGAGGCTTGGATTTCCCAGCTCCTTTCAGTGCCTCCCCTTGGCTAGTTTAAATGCTACCAATGAAGCATTTAAACCTCACCTAGGATCCTGGTTCCCCTGGACAGATGCAGACCATCGCACCAGTATAGGTCTGCATTCCTCCAGGTGGCTCCCCAGTCCCCAATGAAGCCAAAACCCTGAGCTCCACACCAGTTTTTCAACCACTCATTGAATTCTCTGTGAGAAGTGCCCAGCATCTCCCTTGCCATAGACAGGAAGCACCTCGAGAAGGTTACCATATCGCTACTTGTCTAAGGCCCTTCCCAACTCTACAAACTCCTCTTGCACTGCTCTGATCCCATTCCTAGCCAGGTCATTTGTCCCCAGGTGGACAATGACATCCAGCTCCTCTCTCGTGCAGCTCCTCCCACGATCCTGAGGATTCGCCCTGTCCCTCAAGCCATGGCGCCAGGAAGCACCCTCCTCTCCCCATCCTCCCCAATTCTACCCCCTAATGATTGAGTCCCCACCAGGAGTTGTTTCCTTCCCATGGGGTCCCATGCCACCCTCCTTGGGTCTCCTTTGTGAAGGTTCCCAGCATCCTCCTTGGTCTCCACTGCAGGTGCCTCCATAGAGGAACCACTATCCACCAGAAGAGTGAATGAATCGTGAAGAGGTACAGCTGGAGGGATGCAACTCTGTTCCACCACCCTCTCCTCCTTGAGCCCACCCTGGTCCAGCCACTCCTCTTTCTTGGCAACCTCTGAGGTAGTGGCATTTGCCCTGGTGGTCCCTGGGTGGGGAGGAGGTTTCATGAATCCTAGCCAGGTCATCCTGGAGACGGGCAACCTCCTCTCTCAGACCAGAGAGGTGCCTGCAAATAGGCAGCATCACAGCCTCCAGAATGTCTCCCGGAACACTGCCGCCCACAGCCACTGCACTGCACCACTCCTATCATGTCTTATTTTGTGTCCCTCTACTGTTTCTCTGGATGCTTACTCTCCTCTCTCCTTACAACTCTCACCCTTCTTGTTCTGGGACAGCAACTTTCAATCTTCTTCAGTAGTCTCTTCTTCCTTGCTCAATATCAAACTACCAGCAGCTGGGAGTGGGGAGAGTGAGCTACTTTTTCTACTTCAGGGTTAACACAACCAATGTTTCTCTATGATCCTTTTCTTCCTACTGCCAAACAGGAAGTTCCTGTTGACAGTTAAATCCAGTGGCTATAAAAGTAGAACTGGCTTTGGGTGGGTGGGATGGAGGGCAATTGGTAGAAAAAGGCTAGCAACAGAAAGTTGTAATTTGACTCACCTGCTTTTCTAGTGTATAAACCACACCCCAGGTAAGCTCTCTTTCCTCCTACTGGCTTAGCAAAGTCACCTGATACAGTACCTTTCCTGCACAGAACACACACTGCCTTTCTTTCTTCTTACTTTTTTTAACCTAAATAAGACCCTTCTACTTCTAATAAAGTTATCTGTCTACTTAATCTTAACTGACACGGACTCCTACTGAAATATAAGTTTTAAATTAAGAAGAAAATGTAGCTTCTTTTAGTTAGCTGCTTTCTGCTCTACAAGCAAGGCTAGCAACAGCTACAGGTACATAAGTGAAAAAAGAAAGACAAAGGAAGGGATAGTGAGACTGAAGCAGGAGGATGGGGGCCGTGGAGGATGACAACAGTAAAGCTGACATATTGAACAGGTATTTCTGCTCAGTCTTTACTGAGGACGAGGAGAGGTAATGGGTCTGAAGGAGTACAAGGGTGAGAATGGTGCAGAAATGGACACAAGTCCCTTTACATGAAGGTCCTGAAGGAACTGGAAGTAATAAGAGCTGATAAAGCAATGGGGCCAGATGGGGTGCACCTAGGGTCCCTAAAGAACTAAGAGAGGTGGTGGCTGAACCTGGCTTTCCTGTTTAGCCGATCACTGGAAACAGGGAGGTACCCAAAGACTGGAGGACAGCAGATGTAGTCCCTTATACAAAAGTGGGAACAAGGAGGAAGCAGGGAACTACAGACCAGTCAGCCTCACCTCGTTAGTGGGGAAGATGATGGAAGCACTACTGAAGGAGAGATTGGTGGAACATGTGGTTGTCAATGGACTACAGGACCCAAGGCAGCATGGTTTCACCAGGGGAGGCCATGTCAGACCAACCTCGTTGAATTTTTGACTGGGTGACTAGGAGGTGGATCGGGAGGGCAGTGGACATGGCCTATCTGGACTTCAGCAAGGCCTTTGACACTGTGCCACATGAAGACTATTACAAAAACTGGGGAATATGGGTGTGGGCAGGACAGTGGTGTGGTGGTGAGTAACTGGCTGGGTGGCAGGACACAGAGGGTGGTGGTAAATGGCTGTCACTCCACAGAGGGAAGAGTGACCAGTGGTACCACAGGGATCAGTGCTGGGACCGATCCTATTCACATCTTCATCAGTGACATTGTGCAGGACCTAGAAGGCAGGATTTCACTTTTCACTGATGACACAAAGCTCTGTAACAGAGTAGACACACCAGAGGGTGTAGACAGAATGAGAAGGACCTGCAGAAACCTGAAGAATGGTCAGGGGTTTGGCAGTTGAAATTCAATGCAAGGAAGTGCAAGATAATGCACATGGGGCACAAAACCCTGGCACAATATATCAGTTGGGGTGAGGATATAGCATGCACCAAGCAGGAAAGGGATCTTGGGGTTATCATCTCTGATGACCTCAAGGTAGGGAAACAGTGTGACAAGGCAGCAGGTAAAGCAAATAGGATGCTGGGATGTATAGGCAGGGGCATCACCAGCAGGAAAGGGAGGTCATAATTCTGCATACAAGACACTAGTGAGACCCACCTGGAGTACAGTGTACAGTTCTGGAGACCATACCTCGTAAGGCCATAGACAGGGTAGAGAAGGTACAGAGGAGGGCAACAAACATGGTGCATGGATTGCATCACAAGTCCTATGAAGACAGGTTGAAGGAACTGAACATGTACTCCCTGAGGGAGAAAGGGATATGATAGAGACATACAAGTATTTTACAGGGAGGAACAGGGTGCAGGAATACACTATTTTAAGCGAAAAAGATGTTCCAGGACTAGACGGCATGGGATGAAGTTGGAGGAAGGACGATTCAGAGGAAACATGAGGAAGAATTTCTTCACAGAACGGTGGTGGACAAGTGGAACACCCTGCCAGAGGAAGTGGTGGGGGCTGAAACAATCACAGGATTTAAGAATGCATGGGATAGACATAAAAGAATTCTGGAGGTCAGAGGTAAGGGCAACAGACTTCTAGGAAACATAAACTGAACTTACGAGCTCAAATGGGCAGACTGGGTGGGCCATAGGCCCTTATCTGCCCACACTATGTATCTATAAGTGCAAGATGCCTCTCAAGAACGACGGGCCACCTTTAGCTGAGCCACTGTACAGCCACTAACAGGTACATCCAAAGTTAAAATAGCAGACAAGTGCACTCTGATAAAGAGTCCTCCATCTGACAAGGATAATAGATACTCTAGAACCTGATTCAATGGGCAAGAGAAGGGATAAAAGTGATGAGAAGCGGCCCACAAGCAAACTCTTCCACTTCACTGAATAAGTAGCTCTGGTGGAAGGTTTTCTGGCAGCCACCAGAACGTCCAGCCACCTTCAGGAGACCTCCAGATTTCTAATGGCTATGTCTTCAGGAGCCAAGCATGGAAATGGAGTGACTTGAGGTCCGAATGGACCAGGGTTCCTCGTTCCTGTGATAAGCAAGGCCTTGCACAGGTGTAGGAGTACTGGGGTTCAATGCCAGCTGTTGCAGTGAGGGAAACCAGATCTGGCAAGGCCAATAAGGAGCCACGAATTTGAGTAGCTCCTCCATTTGGAACTTGATAAGCACTCCCTGAATCACAGGAAGGGGGAAGGCATAAAGAAACCTCCCTTTCCAAGAGAGGGACAACACGTCTTGCCAGAACTCCAGGCCCTGGAATGAGCACGCAGAAAAATAGCAGTTTTGTGTTGAGTGGGGGCGCAAAAAGGTCCAACTCTAGATGACCCCACCTATCAAACAGGCATTCAACCACTGAGGTCAGCAGCTCCCACTCGTGCATTCAGGACTGCAACCTGCTTAGCTTGTTTGCCAGGATGTTTTTGATGCCTGGAACATGGATGGCTGACAGCTCTAGACAGTGTTCTAGAGCCCAGTACCAAACCCTCATCGCTTTCCTGTATGGGGGCGGGGCAAGAATGAGTCCCCCTTGTTTGTTTATGTAGTCCATCTGCACTAGAAAATGTCCTGGGGGCTGATGGTTCCGGAAACCTGCAGAGCATACAGAATGGCCCTCATCTTTAGGACATTTATGCGGAAGAAGCCTCCACTCTGGTCCGTGTTCCATGTGTCTGATGAGGTCCCAGATGTGTCCCCCAGCCTAGCCTGCAGCGCCTGTGGTAAGAACCTGCTGAGGGGAGGGAATGAGGAACAGAACCCCTTTCAGCAAATTGCTGGGTCCCATCCACCACTGGAGCACCTTTCAACAGAAGAAGTTTCTAGAACCTGCTCTTCTAGATTGTTGGTGCGCTGGATCCCACCAAACTCAATGTCCACTGAGGATCCTCATGTGCAGCCTGGCCAGGGAAAGCGTGACAATGGCTGCAGCCGCCAGGTCCAAATGTTTCAGGAGTGTCCTGGCTGTGACATACTGACTGTTGTAAAGCAGATGTGCCTGTGCCATGAGGTGCTTCAGCCAGTCCTGGGGCAGGACAGCTAAGCCCTCAGCAGTGTCCAGTACTGCCCCTATGTACCGCAGATGCTAACAAGGGGTCAAGACTGACATGGGCAGACTGACCGTGATCCCTAGGGCATTAAACAGCTGTCTGGTATGCACTAGGGTGTGAGACGGTTGTTCCTGTTTCTGAACTTTGAGCAACCAGTCATCTAGATGAGAAACACAGTCCCTGTCTGAAAGCTGCTGCCAGAACTGCCAAGCATCTGGTAATACCCATGGTGCAGATGACAAGCCAAGGACAATACACTGAACTGGTAGTGTTCCCCTGAAACAGGAACCTGAGGTACTTCCTGTGGGGTGAAAACCCTGACATGCAGGTAAGCATCCTGCATGTCCAAGGCTATCTAGTCCTTTTGCAGTAGGGGCAGCAGACCTTGCAGAGTGGCCGACCATCCTGAACTTCTAGTAGTGAACACAGAAGTTCAGATCCCTCAGATCCAGAACGGGCCTGAAGTCCCTGTGGACCTGGGACTAGGAAGAACTGAGAACAGAACCTCTTGTTCCTTTTTTCCCAGGAAACTGGTTCTATAGCAATCTTGTGCAGCAGTGTATGTACTTCCTCTAGTAGCACTGGTATGTGATCTGGAGGATAAGCTGAGGAACCGATGGATGGTCCAGAGGCAACTCTAGAAATATTAGGCGTGGCCCTGTTGTATTAACTGTTGGCCCCAAGCGTCGGTTGTAACCTTTCTCCACTATTCCAGGTGGAGGGAGGTTATCACCTACCCCACCTCTCGACTTTGTACTGGAGGGTGAGGGTCTAATAAGGAGTCATGCTGAAGCATATTTGGCGGCGAGCCACACCTCCTCTAGGGGCTTTGGAGTGGGCACCCTTGAGAAGGTTGGGGCCAGCAAAGCTTCTCTGCTTTTGCTCTGCTGCCTGGCCCCCTAACTAGGTCTATTGGAAGTCCTGAGAAAGGGCACCCTCTGCCTACTTCTTGCTGTGTGGAGGCAGAGGGAATGGAGTAACTTTAGAGTCCTTCCCGAGACTTGCAGGTCAGAGAGGATATCCTGCACATCTGCCCCAAAGAGTATGTAACCTATGAAAGGGTCATTCAGAATGGATTACTGGACATCACTAGCAAATCCTGACACCCTCAACCAAGAAAACCTTCTTAGGCAGCTATAGCTGCAGCAGCTCTGGCTGAGGCATCTGAAATGTCATAGTAGACCTTAAGAGGTGTTTACCACCATCAGCCACAGTTTGGAGGCCCTGAGCATCACCTGTTTCAGTGGACCCTCTGGGAGGCAATGGACTGCTGCTTTAGTGTTTCTCAAGACAGTATTCTAATATTTGACCATATGAGTTTGATAATTTGCTATTCTGAGGCCCAGAGTAGTAGAGGCAAAGGATCTCTTTCTCATAAGGTCCAGTTTTCTCGACTCTTTATCTGGGGAGAGAACTTAGATGTTTAGACACCTTAGACCGATCATGGGCGGTGTGTTCAACACAACCAAATTAGTCTCAGGTTGGCCTGTGAAAAGGGCTTTCCCTGAGGGGCCTGGTACAGCATGTCTGTTTTTCTGGGCATGGCAGGAATCAAGCTTGGTCTGTGCCAGATGGCCATGGTGGCATATTCTATTGCCACCAACAGAGAAGGAATAATAAGAGGTGGAGAATTTGGTAGCTTTAGAAACTCTCCAGCGATGTTTTGCTCTTCTGGATCAAACCCCATTTCAGTTTGGAGTTGGTTCATCATAGAGATGAATGAGGGGTCTTCAGAAGGGGACCTCAGAGTATACAATGTAGAGTTCCCACTCCTGGTGGAAAAGGTGGAACTAAACCTGTGAGATGGCCTCCTGTCCATATCTTCCTCCTCCTCCTCCTCTTCCACTTGTAATATGAGGTCAGGGTTGTATTCCTAATCCTCCCCGATGGGCTCTGAAGGCTGCAAGGAAGGAAGCAAGGATGCTGATTCACTGGAGTGTGCAGTGCGATTGACAAAGCAGGCTTTGACACGGGAGCTGGTCTAAGAGGCCCCTCGCTGGCAAGCCTGGTGGAAGAAGAGGAGACAGAAGGCACTATATTATTTCTGCAAAGTAGGAGAGCACCACCTGAATGTCAATGGTGGCCTGCAGTGCAAGGGCACCTTGCAACACTGATGGGGTGACTGGAGCCTGATTATGGGCCATCAACAGCTGTGGGAGGCCCAGTGGAACTCACTGTCAGCCAACCTTGGCGCTCCGAGGTCTGAGCAGTAGGACTTACGACATCCATGGGGCATCGGCAGCCTCAATGTCAACTGGCCTTCACCAGCCATGGGAGGACTGGAGGAACTCACTGCCAGAGCCGACCTTGTGGGTTTTAAGGTCTGAGTGGCAGGAGGCATTGCCACGGAAGCAGTCGATTACACTACAATGGTCAGCGCCAAGAGTAGCAGCAACCAGAAGTGCACCGGAGATTTATCCTTAATCTGCTCACTCTCCCAGTGTTTGTGCTTTCTTGAAGACTCTCTGGGCCCTGGAGGACTAGGGTCCAAGGAATGGGCCGGTGACATAGTAGAGCTCTTCCCTGGAGCTCTCTCTCCATTCTGGCTACCTGTTGCTCTAGAAGAAAAGTAAGCAGGACTTTTGACTGCGTCACTGGGTAGCTTGATTAAACTAGTTGAATCTCACAGGCCTTAACGTTACTGGTCTCTCAGAGACAACACACGAGACGCCGTGATCATCACTGGAATAATTTTCCACCCTACTCACAGTGATGAAAGAGTTTAGTGGCGTCTTTCATTGCATACTAATGATGGCAATCACTTTAAAAATAAAGTGATAGCTAATAAGTGAGAAAAATAATAAAACTTAGAAAAATCAAAGATTTAGCAGCTGACTGCAGCGGTGGTGTCTCCATGGAGTCCGCAAGTATGGTCACAGTGGGTAAAGAACTAAGGAGGAGAGGGGCCGCGACGTTTATATCGTGAGGACCTTGGCATAAGACATCGTCGTGGGCAGCCCTAGTGGACTGCTAGCAAAAAGTTTCCATTTAGTTCTGCCGCCTGATAGAGTACAGTTATGTAAGAACTTACCATAACAGTACATCTTCGAGAGAGACTCTTGCAGTGAGTAATAACCATTAGGACTGAGCCATCAGGCGATAGGACCATATGCAAAACTTTAGCTAGCAGTATCTGGTGGGACCGCCTGCTGACGTCATGTGATGGACGCCAGCGTGACCCTATATAGTGGGCGGTTCCCATGCCTGCCCTCCAGTTCTCCGGACGGAGACCTAAGAAGATGCAACAGGAGATAGTGGGCTCCTGGAGCCAAAGAAAGGCTATGTAGAAAAGTAGCAGCAGAAGCAATGGGAACATGGAGGGAAAAGGTACCTAGTGCAAGAGCCTCTCTCAAGATCTACTGTTATGGTAAGTTCTTACGAACGTTCCTTACTTCAAGAGGGCTCTTGCAGTAGTAATAACCATTAGGACAGAGTCCCAAGCAGTGCAAGTCAGACAAGGACTGAACACAGGAGGCAGGAAAAGGTCTGCAGTAGGCAGGATTTTAAAAGCAGGCCCTTAAGGACGGCTAGTCCAAAGCCAGCCCTGCACCTAGAGGCAATGTCCAGACTGTAATGTTTAGTGAAGGGTGGCAGAGCTCAAGTAGCTGCCGCATGAATATCTGCAGCTGAAACATTCTTGAAACAAGCAGTAGCTGCAGCCATGCCTCTGGTTGATTGTCTCTTGACTTCCCGGAAAGGTTTGTTATACTTCTGATAACAAAAATGCAGTTTACCAACCATCTGGATAAACACTTTTGAAACTACGCACCCTCTCTTTTGGGAGCAAAGGAAATGAACAACTGATCAGTTTTTGGACTGACTTCATCCGATTTGTGTAGTAGCAAAATTCTGCACACCAATGTGTGCATGATTGCCTCCTTGATTGGAATGCTTAGGGTAATACACTGGCAAGTGTATGGTCCGACTCTAAGTAATCTCAGAAACCACCTTACGTAAAAACTTAGTATTTGTATGCACAGCCACCTGGTCTCTGTGAAAATCAAATAAGGCTCCTTACATATCAGGGCCCGGAGCTGGAAATCCTTCAAGCAGAAGCAATAGCAACTAAAATAGCGCTTCCAAGAAAGATAGCACAGGTTGCAACTCACAGGCTGGTTCAAAGGGAGGCAAAGTGAGTTTCTCAAGAATGAAGTTCAGGTCCCACAGCAGAACAGAGTTCGGCTGGGGGTTTCAAGTGAGTATTCCTTTCAGAAAAGTTTTGAAACCTCCAGCTGTGCCAGGGTTTTGCCATCCACTGGAACGTGGTAGGCACAAAAGGCAGACAAAAGGAACTGTAGCGAGAATAGCTACCTCAAGGTCTGAGAGGTGAAGCAGGTACTCCATGACCTGAGGAACCAGGCAGGAGAAAGGATCCCAACCTTTGGAGGCTGCCTAGATGGAAAACCTTTCCACTTCATCACATAGGTGGTTTGTGTGGATGACTTTCTGGCTCACAAGAACCACTGCAACCCATGAAGCAGTTATGTCAGAAGGTTACTGCGGAAGAAGAAGAAGGGATTTGAGGCCCGGAAGAACCAACCTGCCCTGCTCCTGGGTCAGAAGGTCCCAGCAGAGGGGAAGGAACCAGAGGTTCCACTGCCAACTGCTGGAGCAGAGGAACCAAATTTGATGAGGCCAGTAAGGGGCTATCAGAATCATGTGAGCCCCTTCCACCTGTAGTTTGAGAAGTACCCTCTGTAATAGCAGAAAGGGAGGAAAGGCATAGGAATCTCCCTGTCCAGCAAAGAGACAGTGCATCTCACCAGAAAACACCATGCCCAGGAATGAATGTGCAGAAACTAGGTAGTTTTGGGTTGTATGGGGGTGGGACAGATCTAGATCTGGGTGACCCCACAGATCAAGATGTCTTCAACTACTGACTGCCACAGTTCTCACTCATGTGCCCTTGCCTGAGGTGGCTGAGACTGTCCGCTGGGATATTTTGGACTCCTGGGACGTACACTGCCATCAGCTAAAGGTTGTGCTGGACTGCCAACTACCAAGCAGCACACATCGCTTCCCTGCAGGGATACAACCACCCTTCTCTCCCTGTTTGTTCAGGTACCACACCATGCACATATTGTCCATCTGGACAAGAAGTGAACCTGGGAGGAGAAAGGGCTGGAAGGCCTGAAGGGCATACAGCACAGCTTGCATCTCCTGCTCACTGATGTGCAGGAGAGCTCCTGTTGAGACCAGGATTCCTGTGGTTCCCCAGATAAGTGCCCCAGCCTTGGCCGGAAGCATCCATGGTCAGTGTCTGGACCAGAGGTGGAAGCTGAAAGGGAACCCCCTGGCTGAGATTGTTCAGATACTGCCCCCGTAAGAGATCCTGTTGCATGGAACTGGACACAAGGACTCTGTGATCCAGGTCGGCTGACCTCTGAATCCACTGGACCCGTACTGTCCACTGTGTGTGATCCACATGTGGAACCTGGCTAGAGGTACAGTACGGATAGCCGCTGCCAGAAGGAGTAAAACTGACGGCCAAAGTCCAGCAACTGGATGCCACCTGTATGGCCTGCTGTTGCAAGGCTTCCGCTCTGTCCAACAGGAGGAAAGCCTTGCTCTGAACTGTGTCCATCCAGCATAAGGTAAGGTGAGACTTGGGGTAATTCACCGTAATAACCACCTGGTGAAAAGGGCCAGGGTCTTTGACAGGAGATCAGAAGGCTGTCTACCAATGGAGCTGAAAGGGCCGGTTTCGAGTTATGGGAAGACAAAAGGCCCGACAGCGTAAAGCCACAGCCACCACCGCTAGGCAGTTGGTAAACACCCTTGGTACCGAAGACAGGCGAAGGGGAGAGCTCAAACTGGAAATGCTCCCGAAGATGAACCTGAGGAAACAGCGATGTGAGTGGAAGACTGAGATATGCAGGTAAACACCCTGCATATCCAATGTGCAGAGCCAGTGTCAATGATAGAGCAGTGGGAAGAGGCCTGGAAGAGTTAGCATGTGGAATGTTTTGTACTCTACGTACAGACTGGGCGTGCTTAGGTCCAGAATTGACCGAAGATCTCTGGTCTTTGGGGGAACCAGGAAGAAGTGGAGTAATATCCCCTGCTCACCAGGGCCCGAGGAACAAGCTCTATGACAGATTTGCTCAGAAGAGCTCGATTTCTGCCCTGATTAGAGTAATGTGAAGGTTTGGGTAACAAGAGTGACCAAGAAGTTTTCTGGAGGTCTCACTAGAAATTCTGTTGTATGACCTTGAGCTATCAATTGCAGGGCCCAAGAGTCTGTCATAATTGCCTCCCATCCAGTCAGGTGGTTGGTGAATCTGCCCCACAGGTTCCTCTGGAACTAGTAGTGGAGGCTGGGGAGGCACAGTCAGAAGGCGATGGGGATTGCTTAGCTGAGGGTGATGGCTGCTAAAGTAGGCAGACATCTGATGGCTGCTGTTTGGACTGGCGCTACTGTTATCAACAAAAGGTTGCCTTGGCTTAAAATTAGCGATACACTGTCTGCATGAAGCGTAAAGCTTTGCCACTATCCTGCAGACTACTGATGTCCTTAGCATCACCCACAAACAGGACTGACCCCGAAAAGGGGCATCCTGGATGGTCACCTGGACGTCCTGGGTGAGCCCAGCGACCCACAACCTGGGGTACTGGTGCAGGCAGACAGCCATAGTGATGCCCTTGGCTGAAGCATCCACAGCATAATAAGCTGCCCATAGAGGACGGCAGCAAAGAGATTTCTGCTATCTGGACCGTTTAGTGATTTTTGACTTTGCCTCAAAATCTGTCAGGGTCAATGTCAGCTTCAAGTTGGCCCAGAATAGTCTTTTGGTAGACAACCATGTGGGCCACATAATTCAGGGCCCTAAGGGCCAAAGTAGAAGATGAACAGAACTTTTGCCTGAAGTGGTCCAGCTGTCTCAACTCTTTATCCCGGAAGCGGTGCTCATGTGTTTGGGATTGGCAAAACAGTCGTGAGCCACGTTAATGACCACAGAGTCTACCCTGGGGTGGGTACTGAGGTGATCCTTGCCCTCTGGAGCATGATACAGCCTGACAGCCTGTCAGCCTTTCTGGAGACAGCTGCCACCGATGACAGCTGTTGCCAGATGGTAAGCCTGATCTTCATGAGGTCTATCCATGGAGGGATAAGGAGAGGTTAAATCTGGCATGTCCAGATGTTCTGCCAATCTGTTGCGTTTTGGGTCGTGGTCTTCAGTTGTCCATACACTGCACCTAGATCTTTTCGAGGAGTTTCATGAAAGAAGGGTCTTCAGGTCAGAGATTTGGAAAACTCTTTGGGCACCTCTCCTCCTCCTCTGGAGGTCTCATAACCAAGGCTGAGGGACGGACAGTAAGACTCAGAGTCTGACAGACGCTCCTGTCCAGGGACATGGCCCTTGGGAGAGGATCTCCTTCTGAGGAACAGGAGTATCCCCCTGTGCTCCGTGACCATGACATAGCCCAACTTCAGCCCTGAAGTAGAGGTCGAGACTCCACTAGGGAAGCAGACCTGGGCATAGGGACTGAATGGACTGGTGTAGAGGCAGCAACCGCTAGGCAGTGGTCCAATTCTATCATGAACTTGGTCCTGGCTTCATTCCACCAAGACTGAAAGGGCTGCCTCAAATCCACCTGTGGCTGAGGAGGTGGAAGAGGATGGTACAAGGGCAGGTAGCCCAGAGAATGGTAGCCCAGCATCGGGTAGCTTGGCATCAGGTAACCTGACGTGGATACCCTGGTATTGGTAGCTGGGCATAAGAAAATGTGGCATCAGGTACCCTAGCATTGGGTACTCTAGTGTCATATATCCAGGAGAGGAATAATGCAGTGCCAGGTAACTTGGTGTCAGAAGGCCTAGCGAAGACCCGATGGAGGTGCCAAGGTACCAGACTGTTGCCCTGAAGGAACATTAGTAGGGCCTGGGATAGTCAGATCTGGCGGTGGACCCACTGGAGAGGACCAGTGCTGCTGAAGGGCGGAGGGTCCCACCAAAGTCTGGGAGGAGCAGATCACCCAGGCGGATCCTGAGGTGTCGGGCCGGAAGCTTGGGGAAGGTCCGCATAGTGCGGTCTGGCGTCGGCACTCTGGTGTTGACGGGTGATTCTCCTCCTCCAGCTCCAAAACAACAGGGGAGGCCAGAGATTCCACCAGGAGGTGGATGTGGAGGCTCCCCAAGGAAATCCCTCTAGGGAAGGCTGTGGTGCAAGCAGCAGGTGCTGATCTGGGAGATCAATGGTGGGCCTGTTATTGGGGTTCAATGAAGCACCTTGGCTGGGTGGTCACGGAGGAGTGGCCAACTTTTCATCTGTGGCTGGGCAGTTGTTGTGGAGGCTGGCGCGACTTATCAGCTGGGGCTGGGCACTCGCCGGTGGGTCCAACGAGCGACTTATCAGCCACGCCACAAGACTTAGACCCCTGAGCTTTAATGAGCCTAAGAGTGTCAGGAGCCTCGGGAGATCTGAGGTGCCCACCTGAACTGTGACCAGTTTGCGGGGACTAAGGGCTGCTCCACAGTAGTGGGAGAAGGCTTGGCTGGAGGGCACTCCATTTTCTAAAAGAAAGCGCTCAATGCCCTTGGTCCCGGAGGCGAGACACGGAAGGAGACTGATCCTGCTTCCAGAGTTTCTCCTTGTCCTGACAGCAATGGACAACAAATCCCCATGGCCTGCCTCTCCAAAGTCATTTAGGTTGGCTCAACACCAGAATTGCACCTAATGGTACGCTCTATCGTCAGGCTAATTTCAAACACATAGGTTTATATAACCTCACTGCACTGATCAATCCACCCTTTTGTGTTCATTTTCCTGAAGACTCTGCCAGAGACTTTTGTACATGACACTATATTTCTACAGCCATGTTTTTATCAGTGAGTTCCCCTACTGAAGCAGAACTCACACAGTGCCAGGAACTAGGACCAGCTAGTGGCCTGGTTGCCTCATCCTGTCCTGGTACACTTGTAAACAATGTGTAATTCATGCACATCCCGTAATTTTTAATCTTTCACACTGGAATATGGCGAATTCGGCTGGTGCTCCAACACAAACACATCTAAGTTTCATAGCGCCATGTTACTGGACATTCTTGCAGTATACCAGACACATACTTAGGACCCAGTAGGCCCCACACTGCTGAACACTTGGGTGTCTTTAGACCCAGATCAAATCCTAATACCAAGAAACGCAGCAGACATGCTATGCTATCACTGGTGCCACAGGCACTGTTTCCAGTCTCTTCGAAACCGATATGTCCATCTGGAATCAAGCAGACCAGGCCGCCATTAAAAGCCAAACCTTGAAATTCCAGACAAGTATCAAAACGATATCTTACCCCCATTATTGCATGGTGTACATGGGCTTAGTCAGGAAGAGAGATTCACAGTATACAATATGCGACATAGCTAAAAGCTTTAATGACTCTGAAAAAAACCAATGACCTTGTGTTTTAGAATAACAAGAAGCAGACAAGCATTATATTGCCAGGAACTTGTGTGTTCTGCCTATGGCTCTTATGTGATTACCACTATGAACAATCTTTTCCTGGATTTGGAATCAGGCGTATCCGACTTAATACATGACAGGACGTCTGGCCAAATGGTACTATCCACATTGCAGATCTATCTCAAGTACCACGTGTTATGCATGTCTAGGTCTGTTTCTATACCTTTATCAACTGCTAGAAATCTAGGCTATGTAACATGTCACCCAACCAGAGCCGTTATACAGCTAGCAGTGTACTATACATGACAACATGTTAGAACATTTACTATCTCACTTCCACATTTTGATCTGCAAACAGCCATCTTTGATAAGCTGGCTACCATCCACTCTGTAGGACATCTCAACGACATCTTCAGGGAGAGACTTGACCTCCCACCTCTACTGGTTTTCCATGCCACCCTGGATGCTTGTTGCTTCTCATATGGACTGTTCGCCAAAATGGTTATCACTATCTCTGCAGATGTGCGTATTTGACATTATCAAGTCTACCTGTGGGTACTCACCAAACAGCATTGATTGGTCCTTCACTTTGGACTCTGAACTTTCTTCTTATAGAACTCTTAACCCTAGTGCAACCACCTTTACCTCATCGACTTCATCACCAGTTAAGCAGACTGGGCGACTCTACATGAACTACAAGGAGGATGTTCAATGCTTCACCACCAGGATGACAAATTCATCTTTCACCTGTCTTATTTATTCATAAATGGCAGATCCCACAAATGAGTGTCATACTGTGTCACCACTAACCATAAAACTTTGCATATGTTAATAAAAAAAGTGATATTACTTCACCTAACTTTTGTTTTATTCCTCATCAAACTACAGTCATTGGTCATACTGTCATCACCCTGTTCCCATCCCAAAACCGGATGTCATAATACCGACCCTGGATATTTGATGCTCTGTCACTTACCTATTTTTAACGTACACATAGACCCCTTACTCTGGGACTCAAGTCATTTTAGATAGAAAATTTACCCATCTAATCTACATCAGCAATAACATATCCAAAGCGGTGACTCACTCAATACAAGGCTCGTGCAGCTGGTCTGTAACAATGCTATCACCCACACTTTACCCATTAGTTGTTGCCTTTTCAGTAAGGCAACAAGGGAGGACTGTTAGGCCTGGTCTCCTAATCTATATTGAAACCTACAGTACACCCCTGTCAGCATCTACAGTATTATCTAATCATGGCTCCAATATGAGCTACAGTCAGTACTTACCTATTAGGATGCAGGTACCTGCCATATAAGAGTAAGATATCAGGGACAATTTATATGATTATTGTTATGATTCATTATGATAAGTAATACATATGCAATGTGCTAATAATGATTACTGTGTTCTGATTCTAACACAGACTGCAATCTTCTACGTAAGCTGTAAAATGCATGGTCTATACTGCTGTCATGCAGATCTTTGTACACTTGTTTTCTATGATTTGTAAGAAACCGTTGTATTCACAATTTAGTTGACCTTACTACAAATGTATATCTCTGATACCGAGGACTACCTAGCATTTTAACCAATAAGGCTCGTTTGTACATCTAATGTGCGTATTTGGAATGTGTTGCTATAGTAATTATCTGTAGTATAAGAGCTTTGCAGGATATTTTGCCAAGTCCACCAACATACTTGGGGTATAGGGAATACTCTGGCTCCTGGTATCTAGGTAGGAACGTATTAGGGCCTGGTTCTGTTTTTGTGTAATGAACTTGTTTATTACTCTTACTGATGCCACTTGTCTATAATCTTTCTGTTAGCCTCTGACCAATAAGAACCTGAAAGGCAATTCTCCTCTGCAGTGGCAAGCTTCAGCCTCAGTTTGAGTAGTACCCTCTGTATTAAGAGGAACGGGGAAATGGGTAAGGAAAGAATAGTTATATAAGAACTTACTGTAACAGTAGATCATCGAGGGGATGACACTGTCTACCCATAGGCTGTGTATAGTAGAGGGAGTGAAAAGGTTTTATAGCCAGATGCCTGCAAATCATTAATGATGTCCTGTACATCAGGGCCAAACAGCTTAGTGCCATTGAAGGGGTATTAAGCACCTTCTACTGAACATCAGCACCAAATTCAGAGACCTTCAGCCAGGACTGCCTATGTAGGCAGATGCTGCATGGCAGCAGCCCTGGCAACAGTATCCGATATATCATAGTGGACCCTGAGGAAGTGTCGCCAACATCCTCAGCAGTCTGCAAACACTTGAAAACCTCCTGCTTCTGTGTGCCACCTGGTAGGGCCTGAGTGGCAGCTTGCCTTTCTTCCAGTTGGAGTTCTGGTATTTCACTATATGAGACAGGTAATTGGCAATCCTCAGCCCAAGGGTAGAGGCATAAACCCTCTTGCCTCAAAGGTCAATTCTACAAGACCCCATGTCAGGGGAAGACAGCTGAAGTGCTTAGACAGCTTAGACCTGTCATGGGCTGCCTAAATGACCACTGAATCAGTTTCTGGCTGGGCAGCATAGTAAGAACACCCCTGGGAGGCATGGGAAAGCTTATCTGCCCTATGTAGCATAGCTGGCACCTGCCTGGTCTGTGCCAGGCTGCAGTAGCAGCATTCTCAAGGCAGGAAAAATAGGAGGAATAATTTTGAGGGGAGATTCTGGGATCTCCAGACAGTCCACCAGATCCTTTCTGGTGACATCCTCCTCGTGTGAAAACCCGTATCACACTGAAAATGTGGGGTCCTCAGGAGGAGACCTAGGGGTGTGCTTAACAGAATCCTCACTAACAGAGGAGGCTGTGGATCTGTCTGAGGTAAAGACCTCCTCTTCTCCTCATCCAGAAGAATGAGGTCAGGGTGGTATTCCTCTTGACGCCGATCTCTTCTAAGTCCAGGTCCAATGCCAGAGGCAGTGATGATGGCTTGCAGAGAGCTTCCCATGGCCTACAAAGAGGAGTTGACAATGAAGTTGCCATCGACGGTGCCAGTGATGTGGGCCTATAAGTGCCCAATTGATGAATGATTACCCAGGTAAACTTGATGAGCTTTTCGTTCAGGTCGCTGACTGTGGAAAACTGCTTTGATGGGGTGGGCGACAGTGCAGGGATCGACGACTCACCTGATGGACCCTGTGAACCTGAAGAGCCTGTGGCCCAGGTGAAAAGGGTCATCAGCGATGGGTACATTGACAGAGGAGGGCCCAACGACCGGAGGTCAGCGACCATCCGCCCCTGAATTAGGCGGATGCACTGTCAATATGGGTTTGGAGGGCACAGAGACTTGGACAGCAACCCGTGTGTCAGTGCAGCCACAACCGATGAAGTAACCCGGATGAAGGAGGAAGGCAGTCGGAAATGAGAGTGCTGCTGGGGAGAACGGTCCCAATCTCGGTCCTTGAAGCCTAGGAGCTCAACAACCCTGTCAGCGATTGAGAGGATGGGATCCTGGAGGACCCTGCCCAGAACTGGCTAACTGTTGATCCATTAGGAATTTTTAAAGCCTTGTTATGTCACCTGAAGGTTGTTTGAATAAACTCTGGCAGAACTCACAGTCAGGGACATTGTGGTGAGGCCCAAACAGCAGACACAGAGCGAGTGTTCATCTGTGGAGGCAATCTTCTTTCCAGGCGGCAGCTAGGGAAGAGAGAGATTGAAGGATTAACTCTCGAGCATAAAATAAATGAATCTCTTACAAAAAGAGATTCTGAAGCAATAAGTAAGAAAAAGCCATAGGCAAAAGCGGGTACCAACTGCGCCGGAGCTTCCATGGAGACCCATGTGAACAAGTCAACGGTGGAAAGAACTGAGGAGGAAGCAGAGCCACTCACGCCTTTATAGGGTAGATGACGTTGATGGCATGGGCGGACCCAGTTGTACTGCCAAAAATCTGTGGATCCTGCTTCACCAACAGTGAAGTTCCTACAGTGTGATCTGATGACTGAGATACCCGAAGAAGGTTTCCCTTTCCAAGAGAGGGACAACATATCTCACTAGAAAACTCCAGGCCCTGGAGAGAGAGTGAAAAGAAGCACGGCAGTTTCGCATTGTATGGGGAAGCAAAAGTCTAACTCCAGTTGACCCCATCTGGTGAAGAGATCCAAACGTGAAGACAAGAGAAGGGCTCAGGATCACGCAGGGACAGAGCTGCAATCAAACTTCATAGGAAAAAACAAGGCAAAGAGGCTGCAAGTTATCAAACACAAAAACTCCAATGCTAGGAGGTGACAAAATACATTTATTTGACATTATTTAAAAGTGTAGTAGCACAACCCAATACAGCAACATTTCATGTCTCACTGGCGCTTTTTCAAATGAAGAGGTCATCTGCTACAGAGATCAGTAGTTCCCAGTCGTGCATCTTGGATTTTGATCTGTTTAGCCTATCTTATAAGATGTTTTAGAGACCTGGAAGATGCACAGCTGACATTTGTAAGCAGAGGGACAGAGCTCAGTACCACCTCTCACTGCTTCCCTGCATAGGGGATAGGAATTGAGTGCCCCTTTTTTGTTGAAGTGATGTATCCTGACGCTGGCATTGTCCATCTGTTTTAACAGAAGACCAGGGTACCGATTCTCCTGAAATGCATGCAGGCTGCATAGGACAACTGTCATCTCCAGGACATTTATACATAACCTGGCCTCCACCCTGGTCCATGACCCCTGCATCCAGTAAGGGCCAAGATAAGCACCCCATCCAGAGCCGGAGGCATCCATGGGAGGATCTGTAGAGGAGGTGGGACAAGGAATGGAACACCCTTTAACAGGTTTTCATGGTCCATTCACCATAGTAAGGCTTTTTGTGATTTGGTTCAGCTTCATCTGCCAGCTGATCCAACTGGATCCTAAAGTGTCCACTAAGAGATTCTCATACGTAAGCAGGCCAATGGCACGGTCACAATGACTGCAGCCATGATCCGGAAGATGTATCTGGTCCCTGTTGGGGCAACGATGACTTCTGTATACAAGCTGTACCTGTGCCATCAGGTTTTCTGCTCTGTCTAATGGCAGTAAAGCACACTCCTTCTTTGTATTCAGTACCGCCCTATGTACTGCAGTCTCTGGTAGGGTGTCACGACAGACTTTGGCACATTCACTGTGACCCCTACAACTGTCATGTCTGAGACAGGGTATGTAAAAGGGCTTTCCTGGAGCTGGCCTAAGAGCCAGTCATCCAGATAAAGGAAAACATGCAGGCTTTCCCTCTGAAGGGCTGATGCCACCATTGCTAAGCAGTTGGTAAGGACCTGTGGAACAGAAAATAAGCCAAAGGGTAATACTCTGAACTGATAGCCCTCTTCCTGCATAAAGTGGAGGTACTGTCTGTGAGCTTTTCTGATTTTGACAACAAGATATGCATCCGTCATGTCTAGGTATCAAAGCCAGTTCCATATCTGCAGACGGGAATCAGAGTTTGTAGAGACCATACAAAACTTTGTGTATTCTATGCAGAAATTGAGGTCCGGAGATCAAACACATGTCACAGATCCCCTGTCCATTTTGGTACAAGGAAATATCTGGAGCAGAACCCTTTGTTTCTCTGATGATGTGGAGGAACTGGTTCTATAGCACATTTTAGAAGTAATGACTGTACTTCTTCCTTCAAAGAGACAAATTGCTTGGATGATAACTGGAAGGAGGCAGACGGTGATTTGGAGGGGTTCTAGAAGCTCCATACCATCAACCCTTGCAATTATTTCTAGTATCCATTCATCTGTTGTGATCTCCTGCCACTGTTAGGGATGCAGGGAGAGTCTGCCTAATCAACCGCCCTGGAGGCAAGAGTGGAGCTGAGGAAGAAGTTTGTGAGGAGTCATGCCCTTGCTGGCGTAAGGACAGCCGCCTCTGGCAGCAGGCTGACAAAATATTCCTCTCAAGTCCCTGGCAGGAGTGGGATTAAGGATTTGATAGCTCTTCAGGTCATTTTAGATGTCTGAAGGCCTCTAACCTCCTCTTCTATTTCATAACCAGGCAGTTTTGTCCCTTTAAATGGGCCTTTCGAACTGCTTACTGAACATCATTTGCAAAACCAGCAACCCTTAGCCAAGAATACCATCTCATGCAAATGGCAGATGCAGCTGCCCTGGCAGAGGCATCAGACACATCATACACTGAGTGGAGCACATTTTGGCCAACCTCAGCCCCAGCAGTTAAAAGTTTTAATCAATTCATTCTTGGCTCAGCCTTCCAAGCAAAGCCTGGGCTGCAGCTCTATCAGCTTTCCATAGGCTATTCTGATATTTAATCATATGGCTTGGCAATTTGCAATTCTAAGCCAAGTGAGTAACAGGCATAAGTGCACTTGCCAATCATATTCAGTCTCCTGGATTCTTTATCAGGAGTTAAAATACTCATATGTTAAGTGTCCAGGATCTATCAAGTGCAGTCAAAATGACCACAGAGTTAGTTTCCTGCTGGTTGGCACTATAAGGCACAGCAGATGGGCAGGATACTGCCTATCAGCCTTTCATGAACTGCAGGCAGTGAGTTAGAGTCTGTACCATGCAGCAAAAGTGGCATCCTTCAATGCAGGATATATTGGTGAAATAATAATGGAAGGAGTACAAGGGACCTCCAGCAACTCCATACAGCTCCTTTTATGGAGTCTTCCTCCTCCACAGCAAATCCCACTGCAGTTTGCATTTGCTGCATAGTGGACTGAAATGTAGGGTCCTCAGGAGGAGACTTGGGGTGTACATCACTGAATTCTCACTGCAGCAGGACAGGGAGAACTGGATCTTGGTACATACTGTTGTCCCTCATCCCTCCTCCTCTTCATAATTCTCCTCCATCATGAGGTCAGGATTATATAGAACCTCACTGCTGGCATTGCTGTTGACAACCGTAGCCACTGAGCATGCTAGTGATACAGCCGTGGCTGAGAAGAAGGATTTGCTGTGTGCTGGAAGAAGTCATCAACAGGGGCTGAGAGTCAGTCAGCCCTGATGGCAGAATAACAGTCTGCACAGGCAAGCCAGGAAGAATGCATTGTATCATCTCTAAAAACAACAGCACAGCTTGAGTATCGACAACACCCTGGACAGGAGCTGTGACTACACTGATTGGTACACACCACCAACAACAACACTTTTAAAGCGACCGTCAGTACAGCGACTATAGTACCAGGTCGCTGTACAGACAGTCACTGGACCCAGGCACTGTATTCGAGTTTGCCCCTCCTAATCAGCTCTGAATCAAAGGTGATTATAAAAAGTGGGAGGTGCGGGGGGGCATAGCCCCCACGTGTAGGGTTCAGGGACAAAGCCCCGAAGAAAACAAGTTTCCAACTTGGAAACCATCTACTGACCACAAATGTGGTCATAGAAACACAAGAATTTGACGGCAGATAAGGACGCTTGGCCACCTAGTCTGCCCGTTTCCTACCTAACAGATAAGCTGCAGATCCTAGTTAACCAACAGCTTACTCCTCCTACCCCCACTAGGACTGCCTTATGTCTGTCCCATGCATGGTCAACATGACAGGTCCGCTGTCCGGTCATTCAACAAACTTTTTGCCGAACACCAGTCATAGATCCCACTGATTGACACTGGGCATTGACATGACAACGATGATGTCATACCATCTATACTAGGTACAGCAGCACCTTGAGCCAAGCCCCAACCTTGGTGTCTCATCAATGGTCTGGGAGGAGGTTATAGTCAATGCCACCAGGCGCTCACTGACACTGTAGGATTACCTTGTTTCAATGGCGACCAGGCTCTTGCTGAGGAACTGGACTTCTCTTTATCTCTATGTTTGTGCTCTTGGCTCTATGCTGAGGAAGGTCATGATGAGAACTGCCCCATGTACCAATCCTTCAACTTTGGTGGATGGCGGCTGAGCTGATGTGGATGGTGACAGATTTCTGGCCTTGTTCCTTCTCTATGGCTCCTAGGTTTTCAAGAGAAGGACATTTTCAAGCTTTCTTGCAGCATTGCCTTGTAGCTTGGTTAAAGCTCTGGCAGATCTAACAAGTCCTCATGTTAAGTAGATAAGCCCAAACAACATACACAGACCTTATATTCATCTTCTTTGTAAATTTTATCTCCGCATTTACAGTACCGAAATAAAGCATCTTTAGATTTCAGAGGCATGAAGAGATGGCAAAAAAAAAAAAAACCTGGTAAAGCAAATAAAGGATAAACGGCAAAAGCTACCTGATGATGTTTTCAACAGCAGGCTCGATGAGGGTATTTGACAGCAGGAAAAGAACGGAGGAGTAATGGGGCCACCCATGTTTATATACACGCTGATGCATGACACTGTCATGGGTGGCCCTAGCAAGCAAAAATTTCCGTGTGGTCCTAACACTGATGCAGATATAGTTCCAAAGGTGTGGCCTAATGGAAGAGAGATCCTCAAAGAAGATCCACATTTTTCTGGACCAGAATGAAGTCAGTAGAATCATGAAGGTCCATTCCGCTCAAAACTTGACCAATACCCTCTGAATTAGAGGGATCAGAAGAAATGCATAAAGTAAACCTCCTTTCTAGGAGAGTCAATGCATTTTGCCAGAAAACTCCCTGTCTTGGAGGAGTGAAGAGAAATTCTGCAGTTTTGCATTATGTGGGATGTAAAAAGGTCCAACCCAGATGACCCTGTCCTTCAAATAGGTTATCTAGAAATGAATCCAAAACCTCAGACTCATGGGATTGAGCATGTGACTGGCTAAGATGGTCCGACAGGACAGTTGAGAAAGCCATGCAGAAATACAGTAGTCAGGAACACTTTGTGTTCAATCACCCAATACCATACCCTCACTACTTCTCTGCACAGAAGATAAGAGTAGGACCCGCTTATTTATCGAGATACTCATCAAACAAAAACTGCCCATCTGTACCAGAAGAGTTTTACCTGTATGTGTACAGTGAATGCCTGTAGACCAAGTGAAAAAGTCCTCAGCTCTAGAATGCTGATATGGAGAGTGGTCGAGGAGACTAGATACCTTTCTTCGAGGGACCCTAGATGCGCCTCCCAACCGGACCCTGATGCGTCTGTTGGTCTGAATGTTCAGAGGCATGGGATATAAGAAGGAGCCCCCTGTCAGCAGGTTGGAGTGATTCAACTGCCACGGAGGGCACAATGGAGTGTTGACATAACCAGGATTTGACATTCCAAGTTGTTGCAGTGCTGAGCCCACTGTACAAGAAGCAGCCACCGAGGGACCCTCATATGCAGACACGCCAGAGGAACAGTCAAGATGGCATCCACCATCATGCCGATAACTGAAGCAAGCATCTGGCCAAACATAGGCTCTGGATGAAACCAGACAAGCCTGAGCCATTAGTGTAGTGGCACAGTCCTCTGGATGGAAGGCTCAAGCCAAGGTCATGTCCAGAGCCACACCTGTGACTGGAAATGTCAAGATATCAGGGCAGCTTTGAGTTTACTCACTAGCTGGTCGAACAACTGAAGGTGGAAAAATCTGAAGGTCCACAGTCAAGGGCAAGGCTTTCAGAAGCCAACCATTCAGGTATAGGAATTATGTACAGTCCTTCCATGCAGATCTGTGGCTACCACTGCTAAGCATTTGATGGAAACCCAAGGCATCAAGGATAAGTCAAAGGCAAGACATTAAATAGGCAGTGGCAGCCCTCCAGGTAAGTATTCTTCATAGCCAAGGCACTTATCCAATCCCTTGTATCAACAGGGGAGCAGAGAATGAAGTGCCACCATTTGTAATTTCTTGTATTTGATGTACTCATTCAAGCACATGAGGTCTAGGACAGGACAGAAAGTCCTCTGTCCACTTTGCAACCAAAAGTACCCGAGTGGTGACCCACTTTTATTCTGTAATACAAACAGGTTGTGTTGTCATTTGACTAACAGGGTTATACTTTGTAATAGGACAGACATGTGCTCTTAAGGATAACTGGGGAGTGTCGCTCGAGGGGTGAACAACAACTCCAGATCATGACCATGAAGAATTATTCCCAGGACCCATTCGCCCATCGTGATCACTCTCCATTTTGAGTTCCTGCCCCCATCAGTATCCCTGGATCTTTAAAGGGGGAGGGAATTAGAAGGCACCTGAGTGGCAGGATGTCGCAGCACCTGCACCTTGGGGGCATGATTAGGCACCAGGAGTCCAGGAGGAAGGGTCAGTGTATGCAATGGCCCATGACCATGCATACTGTATCTATAGGCAGAGGAACAAGAGACTTCAAAGAGAAACCTGGCCATGTCCACATTACAGTTGAGTAGTCAAAGCCTTAGAAAATGGAACATAATTTCCTAAGACCTAAAGTCTCTCAGAATCACCTCTACATCATGGTCAAATAATTTCTGGACACGAAAGGGGGATTAATAATAGATTGCTGCACATCAGTAGCAATATCAGCCATCCTAAACAAGGAACAACACCTAAGACAGATACCAGAGGCAGTAGGACCAGGGATAATTCCAAACATCATAGAATACAGAAGATACTTCCTTGCATCACGTGGGACAGTCTGCTAGACCTCGCTATCTGTGTGTCCTTCAGATTGTTTTGATAATATTATCATATATGCCCGATAATTAGCAATGTGCAAACCAAGGGACACAGAGGCGTAAGTCCTCTTGCCCATAACATCCAGCCTCCTGGATTCTTTATCTGGAGGAAAGGAGCTCATAGGACATGGGGCTTTAAACCTATCATGCACAACCATGATCACCACTAAATCAGGCTCAGACTGTGATGAATAAGATGACTTAGCAGTAGGAACTGAGTACTGTTTGTCATTTCTGGGGAACAGCAAGTAGAGCAATCGGCCAACACCAGGCAGCCATAGTGGCATCCTCCAAGGCAGGATGAATTAGTGGAATTATAATGGTAGGCACAGTGACACCTCCAGGAACTGTATATGTTCCTTCTGGTGGAGGAGTCCCTTCAGCAGTGAACCCTAAAGGTTCCTGCATGAGTTTCATGAGAGCTTGGAAGGAAGCATCCTCAGGAGTAGGCCATGGTAAATAATACATTACAGTGCCCTTACTGCAAGAAGACAGAGTTGAACTGGATCCGATGCCCTCAAGCAACTTCAGATCAGACTCCTCTTCCTAATAACCTTTCTCCATATGAAGGAGATTAGGATTATATTCCTCTTCAGGTAGAGGAGTTCATAGCCCCAAAGGATGCATTGGGTTGATGATGGAGTCAAACCCACAATCCCCATAGCAGACCCTGTAACAATGCTGTTATCATCCACAAAAACTTTTCTCCTCTGTACTCTCTGCCTGTAGTTTCTTTCTTTATATCTACCAGACCTATATGTAATAAGTAATTTATGTATGTTTTTTTCTTCTATTGTCCATAACTGTTTGCACTTGACTGTTTACCATAATGGAACTTATTGTCTGCTGACGTTCTCACTGTATCGCCACCCTGTGGCCCAGGTCATGACTGAAAATGGTCCTCTGGATCACTGCACTTACAGGATTACCAAAAATAAATACAAAGCAATAGCAATAAATGTCTAAATAGTTCAGACACAGCTGCCAGGAGTTCTTGTGGGTGAATGACACCCACAGAATATAAGAACAGCCAAAGCCAGGCCCTGGACTTTGTAGCACAGAGATGGGGGCTGCAGAACCTGAAGCCGTAGCTGCAGCATGGCTTTAGGCAAACCTCTGGAGCACCTGTACAATGTGGAGACCAGAAGTGGGAGGGAGAAGCAGGCAACTGGAGAGGAGGGTCTTTGGAATGTTAGCTTTGACAACTCCAGAGGACATTTTCAACCTCCTGGGTGAATAGTGGGTCAACAATGCAGAATTAGTGGAGTGGGATGGTGATACTAGCATCAGTGCTAGTGTCGAACTGGGTGGAATACCTCTAAGGCCTTTGAACACTTGTCTCCTCGTGGCCTGGTTAAAGCTCTGGCAAGCAGCACAGTTCTTCATGTCATGCAAGAGGCCAAGACAGCAAATACAAACAGTGTGAACATCACACTTCTATAGTGTCATCTTACAGCAACAGAGACAAAAGAAAAGGTTACTTCAAAGCGGCATGCAACAATACTATGAATAACTTAAAACCAAAACACCTAGAAAGGTGACAGTGGTTTACAGCATTGTTTCCCAGCAGATCTGATGAGCAACTGACAGCATGAAAAAGAACTGAGGAGAGGGCTGCCCATATTATATAGGCAGCATTGATGTATGTCAATGTTGGCGGACCCAGCTGGCAAAGTTTCCGAGTAAACCTGATGACATCGACTACAGTTCCAAAAAGGTCTTACAAGAAAGATTTTAATTTTCTTTACACCCCGTTTCAGTTGGTCTTGAGCGAGCAACAGAAAACACACTAAAGTGGCCTTTAGGCAGTGTTTACCCTGGACATCAAACTCTATAGCAATTTGACTATATTATCTGAATGTGTTAGCCAACTGATAAAACACTTATTATTTAACTGAAGTTCTATCTGCAACCTGTGAACTGCAACAGCAATATGGCTTACTTGAAGAATCTATTTGTAGATAAGATAACTGAAGTAAATGTTTAGCAAGGATCGCCCATTTGCTCAGTAAGCTCCTGTGCCAGCGACCGGGCTTCATGAGAGACTCAGCACGTACAGGTGAGTGGTCAGATATGGAGATAGTGCTGTCAACAGCAGTGCTTCCGAGCCTTGGTTGAGGATGGCCCCACATCTCGCCCTGTATTAACCTCTGCGGGATCAGGGAACATGTTCCCCGATCCTCTCCAAGGTCACTGCTGCGGCATCACAAGCCACTGCAAGGCTCAGCAGTACTATCCAGCTAAGCGGGTGGACCACTCCTAGAACTTCAGTTACAGGTGAGTAAACTATTCTTCTTGGGGTGTGGATATGGTTCACTTACACACTCTCTGGCAGACTTCTAGCAGTTCTCGAGGAGAAGGAGCAAGGCATGCACCCCTACTTAAAGAACAAAAACTGGAGAACCAAGGTCCCAAAACCTGCATCTAGGCATGAATCCAGGTCAGTGCAGTAGTGGGACATGAAGATGTGTCTCACTTCCAAGTGCAACAAGTAGGACCCTATCAGACCTGGAAGGACTCTACACTGTCACTTTTATTTCCCCAAAGTCTGTTGCTACAGCACTGAACCACTCTCCACTGTCCTTTTACTATCCTGTGTCTTCACCTTAGCTCAATCAGGTTGGCCACCTGTAGATCTCCCACCCCTTCTCTCTTATCTTTATCCATCATGTTTCTCTTTCCTTCCTACGACCTTCCAGGGAGTCTAGCAAGTCTGAAAATGCTATAACGTGCCAGTGCTCATATAATGCATTATTGTTTGAAACATTGTGCTAGACATACATTCATAATGTGGTTAACCAGGGTCATTAGCCAATAGGAAGCAGACATGTTGGTAAGGCTGCTGTAGAAACCTCATGTTAAAATGAATAAGAAAATGGGAAATTATTTTATTATTCATCATATTTAATGTAGCTCATGTAGCTTGTGATTTGCAGAATGGTTATATAACATAAAGCTTTCACTTTGTAAGAAGCCGTCCCGTTTTGTCCTGTTTTTCTTTAAAAGACTCTTTTCTGTGGCATTTAATGAATAAAGGCCCTTTGAAAATATTGGGACAGAAGTAAAACATTTAAAGTTTACAATCAAAAGCACTGTTACGATGCGCTGCTTAAGCCACAGGTTCCCTCTGCACTGTCTACTTCTTGGAGCTTTACCAGAAGCATGTTGTCATGCTTGGAGACCAGAGAAGTTAGTGGAAACAAAAACAGGACGTCACGCTTCAGATAATCTCTGTGTCTCTGGCCCTTCCTCTCCCTCCCTCCCTTGTTGTAGGAAGCATTCTGTCTCTCTCTCTAATGCAGCAGTTAGCATTGTTCTCTGGCACAGTACGGTGATTCAAATGGCATGGCAAAAGAAAAAATATACTGCCAGAATTGAAAATAAAACCATTACCCTGCACGCAGAACAATACATATGCAATTTTATTAAACCTAGGCAGCCTAAATTTAAATGTACTCAAGCATGTATTTCAGTTCATTTAGAACTTGGAATACTTTGCATCAAAAACACAAAGCCAACTAAAATTAATAAATCAAAGTGCCTGCTTAAAAAAGAATGTTACTAACATTCACAAGAGCACATTTCATACATTGCATTTTACTTTCTGTTACTGGGCCATTGTTTTACCAAGCATGAAGAGATGTTTACCTGTAGTCCTTTGGGGCTTATTTAGGAACAAGAAGGCCCAAACTACAGTATGTATTTATTTAATTTTATTTATTTATTTAATTCTTAGATTACAAAATACCTTTGAGCTAGAAGCTCATTTACAGAGGTTCCACATCATACTGGTACAAAACATACATACAGGCAATTCAGTGTGTAGGGTTACAGTGCACAGGAAAGATGCATTCCACGTCAGTAGTTCAGAAAAGGATCATTTCATAGATGGCAGCAGTAGGGGTGGGATTACAATTACATAACATTAGGAGATGCAGCAAGCTAGGGCATTTTGACGTTAAAGTGGAACATACGTGTATCGAGCATACTCATTTGGTTTCATTGGAAGATAAGAGAAGCAAGAGCAGTGCTGCCAATGTTAGCACCTGGTTAAAGAAGGAGCACTTTTGTGGTTGATAGGTAGGGATACAATATTAGGAGGCAGAAGGAGCAGGGCTTGAGGCCCGTATGGAGCAGAATACAAGGTCTAAAAGGGACAGTTAGACAGAGCAAGCATGACCTCATGGGGCATTTGACAAATACAGAGAAAGAGTGCACTGGCGAATGGAATCAGGAGAATGTGATGTGGCTTTGTTGGGGGAATGGAGTGCAGGGGTGTGAGGGAGGGTGGGTGAGGGTTAGGTAAGCAGGGGTGGAGGCACAGAGTCTAGAGTCCCTGAATGGAAGTTCTAAGGCTAATTTTTGAACTATTTGCCCTTGGAAACCACTAGATAATGCAATCGCAGGTGCTGAGGGTGATAAGATGTGAACGATCTTCCTTTAAAAGAGGCAAGCTTTGTTTCAACCATGGTGTTGCTACTTGGGGAGTTAAACCAGGTTGGTGCTCCGTAGACAAAGGACCTCTGTCCTTGTGCAGTTCGACAGAAAGGGACCTTTAGCAGTTTGTTATTTGAGGCCCTAGTTTGTCGGGTGTTGGTCACTGTACAGTAGGTTCTGAACTCCAGGAGGTGCAAGACCCATGGCCGTTTATTACCAAGGAGGCCTGTCTGATATTAAAGCCTGCCTTTCAAGTTGAGCCAGCCAGATTGAGCATACAAGTCACAAGAGTGAGTGAGCCTGTGGGCTTCTGGGACTAATCTGTAGACTTTGTTAAGGGTTACGGAGATCCGCCAAAGGGGTGTCTGTTGCCGCTCTGTGAACAATAAGGCCATAGTCTATTATTGAAATAACTGCACTGTTGACTCATGCAGTCTTAAGGCCGGTCAGGTAATGCTTGTGCCTGTTGAGTAGGCCAAGTTTTGCATTGGCGACCTGGTCAATATGGTCTGTGAAAGAAAGTGTGCTATCAAGCGTTAACACCAAGATACTTAAAGACTTGGACCATTTCTAGCACAGTGTTCAGGTTGTTTCTGATAAGCTTATGAGAACTGTGTTTGTTGTGGGCAGATGCAGACAACATGGTTTTAGTTTTTTTGTAGTTTAATACCAGTTTAGCTTTAAAAAACAGGATTCAACATCCACGAAGGGCATTGCAGATGTTTTTCGAGAAGTAGGGGGTCAGAGTTGCTTGAGAGAAGAACTGCATCATCTGCATAGAGTAGATTTTGCACTGACCGCTTGGGGAGGCTGTTTAAGAATAAGTTAAAGTATGGGGCCAAGGAAACATCCTGGGGACTCCTGTGTATACATTTCTTTCAGAGACTACACCATTTATCTTGACCTGCTGGGTTCTATCAGTATTATTATGGGATATGAAAGTTATGGTATCATACACATGGAGGGGTCTAGCTTGTATTACACACAATTCATTATTTTTATTTTCAAACAGAGATGAATTTATACAAGTCTGAGGAAGTAATTTTTTTTCTGTTTATGTTTCATTGTTATGAAAATAAATACTGCTGTAATAAACAAGTTTTGGGAGACATGTCACATGATCTCCTGAGCTAGGTTTATAAGCCATACTCTTGTGATGTCAAAGGCAGATCTGTGGTTCAGCTGTGACTGACCTGTGAAGGAAGAGGACGTGCTGCCTTCATGTCCTGAATGTTTATTTATTTATTTTACTTTTGGGGGCTGTTTCCTGTAAATTATACAATGGCAAGAAAAATACTGAGTTCTGATCGTCACTTGTCACTTGAACAGTGATGTTATCCCAGATAACATCACTGTATCAAGGTCAGGCACACACAGGTGACCGCACAGCAGTGAAACAAATCCCTCCCTCCCCAGGCAAGCCACTGTGAAGCCGACACTGCCTGTCCATACACAACCCAACCAGTAGCAACCACTGAAGCCTTCACATCACCCCCCAAACAGTATTTCAGTCCCTCGCCCTGCCTCCGCCACTCACAAGTAACATTACATTTTTCCGTCTGTTATGTAGAAAACTTCCTTTTTCCCCCAGAGTGGCTTGAGGAACTGCGCAGACTGTAACTGCCGGTCGCTACGTTCACTGACGCTGTACTGCTTCATCCTTGTCACAGCACTGTTGAGAGATGCTCATCCTGCCCAGCCGCTTCCCTTGAATCCCAAACACAATGTCAACTCAGTTTCTTTCCCCAGCTTGGTCAGTACCGAGTGAAGCAGAAGCACATGCTCAGCAAGTTGCCATAGAAAGACACACGAGTGGCTGTGCAAAACCTAATGAAGAACAACAAAACCCCTCACCGATTCAGCAACTGAGCAAAAGACAAAACAGAACACCTGCTCCGCTTGACTAGATCAACAGCACCAGAAAAACAAAGAAACTGGAAACCCGTGGTCCTCTTGTGAACCGACTTTCAGCACGTGTCAGAATCGCTCACATTTCAAAACTGCTACAGTAGTTTGCACTCACCCTAACACATCGCATCCCCTTTGATGGACACAAATATTCACCCAGACCAAAAACCTCAGTGCCAGACAACACACCAATGGCGACCGCAGTGTGTGTGTGTGTGTGTTTTTTTGGGGGGAAGCTGCAATACATTTAAGCAAGAAACAGCCTCTCAACAGGAAACTAATATATAGAAATAGCATCACTGTCTGGACACTGTGGAAATTGTGGACTTTTTTTAAATTAATACACCTCCACGTGCAAAAAAATCAACTGAAAATGTAAAAAGAAAAAATTTTCTTGAATGTATTATTTTTTACAAATGAGCCATTGATATAATAGCAATAATGCACTCCAGGGTGTGTGTTGTGCTGGGATAACGTCACTTCATGGGTGTTGAGCGCACTCAGCCTGTGGTCTCGTGGCTTCAACCACCCGAGGCATGATAGTTATCCCAGCACAACACACACCATGTCGGCATTACTGCTTAATAAAACCAAACTGTTGGTGTGTTCAACCGATTTGTGGTGTGTCTATCTGTCACCCGCTGCCTTCTACATGAAGTAGAGCCCTGCAGATCTCCTATATGGGATATTCCTGAAGCAACCACCAAGGCAGCGATATATCTGGTGGAATAAGCCCTACAGGGGCTCCCTACCAGCCAATCTACAATAGAGGTCGATGCAGGATGTAATCCACCCACCAACTGTCCACTTAGCTGCTGGTCTGCAAGGCACAGCTTCAGCGTATATAACAAAAAGGTGGTGAGCCTGTTTCTGAATGCCAGCTGTATGCTCCACATAGTATGAGAGCACCCTTGCAGGTCCAGGGTATGAAGACTGCAGTCAGCCTCCAAAGATGGTCTGTTGAAATAAACCTAGTAAGTTAATCACCCGGTTAGGGTGAAACTCTGATACTACCTTCAGGAGGAACTTTGGGGTTGGGGTGAAGGATGACTTTGTCCCTAGAAGACCAAGTAGGAAGACTCCACCGAGAGCACCTGGAGTTCCCTGATCCTTCAGCTGACATAATCGGCCACCAGGAAAGCAGTCTTCTCACAACAGGTGTGACATCTCACACCTCTGAAATGGCTTGGAAAGGCTTGCCCATGAACTGCTAAAACCAGCATAAGCCCCATCAGAGGGACAAGTTGTCCAGGTCCTTGAAATAGCACATGACCACCTTCTCTAGGCTAGCATCAGATTACTAGCTCATGCCTGATAAGCAGAGATTGCTGCCAGCTGCACCTTAGGGTCTTCGCCACAGTCCCAACTGAAAAGGGACCAGAGGTAGTCCAGGATGTTAGCCAGAGAGCAAGCAAGGGATGCAGCCCCTGCCCTGACACCAAATGGAGAATCTCATCCATTTGAAGGCACAGCATCTGCAAATTAACTCTTCCTGGAAGCCTCCACAACATGGAGAATATCTTCTGAGACACCCAAGGACTGGAACTCTAGCTGCTCAGGAGCAAGGCCATGAGGTGTGACTGAAGGTCCATGTGCAGGACCATCTCCTGAATTCTGGTCAGCACATCTGGGTGGAGACACAGTCATCTCAGAGGCCTGCTGCTGAGGCTGAGAAAATCTGGGTACCATAACTGCCGTGGCCAGTATGGAGCTATCAGGATCACCTGCACCTTGTACTTCTAGGCCTTGACCACCACCTTGTGGATCAGGGAAAGACGTACATGAGTCTTGGGGTCCAGGGACTCATGAAGGCATCCCTAGTAGTGTCCCAGACTGTGGGGGTAGGCACAAATAGCCTTACTTTTGACTCTCCCAGGAGGCAAACAGGTCCTCAAGGTGTGCTCCACAGGAGAACAGGTGGTTCACCGCCTCCTGATACAGGAACCGCTCTTGTGAAATCTCTCCTACTTAGCTGAGAGTGTCCACCAAGTGAATGTCTCCTGTGACATGGATCATCAGATCTGCACCCAAGCTATGCATAAGAGTCCAGGTGCAGAGGTTCTCCCAACACACAGGAAGGGAATGAGTTCTACTCTGCCTTTTCTGGTAGAACATGGACATGGTGTTGTCCATCTGGACTTACATGACCTGACCCCTGAACTAATGGGCAAATTCCATCAGAGCTAACCACACTACATGGAGCTCCAGCAAGTTTATGTGGCCACAGGACTCCTGGGTGCAATCCAAACCCATGCATTCTGTGGTCTCCTAGTGTGCTCCCCACGAGATACCGTGGGTCATTGCCATGAGCATGATGGCTGGTTCTGGGTAGATAAACAGGATTTCTTCTTCCATGGAAGTAGCTACACAGGATAGCATCCACATTGGCTGGGTCACTGTGACTGGCCGGGTCCAAGTGGCTCTAGGCACTGGAACCACTAATGGCCCAGCTCCTACTGAAGGTGACACATCCACCAGCGGGCCCAATGGACCATTCTGATGGAGGATGCCATGTACCCCAGCAGCCTCATGAAATCACAGGCAGGGGCACTAGAGTCTAACCTGAAATGACCGAGCAAAGGAGGTAAGATCCAGTTCCTAGTCTGCAATACTCCATCTGCAGGAGGTGAGCCCTGGCCAGCAGGGAGCCTAGTTCTGCCCTGATGAACTTTATCACTTGCTTCGGTACCAGTTTTGACTTGTCTGGGTTGACCAGTTGGCCCAAGTCTCAACAAGTCTGGAGAGAGAGATCTGTGGATCTCTCCATGGCCTCTATGGAGGGACCGCCAACAGCCAGTCATCCAGGTAGTGGTACACTCTGACCCAAAGCACTGCAAGTGGGCGCACCACTGCCATGTATTTGGTGAAGACGCTGGGCATTGAGGAGGAGGCCAAAGGGCATGACATGGAACTGATACAGGACCCTTTCGACACAGAACCAGAGGTAGCAGTGGTGGGAATGATGGATGGGAAATGAGAAAAATGCATCCTGGAGGTCCAGGAGCAGAACCACATGTTCTGCTCAAGGAAGTCAGAGTGATCATCCAGACTTGCAATTCCGCATAAACTGGTTCTGACTGCAAACCAGTATGGGGTGCCAGCATCCTGTTCGTGTTGGGACAAAGAAGTACCTGGACACGAATCCTGACTAGCCTGGCTGCCCAGGACACAGCATTGCCCTTCGACAGGAGCCAGCGATGTCTACTTGTAGGGCAAACAGTATGTCCCGAGACAACCTGGACTCTTGAGGCATGTGGAGGCAGGGGGCAGGGAGCCTTGAAATCTAGAGACAATCCTCTGCCCAATCACACCCACCTGTCCATTGTGATAGTGGAAAGTGTTAAGAACTGATGTAGCTGACCTCTGGCAGGGAGATCAGTCAGGGATAGGACAGGTAGAGGGACAACATTGTCCAGCCTGTCACCGGGCAGCTTTGGGGAGGGAGGAGGCACCAGTGACTGCTGCTGGACAGGCACCACTTCTACTACCTTCCCTTTTGGCACCTGGTCCCTGGACTTTGCTTGGGGCATCAGGGCTAGAATTGTTCTTCTGCCGTGGTGCTGCTGCCAGGAAGCTGTGACTGAAAGGGAATGGTATTGAAAGCCTGTTTCTTAGGCTTCTTTTCTGGTCCTTCTAGGAAAGAGTCTCAGAATCCAGGGTGGCACTGGACTTTTCGATGCAAATGAGATGTCCTTCCACCACCACAGCGCCAAAGAAGACAGTGACCAAGAAAGGGACATCAGCCAGCTTATGCTGGGTGTCCACCGTGAAAGGTACAGATGCAGCCATGGCTGCAAAGCACAGAGACAGCTGCTACCACAGCATGGGCAAAGAAATCACCCATCATATCCAAGGCTGTCTGAAGCTGGTGTTTAGCCAGTGATTGATCCTGGTTCTCTAATGAGCTTCATCACCAACTGTTGCTTGACAGGGAGGTGAAGGAGGACTAAATCAAAGACTCCCATCAGGGAGTGACTGAGGTTAATCATCATGGCATTGCTAGCCTGCTGGAGACCCAGAGACGCATACAAAATACACCATTCTAGTGGTGATCAGTCTTACCCATCCTTGTCCATAGGCTTGTCCGAATCCCCTGGTTTTGGATTTACAGAACACTGAATCTGTGACCAGTCTCTCCACAGAGGGTGGTGCAAAACACCAAATGGAGCCAATGGAATGGCCTACTTATGGAACATACCAGTACAGGGTGCCAGGCAGGATGCTGGATGCTGCCAAGTTCCAGGGCCAGTCCCAAAAGGCCCTCAGCCAGAGGGAAGACAAACCCAGGCATTTGGACTGGTCCAGAATATCTGTGGGAGGATACTCGGCCTCCTTCTGGACTGGCTCAAGCGGACGACATGAATTTCAAAATACTGTAAGTCAGAGAAGCCATGAAAGATACTGGGCCATGTTTGGTGGAAAACTCCTCAACCGACTGCGGTCAAAGAGTGGAATATCCGAGGAGATCACAGACTCATGATCTGAGACATCCGATGATGCCTCAGAAATGGTCCTCGACCAGTTCTCACCATGGACCTCCAGGGAATCATCTCCCAGAGTGATCCTCGCCAACAATTGGCCTAAAGCTGGTGTCCGAGCAGACAGCCTCCTTAGATAAAGTGCCCACTTTCAACTGCAGTGGTGGTGGCTCCATCCTAACTGGTGGAGAAGCAGCTGTGGGTTATAGCCATGTGGTGTGGACCAGCGGCGGCTGTCACTCTGGCGTCCAGGAAACCAAAGGCCTGGGGGGTAGAGCCCTACCCTGTCCTGCAATGACCTACTGTTGCCAGTGGAGTTCCTCAGAAACCGCTGCATCTTGTGGTGGTTGTTCTCCTCACCTGAGGATAAGGCGGTTGAGGAACGTTGATGATGACACCTCCTGTTTGAGCAGGATTGACAGCGAGCATGCTTCAACCTCGACCAGCCAGTTGACAGCGAGAGAAATCTTTAGTGGGTTGCTGTAGACCATGTGCCTGCCGACGTTAGCAACACAGATGCAGAAGACCCTACTGTTCCTGTGGAAGACCAAATGGGATACTGACCGACACATCCTCCTGGGTGAGGACCAGGAGCTCAGGAGTCTGTGATATTGAATCCTTGACCTCATTCAACAGCTGGTCAACAGGCTTGAGAAAATCTTGACAACCTACTCGACTGCAGTCAAAGTCAACCAGCTCAACGGGAGAACAGAAGAGCCTTGACCACCCGACCTGCTCCCTCAACCAAGGTGTGTGCTTGACAGCTGAACGGTTAGACGAGTCAGGACCGGGAGAACCTCAACTGCTCCTGGTCCCATGATTGGCATTGTCAGCACTTGCTTTTAGCAGCACAGTGTGCAGGGTCTCTCCCAAGGTCTGGAGGGTCAACACTAATTTCAATGAACACTCCTGTTAAAGACCCATGATGCTGGCCCCAGGGAACAATGTCAAGACTGAGGGGTGCCCACTGTGGCAGCAGCCACTGCCTCAAGGGCCAGAGGCTGTTCAGCTGATCCAGCCACAGTCAAGGTCTTCTTTGGCCTTTAGGGCAGTTCTTGAATTCCTCTCCAAGGCTAACCCAGCAAGAGCCAGAGCTCCTCTTCTGCAAGGAAAACTGTTCACATTGTGTTGCCCACCCAGGCACTACATGCACATGTGCAGATCGGTGACCTACATCTTCATATTTGAAACCTGGCTTCTGTTGCTCCATCATCGGTCATTGGATGGAGTCAAAAGGAACGTAGAATTTGGAATTGAGAGTTTGAAAACTTCAGTGGCGCAGATAACCTAAGCGGGAGCTGCAAAGGAGGTGACCTGTTCTTCCAGCAGAAAGAAAGATCTGATATCATGGGGCAGAGTTAGGGGATATGCCACTCGGGTGGTGGAGCAGTTTAGCTTTGAAAGTCTGGCCAAAACATTGTTTCAGTGGAACTTGCCAGAGTTTGGATATGTGAATCATATCCATGCCCTAGAAACATCACTATAAAACTACGGGTGTTCTAGGTTTGTAACAAAAATTGATACATTCATACTCTGTCAGTGCCTTTTGGTGTGGTCCATTTCTCCAATGTTGCTGACTGTTTAGTCGGCATGGCTCCAGACTGCAGGTGTCATTTGTGGTGCAACCCTACTGTGCCCGTGAAGAAGTTGGAATTGCTGCTAATATTGTAATGCTGGTAACTACTTTGCTGTTGGTCAGTGGCTGCTTCCAGAATATGGTTTAATAGAGACCTCATGTGTGTTAATTCCTGCTAGGCCCTGTTAAGGTGATCATTTTGATGTGGCGAATGTATAGCTGAGTCTGACCGAGGTCAAGTAAAATGCTAACCAGCAGAAAACAGTAATGAAGCTAGTGTGTAGAAACCTTAGTAAGGTTTTAAACAGCATTACATGTCCCACACCCATTTACGGAAATCTTGGGAATGGGATAACTGCTTTAATGCCATCCTGAACAATCACCTCTATTGCATGTTAGGTGTGACTGAGCACACAGTCTACCATGACAATGGGACTCATGCCTTTCACCAAAATAGGCAGATTAAGAGTCAGCGACCTTACAGCAAGGTGCCACTCTCCCAGACTTGTGCACAGGCAAGGCTGATTAATTTAAACATTTCTGTGTATTACTGCCATTCAACATTATGAAACTACAATCAAATCAGATGTTTAGCTTTCAGTTATTTTTTTCTGAATAGGCACAGAGCCAAAAAACAAACAAAACAAAACAAACAAAAAATACTTTTAAGACCTTGCCACTGTGACAATCTCCTGACCTCTTTATAGTAAAACGAAAACAGCACCACAAATGACATCACCAGGGTGGAGAAATGGTGATTGCCACAGGGATTGGTAAGTCTCGGCATCTAGCAATTTGGGAGAAGCAGAGTACATTTATTATTTATTTATTGATTTTAGTAATAGGTAGGCTCACGAAGACAAGCCATCTCTTCTTCAGGAGCGATCGGAATTAATTACATGAAATAGAAAGAATATATACAGATAATAACAACATATACTGTACAAGTGCACGCTCCTCCTCCCAACGCCTAGGGGTATAACGATGGTGAATGTCCTGAGAGGCACAGTACAGCCAGAAAACACAGTCCAGAAAACAAAGATGCTCATTACCTGGTTCTTGATCGCTGCAAGATGGCTTCGCATTGCTGAGGAGCAGACACCTTGCTTCTGATACTGAGGAAAATGCTGCAGAGGCAATGATCGTTAAAGGCACATACCATACAACAGTTCTCATCAAGTAAAACCAATGTCCACTCTGGAATCAAAAGTGGAAACTGATTTAATGTAAAGATTAATTTGATCAACGATTCATGGAGTGTGGTGGTTACATGGTAATGGTGGAGAATTCTTGCAGGCACGGGACCTGACCATAAATCTGTATGTAACCCCTAGATGGCGCTATCCCAGGGCTACTACCCTGCCTGATTTGCCACTAACAGGTTGAGGGGCCTGGATCCAATGGCGGGTGCCTCCACCCAGAGGTCAGGGTTTGCAATAGTTAAACTAACTTGGTCACAGCCCTCTGGGACACTGCAACCCTTTTCTTCTCACTAGTGGCCCACACAATATATCAGAATTACCTTCACAGTATACACTTACCCCAGGTCTGGTTCCGCACTGGGACCTCCTGTGAAATGAGATACAGTGCAACAATCACAGTACAGTACTTTAACATAGACAAATACCTCAGGCAGTATAACTTTGCTGAAACAAGCAGCTCTGATTTATTTAGGGGATATAACAAGGACAGGGGAAATCAGGTTAATTAGCTTATCACTCTAATAATCTACCTATGGCTCTGTGCACAGGCCTATCCCTATCAGTTACTGTCCCTGGGTACCCAAGCCCTAGTGGCTAGTCCAAACCGTGGCAGCTGGTAGGGCCCTTTCACACAGAGAAAAGGAGAATTAAACAGTCAGCAGTACAGTAATTCCATTTGGATTTAATGTGGCAATTCAACAGGAGCGACCCTGAATTAGTACTCACGACCTCCAAATAAGATAGGGTCCTTCAATGTCAGCAGGGCTCACTTGAGGTACACAAACCTCTTCACACATCCATATAAAAGAAAGCACTATACCAGGCAGGCTGCATCTGTATCGATCGCAATTACTGCACATACCAGGAGAGCACACAGCAGATTAGTTCCTGACAGACCGAGTGTAATTTTCAGCAATTCCTCCAGTCTTCTACAGGGTGAGCCTGGTTTCTACTCTTCAGAGATCCTTTGATTCTTTTCACAGGATGGATTCAGTCCTAACAAGCTGCAGACCGGAACTCTGGGCCTTACACACGCTTTTTGACTAAAACTGCACACTGAAAAAGTACAGGGCTCCTTCCTTCTTCACTGCCAAAGCTCAACTGAACTCCAACCGACAAAAACCGGGCACTTCCTTTGAGTTCCTCCCAGTTCTTGACTGGATTGGCTGTCACTCACAATAGACTGCTGCTGTTGGTCCAAAAAGGCACTGAAGTCTAAACTACATCTCCCAGAGTCACTGCCCATACAATCCTCTTGTGGCTGGCTCAGATTATGAGTCCAAGTTCTGATTCGTCCAAGGCACCATTTTAGAGCTAGCTTACCCCACACTGATTGGTCCAGTTCAGCAGTTCAAACTAGAATGGGGAACTAGCAGACACAGTTCTGACTGCAAAGAAAGCAGGTTAGACAAACTGTAATTTCATTATTACTCTAAATAATTTCTGGCAAACAGTTACATCTTTCAGATAGGTTCCTTTGCACTCTAGTGACTGCAGAAATGAAGTGAATTAGCAGCAGCTCGAGTTGTACTCAGAGAAGCACACAGTCCCCCATACAAACTAATTATGTCTGCAAGCAGACAGCTCTTAAAGAGACAGTACCAGAGGTTCTAAAACACTCACTGATAAATGGCTTAAATGCCAAACACCATTCAGGCTTGGAGCATTCAAGCAAGCTCCTGGAAGTCTTTGGGAACCCCCATTTGCAGGGGGTTACACCCTTCCTGGCCTGGAAAGCTTGCGTCCGCGTCAAGCAAGTACCCATAAGTTTCAACTGCAACATATACATTTGCATTAGGCTCGCACATGTAATCATCAGTCAATATATCATTTTACCAAGAACACATTTCTGAAACATTGCAGTACGTCCTCTTTACACAGTATTACATACATTGTACCATAACTCAAGTTATTACCTCTTGTACATGAAACCTGAAGAGAGGGGGCCCTTCCTATCAGTTACCTTGGGGCTGGACGGGCAAGGGCACCATACTTAGAGGGCAACACAAGTAACTTGGAGTTAGCACTGATGCTCAGTTTGGGCAGTGAGCCTGGGACACATACACTCCTTTATGGACAACATTGAGAGGCAAGTCCACAGGCCCCCAAGTGAATCATAACTGAGGTGCACCACAGGCTTTACAGCTCGACCAGTCTTTCTAGGGGAACTGTTATAGTCTCTGCACTCTGAGCCTCATTTTCAGCATTGTCCTCACTTGTCAGGGAGTCTCCATGGGGGTAGAGAGGCTAGAACTTGGGGCACTTTCAGCTCCAGGAGTTACAGTTTCTGAGTCCACAACATTTGCCTCGCATGGAGAGCTTTCTGACACTGGCAGTGGACTGTCAGGGCACTCAAAATACTCTTCTTGTTCGGTGTATCACCAGTCTGCCCCAGTCTATCATTTTCCTCCCTGAAAGCTCAAACAGTTCAACCATGCACAATGATTCCATTTCATCTGATCTGATGCTTTGCACTTCACTTTCTGGGAGCATTGGCTCCAGGGATGAAGCTGGGGCTTAGACAGTCCAGAAGGCCCAGCTTTGTTCCAGTATTGACTAGGGATTGCCCCGAAACAATTGACTCAGTTCGTAAGAAGGATAGTATTCAAAGTCACTCTCACTTTCTTCCGATATGGACTGACAGTCATGCTCAACTGGGACTTGTGGAGGGAACACTTTAACTTGCTTCTGTAGGTGCAGACTTTCTTGATCTTTTCTTAGCAGCAGCTCTAGTCACTGGTCCAGAGGGGCATCTTCTAGGGCTCAGACTCAATTAAGATTTGTCCAATGGGCAGTAAATGATTTCTATGTATTGTTTTTACATCTTTGAATTATTCTCAGGCCTTACTTTGTACACTGGCAGATCATCTAGTTTGCCCACTACAATGTGAGGAGATGGTAGCATCGGTCAGCAATCTTGTGCTTGCCATGCAGTCCCAGATTTCTTAGCAATACCCGATCTCCCTCCTGGAGTTCCTGTGCTTTCACCTTTTATCATGCCTTTCTTTGTTGGCCAGATTTCTTTTGGCAGCCATGGTTTGAGCCAGTTAGTGCGATGAGTTAGCAGGGCCTTTAACTTTTGCACATACTGTAAATAGTTGTCAGCTTGAACCCCATCAGGAGAGACCCCAAAACACACATCTACTGGTAGTCGAGCTTCTCTTCCAAACATCAGGCGGTAGGGGAGAATCCAGTGGCATCACTTTTGGTGCAGTTATAAGCATGTACCAGGGTGCTAATTTGTTGGCTCCATCTAAGCATGTCCTTTGGGTGCAGGGTGCCTAGCATATCTAGCAAAGTGCGTTGAAACGTTCAGGCTGTGGGTCCCCTGGGGTGGTAAGGAGTGGTTCTGGACTTCGCCTCCCCACAGAGAAAGCATCTCTTTGATCAGACGACTCTCAAAGTCTCTCCCTTGATCAGAATGGATTCTTTGTGGAGCCCCATAGTGAACAAAAGTTTTCTACAAGTACTTTGGCCACAGTGGATGCTTTCTGGTCTTCGTGGGAAAGCTTGGGCATATCTCGTGAAATGGTCAGTGACCACCAGCACATTACTGATATTTCTTTGATCTGACTCCAAACTCAGAAAATCAATACAGACCAGCTCCATGGGTGCACTGGTGGTGATGTTAACAAGGGGGCAGCCCTCTGGGGCAAAGCTTTCCTCTGTAAGCAGCGACTACAAGTTCGAATGTGTTGCTCCACATCAGCCCCCATCTTAGGCCAATAGAATCTGGATCTCACCAAGTCAAGTGTTCTGTCTATACCAAGGTGCCCCATGTGGTTGTGCAAGGACCTCAGTACTGAGTCTCGAAAGGCAGTGGGCAGCACTAGTTGTTGTTTGTCTACTTGTCCCCTCTGTCTACTGTTTCTCTGTATAACAGTTTATTGATCAGTTTCAACTTGGACCTTCTTTGTATAACAGTGCAGTTCTCAAATCAGTGGAGCGTAATTTGGACACATCTTTTCCTGCATAGAGGGCTTCAAAGCTGCTTTGATCATGGGATCGCGGGATTGAGCCTCTGAATACTGTCATTGTCCAGCTGAGGCGTGCACCAATGTCTATTGCAGAAAAGTGGCAATAAGCAGCAGGTATGCAATTCTCAGAGGGTCCCAAGCAATCCACCATGCAGTCCACTGCGTCCGTGGACATTTGTTCCTCCCTGTCAAATCTTCCAGCAGAGTGCCGAATGTCAGGTTCTGCCAATGGACCCAATCATTCTGGGGAACAGGCCTCCGGGAGAAGCATCAGCATCTATGTGGTTCAGACCTGCTCGGTATTCGAGAGCATAGTCATATGTAGATAATGCAGAAAGCCACCTATGGCCAGTGGCATCCAACTTAGCTGAGGTCTGCACATAGGTCAAAGGATTATTGTCAGTTTTACTAGTATTTTAGCCCCATACAAGTACTCATGGAATTGGTCAACAATAGCCCACTTCAAAGCTAGAACTCTAACTTATGTACAGGATAGTTCTTTTCGGATGGGGTCAGGCTTCTACTGGCAAAGGCCACTGGTCTCAGGCCATTCTCGTGTTTGGTACAACACAGCCCCCAACCCTTGCAAGCTAGCATCAGTGTGCAGGACGTAAGGTTTTCTTGGATCGGCATAGGCCAGCACTGGAGCATGGGTAAGTTGATATATGATCTCATGAAAAGCAGTCTCACAATCAGAGTCCAGCGGGCCCCAAATACTTCACTCGGATGAAAATACACTCTTTCAGTCTTGAGGGACGCTGACTTTTGGTATTTTTGTGGGTTGGGGATACCCTTGAGTAAGGTTAAGTAAGGGCGGATCATCTTGAATAGTCCTTGATGAGCGCCGATAATAACCACAGAATCCCAGGAATCTTTGCAGTTCTTTTAGATTTTGGCTGTGGCCAGGTGGTCAAGGCCTCAACTTTACTTGGGTCGGTCTCTATTCCTCGGTGGATACTATGTGTCCCACATACTTTACTGATGTTTGAAAGAATTGACACTTATCAATGGACAGTTTAAGGCCAAAGTCCTCCAGTCGGTCCAATACCTTAAATAATCTGCTCTCATGTTCCTCCAGTGAGCTGCCAAACACAATAACATCATCTAGGTATACCAGGCACTCTAGTAAGTTCATGTCCCCACTGCACGCTCCATCAATCGTTGAAAAGTGGCTGGGGCACCTGAAATCCTTGAGGCATCCTCATGAATTCATAGAGCTAAGCGGACAGATAAAGGCCGCCTTCTCACGGTCCTCTGGGGTCATCGGATCTGGTAGTACCCATCACGGAGATCCAGCACAGAGAACCACTTGCTCCTCAGTTAGGCAGTCCAAAGCATCCTGGAATGGGCATTGTGTACTGATCAGGGATAGTCCGCCGTTTAAGGTGCGATAATCCACACACATCCTTACTGTTCCATTCTTTTCCTCACTACCACAATGGGGAAGCATAAGGGCTTCTGGATTCTTGTATTACACCAGCAGCTAACATCTCTTGCAGATGCCGCTCACATCATCTATGTCAGCAGGTGCCAGGCGTCGAGACCTCTCAACAAATGGTCTTTCGTCATGCAGCCGGATATTGTGCTCAGCTCCTTGCACGCATCCTACATCCCATTCCTTTAAAGAAAACACCTGGTCTCTCTGGGCAAGCTTCTCACTGATCCTCACTTTCCATTCAGCTGGCAGCGGGTCACGAAATCAAACAAGTCAGGCGTTACTCTGTCATTCTTCCTTGAACTCTTGCTGCTGGGTAGCACTGCAGTGTCTGCACAATGCACATTAGCCAGGATGCAACCTCTGTTTACTCGAATGTCTCTTTCAGACACATTATGAACTTGGACCATTACCCTTCTGGCATAAGCATGGGCTCTAGCGGGCAAAATACTAGGCTTGACCAGCAGTCCTCTGGCAATTTTCCATCGCCTGGTGCATCCAACATTAATATTTATTCTTAACATCCTTTCTGATACGGACCTCTCCTGTAAGGTACACTGGGCATTTGGCGCCAGGATCAGAGACTCAGGATCCTTCTTCCATACAATTCGACGGTTCCTCTGGTTCTGTTTTTCAGCATCTCTCTGTGCCTCATAGGCCTTCTTAATTAAAGCCGAACTCTTAAAGCTCTACTAGTCTTTGACCCCTGTTTTTCATAACACAACTGTGCCAGCCTTCCGAACATATGAGCATTTGTTCCAATCAACAAAGGGACACCATCATACAGTCCAGTGGGGGACACACTAAGGCTAGGTCTCTACTTGTTCGGCCACTCCAGCCACGGAGGTGGGAAAGACAGCCAAATTCGGATATACCCGGAATAGGGTAGGCCTTCTCACTTAACCCCCATACATGCAGTCCTTCTAATGGTTGTAAGGGTACTTCTGACAAATGCTTCTGATACCAATCCTGGAACATAATTGTCACTTGGGAGCCACTGTCTAATACAGCTCTTGTAGACACTCCATTCACCTTTACAGTGGTCTCCATGGAGGGACCCACTATTCTGGACCAGTCTGGAGAGGCAGTAGTGGGGGCCTGGGCAACTGACCTTGCCACAAAAGGACGTGAATTAGCATTTTTGGTGCCCTCACTGGATCATGTCGTGCACCTCTTAACCACTGATTTCTTCTCCAAGCTCTCCTTGTAGCCTATATGCAACTTTGTCAGTGTCTTTTGGGGACTGGCATTCCCTTTCATGTGCCCATCTTTCCCACAATTATAGCAAAACATACTTTCTGGAGTTTGAGCTGGCGGACGCCACACTGGGAGCCAGAGCAGGGTATTACTAACGGAAACCTGGGTGCCATCTCTGTCTGCGCGTGATAAGCATTTGGAGACATCTCGTCAGTTTCTGCACTTCCATGGTCAAGGAATTGAGTTTGGAGCTGTTATCAGCAGGAGATACATGGGTGGGTACCCCACCCCCATAGCAGATGCAGTCGGATATAGGTCAGGGCCTGTGACTTCAGGCGTGGCCTTCATAAAGGGACTGTTTTTGAATTCTCGGATCCTCTCAACAGTTCGCCCCATTGTGGCATATCTTTTTCCTTGTCAGAGCACTCATTGACTGTCAACCTCTGCCCTGAACTTCACTTGATGGGTCACCCTCAGTCACTGGTCGTAGCCACAGCTGTTGGTGCAGGTACCTCCCGAGGTCGCCTTTTCTCAACTCCTGAATTTCTCTCATTAACTCATCATAGGAGTGGTGGGATTCAGTCGATTTGCCAGGGTAACTGAAGCAACAGCAGTTCTGAGAAGGGGCAGACTTAAGGATTCTGTCCAGTCTGGTTCGGTCTAGTTCAATCGCTGGCAAACTACCCTTTCTGAGGCATTCTTGCAACAATTTTTCCAGCCGAGACATACACAGACAACAACTCCCCTTGGTACTGTTGTGCATTTTACTCTCCACCATAGGTCCTCATCAGAATCTGGGCTCCCACACACATTCTCCAAGGCCTCAAGATAGGCCTGTGCAGTCGCTTCAGGGTTACTGGGCCGCTTAGCACGGATGGTAGCCAGGGCAGGACCTCAGGCTCTCACTAACCCTCTCTTTTCGCCTTCCCGAGCATTGCCATTCTAGCACTCAGGGGGCAACATAGTCTATCCAGGTCTCCCAGTCATCCTCCCTTGGGGGTGGGAGGGTGCCAGAGAAGATCCTCAACCTTCGGTAAGAGTCGTGACTAATGGCAGGTGCAGAAATAGGAGTCTGCATTGGTTCAGCCACCATCACGGCACTGGAGCAGGAGAGGGTGTTGGGGAGGAACACCCCAGGTGGCAAGAATAGTTTCTTCAAGTCCTCCACAGTTTTCCCTCTCCCAGCAACCATTCAGCAAATTTCTCCTCAAAAGTTTCAGATAGTGGTGGGGCTGATTCCCGGTCTTTACTGTCCTTAGTTATCACTCCAAGCAGTGAGGGCTCCTCTGGGGTAATGGTCTGTGGCACTTTGGAGCCATCTATGGGATCCTTAAACTCTACTAGGGCCAGGAAAGTGTGGGTGAGCAGATTAGCATGCCGACCCACCACCACAGGGTTTGTAAACCTTCCACCTTGGAAAGTACTCCTGCACAGTGTCCGTATTGATACCCAGGGGATGTCCAGGATAAGCATAGCATTTGGGGGTCGATCTCCTCCCCAGTACACCACTCACCAGCCGTGCACAGCCACTTCTGTCGGGTACCCATTTTTTCTTAACAGTGGTTCAGTAATATGGCCACTAGAGACACACAATCCCAGCGGTGAGCCTCCAAGATGTAACCCTAGATGGCGCTATCCCAGGGGCTACTACCCCTGCCTGATTTGCCACTAACAGGTTGAGGGGCCTGGATCCAATGGCGGGTGCCTCCACCCAGAGGTCAGGGTTTGCAATAGTTAAACTAACTTGGTCACAGCCCTCTGGGACACTGCAACCCCTTCTTCTCTCTCACTAGTGGCCCACACAATATATCAGAATTACCTTCACAGTATACACTTACCCCCAGGTCTGGTTCCGGCACTGGGACCTCCTGTGAAATGAGATACAGTGCAACAATCACAGTACAGTACTTTAACATAGACAAATACCTCAGGCAGTATAACTTTGCTGAAACAAGCAGCTCTGATTTATTTAGGGGGATATAACAAGGACAGGGGAAATCAGGTTAATTAGCTTATCACTCTAATAATCTACCTATGGCTCTGTGCACAGGCCTATCCCTATCAGTTACTGTCCTGGTACCCAAGCCCTAGTGGCTAGTCCAAACCGTGGCAGCTGGTAGGGCCCTTTCACACAGAAAAAGGAGAATTAAACAGTCAGCAGTACAGTAATTCCATTTGGATTTAATGTGGCAATTCAACAGGAGAGCGACCCTGAATTAGTACTCACGACCTCCAAATAAGATAGGGTCCTTCAATGTCAGCAGGGCTCACTTGAGGTACACAAACCTCTTCACACATCCATATAAAAGAAAGCACTATACCAGGCAGGCTGCATCTGTATCCCGATCGCAATTACTGCAAATACCCAGGAGAGCACACAGCAGATTCAGTTCTTGACAGACCCGAGTGTAATTTTCAGCAATTCCTCCAGTCTTCTACAGGGTGAGCCTGGTTTCTACTCTTCAGAGATCCTTTGATTCTTTTCACAGGATGGATTCAGTCCTAACAAGCTGCAGACCGGAACTCTGGGCCTTACACCGTTTTTGACTAAAACTGCACACTGAAAAGTACAGGCTCCTTCCTTCTTCACTGCCAAAGCTCAACTGAACTCCAACCGACAAAAACCGGGCACTTCCTTTGAGTTCCTCCCAGTTCTTGACTGGATTGGCTGTCACTCACAATAGACTGCTGCTGTTGGTCCAAAAAGGCACTGAAGTCTAAACTACATCTCCCAGAGTCACTGCCCATACAATCCTCTTGTGGCTGGCTCAGATTATGAGTCCAAGTTCTGATTCGTCCAAGGCACCATTTTAGAGCTAGCTACCCCACACTGATTGGTCCAGTTCAGCAGTTCAAAACTAGAATGGGAACTAGCAGACACAGTTCTGACTGCAAAGAAAGCAGGTTAGACAAACTGTAATTTCATTATTACTCTAAATAATTTCTGGCAAACAGTTACATCTTTCAGATAGGTTCCTTTGCACTCCTAGTGACTGCAGAAATGAAGTGAATTGGCAGCAGCTCGAGTTGTACTCAGAGAAGCACACAGTCCCCCATACAAACTAATTATGTCTGCAAGCAGACAGCTCTTAAAGAGACAGTACCAGAGGTTCTAAAAACACTCACTGATAAATGGCTTAAATGCCAAACACCATTCAGGCGGAGCATTCAAGCAAGCTCCTGGAAAGTCTTTTGGGAACCCCCATTTGCAGGGGTTACACCCTTCTGGCCTGGGAAAGCTTGGCGTCGCGTCAAGCAAGTACCCATAAGTTTCAACTGCAACCATATACATTTGCATTAGGCTCGCACATGTAATCATCAGTCAATATATCATTTTACCAAGAACACATTTCTGAAACATTGCAGTACGTCACTCTTTACACAGTATTACATACACATTGTACCATAACTCGTTATTACCTCTTGTACATGAAACCTGAAGAGAGGGGCCCTTCCCTATCAGTTACCTTGGGGCTGGACGGGCAAGGGCACCATACTTAGAGGGCAACACAAGTAACTTGGAGTTAGCACTGATGCTCAGTTTGGGCAGTGAGCTCGGGACACATACACTCCTTTATGGACAACATTGAAGGCAAGTCCACAGGCCCCCCAAGTGAATCATAACTGAGGTGCACCACAGGCTTTACAGCTCGACCAGTCTTTCTAGGGGAACTGTTATAGTCTCTGCACTCTGAGCCTCATTTTCAGCATTGTCCTCACTTGTCAGGGAGTCTCCATGGGGTAGAGAGGCTAGAACTTGGGGCACTTTCAGCTCCAGGAGTTACAGTTTCTGAGTCCACAACATTTGGCTCGCATGAGAGCTTTCGGACACTGGCAGTGGACTGTCAGGGCACTCAAAATACTCTTCTTGTTCGGGTGTATCACCAGTCTGCCCCAGTCTATCATTTTCCTCCCTGAAAGCTCAAACAGTTCAACCATGCACAATGATTCCATTTCATCTGATCTGATGCTTTGCACTTCACTTTCTGGGAGCATTGGCTCCAGGGATGAAGCTGGGGCTTAGACAGTCCAGAAGGCCCAGCTTTGTCTCCAGTATTGACTAGGGATTGCCCCGAAACAATTGACTCAGTTCGTAAGAAGGATAGTATTCAAAGTCACTCTCACTTTCTTCCGATATGGACTGACAGTCATGCTCAACTGGGACTTGTGAGGGGAACACTTTAACTTTGCTTCTGTAGGTGCAGACTTTCTTGATCTTTTCTTAGCAGCAGCTCTAGTCACTGGTCCAGAGGGGCATCTTAGGGGCTCAGACTCAATTAAGATTTGTCCAATGGGCAGTAAATGATTTCTATGTATTGTTTTACATCTTTTGAATTATTCTCAGGCCTTACTTTGTACACTGGCAGATCATCTAGTTTGCCCACTACAATGTGAGGGAGATGGTGCCATCGGTCAGCAATCTTGTGCTTGCCATGCAGTCCCAGATTTCTTAGCAATACCCGATCTCCTCCTGAGTTCCTGTGCTTTCACCTTTTATCATGCCTTTCTTTGTTGGCTAGATTTCTTTTAGCAGCCATGGTTTGAGCCAGTTGAGTACGCATGAGTTAGCAGGGCCTTTAACTTTTGCACATACTGTAAATAGTTGTCAGCTTGAACCCCATCAGGAGAGACCCCAAAACACACATCTACTGGTAGTCGAGCTTCTCTTCCAAACATCAAGGCGGTAGGGGAGAATCAGTGGCATCACTTACTGGTGCAGTTATAAGCATGTACCAGGGTGCTAATTTATTGGCTCCATCTAGGCTTGTCCTTTGGGTGCAGGGTGCCTAGCATATCTAGCAAAGTGCGTTGAAACGTTCAGGCTGTGGGTTCCCCTGGGGGTGGTAAGAGTGGTTCCCGACTCGTGACTCCCCACAGAGAAAGCATCTCTTTGATCAGACGACTCTCAAAGTCTCTCCTTGATCAGAATGGATTCTTTGTGGAGCCCCATAGTGAACAAAAGTTTTCTACAAGTACTTTGGCCACAGTGGATGCTTTCTGGTCTTTCGTGGGGAAAGCTTGGGCATATCCGTGAAATGGTCAGTGACCACCAGCACATTACTGATATTTCTTTGATCTGACTCCAAACTCAGAAAATCAATACAGACCAGCTCCATGGGTGCACTGGTGGTGATGTTAACAGGGGGCAGCCCCTGGGGCAAAGCTTCCTCTGTAAGCAGCGACTACAAGTTCGAATGTGTTGCTCCACATCAGCCCCATCTTAGGCCAATAGAATCTGGATCTCACCAAGTCAAGTGTTCTGTCTATACCAAGGTGCCCCATGTGGTTGTGCAAGGACCTCAGTACTGAGTCTCGAAAGGCAGTGGGCAGCACTAGTTGTTGTTTGTCTACTTGTCCCCTCTGTCTACTGTTTCTCTGTATAACAGTTTATTGATCAGTTTCAACTTAGGACCTTCTTTGTATAACAGTGCAGTTCTCAAATCAGTGGGCGTAATTTGACACATCTTTTCCTGCATAGAGGGCTTCTAAAGCTGCTTTGATCATGGGATCGCGGGATTGAGCCCACCGATCACTGTCATTGTCCAGCTGAGGCAGTGCACCAATGTCTATTGCAGAAAAGTGGCAATAAGCAGCAGGTATGCAATTCTCAGAGGGTCCCAAGCAATCCACCATGCAGTCCACTGCGTCCGTGGACATTGTTCCTCCCTGTCAAACTTCCGCAGAGTGCCCGAATGTCAGGTTCTGCCAATCGGACCCAATCATTCTGGGGAACAGGCCTCCGGAGAGACATCAGCATCTATGGTTCAGACCTGCTCGGTATTCAGAGCATAGTCATATGTAGATAATGCAGAAAGCCACCTATGGCCAGTGGCATCCAACTTAGCTGAGGTCTGCACATAGGTCAAAGGATTATTGTCAGTTTTACTAGTATTTTAGCCCCATACAAGTACTCATGGAATTGGTCAACAATAGCCCACTTCAAAGCTAGGAACTCTAACTTATGTACAGGATAGTTCTTTTCGGATGGGGTCAGGCTTCTACTGGCAAAGGCCACTGGTCTCAGGCCATTCTCGTGCTCTTGGTACAACACAGCCCCCAACCCTTGCAAGCTAGCATCAGTGTGCAGGACGTAAGGTTTTCTTGGATCGGCATAGGCCAGCACTGGAGCATGGGTAAGTTGATATATGATCTCATGAAAAGCAGTCTCACAATCAGGAGTCCAGCGGGCCCCAAATACTTCACTCGGATGAAAATACACTCTTTCAGTCTTGAGGACGCTTGACTTTTGGTATTTTTTTGTGGGTTAGATACCTTGAGTAAGGTTAAGTAAAGGGCGGATCACTCTTGAATAGTCCTTGATGAAGTTACCGATAATAACCACAGAATCCCAGGAATCTTTGCAGTTCTTTTAGATTTTTGGGCTGTGGCCAGGTGTCAAGGCCTCAACTTTACTTGGGTGGTCTCTATTCCCTCGGTGGATACTATGTGTCCCACATACTTTACTGATGTTTGAAAGAATTGACACTTATCAATGGACAGTTTAAGGCCAAAGTCCTCCAGTCGGTCCAATACTAAATAATCTGCTCTCATGTTCCTCCAGTGAGCTGCCAAACACAATAACATCATCTAGGTATACCAGGCACTCTAGTAAGTTCATGTCCCCACTGCCGCTCCATCAATCGTTGAAAAGTGGCTGGGGCACCTGAAATCCCTTGAGGCATCCTCATGAATTCATAGAAGCCAAGCGGACAGATAAAGGCCGTCTTCTCACGGTCCTCTGGGGTCATCGGGATCTGGTAGTACCCACTGCGGAGATCCAGCACAGAGAACCACTTGCTCCCGTTTAGGCAGTCCAAAGCATCCTGAATGCGGGGCATTGTGTACTGATCAGGGATAGTCCGCGGTTTAAGGTGCGATAATCCACATCCTTACTGTTCCATTCTTTTTCCTCACTACCACAATGGGGAAGCATAAGGGCTTCTGGATTCTTGTATTACACCAGCAGCTAACATCTCTTGCAGATGCGTCTCACATCATCTATGTCAGCAGGTGCCAGGCGTCGAGACCTCTCACGAAATGGTCTTTCGTCATGCAGCCGGATATTGTGCTCAGCTCCTTGCACGCATCCTACATCCCATTCCTTTAAAGAAAACACCTGGTCTCTCTGGGCAAGCTTCTCACTGATCCTCACTTTCCATTCAGCTGGAGCGGGAGTCGCGAAATCAAACACAGTCAGGCTACTCTGTCATTCTTCCTTGAACTCTTGCTGCTGGGTAGCACTGCAGTGTCTGCACAATGCACATTAGCCAGGATGCAACCTCTGTTTACTCGAATGTCTCTTTCAGACACATTATGAACTTGGACCATTACCCTTCTGGCATAAGCATGGGCTCTAGAGGGCAAAATACTAGGCTTGACCAGCAGTCCCTCTGGCAATTTTCCATCGCCTGGTGCATCCAACATTAATATTTTATTCTTAACATCCTTTCTGATACGGACCTCTCCTGTAGGGTACACTGGGCATTTGCGCCAGGATCAGAGACTCAGGATCCTTCTTCCATACAATCTCGACCGTTCCTCTGGTTCTGTTTTTCAGCATCTCTCTGTGCCTCATAGGCCTTCTTAATTAAAGCCGAACTCTTAAGCTCTACTAGTCTTTGACCCTGTTTTTCATAACACAACTGTGCCAGCCTTCCGAACATATGAGCATTTGTTCCAATCAACAAAGGGACACCATCATACAGTCCAGTGGGGGACACACTAAGGCTAGGGTCTCTACTTGTTCGGCCACTCCAGCCACGGAGGTGGGGAAAGACAGCCAAATTCGGATATACCCGGAATAGGGTAGGCCTTCTCACTTAACCCCATACATGCAGTCCTTCTAATGGTTGTAAGGGTACTTCTGACAAATGCTTCTGATACCAATCCTGGAACATAATTGTCACTTGGGAGCCACTGTCTAATACAGCTCTTGTAGACACTCCATTCACCTTTACAGTGGTCTCCATGGAGGGACCCACTATTCTGGACCAGTCTGGAGAGGCAGTAGTGGGGGCCTGGGCAACTGACCTTGCCACAAAAGGACGTGAATTAGCATTTTGGTGCCCTCACTGGGATCATGTCGTGCACCTCTTAACCACTGATTTCTTCTCAAGCTCTCCTTGTAGCCTATATGCAACTTTGTCAGTGTCTTTGGGGACTGGCATTCCTTTTCATGTGCCCATCTTTCCCACAATTATAGCAAAACATACTTTCTGGAGTTTGAGCTGGCGAGGCGCCACACTGGGAGCCAGGGCGGGTATTACTAACTGGAAACCTGGGTGCCATCTCTGTCTGCGCGTGATAAGCATTTGGAGACATCTCGTCAGTTTCTGCACTTCCATGGTCAAGGAATTGAGTTTGGAGCTGTTATCAGCAGGAGATACATGGGTGGGTACCCCACCCCCATAGCAGATGCAGTCGGATATAGGTCAGGGGCCAGACTTGCAGGCGTGGCCTTCTAAAGGGACTGTTTTTGAATTCCCGGATTCTCTCTCAACAGTTCGCCCCATTGTGGCATATCTTTTCCTTGTCAGAGCACTCATTGACTGTCAACCTCTGCCCCTGAACTTCACTTGATGGGTCACCCTCAGTCACTCGGGTCGTAGCCACAGCTGTTGGTGCAGGTACCTCCGAGGTCGCCTTTTCTCAACTCCTCGAATTCTCTCATTAACTCATCATAGGAGGTGGGGATTCCAGTCGATTTGCCAGGCGTAACTGAAGCAACAGCAGTTCTGAGAAGGGGCAGACTTAAGGATTCTGTCCAGTCTGGTTAGGTCTAGTTCAATCGCTGGCAAACTACCCTTTCTGAGGCATTCTTGCAACAATTTTTCCAGCCGAGACATACAGACAACAACTCCCCTTGGTACTTTTTTGCATTTCTTACTCTCACCATAGGTCCTCATCAGAATCTGGGCTCCCATACACATTCTCCAAGGCCTCAAGATAGGCCTGTGCAGTCGCTTCAGGGTTACTGGCCCGTTTAGCACGGATGGTAGCCAGGCAGGACCCGGAGGCTCTCACTAACCCTCTTTCGCTTCGGCCTTCCCGAGCATTGCCATTCTAGCACTTGGGGAACATAGTTCTATCCAGGTCTCCCCAGTCATCCTCCCTTGGGGGTGGGAGGGTGCCAGAGAAGATCCTCAACCTTCGTAAGAGTCGTGACTAATGGCAGGTGCAGAAATAGGAGTCTGCATTGGTTCAGCCACCATTACGTGGCACTGGAGCAGGAGAGGGTGTTGGGGAGGAACACCCCAGGTGGCAAGAATAGTTTCTTCAAGTCCTCCACAGTTTTCCCCTCTCCCAGCAACCATTCAGCAAATTTCTCCTCAAAAGTTTCAGATAGTGGTGAGGGCTGATTCCCCGGTCTTCTGTCTTAGTTATCACTCTCAAGCAGTGAGGGCTCCCTCTGGGGTAATGGTCTGTGGCACTTTGGAGCTATCTATGGGATCCTTAAACTCTACTAGGCCAGGAAAGTGTGGGTGAGCAGATTAGCATGCCGACCCACCACCACAGGGTTTTGTAAACCTTCCACCTTGGAAAGTACTCCTGCACAGTGTCCGTATTGATACCCAGGGGATGTCCAGGATAAGCATAGCATTTTGGGGGTCGATCTCCTCCCAGTACACCACTCCACCAGCCGGTGCACAGCCACTTCTGTCGGGTACCCATTTTTTCTTAACAGTGGTTCGTAAATATGGCCACTAGAGGACACACAATCCCAGCGGTGAGCCTCCAAGATGTAACCCTAGATGGCGCTATCCCAGGGCTACTACCCCTGCCTGATTTGCCACTAACAGGTTGAGGGGCCTGGATCCAATGGCGGGTGCCTCCACCCAGAGGTCAGGGTTTGCAATAGTTAAACTAACTTGTCACAGCCCTCTGGGACACTGCAACCCCCTTTCTTCTCACTAGTGGCCCACACAATATATCAAATTACCTTCACAGTATACACTTACCCCAGGTCTGGTTCCGCACTGGGACCTCCTGTGAAATGAGATACAGTGCAACAATCACAGTACAGTACTTTAACATAGACAAATACCTCAGGCAGTATAACTTTGCTGAAACAAGCAGCTCTGATTTATTTAGGGGATATAACAAGGACAGGGGAAATCAGGTTAATTAGCTTATCACTCTAATAATCTACCTATGGCTCTGTGCACAGGCCTATCCCTATCAGTTACTGTCCCTGGGTACCCAAGCCCTAGTGGCTAGTCCAAACCGTGGCAGCTGGTAGGGGCCCTTTCACACAGAGAAAAGGAGAATTAAACAGTCAGCAGTACAGTAATTCCATTTGGATTTAATGTGGCAATTCAACAGGGAGCGACCTGAATTAGTACTCACGACCTCCAAATAAGATAGGGTCCTTCAATGTCAGCAGGGCTCACTTGAGGTACACAAACCTCTTCACACATCCATATAAAGAAAGCACTATACCAGGCAGGCTGCATCTGTATCCCGATCGTAATTACTGCACAATACCCAGGAGAGCACACAGCAGATTCAGTTCCTGACAGACCGAGTGTAATTTTCAGCAATTCCTCCAGTCTTCTACAGGGTGAGCCTGGTTTCTACTCTTCAGAGATCCTTTGATTCTTTTCACAGGATGGATTCAGTCCTAACAAGCTGCAGACCGGAACTCTGGGCCTTACACGTTTTTGACTAAAACTGCACACTGAAAAAGTACAGGGCTCCTTCCTTCTTCACTGCCAAAGCTCAACTGAACTCCAACCGACAAAACCGGCACTTCCTTTGAGTTCCTCCCAGTTCTTGACTGGATTGGCTGTCACTCACAATAGACTGCTGCTGTTGGTCCAAAAAGGCACTGAAGTCTAAACTACATCTCCCAGAGTCACTGCCCATACAATCCTCTTGTGGCTGGCTCAGATTATGAGTCCAAGTTCTGATTCGTCAAGGCACCATTTTAGAGCTAGCTACCCACACTGATTGGTCCAGTTCAGCAGTTCAAAACTAGAATGGGGAACTAGCAGACACAGTTCTGACTGCAAAGAAAGCAGGTTAGACAAACTGTAATTTCATTATTACTCTAAATAATTTCTGGCAAACAGTTACATCTTTCAGATAGGTTCCCTTTGCACTCCTAGTGACTGCAGAAATGAAGTGAATTGGCAGCAGCTCGAGTTGTACTCAGAGAAGCACACAGTCCCCATACAAACTAATTATGTCTGCAAGCAGACAGCTCTTAAAAGACAGTACCAGAGGTTCTAAAAACACTCACTGATAAATGGCTTAAATGCCCAAACACCATTCAGGCTTGGAGCATTCAAGCAAGCTCCTGGAAGTCTTTTGGAACCCCCATTTGCAGGGGTTACATGTATACAATTTCTTTTTCAACAGATTGGCTTGAATCTATGCAGTCATCCCTTGAGCCAAAAGGCTCCCGATTCCACAACAACAGCATTTAATTGTGGGCGAGAAGGCGTCACACAGATACTTGACTATTATCAGCAATTCCATTTCATATACCTTCTTTCATTTCTTCCCCTCAAACAGGCTTAAATATCTCTCTCTCTCTCTCTAGGTCTCAATTACACTCCAACTGAGGAAGCCCTGAGACAGCATGAGGACGTTTCTACTGTCCCTATCCCATTCTTCATTAGCCTTCTAAACTTGGGAGTTACTTCAATACAGGGAAACATTTTAAAGCGGAGATGTTCTTGCTTTCTGTTACGATGTTCACTTTTAGCATGAAAAGTACTACCAAAAACCCTCTTGCCACCCAATTGCTGATGCCACATGCCTGCTCTGCACACCGGGCAGATATGCAAACCCTGGCCTTCCAGAAACTACAGGCACTTTCTGCTCGTGCAGAGATTCCAATTCAGGACTCCTTTCACCAAGGGGAACCTGGCTGCTGTGCCACACGGAGCACCCAGGCAGACTGCCACCCCACCTGAGGTCCCAACCAGCTACTCCCCACAGAGGACTCCTCATGCCGCCACAGGCTGCGCAAACTAGAAGCCCCAAACACTGCAGCAACCCCATGGACTAGGAAAAAGGAGTAGTCTGCCACATTTCATTCCCCTCCCAATGATCCAGGCTGCCACCTCTGGACCAAGTCCCAGGCCCTCTCTGCCATAGCAGGCCAGACGACAACAAACTTACTGGCCACTAGACTGCACTCATCCATGGCCAAGATATTTTTTAGAATAGGAGTCCCATCAGCGCTTACCCCTACCAAGGTGGCAGAGATCACTTGGGCTCAATTTCTTCTCCTCCGGCTCTGGCTCCACACACAGCACCAATGGGTCCAAACACTAGTCTCCACTGCTCCTCTGCTTGCTACAGCCAGAACCGCTGCACAGCCATCATGGGTCTTCCAGAGAGAAGGGCCAGTTGTGGCGGTCCACCGAGCCCTGCCGCAGTCCTCCGTTTGAACTGCGTGCGAACCCTGACCCCTCTCTCCTTCCCGTGTTTTCACGATGGCACAAACCATCCTTCTTATACCCCTGGGGATGGGGCCTCCTGCTGCAGGTAGTTTTCAACACCCAGATCTACAGACACTAAAACGCCCCCGCCTAACTACAGGAATTTAACTAGTAAGCTCCTGAAGGGGTACTTACATAAGTAAATGACAAAATACAGTGGAAACAGTGGATATATCTTACAGCAAATGCATTAAATGAGGTAAAATGGCCAATTTGCACATAAACAACAGGCATACATTGTTTTATAACAATATTTAATGAATGGTGTTGCCAGTTTGATTTCTAAAATGTCATTGCACATTATCTGTAAGGATTATGACAGTTTGTAACTGAATGTAAATTGGTTTAAACGTAAAAGATTTCTGTTCGATGGCAGGAAACTGAAGATTGTTTCCTATAATGCTTATGTTTATAGAAAACCTGATATTGAATGGAACATCTTTCTCTGCCACTGTACTAGAACAAATCAAGGACCAAAACAACAAAAAATGTTTTAGGAATATTACAATACTTGGTGTAACTGAACACCAAAGCACTAAATGTCTGATGCCATGAAAAGGTCAAACCCAGACATGTAGTAATGTAATAACACAACACTGCATGACTACACTGCTCCGAATATCACATAAAAGAAAACTGCATGAGCTTCAAGAGACATTTAGCTGCTGTTCTGCATGCTAATGTGAATTTTAACTGAGATGTCATGTTGATGAGATAAAGGACGGCATGTGTAAATTAATGCCAGTGGATTGAAAGGTAAATTACTGAGGCAGCCAGACATCATCATGGAGCAAAACCTCAAATTCACACACAAATCTCCTCCAGAAATGATTACTAGGTCAGTGCAAGGCACAATTATCGCAAGCTCCAGTTTGATCCAGGCAATGTGTTTAATCAAGCAATTAAGCTGCTGTACCTATTTCTTATACAGCTGACCAACTGTTCCTTTTAGGAATATACTAAAGCCTTACTCATGCTCATATTAAAAATGCACTTCCGAGAGATATCTTTACAACACAGCTCAAAATTCTGTTTCGAGTCCAGAGGAATTCCCATAGGGTATCCAAATTTTTTCGGGAGGATACATTTTTTTGGGGGCTGCAAAAGAATTACAGAGCATTTGTTGATGTGTTTGAGTTTTAATAAAATTGTACTTACAATCTGGTGTACAGTTTGATTAATGACTGACTGACGGATGTCAAAGGCATTGACAGGACTTGATTCGGTTAAGATTTGTGTTTAAAAAATAAAATAAGAGAGAGTGGGTCTGATTGCAGACATCAAGCAAGACAGTCACTGAAAGATTAGCAGACTGACTGAATAAAACACAAAATACTGAGCCAAAACAAACATGGCCCTTCTTTAAACTTTCGCCCTTAAAACCTGGCTGGTGTGTGAGGCTGAGGCCTGAAGCTACCACAAAAATAAGTCTCTTCTCCTCATTTTCTCCATGTGTTTGCAGCCCTTTCAGACTCTACAATTCATCTATTGCCACCCATTTCTTTCTTTTATTTATTTTTGTACTTTCTATTTATTCCTCCTCTCTCCCATCTGGTCTCCTCGGGAGTACCTAGGAGTCATCCCACTATGGTTTGCTCCTACCTGGTCAGTCCTCCATCACCCTTGTAGCTTTGGTTTACTCCCTGGGTGGGGATGAGGTGGGCCCCAACACCCCAAAGTCTCTGGTGGCGTCAGTCGGGAGGATGCCAGGAGGGCGCCGCAAATCGTAGGCAAGCTCGGTTTCCGTCTCCGCCCGGAGCTGAAGGTGTTTTTTCCTTGTTCTGGAGCAGGGTGTAGCCAGGAATTTTAAACTTGTACTCAAACTGATACACTGTTGCCCGCCCGGTTTGTAAACATAAACCAAAATATCGCTCATTGCACTGCCATGCCACACTAACAATAGCCCCCGTTTGCCATTTCTGAATTCAAGTAATCAGATTTTTCGTATTTCTCCTTCCTTTGTTTTCTGCCTTCCTGGTAATTTGTTCTTGTTTGTATATTTAGTTGGAGGCATCAGTGCCCATAGCGAACAACAAAGGCAAAAGAGCTAGCATGAGACAGACACAATGTGACTCACAATGTCCTTGCTTTCCTCTTTTGCTGCCCTTGCCTGATTTGTTGCCCCTGCCTGATTTTTTACTGTACTCTGCTGAGTACAGTGCATATCTGCCGACACCCCTGTTCTGGAGAGTGGCTAGCCCTGACGCCAAGGCATTACCGACATCTGCCCTCTCTCCCTTTTGCTATGCTTAGCACTTGCTGTCTCTTCGGCTTCCGCCAGAGGTCAGCTGAACGGGACCTCAGTCCCCCCGGAGAGGAGAGCTGTCTCGGATGCTTGATCCTCCCTCCCTGCCGACCGCCAGCAACCTGGGCTCGTTCCCGAACCTGGGTGCCACCCATTTCTGAGAAAATCATTAAATTCTATAAGTTTTACTGTTCAGAGAGTTCCTGAATTTTGATTTTATTTGTTTCTGAGTACCGAAGCTATGTTCACATTCAACACTAGCCACTGGCATAACCACTGAAATCTGACAGATCTTTACAAACTCTGGAAACACTCCTGGATGCTCTTTCAGTACAACTTCAGCAAACTGCTGGAGTGACAGGGACTGGTAGTAATCATTTGAGACATCATCTGTTTTAATAAAATGAATTCCTTTTGCAGATTCTGTACATAGGTCAGAAACGTTGAAGTGCTGCATGATTTTATATAGAGATTCTTCACCATAGGTACTAAAATTATCTGGCTGTTTTTGAACTGTGGCTCTCTTGGGTTCTAAAATGGAGAAGCCACTTATTACATCTAAGGTTTCTTGAGGTAGGGGACATATCTGTCCAGTTCATCAGTTAACATACTGATGTATCTGCTCTTTAAGTTATGAAAATGCTGAACATGAATGTGAAAGAGTTTATCACCTTTAAGCTTACTGCCTTCAAGATCAGTATCGAAAAATTCTCTCTCTGATGGACCTGGGTTTTCAATTATTTATTAATTTATTTATTTATCTGAATTTCGTTAACCAGGTATGCCCACTGAGACAAAGCGTCCCTTTTCAGGAGCAACGTGGAGTTATTAAGACATACAGTAGCACAATTTGTACACATATGGTAGGTATTATACAGAGTCATACAGGAACAGGAGGCAAATAAACAAAACTGTGCAGCAGATATACAACATTATATGGGTGCGGTGTGACATCAACTGGACATCATTATATAGGGTAGGGGACATCTGATATTAGTAACACTCAATGCAATACAGAAACAAGAACAATGCAGATGGATACAAGACCGTGAACTAGGTGCAGGTTCACATCAAAAGCAGCTGCTAAGATAGTCTGGATAGAGTGATAAAGTAAGTATCAGGGAGGTTGTTTATTAATCACTAAAATAAGTATCAGGGAGGTTGTTTATTAATCACCAAAATAAGTATCAGGGAGGTTGTTTATTAATCACCAAAATAAGTATCAAGGAGGCTGTTTATTAATCACTGCCGGTTACATCTGCAGTTCGTTGACGCCACTGTGTTGGCTTTTAGATTGTTCTTGAATGTAGTCAATGAGCCACAGAAATAATCGCATTTGGTAGTGTTCCAGAGGAAGGGGCAATGTAAGAGAAGGCACGTCTACTGGAGGAAGAGTGAACTCTGGGAATTTCAAGTAGGGGGCTGGAGGAGGATTGCAGAGGTCTGGTATGTGCCTTTTACCAGTTTGAAGGCAAGACACAGCAGGGAGAGCTGTGAGCATGCAGCAAAAGGGGCCAACCCAGGAAGTTAGTACAGTACAGTGGTGCAGCCTAGGAGGGCACCCGCAGTGGAAGCAACCAATTGTGTTGTACAGTTAAGCCTATTGTAGTCAGCAGCATGCAAAAAGACCTTACAGCCTCTTTTGTACTCGTGATCACTGGTAGCACAGTAGACAAATCGAGATTTTCCCTGAGGAAATGTTTTGAAAGAAAAACAACGTGTGACAAGAAAATTAAACTGAAGTACAGACAGCAACAGTTTTTTGTCTTTGTCACTATCTGGAGAATTGGATGAAGTCATATGTTCTAACACATCTCCTAATGATTTAAGAGTCCTTCGCACAACAGACACTGCATCAAGAACAGACAGCCGCTGAACTACATGAGGCTGGCAGCATTTCAGAACTGGTTCTTCCAGGTTTTCTGTAGTTCATGCAATTTGTTGCTTCTGATAGTAGAATTACTGAAGAAAAACAGACCTCAAGTCTCACTGATATTTTTTCACTTGTTTTGCTGACTGACCTGATCACTGGCACACAAGACCAACCGATGGGCTGTAAAGTGTAATCCAATCAATTCAGGTTATAATCAGTTCTTAGTTTTTCTGCTGCACCTTGATGACAGCCAGTCATAACTGATGCTCCAATCAGTACAGACAGCAGCAAGATTTTACCTGCTCTAATGCCCTTGTCATTCAGAAGTTGAGAAAGTGCCTGTAAACAGTGTTAGCCTTTCCATCAGTAACTTTTAAGTTGCAATAACAGTGAGTATATGAGGTACCGTTGTCTAAGAATCATAAGTAAACTATTAAGTCTCCTGCTACTGCTCATGTTTGTGGACTCATCCAGTATCAGGTTCACCACTGGGCTGTTCTTCACAGTAAACAACATCCACCATGGTCTGTGCAAAGGGCTATGCATTTCAGACAGTCCAGTCGCATTCATGTAGGTGCCAGAAGACCCTCTGCTTTGAAGTCTTTAATGGAATGGACACACCATTTAACTGAACACATTTAACAAATATTTCATATAAAACAGTGGACAGCTTTAAGAAGGGTGAGACAGGGTTAAGGAAAACGTTAAGGGCATAAGGGGCGAGTTGGGGAGAGTGGGCAGTTGAGGGAGATCAAAAAGGAAGCGGGGGCTGTTCCTTCAGTAAATATGTAGAGCTCGCAATGAAGCAGACAAGATAGACTGTAAGGTATTTTCTGCTGGCATGTTCATATGTAACATTGTGTTACGTAGTTCATTTTCAACAACAAAATATTCAGTTCTCAAAACACTCCGTGTGCAGTAGCCTTATCTATTGCTTTTGCAATTGCCTAACAGTTGATTCAGTGTCCATTTAAAAAAAAAATACTTTATTATGAGCATCACTACCAGAATGTCTTGTCAGGTCGATGCTTTGTAACAAGTGCTTTTAAAAGGAATAGATGTCAAGACTTACAAACAGAACAGCTCATCTGGACACTGGCAAACAACCAGTTGTAAATCTTTAACCACCTCTGTTGAAATTGATTTTGTTTTTAGAGGAGCTGCAGGTTGGTGCAGTGTCTGCTGTATCCGACTAAATCAATTATTAATTCTTGTGGCTTGAGTTCTGGTGCAGGGTCTTGTCATGTATACTACGCCTTCTTAGTGCAGCCTTTTTGTAGTACTTTTCTCTTGCACATTTGGTTGCTTTCTTTTCAGCCAGGTCATTAATGGTGCATGTTGGCAGCATCATAGTCTCTTTTTTTAATCTAAGTTCTTGGGACAGTCCTAGGTTATGGACCTTCCGCCCATTTCAGTCATTTCCCCAACTATTCTGTTCTGGCATAAAAGTTTTTCTTTTTACTTTATTCTTTTATAATAAATCCAGCTTTTCTTGGGATACTCCCAGGTTACAGACCTTCCCACCCTTTCAGATGTTTCATACAGATTTCTTCTTTCTGGATCTATCGAGCTTGTGGTGAATCATGAGTCCAGATGATCTCGTGCCTAGCCTATAATAAGGCTGTAGGAGATGCTCTGGACAAATTACTCCATGGTGTTCGGCCTCTTGCCTTCCATCCAAGGAGCCCTTGGTTTGATGGCTCCTTGAAGGAGTTAGGCTAGTTGGCGAAGGCTGGAGAGAGTCTGGCGGAAGTCGGGCCATGATGCTGACCGGCTTAGGTTGATGGCACATTATGATGGCTATCAATCAGAAATTACCCGTAAGAAGGCAGAGTTCCTGTCCAGGAGATTTCTGATGCACATAATTGACTGGCTCAGCTTTTTCTAGACCGTGGACAGATTGTGCAATCCAATCTGTCTTCAGCCCAGAGAAGCCTTTTCTCAGCTAAGATGCAGGAGTTTGCTCGCTTTTTGCAGATAAGGTTGCCAGCATCAGGTCTGGCATCGGTCCAACCTTCCCATGGGGACTGCAGTGGTCGCGGGAAGTGGCATGCTCTCAGTCTGTCTGGTCAGATTTTCGCTGGCTGGAGTTCAGTGACATTGTGAAGATCATCCAAACAATCGACCAACTAGTTGTAGTTTGGATCCGGACCCTACACCTCTTTTAGTAGGATGTGAGAGTTATCTGCCCAATCCTTGCTGACATTGTCTGGAAGTCTTTGGAGAGGGGTCTTTCTGCCCCCTCAAGGAAGCGATCGTTCGACCACTCCTAAAAACCCTCCTTGGATCCAGATTGTCTAGCTAACTACGGCCTATCTCTAACCTGCCATTTGTTGGTAAGGTTATTGAAAAGCGGTTGTGTTGCAGTGGATGATCATCTTGTAACTCACAATGTCTATGATACTCTCAGTCTGGCTTTAGGAAAGCACAACATGGAGACTGCCCTTGTCCGGTATTGAGTGACCTCCAAATGGCTAGAGATCGAAGTCATTTACCATTCTGGTCCTTCTCGATCCCTCTGCTGCATTTGACACTGTAGACCATGGTGTGCTGTTGGGCGCTCTGCGGATATTTTGCGGGCTGTCTGGCACAGTCCTCAAATGGTTTCATTCTTACCCTCACGGACAGGTCCCAGAGAGTTGCCACTGGAATTTATTCTCTGGCGCTCACTCCTGCCTTGTGGGTACCGCAGGGCTCCATTTAGCTCCCATGTTGTTTGCAGTGTATATGCTGCCACTGGGAGAAATCATCAGGCGATACAGTCTGGGTTTTCACTGCTATGCAGATGATACTCCGCTGTATCTGTCCTTTCTCCCGGTCAGGGTGATGCACTCTCTGTGCTGAATGACTGCCTTGCGGAGATCAGACTTTGGATGAGTTCCAGCTGGCTGAGACTGAATCCGGATAAGACTGAGGTATTGGTAGTGGACCCAGGACATTCGGAGACGGGTTTGGGAGCTGGACAACCATCAGGTTTGTCACTTGGTGGTATACACGCTCTCTACCTCTGATCAGGTGTGAAATCTGGGCGTTACTTTTGATGAGTCTGACCTAAAATCTCAGGTGTCAGCTGTCATCAAATCCTCTTTACCATCTGAGGAATATCGCCGGGTGAAACACCTGGTTCCTCAGGTGATCTTCAACATTGGTCCACGCCTCTGTCACTGCCCGTCTTGATTACTGCAATTCCCTTTACCTAGGGCTACCTGGGGTTGATATCCACCGCTTGCAGCTGGTGCAGAGCGCGCAGCCAGGCTTTTGACTGGGACTTCTAGAACCAGTCATATTGCGCCTGTGCTCCACGAACTGCACTGGCTGCCTGTTTGTGGTGGATCGCCTTTAAGGTTTGTTTACTAACCTTTAAAGCCCTACATGATCAGGGACCCGGTTACCTGAAAGATCTCGATTCCTGCTGCCCCTCGTCCTCTCATTCCGCCAATAAAGGATTGCTGGAGATTCCCAGGGTTCGATTAAAGACATCAGGATCCCGTGCTTTTGCTTTTTCAGCACCAACCCTATGGAATTCTCTACCTCGTTGGTTGAGAGAATGCCCAACCGTCGATAGCTTTAAGGTTGGTTTAAAACATATTTATTTAGTTTAGCTTTCACTTAGTCATGGTTGATATGTTTTAACGTTTGCTAAAATTTTTATTATTGTGTATATGCTTTTATGTACAGCGCCTTGGATGTGAAAGGCGCTATATAAATAATGTTGGTTTGGGTTTGGTTCTTGCAAAGTTATTTTAATTTTTCTGTTTTTATTAATTACAATAAATCCATCTTTTCTTGAAACACACCTATGTTATGGATCTTCCCAGCCCTTTCAGTTGTTTCCCACAGTTCTTCTCCTGCACAAAAGTTATTATTTTTTCTGGTTTTTTTTAATATTCTTTTGTAATAAATCCAGCTTTTCTGTGGACACCTCACACCAGGTAATAGGCCTTCCCACCCATCTGCTTCCCCAAGAAATTATTTTTGGCAGTAGCTGCTTTGCAGTTAGTTGATTCCCTCCTTCTGTCACCAATATATTTTTTTATTTTACCAGGCATGCTGCATCTTATTTTTGGACCCAGGGCTAGTCTTTGTCATCTTCTGAATGATAAGAGCAAGTTGGGCAACTGTTTTTACTGTAGCCTCTTGGTATTACCTCCTTCACTCCCAATCCACCCAAAAATTATTTCTCTGGCACCCTTATTTTGTTGTGCTTTGCAACCTCTGCTTACCTTTGTTTTGTTTTTAGCAGTTCATTTATTGTCTGGGCAAATAATAAATGTCCCTCTTAGTTATTTGTCACGTACCATACATTTTATTTAGCTCAATATTTTGTATCTGTATTCATTCAGCTGCTTTTCAGCGAGTGCCATGTCACCCTCTCCTGCCGCCACTGTAGCCAGCAGCTGTCACGTCTCTCACTCCCTTCTCATCCGTCAACTCTTTGTCTCTCCCTCAACCTCGTTCCTCACTCGAGATGGCAGCTCCTGCTCCCAGTGCTGCGGCATCTCTCTCCAGTCCATTCACGTTCAGCAGTCTCATAACAGCAGTGGAGGGATGAGAGGTGTGCAAACACAGACCACCAGGAACTATAGCAGCTCAAAGGCGAAAAAAAAAGGCAGGCGTCGGTGGCAAGTGCCACAGAAGGCACTCTTGGCACTCTGCCACTGCGCGGGGTCGCAGTGTGTGCAGGACTGTCCCACATGGTGGGATCCAGAATTTTCTGGGGAGGGCTAAAAATAGCACACATCATGCAATCCCCCTTGAATTTTAAGCCCTATTTACAAATGTAATGAGTGCAAGTGAGATGAACATTTGAATTTAGTATCTGTAGCCCTTATAAAGGACTTCAGTTTGGTAGAACATTGAAAAATTGTTTTCTCCTTCAATTTCTTTTATACAATTAAGAAAATGAAAAAAGTGCATAATGGCCCAAATATCAAAGACAACACTGCAGTCTGGAAATTATTAATTTTCTGGCAAGAATGCTCCAAGAACCTTTTAAAAGTGACAAGAATCCTGTCTGTGGTACAATTACATGCATAAATGCATTACACTCTCAGAGGTTTGGAAAATTTCAGCAAACATTGAGGGGCTCTTGGGGTTCATTTAACTAATATTGCAGCTCCTTAATGGGGACAGGACATTTGTGCTAACTGGCAGCTGTCTGTAATGTTCATGCTTACTGAAATAAGTTATATCTCCAGATGATTGATTTTACCTAGCCCTGAAAAACTTGATATAAAAAAACTGCGTTTTAATGGTCTACGTTATGCGGACAACAGTCTGCATAGTTCTCTTCTTCAAACCAGTAATTTGGAGTTTTACTATGTCACGGTTTGTAATTTGTATACAGAATGCTAAGCATAATCTGTAAACTTATCAGAGCCATGCTCAAAGTTTTGTACACACACTGTGACATAGCTCCTGTAAACTCAGAATCACTGGTTTCAAGAACAGAACTGTAACAGAAGTCTGCTCATAAAAAAACACAAAACAATGTAAAATACAGTTTTACATCACTTTTATCAAGGTACAGTTAAACATAGATCATATATGGCTTTGACTATTATTTCTGATAAAGGAACATTATAAACAGCTACCAATTAGAAATAATTTCCTGTCCTCTGCGTTTTCAATAACTCTGATATATTCTTTGTTTTGCCCCTTAAATTGTATAATAGAACAAATTTCATACAGCACCATCCTACTTTCAAATGACAGATATATCACTAGGAAAGAAGGAATCACAAAAATTCAGAAGGAAGGAACCAGATGTCAAGTCTTCTTGCCTTGTTTCACAGTAAAGATGAATCCTGAAATTGTGGCTAACATCACTCAGACGGTGAATAACCTGGCCAGCTCAGTGGCACAGTGGATTAGTGGCACATGGCACTGCCATAATGAAGGCTGAGGCATGGGAGCATGCTTGGAACCTCCCTTGGGTCACGAGGAGGATACAGCACATCCCAGAGGTGGCATATTCAGTTTAGCAGAAGACTGCAGATGTCAAGTTCACCATCGGACAATCCTATTGACTAATGTTAGTGTCACTGGCTCAGTGCGTAGCTCACCTTTGGGGCCAGAAGATCAGAAGGTCCTGGATTCATGAAACATACCCTACCGCAAGGCAGTCAGGATATTGGGGTGTATTTGGCGGGGTTTCAGTAGCAGGGAGGCAGGAGTAATACTACCTGTACAGATCACTGGTAAGGTCCCATCTGGAATACTGTGTCCAGCTCTGGAATTCCCAGATAAGGAAAGGCAAAGACAGCCCAGAGATGGTGCAGTGTGGGTAACAAAATTATTCAGGGCCAAAAGGGCAGATCCTATGAGGATCATATTACTGTATACAATGGAGCATGTACTCACTGGCAGTCGAAAGGATGGGGAAGATAGAAACTTTCAAGTACCTAAAAGGAATGAACAGGTAGACTGTGAAGAAGTATTCAGCAGGAATAACAAGTCAAAAACATGGGGACATGAGTGGAAGCTGAGTGGGGGTCAGAAGGGACATGAAAAGTATTCTTGTACAGAAAGAGAGTGTCTGAGTTGTGGAACAGCCTACTGGCAGAGGTGGTAGTGCCAAAACCATGAATGGTTTAACCACAGCTGGGACAGATTTAAGGACTTAATAGTTACTCAAGGTGGTAGCGGTAAGGCATAAGGCAAGGGGATGGAGAGCAAAACCAGACAAGGTCTAGACAGCAGGTCTCGGGTAGGTTAGGGTGTAACAGGGCAGACTGAATGGACTAATGGTATTTTTCTGCTGACATTGTCTATGTTTTATGGGTTCTAATCCCAAAAATGGTACTTGGGGTAATGTTAATAATTGACATTGTAGTGCAGTACGAGGGGGTGCTGCACTGTTGAGATGCCATCCTTTGGATGATGTGTTAAACCATGATACCTTCTGCCCATCTCAGGTAACCATCTGGGTGGACATTCAAGATCCCATGGCACTTATGGAAGACAGTAGGAGAGGTTTCCCTGTGTCTTTGCCCTGTCAATAAAACAGGTCCATGTATCCCACCCCTAAGAAGCACCTGAAATATATATCATACCTCAGTGTGCCCTTTCTGGTCGAAAATGACAAATAAATAATATAATCAGAAAGCAACTAAGTAACAGATCCAAGTGGTGAGTTGCCACCACCTCCAGCCAAGGATTACAGATGTGCTGACACTGCCTCAGGCATGGGTGGTATGCTGACCAATGAGGTGCTTTCCCAAGAACCATAAGTTCAGTAAGTCTTGCCATGTGGCCTGGGGCCTTCCTTTGATGCTGGTTGAGATGTAGTGCCACAAATTTATCAAGTGACAGATTGCCTATTTAGATGCCAACAAAGATGTGCTCCAGGGAAGTGTGTGCATGTGTCTCTGGTAAGCGGGCAAGCAAGATGGAAAATGAGGAGGACAAACTGTGACATGAAACTGTAAAAGTAACTTACATGTAACAGGAGGTACACTAGCAGGCGGATCAAGTTGGATAGAATACTGGTCTGCTTCTGTCTCCTCTGGTTCTGACACAGGATGCTGGCAACATGGGGACCCATGTTGCCTGAGCCTGTAGTTGTAGTTGTGGCTGTGGCTGTGCTTGTGTGGCCTTTTGCTTTTCTGAACCTTCTGTCTTTGGACTCCTCAGTCTCTTTTGCAGGCCAGTTTCTCTCCCGTCTCCATTTAATTAATGCTACTCTGTCCCTTATCGACTTTGCAACAGTCTTGGCGTCACTTTCATTGAAAGAATCCGGACTCAATCTAAAGGAAAACACATTCATCAATAAACTATCAGCAGCTGTAGACACATTTCTTAGATGTACATTATCTCCCTCCCAACCCCAAGCAAAAAACAAAAAAGAGGTTCCTGAAACATAAAAACCATATTAATGTGAAAGGAAAATCACTCAGAGAAAAAACAAGATATGAGGAACAGGACTAATTAAAGACCTACATGTAGAAATTCAAAGTTTAATAGACTGTGTGACATTTCAAAGTATCACAAAGTATGACTGCCATGTTCATCATTTAAGCACAGAGTACAGATTAAATCTTGAAAAAGATGTGGTGATCCAGTAACATGTACTGCAGCTTATTATTACACCTCCAAATTAGGGGATGCACTAGGAGACCACATGTAATATATGCTACTGTTCTATATCGCTGTAAATTGCTAGTAAGAAAAAAATCCAATGACCCATCACTGACGTAACAAAGGTCAGAATAGTTTAACTGTTCTCTTCATTTGTTCACTCTTTTCCTCCTCCTCCTTGTCCCCATCTGGACAATCGAGGCCCGTCAAGGCTGCCCTCTTCCTCCATTTGCCTTTGTAGTGGATGTGAATGTTGTTCCTTTGTCAGCTAGTTTGATTTGTAAATGCTGGGTCACCTGTACCATCCCAGGGTACAGAGCACCTCACCTCCACATCTTCCTTGGTGTAAGTCCCAACTGTAAGTCAGTGTAGGATTCCACAGTTTCGGGTGGGCCCAGTCTCCCAGACAGCAGGGACACATGCTGCAGCCACCTTACCACTGCTCTGGCTTGAAACTGGTAATACCTTGTTACTGACCCCACTAAAAGTTAAAATCGAGCTCAGAGTTTTGATTTTTTTTTCCCAAAAGCATTTGGCCTAGTAGTAGTTACAGCACAGAGCTGTAATGCTGGAGCCCACAGCTACCAGTTAGTCACTGTGAGACCCTGCTCAAGTCACAACCACCTCTGATCTGTCTCATGGCTGTTTAAATCTCCATGTGTACTATAAATGGCAGCAACATTCTCTCCTACCCTTCTCCAGGTTGAAAAGCCCACTGGGATATAGCTTGTATGAAAAGCACTATTTTACACTTAATTCCTCTCCACTGTCCCTCCTCCTTCAACCAAGATACTGATAAATTCAATTCTCAGGCTAAAGGTTTACACTGAGCTTCTGCTGATGGTTATATATCTTTAGAAACGGCGTATAGATGGAGTGATATGAATGGTCAACAGCATTCAACTGACCCTTGATGATTTCATTAGATGCATGCCTTAAATCTTACTGCCCATTTCCTACACTAAATATGTTGGGACCATTTTACACGTGCAATAGCTCATGCCAGAGCATGCGTGAAGCTACTGTGGTGCACTTCATGGGTGGTTAAAGGCAAATCTTGCCTCACAGCATTCCCTGTGCTAGCGTCCAATTTAGCTGGATGCATGTCCTGACATGTTGTGTGCTGCTTACAGCAGTATCGCTACGTGAAATGAAGCACTGTATTCAGCCTACATGAATTTAGCAATCTATTTATTTGAAATGTTACACCAGGTAAACGTACAGAGATACAGGATAATCTCATTTACAGATGCAACCTGGCGAGAAGGAGTATGGAGGAAAAATAAAACACAAAATGTACAGTAGATGTGAAGCTATATCTATCTGTAATCTACTGAAATAAATATCTTAGTCACTGGATGATGGTGTAGATTGAACCAGGTCCACAGAATAAGGTTATGGTGCCCTATCAGCTGAATTACATACAAATCACGAGGATGCCAGCAGAAGAAGGTCATTTGGTCTATCAAGTCAGCTAGTATTGCAGGGTTCACAGCTTGAGCTAATGTCCCTACCCTCCCTCTCCACTCCTCCCATCCTCTCTACCCATGATCCTTACCTTCCCCTATGCCTATCAAGCCTCTCTTAAAGCTGCCCTGTCTTCAACGAGATGACCTCTTCTGGCAGTGCATTTCAAGTGTCCACCACCCTCTCTATGAAGTAGTGCTTCCTGACGTCCCTCCTAAACCTCCAACCCTCCAGCTTAAGACTATGTCCCTCGTGTTATGGTTGCCACTCAGCTTAAGAGACTCTCCTTATCAACCTTATATATTCCTTTCAAGTACTTGAAGGTCCTAATCATGTCCCCACACCTCTTTCTCTCTCCTGTCTTCCAGGGAGTACATGTTCAGTGCCCTCTATCTCTCCTCATATGCCTTACCCTGCTGACCTGCTATCATCTTTGTAGCCCTCCTCCGGATCTTCTCCAGCAGGTTAATGTCCTTTTTGAGTGTGGGCACCAGTACTGAACTCTATACTCTAGATGCAGCCTTACCAGTGACCTGTACAATGGCAGTATAACCTCCTCTCTCCTACTACTGATCCTCATAGATATGCATCCCAGCATCTTGTTTGCCTTTGCTGCTACTTTCTTGCACTCGTGGAGTGCTTCAGGTCACTAGCGATCATCACTCCCAGGTCCTTCTCCTCCTCTGATGCAGATACTCAGACTCCACTGAGGCAGTACACTATTCTGGGATTCTTTGCTCCAATATGCATAACTTTGCATTTCTTGACATTGAAGCAAGCTGCCAGATCCTGGACCACTTCCCAACTTTTCCAGATATTTCTGTAGGTCCTGTATCCCTTTAGCTGTGTTCACTCTTCCACAGATCTTGGTGTCATCCACGCATAGGCACATTTTGCCCTATAGCCATCTCTCTAATGTCATTGTTGAAGACATTGACAACACTGGCCCCAGCACTGAGCCCAGTGGGACCCATGGGTTACCGCTCTAGTGCCAGATAACTCTCCCTCACAACCACCCTCTGGGTTCTGTCCCTCAGCCAGTTTTCCACCCATCTGGCCATCTTTCTCCAATCTCGAGATCCACCAACTTCCTGATCAACCTTTTGTGGGGCACAGAGTCAAAGGCCTTGCTGAAATCAATTGCCAAACCAAGTAGGCGCTTGTACAGAGTTCAGCCTCTTCCAACATGTCATCTCACGGAACAGGTTAAATGCAATCCTAGCTCCCAAAGACACAGCTTACTGTAGACCCTACAGATACTACAACATATTCAATGAGGCCTTTACCAACCCTGAGCTCCTACATCCCAATTGTCTCCCCCTCTCTAACTATAATAGCCTTTAGTCTAACCAACACCGGGGGACCCAGACCCTGACTGCCCAAAATTCTACTTTAGTGCCATCACTGAAAGACCTTAAACTACGGCAAAAATATATTGAGCAAAACTACAGTGGGAGGTTGGCACACAGACATAAAGCTACTATCCCTGTTTCTGCAGGAACTGACTTACTCTCACTAAATTCTACAATCTCTCACTCTGTTATTCCACTTCCCCGAAAAGTGGAAATCTGCACTGTTCAAAGAGTGGTGACAGGATCAATATTGCTAACTGCAGGCCAATCTCAGCCTTTCTCCACTGTCTAAGACACTCAAGTAGGTTGTAAGTGACCAACTCACCTCATACCTCGGCAAATATGCCATCCAAAGTGCTCAACAGCATGGTTTCAGGAAATCCTCACAGCACTAGCACTGCCCAGGTAGAACACACTAATTTCTTCCATGAGGCATTGGACAGTGGTGACAAGGTTGGGAAAATCTACTGTGACCTAACCAAGGTTTTCAATCTAGTCAGTCACAAGCTCCCGCTACAGAAATTGCTAAATCTGGGTCTATCATCGGTCCCTATCCATTGGGTCAAAGTTATCTAATCAATCAAAACACAGACAGTTAAAATTGTGGTCACAACATCCATTAACATGATAGTCTCAGTGGAGTTACCACAGGCTCTATCTTGGATCCTGATCTTTTCATTAACCAACTGTCAGAAGCCTGCCAAACTGCCAAAATTCTCCTGTAAACATTATGCAGTGGTTTCACCAGACATCACAACAAAGACAGCCTCCTGCTGCAGTGCAACTCTGCATCTGTCGAAACTTGGTTCTCCAATAATAGCCTAGTGCTTAATTACAACAAAACAAAAACAAAGATCATGCTGTTCCACAGCACACAGATTAAGAAAAACTCTCCCCTAGATATCTGCAACGATAAGGGTGCCAGGCTAGAACAGATACACAGACAGGTAGATAGGTAGCTAGACAGACAGAAGAACAGGGGATCAGCAGCTCACTGCATGCAGATTTCCAGCTGTGGCTGCAGAATTCACTAAAGTCCACTGTTATACACAGAATGCGGGTGAACAGCTCCTCTAACTAAGCTCCGAAGCCTGGATTTTGGGGTGCCCAGAAAGGCATTTCTGACACGTTTAAAAAAACAAACAGCAGAATCTAGCTAAACGGGTCCTATTTAACTAGGTTCATGTGTGTTTGTTTTTTAAAAATCATTTAGTGAGTTTTAGGAAACACTGGATTTTTTGCCTTTTTTTTTTGTCATCACCTGCAGCCCTGATGGTTTGGAATTTTGGTCTGAAATTTGCAGGGTAGAAAGGGCTTGCCCAGAATGGTGCTTTTCATGGTTTGATGAAAAATATTAATCTGTTCCCAAGTTATAAGGATCTGAAATTTTATTTCTGAGCATGCTCAGTAGGGTATCAAACATCTATCCAAAGACCCTACTGAGCATGCTCAGAACTGAAATGTCCTCAAGAATCACGATCTTTAACAATGTTATTTTATGATAATTATCACAGGTGTTGTTAAAGATGGGTGAGGTGTGATATAACATATGATGTCATAAATGTCGGACTATTTATACATCACTGAGTCTCTGGATCTCTGCCTCCTGACAAAAGCTTTACAGGTGAAGCGCGGGATGTTTGCTTTTCCCAGGTGACAGTTTACATATCTGGACTCTAGCATTAAAATGTGCAATTCATGATAAGCTGGAGTTAGCATTCAATTTCTGATCCAGGAGTGCAGCACCTATCTGTGTGTCTGTTCAATGAGCAGGGTTAGCCACCCTTGGTTCTGCACCCGTGTAATTCAGCCGAATGCGGCTACAGTTTGCATTGGTCCACCCCAAATTCGAATCCCTAAAGTCTGGGTCTCCCAGCACTCTCCCAATCTCTTGTACAAGACTGAAACCTACCTGTCCTCCAGGGTACCTGACTCCAGATTAGTTCTCCTGACTTTCACCTCTACCATCAGGATCAAGGCAAGTGGTTGCATGTTGGTATAGTGAGATCTTTCAAAGATACTGGGACAACGCACATGGAAGTCGTGGGACCAAGAAGGGGATGGGTGAGAGGGCAGGGTCACTGGTGAAAGGTAAAGCAAGGACCCTGCATCAATTCAAGCAGACAAGATAGCCCATGTGGTCTCCTTCTGCTAGCTACTTTTGTATGTTTGTAAGCGTGGAGCGGGTCGTCCTCTACATCCAACAAACCCTTTCATGCTCCATCTACCTCAGTGACACATTGCTTCCTCTCATGAACTCCTGCTAGTAAAGCTATCCTCTCTTCCTTCCTCCCTATCTTTGTCGATGTCGTGTATGCTTCTCCTAAGATCTCTCCCTCTTCCATTGTTGACTCCTCTTATCTCTCATCTCCCATACCGCCTCAGGTGAGTTCATCCTCCTCAGGGACTTCAATTTTATTTAAATCTCCCCTGCTTCTAAGCCCACTACACAAGACTGAGTCCTTGAATCTCACACAACTAATCACTGAGCCCGCCCAACTTAATCCGCACTCCCATAATCAGTCCCTCCTGGACTGGGTGTTCTTCTCCCACCCACCGCATCATTTCTGCAGGCATTCTCCCAGAAGTCTTCAGTGAACACAGCCTAACCTACTGTGTTGGGAAAGTGTGTCCCCTCAGTCTGTCCCAGATACTTTTGGCATAGGCCTCTCAGGTCTATTGACACTGATGCGCTTCTAAATTACCTTGTATCTCTCAGATTGGTCTCCTGTCTGTTCAGCTGATATTGACTTAGCTCTCTCCTCTTCACTGCCATTTTTAACAATGCCTGGAATACTCATTCCTTCCTTAAAGAGCCAGGTAAATGCTGCCACCACCACTGGATTACAGGTGACCGTGTTGAACTGTGCAAGTCCTGGGACCTTGCATGGTCCGCTTCATGTCCTCCCAATCCCTGTCTGACCTCCAACACTACTGGTATGTAGGAACACCTGTACAAAGTCTCCTCAGACTTCCTCACACTGTTCAATCATCTCCAAAATCCTCTCTCACCTTAATCCCAATCTTCAGAAGGCTTCTTCCACTTCCTCCTGTCTCCCCAAGCAGGCCTCCTTGCCCTATTGTCACTTAACCTTCCCAAGTCTAGCTCTGATAGTTTGGAGCCCAGACTCCTTCAAATCTTTGCATCAGCCATTGCCCTTCCTCCCTCCCTCTCACCTCTTGAACCTCTCCTTTCCCTCAGTGCTACCCCTCAGGCCTGGAAAGTTGCCAAGGTTCTTCCTCTCTGTACAAAGGGGCGACCTCTCTTTCCCAGGTAAGTACTGGCTGATTTCACTCCTCCCCATCTCTTGCTGAGCTTCAAGAATCCATCGACTACTCAAGGCTTGTTGACTTTCCTTCCTCCTCAAATTTCCTCTCACTGTTCTGCTTTTAGGAAGAACCATTCCATCGTCTCATCCCTGCTGCATGTAACTGATTTTACCCTCACTGTGATGGATCAGGGACACATCACCCAGCCATCTTCATTACTCTAGCCAAAGCTTCCGATTTGGTGTCCCACCCTCTCCTACTGCACAAGCTGAACTCTGCTGACCTTTCACCATTGGCTATGGGTTTGTTCTATTCATACCTTACCGACCATCAACAGGCAGTTAAGGTGGGCGGTGTTCTCTCCTCCTCCTCCTCCTCCCTATCCATGCAGAGGTCCCATAGGAATTCATCTTTGGTCGGTCCTATTCTCCATTTTCATAAATGACTTCCCCTCTGCCTGTGTCTTTCTCACATCCATATGTACACAGATAACACGGTTATCTAAACCTCTGGTCTATTAACCCCAACTGTTCAGGTCCCACCCAGCACGACTTCCACAATGTGCTGCACTGGTTCCAAGCCAAGCAGTTCAGGGTAACCACCAAGAAATATAAAGGGTTTGGAAGCTCAACCCTGCATTTACAATGCATTTTAGTAAAATTTGTGGGGAGGTACCTGGTGTGTGATCAGACAAAAGTATATAGTTAAGGTACCAGAGCTCCCCCACCCTTCTGCTTCAAAGCCTGCAATTTTTTTAAAGTAACTCCACTGTTCTTACTTGTCATACATTTTGGAGGGATTCTTGGTCTCATCAGCTAGGTGAACCATGATTAAGCCTGACCACTTGACAAATGACCACCTCCATCGGTCAGGATGGACCTTCAAGTACAAGGAGCTTGGGAGTTTAGCTTGATACTAAGCTTGATTCTTCTGTCCATATTGATACCATCCATGCCAAACTTCACCCCAAACTTGGCGCTCATACTAAAACAAGGTCTGCCTCCCCTCCAGGTCCGCTGTGAGCTGGTAACAAAACAGTCCTCCGGTTTTCAACTATGTGGGTGTGGTCCATGGCACCGCTCCCTCCTCTTCACTTGCCAGATTTGACAGCCTCTGCAGTGCCTTCTGTCGCTTCACCATCACCTCTCCCATCCTCACTCATCACTGCTTTCTCTGTTCCTGCCAGTCTGTCCTTCCTCTACCTTTGCATCCCCGTCCCACTGCCCTCTGTCATCGTTAAATACTGGTTTAACTCCTTCCTTCCATCTCTCTCCTCCTCTCCCCCACCCTCTCCTCTTCTTCCTCCTCCCTGCACTCCGGATTCCTGCAGCTTCACCAGTCCCCATCCTCACTCGTGTGCTGGAGCAGGCTGCCTTCTAACCATCTCCCTCACTCTGGAACCTTCTCCCTGTTCTCTTCAGCTCTCTCCAGGCCTTTAGACATCTGTAAGGCTAACTCCTGCTCCCCAATTGTCCCTCCCCTTCTAATGCTTTTTTCTTCTTTTCATAGCCTCTCTTGTTCCCTCCCCTTCTATCTGGGCCACCTGGGTCCTTGGCCTCCTCTGTGCTCCAGTACTTGTGGTGATTAAACTCTCTAGTACAATTAACCTACTACAGCCATGAGGTACCTTGGTCTGTCTATTTTCCTAAGCTCGAGTCTCGCCCTGCTTGAGTCAAGTGGGCCATCCCACCTATTGTTAACTGGTTTTGTGGTTTCATCTGCCATTGTATTTTTGTCTATGCACTCTGGATGTTTGAAATGCTCTTCATGTCTGTACTCCCTCAACCCCAGGCTGCACCTGGAAACAAGTTTCAGCTAGTGTGCCTTTCCGGTTACCATATTTTAAATAAATAAATATTGGTTACAGATAAGTAACATGCATTCCTCCTTACCCATGAAGAGTTCCCTGGTGCATGTGGCATCCCACCCAATCACATCACAATAGTGTGTACTCCTAATCTTTGAAGGGGGCATCAATAACCATCTGTACACTGCCATGGCTGACTGCTGTCTGTCCCTCCACATACTGCAGAAATATTCAATAAAGTGTAGCAACAGGTTCTTGTTGAATGACTAGTAGAATGAAGTATCATAGAACATCCTGGGACTGGGGCATACTACGTTGAGGTGGCCAGGACTGGGGATGTTACAGACACCAGGGAACTCTACAGGGGAGAAATTTACTTATAGAATACTAGGCAGCTGGTTACGGGGAGGGCTCTAGAAGGGCCATACAGCATAAGTGGGGATTTCTCATCGACATACCAGGGTCATCTTGCTGATGACATCAACTTTGATTCCTGTGGGAGAGGCCCTATATCAAAATATTACTTGGTGACACTAAACCACTCTATGTGGGCTGTGTTTATAATCCACCCCAGGTGGCCTCCAGGGCCCTTGCTGAAATTATTAAAGCCCTAGCAGACCAGCCTCCTGGCAAAGTATCATACTTAGTGATTTCAACCTTAACTGGGCTCAGGATACTGAACCTGGCTTAAAGCTCAGCTACTTGATGCTCGCCTTAAACAAATTATTAGTGAACATACCAGACTTATTAATCAGAACTGGCAACCAGTGCCTGCAGGACTGGGTAGTTGTTTCCAATTCAGACAGGATTAGGGCTGCAGGTGTCTTCTCAGACTCTATCAGCGACCACTCCCCATTTTCTGTATATGGAAAAATAATACCCCAAAAACAGCCTAAAATCTTTCATAGACAAGATTTCTCCAGATTGTGAGGAGTCATTAGGGCTTCCTAGCGGAAGCCAACTGGGATCAAATTAGACTGTTTCTCACGAGAGATGATGCCCTAGTTTTCTTTATTCATAACTTTCTCTGAGCTGCTAATAGGTGTGCCTCTTCAAAAGCTCAGGGTTAAAGGTAAATGTCATAAGTGGATATCCCTGAGCTAATAAAAAGCTCATGATTTTTGAGGACAAGGCCTGGGGCTTTTTAAAGAACAGGCTTTATGGCAGACTGGGATAAATATAGGGAATTGAGAAATCTTTGCCAGAAGGATGCAAAATATCAAGAAGGAATATATCAGGAGACTGCGGGGTAATGACCTGGCCACTCCCAAACGTTTCTGATCACAGATTAACTTCTTATTGAAAGGGCATGCTTGCTCTAAGAAGGAAATATTGTATCTAATGGGCAGTGAATTAGTGAACTCCTTTCTATAGCTAATGCCTTCAACAGTTTCTTTACTGACCTAACCAGGTTCAAACTTGCCTCCACTGAACCCCACCCCAGAATGGTATGACGATGAGACCAACAACCCTGTTTCCATTTCAGGTTAGCTCAGAAACAGGAAGTGTACACCTTATTAAGACAAATTAAATTTGATGGTTCTGCTGGGTATGACAATCTGGAACCCAGGGTACTCAAATTTCAGTCCTTGTGATTGTTCTACCTATCACCCTGCTCTTCAATAGACTATTGAGTTTCACCATGCCAAATCAACAACAATGTTGCTGAAGTTCGGCATGGCGTGATCCCCAATGTCGACAGGCGAAATTTTGCCTGTCAGACATGTGTGTTTTCTGCGCCCCACACACACAAAGATAACTAACCCTGGTCGGAGTTGTTTTGAAGGGAGGGTGAAAACTGACAAAAGTGCAAAAATTTCACACGTCGAGGTCCCTCCCACCAACAATCTCGAAATCTGTGAGATTGTCGCTGTAAGGCCCTTCTTTCCAATTCTCAGTCCAGTCGGCACGCCCCTTTACTGAAGGCAAAGTACCTGAAAATGGATAGTGTCTGTGGTGTTACAGTCCACAAAGCAGGCCTCAAAGAACCAGTCTAAAATTACTGCCACATCCTTTCTTCTTAGCCCTCTGGCCAAGGTTCAAGAGATGCTTTTTATAATCAAATACAGGATTACCTGGAGTTGACCCTCCTACTCACAGACAGGCAGCATGGTTTTCAGAAACAGCATAGTACCAATACTGCTCTGATTAAACTGACCACAGGTGCACTGGGCGATGGGCAAGGATGCTAACTGGGAGGGTCTTCATCGACCTTCCAAAGCAGCTTTGACTGGTCGATCATGGCCTGCTCCCATAAGCTAAAATGCCTGGGCTTTACAGCCTTTAAGTCACAGGTTCACACTATCTGACCAACAGGTATCAGGAGGTTAAATGGAAGGGTATCCACTCTGTATGAAACCTATCACAGATGGTGTTCCCCAGTGGTCTATCCTGGGTCCTTTGCTGTTCACCATATTCATCAATGATTTGTCTAAAAATGTGGTGGGGAACTTACTACTCTATATAGATGCTGCGGTTCTGTATAGATGCTCCACTGATGTAAATATGATCAATATCCAACCTGCCACGGATTTCTGTACTTCGAAAAATGGCTCCATGACAACATGCTTGTCTTGAATGTAAAAACCCAAAGCACTAAGGCAATTCTCTCTGGCAAAAACACACTGGCACGGACAGGCAGCACCTGCTCTCACTAACCACCTCCTCTGGCCACACGTATCAAAGTGGTTAACAAATCAAAAGTACCTTGGGGTGTATATTTATTTCAAACGTTTCACCAAGAAAGACATACTGAACTGGTAACAGCTCGTTTCCAGGTGCGTCCTGGGGAGGAGCTAGAGGAGGTCATGAATAATGATTAATGCCGTATTTCCATAGGAGGTAAAACATAACTTAGCATCATATAACAAGCAACACTGAAAGGCATTTAAGCAAAACATGTACATTGGCATGACTATAGCAGGATGCATCCCAAGGACCACAAGAGGATGCAAATAAAGTGCAAAGTGCAGATAATGCTGGCAGGTGGTGATGAAGCTAACCAGTAGATATTCAAGAGAAGTGTATTAGAAGGGGGCAGAGGTTACGCAGCAGGAACTAGGGTGATGAGTAGAGGGAAGGAGACAAGGTGTGAGAGAGGTGGAAGGTGTGGAAGGAGGGAAGAGAGGTACATGGGTTGGACAGGTGTAGTTGCAGGAGTGAGAAGAGAACTTGAGGAGCAGAGAAGAATTGTCCATGGGACTGGGGCTGCCCAGCTGATAGATTCACCCACCAGATTAAATGCGAGATATGTAAATCTTCCCACTACACTGGACTTGATTTTAACCCTTGATCCAGAAAAGTACAGTCAGAGTGAGTTTACGATTCATTTAGTGACCATCAGGTCACTTTCTGTATCAGGAAAAAAGAAAAAAATTGGAAGTTTCAATTTAGGCAATATCGGTCCATGAAAAATTCTGACTACATAAAATTTGTGACTGACTTAAAGGGAAGAAACTGGGACAGAACAAGTCTTATCTCAGATGCAGATAGTGCATGGAGTTATTTTGCAGTGAGTTCTTACTAATATGCAATCGACATGCCCCAGTTCATAAAGAAGGTGAAAAGAAGGTGAAACACAATAACGCACCTTGGTACACAAGAGCTTTGTGTTTACAAAGCAAAAAAGAATAGGATAAAGCCTGGAAAAAGCAAAAGTTTAAATTCCAAATCAGCCTGGGATAAATACTTTGCCTTAGAAATTGATATCTAAAATAAATAAAACCAAAGCTACTTATTTGAATAGGCATTTTAGTGTTAGAAAGGAAAACGATCTTGCATGTTTTGGAAGTTATTCTCAGACATGAAGGGCCAAAATCTCTTGAACTACCAGGATCCTTTAAAAGCACTGGGGAATAGTTCCTATTTCAAATTCTGTAGCAGATCACTTTAATAAACTATTTTTTTTTTTTTTTTATAAAAGCTGGTACAACTGTAGAAAGTATGACTAAATCATTGAGGAGGAAACAAATTTAGGTTTTATACTAGAATAACCAGAGCTGGCTAAATTTTCATTTGACCTGTTAAGTCTGAAATTAATTCTGGAAGAGCTGTTAAAATTGAATGAGAGGAAAACAACTGATCTGGATAACAAACCAACAAATGTTCTTAAACTGGCTTCCCCTGTAACAACATATCAATTGTCAGACATTTTTACTTTATCATTGACTACTGGTACATATCCCAAAGTATGGAAACAAGCAAACATGATACCAATACATAAGAATGGCCCTAAAGAAGACTTCAGCTATTACTGAACAGACCAATATCTCCTCCCAGTTATATCAAAGTTCTGGACAGCTGGTTATAGGAAATCAGTTGAAAAACTTTTTGGAAACACAGAACTTATATAACCCAACACAGTCAGGATTTCATGCAAGACACAGCACTGCTACGGCATTAGTAAAAGTAACAACCGAGATCCAGCTGGCTATGGATTGTAGCCACCTGGTCGGGCCATATTAGTAGATTTATCCAAAGCTTTCCATACCCTGGACCACAAAATTCTGTTAGGTAGCTGGAGAAACTGGGCCTCAACTAGGTGGCCCTAAACTGGTTCAGGAATACCCTGGAAAGGATATGATTAGTTACACTGGGGAACTTCAGGTCTCACTCTGACTTTATTAGATCTGGAGTCCCCAGAGGTCAGTTCTAGGACCAATTTTGTTTAGTCTGTATACGGAGGAATCGGGCCTCTTATAAGGAGGCCGTCACCATCTGTCTGTGTGCAGATGATATAGTAATGTATTTGCAGGGTAAAACAATATCAGACATTCAGGTTAGTTTACAGAGGATTTTGATAGATTACAAAGATTACTTTATAGATCATAAATTAGTCTTGAATGATAAAAAGTGCCAGGCAATGATTTTTGGAAAATGCAAAATAACACAAGTCAAACATTATGTTTCAATGAAAACAAATTCAATGGCCAGCCTGGTGGTGTTGAGGCACTGGACGCCACACCTCGTGCTATGTCGGTGACCTGGGTTCAGGAATGGCACCGAGTCAACTGGGGTCAGCTGCGGTGGCGCAGAAGCTGGACTGAGCCGCAGTATGGCAAGCTCTCCTCTCCCAGGGATGATTTAGCATCCATAGCACTGCCATCTGGAGTTCTTAGGTGGCAGGGCAGTTGGGCGCTATACTGGGTGGGAAGAGCGGTGGTAGGGAGTCTGGAGGCGGAGCACGTCTTCGCATGCCCCATCTCCTTGGCCCCATAGCATGCTGTTGCCCTTTGGAGAACTGGGGTAAGCAAGAAAAAACTCTAAGCCATGTGATCCTCTGATTCAGCTCCGGTCCAGACATGGCCTTTGTGGGGTACCCCACCACGAGGCTCAATTTTTGGGGCTGGAAGTTCCGTGGGTACGAGGAGTACCCAGGGGTGTCCTGGCCACGAGGGTAATTCACGGGTTAAAGTCCCACGGTGAGGTGTGTCCACTGCTGGGGGCGGGGCCAAGGTGAAGTAATGCCAGAGGATGGAAAAAAGTACAAATACATAGGGAGAAAAAAGATTTAATTCTGACACAAGGAATTCGTACAAATACCTGTGAGTCTGGTTGGACTCCCACTGAAATGGGATATACTCATAGATTACTTAATGAAAAATTAAATGCAAGGTTGGGGCATTATATACAGTTAGAAGTTGTATCCCACGGATGCAAGAAGGCAAATTGTCAACACGGTGGTAACCCCACTTTTGACTACGGAGATGTGGTTCATGGGGGATGCGACTTGAGGGACTGAGGGAACTAGATGTGGTCTATAACAGGTTCACTTATTTCATATTGGACGCCCCATGGTTAACTCACCACTGCCTTTTGTATTATTCATTGGGTTGGACAAGTTTAACTGAACACAGAAATTTGTATATTTTACATCTAATTCATCAAACCCTAAGAACTCAATCTTATTTAAATAACTTTTTTTTGTTATACTGTTTCTTTAGGGGCCACCAGTTTGCCTTACCTCAACAGGTCTGGCATCCTCTGGGTATTCAGGCCACCATCTCCTGGGACTACTCTCTGGCTCCACATTCGGCCCGCGGCTTACCCTCCATCGCAGGGTGGAGGGAGCTTCCCCAGCTCAACCCCCAGATCAGGATCCAGTAATGCCACGCCCCTCAGTGCCAATCGAGTCCCCTCTGAGCGGCCATCATGCAGCTGCAACTTGTGCCCTAATTATTTCCACTTTTTCTCCACAACGGCTGAGGCATGCAATGACCATAGGCTCATGAAAGGCATGCCAAGATCTGCACGCACCTGCCAAGCGCCAGCCCAGCATGTTCCCCTCCATGTCCTGCCAGTGCTCTACAGCCACCCACAGCTGCCGCTAGAGCTCCGATGGCAATCCGCCCCTCCTGGAGAAGGAGAGCAGTCCACAGGACGCTCCATCCTTCTCCTCCACTGCCAACCCCGATGACCCAGGCTCGTTCCCGAACCCGGGTCGCCCGGCGCTCAGCAGTGTGGCGTCCAGCTTCAACCCTCAGCGCCACCGGCCAGCCTAAATAACTTGTTTCAAGTTCGGTACAATAAGAAGTAGCCTAAGGTCAGCTGGTAATTTGGAACTTAAAGTTCCAGCATTGAAAACGCCTAAAGGTAATTCGACTATACTTAGTCTTGGACTCAAGGCCTGGAACAAATTACCTCATCCCTCACAAGTATCAAAGGAAAGCATCCTGGAATTCAATAAAATCCTGTTTTTTAAACAAATCTTACTGCCTAAAAATTGTGCCTGTAATGAAAAGGATAATTGGGTACTATAACATAGACTAGTTTTATCTTTGGATATCTTGAATTTGCTGTAATAATTCATAATTGATACCAATGATGTTTGATGTTTATGTATATTTAAAGTACAGTTACGTAAGAACTTACCATAACAGTAGATCTTCGGGAGAGCCTCTTGCAGTAGGTATTCATGGATAGACTAAGCCACCAGGCATCAAGATCCCAAAGAAAAACTTCTAGCTAGCAGTCTCTGGCAGGGGACCACCTCCATGTCAGGTGACCAGTATCAGATGACGTCCTTATAAAGGGGCAATTCCCACGCCCGCCTTCCAGTTCTTTCCACCAAAGGCCTAAAGAGGCAAGATGAGAGAGAGAAGAGGATATGCCCCATATGGAAGAAAAAGAAGAAGAAACCTAGTGGGGACGGAGGCGGGAAGAGTATACCTACTGCAAGCCTCTCTAGAAGATCTACTATTATGGTAAGTTCTTACGTAACTGTACTATATTACTGAGAGGGCTCTGCAGTAGGTATTCACAGACAGGACTGAGTCCCAAGCAGTCTGGAACAAGGAAGAAAACTCGGGAGGAGGATTGCCATCCACAACATAAACCTCAAGGCTGGACAGGTCTCATGAAGGAGACCCTGCAGAACAACCAACCCAAGCCTGCCTCTACGGCGAAGCAATGTACAAACTGTAGTATTTCATGAAGGTATAGACAGACATCCAAGTTGCGGTTGCGCGGTTATCTCCGCATGACACACTGTTGAAACAAGTCGCAGAGGCAGCTACACCTCTAGTGGAGTGACCTCTGACCTGACCTGGGAGGGTCTAGTTGTACTTGTCTTATCAGAAAGTGATTCAATTCGCAACCATTTAGACAGGTATTGCTTAGAAACAGCATTGCCTTCCATTTTGCAGCAAAAGAAATGAAAAGCTGATCAGGTTTCCTGAGATCCTTAGTCTGATTGGTGCAGTATCTCAGGATTCTGTGAACATCCAGAGTATGTAAGACGTACTCCCCATGACTGGAGTGTTGCGTAAAGACAGCTGGTAACTCAATGGATTGATTCAGCGTAGACTCAGTACCACCTTAGGAAGAAATTTGGGATTGTGCTCATGGCCACCCGTTCCTTGTGGAAAATCAAATACAGGATTTTACACATCAAGGCTTGGAGCCCGGGAAATATGTCGAGCAGAGGTAATGGCCACTAGGAAGAGTGTCTTCCAGGAAAGGAACTTTAAGTCTGCTTCCACTGCCGGTTCAAGTGGGGCAGTATGAGCTTTTCCAGAATAAAATTCAAGTCCCATGGAGGGTAGGATTGCGTATGGGGTATCTCAGGTGGAGAACCCTTAAGGAAGATCTAGAGACTTCCAGCTGGGCAAAGACCGGTCTCCTAAGGAATGTGGTAGGCTGAGATAGCGGTCATATGGCCTTTCAAAAAGAATGGCTGAGACCCAGGTCAAAGAGGTGATGCATGTAATCCAGGACTTTGTTAGCTGGACACGAGAAAGGCTCCAAGTCTTTAGAGCTCACCCAGATGGAAAACCGTTTCAACTTCATGGCATGGGTGGACCTGGTGGAAGGTTTTCTCGCTCCACCAAAATGTCCGCTACTAATGGAGAAACTCCAGCATGCCTTAGCTATGTCTGAAGGAGCCACGCATGGAGATGAAGGATTTGAGGCCTGGATGAACTAGGGTCCCTGATCCTGGGTCAACAATTGCTGCAACAGAGGAAGAGGAAGAGGGTTCCTTGAAAACTGTTGCAGAAGAGAACCAACTTGCCTGGGCCAGAAGGGGCGATGAGAATCATTCGAGCCCCTTCTGTTCTGAGTTTGTTCAAGACTCTTGGAATCAAGGGAATGGGAGGGAAGGATAAACAAATCTGTCCTCCAGCAGAGGGACAGAGCATCCCTACCAGAAACGCCCTCACCCTGGAGCGAGCGAGCAAAAGGAGGGAAGTTTATGCTTTGAGCGGAGGTGAAAAGATCCACCTGAGGCGCTCCCCACTGCGAAAAATGTCATTTACGACTTGCTGGTCTAACTCCCATTCGGGAGCCCTGGCTGAGGAGTGACAGAGCTTGTCTGCCAGGGTATTTTCCACCCCCAGAACGTGAACTGCGGTCAGGTGAGGGTTGTGCTGAGCTGCCCAATACCAGATTCTCATCGCCTCCGGCACAGGGATAGGAACATGTTCCTCCATGTTTGTTGAGGTACCAGACTACACACATTGTCTGACTGGATCAGAAGATGACCAGGAAGAATGAAGGAGAAGATCCTGTATGGGATACAGGACTGCTTTCAGTTCGAACATGTTTATGTGCAGTTTCTGCTTGAAAAGGACCAGCTGCCCTGAGTCCTGTGAGACCCTAGGTGGGCACCCCAGCCCTCCCCTGACGATCTGTTGTCAGCGCTTGGGATGGAGGTGATGCAAACGGAACTCCCAGACACAGGTTCTCCTGAACTATCCACCAGTGCAAGTCCCTGATCATGGGATCTGACACTAGCACCTAGTTCATCTAGAGTTTGGTCCCATTGCACCGAAGCATCCATTGAGAGATCCTCATATGGAGCCGGGCAAACGGAACTGTTGGGATGGCAGCCGCCATAAGCCAGAGAAGTCGGAGGACTGACCTGGCTCCAACTCGCCTGCAACTGGACAAGAGATGAGCCTGAATTTGAAGGGTCTCGACCTGTACTGGAGGCAAAAGGTTTTGCCTAGGGTGCGTATCAGTATCGCTCCTATAAATTGGAGGTGTTGGCAGGGGAACAGGTGGGACTTGGCCTGGTTGACAGTAATACCCTGGCTGGTAAAACCTGTAGGGTAAGGGAAAGGGAGTTCAGGAGTTCCTCCCTGGAAGGGCCACCAGGAGCCAACTGTCCAGGTACAGGAAGACCTGCACACCCTGAGTACGCAGGTGGGCCACTACCACTGACAGGCATTTGGTAAATATTCGGGGCTGAGGAAAGACCAATTGGGAGGGACTTGAACTGGTAGTGGTACCTCAAAGCAAAATCAGAGGTATTTGCAGTGGAAGGGCATATGGGGATATGCAGGTATGCATCCTGCACATCCAGAACGCAGAGCCACTGTCCCGGATGAAGTAAAGGAAGAAGACTCTGCAAGAAGAGCATTCTGAAGTGTTTGTACTCCACGAACATGTTGAGAGAGCTGAGGTCTAGGATAGGTCTCAAGTCTCCTGTCTTTTGGAACAAGAAAGAAATGGAACAGTAACCTGTCTCCCAAAGATGAGTGGAGATGGGCTCTATCGCTGCCTTCAATAGAAGGGATAGGATAACTTTAGAACCGGAGGAAGATGTTAAGTGGGAGTAAGACGACTGAGGAGGGGTTTTCAAGGAGGTTTTTATAGAAACTCTATTGAGTGCCCAGCAGATATTAGCTGGAGCACCCAATGCCTGATGTTATCCTCTCCCAACCCGTAGATGGAGGAGAATCCCCCCAACAGGTTCCTCTGGAATTGGCAGAGGCAGGAGTCAGGAGGTGGAGGCAGCGCAGCAGCCGAGGTTCCCGTGTTTTTTGCTGGGGAGTCTTGGTTGCTGGAGGGCCTGGCGTTTGTTGAGCTTTCCTTGGTTAGGTTTTGTTTTCTGTCAGTTTTGGTGGCGAAAAGGACATCACTGCCCTTGAGGGGGCCTGTACAAAGTCTGGACTGACTTAAGTGCAGTGCCCTACTCCTGCAGTTCAGTTATGATGTCCTTGACATCACCCCGAACAGCACCGAACCCTGAAGGTAGCATCCTGTATGGCAGTCTGGCACTTCAGGGACCAATCCTGACACACAGAGCCAGGCATGATGCCATAAGCCTACGGCGAAGCCGAGCTTCTGCCAGCTGTGTCCATCACATTGTAGGTGGCATGGAGCATGTGCCTACAGGCCGAATGAGTGGAATGGACCAGGTCTCCCAGTTCCTGTTTGGTCTGTGAAGCAGGAAGGGAGTCAAGCTTGGATTCTATCTGGCTAAGAACGGACTTCTGAAGTCCCCATGGGCCGACGAGTTGAGGGCCCTGATGCCTAGGGTCAAAGATGAGTAAATCTTCTTCCCGCACTGATCCAGAAGTCGGAATTCTTGTCAGGTGGGGACGAGCTCAGGTGTTCTGGATTGGTGGAACGGCCGTGGGCGGCGCTTGATCACAACCAAGTCCGCCTTGGGGTGGAGACTGAGGAAGTCTTTACCTCCAGAGCCTGATATAGCCTATCTGCCTTCCTCAGAAGGGGACTAGCACGGGTGGTTGCTTCCCAAATAGTGGAGACAAGATCCCATGAGGTCTGGCCCAGGGTGGAATCAGTGGAGCGGTCTTGGGCAGATCCAAATGTGCAGCAAGCTTCTTACACTGTGGGTCTGGCTCCAATGATTGCCACTGACATGTCTCCTGGATCTTTCTCAAGAGCTCCAGAAAAGAAGGATCCTCCAGAAGGGACTTTGAGGATCCCTTGGCCTTGATTTTCTGGAGTATGAGGCTCGTATCCAGGTTCAGAGTGATCTGAGTCAGAATCTGAGTCTGATGGCCCTGAAACAGAAGAAGACACACCTCCCTAGGATGGGGAGGAATGACCTCTCTAGGGACCACCCGGGGTGCATGTCCTCTCTGCCCTGGGAGCCAGATGGATCTCCTCTGGTGTCAGGTAAAGGGAGGGTCTCGGTCTCTGATGTAGGGGTCCGACATCGGAAGACTACTCTCACCTCCCTGGTGAGGCTGAGCTTGGCCTCGCCACCAGGAGGCCAAAACTCTTCAGATTCACCGCGGCAGAGGAGGAGGAGGATGGGGCTAGGGTACAGGTAGTTGGGGTACCCATAATAGGAGTATCCATAACCCGATGGCGAAAAACCTGGCATCGGCTACTGAGGTGTCAGGTACTGCGTGCCAGATATTGTGGCATCTGGTACTGCAGAGCCAGGTATTGCAGCGCCGGGTACCTTGGCGTCCAGGGGCTCTGATGGAGCAGAACATCCTGGCGTAAGCCCTGCTGGTGGACCAGACAGTGAGATCATTGGTCTGGAGGCGCGGGCCTGGCATGGGTAGACCCTACGGGAGGGTCAGACGGTCCTGGTGGAAGAGCAGGTCCTCTGTCAGGTAGAGGTATACCGGAGGGCGGCATCAGGTCTGGCGCCGGGGGGCACTTGACGGCAGCATCCCTAGGTCCCTCAGTCCCGCTGGGGAAAGAGGATCATAATCCCCAGGGGGGCCAGAGGGGATGCGGGACCCCAGAGGGCAACGGTCTATCTATGCGGAGCCTGGGTCGCAGCCGTGATGACTGGGTCTGGAAGCAGATCTGCTGGGTGGTCGCTGCCGGAGGGGCTGACGGCCGACTTATCAACAATGTCCGGGCGGACGCCGGGTGAGCCGATATCTGACTTATCGGACTCCTGTCTGTGGAAGGCCGAGAAGGATGGGCAGCCTTGGTGAAGAGTGGTGGGCTGGGTGTTTACCTGAGGTGGTGAGCGGTTTGTCAGCCCTGTCCATGCGGACGTCGATGGAACCTGCGCGTCCAACTTACTGGACCGGCTGACTGGAAGGCCGCGAGAAGGAGCGGCCTTGGTGGGGAGCAGAAGCCTCCTTTACCCCCGGAGGTTCCTAAGGCCTGAGCGCGAGCCCGACGGGGAGGGGCAACACCTTCTTGGTAGCCACCAAGACTGCCATCGAGGAGCCGATTTCCCCAGAGGGCAGATACCTGGAGGGCTGCGACTCCAGCCAAAGTCACGCCTGCTGTGGATGAAGAATCCAGTCCCAGTGCTTCTCCTCCTCACGCTTCTTTTATGGCCTTCTGGGAGGCTGACACCTGCGAGTCTTTTCAATTCCTTCTCCATGGATGCCATTTTCTTTTCAGGAGATGGGCCTCAGGAGACTGCTGCCCTCGTTGCGGGTAGCCGGGTTGAACTTTGGCAGTGCTGGACAGTCCTCCACACGGTGGTCCGGGTCTAGCAGAAAAGGCAATAAGGAGAGCTTCGTCCTTGTGTGGAAGCTGTGAACTACACCAGCCGCACTTTTTTTGTGCGATTCAGAGGGCGCCGGGGACGTACATACACAACAGATGGGTTGGGGAAAAAATCTTTAAAATCGAAATAATTAGCCAGAAAGTCAAAACTTTTGGCTGACGAAAGGTGCTGATGAGTGCTGTTCTACTGGAGGAACTTTCACAAGTTGACGGTGGAAAGAACTGGAAGGCAGGCATGGGGACCACCCTTTATCACGGACGTCATCTGACGCCAGTCACCTGATGTGGAGCGTCCCGTCAGAGACTGCTAGCTAGAAGTTTTTCCTGTGAGGGTCCTGACTTCTGGCGGCTTAGTCCTATCTGTAAATACCAACTGTGAGAGCCCTCAAGTAAGATCTGCATTTCTTGTAAGAAATTTTTGTCATGATGTGTGTTTGCTTGTGTACTTGATGGACTCCAATGTAAATGACCTGTTGCTCAACTGGGCTATCCTTTTCTTGACTTTCAAGAATAAACAATTACTATTAGAAGAGAGAAACGAGGGAAGAGAAAGCAGATGGCGAGGAGGAGAGAATTCCATAGGTTGGGGAAGTAGTAGGAGGAAGCCTGGCCAGCTGAGGATGACCTAGTAAGGGCTGTTAAGGAGCAGAAGCCAGAGTTACAAAGGGTATAGTGGGAAGGGGGTGAGAGAGAGGTGAGGAAAGAGGGGAGCGAGCCAAACCAGAATTTAGCAATAAAGGAGGTACAATGAGTGAGGTGCCTGCCTTCAAGGGAGAGAAAGGAGAGAGATATAAACGAGCAATGGTGGGTGCGGGGCAGGCAGTCCAAAGCAAATCGATAGAAGGAGTGGAAGAGGAAATCCAGTCTGGTCAGGGTGGACTTGGGAGTAGCAACGTAGCCAATGGCAATGAGACAATGTCTCACAGTCAAAATGGGGAGAATCATTTGCTAGAGAACGGTTCTGCTAGCCAGCAGGGGATGACCACAGTTCTTGTATAATGCACTTAGTTTAGGGTGTAGTTTTTGTGGACTGCATCCACATGCCCAGAAAAGTCAGGTGTCGATTAAGCCAGACCATGAGGTACTTAAAGGTGGCAACATCATCGACAGTGGTCCCATCTAGGTGTGGAAGGCAGGGAGATCAGTAAGCCTACAGAGCTTCTTCCTAGTGCCAAAAGACATGGAGACCATTTTTTGGCATTGAGGGACAGTTGATTTTATCGTAATCAGTGTTGGACATTGTTGAAATCTAGCTGGAGCTTGGCCATCAGATTGGGAGGGGGGACCAGAGGCATAAAGAACTCTATCATCTGCGTACATGTGGATGGATACAAAGGTGGAGGCAATGGGAAGATCATTCAGGAAAACTGAAAGAGAATTGGGCTAAGGACAGAACCTTGGGGACACCAGGGAGATAGGGAGTGGAGGGTACTTCATCCTATATAGAACAAGAATTCACCTTTAGCCCTCACGTTGATCATATCGGCAAAACTGTACATCAAAAAATTGGACTGCTATATCACCTTGGTAATGTTTTATCCCTGAGACAAGGCTTGCACATTGCAAAGAGCATCCTGCTTCCCACATTGCTATATGGTGCCCCTATACTTCAGTTCCTCAGAAACTCAGACAAACAGGCTTAAGGTTCTTTACACAAAATTTGTTATTTTGCAGCTGGTGCTCCCCAAAACATTGCTGCAAAGTCCTCTCCTCCCTTAAGTGGCACTTCCTGGAGGGAGGATGATGTATCCGTTATGCACCTTACATTAAAACTCACCAGAGCTTACACCTCCAAATCTTGCTGGTATATTAGTTCCCAAATCTCAGAGGTGCTTACTTTGGGTCTAAACTGCTACTTGTTTGAAGTCCCCAGGGTAAAATAAAGTACAAGTAAGAGGTCCTTGCATACTCTGCACCATTTTACTGGAACTCACTCCCAACAACTGCAAAACCCTCTTCCCTTGGTTGTTTTAAAAAGAGTTGAACTTGAAAAAACTTTCTACTAGCACATTGTCGTTGCTCCTGCTATCGTTGAATGATGGCCATAGCTCCATGTCCTCCTCTTACCATGTTGCTCATAAAGATGTTCTGTTGATAATCCTTGCCCTATCCTCCCAGTATCATACTGTTTTTGTGCCTTAATCAGTATGGTACTATGTGATTTCATTAAGCTCTTTAGTTCCTACAGTTAACTGTATTTGTCATGTATGTTCAATGTCTGTAGATCAGAACTATTAATGTAGTCCAATACCATGTAACATGTAGTATGCACCATGCCCGTCTACTGTCTGCATATCTACGTGTAACTAAACCAGCATTGCATCAGTCAATGGTCTGTATATATTGTTTTATTTTTATTTTTTATATCTCGGATTATAAGACCTTTGAGTCATTGGCTCTTTTACAAAGGTGCCACGTCACTGAGTGAACAATAGACACAATATGAACCATATAAAAAAAAATATATATTGCATAGTCAACAAAAGAAAACACAACATAATCATTAATAATTGTAGCAATCAGATAAAGTGACTATGGCACAATTCCATATAGAACAATAGCGAGATCAAAGAGCAATCAATATGGCCTTGTTGATAGATAAGGGAGGGACGGACAGGGAGAGGCGAAAGACAAGGGTAAGAAGGGCAGAAGCAAGGGGTAATGGAGGAAGAGGAAGGAACAAAGAACAGATGGTGCAGGATAAGATGGGGAGGAGAAAGGAGGGACTGCTAGGGAGGTGTTAAGCTGTAGAGAACTTAGGAGAGTCTAAGGCTCGAGTTGGGAAGTCTAGATATAGGAGTGTGGTGGGAGAATGATTTAAGGATAGACAGTCACAGCTTCTTAGTGCAACAAGGAGAAGACGTAGGTCACATTTGAAAGGGCACAACGGGTACAGACAGGACTACATAACCTTAGGAGAGTTGAAGGCACAAGCTGGAGCAGGCTAGACATAAGCAGCGGGGGTGAGAATGGTTTAAGGGTAACAGTCACATCTACCTTGTATGGTGAGGTGTATGTAGTTTACACTTGAAAGGACCCAGATGGGCACTGGCAGGACAACAGAGGGGAGGTCGTTTGGTGGGTGCCTGGTATGCAAGCAGTGTTGCGCCTGTGATGTGAGCAGAAAGAGACCTGGAAGGCTGTTTGACATACCTCAGGTTAGATATGGGTTGACCGCTTGTTTAAGGAGATTCTGTATGACTGGGGGAGGTTTGGCGAAGACAGGCTTTTTTGCTTGTAGGCAGGTCTGGTATTGTACCCTACCCATGAGATTCAACCAGTTTGCTTACTCATATAGGTCACAGGTATGGGTGAGTCTGTGAGCTCCTGTAATGAACCTGCATGCTTTGTTAAGGCAACATTAACCCTTCTGAATGCAGTGTCCATTGCTGCACTGTACACAACTAGCCCATAGTCGATGATCGAGATTATGGGAGCTATTAACTGCTAACAGTAATTAATTCGGGTCGCCCTGAAAACGCTACTCTAGTTCCAGTGGGCTCACCAGGTTACCAAAATTCAATAAACAAATAAATATATTTTGTGTTTTGTACCCACATCGTATTGTTGCCTACTTAGAACACAACAGAGTGTGATTTGTTATGTGATAACCGCATGCCCAGTGCATTCTGAAGTGCAAGAAGTTTGCACAGAATTCTTCAGCACCTGAAAATAAAGTTGTCACATAGCCTGTACCTTGGAGGATTATTAGTGAAAACATGATCAACATCTTTTCTGGTGTTTTCAAAAGTTGTTCTCAAAGTTAGAACATTAAGAAAAACTTTGATTGTTTACAACAGCTGAGTACAGCTGGAGAGAGAGAGAGAGAGAGAGAGAGAGCACTGCCACGATGTGTTAATGAGGATTGCTTTCAGTTTTTATGTTTGCTTGCGCGCATGTACAAAAACATAGTGCCACCATACAAGTTTTCATAGGTGTGCCACCCCAATGCCCTGCTGCTTTTTGCAGGCGTGGCCTACGGCACCAATGAATATCCGAGCTGTCTATGACAGCAGTTCAAATGCAGTGGCATACACAGTTCAGAGAAACCCACCGCTACAATCAGCGGTGGTAACGTGTAAGCAATTTGCCTGTCGGCAGAGTATGCAACTTGCCTACAGGTCAGCACTGCATCTGAACTGCTGTCATGGCAGCTTGTTTTAAATTACACTGTCGGCTTTCCCCGTTTTTAATTTGTCAGTGTGCCTTCTGGCACACACCAGTATTTTATGCAGAATACCATAGAGAAATTGCAGTACTGTTTTATAATATAGATAGTGGTCTTAGTCGGGTCTTCCGATATCGAGACATCGAGTAATTCGATCGAAGGCCATAGTGTGTGGTGATGTTGCCCGTCGGCATGCTGCCTTATCTTAACGCAACGCCCTGGTACTTTAACCAGTTCAGTTTTGTTGCGTTAATCACTTTTTAAAAACTGGTGCTAGTAATCGCTCGATGCGAGGAGTAAAGATGTGGTGATCCTGCGATGCAAGAGCACGCCATTGTGCATGTGCGGATTAGAGCACCAGGTTTTAAAGTGAATTCATGCCACACAGGCTCGAGCTTAAAGTTCCAGGAGCCATTCGCATTTAGTAGTTTTATAAGGAGCATGTTACTAAAGTAGGCTTACATAAATGCCACTGCGGACTGCACTCGGTCCTGGCATGCGCCCCTCGATGGGGTTATAAGCTCCGGTGTCGACGATTTGGCGACGCCCAGCTAAAAGACCACTATGCTAAATATTTATAAAACAGGTACTTTTTTTTGCACTTTATGTATATGGGGTTATTCTGCATTACAATTATTTCGTGTGCTAGAAGGCACACTGCATGGCTATTAACAAAAACGAGGGGGTAAATCTGACAGTGCCCCGAGACTGCATCATCAGCAGATCTAGGCCCAACCCTCAATATTCAAGCTGTTAAACACACTTACTTGTCTGCAGAATGACGTAATGTCCAAGTATATATGGCATTACTCTGGTGGAAATGTAAGTCAAAATACAGTTATTGACAGATAACCACCAAATGCATCATCTGAAACAGGAAATAATACCTGTACACAGCCTCACAGAAATGCGAGTGTTTGTTGTCACTGCCCATTATCAGCTCTTCTCCAATGGTGTTTTACTATATGATTGTTTTTGAAATTGACGAAGTTTAAAGTGCAAACATGGCTATATTGTTAAAAAGTGCCTGTTATTTCAATGTCTGACCACACAAATGGCTCCCATACCGGTTAGCACATAGTTGTGCTGAACAACTTTGCCACTCATACTTTGTGTGTAGCACTTACGGTTCAAGGGTATTCGATGTGTTTGTGGCATGCTGATTATGGCTTGATTTTGCTTAGAAAGGCCCAGGATGCAGTGCTAAGAGTATACAGGGCACAAGTGGTGGAAGTCTCAAAGAGCTCTTGTGGTGTGAATGAGTTAAATAAAACTATTCTGAAAGCACAATCTATTCTACTAAGAGGCAATGCAACACTATCAAGGACTTAGGACAATTATTATTTTCCTGATACATGCAAAGACATACTTTCTAAATGTCAGGGTATTTTTGTATGTCTTTGCGCTGCTAACGGAGAGTGAATATTTTTATTTTATTTTATTTTAGTCTTTGGTAACCAGGTAAAGCCCACTTGGCACAGTGTGCCTGTTTTCAGGGTGACCTGGAAGCACTAGGCGGTTAAGTGACTTGCTCAGTGTACAAAGTATGCAAGTGGAGGTTGTGAGACTCAAACTCAGGTCTGGTCTGCTGGATGTATCAAGCTCGTTCACACCTCGTTCCTCTAACCTATAGGCTATACTGCCAGTAAGAGTGAGTCATAGACATAGCCACACCACAGGCATACTAATGACTACCGGGTTCTGGTCCTACTGTACTCTGTGTTTTGACACGAGGAGGAAAGAAGCTGGCAAGACGAAACAAAATAATAAACAAAACTTTTAAAACTTTTTTGGGTAATAGTTTCGTGGTTGACAACTCTGCTTCCCACTTACCTGCCATCTCAAACTAGTCTCCATTGGTTCCTTATAAAATTCCGCCACTAGGGTGCCATCTAACATATCTTGAATAGGTCTTCATTTCCTCACTGTAATCTTACCACAAGTAGAGCCTCCGGCCGGTCTGCTTTCCTAATTAACCTTTGTGGGGCTTTACTTTCTGCTTCTCTGATCCACTTCTTCTAAATAATTGCTACGCTAGCAGGAAACACTTTGTTGTTTTTGCTCTATCTCTAATTTCGGCCACGGGTTAAAACGGTGGAACACGGTCACCCTTGGCTGTCTTAATTTTACACACACTATCTTTTATCCCTAAGAGCTAATCCTCTGTCTCGTATACCACTAGCCTTCCTACCCAAGTCAAACAGTAACACTATGGCTAAGTATAGTCTGCTGTGGGCACTCTTGTCATTTGTCCTTTTACTCAGCCTGACACTGCCACATGGGCTCTCCCATGTAACCAAATGGCAAAAGACTCCTCAGAGGCTTTCATCAAAACTATATTTCTCTAACTTGATTGTAGAGACAAAGCCTGATTTGCAACCCAACCCTATCCTCCTCGTTAGAGGCAGCATCTATTACCCTTACATGCCAGGAGGAAGCTGCATGAGATGTGCTTTCACCCTAACCTGCCACTGTGCAAGGCTTTGGTTCCTAGCCATGATCATTATTCTGCTATCTGGGATGTCAAACTAAATCCAGGTCCACCTACCTGTTTCTTTTCCCCAAATGAGTTATCTGGCATGTCCAAGAAAGGATTATTAATTGCCCATATCAATATCAGAAGTCTTACCTGTCACCATGGGAACTCGAGGCCTGGGTGAAACTCTACAATCCTGATGTACTCTGTCTCACAGAAACTTGGCTAAAACCACGCAATAACTGATGAAGTATGCTCCTTGCCTAACTACTCCCTGTTCCGGTGGATAGATCCTCATCCAAGCGTGGAGGTGGAGTTGCCCTATTCTTCAAAACCACCTCAACATCTCTATTGTCCCGCATCTGCCTCTCCGCAGTGTGCGAATTCATACAGGCAACTATTGTAGTGGGGAAAAGATGCTTCATATTATCTTGCCTATAATCCCCTACTGGGGAATAGTAGTCTTCAAGAACTCCTTGACATCACCTCCCAGACTATAAATCATAATGAGGCTGTCATCCTAGGTGATCTTAACCTCAGTTGGTTAGGGTCAGCTCAAATATCCTTGCAATCACTCACGCTTAGTTATAATTTTCACCAGTTGATCTCTGAAGCAACTAGAGCCACGTCATCCCATCAACGGTACACTCTAGACTGGGTAATGGTTAACCGTATGGAACATGTCAAAGCAGGAATCCTTGCAGATGCACTAACAGACCACTCACTCACTTTTTGTATCCTATCTATGGTTGCGCTCCATCTCCTCCATCAAGACTAATCACATTTACAAATCTAGCTCATATTGACCAGGATGCATTTCTCTATGATGTCTCCAATATCAACTGGGCAGGTATCTATCAAACAAAGGATGTGGAGGTTGCTCACAGATATTCATAAATGAATTTCTTACCATTCAATATAAACATGCCCCCAAGACTACTAGGAGGGTCAGAGGAAAACAGACAAGGTGGCTGCATAAAGACCTCCTTGTTAATCTGCGCAGAGGACAAGCTTTGGATTCGCCACAAACAAACTGGCCTACAGTCAGATCTTATTGTCTATCGTGAACTAAGGAACACATGTAAGAGACAAGTTAGAGTTGCTAAAAGCAAATACTGCAAGGACCTTCTACAAAGCTCAGCTCATGCACCGAGAAATTTTTGGGCCCACGCCAAAACATTTCTCTGTACCGTGAGTCAGTCACTCCTGATGAAATGATCATAAATGGGGCACATTGTAATGACCCTAGGACCATCTCAAACAGTTTTAACAATCTTCTCTCTGATCTTTCATACTATACCTTGGCTTTACAACCTAGTGGATCGACTCCAATCTACCTACCACACTACCATCAGACAACCATACTACCTTATCGTATGATGCTCCTCCAGCACCACCATTCTATTTCAAAGCTATATCAAGAGATGAAGTTCTGAAATTACTGAGATCCATATCTGCCAATACCAGCTCTGGTTCTGACTCACTGGAACCTCGTCTTCTTAAGCTGGCTGCCCACTCATTGCCTCTCCGATTGCCAGAATCTACACTTTATCCCTTATCCATAGCACTGTGCCAGACCTATGGAAATCTGCAAGAGTAACGCCTGTCTTTGAAAAAGGTGACCCAAAGGACATGGCCAATTACAGACCTATAACAATTCTCTCTGTCCTTAACAAGATCCTAGAGAAAATAGTTGCATCACAGACCACTGACTACCTTACACGTTACAATCTCCTCTCAGACACTCAGCATGGTTTCAGAAAAGGTCATAGCACCACCACGGCTCTTCTTCAACTAACTACTGATATTCTGTCCAACATGGACTCTGGAAAACTCACAGATGCCATCTTCATTGACCTCACTAAGGCTTTCGACCTTGTTGACCATCCCCGCTTCTTCCACTCTCCATAAATTCCATTCTACCCCTGTTGTGGACTGGTTCTGTAGCTACCTGTCAAACAGGTGGAAGCTGTCAAATTTAACTCCTCCCTGTCCAACATGTCTACTATCAACCTTGGGGTCCCCAGGCTCTATCCTGGGCCCTTTTCTCATGCTGATGACCTGATCATCTACACTAGTTCTTCTAATATTGCCTGCATAAACACATCACTTACTTCAGACTTAAATAATGTCTTAGACTGGCTACTAGACCGTAAGCTTGTACTAAATGAAAAGAAACGAAAGCTATGCTCCTAGGTTCTGCACTCAAGATTAAGACCTGTTCTAGTTTGCTGGAGGTTCTTCACCCAGGAGGATTTCCACTTGAAAATGTTACTTCCTTCAAGTACCTTGGGATCCTCCTGGACCAGTCCCTGATTTTAATCTTCACATTCAGTCCTCGTGCAAAAGCTGTAAACTCGAAACTAGGGTAACACAAAGCAGCTGCAATGCTTACCCTAGGCCAAATTAGCAACTGCCCAAGGTATTCTGCTCCCAACCCTACTTATGGTGCCTCTATTCTTACCTCTGCCCATAAAACCTCCCTACTAAAATGGGACGAACTTATAACAATATATGCCGATTTGCCTCCGTCACCTCGACTCAAACATCACTGCCTTCTTTATAAGGATCTGAATTGGCTCTCACCCTCTGCCAGTAGACAATACTACCTTGGATCACTAATGGACTCGATCATCCGGGAAAAAAAACATCCCAGCTGGCAGCGTTGTTGGTCCTCAACCATCCTCCCATGGCCTGCGATCAGCTGACAAATCCTTGCTCTATGTTCCAAGATGTCGGACGACTAAAGGCACTGGGGCCTTCCAATTCTCTGCTCCCAGGCTATGGAATGCTCTTCCACTCAACCTCCAGCTGTCTCAGTCTCACTTTGGATTTAAAAGTGAATATCGTCGTTATTCATCCTTAGCTGATGCTTGTACATGCTTTGACCCAACCTGAAGCTCCTGAGACTTACCAGTAATGTTACCCTGCTCTAATCCAGCTCCAAGATGGTCTCCTCTTCCCTCCCATATTTTTCCTTCTCTTTGTAAATAACTTCTTGACTACTAGCCTCTTCCTTCCTGAACCTTGTTGCTGACTATCCACTGTTGTTTTGCCAATTACCACCCCTGACCTTACTTCTGTCAGTCTTTCTTGTTATGTTGAACATTCCTCACATTTCTCTCTATATAACCTTACTATCTTATTAACCCTTTCACTCCACAGGTCGGGTCCATGGTTTCTGCACTTATTATATATCTTACTGCCGTTATCTGTATAATGCTTGCCATTATTTTTGTAGTTTCTACCCATTGTATTTTTGTAGCACTGCTGTACTGTTCCTCTATTTGTATTATTGTACCCATGTTGCTGTTGTTCAACTGTTCTCCTTTTGTTGTACTCTCCGGTCATGCCTGAAAATAGTCATTTCACCTACCCAGTTAACAAAACTAAATAAAATAAAATATCTACTTCTCACAAGCGCTTAACAGTGTTCAGGACCCAGGGCTTAACATGCCCCCAAATAACACCCTCAAGAAGAAAGAGAAATGCCTTTATATATGCCACCAGCCTGAGATGAGACCAAAGTCGACTGTGCATTCTTAATAAATGCCCCCAAACAATGCCTTCTATCACACCGTAACATTCTGTCTACACTGCCTCCTCTCACACCCCAGTACATGCTGTTTACAAATAGTTAATCCCAGACAAAAATACATTCATTGGGGACAGGGGATACAAAACATCACACAAAGCGAATTGAGTACATATATAGTTCTCACGGGCAGGAGGGGGCGCTGGAGCATGCGATCCGAGAGGATTTTATTCCTTGCAAGACTGCAGATGACATCTTGCTAGTATGCAGTCAGCTAGGAAAACTGTTACTTGCTTTTTCTGTAATGCTTTAGTTAGCCAAAAGGAGGACGTTCTGCAGATGTGGGACGCTGCCCTGCTTGAATGATGCAACTTTTTTTAATTTAATAATAGAAACATAGAATGTGACGGCAGATAAGGACTGCATGGCCCACTCAGTCTGCCCATTTCCCTACCTAATGGATAAGCTGCAGATCCTAGTTAACCAACAGTCTACTTCTTCCTACCCCACCCCCATCCCTAGAATTGCCTTATGACTGTCCTATGCATGCTTGAATTCTACCACTGTTTTGACTCACAACCTCCTCCAGAACGCCACTCCATGCATCCACAACCTCTCTGTGAAAAAATACTTTTACATTACCCCTGAGCCACCCCTCTATCTTCAAACTGTGCCTCTTTTGTCTTGCACACCTCTTTTTTCTGAAAGATGCTACCTCTTGGACTTTGTTGATTCCTGAGGTACTTGAAAGTTTTTAGCTTTTCCTCCTCTCCTCGAGGCTATACATATTAAGCTCCTTAAGCCTCTCTTCATATGTCTTCCAGTACAGACCCTGCACCATTTTAGTTGCCCTCTTCTGGACTGCCTCCATCCTGTTTATGTCTTTGCAGCGACTGGGTCTCCAGAACTGCATGTACTACTCAGATGGGGTCTCACCAGCTGTCTGTACAGAGGATAACAACTTCCTGTTTTCCATTGGTGATGCCTCTCCTATGCATCCCAGTATCCCCCAGCCCTCCTTACTGCCCTCTCACATTGCTTGCCCACCTTTAGGTCATTTGATATGACTACACCCAGGTCCCTTTCCATTTTTGTTGTTGTTAGTATCTCACCCCATTGTGTACTCTTCCCTGGGTTTTGTTTCCCAGGTGCATTACCTTGCACTCTTAGCACTGAATCTAAGCTGCCATACATTTGACCATTCCTCCAACCTTGCCAAGTCCCTTCTCATCCTTTCCATCCACCTTGTGTATCAACTCTGTTGCAGATCTTTGTGTCATCTGCAAGAGACATACTTTTCCTTCCAGTCCCTCTGCAATGTCACTTATAAAGACACTGAAGAGGACCGTTCTATACTGAATCTCATGTACCCCACTAGTAACCCTTTCTTCAGAGGGACTCCATTTACTATTACCTCTGCATCCTGTTCTCCAGCCAATTCTTTACCCAGGCTATCATCTTGGGACCCATTACCAGGCTGGCTAACTTGTATATACAGGTTACTCACCTGTAACAGGAGTTCTGGGAATGGTATATGTTGTTCATCCACACTGTCTGGCAGGTTCCTTGCTGCTTTAAATCCTGCGGAAGGTCTTCAAGCTGGCTCCTCCCACCCACCCGGTGGTAAAACTCGGCTGACCTGCCCATGGCGCCAGATCTAGCCGCTGGAAGCCAGGTTGTGCGTCGAAGCGGGGGAGGTCGGGTGGAGTACAGGATGAACAACACATACTCATTCCCAGAACTCCGTTACAGGTGAGTAACCTGTATTTCTAGGATATGGATATGTTGTTCATCCACACTGTCTGGCAGACTCCAGCAGTTTTCTGGAGGAGGGAGGCAAGGCACACCCCTACTTGGGAAATAAAGACTGGAGAACCGAGGCCCCAAAACCAGCATCCCGGCGTGACTCAAGGTCGATGTGGTAGTGGGTGATGAAGGTGTGTGCTGACTTCCAGGTAGCAGCCCTGCAGATTTCCTGGATAGGGCGTCCCTGGAAGCAGCCACCGATGCAGCAGTATGGCAGGTAGAATGAGCTCTTATCCTTTGGGAGGCTCCATGCCGCCAACCTATAGCAAAGCTCTATGCAGGAGGTGACCCACCTGCCTATCGTACACTTGGCTGCAGGTCTGCCAGGTGCAGCTTCAGCGTAGGTGACAAACAGCTGGTGAACCTCTCCCGAACTTCAGCTGTCCGCTCCTTATAATAAGCGGCCTTCTAGGGTCCAAGTATGGAGCCTGTATTTGGCTTCCAGGTGTGATTGGGGTAGAACACTGGCAGAGTCAACACCTGGTTAAGGTGAAACTCCGACACCACCTTCGGAAGGAATTTCAGGTGGGGCGCAGGACAACCTTGTCCCTGTGCAAGACCAGATAAGGAGACTCGATGGAAAGTGCCTGAGCGCTCCCATCCTTCTGGCTGACGTGATAGCCACCAAGAAGGCGGTCTTCCATGACAGGTGAGAGATGTCACACCTGTGCATCGGTTCGAATGGCTTGCCCATGAGCTTAGCCAATACCAGCAGTAGATCCCACGGAGGTGAAGGTTCTTCGATCGGAGGGATATGTGATCAAGGCCTTTGAAAAGCACCCGACCACCCTTCTCCTGCGCCATCGACTGCTTCCGCCCGCGCCTGGTAAGCAGAGAGGCTGCCAGGTGCACCTAAGGGTCGCTGACCAAAGCCCTTGCTGAAAAGGGACCACAGGTAGTCCAGAATGCTTGCCAAGGAACAGGAGGAAGGGTCCAGGCCCTTGCCTGACACTAAATGGAGAATCTCTTCCATTTGAAGGCGAGCATTTTCTGGTCGACTCCTACGGGATGCCTCAATGACGTTGAGGACCTCGGCAGAAAGACCCAAGGCCTGGAACTCTAGCTGCTCAGGAACCAGGCCGTCACGGCAGGGATTGAAGGTCCGGATGGAAAACCTTCCCTGATTGACTGAGATCAGGTCTGGGCGGGCTGGAAGCCACCTGGAAGCCTGGAGCCGAGACTGAGGAGATCTGGATACCAGAACTGGCGGGACCAGTCTGGGGCTACAGAATCACCTGCGCCTTGTCCCTCCTCACCTTGAGAAGCACCTTGTGGATCAAGGGAAATGGGGAAGAGGCCAGAAGAGGCCGGGGTCCACGGCCTCGAGAAGGCATCCCCTGCAGCGAGCCCTGCTGAGGGGGTGGGCATGAAACAGTCTCAGCTTCGATTCTCCTTGAGGCAAACAGGTCCACCTGAGGTGTGCTCCAGTGGGAGAAGAGATCATGTACTACCTCGGCAGGAGAGACCACTCATGAGGCGCAGACCCTATCCAGCTTAGGGCATTGGCCAGGGCGCTGGAGGCTCCTGCCACATGAATGGTGAGGAGATCCGCCTCAGGCTGCGCATGAGTGACCAAATGGGAGAGCTTCCCTGCACAGAAGCATGGGCAGCGTCCCCGCCTGGCGGTTTAGGTAGTACATGGTCGTGGTATTGTTCATCTGGACCTGAACCACTTGACCTCCGTAGAAACGGAGCGAAGCGTGAGGGCTAGACTTAACCACCAAGCTCCAGCAGGTTGATATGGCATCGGGACCTCGATGGGACCAGAGGTCGTGGCGCTTGTGCTCCCCAGATGGGCACCCCAACCCATCAGAGAGGCATCGTTTGACAGAGAGACCGTCAGCTCGGGCGGACAAACGGGATGACCTCCTGCAGATGTGCTGGAACGGTCCACCACTGGAGAGCATTCCAATCCCCTGGGTCACTGTCACTAGCTGATCCAGCGGATCAAGTGCTGTGACCATTGGCTGGCCAGTCCCCATTGAAGGATGCATGTACCAGCGCCCAACGGACCACGCTGGTGCAGGTCGCCATGAGGCCCAGAAGGTGCAGGAAGTCCCGGTAGGGTGCATTGCCCAACCTGAAATGATTGGGCAAGGAGGAAAGAACTCGGCCCTGTCCGCCAGGAGCCATGCTTGGCTCATAGAGAGTCAAGCTCTGCCCGGTGAATTGTATCACCTGCTTTGGCACGAGTCTGGACTTGGCCTCGCTTGATGAGGAGGCCAACCTGAAAGCAAACCTGAGGGCCAGATCTCTGACCGCTCCCTCCGTTTGAAGGGGCTGCAATCAGCCAGTCATCCAGGTAGAGGTACACCGAGACCCTTCGGTGCCGCAGGAATGCTGTCACCACTGTCATGCATTTGGTGAAGACCCTGGGAGCTAGGAATGGCTGAAGGGCATGGCCCGAACTCGTAAAGGGATCCCTCTGCTTTGAAGCGGAGGAATCTCTGGGGAGATGGACAGATTGGGACGTGAAAGAACGCGTCCTGAAGGTCCAGAGAACAGAACCACACGCCTTGTTCCAAGGATGGGATTATCTGAGCCAGAGTGACCATCCTGAAGGTCCGAGACCTTAGGAACCTGTTCAGGTTGTGCAGGTCAGAATAGGGCACCAGCCCCCGTCCGTTTTGGGATCAGGAAGTACCTGGACACAAACCCGGGTCTGGAGGAGGATCCGCACCTTCCTGATCACCTCTTTTCGAGGAGCAGGGCAATACCAGCTCGGCGAGCAGACAAAGAGGCTGCAGACCCCTGAGCCCACCGAGGGGCAATGGCTCGGAAGGGCGGGCCTGCTCGAACTCCAGGGGCAGGCCCTTTCCTACCACCTCTATAACCCAACAGTCCGTGGTGATAACGGACCAAGTGGAAAGGAAGTGGCGGAGCGTCCCCCGGGGGGAACCCAGGGGAGTGACGAGGCTGGGGCTGACACCCCTCAACCCATCACTGGGCAGGCTTAGAGGAGGGGCCGCCAAGGACCTCCTGGGCCTTTACTCCATTTCCTGTTGGAGGAAGCTGCAGGCTTGGGTTTGGGATGCAGCAAGCGAGCCTGCTGGCCCTGGTGCTGTTGGGCTGGAGCGTGCCACAGGCGTAGAAGGACGAAAGGACTTGTGCTGCTGCTGTCGGTGGCCTTTGTCCTTCTGGGCGGAGGTGACCAAGTCCAGAGTGGCATTGGACCTTTCGATCCGCTGGAGGTGACCTTCCACTCCAGGGCTGAAGGGGTCGGTCCCAAGAAGGGACATCCACCAGTTTGTGCTGGGTATCCGCCGTGAAGGTGGATATCCTCAGCCATGCTCTGTGGCACATGGCCACCATGGCCGCAACCAATCTGGGCACAGAAGTCTCCGATGTCCAGAGCCGCTTGGAGCTGCTAGCTAGCCACTGCCCTACCCTGGTCCTGCACCTGCCGGACCGTGGTCTGCAGGCCGAGATGAGGATCACCTCATCCAGGGAGCCCATGAGGCGTGGGAGAAGTGTGCCATCAGCATGGCCGAGCTGGTCTGGTGGAGGCCAAGGGAGGACGAGCGTACACCTTGTGCCTGGCATAGTCCAGCTTTTGACTCCTGGCAGGGGCTTGTCCACATCCCTAGCATTCTGGAACGCTGAAAACGCTGTCGGTGACCAACCCCTCAGCAGAGGGGTGTTCCAAACCCAGGCAAGAGCCGTAGGGACTGCATACTTCCTGGCCATCCTGGCCGAAGGCGAGGACAGGAAGCAGGCCACTGCCAGAGCTCCAAGGCTGGGCCAACAATGGCTTCAGCCACCAGAAAGGCCTCCGTGGGTGACTCTCGGTCCAGTATCTCCGTCAGGGATACTTGGCCCGCTTGGATATGGGCTTGAGCTGCATCCCGGTGACTCAGATGAGCCAAGCAAACCCATGAAGGACGATGGGCTTTCGCCCATCGACTGGCCCCCAGAGGACTCCACATCGATGGGCCTGGAGAACAGGGAGGAGTGTCGTCTGACTGGGAGGAGTCCGTGAAGAGCTGCCTGGGGCCTGAGCCACCTCCACCTGCCGAGGACGGTCGGGAGTGAGGGTGACTGTCAACCTGTGGGGCAGGCCCTGAGCCGACCGAGAGTCCTTGGTTGGCGCCCTGATTTCGGTTATGGAGGCGGAGGTTCCACCACAATCGGCGGGCAGCTGGCTTTGGCCAAACAACCGCCCAAGCTTGAGCACCTCGGCTACAGCGAGGAGTTGTTTCGCCCCTCGGTGACAGCCACTTGATGGCCAGGAAGGCGACGCCGGCTTGTTCCCGGACAGAAGTAACTGCCGCCACATGAGGTCCTTGCAGCATCGACGAATTTGCGCCAAAGTTTCTCCTCTTCCGGGAGGACGCAGCGGCGGCGACGCTTACCTCCAGTGCCGAGACGAGACCGCCGATGTCGGCGTGGATCAGCTGGACCGAGATCCCGACGCTTCCGAGACGGGTCTGGGAAGGGCGGGGACACCCGCCTTCCCTTGGCTCAGAAGCCTTAACTGGGGACTGCGCACCGAAGCGCAGGCAAGTCCTCGGCCCCACCGGGGACCGTGAAGAAGGGTTGTCGGCTTCACCAGTCGACAGCCCGCCCTGACGGGTCAGGAAAATCTCGACCGCTGCCGACGGTGCCTCGGCCGGGTGGCCTGACGGGACGCCGTGAAGCCAGTGGCCTTAGCCGCAACCTCCCACCGGTGGAGTGTCGACTGTCCGGGAAGGGACCCTCCCGCCCCACAAACACCGACGATGGGACTTACCTTAGAGTCCTTCTTTGGACCGAGAGGAATGTCCCGATGGCCCCTCTCCTTCGTGGAAAGGATTGGCAAGCTCCTTGAAAGAAGCTGAATACATGGTACCCAGAGAGTGGGATAAATGCAGCGACCGAGGAAGAGGATGATGCGGCCTGTGCAGCCTCCTCTCGAGGCGATCATCTGCTCGAGTTGCTCAGCCGAGCCAGCCGCGCTGTAACCGCCAACGGGCTCCTTCAACTTAACGGGCGGTAGCACTCTCGGGTGCCCAAGCTGTAACTGGCAGCGCGGTCTTCCAGGACGCTGGTCAACACAAATGGCATAACCCGCAGGCCTGCAGGTCATGTTCTAGGCCGAGGCAGTAGACGACGTGGAGTGTGGGTCCGCCCTGACATCTTCTGCCCACAAGGGCACCGCCAACCGGGAGTAGATTTGCTCAATCGAGCCATGAGGGAGAAACTTGATCAAGTCTTGAGAATTTTAAAATAAGTTTCGGTGAACCAAGAATTAGGATCCAGTCTACATGCAGAGCGTTAAGGAGGGAACCTGAGCTTCCAAGCGATAAGGAAGATCTGGCGCCATGGGCGGAGCGAGTTTTACCACCCGGTGGGTGGGAGGAGCCAGCCTGAAGACCTTCCGGCAGGATTTAAAGCGGCAAGGAACCTGCCAGACAGTGTGGATGAACAACATATCCATGTCCCTAGAAATTAATCTTTGTGTGGTACTGTGTCAAATGCCTTGCTAAAGTCTAGGTAGGCCATGTCCACAGCCCCTCCCTGATCTACTACTTTGGTCACCCAGTCAAAGAAATTGATTAGATTCATCTGACATGACCTTCCTGCTGTGAATCCATGCTGCCTTGGGTCCTGTGCCTCCGCCTCTAGGTACTTTGATAATTATAAAATCATAGTACCTATTTAAAAATAGGACAGTTCAAATTGGGAATCCTTCTTGAAAACAAGTAGGCAATGTAAAGCTGCTATTAGTAAGGCCAAATCTAAGTGGGAACTTTATTTAGCATCATCAGCAGATAAATCTAACTCTAAACAATGTTATTCTTATATTAATTCCTTAGAAAAATCCCAGTAAGGTTGGACCCTTAACATCCGATAATAGTCTAATTCATGAGCCTAAAGCTACAGCAGATGTTTTAATAACGAAGTCTGTAAAGTTTTTCTGCATCTAAAGCACAATCGTTTATTCATAGTATAGAAACTACAGATCCTCCTATTCTTTTTCAGTTGAGTCTATCCTTAACAAATTATTATTATTAAAATGTAAATGTTGTCCTGGTCCTGATCTAATTGCAGGTCACTTACTTTATTTGGTGTCTGCACATATTGCCTTTCCATTAAAAATATTATTTGAGCTCTTTTTATTACATAATTTCATCCCTGGTGAATGGAAAGAGGCATTTGTAGTTCCCTTCATAAAAGGGTCCTAAACATTTATGGGAAAATTATCGTCCTATTAGTTTGACGTCAGTCATTTGTAAACTTCTAGAAAGTTTACTTAAGGACATTGTGTCTCCAAAATTGACAAATCTGACCAGGAACAACATGGTTTTAAGAAGGGCAGAAGCTGTCTTACTAATTTGCTCTGCTTCTGTGAGTATTTCAGCTCCTTATTGGACAAAAGGGTAGCATGTGATGTCATCTTTATTGATTTTAGTAAAGCTTTGATTCTATACCACATTGGGCTCTCGTTCAAAACTTACTATTCTTGGTATTAATAGCTTTGTAATTAAATGGATTCAGAACTGGCTTTCGGATAGGACTCAGAGAGTGATGATTAATGGATCATTTTCTGAAATTGGTAAGGTACTTAGTGGTGTACCTCAGGGATCGGTTCTTGGTCCCTGTCTTTTCAAGCTTTCATTTTTATTTAACCAATTCTTGCCTCTCCTACACTATTAAGTATGCAGATGATGTTAAGATCAGAGGTCCCAGTTCCAACTTTGATCAAATATCTTGCATTCAGCATGATCTTGATGTAATTAGCACTTGGGTTACACAATGGGGAATGAAGTTAAACTCTGCTAAATGCAAGGTTATGCATATGGGTACCAATAATTTAAACTTCCAGTATATTTTGGATGATCTCTCATTATGTACCACTGTTGATGAAAAGACTTGGGTATAACAATATCTGACAATCTGACTTATTCTAAGCATATGCATTCTGTTATTGGTACATCCAACAAAATTATGTGGTCTATTCTACGCAATATTAGATCTCAAGACAAGAAAGTGTTGTTACCACTTTTTAGATCTTATGTCCCACCTCCATCTCGAATACGCCTCACAATTATGGTGTCCCTTTAAGAAATCTGAAATTTATTCTCTCGAAAGGGTCCAACGTAAATACACAAAAAAATTCTGGGTTAGAATTGTTATCATATGAATCTAGGTTGGATATATTAAAATTAATGCCTTTAACCATTAGGCGTATTCGGAGATCTTCTTCCTATATGACCTTATTCAGGATCCATATATTATGTCTGAATTAGGTCTTTCTTTAAAAAATCTGTACATAACACCAGAGGTCATATTTTTCAGTTAACTGGTAAATTCTTTAAGCATCTCAGCCGTAAGTATTTTTCACTGTTAGGATTATTGGGCCCTGGAATCAGCTACCATCTGAAGTGGTCACTAGTAATACTAAAGATACTTTTAAACATCCTCTTGACAACTTAATTCTGTCAGGGGTATGACTTATCTTACTATTCTATGGCCTAGTATAGGAGTATCATGGGCCTTGGCCTACTAGCTCCTTCATCTTACCTTAGTATGACAGTTCTTTCCTTTAGAAGTGATTCCATCATTTTCCCTATCACTGAGGTTAAACTAACAAGTCTGTAGTTGCCTGCTTCTGCCCTGCTCCCACTTTTGTGAAGTGGAATCACATCTGCCTCCTCAGGTACCACCCCATACTCCCATGATTTGTTAAGAGTGTAGTCAGTGGTGTCACTAGTTCTACCCTTAGTTCTTTTAGAATTCTGGGATGAATCCTATCAGACCCCATTGCTTTGTCCACCTTCAGTTTTAAGAGTTCTTTCAGAACCCTTTCTTCTGTAAATGGGCTGGTATCAACTTCTGTATCCAGAGAGTTTCTATTGCTTGGTTTAGGTACCTCCCTCTTCATTTGTGAATACTGAGCAAAAATATTTGTTTAGTATCTCTGCCTTTTCACAGTCACCCTCTGCCCATGCCCTCCTCCCTTCATTAGCCTCACTATCCCTCCTTGGTCTTCTCTCCTTCGCTCCCTGATGTACCTATAACAGGTTTTATCTCCTTCTTAACTGTGTTTGCTATCTTTTCTCGGTTTGAGCCTTTGCTGTTCTGACTGCCCTCCCAGCTTCCTTTGCTTTTAACTAATACAACCTCTGTCCTGCTCCTTCTGTGATTCCTTGTACTTCCTGAATGCATTCTTTTCCTCCTAACCTTTCCTGCCACCTCCTTTGAGAACCATAGTGGTTTCTTACATTGTTTTGTTTTATTTGCTTCACACAAAGGCTTGTTGCCTCTGTGATGGCAGTTTGATTATTCCCCATTGTTCTTCCACCCTCCTTCCTGTCCATTTGCTAGTGCATTCCTTAGGCACTCACCCATTTTGTGCAGTCAGCCTCCTGAAGTCCAGTACCTTTGCCTTGTATGGCTTTACTCTACTGCTGTGTCTATTGTGAACCATACTGTTCAATGGTCACTAGTTCCCAGATGACTACCCACTTCTAAGTCTGCAGTTGCTCATCTGGATGGCGAAAGCAGGAAAGGTTAGACCACGACGGAGTTGCTACTTATGAAACTTACAGATCGTTATATGATGAAGGGATTAAAATTATGTAGTAGTAATGGCATAAGGGTGTGAAGTGCAAACTGGACCGAGGATCAGGCTGAGCGACTGACAGTATATTTGTGATGACTGTAAATTACTGTTTCTGTGTTGCATGTATTTCATCATATATATTTATTAAGAACATAATGTTTTTGCAATTTATTTTTAAATTTATTTACAGTGATAAGCCCAGACCATCACCTATACACAACACATCAGTTTGATCTGTACAAAAGCTTGATGGTCAGTCTCTTTTATAAAAATGTCTGTGTTTCAATACTTTCTGGGCAGGCAGGGTGGGCCAAACGGTTCTTTTCAGCCTACATTCTGTTTCTATCAGAGGTAAATTGGGCAGGAACTCAGTTCCATCTCCTCCAACACCTTTCTTCATTGAATACTATGGAGAGTTCCACCTCCTAGGAATTCTACTGATAGCGTGTGGGGTCAGATCAGGTTTACAATCACTAGTCAAGTAATTGTTTTGGCCCCGCCCCAAGGTGCTAAGCCCTTCTCTTAATCCATCTGTTTGCTTGCAATTCCATTATTCGGCCTTTATATTCTACTCCTCATTTACTGCACACACACACACACACACAGCTATCTGCATCTCTGTGCCTTTGCGTTCTTCAAACAACTCTACCCACAAATAAAACAGGTTACTCAGGTGGCTTCTGCTGCTTTCAACATCTGGGTTGGTGTCTGTATACAGCAGAATTTGTTATAAGGTTATTTTAAGCGACAGTAAAATTTGCTTGTTTATGCATATTCTTTAATTACCTAAACCAAGGGGACTTCTGTAGTTTCAGAAACCCTGGAACAGGATTGCATATGAATCATGGACAAATCTTGAAAATAGCAATATCCGCTCGAGAGACTGTCAAAATATGTGCATGAGAGAAAATATACAGGAGAATCACACCAGCATTAGTGGTTGGCTTCATTTTATCGTCAAACCTTTATATTCAGTTGATGAAAATGTCAGCTTTCAGTGGAACCGAGGAAATGTTTTAAGGCAAAAATCAGGGGCTGCTGAGAGTGTGCAGCGGACTGGAGCTAACACTAGAGTCCACTTTACAAATCATTTAGCAGTTCTGGAGCCTAGATTCTGGTTTAAACCTCCCCACCCACCCCAGCACACAGTGTCCTACCAGTTCCTTACTTTAGGTCACTCATGCATTACACCACATCAAACACAGTGGTCACCCCAACACAGACAAACAGCAAGCCAAATTCAAGTAACACTGCAACACAGACCTTAGACTTACACACGAACTTAAACAGTGTTCACTGTAAGTAACAAAAACAGCAAGGAAAACAAGGAGAGCTCAGCACTTGAAATGCGACTGCTTGTCGAGCCCTTACTATTTTTAACCCGCTTATGACTTTCAATATGTCTTTTCATTAATTCAGTTTCCCATATAACTATCTTTTAAGATAAGCGTGCCTATGAGGGTGGTCGCTTTTATTCCATGTTACAAAATCAAGACTACCTAGTCACACACAGACACACACAGACGCTGCGTAAGGGTATTTTAACCCTTAGCCTGCTGCCGACATAATATCTTGTCCTAAAACCTATGCATTCTAAATCTTCCGGCAGCCTAAGGGTTAAAACCAATTTGCAGAAGAACACGTGTTTTTTTTTTTTTTGTTAGGAAAGATGAGTCTTGCTCTCAGTTCGAATTGCCTTTTTCTCCCATTCGTGCTTTCTGAAAAGCTGAATCCTTTCTGAAGTTTTGAGCAGGTTCAATTAAGGAACTGAATAGGGCTAGTAGTACCCAAGTCAGACGTCTAAATGCAAACAATGTTTTTTTTTTTGTTGTTGCTGCTGAAAAAGGTATTTAGTTATCGGATAGCTGCAAAGTTACAAGACCTCGGAACTTAAAAGTCCAATAAAAACTATAAACACAAATAAACATACACACATTAGTCTAAAACAGCCAAAGTTGAAAGGGCACTTATGCATAACACGGAAGCACTTTTATACAATGTTATTAAGTTTTGTTTCAACATATGTCGCCTACATGTAAATATTTTATTATTTAAGTGGTCCAAAGTACTCCCTTGCATTTCCAGGTTGCTTGGCAGCCTCAGACCCAATAAATTGTTTTCTGTGATTGTTGATTACTTTAATATGATGGAACAGACTGCATCTTTTTTATTATTCTTTGTGCAACTGTAGGCTGTTAACTGAATCTGCCTTGATTCCCAACTACATTTCAGAACCCCTTATCAACTGTAGTATTATGCACCTCTGGTCCACACTGTCAAACTTGGCATCTACTGTGATCTTTTGGGCATGGGGACCCACACTTTCTGAAATTTGGTATGGGCTTTGATCTCGTCTGCCTGGGGATCCATAGTACAGTCAAACCCGCTTGCAGGCATGGGATGCTGTGATATTATACGTTAAGCAGGCTATATTATTAGAGATATGTAGCTTTCCAGTCCATCCCCGAGATCTGTTATGCCTGCCAAATCCACCGGCCCCGCTCCAAATATAGAAATATGCTTGATCCATGACACAGTATTAGCCAGTAACTGTACCGTCTCTGACTTCTCACTTCTGCAGTGCTCTGATAAGTTATTTCGCTCTCAATATTGTTGTACAGTACATTCTATGGTGGTGATTAGGAGAACTACCTAACCCGATCCATACTTTCCATGACCTCGGTTACACAATAATGTGATCGCTCTAGTTCTAGAAACCCGTATCTAGGTTACCTGGGCGTAACTCTAGCAGCGCTTGCTTGCATGATTAACATGCTTATCAGCCTATAACCTTTATTTTGTTGTTTTTATGTTTGTTTGTTGTTTTTTGTGTGGCAACTGTTGTGGCAGTGGAGAGGAGGGCAACAGTTATGTCTGTGTATTTTTTTTGTGCTTGTGCTTCCACTTTGTTCAGGAACGATGGGGGTGTTTGGTGTTGGAGGTGCACTTAAAAACCACAATATTTACATATTTTTTAATGTTTTACAATGCTCGGTTAACTTTGACTGACACGTCTTCTCACGTAGCCACTGCTGCACACACTTTCAAGGGCATAGAATGCTTTGTACTACTTCAGAAGAAGAAGAAGAGCTGTTATTTCCAAGAGATTAACTCTTAGAATATGGCTACTTGACTAGTGTTGGAAGGCAGTGTGCTTTATATGTACAGCTACTGTGTTTCATGTTAATATTGCCACAGAGACCACTGAGTGGTCTTATATGCATTCTTAGAATATAATTATCGCAAACAGGTGAGCAGTTCTGATACATTCTTAGGATTAAGTGAAACCACCCATAACTATTAGAGTGAGCTACTCAGCGGTGTAACTATATCATTGATCATGGTCAAGTAAAAGTATCAAAAAGTTATAAAATGGGCAAAGGATTTCAAGCAATCTGATTGGTTGTTAGCTGTGCATTGGATGTGTCTAATGCACAGCTAAAACTAAACCCCATTTAGAATACACAGGCCCATTTTATAAAGCGCAATAAGCCACTCTGGGGATGGCCATTAGACAGTTCTAATGCTGCAGCTGAGGGACTGGGCGCTTTCAGCCTGTGGCCTCGTGCCTCCTCGTCCCTAAGCTGTGCCATTAGAACTGTCTAATGCACAACCCTATCATGTCTTATTGCTTACTTAACTTCCTCCCCAACCATGAGCCATTTTCTTAGGCACCTGCAGCAGAGACACTCTACAGAATAAGAGGATCTCATGCAGGAAAAGGAGTGCTCCAACTGGTTGGGAATGCTTCTTCGACCTAATTTATACTAACCATAAGAAGGCAAGTGTGCCGCAGTATTAACATACACTCAAGCACATTCTTGATTTCTTTGGGTTACAGAACTGTGGAAAGAAAACAAACAGTTCTGGCGCAAAAAGGAGTTAAAATAAACTCTTTAAGCATAAGAGAAACAATCCTGTTGAAGATTTCTGTTCACAAGAAATGGAACTTGCATTCACAATCCAAACGGTCTACTTTGCAGACATTAAAGGGACACTGTCAACCCCTTGCCTTAAAATATCCCTAGTTTAAAACAAATTCACATTATTATTGGTCACATTTTTGTACAGATTGCTGATATAAATGGTTATTTTTCTTTTTTTAAACTGAAAAATTGACTGCCTACTACACTGGTGCTACCATGAAAACATGTTTATAGTTCTCCTTGAAAATGAACTTCCTCAGCAGAGCCTTATCCTGGTAAAATAAATAAACAAAACTAGTTAACTCCCACTACATCTTTCCTGGACTTGGGAATGCCTGCAACACAGCCTAGCCACTCATGATGCAATGGAACAAGAACAGACTATTGCATTATGAGTGGCTGCACTGTTTGTGGAGTTTTCTAATGCTCTGGAAGAATGCAATAAGAGCAGATCATGAATTTGCAACAAAACAAGGTTTGATTTAACTGCACCATTAGCATGCATGCAGGTCAAGTAACTAGCAGCCGCAACGAATTTTAGAGAAGGTGATCAATCATAAAATATGTGTTTTAAGGTTGACAGTGTCCTTCAAGAATTTTACAGCTATTAGCATGAGGCACCCTCCTATGGCAATAACAGTACCTGGTATGTTCAGAAATAATCCATCCTTATTCACTAAGACTGATGTCATGATTTATTATGGCTGCTAGCATACAATATGGCAAAAGGTAGCTTCCAGATTTGAATCCCACCATTGCCACTGGTTACTGTGCAACCTTAAGCAAGTCAACTTGATGTCACTGGGCCCCTGTCTCACGCTTAGCTGTAAACTGTGTCAGCATGAATCCACAATGGAAATGAAGACTTGCATCTCAACTGTGGTGTCGTAGACAGTGTTGCAATATAATTTACAAGCCACATTTTAAATGGAACATCCTCCTCAATATAATTGGTAAATGACAGTGTAGCTTGGATTACTGGGGTTCACTTCAGCGTTATAGGGACCAATCCTCGCCCAAACGATTACAGCGTGAATGGGTGGGTGAAGGCATTTGTAAAATAAATGAAAGTGTGTACGGCAATCACATGTATTCAGCCTCTCCTCCCAACTACCCTGTGTTTTCTGGAAAAAGGGAATTGAGTTGGGCCTGAAACTGAGCAATGACTCTTCAGGAGTCCTGCTCTGTCCATCTTCCATTGTAGCAGTGTTCTTGAGTAATTTGGGGTGTGTGTGTGTGTGTGTATTGATTTGTTAAAAGATATTTTGTGTTCTGGGCCACCCAATGGCCCAGTGCAGCTTTCCAGGTGACTCATTCTTGGAACGGACTTGGGAGCTACCCAGGCAGCCTGGAGTAGCACTGCTGTGTGCCAGTGTGCCTTGTCAGGGAGCACTGGTGCTGGGTTCCAGTGCCACAGCAACACCAGTGGAGGGTCAGTGAGTTTGCTCCCACACAGGTTGCCTGTGTGTGTGGGGTTGACAGCCGGCCATTACCAGGTGGGGAAGTAGGTGGCAATGGAAGAAAAATGGGGAAGGCTATATCATGCCACCATCAGTATGATGGCTGTGTCACACTCAGGCCCTGCACTGTGGCCCTATACTGGAAAGATAAAGGGTTTTACGGAGGACAAGACTTGGTGTGCCACCACAGGGGTATGCCCCCAAGGCCAGAGATCTGGACAGAAGGTGAAGGAGAAGGAGGAGAAAAAGCTAGGTGGAGGGGAGGCATTTTTGCTCAGTGTTCATTCACTATATTCATTTCTTGCCCTGTACTCACGCCTGGCTTTTGGCCAAACTGCCATTAGGTTCATAGGGAGGTGCTAGAGATTTCTTGGCCAAACTGCTCCATTATAAAACTGACCTGGTGCCAGCAAGTCAGTAATCACACACCAGATAACCTCCCTGCTTAACTATTAAGAGATTGCAACATTGTGATGCTAGGCAGAGTGACCCAGTCGAATGGAGGTGGGTGGAAAAGTACTGGGTTAGGGAGCAAGTGACCAGGAGATGAGCCCCACATCTATCTGTCACATCGGAACAAGGCTTAAAGAATTCAGGGACAAATGGCCTAAATCAGACATATCTTTAAAAAACAAATATCACTATCTACCAGTCTGTTGCTTAGTGTAATAGCATTTTGTTAATAAGAATGATGCTGTTACACTAATGGCTGACATTATTTTATTATTCAAATCCATACTCTGAAGTGACAGCAATACTTAATTTAGGAGGGACAGAGGGATTTCTGATGTAAAGTTGGGGATTTCCCTGAAAATCGGGTGCTGTTGAGAGACATTCCTAGGGATAGGGAAAAGGCCTTTGAAACATTTATATTTTTAAAATTCCATGGTGCAAATAAACACAGAATATTTAAACCCCAATGCTAACTATTTCAAAATACATAGTTGCACAGTCCTAGATACAGCCATTGTTGTTTTTCTGTTCTGTTTGTTTCCATGCTTGCTCAGACATTAGGCAGAACTGACTGGTGACCCACACATATTTTATGTTTGCTGGCACGCATGTGCAAGAAATATAGTGCCACCATACGACTTTTTGTAGGTGTGCCACCCTCTTCCAATGTCCTGATCCTTTTGCAGGTGCGACCACATCACACCATTGAATGGCCAAGCTGTCTATGACAGCAGTTCAGATGCAGTGGCATGCAGTTGAAAGAAAACCACTGCTACCATCAGCAATGGTAACATGTAGGCAATTTGCATACTGCTGTCAACCCCAGCCACCTTGGCGCCCCCACCCCAAGCACACTGTATGTCCGATGGGGTGCATACTGGCACAGCACTAACGTCAATGTAGTAATAAAAAGTGTAATGCCCTGGCTATCTAATAGCGACCAGTGACGTCACAGAGGAAGGTGTGTGGTGAAGTCAACTCCAGGCCTAACTTACCTGATTTGGCTAGCCCTGAGACTCTGTCAATGCCAGATGACTGCATTTATGCAAATCATTTGTGTGTTATTTGTGTCGCTGCTGGGAGTTCCCAGATTTATTGGTGTGGATTGTTTTCTAGCTGAAAAAGTGATTAGCTGTATGAGGTGGTTTTCTTTCCAGCTAAAAATGTCCTGTCCCTACAAGCATCTTGGCAAGCATACTGCTCTGCGATGTAGGTGTGCACTTACAGCTAAAAATGATGTAGAACTAACGTTCCACCCAGACAGTTCATTCCCACTCATTAGAGAGCCTGTATTAATTGTACTGCCATTCCTATTCTGCATCTGTCTAACTTCTGCACTTCTGCTACACCGGCAAGCAAACATTCGGCATTGACAAATGCTTGTTTATAAAACAGCACTGCTGGACAGCAGTAGGCTGAAACTACTGTGGTGCAACTGTCTTTTGTGAAATTTCAGACAAAATAACTTAAAAATGATTCCTATTTAATTAATAAATGTTGACCCTGAATTAGAAAAATGAAAAAAGCACCCATTTGTGAGGAATGCTTCACTCTCGTGTTCTATGATGTCACAGTACCTATTCGGTGTGAGAATCATCTTGTTCTTCACATGTAGGTGTTATTTATTTTCTAGGTTTGTGATGGCAATCAGAAATGAGTGAAAATTGTTTTGGGATGCACTGATATGTTTCATGATGCAGTCCAGTTTGCAGAAAAACTCTGAAACCATTGGTTGTCCCTCCATAGCCACATGGCTTTGGAATCCTTTTAACTAATCAGGATACAGGGCATACTCTAAAGAACCCTCAAGTAACAAAGCAGTTATTTATTTGATTTTTGGAGATACACCTTTGAGCAGCAAATGCTCTTTCCAAAGGTCCCCAGTCAGTTACATTATATTACATCACATCATATCACATTACATTTAGACACATAGTCTAGTTCAGGGAGCTTGGTCAAATGATGAGATTCAAGAGACAAAGACAGTTTCAGTGATAGCCTAGATAGGGCCTAGTCTGGTACATCTGCTATCACAGTTAGCAGAAACCCTGACAGCTGATACATTATGGGGATACATTACTAGCCTGAGTGGGGCTTGGTCTATGGGGCAGCAGGGTTTTAAGGCTTTACTGTTTTGGGGTAGCCCTCTGGCGGTGGCAGTGGCCAGTAGGCAATTAACAGTCACCATAGTTATCATGTGTAGCAGCAGCAAGCTGCCATCTTTGAGAGTTCTTTTTTCAGAGACAACTTATACTGCTAAATCTTGGGTAGGCCCTGTATGAGTTCTGGGAGATCGCTCATCCAGTACGCAGCTCGGTAGCAAATGAGCGCTTCTCAGGCTTATTTTACAGTAGCAAACTTCACATCTTGGGGTTCTGGTGACATCATAAACCACTCATGCTCACTCACACAATTTATGTCACCACAGCACCCTGATGAAACCACAGCCTTGTTACTAATCGTTTTTATCTGTTCTTTTGTTGTAAAAATGACTCTCAAATTGTCTATTAATATGGAGAAAAGGTTAGATACTGAGGCAAAAACTAGCTCTCTTGGGACCATTTTTTCAGATTTTAGATCACAAAAACACTGATGGAGAATAACAGTTGAGGCTTTGTCAGCACTTTTGAAGTACAAGTCAGCCAAACATCTATAATAAGACAGTATTTTTAATTAAATTTTCTTACAAAGTAAAGAGTGGAGTCCCGTTGGTGACAGGAAATCTCTTTTGCTGAAAACCAATATTGCAATGAGGATTTTTTCACAATTTATGTATACAGGACAGCCTAACAGAGATTCAACATCTCGCTTCCAGAGGGGTCCTGCTTCTTCCCATTTTTACAGCTAGGTGGACTGGAGAACTGTGAGTTAATGACTTGCCCAAGGTTACACAGTGGGTATCTATCTCCAGCGGGGTTTGAACCTGCACTCTACTGGTTCCCAAGCCTGTGCTCTAATTACTGGACCACACTGCCTCTGTACAGTATATGTGGAGGATAGCCTGCTGTATCTTGATACACTACACAGACTGCTAAGGGGTGTATTGATTGGGTAGGGAAGTAGGGCTGTCCTTAGACCCCAGGAAGCCTCCTTTACCGCCCACTTACTCAGACACTTTTGACTTGTTTCACACAACAGGAGCAACATTACCAGTGAAACACTCAGCAGGGGCAAGGAGATGAGAATGGCCCACTGGGTTGTCATTCATTCTGGAGCTTCTGAGTTTTCTGGCGTATATGACACCCCACCTCCAGGAGGTGCTACCCACTATGACTCCATGCATGACGAGTCATAGTGGGTAGCACCTCTCCTCGGGTGGGTGGGTCAGCCAAAGTGATGCTGGAGTCAGTACAAGACTGCCGTGGGTTCCTCCCACCTAATGGCAGAAATCATGTTATTGCTACATGGGATACCATCAAATGCTGATGCAGCACCACAATCCATCCAGGGAGGTGAGAGGCGATGGGGTGTTCTCAGACCTCCAACTGGCCCGCAGCAGCAGCTCCAGGTTCGAGATGCAAACCCATGTCTTAGCGCTGCTTCTGGACTGTTGCGCCAGTCATAGTAAACCTCTTAAAACTGCAAAATCTATTTATATTTTCTAATTATTTTATTGGCACTAGGAAAACCCTTAGAGCACAAGTGCTCTTTTGAAGGTTCCCCATCAGGAATGGTTATAACAGTGACAACACAAGGCAATACAAGTGAGATAACAGAGACAGCACAAATGATATTAAAGTGCAGAGGGACTAGCATTGAGGCATTATGAACGATTTCATGGAAGTAAGGGCAAAATATAAGTTTATAAATGATTTAAAAAAATGCAGTGGCAAAATAGGGGTTTACAAAGTGTGCAAGGTATATATTCGGAGTGCCTGAATCATTACGCACAGGACCAGCGAGCCTGCTCAGTTAGATGTGCATGTAGTGAGTGTTTAAATTGACTTAACTTAATCATATTGAAGAGCATGTTAGGAAGGTCATTCAACCATGACCACAAAGGAATGCTTCCACAACCAGTCCTGCAGAAAGATTTCAAGAGCCTTTGGTCTGACATGCTTCTAGTGAGGTACAAATTATTGACATAGCTCAGGCAGGTTTTAAGGTTTGGGAGGGGTGACAGGGTGACCCTGTCATAGTGGACACCCCTGGGATAAACTGAAACCCCTTCCCTAAGCAGTTTATATGTTTTGTATAATGTCCAACATGCAGGTTGGCGGGATATAAATTAAGTGCTGAAGTACTTATAAAGCTTTCTCTGCATATTAACCTAAAAATAAAACTAAGAGTACAGTTACAAAATGAGAGGGCTGTCTTAATATAAGAATAACAAAAACTTGTGTCTGCTTTTCTAGATGTTAACAGCCTCCTTCTAATATATATTTTGCAGCAGACAGCATGAGTAATATGACCCTGCAGGAGAGTTTAGGAGAGCACAGAATGTTCTGAGCTTGGGTCTGACCTGTCCAATGTTGTACACAAGTTATGTGCTGTGCTCCAGGTGGCTACAAATAACTGTTCTCTATGGAGCAACGGTGTTCCTAGTGGCTAGTTTTATGTCATGTCTGCTGTTAATCAAAAGGCAGTGGAAAATGTTTAAAACTTCTAGTGAGCTTATAAAGCCCCACGTCAGTGCTGAGATAGGATAGCTAGGGTGGTCAATTGAATACTGACTGAGGAAGGTGAAAGACCTCCTGGCAGTGTGTGCTTTCACACTGTTTGATTCATGCTAGACTGAAGAAAAGCCTTGGAAACTGTTGAAGCGAAGCAGTTGTCTGAATTACCATTTTGCTTTCTGTACATTTTACTTGATGAAAACAAAATGATAAATGCAACCATGCATTTTTATGCAACTGATTTGTGGTCTGCCTGAAATTGTGTTATCCTAAACCCATGCCTGGTGACAGGGGTAAGGCCAAAGGAAGCCTTTTTCCATAGTATACAGGTTTGGTATTTGATTCTGCTATCAAGGGTAGCCAGCTGGTCAGACAGTACAGGTCACAACTATAGTGCGTCGATCTACACCCAGGATCAGTCTGCAGGCTTTATTACATATATCTGACTCATTTGCCACAGAGTAGATAACAAGGCAATAGTTAATTAGTCCTTGAACAGAGCTAGTTACAGTCAGGTGTCTGACTTCCACAGTAAGGTTATTCTGATTCCTATACCAGGCTCTCTGCCTTTGACTGATTTCACAGGCTATCCACATGGGGACAAAAGATCATCTAGGTAGAGCCCAAGGTATTTGAAGACCTGTAACCTGTTTTCTGTCATTGACTATGGTGTTCCTCAGAGCTCCATTCTGACTCCTTTTGTTCAGTGCCTGTGCTTCCAGTTAGAGATGTAATCCAAAAGTATACCTTGGGTTTTCATTGCTACACTGATGATACCCAGCTATATGTTTTAAGTCCAGGAAGACTTCCTCGGTGACTGTGCTTAAGAATGCTCTATCAATCAGTGGATGGCTCACTGCAGGCTGAAGTTTAACCCAGCAAGACTGAACTGTTGCTAGTGGCTGGGATCAAATCATCTTAGGTCATCCATTTTGGATAGTATGGATCTCCCCATTTTGGAGGAGATACACTCCAGGCTAGGCAGGTGGTTTGCAGTCTAGGGGTCACTCTTGACCAAGAGCTGCCACTTGTTCCACAGGTGTTGGCTGTGGTCAGGAGCGGCTTTTATCATTTAAGGAATATAGATGGATTATGCCCTTCTTTGACTGGGACAATCTTTTAACATTGGTGCATACTTTTGTTATCTCCTACCTCAACTTCTGCAATGTGTTCTACCGTGGTCTTCCAGCTGGTCAGATCCACAGTCTCAAGTTGGTGCAGAATGCTGCAGCCAGATTTGTTACTTCAGTAAAGAGGAGTGGTCATATCACTCCAGCACTGCACTCCCTGCAGTGGCTCCCATGAGAAGGTGGATTGACTTTAGTGCCTTAAAAGTAAGTAACAGGAACTTAAAATTGATTGGGACCCCAGTACCTTGGTGAGCTTCTTGTAACCCACTCCGTATCCAGAGGATACGTCCCACCGGGCTGATCTTACAGTTGTTCTGAAATCTAGGTTAAAATTGTCCACAGACAGAGCGCTTTTGAGGATATCTCTTCCACCAGGCCTCACCCTTGGAACTGTAAGCCATCAGCGTCAGGACCACAAGGACCTTACTGCTAGCTGGAGGCTGCCCACAGTGACATGCAGCGTCGATGCATATATAACATGGGCAGCCCCATCACTCCTCAGTTCTTTCTCCTGCTGTCGATCACCCTCGTCTTACCTGCTGAAGGAAACATTGTCGAACAAGCCGTTGCTGTTTGTTACTTTATTTTCTAAAGTTTAACTTCATTGTCTCTGTATGCCGCTGAAATCTAAAGAACCTTTATTTTGTTACTGCATATGCAGTTACAAAATCTACAAAGAAGGACACACTCTGTTTGTGCTTTTGGGTCATTCTTACAGTGTGAGAGCTTGTGAGATTTGCCCAAGTTTCCAGCAGGCTACAAGACAATGCCGTAAAGTCTCTAGAAAATTTACTTGACTTGAAAGCATTGAAAGCCAGAGCTTAAAGACTTCTTTTCCTCATCATTGTCTGAGACATGGTTGTCGAAATTGAAGGACATGGACCATGTATCATACTGACCTTCTCCTCATTCAGTCACAAGCACAAATGCAAGGAAAAAGATAAGTCTGTTTTGCTAGCGAGTTCCCGGTCACCACGAGAAAAGTACATCCTTGTCAATGTTCACTCCGTAGCTTAGACAAAAGCCTTCCCGCCAACAATCACTGAGACACAAAGGTTAGGGCTGGGCTCAGGACTGCCATAGCTACTATGGATAGTATCTCACCATTGTTGGGCTGCGGCCCTTGACACAGGTAGTTCCAGACACTTTTCAGGGTGCACGACTCTCAGGCTGTGCTCGCATCATTTTCTGCAATGATTGATGCATTCTGCCAGGGTTGCTATTGCAGGCAGTTGTTTTATTAACAGGGCCTTCTAGTGCGTAGCCCCTGTCAACAAATTCCAGTTGCACACCACAATTTCCTGCTGGCTCTTCAACAGCTCCCATCATCGCTCATGTTATCGATGACATCATGGAATTTAAATTTGACCTTGTAGATTTAGAGGATGAATTAGGGTGAGGAGCAGTTTGAAAGAAAGCTTCCTTTAGCTCTTCCTGCTCATCCAGTAGTGAGGACTCAGTGGTATATACCCAGAGTCTTCTCCTGAGGACCCATCTTTCCAAGCCATGATGCAACCAATGCATGCCATGAGCTTTGATGGGAACCAGAAGATTCCACTAAGAGGAATCTAAGGAAGGTTTTAGAGGTATTTTGTTCTCCTAAATTATTTCACCTGTGTGTTCTGCCCAAAGAGATGCTACGTTTGCTGCATGGCATAGACCTAACTCACTAGCTGCAGTCCCACAAACGTCTGATAAACATTAGTCTGCCCCATCTGCCAAGCTTATTATGCTAATCACCCTGAAAATGACTCTGTAGTCATCTTGGCTGCTCATGATAGGCCTAGGGCTCCCTAGACATATAAGCACTTTACCCTCCTGATAAAGACTCTGGACTTGGATGTTATGGGCATGCGATGTATGCCTCTGCCTCACTGGGCCTTCAGATTGCAAACTTTCAGGCCTATATGGTCATGTATCAGAACAGTCTATGAAAAGCTGCTCATACTGTTGCTTATGCTTTGCCTGATGGCTCTGCCAAGACTGACTTATTTAAAACATTGCCTGTTGATGCTGAGGTTGGCTAATATTTGCTGTGCTCAGCCTGTGATATTTCTGATGCTTCTGCCAGGGCTGCAGCTTCTGGCATTTGCATGAGGAGATATTCTTAGTTCAGAGTTGCTAGCTTTGCCACAAGGGTTTACATTGTTTGGTTACAGTGTCGAAGAAGCCTGCATGGCCTTCAGACTTCAAAAATGACTCTGAGATCTGTTAATTTCCTATACCCCAGTCCTGCTAGAGGCCATAGTAGGGCTCCTTTCAGGCCTGCTGCTCAGGGTAACCGTGACTAACATCAGCAAGGCCAAGGGTATAGGTGGTGGTCCCTCCCAGATCCTCCTCCGGTGCCCATGCAAAAGCACCCAAAGGAATCGGTTATGGTGACTGCTGCCCCCAGTTCCACCTGACTCTCTTCTATTTATCCTCCTTTCTCAGCTGTTACCTCCAGGGGCGAGTGTGTTGGGCAGGATTGCTCTGCATCTGAATCATCGGCAGTAGATCACACATGGACAAATGGGTTCTGAGACAGCTATAAAGGAACATGCGCTGGATCTGTTAGAAATCCTCCAGTTCATCATCCGTCTCCTTCCTTTCATCCTCAAGGCCACTTGTCCTTCTAAAGAAGGAGATTCAGACCCTATCTCAAAAGCGCATAGAACCGTTCCCAACAAGAACAGAACAAAGGGTTCTAGTTTTAGATAATTCCTAGTCACAAAATAGACAGGAGATCTAACGGCCTGTACTAGACCTAATAGACTTCAACCTGTACATCAAATACAAAAGTTTCAAATGGTGTCTCTGCAAGCACCTATTCCCCTATTACAGACAGGGACTGGATGGTTTTTCATGGGACATGAAGGATGCATACCATCATATAAAGATTAGCAAGTTTCACAGACAGTACCTGCACTTTATGCTGGAGGCCAGGCATCAGTTCAAAGTACTGCTGCATTGACTTGTCCTCTGCACCACGGGTCTTTCCAAAATGCTTGGCAGCAGTCGCAGCAGCCCTTTGCAGGAAGGCCCATGTTTTCCCTTATCTGGATGAGTGTCTCCTGAAGGTCAGCTCCATAGAAGCTCTGCTACATACCCTGTTCTCAGACATGTCAGTTGTTCAACAACTTGGGGTAACAGTAAATGTGCCAGGATCTGTGCTGACTCTGTGTCAAAGACTGCAGTACATAGGGGTGGTCTTGGACACAGAAGAGGGATGTGCCTTCTGCCCTAGGACAGGGGGGACACTCTGGTTGCTCAGGCCGACTTGGTGCACAGGAACTCTGCATGAACAGTTTATGTTTCCTGGGTCTCATGACTATAGTGACTGTGCCAATAGCCCCACTTCATATGCAGATACATTAGTGGACACTCAGGGTCCAGTGGGGTCAGTTGACAGAGGAACTGGAACAAATGGTTCGATTATGTCTCCACTGTGCAGAGCACTGTAATGGTGGATGGATTGCAAAGTCTACTGAAAGGCATTCCATTCCTCATTCCAGCTCCTGTATAAATGCCCACCATGGGTGCCCTGGTCTCTGGATGGGTGCTCATCTCAGCCCTTAACGAACACGAGGTCTTGGACCAGGTGGAGGCCGTGCAGACATATATGAGGGCTGTCCTATACAACCTCCAGGCATTTCAGAATCATTTCTGCCCTGCCAGATGGACAATGTCAGTGTGATGCATTACATCAATAAACAAGAGGGCGGTTCCACCATCGGAACATGCCTGCGATCCAGCAATTAGAGGGCACCAATCGGCAATGTCACTGATCACGTTTCTTGTGGGGCTCGCGCTCCCCATATTATGGTGGGGTTGGGGCAATAGATTCTCTTCAGGGGTGGGTGCTGGACCTCGGGAGGGTGCACATCCTATTTGGTGCCTGATTGCCCAACACCATAATGCCGGGTGCTCTGAGTGCCGTGAAGGGCAATAGGGCACTCTCCTATCCCCTATGCTGAAACTGATGAGAGTATGGTACTGGGCTCTGTCTCTTGACCATCAGCTGTCAACATTTTTCTCCCAGGCCTCTAAAACATCTTGGAAGATAGGGTAAGCATGTATCTGTTAATAGCTAACAAATGGGAGATGCTGACCACTGTAATAAATCTTAAGGTCCAAACAAATGGTTCTTGCACTCAGTTTGAAAGGTGGTTCACTATGTCAGGGCAGCCAGCCAAACAAATTACATAGTCCAAAGAACAGTGCTCCAAGAAACACATACCAAAAATTTCAACTTAATTGTTGTTTAATTCTCCACCATGGTGAGCCTATAGCGCCTGACTACAAGCCTTCAAGGGGTGCCCTTTGAAGGTTTGTGGCCGAGGTGCTATGGGCTCTCACATGGAGAATAAAACAACAATTAGTTGAAATTTTAGGTCTGTTTTTTTGGAGTGCTGTTCTTTGGACTATGTGGTCTTAGCAGAATGGGGTCATTTTGAGCTGTACCTTTTGCATCCCCACACAACCAAAACTGCCAAGTTCCTGTTCACTCGCTCCAGAGCCTAGTTTCTTGGCAATGTATTGCCTCTCTTGGAAGGGACATTTCTCTGAGCATTTCCATTCCTCTAATACAGAAGGTTCTGCTCAAACCGTGGGTGGAAAGTGCAGCTCTCATCCTCATTGCTCTGTTCTGGCCTTGCCAGATTTGTTTCACTCCTTCAACATTTGGCAGTGGAGAATATGGTCCCCTATCTCTGTGTTGGGGTCTGCTGTCACAGGGCAAGGGGTCCCTGGTCCATCGGGACCTGTAGTCCCTGAACCTGTATACATAGCTGCTAAAAGCACAACCTTTGCATGCTTTAGGGGTCCCCTAAGGTTCTGAACATAAGAAATTGCCAGCTGAAACAGGCCTCATGGTCTATCAAGTCTGCAGCTAGTCTCTCATCATGCAGTTTACCTCCTGCCCCCCTCCAGTATTCCTTACCCTTACCCTGTCCCAACCCCTCTTTAAACTGCCCACCGTCTTACAGGACACTACCTCGTCTGGTAGGTGTTTCATTTGTCCACCACCCTTTCCATGAAAATGTCTCCTCACCTCCTTTTGAATCTTCCTCCCTCCAATCTCAGTTCATGCCCTCTCGTGTCCCTCCCTACTCATCTCAAAAATCCCTTCTGTGTTGGTCTTGTTTATCCTTCAGATACTTAAAGGTCTCAATCATGTCCCCTATTCCTCCTCTCCTCCAGTGAATACATATTCAGCTCTCCCAGCCTGTCCTCATGGGGCTTGCTCTCCAATCCCTGGATCATCTTTGTGGCTGTTTGCTGCACCTTCAACAATCTGATGTCCTTCTTCGGGAGCGGGTGCCAGTACTGCATGCAGTACTCCAGGTGGGGCCTGACCAATGACCTATACAGGGGCAGGATACCTCCTTCCTTCTGGAGTAGATCCCTCTTGCATTACACTCCAGCATTTTGTTAGCTTCTGCTGCAACCTTCCTGCACTGAGCAGAGTTGTTCATGCTCCCTGTAATGATCACTTCTAGGTCCTTCTCCTCTGTGGAGCTCCCAACTGTACCCCATTCAAATCATAATCCCTGCCCTGGTTCCTGGCTCTGAGGTGCATAACTTTTGCACTTGTTGACGTAAACCCCAACTGCCATGTTTCCGCCCCTCCTGCAGCTTAGTCAGGTCTTCCTGCAACCCCTTCCACCCTTCTGCATTAGCAACCACAGCTCCCATCTTGGTATCATCTGCGAACAGGCTGATATTGCTCCGGATCCCATGTGAGATATCTGCAATAAAAATCCCAAACAGCACCAGTCCAGCACCGATCCTTGTGGTACCCGCTCGTCACCAATCTCCGTGAAGAGGCCCCCACCACCACCACCTCTTAGTTGCCTTCCCTTTAGCCAGTTTGTGATCCATTTCACCATTTTGGTCCCACCCCCATATTCCAGTCCCCCCAAAACCTCCCATGCGGCACTGAATCAGAGGCCTTGAAGTCCAAATAGGACATACACTGCATGGCTCTTGTCCAGTTCCCTGTCACCCAGTCGTAGTACTCTACAAGGTTTGTCTAGCAGGATCTGCCCGCTATAAGCCTGTGATGTTGACCATACTGGAGACTGTTTTCCTCTAAGAAGCTCACTAGCCTCTCTTTTAGTATGGCTTCATGAGCTTCCCACGATCGATCTCTCGAGGCTCACTGGCCCTATAGTTTCCTGGTTCATCCTTTGGGACACTTTTGTGGATGGGCACCACATAGGCCATTCTCCAGTCCTCTGATACACATCCTGTGTCAAGGGAGGTACTGAACAGGTTGGCCAGTGGCCTGCCAGGACCACTGCCAACTCCTTTAGTCTCTAGGGTGAATGCCATCAGGTCCAGGTGCTTGGTCCACCCTTAATGCCCTCAACCCATCTAGTACCCTGTTCTCTGTAATCCCTAAATCTTTCATCCCTCTGCCTACCCCCTCGCCTGGGTATCTGTCCCACATTGTCTTGCATGAATACAGAGCAGAAGTATTCATTCAGTACCTATGCCTGCTCTGCCCTTTCTCCACCACCCCTGTCCTTCTTAATCCTCACCAGCTGACCTTGCTCTTTCTCTCTCTCTGATGTAGCAGAAGGAGTCTTTTTCTGCACTTTTTAATTCCTCGCCCAGTCTCAGCTCCCTGGATGCCTTGGCCACCTTGACCAGTCTGGTAACCTCCCTGGACTTCTCTATGTATATATCCTTATATTCACCCCTCCCTGATATCCTGTACTGTCAAAACGCTACCCTCTTGGCCTTCACCCTTCCATAACCTTCTGTGTCAGCCCACTGAGTTTCTTTGCCCTTCTCTTCTTGCTTTTCTTCTAGTGCAAGATTCCATTGCCTCCGCCATCCCTTCCTTTATGATGTCCCATTTCTGGTCTGCATCCATGTGTGGTTGCATTCCTGCCAGGTGCCTGCATAAAAATTTCCCCCATCTTCTTAAGTCGCCCCTAAACTCAATCACCCTTGTACCCGTGCTCCCTGTTTCCCTCCCCATGTTGACACGAATCACACGAATAGTGGATACTCAGCCAGTGGTTCCTCCACTTCCAGATTCCTTACCGCTTCCGTTATCCAGTATGGGGTTGATTCCTTTCTTACTGAATCAGCCCTGGACCAGCTGTGTCAGAAAGCGGTCTTGAAATGCTTCTAGCAGGACCCACTCCCTTGCACTGTGGGTGGATAGGGTGTCTACTCCACACCTCCGGTAGGTTGCTGATGATCTGCTTGCAGCTAGGGCGCTTTCTACCAGAAATACTTATACCTTGCAGTGGAAGTGCTTTCTGGGTCTGCTTCTCAGAATATGGAACTTTTTACATGCCCTGTGAATTCTGTGCTGGAATATTGCTTTCCTTGTCTGACTGGGGTCTGCATTATTCTTGCTAAGGTGCATTTGGCTGCTTTATCAGCTGTCTATGCTCCTACTGAAGGGTTGTGCGGTTACCCAATAAGAGGTGTCCTGTACGCTTAAGCAAGTATTCTTCACTCAAAACCTCCCATCCATAATCCAGTCCCACACTGAGACTTGAATTGCATACTCTAGAAACTGAATTGGCTCTTTTGAGCCTGCCACGAGTTGTTAACTTACGTTTCCTGTTATGGAAAATGTTATTTTAGTTGCTATGACTTCTGCTCAGAGGATCAGAAGATTTCTGAATTTAGGCTCTGATGTGTGAGCCTCCTTATTCGATTTTTCACAGGATAGCGTCTATGTGTATGAATCCCAAGTTTCTACTGAGCGTGGTATTTACACTGAATCAAATGATACACCTTCCTGTTTATTATCCTGAGCATACCAAACAGGATGAGGCACTGCTCTGTGCTCACAGGAATGTAAAACACTGAGATACTATAATGACTGCAGTACTGCAGAAAGTCCTCTCAGCTTTTGTTTCATTTGCCTCTGGGAAAGAGGCACTCCTGTGTGGAAACAATGTCTGTCCAAATGGCTGGTACATTATATTATGTCCTCTTATAGGAAAGTATTGTAAGAAACTTACTGGTGCTGTTTGTGGTCACTCCACTAGATTATGGCCACTTCTGTAGCTTATTTCAAAAATGTCCCTAATGCTAACAAATGTACTGTATACCCTCATGGAGCATTGCACACACTTTTACTAAACACTACAGTCTGGACATCGTTTCTCATAGACAAGCTGGTTTGAGCTTGCTTTACTGCAAGGCTTTCTGTCATGATCACACCAGACAGCGCCATCCTCCTTTGTACTGCTTGGGAGTCATTCCAAAGGTGTGACCTAAGGCAGAAGATATCCCCAGTGAAGATAGAACAGTTCGTCAGAACTTGCTGGAACAGTAGATCTTTGAGGAATCTCAATCTCCTCCATTAGGCCATGTTGTACCCTCCTTCTTCCCCTTTCAGTTTCATTGAGGATTGTTCAAGTGCTGTGCCTAAAGCCTTAATCAATGCATCCTTTCTCCAACCCTATGCCTCTCTTTGTATGCCTGGTGCTGGTATAATCTCCTGGTTCCTCATGGTTAGAGGCTCACTGAGGCTAACCTCCAGCAAGAAACTGAGGAGTGATGGCCGTCCACGTTATATACTGCTGATGATGCACGTCATTGTGGACAGCCCTAGCTAGCATAAGGTTTCTGTGTGGTCTTGGCGCTGATGACTTACAGTTCCAATGGTATGGCCTAATGGAGGAATTGCTCAAAGATCTTCTATTACAGGAAGTTCTTATGTAACTGTCCTTTCTAGTAGCTGCCCTTTGCATTGGAATGGTTTACCCATGGACATTCGCCTATTCTGATTTGTCACAGTTTTAAAAGCAGACTTAAGACATGGTTATTCTGACAAGCTCTTGAAGTAGATTGATATAATTATGGATATCTGCACTGTTTTGAATTTGTATTTCGCTTTATTACTGGTAAAGTTACTTATGTGAATTTTATATTATTATTATGTACAGTGCCTTGGTTTTAGAAAGGTGTTTTAAATAAATTGTCTATCTGTCTGTCTGTCTATTTATCCATCCATCCAGCGGACCAGAGTGACCACCCCAGTACTGCCCCTCTCCCCTCCAGCTTGCCCGCCCATCATTCTGAATGTTTATTTTTATAATACATAAGCAGACCATGGTGCCCACCCTGGTACTGCTTCTCTGCACCCCTCCCTCCAGGTCCCGCCCCCATTCCGGAAGGGCTCTCCACACTGCGGGTCCAACTCTGTGTCCAAATCTCAGTTTTGTTAAAGAAAACAGTCCCTCATCGTTTTTTTTTCTTTTTAACCTGTAAAAAAGAAAACAGTCCCTCACCGATGTGATCCTGCCACCCCAACTTCCCACTTAGCATGCACCACCACACCTAAACTACAACCCTTACACAACTTCATTCACCTGAACATGTCCCAAAGCAATGATCCATGCTCCGATCAAAGACATATTTTGTTGCTGGAACTGGCAACTATCATATGAGTAATTAAGGTTAAGTGCAGTTCAATGCATTTCAATAGGGTTTGAAATTTGATGCATAACTGTCATTTATTTGCATATTTTCACCTCAAAGTTTCAACATGGCCTTTCTGGGACCACATCTCGCGACCAATGGTGATGGAATTAGGCCACTTGACAAAATCACCTTTCAAGATGGATTTGAAAAATTCCACCACCATTAGTTCACGAGGTGTGGTCATAAGAAGGCATGTTGAAAATTTGGGCCAAATATGTAACAGTTATGAGTGAAAGTTGACATTTTCTGCATTCACTCATAACCTTGGTAATTTTAAATATTTGGACCCCAAATTTTCAACATAGCCACTTTTAGGGGCCCGCCCAGTGTTGTGGAGGGATGAGGCATCATGCCTTACCTCCTGCCACAGCAGAGGCCCACGGTGCAAGCGGGTTGCCAGGGGTTAGCTGGGAGGGAGAGGACAGAGCATCCAGAAGACAGCTCTCCTTTCCTGTGGAGGGAAGGGAACAGAGACCAGTGTCTGCTTGACACCTAGCGGTAGCTGAGTGTTGCCACACTGGGTCCCATACATAGGATAAGCAGAGGCACAGCAGATACAGTAACCAGCATGCTGCATGCAGAAGTGTGTGCAACGAATATTGTTGGCATTGCTTGCTCTACCTCTGCATTTGGGAGCCAAACAAGGAACATGGAAAAATGTCCGGGTGCATCGGATGACTGCCAGCTTCCGCGAGCTCTGCTCCGCCCATAGGCACCTCCCAGAATCTGGATCCAGTCTCCACAGGTTGAGAGACTCCCACCACCCTGCCACAGAGGCAAGCCATGGGGAAGAAGGAAAAGGTAAGCCCTGTGGGTGGGAAGACAGGGGCTGGGACAGCCAGCATGAGCGTGGACTGATCAGGACAGGAAATAAACAAATAAGCTAAAAATCCTGGCCAAAATGCGTTTTTGTACCTGTGGGGCAGAATGATGTTTCGATGGCACCCAATGATATTCTGACAGGGATTTGAAAATGTTCACCTACCTGCCTCATGAGGTGGGGTAATATGAAGGTTATGCCGAAAATTTGGTGTACAAATATGATAAACGTCCAGGTTATGGCTGAATGTTGCAGTATTTCAACATTCACTCAATTTTGCAAGTATTGAATATTTTGGCTCCAAAACTTTCAACACAGCCATTTTCCACACCACTGTAAATGTGACAGATGTCATTTTTTAATTCTGGATGACCGTCAGAAAGAACAGTTACGCATTTACTGTAACAGTACATCTTTGAGAGAATCTCTTTCATCAAGCCACACCTGTGGAACTATAGCCACCAGGTACTAGGACCACATGGAAAATTTTGCTATCACAGTCTGCTAGGGGCTGCTCATGATGACATCCTCGTTGGCACTTCCCATATAAACGTGGAGCCCCTTCCCTTCTCAGTTCCCCACCGGAGATCATGCTCAGAGGACCTCCCTCTAGGAAACCAGGAGAGAACCTATTGTTCTACCTACCAGACAAGGCTGAAAACAGCAGGTAAACCATCCTTGAGAAAGAGACAGACATTACAGAGCTCTAAATCCCAGTGGGATGGAGGGTGGACAGCATTCTCTGGCCTGATGAAAGACATTCTCTCAAAGACCTAATGTACTGTTATGGTAAGTACACAATTGTTCTATCTTCTTGAGGATATCTCATTCATCAAGCCGCACCTATGGAATGAATACCAAGCAGCACTTACAGTGAACAGTCTGAGCAGCTGGAGCCCATAGGCCTTGAAGCACAGCTAGGCCAAAACCTGCTCTTTTTGGGAGGCAATGTCCAGACTGTAGTGTTTAGTGCAGATATGGACAGTACTAGGTAGCAGCTGCAAAGTTCTCTGCAGCCAACAACATTTTTGAAATTGGCAACAGAAGTGGCCATACTCTCTGGCGGAATGACTACAAACGACACCAGGAAGTTCCTTATCATACCTCCTGTAACAAAAGGTTATACAGCTGGCCATCCATTTGGACAGGCACTGCTTAGAAACAGGTATACCCTCCTTCCCAGGGATGAAGGAAACAAAAGCTGTGAGATCTTCCTTCAGTCCTTCATGTTGTGTATATAGCACCTGAGTATTAGTACATCTAAAGTATGGAGCAATGCTTCCCTGGATTGGCATGCCCTGAAAATAAACAGGCAGGTGGATGGTTTGGATTTAAAGTAAACTCAGACACCACCTTAGAGAAACTTAGGACTGGTATGTAAAGACACCCTTTCTTTGTGAAAATCAAATAAATAAGGAGGCTCACACATTAGAGCCTAAAGTGCTGAAATTATTTTTATGAAGTAATAGCAACTAAAAATAATACTTCCCAAGAAGCAAGCGTGAGGCCACAAGTCACAGCCACCTCAGAAGGAGCCAAAGTAAGAGTTTCAAAACAAAATTCAAGTCCCAAGCTGGGACTGGATTAGGATAGAAGGCTTTGAATGCAGGCTGCCTCTCAAAATGTATAGATCACCTCCAGCTGAGCAACCATATGACCATTAATAGGCACATGGAAAGCTGAAATGGCCAAGTGCACTTTGACAGAAGAGTACTGCAAGCCTGTATCTGACAAGCACAGCAAAAACTCCAGAACCTGATTTACCAGACAGGTAAGGGATCCAGTTGCTGAGAAGGAGCCCACAAAGTAAACCGCTTCTACTTCATGGAATAAGTGACCCTGGTGGAAGGTTTTCTGGCAGCCACCAGAACATGAGTCACCTTTTGTGACACCCCAGACCGAGCAATGGTTATGTCTTCAGGAGCCATGCATGAAGGTGGTGTGACTTGAGGTCCAGATGAGGTACCCTGTTCCTGTGATAGCAGGCCCTTGCACAGGGGCAGAGGCACTAGTGGTTCCCACTGCCAATTACCACAGTAAGGGGAGCAATGAGTATCAGTGTTGCCCCCTCCATTTGGAGCTTGATTAGCACCCTCTGAATTAGAGAGAGGATGGAAAGGCATAGAGGAACCTCACCTTCAAGAGAGGGACAGCATCTCACCAGAAAATTCCAGGCCCTGGAGCGAGCAAGCAGAAAGTGGCAGTTTCACGTTGTGTGGGGATGCAAAAGGTCCAGCTCTGGACAACCCCACCTGTCAAACAGGTTTTCTGCTACTAAGGTCAGCAGCTCCCACTCATGTATCCTGGACTGTGACATGCTTAGCCTGTCTGTCACAATGTTTTGGACACCTGGAGCATGTACTGCTGAAAGTTCTAGACCGTGTTCTAGAGCCCAATTCCAAACCTGCATCACTTTTATTTATTTATTGTTTATTTATTGAAATGTTTCACCAGGAGGGCACACTAAACAACAAGTTGTTAGCCTCTCAAGGTGCGACCTGGGGAGGTTATCTGGTTGTGAAGGATGATCAGTTATAATAGTATGTGGGTAGTACAAATAATACAACATTGTAAGATTGTGCAACAGTTGGAACACAAGGTATTGTACAATAAACAGTAGTGGAACAGTGGGTAAATTACAATACATGTCCAAAATCATAACAAAAGAACGTATAAGCGTACAAAACAGTAATAATGTGATAGAACCATTTATAGTGCATGAGTGTACCAGGAGCAGGGTCAAGGTAATGCTAAGTGCTGTTGGAGTAAAAGGATGGGGTTAGGTTGTGCACACTGGTGACCCAGAAGGGCACGTGGAGAAGAGAGGGGAGAGGCAAGAACTGAATTTGAGGAGAAGGAGTAGCCATTCCTGATTTCCCCTTCAGGATGTTGAGAACCCTGCCGGGGGTCATGATGGGAAGGCAGACAATGGGGATAGGTATTAAGGTGGGTTAAAGCACGAACAGCTGAGGGAAAGGTAATTGTGTAGGGCAGAGGTAAGGAGTAGTTGATTACCTCCCTGCATAGGGGTAAGAGTGAGTTCACCTTGCTTGTTGATGTACTGCATCACACTGATGCTGTCTGTTTGCACCAGGAGAGGTCCCTCAGATAGATGGGTGTGAAGGCTTGTAGACCATAGAGAACAGCCCTCATTTTGAGGACATTTATGTAGAGAGTGCCCCGCTCTGGTTCATGTTCCCTGTGTCTGATGGGGCCCAAATGTGCCCCGAGGCATCAGTAGTGAACTCACCTTCAACAAATGACTGGGTTCATCCACCATTGAAGCACTTTTTGAACAGGAGAGGTTACTAGAACCTTCTGGTCTAGGTTGCCTAGAGCGTTGGTCCCATCAGACTCTTAATATCCACTGTGAAATTCCCATCTGCAGTCTGACCAGTGCTACCATGACAGTGGCTGCTGCCATCAGGCCTAATAGTCTTAGGAATGTCCTGGCTGTGACATACCTGTTGTTGTATACCATCGTGGCCTGTGCAATCAGACATTTGGCCCTATCCTGGTGCAGGAAGGCTAAGCCCTGAGGCTGTGACCAGAACTGCCCTTATGTACTGTGAGACAATGGCTAGGGTCAAGACCGACTTGACATACTGACTGTAATTCCAACAACGTCGAACAGCTGCCTGGTGCATACTCGGAGTCTGACAAAGCTGCTCCTTGGGTGAGCTTTGAGCAGCCAATCATCCAGGTAGGAGACATACAGTCCTTCTCTCCAGATAGCTGCTGCCACTACTGCTAAACATTTGCTAAAGACCTATGGCGCCGATGATAAGCCAAAGGACAACACCCTGAACTGGTAGTGTTCCCCTGAAACAGAAACCTAAGCATCCTGCATATCCGGGAACAATCCAGTCCCCTACTTGCAGTAGTGGGAGTAGGCCTTGCTGAGTCACCATTCTGAACTTCTTGTATTAGATGAAAAGTTCAGATCTCTGAGATCGAGAAAGTGCCTCAGATCTCCCGTGCACTTTGAGACTAGGAGTACTGAGAATAGAACCCCATGTTCCTTTGTTTCCAAGGAACATGTTCTCGTCCCTTTTCTGGATCAAAGTAAGTATCTCCTTATTAATTAATTGAAATGTTTCAGTAGGTAAGCACACTGAGCAACAAGTTGCTTGTCTCCCGGTGCAACCTGGGGGGAGGGTACAATAAGGATGGAAATAATACAATAAGTTACACTGGTCAAAAATTACATTCATATGCAATTCACACAATCAAGCTACAAGGGTCAAAATTACATCCAAAAGCAACGTATCATGCAGTAGGTGCACAGCTAGAGCAGGCAGTAGTGAAATACCGATGACACGCACATTGTTATATATGGAAGACTAATTATGAGTGAAATAAACATGCATGGGGGAGGGGGATAATTCAGACAGGGACTAACTGTGGAGGGGAAAAATCAAGGGAGATAAAGGCTACTATAAATAAGGAAGGACAGAGGAGGTAACAAGTAGGAGCCATGCAAGGAAAAGTAGTAGCAGTATCCTCTAAAGGGGTACTGAGGATGGACCTTCGAACATCATTCATAAACCCACCTCCCTTAACCAGAAACGTCTTCTGAGGCATACCCCAGTCTGATACCTTGGCAGAAGCTTTAGAAATATCATACTGGAGAATGCAGGAGATGCTTACTTATGTCTGCCCTGCCTGTAGAGCCTTTTAAGGTTCCTGCTTGAGTACCCTCTGATAAGGCTTGGGCTACTTGCCTTGGCCTTCCTCAGAGGATATTTTGGTATTTAACCACATGGGCCTAATAATTTGCAATTCTCAGGCCCAAAGTGGCGAAGCAAAGGTCCTCTTCCTCAACTAGCCTCCTGGACTCCTTGTTGGAGGAGGGAACCAAGGTGTTTAGGCACCTTAGATCTGTCATGGGCAGCATTTATGACTACCAAGTCAGCCTCAGGTTGGCCTGCAAAAGGTTTACCTGAGGAGGCCTCATACATTTTATCTGCCTTCCTGGGTATGGTAGGTATCAAGTTTGGCCTATGCCAGGAAGCCGGGGGCATCTTCCAAAGCAGGTAGTAATGGAGGAATAATGGTGGGTGGAGAATCAGGCAATTCCAGGAACTCTACCAAATTTCTCTTGGTGATGTCCTGTTATTCTTATTCAAACCCCACTGTAGTCTGTAGTTGCTGCATCATGGCGACGAAAGATGGGACTTCGGAGGGACCTTGGTGTATATACTACACAGTCCTCACTCCCTGCAGAGATAGTGGAACTGGACCTGTCATACGAGTTTTCCACATATTCTTCCTCCTGCATGCTGAGGTCAAGGTTGCACTCCTGATCCTTGTCAACCTGTTCAGTAGGCCTCAGAGGGAGCAGATGAAGCCGTTGATGCCTGAGATGGGAAAATACCACCAACAGCTTAATCTGGTTCAGTTTCAATTGGTTACCATCTGTATCCCCCGAAAAAGGGACTTCTAGCCTCAGTAGGCCTACTGGGTCCAACAAAATTCAATAAATAAATCAATAAATTAACTTGGCGTTGGCCTTACAGGCGTCAGGCGCTGGGGCTTACCAAAGTTTCCCGACAATGCAGCTCCTGTTACAGGTGGAGGAGGTAGCAGGTGTGGCGTGGACAGCCAGTTCTGAGTGCTGTATCATTTTTTTTAATACAAAATGTATACTGCTGAAAATCTGATGCTCTAGGGTGACCTCCTCCCCCAAAATGGTTTCAGCTGAAAGATGCAAGCCATGAGAAAATGCTGAAAACAGCATGTGAGATCACACACACAGTTTTAGATACTAAGTGTTACATGGGAGGCCTTAATCAAGGATCCTGTTTGTCTGAGTTAATTACAGCCGTAGTTGCTATATCATATCCATTTTACGGCGTTGGATGAAAAACCAGGTTATTATATAGAAGTGCGAAATCATAAAGATGTTTTCATGTCCTGGAAGGAAAGCTTATCATGAGATCAAACAGATGTCATTTGAAGAACATATGAGTCATGCTGAGGGTTGCAGAATTAATACTTTGAAAAGACATCCCGTTTTTTTTATTAGATATATTTTATATCCTGTAACCAGGTACTAGCGCCAAACTCTGTGTGAGCTCCATACTCTGAAGCTGCTTCGATTGGTACAGGCGCTGCTGCCAGTGGTCTGTGATTGGATAGGACAGCCTTGCTCCTCAGCCATTGAGTGCGCCTAGGACTGCTGCCTAAACCCCTCCCGTAGTACTTGTGCTATTCGGGTCTCCTTAGAGAACTGTTCTTTTTTCTCCCACCACACCCCTCCCAGGCCTCCTTTAAATACACTGTCGCCCCTCCACCTTGGACTGCTTCACCTATTAGAGCAGCCTCACAACCTCATCCAATCCTACTTGTCTTTGCTGATTCTCCCAACTTGCTATTTTTTATTTTTAATCTCCAACAGTGCCTTTCTCAGCCAAGCTGTGTCTCCTCCTAATCCTTGCCATGGTTGCCTTAAACTTGCATCCCACATTGTTATTAGTGGTGATTGTGCTGCACTGTCCCCTCTCATGAGGTCATCACTCCTCCTCCTCCTGCCAGCTAATACCAACCTCCGCTCCGCACTACACACTGGATATGACCACAGGGATCCATTATAATAATTGCATGCCTTTCTGCTCCCATTATGGCACGTGCTACCTTCTGAAGCACCAAGAGTCTAGCCCTCCGGAGAACACCACATGTATTAGCAGCTCTCTGCAATAAGGCAAGTCAACCCCATTACCACAGCACCAAAGGTGCACAGGCGCATTTCAAACAAGCAAGCCTTCAAAATTCTTCAAACCTCTCTCTGAGATTTCTCTTAATGCTACTGCTCCTCTCCGGAAGCGTTTACCTAACCCAGGTCCACCTGTACCGTCTGCCTATCCCCAGAACAGGAAGTCGGGGTCTCTCACTTTAGCGTCAATCAACATCTGCAGCCTCCTCAGTAAACGTCGATAACCTCCAAACCTGGATTCAACAACACAATCCTGACATCCTCTGTCGTTAAAACATGGCTAAACCGAAGATCCCTGACACTGCTGGTTGCAATTTCTGGATACTCGATCTTCAGGCAGGACAGGATCTCTAAAGCGGGGAGGTGGCTGCGCCATCTACCTGAGGATACTCTCATGGGACACGCTATCCCTCTTTCTAGCCGGGATCCCCATCTCAGGTCCTCGCTATTAAAGTTCTCTTTGGGGCCCATAACAAAAACCTTACTATAGTCTCAGTTTACATTCCCCCAAAGGACCTGGCTAGTGGCTTCAAAATGCCACAGAATGTCTCAAGGGACTCACGCCCTCAGAGACCATAATCCTGGAGATTTTAACATCAACTGGCTAGCACCAGAGGCCTGCACCTACAAGGATACAGTCATGGCACAACACCCACAAGCTTGTCCCCACTCCTACCAGGTGCAACTACAGGACTGGAACCTACACCCTTATTGACTGGATACTGTCCAACTGCCCTGATAGAATCACTAAGGTGTCTGTTCTCCTGACACCTTAAGTGACCACTCACCCGTTATCTGCTCTTGGGCTAACTACTTCACCAAGCCCCTCCTAAAATAATACACACCAGGGTACTCATGCGGGGCATTTACAGCTACTAAATCCCATCTTAGCAGGCTGGATTGGTCAAAATGTACTCACTCAGGGCGTAAACAAAGCCTTAGAGCTGTTCATCAGCCGCTTTACTGTGGCCTGTGATATCCATGCACCACTAAAAAAATGAAGGTTAAAGGTAGATCTAACCTATGGATTAACACCGCGCTTATTACACAGCTCAAACAAAGGGACCACATCTGGCACTGTGCTCGAGCCACAGCTGCCCAGCGGACATTAAAAATACAAATACACAAGAAATAGCTGCACCCAAACTATCGTATGGCTAGAGCAAATACTTTAGGAGGCACTCTCCAACTCCTGGGGTGATGGGAAAAATTCTGGAACAACCTGAAGGACTTCTCAGGCAATGATACTAAGACACCACCCACCATGCTCAACATTGATGGCACACCAACGCTGGACCTAGATACCATCTCCAATACATTCATGAATGCATTCTCCAACCTGAGCAGTGTCCTTCCACCTGACTTTTTCAATGCTCCCACCACCAACCCACCTCTGCGTAACATCCCAAGCACACTCAGCTCAAAGTTCTTCTTCAAAGAGATCCCAATGCATTTAGCCAGAACCTATATCTGCAAGGCAATCAACAAAACTAGCTATAGTGGTGACTCACTCGACCTGAAGCTGCTTGCACTAGTCCTAGATGAGATCCTTGAACCCCTGACAAAGATCTCAACCTATCCCTAAGACTGGGTCAATTCCCTTCACTCTGGAAAAGGCTACCATCACACCTGTGCATAAAAATGGAGACAAGGCACTGCACACCAATTACAGGCCCTCTCCATCCTCCCCATTATCCAAAGCTCTGGAATTCTGACCAGCTTGTAGAGTTCCTGGACAAATATAATATCCAGTGCCGGAGCAGCATGGCTTCCGTAAAGGGCATAATACCACCACGGCACTGCTGGAATTCACCAGTTTCATCCATGCGCCCTGGACCAAGGTCTTTGTTGGGGGCAATATTCATTGACCTGGTAAAGGCCTTTGATACAGTTAACCACCCACTCCTACTCATGCAACTGACCGCTCTTGGGCTCTCCAATGATGCACGGCCCTGGTTTACTAGCTACAGTACCTAGGGAAAGGGTACAACGTGTTAGGATTGCCGGAGTCACCTCTGATGAAAAAACAGTCCTCCAGGTATCTCTCAGGGGTCTATACTGGGACCATTACTCTTTTCTCTCTTCCTTAACAGTCTCCCTGTCATCTGCCAACAGAGAATACTACTCTATGTGGACGATGCAATCCTGTATTTTCTAGCAACTGAGACTTTAATCTACTTGAGTCAACTGCAGCGTGATTTCAAGCTTGTTGAAGAATGGTTTAGCTCACACAAACTTGTCATGAATTATAGCAAACTAAGGTCATGTCATTCTGCAACGCACAGAGTAAGTATAAACCTCTGTCCTCACCATCAAGAACCAAGGGGCTTCACTTGATCAAGTTAATGAGTTTGAATACCTCGGCATCACCCTGGACAGTTCACTCTCTTACTACTTAGCACAGTGGTAATGTAGCTAAGTCCGCCAATGTCTGACTGGGCTGCTTCACCAGTTCAAACACTGCATGACCTCTGATGCCCTTAGGCTGGCCATCTACAGCTCTGTCACCGCCATTGTTGACTATGGTCTAGTCATCTATGGTTCTGCCTCCCTACTGCCCTTGGAGGATATCTGTGACACTTAACAAGGCTTGTAGACTTCTTACGGGCCCCCACCTAATGCACACTCCTGTGACCTGTATGCCCAGGCCGGATGACTACCACTCCTTAGTAGAATACAATATCAGACCTGTCTAATAACCAAATAGTTCTGCTCGGACTCATGCCATCAGGAGTGGCAAAACTCCTTACTGCCAACAGCAGCACCCAGCCAACACGCAGTGCTCAACATCAGACTTTCCAGGTCCCCAGAGGCGGACCTCTTTGGGTCAGAGGTCTTTCACACACAAGACTCCACAGTGGTTCAATACCCTTAACAAAGAATCACTTGCAGCTGCATGCTAAGCCCCTTTAAAGGCAACTATGACTATTCCTCGCCTCTACACACACAATGTGACTGCCTCTCTAAGCAACTGGTCAACACCCTCTACCCTAGTCGGAGGGATTCTGTAACCTGCCATTTCAGCCTTGCACTATTTGCACCAGCCTCCTCCCTCTCACCCTTTGCCCCCCATCTCCTCTCAACTGGCACTCTCATTATTGGGGCTCTCAGCCCCCTCCCACTCTTTGCACCCGACTACCCTCTGACAATGGCACTTACCTGCGGCTTCTTCCTGACTCCTCCTACCCCTTATACTGTTTCACCATGAAATCTGTTAGAAGCTAGTTTGTGTTGTCTCTTTTCACTTTTGACTGAATTTATTATGTTTAAGTAATTCTATATGTTAAGGTTGTAACCATTGTTTACCTTTGTATGTATGTTACCCTCATCCTCTGACGTGGAACCTTTGTAAATGAGCAGTTCCTGCTCAAAGGTACACTAATCCTAGAGTTTAACAAATAAAATAAAAATATATATATATCTGACAGAGGAGGAGCTAGATGACCTCACACAAAACGGTTGACAAATACAGTATGTTAGGAATACTCTGTTTTACTACACAGACACTTTTACCTAGACTCTGACAAGGACACATTTGTGAGCACTTTTAAGCAGGTATTTGAAAGAGACCAATCTAAGTGCTGTAGGTAGGAATTGCACTTTTAAACCTGTTTTTTTTTTTAAGATTTGTATGTCTTGTTATATAAGAGTTCTGTATTTTACATATTTTTATCTATTTTGGTAAAATTCTTTTTAGAGCATACTTGGTCTGTCTTTGAATTTCTTTAAGTTGTAAGAAAAGTATATGGTTATAGCAGACAATAGACACAAGCTTGAATGGTGATACCAAACTGGAAAGAAGCGTTTTAAATCTGAGGTCTTTATTAAAGTTCTTAAGGGTTCATCTCTGTATACCTGGTTAGGTGCCTGTAGGCAAAGATATCTGACCCACCGAAGACAGAAATATCTGAGCCTGTGCATTGGGTATGCTAACAAGAGGTTCAGAGTTTGAATCTCTCAAGACTTGAGACCAAGGTTGATCCGAACTCACAAAACAGACAAGAGGTTACCTTGTTCTGTTAAACTGTTCACAAGACTGCGCTCAGAGGTTGGCACTTTGGGAGTAGAGGCCTGATCTGCTGAGTGGGTTTGTGACAGCAGGCACTGTAACATTTCCATGAAGGGCGAGAAAGTACCACTTGAATGTCGGCACCTCGTGGACTGCAGGGAGGCTGATGATGTAGATGGGAAGCACCATTCCTAACATCGATGGCAACACTCCAGCCATACTAGGACTGGTGGTGCTTGAAGCCTGTCTAGACCTGGGAGGTCGATGGTCTGGGTGGCTGGTGGCCAGTGGCGGAGCTGGGGGCTGGGGGCGGTTGCCCCTCCTGGCTGCCCAGTATGAGTAGTGGCACCCGCCACCATCTTTATTCACTGTTTAGTGCTCACTGTGGAGCCATGATTGACTGAATGCCCCCCAGTTCCCAAACACTCCCAAACCTAGCTGCGCCACTGCTGGTGGCGTTGCTTCAAGGGCATCGATGGTGCAGAAGTGGTCCAGCAGGAGTGAAGGCGACCATGAAGCGGACCAGGAGGTTTTCTCCTTAGTGCATTCTCTCCCAGTACTTGTGTTTATGCTGTCCTGAAGTCTTCTCCCAGGACTTGAGAGTGAGTCGATGATGCAGTGGAGCTCTTTCCTGGAGCTCTTTCTCCATTCTGGCTACCTGCTGGTGGGTCTCCAAGCCATTCTTTCCAGCGTCGCCAGGTAGTGGAACTAAATTTACTGCAAGTCTGGCAGGCCTTCACATTATGGGCCACAACAAGGCAGTACGCAGACACTGACGTAGTCACATGAATCTATCTTCTCACCACATTCGCAGCATTTTAACCCTTAGGCTGCTGTCAGAATTAGAAATATAGGAATTTTGGACTGATATATCAGTCTAAAGCCATGCAAGGGTTAAGAGCTTCGATGGCTCTTTAGTCAACATACTCAACATCAGGTATCACTTATGAAAATGATAAATGAACTAGGGAGAAAAATAACTATAAGAGCAGTCGACTATAACAGCAGCATTTCTATATAGGGTCCAGCGAGCATGGTAAATGGCAGGAAAAGAACTGAAGAGGAAAGGGCTGCCACGTTTCTATGGGAAGTGCTGATGTAGAAACGTCGTCATGGGCGCCCCTAGTGGATTGCTTACAAAAGTTTCCATGTGTTCCTAAGCACCTGGCGGCTATAGTTCCATAGGTGTGGCCTTATGAAGAGATATCCTCGAAGAAGACCGACATTTAGCCCAATACACTATAAATGCTACATGTCGGCGTTTATAAGGGCAGTCATAAAATGACTATCTTGAAAACTTGGGACAAAATGAAATTAAAAAAAAAAAGTGACTGTGCCAGGCCCTGTACTTCTGCAGGCAGGCCCCCCTTCCATGACACACAGCCAAAAGGGCCTTGTACATCTGCACCTGTTCCGTAAGTCCCAAAGTGACCTGCGTGAATAAGGATACAATTCCACTATCTGAAAAGAAAATTCTTTGCAAAAAACATTATTAATGCATCAGTTAGGGTAACTTAATGCAACAAAAGTAGGTAAACAACTCTAACCCCACCACCAAGCAGCAAAAGGAAAAAAAAAACGTGAGGTTTTGGGTCTCTGAAGTCTTGGCAAATCAGTGGTGGGTCTTCCTCGAGGGTTGTCAACTCTAATGCCCACCCTATTCCCTGACCAAACAACATCACACGTGATCTCCTTTCTTCACGCACAGCCCCGCATACAGAAAGCTACAACAAACTGTGTTGGCAACATGTGGTGAGACATACTTCTACCTTTGAAGAGTGTATCTCTATGAGGCGCTGGCTTGAGCTGCACCTTGTGCCCCAGACTGGAGCCTACAGACTTGGGTGAGGAAAGCTGAGCATTAGGGTTGACAACCACAGGAAGACCTGCAGTCAGGCTGCCAGTGTCTCAAGATGTGAAAGTTTCGTGATGAAATCTTGTTCAGTTTTCGAACAAAACACACAAAAATGGAAAATAAAAACAGTTTGGTTTCCTATACTTAACATTGGATATTTTTGTTCTCACCTACAGCCTAGCTGCTGTGGAATTTTTCATGAAATTTTCAGGATTGAAGGGGCCATGCCAACCAAGGGTGTGCTTTTGGAAGGTTTCATGGGCTCCAGAGTTATATGGTTTAAAAAAAAAAAAGACTGTGACTGCTTATTTTCAGGATTTACCTATCGTGCTGACAGAAATACCAATCATGTTGGCTGCCATTTTTTCCTCTCCTTAAACTCATGAACATTAAAATGCATGAAAATAATCTCTTAAAAACAAATACATCTGACCCTAGCTAAATGGGGCCTGTTTAGCTAGATTCTGCTGTTTGTTTTGAAAAGTTGTCTTTCTTCTTGATTTTGGAATGATGGAACACAGAACTACAGGTTCATGTAATGATGGACGACTGGATAAAATATGCACTTATAAGTTATAGGCTAAGTGCTTCCTTCCAATGGCAAAGTTACTTGCAGAAATGCCATAAGCTCCATTTCCATACCCTGCAATACAAGCAAAATATATGGGCTTACATGGGGCAATGTTAGAAAGGTTGTGGAGGCCCTTGCCACACAAACCCATATTTTGGGACATGCCCTCTGTGACCGTTTTGGTAAGGGGTTAATGAGACCTTAATGCCTTTTTGTAGAGCAGAACTTGCTTACCCTCGCTGGCCCTTCTCTCCATACCTCATACCTTCTCCTTCAATAACATCTTGCCAGCAGATGCACTTGATGACTTGCTATCTCTCAACCCATCAAAGGCAAATCCCCGATGGTCTGGACCCCAAACTCCTCTACCTCTCTGCCCCCACCACAGCTGCCCCACTTCGCAGCCTACTAAATCAGTCCTTCGCTGCTGCAGCAGTCTCCCAGGCATGGAAGCATGCCATAGTCATCCCTCTCCCTAAAGGAAGCGCCCTACCTCCATGTCAAACTACCGCTCTGTCTCTCCTCCCTGCTCTTGCAAAACTGCAAGAGCACCTTGTCTCATACAACTTATCTCCTTTCTCTCCGACTCAAACTTTTCATGTCTTTCCAGTCTGGTTTCAGAAAGGGTCACTCCACTGCATCCTCCTTGACAAGGCTCACTGACACTATACTCTGGTATGGATGAGGGCAGATCACCTCTGCCATTTTTATCCGACCTTGCTAAAGCATTTGACACTGTCTCACATACCTTACTACTCTCATGCCTCTCTGAATCTGGGCTCTACATTGCTGCCACCAACTGGTTCAGTTCCTACCTCACTGGCAGAACACAATCTGTAAGACTCTCGATGCTATATCTGCCTCCCTTTCTATAACTACTGGTGTCCCTCAGGGGTCAGTGTTGGGACCCATTCTGTTCTCCATTTTCTAAATGGCTTGCCACTCATCTGCTCTAATTTCTCGATCCACATGCATGCAGATGACACTGTACTCTACTCCTCAGGCACTGCCCCAGAGTAGTAACTTCTAACCTCCAAGCTGATTTCGTCAAAATTCAACATTGGTTCAGCACACACCAGTTCTCCTCAATGCTAAAAAAATGTCACCATGACCTTGACACCACGACAACACCTGTCCAGGCTCCCTCCCTCCCCATCTTCCGCACCCTGGATGGGCAAATACTTGAGGATGTCACCTTATTCCGCCCTTAGGGTTTGGCCGACCGGCATCTATCCTTTGCTGACCACATCGATGCTATAAAAAAAACTACGCCTCAAGCTAGGAGCCCTGTACAGAAACCGTAGTAGCCTCCTCTAACCATGCATCGAACTAGTCCAGAAGATGATACTTCCTCCTTCGACTACTGCGACATCGTCTACAGTGCTGCTCCAAAGTCCACCTTAACGAAACTAGATACCCTTTTCAATGCCTTCTGCCACTTTGCTCTTGATGCCCCTCCCTCACCCATCACTCTCGACCTCTACAGGTCCCTGGCATTCCACCCTCTCGACAACTGACGCATTATGCACTGCGCTAAATTTGTCTCTATGTTTTAGCTAGGTCTCCTCCCATCTTACCTTTCCACCATACTCTTGTCTGCCCCCACCCCCACATACCCTTAGATCCCTCGGCGGAGGACCACTGTTGGCCAAGCAGCCTTCTCTCACCACTTCCCTAAGCTCTGGAATGAGCTGCCTCTGCAAATTGCCACTCCGCCTCTGCCAACTCTCTCTCTCTCCACCACCCTAGCAAATTACATCATGGTAAACTGCTCCTGCACCTGACTCTGTCAGGACAGCCCCTCCCCCTCCTTGGCTGACCAGCACATAGCAAATCTTGCAAGAAACTGGTCCATTTTTCCCAATGCGGCTTTTGAACCTATGCACTAAATATTATTGTTATTGCTATCTTCTTGTGAGTCTATGTCTGCAATTGTTCAACCCATGTAATCTCTACAGTATATTCCTATATGTGTATTAAGTGTACTATGTGCCTATCTGTAACCTGGTTGTCTATGATCTCAACTGTAACTCACACAAGCGTAACCAAAGTGTATTTTACTGTTAAATGTTCATAATTGATAACCTACGTGTTATCCATCCCCCCCGTCGCACTGGGAGATGAGCAGCTTTTTGCTTAGTGTGCCTTTCCTGGTGAAACAATTTAAATAAATAAATACCACCACAGACCATTAAGGGCCTTGTCTAAAACTGTTGTTAATTTTCTGCTGGCAGTGAAAAAATTATAAGTAAATTGTGGTTACAGAGAACTTCTTCACAATTGTTCCACTGGGCAGCGCTGGTTAATAACGTGATACAGAACTGAACATTTTGCTGCTTTTGTCTGAGATAAATTAACTAAAGCTGAAGAATTTTGGAGGCGCTGGGTGCATTACCAGACTGATACTAACCCAAACTTTATACCATAATATGGTACAGGGTTGTAAATATTAGTGAATATCTTGTGCCATTTTGAGAGAGTAGTTAAGTCCAGGACATATTGAACCTTCGTATGGAATTATGTGGAATTGTTCTAGGCTACCCTGTGAAGTGCTAAAAACTCTGTTTATACATCTGACAGCCTTACTGGTGGAGCAAAACTGCTAGTATACTCTCCTACCCTGCTGCTCACTGTTTTGTTCTACAATATGTTCTTCTCCTAGATTCTGTACTGTACAGTGTATGAAATCACATTAATAAAACTTGAAATTTAAATTAAGAAATACCTTTTGTGGTACCCCAAAATCCAGGGTGCCTGGGTTAGCGAGGAGAGTCATTCACCCACATTCTCTGTCCAGAACAGCGAGACTTTCTTGGCTTTGCAGTAGCAGCTGCAACTCATCCTGAGCTGCAGTGACAGAAGTGAGCCGCTAATCCCTCTTCTGTCTGTCTCTGTCTAGTGGACTGGGGGTCCATTCCCAGTACTGCTTCTCCCCCCTTTTCAGGTTGCCTGCCCCTGTTTCCATTTTTTTTATATGGACTGCAGTATATCAGAGCACTTAAGTGGTGGACTGATTAACCTGGGGCCTTGTGAACAAAATCACTGGAGCCACTCGCACCCAGTCCCAAACTGTAGCCTGACACTAGTGTGCCCAATCCCTAGTGTCGAATAAACTGAAATAAAGAAAACCATCCCTAGATTTTTTTAATAATCCCTGTAAGCAAAAATGGTCCTCACCAATCAGACACCCACCCTGACGTCCCACTCAGCAACCACCCCCACTGCAAAGATCCATTTTCCAATCCAAGACACGTCTTGCTGCCTGAACCACTGACTGCAATATGAGAAACTAAGGTAAGTGCAGATCAGTGTATTTCAATGGGGTTTTGAACGCTGATGCATAACTTTATCCTTTTGTATATGTTGACCCCAAATTTTCAACATGCCCTTTTGGGTCCCCACCTCATGACCAATAGCAGTGGAAATATGCATATCAGGCACGAACAGCAAGTTTGTGGTTGCTTGCAAATTACCTTTTGGGTGGGATCTGAATATGTTCCCTGCCCTTGTTCATGAGGTGGTTTCATATGAAAGCTATGTTGAAAATATGGGGTCAAAATACTGCAAATAAGTTATTTGTGCATATGTTGAAAATGTTCTACACTGCTCATAACTTTGGTAATTTTAAATATTTTGACCCCTAATTTCCAGCACAGTTCTTTTTCACACCATCTCATGATGTGACAGCTGTCATTTTTCAAATCCTGGCCAAAATGTGTTTTCACACCTGTCGCACAGAATGACATTTTGGTGGTGATCTGAACATTTTGACCTACTGGGTTTATGAGGTGGGGTAATAAAAGCTATGATAGAAATCTGGTATACAAATATGGTAAAATGCATAGGTTATGACTAAACATTCCAGTATTTCAACGTTCACTCATAAGCTTGCTAATTTTCAATATTTTGACTCCAAACTTTCAACATACCCATTTTCCACACCAGCTCATACACGTGACAGTTGTCATTTCTTAAATTTTGGATGAAACGTATTTTCTCACTGCAATCAAACAATCAAATCTTTATTTTACCAGGCTAACATCATTGAGCAACGCTCATTTTCAAATGGACCTGGACAAAACATATAGTCACACTTACATTGAACAAAAGTCAAGGGGTAAAATGGCATATAATTACAGAGACCAGATGATCCCATCAGTAGGCCTAGACACGTTATTTACAGTGTATACACATTTCATTGGTCAACAGCAGATTAAATGGTACAATCAGGATTAGACATAGTATTTACAGTATATATTCCTTGGTCCATACTAGGTTAAATGATGCAATCAGGAGGGCTAGCCATAATTAGTACATTATATAGATTTCCCAAGGTCAATGAGCTGGTAAGATAACTGTGCTCAAGTAAAGGTATTCAAGCCCAAAGCTACCAGAGGAGGGAGGACAGCAGGAAATACAGCACCGGATGATGTGGTGATAGTGGAGGAAAAGATAGGAAGTAAAGGGTATGGGGAGGAAGTGCCAGTAATTGAGGCGATATAGAAGCCTATGAAGAGCTGGGCACTAGGGCAATTTTAAAGCATGATCTAGGGAGGTACTGTAGGGAGAGGAAATTGAGGACTCAGAGTGCTGGTTCAGAGGAGCATATTTTCGAGCATCTACCTGATGGGTAACCGGGGTGGGGTGGGGGGAATAGTACTAAAGTTATGGAATAAGCTTGGTTCTAAACCCATACTGTAAGCCACGTTGACTGAAGATCAAAGCTGGTAAGTACTAGAGGTGTGGGTGGGGAAAAAGAGCAGCGAATAACCAGCATTTTGCCCCAGTTTTCCAAGGCAGGGAACAAGACTGGTTTAATGATAACAATTACAGGATTCCTTGAAAAAGAAGGCATAGCTTGTTTTAAAAGCAGCTACTGACAAACGGTTAACTAGTTTCAAGGATTTTTGTATCTGATTCCATAGCAAGGGGAGCATATAACTTATTGAGGCCCTACCAGATTGAGATCTCACCTTGGGGACAAGCAGAGAAATAAAGTGAGGAGCTTCCTAATGAGTACTTGCCAACAGTACAAGTAAGCAGGCAATCTGATATATATTGGGGCAGCGTACTGTAAATAGCTCTGAAACGTCCAAATGGCTGTATTTCTCTGCCGTCTAAATTTAAGAGATGACCATCCTACCGCTGTGTATAAGGAGCAATGATGAGTCGAGTAGGGAGACCTGTGATAAATCTTAGAGCTCTGTGGTAAAGGGTATCAAGTTTAGAGAGTGCAGTGGTCAGGCCCTGACAGTACAAGAAGTCTGCGTAGTCAAGAAGGAAATGAAGGTGGGACAGAACCAGACTCATCTTGGCCTCTCTTGTCAGGAACTGGTTTATCCTGTAAAAGACCTAGGGCTGGATATTCAAAGGGTTGCACCGTGCACAATAGGTTGCGCCTGCACAAGTTGAAAGTGCGCCTTTCTGCGATATTCAGCAGGAGGCAGTTACGCCCCAAGTCATGCTGAGCAACAGCGCAATGCTAATGAAGGCATGCTCAACTGGAGGAGGAACCATGCATAAACTGCATAGCCCGATATTCAGCCGGGCGTGCGAGAGTTGTGCAGGCGCAGGTAGGGGTTGCGCCTGCGCCCCTGCTGCACAACTTTGAGCCAAAAAAAAGGATTAGCGAGGTCCACCCACAGGTGAGCTGCCGTATTGCAGGGCGCAACACAGCAGCTGCCACCTGTGGGTGGCCCTCACTTGTTCCTGTGCCCCCACGCCCGATCGCTGGCATAATAGTAACCTCCTGTAGCCCGATCGCGGGTAAACATACTGTCCCCGCAGCAGCCCTACAGCGGGCATAACATAAATCAACCCCAACTAGCCTGATCGCGGGCAAAAGCGTGGAATTAACCCCCACTAGCCCAATCGGCGGGCATAACGTCAACCCCCAAGACCAATATCCTGATGGTCCAGTGGACTGCGAAGCCGATCATGGGCATAGGGTCAAACCCACCCCAATGTCCAATATCTCTGGTGATCTGTGGACCCCACCACCCGCTCTCCACCCCGTCAGCGGCGGGAGCAGCACCCGCCTGCCGCCCGCGCGCTAACTTCGGTAGGGCTGCCGCATATTGGTTCAGAGCAAGAGCCAATGGGCATGCAGCCCATACCGCTAAGAGCAGTCCAGATATGTGAATGAGAAATTCATTCACATATCTGGACACTACTATGTGGAAACTGCACATGCCCGTGTCTTACTCTAGGCTGTAAATGATGCAACCCCAGTGGTCAGAATAGGCGGCGGGGGGCAGCAGTGAGGTGCTCGCCACCGGCTGACAGGGGAAGCGGGGTGAGTGGGGCTCCGTGGAGTGGAGTGGGGTGGGGGCCACTAGATCACCAGGGATATTGGACATTGGGGGGTGGGTTTGACCTTATGCCGCAATCGGGCCTCACGGCCACTGGACCAGCAGGGATATAGGTCTTTGGGTGGAGGAGGATTTCCTTAATGCCCACGATCAGGCTAGTCGGGGATGGGGAAGGATTACTTAATGCCCACGATCGGGCTAGTCAGGGGTGGGGAAGGAGTTCCTTAATGCCCGCGATCGGGCTAGTCGGAGGGTGGGGAGGGATTACTTAATGCCCGCGATCGGGCTTTGCGGTCCACTGGACCACCAGGGATATTGGTCTTTGGGGGGTTGGCGTTATGCCCTGTCGGGCTAGTGGGGGTTAATCTCGTTATGCCCTTGATCGGGCTGCTGCGAGGGACAGTATGTTATGCCCGCGATTGGCCACGGGGTTTACATTACGCCCAATTGGGCTGCTGGGGAGGAAGGAATACTGTTCTGCCCTAATCGGGCTGCAGGGCATCGGTCCCTGGCGGCTGCTGCCTGGCAGGCGCCAGGTGCAAGTTGGGGATCGGCGCACCACCATGCTAATGGCATGCAAATGGGGCCTAATTAGATGCAAATGGCCCCTGTGCGCCTTGCATAAATTATGGCCCCATCTGCATGTCACCTTTTGAATATCGGAATTTCGCATGGTGCAATGGAACTTCTGCCACTGCATCTGAATGCTCCTCTGACCACTTGTGGTGGCGCAAGTTCCACTGCACCATGCACAGTGGCTGTGGCTGGGGGCGATATTCAAAGGAGCTGCTCAATAGCTCAACTCCGCTGGAATATCACCCCGCCACACCCCCGCGCAACTTTTTGAGCAGTGCAAGGGCTGCGCCACAGAATGGTGCAGTTTGAATATCCAGCCCTAGTCTCTACCTGAGCTTTTTAGCAACTCTTCCATGTGATCGTTAAAGGATAACCTATGGTCAATCCAGACACCTAGGTATCTGAACTTAGCCATGCATTCCAAGGATTCTCCCAGTAGTGTAGTGATCTGAGGGGATGTTATAGGCGTGGCATCATATGCATGGCGAGAATATCATTGCTTTGGTCTTTTGGCATTTAATAATAGTTTCTGATTTGACAACTGTAATTGCAGCAGGTTAAACTCACGCTGCAGAACATCACAAGTGGCAGTAGGAGAGGGTCCTTCAGCGTGAGCACCGTGTCTTCTGCAAAGAGGTGAATGTTGGCAGTTTTGATGTCATTGATTCTATTAATATATATTGTGAATAACAGAGGACCCAATATGGAACCCTGGGGTACCCCTCTCAATGAAGGTTTTAAAGGAGAAAATTCCCCTTCTGCCTTGACCTGCTGGTACCAGCCTGTAAGGTAATTAGAGAACAACTTTTGGGAGTGGTGGTCCAGGCCAATGTTCCTGAGTGATGTAAGAAGTAGGTTGTTGTCCACAGTATCAAAGGCCTTGCTTAGGTCCAAAAATACTGCTTGTCTAGAAGTTTTAGCATCCAGTCCGCGTAGCCAGTGACTGGTCACTTTGCTAGAGCAGTAACAGTGCTATGTTGTGCCCTAAAACGGATTGCAGGGGGTTAATCAGATTTTCAGATTCTAGGTATTTCTTGAGCTGGTTGCTCACAACCTTTCCAGGAGTTTGGATAAGATCGAAGTAAGGAGATGGGCCTGTAATTATTAAGGTCTGCAGGGTCTCGGATTTAAACAGGAGAATTACATGAGCTGTCTTCCATAGTGGTGGCATGGCAGCCTGGGAGAGTGATAGGTTAAAGAGGTGCGTAAGTTTGACAGTCAGGACCTGATAACCTATTTTTAGGTAGTAGGGTCTAAAAGTCAGTCCCAGTGCTTTCTTGACATCCAACTCTAACAGGAGATCTTCAACCTCCTTCAGCGAGACTGGTTGCAGGAGGAATGAGGAGTTGGATACTGGAATTCTTTGAGCCTGTACACCAAGTTGGGATCGCAGATTATTTGCAGGAGGGATGTCAAAGGCAAGTTCTGCAGTGGCAAAATGATTACTGAGGTGATCCAGGATGGGGGCTTATCAGAGATGGAGGTGCCACCAACTAGGATTTTAGCGGGTAGTGCGTTTCCAGGAGTGTAACCTTCTAATTCTTTTAGGGTTTTCCAGAATTTATTGGGGCATTTTGAGGATGCATTGAGTTCCCTGCGATAAAAAGTGGCTTTAGACTCTCTGACCAGCTTGGTGCAGAGATTCCTCTCCCTCCTAAACAAGGTCCAGTCAGCCGGGAGCTTAGATTTCGTGCCATTTTCCAAAGCATCTCTTTTTGTAAGGCCATCTTTAGCTCTGGATTAAACCAGGCAGGATTTCACCCTATTACGGACCTTACTTACTGGAGCAAGATTATCTAGACCTCCTGTAATGTTTTCATGAAAGATGTCATAAGCCCGTCCACTGATTTTGCCAGGTAAAATTCCTGCCAGCCTAACGAATCTCTTATTAAGGTAATAAATGAATAGGGGTTGAAATGCGACGTCTTTTTAGTGGTGAAGTTTGAAGCTGGTGTGGCTGTTTTAGAGCGTTCTTACACAAGCAATGCAACAGTGGTCGCTGTATCTGTAAAAAACGTCAGCATGAGTAAATAGATATGGTTTACTTACTAAGATAAGATCCAGTAGGGAGCTATTGTTTGGATTCTTTGCATTTGGTCTTCTGGGTTCATTTATAAGTTGTGTCAGCCCATGGAGTTACAAAAGGCTTTTAGGGAGCAGAGGTAGTGGTAAGCCAATTCAAATTGAAGTCTCCTAAAGTTATGATTTCTAAGGTTAATGATCCCAGAGTCTTATTTAGGTGATGTAGCAGTTGTAATCCAGCCGACCGAGGCCTGTAGCATCCAGCTACACATATCGAGATCATAGGAGAAACCTTGACTTTCAAGGTTAGGCATTCAAATTCATTCTGAATAGAGGTCGAGTCAATGATGGAGGCTTGAAATTTATCTTAAATATACATAGACTAGAGGAGGTGGAGTAGTTATCAGTCCTATAGAGATGGTATGAGGGATATTCACCTTGTGGTCGGCCGTTCCAGGTCTTAGCCATGTCTCAGTGACCACTAGTATATCAGGGCAGTATGATGTGCCCAAGCCTGAATGAAAGTAAGCTTCTTCAGGAGACTGCATACATTAACATGCACAAAACTTAACCCCTTGAGATTGAGAAGGTCAGAAGGGAAGAGATACTGGCTGGAGGTCCTAGGTTGAGCTCCACATTGCCGAACAGAGCAACAAAAGAAGTAGTAGCTTCCTGATAGTCCCCAGGAGAAACGCAGTGCCTTTATTCTTTCTCGTTTAGGTGGCTAGTTAGTGGTCACTGCTGACGTACTATTACCCAGCTGACCTATTACAGCAAAGATCAGGGTTCTTACTGAAGTACTTGGGATAATGCAGGGCATTCGTAGAGAAGTGTGACCGCCTTGCCTATAGCTACAACTGTTCCCCTTGCCGGTGAAGTTGAAGGGCCTGATCTCGTCTGTGGAATAGAGAGGCAGATGAGTAGCGATTCAGGTGCTCGGCTGGGCATTGGGATGCCTCATCGTGCCAAATTGCAGAGGCCTCCCCAGGTGTATAAGCAAGCCTGAATAGGGACAAAGGCAGATCACCAGAACAGGCATAGAGGGAATGACAATATAGCCCACATTGTGTCCTACTTATTGTTCTCTAAAATTTAGATATTTTGAGTCTAAGCCTCAGAAGAGAGAATATTGTTCTAGCGATTACCTTTGCCCTACTGACAGTGAGTTTGTAATAAATACAGTCTATGTAGACAAGCTAAGGACTAGCAAGAATAATTTAAGGATCAGGCAGGATCTGAACAGGATGTGGCAGATATATGGCAGTATAGCTTTAAGACTGAGCAGAATATACATGTAGTCTTAATTACTTGATTAAGTCCAAGCGTGGGGTTGGGGTAGGATGTTAGCTAGTCCCTTGCCTAATGACCACCATAACTCACTTAGTTTCCTTAGAGGCATGCAGTAAGTGCAGTAATTGCCACAGTTCAATATGTAGTATCCCTTTAAGGATAGAGCAGTAGAATGTAAGCAGCCCTGAATGCCAATGTAAAGGCGCGTGATAGATGGTGGAGGAGTCAGTGTACATTTAAGGTTGGCCCGGGGTGCGACAAAAAATCAAGTTCACTACTCAGCACTCGCTATTGAGTGGGAGCGCTCAGAATTACTTGGCAGAACAGCTGATTCTGCCTCGCTATGTTTTCAGCCCTGCCGTGGAACTGGCTGAACAAGAGAGCTGGGTCACAGCAGAAAAGAAACCACAGCTCAGCAACAGAACACGTGTGGTGAAATGACATTAGCCAATATGCTGCAAATTATACATGTCATGTTTATAAAGGCAGTCATAAAATTACTATCTTGAAATTTGGGGCAAAATTAAAAAAAAAAGGTGAATGAGTGAAGAGATAGTGTACTGAATGTGCAAAGAGTTAATGGCCACACCTGCACTTCTGTAGGCAGAGTCTTCTGATATCATGCGGCCCAAAGGGGCCCACAAGGACCTGCATGAATGATGATATGATTCCACTATCTCAAAGAAAGGAAATTCTTTGCAAAAAACCTTTGTTAATGCACCAGTTACGGTGACTTAGCATACAAAAATATGGAAATGTGGCATTAGGATTTCCAACCCTAACTCCCAATCCCCAAGCAGCAAACAGAAAAAATATAAGGTTTTGGATCTCAGGAGTCTTTGCAAATCAGTGGTGGGTCTTTCTTGGAGTTGTCAGCCGTAATGCTTACCCCTCCCCACAGTCGATAGCTTTCAGTCTGGACCACAAGGTACAGGTGAAGTGATGCACTGTTCAAAGGTAGAAGTATCTGTAGCCACATGTTGCCAACACAATTTGTTGTAGCTTTCATGAAGAAAGAAGATCATGTGTGACATTGTTTGCTCAGGGAATGCAGTGAGCATTAGGTTGACAACCCCAAGAAGGACCCCACCACTGATTTTGCAAGACTCCAGAGACCCAAAACCCTAATATGTTTTCATTTTGCTGCTTGGGGTGGGGGTGGGGAGGGTGTAGTTAGGTTAGAAATCTTTACCACATTTCCAAATTTCAGTGGCGTTGTTACCCTAACTGATGCATTAATGACATTTTTGGCAAAGAAGGTAATATACACACACCATCGTTTTATATTACATTACTTTCCCCACAGAGATGGTTAGCAGTTATTTCCCTGTATACTGTTTCCTCATATGCACAAGTGCAATCAAAACCAAAAATAATGATCCAAATGTATTATATAAAATAAAAGATGGGTAAGTCTGCTACACTGAAATAAACCCATCAAGGGAACAAACCAGATCATAAAACAACTCACTTTTCGTGCTTGTAGCTTTATGATCTTGCTAGCCCTCTCAATGGGTTTATTTCAATGTATACCACGATTACCCAACATTTATTCTATAGATATCACCATTCCCAAGATGCATTGTACCAACTGTTCTATATGCAGAATGTGTTATCCAATGTATCGGTGTTGTGAGATGTATAATGTATGTGAAGTCCCACTTGCCTTCTTGAAGATGTACTACCTGTCTGACCTAGGAATTACTCTGTTTAAAATGATCTTACATCATCTCTTGTGAACATTACAGAAGGAATGTTTTTAACCCCACTAAAGCTATCCGGATATACAGATCAACTATGATTAAACTCCAGTAAGCAATACTAATGCAGCAGCGTTTCCATCAACTGACTGAGTGATGGTAGTCAAGTCTCCTGAGCCTACAGAGGGTACTTAGTGAACATTAAGGTCAATCATCTGTTGCTATAAGTCACCAAGGAGTGTAATATGGCTATTAATATGAAACAAGTACTTTCTGAAATTTATTTTAATTTGTATGTTTTATTGAATGCATTTAAGCGCTGTCACATGCAGTAAATGTACAAAGTGATGTGAGCAGTGGTTGGCTGCAGTGCTGTTGCTGTCCAGTAGGTGATGTGATAACAGTGTTTATGCTGATTTTATTGGTCGATTCAGCTCTAGTCAAAATGCTTGAACACTTGGATTCCAGCAAGTTGTGTGCTGTTGGATGAAGACTATCAAAGAGTACAGAAAATGGATTCTGACTGGCTAGTGGCCTGATAATGGAACTGTTCACCAGAACCTGTACATTAATGCAGCTGTATCACAGCTGTGACACCAAGCTCTTTCTCTTTGTTGGTATAAAGGCTTTGCATAATGTGACAGTGTCAATCCTCAGTTATTATTCTTATTATACATAAAGATTTTGCTTTAAATAAATACGTTGGTTGCTTTCAAAAAATATATTTGGAATCAAGATGGCGGAAGATGGGTGCATCAGGGGTACTAATGGGAAACAGAGTTGCTGTAGGTGCAACTCACGGCAGCCTCAGGCAAGAAACTGTGCTAGAGAGTGACCTACAAAGCTCTGGGGCAAGGGGAGGAAAGGACACAGAGTTCAGGAAGATTTGAAAGAGGGTAGCAATGGGGTAAGTAGTGGTAATGACCAATCGACCTGTTACACATTGACTGGGATGTTCCAGGCCAGAAGCACCAGAAGCCAGGCCTTGCTGGACGCCCTCAAGACTGTCTACTGCACAGCTAATTAAGGAACCCACCAGGCAGACCACAATTCTCAATGTGGTGCTTACCATCTCAGAGGTGGTAGGAGCTGTGGCAGTAGGGGAGCCCTAGGGAACAGCAACCATAACTCAGTTTGGTTTGCAATGGCCCTCGGTCTGGCAAACCACATTCAAGAGCTGAAGTCTTTGACTTTAGAAGGGTAGACTTCAATAGACTGATGGAGCTGGTGAGGGACAAGTTAGTAGGGACGCATAACATTGGTGGGGTGGAAGTGAGAGGGGCAATACATTGGGCCATTCAAAGCATCTAAGGTATGTGTGAGAATGGAAACCAAAGGAACAGGTTCAAGAGACCATTATGGTTCTTGCAAGGATCAGAGAAGCGGTGAGGCCCAACAAGGAAAAGTTCTACAAATATAAAGAAAATCAGAGACAGGAAGAATGGGAAATGAGGGTTACTCATTTGTAACCATAGTTCTAGGAGTGGTACATGTGCACATCCACACACTGGCAGTCTTCCTTTCCCTTTAAATCCAGCCAGAATGTCTTCAAGCTAAGCTCCTCCCACCCATCCGGATGGTATCCTCCTTGACTCTGCCCCATGATGTCAGATCTTGCACCCTAGAAGCAGAGATCTGTGTGCCACTTGTCAGGGAGGTCGGGTGGGTTGTTGGGATGCACCATACCACTCCTAGAAAGTGTGGTTCGTAAGAACTTACCGTAACAGTAGATCTTCGAGAATGTCTCTTGCAGTAGGTAATTACTTCTGGGAGGTTCCAGCAGAGGTTGCTATCACACGGCAGTCTCTTCTAGCAGTTCTGTACCAGGGACCACCCATCAATTACATCATCTTCCTGTTTCCTATATACATGATGAAATGTCACACCTGTGCACTGGTTCAAAAGGCTTGCCCTTGAGCATTGCCAAACCAGCAACAAGTCCCAAGGTGGTGGTGGCTCACACCAGCAGGAAGAGATAAGCCAGGCCTTGAAAAAGTGCCCAACCACTTTCTCCTGTGCCACCATCAGCATGCTAGCCCATGCCCGCTATGCAGAGATGGCTGCTAGGTGCACCTTGAGGGTCGTTTACTGGAGGCCTGACTGGGACAGGGACAGGGACCACAGTAGTCCAGGATGCTCACCACTGGGCAGGACAAGGAGTCTAGCTCCTTGTTCTGGCACCAAAAGGAAAATCTCTTCCATGAAGGCATAGCACTGGCAAGTCGACTGCTTCCTTGAGGTCTTGACAACACTGAGGAACTCATCGGGAGAGACCCAAAGCCTGGAACTCTAGCTGCTCAGAAACCAGGCTGTCAGGTTCAGTGACTTAAGGTTCAGATGGAGGACCTTGCCCAGAGAGCATGAAAGTAGGTCCATGTGGCTGGCTCAGTGGTGCTGAGGCACTGGACACAACTTCGTGCCGTGCTGGTGACCCAGGTTCAGGAGCGAGTCGGGCACTGAGGGGCTGGGAGGGATGGAAGGATCAAGCGTCCCATGACAGCTCTCTCCTTCCTTTGGGGAGGATGATGGCCATGCACTGCACTTGCAGGGGACACAGCGGAGCTGGGTATTCCACAGTCGCGGGGCATATGTAAAGGGAGGAGGCGCAGCGGCATCCAGCCCGGTGCACGCCTTACTGCATGTCGGCTCCTCACTGGGTTATGTAAAACAGGAGAAAAATGCTGGTGGGTGACCCGGCAGCTGATGGCCAAGCCTGCACCCTGGAGTCAACTAGGCGTCTCGGCAGTTCTGTGTCGCAGGTCCCCAGTGGGGGGATGACGTCATGGGCCAGACAGTCTGATGGGGTATAAACTGCACCGGACTTGACTCAGGGTGCGGGGTGCCGGTGGGGGCTGCTCCAACCAAGAGGTAAAACAGTGCTATGTTTAAAAAAAAAAAAAAGTAGGTCCAGGTGGAGAGGCAGAGACCACAGAGGCCTGCTGCTGAGGCCGAGGAGATCAGGGTACCAGAACTGGCATGGCCAATCTGGAGCCAACAAGATCATCCAAGCCTTGTCGCTGTGGACCTTGATCAGCACTCTGTGGCTCAGGGGCAACGGAGGAAAGGCGAGATGAGGCCCAGGGTCCAAGGCCCTCGCAAAGCATCACCAAGCACTGCCCCACACTGAAGGGGTAGGCACAAAACAGCCTCAGCTTTGTGTTCTCCCAAAAAGCAAACAGATCGACCTGAGGAGTGACCCAGAGGAAAAACAGGCAATGGACTACCTCCTGCTGAAGGGACCACTCATGGGATGCCTTGCCCACCCAGCTGAGGGTGCCCGCCAGCTGGTTGGACATGTCGCCCACATGAATCACCAGAAGATCAGCATACAGGCTGTGAACAAGGATCAGATGTGGAGAGTTTCCTGACACAATGGGAGGAAATGGTCCCCCACCCTGCTTGTTGAGGTAGTACATGAGTGGTTGTGTTGTCCGTCTGGAACTGAAACGACCTGACCCTGAATGTGAGGAGCAAAGGCTATCTGTGCCAGTTGCACTGTAAGGAGCTCCAGCAGGTTGGTATGACATCGGGACTCCTGGGAAGACCACAGCCATGGACCCTGTGGTCCCCAGGTGAGCACCACAGCCCAGCAGAGAGGAACTGGTCGTGAGAGTGACCACTGGCTCGGTGGACAAATGGACTGCTTCCTGGAGATGGTCCAGGACTAGCCACCATTGAATGGCGTCCACATCTGCTGTGTCACCCTGACCGGTTGTTGAGGCGATCGCAGCGCTGAGACCATAGCCTGGCCAGTCCCCACTGCTGGGGCACATCCTCCAGCGAGCCTAATGGACCACACTGGTGCATGCTGCCTACACAAAGTCCTGGTCATGGTGCATTCGCCCAATCTGAAATAACTGGTCAAAGGAGGAAAGATCCTCCACCCTGTCTGCTGGGAGTCGAGCGTGACCAGATGGAAGTCGACTCCACCCAATGAACCGGATCACCCGCAATGGATGGAGTTCTGACTTAGCCTCATTAACAAGGAGGCCTAGGTCCTGGACTGCTCCACATCCACTCTGGGGAACTGCATATCAGCCAGTTATCCAGGTACAGATACACCCTGACTCCTCGGCACCACAGGAATACTGCCACCACTACAATGCACTTGGTGAAGACCCTGGGGTTGAGAAATGGCCAAAAGCATGGCCTGGGACTTGTACAAGATCCTTCTACATGGAACCACCGGTGAGACAGATGGATGGGGGCATGAGAAAAGGCATCCTGGAGGTCCAGGGAACAGAACCACATGTCCCACGCCAGGGACGGAATGATCTGAGTCAGAGTGATAATTCTGAATTTGTGTCACTGTAGAGATTTGTTAAGGTTGTGTAGATCCAGTTTGCGGCGCCAGCGCCTCTGTCCATTTCAGAACTACAAAATATCTGGAGACAAACCCGAGACCAGCCATGGCGTCTGGGACACGTACCACTGCCTCCTTCTGGAGGGAGCTGGGCAATGTCCTCGAGGCACGAGCTGGGCTGGGTGGGAAAGCCTCGAACTCCAGAGGCAGACCCAACCGACCACCTCAAGCACCCACCTGTTCAAGGTAATAACGGACTAAATGCAAGCGAGTGGTAGAGCTGGCCCTCCACAGGAGTCCCAGGCGGACAGGATGGGCAGGAAGAAGACACCCCAATCATTTTGCAGGCTTGGCAGCAGCAGTGGGTCTAGCTGAGGAAGTGCACAGTGGACTTTTGTTGGTGGAAGAGGGTTGCTTGCAGAGGCAGCCAGGCTGCTGTTGCCGCACTGGAGGCTGAGGTAGTCTGGCTGCAGAGCAGAGAGGACAAAACTAAAAGGACTTTTTCCTCTGTTTCTGAGCCTTAGCATCTTTCTGAGCAGATATTATAGAGTCCACTTTGGATTTGGACTTCTCAATGCGGTGATATGGCCATCCACGCCAGGCCTAAAGAAGTTGATGCCAAACAAGAGGGTCATCTGCCAGCTTGTGCTGGTACGCTTGTAAAAAACTGAAACCGAGCTATCGCCCTGTGATGCATGCCCATCGCTGAGGCCACTGACTTGGCACATGAGTCGCCACTGTCGAAGGGTGGACCAACTTGACCTTCAGTTGCAGATCAGCCGGGAGCCGAGAACAGTGTGGTCCAGGGCACCCAACAAAGCATAGGCAAAGCTGGCCATAATGACAGCCAGACTAGCCTGTTGAAGGCCCAGGATGAGGCCACAAAGACATTTTTAGCTGCATGATCCAACTCTTGGACTCCTTGTCAGGAGGTTTATCAATGTCCCCAACATTACACGTGGCGCTGAAAGACCAAGTCGCTGACCAACCATTTGGTCGAAGGGTGGTCGGTGAAGTCTGATAGGGACCCAATGGGCACCGCGACATTTACACATCATACAGGTCAAGGGCATAGGGCAAGAGGCAGGGCTGTGCACAGCCCAGGGCAGGGCCAAGGATAGACTCCACCACAGGAAGGCACCCCCAGGAGTCATCCCTGTCAAGGATTTCTGTCATGGGAAACTTAGCCCACTTCTGGACAGGCACCAGTGGGATCCCCACAGATTCAGAAATCAAGAAAAGCATGGCCCCAAAGGAGGTAGGTCCCTGTTCTGTCAAGAGATCCTCACCACACTCATGATTCAAGCCTGGGGTCCCAATGAGAATGCATGGAGGAGTCCTCCATGTCAAGACTCCCAAACACCAGCTGAGCCCCTGTATCCCCGCTGACAATGCGAGGTTCATCGGCCTGTGTGATTTTGACCAAGAGCAGACTGGAAAGCCAAGGAGACGAGTGGCAATTTTAGGAGGTGGCGCCTCCGCTGTGGAGGTGGGGTTTTCACCAATGCACAGAGAGGCTGGCATTGGCCTGACCAGCATGGCCGGCTCGGCCAAGGGGTGGCATCCATGGAAGCAATCAAATGGACTGAGGCACAGGTGGCACCATTGGCTGGTGCCGACAAGCCACTTTTGCCAAATGAACTCCTCATAGCGTTTCATTTTATGACAAAGTCAGTCCTCCCCCAAAGAGAAAGAAGAAGAGAGTATTGGCGGTGTCTTCACCAAGTGTTGAGAGCAGGACCAATGATTACATCAGGAATCGCTGAATCTCAGGCTACAAGATTTCGAGACGTGGACCTCGACTGCTGATGCACTGGTCGGGGAGGAGAAGCGGAGACAGACGAAGGAAGTCTGGGAAACCCCATGAGGTTGAGCTCCTGAGATGAGGAACCAGCAATGGGCTGAGTCGGCCCCCAGGAGAGATCAGGCAGGCCCAGGGTCCTAGAGAGGGAGTCCTGCCCCTCATCTGGTGACAACGGGTCAACCAGGTCAAGAAAGATCTCGACCGATTGGTTGACCCGCCTCGCCAACAAGCACAACGGGACTCGAGGGGCCAGCAGCCTGGACAGAAACATCAGCCAAAGCCAGTTGCTTGTTGGCCGTCGAGCCAGCAGAAGCACGGGAATGGGAGGACTGAGACTGCTACCAGTCTTATGACTGTGACAGGGTAGAATAGAACCCTGTCCCATTTGTTGGAGAAAGCATGTAAATGCAAAGATCTGTATTCTTTCCTTTCTCTCTCTCTGTCTGGTTCCAGTAGCCAAATTTTCCTGTGAGACTTGGACTTGATCAACCCGACCAGTCTCGCAGTCCTTTGCTCTCACTGTCTCTCTGTTTTCTTGCTTTCTGTTTTCCTCCTTGCATATCTATATCTGCTAATATAAAATATATGAGAATCAATGTATGGAAATGTAGTTGATATTGGGATCACTTTGTTTAGAAAATTGTTTTACTGTTGAACTGCATATATATTTATAATTTGAAATAACTGTAAAAAGCTAGAGGTTACTTGGGCGCAAATACCTGAGCCTTTTGCAGTTGCTGTGGGGACCTCAAGAAGTTCTCAATGTTCTAGCAGCTCCTGAAATTTACAAAGGACAGGATGCTTGCAAAGGATGGGGGTTGAAAAGAGGATAAAAACAGCTAAGCTGAGCTGCAAGGGAGATTTTTACAAGAAAGGTTTATTTTGCCGCCCGGTGGCGCTGAGGGTTGAGCGCTGGTCGCTACACCTCGCCACGCCGCCACCCGTAATTCGGGAACGAGCACGGGTTGTCGGGGTCGGCAGGAGGAGATGGATCGAGCGTCCGGTGACTGCTCCTCTCCGGGTGGATTCGGCGTACTGCGCTTGCCTGACCGCCAGCGGAGGCTGGGATCGACAACACGCAGCTGCAGAGACGGGGGCAGAACGTGGAAGACGCTGACTAGTGCGCGCACGGGAGCGCAAGGCAGCCGAAGTGCCGGGCGCCATTGCACGCCACGCCCGCCGGGAGAAAAAATTAGGAAAATGGAGCCGAGTAATAACGTCGTTCCCGTCGCCATCCCCTGGAGGGCGCCTCCCTGGCATGGACCCGTTCTGGTGGGTTGAGTGGCTCCCCACCACCCTGCGCCTGAAAGGTAGGTCGCGGGTGCTGAAGGAGGGGTCTCATGTCCGGGGATGGCGCCTGAGGAACGCGGAGTGCGGGGAGGCCCTGAGAAATATCATCAAATAAAAAAAAAAAGGTTTATTTTGCTTCTGTACATAGTTATTCTGAAGAGGTTTATTTTTGTTATGTTACTGCAACTACAAATAAACAGTTTTGTGGAATTTTACAACTGCTTCAGGTTATCTCTATGCTTCCTGACCTGTGCCTCGACAACAATGACCTGCAATGGAACTTCTTGCTTTTGCAGTTCTGTTTAGAAGATTTAGACCCCGTGAAGGGCCTCCCTGTAGGTCAGAAGGGATAGGTACATGTCCCAAAATGTCCCAGATGATGAGGTGCCCATGCCCACTGGAACCAGGACAGACACGGACAAAGTACCCTCAGTGGCCTGGTCCACTGCCTCCTCAAATGCAGCAAGTTGCTCAGTCAAGCCCACCACTGCCATGGAAACCACCTTGCAAGTGTCTTTAGATTTGACAGAGGGAGGCCCGTTGATCCAGATGGCCCAGGAGGAGGCAGGCGTAGCGGTCCTCAAGTGGAGGACTGAAGGGTACACTATGTCTGCAAGCCTGCAGATTGTGCTGCATACCCAGGCAGTAGATGCATGTGGCATGCAGGCTGGTGCACATCTTCTGGCTGCAAGTCACACATTGCTTAAAGCCAGGACTGGTTTTTGTCTCCCAAGTCCAGACTGCAAAAGGATACAATCAAAATGCGATGTGTGAAGACAAAAACACTGAAAAGTTAGGCCCTACACCTAGCGCAGAGCTACTAAGGAGGGAACCTGATGCTTCCAACAGAAAGGAAGATCTGACGTCATGAAGTGGTGCCAAAGAGGATACCACTGGGTGGGTGGGAGGAGCCAGCTTGAAGACTTTCCGGACAATCTTAAAGAGAAAAGAAGTCTGCCAGAAGTGTTATAATACATCATCCACATCCCTAGAACCCTCACTTCTAGGGACGTGATATGGTGCACTATTCATATACTGGCAGACTCCAAAGCAGTTCTAGGGGGCGCAAGGTGCACACCTCTTCTTGGGGAAAAAGGACTGAGTACAAAGGTCCCAAAACCAGCATCCTGGCGTGACTCAAGGTCTTTGTGGTAATAGGAAATGAAGATGTGTGCTGATTTCCAGGTAGCAGCCCTTCAGATTTCCTGGATAGGGATATCCCTGGAAGCAGCCACTAAGGCAGCGGTATGTCTGGTGGAATGAACCATAAACCCTACCGGAGGCTTCCAACCAACCAACCTATAACACAAGTTGATGAAGGAAACAATCCACCTGCCAATCGCCTGCTTAGCTGCCGATCTGCCAGGTGCAACTTCAGCATAGGTGACAAATAGCTGGCAAACCTCTCCAACTCCAGCTGAGCTGTGCCCTCCATATACTAAGAACACTTGCCTCAGGTCCAAAGTATGAAGCCTGTGCTCGGCTTCCACGGTTGGACTGGTGAAGTACACCAGGAGATTGATCACCTTCTTAAGGTGAAACCTCAAACAACCTTCGAGAGGAGCTTTGGGATGGGGCAGAGGACAACCTGTCCTTGTGGAACATTAAGTAAGAAGACTCCACTGAGAGAGCCTGTAGCTCACTGATACCTCTGGTGGAGGTGATAGCTACTAAGAAGGCAGTCTACAACAACAGGTGAGAGATGTCACACCTGTGCACTGGTTCAAATGGCTTGCCCATGAGCACTGCCAAGACCAGCAACAGGTCCCATGGTGGTGATGGTTCATGCACTGGTGGGGACAGGTGGTCAAGGCCCTTAAAGAAACATCCACCTTTTCATGCACAACCATCAGCATATCAGCCTGCGCCTGGTATGCAGAGATGGCTACCAGGTGCATCTTGAGGGTCGTTGACCTCAGGCCCAACTGGGAGATGGATCACAGGTAGTCCAGAATGCTAGCCAGGAGCAGGACAGGAGTCTAGCCCTTGACCTAGCACCAAATGGAAAGCCCTTCCGCTTGAAGGCATAGCACTGGTGGGTCGACCCCATCCTGTCAGCTTCCACAACGTGGGAACCTCCTCAGAGAGATCCAAAGCCTAGAACACAAGCCGCTCAGGAACCAGGGTGTTAGGTGCAGTGACTGAAGATCCAGGTGTAAGACCTTCACCTTGTGACAGGAGAGCAAGTCCAGGTGTAGACAGGCACCACGGAGGCCTGCTGCTGCTGAGGCAGAGGAGATCTGAGTACCAGAACTGGCACCATCAGTCTGCGACTACCAGGATCACCTGTGCCTTGTCCCTCCATGCCTTGACCAGCACCATGGGAATGAAGGCATATAAGAGGCCCAGGGTCCACAGCCTCACTAGTCATCCCCCATCAGTGTTCCACACTGTGGGGGCAGGTACAAACAGTCTCAGCTTTGCTTCTCCTGGAGGTGAAAAGGTCAACCAGGGAGTGCCCCACTGAAAGAAGAGATGGTTTACCAATTCCTGATGAAGGACCACCCATAAAACACCTCACTCATCCAGCTGAGGGTCTCTGCTAGCTGGTTGGAGGCAATGGCCATTTGGATCATCACGAGATTAGCGTCCAGACTGCACACGAGGGTCCAGATGCAGACGGCTTCCCGACACAGCCAGAAGGAATGTGTTCCACCCTGCTTGTTAAGGTAGTACATGGTTGTGGTATTGTCCATCTGGACCTGCACAACCTGACCCTGGCCGATGAAGCGAATGCTGTCAGAGTTACATGCACTGCATGAACTCAGCAGATTGATGTTATATTGGGACTCCTTGGGGTCCAAAGCCATGGGCTCTGTGGTCCCCAAATGGCTCCCCAACCCACCAGCTATGCATCGGTCATCAGGAAGACTGCCGACTCTGGGTGGGCATGGACTCCTTCTGACAGGTGTTCCAGGACTAGTCACTACTGGGTGGCATCCACATCAGCTGCATCACTACAACCATCTGGTCCATGTGACCAAGGCACTGAGACCACTGGAGGGTCACCTCCCAATGCAGAGGGCACATCCATCAGCGGGCCCACTGGACCATGCTGGTGCAGAATGCCATGTACCCCAGCAGCTACAAGAAGTCCTGGGCAGGGCGCAAGTGCCCAAACTGAAATGACTGGGCAAAGGAGGCAAGATCCACTGCCTGGTCTTCTGGCAGTCAGGTCTTGGCCCAGAGGAATCTAGCTCTGCCCTGATAAAGTGGATGGTCTGCAAGAGGTTGAGTTCTGACTTGGCCAGGTTGATAAATACACCCAAGACTGAGCAAGTCTGGAGAGTCAGGCCTTGGACTGCTCCACCGCCTTCCTGGGATGGACTGGCAATCAGCCAGTCCTCCAGGTATGGATAGATGCAGACCCCATAGTGCCCCATGAATGCTGCCACCACTGCAATGTACTCTGTGAAGACCGTGGGGTCCAAGGAGAGGCCAAAAGGCATGACCCGCCACTCATACAGCACCTCCTGTGTGCGGAACAAAAGGTACCACCAATGGAGCGGACAGACTGGGTTGTGGAAGAAGGCATCCTGGAGGTCCAGAGAGCAGAATCACATGCCCTACTCCAGAGGTAGGATTATCTGGTTCAGAGTGACCATCCTAAACTGCGCCTTCTCAAGAACTGGTTCAGGTCATGCAGATCCAGTATGAGCCCCCATATCTACCTGGGAACCAGGTTGGACACAAAACCCTGGCCTGCTGTGGCATCCGGTACTCCAGGACATGGGCCACTGCACCTTCTTGAGAAGCCAGACAATGCCCTCCTGAGGGTGGACAGCATGTCCTGGGAAGCCTTGACTCCATGGGCATAGGGTCCGGAAGGAAGGAGAGCCTTGAAGTCAAGAGGCAAACTCTGACCCACCACATCCATTACTCATTTGTCCATGGTAATAATGGACAAGGCATACCAGAAATGGCAAGCCGAACCCCACATGGGGAGCTGGGTCAGGAACATGGTGATCGGGAGGCAGACAACCCCAACCCATCGCTGTGCAGTATTGGAGAAGGACCAGCTCCAGCCACAAGGGAGCGCCACTGCTCTGACCTCTGGATTTCTGGGGCCCTGGTTGGCCTACTTGGGCTTGGGACACCAGACCTGAGACTGCCCCATCTTGGGCTACTGTTGTTTAGGCTGCTGGGACTGAAATGGCCAAAATGAAAAATACTTCTTTGGCCTCTGGCCTTTTGGGGTCCTTTTGCAAGGATGTGATAAAGTCCGGGTGGCACTGGACTTCTCAGTCCTCGTAGGTGGCCTGCACACCCGCCCAAAGAGGTTGGTGGCCAAGAAGGGACATCCACTAGCTTATGTTGGGTTATCTGCCATGAAGGTGGAGATCTGAAGCCAGGCTCTATGGTGCATAGCAACCACCACCACCAAGGACTGGGTGCAGGAAGTCCCTATGTCCAAGGCCATCTGGAGCTGATGCTTAGCAAGAGCATGGACTTGGTCATGGACCACATTCACTGCAGACTCCAAGTCCATGGAAAAGTGGGGAATGACATGTTCCAGGACCCTCATAACTGCGTGGCCAAACTGGCCACCATAACAGTGGAGCTTGCCTGCCTGAGGCCCAACAAAGATGCAGAATACACTTTTGGCTGCATGGTACAGCTTCTTCAATTCAGTGTTTTTTTTTTTTTGGGGGCTTGTTGACATCTCTGACATGGCCCGTCCAACAGAAAACAGAATCTGCCACCAATCCTTCAGCTGAGGAGTGATCGGAGAAACCAGAGAGGAACCTGGTTAGGACCATGTACTTGCAGACCATACAGGCAGAAGGTGCAGATAAAAAGCTGGATGCTGCCGTAACTCCACGGTGGGACCCAGGATGGCTTTCACCACTGGAAGGGCCACCCCAAGGAGTCATCTCAGTCAAGGACCTCCATCAGGGGTACTTGGCCTGCTTCTGGACAAACTCCAGTGGAATCGCCATAGACTGGGAGATAAGCTGGAGCAAGGCCCCAAAGGAGACAGGACCCTGGTCGGAGGCAAGATCTTCAGAGGACTCCCCATCAAAGCCTGGGGTCCTAGAGAAATGCACGGAGGAGCTGTCTGCATCCGATGACTCCTCAAACACTGCCCTTGGCCCCTGGTCTGTGTGAATCACTCTGGATTAATCTGCACTGAAAGTCAGCTGGGGATGCCAGAGGATATGCAAGCAGCCTTGGACAGAACCCCATGCAAGGGCTGCTTGGGTGGAGGCGCCACTAACATTGGTGGAGAAGCTGGAGAATGCTTGACTGGATGGGGCTGAACCAGAACAGGTCTCACTGGGGTAGACCCTGGGAGTGCTAGGGCCTGTTGGATGGACTGACCATGCCCAGGACCCACATTTGCCACATGACCTCCTTTGTAGGGCTGCTGAAATTTGCAGGGAGCATTTCATCATCTGAAGACAAAGAGAAAGAAGCGCTGGTGGCACACCCGAGGAGGTCGAAGTGGAACGACCCAAATCCCTAGACTGGGACTGGGTCCTCTACCTAGACCTCAACCAGTGACAAGACTGCCAACATCAGGAGACATGGGAGGAGTGGCCATGTAAACCACATGGACGGGTCCGCCAGGAAGAGACAGCAAGGTCAGCTGACTTTTCCTGCCCCTTATGCTAGTGGGCCAAGAGGATGGGAGTCCGGGAGGGAGAGGGGAGAGAGACAGAGAGAGAGTCATTCCCCAGCTCATCCGACAACAGGGTCGACCCATGTTGAGAAAAATCTCAGCCAGCTGGTCGGCCTGCATCTGGGCCAGCAAGCCAGATGGGGACACCGTGAGCTAGCGGCATGTCCTACCCTGGGAGGATCAGCTGAAGCCAATTGTTCGACAATCATCAAGCAGTCAAAGGAGTCACAAAAGCAGAAGAGTGAGCCCACTCCTGGTTTCACAACCTACAGTGATACTTCTTGAGCTTCACCTTAGAAGAACAGTCCCTTCAGGAAGGGCCCTCCCCAAGGTCTGGAGGACTGGCACATGTTGGCAAATAGTCTAGAAAAGGAAGCCCCACAGTGGTGCCCACCAGAAGCAGCGCAAGCCAGAGGAAGAGACTGCCCACCTGGGCTGCCACCTCTTCACGGGCGAGCAGCTGAGAGGCTGAGCCTGCTGCCGCTTGGACCGGACTGGAGGAGCCCACTCAGATAACCAAAAAGAAGACAGGGTGTACCTGTCCTCAAGAGAGGAGGGAGCAGGTTTGCATAGGCCACAAGCCTGTGGGTCATGCTCTGCCCAAAAGCATTACACCTCACGAGGTGTGAGGGTCAGTGCGTGACATTTTTAGTTGCATGCCATACAACGCTTGAACCTGGACAGGTTCGGGGTCTGCCGCCCATATCAAGGAGTTTTGGTGAAGAAAACAAAGTGAAGAAAAACAACAGCTGAAGACAAAAATCAGAATTACTGGGCCTACACCGCATACACAGCTGTGAAAGAGGAGACCTGACTCTTCCAGAGGAAAGGAAGATCTGATGTCATGGAGCGGAGCAGAGGAGGATACCACCCAGGAAGGTGGGAGGAGCTTAGCTTGAAGACATTCTGGCTGGATTTAAAGGAAAGAAGGATTGCCAATGTGTGGATAGTGCACCATATCCACATCCCTAGAAGAATATTTACTGAAACTAGGGAGGCAAAGAGGGTGGTTAGGGAGGCAAAAGCAGACAGAATGGCATATGGAGAAAACTGTTTTTCAGTTATATTAGTGAAAAAGGAAGAAAGGAAGGGAATTGTAAGATTGGCTGAGGGGTAGGGTGATGGAAGAGGACAGGCAAAAGACCGCTGTCTTTAACAATTGCTTCTTGCTCCGTTTTCACAAGGAGGACAGTGGCCATTGCCAGACAGTAGCATCAAAGCGTCCCACTAAGGGGTCCCAGAGATGAGGCAACCAATATTTACTAGCAAAAGGGTCCTGAAAAGGCTGGCAGCTCTAAAGATAGATAGGCCCTGGGACCAGATGTGTTGCTATCTGAGGATACTCAGGAACCAGAAGCAGAACTGTTGGTTGGTCTACCCAACAATTCACTTAGGACAGGAGTAGTTCGAAAAAGGCCTGGAGGGTGGGGATATGGTTCTGTTCCATGGTGGGGAGACAAGGAAAAAGCAGAGAACTACAGACCTGTCAGTCCTACCTCTACTGTAGGTAAACTGATGAGTCACTGGTCAAATAGGTCTTCATGGACTACTTGGTCAGCAATGGTCTCAGGATAGTAAACAGGAAGGATGTGTGGCAGGAGGTCTTGTCAGGCAAATCTGATCGTTCTCTTTGACTGGGTGACGAGGGAAACAGATAGGGCATGCCATGGACTTGCTCTACTTTGACTTCAACAAGACATTTTACTTTGTGCTGCACAGACACTTGCTGAAGAAGATGGAGAATCTGAGTGCGGCTAAGGTCATAGTGAACTGGGTAAGTAGCTGAACATGGGAGGCAGCAGAGGGTTGTGGTCAACAGGGTTAGATCAGAAGAGAGAGAGAGGTTAAGAGCAGGGTTCCACAGGGATCTGTCCTGAGTCTGGTCATCTTTAACATGTTTCTCAGTGACACTGGCGAGGGAATCTGGAGCAGGTTGTGTCTCTTCGCAGATGATACTAAGCTCTGTGGGAGAGTGGATAGTGATCAGAGAATAAAAAATTGCAGAGACTTACAAAAGCTATAAGGATGGTCTAGGGCTGGCAGCTGAAATTCAACACAAAAAGTGCAAGGTAATGCACCTAGAAAAAAAAACTTCAGGACACAGTACTGGATAAGAGGATGAGACTTAGTACTACGACTGAGGAACAAGACCTTGAGTCATCAGTGACTCCTAAAGCAATCAAGTCAATGCAACAAGGTGTACAGCAAGGCATGTAGGATAATGGGATGTAATGGGAGGTAATGGGAGGGTACTGATAGCATAAAGAGAGGTAATACTTCCTATATAGATCCTTGGTGAGGCCACACTTAGAATACTGTGCCCAGTTCTGGGAGTCCTCACCTCAGGAAGGATTGGGATTGGCTGGAGGCAGTGCAGTGGAAGGTAACAAAATGATTCAGGGCCAGCAGGGCATGTCCTATGAGGAGCACCTCAAGGAACTGAACATGTACTCGCTGGAGATCAGAAGGAGATGGGAGATATGATGAGACCTTCAAGTTCCTAAAAGGAATTAACAAGGTGATCTGTGGGGAACTACATAGCTTGAATACTAGCTTGTGGTCACATGAACATGAGGAGGTTCAGGAGAGATGAGGAAGTGCTGTTTTACAGAACAAGTGTTGGAGCCATGGAACAGTCTGCCAGCCGAGGTGGTGGATACACAAAACAGTCAGTGGTTTCGAGCACAACTGGGACAGAATGAAGGTGTAGTGGTTGTTCAGGGCAACAGAATCAGGAGATGGAGGGATGGGGAGGGCTAGGTCCCAGGGCGGGACAGTAGGTCCCAGGGCTAATAGGGAACTCCGGCAGCCAGGACGGACCACTGATCTTTTTGCCTAGCACCGTCTATGTTTCTACGTTAAAACAGGATAGAAACTTAGAAAATATTGTATGTCAGACACTGGTGATTAGCTTTATAGGATATGAGCTCAATAGGTAGAACACATCATGTGTGGATTGGTGTTTTGAGAGGAATGAACCAGAGGTGGGAAGCAGGTCAGGTACCAGTTAAGAGCAACTACTGGGATTTCCGGTGATGACACGGAGGGACAAGCAGGGTAATGAGCTAGCCCCAAATTGGCTAAACAAATTAACAATGAAAGTCCATACTGACTAGATTCAGAGTAAATAACCATCACATGCCAATCAAGGCAAAGAACACAGACACTCTGGTGCAAAAAACTAAACAATTTAATGACTTCTGAGAGGTTGAGGCAACAATCTAAATCGCTGCACAGTAAGACCTTGTCACCGCTTCAGCATTTGAGGTGGAGGTGAATTCAGATGCCAGTAAAGAATAGGACAGTCCTTCCAGTCAGCAGCCACAAAGAGGATGCCATCACCCTAACACGGGCCATTAGCTAGCTTCTGACCAGGGCCCCTCACCTTACAAGCGCAAGAGTGGAGGGTCAGAGTCTGATGAGTCGGTCAGAACAGACTTAATTAGGACAAGTCACACTACTGGAAACTGCCCAAACAACACTGTGAATATTGTGATATCCATGCTGGGTGGCAATTGAGACTTCTGGTGATGTCATTGAGCGGACAAGCTGGCTAAACAAAATTGACAATCGATGTCCATACTGAATGGATTTAGATTAAACAACCGTTAGATGCCTATCAAAGCAAAGAACACAGGAACCGGGTGCAAAAACAAAATAATTTAATGACTTCTGAGAGGCTGAGGCAACAATCAAATCACTGCACAGTAAGGCCTTGACACTGGCTTCATCATTTGAGCTGGAGGTGGATTCTGATACCAGCAAGGAACAGGACAGTCCTTCCAGTCAGCAGCTATGAGGAGGACACCATCACGCCCAGTTAGGTCATGACACCGCTTTTGACCAGGCTCCTCTTTCACCTTACATAAGCAGGAGTGGAGGGTCAGAGCTCGCGGAGTCTGCTGGAACAGACATTACTAGGCAAGTCACTACTGAAACTGCCCAAATGACATTGTGACTACTGTGATATCCATTCTATGGAAGAACTGCATTACTGCTTAACATTAATTTAACTAGACTCTGTCAGCACACTTATGGGTTTACATTGGGTATACTACCTATATAGTCCATTTGTCTGTTGCTGCCTGCTGCAAAGTGAAGGATGGCTACCAAGACTGTAGGATTTTTCTACCTGCTGTAAGGTTTCCTACCTGCTTTTTTGGGACTAGCAAACTCCGTACATTAATTTGTGTGCAAATTAACCTCTCCTCATAAAGGCTGCTTTAGCTAAATTTTAAGGTACCCTGTTACAACAAATTTAAGTATACCTGTAGCTCAGTTTAGTATAAAACATTACAATTTCAAAGTTTACCTGTTGCCAGTTGGTCTCCAACCACTCTGCCCAACTTTGAGCCAAATTTATATAGTATAACCTCAGTAACTCCCTGTCTGGGTTACTGGGTACATCTGTAGTATGGGTTCAAAAATTACTTTTAAGGCAAAACAGCCTCTGACGAATGCTACCTATTATATTTGCTTTATATTGATTCTGCCAATAGCTTAGTATTACATTTAAATTTTGATTGCTATTTCCGCTTTTAGAAATTGCCAAACTTTATACTGATTCTGCTAACAGCCAAGTATTACGTTTGAATTGTTTTTACTCATAATGTAAAAATGCCAAGCTACTTCTACCAGTAGTTAAGCTAGCATAAATAGTACTCTAGCAACACTTTCTAGGTTGAGCCTTATTCCTAGATTCAGTACAAGGATGGGGTACAGCGATGAGATAGTTGTGATGACTGTGGGGCACTCTGCTCCAGGGGTATGCTCTGGAGAATGGAGCACTACCTCATCTGCAGAACCTTTGAGACACTTCATACTCAGGTGACAGCAGCGAGAAATGAGAGCTCACTATTGCATTGTCAGCTCAACAGGAGCCAACACACCACATCCCTCCACTCCCAGAGGCCCACTGGTCCTGGATGGTGGAGTGGAAGGGGGAAGAGAGCCAGAGCTAGCCCAGGAAAGTTGTCCAACCACACATCATTCACACAGAAAATAGCTTTGCACCCCTGGAGTAGTCTCAGGTACCAGACTAGGAGAATGCTGAGTCAGTCGATGCAATGGGACAGAGCAACTTGATGGCATATGGGGAAAAACAGGAAGAAATCCATTAGGAGAGTCTTGGTGGTCAGGGATTCAATGATTGGTGGGGGGTAAAGTGGTGGAGGAAGGGTTGGACAGGAGGTGGAGGACAGTCAGATGCCTCCCTGGGGCTAGGACCATCCAAGATGTAGACAGAGAGGGAGGATGGTGGAAGAAGAACAGAGAAGCTGGGGTGCTGGTACACTTAGCTACCAACGATCAGACTAACCAGACTGTGGAGAAGGTGGAGCAGAACTTTCATAGTCTGGCGGACAGACTAACGACACACTTGGCCTCTCTGTCCTTCTTAGAGATCCTCCTGTGTGGGGCAGAGGGAGGAGTGGTGAAAGAGTAAGGAATGAGGTGATAAGAGTAGATTGGATTAATTTATTGATGCTGGAAGCAACGGTGTCAAGAAAAGGGTACCATGTTATGTGGGACTGGGGAGATTTCTGGTACAGAAGGCTTTTCAAGGGTGACTGCCTTCACCTGACAAACGAGGGGGTTAGTGTGCTGGGCAGATGTTTGACATCTTTATCGGACAGTTAAACTGACTGTGGGGAAGACTGACACTAGGGAAACCAAGGTGGTAGAGAGAGAAATGGGAACTAGTAGTGCTCCCCAAATCTTGGGGTCATAGAGACACAGCAGGGGTTGAAGTCCATACTGGGATGAGGGAAGAGATGGGGGAGAGACCACAGAGCCTGCAATCAACAAGAAGAGAATGAAACAAGGGAGAAAAAAGAAAAAGGACAAGTAAATAGCCAAGGGGGTCAAGGGTTAAATGGAAGGGACCAGCCTAGATGACAGGAGTCTAGGTAACAAAATCAGTGAGCTCCATGCAATGATGGCAGACATCGAGGTGGACCTTGCTGCCATCACGGAGACTAGGGCCTCACAAAATAACATTGGGATCTGTCAGCCCAGGCTACACCCATGTTTAGGAGGATACAGAAAAAGGTAAAGTGGTAAGTGTAGCTCTCTATGTCAGTGATGGCAATGAAGCTGTGGAGGATGGACAGATCAGGGGAGACAGTCACTGTGGGTGCAATTTACTGCAGCCTTGTGCAAGAACACATGGGTGGGGGTGATTTATAGACCGCCAGGACAGGTAGAAGAGATGGACAGGGAGCTTGGAGAGAACTAGTCAGGGAGCGGCAAAAGTGGAGGTGGTAGTGGTGACTACTGAACCTGCAGGATATCGACTGGGAGGTTCTGGCTGCCAGAGCACCAGAAATCAGGCCTTTCTGGACACATTCCAAGACTGTCTGCTGGTACAGCTAGTTAGAGAACCCACCAGGCACAGGATGCCATCCTCCATGTGGTACTCATCAACTCGGACATAGTAGAGCGGTGCAGATAAGGGAGCCACTAGGAACAGTGACCATTTGAGCTAGCCCTGGGGATCAGCAAACCCCAATCGAAGGCAGAGGTCATCAGTTTTAAAAGCACAGACTTCAACAGGATGAGAGTGTTGGTTCAGGACAAATTAATCGGGGTAGCCAGTGTAGGAGGGGTGGAGGAGAGATAGGTGGCAATAAAGAGGGCCATTCTCAATGCATCAAAGACAGGCCTGAAGAGTATAATCAAGAGAAACAGGTACAAGTGACCAAAGTTGTTCTCAGAAAAGCAAGGGAGGAACAGTGCAGAGAATAACAACTAAATTAGGGAAGCTAGGAGGGCAGTTAAGGAAGCTAAGGCAGACACTGAGATGCAAATTGCTAAAGGAGTTAAAAGTGGAGAAAAGAAATCTCTTCAAGTATATCAGCAAGAAAAGGGGAACTGTCAGGCTGTTGGAGGGAGGGTAGGGTAATAGAAGAAGACGGGCAAATGGCAGCCATCCTAAATGACTACTTTTACTCTTTTTTCACCAGGGAACAGAGCGGGCCCTTATCGAAAGTGGCACTCAAGGCGGGCCACTAAAGGGTCCCAGAGAAGAGGTAGTCAGTATTTACCAGCAAAAGGGTCCGAAAGGGTTAGCAGTCCTAAAACAGAAAAGGCACCAGGACTGAAAGGGATACATCAAGGGTGCTCAGAGAGCTGACAGCAGGGACTAGCTGAACCCATGACAGGGCTGTTCAGTAACTTTCGCTACAGTCAGGGATAGTGCTGAAGGACTGGTGGGTGGAGGGCGTGTTCCACTCCATAACGGGTAGGGACAGGGAACCACAGGCCTGTCAGTCGACTCTTAATTGCTGGAAACTGATGGAGTCGCTAGTCAAGGAGAACCTTGTGGACTACCTAGAGAGCAGTGGCCTCCAAGATAATAAACAATATGGGTTTGTGGCAGGGAGGTCTTGTCAGATGAACTTCACAGTTTTCTTTAACTGGGTGATGAGGACACTTGATGGGGTCATGCCGGATCTACTCTATTTTGATTTCAGCAAAGCCTTCAACTTAGTGCCCAACAGGCATCTGCTGAAAAAGTTGGAGGATCCGGGATGGCAAAGGTAATAGTAAGATGGTGGGAAACTGGCTGAGGAGGAGGCAGCAAGGGTCATGGTAAAATGGGGTCAAATCGCAAGAGAGGAGGTCACAAGTAGGGATGCAACAGGGATCAGTCCTGGGGCCAGTCGCCTTCAACATATTTATCAGTGACACTGGGGAAGAAATCCAGAGCAGACTCACAGATTACAAAAGCTCTATGGAGGGGTAGACAAGACGAGGGAATTTAGGGAGATGGAGAGGACCTGCATAGACTGGAGAGGTAAGTAAAGTCTGGCACTTGAAATTCAGTGCCAGAAAGCGCAAGGTGATGTAACTTAGGAGCAAGAACCCCAGAACAGAGTACTGGCTGGAGGGTTAAGCTTGAGCACTATGACCAAGGCCACTGTTTTTATCAGAAAACACGGTAAAATTCCAGAATCTGACACCTGCACATCGGTAAAATAAAGAATGTCACGGAATCTGACATTTCATACCAGATCACTAAATCTACAGAAAGAACAGTTACATAAGAACTTACCGTAACAGTAATCTTCGAGGATCTCGGTCATCAGGTAACACTGTAGGAACCTTCGCCATCGGTGAAGGGAAATCCTACGCAAGATTTTCAACAGCACAATGGGGGCTACCCACGCCGTCATTGTCCATCGACAATACCAACCCTAAATAGGCGTGGTGGCCCCACTCCTCCTTAGCTCTTTCCTCCTACCGGAGACTAAGGGAGATAGTCTCTGCCCCGGGGACCAAGGAGAGAAAGAGGTGCCCAGACCAGAGTGAAAAGCTGGATACACCAGATAGCCAGTTCTAGACAGGAGCCCCAAGAAGGGGGTGGTGGGAGGGATAGATCTGTTGACTGAGATCCTCAAAGATCTACTGTTACGGTAAGTTCTACGTTAACTGTTCTATCTTCTTCAGGGTATCTCAGTCATCAGGCAACACTGGTAGAGGAATGAGTACCAAGTGTTAAAGTGTGCAGACAGACAGTCTGGGAGGAGGGCTTTCCATAACTTAAACAGGAGTCCCTGCAACACAGCCCTGCCAAATCCTGCTTGGGCTCTTGAGGTAATATCCAGACTGTAGTGCTTGGTGAAAGTATGGACTGTACTCCAGGTTGCAGCTGCACAAATGTCAGTGGATGAGACCCTTTAAAACAAGTCACATGGTAGCCATTCCTCTGGTGGAATGGGCTTTAAAGCACCAGGCAATTCTTTTGCCATATTTGTTGTAGCAGAATACAATGCAATTTGCCAAGCATTTGCATAAATATTGCTTTAAAACCAAACACCCACTCTACCCGGGCAAAGGAAACAAACAACTGCTTTGACTTTCTGGACTCCTTAGTCCTAAGCATGTAGTACTTCAAAGTTCTGCACATCTAACATATGGAGCAGTGCTTCCTGGATTGCACGCCAGGAAAATAGATAGGAAGGTGGATAGACTGAGTGTGAACTCTGAAACCACCTTTGAGCAGAAATTTAGGATTTGTGCAGACACCCTGTCTTTGTGAAAATCAAATAAGGCTCCTCGCACCAGAGGGCCTGAAGCTCTGAAATTCTTCGAGCAGAAGTAATTGCAACTAAAAACAGTGCTTTCCAAGAGAGAAAGTGCAAATTGCAAGTCGCGATTGGCCTAAAAGGAGACAGGGTAAACTTTTCCAAATAAAATCCAAGTCCCAAGCTGGGACAGGGGAATGGATTGCAGGTTCTCTAGATGCAGGATGTTACTAGGTAAGGTATGGGAGACATACAGCTGAGCAATCGTGACAGTCACCCACAGGCTCGTGAAATGCAGAAATAGCCGAAAGGTGGAACCTGAGGGAAGAATACTGGAGGCCTGAGTCGGACTGCAAGATCGGGTAATCCAGGATATCATTCACTGAACAGGTGAAAGGGTCTAAGTGATGTTTGACAGCCCAGATGGCAAACTGCTTCCACTGCATTCCATATGTAGCTCGAGTGGACGGCTTCCGGGTGGCCACAAGGATGTCCAACACCCTGTTAGAGACCCCGAACCTAGCAATGGCTGTGTTCTCAGGAGCCAGGCATGCAGAAGGGACCTGAGGTTGGGATGGACCAGAGTCCCTGATCCTAGGTCAGCAGATTCCTGCAAAGAGGAAGAGGGACCGGAGGTACCTTCACCATCTGCTGAAGTAGAGAGGTCCATATCTGGCAAGGCCAGAATGGAGCCACTAGAATCATGCTGGCCCCTCCATCTGCAACTTGATTAGCATCCTCTGTATCAGAGGAAAGGGAGAGAATGCATAAAGAAACCTACCCGCTCCAAGAGAGGGACAATCGTCTTGCCAGAAAACTCCAGGCCCTGGATCTAGCGAGCAGAAATTGGGCAGTTTTAGGTTGAGTGGGGACGCAAAGACGTCCAACTCTTGATGACCATCTGCCGAACAAGTTTTCATGATGGATTACAGAAGCTCCCATTTGTACATGCTGGACTGAGTCCTACTGAGACTGTCCATCACGGTGTTTGGGATGCCTGGCTTGTGGACCGTAGAGAGGTCAGACTGTGATCCAGCACACAGTACCACACCTCATGGCCTCCCGGCAAAGGGGGTATGAGTGAGTGCCCCCTTTGTTGATGTAGCACACTACACTCAAATTGTCCGACTGCATCAGCAGCGACCCAGGCAAGATGTTCCTGAAAAGCCTGCATGGCGATGAGCACCACTCTCATTGCCAGGACACTGATATGCAGGGACGCTCCCACTAGGACCAGGAGCCCTGGGTTTAGAAGGGGCCAGGTGTGTTCCAAAGCTCAGAGCTGATACATCTGTGGTTAGGATCTGATGTGGAGAAGAGATCTGGAATGGGACACCTTGAAGCAGATTCAAGGGTCCATCCACCACTGCAGTACCTGCATACTGGGAAGAGACCAGGACTGGTTGGTCTAACTCATCCATGCACTGGTCCCACTGTACCCGGAGAGCCCACTGAGGGTACATATGAAGCCTGGCCAGCGGAATGGTGGCTGCCATTAGACCCAGCAATCTGAGATATAACCTGACAGGAATGCACTGGCACTGAGCAACTTCCTGAGCTTGGGCTTTGAGGCACTCTGCTTTTTTTTTTTTTTCTGTTTTTCCTGGCAAGTCCTCTGTCAGTCTCTGCCCCGTCACTGCCCCCGGCTCCTACCAACCGTCGACATTGGCAGTCTCCCAGTCACCCCAGCTTACTCCCCGGAGGGTGGGGCCGCGGCACTGGTTCCACCTATTCCAGTGCCGCAGAACCAGTAACTATTTGGGAGCGCTGGGCAACGGCGTATTGAAGTCCGGGAGGGTTTCATGAGACAGAGGACCCGCCTCCTTTTCCATTTTTTTCCTTCCAAGAGGCAGGGACATGCAATGACGTCCGACATCTGCCCGCCTCCATTACATTCGAGAGCTGGTAGCTGCACAACTCCCAGCCTCCGCCAGGGGTCCGCTTGCGCTGGGCACTACCCCACCCTCCCACCAGAGAAGGACAGCAGTCCGTGGGATGCTCTATCCTTCCCCCGGCCGGGCTCCTCCAGTGACCCGAGTCCATTCCCAATCTCCCGGTTGCCGCGCCACAAGCGGAAATCCAACCACTGCGCCAACAGTCCGCTAGGCACTTTGCTCTGTCTTGGGGCAGGAAGGCTTCCTCTGTGCAGAGTCCAGAACCACCACTATATACTGCGGCCTTTGAGACGGTACCAGAACCGACTTGGGTATGCTGACGGTGATGCTCAAGGAGTGGAAGGGCTGGAGAGTTCACTCCAGAGTCAGTAAGCTGTTCCCTGGATGGAGCTTTTAGGAGCCAATCATCCAGGTAAGGGAAGACATACAGTCAATCTTTTCTGAGAGTTGCTGCACTGCTGCCAAGCACTTAGTAAAGACTCGTAGTGCAGAGGATAAGCCAAAGGCAGCACTTTGAACTGATAATGCTCACCCTGAAAGGCAAAACAGAGAAACCTCCCAGCGGAGGAAAGACCGAGATGTGCAGGTAAGCATCCTTCATGCCCAGTGAACAGAGCCAGTCCCTGTCTTGAGGAGAGGCATTAGGCCTGGCAGAGTTAACATCTGGAACTTTTGTACTGGACAAACAGATTGAAGTCCTTAGATTTAAAATGGGCCTCAGATCACCAGTCTTTTGGGGACCAGGAAAAACCTGGAATAGAAACCCTTGTTTCTTTGGTGCATGGGCACTGGTTCAATGGCATGCTTAAGAGAAGGGACTGCACTTCCTTCCAAACAGACAAGTGAGCCAAGGGTTAATTGGATGGTGGAGGCAGGGTGTCTGGAGGCTGCTCCATAAGCTCCAAGGTGTGGCCCTTTTCTGTCATCTGCAGAATCCATGCATCCAAAGTTATGGTTCTCCATTGGTTCAGGTGGAGGGAGAATGACCTCTGACCACCACCTTCTGGTCCAGGACCAAAGGATGGTGATCTGACAAAGAGTCAAGCAGAGGTGCAGCCAGCTGCAGAGGCTGGTCCTTCACTTCTGGAATGCTTGGCCGCTCCAGCACTGGAGGAGGTGGGCACGGAGACTGGGCTCTATGTTTTCCTGGGGACAGGGAGCTGTTCCAGGCCTACTGTTCTGTTTACAAAAGGAGGCCACCCTCACCCTTTGGTTGGGTATGATAGAGGATGGACCAATTTGAGGGCCCTGCCCGAGGCCTGCAGATCATTTATGAGGTCCTGGACATCAGGGCCAAACAGCTTACTGCCACTGAAAGGGACATTAAGCACTTTGTGCTGCACATCAGCTGCAAACCCAGATACTCTGAGCCAGGAGTGCCTGCAGAGGCATATGCCCATGGTAGCTGCCCTGGCAACTGTGTCAGCCATAACATACAATGCTCTGAAGAGATGTTTGCTAACATCCTCAGCTGCTTGGAGGCACTTAAGCAGCTCCTGCTTTTGGGTGCCCTCAGAAAGGGCCTGGGCAGCAGCCTGCCCTTCTTCCAGTTGGCATTCTGGTACTTTACCATGTGCAATAGGTAGTTTGCAATCCTCATAGCTAAGGTGGAGGAGGCATAAACTCTTTTCCCCATAGGTCAATTCTATGAGACTCTTTGTCTGGGGAAAGGAAACTAAACTGCTTAGACACCTTAGATCTGTCATGAGCTGCCTTAATGACCACGAGTCAGTCTCTGGTTGGGCAGCATAATAGGGAAGACCTTGGGGCAAGATAACGTTTGTCCACCCTGCATGGCATAGCTGGCACCATGTCTGGTCTGTGCCAGGCTGCCGTGGTTGCATTCTTCAATGCTGGAAGCATTGGAGGAAAGATCTTTGGGGAAGGTTCAGGAAATCTACCAGATCTTTTCTGTAGCATCCTCTTCCACAGTGTGGAAGCCCATGGCTGAGGACAGCTGTTTCATCACATTAAAAATGTGGGGTCCTCAGGAGGAGACCTGGGAGTAGGCTTCACAGAGTCCTCACTGACAGAGGAGGCTGTAGATCTGTCAGAGAGCAGGACCTCCTCTTCTTCTGCACATCATCAGAAGAATGAGGTCTGGATTATACACCTCTTGATGTCGAGCCCTTCAATCTCTGGATCTGGCGTTGAGTGCGCAGTTTCCTGGGGCAGGCAATTTAATGTGTCGATAACAAAGCCATCATCGACTACATCAGTGAAGGGTGCCTGTTTAAGATGCCCAGTTGCTGTACAAGTACATTGGTGAACTTGAGCAGGACTTCATTTAGGTCAATGGTGGGCATCGACGAGGCGGGGGGTCAATGGCACAGGTGTCGAAGGACCCGCCTGCTGAGTCCTGAGAACCCGAGCCTGTAGCCCTGGTAGGAGAAGGGCAGGCCTCAACAGGAGAGTCACTGACAACGAGCCTGTCGACAACAGAGCTGCCGACGTCCACCCGAGGTTGATGGTTGGGCAAGGTGCTGTCAGTATGGGTTTGGTGGGCACATAGACCTGGACAGCAGTTCTCTTCGTTGGAGTGGATGCAGCTGACATAGATCCTCCAGAAGCCAGAGACACAGACAGGGAGCAAGACTGACTCCAGAGGGAGCGGTCACAATCTCGGTCTTTCTTATGACTTTTCCTCAAGGACTTGTCTCAGGCCTTGGAGGCCTGGGAGCTTGAAAAACTGGCCAGCGACTTGGGGGGCTGGGCCCGGAGGACAGCTGCCTGGAGCTGGCTACCTGTTGATCCATCAGGAATTTTTTTTTAATTTGTAATTTATCCTCCTCCTTCCTGCAGAGCTAGCAGGCTTCTGCCTCCTCGAGGGCTCACCCTCCGCCCTAGCATCCCACACCAGTCCCTCCCAGTAGACCCCCACAAGTTGCCCCTCCCGTGAGAGGACCGGGAGAGGAATGTCAACTTTCCTCCCCGGAAAGCCAGTGTCCAGATTCCGGGGTCGGAGGCACAGCCAGGCCATCATGGAACCTGCCAGCTCCATTGTTTTCCACCATTTCTCCCTGGGACTCCACGAACCCGCAGTGGGTGAATGGCTGGGCTCCGCCTCCACAGAGGCAGCCTCATGCCCTGGATGTGGGTCCCATCCCATTCTGGTCCGTGCCTGTGCTTACACCCAGCCGCGCTGGGTGTCAGTCTCAGTGCACAGCACTGCCCTCCCTAAGAAAGGACAGCTGTCTACAGACGCTCAATCCTTCCTCACCCCTGCCGACCCCTGAGCAACCTGAGTCTGTTTCTGAACCCGGTCGCTGGCATGGCGCGAGGTGTGGCATCCAGCTCTCAACCACAGTGCCACTGGGCCAGACATCATCAGGAATTTTTAACAGCCTTTTGCATCACAAGTGCTGTTTGATTAAACTTCTGGCAGAGCTCACAGTCAGAAACTTTGTGGTCAGGCCCAAGACAGCAGAAACAGATGGAGTGTTTGTCTGTAGAGACAATCTTCTTTGCAAAGCTGCATGATGGAAGACAGAAGAAGAAGGATTAACTCAACATAAACAAAAATAACTTAGTAGAACTTGGTAGAATAAGACAAAGTAGGTGCAAGCCCATTAAATTGTTCTCCACTAAAGTGGGCATATATTCATGAATATGATTCAACTAAGTAGTCATCTAGACGTTTCTTAAATGTTCTGAAGGTGGAGACATTCACCAAAGCATTTGGGAGTTTACAGTATTATATAATCTTGCCACTCGAATATTATAGTAATTGTGACATTTGACAGTGTGTACCTTTGGTATTAAAATTTGCCTATTGTGAGATCTTAATGTTTTGCTTCTCTGCACAATTGAAAGCCAAACTGATTTTGAAGTGAACCATTTTCCAAGATTTTGTACAAGAGCAATAGGTCTCCCTTACTCTTCTGATCTTAAGGAAAAGAGTTCCAGTTTCTTTAATCTCTAACAATACTCAATATTACCAAAACCTTTGATAGATTTAGTCAATTTCTCTGGATCTTCTCAATTAAATAAATATCCTGTTTATGGTATGGACTCCATAGGGGAGAACCATAATCTAAATGGAGGATAACATACGCTTTATAAAGTTTCAAGATCCTGAAGGGGAAATCAAAAATGGCTACCCTTCTCCTCATATTCAGTGCTTGCCTCTCCCCTCTCTTCTCCACCCTGCCCTTCTGAGTCACCAGTGTGCACAACCTAACCCCATCCTTTTACTCAACAGCACTTGCATACTACCTCAGCCTGTTCCTGGTACACTCATGCACTATAAATGGTTCTATCGCATTATTACTGTTTTGTACGCTTATATGTTCTTTTGTATGCTTTTGGACATGTATTATAATTTACCCAATGTTCCACTACTGTTTACTTGTGTTCCAACTGCTGCACAATCTTACAATGTTGTATTGTTTGTACTACCCACATACTATTGTAACTGATCATCCTTTGCAACCCTATGTAACCCTCCCTCCAGGTCGCACCGTGAGATGAGCAACTTGTTGTTCAGTGTGCCCTCCTAGAAAAATTTCAATAAATAAATAAAAAATAAAATACATCCACTGTCCTCGTTAAAATGATTTCTTAATTGCCTGTGATAGTCGAACACCTTTAGTGGCAATATTACTACAGTGAGCTGAAGATGACAACCTTGAATCTACCCAAATTCCTAAATCCTTCTCACTTTTGTCGCTCTTAGCTTTTACCATTAGTTGGTATTTATAATATACATTTTACTTCCAAAATGTAACACTCCACATTTTGTTTCCATTAAATACCATTTTAAGTGTCCCCATTGTTCGATTTTTAAGATCATTGGCCAAGATATGTTTTTCATCAGAGGAACCTCTCCACCAATTGTATCGTCAGCAAACTTGGAAACCAAACTAACAAGGCCCCTACCCATATCATTAATAAAAGTCAAACAACACAGGTCCCAGTACAGAACCCTACCGCACCTCACTATTCACATTTAAAAATTAGAGCACACTGAGTTTATCCTGACAGTCTGCTTTCTGTTTGCAAGCCAGTTCTGAATCCACCTTACAATAATTTCATTTATACCCATTTGCAGCAATTTTGAACACAGTAGATCGTGTGGTATTCTATCAAATGCCTTACCAATATTTAAATATATTAAGTCAATGGGTCCCATTTATCTATAATAGCACTGACTTAGTTATAGAAGGACATCAGGTTAGTTACACATGAAAGGCCTTTTCTAAATCCATGCTGTGTGGGATCCTGGAGCCCCAATCTACTGATGTCATTGTCAATAATTGTTTTTAACAATCTTTCCATTAGCCTGCAACAGACTGAGGTCAGGCTAATATGCCTATAATTAGCCACATTTGTCCTGTTACCCTTTTTATGTATAGGCACCACAATGGCCCTTCTCCAATAAGAGGCACCACTCCAGAACGTAATGATTCATTAAACAATATGGTTAGGGCCATACCATAACATGGGCCATTTGTTTCAGTACAATGGGGCTGATATCATCAAGACCAGGGAGGATGTTTTAAGTTCTTAAGTTCAGAATAGATTGAATCTGGGGAAATGTTTATTTGTGGGTGGTTATTTCTTACTGGATAAACTGTACTTGGATACTTTGTGACAAAAACTGAGGCAAAGTATTCATTGAAACAATCTGCAATCTCCTTATTATCACTAATTTGGGTGCCATTTTTGTCTGTAGTATTAATCTTACCATTGACTAGTTTGTTGCTGTTAACATAAGCATAGAAACTTTTATTGTCCTTTTAATGCTAATTTCCTTCAGATTTGATTTGTTTCTTTTTAATTGGGGATTTAAGAATTCTCTGTTGTGTTTTGTACATCGTTAGGTTGGCTGGAGTAGGAGGTTTTTATGTTTTCGAAAGCCTCTTTTTCCTTCTAAGCTGTTTTCTCACTATTTTGCAAACCAAAGTGGTATGGGACCCTTTCTGTTAGCCTTTTTATGTTTGGGAATATGTTTCATGATGACAGAATGCAGCCTTTCCTATAATTTCTTCCACATTTGCTTTCCATTCAACTCTTGAAATTCAAGGGACCAATCAATTTGGCAAAATCGCATATTAATTTGGGCCAATTTGCTTTTCTATAATTAAATAAAATTATGGGGTTTTAGGTTTACTCCTTAAGATATTTAGTGTGCAATCAATTATTTTAAGGTCACTTGTGCCCAGATGAACCCCAACATTGGTATCGACAATACAAATCTTTGCAGTTCGTTATTAATAAATCCAGAATATTACTGCTCTAGTGGGGCTGTAATTAATTGCTCACCACCGCATGATATGATGGTTTCCACTAGTTTATTCTCAGATGTAGAGTCCTTCATAGTATTCCATGATTGCTCACCACTGCATGATATGATGGTTTCCACTAGTTTATTCTCAAATGTAGAGAGTCCCTTCATAGTATCTCATGAAGAAATCTCTTGAAAGAGATTTTGTGCAAGATAAGTGAAAAAGCTATAGACTGAAAAAAGTGCAAATACTGCAATGGAGCTTCTCACTGAGACCCATGCTAGCGAGTCGATGGCAGGAAAGAACTGAGGAAGGGGTGGGGTCACCCATGCCTATACAGGTTTGGTGATGTCGACGGATTTAGATGGCGTGGATGGTCCCAGTTGTTCTGCCGTAAAAATCTTCCATGTGGATTCCCTTCACCAGTGGTGGCGGTTCCTACATTGTTACCTGATGACTAAGATACCCTTGAAGAAGATCTTTTTTTCTGACAATTGCTTCCTGTACTATTTTCTGTTTGCTTCATTTAATGCTCTGTATACTAAGCAATCTTTTATTTTGATTATTTATACACATAGTAAAAGAATGAAAGCAGAATTCTGGGAAATTCAGAAATTAGACTAACAGTCGCTGGTGGAAGTCCCTGCATTTCAGGTCTTGAAACTGGAATTTCATTACTTTAATCACCATAAATCAGTGGCCTTGACCAAAACTGAGGAAAGGGACCTAGTAGCCATCATTATTAGTGACACCCTCAACAATCAAGTCAATGTAATAAGGCCATTAGTAAGCAAATAAGATGTTGGGATATATCGGAGGGTACAGACAGTAAAGGAAAGCAGTAACATTATCTCTTATAGGTCAACAGTAAGGTCACACCTAGAATACTGCACCCAGTTCTAAAGGCCTCAACTCAGGAAGGTTGAGACCAGCAGGGCAGATCTTACCAGGAGTGGCTCAAGACACTAAACTTGTACTCGCTTGAGACCAGACGGAGAGGAGTGATATGATGGGGACCTTCAAATTCTGAAAGGAATGAATAAGGTGAACTGTGAGGAGTTATCAAGCATAAACATAAATTCAAGCTTGTGAGGACAGGAGAGGAAACTGAAAGGAGGAAGGTTGAAGAGGGATATGAGGAAGCAAGCAAATAGTAAAACCTTGGAACAGTTTGACAGCCGCAACAGTAGGAGCCAAAGTCATAAATGGTTTCAAGCATGACTGGGACAAAGTGAAGGCTACTGTGGCTACCAGTGCAACAGTAACAGGATGGAAGGACTAGTGCCCTGGATGACAATTAGGTCCCAGGGGCAGACAGGGAACCACGGGTAGACTAGATGGATCACTGGTCTTTTCTGCTGCCATTGTCTGTATTTCTATGTTTCTATGATAAGAGCCAACCGCTCCATTCATCCAGATCTCCTTGCAGAGTTTAAAAGATAACAGTGACTGTGCTAAGATTGACTCCTGAATGGTCAAAAACAAAAGAACACTAACAGACTGGATAAAAACAACACTGAGTTGGACACCCAGGTCCTGTCCTTATCAGAAGCACAGAGGGACACACAGTTTACATTTGCTACTGAAAGGAAAAGACTGGGCAGTTAAGTTAGATTACATGGAGGGAACAGGCCACTCAAATAATGTCCATATTTTCGGTACTCATGAATGGGCAGAAACGAAAGCCCCAAACATGATTATGTTCTTGCAGTCAATGCTCACAGATATTTTAAAACAATCTGCAGATCTCAACACTGAAATGCACCACTGCACAGTCTGCCCCAAGCCTCAAGGGCCAGATGTGAAGCCTAGGGCTGTCCTTACAAAATCTATGTTGCATCAGAGCAAAGAACAATTTCTGACAATGGCCTGGGAAACTAAAAACCTGCAGTATGCAGGACATCACATCGCAGTTGAGCAGGCGCTACCACTGTGGTCCAACAGAAAAGAAACATGGGCAATTTTGAGACAACTGAAGGAGAAGGCCATATAGTTCAGATGTCCTTCCTAGCCAGAGCACAGATCAAGACAGCTGAGGGAATGAATACCTTCCTAGACCTGCAGCAGCAGCACCAATGATCAAGGAAGCTTGGAGTAGAGGTCCAGGTACCAGAAGACATGGTACTGGAAACAGAACTGATAAAACAGCCTGGTGGGTAGCCAGGAAGTGCAGCAGTAAAGACAAAAGACATATGACACCCGTGTGATGGCAGAGGACATTAAGAACTTTCTATGATCCTGAAAGCTGCATATGGTACTCCACCCAAACACCTGCAGGGAAAGTGCCACACATGGAACCGATCACTGAAGAGAATGCTGAAAACATCCAGGACACTTGGGGTGAATCCGGCAATTGTCTGAACATATTTTTCGGCAGCTAACGGGTACCATTCTTCCAGCAGGTACTGACTATGGAGTGGCTGTTTAACAGCTATGAGGAAAGAAGAAAGGAAAGGTTTTACTCTAAAGACTTGTTATTTTAAATTAGCAACTAAGTTTTAAATTCATGCTGTTTGTTTAAATGTGCAGAATAAATGGCAAGCTAAATTATGAAGGGTTTCCCAGAACAAATTAAGTATTTTGTGGAGCATATGAGGGAGGGTTAGCGGGAAGGTGGGGACAGGCGGCAACAATACAGCCAACAGCAAGTTCAGCAAACTAAGGTGGGGCTGCCATGCGCTTGCTGTGAGGCTGAAACAATCTTTTCACATGCTAGTGTAGCACCCTCTGGGAACTTACTAGTTAACTTCGCTGCTAAGTGCAGTTAGACTGGTTACTAAGTGTAGCTAGGCAGGAAGAGCTGTGGTGCTGTTAGGTCTGGGATGTGTACTTGCTTGCTGACTGCAGGTAGGGCCCACTTCAGAGGGTATAAATAGAAGAGAGATTATTTTTCTGGAGAATTCTGCAGAGAGACCCGGGAGAGAAGAATTGGGGGTTTCAGCTCATAAGTTCAGCCAGAGGGCTACGCGAAGCTGGGGTGGGCCACTTGCCTGCAGCCCTCTTCCTCGAACCGCATATCAGAAGTGCATTGGTTCGAGCCATGAAAGTGAAGGGGGAGGTTGGAGCTTAAGGTTCATAATCTGTCTGAGCATGTGGAACCGAGCCCGGAAGAAAAGAAGCATGGAGGCCTGCCAAATAAACTTCGCACCTTGGTAGGGTAAGCACTAATGGGGCCTGTTTTAATTTAAAGCAGTCTTGCTTATGGGTAGTGCAGATCGTGAGTCAGTGCTGTTCTGTGAGCGGCCTGCTATGGCAAATAGGACCTGGGATGCAGTCCAGAAGTGGCAGCCTGGATTGTTGTGGGTGTAGTGGTGGCAACACTAGCCCTTTTCCTGGCCGTGGCCACTACTGAGTTGGGACTCCTGAGCTGGGCAGCCTGTGAAGGCAGGGAAAGGCCCATGTGGGGAATGGTTGGTTGGGACCCGGTGGGGTGGCAGACTGCCTGGGTGCTCTGTGTGGCATGGCAATTAGTCCCTGGGTGAAGACAGTCCAGAAACTGGAATCGCTGCATGAGTGGAGGTGCTGTTGGTTTCTGGGCCAGGACAGACTCTGAAGAAGTATTCTCAGCATGTGACATCAGCAAGTGGGTGTTCAGAAGGTCTCGGTGGTTGCATTCTTGCTAAAGAACACCAGTTTGACTGATTTAAGACCTTGTAGTGGAAGTAATGCTCTGGGAAATTAAAGGTAGCCCCCAGTGGAGAAAGTGCATGGGAAGGCCAAGTTTGAAGAGGGATTGGGATGTTTGAAACGCCTCGCGCTGTCATAGTCCCTAGTGAAATGTCTAGGTTTGAGAATGCAAGAAATGGAAAGTGAGTCAGAGAGGCCTGTGTAAGGAACTGGAAGGGAAGAAGGAATGTAATGTGAAGTGACAGGGCTGCTAAGAGCAAGCTACCTCACGTGGGCCTGTTTCAGCCCTCTATCTAGCTGCTGACAGGAATGTAGCCTTGATGGCTTGAGGGATTACTGCATGGAGTAATTCAGTCTGTTGGCAAAAGAGACTGTTGCAGAATTTCAGTGTCTGCCTGTGGATGCCCCCACTGAATGTGTTACCCTCACGCTCCATAGAGTGACTGTTTCTGCTTATTAACTGTTCATTAAATGGGATTCCCTGTTTTCTGCAGTTTTGGTTTTTGCCTCATTTGTTGGAAAAACTTTTTGCAGTTAAAGAAGTTTGCCTCCACAGCCAGCTATTAGTGTATTTCAGGGTTGATCCCAGAGAAATATCATACCATCATGGGAGAGTGCTGAGAGGCCTGCCCAGTGAAGACTGCTTATAAAGACCATCGGGTGAAGTTGGCAAGGCCAGGCAAGGCAGGTGAAGGTCTGCTATCCCACCAGTGTACTGTTCTTGCACCATTCTGGCAGCCTGGGGCACCCCAGATGGAGCTAATCCATCACTTGAAACACCCATGGGAATTCAGGTTCTCTTTTCGTATTATTTCTGGACTGTGTTTTCTGGTTGTACCTGCCTCCCACCTTTACCACCTGGACACCCCCAGACAGGGAGAGGAGGCTACACTAGTGAGTCGAGTGAAGTTTGGTGACAGCAAATGTCCCTTGGCGGCATGCAGATTGGTTACCCCACCTCCATGTACATAAGTGTTGTGGACTGGCTGACTAGTAGACTCTTCCTCCCTGTGGATTATCCATTTCACATCAAGCCCCCCACCTGGGGACCAGTTTCCAACTACAGCTAAAGTCTGGGCAGACAGCCTGCAATATCAGGAATGTGAGTAGTTGCTAAACACACAGCATGAAGTAAAGAATGCAAAATAGGGATGCCCGAGGGCAGGGAGAAGGCGAGATGCAAAGAAAGTGGATCACCTCAGGATGCTGGAACTCACTGTAACCTGATAGCCATCTACTAGCTATGTGTATCATTTTGTTATAAATTTATGTTTTAAAATTTCTGCTTATAAGACGAGCAGGGTCAACAGGCTATCTGGAATACAGTAGTGTTAAAGAGGCCTGACCTTCTGACCCCAAAACAGTTGCTACAATAGCTAAAGAGTTGGTTTCCTCTGTGTTGACACATAGTTGCAAGCCTTCCTGGGGCTATAAAGACGCCTTCAAAATGCCAGGTTATGACAGTTGTAAACTATCCTTTACTTTGAAATGCAGGGACAAAGTATGCATTTTATGACCTCTGAGGAAAAGGCAATTTTAAGTGATTTCTGTTGGCTTTCACAACTAGGCGAACACAGTTCCTCAGGAAGCTTCTGAAGACATCAAGGGATAATTCTGTCTGTCATAAAGCCTCACTAATTAAAGAAAATATATTTTTAATTGGAATGTTTGAGCAATGGGCTGAGACGTGACTGATAAATTAATTCAATTTCTCAGGTTTAAGTGACCTCACAGCCAGCATCTGTGAGCTGTGTCATCAGGGAGTTGCAGTCTTGTGATAACATATTACCAGCCAGCTGGGAGAAAACATTGTATTTGGTTTTTGGCATTTTGCCTCTGATTTTGAGGTGGGACTCTGACAAACCTCACAACACTTTAGATAAATTCAACCACCTATTTATTACTTGAAACCTAGAGTAACAGAAATTCAGTAATAAGGCTTTGTTTTGTATAATTATCCAATTACTTTAAAGCTGTAAACCCAATTTTATATGTTTTGTGTTTTGTATTTTATCCATTTTAATTTTAGTAAACATTATTTTTCTTGAAATTCTGCCTGTGCCTTTTCTCATTTTCTTTTGCATGTGAATGCTGGAACAGTGTTGATAATTCTGACAACTTAAAAGTGTGTTACTATCTTGCTAAGTTAAGAAATCACCTAGGTCTCAAATTGAGTCAAAAGGATAGAATTGTGAACCAGGCTGGGTGCCCTCTGGGTTAAGTATTGTACTGCATCTCCCAAGAGGGTGCGATAATAAATAAATAAATACATTTCATCCCATTAACTGGGTGTGCTAGCGAAAAAGGGTTCCTATTTGACCTCAGGACTCGACACTAGTAAGTGTTTTTGGACCCAAAACAGACACAAGGGTTACCCTGTTTGTCTCCTGTTCCATATTATACTTCAAGGTTTGGCACTGTGGGAGCAGAGGGCCTGACCTGGAGTGCATTGTGACACTCACTAGAACCCAGGATCTTCCCTAAGCTTGTCCTGTGCCAATCTGGAAGTTGAACCTGTGGGCCAGGTTAAACGGATGCAAGCAGAGTACAGTAAATCCTATTTTAGGTACTGTTGCAGCTCACAGAAGATGACCGACCCCAAGCAGAAAGGCACAAAGGCAGATGATAGTTAAAAGAGGTTGAGAGGAGGAACAGATGGCAGGGAGAGGGAGAAAGGAAGTGAAACTGTCACCAATCTAGTTCAACATACAAGCCTTTAAAGAGAGGCTAGAAAAGGGTCAGAAATTGTGAACCATATGGAGGGGTGGGGAGATGTCTGTGACCACTGGAAAGGAAGGGTTTCAATACAAGCACAGCCTGGTCCTCAGAGACAATAGCCTAGAGGCTTGGCAATGGAAGCAGGGCAGACCAGCGAATGAAGCTGTTGGGGAAATCAGTTAATCAGATGAATAAGGATAAAGAACAAGATAACTGAATGAAGGAAGTAAAGGAAGATAGCCTCTTGAGCCAGTGGTGTGTCTAGAGAGGGAAGGAAAGCTCCAACCACCAAGTAACAATCACACCCTGTAAGAAATAGCGTTAAGATCCTTCCCCCTCACTGGCAATTACTTCTAGGGAACCCACATAAGGATACAGCAAACGGAGGATGGGTTTCGTAAGAAAGGGAAATGGGGAAAAAACATTGAAAAATCAGCATTAGGTCAGAAGCTGGTTAAGTGAGAGAAAGGAAGAGCAACCACTACCATGGCAAAGCTTCTTGATTTAGTCACCTCCCATAACTCCAGAGGAATGGGGACTAACACAGAATTTCCTCACAAAGTACTATCCTCCCACAACACTGGAGGACTTACTACTCATACAGAGAGTCAGAACAGAGAAGGCAAATCCTTGCATAAGAGTTCTGTTTGCATGCCCTTTTTCTCACCTTGAAGGGTAGCATGTCTTCCAGTGTGCAGGGATATGACTAGTTTTGGGTTTAGCACTAGTCACTGTTTACTGCTTGTGTTATGTTTTTAACATGGTCAGTGTTTCTATGTTTAGGTCAAAGACAGTCTACACTCATGTTACTCTCTGGTTCTTGGAAAATCCAGTGGCACAGAACGGGACAAGGTGAAGGGTGAGACTTCATCGGATGATAAAGGTGGGTGGAAGAGATATACTGCACAAAAACTGGTGCGCTGATGCCTTCATGGAGTTGTGGGGTGCGATGGTCAGCTGCTGCTCAGGTACCAGGCAGAGTGAGAAGAAATGAAGAGGGTGTGACTGAAGGGACCTCCTACTGTCGAGACACAGGTCAGGAAGCATAGAAAAACAGGAGCAGTTGTAGAATTCACAAAAGTGTTTATTAGTATTAGCAGTAACAACAAAAATAAACTTGTTCAGTATAACTATTTACAAAGGCAGAATAAACAGAGACGATCCATCCGAGTTTTCCTTCAATCTCTGTATATTTCTTTTGCAAAACATTGCACCTCCTTTTTATAAGTCTGTCCAGGAGCTCGTTAAGAAAATAGCATGCTTCTCACAATGTTCTTGTAAATTTCAATGTTCTTGTCAATTTCATGCAAGTGCAGTATAACAGTACATTGAGATCCAGAACTAAGCTTCTGCAGAAGGCTTAAAATGGCATCTCACGTTAATCCCTTAAGTTCCAAGTAGCTTTTTGTAATCTCGAACTATAATTATGTACATTTCAACAGTAACACTATATAATTTCTAAACAAAGGGATCCCAATATCAGCTACATTTCCACATAATAATTTGCATATATTTTATACCAGCAGATATGCAAGGGAGAAAAGAAACAGCAAGGAAGACTAAGAGACAGTGAGAGGCAAAGAATTGGGAGACTGTCGGGGTGGTCAAGTCCTACGTCTCACAAGAAAATTTGGTTGTGCAACCAGACAGAAAAAGGAAAGAACACAACAGATCCCTTTATTCAAACTCTCCTTAACAACTGGGACAGAGTCCTAGTCAACCCTGTCACATACACCCTCCTTAAGAGGGAACCTGTTTTATCACACAGGTTTCCAAAACTTTCTATTAATTTCTACTAACATTAGCTTCTAACTTTCAGAAATTAAACACTGCAGTATCCTTTTTTCTATAACAGTACAGCAAACAGTAAAGTTTAAACTCATACATTTGTTTTCAACCTTCTGAACCCTTAATTCCTGATCCATATCTTGACAGAAAATGAGCATTGCTATTCTCTTTACCAGATTTGTGTATCACCTTCAATTTAAATGGCTGTAGTGCCAGGTACCACCTTCTGATTCTGGAATTATCTTTCATTTAGTTAAGCCAACAGAGGACTGTGATCTGTTATAAGTACAAAGTCAGTTTCTAGCAAATAAAACATAAGGGACTCCATGGCCCACTTTGCTGCTAAACATTCCCTTTCAATTGTGGAGTACCTTTTCTCTGTCATGCAAGTTCCTACTTATGTACAGAATAGGATGTTCCGTCCCATCTATATTTTGACTCAGGACTGCACCTAGGCCTACCTCTAATGCATCTTTTGTAACAAAAATGTTTTTTACAAAGCCTTGGCTTCTAAACGGGCTGAACATAATGCAGCCTTAATGGCTTGAAAAGCTTCATCACACTCTGGGGTCCATTTCACATTATTTGGGTACCCTTTTTCATGAGTTCTGTGAGGAGAGTAGCTAACTCAGCAAAGCTGGGAACAAATCTCTGATAATAACCAGCCAGCCCAAAAATGACCTGACATGTTTCTTTGTTTTAAGGACAGAGCTGTTAGCTACAGCTTCTATTTTAGAAATTTCTGGCTTAATTCTCCATTTCCCAATACATAGCCCAAATATCTGGTTTCCTGCATGCCCAATGCACATTTTGTAGGATTAATAGTCAGACCTGTATTTTTGATAGCTTGGATAACTGCTCGTAGGTGTTCCAGGTGGTTTTTCCAGTCTGGACTGTACACTACTTACATCACCCAGGTATGCAGCACAATAACCAGTGTGGGGTGATAAAATTACATCCCTGTACTCTCTGGAATGTAGCTGGCGCACCATGTAAGCAAAATGGCATGGTTGTGAATTGACAGAATCCAACAGGAATAGCAACTGCAGTTTTGTCTCTGGATTCTTTAGCTAAAGGGATCTGCCAGTAACCCTTGGTGAGATAGAGAGTACTGATATACTTTGCACTCCCCAGTCTGTCCACTAAATCATCTATTCTGTGGATAGGATAACTGTCAAATTCTGACACTTGATTAAGTTTCCTAAAATCAAGGCAGATTCTAACACCCCTTCTTTTCTGTTTACAGTTACCACTGGAGATGACTAAGCACTCCTAGACTCTTCTATGATACCCAATTCTTTCATTTTTGAATTTCCTTAACCATATCAGCTCTTAACTGCTCTGGTAGCCTGTATGTTGTTTGCCTAATAGGGCAAGAATTCCTTGTCACTATTACATGTTCGACCCCTTTTGCTCGGCTGGTACTGTGGTAAAGTACTGTTAAATGTCTTTAGCACATTACAATTTCTGTAGTTTGTTCTGAGGTTAAGGAAACATTCACCTTTACAGCATCAGCAGTTACAGTTTGTTCCAGTCTGTCATAAGCTACTGTACATCAATATCTTCTTTAACAATTTCTGGTAAAACTAGCAAAGTAGCTTTTGATGTTTTTCAACCCATTTCTTAAGGAGGTTAGCATGGTATCTCTTAGTAGGATTTTCCTGTTAGGGGTCTCAATCTCGTAGTTAACGGTGCCAGTACATTTAAGCACTCCATAAGGCCCTTGCCACTTCATTGTTTTTTTTCTGTTGTGGGTAACAGTAGCAAAACCTTTTCACCTGGCTCAAAAACTTTTTTCTTTTACTCCATGGTCATAATATACCTCCTACTGGTTTGGGCCTCTTCTGATTACTATGGGCAATTTTACATATTTTGTCAGCTTGCTTCTTAGAGCACACATATAAACGTTATAGACTGTTTCTGAGTGGGGTTATCTTCCCACGTTTCTTTTATCACATCCAGTGGCACGACCCTCTTGGCTGCCTACCATACAGCATTTCAAATGGTGAAAACCCTGTTGATGCCTGTGGCACTTCTCTGTAAGCAAAAAGGAGGCAAGGCAAGTATTAGTCCCAATCATTCCTTCCCTTTACAAACCTTTTAACATGCGTTTTAGGGTTTGGTTAAAATGCTCAACAAGAATCCGTCTGAGGATGATGGAGGAGGTTCTTATGGCAGTGATACCTAGTAGTCTGTACAGCTCCTTAAGTAATGCAGCACCAACATTACTACCCTGATCAATAATAATTTCTTTAGGTATGCCCACTCTGCTGAAAATTTTTGCAAGCCCTGCTGTCACTTTTGAAGCTGTGACAGTACACATTGAACTGTTTCTGCATCGAGTAGCATAATCGCATACTACCAGGATAAATCTATTACCCTTTTACTTTTGTCTAAAGGACCAGTCTATCATAAGCAAACATTAGCAAAACTAAAAGTATTTTTAAAATAGATTAGATGGTCTGATAGGCAGTGGATATGATCTTTCCTATTATATAATGGATTAGCATAAGAGCATTATGGGCCTCTGCCTTCTCACTCTTGCACTTACCTTAGTATGAACCAACCACATCCATTGCAATTCTCTCAAAAGCACATCTATCAAGGGTAGGGGCACCTTGTCTTTCTAGTGACTGGGGCTACTTTCTGACACGCAGTACTGGAATTACAATGGGTTGCAACATCTTCATGAATTCCAGGCCAGTAAAATCTATACAGCAATCTGGCAAGGTGCGATCCCACCCTGAATGACCAGCCACAGGATTATCATGCTATCTGTAACAACTCTGTTCTATACTTCTGTGGTATAACCAATTGTTCTGTCTGTTCCTGTGTCTGAGGTTTAACCCAAACTCTGTACAGTAACCCATTACATTTTTAGATGTTGGTTCACCCTGTTTTGGTTTCACCCCAGCTGCTTAAAATAACCTTGAGAGAAACATTGTTAGCTTGCTCTGAAACAAAATCACAATCGGTTATCAGTTTAGCTTCAGCAATTTCATATTTTAACCCTTTACGTCCATCAGTCTTTTGTTGCCACTGTTGTTTCAGATGTCTTCTTCTTTCCTGGACTTCTGGATCTTGGAGCTGTTCTCAAACAAGTCTGAATCAAAGTCACTGAAAGGAAAAGTGTCCCACCATTTGAGATTTTCTTTGCCTGAGCTCTTGTTACCACTGCTGATGAAACTGCAGGGTTCAGTTCTTCTGAGAATAACTCAGTAAATCCTGGACCATCATATCCAATAATCACAAGTGCAGTTAACTTAGGTACTACCCTCACTTTCATTTGGCGCAACACACCTTAATGGTCAGAGTCACTTGGGTGGTGGGACAGTATCAAGTGTCCCCTGGAAGTAGATGACACCAGTACCTGGTCCTTTTGCACAGTGTTTTCCCAGCACTTCAGCATACACTAGGGTCTGCCTGCTTCCCAAATCAATGAGTCCTTTACAGTCTTATCCCCACCTTCACATCTGTTAGGTACTTGCCCCAATTTGCCAAGGACAAATCTGCTCCAGTACTACTCTCCTTACTACAGCAGTTTCTTACAGTATGGCCTGGCTTGTTACAGTTATAACAAATAAAGTCTTTGGGTACAGATTTGTTATCCCCACCTGAGTTCTTATCAGACTTTGAGTTTAAATGGGAAAATAATGTCTTACTGGTGCTTGGCTGTTACCTCACTGCTGTGGCGTCTATCTGGCCATCTGATAGTCCTCGCCAAAGAAACAGACTTTTCCCCACTTTCTGGTTGATGTCCTTTCACCCAAAGCTACACATCTGAAGGTAGGATGTTGATGAATTGCTCCGTTCAAATGTATTGATGATCTGTGGGACTCTTTTGCCCTCTGGTTGGAGCCATTTAATGAGAAGCTCTCTGAGTTGGCAAGGCTTCTCAAGGATTGTCGAATGCGTTGTACTTCAGGGACTGGAATCTTTGCCTGAAGGTCTCTCCTGTGATGTCTTATCTTTTCAGGATTTCTTTTGTCACAATGTCACAGTTTTCTCACTGTGCAGTGTCCCTACTGCTGTAGGCAAGTTGGGATTTACTTGTCAGGTAGGGTGCCAGTCTGACTGTCCACTGCTGCTTTGACTATTGGCAGGCTGTGGCAACTCTTTCAAAAGTTGTCAGGTATGCCTGGATATTGTCTGAGAGACACAGCTTCACAAGTTTAAAGCCTTTTAAGTTGCTTGTGCCTTGTTGCTCTGCTGGACCACTGCCAGATCCTTCTGCTTGACAGCTTGCAAGGCATTCAGCCAGCGCTGTTCCTGTCGCTGCATCTCTTCTCTGTTTCTGTCTCTTTTGTTATATAGCCCACCATTTGAAAAAGTCCATCAGGCTTTCAGGTTCTGTCACTGCCTATTCTTTTCCATAACTTGTGTTGGTTGTACAGTCTCAGCCAGTGTGGCTGCCATTCTCCTAGTAACCAGTCCTGGACTTGCTACTACAGAATCCATACCTTTCTCTATGCTTCCTTGGTACTAGGTCCAGTACCACGCACAAAACTCCTGGCTTAGTCTATGCAAGTGTAAATTCCACTTAGGCTGACACCTTCTGTCATCAAGACACAGGTCAAGAAGCATAGAAAAACCAGGAGCAGTTGTAGAATTCACAAAAGGGTTTGTTAGTATTAGCAGTAGCTATAAAAAAACTTGTTCAGTATAACTATTTACAAAGGCAGTATAAACAGAGAAGATCCATCGGAGTTTCTTCAATCTCTGTGTGTCTCTTTGCAAAACATTGCACCTCCTTTTTATAAGTCTGTCCAGGAGCTTGTTAAGAAAACAGCATGCTTCTCTCAATGTTCTTGTACATTTCCAATATTCTTGTCAATTTCATGCAGGGCAGTATGACAGTACATTGTGATCCAGAACTAAGCTCTTGTTTACAGCTTCTGCAGAAGGCTTAAAATTGCATCTCAGGGTAACCCCTTAAGTTCCAAATAGCTTTTGCAATCATCTCAAACTATAATTATATACATTTCAACAGTAACATTATATAATTTCTACATAAAGGGATCCCAATATCAGTTACATTTCCACATAATGATTTGCCTATATTTCTATACCAACAGATATGCAAGGGAGAAAAGACAAACAGCAAGGCAAGACTGAGAGACAGTGAGAGGCAAACAACTGAGTAGACTGTCGGGTGATCAAGTCCAAGGTCTCACGAGAAAATCTGGTTGCTAACCAGACAGAGAAGAGACAGAAAAGGAAAGAACAGAATAGATCCCTGCATTCAAATTCTCAACAACTGGGACAGGGTCCTATTCAACTCTGTCACACCTCCCTCTGCAGAAAGGGTCCAAGATGGGGTTGTGGATTCTTGTGGATACCAATGCAAAGGGATGGAAGGAAGGAGAACAGAAGTGTTCCTGGGAAGGAGAGACAAGCAGGTAGCAAACAATCCCAAATTTGGAACAGATGGTAGATGCATCTAAGATGCTCTCCTTTAACATCAACGGTCTCAGTACACCTATAAAAGAGCAAATGTTTTGGCAGAGATTAAATGATTGTGCGGGGACATTTGCCTCCTACAAGGACACATTTGTTTCTGATTGAGCATTTGAAACTCCACAGGGAATTGGTGGATAAAGTAATAGCTGCCACCCATCCAACAGCTAAATATAATGAAGCAGCAATTCTCATGAGGAGAGCCCTCCAGCTGAGACTGTGGAGCAGGACACAGACCAGAGAGGGTGAATGGTTAGCACACGTGATAGCTTATGCAGGTTCCCACCTTACTACTATGAATGTGTAGGCCCCCAATAAGAACACCCCAAATTTTTCCAGAACTGCAAGTAAGGTGGCAACTCTAGAGCAAGGTAAAACAATACTGGTGGGAGACTTTAAACTGGTGGGAGACTTTAACTGTCTTCCCTCCCCACCTGGGACCGATCATCTGGAAATAGAGTAATAAACAGGACAGCTACCCAAAACTTGAACCCTGCTATTAAAGAATCCGGTCTTGTAGATATCTTAAAAAACAGCATCTGGGTGAAAAGGATTACTCCTTTTACTTGCGCCCAAACAATTCCTATTCTTGCACAGACAGGTTTTACGTAGATGAAGGGAAGCTCACAGGGTCCTGGTTAGTAAAATTCAAAATACACCCATTTGGACCACAGCCCTTTCCACAGAAATGAAAATGGGACCAAAAGAGATGCTCCACCTGGAGACTGAATGTTCCACTCCTGAATGAAGAAATGTTTCTACATAAAATTAGGAGGTCATAAAGAACGATCGCTTCAACAGCCCTCTAAGGAGATGCAGCCCAGAAATATATCTGAGATGACCTTAAAGTCATAATAAAAGTAAAAAGCTGACACCGATTCAGACAAAACTACAACAGAGAGTACAAAAGCTGGACAAGTTAACAAAAAAAGGTCAGAGCAGAGTTGAAGGAGCCGATTCTGAGACACACATAAGGTAAGTTGAGATACACAAGTCAAAAGCCTACGAATAAGGAGACAGGGCAGGGACGTTGCTGGTGCTGCACATCTGCAAACAAAGGGCCAGCCGCATGGTGAAACCCTATAAAAGCTGGACCACCCCAAAACCCCAATGAACAACCCAAAATACATTGCAGAGAACTTTCAGAGGTTACATGCAGATCTGAATAGAGCCAAAGCACTTTAGCAGCCAGAAGCAGACTGATGCCTTCCTGGGCGGTTCAACTCCCACACAGAAGAGACAAGCAGAGCATTGAGGGAGTTATAAAAGGAAGGAACTCACTAAGGCAATAAAACAGCCCAAAATGGTAAAGCCCCAGGTCCAGACAGGTTTTTGGGTTAGGTTTATAAAATGTTTGCCCTGGAACTCAGCTCTGTTCTGCTTGAGACCTTTGCAGCACAGGAACAGAGGGTGGGTTGCCAGATTCTTGGGGCCTTATCTGTCATCCCAAACGAGGACAGGAACAATACAGACTGTGGGAACTACCGCCCAGCATCTCTACTTAAGACCTAAAATTACTCACACAAAAAATGTTACTGAATAGGCTCCAATTAGTTACTGGCAAAATCGCCACAAAGACTTCATACAAAAAAAAAAAAAAAAAAAAAAAACACCTTAAGGAAAACGTCCAAGACTTTTAAATATCACAGTATGTTAGCATGGACTGGGGCAAGAACTGGCCATTACACTTAGAGCAGAGAAGGCCTTTATCAGGCTCAACTGGGAATTCCTGAAAGGTACCCCCAAAAAATTTCAGTATGAGGAGAAACATGTGTATTAGCAATTTTGGCCTCTTTAAACTCACTGAGGGCTAAGGTAACAGTTAATTGTACAGTCTCAAACCAACTATGCATACAAAGATATTCAAGGCAGGTGTGCCCCTTATCCCGTTTGTTCTTTGCTGTAAGCATGGTGCCTTTAGTTCAAGTAATAAAAGACAACCACAAAAGTACCGCATATGAGTGGTACGGGGCATAAAATATTGATGTATGCAGACAAGGCATTAAGGCATTGATATATTAGGACATTCTGATGGAGTTGTACCCTTACCTAGAAAAATTGCTGGAAAATATTATATGTGTCAGGTTTCGAAATCAACAAAAGCAAGTCTGAAATCCTTTGGCTAAACAGGGTGCTGCATCTAGAGTGGAAAAAGCAAATCCACGAAAATAGGCAGAGGGTAAATTAAGGTACTTAGGAATGCAAATAACTGCAGAGCTAGGGAAGTTATACAAAATAAACTACCACCCTCTCACATAGCAGATTAAGGCAGATATTAGCAGATAGGGTATTCTCCCAATCTCCCACTTGGGGAGAGATAATTCATATGAACATTCTTCCCAGGCTCCTATTCCTGTTCTCCAACCTCACTGTTAGGATACCAAGAAGGCATGAGAAGAACTAAGAAAGCCATGCTCTAGGTTCATCTGAGCAGGAAAGAAGCCTAGACAAAGTGGCAGCTGGTGATCATGGGAACATCTAGGGAGAAATGGGCCTCACGAATCTAACACAATATTACTGAGAGGTGCAACTAGCCAAACCATAACCTACTTAGCTGACGACACACAGGCAATGACTAGGTGCAAATCAAACAGTGAAAGAGGGTGCCTGCCTAGGAAGCCCCAAACCCTCCTGACTAACAAATTGTTAGTGAAAGACATTAAAGCAATCGGCAACCCTTAACTGCCCAATTTCCCAAACTCTGGAAATCTGCAGTGGTCACCCTGACTAGACACTCCACTCAAATTGCTGGCCAATCTCCATACTTCCCCAATCTCCAAGGCATTAGAAAGAATAGTTACGATCAGATAGTCGATCAGCTAGATAAATATCAACTCCAATGTAGGGAGTAGCACAGATTTAGGAAACAGCACAGCACCCGACCACACTGATGGAGTTCACAAGGTTCATCCATGACTCCTAGATCAGGGCACTCAGTAGGGGCCACTTTTATTGACCTAACTAAGGCCTTGATCACGGTGAACCACAAACTCCTGCTAGCTGAATTAGGCACTACTACCGTATCCGAGACATCAATGGGTTGGTTCAGAAGCTACCTTTCTGATCGGGTCCAACACGTGAAAATAAGCAACAGTTTCCACTACACTAAATGTGACTACAGGGTTCCATCCTTGGCCTGCTCTTGTTCAGTCTCTTCCTAAATCGCCTCCCACAAGTTTGCCAAGACCGCATTCTCCTATATGTGGATGATGCCGTAATTTTCTCCAGCCATCTGGACATTAGAGCTCTTGAACAAAGCATCCAAAATAACTTCACACTAGTTGAGGACTGGTTCATCAGCTCGTGACTACTGCTCAATTCTAAGAAAACAAAACTATATTTGTTACGCCTCTACACACAGTAGATTCAAGCGTCCAAACTTGTCATCCACAACAAACAAGGCAATATCCTAGACATGGTTAATAACTTTAAGTACCTAGGGGTCATGCTGGACAGCACCCTTTCATACTCCCACCACATCGCCCAAGTCGCTAAATCAGCAAACAGAAAGTTAGGGCAACTGTTACAGGCATAGGCACTGCCTTACAGAAGATGCTCTAAGACTTGCCTCAACAAGCTCAGTGTTCTCTGTGTTGACTACAATCTTGTTATATACAGTGTAGCCCTCAACTCGGCCCTAAGGAGTATTGCCATTACTCTCAATAAAGCCTGTAGGCTATTCCTGGGTGTCCCTTGCCTTACCTTACCCATCGTGCAACCTATACTCCCGAGTGTTGGCGTGACCTGGATAACAGAATTAGTTACCAGCTCAGTCTCCTGGCTAAAAAAGCTACCCTTGGCATGCTCCCCACCCCGGGTCCAGAACATGATTACATCTTCTGCATTATCTCGCCTGACACGAGGAAAACTCAATAAGTACTTCAAGGTACCATTCCACGCACCTCCTTAGGCCAAAGGTCTTTGTATAATGAGCTCCTCACCTGCTAAACGTCCTTCCAAGCAGGCTAATTGTTGAATCCAGAATTGGGCCTTTCAAGTCAATGCTCCACACCCACCTTACTAGACGAATGAGGCGCACTCTGCCCTTTATAGCTCCAGTTTCAGTCTTCCATCAAGGGCCTGCCTGGTCATCCCCTGCACCTTACCTACCTATGTGCCCCTGCATTTATCTCTGACCAATCAATCAGATGCGTTACCAATCACAGAAGTCTACCTAATATTCTATCCTCTCCCTTGTCTCTCTTACCTGTCCTCACCTTGTTTGCCCTTATCCCCTCTCCTCAATCCCCTCTCCTCCATTATCCCCATCTCCACTCCCTTGCATCTGCTCCATCCCACCTATACTGGTCCTAAATTTTCCTCTCCCTACTACCCGTCAACTACCTCACCTTGACAATGGGCCCCGGTCCTGCCTGGTCCCCACTCCCCCCACATTGCCTATTACCTTCCACTGAGGTTCCTCATCCTCCTGCATAGTGAAACAATCTTCCTTGATTTTCTGCAAACCATTTACATCATAAAGCCATGTCTGATTCTCATTATCATGCTTGAACCAACTATGTAACTTGTTGTGTAACTATGATGGTAACCTGTATGTAACAAGTGTTTGCCTAAATCTCATATTCATGTTTGTACCACCAATGAAACTTATGTAACCTGTATGTACCTACTGATTGCTTACTGTTTGACATGGAACCTTTGCAAATGAGCTCCCAGTTCAAAGGTCTGTGTTGAGACTTGAATAAATAAATAAATAAAACCCATGGGCAAGAACCACCTTGACAATACAGGCTAAAATAGTAACAAAATATAACTTGGCCAAGGTATTAGTATACAAACGCATATAACCAACAGTATGATTTCATCCTGGGATGCAAAACCCTACTTTCTGAAGGTAGCAAAGATTTGATCTAATAACAGTAGATCAGCTAGTCAGGAAGTGGAAAAATTTAAGGATTTCAAGAATTGAAGCAGGTATTTGGACTTGGGCACACCGATCTGTTCTGCTTGCCTCAGATTAGAGATTTCTTCATTTCAGAACCTATCAAAACACAGGTTAAACTCCCTCATAATCCAGTACTAAACATAATAATGCAGACAGCCAACACCCACAGCACCAGCAAACAAATATCCACCCTAGTAGAAGTATTGGGTGACCTGGACCCAGGGCCGTCTTGGCACTGAGGTACTGGAGAATAAAGTCCAGATACAAAATACCCAGTCACAATGGAAAGGGATCTGGGATGAGGGTCATAAAACAACTACTGATCTATCCTGCCAAGAATTTAGATGGAAAGTGGCCAGCTGCTATGTTAGAATACCAAGTACAACAGAGCATTATATTTATTTGATTTTGTTGACTGAGTAGGCTCACTGAATCCCTTTTTCAGGAGTGACCCAGGATTAATTACAACAGTCAAGTTACATAGTACATACTGCATCTAAAGATAAATAAAATACAGACTTTATCGGTGTAAGTAACCCTGAAAGGTCATATATGAGACCACAACAACACTGTAGTACATTATAATACACTGCATTAATTACAACAATACAATGCTAGGGAACACCAGCTAACTCAGACTTATGCTGGGGAAACTGGGGCTTAGGGCAGACCACGTGTATGTTTTATGGGAATGTCCAGAAACAATTCTGTTGCAAGGAGGCAGTATAAGCGCGGTGCTGAAGGCTCTGAGCTGCAAATCTGGAGACCTGGGTTTGAATCCACAGTCCCCACTGTATACTGTGTGACCCTGAGCAAGTCACTTAACTTCCCTGTGCTCCCAGGTCGCACCTGTAAACAAGCTTTCAGCAGTGTGCCACTCCTGGTTAAATAATTGGATAAATAAAAAGAAAGGTCATAAAAGAAATCCCCAAAATGCTTCAAATCAACATAGAGTTGCAGGCCACTAACCTGATTCTAGGTAAAACACCTCAGTACGTAATAGTGTACAAACTAGTATCTTTAATGGATCCTGTTTGCACTGGCCGTAGAGTGTGTCATCTGCAGATGGCTATCACCAATAGGCCCAAAATGGAGGAGTAAGTAAAGCAATGAAAGAGAATTACAGGAATGGAAATGATTACATTAAAATTAAGGCTCCAGGTAGATAAATTCAATGCAAGGTGTCTTCCACTTCATAAATAATTAGAAGACATGGAGGACAGACATCATTACTGACTATATGTTAGTTTAAATACTTAAATGGATAATGAAATTTGGAGGGGAAACGGCTTGTTCTGTTGTTTCTTATGAATAAAGAGCTTGAACAATTTCTCACAAGCAGAACTTGTTTATTGTCTTACTTTAAAATTTGTTATTCTTAAATAAGGCAAAAGTCCCAGCAAGCTGTTTAGCTTCTAAAATGTATTTCCTCTTTCTCTTGTCAGAAGTTAAGCTTCACTCTCTAGCTGGCTCACACAGCTCCTCTAACCTCCTCTCCACTTTCTTTCCTCCCAACTACTAAGCGAGACTTCTGGGAAAAAGGGTCCCTAGATTATTTAAAGTCACAGTCACCAATTCACTTGTACAAACTTAACAACAAATCCAAGTTGCAATATCCTCTGGCCCGATGAACTTTAAATAAAGTTCAGCAAATTCAAATTTCCAAAGGGTACAGTAACTGAATCTGTTGCCTTATCACTGATCTTGAGGGCAGACACAGTGAATAAGAATGAATGCGTCCATCTATGGCCGTGGAACTCTTCAATTCTTCCGATTTTCCAAATTTGTTTTGGCATTTTGTCTTCCTATTCAAGCACCAGATCTCCACCTTCAATTGTGCAGCTTGGACTGGTTGAACACCATGGGTGAACTGATCGCAACTCAATAGGTGTTCCTTTTGCCATCAGTTCCAAAACTGTTCATCAGTCTTTGTCTGTATGTCCATCTTTGGACATTTCTGCTTGCTTGGCAGTGGCAAAGAGATCGGATTGTGAAAAGGTTTGTGGTGGCAATGTGGTAAGTCGCTGCCCATGAAAAAAGTGGTCTAGAGTCAAAGGCTGAGGTTCTCTGGCATCACCATGCACAAAAGTCAGTGGTTTGGAGTTCAGAATTTCTTCAATTTCAGTCAGTATTGTGCAGAGTTCCTCAAATCCTAGAGATGCTTTTCCCAAGATTTTCTTAAGGCTTGTTTTACTGATCACTAGTCTTTCCCAAAATCCACCCCACCAAGCTCCTCTTTCCACAGTGAACTTCAAGTGATCTGCTTTTTAAAAAGAATTCATGGACAGGGAAATTTTAGCATTTCCATAACTCCTTTAAATCTTTGATCAGCCCTTTTAAAGGTCTTTGCATTATCCAAATACATTATTCGATACAATCCTCATCTGGTGATGAACCTCCTGAGGCTAACATAAAACTTTCTGTGGTTTGATCTGAAACAAGTTCTAGATGTACTGCTCTTGTTACAACACATGTAAAACAATGCAATGTAGGCCTTGCTAGCGTGCAGTTTAGCCTGTACATACAGCGGTTCCCGCAAAATCTACCGTTACATGAAGGGTGGCATCTCCACTATCTGGTCTCGCGGTAAAGGAGCAGTCAGTTGTTTCCCGGCTTGGCCCTGAACGTTATACATACTAGGCAGTGTTGCATAACGTGCTTGTTTAACTGTCTCCCTTGCAGAATCCAAAATCTTTCTCTCATCTGCGTCAGGAGTCCTGGAGACCGGAGTGCATCAGCTGCTTGTGTTGGTGTTGTATTTGTAATTCAGAAAACACATCCTTCACTGGCAATAGCCAAAGGTGTTGTTGTTATCACTTAGGTATGACATATGTAGTCATCCCCCTGCACAGGAGCCCATGTTCATCTAAGAATGGATTTAATTAATTCTTTAATTTTAGAGTCATGGCTTACAGCAGTCCCTTCTTCCAACTGCTTTATTTCCTCTTTAAAACCATGTTGCTGTATTGTCTATATCCACTGACTATCTGCTGCTATCATTTCCTCTGTGGATAATTTTCCTTGTTTCTTAGCATTTCTTGTGCACGTGTTGTAGATGAATCTCCTCACCCAAGCTGTTATGCTAAGTACTGTAACGTGCTTTAATCCTTCAATTCCAATATTGCTGTCAGCAATTCTTCGTCGACTTGCTAGCGACTTGATGCTGCGCTATAACCGACACTGAAGTTGGCGAGTCACTCCATTATCCAAACAATGTCGTGGCCATTCGCCTTCTGGCAAAGTTAACCACAACGGCTTTTCACCACAAGGTGCTCTCCTTTAAATTATCAAGTCCTTGCCTCTAGTAGGAATGTCCACTGGGTTCTGCTTTCCATTGCAATGCAACCAATTTGAGGCCTCTGTTAGGGCTTTGATTTCTTTACTCTGCTTACGACAAATGGCTTTCATTGCTTAGCAGTGCTTGTGATCAGTGCAAGGTGATCGTGGAGTCAGTCCACAAATGGATCTGTGTTTTCAACTTTCAATTGCGTGCTCAAGCAATTTCCTAGTCTCGCTCAATTAAGGTACCCAATAGTTCAAAGCGGGTAGGGTAACTCATTTCAAGGTGCTACTCTCATCTTAGATGCAGCCAGGGATGTGACAACCCTTCCATCAGGATCTTTGCTATGCAAATAAGCAGCTGTGCAGTATGTGCTTTCGCTAGCATCACTGAATAAATGCAACTGTCTTGTCTGATTACCATTCTCCTTTAAATTTGTATCATATCTCCTTGGATTGACCAAGTTTGTAAACAAGGCAGTTCTGAACACCACTGGTTCCACTTTTACAGACAAATCAGAGGATAGTTCCTCATCTCATCCGATACCCTGCTCCCACATTTCCTGGAAAATACATTTTATTCATATTGTAAATGGAGTCAAAGAAGCCAATGGGGTCAAATAGATGCTGCAACTTCTAGCACATTTATTGTTATCGTTCTCCGCTCATTTAAGAATGCTAACTGGTTCTGCAATTCAAATATGAAATCGTTGGTTTCTGTTCTCCAGGCCAGGCCCAGCACCTTCAATAGCATTACATGATTCCTGGTCTCGCAGTTCCATCCATTATGCTTTCTTGCCATCGCTTTTCGTAATGCGTTGGAGTTAGTTGTCCATTTGCTTAGAGACATGCCAGCTGAAAGAAGTCTCTCTTCTTCAGAGTTGTGCTGTAAGCTTCCTCCACACTGTCTGCTCTGGCTATAAAATCATCTGTGTAAAGTAATTCATTTAACACTTGAGTGACTTTCGGGTGAGCATCTTTGTACTGTGTCAAATGGTACTGGATGGTTGCTGCCAGTGAAATGGACTCATTGATGCTCCAAACAAAACCGGGTAATTCTCATTATACCAGATTTGTTTCTTCACCTGCCTTGGAATCTCATTCATCCAAATGAATCTTACGGCATCTCTATCCTTTTCAGCCAGAGATTTGTAGAAAAGGCCTTTGAATGTCTGCCATGAATGCAACTGTGTACTGTCGAAACTTAATTAGGATGCCCAGCAGGTCCGATTCAGATTAGGACTGGTTGATAAGCAATCATTTAATGATGATGTTCCTTCTTCATGAGATGACTCATCAAACACTATGTGCAACTTAGTTATAATTTATCTTCCCTTATACAGTAACTGCATGGTGTGGCAGATAATATGCAACACTGCTGGTAATCCCATTAGTGTGCTGTATTGGAGCTGCATCTTCTACCATGCCTTGCTCAATATATTCTTGGAAGATATACTTATATCTGGCGTACTGAGTTACATCAGTTCTAAATCTTTTCACCAGCTAGTCAAATGGTTTCTTGGCTACTTTGTAGTTGCCTGGTACATACAAAATTTGCCAGCGCAAAGGCCATCCTGGTCTACCTAGATTGCTTTCAGTTGCAGCAAGCTCCCTATTCAGCAGCTGCTCCACCCTTCCCTTTCTTTATCCTCCTTTGCCCTGTCCCACCCATTTTGAAGCATTCCACTGTGTTACATGCCACCACCTCAGCCGGCAGTGCATTCCACTTTGCCACCCTCTCCATAAAAGAAATACCTCCTCACCTCCTTCTGAATCTACCCCACCTCCAATCTCATGTCATGGCCCCTAGTGTCTCTTCCCACCTCCTCCTGAATAGACCTCTGTGTCTGTTTAATTATCCCCTTCATGTAGTTGAAGGTCTCAATCATGTCCCCGTCCCTCCTCTCCTCCAGTGTGTACATGTTTAACTCTTAATCTGACCTCACATGGCAATTCCCCAGGCCTGAATCATCTTTCCTTGCCCTATGCATCCCTCCAGCAGCCTAATGCCCTTCTGTAGGTACGGGCGCCAGTGCTGCACACAGTATTCAGGTTGGGTCTAACCAACATCTGTATGACGGTATAATAACCTCCCTTCTTCTTGAGCTAATGCCCTTTGCAATGTACCTCAGCATTGTATTGGCCATTGCTGCTGCCTTTCTTCATTGTGTAGAACTGTTCATTGCTCCCGTAATGAGCACCCTCAGATCCTTCTCTTCTGTTACCTCCAGCCACACCACCCACAGATGGTAACTTCTCCTCAATTTTTAGTTATGAAGTGCAATACCTTGCATTTTGCATTGAACCCGGCTGCCATCTGTCAGACCATTCCTCTAGCCATGCTGTAGCCCCGCCACCCAACCTAGGCGTCCACCACCACCACGCTCCCATCTTGGTGTCATCTACAAATCGGCTGATTCTGCTGCTGATGCCCTCCGAGACAACATTGGCCCAACACCAACCCCTGTGGAACACCACTTGACACAGGCTTAGGAGATGAGTATTCTCCACCTACCACCACCCTCTGCTGCCCATCTTTATCCAGTTCTCCACCTACTCCACCAGTTTTTCTCCTGCTCCTGTGCCCTGTAGCTTGCTTCCAAGTCTCTCATGTGGTACTGAATCAAAGGCCTTACTGAAATCTAGGTACAGGACATCCACCACATGGCCCCGTCAATTTGCCTAGTCACCCAGTCATAGTATTCCACCAGGTTGGGTATGGCATGACCTGCCCTTGACGAAGCCTTGCCTTCCGCCCTGCACCCGTTCACCTCCAGTAGTGCCACTAGCCTCTCCTTTAGGATAGTCTCCATTAGTTTCCCCACTATGGACGTTAGACTTACTGGCTACAGTTCCCCAGTTCGCCCTTGAGTGCACTCTTGTGGAGAGAACCACTTGAGCCAGTCTCCAGTCATGGGGTATGCATCCTGTGTCTACACAGGAATTAAATAATTCTGCCAAGGGTCCTGCCAGGACCTCTGCCAGCTCTTTCAGCACTCCTGGATGTACTCTATCTGGTCCGGGTGCCTTGTCCACCCTCAATGCCCTTAACCCCTCCAGCACCCTCCCACTGTGATTTCTCCATCCATTATCCCCCATCTGTTTCTATCCTCCCTCCTACTATGGGTAGTGTCCTCCCTTTCTTTCAAAATACTGAACAGAAGTAGTGGTTGAGCACTTCTGCCTTTTCACCCCCTTCCACCCATCCCCATCTTCTTAATTCTTACAATTTGGTTCTTACAGCTTCTTTTCTCCCTGATGTACCTAAAAGTCTTTTTCTCCTTTTTATGCCTCCTGCGCCAGCCTGAGTTCTCTTGTGCTGCCTTGGCTGCCCTTACCCCCTGGTCATTCCTTTGCTTCTTGCAGATATTCCTCCCTATCTTCCTCCTCCCCAATTTTCTCCTGTAAGCTGCCCTTTTCCTCCTCACCTAACACCCCTTTGCTTATTCAGCTGGGTTTCTTTCCCAGCCTTCTTAGTCTGGGCTCTACAGCAGGTTTCTGTTGCTTCCACTGTCCCCTGTCTATCAGTTCCCACCTTTGTTGTGTGCCCATACCTGGTTGAATTTTGCACAGGAACCCTGTACCACTTCCACATCATCTTAAAGTTGGCGTTCCTGAAATACAGCACCCTTGTGCCAGATGCCCCCCTCTCTTTAGCCATCTGTAACTGGAACCATACTGTCCAGTAGTCACTCCCCAGTGGTTCCTCCACCCTCACATCCCTCACCCATTCCCGTTTGTAAGTACGAGGTCAAGGGTGTTCCTTTTCTAGTTGGTGCCTTGACCAACTGTACTAGAAAGCTTTCCTGGAAGGCGCCAGCATTACCAGCTCCCTTGTGTTCTTTGTGGTAGGTGTGTCCCATTCCACCCCTGGCAGGTTGAAGTTCCGACCATCACCATCCCCCTTCCCGCAGTTCCTCCTGATCTGTTCTGCCAGTACCTGTCCATCTCTTCAGATTGAGAGGGTGGCTTGTAGACCACCCCAGTCTTAGTGATCTGTTTTCATGATCCTGTAGTTGCACCCACAGTGCTTCTGTATCTCCTCCTCCCTTACATTTTAATCACTCCTTCACGTATATCGCCACCCACCCTCCCTATCCTTCTGGTGTAATCTGTACCCAGGAACCGTCATGTCCTGAGTGGGGATTTGGGTGGCCCATATCTCGTTTTGCCAAGTCCACTCCCCCTCTTCCAGGAGAGCCTGTAGTTCCATCCTTATTCCCCAGTCTCCTAGCATTTGTGTTACCACCCTCAACCCTTGTCTCTACCTCCCCGCCTCTCTCCCTTATGTCTGCTCCCTTAGTAGTTGCCTTCCTCCTTACCTTGCTATCACGGGGTAAGCACATTTGGTTTCACATCACTAGGCCTCTGAACTCTCTATCCATCCTGCAATCCCACCTAATATAAATGCTCCTCAATGTGCTTCCCTATCCTTGCCTTCAGTACATTTTTCTTCCTCATTTAGAGTGCAGTCTATCTTTGCATACAGACTGCTGTTTTCCCAGGTCCCCCCCACCTCCTACCAACCCGTACCACTTTCCTGACACCAGACCCCCAGCCATTCATTAAACTCTTGAATTCTACCTTTTCTTGCCATCCTTGCCCTGGGAATGGGAAGTACCTCCAAGAAGGTGACAGATCTGCCCTCCCTCACAGAGTTCCAGTTCCTCAAACCTCCTCTTTACCTGCCCTACTGTCCCATCAGCCAGGTCATTCGTCCCCAGGTGTATTATTAGTGAGGCCTTCCTTCCCTTGCTTGCATACCTTAGTACGGATTGCCCCACCCTTTCCCCTTCATTCCTGGCATGGCTTCCACCCATATTCTACTGTTCCTCTCCCTTTGTTGCCCCACCTGACCCCTCTAGCACTGGGTCCCCAACACCAAGACACCTCCTTCTTCCCTTCTCCTCTCCTTCATCCTCCTGCACAATGTTCCTTTTTTTTTTTGCTGTTTAATTTTTTATTGTCATTTTTTTCTTACAATAATGAGAACGCTTAACCAAAAGAGAATTGTTATAGAGTTGCTGGTTACATAGACAACTTGACACTAGAGCATATATAGGATAGCTATGTTCCCTCCTATTGTTGCTGTTTCTCCCCTCCTGTTCTCCACTGTACTCAACCCTTCTTGCCCCAATTCACCTATTTTTCCATCATCCTCCCCAGCCATTTTCTTTGTACCCATGGAACATGCTTCCACTTCCTCCTTCACCTCCTTTGACACCTCTGTTAGATGTCAGCCCCGTCTGAGCTTACTGTGTTACCATCTCCTGTACTCCTTCTCTTATTCTCCCTGCGTGTTTGTTTCACCTTTGATGTCACCCTCCCTGCCCCCTTGTCTTGACCACCCGTCTCTCTCATCTCCCCATCTTTTTCTTTTCCTGGATGTCTTTTGTGCTTTCACATTCCCTTCTCCTCCTCCTGACCTATGCCCCTTCATCATCTTCAATACTTCCCTCATTAGCCTTAGTACTTTTCTCTAGCCTCCCTAGCATTATAAAGACTGAGCACCCCCTGTCCCCACAGGGTGTCCATGAATACTGCCCCTCCACAGTTATTACATCCCACAATCCTTCATCCCCTGTGATTTCTGTCCCCCTTCCACTGACCCTCATTCGCCTGCCCCACTACCTTGTCCCTTCCCAGACTTCCCCAATCTGTCGCTCTGGTCCCATTACCCCTTCCTCTTCTTGTTCCCCTGCTCCATTCTCCCTCCGTGGTTCCTCTTATTTCTATCTTGCCCTTGTCTGTTGGTAGCACTATTTCCCTTTATATTCCAATCCCACTACCCAGTGGTGTGTGGCTGTGTTGTGTATGGAAATAAGATGGCTAACAGTGTGTGTATGCAGTCAGCAGGTACCAGTATAAAGGAAGTGATGTGCTAGGGGGTGGGTGGGGGAGTTGGGCCTCCTGAGCACCAGAGACAATCAGCTACCCCAGCAAACCCTCACTTAGACACTCAGCTGCACCAGCAAAATCCCCGAAACGGTATCTTTTCCAACTTAGGCGAGAAAGCACACTAGTACCAACTGAAAACAACAATAAGCCAGCTGCGCGGTGGTGGAGCAAGGTTTAGGAGCATTTGGAGCTGGGGGCATTCAGTCAATCACAGGCGCCACAATGGGCACTAAACAGTGAATAAAGATGGTGGCAGAGCACCACTACTCACACTGGAGCAGCCAAGAGGCGGCCTCAGCCCCTCTAGCTCCGCCACTAGTCACAAAAGAAACAACAGCAGCAATAAAATCAGTGAAAATCAAGCGATACTTCCCTAAGGCGTGCCTGCTTCCTTCCCAGACCCACCTTCAGTTGGTTCAAGTTCACGTTTATTGCAGGGAAAACTCCACTGAGCAAGCTCATTCACAAGGAGGTCCTGAGGCATATACAAACAAATGTAGTTACATGGTTCAGCTTACAAGGTATACAAAATGAAAGGAATGCACACATAATTCATGAACAGCAATACTCTGGGAAAAAGCAAAGATGTAGGATATAAAGAAACTGAACATTACGTTCATAGCGTACCATCTCTACAGGGTAGGGTATATAAGCTTAATAATGATAGCTGCATTAAGAAAACATCAGGTACATATCGTTGGCAGGAGAAAGCGGGATATGGGGTGGATAGGTTGGGAGGATGAATATTAGCCTAGGTTACAAGCAGTTGGTGTGTAGAATAGCGGTCAAGGGGGAAAGAGAAGGAGCAGGTGAAGAAAACATAGTGGTAGACACAGAATGCGATATGCAGGTTCAAGGATTGGAAACAGAAAGGACTAGTGTCTGGGAAGGTGAGAGGTTTGGATATAAAGTATGGGTTAAAAGCAGTTACAAATATCTTTTATTTTATTCATGCAAAGCGCTTTAAAAAGTTAATTGGGATAATGCTAGTTTGCTTGAGAGTGGATTGGAGGTGGTTCCATATAGGTATGCAGAGTGTATGAGAGAGCTCTTTTACTGAAGGATGTACGAGTTCTGGGAACATCAAGCACGATGAAATCAGATTTCCTAAGGAATACATGCTCCAGGAAATGCAGATAATCGATGTGAGTAACTTGGCAGTTCACCTAAAACAATTTGAGAGTCCAGACCCGGTGAAGCAGGCATCTGGTGTTGAGGGAAGTCCAACCAATGGCTGCATACAAATCGCAGTGGTGCGTTTGTAGAGGTGAATTGGTAATAAATCGCAATGCACAGTGGGAGAGTGTGTCCAATTTGCTTAGGCACGATACTGTGGCGGAGGAGTAGATTAGGTCTCCGTGAGTCAAGTAGGGGAAAGAATGTGGCCAAGATTAGTCTGGTTCATACGCTCTAGGGGAAGAGAGACCTATTTCTAAAGAAAAACCTAATCTGATTTTGAGCCTCTTGGCTAGGTCCCCAATGTGATCCTGAAAGAGAGTTTGTTATCGATCCATATCCCCAGGTATTTGAATTTAGTAACCACTTCCAATGGCTCACGAGGTAGGTAACAATAAAGTCGTTAGGGAGGTCCGGGGGAGGGTGGAGAAAAAATCATTGCTTTGGTTTTCTTCGCATTAAAGAAAGCTTAGCTTTTATAAGATTGATTTCAAGTTGCATAAAATCTGCTTGGAGCATGTCCTGACTTCAGATAAGTTTGAGCTGTGGAATACAGTACAGTGTCATCGAGTAAAAAGTGCAGGTTGGAATTAGTTATATTAAAGTCCAGGTCATTAATATAAAGAGAACACAGGATTGGTCCTAGAATGGAGCCTTGGGGACTCCTCGGACAACTGGCAGGAAACTGAGAATAGACCGTCCTCCTTGACTTTCTGGGTCCTCCTGTAAGATAGCTAGTGAACCACTGAGTAGTGCAGGAGGTGGCTCCTAAGTTAGTAAGGCAGGTGACTAGTAGGTTATGATCAACAGTGTCAAACACTTTGCTGAGATCCAAGAAAACTGTGCCAGTAATTTTCTTGGTATCCACAGAAGAGATCCACTCGTTAGTAACTTTTGCCAGTGCAGAGATGGTACTGTGGTTTGCCCGGAAACCGGATTGTGATGGGTTGAGGAGAGAATAGGCTTCAATATGTGTTTTTAATTGGTTGTAGATCAGTTTTTGAGAACTTTGTAGAGGACAGGCAAAATGGAGATGGGCCTATAGTTATTCAAGTCACCTGGGTCCCTGACTTGAATAGGGGAGAATGTGGGTGGATTTCAGCAGGAAGGTACAATGGCAGAAGTGATGGAGATTAAGAGATGGAGGAGATGGGGGCAGTGAGATAGGCATGGCCTAGTTTAGGGAAAAGAATGGTTCAAGATAACGTCCCACCTGCACTGTTGCTGGTATCCAGGTTAAGAGTGAGTCTTCAACTTCTTTATAACTGAGTGTACTCAAATGGAGGGACAAGATGAAGTGGAGGTTGGCGGTGGGGAGCTAGGTTGGTTCTTAACATGGCTAGCATACGGTGCGGAGTCAAAAGGTAAGCCAGAGGTGGCAAAGTGGGAGTTTAGTTCTTCAAGGATTAGGGGATTACTTTCCACCACCCTGCCTTTGGTAATTAGTTTCATAGGAGAATGGTGGGGCAGTTGGCCGTCCTTCAATAGATTTAAGTGTTTTCCATATTTTGTGCGGGTTTCCATTTGCCTGTTCAAGGGTTGAGACGTAATAATTTGCTTTGCTTAGTAGCGAATACTATTTACACAGGCATTCCTGGCTGCTCTAAAAGCCTGCCAATCTGCAGGAGCTTTTGGCATACCTAGCTAGCTCCCTCATCTTGTCACGGCTTGTTAGTGCTACCTTGAGCTCGTCGTAAACCAGGGATGGGAGTGATTGTGCACTCAGACTTTGATGAAGGGCGCATGCTTATTTACCAGACTGACAAGGTTGTCATTAAGGGCAAAGACCGCATCATTGATGTTTTTGGCGAGGTAAAGATCTTGCCTTCACCTTGCCCTAAGTCTGAGAGGAAGTTTGCTGCAGTGAATCTGCGAAAGGACCGTTTAGTTAAATTTGGGCTGTTGGCGGTTCTTAGGTTGGGATCTTACATGCAACAACCCCATGGTCACTCACATCATTGTGGAAAACTGTGGTGTGAGAGACTTTATGAGATGGGTTGTTGTTATAATATCAAGGAGGGTGCTATTGGCAGAGTTAAGGGTGTTGTTCCTTGTGGGTTCATTAACCAGTTGCACAAGGCCAAGCTCGCACAGAGAGATTTAAGGTGGTGTGATTTAAGGGTAAGCCAATCCAGGTTGAGATCCCTAGGGTATTGTTTCCAAGTTGGCATGAGACTAGGGATTTTAGTATGTTAAGGATTTCGAGCCGTCAGTTGGAGGCCTATAACCGCTATAATGGTAACACATTCCGATGAAGGAGGTGAAGCTTCATCGATACTAGCTCAAGTTCTTTGGGTATAGTTTACAGTTGATATTGGTGACCGAGTACTTGGTCTTGGCATAGATAACTATACCCCTGCCTCTGAGATTCCCTATCTGCCCTGAAGTGTTTATACCCGGAAGGATAATTTGTTGGTCGGTGACAGACTTTTTAAGCCAGGACTCAGTAATAATGATGAGGTCGGGGTTAGTATCGCAACATGTTTGTAATTGGACATATTTTTGGATAGGCTTAGTATATTAACCATCATCATTTTAGGCCTGGAGTGGCTGTGAAATCTGATGGTGAGGTAAGCTGCATAGGAGGGCCAGGATTTAGCTCCACATTGCCCGAGCAGAGGAGGAGTAGCAATAGTATTTTCTTTAGGTAATTTACTAGATGGGAGACTATTTTTCCTGTGGGACAGCCCATAAGGAATTGCCACTGGTGAAGGACTGGTACTGAATGCGGTGTCATTAAATTGGCAGTGTGACTAGGGAAAGAGCACGAATAGCCATTGGTGAAGATAAGATAGTGTGGAGTGAAGCAAAATGGGGAGTATGGGTGAGGATAGGGTGGGGTGAGAATAAAAGGAGGTGCAATGGGCAGGGCCCCATAGGTTGTGATTTTGTAATCCAGTGTAGGAATAGATCATGGTCCGTCCTGGTGAGATACATCATAGTTGATCTCTAACTATGTAAAATATCTAAAGTATGGCAGCTAGGATTCAATGCAAAGAAGTGCAAATAATGCACCTGGGAAACACGAACCCAGGGAAGAATACACAAGGGGGGTAGTAACAACAACAAAAAGGAAAAGGACCTGGGGGTAATCATATCAGATGACCTTAAGGTTAGCAAGCAATGTGAGAAGGCAGTAGGGAGGGCTGGGGGTATACTGGGATGCATAGGAGAGGCATCAGCAGCAGAAAACAGGAAGTTGTTATCCTCTGTACAGACAGTTGGTGAGATCCCATCTGAGTACTCGTCCCAGTTCTGGAGACCCCATCTCTGCAAGGAAATAGACAGGATAGAGGCAGTCCAGAGGGGGCAACTAAATGGTGCAGGGTCTTGCAACAGAAGCCATATGGAGGAGAGACTAAAATAGCTTAATATGTATACCCTTGAGGAAAGAAGGGGAGGGGACATGATAGAAACTTTTAAGTACCTCAGTGGAATCAACAAAGTCCAAGAGGGTAGCATCTTTCAGAAAAGAGACATGCAAGAACAAGGGACACAATTTAAAGATGGAGGGCGGTTCAGGGAACAGCGTGAGGAAGTATTTCACAGAGAGGGTATTGGATGCACGGAACAGCCTTCCTGAGGAGGTTGTGGGGTCTAAAACTGTGGAGAATTCAAGAATGCATGGAAAGACATAAGGTGATTCTTGTGGGGGTAGGAAGAAATAGGCTGTTGGTTAACTAGGATCTGCGGCCTATCCTGTAGGTAGGGAAATGGGCAGACTAGATGGGCCAGCGGTCCTTATCTGCGTCGAGTCTATGTTTCTATGCTAACAACAGCAGGATGGCAATGAGGCATAACATGATAACGAAAGGGTAGGGTAAAGCAAAAAGACCAAGATGTTACCGCTGGAAAGGACTGGGCCAAAGTGAGTCGTTCTCAGCAATACTGTCTGAGATCTGCAATGCTATACCTGGTTACACCGTGGTGGCTAAATGGTTGAGAACCCCAGCGAAGAATGGGCCTACAGTGAGGCATTCTCAGACACCACTGCCTGGTGTCTGCAGTGCTATACCACTATGCTTGATTACACCATGGCGGTTAATTGGTTGAGAACCCCTCAAGTCTGTGGGGTAATAGTTAGCAGTAACTCTGATGAGGCCCAAGGCCAGACAATTGTCACCCCTCCCCAAGCTACAGGGCTAGATACACAAAAAAAAAAAAAAAAAACTACAGTTTCTGCAAATCTCCCAAACAGGTACCTTGCCAACTTAAGTCAGAAAGCATCCTGGTACCAATTGAAAACAACAAGCTGCAAAAGAAACAATAGCAGCAATAAAATCAGTGAAAATCAATAGATACTTCTCTGAGATATGTCTGCTTCCTTCTCCAGCTCCACCAGTCTCACTCCAGTTGTTCAGTTTGCCATGGCAATCAAACTTCACATCTCCTTTGTTATATTTTACTGTATACTCAAGGATTGCAAAGTCTCCAGGTCCATTTTGAATTCACGCCTTGGTCTGTCTCAATTCCAGGGATTCCACGTCCCAAAATGAACGAAATGTTCGGAGACTAGAGTATCTTCTTTCATGCTAATGCATGGTCCCAGTATCTATACTGCCATTTACTATGCTCGAGACTGAACTGGGCCTTGAATCAACCACCTAAAATGCTCTCAAGTGCCACGAGTGCCCTCTAAGCGTTCAGTTTTACTGGAAGCCATCCTCTAGTAATGGTCTCTTCCAACTAAAACTGTCAGTTCAGAATCTGCTATGTCTCCCCTAGGCATGTCGGCAAGTTATAGCCCCTTTGCTTCTACCTCGCTTGAATTGTTCTCCAGCCACTTTCATTACTGCAGTACACATTTAGGGGTCTCCACAGCCTCTATGTCTATATACAGATTCGTTCAAAAATTTCTAAAACTTATTTTCAAGCTTTTGTACTTACGTTCTGGTTAGGCGTGTCAGTACAAAGGGTGTTGTATGAATTCTTAGTTCTTCTCCTACAACGGTAGTTTCAATAGTCATGAAATGTCTTCACGGATGACGCTTCTCTGACTACCTCCATCCAGTAAGCAATGAACCAGCCTCTCTGTCTGTGGGCCCTTTGACCCAAGCTATGGCTGTCTGTAGCAGTACTGTTTTTTGTACTGCACTGCTCGGTGACACCGAGGTAATAATATCATCCTTGGGGCTTCTGACAGGCCAGACTCGGTCACTTTGCTTTGGTCACAAACTGTCTTGTAATGTCTTTTCCGCACTCTTCTCACAACACCCCTTTGTTTTATAGAATTTTGCAATGCTTGTTGTCCCAAGCACAAAGCACCTCCCTGTCTTTTCAACTTTTCCCATCTTGTTTCTACTGTGAGCTCTGAGCACTCCCTTGACTTGTGGTCTGCCTTATTGCAGAAGATGTATTTTGCATTCTCTTTTGGACTGGCTATATAAAGTGCTGCTGCTGCTGACGCCATAAGCCTCTTTTCTCTCTGTTCAAAATGTGCACTAGACTTCAGGGGCTTCTGTAACTTGATTGTACTTCTTTTGATGCACTTCCTTTCTTGGTCAAATTTATAGTTCTTTCTCTACTTTCGACTTCCTTCTGTAGGAATTTCATAAGCTCAGGTACCTTCCATTCATCACTGGCCTTTGACAGCTAAATTCAAGCATACGGTCTTCTCGAATCATTTTTAACAGTATAGGGCATAATAAACTACCAAACATGTCCGATACAACTCCCATGGACTCTAGGCTTCATGCAGAGCTTCACAATCATCATACAATTGATGTAAAACTGCGTTCAACAGATCTCTTCACTGCCATTAAATTTAAGTTTGTTTATATGGGTATTAATTACAAAGTCCTTCCAGCCGAATCTCTGCAAAAGTATATTAATGGCTGCATCATAATTGCTGTCTGACAAAGTCAATCCGATGTACACCGCTGCTCCATCTAGGTAGGACTTAAAATAGTTACATTTATCAATCTTAGATAGACACTTGATGTTATGAATTGAAACTTCATACTGGCTCCAGAAAAGTTGCCAAAGACTTATTTCTCCTGAGAATTTTTCAATTATCAAATTAAGGAGTTTTACCATTTGTTTGGGTGGCTCTGGTCTTTCACTGGACCCAGTTGAAGCAATAGAACTGCTCCATCCTCCTGCTCCCTCCATATTGCTCTTCTGGTGCAGGTTTTTTACAAAATTATTCGATCTTGATATTCCTGGGCATTTTCTACCTCTTCGTCCAATTCTTCCTTAGCGGTTCCTGCATCAATGCTCCGATCCAACTCGTTAGGTTTCCTTCCTTCACCATTAATTGATCCAAGAGTACTTCTAGACTATCCACGTCTAGGTTTTCATTTCTCAATTCACTTTCTATTCTCTGCAATGTCTTGGAGGTAGAAGAGCCGAATTGTGCCCCATTTTCTTCATTCTTTCCTGTTGTTCAGTCACTTTATCTCTATCCTTTCCTGTGTTTCGCACCAAACTTTATGTTCTATTGTTTCTTATAAATAAAGAGCTTGAACAACTTCTCTCTTAAATTTAACTTGTTTATTGTCTTACTTTAAACTTTGTTATTCTTAACTAAGGCAAAATGTCCCAGCAGGCTGTTTAGCTTCTAAAATGTCCTCTCTCTTTCTCTTGTCAGAAGTTAAGCTTCACTCTCTAGCTGGCTCACACAGGTCCTCTGACTCCTTTCCACCTCCTTTTCCTCCAAGCTAGCAAGCAAGACTTCTGGGGAAAAAGGGTCCCTTGATTATTTAAAGTCACAGTCACCAATTAACTTGTATAAACGTCAACAACAAATCCAAGTTGCAACACAGCTTACATACCTCTGGCTATCACAACTGCCACACCTCTCTGTTACTCCACTACCACCACCACCACCACACCTGAGGGTCTTGGAAGAACAATAAAACAATGAGATACAATCTTAAGTTATGATTTGTGGCTTGCTTACTTATAGCAGGAACCCTTATATTACCTCCAGGAATGAAATCTAGCCCCATCTAAGGCACCCATTGTCTGACTGTGTATACAAATGTATCAGACATCACTGTACAGGATTATGAAATGCATGACTTTGTTTTCTATGTATGTTTACATGTCTGATCACCTTAAAACGCTCAATAAATTCAAGTTAAAAATGTTTAAGGGTGCTGCAAGGAGTTGATATGGGATTACGAAACAATGAAATACACAAATGTAATAAAATAGAAATGAAACAAACAAATGTGTAACAAAAAGTTTTTCTAAAAGAAGCAGCAGAAAAGCAGAGGTTAGCTACTTGAGGAAAGAACATATCGGGCTGAAGAATGAGCGGAAATAATACCAACAAAAAGGTCTTGTTGCTAAAAATGGGGAGGAGAAGAGACTGTAAGTAGGAGGTCATAAGAACAGATTTGCTACTGGGGATAGTACTCTAGAGTGACTTTCCTACAATAAGATGCATACAGAACTGTTAACTGCCTTGTCTCAGGGCAGCTGTGTTCCAAAACGAGTAAGGGAAGGGCTTTTATAAGAACACAGGGGCAAAAAGTAAGAGTGTGGCCTTCCTGATCCTGGAGGTCAGAGGCATGTAAAGGTCACCACTATAAGTAAGAGTGAGTTGTGCCACTTGGCTGAAATGCCACAAGAGTAAATAGCATGTAACTAGAACTTACTATATGCAAGAAGAGAGACTTAAATCAAATTCATTTAAAAACGCTATTCCAAAAGATCACAGTGCTGTACAAGTAAGCAAAAACAAGCAAATAAAAATAAACATCCAAGGCAAACAGTTAAAATAATCAGAGATGAACAGCAATAAGCTAGTTATTATTAGAATCCTGATAAGCTAAACAAAACACATAGGTTTTCAAGACGATTTTGACACTCTCGACAGTCAGGCACTCTCTAACCTAGGGTGAGAGTTCCACAGAGTAGGGAGCCACAAAAGCAAGCGGGCCCTAGAAGTCTTCAATTGACCCTGAGAACCAATAGCAATCCTCACCGGAGGAACAGAGCGAGCGGAAGGGGTGGTGGGGCGAAGATCTTGCAAGCAGCGTGGACTGTAGGGCTTTTGTAGGTCCGTAATCCGTCCTTGAAGGTGATCCGCCAATATACAGGCAGCAAGTGCAGGTCATGAGCATGGCATGACATGGCAAGATCTCAGTAAGCCAGTCAACAACCTGGCAGCCAGATTCTGCCCTAGCTGCAATTGAGCGACAGCAGCCACCTGAGATATTATTGTCAGGCCACTATTGAACACAACGCCCAGATTTAGCACCGGCCAGAGGTAAGCAGCTGGTCACCCCGAGCCAAAGCCCAGAAGTTTGACCTGCTAATAACCCACCATGATGACCTGGTTCCACCACCAACACCTTAGTCTTGTCAGAGTTCAACTTCAGCCAGTTGGCACTCATCCAGCCCTGGATCTCGGAGAGGCAACTGTTAAATACCAGACCCTTCCACTTAAGTACAAGGACATGTAGAGCTGAGTGTCACCTTTGTAGGCGAAAACTCAGTCTATACTGCCTTATAATGCCTCCCAATGCCAGCATGTACACTGCAAATAAAAGGGGGACAGCAGGCCCTGCAGAACCCCATAAGACAGGGAGGGCAGAGGAATAAACCCTGACACCACCCTCTGAGTCCTGCCAGAGAGGAAAGATCTTAATCATGTGAGAACTGTACCAGACAGTCCACAGAGAATCTGCAGGCGATCCAGCAGCACCCTATGGTCTACAGTGTCAAATGCTGCAGAGAGATCAAAAGAACCAAGACAGACCAGCTACCTGATCTCGCTATCAGGAGATTATTAAGTACCTGAACAAGGCGGTCTCGGTATCTTGCTTCTTCCTAAACCAAGACTGGAGAGGACTGTAGGCATCATGGGTTGTTAATTGGTCATCCTGCTGTATCGCAACAACCTTTCATTAACCTGCCCACAACGGGCAGGTTAGAGACCGGTCTGTAGTTCTGCTAAGCAGTCTGGGTTGATGGAGGGTTCTTCAGGAGGGTACCACTACCAACTTCCATCTCCAATGAACACCAGATTATCTCAGCGAGGACCAGGCCGATGACTTCAATGCACCCCACTAAGAGGTGTGTTGGGCCCCGGTCCAGACTACAATAGGTTGAGCACATACTCTGGACAACCCGCATCAATGTCCTAGATCACCAACTGGCCAAAGTCAGATCAGACGGACAGGGTGCTTGCCACCCCAAGCCGATCTCCACAATACCCATTATAGGACACTGAATAAATCTCTGACCTGTTGGTGGCAATCTTATCAGAGAAGAAGTGAGCAAACTCATCACACTTAACTTGTTAAACGCTCCCGTGACTGAAGACAGGTTGAATTGCACAATCTGTCTGACCACCACACTATAAGGTTCAATTTTCCAGGCTCCTCCCTATAGGCCTGCCCTCACGGAGATGGTCCAGTACCACCCTTTAAGGGGCTTGACCCCAGACAGTCGGGCATTGGTGCTGGATCTATCAGGTTTCCAGAGTGCAAGTTTGGATCCAGACAGTCTGTTACTGGCTTAGAACTAGGCTGTGACCGAAGCTCTGGGTTCCACAGCTCGTCCGTGTTCACCCTCGGTCCCCTGGTTTGATGGGACCTTGGGGAGCTGAGGCGAGGGGTGAAGGATGGAATGGTGCTGGTGGAAATCAGGCCTTGAGACAGACAGACTTAGATTGATGGCCCATTATAAGGATCATCAATCAGCCGCCTCCCGTGAAGAAGGCAGAGTTCCGCCCAGGAGATCGCCACTGCACAGAATCTACCAGCTCAGCTCTTCTGAACTGTTGACAGACTATGCAATCCAGCCTGTTTGCAGTCCTGAAGCGTTGTCACAGGATAAGTGTGACAAGTTTGCTCGATTCTTTGCAGATAAAGTTGCCAACATCAGGTCTGAGATCAACGCAGCTTATTCCAATGGGTGCGGTGGTGGTCGGTTGCAGACCCTTGGTTTGTCTGTCCAACTGACCGATTGGTGATCATGAATATCGTGAGAATCATCCAGAGTATGTGGCTGAATGTTGTAGTTTGGACCCGGGCCCAACTCGCCTCCTTGTCGGGTACGCTGATGTTATCGGCCCAGTCCTAGCTGAGATAGTCTGGTGTTCATTAGAGACAGGTGTGTTTTCTGACACCCTGAAGGAGGCAGTGGTGACAACCTCCTTAAGAAATCTTCTCGACTTGGACTGTCTTGCTAACTACAGATCTGTCTCTAACCTTCTTTTGTGGGTAAGGATATTGAGAAGGTGGTTGCGCTGCAGCTGGAGGATAATCTACTATCCATGATATCTATGATCCTCTCCAGTTTGGATTTTGGAAGAGGCATGGTACTGAGACCACCCTAGTTTGGGTACTCAATAACCTCCTGATAGTGACAGATCAGAAGAGCCATTCCATCTTGGTTCTCCTGGCTCTCTCTGAGCATTTGACACCGTGGACCACGGTGTGTTATTGAGCATCGGTTGATCTGTGGACTGTCTGGTACAGTCCTCAGATGGTTCCATCCTTTCCTCACTAGAAAAGGATTTACTCCTCTGACCTGTTCTCCCTGTCTTGTAAGGTGGTATGGGCTGAGTTTTCATTGCTATGCAGATGATACTCAGCTATATATATGCCTTTGTGCCTGATCAGGATGGGCAGTCTCAACTTTTAACAACTGCCTCGCTGAGATCCAAGACTGGATGAGTGCCAACTGGCTCAACTCTGACAAAACCGAGGTGTTGGCAGTGATCCGGATCATCGGATAGGGGCCTTCAGCTGGGCAGCCTTCCTGGCTTTGGCTTGGAAGCAGCCAGCTGGTGACCTCTGCTCAGTGAGAAATGGGGTCATTACTTTTGGCGAGGGCTGTCGCTGAGATTTCAGATGTCATCCGTCACAAGACCTTATTCTACCATCTGAGGAGTATCGGTCGGATTAAGCACCTTGTTCTGTCTGATGACCTTCCAATGTTGGTACATGCCTTTGTGACCTCACGCCTTGATTACTGCAACTCCTGTACCTAGGGCTACTGGGGGTGGATATCCGCCGCCTGCAGCTGGTGCAGAATTCTGCCAAGCTGTTGACTGGTTTATCTCAATCATGCTATGTGCGCCTGTGCTCCGCGGCCTGCATTGGCTGCCTGTTCAGTGGTGGATCACCTTCAAGGTCGGTTTGCCAAACTACAAGGCCCTATGTGGATTGGGACCATGTTACCTGCTAGATCTTCTTTGTCCTTAACACCCCCTGTCCAATATGTTCCACTCGATGAGGAACTGCTAGAGGTTCTCAGGGTCCATTTGAAGACCTCAGGTGCCCGGCTTTTCGTTGTGGCCTCTAACCTGTGGAACTCTATACCTCATTGGATAACAGACTTCCAGACTGTGGAGAGTTTTAAACATGCATTGAAGACACAGCTTTTAATTTTGCCTTCCCTGAGTTCTGATGAATTGCCAGAAGAAGTAGATGTGTATCTTAATATTTATTAGATCTTTAATTTAGATTTTAATCAATGTACAAGCGCTTTGATCATTTTGTGAATTGTACTTTTATAAATAAATGTTGACTGATCTGTCGACAGTCCAGTAGAGCTGAGCAGGTTGATTCCTCACCGCAACAATGTCCTTGGACAGAAATTCTGCCTTCTTAAAGGAGATTGCCGATTGATAGTCTTTGTAATGAGCTATCAGTCTAAGTCTGTCAACCATCAGGCCCGATTTCCGCCAGCTGCCTCTCCAACCTTCGACCCCTCACCTCAACTCCTTCAAAGTCCCATCAAACCAAGGGTCTTCGGCAAAGAGTGAGGGGGCGAAATATGAATAGGAACTAGAGTGCTGAGCGCACCTGTCAATGCCTTATTATAGGCAGGGCCCTGATGTTCTGGGCGCAGAATTTTCTGATTTCTGCAGTAGGGCTCCTTGAATTCTTAGGCCAGCATTTTCCTAATTCTGCGGCATGATTTATTCATTCTCTGGCAGAATGCAGTATTGTCATTGGCTAAATATGATGTGATGTCATCGATCATCATATGCTGAGCATAGAGGAGGGGCTTCAGGATAAACGAGGGGGAAGAAAGTCTGACACTATGGAAAACAGTATATTTATATGAAAATTCACCAAAACAATGAATTCTCATGGCACTATATATATTCTACGGCATGATGCAAATTCTGTGGCAAATTCGCAACCAGAGAACCGCAGAATTCCAGGGCCTTGATTATAGGCGAGTACCAGTTCCCCAGCTCTCTGCATACTCTCCGAGCTGGGGACAAGAAACTCTGTCTTAGCTAAGTCTCATGGACTACAATCTAACAAAGTACAGTTACACAAGAACTTACTGTAACAGTAGATTTTCGAGAGGAGCTCTTGCAGCAAGTAACAGCGGTAGGATTGAAGCCAGCAGGTTCCAGGACCCCACGGAAAACTTCTAGCTAGTAGTATATAGCAGGATCACCCCCGACATCAGCCCGTCATGTCATGTGTACTTATATAAAAGGGGTGGTCCCTTGAGCATCACCTCAGTTCTCCGCTGGAGACTCCAGCACAGATGAAAAGTTTGATGGAGAACTGAGGATAAAAAAGGAGTTCAGAAGGTCAAGCTGTGAATGCAGAAGGAATCCCCAGGGAGGAAGGCAGATGGGAAGCTGCACCTCCTGCAAGAGCTCCTCTCAAAGATCTACCATTATGGTAAGTTCTTACGCAACTGTACTATTTTACTTCAAGAGTGAGCTCTTAAAGCAGGTATCACTAAACTGAGTCCCAAGCAGTACGGAGGTCCCCCAGCTCAGGGTGGAGGAGATGAGAGAGAAAACTGAATCTCATAAAGGTGTCCCTGCAGGACAGCAAGACCAAAGCCTGTCCTGTGCCTGGAAGCAACATCCAAACTGTAATGCTTAATGAACGTGTGGACTGATCTCCAGGTGGCAGCTGCATATATCGCTGCATCAGACACATTCCTCAAAGAGGCAAAGGAAGCTGCGACTCCTTGTGCAGTGGCCTTTTACCGGACCGGTAAAGGCTTATTGTATTTCTGGTAACAGTAGACAATACAATTAACCAACCATTTGGATAAAGTTTATTTAGAAACAGGTGCCCTGACATCCTGGGGTAAAAAAAACAAACAAATGGTCAGATTGTCTGGAGCCTCGGGTTTGAGTCAGATAATAATGGAGAGCCCAGTGGACATTCAGAGTGTGAAGAAGAGCCTTCCTCGGTTTCAGTGCCCCAGCTAGTAAACAGGTAGGTGAATGTATTGATTAAGGGTAAATTGGACACCACCTTTGGCAAGAACTTAGGATTGGTCCGTAAAACACCCGGTCACTATGGAAAATCAGATAGGACTCTTTACACATCAGAGCCTGAAGCTCAGAAACCCTCTGAGCCAAGGTAACTACAACTAAAAATAACGCTTCCAAGAGAGAAAGCATAGCTCGCAATCTGTGGCTGGCTCATAGGGAGGCAAAAGTAAGCTTCTCTAAATGAAAAGAAGGTCCCATAGGGGATGGGGTCCGTAATGGGAGGTTTCAGGTGCAAGATGCCAACAGGAAGGTGCAAGACAAGTCCAGCTGTGCCAGGGTTTTGCCTTGTATGGGTGCATGATAGGCTGACACTGTAGATAGGTGCACCTTTATGGATGAGTAGCTCAGGCCCGAGTCTGAAAGTGAATGGAGGTACTGAGGATCGAGTTCACCGGACAGGCAATGGATCTAAGTGGCAGGCGGTGGCCCAGAGGCAGAACCGCCCACTTCATGACATAGGTGGCACTAGTAGAGGGTTTCCTAGTGGCCACCAATACATCAGCAACTCTAGCCAAGACTAGGAGGTGGGAAACAGCTAGGTCCATAGGAGCCCGCATGCAGGTGCAACAATCTCAGTTCTGGATGGACTAATGTCCCGTTGTCCTGTGACAGCAAGCGTGAGCTCAAGGCAAGGGCAGAGGCGGTTCTGTTGCCAGCTGTTGAAGCAGAGGAACTATATCTGCTGAGGCCAGAAGGAGCTACTAGGATCATCTCCACTCCTTCAGACTGCAGTTTGAGGAGTTCCCTGGATCAATGGAAAGGAGGGACGGTGTAGAGGAACCTCCTGTCCAGCAGAGGGACAACACATCTCACCAGAAAACACCAGGCCCAGGATCTAGCGAGCAAAAACTGGGCAGTTTTGCATTGTGTGGGGACGAAGAGGTCCAGTTCCAGTCAGCCCCACCTGTCAAAGAGATTGTCTACAATGGATTGCTGGAGTATCCACTTGTGTGCTCTGGTCCTTGACTGGCTGAGCGCATTCGCCGAGATGTTTTGTACACCTGGGACATGGACTGCCAAGATATCCAGGTGGTGATCTATGGCCCACTTCCACACCCTCATGGCCTCCTGACAAAGCTAGTACAAGTGGGTTCTCCCTACTTGTTGATGTAGAACATCACCAACATGTTGTCCGCCTGGATAAGGAGGTGTCCCAGTAGCAGACTCATCTGCAGGGCTTGCAGAGCATAGAGGATGCAATCTCCAACACATTGATGTGTAGGGACTCTTCTAGCGTAGACCATGTACCCGAGTCCTGCAGTCATCCAGATGGGCTCCCCAGCCCATGCCAGAGGCATCTGTGGTCAGGATCTGTGCGGAGATGTCCTCTGGAAGGGCAATCCCACTGAGAGGTGAGATGGTGTTAGCATCATTGGAGGGTCTGGCAGACCAGGTCTGAGACTGAGACAGGTTGATCCAGGTCATCCCAGCACTGGTCTCACTGGACCCTCAGGCTCCACTAATGATCCTCATAAGCAGCTGAGCCAAGGGCACTGTAATGATAGCTGCTGCCATGTGGCCTGAAAGTCTGAGGATCATCCTGGCTGGGACCTGCCTGAAGATTTAGATGTCTCAGACGAGACCCCGAAGGCAGTCTGTCTGTCTTCTGGAAGGAAGATCCTTCCTTGGATGGTGTCCAGAAGGGCTTCATATGAGCTGAAGTCTCTGACCTGACCAGGACGGTGACTTCGGCAGGTTTAGGGTTATCCCTAGCTCTCTGAAGAGAGAAAGATGTCTTCCACGGTGTGGAGTAGATCATCTCTGCATGGGGCCATGAGAAGCCAGTCGTCCAGATAGGGAAGACATAGCAGACCATCCTTTGGAGGGCTGCTGCCACAACTGCCAGCCACTTGGTAAAGACCTGGGTGCCAATGGCCAGAGCCCTTAACTGGTAAGTGTTGTCCCGAATTAGAAACTTAGGAATCTTCTGTGGGCTTAGCTATGAGGATGTGTAGGTACGCATCCTGCATGTCCAGAGATGACATCCAATCTCCGGATGAAGCATGGGTATCAGGCCCTGAAGAGTAACCACCCAGAAGCGCCTGTACTCTATGAACCTGTTGAGGTCACTGAGGTCTAGGATGGGATCGTAGGTCCCACTTTTTGGGGCACCAAGAAAAGTGGGAATAATACCCTTTTCCCTTCTGAGAGGCCAGTGCATTTGTCCAGAAGAGCCTGGATCTCTGCCATGGATAAGAGCTGCATGAGATGGGGAATAGTGAGAGTGTAGTGAGGCCTGTCCAGTAGTACCTCCAGGAACTCTTATCGCGTGCCCACTCTGGATCATTTGCAGAACCAATTGGTCAGAAGTGATCTTCCTCCAGCCCTCTACAGAGAGGGGAAAACGGCACTGACCACCTCTCCTGCCAGCTCTGCAGGAAGAAGAGGGTTTGCAAGAAGTTAGGCATTGGTAGGGTGGGCAGGCGGCCTGGGAGGGCTTGGCAGCCCTAGGGCTGGAGCCTCCTGAGTTTTGAGAGGGTCCTATGGCTGTAACCCCCTCTGCTGCTGTGTAGTTGGTTTCTGGGCTGCTGGTTTGATTTGCCTCAAAAACGCCAGTCTGTGAAAAAGGCTTCTGTTTTCGCTTATACATGGTCTGGACTGACCCATCCTGTATTTTCATAACAACCTTTTGGACTCTTCACCAAAGAGAACCAAGCCTTCAACAGGGCATCTAAGATGCTGGCTAGACATCTTGCGAAGCCAGACTCTAAAACAGGAGTGCCTGAGACACACCCCAATGGCGGCCGCCCCTGGCTGCCATGTCTGCTGAGTCACAGGCCAATCTGAGGACGTGGGTGCCTATGTCTGAGTCTGTTTTCATGAGCTTTTCTGGCTCTGCCTTCTGGGGCAATCTGGGATGTCGAATCATGTCCATTCCTTGTTTCCACAGTGCATTCTGGAACTGCAGCATGTGTGTGAGGAAACTGAGTGACCTAATGGTGCAGGTGGCTGAGGAATATACATTCCTGCCCATGCTATTCAGCTGCCTGGACTCCTGTTGGGAGACTGCATACTCAGGTGCCATGATCTCTGGGACCTGTCATGGGCAGCTGTAATGCCTTTTAAGTCAGTCGTTGTTCACCTAAGAAGGATCCTCTCTGTGTGCCCTGTAGAGTTGATCTGACTTTTGGGAATTGCTGACGATGTGGATGGGTGCTTCCATGCTGCCCTGGTCACATCCTGGAAAGTGTCCACCAATGGTGGCGCAACAACTGGTTTGGAGTCCTTCTGGCACAAGTATCTGACCAGACAACACCTCTCTGGGTCAAGGTCCGCAGTGTCCCAGCCCATATTTGCTTGTATGTGCCACATGACCTCCATAAAGGAAGGGTCATCTGGTGGGCTCAGGAGTATTCCTTGATCAGGTGAAGGAGGACCTCCTGCCTAAGAGGATTCGGATTCAGATTAGGAGGAATGGTCATACTCCTCGGAGGAAGAGGACAGAGACCTTGTACACTTGTGCCACCGTCTGTGCCATTCGGTAGAACGGGAAAGCTCTGTGTCCGGGTTCGTTTATGGCCTGAATGGCCCCTGTCCTTGGGGAGGGTTGGTTTCCTCAGGAGGGAGTATGACCCTGGGGATAGGTTCCTCCACATATGTGGGCTTTGGTGGAAGAAGATCCTTTGATTGTATCCCACCAAGAAAAAGTGATCTTTGACCTCCAACAGCTGAAGCTATGGTTCCTCGTTCGCAACGGATGGTTTGACGGGCCCCAGCGTCCACTCTGGGGGCATCGGCAGTGCTAGGTGGTAGCCCAGGCATGGCAGCCATAGTATGGATTAAGGCTGACAGTGGGGTACTTGACAACGGTCTGTGATCCGAGCATCTGCCGACCGTGGTGAGAGCGATGCTGGTGATGCTGGAGTAGAAGTGGCAGGCACCGAGCCCTGAGGTGCGCCGGGCTTGAGGCGCCTGGGCGGGCTCGCGGCTGGTGTGGGTCCTCTGCCAAAGACCACTTATCTGACATCAGCTTGACCAAAGTTCTATCTGTAGGGGGCTGAGAAGCAGACCTCCCAGAGGAGTGATCCGTGGCCCCATGTCTGTCCAGGGAGTTGGCACCAGTGGAAGTGACTGACTTGGAAGACGCCGTCCGGTGGCACAGGATCTGTCACCCGAGGTGGAACAGGTGTTGTTGCCTGATTGCTGGCCCGCAGCCTGAGAGGGTGGCCAGACATTAAGTGACTGCAGGGCTGGGTCAGAGGCCCAGACCCAAAATTCTGCCTCCCGGCCCGTACGAGGATGGGTGGTCTCCACTGCTGTGAGCGGTAGGAGAGTGCTACCTGGGATGCAGAGTCCGAACTCTCCCGAGGCAGACCAGGAGTCGGAAGACCTGATTTCATGAGGATTTGTCTTTTCCCTCTCTCCATGTTTCTTTGTGGTGGTGCTTTCTCAATGACTTTTGTGAGAAGAACCTCCTGAGATGAAGAGTCCTTCTGCATGGCAGCGAGTAGTTCAAGCAAGAAGGCCTGGAGGGCTTTTGGCAGCAATTCTTGTCCTGATATTGAACTTCTGGCAGTGTTGGCAGGTCTTGGTGTCGTGGTTTGGGCCTAGGCACAGAAGGCAGGCTGAGTGTCTGTCTTTTGATGGTATCGGTTTGCCGCAGAGCCTCACTTTGACTGGTGCCAGTCGATGGACGACGAATGGGAAGTCGACATACAGATAAAGAAGAGTGGAAACAACATTTTCGGTAAAATAATAAAGCATTAGATACGCAATCAAAATGGTGGTCAATCTCAGCAGAAGGTGTCCATGCAGCCTATGACTGCGGTTGACGGCAGGAAAAGAACTGGGGTGGCGCTGGGAAGTGTAACCTCGGGGCATGCTGACAACGGATCGGTTCTCCACTGTATACTGCTAGCTAGAAGTTTTCGTCGGGTCCTGGTGCCTGCCGGCTTCAGTCCTACTGATGATACCTGCTGCAAGAGCTCACTCTCAAAGTAAAATCTAGTATGCAAACACTTCCTCAGACTGTTAAAGGGAGCAGCTAGTTGACTGTAGGAGTGTTCTAAGCCTTATCTTGCCAGTGAACTGTTGGCAAAGGCCCAACTTTGTGCTAAGCATAGGCATCAACTGAAGTACTAGACAAGTTCAAAATGAATTAACATAAAAGTTCCCCATCCCCACCCTCTGTATAACACAAAAATCCACCTTCTCTCCCACCCAGCTCAGACTATTCTGAATGAGTATTATACATATTGTAGTAACCCCTCTTTCCCCACCCACTCAACAGTAAGCACCCATATACACCTTCCACCTTCTTCCTGGACCTTGCTCAGTAACTGGCACCCAATCCTCCCCTACAAAAAAAAAAAAGACCCCCCCAACCACCACTTTCCATACTCATCTGGCACCCAATCTAAAGGATACAAAAGAAAAACTCATCAGAGTATGGTGAACGTATAGTCCCTTCTCTCACCTCCTTTGCAGGCAACGATAAAATGAATGGGAGTATGCACTTATAATAAAGTGCTTGTTATTATTTGTTCAGGCGGCCAGCTGAGGTGGTGAAAGGAGGACAGTGCCTGTCACCATCCCCCACCAAGCTTTCTTTGTATCCTTTAGGTCAAATGCCAGACAGAAGTGGAGGGTGGTAGGTGGAGAGTCTTTTTTTTTTTTTGTCAGGAAGGGGAAGGAGAGGGCGCCAACTGCTGAGTGGGTGGATTGGGAAGGGTTGCTTATCAAATGCTGTTAATCTTTATGTGGGTGGAGGAGAGTGTATGTTATGCTTAATGATGAGTGGGTGTGGGAAAGGGGTACCATGGGTCTGGATGAGGGCTGGCTCTACAGCGGGTGAGGGGAGTGAAAAGCGTTTCTTTTTTAGGGCAGTGAGCCCTCTGCCAGACTCTAGAAAGTGATGGTTTACAAATGAAGTGTCACATCATGGAATCTTTGCCGGGGATGTGCTAAGGGAAGTTTTGTTTCACACAGTCTTTGCCTGGTGAAGTTGGAACTATATTATGCATAGCACTATGTGAACAGCTGTGCAAAATTGTGTCACTTCACAAAGCACTGTGTTTAGCACAGTTTAAAGACTTTGCCTGCACCTAGTCCACTGTATAGGGTCTGAACTTTGTCACCTTCAGGAAGAAATTCAGAGAAGCTAGCAGGAGACCAATGTACAGTAAGATCATGGATCTCAGCGAGTTGGCTGCCTCTCATGATAAAGTGTGGTACCTGAAAAGCAGCAAGGCATGTGGTCCAGAGGGGACTGCAGCTCTATCACTACAACACTCTGTACAAAGAGGGCATGTGGACTGCAATGGGTGGAGAAGGAAGGAGGAGATGGCACCTCCATGGAGAAGCACTACGGTTAACCACTCAGACTAGATCTGTGCCACTTGTGGAATCTGTTCAGGAGGACTGCACCAATGCTGAGGAAACTGGCACAAACCGAGGGGAAGGCAGCATCCAGTAAAGATAATAGGTAATTTAAAGTTAGAGGGAAGGGCAGTATGTCACTCTGGGTAGGTGGATGGATCTGCTTTGTGCCATCCAGGGTCAGCTGTGGAAAGGTCACACCTCAGCTTGAGAGGCTACTAAGCAGAGAAGGGAGAAGCCAGGTGTTGTGCTACACTAAGGTACCAATGACCTGGCAAAGCAGGTAGGTGAGGTAAGAAAAGTTTAGGATCTAGGCAGGCAGCTGAGGACAAGAACAGGCAAGGCAGCCTTCAGAGGTGCTACAGGTGTTACCTGAGGGAAGCATAAGTAGAAGAAAGTTACAAGAGTTCTAACTTGGGTAAAGGGTTGGTGTGTTTTGGTGGGGGCCTTCAGCTATACAGGAAACCGAAACCTTCTGGCAGGAGAGGCAGTTGTTCACAAAGACTGGTCTGCATATTAGCCTTTGGGGCATCACTGCACTGGAACACAGGTTGGAAGTTCTAACTGGTTATCTGTTACAGTAGATAGGGAAAGTGCAGAGGCAGAGGAGGGCTGATAGATTGTACTCTAAGACATCTTAGGAACCTCAGCCAAGTTAAACCATGCAGGCTCTTCCCATCTCATAAAGGTCAATGAGACGAGGGAAGCATACTAGTTTTGAAGCAGTAAAAGAAAGAATTCATGCTCTGACAAAAAAGAACACAGCAGGTAAAATCAAATTGTATATGATTCTGCACACCAACGCCAAGAAGCATCTGCACTAAATATGATGAATTATAACAATAACTGCAGGGAGAATTTTGATATTACTGCTGTCAAAGAAACCTGGGCAACCCATAACAGCAACTTGAATATTACTATCCTGAGCTACATTCTCCTTAGAAAACTAGAGCGTATGCCAATGGAGGTATGGTGGCAATATATGAAAAGGAAGGCAAAAGAGTAAAGTCAGTCATAGAAGGTGAAGGATTGAAGACATTTTGACTCCACATCGGGGTGGGGGTATAGACTTGGGTGCTCTACAGACTACAAAATCAGGAGTTAGACTGGGTTGAGATAACGGGAGGGAAATTATGAAAGTTACAAACTGGCCAGTGCAGTGTTCATGGAGGACTTTAACCTTGTTGACATAACATGAAAAACATATTCAGCAAGCTGCCATAAGTCAGAGGTTCCTATAAATGATGCAAGACAACTTCTCGCATGGTGGGTACACAGTCCTGCCAGAGGGAGGCAATATTAGACCTGGTACTGTGCAACCAGCACATGATCAGGAACATGACTAACAAGGTCCCAATATGTCAGAGCCGACTACTACACCATCAAATTCAACACAATGCTGGGGAGGAGCAGAATACACCCATTACCATGGCTCCTGACCTTTGAAAGGTAGACTGCAATAAAATGAGAATTATAATAGATATGCAACTGGAGAACCAACAGAACAGAAAAGGCAGAGAATAAGTGGACAGAAATAAAGAATTAATAAATAAAAATCTTTACTGCAACCAATACATAAAATGTCCATATGGTAAACATGTATACATTCCATAACTCAATGCCATAAAAACATGGCAACACAACAACTCAAAAATACATTTCACAGCTGACAGTCAGTAATGCAGTACTGAGGCCACCAAAATAGAGAGTCAGATTTATGAAAGGCCACAAAACAGAAGAAACCACTTTTGTTCAATAAACAAGCAAATGAAGCACTAAGAGAAAAAAAGAACAGCTTTTAAGGTAGGGATCCTAACACGATCAACAGGCCACATTCAAAGACAAACTAGCCAGAGCCAACATGGCTGCAGCCGCACCGCCTGAGCTCATAGCGGAACAGTCTGCATACCCAAGATGGCCCGCGATGCTCAGTGCACATGCATGGTGAAGTTGCACATGCACGACTACTCACGCATGCGCACTGAGCATCGGCATCCATCTTGAGCACGGTGCGCCATGGCAACAAAAGTAATGTGCTTGCGGTGGGGAGGGGAGGAGCAGAGTGTTTTGAGTTGTCGAATGATCATAATGCAACTCCAAAACTGTTCTTTGGTGGAAATCCAGTGGCTTTTTTTAAAGCTCGCAGATGGCTGCAGGCTCTGATGCTTACTGCAATTATAAAAAATAGCTATTAGTAAGGACACCAAAAGGAGGACAAAACAAGCACAGAACTGTAGAATGGGAGGGAGTCAGAAGCACTGACAAGACCTTAGATAGAAAGAGGAATACAAACAAGAATATTTTATTTATTTTGTAATTTGTTAACCACGTAGGACCCGAGACATTAGATGACCATTTTCACGGGGGACCCAGAGATGTACAGTAAACAAGAGCAAAAATACAGAATAAATAAGCAATACAGAATAAATATGCAATACATCAATGTACACAGTAAATCAGATGACATTACACTTGCACATAGTCAAGCTTAAACAAGATTTTTTAACAGTTTTTTTAATAATATCTTTATTGGTTTTAATATTTATCAATAAACACCATGCAATATACAGACAGACAAGCATACAAGCCTAAGACAGCTAGAAAAACATTCTAACATTAACACATTAAAACATAAATATGAGCACAGGTGCAATCATGTACATTTTCCCAAATTCATCTCCAAGTTAGTTTATTCAGACATGGAAACATAGCTTAGTAATAGTTATAGATAAAGACCCCTTGGCTTCACCTTTATCCGCCCTCCACGTCACCTCCCACAACAGAGCTTAGTTATCTATGCCTTCCTTAAAGGTGATAGGAAATAGTTGTTACACCTCTAGATACCCTCCAGTTGTTCTTCTATTGGATACCCAGTATTCTGATATACTTTTGACCTTTTTGTTAAATTAATTATCTAATTGTGTTGCTTTTGCTAACTACTAATCCTCTCTCCTCAGCAGTTGCTGCTGTCTCTTTCATACTGCCTCAACATTCTATGACATCACAGATCCCTTCAGGCCATTCAGATGAATGGCGGAATGGGAGCCTGTGATGTCATAGAATGTCTTGAGCTATGAAAATCAAGAGCAGCAGCTGGTGAGGAGAGGGAACTTAGTGTCGATTGAGGCACCCAGAGCTGCATTATTATTACTTATCAAAAAATCATCAAAGCATATCAGAATACATAACTAGCATGGAAAGAAAGATGAAAGGCCAATTAATTTAAAAAATAATTTCCTATCTCCTTTAATATCATCCTTCTTCTAAACTGAGAGAAGCCAGAGGGAGTCCAAGTTCTGCTAAAGACTTCCTCTCTTCCCATAAGATAAGCATCAACCCTCCAGTCCCAAGGATTTTATTATCATCTGTTTCAGACCTGCACTGTAGATTTGGCCTGAGAGACCCATGTATTTTGTATGCAGTGGCGAGCCAAAACAAACAGGACTCTCATCCATCTAGGAAGCGGCAGCCATTCTTCTCCTTCCCTACCTCCACCCCAAACAGACACACCAGTGGATCGGTCTCTACTTTGCTTCCTGCTATCTTGCTACCTCCGCCACTACCTCTCTCCAGAAGACTTGTAGTACCGAACAAGTCCAGAAACAGTGCATGTATGTACCTCTCTCCAATCCGCATCTCCCACAAATTGGTGACACTAGAGGTGTGCCTTATGCAATATGACCGGTGGGTAATATAATCTATGGATAAATTTATAGTATGCCTCCTTATACCTATTACAAGCCATGATCCCCGAATGCATTGGGAGCATAATCCTCCAATTCTCCTCAGTAATAGCCCTCTCCAGATCTCGTTCCATAGCTGTTTGTTTTAGTCTTCATATCTGGGAGTCTCTGCCTTCCTCGCTTTCCCAATGAAACCTTTGGGGTCAGTCTGGGCCTGATAAACCAAGCTCTCCACACAGTCCAGCTTATACCCTCCTTCCTTCTCTTGCAAGGCTACCCATAAATGCCCTCACCTGTAGGTATCAAACATATGTCACCCTTCCATGCCCAGTGTGTCTTGTAGCACCTTAAATGTGCAAAATTGGCCTTGCACCAAAAGATTCCCCAGGCTTTGAATGCCTTCCTGCTCCCATTCCTGGAACTCCATATCTTCCAACCCAGGTTAAGAAAAGGGATTACGGCATCAGCAAGGTTTCTCCCATCTGTGTCCAACCCTGTCTCCTGAGCTGTCCCCAGGCTGTTAAAACTTGCTCCACCAGTGGGTTACCTTTTCCCCAGCTTGCTCACGCTCTGGCCCCTCTGCTGTGTAAGTATGCTGCGAGTCCTCCCTGGGCTCCTTTCTGCTCTAAGGCCACCCAGCTAGCCACTTCTGGCTGGTGTACCCAGTCTGCTATATATCTTTGTTGTACCGCCAGAAAATAGTTACCCAAATCAGGAAATTCAGGCCCCTTTATCTCTTTCTGCTTTCAGCCTCTGCAAACTGATCCGTGGACGTTTTCCCTCCATATAAAAGAGGAGAATGCCCTCTCTAGTCTTTTGATATCCCTTTGTCAGCCCCTCATGTAGCATCTGTGAGTGTACAGAATCCTTGGCAGGATATTCATTTTGATAAGATTCACTCTGCCCAGCCACGATATCGGTAACTGCGCCCATCTCCTAAGGTCTGCTTCTATTACCTACAACAGGGTAGTATAATTTAACCTGTACAAGGAGCCCAGAGTCCATCCCACCTGTATGCCCAAGTAAGAAAAACTAGCCCAACCAGTTTCAGTCCCCACTGCCCTACTTCATTTCCTGGTCCCGGGTAGCAGACTACCTCCGATTTCCCCAAGTTAATCTTATATCCAGAGAAGGTACCAAATTCTTCTACTAGGGCCAGCAAAGGAGGCACAGTTTGCCGTGGATTTTAAGGAACAGGAGCATGTCATCTGCATAAAGGGCAAGTTTGTGCTGTGCCCCCATATCCCTCTATCCCTGCAATGTCGTCACACTGCTGTGCCATTGCTAGCAGCTCTATTGCCATAGCAAATAGGGAGGGAGAAAGTGGGCAGCCCTGTCTCGACCCTCTCTAGCTTGAACATTTTGGAAAGAGTCTCATTTACCATCACCTGGGCCCGAGGCACCGCATACATAGTTCTCACCCACCCTATATATGATTCACCCAGACCAAACCGAACATCACCTCAAACAGGTACTCCCAATCCACTCTTATCAAACACTTTTCAGCATCCATTGAGATAATACCTATGTCCTCTTTCCTTGATTCAGCCTCCACATTATGTTGAGTAAGCGCCATATTATGATATGACTGTCGGCCTTAATGAACCCGGTTTGGTCTGGGTGAACCAACCACGGGAGTACATTCTCCAGCCTAGTAGCCAAAATCTTTGCCAAATATTTTGATATCACAATTTAGCACAGAAATTGGCCTATATGAGGCACACCTTTACATCCTTCCCACCTTAGGTATTAGGCAGATAGTGGCATCGTAACATGCATCAGGCAGGTGACCCTCCCAGTTTCCTTCTCCTGCTGAAAAAACCCACAAACAGCTCCCTATCTGTCCAGCCCATTAATTTGTAATATTCTGCGGAAATCCATCCGGGCCACTAGCCTTCCCTTGTGTAGCTTCTGTATGGCACTAAAACTTCCGTGATTGATCCCTCTGAGCTCTCTGTGGCTTCCGGCAGATGCACTTTCACTAAAACTCCAGCATTTGCTTTCCCTTATCTGCCTTCTCTGCCCAGTACAGCTGTTGAAAGAATGCCTGGAAGCTTTCCTTTATGCCCTTCTTGTCCCTCTGTGAGCCCCATTGCCATCCTTCACCCCAGTAATGTGACTTATCCTCGTCCTCCCTTCATAAGTCACAAGCAGAGGGCCTGGTTTATTTCTCCACTCAAATATTTGACGTTTATTAAAAACAAACTCTCCTGCTTCTGTTCTGAGGAGAGCTGTCAATGCCTCCTTACCGCTCCCAAGAGCAAGCCAGCCTCTCCTGCTCTCCACCTGCGACTCTCTTCTTTAGATCCTTCAGCTTCCCTTCTAATTCTAGCCATTTCTCTTGCTTTTGTCTTTTAAGCCTTGCCATGTATTCTATAATTATCCCACTCATATAGGCCTTACTCGCCTCCATAAAGTGACCTTAGATATCTCTGCTGTATCATTTGTCTCAATATAATATTTCCACTGTTCTGCCAGGTACTCTTTAAATTCTGCATTTTTAACCATGTAGGTTGTAAATTTCCATGGGGAGCTTCCTACTTCTCCTCGCTGCGAGTTTCATGATGACCATCACATGGTCCGATACATGTATAGGGCTATGCAATATGTCCCAAATTCACCCATACCATCCCCTAGTCAGGTAGATAAAATCACGTGACCACATCTTATGTGGCTTTGAATAAAAGCAAATTTTTCGCCCTGCTGTTAGCAGTACACCAGGCATCCACCAGGTCCATGTCCACCATTCCTACCTGCCATTCTTGCATAGCTACTGACTCCCTCCCTCCCTCTGAATGATCCATACACGGATCCATTGTCCAGTTTAAGTCCCTCCCAATATTAACCCTGGGAATTGTTCTTTTATTAGTAAATCCAGTAAGGGCATATAGAATTGCAGATCATACACATGAGGGGCATAAATAGACCAAAAGTAACCTGCTCCCATTTAATGTTCCTGAAATAAATACATATTGTCCCTCCTTAGGGTCTCTAATCACGGGAAAGCCTTGTGTACCAGTATGGCCACTCCTTTTGTGTGCCGAGAAGACGCTGCATAACACCTTCCCCACCCAGTTTCACGACAGTTTGGCACGCTCCACATCAGTCAGGTGCATTTCTTGTATAAGAGCCACCTGGGCCCCCACCCTTTTCAAGGCCGCCAGTAGTGCTTGTTCTTTTAACTGGATTTACTATACCACAGATTCCAAGTCACAACATTAGGTTCTGTGTTTTATCCATTTTGAGACTTATCACCTTTCACATATGTCCCATCATTATTATACCAGGATCGCCTCTGGCCAGTTAATATGCCTCCGGTAGTCCCCAAACCATGCCATGTCCCTTCTTCCTCGTATATTTAACCATTTACACACTCTAATGATTGCACCAAAACAAAAAATATGAAAACAGTAACAGTTATAATATTCGTTTGTAACACCCACAACTGTTCCCTTCCCTCCCCTGTTGACATTGCCATGTTGCCTTCCTGTAGCTCCAGCTCCCTCCCCATCGTTTAATCCCATCTCTCATACCTCATCAAAACCCCTCCTTTCTTTCCCCAGCCCTCCCTCCCCTTCCATACACCTCTCCCTTGACATGTCTTAGAGTCACTTTTCGTTTCTTGCTTTACTTTAGTATCCTCTTCTCTCTTTATTTTCCCGTTGTCCAACTCTCCTCCATACCCACTAATCTTCTTTCCCTTAGCCTTTGTCTGCTGACCCTTTCTCCTTCTACCCCTCCTCTGCCTTTTCCCTCTCCGCCCCCGTTCGCGACACTAATCGCCTCTCAGGTTCGAGGTGTCAGATGTCCCCATTGATGATGCATGTGCCTCCCGCCACCCCACAGGCAATATACTTCTCATACCTCTTTCTTTCATTTTCCATATTTCAGCTCCCAGCACTCCAGTGTTCTTTTTCAGTTGTCCCCATGTCTCCAACCAAGATCCCTCAGGGCCTGTTCATCTTGCCCAAATTCAGCCCTCTCATCAAAGATACTCGTATGTCCCCCACCAAGAAAGAAAAGAAAATAAAAAACAAGGGGGAGAAGGAAGCAGAGCCCAGAGAGAGAGAGAGAGAGAGACACACACACACACACACACACACACACACACAGGGCAATGACCCAGAGAAAGGTGGCCTGCCCACAGCAAGAGAAAGGCCACCCGCTCCCTTCTTCCTTCTGAGCAGTCCTCTTAAACCGTGGGAGGAATCCTTCTCCAGAATTGGGCTACAGGAGCGTGAGGCCACACCATTAATCACACGATTAAGCTCCTCTCCCCACCAGCCCTCGTGACATGTACTTAGACTATATCCAGGCCTCACTCTTTCATGGCTCCATCTCTCTCCCAGTCTAAGTCCCAGTCATCCCGTCGCCTCCTCAATAAGGCGCCCTTTAATTAACTCCAGTTAATCATACTGCATCAAACATTCAGAGCTGCTTTACTTGCAGGCTTTAGGTATTAGGCCTCATGGTGCATCACCTCCCCATTCGATGACAAAGACAAACCGTTTAACACTCCATCAGAAATAATTCACCATTCAGCTCCAATATTGAGTATAAAGCGGAAAGCACAACAACAGAAAAAAGAAAACTAGGATCTTCTCCTTTCCAGCTCTGGTAGCGTTAATCTTCACAGCTTCTTCTTTCAATTCAGCTTCTGTTTCAGAGGCAGAATGACGCTCTGCCTTGTTGACTTCAAAACTGAAAAGTTGCCCCTCATGCTTGATCTTCAACGTCAGAGGGTATATCAAGAAATTTTCAAACTTAATCTCAAGTTGTTGCATATTCCATTGAATATTTTCTCCGCTTAAGCAAGCGTGGCAGAGTAGTTCTGGCGAGAGGAAGAGCTGATGGCCCCATAAGCCACTGTGCCTTTTTCTCTGTATGCTTTCAAACTTCCTCTCGATCCTGGAAATTGTGAAATCGCATAATCACCTGCCTCGGAGGTTGATCTGCGGGCAGTCGGGCATCACAGCCCAATGAGTCACTCCATTTTGATGCGTCTTTCAGAGCTGCAGTGTCTAAATAATTTTGAAGCACCTTCAATAAAAATCCAAGGCACTAATCCCTCTTGTCCCTCCAGCAGCCCCTCAAGCGAAGGTTAAGGCGTCAATGGTAGTTCTCCTGGTAATCGAACGCCTCTCTGAATTCTGCCAGTTCTTTTGGAGGGCCACTACTTGCCCAGGGTCTGCCGCCATCTCCGCCTTCCAGGTGCGAGTAGTCTCTCCTCTGCCTCAGTAATTCTGTTGGCCTATGCTGTCTGCTGCTCTACCTCTTGCAATTTCAGATCCAGCTTCCTTCCATCTTAATCAGCCTCGGTTCTAGGTCGTGAATCACCTGTCCCATTACTTCCTGCCCAGCGGTAACCTCCACTGCAGACAACCCAGACAAGGCCTGAATTCTCCCACCTTGTGGTACTTTAGTTAGCCAACCGCTGACTTTTCGCTGGGCCCGTGTCAGATATTCATCCATGCTGCTGCCTGCTAATGTGGGGTACCCAAGTTGACCTTGCAAAGGTATTTTAAAAACTTAAATTTTACACTTATTTCGGCTGTCGGAGGGAGCAGCAAGAGAAAGGCCCATTCAGTTAGCTGTTCATTACGCCTTTAACAGTGTTTTAAACACATTCTGCCAATCGACAGAGGGTAATGAAGTAAATAATTACAGAATGTAATGGCTTTATCAATAAAAGAACAATGTCCCAGGTAGGCATGGAAGAGTGGGGGTCTTACAAATGAGTATAAGCAGATCCACTAATCAGTGAATCAGTGCTGGCTGGGGCTAGCATCAGCCATTAACAAACACCTGGGTCAAACAGATGAAGGTAAGTAATGCATGAGTCAAAAGAAGGCCAGCCCAGGTGTTTGCAAAGAGTGCAACGATAAGAAAATTTGAGTCCGGAGGCAACAAATCTGTATATGGAATTGTATATAATTTTAACTCTTTGCAAGTCAGTAAAATTAACAGTGGCACAGTTCTGAAGCTCGTAGTCCACTAATGAGCGGAGTAGGGACAAAACCATGATTATCTTAGCATGGACAAACAATTTTTGCCTCAAAAAGCTGACCAAGGTGAGTGTACTGACTTAGTGTGAGATATTTCTTTAAAAGAGAGAATATGCCAGATATAGCAAAACCGGGATACCTGAAACTGTCCTCTCTCACAGCAAAGGTGCCACTTAAATCTTTAAGTCAAAGGAGGTAAAACCTTTAGTTTTTGTTTTGTTCCAAAGTACATACACTTGGTTTTGCCAACATTGAGCAGAAGGCCACTTTTAATAACTATTTTCTACCAATTCAAAGTAAGGTTGCAAATATCTGGTTATGTCATGGATATAACCCTCTGTACAAAGCAATATTTTCCACATAAATGATACTGTAAATACAGGATTCTGAACTATGCAAAATATTGGCTGGATCGTTCAAGAAAACACAAAACAAAAATAAGCTCCAGGACTGATCCCTGGGTTCATAGGAGCTGACTCCATGGGTGCCTGGGTGTTCTAGCACCCACAAAGTTGACATAAGCACCTCAATATTTTGAGAGCGTCTATAACAAAGGACTATTAGAGAACATGGTCACAGGAAAAATACTACCTAGTGACAATGAGTACCCACAAAGATTCCTAAAAGTTGGCATTCCTGCCTGGGTTACTCAAAAGTGATTCTGCTGAGTGGAGAAGAAAATAAATTCAAAGAGATTGATTAAAGGGACACTGTCAACTCCTTTAGATCTTAAAAGTGTCCCTAGTTTAAAAACACATCATATGATTGCCAACATTCTGTAAAGATTGCTGTTGTAGCTGGTAGTTTGATTCTGATTCTTTTCCTCTTAAAAAAAAAGTGAAAACAGACTGTCCACCATACTGGTGTTACCACACAAAGCAGGTTTGCTTACATTCCTTGATCAACTCAGCTGCATCTTTCCTGGACTTAGAACACTCCACAACACAGTCTAGCTACTCATGATGCAGTGGGAGTTTAGGAGGCTATTGCACCATGAGTGACTACACTGTTTGGGGATGTTTCTAATGCTCAGAAAATATGCAGTAAGAACAGATCCAGGATTGTAAACAAAACAAGGTTGTTTATAAATATACATTAGCATGCATTTCAGTTCTACTAAACAAGGAGACAGACAAAACAAACAGCAACATCAATGAATTTTGGAGATGGTAAGCAATCATAAAATATAGGCTTTTAACTAGAAATAATATGATCAAAACAGGTTGACAGTGTCCTTTAAGATCTGTCAGTCAAGTAATTCTGGAACCACGATACTGCAGGTAAAGATAAACCAAGGGCTCAAAGTTTGGCAAGCAGGGCTACTATGGTGCACCAGATCAAATGTTTTGGGAAGATCCAGAAAGATCGCATCAACTGGGTCTCCAGGTTCAAGGCCCTGTGAAGATCATTAGTGCCTTCAAGCACAGTTGTGAGCATGATGTGATTATCTCAACACCATGCTGACAAGGTGTTAGTAAATTGCCAGTAACCTGGAGCTCCTTTAAATTGGTCAAAACAATCTTCTCAAGGACCCTCGACAGTGGGAGAAAACAAGGATATTGGTCAATAGTTTTTGGTCAGGTTGCTCTCCCGATTTAAAAAAATGGGGACCACAGTTGTCTCGCTTCCACAATCTCCGGACCTTGTCAGTAGCTAATGAATGGTTGTACAAAGTGCACAGAAGATAAGCCAGTACACCAATAACCAAAGAAAAGAGTTTTAGATCAATATTGTCCAGCCCCATTCTAGATTTTAGGTTCATATGAATTAGGTACTTTTAAAGTTTTATCTACACTTAGTGATCTAAACTTAAACCAGCATCTGATCCAACAGAGCAAGTCCCAATCTGCTCAAGATCTGATAGACCAACCAATGGAGCAATCTGTGTGGCTCCACAAAAGTGGTATGGAGCTCTGTGGCAATTTCAATTGGATTTGTCAAGTTACCTTGTTCAGTAGTCAGAAGTGGTACTACTATGGAACTGGTCTTTCCATGAGATTGTTTGTATTTGCTAATTTGCCTGTTGCTGTTTGAAAATTGAAATTGGGATTAAATAATATGCCATGTTTGTCTTTCTACACCAACTGTTTAAATGTATTCTTAGTATTTTAATATTCAAGCAATGCTGGATTTGTATATTGTTTCAGCATTCATTCCAGACCCTGTTTCTCTCCTGCATCAACCGTATCAGACAAAGGGTGATCCAGTCCAGATTCCTATTTTAAGTATATAAAGACAGACAGGGGAAAATTATTATAAACGCTGTTAAATTTAATTATAATATAATCCAACATCAAATCTACTGAGGATGGCACGCAAAGAGAACTGGTCGATCTGTGAAACGGCATTCCTGATGTCACGGACGCTCAGATTACAAATATTCTGGAGGCTACATGTAAAGGAGAGAATGAGGCTCATACGCCCAATAGCAAATAATCAGAGGTGTCATTTATGCGTCAGGTAAAGGATGGGTTTGATGGATATGGATCTGGCTTTCGATCTGACTATCTAGACTAGTAGGGACGCCGTGCAGTCTTGTAATAGTAGCTGAGGAAATCACCTGCTTAAGATTCAAGCACTCAAGTAGTCTCTACATCTCCAATTTGCTTTATCATTGCAATTGTTATTGGCATCTCCCAGGGGAAGGATTTCTTTTGTGTTGCATTTGGACTGCCTGAACTCAGACAATAAAGCAAGTCCATCCTCTGAATAACCTAGAGAAATGTAAAAGTAGCCAATGATAGGCATTTGCACCCTCAAACATAACACAACAGAAAATCACAGGACAAGTAAGTATTAGTGAAATCATTAGCCACCACAGAAAAACAAGACTTGTAATAGATTAGGACCCCACCTCCACATTTTCTTAGCCTATCTCTTCTTAATAATAAATAGTTTGGAACCACAATTTCCGAATCGGATACTCTGTTTGATAACCATGTCTCAGACACTGTGACCAGATCAAAATCATTCCCCAACACCCATGTACTAAGTTTCTACTATAGAATAGGAAATGTTTGTATACTGTATATTTCATGGGTTGACAGCCTCAGACATGTTAGCGCATTTTAAATTCATGCTCTGTCCAGTCAGTTGTTTGCTGCTGAAAGCACTGCTGTGTACTATTCCTTTGGTAACCTCCTACCTTAATACTCTATCATTAATAGTAATTTATCACGGACACAGGCCGCAGATTGTAAAGCAGCCAGCAGTCTGTGTTCAGATTATCTCTGTTTGACATTTCTCTGACATTCGTTGCCCTGCTGCATAACAGCAGCCAAAAAGAAGATCAGGTCAGCTTTCATTTTCATCTAGGTTTTACTTTGAGCAGTGCTGTCATTTTGTTTTGTGCTTTTAGCAGAGAAACCAGCTACTGCTACAATGATGATCCCAATCTCACTCACTCTTTCAGTCTGTAGATTAGATGTGCAGTCCGAAGCCACATGGTTTCAGTGTTTAGCATACTGTATCTGAAGGTGATTTACTTAGAGCCGCGGTTTGCTTTATTTTTATTTGTTTTTACAATAATTTGAAGAGGAAAAAGCTGAAAAGGGAAGGCTAAAAAAAAAAAAGAGACTCACCAGTGCAAGACCAGGTAAGATGAGTGAGGGGTTCTCGGAGCACTGCAGCATGAAGGCTGGAGTCAGAGGCCTCTTTGTTTCTGTCTTTCCATACTTATACTTAGGTTCCTAGTTAGTAATATGCTTTGGGAAAACTGAGATGTGGGCATGTGAGCATGAAGAGTCAGACAGGAGTGGAAGCAAGAACATAGGGTACAAGACTTGCAAAGCGTAGAATACTTCTCAGCTTCCTTTCTTTCTAATATCAACCACCCTTCCAAGTTTTTGAAGATACCTGCAATTCAAGCCCTTTTCTCACCATCTTCTCAGCCCCCAATGCCAGCCCTAGTATTGGGCGGCACCCTCTCTCTGACCCACTCTCTGGCTAACATTCAACTCCTTCACCTCCTTCCTTCTCTCCTCTCTCCCCCCCACCCCCACTCCCCCAGATCTACCACATGTGCCTCACCTCAGGCACCTCCTTCACCTCTTGCCCGCTCTCATTGATGCCTCAAGGCTCTCCTAACCCTAAACCCTTGTAAGAGTAACAGCCCAGATGAGCTCGATGCCAAACCCTTCATCTCCCTGCCCCTGCTATCACCTCTCCCCTTGCCTACCACCTAAACCTCTTGTTCTCTCATGTTTCTGTCCATACAGCCTGGAAACACACTACGTCATCCCTCTATCTATGGGTAGTGACCCTCTAATCCAGAACTACTGCCCAATCTCCTTGCTCCCATCCTCGCTAAACTTCAAGAACTCATTGTGCTTTCTCCTTCCTCGACTCTTCCGCCTTCATCCCTTCCAGTCTGAATTCAAATCACACTTCACCACTACCTCCTACTGCAGCTCATTGATTGTATACTTCAAGCATGGACCAGGCCATATTACTTTGGTAATATCTGTCGACTTGGCTAAGGCATTTGACACAGTATCCCACCCCTTCTCCTCATCAAACTAACTGATGCAGGCCTCTCAGCCCCTCCACAGACTGGTTCCATTCCTACCTGGAAGGAACACTCAGTCGGTCAGCAGAGGGCGTCCCCATCAGTACTGGTGTCTCACAGGGCTCTGTATGTGGCCCGCTCCTATTCTTGGTCTTCTTAAATTACCTTCCTTCTGTATGCTACTCATCCTCTATCCACATATATGGAGGACACTGTCCTGTACTCCTCTGGCCCTTACCCCTATGATGTGGCATACAAACTCCAGCAGGACTTCAACCAATTTCAGCTCTGGTTCTGCTCGAATCATTTGTTCTTAAACGCATGAAGGTTGTTTCATGACCTTCAGCAGAAGGCAGAGACTCACAAGAATCAACCCCCCACCCTGGACAGGATGACTTTGAGGACATTACCTACTTTAAATACCTTGGGCTCTGACTCAACCAGCACCTGGACTTTTCTGTACATGTGAATGTTATCCACCAGATGCTGCACCCCAGCTTAGTGCACTATACAGAAACTGTGAGTGCATTCCCCTGCCAGCTTGCCAAGCGACTGTTCAGGAAATGATCCTCTACACCTTTGACTATGGAAATATAGTCTACAGTGCCACCCCAAGTCCACCCTAGCCAGACTGGATATCCTCTTTCACTCATTCTGCTGCTTCACCCTTATCCTGCCCTTCTGGGACCATCGTGACCATAAACCTCTCTTCCCTTCTTTAATAGGTGCCTAGCCCTGTACCATTTGTCGCCAAATACTGTTTGGTCTCCCTCCTACCCTCAGAATATCGGTCCCAAGCTCTTGCCTCCTCCTAGCTCCACCTCTGCAGCCAACTGCCTTCTATAAATGCCCTAAACTATGAACCCTCCTCCATTCGCAATGTCCCACCCTGATCCCTCTCTTCCCTACTCCGTGATTACATCTCCCCAAGCTGCAACTGCTCATAATCATCCTGCCCTATGCATCCTCCCCATGGGATCCATTCATCTACACTGGCTACTACTCATTTTGCTTCTCACCCTACTAGAACTGAGCCATATGCAAAATGCCTATCATGTATTACCTGCTAATGGAAGCAATCCAGCCAATGCGAGTGAACACACATTAAGTCAATTCCTGTACTCGACTGGTTCAGATCCTGCAGCTACTCTGTTGTACTAAGCATTACCTGCTCGTTCATTGTTGGAACTTGATTAACTTTCACCATATCACTGTACATCCTGCTATGTTCTGGTTGACACAACTTGTCTGTATCTTACATCACTGTAAAACATTTATGTTTGTAAAACATATATTTTGTAATTGTACTTGACTGTATTACTGTCTGCTCCCCACCACTTTCCCCCAGGATGTATCTGGAAACGAGCAGTTCTGCTCAGTATGCCTTTCTGGTGAAACTTTTAAATAAATAAATAAAGGGAGCATATATAGGAAGCAAACTGGGAAAAATATTCATTGCACTTTTATTTTCACGGACGAGGTTGTAAAGAATAATAACTGCATGGCTGTATTACTTCCATTAACAGGTAATACATGATAGGCTGATCCAGGCAGGGACCTTGTCTGACTCAATCAGTGAACACTCCCTACTTACCTGATCTGGTCTACTTAAACCAAGTGCCCTCCCCACAAACTCCTGTCCTTCCATAATTTTCACTGCCTGACACCACTAAACTCATTGAGGATGTCAACACTGTTGACTGGTCGGCTTCTACTTATGTCTGATGTGTCCTACCACTGCAAAATTCCTCACCAATGTCCTGCTTAAGATTCAAGACAGCCACTTCCCACTCACCACTAGGAGGGTCAGAGGTGGCTGCACCAGATGGATTACCAAAGAACTCTGGCCCTAATAAAAGACAGAGACTACAAGTGGGTTGCTCATGCCGCAAGCCCACCCTGACCTCTGGATTGAATATCAGAGACTGCATAACAAATGTAAGCAAGCCACCATCCCACAAACGCACTACTACCAGAAACTGCAAACGGATAACCTTACAAACCCACATCGCTTGTGGTTCCTTGGGCCCCTTCTCCAAAGTCCCTATAGCCCGATTACAGTCCCGCTTTGACTACTGTAATGCCCTTACTTGGGGCTACCCAGGACTGATATTCACAGGTTGCAATTAGTGCAGAATGTGGCGGCCAGGCTACTGACTGGTTTACCAAGATCAAGCCACAGCACTCCCGAACTGCACTGGCTACCAGTACATTGGCGAATCACCTTCAAGGTTGGATTGTTAACCTTTAAATCCCTACACATACTGGGTCCGGAGCTATCTGCAAGACCTTCTCTGGCCATACTGACCCCTCCGCCTCTCCGTTCTTCTGATGAGGGACTGCTAGAGGTCCCTTGGTGTGCTTAAAGAATTCTGATGCCTGCTCCTTTGCTTTCATGTCCCCACCCTGTGGAATTCTCTTCCTCACCAGGTTAGATAGTGCCTGACTGTTGAAAGCTTTAAGTCAGCATTAAAACTCATCTTTTAACTTAGCATATCCTGAATATAGTTTCTGTTAGATCAATCTTAGATATTCAACTGCCTCTAATTTAATCAGTTTGTTGTTCTAATGTTACGTACCTCATTTTATTAGGTTTTGTATGCTTTTATTTGCCTGTAAAGCGCTGTGGTCTTTTGGAACAATGTTTTTAAATAAAGTTGACTTGACTATAAACTTAAACTCCCCATCAGCTTACTAACAGACCCGACTGAGGTTGCCCAGATGTTTAACAGCAAATTCACTGACCTCTCTCCTCACCTTAAACTCCGCCCCCAGCAATCCCATTCTCCAAGCGCACATGCATGGACCTGCCCCTTCCCTCCTCACACCTGCCTTCTACTCAGGGTTATCTCCCAGAATGTTACTCTAAGCTTCTCAGGAGCCTCCCATTCGGGAAGCCCAGGTACTGACGGCATCCACCCCTCCCTGCTCAAACATATTGCCCTGTCAGCCTTGGTGGCACTGAGGGTTGGGCGCTGGACGCCACACCTCGGGCCACGCTTGGCAACCCTGGTTCGGGAGTGGACTTGGGTCGTGAGGGGTCCGGCAGGGAGGGAGAGGATGGAGCATCCCACTCACAGCTCTCCCTCTCTAAGGTGGGTAGAGGGGTTGCATCGCCTGCAGCAGCACCTGATGGAAGTCAGGGGCACTAAGGAGTGGTGCACAGAAGGGAGCTACAGCGGCAGACGCCGGCACGCAAGTGCGCTGATGTCATTGCACATCTGGCTCGAGAAGGGTGTAAAACCAGGCAGAAAATTGCTGGGCGTCGGCCACTGATGGCCCGTGCACACAGGCCTCCCAGGACCTACAGAGGTGTGCCCCCCGCCCCAGGTACTGGATTCAGGTCTCGAAGGGGGGCATTGTGCATGTCAGCGAGTTGCTAACCAGACCCGGGTGCCGGACAACCTGTCAATTCGCTCCTGGAGGTAGGAGAAAGAAAGTCGATATACAAAACATGTTGCCCCTACCATATCCAAACCGTTGATGTTTATTTTTAACCTTGCTCTAACCACTGCCACCATGCCAGCCTCCTGGAAAACAGCCAAAGTAGTCCCTATATTTAAAGAAGGAGACTCTCTCTTTCTCCAATAACTACCAGCCAATCTCTATTCTCCCCACCTCAGCAAACCCTGAGACAAAATTGTGCAACGCCAACTTTCCAACCACATTGATAAGTACAACTTTCTGTGTGAGCAGCAACATGGTTTCCGCTTAAAACATAGTACTGGCTGACCGGTGGTCTAGAGGGCTGAGACGCTGGCACTACCTCAACCCTCGCGCGACCTGAGTCTGGAATGGACTCGGGATGTCAGGGGCTGGCAGGGGAAGGGAGGCCTCGAGCATCCCAGGACTGCTCTCCTCTCCTGGGGTGGGTTATGGGTTGACGTCAGTCAGCAGCAGCCTCTGGTGGAAACCAGGAGCACTGCACGATGGGCGAGGGAGGGAAGCATACCAGAAAATGGAAAACTGTCCGTGTTACACCGGATGACGGCTGCCCAGATCTCCAAGCCATCAATGCCCCTGTAGCCATTCGCCTCAGCAGCACCTCAGGCCAAGATGTTGCACTGGTCTGCCTGCCTGCCTAGGCTGCCTCGGAGAAGAGGGACCCACCCAGCGAGGGGTTATGCCGGCTTACCCGGGGTGGCTGCCATCTGAGAGCCGGAGGCTCGGGGACAGGATGGGTTGGAAAATCCTTGGCATGCCTGAAGAAGTGGCTAACATGGTAGCATGTGGGGAGGAGAATACAAACAAAAAAAAAAAAAAACACACTACTGCCTCTGCCCTTGCCCCTTCACAGACCATGTCTACAGAAATATGGATCGTGGAAACCTACTGGCGAGCGCCTGTAGACCTGACCAAGGCCTTCAACCTAGTCAAACACCGCTCACTGCAAATCAAGCTCCACCAGCTTGGATGCTCTAATGAGAGACCTTGCATTGGTTCACAGATACTTAACTGGACGTTCCCAGGTGGAGGTTATTGGTGCTGCCACCTCCCATGAATTGCCTGTCTCACCGGTGTCCCCAAGGGCTTGATACTCAACCCCCTACTATTTTCTCTATTCATCAACCTCCCTCTGACAGCCTACACTTCTCTGCTCTCTTGTATGTGGATGACTCCGTCCTCTTCATAGTGACAAGTCATTTCAAAACATATTCTCAGTACTCACCCACAACTATGGCTCTGCCTATAACTGGTTCTTATCCAACATGCTCCTTGTCAACCTAGAAGAAACTAAGGTAATGTTATTTGGATCCAGGCCCTACTCTGGCTGGTATTACAAACCAACTCCTGTCTCACTGTGCCTCTTCGTCTGGTCCTCCCTGCAGACTGTCACCTACTTCAAATATCTGGGTGTTATCCTTGACCCTACCTCTGTTTACAGAACATATTAACACTATCATCGAGGGTAAACCAAAAGCTGGGCGCCTACCGACTAAGTAATTTCCTAACCTTAGATGCCCATCTAGCCACTGCTCGGGCAATTTCTCCTATCCTGGACTACTGGCTCCCCATTTTTCCCCAGCTATGTCCTCCACCCTTGCCACAGACTCAATTCTGTCTATAATATGTGTTTGCCGCTTTGCTTTATTGGCTTCTTACGCAACCCACCACTGTTTCCCGTATCAGTCACTAGGGTGGCTCACGCCAAGGGCTGTCATGACTATGCCTTAGGAAGCCTTATTGATGGCTCCCTGTGTGATGGTGTGGATTCACTGTATGCTTCTCTCCTCACAGCCAGGTGCCAACACAGTGTATCTGCAAAACATCCCCCCCGGTGGTCCCCAAAGTCTCTTCAGTTATGGGTGGTAAAGCACTGTCTTTCGCTGCACTCTCTCTGGAACAGTATCCCTGCACCCTCCTCTCAGCTGGTTCAGACCTTACCTTCAAGTCCCTACTCAAACCTGCTATTATCCACAATCGGCTGTTCCTGCTCGCCAGGGTAACCCCCCACACACACACACACACATGTACCTCTCCCTACTGTGACTTTTATATCCCTGGGTGGACTCTAAACCTCCACTTGCACTTAGCACTTACACTTCTGTCCTGCACAATGTTTCATTTTTATTTGTATTGTACTGTTATAACCCATGCATCTTTTGTAGATTGCAATCTCTGGAATTATGCTGCAGCTTGTATGTATTTCATTTTTTGTTATTGTTAGTGCTGAACCTATGTTACAGCTTGTATGCTTCACTTCTACTGTAATGTATTGATATCCTGTATTTTATATTATCTGTGCTACTTCCGAGGCCCAGGTTGTTCTTGAAAACGGTCCGTCAGATCAATGCACTGACACAGTTACCAAAGACTTAAATAAATAAACTGCATGAAAATAGTAAAAAGTAGAGTGGATGATTCTTATTGTACAGTAATTTTGGAATAAACTTCTAATGTTTACATGAACAATGGATAAAGCATGTTTGGGGGTCATGGTGTCTGCATCATGCTCACCTGAGAAAGGACCAGTATTGGGTTGAATGTCATAGGCTAGAAGCAACAGTAGCAAAACAAGGGCTAAAGTTCAATAACTAAACTGGAGTGAACCAGTCATTTTAAATCTACAGATACTATGGCAAAACATAAAACTTGTAACTAAGTGTCTATAGCTGTTCAAGAAACAACATACCTAACTGTAAGTCAGTAGAGATATATGGTCTTAGACAGACAGTAGAAACAGAACGGTATGAAATTGCCCTACTAGGCAATACATTATTGGCCTCATCTTAAAAGTACTAATATTAAGTGATAATAAAGCAAGAATAAAAAAAATGTAAAATAATTTGTTTTAAGAGGCAGCTAAAATACACCACATACCAGTACTAATTGGAGAACAAGGCAGACCCTGGATAGGAAGTAGGCCAGGCACTAAATTATAGTACATATATTACAGATTGTTTATATTTGGCGAGGAAGTAGAAGCAAGATAGGTAGTTAAGCCAGGTCCCTAGTGTGAGTTGGACAAACTGCCATCTTAGGTTAAAAGAGCATGCTTATGTACGACAATACACTGTAGCAGGCATCAGAATATGCAGGTATTCAGTATGGAGCAACCCACCTCAGCTAGCAGTGTTAGCAGTTACGAAGCCAACAGTGAAGAACGGATGAGTCCAGGATCCCAAAGCTTGTGGCGTATATGTACTGCAGTGCAGCAGAGAAACAGTACACCATCTTGTAGTCACACACTGGTAAGACAACATGACCGGCTGATGGCTGACTCACAGCTGATACCCACAGTGTGACATCCATGGCTCTGCATCTTTCAGCATCTACAGTCTACAGCACGGGGGTCATTACAGAAATAGTGAGCTTTGAATATGATAGATAAGCCCTGCCAATAGAATAGAAGGAGCCACCAGACTGGTGGATTCATGGCTGGGTCATCGAAAGGATATGAAAAGATGGGATAAGCATTGAGGATAATAAAAGATGGAGTAAGTACTGAGGAGGATATGGAAAAGACCAACATATTCAATGACTACTAAAATTCATTGTTAACAATAGAAAGAATATGGCCATGACCGAAAAGTAAAATAAACTCCAAGGGATTGAGAAAAGTAAGTTAAGTAGGGATACTTACTAAGGAAAGAGTTCTGAAAGGTCTACATAACTTAATGTGACCAAATTAGCTGAGGCCAGAAGGGCTTCACTCAAGGGGAGATGAGTTGATCATTAGCAGCCCCCTGGCAGACCTATTTACTGATTCACAGAATCAAAACATTTTACAGGCGGAAAAAGGCCAGAGATCTATCTGGTCTGTGCTAATACCTACACATGTTCATGCCCCACCAGTCTAGTTCTACGCATGCACACACAGCTGGACCCCTAGTGGTAGCTCAGCCACCCTCCTTGCCCCTCCGCTTGCTCACCCCTCATATCTGTATAACCCCATCTTGAAGCCCACCATGGTTTCCATTTACTACACCTCCTTGGGCAGCTCTGCTTCACTTCATCACACTTTCTGTGAGAAAATATTTTCTCTCATCGCCTCTGAACCTCCTCTCCATCAGTTTGTACCTATGTCCTCTTGTGGTAGAGCTCACCAACACCTGAAGAACTGCTGCAGTCAACCCTGATTATTCTTTAAAGTAACTTAAAAGTTTCTATCATGTCAGATTGTTCCCATTTGTTCTCCAGCAGTACATATTATGGTGACTCTGGTGCTCCTCATAAGATTTTCCCTGCTCCCCTGAATCATCCTGGCCACCCGATTTCAAAGACACCTGCCTATCCCTGTCCTCCTTCAAGAGGGGGCTCCAGAACTGCAGACAGTACATCAGGTTTGGTCACACAGATATCTGAACAGGAGCAGAATCTTAATCTCATTCCTACTGAGAAACTCCCTCCCTGTGCACACCAGTGTTGTTCATCTTCCCACATACCTTACAGGGCTAAGTGCTTGACCTTTAAGCTATCTATTATAATCACTTCCAGGTGCCCTTCTTCTGATTTCTAAACTTCTCTGCACCCCCGCCCCCCCAATATGCTGTTTTGGAATTTTGTTTACCAATATGCATGACTACATTGTTTGTTTTAGCCTGAAACCAGAGTTGTCATAGCCCCTGACCATTACTTTTTCTTAAATTGTTTTTCTTGTCACTGACACCCTCCTCACTGTTGACTCTTCCACAAAGTTTAGCAATATCTGCAAACAGACTGATCTTGCCATGTATCCCTTTGCCAATATCACAGATGAATAAGATAAATAAAACTGGCCCCAAAACATACTTGGGGTAATCTGCTAGTGACTTATCTCCCCTTAGTACTGTCCATTTACCACTACCCCTGATTAACTCCACACCAGCCTGTTCTCGATCCAGCTCAGTAGTCCTGCCTCCAACCTTGTGTCCCACAACTACTTTACTAACTTTCTATGTGTCACGTGGAGTTGTAGTCTTGGTGAAACTAGATAGGATGTCCACAGCCTGACCTTGTCTGCTGCCTGTGTCACTAACTACATTGAAGAAATCAATGAGATTTGTATGGAAGGACCTCTCTTTAACAAAACTGTGTTGCCTTTGATCCCTTAGCTTGTTTGCCTCCAGGAGTTCACTATCTGCTCCTTTAATAGTTGGTCTTGAGCAGTTTGCCTGCACAGGAGATCTGATTCACCAGCCTGTAATTATCAAGGTTGCTCTTGTCCCTCCCTTGTGCAGTAGTACTACATTTGCCCTCCTCTAGTCCACTTAGGACCACTGCTGTTGCCAGCAACAGAAAGTGTCTACCAGGGCAAAAGTACTCATCCTACTTCTTCAGAACTCTTGGTGCAACCCATCTGGGAATGGGATTTGTTGAATTTCAAGACACTAAGACCTTTGAGTACCCTGTCTGTAGAAATATGACCCACATCTAGCCTCTGCTCTAGATTCCAAGCCTTAGTCATGCCACAATCTGGCAACAGATCATCCTTTTCTTTAGTAAAAACTGAACCACATTACTCCTTCAATACAGCTGCTTTACAGGTCATCCACCACCTATTCCGACCCTTTGGCCAGATTTTCTATTGCCTCTTTTGTTTTCCTTTTCTCACCTGTATATTTGAAGAAGGCCTTTTCTGTTGATCTTCACTTCCCAGCTGTCCTGAGCTCAGTCTCCACCTTAGCCTGCATCTGTATCACACTGGCTGCCCTAAGCTTTTCCTGATAGTTCATCCTAGTGGAAACCATAATGTTTTTTTACACCTTGTTCTTCCCCACTTACCTCAGACATCACTTAGTGACCTCAAGAGCCTCCCTTATGTCTCCATTTATCATCCACCCCACTCTCTGGCTTACTCCTCATAGCCTGGACTAAAGGATCTCCTCCAGCTTCCAAAATCAGCCATTCTAAAATCCAAAACTACTGTCTTAAATGTATAGTGCATGCTCTGAACCACATAAAGTCATGATCAATCGCTCAGAAGGTGGTTTCAACAGTTACATCCTCTATGAGCTCCTGGTTTAAGAGTACCAGCTCCAGGACAGCACCATCTCTAGTTGGTTCTCATATGTTCAGAGAGGAAACCATCCTGGAAGGTGTCTACTAGGGTCAAGTGCACAATGGCAGAAGCACTCCAGCACCAGTGCAGCAATAGACTTCTAAAAGTAAAAAAGTCACAAGAACTAAGTTTAAACTTGCAAATACAAAGACATTTAATGTACAGTCATATGTGAAAGCACTACACTATACCCCAGGGTGCTGCTACCAGTGTATCGTTTGTGTCTGGTTTGTCTCAGCAAGCACCCATCTCCTCCTTAGCATGTGGAACCCAGCGCTTTTTCTGCTAGGAAGGCTTCTGACAATTCCCACCCTCAGTATATTACAATCCATGGAGAGAATATTCAAATCACTTATCAGTCACTTACCTGTCTATCTGCAAGATCTCCTTGCCCCTCACCAACCACCCCGGCACTCTGTTCTGCTGGGAAGGCCTCCTCAGAGTTCCCAGAGTTAGGCTGCAGCATTCTGGGGACAGGGCATTTTCAGTGGTGACACCTACTCTGTGGAACTCCCTTCCTGGTTATCTAATGGAGGCCCACTTGGCAGAAACCTTTAAAAGGGGTTAAAGGCCTACCTGTTCTAGCAGGCTTTCACTGACTGATACATTGGTTTAAAGGGATGGATATAATTTTAAATTTGTTTAATTATGAACTGCTGCTTATATGTATTATTGTTGCTGATTTTGTACTGTACAGCGCCCAGAGTCTATGGAATTTGGCGCTTATAAATAAAATACCAATGTATCTATCTGTCTATCAATCATGATTACTTTTCCTGTGCAGCTGTCCACCCTTCCTCCCTCTCAAGAGCCTTATCCTCTCCTTCAGATTGGTTAGGGGCCTGTACACCACCCCAAACCTTATATTCCTATCCCTTTCCACCAACAGATGTACCTAGATACCCTCCCTAATGTACAGTGCTACCTCCCTTGTCACCCTATCCCTTCTATAACTGGCATATACTGAAATTGTAAGGTTCCAGTCATGACTGGGAGTTGCCAACATCTCAGTGACTACCGTGATGTCTAGTTGTTTTCTCTTACCTACTGCCTCGATGTCCTCCATCTTGTTTCCCAGGCTTCTAGCATTTAAGCTAGCTACCTTCCAACAGTTTCTCACTTTCACCTCCTTCTTATTCCCCTATCCACCAACGACGCCCCAACCCCAGGCATATTTATTACATTCCCATAATCCACTCTAGGTCCCTGTTTAATTCTGCTAGTAGGCAGAGAGCCTGCTAGGCCTCCCTTGACTGATACTACAACCCTGTTATCCTCAGCTGCATCACTCTCAAACTGTTTAAATGGTTGACAATATCAGCATCAAACATCTGGGCCAATTCGGCCCCATCTGCAGTAGGATGGAGGATCCTCTGAAAAGCCTCCTGTACTTCCAGAACTGCTCAGGTTCCCAAAAGTCAAACCCTTCTTCCCTGTACCACTTCTTCAGCCACAAGAAAAGGAGAGGCCTAGCTTTGCCCTTAAACTACACCAGCAGAACCTCAGAAAATGCTACTGAGGCTACAGCTAAGCTCGTCCCCGCCTACCTGCCTAAACTTTCCTTCACTTCCTCCTATGGCTGACCAGCCAGATTATTGCTCCTAGATGGATAGCTGCATCAGGCCCTCTCCATCACTCACACTATTTACAATCCTTTCACCGGAGTATCCCTTTCCCTGCCAATCCCACGGTATACACCTGACCATTTTGTTCTCCTGACCTCTTTACACACATCATGCTTAGTCCCCCAATAATGGAGTCCCCTGCCACTAGTATCTTCCTAGCCTTTGCCCTAACCATGAGCTACACTGCCTTGTAAGGTGCTATTCTGGTAGCAGTCCTAGATGCCTGAGGATAACATGTTCTGGTTCGTGTGGAGAGAACTCTCTTGAAACATCTGCAATCCCTACAGGGGGTAATTCAGTCTGGAGTAAATTGAATTACCCAGTGAAGATAAAAACAATTAGCAGTTAAATCTCAGGACCCCCACCTTGTAGGAACACTCCCACCCCCGAATGAACTCTTGGTGTCCTCAGAGGTAGTGCAGCAGCAGCCACCTGCCCCAGTCCCCATTACAACCTGATCATATTTGCCCTTTTGGGAGGTGCCTGAGGACTTGAGGGTGGTAAATGTGATCCCTGACATAACAGTGGAGATAGACACAACTCTGGTAACTATAGGCCTGTGAGTTTGATGTCCGTGGGAAAGATACTGAAATCAATCAAAGAGCATATATTGGACTTTCTAGAAGAAAACAGAGTCGTGAACAATAATCAGCATGGGTTTAAAAGGAGAGGTCTTGTCAGACTGATCTCTGATGGACTTCAACACAGTGAAGCAGTTGGTGGACAGGAACCAGGCTGTCAACATTCCATACCATAACTTAAGCAAAACCTACATCTCGCTGCATCACAGAAAGCTCTTCAAAAAGAAGGGGTAATGGGACCACGGAATGACAAGATGGTTCTCAGATGTCAGGAAGGTTATGAGGGAGGAGGCCCCAGGGATCAGTACTTGGACTGGTGCTGTTATACATAATATAAACTGTATATATGTGTGTGTGTGTGTATATATATATATATATTTTAATTCTTTGTAACCAGGTAAGGCCCACTAGGCCCAAGGCCTGTTTTGGGGCAACCGGGAGCACTGGGAGGTTAACTGACTTGCACAGAGTCACACAGTATGCAACTGGAGGTTGTAGGAATCAAAACCAGGTTTGCTGGATATACCAAATGCATTCACAGCTCATTACTCTAACTCTATACTATACAGCCAGCTCCACTTAGTAACACTGGAGTGGGACTGCACTACACTTAACTCTATGTAGACGATAGGCTGATGAGGGATTGACAACATGGAGAGATGCAGAGAGGCTTGAACAGTGTTCTGAATAGGACAGTTAAAATTCAATGGCAAAAATTACAAGGTGATGAATACAGGCAACAAGAATCTGCAAATACAATATGGAATCACTGTCAGACCCACAAAAGAAGAAAGACACTTGGCTGTTATAGTACAGAGCGTTTATTGCAAGCCAGAGGATCATACCAATAGCACGCTGTCTGAGTGGCTTGTACCAGGTGTTCAGCTGCTTATGTACTTTGGGATGTGCTGTAAGCGATAACCAGAGCACACTCCCACAAAGAGTTAATGCTTGAGAAGCATCAGTGGAGCTTTTGTGGGAGCATGATCGGAAGAAAGAGGTGGATTTTACACTGAGTAATCATGCCAGTGGCACCAAAAGCAGAGTCTAGAGAGGTGGATATCATGTTGTCACTACTTAAGTAGTTCGCGGTCGTCAGAGAACTGACACCGCCTGGCTTCAATCAACACATTTCTAGTGACAGACAAGCTTAGTGAAGAGGCAAAGGTGTCAGTAGCTGCAGTGCTAATAAACAGGGAGGCTACAAGCAAATCACCAGACTGTAGGGGCATGGGGGATAGGGTGTAACCTCTTCTTTCCCCAGGCCTGTTAACTTTTTAATTTGTTGTATTTCAAGGCAGCACTATAAACTGGCAAAGGAAATTGGTATTTCTTTTCAGTGTTCATTAATTCTAAGCTGAGCTAAAAAAAAAAAAAAAACAAAGTGGGTAATTTAAGTATGGCTCATGTGAGGAATTTTGAGACAAAATGGAGAAACTCTCCTCAGATAGAATTCCTTCTGTCCAAAGTGATGAAGATATATTTAGGTGAGAATCACAATGGTCTTTTGGCCCCGTGCCTACTGGTTGCCATTTCATTCTATATTTTTTAAATGCCTACCCACAATCAGACAAACAGGAATCGTTCTGTAATGTTTTCTCAAAATTTTCTTATAGTTCCCTAGGGCAGCCCACACTTTTCTTAAAATGGCCCACCTTTTGCAGTTCTGTTGGTCAGCTGACCAATCGAATGTATTTTCAGAACCTAACACTGAACAACAAACTAAATCTTCACCTTAGTGTGAGTAACTGAATGGAAAATAAAATGCAAGAGTTTATCAGAAGGGGTTTCATTAACTGAAATAAGATGATCTTGCCATAGTGCAGGTAACTGGTTAGACTACTCCTGGGATAAGGTGCCATTTTGGAACCTCATCTGAAAATGGACAAGAGGGGCTGGAAAATATCTAATGAGAGGTAACAAAAGTTATTCATGGTCAAAAGGAGGACCTATCAGGAGACACTGTCACACCTAAACATTTACTCCTTCAAGGTCAGAAAAGAAAGGGGTGGATATGGTACACGGCCCAAATGAATGGAACATTTGTTCTCTAGAGTTTGAATTAAGGAGGAACTGGGGAGGGGGCACCGCTCAATTACGGTAGTAACTAGATGGGGATTTAGGGAAAGGACAAAAGGGAAGAGGGAAAGAAAGGAGTAAAAAGAGATGAAGCAGGAAAAGAAAGAAGGGAAAAGAAAAGGAAAATATATATTTTTGACAAGGCTGAGTAATTTTCTTTTCTCTCAACCACTAGACGCTATGGAAATGTCTTACGAATGTCTACAGAGCTTGACCATTTGATAGTCGCCAAATTGTATTAGACTGATGCTGTGTGTTATTTCAGTGGTTCCATTCTATAGTTGCACCATTCAGATTATTTCTGTAACTGTGTACATGTCTCACAATAAAAATGAATTAAAAAAATGAAAAGAAAGTGGGGCATGATAGAAACGTTCAAATACATACAGGGATATAACATGGTAGACACCACAGATTTATTTAGGATAAAGTATCAAATCACCACCAGAAGACACAATGTCAAACTAGCGGGATAAACTTAAAAAAATGTGAAATACTTCTATACAGAAAGAAATGTTTATAAATGGAACAGACTACCCAGAAAAGTGATTAATTATATTTATAACATGGGTTCAGAAAAGGATAGGTATCAATAACAGCATCACCTGACTGCGGATTAAATTCACTATTTAATCCACAGTTGGGGTGAGCTGACTGGCCAGCAAGATCCCCTGGGCAGAGCAGCACTTGTTATATGTGGGAAACTTCAGCACTGATAGGCAGCCATTAAAAACTGCACCTAAGTGAGTCAGAGCTGCGGCACTCTGTTGGTGGCTGCTCGTCAGTGCTGTATGTTAATTCCTCTGTTTGCTAACTGCTGTGTTGCAGTAGTAGTGCTAGGATAACCCCATCCCACATGCACTTCAGACAAAAAGAATTCAGTATGTCGTGCTTACAGTGTCCTTGCGCCTGTAATGACAAAACTGTCATGACACACCTATCCATCTGTGTGTTCCTGCAGTGTCCTCTCTTTCTGTGTCGGTCTGCAGTCAGTGATACGTGCAACAGCAATGCCAAGGGGACAGAGAGAGAGTCAAGAGACAGCCACCTGAAGATCGCTGCCTGCTCTGCCCCCCCCATGCTCCGTACAGCGTGTGTCAGCAGTGTTGTGATCACTGAGAACAGGACCTTGAGTTGCACTGCACAGACACAGAAACAGAGATTCGGGAGAAGTTAGTAGCACAACATGTTTGCTTTTCTCTCTGTGTCTCGGTCTCTCCACTACCATTAGAGTGCACATTTGCTATGTGGCCAGCGGGGACAGAGTGACAGACCATGGCAGAGAGAGAGAGAGAGAGAGAGAGAGAGAGAGATGGGAAAGCACAGAGCAACAGGGTGACCGAGGCACAAACACACGGATGTAGGTAATCTGATGTCTGTAAACAGAGAAGGATGGGTGCCCTTTTCAGAAACTGGAGCAACCATACTGCAGATGCCAGGTGACTGATAGCATCCAGCTCCATCCTGTCCCTAGTTGACTATGGCCTACCTGTTTATGCAGCTGCCGACTCAGTAATAAGCAGGGTCAAGGTGGCCTGCAATACAGCATGCCACTTTGTGCTAAAGGCTCACAAGCGCCCATAGTTGTACCCCTTATTCAAAGACCAACCAGCCACCCTTACCCAATAAAGTTACAAACCTACTAGCCAAGAAAGCAATGCTAGGCTTAACACCCCTGCTCTAAAAAACTGTTTCCACCCCACTGCAAAGCAATATAATGAGAAGCATGGCCAGGAATGCCTTAGAATTACCCTTTCCATACCTCTCAGCTGGGTAAATGCTCCTTTTCTGTTAGGGATGCAGGCTGGTTAAATGAATTGCCAGAAACCATGCTGAACCTCCCCAGGACTGACCAGTTCAAAAGATCCCTATGGGCTGTGTTAACAGCTCAGTGCAATTGCACCCATTAATGATCTAGCTGTGTCCCCACTCTGCATTTTACCTACACAGAAACATAGAAGTTGTCGGCAGATAAGGACCACTTGGCCCACCTAGTCTGCCCTAAGTTCCCTACCTACAGTGCAAATGGAGAACCTCCTTGGGCTCCGGCCACACCCCTCTTGTTCTAAGATTCACTTGTGTCTGTCCATGCATTCTTAAATCCTGTGGCTGTTCTAGCCCCACCACTTCCTCTGGGAGGCTGTTTCAAGTGTCCACCACCCTCTTTTTTTCTTTTTTCTCCATGGGTCCCGCAGCATCCATCCTCAGCCACCTGTCCAGCCCCGCACCCTGACATCAGGCAGCATACCCTCTTCCCCATGGTTTACCCTCCATGGCAGGGTGGTGAGGAGCCCCCAGCTCAACTCATCTTGACCAGGAGCCAGTTCAGAAGCGCCATTCGGAGTCGGGGCCTGCGGCAGTGGCTGCTTCATGCTGCGTAACCAGGGACCATTTTTTCTGTTTTTCTCCCCTTGCAGGACTGGGGCATGCAATGACGCCAGCAGAGGGAGCACGGACGTGTCCAAGCGTGTTCCTCCAGGCATCTGCCCCATCTCAGCCTCTTCTGCAGCATTGGCGCACTGCCCCCTCCACTAGAGGCCAGTCACACGCCAGGTCACTGGAGTCACCCTCCTGGAGAGGGAGAGCAGTCCCTTGGACGCTCAATCCTCTCCTCCCTGCCAACCCCGGAGGCCTGTGCTCATTCCTGAACATGGGTCGCCGGGCAGCGCAGTAAGGCGCCCAGTGCCTCAGCCTAGCGCCACAGGGTCGGCTAGTGTCCACCATCCTCGTGAAGAAGTACTTCTCATTTCTTCTCAGCCTCCCCTCTCAGCTTCATATTGTGACCCCTGTCCTGAGAGCATCTTTTCCTTTGGAAAATGTTCCCTTCCTGTACCTTGTTTATTCCTGTGAGGTATCTGAATGACCATCATATCCCCCATTCCCTCTTGTCTTCCAGGGAGTACATATTTAAATCCTTGAGCCTTTCTTCACAGGGCTTCTGATGCAGGCTCTGCACCATTTTGTTGCCTCTTTGCACTGCCTCCACCCTATCTATGTCCTTTCGGAGATGGGACCTCCAGAACTGTACGCAGTACCTGAAGTGGAGTCTCACCAGCGATCTATACAGGGGTATTACCACCTCCTCTTTCTGCTATAATACCTCCTTTGCATTCGAGCATTTTGCTAGCCTTTCCCACTGCCTTGTCACACTGTTTAGCTACCTGCAGGTCATCAGATATGACAACCCCAGGTCTCTTTCCTGTTTTGTGACTGCTAATACCCCTCCGAGTTGGTTTGCTGGCTCTGGGTTTTGTGACCTAAGTGCATGATTTTGCACTTTTCTGCATTGAATCTTAGCTGCCAAACTCAGGACCATTCATCTAACTTCTTTAGATCCTCCCTTATTCTTTCAACCCCTTCCAGTGTGTCTACTTTGTTGCAGATTTTGTGTCATCTGCAAATAGGCACCTTCCTCTCAGTCCTTCTGCAATGTCGCTAATAAAGACACTGAAGAGGACCGGCCTAATACGGAGTCCTGCATGGTGCACTTCCCAGTGCATTGAAAAGCACTTTGCTATTAGCCTCATGACTTGCTATCCTCCTACAGTCTCTGGACACAGTGTGCTACCTTGAACTTGTCCTTATTTGATCAGCTGTGCAATCAATATGATGTTCAATTTATGTATGTATTGACCATTCGACAGACGTTTCCTCTGGAATTTGCTTTGATCAACATGTCTGTCTCAATTGTAACGTTGCAAACTGTTGTGGTACCTTTGCAAAAAAAAGCACTTGTGCTCAAAGGAATTGTCTGGATTTTCCAATACTTAAATAAATAAATAAGCTGACATCAGCATAACTAACTGAACTACATTATAAACATGAATTTTGAACCATTCATTTTATGAAAAGATTAGCTTTTTCCTAATATATACATCCTTTACAGAGGAGATTTACTCAGGGAATTGAGTCAATAGGCACTTTTACACACAGGTGTCTGTTGTGGAATGATCATTACCTGTGTGGCACCATTGCAGCCTGTGTCGTTCTGTGCTCCGATGTACAGTACATGTGGCTCCTATTTCAGAAAGTCTCCCTCCATTGTGCCTTTTTTATTCCGGTGTCCCCATGGAGTTTCCAGGCAGCATGATCCTACTGATTTCAGGAGGAGAACGGAATGACCTGATTACAATCGCAGGGTGAACTGGCACACATCGGGCAAACTGTGGCAAGCAGAGAATGTGATTCGGCCAAACGTTTGCTGTGGCAGTGGCAGAGATCCACTTCACACAGCCATAGAGGTAACATTACACCGTTCTGTAATAGTCATTCCGTTACAAAACACCAGTGTAATGGTGCTTTGTAAGGCCTGCTTGTGGTATCATTACCACAGCTACAACCTGGTGTGATGTCACAAGCAGGGCATTATGACTCTCATTCGGAGTAAACCTTAGCTCTGTGTGAACTGAAAATGACACTGATATTCTTTTCCATCCCACAATAATAAAGGACAGAATGGCTTGAAATTCCATTTTTGAGACAACTGGGCAACCTGATTGCATTTAAAAAAATTTCCAATACAGCTCCATCATACTGGATTTCAAATCAACTATTAAAACTAAATAATAACTGGTCAGCGATTTTTTTCAATGGGCTGACCAAGCTGATATTCACCGTAATAACCTACGGGTTATTATGGCAAACACACACTCCATCTGTCAAACTGGAGCACACTCTGATTCGCTCTCATCTTGTGTGTGGGCAGGCAGAACACTTAGTTAAACATGGCTCCAAATCTCCATTAGTGAGGAGCCACCAGAACAACACTGCTCACCTTGACAAAACTTTTTAATCTATCTGGCTGATCCTGCCTTTAAATTAAATAAAAAATGTATCTGGTTGATCCTGCGCTAATGCTTTACCACCTATCCTTCACTAAATGCAGCGGACAGAGTGCGACCGGGAACAGTTCTGTGGGTAAGCGCAACCTCAATCTCAACATTAACTTACATAAATATGTAACCCCTTGTTACCCGGGTTACTAGAATCCCAGTAAGACCTAGTGGTAGGCAGGAAGGCAGCTTGTAAAACTCCAGTTAAATGGATTTCACACTGTCTCATTCTGTTCTCAGTCTCAGCTGAGACTGAGGGATGACATCACCACAGAACTATCGCACTGCATGAGCCACAATGGAATCTGCAGAAGGGAGCTAGAGTAGAATGTTGGGAGGTCTGAACAGTCAGTCTGTAGTCAGTTGGAGTGTGGAGCTTGTTGTGAGGAGGAGCACAGCAGCTCTGTGCTGGGCTCTTGGAGCCTCAGCCCTGAAATAGGGCTACAATTAGGGAAAGGTGTGTTTCCGCCAAAGAGAGACACAGTGAGCTATTTTAAAGTGGTGGAGACCGATGATTCGAGTCTTTGTGCCCCATCCTCAGGAGATGGGCAGAAAGTTTACCTGCATTTCCAGGGCAACCCCTGGCTACTGCTAGTGGAGAAGCTGCCTTATTTTGTCCAAGAGTCTGGGAAACAAGAAGATTTTGTGATTCGCCTGTGGGCACCTGCAACCGGAGGGTGAGTTCTGCCTTTTCTAAAGGGCCCATGTTTCACCCTGGACTTGTGTGATAGTGGGGATTGACTAATGAAGTAGTGGGAGGCCTAGAGTAATAGGCTTAGCCAAAAGTAAAAGTATGTTCAAGTCCAGCACATAGGGAAGTCAAGACATGTAGAGGAGATGTGATACATCTACCCAGTAATCTACATTGCCAAGCTTTCAGAAAAGAGCTATTTAGTTTCCAGAGAAATGGCCAGGTATGGATTGGGGAGACCCCCATCTTTAGTAACCAGGTCCACCTCTACGGATTTGCTCTGTGGATTTCTACTTTGCCTCATGCATTTGGCTAGTGATGAGGGAAGTATCCAGACGGGATGGAAGTAAAATTCCCTCTAGGAGTTGAAGGCTCTAAGGTGGTTTGGGAGCCACCAATAGGAAAACTGGTTCATTCCATAATGGACTCTGGATCTAGCAGCGGTGGAGGATCGGGCCAGTGGAAAAACCAAGTAGTGTACAAGTTGGGCTGCGTGCCCAAAGCTGCGTGCAAGTCCGGGCTGTGTGCCTGGTGGGTTCAGAGCCTGAGGCTGGAAATAGTGAAGAAGTGCTTTGTTGTCTCTAATCTGCATTACCAGGAATGTAGCCCCATGGGGTCCGTCTATGCTTTGTTTGTTCAGTTTAGATGTGAATAAAAGCCACACTGTAGAATCCCATTCCTGGTTATGGACATTACAGTTATTGCTTCCTGTGTTCGGATTTACTTGGGTGCCCCTGTGCAGAGTAGCCAAACCTAGGCCACCTGTGCGAGTAACCTAGTCCTCCTCAACCCAGTCCCCACCAGGTACTGTTGTCAGCTTCAACAGCATGCCAGCTGTCGCTTGCAAAAAGGCAGGGGTCCGGGGTTACAAATATAAATAAATGAACTCATGCATAAACAAGAAAAATTGAGACCAGAAAGCAATGAGGGGGACACACAGACTGTGTGTGTGTCAGACAGAGAGACAGACAGACTCTGTGTGTGTGGGTGTGTGTCTGGACTCCGGCAAGAAAAATTGCTGACTAGATGATATATAAAATAAAAGATGGTGAAGTGTCTGAAACTCAAATTTAATGCACACCCTCGGTGTAGGATACTTTGATAAACCCTTGGGCCGCCCTTATAGGGTTTAATGTAGCATCCCACACCTTGGTGTGCATTAAATTTCATATCACACACCTCCCACCCTTTATTCTATATTTATTAAATGGGGTTAATGAAAGTATGCAATCAGAGAAACTTATTTGTCTAAACACATTACTTGATCATTCATTAATTCCCTTGAAGGGCACAGTTTGTAACTAACCTAACCTACCCTACCTAGCAACAGACTAACTACCTGAACATAAAGCATTTTTCCATTAAAATAAAAACATTTCTCATTTTATTAGCATAACAGGACATAGCTTTCTTTGGAATTAATGCATCTGTGACCAAATTCAAATATTCTACCTAGTAACAGATAAATAACATGAAAATAAAACTTTTCCCATTTTACAGTGTAAGCATAATAATCCACTCAAGGCACAAGTTTCTAAAAGAAATAATGCACTGCCCGTGCACTGAAAGGCACTTGCCTCTAGCCTCATGCCTTGCCATGTGCACCTGAGAGCATGCATTAATTCTCTTGAAACCTATTTTCTGCTGTGGGTTATTGCTTACATATCTACAGTACTTTGTGGAACAAAAGCAGACTACACCAGTATGGGCAGTAGGTTGAGTAGTTTTACATACTCTGGCATTTAGCCACCATCAGCTAGCTACTTACCCTACAGAAAACCTGGTTCCTAGTTTGTGATACATCTCTTCTTTAATGATCATAGAATCTGAAAATGGGTGGTTTGTTCTGTATCAGTAAACACGCTTTCTCATGGTTTTATGCTTTTCTAACCTTCAAAACAGTAAGAACTGTCCAATTTTTGAAATACAGGTGTTCAAACTTACCATTTCTTGTGTAACATTTTCAGGGACATCCTTCCCTAGATCAAAACTGAATTCAATCCTCCATTGTCTTTGTGTTTCCCCTTCAGTTTCTTAGGATCTTCTACCCACAGTCTTAAAGCTATCGAGGACTTGCTGCCATCGTCTTCTTCTGCAAGCTCCACCTGACCCCAGTATCTTCAGCAAAAAGGCATGATTTAGCAGGTCCTTTATAGAATATCTGCCAAAAAGAGGTTAATGTATTTTTAAATACTCCATTTTTTTTTATTGTTTGGGGAGTCAGTGCACTGTAAGGAATTACTACTGTCAAAATCTGTAAAACATCTGTTGTGCAGAGTGCTTTGCTTTGTGTGTGTGTAGTCAGTGTTATTTTCTGCTACCAGGAGTTTTTCAAAATTTGCCTACTAGTTTAACAGCCTGGAGGATCTCTATGTTAGCATTTTGTATTACTTCTTTTTACTACAATGCCTCCTGTCCCATGTGACAGTGATGCATCCAGGACCATAAATTCAGCAAGTGCTGGTTTAGAGTCAACTTTACAGCAGCAGCAGAGTCGTGATTTTAAGTCAGTTCTTTATTCAGTGGGCACTAATAAAGGCTGCATTTACAGTTTTGCAAATATCTGAGGATAATTGAGTGGGCTATTCTGTAGAGGAAGCACCTAGAGTCTTCACAAATTATAGCATTAATGACCTAAGGTGATCTGTGTACTTTTTGTGGCTGTGTGTAGTTTGATGAAATGAAAAGCTTTCAAATAAAACATTTTCCTGCTGGCTAGACCTAGACACATATTCAGAAAACTAAAAGATTTAATGAGAAGAGTTATTTAGCGAGGTCAGGACACCGGTCTCCTAATAGCAGATTACTGCTACAGCAGATTTCACTCAGTGAATCAGCGGTCCTGACACATCACTGTCACATGGACAGGAGGCACTGTAGGAAAAAAGAGCAATCAAAATTGATAACATTGAGATCCGGGGCTACAAAAGTAGTAGACAGATTTAGGAAAAACTCCTAATAGCAAGCAAGGAAAGACACACTAGGACTATACACAAACCAAAACACTTCATCTCATCTGTTTTTGCTAATTTTGACTCCAGCACTCCTTTAACTACATTGCAGGTTACTGTAATATACACAAAGTTATAGTAAGTGAGCACTAGAAAATGTGAGCATGTAATACTGCCCTAAGACATAGTGCAAACCAGTCGGATACATTGTAGCTTAAGTTCCTGTCATGTAAAGAAAAGTAAATTAACAAACCGTAGCCATGCCTTCATCAATCAAAGGTTATCATATTATCAGAAATTGTAATTTACATTGTTATTCACTGTGTCCTAAAGGACATCATCCTTTTTTGGGGAGGGTTACAAACAACTTTAGTAAATTATCAGATGGAATAAGCAAAATTAACATAAAAAAACAACTTCAATATATTCTTGGTTGTGGAATTACTAACATATGGCTTAAGCAGCTGCAGCCTTTAAAGTGAATTTTGTATTATCTCCTGGGCCATTTTGTGTAAGGTTAACAGTGGATAGTATGGACTTCATACAAAGCTACTGAATTAATTAGTTAACTGATGCATACAAAAAGAACAGCTGTAAAATGCAATAAAATGGGTCACCAGGCCACTTAGGTTTCCCATGGAAGGAACAAGAATAGTGGAGCAAGGACTAAGTGCTGCTGAACTTGGGTAGAAAGTGGAGGTGCCCCAAGCATAAGGGTCTGGAAGAGCTTTGTTCTGAGAGTTGGGAGGATGTGGCTCTAGAGGAAGGTTGGGCTGCGGGGGTGGGTGTGGGACTCCCTAAGGAGTGGACTTAATGGCCTTCTGGCCCGGATAAGTGTCCTGGGTCCATGAAACACCTGAGGGCCAGTAAGTGGAAGGAAAGAAGAATACCCACTATAGCAACTCAACCATATGGTAGAACAGAACAATTACTGTCTGAACAACACCACGGCATTGGGGATCAGGCACCTTGAGGAACGCTCCCAGTAGGTGTTCTAGTAGAACACCAGTGGGGGCAGGATTCCCAGATGGGATGTACTGATCAGATCTGGGCCCCGGGACAAGGTGGGTTGCCCAGGAACATCACAGTAGGTCTACAGACTCAAGGCATACTGGTAGTGGTGCACAGCAGGGCTTGTGACCAGTAAAAGAAAACTATAAAGTGTATGAAGTGGGGTTACATGTAGCTATCCATAGGTCAAAGGGTACAATGCTGTGATTAACGAATAGTCAACAGTATCTACTGTGTTCAATTAATGGAATAACGTTGTAACTTACCATGACAGCAGATTTTCCAGAGAATCTCCTCCATTCAGCCACAGAATTGGAACTGTAATCCAGTCAAGACCACTCAGAAATCTTTCCCAGCTGGGGCCACCTACGTCAGCACTGCCTATATAATGTGGACACCACCATGATTCATTAGTTCCCCTCCAGACACAAGTTAAGAGGATTATCAGACCAGCACGGACCAGGAAAAACAGAACACAAATCAGGCACACAAAAGAGGCATGTAATCAGATACAAATGTCCTAGAAGGACAGAGGAAGAGTACAGAGCATGTGGAGCAGGCATGATTTCCAGTAGAACCACGCAAGTAGAAAAGGGGATGGTGTAGGGTAAGCAGTGGCTCAGTGAAGGACAGTATCTTTAAGATAGAACAATTATGTAAGAATTTACAACAGCAGATCTTCAAGGAATCTCCTCCTTTAGGGCATAACTTTGGAACTGTAAGCTGTCAGGACCACTCAAACTTTTTACTTGCTGAAGGCCACCCACCACGTATAGTAGTGTCGCCATGTATATAACATGGGAGGACTCAACACTCCTCAGTTCCCACAAGAGATCAGCCTCAGACGGACTTACCATGAGGAACTAGGAGACTAAACCAGTATCAGACGAAAAGGAGAGGCATGGGACTGGAAACATGGAAAAGGCCATGGCACAGCATCTGATGTAACCTCAGAAGACAAAGGGAAAGGAGGAGGGTATGGCATGCCCTAATGAAGGAGATTCTCTCAAGATGTACTGTTACACTAAGTTCTTATGTAACTGGTTTATCTTCATTGAGGATATCTCCTCCATTATACCACACTTTGGAATGAGTCCCAACCAGTACAAAGCAGCTCACAAGGATGGCACACTCTTATAAGTGCTCGAGGCAGAAAGCCTTGTAGTACAGCAAGCCCAAAGCCAGAACGCTCACGACAGACAATGTCCACACTGTGGTGTTTTCTGAAAGTGTGGAGAGTGCCCATGTGGCAGCTGCACATATGTCATCAGCAGAGACGGTCCTGAAACAAGCAACAGAAGTGGCCATACCCTGTGTGGAGTGACTACAAACAGTACCAAGTTCCTTACTGTACTTCCTATAACAGAACATAATACAATTAGCCAGCCATTTGGCAGGCATTGTTTAGACGCATCGAATGCCCTCTTTTCCAAGGGTGAAAGAACAAGAAGCTGTGAAGTTTTCTCTTACTCTTAGCATGAGTAACACAACATCTCAGTGTTCTATGTACATCAAGAGTAAGGAACAAGGCCTCACCCTGGTTGGCATGCTCAAGGAAGGAAAGGGAAACTATTTAACCAGGAAAGGCACACTAAGCTGAAACTTATTTCCAGTTGCGACCTGGGAGCACAAGAAAATTAAGGGACTTGCTCAGGGTCACACAGCATACAAGTGGGGTCTGTGGGATTCAAACCTAGGTCTACAGGTTTGCAGCTCCGAGCCTTGTGCTATACTGCCTCCTTAAGGTAATAAAAAGGAAGGTGTATCATTTGGTTCAATGTAATTTAGATACCACCTTCGTAAAACGTGATTCATATGCTAAGAGACTCTGTCTTTGTGAAAAATCAAATAAGGAGGCTCACATCAAAGCCTGAAGCTCAGAAATTCTACAACAGAAGTCATGACAACTAGAAAATAACATTTTCCATGTCAGGAAATGGAAGCTGCAAGCCATGGCAGGCTCAAAAGAGCCAACGTTGATTTCTCCAGTGCAAAATTCAAGTCGCAGGACTGGATTGTGGATGGAGGTTTCATGTGAGGACACCCCTCAGAAAAGTATGAGAAACCTCTAGTTGGGCAAACCATATGGCCATCAATAGGGGCATGGAATGCGAATATAGTAGCCAAAATGAATCTTAATGGAAGAATACTGTAAGTCTGAATCAGATAAGGAAACAAGTATTCCAGAACAGAATTCACAGGACACATAGAAAGGTCCAGATACTGGGAAACAGACCACTAAGTGAAAAGCTTCCATTTCAAGGGATAAATATGTCGGGTAGAAGGCTTCCTAGCTGCAATCAAGACATTAGCAACCTTAGGGATACCTGAAAGTGTGCAATGGCTATGTTGTCAGGAGCCACATGTAGATGCAGGGACTTTGGGTCTGATGGACAGGTGACCTCCTGTTCTGGAACAACAATACCTGGAGGCTGCAGAGGATAGCTCTCATCTTCAAGACCTTAATGTGCAGGTCAGCCTCCACTTTGGTCCAGGACCCTTGTGTCTGGAATGGGCCCAGATGAGCACCCCAACCGGAGCCTGAGGCATCCATGGTGAAGATCTGTATAGAGCTAGCACAAGGAATGGAATATCCTTGTGTAAGCTGCTGTGGTCCATCCACCATACAAGTGTTCTGCAAAGAGGAGATGTGACGAGAGCCATTTGTTCCAGCTCACCCATCAGCTGATCCCACTGACCCCAGAGTGTCCTCTGTGATTCTCGTATGAAGCCAAGAAAATGGCACTGTTACTATGGCAGCAGCCACCAAGCCAGGGAGATGCAACACTGACCTGGCAGAGACATACTGGTACCTGTAAACCAAGTGTGTTGAGCAATCAGGATGTCTGCCTGTCCTGAGGTAGGAAGGCACATCCCTTGTTCATGTCCAGTGCTGTCCCAATGTATTGCAGGCACTGACACAGGATCAGCACAGACTTTGTTACATTGATCTGACCTAGCAAAGCATCGAACCATTCTCTTGTTCAGGAAATGGTGTAAAGAAGAACCTCCCTGGAATTGGCCTTCAGAAGTCAATTATCTGAATATGGGAAGACAAAGAAGTCCTTCCCCATGAATAGCTGTTGCAACAACTGCCAAGCATTTGGCAAAGACTCATGGCACAGGGATAAACCAAAGTGCAACATTTTGAACTGATAGTGCCTACCCAGCACAAAGTGGAGGTACTGTCTGTGGTACTTCTGGAAACTGCTGTGAAGGTATTTTTATTATTTTTTTTATTTATTGAATTCTAGGATTGCAAATACCTTGAGCAGGAACTGCTCGCTTACAAAGGTTCCACGTCAAGAAGATGGAGGGTAAACATACAAAGAAAGGTCGACAAAATTATATATAGTTACACAACAAAATGAAGCAAGATACTGATGCTTAAGTAATTACAATGCCTCAAAATGTGCCAAAGTTAACTAGAATGACATACCATCCAAGGGCAACCTTAGAAAAGTGCAGTTGGTGAGGGGAGGGTAGGGAGGGGGGCAGGCAGGAAGGCCGTTGTCGGAGGGTAAAGAGGAGGGTAAGAGGACTCAAGGGAGGGAGGAGGGGAGGGTTAGATGACAGTAAGTGCCAGGGAGGGGGGGAGGAAAGGGAGTGGGGGGGAGGGGAGGCAGTGAGAGGGAGGGCATGGCGGGAGGGTAGCTGTCCAGTCTAAAGAAAGGGGCAGGAGCGTGAGCCCCGATTAGGGCAAAGCAGTCACAATGACTAGTTGAAATGAGATGAAGTCTGAGTTGTCTCTAAAAGGGCCATGCGCACCAGCAGTAAGAGTTTCTTTGTTGAGAGCATTGTACCACTGAGGAGCTCTGTGGGCAAAAGCCCTCTGGCCCATGGTAGTCCAGCATCTGGGGACAAGGAAGGTTTGTTGTTGTGTGCTTCTAGTTTGCTGAGTGCTGTGGTGGCCAATGAGGAGCTTTTCAACGTCTGGGTGGCAGGACCCCAAGGAGGCCTTTTTGGCTAAGAGGCAGGTTTGATACTGTATCCAGCTGATGAGTGGAAGCCATCCTGCCTGAGCGTGCAGGTCACAAGAGTGTTTTGTTGGTCAGCCCATGTTAGAAGTCTGCATGCTTTGTTGAGTGTGACTGTAATTCATGGAGGGCAGAGGCAGAACCATAGATTGCTAACCTGTAATCAATGAAGGGTGACAGAGCTGTTGATCACCAACCGTAGTGTGTCAGGAGTCATGAGTGTTTATGCCTGTAGAGCAGGCCTATTCAGATATTGGTGGCTTTGCCACAGAATCAATGTGCCATGGTAGGAGAGGAGCGGTCCAATGTAACACCTAGGTATTTAAATTCAGGAACATGTTCAAGTATGATCCTGTTTGGTTTTTGATGGTGAGGTCACAGGATTTGTACTTACCTAGCATTGTAGAACGTCATACCTTTGTTTTGCTATAGTTCATGACCAGTTTGTGTGACTTGAACCATTCTTCAATGCGCGTGAATCTCAAGCTTGTAATCGCTTCTCAAGGAGCCCGCATCTTGGTGGTTAGTGGACGCGGATCGCGCCATCGGCGCATAGCAATAATTTCTGATGGCAGACACTGGGAAGGTCGTTTAGGAAGAGGTTGAAGAGTAGTGGTCCCAGGATGGACCCCTGTGGGACCCCGAAAGGACTGGCTTTTCTCCGAGGCGACACCAGCGATCCTAACTCCGCTGGACCCACTCCCAAGGTAACTTGAAAACCAGAGCAGCGCTTCACTGACAGCCCAATGTTTGACAATTGCTCGAGTAGGAGTGGATGGTTGATGGTATCAAATGCTTTTGTAAGGTCAATGAATACTGCCCCCACACAGTTTCATTGATTGAGAATGGAATGGATGAAGCCCGTGAATTTTAATAGTGCAGTGGTGGTACTGTGGCCTTTTCGAAACCATGTTGCTCGGGACACTGGGTGTCATTTCTCCAGGTACTGACTACTGGTCTGAGGCAATGCACCCAGGGCCTTAGACAATGGAGGGAGGATGGAGATAGGTCTGTAGTTGGAGTGTAGTAACTTGTCTCCACTTTTGTGTACCGTGTGATGGTCGCCTGCTTCCAGCACGATGGGAACTGGGACATCCTTAGTGACAGGTTGTGGATCTTTGTCAGGAGTACAAGGATTTCTTCATGACAAGCGCTAACAACTTAGGTCGAGGGAGTCCCCACTATACCCCCGCGCCATGGATGGCCTTCCAAATACAGGTTCTGGCTTCATGCACTGGGATGTCCCTGAAGTAGAATTGTGGGGCAGAGTGCAGGAGAGAAGCAGTGCCAGGAGGGTTACTACCAGAGGGAGCATCAAGAAGTCCGATGGGAGGACACTATCCAAGTTGGAGAACACGTTGTTAAAAGGTATTGGTGATTGTGTACAGGTCAGATGTAGGTGTACCATTTATCAAATTGTCCACTGAGCGTGCACAAGACACGCCAAAGCAAAAGGACCTAAAACCAAGTCTCAGTAAAAAGCTGCTTTTATTATACAAAAAAGCTAAAACATACAAAAGGCAATAGTAGCACCCCCTCCACCAACGTTTCACGTAGCTCTTACGTTTTTATGTTGAGCATTGTGGGTGGTGACTTAGGGTCCTTGCCTGTAAGGTCTTTCAGTTACTTCAGAATTTTTTCCATCACCCCAGGAGTTAGAGAGCGCTTGTTTGAAATATTTGCTTTTGGCATTCGGAATTGTCCTCATGCACTCATTTCTGGCAGCTTTATATTTATGAACATCCCCAGGTTTGATGCGTTAACGGCACAGTGCTAGAGATGGTCCCTATGTCTGAGTAAGGTGATTAGTTGGGGTTATCCAAGGGTTAGCTCTTCTCCTGACCTTCAGCTTTTTAGAGGTGCAAAGATATTGCAGGCCACAATGAAGTGGTTAATGAAAAGGTTGAAGGCTTGGTTAACATCTTTGGAGGAGTCAATTGGCATCAAGTCCAGGTGGCTTAGATGAGTTTTTAGTAGCCCAAGGTGCCCTTGCTTCAACACTCTGGTGTGGATTATTTTAGGAGGAGGCTTAATAAACTTGTTTGTCCAGGTAACAGGTGAGTGGACACTGATACCATCAGGGAGCATTGATACTTTAGAAATTCATTCAGGGTGATTAGAAAGGATCCAGTCCATAAGAGTGTGTGACCCTGTCCTATAGTTGCATCTGGTGGGGTGGTAACAAGCTGGGTGAGTTTCTTTGCCATGACTGCATCCTTGTAGTTTCCGGCCTCTGGTGAGAGCCAATTTACGTTGAAGTTGCTGAGTATTACGATTTCAGAGCTATGGTGGTATTCCCTAGGTTTTCCATGATGCTCACAAATCCATTGGTCTGATCTTTAGGGGTAGGTAAACAGAGGCTATGGTGAGTTCCTGTTGTGCACCCCAAGTAGAACTTTAATAGCGAGAACCTGAGAGGGGGGTTTAGGGTTTGAGAGAGGAAAGACTTAACCCAGATATGAATCCTTCAGGTAGATGGCACAGCCCCCACCTTGTTTAGAAACCCTGCCCTGCCTGAATATAGTGTATCCAGGGATGGTGACTGCAGCATCTGGTATCTTGGGGTTAAGCCATGTTTGACAACAGAGAGAACATCAGGGTTATGTTGCTGGACCCAGGTTTGCAGAATGTCAAGTTTGTTGAGGAGGATACAGACATTGATTGAGGCCAATGTGAGGGACCCCTCCCACCTTTTAGAGGCATGGGGTGCTAGACCAGTAGGTCCCGGTTGGGATGAATGTTTCCAGATAGCAGTAGTAGCATAAGTAATATCCTGAGAAGGTACGCTTTTAATCATTTTGCAGACTAGCTTTGTTGTAGGGCAACTAGATCTCTTGTCCCTGCTGGCTCATGCTTTCCTGAGAAACTGCACAGTACAATATATGTTGCCATGTTCAAAGGTGCCACATGATTGGATATACAGAAGGTAGCCAAGGTGCCAGATTGGGGTGCAGTGGAGCAGGGTACAGATGGTATGGATCCGGTGGTCATGCCTTACGTGTAGTGCAGGAAATTTACTGGTACATCATGGTGAGGTCTATGGTTACTAGTGTTAACAGGGGCAGCGGGCAGTGCAACAACATCAGTCCCAATATTAACAGATACAAAGCCAGCTTAGCAGAAGTCATGGTTGAGCAGTTGAGGCGTTAAAGCCGTGTAGAGAAGGATGATTGCAGGAATGGGTCATCGCCTTTAGATTTCTCATGCCTAGTGAGACCGGCATAGGCAGGAGGGTAGGCTTGTAGGGAGAAGTCTAGGCCAATTGAGAGATACAGCAATGAGGAGGGAGGGCAGAGAGTATTTAATGGAGGCCTCAGAGGGGTGGGGTGGGAAAAAAAAAAACAAACACACAAAGTCCAGGAGAAAAGACACAGTTTTCCCCAGCTTAGAGAGCAGCTAGGAGGCGCCTCGAATAGGAAGAGGAGGAGCAGGCAGGACCAATCACGGTTCACCCAGAAGAATGCCGCACCAATCAGAGGGCAACTCAGGGCTTTTGGTCCACTGGCAGCACTAGCCTAGGTATGCATCCTTGATATCCAGAGAACAAAGCCAGTCCCCTGTTTGTAAGATGGGAATCAAGGCTTGCAGAGATACCATTCAAAACTTGTATTTAATGTACAGACTGAGGTTGAGATCCAAAATGGAACGTAGATCACCTGTCCATTTTGGGACTAGGAAGTATCTGAATAGAACCCTTTGTTCCTGTCTTGTGGAGGAACTGTTCAACAACATTTCTGAAACAGGGTTTGGACTTCCTTTTAGCAGGGACAAGCAGGCCAGAGACTATGAGGAAGGGGATGGGATGATCTGCTTTTTGTTGTTAATTCCAGAGCATGCCCTTGCTAGTATCTCCAGAACCAGCTCGTGTGTAGTTATATCCTACCACTTTTTTTAAACTTACTTATTAGTTCATGCAGAGATTTACAATACAATGCTATGCTATAAAGTTTCTTTTACATCAGTCTTACTGTAATCACATATTATAAAATCATCTTTCAGGACATTTTGACAGGTCTACAATATTAAAAGTTCCATAACATATATTTACATTGTTTTCCATTATCTATGGTACTGTTTTACCCTTTATGTATGTTTTTCCCCACCTAAACTCAATCGTGGGGTGGTCACGGACAAAGGCGGATCTTCCTGGAAATATAAAGACCCAAGGTCGCCAAGTCAGTTCAAATCTGGAATGCCTTCCCAGATAGTATGCCATAGTTCTCTACATAGTATACATCGTTAACTATCACATGCCATTGAGACAATGTTGGGGCAGTAGAGGTGTGCCACATGCACATGACTGTTTTCTTGGCTGCAGCTATGTATAAATATAACATACTCCTTTGTCAAAGATATTTTATCTTCCTGATCAATATACACCTGTAATAGCATTAACTGTAGAGACAATACAAAGTCAGAGTCAACTATCAGACTACCTGCAAAAGTACAATCTACTCTGCATTCAGCAACACGGATTTAGGAAAGGACACAGTACGGCCGACGGCCCTACTTGATTTCTCTAGTGAAACCTCACAAGGCCTGGATAAGGGTCATTTAACTGGAGCTGTTTTCATAGACCTCACAAAGGCCTTTGACACTGTTCACCATAGCCTTCTAATCTTCTTCTGCTCAACACTGGCTAGCCGAGGGACCTGGAGCCTGGGTAAAAGTTACCTGGCACAACGTCTCAAACAGTAAAAATCTCTGAGGTTCTCTCTGACTCCAAACCGGTCCTCTCTGGTGTCCCCCAGGGCTCAATTTTAGGTCCTCTCCTCTTCAGCCTATTTCTAAACTTGCTTCCCAAATCCTGCCCTGAAAAATTAATACTCTATGCTGATGACGCTGTAATTCTCTCTCCCATAAGGATCCAAACCACTCACGACAGAGCTTGCAGCTTGCTTTCTCATGTGTTGAAAAGTGGTTCCTTGAGCACAAACTGGTCCTAAATCAAAAAACAAAAGTCATGCTTTCATGTCATCAAAACAGAAATAGGCATACTCCACTCGTCATAAAAACTTCTCTTGAAATACACTAGAACAAGTGAACACCTTCAAATACCTTGGTATCACTTTGACGTAATGTCTTACTTTTTGCCCATATCGATAACACTGCAAAACAGTGCACCAACGCATTGGAATTTTGTACCGAACTGTCAATTTTTCAACCAAGCTGCCTTGAGAATTGCTGTTCAAAGCTCCATCATCTCAATCATAGACTATGGTTTAACTGTTCATGGCTCAGCTACTACCACTGCACTAAAGCGCATCTCAACAGCACTAAACAAAACCTGTCAACTCCTCACTGAGCACAGAGACGGACCCACACTTGTGACCTCTACACGGAAACTGGTTGGTTGCATCTTTCCAATCGCCTCATGTATCTCACATGCATGATGGCAAAAAATCAATCTTGGGACTCACTCCTCCATGTATCCGGGACCTGCTCTGCCTGAACAATGGCACTCGTACCACCAGGAGATCTGACCACCAACCTTTCCTTGTCCCTAGATGCCGGACTGCTCAGGGACAAAGATCTTTACATACCGTGCCCCTACCTGGTACAATGCCTTAACCTGCCCTCCCTATCCTCCACGACATTGGGAGCTTTCAAATCCATACTTTATGCTCACCTCACAGCCTCCAGCTCCTGTGACTGCTTTGACTAAAGTCTCATCCCACTGAGTACACATACATTTGTTTCACTCAACCACCATGGTCTCCTCTTTGACAAAGACAACCTGAGTACCACTAACCTGGTTCTGTCTGCTCCTAAACTTCTTATTTCTTCCTCTCTTCCCTCTCAAGCTCTCCAATCCTTATTCCTTGCCCTGACACTGCCTCTGAGTTCCTTTTTCTTTTCTGTACATAAATGTTACTGTTTAAGTTGTGGCCTTGTTAAACGGCTTACTGATTGTTTGTAACACTGTCTACTATGTTTTGTACTTAATGACATGGAACTTTGTAAAAGAGCCTTGGCTCAAAGGTATTAATTCCTAGAACAATAAACTTGTAAAGTAAGTAATTGAGATATTGCCACTTCAGAGTCATGCCAGAAAGAGCTGAGCTTGTCACAATCCCTAAATATATGCTAAAATCGGCATGTGACTCCCACACTGCCTCCAGTACTGGCCACACTGATTAGGTAAGCATTTTAATAGTGTAACAGGTGTGTTAAAGTACCTAATCCAGCACTTCAAATAAATTCTTTCCAGTACAATGCTTGAGAGATGCGCATAGAGGATATCGGCTCAAGCCATTTCTCATATAAAATATCTAAACAAAGTTCTCTATTCCAGGCCTGAAGGGCAGAACTGGTTGTTTCTGCCCCAAAAATCTAAGGGCCTTCCAATCAGATGTGGATATGTCAACCCCTAAGCGCATCTATAATCACTTTGAGCAATTGAGGGAGCGGGTTTGGGAGGGCATTCCATGGAGGGCCTTTTGCTGTAGGAATTCACTAACTTGCATGTAGTGGACCCGATCAGATCTAGGCAGTTGATGTAAAGCCTGTAGTTCAGCCAAGGTGATTACTCCATTCGTGTCAAAGAACTGATAAAGATAGGTGATGCCAATTCTGGAATGCAAGAGTCATCTGGGCCAGCAGGAAACTTGCTTCAGCCCTTAATTGTCTGACAAAATAAACTCCTTCCAATGTTTTAAATGCAGGGCGATCCTTCTCACCCATCCCTGTAGGCAAAAGCTGAGGTGGGGGCATGGAAGAGAGTCAGGGGAACTGGGGCAGCAGGGCCACTGGAACCAACTCCTCGGAGTGCTTTGGTGTAGGCACCTGGGGGAGGGTACCTGGGAGGGAACACCACCTCTGCCACGGTCTTGCTGATGATATGTACAGCTACCCATGGCATCAGGCCGACGAAAAGCTCCCCTACTACGCCCTCTGGTGGGTGTGGCATAAAGGGACTTAACAAATCATAAAGTCAACTTAGAGGACTAAAGGCCACAAAGTGCTCCTTCAACATCATCTCCAAGCAGTCTGAACCCCTAAAAGAAGCATTCAAACAGCCATGCTGCATACCAGCAGCAAAGTCAGCTACTCTGCACAAGCAGTAGTAGTAGTAATAGTCTATTTGTTTGTGGCGCCTTCCCAGAGGCCAAGGTGTCATTACTATATGACAATAATGCATAAAACCATACATATGATTAACCCAACCACTTTAAAACCACAAGATTAACTAGCAAGTAAATATATATAACTTCTATGACGCAATAAACAAAAACAATTAAGGTTGTGCTCAGGTAAAAGGTTAATAATGTTCCCTATATGCTTGTTGGAATAGATATCTTTCAAGTCCTCTTAAAGGCCTCCACTGAGGAGGCTTCCCTCAAGGCTCTGGGTAAAGAATTCCAAAAGGCCGGCCTCTCACCTCGAAAGCCTGTCCCCAGAGGTCTTCAATCTAGTTCTTGAACCACCAGAAGGCCCTCCCTGGCAGAGCAGAGCAGGTGTGTGGAATGTGCAGAAGTAGGAGCTCAGACAGGCAGTCTGGGCCCAGCCCATGTAAGAGCTTTGTAGGTCAACAAACCCACTTTAAATGAGATACGCCACCTCACCCGCAACCAGTGCGATCCCGCAATGCCAGCAAAATACGGCATGATCTAGATAGGCCTTGTAAGTAACTGGGCAGGTGCTGCAGCATACCACCACTAACCCCAAGGCAGAGCGCACTACAGCAGTCTAGCCTGGAGGTCAAAAACGCATGTATGAGTGTGGCCAGGTCACCAGGAGGGATAAGGGATTTAATCTGGAAGATATTCTGCAGATGGAAAAGCCACTTTGGACTACAGCCAATACCTGAGTGTTCATTGTTTGGCCATCGCACAGCACGACTCCCAGATTCTTTACCTCAGAAGAGCTGAAAGCCCAGAGGGACCAAGCTGAAGCCCAGTCTCTCTCCCAGTAGCGGTTACCCTCCCCATAGCCTGGCTCAATCACTATGACTTCAGTTTTGTTGGGTTAAGTCTCAGCCAGCTCAATAACGTCCAGTCTTGGATCTTGGCCAGGCACCTATTAAGCACGTCAACAGCACCCAGTGTCCCAGGAGCAAAAGATATATAGAGCTGGGTATCATCTGCATAGCTATGACGCCCAAGCCCATAACAACATCTAACAGCCTTGCCCAGCGGGTAGCATGCAGACCACGAACAACATGGGCAACAGGACCAAACCCTGAGGTAAGCCAAAGGACAGAGCCACCTGGTGAGGAAAATCTTCCTAAACTACCCTCGGGGTTCTGTCCCAGAGATAAGACTTAAACCAGCTAATGACCTTGCCAGTGAGTCCTACATACTCCAAACCAACCTAAAAGCAACCCATGGTCCACATCATCAAATGCTGATGAGAGATCCAGGAGGATTAGAACTGACCATTCTTCTTTACCCCTCACCCTGAGCAGGTCATTGTGGACCCTAACTAGTGCTGTCTCCATATCCAGATGGGAGAGGCTCAAAGATGTTGAAGGCTGCAAGGTGTGCCTCAAACTGACATGCAACAACCTATCTCAATAATCTTTCCTGAAAGGAAAGGTTTGAGCCAAGAATAACAACTAAAGCAAATATCCTTCTGAACCTTGCAGATGTTTGCCAGCTTCTGCACCAGCTGACAAGAATTTTGAGCAAGGTAGTCTTGGAAGGGCCATCAGGTGAATCGTGAGCTGCGGTACTTATTTATTTTGTTTTTGCAACCAGGTAGGTACACTAGACAATGGAGTGCCTATTTTCAGGAATGACCTGGAAGAATACATTGCATGAGAAAATAGCAGGTCAAAAGCACAAGTAGATTAAGTCAAGCAAGATACAAGTATATTAAATTGAGCAAGATACAAACATAGAAAGGTAACGGTTAAAGGGTGTGGGTGAGTACAGTTAGTAATATTGCCAGGTGATGAATAATTAGAACGATGAACATTTAAGATAAGGCAAGTGCAAAGATTAAAATTCAAGAGCAGTACAATATCAGCATACAACATGTGGACAAATAGGTAATAAAGTTGGTTGTGATAGGGTCAGTCTGAAGGTGTGAGCTGTGGTCAGGGCGGTTGAAAACAGTTGCAAGTCATAAGAGAAGGTGATGGTGGAGCAGCGGACAGATGAGGGGAGAAAGTTCCAGTACTTGGGAGCAAATGAAGAGAATGCCTGTTCACCCATTGTGGTCAAACATCTGGGTGTGGTGAGCGAGGTAAGAGTCCAGGGACCCAATGGAGTAGGTGGAGGGAGCTGGGATGTACTGGGGTGTGTATGGCTGGGAGATGAGCCTGAGTTGCTTGTGAATGAAAGAACCATGAGCAGAGGCTCTGGAGGTGTGGTGGCGGGGGGAGCTATCCACCCTAAGGAGAAGTAGAGAGCACAATGGTGCATGAGGCATGGAGGAGAGAGGAAAAGTGGCAGATATTGTTGTAGGTGATGTCCCACTTGTGTAAAGAAGTCAAAGGGGGTTTGTGAAGAGTGGTAACCCATATAGTAGGCAGGAGAGAACACCCTGGGCAATGGCCAAGAAGGCATTGGAGGTAAGCCAGTGTTTAAGATGGCAGACTAGACTGCTTCAAGAATTTGCAGCCTCACACTGATTTGAAATGTGGTGGTGAAAGTCTAGTCCTGAGTCGAGGGTGACACCTAACTAACTTAAATTCCTCGACTACAGTGAGAGGGGAGCATTTAGACAACTGATGTTCAGGAGGCGAGGGCAGGATGATTCACACCGAGAGCTGAATAGCATAACCTGAATTCTGGATGCATTGAGTTCCAGGTTGTTGGCCTTTAGCCAGTTTTGAAAGTGTGTGAAATCCTTAGATAGCTGGGTGTTGATGTGTTGGGAGCTTTGGGTGCTGAGATATGAGGGCGATATCATCGGTGTACATTATTACTGAGCAGGAGGTGGAGATGGATGGGAGGTGGTTGATGAAGATTGAGAAGAGGAGGGCCTAGGACTGACCCATGAGGGACACCTCAGGTGACAGGCAGCTTGTGTGAAGAGGCAGTACCAAACTTGATGAAATGGCACTGTTTGGACAGATAGTTGGAGACCCAGGTGCTGGCATGAGGATATGTGCAGCCTTCCAGAGGCTATTCTGATATTTTATTGTATGGGCCTAGTAGTTTGCAGTCCTTACCAAGGATGCACAGGCATAAGTACGCTTGTGCATAAGGTCCAGCCTCCTAGATTCTTCATCTGGAGACAAAGTACTCATATCCCTAGGGCTTTAGGGCAATCATGAGCAATCGTAATAATTACACAATCAGTCTCAGGCTGAGTAGCACAGTAAGGCTTAGTAGACCGAAGCAGGGTACTGCTTATTAGCCTTCCATGGAACTGCAGGCAGGGTAATAGGCTTATGTCAAGCATCAAAGGTAGCATCCTTTAATGCAGGACACAGGAGAAATTATAATGGAAGGCGAAGGAACCTCCAAAATTACATAAGATTCCTTTTAGTGGAACCTTCCTCCTTCACTGCAAAACCCATGGCAGACTGCACCTGCTGCAACATGGCTTGGAAAGAGGATCTTTAGGTGGAGATCTGGGTGTGTAAACCACAGATTCTCTCTGCAGGATGAGAAGGTTGAGCTGGAGAGCAGCTTCCTCTTAAACTGCTCCTCACGCTCATGTTCCTTCTCTAAATCCTGTTGCTATCCATGAGGTCACGATTATATTCAACCTCATCATCATCATCACGAATGAGGAAGGGAGCCACAGAGGAACCAGCAACATGTGTGGTGGCTGAGAAGGAGGAATCTGTAATGTACCTGAAGCAGTCGACAAAGGCCCTGGTACAGGCAGCTTGTTGCCACAGCACAGTTACTGTCTGTGGCAGCAGCATTAGCAGGCACCCAAACATATCTCGAAAAGGGCACCAGCACAGTCTAGGAATCGAAAGCACTCTGCAAAGGGTCCGGGCTACCTGAGTCAATGGACCAGAGCCTGATGATGATGGCGATGTACAGTTCATAGTAGGTACTGCAGCCAAGCTCCAACCTTGGTGTCTGAATGATGGTTGGGGGAGCTTTATGCAATGGTGCTGGAGCAGGCACCGATGTGTGTATACTGGATTTCAACGTTGACCTGGACCTTGCAGCAGAAGCAGCCTCATCATAATGCTTATGGCGTGATGAAGAAGATGCCCATGATGATGACCTTTCTTTGTCTTGGTCTTCTGACTTCGACAACCACTTCTTGGTTAATGGCAAGGGAGGAGCAGGCCTGGAACCTGTGGCCTTTTCCATGGTTTTCAAAGCCTTTTAGTGAAAGTTTCCAAGGCCTTCTGACAGCATCACACTATAGCGCAGCTGAAACTCGCTAGAGAGAGGCCCAAACAGTATACACAAACAGTGTAAGTATTGTCTGTAAATCCTGTAGCTGCTGGTACAATAATGGAACAAATGCTCTTTGTCCTTTGGCAGCAAATGAGATGATGATGGAGTTAATAACAAATAACCGCTATTGCCGACATTGTTTCTCTTCAGTAGGTCCTATGAAGATGGTTGATGGGAGAAAAAAAAACGGAGGAGTGCTGGGGTTGTCCACGTTATATACGTGTCAATGCTGCATGTCACTGTAGGCGGCCCACGGCTAGCAAATTTTCCTAGTGGTCCTGACACTGACGGCTTACACTTCCAAAGGTGTGGGCATAATGGAGGCGATATCCTTGATTAAGGTCTACTGTTGGCGGTGGGCAACGCACTATCTTTTGCAGCCATCTCCCTCCACTGAGTCATAACACTTGAACGATTCCCAAGCAGTACCATCAGCCCTGTGGGAGACAAGAAGGATCAATATGATCCTAGAACAGGAGGTCCTGCAAAATAATAAGGCCAAGTCTGGCACATCGATAAGAGAAGATATCCAGACTATAATGTTTAGTGAATGTGTACTGTACTCCAAGAGACTACAGAGCAGATGTCAGCAGCCAACACACTGTGGAAACAAGCCATGGAAGGAGCCATAACACAAGTGAAGCGGTCACAGACAGGACCGAAGCTGCTTACCACGCTTTCAGTAACAGAAAACAATACAAGATGCCAACCATGTGGAAAGGCATTGTTTAGAAAAGGGGAACCCACCATACCGGGGTGAAAGTCACACAGTTCAGAGGCTTTAATGCAATCCATAGTACAATTGAGGTACTAACGTAGTGCCCTATGGACATCCAGCATAAGTAATAACCATCCCCTCCAGAAGGTGAACAGTCTAACTTGGTTTGAAGTCAGACACAACCTTTGGGGGAAATGAGGATTGGTCCTGAAAGCGACCTGATCCCTGTGAAAAATAAGACAATGGGGCTCCACAACCAGAGCATGCAGTTCAGACATTCTCCATGCTAAACTAATGGCCACCAGAAACAGCATCTTCCAGAATAGGAAACGCATTTCACAGGTATCAGCTGGTTCAAAGGGAGGCTCAGGAAGGGTCTCCAGTGCCACACTGGAACAGTTCTACAGACCAGGGATGAATACACAGGATACCCCTGAGGAGTCTACATGACTCTGTAAGTTGGGCAACTGACTTACTATCCATGTGGGCATGAAAACCTGAAATGGTAGCCAAATGCACCTTCATAGAGGAGTGCTGGAGGTCCAGTCCTGAAAGTGATAAGAAGTAATCCAGAGCAAGACTCATTGGACACAACTAGCCCAGGCTATGAGAGGTACAACAAATCATGAAACATTTCCATTTTTCAGAACAAGCATACCTTGTGGAAGGCTTACGAGCAGGACAGAGAACTGCAGAAATTGCAGGGAAACCCTAAAGTAGGAAAGCTCTATATCTTCAGGGAGTCAGGCACCGAGGTGCAGGAATAGCAGATCAGTGTGAAATGGAGTCCTGCACCTGTGACAGGAGCCCTGCTAGATGATGGAGTCAGACTGGAGGTTCCACTGCCAACTGTTACAGCAGAGGGAGCCAACTTTGTCTGGGCCAGAATAATGCCATCAGAATTAGATTGGCGGTTTACTCATAACTTGATCAGAACTGGGCATACAATTATCAGAACTGTTATCTCCTTACCAAAACTGGGACCTTTTAAAGGCACTCTTCGTCAGCATCTTACAGCTAGCAGTTCCTATGACTGTTTCAACTGACATGCCACTACCTCAGCAGTGGGCTGGCAGTACAGCCTAGAGGTTAGAGGAACGAGGTGTGAACGAGCTTGATATATCCAGCAGATCAGACCTGAGTTTAATTCTCACAACCTCCACTTGCATACTGTGCGACTCTGATCAAGTCACTTAACCGTCCAGTGCTCCCAGGTCGCCCCTGAAAACAGGCACTTGTGCCTAGTGGGCCTACCAGTTACCAAAGACTAAAATAAAATAAAAAATCAGTACTGACATATCCTTGTGCATCTGCTTCTCCCTGCTCTCTGCGATGGCCACTTTCACACTAACCGCTCTGCCTTATTTCCTGCCTCCTTCCTCGATCCTTCTTCACCTCACTCCTCTCACCCATAGAAACATAGAATTTGATGGCAGATAAGGACCGCTGGCCCACCCAGTCTGCCCATTTCCCTACCTGATGGATAAGCTGCAGATCCTAGTTAACCAGCAGCCTACTTCTTCCTACTCCCCCAGAATTGCCTTATGACTGTCCCATGCATGCTTGAATTCCACCACTGTTTGTGACTCCACAACCTCCTCTGGAAGGCCATTCCATACATCCACCACCCTCTCTGTGAAAAAATACTTCCTTAAATTACCTCTGAGCCGCCCTTCTATCTTCAAATTGTGCCCCTTGTTCTTGCGCACCTTTTTTTTTGAAAGATGCTACCCTCTTGGACTTTGTTGATTCCTTTGAGGTACTTGAAAGTTTCTATCATGTCCCCCTCTCCCTCCTTTCCTCGAGGCTATACATATTAAGCTCCTTAAGTCTCTCTTCATATGTCTTCCGGTGCAGACCCTGCACCATTTTAGTTGTCCTCCTCTGGACAGCTTCCATCCTGTCTATGTCTTTATGGGAGATTGGGTCTCCAGAACTGCATGCAGTACTCCAGATGGGGTCTCACTAGCTGTCTGTACAGAGGATAATAACTTCCTGTTTTCTACTGGTGATGCCTCTCCCTATGCATCCCAGTATCCCCCAGCCCTCCTTGCTGCCCTCTCACATTGCTTGCCCACCTTTAGGTCATCTGATACGACTACCCCAGGTCCCTTTCCATTTTGTTGTTGTTAGTATCTCACCCCATTGTGTACTCTTCCCTGGGTTTTGTTTCCCAGGTGCATTACCTTGCACTTCTTAGCATTGAATCTAAGCTGCCATACATTTGACCATTCCTCTAACCTTGTCTCCACAAAAATTATATACTTTATATAATTTCTTAGTTAAGTTTATATAATTTCTTAGTTAAGTAATACACATAAAACTCCCCCTGAACACCCTCCACCTTCTTTCCACTGTTTATCTTCTCTTACCTGAACTTTTGCTCATCCAGATCCACCTATACCCATTTGACAAAGCACTTTGGGTTGCCTCCTTTTATTAGGTTATTTTGATTTCCTATCGATTCATAGTTTTAATATTAGTTGCAATGTTAATGTCATTTTAAATACTTTCTTGTCAAAATGTTATAAATACCATCCATTGTATGTGTGTCACCCTTCCACTGACATGGAACCTTTGTAAAGAGCTGTTATGTGCTCAAAGGTATTGTAATCTGAAATTAATACATAAAATAAATAAATAAAAATTATAGCAATGCACTGTATAATATAGTCATAATGGGACCCTTGGGAGTTGTACCCTTATCTTTATAATGTGCAGACTGTGAATTTGATCCCTCAAAAGCTTTTATTTTTGGTATTGTAGTTGTATTACTTTTTCCATGGGTGTTCAGGGGGAGTTTATTGTGTATTTAACTAAGAAATTATATATATAAAGTATATAATTTTGTTTGCTACTTTGGATATTCTAAGCTGCTTGTTTTGATTGTGTGATGTACATGGATTCAATAAACTTGCATGTGAAGTTTTAAAAATAACCCTCTGAGTCAGCAAGAATAGAGGTAATGTGTGCAGTATCTCCCTTCCAGGAGAGGGACAACTTGTCTTGCCAGGAAACTCCAGGCCCTGGAACAAGCAAGCAAAACACAGCAGTTTTGTGCTATGTGGAGATGCAAAAGGTTCAGCTCTGCATGATCCATCTGTTGAGGGGTCGTCAACAATGGGTCCAGAAGTTCAACTCATGGGACAGAACTTGGGACCGACAGACAGCCTGCCAGGATGTTGATGGTGCACAGTTCAAAAATGGCCTGGCACTCTGAAGACAGTAAATCACTAACCAAGAATGATGAATCTAGCCGGCCCAGTGGTGCTGAGGGTTGGCGCTGGATGCCACACCTCGCGCCCGCCAGCGGCCCGGTTGAGAGCGGACTTGGTCGGCTGGGGTGGGAGAGGATCGAGCATCCGGAGGATGTCTCCCTCTCCCAATGTGGGTAGTGGACATTGCGCTGCTCATCAGTGGCCCCGGGTGGAGATCAGGGGCACTGCAATTAGTGGCCGTGGGAAGATGGGCGCAAGCGTCAGCTACTTAAGGTGCACAGATGCCATTGCACAACCACACTCGGAGACAAAAACAAGCAATACCCCTGCTTCCTGGATAGGCGACAGTGCCTCTAGAGCCCCACTGTCACACGCAATGTCGGGCTCAAACCTCCGGCTCTCCCAATCCTCCAACCTGCCTTGGTCCGGCGACTGGCTCCGGGTCGTGGATCAGGTAGGAAGAGGAGGTCTGTCCCCAATTTTCTAGAAGAGAGAGAGCTTCAGATGGGTGGTAGATGGTGGTGGTGAGTAAGGGACGCCGAGAGAGTTCGAGTAAGCAGGAATTAAAATAGTTCACAAAATAACCCGTAGACACTACTCAAAACTGCTAACACTGTCAAGGCAGGAGCTCCTACAGCCACAACTTAGCCTGGCGCTTTGACTGTAGTCTGTCAGGAGACTGACCATCTCCTGAGTGCCAGGCTTTTGTTGAATTGTGCTGTTTCAGGGAGCTGGCTGCTCCGCCTGGCACCATACTCCAGTTACCATTGTGCACACTGCCCTTGCATTTGTTTACACTGACGGTGCTGGACAGAAACACGCTTATGAAAAACATGTTGTATTCACATAACTCACAACTTAACCCTCACTGCTTTCCTGCAGAGTGGACAGGAATAAACACCTTCCAGTTTGGGGATGTAATGCATCACTAACACACTGTCCATTCCCGAGAGAAGACACAAGAGGACACTAAAAGGACAGATAGGCCTGTCGCCAAGCTGAACAACCATAATCTCCAGAGTGTTACTATGGAAAGGGTGATCCAAAGAGGACCAAGAACCTTGCATCTGGAATGTGTCAGATGAGCACCCCAACTGGAGCCAAGGCATCCATCATCATGACCATCAGTGGCAAGGAATAGAGAAATGGAGACTCTATACTGATGTTGGAGCATTCCAACCACCACAGGAAGGCAGGTCAAAAGGAGCTGTCACAGGAATGAGACACCAAGGGAATCGAAATGCTGTGTCCACTGGACGCAAAGGAACCACTGATAAATCCTCACATGCAAGGCATGCCTGAGTGATAGAGTTCATAGCTGCAGCTTTCCTTACTATCAGTCTAAAACGGCATCTTGCCGAGACCTAATGACTGGATAAAATCAGCAGAGCATGGGTAATCAGGGAAATGGCAAGGTCATCTGGAAGAAAGGTTCAACTGAATGATGCACTGAGGACACTGCTGGTGTACTGAACGTGCGTTAGCAAGGGGTCAGAACCAAATATTGGTTCTTAGACAAGGATGCCCAACTGCTCAAAGAGCTGGGGTGTCCTAAAGAGGGTGCAAAGGACATCTTCCCATATGGGCTTTTAAGAGCCAATTGTCCAGATATGGAAGCACATACAGATCTTCTATCCTGAATGCTGCCACAACTGCAAAGCATTTGATGAATACATGTGGTGCTTAAGATAATCCAAATGGCAAGAGACCAAACTGGTAATGCGAGCCCACCAGCATAAAGCAGAGAGGCACGCTTGATGACTGCTACACCTCACTATGAAGGTGAGTATCCTTCATATCCAGGTGCACATCCATCCCCTGCAACACTAGAGTGAGCAGGAACTGGAGTGAAATCATATGAAACCTTTGTATTCTTTGTACAGGTTCAAGCCCCAAGGTCCAGGACAGGATGAAACTGCCTTTCCACTCCGAAACAGGAAATATCAGGAGTAACAACCACAGTCGGGTCTGGGGCAGAATGGGTCCTATGGTACACTTATGCAAGAGATCTGAACTTCATCCAACAGCACAGAAAAGTGACCCAGAGGGTTCCGAATTGGAGAGTGTGAATGCACTGCAGGGATAGATAACCCAGGGCAAGCCCTGTTGAACAATGTCCAGGACCCAAGCATCCTGGCAATCTCCTTCCACTTTAGTAGGAAGAGTGAGATGCAACCTCCTGCTATTATCCTGTGGCCTTTTAAAGGAATCAGATGTGGCAGGAGTCAGAATGCTCCTGAAGCAGGAGATGCTGCCAGCGCCCACACTTTTGGTGACCATGGCATGGGGATTCAGAGGTAAAGAAGCTTGTGTGGAAGCAGAGCATGTGGACCCAGGTCCCAGGGTACAGGAGTAGTCATAGGCAGGACAAGAGTAGAGTATATAGAAAGGAGCCACAATCACAATGCTGCGGTCTTGTAAGCACCTTGAGGGAACACAGCACCAATTTGGAAGACTGCAGTTTCTGGACAGTCACTTCCATATCCATGCCAAATAACTTCTGACTTCAGAATGGTGCACTAAGGACAAACTGCTGGGCAGCAGTGGCAAACCAGCCACTAGAAAGCCATGAGTAGCGCCTAAAGCATATTGCTACAGGCAGCAGCATGATCCAAAGCATCACACGCTGAGTGCAAAAGATTTTTCCAGCATCCATTTCATGGGCTACAGTCAAAGGGCACTTCCACTTTAGTTAGCCCATTAGGCAGCTTGTTGGCCATGGCCAATATTGACCTCCATAGACTATCTGATATTTAATCATGTAAGCTTGATAATTAGCAATCCTAATGGCAAAGGATGCTGAGGCATAGGCCCAGTTGCCCATAATATCCTGCCTCTGAGACTCCTTGTCAAGAGGCAAAGAGCTTATATGAGATGGGACTTTAGATCAGTTATGGGCTGCCAGATGGCCACCGAGTCTGTCTCTGGTTGAAAGGAATAAAAGGTCTTGGTGGTCAGAGATGGATACTGTTTGTTTGTCTGTCTTGCATGGCACAGCAAGAAGGGCAGTAAGTATGTGCCAAGCAGCCATAGTGGCATCCTCTAAACTAGGGTATACAGGAGGGATGATCACAGAAGGCTCGGAAAGAACTTCCAGGAACTCATGCAGGTTAAATTTGGAAGACTCCTCCTCCTTCTCAGCTGTAAAGCTCAGAGAATCCTGCAAGAGCTGAAGGAGAGCCTGAAAAATGCATCCTCGGGTGGGGAATATGGGGTATAAACCACTGTCTTCACTACAGGATGACTGGGTAATGTTGAGCCCACACCTGCGGGCATTTTTCTCCTCACACTCATACTCCTCTTCCATGTGTTGGAGGTCAGAATTATACATCTCCTCTTACTCCATATCCTCTGCAGGGCAAGGTAGAGGATCCCTATAATGAACTAGTGCCAAAAGTAAAGTTGTTGACAGTAAATGGATCATTTGGAGGAGGCACAGAGCCAATGACAGAGGACAAAGGCACAGCTATCAAAGATGGCCTCAACGGACATGTCAGAAGCTACAACAGTATTGGTGTTGACAGCAGGGCCAGAGTCTGGAATTGTGTAGACAGAGTCAATATGGATTGTAGCAAAGCCTCGGCACAGATGACACCTGCAACGGAGGTTAATTATGGTGTTGTCCGTGCATGTAAGTCACAGTGCCATACTGGCTGTGAGCTGCTATAAGTGGGAGTAGAGACAGAGTCAGATCCAAACCTAGTTGTCTCAGAGACAGTGGGAGGCTGGAGAACATAAGGTCTTTGAGCTGTTCTGGGTCTTAGCTGACCTACTTTTGTCACTCTATGAGGCATAGGGAATGGGCAGGAGAAGCTCCCAACTGTGAATCCTTACGTTTCCCTGGATGGTGGTGCTTCTTAATCATTGACAGATTTGTCCTTAGGTTTTCTGAAGCCTTCAATATCCGCTGCAGAGATTTCTCTGCCATCACCAATCTCCATGGCAAATGGCAAGATGAAGTTGTGGAGCTGGCAGAATGAGCAGATACAACTGACGCTGAAAGCTGTGTACCCTCAGTATTCATCAGAAAGGCTTCTACAGCCTTTACAGTGACATCTCCTATGGCCTGGTTCAAGCCCTGGCAAATATCACTGGTCTTGTATTCCCCCTCCCCACACACACACATAGGTCTTCTACCTTGTGGTGACTCAAGGTGGTCACTCAGCCGGTCCTGCCTCCCCAGACTGGCAATTACCTGGATTCAGCTGGTCATGCAGGATACCTCATGGAACCCCTCCCTTGGTGGCAGGGCTGTTGGAATGAGGGCCATCCTCCACTCTTCCCCACCCTGAGACATCTTCCAGAGTGGACCAGGGTTCTTGTGGCAGTGGTGATTCAGGAACAGGCGGGCATTGCTTCACTAAGCCTCCACCATCATTTTCCATTTTTTCCCATTTTCCTGTTGCAGTACGGAATGTGTACACGTGGAGACAAGCTCCAAGCTTCAAGTCTTCTGAGCTACACTACCACCAGGCCTCCACCTGGTGGTAGTCAAAGCCAGGCCAACAAGCCTCCCTTCCCTCCTCTGGAGAGGACACTGTCCTCAGCTGCTCATTCCTCTCGCAGCCTGATGACCTCTGTTGATTGGAGTCCATTCCCAAACTCAGGTCACATGACAGGAGGTAAGGCATGCAGCACTTCAGCACTCTCGTCACTAGGTCGACAAATATTGCTGGTTTTCATGTCATGTGAGAGGCCTTGGCAGCAGACAGTGTATGAACACTGTCCTTGTAGATTTTAAAACTTTGTCCAAGCAACAGAGACAGAATTACCAAATTGTTGTCCTTTAATGGTGGTATAAAATTACACTTAAAATAATACAGTAAATTACAAAAAAAAAAAACAGCGAAGACAGCGGTGAGTTTCAGTGTTGATTCTCTGGTGATCAGACAAGCGATTGACAGTGGGAGAAAGAACTAAGGAATCATGGGGTTACCCATCTATATAGGCAGCACTGGCGTGCATCAACATGGGAGGCTCAGCTGGCAAAGTTTCCGAGGTGGTCCTGACATCGATGGCTTATAATAGTTCAATGGTGTGGCTCAATGTAAGGAGATGTCTTCACTGAAGATTAAAGGAATTAACTTGTGCACTACCTGTCTCACATATCTTTGTTAACAGCTGGAGTGGGTGTGTTGTTATGTGCTCTATTTGCCCCAGTTGCCCTAGTCCTCAAAGAAATACCTCAAGCAGCCTCCTTACATCTGGGATACCCTTTCTTCTGAGGGCCTCATGTGGCATATTACATTTATATCTAAAATTTCACTATATATCATGAAATGGGATCACGGTTTATTCACCAAGTTTAAAAATGCAATCACTAAAAGCAGAAATCACAGCCAGAATACACTGCAAAACTGAAGGAATTACATTTTACATTAGAAACCACTCCCAACAAGGGCTTCATAATAAGCAAACAGTTCTGCAAAGTTTATTTCCCATTGACATGGTAAAGGAAAATGCATAAAGTATACAAGTCACTTTATTCTTGTAGAAGCTACATTTTACATATTGGATCCCATTCTGTTACTGTTCACTCTTTACTAGACTGCTAGTAAAATCAGTGGGTGTTTCTAAATTAAATACAGGTGGTCAATGCCATTTTAGAACCGTAGGATAAACTTTATGTTCCCCTTCAGTGGCAGAGTTCTAGAGCAGAACATGTGAATTGTGACAACGATGGAGAAGAGTAAGGAAACCTACATCATACAAGTCTAAAATGGTACTTACCACCAGTGTATGATTCATAAACACCATCTGAGCTTACTAAAAGGGTGGCAAAGATTGAACAAGGTTTGAAGATGAACCAGCATCTGAAAATAGCTCTTGCAGAACCCATAGGCTTGCAGGCTAACTGTAGTTCTTCTCAATCAGCACTAAGAGCACCATGTCCAAGTGCAGGGATGGTCCCAATTTGCAATTTGGATGCAAAAGCATATTTTTTTCTTTTCAATGTACTGTAGTTTGCACTGTATTAAACTAAGTTTTCTTACTTCCAGTTTGATAGTTTCTGTAAACTACAAACCCCAGAATTGCCTGCAGCTGACATCAGATCAAGGCTGCAGCAGCAGGAGATTCAACAGCCTGCGGAGCATGTTAGATATTATAAAAGCACTGGTCTCTAGTTTGCTTGTCCCACTGTTCTCCTGGGTTAAGTGCAGTCACAGAGGAATGTGCTTATCCACAGAGAAGAGCAGGACAGGAAAACATCTCATCCAGAGATTATAAGCTCTAACATGCTCTGCAGGCTAATGATCTTCCCACTGCTGCAATCCTGCTCTGATGTCAGCTGGAGGGGATTTTGGGATGTGTTGTTACAGAAAATGTCAGCCTGGAAGTAAGCAAAACTAGTCTGATGAAATCTACCATAGCACTGTAAGCAGTAAATTAAAAAGTGCAAATTGGGACCAGCTCCACACTTGGATGGAGCTCCAGAATGACTGTTCCCCTTTAAATATGTATAAAGGCACAGTCACAAATGAACATCTAAACTTTGCCACTAGTAACATGCATCACCTCAAGGGAAATGCAGAAACATAGACTTTAATAGCAGATAAGGACTGCTTGGCCCAGTCTGCCCATTTCCCTACCAACTGGATAAGCTGCAGATCCTAGTTAACCAACTGCCTACTTCCTCCTACCCCACTAGAATTGCCTTATGTCTTGCCCCATGCATTCTTGAATTCCCCACTGTTTTTGACCCCACCTACTCATGAAGGCTGTTCCATGCATCCACCACCTCTCCATGAAAAAATACTTCCTCACATTGCCCTGAGGCATCCCCCTTCCTTATCTTCAAACTGTGCCCCTTGTTCTTGCACACCTCTTTTCTGAAAGATGTCACCCTCTAGGACTTTGTTGATTCCTTGAGGTACTTGAAAGCGCACATCATATGACCAAGCTTGATTGGGGCGTTTAATCTTGCTGCTCAACTGATCACTATGTAACTGTTTAAAATACAATGCAGTGCTTGTTTGCAGGCAGTGTTGTTTGAAACAAACCTCTCTTCTTTATTCTTGCAGATACACTCTCCAATGATTTCCTTAATTTCTGGATCAGTAACGTGTCGAAACTTGCTGGCTTCACACCTGAAATTAGAAACACAAGTTGTTACCACAGTTAATCAAGGACCGACTTTAGAAGCAAGTCCATTAGTCTTAACTAGCTGTCAAGATGGTTTTGAACTCTGTTACTGGTTAAGATGATCTGTAAATTATCATTTTTTTCCTGTGCCAGTGTTCTAAGATAGGATTATGATGAGATTTAAAATAGACCTCTGGACAAGCTGAGGCATGCATAAAAGCAATGGTAGTGGGAAGTCCTTTAATTTGCTGGATTCCCTTTTCAGTGTTCAGATATGAGGGTGAACATGTGCACAAGGGAAGAAGGGGAAAGGGAAGAAATTGGCTACTAGAAGGCAGAGCACAGGTTAAGTTGTTAGCAACTGCGGTGTTTATTGGGCCTTACCAGAAACACCTTACATGCACTCTATGTGCCCTTTCCCCATTGGAAACAATATGAAAATGGGCACATACTGTACTTATCGTGTCAAGTGATACTGGACATGATCCTTCATCATTGATGACAATGTCAACAGGGCAGGCAGGAAAGAATTACAGCACTGCATTCTGCACACACTGGACAAAGGGTCAAGTCACAAGCTCAATTTTGTCCCTTTACTGGTACATGGCAAGGCATATGGAGAAAAAGAAACTGCTGTGAAATGAAAAAGCAGTGTTCTGTTCTCCCCAGAGGCGTTACCATACTGCTCCCAATGTGCTTTGACAGGACTAACGATAAATGCTTTCAAAATCCATAGGTGGTTTGTGCTGGTAGTGTTGGGCCTCATTCCAATTGACGTGAATTTGGGGAGTCCAATTTCATTGGAAACCAACTGGATTACAAATGGTGCCCTCTTAAAAATAATCTTTAAAGTAAATCAAAGTTTCAAATCTCAGAGTCTAGTTAAGTCTATACCAGCACAGCCGTAAACTTCTCCAGTATAGCATGACTCCTGTACTCCCTGGTGAGCTGCATGCATTTCTGTGCCTAAAAATACAGTTTATCTTTTTTTCTATTCAGTCTCTGAGGACAACACTATGGAGCCGTGTGAGCACCTGATGGATGTAACCATTAGCACCCTTTGCTTTTGCTAAACCAGTAGCACAATACAAGCAGCTACAAAGCAGACATACACAATTTCTCTGCAGATTAACCCAACTGCATTAAAGCTGTGAAATCATAGTAAACTGATCATCACATTGGTTTCAGTCTGCACAGATTTCATACCTAGCAATCTGTTAAACCTTATTCCTTACTTGCACTAACTGTTAATCAGCTTTAATATTTATTCAGAGGTGGGGACATTCTGCCTCCTGCCTTCAGTCTTACTTTAGTTCTTTTACCATTTTTGAGACTCAGGTTTCATTCATTAGATGGGAGTATTAACATTTTCCTACCTGTCTCATTTCCCTCATTAACCAAGGAACAGAACCCTCCTTCCATCTCAGCCTAAGTGCCTCCTGCTTGGCCTTGGAGCTTCATCCCGCCACATTCCAGAGCCTGTGAGACTGCTTCCATGATACATCCTTGGATTCCCTGAGAAGGGCCTTCACTTTCAGTGTCAGGAGGCACTGGCCCTATATCCAGTGGAGATTCAAGGCAGGGCCAGGGATATCCAGATCTGCCTAGAGGTGGGGGAAGTGAAGCTCGAAGTGGCTGTAGGGGACTGGACTTCATCTGTCTAGTCAATGGATACACATTTTTCTGACCCACCCTAGAACATGCTATAGATGCAGAAGGTGCCGATACACCTTTGCATCATTTGCATGCTCTCCTCCCAAAGCGCTTGCCATATCCACACTGCACTGCCTATTGTGGCTCCCCCAGATGCAGTAGAGGGCAGGTGCTGCCCTCCCAAGGAGAGCATCCTGTGGGATGTTCAATCCTCTTTGTGCCAGTCCTCCAGCATGCCTGGGCTCAGGATGCAAATCCAGGTCACTGGCATCCTTAATGGACTGGCTTATACTACCTGTCTTTACTACATCAGACAGCCTGGATCTGTACCTTGAGTCTCACCAACACCCCTTACATGTGCGTAAATGTCTGGGATTTTTAAACTTTTTTCCAGTGACAGCACCTCTTGCTTGAGCTTTTATCTTTATTTATTTAATTTTATTTATTGAAATGTTTCACCAGGAAAAGCACACTGAGCAACACATTGCTCGCTCTTCCAGTACGTCATGGTGGGGAGAGGATAATAGGAAAAATAAAATACATTTTACAATACATACATCATGAGCATACAACATACATGGTAAAATAACAGAGTCATAACAGATTAACAGTACAAAAATAGCCAAGGATACATACATCCTGAGCATACACAGCACAATAACAGAGAGTCATGACTGATTAACAGTGCAAAATTAGCCAAGGAATATACCTAGAAATGCTATAGTAGAATACAGTTGTAATCAACACTATGGAACAGTGATGTGCAACCATCATGCGAAGCAGAGGATGGAGAAGTGGCAAGCAGCAGGGGAAGGATTAGAGACATTTAGCTACAGGTGCAATTCACAAAGAGAACGCTTTTGAAGGGATAAACAGATGGAGTGGGGCAGGAGGAGGGCGAATCTGGGAGGCAGGGCATTCCATAGCTTAGGAAGCGATAAGAGAAGGTAATTTGTCCTATAACAGTAGACCACCTAGGAATTACTAGTAGCCGAGAGTCATAAGACCTAAGGAATGGTCCAGTGGGGGAGAATAAATAGGAATGAAGTAAGATAGGTGGGGAGTGTTCCAAACCAAAACTGTGACGTAAATTTGGCACAATGGAGGAGGCAGCGATTCTCTAGGGAGGAGAAGGCCAGGGTGGTAGAAAGTACAGTGATGAGTGCAAGAGGGGCTTCAAGAGCCAAGCGACAGAAGGAGTTAAAAGGGTATCCAATCTGGTTAAGGAGGACTTAGGAGCGGCACTGTATACTACATCACAGTAGTCAAAGATAGGCAATATGATCTTCTGGACTAGGTCACATCTAGTTGGTAATGGGAGGCGGCTACAGTTCCTGTATGACACACCAAGCTTGGGGCACAACTTCTTTGGGATGGCATCAACATGACAAGAGAAGTTGAGGTGTTGGTCTAACCAAACCCAAATACCTGAAGGAGGTGGAATCCTCAAGGATTGTCCTGTCTAGGATATGGAAGGTGGGCAGGAGGGAAGCCGAGAGAGTCTCTGCCTGGTGCCAAAGGTCACTGAGATTGTCTTCTTGGCGTTTTGGGAAAGCTGATGGGAGCTGAACAAGAGCTGAACTTTATTGAAGTCATGCTGAAGTCTGGTACATAACATCAGTGGAAGAAAGGCCTGAAGTGAAGAGAACCGTATCATCGGAATACATGTGGATTGAGGTGGAACAGCAGACTGAGAGAAGGATGTTTAGGAAAATGGAGAAAAGAATAGGGCCAGGTCAGAGCCCTGGGAGTACGCCAGTGTTGACAGGGAGGGAGGAGATATGATTTCTGCTATTTTGACAGACTGGGTCCTTCCCACAAGGTAGGCTTTGAAGCAACTTGTGGCAGAGTCTGTTTGGCCAGCCGAGGAGAGGAGTCAGTGTTGAAAGCCTTTGCAAGGTTGACAAAATGGCGATGTGATTTGACCACTGTCCATCCCTGAGTGGATGGTATCAGTGAGTCTAATCAGGAGCATCAATGAAAGCAACCCAAGTCAAACATATTATTCTTACTGACTTTGGCTTTCTTATTAAACTTTCAAGAATTCCTAGACAGCATAAGAAAACTGAACTAGTATGTCCTACCTTGATTCAGGCTAACCAAAATTTTAGCCAAATACACTTCAGTATTATAAAGGCAAACCATTAAATGTGCCCTGTGCTTTGAAAGGCCCACTGTGTATTTTGCCTCTTTTATTAATAAAGTACAGTTACTGAGAACTTACGTAACAGAGATCTTCGAAAGCAGCTCTTGGAAGTGGTCACACACATAGGACCTGAGCACCTGGGCGTGGATCTCGGCAATTCTTTCCAGCAGTACCAACATGGGAACACCCCTGCCATCGGCTCCACCCCTGACATCACCCTACATTAGGGAGGAGTTCCCCACATGCTCCAGTTCTGCACGCCCATCACAGGTAAGCGGAATTGCACTCGGAGACAGATGAAGGAGAGGAGATGGCTGCAGTGGTTGAGGTCTGATCCTGGGGGAAAGGAGGAGGAAAATCATACCTGCTGCAACAGCTTCTCTCAAAGATCTACTGTTATGGAAGTCTCTTACATAACTGTACTATCTTACTTCGAGAGGAAGCTCTTGCAGCAGAAACACATATAGGACTGATTCCCAAGCAGTATAAACTAAAGACAACCCTTGGGAGGAGAAGGAAAGATAGACAAAGGAAGCAAGAGGAATCCCTCATGAGACCAAACCTTGCAGAATGGCAAGGCCAAATCCCCTCTGCATCTGGAAATGATGTCCAAGCTGTAATGCGGGACAAAAGTGTGGACAGAATGCCGCGTGGCGGCAACACAATTATCAGCCATGAGACCCTTTTAAAGCCATAAAGGAGGTGGAGACTGTTCTGGTAGAATGTGCTTTAATCAGCACACATGAGCAGACCTGTTATGCTTTTCAGAATAAAAGGTGATGCAGTTGACCAACCAGCGTGACAGCCGCCTGTTTGGTAACCAAGCAACCTAAGGACCTTTGAGCGAAAGAGACGAACAACTGATCAGACTTTCTGTCTCCCTTGGTTCTAGCCAGGTAACAACGGAGTGCCCTGTGAACAATCAGAGTGAAGCAACACTTCCCTTTATTGAGTACTCCGGTAATACACCGGAGTTGGACAGCCTGGTTGAGGTGAGCTCGAGACCACTTTTGCAGAAACTTCGGATCAGTATGAAGATCTACCCTGTCCTTATGAAAAATTAGATAGGGTTCTTTACATAAGAGCCTGAAGCTCTGAAATCCGCTTTGTTGAAGTAATAGCTATCAAAAGCAGGGTGTTCCAGGATAGAAATCGAAGCTCAGCCTCCATTGCTGGCTCAAAGGGGAAGAGTCAGCTTCTCTAGAGCAAAGAGAAGATCCCAAGGAAGGACAGGGTCCCAGATAGGTGGTCTAATGTAGAATACCACGAAGGAATGCCTTAGAGACCTCCATCTGAGCCACCGTCTTACTCTGGACTGGCATGTGATAGGCCGATACAGCGGCCAGGTGTAGTTGATGGAGGAGTAACTGAGACCTGACTCCAAAAGGGAAAGCAGGTATTCCAACACTGAATTAACCAGACAGACCAAAGGGTCCACCTTCTTGGCTGTAGCCCAAACGCAAAGACGCTTTCCACTTTATAGCGTAAGTGGCCCTGGTGGCAGGCTTATGTGCCTCAACCAAACCTCGCGCTATCTTGTCAGAGACCCCAACCTAGTTTTAGCTAGGTCCTGAGGAGCCCAGCATGCAGGTGAAGGAGCGCAGATTCGGTGAACCAGGGACCCACTGTCCTGAGATAGGAGTCAAGATGATGTTGGAAGAGGAAGTGGAGGCTCTGCCACTAAACGCTGAAGCAACAGAAACCAAATCTGATGAGGCCACAGCAGGCTATCAGAATGAGGGTGGACTACTCTGACTGGGCTTTGAGGAGCACCTTCTGCAGCAGAAGAAAGGGAGGAAATGCATAAAGGCATCTCCTTCCAGGAGAGGGACAATGAATCTTGCCAGAAAGCTCCAGACTCTGGGTCTAGTGAGCAAAAATGGGCAGTTCTGTGTTGGATGGAGATGTGAAGAGGTCCATTTCTGGAGTCCCCCATCTGCGGAGGAGATGATCTGCAACCTCTTGAAGAAGCTCCCACTCATGAGCATGAGACATGGTTCAGCTGAGAGCATCGGCCAGCACGTTCTGTGATCCCAGAACATGGACTGCCAACAGGGGAGCTGATGCTCCAGTGCTCAATCCTACACTCATGGCTTCCCGCAAAGGGATACGAGTGAGTGCTGCCTTGTTTGTTGATGTAGAACATCACGGACGTGTTGTCTGTCTGGATTAACAGATGCCTTGGCAACAAGACTGCTGCTAAGGCCTGGAGAGCATACAGGACCGCCCTCAATTCCAAGACATTGATATGCAGATTCTCTTCTATTGGGAACCAGGAATCCTGTATGCGAGATTCCAAATGGGCGCCCCAACCAAGACGGCATCCGTGGTCAGAGTCTGGGAGTGAACTCCGTATGGAAGGGAAGCCCCCAGGAGGTTTTGTGATGTCATCCACCAGAGAAGCTCTCTCATGGATTGGCTCCAAGATCCTTATCAGGGCATCCAGATCGTCCCTTGTCTGATCCCACTGGACCTCAGGGACCACTGGATGGTCCTCATGTGCAACCGTGCAGAGAGACTGAAACAATGGCTGCTGCCATGTGTCCCAATAGCCTGAGAAGGAGTCTTGCTGGAACTCAAGGTTGTATAGACCTGAGACGCCAAGACTTGGACGCTGCCTGCTCTATCGTGGGAAGAAAAACCTTCCTGAGGGTGGAATCCAGAATGGCCCCGATAAATTGAAGCCTCTGGTGGGGAGCTGAGACTTTCCCCGACTGACGGTGATCCTAGATGCTGGAAAGCGAGAGGGTGTCCCTGAGGGTTTCCAACAGGCGGGGCAGCATGGACAGGAGGAGCAGTCGTCCAGGTGAGGGAACACGAAAAGCACCTTCTCCGAAATACCGTGTGACCACTGCCAGGCACTTGGTGAACACCTGGCAGCTGACATAAACCCAACGAAGGACTTTGAACTGATAATGTCTTTCCATAACTCTGAACCTCAGGAATCTTTAGTGGGACCTGGCAATTGGGCAGTACTCTGCTCAGCATGCCTTCCTGGTAAAACTTCTTAATAAATAAATAAATAGTTCAGTTCTAATTGTTCTGTTACACGTAAGGGCTTCCGGTCATTAACCTAATCCTGCAGAATGCTAAACATGCTCAACCAAGTCCTGGGCTGTAAAATAAATGATTATGACATACAGGTTACATCTATAATCTGCTAACTCATTTATTTTTGCACTTTCACTCCATTTATGGTGCATGTTTACAGTGTGTGTGTGTGTGTGTGTGTGTGTGTGTGTATAAGTAACTCACTCTTCCCGTGTAAGTGGTCAGCATAAAATTCCCTGGACATGCAACCAGAACTAACAGTAACCATACTACTGCATTATCTAAAATAAAGGCTAGTCAAATGTGGTATAAATACAGAATAAATAATGGGTAAGGTGGTATACAAGGATGTATGCCATCAAGGAGAACTAATTAGGGCTACAAGGCCATAAGCCCAAGGCGATGACTTTATTGCCCTAATTAGACTCGAGATAGGTATACTTCAAGTGTTCCACCCTTTACTCGTTGTTTGTTGACCATAGTACATTAGGATGGTTATTGCTATGGAGATCGCATCTGTGATCACATTATGGCACCTGAAGGTTTCTTTCAGCAAGGAGGGAATGGTGCATAGTGAGTGCAAGGAGGAGTCTGGGGATTTCTGGGTTTGGGAGGTTTTGTGTGTCTTTTTCCAAGTTCTTTTGCAGCTTGTTAACTGGTTTGGGTAGCTTCCTAATGACGTGTTAATTGTGTTATTAGTATTGTCCCACAATGGTTTAATGTAGTGTAGGTATATGCTTTTATTAGTGCAGGTACATACTTTAATTGATAGATTAGTCACCAGTATACAGGAAATAAATGATGGTCTTTTCTATGAGGAAAAGTTCCTATTCGTGTATTTTTTTTTTTACAAAAAACTTCTTACAACAAAAAATAGGAAATGTAGTGTTAGGGTTCCAAACCTTAACACCCCACCCCCATCCTGCAGACATCAAAGAAAACCATTATGGTTTCACTTCTACTGAGTCTTCGAAATCAGGCATGGGGTGTTCCTTGGGTTGACAACCCTAACGCCACCCCATTCCCTCCGTAAAGAAGCTGAGATGTGCAGACTTATATGAGAATGGTGGAATGTTAGCTTCATCCCGCTCAACAGAATTGCACAATATTTTGCATGCACAGTCTATGGGCCAAGGTGTTTTGATTTACTCGTTTAGATTTCCAGTTGGATGTGCAGATTCCAATATCCAGATAGCGTATTTTAAAGAGCATGTAGTTATTAAAATAAGGGTGTAGTATTCCAGTTTAGTATCCTCTGGCAGTAAAAGAACTAATTGAGCCTTGTGTGCTGGTTGTATTTTTCAGTGACTTTGTCTGTTACGAGCCATATGAGAAGCATGGTTTCACCAGAGCTGGGAGCCAGTAAAAACACGGATGCAGGTGCTTTGAAGCCCAAGTCACAATGATGTCAGTTACAGTATTCTGACTGGCTTCACGCACTGGACAGGGCACTTGCTTTCTGGACAAGATGTCTAGGCAGCCGCACATCCTTGTGTGACACAAAGTATCAGTTGTTCACTTGAAGTCACTTGCAGTGTCAACTTCAAGGAGGAGCGCCACTCCAACAGAAGCCTGATCCCTGTTAGTTTCAAGCAGACGGTAAACAGTGAAACGGAACAGGACTCTTCTCTTAGCAATCACTGCAGGCACTGTACTTTCCTGTAAATAAAGATTCAGTACTTCAATGTTAACTCCCAGTTTTTGCATCTTAATAATTTTGGCAAATTTTGACGAAATAGCCCCAAAATTTAGCATGCGAGTCATTCTGCCAGTGTCTCAAGATATGGAAAGTTTTGTGATGGCATCTTGTATGGTTTTTGAGATATGAAGTAAAAACAGGAAAAAAAAAAAAAAAAACTTTTCCGTAGGTTAACATGGAATTTTGCAGTCATCTACAGCCCACACAAAATGAAATGTTGCTCTGAAATTTTTAGGGATGATGGGTGTGTGTCAAGGTGTGCCTTTCAATGGTTTGGTGAAAGAATATGTTACCATTTTGAATTATAACGATTTTTGTGATAGCTGCAAGACAAGCAAGAAAATGAAAACAGTTCGAACTGTAAATTTACTGGTCCTGCTCAGAGAAATTGCTGTTCATGATGTCAGACATCTTGTTTTCTTAACAATCTGCAAAATGGGGTTGTACACAACTACAGTGCAAAAAGGACAGCAGGACACCTGTATTTAGGTCTCAGTGATATGCTTAGTTTGATATTTGTCTTAAAATTAGTATATCTACATGGCAAATACGTGTTTTTTTCCTACTACAAATCATGTCTCCTGTCACTTGCTAAGTAATTACCATTCGTTATTTTTTTTTTTAACTGTTCGAATTTACTGTTCGAACAGTAAATAATCTAGGCTAAAGTTACATATGGTACCGGAGAAATGTCTGAGAAATTTGCAACAAACACGGGAGTGAGACAGGGTTGTTTTCTTGCCCCTACACTTTTTCAATCTATATAAATAAATTCTAATTATGCCTGCATCTGTACCTTCAGATTCACCAAAATTGACTCTGAAAGTTGTGCTGTTTTGGCATACACTGATGATTTGGTGTTGCTTTCACTCTCCATCAGGCTTGCAAAAGTTAAATATGCTGGCAGATTTGCAAAAGATAAAGCTTTGAAAGTCAACATTCAAAGATCATGATCTTTGGTGCCAGAAAGTCTAAATTCAGCTGGTACATTGATACCTGCCCAATGGAAGTAATTAACGAATATCAGTATCTGGGTCTCACTTTCTCACAGACACTATCCTGGAATCTCCACTGTGATCATCTGCTAAAAGAATAACACCACCAATGTCGCCATAAACATATGATGCCAGATATGGGGGCTACTTATTAGACCCTCACTCCAAGCCACTGAAGCAAAATATAACTCATACATATTATTTGACTCTGAAATTTGAGACCATAAATATTTGGATTCTCTAGAAAACCTGCCATACATACTCTGCACTCAACACTGGGCTTTCCAAAAGATGCACCATCTTGTTTTGTTCAAGCAGAGGTGGGTTTGCCCAATCTTCATGCTTTGGCTGAAGCCAGATTGGTTAACTTCTGGATAAAAGTTACTAAACTACCCCAAAATAGGGTTGCAAGGCTGTGTTTGGAGAGAGAAAATACAATGGGAACAGTTGGGCTGCAGGAAATCCATGTGGTTGTCTCTGCTTAAAAATATCTTGGAGTCTGGGGACTATTGATTTTTCAGTCTAACCTTAGAGAAGATCATAATAGTGGACCAATATAGATCCCACATAAAAAGCCTCCTTGTGGCAAAATATAAAGCATTTGACCTAGAGAAGATTGCCCACTCTAAATATGCATTATGGTACAGCATGTATGATTGTGTGCATTTTTTCATTACTATCTAGATGTTCTAGAGAATCCTTTACAAAGGAAGATCTATGCTAGATTTAGGATGTGTTTTTCTAATCAAATACACCAACAGCTAGATGGAATAAATCCAGCAATCCCACACTCTCCTATATTACTGAATGGGGAAAGATAACGCAGCTCTATCTCATGTCATTTTTAGATGCAGGTGGTATAATAGGGCAAGAAAGAATTGACTGGGCCAGATTCTTTCTTCCATAACAGACTGTGATGAGGTATCTCTTAAGACTATTATTTACTGTGGAAGATGATTTTATTATAAAAGAATGGCAGATTTCCTCCTGAATATTCAAAAATTAGGAAACAAATGGTGAGTTCTATAATTCCTATACTGAAACATGTGAATATGTGTTGTGTTTAGGTCATTTTGTATTGTGTCTGAAGGTGATTTCTACAGATGTACTATTCAGATACCTTGGGTTTGGTTGGACCAACACCTCAACTTCTCTGGCCACAGTGACGCCATCCTGAAAAAACTGTGCCTCAAGCTTGGTGCCTTATTCAGGAACTGTAGTTGTATCCTCCTACAGTGCGGCATGAACTAGTCCAGAAGAGAGCCTCCCTATTTTCATCTACTGTGATGTAGTCTACAGTGCGCTCCCAAATCCTCCCTAACCAGACTGGACACTCTCTTTAACTCCTTCTGTCGTTTTGCCCTTGATGCTCCATCATGCACACATTGCTGTGACCTCTACCACGCCCTGTCCCTTCCTTGCCTGCCAACAGGCACCTCACTCATTGTGCCAAACTCACTTCTAAATTTTGATTAGAAATTCCTCCTACCTCTCATGTTCACTCTTCCCCTCCCCTCCCTCAGATCATCTGACACTGTGACTTTGTTGGTTCCCATCGAACCACTCTCATCGGTAAGTCAGGCTTCACCCATCATTTCCGCAAATCTGGAACCCCTCCTCCTCCCTTGCCTCTGCCTTACACAACATTCTCTCATCTAACTGCTCCTGCTTTAACCCTCCTTAACCATCCTCCTGTACCTCTGCTCCTCTCCATGACTCACATCACCTATTAAACCTTCCTCCCCTGAGCCTGCTTCTCCAGCACGCTCCCTCTCCCTTCACTGCTTACCCCCTCACTCCTACCCTACCTTCTTCCATTACAATTTGCCCCTGCTTAGTTTTGACCTCTGGCAGGGTTCTCAGCATCCTGAAGGGATCTAGCACTGGGCAAGCCTCCTCCCCTTCCGCCTTTCTACCCAACTTGTCCTCGCCTAAATCTGCCCTCTGTCGGGATTCTTAGCATGCTGGCGATGTCTACTCTCAGGTAAGTTTTTCCCTCCCTCCTTTTTCCTTTTCTCTTCTAGTCCCCATATTTCCTTTGCCCAACTTGTCCTCACCTAATTCTATCTTCTGGCAGGTTCTCTGTATCCTGGAGGGCCCAGCACTGGGCAGTTACTCTTCCTTCCTCCCCTCCCTCCTTTCTACCCAACTAGTCCTTGCCTGATTCTGCACTCTGGCAGGGTTCTCAGGATCTTCTTTCCCTTCATCCTTTCTTTCTCTCTTCCCAATGTCCTCACCTAGTTCTGCCCCTGGCAGGGTTCTCAGCATTCTGGAGGGTTCCAGCACTGGGAAATGACTCTTCCTTCCCTTCCGCCCTTTCCTCCATCCTTTCTACCCAACTCATCCTTGCCTGACTCTGCTCTCTGGCAGGGTTCTCAGCATCCTGAAGAGGCCTAGTCTTAGGCAAGTTTCTCCCACCCTCCTCCTTCCCTTTACCATCCCTCTACTATCTCTACCCAACCTGTCCTTACCTACTCCTGCCCTCATTCTCGTCCTCACCTCATTCCACCACTGGCAGTGATCTCCGGACTCTGAAGGGCCAGTTCCTGGTATGACTCGTCCTTCCCTACCCTATCCCTTACCCCCACCCCTCCTCCTGCCCTTTCTACCCCCCCTGCACTTAAACAAAGGAATTAGTTCACTTTGAGCCAATAACTTGCACTTTTGTTCTGTCTGAGGTGCCCCAGATTGCACTAGCCCTGTGTTAATCTTGCCTCTCGTGAACTGATTTTTGCTCACTTTGCTCCGTAATGTTTCCCCCACTGTTGTCCTCTCCTTCCCCAGCTGGTTTCCGCTGTCTACCTCTCTACCCTCCTTGATGTCCCCTCACCGCACCTCATTCATTCAATAATTGCTAAATTATCAACCTCTTAACTGTGATCCATTCCTGTAAGAAGTTGGCTCCAAGGTTACATTACATTTCTTTTCTATGTTCCTCAGATAAGCCATGTGTAATTAAATGCATATTCCACAGGTATGATATATTTAATTGTATATTTTGTCACAAATGTTATTGTATGATTATTTATGATACTTTGTAACTGTATGTCTTGTTACAAATGTAACAATGTTTAATTTCTTGGATATGTTAAATGGTACACTGTATGTCTAATTCATAAAATTAAATAAATAAAATTAAATTCCTTATCCAATTGTACCCCATAGGTCGCACAGGAGACGAGCAACTTGTTGCTCAGTGTGCCTTCCGTGAAAACATTTCAATAAATAAAATAATGCTTCAAAAAGCTTAATGACTTTGTACCTTTTTTTGTAATCATCTTTTATCAATGGATTGAACAATAAAGAATTACTACATATTATGTAAATCACCATTTGCATTATTAATAGTTCAAACTTTACTGTTCGAATGGAAAATTCCTTTCTGAGTTCTGGTAGTCCAGTGGTCCCCCCTCCCTGTTTTCCAATCGTGGTCCCTGGTAATATTGATCAAAGCCCTGTAGTCAGTGGTCCCTCACCTGTTCTCCAATCACAGTATCACAGTCCCCAGTAATACTGATCAAAGCCGGGTAGTCTAGTGGTCTCCCTCCCCCAGTTCTCCGATCGCTGTGCCCAGTAATACTGATCAAAGTCCTTGTAGTATAGTGCCCCCTCCGCTGTTCTCCAATTGCCATCCCCAGTAATATTAATGAAAGCCCCAGTAGGCTAGTGGTCCCTTCCCCTGTTCTCTGATCACCATCTCCGGTAATATTGATCAAAGCCCTGGTAGTCTAGAGGTCCTGCCCCCTCCTGTTCTCTGATTGCTATCTCTGGTGATAATACTTAAAAGTCTTGGTTCTGGTGGTTCCTCCCTCCCTGTTCTCTGATCGCCATCCCCTGTGACCAAACTGTCAGCATAGACATCTTATTATTCCACCTCATACTCGGTACAGAAAATGTTTAAATCCTGACAAAGCGTAATTCTGCGCAACTGCAATGCCATTCACGCCACAGATGCAAAATACATTTTGAGCAGGATTTGAAAAAGGACAGTTGTGATATATGAGGGTGGGGTAATAAGAAGGCTATGCTGAAAATTTGGTGTCAAAATATTTAACATTTCTGAGTTACGAGGGCGAGCAAAATTGCAACAAACTGTCATAATTTTGGTATTTTTCATATTTTGACACCAAATTTTGAATATAGTCTTCTTATGATCCCACCTCATAAATCCCATAGTTGAAAATTTTCAAATCCATGACAAAATGCCATTCTCGACACAGGTGTGAAAACACATTTGGACAGGATGTGAAAATAACAACTGTACTGTTCATGAGGTGGTGTGAAAAAATGGCTTTGTTGAAAATTTAAAATCAAAATATTTTTAATTCCAAAGTTATCTGCATGTGTAGAAAAATATCAACGAACCCTAAGTAACTTGTGCATTTTAGCAATGTTTTCACCAAATGTTCAACATGACCTTTTTGGGACCCTACCTCATGAACACTGGTGGATAAATTTCATTATTCAGTCCTAAAAGGTGATTTTGTGCAGTGGCTGTGAAATCACCTTGTGGGCCCAATTAATGAAATGACAGTGGCAGTGTTCATGAGGTGGAGTCCCAAAAGGCTATATTGAAAATCTGGTGAAAAAATTCCTAGAAATGGCAAAATTATGAACATAAGTTCAAAATGCCATTGAAATACATTACATAGCGTTGTAACATGGAGAAGAGAAAGGGTTGCAGGATTGCTCCAACAGCATCAGGTGACCAATGATTAATTCTCAAGTAATCCATGGTTGCTGGAGAATTAATCAATGGTACAGTGCACACACACGGTCTTCTCAATGTCTGTTTCCTGTTCCTGCTGTGGCGAATAGCTGCAGTACCAGTAGTGGGCACACTTGTTTCCCAAAGCAGCACAACACTTACCAGTATCAGAGAACTATGTTATTTCTGTGACTTATCAGAGATTGCAGCATATTTTTTCAGCCGAACTGCATGACTCATAATTTTTCAACCTCTGTTTCTGTACCATTTTAACACCATATCTATTCCCCTGTCATAATCTTTATCTGCAGTAGCTTGAAAACATCTATATAGCTATGTAATGTGGGCTCTTTAGTCTATGGAAGTTTTTCAGATTGGTTCAATTCAGTATATTTGGAAATTGATAAGGATATATTAGAAATATTAGCTGAACAGACAGTATTGTGAACTGGTTCTGCAGTTTATCCTCAGACTTCCCCAGGTCTCTGCCTCCCATCTCAGTAACAAGACAATAAGTCTGAATCACATTATTAACATGTTTGGCATGTTAAAAGGATACTTCGGATAAGATATAGTTTCTGTGATGTTTTTCTGTTCTTTTTCCCTCCATCCTATTAATTCCTTTTTAGTGTAACATGAATTTGTGATGTTTTTTAGTAATTGTTTTAACTTGCACCAGACCAATCAAATGGCCAGTACTATATGGATTTTGATTTGTATGAGATATATGGATTATCTTGTTCTTGTATGTCTATTATTTTGTCACTTTTGTGTATGTTATGAATAAAACAAAAGTTTAATAAATTACAATTTCAAAAAAAAAAAAAAGTGTAAAAGTGCTGTGCTGCTAGCATTGACTGACAGCCATCTGTTGGCCAGCTGGGAATTGCAGGAACAAAGAAGTTGTAAGCCAGCCAAAATGAGCTACATATTCTGAAATGTTGATCACATCTGCATGTAATCATTATTTCAATTACTGTTCACTCTTGCACTCACAATATTAAAAAAACAGCCTGTTCAGTATGTAGTTTCTCCAGTCGGTGCAACCCTTTCTCTTGCACATGGTAGAAACCTTAATATCCTCCTGGAATCTTTGTAATTTTGCACTTTAAAATTATTTTACGCAAATGTATTTTTTTTACTTGGTTTATGAAAGCTTTTTCAGATTGACTCAATTCAGTACATTTGGAAATTGATCAAAAATGGGTGTAAAGCAGTGCTGTGCTGCTAGCATTGTTTGGCAGACATCTGTTGGCGCCAGGTACTGCAGTAACAAGGACCAGAAGTTTCACTTAAATATATATGCATTTCCATAATGCACAACAGACAAATCCCAAACAGCAAACATAGGAGAAAATGGAAATGATTAAACAGTTCACAAAAGTAAGTCAGCCAAAATGAGCACATATTCTGAAATGTTGATCACATCTGCATGCAATCAGTAATTCCACTATTGCACCCACAATAATAACATAAAAATCAACCTGTTCCAGCATGTAGTTTCACCAGTCAGGTGCAACCCTCTTTCTCTTCCCCATGGTAGGAACCTTAATATCCTCCCGAACCTTTCTAATTTCGCACTTTAAAATAACTTTACGAAATGCAACATGGGAGAGAGAAACATACAAAAGAGCACTGAACCCTTTCTCTTCCCCATGTTAGAATTACATTAACCCACTCCAGAGCATGGGTCTACACTGGAGTTAATCACGGCTGGTTGGTTGGAACCACTCGCCCCCAGCCATGGAGTAATTCCTAAGTAGACCCACTTTCCGTCGCGGGTTAATCCTTACTTATAAAATGGGCATCCAAAATTAAGAAGTCTCATTGGTCAAAGCATATTATGTGACCTGCATGAAATCCAATGAGAAAATCAGGCCTCCTACAACCAGAACGATCTTCCATCAGTCCCCTACAACCAGAATTAATCTTCCAAGACAAACATGGCTGCTACCTTTACACTCAAAAAAAAAAAAAAAATCAAGTGGGCCCTAAAAATAAAACTACCTTAAATAAAAATAAAACAAGTAAATGTTTCCTGACCATCACACGTTCCCAACATATATAAACAAATTAGAAAAATTAAGTATTGTTTATAGTTTTCTTTACAACTGTTTCTTTGCTGACAATAAAAATTTCCTTCTATCTTTACCGCTCATCAGGAAATTTCTTCTGCTTGCCTGACAGTGAGACAACTGAGTCTCTGGCTATAGAAGAGGCCTTTGTTGTGTGTGTGTGTGTGTGTGTGTGTGTGTGTGTGTGTGTGTACAGTATGTTTGAAGAGGAATATTCTGCCAGTGTAACTGAACAGAATTTTGAATCCATGTATTCCAATGTAAATATTTCATGATAAACATTCTATATCTTATGTCTTGATGCCAGCAAAGGACATACAAATTTGCCAGCAGATAAGGGCCTTATATCGAATCTGCTTGAGTGTGCAGTTAGCAACTCTTATATTGTAGCTGACCCTCCCTCTAAACCTATCCCATCCCCTTTTGAAGCAGTCCACTGTTCTACATGATACCATTTCCATAGGCAATGCATTCCACCCAGACACCACTCTCTCCGTAAAAAGTGTCTTCTCATTTCCCTCCTGAACCTTCCTCCAAACTGAGATCGTGACCTCTAGTGTCCCTGCCCCCTTAACTTGAATAGTCCCTCCGTGCCTGTCTTGTTTATTCCTTCATGTACTTGAAGGTTTCAATCATATCCATCTCTCCTCTCCTCTCCTCCATGAGTACATGTTCAGCTCCTCCACCTGCTCATGTAGAGTATGTCCACTAGTCCCTGGATCATCTTTGTTGCCCTGTGCTGCCACCCTCCAGTAACTTAATGTCCTTCTTCATGTATGGGCACTAGTACTGCAAACAGTACTCCAGCTGTGGTCTAACCAGTGACCTATACAATGGCAGGATCACCTCTCCTCAAGATACTCCTGACAATACAACCCAGCATTTTATGGCCTTTGCAGCTGCCTTCCTGCATTGTGCTGAGTTGTTCATTGAGCCCATTATAATCACCCCCAGATCCTTCTCCTCCTCTGCTATGGCTAGCTGAACCCCAGCTGGTAGCTAGCAGGACAAACTTTGTCCAGCACTAATACAATGATATCATCAATGACATAATTTGCAGTGGGGAAGGACTGTTTTCTACATATAAACATGCTTCCCCAACTATTAAAAAAAAAGCCCATTTTTAAGAGCAATAAGACACCACCATGCCCTATAATACACCCACACACACGGTTATGCAGGTGGAACCTATGTAATACCAATGTATTTATACAACTGCTGTTTGACCTTGGTAATCTCACAAGTGCCGTAAGCCACGAGTGAGGTGTCCAAGGTCAAACAGCAAGAGTATAAATAAATCAGGTATCACAGAAGGTCATACCTGCATCTTCATTTATGCAATAGGCAATTGACCTTGTGTAATGCCTTTTATGTTTAAATTATTTTTCATGTTTAAATAATTAAGTTTTTCTGAAGTTTTTTTTTTTTTTTGTCAAGTGGTGGTCTTGTGCACTCAGACAACACCCGTTGTCATGGACCAGGCATCTGGACACTGCATCAGTGTGGTGTGTCACCACTCACTGGTGGAAAAATGTTTTTGTTTTTGTTTTTCAAAAAAGTTAGTATGATGGCAGCACTTCTTAGTGAGAGTGCCAGGATATGAACCATGTTGTTTATTGGGATTGTGGTCAGAAAGGATAACTCTGATACCCCAATGAATAATCACTGAAAACATTATATATATTTTATTTTTATTTTTACTGCTGTTTTGGCAATGTGATGGGCAGCTTGAGAGCGAACTGAAGAAGTGAGAGAGTGGCGACAGAGTGATGCTGCTAAGACAGGAGATGAGAAAGGGTGGGAAGTCATTAGATAGATACTGTTTTTGTGAGCCCTTTGTGTGAGGAGAGGATAGGAATGGAACATAGTTGCTTAGTAAAAGCTGAAGCACTGCAAGGTGCAGGGGGAGCTGTGAACTTGCATGCGGCCATTTGGATGGCAGTGTGAGCAAGTGAGTGTGGCTGCTCTTTGAGACAGAAGGAAAAACTACGAGCGCTGCTGAGGGAGCAGTGTCATATTTCTTTTGGGGGTAAAGTGCTTTTCTTCTGTTTGGATCGTGGTTGCTGGGGAGAGTTTAAAAAACTGGTTTGGCCACTGGGTCGGTCGATTGAAGAGTCGCAGCTTGGCCACTTTGGGTTGAGAAGGACAGAGGAGCTGCGACAGAGTCAGAGAAAATTAAAACAAGCATTTGTCATTGGTTGCTTGTTTAATGCTGGCACTTCCCTTTATACCATGCAGTGCACTTCATCTGGTCCCACGGCCTTATGTACTTTCAAGGCAGCAACTTCTTTCAGTAACACCTACCAAATCCCACCCTCCGATGAACCTAGCACCTGCAACTTATTTTTCTGTTGAAAAACTTTAATGGGGACTGGCAGAACCTGACCACCCTCTACAGCTGGCCCACATCTTATAAACTAATTTAAGTTCGAGGCAGCAGCACCAAGAAAGCAGAGTAATCCCAAATTTAAGTGAGAGGCAGCAGTGCCAAGAATACAGAGTAATCCCCAAATTTAAGTGAGAGGCAGCAGTGCCAAGAATACAGAGTAATCCCCCAGCAACAACAAGCAGTGACCTGACCACTCCTTCCATCCATCACCCCTCCAACATACCCAGCGCCATTCTTATTAAGAGAAGGCAACTGCCACATTCTTCATTGGCAGGCATTCAAAACTAGCCAAGGGAGAGGCACTGAAAAGAGAAGGAAACTCAGCCCCCCCACAACAAAATCAGGGTAGTTAGTGAGGTAAACACCAACATAGAGAAGTCAATAGGGAGAAAGGCAGGGATAAAGGAGAAAAGACAAAGGCAGTAAGGACAGGGATGGGGCAAAAGGGCTAAGGCCATAAAAGAAGGGTAATGAGTACCAATGCCCATAGTCTAGGTAACAAGCTCCCTGAACTGGTGGCTCAGATGGAAGAAGGATGCCTGGATATCGTGGCAGTCAAAGAAACATGGTACACAGAGAACTATTACTGGGATGTCAATATACCAGAGTACACAATCTGCAGGAGGGACAGGGAGGTAGAAGAGGAGGAGGAGGAGTAGCTCTCTATGTAAGGGAAGGGATCAAAGCAATGGAACTAAAGGGTAAACAGGGAGGAGAGGAGGCACTGTGGGTCACCCTGAGACTGCAAATGGCACCGCAATCCGCACAGGGGTTGTATACAGACCCCCATCTCAGGGAGGAAATGGACAAGGAAATGATAGAAGGCATCCTTAGGATGGCAGAGAAAGGAGAGATATTGCTGACGGGGACCTGAATATGCCAGATGTCAACTGGAGTACCTTTGCTGCAGCCACATCCAAGAGCAGGGACATTCTCGATGCCCTACAGGGGCATGCCTCTTACAGCTAGTGCTGGAACCCACTTGGGAGGAGCAATCTTACATCTGGTACTCTCAAATGGGGACGGAGAGTGGATCTCAGATCTAGAAGTGGGTAGCCACCTGGGAACAAGTGACCACCAAACAGTGTGGTTCACGATAAACTCATCTGTAGAGTCAAACCATACAAAAGTGAAGGTACTGGACTTCAGGAGGGCTGAATTTGTCAAAATGGGAAGTGCCTCAGAAAAGCACTAGGAAACAGGCAGAAGGAGGTGGAGCAAAAATGGGAAACATCAAAACTGCCATCACAGAGGCAACAAGCCTTTGTGTGAAGCAAATAAACAAGTCAAAATGAAAGAAAAATCACCATGGTTCTCAAAAGAGGTGGCAGGGAAGGTTAGGGAGAAAAGATATCATTCAGTAAGTATAATGAAACACAGAAGAAGCAGGACACAGAACTGTACCAGTTAAAGCAGAAGGAAGCAGGGAAGGCAATCAGATTAGCAAAGGCCCAAACTGAGGAAAAGATAGCCAACTCGGTTAAGAAGGGGATAAAACCTTTTATAGGTACATTAGGGAGCAAAGAAAGACAAAGGGAGGGATACTGAGGCTGAATAAATAGGATGGGTGGGCAGAGAGGACAGTGAAAAGCAGGGATACTGAGCAGAATACTTCTGCTCAGCATTCACAAAGGAAGAGGAGAGGCGGTACCTAATCCAGTCAATAGAAGCACTCTGGATAAGAAGTCGATATCAGTTCTTTCACAGAAAGAAAAGGGTTCTGAACATACCGCTCAAGTGTCCCTCATTAGGAGGGACGTCCCTCATTTTACCCCTTAACATTGCTGTGTTCCCCATCAGTCCCTCATGGAAAAGGTGCTGCCCACAAAAGAATGTAGTGTAAATTCTGACATTAAAGAAGAAATTCACATTATTCTAAAATACTAAATCAAAAATAAACTTTTACAAAGAAACACTATGGTTTTCACAGTGTTCTCAGCTTCTATCTCCATGTTTGAGGATGTGTCCCTCATTCTGGGGTCTGTGTCCCTCATTGTTCCTCATTTTGAGTGTCCAGAAATGTCCATGTTCTTCATTTCAGTGACAAAAGGTTGAGAGGTATGGTTCTGAAAGAACTCTTAAAACTAAAGGTGGACAAAGCAATGGGGCCTGATGGGATTATAGAAACATAGAAGTTGATGGCAGATAAGGACACGCAAAGCCCATCCAGTCTGCCCATTTCTGTTTCTACCTTATGAATGTGTCATAGGCCTTTACTCTGTCAATGGCCTATCCATATTCATCTGTATTGCTCCCTATGCACTATCTCATGCCTGTTTGGAAGCCCTGCACTGTATTCATATTCACCACTTCCTGAGGTAGGCTGTCCCATGCATCCACCACCCTTTCTGTGAAAAACAACTTCCTGGCATTACCCTTAATCAGCCTCCCTCTAATCTCATGCTGTGTCCTCTTGTCCTACTATTTTCTTATATTGAAACATGTTAGACTCTTTTCACCTTAATGCCCTTAAGGTGTTTGAATGTTTCGATCATATCACCCTCTCCTTCCTTTGCTCTAGGATATATATATTGAGCTCCATTAATCTATCCTCATTTGTTTTCTGATGCAGTCCCTGCACCATTTTGGTTGCCCTTCTCTGGACTGCCTCCATTTTGTTAATATCCTTGTAAAGGTGTGGCCTTCAGTACTGCATGCAGTACTCAGATGGGGCCTAATCAGTGTCTTGTAAAGAGTGATTATTACCTCCCTCTTCGACTTGTGATACACCTACTAATACACCACAACATCCTTCTAGCCTTACCTACTGCTTTAGTGGTCTGCTTGGATGATTTCAGGTCATCTGTGATGATGATGCCGCCAAGTCTCTTTCTTCCTTTTGAATGAAAAGCAACTCCCCTACCAACCTATAGGTGGCTTCAGGGTTTCTCTTCCCTATGTGCATGATCTTGCACTTCTTTGCGTTAAAATACAGTTGCCACTCTTCGGACCATTTGCAAGTTTATTCAGATCTCTTCTCATTCTGCCCACCCATCTGGATCATCTACTCTGTTGCAGATCTTGGTGTCATCTGCAAACAGACAAAACTTACCCTACAGTCCATCTGCTATGTCACTGATGAAGATACTGAAGAGGACTGGCTGCAGGACTGTTCCTGAGGTACCACACTTGTGACTTGCATCGCTTCTGAATGTATACCGTTACCACCCACTCTGTTTTTTTTAAATCGTAATTTATCCTCCTCCCTCAGCCTGCCTCCTCGACACTTGGCGATGACCATGAACATCCCACTACCCGCAACCCTACACGAACAGTCCACAGGCCCCCATGGAGCCGTGGCTTACCCCGGCGGGGCGAGGTAGGGACAACCCCTAGAATTTAGTGTTTCGCCGGCCCTGTGGACTGTCGAGGGGCGCGGCAAATCACGCAGGCACGTCCCGGTCCTCACTTCCTCCCGGACAAGGCAGGCTCTTTTCCCGTTTTCCTCCCCGAGCAGACTGCGATCCCCCTGACGTCATGCGCATACGCCGACATCCGCTCTGCTCAACGGCCACCGGCCAATCCCTGCAAGACTTGCACTTCCTCAGGCCTCCGCTCGAAGTCGCACAAGTGCGGAATGCGGCCGTCTCACCCGGAGTAGGTGAGCTGTCGTCGAGGCATCAAGCCTAGCTCCCCTGGCCGATCCTCCGGCTACCCCAGTCCGCTCCCGAACCGGGTCGCCCGGCGTGGGCGAGGTGTGGCGTTCAACGCCTCAGCCCTCTCGCGCCACGGGCGGCCACTCTCTGTTTTCTGCCCGCCAACCAGTTTGCCACCCAGTTGACCAACTTCTGACCCACCCCAAGCCTGCCAGCTTATTAATCAATCTTCTCGTGGAACAGTATCAAAAGCATAGGCGACATCAACTGCACCCCCTTGGTTCCACCACTCTGATTACCCAGTCAAAGAATCTATGAGATTAGTTTGACAGGACCTTCCTGTTGTAAACCCATGCTGTCTTGGATCCTGTGCTCCTATGGATATCAGCTGTTGCACCATCTGTTCCATAATGAGTGCCTCTATAATCTTGCCCACTACTGAGGTAAGACTGACTGGTCTGTAGTTCCCTGCCTCCTCCCTGCCACCATTCTTGTGGAGCAGGATCACATGAGCCCTTCTCCAGTCTTCTGGGACCTCTCCTGTGCTCAGAGACTCACTAAACAGTTCTGATAATGGCTCTGCTAGTTCCACCCTTAGCTCCTTTAGTACCCTGGGATGTATGCCATCCGGTCCCATTGCCTTGTCCACCCGAGCTTAGCTTGCTCTTGTAGAGACCCTTTCTTTTGTGAAGGGACTTGTGCACACCTCCTCCCCTGTGTGTCCATGGTGCTGAGCTGTGGGCCCTGCCCTACCTTCTCCTCAGTAAATGTGCAGAAGTATCTATTTAGGATAGATGCTTTTCCTTGGTCCTCCTCCACACACTCGCCCTTATCCCTCTGATCTTAGCAATACCTTCTCTGGACTTTCTCCTTTCACTAATGTATTTATAGAAAGTCTTGTCCCCTTGTTTTAATGTTCATGCTAGTGTTTCCTTGGTTGGGCCTCTGCCTGCCTTACTGCCTTCCTTGCTTTCCTTAGGGAAGTTTGGTATGCCTCGCTATCTTTGTCCCGCTTGCCCCTTATATTTCCTGAAGGCCAACCTTTTGTCTCTGATCTTGTCTGCTACTGTTTTTGAGAACCAAAGTGGTTTCCTCCTTCTTTGCTCTTGCTTTTCTTCCTAACACAACGGATGTTGCTTCAAGGATTACATCCTTATTGCTTGCCCACTTTGCCTGTACCCCGTCACCTGTATTTCACCTTGCTAGGGCTAGGTTAACTCTATTGGCCATCTTATCAAGTCAGCTCCTCTGAAGTCCCATATTTTTGCCTTGGAATGGGATGATTTAGTTTTAGTGGCCAAATTGAACCATACCATGTGATGGTCACTGGCCCCAGGTGACCTTCTAACTGGAGTTCTGTGATCCTTTCCTGTTAGTCATTACTAGATCTAGGATAGCCATGTCTCTTGTGGGCTGTTGTATCAGTTGTTTGAGGCCCTCCCCAGCAGGGAATCCACTATGTGTCTAGTTCTGGTGGATGTTCCTACTTGTATTGACCAATCTGTATCTGGTATGTTGAAGTCTCCCATTATCAGAACCTCCCCTTTAGCTGTCATGTTCTGTATATCTTCTAACAGTAGTGTGCCTATGTCCTCTCCCTGATCTGAGGCCTGTAGACAACCCCGTTGTATGGCTGTCCCATTTCCTGTTTCAGGGTGACCCACAGTTCTTCTGGCTCCCTATGTGTATTCTGAATTTCTGTAGCTTTGATATTTTCATTGAAATAAAGGGCTACTCTTCCCCCTTTTTCACCTCGGTCTCTTCTGAACAGTACATATGGTTACTGGTGAACCATGTCTCGCTAATGGCTACTATGTCCAATTTAGCATCTGTCACTGTTGACTGCAGGTCTGGGATCTTGTTTCCCAGACTGCGGGCATTTGTGTATATGATTTTCCATTGGCCAGATTTCAGTGTGTTAGTTGTTGAGCAGGTCCGCATTTCCCCGCGTGTTGTATGGGGAGCCGGACATTTTTCCTTAGCTGGTGATGCAAATGAACTATAAACATGCTGAACTCCTGTTTGATCACTAGCTGAGGGGAGGAGGTTCTTCCTGTTCGATGTATCAGGTGCTGCACCCATCTCCCATTGACTAGTTTAAATATTCTGCAAAAACGTCAAACTTCTGCCCCAATGCACTGACTCCTCCTTAGTCAGATGCAGTCCATCAAATTTAAAGAACTTTTGCTCCCACAATTGTTGCCAGTTACCTACATATTTGTGTGCTTTTCCTGGCACCAGTCCTTGAGCCACATGTTTAGCTCCCTATCTCTCCTTCTCTGGCATTCTGTCCGCTGCCCCTCTCCAGAATGGCAGGATCTCAGAGAAGGAGATGCACACAAAATGGATGACAGTTTGTCTCCCCAACTGACCGTCTGGAGAGATAGTTAGTCCCTATGTGTACCAGGACATCAATGTTTTCTCCTGCTTCCTGCACAATTTTAGCAATGCGGTCTGTGTCTCTCCATACTGATGTACCTGGGAGACATCTGACCATTACCCTGGCTGGAGATATGCATCAACTCCCCAAATGATGGAGTCTCCTATGATCAGAAGGTTTTTTGTTGCCTTTTTTTGTTTTAGTCCCTGTTTTGGGTGAGTTTTGTTGTGCTAGCTCCTGTGCTGAAGTGTCCTGCTCTGCATTGTCCTCTGCCCCTTTGTTTGATTTTGGAGCTAGAGGCAGATCCCTGTTTGTAGTTTTATATGGCTTGTGGAGGTGATACGCTGAGAGCACTGAGCGATGGGGCACCGATTTGCCTCTCCTAACCACCTGCCAACCTCCTGGACCAACTACCCTCTGTGGTCGAGGTGCTTCAGTTGGATGTTGGGGAAATGACAGGCAGTTCTTATAATACATTTCCTCCTGAATATGTGATTTGAGGTGCGCAATTTCTGTCCATGCTGCCTGGAGCCGAGCCCTTAGATCTCCAATGGTCCAGCATGTGGACAGCGTCCCTAAATCCTGTATAACTGCCCTTTTGAAAAGTGTTCCACAGTGCCTGCAGTTAACAATATCCATTCCACTTGAGTTGCTGAGTTTATAATCTGGCCTGAATAATTAGGAGGAAAATGAAAGCAAAAGTTTTAGTTTTTGTTTGATTTTTTTTTTTTTGTATAACTTGTTATAACAAGTTAAATTCCTTGTGCCCTGTAAGTGAGGTCACTGTGTGGATAACCCTCTGATCCTCCCTTCCTGCTTTGCTACAGGAAATGTGTCACGACTGTGCTACTCTAAAAGGAGTGTAGCATGGGGTGGTTGAGGATGGGGTGGGTAGGGCCCTTCCCCTGCTGAAAAGAACCACCACGGATGAAAAAAAAAGGAGGTAGAGCAGAAACAATCAAACCAACAACAAATGCAGTAGCCCTGAAAGCTTAGCTAATGATAGATAAAACTAAACCCTGTAAGCACCACCTGTAACAATTTCACATAAGATATACCCTGCTAAAACACTTTGCTACAGAGAAAAATGAAGCAGTAACAGAAGATATAACTAGCAAAAATATAATTTAAATCAGAGAAGATTACAGCAGTAATCTGTAGGCACAAAACAGTAACAACTCTGTAGGCACACCCTGTAATAATGCAGCAGAAGGTATACCCTACAACAGCAATTTGAATCAGAGAAGATTACAGCAGTAAAATGTAAACACAAAACAGTATGAAATCTTGTGAGCACAAAGAAAATAACAACACACAGTAAATCTGCCTAGGAAAAGAAGACAATCTTTTCCTTGCTCTGGCCCTACAAGTAAACCTAGAAGAAAAGAGCTCAGATGAAGCTAAGTGCCTTTGCCAGCAAACCTAGTCTTCATAGAATTCAAAACAACTAAGGGTAGAACTAGTAACACCACTGACTACTCTTTTAACAAATCATGGGAGGATGGGTGGTACCTGAGGACTGGAGGGGCAGATGTAATTCCCTTCACAAAGTGGAGCAAGACAGAGGCAGGAAACTACATACCTGTCAGTTTGACCTCAGTGGTAGGGAAAATGATGGAATCACTTCTGAAGGAAAGAACTGTTGAGTACTTAGATGCCAGTGGGGCACAGGACCCAAGGTAGCATGGCTTCACAGCGGAAGGTCATGTCAGATGAATCTAATCGATTTCTTTGACTGGGTGACCAAAGTAGTAGACCAGGGAGGGCTGTGGACATAGCCTACCTAGACTTTAGCAAGGCATTTGTCACAGTCCTGCACAAAGATTAATAAACAAATCAGCCAGCCTAGAGTGGGTCCCAGGGTGGTAGCCTGGGTAAAACACTGGCTGGACAACAGGACACAGAGGGTAATAGTAAATGGAGTCCACAGTGAAGAAAGGGGTTACTAGTTGGGTACCGCAGGGTACAGTACTGGGACTGGTCCTTTTAATGTCTTTATAAGTGACACTGCAGATGGACTGGAAGGAAAAGTATGTCTCTTTGCAGACGACACAAAGATCTGCAACAGGACTGATACACAAGGTGGGTGGAAAGGATGAGAAGGGACTTGGCAAGGTTGGAAAATGGTCAAATGTACGGCAGCTTAGATTCAATGCAAAGAAGTGCAAAGTAATGCACCTGGAAACAAAACCCCAGGGGAAGAGTACACAATGGGGGGTGAGATACTGGCAACAACAAAATGGAAAGGACCAGGGGTAGTTATATCAGATGACCTAAAGGTAGGCAAGCAATGTGAGAAGGCAGTAAGGAGGCTGGGGATACTGGGATGCATACGGAGAGGCATCAGCAGTAGAAAACAGGAAGCTGTCATCCCTCTGTACAGACAGTTGGTGAGACCCCATCTGAGTACTGCGTGCAGTTCTGGAGAACCCATCTCCACAAAGACAGACAGGGTGGAGGCTGTCCAGAGGAGGGCAACCAAAATAGTGCATGGTCTGCACCAGAAGACATATGAAGAGAGACTAAAGAAGCTTAATGTATACCCTCGAGGAAAGGAGGAGAGAGGGGACATGACAGAAACTTTTAAGTACCTCAAGGAATCAACAAAGTCCAAGAGGGTAGTATCTTTCAGAAAAGAGATGTGCAAAAACAAGGGGCACAATTTGAAGATAGAGGAGGGACAGCTCAGAGGTAATGTGAGAAAGTATTTTTTCATGGAGAGGTTGTGGATGCATGGAACAGCCTTCCTGAGGAGGTCATGGAGTCAAAAACAGTGGGGAAATTCAAGAATGCATGGGACAGACATAAGGCAATTCTAGTGGGGTAGGAGGAAGTAGGCTGTTGGTTAACTAGGATCTGCAGCTTATCCATTAGGTAGAAATGGACAGACTAGGTGGGCCAAGTGGTCCTTATCCGCCACCAAATTCTATGTTTCTATGCTGCCCACCAATCCAGCACAGCACAACCCTCCCTCCTCTACTGCCGGGCGCCGGCTTCTAATGAATGAATCCGCATTGTTGCTATAGTACAGCCAGCAGATCACACTGGAAAAAATTATGTTAATGCATCAGTTAGGGTTTTTATTAGATTGTCCAAAAGCTGGGAAATTCATGTTGGGTTCCCAACCCTACCACCACCACTACCCCACACCCACACACACACCAGCAAGCATCAGGGTGTGCCATGGGTTCATCAGGAACAATTCTCACCCCATTCCATGTGTAAACAAGCTGACATGGTACAGTATAGGAGAATGGGGTGAGAGTTGGCTGATCGACCCATGGCACACCCCAATGCCTGTTGGTGTGTGGAGGGTGGGGAGAACTAATACTGAATTTTCCAGCTTCTGACAATTTAATAAAAACCCTAACTGATGCATTAACATAGTTTTTGCAATGAATTCCCTTCTTTTGAGATGGTATACTAGTATCCTTATTTTACTATGGGAGAGCAGGGCCTGAATTACAAAGTTATGTGCGCATAGAATAAATTCTAACTGGATTTATATAACTTGGGCATTTTTAGAATTTTTTCACCAAATTTTCAACAAAGCCTTCTGGGACTGTACATCATGAACACTGGCACTGTCATTTCATTACTCTGTCCCAAAAGTTCATATCACAAAGCGGTTGCGCTATTCTGCGTGACAGGTGTGAAAACATGTTTCAGTCCAGGATATGAAAAATGACAGCTATATACTTTTCATGAGGAAGCGTAAAATGGCAATGCTGAAAATCTGGAGTAAAAATATGACAAACTAAGTTATGTGCATGCGTAGAAACTGCGCATCGCACTCTCATAATCGCGCCATTTTTTGAGTTATTTCACCAAATTTTCAACATGAAGTTTTTGAGACCTCCGCTTATGTACACTGGCACTGTGATTTTGTTACTGTTTTGAAAGTTGATTTCACATAGCAACACGTGCCATTCTGCACCACAGGTGCAAACGCATCTCAGGCAGGAGGTGTGAAAAATGGCAATGTTGAAAATGTGGAGTGAAAAATATTAAAAATTAGCCGAAGTTAAGGCATGTGTATAAACTGCACAATGCCGCGCTTCTAATACAGTCATTTTGGGACTTTCTGCACCAAAATTTTTCAACATAAGGTTCTTGGGTCTACCTCATAAACACTGGCACTGTCATTTCATTAATCTGTCCCAAAGGTGATTCCGCTCAGCGACCGCAGAATCACCTTTGGGACCGACTCACTAGATGACAATGTCAGTGTTCATGAGGTGGTCTCAAGAACCCATATGAAAATTTGGGTCAGAATTCCTAAAATGGCTGAGATCAAGAAAAGTTGAAAGCCCCATTGACAGCCATTATACAGTTTACCTTGATTCCTTCAGTTCGTGGTTCGCCTTTGGAAGAGTGCAGGCGTGTCAGGTTCAGAAGATTGCAGCCGTAACCTAAAGAAATAAGGTATGTAGTAAGGGGTTAGAGGAAGTGGGTGTGTAGAGGACAGTAGGGATGGGGGACATGAGGAGATGATGCGGGCTCGTTTTCTTTTCCAGGTTTAAAACAAACAAAAAAAGACATTGAGGGACTGTTTTCTTTTTACAGGTACATTATACATTTGGGGACACTGGAGTGGGCTACCCAGTGTCCCACACTGTCGGGGAGAGGAGAACTACTGCACATATGAGTTGGTCACCCACCGTCGGCAAACATAAGTGGGGAAAACAGCAACATTGCTGGGGCGGGACATACCGGGAACATGGGGCGGGTTCCCCAGTGTTCCACAGCTATAATGAGGATTCTATACACAACTGGGGACACTGGGAGTGGGGCTGCGACACAGGTATTGGACACCCGCTGTCAGCAAACCTAGATCAAGAGGGCACACTGCTGGGGAAGGGAACCACACTGGGTTGAAGGACAACCGGGGATACTGGCAGTGGGCTATCAGTGTCCACACTGAGGGGATGGGGGTCTGTTTTTGTTTATCTGGGGAGATTTTTTTTTTTGAAGCCGATGTTGCAAGACTTCCCCTTCACGCCACAAGACAATCAGCTGTTTACTGATGTAAGCTTCATACAAATCAAAGGACCAAGCCCTCTCTGATTGGAGCAGCTTCAGCCCTTTGAAGCACAAGACCGTTCAGCCTACCCTGGCAGACAGCTGCGTCAAGACCACACCAGTAGTCACTGGTGCAGACTGCTGAGCCCATTACAAGTCCCTGGTTTTGTGCAATGGGCTAACACAGCGACACACCCCAAATACCATATTGCAACAATACGCTTGTTTAGGCATGCATGCAACTAACGTATAAAGTAGCTGCTCTAACAAAGTAATTCAGTTGTTTCTAGCACTGTGATTTTTTTTTTTATTTTTTTGTTATGTGAATGACAGACTGACACTTACTAGCAGAAGAAGCAGCAGCCTGTAGTGTGTAGTCTAAGGAGGAAACTGTGCTGGCAGGCGGTTGGGGTGGGGAGCTATGGACGTAGAAACTACATACATAAATGGATGGTGATTTAATAACTGTTTACATAAATGTAAGATTCTACATTAATACACAGTTACTCAGATAAACCAAGTTATCACACTCTATTTACACCACACCTACTGAATATATATATATGTGTGTGTGTGTATGTGTGTATATATATATATATATATATATTAGAGGCAAAACTCCGTTTAATGCATTAGTTGGGTTGCTCCACAGCGACAAAAGTGAGAATTAGCTGTTAGGGTTGAAAACCCCATTGACCCACCCACCCCCAACCGGCATTGGCATGCAGCACTTGGATCGTCAGCCCTAACTCTCACCCCATGACATGTGTAAAGCAGCAGAAGTATAGGAGAATGGGGTGAGAGTTAGGACCCACTCCAATGCGCACCAATGCCAGTTGAGAGGTGTGAGGGGATTTCAACCCTAACAGTATTCCTCACTCTCATGTCAGGATAACCTAACTAATGCATTAAACAGAATTTTTGCCTCTAATTCCTTCTTTTTGAGAATGATAACGAGAAATAGTGAATGTAATGCGTTGGCGGGAGGCGGGGCCGCCACATGATGTGTTGTGGCATACTAACAGGGACAGCAACGCCAAACAGAAATGCTAACAGTGGCGCATACATGGTAACACAAGCACGAATGAGAACAGAAAGGGTAACGGACATGGTGGCGTAGACGGGAATGGTCTGCCACGTGATGTGTTGTCACATAGTAACATGGTGCCTGCAAACAGAAATGTCAATGGGCATGGTGATGTAAAGTGAAACAGTAAGATAAACAGTACTGTAGACAGAAATGGCAAAAATAACAGAAAGCATAAGCGCAAATGAAACACATAAAGGATAGCACATGGTGGCGCAGGCGTCAATGGTAAGTGAAGCGGAGTGCGGATCCATAAGCGGAAAGGGCAACAGTAACAGTAATGTAAGCGCACAGGCTGGTTTTCCCAAAACCTGCATTGAGAAAGACAGTGAGTACAAATAATGTATGCAAAATAAATGAGTATCGCGAGGAAAATGAGATCTTGGAATACTAAATATATTATATCTCAGGAACCGTACAATGTGAAAAAAAATTTAAAAGTCATATTATTTACAACTGTCCTAGCTAATTTGAGTCTTACCCAGAGGGGCTAAGAAATTTCCTGACGAAAAGTCCATATCTACTTACCGTTTCCAAGATCGGGCCCTGAAAGGCGCGTGACATGAATGTTATCCTATGGGAAAAAGAAAAGTTCGAGCGCATAACTTTGCCTCCCTGTAATGTTTTTTCGCCAAACTACTGAAAGGCACATCTGTGGGCTGTTGGCTGTCTTCCCTCAAATTTCAGGAAAAAGACCAAAGCGTTATTTAGCAGCAGGGCTCAAATGATTTCTGTTAAGTGTTGGGCGCCGTAATGTTATCCTATGGGAAAACCGTCAATTTTGGAGTGCCGTAACTTTGCCGCCATGTGATATTTTTCACCAAACTACTGAAAGCACATCTGTGTACTGTTGGCTGTCTTCCTCCAAATTTCAGGAAAAAGAGCAAACCGTTATTTTGCAGCAGGGTGCCAAAGGATTCCTGTAATGCTTGGCGCCGTAATGTTATCCTATGGGAAAAACTGTCAACTTTGGAGTGCCATAACTTTGCCTCCGCGTAATATTTTTTCAATACAACACTGAAAGGCACATCTGTGAGATGTCGGCTAAGTCCCTCAAATTTCAGCCCAAAACTCCCCAACGGTTATTTTGCAGTGCAGTGCCAAAAAATTGCTGTCATTTCCCACAGACTAGAAAATTACTGTCGCATTCTATGTAAAAGCTTCGTAAAAGTTCACACTTTCGTGAGCCGAAAGTAATTTCATAAGTACTTTTTCCAGAAATTTGAAAACATATTTCTGGGGTGTTTTACCACAAATAAAGACATGGCAAGCATCCTCAGGGCCGAATAGCTAAATACAAAAAATTACGTTGCTAGAGGGTCTCAAATTTAAATGCCAACCATTTTCTGATCACCAACTGAAAACAAAATGGCGGATTTGCGAAAGTAACAGGCCTATCTGCGAAAGTAAAATGCATTTGCGACACTGTCGAACTTTTTGTTAACTTTTTCCCATTGACTTATAATGGGAAACTGTTTTGAATAACTTTTGAACCATTTAATATTTTCACCAAATCTTGAAGGCACGCCAGGGACCCGCCTACCGCGTTCCCTAGAATTCGGGCCAATCCGCATAAACACGTCACGACCTGTCTGTATGACCATAGAATTCCAGAAAAGCGAACGCTGCAGTATCAGATACTTAATAACTCCACAACCGTGATATCCGATCAGTACGAAACTTGGCAGATCCCAAGGCCTATGGGTCTTGATCATACATTCCAAATTTCAGGCAAATCCATCAAACGGTTGCAAAGTTATAAGGTGCAAAATTCTGGGTTTAACATGAAATGGCTCCTGAACCTAACTATGGTAGCACTACCGTGCTACCATAATATATATATATATATTCATTGCAAAAAGCATTGTTAATGGATCAGTTAGAGCGAGTACTATACTGACAAAAGGAGAAATGAGACCCACACCACCCCATTTTTTTATTTTATTTTAAAGTCTGTTAAGCTGGGAAAGGCACACTCAGTCAAGGCTCATTTCTAGGTACAAGGGGAAAGGGAGGTCAGAGAAAAATTAAATGACCAAAATCATACAAAAAAAGTGTGGACAGGGCAGGAGTACAGAAGATAACACTCAAATAACAGATGTACAATAAAGTGCAGGTAGTGAAAAAATAATACAGTCTGTGTAAAATAAGTATAAATTAGGAAACAAGCAGGGGCAACCAAAAATCGAAATCTACTGGGTAACTGTGCAGAAAGGGAGAAATCAAGGGTCAGATAGGGGTGGGACAGGAGCAGAAGATACCACTGGGAGGTTACGTGATTTACTCAGTCACATAGTATGCATGAGGGGTTGAAGGATCAAACCCAGGTCCTGTTGGATGTACCAAGCTCATATGCAGCCAATTACTCTAACCTCTAGGCTATACTGCCAATAATATCGAATAATATAGGCACACATGTATATAGATACACACACACAACACTGGGTAATTCGTAAGAGCAGCCACATGCAACATATGTGCTTACACAACAGCTAACATTCTTACACTAAAAGTAATTTCTGAGACAGCAAGAAGAGAAGACACTATTTCCGTTTGTGATTGTGGTGCCTGCATTCTACAAAAACAAGTATGCATGTGGGTCTCTCTATAGGTAAGACCTATTCCTCCCTCTTACTTTTCATCACACCTCTCCCTCATCCCTCTGTTTCCTGCTCCCTCCGCTCCAGGGATCCCTGCACGCTTGTCATTCCTTATCCCTGACCCTCTGCTGGAAATCAGCCTTTCCTATCATCTTCCCATACTTTGGAACCACCTTCCTACAACCCTCTGCTTCACAGTCTCCCTGGCTCCCTCAGGTATCTGCTAAACTCCCCGCCTTCCCTATCCTTGATATTTCCCTGGAACTGCTATCCTCCCTAGTTGGGTGTGGATGAGGCACTTTTTCTTTTGCACCTTACCTATTCATTCTGCACTTATACCTATATTCATCACGTTATTCTGACTGCACATTACTGTAACTGTGAATTGTATCTGTGCTATATTTTTATATCCCTGTCACCTTCCCCGGTTGGGCCTGAAATGACCCTCGGCTCAGTGTGCCTTTCCCAGTCATCAGTGTTAAATAATGAATGAATGAATGAATAAATAAGAATCGTAATGTTCTCCTTTTCTTTAAAAAACTGCAGGCCAGCCTGGTGGCACAGAGGGCTGGGGCGCTGGCGCCTCTCGGCCCAAGCCGTGACCCAGGTTTGGGAACAGACTCGGGCGCCATGGGCTGGCAAGGGAAGGAGAGGATTGGGCGTCCAGAGACTGCTCTCTCCTCTCCTGGGGAGAAGATAGCAGTAGCTCTGTGTGGCCCCCGTGGAACGGGCAACACAAGCAGCAGAAGCAGGAGGGACTAAATAGAGACAGCCAGAAATCGGCTTCAGCTGTCGGATGATGGCCCCCGCCTCCCTCATTCCCCTGAGCCTCCAGGAGCATCCTCTGCCACAGCGGCATCCCGGGCCGTATGTAAAATAGTGTGCTGGGGTTCCCTGCCACCCGTGCCTTCTCCCTCAGAGGAGGGGACCCGCCTGGCGATGGGATACACCGGGACAACTCGGGATTGGCTGCTATCTCTGGGAGGTGCTCCAGAAGAGGACTGCTAAGGAGCGGAGTGCTAGGAGGCCCAAGGAGTGGCGGGCATCTGGGTGTAGGAGGAGATAAAGAACAAACAAAAAAAATTGCAGGTCTTTTAGAATGCTGATAGCCAATAAGGATACCATATTTTAAAATACATTTTTTCCCCAATGTAACCATTATAACCCCAATCCTCATAATATATAACAGGAGTAGGGCTAGATTTGCCTTAAAAGCCTCTACACTGCTGGCCTTTACTGGAGCTCTAGCAGCTAGGGCTGTCCTCTCTCATTGTCCTATATCCTCCTTTCCCTTTGTCTAAGATTACTGTATGTCCCTGGTCTTATTGTCACTTACAAACTGAAAGATATACTGTACCTGATGGACACTATCAATACTCTTTTGGATCTTGGACACTGTAATCATGGCTGCTTCTCATCAGTTTTGGTAGATTTTTATCTCTGAACTACAGTTAAAGGGAAAAAAGTCAAAATCTACAAAAACTGTTAAGCAGAGTGTTCTGATTCTAGGTGTACTCTTAGTAAGTCCTTGACTTTGCTTGCTAAAATAATTTTTTCCCTCAATTGGTTGCTGGTTTTATGGCCCAGAGATTTCCCTCTTCACATTTGTTATGGTAATTCTTGTTCTACAACTCCTGTCCCACGTGACAGTGATGCACACAGGACCATTGATTAAGACAGTAATAACTGCTGCAGCAGCGATCTACTGTTAGAAGCCCAATATTCTGGTTTCAACTAAATAACTTTGTAACATGGGGAAGAAAGGGTTGTCAACTTGCATCAGCTGACCATACATTAACCCTCAATTAATATATGGTTGTGTCCATGAGCATTGCCTTCCCCTCTCACAAGAACCACTTACAGATGCAGTACTACCATTCTTGGTGACAGCCATATGTTGGCGGCCAATGAATTGTAGGCTCAGATTGTTAGTATATAGTGGTTAAAACAGTCTTAGCCTGCAATTCACGGCCAGCCAACAGATGGCTGTCAGACAAGAACAGATATACTTAAGTGAAATTTCTGGTAGTTCCATCATAAGTAGCTTGAAAACATCTATATGACTATGTAATGTGTTTTTTCACTTGGTTTATTGGCTCAGAAAACATACACTTTCAGTAACTACGCAGTAATGTATGCTACATACAATTTTCTAGATTGCCTCCATGTCTTTTATTAAATATTTAAAAAATACTTTAACAGTGGGACCTAAAAACCACAAAAGCACACACCTTGGCCCAATCTCCATCAAATCTGAACATTTCAGGTTTCAAAGTCTACATTTTTTAGTTATCGGGTGGCAAAAAGGCTTAACATTTTCAAAAACTGAGACTTTTGCATTTATTTGAACCTTTGTAACTTTGCCTCCCTGAACTGATCTACATGGAATTTATATGTAACCCCTAGATGGCGCTTATCCCAGGGGCTACTACCCCTGCCTGATTTGCCACTAACAGGTTGAGGGGCCTGGATCCAATGGCGGGTGCCTCCACCCAGAGGTCAGGGTTTGCAATAGTTAAACTAACTTGGTCACAGCCCTCTGGGACACTGCAACCCCTTTCTTCCCACTAGTGGCCCACGCAATATATCAGAATTACCTTCACAGTATACACTTACCCCCAGGTCTGGTTCGGCACTGGGACCTCCTGTGAAATGAGATACAGTGCAACAATCACAGTACAGTACTTTAACATGACAAATACCTCAGGCAGTATAACTTTGCTGAAACAAGCAGCTCTGATTTATTTAGGGGATATAACAAGGACGGGAAATCAGGTTAATTAGCTTATCACTCTAATAATCTACCTATAGCTCTGTGCACAGGCCTATCCCTATCAGTTACTGTCCTGGGTACCCAAGCCCTAGTGGCTAGTCCAAACCGTGGCAGCTGGTAGGGGCCCTTTCACACAGAGAAAAGGAGAATTAAACAGTCAGCAGTACAATAATTCCATTTGGATTTAATGTGGCAATTCAACAGGAGCGACCCTGAATTAGTACTCACGACCTCCAAATAAGATAGGGTCCTTCAATGTCAGCAGGGCTCACTTGAGGTACACAAACCTCTTCACACATCCATATAAAAGAAAGCACTATACCAGGCAGGCTGCATCTGTATCCCAATCGCAATTACTGCACAATACCCAGGAGAACACACAGCAGATTCAGTTCCTGACAGACCGAGTACCTTTCAGCAATTCGTCCAGTCTTCTACAGGGTCAGCCTGGTTTCTACTCTTCAGAGATCCTTTGATTCTTTTCACAGGACGGATTCAGTCCTAACAAGCAGTTACATAAGCTGCAGACCGAACTCTGGGCCTTACATGTTTTTTGACTAAAACTGCACACTGAAAAGCACAGGGCTCCTTCCTTCTTCACTGCCAAAGCTCAACTGAAACTCCAACCGACAAAACGGGCACTTCCTATGAGTTCCTCCCAGTTCTTGACTGGATTGGCTGTCACTCACAATAGACTGCTGCTGTTGGTCCAAAAAGGCACTGAAGTCTAAACTACATCTCCCAGAGTCACTGCCCATACAATCCTCTTGTAGCTGGCTCAGATTATGAGTCCAAGTTCTGATTCGTCCAAGGCACCATTTTAGAGCTAGCTTACCCCACACTGATTGGTCCAGTTCAGCAGTTCAAAACTAGAATGGGGAACTAGCAGACACAGTTCTGACTGCAAAGAAAGCAGGTTAGACAAACTGTAATTTCATTATTACTCTAAATAATTTCTGGCAAACAGTTACATCTTTCAGATAGGTTCCCTTTGCACTCCTAGTGACTGCAAAATGAAGTGAATTGGCAGCAGCTTGAGTGGTACTCAATCAAAGAAACACACAGTCCCCCATACAAACTAATTTGTCTGCAAGCAGACAGCTCTTAAAGAGACAGTACCAGAGGTTCTAAAACACTCACTGATAAATGGCTTAAATGCCAAACACCATTCAGGCTTGGAGCATTCAAGCAAGCTCCTGGAAGTCTTTTGGGAACCCCCATTTGCAGGGGTTACACCCTCCCTGGCCTGGGAAAGCTTGACGTCCAGCGTCAAGCAAGTACCCATAAGTTTCAACTGCAACCATATACATTTGCATTAGGCTCACATGTAATCATCAGTCAATATATCATTTTACCAAGAACACATTTCTGAAACATTGCAGTACGTCCTCTTTACACAGTATTACATACACATTGTACCATAACTCAAGTTATTACCTCTTGTACATGAAACCAGAAGAGGGGGCCCTTCCTATCAGTTACCTTGGGGCTGGACGGGCAAGGGCACCATACTTAGAGGGCAACACAAGTAACTTGAGTTAGCACTGACGCTCAGTTTGGGCAATGAGCTCGGGGACACATACACTCCTTTATGGACAACATTGAGAGGCAAATCCACAGGCCTCCCAAGGGAATCATAACTGAGGTGCACCACAGGCTTTACAGCTCGACCAGTCTTTCTAGGGGAACTGTTACAGTCTCTGCACTCTGAGCCTCATTTTCAGCATTGTCCTCACTTGTCAGGAGTCTCCATGGGGTAGAGAGGCTTAGAACTTGGGGCACTTTCAGCTCCAGGAGTTACAGTTTCTGAGTCCACAACATTTGGCTCGCATGGAGAGCTTTCGGACACTGGCAGTGGACTGTCAGGGCACTCAAAATACTCTTCTGGTTCTGGTGTATCACCAGTCTGCCCCAATCTATCATTTCCTCCTGAAAGCTCAAACAGTTCAACCATGCACAATGATTCCATTTCATCTGATCTGATGCTTTGCACTTCACTTTCTGGGAGCATTGGCTCCAGGGATGAAGCTGGGGCTTAGACAGTCCAGAAGGCCCAGCTTCATCTCCAGTATTGACTAGGGATTGCCCGAAACAATTGACTCAGTTCATAAGAAGGATAGTATTCAAAGTCACTCTCACTTTCTTCCGATATGGACTGACAGTCATGCTCAACTGGGACTTGTGGAGGGAACACTTTAACTTTGCTTCTGTAGGTGCAGACTTTCTTGATCTTTTCTTAGCAGCAGCTCTAGTCACTGGTCCAGAGGGGCATCTTCTAGGGGCTCAGACTCAATGAAGATTTGTCCAATGGGCAGTAAATGATTTCTATGCATTGTTTTACATCTTTTGAATTATCCTCAGGCCTTACTTTGTACACTGGCAGATCATCTAGTTTGCCCACTACAATGTGAGGGAGATGGTGCCATCTGTCAGCAATCTTGTGCTTGCCATGCAGTCCCAGATTTCTTAATACCAGTCTCCCTCCTGGAGTTCCTGTGCTTTCACCTTTTATCATACCTTTCTTTGTTGGCCAGATTTCTTTTGGCAGCCATGGTTTGAGCCAGTTGAGTACGCATGAGTTAGCTGGGCCTTTAACTTTGCACATACTGTAAATAGTTGTCAGCTTGAACCCATCAGGAGAGACCCCAAACACACATCTACTGGTAGTCGAGCTTCTCTCCAAACATCAGGCGGTAGGGGAGAATCCAGTGGCATCACTTTGGTGCAGTTATAAGCATGTACCAGGGTGCTAATTTGTTGGCTCCATCTAGGCTTGTCCTTTGGGTGCAGGGTGCCCAGTATATCTAGCAAAGTGCGGCTGAAATGTTCAGGCTGTGGGTCCCCTGGGGTGGTAAGGAGTGGTTCTGACTTTCGTGCACTCCCACAGAGAAAGCATCTCTTTGATCAGACGACTCTCAAAGTCTCTCCCTTGATCAGAATGGATTCTTTGTGAGCCCCATAGTGAACAAAAAGTTTTCTACAAGTACTTTGGCCACAGTGGATGCTTTCTGGTCTTTGGTGGGGAAAGCTTGGGCATATCTCGTGAAATGGTCAGTGACCACCAGCACATTACTGATATTTCTTTGATCTGACTCCAAACTCAGAAAATCAATACAGACCAGCTCCATGGGTGCACTGGTGGTGATGTTAACAAGTGGGGCAGCCCTCTGGGCAAAGCTTTCCTCTGTAAGCAGCGACTACAAGTTCGAATGTGTTGCTCCCACATCAGCCCCCATCTTAGGCCAAAAGAATCTGGATCTCACCAAGTCAAGTGTTCTGTCTATACCAAGGTGCCCCATGTGGTTGTGCAAGGACCTCAGTACTGAGTCTCAAAAGCAGTGGGCAGCACTAGTTGTTGTTTGTCTACTTGTCCCCTCTGTCTACTGTTTCTCTGTATAACAGTTTATTGATCAGTTTCAACTTAGGACCTTCTTTGTATAACAGTGCAGTTCTCAAATCAGTGGGCGTAATTTGGACACATCTTTTCCTGCATAGAGGGCTTCTAAAGCTGCTTTGATCATGGGATCGCGGGATTGAGCCCGACCGAATACTGTCATTGTCCAGCTGAGGCAGTGCACCAATGTCTATTGCAGAAAAGTGGCAATAAGCAGCAGGTATGCAATTCTCAGAGGCTCCCAAGCAATCCACCATGCAGTCCACTGCGTCCGTGACATTTGTTCCTCCCTGTCAAACTTCCAGCAGAGTGCCCGAATGTCAGGTTCTGCCAATCGGACCCAATCATTCTGGGGAACAGGCCTCCGGGAGAGAGCATCAGCATCTATGTGGTTCAGACCTGCTCGGTATTCGAGAGCATAGTCATATGTAGATAATGCAGAAAGCCACCTATGGCCAGTGGCATCCAACTTAGCTGAGGTCTGCACATAGGTCAAAGGATTATTGTCAGTTTTACTAGTATTTTAGCCCCATACAATACTCATGGAATTGGTCAACAATAGCCCACTTCAAAGCTAGGAACTCTAACTTATGTACAGGATAGTTCTTTTCGGATGGGGTCAGGCTTCTACTGGCAAAGGCCACTGGTCTCAGGCCATTCTCGTGCTCTTTGGTACAACACAGCCCCAACCCTTGCAAGCTAGCATCAGTGTGCAGGACGAAGGTTTTCTTGGATCGTGAGGCCAGCACTGGAGCATGGGTAAGTTGATATATGATCTCATGAAAAGCAGTCTCACAATCAGGAGTCCAGCGGGCCCCAAATACTTCACTCGGATGAAAATACACTCTTTCAGTCTTGAGGACGCTGACTTTTGGTATTTTTGTGGGTTGGGGGATACCCTTGAGTAAGGTTAAGTAAAGGCGGATCACTCTTGAATAGTCCTTGATGAGCGCCGATAATAACCACAGAATCCCAGGAATCTTTGCAGTTCTTTTAGATTTTGGGCTGCGGCCAGGTGGTCAAGGCCTCAACTTTACTTGGGTCGGTCCCTATTCCTCGGTGGATACTATGTGTCCCACATACTTTACTGATGTTTGAAAGAATTGACACTTATCAATGGACAGTTTAAGGCCAAAGTCCTCCAGTCGGTCCAATACCTTAAATAATCTGCTCTCATGTTCCTCCAGTGAGCTGCCAAACACAATAACATCATCTAGGTATACCAGGCACTCTAGTAAGTTCATGTCCCCACTGCACGCTCCATCAATCGTTGAAAAGTGGCTGGGGCACCTGAAATCCCTTGAGGCATCCTCATGAATTCATAGAAATAGCGGACAGATAAAGGCCGTCTTCTCTCACGGTCCTCTGGGGCCATCGGGATCTGGTAGTACCCACTGCGGAGATCCAGCACAGAGAACCACTTGCTCCCGCTTAGGCAGTCAAAGCATCCTGAATGCGGGCATTGTGTACTGATCAGGATAGTCCACGGTTTAGGTACGATAATCCACACATCCTTACTGTTCCATTCTTTTTCCTCACTACCACAATGGGGGAAGCATAAGGGCTTCTGGATTCTTGTATTACACCAGCAGCTAACATCTCTTGCAGATGCCGTCTCACATCATCTATGTCAGCAGGTGCCAGGCGTCGAGACCTCTCATGAAATGGTCTTCGTCATGCAGCCGGATATTGTGCTCAGCTCCTTGCACGCATCCTACATCCCATTCCTTTAAAGAAAACACCTGGTCTCTCTGGGCAAGCTTCTCACTGATCCTCACTTTCCATTCAGCTGGCAGCGGGGAGTCGCCGAAATCAAACAAGTCAAGGCGTTACTCTGTCATTCTTCCTTGAACTCTTGCTGCTGGGTAGCACTGCAGTGTCTACTGCAATGCACATTAGCCAGGATGCAACCTCTGTTTACTCGAATGTCTCTTTCAGACACATTATGAACTTGGACCATTACCCTTCTGGCATAAGCATGGGCTCTAGCGGGCAAAATACTAGGCTAACAGCAGTCCCTCTGGCAATTTTCCATCGCCTGGTGCATCCAACATTAATATTTTATTCTTAACATCCTTTCTGATACGGACCTCTCCTGTAAGGTACACTGGGCATTTGGCGCCAGGATCAGAGACTCAGGATCCTTCTTCCATACAATTCACCGGTTCCTCTGGTTCTGTTTTTCAGCATCTCTCTGTGCCTCATAGGCCTTCTTAATTAAGCGGAACTCTTAAAGCTCTACTAGTCTTTGACCCCTGTTTTCCATAACACAACTGTGCCAGCCTTCCGAACATATGAGCATTTGTTCCAATCAACAAAGGGACACCATCATACAGTCCAGTGGGGGACACACTAAGGCTAGGGTCTCTACTTGTTCGGCCACTCCAGCCACGGAGGTGGGGAAAGACAGCCAAATTCGGATATACCCGGAATAGGGTAGGCCTTCTCACTTAACCCCCATACATGCAGTCCTTCTAATGGTTGTAAGGTACGTCTGACAAATGCTTCTGATACCAATCCTGGAACATAATTGTCATGGAGCCACTGTCTAATACAGCTCTTGTAGACACTCCATTCACCTTTACAGTGGTCTCCATGGAGGACCCACTATTCTGGACCAGTCTGGAGAGGTGAGTGGGGGCCTGGGCAACTGACCTTGCCACAAAAGGACGGAATTAGCATTTTGGTGCCCTCACTGGGATCATTGCGTCGCACCTCTTAACCACTGATTTCTTCTCCAAGCTCTCCTTGTAGCCTATATGCAACTTTGTCAGTGTCTTTTGGGGACCGGCATTCCCTTTCATGTGCCCATCTTTCCCACAATTATAGCAAAACATACTTCTGGAGTTTGAGCTGGCGAGGCGCCACACTGGGAGCCAGGGCGGGGTATTACTAACTGGAAACCTGGGTGCCATCTCTGTCTGGCAGTGATAAGCATTTGGAGACATCTCGTCAGTTTCTCCACTTCCATGGTCAAGGAATTGAGTTTGGAGCTGTTATCAGCAGGAGATACATGGGTGGGTACCCCACCCCATAGCAGATGCAGTCGGATATAGATCAGGGCCCGTACTTGCAGGCGTGGCCTTCATAAAGGGACTGTTTTTGAATTCGGATCTCTCTCAACAGTTCGCCCCATTGTGGCATATCTTTTTCCTTGTCAGAGCACTCATTGACTGTCAACCTCTGCCCCTGAACTTCACTTAATGGGTCACCCTCAGTCACTGGTCATAGCTACAGCTGTTGGTGCAGGTACCTCCAGGTCGCCTTTTTCAACTCCTCGAATTTCCTCTCATTAACTCATCATGGAGGTGGGGATTCCAGTCAATTTGCCAGGCGTAACTGAAGCAACAGCAGTTCTGAGAAGGGGGCAGACTTAAGGATTCTGTCCAGTCTGGTTCGGTCCAGTTCAATCGCTGGCAAACTACCCTTTCTGAGGCATTCTTGCAACAATTTTCCAGCGAGACATACACAGACAACAACTCCCTTGGTACTGTTGTGCATTTCTTACTCTCCACCATAGGTCCTCATCAGAATCTGGGCTCCCATACACATTCTCCAAGGCCTCAGATAGGCCTGTGCAGTCGCTTCAGGGTTACAGCGTTTAGCGCGGATGGTAGCCAGGGCAGGACCTCGGAGGCTCTCACTAACCCTCTTTCGCGTTCGCCTCCGACATTGCCATTCCAGCACTTGGGGGCAACATAGTTCTATCCAGGTCTTCCAGTCATCCTCCCCTTGGGGGTGGGAGGTGCCAGAAGATCCTCAACCTTGGTAAGAGTCGTGACTAATGGCAGGTGCAGAAATAGGAGTCTGCATTGGTTCAGCCACCATTACGGGGCACTGGAGCAGGAGAGGGTGTTGGGGAGGAACACCCCAGGTGGCAAGAATAGTTTCTTCAAGTCCTCCAGTTTCCCTCTCCCAGCAACCATTCAGCAAATTTCTCCTCAAAAGTTTCAGATAGTGGTGGGGCTGATTCCCCCGGTCTTTACTGTCCTTAGTTATCACTCTCCAAGCAGTGAGGCTCCCTCTGGGGTAATGGTCTGTGGCACTTTGGAGCTATCTATGGGATCCTTAAACTCTACTAGGCCAGGAAAGTGTGGGTGAGCAGATTAGCATGCCGACCCACCACCACAGGGTTTTGTAAACCTTCCACCTTGGAAAGTACTCCTGCACAGTGTCCGTATTGATACCCAGGGGATGTCCAGGATAAGCATTAGCATTTGGGGTCGATCTCCTCCCAGTACACCACTCCACCAGCCGGTGCACAGCCACTTCTGTCGTCCCATTTTTTCTTAACAGTGGTTCTAAATATGGCCACTAGAGGACACACAATCCCAGCGGTGAGCCTCCAAGATGTAACCCCTAGATGGCGCTATCCCAGGGCTACTACCCTGCCTGATTTGCCACTAACAGGTTGAGGGGCCTGGATCCAATGGCGGTGCCTCCACCCAGAGGTCAGGGTTTGCAATAGTTAAACTAACTGGGTCACAGCCCTCTGGGACACTGCAACCCTTTCTTCCCACTAGTGGCCACGCAATATATCAGAATTACCTTCACAGTATACACTTACCCCAGGTCTGGTTCCGCACTGGGACCTCCTGTGAAATGAGATACAGTGCAACAATCACAGTACATGCTTTAACATAGACAAATACCTCAGGCAGTATAACTTTGCTGAAACAAGCAGCTCTGATTTATTTAGGGGATATAACAAGGACGGAAATCAGGTTAATTAGCTTATCACTCTAATAATCTACCTATGGCTCTGTACAGGCCTATCCCTATCAGTTACTGTCCCTGGGTACCCAAGCCCTAGTGGCTAGTCCAAACCGTGGCAGCTGGTAGGGGCCCTTTCACACAGAGAAAGAGAATTAAACAGTCAGCAGTACAATAATTCCATTTGGATTTAATGTGGCAATTCAACAGGGGCGACCCTGAATTAGTACTCACGACCTCCAAATAAGATAGGGTCCTTCAATGTCAGCAGGGCTCACTTGAGGTACACAAACCTCTTCACACATCCATCTAAAAGAAAGCACTATACCAGGCAGGCTGCATCTGTATCCCAATCGCATTACTGCACAATACCGGGAGAACACACAGCAGATTCAGTTCCTGACAGACCGAGTGCAATTTTCAGCGATCGTCCAGTCTTCTACAGGGTCAGCCTGGTTTCTACTCTTCAGAGATCCTTTGATTCTTTTCACAGGACGTTCAGTCCTAACAAGCAGTTACATAAGCTGCAGACCGAAACTCTGGGCCTTACACATGTTTTTTGACTAAAACTGCACACTGAAAAGCACAGGGCTCCTTCCTTCTTCACTGCCAAAGCTCAACTGAAACTCCAACCGACAAAACCGGGCACTTCCTTTGAGTTCCTCCCAGTTCTTGACTGGATTGGCTGTCACTCACAATAGACTGCTGCTGTTGGTCCAAAAGGCACTGAAGTCTAAACTACATCTCCCAGAGTCACTGCCCATACAATCCTCTTGTGGCTGGCTCAGATTATGAGTCCAAGTTCTGATTCGTCAAGGCACCATTTTAGAGCTAGCTTACCCCACACTGATTGGTCCAGTTCAGCAGTTCAAAACTAGAATGGGAACTAGCAGACACAGTTCTGACTGCAAAGAAAGCAGGTTAGACAAACTGTAATTTCATTATTACTCTAAATGGTTTCTGGCAAACAGTGACATCTTTCAGATAGGTTCCCTTTGCACTCCTAGTGACTGCAAAATGAAGTGAATTGGCAGCAGCTTGGGTGGTACTCAATCAAAGAAACACACAGTCCCCCATACAAACTAATTATGTCTGCAAGCAGACAGCTCTTAAAGAGACAGTACCAGAGGTTCTAAAACACTCACTGATAAATGGCTTAAATGCCAAACACCATTCAGGCTTGGAGCATTCAAGCAAGCTCCTGAAGTCTTTTGGGAACCCCCATTTGCAGGGGTTACATATAGGATCAAGAGTTCCTGACACAGAGGATGTGCTTTCAAAATTTCATGTACATCAATTGAAAGGGGTAAAGTTATTAATGTGCAATGCTGGCTGTAAGATTCAAATAAAAAGGATGTAAGCCTCAGTGTCCCATCTGTTGTTGGCCAATGGAACTGTAGCAACAACTACCAGATCTCACTCTGCACTTAAATATATGCACTTACCATAATGCACAGCAGCCAAACATCAAACATAGCACAAAATGGAGAAGATTCCATAGTTTACAAAACTAAGTCAGCCAAAATAAGCACATATTCTGAAATGTTGATCACAACTGCATGTAATCAGTAATTGTTCACAGTTGTAGTCACAATATTAAAAATTCAGCCTGTTCAGTGTAGTTTCTCCAGTAGGTGAAACACCTTTCTCTTCCGTGGCAGGAACCTTAATATCCTCCTGGAACCTTTGTAATTTGCACTTTAAAATTACTTTTATGCAAATGTAACATAAAAGAGCGCTGAACCCTTTCTCTTCCCCATGTTACAAGTGAATTACTTCACGACAAGCATGAGTCTACTGGGGATTGATGTACAGCTGGGCAGTTGGAACCACAATGCCAACCCCGCCCAGCCATACATTAATTCCCCAGTAGACCCATATCTGTTGTGGGTTAATCCTACCTTTGTGTTCCATACTTTCTGTTTTGTAGGTAGTTGTCTAGATCTAGCCAACAAAAGTAAATGTTTAGTTTTAAAACTTTTGTTTCATCAAACCACACACAACTATTAAAAGCACACTTATCACCCAAGGTCACATATGCTATAACTAGTAAAGACTCTAGCTGTCTCCTTAGAGAGCTGCCTGCTCAATTATCCCTCAGGCATGTTCCATTTGTAAATGTAGCCTTCATTAGAGCTCCCTGGACAAAGAAGGTTATTTAAGGGTGATGAGAGACAGTTTTACACCTCTAGATGCCCTCCACTTGTCTCTTTAGTGTCTACCCAATATTCTGTTATGTTTTCACCTTTCTTGTTAATCTAATTTTGTTACCTATGTAATTATCCCAATCCTCTCTCCTCAGCAGCTGCAGTTCTCTCTCTCTCTTCATACTGCCTGAACATTCTATGACGTCAATAACAGCATTCCAGGCAATTCAGATGAATAGCAAGGGTTACTGATGTCATAGAATGTCTTAGAAATAGAAAAGAAAGACCAGTAAACTGGTGATGAGTGTGAAACTCTATGTAGCTCTGAGTGCATCCCAAAGCTAGGTTATTTACTGATCAAACTTAGTCAATGCATATCAGAATACATAACTGGTATGGAAAGGAAAATGGAAGGGTAGAGAACTATATAGAGAATAATGGATAGGAAGTGTGTGTATGAATATTTTTTCACACCGAGGTGTGGTGACCCATAAACCTTGAGGTGAAGCTCGGGAGATTTTCTGAGTCCTCACACACCGAGGTCATGGAATAGGTCACACATACTGCCTAACTATTTATTTTTATAACAACTGGTGCATGGACTTTGGGTGTAAATGTACTTGGTGAGAGAAAGCATGGCTGAGCGGTGTTCGATTCGGTCAATTATATGCCCCAAATCCCACAAAGAGAAGTGGCTTGTATGAAAAAATTCTAACCTGTGGGTGCTGAGCTAATTTTTTCAGTTTTAAGATACAAAAGCCACCAGTGTACATGGGCGAGGAGAAAGTTACTCAGCGGCTTCAGAGGCAGAGATTCAAAGCGTGAGCGAGTGTTGCTATAGCAACACATTCACATAGAATCTAGCCTACTAAACCCCATGAAATCTCACTCTCCTCAGTCTATACTCAACAGCTTCTGTTTCTACAAACTGTTAAAAAATTTGCTTATCACCTAGGGTTAAAATTTTTATACAAAGGCACTTCTCTTTTGTGGATTATGGGGCATATAATTTCGAACACTGCCCGGCCACGCTACTGTATGTCGGAGAAAAGTGAAAGTGATCATCACGGACAGTGTAGTGAGAAGTGACTTTGAGCTACTCAATTACGAGCGTTTGAAGAGTTATCTGAATCAGGCTTCCTTAGTGCAAGACTGTAAAAGTCATTATCAATCCATGGGTTGATCTGAGTTTTCCTATGAACCTGCAGGTTGATACGACTTTTACAGCATTCAAAAGCGGGTTGGTAATGGGGGTCACCAGCTATTATGTAAAAATAATTTCCTATCTCCTTTTTAAAACCACAGATCTACTGCTGTAAACTTGACAAAAACAGCTCTTGTTAAATTAATGGTCCTGGACACACCACTGTCACATGGGCAAGAGGCATTATAAGAACAACAGTCATTAAAAATGCAAAATTGAGATCTGCAGGGGCCATAAAACCAGCAAGCAAATTTAGAAAGAAAACTGCTTTCAGAAAACAAAGAGGACTTACTAGCAGTACACCTACAAATCAAAACACTGCACACATTTAGTTTTCCTTTAACTGTATCATATTGTTCAGACTGAAACAAAATAAATCCGTTTTCTGAAAACAATACTAAAATTCTATTACTCATAACGTGATTTTCCTTCCACAGAACAAGGAAGTTCCAATGTAAATTACACTTGTTTTCTTTGGCCAAAGGAGTGACAGAAAAGAAAAAAGCAAGATTATACAGAATACAAAAAAAAAAAAAAACATTTGTTTGGATAACCTTCCACAGATCAATGCCTGCAGAGCCAGTTTGAAATGTCACCACCTAATTTGTGCATCACCAAGAAATATGTTGAAACATTCTGCAAAGTCCAAAGCCACTGCTGTTCATACTCCTGCAGATAGATGCCCACATACAGTGTGTATTTATTTTATTCTTTAGTATTCAGCACACCAGGATAGGCTCACTCAGATGGAAACCTACTTTTCAAGAGGGTCTGAAGGGCAAAACAGCAGTAGAGATAATACCCAACAGTAATAGGCTAGGCAAATCATTTACCAAGTAGTCAAAGAGTAGAATTAAACCTTACTTATAGTAACATAGTAATTGAAAGTCAGAAGGGACTCTTGGTCAACTTGCCTCTTCAGCAGGGGCCAACAAGTGCAATGTGCTAATATTTACTAATTTCTAAGGGATGAACCGTACACTACTGCCAAAGGTATCCTGTGATTACCTTGGTAAGCAGAACTCTGTCCAGGCTTACCTTATAGGCCTGTACTGACTTCATGTCCACTGTCTATGCTGGTAGGTGGTTCCACAGCTTCACCACCCTCTGGGAAGTGTCGCCTAATGTTACTCCTAAATTAACCACCTTTGAGCTTCAGGGAGGATCCCTGTGTCCGTCTGGAGCACACCAGAGCATACATCCCTTGCCTTTTAGTCCTTGTCAATACTGTTCAGGATGCAGAAGACTGAGATCACGAGGGCTCCCCACAGCCTGCAGATACAGATAGGGTGGTGGTTGTGGTGGCGGGGCCAAGGTGTTTTATCCTTTGGACCTCCTATATACAATGTACATGTACATAACTGGTTTTAAGTAAGGTTTAGAGTACTGGTATCAAAACAAGGGTAGTAGTGCAATAAAGAATGATGGTAAAAGGCAATTATGGAGGATTTTATAAAAACAAATTAGGCTGATGGCTGCAAATACAAGTTGGTGGTAATAAATACAGGGCGGTGTTAAAAAATGTATATAGGGTGGTGGCCAACCATGCTTAAATAATGAGTGGGAACACTGTTGTGTCCCCATCAGCCACATTTTCTCCAGGGTGAACATGTTAAGAGCCTCCAGTCTGCCCTCATTGCTTTTATCCTTCATACACCTGACCACCAATGTCTTTTTGTATTGGAGAACTGTGACAGTGTTACAGTGAGATGAGACTTTTGGGGAACACTCAGAAATGAAAACTCAAGACAAAGTTCAATGAAACAAAATGTTGTTTTACTTCATTGCCAATCAAGGGTTCAAAGTAGCAGAGCTCTTTGGGAACAAATACAAAACTAACTTTTTAGCTTGACTAAGCTTTCCAGTTTACAACAGCCTGCTCAATTCCACCCCAATTATCCTTGCTTTTCTTGTTTCCTCTTAATGATTCTCAGGTGAGCCTCATTTCGCCCCTCCCCAGAGGATTTCCAAGCCTACATGCAGCCAGTGCATATGGCCTTTAAAGGGCAAGGCCAGAAATCAGCAGGGCTGGGTCTCAATTCACCTTGTTGTTCTGCTAGTATCTTAGCAAGAAGGGGTCCAGGGTGAAGGGTGTACAGGCTTCTTCACATTCTCCCCCTCAGAGCTGTGCCCATGGCATACTCAGCACTGGGTACCATCTAACTGCCCTCCTGGGAGAAAAATCAGCATTGTTATGCAGGGAACCTGCCCCTGATACACCTCAAATGAAAACAGCTGCAGGGACAGATACCACAGGGTGACTCTGCAATAAGTGCCCAGCACTGCATTCAACTATTTGTGGGGCACATGGTCAGTGATCAAGGTGCAGCGTCTTCTCAACAAACAGCGCAAGGCTACTACTTCCTACTCCACTACAAACACTCTTTCTCTAGACTGGTATGCTGTTGTTCCATAGGAAACAATTCTGTGGATAAATAGAGGATGGGGTGAAGCCCATCATCAAATTCTTGTGACAAGGCAGCCCCAATCCTACTTCTGAGGCATCCATGTACAAAAAGAATGGATGGTTGAAATCAGGGCTTCACATGACAGGTCCCTTACACAACACACTTTTGGTAGTCTGGAAGGCCTTCTGACACTTTTGAGGGCCACAAAACCTTATATGAGGCAGCCTTTTTAGTCAGGTCAGTCAGTGGGACAGCAAGTGTCAAAAACTCAGATATGAACCGGCATTAATACCCTGCTAAGTTACGGAAGGACCTAACTTGCTTTTGGTAGTTGACATACAGATTTAGTTTCATTGTCATATTGATCCTTGTAAGAACAGATCAAGAAGCAAATGGTTGGATACCTTTTATTGGACCAACATAGATCTTACAAAAGATCTAAGTGCTTAAGCTTTTGAGTAACCAAGTCCTTCCTCGGAAGCTTATGGCAGTTATTTAGAAAATCACACACTATTAACACGGATCATACCTAAAAAACAGAAAGAATTCTCACTGGTTTAAAATACTCATTTAAACCGTTACTGAAGTTTAAATCGACTGAACCAGATTTCACCAGTTTGCTTTTAGCTGAGAAGCTTTTCAAGGTCAGATGTCACCAGAATAAGATAAGAATCCTTGAGCAAAAGCTCCCCTAACAAATTCTGAATGTCTCAGTGTGTTTTGTGAACACAGTCTTAATGAACCTTTGGATTCAATACTCACTTAAAATACGTGTTAAATGTGATATTATTGTATGTTAAAACAAACAAAAAAAATATATAACAGAAATTTTCTATATATGGCATTAAGAGGGTTTAAAATAAAGTTTACCAAGTGTGAGCAACTGTTTCACACATCTATACAGTATAAAACCTATCTGGAGACATTTTCCAACTATACACTCAGCCAGTTACTATATTTCATAAACCTCAAGATCTTAAGTGCTGTAACAGGATTTTATACAGGGTAATATCAATTGTCAGTATAAGTGCCAAATTAAAAACAAACCTGTCAAGGACCCCAAGTAAATGAGACCATGCATCCTGATATGTTCAGAGTTCAATAATGTGTCAGTATATAATCACACTACTATATGTACAGAAACAGTCTAAGGAATCTGAATAAAACACAATGGATTAGCCCCCGCCATTACACACCTCACCCCCAGGAAGATAACTAGTTAGAAGGAAGTTAATATTCATAATGTATGTGAATCAAGAGTCATAACACACTGTAACACCATTATGTCATGTACCTGAATATAAGCCTACCTTAATATAACCACAACCCCACCACCCCCACAAAAAAAACACTGTACCCCCACACGCACACACACAGTTCTTTGGTAGAAATCAACATGTTGATAACCAGTTAAAACGGACTCTATAAATATTAAAACAAAAACAAAGACACTCTGAAGTTCTATTATATGTCCATCCTTTGAAGCAAAGATCATAGAAACACAGAATTTGATGGCAGATAAGGACCGCTTGGCCCACCTAGTCTGCCCATTTTCCTACCTAACGGATAAGCTGCAGATCCCAGTTAACCAACAGCCTACTTCCTCCTACCCCCACTAGAATTGCCTTATGTCTGTCCCATGCATTCTTGAATTCCCCCACTGTTTTTGACTCTATGACTCTAGGCTGTTCCATGCATCCACAGCCCTCTCCGTGAAAAAATACTTCCTCATGTTACCTCTGAGCCGTCCCTCATCTTCAAATTGTGCCCCCTTGTTCCTGCACATCTCTTTTCTGAAAGATGCTGACCTCTTGGACTTTGTTGAATCCCTTGAGATATTTGAAAGTTTCTATCATGTCCCCTCTCCCTCCTTTCCTCGAGGCTATACATCTTTAGTTCCTCTAGTCTTTCTTCATATGTCTTCTGATGTCACTTATAATGACATTAAAGGACCTGCCCCAGTATTGAACCCTGCAGTACCTGCTAGTAGCCCTCCTTTCTGCACTGTGGATTCCGTTTACTACTACTCTTTGTGTCCTGTTGTCCAGCCAATTTTTTATCCAGTCTACCACCTTGGGAACCACTCCAAGGCTGGCTAACTTGTTTATTAATCTTTGTGTGGGGCTGTATCAAATGTCTGGCTAAAATCTAGGTAGGCCATGTCCACAGTCCCTCCCTGGTCTACTACTTTGGTCACCTAGTCAAAGAAATCTATTAGATTTGCCTGACACGACCTTCCGCTGTGACTCCATGCTGCCTTGGGTCCTGTGCCCCACTGGCCTCTAGGTACTCAACAATTCTTTCCTTCAGAGTGATTCCATCATTTTCCCTACCACTGAGATCAAACTAACTGGTCTGTAGGTTCCTGCCTCTGCCCTGCTTCCACTTTTGTGAAACAGAATCACATCCGCCCTCCTCCAGTCTTCAGGTACCACCCCATCATCCCATGATTTGTTAAAGAGAGTAGCTGGCAGTGTCACTAGTTCTACCCTTAGTTCTTTTAGAATGCTTGGGTGAATCCCATCAGGCCCCATTGCTTTGTCCACCTTCAATTTTACTAGTTCTTTCAGAACCTTTTCTTCTGTAAATGGACTAGTATTGACCACATCTCCAGAGTGTTTCTCTTGTTTGGTTTAGGTACCTCCCCTCCTCTTCCTTTGTGAATACTGAGCAGAAATATTTGTTCAGTATTCCGCTTTTCACTGTCACCCTCTCGCACATTCCTCCCCTTTATTAAGCCTCAGTATCCCTCCCTTGGTCTTTCTTTTGCTCCCTGATGTACCTATAAAAGGTCTTATCCCCTTCTTAACAGAGTTGGCTATCCTTTCCTCAGTTTGGGCCTTTGCTATTCTGACTGCCTTCCCTGCCTCTTTCTGATTTAACTGGTAAAGTTCTTTGTCCTGCTCCTTCTGTGTTTCCTTGTATTTCCTGAATCTATCCTTTTCTCCTTAACCTTCCCTGCTACCTCTTTTGAAAACCATAGTGTTTTTTCCTTTGTTATGTTTTGTTGATTTGCTTCACATAAAGGCTTGTTGCCTCTGTGATGGCTGTTTTGATTATTCCCATTGTTCCTCCACCCTCCTTCTTGCCTGTTTGCTAGTGCTTTTCTGAGGCACCTCTCATTTTCCCAAAGTCAGTCCTCCTAAAGTCCAATACTCTTGCTTTCGTATGGCTTGACTCTATGGCTGTGTTTATCATGAGCCACACTGTTTGGTGGTCACTTGTTCCCAGATGGCTACCCACTTCTAAATCTGAGATTCTTTCTCCATCCCTGTTTGAGGTACCAGGTCTAAGATTGCTCCCTCCCGAGTGGGTTCCAATACTAGCTGTCTGAGGCATGCCCTTGTAGGGCATCAAGAATGACCCTGCTCTTGGCTGTGCCTGCAGCAAAGGTGCTCCAGTTAACATCTGGCATATTCAGGTCCCCCATCAACAATATCTCCCTTTTCTGCCATTCTAAGGATGCCTTCTATCATTTCCTTGTCCATTCCTCCCGAGATGGGGGTCTGTATACTACCCCATGCGGATTGTGGTGCCATTTCCTGTCTCATCAGCTCCTGTTTACTCTTTAGTTCTGTTGCTTTGATCCCTTCCCTTACATGAGAGCTCCTCCTCCTCCTTTACTCTCCCTGTCCCCTCCTGTAGATTGTGTATCCTGGTATGTTGACATCCCAGTCATGGTTCTCTTTGTACCATGTTTCTGTGGCTGCCACAATATCCAGGCATCCCTCTTCCATCAAGGCCACTAGTTCAGGGAGCTTGTTACACTGACTACGGGCACTGGTACTCATCACCTCAATTTTTAATGCCCTTACCCCTTTAGCCCCATCCTGTCCTTACTGCCTTTTTTACATTTACCTGTGTCCTGCTCCCCAATGACTTCTCTACCTTAGTCTATGGAAGTTTAAGTAGAATAATGTGACATAAACCCCAAATCTATGTTCATGCCATCTTCCACCATATTGAGAAGTAAAATAAGTCTGATCTCAGAAGCCCATCTCTGTTGTGTACTTTTGAAATGTCCTTTTAAGACCATTACTGACATATCTGAGATTGAGTGGTCAGGCTGAGAGAAGTGTCACCACTGGTTTTCAGTCATCTTCATATTAATAAGATGTCTGTCTGAGTTCATTCTAGTGCGCCGTGGTTGCTTTGTCTCTCCACATACCCTGTGAAGACATCTATTGCACTGAATGAAATAAACAACATTACTTGATGTACATGCATAATTCCCCTGTATCCTGAGTTGTCTGTTCTGTGATATAACCACACAATCTGAAGTGGAAATTAGCTCACAAGTTTTACATATGAATTGATTACAGGGTCGTGTACCATTTAGTATCACGGTATTCTGTTCTGCTCCAATTTCACATCTAATAATCAGATTGGTTAAATTAGGTGGTTGTTTAAAAGATAACATGATGGCTCCATGGCGCGGTGAAGAAGTTAAACTACGCCACGCTGAAACAGGTTCACACACCAACCACAGTCCCAGGAGCAGAGACCGCAGGGAGGGGTTGCATAAGCGTCCACTGGATGCTTCCCTCCCAGGGTGGGGACAAGCCTAGGGCTCCTATAGGTGGATTGGTGGATGAGCACATAGAGCGTGGGGCCTGGACATGCCCTTCTATACCCCCCTCCCAGGATGTCATCCTTATGGCTAAATGGGGGCGGACAAGAACACAGGAAAATGGGCTTCCCGCGGCCAGATGTGCTCGACCCACACCACCACAAGGCACTGAGCGAGCCCGGACTGACCAAGCGGCAACTTACATCGGATGCATGGACTGCATGGCAGTGCTTCCTTCTAGGAGGAGAGGGACTCTCCTAACACAGGGAAGGTCAGGTTACCACAGGTAAGGCTACATAGCAGGGTCGGAAGAATAGTGGTGCAGGGCTGTGGTGGCGATGGTGCTTCAAAGGAGTGGCGCAGGGGTGCAATGGAGGAAGGCACCTGAATAAATAACACTCACAAAAAAAAAAGATAGTAGTGGTAGTTCTTGAAAAATACAATTTAGGGTCTCATCCTCACTAAATATTGGGTACAAGTCCTTAATAATCTTACGTAGAAGTTCAAGGTCATGATGATACGTGACTACTAAGGGTATTCTGTTGGTAGTGGTCCTTTCCTTATACTGAAGTAGTTGTTCTCTTGATACCCGTGTTGCACACTCTACTGCTCTGTCAATTTCTCTGGAAGAGTGTCACTGCTCAATAAAGGTGTCTTTCAACATAGCCAAATGTGTATCTCTGTCTTCCTCATTTGAAAAGATACGGTGATACTGAAGTGCTTGACTGTACATGACAAATTTTTTGTGTGGCTCAGGTGATTACTATTCCTGTGTAAGTATCTCCATCCATCTGTTGGCTTCCTGAAAATACATGTATGTAAGGTTCCATCCTTGATGGTGAGAATGGTGTCCAGAAAATTAACACTGGTAGCAGAATATTCCAGGAAAGCTTTATGGTTGGGTGGAGGTTATTAAGTTCCGATGAAAATCCTTAAGTGTGTAAATGTCCTCTGTCCAAATTATAAACAAATCATCAATGTACGGAAATAAGCAAGTGGTTTGTGTGTACAGTGCCTTAAAGCGTCCTCCTCCAAATTCACCATAAAGAGATTAGCATACTGTGGAGCCATCCCGGTGCCCAGCTGTTCCCATAGTTTGAACATATTGTTTGCCATTGAAGCGGAAGTTATGATGTGTCAGAATGAATTCAGTAAGTCTCCCACCACTTCTGCATCAATGTTTTGGTCCAATTCTCTCATGTATGTATTTAAGGCAGGCTGAAATGCCATCTGTGTGTGGAATATTAGTGTAGAGGATGTTGCATCCATCATGATTAAAATGGTAATAGGTGGTAAGTCCTTATAACCAGAAAGTTTATGCAGGAAATGAGCAGTGTACTGGATGTAATTATCCTTTCCTAACCAGAGGTTTTAAAATGGTTTCTACAGCCGGCCCGGTGGCGCTGAGGTTGAGCGCTGGACACCACACCTCATGCCGCCTTGGCGACCGGGTTCAGGAACAAGCCGGGCCGGCGGGGTCGGCAGAGGAGGAGGAGTATTGAGCATCCGATGGACAGCTCTCCTCTCCTGGGGTGAGGGGCTGGGGATTGTCTGCGTACCAGCAGCTCCCGATGGAGATCGGGCGCTGCAGTACCTGAACAGCACCAATCGGTGTGGCTGGCGTCAGCAGGATTGCCGTGCGCTTGCGTCAAGGGTGCCCACACAAGGCGGGGCGGGAGAACACGGAAAACCCCGGCTCTGCGTGGTAGGCGACGGCACCTGACCCCATGCCCAATGCCGGATCCAGCCTGCCCAGCTCTCAGTTCCTCCACCGGGCCCTGCCACCCAACCTGGGTCTGAGTTGAAGTGCACCCAAGAGGAGGGCTACCCCACCCCAGAGGGTTAATCTGGGGTACTGGCTGTGGATGGAGGGAGAGGAGGCTTGAGGCGAGAGGACCTCAGGCAGGGCAGGAACAGGCAGGATGCCTGAGAGAGACTCGGAGGCTGTGACCGAAGGAAAAGAATTTAAAAAAAAAAAATGGTTGCTACAAACCCTGAGATCCCTCGTCAGGGTACCATTACCAGAGACTATAGGTCTTCCCGGATTGCCAGGTTTATGCATATGTATTTTAGGCAGCATGTAGAATGTCCCTGACTTGGGTTCAGCAAGGATGAGGTCAGTCTGTCTTGGATATGGTTTGGAAATGATCTAATTAAGTTTTGTAGTTCTCTTTTACAGTTTGTAGTGGGTCACTTTCCAGTTCTCTGCAATAGGTATGGTCAGTTAGCTGTCTTTTGCCTTCATTAATATAGTTCTCTCAGTTTAATATCACCACTGCAGAGCCTTTATCAACTTTTTCTATGACAATGTTGTGGTTCCGTTTCAGTGTTTGTATAGCCCTCCGTTCCAATGGAGAGAGGTTGTAACAGGCCTGTTTGTGCCTATTAAGGATCTGACCAGTAACTCTCTGGCAAAGCAATGAATGTAATTGTCCAGTTTCTTATTACGCCCACTTGGGGGCTACAATCTGATGATTCATTATGTTGCTTTGCACGATGTGCAAGAAACATAGTGCCATCATCCCGAGTTTTCGGAGGTGTGGCACCAGTCTTCCAATTCAGTCAATGTGTTTGCAGGCGCGCCCCAGTTCCCCAATCACTGCTGCAGCTGTCTATGACAGCAGTTGAAAATGCAGTGGCATACAGTTGAAAGGGAGAGCTCCGCTTCAGTGAGCAGAGCTCTCCACCACCCACACACGCAGCATGCATATTGCATGCTGATGCGCCCTCCCCACCACACACACTGTATGGCCGACGGGTGCCAATCCCGCCGGCTCCATGCCCCCCACAAAAAGTTGTCCAGGTGCCACACTGGGAGCCCACCCAGCGTGGCAAAACTGTCATACCCGACGGGGTGCGTAATCCCCCATTGGCTCCAGGGCTGCACGTCCCCAAAAAGCTTTCCAGGTGTCACGCTGGGAGCCCACCCCAGCGTGGCAAAGCTTGTTATAGCGACGGGGTGCTCAATCCCCGTCAGCTCCAGCCCCAAACAGCTTTCCAGCTGCCACGCTGGGAGTCCACCCCAGCGTGGCAAACGCCCACGTCGCCTTAATAAAACAACAAAACCTGTAAAGAAGAAAACGTCCATCGCCGCCTCCCGCCCCCACGGTAACCGCACTCATCCACTGCGCACTCCTGCCTCCCACACCCCCACCCCATACTTATCTCTGGAGCTCGGCGCGACAATCATCGGTGGACCGGGAACACGCTCTGTTTCTTCAAAGCTGACCGCAAACTGAGGAAATGCCGTAGCTGTATACAGTAATAGAATAAATACGCTTTTTTCAACTTTGTTGTGATATCTCAGGCATTTCTGGGAATTTTGGGCCCAAATTTTCAACATGGAGTTTTGGGACCCCTCCTCATGAATTCTTGCACTGTCATGGCATTAATCGGGCCTGAAGGGTGATTTCATGTAATACCGCGCCAAATCACCTTTGGGAACCCATTAACGAAACGACACTGCCAATGTTCATAAAGTGGGCTCTCAAATGCCTATGTTGAAAATTTGGTATAAAATTCCAAAATGACTGTTTTACGAAAGGCCATACACAGTTCCTACGACGCGCGTAAGTTCACTTAATTTTCAATATTTTCACTCCAGATTTTCGACACTGCCATTTTACCACACCTCCTTATGAGCAGTATAGCTTTCATTTTTCACATCTGCTACCAAAACGTGTTTCCACCCATATGTAGCGCACAATGGCACAGTTATTGTGCGAAATCAATTTTGGGACACATTAAGAAAATCACAGTGACACTGTTCATGAGCAGAGGTCTTAAAATGGCTATGTTGAAAATTTGGTGAAAAATTCCTTAAAATGACTTTATTTAGTGTGCTGCGCAGTTCCCACGCACGCCAGAAGTTCAAGCGAATTTTCAATATTTGCACTCCAATAACTTCCAAATACCTAAACAGCACATACAAGTAAGCAACAATCGGCAATGACAAATGCCTGTTTTCTTATCCACTGAATTGTTACAGTTTGTGATTCACTCACTGCCTGTGATTTTTCTCTGCCGTGAAATAATTATTTAAGTCTCAATCTACAGAGGTATTCCTCCAGTTCACACATAACTGTATTCTGTCCAGTGGTTTTGTTGGGCAGAAAGTGAGGCCCTTGAAAGTATCCTTAATTCCCCAGTAGTCAGTGTGTGGTTGGACAAACTGAAAGGTGCCCATTTGTGTGGCTTTGTTGTTCAATCACTCTTATGTTCTTCATGGTTGTTATGAAATATGGAACGTTGAAGGCTATCTAACGTCCTGTTTTTAATGAGCATGGTTTTCTTAAGGTCCTCTGGTAGGTCATGTATCTCGTGCAGGATGTCTGGAATAGGCTCACCACACATCCTTTCCAGTGTGGTAACAATTCCATCAAACTGTTTCTTCAAAAATGCTTTTTGGCATATGACCTATGGATCCTGTGATTTCTCAATTTCTTGGAGGTCTTATGACAGCGTTGTTCAGCATCGTAGAATTAGCTGCTTTTTAATGGGTTCTAAATAGTCAGACCTTTAGGGAGAATGTTGTTCCTCTTGCACTGATTTAAAAAATAAATGTCACTCTCTAGCTATCCCAGTTTCTTCTTGTTGTACAACTGCCATATTCTACATTGAATTCGGTATCTTCCAGGATGACATACAGATTTAGTTTCGTTGCCGTATTGGTCCTTGTAAGAACAGATCCAGAAGCAAATGGTTTGATACCTTTTATTGGACCAACATAGATCTTACAAAAGAACAAAGTGCTTAAGCTATCGGAGTAACCAAGTCCTTCCTCTGAAGCATATGGCAGTTATTTAGAAAACACATACTATTGACACCCAGATCATACATAAAAAAAAATCCAGAAAGAATTCTCATTGGTTTAAAATACTCATTTAAACCATAACTGAATTTAAATCAGTTCAACCAGATTTCACCAGTTTGTTTTTCGCTGAGAAGCCTTTCAAGGTCACATATCACCAGAATTAGATAAGAACCTTCGAGCAAAAGCTCCCCAAACATACATTCTGAATGTCTCAGAGTGTTTTGTGAATATAGCCTTAATGAACCTTTGGACTCAATACTCACTTAAGTACGTGTTAAACTGTGATATTACTGTATGTTAAAAAAACAAAAACTATACAACAGAAATTTTCTATATGGCATTAAGAGGGTTTAAAGTAAAGTTTACCTAGTGTGAACAACTGTTTCACACATCTATACAGTATAAAACCTATCTGGAGACATTTTTCCAACTATGCACTCAACCAGTTACTATATCCCATAAACCTCAAGATCCTGAGTGCTGTAACAGGATTTTATACAGGGTAATATCAATTATCAGTATAAGCACCAAATTAAAAAACAAACCTGTTGAGGACCCCCAAGTAAATGAGACCATGCATTCTGATATGTTCAGAGTTCAATAATGTATGAGTATATAATCACACTACTATGTGTACAGAAACAGTCTAAGGAATCTGAATAAAAACACAATATAGTTAAACCTCCCCACCCCATGGGAAGATGACTAGTTAGAAGAAAATATACATTCACTATGTAAGAGAGCCAAGAGTCCTAACATACCATCATTTACACCAATCACTACAATATTTACCCAATGGAATTTAACTTTCAAGGACCCCCAAATTAATGAGATCATGCATCCCAATATGTTCAGAGTTCAAAAATGTCACAGTATATAATAAAACTACTACATGTACAGTAACAGTCTAAGGAATCTGAATAAAAACCCAATGGAATTAACCCACCCTGGGAAGATAACTAGTTAGAAGGAAGTTAATATTCATTATGTATGTGAACTAAGAGTCATAACACACTGTAACACCATTATGTCATGTACCTGAATATAGTGTAACCCCTGCAAATGGGGGTTCCCAAAAACTTGAGGAGCTTGCTTGAATGCTCCAAGCCTGAATGGTGTTTGGCGTTTAAGCCACTTATCAGTGAGTGTTTTAGAGCCTCTGGTACTGTCTCTTTAAGAGCTGTCTGCTTGCAGACATAATTAGTTTGTATGGGGACTGTGTGTTTCTTTGATTGAGTACCACTCAAGCTGCTGCCAATTCACTCCATTTTGCAGTCACTAGGAGTGCAAAGGAACCTATCTGAAAGATGTAACTGTTTGCCAGAAACCATTTAGAGTGATAATGAAATTACAGTTTGTCTAACCTGCTTTCTTTTGCAGTCAGAACAGTGTCTGCCTAGTTCCCCATTCTGGTTTTGAACTGCTGAACTGGACCAATCAGTGTGGGGTAAGCTAGCTCTAAAATGGTGCCTTGGACGAATCAGAACTTGGACTCATAATCTGAGCCAGCCACAAGAGGATTGTATGGGCAGTGACTCTGGGAGATGTAGTTTAGACTTCAGTGCCTTTTGGACCAACAGCAGCAGTCTATTGTGAGTGACAGCCAATCCAGTCAAGAACTGGGAGGAACTCAAAGAAGTGCCCAGTTTTGTCGGTTGGAGTTTCAGTTGAGCTTTGGCAGTGAAGAAGGAAGGAGCCCTGTGCTTTTCAGTGTGCAGTTTTAGTCAAAAACGTGTGTAAGGCCCAGAGTTCCGGTCTGCAGCTTGTGTAACTGCTTGTTAGGACTGAATCCGTCCTGTGAAAAGAATCAAAGGATCTCTGAAGAGTAGAAACCAGGCTCACCCTGTAGAAGACTGGAAAAATTGTTGAATTGCACTGGTCTGTCAGGAACTGAATCTGCTGTGTGTTCTCCCGGGTATTGTGCAATGTCGCGATCGGGATGAGAAGCAGCCTACCTGGTATAGTACTTTCTTTTTACCATATAAATGTGTGAAGAGTTTCATGGAGCTCAAGAGTAGCCCTGCTGACGTTGAAGGACCCTATCTTGTTTGGAGGTCGTGAGTACTAATTCAGGGTCGCTCCTGTTGAATTGCCACATTAAATCCAACTGGAATCACTGTACTGCTGACTGTTTAAACTAATTTTTCTTTTCACTGTGTGAAGGCCTTCAGCTACCCACGGTTTGGACTAGCCACTAGGGCTTGGGTACCCAGGGACAGTAACTGGTAGGATGAGCCTGTGCACAGAGCCATAGAGTAGATTATTAGAGTGATAAGCTAATTAACCTGATTTCCCCTGTCCTTGTTATATCCCCTAAATAAATCAGGGCTGCTTGTTTCAGCAAAGTTATACTGCCTGAGGTATTTGTCTATGTTAAAGTACTGTACTGTGATTGTTGCACTGTATCTCATTTCACAGGAGGTCCCAGTGCGGAACCAGTCCTGGGGGTAAGTGTATACTGTGAAGGTAATTCTGATATATTGTGTGGGCCACTAGTGGGAAGAAAGGGGTTGCAGTGTCCCAGAGGGCTGTGACCAAGTTAGTTTAACTATTGCAAACCCTGACCTCTGGGTGGAGGCACCCCATTGGATCCAGGCCCCTCAACCTGTTAGTGGCAAATCAGGCAGGGGTAGTAGCCCCTGGGATAGCGCCATCTAGGGGTTACATCTTGGAGGCTCACCGCTGGGATTGTGTGTCCTCTAGTGGCCATATTTATGAACCACTGTTCAGAAAAAATGGGTACCCGACAGAAGTGGCTGTGCACCGGCTGGTGGAGTGGTGTACTGGGGAGGAGATCGACCCCAAATGCTATGCTTATCCTGGACATCCCCTGGGTATCAATCGGACACTGTGCAGGGAGTACTTTCCAAGGTGGAAGGTTTACAAAACCCTGCGTGGTGGGTCAACATGCTAATCTGCTCACCCACTTTCCTGGCCCTAGTAGAGTTTAAGGATCCCATAGATAGCTCCAAAGTGCCACAGACCATTACCCCAGAGGAGCCCTCACTGCTTGGAGTGATAACTAAGGACAGTAAAGACCTGGGGAATCAGCCCCACCACTATCTGAAACTTTTGAGGAGAAATTTGCTAAATGGTTGCTGGGAGAAGGAAAACTGTGGAGGACCTGAAGAAACTATTCTTGCCACCTGGGGTGTTCCTCCCAACACCCTCTCCTGCTCCAGTGCCCATAATGGTGGCTGAACCAATGCAGACTCCTATTTCTGCACCTGCCATTAGTCACGACTCTTACCGAAGGTTGAGGATCTTCTCTGGCACCCTCCCACCCCCAAGGGAGGATGACTGGGAGACCTGGATAGACTATGTTGCCCCAAGTGCTAGAATGGCAATGCTCGGAAGGCGAAGCAAAGAGGTTAGTGAGAGCCTCCAGGTCCCGTCCTGGCTACCATCCGCATAAACGGGCCAGTAACCCTGAAGCGACTGCACAGGCCTATCTGAGGCCTTGGAGAATGTGTAAGGGAGCCCAGATTCTGATGAGGACCTATGGTGGAGAGTAAGAAATGCACAACAGTACCAAGGGGTTGTTGTCTGTGTATGTCTCGGCTGGAAAAATTGTTGCAAGAATGCCTCAGAAAGGGTAGTTTGCCAGCGATTGAACTGGACGAACCAGACTGGACAGAATCATAAGTCTGCCCCTTCTCAGAACTGCTGTTGCTTCAAGTTCGCCTGGCAAATCGACTGGAATCCCCACCTCCCATGATGAGTTAATGAGAGAAATTCGAGGAGTTGAGAAAAGGCGACCTCGGGAGGGACCTGCACCAACAGCTGTGGCTACGACCGAGTGACTGAGGTGACCCATCAAGTGAAGTTCAGGGCAGAGGTTGACAGTCAATGAGTGCTCTGACAAGGAAAAGATATGTCACAATGGGGCGAACTGTTGAGAGAGATCCGGAATTCAAAAACAGTCCCTTTATGAAGGCCACGCCTGCAAGTACGGCCCTGACCTATATCGACTGCATCTGCTATGGGGGTGGGGTACCCACCCATGTATCTCCTGCTGATAACAGCTCCGAACTCGATTCCTTGACCATGGAAGTGGAGAAACTGACGAGATGTCTCCAAATGCTTATCACGCCGCAGACAGAGATGGCACCAAGGTTTCCAGTTAGTAATACCCCGCCCTGGCTCCCAGTGTGGCGCCTCGGCCAGCTCAAACTCCAGAAAGTATGTTTTGCTATAATTGTGGGAAAGATGGGCACATGAAAAGGGAATAGCGGTCCCCAAAAGACACTGACAAAGTTGCATATAGGCTACAAGGAGAGCTCGGAGAACAAATCAGTGGTTAAGAGGTGCACAAAATGATCCCAGTGAGGCACCAAAAATGCTAACTCACGTCCTTTGTGGCAAGGTCAGTTGCCCAGGCCCCCACTATCGCCTCTCAGACTGGTCCAGAATAGTGGGTCCCTCCATGGAGACCACTGTAAAGGTGAATGGAGTGTCTACAAGAGCTGTATTAGACAGTGGCTCCCAAGTGACAATTATGTTCCAGGATTGGTATCAGAAGCATTTGTCAGACGTACCCTTACAACCATTAGAAGGACTGCATGTATGGGGGTTAAGTGAGAAGGCCTACCCTATTCCGGGTATATCGAATTTGGCTGTCTTTCCCCACCTCCGTGGCTGGAGTGGCCGAACAAGTAGAGACCCTAGCCTTAGTGTGTCCCCCACTGGACTGTATGATGGTGTCCCTTTGTTGATTGGAACAAATGCTCATATGTTGGAAGGCTGGCACAGTTGTGTTATGAAAACAGGGTCAAAGACTAGTAGAGCTTTAAGAGTTCCGGCTTTAATTAAGAAGGCCTATGAGGCACAGAGATGCTGAAAAAACAGAACCAGAGGAACCGGTCGGAATTGTATGGAAGAAGGATCCTGAGTCTCTGATCCTGGCGCAAATGCCCAGTGTACCTTACAGGGAGAGGTCCGTATCAGAAAGGATGTTAAGAATAAAATATTAATGTTGGATGCACCAGGCGATGGAAAATTGCCAGAGGGACTGCTGGTCAAGCCTAGTATTTTGCCCGCTAGAGCCCATGCTTATGCCAGAAGGGTAATGGTCCAAGTTCATAATGTGTCTGAAAGAGACATTCGAGTAAACAGAGGTTGCATCCTGGCTAATGTGCATTGTGCAGACACTGCAGTGCTACCCAGCAGCAAGAGTTCAAGGAAGAATGACAGAGTAACGCACTGACTTGTTTGATTTGCGACTCCCCGCTGCCAGCTGAATGGAAAGTGAGGATCAGTGAGAAGCTTGCCCAGAGAGACCAGGTGTTTTCTTTAAAGGAATGGGATGTAGGATCGTGCAAGGAGCTGAGCACAATATCCGGCTGCATGACGAAAGACCATTTCGTGAGAGGTCTCGACGCCTGGCACCTGCTGACATAGATGATGTGAGACGGCATCTGCAAGAGATGTTAGCTGCTGGTGTAATACAAGAATCCAGAAGCCCTTATCGTCCCCCATTGTGGTAGTGAGGAAAAGAATGGAACAGTAAGGATGTGTGGGATTATCGCACCTTAAACCGGCGGACTATCCCTGATCAGTACACAATGCCCGCATTCAGGATGCTTTGGACTGCCTAAACGGGAGCAAGTGGTTCTCTGTGCTGGATCTCCGCAGTGGGTACTACCAGATCCCGATGGCCCCAGAGGACCGTGAGAAGACGGCCTTTATCTGTCCGCTTGGCTTCTATGAATTCATGAGGATGCCTCAAGGGATTTCAGGTGCCCCAGCCACTTTTCAACGATTGATGGAGCGTGCAGTGGGGGACATGAACTTACTAGAGTGCCTGGTATACCTAGATGATGTTATTGTGTTTGGCAGCTCACTGGAGGAACATGAGAGCAGATTATTTAAGGTATTGGACCGACTGGAGGACTTTGGCCTTAAACTGTCCATTGATAAGTGTCAATTCTTTCAAACATCAGTAAAGTATGTGGGACACATAGTATCCACCGAGGAATAGAGACCGACCCAAGTAAAGTTGAGGCCTTGACCACCTGGCCACAGCCCAAAAATCTAAAAGAACTGCAAAGATTCCTGGGATTCTGTGGTTATTATCGAGCTTCATCAAGGACTATTCAAGAGTGATCCGCCTTTACTTAACACCTTACTCAAGGGTATCCCCAACCCACAAAAATACCAAAAGTCAGCGCCCTCAAGACTGAAAGAGTGTATTTTCATCCGAGTGAAGTATTTGGGGCCCGCTGGACTCCTGATTGTGAGACTGCTTTTCATGAGATCATATATCAACTTACCCATGCTCCAGTGCTGGCCTATGCCGATCCAAGAAAACCTTACGTCCTGCACACTGATGCTAGCTTGCAAGGGTTGGGGGCTGTGTTGTACCAAGAGCACAAGAATGGCCTGAGACCAGTGGCCTTTGCCAGTAGAAGCCTGACCCCATCCGAAAAGAACTATCCTGTACATAAGTTAGAGTTCCTAGCTTTGAAGTGGGCTATTGTTGACCAATTCCATGAGTACTTGTATGGGGCTAAAATACTAGTAAAACTGACAATAATCCTTTGACCTATGTGCAGACCTCAGCTAAGTTGGATGCCACTGGCCGTGGGTGGCTTTCTGCATTATCTACATATGACTATGCTCTCGAATACCGAGCAGGTCTGAACCACATAGATGCTGATGCTCTCTCCGGAGGCCTGTTTCCCAGAATGATTGGGTCCGATTGGCAGAACCTGACATTCGGGCACTCTGCCGAAGTTTGACAGGGAGGAACAAATGTCCACGGACGCAGTGGACTGCATGGTGGATTGCTTGGGACCTCTGAGAATTGCATACCTGCTTATTGCCACTTTTCTGCAATAGACATTGGTGCACTGCCTCAACTGGACAATGACAGTATTCGTGGGCTCAATCCATGATCAAAGCAGCTTTAGAAGCCCTCTATGCAGGAAAAGATGTGTCCAAATTACGCTCCACTGATTTGAGAACTGCACTGTTATACAAAGAAGGTCCTAAGTTGAAACTGATCAATAAACTGTTATACAGAGAAACAGTAGACAGAGGGGACAAGTAGACAAACAACAACTAGTGCTGCCCACTGCCTTTCGAGACTCAGTACTGAGGTCCTTGCACAACCACATGGGGCACCTTGGTATAGACAGAACACTTGACTTGGTGAGATCCAGATTCTATTGGCCTAAGATGGGGCTGATGTGGAGCAACACATTCGAACTTGTAGTCGCTGCTTACAGAGGAAAGCTTTGCCCCAGAGGGCTGCCCCTTGTTAACATCACCACCAGTGCACCCATGGAGCTGGTCTGTATTGATTTTCTGAGTTTGGAGTCAGATCAAAGAAATATCAGTAATGTGCTGGTGGTCACTGACCATTTCACGAGATATGCCCAAGCTTTCCCACCAAAGACCAGAAAGCATCCACTGTGGCCAAAGTACTTGTAGAAAACTTTTTGTTCACTATGGGGCTCCACAAAGAATCCATTCTGATCAAGGGAGAGACTTTGAGAGTCGTCTGATTAAAGAGATGCTTTCTCTGTGGGAGTGCGAAAGTCCAGAACCACTCCTTACCACCCCAGAGGGACCACAGCCTGAACGTTTCAACAGCACTTTGCTAGATATGCTAGGCACCTTGCACCAAAGGACAAGCCTAGATGGAGCCAACAAATTAGCACCCTGGTACATGCTTATAACTGCACCAAAAGTGATGCCACTGGATTCTCCCCTACCGCCTGATGTTTGGAAGAGAAGCTCGACTACCAGTAGATGTGTGTTTTGGGGTCTCTCCTGATGGGGTTCAAGCTGACAACTATTTACAGTATGTGCAAAGTTAAAGGCCCAGCTAACTCATCGTACCAACTGGCTCAAACCATGGCTGCCAAAAGAAATCTGGCCAACAAAAGAAGGTATGATAAAAGGTGAAAGCACAGGAACTCCAGGAGGAGATCGGGTATTGCTAAGAAATCTGGGACTGCATGGCAAGCACAAGATTGCTGACAGATGGCACCATCTCCCTCACATTGTAGTGGGCAAACTAGATGATCTGCCAGTGTACAAAGTAAGGCCTGAGAATAATTCAAAGATGTAAAAACAATGCATAGAAATCATTTACTGCCCATTGGACAAATCTTAATTGAGTCTGAGCCCTAGAAGATGCCCTCTGGACCAGTGACTAGAGCTGCTACTAAGAAAAGATCAAGAAAGTCTGCACCTACAGAAGCAAAGTTAAAGTGTTCCCTCCACAAGTCCCAGTTGAGCATGACTGTCAGTCCATATCGGAAGAAAGTGAGAGTGACTTTGAATACTATCCTTCTTACGAACTGAGTCAATTGTTTCAGGGCAATCCCTAGTCAATACTGGAGATGAAGCTGGGCCTTCTGGACTGTCCAAGCCCCAACTTCGTCCCTGGAGCCAATGCTCCCAGAAAGTGTAGTGCAAAGCATCAGATCAGATGAAATGGAATCATTGTGCATGGTTGAACTGTTTGAGCTTTCAGGAGGAAAATGATGGATTGGTCAGACTGGTGATACACCAGAACAAAAAGGTATTTTGAGTGCCCTGACAGTCCACTGCCAGTGTCTGAAAGCTCTCCTCTGCGAGCCAAATGTTGTGGACTCAGAAACTGTAACTCCTGGAGCTGAAAGTGCCCAAGTTCTAGCCTCTCTACCCCATGGAACTCCCCTGACAAGTTAGGACAATGCTGAAAATGAGGCTCCGAGTGCAGAGACTATAACAGTTCCCCTAGAAAGACTGGTCGAGCTGTAAAGCCTGTGGTGCACCTCAGTTATGATTCCCTTGGGAGGCCTGTGGATTTGCCTCTCAATGTTGTCCATAAAGGAGTGTATGTGCCGAGCTCATTGCCCAAACTGAGCGTCAAGTGCTAACCCAAGTTACTTGTGTTGTTCCTAGCATGTGGTGTCCCTTGCCCGCCCAGCCCCAAGGTAACTGATAGGAGGCCCTCTCTTCAGGTTTCATGTACAAGAGGTAATAACTTGAGTTATGGTACAATGTGTATGTAATACAGTGTAAAGAGTGGACGTACTGCAATGTTTCAGAAATGTGTTCTTGGTAAAATGATATATTGACTGATGATTACCGTGCAGCCTAATGCAAATGTATATGGTTGCAGTTAAAACTTAGGTACTTACTTGCGCGGACGTCAAAGCTTTCCCAAACCAGGAAGGTGTAACCCCCTGCAAATGGGGGTTCCCAAAGACTTCCAGGAGCTTGCTTGAATGCTCCAAGCCTGAATGGTGTTTGGCTTTAAGCCACTTATCAGTAGTGTTTTAGAGCCTCTGGTACTGTCTCTTTAAGAGCTGTCTGCTTGCAGACATAATTAGTTGTATGGGGACTGTGTGTTTCTTTGATTGAGTACCACTCAGCGGCTGCCAATTCACTCCATTTTGCAGTCACTAGAGTGCAAAGGAACCTATCTGAAAGATGTAACTGTTTGCCAGAAACCATTTAGCGTGATAATGAAATTACAGTTTGTCTAACCTGCTTTCTTTTGCAGTCAGAACAGTGTCTGCCTAGTTCCCCATTCTGGTTTTGAACTGCTGAACTGGACCAATCAGTGTGGGGTAGCTAGCTCTAAAATGGTGCCTTGGCGAATCAGAACTTGGACTCATAATCTGAGCCAGCCACAAGAGGATTGTATGGGCAGTGACTCTGGGAGATGTAGTTTAGACTTCAGTGCCTTTTGGACCAACAGCAGCAGTCTATTGTGGTGACAGCCAATCCAGTCAAGAACTGGGAGGAACTCAAAGGAAGTGCCCAGTTTTGTCGGTTGGAGTTTCAGTTGAGCTTTGGCAGTGAAGAAGGAAGGAGCCCTGTGCTTTTCAGTGTGCAGTTTTAGTCAAAAACGTGTGTAAGGCCCAGAGTTCCGGTCTGCAGCTTGTGTAACTGCTTGTTAGGGCTGAATCCGTCCTGTGAAAAGAATCAAAGGATCTCTGAAGAGTAGAAACCAGGCTCACCCTGTAGAAGACTGGAAAAATTGTTGAATTGCACTCGGTCTGTCAGGAACTGAATCTGCTGTGTGTTCTCCGGGTATTGTGCAGTAATCGCGATCGGGATAAGAAGCAGCCTACCTGGTATAGTACTTTCTTTTTACCATATAATGTGTGAAGAGTTTCGTGGAGCTCAAGAGTAGCCCTGCTGACGTTGAAGGACCCTATCTTGTTTGGATGGTGAGTACTAATTCAGGGTCGCTCCCTGTTGAATTGCCACATTAAATCCAACTGGAATCACTGTACTGCTGACTGTTTAAACTAATTTTTCTTTTCACTGTGTGTGAAAGGCCCCTACCAGCTGCCACGGTTTGGACTAGCCACTAGGGCTTGGGTACCCAGGGACAGTAACTGTAGGGATAGGCCTCTGCACAGAGCCATAGGTAGATTATTAGAGTGATAAGCTAATTAACCTGATTTCCCCTGTCCTTGTTATATCCCCTAAATAAATCAGAGCTGCTTGTTTCAGCAAAGTTATACTGCCTGAGGTATTTGTCTATGTTAAAGTACTGTACTGTGATTGTTGCACTGTATCTCATTTCAGGAGGTCCCAGTGCCGGAACCAGTCCTGGGGGTAAGTGTATACTGTGAAGGTAATTCTGATATATTGTGGGCCACTAGTGGGAAGAAAGAGGGTTGCAGTGTCCCAGAGGGCTGTGACCAAGTTAGTTTAACTATTGCAAACCCTGACCTCTGGGTGGAGGCACCCCGCCATTGGATCCAGGCCCCTCAACCTGATAGTGGCAAATCAGGCAGGGGTAGTAGCCCCTGGGATAGCGCCATCTAGGGGTTACATAAGCCTACCTCAATAACGACAACCCCACACCCACATAACCCCACCCACCCACCAAAAAAACACCATACCCCCACACACAGTTCTTTGGTGGGAAACCAACATGTTGATAACCAGTTCCATGTGATAACGGCAATCGTGGAAGGTGATGGCTGTTGGGAGAGTGTACATCGCTGAAAATCAATTTCAGCGATTTACACTCATGACTCTAACAAAGGTGCAGGACAATTAGATTTATTCATTTATGCGGGGCAACTTTTCATTAAATTCTCAACTCGGGGGGTGCATGTCGGGGTGAAAACAACAAAAAAAAACCCACGACTTGGTGCAAATAATGAGTGTGCCCAGAACCGAACCTGGCACCCTCCCAACCCCGCCTTACCACCAACCCACCACCGCCACACAAACCCCTCCTTCCACCCATCATGCAGCGTGGTCCCTCCCCACCCACCACCCTGCACACGTGTATACACAGCGATATCCTGTGCTAGAATCACTGAACCCCCTATCCAGTCGCCCTCTCTGCCCAGTAGCCCTGTGTAAAAGTGCCGTGATTGAGTCACCCTTTTTTTTTTTTTTTTTTTTTTTTTAAAGTGCTAAATCCGGTCCCCAAATACACAGGATACCTGATAACCAGTTAAAAGAATTCTATAAACATCAAAACAAAAACAAAGACACGCTTGAAGTTCTATTACATGTCCGTCCTTTGAAGTAAAGGTCTGTTTAAGTTTAAGTAGGATAATGTGACAAAAACCCCAAATCAATGTTCATGCCATCTTCCACCATATTAAGAAGTAATATAAGCCTGATCTCAGAAGCCCGTCTCTTTTGAAATGTCCTTTTAAGACCATTACTGACATATCTGAGATTGTTTTTTTGGTAGCTGGTATGGAGCAGTCAGCAAGGACTTTTACCTTAACAACAAGGTATATGTGGCCATTCCCAACCATGTATCCCAGGTATTTAGTTTTCTGACCCCTAAGGCACATTTCCTGGCATTGTCCGTGAGACCTACCTGCCTGAGCAATGAAGTACAGCAGCCACTTCCCACAAGTAAAGATGACAACATTGTCCATGTACGCTGCCTCATATAACCTATGGGGACAGAGGACATGATATTCATTCTCTGAAATGTGGCTGGGGCACCATGCAAGCCAAAGGGAATAGAGTCAACTGATACAGACCAAACAGGGTGACAAAGGTAATTTTCTCCTGAGATTCAGGAGTCAGAGGGATTGCCAATCCCCTTGTGGGTCAAACTTGGAGACTGCAGTGAATTTCTGGAAGTCGATACAAAACACAGTAGATTCATCTGGTTTTAGGGACGGATATAATAGGGTTAGGCCAGTCACTCTGTGATTCTTAGTGACGCTCAGTTCCAACATAGAGCAGATCTCTTCCCATGCCATCTCTTAGACTTTTCTGGGAGGCTATATGGCTGTTGGCAGATCTGGACTCCTGGGTCTGTGTCCATGTGATGCTGGATCACATGAGTTCATCCCAGTTTTGGGAGAACACATACCAAAATGTCCTACCAGTTGCTGGGCTTTGTTTTTTATGGGTTAGATTGAGCCATTCAACCAATGGGATGGAGCTTGATTCTTTTAAAATTCTAAGACCTAAGCTGAGGATTCCATCTTCAATGTCCTCATCTGTCACCTGACTAGGGCCCCCTTTAGATTCCTCTGAGTCAATTAGCAAAACCTCCCTATCTTTCCAGGGTTTCAACAAATTAACAAGGTATGAGCAAGTCTTAATACCTCCTTCTTGCAGACCAAGAAACCAAAAGCTGACAGTGCACATTTCCTGTTTGTTTATCCTGTTCCACCCTCTACAGACTGTCATTTTTAGTTCAAACAGTGAAATCTTTGAGCTTCTTATCAATCACATGACCATTTACCACAGTTAGGTTCTGACCAGCACTTTTTAGGAACCTCATAATTTCTTTGTTCAGAAAATGATAATGACTGGATTTTCAAACATGTCTGGCTTGACCTCCGGAAGTGTCTTAACTTCGTTTATGTGGATCTCAGCTCCTCAGAGTCACTTCTGATCTTAGAAACATAGAATTTGACACATAAGGACCGCTTGGCCCACCCAGTCTGCCCATTTCCTACCTGATGGATAAGCTGCAGATCCTAGTTAACCAGCAGCCTACTTCTTCCTACCCCACCCCTAGAATTGCTTTATGACTGTCCCATGCATGGTTGAATTCCACCACTGATTTTGACTCCACAACCTCCTCTGGAAGGCCGTTCCATACATCCACAACCCGCTCTGTGAAAAATACTTCCTTAAATTACCTCTGGCCGCCCCTTCTATCTTCAAATTGTGTCCTTGTTCTTGCACCTCTTTTTTGAAGATGCTACCCTCTTGGACTTTGTTGATTCCTTGAGGTACTTGAAGTTTCTATCATGTCCCCCTCTCCCTCCTTTCCTCGAGGCTATACATATTAAGCTCCTTAAGTCTCTCTTCATATGTCTTCCGGTGCAGACCCTGCACCATTTTAGATGCCCTCCTCTGGACAGCTTCCATCCTGTCTATGTCTTTGCGGAGATTGGGTCTCCAGAACTGCACGCAGTACTCCAGATGTGGTCTCACCAGCTGTCTGTACAGAGGGATAACAACTTCTTGTTTTCTACTGGTGATGCCTCTCCCTATGCATCCCAGTATCCTCCCAACCCTCCTTGCTGCCCTCTCACATTGCTTGCCCACCTTTAGGTCATCTGATATGACTACCTCCAGGTCCCTTTCCATTTTGTTGTTGTTAGTATCTCACCCCCATTGTGTACTCTTCCCTGGGTTTTTGTTTCCCAGGTGCATTACCTTGCACTTCTTAGCACTGAATCTAAGCTGCCATACATTTGACCATTCCTCTAACCTTGCCAAGTCCCTTCTCATCCTTTCCACCCCACCTTGTGCATCAACTCTGTTGCAGATCTTTGTGTCATCTGCAAAGAAACATACTTTTCCTTCCAGTCCTCTGCAATGTAAACATAAAGACATTGAAGAGGACGTCTAATACTGAACCCTGCGGTGCCCACTACTAACCCCTTTTTTCAGAGTGGACTCCATTTACTATTACTCTCTGTGTCCTATTCTCCAGCCAATTCTTTACCCAGGTTGTCATCTTGGGACCCACTCCCAGGCTGGCTAACCTGTATATTAATCTTTTGTGTGGGACTGTGTCAAATGCCTTGCTAAAGTCTAGGTAGGCCATGTCCACAGCCCTCCTGATCAACTACTTTGGTCACCCAGTCAAAGAAATCTATCAGATTTGTCTGGCATGACCTTCCGCTGTGAATCCATGCTGCCTTGGGTCCTGTGCCCTCCGGCCTCTAGATACTCAACAATTCTTTCCTTCAAGTGATTCCATCATTTTCCCTACCACTGAGGTTAAATTAACAGGTCTGTAGTTTCCTGCTTCTGCCTTGCTCCCACTTTTGTGAAGGGAATCACATCTGCCCTCCTCCAGTCCTCAGGTACCACCCCATCCTCCCATGATTTGTTAAAGAGGGTAGTCAGTGGAGTCACTAGTTCTACCCTTAGTTCTTTTAGAATTCTGGGATGAATCACATCAGCCCATTGCTTTGTCCACCTTCAGTTTTAAGAGCTCTTTCAGAACCCTTTCTTCTGTAAATGGGCTGGTATCAACTTCTGTATCCAGAGTGTTTCTGTTTGTTTTAGGTACCTCCCCTCTTCCTTTGTAAATACTGAGCAAAATATTTGTTTAGTATCTCTGCCTTTTCACAGTCACCCTCTGCCCACCCTCCCTCCCTTTATTAAGCCTCACTATCCCTCCCTTGGTCTTCCTTCGCTCCTGATGTACCTATAAAGGTTTTATCCCCTTCTTAACTGAGTTGGCTATCTTTTTCTCGGTTTGGGCCTTTGCTGTTCTGACTGCCTTTCCAGCTTCCTTTTGCTTTAACTGATACAGTTCTCTGTCCTGTTCCTTCTGTGATTCCTTGTACTTCCTGAATGCTTTCTTTTTCTCTTGAACCTTCTGCCACTTCCTTTGAGAACCATAGTGGTTTCTTACCTCATTTCGTTTTGTTTATTTGCTTTACACAAAGGCTTGTTACCTCTGTGATGGCAGTTTTATTATTCCCCTTTGTTCTTCACCCTCCTTCCTGCCCATTCGCTGAGTGCATCTTCCTTGAAACCAGGTCATTGCAGTCCAAAACACTACAATTCTGGACAGAGAGGTTCCCTTGTTTTCTCCTCCATATCTGTCCCTAGGAATTCTTTGGCTTCCCCTCTGGGCCAAATAGTTTAGCATCAGTGAAGGGTAATATTTGTTCTAATCCTCCAGAGTTTCATCCTGGAGGGACAACAACTTTCCCAATTTCGGACATGGACTACTGGCCAAAGAAGGATTTTTGAAATTTCCACCTTTATTATCAGTACCCGACTGCCCACTTTAAGCACACTGGGGCTGTAGGATATGTCCGGTATCCCCATGTAAACAGGTAATTTTTATGCAGGGTTTTATTTAACTCTAAAAATTGATTAGCGTTTTGCTCATACAAGTTCTGAAACTTTATTAAAATGAATAGCACTTGCCTCACTGTGTTTAACAAACATAACAGGTGTAGAAAACCTATATAATGGGTTCTGTGCAGTTAGTATTCTCCTAAGAAATAAACTGCTAATCAATTATTTAAAGCCCTGTTATAGGTTCTTCCCACTGGCCTAACCGGGATGCTACCACAGATTCTTTAATAAATGTCTGCTCACAGCCCGAATCCACAAGAGCCATAGCTGTTTGGTCCCCACTTGCACTAGAACCATATATGGATGGTTGGAATGGGTTCCATAGGTGTGGTCTGCAGCTAAACATACCACAAAGATACTGTCTATTCAGTCACAAAACCTAGGGATATGCCCCCTTTACCACAGTGAAAATGTATATGGTACTATCAGGTGGTAGATCTCTGCCCCAATCTGGGGAACTAGGGACCGGAGACTTAGGACTGGGGAATGACTCCAGAACTTGGGAGTTGCACCTTTTGGGTATGGATGTGTAACTATTATTTTACCATTTAATCATATACCCATATCAGTCGCTTATTCCATCCACCATTGTCCTTTCTCCCTCTTCCTGGGGATCTTCCCTTTAGGTTGCCACCAGAGGTTCGTCGTTGGTTCCATTCTTTTTAGCAGCTTCTGGTCTCTCTGTTCCAAATAATGCTCTGAGATGCTGATGGCAGCTGTCAGGGTGGTTTGCCTGTGATGACTTGCCAGTCACAATCTCAGTTGTAGCGTGTTCAGACAGCTCCAACATAACTTGAATCAAAATGCCCTCTTTAGAGTGCACCTCTGGTTTTAACCATCTGATAGCCAAGTCTTTCAATTTTTAAGCCGCCACTCTGGGTCGGGTTCCAGCTATAAAACAAAATGTGCAAAGATCCATGGATAGCTCTCCAGTTTTCCCAATCCAGTTGAGAACTGCCACCTTTACCTGGCCATAGTCTCTGGCAGCAGCATCGTCTAGGCTCCAGTAAGTTGCTTGTGCATCTCCAGTTAGATACAGTGTATTTTTGAGTGGACCAACTTTCTTGTGGCCAGGCAGTGGTACAAGCAACTCTCTCAAAAGTCATAAGGTAGGCTTCGGTCATCCTCACAGTCCATTTTGTTAGCATGGGCGAGGTCCCACAGCGACTGGATTCCCTGTGACCTGGGCTGGGGCACGGTTTCTTTCAGTGCTTGAAGAACTTGCTTCATAAACTCCTGCTGTTGTTCTCTCTCTCTCTCTGCCTGCTGTTGTGCGAACCTGGTCTTCTGCACTGCTGCCCATCCAGTCCCTCTGCATCTGGACCTGCTGCACCATCCAGTCCCTCTGCATCTGGACCTGTTGCACTAACTGTTGGTCTCTCTCGCCTGCTGTTGTGTCTGCTGGGTCTCTCTCGCCTGCTGTTGTGTCTGCTGCTGGTCTCTCTGAGCCTGCTGTTGCGTCTGCTGCTGGTCTCTCTGAGCCTGCTGTTGTGTCTGCTGCTGGTCTCTCTGAGCCTGCTGTTGTGTCTGCTGCTGGTCTCTCTGAGCCTGCTGTTGTGTCTGCTGCTGGTTTCTCTGAGCCTGCTGTTGTGTCTGCTGCTGGTCTCTCTGAGCCGCTGTTGTGTCTGCTGCTGGCTTCTCTGAGCCTGCTGTTGTAGCTGCTGCTGGTTTCTCGAGTCTGCTGTTGTGTCTGCTGCTGGTCTCTCTGAGCCTGCTGTTGTACCTGCTGCTGGTCTCTCTGAGCCTGCTGTTGTGTCTGCTGCTGGTCTCTCTCAGCCTGCTGTTGTGTCTGCTGCTGGTCTCTCTGAGCCTGCTGTTGTGTCTGCTGCTGGTCTCTCTGAGCCTGCTGTTGTGTCTGCTGCTGGTCTCTCTGAGCCTGCTGTTGTGCCTGCTGCTGGTCTCTCTGAGCCTGCTGTTGTGCCTGCTGCTGGTCTCTCTGAGCCTGCTGTTGTGCCTGCTGCTGGTCTCTCTGAGCCTGCTGTTGTGCCTGCTGCTGGTTTCTCTGAGCCTGCTGTTGTACCTGCTGCTGGTCTCTCTGAACCTGCTGTTGTGCTTGCTGAGCCATCCAGTCCCTTTGCATCTGGGCCTGTTGCACTTGCTGTTTTGCCAGCTACTTCAGTACTTTGAGTCCATCTTATCATTATTTAGGTAAAGGGAAGATTGATCCCACCGCTTAAACCAGCCACATGTAACAGAGCTGTAGCGAGCCAAGACTTTTGGGAACCCACAGAAATAAAAACTCCATGCAAACTTCAATGAAACAAACTGTTGCTTTACTTCATTTCAAACAAAGGTTCAAAGCAGCTACTTTAGCAAAACAAATACAAAAAAAAAAAAACATTTTAGGTTGATTCAGCTCTCCAGGTCCAGCAGTTCTGCTCTCTTTCTCTCCACCTACCCTCAAAGCCCTTGTTGCTTTTCTGGTTTGCTCTTAATGTCCCCAGGTGAGACTCATTTCGCCTCCCGAAGAAATTTCCAAGCTTCAATGCAGCCACTGCATATGGCTTTTAAAGGGCAAGGCCAGAAATCAGCAGCACCGAGCTCAAGTCACCCGTTCTCCTGCTAGTGTGTTAGTGGAAAGGGGGTCCTGGGTGAAAGTGTATAGACTCCTTCACAAGAACCAGAATACCACACATTATACTCCAGGTAGGACATGACCAGGGCCTTTTAAAGCAGCAGGATTATTTCCCTGCTCTGCTGGTCACCCCCTCAACCTGATGTGCTAAGCATTCTCCCCATATTTTTAAACAGTAGCTGTATGCTGCTTGTCATGCTTTAGCTCTCTGTTTATTATGATCTCCAGGTCATTTGCCCAAGCGGACCCCCAATTCAAATAACATACCATACTGTTTTGGCATAAAAGGGCCGCAACTCTTTTACTTAATCAAAAGTTGAATACCTTACATGGGACACTTAGCCTTTATACAAGTCTAATATGTACATCACAATTTTACAGAGATGCACTTACAATATATCATATACATACACACACACTATACAAAAAATTGTAACATATGTACATTAGAGTGTCCCATCCGCCAAGACCCCTTAGGCAGCCATAATTCATGTACTGCTGAAATTCCGGCTCCTTCATCCGCTTGTTTGAGGGAACTCTGGCCCTTTAGTCCAACAGACCCATTGAGGCGTATCTTTCCTAGAACAGTCCCCCACCCTTACCGAATTTAGGGCCTCCTAGACCCTTGATGAGGAGCATGCCAGTCGGGTCGCCTCCCCATCTCGGGCCTTGGATCCCAGCATTTGGTCTGCGCCCCAGCCTGGGTGCCTTCCTCTCCCATCTTCTTGAGGCATACCCATCCTAGGGTCGCATCTCTCCCAATGACACCCAATCGTAGCTCTTATGTCCGGAGCCTCTTATCCGGGTCAGCCATGAATTTACCGCCACTTCATACTGTGCCAACAAGTATCTCCCACTAATGCCCAAGGGATCTTACTTTTCCAAAACAGCACTGTCTATAGAAATCGTTGAGGGTATTGTTAAGCGTCATTTCCCATCTCCGATAAATGAACCCCATCCGGCTATAAATCCGTCTCCGTTTTGGTAATCAAGAAGTGCCTAATTACCTCCACGCTCAGTGAGGCCGAATGGGACACCTCCCTATTCATGGACCTCCTGCTTTGTCCATAGCTCCTGCCTTTCGTTCCTGCGCAGTGCAGGCATGGTATCATTCTTGTCCATGCCAGAATGGTGTGAAGCAACAACTGTTTTAAGTGGGACAAATCCTCTTAATATCCCCAATTAATCTTGCACCTAGGGTGACCAAGTCGTTCCTCCCAGGTGAATAACCAGCGTGGCCAGTGGTTGCAGTAAACCCAATGTATGATTATTTTACACAATGCCCCCACTTCATCCCTCTTTTCCTGCCCATTTAATCACAGCTCGACTTCTTGGAATGTCCAGCTGACTTGTGTAGAACCGTTTTTCGCCCTTGTGTATGCCTCCCTCATGTGCGAATGACCCACGATCCATATCTGAGGGGATGTTGCCGCCATGCCTGTAAGACAAAATTAGAAACATGTGTATTCTCCTAATATAAACTATCAGTCACAACTTGTGCTGGGTTCCTAACGTAACTTGCTGCTGTTTTTGCTGAGGCCTTATGTACCCCATGTATGCCTTTGATGCCCATCTGTCCACCCTTTTATCTGATCCTCTTTTAACCCACACTGGCTGCCTCGGTGGCTGCTCCAGTCGGAATGAATGGGTGTTGTCTGAGGTCGGGTTTATACCTGCCATCCATAAACCCTTTCATAGGACCGCAGTGAACTGCCGCCTTGTGATCGCTTTTCTGTCCCCATGCACAAACAAATGCCCGGTTCTGTTGGACGACCCACATACTCCTTCATTGCCAACCATGGGCAAATGTTCCTGGTGGGGCCAAAACAGTGTTATCATGGCGGGGGCCGCACTGGTTCGTTTTGATTTTTGCAGCTGAAGACACAGTCTGTCTTGCTAGATGACGAAATCGCTAAACTGGAGATTGGTGTTCTGACTCGATGAGTTAGACTGTGGTACCAACTCAGACACCGGAAAGCCCTAAAAATGCGCATATGTAAAGGGCCCTGAAAAGCGTGGTTTGTAGCCCGAGCTGCAAGTGACTGCCAGTGCTTTCAGAAGACTGGACAATTCAGGTAATCCTATGGGCTTCCTTGTGTCCACCTTTTTCCTCTTGAGTCTAGACATGCCCTGCATTATTTTCTTAGTAATGAAACTGTTGGTTGGGTCAGAAACCCTCATTACTTCGAAGAAGCCAATGCCGCTAGTTGGGCGTATAGCTGCTGGGGATTTTCCCAGGCTTTCTAAGTGTGGGGCGTAGCATTGAACATGTCTTTGGGTATTGTGCAGTTCACGCTTACCTCATGACCACAAAATTGCTGGAAAGATCTATAGCTACCTACATACTTCCTCCATGTCGAGGGTCACAGCGAGTTGTACCAGTTGCTGCAATCTTGGTTCCCAAGTCTCCAGACCGCTCCCGGTATTTTGTGGGGGAACTGGTCCATGCAGGGCTAACTGCCTGAAGTGCTCGAGCTGGAAATAGAGACAGGGCATCAGCTATAACATTTTCTTTTTCCTGGCAAATGGCGTGCCTTAAAGAGATGTTGTACCGTAAGCAGCATAACACAAAGACCCACAAGACCTTCATCACCTCTTCAGAACGAGATGTCTGTGAGTTCAACATGTCCACTACTGCCCTGTTGTCTGTGTGAAACAGCACTTTCTTATTCTGAAATTTGTGCTCCCACACCCTTACGGCTATCATGATAGGGAACAGTTCGAGAAGGGTGATGTTTTGTGAGTCCCTTCAATACCCAATCCTGTGGCCAGCATCCTGCAAACCATGCTCCTTGCCAGAATGCCCCAAAACCAATGCCACCGAAGCATCGGTCACCATGTTCAGATCCAACAGTTGTTCTGCGGTGTCTGCCAGGCGGTGATACCACTGAAATCTTTTAAGAAGAGTTTCCAATCCTGTAAGTCTGCTTTTATGCCCTGCGTTAGTCTGATCTGATTATATGGTTTTAGAGCCCTCACTGTGGCTGGCGCCATCCGCCTGAGGAATGGCCTGCCTAGGCGAATTGCACGGCATGCAAAATTCAAGTGGCCTATAACAGATTGCAGCTGTTGTAGGGTCACCTTCTTTGCCTTTCCCATCTCACCCAACAGTTTGCACAAAGTGCCACCTTGTCTTCACGGTGGCAGGAAACCATGGCCTCAGAGTCTATTTCTATGCCCAGGAATGAAAGCGGGTAGCAGGGCCCTCCATTTTCTCCTGGGCTAGCAGGACACCGAAATACCCCATTAATGAGGTGAAGCCTTGCAGTGTCTCCGCTCATGTGGTCCCCCCACCCCAGGACCAACAATTAGGAAATCGTCGAGATAATGGACTACATGTATGTTTTTGTGTGTTCTCAGGTGGCCCACTCCAAGAAGGTTGAGAATGCTTGAAGGCTGAGCATAGCCTTGTCCAAATACCATCAGCCTCCCACTTTGAAACCCAGTAAATCATAGTCACTTGGATGTACTGGTAGCAGACGGAAAGTGGATTTGATGTCGCTTTTTGCCATCATTGCCCTCGGTCTAACTCTTGTATGTGGCGCGAGAGCCACATCAAGCGTGTATATTGCACTGTGCAATCCTCCGGGTTGATGAAGTCATTTACTGAATTGCCTTTCGGGTAGGACAGGTGATGAATAAGCCTGTATTCCCTACTTCCTTCTTGGGACCAGCCCTAATGGGGATACTCTGAGGATGTGCACTGGGGGTAATCAAATAGTCCACCACGCCTGCCTCCACTTCCTTGGCAATTTTCCTCTCCAAGATGTTAGGAAGTAAAATTGCAGACTTGAGATGCGAGCTGTGGTTTCTACCCTTGGCCTGCATGGTATCCTAAAACCAGACTTGAAACCGTCATATATATATTTTGCTGCTGTTTTCTGGGTAGCAGTCGGGCAAAGGTCCATCCGGTCTAATCGTACTGGCGAGTTAGCTAAACTTCCAGACCCCTTTCCTTTTAGCTGCTTGCTCCTCGATGTTTGATGTCTTGAAGGATTGTCGCATGCATTCAGAGAACTTGTGCTCTCCTCCCTACGACTTGCAGATGTGCCCGTGCCTACAAAGGAGCGAAAATTTTCCTTTATTGTAGTCATAACAAGCCTTCCTCCCTCCCTTTCTTCTGCTCTTTCCTGTATTCTCCACCTGTTTGTCTTGCAATAACATGACCACTATCCGTATATGTTACCACATTGGGCGAGCCACGCATCATATATCGAACCCACAGATCTATGTGTGTGTTTTCCCATTTGAGATTAGGTTGCCCAGATAGTTTTAGACAAAACTGCTCGTCGTATTTTAACCATACACAGCCATCAAAGGAGAGATGTGCAAATTTTATGGTATCCCTGTATTTTAGCACAGCAATTAGCTTATCAGGGTGCTTCATCCCATAAACTGACATAAATATGTCAAATGCTGCTGCCAATTCTCAAATGTGAAAGGTACCTTGACGCCGTGGCCTCTCATGTTTATTCCTTTTCTCGAAGCTCACTTCGGGATCTCCCTATGCAATAACGAGAACATGTCTATAAATTCCCTTTCCAGATTTTTTTCCCAGACAGCGTCGGATAAGTGATCCCAATGGGTCTTCCACCCGGCATATGCCCATCGTGATCCCAATACTGCGCTGGTTGACTAGTCCCCACTGCAGTATTGGGAGTGGTATCAGTTTTAGAGGCTACTGTCTCTGCTCTTGTGAGCTCGGTGTCCTGCTTTCCTTGTTAGTTGAGGGGGTTGTATTTGAAGGCCAAGTCCTGTCCATACCTGAACTGCTGCCCGTTGTGCATTACCCCTTCCCCCATCCCTTGGGAGATAATGGAGTGAGGCTGGATCAAATGAGCCTCAAACTCGTGGTGCTCTGCTGTCGCCTCCCGTGTGACTTACCTGGGCTGCATCTGTTCCTGCCATTGCAGATTCGGTCCAGTGGTGTGCCCTAAGCCATGGTTCTCTACTGACCCAGAGGCCCGGCTGTGCCCAGAGAGTACCCTGCCAGGTTCATTGGCCAGAAATGCCCAAGGCCCCACAATGGGGTTGGTTATTCCACCCTGCGGGGTTGTTGGGAAACCGGGCGAAGGGCCCCAAGGATTCACCGCTGGCCAAGCGATGGGCATATTACCCGGTCCCCATACATAAATGGCCACATGAAGGGGTTATGTTGCCATGTTTGATGCCCAGCATCACTGGCCGGGACTGAACCTGGAGCCCCTTGGTGTCTTGACTGGCTGCTTACCTTTTGACCCCTTGGCTTCCTTGTGATTTTTACCTACCATTTTCTGACCAAGGCCCCAGTCCTGTCCTCCATCGCCCTGCCCTCTTCCGTTCACGTTATCTTACCTTTTTGGCCTGGACCATGTCTTCAAGGTTCTTTCTCCCTTTTTATGTCTTGCTTCCTCTGTTGCAGATTCCAATGGCAGCCGTTCGGCTATCACTGGATTGTTCTTCCTCACTATCAGATTCAGACCACACTAAATCTATTGATACATCACTGTCCTGATCTCCCTCATACTCACCAATCTGTGGCTGGGCCACTGGTACCACCAGGTTTTTCCCTTCTTCATTCACCGTCCTTGGTTGGGCCCCAGATGTGTTCTCCTCTGCTCTGCTCTGTTTTCTCTCTGTCTGCTTTTCCCAGCCTCTGCCACTGGTGAAACTTACGCCTTACTTTGCTTGCCCTGCCCTTTAGCAACAGATTTTCCTGAGCCACAGATTCCAACCATCGGGCCGATGGCTGGCTACGCCTAGGCTGCCGACGTTCATCTTCCATTGGTTCTTGTGGCCTGTGTTCTAGCATGGTGGGAGGGTCTGACACGTTTGCTGTTGCGCCTGGATGGGCAACTAGTAGTTCTGGTTCCAACCTGGATATGGTCGTCGGCCAATCAGAACCCCCAATGTCCTTAAGGCGTTGCAGGGCCTCGGAAAGCTTGGTCTTGCCCTTACACTGGGATAGCCTGTGCCACATATTGTGTCTGGCTTCCTAGCACCGTAAGGTCTTGACCGGGTGCCCTGTGCCTCATGCAGATTTGGGGGCCTGGCTGTCCAGAAACTGGTCATTCTGTGCTTGGACATTTTAGCTATTGATAGTAAGGGGCAAAGCAGTGTTCAGCAATCGATACCTATGAGACAAAACATTAGTTATTAATACACCTTTAACTTGCCTTTATAAATTAACCTTCTACCCTATATCCTCTCTCTGACTGAATGCCCTATCCTAGCCCGTCTGTATTTGCTCTAGACCCCTCTTGCTGCTGTCCCAGCCTGCTAGTACTAAACAGTGTTGACATCTCCCCTTAGAAGACCCTTTTAAACCAAAACCATAAAAAAAAATAAATAAATAATTTGTTGTATTGAGACTTCCTACTTGCAGGCCCAGTGGGTAAAAGGCGGTGTAAGGAAAATACAGGGTAATCAAATGCTGGGCGTATACCTTGAAAAAAAAAAAAAAAGGACAGGGCTACCTGGGGTAAATTCTGAAATTGTGTAGAAAAACAGTCTAGACAACCAAGAATTCTGATTAAGTTTCTAAAACAATCACACTTATTTCCTGGACATAATTTACTCGGTTTTAGATATGTGCTACACTATACACTGTAAATAACACTGTAAGATTAACCTGAACTGCCTTAAATTATAACTTTATTCTACATTAGTAAATACAATTGTAGGGCATTACATTTTTTTCTTTCTGTCTCTCTCTCTCTTCCCTTTTCCCCTTCCCTCTCTCAGACAGGAACACTTGAGTACCTCTTCAAATTGTTTAAGTATAAAATTAAAAAATAAAAAATATATATATATATATATATTCTGTAACTCAGCACTTGTTAGCGATACCCAGGCCATTTGGATTACGGGTTTTACAAGGGAAGAGTTTTTTTTTTTAAGAGAACCAGACTACCTGTCGAGTCTTGGTGGGAGGGGGTTTTACAGAGTTCCTGTATTCCAGGAAATGCTTTATGCAATTAAGAGGTCTTCACAGCCTAAGAAATGCTAGCAGTTGAAAGTTTCAATTAAAGAAGTTCAGGCTTGTAGTGGAAGTATAAAAGAGCAACACAAACCACAGGACAAAAACAAATTAGTAGCAGCCAGGGAGAAAAAAGGGGACTCGAATGCATTGACTGCCCGGGACTGGCCAGCAAAGCCTATGCCTCCTCATCCGCGACCGACACGGTGCAGTAACACTCGATGCATACAAAATCTACCCTTCCTTGAAAGCTGTGTGACTGATGACCAGCCCAAGCAACGCCACGTGTCCTCGGCTCTAATCAGTACAAAGAGCGCCCAGCGAACCCCACGTGCCTGCCAGAGAAACCAACAAGAACTCAAACAATGAAACCCCAGACTCCAAAGGAGAAACATTTTACCATCACCACATTTTTAAAAACACTGCGGCCTATGGGTTCCACAGGCAGCTCCAGTCACTGAGTCCGGGGAACAACCACTACGGGAAACACTGGGGTAGACTTTGCCTCACAGATCCAGCAAGCATGCCAGAAAGAGGGTGCAAAATAGTAAGGAGGGGTGTTGGAGAGAAGGGCGATGGGCCGTTGCAGCTAAGGAAGACTGCACTCCACGAAGAGGGCTCCCTGCCTCCCCAAACAGCTGGCGAACAGCCGCCTCCACCACCGAGCCCATCCGGCGAGCCGCCCATGCCAAGGAGCTCCAACTCTCCATCACAAAGACCGCGATACACGAGATGGAAGCCTACAAAGAAGCGCCGGAACGAAGAGGGCGGGGGCGCCACGAGGCAAGGCCGAGCCACATGGGGGCAGAGGCCCCAGAAAACCCAGCTAGACTGCAGGAAGGCGAGCTGAAGGCGCAAGATCAGGCCCCAGGATCATACCACAAAGAGAGCGCCCCTCCCTATATTATCCCCTTTTTTTAAACTCCGTAAACCTCTCAGTGGTTTTGGGAAGTGCGACAGGTACAAAGCAGAAAACAAGCCCAATAATACCCCCGGGCCCGGCAGCACCTTGGAAAAAACAAGCTGAACAGACCACAAGACAAACCCACCAAACAAAAACACTCACCTGAGAAGCCACGGAGGTGCAGAAAGCAGCGGAGCGAGCCAGAAAAGGCTGGCGGCAACAAAAACACAAGCCAAGGAGCCAAAAATGCCGAAAAAGGATACGAACAGAGACACAATCAAAACAAAAACTTCTTGTTGCGGAGCTGTTCCAGGAGGCAAGATCCTGGGACAGCTCCTTATGAACCCTTCCCTGACCCTCCCTATAGGGAGGGTCTTGTCAACCCTCTTTGAGGAGATCCTCGGATTGGGCCACTTGCTCTGGGGGCTGCCTCCTCCTTAGCAGTGGGCCGCCCTACTAGCCCCCACCCTCTTGGGGGCCGTTGGCAGCTGCCCCCGGTGAGAGGCCGGTGGGGCTATTCCTCCTCCACTGTAGTAAGAGGGCCACTACCTCTGCTTTCCCCTCAAATGTAGCACTTTGCATTTCGCTGCACTGAATCCAAGACTTCAGTCGCCTAGCTAGTTCAGGCCCTCCTGACGTTTGTCCCAAGAGAGTCCACCACCCTGGTCAACTTAGTGTCATTAGCAAACATGAGTAGCCTGCTAGCAACTCCAGTTTCTAAATTATTGCTGAAAATGTTGAACAAAGCAATCCAAGCATTGATCCCTGAGGCTTGCCACTGTGTACCCTTTCCACTTAAAGTAGTAATGATCTCTGCTTCCTGCCTACAAGCCAGTTGGGTAGCCACCTTGTGCATACTGCACTGATGTACTTTGACCAGAAGCTTATTATGTGCCACAGTATCAAAGACCTTGCTGAAGTTCAAATAGATTATGTATATAGCTGTGCCCCTGAGTTTAATGTGGCATGATCTCTACATACTGACACACACAAAAGCAAAATTACATGTATTACCAAGAAGATTTAGACCAGGTATACAGAAATCAGATGGTCTTGTGAGGGAGACTTTTAAAATCTTCAAAATCCTGTATCTGTGTTCAGGAATGAAACCGTAGATGTGGGAGTGGGGGTGGTAAAGTTGGTGAGGTTTAGAAGGCAGTAATCAAGAGGACAAACAATAAGTCACATGAGCTGCTGAAATGGAATGTGGCTCTTGAGGTTACCGGATTCTTTTATGTAGTCTGGTAATAAATTTCAATGAGTCAGAGAAGCAAACTAAGTAATGGCGAAGGACTTTTCGTGCCAAAGGTTTTAGTTGATGGAGCAGGCTTTTGGGCTGGGCTAGTAATTAATAACTCTGGGCTCAATTTTCAAGAGCTCTTAGTTTGCATAATTTGTGGTGATCTAGGGCTGTGGCGAACTCTGGGTGTGTCAGGGACCCTGTGCCCAATTCTGTGAAATCAGAGGTCCCTGCACCAAAAATCTGGGGGTTGCAACAACCACAGGCTAGTGCCTAACAACTGATGCACCTGCAGGAGTTGCCACAGGGATCAGGCCCTCCCACCCGATGCAACACTAGAGTGGCGGGATGGTTGGGTGGTGAAACATGCTTGCCAGGAGGGTCCAGGGCAGAAGTGGCATAAGTGGTGCCACAGAGAGAGTTGGAGAGGCAGGCGGGCATGCGAGGAGTGATGTGGCACCCAGAGATGCCATTTATACAGCTATCAAGCTGATAGGATGGTACCCGGTGGGGGGTTCCAGGGACAAACAGTGCTATGACCCCAGGTGGGCACAACCCTGGTAGCAGCCCCAAGGCTGCAGGGCTGTGCCCACCTGGGGCCATGGCACTGTTTGTCCCTGGAACCCAGCCGGGTACCATCCTATTGGCTTGATAGCTACAAAAACGGCACGCCTGGTGCAACATCCCTCCCTTACATGCTCAACATCTCCCAACTCCCTGTGGCACCCTCCCATGCCCTTTCTGCCCCAGATCCCACTTTCAGAGCCTCCCCTCCAATTTGCCATATTGTGTGGCACTGGCGCAAGGTGCTTAGACCACCTCCTGGCTGGTCTAAGTCAAGCCCTTGCTGCACCCATGGCAGGGCTTCCAAAATATGAAAAAGGGGATTTTGCATCCCTGTCTTGGCTACAAGTCCCTTGTGACCTAGCACACCCTGTTGTATGTCATAGGAGGTGGTGCAGTGCCACTTTGGTGCAGTGGCTCACCTTTGCAATGCAAACTGCATTAGAAAATTGGGAATGCCGCACATTTTAACGCAAGGTGTAACATGTGTCTTTTATGTTTGGCCTTGAGGCACCTTGGCTCATTCTCGGCTTTGAAAATTGAGCCCTCTGTTACAGTTTTGGATACAGTAACATTATTTGTTAGTCACCCATAAGTTTTTCTTGGCAATAACATTTTTTTCCTGGCAAAACATCAATATGCCCATTTTTCTTTAAGTTTTCTTTTATTCCTTAAGTAAGATACAGGATTTTGAATATTTAAAGTTCCTGCTCCCAAATGAAATATCCTGATACAGTGCTGAGCAGCTACAATCAGAAACATGTGGCAACACCACCTAATACATCCACAATATGAATCCTGTATGTACCTTCAACAGGTTACCTAGGTGGAAAAAATTTTTAAAACTTGCATATAGTGGCCTTTCAGTTCATGGGTAGCAAGGGTTCAGACAGCCCTGCAGGATTGACAAAGGAGCGATACAGTCATGATCTGTAAAGAAAACCATGCTCATACCCTTCTGACTGCAGAAAAGGTGCAATCACAGATGCCTACGTTGTCAGAACTGGGGACAGTGGAAATAATGGGCACATTATAATAATACCCATATGTGTTACAATTATGATATACTATCGTGCTCAACTGAACATGTTGTCAGAACAAATTCTAAGTCTCTAAAGCCTTATCGCTGGTCTTTACAATTTATCACCTCTGAGGGTACAATAACAGTTTTAAAATACAGGCAGGAAGAGGCTGAACACTTCAGTCCAGACTACCATAATGATCTTCATGCCACAAAGCTATAAAGGTGATAAACTATACTTTCTGTTAGTATAGTGATTTGAATGCCTGTACATTATTTTCCACTTACATGCAACTAAAATGGTTTTCTTGGATAAATCGGCAATCTAAGTCTCTTGCCAAGGGCACTTGGACCCCACCCGATCACTCATTTTTATCATATCTGTATTCCTTTCCCTTTATAGCCACTACCACCCCAGTCTCAAAGGTTCTAGATAATCTGCTTGCAGACCACAACCCCATGAAGGCACCCTAGGAAAATCTCCACTCTGGTGAGTCTCAGAAGGAGGTAAGGCAGGGGTGACATCTGGAGACAAGATGTGCTGTCATGCACATTGGCAGTTTTCACTTTTTAGTCCTGCTCAATCTTTGAAGCGACTGGTGCTGCCAAATCTGGGGTGGGGACAGGACACTGCATAGTCACCCCTGGCATTCCATACCACCCCAAATCTCTCCTAAGAGATGACAATGTAGTGAGGTTACTAACACCCTCTCCTGGAGCCTGCGAGCAGTGCCTCCACAGCATTCATCTGGCTCCACTGGCCCCAGACAAGATTCACATAGTGAAACCAGGTTGCCCTTATGGAGCGTGGCGTGCTCTGCAAGCACCACTGGACTGAGCTGGGCCATCTTCCTTTTGACAGTCCAGACTCAGGTCCCAGCATTTCTATGTCTCTCTAGTATTCACCCATGAAACCTCAGGAATTACTCCCTCTAGTGGGGTTCAATACACAGTGTAGGGAACCAAAATACAATGAGGCAAGGAGACATTGGGGGGCAGGACATCACAGCTCGTTCAACTACAGACAGGTTCCAGTACAGGGATGTCATCTACCAGGAGATCCTCCACTGTTCAACTTTTTATCCAGTCCGCTAACTCCCTCCCTGAGTGGAGCCACACACCTCAAAATTAATTTAAGTAAAAAGACTAACTTGCAGTACCTGTTATGCTGATCTACAGTACATAGGAACCAATACACATTATGACCTGTTAAGTGCTGAATATATTTCTAGTTTCTTCCAGTTGAACCACGTATTTAATTCGGCTGAGGCATCACTGATACTGCTGAGCCTCAGTACAGTAGATATCCTGATATTAGCAGATCCAACTAATCTGAAACAAACCCATTATATAGAAGTCCTTTCCCATTCTGATTCTGGTCGGTGTTCCTTTCATGGCTAAGCTCCTCATTAGTGTACAAGTGGCACCGTTCTGGCAATTATTACCAGTTCACTGCACCAGTGCCACCAGCACGGTAGGTCCTGATGCTCAGCAAAACTTCAGTATAATGCTGTTCTATAGCACTAGACACTTACTGCAAGTTAAAGGGTGGATTTATTTAGGATCTCTGTCTGTTGCAATGCATGAATAAATATAGCTATGAACTCCCAATGGATGTGAAACTGTAGTTCATCTGATTTAAGTTCTGCACTCCAACGTGAATACGAAATCTTACAGCACAGTACTCCACCTGGCTGGAGTCCAAAGAGAACCACTGTGTCATTTGTAAGAAGGATTACCTGGAACACCAGTTCTATCAGTCAACTACAAAACCAAAGTACACATGCAGCAGGGCTAAGGAGCTAACAAGACTGTAACCTGTGATCATAAATTTTTTTTTTTTTATTTTATTTCTGCATCAGAGGCCAGGGCACCTCTCAGGTGTACCCTCTCGGACTCTGCCTCTACTCCCTGCCTGAGACCGCTTCCACCATGCCTGAGACCACTTCCACCAGGAGTACAAGGGCTGAGCAACCCCTTCCCAAGCCTACGGACACGGCCGGCCCCTGGGGTGGGACCGCCTCTCCTACCTGGCGACCTTTCTGTAATCTAGATGGTCGGTCTGTGGCTGGGTCGAGGCTCGGGAGAGCTGGTGGAAAGGTGATCCGGTGTTGAGATGTGGCCGGCCACTGGAGTAACCGTTGACTCAATAGATCCTCTGGGGATTTTCCCTTGGTGCCTCTCCCCAGATGCGGTGCAAAGACCCTGCATGGCTCCACCTCCGCTGTCTGTCGTCTCACCCATGTGCAACATCCCTGCCCTTGTGCTGCCCTCAATCTCCATCGGGGCTCACTACAGAGCAGACAGCCCCTGTAACCCACCTTGGGAGAGGAGCGCAGTCTTCTGGATGTAATCCTCTCCTTCCCCTGCCGAGCCCCAGCGTCCTGAGTCCGTTCCCAAACCAAGGTCACCAGTGTGGCGTCCAGCGCTACAACCCTCAAGCGCCACCAGGCTGGCTATGACCTGTGATCATGACTGCCTTTTAGAATACTGACAGCCAATTAGAATACTCTATTTCCAAGCATTTTCTTAAACACATTTTTTTCTAATGTAACCATGATAATACCCATCTTCTGATTACCTAAGAGGAGTGGCACTAGATTTGCTTTAAAAGCTGCTACACTCTTGGCCTCTACTGGGAGCTCCAGCAAACCTAGTCTATCATCTCTCAGTGTCCTGTATCCGTCCTCCTCTTTGTTCTAAGCTTACTGTAGTCCCCTGGTCTTATTGTCACTAACCAACAAATGCTATCAATATCCTTTGGGATCCTAAACACCATAATTATGTCTCCTAATCGTTATGATAGATTTCTGTCGTTAAACAAGTGAGCTGAAATTTTCCTTAACTATAAAGAGTATGTGCAAGACATGTACAGTACTGCAATTCTTTACAGTTAACTGTATCATACTGATGTTGTTCAGCCTGAAACAAAATAAGTCTGTTCTCTAGAAATAATACTGAAAATTCCATTACTCAGAATGTTATTTTCTTTCACAGAACAAGGAAGTTCAAATGTAAATTACCCTTATTTTATTTGGCCAAGACTAGGACACAAAAGGAAAAGCAAGATTATGCAGTACACTAGAAATGAGGGGTGCTTGTTGCCTATAGCCTTCCACGGTGAGTTGTTCCATAGCTTCACCACCCTGTCTGTCTGGGTTAAAGCAAGAGTATTTGTTAGTTGTCCTGTAGTTTTTTGTTCGCAATAATGTTCTTCTGGCAAAAACATCAATATGCCCATTTATGTTTTCTTTCATTCTTGAACTCATATACAGGATTTTGAAGATTTTAACAATTCCAGCTCCTGTGCCATGCAAAGCCATGAAAAATGAAATATCCTGGTACAGTGCTGAGCTGCTTACAATCAGAAACATGTGGCAACACCACACTAATACATCCACAATATGAAGCTAGTATGTACATTTAACAGGTAACTTCAATGGAAGAGATTTGTAAAAATTCCAAGTGGCGGTCTCTCAGTTCATCAGGACAGAGGGTTCACGAACCCCCTGCAGGATGAGCAACGCATGACACTGCCATCAGTTCCCACCATGCTGGCTGGCTGCATGAAAGGTGCAGTCACAGAAGCCTCAGCTGTCAGAACTGGGAAATCATGGATAAATACTACTAATAATAATATCCATATGTAGTACAATTAGGACATATGAGCATGATCAACCAAACATGGCGTCAAAACAAGTCATTAAAGCCTTCTCACTGGTCTTGTACAGTTTTTATTGTTATATATTCTTTATAAATTTTTCAAAGATCATGGCAGTACAGTTTAAGATTTATAAAGATTGTGGTACATGCTGTGTTGGGTCTCTTCAGTTTATTTACCATCACATTTTGTCTCAAAAGCATGTTACCTTGGCACCCCTCCCTCGCCCCCCAGTACAGTATAGGGGAGCACACATGAACATGTCTAATTGCACATTAGCTTATACAGTGTCAGTACCACCCTACTTCTAGAATTTATTATTTAGTGAACACCCAAGTGCATGGCTACTGGGGAGGGGCCAAGGAAGGGCAGACAGAGCAATCATAATAATTAATTTCCAATTGTAGGGCTACAGATGTCCTTAGGGGCCCCAGTGTTCCTCACTGTAGTGCAAAAGGCAGGGTAACAGGGGTGCTGCAGTTAGAGATTTAGGAAATGTCGTGAGGTCCATGCTCATGGTGTGAAGCAGCCAAGTATTCCAACGTGAGTTGTATACTTCCATACGGTCACAGAGAGTGCATAATCTTTTCCAAACAATGTACCTGGTTAACCAGGGCCCTCCACATTGTCACATCTGGTATGGTTGGAGTCAGCAAACTCCTCGTTATGACTTTTTTAGCCATGGCTAGTAGTATACACAGAAGATACCAGGTATATAGTCTCTGAGGCCTCCGTGGAACTGCAGTAGTATGTAAAGGGATGAGGTGATGGGGATGTCCCTGCTGAACACCTCCTGTAGTACTATCTCTAGTGACCAAATGAAATGCTGCAGATGAGCGCAGGACCATGTCGTGTGTGCATGTGTGTGTGTGCATGTGGGTAAGAAATGGGCTATTACTGGACTATGGAAGAATCTGGTAGGTTGCTTACAGGTGTATTCCCTCCACTGGTGGGAATCACTGACCCTAGCTGATGCCTGGATCTAGGTCTCCTGTTGTGGGGGGTGCTCAAGTTCCTCAGCCCACTTCACAGCAATATCCAGCATGTCATTCCCTGAAGAGGACTGTGATGTGTGATACATTTGTGAAATCATGTGCAGATTTACCCCTTTATTAAGAGAGTAATGCAGTAAATACAGGTTACTCACCTGTAACAGGAGTTCTAGGAATGGTATATGTTGTTCATCCACACTATCTGGCATACTCCTAGCAGTTCTCCAGGAGGAGGGAGGCAAAGCGCACACCCCTATATACTTACTTGGGGAACAGAGATTGGAGAACCGAGGCCCCAAAACCAGCATCCCGAGCGTGACTCAAAGGTGATGTGGTAGTGGGTAATGAAGGTGTGTGCTGACTTCCAGGTAGCAGCCTGCAGATTTCCTGGATAGGGCGTCCCTGGAAGCAGCCACCGATGCAGCAGTATGGCTGGCAGAATGAGCTCTGATCTCTCTGGGAGGCTCCATGCCCGCCAACTCATAGCAGAGATTTATGCAGGAGGTGACCCATCTGCCTATCGTCCGCTTGGCTGCAGGTCTGCCAGGTGCGGCTTCAGCGTAGGTGACAAACAGCTGGCGAACCTCTCCCAATTTCAGCTTGCGCTCCTTATAATAAGCGGCGCCCTTCTAGGGTCAAAGTATGGAGCCTATATTCGCCTCCGAGGTGTGATTGGGTAGAACACCGGCAGAGTCAACACCTGATTAAGGTGAAACTCCGACACCACCTTCTGGAAGGAATTTTGGTGGGGGCGAGGGACAACCTTGTCCCTGTGGAAGACCAGGTAAGGAGACTCGATGCTAAGAGCCTGGAGTTCTCCCATCCTTCTGGCTGACGTGATAGCCACCAAGAAGAGGCGGTCTTTCACGACAGGTGAGGAGACCACACCTGTGCATTGGTTCGAATACTTGCCCATGAGCTTTGCAAGTACCAGCAGTAAATCCCACGGAGGTGGGGTTCCCGCACTGGAGGAAATGTGATCAAGGCCTTTAAAGAAGCGCCGACCACTTTCTCCTGCGCCACTGACTGCTGACCGGCCCGCCCGTAAGCAGAAATGGCTACCAGGTGCACCTAAGGGTCGCCGACCCAAGCCCTTGACTAGATAGGGACCATAGATAGTCCAAAATGCTTGCCACAGGACACGAGAAGGGTCCAAACCCTTATCCTGACACCAAATGGAGAACCTCTTCCATTTGAATGCATAGCATTCCTGGTCGACTCCTACGGGATGCCTCAACAACGTTGAGGACCTCGTCGGAAAGACCCAAGGCCTGGAACTCTAGCCGCTCAGGAACCAGGTCGTCAGGTGCAGGGATTGAAGGTCCGGATGGAACACCTTCCCCTGATTGACTGAGAGCAGGTCGGGCGAGCTGGAAGCTGCCTCGGAGTCCTGGAGCTGAGACTGAGGAGATCTGGGTACCAGAACTGGCGAGGCCAGTCTGGGGCTATCAGAATCACCTCGCCTTGTCCCTCCTCGCTTTCAGCAGGACCCTGTGAATCAGGGGAACGGGGAAAGGCGTAAAGAGGCCCGGGGTCCACGGCCTCGAGAAGGCATCCCCTGCAGCGAGCCCTGCTGAGGCGGGCATGAAACAGCCTCAGCGCGCTCTCCCTGGAGGCAAACAGATCCACCAGAGGTGTGCCCCAATGGGAGAACAGGTCCTGTACTATCTCCGCAGGAGAGACCACTCGTCGATGCAGCCCCTATCCGCTCAGGGCATCGGCCAGGGTGTTGGAGGCTCCTGCCACATGAATGGCCAGGAGATCCACCTCCAGGCTGCGCACTAGTGACCAGATGCGGAGAGCTTCCTTGCATAAGAGCATGGGCGCGTCCCGCCCTGGCGGTTTAGATAGTACACGGTCATGGTATTGTCCGTCTGGACCCGGACCACTTGACCCCGGATAAACAGAGCAAAAGCGGTGAGAGCTAGCGGACCGCGGAGCTCCAGCAGGTTGATATGGCATCGGACTCCGGGGACCAGAGGCGTGCACTCGGTGTTCCCCAGATGGGCACCCCAACCCATCAAAGAGGCGTCGGTCGTTGAGAGACCACGGCTCGGGCGGACAAATGGGATACCCTCCTGCAGATGGGACGGAGCGGTCCACCACTGGAGAGCGTTCCACATCTCCTGGGTCGTCCACACACGCTGGTCCAGAGGATCACGCGCTGCGACCACTAGCTGGCCAGTGCCCACTGGAGGCGCATGTGCCAGCGTGCCCAACGGACTACGCTGGTACAGGCCGCCATGAGACCCAGGAGTCGCAGGGAAGTCCCGGCAGGCGCCATTGCCCAACCAGAAATGATTGGAGCAAAGGAGGTAAGAACCTGCGCCCTGTCTGCCGAGCCGTGCTCTGGCTCGAAGAGAGTCGAGCTCTGCCCGATGAAGGATATCACCTGCTTCGCTCGAGTTCCGCCTCTGGCCTCATTGACCAGGAGGCCAAGTTGAGAGCAAACCGGAGGGCCAGATCCCCTGGACCGCTTCCACCTCCTGTCTGAGGGGGTTGCTATCAGCCAATCGCCCAGGTAAGGTACACCCGACCCCTCGGCACCGCAGGAATGCTGTCACCACTGCAATGCATTTGGTGAAGACCCTGGGAGCTGAAGAAGGCCGAAGGGCATGGCCTGGAACTGGAAGAGGATCCCTCCGCCCTGAAGCGGAGGAATCTCTGATGAGACGGACGGATAGGGACGGAAAGAACGCGCCCTGGAAGTCCAGAGAGCAGAACCACACGCGTGTTCCAGAGATGGTATTATCTGAGCCAGAGTGACCATTCTGAAGGTTCGAGACCTTAGGAACTTGTTCAGGTCGTGTAGGTCTAGTATGGGCGCCAGCCCCGTCCGTTCGGGACCAGGAAGTACCTGGACCCGAACCCTGGTTCGATGGTGGGTCCTCTATGTCTTTATCACCCCTTTGAAGAAGGAGGGTGATGTCGCTCAACGAGCCTCTAGAGATTCTGGGACTGAGCCCTGCGCGGTGCGCGGCTCTGAAGGGCGGAGCCTGCTCAATTCCAGAGGCAGGCTCTTCCCACCACCTTCCAGAACCCACCTGTCCGGGGTAACAGCGACCAGGCGGAAAGGAAGTGTCGGAGCCATCCCCACGGGAGGAACCAGGGGCGGTGACGGGATGGGGGACACCCCTCAGCCCATCACTGTGCAGGCTTGGAGGAAGGACCGCCGAGGGACCACCAGGGCCTTTCCTCCTTGCTTCCTATTCGAGGAAGCTGACGGCTTGGGCTTGGAATACCAAGGTCTAGCCTGCTGGCCCTGACGTTGTTGTTGTTGTTGGGCGGACGCAGGCAGGAGCAGAGGGACGAAGGGCTTAGGCTGGGGCTTACGGCCCTTGTCCCTCTGCGCGACGAGACCGAGTCCAAGGTGGCATTGTGACTTTCGATCCTCTGGAGGTGGCCTTCCACTCCACGGTCAAGAGGTCTGTTCCAAGAAGGGAACATCCGCAAGCTTGTGCTGGGTATCCGAGGTGAAAGTGGATATCCTCAGCCACGCCCCCATCGCATGGCCACAGCGGCCGCCACTGACCGGGCGCAAGAGTCCCCAATATCCAGAGCAGTCTGGAGCTGCTGCTTGGCTACTGCCCTGCCCTGGTCCCGCACCTGCTTAACTGTGGTCTGCAGGTCGGCAGGAAGATGAGGGACGACCTCATCCAGGGAGCCCAACAGGGCATGGGAAAAATGCGCCAAGAGGACGGCCGAACTGGCCTGACAAAGGCCAAGTGAGGAGGCAGCATACACTTTTCGCCTCGCATAGTCCAACTTTGGACTCCTTTGTCGGGCGGTTTGTCCACGCCCTGGCATTGCCGCACGCTGAAAACACTGTCTGAAACCAACCCTCGGCCGAGGGTGCTTGGAGAAGCCGGACGAGAGCCTGTGAGGGACGGGCATACTTCCTGGCCATCCTGGCCAAGGCGCAAGACAGGAAGCCGACGCTGCCATAATTCCAGGGCCGGGCCGACAATGGCCTCGGCCACCGGAAAGGCCTCCGTAGGAGAACCCTCGGTCCAGAATCTCAGTGAGGGATATCTGGCCCATTTGGACACGGGTTCAAGCTTCATCCCAGTGGATTCTGAGATGAGCTTAAGAAGTCCAAGGAAGGACGAAGGGCTATCGTCCACTGACTGCCCCAGAGGACTCCAAGTCAAGGCGCTGGAGAACAGGGAGGAGTCGTCCGATTCCGACGAATCGTCCGAATAGCTGCCTGGAGCCTAAGCCTCCTCCACGTGCCGAGGCTTATCGGGCGTGAGAGTGACCGACAGCCTATGGGGAGGCCATGGCCGACCGTGAACTTTTCGACGGTGCCCCAACTGTCGGCTGAGGCGGAGGCAGTTCCACCAGGATTGGTGGAGCAGCAGGAATAGGCCAACAACCGGCTGGGAACAGGTTCTTCGACTGCGGAGGGTTGTTTTGCCGCTCTGGTGACAAACTTTTTATGGCCGGGAAGAGGCCTGAGCCGCTTACTACTGGCCAATAATAGTTGTTGCCAATCAGTTCTCATACTTCCGGCGCAACTTACGCCAAGCCCCGTCTGAGGAGGAGGAAGATGAGGAAGAGCGGCGGACGCTGCTACTGCGGTGCCGAGACCGAGACCGCCTGTCGACGGGATCGCTGGACCGCCGATGATGTCCGAGACCGGTAATCTCGCAGGGCCGAGGTCGCATGGCAGGGAGCCGAGGGTAGAATCCCTCGCTCGGTCGACAAATCCGACGGCTCCGGGCCGGAGGCGAGATGAGCCGACGGTACTCTCAGACCTCACCGGGGAACTGGGAGGAGGATTGGCTTTTCCAGCCGACAACCCGCTTAACGGTCGAGAAAAATCTCACCACGCCGGCGGGTGTCTCGGACACCTGGCCTGACGGGAGTACCGTGAAGCCAGTGGCCGAGCCAAATTTCAACCAAAGTCGACTGACGACAAGGGAGGGAGATCTTTCCCCGCTTCCTAGGAGCGTCGATTTATGGACTTACTCCCTACTTTTCTTCGACCGATGATACAGCCCAGAAGAAGTTGGACCTCGCCTTTGGTTGAGAGGGTCAGGCAAAGCTCCTAAAGGAAGCTGAATAGGAGGCCCCGAGCAAGAGCGGACGAATGCCGCGAGTCAAGATGTCGCGCCTGAGCCGCCTCCTCCTCGAGGGCTACCATCTGCTCGAGTTGTTCAGCTGATCCGCGGCCGTGGAAACCGCCAGTCGGGCCTCCTCTAGATTTGACCGGAGGAAATCTCCGGGCGCCTGTTGAGACGGCAGCACGATCTCGAGGACGTGAGACCGAAAAGGAAGAGCACAGTCTGAGGCCTGCGGTCGCGGCTCCTGGCCAAGGCAGTAAACGCATGTGGAGGGTCCGTCTTCGAGACATCTTCTGCCCATAGGACATCTCCCCAACCGGGAGTCGATTTGTCCATCGCAGCCGCGAGGAAGAAGACAGTGGTAAAGTTTTGTTTTTGAAAATTTTTTCAAAGTCAAAGATTTAGGCCAAAGCTTGTAGAGCGTTAAGGAGGGAACCTGAGCCCAAGCGTAAGGAAGATCTGGCGCCATGGGGCGGAGCCGAGTTTTACCACCTGGGTGGGTGGGAGGAGCTAGCTTGAAGACCTTCCGGCAAGATTTAAAGCCAAGGAACCTGCCAGACAGTGTGGATGAACAACATATCCATGTCCCTAGAAGTGATGATTTTGGGGGAGGGGGTAGCTTTCAGCAAGTGAGCACCAAATGGAAGGGTCCCAATATAGTGCCACAACTGTAGGCATCTGTAAAACCCAGAGACACATAAGTGATACTGTGCCTGCATTTCTTGAAAAAGTGTATGTCTGGACCCCAAAAATTGGTAGATATATTGAAGGGAGTGTCTTAGTTGCAGAACCTGTGGTCCATCAACCAAAGAGTGAAGTCTTCTAAGACAGTGCTATCAGGCAGAGCAAGGAAAGACAGGGTTCTTACAGAATACCAGACCTTGCTTGGTGCCATAGCCAGTGTTAGTTTCATTTCTGGGGTGCTGTATGCTACATGCATTGTACAAAAGAGCATTGGGAAATATGCCTCTTTCACTCTCAAGCCATGCAGTGTGGCTACTCCCGAGGTGGCGATAAAGTAGGAAATGCATATGTGCATCCCAATAATAACCACGGAGGTTGTGGAGAGCCAGACTGCCTTCGCTTTGGTAGGAAGAGCTTCAGCAGTTTAATATGGGGTTTATGACCCACCTAGATGATTCTCGAGAGTACTCGGTTCCATTCTTTCTCTCCAGCTACTGTCTGAGATTGATGTGGTACATTTTGGAGAAGATAGAGTGACCATGCTTATCACTCGACCCGCCTCTGAGAGGAAGAGCGCAGAGTCCCTGTACCTCTGGAGATCAAGCCTACTGCTTGTGTGAATAGGGCATAGTTATCCGGTAAGCTGAGGTGTGACTGTGGCCACATATATTCTAAGATATTTCAGTTTCTGTAAACCCCTGGTCTTGTACAGTTTCATTGCCACTAATGTTGACTTAATTTTAAAACAGAGACAGGAAAAAGCTGAACACTTTAGTCCAGACTACCATAACGGCTTTCAGGCCACAAAGTTATAAAGGCAGTAAACTATACTACTTTCTATTAGTTTAGCAATTTGAAGACTGTACATTATTTTACAAGCAACAAAAATTAGATTTTGTTGGGTATGTTTATGCCCTGCTAAGGGTACTTTGCCCCCCTTCATTCATGAGGTTTTTTTTTTTTTAAATCATTATTATTATTCCTTCCTGCCAGCTTTCTCCAACACACACTTTTCAGGCACCCTTATAGCCCACTATTCACCAGTCACCTCTAACTTACTTACCTAGATAATTCCATGAAGATACCCCAGGGAAAGCCCTCTCTGGTGATCCCCAGAGGTGGTAAGGCATGACATTCTGGGATTGTGGTGTGGGAGACAAGAGCTGCCATCATGCACAACGGGAGATTTTTTCGTGTTTTTCAATCCTACCAAACTTCTGTAATGACAGGCATGCTGCCAAATTGGGGGGCAGGACATTGTGTGACCACCCATGACATTCCATACCACACCAAATCTGAGGTGCCAAAGCAGTGAGGTCACTATCACCTCTCCTGCAGCTTGAGCTGCCTCCACAGTGTTCACCTGACTCCACCAGCCCCAGACAGGAAGGCAGGTTCGCACAGTAAAACCAGGTCGCCCATGTGGGAAGAGGGCACGCCTACAAGCACCACTGAGCTGGGTCATTCTCTTGTTGGGATGTTCACACTCAGATGCCAGCATCTCTATGGCTCTCTAGTACTCACCACTGAAACTTAGGAGATTACTCCCTCTAGTGGAGTTCAATACACAGCGTCTAGGGAACCAAAATACAACGAGGCAAGGAGAAGGAGACACGGGGAGACATCACAGCTAGTTCAACTACAGAAAGGTTCCAGTAAAGGGATGTCATCTACCATGAGGTCCTCCGCTGTTCAACTTTTATCCCGCCAATTCCTCCCTGAGTGCAGACACACACTCAAAATTAATTTTTAACTAAAAGGAATATGTTGCAGCTTCTGCTATGCTGATCTAAGAGCTGAATATTGTTTCTAGTTTCCTGCAATTAAACTCTGTATTTAATTCTGCTGAGGAATCACAGATATTGATATGCTTCAGTACTGCATATTTCCTGATATCTGCAGGCCCAGTTAATTTGGATACATATCCATTATATAGACATCCTTTCCCATTCTGATTCTGGTTGGTGTTCCTTTCATGGCTAAGCTCCTTATCAGTGTGCATGAGGCACCATTCTGGCCATTACTATTAATACACTGCACCAGTGCCACCAGCACAGTAGGTCTTGATGCTCAGCAAATCTTCAGTGTAATGCTGCTCTATAGCACTAGACATTTCTTGCCAGTTACAGGGTGGATTTCTGCAGAATCTCTGGCCTGTTGCAATGCATGTGTAACCCCTGCAAATGGGGGTTCCCAAAAGACTTCAGGAGCTTGCTTGAATGCTCCAAGCCTGAATGGTGTTTGCGTTAAGCCATTTATCAGTGAGTGTTTTAGAACCTCTGGTACTGTCTTTAAGAGCTGTCTGCTTGCAGACATAATTAGTTTGTATGGGGGACTGTGTGTTTCTTTGATTGAGTACCACTCAAGCTGCTGCCAATTCACCCCATTTTTGCAGTCACTAGAGTGCAAAGGAACCTGTCTGAAAGATGTAACTGATTGCCAGAAATCATTTACAGTAATAATAAAATTACAGTTTGTCTAACCTGCTTTCTTTGCAGTCAGAACTGTCTGCCTAGTTCCCCATTCTGGTTTTGAACTGCTGAACTGGACCAATCAGTGTGGGGTAAACTAGCTCTAAAATGATGCCTTGGACGAATCAGAACTTGGGACTCATAATCTGAGCCAGCCACAAGAGGATTGTATGGGCAGTGACTCTGGGAGATGTAGTTTAGACTTGGTGCCTTTTTGGACCAACAGCAGCAGTCTATTGTGAGTGACAGCCAATCCAGTCAAGAACTGGGAGGAACTCAAAGGAAGTGCCCGGTTTTTGTCTGTTGGGAGTTTCAGTTGGAGATCTGAAAGTGAAGGGAAAGAAACCCTGTGCTCCTTCAGTGCACAGTTTCAGTCAAAAACGGTGCAAGGCCCAGAGTTCCGGTCTACAACTTGTGTAACTGCTTGTTAGGACTGAACTGCCCTGTGAAAAGAATCAAAGGATCTCTGAAGAGTAGAAACCAGGCTCACCCTGTAGAAGACTGAAGAAATTGTTGAATTACACTCGGTCTGTCAGGAACTGAATCTGCTGTGTGTTCTCCTGGTTATTGTGCAGTAATTGATTGGGATACAGATGCAGCCTGCCTGGTATAGTGCTTTTTTTTACCATATAAATGTGTGAGGAGTCTCTTGGAGATCAAAAGTAGCCCTGCTGACATTGAAGGACCATATCTTCTTTGGAGGTCGTGAGTACTAATTGGGTCGCTCCTGTTGAATTGCCACATTAAATCCAAATGGAATTACTGTACTGCTGACTGTTTAATTCTCCTTTTCACTGTGTGAAAGGGCCCTACCAACTGCCACGGTTTGGACTAGCCACTAGGGCTTGGGTACCCAGGGACAGTAACTGGTAGGGATAGGCCTGTGCACAGAGCCATAGGTAGATAGTAAAGTGATAAGCTAATTAACCTGATTTCCCTGTCCTTGTTATATCCCCCAAATAAATCAGAGCTGTTTGTTTCAACAAAGTTATACTGCCTGAGGTATTTGTCTATGTTAAAGTACTGTACTGTGATTGTTGCACTGTATCTTATTTTACAGGATGTCCGGTGCCTGAACCAGCCTTGGGGGTAAGTGTATACTGTGAAGGTAATTCTGCTATATTGTGTGGGCCACTAGTGGGAAGAAAGGGGTTGCAGTGTCCCAGAGGGCTGTGACCAAGTAAGTTTAACTATTGCAAACCCTGACCTCTGGGTGGAGGCACCCGCCATTGGATCCAGGCCCTCAACCTGTTAGTGGCAAATCAGGCAGGGGTAGTAGCCCTGGGATAGCGCCATCTAGGGGTTACACATGAACAAATGTACCTATGAACTCCCAACGGATGTGAAACCGCAGTTCATCTGACTTATGTTCTGCACTCCACCGTGAATATGAAATAACAGAGTACTTCGCTTGGCTGGAGTCCAAACAGAATCACTGCATCATCTTCTAAGAAGGATTACCTGGAACACCAGCTCTGTCAACCAGAAAACCAAGGTACACATACAGCCGGTCTAAGGAGCTAACAAGACTGTGACCTGTGATCATGAAGAAAAACAGCCACTGATAAAGCTTTGAGCCTACTTAATTTGAAGAGCTCTGTGAAATGCCAGATCGTGTTCAGAGTTTCAAAATTAAAGTGTACAGCTGAATATTTAGCACATGTGCTCTGCATTGCTGCACAGAGTTACTATAAGTGGTGCAGCTAAGAAAATAAAATTGGTAAGCTACAACGCTTTGGTGCCACTTTGCCGCCACACCTACCTAACCCTAGACATATTCATGTGTTACCCAGACCTCTTTGTACACTCCATATTACTTAGTTTTATGCATTTAGCATCACACTCATTTCAGAGTTCAATGCTTGTTATGATGCCAGTAGGGGTGGATTTTAGACATTCAATAACCAAAATCTGTGCTTAGGGCTCGCAATGCCAGTCCCTCTACAATAAATTTGTATGCCATGGTTACTTGGTGTATGCATTCCTACAGCCATGGTTGCTATTGATGGGTTTGATAATAACTTTACTACAGCAATGAACCATCTCTCATGCTTATAAAGGTCATGCATTTGCTTAATCAAGGGATGAGACTGCTGTCTGAGCTAGTAATGTATTATGCAACATCAGATTTTTAGTTTACTGTTTATGGTCCAATACTCCTCCCCAAAAACTGCATTTTTTTTTTTTTTCACAAATGGGAGTTTAGTTTTTATGAAACACAGTTCTTGTCGCTGTCTATAGATCTTTTTCTCATCAGAATCTCAACTGGCAGCATCCCCCAGCCCGTCCACTGACCTTCTCCAGTTATCCACCCTTATACAGGACCACAGTGTGGTGGCGGTCAATTATGTTGGTCGTGTCGAGAGCCTGTGGTGGTGCAGACTTGGAAGACCAGCGTTTTCCTCCATCCTCCAGGTTTCTCCCTGGGTGCAGGGTTGTAATGAGGCAGTCATGCATATCTCGTTGAGTGCGCATGTGTGTGGAGTGTCACATGGCGACCCCTCCCTTTCTGGTGCTCCCAACTGTGCTGTTAACTGGCTTCCAACAGTCGGCAGTTAGGCAGCGGCAGCAGCGCCCCCACACCTTAAGGAAGGACAGCAGTCCTTGTAATTCTCCATCCTTCCTCCTCAGACAGCCCCCGACAGCCCACACTCATTTCCAAACCTGGGTCACTCATGCATAGGTGGTAGCACTACTGTTGTGCTGTTTGAGCTGGCTCATTAAACACAGTTCTAATGTTCCTGCACTGTCTGTAACTATGTTTTCATACTTTAAGTATTTAATAAATTAATTTTCTTTCTTTATTAAAATGTTATACCTGGGTCAGTATGCTGGCGCATTGTTTAGCTCTACTGCTTGCAGGTGCCAACAACTCATGTTTTGGGAACAAGCTCAAGTCACCAAGAGCCGGGCTGATAGTACTGCTGTCCTCCATCCAGAGAGCAGGTGGCACGGTACTTGTCTCCTTGACTGTCCCTAGCAGAGGCTGGGACAGTACACTGGGCAGCAGAGGAGTGGCAGGGTTCGGCATGCCACGATGAGAACGTGTGGCATCGCCACTGGTGCCACTGCACAAATGCTCCTTCGCACTACAAGGAGGGAGAGGACAAGAAAGAGTAAAATTATCCTAGATCACAGTGTTCGCCGCCCATCGCTTGCCCTTCACCCTGTGACTCAGGCCCAACCCCGCTGGATCCTTGGCCCAGTGGGCTGAGAGGTTACCTAGCACCCCAACATAGGGGGAAGCTGGGAGGAAGATCTGGTAGTCTGGGAGGAAGCCAGGGTGATGGGGTTGGAGGCAGTGGATGGAGGCCATACCAGGGAGAGGAGATACAAGAGTAACTGAGAAAAAACACATCTTATAATAAGTTGTTAAATAGACAACTTTGGTAACAATGTTATTAGTTAAAACAAATACAAGTAAGCAATAACCCACGAGAGGCTGTGGCTACTGGGGTTAGTCAACACCCTGGTGTTGTGAGGCCCCGAGGTGAAGCAGTGTGTCCTCAGAGCACCCAGGGTGTTGATTAATCCCACTAACTACATAGCCTGTCGTGGGTTATTGGCGCTTATAACATGGGGTACATTGTTTTAAACAAATTGTTATGTGTCAAAACAATGTTTGAAATGCTCTTTCGTATGGATGTATCCTGCCCCTCAATAAAGTAGTTCCTGTCAAAAGTTTGTTTTGTTGCTTAATTTCTGTGTTATGTGACTTTTGATCTCTTTGAAATAATGACTCCTGCACATTTTTATAAGAACAGTAATTTAATATCGTAAGCTATACCCTTTATGAAATTACGTTATGGCGACGTTAGGAACTTCACGTAACTTCACTTTGTAGCAACACATACAAAATTATTAACATGCTTCCAGTGCCATGTAGCAACATGCACTACATTCCAGAAACCTAATAATCACTTGTTTATTAATACAGGCAGTAACAAACTTGTTTTTTTTACTTTAAACACACTACAGAAATATTCTCACTATTGGAACGGCTATTCAGAGTTAGCATGGACATATTTGCAAGCGGATGCATGCGTGACTGTTAAATGAAACTACCAAACAAAACTTCTAAGGGTAGATCCATATGGCAGCCATGTATACAAGCCAGAGGTTGAACAAGGCAACGTGTAAATGAGGCATATTTCCATCTCTGGTCACTGGCTTTCCCATCAGGGAACTTTTGTTCCAGTCACTGATTCAGAGAAAGGTGGTAAAATATAGTGAACTCGCAGACATTGTGCAGACTGGATGTCGGCAAACCGAACTGCTATTGTTGACTACTTGCTACAACTTCAAATTCATTCTAAAGTATTTGAAGTACAACTTGAAGTGGTACCGATCCACACTATACAGCACACCATTTTGAGCTGTGCTTCGAGATGCTTTAGAATGAATTCAAAGTTTTACCACTTTGAGATATACACAGGACTTCAGAATTATTGTATAGCTAATCAGCCTTGGCACAAGATGTGATTCTAGCAGACACTGCAACTGCAGGTATTTTTTTCATGTACTGAATGTGATATCTGTGCTCACAAACAAAATCTGTGTGACTAACAAATATTCCTGGTGGGAAATCACTGCATTTCTCGATGTGAAGCAGTCAGAGTAACTGCTCATTTGGAAAAGTCCCAGCTGTACTGGAGCTGGAGTGGTGATCTGTGTGACAGACTGATCATCCTCAGCATGCGGTAACATGGATTAATGAATTGACATGTGACATGGCATATCCAATGAAAGTTCTCTATTTATTTTCCCGTGTTTAAGGAAGCATAAATGACTGGCCCAACAGCCTAGTGGTGGACACATTCAAACACAATGGGGGAACCTAGTTTCACATTTAGTGGCTCATTCTCAGTTGCTGGTGGATGGATGACGTTATTGTCACCGTGATAATCACTGTAACTACTGAGGAATGGAAATTTAGTAGATTTCCAGTTTTTTTTTACTTTTAGTTCACTGAGTTATATGCATATAAGACATTATGTACAGCATTAAGACCGAATCATATTACTCAACATCTCCTGGTATGTCCTACAGGTCCGAAACTGAATCTCATCAGCTAGCCTTGCTTGTAGAGCAGAAAGCAGCTAACTGAAAGAAGCTACATTTTCTTATTAATTTAACACATATCTCAGCAGGAGTCAGTGTCTGTTGAGATTAAGCAAGACAGATACTTTATTAGAAGTAGAAGGGTCTTATTTAGGGTTAAAAAATAAAGAAAAAAGAAAGTCAGTGTGTGTTCTGTGCTGTGAAGGGTACCGTATCAACTTACTTTTCTAAACCAGTGGGAGGAGAGAGAGCTTAATTGGGGAGTGGCTTAGACACTATAAAAGCAGGTGACTCAAATTACAACTTCCTGTTGCTTGCCTTGCTTGTAGATCAGAAAGCAGCTAACTAAAAGAGCTACATTTGTGTTTGAGTTGTCTGCCAGTCCGGGCACACTGAAACTACTGGCATTAGACAAACTTGGATAAGATGATTTTAGCATATCCACTACTTAGTAAATATACACCTTTAATAATGGAAAAGAACTTAGTAAGTGTATGCAATATTTGATGTATAGTGAGGGAAAGTATGTATATGCTAATTGCCATCTGATTACTACTCTTGAAGCTGAGATAGCGTTCTAGCTTAATATTAAACCAGTTTCTACTGATATTAGGAACTGGAAAGTTACATTGATCTTATGAATGAACAACTTCATTCTAATGAATAATTTCCTTCACATTTAGTTAGCATTTCTACGCCTCCTGATAAGGAGACAATTGTAACGACTAGTACTAGTACACCTGTTGCCTCTGCCCCTCTTATAAGGTGGATGATTATCTGCCTCTTCATGATAATAACTGGACCATTGTCACAAAGCCTCTTAAAAAGGAGGGGACGGTCAAATACACAATAGTCCCTATTGAAACTCGTAATAGGTTTGAGCAATTGACTGTATCAAATAATGAAGTGCTACATGATTTATCCTGTGCATCACCCTCTGTTGATAATAATGGTTTAAAAACACTTTTCAATCCGGAGTTAATGCCTATGAATACTTGCCCTAGTAAGTCTCAAGTTACCAAATCAATACCTATTAAGTTAATCGCTCCAGAGTGTGTTAAACAATCACCTGTTTCTGATTCTTGTACCCTACTGTCTCAAAACAAGTGTTAGTCCTGGAGATTCAATCATTACACACTGACAGGACGGTATGCAATAGTGACAAGAGCAACCGCACTTGTTCTAGCCTGTGGGCCAGGTATCTGACATTACCTCCATGATGCCTGAAATTTCACAAAATGCGGGGAAATCCACTGGTTATCATACATGCTGGTGTTAATGATATAAACAATACCCCATTTAATCAGTTACAACAGGACTATGTGGCATTATGTAACCTGTTACTTGATAGGGATGTTGTATGTTATCTGAAATTTACCTGTCCCGAAGCAACATCTACCATGATGCAGAAAATCAAAGCCCTAAATGAATGGCTGAGAAAGTGGTGTTTTAAGCAGGATATACCCTGTATTATCCACTGGGAATCATTTTCATATCGTTCTTCCTTGTTTTGCTGGGACGGTTTACATCTCAGTCGTGGGGCGGTACACTTATGGGGAAAGTATCACTAAAATCATAAATCATTGTTTAAACCTAAAAACAATGGCGGAGAATGGGTCTATTCCCAAGTCTCTGAATACTTACCAAAATATTATTACAACTAAATGTAAATTCCTAGCTTTGAATGCAAGATCTTTAAACCAACTCAAATTAGCAGAACTCGAGCCAAATGTAAACTTTAAATATAGGTGTGGTGGGAGTAACTGAAACTTGGTGGGATGCATCTCAATTTGGTCCAGAGAAATTCCAGGTTATAAGTTATATCATAAAAACAGATTAGATAAGCAAGGCGGTGGAGTTTGTATGTACATATGAAATGATATTCCTTCTTTTGAAGTGTGTTCTCCTTTCCTTTGGAAAGTATATGGGTTAAATCTTATTGAAGAAGCAGTCCTATATAACTATTAGTAACATCTAGCTACGTCCATCTGCAAATTCAGATTACACAACTGATATGTTTAAAGAAATTACACATTTTCAGAATCTCAAGATACTGTAATATTTGGTGACTTTAACCTCCCTCAAATTAACTGGGACTCATTTTCTGGACAGTTCTATTACGAGAAAGGACTAATAGATGTGGTAGTTAGTACTGGATTACAACAACTTGTTACTGAACCTACTCGAGGTCCTAATATTTTGGATCTATTATTTACTAGCATAGAGCAACAAATTAGCAATTTACAAATTTGGGATCCACTTGGGACCAGTGATCATTCATCTATTCTTTTGAAATTCAACAGTTTAAAACTATACAAAGGAAGTTATACTATACAAAAATTATAACAAAGCAAATTTTTCTAAAATCAATGAATACTTACAAAACAAACTGGGAATCTAATCTTCTTAATTGTACAACACAACAAGCTTGGGACTTTTTAAAACATTGTACATTTGGAAATACCTTTATTCCATCTAAGAGGAAATTTAATAATAAAGGAAAAATTCCTCCTTGGTTCAACAAGACAAAAATCAGATTAAAATAAAAATTTAACTTTTAGGAAACTTAAGAATAGTTCTGTTCCATTTAAAACTACTCTATTACATAAATACATACTATCTGTGAAAAATTTAAAAATTCTATTAAATTGGCAAAAGTAAGCTAGAATTTAAACTAGCTCACACAAAAGACTGTCACAAATCTCTTTTCTCCTATATAAATAGTAAAAGGTGCATCAAGGACCATTGGTCCCATTATAACCAATGGCTCTTCTCTATCTGATATAGAAACCTCGAATCTCTTTAGTAAGTACTTTGTTCTGTCTTCTCTCAAAAAATCACCTAATAGTACATTTAAAGTTCACCACATAGATTATCATAGGTTCTATCCAACTGACATTATACAGGCTATCAAAAACTAAAAAATACTAGTCCGGGCCCAGGCGGTATTCATCCATGGTTTCTGATCAAACATCTATAAATATTTCTATTCCTTTGTCAATTATCTTCAACAGATCCTTACAAGAAAGCATTGTACCAAATGATTGGCTCAGCAATAGTTACTCCCATATTTAAAAAGGCAATAGAGGTTCTGTGCAAAATTATTGTCCAATAAGCCTGACCTCAGTGGCTGATAAATTAATGGAATGAGTAATGAAGTCTCTAATAGATCAAGATTGTAAAAATTAGGAACTTATTATTCAAATCAGCATGGGTTTACTCCCAAGTATTCCTGCACCACCAATCTGATATCTTTTTACAATAATATAAGTACTCTACTAGATGTGGGTATCCCTACTGATGTAATTCTTGGACTTTAGTAGAGCTTCGATAAAGTCTCACATGAAAAACTCATTACTAAAATGCACAATCTAGGTTTGTCACCTGATATTGTCAACTGGACTTTAAACTGGTTGACAAATTGTTCTCAGAGAGTCAGAATTAATGATATCTTGTCTAATTCGGGTAGTGTGACAAGTGGTGTACCACAGGGTCGGTCTTGGGACCAACATTGTTTAACCTCTTTATCAGTGATTTACAAACAGGGCCAAATAACTTCATAGTTAAATTTGCAGAGCGATACTAAATCGGGCAAGGTTAATAGTCAAGAAAATATTTCTGCATTGAAGGATTTGGAAAAATTAACACTTTGGGCAAATGAAAATCATATGCAGTTTAATCAAGGCAAATGTTTATAGTGCATTCCGTAAATAATCCAAAACGATGTATCATATAAACGGACTACCACTTCACTCATCAAATTGTGAAAAGATTTAGGATATATGTTAATAATAAACTTACATCAAATGATCACTGTGTTAAACTGCTTGCATGACCAACAGACGCTTGAGGCAAATAAACGCACTTCGTTAATCGCACTGAACAATGCCTTATTCCATTGTATAGGGCATATATTAGACCGTATCTAGACTATGGCTCCCTTTCTGGAATCCAAACCCAAAAAGACAAAGCAATTATTGAACAGGTTCAAAGGAGAGTAACTAGAATGATTCCAAGATTAACAAACTTGGATTATCAGAACAGATTAAAAGCTACTAGTCTCTTCTCTCTTCAAACTAGAAGATTAAGAGGTGATATGTTTATGGTTTTAATTTAATAAATTCACCAGATCTAATGGAAAATATGGTCTAACACTCTCAAAAGGAGACGTTCGAGACTGCATAATAAACAGCTTCAAGTAAAAACTTATAAAACCAGCAAAAGGGGAAACTTTTTTCCAATAAGAGCATCCATTGTATGGAACGCCTGCCACAAGAATTGGTAGAGGCAATTAGTGTCACTCACTGTCTTTAAAACAAATTAGATGTTTGGTTGAGGATAATAGATAAATTATGTCCCACATGGTGTGGGAACAATCTCGATGGGCTCTGGCCTTCTTCTGTTCTTTCATACCAAGTAATCACAGGAAACCTTGATACAAATGATATTTGAACAAAGACATCCATAACAATGAAGGCCAACAGCCTTCCTTTATAAAGCAGAACTCAAAACTTATAGCCAGTCCTTTAGTCCTTCTAATCGGAGTTCCAGAGATTGTTGTAAAAGATGGTGTTCTTTGCCTGTGATGAAACTGTAATAGTTAATGAGGTAATGGTACTTGATATGTTATACTGTTCATAAAAATTATATAAAAAGCAACTCAGCTCTGTGTCAGTTATTAGAGGGTATACTAGTGGTGGCTGGGCACTCTGGTCTAGGTGTCTCATCTCTGTGGTAGGTCAGGGTCCCTCCTCTGTGGCCTCCAATTGCTTTGCTCCATTTCCAGTTTTAAAATAAGCCTTTAAAAGGTCAAAGCTGCTGAAAGCAACCATCTGTGATGACATTTATCAAGAATGAAAAGTAGAGATGCATCTCCTGAATAAAAACTGAAGGAGTGAAAGGAAATGTATTTCCTTATATTCTCTGGCATAGAGAATGAACTTTCCAAGCACATGAAACAACAGGGCAAGACCACAGAAAATGAAGTAAATTAGCAAATGAGGCTGTACATATTTGACAGAAGGCAGAGTTCCTGGTACTTAGCTAAATATTCATTAATCTGAGATAAAACATTATTTTTATGCATTTTGACACAATAGAAAGCAAAGAGATTGGACAATAGTTGTCTACCACAGTTTAGTACCCCCCTTTATGGAGAGGGATGAGTAGGGAATGTTTCCAAGCTGTAGGAAAAGTTTGGGTGGTAAGTGATAAACTGAACAGGAAAGTTAAGGGAGGGCCAAATGTCAGTGCTGCATTTGGTGGGAAATTATCTAAGTTATTGAGACCTTTGGCAGTGTCCTCTCTCAGGGAACGAATAATGTAAATACTTTACCTGTCTTTATAGATCTAAAATAAAATTTAGGTAATGAGAGAAAGAACACTGCAAGGGCTGACAATGCATGTCAAGTGAAGACAACCCATATTTATTGAACAGCATAGCAGAAGCCTCAGTTAAAAAAAGAACTGAACGTAGCTAGACATAGGACATATTTGTAGTGGAAAACTAAGGCAGCATCTTCCATATGGAGTCTACCACATGCCAGAATTTCTTGGGATTACTTCTAGTATTATCTAAATTTGTTTTTAAAAGAATGATTTAGATTTCCTAATGACAGAAACAAAATAACTGCAAAATTTCCCAAAGGCTTGCCACAACTCTGGTGTATCCAATATTTTGGCCTTTTGGTATAATTTGTCTCATGTCTTTAATTGGGTACAGATAAAGGGGTAACAGGGCATGACAGTCTCAAAACAAATTAAGATACTTAAAGAAGTATTCCTCAGCTACATCTTCATTAGAGAAGGCCCCCAATGAACTTGGACAAACCATGACCTAATAGCTTCCAAGTTAAAATTCTGAAACAACTAAACTTGATAGTATTAGGATGAATTTGGGAGGAAAGATTAACAATGCTAAAAATAATAGCATGGTCACTAAGTAAGTTCCCTGGCTACCAGAAGCATGAACTGGAAGGTCAGGGAGGCAAAAATCAGGTCTAAAACAGCGGGCACTTTGCCAGTTGAATCAAATCGAGTAGGCTCCTTAATTAACGTGATTCAGGCCAGGGGATTTTTCAGTCTAAGGCTCTACTTGAAGGCCAATTTGCATTAAAATTACCCAATAAATTAAAAATTACCCAATGATATTGAGTGAAGAACTTAGGACTAAATCATTGAGTAGAGATGGGGAAATTTAACTGCTTTCAACTGGGGGTCTGTAAACGCTGCCAACTAGTATTTCTCACCAAGAAAACAAAACAGAATTCATCAGGCCATCCATGGTGTCTGAACAGAAAAGTAAAAAGGAATGGAAGCATGAACAAACAGAGCTGCACCGCCTCATGTCTGTTTCTATCTGAACTAAAAACAGTATAGTCTTGGAGGTTAATATATTAGTTTGGAATAGCTGAATCCAGCCATGTCTCAGATAAAGCAAGAATGGAGGGATGGGTTTGCAAGAGACTAGCTCACAAGTCTCTCTCTTTAGGGAGAAAACTTTGAACATTTGAGTGGAAAAAGCTAAGTTCTTGCTGTAAGTGGCCTGGCTTGGATTCGGTGTCATTTGCCTCGAAATGGAGTGGAAGAATAAACCAGTTAAAAATTGAAAAAGAGAGGATGGGATATTCAGACGGTGCCTGGCTGGGGAGCAAGCCTGGGCGCAGTGCAACTGGGATGTGCCAGGGCATAGTCTGGCCGATATTCAGCGGTGCTGTGCCATGGCTCAGCACCGTTTGAATATAACGGTGGCCACCGCATTGTGCATGGCACAGTGGCACTGCGCCAGCGTAAGTGGCCAGACAGGAGAAGGGGGCGCCAGCGCATGTTGCAGGGCGCTAGGGCGATGAACTGAATACTATGCTGTATATAAATGAGGCCATTATGCATGCAAGGCACAAATAGGGCTATTTGCATGTCATTATGGGGCCATTTGCATGCACAGAGCACATGATCTGGCGACTTGCGCCTGCACGCTGCCAGGCTACAGCCATCGGGGACTGACACCCCTGCCCCTCAGCGCAACGCGTCCAACGCCAATCGCTGCTATGTAATTGTGGAATATCCCTGGTGGTCCAGTGGACCCTACCCCTCACCCAATTGCAGGTGTAATGAATGAACTGTAGTCCTGAGGGTCCAGTGGACCTGCCTCAGCCCGATTGCAGGCTTTGTAGAACTAATGTTCTCTGGTGGTCCAGTGACCAAACCAGTCATACGGGTGCTGGTCAGCCTCCTGCGGTCCAGCGGTATTTCTCTCATTCAAGACCTGCCACTGTTTTCCCCTCGTCAGCGGCGGGCAGTAGCTCTCACCTGTAGCCGCCGCCGCCCACCGACTGATAGTATAGTATGGTTGCACTGGTCCTGTCAGCGCGTTGCCATCGGCATGCAGACCGCATTGCATAACACAGTCCCGATATGTAATGGATTCCATTCATATCGGACTATGTTGTACAGTACGGCTGCACGCCCATTGGCTCATGCTGTGGATCAATGGGCGACAGCCGTACTGCACGCTGTCAGTCGGCAGGCAGCCGGGTGGCTTGGCGGTGGGGAGCGCCGCCACCGCTGACTGGGGGAGGGAGCGGGTGGCAGGTCTGCGTATGGTCGGAGGGGTACCACTGACCACCAGGGAATTTTCTTGACAAAGCCCATGATCGGGCTGGATTCGGTCCACTGGACCACCAGGGATACTTTTAGATTTACAATGCCCGCGATCGGGCTGGATTCGGTCCACTAAACCACCAGGGATACTTTTAGATTTACAATGCCTGTGATCGGGCTGGATTTGGTCCACTGCACCACCAGGGATATTTTAAAATTACAATGCCTGCCGATTGGCATGGGAGGCACCCCGCCTGCCTGTGTCTCGAGTTCAGGTGGTTACCCACAGCAGGTGTGGCTGCCATGTTGCGCCCCTGCAATACGGCACCTCACCTGTTGGTGACCAGTCCTGGCTCCAGTTTCCTTGGCGGATCTCTGTGCCCCCTGTGCGGAGCAAGGTGGGTGTCTGCCTGAGCAGATTGCACACATCCCGAGCTGAATTTCGGATGTGCAGAATATGCATGGCCACGCCCCGCACTTGCGCCTCATACATTACTGGTGCATCCCGGCGCATCGATTTGCGCAGCACAACATCCCCTTTGAATATCACCATGGAATCAGTGGGTTGCACATGGTGCAACACTGTTGTGCCATGCAACCTTTAATATCCCACCCAGAGTATTTAAAGCCTTTTTGAGCCAACACAACCACCTAGGGCTTTTAGCAAAAGCTCTGAAAGAACAGTATCTAATTCCCTTGAAATTAAGTGAAATGATTAATAAAGACTTTTGACAAAAATTCTACAGAAAATAACAGACTTGCACCTCTGAACTATCCTAAATTGTGTCAAAACCGTGAAACAGCAGCAACCTGTCTAAAAGCTGTTCATACAAAATTGCAGACCAAATAATTATACAAAGAGTATCTGCAAAATCATGTAAACAATACCAGCATATGATATTTTAAAACATTTTAAAAGTTACAGACTACTGCAAGCCAGCAACAAAAGATGAGGATAGTATGTGATGCACAGAGTCCCTTAATGAAAGTTCAGAAAATGCCAAGAACCCAGAGCTCCAACTCTGAACAAAGTTTAAAGCAGATATATTTGCTCAGGATAGTTAATTATCGCCCAGCTGTCATCCAGGGAGCAACTTTAAAATCCAGAACTGCAGCAGCACTATGAGACAACCCAAGAATGAAACAAACTGTTGAACGCTTGAAGATTGCTCCTCTGGCTCTCAGGGAGCAAAGTGAAGAGTTTTACCCAGATCCAACTTACTACCACTAAGTTAGGTCACAGATTAATACCAGTTATAACATGGGGTAGGAGAATCAACACCACTGACTGGTAGAGCGGTATCAGCTGACCATTCGTTAATTCCCTTACACGCACAGCAAGTTGTGAGGTGGCTGCAAAGAGAGAGATGAATGAGTGCAGCTGGACTTGTTCACTGTTCAGGCACTCCAAGTCAGCCAACAGCGGGGATTCACCGTGATTACTGTGCACTGAAGGCTACAAAAGAAATCACTGGACACAATGGCAAGGTTACTTGTGCCACTGGCAACCACACAATGCACATTAATGAGCCCCCAAACAATCCACAGGATATCCCGACTGGTGACCAACAGCAGCACTGAGTTTCCTGGTGCCACACGGCACTCCACCCACCCAGCAGATCTCCTACTTTTCCCCGCACCGCTATAGGACTCCTGGGTATGGTACCTTGTCCTGGGCTACCAGAGAGAGAGCTGGAGAGCAGGAGCTGCAGTGGTGAGTGCCTGTCTTGAGAGATGACAGCTGCCTCCTGTGCTGTGCTGTATACCTAGGAGGGGCAACTGAGCGGTAGCAAACAGGAGAGCAACAGAGACATAGTGGACAGAGACAGAGAGCCACAGTGTGGAAAATTGCTGCACTGTCCTGTATGTGTGTCTGTCTCTATTGAATTCCCGTGCAGTGTAAAAACGGGGAAGTGTGCATGCCTGGAAGACATACAGCTGTGAGCTCTGAGCACCACCAGTAAACTGCACTGTCCTCTGTGTAATCAGCTTCAGTGACTGCTGGCAACAGAGAAAGAAGGTAGCAATCTGGTGACAGTGGGTTGAGATCTAGATGCAAGTCTATTAACAGTGTGACAGCCCTCTGACCCGCTATCAAAGTGAGCTGAGTGCCAGTGGATAGAGACACAGTGCCAGCAAGACCTGCAGCCTTCTGCCAGCTTTACTATCCTGCAGTGTTGCGTGTGTATTGCTTCCATTGTGTGGAATTCAAATCAGTAAAAATACTGCTGGCAAGCTATAGTACATCATGAGGTGTTTCCGCATCCCCAACAATGTCCGCCCCAGATTCGCTGTCTGTCTCCTGTCAATGATGCGGTCCTCTCGTTGTCTATGATTAATCATGTGAAGTGGGAGGGAGAGAGAGAGACACACGGCACAGCAGGGAGAGACAGCGAAACCTTTTGATACATTGGTTAGTATGCCTGTTGAAGAACAACCTGCATGAACGATTGTAGACAGCAACGAGTGCGCCAACATTTCAGACGCTCTGTACGTGACCGTCAACCTCATGTGTTGCACATCAGAATGCCTCAAGACGCATGCTGTATTGTTGGGGTTGGTATGAAAAACATGTTTGCAGTAGTGACACCGGGTTAGTTTCCTTCTTAATTGTTAGCAGAAGTAGGATAGAGTCGGGCAGATTGTGTGACTGCAGTTCTGGGAAAAATATTTACTTGGTTGTCATGCATTAAATGTGACCAGAGAGAGACAGCAGCTAAGCCAGAGATACAAACATCTTGTGTGTACTATGACGAGAGGCAGCCCTGCTTTTGCATCTTGCAGTACAGAGCAGCTGTCTCAGAAAGCATATTATGCATGACAAATGTCAGAAATCATATCAACACACTATTTCTGACATTTGTATGTTCGAGACAGTAGTCAGATTGCCATTATTTGTTGGGGACTTTTTTCTAGGTGGCAGGATACAGTCATTTCTTTTGGCGCCTAACAGAGAAAATCCCTTTATGTTGTTTTCTCCTGTTTTTGCCGCACTTACAAAGAGTAAGCAGCTCACTCCAGTGTGCGGATATTGGGGATTAATCAACACCTGGGTGCTGTGAGGACACTTGGCATGCAGCCTCGCCTCACAACACACCTGGGGGTTGATTAATTCCCAATGACCGCACACCCTGTCGTGGGTTATTGCTTACTTATAGTGTATAGTACAGCATTGTTCTGTACAGAATTCCATCCCTTTCAAAATGCTTGTTGTACGTGACAGGGTTGAATAAGGCCCTGCCCCATTTGTTATGTAGAAAGAGTTTAAATACAAGGCTCTGTTCTATCCTCGCCTTTTCTGTCTCTTCTCTGTCTGGTTGCGCAACCAAATTTTCTCGTGAGACCTAAGAATTGATCACTCCATCAGTTTTATGATTCTCTGCCCCACTACATATCTGCCTTCACTTGCTGTTCTGTCTTTTCTTCCCTTGCACATCTGCAGTTATAAAAATATATGTAAATCTCTGTGTAAAACTGTATGTGATACTGGGATCCCTTGTTTAAAACTGTATATAGTTATACTGTTGAAATGACTGCAAAAGCTATTTGGAACTCAACAGTTAACCTAAGATACAGTTTCTAAGCCCTCTGCAGAGCTGTGAACAAGAGGTCAGTTCTGGGACACCATGTACTATTTTGCTGCACCTGTAAGGAATTAAACTGTCAAGAACATTCTGTAAACTTACAAAACATTCTGTGAGAAGCAGGCTCTTAACGAGTTCCCAAAGATTTAGAAAAAGAGCAGCAATGCTTCTGCTAGAGAGAGAGAGAGAGTAAGACTGAAACTTGGAATTAGAGATATCCTCAGATGAAGGATTTTGTTTTCTGTGTTTGTACTGCCTTTATAAACACTTATACTGAAAACATTTATTTTTTATTTTACTGTTATTGGAAAAACAAAACGTTATTTGTGAATTTTGAAACTGTTCCTGGTTTTCTTATGCTTCCTGACCTGTGCCTCGATGATATATGAGTTCAAAGGTCATGGAATTTGATTGTACCCTTCTGTGGTACAATTGCATTCTGAAACCCTCTAGAGACTGCAAGTCAGTTTCATTCTGAAAGCGAAAGCACCACCGCATGCACACTTCACATAATACTATACACTATGAAAAATACAGGATGAGCACTTCATGCACAATCAGTGTGTTCTGCCACCTCAGGGTTCTGATTCCCATGGACCTCTCAAGCTTTGCTCTCGGTCAGAGGGAATCAGGACCCTCTGTGGCAGAACACATTGGTTGTGCATAGTTGCCCATTCAGTATCTCTCTATATTGCAATCAGGCACAGTCAGCCACAAAGTTACATAAGCAGCAGATCAGTATTAGGTAACTTTCAGGCTCCCACACAAGACAAGTCCCTCCACAGACCAGGTCAATTTGGTCCAATTTCCAAGACCTCTTGCTGCAATAGGCACAGTGCAGGCTCTCCTTCAGCATCTCTGCACCACAAACCTGGCATGCCTCTCTCACTGACCACACTGATGCTCTGCTGAATCCTGGACCTGAAGAAATCTAACTCCAAAATGTAGGTGTAAATACGAAATGGACTAGATTGTTAAGTCCTTAAAACAAGCAAGTAAGAACTGTAAACAGCTATGAACCCCAATAAAACTTTTGCAGAGTTTAGTAAATTGAGGGGAAGAAATCGAAGCCAGACCACCAAGCTGGTTCAATGGGAAGGTGGCCGGACTGGTAAGGAAAAGAGGCAGCCTATAAAAATTCAAAAGAACAGCAAAGCGAGAGGATGAGGAAGAATAACGGAGGCTAGCTAAGGTTGGGGTGCAGCAGGCAAAGGTACAGAAAGAGCTCCAAATAGCCGAGGAATAAAGAATGGAGAAAAGGCCTTCTTTGCTACATAAGTGAAAGCAGGGACAAGGAGGACGGCATTGTTAGGCTGAAAAAGGGGGATGGTTGGGTAGAGGAAGATGGAAGCAAGGCAGAGGTATTAAATTACTTGCCTGGCTTTACAAAGGAAAAGGATGGTCCAGTGCCATGTATAGGCAGAAGGAGGGAGGGAACGAGGGAAGCAGTAGGTGTAATTGGGATTGAAAAAGTGAGAGGGGCTGATGGTTCTGAGGGTGAACAAATTCCTGGGACTAAATGAAATACACCCAGGGTGCTGAAAGTTGGTGGATGATCTGGCGGGTCACTGGCTGTTCTCTCTCATAGATCTCTGGAGCTGGGTGTGGTGCTGCAGGAGTGAAGAACGGCACATGTGGTTCCACCACAAGAGCAGAACCAAGGATGACCTGGGTAACTATAGGCTAGTTGGCCTGACATTGGTAGTATGTAAATTCATGGAGCTCTTACTAGAGGAGGAGCTGGTAAGTACATGGAGGAGAATGGTCTGCATGATCGATAGATAGCATGGGTTTGTGGCAGGGAGATCATGCCAAAGCGAACCCGATTGAGTTTCAATTGAGTCACGAGGACAGTGGACATAATGTACCTGGACTTTTAGTAAGGCCTTCAATTCTGTGCCACACAAAAGGTTGATAATGAAACTGAGGGATCAAGCGGTGGGGAAGAATATGGTAAAATGGACTGAAAATTGGTTGAGGGGCAGAATCCAGAGTGCAGTGGTTGAGGGCTTGTCTCCAGCACCAGGGAGGTTTACCAGCGGGTCCCGAGGGATCAGTGTTGGGGTCAGTTTTGTTCAATGTCATCTTAGTGACTGGAAGACATTAAAGGCAAAATATGCCTGTTTGCGGATGACATCAAACTCTGTGGGAGGTGGACTCACGGAGGGATAGGACCTGAGGGAGGACGTTGCTAGACTAGAAAAATGGTCAGGAATCTGGCAACTTGGTTTCAATGCCAAAAATGCAAAGTGATACACATGGGCCAAGAACCCTACGGCAGAGTATTACATAGGAGAGGTTCAGGTAAGTGCTCCTGAAGAAGAAAAGGACTTAGGAGTGGTGATTACAAGTGACCTGAAACACACCTCCCAGCGCAAGAAGGCAGTGGCGAAGGCTAACAGGATGCTGGGTGTTGCAAGGGATTCAGTAGCAGGCAGAGTGAAGTCATTTTACCATTGTACAGGTCATTGGTAAGACCACATTTAGAACATGGGGTGAGGTACTGGCATCCATACCTTAAGAAGGACATCAGCATGCTGGAAGGGTTCAGAGGCGAGCAACCAAGATGACAGAGTGGCTACAGGATAGGCCCTATGAGTAGACACTGGGAGTCCTGGGGTATACTCCCGAGAGAAGAGGAGGCAGAAGGGGAGTATGACAGAAACCTTCAAGTACACAACAGGAATTAACAGAGTGCAAAAGGAGGGTCTCTTAAAATGAGTGAAAACAACACCATTAGGGACACAGTGTAAAACTGACGGGGGACGGGACTAGAAGGGATGTAAGGAAACATTTCTATACGGAGAGGTGGTGACCACCTAGAATGAGCTTCCAGAGGAGGTGGCATCAGCAAAGATGGTGGGAGCATTCAAGAAGGCCTGGGACAAACAAAAGGAACCCTTGGGACCAAGGAAAGGCAGGGGAGGCAGGGGCAGTTGGGGGCAGGGGCAGTGGCTATGTGTAAGACCAGATCCTGCACAATTATGAGCAGATGCGATAGACAAAGTGGTCTTCTTTATGCTGGCTCTTTTTCTATGTTTGTATGCATGTTCATAGTAAAAAAATTTTCCAAGTTGTGCTTGCACCACTTGCATGAGCGCCACTGCAGGCTGCAAAGCTTTTAACAAACATAACCTTGCCCATCCAGACACTCTCCCTGTTGCTGGCTCACCGCACAGCCCCTGACAGCATAAGAAAGTTACCAATTCAGGATGAAGGCTACTCTACAAGCAGTTCAGGACTTTAGTTGGAAAGAAAAAGGTCTGTGGAGCTGTTGTACCTGAAAACGTGGTTGTGGAGCTGCTCTACGATACTGGAGCATTGATCTTTCTGGATGCTAGGCTGTGGGAGTGGGTGGGGGCACCTGACCACCATTAAGCAGATCCATGGGCTACTAGGGTGGGGGCTATGGAAGGGAGATTTTCTGGCGGAATGGCCATGGCTGCTGCAGTGCCACGCTGGCAGCACAGCACTGTGCCATGTCACTTGAACAATGCATGCTACAACCCAGTTGCAAGTGCAATCCAGACATCTAGCAAGTACAAACTGCATATGTACCCTACAACAGCTGAATATCTAATTTGTATTGCACCTCTGTCACATGGTGGACTCCTCCCTCAGCAGTAGCCAGTATTTGTGTATAGCATTATCCAGTGGAGGTCAGTGGTGCATCAGTTCCCTCCATTTCTGTGGCACTACCCATGGCCACTGAGAATGTGGTCTACTGTATCTGGGTCCCAGTCAGGCTGGTGAAGGAAGGTGGAGCACAGTTATTAAGAATGTATGATGCCTTTAATGAGGATTGGTGGCACCTACCCCACGTGTAAATGTCCCTGGTGTGTGTGTGTGTGTGTGTGTGTGTGTGTGTGTTGGGGGAGGGGGTTACTAAAATGATAAACCACACAGCCTTCCTTTCTGGCCATACTGAAGTTTAGAAGAGCATTGATGTGGCCTTCTGAGGTTACATGCAGGACTGATGCCTACCTGCCCAACTGTTAGATGCTGGTTGAGTTTTCACCGTGAAGCCCAGGTTAAAAATAAAATACAAGACACACAGGAATCAACAAAAGGTGGTTTGACCTAGAGTTTAGAGCACAGCGCTGTGAATCTAATTAGACACAAGTCTGAATCTTGCAATTGACACTCACTCACTTTTTACAGAAAAGGTGATGGAGAAGAGGAGTGGCTTACCTGAAGAAGTAGTCAGCAAGGAATTGACAAAAGGGAATAGTTCAAACCAAAGGAGGGAAGGAGGTTGGGCAGTTGAGGTAAGGAGATGAGTGGACTGGGGGTCAAAAATACAGTCTAGGCCATTCGTAGACTATCTGCAGACCAGCATAAGGCTGGATGTAGAGGCAAGCAGGCAATGGAAAAACTTGATGGGCTACTGGGAATTTTTCTGCTCTAACATCTATGTTTCTCAGGGCGGCCCAGTGGTGTAGAGGCTGAGGCACTGGCGCCTTACCTCTTACATACCAGCGACCCGGGCTGGGGAGCGGCTCAGGTTGCCAGGGTTGACCGAGAGAGAGGATTGGGCGTCCAACAGACAGCCTCCTCTCCGGGAGGTGTGGTCAGTAGATCCCTGGCAGCAGCAACACCATGCAGAGGCATGCTGTGCAACAGCCAGGGCCACATAAGGAATCGGGAGAGGTGACGCGGATGTCCATGGGAGGAGTGCGGAAGCTGTGCTCTACCAGCACTGGATGTCACTGCACATCCACACCTCCGGGGCCACGGAAACAGGAAACCCCTGAGCATTGGCAGGAAGGTGCCATGCTAGCCACCACGTACTCCACTGGCTCCTGCTTTCCAGACCTGAGCGCCCCTGTCCTCCACTTCCGCCTGGTACTACATGAGAGGGATGATTGCGGGGGCACCAGGTCTCCAGCTAGAGAGAAGCACAGCAGAACGGGATAAGGGCAGTGGTGGATGATGCTGCCCCAACGATGGTGACCAGAGGGAAAAGAATTGGGAAAATAATCTACATTTCTCTGTTTCTAAGCTTTGGTGGACTTTCAAACAATGATGGCCACTGTTCATACATGTTCCCTTTAAGAGAAATTTAGGAATAAAAATTAAACAGAATATTCAAACACAGCACCTCCAGCATTACAACTCCAACACAGCAACAACATTCTGCATATATTTAAGGTTAATTTTCTAGTGTCGGGAGTTCATTATCATTGTTAAAGTTTAAGCACCAGTGATTTTGTCTTTCTCCCAGTTCAGTTTCATTAGTCGCAGCTGATTCTTTGTTGTGAATCCTTTATTTATGTTAATGTTTCCATTTTTGTTTCTTTCTTTGAAAAACTCTGCACACAAATGGGCGGTTTTCCAGCGCAGATTTCACACAAGTTTTCAGAGTCCTTTGTCAAAGCAACTGGACCAACCAGTCTCAGGTTTTTATATTCTTGTGCATTTTCTTTTGCGCCTCCATTTTTCTCCGTAGCAAAGACAATGTTTAACTTTGCTGTGGATAAGAAACATAGAAACAGAATCTGACGGCAGATAAGGACCACCTGGCCCAACCAGTCTGCCCATTTCCCTACCTAATGGATAAGCTGCAGATCCTAGTTAACCAGCAGCCTACAAATTTCTACCCCGACCCTAGAATTGCCTTTATGACTGTCCCATGTATGCTTGAATTCAGCCACTGTTTTTGACTCCACAACCTCCTCCGAAGGTCGTCTCCATGCATCCACAACCCTCTCTGTGAAAATACTTCCTTACATTACCTCTGAGCCGCCTCCCCATCTTCAAATTATGCCCTTGTTCTTTGCACACCTCTTTTTTTGAAAGATGCTACCCTCTTGGGCTTTGTTGATTCCCTTGAGGTACTTGAAAGTTTCTTTCATGTCTCCTCTCCTCCTTTCCTCAAGGCTATACATTTACGACTCCTTTAGTCTCTCTTCATATGTCTTCTGCAGACCCTGCACCATTTTAGTTCCTCCTCTGGACAGCTTCCATCTTTGTCTATGTCTTTGCGGAGATTGGGTCTCCAGAACTGCACACAGTACTCAGATGGGGTCTCACCAGCTGTCTGTACAGAGGGATAACAACTTCCTGTTTTCTACTGGTGATGCCTCTCCCTATGCATCCCAGTATCCCCAGCCGTCCTTACTGCCCTCTCACATTGCCTGCCCACCTTTAAGTCATCTGATATGACTACCCCAGGTCCCTTTCCATTTTGTTGTTGTTAGTATCTCACCCCCATTGTGTGCTCTTCCTGGGTTTTTGTTTCCATGTGCATCACCTTGCACTTCTTAGCATTAAATCTAAGCTGCCATACATTTGACCATTCCTCTAACCTTGCCAAGTCCCTTCTCATCCTTTCCACCCACCTTTGCATCAACTCTGTTGCCGATCTTTATGTCATCTGCAAAGAGACATATTTTCCTTCCAGTCCTCTGCAATGTCGCTTATAAAGACACTGAAGAGGACCGGTCCTAATACTGAACCCTGCAGCACACCACTAGTAATCCACCTTTCTTCAGAGTGGACTCCATTTACTATTACCCTCTGTGTCTTATTCTCCAGCCAATTCTTTACCCAGGCTATCATCTTGGGACCCACTCCCAGGCTGGCTAACTTGTATATTAATCTTTTGTGTGGGACTGAGTCAAATGCCTTGACAAAGTCTAGGTAGGCCATGTCCACAGCCCCTCCCTGATCTACTACTTTGGTCACCCAGTCAAAGAAATCTATTAGATTTGTCTGGCATGACCTTCCTAGCTATGAACCCATGCTGCCTTTGGTCCTGTGCCCTCTGGCCTCTAGGTACTCGACAATTCTTTCCTTCAGAAGTGATTCTATCATTTTCCTATCACTGAGGTTAAACTAACAGGTCTGTAGTTTCCTGCTTCTGCCCTACTCCCACTTTTGTGAAGGGAATCACATCTGCCCTCCTCCAGTCCTCAGGTACACCCCATCCTCCCATGATTTGTTAAAGAGGGTAGTCAGTGGTGTCACTAGTTCTACCCTTAGTTCTTTTAGAATTCTGGGATGAATCCCATCAGGCCCCATTGCTTTGTCCACCTTCAGTTTTAAGAGTTCTTTCAGAACCCTTTCTTCTGTAAATGGGCTGGTATCAACTTCTGTATCCAGAGTGTTTCTATTGTTTGTTTTAGGTACCTCCCTCTTCATTTGTAAATACTGAGCAAAAATATTTGTTTAGTATCTCTGCCTTTTCACAGTCACCTCTGCCCACCCTCCCTTTATTAAGCCTCACTTCCTCTCTCCTTAGTCTTCCTTCAGCCCTGATGTAAATTTTATCCCCTTCTTAACTGAGTTGGCTATCTTTCCTCAGTTCGGCCTTTGCTGTTCTGACTGCCTTCCCAGCTTCCTTTTGCTTTAACTGACACAATTCTCTGTCCTGCTCCTTCTGTGATTCCTTGTACTTTCTGAATGCTTTCTTTTCTTGAACCTTCACTGCCACCTCCTTTGAGAACCATAGTGGTTTCTTACATCGTTTTGTTTTGTTTATTTGCTTCACACAAGGCTTGTTACCTCTGTGATGGCAGTTTTATTATTTCCATTGTTCTTCCACCCTCCTTCTTGCCCATTTGCTAGTGCATTCTTAGGTACTCACCCATTTTGGCAAAGTCAGCCCTCCTGAAGTCCAGTACTTTTGCCTTTGTATGGCTTGACTCTATTGCTGTGTTTATTGTGAGCCATACTGTTCGATGGTCGCTAGTTCCCAGATGGCTACCCACTTCTACATCTGTGATCCTCTCCATCTCCATTTGAGGAGGACCAGGTCTAAGACTGCTCCCTCTCAAGTGGGTTCCAATACTAGTTGCCTAAGGCATGCCCCCTGTAGGGCATCTAGAATAACCCCACTCTTAGAACTGGCTGATGCAACTGCACTCCAGTTAACATCTGGCATGTTCAGATCACCCATCAGCAATATCTCCCTTTATCTGCCATTCTTAGTAAACTTTCTATCATTTCCTTGTCCATTTCCTCCCCTGAGGGGAGGTCTGATACAACCCTGTGCGGATTGTGGTGCCATTGCCTGCCTCCAAATTGACCCACAGTGCTTTCTCCTCCCTGTTTACCCTTTTCTTCTGTTGCTTTGATTCCTTCCCTTATGTAGAGAGCTACCTCCTCCTCCTCTTTACCCTCCCTGTCCCTGTTGTTTTATTAGTAAAACCAGTTTCAAGCAATTTACTTCCCAATCGGGTCACCTTGCACCTTCACCACAACCACTCTATTTATAAAACTTTAATCTGGTTTTCAACTGGCTCAGCATTCATGATTAAAGATTAATTTTGTTTTCCACATTGGAAAGGAACGTGTCCAAAGCACCTGAATCTGCCCTAGGATTCAGATACTGTATTGTTTATCTTCTACCATTCCAAACTTAAATGAAGCCATTGTGCTGGTAGACTACTGTGGTTACGTAACACCAGATCTACACTGATGCCATCATCTCGGCTTCCTTGAAAGCACCTCATGGCTAGGATTCAAAGACACTGACAAAGCAGTCTACTGGTCCTTTTTTTTTTTTTAGAATCCCATATTTGTGGAGTTTCTGCCCCAATGAAGAATTTGTTTTTTTCCTTTTAATTTGCTTTCTGCCTGAAAATGAGGCTTTTACATCGCTTATTCTTAGATTTTAAATTTAAGATAGAGAACTTCAATCAACATATCTCCTCTCTGCTGTTATCATGGAACCCCCTGCAGGGGGTCAATAAATGGCACCAGTACACTAGCCAAATGCCAGTAGATTTAGTATCGGGTTTGTAAACATTTTCAGTAGCCCTGCTGGCTTGTATTAGTCATCCGGAAGGAGAACTGCAGTCCTCAGTGGATGGTTTAAATGTTAATTTGATGAAGTTGGTAGTGGATGCCAAAAATTAACAACTCAGAGCAGCATAGAATGGCTGCAGCAAGAGTGAACAAAATCCTGGGGTGCATAGCCAGGGGACAACCTCGAGAAGCCAGGAGTGCTTCTGCCGCATATACAATTGCTCTGGTTAGACTGCACCTGGAATACTGTGTGCAGTTTTGACATCTGTACTTAAAAAGGGACATTACATTCCTGGAGAGGGTCCAGAAAGGGCAACCAGGATGATGTGGAGGCTGGGGGAGAGGTCCTATGGGGAGAGACTCAGGAGCTCAACCTGCTCCCTAGAGGAGGGGCTGGACAGGGAGGACATGATTGAGGTCTTCAAGTATCTTCAGGATCAACAGGGTAAGCCAGGATAAGGTGTTCCAGTTAAGGAGGGACCACCAGGGGCACCAAATGAGACTAGTGGGTGGGAGACTCAAGGAGGAGATGAGGAAACGCTACTTCACTGAAAGTGTGGTGGAACCCTAGAACGCCCTGCCGGCAGAGCTGGTGGCGGTGGACACTGTGGAAGGTTCAAGAGGGGCTGGAATAGGTATAAGGGAGGTACATCTTATCAGGTCGGCACTGGGGGTCCAGTCAGGGAAGGGGAGGGGACCTTGGGGAGGTGGGAGGGAGGCAGCAGATGGTGCCTAAATGGGCACTGACCCCGAGCTGACTCAATAGACCACAGGGCTCCTGCTGGCTTTTAGTATATTAGTATGAACATTTAAACTAGCCAAGGAAGGTGGTGGAAGGAACCGGGATTCCAGAACGGGAGAGGAATTAGATAAAGTACTGGTGAAAGCCACTGGCATGATGCCAAAAGGGGAGTGCTGCTGGTGGGGGACTTCAACCTGTCGGAAGTAGACTGGAGTCTCCCAGCTGTGGCTTCAGCTAGAAGCAGAGACATCCTTGACTCCCTGCAGGCGTTCCTCTGGCAACTAGTCAGTGAATTTACTCATGATGGTGCAATACTGGCCCTGGTACTCACTAACAGGGACAGAGTTTCAGACATTAAGGTGGGGATATACACTTATTACTCCCCAGATTTCATACTTTTCCTGCACAGACTACTTTTTGTTTTGGTTAAGCACTCGGATGTACTTAGAGACCTCTCCATTGGTGCCAGCCACCTGTCTGACCACACTCCATTGATACTAAACTTGATTGGGGTAAAACCTAAAAATTGACATGCTGGCACCTAAATTTAACTTTCTTGAAAGATGAGGCTTTTAAGACTATGATAGTGAAAAAATAAATTCTAAAAGAGAACTTTTCCCCTACTTATGTCCTAGTATGTTATAGGACACTCAAAATGCAGTTGTCTGTGGGAAATTATTGCCTATAGAAACGACAAAGGATGCCCGATATCTAACATTGCTGACGGACTCAGACAAACTAGGAGTGGACAGGATGCAGAGGAACTGGAGAGAAGAATCCTGATTAGGCAAGTTAAAGAAGAATTACAAAAATCTTAGATGATAAAGTACAGATGGCTTTAATGTATCTGAAAAAATTTCACTATGAGGGGGTCCTAGAGAAGCTGGGGTTCTGGTTAGAAAGTTACAGGGTTTTTAAGGCAGCTGCCCATATTTCTCATCTTAAATGGCCTTCCACGAGTCATTTTGTGTATACCTCCCTGAGATTATAAAACTTTTCGAGTTACTATGGACAACTTACATGGACCCCCACCCACCTATGGATGCCCACATAACTGATTTCCTATCGAGTTTACTGTTACCAACACCGCCTCAGGCCCAACGGGAGCACGCTCTGGCCCCGGTCAATATGGAAGAACCTTTAGGAGCCCTGTGTCGAATGAAAACATTAAAATGTCCGGACAGGTTCCAGGTAGAGTAGTATAACGCCTTTTTGGAGCCTCTGGCCCTAGTTTGTTAGAAGTTTCTTGTGCGATCCAGGAGAAATTCTCCCCACCCTCGTGGACTGGCTCTTTGGTCAGTGATCCCAAACTTCTATCCTCTTACCAATATCAATATTAAATACTGACTATACAATATACATGTCCATATGGGCACCCAGGACTGAACAATTTCTTCCAAACATACATCCAGAGCAATCAGGTTTTATCCAATCCAGACAAACAATGGATAACATATATGGGACAATTCACCTGATGAACCACGCCACTCAAAGATCAATCCCAGCAGTTTTGGTTAGTTTGGATGTCGACAAGACATTTGATATAGTGTCATGGCTCTTTTATGATAAACCCTACTGGCTTTCAGCTTTCAATAGAAGTGGTGACATGGCTTCAAAATATTTATTCTCAGCCAAAAGTATATTTAGAGATTAATGGCCATACATCATCACCTATAACATTGGCTCGAGGTACCCATCAAGGCTGCCGCTCTCCCATGGCTTTTGTACTCTATTTGGAGCCTTTGGTGTTTGCCATTAGGAGGCGGAGCAGATCGAGGCAATCCTTTGGGGGCTAGATTTTAAAATTTATTTATAAGCAGACATCATCTTATTAACAGTCCTGAACCCAGAGGGCTCCCTGCCAGAGGTGTGGAAGCTCCTTTAGAGGTTTGCAGCTCCTATCAGGATATGTCATTAATGTTTCCAAAACCAAGCATTATCCCTTAATTTTGTGCCTTCACAGCTATTGAGGAGTTGCTCCTCTTGCACTGACACTGTACAAAATTAAATATTTAGGTGTAAGATATATAACATATATGGGACAATTCACTTGATGAACCACATCACTCAAAAGATCAATCCCAGCAGTTTTGGTTAGTTTGGATGCTGACAAGACATTTGATATGGTGTCATGGCCCTTTTTATGACAAACCCTTTTGTCTTTCGGCTTCCAACAGAAGTGGTGACATGGCTTCAAAATATTTATTCTCAGCCAAAAGTATATTTAAAGATTAATGGCCATACATCATCACCTATAACATTGGCACGAGGTACCCCATCAAGGCTGCCCACTCTCCCATTGCTTTTGTACTCTATTTGGAGCTTTGGCAATTATCATTAGGAGGGTGGAGCAGATCGAGGTGATCCTTTGGACAGCCAAATTTTTACATTTCTTTATATCGGACAACGCCTTTTAACACTCCTGAATCCAGAGGGCTCCCTGCCAGAGGTATGGAACCGCCTGAGGTTTGCAGCTCTATCAGGATATCTTAATGTTTCCAAAACTGAAGCACTATCCCTTAATTTTGTGCTTTCACAGCTGTTGAGGGAGATGCTTCCCTTGCACTGGCACTATACGAAAATTAAATATTTATTTATTTATTTATTTATTGAATTTTGATGACCGGTAGGCCCACTGGGCCCCGGAGGTCCCTTTTCAGGGCGACCCGCTGAGACAACAAATTACAGGTAACAGATCAGTACAGTCATGTAATTGTAAGTATTTAACAGTAAGAATACATAGGTTTACAGGCGGTAGTGTAAGACATGCAGACAGTAAGGACATAGAGGCTACACATAATGAGACCGTTTACATCCCAAGTTAGTGATTAGGTTGAGAGTGCTCTGGTAGGCAAGCAGTAGCTAAAACCTAGGGTTAGCTTCTTTGTGGGCATATTGGAAGGGGATAAGAGGGACATAGGTGCACCCCATCTTTAGGGGAGGTCCGTTATGCTACCAGGATGGCTATGGAAGGTCGGGTCTAATGAGCTACCAGGATGGCTGTACATGGTCAGGTCCTGAAACAAAGACATGTGCTCCTGTCGAGCAGGTGTCCCTTGAGCTTTGTCCGAAGCTGGAGATGGACACAGCCTCCGCACCTCCAAGGGAGGTTATTCCAGGTGGAAGGGGGTGTATGCAAAGGACCTGGACCCGCTTTGATCCTAGTCTTGGGAACCACGAGGAGAGTTTGGCCTGATGAGCAGGCACTGTGGGTTGGGTTCACCCTAATGAGGCCATTCAGGCTGGGGGAGGTGTGGGACCCAGTAGCTTGAATGTAAGGCAGAGGGTTGGGTAGGAGAGGTGAGCTTCCAAAGACGGCCACCTGAGCCTAGATTGGGTCTCGAGTGGTGAGTCCTCGGATGTGACATAGTGGCAAGCGGACTATCTTGTTGTACAAGGTCTGCAGCCTCCCTAACTCCATCACGGCCACGCCCTGGAGAATCGGGGCCGCGTAGGTGAGCTTTGGGAGGAGTACGCTAGCGGCAATGGCTACCCTAGCTTCAGGGATAATCTGGTCCTTTAGTCTATAAAGGATTCCAAGTTTCCCATGGATGGCTTTTGGTGATTTGGTCTACGTGATTTTTTAGTGTGAGGCCTTGGTCCAGGGTAAGGCCAAGGTATTTGGTGGAGGTGACCACCTCAAGTTTTACACCCCCTGGACTGGAGTTAGAAGATGTGACCTCTCAGATCCCAGGGATCTAGGACCAAAGAGCATTACCTTTGTTTTGTTGGTGTTTAAAACCATTTTGTTAAGAGTGAGCCAATCCTCCATCTGAAGGATGTCTTCTTGGAGGGCAGTCTTCAACTCAGGTAAAGTAGGGAAGCTCTGTAGATGACCGCATCATCCGCGTATTGGATAACGCTACTGCTCCGCAGTGTGTATGCAGATCATTTATGAACAGTGTAAAGAGAAGGGGCCAAGGATTGACCCTTGAGGTACCCTTCTTTGAGTGAAGCTAGCTTGAGACTTTATCCTCCCACTTGACCTCTGGGCGCCCAGAGATAACTTCGAACCAACCCAGTGAATGGGTGTCAAGGCCAAGTGAGCGATTTTGTAGTAGGAGGTTGTGGTTTACCAAGTCTAATGCTTTAGATAGGTCAATAAGACGCCCTGTGCTGACCCCGCTGGCCATTATTGCTCAGTACATCTGCTGAGAGTTTAGTTACGCAGTATCCGGTCCCATGCTTGGCTCTGAAGCCATGCTGTGAAGGTGAGATTGCCCGGTGGATTTCTAGGTATTCTCGGAGTTGGGAGTAGACTAGCTTCTCCTGTACTTTTGCAATGACACATAGCAAAGAGATGGGCCTGTAGTTTTCAATGGGCTCAGTTGGCCCTCCCTTGTGTATAGGAATCACTAGGGCCTGTTTCCAAAGCTTGGGTACAGACCCTCCTTAATAGACCGGTTTATCAGCCAGGTTAGGGCTTAGCTAAGGCTGGAGCCCCTCCTTGAGGATTCTGGTTTGATCCTGCTAGCCCCAGATCCTCTCGAGTGTAGGGATTTAAGGATGATCAAAACCTCTTTCACTGACCAGCCTCAGGTGAAACAAAGGGCGGTCAAGGTCTGGGGCTGTTGGAGCTGCTCGCTCACCCTCCTGTCCGGGGTCCGCCTTGTAAGCATCCAGGTTCGTGAAGTAACTGTTAAGGGACTCAGCAACAGAGATCCCCATCAATTAATTGCCCATTAGCCAAGATTGGGCTGGTGTAGTTTTTTGCTCCCTTTGAGGAGTTCATTAATGTGCACCAGAAGAGCCTGGGATTGCCTAGGTTAGTTTTTGGAGGTTGGTGATATAGTCTTTTTAGCTAACTTTATGGCCTTTTGCATTGGTTCCTAAGGGCCCTGTAACTGGCTAAGTCCCTGGTAGCATTGATTTCCTGTACTTTTTCCAGGCCTTGTCCCGGTGGACATCAGAGCTTTTAGAGGAGGCAATATCCACTTGTAGCAGCTTCCCTTTACTCTGTGGGTTTTCATAGGAGCTAAGAGGTCAATAATTCTAGTGAGGGATGTCTGGAAAAATTCAAATTTAGATGTAAGTTTACCTAAACATTTACGACACCTTGAATTAGTGAATTATGAACCGCTAATACAGGATACAGAAAGAGACCTGGGTCAATGGGCACCCCTCCAACTACCCTTTACTCTGGGGCTGAAGCCATTTGTATGAATATTTTTCCGTGTTTACTGTATTTGTTCCAGATGCTTCCAGTAATGCTCCTCCTTTTATTTCACATCCTGGAATAAGATGTTGTCACGCTTTGTCTGGGCAGGCTTAGATGGTCTATTCTTCAGCTACCCATAATTAAAGGAGGTTTGAATCTCCCAACTTGGGGAGCGTGGCTAATGCTCAACCAAGATGGTGCTCTGAGCCTTTAGCTCCCCAATACCAAGAACATATCCTGCTGCCATCCATGCCTTATTGATTAAGGATTGCACTTATTTTTGCAGGAACTGGTGCAGCTAATCATTGAGAACTAGTAATCCTATTTTGGGACTGATACAACTCTATATAAGGAAAATATCATGACTGCAAGTTCCAAGAATATTCTCAGGTTGCATATAGACATCAGGGCTGCTACTATAGGCTTCAGCATGGCCTCACGATGGGAAGTCGAAAACAAGAACAAACAGACAGAATCGAACACATGTTGAGCTGGTGCTTTTACAAGTAAACAACTGTAAACAGTAAGTGCTACTCATCAAGAACAGCTTCTTAATATTACACAGAAAGTGTCTACTAATGAAAGCCATAGCATATAAAATGAAGAGCTTTGCCAGTATTTGTAACGTACTCTCAGAGCAGAATCGGGCCACACAACAGATGCAGCTTAAAATCATGCTATAGAGAACCGGGACAACGGAATAATCTCCGTTTTGTGGGCTCCCTAAAACCTGAATTAAGAGACTGCACTGCCTTTTCAAACCACATCCTGTTCAGCCTACTTAAACTCTCTGGGAGCTGTTTTGAAACTGAATGGGCGATTGATCATTAGCCCCAATGCCACAATTCGGAGAGAAACTCAGACCGATCTTAGCCTGTTTTCTTTGTTTTTCAGGACAAGGAGGCAATCTTAAAAGGGCTAGAGAATTGGGATATCTGGATTGGCAAAATAACAAAGTTATGATACTTCCCGATTGCTCTAAGGATCTTACCAACCGCAGGAAGGCCTTCACTGAAGTTAGACAAGCGCTGCATTGGGCTGGGGTCCCTCCTCACTTTGTTACCGTCTGTTATGCGGCTCTCACATAATGGATCTACCCTACTATTCAACACCCATGAAGCAGCAATGTCATTTATTCAAAAGCAATGGTCAAAAGCTACTTCCTTAGCTAAAACTAGATCTTGGCAATCAGAAGAAAGTGGTTCTCCACTGGACAAAATGGATACTGTACCGCTATCCGCTCCAGAAATTTCGGACTACCCATCGACCATAAGGTACAGACCACTACAGAAGACCTGTGCATGTTACCACCTAAAACAAACGCTGTAACAAACAGCATGAGCATCGACACAGATCACCTAGTAGAGACAGGTCTAGGAACCGCAGTAGCAGCAGGAGCTCCGAATAGACTTTGAACACATCTCTTTCGTTTCTATTAAAAATCGTTATGCCCCTCCGATGGCTTTTTGATGACTATAATGGACAGGCCACTCTTCCTCTTTAGTTATTGCAACTCCCTTTATCTAGGGCTTTCAGGGGTTGAAATCAGTTGCCTGTAGCTAGAGCAGAATGCTGCAGCCTGGCTTTTGACGGGTTCTAGTAGATCCTGTCACATTACTCCGTGCTGCGTACTAACCGCGCTGGCTGACAATTCAGTGGCGGATCACCTTTAAAGTCGGTTTGCTGACTTTTAAAGCTCTACATGATCTGGGCCAGCCTATCTGAAAGAACTTTTGGTTCCTTATCATCCTAATCGATCACTCCGCCGGCCGATGTAGGGTTGCTAGAGGTTCCAAGAGTGAATCTGAAATCCTCAGGCACTCGAGCTTAGGTATGCAGCCCCCACCTTTGGAACTCTCTACCCTGCTGTTAAGGGAGTGCACTTCTGTGGAGGGCTTTAAGAGAGGTTTGAAGACTTTTTATGGAAACTGCATTTTAGAACACTGATTGTTATGACTGTTTTGATTTAATTGTATTTTTAATGATTTTACTGTTTTGATTTGTTATTTAAGTAGCGTGGCAATTGAAAGAGCGCCTTATAAATAAAATTATTATTATTATTATTATTAATCCAAGGCATTGCAGTCAGGGATGCCTTCAACAGTTTTTGCTTGGACGGCTCCAGTTGACAAGCCCTGGGAAACGGTGGTGAAGGACCCCAAATAGCCACAGTTACAGGCAGTGATGATAGCTACCAAGGCACTACTCCGAGTGAGGGTTTGTCTGCTGCTTTGACCAATACTGGACTACCTACCTGAAACTCCTTACTGCATAAGTAGACTGCATACAGTACTTCTGGTATAGCTAGTTGATCTGTTTATATGTCGCCGCCACCAGACCTGCCGCTTGAGAAAAGGTTTGAGGGATTGATGTTAAATATTAGGTCTCACCCACTGATTTAGACCTAGCTACACTCGGGCATAAATATTGGGTTGCTAATTTTATGTAACCTAGATTTTACTGTTTACAATAGTAACTTGATGTAGTTTTTAACTAAGTAGTTTGCTAATGTTTTGGAAATTTATGATTTGCAGTCCTAATACTAGGAAAATGTTTCAAATCTACCCTTAGTTTCCCGAATAGTGGCGAGTCAATTCTCTATTTCTCTGTAGTGTGATAGAGAAAGATTTGGCATGCTCCTCGGCTTTCCGTAATGTGTAATGAATATTTATTTTATCGTCAGAGAACCCCATATGCCTCAGATTTAATGTAGTGCACTGCTCATGCTGGATGGCTAACCTCCAGGCTGCTGTGATTCTGCTTTTAGGAATTATATATGCTTCAGCTGAAATGGGTAAGTCACAACCACTATTGTTCATTGTTATTTTTCTCTCTTTCATAGACAGGGCAAAGCAGTAGTATAGGGGCATAATGTAGATGTTTATTTGGGCATGAGTTTATTTTCAAGCTGTCATGCTGTTTATTTATTAATTTTTTTTTTTTTACATCCTTGCAGTCCTGGGCAGTTTGTAATAGGGTATGAGGTCCCATGTTACTAATTACTCCCAGGCCAACTCTACGCACAAACAGCTCTCTTTGTGATGTGAGGACCCATAGTCAACTCAAACTGCACTTGCAGCTTTTCACCACACACGGAATCTGCACTAGAGTAAGCTGCCATCACAGTTCACTGTTGGAAACTTACTACCCATAGTGTTAAATGCAGTGAAGTCAGTACGACGTGAAGACAGTTCTGTTAATTTTCGACAGATGTGATGAGATATTATATTCCAGACTCAGCTCTACTACCTAGACATTAATATATTATCTATTTGTCAACCATGGCTTGTCAGATTATGTTTGTTATTACTGTGCAGATCAATCTTAGCCTGCTTTATTGCATATTGTCCATTTAGTGCCATCTAGTACTCGAAATTCAGTGCTACCCTCTACTTTCTCACTTATAGTAGCTAGGCAATGCAACTAATTGCCTAGGAACTTATACATATTGTTTTTCTTTAGATGCTGTTCCTTTATCCCCTTCAATTTTTCTGATTCCACCGAATTTAACAAGCAGTCAGTTTATTTGTGCTGCCTAGTACTAGATTAGTTTCAGGGAATATACCTAAGAGACCCTCAGGTCACGGTGGATGCCATAAGGTTTATATACTAATTCAGTACTACACTGCAGTTCTATTGTTCTCGTGTATTCAACACTATTGATGAAGGGTTTTGTTCTATCTTTACTGGTCAGACATGACCAAGGGCTTCCTGGGTTTGTTAGACACCGTATAAACAGCCATGTATTTTACCTCCCTGTACCCCTGCTTTTCTCCCCCGCTCAAGCTAAAGGTGAACCTCAGATGATATTTATCCGGTGCCCCCTTTTCTCTAAGAGAGTTTAGATCGTCTCTATTCTCAGTCTTAAGACTGATGTGTTTTATTGTTTACTGTTCTCCTGTTGTTTGCTTAGAACTTTGTACTCTTTTATAGATCAGCAATTATTATGAAAAATAACTTTTAGGATATCAGAGCTATTCACTTCACCACCCCTTCAGTCAGAGAATGTCCCTTTTACTCTTTGTCAATTCCTGCTTACTGCTGATACAGCACTACTCTACAGTGGATCCAAAATCTTTCATCCAGAATATGGCTGAAATTAACTGCTTTAGCTGGAATATAAGCGCCACAACTCCCTATCAAACACAAGCAGGTACTGGCTCACTTACAAAGCTAACATCGCAAGTGGTGCTATTGCAAGAAACTAAATTAATGGACAAAGAGGTCCAGAAACTGTGTGGTGTTGGGTTGGTATAGAGGTCCGCAGTGTTGCCCCAAGAAAAAGAGGGGGTCTATTTTGATTCCTAAAAGCCTGCACTGGCCCTTTGAAAACCACATCATGATCCAGAGGGTAGATGAGTCCTTGCCCATTTTAATACACCACAAGGACCTTTCACAATAATGAACTTCTATGCACCTAATACTGATTCACCTCAGTTCTTTCACACCTCGGCCTCATTTAACATCCCTAGTGAATAAGCAAATCCCTGTCCTAATTGGAGAGGACTTAAGTCTTACTTTAAACCCTGCTATGGATCAAGCCATGGTAATCCAAAACCCCACTCCCAAGCTCCTTCAGGCGGTATTACTCTGGACAAAAGACCAAGCTCTTATGGACAGTTGGAGGCATCACCATCCAAGAGATAAAGATTTACTTATCAATCCTCTGTTCACGGCTCTTGTCAGATGATATGTGGCCTATATCTCCTCAGCTTATCTCTTGTAACAGCAGTGAATATTAAGCCCATAATTATTTCAGACCATGCCTCTTACAACTCGACTTTTTATTTGGTGGTTCACCACAAAAGTCCGTCATTAGAGATTAAATCCAACACTTCTTCTTGACCCAAAATTTGAACCATGGTTGCAACGTATTGCTCAAAATTATTTCTCTGATAATGACAACAATACTACATTGCTAGAGATTCCAAGGGTGTGTTTGAAATCATCCAGGGCAGGAGCATTTATGTATGCAGCCCCTCACCCTTTGGCATTCTCTACCCCTGCTGGTTACGGAGTGCACAATTGTGGAGGGATTCAAGCAAGCTTTAAAAACTTTTTGTGGCACCAGGCATTCAGCGACTGATCTTCCTTTTGATAAATGGTATACTGTTATTTTAATGTTAATTATATTGATGTTTGATCTGTTTTAAAATTGTTAGCGCCTTGGTTATGGACTTATAAATAAATTTATTATTATTATTATTATCTACCACCAATCTTTGGGAAGCTTTTAAGGCCACTCTTAGAGGTCAGATAATTAGTTATTCAGCTCACAGATGAAAAGAAAAAGAAAACAACTAGCAGAGTTAGAAAGTCAATTAAAGCTCAAAGAATCTGCACTAAAGGCTAATCAAGAATTCTCTACTTTAGACGGAGACTGTAGCTCTTAGGCAAGAAATCAATACTCTAATGGCGCAAAAGCAGAATTGGCCACTCTACAGTTAAAACATACAAATTGGGAGAGTGGAGAAAAACTGGCAAACTTTTTGCCTATCAGCTTAAAAAGCAACAATCAGAACGTTACATTGCTTCTTTGATGTCTGACGTGGGTGCTAAATGTACTGATCCTGTAGAACTCAATTCTATTATGTCTCAGTTTTACCAGAAATTATATTCTACCACTACCAACCCACCCTCCCAACAGATAACAGACTTTCTTTGTTCTCTAACTCTGCCTAAGCTAACATTAGCTCAAAGTTCGCTTCTCGAGCAGCCAATAACCACTGCTGAAACAAAATACAGGTTACTCACGGTAACAGGAGTTCTAGGAGTGGTATATGTTGTTCATCCACACTGTCTGGCAGGCACCTTGCCGCTTTAAGATGGGCCGGAAAGTCTTCAAGCTAGCTGGCTCCTCCCACCCACTCGGGTGATGAAACTCTTGGCTCCGCCCCATGACGCCAGATCTAGCCTGCTGGAAGCCAGGTTGTGCACCAAAGCCGTGGAGGTTGTGTGGGTCCGTGTGGATGAACAACATATACCACTAGAACTCCTTTACAGGTGAGTAACCTGTATTTTAGGTGTGAATACGTTGTTCTATCCACACTGTCTGGCAGACTCCTAGCAGTTTTCCGGGAGGTGGAGGCAAGGCGCACACCCCTACTTAAAGAACAGGGACTGGAGAACTGAGGTTCCAAAACCAGCATACTGGCATTAGTCAAGGTCAATGTGGTAATGGGAAAGGAAGGTGTGGACTTCAAGTAGCAGCCCTGCAGATTTCCTGGATAGGAACATCCTAGAAGCAGTCACTGCACTGACACAGCAGAATGACAGGTGGAATGAGCCCGAGCCCTACGGGAGGCTCCCTACCCGCCAAACTATAGAGAGATCAATGCAGGAAGTGATCCACCTGCCAATCGTCTGCTTTGCTGCAGGTCTGCCAGGTGCATCTTCAGGAGGAGACAAACAATTGGCGAACCTCTCCTGAACATCCGCCACACGCCTTTGTAGTAAATGAGCTCTTCTCAGGTCCAAAGTATGGAGCCTGTACTCTGCCTCCGAGGTGTAATTGGGGTAGAACACTGGCAGAGTCAACACCTGGTTCAGGTGAAACTCCGACACCACCTTCGTAGAAATTTCGGGTGGGGCACAGGACAACCTTGTCCCTGTGGAAGACCAGGTAGGGAGCTTTGACATGATAGCCACCAAGAAGACGGTCTTCCACGACAGGTGAGAGATTTCACACCTGTGTATCTATTCGAATGGCTTGCCCAGGAGCTTGGCTATACCAGCAGTAAATCCCACGGAGGTGGTGGTTCATGCACCAGAGGGAAATGTGATCTAGGTCCTTGAAAAGCGCCAGACCACCTTCTCCTGCACCACCGCCTCGCTTGCCCGGCACGCCCAGAGCAGAGATGGCTGCCAGATGCACCTTGAGGGTCGTTGACTGAAGCCCCGCTGGGAAAGGGACCACTGGTAGTCCAGAATGCTAGCCAGTGGACAGGATGAGGGGTCCAACCCCTTGTCCTGACACCAAATGGAGAATCTCTTCCATTTGAAGGCATAGCATTTTCTGGTCGACTCCTTGCAGGACGCCTCACGATGCTGAGGACCTCGCCGGAAAGATCCAAGGCCTGGAACTCTGGCAGCCATGAACCAGCCGGCCAGGGTGCAGGGATTGAAGGTCCGGATGGAGTACCTCCCTCAACACAGAGCAGGTCCGGATGCTGGAAGCTGCCTCGGGAGCCTGGAGCTAAGACTGAGGAGATCTGGATACCAAACTGGGTAGGCCAGTCTGGGCTACCAGGATCACCGTGCCTTTGTCCCTTCTGATCTTGAGGAGCACCTTGTGGATCAAAGGCAGAGGAGGCAAGGTGTAGAAGAGGCCCGCGCCACCACGTGGAGAAGGCATCCTCCTGCAGCGAGCTCTGCTGAGGGGCGGGCATGGTACAGCCTCAGCTTGGTGTTCTCCCTGAAGGCTAACAGGTCCACCTGAGGTGTGCCCCCTGGGAGAACAGGTTTTGTACTATCTCCGCAGGAGAGACCACTCATGAGATGCATCGCCATCCGGCTGAGGGTATTGGCCAGACTGTTCAAGGCTCCTGCCACATGAAAGGCTAGGAGATCCGCCTCCAGGCTGAACACGAGAGACCAAATGCGAAGAGCCTCCTTGTACAGAGGAAAGGCGTGTGTCCCACCCTGTCTGTTGAGATAGTACATGGTTGTGGTGTTTCTATCTGACCTGGACCACTTGACCCCAAACAAATGGAGCGAAGGCAGTCAGAGCTAGCTGGACCACTCGGAGCTCCAGCAGGTCTGATGTGGCATCGGGACTCCTGAGGGACCAGAGTCTGTGGGCTCTGTGCTCCCCAGATGGGCACCCCAACCCATCTGAGAGGTGTCGGTCATCAGGATGACCGCTGCTCGGGCAGACGAATGGGATTCCTCCCCGAGATGAGCTGGGATGAGCCACCACTGCAGGCTATCCCACATCTCCTGGGTCACAGAGGCTGGCTGGTCTAGATGACTTGAGCACTGAGGACACTGGCGGCCAGCCATCACTGCAGGGGACGATATACCAGCGGCCCAACGATCATGCTGGTGCAAGCCACCATGAGACCCAGAAGGCACAGGAAGTCCCAAGCAGGGCACAACTGCCCAACCAGAAATGATTAGGCAAAGCAGGAAAGGACCTCAGCCCTGTCTGCCAGGAGCCGGGCTCTGGCTCGAGAGAGTTGAGCTTCACCAATTAACTTAATCACCTGCGAGGGCACGAGCCCCACTTGCCTGCCGATGAGGAGGCTGAGCTGAGAGCAAGCCTGGAGAGCCAGATCTCTGACCACTCCACCTCCAACCTGAGGGACTTCTATCAGCCAGCTGTCCAGGTAAGAGTAGACCTGGACCCCTCGGCACACAGGAATGCTGCCACTACTGCATGCATTTGGTGAAGACCCTGGGAGCTGATGAGAGCCAAAGGGCATGGCCCGGAACTCGGAGAGTGTTCCTCTGCCTGAAAGTGGAGGAACCGCTGATGAGACATGAAAGAACGTGTCCTGGAGGTCTAGGAGCAGAACCACATGCCCTGCTCCAGGGGTGGTATTATCTGAGCCAGGTTACCATCTAAAATGTGCGCGGTCTTAGGAACTTGTTCAGGTCATGCAGATCGAGAATGGAGCGCTAGCCCACCCCATCCATTTCGAACTAGGAAGTATCTGGAAAACCCTGGGCATGGAGGAGTATCTACAACCTTGCTGATTACCCCTTGCAGAGGGGCTGGTCGATGTCATCTCAGAGAGCCCACTGGGAGGCTGTGGACCTGGTAGCGCCGCTGGGCGCAGGCTCGAAAGGAGGGACCTGCTCGAACTCCAGAGGCAGGCCCTGCCAACCACTTCCAGCACCCAGTGGTCCGTGGTGATAGTAGACTAGGGCGGAAAGGAAGTGGCGGGAGCTGGTCTCATGGGGGACCCAGGAAGGTGAGACGAGGTTGGGGATGGCAGCCTACAACCCATCACTGACAGGTTTGGAGGAGGAGGGACCGGCTGAGAAGCCACCAGGGCCCTTCCCCCAGGCTCCTGACCAAAGAAGCAACGGACTTCTGCTTAGGGTGTCAAGTTTGAGCCTGCTGGCCCGGCTGCTGGGCAGGTCTTGCCAGGAGTGGAGGGACCTAAAGGGCTTACATTGCTGATGGCAGCTTTTGTCCTTCTGTGCAGATGTGACCAAAATAGTGTGGCACTGGATTTTTCAATGCGCTGAGGTGGCCTCCACACCGGGCCCGAACAGGCTGGTGCCCAGAAAGGGAACATCTGCGAGCTCGTGTTGAGCATCTACCGTGAAGGTCAAGATCCGCAACCAAGCCCTGTGGTGCAACCGAACGGACACAAGAGTCTCCAATGTCCAGAGCCATCTGAGCTGCTGCTTGCCACCGCCCTTCCCTTATCCCAGACCTGCTTGACCATGGTCTGAGGTCAGCCGGATATGAGGAAGCACTTCATTCAGGAGCCTAACAGGGCGTAAGAGAAGTGTACCATCATAACAGCTGAGCTGGCCTGGCAAAGACACAAAGAGGCAGCAGCATACACCTTTCTCCCGAGTAGTCCAATTTCTTGGACTCCTTATCTGGGAGCTTGTCCACGCCCTCTGTTGCCCGAGCGCCTGAAGACAGAATCTGTCTCCAACCCCTCAGCCAAGGGTGCTCCGAGAAGCTGGAGAGACAGCCAGAAGGGATCTCAGACTTGCAGGCCATTCTGGCCAATGGAACTGGGCAGGAGGCTGGGAGCTGCCAGAGTTCTCAACGCGGCCCACAATGGCCTCAGCTGCAGGGAAGGCCTCCATGGGAGTCCCTTGTCCAGAATCTCCGTAAGGGGATATCTGGCCCATTCTGCACGGTTCGAGCAGCATCCCGGTGGACTCCGAGATGAGTCAAGGATACCAAGGGATGAGGTGGGGTCTCGTCCCACAGAAAGACCCCCGAGGATTCCAAGTCGACTGGACGGGAATGCAACAAGGAGTCTGCAGACTCTGAAGAGTCCACATACAGCTGGTGACTGCCTGAGCTACTCTCCAATCACCGAGGGCGATCAGTGGTGACAGTGACCGACAACTGATGGGGCAACCTGAGCCGACTAAGAATCCTTGGTCAGTGCCCCATTCTTTGGCTGGGAGGCGGTGGTTCCACCACAATAGGCTGGTCAGTCGGTTTTGCCAAGCCATCCAGCCTGGACCAGTCCCCGGATCGAGAACCGGGCAAGTGGAGTTGGCTTCAGCCGTCACGACAACCACTTAATTGCTGGTGTGGAAGGTACGCCAGTTTGCCATTGGCCAAAAGGAGCTGTTGCCACATTAGATCCTCATAGCTGACACAACTTGCATTGAGCCTCTCAGCTGACGAGGAGGAGGAGGATCAGTGGGTCTTACCTTTATGGATCCTTCTTCCGGGACCGAGGGGATGTGAGACCAGAAGAACCCTCTCCTTTAGTCGAGAGGGACTGGCACAGCTCCTGAAAGGAGCCGTGTAAGAAGAGCCCAGTTGAGCAGAATAAAGGCGGTCGAAAGAAGATTGCCGTGGCCTGGGCTGCCTCTCTTCGAGGGCCATGAGCTGTTCCAGCTGTTCCACAGAGCCCGCCACCACGGACATCACCCAATGGGCCTCCTTCAATCTGACCGGCAGGTACCGTTTCTCCGGTCACCCCAGCTCGAGTCGGGCAGTGAGGACTGAGCCCGATGGAGAAAGGACAGACACATCGCAAACCTAAGGATGCGTGGTCGTGCCAGGAGCAATAAGCGGCGTGGGGGTCGGTCGCAACATCTTCTGATTCGCAGGGGCACCACTGAAACCCAGGGATGGTCTTGTCTTCCATCACAGTCGTGGAGAGAAGACTGAACTCAAACAGTTTCAAAGTAAGTTTAGAAAAATCCAAAGTTTTCAAAGCCAGGGCTCAAACGCGAAAGTGTTAAGGAGGGAACCTGATGCTCAAGCGGTAAGGAAGATCTGGCGTTATGGGTGGAGCCCATAGTTTCATCACCCAGGTGGGTGGGTGGAGGAGCCAGCTTGAAGACTTTCCGCCCATCTTAAAGCGGCAAGGTACTGCAGACAGTGTGGATAGAACATATCCACGCCCCTAGAAACTGCAATTAAAGGATAAAAAAAAAAGAAGGTTCCTGGCAGTGATGGACTTCAATTGACCTTTCTTCACTTATTAATCCCATAAATCTGTCCAATCATTGAACGCTTTACTGACTTTACCTCCACTAAAACATTTCTGCCTTCCATGTCTGTTGCCACTTTTACGGTATTACCAAAACTGAGAAAGACCTCCTTACCTGGTCAGCTACAGACCCATTTCCTTTATCACTAGAAAATATATGCTAAAGTTCTGGCCACAAGATTAGAATCCTTCTTCCCTTCCTGATCCATCCCTCCCAATCTGGACTTGTACAAGGCAGACTGAGTTCATATCATATTAGAACACTTATGAATCTTATGCTTATTGCTTCTTCAGCCTACCCCTTCAGTTGTAGTCACACTAGACTTTGGAAGGCATTTGATATAGTCGAATGGAAATATCTCTATGCAGTACTTGCCCATTTGGGCATAGGCCCCTACTTTCTCTCTGCGTTGCAGGCTATGTACTCTGCCCCTAAAGCACATGTTTTACCAATTCTAATCTATTCACACCCATTTTTACTTACTAGGAGGTACTAGGCAAGACTGCTCTCTTATTGCCCTTCCATTCGTTCTAGCATAGCCCCTAACCGCTGCAGTTAGACAAGACCCAAATATTCAGGACCATACTTATAAAACTTTGTTATATGCCAAAGACCTCTAGTGATTCTAGATACTGCTGATAAATCTCTGTCTCTTTACTGTCCACATTAACTAAATTCTCCTCCTATCTGGCCTTAAAATTAATCATTCCAAGTCAGAAATTTTACCGCTAAATAAAGCTGCCACCCCACAACAGTTCTTTCTTTTCCTCCGGTGACCCCATCATCCATAACCTACTTAGGGTATTAAAACAACATCAAAGTTGCACTCCTTCTGTGATTTAAATTTTAAGGCTTTTTTGCCAAACATTCATCTGAAATTAGACCATTGGAAGGCATTACAGCTCTCCATGGTTGGCAAGATAGAGGCAATAAAATGATAATTGCTCCGAAAATATTTAATGTTTTATCTCATATGACATGTCATATATCCAACAAAATGGTCTGATCAAATAGACTCCTTATTAGGCAATTTTTATGGGAAGGATGCAAGTCCCAATATAGTAGAAATAAACTTAGAGTAAGTTGGAAAGTGGGTGGGTGGAATCTCCCTGGTTCAAGGGATACTACTGGGCATTCAGACATGCCCAAACCTTTGATGGATTGCAACAGACGGACAACCCCTCCTTCATGGGCACAAACTGAAACCGCTAAATGTGAACAATCAAATCCAGCTTCCTACTTAATCACACATTCTTCCTCCCTCTTCTGTCCCGGTACCTGTTAACGTTTCCTGCACTGCCTGGTTCCAAACTAGTATATGGCTGCATTTAAATTTAGCACATATCCCTTTGTTTCCTATATAGCATAATTAAAATATAAGTATTGGGGAAATCAGCACACTGGCTCGATTGGGAAAATAATGAGATCCGTGATAGTCAAAGTCATCTTAATGCCCCATACCAAGATGATGGACTCCTTTCAAGCACTACAATACAGAAATAATATTCCTAGCTCGGTTTCTGGAAATATCTTCAATTACACAGTTCCTAATTAGGTTACTTACTCTCATGAATTCACCTAAAACTTTGGCTCAACCACCCCTATGGTGCAATGGATTAAACTTAAGGGGAGAGCAGGCAAATTTATTCAACCATTCATGATGCTATTCCAGACCAAACAACCTCTGCTAAGAGCTATTGGACATCAGCCTTAAATACCCCAATATCAGATGAACAATGGTCTCAGTGCTGGCATTATATTCATGATTTTGTTAAACAGCCCAAAAGCCGCCTCATTCAAAAAAACAATCCTCCATTGTTGGTATCGCACTCCTAAAGTTCTTTACCAGGCCAAAATTAATCCGTCTCACCATTGCTGGTGATGTACTCAGCCTCACGAGGATTTATATCATATTCTATGCAGCTGTCCACTAATTCATGGTTCCTGTGCAAGTGATTATTCTTCTTTCTAACATATATACACTGCCAAGTTTTCACTTCCCTGGATTATTCATTATTGAACTAGATACTGGTCAGCATTTAGTTTCTAAAAACAAAATCTCTGCTGATCCAGGCAAGTACAGTTGCTAACAATTGTTGTTACAAAAGTGGTGGACCACTAACATACCTACAATAACGGATTTTATGAATAATCTTTCTCAGTTAGCCACATATGATAGATTATCTCACCTCTTCCACAATATCTTACACAATCATACCTCTACTTGGAACCCTTTATCAGTATTTACATCAAGTTAATGCTATCCCACCTGCAAGGCTGAGACTACCATCAAGGCAAGGTATTGGACAAGTATCCATATCTTTTGATTAATTCCATATATGGACACCTACTTGTGAAGGATGGTGTTGTCTGCTCTGATACATTCTCCCCTCATTTATTTAGAGTGCAAATGAGATTTAAGTTTTAGTGTCTGTCATACCATAACATTATGTGACTCTCCTAGCTTAAGGTTCTTCCGATATATTAAATATCTATATCAATATACTGATTACATAGATTTCATACAGTTATACCTCGTACTTGTTGCTATCAATTTGGCAAATGCATACTTTGTGGTAGCCACATAGGTAATTTTAATTGTTTTGCTTATGTATAGTAATGTTAGGCTGTCTTTACAGTAGGAGATGCATCTAAATCCAATCTAATGATGCATACCCTTATGGACCCTTGTAAGTACCATTCTTGTAAGAACCAAGCTGTATCATGTTAAATATTACTATTGTAGTGTTTGTGCGTTGAAAACTTGATAAAATGTTTAACTTTAAAAAAAAAAAAAATCTCCCCAACTTAATACTTTCTATGCAGTGACGCTACAAACAGTATCCTCTGGATTAATCCTAGTTATCACTCCCATGGAAGTACACAGAATTTGTATTTAATGACCTATGCGATGTGGGAAAGATTATATTTACACCCCTGACAAATCTCCCCAACTTAAACCTTTTGGTTTTGGAACTGCCTAAGCAGTAATATACCTTTACAGATAATGGAGCCCCCACATGCACCATACTTCCAGTTGCGACTCTTTAAAGAGATGAAGTAATGTATGTTGTGGAGCTTAGAAAATGCCACAACATGCATTAAAAGCTAATTGCAGGGTTCCTTTAAAGTTGCTCTGAATGACGAGTCATTTTAAGCTTTGTTAAAAGCATTTTATTTTAAAACCTCAGTTTTCAGAGCAAGTGACCTGGGATCATATCTGCGCCACCCACAGTATAAAACAGCATCTGTTGCAAGCAGGGTGTTTGCAGTGCATGGCGAAGAACGTGTCCGAGTGTAGGAGTGGCACCTCATTTCTTCTTTAAAACTCTAAACATTTGGCCAGCTCAGTGGTGCTGAGGGTTGAGGCACTGGACACCACACCTCAAGCCACGCTGGCGACCCAGGTTCAGGAGCAAACTCAGGCCACCGGAGGTTGGCAGGAAAGGACAGGATTGAATGTCTGGAGGACTGCTTTCCTGCCCTGCAAGGAGGGTCACAGATCCCGGGCTCTGGGGACTCCTGGCGGCTGAGGGGCACAGCAATCCCGAGATCTCAGCAATTACAGGGGTTGGCTGAGACGGTGACCCTGTGGGCATGCACACACAAGTATGCGTGCCGCTGGGCGCCCGGGCACGCCTGAGCCAGGGAGGGACCAACAGTTGTAAAATCCTCTTCCACTGGGGATAGGTGGAGACACTTCCTCACAATCCACACTCCCAATGCTGGGTGCTCTCTCTTCATTCCCCGCCACTCCAGCTCAGCACTCTACACTATAGATAAGCGCCCCTGGGAAGATAGGGCAGCCCTTCTCGGTGGGTTCAGATCCAAGGGATGTGCCAGGTCGGGGTGAGGAGTAAGGTGCAGTGTCACAGCAGGAGGTAGAGACTATGGCAGAGGTCGCCGAGAGAGCTCCCCAAGCGTGAAAGTGCACAAAAATAGTTAGAAAAAAACTGTAAACATTTATCCATTATGGAAGGCTAAGAGACACTGCTGCCTATCACAGAGCTTATGTGAAAAGGAGACATATCTAAATGTAATGTCAGCAACATGTACTTCAAGGTTGAAGATTGTAGAACTACTGGAACAGATTGTATGAAATGCACTATCTATGAAAACACTGTTTATAAGCTGAATAATGCACTTGTGGAATTAAAGCACCTAAAAGGCATTATCAACCGGAAAATGAATGTGGCATTACTCCTGTTACACAAACCAATCAATCAATCAAAGTCTTTATTTATCCAGGCGGTCACCGTGAGCAATGCTCATTTGCAAGATGGACCTGTAGAACATGTATACACAGTTAAAACATTCCACACAGTGACAGTACATTCACAATATGGGCAGGGCCCTGAGATAATATTACATGAGTAAGAAAATACAGATAATACAAACACAGATAATACAATGCAAGGGTTCATATAAGTGAGGGATAGCATCAGCATAGCAAATACAAGGTACACTGCACATACACAGTACGTGTGAGCAATGACTGCAGCAGCAGGCTAGGTAAGAAATAAGATAACACAGAGGGGAAGGAGAGGAATTAAGGAGTAAGAAGGGGGCGGTGGCAGGTGCAAGTGGTAGAGGTGGGAATATTGAAAGGTATCTCAATACAAAGTGCGAGGAGCTCCAGTCAAAAGGGAGACGGGGAGGATTATACTGAAAATGTAAAAAGCAGGGAAGATACTACAGGAAGCTGGGGAAGGCAACACAGTGGACGTAGCTATGAGTGGGTTCAAGGCGGAGGGCGGACCAAGGTGGATTTGGACACCGTACTCAGCAAGCAAAGCAGTTGCAAACTTCTTGATTGTACGGGAGTATAATGCCTTGAAGGCAGGTAAGGAGACAAGGGCACTCAGTTTAAGGGCTCTTGTGTTATTCCCATAGGGTGGGTGTAGTGTAGTTAATTGCCGCTTCACTGAAGCGAGATTTTGCTTTGGGTATTTTGAGAGATGTATGAATGGCTTCTAAGTGTGTAGTTTCCATTGTGCTTAAAGATAGGCAGCCAGAGATGTAGGGGGTAACTTTTTGTGAGAGCACGGTAGGTCCAGAGTGCAGCATTTTTGTGGCACCTAAGTTTTAGGAGGTCCACCCACAGCAGCATACAGCGCAGTGGTGAGTAGCAATGGGAAGACCTGTGATGAACCTCAAGGCTCGGTGGTACAGCGTGTCCAGTTTTGCTACATGAGAGCTGGGGCACTGGCTGTACAGGAAATCAGTATAATCGACCAGTGATAAGAAGGTGGATTAGACCAGTCATATCTTGGCATCTATGGTAAGGAATTGGTTCATTTTGAAGAAAAGTCCAAGCCTTTGTCGAGTTTTTTAGCAAGTCCTCAATATATTCGTGAAGGAGAGTCTGTTGTCAATCCATACCCCAGATATTTTAACTTTTATGATGAATTCCAGCTTTCACCTAGGATTGTGGTTATTTCAGGAATAGACCCACAGGCTGCCGGGTTGATTACATGGGCAAGGGAGTGAAGAGCATCACTTTTGTTTTTTCTAGCATTCAGGGTAGCTTTTGTGAATTAGTTGGCTTTGCAGGAGGTTGAATTCGGCTTGAAAATCGCTGTAGGCCTACTAACATAGAGAACAGTATCGCCTCAGAACAAGTGGATGTTGGCATTTTTTATGCAATTGTCGTATATTATTAATGTAGATTGCAAATAAGAGAGGGCCTAGAATAGATCCCTGCAGTACCCTCTTAGAAGGGGCTGGAGAGGGACAGCTCACCTTCTGCTTTGACTTGCTGAAGTGCTCTGAGAGGTAGTCAGTGAACCAGTGCAGCGAGGAGGAGTCCATTCCTTTGGTTTGTAAGGAGGACATGAGGAGGCTGTGGCTGACTGTGTCAAGGCCTTGCTTAGGTCCAGAAAGACCGCACAGGTGAAGTTTCTGAGTCAGGGCTCTCAGCCAATCAACAGTTACTTCAGTCAGTGCTGAGATGGTGCTGTGTTGGGCTCTGAACCCTGACTGCATAGGATTTAATATATTTGTTGTCTCGAGGTAGGACCTTAATTGTACATTCACAATTTTCTCAAGGAGTTTTGATAACACAGGAGGAGGAAATGGGCCTATAATTATTGAGGTTGCATGGGTCACCTGATTTAAAGAGAGGATGACATGAGCAGTCTTCCAAACAGGTGGCAGGATACCCTGGGACAAGGATAAACTGAATAGGTGAGTGATGGGAACAGCTAGGACATGGTAGGCGTATTTAAGAAAGTATGGGTCTAGCGAGTCAGTGCCTGCACTTTTCAGTGTCTGAGTTGAAGTAATAGATCTTCAACCTCTTTTATGGAAGCAGGTTGAAGCGTAAATAGAGAAGAGGTAGCTGGGGGTGTTAAAGGAAGTTGTCTGTCAGGATCGTATCTTACATGCTGGAGGTTGTCCAATGCCAGGCCTGTGGTTGCTAAGTGGTTATTGAAAGAGTCTAGGATCTCAGTCTTTCGCTGAATGTAGTATTGCAGAGATGATCTTGTTCGAAGGGAATTACTTGAGGAGTGGCCAACAGATCCTTGATAGTGCTCCAGAACTTGGACGGGTCTTGGAGGCAGAGTCAAGTTCTGAGTGAAGAAAGAAGCCTGGCTTCTTTAACTGACTTAGTGCATAGGTTTCATGTCTTTCTGAACAGATTCCAATCATTGGGCGTGTTCAGTTTACGTGCCTTTTCCAAAGTTTATCCCTTTCAAGAGCAATGACCTGATCTCAGGGGAGAACCATTTATGGATTTATTCTTGGCTCGGACTTTAGTCAGGGACCATGCTCATTGAGAGCCCTGACAGTATGTCATGGAAGATGTTGTAGGCGGCAGTGACCGTTTGGCTAAATAAAACTCCCTGCCAGTGCATGGAGAGTTTCAGTTCATTAAGATAGGCAGCTAGATCAAAGTTGGGACTGGATCTCTTCAGGGAACATTTTGATGTAACTGTCGGTTTGCTGATTGATCTTACTCCTCCGATAAAGCAGTGGTCACTGACCTCCGAGAAAAAGGTGCCAGCATGGGAGAAAAGGTGGGTTTGCTCACTAAGAGCACATCCAGTGTAGTGCTTTATTAGGTTTTTTGTGTTAGTGCGCTTGGTCAGAAATAACCCGAGTCAACTCATCAACGCCACAGAAGGATACAAGGGGGCAGATGCATTGGACAGCCAGTCGAGATTAAAGTCACCAAGGATAATGGTTTAGCGAGCCTTGTCCCAGGATGTCACTTAGATGGGACAGAAGCTGTAAATCAGCAGACAGGGGCCTGTAACATCCTATTAGCTGAAGAACACTTGTCTGGGAAATTTCCACTTTGAGGGCTAGGCATTGGTATTCGTTGGCAACAGAAGATGAGGCAGTGCAGAGACAGTAAATTTATCTCTTGACATATATGGCCACCCCAACTTCTCTAGTTTGCCTATCCGCTCTGAACAAGGCATAGCTGGGGATATTTATTTCGCATCAGTGGTTGCTGGTCTAAGCCATGATTCAGAGATCAATAGTAATCGACAGAGATATGAGTCACCCGAGCTTGGATCAGGGTGAGTTTTTTAGTAAGCTGCTATATACTGATGTGCAAGAAGCTCATGCTTCTAGTGAGGCTAGGTCTGAGGATGAAGAGATTGGCAGGTGGGCCAGGATTAAGCTCTATGTTACCTGAGCACAGTAAGAGGAGGAGAAGTATTTTCCTAAGTGCAGCAGAGGAGAGTTTGAGATTCCTGGTCTTATCCCATTTGTCATACTTGGTGACTTTAGGGAGTAGGTTGTTACCATTGTAAATGACAACGCCTGTAATTGCGACTTCTAGTACTTTGGTTGCGTAGGTATCTAGGAGAGTAGGCAGGTGTGTGGTGGAAACTTACCTTGCAGTCGAGGTATCAGGTATGTACTGCTTGAACGAAAGTTAGCCAGTAGGTGCATTTGAATAGCCAAGAACTCAAGAGGGGCATGCTGGCGAAATAGTACCAGATATCATAAGGCACATGAAAGGATTGCATTCCATGCATGGTATCGGCTCATTTGGCAGGTGAAGACCAGCCAGTACTCCAAATAGGAAAGGCAACAAGCAAGGCCATATGAGTCCCCACATGATGAAGCTCGGTGGTAAGGTATGGAACTCTGATAGCTTGGAGATCCACTCAGCCAGGGCTGCTTCCTACAGTGGCTGGGTCAGGAGACAGAGCCTGAAGTCAGGTCAAGATGAGCCTAGCGGGTCTTCTAGCCTAGAGTAGCACAGCCCTATAGATTAGGCACTGGAGCTGTGCAGGCTAATAAGTCCTGCGGAAGAATATGGTTGAACAGCACAGATCCAGGGGCGTCGCAGGGAAGGGGTGGGAAGCAAGCGTATTTAATAAGTGATGGGGTGGGAGGGGGCGGGCATAAAAGTTGGCGGCAGTTGTTGTACCTTTTGAGCCAAGGAACTGGGGCTATGGTCTGAGCGGGCGATTGAGGTAGCGCCTGCCTGCTGGCCAGGAGTCCCATGGTTTCTAATGCAGGAGCCAGAGAGTGATCCCCTGCTGAGAGAGAGAGAGAGAGAGGAGAGGAGAGGAGAGCAGGAGTTAATATCAGGCCATGGACAAAAGGGCAGATAGAACAGCAGGGGTCCAATTTAGAGCACAAAGGGATGAGTATTCCTTTGGCGCCCAAAAGTCTAGGGCCAGTGCAAAGAGCAGAAGTGAGCTGTAATTCACACTCCTACAGGCTTAACACTTTACAAGAAGTCAAAATGCAATTGGCAAGCATAAACAGTATTAAAACATATTTTTCCTGGGTAATTACAGTCTAAAAGAGAGATTTTTCAGGGCAAAGAATCGCTTTCACTGCAATCACGGACGTAGCCTGCAAAGGCGCTATGCTCCAATTGGTTGAGGCAGTTGCTGTACTGTTTGGAGCCAAGAGTCCGGGCTATGGTCCCGAGCGGCGGCTGAGGGTGGTGTCGGCCGCCCACTGGCCGGGAGAGTCCCGCTGCTTCATGCAGGGAGCCACAGAGAGTGATCCTCGGCTTGGGAGCGAGAGTCCGGGGGCTATGGTCTCAAGCAGCGGCTGAGGTGGCGCTTGGTCGCCCGCTGGCCGGGAGTCCCGCTGCTCGGCAGGGAGCCAGAGTGATCATGGCAGGTGAAAACACTCAAGCAGACTTAAATAATTATCATGTTCATAAAGCCACTGATACTGCAGGACAAAGTATGCTAAATATTAATAATCAAGTATCTAAAAAGAACAAGAGAAGAAGAGCAGCTGACTTCAGTTAATGAACAAAGTCAAGACTCAGATATGAACCATACCAAAAACAAAAATATACGAGTAGTAGTACAAACCAAGACGACGACGGTGGAGTGTCACCAGAGGTAATCCTCATAAAAAGGGATGGCAGCCCTGACTTCAAATGAAATTTCATTACAAAATAGATTTAGCATGTTATAAACCGAAAATGAATCTGCCACACTAGAGCCAGAAATCACAACTACTGTAAATATTATTGTTATGGAGACTCAATCTTCAGGAATTGTGACACCACCTTTATCCAGATTTAAAAAAAGAGAACAAAATGCTCCTTTGTTACCCATGCACAAGAATAGCAGACATTCAAAATGAAGCAAATAAAGTAATTAAAAAATCAAGTTCAAAACAAATAGTAACACAGGGTTTTAAATAATTGATTAGCAGTTTTTTCCTTGGGACAATGCTAACTGTACAGAAAGTATTTATATAGGTTTTCTAGAAGTGTTATGTTTGTTAAACACAGTGAAGCAAGTGCTATGCATTTTCACAATGTTTTAGCACTTTTATGAGCAAAATGCTAATCAATTTTGGAGTTAAATAAATCCCTGTAACATTACATGTTGGTACAAATGATATCGGAAAACAAATGAAAGACATATGTTGGTCCTTTAGAAACTGCCAAAAGCATAAAACAGAAAGGAGTTCATGTTATAATATCTGCCATCCTCCCAGTAACAAGAGCAGTAAAGAAAAATGCTACAATCATACATATAAACACTAGATTACAAAACTGGTATAAGAATAACTCAATTGATTACATTAATAGCTGGCAAAATTTTTATGGTAGAAACAACTGCTATGGTAAGATGAACTGCACCTAAACATCTCAGGTGCCGAGTTATTAGGTAAATTAATCAAGAGAAATGGATTCCATTAATTTAAACTAATAAATGAGGGAGTGGGACCACTAGTATCCCTTTAACATCACTCCAATCTCAACAATATACTCAGAACAATAACACAAAACTTATGCTAAGTAATGTAAGGAAGTTACATAATAAAGTCGCAGCATTACAATCACTACTTTTACAAATCAAATCAATACAGCATTTTAACAGAACCTGGTTAGATGAAAAAGGTAATTGGGGATAAAATATTTATCGATACCATGTAGTAAAATTAAATAGAAAGGATAGACTAGGAGGTGGCATAGTCACATATCTATCTTCCAATATTTCATACACTGACATTTCAGATAAAATAAAATCCAATACAGAGGAGACGGAATCCATGTGGATCCAAATAAATGTTGATAAGAGACAAAATATGTATTAGGTCTGTGTTACAGGCCTCGGACACAATCACAAGTACAAATACCAAATTAATTGACAAAATCAAGAGGGCACTGGACTATAGCAATCTATCATTGATCGGCGACTTCAATTAGCCGGACATCAATTGGAACTCAGGAAGGGCAACCTTAAAACAAAGCAAAGACTTTCTCACATTTTGTAATGAAAACAATTTAATACAGCATGTTGTCTCTCCAACCAGATTAGGAAATGTACTGGATTTAGTTATCACCGAGGATATCACTATACATTCACGCAATAATTTTGCACCAATAGGAAATAGTGATCATTCGACTGTATTCTTCACAATAAATCAATATATTCCTAAAATAACTGGCTGTGCAGAATTTCATTTAAATAAACAGCTAAGACAGCAGAAATAAATAACGGTTGGAGAATATAGACTGGCATAACAAACTCGACGGCTTGTCAATTAATGCATCTTGAGAATTCATTAAAACACACAACATAACTAATAAACATGTTGAACATATAGAAATATAGAAAAATGGAAGAAAACCAAAATGACTCAAAACAAGCATCGTTAAATTAAATTAAAAATAAATCATATGGAAAATACATAGCAAATAAAACTAAAAAAACGACTATATTCACATAAACGCAATGTAAATGCAAAACAAAATTAACAAAGCCAAAAAAGATTTGAAATAAACCTTACAAAAACAGCTATAAAATCCAACAATTTTATAGTTATATTAATTCATTAAATAACAATAAAGAACTAACATCACTGCAAACAATGTAAACATTACTGATCTGCTTACGATCGCTATATCTTTAATAATTATTTTTGTTCTGTTTACACTAAACAAGATTCGCCAAAATAACAATATAAACATTATTGGTACAGAGTTCCATCAGTTTAGTAAGGAAGACATCGACAGTACATAACTAAATTAAAAACAATTCGGCACCAGGTTAAGATAACATTATACCCATGATGTTAAAATTAATGCAAAATCATATCTGGGTACCAATCAAAACCTGTTTGAGAAATCATTACATAATGGACAAATTCCAAACAAGTGGAGGAAATCACAAATCACACTCATTTTCAAAAAGGTAAAAAGCAGAGGTAGGAAACCATAGGCCAGTCAGCTTGACTTCAATACCATGCAAAATATTGTAATCATTAATAAAAATAAAAATACTGGCCCATTTAAGGTCATAAAATATGGAAATTGTCGGCAGATAAGGACCGCTAGGGCCCATCCAGTCTGCCCATAGGCCCTAAACATGTATGCATCCACTCACCCTAAGTGGTCAATGGCTTTTCATCACCCCTTCACACCCAAGGTTCCCTGTGCTTGTCCCAGGCATTTTTAAACCCTCCACTGTGCTGACCCTACCACCTCTTGTGGCAGACTATTCCAAGTGTTCATCACCTCTCTGTGTAGAAAAACTTCCTCATTACCTCTTAATCTCCCTCCAATTTCATATCGTGCCCCTTGTTCTGGTATCTTTACTACATTGGAAAAGATCTCCCACCTGCACCTTATTTATGCCCTTGAGATACTTAAAAGTTTCTATCATGTCGCTCTCCTTCACTCCTCTCCTCCAGTGAGTACATACTGAGGTCTCTTAGTCTCTCCTCATATGTTTTGTAGTGCAAACTATGCACCATCTCTGTCGCCCTTCTCTGACAGCCTCCACCTTGTTTATGTCCTTCCGTATGTGTGGTCTCCAGTACTGCATGCAGTATTCCACGAGAGGCCTTACCAGTGTTTTATACAATGGCATCACCACTTCCCACCTCCTACTAGTAATACCTCTTCCTATGCACCCTAGCATTATACTATGTCCTAGAAGGAACCATCAGATGAGCTTATTCGACCTTTTTGTGCTCCTACAAATCAAGTGAGCTTGAAGGAAAGTCTGCCTTTGTAGATGACACCAAAATCTGCAATAGGGTGGACACTCCAGGAGGAGAGGAAAGGATGAGCAGAGATCTGAGAAAACTCAAGGAGTGGCCAAGAGTATGGCAGCTGGGTTTCAATGTGAAAAGCGGAAAATAATGCACTTGGGGTATAGAAACCCAGGAACAGAGTACAAAATGGTGGAGTGATATTAAAACCACCAAGCACTATAATCTGACATTACCTTATCAGCCTGTGCAGGTTTTAGCAGGGCTGTGCTGCAGGGCCTTCTATCTAAAGTTTATGGTTGGCCTTCCTCCCAGACTGTCTGTTTGCACCTGTAACTGCTTGGGACTCGTTCCTACAGTGTGACCTGATGAATGAGATACCCTGAAGAAGACAGAAGTTACGTAACAATTTACAGTAACAGTAGATCTTCAAGGGATCTCAGTCATTAGGTCTGTTTTCCCTCCCACCATCCCCTTCTTGGGGCTCTTGTCTAGGAACTGGCTCTCTTGTATCCAACTTTTCATATAGGTCTGGGCACTCTCTCTCTCTCGTCCCCCACGGCAGAAGGTATGCTGCCTTTGTCTCCAGGAAACAAACTGAGGAGGGAGAGGGCCGCCATGTCGTTATAGGGTTTGTGATGTCGACAGCGTGTGGTCCCAGTTGTACTGCTGAAAATCTTCCATGTGGATCCTGCTTCACTGATGGTGAAGTTCCTATAGCATGACCTGATAACTGAGATAACTGCAAAGAGGAGACTGGTATATTTTGTGTTTGAAAACTGAAGATAGACTCGAGCATGCATATTAGTGTTGACACTTGATTTTCAGGCACAAAATATACCACACTACAGCACTCATTTTGAATAGAAAACACATTGCAGAGCTAAGTAAAGTAAGCATCATCTGAAACTGCATTTAGTTTATCCGCTTAAAAAATGTAAACTCGCTTAATTAGGAGTTTACTAATGGCTCAGCGCCTGGACGCCAGAGAGCAACAGCTAACAGTTATTAAGGCTGGTCACTCAAAAGTGAATTTTTTCATGATAAATCGATAAACTGTAATATTATGTTACTTATGGGGCACTGACATATTTTGTGAAGATGGCAATTGCAATAGGTCCACAGTGTACTTTTACACACACAAAAGAATGACTGTCAGTATGCACTAAGTTCCAGTGTCATAGCACACATCAGAATGCATAAATACTGCTGTGCTATCTATGCCCAACAACCACACAGGAATATCAGCAGTAAACATGGCTGGCACTGTCCAATGCTGGTTTCTTGTTGTGACCGTCAAGTGTTCAAGCACCAGGGTCCCCAGATGCAGCTTACTGCATCTATCCTTATCAATGACCAGTGTTGCCTATGTACACATTCTGACTTTGTGTTTTACACAGAATTGAATAAATAACACATTAAAGTCAGCCTGCTGGTGCAACGGTAACACTACTGCTTGTTATGCCGGCGACCTGGGTTCAGGAACACGCCTGAGTCACTAGAGGACTGGCTAGGAGGAGGAATGCTGAGCCTCCCATGGATGCTCGACTCTTCTAGGGTGGGAATATGGTTTCTGCAGCAACACCACCATCAGGGTGACCACAGGTGGAGGTGCAGCCACAGCCATGAATCGAGGGAGGGACGCCAGCAGCATGATATTACATGTCAGCCACAGCCCTTCCAACCTTAGGAGGTGAGCCAGAAAATAGAAAACCTGCAGACCGAACGCAGGATGCTGTCCACTGCATGCCGCAAGCCCCATGCAGTCGATCGGGTTCTCCACCCCAGAGACTGATACTTCAATTCTGTCCATGGGGAGTAAGGGAGTAGCGCCCCTGAAGGCTTGTAGCCAAGGCGCTAGAGGCTCTGCACCTGGTGGAAAATTAAATTTCAGCAACCGCTGAATTACTGGCCGCTGTATTTATTTTGAAGTGCTTTCTTGGAGTTTGTATGGGAGTAGAGGCCTGGCCCACCATCAGCCCTTCCTCAGGGTTATCTGTGGGGGTACTGCAAGCTAGAGGTAAGTCCAAGAGATAGCAGGTGACGGGGTTGGTGCGCAGATGGCCTCGTGGAGCCAGAGGTTGTAAGGGACAAAGTATAGTAAATTAAAAAATAAACATATTAAAAACAATATGACAAATAGTTTCCTGTTAAGACTGCAATGATAGACAACAAATAAATGACTTAAAACTAAATCTCATGTCCAAAAACAAAAGCATCTCCTTCCAAATGCAGTAACAATGCTCTGCATAAAATATAGCAACAAAATGGTTTATGTAAATCCTACCAAAGGTGAGCATTTAATAACTCAAGCAAAACATTAGCTGAGTTTGGAAGCCACTGTACTCAGATCTGTTGTTAGAAGTACAGAAACAACATCTCATTGGGAACTAAACCGATTCACCAACATAAACTGAAATACTCCTACACCTGAAATATAGGTGCCTTACCCCACAGGACTCAAGAATTGTGAATATTTCCAATTCTAATCATTTATGTAAAAAATGCATCATTTGTGAGTCTGGAAACAGGGTCCCATGGACTTCCCTGTTACAAGTGTTGCCCTTGCTCGCTCCCACACTGAGTAGCATTGATGCCAGTGAAAGCGATGGTAAGTACTCATTATAATCAATGGCGGGTAGTTTTTCCAGCAACTTTATGTATACATAAAATTGCTGGAAAAGCTGCTGCCCATTGATTATAATGGAGCGTGCCTCGCTGGCCTCACCTGGCACCTTGCCATACTGTAGTGTTACTAAGCACGGAGGTGGAACAAGGGTGGTACTTATAACAGGGAAGTCAGTAGGACCCTGTTTCCAGACTTTATGAGTGATGCAGTTTTTTACATAAATGATTAGAATTGAAATGTTCACACTTTCGAGTCCTGTAGGGGTAAGGCACCTGTATTTCAGGTGCAACAGTCTTGACTGGTGAATCTCTAACTACAAAAGCCTGTTGTAACTGTATATATTTGTTGTATTATAGTGGTACAGTAGCGCCACTATAGTTGGGGTTGAGAAGGGGTTTCATGTTAAACCTCAGAATTTGCACTTTAATAACTTCACAATCGCTCAATGGATTTGCATGGAATTTTGCATGCCCGATTTCGTAGGTAGATCTCTTGATATGCCAAGTTTCATTCTGGACAGAGAAGCAGATTCTGAGATGTGAATAGTGAAAAGAAAAAAAAATCAGTGTTTTTGCTCCTGTACACAGACCAACACATATATCAGGATCACTACAGAAACCCAAAACTAATTTCTCGACCCACTGTTGCCCAAGCTTGGAATCCCGACAGTGGGATTTACTCTCCCCCAGAGTTTGTTATATTAATTTGGAGGTGCAGGGGTGAAGCCTCCAAAACAGAAGACATGCAAAATCCACTGTCAGGATTTTGTGTTCGATTCCAGGCTCGGGCAATAGTGGGTCAGCCATCGGGGAAATGAGTTTCGGTTTTTGTAGTAGACCCCATGAATCTTTGTCATCGGACCCCATTAGGAAGACTTATTGGAGGCAGTATAGCGAGTGGTCTAAGGCTCTGAGCTGCAAATATGGTGACATCCAGCAGACCAGACCTGGGTTTGAATCCCACAACTTCCACTTGCATACTGTGTGACCCTGAGCAAGTCACTTAACCTCCTTGTGCTCCCAGGTTGCTCCTGTAAAAAGCTTTCAGCTTAGTGTGCTATACCTGGTTAAACAACTAAATAAATAAAAAAAAAGACTGTGTACTTAGTTCTTGGAAAATGACCTCAATGTGCTTTTTTTGAAAAAATTTACAACCCTTTTCGTGACTCGTTTGATGGCCATGGCCATGTCACACATCTTAGCTTATTTACTGATGGAATACGGTGTGTGTTAGGGTTGACAATGCCAAGGCAAGCCCCATGCCTGAATTGTGAAGACGAAGGAGAGGTCAAACCGTAATTTTTTTTTCTTGCTGCTGCTCGCCAGGTGAATGGGGTGTTAGGTTGGGAACTCTAACACCCCATTTCGCTACTTTTGTCGCTTAACCCTAACTAGTGCATTATCAAAGTTTTTTGCATGGAATTATGTACTATTTATGCAATAGGCGTGATATAAATCCTATGTGATAAATCTAAACTACTATGAGATAAATTCAAATTTTACATTTATACATAGTAGGCGATCATCACATATTTTCCGGTCGTGCTTGAAAATAGTCATTTTATGGCTAGTGCAGTTACCCGTTAACAAAAGCTAAATAAATAAATATACATAGTAGCTATGTCACAATCAATCTGGAACTCATTTAGAATGTTCAGCCTCAGTACCAGTACTAACTATATTCAAATGCAAATAACTTTAAAATGAAAAAGATAGCATATTGCTGTGAGCATGAAAGTTGTGTAGCACAAAATTATCTACAAAATGAGTGATATTTCATTTATAGATACCTTATAGATTTTTTATAATTAGCAAAAAGAGCAGAAAATGCAATTTTTGTTCACTTTTTGACAAACATATGCAAAAAAGATAAACAATCAAAAGCAAATGTTCCTGCACTGACCGAAGCATCCCTATTGCATAAATGAAATATACAATGGTGAGCTGTCAGATAAATGATTTACAGTGGCGTGAAAAGTATTTGCCCCTTCCTGATTTTCTCTATTATTGATATTTGTCACACTGGATGTTTTCAGGTCTTTAGACAAAATATAATATTAGATAAAGGAACCTAAGTGAACAAATAACACTTTTTTTTACTTATTTCATTTATTTAATGAAAAAGTTAACCAACACCAACTGGCACTGTGTGAAAAGTAATTGCCCCCTAGTTAAATCAACCCAATTAAAGGGATAATTATAGTCAGCTGATTGAACACAGCCAGGCTTGATTACAGCCAGCCCTGCTCAATATAAACCTCACTTATTTTCGCCTCACCATCAGAGTCACGCTACAGCACAAAGATTCAACAAGCACATTATGCCATGATCAAAGGAAGTTCCTGAAAAGATCAGAAAAATTTGTTGCCCTCATCAGTCTGGAAAGGGTTACAAAGCTATTTCTAAGGCTCTGGGACTCCATCGAACCACAGTGAGAGCCATAATCTCCAAATGGAGAACACTTGGAACAGTAGTGAACCTTCCCAGGAGTGGGCGGCCTGCCAAAATTACTCCAAGGGCACAGTGTAAATCATCCAAGAAGTCTCAAAGGATCCTAAAACAATATCCAAAGAACTGTAGGCTTCTCTGCTCAGCTAAGGTCAGTGTTCATGACTCCACAATCAGAAAGAGACTGGGCAAAAATGGGTTCATGTGAGAGTAGCAATGCTAGAAACCACTGCTAACCAAGAAGAACATAAATGCTCATCTCTCATTTGCCAAGAAGCACCTGGATGATCCACAAGCCTTTTGGGAAAATGTTCTATGGACAGATGAGTCCAAAGTGGAACTTTTGGACAACATGGATCCCATAATGTCTCACGTAAAGCAAACACAGCATTCCACAGTAAGAACACCATACCAACAGTCAAACATGGTGGTGGTAGTGTGATGGTGTGGGGATGCTTTGCTGCCTAAGGACCTGGATGACTTGCCATAATTAAAGGAACCATGAATTCTGCTCTGTACCGAAAATTCTTAAGGAGAATGTCCAGTCATCCTTCCGTCAGCTGAAGCTGAAGCGTAGTTGGGTCATGCAGCAAGACAATGATCCAAAACACAAAAGCAAGTCCACATCAGAATGGCTAAAAAGAAGTAAAATTAAAGTTTTGAGTGGCCTAGTCAAAGTCCAGACTTAAACCCAATAGAGATGCTGTGGCAGGACCTGAAACGAGCAGTTCATGCTCGAAACCTACCAAATGTTACTGAATTAAAGCAGTTCTGAGAGGAAGAGTGGGTTAAAATTCCTCCACAGCGATGTGAAAGACTGATATTGAATTATAGGAAGTGTTTGGTTGCAGTCATTGCAGCTAAATGTGGCATAACCAGTTATTAAGTGTAAGGGGCAATTACTTTTCACACAGTGCCAGTTGGTGTTGGTTAACTTTTTTCATTAAATAAGTGAAATTAAAAAACAAGTGTTATTTGTTCACCAGGTTCCCTTTATCTAATATTACATTTTCTCTAAAGACCTGAAAACATCCAGTGTGACAAATATGCAATAATAGAGAAAATCAGGAAGGGGGCAAATACTTTTCACGCCACTGTATCTATACTGTGCTGTTTGACTGGACATCTCACCATGGCTTATGCCACTCCTGAGGTTACCTGAGGTCAAACAGCACATGTGTAGATAAATCACTTATCTGACAACTCACCATTGTATATCCCTTACGTATGGTCCTATTTTAATTGCTCTGTACTTAATCAGTCCTGAGTGGAACCTTTGAAAAGGGCCCTTGATGCTCAAAAGTATTACCTAACAACAATAAAGTGTGATAGGGCGAGGTGTTCATAGACAAAAACAGGTAGCGTGACTCAATATCAGTCTCTTTATAGTTCAGAATTTATTTTAGGAATCAATATTTTTCAGAAGCAGGACACATTACATACAGAGAACATCGACATCACTTCTAAAGACTGGAAGACTTCATTAGATCATGTCTAACAGATTTTCTTTATCAATTAGCATTGCTCCCTATAGTTCTCTCCAGACCTTGATCCTCTCTGTCTCTCTGGATCGTATCTAACATCTCTAGCTGCTGTCTTTCCTTTTATACAACTCAGTGCCCATGTGACAGGTTAACTCCACCCACCAATACATTTTTAAATATATCATCTTTATATACAAAGTAATTTATTTATTTCACAGTTCCTAAACACGCCTAACTACAATTTAAATCAATACTGGGACTTTCATTAACTCTCTACAGTGAGTTTGTATGTTTCTGAACATTTAAAACAGCCTCTTAGCATCAGGAAGCACCACCCACCTCTAACTGCAGAATAAAAGAAATCAGTAGATGGCCGGCCGCTCTAGAAGAGAGCTGGGGCTGACAGAGGTTGGACTGGGCTCTAAGACGCCAGCAGAAGCAGCAACACCCTTGCTCCACCAACGACCCCAAAACAACTCACAAATGCCTGAAGTCAACTCAAGAGGGTATGAAAACTCACTCTATTTTATCCAGGAATATGTTATGCTAGACAGAATAAGAAGGTTAAACGCTTTTCACGCATAGCGGCGCATGCACGAGCGAGTAATAAATTACCGCGCCGCAATTGCATTGTCGGACAGGAGTTCAGTGGCATAACAGTACAAAGAAAGCCACTTTTTGCACAGTTTTAGAACGAGAGCATTACTGGGAATATGGAAGGGAACCAAAAGGTTCCCAACACCATTTCAAACCTGTAATGCACAAGCAAGCCCACAAAAGCACCACAATTCAAAACCAGATTCTTTAAGGGTATTTTAAAGCAACGCCTGCAATATTTTAACACTTAGGGCTTCCATTACAAAAGGAGAGAAAACTATTCATTTTATAGAAGAAAACCAGAACGCTTTATTTATTTATTTATTTTTTTACAAAGAACACAACTAGTTTTTAGGTATACTTTAACAAGGACAAGACTAAACTCTTGGCTTAATCAAATGCCTACAGTATACATTTTAAACCTGTTCAGCAGTAGCATTTTGCATTGCTATAATTATAGCGTGTCCTCAGCTTTCTTTAAAACAGACAGATTAAATGCTGTAATTTTGTGCAACTCAAGAAGTTTCACACTATAGCATCTAAAATCGCTCCGCTTAATGAATTACTTTTCAGGACACTCCCTGCTCATAAAGCAACACAATTCCTTATCCCCAGGGCTCTCCTCCACAAAGTGCACCCTGCAATCCGCTTTGTAAGCATATTTTTAGTTTTAATGAGCCTTTCCTTGTCTACAGTTTATTCTACGACTCAAGAGAGGGGTTCTTAGGAACGCAGACAACATTTAGCAGCGGCAGCTGAAATTAACCAAAACAGAGATCAGCTGCCGACTCTTAACATGTTTTAAAGAATATCCAATCCTCAAACGGGACAACCGTTCCTTTATAATTCCAGATTAGCATTATCTTTTACTACAAACTGGCAAAGCCCCTTTTATTTTACTCAGCCCTTACCACTGGCAAATAAATGATAAATGAATCATTCACTTCAAACTTATGGTTCAGTCAGTAACTTCCCTCGTTTTTAAATTTGGACTGACAATTATCCAATAACCTTCACTCAAATGGATCTCCAGAGATAATACTCTCTTTTCTTTTAGCTCACTAATTGACCTGGGATGGCTACATTTTAAATTAAATAAACCGGAGCACTTTAACACCGCAACTCAATAAAAACAGCTGATCTATACAGCCTAATTACAGTCATGGCACTATTGCAGCTCCTCAAGGCAGCAGCCAGCAGGGCACTCACAACTACCAGTAAAGGGGGACTTAAATTCCAGCTCACTCATTACTTTCATTTAATTTAAATCTATTAATATTTCTGTTGATTTCCCTAACACAACAGAATATCACAAGTAATTCCAAGGCCCCCCAATCCTTCACAGAGCCACTCTATGACATAAAGCAAAACACAAAAGTGCAGTTATTGGTTTTATTTTCCAGCATCAACAGCAAATAGCTACAGAAGATAAATTTTTCCAGGCACTTTGCACATCATAAAGTCTGAAGTTCTTTTCTCACTTTTTGCCCTTTGCAGAATTTGATTTTTTAAATGGTTTATTCTTATTCTTTGGTAACTGGGTAAGGCCAACTAGGTACAAGGCCCATTTACTGGGGTGACCCAGGAGCTGAGGAGATTAAGTGGCTTGCTCAGGTTCACACAGTATACAAGTGTAAGGGCTTGGAAGACTACCCATGGGGTAGAGCGAGTGCACAATGGTGAGCGCCGTGGCCCCCCATGGTCGATATTCAGCCCAAATATCTAAAATGGGCCCACTGGCATGCACAGCTTAAGGAGCCATATACATGCCAATTATGGGCTCATTTGTATGTTGACACCTGGATGAGTGCGCCAGGCCAGGTCCCACCCCCAGCCCGATCCCCATTCACATAAATATCCCCAGCATCCCTGGTAGTCCAGTGTCACTACCCCAGCCCCAATCCCTTCCCTGGTATTTCTTCTCACATCCTGGTGGTCTAGTGGTCCCCCATCCCCAATCCCTTCCCCAGTATTTCTGTCATACATCCTGGTGGTCTAGTGGTCCCTCCCTATCCCGATTCCTTCCAGTATTTTCACACACCCTGGTGGTTTAGTGGTCCCCATCCGATCCCTTTCCGTAGTTTCTGTCACACATCCTGGTGGTTCAGTGGTCCCCTTGCCTGATCCCTTCCTCGGTATGTCTTTCACACGCCTGGAGGTAGTGGTCCCTCCCAGCCCCGATCCCTCCCCAGTAGTTCATTTGGAATCCCTGGTAATCCAGAGGTCCCTCCCCATTCTCAATCGCTGTCCCAAGCCAAATTAATAAATCCCTGGTAGTCTAGTGTTCCCCACCCCAACAGGTAGTGACCACCACCCCTTCCCCAACCCGACTCCATGCCGGAGACTGACACAGCCTTCCTCACATCCAGCCGCCAACTGAACTGTCAACCAATGAGTGGGTACTACATGGTGTACACGCCATTGACAGTTCAGTTAGTGGCTGGCCGTGGCAGTGTGAGGATGGCTGTGCCAGTTGCCTGCACAGGTTGGGTTGGGTGGGGAGGGGTGGTGGGTCACCACCTGCCAGTGTGTGTGTGTGTGTGGCCACTAGAATACCAGGGGTTTATTACTTTGGTCGAGACAGTGATCAGAGAATGGGGAGAGGAGGGACCACTAGACCACCAGAACTACAAATGAACTACCGGGAGCAGACTGAAGCTAAGGAAGGTCCACTGAACCACCAGGGTGTGTGAAAGAAATACTAGGGAAGGGATTGGTGATAGGAGGGACCACTAGACAAACTAGGGTGTGTGACAGAAATACCGGGAAGGGATCGGAGATAGTGAGGGACCACTAGATCACCAGGGTGTGTGACAGAAATACCAGGATAGGGAGGGACCATTAGACCACCAGGGTGTGTGAAACAGGTATCGGGAAAGGATCGGACTAGGGACGAACTGCTGAACTATTAGCATCCCCAGCTTCTGACAGTACACAGACGGGTCTGCGCACTGTTAAGGGCTGGGTTTCAGAAGCTTAAACAGTGCTGCTGGCAGCCATTTAGCTTTTGAAATCTTTCAATATTATGCTGTGTTGCATATGTATGAGGGAGCCCTCATTTGCATAGGTGCAGCACAATATTGTGGGGGATGGCACTGTTGGGGGTGCGTATGCATCTGTGCCCTTTGAAAATGGCACGCCTCCTATAGCTGGCGCTATTTCAGGTTAGCTGTGCCACACTAACCTTTTGAAAATGGGGGCCCAAGTCTTCATACTGCTGTTGATGCAGGGAGGAGAAGGTGGTAACATTTCCTCTGATCATCAGAGGTAAGTGTGCGACTTGAAGACTGAATGGAGACAGACAGCTGCTTAGGAGGATTCACTTCTTTAGCTGGTCCAGTGCTCACAGTGACATCAATAAGATGGTTCTGGGGCAGCAAATGTAAGACCAGAGGGAGGGAATCACTGTGAAGCTAAACCAGAAAACCCAAACGAGGCACTCATTGCCATGGAAACCACAGAGAAATGAATCCTGAGCGCATTGAGTCACTCCCAGGGAGGGGAAATGATTCTCAAATGTTTTGTTTGTACCCTGCAGGTGCACACTGTTGGGACTGCTCCTTCATCAGGCCTCTCGGACCTCTTCTTCAGCCAGCACAGGGTTCTCTCCAAAGCCATTCTGTAGGGCCTGCATTTTAACCCAAGCAGTGTACAACTTCTCACCACAACATGGAATCCCTCCTGCCCCGATTCTGAATAAAACTAAACTGGGGGGATGGAGGGTAGTTGTCTCAGCTAGTCATTTTGAAGTTGAATGTGGGAACTTTATCTCTTGACTGTCCCACCCATTGTACCTATCTATTCTCCCCAACAATCATCTATCAGGGCAGAGTAATAACCCCTCCCACTGAACGTCATGGCTTTAGCAGGTGTCAGCGTGGCTCAGTGGGTAGCACATCTGCCTCTGGACCAGAGGGTCATAGGTACTTATCCCACAATCGGGATTGAACTCATACCTAAAACGCTGGCACCCGAGTGCAGTACTGGGGTGGGGTGCCATCCTTGGATGAGATGTTAAACCAAGGTCCCTTCTACCCATCCTGGTGAGTGTTCAGGTGGAAGTAAAAGGCCAAGTCACTCTTCACAAAAGTAGGGAACATTCAGATGTCTTGGCCAATATTCCCTTCCCATAAAACAGGTTCATGCAATTGTCAAGGCTGTGTCTGGTGTTGATGTGTGATATGGCCACCACTACACATTCAGTTACTTCACTACCAGTCTAGCATCGCTAATAAGTGCTTTGACATACATTGTGAATGAAAAGTGCTACATAAATGCTGATTCTTTTTCTTCTTCAGCTAGCACTGCAAAATCTGAAATACCAAGAGCCATTGTTGCAGTGGGGTTACTACCCTGAGGAGGAGGAAAGCAGCATCTCTGCAGACCGCTCCATCCTCCTCTGTCCTGCAGCATTGTTCCTGGCTGTGGATATGAAACTGGGACTGTCACATGACAAGCAATATTATGTTTCTATCTTCTTGAATGAAAATCATTTTTGTTTTCTTTTGTTGTTTTAAAAAGGATCATTTTCTTTTGTGCCTGCCTTGCTATAATGCTTTATAGTCAAGATGTCCCTGTTGATGTCATCCGATTTGAAAAATGACTTTCTATTGATCCATCAAATGCTTTCCTAAATGTAAACCGACTTGCTTACATTGAGAATAAGCTGGCATCATGAAAATGTCACTCATTAAGAGTGCTGAGTGCAAACTAGGTTGAGTCTAATGTGATTCCGTTAGTCTGCATTGCACAAATTAATTAATAAATCAATACAAGTCCTCTTTCACTGACACTGCTGGCAGACTCTCCAAGGTTTCTATTATTCCACTCTAAAACTTCAGCAATCAAAGAGATTACACAGGACCATGAGATATGTGAATGGAGACCTTGTCAGAGCACAAATCCTGAAATCATTTTGATATAAAATCTATATTTACAATATTATTCAACAATCCAGCTGACGTGAAACGAGCACAGTCATCAACATACATACATATATATATAAGACAAAAAACCTCGCCCAAGCACTGAGGAAATGGTTACCCCAAGCGGCATTTGGCGGGAAGCCAAGTTTCAAAGAAATACAAAATCACACATGCCCCACAATGCAAAACATCATGGGCTGCATATGCAAGTCACCACAGAATATTATGCTGGTTCAACTTTAAGCAGAAATGCATGGTGCCAAAAGGCCTCTCACACAGTTTGCAAGGGTGTCAACAGAAGACACAGACACGTGTTTGGTCCTACCAGGTGAACCCAATTAAAACAAAAAACAATTTAAAGACAAAGAACCTCATGCCAAAGCACTGAGGAAATGGGATACAATGGGAAATTTTATATCAAATGGAGGTAGTATAGCGCAGTGGATTAAGGCTCTGAGCTGCAAATCTGGAGACCTGGGTTTGAATCCCACAGCCCCCACTTGCATACTGTGTGACCCTGAGCAAGTCACTTAACTTCCCTGTGCTCCCCAGGTTGCACCTGTAAACAAGCTTTCAGCTTAGTGTGTCTCACCTGGTTAAACAATTGTAGGAAAAAAGTTACCCTAACGGCATTTGGCCGAAGCCAAGTTGGCCAAATGCCCTTTGGGTAATCCATTTCTAGTGCTTGCGCAGAGGTTCTTTGTCTTTAAATAGTTTTTGTTTTACTGTGGTTCACCACAACATAACCTAGATAGACCATCTTAGGGTAGCTGGTTCATTCCACTGGGGTGTCAAACAGACGAACACACTGATGAATCCTGGTAGGACGAAACACGTGTCTATGTCTTCTGTTGGCACCCTTTGCAAACTGTGTGAGAGGCCTTTTGGCACCATGCATTTCTGCTTAAACTTGAACCAGCATAATATTCTGTGGTGATTTGCATATGCAGCCCATGATGCTTTGCACTGTGGGGGCATGTGATTGATTTTGTATGTGTGTGTGTACATACATACATATATATATATATATATATATACACACACACACACACACACACACACACACACGTGTGTGTGTATAACCATTTACGCTTTTTAGTGTATTCTCAAGGCCAGAGAGGTTTTAAGCACTTCTGCTAACTTAATTAATAAAACGACTTGGGAAGGTCCGAGGTTTTTATCAGAAACATGCTATAACAACTAGAGCATATTCATTTTATGACTACATTATGCACAGCAGAGTGACTTCAGGTAAAGGGACCATAAAGGCGGCACTGATCCCCGCCCCTGCACCAAAGTTTCTCTAGTGCCACGCAATTAGATGACCATCCACAAGGCCGTGTTTATCAGGGGTGTTGATGATATCATGGAGACCTCGAAATGTAAGTCGAGAGGTCACACTGATGTCAATCAACGTCTAAAATTAATACACAGCCTTAGTTGTGGATGGTCACACATCACTATTTTATATAGTATATGGTCCTCAAACAACTGTTAAAGGTGAGCTGCAAATGTATTACTGCAGTCCGCTCCCATTCCACATACCTTTGTTAGCGGTGGCGGAGTCCGGACTGCTTTCGGTAAAATATTCTGACTAATCCTTACATTTTAAAATATTGCCAAACTTTCTGGCAAATAAGGAAGTGTGTGTTCCCAACTGAGTGGGCGTATGTGTACCTGGGTAGTCCACCCAGTTCTGTGACTTGTAAATACCATAGCTCTCTAAGGAGCAGCAGGGAATGGGGATTAAAATGCTTATTTTATTACTTTTGCAAGGGTCTTGATGCTTAAATTAATAGCTACAGCAATGGGCTGTGTTTACAGATTTACAGCACTCATATCATTTTTTATTTTAAAACTGATGAGTAAATTACTCCTACCTGCCAACATTATCTGGAGCACTGTTGACACCTGATCAATTCTTATCTAGAAAAAACTACATTGTTTTTTAAATGTACTTCTCACTCCACTCTGTCCAGATATTTATATGCATCTGAATCTGGTTTTACTTGCCTCACTTTCAAAATGAGGAGTACAGTACTCATCCCAAAAATGTTATCTGGAGCCTTGCTCATGATCATCTGCAATTCAGTTATCAATTTCAAAGAACGTAGGACTTTCTATCATTAATTACTGTTTTTTTTTTTTTTTTTAAACTTACATAGTAAATATAACAGTAATTTAAGGTCACGACTCAGAAGGGACTCCAGGTCCATCAAGTTTGCACCCAGCCCCACATTATAAACAGGTACAAACAAGAATACAGTTAAGACGTACTAATTTGTAGGACTTCCCATCTACCCTACTATGCCACGTGCCCTGTAATTCCCTTGCAAAACATAAATTTGTCAAGTGTTACCTTGAAGGCCTGTACTATCTTCACATCAAGTGTGTATGCTGGTAGGCAGCTCCATGATTCACAATCCTTCGGGAGAAGTTTTTCCTAACGTTACCTTTGAAGGGCATGTCTCTTCATCCTGCTGTAACACACCAGCTCAAACAGCTCCATGTGTTTGACCTTCTAGATACCTTTTAGTATGCCTGAAGAGAGAGATCAAGTCCCTCCGCCTCTTTTTCTTCACAGTGAACATATTAAAGGCCTCCAGTCTCTCCTCGTAGCTTTTATCCTCCATACCTCTGATCATTTTGGTGGCGCTCTGTTGCACCTTCTCTGCTGCCTCAACATTCTTTTTGTACAGGGAAGCACATAACTGTACACAGTACTCCAGGTGGGCCTTACCAGCTCCTTGTAAAGTAGTAGGGATTACTTCACCATATCTGCTGGTCACCCCCTTTAATTAGGGAAGGGTGGGTACTAAAATACCCAACCCGCAAGACTACCATGGGTATCCCAAAAATACCCTAAAAATACCGGATGAAAAAGCAGTAGTCGGGTCAGGTAGTTACTTCCAACCTAATCTGCTGCCCAATTACCTGACCTTGGCCATAACAAAATCATGTGAAAGACTGTTTTTATGGAATATTAGACTGTTTGTTAGGTGCCAAGAGTCATTATACCCATGGGGGCATTGCTGAGTCAGGTACGAGAGGCTCAGCTGCTCTTAGCGTCCCTGCTGCTGTTTTCAAAATAATACCCATGGCGGGCATTGCTGAGGCAGGTTGAGAGTTGCAACTGCTCTTAGCGAACCAGCTGCTGTCTCCAAAAATGATACCCAAGGCAGTAATTGCTCAGTCGGGTACTGAGAGGCACTGCTGCTCTTAGTGAGCCTGCTGTTGTGTCCAAAATTATACCCATGCCGGGCATTGCTGAGGTAGGTACAAGAGGTGCAGCTGCTCTTAGCGAGGCTGCTGCAGTGTCCAAAATTATACCAATGGTGGGCATTGCTGAGGCAGGTATGAGAGCGCATCTGCTGTGATTGAGCCTGCTGCTGTTTTAAAAATTATACCCATAGCTGACCCGGTGGTGTGGAGGGCTGAGGTATCCTTCCTTACCTCCTGCCACGTCGCGACCCATGTTCACAGTGCAAGTGGGTCGCCTGGGAAGGAGAAGGATCAAATGTCCCAAGGTAGCTCTCCTTCTCCGGGAGAGGGTGATCAGCTGTCGTTGCTTGCCTGGCCCCTACCAGAGACTGGCACATCGACACTGTCCACGGAGGGCAGAGGTGGGGCAGAAGCCCAACTGGACATGGTGTCACTGCACACCTGCCCGAGGGAGAAAACGGTGGAAAAAAGATCACCCAGCTAAATGAAGGAGAGGCTTACAGGTCCCGCTCCTGAATAGCAGCGCACTGATCAGAACTGGATCCGGTCTTTAGTGGGGCTTGGGTACTCCACCAACCGCCAAATTCTGGGGAAGATGATCGGTATCGGTCTGTGGATGTCAGGGGATGGGGCTGGGGCTCCCTCCAATGTGGGCTGAGGAAAGGGGAAGAAAACAAAATTATACCCATGGCAGGCATTTATAAAGTAGGTAAGAGAGGCACAGCTGTTTGAGGAGGCTGCTGCTGTTAAAAATTATACCCATGGTGGCCATTGATCAAATGACTGACAAAAGAAAACTAAGAGTAGTACTAGTGTGGCACATGTGGCTGACATGGTGGCAGTGGTGATGGTTCCATTTGTCTGGTACACAACCTAGTCATCGTATTCAGTATCACTGTTTACAGGCTATTGTTCATGTTCAGGGTCTGACCGCATAACTCAGTGTTTGTGACAACTGGGAAACTGTCAGCATTCATTTTGAGAAATGTAAGCTGTTCCACATTTCCAGGGCTTAGCAATGTTCTGTGGTCAGTGACTATTCCTCCAGCTGCACTAAATATGTGTTCTGAATATAAGCTCAAGGTGGACAACTGAGGTACATTATTGCAAGATTTTCTAGATCTGGCCATATTGTTCTCTTTGTTTCCAATACAGTACTGGATCTTGCTCGAGACCAAAAACAGTATGGTCTGCAAAATACTCCTGGATCATTGTGCTGTGTGAGATGGTTACCAGTCATGCAGATGAACCAGCTGCACTTTCTTTACAGGATACTAGTCCATGTTGTTGCAGGTGACTCAGAATTGATTTGTCTTTCTGACCCTGAACATAGGATGCATGAGAAGTAGCTGTAGGTGTCCTTCTCCTCGCTGATGACACTTCCAAGTGTGAACAATTAATGGATGTGCTATTGTCCACGGCAGAGGCACACTGTGATGGTTCGGCAGGGTTTGACTGCTGTACATCAGTTAATGGTGTTGGTAAGTCAATGTCACATTTGTTTAGCAGTACATCTCCAATACCAAATGTCTTCCCTCAGAAAGGATGGCTTCAATATTCCACTTAAAGCAGGGATCTAACAATGTAGCCAACACATAGATGTCATTCTTGTACATGGCATTTAGTCTCTGACCAGTCAACAGTCAAACTCAAGTCATCTGCCAGTAAAACAGCAGTGGTGTCATCATTTGACAAAGTCTTTTTTACATCATCAAGGGAAAGGTGAAGAAATCTGATCTGAGGAAGAATTTGACTCAGAGTTCCACTGGCTGCACTGACAACACGTGTGGCAGCCTCAAATGGCTCCAGTGACCAAGGTTCCAGTAGAGTCCAGCCGCTTGAACTGAACATGATGTCCACTTTACCCATTTAATTCTGCATGGTATAATCATGTGAGGCTTTTTCCCATTCAAGAGGCCTTTCCAACATGTAAAATGTTGAATTCCAGTGTGTTGGAACTTCCTGCTTTAATGTATGCAAGGTAAGTAGTTTGACCTCTGCAGCATCTTCAGGATTTTTGTGCTTTCAGAGTGGCTGAAATACCCACATATTCTCCTAGCAAGACCTAACAGGTTTTCAACGTTCTGTTTCCATTTAAGAAACTAAGGATGAGAATATTTAAACAAATGAAATGCCCACATATTTTCCTAGCAAGACCTAACAGGTTTTCAACATTTCGTTTCTCTTTAAGAAACTATGGATGAAAGATTTGAACAATGTACAAAACAAGGGATGTGCTGGTAGTTGCTATCTCTAACAGCCGTGATGATGTTGGCACCATTATTTTTCAGTTTGGGATTAATACCCAGGTGTCAATGACTCATTTTCAAAGGCTCCATGTCAGTGTTGAACAAACATTACAAAATACAAGGTTTACAAAGGAAAAAAAGAAAACATTGAAGCATACACACAGGCAGTAATAGTCAAATTTGAACTTATACATAGTCATATAATGTATGGTAAGTGCCTATTAACCACCATAATCAGCAGTCCATAGCTTTGTTATGCACTGTTTAGAATTTTAAAAGTTGTTAACCATACTTCAGAACTTCTAAACAGTGGCATAACAAAAAGAATGCACCAGAGTTCCATAATTCTCACACATAGAATGCAAACAGTGTTTTTTGACCATACACTATAAAAGATGATGGCTGGGGATCGGGTGACAACCACGCTGAAATCACCTCTGTGGTTGCTAGGGCTACGTAAACCTCTCGAGCTGGCTCTCGAGGTTTATCATGTTGCCCTAGCAAACACTCGAGGTGATTACAGAGTGGTTATCACCCAACCTCTAGCCATTATCCACTATGTAGTCAATTGTTTGGTTGCTAGTCGTTATATCCATGGTTATGTGAACCTGCTTCACCTCAGAGAGTTTCAACTGTTTAGTGACCGCAATACACACCAAGTCATACATCCATGGAAAGGCCTTTTTAAGAAATATGTTTAACAGGGAACTGTGTACCATGGTTCAATCTGGTTCATGAACTTGAGGAAACCTTTTGGGAAACAAAGGGAGTTGACAATCGGCCAACAGCTCTGCAATGGCTCTATTTAACAGCTGGCATGTTGGATGCTTGCAGGTAAATTTGATGTTCTCGCACACTTTCTTTTAATGTTAGTTGACGAGAATGAGGAGATATTTTCAATCGGGGACTGCACTTTTTTGCGCCTTTTTCACATGGAGTACTAGTGCTGTGGGATTTTGCTGTACTTGATGGTGTCAAAATAAAACAATCTATGTTTGCCTAGGAAGACTGCAAGGACACATCAAGTGATTCAATGTCAGTTCCTGCTTCAGTTCATTTTCACTATGGTCACCACCACCTCCACTACTGCCCGCACAAACCATACTGTCCTTTGCCCTGCCCCACTCAATTGGTGTTTTGCCTTTGCAAGTCGATCATTATTGATGTTCCAAATGTCCGCTTTGCCACCATGACTGATGCTCTTTTGCACAGACTGCATACAGCTCGAGAGTTGTCTGTAGGGTCAATATAAAATTAATTCCACACTAAAGATTTATCTTTAGTACTTTGTACTATGGTGCCTGGCACTATTTCTTGTACAGTCAAGGGACCTGGAGGAAACTCTACACTGCCATTTCCTTGTTTACATGAATTGGTCTCATTCATGCTCAACTTATTTTTACGTTTAGCATATGATTTTTTCTGCACTTGTCTCTCACGCCCTACAGCAACATCCTCTCCTACCCGTCACTGAAACTAGTACAGACCTCATCTCCACAAGATTCAGAAGAAGTGGAAGTACTGCCATCATCATGTAGGACGTAGCCTGGGCAATCCATTCACAGTTCCCACTATAACCACCATCTTTATCAGCATTTGCTGCCTCAGCATCTGAGCTTATATTTGAGGAGGATGCCTTCTTATCCTTGCATGCTGCTTCAGCAGCTGGAAGTATTCTGGCACATGTGGCAAAATGTTCAGCACCTCTATGAGTTACTCCGTCACCTCTTTCTGAAACTCTACTATCATTTCATTGTTAACATGCTTTTTGGTTCAAGAGGATGGTTAGTGCCAGTCTTGGCGGTTACTATTGTCGCTATTTTGTTCATTAGTGCTAGGATTCATATTGTCCACATCCTTTTCAACTGCATGTGCAGCAGCACTGAGCTTCCTTTTAGTAGACTTAGACTGCAAAATACAAGACATAGTTAGTAGACACAGCCATGGCTTTGCTATGCCACAGAGAGACATCACACACAGTGTACCGAGACAGGGCTCAGGGCACCTAACAGACATGGTGCAAGACTGTAATACAGCCTAAATGGCTTTATGCAAAGCCACAGAGTAGCTATATGTCACAGGGCTCCCTAACAAACAGTGTGTAATACAGCCAAAATTGTAGAGTAGCTATATGTCACACACAGAGCTCGGGCACCTAACATACAAGGATCAACAAATCCCATAGTCCGATATCCCGGACTACCTAATTGTTGACATGGACAAGCACTGTCCAGTCAGCCACTTGCCCACGGACAACTATTAGTCTGTACCTTTTATTTGTTGTAATTTGTATCCCTTTGTCATCTGTCGGTCAGTAGGGGTCGAGTGTCAGGAGCCTGAGTCTGGGTCTGGGTCTGATGAAGGGGTCTTCTGTTCACGAAACATCACCCACTGTCCTTACACACCTTGGACGACCTTGATACACTGCATGCCTGTGATTTGGAGGAACGGACTGCTATCGCAGTTGTTTGAACTAAATGGAGCACTACCATGGTTAACAGTCACAGGCTCTACGGTGGATTATTTTAGATTTTCCTCATTTTGTGGAGACTAATACATTTCTCAGGTAAGTGCATTACATGTATTTTATAAACTGGCTATTGTTATGAAACACAATATCAAAAGTAAGCATAAGTCCTAACTTTTTCTGCCAAGTTGTTTGGCAGTTGAGACAGTTTTTTTTAAATGTGAGAGACTGGACTTTTGAAGAGTATGCTTTGCCAAAATAGAATATTATACACAATTACTCTAAAACAGAGCAGGAAACACATATAAGAAAGGAGCCTGTGCCACAGTTCTGAGTGGTTTGACAGGATTTTTGAGACAGACCCCCTCATCTCTTTTTATAGAGGGAGAAAGCTGAGAATTGTGTCCCCAAACAAACAATAATTATATAATGTAGCAACGAGTATTAAAGAAGGAAGCAGTTTTATGTCATAAATTGCCTGGTGAGACTATTGGAGTAGCCCCCACCATTAATTCACAGAGACACTGAAGTGGTTAATAAGAAAATGGAGACTGATTAGTCTGGAGCCTTGTTGTTGGAATGATGGTTGGAATAAAGTGTCTAGAATCAGAGATTTTAGGAACAGCCTTCTTTTCCTTCTTATCTCCTTCACTATGTGTTGTTGCTTTAGCCAGAGTGTTACTTACTGCCTTTTTATTTGAGGCTTTTAAACCGAGTTCTCTACAGCGTGAAATATATACATTTGTACATTCCCAGATGGTACTTTTTACCTTCATAATTTTCTTTGCACTCAGAACTTTCTTACTTTTTGCACAGTCTGAATGACACGTGTTTATATGCAGTACTTGTTGGACCTTGTTCTTTATTAACTTTGCTCATTATGGGGTCAACCACACTCTGACATACGTGTTTTGAAATGGAACTTTTATGAATATTCAATAACCATCTGTCTAATATTAGCCACAGTACAAAGGGAACTAGGGTATCTTTGTATGACTAACTTCTTTCCAAAATATTTTGAACAGTGAGTTTTGGGATCTTAGAATTAAACAGTTGGTCTGACCTATGAACATTAGAATGAAATGGACACTGTTTTGGTGCCTATGCATTACTAATGTTTGAAATCTTAAAGAACCAACACAGTTATCTGAAGTAACGCCTTCATTTAAAAGAACAGACAGTTTATTCAATTCTTTATTTGGTGAACTATGTTGGTGTATAGCAAACTGTATTTGGGATATGTGCAATGTTAAAATATCTGATTTTAAAAAAGAAAAATACGTTGACTCAACCATAGTAACAGAATGCAAATATGTATTATTTTCCTGCTTCCTAATGTTCTACTGCTACCTAGTATTAATAGTACAACCCCACACCAATACTTTGTTGCTACATTAAGTTTCTGTAATATCCCTTGAAATACAGCCTTCTGACCATGGACTGCCACTCAAAACACTGGGAGTACTATTTTTGACAAGGCCAGTTGTCCTCAGACAAGTATGTAATTTTGAAATTTGTCAATCAGTGTTAACAGACACTGTGTAATACAGCCTAAATAGCTTTTATGCATAGACATAGAGCAGCTATGTTACAGACAGGCTTGGGGCACCTAACAGACAGTATGTAATACAGTCTAAATGCAGGGTCAGAATTGGCACGGTCCATTAGTCAAATGCTGGTAGATTTTTATTTGGCTAGTAAGATTTTCCTTAACTGGCCCTGTGGGCTTGTATTGGAGAAGGTAACATTTTATTAAGTATATCAGCTGGGCCAGGGGATAAGACTGTAGGGATAGTGGATTTTCCCAGTCACTAGCTCTGCTGGCTAGTGACTGCAAAACTTAATTTCGACCCCTGAAATGGCTTTCGCCCTTCTGCAGAGAGACACAGAGTACTAGCTATGTCACAGACAGGGCTTGGGGCATCTAAATGACAGTGTCTAATACAGCCAAAATGGCTTTATGCAGAGACACAAACTAGCTATGTCACAGACACAGCTCGGGCACCTAAAAGACAGTATGTAATACAGCTGATATAGCTTTATACAGAGATAAAGAGTAGCTATATGTAACACACAGGGCTTGGGGCACGTAACAGACACTGTATAATATAGCCTAAATGGCTTTCACTATACTGCACAGACACACAGTATAGCTATGTCACTGACGGGCCTGGGCACCTAACAGACAGTGCGTAATACAACCAAAATGGCTTTGTGCAGAAACACAGAGTACCTGTATGTCACACACAGGGCTCAGAGCACCTAACAGAACACGGTGTAATACAGCTGAAATGGCTTTATGCAGAGACACAGAGTAGCTATATGTCACAGATTAGGCATGGAGCACCTAACACAAAATGTGTAATACAGCTGAAAATGGCTTTCACTATACTGCAGAGACACAAGAGTAGCTATATGTCACAGGCAGGACTCGGGGCACCTAACAGACAGTGTGTGTAATACAGTCTAAATGGCTTTCACTATACTGCACACGAGTAGCTACAGTATGTGGACATAAAGGGCTTGGGGCACCTAACAGACAGTGTGTGTAATACAGCCTAAATGTCTTTCACTATACTGCACAGACACACACAGAGTAGCTATATCACAGACAGGGCTCAGGGTACCTAATACGGCCTAAGTGGTTTTACTATACTGCAGAAACATACAGAGTAGCTATATGTCACAGACAGGGTTCAGGGCACCTAACTGTGTGCAATTATACAGCCTAAATGGTCCTCACAATGCAGAAACACACATAGTAGTTATATGTCACAGCAGGATTCGGGCACCTAACAGACAGTGTTTGTAATAGCCCAAATTGTTTTCACTATACTGCACAAACACAGAGTAGCTATGTCACAGACAGGGCTCGGGGCACCTAACAGTGTGTGTATTTACAGCCCAAACAGCTTTCACTATACTGCACAAACACACAGAGTAGCTATGTCACAGACAGGCTCTGGACACCTAACAGATAGTGTCTAAATATAGCCTAAAATGGCTTTCACTATACTAAGCCAAACAGAATAGTGCAATGTCACAAAAGGGCTTGGGGCACCAAACACAGTGTATACAACCTGACTGGCTTTCACAGCTGTTACCAGCAACGACTGCCTCCCTCCCCTTTTCCTTCTCTCCCACGCACGAGTCACAGGATCCCCAATTTCCTCTTCAGTCCTCAAGTTCCCTTGCTCCCAGCCTCTTTTGTTGGTGAACTATTGTGCTTGTTTTTTGTTAAGTTTCTCGCCATGATTGCAGGCTCAAAGAGCACTGATTGATTGCTACTCTCCCTCAAAGCTCCAGATGTATTCTGCACACTCACACAGCAGACCGGAGCTCAGACACCAGCACTGACCAACTGGGTTGTCAGGTTGGTGTCATGTGCTCCTGTCTGCTGTGAGGACCCCACAGGCTACCTGTAATGCATTACTGTATGTCAGAAGAGTCCCAAGACCCCACATGCTGTCTGAAAAATGCCTTTTTTTTTTTTAATTACCCACTACCTGACCTGTTACCTATGGCCACAGTATCCAACCCACAAAGTGCACTGTTATGTTGAGCAGGGTAGTAAATTACCCAAACTACCCTACCTGATGGGTAGCCCATCCCTACATTTAATACACACCAACATTTTTCCAGCTTTTGTCCCAGCAGCCATATACTGCTTATCATGCTTTAACCTCTTATCTAGTATGACCCCAAGTCCTCTTCCTCCTCCACTACAACAAAATGAACTCCACAGTGTGTAGATGCCACTCCATTTCAGCTCCCTGGTGCAGCATTTAGCACTTCACTGAACTGAATCTAAGACTCCAGGGACCAGATTCTCAAAGCTTTGCCCCAAAGTCCCAAATTCAAAGGGAAGCACTGTATGCAATAAACCCATTTGCACTCCTGTGCAGAGATAATGCATGCAGCGCACAAAGGCAGGGTCGGGACCATGCATAGTGGCACAGCAAGATATTCAGTGTGTTAGCACTGCACAAAGGGGTTAGTGAAGGTCACCTAGCACCATGTAATTACCACCTATAAAAGGTTGACTTAAACCAGTGTAAACTCCAGAGGCAGGCGGAAGACACTGCACACCACAGTGCAAGATGGCGCTTGAGGGAGCACACATAGTGTACTTGCTGCAGTAGGTTGTAAAGGAGGATGAGAGCACCAATGCCCACCCTGGTCCCATACATAGGCCAGAGAGGGACAATGCTGTACACAGACAGTACTGTCCACGACTCATATGAAGTCCTCAGTGACCACCAGATCATGGGCTAGTACAGGCTCAACAGGCCCATGCTCAAGCAGCTGTGTGAGCTGCTGCATTTCCAGCCCGGATGGACACCAGCACAGCCATGCATTGTCCATAGTGCTGAAGGTGATGGCTGCAATGTGTTTCAAGCCACAAGAACATTCCAGACACGGTGAGGGACAACACTGGTATCATGCAGTCTGCCACCTTGTGACTGTTGGGCCAATTCCTAGACGTTCTGCTGGACCATGCCAGTGACATTATCACATTCCCGGTACACCTGCTGGGTGAACAGCAACCGTGCAACACTTCCATCAAGTTGCGCACCTACCATCTGTACCAGGTGCCACTGACAGCCCATGTAGCCATCTGGGCACCCACCAGTGATGGAGTGGACACCTATCTAAACAGGAAGGGGTACCACTCCATTAACTGCCAGATGGTGTATGATGCAACAGAGTACATCAGTGTCCTGGCACAGTACCCGGCAGTGCCATGACACCTTCATATTGCATAATTCCATCCTGTGCCAGAGGTCTGAATTTGGGACATCTCAATGGACACTTGGCCGGTGAGTATACCCACAGTCCCCACCTTGTTGCCCCATACGGTACATGATGGGTTGAACCCTGTATGGCCAAGAGGTCCCAGGGATTTATTTAACTCTAAAAATTGATTAGCTGCTTGCTCATAAAAGTTCTAAATTTTTGTGAAAATGCATAGTTTTGCCTCACTGTGTTTAACAAACACAGCATTTCCAGAAAATCTATATAAATACTTTCGTTACAGTTAGTATAGTCCCAAGAAAAAAACTGCTAATCAATTATTTAAAACCTTGGGTCCCATGTTTGCTAGGGTTTATGGGTAGACTGGATGGACCAGTAGTCTGTTTCTGCTGTCATTGTCTATGGTTCTTTGTTTCTATGTGACGCTAACCTATGCCCTTTACCTACATAGGAAAGTATCTATCCCTGAATTCCTGGCTCCTCACTCCTGACCTTTGCCTCGCATCTGCTGCAGAGGACAGGTACAGTGCAAGACACACCACCACATGTAACATCAGTGAGCGTGTGTTTGGAATGCTCAAGATGCAGTTCTGGTGCCTTGCCTATTCTGGTGGTGCCATACAGTATACTCCTCAGAAGGCCTAGGCCATATTCCTTGCTTGCTGTATACAACACAACATGGCACTAAACCTTGGGAGATGCATTCTGGCCACAGAGGAACAACCTGTAGTGAATTTGGTGCCAGAGGACATGGGGCTACCCGAACAGCTCGAGAGGTGTGATCTCAGAATGGTCAGGAGGGCCCAGAAATACAGAGCCTGAATCATGAGACACCTTCGGACATGGTGTGAATACAGACAACACTGGAGACTGTAATATGGTTAAGCAATGTATTATTAAATAACAGTGCATACAGTACATTATGCTAGGCAAGGATAACAAAACAGGTCATACACGTACACTTATATTTACAGACATCGAGACACACACACACACACATGGCCTACAGGATGTCACATCAGCAGTCACCACATGACTGGGTGGGTTCCACTTGGCTATCGAGGCTGCACCTGGCACTCCTGTCACCTCCACAGGCCATAGGGTGGATGCTATGGCCTCCTCTGTAAGATCCCAGGGCATGCAGCAGCTGATGCCCGGGGCCCCGCCTGTGGCATGCAGCTCCCTGCACTCTATCGCCATGACCTTGTTCGTGCACCTCTTCATGTCCCTAAAGTGCTTTCTCACTGCTTCCATAGGCCTGTTGCAGCCACTGATGTCACTGACCTCCTCAATGAGCTCATCTCAGACCCGCCGTATTTATTCATTTATTAAATTTTGATAACTGGTAGGCCGCTGAGCCCTGAAGGTCCCTTTTCAGGGCGACCGGAATTAGTTACATGTAGTGAAACATTATGAATTGACTAGTACATATTTGAACAGATCATTCAGGAGTTACAGTTGAGACAGAGAATGGAATTACTTGATACAGTTAGGTTATATACAGCAGGTTATACAGTTTAAACCACATTTCATAGCAATCATAAACATGAAAAAAGTAGTTGATGGGTTACGCCTAGGTATATCTCTCTGTGCCGTAGGCAGTTAGGTAGCAGCCGGGAAATGACGGAGGGAAGAGATGGGACGATACTGTTAGGAGAGGTTATTCTCTAGAGCAGGGGCAGTAGCTATGGTTCAGCAGTTGCTCAAAAAATCCTTTATGGAAATTCCCTAAGGAGGTAGCTTCCTGTAAGTAGCCAGGAGCTTATTCCAGTGTACAGGTGCAATGTAGGCACAGAATTTGCTGCTTACTGTGGTGCTGACCCAGGGCACTTCCAGGAGCTTTTTCTGTGGTATGGAGCATTCTGCAGGAGTGCTTTGGGTTAGTAGCCCAGGTGGAGGGTGGTCACCGAGGAGCTTATATGTGCTACATAATAGGGGTATTGAAGTCTGTGGCTGAAGGATGGCCAGTGGTGGAGGCAAGTACATCACAATGGTGATTCCTCGGTGGATTTTGTAGTGAAGCAAGCTATTTTGTGATACAGGGTTTGTAACCTGCTGTGGTCCTGTTTGGCCATTCCATGTAGATTTGGAGCTGCATAGGTTAAGGTCGGGAGGAGGATACTCTTTGCAATCGCTAGCCTGGTCTCAGGTATCATTTGAGTGGTTAGGTGGTAGAGTAAGCCGAGCTTTTGGTGGAGTTTTTGGTTACTGTGTCCATGTGGGGTTTTAGGGTAGTCCTTGATCCAGCACCAGCCAAGATAATTGAAGGACTGCACCACTTCTATTGTTGAGCCAGATGCTGTGACAAGTGGGAGTAAGAGGTTGCGGTCAGGGCCCAGGATCCTGGCCCAAACAGGAGGGCTTTTGTTTTTTGAGTTTAGGACCAGGCGATTTTCTAGCAACCAAGTTTCAATCATAGCAAAGTCTGACTGGAGTTGTGGCCCTAATTCACCCGTGTTTTCATAGATCTGTATAGAACTGCATCATTGGTGTACTGTACCACAGAGCAGTTCCCACTGCAGTAGCTAATGTCATTGATGAAGAGGAAAACAAGAGGGGCCTAATATAGATCCTTGCGGACCCCCCATTTATAGGGAGTGATCCACAGGTTGCACCCTCCACTTGACCAGCTGGAAGTGGTTAGACAGGTAGTTGCTGAACCAGCTCAGAGAGTGTTAATCAAGACCTAGTTTACTCAGTTTAGTTATCAGCAGGCTGTGATCTATCAGATCAAAGGCCTTTGTCAGGTCAATGAAGACAGCCCCCAATGGGGAGCCATTATCCAGTGCTGAGAGGACATCAGAGGTGAATTTGATGAGCGCAGTATCTGCCCCGCTTTTGCCGGAAACCATGCTGGGTGGACACCAGTAGCTGGTTTGCTTCCTGGTGGTCTCTGAGCTGGCAACAGACAAGCTCTCTTGGATTTTTGCCAGAGTGCAGAGTAGGGAGATAGGTCTGTAGTTGCCTATTGCTTCCCTAGTGCCTCCCTTGTGGACTGGCACCATGTGAGCCTGCTTCCAAATTTTGGGAACAGCTCCATCCAGCAAGGGCCTATTATGAGCCAGATGATGGGTAGGGCAGGGGCAGCAGCCTTAAGCAATCTAGGGTACAGACCATCTGGTCCCACAGATCCAGTCGGTTTGATGGACTGCAGGAGGGAGCACTTCTTTGGCGCATACAGTCCTTAGGTGAAAGAGCGGGCTAGAGGATCCATTACTTTAATGGTCACCAGGTCCTTGCTTCGGGGGTAAGTTTGTTTGGTAACTATCCAGGTCAGTGAAAAACTTACTGAAGGCAGCAGCTGTCTCGCTTCCTTTGGTTAGAATTTGGCCACTGCTGATTATCTGGCCCTGGGTAGTTGTTTTGTTGCCTTTATCAGGTCATTTATGCAGGACTATAAGGACCTTGGGTCAGCTAAGTTATTCTGCTGGAGGTTTTAATGTACTCTCTTTATGCATTTTTTGTGGCCTTCTTACATTGATTCCTGAGTGACCTACAGTCAACTAGGGTCTTCTGGCGCGTTGAGCACCTGTACTTTTTCAGGCCTTGTCTCGGCTTATTATTAGGGATTTTAGCTCCTGCAAGATCCACCTGTAGCAGCGACTATTTGTGCGAATTCTCCTGAGGGGTGCATGGAAATTTGCTGAAGCGGAGAAGGTGTGTTGAAAGAACTGTGCAGCTTCATCTACAGTATGCTGGAGAGAAGCTTCACTGGGGTCCAGTCAATACCAAGGCAGATAGGTTCGGAAGGCCTCAGCAGAGAAGTCTCAAGAAGTCTCTAGCTGTAATGAGCCTGGGGAAAATCTTTACTGGCCTGTTTTTCCAAATGCAGAAGGTAGGTGAATGGTCGCCAAGGCATCCAACATCACGCCAGCCGCTTGGATATTTGCGGGTTGGAGGCTAGGATCCAGTCTAGGTGGAATGGTTCCCAGTTTTGGCATTGTGTCTTGTGACTTCACTTATGACCTGAGTCAGGTTGGCGAGAGAACGAGGCCCAAATGCTTGCTCTGTGCTCTTTTCCATCTTAAATTGAAGTCCCCAGGAGCAGTAACTCGGTCGGGACAGTTCCTGCCAGAGCTTTTGTCAGGTCCTCCAGAGCTTGGTGAGCAACTTTGGGAGGGTTACATATGCACCCTTTAGTAGAGGTGTTTTGCCTGGCCTAGGATAACCCTAATGAATACTGATTCTCCATCAGAAGAGTTAAGTTGGGGAAGGAGCCAGTGAAGCCTCTAGTGAGGTTCCTGCGTGATAAGGACCTCCTGCTTTTTTCCTCTCTGTCTTTTCTGAAGGTGCTGTAGCTGTCTAACTCCACCTTGTGGTAAGGATGTGTGGCTTCAGCCACGATTCTGAGATTGCCAGCACATCCAGTTTGTAGAGGTCAACCCAGGATTGGACCTCATGCATCTTGGGGCGCAGACTACAGGCATTCATATGGGCAATTCTCAGTCCCTTTGTGTTGGTCCAGTATGGGTCTAGCACAGACCCTATGACCAGGTTAGCTACTGGGGTCCAGGATTTGGCTGAACGTCCCCGAGCGGTATCAGCATTGCAGAAATCAACCTGAGGACTCTTGGTCCAATGACATGCTAGTCTCACCTCTCTTGCTTCTTAAGCCAGCGAGCATGAGGTAGCAGGCTCCCTTGGAGTTAACCCATCCATCATCAGCAGTGTGTCCACTGTGGTCATGGTGGGGCAATTAATCATGTGCAGGAGATGACAAGTCCTGCTCACCCCAAAGCGGGTTAGGGCACGGCAGGTGCTCATTTGTTTATCTAACCAGATGACAGCACTGATGTACATGATAACCAGGACAGGACCCCAGATGGGTACATGACCTAGGTTAGTCCATTTGCATGGGGGTCCCTAGCGATATGGGGGTTGAAGTATGTAGGGTGAATCATAATTATACTGCCACAGATAGCTAGTGGCACAGAATCAGTTGGTGAGATGGGACAGCTTTTGCCCCTCGAGTGAGGGGCTGCAAGTATGTCCCTAGTAGTACTAGTGATTCCTTTAAGTTATTTATTTTATATATTTATGTATATATTTTTTGAAGTGACTTAGTGTGCCTTAGAACTCACGTTACTGACTTCAGTAGCAGAGCTCTTGCACTCCAGGTTTACCAGACTCTTTAGCGATACCGACCAACTGGCTAGCCTAAGTAGTTATACAGGTTTTCCAGCATGTCTCAGAAACACTATGCTAAGTGGTTATCTGAATTATAGAGCTGTTAAGAATAGTTCCTGGGATGCAGTGTTTTGTTTTCTTTATTTCTTTTAATTGGACATACAGATGTTCGTAGTAGCAGCCACTAGTGCAATAGCAGATAAGCTGCAAATGGGGAAATAGGCTGATTGGTTTTAAATAGCACATGATCTCGCCTATATAAGATGTGTTCACCAAGGATGGTGGTGGGAGTGTTCCACTGGTCCAACTCAGAGTATCGCGCCTGCAGTTGAATATTTGATCTCGGTCGGGGAGCTTTCAGCCTGGGAGGGCTCTTCTGCCTGGCCCCTCACGACCACACTGGGTAGCATGCATTGCTGTGGAGCAAGCAGACAGAAATGGATTAAAACAGGTAAGAAGGGGCAGGGCTGTAGCAGAGTGGGAGGTGAGATGGGGAGGTGTTGCAACCTGGGATCTCCTCTTGACTGAGAGTTTCATAAACAAATTCGGGATTAGGCTACAAATGGATTGAAGGCTCAGAAAGTGCTAGCAACTATATAAAGGAGCAGTTGCTGAGTATAATTAACTGGTCCCTGGTGGAGAAACGGATTAAATCTGTTTTAGGACCCTCACGAAGCATAAATTTGGTTTCGCTAAATCAGGTGAAAAGCATAAAATTAACTCTCCACTCGTACAGTAGAGGAAGTCTAAATTAACAGAGATTGCTGCTTTAAGTGACGACTCTAGCACAGGCAGGGCAGAATTAATTTTAAAGTTCCCTGTCTGAAACAGTTTAAAACAGGCATTCTTTAGTTAAAAGTCCCTGCAGAAAACATTTTAATAGAAAAATTTAGCTACGTTTCATTGTACCTTCCTAAACTGAAGACCCTAGCACAGGCAGGGATGAATTCATTAAGGTACCCTGCTTGACATGTTTAAAAACAGTTTTTGTTTTTTGGCTTTTTTTTTAAATTAAAGTACCCTGCAAAAACGTTTCAGTAGCTAACATTTTCTGAGTACTCTTACTGAAAATATTCTATCTACACATGCATGGCAACAATAAAGGCAGAAAAAAACAGTCCAGGATTTGAATTTAAAAAGGCGCCAAAGCTTGTTCCACTGGTCGAACTCATAGAGTATCGTGTCTTGCAGTTGCATACCTGATCTCAGTGGGGGCTTTCAGCCTGGGGAGGGCTCTTCTGCCTTGGCCTTCACAACCACCAGGGAGGGGGGAACCATGCGATTGCTGATCTCAAGCGGGGGCAGGAGCTTTCAGCTCTGGGAAGGGCTCTTCTGCCTTGGCCTCACAACCACCATCGGGGGCCATGCGATTGCTGATCTTGGGTGAGGGGGAGCTTTCCAGCTCTTGGGAGGCTCTTCTGCCTTGGCCCTCATGACCACCCTCAGGGGAAGCCAAGTGATTGCTGATATCGGGGGTGGGGGGCTTTCAGCTCTGGGGAGGGCTCTTCTGCCTTGGCCCTCATGACCACTCTCGGGGGAGCCATGCGATTGCTGATCTCGGGCAGGGGAAGCTTTCAGCTCTGGGGAGGGCTCTTCTGCCTTGGCCATCACGACCACCCTCGGGGAGGGGAGCGCATATCATGGATCTCAGGCGAGGGGGCTCTTCTGCCTTGGTCTCACGACCACCCTGGGAGCTTAGCCTGGGGAGGGCTCTTTGTTTTGGCCCTCATGACCACCCCTCAGGGGGCCATGAGATTATGCTGCGGATCTCGGGTGGGAGGGAGTTATCAGCTCTGGGAAGGACTCTTCTGCCTTGGCTCTCATGACCACCCTCGGGGGGGATTGCTGATCTCGGATGGGGGTAGCTTTCAGCTCTGGGAGGGCTCTTCTGCCTGGCCTCATGACCACCCTCAGGGGTGGGGGGCCAGCGATTGCACTGGCATCTGTGGTTTTGCACCAGGACAAAACCTCCTCTGTGGCCTTGTATGTAACTCTTCTGCAGTGAAGCAGTAAGCCCAAATCCTGTCGGTATTCTCCATTGGACCTGCCAGACAGGAGAGTGCAAGACAGGTCCCCAGGGAGTACACACAGCAGCACACAGCTGGACTGCATAGTACTGTAGCCCTGCCAGCAATGGCTGCCCTCTCACAGCCTAAGCCCTAACAACACAGGGCTGCCTATGTGCACCCCAGCCACTGTGATGGGCACAAACAGGCAGGGGTGGACAGGGGCAGGCCCGTCAAGTACACGTCTGTGAGGGGAGACTCGATGACAGTGTGCACCATGGCCTATGGGGTGGGGTGCCCCTCCCAGACATGGCAGCACCTTCTTCACCAGATATGGACACCATATGCCACCAGTGCCGTATGTCCAGGGTACTACTGCACAAAGCATACACAGAGGGGTTACACTGGGCAGGAGTCAAAGGACCTCCATCCAAGCACAGCCCCAGCATGTTTTACCAGTCCACCACCACCACCATCAAGCCCAATTAGAAGTACTGGTGACTACCACCACCTCCAGAGTACACAACCACCATTTATGAAATCAGGTCATGATGGGTCCCCACCTAAGCAATATCTATGTAGTGGGGCCCCTGGCTGTTCAGGGTGTCCCATACTGTACAGGGAAGGGGACATATACATGGACAATGTGTCCATGGTGTTACAGTGGGTACACAAGACAACTGACTACACTGTCCTCCAGCTTACATAATGGAAGGTTCTGGAACACTGTGGGTCTCACCCTGAAGACACAGTGACAGTGCACCTGGACTGCTGTGGCATGTTCCTGTAGCTCCACACCACTATGCCTGTGTTTTCCTATAGCGTACATTATGGCCTATGGAAGCCAACAGGTTCTGTTGTTCCACATAACCACTGCACAACTATGGGGACAAATGTTCTTTACATGGCTACACTTCTTGTACAGTACACGAATCAATGAGATCTGGGAGCCCTGCCTTGAACATGCCACATGAATCTGGGAGCCATGCTGAAGCCAGTGCATACACACAGTCCACTGTACCACCCATTACTTTCTAGGCCATTCCACAGTACACTTAACTCTGTTACGCCTGCAGTTCTGCTGTGTGTGGTGGTGCACTGTGCTCCTTTATATACTCTAGGTGCAATGCAGCATGCTAATGTACACATACCTGCCAGTAATGACATGCAAATGTGGACGTGTGCCCAGGACTGCAAAATTACTCCATTTGCATACTCTGGCTGAATATCGCATTTTGCCCAGCATGCAATCCCAGTTTGCGCTTGCACTGCCACTGTGCAGCTCCTGTGGTTGCAGATCTTAGAGAGCCATGGCACAGACATGATACCATGTGCGCCTCTGATGCCATCGTGCTGTACAGCTGTGCATGTCATACCAGTGTGCAGACTGCTCTGCGTAAAGAGAGGGGAGAAAACATGGCTGAGCAGTGAGGCAGGGTTGTCCAGTAGCACAACCATGGATGGTTCGCCACAGAGCTGGCCAACCTGGTCAAACTCATAGTGGCCAGGGAGGACCAGCGCTGCTGGGGAGGCAGCAGGGCATCAGTGAGTGGTGCCTGATGCACTGGACGGGGTCACCCGCTCTGAGGACCAATACAGACATCCATTATAATGACCTGCAAGGGAGGGAGGTGCACTGCCTGCAAGAACTGCAGGCCATGGTGGACAGTGTCACTGCCCAGGCCAGGTGAGTACAGATGGTTGTATGTAGTGTGTGTGTGTGTGTGTGTGTGTGACATGGCAGTGTGTAGTGGCTAGACCCCAGAGACACTGAGCACATCACCTGTGTCCCTCTGTGTTCCCCTGTGTGCCACGGACATACACTGCATGGCCTGCCAGGCATATGCAGCTGTCTGTGCCCCATATCCCACAGGACATCCTTGTGCCATAAGCATGACTGGACCCACCATGGTGGCCTGAGGCATGTTACAAGTATAACAGGCCCATGGATAGTGGTACAACATGAGAAGCAGGAACTATGTACCAGGTACAGCGACCTAGACATGTCAATGTCTGTTGCCACCAACGACCAGGAAGGGAGGGAGGGAGGAAATCATGTGTCATATGTGTTGCTATTTTGGGAGGTGTCTCTAGCTGGATGCAGCTGTGGCCCCGTCAGTGTTGTGTGCACTGTCCATACTATACCGCATGGCCTCAGGTATGCATCTGCCGAGTACAACATGGGTGCTAGGATACTGCACTTGGTCCAGACATGTACTGGCCACTGTGCATGGCCAGACCTACTGTATTCAGGCCCCCAGCTGTTGCTCTGGTATGCTGTGCTTGCCCTTGTCATGTACTGCTTGGTGCACCATGCATGCTATGTGTGGACAGGGTCTGTGGCTGAGAAGTATGGTCTGTGGTAGCAGGGTGCAGGCACCACATAGGCTGGCGATACTGTGATAGGCCCTACCTAACACAGTGGGAGGTACCATACCCTCTGTATGAGTGCCAGAGCACATGTGTGTGTGGTACCACAGGTGGTGCTACAGGTACCTTTACAGCCCTGGTTCAGCCTGTCCATCCACATTGTGCATATGTAGTGGCTGGTGCACAGTACAGGCACATGGGTGTGTACACTGAATAGTGTGTACTGAGCGGTGCACTTTGTACCACTGTAGATATTGATCACACCTCCATATTCCTCTTCTACAGATCTCAGTGGCCTGTCACCCAGCCAGGGGCCAAACGCAACAAGGGCAGCAGCACCAGAGGAGAGGCACGCCCCAGGTCACAGGCCGAAGGGGCCCATGGCAGTGCGCACGAGGGCGCCAAGATAAATACCCCACATTGTGTGTATACACGATAGGTGCTGAAACAGGTGGCGCAGCTGTGGTCATGGCCCTACCATTGTCAGATGTTCGGCCCGGCCCTATCCACTGTTGTACTCATGGCTATATCCGATGCTGGCAGATGTGCCTTGACACCACCACGCATGCTGTCCAGAGGGTTACTTACACCAAGCTATCTGTATGGCATGACAGGCATCAGCGACACTATGGACAGCGATGCCTCTGGTTTGCACCTGTGGTGGGCAGGGGTCATGCCCTGCTGGGTCAATACACAGTGGGCAGATGTTACCAGTGTAAATGATGTGCCAGCCTGTGCGGGTACAAGGCATGATTGACGCTGTTAGTAGCTGTGGGGAGATGCCAATACTGCACAGCTACCTGAGGTAACTCTATGGGTGTTGGTTTAGGCCGGGGGTCTACCTCATAATTCCTGGGTCGCTGCCTCTGTCAGCAGACCCATCCACCAGCCGCCTATACTATGCTGCATGTCTCTGTGGTCGGTGACCGATGTTCTTGTGTGGGCCACCATGCAGAATGCGTGCCTGTAGGGCATCACTCAGGCATTGTGGTGGGGACACTCACCTCCACATGGGGTGTTGGACCACCAGTGCCACTGTAGTATGTCATGGTCTGTGCAGTGTACCTGGTGCACCTACGTGCTGCCAGCATGCTGCCCTGTGTCTGCCTATCATGCCATGACACAGCCTCCAGTGGCATGCTCATGGGTACCCTGTGCCACGGACAGATGCCACGAGGGCAGTGGTAATGCACTCAGTCCCAGTGTACCCCCTTCAGAGTTGGTCAGGTTCATACTACCTGTGCCCAGGACCGTCGCCTGTTTGTCATGGTGGCTGGCATGGCCACTGTTGCTGCGGTACACCATTGTGTCTGGCGGTGTGCACACAACTGCCATGTAGTCCACCTGTGCTGATACGATATCCTGCGCCACATGCATTGTGTGGCATGCCTCAGCGGCTCAAGAGTGATCCACAATTGTGGCATGGGGTGGGTGGACAGTGTGGCCATCAGTGGGCATTGCATGTTGGGTAGCATGTGTGAGTGACATTGTGCATAGCTGCGGCATTGAGTATTTCCGACACAGTGATGACGAAGATATGATGCCTCCACTGTACATCAGCAGGGCCAGCCGTGCAGTCAAAGACAACGGAGCTGTATAGGGCCAATAACCTGCTCTGGCCATGTATTGGGGACACACCCAGGGTCAGATGGGGTACTGGGGACCACATGGACAGTGAATGCAGGGGTCTACCTGGGCAATCAATAGGGAAGGCCCAGGTAATAAACTAATATCAGCATTCCACGTCAATGTGATACCATAGTTCTGTGTTTGACCCCTACATTTAACTACAGTGGCCCACACACCTCATTCAATTAAAAGATAGATGATACATACAAAGAGTATCAGGGTATAGAGGCTGGCTAGGTATCCAACAGAGCGGGTGCACCTGGACATTTCCAGGTATCCTGGTGGGCAAGTCTGACTCTGGCCACATCCCGCATAGGGTGCCCCTGTGACCACTGGAACGGTGACTGCCTCTGGCTGCGCTGCATCCTACACCAGTGTTGTGTTGACTGGGCCACAATGTGTCATGTGCCCTCCCATGTACACCATTGCTGTAGTTGTATCTTACCATGCCTGCTGCACACAGTGCCACCTGACAGTCCCAGCCATGTATGGCTGTGTTGTGTGCACCACGGTGTGTGTGTGTGTGTGTTCCTGTGCCCTGTCCTGGCTACAACCGGGGTGGCACCTGGATGTCAGTGTCCTGCATGCCAGGGTTGACCTGTGTGCTGGATACCTGGTCAGTGGCCACTGGGTGTGTCGTGCACCTCCTTACCACTTGGGACATGACACTGCTTGTTGAACTCTGGGTTGATGCTGCTGTTGCATGTGCTGCATTCATACCTCTTGCATGCTCACTAGTGGGTGTGTACATCCCACAGCCGGGCATGCTTTGGTGCAGTATGAAATAGCCGCTGTATGTGCACCTCCACTGTATGGGTCCATGGTGTGGTCACTGGTATGCCACATCCAAACCACTGTGGATGTCAGACACCTGTCATCAATGTGTGGCATGGTGGAGCATGTGCGGCTGGTTATACCTTGTCTGCGTATGGTAGGCAACACCTGCATTTCCGTCGTGTGTGCACAGCTTCTAAGTTCTTTGTCTTTCTTTCCATTGGTGCCTGGAGAAGTGCTGGCCATTGTGGGTATCCAGATGACTGGGAAAGGATGGATCCCTTCCTACGATGACTAGTCAGACAGCAGTGGCTTCTTCTCCACCACGTGTTGGGTATCGCAGAGGCCATGTATGAGCTGGAGTGGCCCACCGGTGACAACAGCCACCACCACCAGTGGTAAGGGCCCATGAATGTGGATGCACCGCAAAAGTCCCTGCGGACCACACTGGTTCCCCCATTTCTGACCAGTTTTCCCACCCCCACATGCATTTCGTGTTCATGTTATGGCCTGTTGCCAGTTTTTGTGTTAAGCTTATTTCTGATACCGACGCTGCTGTGTTGTGTGTGTCTGTCATTGGTGCCCTCCTCGCCCACCCCAGTGGGCAGCTCCATATCCAGTGCTCTGGTCAGGGATGCACCATTGCTTGCCCACTTTCTGGTCTGCACTGTCCTTAGTGCTATATTCAAAGCTGCGCTGCTGCAGCATGCTGTGCACTCGCCTGTCATTTGCAAAGCGTGCACTATGCCCTATATTCAGAGGGTTTAGTGCCAAAGCTACATCTCTGAATATGGCAGGTTATGGGGTTGGCACAAATGCAAGCGCAACACAAACACTGCACTTGTGAGCACTTCTGAATATCTGGCCCAGGAGTAAGTCAGATGGCCAGCTTGTTTAGTTCCTCCTGAAGTTTATCTCCATGTCCAGGGAAAGTCCAGCTCCCTACATCATCAGCAAATTCCGGTCTCTGTGGAAAATCAAATGGCTCCATACATCAGGGCCTGAACTCGGAAATTCTTCAAGTCAAAGTAATAGCAACTAAAAAGAGCTTTCAGCAAAAGGTGGCAGGTCGCAACTCACAGCCAGTTCAAAGGAAGGCACAGTGAGTTTATCAAGGATGAAGTTCAAATCCCACAGAGGAACGGGTTCCTGAATGGGGGTTCAGATGGAGAATTCCTTTCAGAAAGGTTTTGGAAACCTCCAACTGCGCTAAAGTTTTGCCATCCACCGAGTGTGATAGGCAGAAATGGAAGACAAGTGGCCCTTCAGTGAAGAATAGCTAAGGCCAAGGTCAGAGAGATGCAGCAGGTATTTTATGACCTGTGAGACAGGGCAAGAGAAAGGGTCACATCTCTTGTTCATTGCCCAAATGAAGAACCTCTTCCATTTCATAGCATATGTGGTTCTTGTGAATGGCTTTTGGGCCTCCACAAGGACATGAGTCACTCTGGAGAGACCCCAAAGTGTGCCACAGCTACATCAGCAGGTGCCTTGCACGACAGTGAAGTGATTTGAGGTCTGGATGGACCAGCTTGCCCTGGTCCTGAGTCAGCAGATTCTGGCAGAGGGGCAGGGGAACTGAGGTTTCACTCTCAACTGCTGAAGCAGAGGAAACTACACTTGGCGAGGCCAGTAAGGGGCTATGAGGATCATGCGGCTCCTTCTTGCTGTAGTTTCAGAAGCACCCTCTGCAACAGTGGAAAGGGAGGAAGGTGTACAAGAACCTCCCTGTCCAGCAGAGAGGCAGCGCATCTCACCAGAAACACCACACTCTGGAATGAGTGAGCAGAAACTGGTAGTTCTGTGTTGGATGGGAAGGCGAACAGATCGAGATCTGGGCAACCCCATCGATCGAAGATGTCTTCAACTACTGACTGCCTCAGTTCCCACTGTGCCCTTGCCTGAGTGCAGCTGAGGGTGTCCACCGGACATTCTGAATGCCTAGAACATGCACTGTAATGAGCTGCAGGCTGTACTGTACACACGCGCATCGCTTCCCGCACAGTGGATATGACCGAGTGCCTCTCTATTTTTGTTCAGGTACCAGACCGCACATGCTGTCAGTCTGTACCAGTAGGGGCCCAAGTAGGCCCAGGAGGAGTATGTGTTGAAAAGCCTGAAGGGAGTACAGTACAGCCCGCATCTCCTGCACATTGATGTGTAGAGATAGCTCCTGCTGAGACCAGCATCCCTGTGTCCTGTGGTTGCCCAGATGGGCACCCCAGCTCTAACCAGAAGCATCCATTGTCAGGGTTTGAGCCGGTGGAGCATCTGAAAAGGAACCTCTGGTGAATTGGACAGATCCTGCCACCACAGGATATCCCGATGCATGGGGCTGGATACCAGAATCCTGTGATCCAGGTTGTCTGATTTCTGATCCCACTGGACCCGAAAGGTCCACTGCATCATCCGCATGTGGAGCCTGGCTAGAGGAATAGTGGGAATAGCTACAGCCATCAGGCCCAGAAGGCGCAAGACCGAATGGGCCATGGTCCATTGCCTGGTTGCCTCTTGATAGCTCTGCTGACGCAAGGTTTCCATCCTCCGTCCAAAGAGAGGAAAGCTTGACCTCTGCAGTATCCAGCACCGCCCCAATAAATTGGAGGCATTGTGAAGGAACAAGGTGGGATTTGGGGTAATTCATGATCCCGACTTGCCTGAATAGATTCAGGGTAGTAGTCAGGGAGGCCATCAGGCTGTCCCTCGTCGGTGCTGACAGGAGCCCGTCGTCGAGGTAGAACACATATATTCCCTGGCGGCACTGAGCCGCCGCCACCACCACTAGGCACTTGGTAAACACTCCGGTGCTGAGGAGAGGCCAAGGGGAAGCGCTTTGAACTGGAAGTGTTCCTCCTGGAAGATAAAGTGTAGGAAGCAGCTGTGGGAGGGAAAATTGGGATATGCAGGCATGCATCCTGCATATCCAAAGCGTAAAGCCAATGACTCTGGTGCAGAAGAGGCAGCAGAACAGCAGGGTCAGCATGCAAAACCTCTTGTACTCTACCTACAGGTTCAGCATGCTAAGGTCCAGGATCGCACAGATGTCCCCTGTCTTTCTGGAGACCAGGAAGAAGTGGGAGTAATATCCCTTCCTTCCTGGATCTGAGGAATGTGCTCTATAGCTGATTTTGTCAGAAGAGCCTGAATCTCTTTCCTTATGAGAGAAATGTGGCCCATTGGCTAATGAGAGACTTGGAAGATTTCTTGAGATCTCTCTGTGAATCTGATGGTGTGGCCTTGAGCGATCAGCTGAAGGACCCATGTGTCTGAAGTGATCGCTTCCATCCAGCCAGGTGGCTGGGAATCTTCCCCTACTGGTTCCTTCAGAGCTGGTGGCAGAGGCTGGGGCCCTGCCACAAGTCAGGAGGCAGGGGAGTGGACAGCCGCCGGTAGCCCTTTGGGACTTGGCAGGAGGGTGGCTCCCACTGGCAGGCCCGACATTTGTTCTGATGTTGGGCTGGTTGTTGCCTATTCTGGTGATGAAATGGCTGTTTTGGCTTGGTATTAGAGCGATACATAGACTGGACAGAGTGCAGTGCCTTGCCACTGACCTGGAGCTCAGTGATTATGTTCTTGATGTCGCCTCCAAAAGGACTGGTCCTGAAAGGGGCATCCTGGATGGCCAATCTGACATCTTGGGCCAATCCGGATACTCCGCAGCCAGGAGCACCAGCACATGCTAACAGCCGTGGCAGTACTCCAAGTAGAAGTGTCTACTGCATCATATGTCACTCTGAGGGAATGACGACAGGAGATTTCTGCTGTCCTGACAAGTCTGGGGAATTTTGGTTATAGCCTCGACTCTGACTTCACCTGTCCCAGGACAGATTTCTGTATACAATCATGCGTGCAAACAGTTCAAAGCTCTGAGGGCCAGAGTGCAAGAGGAGTAAACCTTGCATCCAAACTGGTCTATTTGCCGTGACTCCTTGTTTGGAGAGAGGTGCTCATGTGTTAGGTTTAGCCGTATGGTCATGGCCGCATTAATGAACACTGAGTCCGCTTTAGGGTGAGAACTAATGTGGTCTTTACCCTCAGGAGCTCAATACAGTCCATCGGCCTTCTTGGTGACTGCGGCCATCGATGAGGTTGTTGCCAGACCCTCATGTGGTTCGATCCATGGAGGAATTAGCAGAGGCGACAGTTCTGGCATATCCAGGTATTCTGCCAACCTCTTGCACTGGAGATCCTGATCCTCCATTTGCCACCGTTTGCCTCCTGTACCTTCTCAGAGGATCTCTGTAAAAGAGGGGTCCTCCAGAGGGATTTGGGAGAGTCTTGGGTTTAGGATCCTCCAGAGAGGGCCTGAAATCCCGAGGCACAGAAGCCAGCAGAGTCTGAGTCCGATTCTGATGATGGGCTTCTGTCCATAGACAGAGCACGTGGCAGCAGAGGCCCCTGCCGATACTGGCGCGAGGTCTGTCCCGAGGTAGAGAGGCCAGACTTCACTGGGGAAATGGATCTCGGAGTTGGGTCCAAGGGCCCACATGGAAGCCAAGAGTCGTTGCTGCTGGTCCAGTTATGAGACCAGCTGTATCTTGGTTACTAACCACCAAGACTGTAATGCTCCCTAAAATCCACCTGAAGCTGAGGAGGCGGAGTATGGGGTTGATAGATCGGCTGGTAGCCTTGAAGAAACCCCGGTGTTGTATAGCCTGGCGTCAGGTATTGGTGGCCCAGCGTCCCGTGGGCGGAATAACCTGATGTCAGATACCCGGTGGGGTACCCTGGCGTGGATACCCTGGCAGTAAATACCCTGGCAATAGGGTAGTAAGGCACAGAGAAACCTGGCATTGGAAGGCCTGGTGAAGGGCCCGATGGTGGAGCCAAGGGAACTGCCGGAGGCCCTGACAGTCGGTAACCCCGCGAGGACGCAATGGAGGAGCCAAAGATCCTACTGGAGGCCCTTATGGTGGGTAGCTACAGGTGTAGGCCCCAGAAGGGGCCCAAAGGACCTGATGGAGGGTTAGAAGGGCCTGGTAATGTCAGATCTGGTGCCGGAGTGTCCAGCAGAGGTTCCAACGGAGGCCTTGAGGGAGCCAAGGGTCCCACCGAGTCTGTGGTTGGGTGGGGGGCTGGTCCTGACAGGGAGCCTCATGGTTCAGGGGACACCGACTCCCAGGGAGGTTCTGACATTGGGCATTCCAGCTCCAGCACCAGGGTTGTGTTAGACAGACTCCTCCGACTCCAGCTCAGAGTGTGCAGGAGAGCCAGGAATCACCACCAGGGAGGTGTCGAAGGAAGATCCCGAGAGGAGAATCCTCTGGGAGGGCTGCGTCGAAACAGCAGCATGCGCTGATCTGGAGGATCAGTGTCAAGCTTGTTATCAGGGCCCAAGAGCGCAGTGGCTGAGTGGACACCAGAAGAGCTGGCATGCAACTTATCAGCGGGGATGGGTGTTCGTCAGAGGAGCCGACGACCGACTTATTGGCCACGCCACAGACTTAGGGCCCCAGGGTTTTGAGGGACCTCAGTGTGCCAGAGCTCTCTGACAGATCGGAGGTGCCTGCCTGAACTGTGACCACCCCAGGCTCAGGGATGTTCCCCATAAGGAGGGACAGGCTTGGTCGGAGGAGCGTACCCACGCCAGCTGGAGACTGCTTGCTGCCCAATACCTCAAGGAGGCCGCATGGCAAGGAGACTAATCATGGTCCTGATACTTCTCCTTGTCCTTCTTCTTCTTCTGATGGGAGTCCAAAGAAATCCACAGAGAGGAGGATGATCCCCAAAGCTTCGAAGTTCTTCTCCATGGAAGCCATCCTTAGTTTAAGAAGGTGGGCTTCCAGGACCTATTGGTGACGTTTCCATGTGGCCAGGTTGAATTTCTGGCATAGCTTCGCAGTCCTCGGCCTTGTGCTCTGGTCCCAGGCAGAAGAGGCAGAGGGAATATCCGTCCTGTGAGGGAGCTGAGTTCCACAGAAATCGCGACTTGTTCTTATGCGTCCCAGAAGGCGCAGAGAAGACATGTGAAAAAGTAATATTTTTCAAAGATTTACAGAAAAATAAAACGATTAAATACTTATCCAAAATGGCGGTCGACTGAACCTGCATTCTCTGCGCGAGGTCCAACGTCCGCAGGTCGACGGCGGAAAGAACTGAGGGTTAGCATGGGGACCCCCACTCATACAGTGTCACGCCGATGTCCATCATGTGACGCTGGGTGGGCGGTCCCCACCAGACACTGCTAACTAAAGTTTTCCATGTGGTCCTAGTGCCTGATGGCTCTAGTCCTAATGGTTATTACCTACTGCAAGAGCTCTCTCAAGTAAGATCTGCTGTTACAAGTAAAGTTGTCTCAGGCCCAGCAGCCTGGGAGTTCGCAACCTTGCGGGCGACTGGAAGCAGGGACCCTGGAGGACCCCTGCCCAGAACTGGCTACCTGTTGATCCATGAGGAAATTTTTAAGTGCTTTTTGCACTGCCTGAGGGCTGTCTGATTAAACTTCTGGCAGATTTCACAGTCGGAGACTTCATGGTCAGGCCACAGACAGCAGACACAGAGAGAGTGTTCATCTGTAGAGAAAATCTTCTTTCCACAGCGGCAGCGACTAAAGAGAGAAGTTGAAGGATTAACTCTGACATAAGAAATAAAGGAATCTTTATAAAAAGAGATTCTAATATAACAGGTAAGAAAAGTCAGAGGCTTAAAATGGCACGAAACTGTATCAGAGCTTCCACGGAGACCCATGTGAACAAGCTGATAGCAGGAAAGTGCTGTGGAGGAGGTGGGGCAGCTCATGCCTTTATAGGGTTGGCAACATTGTCACAAGATGTCAGCTTGAGTAGCCCCAGTTTTACTGCTGAAAATCTTCCGTGTGGATCCTGCTTCACCGACAGTGAAGTTCCCACAGTGTGACCTGATGACTGAGATATCCCTGAAGAAGATCCTCTGTTACAAGGTAGAGTTTGATAGAGGTGGTTCATCTGCGTGAGTTACCAAACACTGAGGGACCGGCACCAAACACCCTCCCAAACTCCATGGAACATAGATCCTGAACTGGCCTTGGACTGGCTAACACAAGAAGACCAGTATTTGTACCAGACCAAGAATACTAAAGCATCATTTAGACTCAAAAGGAAAATGTCAAACCAAAATCAGTTTTCTGCCCTGTAAAGCAGCATCTCCCACTATAACAACTTTGAATATTTGATCAACAGAGATGTCGACATTTTATTGACATCTTCATCAAACTGCAGACAGTTGACCCTAACTGATGGAAATATCAGGCCATGAAAGAACCAACAGTAATGTCAGAATTACCATCAAGCCCTCTGACAAAGAAGGCTTGGAAGTCGTCATAGATACTAATTCTTTCAAGCTTGAAATCTGAAATCTGGAATCAGCTGAACAACATCAAGAATTACTGAAACTAAAAGATGATCCAACACTAATTTTTCAGCTCAATCATTTCTACAGAAGGTCTTTGAATTGTGGTCATATTTCCAAGAAGGAATATATGTACCTCAAGTGTGACAACCCTGCCAGTTCCTAATTCTACATTTTGCCAAAAGTCCACAAAGATCTCCGCACCCACCTGGTCATCCTATTGTGTCCTTTAATAGACTGCTCACTGATCATCTTTGAATTTTCTTAATTTCTTGCAAGATATGGTGGTAACTTTACTGTCATATCTTAGTGACACTATGGCAGTGCTGAAGTCTTTAGTGGCCTTACTCAGGATGCTGTGCATTCCTGGCTCACAACGGTTGTGAGCTCACTACAAAAGCATCCAACATTATTTGGGGTTTAAATGAGTGAGGTTCTTTTATGGAAAAGCTGGATGCTGACCATATTCTAAATTCTGAATTTGTGTTTTTGGCTTTGATTACATTTAAACGAAACGCTTTTGTGTTCAACGAGCAATTTTTCTTACAGGTATGCGGCAAAACAATGGGTCGTTATTGGCACCTTCCTTTGAAAACCTTTTCACAGTGGGAGTGGTATCCATTTATGACCCCAGTTAACCCTTTTCAGCCCCATATCTTTTATTGGGGTGCTTTATAGACAATATGATCGCTATTTGAGGGCACAGAATCATAAGCAATGAGTTTTCGTGAACACATTATCACAAGTATTTGGCACAAAACCACCATCAATTTCTTAGACCTCCAGTTAAAGGTTTACACAATTCAGTCGGCCTGCTGGCACTGAGGTTGAGTGCTGGACGCCACACCAGCGACCAGGGTTCGGGAATGAGTCCAAGCTGTCGGGGTTGGCGGAGAGGGAGGACTGAGCGTCCGAGGACAGCTCTCATCTCCGGGAAGGGAGGGGTTGTGTACCCACCAATGACCTCCCAGGTGGAGGCCTGGGGAAGTGGGTCTGTAGGGCACAGAAAGGGTGGGTGCTGGGACTTCCGCGAAGTGCAAGCGCTCCATGCATGCACATCTGGTGTGAGCACCCCAGCAACAGGAATCTGGGAGAAAATGGAGGAGAAAATAGATCCTCCGGCTGCAGAATGAAGCCCAACTTCCGCTGGCTCCACTTCCATGCCGGGCAGAAAGGTAAGCCCTGTAATTCTGGGATGTTGGGGCTAGGAGGATCAGTCTGAAGGGGCACGGAAGACAGGAGCATAAATAGAATATGGGGAAAAAAAAAAAGGTTTATACAATTGGACTACAGACTTACAGGAAGCTAACATCTGGCAATGCACTCTTATGGGCAGATATTTCCCAACCAAAAAATTAATTAAGACAATATTATATGGACAGTTTCTTTGATTCAAAGAAACTGTTCTACTGGATACATATAACAGCAACAAGTTAGGAATTTCAATCCAGATTTTGTGAACAGGGATATGACCAGATACAATGGATGCTGCCCAAAATTAAGCTAGAGCTGCTTCTGTCAAAAGGTCAGATCTATCGACTCCCAAACCAAAACACCCCACTGATTTTCAGTAAGTGAATTTTATTGCAGACTTCAATGTTGTAACTCCTCCAGTAGCAGCATTTTAAGAAACATTGGGGTGTTCTCACTGCTGACCCTACCCTGAGAAACACTATGGGGACACAACCCATGGTAGTTTATAGGAAAATGAATCAAAGATATTCTAGTTAATAGACACTATCAACAAAAAATAGAAATCCACCTCCTGGTTTTCTAACACGCCCCTGGCTTTCATCGCTATGGCAATTGCTACATATAACCACATACCAATCAGGGTAAGATTTCTGTCCGCCCATTAATCAATCCACTTAAAATCTGACATTTGATTACTTTTCGAATAAGTACATAGTTTATATACATTTGTGTACCTGCTTGATCTATACATAGGTAAGACAATTCCATCAATGTAAGACAGAATAATGGAACATATTAACTCCATTACTTCAGGCAAATATGATACACCTGTGGACCAACACTGCACATCGTGGAGACTTGCTCTGTCTAAATGTTATGGGGAAAGACCATATCCCCAATCAGCCCAGACTTGAAATAGTCTGAAGCATTTGCTCAGAGGACATCAAACTGATTTACACACTTGAAGTCTTGTCACTGATGGAACTCAATGATAAATGGGACATTATCCCATTCCTGGATTAGTTCCACACTCTACTGTATATGCTCCTCTTAGCCAGCAAAAAGTCTTCTTGTTTTTTTCTGTTGTCCTTCTACTCATATCCCAAATAATTATTAGGTTATATTTTTACTTCTGTATTTCTACATTGATGTTTTCTGTCCTTTGATAGTCACCATAAAGATGATAATTCAGGAAGTTTCTACATTATTGATTTTGCAAAAACTTCACCTTATAATATTAAGACTGACTCACATGTGCTTACATGCTATTGTGATTATTTATCTTCCTTAATATTCATACATACATCCTTCTGTGATTATTTATCTTCCTTGAATATTCTTCTTAGTTTTCCTTCCTTTTAAAACTCCCTCCCCTTTTCAAATTCAATTTAATGTGCTTGATTCATCTAAGTTAGCAATTTGCATTAATTCATTTCAGTGCACTCTTTATCCATGTATGGATGTTTCATCCCAGACATTAAGTTGTGGTGAAAACGTAGTGGACATAATGTCGCGGGATGAAAAGAAACAACCAAAAATGCCGCTATGGCCAATTATATAACCCCTCCCCCAAACTGGTTGAGAATTCAGAGTTTGGCTAGTTCGGAGTTTTGCAGAGATTGTAGGAGGCTCCATAGAATATGGCAGGAAGGAGGGTACCAGAGGCAATTTTCAGCCAAGCAGCATTGGTTATATACCCCATTCTGTATAACAGACCAATTTCTTGGTGGATAGCCTGGTAGTCACCTCACATGTGTCTTTAGAGTCAGTTCCTGGTCAAGATGGATGCCCAGGCACCTAACTGACATGGTGACTTCTAGCCTAGTCCCACTGGTGGAGGATATGTGAAGGAGATTGCTTCTGTCCGTACTCAGGTTTCCAGGGCCAATAGCATAATCTTAGATTTTTCATATTTAAGACCAGCTTACTGTTGACCAGCCATTCTTCCAGGATTCCAAAATCAGTGTTGAGATCCAGGTTTAGTTGACTGATGCCCTTGGAGACCAGTAGATGACTGCATCATCCACATAAAGTTGGATGTTGCGCTCCCAAAAACAGTGTTTGGGCATGTTGTTGGTGAACATCGAGAACAGCAGGGGTCCCAGGATTGATCCTTGGGGAACCCTTTGTAAACCTGTTTCAGGTGGGATGTGGCTTCTTTCCATTTGACCAACTGTTTTCTATCCCATAGATCTCACCTTGTCGGGTTTAAGAGTGTCTGACGGTGGGGAGCTTCAAAGCCACACTGAAAGCTTACTTATTTAGTCTTGCTTTTTTGTAATCAGAGAAGGCGGATTTTAGCTGTTATTACCTGAATTTTAATTATTTATGGTTTTTATATTGATTGTGATACTCATTTCAGAAAGCGCTTTGATATTCCTGAATTGCACTGTATAAAGATTATTATTATTATTATTATTATTAGCGTAAGAACCAGGTGCAGGCATGAGGGTCCAGTCCAAGATGTCCAAGGTTGTCGATAAGTAGATCATGGTCCACCAGATCAAATGCTTTTGAAATGTCTAGGAATAGAGCTCCAGTTGTTAGGCCATGGTCCATAGCCCTGAGTACTTTTGTTGTGACCTGACTAGGGCAGTATCAGTCCCGTGATTCTCCTGAAGCCATGTTGTGCTTCTGATAGCAGCTTATGGTGTTTCATGTAGTCTTGGATCTGATTATAGACCAGCTTCTCCAACATTTAGCGTGTGCGTTAAGTACAAATATGGGTCTATAATTTCCACCACATCCTTAGTAACCTCCTTTATGAATAGGGACCACCATCCATTTTCCATTTAGTGGGGAATTGGCCGAGAGAAGAGATTTATTAAATACATTTCTGAGGGGTCAGATAATTTGTGCTGCAAGTTTTAGGAAGTTGGGCTCCAATCTGTCAAAGCCTGGGGAGCCTTCTGGTTTGAGCGATCTCAGCAAAGTGAGTACTTCCTTCCGGGAGACAAGGCGGAGGTGGAACTGAGGGTTCGGAGAGAGTCAGGGTGTGGAGAGTTCAAGTATACCTGTCCGAAGTCTTTGTATTTATCGAGATTGGTAAAAAATTATTAAAGGCATCTGCTAGCACGTTCGGTTCGGAGACCTCTTGACCGTCGACTTGGATGCTGTGGGTGGCGTCAGCTGATCACCCCGAGCAGATAACTGATTTGTTTTCAGAAGCGTTTGAGGTTGAATAGGTTTTTGTTTGGAGAGCCCTAATATACAGACATTTAGTGTTTTAGCTTCTTTTACAGGTGTTTCTCAGAGTCCTGCATTTCTGCCAGTCCATTTCTAGTGTTTGAATCTACATCAGGCCCTATCTTTGAGTTTCATATGATTCCTTTGCTCACTGTCCAGCCAGTGGGAGCATTTACCATTGACTCGATGCTATTTCGATGGGGCGAGTTTATCAAATACACTTAGGAAGTTGCAGATGAAGAAGTCCAGTGCTAGGATCAACACTAGGGGGTTGTTGAGGCCATTCCAATGGATGTCTCTTAGGTTGTTAAGAAAGGCAACTTGGTCAAACCTGGAGAGGTCATGGGCAATCAGGATCTTGGGGGAGTCTTGGGTGAGTTATTCTTCCAGATGCAGAAGGTTGGAAAACGATCGATGAGTGCATCTGGTAACAGGCCTGCAGCTTTTATTCTGTCACTAACATCCAGTCCAGGAGAGTGTGGTTACCAGATTTGAGGTTGAGCCTTGTAGATTCACTGATTACTTGGGTGAGTGCCATATCCATGATGGACGACCTGTTTACCCCATTGTTCAACCAACTAAGGTTAAAATCACCCATGAGTAGTAGTTCACCAACTGGCTATGTCTCATAGTTGATGTGATCCAGTTCCTTCTTTGCAGCCTTGGGTGGGTTATAGACACAGCCTATTGTAAGGGATTTGATCCTCCCAATAGCAGCTTGATTAGAAGGCACTTTGAAGCCCTGTTATCAAGCTCGTGGGACTTATATAGTGTGAAATTAGGGAGCTCTTTACATAAATTGCCACCTCTCCCCTTTCTTGGTAGACCTATCTTTATGGTATATGTTTAACCCTGGGATGTCAATTTCATGTTTATGAATGGAGGGTTTTAGCCAGGTTTCTGTAATGCTGATGATGTCAGGGGAGAGATCCATCCAAACTTCCAGTTCGTGAATTTTTGGGTGAAGGCTGCACATGTTCATCTGAACGATTTTTAGACCTCTGTGAACTTCCAGATTGTGTCAGAGGGGAGGAGATCCTGCTTGTAAGACCCATAGTCCTACCACTGGTAAACTCTTGAGTGAGTTATGGCAGTCCTACACATACGTAAGGTGATGCACAATTCCACTGCAAACTGCAAATGTATCCAATGTAAACCAGTTCAGTTTGGGAAGAAAATCTCATGGTTTGAAACTCACCAAAGCTTAATATGTCCAGCTTTATTAACAGTACACGCTTATTTGCACAACATTAAATAATCCATTTTCTCTACTGATTTATCCTTGACCATAACAAAATGGTCTGGGGTATTCTTCTTTCCCTAGAAACAATCGTTTTTGTTAAATCACCACTGTTTAAAATGTTGTTCATTTGGAAAGATACATTTTAAGTTAAAGCAGTGGTATGTTATGCTTAACATTATGACCTGTACTTTTTCATCTATTTTAGATTGCCCTTATAATTTGTTTTGTACAATACCCTTTTATCTCCTTTGTCTCTGCTTTGGCACTTTTTGCATTTGAAAGAATAAAAGGGCACTCCGTTTAATACAGCATGGCCCATGTTTTCATTAGTATTCTCTGTTGCATTTGAACTCCCACTGTTTAATATTATTTTTCTTGTGATTTTAACTAGTATGGAGCAGACTGTGCTCCCTGACATTACTTGACAATAGGTGTTCTAAAACAGTGGAGAATACTGATGAAAACTTGACATAGCATATATAAACAAACTCTGTACCAGAGTTATTAGGGTTGCAGTTGAGAGGTTGGGGTAAAATATTGTAAATTACCAAGTTACAAGCCTCGCATTTGCAAATGTAACGAGGGCTCATAAATTGGTTGTTTTGTAATATTTTACACCAAATTTTCATCATAGCCTTGTTAAGACCCTGCCCTCATGAAGATGGGAAGAGATAATGTTCAACTCCTGGTTTAAAGATGATTTTGCACAGAGATTGTGAAATCAACTTTCGGGATGCAAAACACTTTTGGGCAGGAGTTGAAAAATTACATTTATGAGGTGCTGTAAAGAAATGGCTATGTTGCAAATCTGAGGTAAAATACTGAATATTACCAAACTTATGAACCTGCATTCGAAAATTCAATGTAGGTTCATAACTTTGCTGTTTTTATTATTTTATACCAAATTTCCAACACAGCCTTCTTATGACCCATACCTCATGAACAAGGACAGAGAAAATTTTAATTCCTGCCCAAAAGGTGATTTCGCTGGGGACTGCGTGAAATCACCTTTCAGGAATGTAAAAAAAAACATTTGCGGCAGGATTTGAAAAATGACAGCTGTCACATTCATGAGGTGCTAGAAAATATGGCTATGTTGTACATTTGGGGTAAAAATACTGAAAATTACCAAAGTTACGAGGCTACGTTCCTAAATTCAACATAGACTAATAAATTTTATTTTTAAAAACATTTTTTTTTAATCACATCTCTGCTTCTCCCGTGGAACAGATCTCCGGCGATACCCACGCTGCTGACACCCGCACACAGCCCAGTCTGGCACCCCCTCAGAGCTGGCCATTAATTTCTCACTGCTCTGAATGCAGGATCCTCTCAGGTACTGGGGGCCAGGCACGGCCATCAGCCGAGATCGCACCCCATTTTCCACCTGTTTTCTCCTTGCCCCAGAGAGTCAGACGTGCAATGGCGCAAGCACAGGCATGCTGACGCACCGCACTCTCCTCCTGCTGTACTGCTCGCTGCTGTGGTGCTACTAGCCTCCACCAGTCGCTGCTACAGTGCACTGCAGTTCCCAGCCCTCCCAGAGGAAGGAGAACAGTTGTGGGACGCTCGATCCTTCCCTCTCCCCTGCCAACCCCGGCAGCCCAAGTCCGTTCAGGAACCCAAATCACGCGTGGTGGCATCCAGCGCCACCGGGCGGCTAACTTTGTTGTTTTAATATTTTGATAGCAAATTTTCAACATAGCCTTTTATGAACCCACCTCATGAACAATGACAGAGAAATCTTACTTCTGCCGAAAGGTGATTTCACACAGGGACTGTGGAATCACCTTCGGGATGTAAAGAAACATTTTGGCCAGGATATGAAAAAATGACAGCTGTCACATTCATGAAGTGCTGTAAAGATATGGCTAATGTTTTAAATGTGGGTAAAATATTGAAAATTACCGTTACGGTTGCATTCAAAAGTCAACGTAAGCTCATAATTTTGTTAATATTTTGTACACAAAATTTTCAACTTGCCTCTTGTTGACCCCACCTCATGAACACGGACAGAGAAAATTTCAACTCCTGCCCAAAAGGTGATTTTCTGCAGGATCAAGAAATTACCTTTTGGGACAGATCTGCCTAACGACAGTGCCATTGTTCATGAGGTAGTGTCCCAAAGAAGGCATGTTGAAAATTTGGGCCAAAATATGCAACAACACAAGGTATGCCTCTCCGCTCAAAATCCCATAGAAATACACTGAACGGCATACCTGTTTCTTCAGTTCAAGGTCCGACTTTGAAGAGTGAAGACATGTCTGTGGTCCAGAGAGGATTACAGCATTGGACCCGATGGGTAAGTAAGGGCTTGGGGGTGCTGAGTGGAGGGTCGGGTGGGGCGGCTCAAAATGGCACAAAAGACATTGATGGATGGTTTTCTTTTTACAGGTTGGGGGAACAGGACCAAGGATACCAGACCATGACACTGGGGACTGGGCACCCCTAGTGTCACTGTTATGTTTCAGTGGGGGCAGGGTGCTGAGAGGAGGGTCGGGTGGGGGAGAAAATACAAAAAAAAGAAAGAAAGAACGTCATCACAGGACAACACAATTGCAACGCTAGGACTGGGCACCCCAGTGTTACTGCTATGTTTCTGGGGTGCTGAGAGGGAGGGTCGGTTGGGGATTTTACAATAAAAATGTTTTAAAATTAAATAGGCATTCACGGCAGAACACGGCACACTCCACTTGACCAAGATGGCTAGCGATGTTGCTGTGCATATGCAACTCATAGCACCCGCACTGCAGAGTGCAGCGCCATCTTGGATACAGTGGAGTGTACATGATGGCCAGCACTGTAAAACTAGTACAGTGCTACTTCAATATAGATAACATGAATGGAGGGCTTCATGGACACGGAGGCGACTGTGGTGTTACTCCAAACGTTGTCTGTTCGCAAGGAATGCACAGAGTCCTTTTCTCACTGGAAGAGTTCTGCAGGGCTCCACACACTGCAGCCCTAAAAAGTATTCCTTTATTATTTTAAATGAAAACGCAAGACTCAAAATTGGAAAAGAAGGGTATCGATAAGACAGGAGATAAAGGGCAATCTATAATACAATAAAGATGTATAAGTCAATTTTTCACCATAACATGCACTGCTGCTTTATTTAACTTGGAGCTGACGGTAAAAGCAAGTCTTCCTCCTTCAGGACCCACTCAGATGCTGTTTGACCAATCATGGATGATTTTCTTTGCAGGAGTGAAATCACAGCTGGTCTAGCTAGAGCACAGTTGGACTCAAAAGGCAGAAGACATACTTCTTGTTTTGTAGCACACCAGCCAAGTTATCCCACAGAATTATTATAATAATTTCTAAACATAAAAACGCTTACAAGAATTTAGCTTATTAACTGGTAGCCAAAAGCAGGTAGATCACACACAACATCTGTGAGGCTACCATGCTGCTGTAGAAAGAAAGAACCTTCAGTACAAAAATGTTTAACAACTATCACCCTATAATCAGCCACAAGGGTCTGTCACAAAATTGTTGCGCCAATGATTTTGTGCTGGTCCCTTGAATGCGCCCACCTCTTGAGCTATACTCAATGGGGGTTGCACACCTTTCCGTGTGGTTGCTAACTTCACTGTGACTATGCAGGGACTACTATGCAAATGGCATGCAGTACCATCCACAAAGCACAGTGACCCTTATAGGTCCAGCTGCAAATTTAGTGACTCTCCCACCTGTGTAACTGTTACAGGCAGGTGGTATGGTGCTGGAGCGGCCGATGGAGAAAGTCCAAGGCCCAGGAGGACAAACTGGTACTGATGTCTCATTATGATGAGTATCAGAAAGCAATCACACATAAGAAGGCAGATTTTCTGTTCAGAGAGATTGATGCTGGTAAGAACCAACTGGCGCAGCTCTTCGTATGGTAGACAGGCTTTTACATCTGGCCTGTCTGGAGTCCGGCTACAGCTTTTTCATCCACAAGATGAGAGGTGTTCACTTGGTTCTTCTCAGATAGGGTGTCTCCATTAGGCCAGGATTTCTCCTGGTGAACTGTTACAGTCCAACACAGTGGAGCCTGCTGGTCGCGGTCCATATTCAGTTTTCCTGGGGAGAGTTTCATCTGGTGACAATAGATGAGGTTTGTGAGGTGATCTCTAGCTGCGGCCAACATCCATAATCTGAATCCAAGCCCAACGTGACTGCTGGTGAGCTGCGTTAGGTATCTGGGCCCAGTGTTCACTGAGATTGTCCGGTGTTCCTTATCAGAGGGGTCTTTCCAAAGTCGCTGAAAAAGCCATATTTGAACCCAGACATCTTGGCAAATTACCAAACTGTCTCCAACCTTCCTTTTTGGGTAAGGTTATTGAGAAGGTGGCTGCGCCACAGCTCGTGGGACACCTTACTGCCTTAACATCTATGAGTCCCTCCAGTACGGTTCAGGGCAAAGCATAGCACAGAAACTGCATAGGTACGGGTGTATAATGATCTCTCAGGCAACAGAGAGGGAGAGCAGTTGATTCTTGTTCTCCTCGATCTCATCAGCATTTGACACTGTGGATCATGGGCTACTGCTGGATCAGCTCATGTAGGATTCACGGCAACATTATCAGCTGGTCTGACTCCATCTAAGGAACAAGACCTAGAGGGTGATGCTGGGAGAATACTCCTAGCACCTGGTGGCCCTGTAATGTGGGTACCCAGGGCTCAGTCCTATTGCCCATGTTATGTGCTGTGTATATGCTGCCCTTGGGTGAGGTCATCAGGTGGTATGGGCAGGGGTTTCATTGCTATGCCGATGACACTCATCTCTATCTGTCTTTGCACCTTGAGTGCGGGATCGAGATGATGTGTTTAGTAAGTGCTTGTCCAAGATTCAGACTTGAATGTTGTCTAGCTGGTTGAGACTTAACCCCGAGAAGACTGAAGTGCTGGTGGTAGAGCCAGGTCAGGGGAAGAGTGGAGGCCTCTAGTGGGGAGACTGCGCTTTAGCTCGGTTCCCCTAGATTAATGGCCTCCACCAAGGTGAAAGATCTGGGTGTCATTCTGGATAATGAGCTAACACTGGAGGCTCAGGTGGCAGTAGTCCAGAATGGCTTTTATCATCTTCGTATTTTGCCCAGATTAAGTCCTTTATCCCGCCTAATGATCTAGCCATGTTAGTACACACGCTCGTGATGTCGAGGCTCGACTACTATGATACGATATACCTCAGGGTTAAGGCAGGCGGCAGAACACTGCAGCCTGGCTACTGACTGGTCTTCTAGATCCTGTCATATTTCACTGAAAGGCGCGAGCTGCACTGGCTGCCAGTGAAGTGGCAGATCTCCTTAAAGCGGTCTGTTAACCATATAAGGCCCTACAAGGACTGGGCCTTGGCTACCTGTTACAGCTCCTGCACCCTTACACTCTGGGACGCTCTTCCACTGTGCTGAGGAAGGCCTCCTGGTGGACCCAAGGCTAGATTAAAATCATCTGGGGACCGGGCACTTGAAGTGGCTGCTCCAGTTCTTTGAATTCACTGCCAGGACTTTGAGGGAGGCCCCTCTCTGTAGATGCTTTCAAATGGTTTGAAAACTTTTTTTAAATTTAAGCAAGTATTTGGGGATTAAATTAGATAATTTAGATTTGATGAGTTAGTTATGTGCTATTTTAAGATTCTGTACATGTTATAGGTAGACTGGACGGCCCTGTGGTCCTTATCTGTCATAACTTCTATGTTTCTATGTTTGTATGGATTGTGTAAAGTGTGTATTGTGTGTTATTTTATGCAACTCTTTGTAATGGTACCCTAAACCTCTGGGGAAGAGCGCCACAAATAAATAAAGACTACTACTACTAAACTGTGACCAGAAACTCTGAGCCAGTGAAGGACAAAGACTCACAAGAGACTAGAACAACTGACAAATTACACATGAGAACAAAGCTGGGGCCACTTAACACTAGACACTGTACAGAAGCTGGGGTGACAGTGCTGGGTGGGAGGTGATGGCCAAGACAGTAGAGTCAGCACCACGGACTACTGTGCATGACACAGCAGCATGCAACTGGTATTGTGCCTTGCACAAAAGTCCATAGCTGCCATTAAGTAGGTGTTAGTGTGCACACTCTTTATGTACTAACATTTGAAAAGTGCCTTATTTGTATTCCGTCTTAGTTGAAACTTAAACTCCTCCTCCCTCGGTGACTAAGCCAGCCCTCTGTGGATAGATGCTAAGTGTGAGGTTGCAACGGGTGGCTTTTGCCACCTGTTTTGTGACTGTATTGGGCCTGGAGTGAATAAATGGTAGAATGTTATTATTAACCCAGAAATAGCGATACATTTTTAATAATGCTAAATTATTGCTAAAAAATAAATAGCTGCATTTTCTTTTTATTAACTGTAAAGGTCCTACCTGTCACTTTAACACATATACATTTCTCTTACAGAGAACTGCTCTGTTAACTACCGTAGGTGGTTTAGTTACAGGATTTCATGATCTTGAATCGGATCAGTACTATTGAAACACTTACACTTGTAACTTCTCCGTAAATCTGAGCAGCATTCTGGCATTCAGAGTATGGATATTCAGAGGTAGCCATTTCTAACATGCACATTCCAAAGGCATACACATCCACAGATTCATCATAGTGTTCTTCGTACATTTCTGAGCCATGAATTTGGGAGTACCTATGTAGAAAAAGTAAATAAAGTCAGGAGAATACGTTACTGCAGCAGCAGGATTCATGTCTGATAGCTGTCCATTTGTTCTGCTACAAATCTTTCCTACTACTTTATTTCTATTGTGTTTATCCGAAGTTGCACTCAGAGTGCCTCAAAGCCAAAGTAAAGAGCCAACAAACAACAAATTACATTAAAGTAGCTGACAGATTACGACATTAACATAAAATCAGTTTATAGCCACTGATAGTACATTTATTGACACTGGCTCTTCTGCTCTTACTGGTTTCTTTGAGCAGACCATCAGTACTTCTCCTCCTATGATAAGCTGTCTGAATTCCTACAGTGGACATTCATCTTTAGACGGCTTACATACCCAGTAAGCAACATTTCACAGTATGAAGGTGGGAGGGAGGACCTTCTGGGTTAGGCCTTCCGAGGAGGTTGTAGGCCAAAAACAGTGGTGGAATTCAAGCATGCATGGGACAGTCATAAGGCAATTCTAGGGGTGGGGTAGAAAGAAGTAGGCTGCTGGTTAACTAGGATCTGCAGCTTATCCATTAGGTAGGAAATGGGCAGACTGGGTGGGCCAAGTGGTCCTCATCTGCCGTCAAATTCTATGTTTCTATGTATACACTACTATAATCCAGTCCCTGCTGGGACCTGTCAGGGTCAAATTAAGTTTTGCAGCCACTAGCCAGCAGGACTAGTGAATGGAAAATGCACCAGCCCCACAGACCTTTCTACTGGCCCAGCTGGTGTACTTACTTATTGATTTATTATCTTCTCCAGACCAAGCCCGCAGCACCACTTAAAAATCTGTTTACTAACCCGATACAAAATCTAACAGCATTTGGCTAGTAGGACAGTGCCAATTTAAACCTGTGTGTTACTCAATATCTTCATTTGTGGCATTGGGGATGGCATCCAGAGCACATTACAGACCCCAAGAGAAATGGGACAGTGCTGGATCTAGTACGTATGCACAGGGACAGCGTTGTAGATGTCACAGTGGGTAGCCCTCTGGGTACAAATTATCACTGTACAGTATGGCGTTGCATAGGGATTGGTTAGGAGAAACACACCAGGACAAGGGTCCTGGACTTCAGGAGAGCAGATATCACAGAAATGGGAGACTGCCTTAGGAAATACCTTGAGGGGGATAGCGGGGGCACAATGGAATAAAATAAAGAAGGAATAGCTAAGATAATGGCAAGTGTTTCAAAGGTAAGAAGCAACCTAAGATGAGAAAGAGGCAACTGTGATTCTCAAAGGAGGTGGCTAAGGGGTAAGGCAGAAAAAATTGCTTTCAGGAAGTACAAGGAGATCCAAACGGAGGTGGACAGGGAGGTATATCTAGAGAAACAAAGAAGGAGGGTAAGGAGAGCAAAGGTTCAAACTGAGGAAAGGATCAACCAGGAGGTCAGGAATGGAATAAGAATTTCTTTGGGTAGGTGAGCAAAAGAGGAAGGCAAGGGGTGGTATAGAGAAGATCAGGAGATGGGCGGGGAGGTAAGACTGTGCAGAGAAGACCAGGAAAAGCTAAAACTTCAAAGAATATTTCTGCTTGATCTTCACAGTGGAAGGGGGCAACATACATTAACAGGCACCAGGGGAAGTGAACATAAATCCATTTATAGAAGAGACAGTCTACTGGGGTCTGGAAGCCCTAGCAACACAAGGCAATGTGGCTTGCCAGCATCCAAAGGAACTGAGCATGGTGCTAACTGCCCTCCGGCAACACTATCTTCCACCTCACTGGAGATGTGGGTGCACTAATGTGGTCCCTCTGCACAAGAGAGGCAGCAGGGAGGAGGCCAGCAATTACAGACCAGTCTGTCTCGCATGAGTGGTGGAGAAGTAAATGGAGTCGCTGCTAAAGGAGAGACTAATGGAGTAACCTGCAGCTGCAGGACCACAGACAGCACAGATCATGGGTGGAGGTTCATGTCAAACAAATCACATAAACTTCTTCGACCAGGTAACCAGAGAAGTGGACTGGGGGCAGCAGTGGATGTGCAGTCTCGGACTGGCCCACCAGGATGCCTGAAAATTTCCAGGTGGGCCCCATTTGTTGGGTACCTGGCCACTTCTAAATGCTGAGAATCTTTAGTTTTATCATCTGTTTTTAATTAAATGGGCACTGTAAGCAACTGTAAGATGCAAACACAGAATTAGTGTATCAAACTGAAGTGGAATACTTTTGAGTGTGTCACTCTGGGCTCTCCCTATTGATTTTCCAGGTGGGCCCCTGTGTTAGCTTCTAGGTGGGCCCACTGGGTATGCCATTGCTACAGCAAAAATACTACAGCGACAAAATGACAGGTTGCTGTAATGGTCGTGCTTCAGTGGCAGGACCCCTGGCACAGCTTCTCTGGTGTTGTGCCCCCTCCAAAACACTTCCACCATGGAGACGATCATCGTCCCGACGGCACAATACAGACCGTGATCGTGGTGGACATTTGTATTGTCGCTATAAAGCCAGTCGACAGGTTTTGCTGTCGAACCAGCCGTGCAACCGCCCTGTACCCCAGTCCATCCCTGTAGATGTGGCATGTCTGGACTTCAGTAAGGCCTTTGACACTTTAACACAGTTTAGCAGCCTGGGATGGGGAGAAGGTGGTGAGCTGCGTATCTAACTAGTTGAAAGATGGTGTGGCAGAGGGTGGTGGTAAACAGCAGTTACTCGGAGGACAGAGCATGACCAGTGGAGTCACACAGGATCTGTACTGGGCCCTGTCCTCTTCAACATCTTTATAAGTGCCATTGCTGAGGAACTGAGGGAAGTGGTGTCTCTTGCAAATTACACAAAAATCTGCAACAGGGTGGACACCCAGGAGGGATGGAGAGAATGCAGAGGGATCTGGGAAACTAGAGGAGTTTAGGGTGTGGCAACTCTTGTTTCAATTCCAAAAAGTGCAAAGTCATGAGCCTAGGGAAAGGAAACCTAGGGGCTAAGTACAGGATTGTGGGAGGTACCACAGTTGTGAAGCAAGAGAGAGTCCAGGGGTGATCACATCTTATGATCATAAGGTGGCAGGGCAGTGCAACAGAACAGTAGGTCAGCTGAGCTGGATGCTGGGCTGCATAGGGAGGGATCTCTAACAACAGAAGGGAGGTGGTGTTGCCTCTCTATTGCTCACTTGTGAGACCACACTGGAAGTACTGTGTTTAGTTTTGGAGACTGTACCTTCACAAGGACAACAACACAGTGGAAGTGGTCCACAGCAGGGCTACTAAAAGAAAAGGGGTTGCAAGAGAAACCATACTAAGACAGGCTGGAAGAACAGCAAGAGAGACATGCTTGAGACCTAAAGTACTCAAGGGGGTGAACAAAGTTCAGGAGGGAGTTCGTTTCACAGGAGGAGGAGCACTGGAACACAGGGGCATGCTATGAAGCTTGGGGAGGTGTTAACAGGGATGAGGAAATACTTCACAGAAAGTGTGGTAGATGCCTGGAACAGACTGCCTGAAGCGGTGGTGGTGCAAAGACTGTGGGAGCTTCAAATATGGGACAGGCACATGCTACAGTGATAATAAGCAGAAGTAAGGCTGGGGAGGGATGCTTGTGACCAACAAGTCCAGGTCAGTAGTGTCAGGCAGGAAAAACAGGGCAGACTAGATGGGCCTACTGGTCCTTTTCTGATGACATATTCTACATTTCTATGTTATGTTTCTAAGATTTGTCTCACTACAGACAATACTAAAATCTGCTGCAGAGCAGACAAAGAGGAGGGAATAAGTGACAGGAAAGGTTGGTCCATGATACTGAAACTTAAATTTAACAACAAGAAGTTTAAGGTTAGGCATACTTGCAGAGGAAAAAGAACTAAAATAGACTACTAGATAGGAGGATAAGGGTGGTTCAAACTTCGGAGGAGAGAGACCTGAGAGTCATTATCCGAGACAACCTCAAATCTATGGCATAATGCAGTAAGGCATACGGGCAGCAAGCATGTACAGTAGGATGCTGGCGTGAGTAGGAAGGTGCTCACTAACAGAAGAAAGGAAGTGATACAGCCACTGTACGGTCCCTGGTGAGGCCACACCAGTACTGTGTGCAGTTCTAGAGATCACACTTAACAGAGGACAGGGACCACTTAGAGAAGGACAAGAATAAAGCTACAAAATTATCAAGGGGCAACAAGGGAAGATGTATGAGGACAGGCTGAAGAGTCTTTATATGTACTCACTGGAGGCCAGGAGAAAGAAGGGACATGATAAAGACTTACAAGTTGTTGAGGTGAATAAACAGAATAGACTGCACCAAACTGTTTACAAAAAATGAAAGCACCATGGGGGGGCATGAGTGGAAACTGGTGTGGGTGGGTGGGTGGGGAAGATTCAAGGGAAGGATGCGAGGAAGCTTTTTCATGAAATGGGTAGGCAAATGGAATAGTTTATGCAGGGAGGAAGTTAAAGCCAGGTCCCAGGTTCATGGCAGGGTTCAAGCATGGTTGGGAATGACAAAGGAGGATACTGAGGCTCATGGAAAGGGTGGGACTTAGCCTGTGGAAGGGGTTGCTGAGACACTATTGGGGCTATTGTCTCAATACAGTCCAGCATTAGGTCAGACACAGAGTCAGGCAGCTGTGGGCAGACTGGAACACAACTGGGTCTTTATCTGTTCTATGTATCTATGTAAATATCTGGCCCTTCGAGCATAACACAATATGAAAATCACCAAACAGATGTATCCCAAAGGGAATAAAGCACATCTTGAAGGCATTCCTCTTTGTAACAGTGGACTAAGTGCATAAGTCTGTTTCAGGCGGTGTAGTTCTGCTGAAACCATTTCAGCATCCTTATTTATCCCACACAGAGTTACATAAAGTTACAGTACACTGTACAGGAAAACACAACACAGTGACATGTGCCTAAATGCCACTGGGTGCCACTGAAGAGGACAATCCTCTGAATACAACAATTATCACAAAACGGCCACTCTTGGCAATTGCTAAATAAAGATTGTAGTTTATTAGGTCCCAAAATACAGTGGAGGCACAGAGGGAACCCGGGCAAAACATTTTGAATGCAAAGCACTGGGGTTCTTTGGGCTCACCACTGTATTTTGAGACCGAATAAACTGTAGTTGGTGTTCAGTAATTGCCAAGAGCATGCCATTCTTACATTGTGCTGAGGAGCTTCCTGTACAAAGACAATACAAGAAGGAAACAGCTGGGGAAAACAAGTCATGAATAAAGTTGGGAAAACAAGTCATGAACTATTATTAAGTATAAATAGGGAAAACAGCATTAAAAGACTGATCAGGCTCAGAAGCACACTGGAAGGAGCCTACGGTCTTATCACTGCCTGGTGGATCTTCCAGCTAGAAGTTACATTCTGTAGTTTTCTGATGGACACACAGATGACCAATAGCAACTTTACACAACTTGAGAATACCGATTCATATACTGGCTCATAATAGTACTGTTTTAGGAAAGGACTAGCGTTTAAGTCCATGCCTCCTGTCGCACAACAGTGATACACCCAAACAGTAGTACAGAGTCTGACACACAACCTAGTCAAGCTAAACAGCAGCACATGTTATAGTATAAGTTTGTACTTCTATATTTTTATTCCATTTCGGATTGTCTTTTTCTCCAAACTTGTGAGACAGACAGAATAGCCAGTAGAGGTACTGTAGCCTACAGGTTAGAGTAAAGAGTTGTGAATGAGCTTGGTACATCCAGCAGATCTGGGTTTGAGTCCCACAACCTCCGCTTGCATACTGTGTGACTCTGAAAAAGTTACTTAACTTTCCCAGTGCTCCCAGGTTGTCCCTGAAAACAGGCATTGTATCTTGTGGGCCTTACCTGGTTACTACAAAATAAAATAAAAAGCCCCACCTTTTAAATCTGCTTCAGCAATTTATAGATCTGACATCATTAAAGGAGCTATCCTTCAAATACGTAAATTCCCCAGGTTTTCTTCATCATTCTCAGCGACTTTTGAACACCCACTGTTTAACATAAAACATGAACGAGTATGCAACAGACACTGCTCCTGTCCTTATGAGACACTGGGTGTTTATAAATTGCCGTGAATACTGATGAAACCTGGCAACAGCGATATATATGTAACCCCTTGTTACCCGGAGTTACTAGAATCCCAGTAAGACCTAGTGGTAGGCAGGAAGGCAGCTCAGAAACTCCAGTTAAATGGATTTCACACTGTCTCATTCTGTTCTCAGTCGAGACTGAGGATGACATCACCATAGAACTATCGCAGCTGCATGAGCACAATGGAATCTGCAGAAGGGTGTTAGAGTAGAATGTTGGGAGGTTTGAACAGTCTGAAGCAGTTGGAGTTTGGAGATTGTTGTGAGGAGAGCACAGCAGCTCTGTGCTCAGGCCCTGGAGCCTCAGCCCTGAAATAGGGCTACAATTAGGGAAAGGTGTGTTTCGCCAAAAGAGAGACACAGTAAGCTGTTTTTTAGTGGTGGAGACCGCTGAATTGTCTTCTGTACCCCATCCTCAAGGGATGGGGCAGGAAGGTTTGCTTGCTATTCCAGGGCAACCCCTGGCCATTGCTGGAGAAAGAAGCTGCCTTATTCTGTCCAAGTGTGTGGGGTACAAGAAGATTTCTGATTTGCCTGTGGGGCACCTGCAACAAAGGGTGAGTTCTGCTCATCTAAAGGGCCCATGTTTCATCCTGAACTGTGTTAAAGTGGGGATTGGACTACTGAAGTAGTGGGAGGCCTAGAGTAATAGGCTTAGCAAAAGTAAAAGTATGTTCAAGTCCAGCACATAGGGAAGTCAAGACATGTAGATGAGATGTGATTTGCGTCTACCCAGTAATCTACATTGCCAAGCTTTCAAAGAGTTGTTTGGTTTCCAGAGAAATGGCGGGTATGGGCTGTGGGAGCTGGAGGTGGAAGACCCCCATCTTTAGTAACCAGGTCCACCTCTACGGATTTGCTCTGTGGATTTCTACTTTGCCTCATGCACTTGGCCAGTGGTGAGGAAGTACCCAGAAGTGGGATGGAAGGAAAATTCCCTTTAGAGTCGAAGGCTCTAAGGTGGTTTGGGGAGCCACCAACAGGAAAACTGGTTCATTCCCATAATGGACCACGGATCAAGTATGTGTGGGAGCAGGGCCATGGGAAAAACCAAGTAGTGCCTGGATTGGGCTGTGCCCAAAGCTGCGTGCAAGTCCGGGCTGTGTGCCTGGTGGGTTCAGAGCCTGAGGGCTGGAAAAGTGAAGTAGTGTTCTGTTGTCTCTAATCTGCATTACCAGGAATGTAGCCCGTGAGATCCGTCTATGCTTTGTTTGTTCAGTTTGGATGTGAATAAAAGCCACACTGTAGAATCCCATTCCTGGTTTTGGACATTACAGTTATTGCTTCCTGTGTTCGGTTACTTGGGTGCCCTGTGCAGAGTAGCCAAACCTTAGGCCCCTGTGCCGAACAACCTAGTCTCCAACCCAGTCCCCACCAGGTACTGTTGTCAGCTTCAACAGCATGCCACCTGTCGATGCAAAAGGCAGGGGTCCGGGGTTATATATATATATATATTATACAGGTGCGGTCACGTCTGTATATTAGGTTCAATGGTCACTTCTATGTTAAACCCACAATTTTGATCTTTAATAACTTCACAACCATTCAATGGATTCACAAGAACTGTTGCATGCACTTGGGGACCAAAGATCTCTTGATGTGGCAAGTTTTGTTCCGATTGATTGTGTGGAGTGCGAGATAGTCGGTGTCAAAAATGTGAAAATTACTACGGTTTGCCAAATTCTTTGTCACACCATTGCACAAAAATGGCTTGGGGTTTTCGTCTGAAAATTTTAGGGTATATAGGTCTTGTGTCATAAATGTGCCTTTTGAAGGTGTGCTGAAAAAATATTAATCAGTTCAAAGTTATTAAATGTGAAAGTTTCCCATTATTTCCTATGGAAAAATTAAATGTGCTGTACGAAGCATTTCTCTTCGTGAAAAAAAAAAGGATTATTTCACATTTTACGCTTTAATAACTTTGCAGCTGTTCTTGCAATTTACATCAAATTTAGCATGCTCCTTAGAGACTAAATGTCACTTGATCTGGCAAGTTTCATTACAGTGGGATGTGTGGGTCTGGAGATATGGAGTCCCAAAGTGTGTACATCATGTTTTGTCAAATCTTTCTTCACTTCTATGTTAAACTTAAAATTTGTGCTATAATAACTTTGCAACCTTTCAGGTGCAATGCATGAAATTGGCCTGCCCATTATGAAGCAGGGATCTTGAGAAGTGAGTACGTGTCGTTCCAGTTGGATGGGCGGTTGTGGAGATATAGAGTCCCAAAACGTGTACATCACAGTTTTTGTCAAATTCTTTCTTCATTTCTGACAAACTGAAAATGTTGTGCTTTTATAACTTTGCAACCTTTCAAGTGATTTGGATGAAATCTGGCATGCATCAGGGACCAACGATCTGTTAATTTTGCAATTTAGTGTCAAAACTAGGAAATGACATCTTAGGGTTCCCAACCCAAAGACCCCAACCCACCCTGCATGCAGGAACAGGAGTGAGGTGTGTGCCTTGGGGTTGCAAACCTAATACTCACCCTATTCTCTTATTCTGTACCCATCTTTGCTTATTTACTCTTGGAAGGTGGTGAGCATTAGGATTCATGAACTCCATGGCACCTCACACCTGTTCCTGCATGCAGGTTGGTGGTGGGGTGTTAGGTTGGAAACCAAGGTGGAGTGGGGTCTTTGGGTTGAGAACCCTAAGATGTCATTTCCTACTTTGACACTGGAATCCTAATGGCCCATTAACAATGTTTGTTAGCAGAGAATTTCCTACTTTTGAGAAAGTATTTAAACAGTTTTTGTTTTAACTGGGTTCACCACAACATAACCCAGATAGACCATCTTAGGGTAGCTGGTTCATTCCACTGGGGTGTCAAACTGATGAGGCATACTGATGAGTCCTGGTAGGACAAACACGTGTCTATGTGTTCTGTTGGCACCTTTGCAACTGTGTGAGAGGCCTTTCGCACCATGCATTTCTGCTTAAAGTTGAACCAGCATAATATTCGGTAGTGATTTGCATATGCAGTCCATGATGCTTTGCATTGTTGGGGCATGTATGATTTTATATTTCTTTGAAACTTGGCTTCCTGGCCAAATGCCCTTTAGGGTAACCATTGTCTTAGTGCTTGCACACAGAGGTTCTTTGTCTTTTAAACAGATAAGCAGAGAATTTCCTACTTTCTGAGAAAGTATTTAAACAGATTTTGTTTTATTGGGTTCACCACAACATAACGAGATAGACCATCTTAGAGTAGCTGGTTCATTCCACTGGGTGTCAAACAGATGAAGCATACTGTTGAGTCGGGTAGGATGAAACACGTGTCTATGTCTTCTGTTGGCACCATCTGCAAACTGTGTGAGAGGTCTTTCGGCACCATGCATTTCTGCTTAAAGTTGAACCAGCCTAATATTCTGTGGTGATTTGTATATGCAGCCCATGATGCTTTGCATTGTGGGGCATGTGATTTTGTATTTCTTAATCATAAGGAACCCAAATGGTGCATTAACAAGGTTTTTGCAGAGAATATATCTCAAAGAAGCACTATTTTAATTACTGACGATCTAAAAGAAATGCCAATGCAGACTCAAAAGGGAGGAAATGGCATTTAAAATGGAAAACATGGAGCGTTACCCTACTCACGCTGTATAAACCTTAATGGTACAGTATTCTCCCTCGCAATGTGTCTAGTTGTGCTTTGAAAATCTGACCGGTGCTAGCTTCCACTGCCTCATAGGGTAGGCTGTTCTACAGGCTGATCACTAGGTGAAGTAGTGCTTTGCTTTCTGATGTTTCCCCATATCCTAACCCCCTACCCCTCCATTTGTGGGCATGCACTACAGCTCTGCTTGCATTCCTCACTTCAAACAACTAGCTTCCACTTTCTCCACCCAAGAAGTTGCCACTGCCAACACAAGTGGTACCTAATAGAAACATGCAAGCAAAATCTTGCTTTTGTCTTCCACTCTCCAGTTTAATATGGCCCTAACCCGAGGCAAGACTGTCTAGCTAAAGATATAAAATATGACATTTGAAATTATCAGTGGTTTTAGAAGCACTAAATTCTGATGTTTGACTAATGCTGCCATAGCTTGAGGTACTGTCAGCTTTGGGAAACTGACTAAAGCGATCATTAGTCAATTGCACAAGCTGCCGATGCCTAAGGAGGTGAGCCAAATTGAACAAAAGCATATTAGAACAAAGTCCACCACTAGGGCACACTAACATTATAAAAGTTACAACATAATTCTTAAAAATAAAAAAAAGACAGTAGGAGAACAAGGTGGGTTCAAGTACTGTACTGAAGAATACACTTTGTCCTTGTTCTGTCTTTTCTACATTAAATATGTTCTGGATACATAACATTTGTGTCCCCAGGTGGATATGTTTTGAACTGCCGAAGACTGCACCTGACTGAAAAATATATATACCCCATAATCTTGTTTGTATACTACTCCCAAATGTTAGGTTCCCACAATGGTTAGATTGTTGGGATATCCACAGGTCACAAAACTGAATTGTAAGCCCTGTACAGTACTTGTACAATGTCAAAATGGAGCAGAGGAATTGTGGAAATGCTGTGGAACAAAAGAAGACAAAATATCCTACTTTCCTAAGCATATCCTTACTGAACTTTCGTAAGTTATTTAAGGATATGTGTCTGTGTATAGATATAAATATGTATATATATATATATACATATTCATTACAAAAAAAATGTTATTAATGCATCAGTAAGGGTTGTCATTACAGTGACAAAAGTTTGGAAATTCGATGTTAGGGTTACCACCCCACCTCCACTCACCAACAGGCGTCGAGGTGTGCCTTGAGGTTGTCAGCCCTAACTCTCACCCCATTCCATTTGTAAAGAAGTTGAGTGGTACAGTATAGGACAATGGGATGAGAGTTAGGCCCAACAACCCCAAGGCACACCCTGACGCTCTGCTGGTGTGGGGAGAGTAGGGTTGGTAAACCCTAACATCAAATTTCCAAACTTTTCACTGTAATGACAAACCTAATTGATGCCTAAAAATTTTTGCAATGAATTTCTCTTCTTGAGAAAGTGTAATGTTACTCATATGTGGCTGTGGAAGCTGTGCTCCTAGTGGCGTGAGACTATGGGGGGCAAGCTGCCCCACTGACTGAGGCAAGAGACTAACTTTTGCGGTTCTGTTTTTTTGCTTCTTCGTGCTGGACGTGGCCGAGAAGAGTTTTAGCAGGGGGGTTTGAACTCGAATGTAGCAATCGGGTATTTTTAAATTTCATATGGTCCCAAATTTCCCTGGTTCTGATTGGCTGCAAGGCTGCCATAACCATAGCTCAATTTTGCAGCCAATTGAAGAGCACTGCAGCCACAGCCACTACGCACCTGCACAAGGGGACCAACTGAACAGTTAGAGACAGCATGCCACTGCCTGTCATCGAAGCAAGAGCAGCTGAGCGAAGCAAAGGCTTGTTTGTGGTCTGCTGTAGCTGGTAGTACGACTGGTCGGTTGAGCGGAGGTCCACCACCACCCCGCCATCATTGTCCATTCTAGTGTGAGGATTTCTATCCTCAAGTCATCATCACCGGCTCGCCACGGCTGCCGCCTTGCCAGATTCCCGATCAGGTGACAAACACAAGTGTGGCATGCCATGGGAAGAATGAGCACAGCAGACGGCAACAGTGGAGAGAAGTTGACTTGAGTTTGTGCCAGGCAGCAGCGTGAAGACGATCCAGGATCCGCACGACAGGACCGGAGTCGGAAGGACTCTGCCTTCGGGAAGTCTCTTGGAGAGCCAGGCAGCCCAGTGTGGAGACTGGAGAAAGCGGGACTCGGGAGCCTCCTGAACACCAGGATTGAGATGAGAGGACTGGGAGGACTTCATCCTGATTAAAAACAGGTAGTTATTTGATGATTGTCTCCTCTCCTAAATTCCCAATCCCTACCGCAAAATAAAAAAGGCTTTTCAGTTTTAAGGTTGTGCTTCTTACAAGTTCTTTGCTTGTTCACTGGGACTACTGGTGGGATTCTGTTTGGTAGAGGTGGGTACCGTGGTACACTTATTGTAATCACTAGTGGATTATTGCAGAGGGGTTACATACAAGTACTTCACAACTGAGCGACTCAGACAGAGTCTTCTGCTCAAACTTAACAGAGTCCCCACACACCCATGCCAGGTGGTGGGTCTCATTGCTTCTCTCTTTCTTGGCCTGAGCCTCAGCCTTGATTTTATTTTTAGCCATAATCTGGGCAGCAGGCTCCAGATGAGAGCTGAGAGTCCGACTCAGTCAGGGCCAGCCTGTCCAGGCCTGCCAGCCCATAAGATGATGGAGCAAACTAAAGGTAGTGGTAGGGTTGGACTAGTGTGTGTTGTTTATGATCTGGACTCTGGTCGGCAGATTCTGGAAGTGGAAGGGAGCGGGACTGGGAGGGAAATCAAGTCAATGCAGACCAGGCGGCAATCGAGGCCACTGGCGCGAGCCAGGGTGTGATGATTTGTGTGTGTGTGTTTGGGGGGATGATGATGGCCAGAGGGTATGTAGGAAGGAACACAGGTGCAATTTAGGAATTAGTATTTGTTTTTGTTCTTTAAACAATAATGCAGCAATCACAGGTGATCCTTAACATTCATAAAACACAGTGAATACATCAAGATAGTAAAATGAGTGTTTAGACCATTATTTATTAAAGAAAAAATAAACAGACAAAATTGCTGCTGCCTGTTCATTCATATCCGGCCGTATTCACAGACACACACATACACACACACACACTCACAGTCAAACACATCCCAGCTTCAGCAATCTGTCTGATTTGACATATACATTTAACGAAATACACTGTTAATATGAAAACGTTTCAAGTGCTAGTCTGCTTAGAGCTGAACTGCATCTTACCCTTTCAATAAAAATAACTAAATAAAACGTGACCCCTCATACATGTTCCTGTTTGCACTTCTATATATCATGACACAGATCAACTGACTAAATATATTTTGAAGCCACATAATTATCAAATGGGAAGTTTGCACAAAATATTTTGCCACACTGATTAGCTGTTCAAACATATGCTATGTCAGAACACAAACAAACGTTCACACAGACAGCGCAGCCATGAGCTAAGGTAGAAGAACCTGTTCCCAAAGAAAGTTGGGAGAGCAGTGTGAGACACAGTGTCCGATTCTTGTGGGGACCGTGTCATTGGGGAGGTCAAGTGCCTTGCTCATAGTCACACAGTACACAGGTGAAGCTGGAAACGAGCATTCCATTGCTCATTATACCTTTCCTGGCGAAATAAAGTGAAGGTTGTAGTAATCAAACCTATGTCTGCTTGGTGTACCAATCTCATTCACAGCTTGTTATTCTGCTCTCTAGGCTATATGGCCGGCCCAAGTGTTAAACAGTGCATGCCCGACATCCGTGGGGGCAAGCCCAGTGGATCAATCTGGCAGTAATCCGTGGGGTGAGGTGGGGGACTGGAGGAGTTGAGCCTGAGCTTTCAGGCAAAAATGGACTATGCAGCCCAACAAATAACCAAAAGAAAACAATATACATATGCAGTGTATACTGCATATATTTAATATGGGGTAGGTGGGGGTCATGGTGTTTGTGTGTGACTTTGAGCCAGCTTGGAAAGGGTAAACATGGGGGGAGGGGGACTGTGACTGTCGCCATTTTCTGTGTCTCCTGTGGTTTTGAAGTGACACTGCTTGACCGCTGGTTTTGGTTATTTACAGTTAACAGGTTTTTGTTACTTATGGGGATCGGATCATTAGCTGGTTTGGTGGGGATCTGTTAATGTATGCTATCGCTATGTAGTCTAGCATTTGCTGGCTACCAACCTGTTTTATTTTTTTTTGTTGCCTGGAAAGGAGGACTAGATAATTCTTGCTTATTTTTTAGCCAGCCCTTGACCCTTGGTTTGGGTGACGGTCTGGGGATGGGAAATCATATGGTTGCCAACTGTCACTGAACCATACTGCTGTTGGCTGTATTTCTAGTATTTACTATTTTTGCACAGTCTTGGGTCTTCCTTTTGTTTTATGTTGCGGGGTTTAGTTTGGAGCACCGCTGTGGGCACAGTCTTGGTTATGGTCAGATGGTACTGTAAACCCTAGGGCGCTTATCTTTAAGGTTACAACCCCTGCCTGTACTACTAACCACATGTTGAGGGGCCTGGACTGGATATTATGGTGCCTCCACCCACAGTAATAATAGTGCTGGTATCTACTAATGTGGTATAGCCCTCTAGGAAGCTATAAACACCCACAAACCCGCCTAGTGACCAAATACCTTGCAAGAAGAGACCACCCTCTCAGTAGTTGCCACACAGTTAACAATGAGCATTAATGATATGCACACACCCTTGCACTTACAAACAGGGACTGGTCTTTCATCACCAGTTTCAAAGTCAGCATATGTTAACAATAGAAAAATGATGAGAGGAAACTGCTGGCATACAGAATTCGTGTATTGTGCTTTCTGTTAGAAACTTATGCAAATGTACTGCAAACTAAAAAAAAAATACTTTGGGTGTAAAATTATACCTAGAATAAACCAGAACATATTTTATACCTTATGGCTTCGAGTGCCTGGGCAGCCCCCAGACCCCAGCCTCTTCACTGTCATGATACGTGAAAACCAGGACTTTTCTGTTACTTTGCCCCGTAAAAAAATAAATAAATACGCCCCTATGCGCTCCATCATGCATACATACTTTAGATACCTTGGGATCACTATTGATAACTTCGTTGTCTACACTGCCACATCGACAACACCGCCAAAGCAATCAACAAGCGTCTTGGTCTGATCTGGGCCCCCCTTCCCACTGCCTCTATAAGCCCTGGCCCCCCACCTCTCACTCCACCTCTCTCCCCCTTACCCCTACCTCCCCACTGCCTCTTCCCCATCCCTCCTACCCCTTCCTCCCCTATCTCCTTGACACTTTCTTCCCTGCCCCCTCCACCGTTACCTTTATCCATCTTTTGCAACCTTTCCCCACCCTATCCTACCTGCCTACACACTCCCCCCTCCTTGACCCACTCCTCTTCTCTTGGTATCACTAGCCCCTTAGCGCTTGGGGCTCCCCCTCCCCACACACTTTTACCCATCTCTACTAACCTGCTACCTCTGACAACTAACCGGGTACTTCCGTTAGGTATCTCATACCTGTATGTCTGTTCTTAGCCCCCAGCTCCCTATTGTCTAGTCTGCACAGCGAGTCCACTGTAATTCTTTATTACCTATTTGTATTGTTTACTTGACATGGAACCTGTGTAAAAGAGCTCTGAGCTCAAGTGGTTATTCGATTGAAATACATACTGTAAATACATACATACATACATTTTATAATTGTTTCTGATTTTCATGGAGTGCAGGGCCCTCCCATCTATACATAAGTGTACTGATATATATATTTTTCATATTCCATTACAGCGAGCCAGTACACAAGGTATACTGATATTTTAATGATATCACATCTCCTTGGGGAGCAAGGACCCGGACCGCATAATGGGGCCCTGCACACCATTATTGCATAATGGGATCCAAATGTGGGCCCTGCGCCCACTGTACCCATAAGTATAGAGACATAGTGCATGCCTAGAGCTATTCCAGATAACCTCGTGCTACAAAAGTTGCAATATCTCAGGAACCGTGGAACTCTGGAAAAAATCCTTCACAGTTGTATTCATGGCCTGGCCACCTCCACACACGCTTACTGTTTCTGAACCATTTTAGAGATATAGCTGCCTGCAAGGCGCCATGACCACTACAATGTTATCCTATGGGAACATTTGCAACTTTGGAGTGCTGTAACTATGGAATCGGTGTCCATTTCTTCACCAAGCCAGCAAAAGGCACATCTGTGGGACAAAGGCTTGCCACCTTGCACATTTCAGCCCAAAGGTCCTAACTGTTTTCTTGCTATGAAGTGGCAAAGAAACTGGTTTTTGGGGTCACACTGCTTTCACATCATATATTTTTTTCCCATAGGCTATAATGGGAAACTTTAAAGTTTAATAACTTTGAACAGATTAATATTTTTCACCAAACCTTCAAAGGGAACATCTGTGAGGTAAAAGCTTTCTACCCTGATAATTTCAGACCACAATCTAAAGCTGTTTCTGAGATCCAGGTGGACAAACAAATGTCAAAAACACGGATTTTTCTGTTTTGCCAACTCTCTATATCTCAGAAACCACACAATGGATTCCCACAAATTTGGCAGCTCAGAGACCTTTCTTCTAGACATTGTGCATGTCAAATCTCATGCAAATCCGTTGATCAGTTTCAGAGTTAGTAATGTTCAAAGAAACACTACCATGCCAGTATAATATATATATATTTTTTTTACTAGATACACTATAGCAATTACTAGAGGATTATTCCCAGATAAAATACTGGTGGATGCTATTGTCAAGATGGCAGAAAAGGGAGAGGTGCTGCTGGTGGGGGACTTCAATCTGCCAGATGTAGACTGGAACCTCCTAGCTGCGGCTTCAGCTGGAAACAGACACATCCTGGAGTCCCTGCAGGAGGCGTTTCTCAGGTGACTAGTCACTGAACCCACTTGAGATAGGGCAATGCTGGACCTGGTATTCACTTAAAGGACAGTGCTGCAGGCGTCAAGGTAGGAGGCCACGGGTAACAGTGATCACCATACAGTGTGATTCAGTATAAGGACAGCTATGGTACTGAACCACACAAGGGCAAGGATCCTGGACTTCAGGAGGCAGATATTAAAGTGATTTTCTCATCTTTTGTACAGAGCATGACTTACTGTTTTGGTAGGTCATGTCGGCAATAACCATTTCTGCAATTTTAAAATGTTTATTTTCAGCCTTTATTTATGTGAAAGGGATAGTAGTTTGACCCCAACAAGGTGGACAGCCAATCCCTTCCACATCAGAACTGATTTCTGCGACCCTGTGCTATGACATGCAGCAAGGGAGAGTGGGGGGGTGCACCCATTGAAAAGAATGGGATTTGATTTTCTTTTCTGTTTTAGCACCTTACAGTGGTGAGTTGGAGATTAATGAAGGCCACAGCTCCAACTAACAAGGGCCTTGCTAGTCCAACTGTGGCCTTCATTAATCTCCAACTCGTTATCATAAGGTATTAAACAGGAATGAAAATCAAGTCCCATTCATTTCAATGTGGCGCCCCACCCTCTCCTTTGCTGCATGTCATAACATGCCTGAGCACAGGGGCATGGAATCATCGAGAAGTGGAAGGGATCGCTGGCCACCTTGTCGGACCAAACTACAATCCCTTCCACATAAATAAAGGCTGAAAATAAAAGTTTTAAAATTGCAGAAATAGGTTATCACTGACCTAAGGTACTATATCCAGAAAGTGGTACCTTAGGTTGAGAAAATCACTTTAAAAAGATGGGCAAAGGCTGGCCCAGTGGCATTGAGGGTCGAGGCACTGGATGCTACACCTGCGGCCATGTCAGCGACCCATATTTGGGAATGAGCATGGATTGCGGGGGTCGGCTGGGGAGGGAGAAGGATCGCGCATTCAGAGGACTGCTCTCCTCTCCTGTGGTGGTGGCTCACTCCCCGAATGACTGCTACCAGGTGGAGGCCTGGGGACTGTGGGCGACACGAAGGGAGGGTGTTGCAGGCTGCAGACTGCATGTGCCTCCATGTGCCTATGTGTGCATCAGCAACAGGGATGGGAGAAAACAGAAAATGGAGCTGGCAGGCTTCATGACTGCCTCAGCTGCAGTCTTGATTCTGGTGACCCCTGGGCTTCTGGATTGTGCTCTGAAGGGAGATGGGTCTCCCTCTGACTCTGCCACAGGGGAAATCCATGGGGAATCATCCTGGGAGAAGCCGGATTAGGAAGCAGTCTGTGGAGAGAATTCAGCCCTCTGAGAGGGGTCCGGAGCCTGCCTGTCAGCCCCGGGAAGGAGGTAAAAACAAAAAAAAACCTGGGCTTCTGGATTGTGCTTTGGGAAGGGAGATGGGCCTCCTCTCTCTGACTCTGCCATGGGGTGGGGGAATCTGTGGGGAATCACCCGGAGAAGCCGGATCAAGAAGCAGGCTGTGAAGAGAATTGAGCCCTCTGAGAGGGGGCCGGAGCCTGCCTGCCAGCCCGGGAAGGAGGTAAAAACAATAAATAAATAAATAAAAGATGGGCAAATGCTTTAGGGATGACCTGGTGGGGAGATGAGTTGGGTGTGGTGGAGAAACAGTTGGCAAAGCGAAAAGGGCCATAGGAAGGCAACAAACCTCTGTGTCAAGCAAGTGAGCAAAAGCAAGAGGAAAAGAGATCAACATGGTTCTGGAAAGAGGTGACAGAAAAGATAAAGGCTAAAGAGTAGCATTTAGAAGGTATAAGGTGACGCAGAGGAGGAGGATAAGGAAGTGTTCGGAAATGGAGAAGCAGGGAGCAAGTGAGGCTGTGAAGGGCTGTGAAACTACAAATGACAAAAGTTACACATGTGCATAGAAATTATTCAATGCCCAGGTTTAACTTGGCCATTTTTGAGGTGTTGCACCAAAGTTTGACATGGCCTTTTTGGACCCCTCCTCAAAATGTTATTTTGTTCACTTGTCCCGAAGGTGATTTTGCAGAGCAACGCGCTCTTCTGCACTACAGGTGTGAAAACAAGTTTTGGGCAGGTTGTGAAAATGACAGATACAGTTTTGAAGGAGGTGTGCAAAAATGGCAATGTTGAAAATGTGGAGTAAAATATAAAAACCTGGCGAAGTTACGAGTGCATAGAAACTGTGCAATGCACGCTCGAAATGCAGTCATTTTGAAATTTTTTCACTACATTTGCAACATGGGCTTTTGGGACCCCACTTCATGAACAGTGGCACTGTCATTTTGTGAACTGGCCCTGAAAGGTGACAACGCTAATGATCGAAATCACCTTCGGACTGAGATAACAAAATGACAGTGACAGTTTTCTACGAAGCTGGTGTCCCAGGAACCCCATGTTGGAAAACTTGGGAAAGAATTATAAAAATGGCTGAGATAGCAGCATAAGTTTAAAACCCCACTGAATGGCATTAGAGCAGGCTTACCTTTGATTCTTCAGTTCGTGGTTTGGCTTTGAAGAGTGCAGGCGTGTCCCAGTCCAGAGAAGATGACAGTACCTCCGGAGGTAAGTAAGGGTAAGGGTGGGGTGTGGGAGGTAGGTGCTCAGTGGGGGGAGGGTGAGGATGGGGAGGGACTGCAGCAACGATGAGGGACCGTTTTCTTGTTTACAGGGATAAAAAATTAGAAATACTGCAGTGATGATGAGGACTGTTTTGGGGCATACTGGGGTGGGCTCCAGTGCCACATGACTGAGGGGTGTAAACATGGGGATTGGGCACTTGATGTTGGCAGCAGTGGGTGGGGGAAAAGAAAAAACAATTAGGCACACTGGGGTGGGCTCTCAGTGTGCCACATGAGATTCAGGGTGGCACAGAATGCTCACGGAGCTGGCGGCCAACACAGGGTTGGGACCCCCAATGTCGGCAGGCAGAATGTGAAGACTTTGGCACACTGGGGTGGGCTCAGTGTGCCACATGAGTTTGGGGCAGGGGAAACAGAATGCTGTGGAGCTGGCGGCGGCGATGCAACTGAGCATGCACGCACACTCACAGACATGCAGTTGCGATGAATATCATCTTGCCATACAAGCGCTGCCAACAGAACTGTGCATGCACGTGAGTCACGCATGTGCAGTGCATGATCGCGGAAAGTAACAGCCAAAATAGTGTGGCTGTTATTCCGTGCGGCCGATTGTGGTGGAGGGTTTCAAGCCTGCTGGGCATTCAGAAGGATACTTCTAAATGTCCAATGGAAGGTTCCACGATTGGCCGTTTTCAGAGCAAGGATCGCAAAGGGCTGTAGGCTCTGCCTACAGCCCTAACAGCACACAGGGGTTAAAAACTCAGTCTAGCAGTGTCTTATTCGCTTTGTATTTTACTTCTATTTATTTTATAATGAAGTATATGAAATGCATATTTAGATTATTTTTTCTAGTAGTATTGCCATCCATGCAGCATCATTTTAATTATATACGTACCACACTTATTAATTGTGCTATGTTTGAGAACCACTTTATCCAAGCTTACTAGAAATATAGACATTGAAGGCAGCAAAAACCTCCAACTTCCCATCCAGTCTTTTCAGCTCAAGTGTGGATGTGATGGCCCTTGTAGTCATAAACTGCTTTATCGTCATGCCCCTCCCCCTACTCTTACACATTCCATATATTTGCCCCACTCATGTATGAACCTTTCTACTGATTTAGCACAGATACTCTCCCTTGACAGCTTGTTGCACCAGTTGACCACTTCTCTATAAAAGGTCATTTCCAGAGAGGTTATTTCCGGCATGCTTTCTAAATCCCCGCCACCGGCTTCACTTTTATGCCTGTGCTCCTGCTCAGTATGAACCTCCCTGCAGTCTACCTTATTTATTCCATGGAGGTACTTGTATGTCTGTATCATATCCCAAATTTCCCTTCATGTCTTTCAGATACATGTGGAGGTCTTCCAACCTCTCCATGTAGGATTTCAGGATTACCTCTCCCTCCATTCCAGCCATCTGTTTGCCTCGCACTGTCCTGTTTCACTTGGCTGATGATTTGAGGTTGCAGGACCTAAAATTCAGAGGGACAGCATATATTGCAATGTTTCTGAAGTACTTCTGCTAATCCGTCAGTCCTTGCTGTGTAAAGTGCTGTACTGCTTCTGTGTACTATTTTGCACTGGATGCAAAAAGTACATGGAAAGTCATGAGACACCACACTGGAGTATTTTGTTTCTTCCCAGGTTTTCATGCCTGGAGACATTTAGTATTTTGTTGGTGTCCCATTGGGATTGGATTTAGCAAAGACTGTGTCAGATTTATTTTTTGTAAGTGCATGCAGGTACTTGTGAAGAGAGTGCAAACTCTGATAGACTGCCAGATTTCAGCTACTGTGACCTACCAAAGTGTATGAGTGACATTATGATATCCATACCATTTGAATGTTGAATCACGAGAACATCTGCTTGTGTGCACCATTACAGCTGGTAGCATCGGAAGGCAGTGAGACTCAACAGGAGTGCATGCAATCAGTTCGCCGACTGATGGAAAAAAAGAAGGAAAAACATTTTTTCATTCTTAAGGCCCCTAATATTATGGCTGGCACAGTGTTTGTGATGCAAGAAGGACAAATGAGACTGCAGCAGCAGTTTGGCAGTTCATAGCACTTGGTGACTTGAAGAAAATGGAAAAAAAACAACTACATTTTTGTTAGTGACTCAAAGAGATTAACAGCACACACCACTATTTAGCTGAAACTAGGGCTCTGTTTTTGGGTGTGGGGGGACGTAGCTGAAATGAGAAGTGGGCAACAAAGGAAGGACCTGGGTGGGTAATCTTAATTCTGTTTCATGTGTGATTTAGTGATTGTCCTACTGGTTTTGTATAATAATAATAACAACTTTATTTATCCAGCGCCTTTCAGAATTATCAAGGAGCTTTGACATAAAATAAATAAAACAAAATGAAGTTAAAACAAGGTATAAGTACAGATAGTCAATAAAAACTCAGTAAATACAATAAAATTAATCAGAATAGGCTTGGAGCCATAGATAAGTTTTCAGGACCTGCTGGCATGCGAGCACACACACTCACACCCACACCCACCTACACCCAGAGCAGGGCAGTACTTTGCAGTAAATGACATGTTGCAAAATACTGTGTGACAAAAGAGTTTAACTGCCACCAAATTATACTGTTCCTACTGCATTATGCATTTTATGTTAACACTACAAGGTGCTGTGATGCATCCTGGCTGGTGTGCTGACCTGAATCCTTCAGTGCAGGAACCAGATGCTGTTACTCAACTTTCTGCTAAACTACACAGATACTGTAACGTTGCCTTGGTCTTACCAAAAGACTGCCCCTACTACCGCTGCATCTGTTCCAGTAACTAACCCTGCTCTATTAGTACTGACTCCATGCCTACGGATAATGATCTGCCTTCACAAGGAAGACACTGCTTTCACTAACAGGATCCTCTAGGCCCAGACAAGATGGGGGGCAGTTACATCACAACTGCAACAGTTTGGGGTTCTTTACATTCTAGGCCACATATGTCTAATGCTAGCAATGGGGGAGGGGAGGTTGTCATGGCTAATGTATTTTCTAGAAACACTGCAGAGCCTGCAAAATAGAAGAATGCAGTTCGTTGACAATGGGGAGAGGGGGTTGGAACAGCCCCAAGGTCATATCTATGTATCTCACAGAATCCTTAAAGACTCAAAGTTACATTCAATTAAGAATAATGCCATAATTCCTGGGTCATATATATCCCTATAGCAATTAGACTTGCAGGCTCTCGCTGTTTGTATTTAGGTCTCCCCCACCCCCAGTTATTCTGCTGTGTTGCATTTTTACTCTCCATGTTGCACTTAGCACTTTATTTCATATGGCACATTTTTGAGACAACGTTTTAATTTACTTCAGCACCTTTGAACTTTAATGCACAGCACTTAGCAACACGGTGTCACTTTAAGTGCCTTCTTTATATCTGTGAATGCAGAGCATCACTCTGTGCTCTGATGATGACCCATATGGTCGATACGTAGCATGACTCCACCCACGATACATTCCATGGCGGCATGATTGATTAGGGTTCTGGGCTTTTCAGCTTACTGTTTTAGCTACGAATGCTTGGATCTGGATACAATATCATCAGACTATGCATTTGTACTAGCCAGCCGACAACTCCGCTCAGGTCTATTTCCTATGCTTTGATTGTGCAGCGGTTTTATCCGGTCACAGTAAGACTTCTAGTTATATTTCACTCATTTCCTTTAGACACTATTTTATGGAACTGCCCATGGTTTTGTTTGTTTTGTATCTGTGCTCTATTTCTTACACCTACACTCGTGGGTTGAGTTAACGCCACCACAGTATGGTTTGATGACTGTCCATGGATTCTACAGGTTGCAGAATTAAAGTAATTTTAGCGAGACTATGTGTCCGCTGTGTTTCTTATTAGCAGTGCTTACCTCCTCACTTCCAGTGAGTTTTTTCCTTCAATTTGCTTACACTCCAGAGGCTGTGCAGCTTTTGATTTAGTGGGAGCCCTTCAAAACCCATTGCCCTCAGTGTTTGAACTTTCTGCATAATTTTCAGAGATAATTTGGAAGAAGGAGAGCTCCACTATAGTTCCAGCAACCACTAGCTAACAATGGATCCAGCCACAGCACAGAATCCACACATGGTGGATGTCTTATCGTTACAAGACAGATGGGTAATGACATAGCTTTACCCATTGATCATATAAAAGCATTACTATCTGGAACCATGCTTAATGCTAACAGAGATACAGCAGATTTAGAATTGGGAATGTCAAAAGAAAAAAGAAATCCATTTTAACCTCACATACATGTCACTGTCCCAATATTAGAGGGACAAAGGAATCCTGCAGGGGATGAGTATACAAAACTTCCCTCTTTGGGACAGATGATGCTGAATATTTACAAGATTGGGAACGAAGTTTTAAACAAATGCAGCCAAGATGTCATGCTGCTTACTATAAAAACAAAAGCAAAGAAGGAAGCTGACAAAGTTAAAGCAGAGAGTTAGCCACTCGAACCAAAAATAAAGGAGAAATATTCTCAAATTGATTATAACAACCAAAACCAAAATCAGACACTGTTTTGGCAAAATTCCAAATGGAACTGTCTCAGACACTGTTTTGGCAAAATTCAAAATGGAACTGCCTACAAACAGAAAAAATACAGAGCCGGATGAAGGGGATTATCAAGCTGGCACTATCTACAATTGGCATGGACCAAAAAGACACACCAGTCAGCAAGTAGGGAGGTTTGCAGACTTAGGTGAAGATGATCTAGACATATCATCTGGTCCAGATAGTGACATTGGGGAGGAACAAGGAGGAAACATGCCAAAAAGGTGTTGTTTTATGGAGAAGTCAGGACAGAATGGATATGGATCCGAAGAACATACTATAGGAGTAAAACTAGGAGGGGTGGGGCAAGAGGAAGAGGGAGAGGCTACAGAGGAGGCAGGAGAGGGCAACACTAGAGGGGCAGAACTGGGGAAAAGTTTGAGATCCCCAGACAACGGAACCCGAATTGGAGGTCATAAATCTGAGCCCTCTTGAACTCACAAGACCACAAATAAGAATTTTGCAAAAGGGTTATCATTTGTCCCTACAAGCCAACTTGATGCCTTTAACTTTTACGTAGATCAATTCCATTTCTTCAGAAGGTTGCAACTAAAGACTTTTTATTTTTTTTTTAGCAACCACCCCACCCTAACCTTTTCCTCAAGAAAACAACAGAGAAGTAACACACATTGAAAAACCTCCACGCTCTGCCACCTCAAAATAATCCTACTCTGACAACCTTCTACAACATGGTATCTAGAGATGTTCACAACCTCCCAAATCGAAACAAAAATGGTCACTATTGTCCGGCCCAGTGGCGCTGAGAGTTGGCGCTGGGCACCACCTGCCCTGCCTGGCGGCAGGTTAGGAAATGGACTCGGGCTGTCGGGGGTCAGAAGGATGGAGGAGGATTGGCGTCCCAACGGATGCCTCCTCCTCCTCCAGAGGTGGGTTCCTGGGTGCCTTGAGCACCCGACGACTGGTGCCTGTGGAAGCAAGGGTATCGGGGCCAGGTGGTTCTTCGAACCGGAGAGGGAAGGACATCTGGGCACCTGGCAACGATGACTGTCAGCATCGCCGCCTGCCTGGACATCAGTCCTGGGTCGACGCCTCAGGGGAAGCGGGACCTAAGAGGAGAAAATGCAGAAAAACCCTGCTCTACCCCAAGATGATGACTGACCTAATCCCGGACCAACTACCACGAGCAGACCCCAATGTGTGCAGGCGCTTCAGAAGGAGGAAGGTACTGGAATGAAGGATGACACCCAGGAGCAGACTCTGTGGTAGAATCGCCAGGGTGATAAAGTCTGAAGGAGGTGAGCGGGTAGTAAGGTGGGATAAAAAGAAAGTGCAAAAAAAAAATGGTCACTATTATCAAAATGTGGCCACTCAAGAATGGAAGGCCATAAAAGAATTTCAAGAAAATAAAGAGATTATTATTAAACAGGACGATAAAAGTGGTGGGGGGAGATGTGGTTGTCTGGAGCAGAAATGATTATTTAGAAGAAGTAAATCGACAGTTGAATAACTTTGATTTTTATAAAACATTGAATCACGGATCCTACAGCAGAAATCCACGAAAAAGCTAATTTACTTATTGAAAAAGGTAAACTACTAAACTGGATTACCCAGAATACCTGAGGAAGCTAGTCTTATACTTACTCAAGAAGATACATAAAGCAGGACCCCATTCCTGGATGCCCCACTATTTCGTCCACAGGCTCAATAACAGAGCCCTCTCCAAATCTGTTGACTTTTTATTAAATAGCCTGTCCCCAGCCTGAGGTCTTATGTGAAAGACATGAATGAGGCCCTGAGAATAATACAGGACATCACTGTGGGAACAGAAGACTAGTTAGTGACAATAGATGTTGAGAGCATGTATTCTAATATACCCTATGAGGGGGAGTCTAAAAGCTCTAGAAACAGCCCTCACATCCAAAGAAAATATATTATCTTCCACACAATATTTGTTGAAAATGGCTATATTTGTACTAGAAATGAAAACTTTTCTTTGAGAACCAAGCCTATATGCAACATAAGGGGACTGCGATGGTGATCACCTTTGCCCCAATTTTGTGAATATTTATATGGGGAGTGGGAATCCCAATACATCTATAATGGACAACAGAACCCTTCTTTGGACAAATCAAAGTGTGGCACAGGTATATTGCTGACTGCTTTCTCATTTGAACTGGAGACTTTGACAGTCTAAAAGGTTTATGGAATACATAAACTTCACTGATGTGAACTTAAGCTTCAAGTTTAAAGCTGATCAGACAAAATTCAATTTCTAGACATTCTAATGACCAAGGAGTACAACAAACTTGAGACTAGTGCATATCGAAAACCTTTGGCATGCAACACAATTCTCAGAAGAGACAGCTGTCACCACAGTCTGTCACTAAAACATTCCCAAGGGACAGTACGTCCATGCCAGACATATCTATTCAACAGATACTAGCTCTAAAGTTGCTAGCAGAGACCTTACCAAACATTTTTACATAGGGACTATGAAGCCCCAATGCTTTCTTGGAGCATTACAAGAGAGTACCAAACTGGATAGACTAGATCTCTTAGCAAGAACAAATGAGACACAACAAATTGGGTGACCCATGTTTGTGACTGACTTCAAACCATTAGGACCTAAAATTGGAGGAATTATAAGAAAACATTGGGACATCCTGAAATCAGACACTAGACTGAAACATGTATCTGATAAAAGTCCTAGGATCACTATCAGGAAAGGAAAAATGTGAAGGATAAATTATTCTCAACCACTCTACCCCTGCAGACAATCCGAGAAATGGCTCCCAAAACCCCTTCATGGAAATTTTTGGTGTAGACACTGTGTCCATTGTGCAGACACCCACAGTTTCAATCATCTGAGACTGGGAACCAAATTCGAGATTAACAATTTCATTACCTGCAGTACTATGGGGTTGTATACCTACTTACTTGCCTTGTGGGATGAGTTATGTAGGGCAGACCAAAAGTGCCTTAAAGACACGTACTACTGAACATAAAGCAGCCATCAGGAACAACAATTTGGATGATGCAATGGCTTGATATTATGATGAGGCTAAGCATGGATTAGCAGCCTCTGAGATTTATAGGTATAGAAAACGTGGAAGTAGACCAAGGGGTGGTAATGCACTCAAACAAACTCCTTCAGAGGAGGCTTTTTGGATATTTACCATAATACTTTAACCCGTTTGATCTTAATGTAGAAATTCCCTGTACAGCCATTTGGAACAGTCCTACATCAACTATCTTGTACATGACTTGTCTGCTCTGCCAAGTTTATTACAAGTATTTGTTTTGTTAAATCTTTTTGCCAGGCATGACTTGCAGGTTCTACTTGGCAATTAGCTAGCTCCTTTATTATACCACTACAGTTATTAAACTTACAGGCTATCCCTGTTTGTATCTTCAGGTCTCCCCATTATTCTGCTGTGTTGCATTTTTTTTCTCCATGTTGCACTTAGCACTTTATTTCAAATGACACATTTCTGACACACAACGTTTTCATTTACTTCAACACCTTTGCACTTTAATGCATAGCACTTAATACCACAGTGTCACTTTAAGTGCTTTCTTTAAATCTGTGAACACAGAGCATCACTTTCACGCTCTGATGATTGTGAGAGGGAGCTCCTGCCACTCTTGAGGACCAACCTTTTCTTAAATCTGTAGCAACAGTTCTGTTTCTTAGCCTAATCTGTCCTTTACAATTTATAGTCCATAAGGTTGGCCACCTATGGCACCCTTCCCTTCCTGACTATGCTATAGTGTCCTCTTTAATTTTCCTTTTCCTCTCAGGTCCTCGTGACAGGGAGGTTATTGTGGTGACCGAGCTGATATAAAACAACAGGTTGTGTTTATCATTGTTGGATTTAGTATGTAATAGCACCACTATCTCATAAAATACTTTGATGTATATACCTTGTTTATGAAACCTGTAAATGTTGAAAATACCATGGCACTAGGTGTTTTTGATAAAGGTAAAAGTACTAGTTGACTGTAATATAAAATTAATTTAGTTGTACTATTTAAAATGCATGTAAATTGCTGTAGATAATCTGAAATGGCATGTTGATTTGCATATATCCCATGATGCCTTGCATTAGGGAAGTATATGTGATGTTGTGTTTCTTTGAAACTTGGCTTATTGTCAATGCCTTTGGAGTAAGCCTTGCTTCAGTGCTTCTGCACCAAGGTTCTTTGTTTCTAGCTTGTTTTTTTTTTTTATTTGAGCCCCCACTACCCAAGCAAACAGGTCCCGCACAGGGTGGAGGCTGACTCTCAACTGCTAAGTTAAATCAGAGATTAGTGTCAGTAGGTGCTGGCTAAGTGCAAAGAAGACATACAGTACATAGTCTGCTGCTGCAAACTGATGTACTGAAGAAGGAATATGGCATTGCAGAAGCTTATTTCCTGTACTTTGAATACACATCACACAAAGATTGTGTGTTGAACCTGAAGTTCGGTGTCTGGTCCGTCTGTTATTCCACAACCCCTCCACAACGATCCATGTGTTTAAAAGCATAAAGCACGACTCCACCATGATGTATTCCATGGCGACATATTCGATTTGTTATTATAGGCTTTTCGGTTTGTTGTTTTAGTCATGAAGGTTTGGATTTGGATACATCATCATTGGACTATGCATTTGCATCAGCTGGCTTTAATGACTCTGCTTCAGGTCTATTTTGCCGTTGACGTTGGCAACAATCTTATCGATTACACTAAGACTTCTAGTTATATTTCCTCAATCCCTTTACACAGCACTTCTGTGGAACTGTTACATGGTTTTGATTGTTTTGCACCTGTGCTCTGTTTCTTACACCTACATCGTAGTTTGGGTTAACTGCACCACAGTATGGTTTGATGACTGTCCATTGGATTTTACAGGTTGCAGAATTAAAGTAATTTTAAGCAAGACTACGTGTCCACTGTGGTTCTTATAAGTGGTGCTTACCTCCTCACTTCCAGTGAGTTTGTTCCTCTCAATTTGCTGTGCATGCTTCTGATTTAGTGAAAGCCCTCAAAACTCTTTGCCCTCAGAAAGTACATATGATGTCAGCTTTAAGAAGTTGGCTACCTTAGCGCATTTTTAGAACCAGTATCATTTTCAATAAATAAATAAACACATTTCTAAAAATGTTGGATCTCTGACCCTTTTCGCCATCCTCCTGACAAAACCCACCATTCACACCATCATTGTACTACTAGAACAATGAGGAGGTGGATGTTTTCTATGTAAAGTACTGGCCGACACAAAGGTGCAAGGTGTTAGGTAACCCAGATCCCATTATGTATGAGGAACACATTAGGATTGGGAGTTGTCATTTTAAGGCGCAGCTGAGGCATAACAAGGTTGTAACAGCTCACTAACTGTTTCTGTTTGGGCAAAGAAGAGAGCCTTGTGCTGTTCTAGCCTGGGCAGCCCAAGGCCTGATTTAAGTGGGGTTCCCTGAGCATGTTGGCGTGTCACGATAAAAAGTTGCGTGCTCTGTCTGGATTATGGCCATGCAAGTAATTTGTGCCCAAACGACCCAATATGCAACCTTTGCAAAGAAATGTGCCCTTCGTATAGTTAATGTACCTGAGCCATGCACAAATCGACAGGACAGACCAGAACAAGATGATATTTTGGATTGTGCCCCAAAAAGCTAGGGAGATGCACTGTCAACAGGCCCAAGGGGAAGCTCAGACTCCCCAGAACCCCCCTCTCCTCTGACCCCAGAAAGCCCAGGTGAAGGATGTTTCTGTTTAGAAAGATACTCAGAATGTTACAGAGCCCCCGACTTGGGTATGCAATTAGTTCACCGACTGTTAGAATAATAAAGAAAAAGTATTTTTTTTTTTTTAATTCTTAAGGTCTCTAGTATTACAGCTGGCACAGTATTTGTGATCTAGGCGAACAGATATGTAATCTGTTGACTGACATTTTATGTACTTTTGTCATTTTGTGTTAGCAAATGAACAAGAACCTAACATTTTCATACTGTGTAATTAGTTTTATTCACATAAAATATAAGCTGCACAGTTTTAATAATAAAAATAAAACACCACATTTGATTATAAAAAGGTCACTATAGTCCATTATGTCAGCTTGCTAGGGTGGAGACAGTACACCTGAGATAACGAGACATACAGTTAATAGTTACACAGTAGGCGTAAGCAGAAAAAGACCCCCTGGTCCATCAGTCTGCCCTTTATTGTATGTACTTAGATAGAGATTGCACAGGTCTGTCTTGTAAACGGACTTTTGTCCAAATGACATGTATTACCTGTATAAAAATAAAATGTTACCTACCTGCCTTGTCAATTGTTCCTATTTCCTTACTACAGATCTTGTTAGATCTGTGATCTTACGATAACATAGAAAATTATATATGTATTCAAGCAGCGTAGTGCTGTGGTTTGAGCACTGAGCTGCAAACCTGGAGACCTGTGGTTTGCATCTCACAGCCCCACTTGCATACTGTGTGACCCTGAGCAAGTCACTTAACTTCCTTGTGTTCCCAGGTTGCACCTGGAAACAAGCTTCAGCTTAGTGTGCCTTTCCTGGTTACTATTTCCCTTTCCCTTTCCTAAAGTCACAAAAATTACATATTCACACATTCTACACAATGTTTTAATCAAGATAACAAATACTGTGAACCTAAAACTGCTTTATCCAAAGCAATCATACATTTTCCTGTCACACTGAGCAGTAATTTGGATACATCCGTTGCTGAATGTTGCTTTGCAAGTACTGTACCTTTCAATGACATCGTAATGTGAAACTGCAGCTAGAAACTGCAACTAGATGGTGCTGTTTAATGATTTTAATATACCTCCTGGTTTAGCACCAAAAATGATAAAAGCAACACTTTAATAATAAAGGATGTGCTATTTCAACTGTTAATGTGAAAACAATATGGGGTAACTGAACAAATATTACATTTTATGATGCAGACAGGAAAAACACTTTAAACAAAACCCAGTCTCTCTGAACATTTTGTAACAGTGTGTAGAGTCTGTGATTAATGAATTAATTTGCTCGAGTGTCAGATGATTTAACCTCACCACTCATTAATGCCAAGAAATGCAGTTTTCTCCACTTGAGCGCAAGAACCCTGCTCATGAGTACTTTTTGGGTGGGGAGAAACTGCAGGTTTCGGGAGGAAAAGGATCTTGGGGTGGTCGTGGATGCCAAAATTAACAACTCTGAGCAGTGTAGGAGGGCTGCGGCTAAAGCAAATAAAATGCTCAGATGCATCGGCAGGGGATAACCTTGAGGAGATGGGAGGTGCTTCTCCCTTTGTATAACTGCCTGGTTTACTGCACCTGGAGTACTGCACGCATGTTAGTGCCCATACTTGAAGAATGACATTGCACTTCCGGAGAGGGTCCAGAGGAGGCGACCAGGATGATACAGGTCTGGAGGAAAGATTCTATGAGGAGAGACTTGAGGAGATAAACATGTACTCCCTGGAGGAGAGGGGGACAGAGGGATATGATCAAGGTCTTTAAATATCTAAAGGGAGTGAATAAGGTCAGCCTAAATAGGGTATTCCAGCTGAGGGAGGAGGGGGCCACCAGGGGACATTCCATGAGGCTGGTTGGCGGGAGGCACAGGGGGAGACTAGAGACGCTACTTTACTGAGAGGGTGGTGGACCCTTGAACGCACTCCTATGGAACTGATAGCTGTTGCTACAGTGGAGGGATTCAAGAGGGCTGGGCAGGTATAAGTGGAGGTAAAGCTGAGGAATGCCAGATCTGGAGGTGTAACTCTGATGGGGAATGGGGTCGGGAGGATTTACAGGGGAGGGGAGGGCAGCAACGGTGGCCTGACCAGGTGTTGATTTTCAAGCAGACTGATAGACCAATAGGTCTACTGCTGGCATCTTAGTATGTTAGTATTACCAAAGCTGCTTCTTTAATAGAAACACCTCCTGACCAGAATAGTTCAAGCTCCAAACTTATACTTGTTAATCAGAGCTACTGGGTGGCACGGTCATGCATTTACCAATGTAAATATGGAACACAAAATGGCTAGACTCAGAATATGTCATTTATCATCAGGAGTGAGGGGCAAGATCATAATTCACCACCTGTAGTGCCACAGGTGAGTTGACACTGTAGTACAACATGAGGGATGCTGAACTCATGAGGTGCTGTCTTTCAGATGAGACATTAACCCTTAGAAGACTGTGGGCGTATATACGTCCAGAATCTATACTGCGTTCAAACATACTCAGTAATCAAAGAGTTAAACTGAAGTCCTGCCTGTCTGTTCTGGTGGTTTGTTAGATGGACGTTGAAGATCCCATGGCATGGCACGTCTCAAAGAAAAAAGTACAGTAATTTCCCCGTGTCCTGGCCAAATTTCCCCAATTCACTAAAAATACCACCAACAGCTTAATCTGGTTCAATTTCAATTGGTTATCATCTGTAACCTCCCCCAGTCGGCCCTGAAAAGGGACTTCTAGTCTCAGTAGGCCTACACTGTCAACAGTATTCAATAATAATAATAAAAAAAAATCATATTCTGATTAAGGCCACTGTGAGTCCAATTCATACAATTTATTTTAAATTGTAGAGCTTTCAGACTAGTTCTTTTAATGAAGAATAAACTGTTTCTGTTTGATCTTTATGTTTCTGTGATTTCACTGCTCTGTCCTGAGTGCACCAGAGGTCATTGTGATGTCATCAGGCATCGTTCAAGCTGCTCTCCCATTGGTTAAGAGCTCCTTTGTGACCAGCCTTAAATAAAGATAAATGGTGATGACCTACTTAGAATGATAAATAATTTATCAATATTGTAGGTGTTCAGGCCATAGAAATGAATAATTTATCTGTAAGGTTTCATTCTCATCTACACTGTATAAAACCTAGTGTTGGGTAAGTTACCTTTTCTATTACTTTTAAAAACTTGTTCCAGAAAGCTCTGTGCAGTCACTAGCAATGATAGAGAGTACTGGAATATGTAATACACCTTACAGTTACATTTACTTATGTCTTTTATACAAAAGAAATACGTAACTGTAACTGATTATATATTTGAAAGTAACTAGTAAGTAACCTATTACTTTCAAAATATTTAATCTGTTATAGTTATTTATTATTTTGTATTGTTTTTGTATAAAAGAAGTAACTATAACTGTAAGATGTATTACTTTTCTAGTACTTCTACATCCTTGCTAGTGACTGCACAGAGCTTCCTAGAACACATTTCCAAACATAATAGAAAGTAATAGAAAAGTAACACTAACACTGATAAAACCATTTCCTTTTTGCTTATTTAACAGCAGGATTAAAGAACCATTTCAAGGAGAATGTACACACAAACAATGCATAGATTAATAATGATTACTATAAAAACCTTAACAAACCATCCTGTATGTTATTTTATGTGTACTGAATCTAATAAAAAAATTAAACACAAAACAACCTTAGTGTAACTAGAAATAAACAAAGGAATGTGCAGTCAGTACCTATGAGGTATTTCATGGAATTAATCTGGCAGAGAATGACTGATTAGTTGGAATTAATTTGCAGAGAATGGCTGGCTTAGTTACAATCACATGAATTATAATACTGCACTCCGAAAGGCTCAAAGTCCCACTTTCAGTACAAAACTTGAAGGCCAACTTTTTTCTTCTGTTACAGTTTCACACTTAATTTATCTTATTTTGAGTCAGTCTAATCAGTTCAAAACTTCCAATACATCACTCTGTGATTTTCTTGATTATTGTATACAGCACTAGTCCTTAAAATACAGACTTTAGGCTCTACATACTGTACAAAATATAAAGGTTACCAAATTAGTACCGTAACATTTTAACATTCATGACTAGGCAAATCACAGTCAGGCCTTTATACTTACTTGTTTATTTTATTTGTTTTAATTTATTTATTTTGAAAGTCAGATTTACAACCTTTGAGTCAGGGACTCATTTACAAAATCACCTCGTCTGCAGGGGAGAGGTAGACATGGTTACAGTGTGAGATACAATAGTGGTAACATACTGTACAGGTGCAATACAGATAACAAAAGAACACAATATAACAGTGGTTTATGGGATAAAGTAACATGCAGTAAATAGTAATCGTATTAAAAAAAAAAAAGAAGGGGGAAGCAGTTCAACGGACATTGTCAAGGCTATGGGCAAGAAATGGGAGGGACCACAACATTAGGTTGATTAAGGGCAACTACAGCTTGGGCACCAAAGAGGTGGTTCTGGGAGTGACTTAAAAGGGACCAATTTTGGTAGACTTAGTGACAGAGGCAGGAGGAGTTGAACCATGTGGGGCGCAGTAGTGGAAGGACCTTTGGGCTAGGGAGGTCTTGCACGGGCACCAGAAGGTGGCCTTAACTGAGCTACGGGTGGCAACGGATGGGAATGCAAGCGCAGAGCGCGTGATCCCTGCGGGGAGAGTCCTAGCAGGGATTTTTTGGCAAGTAAGTAGGCTTGGTAGCGCGTCGCTCTCTCAAGGTAAGCAGGTTGGCGGTGGAATAGAGCAGGCAAGTATGGATGCGGAGGGATGCACCGGTCAGGAGCCTGCAGGCCTTGTTTATCGAGGTCTGGATTCTGGTCAGGGGGCGGTATTGTTGGCGCAGCAGTGATAGGTGAGCAATAGTCCACTAGGGCACAGGACGGAGGAGTTGATGGCCAGTCGGAGGCGTTTTGGGGAAGCAATCTCTGTGGCGATAGAGAAGGCCAATCCGAGTTTATGGCTGAGGACAGGGTATTGATGTGGTGTGGAATGCAAGAGCTTAGTCAAGGTGATGCCCAGGCACTTGTAGGATGACACCTGCTCAAGAGGGTGAGCATTACTGGGGAGAATGCAGAGGGGGCATTTTGGTCTTATTCTGGTGATGTAAAAAGCATGGATTTGTTTTTTTTTTTTTTTTTTAAGGTTAATGACCAGCCGTGGTCAAGGAACCACTTTTCAGCTTGGTTGAATGTGTGCTGCAGGATTCCTGTAGAGATGCAGGGTCAGGGTGGGAGGCAAGGAGAACCGCATCATTGGCATAGAGTACCATATTGCCCGAGCAGGAGCTGGGAGGGTATTGAGAAACAGGCTGAACAGAATGGGGCCCAGGATGGAACCCTGGGGCACCCCGGCGAACAGGCAGGGTATTGGACAGGGTGCCGTTCACCTTCACGGCTGTGATCTGGCAAAGAGGTAACTGTGAACCAAGCCAGTGGGCCGGGAGAAGCCAAGTTGGTGGAGGGAGTCAAGTAGGAGAGGGGACAGACAGTGTCAAAGGCCTTGAGAGGTCAATGAACACTGCACCCGCAACATGACCAGAGTCGAGAGCAGAGTGGAGGTGCTGGGAGAACTCCAGGAGGGTTGTGGTGGTGCTGTGTCCAGGGTGGAATCCATGTTGTTCTGGACACAGCAGGTCGTATTGGCCAGATACCAGAGAGCTGAATGGCCAGTATTTTTCTAGTGCTTTGAGAGAGAGGGAGAATGGAGATGAGGCCTGAAATTGTTAGGGAGGTTCTATCTCCACCTTATGGATAGGGGTGATTTCTGCAATTTTCCAGGCACTGAAATTGACCAAGACATAGTGACCAGTTTAAAAGTTTGGTGAGAGGGTTAGTACAGTATTTAGACTAATCTGGAGAATCCTGGAGTCCAGGGTATCACAGCAGGGTTGTTGCTAGCTAAGGCTTTTTGCAGATGAGGCCTGGCTTCAAGGGTGATATGGCATGCAGGTAGAAAGGGGCGATCCGAGGTGGGGGGTGGAGGCAGGGATAGGGTTGAAAAAGTAGTTGGGAGGACAGAGCTTAGATCTGAGAAAGCCATATTGAGGACTCAGCTATGCAGGGAGGATCAATAGTGATGGTACTGTCTATGGAGAGCAGTGATGGTGGTGGGGGGCGGGTCTTTTCATTGAGCTCTTTCATATTGTCCCAGAAGGCACGGGATGAGCCCCAGTGGATTCAAGGGTGGCTTGATAATATCTGGCTCAGCCCGCTTTTATAGCCCAGGTGCACTTGTTATGTGCTGCGAATATAGGCTTGTCTGTTAGCCAGTTTGCCTGTCTCGACAGCAATATGCCAGAGATTATCTCTTTGTTTCAGTGTTTGGATGAGGGATGGGGAGATCCATGGGCAGTTGTGTTTCTTGAGTACGGATTCGAGTCGAGGCGAAAAGGTTGCAGGCCTGCAGAGGCACTGGAGAAATAGGCTAGGGCAGAGTCAATATCCATTGCAAGTAGGATTGGGGACCAATCAAGCTGGAGCTCACGTGCATTTTGGGTTTCTGAGATCCTGGGGCGGCGCCGGGCGGAGGTGACCTGGGACACTGGTTTTGGTTTGGGGATGACCAGTGGCAGAGGACAGGAGAGTGGTCACTAAGAGAGTCTGGTAGTACATTAATATCCCTGATTTTATGGGGTGGTTCAACAGAATTACATCTAGGAGGTGCTGGAGCTGCCTGACCGGTTAAATCTAGTGGGTGGGGTAACCAGCTGGGTCATATCTAGGGCAGCGAAGGTCCCTGATGAGGGGGGGCAGTGATACGCAGCCAACTGACATTAAGGTCACCTAGGATGAGCTGCTCTGCCTGTGTGGGAGTGTGGTGGAGGTAATCAATGAGGATTAGACAGTTGGTCCCTGGTCCCTCGGGGTATGTAGAGACAGAAAGGGCCCTGGCTGGCTCAGGGGTAACCTTGAGGTGAGGGCATGGGCACTGAAACTGAGCTTGGGGCAGGAAGAGCATGGCCTAAAAGTGTGTCACGCATAAAGACTGCACACCCACCACCACGTTTGTCTATACGGTCTTCCTGAATAGAGTGTAGCCAGGAGGGAGACAACTGAGTGGGAGTTTTTAATCGAGAAGCAGGTCTCGACTAGTGCTATAACATCAGGGCGGTGTTGTACAGCCCAGCATTGGAGAGCCAGATTTTTTAGGAGGCTGCAAATGTTCATGGATGCAATGCTGAGGCCAGTACTAGAGTGAAGGTCGTGGCTACTTGACAATGGCCGGGGTTGGGGTGTATGTTCCCAGAGAGCAGAAGGAGTAGAGCAATTAATCTGATGAGCGGTCTGTGGTGACCAGGACCCTAGCTAGGTACCGGTTCGAGGTCCTACTAGTGGGGTATAAGGGATGGGTAGGGTGCGGAGGGTATGGCAAGGAAGGGTGGGCCCAGGGTGTCCCGGAGAGTGGTTTGGAGGTGGGTGCCGTGGAAAAACAGGTGTGTCGGGGGTTGGCTGCTGTGGGGTGGTAGAGGGGTGGGGCTCAGGGTGGAGGTAGGGGGCAGGATGGGGCGTGGGAAGAGCAAAAAGGTAACCATGAGTAGGCTGAGTGTGACAGCCGTGGTGCCCATTGCTATTTCTATTGGGGGTAAGGGAATAACTGACCTTCAGTGAGTGTGACTGCCCGCTGTGGAGTAGTTTTTTTTTTATTCAGAGTACAATATGCTAAAAGTGAGAACAAGGCAGGCGATAATGGTGATTAGAAAGGAAAAGGCAGAGGCGAGGTTGGAGGACTAATAGGAAAAATAAGATGCCTCTAGTGGCAGATCAGTATAAACTGAAAATGGGCAAAAAAAAAAGGGTTGTAGTTCCTTGCACTAACAATTCAAATTCAGCAGTGGTCACAAAGACACATCACAGATTTAGTTGTAGAGGTTAAGAGATCCTGACTACAGATTCAGAGTCAGGATCTCTTTCAGGCTCTGCTCGCTGATTTCAGTGTGAATTACTGAGCTCGTCTGTAGCTGGATTGCTGTTAACATAATCTACATATTGAACTTACGCTGGATAGAATGGGCTTAAAGGAAAGCATTGTTGCTTTGCAGGCTTTCCTGCATAGCCTCTGCAACTTCCATCCTTACTCTGTCACCCTTCTTTCCTGCTGCTTTTTATTTTAGAAACACAGAAAGAACAGTTGCATACTTACCGTAACAGTAGATCTTTGAGAGAATCTCTCATCAGGCCGCACCTATAGGACGATAGCCACCAGGCATTAGGACCATAGGAAAGCTGTTCATAAGCAGTCTACCAGGGCTGCCCACAATGATATCTGACATCAACATCCTCTGTATATAAGCATGGTGGCCCCTCTCCTTCCTCAGTTTCCCGCCAGAGATCATACTCAGGGCCTCCCTCTAGAGAACCAGAGAGAGCTTAAGTGTCCAGCTACCAGCAAGGCTGGAACAGCAGTCAGTCCGTCACAGAGAGAGAGGGAGGGAGAGAGACAGGGGACAGAGGATGGGACTGCATGGCCTGATGAAGAGATTATCTCAAAGATCTACTCACGGTAAGTACATAACTGTTCTATCTTCTTCGAGGATATCTCTCATCAGGCTACACCTATAGGATGAGTCCCAAGCAGTGCTAACCAGGGGACAGCTGTGTGGCTGAAGGCTACATGACTAAGAAAGAAGGCCTTGAAGCACAGCTGGGCCGAGCTCGCCTTCTTCATGAAGCAATGTCCAGACTGGTGCTTGGTGAAAGTGTGGACAGTACTTCAAGTTGCAGCAGCACATTTCTGCAGCTGACACATTCCTGAAACAGGCAGCTGAAGTGGCCATGCCTCTGGCTGATGGCCATGAACAACACCAGGAGGCTTCTTACTGTACTTCCCTGAACAAAAGTAATACAGTTGGCCAACCACTTGGACAAACACTGTTTTGAAACTGGAATGTCCCTTTCCCAGTGGTGAAGGAAATGAAAGCTGCAAGGGCTTCTGCAACTCTTCGTATGGTGAATATATACTCAAGTATTCCATGTACATCTAGAGTATGGAACAATACTTCCCATGGACTGGCATGCTCAAAGAAATAAAGAGGCAGGTGGATAGTCTGATTCAGGGTAAACTCAAACACCACCTTTGCCTTTGGTAAGAACTTAGGACTGGTAGCAAACATTAGAGACCTTTCAGATAAGGAGAGGCTATCTGATCTGGGTATGTTTTCATTAAAATAAAGGAGGATGAGGGCAACCTATGCAAGGTATACCAAGCACATCATAACCAGGATATCTGGGAATGTATAGGACTGGAAGCAAAAGGTCACGAAAGGAAACTAGGTTTCACAGCAAGCAGCTGAAGGAGAAAATACAAGAAAAATTAAGAGAAGAATTGAGCAACCAGAGGGTAGTCACAACATGGAATGCACTACTAGAACAAGTAGTGTGCAATCATAATATAAACCAGTTTGAGAAATCCACTGATTCTTATTTCACGGAAAGGGAATATTGTGTTGCTGGAGATGCCTTAAATAAACATATCAAAAGGCTATATAGCTAATGGACTTGTAAAATCTATGAAAGACACTCCTCTTTGTGAAAAAATCAAATTAGGAGGCTCACGAAAGAGCCTGAGGCTCAGAAATCCTTTGAGCAGAAGTACTAGCAACTAAAATAATGCTTCCATGACTGAAAGTGTAGCTCACACAGACCTCGAAAGGAGCCAAAGTAAGCATCTCTAGAACGAAATCGGAACCCAACCTGGGACTGGATTACTAATGGGAGGCTTCAAGTAGATCGCCTCTCAAAACATGCGGACCCCTCCAGTTGTGCCACTGTATGGCTATCAATAGGTGCATGGAAAGCTGAAATAGCAGCCATGTGCACTTTAATGAAAAGTATTGCAGTCCAGCATCTGACAAGGACAGCAAATACTCCAGAACCTGATTCACTGGACAAGTGAAAATCTAAATGATGGCACGTGGCTCAGAGCAAACCGCTTCCATTTGTGGAATAAGTGGCCCTAGTGGAGGTTTTCTAGCAGTCCACCAGGACATCAGCCACCTTTGCAACACCCCAAATCTAGCAATGGCAATGTCTTCAGGAGCCATGCGTGAAGACGGAATGACTTGAGGTCGATATGGACCGTTAAAAGTTCTGCCCTGTGATAGCCAACTTTGCACAGGGTCAGAGATACCGAGGTTCCACTGCCAACTGCTGCAGCAGGAAACCAGATATCACGAGGCAAGAAGGGGGCAATGAGAATCAAAGTAGCTCCTGCATCTGGAGCTTGATCAGCATCCTCTGAATTAGAGGGAAAGGAGGAAGGCATAGAGAAACCTACCTTTCCAAAAGAAGGAAAATGCATCTCACCAGAAAACTAGAGGCCCTGGAGCGAGAGCAGAAAAGTGGCAGTTTTTGCTAGTGGGGACTGAAAGGTCCAACTGTGGGTGACCCAACCTGTCAAACAGGTTCGATCACCTTGGTCAGCAGCTCCAACTCATGTATTCTGGACTGCAACCAGCTTAGCTCATCTACCAAGATGTTTTGGATGCCTGGACCATGGATGGCTGACCGCCTAGACCATGTTCCAGAGCCTAGTACCAAACCCTCATTGCTTCCCTGCACAGGCGGTAAGAATGAGTGCCCCCTTGCTTTGTTCATGTAGTGGACTTCACTGACATTGTCCATCTGCATCAGCAGATGTCCCAGAAACAGATGGTTCTAGAAGGCTTGCAGAGCATACAGAACGGCACTCATCTCTAGGATGTTTATGTGGAGGGAGGTCTCCACTCTGTTCCATGCCCTTGTGTCTGGTGGGGTCCCAGGTGTGTGCCCCAGCCCAGCCCTGAAACATTCATGGTGAGGATCTGATGAGGGAGGGGTTTAGGAAAGGAATCCCTTTGAGCAGAGTTGGTAGGTTCCATCCACCACTGGAGCAAATTTTTTTTTTTTTTTTTTTTCAAACAGGCGGTGTTACTAGAACCATCTGTACTATATCGTCGGATGCACTGATCCCACTGGGTGATCCTCATGTCCAATTGTGATACGGGTGTCGTAATAATGGCTGCTGCCACCAGGCCCAGCAATCACAGGAATGACCTGACTGTGACATACCTGCTGTTATAAAGCAGCTGAGCCTGTGCCATAAACCTCCGCCCCATCCTGGAGCAGGTAAGCTAAGCCATGGCGGTGCCCAGTACTGCCCCTATGTACTGTAGATGCTGGAAGGGGTCAAGGCTGGCCTGGTGGTGCTGAGGGCTAAGGCATCAGCCTTGCCTCGCGCTGGCATCCGGGTTGGGAGTGAGCCGGGGGCCAGGGTTAGCCAGGAGGAGAGGATTGAGCGTCCAATGAACTGCTCTTCTCTCCTGGGAGGAGTGGGGTCCAAGTCCCGTGATGGTAGCGATGCCTAGTGAGACTAGGTGCACTGCAGTGAGGGACATCAAGAAGGGGACAGCCAGGTGGCCATCCTGTGGAAGTGGGTGGGCACATCATGTGCTGGATGGCATTGCACGTCCTGCATCTGGGCGATGGGAGCAACAAGGAAAAATGCCGGGTGAGGCGGCGGGCGGATCTTCAGTGGCCAAGCCCAACGCCCAGTGCCGGCCCGACTTGACTCTCCGTGGTCCCGCCTCCTCAGCAGGGCCAGTGGAAGGGCGGAACCAGCGCCCACCCTCGGTCGGAGAAGGGTTCAGGCGGGTGGTGGAGGCAAGGTCGAGCAAGTCCGCCTGAGAGATACCCCTGACAGCTGGAGAATAAACAGAATTGAAGAAAAAAAAAAGACTGACTTAGCAGATTGACCATGATCCTAGGGCATGGAACAGCTGTCTGGTACATGCTAGAGTATGATACAGAGAGTCTCTGGACTGAGCTTTGAACAACCAATCAACAAGGTAAGGTCAGGACTCGCCTGAGACTACTGCTTCCACTGCCAAGCATTTGGTAAATACCCATAGCTCAGATGACAAGCCAAAGGGCAATACCGAAACTGGTAGTGTTCCCCTGGAACAGGAACCTGAGATACCTCCTGTAGGGTGGACAAATCTTGATACACAGGTAAGCCTCCTGCATGTCCAGGAGCATATCCAGTCCCATTTTTGCAGGAGGGCAGCACGCTTGCAGAGTGACCATCTGGAACTTCTTGTACTGGATAAAGAAGTTCAGATTTCTCAGATCCAGAAAGTCCCTGTGGACTTGGGGACTAGAAAGAAATGAGAATAGAACCCCTGTTCCTTTAGTCCCACGGAACTGGTTCCATGTCCTCTTGTGCAACAGTGTATGGACTTCGTCCAGGAGCACTGGTATGTGGTCTGAAGAATTAAGCTGAAGGAATTAGACCTGGAGGCAACTCCAGAAATTCTGGAGCATGGCCCTGTTCTAGTAACTGCAGAACCCAAATGTCTGTTGCAAACCCTCTCCCACTACTCCAGGTGGAGGAAGGCGATCCTACCACCACCTCCGATTTAGTATTGGAGATTGGGGGTCTAAGAAGAATCATGCTGAAGCAAATCCGGTGACCACAGCATACCTCCACCTCTAGGGGCTTTGGAGTGGGCGCCTGTGGAAGGGGTTGGAGCAGGCAAACCTGACCCTGCTCTGGTTTAGCTCTGTCTGGCCCCTGACTAGGCTTGTTGGTAGCCCACGAAAATGCATGTTCTGCCCACTCTGGGTTGAGTGTGGTAGAGGAATGGAATGACCCAGAGTCCTGCCCAAGGCTTGCAGATCAGAGAGATATCCCGCATCAGCCCCATAGAGCCTGAACACTCTAAAATGGGTATTTAGAATGGACTGCTGTACATCACTAGCAAATCCTGACACCCTCAGCCAAGAATGCCTTCTTAGGCAGATGCCAGCTGCAGCTGCTCTGGCCGGCCATCCGAAATGCCATCGTAGACCTTAAAAGGTGCTTAACCCACATGCCCCAGTCTGGGGGCCTTGAGCATTTCCTGTTTCTAGGGACCCTCTGGGAGGACTGGGCTGCTGCCTTAGCCTTTCTCCAGAGGGTGTTCTGGTATTTGACCATATCGGCCTGGTAATTTGCTATTCTGAGGCCCAGAGTGGCAGAGGCCAAGGTACTCATCCCTATGAGGTCCAGTTTTCTCGACTCTCTGTCTAGGGGAGAGAACTGAGATGCTAAGGTCTCTTAGACCTGTCATGGGCTGCCTTAATCACCAATGAATCAGCCTCAGGCTGGCCTGCAAAAAGGCTTCCCTGAGGTGCAGTAGCATAGATTATTTGGGGGCACGCTGCCCTCCCTCAGATGTTCAAACAGGACTTTGAAGCTCTGAGTTTTGTTTTTAATTCGTGTTGGTCACGGTTTGGGATTTGGGACTCATGACATGAGTTCCGGGGGAGATGGGGAGACATCCTATATTTTTTTTGGGGAGCATCCATTTTAACAATTGCTCATCAGTCAGGGATGCCTTTATCTCGTATTCTGAGTTGGGAACATGGTGTAGCGCGGTATCAGTTTTCACACAGCTAACATTATTAGCACCATCAGCATGTCAGGGACATTAGCTTGAAGCGAGAAAAGCAGTCTGATAGACTGTCCATCTTCATGGAGCAGCAAAGCGAGCTGAGCCAAGTTGAGAGATCAGAACCCTGATCTGCTCTGTACCACCGACCGAGGAGAGCAAATAAGTTAAAATGGGTCATTCCACTGTTTGTTTGTGCACACAACTGTCCTGTACTTTGCTGAGATTAGCGGTTTTATCAGCAAGAGGGAAGGAGAGGGTGAAAATAGAACAGTCCTCATGCTTTCGACTTTTAAAAGTCGGGTCGGACTCAAGTCAGGTCCTTTATTCTCAGGCCTCATGGTGTTGCTGGGCTACTGTATGGAATCTGGAAGCATTGCACTTTTGGCATGGCAACAGAAAATGGTAAATAATGTACTGGCAAATGCGGATCTTTACACATAACTGGCTTCACTGCACATCACGCGCTATAAATATAAGGTACTGCTCCTATATTGTGTTGCTGTGAGATCAAGGGATGGTTTTAAAATACCTCTGTAATCAGTGGTAGCTACAGTACAGTGGCAACATACTGAAGCATGTAACCATGTGTTTTTTTCCTACTTACAATGAGGTCTTTGCAGATTTAGAATCGAATTATTTGTATATGTGTGCATTCCACAGTATGGATTTCTTGAAATGTACTTTATTTCAGCAGTCTGTAGGTAATGATGTTATAGAGCTGTTTGGAGGAGGAGTTAGCTACAGTAGCTCATCTTAGCTAGTTAACTTTGGTGATGGGGCATGCTCGTTGGCACCTTAAGTGGTAAACAGCACTTGCACCATACAGTTATCCATTATTACATACAGATGGTGATTAAGTGTAATATATAAGCATAGACAGTGCTGGCAGAAAAGATCATTGATCCATCCAGAATGCCCATAAAACCCTAATAAACCCAGGACCGACTGTCCATACAGGGTTCTTCTAACACGTACTATCCACACCATGCTCCTCCCACTTGCTAGCTCTCTGAGCAGCCAGCAAGCCCTTCACTCTGTCCCAGCCGTGTTCAAAGCCATTGATAGGTTTAGCACCCATCACACCAGCTGGCAGATTGTACCATTGCTCCACCACCCTTTCTGTAAAATTAAAACTTTCTCACTTGAATCACCCCCATCAGTTTCCACTTATGCTACTCATTATTTTAACTCACCACAGTTTTTGCCCCCGCACAAAAAAAAAACTGTAGTAGGGTTCAAGAATACATGGCTTTTATAGCTGAATTTAAGCATTTATAGTTGAATTTTCTAGATGGGAGAAATACTGTGTATGCAGTTTTTCTGCTCTTGATTTTAATCAAGAGATTGTCTAAATATTGCCAATTTTAACAAGGAAAATGAAAAGATAGTCATTTTGGTAGTGATATCTGTTTGCAGAAAGTCAAAGAAAGCTTTAAAAGCAGCCAAAAGTTTCAAAATGACCTCATAATGCATCAGAATGCATCTAAAACCTGACAGCTTATGGGGCCTAGGCGGACTCAGACCCCAGCCTACTGGTTTAGTATTTTTCTGAACAACCAGGACTTTATCAGTCTTGCCCCAAAAAAAGCTAGCCACGCCTGCTGAGGGTGCTCAATACAGTTTGTCTGCCTTTCGCGCATGGCAGGAATCAAGCTTGGTCTGTGCCAGGCAGCCAGGGTGGCATCCCCTAGTGCAGCCAATACAGGAGGAATGATAAGAGGTGGAGAATCTAGTATCTCTAAAAATTCTACCAGATTTCTCCTAGTAATGTCTTGCTCCTCAGCAGCAAACACTACTGTTGTTTGGAGTTGCTTCATCATAGAGATGAAGGAGGGGTATTCAGGAAGGGACCTTTAAGTATACAGGGTACAGTCCTAAACTCCTGGCAGAAATGGTGGAGCCAGACCTGCTCCCATCCATGTCTTCCCCTCCTCCTCCTCCTCCTCCTGTAAGATGAGGTCAGGGTTGTATTCCTGATCCTTGTCGATGGGCTCTGAAGGTCACATGGAAGGAACTGAGGACATTGACACCCTGGAGTGTATAGGGGCGTGTCGGCAGGACCCGGCATCGATGTGGGGACTGATCTGGAAGGTCCCGTCATTGTCGTGCCTTGACAAGGAGGAGGAGGTATAAGGTGCTGTAGTATCTCCTCAAAGGAGGAAAGCACGACTGTGTGTTGATGGTGGCCTGCAATGCAGGAGTGCCTTATGCACGTCGACAGGGAGACTGGAGCCCTGATGTTGACAGGCCATTGCTGGCCATAACGGTCCAGTGGAACTCATTGCCAGTTGACCTTGAGGATTCTGAGCCCTGAGCTGCAGGATTTGTGATGTCGACGGGTGACAGCAGCACCAACATTGACAGGCTTTTGTTGGCTATGGGATGTTCAGTGGAACTTACTGTCAGAGCTGGCCTTGTGGATTCTAAGGCCTGGAAGGCAGGAGGTATTGCTGCTGAGCGGACAATGACGTTCCGTGGTTGGCACCAAGTGTAGCAGTGACCAGGAGCGCATCGGGAAGGGAAGGTTATCCTTACTCTGCTCCCTCTCCCAGTGACTTCTCTCAGGACCTGGAGGACTGGGAGCCCAAAGAATTGGCCAGCAATGTAATGGAGCCTTTCCTGAGCTCTCTTCCATTATGGCTACCTGCTGCTTGAGAAGGAAAGAATGCAGGGCTTTCTGACAGCATGACCAGGTAGCTTGGTTAAACTTCAGGCAGATCTTGCAGACCTTAACACTGTGGACCTCTCGGAGACAGCTAACACAGACGTCGTGGTCATCATTGATTGAAAGTTTAGCATCATCTTTGTCAATATATACATGACAGCAATCACTTTAAAATAAAGTGGTAGCTACTAGGGTGAGAAAAATTATTAAAAGCAAAGAAAATTTGAAGATGTAGCAGTCAGCTGTAGCCATGGTATCTCCATGGAGTCCGGTGAGTATATTGAGATGAGCAAAGAACTGAGAGAGAGAAGGGCTGCCCACATTACATACAGAGGACATTGATGTCAGATGTCGTTGTGGGCAGCCCTGGTAGACTGCTTGCAAAACATTTCCATGTGGTCCTAGTGCCTAGCAGCTATAGGTAGTAGGAAAGTTTATTTATACGGCGCCAATCCTACAGACTCTGGGTGCCTCACAAAATTTAAATTATATAGTCCTACAGGTGGGGCCTGATGAAAGAGATATCCTCAAAGAAGATCACAGACTCTGTCGGCAGATAAGGATTGCTCAGCCCAACTAGTCTATTTTTGCTGCATTTACTGGCACCACAGACCCTACCTGATCTCCAGCTATTCCTCCCCAGCTTCCCTACCAAGAGTCCCTTGTACTTATACCATGCATGCTTGAAGCTCACCATTATCTTCGGCCCCACCATCTCTGCTGGAAAGCACCATTCTTTCTCAGACACCATTTGGCCATTTATCATTGGTTGGTCCTGCAGATATGAACAGGTACTGCAGATGTAAGCCTTCTCCTTCCTACATATTACTTATGTACACTTTGCTGATCTTTGCTGCATTTTAAGATTCTCAAGCAGCACATAACCCACACTTGGTTCCTTGCCGAACCCTTCTGCTACATTTTTTCTCTGTCTCCAAACTCCCACTCTGCAAAATTCTCTTCTCTTTGCAAACTCTTCTGCTGCTGGAACTTGCCAGGCAGAAAACTTGCATACAAAAAGCAAGCTGAGTGTCATGGCCTGTAGAAACAGAACTATCTCTGCAGACCAGCGCACTATTTTTGGGCCAGTGATTTTCTGTTTCCAGTAAAAACACCAGCAAAAAAAAGAGAATTTGACATTTCTGAACCAGCACTTGGGAGTCCATTTTTGTGAAAAATTTTATTTGCACCACTTTTTCATGCAAACAACCCCATTTAATAGCAGCTTTTTGTATACACTCACCCATTTGAACCACATTTTGTGTACAAAACATGTTAATTTGCTTCAGTTTTAGGGGAAAAAATGGGAAAATGGATTTTATGATTCTCAAATGAAATTTGCAATCTATGAAAACGGAAAATCACTGGTCCTGTTATTTATTACGATCTCTGCTACTTGGAGCAGATTTAAAAGTGACCAACTGTGTTTATGTACTTCTCTTGTCTCTCTTCAGGAATATTAACTGCAAGGTAAGTGAATTTAAATGATCAGACAAAATCCACATTATTTATTTAACTGGGTAAGAATACTGGGTTAAACAGCCAATTTACAGAAATAAGCCAGGCCAGAGGCAACACTGAATCACATGACCAGACATACAACAAGGTTACAGAGTATAGGTACAGATAACAAGTCTGTGAAATGCAATTGGCTTTTTCTTTTGGGCGATTAGGTGTGGGGAGCGGAGACAAAAACATGAAGCGGCAACATTCTGATTAAATGTTAAATTGTGTTTTGTTTCAAGATGTTATTTGTCACAATAAACCGTACCACTCTGTCCTAACACAACGTAGGGTAGGACCCCTTAACTGGTCGTGTCTGAAACTCTCAACTTGCAATTAACTGCTGCCAGAAATGAGAGTATTAGGAATAGGTGGGGATAGATAAGGCAAACATTCAAAAGCAGTACTTACACCAACGGCAATCAGCAAGTGGAACAACCTATCCAGTGAGAGAATAAAAGCTAACACTATTCAGGCTTTCAAAGGAGATGTGACTGATTCCTTAGGGACAATAGCATTGAGGGTTGTGCGAGGAGCATGAGTAACATTCCAGCACTTAAATAAGCAATAACAAATGACAGACTGTGGGTAATGCTAAATTACTGAATACACAACATGAGCCATAAAACAGACTAGTGACTTCATCCACCTGGGAAGTGTGGTAATTTATAGCATTACCACACACCCTGGCATGTGTTACTGTTACTTACAAAATGGTTTTAAAAGTAAACAGAAAAAAGAAAGTAACATCTGAACCACTGGATAGTGTGAAATTACTGCACGGTCATGTAACCAGTTTTGACCACACTACTTGTACAATCCATTTTATAAGCCTGGATATGTGTCAGTACTGTAGGTGGGGTTAGTCACTACCAGTGTGGCAGGAGGGATTGGTAAGATGGATCCTAAGTCCTTTCCTCCACCACAATACAATGCTACTGTGCATATGATCCAGAAATCTGAGACCTCTCGAGTTGTTCAAATCAGTGACTCAATGACTAAGCTGTAAGTTCAAGGGAAACTAGTGTTCTGAAAGTTTAGTCGGAAAAACAGCATTATAAAGGCTCTACAATGTCAAGGGGAAATGGCTGTGAAAGCTAGAATCTTCACCTTCAAGGTATTGAGAAATCTTTACATCAGTCTCATGCCAGATAAATGTCAGGATGTCATGGATAGCGTACGTCATACCCAGAGCCCTGAATTTAAGACTGACCTACAAATACTCTGTAAAGATAAAGGCTCTCCTAACCTAGAGAAGCGTATCAATGACACTTTTGTTGCCTTTTCACTAGTCTCAAAATTCAGGCCAAGTGTGACAGGGTTGAATAAGACCCTGGCCCAATTGTTATGTAAAGCTTTATTATGTAGAAAGAGTTAAATGCAAGGATCTGTTTTATACACTTCTGTTCTGTCTCTTGTCTGTCTGACTACAGTCAAATTTCTTGTGAGACCTAGGAACTGGCCACTCCGACAGTCTCGCTATCTCCCCCAGCTATCTCTCTGCCTTCACTTGTTGTTTCTATCTTTTCTTCCCCTTGCGTATCTAAAGTTATAAACTATGAAAAAATAAGAAACCTTTACGAAAGCATTAAAGTGGTTCAACAAATGACCTGAGGTGCAACACCAAGAATACCATCACTATGGCCTTTGGCTCCTCCCAGCTAACCAAACTACCATCTCCTCCCTCCTCCTCCTTCTTCTTCTTCCTGGATGGCACCTCGATAGACATGATCCAGTCCTTTAAGTACCTAGGGGTCTGGCTGGACTCCAAGCTAGATTTCTCTGAACACAGTGACTCCATACCACAGAACTCTGGCCCAAACTGGGTGCCCTTTATAGAATCAAGGACTGCCTCTCCCCCATCTGAAAAGAACTAGTTACTAAGTTCATTCTCCCCACCTTTGACTATGCAGATGTTAAATATAGCTGCCCCACAATCCTCCCTCTCCAGACTAGACCCCTCTAAAACACTTTCTGTCACTCTGCCTCAAACCTCCCTTTCCACACTCATCATTGCTCCCTGTATTCCACACCTCCCTTGCTACCCAATGCCTTGCTCACTGTGCTGCATTCACTGTCAAGTATTGGTCCACCTCCATCCCTATCTACCTATCAGACCTCTTCTCCCTTCTCCTCCTTTGGGCTATGGTCTCAGGTCAAAGAGACAGTCGTGCCTTCACTCCCACTCCCAAGCGGGCAAGGCAGCCTTTTCCTACAGACTACCAGTTCTGTGGAATCAATTCTCCCAATCCATCCGCCTTGCCCCAACTCAGTCTGCACTAAAACAACAGCTTAAGTATCTTTCCCACCCCTGCAGCTGCTCCCCCAGTCCTCCTGGATACTGCCCTCCCACACATCTCCCCACCTATCACACATCTGACCTGACTCAGATTGCCTCTCTACAGCCACTGTCACCCCATTCCCTTCCCTACCATTTCACCTCTCCCTCCTCTACTGTACGCTTTCCTAGCCTCATCAACTGGCACTGCCACCTTGGACACTGTGGTCCTGACTCACCTGCTACTCTGTAACACTTCCTGATACTACCCCATCCCACCTCTCCACTCTTCTTCTGAGCCGGCCTTAGCCTCATCAAATGGCACTGGCACTTGTGCATTGCGCTTCTACTCACTTCCTGCTCCATGGCGCCCATTCACCCCTTCTGAATTGCATTATTTAAAATTCATATTGTATTTATGCACTTGTCCTAATCTCATATTGTATATTTGTAATCAAGGTCCCACTGTTCCTCTGTCTGGGACCACTTAGTATCTCATTTTGTACTATTGCAATTGTTTGATATTCTACTTGTACAGCCTGTGCTTACCACTCCCCTTTCCCTGGATCGCGCCAAATGAGCCTCGGCTCTGTCGTCTTTCCCGGTTACCATAATTTTTAATAAATATGTGAATCTATGTGAAACTGGGATCCCTTGGTTTGAAAATGTATACAGTTATATTGTTGAAATGGTTGCAAAACACTGTTTGGAGCTCAAGGAGTTAACCTGAGATGCTGGTTTGCAAACTCTTTGCAGAGCTGTAAGCAGGAGGTCAGTTCTGGGACACCACGTACTGTTTTGTTGCACCTGCAAGGAAGGAAACTGATGAGAACATTTTCTGGAAAACAGGTTGTCTTCTTAACAAGTTCCTGACAAAGACAATAAAAAGGCAGCAATATTTTTGCTAGAGAGAGACTAAACTGGAATTAGAGATATCCTCAGATGAAGAACTTTGTTTTCTGTGTTTGTACTGCCTTTGTAAATAGTTACACTGAAAATTTTATTTTACTGTTATTGAAAAAATAAAATGCTACTTGCAAATGTTATACTTGCTCCAGGTATTCCTATGCTTCCTGACCTGTGTCTCAATGACAGATGGCGTCAGCAGTGGATTTACACCACGTGTACTTTAAGCCAGGAGTTCTGTGTGGGTACTATACCTGGTATAAGGGAAGCACAGAAGGTATGGATTCTGTAGCAGCAAACCCAGGTGTCATTACCGAAAGATGGCAGCTAATCTAGCAGAGACAGAAGTCCAAGCTGAGACTGTACATACAGCCAGCACCAGTGATGGAAAAAAAAATAAAGGAACAGGCAGCTGTAGAACCTGAAAGCCGATCTGCCTTCTTCAAATGGTGGGTTATACAGCAAAGAGAGACAGAGTAGCAGAGAAAGAAGGGATGCAGTGACAGGATGCAGAGAAAGATGAGCAGCAGAGAAAAAAGAGATGCAGCGACAGAAGCAGCAGAGAAAGAAGAAAAGCAGCAGAGAAAGAAGAGATGCAGTGACAGGAGTAGCAGAGAAGAAGAGATGCAGCAACAGGAGCAGAAAAGAAGAGATGCAGCAACTGGAGCAGCACTGGCTGGATGCCTTGCAAGCTATCAAAGCTGAGGATCTGGCACAGGTCAAAACACCACCAACTTAAAAGACCTTAAACTTACAAAGCTGTGTCCCTCGGATGATATTGAAGCATACCTGACAACTTTTGAAAGGGTTGCTGCAGCCTGTCAGTGGCCAAAGCAGCAATGGGCAATCAGGTTGGTACCTTACCTGACAGGTAGCCCAAGTTGCCTACAGCAATATGGACACTGCACAGTCAGAAACTATGACCTTGTGAAAAGAGAATCCTGAAAAGATACATCTCAGGAGAGACGACACAACAAAGATTCCTGTCCCTGAAGTACACATCATTGGACAATCCTTGAGAGCCTTCTCACCAGACTCAGAGAACGCCTTAGTAAATGGCTCCAACCAGAGGGTAAAACAGTTCCACAGATCACTGACACACTTGCAATGGAGCAATTCATCAACATCCTGCCTACAGACAAACAGCTCTGGGTAAAAGAACACCAACAGAAAGTGGAGAAAAAGGCTGTTTCTTTGGCTGAGACTATCAGGTCACCAGACAGATCATGCAGCAGAAGTAACAACCAAAGATCGGTAAGATCCACTTTTTCCTAATCTAACTCCAAATGAGATAAAAATGTGGTGAAATTGGGTAACAAGTTTGCACCCAAAGACTTTACTTATAGAAATGTAACAAGCCAGGCCAATCACAGAAACTGCCATAAAAATAAGGAGGTACCACTGCAGCAGATTTGGCCTTAGCAAACTGGGAAAGTATTTAACAGATGTCAATTTGGGAGATAAGACTGTAAAGGGACTTGCTGATTCGGGAAGCAGACAGACCCTAGTGCATGTTGAAGTGCTAGGAAAACAGTATGTAAAGGACCAGATACTGGTGTCATCTGCATCCACGGGGACACGCGATACTATCCCACCACACAGTGACACTGAATATTAATGAGGTGTCACATCAAATGAAAGTGAGGTAGAACTTGCAGTTTCAGCAGCAGTGGTAGCAACACAGGCAATGAAAATCTAATCTCAGATGGTGGAGACACTTTTCCTTTGGTGACTTTGATGCAGACTTGTCTGAACCCAGCTCCAAGATCCGTAAGTCCAGGAAAGAAAGAAGACCTGAAACAAGAGGCAACAAAAGACTGATAGATATAAGGGGTTAAAATATGAAAATGCTGAAACTAGACTATGAACTGATTGTGACTTGGTTTCAGAGCAAACTAATGATGCTTCTCTCCAAGGTAATTTTAAGCAGCTGGGGTCAAACAAAACAGGGTGAAGCGGCGTTTAAAAAATGTAATGGGTTACTGTACCAAGTTTACGTTAAAACTCAGACACAGGAACAGATAGAACAATTGGTTATACCACAAAAGTATAGAACTGAGTTGTTACAGATAGCACATGATAGTCCTATGGCTGGTCACTCGGAGGATAGCACACTTGCCAGATTGGTGTACAGATTTGTCTGGCCTGGAATTCATGAAGATGTTGCTACCTATTGCAGATTTTGTGCTGAATGTCAGAAAGTAGCCCCAGCGACTTAAAGACAAGGTGCCCTGGTAGACAACCTAGAGGGCCACTAGATGTAATAAGAGAAACGTGGCAAGATAACCCCACTCAAAACAATCTATTACATCTTATATGTGTGCCTGAGAATGAAACTGGCAAAATATGTTGAAATTGCCTATAGTAATCAGGAAGAGGACCAAAACCAGCAGAAGGCATATTATGACCATGAGGTAAAAGAAAAGTTTCTGAGCAGGTGAAAAGGTCTTGCTACTGCTACCAACTACAAAAATAAACTGTTAATGAAGTGGCAAGGCCTTATAAAGTGCTTAGATGTACAGGCACAGTTAACTACGAGATTAAGACCCTGATAGGAAAAATCCTACCAAGATTTATTTTATTTATTTAGAGTATTGGACTTAAAACCTTTAAGTCAGACTCGCTTCAAAAGGCTCCTAAATCAGTAACATTATACAAAATAATACAATATAGTAAATTAGGTGATACACTACAATTAAGCAACATAAGATAGTACAGTAGGTTTATCACAATTAGGTGGCATAACATTATACTAGTATAAGGTATCTACTATTAAAATTCACTTGGTAACAGTGGTGAGATTGTCAATCAAGCATTGTTAATGCAAGGTACATAGAGATTACACAGAAGATGCCCTATAAGGAGTTGTAGCTAATACAGGTCCCTGGGTTACATAGGCATGCTGTTATTCTATCTAAGAGAAAAGTTCACTCTGGATACAGTGGTGAGATTGTCAATCAAGCATTGTTACTGCATACTGCATAGAGATTACATAGATTATGGCCTTTACAGAGTTGCTAGCTAACATAGGTCCCTTGGGTTACATAGGCATGCTGTTATTCTATCTAAAGAGTGGTCCGGGCGGACTTTGTCGGTCGCTGTCACAGCTAGAGTGCTACAGCTGATGCAGTTACTCACTGCGGGCAGGAGTGGGAGGTGAGGAGGCGGCTCCTGAGGGCCCTTTGAAAGCACCTAGTTTGGGGTGACAGGTGACCGATGTGGGTAGTGAGTTGAACCAGGTTGGGGTCTGACTGGGAAAGATCTCTGGCTGGTGCCCAGATATACTATGCTAATCTCCTGAAGAAATAGGTTGAAAAAAAAAAAAAAACACCAAAGACTACTTGTTAGGTTTGCCAGAAACTTCTACCAAAGATATCGATATAGCTTATGATAGACTGGAACAAAGTGTAACTACTGATCTTGTAAAGTGAATGTTTCCTTAACCTCTGAACAAACTACAGAAATTAGTAACTTTCTAAAAGCATTTAACAATACTTTTACCACAGTGCCAGGCCTAGCAACAGGGTCGAGCATGTAATAGTGCAGAGAATACTGCCTATTAGACAAAAAGACATACAGATTACCAGAGTGGTTACGAGCAGACGTGGTTAAGGAAATACAAAACATGAAAGAGTTAGGTATCACAGAAGAGTCAAGAAGTGTTGATCATCTCCAATGGTGATTGTAAATAAAAGGGGTGTAATAATCTGCCTTGATTTTAGGAAACAATCAAGTATCCAAATCTGACAGTTATTCTATGCCAAGGATAGATGATTTGGTGGACAAATTGGGAAGTGCCACGTACATCAGTACCCTCAATCTCACCAAGGGTTACTGGCAGATTCCTCCAACTAAAGAATCCAAAGACAAAACTGCATTTGCCGCTCTTGTTGGATTCTATCAGTTCATCACCTTGCCATTTAGTTTTACATGGTGCACCGGTACATTGATATAATTTTAGCTACTCACACTGGTTATTGTGCTGCTTACTGTACCTGGGGATGTCATGGTGTACAGTACAGACTGGAATAGCCACCTGAACACCTATGAGCAGTTACCCTAGCTATCAAAAATGCAGGTCTGACCATTAATCCTACCAAACGGGCATTGGGCATGCAGGAAACCAGATATTTGGGCTGTTTTGGGAAATGCAGAAGTAAAGCCAGATATTTCTAAGATAGAAGCTGTAGCAAACAGTCCTATCCCTAAAACAAAGAAACACGTCAGGTCATTTTAGGGCTGGCTGGTTACTATTGGAGATTAGTTCCCAACTTTGCCCAGTTAGCTACTCCCTCACTGAATTCACAAAGAACCAGTTCCCAGTAATGCGACATGGACCCCTGAGTGTGATGAAGCTTTTCTTAAGGTTGCATTATGTTTAGCCTCTGTTTTAAGAAGCCCAGACTTTGAGAAATCATTTTTGTTACAGATGCATCAGAGGTAGGCCTAGGTGCAATCTAACTTAAAATATAGATGGGAAGAAACATCCCATTCCATATATAAGTAGGAAGTTGCATGACAGAGATAAAAGGTACTCCACCATTGAAAAGGAATGCCTTGGAACAAAGTGGGCCATGGAGTCCCTAAGGTTTTATTTGCTAGGAATTGACTTTGTATTTCTAACTGATCATAATCTTGTCTGTAGGCTTAACCAACTGAAAGATAAAATTGCAGAATCACAAGGTGGTATCTGGCACTACAGCCATTAAAATTAAAGGTGATATACAAATCCAGAAAGAGAAGGTCAATGCTGATTTTCTGTCAAGATATGGATCAGGAATTGAGAATTCTGAAGGTTTAAAAAATGTGAGAGTTTAAACTTCACCGCCTGCTGTACTGGTTGTTATGGAGAAAAGAGATACTGCATATGCTGTGAACTGTAAAGATTATAATATATGTTAAGAGAATTTAAAAAGTTTTGGAAACCTGTTTTTTTTTTTTTTTTTTTTTTTTTATTAACAGGTTCCTCTTAAAGAGAGGGGAGGTATGTGACAGGGTTGAAAAGACCCCATCCCATTTGTTTTGTAAAAAGATTTGTTATGTAGAAAGAGTTAAACGCAAGGATCTGTTTGATCCTCTTCTGTTCTGTCTCTTGTCTATCTGACTGCACAGTCAAATTTTCTTATGAGACCTAGGAACTGGCCACTCCGATGGTCTCACTATCCCCCAATCTTCTACCTTCACTTGCTGTTTCTATCTTTTCTTCTCCCTTGTGTATCTGAAGTTATAAAATATGTGGAATCTTTATGTGAAACTGGGATCCCTTGGTTTGAAAATGTATATACAGTAGTTATATTGCTGAAATGGTTGCAAACACTATTTGGAGCTCAAGGCAGAGTTGGACTGGCCCACCTGGATACCTGAAAATTTCCAGGTGGGCCCTTAGTTGGGTAAGTGGTTACCTTCTGAACCCTGAAAACCTTTGCATTTATCATCTTTTTTCTAATTAAATGGGGTATCTGGGACACTGTTGATAAATGTAAGATGCAAACACAGAGCTAGCGATCAGATTGAAGTGGAATATTGATATAGTGTGTTCAACCTGGGCCCTCCTCTATTGATCTTCCAGGTGGGCCCTTGTATCTTCTTTCCTGGTGGGCCCTCCTGCAGTCCAAAGCTGGCTCAAGGGTTAACCTGAGATGCTGGTTTGCAAACTCTTTGCAGAGCTGTAAACAGGAGGTCAGTTCTGGGACACCATGTACTGTTTTACTGCACCTGCAAGAAAGAAAACTGACAAGAACACTTTCTGAAAAACAGGATGTCTTCTAAGCTCCATGACAAAGACTTATACAAAGGGCAGCAATATTTTGCTAGAGAGAGAAAGAGAGAGTGAGCAAGTCTGAAACTTGGAATTAGAGATATCCTCAAATGAAGGACTTTGCTTTCTGTGTTTGTACTGCCTTTGTAAACAGTTATACTAGAAAAGTTTTATTTTTTATTTTACTGTTATTGAAAAATAAAATGCTACTTACATAATTTTATACCTGCTTCAGGTCTTCCTATGCTTCCTGACCTGTGCCTCAACGACACCAAGAAAGCTGTGGAATGTAGGATGAAGAAGAGAAGCCTAAGACAGGATACCTTATTTAAGTGGGAGGAATTGACCTGCAACTGCCTGGTTCAACACCTCAGAGAACCACAACCTTCTGAGCCAGTCCACAGTGATCTGTCCTGTTCTATTTTATGCTTTCCCACAGGACAACAATGGAAGATATACCCTAGATTAGACAGCTGCACTTGGGGAAAACAGAAACGTATATCACTTTTAAGTCCTGAATATACCACAGAATTCTACTCAATACTGCTAGATATGCCAATTTATACATGTATTAACTGGTACTAAATATACATGAAAGATGGGTCAGTTGCATGATTTTGCAAGTTCTCCTCTGCTCACTGAAAAGACTCAAAGACATAGCTAACCTTTTCTAAATCTAAAAACCCCTTCCACTCAGGCCATAAAGGTACATAACTGTGACCACATGGTCTGAACATATACTCATGCGCAAGAGTCATAAAGCCATTTAAATTAAGAAGGACTGGTCATGCTACAATGTTGAGGACAAATTCTGACTCCTATCTAAATCTTTCCTTGTCAAATCCAGAAGATCCCCTTTCACAGAAAACTCTTGTCTCTACCACCTCCACAGGATCTGAGAAGTGCAGCATTGTCTGTACCAACTACCACTTCACAAACTAGTAATGTATTCCTCTTTTCAAAAATAATACGTCAGTCCCAACACATGCTTATTCAACAATTTGGCAGGTTGAGGGTTCAGGCTGTCAGTCATGTTCTGAGAAGAGGGAAAACAGTGACTAGAACAACAGTAAAAAGGAATTATAATTCCTTACTGATCATTCTGTTTGTGTGTAGGCTCCATCCATAAACAGTCAGGTGGTATGGGCTGTCCTCCCTGCTAGCTGGGACAGGATGAAACAATCTAAGAGAAGTCTTGGGACACCCCATCCCAAGCTTCCTTAACCTTCAGTCCAAGTCAGTGGCATAATAAGAACACTGCGAAATAGGAAGAACGAAACAACAAACAACATATGTTAACCCCACAAGAAAAGGGAACTGCATGCATATAGGACAGTAGGGAAAATACAGCACTGAAAACAGGGAGGGCCCAAGCTGCCTATGGATGGACATTACGCACAATACCAGTAAAAGAAATAGAATTCCTCTTGTGTGTTGATGCCTATAGATAGATAGTATGGGCTCTAATAAGCAGTTCCTAACTAGGAATGTCAGTGCTGTACAACAGAGCTCAGTATTCAGCTGCCAAATGCAGCATGAGGCAAAACATCAAGGCAGTAATGTCTGGAAAAATGTGTGTGTATGGAGGCCCATGCAGCAGCAATATAAATATCCTCCAGAGATGTTGAGGTTCACTTGGTGTAAAGTGAGGTCCTAGATCTCATGGAATGAGCTCTGATCTTGGATGGAGCAGATGAACCCCGGAAGAAGTTAGTCTCATAACGACACATTGCCATTTGGCTAAAGTACAGCTCTTTCTTCCCACACTGAAGAGAACAAACAGTCTTGTCTGTATTGCAGAACAAATTAGCACTGACGGCAAACTCTAGGATGCTTGGACAGAGAGAATAAAGCTGGTACTTCTTGGTGTTCTCTGAGTTTGGGAAAAGGGCAGGCAATGGCATCTCCGGTTACCTTTGGAAATCAGAGACTAGCCAAGGAGAAAGGGAGAGCACTGTTCCAAGGACCCAATTAGCACTATGAAGTACCACACATGCTCCTTGTGCAAAAAAAAAAAAATAAAAGGCATGCATTTCACAAACCCACCAAGCACCCGGCTATGAAGAAGAAAACAAGGGATAGGAGCCACATGGACACCCTCATGGTTTTGTGGAACACAGGAAGCTTTCAGGAGGTGGGACCTGTGTGCTCCTAGGTGGAGCTTGTGTACACTTTAAAGAAGAGGACATCTGGATGGGACTCAGGGTGTGATTCCACATAACCTCTGACAGCAGAAAAGGATACCACTTGCACTCTGAGGAGCTGACAACCCTTTGTAGATGACTGAATCTTGATCTGAAAATGGTTACACAAAGAGTGAGGCGTATGCCAGACTTCTTTATAGGTCTTATTCATATAGATCTGTCTAGTTTGCACCAAGCTGTAGATAACTCTTGCTGGGTATTCTGTCATGACAAATCTTCTAGCAAAAGAGGCCGAGTGCGGTGAAAATATCTGATACTGCGGTGAAGTATCAGTCACTGGTGAAAAGGTGTGGCCTGGTCAGGGTGGGTGTGGGTTGCCCACTGCAATGCATATCACCTTACAGTATTACACTTTAAAGGCCATTAGGGCACTGTAAGTATCAGTATAGGCAGTTCCTTTTTCAGCTGTCTGAGAACATCTGATAACACAGGCCATGGGGGAGAAGTTCGAGTTTATTTCAGGAAAACTCCACTGAGCAAGCTCATTTTCAATTTGGTCGTGTAAGGCTCAAAACAATACAAAACAGTAGCTTAACAAATGTGAGAAGTGCAATACATGAGTATTATACAAGAACGAACAATAAGCAGGAGCTGTGCAAATGTCATTCCCTGATAAGGTAACAGATTTCCATCTAACAATATAGAAGAACTGTGCAATATTCAAGGTCTAACAGTAAGGAACCTTATGGCAATACTTAGACCTTGCAAAGATTGAGGTTCGATGTTGGAAGTATACAGAAGAGCATCTTGCCATGACAGGGAGAGACAGTCCATTCCCAGTGACTGGCATTCCCAGTATCAGTCTTTGAACTGGACCTGAGAAATCATGAACTGATGTTTCCCAATGTCCTCAAATCAGGTGAAGCACTACCTAGGTAAGTTCCAACCCACCAGGGTGAACCTTCTGTCAACTAAGCCAGTTGGCTTGACAGGTAAAGTACCCACAGGGGCCAGCACTGACAGTGAGAGAGGTTCATCTCCGCCTAGCATTAGCTTGTACCCTCCACCATCATCGCTCTGCACTTTGCACATCCATAGCATCTGAAGTACACTACAGTCACCACTGCACTAGGATGTGTTGATTTCTTAATCTGCCTTTGAACATGACAGCACTCGGAATACTGTTCTCCTCTGCGAGCAGTGATGGGAGATATTTTTGTTTAGGCCCCATTGTCCCTAGAGTTAGTGCTGTGCCTTATAACACTCCTCAGTCCAAATGACTGACCACCCTCATGAGGGCGATCCATCACCCAATGTGATTACACACTTCCTGTGTCAGGTTCACCTGCACTAGCCACCATTTCAGGCATGAGCTCATTTAGGCAGTCAGAGAGACAGTGGTCAACATGGACTTTGTCTGTGGATTCCACAGCCGTAGTCAGTGGAGTGTTAAGGGGTCTACAGCGGCACCTAGCACATTGCCCCAAATTGATGTTTTCCACCATCAGACCCAGCACATGCAGGATTAATTGTCCTGGTGTTCACTGCAGGTTTTGTTGGATTCTCTCTCAGGCCTGTGAGGAGGAGCTACACTATGTTCACTGAGGGACACTGGCAATGCTGTGCAGACACTGCCCCATGTATGGACTAAATGACATTAAGTGCAGTGTGCTACTTCTGTGGTTAATTATGTATTTGTGGTAGTGCAATGTTCTGGTGACTGTCAACACTGCCTCCTGTAAGGCAATCTGAGACCTGCCTCAATGACATAGTCATTCAGATATGAACATATATATATCCTTCTCCTGAAGGTGTGCCTCCAGCTCCAACAGAACCTTTGAAAACACCCTTGGTGTGGTGAATGATCCAATAGTAGTGCCATGTACTGAAACTGGTGAACACAGAAAATGGGTGATGTGACTGATGAATGGAATATGTCAATATGCTTTCTGAGGTCCAGAGATGACAGGAAATAAATTCACTGTAAGTACTGCCACTATGGATGAGTATAATATTTCCATCTGAAGCAGAAGGGTATTTGATTATTTTATGAGGTGTTTGAGAGTTAGGAAGATGCTGACATCTTTGACATCTTGAGAACAGTGAGAAGGATGAAGTAAAGGCTTGAGCCCCACTGCTGGTGGGCGGACCTATTAAGTTGCTTTGATATAATGGAGAAGGCCAATAGAGGCATGAATTGCACATATCTTGGCTGGATTGTGGTGACTGTAGGAAGAATTCCTGACTTGAGGGATTCCAAACCAATTATGGTAGACAATATCTAAACACCCATCAATCTGACATAAATTCCTTTCACCAGTTTGCAAACAGCAATCCTCCAATGTAACAAAGATGACTCATGGTTCAATTTGTTTTCGCCTTGACTTATGAGGACTTTCTTTAAGTGGTGCCTGTTGAGGTACTGGATTGCACTGGGTTTGCACTGGCTATATCTCCTTGGAGGGAGCGGTAGATTTCTTTATATGGCAGCCAAGATCCAAGCATGTAGTCCAGGTCTCAAAGCCCACAATGTAGTATGCTTGCCACCTCTTTGTAGATTTTTAGCGTTTTGCAGAGCTGTTGACTTTTGCTCCATCTGTGCCAATGTGGAGACCGTAATGGTGTCAGTTCCTTGTATACTGCAAATAAAGGACCGCTGACTCAAAATTGGTGCTGTTGATCCACTAGATACATGTAGAGTAACAAGGATCCAGCACTCAGCTCTTCAAAAAATACTACTGGGTCCTCCTGTGGGGCTCTCATCTCGAACAGCATTTTGTACATGCACCTATAAAGTTAATAAAATATGGGATTTTAAATATACATTCTGAGTATAGTGTGTATTTTTAAAGAGCTGAGTGCTGGATCTTTGCTATATAATTCCCTTGTATAGACGCGGTGAAGTTTTATTCGCAGTGAATCTTCCGTAAGTTGCCAAATCCACCTCCATGGATCATTTTAAGTTGTCCCGTTTTGTTAAAAATTCACCATTTGTTACTTTGCCTTGCTTTTGGATTTTTTTTTTAGTGCAAACTGCACTTAAAAACCTAAACAAGGAGAAGTTAGAAATGATAAATCCACCCCCGCCAATCCCCTTCATTCAATTCCGTGATGTCTAGTGGTCCCTTCCACTCACACCCACCCCTGCCGATTGCCAGCCCGATGTAAAATAAATAATTTAATTCCAATCACTGGTGTCTAGTGCCCCCCACCGATCACCAATCACTGTAAATTAAATTGATTAATTCTAAACACACACACACACACACACACAACCCGCCCCGACCAATTGCCACCCTATGTAAAATTTGGATTAATTCAACCCCTGGTGTCTATGGTTCCCCTCGCCGATCACTGGCCTTAATGTAAAATGAATTATTAATTTAATCCCAGGTGTCTAATGGTCCCCCCACCCGGTGAATAACATTATTTCTAGCGGACCCCCTCCTATCCATCCCCAAATGTTGCCATTGCCAATTCCCGGTGTCTATGGACCCCACCTCATCAAGTAGTACCCCACATGCCCTCCCCCAACTCCAAGCACGCGACCAGCACAGCCCTCCACTCTCCACCACGACTAGCTGCCTGACTCAGCTGAAGCGAATGATGCGTGCTTGTACAAGTATCGCTCATTCATTTCAGCTCAGTCTGGCGGACAGCTGTGGTGAAAATTGGAGGGCTGTGCTGGTCACCTCTCTGGGGTTGGGATGGAAGCAGGGTGGTGGGGCCCTACCTGATGGGATGGGGTGGGGTCCACTAGACAACAGGAAATTGGCAACATTTGGGGATGGGGTGTCCACTGGGGAAAGAATGTTATTCAGCATTATGTCGGTGATGGGGTGGAGGAGGGACCACCAGACACCAGGGATTAGAATGAAACATTTTAATTTTATATTGATTGCTGATTGGCAAGGGGGCAGTAGACACCAGGGATTACAAGTAATCATTTCGTATGTTGGCGTTCAGCGGGGGTGTTATTCAAGGTAGGGCAGCAATCAGTGGGGGGAGGCAGACTAGACCTTAGAAAATAACTCCCAAATGCAGAGTTTGAATTCCATCATGGTTGCCAAACCCACATTTTACAGAGTTTTGGGGCAGCAAAGTTTGCTTCACAAACTTCCCAAAATGAGGAAAAGCCACAAAATATTTCACGGATCGAATTTTCCCACTTAGCATCTCTATTCCCTTGTACCCAGCCAAACAAGTGGAGGCGAGGATAAGCTTGGAGTCTCTTGCAATTAGAAGAGGGTATGTCTATCTGAAGCAGTAGACGCCAGCCACTGGAGACCAGAGTTTAGCCTGGCATATGTCACAGTTTGGAGCATTAAATCTTGGACACTTATTGCTGCTGACAGTGCACACTGAAGATCCTGTTTTATTTCGTTTTAACATCCAGAGCCTCAATAAAAGGTCTGCAGACTTGATAAGCTTCTTAATAGTGGGGTGCCTCTTCTGAGTCTCCTAATGGAGGAGGAGATTTGAATTTGTTAAGGAATCCACTTGGTCCTGCCTCAGAAAAATGGCGGGGGTCAGTGGCCAAGAAGGATGTGGGTCCTGTAAGTGAGGAATTTCTGTTCAGAGCCTGAGGCAGCACTAGGCATCCTTTGTCTTAGAGGAGGATGCCTTATTACAAGATGGACAGTAGGAGCTGGCCATGGTAGACTGGAGCCCAGCCTGGCATTTGTTTTGCATTTTGGAACCTTAGAACTTGCCTCCTTTGTGCTGCTGCTAGATGATGCCATATGAACTGGATGACTATGCCTTAGATCTGAGCTATGATGCATATCTCAGCTCTGTTGCTCCCATGGCAGAGTGGGAGGGGTAGTGGACTTTGTTCTTGATTAAAGGAATAAGCTGGACGTAGGAAGGCAATAGGAGTTGGCTACGGAAGACAGGAGTCTAGTGTAGCATTTCTTTTATACCTGGGTCCCTGAGACTGTGTCTCCTTGAATGCAGCATGGGAGGATTCCATGTTGAGGTCAGAAGGGTCCCAAAGCTGTGTTTTGCCAACTACAAATCCTAGTGGTCCAGAAATGAGTTCTTGATCAGAGCTCATGGGGTTATTTGGGAGAGTGCCTCAGAAAAGCACTCACCAAACAGGCAAGAAGAAGGTGCAGCAACAATGGGAAACATCAAAACTACTATTACAGAGGCAACAAGCCTTTGTGTGAAGCAAATAAATCAAAATGAAAGAAAACACTATGGCTCTCAAAAGATGTGGCAGAGAAGTTAGGAGAAAAGACAGCATTCAGGAAGTATAAGGAAACACAAAGGAGCAGGACAGAGAACTGTACCAGTTAAAGAAAAGGAAGCAGGGAAGGCAGTCAGAATAGCCAAGGCCCAAACCAAGGAAAAGATAGCCAACTCTGTTAAGAAGGGGGATAAACCTTTTATAGGTAGGTTAGTGAGCAAAGAGAGACAAAGGATGGATACTGAGGCTGAATAAAGAGGAGGATGGGTGGGCAGAGAGGGACAGTGAAAAGCAAGGATACTGAACGAATACTTCTGCTCAGTATTCACAAGGGAAGAGGAGGGGAGGTACCAAATCCAGTCAATAGAAGCACTCTATAAGCGGGGGCATACCAGTCCTTTCACAGAAAAGTGCGCTCTGAAGAACTCCCAAAACTGAAGGTGGACAAAGCAATGGGGCCTGACGGATTCACCCAGAATTCTAAAGGAACTAAGGGAGAACTAGAAATACCACTGACTACCATTTTAACAATTCATGGGAGGATGGGTGGTACTTGAGGACTGGAGGAAGGCAGATGCGATTCCCTTCACAAAGTGGGAGCAAGACAGAGGCAGGAAACCACAGACCTGTCAGTTTGACCTCAGTGGTAGGGAAAATGATGGAATCACTTCTGAAGGAAAGAACTGTTGAGTACCTAGAGGCCAGTGGGGCACGGGACCCAAGAGAGCATGGATTCACAGTGGGAAGGTCATGTCAGACGAACCTAATCGATTTCTTTGACTGGGTGACCAAAGTAGCAGACCAGAGAGGGGCTGTGTACATGGCCTACCTAGACTTTTAGCAAGGCATTTGACACAGTCCCGCACAGAAGATTAATAAACAAATTAGCCAGCCTGGGAGTGGGTCCTGAGTAAAACATTGCCTGGACAACAGGACACAGAGGGTAACAGTAAACGGAGTCCACAGTGAAGCAAGGGGGTTACTAGTGGGGTACCACAGGGTTCAGTACTGGGTCTGGTCCTTCTTAATATCTTTATAAGAGACACTGCAGAGGGACTGGAAGGAAAAGTATGTCTCTTTGCAGAAAACACAAAGATCTGCAACAGGGTTGATACACAAGGTGGGGTGGAAAGGATGAGAAGGGACTTGGCAAGGTTGGAGGAATGGTCAAATGTATGGCAGCTTAGATTCAATGCAAAGAAGTGCAAAGTAATGCACCTGGGAAACAAAAACCCAGGGGAAGAGTACACACTGGGGGTGAGATACTGAGAACAACAAAATGGAAAGGGACCTGGGGGTAGTCATATCAGATGACCTAAAGGTGGCAAGCAATGTGAGAAGGCAGTAAGGAGGGCTGGGGGATACTGGGATGCATAGGGAGAGGCATCAACAGTAGAAAACAGGAAGTTATTATCCTTCTGTACAGACAGTTGGTGAGACCCCAGATGGAGTACTGCGTGCAGTTCTGGAGACCCCATCTCCGCAAAGACAGACAGGGTGGAGGCTGTCCAGAGGAGGGAACTCAAATGATGCAGGGTCTGCATCAGAAGACATATGAAGAGAGAGAGAGAGAGAGACTAAGGACCTTAACATGTGTACCCTTGAAGAAAGGAGGGAGGGGACATGATATAAGTACCTCAAGGGTATCAATACAAGTCCAAGAGGGTAGCATCTTTCAGAAAAGAAATATGCAAGAACAAGGGGGCACAATTTGAAGATAGAGGTGGGGGACGGCTCAGAGGTAACGTGAGGAAGTATTTTTCACAGAGAGGATTGTGAAGTATGGAACAGCCTTCCTGAGGAGGTTGTGGAGTCAAAACAGGGAGGAATTCAAGAATGCATGGGACAGACATAAGGCAATTTTAGTGGGGGTAAGAGGAAGTAGGCTGTTGGTTAACTAGGATCTGCAGCTTATCCATTAGGTAGAGAAATGGGCAGACTAGGTGGGCCAAGTGGTCCCTTATCTGCCATCAAATTCTGTGTTTCTATGTTTGTTCTGCTGCCCCTGGACTCTGCTCTAATTAGAGGAAGAAGCCATGTCAGATGATGGACAATAGGAACCATCTACAGTGGACAGGAATTTTGTCTGGCACTTTTTACACCTGTGGGACTTAGATCTTGTTTCTTTCAGTGCAACAGTTAAGGACACCGTGAAGAGGTTGTGAAAACTGTGGAGAAGGCTTGGATTATCCAAAATCCTGAGTTTATAGAGTAACAAGGGTATCTTGGCCAAACATAATCAGTTTGGTGCCTTTAACAGTTGTAGCAGCAATTTTATGCCGAATTTATTTCCCAAAATGTCTGCCATGTTCCAGTGAGGGCAAGCAAACAGTACCAAGTTGGCTGTCATGCTAACTGCACATTTGCTGCCTATACCAAGGTGGTAGCCACTTGGATAAGTGTAGATTGGCCTCCATATGGCTCCCATCATGCATGTGCAGACTCAACTCTTTTTTTATAAAAATGCATTCACCAAAGTATCAAAAGCTTGTACACAATTTAAAATTCTAAAATTAAAATGACAATAAATACTAAATACATATCTACTTCCAGCAACTCATCCAAACTCAGAAAAGGCAGATTAAAAGATGTGTCTTTAAAGCAGATTTAAAACTCTCCACAGTCAAGCACTCCCTTATCAGACAGCATTGTCACCCACTCGACTGTCGTGGACCTCAATCTAAAGTAGCAAACACACCTTTAGCCCCAAAATCCCACATCCTACCTGGTCTTTATGGAAGGTGGGGCAGTCATCAGCTCTGAAGGCAGCAAAAGGAGGAGAGTATGGACCATTGAAAGCCCTACCAGAGCACTGAAGCCCAGGGTTCCTCACTTGTAGCCTGAACCCCTGCAAAGTTCAGCAATTAATTGCTTAAAGTACTTCTGCTGTTGCTGCTGACACTGCTAATTGCAGATGAGTCCCAGAGCAGCATCAGAACTAGACTGCCTACAGAAATTGTAGACAGTTATCAAATGGGGAGAACAAATGCTGGCTCCTGATTGACCAAGAGGTTATTTCCAGCCAGGCCGTTATCCCTGCACAACAACCTGGTTGAAAGTAGCTCAAGAAAAGTTGGTTAAAAATATATCCAATTACTAAAGACCCTTTGATAATCGCAATAAGGAGCCCCAGGGCTGCGTCTGATGGGGATATGGCCCTTCAATGTGGAGAGAAGCACCTTCGCTTCTTTCCTCATGCTTCAACCCACCCAACGCCTGCATTTATCTCCACCATAATGCCTTACTGCCAAACAAATCACTTGCCGAGATAAAACTATCCCTGCAGAGTAGGGAAGGGTCTACCAGCTGGAGAGGATGAAGACTGAAGAAGTCTGGGAAGGAGGTGTCATAAGACATCTCTCAGACTGTTTCATCCTGTCCCATCTAGCAGGGAGGCCACCCCATACCATATGACTGCCTATAAAAGTACAGTTACGTAGGAACTTACCGTAACAGTAGATCTTTGAGAGGTTCCTTCTGGAGTCATTACATGTGGACTGGCACCACCTGGCATTGGGCTGCATGGCAGACTTTTCTAGCAATCCCTGATGGAGGACCGCCCACCCGGCGTCAGTGTGACCATATATAGTGGGCAGTCCCCAGGTCCATCCTCCAGTTCTCCGCAGGAGCCAGGAAGAGGCCTAACAGCAGGAGCAAACAGGATTTGGAGTCCCTGTAAGAAATAAAATGAGGGGAAGGAGGGAAAATATGACCTACTGAAGGAACCTCTCGAAGATCTGCTGTTACGGTAGTTCTCATGAATTGCAATTGTCTTACTTCAAGAGGATTCCTTCAGTAGGTCATTACATAGGACAGAGTCCCAAGCAGTCCCTCCAAAGAGAGGCAAGGAAACTGGGAAGAGGAGAAATAGCTCCAACAGAAACTGGGAACCAGAATGGACCCAGCCTAGGACAGAAGGCCCTGCAAGACAGCTAGGCTGAAGCCAGCCCTCTGCCTAGAAGCAATGTCCAGATTGTGGCGTTTGGTAAAGGTGTGGACAGAACTCTAAGTGGCTGACGAAGATATCAGCCACAAAGACATTTCACAAAAGGCAGCGGAAGCAGCCATGCCCCTGGTAGAATGACCTCTGATGGGACCCAGCAGAGGTTTTCATACTTTGGTAACAATACCGAATACAGTTGCCTAACCACTTGAAAAAGGCACTGCTTGGAAACCAGTTTGCCCTTAGAGCTGGGGCAAAAGAAACAAAAGCTGATCGCAACTACGGAAATCCTTGGTCCAGTGTGTGTAGCACCAAAGGATCCGATAAACGCCCATGGTATGCAGGACTGCCTCACGCCTATTGAAGGGGACGGAAGAAAACAGGAAGCTCTACTGATTGGTTCAGGCTGGCTTTTGACACCACCTTGGAAGAAACTTAGGATTTGTCCTGAGGACCGCTCGGTCCTTGTGGAAAATAAGATGAGCTCTTTACAAACCAGAATGTGAAGCTCCAAAATCCTTGGACTGACGTAATAGCAACTAAAAAAACGCCTTCCAGGAAAGGAAGCGCAAATCACAGCTCATGGTTGGCTCAAATGGGGAGAACGTGAGATTCTCCAACACAAAGTTCAAATCCCAAGGTGGAGTTGGGCTATGGATAGTGGGTTTCAGATGGAGGATCCCATTCAGAAAGGTTTTGAGACTTCCAACAGAGCCACGGGTTTACCATCCACCAGCTTGTGGTACGCCTAAACTGCTGGAAGGTGGACCTTCAAGAAAGAATATGACAGACCGGAGTATGACAGATAAAGGAGGTATTCCATGATGTGAGTGGCAAACCAAGAAAAGGGGTTCCAATCTTGAAGTCACCCAGATGGAAAACAGTTTCCACTTCATGGCATAAGTTGAATGAATAGAGGGTTTTCTAGCCTCTATAAGGACCTGAGTGACTCAGGAGGAGACCCCAAGGAGAAATCGCTAAGTCTGCATAAGCCTTGCATGAAGATGCAGTGTCCTGAGCCCCGGATGTACAAGGCGACCTTGATCCTGGGTCAAGAGGTCATGGGTCACTGGAAGTGGAACCAATGGTTCCCTGGATAGCTACTGTAACAGCGGACACCAAATCTGTCTCGACCAGAGAGGAGGCGATAAGAATCATCTCGCCTTCTGCCTGAAGCTTGAGAAGGGACCCTCTGGAGAATGGGAAATGGATGGAAGGTGTACAAAAATTTCCCTGTCCAGAAGAGAGACAGTGTGTTGTGCCAGAAAGCACCATGCCCTGGAACAAGCAAGCAAAACAGGAAGTCTTTTTTTTGTAATTTTCTCACCTTGGCCCTCCGGTCTGCATCCCGTCCTGGCATCCCCTTCCTCCGGCCACCGTCAGATCGCTCCGGATCCCACAGGGGTCTCACTGTTTACCTGCAGCTTGCCCCATGGCGGGCGGCGGAGAGACCCCTCTATCTCCGTCAACACAGGATCAAGTGAGCCCTCGATCCGGAAGCGCCCCACCGAATGGCCACATGCCGCCGCGACTGGTGCCATTTTCCTCCTTCTCAGTTCCCTGAGTCAGGGGGCATGTAATGATGTCAGCGGCTGTGGGCACACATGCGCCTGCAGTCCAGACATCTGCCTCAACTCCTCCAAGTATGTGGCATGCATCCCCAGCCCCCAACCTCCGCCAGGGGCCGTAGGACGCCGACCAAACTGGGCCCTCCTGGAGAGGAAGAGCAGTCCTTCAGATGCTCGACTCTCCTCCCTGCCAGCCCATGGTGACCCGTGGCGTTCCCAAACCTGGGTTGCTGGCATGGCGCTAGCTGTGTGGCGCCAGCGCCATCGGGCCGCAAAACTGGGAAGTTTTGCATTGTATTGAAGGCAAAAGGTCGATTTCCTGATGCCCCCAATTTAGGAACAGAGATTCTGCCACTTCCTGATTCAATTCCCATTCATGAGCTAGGGTCCAACACCTGCTGAGACTGTCCACCAGGACATTTCAATGCCTGGAACGCATGGCCACAAGAGCCAGATTGTGTTGGACTGCCCAGTTTTACACCCGCATCGCCTCCCTGCAAAAGGGGTACGATCGGGTTCCTCCTGGTTTGTTGAGGTACCAGACTACCGACATATTATCCGCTTGTACCAGCAGTGATCCCTTGGGAAGGAGGGTCTGAAGGCTGCAAGGCATACAAGACTCGCTCTCATCTCCAGAACGTTGATGTGCAAAGGTGCTCAAGCTGGACCATAGTCCTGAGCTTGGTGCTCTCCAGATGCGCTCCCATCCCATATTCGAAGCGTCCGTAGTTAGATGCCAGAGGAGCTGGCCCTGAAGGGAGACCTAAGAAAGGTTGCAGGGTCCCTCCACCAAAGCAATTCTTTCTCAAGCACTGAGGAGACCAATACTGGATGGTCCAGGTTATACAGGAGCTGTTCCCACTGCATGCACAAGGACCACTGAGTAACTCTCATGTGAAGCCCTCGCCAGGAGAACAGCAATGATGGAGGCTGCCATCAGGCCAAGAAGGCAGAGGATCTCCCGGCCGGATGGTCCTGATGAAGCCACTCACATGCCTGACAGATCAGGGTCTCCACCTCTCTGGAGGAAGGAAGGCTCTGCATTGGACCGATCCAAGACTGCTCCAATGAACTGCAGTCTCTGGGACAGGATCATGGATGATTTGGGAATACTTATAGTAATCCCCAGTCTGCCAAAGAGGTCCAAGGTGAAAGAGAGAGAGTCTCCAGTAAAGAGTCTCTGGATGGGGCTGAGATCAGCCATTCGTCCAGGTAAGCGAAAACCGTAATACCCTGGTGGTGTAAGTAGCCACCATCACCGCCAGGCACTTAGTAAAGACCCGGGCACCGACGACAGACCAAAAGGAGTGCCCGAATTGGAAGTGTTCCCTTGGAAATGGAACTGCAGGAAATAGCGGTGGCTGGGGAAGATCAGGATGTGCAGGTAAGCATCCTGCATGTCCAGAGCACACAACCAATGATCCTCCAGAAGGAGTGGAGGAGACTCTGGAGCATCAGCATCTGAAACTTTTGTACTCGACAAACTTATTGAGGTTGCTTAAGTTGAGAATGGGTCTGAAGTCTGTCTTTTGGAACCAGGAAAATGGGAGTAAAGCCCCTGCCCTTTGCTGGAGGGGAACACGTCTATTGCTTCCTTGAGCAAGAGGTTTTGAACTTCTTCTCAAATGAGAAGAGCCTGATCCCTGGAGTAGGAAGACCTTTTGGTGGAGATTCTGGAGGAAGTTCCAGAAACTCTATGGTGTGTCTGACGGACACTAGTTGCAGGACCTCAAGGCCGGAAGTTATTGCCTTCCATTCCCAGCGCATGGCAGAACCTCCCCACCTGCTCCTCATCACGAGACTGAGGAGGTAGTGGGGATAGTGAGTCAGGAAGTGGCAGACATTCAGGGGAGGGCCCCTGCACATCTCTGGTTCTTGGAGGCTGGAGGAGTGGGAACCTGTAGACTTGCATTTGTCCTGGCGCTGAGCAGGGGCCTGCTTCCTCTGCCTCCAGGTCCTTTTCCGAAAAGGCTGCTGCTGCTGTTGAGTGCCCAATTAGTACATGGACCTAACTGATCTGAAGGTGATGCTCTGTCCTGAGATCAGTGATGATAATTTTGGTGTCCCCACCAAAAGTACCAAGCCCCAGAAGAGGGCATCTTGAATCGCCAACTGTACCTCGTTGGAAAGGCCAGAGATGCAAAGCCAGGAATGCCGTTTAGGGCAACGTTAGTTACCGAGGTGCGAGCAACAGAGTCAACGGAGTCGTATGTCGCCTGCAAGGCATGCCTTCATGAAAAGCGAGAGAGGCAAAGGTCCATGGCAAGCTCCCTCTGAGGCTCGAGACTCCATAGCCTGAACACAAGCCTTTAACCTGGCAAAGGTAGCCTTTTGGTGATGACATGTGGGCCACATAGTTGAGGGATCTAACTGCTCATGTGGCTGAGGCATAAACTTTTCCACCGAACTGGTCCATCTGCCTTGACCTTTGTCTGGAGGAGAGGTGCTCATGTGCTTGGGTGCAGCGGAGCGGTCATGAGCAGCTGAGATGACTTAGGATGCATCTTTAGGAACGGAGCATCCTTCGCGCCGGTAATCCTGTCCGCCCTCTTGAGGCATCTACCAGACTCTAGAGGTGAGGTCCGATCCAGGGAGGAATGGGGACCGAGACAGAGACTCTAAGCCCAGGTGTTCGGCCAGTCTCTGTCTCATTGGGTCTTGTTCCTCCGACTCCCAGTCGAAGAAATCCTTCATGGACCGCAGAAGATCCGAGAAGACAGGGTCCTCTGTGGGGGACTTGAGGAAAACCTTGCCTGTCAGACCCTCGGCTCCTCCAGGGCGTCCTCCGCTGACTCGTCGGCACTCTCATCATCATCATCATCTGCCCCTTGTCAGGAAAGTTATGGATGATGGCAAGGGTGTCTGACAAGCCGCTTCCCGAGACATGTACCGTGGACGGAGAAGAGCTTCTCAGGGACGCAGACGCTCGGAGATCCAGAAGAGGGAGTCTTGTCTCCAGGTCTGAAACCAACTCGAAGCGTGCCTCTGCCACCAAAACTGGATGAGGGTCTTAAAATCCAGCACAGCCAAGGGGTGTAGTAGGAGGTTGTGGCAGAGGGGGAGGAAGAGGAGGCATAACCGGTGAGGGTGGGTAATGGTAACCCTGGTATCCCTGGTAGTGGTGATAGGGGTCATAACCAGGGTAATACTGCCCAAAAGAGCTCCATTCCAGAGAAGAACTAGCCGGAAGTGGTCCCCAGGATACCTGAAAGGGTAATGTGGACAGTCCGGTCTTGTGTAAATCCCCGCTCATCAGATCTGACAGAGGGGTACTCATGTCAGACCCACTGTAGTATAAATCAGCAGGGGGTCAGACATTGGGATAGCCAACATCAGGGGACCGAGCCAGACCGCACCACCGATCCGTGCCAGAAGGATCTGGCCAGAGGGGCTGGGCATCAGGGCCGGATGAAGGGGCCCGATGGTGGGACTGGGACGCGCGCCGGAGCCGAACATTGGGGAAGACCACAGGGCCCTGGCTGTGGAACAGTCGCCGGAATATCCAGCGCCGGAATGGGATTCGCCGGATCCGATGGTGGGATTGGGGACGGATAATTGTCAGTCCAAGGGATCCCACCTGAAGAAGGAGGAGGGGCCTCCGCTGTAAGGCCAGACGGTCGAGAAGCCTCTTTCTCCGTGACCCCATCAGGAGTGCGGAACAGACCCAGAGGAATCTACTACATCAAGGGGTTCCGCGCTGTCTTCACCTGAAGTACCCGCCTGTGAAGGGAGGGTAAATGCGGAGGAAGGTGGGGAGAGGGCCTTCTCCCCTGGTTCTGCCAGTCTTCAGGTGAGGTGCCGCTGCTCTGATGGGAGAACCGCACCTGAGCGGCCATCGGAGACAGGTGTCTTATCGGCGGAGACTTATCGACTGGTGCCGGGCTGGTCCAGGAAGGCTGGGGAGCCATCTTACTGACAGCCGCAGTCCCTGGAGGAGCTGAGGGGTCGTTAGGCCATAGCGGTGCAGTCATCATCAGAGCCGACAGTCGACTGACCCGCTTAAAGATTTGCCAGACTTACTGTCCGAGGTCTTCTTTGGTGGTGGCTGGGTCTTGCCTATCGAGGGCCGCAAGGTCTTATCCGTGGAGTGTTTCTGCTCCCGAGATTTCTCCTTATGGTGCTTCTTTGAGGGAGAAGATTTCAGAAGAGAACTCTAATGCGTCCATTTGCTTTTCTAAAGAAGCTAAGCAGACCTTTAAAAGGAGGGCCTCCAAAGCTTGCTGTCTCCGCCTTTTGGTAGCCTGATTAAAAGTTTGGCACCGAGCAGGAGGAGACAGGGTGGTCTGGGCCCAAACAGATCACACACTTTAGGTGACCGTCCTATGAGGGATCTGCATGCCACAGGACGAGTAATTTTTGGGTGAAGACATCTAGTAGTAGAAATAACGAAATAAAGATTTGCGTGAAGGAAAAGTCCGACACAAGAACTCACATGATGATGCTGTATGGAAGTTTGCAATGCGACTGACATGAGGCGACAGCGGAAAGAACTGGAGGGTGGGCGTGGGGACCACCCACTATATAATGGGCATGTGACGCCGGGTGTGAGGTCCCCATCATTGATTGCTAGAAAAGTCTGCCATGGCCCGCCAGGTGGCGCCAGTCCTATATGTAATAATCTACTGAAGAAGAACCTCTCGAGTTAGATGCAGAAATACAAATACGAGTTATTACAGAGACACAATCTTTCCCACTGATGATTGCAGTCTGACCAGCATGTCTGCATAAAGGATAGCAACATACTCTTCAAATACATCTGATTCCAGCTGGGACAACTGTTTCCTGATTCCAGGACTCTCAAGTTAGTGGAAGCAGAAAAGGCAAGCAATACTGGCTTTTGTATCAGCAGTCCTTCTGTGGTAAGACATCTTATTTCTAGGACCAAGACCAACCAAGATTAGAAGAAGAAACACACACACAGTGCAGAGAAATTAGCTTCCTGAAATTCGCTTAAAGGGAAGATTTCATGAACCATTTTTATTTTAAAACTACAATCTGCAGGTTGAAGAAAAATACTTACCATAATAATCTTGTTTCTTCCAGGGATCCTCAGTATGCTTAACTAATGCAGTCAGCATCCTGTGTTGAACTGCCCGAGAGATTGGAACGATAAATGATGGAATTCATCACTGGCTTGTGCCACAATTCAAACTGTCACCCTTAGGTGCTGCTGTATTCTAAACCACTCAGACACATTACAATGTTTAATGGGGTGAAGACCCCTAACTATACTATCCTAACAAAACTCCTCTCAAGGGGTAGATTAAAATACCAGTTCTTTACAAGAAAAGAACAGAACAGACTGGTTTGTAACATCAAAGGTTAACATGTGTAATAGACAAGAAAAGAAGTGACCAGTAGGGTAGAATCCCCACCCCCGGTTCCGAAGGGGAGGCAGGGTGGATGATTTAAGCATATTGAGGGATCCCCTGAAGAAACAAGATTACTATAGTAATAGTAATTTTTTCTTCAAACCCCAGGAATCCCTCAGTATGCTTAACTAATGCAGACTACCAAGCACTACCTTGGGAGGTTGGGTACCGAACCTACTTAGGGAAAAGGTTCTGCAGGACTGCAGTGCCAAACCTGGCATCACTTCTAGACTCCACGTCCAAGCAGTAGTGCTTTGTGAAAGTGTGTATAGTTTTCCAGGTAGCTGCTTTGCAGATCCCCAGCATGGGAATGTCCCTTGCAGCAGCCACTGATGCAGCTGTGCCAACGGTGGAGGTCCTCTGAGGCCTTGAGGTGGTTGTTGCCAACTTTGCTGTAGCAAAACTGTATGCAGGAGACTATTCAGCATGCGATGGTTCTTTGGAAGCTGGTTTACCTTTGCCCACTTCTCCATAGGTCAGGAACAATTGTGTGTGTTCTGGCCTACAAGCTTTGGTGCAGTCAAGGCAGTGGCTGAGTGCCCTCTTGACATCTAGGCTATGTAACGCTCACTCACCTGAGCTGGACTTAACTGTGAAAAAGACTGGCAGGGATATAGACTGGTTCAGGTAGAATTCAGAGACCACCTTAGGAAAGGAACTTCCTATTGGTCCTAAGCACCACCTCGTCCCTGTGGAAGGAGATATAGTTCAGGTCTGTGCACAGGCTTGTAACTCACTGACTCGCCTGGCCAAAGTAACAGCTACCAGAAAGACAGTCTTCAAGATAACATATTTTAAGTTTGCAGTTGCCAATGGCTCAAATGGAGGTTCCATGAGCTTAGCTGTGCAGATGTTCAAGTCCCAAGAAGGGACTGGCTCCTAAGGGAGGGTGGAGGGAAGAAGCCCCTTAAAGAACTTCCTGAAGACAGGATGAGAGGCTATTGACCTCTCTTTGCCAGCTGAGATATATGCTGATGTAACCCTAGGTGGCGCTATCCCAAGGGCTACTGCCCCTGCCTGCTTGGCTAGTAGCAGGTTAAGGGCCTGGGTAATGAAACTGGCACCTCCACCCAGAGGTCAGGGGTTATTAATGAATCAAGCTAACCTGGGCACAGCCCTCTTCCCTTCTAGTGGCCTGGAACAATATACAATAATTACTTTCACAATGACCCTTATTCACCGGACAATTACCCACACTGTTTGCACTTACCACCAGGGCTGGTTCCTCTAACTTGACCCTGGGAACCCCTGTAAAACAAGGTTAAGCACAGCAAATAGCAACAGTACAATACTTTGGCACAAACTGGAACCATAGTCAGGTTAAATGCAAACAAAGTTAAATCTGATTTATTCAGGGACTTGAACAAGGAAGGGCATAATCAGGTTGATTTGCTTAAAGCTATATTAATCAGACAGTTATGCATGCAGTTCAGAGTCCCTACACAGTCACACACTCTGGGTACCCAGGTAGGAAAAATGGTGGACTAGCCAGGAACGTTGTAGCTTGTTGGGGCCCTGTGATGGAAGAAAGCAACATGCACAACACACATATATTTGTAATCCAGATCCGAGGCTCAGTTCGGAAAGAAAAGGCAACAAGACAATCAGAAGGCAACACTTTTAGATTTAGCTGTTGTTGCAGGGAGCTACCCTGATGTTTACTTATGATACCCAATACTGGACACAGGTAGGACAGAATTGAGACTGCAGGCTGTTGAGCTGGAGTGCCCGAGAAGCAGGGCCCACATGAATCACCGAGGCGCTGCTCCTGTTCAATGCATTGAGCAGGGGGCTGATCCCAGGCCAGTCTCTTGTTGATGACTTTCTCTGGTAGCAGGTATTCTGGCTGGGCCAGTGTAGCAGGGCCCAGGCAAACGGAAATGGATAATGGATTCAGTCCGTGAGCTGGATACAGCCCAGCAAGCAAAACACAGTTCAGACACAGTGGGGAACCAAATCACAACCCACTATAAGCACAGCACATTCACATGTAAGGAAATTCCACTGTACCAGGCAAATGGCTCTCCGGGTTGCAATTCCAGAGTCTCTGCACAATCCGGGAGTTCAGAGGTAGCTGAAGTCCTGACAGGCCGATCACATTCAGCAAATCTTCGGGTCTTCTTCAGGTTAAACCTGAATGCAATTCAGTGGCTTGGTCGCTCTCAATTCTGATTCAGTCAAAAAAAAAAAAAAAAGGCACAAGTTCCGCTCAGGAATAGCAGGCAGGCATGCAGGCCAAACTCAGGTTTTCCATAGTTCTCCCACGCTGAATCCACTATGGATTGCTGCTCGAACCATCTTGAGCTATACTTTCACTTCCCAACTCAGATCTAACTGAAACTGCAAGCAGTGTGGGACTTTCCCAAGATCCAAAAGGTTTGGTTGGCTGATCTGTCCGTCAGTCACAACAAGGGCCCCTCCAGGTTATTTTGGGCGCAAAGGCCAAAGCTACAATTCCTACAAGTTTTGGCCTCCCCACAGCCCCTGTAGGCAGGTTCCATTTAGAGTCCCAAATGTACTGATTGGCCCATTCTGCAATCCAGGACCAAGATGATGGAAACACTGTCCATGCTGCAAAAGAAGGCAGGTTAGAACAAACTGCAATATTATTACTACTCTAACAAATGATCAGCAAACAAGAACATCTTCTAACAGAGCTCCTTTCAGATTAATTATGACTGCAATCCAGGCAGCTCTTAAAGAGACAGTACACAGAGGCTATACAGGCACTCTCTGGCAATACATTTAAACTGCTAAACGCAGAACACCAGCCTGGCAGTGAGCATTTAGGCAAGCTCAAGGAAGATTTTTCAGGAACCCCCAATTGTAGGGGGTTACACTGAAATGGCAGCAAGGTAGACTTTAAGAGGGAAACCTGAGGCCCAGTGAGTGCAGGTGGGCAAAACAGTCCAGGAGGAGAGGCAACCCAGATCGAGGGGTTACTCTTTTCTGTTTGCACCATATGGAGAATCTTTTGCATTTGGTAGCAAAGGTTTTCCTGGTTGAGGGTTTCCTAGAAACCCTGAGTACATTCAAGACTTTCTTAGACAGCTGCAGATCTGACAACACTAGGTCTTCAAGAGCCAAGCCTTGAGGCAAAAGACCTGAGGTTGGGTACAGGATCCTGCCCTGTGATGTGGTCAGGAGATTGTGCCTGAGGAAGAGGGATAGACTGTGACACTGAGACATCTAGCAGGAGGGAGTTCCATGGCTGCATCGCCCAATCTGGTGCTACCAGGCAACAAACCCTCTATGTAAAGCAAGTCAACAAAAACAAGGAAAAATACTATTGTTTCCTAAAGAAGTAGTAGGGAGGGTTAAGGAAAAGAAACAGGCATTCAGAAAGTACAACTAAACATAGAGGAGGGGAGACAGGGAACTGTATCAGGCAAAAGAGAAGGAAGTGGGAAAGGGCAAACTGAAGAAACAATAGTACAATCAGTAAAAGGAGGAGACAAAACCTTCTTCAGGTATATTAGAGAAAAAAGACCAAAGGAGGGATTGTGAGGCTAAATAAGGGGGTGGGGGGTGCAGAGGAGGATCTAGAAAGCAGAAATTTGAACAAATATTTCTGTCCAGTATTTACAAAAGGGGGACTAAAATTAGATGGTAGAAACACACGTGGAGGAGAGGCAGACACCAGTCCATTCATGGAGGAAAGAGTCCAAAAGGAACTCTCAAAACTAAAAGTGAACAAGGCAATGGGTCCAGATGGGATGCATCCCAGAATATTGAAAAAATCAGAGAGGTACTAGGGCACCATTGCCAGCCCTATTCAACAAATCAATGGAGGAGGGAGAAAAGCAAAGGACTAGAGAAGGATAAATGTGGTACCACTACACAAGAGTGGAGCAAGGTGGAAGCTAGAATTATAGGCCGTCAGTTTGACCTCAGTGGTGGGAAAAATAATGGAATTGTTACTATAAGAAAGGATTATAAGCAAAACTTGAGGCCAGCAGGGCACAAGACCCAAAGCAATACAGATTCACAGCTGGCAGATCTTGTTTAACAAATCTGATAGATTTCTTTGACTATGTAACCAGGGTGGTTGATGGGGCGTGGACATGTCCTACCTGGTTTCAGCAAGGCATTTGACACCATCTCACACAGAAGACTGTTAAACAAGCTTGCAAGTCTGGGAGTTGGTCCCAAGGTAGTGAATTGGGTCAACAGTTGGCTGAGCAGCAGGACACAGAGGGTGGTTATTAACAGAGTTCAATCCTGGGACAGAAGGGTGACCAACAGGGTGCCCCAAGGCTCAGCATTGGGGCCAGTCCTCAATGTCTTCATTAGTGACATTGCATAGGGGCTGAAAGGAAGGGAAGACCTTTGCAGATGACACCAAGAACTGCAATGGGGTAGACACTCCAGATGGGGTAGAAAGAATGAGAGGAGACCTAGGCAAGTTGGTAGAGTGATCAAGAGTGTGGCAGCTGAAATTCAACACAAAAAGTTATGCACTTGAGGCACAGGAATTCTGCATAGGAATACAAGATTTGGGGAGATACTAACAACAACAAACTGGAAAGAGACCTGGGGGTAATCATAACAGATGACCTGAATGTAGCCAAGCAATGTGAGAAGGCAGTGGGGAGGCCAGACAGATGCTGGGGTGCGTAGGGAAGGCATCAGAAAACAGGAAGTGGTGATGCCACTGTACAAACAATTGGTAAGGCCACATCTGGAATACTTGCTTAGTTCTGTAGACCACATCTTCGTAAAGGACACAGACAGAATGGAAGCAGCACAGAGAAGGGCAACAAAGATGGTGAAAGGAATACACCAGAAAACATATGAGGAAAGACTGACAGACGGCAATATGTATACTCTTGAGGAAAGGAGGGAGGGGGTATGACGGAGACATTCAAATACCTCAAGGGATAAACAAGGATCATGAGGGAAGCATCTTTCAGAAAGAGAAGTGCAAGGACAAGGGGTCACAGTAAGAGGTTGGAGGGTGGAAACTGGTAAAATGAAGTATTTTTTCACAGAAAGAATGGTGGATTAAGGGAACAGGCTCCTGCAGAGCTCATAGTGGCAAAAACAATAGGTGCATGGGATAGACAGAAGGCAACCATAGTGGTAGGAAGAGAAGATAAGCTGCATATCATTTAGAATATGGAGCTTATATAGGTAGGCAAATGGGCAGACTAGGTGGGACTGGTGGTCCTTATCTGCCGACAAATTCTATGTTTCTATAGTTGCTGGATGGGTCCTGAGCTTTATGAGGACTCTGAGCAACAGAGGAAAGGGAGGAAGGCACATAGAAACCTCTGATCAATCCAGTGTCATGGTATCCTCTGGCACTGTCCCTGAGCTGGAGGTTTGCAACAGAACTGGAGCAACTGATGGCAGTCTGTGGAAGCTGTGCAGTCTGGGAAATGTTTTGAAGGTTAGGACAGGCCCTGGCTCACTAGAAACACAGAAACATAGAATTTGACAGCAGATAAGGACCGCTCACCACCTAGTCTGCCCATTTCCCTACCTGATGGATAAGCTGCAGATTCTAGATAATCAACATCTTACTTCCTCCTACCCCCACTAGAATTGCCTTATGCCTGTCCCATGCATTCTTGAATTCTCCACTGTTCCTGACTCCACAACCTCCTCAGGAAGGCTGTTCCATGCTCCACAACCCTCTCTGTGAAAAATACTTTCTAACATTACCTTTGAGCGTCCCCTCTATCTTCAAATTGTGCCCCTTGTTCTTGCACATTCTTCTTCTGAAAGATACTACCTCTTGTACTCTGTTAATTCCTTGAGATACTTGAAAGTTTCTATCGTGTCCCCACTCCCTCCTTTCCTCAAGGGTATAACATATTAAGCTGCTGTAGTCTCTCCTCGTATGTCTTCTGGTGCAGACCCTGCACCATTTTGGTTGCCCTCCTCTGAGCAGCCTCCACTCTGTCTATGTCTTTATGGAGATGGGGTCTCCAGAATTGCACGCAGTACTCCAGATGGGGTCTCACTAACTGTCTGCACAGAGGATAACAACTTCCTGTTTTCTACTGTTGATGCCTCTCCCTATGCATCCCAGCATCCCCCAGCCCTCCACACTGCCTTTCTCACATTGCTTTCCCACCTTTAGGTCATCTGATATAACTACTCCTTGGTCTCTTTCGATTTTGTTGTTGTTATTAACTCACCCCCATTATGTACTCTTCCCCTGGGTTTTGTTTCCCAGATACTTTACCTTGCACTTCTTTGCACTGAATCTGAGCGGCCACATATTTGACCATTCCTCCAGCCTTGCCAAGTCCTTTTCATTCTGTCCACCCCACCTTGTGTATCAACCCTGTTGCAGATCTTTCTGTCATCTGCAAAGAGACATACCTTCCTTCCAGGTGCTCTCCAATGTCACTTATAAAGACATTAAAGAGGACCAGTCCTAGTACCGAACCCCGCGGTGCCCTGCTAGTTACCCTCCTTTCTTCACTGTGGACTCAGTTTACTATTACCCTTTAGTCCTGTTGTCCAGCCAGTTTTTTATCCAGGCTACCACCCTGGGACCCATTCCAAGGCTGGCTAACTTGTAGATTAATCTTTGTGAGACTGTCAAATGCCTTGCTAAAATCTAGGTAGGCCATATCCACAGCCCCTCCCTGGTCTACTACTTTGGTCACCCAGTCAAAGAAATCGATTAGGTTCATCTGACATGACCTTCCTGCTGTGAAACCATGCTGCCTTGGGTCCTGTGCCCCACTGGCCTCTAGGTACTCAACAGTTCTTTCCTTCAGGTGATTCCATCATTTTCCCTACCACTGAAGTCAAACTAACTGGTCTGTAGTTTTCTGCCTCTGCCCTGCTCCCACTTTTGTGAAGTGGAATCACATTTGCCCTCCTCCAGTCCTCAGGTACCACCCCATCCTCCCACGATTTGTTAAACAGAGTAGTCAGTGGTGTTACTAGTTCTACCCTTAGTTCTTTTAGAATTCTTGGGAGAATCCCATCAGGCCCCCAAACCTCCAAGACCCACTTGTCTGTGGTGATGACTTGCCATGCTTGGATGAAGTGAGCCAACCTGCCTCCTACTGGGTGTGGGAAGGCAACCTGTGCAAACATATCAGGGGTTCTGTTTGGGCTAGGATTTGGCCAGTGGTGGGTCAGTCTGCCTTGTGGACTTCCTGCCCCTACCCCTGGGTTGCTAGTAGTCTGAGACTGCTTGGGCTTGAAAGAAGGGCCAGGGTAGGGACCTCTACTCCTGCCTCCCCCATCTTGTGTCCTGTAGGATGTGGAAGGCTTGCCTGAGCTGAGTTGCTCCTGTAGGTGGATTTATATTCTTCCACCTTCTTAATGGAGGCTCGCTTTATCCCCCAATAGAGAGTTATTCTAGGGGAAATCCATGGCCTTGGCCTGGTTATCCTGGGACAGGTTGGTAGCCTTGAACAAGCAAATCTCCTCATGGAGGTGGCAAGGGCCATGAACCCGGAAGCTGTATCACTGGCATCCACTGCCATGTAGAACTGATACTAAGTGCATCCAGAGCTGTCCTGGCTGTTTCAGCCAGGTTAACAGCTACGCCCTCAGTAATCTTATCACTCATGGCCAGGACTGATGACCAAAGAGCCTTCTGGTACTGTGCTGTACAGGACATGTAGGTAGCTTGTCTGAGGAGAGAAGCTGCCAGGTACCCTTCTTCCCATGCTGTCCAGTTTCCTGTAGTCCTTGTCAGGTTCACGAGAGGGCAAAGGTACCCTAAGCCTTATCACAGGCAGCTGCCTGTACCATGCCCTCATGGTCAGGATGAACAAAAGAAAATCAGTGTTTGTGCTGCCAAGCTGATATTTCGTATCTATTTTCTTATCGACCTCTGGTATGGCCGTGGGATCTACAGAATCTTGATGGCAGCCTTTTTAGGGATTTGTGGATAGGCAGCAGAAGCCTTTAGTGGGGACTAGTCCCATCATATCCAGAAACTCATCCTCATCCTCCACCATCTCTTGTGTGGCAAGAGCAAGGGTATCTATGGTCTGTCTCACAAAGGCATAGTGAGACAAGTAATCCTCATGTCTCCATGGCAGGAACTGAAGTCCTCCTCTAGGGAGACCTCTGGCTCAATGGGGTCTCCTTCCTCCTCTCATCCTTTGGTTCCTCAGTATAGAAACTCTGGTTTCTGCTTGGGAAAGGGGAGGGAGGGTGGAACTGGAGGAACCGGGCGGTGGGGTGATGAGGGAAAAAGACAGCCTGAAGGGCCTGTAATATCTGCAGGGCATTGGCTATGTCCTCCACAGAGTGCATGGCTGGTTTGTCTGCTGAGAGCTTCTTTGCTTTTTCAGCAGGAGGTGCAACAACATGCTTTTCCTTATGCTTCCTTTTGGCAGGAACTGGTTCTGTTGCCAGTTCCATGGGCCTCTTAGGTTTTGAAGCATCACCCTTGTCTGTGGGCTTGGGCTCTGCAAACTCCTTTGGCCTATCCTTTTGGAGTGAGAGGATGAGACCTCCTCAGTTGGCTTGTGAGGTAGAGGCAGAAGAAGCCATTTCTTCTAGCTTTTTGTCCTCTCTTTACTGTCTTGAAGCAAAAGCACCGTACACCTCACAGTTTGCAGATGTGTGACTAGGACCAAGACACACCAGACAAAGATCATGCTGATCAGCTTTGGTGATGATCTGCCCACACTTAAACAATTTTAAAACCACTCCATCCTGTTTTCTTTTGGATCTCTGACATGCCAATTGTCAGATGAGCAGCAGTGCATGAAAAAAACAGGTGTGGTCAGTTCCTAAAATTGCTACAACAGAAGTTAAAAGGAAGCGTTTGGTTCCCTAACATAGTGAAAAAATAAGGAAATAACATAGCCTCAGTTCCCTGAAGAGGAGAGGAACCGTGAAAGTTCACTGAAAGGAGACGGAACAAGTAAAATTTCAATGAAAAAGCACTACAATTCCTAAATGCAGGAACTGGAGTGTTACTTTAAATTTAAGAGAGAAACGAGTAAAACCCACTGAGGAGAGAGACGGTTCTCTGAACTGCTGAGGAACAGTGAAAAAGCGTCACATTTAATTAAACTAAACTAACTAACCTGAAAAGGCTACTAAAGGCAGCGTTTGCTGAGATTTATTGAAATAAGTTTTTCATGGAAAAATAAAGTCAGACAGATGCTGAAGAGAGCTCTCTGAGGCGTCTTAACTACACGGCAGATAAATTAATCTGAGTGGTTTAGAATGCAGCAGCATCTAGAAGCAACAGTTTGAACTGCGGCATGAGCCAATGATGAATTCAATTATTTACATACATTTCAATCTCCGGGGCAGTTCAACACAGGAGGCTGACTGCATGTAGTTATGTATACTGAGGGATTCCTGGGGTTTGAACAATGATTACTTCTTTCTCAGCCTCCAAATTTAAAGAAACTCTGTTTCAGTCATACTGTGAAAAGGGGTTACTCACGTGTAACTGTAGTTATAAGAGTGGATGGTACACATCCACACTCTAGATCTTCCTTTCTCTTTAAAACCAACTGAAACACCTTCAAGCTAAGCTCCTCCAACTTGCCTAAGTGGCATACTCCTAGGATCTGCCCCCATTTCATCAGATATTGCATGCTGGAAGCAGGGATTCATGTGCCACTTGCCATGGGAGGTCGGTGGCTTCTGTGGAAGTGCACCATATACCACTCCTAGAAAGTACAGTTACGTAAGACCTTAACGTAACAGTAGATTGTTGAGAAGTGTCTCTTGCAACAAGTAATATACTTGGGTCATCGCCAGAGGTCGCTGTGGCACATGGCAGCTCTTCAAGAAATCTTTTCAGGGGCCACCCACACATGACATCAGCTTCCTGTTTCCTATGTAGCGTGGGCAGTCCCTGGTATCCTCATTTCCCCGCTGGATTCAGATCGCTAAGACAGGACTGAGGGAAGACGAGGCACCATAGCTGCCCCAACCCATAAGTCACTGTACCAGAATTTGTTCTCCTAGAGAAGGAGGGGACGGAGGGTGGGATCGTACCTGCTGCAAGAGACAATCCTCAAAGATCTACTGTTATGGTAAGGTCTTATGTAACTGTACTATCTTTCACGGAGTGGTCTCCTGCAGCTGGTTACACACTTGGATTAATCCCAAGCAGTAAACCAAGAAGGGTGGTCATTATGACAGGAGGCCTTGGAGGACAGCTCGGCCAAGGCCATCCCTGCGGTGTGAAGCACGTCTAAGTTGTAATGCTCAGTGAAAGTATGAATCGTGGACAAGGTAGCTGTGTTGCAGATATCTGTGATAGTGGCCCCTTTAAAGCAGGCCACAGTGGTGGCCACAGATCTGGTACAATGGGCATGGACAGGTCCTGGTAGTGGCTTGTTGTATTTGAATAACAAAATGTTATACAGTGTACTAGCCAATTGGAGAGGGTCCATTTAGTGACGGAGACTTCCTGTGTGAGGTGAAGGTAACAAAAACTTGAGAGTCTTCCTAATCAATTTAGTTCGATTAGTATAGTATCGTACTATCGATGGATGTCTAGAGTATGTAAGAGGTGTTCACCTTGATTGGAGTGTTCAGGATAATATACTGGTAACTCCAGGGACTGATTTAGGGTGTGTTCTGACACAACCTTAGGAAGAAGGAAGGGTTAGTACGAAGTGCCACCCTGTCTTTGATGAAAAATCAAGTAAGGTTCTCTACACATGAGGGCATGGAGCTCAGAAATATGCCGAGATAGTGACAGCCTCTAAGAATAGTGTTTTCCAGAAAAAAAAAAAACAGAGGTCACAAGTAGCCACTGGTTCCAAAGGGCTCAAGAGTTAATTTCTCTATTAGAAAGTGAGATCCCAACCGGCCGGTGGCGCTGAGGTTGAGGCGCGGATGCCACACCTCACACTCGCCAGCGACCCAGGTTTGGGAGCAGACTCGGGTTGTCGGAGGTCGGCTGGGGTGAGAAAGGCTGGCGTCCGACGACAGTTCACCTTCTCCAGGGGAGGTGGGGATCCATCCTGGCAAGCGGTGACCTCTGGCAGAGGCTGGGGGCATGACAGCTTCTCAGCACCTCGGGGTTTAACTGGTCATGGGCAGAGGCCTGTGGACCAATCACCTCTAGGTGCTGCAACATCAAGGGGAGGACATTTATTGGACATGCTGGCGCTCATGGCCAGCGTCAGGACTAACAGCGATCCTCACAGAACAGGAAAAATCACCCTCCAGAGCCAGGTAGACGGGCGCCGAACCCAGTCCTGATGTGCCACCGACTGCTGCTGTCTCAGAGACCGGAGAAGACATTAAGGGACAGGGTTTTGCCCCACCACAAACCTCGCCGAGGGAATCAATCATGACAGGATGAGGGACCCTAAGCAGCAGGTAAGTCGGTGGCAGGGATGGGTTTCATTGGTGACTCCTGAAGAGGCGGCTCTGGCAGGGATGTATAAGGGAAAAAATTAAAAAAAAAAAAAAAAAAAAAAAAAAAGAAAATTAAGATCCACGGAGAGTAGGTCTTCTGATAGGTGGCAAGATGCAAAATTCCGTCACACCTTGTGCTACACCAGCGACCAGAGTTGGGAGGCGAGCTCAGAGTGCCAAGGATCGGTTGGGGGTGAGAAGTTGAGCACCCGCTGGGCTCTTCCTCCTTTCCGAGGGAACAGGGCATCACTCGGTGTGTCAAGCGACTCCGGTGGAGACCAGGGGTGCTGCAGCACGCGCAGGGCAGCACGTACATAGTGAGCTGATGCTTAGAGGTTGCCATGTGCCGTACTGTCAGGACATGCACCACATGGGAGGGGGGCACACCAGAACAGGAAAACACCAGTCTGTTGGACAGGTGAGGCACCTGCCCTCATGCCCACTGCAGGGTCCGTCCTGCCTGGCCTTCCAGTGTCCTCCACCCAGGCTGTCACCCCACAAACTGGAGACTGACTGTACAGAGCAACCAAGAGGAGGGTGACCCCACCCCAGAGGGGTGCGGTTGTGTGGGTTGGAGAGGAGGAGAGAGGAGGCTCAGGTAGGAGGACTTCAGGCAGGGCAGGAACAGGCAGGCTGCCTGAGAGAGGCTCCACAGACCGTGATCGGAGGAAAAAAATAGGTTAAAAAAAAAAGATGCAACATTCCGCCTGTCGGTGGCGCTGAGGGTTGGGCGTGGGCGCCACACCTCGCGCCACGCGGCAACCTGGGTTCAGGAGTGAGCTCGGGCACAGGGTCGAGAGGGTGAGAGGACTGAGCACCAGGCTGGGCTGCTCTCCTCTCTCAGGGGAGGACTCGGGTTGTCCCGGCGCTGGCGACCCCGGTGGAAGCAGGAGTGCTATAGTAGAGCTGGATGGCACAGTCACTGCGTGGCGCTGGCGCTGGCAGGAGTTGCCATGGCGGCAAAGCATCAGAGTGCACCACACTTGGGGATGGGGATATACAAGAAGAAATACCCTCCCACTCTGGATAGGCGATGGCCCTTCCGTGCCTCCACCACACACCCAATGTTGGATGCCTGCCACTGCCCCTTGGTCTCCTGGGTCATGACAGCCCGGGCCTAGGAGACTGCGTAACATCTCTGAAGATCGCAAGTATCTCAGTAGAGCCAGCAAGGAGAGAAGCGGCCTGAGAGAATTTCAGGAAATGAGAGCACTACAAATAGAGTTAAAAGAAAAAAAAGATGCAACATTCCTCTTAGAAATATTTTGGCTAGATGATGTTGATTCAGTAACCTGCCATCCAGAGGTTCATGGAAGGCCAAAATAGAGCCAAATGGACTTTGATGGAAGAATAGCTTAATCTTGTCTCGGCAATCGAGGCCAGATAATCCAAAACTTTCATCAGTGGACAGGAAAGGGATCCAATGATGGAAGCAGCCCAGATGGAAAAGTGTTTCCATTTGGCATTTTATGTTTCCTAATTACGCTGGTTTACGTGAGGCCAATAATATATTAGCAACAGGGAGGACACTTGTGGGCGGTGCTGTTAGAAAGCATCCTCAGGGCCAAGGCGTGACAGTGTAGTGCCTTCAGGTTGGGATGTAGAAGGGTCCCTTGATTCTGAGTCAAGAGATCTGGTCTGATTGGCAATGGAGCGGGTTCCTCCATTGAGAACTGTTAAAGTAGGGGAAACCACACCTGCCAAGGCCACAAAGGGTCTATGAGAATCATGGTGGCAGGTTCGAGTTGTAATTTCAGTAGAGTCTGTTGCAGGAGTGGGCGGGGAAGCACATAAGAAGAGTCCTGTCCACACTTGGGACAGGGCATCTATAGAACATCCCGTTTTGCTCAGGATAATGGAATAGTATCTGGGAGATGGTGGTTGACTGGGGAGGCAAACAGATCCAGTTGCGGGTCCCCTACAGATGAAAAATTTTCTGAAGCACTTCGTGATGAAGAGTCCATTCATGTGCGGATGACTGGCAACTAAGAAGGTCGGCCAGGAGGTTGTAACGTCCTGGTAAATGGACGGCTATCAGTATAAGGTGTTGTTGAATGGCCTCCTGCCAGACTGCAATCATCTCTCTGCATAGAGAATGTGATTTTATACCTCCTTATTTGCTGAGGTAGAATACTACTGTGGTGTTGTCTGACTGAATCAGCAATGGTCCCAGAGACAGGTGAGGTTGGAAAGCCTAGGGGGCTAAGCGAACCGCTCTCAGCTCAGGAGATTGATGTGGGATGAGGGACAAGAATTGGTCCACTTCCTTTGTGTCCTGTAAGGACCCAGGTGCACACCACCCTTTCAGGGATGCATCTGCTGGGGTGGGGGGACTGGAAGGATATGCCTTGACAAAGGTTGGCTTGGAGGTCCACCATACTAGGGCAGATAGCAACATAGGAATGACTCCATTTTATCTTCAAAATTCCTGTTCTTTGAGACCACTGGTTCTGGAGAACCCACTGGACTGGTCTCATATGAAGATGGTAGAAGCTACCGTTGGAGTGGTAGTGACCATGTGATCTAGGAGACATAGCATGCATCTGGCTGTGACAACTTTCTGGGCTTGTATCTGCAACACCACAGACAGGCAGCTTGTCTTGTCTTTCGGCCGGGAGGTAGGCCCTGGCAGAGACAGTGTCTGAGGACCGCTCCTATATATTAGGCGACTGTGTAGGGGTTGGATTGGACTTGACCAGCTGACCGTAATCCCTAGGGCTTGGAACCGAGTTAGGGTTGCTTCTAGGGAGAGAAAAGCAGAGGGCTTTGGACTCCGCCAGTGAGCCAGTCGTCCAGATATGGGAAGACAAGTACCTGTCCCATCATAGGGCTGCTGCTACTTGCTAGGCACTTGGTGAACACTCACAGAGTTGGACAAGTAGCCAAACAGGGTGCCGGAAATTGGTAGTGTTGACCCAACAGGTGAAAACGAAGAAACCTGTGGTGGGCAGGATGGCTAGGAATATGTAGGTATGCATCCTTCATATCTAGGGCACATAGCCAATCCCTTGTTTCAATATTGGCATGATGAAGTTTAGGGTGACGATGCGAACCTTTTGTGCTGGACGATAGGTTCAATTGTCTGAGGTCCAATACTGGTCTGATATCTCTAGTTCGTTTGGGTACCAGGAAGAGTGGAGTAAACCCCTTTCAGTGTTCTGTAGGTGATACTGGGTAAACAGCCTTCTTGGTTAGAAGAGCCTGTAATTCCTCCTGGAGACTCAAAATATGGTCGGGTGGGTAATGGGCAGAGCAGGGGGATGAGGGAGAGGTCTGTAAAGTAGTTCCAGAGTGTGGCCCCGCTGAATGATTTGAAGTACCCACTCGTCTGATGTGATCATTTCCAGGCCTCCAAATGGAAGGCAAAATGACTGCTTAGTTGAGAGCGTGGACAGAGACCCAGTTGGTCACTGGGAGGCGGGCTGGCCAGCTCCACTAGAAGGGTGGGAGCAGGAGCCCTTGGCAGCACAGGTGTTGATTCTGGTAGATTGGGAACAACCTCAGAATCTGCCCTATGTGAGCCTCTGTATTTTCCACCTCCTTTGGAATAAAAGGAGAATTGAGGGGTAGAATGGTTGGGAAGTATGGTACATGCCATGTGCAATAAGGAGGGTTCCTCCTGAAGCTTGGAGATCATCTATCAATGTTTTGGTACTGGCCGAATAGTTTGGACCCATTAACGGGCACTGACCACTCTATGCTGTACATCAGGTGTGAAGCCTGAGATGCAGTCAACACAGTGACCAAGGTAATGCCGGTTGCTGACATGCGGGCCACAGTATCGACCGCATCATATCCCAAATCAAGTAGGTGTCGGGAAATGGAGCTGCCAATAGATCATGTAGCCAGTAATTTTTCCTTTCCTGTGAAGGAGGGAGTTTATTGACTAATTCAATGGCAGAGGACCAGAGTGTACGCTGGTATTTGACCATATGTCCCATATAATTTAGGATTCTGAGATTCACAGTACTTGCTTGAAAGACCTTTTCCCCCAGATAGTCTATTCTGTGAGTCTGTATCCGGAGGTAAGGAGCGATGTTTGGTCCAATTATTACGATCGTGAGTGGCAGCAATCACCACTGAATCTGCTTCAGGGGTGGTGGATAAGAAGGATGATCCAGAGGAGCCTGGTGAGGCAGTCCACCTTAGCAGGAACAACCATAACAGAGGAGGCTAATTCCAGGCTGCAAGCATAGCATTTTAGTACGTTTGGATTAGTGGGGTACCACTAAGACCGGATCCTCTGGTAACTCTAAATAGTCTGCCATATCCTTACGTTGTTTGTCATGTTTGGTAATAGAAAATCCCATGACTTTCTGTATTTGGACCATCATCTCATGGAAGCATGAGTCATCTGGAGGAGAGGCAGCCGCATGTCTGGATAATCCTTATTTAGTGAGGAGATCTCTGATAGGGTAGACTGGGGCTGGAAATCCATATCCTGGAATTCCTCGTTGTCCAGATCTCCAGTAAAGTCCACGGAAAGTCAGGTTCGTCTGACAGGTAGTCATCTACATATGAGGGAGGTGACCAGGGTGGTAAAGGGTCCCTGTCACCTGAAATCATTTTGGCAGAGGAATAGGGGAGCGGGATGGGTGGCTCGGCTCTCCTGGATTGGAGGCTGAGCATGCCGCATGGCATGCAAGGCATGCTGTACTACTGAAGTAACATCCAGTTAAGTATTGGGGGTAGGGAAGGGGTTTCTGGAAAACCAAGGGGATGGTGGAGGGAACTGGACACGTAGCCTGAGCAGGTCTTGTCCCTCTGGACTGATAAAGTCCAGGGTGCGATCCTATCCGCCTGGCCCTATGAGTACCAACTCATGCAGGGTGGAGGGCAGTATGCATAGCAAATGCAGTAGGTCTCCCTGTGGAATGTAGCCCACGTCGACAGAACCGCTGGGGAAACTGTATTATGCAGTGAAAATGACGCATCCCCAATGGAACCCATAAAGGGTTCATCACAGACTGCTGTTAATGTGCTGGAAAGCACCGTCGATAAGGAGAATAACCTCCTGTCGACGAAGAGGCAGTCTGAGAACACCCCTCGATGAGGTGGAACACCTGTAACGGTGACTGTCATCACACTTGGGCACAGAGGTTAAGGAGTGCTTCTCCTCTCCTTTTGTGCTGCTTATGAGAATCAGTGGAAGGGGGCTCTTGGGACGAGCCCCTGATTCTCCAAGAGAGACAATTTCTGCTCCATTAAAAGGTTTCTGATTTCCTGCAGTCGTCATCGGTGTTACCTGGTTGAAATCCTGGCAATGTATGCAGGAAGTAGTGTGCTGTGTGGGTCCCAGGCACCTTACACAAATGGCATGTTTGTTGAAGCTGTAGATTTTCCTACCACAATGGCAAGAACGAAATAGTGCTATCTTGCTTGTAAATTCTTTGGACACTAGCTGCTTGCTCAAATTCTCGTCGATGATTGCTGTTCTGAAGTTGCTCTAGCTGCTGCGTACGAGCTGAAGGCGGTGGGTAAATGAACTGAGGATACCAGGGACAGCCCACAGTTATATAGGAAACAGGAAGCTGATGTCATGGTGGGTGGCCCCTGAAAAGACTGCTAGAAGAACTGCCATGCACCACAGTGACCTCTGGTGAGGGGCCAAGTGTATTACCTGCAGCAAGAGACCACTCCGTGGAAGATCTATAGTTACAGGTGAGTAACCCTCATTTCTAGGGGCATGGATATGGTGCACCATCCACACTCTGGCAGACTCCTAGCAGTTCTCCAGAAGGAGGGGCAATGCACACACCCCTGTCAGGCAAACAGGGGTTGGAAAACTGAGGTCCCAAAACCAGCAACCCGGCATGACTCAAGGTCAATGTGGTAGTGAGAAAGAAGGTGTGTGCTGACTTCTAGGTGGTAGCCCTGTAGATTTCTGGATAGGGACGTCCCTGTAAGTAGCCACCGAGGCAGTGGTATATCTAGTGTAATGAGCCCCAAGCCCTACAGGAGGCTCCTACCAGCCAACCAACAGTAGAGGTCAATGCAGGATGTAATCCACCTGCTTTGTTGCAAGTCAGGCAGGTGCGGCTTCAGCATACATTACAAATGGCTATCAAACCTCTACCCAAACTCCAGCTGTGCTATCCTTGTAATAGCGGCGCCACCTCAAGTCTATATGTGTGGAGCCCGTGATCGGCCTCAAAGGTGGACTGGTGAAGTTTTTTTTTTTAATTTATTTTCTCACTGGGAACCCAGGGCATCTCCAGGTACCCACTTGACTACTGCCTCTACTCCCTGCCTAAAACTTCCTTACCTGGTCTCCTTGGCTCCTCCGCTTTGTCCCACCCGCCCACCCTTGGCTGCCTTTCTGGAAATCAGAGGACAGCTGAGGAGTCGGAAGACAGGAGAGCCAGGAGGCATGTCTGGCGCTGGGATGTGGGCATGTCACTGGGGCCCCTTCACCTCCACTAGGCCACCAGGATTTTTCTTCAAGTTACTCCCCAGAGCACAGACTTGCAATGATGGCAGAGCACCTAACCTGCAGCTGTCCACTGCGCTCTGCTCCCTGACACTGCGTTGAGCCTCTCACGTGGGGTTCCTGGTCTCCACCAGGGGCGCTATGGAGCAAGGCTTACCCCAGAACCCACCCGGGAGAGGACAGCAGTCCTCCAGAGCTCAATCCCTCTCTCCCCTGCCGACCCCAATGACCCAAGTCTGTTCCTGAACCTAGGTCACGGTTTTGCGCGAGGTATGGCGTCCAGCGCCTCAACCCTTAGCGCCACCGCGGCGTGTACACTGAGGGGTTGATCACCTGATTAAGACGAAACTGACACAACCTTCAGGAGGAATTTCGGTGGGGCAGAGGACAACCTTTGGTCCTCATGGAACACCAAGTAGGAGACCACTGACAGCACCTGAGCTCACTGATCTTTCTGGCGGAGGTATAGCCACAAAGAAGATGGTCTTCCATGACAGGTGGGACATGTCACACCTATGTATCAATTCAAATGGCTTGCCCATGAGCACTGTCAGTACCAGCAATAAGTCCCTAGGTCATGGTTCATGCACCGCAGGGACAGGTGGTCAAGGCCCTTAAAGAAGTGCCCGGCCACTTTCTCCTGCACCACCATCGGCATATCAGCCTGCACCCAATATGCAGAGATGGCTGCTGGGTGCATCTTGAGGCGGTTAACCTCAGGCCCTACTGTGAGAGGGACTGAAGGTAGTCTCAGAGTACTAGCCAAAGGGCAGGCCAGGAGGTCTAGCTCCCTGCCTTGGCACCAAATGGGAAACCTCTTCCATTTGAAGGCGTAGCACTGGCAGGTCAATTCTTTCCAGGAGGCTTCCATGACATGGAGAACCTCTTCAGAGACCCAAACCTGGAACTCTAGCTGCTCAGGAACCAGGCCGTCAGATGCAGGTACTGAAGGTTCAGATGCAGGACCTTCCCCGTGACAGGAGAGCAGGTCCAGGCAAAGAGGAAGTCATCACAATGGTCTGATGACATCTGGGTATTAAAATTGCCATGACCAGTCTGGGGCTACCAGGATCATCTGTGTCTTGTCCCTCTGAACCTTGACCTGTACTCGTGGATGAGGGAAAGGGAGGAAGGCATAAAGGAGGCCAGGGTCCAGGGCCTTGCAAAGGCATCCCCTTCACCAGTGTTCTGCACTGTGAGGGCAGGCACAACAGCCTCAGCTTGGCGTTCTCTCAGGAGGAGAACAGGTCAACCAGGGGAGCCGTGGGCTCTGTGGCACCCAAGGTGCACTTCCATACCACCAGAGACATGTCAACTGTTAGGGTGACTGTCGGCTGTGGGCGGACATACAGGACTCCTTCCCTGAGATGTTCCCACGATAAGCCACCACTGGATGACATCCCACATCAGCAGTGTCATTATGGTCTGCTGGTCCAGGTGACCTAGGCACTGAGACCACTGGTGGTCTCGCTACCACTGCAGGCGGCGATCTGCCAGCAGGCACATCTGACCAAACTGGTGCAGGATGCCATGTACCCCAGCAGCTGAAGGAAGTCCCGAGCAGAACGCGAGTGCCCAACCTGAAATGGTTGGTAAAGGAGGTAAAATCTGATGCCTGGTCTGCAGGGAGTCTGGCTTTGGCCAGGAGGAGTCTAGCTCTTCCCCAATGAATTGGATTGCCTGGGATGAGTTCAGCTCAAACTTGGCTGGGTTGAACAGAAGGCCCAAGTCCTTGCAGGTCTGGAGGTCAGGTCCTGGACTGCTCCACCACCTCTCTGGGCGGCCCGGCTATCAGCCAGTCATCCAGGTATGGATAGACCAGGACTGCTCAGTGCAGGAATGCTGCCACCATTTCTATACACTTGCTGAAGACCTTGTGGGCCAAGGAGAGGCTGAAAGACATGACTCAGAATCCTGAAAGAACCCTCCATGGAATCAAGGTACGCCAGTGGGACGGACGGAATGGAATGTGGAAAATGGCATCCTTAAGGTCCAGAGAGCAGAACCATATGCCCTGATCCAGGGATGGAATGATTTGCTCAGAGTGACCATCCGAACTTGCGCTTCTCCAGGAACTGACTGAGATGTGGAGGTCTAGTATTGGACGCCAACCCCCGCCCATTTGGGGACCAGACAGTACCTGGACTTGAAACCTTGGCTGGCTGTGGCATCCAGGACATGGGCTACAGCTCCTTTCTTGAGGAGCTAAGCGATGTCCTCCTTGAGGGCGGACAACATGTCCTGCAACATCAAGGACCCCGTGAAGCATGGGCTCCATAGGGCAGAAGAGACTAAAATGAAAGCCAATCCACTGCCCACCACTTCTAGCACCCATTTGTCCAAGGTGATGGCAAACCAGGCATGCCAAAATGGTGGTGCTGACCTCCCACAGGTCATGAGGCTAAGACTTGATGGGTGTGAGGAGACAGCCCCTGACCCATCATTGAGCAACCTGAGGAGGCAGCAGCGCCAGCTGCCAGAGGGTCCTGGCGCCCAACCCCAGGTTTTAGTGGAGCCCTGGCTGGCGAACTTGGTTGTACCAAGACCAGACATGCAATTGCCACAGCTGGGGCTGCTGCTGTTTGGGCTGCTAAGACGGAAAAGGCCAAACCTGAAAAGGCTTTTTCTCGGCTGCTTACCAGCCTGGTCCTCTGGGAGGATGTCGGAACGCATGCCCATGAACCATGCGGGTCAAGAGTGCCATGCAGGAAGCCGGGAGCTGCCAGGGCTCCAGCACCGGCCCAGAATAGCCTCTACCACAGGGAAGGAGACCCTGGAGAATCATCCTAATCCAGGATCTCTGTGAGGGGGTATTTGGCCTGCTTCTGTACCGGCTCCAAGGGATCTCCATTGATTCAGAGATCAACCAGAGCAACACCCTGAAGGAGACTGGACTGTGTTCAGTGGCCAGTTCTTCGGCCGCATCACGGTTAAAGCCTGGGGTCCTGGCAGGCTGCACAGAGGACCCGTCAGAGTCTGAAAACTCCTCAAAGACCACCTCGGACGCTTTCCCCAGAGGCCACCCTAGACTCATCTGAGGGGTGATCTCGACTGACAGCCGACTGGGCAGTCCTTGGTAGGAGCCTCTCTGTAAAGGCTGCTTAGGCGGCAGTTCCACCCTAACTGGTGGAGAGGCCAAGCCCAGAGACAGCAGGCTCAGCAGGAAGGAGAAGGCCAGACCAGAGAAGCACAGGAGCTGGGGAAATGAGCCTACCTTGCCCAAGGACCCACTGCTGCCACATGTGCTCCTCTCATAACACCAACGCAGCTTGCAACAGAGCCTCTCGTCATCCGAATACAAACTGGAGGAGGAGCACCGATGATGCTTCCGACTGGTGGCCAAGCACAGGAATGCAAGGAGTCCCTCAATCGCGATCTTGAGTTTGACAGTGTTGACCGTGAGGAGAGGTGGGAGGAGAAGCCTTGCACAAGACATACATAGGCTCCTGCTGCGGATACAAGAAGGAGGGACTCCTGGGAGGAGACAAGTCTGGTTGACTGATTGCTCCCAGCCCTCTTGCAGAGGGTTGAAAGGACAGGAGTCCTCGAGACTGAGTCATCTTGATCCACTCAGACAATGGGTCAACAAAGTCGAGAAAAATCTCAACAGGGCTGGTCAGCCTGCGAAATGGCCAACAAGTCCAAAGGAGGTACCATGGAGCTAGTGGCTTGACCCTCAACCAGAACCAGCTCAACAGTCGAGCAGTCAAGGGAATCACAGGAGTGGGAAGAGCACACTGGTTCCCAGTCTTCGAACGATGGTGGGATTTTTGCCCTTCTTTTCCTTGCCCCAGGAAGGGCCCTTCATGAAAGATTGAAGGAGTTGGCACATTTCACGGAATGTAACCCAGGAGGCCCGACCTAAAGCAGCATGTGGATTTGGAAGTACCTGGGACGCAGCCTGAGCCGCCACCTCTTACATGGTCGCAAGCTGAGAAATCAAGCCTACAGCCGTGAACACCGCCTCTTAAAAGGCCCTTTGAGCAGATGGGGACCCTATTTATCTGGTCAACTGAAGAGGTGGAATAACAGTCCTTGAGCAAGGACAGCAACAGCAACTTACATAGGCGAAAGGTCTGATGTTGTTCTCTGCCCTAAGGCAGTAAATGCATGACGACTACGGGTCCATCTGGGACATCGCCTGGTTAAAGGCAAAACAGCACTTGCAACTGGGACTAGACCAAGCTTTTTTAATCTGTGATGGACAAAGAATTGAAGAAATTAGCGGAAAAATGCAATTTGAAAATGAAGAGGTAAGGAACTGGGGCCTACACTGTACAATGAACGCGAAGAGGAGACCTAACTCTTCTAGCAGAAAGGAAGATCTGATGCCACGGGCGGAGCTAAGGAGTATACCATCCGGTTGGGGTGGGAGAAGCTTAGCTTGAAGACATTTCAGCTGGTTTTAAAGGGCAAAGAAGACTGCCAGAGTGTTGACAGTGCACCACATCCACGCCTAAAACCTGTTAGGCGCCAGTACAGAGTACATGACCCTACTCTTGTGATGCATCATGGTGGTTATCACTGGATGGGCACTGTGCCACGTGGCAGCAGCACACCAATAGGGCTCTATTAGTCTTCCTACATAAGAAGTTATAGTTCAAGACTTGCTCCATTACAACAATGAGTGCAGCGGAGAACAAGTCTAGAGGAGTAGAGGATCACTAGGTAAGTGATATTTGTTTGATTTGGCAGTTATTTAAAACAAACAACACAAACAAAACAAAAAAAATTATGCTGGACTGAATTTGTGTGTGTAAGGGAGGAGGAGGAAGCCTGTAGTGGGAAGGTTGAGGGAGAGACAGTGTTTTCTGGTGCAGCCCCCACTGGAGAGGTGCTGTGCCTCATGGCTACAGGACGCCAATAAGGCTCCTACAGTCTTCCTACATAAGTAGCTGTAGTTTAAGACTGTCTTCCTTTACAGCGATGAGTGTGGTGGGAACAGGACCTGAGGAGTGGAGAATCACCATATAGTGGCGTTCTTTAATTTGGCTGTTATTTATAACATACAAAAACAATAATTATGCTGGACTGAAATTTGTGTGTGTAGGAGACGAGAGGAAGCTTGGAGTGGGAGGGTTGAGGAGGGACACTGTTTGCTGGTGCAGCTGCCATTGGAGGTGCTGTGCAACATGGCAGCAGGACACCAATAGGGCTCCTGTAGTCACCTATACATACCACAATCCCTAATGACCAGGAAGCATGAGTGACCCGAGGTTTAAGTGCCACCGAAGCAGGGTGTGGCATCTACCTAAATGACATGTCAGTAGAGCACCCGAAGGAAGGACTACAGGCCACCCTGATTAGTGGAGAATAGGTAAGTGTAAAGGGAGGCAGACAATACACTGTAGGTGCTGAAGGGACTGTAGCTGATCCCTATCTAGGGTTAACTTGCATTCATACTGAGCATCAAGGAAGCCAAGGGGTAGGAGAATCAAGGAGTTTGAGGTTGCAGTAGACATATCCAATTTCCTGGTGGGTGAGGAGAGGCTGGAGTTGGATGTGGGGGAACAGAAGCATGTACAGGCATCATGACAATGTAAGGAGGGTGGTGTACTATAATGGTTGTGGGGCAGCTGTCTTCCTGGCAACGACGTGGAGTGCAAGGGTCTGTCGAATGTGCAGGAGACTAGAGCATCTAAGAGTAGAACGTGCAGCTGCCTGAGCATCTAAGGGCTGAAACAGGCAGCCTCATTTGGGAGTTGGGGAGGATGGTGGAGAGTAAGAGAAGCAGGGCAGGGGAGAAAACAAATAGGGGATGCTCAGAGGACCGAGGTTAGCAGGCTGGGGAGGAAGGAGGATAATCCAGAATCATGGGGTATCTCCACCTCACAAAGCCAGGAAGCCACAAGCAGGAATGGCAGTGGTAAGGAGAAGGGCTGGGACTGTGAGAGTTGCAACAGGAGTGGAAACTTTTAAGGGGTGCCTTTAAAGAATATCTTTCACCCACCTCCGGGAGGTCAGATTAAGACAATGGAGTCAAGGGTAGCTGGACAAGACAGTGTGAGATAGGGCTCTGCAGGGTAGTCAAAGTAGACAGGGAAGAGTGAGTAGGGAGAGTGGAGCAGAATGCAAGGGAGAGGGTAGGGTGGGGAGGGAGGGAGAGAGAGAAAAGGTGGGTATGGCTAGCTGTAAAGGAAGGAAATGAGAGGAATAAGAAACAGAGGGTCAAGTAGAGGCTGCAGTGGTGTCAGGCAAGGTGGACTTGGGGAAAACAAGGGCAGGATGTTAACCAGGGTGGAGGAGAAGCAATTAGGTTAGGGAGAAGCGTGTGGCACTCAAGGCAGGGAAGGGAGGGAGAGGTAAATGGAGGGATGGATGGGTGGTAATCTTATGAGAGTCCATAATTAAAGGTATTCACTGAGGAAGGAAGGGGACAAGTATACACAAAGGAAGGTGATCCAGGGATGACAGCTGGGAAATTGTGCCCAACAATTCAGGAGATAGTAAGGGGCTGGAAGGACAACAAACATAGTTATACACCTAGGTTATCAACAACCTAGCCAGGAGGATGTGGATAGTACAAGATAGATTCAGGGTGACAGAGGAGACCTGCAGAGAGAGTAACAAGATCATTGGCATTCTCCAATGTTGAGGGCCAACATGGTCAGGAACAAAGGATGGAGAAATCCAATGACTAGCTGAGGGAGGGTGCAAGGAGGAAGGGTAGATCTGTATTTGCAGTTGGGGAGAGACCTGGTTAAATAAAACACTTTTTGCATCAGATACACTACACCTCAGTAAGGGGTGGGGCTCAAAGTTCCTCAGGGACAAACTACTGAAAGTGGGGCAAGCTGGCCTGTAGGCCCAACAACCTGAGTGGAGAAGGTCAGCAGACCCCCTCCCTCCCATACCATTAGAAGGGTGTGGAGGGGAGCAATGGGTTTAGCAGTGGGGCTGGGGGTCACAAGCAGAGTGGTGAAAATAGGAGAAAGACACTAGGAAGGAAGGGAAGGAGGCTCAGACTCTAGGTGCAAGGTGGTGTTCCTAAACATGCAAAGTCTTGGAAACAAGACGGATGACCTGCAGACATTATTAGCAGAGGGGTCTGGACATGCAGCAGTCACTCAGACTCAGGTAACACCAAACTATGACTGGGACCTTTCGATCTCTAAGTATAAATTATACAGGAGGACAAGACAGTAGGAAAAGGGGTATGGTTTACATCAAGAAGGGTATAATATACAAGGGAGGAGTCAAAGGAGGGAGGGCGGAAGCAATGGATTCAGCTACTGTTCTGATAGAGGGAGGAATGTGAGGTTGGGGTGGTTTATACACCACCCAACCAAGAAGAAGAAAGAGACAGGGAACTGAACTTGCAAATACTGAATGCTGCAGGAAGGGAGAGGTGGTTATAGTGGGAGACTTCAACCTGCCCATGGTAGAGTGGAGCGACTGGCCACAACCTGTGCCAGGAGTCAGGTGATCCTAGATGCATTGCAGGGTGGGCTGCTGACTAGGGCATCACAAACCCTCCAGGGAGGGGCAAACCTTGATCTGGTGTTAATGAATGAGGAGCACATACTGGACATAATGGCTGAAGAGCCCCTGGGTGGTAGTGACCATCATACAGTGTGGTTCCAGTTGGATATGGGTAGGGAAAAGGTCCTCACCAAGACTAAAATCCTAGATTTGGAGGGTGGATTTCAGGAAGATGGGTGAGTTGCTAGGAGTCACCTGGCAAACGTTTAGGTGGATATGGGGGATGGACCAAAGGCGGTCCATTATTAAGGAGGGAATAATGGTCACCACAGTGTGTGTTAAGCTCAAGGGGAGGAACTCACCCAGCTAGTTTAGTACTGAGGTCACCCAGGAGTAAGAGACAAGAGGTCAGCCTATGAAATTCAGGAGGACAGGGAAGATTACCTTAAAGCAGCAGTGCAATGAAAGATGCATTTTGGAGTCATCTGTATTTTAAGTTTAGTAAGATGCGCATAATGTCCATTTTAGGTTGCTGTAAGGTGTTCCTTCAGTTCTTTAGTGTTTATAATTAGTTCTATTAAAACATAATTAGTTTGTGTGAATTAATGCACTGCCCGGCAAAAGAGATGGAACATGCAGCTAAATTATTTACAAAATAATAAAGAGCCAAAAGAAACTCTTTGAGTAGCTTAAAATGGACAATAAGCAGTATGCTACTAAATTAAACTTACAGATGAAAAAATACAACTTTTTGTTGCACTGCTGCTTTAAGATGGCTAGCAGAGCACGTAATGTAGTCCGTGGACAAAAGCTCAGAACGAATGCTAGATAACTGAGGGAATTAAGGAGGGAGAAGGCCTTTTTTCGCCATATAAGTGAGAAAAGGGACAAGAAGGATGGGATTGTTAGGCTCAGGAAAGAGGACTGGTGGGTGGAGAGGAATAGGGAGAAAGGTGGAGGTACTGAAGGAGAACTTTTGTTCCATCTTCACCAAGGAGAAAGATGGAATGGTGCTACTATGAAGGAAAAGAGGAGCAGGGTAGGGGGCGAGGAGCACAGAGATGTGGTGACGGTGTAGATAGGGCTGAGGACAAGGCTGCTAGCATTGAGATGGACAAATCACCTGGCCCAGACAGCATCCATCCAAGGGTGCAGAGGAAACTGGCAGAGGAGTCTGTACAGCCATTGGCTGGCCTGTTCAATAGTTCACTGGAGTCAGACATGGTACCATAGGACTGGAGAACGCACAGGTAGTTCCTCTCCATAACAGCACTACCAAGAGAATTGCTGAACGGTCTGTCTGATCTCAATTGTGTGTAAGCTCATGGAGTCCATACTTAAAGAAAGGTTAGTAGAGTATCTAGAGGAGCATGATCTGCAAGATGTAGGCAGCATGAATTTATGGGGTGGGAAGGTCATGTCAAACAAATCTGACAGAATTCTTTGATTGGGTCACTAAAGCGGTAGACAGGGCCAAGTGGCGGACATCCTTACTTGAACTTCAGCAAGGTCTTTGACTCTGTACCCCATAGGAGGTTGATCAGGATGTTGGCAGATCTCAGGGTTGGGGAGAAGATGACCAGATGTGTGGAAAACTTGCTGAGGAGCAGGACACAGAGAGTAGTGGTGGGAGTGTTATCTAGCACCAGGGGTCAGCAGTGGAGTCCCAAGACTCATTGTTGGGGTCAGTGTTGCTCAATGTCTTCATAAGTCATATTGGACAGCATCAAAGGTAAATGTGCCTAATCACAGGCAACACCAAGCTCTGTGGGAGGGTGGACACTGCAGAAGGCATACAGGACTTAAGGGAGTCTCTAGAAAATCCTGAAAGGTGATCCGGGATTTGGCAGCTTAGCTTCAATGCAATGAAATGGAAAGTTATGCACACTGGAGCCAAGAACCCCAGGACTAAATACAGCCTGGGAGGAGTCCTGATAGCTACACTGGAGGAGGAGAAGGATCTAGGAGTGATGATCGCTAGCAACTTGAGCGCCACACAATTTAAGAAATCAGCAGCAAGGGCAAATAAAATGTTGGGCTGCATTGCCAGGAGGATCAGCAACAGGAGAGAAGAGGTTATACTGCCCTTGTACAGGTCTTTAGTAAGGCCACATATGGTGTACGGTGTACAGTATTGGTGCCCATATGTTAGCAAGGACATTAACCTGGTGGAGGCGGTCCACAGGAGAGCAACAAAGATTATCATGGGCCAGCAGGGCAAAACAAACATATGAAGAGAGGTTGGAGGCCCTGAACATATACTCCCTGCAGGAAAGGAGAGAGATGGGGACAAGATTGAGTACTGAAAGGATAAATAGGGTGGATAAGGAGAGTCTCTTTAAACTGAGTGCCAACCAAAACACAATGGGACATAGTCTTAAGTTGGGGGTTAAGAGGGAGGCTAGGAAGCATTTCTTCATGAGAGGGTAGTGCCTACTGAAATGTGCTACTGGAAGATATGGTTTTGTTGAAGACGGTGAGCTGCTTCAAGAGAGGCTGGGATACAGATAAGGGAAAGATAAGATTTAGAGACAGGTGGAAAAGGACAGGTTGTTTAGGGAGGGGCAGGGTAAGTAGCTTAGCTGAGGACCCTGCAATGCAAGCAGACTAGACAGACCGAATGGCCTTATTCTGCTGGCTTCTTCATATGTTCATATGTGACTTGATGTTTTAGTGTTCAATGTAGTGTAGGTCTCTTTCCTCTCGGTGTCTCTGCTTTGTTCTTGGCTCATGTTGGCTAACAAACGTAACCACCAGGGTCCCTGTGGGATCCTAATGCAAGACCAGTAATTCAAGAGCAAAATGGTTAACTTAGAGCTCACAGTCTGAGTCACAGTAAATGGCAAGGCTTACTGCAGCATAAGCCCTAACTGAGTCAGTGACAGCTCGTGAGAGGGCACTGAGCTGCCAACATCTCACAAAATTTGTGTCAGATACCAATTCTTGAGGAGAAGGGAACACCAGCGACAAGAGTTTGTGGCAGACACTGTAACAACAGTCTCAGATGGGGCACAGCCAGCCTAGGGAAAGTTTTCTGTGGTAACACTGAATAAAAGCTCGAGGGCTTCACTGACAGGAAAATAGACTGACACCCTGCTTAGATTGGTTTAAAGCTGAGAGTCCAGTGGTTAACATACCTAGATAAAATATTTAGAAAATGTTTTCACTATTTACTGTGGATTTTAAAGTCCTGCCTCAAAATAACTGGCAACATTTTAGGAGAGGGAAAGAAAGTACAGTACAACTATTTAAACTCTGACACCCACAGCAATTGGGGGTCTCTCACATTATAGTGACCACCTATTCCTTACCTTTTCTACATGCAAGTATGAGTGATGGTTGAGAACCAGCAGCTGCCCTTACCTGTGCTGACTGAGGCAGAGGAGGACCATGCTCAACAAGACTAGTAATGGTGCGGTGGCACTTACGAGATTGGAGGAACAACCACAAATGCCCCTTAAAGGAAAACACATATCTAAATCTCCATCCCAACAACCCCCCACCCCACCCCACAATTAGGTTTTAAGCCAATAAAATCATTTTTCCATCACGTGTGTTGTAATATTTAATCCTCTCTGAGGGTCAGAGCCTCTCTAGAGTGCAAGCCGATTTCATGGGCATATGCTAAATTTAGTGACCTAATTGGGACGTGGAAGCGAAAAGAATTATTTAAGGACTTCTGGGTAATAGTCTAGCCGAGAACTGAAGACTTGGAACATCTTTAAAATCAGTTTCTCTAATTACTGTACCCTGGTGTTGCCGTGAAGCCAACATTTGAACTGTTTGCTATACCACTTGAAAGACACTGATTTTAAAAGTACAAATGTGGGTGATGTGATGTACCTTCACACTGGACCCTGTCCCCTGTGAAGGGGACAGAGACTGTACCACAAAATGAACGTTAAGCATGCTAACTCTTGACTGCCCTCCTGTCTGCAAGCTAACTAAATTATTTCTGTGGTAAGTAACTGGTATCCAAATTTTAGAATCTAACCCTTCACTGTGGACCTTTTGTTTATGTAAATGATTCTGCAGCTAACATTTACCTCTTTGCCCCTGCCAGCAACCCTGCATGCTGCCACAGTGGAGATCGCCCCATATCTTGAGGGCAAGTAAGTGCACTGTGTTGATAACTGATGTAATGCAGCCCTCCCAGTAAATTAGTTACTGGAATATCCACCCCAGACCTAGGAGGAGGTTTACACAAATTCCATAATGAAAGATATACATATAACTTAGGCTGATGTTGTTGTGAGGCATTATTGCCTTTTGGCAGGGTATTTGATTATGTGCTGCAAGCCCTTGTTTCAGCATGCAGTGTCTATCAAGAAGAAATCTAGATTTAGTAGCTGCCTTATTGGTCCTTGCAATAGACTTAGTCGAGCGGTGTCCTTCATTAATCTTTAGGTGGTTATTCTTAATCTTAAAAACTGAATGAAAAATCCAGCCCCATTCATTTCAATGCGGCACGTCCCGCACTCTCCTGGTCACACGTCATCACATGCTTGAGCGCGAGCGTGTCGCAGAGTACCAGGACTTTCAGAACCAGCTGGGCTGCATTGAGAAATTCTAGATTACAAGTGAAGTACAAAGGTACCCAACATAATTTATTATTTAAACCAGGCTAGATTACTACAGCTGAGGGCAGCTACCCCAGTGGTAGCTGCCCTCAGCTATGTCGGAAAATCACTTTAATATTTAAACATTTTCTTGCTACTCACTTCAGTTGGGCAGGTATTGTCCTTCAAGAAAGATTCATACCTCAAAATGTCACCCTTTTTCTGCAAGGAATCTCCAAAAAGATTTACACTGTTTTTGTAACCTCTTAAGACACTATCCAATACGCACTGTCTCAGACATAGTTTATTATATAGGTTCATATGCTAGTACTGAGTTCAGGAGGCCGTGGCTTTTTAATAATTCCCACCATTAGTCCTACTGGTGGAAATACTGTTTTCATTTCCCATATGTTTCTCTAACTTTTTAAACGTATTCATATTATCACTCTCGACTATATGTTTGGGTAGTGCATTCCATGATGAGATGATTCTCTGGTAGACCAGTTGTTTCTTTTGCATCCTATTTACTTCACCCTTTAACTTCTGGTTGTGTTCTTGTGTTTTGTAATGTTCTACCTTGTAAAACCTACTGTCTCCATCAAGGATGCATTCTGCACGGCATTGCATGAGAGACAGAGGTCACCCCTTAGCCTCCTGTCAAGTACATACCTAGATAATTTAACCTATCCCAGTAATTTAAATGCTGCATGTTTCTTACCCTCTTATTGACTCTTCTCTGAACTCCTTCTATTAGTTTCTTCCCCACCCACTGTAGTCGGAGCACAGAAATGGGAACAATAATCGATGTGTGGCGAACCAGACTAATATACAGGGTACAATCACCTCTGCTCACAGCTCTTAATATTTTTAAAAATACATCCAATAATTCTTTGGCATTTCTTAACCACATTTTTTGTGTGGGTATCAAAGGTTAGCTTGTTATTAACTATTACACCTAAATTCTCTCGTTTCAGTCTCTTGCAGATATATGTTGTTTAATTGATGCGATGTTCTGGGGTTATTGTGCCCCAGATGCATAACGCATAACTTGGTCTCTTTAAAGATCATTTTGTTTTCATCAGCCCACTTCTCTAGGGTATCACGTCAATACTGCACATACAACTCAGCGCATCAGTTAGCATATGTACATTTCAGCGCATGTAAACATAGCGCATGGACCATTTTGACGCAGATCAAAAATAGCGATAACGCACAGTATGGGACCCACTGCTGTCATGTCAAGAAAAAGGCCTGAGAGCACACAATTCAAAATTAATCCACTGACAACTGACCTTAACAAATGACTTGCGCTAATCTGTAGCTTACCCACTGTGCTAAGAGCTTCCTTTTCACTCCCTCCAGTACGCCAAAGGATTTTGCCAGCAGGACCTCTGCTTCTACTCAACACTGGTGCGCCCTCCTTATGAGTATCCAGCCAGCTCATGTAGGTCACTCTCGCCAGCCCATGTTCTGTTAGCATAACACTAGTAGAAAATATTGCCAACAAATCAGAGTGTTGTTTATTTATTCACTGTTATGCACAAATCTGAAATGTTCCATTTCTTGTGTCACAGTGATCCTCGCTTAAGTGTTCTGTCTGAGACAGAGGGATATAAAACATTCTTTGTGCTATGCGTGCTCATTTATATCATGCAGAGAATATCGTCCAGCCACAGTCTTTCTAAATAGCAGTGCTTCTCCAATACCTGCTTGAAGAATTGTTATGAGGACAGATCAGGTGCAGGAGCAAGATTCAGTGTGGTAGTGACTGACAGGTGGCACAAATCAACCAGCAGAAGAGGAATTTGCATTTACATACCCTTTTCATTCGTTATCAGCAGCCATTATTGCGAATAAATGGGAAGACAGTTCTCAAACAGATGCCGCCATGCTGTTATATGCTGTTCTAGTCTATGAGTGGTTTGCTAAGCGCTATTGATATATGAAGAAATTACCATGCAGCTTTTAACCGCTGTAATTGTTTGTGCTGAATTGACATGGAACCCTTCTCCAGATTGTTTAGATTCACCTGAAATTCTCATGTAGCTTGCAGATTGTTCACTACGCTCCCCATTTTGCAATCATCTGCATATTTAGACAGCCAAGCATTGGCAGAAGTCTGCATGGAGGAGATTAGAATGTTAAAGAGAGTAGGTCCCAGGACAGAGCCTTGTGGGACCCTACTAGTGAACTGACCCATGGAGACATATGTCCCTTGATAGCCACTTCTGCCTTCTGTTGTCTAGCCATGAGTTAACACAATTACATTTTTATGGAGTATGAGTTTAATCAATTGTTCAATCAAAATTTTATGCGACACAGTGTGAAAGGCTTTGGAAAAATCCACAAAGTCAATTTCTATAGGAAACCTTTATCAAGAGCCACACTAATGGGTTCAAAAAGTGGAGAAAGTTGGTTAAGCAGGATCCTCCAGGGAAGAAGCTATGCTGGGTCATGTCTAGTTGTTCACTTTGTGTTATGTGCAAGGTTATGAGTTGCTGTATCAATCTTTTGAGCAATTTACCTACAACTGATGTCAAGCTTATAGGTCTAAAATTCTTACATCTTTCCTGCAGCCAGATTAATGTATGGGCATTATGGCTGCTTCATTCCATTGAGAGAGTTTTCCTTCACTCAGGGATGCATTAAATAACAATGTAAGTGGTCCCGATGATTGATTTGACACTTCTTTCAGGAATCTGGGATGAATTCCATCCAGTCCAGCTGAATTATTTTGTTTGAGAGTTTGGAGTACATTCATTACTTCATGGACTGTAAAAGGTGAGAAGTGTTCTGTGCTAGTTAGATTGGTTTTATATTGTGCTCCTTGGGTTTAAATATGCTCAGAAAATATTTGTTAAATTTAACTGCCATCTCAGTCTCGCACTCACAATCCCTAAATCAGTTTCTATTGGTCCTACCGCTCCTTGGCTACCCTTCATAGAGCTGACGAATTATAAAACGTTTATTATCCTTTGTATCAGTGGCTAGTTGTTGCTCAAGATTTTGTTTAGCTTTTCTTATTGCGGTCTTAGTGTTATTCGCTGTTTTTCTGTATAAGTGCCAGATGCTTTCTGTTCTTTTTTTTGTATTTTGCATATAATCTCCTTTTTTCCCAAATACATTTTTGAAGTTATTCCTCCACCATAGAGGAACTCTGTGGTTATTTTTATATTTAGTTCTTGTATGCACCCAGTTTTCAATACAGTGGTTTAGTTTATGACTAAGTTTTTCCCATATGCTAGTTAACCCTTGGTTTCTTAGTTCTGTATCCCAGTCCCAGGTTGAGAGGAACTGCCTGATTTTGTAATATTGCATAGTCTGCCTTAAAAAAGTCTTTTATCTTAGTTTTACCCTGCATACGTTTGCTGTTAAAATTTATACCAAGATGAACCATCTTGTGGTCGATGTCACCTAAGGGTAGTGTTACTCGGGCTCGTTATACCTTATGCTATACTGGTAAGTAGATCATCTAGTATGTACTCTTCCCTTGTACCATGCCTGACCAATTGCTCCAGATTGTGTTGTATTAATATATACAAAGAATCTTTTTCAGTGCTATCAACTCACTCTAGAGTTGACCAATTTATTGAAGGAAAATTGAAGTCCCCATGAGAATATAGTCACATGTCATATCCATGTTTTCAATTGCTGACAAAAAACTATAATTTTCCTCAGATTCGAGATTAGGTGAGTGACATCAAGACCCACCAGCAGTTTTCTTGCTGGTAAAAGTATTTGGGCCCATAAGAGTTCCACTTCATTGCTAGTATTTGTAGTGGGGCAAAGCTCATATGCCTTGTATTTTTCTGCTACGTACAAAGCTATGCCTTCCACCTCTCTTATTTTTCCGATTTTTGATATCTTAGTATATCCCTGTATCTCAGTATTCCAGTTCTCATCACAAAACCAGGTTTCTGTGACTCCACAGATAGCTATATCTTGTGATGACAGAATGTATTTCAGTTCATCAATCTTATTACTTACACTATGGGCATTTACAAGTAGTATCTTTAAATTATTATTACTATCACTAGACTTCTTTCTACCTTGCTTAGGTCTAGGTTCTGTGTTATTGTTTTGTAATGGGTTGCCCTTATGGTAGCTGAGGTATAGTTGATATCTGAGTCAAGAGAGGTTAAGTAATCTTGCCTCTCCACCTAAATATTCAGTTTTAAATGGTCTGTGATGAAGGATATAATATGTTTACCAAGAAGAGCAGTACCTCTTCTGCTTAAATGTATGCCATCCCAGCAGAAGAGATGTTTATTAAATTCCTCCCAGTGTGTGATGCACTTGATTTCCTGTTTTAGGCACCATTTCCTTATCCATTCATTGATTACCTTTATTTTGTTACTCTGATTCTCTGATGCTTTAGGAATTGGTAGGATCTCAGATAAGGCAACATCACACTTCAGTTCTATGAGTTTGTTTGTTAGGCTACATAGTCCTGCTTGATTTTAGGAACAGAGTCATGAAAGATGTTGTTTGCTCCAGCGTGAATAATCACCAATGGCCTGTCCCATGCATTATGCAAAATGGTGTTTAACATTAGTGTTATGTCAGACACTCCGGCACCACCAAAACTAGATAGTGTCCTACTATATTTATCTGCATTACAAACAGCAGCACGATCCAGATGTTTGACAATGAAGTCACCTAGTACTAATATTTGCTTGGGTTCAGCGCAGTTTGTGCCTGTATCCATGTTAACCCCTAGGTCTGGAGTTAGGGGGTCAAGTTGGATTGAGTGACTTCAGAACACATGTCTGCGCTTAGCAGAAGAGGGCAAGCTGGGGGTTCATAATCTGTTATGTGATCCTCAATAACTGATCCTGTTTGTGTAGAATTTACAATATCCTTAGCAATAGTTAAGTCAGACACCAAAGGGACAATAGTAAGTGTTCCTGGACTTAGTTGGAGTAGGATCTAATTGCTCAGTTAGTGTGCATATTAGGTCAAAGCAGTTTTGAAGTGACAGTGAGAAGATATTTGCCTTCACGCCTTTTTAGCCACCTTAGAACTCTGGACCATATGCCACTCTTCATCTGAGTCCTCAGTAACTTCCTCATCCTTTGCTCTTTTTATTTGTAAAGCTTGTTGAATCTGAATTTGGTGTAGCTTCAGGCCTATTAGTAGTGGTTTTAGCAAGGGTAGGAGCTATGACATTTGTGTTGGGATAGGCTCTATGGTATTATTAGTTATCCTATGTGGTTTTATAACTCAGGGTATACTGCCTGTACTAACCTGTAGTCTTGGGGCCATATCATGCTGACTTGCTTCTAGTGAAGCTAATCTAGAGTTAAAAGGCTTATTTCTTTGACAAATCTTTCATTCTGAGTACATCTATCACATTTAAAATTACTTTTGGGGATAACTTTTGTAATTTTATACATTTGACAAGACAAACATTTGATACCAACTTCCCTTCAAGTGTCATTAGAGTGTCCGCCATTGTGTTTGCATAGTTTTGTTACAGACCAGCAGGCAGCGAGTAACAGGTACACAGTTCCTTTTTATGGTTGCACCCTGATACAGTTATATAACACAGTACATACAAGGAAATCACCAACTAGGAGGACACACCTGTGTTAAACTCAAATAACTGCAGTCTTAAGAAATCAGTAGTTAGTTTATTGATTTAAAACAGGTTAACTTACTAACATAATAAAATGCCAAAACAATAGGCTAACGGTCTTCGTGTCTGCCGTTTGGTCAGCCCCACCCTGGGAGCTGACCTGCTGCCCCCTCGCCTTCTCTGACTTCTCCCTTCCCAGTTCCCGGATATTCTCGCTGCACTGGATTTTGCTTCCAAACCCTTCCACTGTACCTGTCCCACCCCTCCTGAACCCTCCACCATCTCTGCCTCCACCAGCCCCCGGGCAGTGCATTCCATGGCTCCACCACCCTCTCAGTGAAGTAGCACCTCCTCCTTTCTCCCTGAATCTTCCCTCCAGCTTCCACCCATGCCTCCAGTTGCCCTCTTTTCAAGAACCCTGACTGCTCCTCCCTATTTACCCCTTCATGTAGCTGAAGACCCCATCATGTCCCCCGCCCTTCTCTCCTCCAATGTGTACATATGTAGCTCTTGAGCCTCTCCTATAGGTCCTGTCCCCAAGTCCCAAATCATTTTGGTTGCCCTCTCTGGACCCTCTCCAGGAGTTTAATGTCCCTCTTTAAGTGTGGCCTCCAAAACTGCATGCAGTACTCGAGTCTGGGCCTCACCAAGCAGTTATACGGAAGTATCACTTCCCTCCTTCTGGAGGTGATCCCCTAGCGATGCATCCCAGCATCCTCTTGGCCTTGGCTGCTGCCCTCCCACAAGTCTCCAAGTTGTTCATCTTGACATCCACCACCACACCCAGGTCCCACTCAGCCATCGAGACTGTAGCATCCCCCACCCACCCAGGGTGTACACTTGGCCCGGTTTCTGGCCCCAGGTGCAGTACCTTGCATTTCCTGCATTGAACCTCAGCTCCCACTTTCTAGACCATCTTTCCAGAGCCTCCAGGTCCCCTGTAGGACCACCCTCCCTCCTCCCATCCACCACCACCCCAGTTTTGAGTCACCCGAAAGAGACTCATCTCACTCCTGATACCTGTCCTTATGTCAGAGACGAGGCGTGAACAGGAGGGCCCAAGGACTGATCCTGTGGGACCCCACTAATGACCCTCCTTGGGGATAATACTATCCCGCCAACTACGACCCTCTGGGTCCGGTCCTCATGCCAGTTGCCTATCCATCTGATCATCTGGTTCCCCACCCCATTTCTCCCAGCTTACCCAACAGGCCCTCGAAGGAACAGAGTCAAATGTCTTGCTGAAGTCTAGAAAGAGGACGTCCACTGGTCTACCCAGGTCCAAGGCACTCGTCACCCAGTCATAGAACTCCCAAGGTTTGTCTGGCACGGTTTCTCCGGGACAAATCCATGCTGTCTATCGTCCAGGCACCCTGACTTTTCCAGGTCCCCCTAGCCTCTCCTTGACAATGCCTCCATCACCTTGCCCACCACCAACGTCAGGCTTACAGGCCTGTAGTTCCCTGCCACCTCCCTTGATCCCCCTTGCGGATAGGCACTATATGCGCCACCTTCCAGTCCTGGGGCACCCCACCCTGTCCTCAGAGAAATGGTGAAAGGTTTCGCCAGGACATTCATAGTTCCTTCAGCACTCTGGGATGTAATTTATCCGGCCCGGTGCTTTCTCCGTCTTAAGGGACCTGAGGGCTTCCTCACTCTCTCTGCTATGATTTCCACCTCCGCTACCTCTTCCCCTGCTTAGCCTTCCCCTCCTGCCAGTGATACCTCCCTCTCCCAGACCCGCCCGATCAGTAAGGATCCCTCCTCCCTTGAAAGCTTACCAGACTGGCGTCCAGTAGCACCAGACTAGAGACTGTCCGCTACTCCCGCTAAACACGCAAAACATCGCGGGATGCGGCGTGTCTTTGTGCGACGTCTTCGTGCATCACCTTGCAGTTCAAAAGAGTCTGGTGACCCGGAAGTGTTGGTAATGAGTCACCTCAAGTAAAAATTACAATACACCCTTACAACGCCTTTAAAACGGGTGAATTCCACTCATACTGTAAGTGGCATGCTTTTCAGCTATGTATGCCCCAATAGGTTTAAAAAGTATCCCCTTATGAGCTGTGGTTCTCAAGAACTCAGCGAGAAACTACAAGCTCTTCTTCCTACTTCCTGAGAGTAGACTGAAGCACTCTGGGGAGTGCAAGTTAAAGGACCCAGGCAGACATTAAGCAGCAGAAATGCGAATAGCAGCACTTGGAGACTGTGAAATCTCAGGCTCCAGCTGCAAATGTGAACTCCACAAATCCACAGCAAACAAATACACTACTGTACACACCATCATCATGGCCACATCATCGAAATAAATACTGCAATCTAATATGTTATAAAACAATAAAGAAACTGTTTATGTCAGTCTTTGTTATGTGGAACACAGTAAAGTTCAGTTTACAGTAGATTTCCTTTAAATATTTTTATCCTATATTTTGTATCATGGATAGCACAGGAGATGCTACATCTCATTCTCATAGGGATCTTCATTTTACACATTTTGCACTGTATTTACTCAGGATGTCCCAGATTAGATGAAATATCTTGTTTTCAGTGTGGTCATGATTTTACCATTTTATAATGAATTTATTCAGGTAGCCTAGTCCAGATTAGAGATGCGAAGTTTAATTTCACCAGCAAAGTAGAGGTGAAGTGGCCCACTCTGCCTAAACATACAGCTACGCAAAGTGCCCATTGAAATGCGGTCTTCAGATCATAATGACTTTATGTTATGATGACTGCTGCTACTTCGCTTTTATTTTCTTTAAAGGCGGAGTGAGTGAGCATTCAACACACAGATCACATGCTTCAGACCGAACTTAATCATGCAAGAGAGTGAAAGACTTTCAATTTCGCCTTACCTAGTATGGGAGAAAGAGCTGTGTTTGAGAGGAGACAGAGAGATAGGAAAAATATAAACCATGCATCTAAACCGGAGCACCTTCCGGGCTAGTGGTCCCCTCCTGAAGCAGGAGATTGTGGTACCATGGAAGCACCACCTCCAGTGGCATCCCAGCCCCCCTACCAGTGCCACTACCTGTCATGGCCCCTGCACCAGAGTTCAGGAGGAAGTGAGGGAGGAGCCACAGAAGTCTCCCCACCCCTGGCCCCAACTGAGCACCAGCAGCAGCCAGCAACAACATCTGGGCCCCCACGCCTGTGCCCAGTCCTCCTGCAGCTCATTAGTATGGGAGTTCTCCGCTACATTGCCTGTGGACACCAGTGTAGTGAAGTGCAATCTGTGTGGTGAGGTGCTGCGCTGCGGCCCAAGGGAAGTCATCTGGGCACAGGTGGTCAGTGCACCCACCTATACAACCACCACCATGCAGATTGGTAGGCCAAACTTGCCTAACAGGGCAGGAATGCACCTGCTGGCCCTGCTGGGCAACAGGTGGCAGCACGGCCTCCACCTGCACGTGGTGTCAGGCGGGAGCAGGGCAGGCCACGGAGCAAGCGGCTGCTCCACAACCTGCAGGCGGCGTGGCAACCCTCATGAATACCTGCCGACATGCCGATTTGGGCCTGACGTGGAGTGAGTTGGACCATGTGAACCACCGACCTGACAACACGATGCAGTAGTTGGAGCGCATGGAAGTGCACCAACTCCAAATAATGGGCATGCTTCAACTGCTGCTCTCACACCATAACACTGATCATTAGTTTTGTTTGTCCTGCACCCACCACCTCTCCATGAAAAAATAGTTCGATGTTGCCCCTGATCCATTCCCCTCTATCTTCAAATTTTGCCCTTGTTTGTGCACATCTCTTTCTCTGAAAGATGCTACCCTCTTATACATTGTTGATTCCCTTTCAGTACTTGATAGTTTCTATCATGCCCCCTTTCCTTGTGGTTATACATATTAAGCTTTAGACTCCACAATATTTGGGAAACCAGTTAACTTGTTGTCATGGGTTGAAATTGGGACAATACTCATGCCATCAGAAACTTCACTACTCACTAACGGACAACATCATCTCAACCATGACTGAAGCTACTGATTGCCTGTTAAAATATAGAGAAATCCCTTACTGGCGTCAACTATGCACTTCTGCTGCATACTACCATGCCCATGGCTCACAGCCACCTTTGCCACTGGCAGCAATGCCATGGCCAGAAGCATCTTTGTATGCACGTCTTTTGCAGTCATTTTTGGGATTACACAGAAAATTCACAACAAATTGAGATTTCTGAAATTTGAGGTTGATGGGAAGCCAAAAACAACAACTGTGGCTTACAGATGCAGATTGAGCACTAAACAGATGCAAATGCACAGATACAGACTGCACACTATAAAGAGATGCAGCCAGAGAGGCACAGAAACACCTTAACCAGTGGTCACACAATCCAAAACTGGAAAAATAAATTGTACCTTTGTGGGTTGAAGGGGCAGTGCATGGCAGTAACAGTCCACTACAAAGATACCACAAAGCAGTACAAAATAACGCAGACGGATAACAGGTTTACAGTGCTGCAACTACTGTGTGACACAATAAAATGTGTCTGACTTGATGGCACTCGCCTCACACACACACACACACACACACACACACACACACACACACACACACACAAACTCACTCTACAGGTAATGTGCAGCAAATTGAAAACTTCAGTAATATAACCAAATCTTTTAAACAAACAAATTATTTACTGCACCACAACAATCAGCAAAAATGTCAAAATTACAGAAAATATTACTGTGTGTACATGAACACATTCATACAACAAAATATAAACAGTTAGAAAGACTGCCTTTCTCCCAGTTAATCTACCTCCATCACAGATATGCTCCTTCCCTAAGCACACTTCAACAGTATCTGTCAGTACACAGACAATGTTCTAAATTAACATTCATAATCCACACAAAAACAATAAACACTCGATGATATGAGCACAGGAGGGTTTTCTACAATCAATGTACTAAATTTTGAGCAACAAATGGCTCAAAAACGCTTTTTGAACAGTTTTTAGAGGGTTTGAATCTCAGAGCTCTGAGAGCAAATTGTCTCCAGCTACCACTACACACACACTACATAAAACTGAGGCTGTGCAGAACAATCTAGAGCCCACGTGACCTGCAATCCTATGAATCACTGCAAAATTCGCCTTAAGAGTTCAGAACAAAGTAATACGGGCACATTAAAATCAATGTACTGTCGATTAAAATTGGGCAGAAGTGGCTGGGAAAGGTGGAGTAACGCTAAGTCAGTGCTTTCAATGGACTTCACATCATAATTAGAAGGTGAAGTACTCCACTTTTGCTTGGATTACTCCGTGAGTCTGCCTTAATACTAAAAATTGCTCCATGTAGCAATTTTGGTCACTCACCGCCTCTACTCAGATGTAAAATACTGTTTTCAGCATTTTCTGATTTTACGTAATGCAGCACAATATTGTGTAGATATAGAGCTCGCTGAAAATAAGATGCTACATCTTCTGTGAACTATCCAGGCTAAATATGAGTATATAACAATCAGCTGGCATATTCTAGAAAAACACATTGTAAAATGTGTACAAGGAAGACCGCACTGAAACTGCGCCTCAGCAGATCTGCATTGTGCAAATTCATTAGAAATAATGAGTAAAAGCATGACCACACTGTAAGTGACATTTACAGGATATGCCAGTTGAGATATGATATATCACATATCGAATCTCAACTGGCATATCTTGTAAAAATTCAATATTTAAAATGGTTTAAATGCTTTACACAAATGAAATAAATATTTTAAATATTGACTTGGCTAGTCTTTCCTTATAGGTCTTATCACATATGCCCTGCGCCATTGTAGTTGCCCTCCACGCCACTGCACCACTTCCACCTTTCCTATGTTTTTTTCTCAGATGGGGCCTCCAGAACTGGATGCAGTATTCCAGGTGTGAGCTCATGAGTGTCTTATACAGACATCAGTCACATCCCCAACTTCTCTTGCTGTAGCTGCTTCAGCTATGCTACAACCCATCCTTCAGTAGGTGGTAGATTGACTCGCACGCAAGCACACGCATATTCTTTTTCAATTCTCTTGCCACCTAAAAGCTCTTCACAGCCATATCGGCTCTGACCAGAGTTTGTTAAACAGAACAACCAGTAATATCTTCTGATCATTTCCAAAGAATATCTTTTATATGTTATAAAGCTTGAAACTTTCATATTCTTTTTCTCCCATCACTCCCCATGTTTCCCTAAAGGCTCTACTTGCCCTTAATCCACTGAAGGGAGGTAGTCCTGATGGCCTTGACCCTAAACTCTCCTCTTGACACCTGCCGTTGCTCTGCCCATTACTTTTCTTCTAAATCTTTCATTCTTTTCAGCTACTGTTCCAGATGTCTGGAAACAGGCTAGCATAATACCTATACATAAAGGTGGTGATCCCACTTGTCCTGGTAACTTCCATCCTGTATCTCCTTCCTACCCTGGCTAAGTTACAGAACACACTGTTCTATCTCGGCTCACTTCCTTTCTCGACAACTCCTCTTTTTCACTTCCTTCCAGTCTGGTTTTGGAAATCCTACTCACTTCCACCTCCTCCTCCTCCGGCTCACTAACTATACTTACAGGTATGGATCAAGGTCTGATTACTTCTGCCATTTTTGTTGATCTCGCCAAAGTTTTTGACACAGTGGACATCTACTCCTTCTGGACAAACTAAAAGCTGCAGGCCTCTCTGACTTCAGCAAGCTGGCTTTGTTGTTACATTAAAGGCAGGTATCAAGCTATCTGGATAGGAAACACAGGTTACTCAACTGTAACAGTAGTTCTAGGAGTGGTATATGTTGTTCATCCACACTTCTTGGCATGTCGTTTCCTTTAAGAATCTTGCGGAAGGTCTAAAGCCGACTCCTCCCACCCACCAGAGTGATATAACCCTCGGCTCCGCCCTTGATGCCAGATCTTGCTCACTGGAAGCAGTGGTTGTGCGCCTGAAGTCAGAGAGATTGGGTGGGTCAGTGTGGATGAACAACATATAACACTCCTAGAGAAAGTACAGTTATGTAAAATCTTACCGTAACAGTAGATCTTTGAGGAGTGACTCTTGCAGGAGATAATACACTTGGGTCATCGCCAGAGGTCGCTGTGGCGCCAGCAGCTTTTCTAGCAGTCTTTCCGAGGCCACCCACACATGACATCATCTTCTCGCTTCCTATATAGGTGTGGGCGGTCCCTGGTATCCTCAGTTTCCCCGCGGATTCAGCTTGCAAGTGAGCACCGAGGGCAACCGAGATATCGAAGGTGTCCCAACCCTATAAGTCATTGGACCAGAATTTGTTCTCATAGAGGAGGAGGGGACGGACGGTGGATTAGATTTACTGCAAGAGACACTCTCAAAGATCTACTGTTATGTTAAGATTTTACGTAACTGTACTATCTTCCACGGAGTGGTCTCTGCAGCAGGTAATACACTTGGGATGAATACCAAGCAGTAAACCCAAGAAGGGTGGAATCATGACAGAAGGCCTTGTAGGAAAGCATGGCCAAAGGTCGATCCTATGGCATGAAGCAATGACTACGTTGTAATGCTTCGTGAAAGTATGAATTGTGGACCTGCTGCGTTTGCAGATGTCCGTGATAGAGGCCCCTTTAAAACTGGCCGCAGTACAAGCCTAGCTCTGGTAGAATGGGCTTGGTCAGGTCCAGGTAATGGCTTGTTGTATACTGAATAACAACATTTTATGCAATGTGCTGGCCAATTGGAAGTGTCCGTTTAGTGACTGGGAGACCTTCCTGCCTGAGGCAAAGGTGACAAAAATTGACAAGTCCTAATCATTTTAGTTTGATTAGTGTAGTATCGTAATATACGATGGTCATCTAAAGTATGTAAGAGGTGTTCACCTCGATTGGAATGTTCAGGATAATATACTGGTAACTCCAAGGACTGGTTTAAGGTGTGTTCAGACACTACCTTAGGTAGGAAGGAAGGGTTGGTACAGTGCCACCCATCTTTGTGAAAAATCAGGTAAGATTCTCTACACATGAGGGCATGGAGCTCGGAAAAATGTTGAGCTGAAGTGACAGCCACTAAGAATAGTGCTTCCATGAAAGAAAACAGAGGTCACAAGTGGCCGTCGGTTCAAAGGGCTCAAGAGTTAATTTCTCTATTAGGAAATTGAGATCCCATGGAGGAGTGGATCTTCTGATAGGTGGCTTAATATGTAACATTCCTCTTAAGGACATTTGCTAGATGATGCTGATACAGTAATCTACCATCCAGAGGTTCATGGAAGGCCGAAATAGAGGCCAAATGGACTTTAATGAAGGAATAGCTTAATCCTGTCTTGACAATCGAAGCTAAGTAATCCAAGACTTTCATCAAGGGACAAGAGCAGGGATCCAGTGATCGAGAAGCAGCCCATATGGAAGCGTTTCCATTAGGCATTATATGATTCTCTGGTTGCTGGTTTACGTGATGTCAGCAACATACTGGCAACAGGAGAGGACACTTGTAGATGTACTATGAAAGCGTCCTCAGGAGCCAATAATGAAGGTGTAGTGCCTTCAGATTGGGATATAGAAGGGTCCCTTAATTCTGAGTCAAGAGATCTGGTCTGATTGGCAGCGGACGGGTTCCTCTACCGAACTGCTGAGTAGGGAAACTACACCTGCCAAGGCCACAAAGGGCTATGAGAATCATGGTGGCAGGTTTGAGTTGTAGTTTCAGTAACGTCCGCTGCAGGAGTGGGACGAGGGGAGAGATATAAGAAGAGTCCAGTTCATGCTTGGAACAGGGCATCTATAGACCATCCCTTTCTGCTCGGGATAATGGAATAATATCTGGGAGATGATGGTTGACTTGTGAGGCAAACAGGTCCAGTTGTGGGGTCCCCACAGATGAAAGATTTTCTGGAGCATTTTGTAATGAAGTGTCCATTGTGTGTGTGGACAACTGGCGACTCAGAAAGTCGGCCAGGAGCTAGTAATGTCCTGGTAGATGGACGGCTGATAGTGTGAGTACTGCCAAATGGCTTCCTACCAGACTGCAAATGCCTCCTGCACAGAGTACAGGATTTCGTACCTCCTTGTTTTTGAGGTAGAATACTACTGCGGTGTTGTCTGACTGAATCAGCAATGGACCTGGAGACAGATGAGGTTGAAAAGCCTAGAGGCTAAGCGAACGCCTTCAGTTCCAGGAGATTGATGTGGGGATGAGGATAGAAGTGGTCCACTTGCCTTGTGTCCTGTAAAACCCAGGTGTGCACCCCACCCTTCCAGGGATGCATCCGTGGTCAACACCTGCAGGGACGAGGGGACTGGAAGGGCATACCGTGACATAGGTTGGCTTGGAGCATCCACCATACTAGGGCAGACCACAACAAGGGAATGACTCTAATTGTCTTTGAAATTTCCTGTTCTTTGAGACCACTGGTTGTGGAGAACCCATTGGATTGGTCTCATCCAAGACGGCGAAAGCTACCGTAAGGATGATAGTGTCCATGTGACCTAGCAGACACAGCATGCATCTGACTGACAACTTTCTGGGCTTGTGTCTGCAATGCCAGAGATAGAAGCTTGTCTTGTCTGTCAGCCGGAGGTAAGCCCTGGTGGAGACAGTGTCGAGGACTGCTCCTATATATTGGAGCAACTGTGTAGGGGTTGATTGGACTTGAGCCAGTTGACCGTAATCCCTAGAGCTTGGAACAGAGTTAAGGTTGCTTCTAGGGCTGGCCCGTGGCGTGGAGGGTTGAGGCGCAGATGCCACACCTGGCGCCACGCTGGCACCTGAGTTCGGACACCAGGGGTCGGACGGGCGAGGATCGAGCACCCGCTGGGCTGCTCTCCTCCCTGGGGAGGGCTGGAGCCTGTCCTGCACATCAGTGACTCCCGGTTGAGATCGGAGGCACTGCAGTGCATCGGCTGCACATCAGCGTGCTAACACAGGCAGGGTTGCCATGCATCAAGTGTCAGAGTGCTCAGCGCAGGGGAAGGGGAGAACACCAGAGCACAAGAAAAGCCCAGCTCCATGGGGTAGGCGATGGCACCGACCCCATGCCCACAGATGGATCCACCTCACCTGGCTTTCCACCCCTCCGCCCGGGCCCTCACCTTCAGTCTGATCGTGAGAGTACCCAATGAGGAGTGGTGGCCCCACCCAGAGGGTTAAGCTGGGGTGCTGCCTGTGGGAGGGGGAGAGGGAGGCACAGGATCAAGGGGACCTCTGGTGGGCAGGAACAGGCAGGATGCCCGAGACAGGCTCTGTGGGCCTTGACTGGAGAAAGTGGAGAAAAAAAAAGGTTGCTTCCAGGGAAGAAAGCAGAGCAGTTTTGGACTCTGCTTTAATGAGCCAATCATCCAGGTATGAGAAAATAAAGTGCCCGTCCTTTGTGGGGCTGCTGCTACTACCACTAGGCATTTGGTGAACACTCACAGGGCCGAGGAAAGGCCAAACAGGAGTGCCTGAAATTGGTAGGTTGGACCCAACAGGTGAAAACAAAGGAACCTGTGGTGGGCACGAGGAAAGGGATATGAAGGTAAGCATCCTTCATATCCAGGGCAACAGCCAATCCTTTGTTTTAGTATTGGCATGATAGAGTTTAGTGACCATGTGGAACCTTTTGTACTGGATGTATAGGTTCAGTTGTCTGAGGTCCAGTACTGGTCAGAGATCTCCAGTTCGCTTGGGTACTAGGAAGAAGTGGAATAAAACCCTTCAGTGTTCTGATGTGGGTACTGGCTAAATGGCCTTTTGGTAAGAAGAGTCAGTAATTCCTCCTGGAGAATAGGAATATGGTCAGGTGGGTAATGGACAGAGTGGGGAGGACGAGGGGAAGTCTGAAGTAATTCCAGAGTGTGGCCTCTCTGAATGATCTGAATGACCCACTCAACCGATGTGATTGTCTTCCAGCTTCCAAATGGAGGGCAAAACAACCGCCCACAGCTTCCGAGGTCTGGTCAAGGAAGCATGGACAGAGCCCCAGTAGGTTACAGGAGGCAGGCTGACCGCCCACCAAGGAGGGTGAGAGCGGGGACCCTTGGCAGCAGAGGTGTTGGTTCTGGTAAACTGGGAATGACCTGGTGATCTGCCTCTATTTGAGCCTCTGTATTTACCACCTCTTTGGTATAAAAGAGTACTGAAGAGGCTAGGACGGCTGAGAAGTATGGTACATGCCATGCACTGTATGCAGGGTTTTTCCTGAAGCCTGGAGATCATCTATCAATGTTTGGGTACCGGTCCAATAGTATGTACCCATTAAAGGGCGTTGACTACTCTGTGTTGTACATCAGGTGTGAAGCCTGAGATGGCCAAGCATGGTGACACAAGGTAATGCTGGTTGTTGACATGTGGGCCAAAGTATCAACAGTATCATATCCCAAACGAAGTAGTTGACGGGAAATGGAGTTGCCAGTAGATATTGTGGCCAATAATTGTTCCCTTTCTGGCCAAGGAGGGAGTTTACTGACCAGAGTGTATGCTGGTATTTGACCATATGTCCTATATAATTTAGGATTCTGAGATTCATGGTACTTGACTGGAATACCTTTTTCCCCAGATAGTCTATCCTATGGGATTCTTTATTAGGAGGTAAAGAGCTCATGTGTTTCGGTCATTTGGTGCGATCATGAACGGCAACAATCACCACCAAATCTGATTTCGAGGAGTGGTGGATAAAAAGGATGATCCAGAGGATCCTGGTAAAGGCAATATGCCTTGCAGGAACAGTCATAACTTAAGAAGGCTGGTGCCAGGTTGCAAGCACAGCATTTTGGTATCTTTGGATTAGTGGGGTACCACTGAGACTGGATCTTCTGGTAACTCTAGATAGTCTGCCATATCATTAAGTTGTCTGTAATTTTGGGTAGTAGAGAATCCTATCACTTTCTGAATTTGGACCATCAACTCATGGAAAGATGGGTCGTCTGGAGGAGAGGCGCCACATGCCTGGATAGGTCCTCATTTAATGAGGAATTCTATGATAGAGGAGATTGAGGCTGAAATCCATATCCTAGAATTCCTTGTCCCCAGGTCTCTGGTAAAATCTCCCAGAAATTCAGCCTCATCTGATAGGTAGTCATCCATGTGCAACAGAGGTGACCAAGTTAGTAAGGGTCCCTGTCACCCTGAAATCATTTTGACGGAGTAGGTGAGCAGGATGGGTGACTCTGCTCTCCTGGATCAGAGGGCTGAGCATGCTGCATGGCATGCAAGACATGCTGTACTACTGAAGTAACGTCCAGTTCTTTTGAGAAGGGGGTGGGAGGTTATGGTAAACCAAAGGGAGGATAGAGGGACTGGACACGTAGTCTGAGCAGGTCTTGCTCCTGGGTAGTAAAGTCCAAGGTCCCAATCCCTGTCCACCTGGCCCCCTATGGGTACCCACCTGAGAGGGTGGAGGAGCAGTATGCATAGCAAATGCAGCTGGTTTACCCAGTGGAATGCGGCTTGTCATTGACGGAACTGCCTGGGAAACAGTAAAAGGCATTGAAAATGACAGTGCCATTGACAGGAGAGGCCCCTGTTGATGGGGTGTCGACGGAACCTATAAACGTTCATCATAAACTGCCGTCAATGTGGTGGAAAGCGCCAGCGACAAAGAGGCAGTATGTGAACGCCTCCGTCACAGTGGAGCACCTGTGATGTGGCTGTCGATGAGTCATGCATAGCATGGAATTCGAGGAGGCTTCTCCTCATTTTTGTGCCTTTTAAGAGAATCAGTGGATGGGGAGCTCTTGAATGAGCCCCATGATTCTCCATAAGAGACAATTTCTGCTCCATTAGAAGGTTTTGATTTCCTGCAGCTGTTGTCAACAGGTTGCCTGGATAAAATCTTGGCAATGTATGTTGGAAGAGGTGTTGAGTGTGGGTCCCAGACACAAGTGGTGTGATTGTTTAAGCAGTAGATTTTCCTACTGCTACTGGCAAAACGAAAATAGCACTATCTTGCTTGAAGTTTCTTTGGACATTCGTAGTTTGCTCAAATTCTTGTCGATGACTGCTGTTCTGAAGTTGCTCTAGCTGCTGTAAGTGAGCTGAAGATGGCGGAAAATGAACTGAGGATATTAGGACCACCCACACTTAAATAGGAAACAGGAAGATGTCACGTGGTGGCCCCTGGAAAAAGACTGCTAGAGAAGCTGCCATGTGCCATAGAGACCTCTGGCGACAACCCAAGTGTATTACCTGCTGCAAGAGACTACTCCGTGGAAGATCTACTGTTACTGGTGAGTAACCTATGTTTCTAGGGATGTGGATATGTTGCTCTATCCCAACTTCTTGGCAGACTCCTAGCAGTTCTCCAGGAGGAGGCAAGGTGCACAGACCCTACTTGGGGAACAGAGACTGGAGAACTGAGGCCCCAAAACCAGCATCCCAGCGTGACTCTAGGTCAATGTGGTAATGGGAAATTAAGCTGTTTGCTGACTTTCAGGTAGCAGCCCTGCAGTTATCCTGGATAGGGATGTCCCTAGAAGCAGCCATCGATGCAGCAGTATGGCTGGTGGAATGAACCCTAAGCCCTATGGGAGGCTCCTTACCCGCCAACCTATAGCAGAGATTGATGTGATGGAATCCATGTGCCAATTGTCCATGGCTGCAGGTCTGCCAGATGCGACTTCAGCGTGAGTGACAAATAGCTGGCGAACCTCTCTCGAACTTGACTGTGTGCTCTTTATAATAAGAAGGCGCTAATCTCAGGTCCAAGGTATAGAGCCTATATTCAGCCTCCGAGGTGTGACTGGGTAAAACACTGGCAAGTCATCACCTGGTTCAGGTGAAACTCTGACACAACCTTCAGAAGGAGCGCTGGGTTGGGGCGCAAGATAACCTTGTCTCTGTGGAAGACCAAATAGGAGACTCAACAGAGAGTGCCTGGAGTTCCCCAATCCTTCTGGCTGACAGAATAGCCACCAAGAAGGTGGTCTTCCACGACAGGTGTGTCAGCTCACTCCTGTGCACTGGTTTGAATGGCTTGCCCAAGAGTTTTGCCAATACCAGCAGTAGATCCCATGGTGGTGGTGATTCAAGCACTGGAGGAGAAATATGGTCGTAGCCTTTGAAGAAATACCAGATCACCTTCTCCTGTGCCACCGACTGCTGACCGGCCCGTGCCCAGTAAGCAGAGATGACTGCCAGGTACACCTTAAGGGTTGTAGACATCAGACCCCCGGAGAAAGACCAAAGGTAATTGAGAATGCTAGCCACCAGAGAGGACAAACGGTCCAGGCCCTTGCCCTGACACCAAATGGAGAATCTTTTCCACTTGAATTCATAGCACTTCCTGGTTGATTCCTTCCTAGATGTCTGAACTACAGTGAGTACATCTTTGAAGAGACCCAAAGCCTGGAACTCTAGCTGCTCAGGAACCAGGCTGTCAAGTGCAGGGATTGAAGGTCCAGGTGGTGGACCTTCCCTGATTAGCGGAGAGCAGGTCCAGGCACACTGGAAGATGCCTTGGGAGCCTGAGGCTGAGGCGATCTGGGTACAAAACTGGTGGGGCCAGTCTGGAGCCACCAGGATCACCTGTGCCTTGTCCCGCTCTGGAGGAGTCGGCGTCGGCCTAGAGGCGACAGCCATGTGATGGCTGGTGTGGAAGCCTGGGTTGACTTCAGACTGGCCAACACCAACTGTTGCCATGAGATCCTTGTAGCGTCGATGCAACACAGAAGCCTCTCCTCTTCCGAGGAGGCGAGGATGAATAGCGGTTGTGCCGCTTCTTAGAACGCCAGAATGGTGTTTGAGTTCTCCTCGACCTGTCAATCTAGGATGACCTCACCATTGGTGGGACCAACGGGGTGTTCAGAAGAAGCCAGGGATACCAGTGGCTCCTCCAGGCCAGGTTCAGGAACCGTGAGGAGGGTCACGGCAAACTGGGTTTCCTCCTCAGCAGGTCCAGTCAGTACCAGAGTCCTAAACAAAGAATTGCTGGCCTCATACAGTGACAATGGGTCGCCGGGTCAATAAAATTTTGACGGGTCATCATCCTGCGTTTTAGTTGGCTGGCCTGATGGGGGCACCATGCAGCCAGAGGTCGAGGCCACAATTTCGACTGAAGTCAAAACAGGAGATTCCCAAGACCGAGATCTCTCTCAATCCCAAGAGCGTCGTCAACAGACTTATCTTTCAAATCCTTGGATTCCTTTTTATGGGAATGGGAGCAGTGCAAAGCTGACAGGCCCTCCCCTAGTCAGGAGAAACTGGCACAACTCCTTCAAGGGAGCCTGTAAAGGCAGAGCCCAGTTTGAGCGGCATGAAGACCGATGCTGAAGAGGACTGCTCGGCAGCCCGAGCCACCTCCTTCTTGAAGGCCTTCATTTGTTCAAGTTGCTCAGCGGACCCCACAGCCGTGGAAGACTGCCCAACAGGCCTCTAGATTTGACCGGTGAGTTCAGTTTTTCCAGTCATCCGAGCTGTAGCGTGCGAGGTGATTGTCCAACACGCTTTGGCTGGAACGAGCAACAAAAGTCGAAGCCTGTATCATGACGTGGCCCAGGCAGTAGACTTACGGCATGCAGGTCAGTGTGAGACATTTTGCCCACAGGGCACCGGGCAACTCGGCGAGGACTTGTCCTCCACCGTGGTCATAATCGTGAAATGATGCGGAGAAACTCTAATGAACTTTAGCTTAGGTAAACAAAATACTAAGATTTAAGCACCAGGGCCTACTCAACGTGACAGCGATAAGGAGGGAACCTGAATCTTCCAGTGGAAAGGAAGATCTGGCGTCAGGGGTGGAGCTGAGGTCATACCACCCGGTGGGTGGGAGAAGCCAGCTTTTAGACCTTCTGCCAAGATTATATATATATATACACACACACACACACACACACACACACACACACGCCGCATTCATCCTCCGCTGCCCCTTCTGACTGACTCCCCAGCCTCGGTACCATCGGGACATACCCTGTCCGGTCGCGGGTGCGGAGCCTGCGGGAGGTCGGTGGCATCTTGCAGCTGGAGGTGTTTTCCACCTTTTCTCCATTCCCTTTGCTGGGGCACACACACGAGGGGGCGATGTAGAGGAGTGCATGCGCCCAAGAAAATCCCGCAGCACCCTCCCTTCATCTGGCCCTCTGGCCTCCACCTGGGAGTCCGCCAGCCCAGCAGGAGTGCCAATCCTCCCTCCCAGGAGAGGAGCTGTCCTCGGATAATCAATCCTCTTCCTCCCTGCTGACCCCCGATGGCCTGTGCTCGTTCCCGAACACAGGTTGCTGGCGTGGCGTGAGGTGTGGCGCCAAACACCTCAACCCTCTGCGCCACCGACTGCCCGGCAAGATTCATAAAGGGAAAGGACGGCCAAGAAGTGTGGCTAGAACAACATATTCACATCCCTAGAAAATCAATTCCACCCCAACTTCTCATTAGCTCAGGTGTCCCTCAAGGGTCTGCCCTAGGTCCTGTTCTTTTTCCATTTTCTTAATGACCTACTCTGTCTGATCATTTGTGTCCATTCAAATGACGCTGATGACACAGTTCTTTGCATCTGGCTCCTCTCCCGGGACCTTACTTCTCATCTACCACTAGATTTTGACAACATTCAGCACTGGTTTAAGTCTAACCAAGTGTCCCTTAATGCCAAACAACAGTCTCAATGACTTTTGGCACCCATCAGAGGCTTGCCAAACCTACTTCTCTCTCTTTTAATACCCTTGATGGTGCTGTGACTGAAGATGCCTCCTCCTTTAATTACCTCGGGGTCTGTCTTGATCGACATCTAGATTTCTCAGTGCATACTGATGTAATTCGCCGTAAAGCTTCACCCCAAGCTAGGTGCTTTGTCTAAGCAATAAGGCACGATGGGGCATTGGTGGTACTAGGTTTCTGCCATGGTCAGGGGCGTAGTGAGGCCCAGTAAAGCTAGGTGCCTTCAGTCCCCTGCCTGTGATGGAAACCTAGTATCACCAACATTCCCGAGTGCCTTATTGCTTATATAAAGGGCCCATAGGCAACTTTTAAAAAAATGAACACTTAAAAGTTTTCAAAGCCACAAAAATATAATAAAATGTTGATCTATTATGTGAAATAGTCCCACCACAGATGTTTTTCACCTGTCAGTCATCTGTCTTTTTCACATTCAATACATTGTGTGATTGTTTACCATGGAATATAAGAATTCAAAGCTCTTTATTATTCCAGTAGTAGAATGCTGCCCCCAAAAAAACAAACAAACAAAAAAAAAACACACACACACACACATAAGAATGGTAACATGGAATACATGAATTCAAACTTCTTCCAAGTTCCACTGGCATAAACACACACAGGCCTCAGGTGGACCAGAAACTAAATTTTATCTGTTGCCAGGTAAGGAGCAGGGAGTTCTCTGGCAAACTGGTAGGGATAGGGTTACCAGATGTCCTCCTTTTCCGAGGACATGTCCTCGTTTCCAGCTGCCAAATATTCTTTATGTACCTTCTCTATCCTATTGCATTATTATTTTTATTTTTTTTAACTCTCTCCTACCCAGGACCTCCTTGTAAATAAGTTGTGAAGGCAGTGAGACTTTATACCTATTTACTCGGGTCTGGCACAAGGCTTATCAGGGAGGAACTACGTGTCCTCTTTTGGCATCCCAAAATCTGGTACCCCTAGGTAGGGATAGAAGGGGATTTTCATGGTCATCAAAGAAACACCATCAATGGAAACTCTGAATAGAACTTGATTTTTAAATTTGTGTGTATGTAAGGAGGGGCTCTTCAGTGAAAATAACATTACATTATTTATTTACTTTAATTAATTTAATGGACTTTTATTTTAGGGCCAAGTTGAAGGTTTTTATATATGAGGAAAGGCTGCAGCCATATTTCTAATGGAAATGAGGAAGTAAGTGGCTTATTAATTCTGTATGTTACTTGTGAGTTGCCCCAGTTGGCAGAGATTTGTTTTAGCCATTGGTAGTGCTCTCTTATGGCAATGCTAGAACCAAGTCAGCCAATCAGGACACAGGGATTTCCTTGCCCATTTTTACATAGGAATAAAACAAGTATCCCATTCCCTGCCCTCGAGAAATCAAATTAAAATTATCCTTCCTATCTTTGACTATGGTGACAGTTTACAGTACTGCCCATAAATCCTCCTTGCCAGACTGGACCCCTTTTTTGTTCCCTTCTGTCATTTTACCCTAGATTGCTCACCACACTCACTATTGTTCTCTTTACTCAGCCCTTTCTCTCCCTCTCTGGATGCTAGGCACCTTTCCCATTGTGTCTCTTTTATCCAAATTCTGGTTCTGCACCCTTTTGTCATATCTCACATCCCTCCTGTCCTCTCCACAACACTGCCTCCCATTCTCTCTATTCCTTCTAGAGAGTCTATTGTAGTCAATCTGCTTTTTCTTAACACTTTCCTAAACTTTGGTCCTCTTTTTTCCCTATTTGTTCTGCCTCTTCTTCCTCCTTAAAGTCTCTTCTTTATGACTTTTGTTCTCCTTCCTGCAACTGTCTATGATGTTCCTCTTCTTCACCCTCATTACTTGCTTCTGTTTTACCTGTTCTACCCTCTTCTCTAGTTTCTGCACTGTATATACTGTTTCACGTCCTACATACATAGATTGTTATATTTTACTAACTGCATTTCATTACTAAATTGCCTCCAATATTTATGATTCTGATTGTTATTCTATATCATTGTAACTGCCTTCTTGCATTTTAGTAACTATATTGTGTAGCTATCTCCTTCTCCCCTCACCCCAGGACACATCTGGAAATGAGCTGTTATAAGCTCAGTATGCATTTCCTGGTTAAACTTTAAATAAATAAATAAAATTTTGAAAGCTGTAACTTTTGAAATTTTAAGCTTAAAACGTAAGGTGAATAGTCAGCACCAAGGCCCCACATTCACCTGTGGGGCTGATCCCAAAGTGCACTTTGTGTACACACTGGTTCATTGGTATGCACTCCGCACAGTGAAGCCTTTTCAGCAAACACATCGATGCCGACAACATCGACAGTTCGCTGTGAAGTCCACTGGGACCACTCTTTTCCCCAGTCCTGCACCCCTCCTGAATCGACTCGAGTTGATTATTCTAAGTCTGGGTGGTGGGGGCCAGAGTTCCTTGCAAGGAGGGTTCAGGGGCTTTGCACCCCGATAAACAGTAACTGTTTTGCCGATGGATGTCAACCGCAAATTCACGGTCAACATAACCATCGCTAGAATGTCGGTCGACAAAATATTTGTCGAACCGGCATCATAAACCCTAGTTGTAACATGGCTATTAATACTGTGTACAATAGTGACTTCTAATTGATTAAACAACCATACGTGATATGCATCCAGCGGTATTAATTTCAAGTAATGCCAGCTGATGCAGTACTACCTGAAACTGCTGTGAACGTGGGTCACAATTTTGTGAAACCACACTGTAAGTAAGTAAAGAAATAGGTTCTTTCCCACCCACCTGCCCAAAGGACACTGTACTATCACATCGCAATTCATTCCCTCAGGGCTATCTAAGTATCGTAAGACATACCATAGTTCGGCAATAAAATTGATGAGAACGGATGACTGGAAGCAGTAAAGAAAGCAGTTTGTGTACATCGCTTGCTTAAGTAGTAAAAGGTTTATTTTTATACAGGCAGAAATAGTTTATATCATTGGGTCATAGACCCATTTTCAAGATGGACCTGTTATTCTTAGGTTTAAAAAGGTAACAGATTTACACAGACAATTCTATATTACATCATACATTATAAAAATCCAACTAACAAATATTTTTAAATGAAACCCACATATAAGACAGCACAACATACAATGACGTTACATTATAACAATATTTCTAAAACTTGAAAACCCTCTATAAACGACTCCTACAAGTTTATATATTCATCCGGGAGTATATCACCTATTACACATGCATTTTATTTTAAGTCCATTATCAATCAATCTCATAAAATGTTTGGTTATTTGAATCTGCTTCCTTTCTAAGTCAATTGGGGCCCAAAGATTTATAACTTTCATACCAAAGGTCATTTCACCATATTTATTGTTTATTTTAGGTATAGCATATTTGCTTCCGTCTCATCTCAAACTATATTTATGGGCATGCATCGAATATGGAATTTTGTCCACAAGATGTTTCGGCTTTGGTTATGTACTACCCATGGATTTGTTTTACCATTTTTGGTCCACTTTTTGCTCTATTTGATCCCATTTTAAAGTCCTAAGCATTTCACAATGATGAGTATGGTAGTCACAGTTTAATATAAATCTAGTTAGATTATTGTAAAGAACTTGAATAGCTCTCAGGTTTGACTTACTAGCCATACCATAAATGTGGATTCCATATTCGATGCATGGGATAATCAGTTGATTCATTACATCTTTTCTCATTTTTGATTTAAACAATATTTAGATCTGCAAAAGGCCCTAGTTTATTTGTTTTAAAACAAGATTTTTATGTGGGAGTTAAATTTCAAATTATAATGCACAATAACCACCAAATACCTGTATGACTCAACCTGATTTAAAATTTATTTTTGGCGTTTTGTTTGAAATTTTAGGAGAATTACTAAATTTCTTCCTTTACTCTGGAAAACCATGGAGTTGATTTTTTACTGTTTAAAACCAGCCCTGACTGGTATAGCCATGTTTCCATCCCACGGAAGTCTTTCTGAAGACTTTTCTCCATTACCTGAGTTGAGTCACCACTAGCCAGCAGTAGTGTGTCATCTGCATACATACTCAAAACAGAGTTCTGTACTGTTGGGAGTTTGTTCACATACATTAAAAATAGTAAAGGGCCCAAAATCGAGCCTTAGGGGACTGCTCTTCTTACAGAGGCTGGTTTTGATGAAATTTCACCAATATATACTTGTTGAACTCTACCTGTCAAGTATGATTCAAACCAGGGAAGGGTTTCACCATCTATTCCCAAATCCATCATTCTCTCAAACAATATTCTATGGTCTATGGTGTCAAATGCCTTGGAGATCCATGAACACCGCACTCCACCGATTCACCCCATTTAACTGGGAGGCGATGTTATCTATTAAGTCGGTGAGTGCGGTGTCCGTGAACGTCCTTTATGAAATCCTGACTGACGAGGAGACAGGAGAGAATTCACTTCTAAGTATCTGCTCAACTGTCTCTGGACCAATCTCTCCAAGACCTCTAACAAGCAAGACAACAGTGAAATCGACCTGTAATCTGTTGATTCCACAGGAAGGATCCTTTACGTATCGGGACAATCTTTGCATGTTTCCACAAAGTTGGAAACTTATTTTCCATCAGGCTCCAATTAAAAGTCTAACTAAAGTTGTGGCAATTACCTCAAGGGAGACTTTTAAAAACCTGTTCTCTAGCTGGTCCAATCCTGAAGCTTTTTTAATTGAAGCTTCCTCAATTCATTCTTAACCTCTCTGCAGGTAATAGCTTTAAACCTAAACCTTATTTTATTTAATGGCCAATTTTCCCTTTACCAGTATTTATATAAGACTGCTTTGGAATTTCTATGTCAGGTAATGAGACAAAATATTGGTTCAACCTTTCTGCAGATTCAAACGGTGGCAATAAGGTATCTCCTCCCTGATCTGGATGGGCCATCTGTTCTCACTATGGTTTCAAAAGATTTAATCAAGTTCCTATATTGTCTGGGGTCGGTACTATGTTCAACCTTGTTTTTATAGTAATGTTTTTTGAAGTTCTAATTTTAGCTTTAAGTTTATTTCATTCATTTTTGTATTTGACCCAGTCCTTAGGATCCAATGTTTTGTTGGCCTTTTCAATAATTTAACTTTATATCTAATATTATGTTTTATTTTATCAGTAATCCAAGGAACATTTGTTTTTTACATACACTGGTTTCAAAAGGGCAACCTTATCACAAGCCTGAACAAATAATTTAGTAAAATCCTCGATGGCCCAATCCAGATCAGGGATTAGGAACAACCTGTCCCACCTGATGTTTCTTAATTCATGCAAGAAGGCGTCTTTGTTATATCTTTTAAGGTTTCAACGCCCAATTATTCTTGGACCTAAGTTAGTAGATGTTCCCCTTTAGTGGTCACTTTGCCCACATAGATGACAGAAGAATGATCCCCAAATATGGGTTGCTTCACTCCCGTAGTAATGACTAATTCCATCTGAAGTGAAAACAAGATCCAGAGTGTTCCCTTCATTGGAGATATGTTTTCCTAGTGGAAACTGCAATATTTCACTCACGTTTAAAGGGTAAAACTTGTCCTAAGGGCATTACCTCTTGGTTTATTCCATGCTCGCTGAAATCACCTACCAATAGCAGGTCCAGTCCCATTGTATGTTGTTGTAATAAATGAGCCAATTTATCAAAATCTGCTATTTTACCTTTTGAGGGGAATAAATTAAGCCCAATACCATATTTACATTTTAATGTGTACCAACAAACATTCTATCATCCCGACTTCCCTGAATAGACTGTAGTAATTTCACCCAATTTCCATTTTATAGACATATCAATAAACCACCCCTCTCTTCCCTACCCTATCTCTCCTGTACATGGTATATCCCTGTAACTCAGTTTCCCTTCACTTAATTTAGGAGTCAGCCAGGTCTCAGTCAAGGCTATAATATCAGGATTTTCCAAAGCCTCCCAAGCTCTCATCATGTCTGATTTGTTTTTAGGCTCCTAGCATTATCATAAATGATTTTAAATAGACAAGGGAGGGTCCAGGGTTTGTTTCAATGTCCCTCCTATCAGTAAAACAAAGCAGTTATTAGTTTGTAAATCTGATCTCTTAAAATGCATGTGTATTTTACATTTACCCCCAGTATAGAATCCCTAATAGAAGAAAAGGAATTCCTTCTCTTAAGACCCATATGCTGTGTTTTGTTCTCCTGGGATCCCTCCACTGATGTCTTAAATAAACTGCTGGGATCAAATCATCCTTATCCTGCACTGTTATCTTGTTTCTAAAATTGGACATAACACTAAACATAATGCAAAGAAGTAAAGCCAAACGTTTAGGGCCCCATTCTAAATAATTACTGAGAGCCTCCAGCAGTAAAGAAAACACTAGTCTGTCTGTTCAGCCACTTGAATAAAGATCCCCGTGAGAAGGAAAGCCAATTCAGGGACACTGGTTTACCGGATTGAGAAAAGGCATATTCCATTTTGCACATTGTAAAACTGGTACTGTCACCGGTGTCTGCTAAGCCAAAATCCGCTTTTACTGGTGTTTGGTTTGTGTACTTTATTTAACAATTTTAACTCTGCTAACATGCATTTTAGCAATTTTGATTTCCACTATTACACATCCTTCCATCCTTGTACCAATTTAAAGTTATTTTAGGTACAAGATGTGATGGCAGCAGCAACACTACAGCCCCCATCCCTAAGGTGTGATGAAGCAGTACTACGGCCCCATCCTTCAGGTATGATGGCAGCACCAACAGCACTACAGGACCCCATCCTCTGGTGAGATGGCAGCAGCAAAGCACTACAACCTCCCTCCCTCCCTCAGGTGTGACAGAAGCAGCAGCACTGTGGCCCCATCCCTTAGGTGTGATGGCAGCAGTACTACATTCACCATTCCTCCGTGTGATGGCAGTATCAGCAATGTGGCCCCCATTCTTCCAGTGGGACAGCAGCAGTACTACATTCTCCATCCACCAGTGGTGATGGCAGAAGTACTACAGTCCCCACCCCTTTGGTGTGTGATGCCAGTAGCAACAATGCAGTCCACATCCCTCTGGGATGATGGCAGTAGTGACAGCACTACGATCCCCTTTCTTCAGCACCCACACTCCACATGCACAAGTTACAAATGACTTGGTCTCTTTGCTTGTTAGAACTCGGATGTGAATTAATCTGAACCATCACCACTAAGGTGGACTACCTTTGTTTTGTCCTATCTATAATTTACCTGCCTAAATTGGATTTTTGCCTGTGACACTGCTGACCAGGGTTAGGAAGCAGACTTGGGTGTTGGAGAGCCAGCTGGTGGGTGAAGGCTTGAGTGTCCAATGACCACTCATCTTCTCCTGGGAGGAGGGTGGGTTCATGGCTCAGCATTTGCTGGCCCGTGGTGGAGGCCAGAGGCATGACAACATGTCAGCACTCACTGCAGGAGGGAGTGTGACGGACATCAGCTTGTGCCTTGACATTGTGTGGCCTGTCACGCTTCCAGAAAATGGGAAACACCTGCTGACCAACTGAAGGACAGCTGTTGGTCCCTCCATAAGCCAGAATCCCCAGACATGTGTCCGTTCTGACCCCTGCCATGCCCAGGATACACTGGAAGCTCTTTGGCAATTCTCCTCCCATGTAGCCTCCACAGGGGTAGGGGCCCACTCAATGAAGGGTTACTTTGGGTTACCTGGTAGCACAGCAGTAAGAGGCAGTGGATGGTGGTTGGCACTCAGCAGGGATGGCAGGGGCCTTGGCAGGCCTGAAGGAGTGAATGGCCAGGGGTAAAAATACTTGAATTTATTCTTTGAAATAAAATGTCTTCACCTAAAAATCAACACCTGACTAAAATCAAAAACAAGTTTATAAAATACATAAAATGTATCTGAACATTTATCTTTACCTATACAAAATAATTTCTGCCCAAGTAAAACTCAGGTAAATTACATGGTACCCTGACTACTATTCTATAATGTAGTAAACATATATTGGTATTTTATTTTTATATTTTTCGGAAAGCTACCTGACTACTATTCTATAATGTAGTAAACATATATTGGTATTTTATTTTTATATTCTTTGGAAAGCAGGTAAGGCCCACTAGGCAGGAGTGACCTTGAAGTACTGGGAGGTTAAGTGACTTGCTTGGAGTCACACAGTATGCAAGTGGAGGTTTTGGGAGTCAAACCCAAGTCTGCTGGATGTACCCAGTTCATTCACTGCTTGTTACTCTAACCACTAGGCATGGGTGGTTAAACTGAATGGCTGATTACAACAAAACAGAGTGGGCAATTTCTTACTGACTCTATATGCAGCAAAGCAGAAAGAATGCAAAGCACAGCAGCATTCATTTTAAGATACTGAAATCTGGGTCGGCCTGTTGCAGTGCAGTAGCTCTATTACTTGTAATGCCAGCAACCCATGGTCAGAAGCGAACTTGAGTTGCTGAAGGTTTGGCCATGGGAGTAGGATCAAGCACCTGGGGACTGCTCTCCTCCTCCTCCAGGGAGGTTGGGCTGCAGGTCCTGCTGCTTTACCATGGGTGGTGGTACAATGGTGCTGCAGAGTGATCAGGAGGGGAGGACCTAGCCAGGATGTGGAGCAGTGGCATGTCTCTATGTACCCTCCCTCCCTGGATCTCCTCTAGTGGCAGTGCCCTCAGGGGCAGAGACCAGAAAACCAGGAACGATCACCCCACATTGGCCACTGGCAGAAGGGACCCAGGTGCCTCAGACTTCATAACCAGGCTCCATGAGGTACCCACTGAGCTGCCCGATACACACTAAGGGAGTATGAAAGGGTCCTGGGTTCCCTCGCTTCCATCTGGCAGGGGTACAACCCAGGCCAGATAGGGGCAGGACCACAGGAGCTCCTGAGCATTATCTGGGGGTGAAGCTAAGGAATACTCAGCCTGAAAAGTGGAGAGTGATGCTGTAAGAAGGAGACAAAGAAAGAGAAAATAAAAAATACTGAAATCTTAGAGGTTCTGTGCAGTGACATGCAATTTCCATGAGGCACCGGTACAAAATTCAAAATCCATAAACCAAGCAGGATTCCGTGATTGTTACACGGTAAAATGGAAAACCAGGGTCCCTGCCAATAATAGTAGCTTCACAAATAAATCTGTACTCTTACTCACCAGCTTTACTTTTATCAGTGTGTACATGCAGAACAAGTAATGATCTAACTGCCCGAGGTGCTAATTGCCCACCAATAGAATTACTGTATTCTACGGTTCAGCCTTTTTGAAAAGTCTGTTCCTAGTAACACACTTTCTTATCTATAGTACAAGAATGTCTGCAAGACTGTTTTTCACTGAGTTTGCATGACAAAATCATGATGTTTGGAGGTTTCTGAACTACCATCAGATACGCTGTTTTTCTGCATGTTTTGGAATAAACTTTCTTTTATATCTGGCTTCTGTGTCTTGTTTTGCCAACAGGTCTAGAATCCTGCTAACTAACAAACTGGTATCTCATGTCAGACCTGTTTGGACGGAACTGAACCAGTACACAATAGATACACAGGTGAATGAGGAGGCAGTATAGTGCAGTGGTTTAAGGCTCTGAGCTGCAAATCTGGAGACCTGGGTTTGAATCCCACAGCCCCCACTTGCATACTGTGTGACCCTGAGCAAGTCACTTAACTTTCGTGCTCCCAGGTTGCACCTGCAAACAAGCTTTCAGCTTAGTGTGTCTCACCTGGTAATATAATTGGTAAAAAAAAAAAAAAAAAGAATGAGAGATAGAAATCATGCAGGTGTTCGAACCTCCACCTCATTCAACTTAGCATCGGTCCAGTAGGACCTCCATACCAGAACAAGCGGCTGTCTAGTTGCTGGGAACAATGCAAACCGGTACACCTTGGACTTTCAATTAGTGCAGTAAAGGGAACCTCCAAAATGGCCATTAATACTGAGCTCAAATCAGACGTCTTAAACTTTCTGACTTCCCATAGAGGTTGGAATGATTTTATGCTGGATGCAAAATCGCAGACTAATCTGGTACAGTATGCTGGCAAACTATATACAGAGGCTAAGTCTGCAGCCAAGAAACATGACCGAAAAGGTGTTATGGCTGTCACCCTGTATGCTTTATTCCAAACAATGGAATCTGGAGTTATGGCTCTGAGAAAAGAGCTCCAGAGCCAGGGAAGTGGGCAAGCAACAAAAGATTTGGAACAAGAAACTGAAAAGCTTTGGAGTGAAAATCAAGAGTGAACTTGAACATGTGGTACAGGGAAAAGACAAGGAAATTGTTAGGTTGCAGGAAGGGAATGACAGGTTACAGCAGGACAAGACACGTGAGTTGCAGCTGAATCATTTGCTTAAGAGTATGAATGATTCATTGAGGAGTGAGTATGAGGAGTTGGAGCAACAGTTTGAAAGGTGTCAGAATGCACTGGAAAAGGAGCTTAAGGAAAACTGCGATTGAGCACCGCATACGGAGTGTTACAGGATCACATTAGTAAGGGACAGATCAAAGGCAGTGTGGATCATTCGTAAGTAGAATAAAGATGATGAAGTTCGTCAGCAGTTGGCAATACTGAGAGGTCATGTGAAAGCTATGCTGTTTGCCCTGCCTATCGTGTTGTCATTGGAGGAGGATGACAGTGACGATAGTGGTGTTCCTTGGGACTCAGAGGGTTGAGGCCTCACCCACCGGTAGCTGCACTGAATAAGGACAAGGAAGAGGTGGAAAGCCTGATTCAGAAGGCGATCTCAAAGCTGGGATCACTGATGCACAGACCAATGTGCTGAAACAAGCAGTCAGCGATAGGCTGAAGGAGGAGGTGGAAAAATAGATGCTCCTTCACGGTGTGGCAGACACAGTAGCTAAAACCACTGTCAGACAGGAACAGGCCCCAGTGCCCTGCAGTCTGCATACAGGCCATCCAGAACATCGCAAAATCGGTCAGATGGCCCCACCGACAATCCTAGTTGTCATCTGAAAAGGCACAGACACACTGCCAAATGCTCAGCTTCTCACCCAAGTACCAAGTCCAGAATATAAAGCAAACTGTGGATCCCATATTGTGGGTAAAGTTGCCAAAGGCATACGTAATGACGTCAAAGCCCCTTTGGACAGAATCGCAGGCTAACCTCTTACGGCACACAACCATAACGTGGTCGACGTAATGCTAGTGACCCAGATGAAGCAGCAAGTTAAAGAAACTTCTACCCAATATGAGAGCCGCTTGTGGCTTGTATACAGCACTGGCAAAGATTTGGCCAGTGAGCACTGAGACAGGGACTCACTAGAGTACAAATGCTTGTTTTGAGAAATCTCCAGCCAACCATCCATGAAAAGGTGGAAGCCACTGTATTCCCTAAATGGGAGTACCCACGTGAAATCGTGGAGTGTGTGTACCAGGTCCATGCAAGGGATCTTGGTTCAGGCTCCAAGCCCAAAGTAGCCCTGTAAACACAGTGCAGATTCCTCTACTCAGTATAAAATCAAAAGACCTTCAACAAGACAAATCCTTGTACCAGAAGCAAGGGAACATAAACAGATATATCGACCAAAGTTGAACCAATCAGATACTGAAGGGGAACAGCAAACGAAAACAGAGGCCCAGACCTTCATACAAGGAATTGTTAGCTGAGGTAGACTAACTTTGGGCATACAAGTCAAAAATCAAATCGATTACATCCCAGTCCACAAAAGTCATAACAGCCATCATGACAGATTCGCTTCTACTACGGTCAAGATTCGATGGGGTGGCAGTCAAAAGTCCCCTAACTCCAAAGTAATGCAAATGCTCTGGGAGTTGCATCCAACATTCTAGGACACCTTCCAAAATCATGAGGCATCGGACTGACGGCGCAGGCCCTGGTCCGAATACTCACTTCTCTGGTTATGGTTACCAAGGACTCTGGATGCCCTTGTATAGAAGCGGTGATTGGGTACTGCCAGCTCAAACTACTTTTGGGCTTGGGTGCTGCAGTCTCAGTGTTGCATTAGGAAGATGTCTAGAAAAATAGTGTGTTCCTTGGGTCCCATCATATTCCTTCCACAGACAGGATAAAGTCATAAATGTGTAAATTAAGAGTAGAAGTGGGAAGGCAATAAGGTCTCTTCAACTAAGAATGTGAATAAAAAGTTATTTTATTTTCATTTAATTAGCCCTGGACGTTTCGCACTGTGAGAGTGCTTTTTCAAAGGGCTGTCTGAAAAAATCATACATTGCCATTAGATATTTTCTTAAACATATTTGTATTTTTTTTATAGTATAGACATATTCAAAGAAAATACCCCATCGTTTAATAGACACTGTCTCTTTAAAAAGTGAAAAGTGTTAACTTCGAGGTCATGCTGGTTAAGGTCTAAATTAAAAAATATTTTGTTAATCACACATCTGCATCTAACGCTGTGTCTTATATCCCCTCAGATCATCAAGCAATGCCTCTAAATACCAGGCTTTAACTTTGAGCGCTGCTAATGCCTGCACTACTTTCTTAACACAAACCAGCACCTCCACCACACAGCTGTGTCATAATCCAACTTATATTGTTATCCAACTATTTATGTACTTAAACATTTTTTCCAAGCATCTCTGGCATCAAAATGCATTTATCTCAATTCCATGAATACTCTGTCATTTGTGCTTCTCAAATGTTTTGTTTTTAAATCTCCTTAATTCACACACCATCTTGTTTCTATTGTACTTCTCACAATTCAGTAGCATGCTTTAGTTAACAAAACATAAAATTCCATGTCAGAATCCATTCTACCCCATTCATGGTTATATAATTAGGCCCTGTACACACTAGCAACTGATTATAAAGCGTTATTAAAATTGTTTTATAAATCATCCCTAGCACGGTTGTCAGAGCGTCCACACTGCATTCTGACAACCATGCTAGATGAAGAGGGTTCCAGGCATGATAATGGCACCAAGTTTAAGCATTACGGTGCCGCGAGTGTGCCGTAATACATGACGGGATACCATGAATGGGAACCAAGCGTATCGGGGAAGTACGCCCTCGAACCAGTGTTTCAAGGGCTACTAGGCAATACTGTACTGCTTTTTTTTTTTTAAATCCTAAAGATAAAAAAAAAAAAAACACTTTTCCCTTAGACGACTGGTTCCTTAACCCCTGTTATAAAGACGGTTTATGCATACTTCTGTTAACACGGATTAAGGCAACCGGTTCATCTAAAACCGTGTTAAAGACTACCTCTCTAGTAGGGTTTTAGCATGGTTTTAGAATCACGGATGTAACACAGTTTTAACCGTGTTATAGTGTGGAGTTATAAATATAGTGTGTAAGGCAGTTAAACCGTTTTAAGCTCTCTAGTGTGTACAGGGTCTTAATCTAAAACTGACCTGCAAGGTCTCCTGTTTTGTTTTTGACCTTCATATAAACACCTGAATCACACTGCTTTCATGTGCATTTCTCTGCTTTTCTGTAAACAAGCATAGGACAATCTCTATCACATATCAGCCATGGGCCTACTTCAGTTGCTTTTGCTATAGTATAAAGAACTTTACATACCTGGCGTTTCTAAAATCGCCAGATTCAATTTGGTCAAGCTGCTTTCTCTTAATGTTTTGTTTATCTCTCCCTAAAGACAAAGAGGCACAACAGAATAACAGACAGAGTCATTGTTTGCTATTATAACATTAACTATCAGGTTTTCTTTCAACATAAGGAATCAGTTATCCCTACCTTGCTGTTGGGTTCTTAATGGGTGCTTGATAAGTCCTGCCAGTCGGCATGTGGCTTGCTTAATGCCTGTGGAGAGTGTGCTCATTTTAAACTTCCTCTTGGGTCTGATCACATTGCAAACCATGTGATGTTTCAGGGGGTGGGCTTATGCGTATGACATCAGCACTTGTTGCTAAGACTCCAAATGAGTTCCTTAGCAACAGCTGCATGATCAGACCCACTAGGCTGGACAAATGAGGCTAACGCTGCTATGCCTTTTTTATATCTATGATTGTGCTAAAACAACTGATCATTTGGTCACAAGTTAAATCACCCTGTGTCTGGCACTAACATTATTAACCACCCTAAAAGTCAGAAGCACAGAACATGGAAAGTGTGTGTGTGTGTGGGGATTGGGGACAGGAAATCTAATAGTTGTTCATATTTTTCTATATTGTTCCCATAACGATGTGTGATTATTCTATTCAAGGATCATGCAGGGTAATACAAGGCAGTGGTGGGGGTGTTTTTGGGAAGTGGAAACGATGGAGGATCAGATTCCATAAATATTCTTTAGGGATGCATATCTGAACCCTTCTACTCATGATAAAGTACAAATTCAATCTGTTGTTATTGTTGGCAGATTTGCCGATACTCAAGCATCACTATTCTTATATTGTGTATCAATATTTACCAACAAGCCTGCCAGTTATTTTCTGTGTTTAAACATATGCCATCTTCCAATGCTTTCAAATAGTGTATCCACTTCATTTCTGCTTTATCCAAAAAGGCCTGATAGTTGGCCCTAGGTGGGGGTGGGGGTGGGGGCAACCCATTCTAGGCCCCAAATCTTAATGATGCTTCTGTGGCACTGCTCATGAAAAGTGCAACGTGACTTGTGATGTCTCATCTACCCTCCTAATGTCATTTTATGTTCCTGAATCCTTGTTTTAAGGGCTCTGGACATCTGTCCTACGATATTCTGTCTCACGGGCATTGTATGACATATATCACCCCTTCTCTTATACATGTTATATTCTAATTGGAAATATTTGACCTGTAAATGGATGTCGAAATGAATCCATCTTGGATGTATGTCCACACACAGAGCAGTGGTCACAGGGCACCATACCAGGCTTAAGTGGGCCCAGTAATAACTGTTCTTGTTTGCTTTCAGTTTTCTTAAATTGTGACCTCACTAATTTGTCTTTTATGGCTTGTACTTTTCTTGCTACTATCAAGATCTCGCTTGGAAGTTAGAAGGCTTAGTATTGCTTGCTAATAAATTCCAGTGTTTGTCGATAATCTTCTTCATATCAGAAAATGTTTAATTATATTTGGTAGAGAACTATATGTATTCCCTGCCCTTTTTGTTCCTTGGGTCTCAATGTGTCCTCTGGGTATATTGGCTATATTGGCTATCCTGTCCTCTGCTTTTCTTAAGCATGCTGTTATGCACCGCCTCTTTAAATCTTCTGATCATGTCATCTTTTTGTTTGTGGAAGTCCTTCTCAGTTGTCCAGTTCCTTTTCACCCTAGTAAGTTGCAAGAAAGGTATACGGTTTATATGTTTTTTCTCATGAAAGCTGTTCCCATGTAAGAGAGTGTTCCTATCTGTTTCCTTCTTGAATAGGTCAGTCACAAGAACCATATTTTCCTTAATAATGCTGAGATCCAAAAAGATATTTCTCTGGCACTCTTGTTCATTCTGAACTTGATGTTTGTATTTATATTATTCAAGAAGGAAAACGGATCTCTTTCTGGTCCCTTCCATATAAAAACACATTGTCTACATATCTACACCAGTTTCTTATGCAATGTGAATATAGATTCTTAGTTGGATTTAATATGTGGTCCTTCTCCATAGTATACATGTAGGCATTAACATAGCAGGAGCCATGGTGCTACCCATGGCTGTTCCCTTCTTTGTAAGTAAAACTTCCCATCAAACTCAAAATAATTATTTGTGAGTATAATTTCTGCCAACTCTTGCAGTTTTAGGTTTAGCGTTAGGACCTCTTCTGTCCAATATTAACCCCTGTCGCTTGTACTCCTGATCATGGGGAACAGAAGTGTATAGGTCAGAAACATCCACTGTAATTAATATATCATGATCTTGTATGCCTTCCTCTGAGATTCTAGCCAGTTTATGCAGCATGTCCCCAGTGTCCCTTATATAGGCCTCTGTGTTTTCTATAAGTGGTTGTAAATGATAATTTACTTAATTGTGACTTTTTCAAATAGGGAACCATTAGCGGAGACTATCAAGTATCCAGGTGGGTCTTGTTAATTTTATGTACTTTTGGCAATGCATATAATGTCAGAATTCTTAGATATTCCTGTTTAATACCCTGTGTTTCCCAACTCTCCAGCTATCAATTAATTTCAAACTCTTCTAGTGTATATTCTATAGATCTCTTGACTCTGGCTATGGGATCTCCTTTAACACATCATAGTTAACTGTATTATTCAGTAACGCCATACACATGTTCCGTAATGTATCCTGTCCATGATTACTATCCCACCCCTTTATCAGCCAGTTTAATTATAATTTCTGGATCCTTAGCTAGCTGGTTTATGGCTATCCTTTTACTTCTATTAAGGTTATTAGTCAGTGTATGGTTGTCTTTATGTATTAGATGTTGCATATTTCGCTGCACCATAGCAAAATATGTCTCTACTGCATGATCCCTACCAGGAGGTGGATTATACTTGGACTTCAAACCTAAAGCTTCTTAATTTGTTGTTGATACGCATGTCCTCTGTTCCATCAAACATGTGTTTTTAGCCTAAGTGTTCTAAAGAATCTTTGCAAGTCTGCCTCAAGTTAAAATTCATTAACGGACTTAGTGGGTGAAAATCCTAGCCCTAAACTTAGTACCTCCACCTCTATAGTAGTAGTAAGTTCGCTACTTAAATTGAAAATAGGTATTTTCAATTCTCCAAAACATTATTCAGCATCTGAGAGATAAAACATTAAGAGAAAGCAGCTTGACCAAACTGAATCTAGCAATTTTAGAAACGCCAGGTATGTAAAGTTCTTTATAATATAGCAAAAGCAGTTGAAGTAGGCCCATGGCTGATATGTGATAGATATTGTTCTATGCTTGTTTACAGAAAAGCAGAGAAACGCACATGAAAGCAGTGTGAGTCAGGTGTTTATATGAAGGTCAAAAACAAAACAGGGAGACCTTGCAGGTTAGTTTGCTAGATTAATTATATAACCACGAATGGGGTAGAATGGATTCTGACATGGAATTTCTATGTTTTGTTAACTAAAGCATGCTACTGAATTGTGAGAAGTATAAAGAAACACAACATGGTGTGTGAATTAAGGAGATTTAAAAACAAATAAAACATTTGAGAAGCACAAATGACAAAGTATTCATGGAATTGAGATAAATGCATTTTGATGCCAGAGATGTTTTAAAAATGTTTAAGTACATAAATATGTAGTTGGATAACAATATTAGTTGGAGGTATGACACAGCTGTGTGGTGGAGGTGCTTGTTTGTGTTAAGAAAGTAATGCAGGCATTAGCAGCGCTCAAAGTTTAAGCCTGGTGTTTAGAGGCATTGTTTGATAATCTAGAGGATATAAGACACAGAGTTAGATGCAGATGTGTGACTAACAAAATATTTTTTGAATTTAGACCTTAACCAGCATGGCCTGGAAGTTAACGCGTTTTGTTTTTAAAGAGACAGTGTCTATTAAACAGTAGGGTGTTTTCTTTGAATATGCTATACTATAAAAATAAATACAAATATGTTTAAGAAAATATCTAATGGCAATGTATGATTTGTTTCAGACAGCCCTTTGAAAAGCACCACACGGTGTGAAATGTCAGGGCAAATTAAATGAAAATAAAATAACTGTTTATTCACATTCTTGGTTGAAGAGACCTTACTGCCTTCCCACTTCAACTCTTAATTTACAAATTACATCAGGATGATCCCAAACACTCTCGCTGGTCAACGGGAAGGCCACTTCGCCCAAACCTTCGAGGGAACCGTGGTTATGACATAACAGTCCAAACCAATACCCTCACCATCGGTACCTTAGAAGTGCAACACTGCTTTGACCTCATGATTTTCCATCATCATGAACATCCGGGTGTAGATTTTCTCTCGATATGGGTGCGTGGTGGACTTAGCCAGTAGGTTACTACTCCAGGTACCCAGCCTTGGTCATCTGCTCCACACTTCTGACTCATATGTCATAGCAGCAGTGAAGGCTAATGACGCAGAATATGACGCCATCCTCATGCTCCAGCAACACCTCCTTCCACTCAACTGAGGTCTATTTTGGAGATGCACTGGGATGCCTTTGTCAAAACAAACATGACTGCAGCAGAATGAACAGCCTTATGCGACTTACTGGTGGGGACCCACCCGCCAAAACAATACCCTTTTCATCAGAGGCAATCCCTCTTAGGGCCACAGTGGAATCCCTTCTGAAACAAGGCGCCATTAAGCCCTGCATCTCCACAGTTAATCTCCGATGTGGCCTGTGAAGTCCAACAATTGAGGCTGACAATCGATTACAGGAAGCTCAAGCAAGTAACCCAAGCTGTGTACATACCATGGTATCTGCCCCAGGTGTGCTCAAGCTCCTTAAACCTAAACACAAATGGTTCAACATCCTGGACATTTCCAATGGTTTTGGTCACTGCCATTGACCCTGAGAGCCAATACAAGTGTGCCTTTACCTTTCAAGGGCATCAGTACACTTGGACCTGCCTCTCCCAGGGTTTTCATAACAGCCCCTCCCTCTTCACATTCACATGACAGATGCCATACAAGGTTTTCTTCCCCTGACTGCCTCTTGCAGTATGTGAATGATCTTCTTTTGGCCACTGCAGGCCTGGAAAAATATCTACAGCTCCTAGAGGGCTCCTTGCGCTTCTGCAATAGGCAGGCCTCAGTGCAACCCTGTAAAGGTTCAGCTTTGTCTCCTAGAAGTTTCCTTTAGGACTGTGTATTACTGCAGAAAGCAGGAGTCCTGCATTGGACAAGGTACAAGGTATTCAGGATTTCCCTGCCTACTAGTGTCTCCACTCTTAGGCAATTCCTGGGCTTATCAATTACTCCAGAGACTTCATCTGTGATTTTACACAGCAGGCTGCACCCTGTGCATGAGTTACTGAAAAGATGTCCCTGGTCATGGGGACCAGGACACACAGCAGCTGTTACTTCCCTGAAACAGCCACTGGCCTCAGCCCCAGCTTTGGTCAGCCCTAACCCAGAACTGCCATTCCATTTGGAAACTGCTACTTCTGACACTGCAATGTCTGCAGTATTGGCACAAAAGATAAATGGAAAACTCAGGCCCATTGCCTATGCCTCCCAGGTACTATCCCCAGTAGAACAAAGTACTTTCTCTGTGAGAGGCACCTCCTTGCTACATTCTGGGTTGTTAAACACTTCATTTACATCATAGCCTTTTCTCCTGTAGTGCTGCATACCAATCATACCCCCACTAATTTCCTGTTATCAGATCGAGTCAAAGATGGTAATGTTTCAAACACCAGACTCACCCACTGGTCTCTCCTCCTCCATGACGAGATATCACTGTACACCCACAAAAATGCCATCTATCCTGGCAAACGGACTCAATTACGAAGAGACTTCATGAATGTGGCCTGGAGCTGCCCACTCTGCCAGAACCAGGCCCTTTTCTACCCGACAAAAAACTACTTTGAAAATCCCGCCTCTGATGTATTTTATGGATAGCTCCTCTTCCTGTCAAGAGGAGAACACAAGGCAGGGTTCGGGTTCTGGTCTTTTGTCCAGTGGTTGACACCACTGTGGCATCCAGACAGTGTACCATACGACCCTCACAGTATGCAGAACTGGCAGCCATTGCCTGTGCCCTGGAAATCATCCACGGCAAGAGGAGGAGGATACCATCATTTTCTCTGACTCATCATGGGTGTGTAACTCTCTTACAGAGTGCCTCCCTTTCTGGAAGACCAATGAGTATGCTTCCTCAGAAGGAACTCCTGTCAAACAGAAAGACCTATTTGATACATTAACAGCATACCGTGTCATAATGTTGTAGCTTAATAGCATATGGCATTATGGCGCACCCGGACCTGTAGCGCCTCAGAGTTGGACCCCAACAGAGTTAGAACTTTAGTGGAGGGGTCAAACAGCCCCCGTAAAAGGGGAAGAAAGAGAGAAATTGTGCAATTCGTGAGTAAGTCACACGGCATTCTGCCATGCGACATTCTGACCCCGTGCCCATTAACAGCCCAGCTGACAACAGGATTTCAAGCTTTACATTTACAAGGTCAAAGCCCATTCAAAGTCTGAACCCTACCATGAGTACAATGATCGAGCAGATACCTTGGCTAAGGCAGGTGCTCGGGGGAGTATGGGTGATGCTACTTACACTAAGGCCTGCCCAGTGGCTGCATCAAAGAAGACCCAAGTGGTCCCACTGAGTCTGGCTGCAGACATATGTCAGATCCTGAAATAAGAGGTATATGAATACAGTATGCACTTGTAACGGACTAGTTTGACATAAGGCATTCCGTTCGTTACAAGCAGCGTCCGTCACATCAATAAAGCTTATCTGTGCTAGGTACTCGCATCTTTTAAAAACAGCATGGTGCAAGAATGCAGAAAAGACCGTTCCCCAATAGCTCCGGACTTAAACCCGCTTCACTCTCATAGCAAGCACACTCCTCACCTGAAACATTCCCCAAGAGCTCCAGACTTAAACCGCACTCTCTCACAACAAGCACACTCCCTCACCCAAAACATTCTCCAAGAGCTCGGACTTAGGACAAGAATTAGGTTTAAACTTGTGTGTGTCAGGTACCTTTTCAAAACAGCATAGTGCAAGAATGCATTACAGCCAGTAGAGGGCATCTGGGAACTACGAGGCAATCTTCTACACAGGAGGAAAGAAGAGACCAATTCCCAAGAGTTCCATTCTGACAGCAAGCATGCTCCCCAAACCTGAAATGTCACAGGGATTAGGTTTAAAACACTGATTTGCTGATAAATGGCATGTTTGACGCTCAGAAGCTCAACCGAGGTGTCAAAGTAGCTGTAATTTAGCCACTTTCGTGACTGCTAAATGCAGAATTTCAGGTCTGTAATCGGATGATTTTATTATAGAGCCATGTAGTAAATGGCTTTTGGCATGAGGAATTCTCCGTTAGAAGGACGTCCGCTACAAGCATGTCCGTTACATCTGGCGCATACTGTACCTCTCAAAGAGACAGAAAAAGAAAAGTCTGGGAATAACCCTTCAAGAGACACTCTGGAAATCTCCTGCTCTCTGCACACCAGAAGCTGGTCTTGTACAAATCAAAGACACAAATTAAGAGTGGTGTCCAAGAGCTCTGATTAGAGTTCATCTCCCAGGTACACAACATGCCCACAGGTGGACACCAAGGTGTAGACAGAACAATACAAAGACTGAAACCGTGGGTTGGTGGCCTGGTCAGTCAGCAGACGTCCAACACTATGAGCACAACTCTATCACCTGTGCCCAGAATAATCCTATTCCTGGTAAGAAAATGCCAAACTACTCCCACATAGGCAATCTGGTACCTGGAATGCCATACAGATTGATTTCATTGAGCTTTACCCAAGATTAGAAAGAACAACAAGTATGCACTTGTAATCACGGATCTTCTCTCTAAATGGATTGAAACCTTTCTTTGTTGAACAAACACTGCAAAAGCCACTGCTAGGATCCTGGTATAACAGGTATTTTCCAGGTGGGCCTACCCTTCAAAGTGGACTCAGATAAGAGAACAAGCTTCACTGGAGAGCTTATGCAGGAATGTTTAGAGTTGGACAGATGTTTCACATAGCCCACCATCCAGATCTTCTGGACAAGTAGAGAGGGCAAACAGGCAGATTAAGTTGATGCTGTGTAAGTATGCAAATGAAAATGCCAAACATTGGGAACACTGTTGCCCTTACTCCTAAATGGTGATCAGAGATACCCCTGCTGCAGCAACCCAGTGCACACCTTTGAGGTGATGACCGGCTGGCAGATGAGCCTGCGGAACATTTGTAGATAGATCTCAACACCCCAACCATGGACAGAGTGTCATCTGACACTTATGTCGAACAACTAAAGGACAATTTAGTCCAAACCTATCGTTTTGCTGCTCAGAATTTGGGCAAGGTACAGCAAAGATCCAAAAGATACTTTGACAAAATGTCAAAGAAGTCGACTGGCAAGTAGGCGATCAAGTCATGGTACTACGATATGCCACACCAGCCCCATCCACTGTCAAACAAGTGGGCTAGACCCTACAACACAGTGAACAAATTGAGCCCTGCTGTCTATGAAGTGTGGTTAACACACCGAAAGAAACCAGTGAACAAGTGGTACCATGCGAATCAACTGAAACTATACAAAGGTGATTAGTGCTCCTTCCCTGACTGGCGTGGGGTCTCTGTATTTTTACCTTAGTTTATATTTTTCAGAATGTTACTGCTTGCAACACTGTTGTGTGCCTTTAATAAGTGTTCTGGAACCAGCCTTGAAGAAGCTCCAGATACTCCGACCCTGAATCCTGTACATCATGAGGCTCATATCTCTGCAACTCATAATGGTAGTGTCGCCATTCAACTCCCATCTACCAATGTGACTGTGCGTGAAGAAAAGATGCTTTGCTATGGTGGTTTCTTTAGATAACTCTACTGTACAAACTGACTGGAGAACTGGTAACCCTACAGAACAGGGTCTCCAAGTGGCCCCTAGCCAAAGGAACATTTCTAGGTTGGCTAATGCCGCATCTGCCCCAACAGAACTCTGTGCTTATGCCAAATTAATCAGCATCATACAGGACCATATAACAGGCAGCAGCATTGAGCCAGACTTTTGCGCTAAATATTTTAACTCCACCAAGCGTCATGAACGTTTGACCCTTTGACTCAATCCACTGTAACTGCTGCTCTTTTCCTCACATCATACCAGCTTCATCAGAACCTGATGAACCCTTGCAATGTCCAAATCTAGAATCAGGCCCACCCAGTGGCCTGGTCACAACTCACTCCCTGGGACACTTATTAAATGTTCACTTTATGCATGTTCCTGCTGTTTTCAATATTACTCATTGGAACATGGCTGGATTCGCCATTGTTCGGTACAAATTTATCTAGATTTCATGCTACTATGTTACTAGACATTACTGCAGCATACCAAGCATGTGTACATCACCCTGTAGCTAGGCAACACACTACTGAACATAGAGGTGTGTTCCTCTGAATACCCCTAAATGGAGCTTGGAGGCATCACAGGCCCTAACAGAAATTGCAGGTACTGTTACAGGCTTACTTGGCTTAGGATTGTCAATCTGGAACAGAGCCAATTTGACAAAAATTAAGCACCATATAAATTAACAGTAAACAAGCTCAAAATGTCATACAGCCCATGTTAAATGGTATTGATGGATTATCACAAGAGGAAGAATTCACTGTGTATAACATGCATGATATAGCAGGTTTATTTAATGAGACTCAAAATAAGATTAACAAATTGATTGCATATAATAATGAAGAAGCTAAAAGCACCACATAGGCAGGGAATCATTTGTTCAGCCTATGGCAGTTATGCCATAAACTCTACCACCAATCTATTCCGAGATCTGGAATCAGGGTGCATTCCTGATTTAATTCAAGATAAGCGTATGACCAAATGGTACTGCCTATCGTGTAAATCCATGGACATGCACCACCATTGTATGTCGAGACAGTTTCATTTTCTTTGGCCACAGACAGAAAATTTGGGTTATGCCACACCAAATCCTAATCAAGTACCCTGTAATATGACCGTCATTGTACTATCAGGACACCATGTACGTCTCCTTCCGGTCTCCTGTCGATCTTCGATAAGGATTCTTCTGTCTTCGACAAGTTGGCTAAAGTCTGCTTCGTGGCCACCTCGAGGGCAGTATCTACAGAGAACATTTCAACCTTCCTCCTTTGCTGGTGTTTCATCCTCAAATGGATGCCTGGGTAACCCTGCATACTGACTGAAACACAGAAGTTGACGGCAGATAAAAACCATGTGGTCCACCCAGTCTGCCAATTTTGCCTACCTATTTCAAACCACAAATCCTAGTTAATCTGCAGCCCACCCTTTTTCCTCTCTCTATGGTACCCTTACATCTATCCCATGCATTCTTGAATTCCCTGTTTTTGTCTCCACCACCTCCTTGGGAGGCTGTTCCAAGTATCCACTGCTCTTTCGGTGAAAAGTACTTCCCTCATGTTGCCCTAAACTCCCCTCTAACTTCATTTCATGCCCCTTATTCTTGCACATCTTCTTTTTGAAAGATGCTGCCCTCTTATACCTTGTTTATACTCCAGAGGCACTTGAATGTTTCTATCATGTCCCCTCTCTCTCCTCCAGGAAATATATATTTGAGTTCCCTAGCCTCTCCTCATTAGGTTTTTCATGTAGACCCTGCACCATCTTTGTAGCCCTCCTCTGGACTGCCTCCAGTCTGTCTGTCCTTCTGGAGATGTGGTCTCCAGAAGTGGACACAGTACTCCAGCTGAGGTCTCACCAGAGATCTGTACAGTGCCATACAGGGCTACTAAAATGTATTTCTTTAGACAGGCCTTCCAGATCAAGATTAGTATTTTGCAGTTATTTAATATTAGTGATGTTTTATTGTATGTATAGCATATTTTAAATGTTTTATGTAAAGCGTTTTTGGATCATTTTGAAAATGTGCTATATAAATACAAATTTGATTGATTTGATACTGCTACTTGTGCCGATGTGATGTGTTTGGTGTAACTACGCTAATGTGTAGTTACTCTGTGAACTCTATAGATTGGTCATATGCCTCTGATGAGGACCTGTTTCAAACTGTTTCTGCTCCTGTTAATGTCACATCACCTCCTCCACCGTCTACTGGGCAACATGCCGTATGAAGCCGTGCAATGCCTCACCAGCCAGCTCACCAATGCTTTGATTACCTGCCCTGTGCAACTCAAGAGTGGCATCTTCCTCAAGTCCGAGTTACCTACAACAGTGAAGGACAATACTGCATTGTGACCAACTATGAGAACTTCACTTATGGACCTCTCACCTGTGGTACTGACACACCAACTTCTGTTTTGTGCCACATGAGCGTACTATCATTGGCCATGCTGTTATCACCCTGTTCCCACCCAGAACTTGATTACACTGATAGTGACCTTGATTATGTCAGTGCTATAGAACAGTATTATGTGCATATCCACCACTCACCCTGAATCTCAAATCCTTATTAGATAGAAAGGATACACACCTCATTCATATTTGTAATACTATTACTAAAGCAGGAAATTCTCTCAGCTGTTTTGGGATAGTGATTTAAGTACTTCATTATCTAACACTTGGTTAGAACTACAGTATAAAGGTTCTGTTGTTATTTAGGCCTTTTTGATAATGTTCCTTATTTTTACCTTAAGCTGCTTACACCAAACTTTCCTGCAACATTGTGCATAGTTACATTTTCTCTATGCTACCCAATCTAACAAACTTTAGCTCTCAGTGCTATCTCTTTGGTGCTGCCTCTTTATCAGACAACAAGGGGGATATGTAGACCTGGACACACCATATACCCCATGCATGCTACAACACCTACTATTGCAGCATAAGTTATATCTGTATTTACTTACACTTGTTATTATGTGCTTAGGAACCATTATCCAACATGATTATATGGTAGTGCTTGTGTGCAGCCTACAGCTTTTGCCATGTTGCAATAGTCAGCACCTTTTATGAATCGCTGTATTGTTACCCAAGGTTAGCTTTAGTCAGCTTTACTCTTATCAGTGTGTATGTGCAGATTCTAACTGTCCACAGTTCTAACAGTCCACCAATAGAACTACTGTATTGCTGACTACCTGTTTTATTCTGAACTGTTAGCAAGTTCTACAACCTAACTTAAGTTGCATTTCTGCTATGACTTGAGCCTATACCACTCCTGGTGATAGACTGAAACTTCATTTTAACTGAATTTATTTCCTTGACACCGGTGACTGTATGCACATTGCATGTAATACTTTACCATAATCACCATGTTAAGCCTTTTATATTGCATAGCCACTTAATGTATGTCACTACACCAGTATGTACTGATTTCTCTGAAATATCTGTACTATGTAATCTGGCTTCATACTAAGTGTATTGGCAGTCCTGTTTTGTTCTAACTGTATCTCTGTATTGCACTGATGTTTGTTGTGTGTACTACCCTGGTAGCCTAGGTTGTGACTGAAACGGTCTTCTGGATCAGTTTGCTCAGCCAGTTATCAAAGACATAAATAAATAAATTCTGTGCTTCTGCCTTTTGGAAGAGTCTGTTACTTAGTAATGCACTTTTTATCTAGAGTATAAGAATGTCCATTTTCACCAAGTTTGCATGACAACATCATGATGTTGGAGGTTTCTAACTCCCAGCAGGCATGCTGTTTTTCTTCATGATTTGGAATAAACTTCTCTCTATGATATCTGGGCTTCTGTGTCGTGTTTTGCCAACAGGTCTAGAATCCTACCAGCTAACACTATAGTCCAATCGCCATGAATAGATCATGATGATATACTGTTGATACGTGTCTATGCATGTCTATATAATGTGTTGCTAAAAATAACAATTTTAGAAATGTTTGAATTGTTTCATGCTTTTATATATCAATATAGGGAACATGTAGCAACACTGTGTATCAGTATATCAACTTACTTGACTCCTAGCATCCATAAAAAAAATTAAGTCCCAATGGTTGAAAACTTATCCCATTTTAAAGAAATTACATTTGGAAAGGTCAAACTTTTGAACCACTATACTGTATGGCTAGAAAAGAACAGCTCTATGTACAGCCAATGTTTGTTTATTTAGTTTTGTTGACCAGGAAAGGAAGACTCGGCAGCTCTGCCTATTTTCAAGCCTCATCGCGGGGAAGGGAGATGCAGATGGAAACCAGCTGACACTGAACCAGATTAAGCTGTTGGTGGTATTTTTAGTGACTTGGGAATGTGTGCAGAAATGCTTCACCTTTGTTGGTACGCCCAGTATAATACACAAGAAGGTGAAAAGTCTGATTTAGAGTGAAATCAAACATCACCTTAGGAAGGAACCAACAACAACTCATAAATTCTTCTAGCTGAAGTAATGACAACAAGAATGGTTTTCCAGGATAGGAAACCCATGTCACCAAGTGGCAGCATGCCTGAATGGAGCACCTGTTAGTTTCTCTAAAAACAACATTACGATCCCAAGGCAGAACCAGTTTACAGATCAGAGGATGCACATACCATTAAGGACAATACAGGACACGTCTAATTGTGACATTGTTTTTCCATCAGTGACAGCATGGAAAGCTGAAATGCTGCCAAATGCTCTTTAATGGACAAATGGTGAGACCAGAGTCAGATAAAGACAATCAGTAATCTAGCAAAGAATTCACTACAGAAATGTATAAGGGTCAACAGAATGTAAAGCACTTCATATAGAGACATGGCCCAGTATCACTCTCGTTGCTTCTCTGCACAGTGTAGTGGTAAGAGGTGTGCCCCTTGCTTGTTTATGGAATGCATCACACTGAAATTGTCTGTCTGAATCAGCAAGGGACCAGGGCAGAAGTGGGTCTGAAATGCCTGTAAGCCAAGTAGAACAGCCCTTTTCTATAGAATGTTGATATGGAGAGAGGCCTCCAGATGGGACCAAATGCCCAGAGTCTGGAAGTTCCCTAGATGTGCACCATACATCATGACCCAGATGCATATTTGGTCAGGATCTGCAGGGAGCTGGGTGAAAAAATGAAAGCCCTACATTAAGTTGGGTTGATCCATCCACCACACAGAGCACAGTAATAGAGGAAACATGACCAGAACCATCTGATCCAGGTCCTCTGTCAGTTGGTTAAACTGCAACCGAGCATCTAATGCAGACTGCACATATGGAGGCGGGCATAAGGGATGGCAATGATAGCTTACTCCAATGTACTGGAGATGTTGACAAGGAACAAGAATCTATTTGGGTTCACTGACTGTGACACCCATGTCATCGAATAGCTGTCTTGTTCTTGCAGTGTTTTTACAATGACTTTCCTGGAAGGGGTCTTGGGGAGCTAATCACCCAGATAAATGAAGACATGTAGACCGCCCCTCAGAGGCTGCTGCTACTACCACTAAGCATTTGGTAAATACCCATGGAGCTAAGGAAGGCCAAAAGGCAAGACTCAGAAATAATAATGCCTGCACTCCAGAATTAATCTGAGGTACTGTCTATGACACTTTGATTTTATATGAAGGTATGCATCCTTCATATCCAGAACACAGAGACAAATTCACTGTTTGCAACAGAGGAATGAGAGCCTGAAGAGATACCATCCACAATTTTTGTATTCAATATATTCATACAGACCCCGAGGTCAAATATAGAACACAGGTCTCGATACATTTTGGACAAGGAATACGGAACAGAATCCCAGGTCTAACTCCTGAGGAGGAACAGTCCTATAGCACATTTAGGAGCAATGATTGAACCTCTGTCAACAGAAGGGACAACTGGCCCAGAAGATAATGACAAAAGCAAGGGGTGCACTGCGAGGTACAGAGAGCTCCAGAGCATGTCTACATAGACTGTCCCTCCTAATTCTCTGGGATATGGCTATAACAGGCTATACTCTGTTCAGGAAGGACTAGCTAAGAAGGAAAGAATGGGGTGTGGTGCTTTATGTGAGGGAAAGCATAAAAGTGACAGAGACAGGGAACATGGGGGTGGCAGAGGTACTGTGGGTCACCCTGGAGACAGGGAATGGGACCACTATTTGGCTCTGGAGTGATCTACAGACCTCCAGCACATGGGGAGGATTTAGATAAGATACTGGTGGAAGCCACTGGCAAGATGGCAGAAAAGGGAAGGTGCTGCAGGTGGGGACTTCAACCTACCAGACATAGATTGAGCAGTGGCTTCAGCCAGAAGCAGGGACATTCCAGACTCTCTGCAGGGGGTGTTCCTCAGGCAACCAGTCAGTGAACCCACTCGTGATGGGGCAATACTGGACTTGGTAATCTCTAACAGAAACAGTACTGCAGACAGCAAGGTGGGAGACCACCTGAGGACCAGTGATAGCCATATGGTGTGCTTCAATATAAGGTTGGCTGTGGAGTCGAATCACACAAGGGTGAGGTCCAAGACTTCCAGCACAGCAGATTTTATAAAGATGGTGAATGCTTCAGGGGTGGCCTAGGTGGGGTGAAGGAATAGAGAGGCAAAGCTAAAGGAGCACAGTAAGGCCAACAAACTTACATCAAATAAGTAAGCAAAAGCAAGAAGGAAAAAAGACCCTACGGTTCTTGCAAGAGGTGGCTGAAAATGTAAAGGCTAAAGGGTAGCATTCAGAAGGTATAAGGAGATACAGGAGGAGGAGGAGAGGGAAGTGATTGGGAAAGAGAGGAAGCATGGAAAGCAATAAGGATGAAAAGTAACAAACTGAAGAGATAACAGCCCAGGAGGTAACGAAGGGGACAACGATTTTAGGTATGCAAGGAAAAGAGGAAGACCAGGAGTGGGATTATAAGATTAAAAGGGAGGGGACCAGGAAAGGAGACATCCTGAACAAATATTTTTGTTCAGTGTCTACAGAGGAAAGAGAAGGAGGGACCACAAAAAGTAACAGAAGCTTTGGAGTGAGGAGGTGGACACTAATCATTTTTGAAGGTGAGAGTCCTAAAGGAACTCACCAATCTAAAGGTGGACAAAGCAATGGGGCCAGATAGGATGCATCCAAGGGTATATGGGGATCTCAGGAGAATACTGGCTGTATCTCTGATGGTTCTATTTAACAGCTCACTGGAAACAGGAGTAGTTCGGAGGAGAGTGGATGTACTCCTACAAGTGGCAGCAGGGTGGAGGCTGCTAATTACAGGCCAGTCAGCTTGACATGGTGGTAGATAAGTTAATGAAATCACTGCTGAAGGAAAGATTGTGAAATATCTTGAATCCAGTGGGTTACAAGACCCAAGGCACATGGTTTCACAGGGGTGAGGGCATGTCAAACAAATCTAATAGATTTCTTTGACTGGGCGACAAAGGATTTAGATCAGGGTTGGCGGTGGATGCAGCCTACCTAGATTTAAGGCTTTGGGCACAGTTCCACATAGGAGACTAGTAAGCAAGCTGGGTAGCTTAGGAGTGGGTCCAAAGGTCCTAAACTGCATAAGAAATTGGTTGGGGATAGGTGACAGAGGGAAAGTACAGTACCGTGAATTTACGCAACAGCAGATCTTGAAAGGGTTCCTACAGTAGGTCATTACTTGTAGGACTTGATCCCAAGCAGTCCCTCAGAAGAGAGAGGGAGAGAAACACGGGAGGAGAAGACAACAAAGGACAGATCAGGACCCGCTTAGGACAGTAGGCCCTGCAGGACAGCGAGGTCAAATCCGCCCTATGCCTAGAAGCAATTTCCAAACTGTAATGCTTGGTGAAGGTATGGACCGAACTCCAGGTTGCTGCTGCACAAATCTCCGCTACAGAAACATTCGAAGAAAACACATGATGCAGCCATGCCTCTCGTGGCGTAACCTCTTATAGCCCCGGCAGAGGTTTGTTGTGCTTCTGATAACAGAAGCAAACACAGTTAGCCAACCACTTTGAAAGGCACTGTTTGGGGACAGCCACCCCAAGGATTTGGGAGTGAAGGACACAAAGAATTGGTCAGCCTTATGGGATTCCTTAGTCCGATGGACATAGCATCTCAGGATCGATGCATATCTAAGAGTGTGCAAGAGCGCCTCACCTTTATTCGCAGGAGCCGGATAATAAACCGGTAGTTCCACTAATTGGTTTAGTGTGAACTCGAAACCACCTTAGGCAGGAACTTAGGATTCATTCTAAGGAGTGCCCGGTCCTATGAAAAATCAAAAAGGCTCCTTAAACACTAGGGCGTGAAGCTCGGAAATCCTTCGAGCAGAAGTAATAGCAACAAAAATAGTGCTTTCCAGGAAAGATAGCACAAATCACAGCTCATCGCTGGTTCAAAGGGAGGAAGCGTGAGCTTCTCCAACACAAAATTCAAATCCCAAGGCAGCTGTAGGGCTGCAGATGGGGGTTTCAGATGGAGAATTCCTTCAGGAAAGTTTTAGATAGCTCCAACTGGGCCACGGCTTACCATCCACAAGCACATGATATGCCAAAATTGCAGACAGATGAACTTTGAGGGAAGTGTAGGACAACCGGAATCTGAAAGATGGAGCATGTATTCCATAATATATGGGACTGAACAAGTAAAGGGTCCCACTCCTGAGGCCACCCAGATAGAAAAACACTTCCACTTCATAGCGTAAGAGGATCTAGTGGAGGGCTTCCTTCCACTAGAACCTGGACCACTCAGTGGAAACCCGAAATGAGACTTGATTATCTCTGCAGAAGCCACGCATGAAGATGCAGGGTCCTTAGCCCCCAATGCACAAGCCGCCCTGATTCTGAGTGAGGAGGTTGTGCATCAAAGGAAGCAGAACTGGAGATTCCCTCGCCAGTTGCTGTAAAAGCAGGAACCATATTTACCTCAGCCAGAGAGGGCAATTAAGATCATCTGAGCCTCTTCTGCCTGAAATTTGAGAGCACCCTCTGAAGAATGGGAATGGGAGGAAAGTGTAAAAGAATTTCCCTATCCAAGACAGCAACAACACGTCATGCCAGAAAGCACATGCCCTGAAACAGCGAGCAAAAACTGTGAAGTTTTGCATTGGATGGAGAGGGAAAAGGTCAAGTTCGGTCACCCCACTACTGAAACAGAGAATCTGCCACTTCCTGATTTAGTTCCCATTGATGAGCGAGGTGTAAGTTCAGCTGAGGCTGTCTGCCAGGCTGTTTTGCACTCCTGGAATGTGCACAGCTGTGAGTGACAGACCGTGCTGGACTGCAAGTTCCACACTCATCGCCTCCTGCAAAGAGTGCAGATCAGTGCTTCCCTGCTTGTTGATGTATCAGATCACTGACATACTGTCCATCTGGACTAACAGTAACCCCTTGGAAGAACAGACTGAAAAGCCTGAAGGGCGTACAAGACTGCCCTCATCTCCAGAATACTGATGTGCAAAGACATCTCCAAATGAGACCAAAGTCCCTGAGCTTGGTGGTCCCCACATGGACTCCCACCCCAGATTGGAGGCATCTGTGGTTAATGTACAAAGGGAGCTGGACCTTGAAGCGGGAGGCCTTGGGTCAAGTTCAAGGAACCCCTCCACCACTGCAAATCCCTCTTGAGAGCAGTGGAGATCAGGACCGGGTGATCCAGATCGTCCCTGAACTGGTCCCACTGAACCTGCAAGGTCCACTGAGCTATCCTCATGTGGAGGCTCGCTATGGGAACCATGGAGATGGAGGCTGCCATCAACCCAGCAGACGGAGCACAGCCCTGGCTGGAGAAAACTGGAGGAGGCTACCAAAGTAGACTGCTCGAGAAGCACTTCCGCCTCTGGACCGTATCCAGCACCGCCCAATGAACTGCAGCCTCTGGGAGGAGTCAAAGTTTATTTGGGATACTGAAAGTGATCCCCAAGTGGGAGAACAAGTCCAGGTAGAGTAAGAGTCTCCAAAGACTGTCCCTGGACGAGGCTGAGATTGACCAATCGTCCACGTGGGGAAAACTGCAATGCTCTGGTGTCTCAAGGCTGCAGCTACCACACTGGGCACTGGTAAAACCCTGGGTGCGAGGAAAGACCAAAGGGAGGGCCCAGAGTGGAAATGCTCCCCTGAAAACAAAAGGCAGGAAGTGGTGGTGACTGGGAAATACTGGGATATGCAGATATGTATCCTGCATATCCAGAGCACACAGCCAGTGAATCTCCTGAAGGAGAGGCAGGAGGCTCTGTAGAGTCAACATTCTGAATTTCTTATACTCGACAAACAGATTGAGTCTCTGAGGTCAAGTACGGGTCTTAGGTCGCCCATCTTTTTGGAACCAGAAAAAGTGGGAGTAAAACCCTCCCTCTGTGATGAAGAGGGACCGCCCTACTGCCGCTTTGTGTAACACAGCCTGAACTTCCTCCCTTACAAGTATGATCTGATTTGGGGAGTAGAGCGGCCATGCGGTGGAGACTCCAGAGGGATTCCAGAAACTCCAAGGTGTGTCCTTGAGATAGAGTTGCAGGACCAAAGCGTCGGAGGTTATGCCCTGCCATTCCAGCACGTGGTGGGCATACCTCTCCCACCAGCTCCTCGCTCTGGGGCTGAGGAGAAGGAGGCAGGGACAAGGAGTCAGGAGGTGGCTGGATGAGTAGGGGAGAGCACCGGAATGTCTCGAAGTCTTGGAGGCGGAGGGGGAGAAGGAGGTGCCCGTGGCCTTTGCTTGCCCGGGTGTCTGGACTTCTTGCCTGCCTCCTAGTCCATTTCTGAAAGGGATGCTGACCCCTGGGTGTGGCCGGTACATGGACCTGATGGACCAGAGGCCTTACCTCGGTCCTGGAGGCCTGTAATAATATCTTTGGTGTCCCAACCATAAGCACCGAGCCCGGAAGGGGCATCCCAAATCGCAGTCTGGACATCGCTTGGCAAGTCCAGAGATGCGAGAGTCAAGCATGCTGCTGAAGGGAGACAGCAGTGCCGAGGTATGGGCCACCAAATTGATGGCAGGCCATAGGTGGCCCCAAGAGCATGCCTGCAAGAAATTTTGACAGGCAAATGTCCTTGACGAGCTCCTCCTTGAGGTCCAAAGATTCCATGGACTGGACGCTGGCCTCAAGCTTGGCCAGGGTCACTTTCTGAAAGACACCATATAGGCTACATAGTTAAGGGAACACAAGGCACATGTAGCCAATGAATCAACCTTTTACCATACTGGCCAATCTGCCTGGACTCCTTGTCCTCCGAGAAGTGCTCATGTGCTTCAGGATCGCGAGCGATCATAAGCTGCAGTGATGACCACGGAGTCTGCCTTGGGGTGTGCATCCAAGAAGGAGTGCCCTCAGGCACCCAGTAGACCCTATCTGCCTTTTTGGGAACTGCGGGATGGAATGAGGCAGTTGCCAGATAGTTGTGTGAGGTCTTCATGAGGTCCTATCCAGGGAGGAACTGGGATCAGGGAGAAGGACTAGAGATCGAGGTGCTCGGTGAGCCTCTTCCTCATAGGATCCTGTTCCTCTGTCTCCCAACCTGTAAAATTCTTGGATGGACCTCAAGCAGTCCAAAAGAAAGGGTCCTCTGGGGACTTGGGAGGCCTTTCCTTTGGGACTGACAACTGGTGGTTGGAAGAGTCCTCCGATGTATCCTCCCCGAATCTGGATGGTCTTCTGGGGTTTCAAAATCCAGAAGAGGAATCACGTGGGGAAGTCCCAGGACATGAACCATGGAATGAATAGAGTTCACGGGGACGAAGACCTGGGAGGAGAATGCACAGGTGGTAGAAGGCGACTCTCCAGGTCAGTGAACAACTCCATCCTTGCCTCCTTCCAGGACTGAATTAGCATCCTAAAATCCTACTGTGGAGCCTGAGCAGTAGGAGGAGGATGAGGTGGGGGAGGAGCAGGGACATGGGTGGGTAGTGAGTCCTGAGTAAGGGTGAGAATAACAAGAGTATGAAGAGTATCCCAGGTAGTGATATCCTGAGGGATGGGTGAAAGTTCAGCGGTGTGTGGACCCCCAGGAAGGTCCAGAGGAACCCCGAGGGGTAATTCGGGACATTAAAGGGTCTGGGTGTCGAATGTCAAGGTACCTAACATCGGGGGCTCCCGTGAGGCCCCACCATCGTCATAAATAGGAGACGGGCACGTGTTGGGACGACTGATGTCGGAACTAAAGACACTAGAACTGGTGCCGCGGGTCCAGCATCAGAAACAGATCCAGTGTTGGGGGACTGGCATCAGAATGTGACAAAGGGGCTCCAATGGCGGAGCTGGGCCCAACTTCAAGACTTGCGTCGGGATCAGCGCGAGGGCTCAGCGTGGGCAAAGGCTCAGGCGTCAGAGGAGCCAGCATCGGGACACGCTCAGCGGCCTCTGATGGAGGAGCTGGATCTGGCACGGAGAAAGCGACCAAAGGATCCACCTCAGAGGGCCTGGGGAGCCTCTGTGGTCAGAACTGGTGTTGGCAGAGGGACCTCCTTCCCGAGACTCCACTGGGCGAGTGAGGAACGGAAGACTGAAGTGATCTACATCCAGCTGTTCCTGACTGTCTTCTCTCTCTCTCAAGGTGGCTGGGTGCGAAGCCATGGCCACGAAGGGGAGAAGATGGGCGGGACCGGCAGTCTTCCCTGGGCTCAGCTGGACCTCGGGTGATATGGCAGAAGCCCCGATGGGCAAGTTGTGTCAGAGCGGGCGCCAGAGGCAGCCATCTTATCAGATGACTAGGCTGGGTGGGAAGGGCAGAACCCCTGTTGTCTTATCGGCTGAGTCCTGGTGAGTCCAAAGGGCTGGGGAATCAACTTATCGGAAGCCAGGCAGTCTCCGTAGGAGCTGGGGACCGACTTACCAGTGTTGGCAAGGCGACCACCAGAGGAGCCACCAGCCGACTTACCCCAGAGATCAGGAGCAGAGCCATGGATGGTCCAGAAGAGTCCACGGACGCAGCCTGGACACCTAACACTGAGGAGACGGGGGAGGAGCCTTGCTCGTGGAAAGCCTACTGGAGTCGACCCAGGACCCATCCTCTTGGCACTTCCACTCCCAGTGTTTCTCCTTCTTGTGCTTCTTCTTGTCTGGGAAGATGAATCACGGACTCCAGGCGCCCATCTCCTTTTCGAGGCGAGGCCATCTGCGACTTCACAAGGTGGGCCTCCAGAGCCTGCTGCCTCCGCTTGTGAGTGGCCTGGCTGAAGGGCTGGCAGTCTGGGCAAATTGCGGTGTTGTGGTCCGGGCCTAGGCAAAGAAGGCACTTGCGGTGGCCGTCTTTGTGTGGGATCTGGGCTCGAATCTTCACACATCTTTTCTGAGGTGGAGAAGACACACAGAAAAGGAAACTGAAAACCGGTGGAAACTGAGTTTTTAGAAACACGAACTAACTCGATCGGCTGGGCAGTTTACAGCAAGCTACTATGTACAGGGCGGCGGTGGGAAAGAACTGGTGGGCAGGCATGGGGACCACCCACTATATAGGGTCACGCTGATGTCGGTCATGTGATGTCAGGTGGGGGTCCCCTGCCAGGCTTTGCTGAAAAAGTTTGCTGTGCGGTCCTGAAGTCAGGTGGCACTAGTCCTACAAGTAATGACCTACTGCAGGAACCCTCTCAAGTAACATCGGAGTTTACTCTGAGGAATGGAGGCTGACCAATAGGGTGCTTCAGGGAATCAGTGCTGGGACCAGTCCTCTTTAATGTTTTATAAGTGGCACTGCAGAGGAGCTGAAGAAAAGGTCTTCCTCTTTGTGGAGGACACCAAAATCTGCAATAGGGTGGACAATTCAGGTAGAGGTGGAAAGGATAAGCAGATACCTGAGAAAACTAGAAGAGTGGTCAAGGGTATAGCAACTGGGTTTCAATACGAAAACTGCAGAATAATGCCCCATGACACTGAAATCCAGGGGTGGAGTACAACATGGGTGGAGTGTTATTGACCACCAAGTGGGAAAGATACGTGGAGGTAGTCTTATCAGATGACCTGAGAGTGGTCAGGCAATGCGACAAGACAGTTGGGAGGGCTAGTGAGAGGCTAGGTGCATAGGGAACACTATCAACAGCAGAAAGAGGGAGGTGGGTGTTGCCTCTGTATAGATCACCGGTAAGACCCCACCTAGAGTACTGTGTTCAGTTCTGGAGACATCTCTGAAAGGACATAGACAGAGTAGAGGCAGTCCAGAGGAAGGCAACTAAAATGGTGCAGGGTCTGCATCAAAAGCCCTATGAGGAGAAACTAAAGGACCTCATCGTACACCACAGAGCGTGGGGGCGGATATGATAAAGAACCTTAAATATTACACAGGGGAACACGGTACAGGTGGGAAGTATTTTTTAGAAGAAAGGTGCTCAAGAACAAGGGGACATGCTATGAAGCTGGAGGGTGAAGATTCAGGAGAGATGTGAGAAGTACTTCTTCACAGGAAGAGTGGTGAATTCCTGAAACAGCCTTCCAGCACAGGCGATTGGCGGTGAAAACAGCGGTGGGGTGAAAACAGCGGTGGGGTTCAAGAATACACAAGATAAGCACAAGGGAATTACAGTGGAAAGGAAGAGGGAAGGAGAAAGAGCGTAGATCAGGTAATGCCTGCTGTAATAGTGTGGGTATGAGGAATGGGCAAACTGACGAGCCAAGCAGTCCTGATCTGCCGTGAAATTCTATGTATGTTTCTATAAAGCACTAGAACCACTCATCTGTAGTACTCTCTCTCTACTTTGGTAGGTATAGGGAGATCCTGCCCCCACCTGTGCACTACACCTAGAGGCAGAACAGAGTCAGAAGATACTGGGGGCAGCAGAAGTGCCACCTGTGCTAATACCCTTGAGTGCTTTAGAATGGGCACTTGGAGGCAGGGTACCAGAAAGGGACCCTACCTTAATTACAGGGCTGCTGATGGGAGGCATGGCCACCCTGGGCAGCAAGCCTATGAAATGTGTCCCTGCCATGCCCCCTAGAGGATCTGGTCAAGACTTCCTCCAGTTGATGATATCACTGGGCTTCACGAGGTCATTTCCTCCTCGACCCATATTGGTGGACATTCATTGGACCTGGTGTTCCTTCTGGGGATGGGGATATCTGACTTGGTGGTGGAACCGGTCGGATGGTGGACCAACACTCCATTAGGTTCAGTTTTGAGGCCACCCTATTAGGTCAGCCCTTAGGAAATGGTCTGGTACCGCCCTTTAAGGGGTGTGTCCCCCGTTGACCTGATGGCGGTGCTGGACCTATCAGGCCTACCGATAGATTGCTTGGATCCAGGGACCTGGTACATGCCTATAATAAGGGGTGACAGGGGCCTGGATTCCATTGCACCTGTTACGTGTTAGTCCTCTCGCTCTTAGTCCCAGGTCTCCTTGGTTCGATGAGACCGTGAGGGAGTTGAGGGAGAGTTGGACGAAGGTTGGAGAGGCGCTATGGAGGTCCGTTTGATGACACAAACTTAGTTTGATGGACCACTATAAGGTCTATCAATCCGCAATCTCTCGTAAGAAGGCAGAATTCCTGTCCAGAGATTGCGACTGCAGAAAATAGACCAGCTCAGCTCTTTTGGACTGTGGACAGACTGTGCAATCAGTCTGTCTTCAGCCCAGAAGAGCCTTTTCTCCAGAACGGTGTGAGGAGTTTGCTCTCTTCTTTGCAGATAAGGTTGAGAAAATCAGATCGGATGTCCATTTTCCCTCTCCAATGGGAGTTGTGATGGTCGGCAGGAGATGTCGGACACCCAGTTTGCATGGTCCGACTTCAGCCTCCCACATCAATGACATTGTGATGATCATCCGAGCACTGTGACTGACCAACTGTGATTTGGACCCTGGCCCCTACGTCTCTTAGTGGATTGTGTGGATAAAATCAGCCCAGTCCTGGCTTTGATAGTCTGGAGGTCCTTGGAGAGGGGATCTTTCCAGATCCTCTTAAGGAGGCTATAGTTAAGCCTCTATTGAAGAAGCCCTCCTTGGACCCAGACTGTCTAACAAATTACAGACCCGTCTCTAACTTACTCTTTGTGGGTGAAGTTATTGAGAAGGTGGTTGCAGTGCAACTGGATGGTCATCTGACCAACAACAATGTCTATGATTCTCTCCAGTCTGGATTTAGGAAAAGGCATAGTACCGAGACAGCACTTGTTCGGGTACTAAATGACCTCCTAATAGCGAGAGATCGTAGGACCTGTTCCATCTTGGCACTTCTCGATCTCTCTGCAGCATTTGACACTGTTGACCATGGTGTGCTGTTAGGCGTTTGCAGTCCATCTGTGGATTGTCTGATACGGTCCTCAGGTGGTTTCAATCACCTCAAGGGTAGGACTCAGAGGTGGTGTGGGAATTTTTCTTGGCATCAGTCTCCCTATCCTCGGGTACCGCCAGGGTTCTACTCTAAGCGCCCATGTTGTTTGCAGTGTATATGCTGCGTTAGGAGCGATTGTTGGACAATACGGTTTGGGTTTTCATTGCTATGCAGATGATACCGAGCTGTATATGTCTTTGTGCCTGACCAGGATGCTGCCTTTCGATATTTAATAACTGCCTTGCTGAGATCCAAGACTGGATGAATGGAAGTTGGCTGCGGTTAAACCCGGAGAAAACTGAGGTGTTGATCATGGACAAGGGTCGCTGTGAGGGTTTGTTAGCTGGATCGCCCTCAGGCTTATGGCTTGGGGTGTCCAGCTGACGACCTCAGACCAGGTGCGGAATCTAGGCATAGTATTTGATGACCGTCTGGCGTTTAAATCTCAGGTGTCAGCGGTAGTCAAAACTTCCTTTACCATCTGAGGAATATCGCCCGGGTGAAGCACCTGGTTCCTCCAGAGGATCTCCCAGCGTTGATCCACGCATTCGTTACCTCCACCTTGACTATTGCAATGCCCTTTATCTGGGGCTGCGGGGCTGAACCGCCGTCTGCAGTTGGTGCAGAATGCGGCAGCCAGGTTGTTGACTGGATCTTCTAGGTCCAGTCATATAATGCCTGTGCTCAGCTGGACTGCACTGGCTGCCAGTTTTCTGGCGAATCACCTTCAAGGTCGGTTTGCTGACCTATAAAGCCCCTACGATCAGGGACCTACTTACCTGAAAGAGCTCCTATGTCCCTACTGTCCTCCCGCCCCCTCCGATCCACTGACGAGGGAGACTGCTAGAGATTCCCAGGGTTCGTTTAAAAACTTCAGGGGCTGGATCGTTTAGTTTTATGGCCCCGACCCTGTGGAATTCTCTACCTTGTCAGGTGCGAATGTCCAATTGTCCAAAGCTTTAAAGGAGCTTTGAAGACACATCTTTTAGTATAGCTTTTAATGATTTATGTTAGTTTTAATTTTGTCTATTTATTGTTTTATGTACTGTACAGGTGCTTTTGGTTATAAGAAAAGCGCCTCATGAAAATAAAGAATGAATGAATGAGGGTCAAAGCCTTAAGAGATCTATGTGTTATTTTAGAGGTTATAATTCTCTTAAAGGAAAAGTCCTCAGATTATTTTTCTGAATAGCTGTATAGTTAAGTAGAGCATGAACAATGATTCCCTCTCTTGCATCCCCTAATTTCATCCTAATTCTTTTTTTTTTTTAGTTTCTTTGTTCCTCCCCAATCCGGCCATCCCCTCCTTCCCACTAAATGTCCCAGTCCCGTCATCCCCAGGACTTCCCTTCTCCTGGTATCCCCATGGCTTGCCCTCCGTGGCAGGGGCTGGGAGTCCCTTGACTCGCCAGACCAGATCCAGATTCAAGAGGTGCCTGAGTCGGCAGGGTGTGGAGCCTGCAGAGGACGGTGGTCATCATGCCAACTGGATGTTTTCCCCCATTTTCTCTCCAGCATGGGGAAGGGTGTGTAATGATGCCAATGGTGGTGTCGCGCCTCCGTACACAGCACAACAGGTGTCAGTCCGCCTCCACCCCACCTCCAATTCTGCAGTGCTGGTATGCTGCCCCAGCCTCCACTAGGGGCCAGGCTAATACCAGCCACTGATACCCCCTTCCCTGAAGAAGGGCAGCAGTCCTGAGATGCTCGATCCTTCTCTCCCTGGCCAACCCCGATGCCTGAGGTCGTTCCTGACCCCAGGTCACTGGCATGATGGCAGGTGAGGCTTGGTGCCTCAGCCTTCCATGCAGTCAGGCCGGCCAATTTCATCCTAATTTAAATATAAATATAAATAAGGTTGCTTCACTCTGTTTGCCTTGCTGTGAAAACGTGTTTGTCTCCTTTGCAAAGGTCATGATCCTACTCATGACAAGGCATCATGGGAGTTGATGATGTGTACCTGAACAATCCAGCAGAAGCTATACTCTCATTCAGTTCTGTTACATGTCTTGTGAAGTACCTGTATTGTCAAAGCATTTTTTCTAACTCAGATACACGTTCAACTACAGAAAACAGCAGGGCACTTACTGGCCTTGAAACATTTCATTGCCAGCATAAGACAGGAGCATATGCACAGCACACAACAGCACTGACTAATACAGTATAACTACTGCAGGCTTTAGCACTAAAACATTGTAAAACCCAGGATGCTTTAAATGAGTTGGTCATGACCTTTGCAATGGAGTCAAGCAGGCTTTCACACCAAACTTGTGTACCTTCATTTACATTTAAATCCTGATGAAACTAGAGGATGCATTCAGATACATTTAAATCCTGATGACATTAGGAGGGTGCATTCATTTGCATTTAAATCCTGATGAAATTAGGAGGTGCATTCATTTACATTTAAATCCTGATGAAATTAGGAGGGTGCAATAGAGGCAAATATTGTTCATACCTACAAACTACACAGATAAACAGAATACAAGGCTGAGGGGACCTTCCTTAAAAGCCATCTCCACATCTTTTCCAAAAAGCTCGGGCACCTAAAGGGGAACTGAGGACAGACTGCTGCACATAAGCAGGAAACATCACAAAGAGCCAGAGATATCTACACAGGCAAATGCCAGAAGCAGCAACCCTAGCAGAAGCATCATAAGTTGGTCGGAGCAGATGCTTGCCAGTGTCAATATCTGCTGTAGCAGGCATAAAGTAGCAGTGCAACCAAAACATTTTTGCTAAGCCAGCCGGTGACGCTGAGGTGCTGGATGCCTTACCTATGTACGGCCGGCACCCGGTTCGACGCAGCCCGGCCGCTGGAAGGTCGGCACCGGGAGGAGGTGGAGCTGATGGAGCCTCCTCTTCGAGGAGGTGTAGCAGTATCCCTCAACTGATGGCCACCTCCTGGTGGAGGCTAGGGCAGCACGGGCTTAGAGGGTGATAAGGCATTAGGCCAATGGGGTGGGGAAAGGGTCATTACTGGAATAATGATCGACTCCGCAGGTGCCGCCTCCTGGGCGGGCATAAGGTAAGCCCCAGTAATTCTGGGTGACTGAGCTGGGGGAGGGTTCAATCAGATGGGGGCTCTCCGGAGGCATAAGAAAGTGTTACACGATTTAAAAAAATGTTTTTCTCCCAAAAGCTAGTTTCAGCTACAATAAAATACATTGACGCAAGTATGTACCATAGCAGCAGATCTTCGAGAGAATCTCTCATTAGGCCACAGCTATGAAACCATAGCTGCCAGGCACTAGGATCACACAGATACTTTTAGCTAGCAGTCTAGTAGGGGCTGCCCATGGCGGCGTCAGCAGTTGATGTCCCTCAATATAAATGTGGGTGCCCCGGCCTCCTCAGTTCCCCGCGGGAGATCATATGCAGAGGACCTCCTCCTGGGAGCGAGGAGAGCTAGAGGTTCCCACCACTAAGTAAAGTGAAACAGAAGGTCGACTGTCCTGGACAGAAAGAGACAGGAACAGAGAATCCCTGAGGCCAAGGGGACAGAGGGTGGGCATCATGGCCTGATGAAAGAGATTCTCCTGAACAGCTACTGTTACAGTAAGTTCTTATATAACTGTACAATCTTCTTTGAGGATATCTCTTTCATCAAGCCACACCCATGGAATGAGTCACAAGCAGTTCTGACAGAGACAATCTGGGTGGCTGGAGGCTACAGGCCTAAGACAGGAGGCCCTGAAGCACAGCCATGCCAAAGCCTGCCCCTTCTTCTAGAGGTAGTGTCCAGACTGCAGTGTTTACTGAAAGTGTGAGCAGTATTCCAGGTGGCAGCAGCACAGATCTCTGCAGCTGACACTTTCCTGAAACAGGCAACAGAAGTGGCCATACCTCTGGCTGAATGGCCACACACAACCCCAGGATGTTCCCTACCCGTACTTCCTATAATAAAAGTAATACAGTTGGACCAACTATTTGGACAGGCCCTGTTTAGAAAATGGTACACCCCTCTTCCCAGGGAAGAAAACAAACAGCTGTGAGGATTTCCTGAAGTCCCTCATCGATGGACATAATAACTGAGGGTACCAGGTCAATACAGTTAAACAAAAACAAGAGTGGCAAGAACAGCACGGTGTACAGAGCACCTGCATTTAGAGCAACAGGGGTATAATAGCAGTAAAAATTACCGCTACCCCTGTTGCTCTATGTTCAACTAAGCAAGGATAAGTTGCCATGTGCGTGGGTGCCTGGTCGAGCCGTTCCTGTGGTAGAGTGACTAAGGCACTAGCATATGGCAGGATTGGAGACCTGGGACCGTGGTTTGGTTCCTCCAGGTCTCCTGGTGTTAGTACTTTCTGCGGTCCTTTTATTTATTTTTAATAACGTTTTCCCCTTCCAGATTCTCTCCCCATCCCGAAGTCAGCCCCCGAGTTTATTTTAGTTCCAGGGGTGTGGGGGGCAATGTCCTGAAGTGGAGTGTGGGACAAAGCCCCCAAAATAACAGAAAGTTCCATTATTTTCAATGGGCGCTGTTTCTGTTTCAGTCTCTGTTTTGTCTGACCTATTTTTGGTCCGCTCTGTTGCTTATGGCGTTTGTTGTCGCTTGTCATTGTCAAGCTGGTTATGACTCCATGCCATAACTGAACATTCTATGTACATCTAAAGTATGAAGCAATGCTTCCCTGGATTGGCATGCTCTGGGAAATAGACAGGTGAATGGTTTGACTGAGGGTAAACTCAGACACCACCTTTGGTAAAAACTTAGGGTTTGCACACAAAGATACCCTGTCCTTGTGGAAAACCAAATAAGTAGGCTCACACATCAGAGCCTGAAGCTTGGAAATCCTTCGCACAGAAGTAATGGCAACTAAGAAAAATGTTTTCCATGATAGAAAGCGTGGCTCACGTGTCACGGTCACTCAAAAGGAGTCAAAGTAAGTTTCCTTAGCACACAATTTAAGTCCCAAGGTAGGACAGGATTGCGGATGGGAGGTTTCAGATGAAGAATGCCTCTCAAAACATACAAGACACTTAGCTGTGCCATCGTACAGCCATCAATAAGCAGTAGAAGGCTGAAGTGGCAGCCAGGTGCACTTTAAGGGAGGAGTATTGTAGGCCAGCATCCAAGAGGGACAGCAAGTACTCCAGAATCTGATTCAATGGACAAGTGAAAGGATCCAAATTATGGGAAGCTGCCCACAGAACAAAGCCCTTCCACTTCATGCAATAAAGGCCCTGGTGGAGGGTTCCTAGCAGCCACTAGGACATCAGCCATCTTTGGGATACCCCAGCTCTAGCAATGTCCATGTCTTCAGGAGCCAGGCATGGAGGCGGAATGATTCTGCGTCGGATGGACCAGGTGCCCTGCTCCTGTGATAGCAAGCCTTTACACAGAGGCAGGGGTACTGAAGGTTCCACTGCCAACTGCTGCAGTATTTATATATTTTATTTATTTATGTTTTGGTAACTGGGTGAGCAAACTGATCCACAGGACCATTTTCAGTTGCGACCGGGCCATACAGTGTCATAGACAATAGGTACCGTTATAATACAGTGGATACATATAATACAGAGAGTGCTTTGGTATCAGAAACAGTGATACATAAACATCACATCTTAAATAGGGTTAAGAACACAAAAACAAGTTCATGACAAATAAAGCAATGCTCCTCTGCTTGCAGAGAACTAGGACATGCACTTACAGCAAATCAAGACATTATTCAGTCAGTCAAGGGTTACAATACAGTGCATAAGGGATTACACTATAGCAATCAACATTTTCACAATGGAGTCAAGCATGTCAATTGTTCATTTAGTAGCCAGTATTTGGGAAGTAAGGCAAGTAGTACACTGGGCCCTCTAAGGCAGATTTCTGGCGAGGGTGTTTCCAAGGAAGCATGTAGGTGGCCTGAGACAAAATCCAATCTCTTAGCTTCAATTTGAAGGACTGATGAGAGGGCAACATTCGAATAGCAGGTGGTAGTCTGTTCCAAAGGAGGGCAGAGACAGAGAAAGCCTTGCTCCTCATGACAGTAGATACACGGGGACTACGGGGGACAGAAGAGACCCTGGGGCATAGAGTTACCATCCTGTTGGTGAGCAGCGAGGAGTAAGGGGATTACTGCGAGTTCCTGGAGAGGTGTTGACTAGACAGCCCATGGCATATTCAAAACGGCCCTGCAGAGAGGCCAGCCTAAGGCCTTATATAGAGAACAGTGATGAGTGGAGTAAGAGACCTGAAGGGCAAGCAAGAGAGTTGTATGTGATAGTTAGATGATAAAGAAGTGAGGAGGGCGTGGAGAAGAACACTGGGGATCAATAGTCAAGTAGGGGCAGAAGATTTCCTTGGGCAATCGCAAAGGCGAGCCTCTGGAGTCAGGAGGAGGTTAACACGGTAGGCTGCCCCAGCTTCGGTGGACTCTCTTCATGGTGTTAGAAATGTGGTCATTGTAGGTAAGGGAGGAATCAAGAGTCACTCCTAGGTATTTGAAGGAGGATACAATGTCGAGAGGAGGGTCTGCAAGGGTGACTATATGTAACGAGGTTTCTGATTTGGCGGCCTTTGCAAAATGCTGACTTGGAACCAAGAGCATGGCCTTCATTTTTTCTCATTTACAAAAGTTATTTGGAGAAGAACCAGTTGTGGCGGCTCCATAATTTGTTGTGAGGGTAGAAGATATAGATTCAAGGGACTTGGCACTAAGGTAGATGATGAGGTCATCCGTGTAGAGAGCACATTACAGTTTATGCTTTCTGTGGGAGATCATTTATGAACTGTGAGAATAGTAGAGGCCCTAGTATGGAGCCCTGGGGAACATTAGTATGGACAGGTAATGCAGCAGAGGTATCTTTGCCTATCAGAGCAGCCTGGGATCTGTTAGCAAGGTAGCTGCTGAACCAAGCGGTGGCGTCCGGGAAGTAGCCTAGGTTTAACAAAGGTGGACTGGAGAGCGTGGTAGTCAACAAGGTCAAAGGCCTTGGATAGGTCCACAAGCACCGCACCTGTGTATACCCATGTCCATGTTTCTAGGACATGGTTGAAGAAAAGGGCCAAGGCCAAAGAGGTGCTGTGGTGTTTGCGGAAGCCATGTTGGAGGGGGCTCAGAAGGTTATAATTATCTAGACACTCTGATAGCTGGTGGTGAATGATTTTTCTAATAGTTTGCTTAGGCGTGGGAGGAGGAGATGGGATGGTAGTTCTCCAGGGCAGCGGGATCACCAGATTTGAAAATCAGCACCACGTGCGCGATGCTTCCATGATTCAGGCATTGTACTGTATATCATGAGAGGAAAGGTTAAATATGTTGGTCAGTGGCTTTACAAGGGCGAGGGAGGATTTTTTAGAAGGTGGGATACAGACCATCACTGCCTGGGCTGCTCCTAGCGGGTAGTGTCTTAAGGAGTTTGCCAGTGACACTATGGTCAATGGCTCTGAAATAAAAGACCAGGCTTGATGGCTGGTTGTTCTGAGCAGAGGAGGCTGTGGAGGAAGTTTGCTGCTGTAGGAGGTAAGGCTGGTGAACATTCTATTGAAGGTGTCCATGATCTTGCCTGGGTTAGTAATGGGACAGGGAGGGAAGACAATTTCTGTTATTTGTTTATTTGATTTTGAGTTGAGGAGGGTGTTTATTGAGGCCCAGAAACTGCAAGGGTTGCCAAGAGACTCGTACTGTCAGTCGGTATAGTATTTCACGCTTGAGTGACTTCACAGCCTGCTTGCAGGAGTTTGAAGTTGCCTGTATGCATTCCATGATTGGGGGATGCCTTAGGCTTGCCAGATTTTGTCCCTTACTTCATTTGGGCCAGAAGTTCACTTGATAACCAATGGGAGTTGCCACCTTTAACCCTCCTGTTGGTGATAGGAAAGTATTTGTCCTGAAGGTTGCGAAGAGCTTCCATGAAAAGCATCACCACCATGGGGACATCTCTGAGTTGGTAGAGTGGGGACCAGTTTATGACCCAGGCATCCCTTAGCACTAAGTCATAATCCTGACAGAGGAAGCAGACCTGATGAGGCCAGAAGGAGCAACAAGTATCAGAGTTGCTCTTTCCATCTGAAGCTTGATCAGCACCTTCTGAATTAGTGGGAAAGGAGGAAAGGCATAGAGGACCTCCTTTCCAAGAGAGGGACAATGCATCTCCCAGAAAACTCCAGGCCCTGGGTGGCGAGCAGAGAAAGCAGCAGTTTTGCACTGAGTGGGGACGCAAAAGGTCTAACTCTGGATGATCCCATCTGTCGAAAGGTCTTCTATTACCAAGGTCAGCAACATAGAAACAGAAGTTGGACGGCAGATAAGGACCACAAGGCTCAGCCAGTCTGCCCATTTTTCTACCTTTATGAATGTGCCATAGGCCTGTACTCTGTCAATGGCCTATCTATTCATACTCATCTGTATTGCTCCCTTATGCCTATCCCATGCCTGTTTGAAGCCCTGCACTGTATTCATATCCATCACTTCCTGAGGTGGGCCATTCCATGCATCCACCACCCTTTCTGTGAAAAAGAACTTTCTTACATTACCGCTTAATTGGCCTCCCTCTAATCTCATACTGTAATCTTGTCCTGCTATTTTTCTTGTACTGAAACATGTTAAGACTCTTTCACCTTGTTAGTGTCCTTAAGATGTTTGAATGTTTTCAATCATATCACCTCTCTCCCTCCTTTGCTCTAGGGTATACATATTGAGCTCCATTAATCTGTCCTCATATGTTTTCTGATGCAGTCCCTGCACCATTTGGTTGCCCTTCTCTGGACAGCCTCCATTTTGGTAATGTCCTTGTGCAGGGCGGCCTCAGTACTGCATGCAGTACTCCAGATGGGGCCCAACCAATGTCTTGTAAAGAGGGATAATTACCTCCCTCTTATGACTTGTGATACCCTACCAATACATGCCAACATCCCTCTAGCTTTACCTACTGCTTTAGTGGTCTGCTTGGATGATTTCAGGTCATCTGTGATGATGATGCCCAAATCTCTCTCTTCCCTTGTGATTGCCAGCAACTCCCTCCCAACCTATAGGTGGCTTCAGGGTTTCTCTTCCCTATATTCATAATCCTGCACTTCTTTGAGTTAAACCCATTGCCACTCTTCCTACCATTTTGCCAGTTTATCCAGATCTCTTCTCATTCTGCCCACCCCATCTGGATCATCTACTCTGTTGCAGATCTTGGTGTCATCTGCAAACAGACAAACCTTACCCTCCAGTCCATCTGCAATGTCTCTGATGAAGATAATGAAGACTGGCCTCAGGACTGATCCCTGAGGTACACCACTTGTGACATGCATCTCTTCTGACTGTATACTGTTTACCATCACTCTGTTTGCTGCCTGCCAACCAGTTTGCCACCCAGTTAACCAACTTCTGACCCGAGCCTACCCAGCTTATTAATCAGTCTTCTACGTGGAACAGTATCAAAAGTTTTGCTGAAGTCAAGGTAGGTGACATCAGCTGTACCCCTGGTCCACCACTCTGGTTACCTAGTTAAAGAAATCTATGAGATTAGTTTGACAGGACCTTCCTGTTGTAAGCCCATGCTGTCTTGGATCTTGAGCTCCTGTGGATTCCAGGTGTTGCACTATCCTTTCCTTAAGGAGTACCTCCATAATCTTGCCCACTACTGAGGTAAGACTGACTGGTCTGTAGTTCCCTGCCTCCTCCCTGCTACCACTCTTGTAGAGTGGGATCACATGAGCCCTTCTCCAGTCTTCTGGGGCCTCTTCTGTGCTCAGAGACTCACTAAACAGTTCTCATAATGGCTCTGCTAGTTCCACCCTTAGCTCCTGGGATGTATGCCATCAGGTCCTATTGCCTTGTCCACCCAGAGTTTAGTGAGCTCTTGTAGGACCTTTTCTTTTGTGAAGGGACTTGTACACCTCCCTCCCCCTGTGTCCATGGTGCTGAGCTGTGGGTCCTGCTCTACCTTCTCTTCAGTAAATACTGAGCAGAAATATCTATTTAGTATAGATGCCTTTCTTGGTCCTCCTCCACTACACTCCCCTTATCCCTTCTGATCTTAGCAATACCCCTCTGGACTTTCTCCTTTCACTAATGTATCTATAGAAAGTTGTCCCTTCTTTTACTGTTTGTGCTAGTGTTTCCTCTATTTGGGCCTTTGCCTGCTTTACTGCCTTCCCTGCTTCCTTAGAGAAGTCTGGTATTCCTCCCTATCTTTGTCCCTCGTTCCCTTATATTTCCTGAAGGCCAGCCTTTTGGTGCTGACCTTTTCTACTACTGTTTTGAGAACCAAAGTGGTTTCCTCCTTCTTTTGCTCTTGCTTTTCTCCCTAACACAATGGGATGCTGCTTCAAGTATTGCATCCTTAATGCTTGCCCACTCTGCCTGTACCCCTCACCTGTATTTCTTCTTGCCAGGGCTAGCTTAACTCTGTTGGCCATCTTATCAAAGTCAGATCCTCTGAAGTCCCATATTTTTGCCTTGAAATAGGATGATTTAGTTCTAGTGGCCAAATTAGACCATATCATGTGATGGTCACTGGCCCAAGGTGACCTTCTACCTAGAGATCTGTGATCCTTTCCCTGTTAGTCAGTACTAGATCTAGGATAGCCATGTCTCTTGTGGTTGTTGTACCCGTTGTTTGAGGCCCTCCCCTGCAGGAATCCATCATGTGTCTAGTTCTGGCAGATGTTCCTGCTGGTATTGACCAATCTGTATCTGGCATGTTGAAGTCTCCCATTATCAGAACCTCCCTTTAGTGATCATGTTTTGTATATCTTCTAACAGTAATGTGCCTATGTCCTCCCCTGGTCTGGGCCTGTAGACAACCCCAGTTCGTATGGCTGTCCCGTATCCTGTTTCCAGGGTGACCCACAGTTCTGGCTCCTTATGTGTATTCTGAATTTCTGTAGCTTTGATATTTTCATTGACATAAAGGGCCACTCCCCTCTTTTGCACCTTGGTCTCTTCTGAACAGTACATAGCCGGGTACTGGAGTCTCCCAAGTGTGGTTACAGGCGAACCATGTCTCGCTAATGGCTACTATGTCCAATTTAGCCTCTGTCATTGTTGCACACAGGTCTGGGATCTAGTTTCCTAGACTGCAGGCATTTGTGTACATGATTTTCCATTAGCCAGATTTTGGTGCTTTGGTTGATGGGCAAGGTCAGGTGTTTCCCTAAGCGTGGCCATTATGGGGGCGGACCTTTTTCCTACCTGGTGATGCAAATGAACTACAAACATGCTGTACTCCTGTTTGATCACTAGCTGAGGGGAGGGTGTTCTTCCCATTCGATGTATTGCGCTGCACCCTCTCCCCATTTGCTAGTTTAAATAGTCTGCAAAGACATCAAACTTCTTCCCCAATGCACTGACTCCTCCTTGGTCAGATGCAGTCCATCGAATTGCAAGAACATTTGCTCCCAAAACTTTTGCCAGTTACCTACAAATGTGTGTCCTTTTCCTGGCACTAGCTCTTGAGCCACATGTTTATCTCCCCTACTCTGACCTTCCGTCCGTCTGCCCCCCCAGACCGGCAGGATCTCAGAGAAGGAGATGCGGACAAAATGGATGACAGTTTGTCTTCCAGACTGGTCAGGTGTTCCTTGTCTCCACAACTGACCGGCTGGCGAGATCGTTAGTCCCTATGTGTACCAGGACATCAATGTTTTCTCACACTTTCTGCACAATTTTAGCAATGCAGTCAGTGTCTCTCCACGTTGATGTACCTAGGAAACATCTGACCATTACCCTGGCTGGAGGTAGGTATCATCTCCCGAAACATTGCATCTCCTATGATCACCACTCGTGCATCCTGGACTGCATCCTCCTTAGACTGTCTGCCAAGACTGTTTGAATGCCTGGAAAATGGACTGCTGACAATTCTAGACTGTAGTCTAGGGCTAAGAAACAAACCCTCATTGCTTCCTTGCACAGGGGTAAGATATGTTTCCTACTTGTTTATGTAATGTACTACATTGATGTTGTCCATCTGCACCAGCAGAGGCCCTTGGGGACAGGTAGTCCTTTTATACTTTATTTTAATTTCTTATATCAGATCTGATACAAAATCTTACTTGGTTATAAGTAATGGTACGTAGTAGAGGTACAGTAAATTAATCAGGATATGTTACTTCTCACCCAAGGTTACAGCACAGTGGGGAATTTCTACTGAGTTATCAGCATGTGCATCAAAAAGTTTAACAAAGTGCTAAACATGCAGCCATGACCATGGACTAAATACCAGATAATCTAGTCTGAAAATGTCCGGGTGCAAGACTCATTAAAGCCAACCAGTGACTTGTATTAAAGTCCATATACAATTCGCATTCGATAATCATTTCTATAAATGGAGCAAACCGAGAGTCTGCACACCCTCTAAAATACCATTCTTATACTAAAATAACATTAGTTAGGAACTGTAGAATTATATACAGGGAATAAAGAGGAACTTTTGATTTCTTAGGACCCTAGAGACTACTCCTATTAATAAGTAACCATACCAAGGGAATTATTAAGTTACAAATCAGCACTTAAAGCTTCTTTCAGCCCTCCTCAGTCTCTTCAGGGTGTAATGCATTATGCATAAAGCCCTCCTTGATCTTAGCCAGTCTTTTGCCTGCTTCTGATGGATCAGTAAGAATGTAGGTTTCACCTGAGTAGGAAATTCTAAGCTTTGCACGTACCAGTAAAGAATGATTAACCCCTAGAGACTTTAGCTCCCTCCGACCGCATCAAAGACCCTCCTTCTCTGACACATGCTATAACTGAGATATGGAAAGTAGAAGATCCTGGAGCCATCCACTAACTGTAAAGGGTCCTTGTTTTTGCAGCCTGAAGGATTCTGTCCCTTATATGTTGGACCGCTGTAACAATCAGGATAGTGTGAGGTTGATCCTGGTCTGTAGCTTTCCTCCGTGGTACAATCCGGTGAGACGTTAAAGATGAGGTCAGTGAGTGAGAGACCCAAGTTAGTTGAGAGAAGCTAGGAGACAAAATGGCATAAATCATCCTTCATAACCCTCATGGAACCTGAGGAGATGAACATGCGCCAACCGAGCTCCATTTCGAGGTGCTCCAAACAGAGCTGAAGGATTTAATCTCAGAAACAAGCCCTGCAGCAACTGCGGAAGTTTTGTCAGCAGATTCCTTTGACATACATGACTCCACCAAGACTGTGATAACATTAGTCTCCAGGTCTGATACTCTTGTGTTAAAAATCCATTTTGCATCGAGAGCTTGCATTGATTTATCTAGGGCTTGAACTGCCTGTAAAACAGCGCTGTTAGAGGCTCATTCTCTCGGTCACTTCAACCACAAGGCCCGTTAGGCGGCGCTATCAGGCCTCTTGCCTGGTTTCCCTCGGCCCGAATCTTGTTGTCCCATCTTGCGAGGGTTCCTCATTGCGTACAGTCCCAAAATTCAGTGGGTAGCTCCTATTCTCTTTGTCTCAAGAGTTATGTTCAATTAATACCTATTCAGTTGTAAAAAAATGTAGTTTAGGAAGTATTTCCAGAGGTAGTGCAGGAGTTCCATGGAGTGCGACCGACGCGGTCGGCTGCTAGCCACCCCGGGGACAGGTAGTCCTGAAAGGCTTGCAGACCATACGGATGGCCCTCATCTCTAGGGCGTTTATATGTGGAGGGAACCCTGCACTGCAGTCCATGTACCCTGGGTCTGGTGGAGGCCTCAAATGCGCTCCCCAGCCCATCCTCAAAGTATCCATGGTGAGGATCTGATACGGGAAGGGATCAGAAGGAACCACTTTGAACAAATTGCTGGGTTCCATCCACCACTGAAGCACCTTCTTTACTGGCAAAGTAACTAGAACCTTCTGTTCTAGATCATCAGTGCATAGATCCCATTGGTCCAGGTGGAGAAGAAGTGACCCCTACCATTGCCTTCTGTAATAATGGAGGGTGGGGTCTAGTGAGGAGTCATGCTGAGGTAGCATCAGCAGTTGGGGCACACCTCTAGGGCTTTCCGGTGGTGAAGGTAGGGTAGACAGGGCTTGCCTGACTGTGGACTGCTCGACTTGCATCTGTAGGAGGCCCAACAGAACCTTCTGCCCAATTTTTGGCTGGGTATGATAAAGCAAGTGGACCAATCACAGGGTCCTCCCAGAAGCCTGAAGGTCAGAAAAATGTCCTGCACATCTGCCCTAGAGAGCTTATAGCCTCTGAAGAGGGCATTCAGGATGAACTGCTGGACATCACTAGCAAAGCCGACACCCTGAGCCAAGAATGCCTTCTTAGGCAGATGACCACCAGAGCTGGTCTAGCGGAGACATCTGAGGTATTATAGACAGTCTTTATAATGTGCCTACCCACATCTGCCCCAGTTTGGAGGGCTTAGCTGCTCCTGCTTCTATGGACCCTCTGGAAGGGCCTGAATTGCAGCTTTGGCCTTTTTCCAGAGAGTGTTCTGGAATTGACCATATGGGCCTAGTAATTGATAAATCCAAGGTCCAAAGTGGCAGAGAAAAGGCCCTCTTGCCCATGAGATCCAGCTTCCTGAACTCCTTTTTGGGGAAGAGAGCTGAGGTTTTTAGGTCTCTTGGATCTGTCATGGGCCACATTTATCACAACTTGAATCTGCCTGTGGTTGCCCTGCAAAAGAAGGTTTATCCGAAAAAGCTTGGTACATTCTGTCTGCCTTCCTGGGCATAGCAGGGATCATATTTGACCTGTACGAGGCAGCCATGATGGCATCCTCTAAGGCAGCCAGCAGAGAAGGAATAATCAGAAGGGAGAATCTGAAAAGTCCAAAATTCGACCAAGTTTCTTCTGGTAACATCCTGCTCCTCAGCATCACACCTCATAGCTGCTTGCAGCTACTTCATCACTGAGATGAAGGAGAGGTCATCATGAGGGACCTCAGGGTATATTTAGTGGGTCCTCCCCAGGAAACAGTGAGGTAAACCTGGAGGGGCTCCTACCCCACTTTCTCCTCCTCATGTGGGACGTCCAGGATTGTGCTTGTCCTCATCAACCGACTCTCAATAGGGCACAGAAGATGGCGACGACCAGGAGCAAGCAGGGTATGTTGGCGTGGAAGGTGTCAGCGCGTGAGCTGGCCTACTAGACCCTGCGCATCGATGGGCCTGGAGAAGGAGCAAGGCAGTGCATGAACTCCCCAAAAAGGAAAGCAAAGACTGGACTTTGATGGTAGTCGGTGTCGCTGGACTGCCTCGCAGCGCCGGGCGGGAAGCTGGATCCTTGACGCCGGCAGTACGGCGGTGGAAGCGTTGACAAGAGAGGCAGAGACCCCGATGTCAACATGATAGCCTGGGGCATCGACAGGAGGCTGAATCCCAGAATCGACAAAGTGGGTAATGGCGGTCGATTTGGGGAGCAACCCAACGTTGATGGGCCATCACCAGCAGAAGCAGGTCCGAACTCCCTGACTTGTGCCACTGAAATGGAAGGGACCTAAATGGCAGTGGTTAAATGTTGGCTGTGGTGTCAGAAGGCCAGACGTCGATGAGCCATTGCCAGCCAAGAAAGGACCGGCAGGAATCACTGTCAGAACAGACTATGTGCAGTGATCAAGAACAGGCCAGAGAGGATTTCTTCTACTCCTATCCTTGTACTTGTGCTTGCCAGCAGCATTTGTCCTGGGCCTTGGAGGGGAGGCCATGGACAGAGCCAGCAACAGAGGGAGATTCTCACCTGAGCTCCCTTCTCCATTCTGGTGATCTTCTGTTTCAGGAGGAAGGACTCTAGGGTCTTTGGCAGCACCGCTGGGTAGCCTGGTTGACTCTGCGGCAGGCCTTAACATTGTGGTCCGCCAAAACAGCAGACGAGGTGTTGTGGTCGTCCTTGTCATAGATCTTCTACCGCCCCATGGTATCTGAAGAGTTTCTCTGCACCCAAGGTATCTGAAGAGTTTCTCTGGGTGGCCGACATAAACAATGGCAAAAATCACTTTAAAAATAGAATGATTAACTAGGATGAGAAAGAAAATAAAGTTAGAAATTAAAGATCTGAATCGTCAAGACAGGCGCAGAGGGTTGAGGCGCTGGACACCACACCTCATGTCATGCCGCCGACCCGGGTCGGGAGGGCTCGGGTTGCCGGGGTCAGCAGGAGAGGGAGAGGATGGAGCATCTGATGGGCTGGTCTCCTCTTCCAGGAGGGAAGGTTGTCGTCCCACTCCTTGGCTGCCCACTAGTGGAGGCGGAGGGGGCAGCACGGAGACTGGGAGACACAGAAGCACGGCGACATGATGTACAGAACCTCCACACATACACTCACCCCGTGAAGGAGACGGGGTGTATGGGGAGAAAAATGGAAAAGGAGCCGCCAGGATACATGACGCTGTGGCATCGCACCTGGCTCTGGCTTCCCACGGATATCTGGATTGTGTTTTGAGGCGGGGGAGACAGACCTCCTCCTCTGGCCTTGCCATGGAGGAATATCCATGAGGAATACCAGGGAACCTGGAGTCAGGCAAACAGAGCCTTGGAAGATAATTAAGCCCTTGGGGCGTGTCCCACCTGCCAGACCCAAAAAGGCAATGGGGGAGGGGGAACGAAGATCTGGTAATCGACTGAAGCGGTGATGTCTCCGTGGAGTCCGACGTGAAATGAACTTAGAAGGGTGCAGGGCCATGCACATTCCACATGGGAGGGACGTCATCAGCTGGCGTTGTCATAGGTAGGACCTAGCAGACTGCTAGCTAAAAGGTTTCGTGGTCCTAGTGCCTGGCAGCTATAATTCCATACGTGTGGCCTGATGAAAGATATCCTTGAAGGAGATATAAAAATATTAACATACCGGTCAAATCTACTTTTCAAGATACCTCCTACGCTGTGACTGGTGACATTATTTTTATTTTCTAAGTCCTAACCCTGCCAGGCACCCATCTTTTATCTTGCAAAAAAAAAAAAAAAAAAAACTAAATCAGATTCATGAAATACTCAAATGTTGGTGGAACTAGAAAATTTTACCACTAAATTAAACTGAAAGATGCCTGAAATCTTTTATAGTGAAAAAGAGTATGGTCAAATGTATGCTACATTGCGTGCACTGCTGCTTTAAGTACTGAAAGTATGATTTGACAGGACCATGAGGCAATGAGGAAACGTTTGCCATTAAATATCAAAACAGGCTGTGGAAATTTGTAATCATACAGGGATGGTAATTAGCTATTCTCAATCCCAGTGAGGCTGAGGTACAAGACTGCTTGCCTATAACATCCAGCCTTCTAGATTCCCTGTCAGGAGGCAAAGAAGTGATGTGCCCAGGTGCTTTGGACCGATCATAAGCAGCCATAATGCCTACAGCATCAGTCTCAAGCTGACAAACACAGTAAGGCTTAGTGGAAGGAGCGAGCAGGTATTAGTAGCCTTCCTCGGGACAGGAGGCAGGGTATTGGGCTTATGCCATGCAGCAATAGTGGCATCTTCCAGTGCAGGGAAAACAAGAGGCACCACAACAGCGGCACTGGCGAGACCTCCAAAAATTCAAAAGGATGCATGGTGGAGCCTTCCTCCTCAGCAACAATCCGCACAGCATCCTGAATTTGTCTCAAGTAAAGCCTAGAATGTAGGGGACCTAGGATTGTAAACCACAGTGCCCTCACTACTGGAGGAAAGCTTGGAATTAGAGCCAAACCCACCTTCAAAGGGTTTCATATGCCTCTACTCCTAATCCTAATGCCCTCCATGTTCAAAAGGTCAGGATTATATTCCCCCCATTGTTGGGTACGATGACAGGAAGTTTAAGAAGAGCTGGCGTCGACAGGGGTGACAGGGATGGAGGAGTTACAATGGTGCTCTTAAGCTCTACATCAACAATGATGGGACCAATAGACTTGGACCCATCGGCCAATAAGCTGTAATCGTGGCAGCAAGCCAAGCACTAAGCACCAAAATAACTGATACTGTAGCCAGCACCACTTGGGAGTTGACAACACCCAGGACAGGAGAATGACTGTCAAGGAGATAGCAACTGATAAAGGCTATGAACCCACAATTTAGGGGCAGACACACCATGACCGTGGTGTCCCATGGAGCCGGTTGGGGGAGGGATACAGAGGTTGAGTCTGCCACAGCGGAAGGCACACACTTATGCTCCTTGTAGAGTGAAAACAGGGACCTCACCATAGCGTATGCACCTTTACTTATGTTTATGGTGATGTCCAGATAAGGACAACTTTGACAAGCTGTCCTCGCCTTGGACAAATCAATCACGGGCAACTTTTGTCACCAAACATTAGGGAGATTTTCTGGTGGCAGAGCTTGACATGGATGGAGAAGTCGGCTGTGAGTCTGCAGCCTTTTGCTGGCATTCATGGCCTTCTTGGTGAATCTCCCCCATGGTTGTGGGATAACTATAAGCAACAAACACAGAAAGGTACACAAATAAAAGTTATTTTGACATCGCAAGACAACATCAATGAAAGTTAAAAAGTCGATACTCCTGAGGCACTGGCTCATCAAGCTGCTATTTCTTATCAGGAATGGCTCCAAGAATTGTTATTTAAAGAGTAGAACGGATGATTGCTAGTTTAAGGCACAGATTGCCTCTTTTTATAAGAAATGGGAAACTTTATATCTCTATATTATTTAGAGCTGGCAGTTTTAGGGGAGGGCACTATGGGTCTACTGTATGGTTTTCTGGCTCCAATATATCTGTCTGTTGGAGTTTATCCTAGTTTTCTGTGTTTTATATTTCTCGTTTGTTTTATGGTGGCTCCACTGGGAGGGGCAGGGCTTTTGGGGGTTAGCTTGGGGATATTGTGTTCTAATGGTGTTCTTTGTAGTATGTTGTTCTGTGTCATTGTTGTTTAAAAAGTTTACTTAATTTAAAAAAAAGTCGATAAAATGACAGAATTGCTTCTCGGCCTGATCTGACAAGCGGTTGACTGCAGGAGGCAGAACTAAGGAATGAAGGGGACATTGTGGGCGCCACCAGCTAGCCAAAGTTTTTTGAGTGACCCTGATGTAGACTGTTTACAGTTCCAAAGGTGTAGCCCAGTGGAGGACATATCCTTGATGAAATCTTAATGTTTTTGTAAAAAAAAAAAAAATTTGGGAGTTGGTGAATTGTTAGGAATCAATCTTTTGATACAGATTTTATATCTTGTTACTATTCTATATGTATCGATAATATTTCAAACTGCTTTTGAGTATATTATTGTTGCATTTTTAGCTGTAATATGACAAAAATAGAAAAAGAACAATTACGTAAGAACTTACCATAACAGTAGATCATCAAAGGGACCTCAGTCATCAGGTAACACGAAGATTTTCAGCAGTACAACTGGGGCTGCCCACGCAGTCGACATCAGCAACCCTATGTAGGAGTAGGCGCCCCGCCTCCCTCCACGTCTCTCCACCCCCAAGAGATGAAGGAGCAAGGTTCACACCCTGGGGAACCAAGGAGAAAGAGGGACCCAGTTCTAAATAAAGACAGGATACAACAGATAGCCAGGTCCTAGACAGGTGCCCCAAGATGGGGATGGTGGGGAGAAATCACACCTGATGGATGAGATCCTCAAGATCTACTGTTATGGTAAGTTCTTATGTAACTGTTCTATCTTCTTTGGGGTATCTCCGTCATAGAGGTTACACTGCAGGAATGAGTACCAAGCAGTGACAAGTGGAAATGGACAGTCTGAAGGCTGGATCTCCAGAACTTAAGAAAGGAGTCCTTGTAGCACAGCCCTGCCAAATCCTGCACAGGCTCTTGAGGCAATGTCCAGACTCTAATGCTTGGTGAAGTGTGGACTGTAAGCCAAGTGGCAGCCATGCAGATGTCAGCAGCTGAGACCCTTTGAAACAAGCCACCAAAGGTAGCCATGCCTCTGACGGAATGAACTCTGACAGCACCAGGCAATTCTTTGCTGTACTTGTTGTAGCAGAACATAATGCAATTTGCCAACCATTTGGATAAACATTGCTTAGAAACTGAAGCACCCTCTTTACCTGGGACAAAAAAATAAAAAGAAAGAAAAAAGGCATAAACTTCCTGGACTCTTTAGTCCAAAGTAGATAATACTTCAAAGTTCTGCACACATCTAACATATGGAGCAGTGCTTCCCTGGATTGGCACGCTCAGGAAAATAAACAGGAAAGTGGATAGACTGATTTAGTGTGAACTCAGAAACCACCTTAGGCAGAAACTTAGGATTTGTGTGCACCCTGTCTCTGTGAAAATCAAATAAGGCTCCTCTGAAATTCTTGAGTTGAAGTAATTGCAACTAAAATAGCACTTTCGAGAGAAAGCGCCAAATTGCATGTCTAACTGGCTCAAAGAGAGACCAGGTCAACTTCTCCAAAATAAAATTCAAGTCCCAACCCGGGAAAGGGGTGGAGTGGATTGGGGTTTCAGGTGTAGGATGTCTCTGAGGAAAGAGCGGGAGACATTCAGCTGAGCAGTCAGACGGTTCTTCACGGCTCATAAAAAGGCAGAAATAGCTCTAATGGTGGACCTTGAGGAGGAATACTTGAGGCCTGAGTTGGACAAAGAGATCAGGTAGTCCAAGATATGATTCACCGAACAGGTGAAAGGGTCTAGGAATGTTTGGCAACCCATATGGCAAACCGCCCGCTTCATGGCATCACGTGGCAGAGGTGGAAGGCTTGGGAGTGGACACCAGGACATCCGGCCACCCTGTTAGAGACCCCGAACCTGGCAATAGCTAATGCTCAGGTGCCAGCCACGCAGATGAAAGGACGGAGGTTGGGATGGACCAAAGTCCCCTGATCCTGGGTCAGCAGATTCCTGTAAAGAGGCAGAGGGACCGGGTTCCTCTGCCAGCTGCTGAAGCAGAGGAACATGTCTGGTGAGGCCAGAATAGAGCCACTAGAATCACACTAGCCCTTCCATTTGCAGCTTGATCAGCACCCTCTGTATTAGGAGAACTGGAGGAATGCATACAGAAACCTCCACTCCAAGAGAGGGACAATGTCTTGCCAGAAAACTCCAGGCCCTGGATCTAGCAAGCAGAAATTGGGCAGTTTTAGCTGAGTGGGGATGCAAAATGTCCAACTCTGGATGACCCCATCTGTTGAACAGATTTTCTGCTACGGATGAGAGAAGCTCCCATTTGTGCATGCTGGACTGAGTCTTGCTGAGACTTTCTGACGGGGTATTTAGGACACCTGGCATGTGTACGCAGAAAGAGCCAGACTGTGCTCCGAGCCCAATGCCACACTCCCATGGCCTCCCTGCAAAAGGGGTAGGAGTGAGTCCGCCCTGCTTGTTGATATAGTAGACGACACTCAAATTGTCCGACTGCACCACCAGCTGTAGTGAAGCAAGGTGCTCCTGAAATGCTTGCATGGCATATAGCACTGCCCTCATCTCCAGGACACTGATATGCAGAGCAGTTTCCACTGGGACCAGCAGCCCTGGGTTTGAAAGCGACCAAGGTCGCTCCTCAACCATGGGTGTAGGCAGGCATACTCCAAGCACTCCATGGTGTGCAATTTTATGTAAGGGGGTAGCAAATAGGCTCTGAACTGCTTCCTTTTTCCATGAAAACTAACAAAGAAAATACTGAACCTTTCTGTAATTTTATTCATAGGAGTCGAAACTAGGACTGGTCACTAATACTCTCTTGCATCCCAAGGACAATACAACTTTAAAAGGCTTTGTGCCACTGAAAGAGCGTTAAGCACCTTTGCTTTGCACATCAGCTGCAAATCTAGAGATCCTAAGCCAGGAGAGCCTACAAAGGCATATGCCAGTGGTAGCTGCTCTGGCCACTGTATCAGCACCATAGCATACAGGGCCCTGAGGCGGTGTTGCCAACATCCTCAGCAGTCTGAAAACACTGAAGTAGTTCCTGCTTCTGGGAGCCATCAGGAAGGCCTGAGCAGCAGCTTTGCCTTTCTCCAGTTGGCATTATGGTATTTAACTATATGTGACAGATAATTTGCAATCCTCAGACCCAAACTTACCACTTTCTCGCAGACATCTCCTTCTGGATTTGCTGTCCCATAGCACAACCGCAGCTACCCATCCTAGGTACACTCCACTTTCCCTTCTCTTGTTACCCTCCTCCTCACCCTTACCTACCCCCCTTCCTCCTCTTCTCTCTCCCTTCCCTCATCCCTACTCCTCCTAAGTCAATTCCATGTCCTCTTCACCAATTAATCCACTCCTCCACTATCACTTGCAGTGGCCTCCTTGCAAAGCCGCTTCTGCTGCTTCACATCCCAACTCCTTACCTTTTATTGCCTTATAACTTTAAGTATCGCTCCCATTTCCCTCCTTTCATTCCTAGCCTCAACTTCTTATTCCCACCTCTCATCTCCCACCCTGCAAATCTTCCTTACACATATTACATAATTATACTTGACAAAGCCTCTCTGGCTGCTATTTTGTTTATGGCATTAACCTGTAATTTTAGGTACCTTCTCTAGACTTACTGCCTAGCATCGCTGTACAGTGACTGTCGCTAATCTGCTTGTAAATGCTAATTTCTGTAAATGTCAATATCTTGCTAAGTTCTCTATTCAGTTTGTAAACCTGTTTTATGTTGTTTGACGTGGAACCTCACGTAAAACAGCTTTTTGCTCATAGGTTCTTCCAAGATTTCAAAGTGGAGGAGGCATAAATACTTTTGTCCAAGAGGTCAAACCTGTGGGATTCCTTGTCTGGGGAAGGGAACTAAGGTGCTTAGGTGCCTTAGATCTGTCATGGGCTGCCTTGATGACAACAGAGTCAATTTCAGCTCGGCGGCAAAATAAGGAAGGCCCTGATGGGCATTATAAACTTGACCAGCCTACATGGCATCATGTCTGGCCTGTGCCAGGCTGCTGTAGTGACATTCTTCAAGGCTGGGAGCACTGGAGGAATGATCTTAGAAGGAGATTTGGAAATCTCCAAAAGTCCACAGGTCTTTCCTGGTGACATCCTGTTCTTAGTCTGGAAGCCCATTGTGGCAGACAACTGCTTCATCACGTTAAAAAGAAGGAGACCTTGGTATGCTCGACAAAGTCCTCACTGACCGAGGAGGCAGTGGACTTATCTGAGATGAGGATCTCTTTTGTTCATCCTCTACATCGTCAGGGAGGATGAAATCAGGTTGATCTCCTCCTCAGCGTCAACCTCTTCATTTGGATCTGGCGTAGGATTCCGGTGGTGGCCGTGGGGAATTTCCTGGGGTCGCTGGACAGGTGTCGATGGAAGCTGCTGTCGATGGCGCCAGCAAAGAGGGCCTACTGAAGGCACCCAGCTGCTGAATGAGTACTAACATACTATTTGCCAGCAGATTAGCTCACGGCTCATCGATTCTGCTCAAACTGTAGATCCCTAGTTGGGTGTCGAGGCCTCCCCACCTTGTGTTCCAGAAACCCTATCATCCATCCCCACCCCTGGGACAGGCCATCATCTGATACATCCACTTTCTGTGTCTGTCCCACCCTCTCTTGAAGCCCTCCACTGTGGATCTCTGAGCCAGCTCGCCAGGCAGTGCATTCAAGGGTCCACCACACCTCAGTGAAAACCTCCTCCTCTTTTCCCCTTACCCTTCCACCTTCCAACTTCAAACCATGCCCTCGGTGATACCTCCTGCTTTAGTCTAAAGATCCCTCCATGTTTACCCTATTTATTCCCTTGAGGTACTTGAAGACCTCATTCATGTCCCCCGGCTCTCCTCCTCCAATGAAAACAGGCAGGCTCCTCAAGTCTGTCCTCATCGTCAAATCCCTAGCCCTCGTATCATCTTAGTTGCCCTCCTCTGTACCCTCTCCAGGAGCTGTATGCCCCTCTTCAAGTGTGGTCTCCAGTACTGTACACAGTACTCAAGGTGTGGTCTAAACAGTCCATTGTACAGCGGCAGAATCACTTCCTTGCTCCTGGAGGTGATCCCCCTTCGATGCATCCCAACATCCTGTTTGCCTTGCTAGCGCTCTCCTGCACTGCTCAGAGTTATTCATACATGCATCCACCATGACCCCTAGGTCTTTTCCCCTATTGAGGCCTCCAGCGCTCCCTCCCAGGGTGTACCTGTGTTTAGGGTTTCCCATGAGATGTAACACCTTGCACTTGGTGATATTGAAATTTAATTTTCATGTCTGAGCCCAGCTTTCCAGGGTGTCCAGGTCCCTTGCAGGGCCAACCTCTCCTCTTCTCCCTCAACTACTGCTCCCATCTTGGAGTCATCAATGAAGAGACTCATTTCACACCCTATACCCTCCCTGATGTCCGATATGTATGCATTAAACAGGATCGGACCCAGGACCCAGACCCTCGCGGTACCCACTACCAACCTCTCTAGGGTTCAAGAGCTTCCCACAGACCACTACTCTGGGTGCATCCAGCTAGCCAGTTTTCAATCCATCTGACCATCAGAGGGCCTACTCCCAACCCCATCAGTTTCTCCACCAGACCACTGTGGGGACAGAGTCAAACGCCTTGCTGAAGTCCAAGAATAATACATCCAAGGCTTTCCCTGTCCAGTTCTGATGTTACCCATTCGTAGAACTCCATAAGACTGGTTTGACATGATCTACCTGGCACAAACCCATGTTGCCGACTATCAGACCTCCCACCTCCTCCAAGTACACCCCAATTGTTCCTTTAGTATACTCTCCATTAATTTTCCCACCACGAGGTCAAACTGATGGGTCTATAGTTACCTGGTACTTCCCTTGACCCCCCTTTATGGATTGGCACCATGTGCCTCTCCCAATCCTAAAGGTACACTCCTTGTCTCAGATGACCTGTTGAAGAGCTCCGCTGGGGTGCAGCCAGTATGTCCGCCAATTCCCATAGTACTCGGATGAATGCCATCCGGCCAGGAGACTTGTCTTTCTTTAGGGCCTCGGGGCTAACCACACCTTTGGTGAGATAGCATCATCCGACCCCTCCACTTTACTGGCCTTTTTATCCTTATCCTGATGTGACACCCCTGGGGTACCTCTCCTCCCTCTTGCTCCATTTCTGTTGCTCCCTGATCCCACTCACTGCCGCTTCTATCCCCATCGTGCCTTGCTTTGTAGATATCCCATCCCTCCCTAGTGAACACAGAGGCAAAGTACTCGTTAAATACCTCTGCCTGGTCCCTCGCCTCTTCCACCCACCCTCCTTCTGATCTCAATCTGCTGAGATGGCCTTAGTTTCTCTCCCTCCCCAATGTACTGGAAGAACCCCTTTTCCCTCCATGTATCCCTGTGCCAGCCGCTGCTCTTTATGGACTTTGCCCCTCACCATCTGGGAGACTTTTCTAGATGCAAGATGGTACATTTCCTTATCCCTATCCCTCTTGTTCTTTTTATATTTTTGTAGGCGCCTTCTTTTTCTGACCGCTACCTGAACCTCACTGGACCACCAGCATGGTTTATGTGACCTTGCTCCTACGTTTCACCTTAGCGCAGGTCCTGACTACCTCATGAAGTCCCAGTACATTTGTGAATTTGACCAGCATTTCATTCAGGTCCATGGTGGACATCGACGGAGGGGGTTCAACAGCAAGGGAGCAGATGACCCTCCGGCTGTGTCCTGGGAGCCCGATGAGCCTGTAGCCCTGGAAAGAAGGGGCAGGCCTCGACAAGACTGTTACTGACCTGTCCATCGTTGACAGCTGAGCACCCTGTGTGTCAGGCAGAGGAGCTGTCGGTATGGGTCTGGTAAGAGCAGAGACCTGGACAGCTGGCTCTCCATCTGAGCAGCCGACAACAACGAAAGCCTCGAAGAAGGAGAGGCTGACAGGGAGCAGGACTGCCGCCAGAGGGAGCGGTTGCTATCCCAGTCTTTTATGACTCTTCCCCGAGGACTCTGTCTCTGGGCCTTGAGGCCACGGAGCCGGAAGATCCGTGGGCAACTGAGTGGCCAGGCCCCCAGAGGACCCCTGCCCAGAGCTAGCTACCTGTTCCACAAATCTTTTGAGAACCTTCATGCAATGCCTGAGAGTTGTTTGGTTAAACTTCTGGCAAAGCTCACAGTCAGAGATGTCTTCATCAGGCCCAAGACAGCAAATACAAAGAGAGTGTTTGTCTGTAGAGGCCATCTTCTTTCCACAACAGCAGCGATGGAAAAGAGAAGAAGGATTAACTCTCGACATAAACAAAAGCAGAAATCTTTAAAGAGAGATTTTGGTAAGGGTTAGAGGAAAACATCTGTAGGCTGAAAAGGTGCTAACACTGCAACAAAGCTTCTCATGGGACTGTGCTAGCAAGTCGATAGTAGGAAAGAACTGAGGGAGGAGCAGGGCCATCTACGCCTATATAGGGTTGCTGACAGCGGGCGTCAACAGTGTGGCAGCCCCAGTTGTACTGCTGAAAATCTTCCATGTGGATTCCCTTCACTAACAGCGAAGGTTCCTATGGTGTAACCTAATGACTGAGATATCCCCAAAGATCACATAGTATTAATCCTTTTTTTTTTGGATCAATAGACTGTACCAATACAATTCATTTGCAACACTACATAAAATTACATGATGGTTTTAAAAATACCTATGAAGTTTTTTAATTTTCTGAATTTTGGTAATACTACACATTATTTAGTCAAAACTGTATAGTTAGCAGCTTAATTTTCATTCATCTTACACCCTTAATCATCCTGTGAACATTTCAGTCTCCTCTAACAACTCCTACTTGTCCTAGCGCTTGCTGGCTTTGCTTGCAACAGCTGTGAAAATAATAAGTCTGTTAATTAATAAATAAATACTACCATCTTCTACACTAATAACAGTTTTGTACCATGACTGCAGTAATAGGTAAACTACTCACAAGCAATGCAGGTAGGTAGGTAGGCAAAGTTTATTTATATGCGCCCAATCCCAGAGGTTCTGGGTGCCTTACAACAGTTTAAAAACAGACAAAATAAACAATAGCAATAAAGATAAGTAGCTCTAAAGGGTTATTCAGACAGTTAAAATTAGTTAATGTGACACATGACTCTCAAACTGTCATTCAATACGAGGGATTTCACTAATTTTAACCCTCAAAATTGCTCTGTCCTCATTGAAAAGGTGCTGTACACTTACTCTAAGATGCTAAATCAAAATAAACTTTGTACAAGTAAACACAATGTTCTTCACAGTGTTCTGAGCTTGAAATTCCATGTTTGAGGATGTGTCCCTCATTAGGATGGTCAACGACCCTCACTGTCCCTTATTTCAGTGTCCGTGTCCTGATTTCAGTGATAGAAGGTTGAAAGTTATGACACAAACTTTCTCCTTGTTAGACATTGCATACTCAGGTAAAACAAACTCTGGCCAGAGACGATAGGGGCTGTGACGAGCTGCCAAGTGACCAAAGTTACACATGTGCGTAAAAATAATGGAACACCCGGGTGTAAGTTGGCCATTTTTTGAGTAGTTGAACCAGATTTTAACATGGCCTTTTGGGACCCCTCCTCATTAACAGTGCCAGTGTCATTTTGTTCAGTTGTCCTGAAAGTTGATTTTGCAGAGCAACTGCGCCATTATGTTGTACAGGTGCGAAAACATGTTTCAGGCAGGATGTAAAAATGAGACATGTACTGTTAAAAAGGAGGTATGCAAAATGGCAATGTTGAAAATATGGAGTGAAAATATAAAAATTGGTGAAGTTAAGAACATGCATAGAAACTGCACACGACGCTAGTAATTCAGTCAATTTTGGGAGTTTTTCACTAAATCTGCAACATGGATTTTTGGGACCCCACCTCATGAACAGTGGCATTTTTGTTTTAACAGTCCGAAAGGTGATTTTGCTCGCGACACGCAAAATCACCTTCTGGGATGGAGTAACGGAATGACAGTGACACTGGTCCGGTGGGGTCCCAAGATCCCATGTTGAAAATAAGGCCAAAATTCAAAAAAATGGCTGAGTTATCAACTTAAGTTGAAAACCCACTGAATGCCATTATAGCATGCTTATCTTTGATTCTTCAGTTTGCGGTTTGGCTTTTAAGAGTGCAGGCGTGTCCTGGTCCAGAGAAGATGACAGCGCCAACCTCCAGAAGTGCATAGAAGGGAGGTGGTGCTCAGTGGGAGGTGGGGATGGTGGGGGATGGGTGACACGAGGGACCGCTTTCTTTACAGGTAAAAAACAAAAAAAACATCAAGGGGAAGGTTTTCTTTATTTACAGGAAAAATATATATACACATTTGGGGACACTGGGGTGGGCTCATACTGCTGACAAAGGGACTGGTCGATGTCAGCGCAGAACAAAGATATTTTTGGGCACACTGGGTGGGCTCCCAGTGTGCCACGATGCTGGGGTGGTTACATAATGCCAACATGGGGATTGGGGACCCCAATGTTGGTGTGGAAGGACAGCAGCAGTGGGAGGGGTTTCTGCTGGAAGTGGCGATGACACTGTGTAACTCGCATCACGCGCAGCTGCGGTGAAGCAGTATTTGCCATTCTGCTAACTGACAGTGCCACGGAACTGTGCACAAGCACGAAGTTGTGATGTGCAGTTCATGCCCCAGAATGCAGAAGTAACAGAAGAAATAGTGCGGCTGTTATTCCGTGAGCAGACGATCATGGCGGAGGGTTTCAGCACCATTGGACTTTCAGAAGGATACTTCCATGATCAGCCGCTTTTGTAAGCTATGAGCTAATTCCTAAAGGGCTATAGGCTCCCCACAGCCCTAAAAAGAGCATGTAGCACTAGCACATAATCCAATTGACCTGTCAAAGGACAATTAACACTTCACAGACAACAACCTAATTTCCAAGCATTTTCTTTCCACTCTAATACCTTTCAACCCTAGAAAAATGAACACACACACACACACACACACCGAAATGGTCAGTGGTTTGCTCATAAAGTATAATCAATCCAAACAGAGGTCAGAAATAAAGCTGCATTTTTAAAACGGGAACCGTACCAAAAACATTTACACCCACAATGATAAACAAACCACTTCCTTCACAAGAGAATGAATTAGACAAGCAGAGAACTGATAAAGCAGACATAGGGTAGGTTCCAATGTAAAAAGTGCTGTTATAGCTTGCCTCTATCTGCTGACAGCGGAACAAAGACCTAAATGTTGGCACACTACAGTGGAAGATCACAGAAAGTGTTTGACTTAGGCTAATGACATATCCGCAACAAATCAGTTTTCTAAGTAAATCATATTAAGAAATGCAGAACAGAGGAGGGCTATTTCAATTAAGCTTAAACTTGTGACTTTTCAGGAAAGCAATAAATCAGAAAAAGGTCAACCAGAGCGACAGCAATTTAGAGAATTGCTGAACTTCTGCAAATGGATGATAGGGCTAAAGGCAAACTGAGAACCACTCTTAATATGCAACTACAGTGCCAGAGTCTAAAGAAATGCTAAGTGTTACAATCTCAAAAAAGAAATGTACTTGACAAAAAATTAAATCAGGTGGATCATATTGTGATATGATTTATCTTTATGCTGTTACCTGGCAGCCCAGACAGATGCCCTGACAGTCCAACAGCACTGCCTCAAAGTGGAGTTATTTATTTATTTATTTATTTTGCTTTTGGTAACTGGTAAATGCGCTAGGCATAAAATGCCTATTTTTCAGGCACGACCTAGGAGTGTACAGTTTACAGACATACAAGATACATGTGACGAGCACATGAAAGCAGCACAAATCAGAGGAAATAAGACTTGGAGTGGAGAGACAATCGCATTGACAAAATGATAATGAAAGTTACAGTACTATGCAGATTATATTACAGATTGGAATAGGTAACACAGGAAATAAATCAAAGGAGACCGGCAGTGCAAGGCAGTATAATAAGTGCCAAAACTGAGAGGTTTGTGGCAGGGAGAGGAGGAGAGTGGTGGGAGAGAAAGAGAGGGAGGTGGTGAGAGAGTGGGCATGATAGGGACTAAGGGAGGAGGGAAGAGGTATCAAGGAGGTGGATTATCTAGAGATGAAAGAAAGCAGGGAGAAGTGAAGGTTCAAGGTGGGTTGCTCATATACCTTCAATCTGATCGGAGTTAGGATTGTCGGACATTAGGATAATCCTGTATCAAATCAGACATCAGATCCTAGAGTCAGATGTCATCAAATTAGGATTTGGATAGCCTAATATCCGACTAGCCTAATACACTAAATTTCAGTCCCCCCACCCACATTAATAACCCCCGGCCCCACCCAAACCATCCTGTAACCCATAACCTCCTCTTCCCCAAGCCCACTGATAGCTTTAATTAGTCTGATCATCCTTCTTTATAATAACCAAGAAAAAATACAGGTAATTTAAACTGTTCCACCAGTCCCTCTAAGATAAAATGCCCTCCTACCCTGGCACAAGAAGTCCTAAGGTCCCCATCCTCCCAGATTGAGAAAGAACCCCCGCCCAACACACCTACTACGCCCCACCCCCAAAGCATCCAAAGTGCCGCAAAATCTGACTCAGTGGCTTGTGCTTGTCTTCATTCCAGTAAGTCTGTATGAAATGACATCCTCCTATTGCAGTAACACCTGACCGTCCATCAGAATGAAGATGAGTAAAAGCCACTCTGCCATGACACCTATTATTGATGCAATCTGAGCACTCAACTCAGATGTTGTCTTACTCTGGGTGATTTGGGGGGTCTTCTCAAATTAGAGGATGGGACTTGATGAAGTGTTCCAGGGTGTGTCAGCTTGATTTAGTGGGGTGTGTGTGTGTGTGTGTGTGTATGGGGGCAGTTTAAATTAGCAGTAACAATTTGTGATCCAAGCACCTGACTCACACTTGGATGTTGCTGTACTTTGGGTAGTATGCGAAGGGAATCGGGAGGTGGGGGCAGTTGGTGTGTTGGGTGGGGGGTTCTTTCTTTAATCAGGGGATGGGTACCTTATGAATTGTGCTAGGATTATTTATTATAGGGAAGGATGACAGGACTAATTAACCCTACAGTGGACATGGAGGGTGAGGGCACATTCTGAGTTACAGAGTGGATGGGTGGGGGATTACTATATTCGGGGTGTTGTAGAGGTTTGCACAGGGTGGGGAGTTTTTAAATATAAGATTTTGGATTTCAGATTTTCATCAGCTTTATCCAAAATCCAAAATGTTTGCTCTTATCTGTGGTATCCTATTTTTTGTTCCAAATGGATGTCAGAGCAACCCAACTTCAAAGTACAGTATTCAACATATATTGAGGAAAGAAAAACAAATATTTCACTCATGAAACATTAGAAATGTTAGTTAAAAATATATTTAAAAAGTCACAATAATTACCTATAACACTTTTAGCAAAAGCACGCTTAAGAGTTGCAAGGCCTAAATCCTATTTTTCACAGATCCAGTTGGTCCAGTAATGAAGATGTTGTCACATTTCAAGTCTCTGTGAATAATTGGTGGGGTTCTTGTGTGCAGAAAGTGCAATCCTTTTAATATCTGCGGCACCAACTCCATTAGAACCTTTGGTTTCATAACTTTAAATCTCCTTAAATATCTGTAAAAAGAAAAAGTAAGAGACATGCGATTTAAAACAACAGTTTATGTTGTGGCTTGAAATTTGTTAATATACAAATACTGACTGAAGTTCAGGGATACAGTGCGAAAATATAGACCATGAAAGGTGTACATTTTCTTTCTTTCTTTTTCTTTACTTTATTTCTCTCCTGGATGGTCGGCCCTTCCTCCACGGTTCTCCCCAACCAGTCACCGGCGTCCACTGGTGCTTACCTCTATTGCTGTTTCTTGAGGTGACCAGCTGGCTGGGCATGGCGCCTGCGCAGGATCGGTTTCATTCTGCGGTCGCGCGATTTTCTTGGTTCCCCACCCCGAGTGCAGCGTGCAGCATGCAATGGCACCAATGGCGAGTTGCGCACACTTCCACATGCAGCGTGCGGTTGTCTGCTCAGCAACCACCCCTCTGTCTGCCCAGGTACACTGTACCAGCCCAGTTGCCACTAGAGGCCATGCAAGCAGGGACTCCATCACCCGTCCCCAGGAGAGGAGAGCTGCCCTCGGATGCTTGATCCTCTCCCTCCCGACTGATCCCCAGCAGCCCACTTGCACCACGAACACGGGTTAACCCGGCATGGCAGGAAGTAAGGCAGTGGCGCCTCAGCCCTCCATGCCACTGGACCCGACCTCAGGGTGTACATTTTGCACTATATCCCGATACAACTCTTTTCAGTATCTGTTTCATCTGTTTTATTAAATCTTGCTCAAGTTAGACTGCCCCAATCACCTTTCTGACCCCCTGAAACCACAGACCTCTGCCCCCCTCCAAAAAATGTTTTCTGCCTATCTTGTGAACCCCAGAGCTTGCTGCCCCAATTCCCAGTGCTATGGCTTCCTTCTGTTCCTGTGAAACTCGACAACTCTAGATGATTCTAAGTACCCCTCCTCACGCACACCTTCTTCAATACTGGCACGCACTGTCAGACCTAAAGAAGCAACTTAACCTTCCTGTGCTAACATGTGTATTTGACTTTCTAACTGCAAAACACCCAGTTAGGGCATCACTGTACACATTTCCTAAACTTTATAAATCTTTAGAAGCACCCCAGGAAGACAGATAGTTGCAGACACCAGCTCACTCATGGAACCATTATCTAAATTTACTGATGCACACATTAAGCTGACTGCCTGCAATTCTGAGTCTTACATCAGGGATACAACTAATGTGTTAAATCTTCTAGATTATTTATCTGCCACCAGACTCCTTGCTTGTTACAATGGACGTGGAGTCTTATATAAGAATATTCCACATCAAGGTGAACTCCACGCCTTGTCACAAGCTTTTGAGACTAGGATCTATACACAATCTCCCAGAATAAATTTTACTTCAGAACAAGTACTGACCTGTAATTATTTCACCTTTGCAGTTATTATTATATCCAGATACAGAGCACAGCTATATGGACTGCAAAGAGCCCAATTACAAAATAATTCTTTGGGGAACAGAAGGAAACAGTGATACAAAATACAGTACAATCTGTTTTTGACAAAATTTTGATATACTGTTAACTGCACTTAAAGTACTCACGACTTGCTGCCTGCCCAATAGCCCTACCCTGCCTTTTCGGTATTGTTATAGTGTATGCTGACTACCAGTCTCTTGTCTCCACTACGCTGGACACAGGACTTGTTACCTGGTAACCTTGCAAGTAATGTATGTCTGCTCTAACGTGTATTTTCACTCTACGGTACTCCAGTGATGTTAATTAATGCAGACACTATGCTGTGTCATGTTTTTTGCCTTTTGTACTCTCCGCTTGTCTTTGCCATGTTGTTGTGATGGTACTCATTGTTGTCTTACTGTACTATTGTAAATTGTACTCTCCAGGTCGTGCCTGAAAATAGGCAGCTTTTTGCCTAGGACACCACCCAGTCATCAAAAGCAAATAAATAAAAACAACTATACTGAGCCCCCTTCCTATCTGGAAAGGCAAGGAGGATGAGCCAAACGCATTTAAACTACATTTGGAAAACAGTGATCAGCACCTCCGCTTTACTCTTAAATTTGATAAGGCAAAATTACATTTTTGGATTTCTGGATCTATAGAAACAAGCGGGGATGGAAACCCGATCTGACTCATAAGAAAACCGATTAAAATGCATTGCTACAGTTTAGTAACTGCCACCTAGGCGCTGTTGAAAGTATTCCCATTAGCCAGAATTATGGAATGAAGTGCAACTTTGAGAAGCTACTAATTATGTAAAGAGGTGCAATGAACTAGATTCACTTCAGGAAAGAGGATATCCACAGTGGGTTATTAGGAAAGCACAGGTGAGGACAGAGGGCATAGCAAGGTTGACATTACTGCAAGCGGTAACCTAGGACAAGGTTAAGGATGAGATGAAAATTAGTTTTACTTGACTTACACAGTCGGGTAAAGTTAATAAAATCCTTTAAAAAAAAAATGACAGAATTACAAGCAGTCACCATCTGCAAGTGAAAATAGAAGCTGGCTCCAGCCCCACTCCTGTCGGCAGTAATGGATGTGGAAACTGCAGCATGTCACACATTAAGTAAAACTACTACTTGTGAACATCCAGTAAAGAAAACATGACATCCGCAGATTCTTGAACTGTAACACAACTGGAGTAGTTTGTGGCCTAAAGTAGGCGTGGTACATACTATTGGGCAAGATGTCCAGAAGATTAAAGGAGAGTGTAGGGGAATATTTTAGGGATATCAGAAATGAAAACATTGAAAATGTTGTGCCATAACACATAAAACAAAGTGGCCCAGGTCATACCTTTTTCTTGTACAGGAATTGAAAGTCAACATGCGGCCTAGAGAGGACACCTAAACAATCAGCTATCGAAATAGAAAAGACTATTGGAGTTACGTTTGGGGCCTTGAAAGAAGACGAAACTGAATGAAAGGTCTAAACTTGCACCCTTTCTGAAACAGGCTTTTCAGCCTGAAGCTATTGTCTATACATTCACGCTCCTCTTAAAAATCTTATAAACATTAAAAACATTATGGACCCTACAAGATGAACTTGTTATAAGGTTTCAGTACTTCCTCCTGGGACCTCATATTCTCTATGCTACATCTTTATGTATATGTTTGTAGCTTGAATGTTTATAGCATACTATTGCACCTTTTGTGTCCTCTTCCTCCGCTTTCTTCTTTTCTCTGAATCCCCATTTCTTCAACCCTCCTCCCAATACTCCACCCACCTTCCACACCTTTTCCCTCCCTCACCCCAGTCTCATTTCCTTATGGCCTCTATCTTCTCTAGTTTGTCCTTTTTTCTATGTTTTGTTTCAGTCGCTTTGTCTTGGTGTTAGTAGCTGGTGTCATTTTCTGGTCACCCTTGTCAACATGTCTTGAACCATTATTGTTCTTGCCTCGACCAGTCCCAGCCCTTCCTTTGCCAACCCCAAAACACCACCCTCCTTCCATCCTTTACCTGGACAGGTTGTTGCTGTAAGTATCATTTACATGTATGAAGACCCCATATAAGCCATAAATTAAACATAATAAGTACGCCACTGCTACTATAATAAGAGCAGTGGTGGTAGCAATGTCACTGAATGGGTGCAATGCCCATGACTCTCTGCACCAGATCATATGGGAACCGAGCAGGCGCTTCCATGTTCGACTGATCGATTCGGCACTTTATAGCAAAAAAAACACGCTGGATTAAAAATTAAGATCACTGCAGCCCCTGACTTGCACAGCAGCATTTTTAAGGTATGTGGAATGGGAGGCTGCAGCCTTCTTTGTGGGTCACCTTTAATAAAAAGCATGTCTCTGCATATGAACTGTGCATCAGCATGACGACTTGTTCTGCTGGAGGGAACAGAGTGCCACGCTGGTTTGTTTTGGTGAGTGAACCCTTGCTTTTTGAGCACTGTCTACTTCTCTGAGTGACCATTTCAAAATTTATTACTCTAAATACCACAGACAATTCTAAGACCCCTCTTCATCTGCACTTTCTTCAGTGCTGGCATGCACTATGTGACCAAAAGCAAACAACATAACCCTCATGTGTTTAACATGTCATGCAAAATTCACAGGTTTGTTCAACTCTTGTTTTCATATGAAGTTGTCAACCCACATTTCGTTACAATTCATCATCCAGTAGCCCAGCTGAGATGTAATTATCTCCCGTCTTTGTGGGGTCCTGCTTCTATCCATTTCTGATGCTTACTGTTCTTCAGTAGAGACAGACAAGAGTGAGATTTGGGAGGCAGCAGGTAGTAGAGGTATGCAGAGGGTAAAATCAGCTGCAATCTTACCAGAGGAAGAAACACAAGCAAGATTTGGGCAGTGGCCAGTAGCAGAGGGTAAAACTGGCTACAATCTTGTAGTCAGGGATTGGGAGACAAGGAGGTCCTCACCACAGTCAGTAGTGGGGTAGGCTGCTAGACTACCAGGGACAGAGAATGGGTTTAAAACTAGCAGGCAACTAGCACTTGGTTGTAAAGAGTGGCATCATTTTTTTATTTATTTATTTTTAATGACCATATGCATCTGAGAATGCAGCGGAAATCATTTTTCAGTTAGTGTCCATTGCTAGGATTACTGCCCATTGCCAAGGTGAGGCAGGGGTAATAGTGTTAGCTATTTCTGATCACATGGCCAGCTTCGGGCACTCAGGGGCCTGCATTTTGACACACTATTTAATAAACCTTTTATTCTATTTGAGATTGCCTTCTCCTGGCTTCCTAATATTCAAGCCCACACACCACCATTTAATTCTGCTTTAACAATTGTTTTAGATTTGAAATTTTTAAAGGGTGCTCTATGAAATATTGCTGCTTCTAGGATTCCATCAATGTTGTCAGCTATATCAGAATACCAGGGCCCATAGAGATTCTCCCATTTCGTCTTAAAGAATCTTTAAAAATATGACTCGCATTGCTTAACACAACTTTTCTTGGCATTAAGATAAACTAACATAGGACAGAAACTGCTCTCAACCTTATTTATTTCAAAGTGTTACCAGAAAAGGCATGCTAAGCTGGTAACATCTCACTTCCATATGCATCTTGGCAGAAGGAGATGTAGGGAACAAGAAAGAAGCAATGCCAACAGAATAAAGATAACAAAACAAATACACTGGTAGCCAACACAAAGATTTCTTTTTTTTTTTTTTTTTTGAGGGGTGAGATTTCAAATTTAGATTCAACCCCAAAAAAAAAAAAAAAACAGACGGATTCAGATTCAGAACTGGAGCCCAAGCCTTATCTGACTACAGTTAACACCCCCCCCCTCCGGTTCAAATGAAAAAGCATTTCAGGACCCATTTAGAACAACCACCTCCTCTTCCCCATCCATCTCTGTCCCCTTACCTTAAGTGCTGCAGGGCTGGGAGGCCTAATGGTCCAATTCCAAATTCCGAGGTCCACTGAAAGGCCTCAAGGAATTGGCCACTTGTAGTCCAGTGACTGGTGTCACATTGTCCTCCATCACATTCATGTCCAAAACTAAGAGACCACCCTCTCACCAGTAACAGATCCTGCAAGTGCAGCACCCGTTTCCCAGGTCCACTGGGAGAAGAAAGATGATGATGACCAGGCCTGGGGTATTGTGCCATTTGGGTCACTGCCTCTGTCCTGTGTTTGTTCCTCCTTCCTTTTTGAATTATGAAGCCTTGGTGTGCCACATGGAACCAGGCTGGGAGAGAATGACACTTGGAGGTGGGACTGGAAGTAGGAGGCGGGTGGCTAGCGGGGGAGAGAGACTATGGTGAGGATGTACCAGGCAGGTAACTGCAGTACAGAGGTTGGTTCAGTGGTGGCAGCACTTGTAGGGTCCATTGTTGGGTGGGGGGTCTCAGTTTTGGACATGAATGTGATGGAGGACAGTGTAACACCACTGACTGCAATACAAGTAGGCACTTGCTTGATGCCTGCCAACGACTCCTCGAACCCAGAACTGGACCCTTATTGTGCCTCCCAGCACTCTAGTACTTAAGGTAAGGAAAGCGAGAGACAGGTGGTGGGGGGCGTCTTTGTCCTTTCCATGCCTCAGTAGATTTCTTTCTTCTTTGTAATGGGTATGGGGGGAGTGGGGTAAAACTGTAGCTGGAGAAGGAATCAGAATTTGATTCAGAGTCCGATGCTGAATTTCGTCTGTTTTCATTTTAGAATTAAGACTACTGGTCTACAGCTCTGAAATCTGAATAAAAAAAAACAAACAAAAAAAACACATGAAACCCGATAAAACTGATTAAGTGAAAACAGATTATCAGTAACCCAAGTCTGCACCCAGTTGTTGCTAAATCTCTGTAGCTATCTACCTATAGACAGTAATCAAATATTTGCCCACAAAGTCTCAATAGGAGGGGTAACCACCTCCGGGTTAGTGCCCTAAACGCACTTACAGAAGCAATGGTCTTTTTCTGCAGAACTTTAAGGTTGACAATGCAACTCTACTTAGCTGGTTTCGTATCTCCTTAAAGGGCATGAAACTTGGCACAGGAGTTGAAATCATGGCCAAAACCCCGACCTCTTAAGCCACTATTAGAGGCTTGCCGATTCCTGTAACTCAGCAAAAACTCTTTCTTTCATTAAGCCCTTCAGGATCTGTTTCAACTCATGGGAGAAAACATATCACCTGCAAAGTTTCACTGAGCAAGACTTGGAAACATGGCCTACCAATCAATGTTTCAGCCAAAAGTGACCAAAGGGCCACAGTAGCTTCAGCCAACTGTTCCTCAGTCATGAAGAAAATCCACATTCCATGAAGTCCCTAAAAAGAAGCCTGTCGTGTGTACAAAAGAAGGTGATCTCTGACTTATTTTAGTTAAAAACTCATTATGCCTCACATGGAAGCAAAGAATGTTCAAAGCACAAAGCTGACTCTCTGCCTTCGTTCCCATCATATACAATATACTGTATTTCATTTCATTTCAAAAGTTTCACCAGGAAAGACATTCTGAGTATCACCTTGTTTCCAGATGTGCCCTTGGGGTGGGGAATGCAAGATATACATAGCATTTAGAGGACAAATCAGATAATTGTACAATGAAATGGCATAGGGAATTACAATGTATAACACATCAGAGCAAGTCAACAGCAATAGTACAGTATGCAGACTTTGGTGTAGTATATTCAATAAACCAACCATCTATGCAGAAAGCAGAAACACTGCAAGAAATGGCAAAAGCACCTAAGCGTGTAACAAGCAGAGCAAACAACAGCAGTATTACAGTATCATACCTAGGTGCAATATATATACATCAACCAACCAGCTAGGCAGAAGCGCCCGCGAGACATGCAGGGGTGGAAAAGGGTAGGCGGGGATTGAGGTGATGTATACATGGAGAGTCAGTGGCCGAGTTAAATGGAGAAGAGGAGGTGGATGAGAGGTAGGAATAGACAGAGGAGGTAGGGGTGAAGAGTTCAGGGGTAGGTGCAGGAGGGAGGGTGAAGTCTTGAAAGAAGACAAGAGGAGTGGATGGAACAGGGCGTTCCAGAGCTTAGGGAAGCGGAAGAGAATGCAGCTTGGCCAGAAGAAGATGACCAAGATGGTAGTGCTAGGGTCCGGTGGCCAGATCTGAAGGGAGTAGGAGGATTGAGGAGGAGAGGACAGAAGAGTAGAGATATGAGGTAGGAGGAGGAAACCCAGCCAGTACCTGGCAATAGAGAGGAGCCATGTGCAAGACGTCTGGCCTTCGAGAGGGGAAGATGGAATGAGGTCTAGAGAGGGAGCAGTAGTGAGTTAGAGGTGGGCAGTCCAGAGCAAACTGGCAGAAGGCGTGATGGAGGGTGTTCAGTCTGGTCAGGGTGGACTTAGGGTGCTCCACAGTCGAAATGGGAGAATCATTCTCTGTGTCATGGCTCTGCACGCTGGCGGAGATACACCCTCGGTTCTGGTACAGGGCACCTAGTTTAGGGTGGAGCTTTCTGTGGATTGAGTCCGTGTGCAGAGAAATCCAGGTGCCAGTCAAGCCACACCCCAAGATACTTGAAGGAAGGGATGTCTTCAAGGAGGGACCCGTCCAGAGTGTGGATGGAGGGGATGGCGAAGTCTAGAGAGCTTCTGCCTTGTTCTGAAAGTCATAGAGACCATTTGTTTTGCATTTAGAGACAGCTGATTGAAACGAAACCAGAGCTGGATGTTGTCGAAGTCCAGCTGAAGCCTGGTCATCAGATCAGCAGGGGAGGAGCCAGAGGCAAATATGACAGTATTATCTACATACATATGAATGGAAGCAGATGTACAGGCAGGGAGGCTATTTAGAAAAATGGAGAAGAGAATGGTACCAAGCACCGATCCTTGGGGATGCCAGTGCTGATGGGAGGTGGGGGACAGGGAGTGACCAATTTGAACTGACCGAGTTCTGCCCAGAAGGTAAGAGCGGAACCAATCAGTGGCTTGGGAGGAAAGTCCTGCAGCAGAGAACTTAGCAAGGAGGACATATTATAAAATGGACCAGATATATCCTGCCATCTGACCCAGTGTGGGTCTTTACCCATGAGTAAATCTCACAATGTACACATGGGTAAAGTCCCAGCTAGTATCTTTAATCTAATTAGAGTTTTCTGTCTTTTTTGAAAGTCCATTTTATAACTGCATGTAATGCACTCCAGGGTGTGTGTTGTTGAATTTACCCACCTGCACTTGACGTGCTCTTCACATTACGCCACACAAGGTGTGGGTAAATCCAACAGTAACACACCCTTTTGTGCATTACTTGCTTAAGAGGCAAATATGCAATTACTGCCCCCAAACAAAATACTTAACCTTTTCCAAAGGACAACTTATGATTCTGTCTGGCCCATTCTCATGTACTTTGTGGCGAAACCACAACGATTGCTGTGGCACAGAACATACAGCACCTAGAAACAGCTCTGCGGGTTTCAAAATCAATGTGAATATCTGCCAACTGCTTGGACGTGCAATTACATATTAATTAGAGATGCTTCAGGGATAACAAGAAGCACAGTCTGCCACAGCAGAGTATATAAATAAATAAAAGATTTTGCTTTTAAAGTTTGCTTTTCAAGCCTTTCCTTCATATGCTGACGTCATACTTACGTTTAAGGGTTCGATGTCATCAACTCTGTAACTAACACAATACATTTTCCCCTTGAGGTCATTTCCCAGGAGTCATAAAACCGAACAATGTTTGGGTGCTGTAGGCCTTTGAGCATTTCTGCTTCCTCTTTAAATCGCTGCCTTTCAACCTTGGAAAGCTTACGGTCCTGAAATAAAGACAAAAAAACAAAAACAAGATTTACTCTGTACATTTACACATCACTTACTGCCATCTTGCAAACACAGGACTTTACATTAAGGTACAGCAAAAACTGCAGTAAGTTACAATCAAAACAAAAACTCAGTTTTATAAAGAAAAAAACATTAATTATATTTATGGAAAAACAGGACCTGCTAACCCAAAACTGTTCTGATTTCTTGAACGATGCCAACGCCCTACATACCGCTGCAAAATGAAGTACTGGGTATATAAGAATCATGCAAGCGCTGTGTGTTTGTGCTTTTATTAACACACTGAAGTGTGTGATAACCTAGAAACCTTGAGAGTGAAGTTCGAGGAGTTTATGAAACATAATGGAGAGCATGTAGAAATCACTATAAGCACACACTCTATATATATTTTTTTTATAGTAAGTGGTGCACGATTAATAAAACAGAAACAAAACTGTGTTTTGACATGGAGTTTTAACTTCAGGAGCCACATTCTGATATCCTTTTCATTGCCCATGCTGATGAAGTATATGGAAATCTTTCAAAACTACTTAAAAAAAAAAAAAAAACTGAACATTTTAGTTTTATAAAGTCTGATTTTTCTTCTCCGGTTGTAGTTCTGGCATTCAGTGACAGTCATCAGATTGCTATAGGAGCTGTTTAGTCAAACTGCAAGACAGTAATGGACAGGACAAAATGTACTGGTTTTTAGTTTGTTTTACCAGCTTCTGGTACACTGACAACCTGATGTTCACTGCAACTCAGGTTAGTGTGAGAGAGAGAGAGATAGTGTACAGCAGGACATTTGAAAGAAGTATGCAAGCTTTTGCTTTCTCACTACAGTGGTTTAAAACAGAGCAGGGAAAGCGTAATAAAAAAAACATAACTGGGTATGCCATCCTACCAGTTATTACAGCTTTGAGAGCAACCGAAAACTGGTTAATACGGGGTCCACCAGTTATTACAAATCTATACCACTCACCCACTATACTTGTTAAAGACGGGGATGTTCTATAACAGACCATATTTTTGATTTGTTCCCAGTTAAAAGCACACTAACCTATTGCTCAATCTCACAGTAAGTAAACAAGCCCTAGGAAATAAGAGGCCATGTGGCCTACTGGCTGAAACACCGATTTAGGGACCAGAAGCCACTGAGGCGCTAATTCAAATCACAGCAGAGTCGCTTACACAGTGTGTCACCTTAAATAAGTCACCATGGGCCCCACATTTTAAGCTGGCTGGGAGTGCCATGCAGACAGGTGTGCTGCGCTGTGCTGAAGACAGTGCATGGCTGGATGGAAGCTATATTCAGACAGTTAATGTGCTTCGACTGGAGCATGCTAACTGTCGAATATGGACTACAGGCCCCAATAGACACTCATCCCAAGCGGGATAGCACCATGGCTCCTGAGAGCCATAACCAGCCTAACAAGCTAATGAGCCTATAAGGCATGCAAGGCGCTATGGGCCAGTGACATACTCACTTCAGGATCATTAGCATGCCGCACTAATGCCACTACGGATGACTGTGCTTTGTGGAGTTGTACCACCCCACCTCCCGATCACTGATCTGCAATATCATAGCCCCATTCCCTGGAGTCAGTGGTCCCCCACCACCCAATCGCCGATCTGCAATATCACAGCCATAGTACCAATTCCACCCACCTCTGTCAGTCAGTCAAACTCCTTCTTATCCTGCCTGCTCAGGCCACACTCTCATCCCCATACAACAATGTATGCAGCTGTACCTTAAGGACTGGGGTGGCAGGGCTCGAGTAGGCAGGAAGGGAGGTGTCGGACTGACCATGGGGAGGACCTGTACGATAGGATATTAGCAGAGTTTTGTCAGCATTAAGCTGCACTGTAACAGAGGGCTTTTCAGTGCTGCTAAAACCTTGGAATATACCACTGTGCCCCTCATTTGCATGGGTGCAGTGGTATATCTTATGATCACGCTATCAGATCAGGTCACGCACTCACTAGATCATGCTGTTCCTGGTTTGTGCAGCACTAACCATTTCAACATGGGGCCATTTTATCTCTAAGTGCTTCAATCTAGCCATTTGTAAAAATGGGTAAAGCAGAGACCCCACTGGAAATGACATGTTGCATTTCAACAGGGCATAAATAAACTGTTTAAAAAGGAAACTGTCATTTGTCTCTCTCTCCCTCTTGTGCACATTCAGTTAACACGGAGTCCTAATCTGACCAATGCCGTAGTGCTTCTTGCACTGAATAACCGCCATAAGGTCACTCCATCTTCACCTCTCTCTCTCTCACTCTGCATAATTCTTATAAAATGCAGTTACCACACAGTGGCATGGGGCCTTGATTTATTTTTCTTCTGCATGTTGGAGCACTTTACACTGCAGAGCTATAAAGCACACAGAGAGGCTCTTGGTGCACTCTCCAAAGAGCAGCCTGCTGCATAAATAATGCAACATTACAGTACATCCATAATGTATGCACAGCTACTCCAACGCAATTCATTTCACATGGCTGGGCTGTTAAAAAGCATACAGGCAATCAATCACGTTTCTGAACGTAAATCATGGAGTATGCACAGGTACTGTAACCACACACACATACATACACACACACACACACACACACACCTAATATAAACTAATAAAAGGAAAGGATTTTTGTCAAAGAAGTCCGATTCATCTGAATTATAGTAAATTAACTGTAAAATACCAATTAATTAATACTCTGCAATTAAAGAACACTGAACACCACTGACACCACTTTGAAGAAATGTAATACTTAGACACAATTAAACACATTTCATTTTTTTCCTATACAGTTCTTATGACAGTTCTTTATTACTAAGGACATGTGCATGGCAAAGGGATCTCTGCATCTATCGGCTCTGGCTGCTTGTCTATACCCGACATCACAATCTGTTGCCATGGAGATAATTATGATGTCATAAAGAAACAATTACAATGTCAGGTGTAACAAGCAGCCACTGCAGATGAAGTGTAGGAGACCGTGATCTCGGTTTCATCGACTGTCTTCAGTAATAAAGAAAAGGTTGGAAGAATTAAAGAAAATACTTGACATAGGAACTAAATTGTGTTTAACTCTTTCCTAAAGTTTTCCCAACAGTGTCAGAGTTAAAGTCATGATACAGATTAAACCTGTTAAAATAAATAAATGTAATGGGGTGGGATTCTGATACATTTTCAATCCTGTCCACATTTAAGCAAAAGGTTCATGACGACTGACCCACTGGCACTGGTGGTATACGGCATGCCTCTGGCGGCAATCCTGGTCCACTTCACAAACCTGCCCAACTGCTTTGGGCCCATGGAGTTAACCCTTAGCGACCACAGAATTCGAACGTATAGGATTTTGGACTGATACATCAGTCCGTCACACAACAAGGGGTTAAGGAGTACTGAAGAGGCAGTGCTCGCAGGCTCTGGGGAAGATAGCGATGCCTCACTACCACAGTGCTCCAAGGGGTAACTACAGATGTTGTGGGTGACCATTCAACATCCAGGCCTGCCAGCCATCTACCTCTCCAGAGGTCTGGCACTGGCAAAGGTGTTGGAAGCACTGTGGAGGTGAGACAGAAAATATGTGGAGTACAAATGACCATCGTGGATGCATAACAGTGCCACGCACTCCCATGCCAACAGCCCTAGATGTTACCCTTCCCTTCTCCTGTCCTCGGATGATGAACTTCAGTGAAACCAGAAAGCCTTGCAACCTTCTGGGGACCACCTGGTAGGGGGTATTTAGAAGGGATATGTCAGAGAACAGCAGGTCTAGACCAGATGTCGAGGACGCACTGTGAGGCCAGCAGGAGCAGTGTGGGCAGGCTGCTTGATGAGATGAAGGAGGACTGGGATGGCAGAGGATAAAAACAAGATAAAAAGGCATTAAAGATTTCTGCTTTGTTTTAAAGGAGCAACCTGTATTATTTTACCTGTAGAATTACTATGCATGTTTGTGTGTGATGGGAAATCAGTCTCAAATCTAAAATGAAGACATCTGAAAACTGCATTAGGATATAGCAAGTTAAAGCAAAACATTATTTCAAATACCCAATGCTGCTGGGACCATCTGAGTTTATTATAATGGAAATGTTTAAAAACATTAGCCATAACCGGCATGTAGTCTTTTTTTTTTTTAAGGGCCCAAAGGATGTTTTTATGATTCGCCTCCCACTAAATAAATGCCCTGCTTCAAAATTACCTGCCACTTTGTCAGAGCATGATCATGCTGTTGAGTGATGTAGTCCCAAAGTTAGTCTGGTCCATAACTGGTTATAGAAAATAAAAATTTTGTAATTGCTCAACTTCTTATGCATTAAAGATATTAAAGTACACAAGCACATGTACAGTAGGTGTCAGAAGTATTACTATTTGGTGCGATTCCATAGGTATGACATATAGATGTGTCAGGTGTTCTAGTATCATCTCCATACACAGTGCAACACCGGCATTTCCAAAGGAGCATGAAACAGCTGCCAAGCCAGGAAGAAGGTGCTTATGTGCCTGCAAAGCTTATCAGAGCCAGAGACAATATAATATGTCCCGATAACTCTGCAGTGTGGCAAACTGTGGTCCTATGCTCCTCAAAGTAAGCACAAGATGGTATATTATCGCCCATTGTAAAACTAAGATCAAGCCACCATAGACGATATATAGCTCTATAGAGTTTTGTGACATCAAACAAGAGAAGAGCAAACTCGCTAATCCATGGGTGCTGTCATATTCTTCTTGACATAGAAACATAGACTTTAGGCAGATAAGGACCACTTGGCCCACCTAGTCTGCCCATTTCCTACCTAGAGGATAAGCTGCAGATCCTATTCAACTAACAGCCTATTTCTTCCTACCTCTACAAAATTGCCTTATGTCTGTCCCATACATTCTTGAATTCTCCCACGGTTTTAGACCCACAACCTCCTCAGGAAGGCTGTTCCATGCATCCACCACCCTCTCTGTGAAAAATACTTCCTCACATTGGCCCTGAGCTGTCCCCTCTATCTTCAAATTGGATCCCTTGTTCTTGCACATCTCTTTTTCTGAAAGATGCTACCCTCTTGAACTTTGTTGATTCCACTGAGGTACTTAAACGTTTCTATCATGTCCCCCTCTCCCTCCTTTCCTCAAGGGTATACATATTAAGCTCCTTTAGCCTCTCTCCTCGTATGGCTTCTCTTGCAGACCCTGCACCATTTTAGTTGCCCTCCTCTGAACTGCCTCCATCTTGTCTATGTCCTGCGGAGGTGGGGTCTCCAGAACTGGACGCAGTACTCCAGATGGGGTCTCACCAACTGTCTGTACAGGGGACAACAACTTCCTGTTTTCTGCCGGTGATGCCTCTCCCTATACATCCCAGTACCCTCCCTACTGCCTTCTCACATTGCTTGCCAACCTTAAGGTCATCTGATATTATTACCCCCAGGTCCCTTTCCATTTTTGTTGTTGTTACTACCTCCCCACTGTGTAATCTTTCCCTGGGTTTTGTTTCCCAGGTACATTACCTTGCACTTCTTGACATTTGAAATTAGCACTTTTCTAATGAAGACGTTATATCTTGAAGCTCCTAGGCAGTGATAAAGGATAAATCAAACTTTTTTTTTATTTACCATTTCTAACTCCCACACACTAGATCAACAGCCCCATCTGTCTGCAACCCCAGATCCATCACTCATCTTATCCAGGACTAACCATGACCTCCAAAAGCCCTGATGACTTTCCTGCATGGTGGCCATCATAGGTGCAGCCAGACCTCCTTGGTGCTTAAATCCAGTGCAGAGGTAGGAGCCTGTTCAATACTATGGGGCCTACAAGGTTCAGACCTCATCCGGCTCTGGACCAGGATTAGCCTGAATTTTCTGTCCCTCCCAAGAGTCAGTGGCTCAACATACCTCTGCTAGAACATGCAACAAGCATATGAAGGGGCTCAGCCATGCAGCTCTCCCTCCCTCCCTCTTCAGCTACATCTGCTTGTGCCACCATCTCAATGGATCCATCAGGGACAGGCGCACAGTAGACTGCCAGCTACTCACCCTGGAGGAGGCAGCATCTGCAGGCATACTCAAGTCCCCCTTCTCCCGGCCCACTGACAGCCCAGGCTCATTCCAGAACCTGTGTGTGTACAGCATCATGAGTGGTAGCACTGCCACTGTGCTGTCAGACTAACCTGATGTATGTACCTTAAGAATTAAAATGTAGGCCAGCCTGCCGGCTCAGCAGTAGCATTACTGCTCATGATGCCAATGACTTGCATTCTGTAAAGAGCCAGAGTCAAGGGCCAGCCAGAGGAGGAAGCTTGAGCATCCCAGAGACAGTCTGCTCCTTGGGGAGCTCACAGCTCACAGTCTCCACTGCGTTACCACTAAATGGGTGGCCACAGGTGCCAGAACAGATGGGGAGGGAGGTAGCCAATAGACTCCAGCATGCACCGGGGCTGCAGTATAGCCTGGAGGTTAGATTATTGAGCTGCAAATGAGGCAGTACAGCGCAGGTTTAAGGCTCTGAGCTGCAAATCTGGAGACCTGGGTTTGAAACCCACAGCCCCCACCTGCATACTGTGCGACCCTGAGCAAGGCAGTTAACTTTCCTGTGCTCCCAGGTTGCACCTGTAAACAAACTTTCAGCTTAGTGTGTCTCACCTGGTTAAACAATTGGATGGAAAAAAAAAAGAATGAGCTTTGTACATTCAGCAGAGCTCTGAGTACCAGAACCTCCTCTTGCATACTGTGCGACTCTAGGCAAGTCACAGCCTCCCCACTGCTTCCAGGGTGTCCCTAAAACAGGCACTTGTGCCTAGTGGGCGCTACCAGTTACCAAAGACTAAAATAAAATGTGCCAAGACACATGTGCACATCACTGAGCCCATTGTTGGCTTCCTATGGGGAATGGGTGACAGAAGCAGAAAACCCCCCAGACAAAGCAGCATGAATCCACCCCCACTCCATGGGCCCCAAACTGTTGACTGAGATATCCAACTCCAAGTTGAACTTGAGTTCCATCATAGGGCTTGTCCCACTCCTGATGGCCCTGCCTTGAGGGCAAGCCAGGGAGGATAAAGAGGTGGGTGGGGTAAGTCCAGTGCAAAAGGGGGTGATGGGGCTGGGAGTAGGGGTATGGCTGAGAGGGGACCAGCTGTGTTAGGGAGTAAAATAAAAAAAAAAAAAAAAACAGATACAAGTATAAATTCTGCAGCATCCTTACCAATTCCATCCCACAGCAGGGTTTAAATAATTGATTAGCAGTTTTTTCTTCGGACAATACTAACGGTACAGAAAGTATTTATATAGGTTTCCTAGAAGTGTTATGTTTGTTAAACACAGTGAGGCAAGTGTTAAGCATTTTCACAATGTTTTAGAACTTTTATGAGCAAAACGCTAATCAATTTTGGAGTTAAATAAAACCCTGCACAGTGTAAGGGTAAAGTGATATACAACTGTCAGAGTAGTTCTTCCACGATTCTTGTAAATTTACTGGCACTAATGGGAACTTTTCAATAAAACAGTGCAGCACCAGATAACACTTCTGTGTGTGACACTTGTTCTTTGATATATCTGGGGTCTGTAATCCATGGTCTGTACCCTGAAAATCTCAGTAATTCCTTGAAACCTAATCACCAGAAGCTACAAACAATAAACCTATTGCAAACAAACAGGAAAAAAGGGCACTAAAAGCTATGAAACAGACTGTGACCATGCTGGATAAAACTGAACCAGAAACAATAAGCACAATTTTCAAGAAATGAGCCCCTATACCACTCTGCTGCAGTCGCCTTTTTACCCACACAGTTATACTCATCCCCATGGGTTTAATGTGATAACATTGAGTCCATAAGACCACATATCACATAAAGCGAGTCAACAACCACCCGGCATCAAAAGGACAAACCACATAACACCGACCATTACATGCGCGGTTGCATATTCAAGACCAAAAAAGGTGCATGAAGGCAAGCCCCACACCCTCCATAAAAGATTCTAAACTCTAGGGAAGTGGACTTAGGAAAAAATAGAAACTCCCCTGGGAGAAAATGTCTACCTACACGGGATCCGAACCCAGCACCACAGGCTCCAGGGGTGGCGGTCAACTCACTACACCATGCAGCCAGCTCGGGAGGGCTTGGCCAAATTGATCTTTATCCTTCCTTTCAGTGTAGCACGTGATCCTCAGCTGGCCACACTGCCATACCCATTCAGTGCCTTTTTCCCACCACTCTACAAGGGAGCGGTATTACCAGTCGCTCATATTGAGCCGCTCATCAATGCTCGCCCATATAGGGTGTTACCTTCCGTGATCGTGTTCAAATAATGTACAGTTTTATTTTGCAAGAAAAGTCCACGTTACCTTGAGGCTAGATTCTAATCCACAAGGCAGGGTGTAATAACCACTTTACACCTGTTGAGCTGTGCTCAGCAAGATCACAAACACTTCCTGGGCATCCACTGAAAGTCATCTGCAAGCACCCAGGTAATAGAGCTCCGCAGCTCCTGCAACCCAGGTCACAGATTGCACAGGCGTTAAACTCGGTTAAGTCCATGAGCTAGGGATGGGGAGGAAGAGGGGAACTACTGGACACCAAGAATGCCAAGCAGCAGTGAGAAGGGCACATCGGTATCTCTAATGGGATGGCATCAGTAACTAGGAATAATATGCCTCTGTAACTGGAGAGGTGCAAAAATATCTGGAGGTGCTTGCAACAAAGGGTGACTGGGTGATGGCAAGGAAGAAAGATCCAGATATCACAAGATGCCTGGCAGATGACAGAGGTGAAAGGGGTGCCAAAAGACACTAGGCAATGCTCAGTACATTACAGGTAATGTGCCACTAGGCGTCAGGGAATGCTCGATACATGTCTTGTGGTGGGACAGGAAGATGCCCTTAAACACCTAGGATGTCACGAACATTGGAGGAGACTGGCACTGCACGCTATACTACAGTACAGAGCTGTTCCTGTGCAATGCTACACTGTGCCACCCATGTGTGACCAGTCAAAGGATGTTAGTGACTACAATCAGGGATAGCACTGGCCAACATCTGGTTCAACAATTTACACTGCACAAAATTTGCAGGAGGATCCCCCATACCTAGCCACTGCCATGCAAGGCTTGTGAATTATTTTGGATGGTGGTACAAATGTTTGGATGCAAAGTGCCCATTCTGCTCCACCTCCAAAGTGCAACTAGTGATTATGATAAGTTATATATTACGTTATCATACAGTGCATTACACAGAACTTCTCATTATCTAATGTGACAGGCGCTTCACGGTTTCTCCAGTCCTGTGCCATTCTCTTACTTGCACAGCTACCATACCCTCACTGTTGTATCACACATTGCTGGTAAGCTGCCACCACTCTTGATTAACCCCATCTGAGAAGGCAGAGATACACATCTGCTCTCTGGACTTTTACCCGCTTGCAGCCATCACATGCTAGGGGCCCCTCTCTCTTGAGGCTCTAGGTGCTGTTCCAGAGTTTACCTGAGGCATTTTGTTTTAGTAGCTGCTCGACCAAAGGCAGAGATACCTGCTGTAGAAATGGAGGACTGTCCACTCTGATTTTATATATTTTTTAATTTTATTTATTTGAACAATCAGATGAATACCTTTGAGCAGACATGCTCATTTGCAAACGTTCCTCCATCATGAACCAAATCTCTACAAAAATTCTTTGGTACATAAATAGGTAGTACACAACTGGAAACAACTGAATCACTACAATAAATCTCTGGTACACAATAGGAAGAAAACAAAGGTAACAATCAAGCCAGGAGTGGCAACCAGTGTAGGCATTGTCAGCAATCAGGATGATACAATGGAGCAAGGTATTCCCAGAGTTCATAATTAGCAGCCTTTAGCCAGCCCAGTGGCGCTGAGGGTTGAGCGCTGGATGCCACACCTCGCGCCATGCCAGCGACCCAGGTTCGGGAACAGACTCGCGCGCGAGGTTGGCAGGAGGAGAGAGAGATCAAGTGTCCATGGGACTGCTCTCCCTTCCCAGGGAGGGTTTCAGGGTCACGCGCGCTCCTGGGTGACCTCTGGCGGCAGTTGGAGGCATCACATGGAACATGCAGGGCTTGCGTATGCAAGGGTGGAGCTCGTCAGAGGGCGCCATTGCACGTCCGAGCTCCAGGGAGGTGGGGGCAATAACAAAGTAGAAAATCCCTGTCTCGGGATAGGTTTAGGCTCTCCCAGTGCCAAGACCACACTCAGGCAGTCTAGCCCTTCAGCAGGCCCCCCAACTCTAGCCCAGTGCATTAAATTGTAGATGGGCGCAGAGCGGCGAGCCCCACCTCAGGAGGGTTCAGAGCCGGGATTCACCGGGCCGGAGCGGGCCTTGTGAGGAGCTTCAGACAGGAAAGTAAAGTCGTGGGCGAGCAGAGCAGCCGGAGAGAGTTCCCCGAGAACAGGAGCAGTGACAGAATTGTGAAAAGAAAATAAACATAACATACATTTTGAAGCCCTTTAAGGCATTGTAAAGCACAAGGGATTCCGGACAGGAGGACACAGTATCAATGTGGGGACTGCAGCAAAGTTGGACAAGAGAACTCTGGCCTACTTCAGTGGACTATTAAGATCACACAGTATGAATTAAAAAAATAGACACAGGATTAATTCAAGTTATACAACGCAGAATAACTGATACTTCAGAACAATATTTGGCAACATGAAATGGATCATCTGTATGCACGTAGTGCATGGTTCTCTGTGAAGCCAGCCACCTTCCTATGATACAAAGGCTCAGCAATCTATGAGACTGTAACTAAAAAGCCAGCCATTTTCTGCCAATTCATCTCCATATACAGTGGTAAGACCCATAGCTTAAGAGTGGCAAAGCCACAAGTTTATTTTCAAGGCTTATCTCTATCAGTGTGCATAAATGTGATTATCACAGTGTAGGCCACTATGTATGCTATTTGATATAGCGTTTAACTGAGCTCGTCACGGAGGATTAACTCGTTTGTCTGAACTTGGCTGCTAAAGTGATATCATCCAGGAGTGTCAAAACTGCTCTGCTAATAGCGAAGTATATCAGGGACATATTGAAGAGATAACATGCTATTTCTTCTGTAAGTATGAATCGCACCAGAACCACATTGTTTATTTTATTATAACGAGTTTATTATCACTGGAGCTGTATACCATTTAATTATATCACCAAGCACCTCTCAGGCAATGTCAATAAGGCCTGCTCTCCTCCTCCTTCATCCCCATAACTGACTCAGGGACTTCCTAGACCCTCTGAACCACCCTCTGCATTAGCTCTGTCTTGGGCCCACATGTATGCCTCCCAAAAGCTTTTAAAACGCCTCTCAACTGCCATGTCAACTCTGTAACCTGTAAAAATCAGAGTATAAAAAAAAAAAAAAATGTTTCTTTTAATGCTTTATATTGTCTGGTGTCTCCACCCCCTGTAACCACCGTGGAGCCATTGTATAAATACTCTCTGTACTGAAACCTGTATATAATTGCTCGTTCCGTCTGTCTTCCTTGTACTTTGGTTCTCCCTCCACCCCCTGTAAGCGACGTGGAGCCTTTGCAAAGGGTCTATGACTCAAAGGATTGTAATTCGATTATACAGTAAATAAAATAAATAAATAAAATTGAATGCGTGGAAACATATCACACAGTTGTGCTTCTCGTGCCACTTGAACAGTTGTGGTCACCTGCAAACAATTTCTTGTGTCTTTTTCAAATCACCGCTCTCTACACATAAAATACATATTTTGTTATCCCAGACTTTAGTGTCTTGAAATTTTAAACACTATTTTTCTAAGTCTGAAAAGACCCACATTCCAAAACAGAAATGCTGAAAGCAATATCTGAGAGTCTAGCTGGACTGTAAAAATACACACAACTGCACAGTACGATAAAACCAGAACAGCCTAGCAATGTAAAACTTATATTTATTACACAAGAGGAGACACCATCACGTACCACACCATTGGAGCCCAGAGGAAAGACGCTCCAATATTTTACATACACTGTGCTTCAGTAGGAGGCAGTTGAAATTGTACCAACAGTTCCATTTTGGGAGGGAAAATTGGTCAAATGGAAGACTTGTGATTTATAATATGTTTATACGGGTCCATCCTGATGCCACAGCAGCTGCCCTACCACTGGCAAACTGGGCATGGAAAGGCCAGAGTCACCAGAAGTCCGGTAGGGGACGGCAATCTGATGTTAATCATGGCATCGCCTCCTGGGAAAGTTTAGGGTCAGTAATGTGCAGTGCAGCAGTTAAGCGAAGGAAGACCCACAGGCTGTAGCTGTGGGTATGCCCACTGTCTGACCATCAAGCAAGTTGATGCCAGCATCTCAGAGTGGGAGACAAAACAAACAGCATGACAAGCCTGCCCCATGGTACACCCGGCCTTACAGTGACTGTCCCTCCAACACAAACACCAGCTACTCTACCAAATTTGGAAGTGGGTGACAACCCTTGAAGCCCTCAATGTGAGGTCAATTATAATGGCATAGGTTTAACTTGTCAAAGGTTCTTCTCAGAGAGCTGAGCAGTGGCGGGGGTAGTTGGGAGTAGTGGCGGTAGGGCAGAAAGATTAACAATAAAAAATACATGTGTGAGTGTGTGTGTGTGTGTGTATATATAGTGTGGGCTGTCTCAATGAAGAGGCTGTCTGGGCTGTCAAAACAACTCTGCTTTGAGGTCCTGTCACCAAAACAGAACTAGTGAATGTTATTACATCCACCGTGCACTTAAAACATCTACACAATAGTAGAAAATCGGCAAGTGAAATACTGTATTCTGATTGGCTGTTGCCATTCCATTGGCATAGGTTTACATGCCAATGCCGCCCTGTACAGAAAAGGTCCAATCATGTGATCTGGAATTTGGACCAACCCATTCAGAATTCATGAACCACTTCAATCATTCCTGATTCCCATAACAAACATGGCTGCTATCTTTTCTCTTACATAAAAACATTAAACTAGGCCCTATAAATAAAGCTTCCTCAAATGAAAATAATAAATACTTAAATATCCATTTAACTCATGATCCCTTCCTTACCACATAAATGTTAAAAAGTAGGCATTACTGAGAGTTTTATTCCTGGTATTTCTTTGATTGCCCACCTCATATCCTAACCAGTGCAACAGAGACATCCCTGGCGATAATCATGACACAAATAAAACTGGGCGCTGGCACTAAATTAAGCCTGTGTCTGTGTCAATGTATGTCAGTGGAAAGTGCTTCTGTGTATGTGTTGGGGGCAGGGAGATACTGCATAATACCAAGTTCTTATATACCATGGTAAATAAACCCCCAAAAAATGCTACTGATTGTTTAGAAAAGACAGATGACTGATAGGAATCACCTGTGGACAGCCTGACATTTTCTAAGCAATGTTTTATTGTAATTCTGTGTCCTTTTCAATCTTTCAGAGATTTTTATCTTAATTTCCCTATCCATTTTCTAAACACAACAAGACCATTTAGGATGTGGGGACTTGTGGCTACTAGAGTTACTCAGATAATCCATTATAAAAATGGGTATCTCAGATTTCAGCAAAAATTATGATTTCTGATTTCTGGATAACCTGTTGAAAATCCAACCTCTAAATAGTAGGATACCAAGTCGGAGGTGATATGAAATCCAATCTGATTTGGCATCTATTGGCATCCACTACTAGTCCCCCTTGCAATTGTGTAAAACCTCCTGCATAAACCACCCTATTACCCCCAACCTCCTCCTACCCCAAAGGCCCTGCCAACACATACATAACAGAAACTTACCGTTTCCTCAGGTTCCCACAGCCACATACTTATATTAAAATCAAAGTACCAAAGGTACCGACAGGCATCAAACTTTATATATAGCATATGGTAGAACGCTGTTCAGCATGGAAATCCATACCGAAGAGCACTGTTGTTCTGCAGTAACGATATCACAATGCTGTTGTGCTACTCTGAGGACATCACTACTGCAGCACATTCCGTCTTTCGGATGAGCGTTAAACCGAGGTCCCATCTGCCTGGATTGGTGGTAGTTCAGGTGGATGTTAAAGATCCCATAGCACTTATCGAAAGAGTAGGGAATTTCCCGGTGTCTGGCAAATTCCCTCTTTCACTAAAAATACCACCAACAGCTTAATCTGGTTCAAGGTCAGTTGGCATTCATCTGTATCCCCTCCCGGGTCGTGCCTGAAAATAGGCAGGATTTGTCTAGTGCACTTACCCGGTGAACAAAAGCTAAATAAATAAATAAAAACAACATTGAGTACTGTCTATACGGCTGCCATCACAATGTCTGAGATAGTCTGCTTGACGGGCTCATTTACAGTGGCAGAATGGAATACCACACACTCCAACAGTCATGATCACTGGACAAGACACAGACACAGCACAGTGATGACAAAGAAAGATTCTTTCAATTAAGTGTTACCTTAGCCCAATATATGTTGAAAGGAAAAAAATGAAAGTCAGTGTGACTGAATGCAGCAGTCGCCAAAATTTGGACTTCTAAACTAACAAACAGGAAAAAACTATTTTTTAATGTATGGCTGCTAGTACACTATAAAAGATTGTGTATGGGCAGCCATACACATACAAGCCTGAGTTTACATGATGTATCTGTGGCAACCAGGAGACCTCTCAAGCATTGCTGGCACTGTGGATACCTCTTGATTCAGGCACAGGCTTGTTGTATATGGTTGCCCATATACACACACTCTAAATTGAGCACAGCATGAGATTATGGTTTGATTTATATTAGTAAAGTAAACTGCGTAATTTACTTGTTTTATATACAAAGCAATCATTCTTTTTTTTTTTTGTTCTGCTTATGCCTTCCTTTACAGCCCTCCTTTGCTCAGGACCTTCCAGCTAATTCTCGATCCCAGTCACCACCAGCCAGTCACCTACCTCCATGGAGTTCTACAAGTCCCCCATGTGGGGTCAAGGTGGGGGCCTTGCCCCAAAACTGCTGCATTTCGTCAGGTGTTGCCGTGCACTGGAGAGGTAGACACCTGGAATATACCACTGCCATCATCGTGGAGGTGCTGGGGCAGTGTGTTTTTCATTTTTCCCAACCCCTGAGGGATGCTGTGTGCATGGACCTCTAGGCAGGCCTGCCCATGCAATGTCACGTCACCGCTGATGTCAGCCATGGTCCCACCCTGCCTCAGCCCTTCCAGCCTCTGCCACCTCTGGTCTGCACGTGGCAGTACTGCAGGTGGAGAACAGAACCCTCCTCTCAAGAGGAAGAAAGCAACCCTAGGATGCTCAATCCCCCAAAAGCTGGCACCAGACAACCAAAGCTTGTTCTTGAACTCAGGTCGCCAGCATTGCAAGTAGTAGTGGTACCATTGCACTGATGGGCCAGCACAAAGCAATTATTCTTAAGCACAGTTCTGGTGTAGAAGCACGGAATAATGTATATACAAATGTGTGGTAGGAATTTTTGTTTACAATAAAACTCTCCGGCATTAAATTCTGACCCCAAAATCTTTCATTTTAAATTACAGATTTAATTTAATTATTCTTTTAATTCATTGCAACACAACAAATTCCTCAATTTTGGGATTCTGGCCATTTTTCTTACTACTATTACCCAAAGTAAACTATTTACCTAAGAGCAAAGCATAGCCAGCGTTGCTGTGAATGTCATTTATGAATTTATGGAAACCCAGGTCTGGTTTAATATTTAAAAAGGTAACAAAAATGCCTGCATTAACTCCCATAGACCTCTCACTCACAAAACTAAGAGAAACCAATTAAAATGGCCTACATTTTTTAATCACCCCAACCCACCACTTCATCTAACTCAAAACCACTGACAGTCAATCCTAAGCTCCCCACCCCACCCTGCAGGCAGCAACAGGTGTGGGGTGTGCCTTAGAGGTTCTCAACCTATCGCTCACTCCATTCTCATATACTGCACCTATTTCAGCTTATTTACTCTTGGAATGGGATGGCGGTGGCGATCGAGAACCCAGCACACCACCCGTTGCTACCAACGAAATGGAAATATGTAGGGTTGGAAACCTAACCTCACATTTCCCTACTTTTGTCACTGTAACCAACCCTAGCTAGTGCATTAAAGTTTTTTGCAACTAGTTTCCTTACTTTTGAGACAGTGTAATGGTTTCCTTATTTTCTGTGGGCCAATTCCTCCATTATTGTATCCTTATTTGCATGTGGAGTGCAGGGCCCCATCCATCCACATGAATGTTGTTACCCTTATTTCCTGTGGCCCTGCTCTCCAATCCCTCCATAACTGTATGAGAGTGCTACTCAGCATGTTCAGAACCAATTTTGAAATCCTTATAAGCTGGCCCACATTAGTCGTTTTCCCAAGCCCTTTGGGGCCATTATTCAAAATCAGGGTGATGCCGATACTTCAGCATGCACTAGACTTCATCAAGGCTGGACATCCAAGTACAAACGTCTACTGAACCAAGACAAATGCATGGAAATGCATATGGGGAGGAAAAATCAATATTATCCTTATACATTAAATAAAACAAACCTCACAACATCTGAAGAAAGGGACCTGGAATTTTAATTTCACATGACCTTTCATTTAAATCTCACTGCAAAACACTACAAAATGGAAAAAAGGATACTCGATTGTATATTGAGACACAGAGTAGAAGCAGAGAGGTTCTGGTACCACTGTATACATCCCTGGTGAGGCCCTTATTAGAGTATGGAGACCAGGTTTGGTCCCCATACAAACAAGGTGAGATCTATATGATTGAGAGGGTCCAAAAAGAGCTACCAGGGCCATCGAGAACTTAAAACAGGGTTTTAAATAATTGATTAGCAGTTTTTTCTTGGGACTATACTAACTGTACAGAAAGTATTTATATAGATTTTCTAGAAGTGCTGTGTTTGTTAAACACAGTGAGGCAAACTATGCATTTTCACAAAGATTTAGCACTTTTATGAGCAAAGCTAATCAAATTTTAGAGTTAAATAAATCCCTGTAAAAAGTATTAATTATGGGAACAGGTGGAGGGAATTGGACATGTTCATACCCAGTACAGGAGAACAAGAAGGAATAGAAACATAGAAGTTGACGGCAGATAAGGACCTAAAGGCCCATCCAGTCTGCCCATTTCTTTTCTACCTTATAAATGTGCCATCGGCCTTTGCTCTGTCAGTGGCCTATCTATCCATACTCATTTGTATTGCTCCCTTATGTCCATCCCATGCCTGTTTGAAGCCCTGCACTGTATTTATAGCCACCACTTCTTGAGGTAGGCCATTCCATGTATCCACCACCATTTCTGTGAAAAGAATTTCATCACATTCCCCTTAATCGGCCTCCTCTAATCTCATGCTGTGTCCTCTTGTCCTGCTATTTTTCTTATATTTAAACATGTTAGACTCTTTCACCTTGTTAATGCCCTTAAGGTGTTTGAATGCCTCAATCATATCACCTCTCTCCCTCCTTTGCTCAAGGGTATACATATTGAGCTCTGTTAATCTGTCCTCATATGTCTTCTGATGCAGTCCCTGCACCATTTTGGTTGCCCTTCTCTGGACTGCCTCAATTTGGTTAATGTCCTTGTGAAGGTGTGGCCTCCAATACTGCACGCAGTACTCAGATGGGGCCTAACCAGTGTTTTGTAAAGAGGATTATTACCTCCCTCTTACGACTTGTGATACCCCTACTAATACACCCTAACACCCCCTAGCCTTACCTACTGCTTTAGAGGTCTGCTTGGATGATTTCAGGTCATCAGTGATGATGATGCCCAAGTCTCTTTCTTCCTTTGTGACTGCTAGCAACTCCCTCCCAGCCTATAGGTAGCTTCAGGGTTTCTCTTCCCTATGTGCATGATCTTGCACTTCTTTGCATTAAATCCCAGTTGCCACTCTTCTGACCATTTTGCTAGTTATCAGATCTCTTCCCATTCTGCCCATCCCATCTGGATCATCTACTCTGTTGCAGATCTTGGTGTCATCTGCAAACAGACAAGCCTTACCCTCTAGTCCATCTGCAAGGTCACTAATGAAGATGTTGAAGAGGACTGGCCCCAGGACTGATCCCTGAGGTACCCCACTTGTGACTTGGATCTCTTCTGACTGTATACCATTTACCACCACTCTGTTTTCTGCCAGTCAACCAGTTTGCCACCCAGTTGACCAACTTCTGACCCACCCCAAGCCTACCCAGCTTATTTATCAATCTTCTATGTGGAACAGTGTCAAAAGCTTTGCTGAAGTCAAGGTAGGCGACATCAACTGCTCCCCTTGGTCCACCACTCCGGTTACCCAGTCAAAGAAATCTATGAGATTAGTTTGACAGGACCGTCCTTTGTAAACCCATGCTGTCTTGGATCCTGTGCCCTATGGATTCCAGGTGTTGCACTATCCTTTCCTTAAGAGTGCCTCCATAATCTTGCCCACTACTGAGGTAAGAGTGACTGGTCTGTAGTTCCCTGCCTCCTCCCTGCCACCAATCTTGTGGAGCGGGATCACATGAGCCCTTCTCCAGTCTTCTGGGACCTCTCCTGTGCTCAGAGACTCACTAAACAGGGATATGTGCCTACTTCACAAAGCTTGGACAGATAACGTGCTGTGGGATATTTTGGGGCTTTAGAGCAAAGAACAGATCCATACAACTCAGTCACATCCTCTTCAGATGGGAAACACAGAGTAAGCTAGTAACAAGTAACAGATGGTACAATCAGAGAGTGGTTCCTATTTGGAATGCACTCTCGAGTGGTAGGCAGTACAACATCTGATAAGTTAAAGCACAGCTAGTCGAACATTTTAGGCAAAGGTTAACTAGCCTTATATATACTATGCAAGTACTATGGATGAGTGTCTAAATTTTTAGCTCTGTACTTCCTATGATACCTTTCTCGCTGAAAATTTCAGACCAAAATTCCAAACTATTTCTGCGCTGCAGAAAGGCAAGGAACACATCACATTACAATGTTATCCTATAGGAAATTAAGCAAAATTTCAAACCCAGTATAACTGCAGACCAAATGAATAGGTTTTTACAAAACCAGAAAAAAGGCACAGCTACAAGGCAAGTCCTTTCTACCCTGAAAATGACAGACCAAAATTCCAAACTCTTTTTGTGCTGCGGAGTAACAAAGAACACATCACATTACAATGTTATCCTATAGGAAATGAAGCACAATTTCAAACAATTACAAAACCAGCAAAAGACACATCTGTAGGCAAGCCCTTTCTACTCTGAAAATTTTCCACCAAAGTTCCAAACTGTTTCTTCACTGTGGAGTGACAAAAAGGATGCATGTGTTATAAGCCTTTTGAGTGTTTTTTTTTTTTCTTTTTGCAAATTTGTGAAACAGGATCTTTTTTTTTTTTTTTAATATATCTACTTTATCCACCTCCCTCCCCCAGCTGCCCCTTTCCAACCGACCCTCCAGCCCCATCACCCTGTATCACGGGACTTACCTCTGCCCGGCTACAGAGTCTGCGGGATGTTGGTGGTCATCTAGCTACCGGAGGTGTTTTCCTCTTTCTCCCTTCCCGTTGCTGGGGCGGACATGCGGGGCGTGTGCGTGGAGGCACTGCGCGTCCGCAGAAAGTCCCACAGCACCTCCTTATGTCTGGCCCTCTGACTCAGATTACCCTACGGCCTCCACCTGGGGGTAGTTATCTCGCTGGGAGTGCCAGTCCTCCCTACCTGGGAGAAGAAAGCAGTCCTCCGATGCTCAATCCTCTCCTCCCCTGCTGACCTCCAGTGGCCCGTGCTCATACCCAAACATGGGTCGCCGCATGGCACGAGGTGTGGTGTCCAGTGCCTCAGCCCTCAGCGGCACCAGGCTGACAGGATCCTTTTCGAGTTCTTTTCTGCAGTTTCAAACCAGATCCTTTCTCCGTGTTTCCTTTTGTGCAATTTGTTAAAAAGATTCCTAGCACGAAAAAAGACATGGAAGAGGATTTCAACATGTTGAAAAACACATTTCCAAGTCATTTTTCCAAAAACTAACACCAGAATCTGATGAAACAGGTCCCAGTTAGCTGAACAGATGTTGGTTTCTACTAAACACATAATTTTTGGAGTTATTTAATTTGGTTTCACTTGCTAACTGAAAACACGATGGCAGTGGCATGAAAAACATTTCCCATTGCGACACAGGATGCCCTGTTTGCGAAAAGGATTACCCACTTGCGACACAGAATCCTTTTTCAAGCAAGACATCTGTTCCCATTGAAAATACTGGGACATTTTAAAATTTAAATAACTTGAACAGATTCATTTTTTTTTTACTAAACTGGAGAAAGCCATCTATGTGTCACGTCCTATCTACCCTGAAAATTTCAGACCAAAATACCAAACCATTTCTGCACTGCAGCGTGACAAAGAAATGGCGAAAAAAAAAAAAAAGAGCAAATTTGACAATTTATGACCTCCATATCTCACTTACGCATCACCAGAACGAAACCTGGCACATCAATAGATCTTCAGTCCTTGGTAGTGCATGCCAAATTTCACATAAATTGGTGGAATGGTTTTAAAGTATTAAAGTGCCACATTTGGAGTTTAACATGGAAGCGATCGTTCAACACTAACTATAGGAGTGTAACTGCACCCCTATATATATATAATGCGCACACACACACACACACACATTATGGTAGTGCTACCATAGTTAGGGTTGAGGAGCCATTTACATGTTAAACCAAAAATTGCACCTTAATAACTTTGTAACCATTTAACGGATTTGCCTGAAATTTGGAATACACGATCAAGAACCACAGATCTTGGGATCTGCCAACTTCGTACTGTTCGGATGTACGTCACGAGTTATTAAGCCGATCTACACACTTACGCTTTTGGAATTCTTATCATCTCTAGAGGTCGACGGTTTACGCTGACCAATCTGAAATCTTCAGGAACGCAGCCAGGGTGCCCAATGTGCCTTTTGAAGATTTCATGAAAAATATTAAACGGTTCAAAACTTATTCAAAACAAGTTCCCATTATAAGTCAATGGGAAAAGTTAACAAAAAGTTCGACAGTGTCGAAATGCAGTTTTACTTTCAGAAATGGCCCTTTTACTGTCACAAATCTGCCATTTTATTTTCAGTTGGTCATCAGAAAATGCATGGCATTTAAATTTGGGACCCTCTAGCAACCTAATTCTTTTGCATTCACCTAGTCGGACCCTGAGGATGCAAGGCATGTCTTTATTTTGGGGTAAAACACCACAGAAGTTTTTCAGATTACTTTTTCAGAGTACTTTTACACTTGCGACAGTGTCGAATGAATTGCAGCTTTCGGAAGAGTTCGACAGTACTTTTCCAGGCTGTGTGAAAATGGCAGCATTTTTGGCAACCTGCTGCAAAGAACAGTTGGTCTTTTGGGCTGAAATTTACAGGAACGTAACCAACATCTCACAGATGTGCTTTCAGTATTTCGGTGAAAAATATTACAGGGTGGCAAAGTTAAAGCACTCCAAAGTTGACGTTTTTTCCCATAGGATAACAATCGGTGTCCGCTGCATTACAGGAGTCCTTGTCACCTGCTGCAAAATAACGGTTTGGTCTTTTGGGCTGAAATTTGAGAGACAGAACCAACATCCCACAGATGTGCCTTTTACTTGTGTGATGAAAAATATTACAGGGAGCGAAAGTTGTGGCACTCCAAACTTCTCTTTTATCCCATAGGATAACACTCAGGCATCGCCATGCCTTTCAGGGCCCGTATCTCGGAAACGGTGTGAGATGAGGACTTTTCATTGGAAAAACAGGGGCTAAGTATAAACTAGCCAGGAAAGTCATAAATCATATGACTTTTACATTTTTTTTCTCATCGTATGGTTCCTGAGATAAGCAATTTACTATTCCAACTCCTCATTTTCGGCTCCGAGACCCATTATTATGCATACATTCTTTGTACTCACCGTCTTTCTCTATGCAGCTTTTGGGGAAAACTAGCCTGTGTAACACATTACTGTTACCCTTACCGCTTTTGCTTGCGGTTCTGTAACCGTTCACTTACTGTTCCTGTCACGGCACCATGTCGTTACCCTTGCGTTCCATTTGTGCTTTCGTTATTTTTACCATTTCTGTGTACAGTACTGTTTATCTTTCTGTTTTATGCGTCACCATGCATTACCATTTGTGTTTGCGGGCACCATGTTCTTGTGACAAGACATCATGTGGCGGTAGCGGGGGCCCTTGCTCCTGCCACCACATTACATTCACTATTTCTCATTATACTTCTCAAAAAAAGGAAATTAGAGGCAAAAACTCCATTTAATGCATTAGTTAGGGTTGTTCCACAGAGACAATAGCGGGAAATTCGGTGTTAGGGTTGAAAGCCCCCTTGGACCCCGCCCACCCCAACGGCACTGGGGTGCGCGTTGAGTTGTCGGTCCTAACTCTCACCCCATTCTCCCATACCTCTGCTTCTTCACACATCTGATGGGGTGAGAGTTAGGGCTGGCAACCCCAACACGCACTCGATGCCCGTCTGGAGTGTGGGCGGAGGTCGGGGGCTTTCAACCATAACACCTAATTTCCTGCTTTTGTGGCTGTGGAGCAACCCTAACTAATGCATTAAATGGAGTTTTTGCCTCAAATTAATATATATATATATATATATATATATATACACACACAGTATATATAAAATAAACACACACACATACACACCTGTATATACACATATATTACGTGGAGGGACTTTTTCTCCACGGTAGAAAGCATCAGACATTTCCCCATATCTGAGAGTTACTATAATACAACTATAATAAAACTTCTAAGCAGTTTATTTTGTGTCCATTCTTATGTAATGCAGTATATGAAGCATCTGACAGCAAAGTTCATACACTCATGAACTATTACCAACTCTGGACAGAACAAGATATAACCCCTTTCGAATGGAGCTCTATTCTCAGGTGGCATCAAAGAATTGTTTGCCCTTGCCCCTAGGACAGCAAAGTAAATGCAATTTCAATTTTCCACACACATCCCCTTTAAAATATTTTGCAAAGAAATAAACAAAAGATACTGAATTGGCATCATGGCCACCAATAATGTTCCACCCATGTCCACAGTTCCTGCCGTTGTCACGCGAGGTTGCTACTATGGACTGTTGTCTGTCAGAAGCACCAACATGCACAACATCTTTATGCCACAGAAGAACACCAAAGTTCAGAAATGAACAGACATTTAGAAAGGAAGTCAATTCATACTTATTCGCCACTTGTGGAAGGACATCAGAAAACTGCCATTTTCTAACAACTGGTGTCTTGTAACTATAGACTGCAATGGAAGACACAAGGAATCACTTTTGGCACGACAGTAATACAGCTGGGACCAGCTATTATAATAAGTAGTTCTGGTCAGATCCACCACGGCTGCATAATGAAGTTAGTGAAGTTGTGTGGAATTGTTAAGGAGGTATGGAGAAACAACACAAAATGATTTGTGAGTAATAAGATTTGTTTTAGTTTCTGTTCTAAGGAAGGCATACACATTATCAGAAAACATATGGAGGTGTACATTTTAACGGAAGGAATAGGAAGCAATATAGGTTTACAAAAGAACCCCAGAGCAAATGCTACTGAGGTATGTGTTATCCCGGATGATACTGGCCAGACAGTCAAATTTTAAAGAAAACACAATTGCACATACCCAATAATGCAAAGCATCATGGGAAACATATGCAAATCCCCATGATGGTCACACAAGGTGGCAGTACATGAAAGTAATGGCTGGCAATAGCATATGTTCAGCCTTGGGATTATTTAAAGTTTTTTTTTTTTTTTTTTTTTTTAAGAGAAACAGGGTTTTGTCCATGACGTGATAGAAGTTATATTTAAGCAATGTGTTGATGTCAGGAAGTCAGGTGTAATGATGATGGACTGTTAGAGAAAATGTGATAGTAACTTTCAGAGGGGGTCGCTTTTGATAAGGGTAAGGTAGTTATGCTTGGATAATGGGAATATTAGGAAAGTATGAGGTCTATGCAGAGGTGAAGTACAAATATGCACAGTTTCATAAGTATGTGTTTGGAATGCAGACAAATGTGATATGCAGGTTTGTTTTAGAAGTAGGTAAAAATAGCGATACATGCAATTGACAGAAAGATAGATAATTATATAGACATACAGAGAGACAGAGAGAGACACACACACAGACAGGCAGGCAGAATAGGAATGGCAGTGAAGTACTGAGTGGCGTAACCCCACCCCACTATTCAGAGGTGGACAGACACTGGGGTATGCCTTTGGGTCATTGCCGTAATGCTCACACCATTCCACCTACCCTGCAGACACAGACAAGTGTCGAGGTGTGCCTGGGGTGTTCAAGCTTTACACTCACCCCATTCCATAAGGAAATACGCTTGAAATGGGTACAGTACTGTATGAGAAAATGGAGTGAACTTTGGGGCTGAAGAGTCAAAGGCACACCTCGATACCTGTCACTGGCTGCAGGATGGGGATGGGGTGGAATGGCATGAGCATTACTGTTCACAATCCCAAGTCACACCCTGATGCCTGTCAGTCCCTACAGGACAGGGTGTTATGGTCAGAAACTCTAATGCTCTGGGCGTTATGTGACGCCTTAACGTAGCAACAGCATTTAATGCATTACATTATAAGGACAAGTAAATGTTTTAATATTTACATTTACAGACAGTTACATAAACTTAATTTCTTCATAAAATAATTTAAAATTTAGTAACAGTGGTAGTACAAAGCAATTACTCAAACAACTTGAAAACTATAACTACTTTATATTGTACATTGACACCCCATAAGGACCTCCTTGAAACTGAGAAGCAAATGTCACACATATATTAGTTTTCTAACAGGAATATTTTACTATCCTAAATACATTTCTTGCTTCAGTAACGGCTCAGCACATCTATTGCATGACCTACTTATTGACATTTTACACCTGCTATGCAATGTACTGCTATTTACTAAACCAACATCATGAACCATTAAAACAGATGACTGCCATAACTAGGAGTAGTATGGCACAGTGGTTTAAGACTCTGAGCTGCAAATCTGAGATCTGGGTTTGAATCTCACAGCACCCACTTGCAAACTGGGTGACCCTGAGCAAGGCACTTAACTTCCATGTGGTCCCAAGTTGCCCTTAAACGATCATCAAAACCAAAAATTCCACAGCTGGGAGCTTTAATTTCCACCGACACACACTCACCGATCGCTTGTAGTTTTAATCTCTTTATTGTTGTTTAAAATCCCCACGCTCTTCTCCTTTGAGCTTGATGATTGGAAGATGTCGCTATGCTGGGCTAGTCAGTCGGACTGCTGCATCTAATGTTCATGATTTGACTGTTTTCCGTATCGTGAGCCGTGGTATTAATTTAGGAAAAGAAAAAAGCACTTTTCGCTGAGAGTTTTAGTTGCTCAGTGCTTAAACACTAACGCTAATGCCGATTGCGTTCCGAGGTTTTCGCTTGAGTTTTATTTTGTTTTATTGTGCTGATTGCGAGCTGAGGTCGCTCGACTGGATTATTTGGCTTGGACTCTAGCAACACTTAACATTACCTAATATTGAGCGCCTTTTGGGCACTCCTGGGTCTTTTGTACTGGACTACTGTATGAATTCAAGGGTCCTGTGGCTAGACGGCCCCTTGGCTTAATGGCTGCCTTTTAGTGTGGGGTCTGGGCACTGTTTTACCCCTGAGTGCATCTTTCCCGGTATTCTGGTGGTCTGGCTATGCATCGAACAGGATTAGAAGGAGGAAGAATTTGCTGGGGACAAGTCCACTAAGGAGTTCGCTTTGTACAACCTTTGGGATTTTAAAGACCGTGGAGCCAGTAAAGGATTCTGCAGTGTCTGGCTTTGGAGTGCTGATCGAGTGACCTGTGCTAACTAAGGAACTGATTCTTGTGTAGCTGGGACCTGCTGGTCTCTTGAGGTGTCCCTGGGTTAGCATCCCACTCAGGGGTTAGGAGCAGGGCTTGCTGGAGGGCTAGCCCGGTGATCCTATTCCCCATGACTCCCGGTTTAGTCGGCTGGAGTGTGGATTGAACCTGAAGTCGAGGTGGAGGGTCGCTAATATAACCTAAGTAGTCACCTCTTGATTTTCTGGCAGGATCCTGTGGCGTGGTGGATGGCTTTCCTTGGGATTCAGGGGCTGAAGTTTGAGACCGAATTCTTCTGGAACTTTCAGGCCGATTGGATGATCTCACTGATTTTATGGAGTTTGGAACTTAGGGTGCAAAATTGTCCATTTGCTGAACCTACGGCCGGGCTGGACTTTCCTTGGACTTTCTCTGTCTGCAACAATTGGTAACACTGTATCCCGATTCAGCCTTTGGACTTCTGGTGGTTCCTGGTTTAGACGCATTTATTTCTGGGCCTGGATTAAAAGAGACTGCTGACTTCCTCCTTTTTGTGGATTATTTCGTTTTTCTGCCTGGACGATGGGGTGGTGAGGGACCCTGCGTCCACGTACTTTATTTTTATTTTGTTGAAAGTTATAGTTCCTTTCCTGGGCAGTGAGGAAGATTGTAATTTTCCTCTCACCGCTTGTGAGAGATCGCGGGGCGGGGGATTTTTATAGTTTTATTTCTCCCTTACTGGGACTGGAAAAATTTAGTTTTGTTTTTATTTGCTGTTACATTATTTTAATTTGGTTTAACTGTTTGGCAGTGAGAGTGCCTTTCTATCCTCTTTCCCCAGTGGTGAGAGGACTGGGGTGAGGGATAAATTATTCACGTTTCTTGCTATATTATGTGCGGCTAGGGGCGAGAGTCCCTAAACTTTGTTTGTTGTTTATTTGTCTTGTGAGTTATTTTGTACTAAGGAGGGGTTGTCAGGGCTCTAATTTCCGGCTCTGAATTGATGTTAGCTAACCTGGGAGTTGGGTGGGTTTTTAAACCGCTTTTTGTTTTAGGAGGGTATTATTAGTTTGTTAGTTTTGTTTTAGGTTTGTGTATTATATCTTTATTTTGCAGTCTAGTTTACAGCATGTGCTGGTCTTCAGCCCCCACAGTTGTATGTACTCATCCTCCTCTCTTCATGCCCTTTGCCCTTTTTACTATCCTCTCTTCAGTTCAAGATCTACCAGCATTGTAGAGCTCTGGGTAATAAGTAGGAGAGGGAGAAGGGTGTGGGTTGCGAACAGGGGAGGATGATCAAGGGGTCATTGTATTGGGGTGGTTAATACCAGAAGGTGCCCTGGGGTGAAATGGAATCCTGATCAGTGGTTCCATGACTGGTGCCCATAGCCAAGGCACCGCCTCATCACGTGTGGGCAAATGGTCTGCGCGCGCTTACGAGGTTCATCCAACTCGGCAGTGTTGTGCAATGCCAGATCCATTAAAAACAAGACCACAATTATTGCTGATCTTGTTGGTACGGTGGACTTGGCTTGCATTAACGAGACCTGGTTGGATGATAATTCTGGCCCAATTTTGGAGACTATGACTCCAGCCGGTACTCGGTGTTACACCTCCCAAGACTGGATCGAGGGAGGAGGTCAGCGGTCTGTTTCAAACCAAACTCGGCTTCACGGAGGTACTTGTGGGGAGGGTTGAGTCCTTTGAGTGTACAGTTGTAGCAGGTGTAGGCTTTGAATTGCCCTCATTTACCGTCCACCCGGTGATGAGAAGCGATTCCTTCAGGAAGTGGCGGACTTCGTCATCGATATGGCGCTCGAGTTGCACAGATTGATGGTTCTATGACTTAACGCCTGGTCGATTTACTTAACTGCAATTTGGTCAACACTTCCTCTAGTTAATGACAATGCTGGGTCTTACAAGGTGGTTTCCTGCTACACATAAATGTGGACACTCTTTGAACCTAATCTTCTTTCTAGGGGTCGAGGCATCCGATGTGGGGAGGAACCCGCCGGGTGGTCAGATCATTACACCGTGGGGTTTAGTTTTGCTCCCCTTCTAGAAGGCCTGCCCCTATGAAGTTGGTTAGGTACCACCCTTTGCGGGATATAGATCCCCAAGGCCTTGTGGCAGTGCTTGACCTCCCGGTCACGCGTTGGCAAGCAGTGTTCCAGAGACCTCTGTCGGCCTATAACAGCCGCTGCAGGGACTCTGGATTTCATTGCTCCAGTTCGTGTTCGCCTCTCCCTCGTACCAAGTTCCCTTGGTTTGATGGGACGCTAAGGAGACGCTGAGACAGGGTGAAGGTTAGCGTTGTTGGCGAAAAGTCCCACTTCTTGATGCCCACTCAATCGAGATTGATGGATCATTATTTGGTCTATCAATCTGCAATCACCTGTAAGAAGGCAGAGTTCCTGTCCAGGGTGATTGCGGTTGCTCGAATCACCAGCTCAGCTGTTTTGAACTGTGGACAGACTGTGCAACCCAGCCTATCTGCAAGTTCAGAAAGTCTTTTCGCAACTGGAGTCGATGTGCTTGTTGTTCTTCATAAATAAGGTGGCCGACATTAGGGCTGAGTTGCTGCCATCACGCCTATGGGGTTGCCATGAACCAGTGTGAGATCATGGTGCCTCGTTTTCCTGGAGTTCCTTCCGGTCAGCTGGAGTTCATTGATGTCATGAGGATCGTCCAGCACATGCGCCCCTACGTGCTGTAGGTTTGGACCCTGGACCAACCTCCTAATTTTGGGTTGTATTGACATAATTGGTCCAGTCCTTATGGAGATAGTCAGGTGCCCTGGAATCTGGTGAGTTCCCAGCTCCTTGAAAGAGGCGGTGGTGACACCCTCTTGAAGAAAGCTACCCGGACCCTGACTGTCTTGAAAACTACAGACCCATCTCTAACCTTCCTTTGTTGGGAAGGTGATTGAGAAAGTAGTGGCTGCACAACTGGAAGACCATTTGACCATCCATGACGTCGATGAACCCTCCAGTCCGGTTTCGTAAAGACATAGTACCGAGACAGCGCTGGTTCGGGTGCTCAGTGATCTCTTGATGGCACGAGATCAGAAGAGTCGCTCCATTTTGTCTCTCCTCCACCTTCTTCAGCTTTTGACACCGTAGATAAACATGGTGTTGACAGAACGCTGAGGCTGTTTTGTGGAGTATCTGGAACCGCCTTAAGATGGTTCACATCATTCCTCACTGGGAGATCACAAAGAGTTGTGTCCGGGTTTTTCCTCGGATTCAATGGCTTTGTCATGTGGGTGCCTCAGGGCTCAGTACTGTCACCCATGCTATTTGCGGTATATACGCTACCCATCGGAGACATTGTAAGGAGGTATGGGCTGAGGTTTCACTGTTATGCAGATGATACCCAGCTCTACCTTTCTTTGCCCCCAACCAGGAGGGAGCTCTCTCGGTCTTTAATAGCTGTTTAAAAGAAATCCAGGCATGGATGCATTCTAGCTGGCTGAGGTACTGGTTGTGGACCCGGTCAACAGATGGGGAGGGCGGGTGCTGGTGCGTCTTCCAGAATTTTCTTGAGGCATTTTCTCCGACCTCTGAACGGGTGCAGAACCTGGGGCTAGTTCTTGACGATGGCTGACACTGCATTCGTGAGGTGTCGGCAGTCATCAAGATTTCTTTTACCATCTTAGGAACATCGCCAGGATTCGTGTCTTGTTCCATCTGCCGACCTGCCAACATTAGTCCATGCCTTCGTGTCCTCATGCTTAGATTATTGCAACTCCTTTATCTAGGGCTTTCTGGGGTTGAAATCCATCGCCTGCAGCTAGTGCAGAATGCTGCAGCCCAGTTTTTGACAGGTTCTAGTAGATCCTGTCAATTACTCCGTGCTGCGCGAACTGCACTGACTGCCAATTCGATGGGATCACCTTAAAGTCGGATTGCTGACTTTCAAAGCTCTACACTATCTGGGCCCAGTCTATCTGAAATAACTTCTGGTTCCTTATCGCTCAATCTATCACTCTGCTCGGCCGACGAGGGGTTGCTAGAGGTTCCAAGAGTGAATTTGAAATCTTGGGCACTCTGGCTTTTTGTATGTGGCCCCCACCCTTGGAACTCTCTACCCCGCCGGTTGTGGGAGTGCACTTCTGTGGAGGGCTTCAACAGAGGTCTGAAGACTTTTTGTGGGAAACTGCATTTTTAGAATAGTGATTGAAATGACTGTTTTGATCCAGCTGTATTTTTTTAATGATTTTATTGTTTTAATCTGTAATTTATATCAGGCGCCTTGGCAATTTGAAAGGCATCCTTATAAATAAAGTTATTATTATTATTGTTCATGGGGCATTTGAAATCTGTTTTAAACAGAACAATAAATTTTAATTTTCATGCAATAATTTCATTTTACCTAACATATTATTCCTTTTTCTATGTACTTAAACTCATTTCACTTATTTACCATTTGAATTTCTTTTACTGCTCGTTTCTACTGTGCAATAAATTCTGCAGTATATAGCTCTCTACAAAATAAACAGACAAAAAAGGTTTATTTTTACACTTTGCACAGTCTCTAACACAGTCCAGCACATCAGTTTCTTCATTTAGCTTCAGTAATACACTTGAACACCCATAGCCAATCACATATCTGAGAGCCACTGCATAATTTTATCAAATTTGCTTCAGAAATTTCATAAAAAGCCCAATAATGTATTTCCTTTTCAAATTTTGATTCTAGTGTGCTCGTACTGCAATACAAAAACAAGGTTTTTATTTTATAGAATGCTTTTAGCTTTACTTAAACTTTTGTGAAACAAAGTTTAAAAACTCAATTCAATACCTGAGATGCCACAATGACTTTTAACGTAGAAAATCTATTCTCCAAACTCTGTTTGAAGACTGCCAAACTTGTCCTTTACTTTATACATCAATATCTTTATCCCTGTAACAAAGAATGGACTTAATTTACTTTTTCATTTTTAATTTTATAATCTTATTCTTTGTAAATCAATTGGGATTTTGTGAAACGAAGTTTTAAACACTCCAAAACCATTCCAATACCTGAAATGCCGCAATGGCTTTTAACGTAGAAAATCTATTCTCCAAACTCTGAGGACTGCCGAGCTTGTTCTTTGCTTTATATATCAACAGCTTTACCCGTGAACAAAGAATGGGCTTAATTTGCCTTTTTAATTTTAAATTTACAATCTTATTCTTTGTAAATCAATGGGGATGTGTTTACCTTTTATCTGTCAAGAGAATGCTCCGTCTTCGATAAGGTCCATATAAATTTCTTTACTTAAAGCCGTAATGGCATTTTCAAAATGCTGAAAGGCTCCCAAGGAGTGTCTTCATCTTGATCCCACTTGAATTACTGCCAGAGTGACTATCACTCTTTGTACATCTCGTGTGATCAAGTGTTGCTAAGCAACCGTACATTTCTACCCTCTGTAAACAGAGTGGCCAAACGAGCTTTTCCAAGTGGGCTCTTTTAGATACTGATTATTGTGGACTATGTATCACAAGCAAATATTTAATTATTCACAAAAACGTATTCACTTTCAGCTATTATGAGCATGCAGTGGATCCTGAACCAACACACGATGTCATTAGCTTATTTCAAAAGAATCAACTATTTCTTGTTTAATTGTTATATTATTAAACAGCATTTCAAGTCTCTTACTATAACTCGTTTCTTAACATACATCAGGTTTACAGGCGCTTGCTATAGTAGGAATCTCAGAAATAAAAAAACATTGACAATCATATAATATTATTAACATTCATTTCTGTATTTATTCATATTGTTACATATTCCAAATGTGGCACTTTTATTGCTAACTTCAGAACTACTATGGTTTAAGCTAAACCATTTTACAATTTCTCTGAAACACTCCAATCTTCCTCTAATACTGCAATTACATGCATACTTGCCAATTACTCTCTATGTTCATCCCTATTAATGGATTTAAAGTTTTAAGTTGAAAGATCCATTTCATTTCTGCTCGCTCCAACATTTTTATAAAATTACCTCCTCTTGGTAGTGGTTTAACTACCTCTAACCCCAAAATCTTAAGGATGCTCCTGTATGACCTGCTTGATTAAAATGTAATGCTACTGGTGACTAGTAGCTAGAAAGGTTAGCAACCTTAAAGATAAACTAGTTCACTCCCAATTTAGAAAACCAGACATGAAAGATGCACAGTTTCTACTGGGTCCCCTACAGCCTGGCATGACAGGTTGTGGGAAATGCACAGTGTGCAATAATACTAGTAAGAAAACATCTTTAAACATCCTCATTTTAATGCAGAATTTAAAATTAAGGAACATATAGACTAACACAGAAAGAGTCATGTCATACAATGCCCTGTGACCGACTATATGTCAGTCAAACTAAGAGAGCATTAAAAAGAGAATACTAGAACATAAGGATGACATAAGAAACAAGGACCAACAGTCACCAGTAGCATTACATTTAATCACGCCAAAGGAGCGAAACATAGGATTTTAAACAACAATAAGAGATTAAAACTACAAGTGATCAAGTGAGTGTGTGTTGAATTGGAAATTAAAGCTCCCAGCTGTGGAATTTTGGACTTTGATGACTACTGGACACCTTCAGGGAGCTGATCTGAAGGAATCTAAGCACCATTACCCAACTGTATTATTGTTAAAATGCCCTTGTAAACAAGCTTTCAACTTAGTGTGTGCCACTGCTGGTTAACAATTGAAAGAAAAAAAAACAATATATTATTTTTCTTGCTTTATTTTGCTACTACATGCTTTGACTAATACATCCATCCTTAAATGTAATTTTTATAGCTATGAGTCTGTGACCTAGGCAGAACTACACTTTAAATCTTACACATAAATAAATAACTCATCAGAATAACATCTATTTCAGTAGTATCTCCTTCCTTTTCAGGTGCCCATGATGCTGTGTGTGTGTGTGTGTGTGTGTGTATATATATATTTATACAATGTATGTTTTGGGATAAATAAGAGTGTAAAAATGATATCTGAGCTGGCCAGTGAAGATAACATTGTTATCTTCATGTTCCTATCGTCATACATTTATCTCCACATTCCTATCGTCATCACAATGAAACTGAAATAATTTCCTGTTGCTGTCTACTGCCCACATGACTGTCTCTACCCAACACCCCCATGCAGCACCTCCTCACGCGAGCTATCAATCATCTATGAAATTATCTGGTTAATCCTGCCATTATTTTCGTGAAATTCATATTTTAAATGCTTATCTGGTTGATACTGGCATTCTGAGCACTTTCACTTTCTGTGTAAATGTAGCATGGTTGGCGCTATTCCTCACTGATGGCGTTATATTCTTGAGTTTTCTAGTAGTTGTAAAAGTCAGAAAAGCTGTGCTTTATGCAGCTTAGTGTTCTTCACTGAACAAAAGCTGCCGACTGCACACAGACTGGCAGAGTGAATCTGCGGCTTTGGAACAGTAGAGGGAAGCAGTGTCTGTTCAAAGCCGCAGATTCACTCACTTCAGTCTGTGTGCAGTCGGCAGCTTTTGTTCAGTGAAGAAACACTAAGCTGCATAAAGCACAGATAGTGCTCGACCACGCTACATTTACACAGAAAGTGAAAGTGCTCGGTGGCAGGATCAACCAGATAAGCATTTAAAATATGAATTTTGTCGAAAATAATGGCAGGATCAACCAGATAATTTTTAAATAACTTTAAACCGACAGGATCAACCAGATATTTGAATACCTTATCTCATTTGTTGTCTTGGGGTGGGGAAGGGGCATTGGGGGCTGTGTTGGGGGGCATGGCAGGATAAACCAGGTAAGTCTTTCTAAAAATAACCATAAATAGCACGCTCCATCATAAATGTTTTAAACAACAAATGACATCTGTTGTTTTGCCAGCATTCCTGTAAGAGGAGTTGTATTGCTAGGGCCATCACCTTTATGTGGCCATTGCATTGAGAGGAGTATGTGGTGGGTTGTGTTGGGGAACCAAAACATACATTGTATAAACAGAATATGACTGGCCTGACTGAAGATATCATATTTATCTTCACGAGGCCAGTGACATCAAGATATCTCACTGTTAGCTTCGCCACTCGTGAGATATCATATCATCACTGGCCTCGTGAAGATAAATATCATATCTTCAGTCAGGCCATGTCATAGCCCTATATATATATATATATCTCAACTTCAAAGCACTAAGCCTATTCAAATGCACAAAACACAGGATTTTATTCTCTTCACACATTACTGCTAAACTTCAGGTCCCAGAGAGATAAAATGTAGAGCTTCCCTAGCTATTTGGGTGGGTGCTTCAGCTGTGTGTGTATTGGGGGGCAGTGGGGGTATAAAAAGCTTTTAAGAAACAGACACTCTAGTATCCAATATGGGATAGTCTTCTTTGGGTGACATATTTTACTCCTTTGTGGGCTTATACCTTAATTGTCATTCTTGTGTTGCAAGTGCTTGCTTCCCTCAAGTGCTGTAATTTCAGGATGCAGTTTCATAACTGCTATATAAGGATGCAGTTTCAGGCACTCCTCAATTACTTTTCTTTCCTTCTGAACCTTAAGCTCTGATGCCCCAGACAGCTCTGATAGTCAGTTGTTCCAGCATGATAGAGCCACCTCATGCCTCTCCCACATGAACCAAAAAAAGGTGGGGTGGATCTTTAGGAGCTTCTCAGGTGGAGGTGGGGTGGATCTTACCCCAAAAACAAAAGAATGCTGCCTCCCACTACTCAGGTTCCAGTTCTTGTACCTCCCATTTAAGAAAGAAAATAATGCCCTGTAAACCATTGACTAACATGAACGCTGTATTTATTTGAGGGCAGAAAGCATTTCTTGGAAGACGGGTAAGACGAAGGAGACTATTTACACCTTCAGCCAGTTACATGGACAGAAAACATGACAACAGCCCTTTTGTACATGCAAAACGTCTGCAGGCTCTGCCCACTTCAGACATAAAAACTGCTTCAAACAGTTAGCACCTGGGAATTCACCCAAGCAGAGAATGGTGTTTTACTTTGACTTGAGGGTGCTAAAGATATGAAGAAGGCAAGGTAACAGAAATAAACAACTGAACTGCAGCCAAAGGAGATGTAATATTAGACAGTACTGTGCAAATCACAAGGAAGTTGATCCCATCAATGTTTAGCACATCATATTTTGAGCAGGCTACCCTGAAACAGAAAAAACACATACACTAAGGCAATATATGGAGACAACAGGAAACAGAAAACAAACTAAAATGGAATACAACTTTGAGGCAACACGATACTACGGAAACAAAACACACTAGGTAGAAACTAGTGTTTCAGTTTTCAACAGGTACTTTTGTTTGGAGCTCCCGCCTCCAAATTTACTGCTTATGCCTCTTGTCTTGCTGTTGCCCCACTCCCACAGACAGACACAGCCCCGCCCTGCATCTCTGGTGCTTACCCTCCAAGCCCAAAAGTTTTAACCCCCAGGGCCTCCCCCTCCCGAGTGCAAGGGAAGGAGACATGGTGGTCAGCCAGAAGTGGGAAGTGAGACCCAAGCACGCCATGATCATCCTGCATGTGCCAGTGTTTTCCTGCATTTCCGCCCATGCCTAACAAGTCGGAATGCAAGGGTATCCCTAGTGCTATTACACAATGTGTTCTGTGCTTCACAAAGCCAAACATCCTTCCCCCCATGGTCCCATCCACTACACTGCCACCTCTGGTCACCAAGGTGGCAATGAAGTGGCAAAGGTAGGTACCCTCCCTTCCCAGAGAGCATCTGCTGGGGCACTCACCCTTCTCCCACCCAACTGGTCCTGGACAGGTTTGTTCTCGGACTCGGTCAGCAGTATCATGAGTAGAGGCATTACCATTGTGCTAATGGGCGGCTGTGATTGAAGCTTCCAATTACTGTGCATGTCTATTGTAACAAGGAGCAGAAATCACAGTGAGACCTGAGAGCTTCTCTCTGATTCGAACTGGAATCCACCAAAAGTGAACGAGGGGTTGGGGGAACAAGAACCACTTTTGGCAAATTGCCATGATACAAACTGCCTCATTTGACAACTACAAAAATAAATGTTATCATCCCAGTAAATGCTTCACTTTTTGTTTTACAAAGTATCATTTATAAACAAGAAGTAGTGTAAAGCTGAATAAAAATAATACACACACACTGCAATTTGTAAGAGGGTGCTAGGCTTAATGGAGCACTGGAACTAGAGACCTAAAACAATTTTAGATTGTCTTTAAAGTAAATGATAGACCACTAGTTACAATAATAAAGGAAAAAGATTAGAGCCAGAAAAACAGCTCAAAGTCATTATCTTTAGATTTCTCTCTTTGTATTATACACACCTATTATTAGCTCAGCAGGTCACCCTACTGTACAACCCTTCACATGTCAATCTGGACTGCAGCTGTAAGGAACGACATGGTGGTTTACAATATCTGGTTTGTCTGTATCCTGGGATGTCAACCAGTAGCAGACATCATTAGGAAAAAAAACTGTGCTCAGAAACAACGTTGTTGATGCAAATGTCAAGACACATTTCAAATAGCAGCTGGGATCATAGGCGCCTTACCCAGCAAACCTACTGCAGTTTCAACACGAAATCCACTCTCAACCAGTACCAACAGACAATGCGGCAGTCATCTGCAATAAGGGCAGTGAAGTGCCCTGTGGCACTGACATTTCCTCTGAAATTGAACACATTGAGGTAGGCTGCTAGGGAATTCAGTAAATCCACAAATATTTATACTACGTGCACACTACACTTCAAAAGCTTCTAAGACGTGATGACCAAGACTAGAGACAAGTACTTGTTAATGACTTATTTTTAAACCACTGGGCTGTCTTCTTACCCAGTAGAACACTTTACAAGTTTTCTACACATAAACACAACCTATTGTTAGAATCCACTAAGTGCCACACTTTGGAAATTTGGCAAGAAAAATGTGGGTAATTCAAGCAGCAGTTCATGTTAGCTGGGAAAATTATTCACTAACATTTTTAGCAGCTATGCATTCCTGACATCCTTGGATTCTTTAATGCAATATTTTTAGGCAATTTACAAGTCTGTGAAAAGAAGATTCACACCTATTGTCCATTCCCAATTTGTTAGGCAGTTACATGGTGTAACTACTTTGGGTTGCTCATCCAAAATTGGGAGGATTCATCTTTGCTGTGTGTACCATGCTACAATTGTAATCCATCACAGAATATGAAAACATCCACCGTGCCCAAGACTACTATCAATTGAGTGTCTTCACTATACAAAAGAGATTTCCTCAAGTAACTTACCTTCTCCCACTTTCCCAAGAAAGGCTACAGAAGTTATAAACGGTGTCTGGTAAAAGTCCTTTTCATAAAACTCCGAATCCTTACAATTAAAAACTTATTGATTTTTTTTTTACATTACACAGAATTACATATCCAGAATTCTTGAGTCAGGTAAACAACATACACTTCATAGATAAATGAAAGAATTACAAGGAGGTTAAACAATTACAACAAACTGGAAGGTAACCAATGCACCTGGTAAACAAGGATCTTGGACAAAGTACTAACATAGTTAACTTGCTGAGAAAAAACAACTACAAGCAGTAAGGCAAAGGTGTTCTCCAGGGACATGGGCAGTAATAAGAAACAATGCAGGGCTGTCAAACCTACAAATATTGCTGAACATAGGTATCATACCAGACGGAAAGCACAACAGGTAAGCGACATCCAAGGTATTCACTGAATGCAGGGGAAACCGTGACACTGAAGATACTGGTAGGACTAGTGACCATTCCACACAGATGGGCAAAGAAAGGGTCCCAGATACTGTAAAACTAAAAATCAGTGAGCTTAGAGAGGGCCAGATAGCAAGTCATTCATTATTTGCCAGGGTTACAAGGATAATTTCCATGAGTCTTGTGATGGAATATCAGCAGATCTCCAGCGCTGGAGAAGCAGGCGTTAGCTTCTGTGGCCACAGCTGCAAGCCACTCCAGCTGTGTGGCAGTTAGGTGTGAAGCCGCAGAAGGCAGTGCTAACATGTACAGCCTAGGGAGAAAGGCAAGAAGGTGCTGAGGGTAGCTGGCATGTGTCATTTTTGGACATGACCACAAAATGAGGAGGAGGAGCCTTCAGCTGCGTTGCTGCGAGCAAATGCCTATGTTTGTATCAGCAGTGTACAATATCAGTGATGGAGCACTTTATTCTGTATGCGGCGTGCTCCACGCATCCCTATGCGCCAGATGTGCCATAATACGGCATTAGGGACCAGTCCTCGGGGATACAGACTCACCCAAGTCCCATTCCCAATGGCTTCTGGCATCCTGGGTTAGGTCAGGCAGGGCATCACGCAGTGCCTTGCAGATGGCACCCATGCTACTTTTTCGAAGCAAAGCCAGGAGAGATGTTAGGAATCCCTTTGAACTGGTGGTGTAGGGAAGGGGACCTAATCAACTGTAGAAGTATGCTACAAGTCTGAAGGTATCTCCGGAAGTCATGCCAAGATTCCCACCCGCAGGTTCAGAAAATCAAAGGCCTGAAGTTGCCTGATCTGGGGAGCAGGATATCCTTCACCAGTGGGATGCCCCACCCCTCCATCGTCAGACAGAAATGGCTGGTTTTCAATCTGGAGAAGAGGTTGTTCTAAAGGGCATAAGCTCCACTGGGTTTATCTGGGCTCGAAGATGCTTACATATAGCTTACCAAGCAGAGCATGATGCAGTTATAGTGGGATATTTGTTGACCACCCTCGGGATTGTGTAGTATACCATGGCCTCTATAGGAAATTAGGAAGCAGCATATTTTCCATGTGACTCCAAATGGGAAGCACTTAGTAATATCCTCAAACCAATGCAAAGTTTGTGCCCCAAGAAGGCTAAGATAGTAACCCTTAAACCACGGAAGACCCCACCCTCCAATGAGAACACAACTTAAGAGCGGATGTATAGGTGTGGATGTCCCTCCGTAAAAATAAGCCGATGAGTAAGGCCACTGGTTTTATTTTCACTGAAAACCCAGTAAATTTCGAATTTGGACTGCCTGCACACGGTAAAAACTAAGAATATCACAGAGTTTGGCATTTTATACCAAATCAATAAAACAACAGAACTTGCATTTTTCTTATAAGTGCTTCCTGTACTATTTTCAATTTACTTGATTTAATGCTCTGTATATTACACCTTCATTTATTCTGGTTATTTCTACACATAATAGAAGAATGACAGTAGAATCCAGGTAAAATATGGACATTAGACTTTAATCACCAGTGAAATTCCTGGAATTTCAAGTCTTAAAATGGAATTTCACTACTTTAATCACCGTAAATCAGTGGCCATGCCGCTGACTTTATCGATTTTCGAGAACCACTGATCTGGTATGGCATAGAGAAGATGGCCAGGGATATACAACAGTTTGGCTGCAGTTACTACAAGGACAGCCTCAATCTCACCCACCAGTGAGAGACTTAGGGCCCGCCAGCGGTAACACGCCACACACACAGCTTGCAGCAATGGACCAAGATTGGCTTAAAATCTTCTTTCATAAGGTTTCTCATCAGCTGTGAAAGCTGTATTCATAATGTAAATACATTAGGTGGCACAAGCCCAGGTTTGTTTTATATATTTATTTTTGTCACCTTCTGTGCTCCAAGAAGTCTCTCTCAAACCCTCACATCAGATCACTCCCTCTGCCCACCAAACTCTCACTCAGATGCCCACTGTTAGTCCCTATCTGTCCCAGTCAGTTCTGCCCTGTCTGAGGGCCCCTTCCTCCCATGTTGCCTTAGGAGGAAAGGGAGAAGCATGTCACCAAAGGCAATATCCAAGCACTAGGGACTGGGTAGTGGTCATGCTGCCAATGAGGGTCAGTGGCAAGGGAAGTGCTCATGGAAGGCCTTCAACTATGGCTACCTTGGCCACCATTTTCTCCCATTCCCTCACCTCCCCAAAGGGAATATGCCCAAATTGATACCCTGGCAGCAGGGCCTGTTGGCACATGGCCAGCAATTGCCCCACACTATCACGAATTGCCATTCTGGAGTGGTACAAGTCTTCTCCCCTCCACCTGGGAGGAGACAATCCTCACCGACACTCTTTCGCCACTTTCCTGCCGATCTCATTTCCTGACAAGCCCAGGTTTATAATTAAGCAATAAGGTACATCAGGGCATTGGTTGTGCTAGGTTTACCCACAGTCAGGGATGTTGCAAGGCATGAGTGAAGCAGAGTGCCTTCAGCCCCTGACCGTGGGGTAAACCTAGTACAACCAACATCCCTGAAGTGCCTTATTATTTATATAAAATGGGCCCATAGCAGTGTCCCAGACCTATTTGGCACTTTCCCTGTATCTCCAGGGTGATCTTCCAGGAGATTACATTATTTCCTGTGAAAGACACATGACTGTTTTTTATATAACCGATGCAGGTCTATGGGAACAATTTTCCTGCAGATGACTCCAAATCCTGTAGATCTGGGAGTTCTACCACAGGCAACTTTTAAAAATGAACACTCAAAGTTTTCAAAAGCCACAAAAATATAATAAAATGTTGCAAAATTCTGAATAATAGTCCTTCCACAGATGTTTTTCACCCAAGCCATCTGTCTTTTTTCATTCAATACGAAAAATGATTCACCTTAGTAATTATGTTTCCTCTAATGGAGTCTTGCTGTATTCTGACTTTTGCAGTTAGTCCCAGCACTCAAACTGCCCGGAGAGAAGAGGTTAATTTTCTATGCAGAGCATAGAACATTGAGCTTGAGCTCAGTTCAAACCTCTGTCTGCTGCACTTAGAAGCACAACAGTCAGATTCTTACGAGATAATACTAACTACTATGTGGAAATTGTAAAATTTTTACTAGCCAAATGACAACCAAATATTTTGGATCCCAAAAGACTCAAGTCAAGAAATGCAAAATCAAAAACCAAGTAGTGAACAACTTAAGACTGTTAAATTAATAATATAACCCACTCCCCTCTCTAAAAGGAGGGAGTGCCCAAATCCACCCTGGGGTGCAACACTACCTGCCAGCCCACTTCCCAAAACAGGTTCTGAGAGGGAGGCAGGGAGGGAGGTCAGAATACAGCAAGACTCCATTAGAAGAAACATAATTACTAAGATGAGTAATTTTTTCTTCAAACCACATGAAGTCTTGCTGTATTCTGACAATACAGAACTACCAAGCAGTACCTCCATGGAGGAGGAATCGAACCTGCCTTGGGAATAGGCTCTGCAGTACTGCTGTACCAAACCGAGTATCACTCCTAGCCTGGATGTCCAGGGAATAATGTTTGGTAAATGTATGGACTGTTTTCCAGGTGGCTGCTTTACATATCTCTAGCAAAGGAATATCCCTGGCCGCAGCCAGGGAAGCAGCTGTACCTCTAGTCGAATGAGCCCTCAGACCTGAGGAGGTATTTTGCCTAGCTTCTCAAAGCAGAATTGAATACAAGAGACAATCCACTTGGCAATAGTTCTCTCAGTGGCAGGTTTGCCTTCCCACTTCCTCATAAGTGAGAAACAACTGGAGGAGTCAAACCTGTGAGCTTTAGTACACTCAATTTAGTAACTAAGGGCTCTTTTAACAACCAAACTGTGTAAACTTCTTCCTCCTGAAGAAGAATGATCAGTGAAGAACACAGGGAGAGACATAGATTGGTTCAGATGAAAATCTGAAACCACTTTAGGTAAAACCTCCTGTTAGTTCTAAGGACCACCTAAATCTCTATGGACTGAGATAAAATCAGGCTCCACTGACAGAGCTTGCAATTCACTGATGCGCCTGGCAGAGTAATAGCTACCAGGAACAGAGTTTTCCAAGTCAGTACTTAAGCTCTGCTGAAGACAAAGGCTCAAAAGGGTTGCATAAGCTGAGCAATGCAAACATTAAGATCCCAAGCAGGGGTAGGATTCCCAAAGGAGGATTGGTATGAAGCAATCTCTTGAAAATTTACAGAATACAGGGTGAGATGACAGTGAGGAAGGTTCTCCCACTGACAGAAAAGCAGAAACAGCTGACACATGTACTTTGAGAGTAGCTGGTTGAGGCCTAGGCCATTAAGATGAACCATATAATCCAGAACTGTAGACAATTCAGCAGTATCTGGGGATATATGCTTCTTGGAACACCAAATGCTGAATCTTTTCCATTTGGAGTTATAAGTGTTTCTGGTGGCAGGCTTTGAGAGGCTTTTTGTTTAGTTAGTACTTTTTACCTTGTGGCTCTCGGTCTGCCTCTTCACATCCCGGCATCACCATCCGGCTCTGTTCCAGCCCCAATGAGTCCCCACCACCATCTACTCCCATGGCTTGCCCCGCGGTGGCAGAGTCTCCCTCCTTACTCTCCAGCGACACAGGATCCAGTATCTGGGTGGTGGTGCCCCCAAGACCAGCCAGCTCCTCAGGCGGCCATCAAGCCGCCGCAACCCGGCGCCACACTTTTCCCTTTTCTCGGCGTGGGCTGGGGCATGCAATGGCGCCAATGGAAGGGGGCACACACCGTCCCACGCGCTCCTTCCCAGCGTCATGCCCAAGCTCATCCCACAGTGCCAAGCACCGCCTCCGGTCTCCACCAGAGGTCACTGCAGCACCGATGACTGGGAACCCCTCCCCAGAGAGGCAGAGCAGTCTATGGACACTCAATCCCTTTCCTTCCCTGGTGACCCAAGTCCGTTCCCGAACCGGGTGCCAGCATGGAGAGCAGTGTGGCATCCCGCACTCAACCTTCAGCACCACCGGGCCGGCTAACTTTCGAGAGGCTTTGAGAATATCCAGAACCCCTTGGGACAGATGCAAATCTGCATACTCTAACTCTTCAAGAGCCATGCCTCGAGATTGAGAGACTGAAGATTGGGGTACCAAATCTCCCTGAGAGGAGGTTAACAGGTTGTAATTCCTGGGAAGAGACAGGAGAGATGGACTGCTAGGGACAGCAACAGGGGTACCAAGGCTGCCTGGCCCAGTCTGGAGCAATCAGTATCACTTTGCAGGGTTGTGACCTTATCTTGACCAGAACCTTGAACAGTAGAGGAAAGAAGGAAGGCATATAAATCTCCCTCCCAGTTCAAGATCAGAGCATCCAGAGGACTGAGCCCAAGACTGGGGGTCTGCAACAACACAGAGGAAGTTGGTGATTGTCTGGGGCTACAAAGAGATCCATCTCTGGAGTGCCCCACCTTGAAAAATCACTTTCCACACGGAGGTCCAGGGACCATTCGTGATGGCCCTGGGAGATCTTGCTCAATGCATCTGCTAGCACATTATCCTTCCCTGGAAGGTGGACTGCTATCAGAGAGGTCTGCAGAGAATAAGCTAGGTACCACAATATCATGGCTTCCGTGCACAAGGCCGTGGACTGAGTACCTCCCTGCTTGTTGATGTACCACACAGTGGTGGTGTTGTCTGTCCTGACCTGAACCACCTTGTTCTGCACTGACTGAGGAAAGCTTCCAAGGCCAGAAGACTGCCCTGAATTCCAGGAGACTGATATGAAGAAGGATTCCTGAGGGGACCACAGTCCATGGGCTGTGAGAGCCCCACCCAATAGAGAAGCATCCGTGGTTAAGACCACAGAGTGAGACTGAGTGTGAATGGGACTCCTTGTCTGAGGTTGCCCTGATCCTGCCACCACTGGAGAGCCTGGATCAGGTCTGAGTCACTGGAACTAGTTTGGTTAGAGAATCTTTCTTCTGAGACCAAAAGGCCCTCAGGTGAAAGTGAATGTCCCTCATCTGAAATCTGTCCCCTTGAACCCTGCTGAAGCTGCCATGTGACCCAGAAGCTGAGGAAGTGCCTTGCTGGCCGAAGACCAGAAGGTGGAATGAAGAAGCCAGCTCTACAATAGCGCTTGCCTTTTCCAGGAAGAAAAGCTCTTGCTTTGACTATATCCAACTCTGCACCTATGAGGTGAGGAACTGTATAGGCTCAAGAAATGACTTGGGAAGATTGAGAAGGAATCCTAGGGAAGTGAGCACTTGCTGAGTCACTAGCAGGTCTGACTTGACTTGCTCTGGAGACTGACCCACAATACTAGTCGTCCAGGTATGGAAATATGGAAATATTCTTCGTTCTTAAAAGGCCACTACTACTGCTAGGTATTTTGTGAATAACCTTGGAGCTGATGTCAGGCGAAGGGCACAGCTTTGAACTGATAATGGCCTGAAGGCAATTTGAACCTGAGGTACTTTCTGTGGGAGCACCTGATGGGAATGTGAAAGTAGGCATCTTTAAGACCAGGAGGCTAGCCAGTCCCTTGGCCTTAGAGAGGGAAGGATTATTCCCACAGTCACCATTTTGAATTTTGGTTTTAAAAGATATTTGTTCAGGTATCTTAAGTCTAGGATGGGTCACCACTCCCTGTATTTCCCTTGGGTGAGAAGTACCTGGGTACAGCCCTTTGCTCCTGTGCAATGTGGAACTCTTTCTACAGCCTTTAGAACCAGTAGAGATGAAACCTCTGCCTCTAAGGCAATGGTTTCAGAGGTGTTTGCGTGGAAAGATCGACCCTCAGCTTTGGAAATTTCTTGAGCTGAGAACCAGCCCCTGACACCACCTCCAGGACCACTTGTCTGAGGTAACAGACATCCAGTCCTGGATGAAGTAAGCCAGCCTGCCTCCTACAGGAATGGGGAGTCGACCGGTTGACACATCAGGGTGTTTGCTTGGCAGGAGCCGAGGTTGAGGTGGATGCAGCCCTGCTCATCCCCTTCTGCCTCTCCTCTGAAGAAACCCTTCTGAGGAAAAGAAGAGGCCTGTGCTTGGTAGAAAGGCCTATGAAAGGCCTGCCCCTAGCTTGCTGCCTTTGAGAGTTGCCTGCCTTTCCTTGGCCTGTGCACTCCTAGGTGGTCCTATACTCATCCATCTTTTTTCATGTAATTCTCTGTCTGCTCCCCAGAGAATTACCCACCACAGGGAAATCCATGGCCTTAGCCTGGGTGTCATGTGAGAGAGACTAGTACATCTGAGCCAAGCCATTCTCCGAAGAGCCACAGATGTAGCCATGACTCTAGATGACACATCATTGGAGTCCACAGCAGCATGGAACTGTACCTTAGATACCTCAATCCCATCAGCAGCCACCCCTCCAGCTCAGAGGCTAGCTGAGGCGCTCTTAGCCAGTGCCAGTACAGTGTCCCACCTGGACTACTGGTACCTGGCTGCATAGGCCATATAATTAGCCTGCCTGAGGTCCCAAGGCAGATGCCATGTACTGTTTCTTTGCCATGGCATCCAGCTTCCTAGAGTCTTTATCTGGGGGTGTAGCAAAGGGTATAATATTAGCTTATCACAGGCTGAAGCTACATAACCCCAACATGGCTGCATTGTTGATACAAGTACTCTGTGCCTGAACCTGATAAGGTGTACCTTTTGTCCATCCTTCTGTCAACAGGAGGTACAGTATTTGGAGTTTTAAACTCATTTGTGTCTGTTTCCCAAAAGACTTATGAAGAGAATAGACAGTCTCTTGACTCTGGGATGTCCATATCTCACATAATCAGGTTCCTCTTATTCCTCCATGGCTTCCTCTACAGGGGCTGGAGGGTTCTACCACTTTCTGTAAAACATGTAGTGCGATGGGGACTCAGACAGCCTAGGAGGAAACACCAGAAGGCCTGTCTGGGGAGATGTCTGGTTCAATGTGCTCATCCAGACCTTCACCACCATCGTCATCATCATAATCATAATCTTCAGAGGCATAACCTTGAACTGGAGGAACAGACCAAGCAGTGCCTGCAAAGGTGCGGATCAGACAGAACCGGGAGAAAAAAATTCTACTCGGAAAATGGGCCTCTGGATACGAACTGGCTGATATTTCATTTCTTTGTCTTTTGGTAGGAACCGATAACTCAGGATCAGCTCTCCTCTTGCCCGAAGAAGTATCACCTGGTCAAGGGCACTCCCTCAGGTTCGGTCAGAACCAGACCGGGCATGACCATCTGGGTCAGTGGACTCAGGCCTCCTTATCCCTAAGCCTACCTAATCTTTTTCAGGATAGACTTAGGAAATTTTACAGATTGGCAGTCTGAATCAAGGCAGTCAAACCCCAGACAATAAACACAAGTGGTGTGGGGATCAGCCTTGTGAACCTCCCCACACACACTGCAGTGTCGAAATCAATGGGCCGGTTTTCTTTTGGGTTTCTCGGACAAAGCCATCCTAACCACAAACTTACCCTTTTATGGCAAACAACAAGCAAGACACCCTTATCGGTTTCTAACCTTGTCACGGTATTGGAAAAAACACAAGAAAATGTGTTTTTTTAAAACTGATAAGGACCGGTAACCACACTAAGTTTAGAAACAAAGACAGATATGTAATTCACTAAGCGGCTGGTTCAGCGAACGGTCAAAACCATTTTACAATTTCCACAAGTTTACTTATGTCTAGTTCACTACCTAGTACTTACTGTACCACAGAGAGATCTGAATAGAAACTTGCGAAAAAATAATCGGTAAAACCGAAGACTTTAACTGACTTTCAAACTGCCAGCAAAGGAGAAATCTCCGAGCGACTGTTGAGATTAGGCGGAGTAAAGAATCTGATGGCTGTGCTTCTAGAGCAGCAGACAGAGGTTTGAACGACTTGAGCTCAGCGTTCTATGCTCTGCATAGAAAATTAACCCTCTTCTCTCCGGGGCAGTTTGAGTGCTGGGGCAAACTGCAATAGTCAGAATAAAGCAAGACTTCTTGTGGTTTGAAACTGTGCGATTGTTTAACATAGAACAGAAGAATTCAAAGCTCTGCATTATTCAGTAGTAGAATCCCACACACACACACACACACACACACACACACACTCTCACGGAATGGTAACATGGAATACATGAATTCAAAATTTTTAGGTTCCACTGACATACACACACACACACACACACACACACACACACAAACCTCAGGTGGAACCAGAACCTCAATTTTATGTGTTGCCAGGTAAAAAGCAGGGAGTTCTCTAGCAAACTGGTAGGAGAGAAGAGGATTTTTCATGGTCATCAAAGAAACACCAGCAATGTAAACTCTGAATAGTACTTGATTTTTTTTTTATGTGTGTGTGTGTGTAAGGAGAGCTCCTGAGTGAAAATAACACTACATTATTTACTTACTTTATTAAGCAATAAACCACAAGGGGTGTAGGTTATCAGGAAGTTTACCACGGCTGGAATGGTTTGCTCACGAGCGCGGCCGAATGGGTAAATCACTTGCCCAGCCATGGTAAAATCTGATACCATACCCTCAGAGTAGTTATTGCGATTATCTCATAAATTGAGTTGATTTTGTACTTACAAACTGTATATTTCTGTGCTTAATAAAAAGAAAACAATTTTATTAGAAATATTCTTCCACACAGAAAACAGTCCCTGCTGTTTATATAAAATATTTTATTTGTGAGGTATATATGTAAAATTAATTATATAGTGAGACACAGTTAAGTTTTTTGAAAATTTTTATTCAACTTTTGAAAGTTTTATGAACTGAACAAGCGTTTTTAAGATAATAGGGTTATTACTGTAGCATTTAGACCAGTCTTTTTCCAGTTTTTTTACTCTGTTTTTAGTTAATAGGAGCTGTTCCTTTAAATATATTCCTGTGGGCTGTACTGTGACCTGAGGCTCCTGTCCTTTGACCTGTTGGAGAAAAACAAAATATTTCATTTACTGAGGTTTTAAAATTTTGATGTGCAACACACTTTTTTCTTTGGGTGGGGTGCCTTGCCTTATTTACAAATAAAGTTTACAGTCCCATAGTTGGCAGGTTGCGATGGAAGGCATTTTAGGCTGCATCTGTGAAGCAGATTGGTTGTTCGTCATTTGGATGCTGCATCGCAATGTCCGTTGTCTCAGCGGTTTGTTTGCATTTGCACCACTACTGGAAGCCATTTTCGCCATTGCTCTGGGACTGTGGATGCAGATTTCAGCCCGGAGATGATGGATTTTAATAATTGTGGATCAGGGACACCATGTGATGAGGATAGTACAGAGCTGTTTACTGCTGCAGCAAGGTGACTTTTTGTGTCAGGATTGTTTGTGGGCGAGAGCTCTGTGCACAGTTTCTATTAAGTGCTGTTTGTGGTGCGAAATTCCATCGAAGTGCTGGATGTTTCTCCACTTATGATCTGGCCCCACTTTTAAATTCTTCTATGCTGGGCCTCCAATAGCTTCATAGAAGCTTCACTTTGATGGCCAGTTATTGCCATGATTTGCCTTGCTTCCATACCAGAATTGCTTAATAGAATCACAGTTGTTGCCGCGGGTGAATGATTTGTGAACACAGTTTCAAAGCTTGCTTCCTTGCATATGCAGGGCAACATGCTACCCAAAAATTGACCCCATTGGTTCGGCTGTATACCAGACTGTCACATCGTTTAAGATCGACTGATGTAGCTTTTGGGATGCAGAAATAAGGTAGGAGGGTTTGGGGTAGTTTAGTAAGATATTTTTATAACTGTGGATTGGGCAGAGGATCATTTATCTGTGCAAACATAAAGCCCTCATCAATTACTTTGTAGGATCATTCATTTCATTATGGTTTTTGTTTGCTCATTAAAAGTTTTTGTCAAGTATTCATGCCCGTCTTCACTTTTTTTTTTTTTACTTTCAAATGAGTCAGTGGTCAGTTGTCTAACTCCCTCATTTCCACAGTGGGCAAAATGTTTTTTTTTTTTTTATATACTTTATATTTATTGGTTTACATGTACTTCATATGCAAATACATATAACGACTTGGAAACAGCATTATAATTGTACATTCCAACAAGGAAAATTACATTCCTATGTTATACAGGATATCAGTATCTCCAAGTAAGTTCCATACTCTGGAGGGGAAGGAGATATATATTTTATATATACACTTTAAGTCTAAAATTCTGCGTAGCTGTAACCCAAGAGCAGGTAGAATGTACCTTTAAGTTATGCTAATCATTTTCAATAATTGCCTCGCTTACTAAGCCTTGGATCCACTATTATATCTAAAGATTAATTCTTAAATTGAAAAGACATCTAGATCTATAGTAGTCTGCATTTACCCTTAACCAAAAACTGTAATAAGTTTCTGGGATAGTACAGCTCGATTCTCCCAGGTGCTCAGATACTACATCTTTAAATTTAAGGTCTAATCCTTTACTCATTCAGGAGGAGAAATAAAATAATTATGTCCCTAGGGTCAAAGACCCTAAGATTTAAGCCCATATTAATGAACAAAATTAACCAGCCTTTATAGGATGAGATATCTGCTGGCTAAGCAATGGCAACTTGTTTAATTAAGTAGAAGGTAATTTAAAGTCACCAAAATGTCCCATTCAGGTTTCTTCCAGAGATTCCTCGTCCGACTGCCTTTCTGAATCAGCTTTTTGTTGAGCTTCCATTAGGCGACCCATTTACCAGCATCGACTGGGTCAGTGAACACATATACCTTGCATTGAAAGACAATCGAAGCTTGGCTGGGAACAGTACAGCATGAGGTATTTCTAAGTCCATGATTTTCTCCGAATTCCATCAAATTTCTTTCGGTGTTGTCTAGCAGAAAGCGAGAGATCTGGAAAGAGATGTACTGTGTGATCCTGCACACTGAGTGGGCCCAAGCACTTTGCTAAGTTTAAGATGGAGTCTCTAGTGCCTGAGCTGTCTGCTACGATCATAAGGACCCAGTGGACCGACTCTGCCTGTTTGCCAGCGACCGCATGTGATAAGCCTTAAGGAATCGCCAGTCTGAAAAGTCTCCTTGGCCCCTAAACTGGTCTGAAATCCAATCCTTAAAGAAAAGAGCAGGGGTGATCCCATCCAGTCCCTCCGGTAAGCCAATCATTTGGATATTCATACTCCTTACTTGGTTCTCTAGAAGCTCCAAATGATTTTGCATGTGCTGTGACTCTTTTAAATCGGCCAGCATTTATGGCATTGCATTTTGTGGCTTGCTGTTGTAGGTCTTCCACCGTGTCAGATAACTGATCTACCGAGGATTCAACCAATGTGTCGCCCTGCAAAGCCATCTAACTTACTGTTCATTGCTGTGACAGAAGAAATCAATATTTTTAATTTGTGGCCTAGCGATTGTAAGGTTTCTCTCCTCTGCGTTGGTGGCCTGCCCGTTTATCTTGTAGTTGAAGTATTAGCTGTTTCTTGAGTGCGATTCCTCTGATCTTTCTTTTGGGTTACCCATTTTAAGCTTTGGTATCTCCTCCACTGATAACATAGAAACATAGAAGTTGGCAGATAAGGACATAAGGCCCATCCAGTCTGCCCATTTCTTTTCTACCTTATAAATGTGCCATCGGCCTTTGCTATGTCAGTGACCTATCTATTCATAGTCATTTGTATTGCTCCTTATGCCTATCCATGCCTGTTTGAAGCCCTGCACTGTATTCATAGCCACCACTTCTTGTGGTAAGCCATTCCATGCATCTACCACCCTTTCTGTGAAAAAGAATTTCCTCACATTCCCCTTAATCGGCCTCCCTCTAATCTCATGCTGTGTCCTCTTGTCCTGCTGTTTTCTTATATTTAAACATGTTAGACTCTTTCACCTTGTTTATGCCCTTAAGGTGTTTAAATGTCTCGATCATATCACCTCTCTCCTCCTTTGCTCAAGGGTATACATATTGAGCTCCGTTAATCTGTCCTCATATGTCTTCTGATGCAGTCCCTGCACCATTTTGGTTGCCCTTCTCTGGACTGCCTCAATTTGGTTAATGTCCTTGTGAAGGTGTGGCCTCCAATACTGCAGCAGTACTCAGATGGGGCCTAACCAATGTCTTGTACAGAGGATTATTACCTCCCTCTTACGACTTGTGATACCCTACTAATACACCTAACACCCCTAGCCTTACCTACTGCTTTAGAGGTCTGCTTGGATGATTTCAGGTCATCAGTGATGATGATGCCCAAGTCTCTTTCTTCCTTGTGACTGCTAGCAACTCCTCCCAGCCTATAAGTGGCTTCAGGGTTTCTCTTCCCTATGTGCATGATTTTGCACTTCTTTGCATTAAATCCCAGTTGCCACTCTTCTGACCATTCTGCTAGTTTATCCAGATCTCTTCTCATTCTGCCACCCATCTGGATCATCTACTCTGTTGCAGATCTTGGTGTCATCTGCAAACAGACAAGCCTTCCCTCTAGTCCATCTCGAGGTCACTAATGAAGATGTTGAATAGGACTGGCCCCAGGACTGATCCTGAGGTACCCACTTGTGACCTGCATCTCTTCTGACTGTATACCATTTACCACCACTCTCTGTTTTCTGCCAGTCAACCAGTTTGCCACCCAGTTGACCAACTTCTGACCCCACGAGCCTACCTAGCTTATTTATCAATCTTCTATGTGAACAGTGTCAAAAGCTTTGCTGAAGTCAAGGTAGGCGACATCAACTGCTCCTTGGTCCACCACTCTGGTTACCCAGTCAAAGAAATCTATGAGATTAGTTTGACAGGACCTTCCTTTGTAAACCCATGCTGTCTTGGATCCTGTGCCCTATGGATTCCAGCTGTTGCACTATCCTTTCCTTAGGAGTGCTTCCATAATCTTGCCACTACTAATAAATAATTTAGGCAGAAGAGGACAAAAGTATATTTTAATCTTGTTTTAAATCTGTGTACATGCAGAGCTGCTTCTCTAGCGTCCGTCTAGCTTTCGGGCTCCAGCGCCCCAGCAAAATGTAGTTGTATATCCATCAGACTTTTCTAACCAGCCCGCTGTGTCTGGAGTGTCAGAGCAGGCAAATTCCTTACTCTAGTGAGCTGGATGATGGTTAGTGGGGCATGGTGCTCGGCTCTGTCTTACCATCTTTCCTATAATGCTTTACCACAGCTTTAAAAAATTTTATTGGTAGTATTAAATTCTGTATCTGCGCCTGAGGAGGTCATTTAAATACCTGTTTAAACCTGGTCTTAGACTTATGTAGCTTGTAAGCACACACTCTCTGCCATTGTTATTGCGTGCTGTGCCTGTAGTACTTTCTGAGGATTTTATTTAGATCTGGAAGACTAATTATGGCAAAGTTTATTTCAATATTCTTTTGTTTTGACCAGTCTAAGAAAGCGTTTAGTGCCACGAGGTTTGTCTAAGAGTTGCTAGTTCATGACTTTCAAGCTCTAGCTGCTGCAGCTCTTGATTCATTATTTGCTCATGACGCTGACTTTTTACCCACAGGATTGGATGGCCTAGGTGACTAGATGATGCCTCGGAGTTTGATTCACGGACTGCAGGGAGCTGATGAGGCTGTCTGCTGGAGATGTGAATGGATCAGCGTTGTTTCGGCATTACAGACAGAAGGGCAGGAGCCGTGGCTGACTTTGCATCAGTAAGTTGCCTGTGGTATTACTAGCTGATTCAGTGTGCTCAAGGCACGGAAGATTTCATTGAGGTCAGCATTGTCTATTAGCTTTCGAAGAGATGTCCATTTCATGTTTTACCGGTTCGTGTATGTAGCCGCTGTGGCGGGACTTGAACATAGCAGCTTTTTGACTTTCGAAGAAGGTATCGGAGTGATTGCAGTTTGACTAGCATGAGACTGTGGCAGGCTGGCACCTTTTGCAGTGATTACTGTGCGATTTACAACAAGGGTGGTGCCAGCCTGCATTTCTGATTAGTTACTTTTACAGTGCGGTATAATTTATATTAATAGACTTATTTTACAGCCTAGTTGAAGGTTTGAGTAAAGGTTGCAGCCATGTTTGTGATGGAAATCAGGCTTATAAGTGGCTTATGAATTCTGTTAAGTGACTTGTGAGTTGCCCTGGTTGGCAGGGACTTGTCTTTAACCATTGGCAGTGCTCGCTGAAGGCAATGGCTAGAACCTAGCTTCAACCAATCAGGACACAGGATTTATTTTCTTGCCCATTTTATACTGATTGATAGCACAGCACTGCCCCAACCTATTTTGATATTTATCAGTGTGTCCTGGTATGGAAACCGCTTTAAAAGCATAAAAAACAATGTCTTGGAAATGAAATGAAATGATAGAAAAAGCAGTATCTTTAAAGAAGGACTCAGCCAGCAGCACAAATATTACAGTCAGGATCAGAAGAATGCAGCGGTATAATTAAATTCCATGCCATTCAGTTCTCCATTATGAAGGGTAATGACTTGAAACAACACGTTCATGTAAAGGAAACAAATTGCACATACCACAATAATGCAAAGCATCATGGGAAGCTATATGCAAATACCACGAATTAATTTGGACAGGCTCAACTTTAAGCAGATTGCATGGTGCCAGTAGGCCTCACAATACAATCAGCAAGGCTGAGAACAGCAGATACAGACCGTGTTTCATCCTCATCTGGACTCATCAGTGTGCCATATCTGTACCTCAGCCCAGGAGAGATACCCAGCCGCCCTATAGGGATCTTATTGGTTTGGGTCATGGGCAGCCCAAAGTAGAGAGAGAAGAGACAAAAGAACCCCAGCACTTACCTTACTTTAATTATGAGTACAGAGTATGTTTGAATGTAAATAGATGCAGGAAATATATATATATATATATATATATACATACATACACACACACACACACACACAGTGTGTGTATATTTATATATATATATATATATATATATATACACACACACACACACACACACACACACACATTCTATAAAAAAAGTTTATTAATCATCATTTAGGGTTAAAACACTAAAAGTCAGGAAATGAGACCTTTAGGTTGCCCCCTCCCCTCGAGGACACGCCCATCCTCCGAGATTGACAGATGATGGGGTGTATCATTGGGGTTGTGATGCCTAAATGCCACCCCATTCTATGTGTAATCATATTCACAAACCACAGTAAAGAATGGGGTGACATTTAACCTCCAACCAGTCATCTGTCAATCTCAGGAGGATGGGGGTCCGGGCAACCTAAAGGTCTCATTTCCTCACACTGTTTGTGTTTAACCCTAAATGAATGACATTAAGATTTTGCTTAGAATTTCCTGTACGAGAAAGCATAGAAAAGTAGAAAGTCGATAGTTGGTGGGGCCCCACGCTCCCACCAACTTGCAAATTCTGCCTAACATAACAGTAAAAAATACTGAATATAATATGCAGTGGTGGGAGGCGTGGGTCACCACCTTGAAAGAAACAAAATTTCATTCATCAGAGTGCCATAATTTCACACCTGTTTACATTTCAGACACCTAACCACTGAAAATTACCTCCATGGCAGTAAGGCTAGATACCCTATACATGTGAAACCACTACCACAATGGAAAACACTATCACAAAGCGTGAGTGTGACACACAATATCTCCACAGCAAATTAGTTTTCCAACATTAAATACCATAATTCACACGTACAGGACATCCCTCAGCACCCTCAAATTTCAATTTAAAAGACAAAACCGTTTCAAGATATAACCTTTGAAAGTTTGAGATTTTCATTAGTCGAGTGGCAGAATTCGCACCTGTTTACATGTCACACACCGAACAACTGAAAAATCGTCCATGGCAATAACGCTACCTACCCTATAAATTTCAAGCCACTACCACAATGCAAAACACTGTCCATAAAGCGTAAACTGCACCATGCAATATCTCCGAAAAATGTATTCTCCGACACCTCAACACCATAATTCACACGAACAGGACATCCCGTCAACACCTCCAAATTTCAAGTTAAATGACCAAACTGTTTCGAGATATTTAATTTTAAAACTGGACTATCTGGTCCCTCCAAATCAGGCTTATTCCTCCCTTGCGATCAAAGACTGCAATGAAAGAATTTGCAGGCTCGCGATCAAAGTATAAAAATGTGAAAACTAAAGTTTTACACAAAATAAATTAAACCACAGCCATGGCGCGATAGAATGAAGCCCCTGAGTAAAACCCATCCTCATTTGGCTTTATAAGTGGCCTCTGAGCTAAGAAAATTGATTTTTTAACCTGGCCATCTAGTTTACCCTCGCGATCAAAGATCGTGGTCAAAGAATCTTGCAATCAAAGAATTTACAGGCTTGTGATCAAAGATCATTAGCGAGCGATCAAAGAATTAAAAACTTCATAACTCTATTTTTGACCAAATTACAAGAAACCACAGCCATGGCTCAATAAAACTAAGCCCTGAGCAAAACCCATGCAAGTTTTACTCCGAGTCACCCTGAGCCAAGATATTTTAATTTTTCCAACAGCAAACTAAAAAAGATGGCGGCTGTATCGCGATCAAAGAATTCCTCGTGATCAAAGATTCTTTGATCGTGAGGCGGACCAGATGGCCAAAACCCCATTCTTCCTTTGCAAAATACTAACATACTAACATACTATTTGCCAGCAGATTAGGCCTTACGGTCTATCGAGTCTGCTCGAACCTTTAATCCTTAGTTGGTGCGAGCCTCCCATCCCTTGTGCCCAGAAACCCCCATCATCCATCCCCACCCCTGGGACAGGCCATCATCTGATACATCCACTTTCTGTGTCTGTCCCACCTCTCTTGAAGCCCTCCACTGTGGATCTCTGAACCAGCTCGCCAGGCAGTGCATTCCAAGGGTCCACCACCCTCTCAGTGAAAACCTCCTCCTCTTTTCCCCCCTCACCCTTCCACCTTCCAACTTCAAACCATGCCTCTGGTGATACCTCCCTGCTTTAGTCTAAAGATCCCTCCGTGTTTACTCCTATTTATTCCCTTGAGGTACTTGAAGACCTCAATCATGTCCCCCTGTCTCTCCTCTCCTCCAATGAAAGCAGGCAGAGTTCCTCAAGTCTGTCCTCATCGTCAAGTCCCTAGCCCTCGTATCATCTTTGTTGCCTCCTCTGTACCCTCTCCAGGAGCTGTATGTCCCTCTTCAGTGTGGTCTCCAGTACTGTACACAGTACTCAAGGTGTGGTCTAACCAGTCCATTGTACAGCTGCAGAATCACTTCCTTGCTCCTAGAGGTGATCCCCCTACGATGCATCCCAACATCCTGTTTGCCTTGCTAGCCGCTCTCCTGCACTGCTCATAGTTATTCATACATGCATCCACCATGACCCCTAGATCTTTTTCCCTATTGAGGCCTCCAACGCCCTCCCAGGGTGTACCTGTGTTTAGGTTTCCCGACCAAGATGCAACACCTTGCACTTGGTGATATTGAATTTAATTTCATGTGTGAGCCAGCTTTCCAGGGTGTCCAAGTCCTTGCAGGGCCAACCTCCCTCTTCTCCTCAACTACTGCTCCCATCTTGGAGTCATCCGAGAGAGACTCATTTCACACCTATACCCTCCCTGATGTCCGATATGTATGCATTAAACAGGATCGGACCCAGAACCGAGCCCTACGGTGCCCACTACCAACCATTCTAGGTTGAGGCTCCCCACAGACCACTACTCTCTGGTGCGTCCAGCTAGCCAGTTTTCAATCCATCTGACCATCAAAGGGCCTACTCCTAACCCCAACAGTTTCTCCACCAGACCGTTGTGGGGACAGAGTCAACCTTGCTGAAATCCAAGAATAATACATCCACAGGCTTTCCCTGTCCAGTTCTGATGTTACCCATTCGTAGAACTCCACAAGGTTGGTTTGACATGATCTACCTGGCACAAACCCATGTTGCTGACTATCCAGACCTCCCACCTCCTCCAAGTACACCCCAATCGTCCTTTAGTATACTCTCATTAATTTTCCCACCACCGAGGTCAAACTGATGGGTCTATAGTTACCTGGTACTTCCTTCGACCTCTGTATGGATTGGCACCACAAGTGCCTCTCGCCAATCCTAGGTACCCTCCTGTTTCAAGTGACCTGTTGAAGAGCTCCGCCAGGAGTGCAGCCAGTATGTCCGCCAATTCCCTCAGTACTCTCGGATGAATGCCATCGACCCAGGAGATTTGTCTTCTTTAGGGCCTTGAGGGCTACCCACACCCTTTGGCGGAGATAGCATCATCCGTCCCTCCACCTTACTGGCCTTTTATCCTTATCCAGATGTGACACCCTGGGGTACCTCTCCCTCCCTCTTGCTCCATTTCTGTTGCTCCCCTGATCCCACTTCGCCTGCTTCTATCCCCTTCGTGCCTTGCTTTGTAGATATCCCATCCCTCCCTAGTGAACACAGAGGCAAAGTACTGTTAAATACCTCTGCCTGGTCCCTCGCCTCTTCCACCCACCTCCTTCTGATCTCAATCTGCTGAGATGGCCCTTAGTTTTCTCCACTCCCCAATGTACGGAAGAACCTTTCCCTCCATGTATCCCCTGTGCCAGCCGCTGCTCTTTACTGGACTTTGCTCCCTCACCATACAGGTGACTTTTCTAGATGCAAGATGGTACATTTCTTATCCCTATCCCCTCTTGTTGTTTATATTTTTTGTAGGCCGCCTTCTTTTCTCTGACTGCTACCTGTACCTCACTGGACCACCAGCATGGTTTATGTGACCTTGCTCCCTTACGTTTCAACTTAGCGCAGATCCTGACTGCCTCATGAAGTCCCAGCTTATGACCTCCCATCTCCTTTCCGCACTTGTCATTGATGTAATCCCCTTCAAGTGATCCTTGAGAATATTTCCCATGCCCATAAAGTCTGTCCCCTGAAGTCTACTGCCAGTGTCCTAGATCTCACCCCCTCCCCATGCTTATTTGAAACCAGACAGTATTGTGGCGCTCCCAGTCAGGGGTCCTGTACAACCAGGTCCCTACAGATCCCCATCTGCCAGAGACCACGTCCAGGACATGCCCCTCCCTTGTGGGTTCCATCATATGCTGTGTTAAAACACATCCTGAAGCCGTCCAGCAGCCTCTGCTCTCGGCACCTTAGAGGACATGGTTCCCCAGTTTGTACCTGGCATATTAAGGTCCCCATCAACACCACTCCTTCCCCTTTTGGTCCACACTGGGCAATGATGTTGTCCAGCAAACCATCCTCTAGAACATCACTCATCCGGGGCCTATATACTACACCAGCTTGACCTTATCACCTGCTGGGGATCGTGCAGTGACCCATAAGGCCTCCCGTTTCCTCTGCTCTTCTACCTAGCAATTCTATGTCATCTCTAATGAACATAGCCACTCCACCCCTCTGCCCTCCTTTCTATCCTTCCTAAGCAAAGTGTACCCCGTACGTTTAGAGTCCCAGTCATGGTTTTTGTTGGCTGCACGTCTCCGTGACCGCTGCCACATCCACCCCACCCCCCCGTCTCGAACAGCATGGCCTGAAACTCTGGCAACTTGTTTCCCAAGCTCCTGGCATTTACTCACCAACCCCTACCCCTTATCCTGATCCTCTTTGTCAGACCCCACCCAGATTCCTTATACTTCCATCCTCCCTCTGCTCCTCCTGAAACCTCCACCCCAGTCTGTTTCCCCTCCCCTTGGGCTGAAGGCTACTCCCTTATCTGGAGGAGAGGGCTTCTGGTCAGCCCTCCCTTATCCCTTCCCCCTCACAGTTTAAACTCCACCTTTCTTGAATGTAGTCAGCCATCCCCTGTTTAAGGACTTCCTTCCCTAATGGGGCAAGATGAAGCCTGTCCTTGGCATACAGTCCCTTATCCTCCCAAACTCCATTCCAGTTCCCTAACACAACCCACTCTTCACCCCACTTCCTGAGCCAGTCATTAACCTCTGTGAGCTTCATTTTTTCTCCACTGAGGCCTTTGGTACTGGCAATATCTCGAAAAGAAATGTTGCATCCATTATCCCGACAGACTCTGGCAAGTTCTTGGAACCTTGCGATTTCCAAAACGCTATTTCCTCTAGATCGTTAGTTCCCAAACGCACCAGAAATCGGATTCCCTCCACAATCCTTACCATTTCATACACCATGAACTTTGCTCTGTGCACTGTCAGCCCAGAGATCCTCACTACCTTCACCTGGCTATGGCATCCACCCCTGTCCCTCCACTGGATACCCCTAATCATAGAGTCTCCCAATAACAGAACCTTAACACCACCATCATCCTTATGGTTACCTCCACTATGCCCTCTCAGCCCCTTCCCCCCTTTATTTATGATCTCAATTCCATGGGAGTCTTCCTGCCTTATTAGAGACCTCCTTGTCACCCTCCCTTTCTGCCTCCCTCGCTATTTTGCCCACTTAACTCAAACCCCTCTGAATAGGTGTCCCCTTTACCCTCTCTTATCCGAACCATTTATTCTGGCCCTGATGGTTTCCTTCCCCACACCACCATCCTCCCCTTGTAATAGTACCCTGCCTCCAGAGCTCTCTGTAGTCCCCTTTAGCTAGGGCCCCATCCTTGGTACTGACCCCCCTGCTGAAGGGCTCCTCTCCCTTCGTCTCCCAGTTTCTCTCTAATCATGCTCTCCTCCCTCATGTATGCAATATGTTGCATCTCCATTTACTTAACATTTATGTTCCCCTTCTCTCTCTGGACTATTTCTTCCTTTCCATAGCAGTCTGTGATGCCCTATGGGTATCCGTGCCTTCCCCGGCCTCTGTATAAGTTTCCTCATTTCACCAACCCTCCTCCCTCTAGGTTGCTTAGTAGCTCAAATTTATTGTGACACTCTATGTCAGCCTCCATCAAGTAACCTGGAGTTTCCCCCTGACTGCACCTCTAAACTGCCCTCTTCTTCCCCTCTTGCTCTGTTCACCTTAGGAGCTCCCTTCCCACAGTCTGCTGTTTTAGGCTCCTTTGTAGCCCTCCTGACTCTTCCCCTCCACTCTCTTTGTATTCAGAATGTTCACCCCTGCACGCTTTCCCTTAGCATCAACATCCCTATCTAAGGGTCCTCTGTCCCTAATATCCCCCCTCCTGCCGCTGTAACATAACGTCCTGTAATTTCAGGACTTTGCCCCAGCTTCCCTCAGCCCCACCCTTCTGCTGCCCATATCACACCCCTTATCCTGGACACCCCAGCTCCCCAGCTACTCCTTAACCAATATACCTCACTCCTGATACAAGATAGCTGTCTACAGAGTGGGCAGCCTCCCTCTCAGGCCCAATTTAGAATTATTGCCATCCCACAGCCTGTGCAGTCTACAACCCTTCGAAGATGCCTGCCATGGTGGAATATGGCCACCCTGTTTATCCCCTCTGTTTATAATGGCACCCCCTTTCTCAGTCCCTTTCCCTGGAATACAGTTTCTCTCTATACTGACTGCAGTTATTTACAAACCCAATTTCAACCCACCAATAAAGTTCCCAAGTCTCACAAGCACATACAGTCCGTGTGTGTTCAGTCCCACTAAATGTGTGTATGCAGACATCAGGTACCGTATGATGTCACAGGCCCACCAGCTCCTGTTGCTTCAAATTTCAGTCCCAAACAGAAATACTCAGCCCTTCAATCCCAACCCCCAGTGGCTTTTCAGTATTTAAGAAAGCCTACAAACAGGGTGGGTGGGAGGGCTCTTACCAAACACCAGGCAAAAACACCTTTAAATTTCACTCTAATTATCCCTGCCAAACAACTGTTCCCAAGCCTCCAATGTTACAATATCACAGCCCAAGTAACAGTTCTAACTCAAGGTAATAATCTTTAACACATAGAACTAATTTCCTTACAAAACTATTCAAATATTTCACTTAAAACAGAATATAACCCCAGACCTCTGTCCTTACCAGCCTGCTGCTAATGTTCCCAATTGAACAATGAAGGCCCAGGTAATTCCTTTTAAAGACAAGGTAATTCCAGCTAATGTCCCCTCCCCAAACACCAGGCAAACAACACCTTTAAATTTCACTCTAATTATCCCTGCCAAACAACTGTTCCCAAGCCTCCAAAGTTACAATATCACAGCCCAAGTAACAGTTCTAACTCAAGGTAATAATCTTTAACACATAGAACTAATTTCACTTACAAAACTATTCAAATATTTCACTTAAAACAGAATATAACCCCAGACCTCTGTCCTTACCAGCCTACTGCTAACGTTCCCAAATAACGATATAAATTTTCCCATAGGGTTAAAATGGGAACTTAAAACTTTAATAACTTTTGAATGGATTAATATTTTTTCACCAAACGAAAAGAGGCATGTTTCCTGACCCAAGCTCTTTCAGAAGAACCAAGTCATGAGTGGCATGCACACGACCGCCACGCATAACGCCACAGACAAAATCCAAAACTGCCCACCTAACTAGCGAAAAGTGCATTTTTCAGCGTTTTGGTGCACAAAACCATAAGTCCGACCAAAAGCGAAATTCGCAAATCAAGAGATCTACCTTACCCCACTGTGCATACCAAATTTCATGCAAATGCTTTTAACAGGTCCAAAGTTATTAACATGCAAAATTTTGAGTTTAACATAGACGTGCCTACTCAACCCTAAATAGAGGTCTCAACCACACCCTATAATATATATTTATAAAATGGGTTAGGGAAAAGATCATCAGCAAGTGGTCAAAGACCATCAGGTGATCGTGCATATATCACACATACGACTGCAAACCTGCCTTTACCCCCCCACAAAACTATGCTGCCATTTTATAAGATAGATGACCCACTCAGCGGTGTGCTGTCACGCTCCTGATATATATGCGCGCGGTGGACGTAGCACACTAAAGTGCATATATCAGAGTTTATCAAGACACCACTGAGTGGGTTATCTATTACATACAGCACACACATATATACACATACATATACATACACACACGCACACACACACACACATATACACACTCCCCATAGGACTGAAAGTGTTAAGAAAATGTTTGGAGTGTTGTATAATTGAGTTCTGTGATCCCAATTATTGATGTATTTAAGCAATAAGGCACATCAGATCATGTCATGCAGGAATAACAGCATGCCTCAGGTTGGTTGTGAGGTACAAGACCACAGGTTGTGTGCCTTCAACTACCAAGTGATATTATCAGTGACAAACACCTAAGTGCCTTATGGTGATTATGAAATGGATCCATTTACGTGTTTGTAGTTTTAAGTAGACTGTTTTGTGGTCACTAGTTTCACCCATCAGATTGAGCTAGGATAACATCACAGGTGAAACTGGCTCCCCACCAATCAACTGTCAGCATTTTTTTCTATCCATTTTATAATTACAGTTTACAACCAGACCCAAAAGTTATTAGTTCTTTGTTCCAACTTCAGACTAGGTTGACCATCTCACCTTAGGGACTGTTACCTAAATTTCAGCCCAGGTTTGGGAGTGCCACACTAGACACTGCCCTTCTCCTGGTATCAACTGATATTCTACTATCCATTGATAAGGAAGTCCCACTGTGTTGCTGCTGCTGGATATTTGCTGCTTTCGATACCATCAACAATGAGACATTATTCGTCTGAGCATCGCAACTGGTCTTTGATATTAAGAACATTGCTCTTTCCTGGCTTGCTGTTACCTCCTGCTCGTGCACCAACTAGCATCTTCAATTTACAACTTCTTCACCCAAATCATTGACAGCTGGTGTTCCACAAGGCTCTGTCCTGAGGCCTTTATGGTTTGTGTTATATCTACTCCCTAGCTGTTATTATTCAAGCTCTTAGGCTAGCGATCACATATACAGATGACACTCAAATCTATGCCCCAATCACTGACATCTTACAAATTATTCTAAATCGAATGTCTCTCTGTTTGACTGAAGTCCGATCCTGGATGTCCACAAATTCTCTCTGCCTAAATGTTCACAAAACTGAACTCCTTGTATGCACTACAAAAGCAAAGATGAGATCTCTCTGTGTCCGTTAGCCTTCATCACTCATCCTGCCACCACTGTCGAAACCTTGGAGTTCCAGTTGATGATCACTGCACTTAAGATTCCCACATCAGTTCTTTTGATTAGTCCAACCTTCAGTCAACTCATGGAATTGCGAAGATTCCTCCTACCCAAGTTCCAAAAGCACTGCAACCCTGGTTCACTGTTTTAACTGTTTATCGCCTGGACTACTGCAACCCTCTCCTACACGGACTTCCAGCTCACACCCTGCAAAGGCTCCAACTCATCCAGAACACCGCTGCATGTTTTAACTGGTTCCAGGAAGTCTGATCTGGTTTCCCCTCTTTTGCTTCTCTTTATTGGCTTTCCGTTAACAACAGAAAATCAACTATAAAATATTCCTGCTCACTTTCAAGTGTCGTCATGGACTCACTCCAACATACTTACCTGATTTACCTCATTATCAATCACTGTCCATCTTGTTTTCTGCTCGATGTCCAAGCTACGGATTGACGACTTTTGGCGACAGAGCCTTCTCAGTTTGTGGTCCTCATCTTTGGAATAAATTTCCCTTGCAATCCGTGCATGTTCTGATCTTAGGACATTTAAAGCAAGCTAAAGACTTACTTCTAACACACTTTTAATACACAGGGACTATGTACAGGCCTTGAAAGGTTTAAAGGCACTTTAGAAATTGTGTTTATGAATATTATCAGCTTATTTCATTTTTATCATGAATCACTGCTTTTATAAAACGTCTGTGGCATTCAAACACTGGTTTTCATGGAATACAAAGTCTGCACATGAGAAGGCAACTTTTATCACTCTTCTTGTGATTCTGTGCTAAACTTGTGACACAAGATTCCATACATATTGCATGCTCTAAAAGATTTTTGAACCGAAAGAATCTACCTGCCTCCAAACAAGATCTCAAGCAGAACTGGATGGCTGCCTCTCAATAAATAAATCAGTACATTTGTCACAGAGCAGCAGTAGATGCATTTCCTTCCAATGTCGAATTTCAAAATGTACATCATCTAGTTCACAGGGACACTTCACTCCACTAATGTCACAGTCAATGTCAGTTTTAACCCTTGGCCAACCCTCAAGAGGATATTCTTTAGTGCTGCAGCCGACACTCGTCCCCAGGGGCAGCTCAACTCCCCTCTGTGAGGTGCTCAACCACAAATGGCCTCAACCATCTCCACAGGATTTTCAAGGCATCTCATCAGCCACAAGTCCTCACTACTTTAGACTTCTGAGGCATGAAACCTGTGGAAAATAATTAGATTTTCCAGCAGCAGTAAAGGGATGCCTGCTAGACTGTATCTTCATGATCTAGTGTATATGAAATTGAAACACCTGCATGCATCTTCGGGCTGCTTGTATCTACACTTTAGCTGCTCTAAAGCATATCCACATTTCTCAAGATTTGCCAATGTTTAAAATCAGTCAAGCCGGCCTGTCAGGCGCAGTGGTTGGATTTCTGCTGGCGACCGGTATCAGGAATGGACTCTAGTCACTGGAGGACTGGCCAGGGAAAAGGCTTGAGCATCTGATGACTGCTCGCCTTCTCTGGAGGGAGGGTGGGGATGTGGTCCGGCGCCTGTTGACCTCCCAGTGGAGACTGAGGGTATAAGAGTGCACCATACACTAACTAGGGGACATTGCAGGCGTCGGCATCACGCCTTGACATCATGGCACACCATGTCCTCCAAGGAGAAAGGAAAATTCTCCTCTGTTTCGACCTGATGGCAGCCATCTGGTCCCTCTGCCACCATGAGTGCCCTGGTCAGGTCCCAGAAACCACCTCAGCAGCACCCGAAGGCCAAGTGTGCGTTGGATGGCCCCAGCCTGCACCTTTCTCCTCATCGGAGAACCCATCCAGTGAAGGGTTACACTGGATTACCCGGAGGGTGGCTGCCATCTGAGGTGAAAGATGGTGGCAATGGGCAGAATGAGTGCGGTAGGGGAACAAGAATATTGATGGCCGAAGGAGAGGCAGACGGGGAGACATGGGGAAGATAAAGAAATAACACAAAAAAAAATAAATCAGTCAAGATGCATCAAATGGACTATTTAGAACACTCAGTGAACATACTGAGAGGCATTCTGCAGGAAACGCAGTATCTGGCCTGCATAATAGGATGCTAGGGAGAGACATATCCAAATTGTTTGGTTTTGTTCATCTCTCCAAACCATACACATGCTCTCAAGTCTCATTCCCAGAGCAAGGCATTATGGGTATGCACATCTCTGTGCAAGTCAGGTTGACAAGGCTTTTAAAAAATATATATTCGTTTTAAACAGGTTTGTACATCTGAACCAATACAGGCACACCACAGGTGCCTAAGACCATAGCTGTGTCTGCGTCTGTGGGTGCTGTGCCGGCAATCAAAAATCCTGCCCTCAGAGTCCAAGTTCACTCCTAAACAAGAGCGGTGGGTCTCAGCTTTTACAACACTGGAGTGATATGACCAGACTTCTGAGACAAAGTTAGAAGCTTTGCTGCTGCATTCCATACCAGCTGCAGACATCGGAGGTTGTACCAGGCATCCTCACAGAATGCATTGCAATAATCTACACATAACAAAACAAATGCCCGTACTAATAATATCCTTAGATCTACAGGCTTGAAAAGTATGCAGCCTGAAATGTTCCTCAGTTGGTAAAAGCAGCTCCTGATAAGAACGTCACCTAGGGTTCCAAGGAAAACTCTAATAAAGAACCCGCCCAGACTGCGAACAACATTTCCGGCCTTACATGAAGTCCCACCCAAAGTAGGGTACCTGAACAGTCAAGCTACATTTAGCAGCAGAGACCTACCCATCACAGTCCACCAGCAGTAGCTCAGTCTTGCCAGCTGGAAGTCGTCCATTTGCTGACCTCAGACACAGTTTCCACTCCTATCTGTCCAGCCAATGACCTCCTCACCCTGATCAGTTGACCCTCCTTATCTTCCATGGTCCTCCTGGCTAATCTAAATCTGGTGGGAGGAAGTTTATTGGTAATGGTTGCTCCAGAACACCAAAACACTCTCTCATATTGATGATCAGGAAGACGGATCTTCCCATTTTCATTCTTATGTAGGATGCAGTATGTATGCATGTGTATGAGTGTTTTGTTTGTACTGTATGTCCTTTCATTTCCACGCCTCCCTGCGATGTCACTCATAACCCACTAAGGACCTTGCATGTATGCAGCACATCCATTGAGAAAACTTTAATAGGAGATGGGTCCAGATGGGCTTTTTAAAGCAGCAGTGTATGATAGTGGTGAAATGTTCACTATACTTTCGTAATTCCATTTCAGAATGCCCATTATCTCTTGATATGTATGATGCTCATTTTCCCATTTTGAGTCTGCTTTACCAGTTTGTTTTTAACCGTATCACCCTTGTGGTTGACACTAACCCATGAAACTGAGAAAAGACCATTACAGCGACATTCGCGGTAATGGTCCTTTCCTGTTTCGCTTCACCTATGCCCTCCTCCCGGACCAACTCTGACCTGGTTGGAATCCTAGAGTCCGGAGGGTAGGGGGCAGAGCCCCCACAGAAAACAGCGATGTGAAGAGGCAGCACAATACCTGTATTGTGCCTCGTGGGGAGGTCGGCATTTCGCCAATCTAGATAGCTTGGTGCTTCCATTTTTAACAGCTGAAATAATAAAAGCAGTGTTCCTTTAATATGGCTCAAACCAGGTTTTCATTATTATTCTCAACTGTTGTTGTACACCTATTGTCCCATAAAGTCAGGAACTAACAAGGTCCTTGTTAGCTAAGCGGTGAGACATGATTTATTCCGACTGGCCATCTAAACTACTAAAATTTTACTTTTAAACATAACCCCATTCATGTCAATGGACTTGCCCCTCGCTCCTCGATAGTGATGTCACAAATGTAGTAGCGCTGAGCGGATCAGTTGGCAGAGGTACAAGAAAGTGGAAGGGATCGCTATAGAGTTCCACAGAGCAAAATACGATCCTTCCTAAACTGGGGCACTCAGTAAAGAAACTATTAGAAGAATTTGAGTTTGGGGCATGTAAGGGTTCTTTGTGCTTCTTGGGGAGACTAGGTAATAAGTTGCTCTTTATTTTTTTTATCATTGAGCGTTTCACAAAAGGACAGTACAATTTCATATACTGTCAGTGCAGTATTTCATTCAATAAAGTACTGTAGAATTGTTACACATATCAGAGTCTATACCTTGAGAGTTTCCTTTTGAGCACTAAAGTGGTAGGCCTGGCTGGAAGAGGCGGAGGAGGTACTGGGATCAACAGCAGATGTTTCTATAAAACAAATTATTTGGTCATGATTAGATTTAGAATTTGCCCACCTGTTCTGAAATATATTTTCTGTTGTTGTTAAAACTGTGCTTGGAGGCGGTGTGGTCAGCAGTCAATGAGACAGGAGACACTGAGCGACAGCTCCTCCATACAGAAAACGTTCTTAATTACTTTATCTTTTAAACTGAAACACTCAGTTTTGAAATATAGTACTCACAGAAACAGAGTATGACGGAAAAAAGACCATTGGTCCATTCAGTCTGCCCATGATAAAACCCTAACACAGGATCTATAGTCCATACAGGGTTCTAACCCACACTATCCACCCCCATGCTCTCTGGCCTCTGCTACCACCGAGCAACCACTAAGCCCTTCCTATGTCCCAGCCGTGTCTGAAACCACTGAGTTTTGGTGACCACCCCATCAGCTGGCAGATTGATTCACAGCTCCATCACCCCTTCTGTAAAATAAAACTTTCTCACTTCCCTCTTGGCCCCCCTCCAAGTTTCCATTCATGTACCACGTTCTTGATCCACTGCTTATGCTAAATAGTTCCTTGCAATTTACCTTGTTCATTCATTTCGGATGCCTGAAGGTCTCTGTCACACTGTATCTCCCCTCTTTCATCTGGTCTCAGTGTGAGTACATGTTCAGTGCCTTGAGCCGATCCTTGTAAGATGTGCCCTGCTGAGCCTGAATCATTTTGTCACTCTATGTTGCACTGGTTCCAGCCTGTCCTTATCTTTCCTTAGGTGAGGACTCCAGAACTGGACACAGTACTCCAGGTGGGGCCTCACCAGTAATCTATACAGAGGCAGTAATACCTCTTCCGTCTGCTGTCAGCACCCATTCCTATACCCCCGCATCCTGTTTGCCTTACTGAAGGCCTTGTTACACTGGCTTGTTTTAGGAGTCACTATGATGACCTCCAGGTCTCCTTCCTCAGAGGTCTTGCCCAGTTTTCCCCCTCCCGATCCAGTACTCCGTTCTAAATTTTCGTTCCCTGCTTAGCCATCATTTTGCACTTTTGGCACTGAATTTCAAGTGCCAAACCTTTGACCACATCGCTAGCTTTTGCAAGTCTCTCTGTATTTCCCTAACCCTCCTCACTCTCTACCCTGCACTGAGCTTAGTGTCATCTGCGAAGAGACATCTTGCCCTTGATTCCTTCTCCCATGTTGCCGATGAACATATTAAAAGGAATGGATCCAGGACTGATCCTTGTGGCACCCCACTGGTGACCTCCCTCTCTTCTGATTTGATTCCACTAACCACAATCCTCTGCTGTCTCCCTTCCAAATAGTTTCTCACCCATCTGTGTCCTTCGGCTGCATCCAGATCCTCGCTTCTTCAGCAACCACCTGTAAGGCACCGCATTGAAAGCCTTGCTGAAATCGAAGTACATCCACAGTGAGGTCCTTCTCCACTACCTCTGTTATCCAGTCAAAGAATGCTATCAGGTTAGTCTGACAAAACCTCCCTGCCCAAACCCATGTTGTTTACTGTCCTAGACTCCTCTGCTCCCAGGAGCCCACAAAGTCCTCTTTGACCAGTGTCTCCATCAATCTACTTGCAACCGAGATAGGACTAAGAGGTCTGTGAGTTATAGGATGCTCCTTGCCCTCCCCTTATGGAGATGGACTACATCCGCTACCCTCCAACATTCTGGAACTACCCCATCTCAATTCTGCTACTAACAGCCCTACCAGGGGTTCAATTATTTCCATTACCAATTCCTTGAGCACCCTCTAATGCATCCCATCCTTATCTATCTTTAGGACTGCCAGCCATTTCTGAACCCTTTCACTGGTAAATACTTGCTGCCTCATGTCAGGGATCCCCCTTACAACCACCTTAATACCACTTGTAACCCCACTGCAAACAGGGGTTCCCAAAGACTTCCAGGAGCTTGCTTGAATGCTCCGAGCCTGGATGGTGTTTGGCGTTTAAGCCATTTATCTGTGAGTGTTTTAGAGCCTCTGGAACTGTCTCTTTAAGAGCTGTCTGCTTGCAGACATAATTAGTTTGTATGGGGGACTGTGTGTTTCTCTGCTTGAATCCCACTGAAAGCTGCTGCCAATTCACTCCGCTTTTGCAGTCACTAGGAGTGCAAAGGAACCTATCTGAAAGATGTAACTGTTTGCCAGAAATCATTTAGAGTAATAATGAAAATACAGTTTGTCTAACCTGCTTTTCTTTGCAATCAGAACTGTGTTTGCCTAGTTCCCCATCCTAGTTTTGAACTGCTGAACTGGACCAATCAGTGTGGGTTAAGGGAGCTCTAAAATGGTGCCTGTGGACGAATCAGAACTTGGACTCGTAATCTGAGCCAGCTACAAGAGGACTGTAATGGCAGTGACTCTTGGAAATGTAGTTTGGACTTTGGCCTTTGCACCAACAGGGGAGGCTATTGTGAGTGACAGCCAATCCAGCCAAGAACTGGGAGGAACTCAAAGGAAGAGCCGGTTTGTCTACTGGAGGTTCAGTTTAGCTCTGGCAGTGAAGAGGTAGGAGCCCAGTGCTCGCCGGTGCACAGTTTTAGTCGACTAAGCGGGTAAGGCCCCAAGTTTCGGTCTGCAGCTTGTGCAACTGCTTGTTCGGACTGAATCAGTCCTGTGAAGAGAATCAAAGGAGATCTGAAGAGTAGAAAGCGAGGCTCACCCTGTAGAAGACTGGAGAAATTGCTGAATCACATTCGGTCTGTCAGGAACTGAATCTGCTGTGTGTTCTCGGGTGTTGTGCAGTAATTGCGATCGGGATAGAAAGCAGCCTGCCTGGTATAGTACTTCCTTTTTTCCATATAAATGTGTGTAGTGCTTGTGGGGACTCGCGTTTCAAATCCCTGTACTGTGAATTGAGTGCATGAAGCTGCAAGTAAACCCCAGCTTAATCCAGACTACATCCATGTGCTCTGAACTGCGTGGGGTCCAGTCACAAGGACCTTGTCCACATGGTCTGCTCCTCCTGGCAATCCAGGACAATCTGCCTTCCATTCAGTTTCAGCATTGAATTTGTGAGTACAAATCAGGGTAGCTCCTGCCATCATCTAATTGCAAGTGTTCCATCTGATTACTTTTCCTTTCTTTCTCCACGAACTGAGCCTACCGGCTCCGGATTACAATTTGGGTATTGTGCATGCATTTTCCATCTTCAGGGCCCAACCAGCTGCACCAAATAGGCTAGCCTCTTATTGCCTGGGTACCCAGTAAGAGTGACATTTGGGATATTTGGGATTCTGAAATATGTCTGACGTACTGTGGATTATTAATGTGTTTAAACTAATTAACAGATTTCCCCTATCCTTGTTATATCCCCTAAATAAATTGGATCGGTTTGTTTCCAGCAAGTTACACTGCCTAGGGTATTCGTTTATGTTAAAGTATTGTACTGTGATTTTTGCACTGTATCATCTTGTTTTACAGGGAGTCCCCAGAGTCACGCTGATTGAACCAATCCTGGAGGTAAGTGTATATTAGCGGTACTGTGATTGATTTGTGTGGGCCACTAGTGGGAAGAAAGAGTTGCAGTGACCCAGAGGCTGTGACCAAGTCATATCAGACTGTCTTAACCCAACCTCTGGGTGGAGGCACCGCCATCGGATCCAGGCCCCTCAACCTGTTAGTGGCAAATCAGGCAGGGGTAGTAGCCTTAGGATAAGCGCCTCCTGGGGTTACACACTCTCTGGCAAGGCCCTCTGTCTTCCTTGTGTATACAGAGCAGAAGTAGGTATTGAGAATGGCTGCTTTCTCCGTCCTCCTCAATTATCCCACCTCATTCTGTTAGCCCAACGATTCCTCCTCCTCCTTCTTTTCCCCAGTATATCTACCAATATCTACTCAACAGAGTCTGAGTTCAGCTATAAAGCAGTCTAACTTTGGCAGGAAACTATGGGGAAAAACAAGGCTAACAGTCTCGATGCCAGGAAGGGTAAATCCATGAGGCCAGAAGAAGCCAGCATGGGAGGCTAGAGCACAGAGGCTGGTAGGGAGGGAGAGCCAATAAACAGCACTTTACTTTTTAAATTGAATATTTTATTGAAAGTTTTAGAGTCTGACACAACAACAACAGTACAAAGACAATTCACAATACAGAACAAACAACAAGAATCCCCCACAAATCTGGAATCAATTTATCAAGAACATACAGTTGTGTAAGGAGAGGTTTTAAAGGAAAGCAGTCCAAAACAGTGGGGCAATCACCAGGGCTGCAAAAACGCCCGACTAAAACAACCTATATGGTTTAAAATAAATGCAGCTAACCTTTCTCGCATTATTTAGCATTTTAATGTTGCTCCTGGATGCGCCTTGTCAAAAGTGCCGCCACACTGGAAGACAAGGTGGCCCTGGCATCCTGTCCTGTGCCGAAGGCTTGTAAAAATGATCATGAGCATAGCTACATGGGAGAAAAGAAACACTGTGGCATGCAGAAGTATGTTAACTGAACCTCTACAACCAATTCCCAATGAAATCGGAGCAGTGTAATATACTTAAAATCATTATTAAAGTTGCAGCTCCGAGTTTGGTCATGTGCAGTAGCACCTAGCTGCTACATGCATGCCGAAACTCGAACGCTAGGTGCTACTGCGCATGACCAAACTCGAGCTGCAACTTTATGGCACATCCAGGAGCAACATTAAATGCTAAATAACCTGAGAAAGGTTAGTTGCATTTATTTTAAACCATACAGGTTGCTTTAATCGGGCGTTTTGCAGCCCTGGTGATTGCCCCACTGTTTTGGACTGCTTTCCTTTAAACTTTTATAAGGAAAATGTACCCGCTATATATAAATTCAACATTAAGCTTCACATTATGAGCAGCAATGCATGGAGGACTCCATCTTTATGGGATGAGTTCCTGCTGTGGTTCAAGCTGGCTGTTTGTTTTCTGCGTTTCAAGCATTAAGGATCTCTCTCGTCACTCTGCTCTGGAAAGGATCTGATCGTCCAACCAGTGCCACAGAATTACCAATCTGACAGTAGCTGCAATCAGCTAAATCTGACCCTTCCTGTGATCCATCACAGTGCCCTGGTATCTGCCTGCTATGCACACTTTGGTGTGAAGGCTTCCTCAAGGCACAGTAAGGGATCAAGGTTCTGTTTTATGCCATTCTAGAAAGGTGTAACTTTTCACACCGCTAGAGTATGTGTATTAAATGTCCTTCAGCCTTGCCACATCTGGTGCACTGGCTAGATTCCAGTTTATCCATTTCTTGCAGGTTGCTGGGAGCGTAGTACACGTCCTGCAAAATCTTGAGTTGCAATAGCCAATATCTGTCATGCTTCCCGTACTTGTACAGATCAAGAGCTAGCTCTGCCACTCACAACTGAAAAAAAAAAAAAAAAAGATACTTTTTCTTAAATGGCCATTTTTTTAAAACTGTTTGGATAAATCAAATATTGATTAAAATTAGTCCTGCTTACCATACAGCGCAAGAGAACATTTTGAAGGTTAAAATTACAGAAAAATAAAAGGCCAGAGCTAACCCCAAGATCCAACCAGATTTGTTTGCCACTCGTCTGCAGACTAGTTCATTTGGAGTGCCGTCTCCCAGCAGTGGTAGGTGCCATCCAGCCTCTTTGGATCTACTGATTGGGCATTTATAAAGCTGAGATATACTATGAGGCTGGGAGGCTGCCTGAACCAATTTACCTATTAGGCGTCTCATCCTTAATTCACAACTGCAGTCCCTAATCGCTGCCAAAGCATGGATCATCAGAAGAAAGGAAACATCTCTGCCACGGAACATTATATCTGGCCTGAGAGGTATGAAGGAAATCAGCCTGCCATCCATCAGCAGGTGTCCCACCTCAGCAATGGTTAACTCTCCCCAAAGCCCTCTGGGATAGTTTATTTGACAATCAGAAAGTTGCTGTTCCCCAGTCGGCTGGGCAGTGTCTTCGAAAGTCAATATCCAGGAAGGTACACAGTTGTTTGTGTGCTCTCACTGATCAATCTATAGGAGTATTTTATATTCCTTACTATGCTTGGCTGGTGAGGTGTATATACCAGCCCTCTTAGACTTAACTCTTTTGTGGGACATATGTCATTCTCTATCTGCAACCACTGGGATTTGTACCCTCTGTTCCTCCTGAGCAATCTGGGTCCCCACTGCAGATATTAAGCCCTGTGCAAGGCTAATAGAGCCAGGCATTAGGAAGCCTCCCAACATCGGGAGCAATGCCAGCGGCCTGATGGAGCACAGGCTGCACACTCCACTCACTCGCCTCCCCAACATCGGGAGCAACGCCCAGCGGCCTGACGAAGCATAGACTGCACACTCCACTCTCCTCCCTCCCCAACATCACCAAGAGCAACATAAATGGGACACCACATATAATAACATCTGCAGATTTGCCCCATCTGCCCCTCGCCTTACTCACCCACTGCCTCCTGTACTCCACCCTAAACTGGCTGTCCCCAAAACCTGCGCTTATACACTCTGGGCTGCTTCACTGACTCCATGACTAGGCCCCTCACCCTGACGGCATTGGGACTAAGCTCACCCCTGTGGCTCACTCCCGACAACTGAGATCCTCTAACTCCACTTTCCATCCCTCACTGTTCTACAAAATGGGGAACAAGCCTTCTCTCACTTCACTCCCAAATTCTGGAACTCTCTACCTCCTAATCTTAAATGCTCTCTATCCCAGTCCTCCTTCAAGACTGCACTTTTCTCCTACCTACATGCACTTGATTCTTGTGTCTGTAATTAATCCCCCCCTTTTCTGCTTTCTATAAGCTAGCTTACCGTTGTCTCAGCATTTTATTTACTTCTTTGCCTTGTTTACCTTGCCTGCTCCTTCCATCCCTGCGTGGATGGCCACTGTCACATGTATGTTCTGTTTTCCACAACTATCCTCTGAGGATATCTACTGGTTCCATTTATTCACTGCTTGTTGTTGTATAACTGTGGGCCTGCTTCCTTCCTTCCTGCATGGAGGTCATTGTCACATGCATGTTTTGTTTCACAACTATCCCTGCAAGGATATCAACAGCTTATGTATTAGTTGCTGCTTGTTTTGTGTAAAACTATGTTGTACTCTCCAGGGTCATGATTGAAAATAGGCAGGTTTTGCCTAATGCACCTACCTGGTCAACAAAAGCTAATAAATATGTAACCCCTAGATGGCGCTATCCAGGGCTACTACCCCTGCCTGATTTGCCACTAACAGGTTGAGGGGCCTGGATCCAATGGCGGGTGCCTCCACCCAGAGGTCAGGTTTGCAATAGTTAAACTTACTTGGTCACAGCCTCTGGGACACTGCAACCTTTCTTCCCACTAGTGGCCCACACAATATAGCAGAATTACCTTCACAGTATACACTTACCCCAAAGGCTGGTTCAGGCACCGGGACATCCTGTAAAATAAGATACAGTGCAACAATCACAGTACAGTACTTTAACATAGACAAATACCTCAGGCAGTATAACTTTGTTGAAACAAACAGCTCTGATTTATTTAGGGGATATAACAAGGACAGGGAAATCAGGTTAATTAGCTTATCACTTTACTATCTACCTATGGCTCTGTGCACAGGCCTATCCCTACCAGTTACTGTCCCTGGGTACCCAGGCCCTAGTGGCTAGTCCAAACCGTGGCAGCTGGTAGGGGCCCTTTCACATAGAGAAAAGGAAAATTAAACAGTCAGCAGTACAGTAATTCCATTTTGGATTTAATGTGGCAATTCAACAGGGAGCGACCCGAATTAGTACTCACGACCTCAAAGAAGATATGGTCCTTCAATGTCAGCAGGGCTACTTTTTGATCTCAAGAGACTCCTCACACATTTATATGGTAAAAAAGAAAAGCACTATACCAGGCAGGCTGCATCTGTATCCCAATCGCAATTACTGCACAATAACCAGGAGAACACACAGCAGATTCAGTTCCTGACAGACCCAGTGTAATTCAACAATTTCTTCAGTCTTCTACAGGGTGAGCCTGGTTTCTACTCTTCAGAGATCCTTTGATTCTTTTCACAGGGACAGTTCAGTCCTAACAAGCAGTTACACAAGTTGTAGACGGAACTCTGGGCCTTGCACACGTTTTTGACTGAAACTGTGCACTGAAGGAGCACAGGGTTTCTTTCCCTTCACTTTCAGATCTCAAACTGAAACTCCCAACAGACAAAAACCGGCACTTCCTTTGAGTTCCTCCCAGTTCTTGACTGGATTGGCTGTCACTCACAATAGACTGCTGCTGTTGGTCCAAAAGGCACGAAGTCTAAACTACATCTCCCAGAGTCACTGCCCATACAATCCTCTTGTGGCTGGCTCAGATTATGAGTCCCAAGTTCTGATTCGTCCAAGGCATCATTTTAGAGCTAGTTTACCCCACACTGATTGGTCCAGTTCAGCAGTTCAAAACCAGAATGGGGAACTAGGCAGACAGTTCTGACTGCAAAGAAAGCAGGTTAGACAAACTGTAATTTTATTATTACTGTAAATGATTTCTGGCAATCAGTTACATCTTTCAGAAGGTTCCCTTTGCACTCCTAGTGACTGCAAAATGGGGTGAATTGGCAGCAGCTTGAGTGGTACTCAATCAAAAACACACAGTCCCCATACAAACTAATTATGTCTGCAAGCAGACAGCTCTTAAGAGACAGTACCAGAGGTTCTAAGAACACTCCACTGATAAATGGCTTAAATGCCAAACACCATTCAGGCTTGGAGCATTCAAGCAACAGCTCCTGGAAGTCTTTGGGAACCCCCATTTGCAGGGGGTTACACCCTTCCTGGCCTGGGAAAGCTTGCGTCCGCGTCAAGCAAGTACCCATAAGTTTCAACTGCAACCATATACATTTGCATTAGGCTGCACATGTAATCATCAGTCAATATATCATTTTACCAAGAACACATTTCTGAAACATTGCAGTCATCACTCTTTACACAGTATTACATACACATTGTACCATAACTCAAGTTGTACCTCTTGTACATGAAACCTGAAGAGAGGGCCCTTCCCTATCAGTTACCTTGGGGCTGGATGGGGCAAGGCACCATATAGAGAGGGCAACACAAGTAACTTGAGTTAGCACTGATGCTCAGTTTGGGCAATGAGCTGGGACACATACACTCCTTTATGGACAACATTGAGAGGCAAATCCACAGGCCTCCCAAGGGAATCATAACGGAGGTGCACCACAGGCTTTACAGCTCGACCAGTCTTTCTAGGGGAACTGTTACAGTCTCTGCACTCTGAGCCTCATTTTCAGCATTGTCCACACTTGTCAGGAGTCTCCATGGGGTAGAGAGGCTAGAACTTGGGGCACTTTCAGCTCCAGGAGTTACAGTTTCTGAGTCCACAACATTTGGCTGCATGGAGACTTTCCGGACACTGGCAGTGGACTGTCAGGGCACTCAAAATACTCTTCTTGTTCGGTGTATCACCAGTCTGCCCCAATCTATCATTTTCTCCCCAAAGCTCAAACAGTTCAACCATGCACAATGATTCCATTTCATCTGATCTGATGCTTTGCACTTCACTTTCTGGGAGCATTGGCTCCAGGGATGAAGCTGGGGGCTTAAACAGTCCAGAAGGCCCAGCTTTGTCTCCAGTATTGACTAGGGATTGCCCGAAACAATTGACTCAGTTAAGTAAGAAGGATAGTATTCAAAGTCACTCTCACTTTCTTCCGATATGGACTGACAGTCATGCTCAACTGGGACTTGTGGAGGGAACACTTTAACTTTGCTTCTGTAGGTGCAGACTTTCTTGATCTTTTCTTAGCAGCAGCTCTAGTCACTGGTCCAGAGGGGCATCTTCTGGGGCTCAGACTCAATCAGGATTTGTCCAATGGGTAGTAAATGATTTCTATGCATTGTTTTTACATCTTTTGAATTGTTCTCAGGCCTTACTTTGTACACTGGCAGATCATCTAGTTTGCCCACTACAATGTGAGGGAGATGGTGCCATCTGTCAGCAATCTTGTGTTTGCCATGCAGTCCCAGATTTCTTAGCAATACCCGATCTCCTCCTGGAGTTCCTGTGCTTTCACCTTTTATCATACCTTTCTTTGTTGGCCAGATTTCTTTTGGCAGCCATGGTTTGAGCCAGTTAGTACGCATAGGTTAGCTGGGCCTTTAACTTTGCACATACTGTAAATAGTTGTCAGCTTGAACCCCATCAGGAGAGACCCCAAAACACACATCTACCGGTAGTCGAGCTTCTCTTCCAAACATCAGGCGGTAGGGGAGAACCCAGTGGCATCACTTTTGGTGCAGTTATAAGCATGTACCAGGGTGCTAATTTGTTGGCTCCATCTAGGCTTGTCCTTTGGGTGCAGGGTGCCTAGCATATCTAGCAAAGCGCGGTTGAAACGCTCAGGCTGTGGGTCCCCTGGGGTGGTAAGGAGTGGTTCTGGACTTTCTCCTCCCCACAGAGAAAGCATCTCTTTGATCAGACGACTCTCAAAGTCTCTCCCTTGATCAGAATGGATTCTTTGTGGAGCCCCATAGTGAACAAAAAGTTTTCTACGAGTACTTTGGCTACAGTGGATGCTTTCTGGTCTTTGGTGGGAAAGCTTGGGCATATCTCGTGAAATGGTCAGTGACCACCAGCACATTACTGATATTTCTTTGATCTGACTCCAAACTCAGAAAATCAATACAGACCAGCTCCATGGGTGCACTGGTGGTTATGTTAACAAGGCAGCCCTCTGGGCAAAGCTTTCCTCTTAGGCAGCGACTACAAGTTCGTATGTGTTGCTCCACATCAGCCCCCATCTTAGGCCAATAGAATCTGGATCTCACCAAGTCAAGTGTTCTGTCTATACCAAGGTGCCCCATGTGGTTGTGCAAGGACCTCAATACTGAGTCTCGAAAGGCAGTGGGCAGCACCAGTTGTTGTTTGTCTACTTGTCCCCTCTGTCTACTGTTTCTCTATATAACAGTTTATTGATCAGTTTCAACTAGGACCTTCTTTGTATAACAGTGCAGTTCTCAAATCAGTGGGCGTAATTTGGACACATCTTTTCCTGCATAGAGGGCTTCTAAAGCTGATTTGATCATAGGATCTGCAGATTGAGCCATCGAATACTGTCATTGTCCAGCTGAGGCAGTGCACCAATGTCTATTGCAGAAAAGTGGCAATAAGCAGCAGGTATGCAATTCTCAGAGGGTCCCAAGCAATCCACCATGCAGTCCACTGCGTCCGTGGACATTTGTTCCTCCCTGTCAAACTTCCGGCAGAGTGCCCGAATGTCAGGTTCTGCCAATCGGACCCAATCATTCTGGGGAACAGGCTCCGGAGAGAGCATCAGCATCTATGTGGTTCAGACCTGCTTCGGTATTCGAGAGCATAGTCATATGTAGATAATGCAGAAAGCCACCTGTGCCAGTGGCATCCAACTTAGCTGAGGTCTGCACATAGGTCAAAGGATTATTGTCAGTTTTTACTAGTATTTTAGCCCCATACAAGTACTCATGGAATTGGTCAACAATAGCCCACTTCAAAGCTAGGAACTCTAACTTATGTACAGGATAGTTCTTTTCGGATGGGGTCAGGCTTCTACTGGCAAAGGCCACTGGTCTCAGGCCATTCTCGTGCTCTTGGTACAACGGCCGCCCCAACCCTTGCAAGCTAGCATCAGTGTGCAGGGCCGTAAGGTTTTCTTGGATCGGCATGAGCCAGCACTGGAGCATGGGTAAGTTGATATATGATCTCATGAAAAGCAGTCTCACAATCAGAGTCCAGCGGGCCCCAAATACTTCACTCGGATGAAAATACACTCTTTCAGTCTTGAGGGACGCTGACTTTTGGTATTTTTTGTGGGTTGGGGATACCCTTGAGTAAGGTTAAGTAAAGGGCGGATCACTCTTGAATAGTCCTTGATGAAACGCCGATAATAACCACAGAATCCCAGGAATCTTTGCAGTTCTTTAGATTTTTGGGCTGTGGCCAGGTGGTCAAGGCCTCAACTTTACTTGGTCGGTCTCTATTCCCTCGGTGGATACTATGTGTCCCACATACTTTACTGATGTTTGAAAGAATTGACACTTATCAATGGACAGTTTAAGGCCAAAGTCCTCCAGTCGATCCAATACCTTAAATAATCTGCTCTCATGTTCCTCCAGTGAGCTGCCAAACACAATAACATCATCTAGGTATACCAGGCACTCTAGTAAGTTCATGTCCCCACTGCACGCTCCATCAATCGTTGAAAAGTGGCTGGGGCACCTGAAATCCTTGAGGCATCCTCATGAATCGTAGAAGCCAAGCGGACAGATAAAGGCTGTCTTCTCACGGTCCTCTGGGGCCCTCGGGATCTGGTAGTACCCACTACGGAGATCCAGACAGAGAACCACTTGCTCCCGCTTAGGCAGTCCAAAGCATCCTGAATGCGGGGCATTGTGTACTGATCAGGATAGTCCACCGGTTTGCAGTGCGATAATCCACGCACATCCTTACTGTCCCATTCTTTTCCTCACTACCACAATGAAGCATAAGGGCTTCTGATTCTTGTATTACACCAGCCGCTAACATCTCTTGCAGATGCCGTCTCACATCATCTATATCAGCAGGTGCCAGGCGTCGAGACCTCTCACGAAATGGTCTTTCGTCATGCAGCCGGATATTGTGCTCAGCTCCTTGCACGCATCCTCACGTCCCATTCCTTAAAGAAAACACCTGGTCTCTCTGGGCAAGCTTCTCACTGATCCTCACTTTCCATTCAGCTGGCAGCGGGAGTTGCGAAATCAAACAAGTCAGGCGTTACTCTGTCATTCTTCCCTGAACCTTGCTGCTGGGTAGCACTGCAGTGTCTGCACAATGCACATTAGCCAGGATGCAACCTCTATTTACTCGAATGTCTCTTTCAGACACATTATGAACTTGGACCATTACCCTTCTGGCATAAGCATGGGCTCTAGCGGGCAAAATACTAGGCTTGACCAGCAGTCCCTCTGGCAATTTTCCACGCCTGGTGCATCCAACATTAATATTTTATTCTTAACATCCTTTCTGATACGGACCTCTCCTGTAAGGTACACTGGGCATTTGGTGCCAGGATCAGAGACTCAGGATCCTTCTTCCATACAATTCCAACCGGTTCCTCTGGTTCTATATTTTCAGCATCTCTCTGTGCTCATAGGCCTTCTTAATAAAGCTGGAACTCTTAAAGCTCTACTAGTCTTTGACCCCTGTTTTTCATAACACAAATTGCCAGCCTTCCGAACATATGAGCATTTGTTCCAATCAACAAGGACACCATCATACAGTCCAGTGGGGACACACTAAGGCTAGAGTCTCTACTTGTTCGGCCACTCCAGCCACGGAGGTGGGAAGACAGCCAAGTCGGATATACCCAGAATAGGGTGCCTTCTCACTTAACCCCATACATGCAGTCCTTCTAATGGTTGTAAGAGTACGTCTGACAAATGCTTCTGATACCAATCTTGAAACATAATTGTCACTTGGGAGCCACTGTCTAATACAGCTCTTGTAGACACTCCATTTACCTTTACAGTGGTCTCATGGAGGGACCCACTATTCTGGACCAGTCTGGAGGCGGTGAGTGGGGCCTGGGAACTGACCTTGCCACAAAAGGACGGAATTAGCATTTTTGGTGCCCTCACTGGGATCATTCGTGCACCTCTTAACCACTGATTTGTTCTCCGAAGCTCTCCTTGTAGCCTATATGCAACTTTGTCAGTGTCTTTTGGGATTGGCATTCTTTTCATGTGCCCATCCTTCCCACAATTATAGCAAAACATACTTTTGGAGTTTGAGCTGGCAGGTGCCACACTGGGAGCCAGGCTGGGTATTACTAACTGAAACCTTGTGCCATCTCTGTCTGCGGCGTGATAAGCATTTGGAGACATCTCGTCAGTTTCTCCACTTCCATGGTCAAGGAATCGAGTTCGGAGCTGTTATCAGCAGGAGATACATGGGTGGTATCCCCCACACCACAGCAGATGCAGTCGGATATAGGTCGGGGCCCGTACTTGCAGGCGTGGCCTTCATAAGGACTGTTTTGAATTCCGGATCTCTCTCAACAGTTCACCCCATTGTGGCATATCTTTTCCTTATCAGAGCACTCATTGACTGCAACCTCTGCCCCTGAACTACTTGATGGGCCACCTCTCAGTCACTGGGTCATAGCCACAGCTATTGGTGCAGGTCCCTCCGAGGTCGCCTTTTCTCAACTCCCGAATTTCTCTCATTAACTCATCACAGGAGGGTGGGGATTCCAGTCGAGTTGCCAAGGCGTAACTGAAGCAACAGCAGTTCTGAGAAGGGGGCAGACTTAAAGTTCTGTCAGTCTGGTTCGGTCCAGTTCAATCGCTGGCAAACTACTCCTTTCTGAGGCATTCTTGCAACAATTTTCCAGCGAGACATACACAGACAACAACTCCCTTGGTACTGTTGTGCATTTCTTACTCTCCACCATAGGTCCTCATCAGAATCTGGGCTCCCATACACATTCTCCAAGGCCTCAAGATGAGGCTTGTGCAGTGCTTCAGGGTTACTGGCCGTTGCTGCGGATGGTAGCCAGGGCAGGACCTGGGCTCTCACTAACCCTCTTTGGCACCGGCTTCCGAGCATTTGCCATTCTAGCACTTGGGGGGCAACATAGTCTATCCAGGTCTCCCAGTCATCCTCCCCTTGGGGGTGGGGAGGGTGCCAGAGAAGATCCTCAACCTTCGGTAAGAGTCGTGACTAATGGCAGGTGCAGAAATAGGGTCTGCATTGGTTTCAGCCACCATTACGGGTACTGGAGCAGGAGGGTGTTGGGGAGGAACACCCCAGGTGGCAAGAATAGTTTCTTCAAGTCCTCCACAGTTTTCCCTTCTCCCAGCAACCATTTAGCAAATTTCTCCTCAAAAGTTTCAGATAGTGGTGGGGCTCATTCCCCAGGTCTTTACTGTCCTTAGTTATCACTCTCCAAGCAGTGAGGGCTCCTCTGGGGTAATGGTCTGTGGTACTTTGGAGCTATCTATGGGATCCTTAAACTCTACTGGGCCAGGAAAGTGTGGGTGAGCAGATTAGTGCCGACCCACCACCACAGGATTTTGTAAACCTTCCACCTTGGAAAGTACTCCCTGCACAGTGTCCGTATTGATGCAGGGGATGTCCAGGATAAGCATAGCATTTTGGGGGCTCGATCTCCTCCCAGTACACCACTCCACCAGCCGTGCACAGCCACTTCTGTCGAAGTAAAATCCATTATTTATTTATTTATTTATTTTCCTTAACAGTGGTTTGTAAATATGGCCACTAGAGGACACACAATCCCAGCGGTGAGCCTCAAAATGTAACCCTAGATGGCGCTATCCCAGGGCTACTACCCTGCCTGATTTGCCACTAACAGGTTGAGGGGCCTGGATCAATGGCGGGTGCCTCCACCCAGAGGTCAGGGTTGCAATAGTTAAACTTACTTGGTCACAGCCTCTGGGACACTGCAACCCCTTTCTTCCCACTAGTGGCCCACACAATATAGCAGAATTACCTTCACAGTATACACTTACCCCCAAGGCTGGTTCAGGCACCGGGACATCCTGTAAAATAAGATACAGTGCAACAATCACAGTACAAGTACTTTAACATAGACAAATACCTCAGGCAGTATAACTTTGTTGAAACAAACAGCTCTGATTTATTTAGGGGATATAACAAGGACAGGGAAATCAGGTTAATTAGCTATCACTTTACTATCTACCTATGGCTCTGTGCACAGGCCTATCCCTACCAGTTACTGTCCCTGGGTACCCAGGCCCTAGTGGCTAGTCCAAACCGTGGCAGCTGGTAGGGGCCCTTTCACACAGAGAAAAGGAAAATTAAACAGTCAGCAGTACAGTAATTCCATTTGATTTAATGTGGCAATTCAACAGGGAGCTGATCTCGAATTAGTACTCACACCTCCAAAGAAGATATGGTCCTTCAATGTCAGCAGGGCTACTTTTGATCTCCAGAGACTCCTCACACATTTATATGAAAAAAAGAAAGCACTATACCAGGCAGGCTGCATCTGTATCCCAATGCAATTACTGCACAATAACCAGGAGAACACACAGCAGATTCAGTTCCTGACAGACCCGAGTGTAATTCAACAATTTCTTCAGTCTTCTACAGGGTGAGCCTGGTTTCTACTCTTCAGAGATCCTTTGATTCTTTTCACAGGCAGATTCAGTCCTAACAAGCAGTTACACAAGTTGTAGACCGGAACTCTGGGCCTTGCACACGTTTTTGACTGAAACTGTGCACTGAAGAAGCACAGGGTTTCTTTCCCCTTCACTTTCAGATCTCAAACTGAAACTCCCAACAGACAAAAACCGGGCACTTCTTTGAGTTCCTCCCAGTTCTTGACTGGATTGGCTGTCACTCACAATAGACTGCTGCTGTTGGTCCAAAAAGGCACCGAAGTCTAAACTACATCTCCCAGAGTCACTGCCCATACAATCCTCTTGTGGCTGGCTCAGATTATGAGTCCCAAGTTCTGATTCGTCCAAGGCATCATTTTAGAGCTAGTTTACCCCACACTGATTGGTCCAGTTCAGCAGTTCAAAACCAGAATGGGGAACTAGGCAGACAGTTCTGACTGCAAAGAAAGCAGGTTAGACAAACTGTAATTTTATTATTACTGTAAATGATTTCTGGCAATCAGTTACATCTTTCAGACAGGTTCCCTTTGCACTCCTAGTGACTGCAAAAATGGGGTGAATTGGCAGCAGCTTGAGTGGTACTCAATCAAAGAAACACACAGTCCCCCATACAAACTAATTATGTCTGCAAGCAGACAGCTCTTAAAGACAGTACCAGAGGTTCTAAAAACACTCACTGATAAATGGCTTAAATGCCAAACACCATTCAGGCTTGGAGCATTCAAAGCAAGCTCCTGGAAGTCTTTTGGGAACCCCATTTGCAGGGGTTACAAATAAATAAATAAGCAAACACCAGCAGCCTGACAGGCACAGGCTGCACTCCCTCTCCTTCCCTCCCAACAACTTGGGAGCAACCCCAGCAGCCTGTCAGAGCACAGGCTGCACACTCCACCTCCCACCCTTCCCCAACAACACCGACAGCAACGCCAGTGGCCTGACGGAGCACAGGTGGAGACTTCCTCCCTAAAGGGCTTCAGTGTGGACTGCGCTAGCCTGTCACCGCTCCACGGAGACTACCCACTCACTCCCTGGGTGGACCTTACCTTTATAGGTAAGGTAGGTCATGTGACTTATGTGATTCCTGGTCCTAGAATCTATCTCCCACTTTCCCTGCTGTATTTTATATCCATGGCCACTAGGAGACACTGTTTCTACTATCTCTCACTTCTCGCCTCCTAATATAAACTACATCTCCTTTGCCAGTGTCTGCTCTGACCTGTCTCATCCTTCACTAATCTGCCACACTTTCATCTTATTTTAATTCCCACCCTCCTGCCCTCCATACGAGCTAGATTTGAACCCTGACCCTTTACACCAGAGTCCGTAACCTTAACCACTACACTACTGTAGCAGTGACAATTATACTCCAGTTTTCATTTTCATTAAATTCTCCAGGGCCCCGCTTCCCACCCTTGGCCCCAAATACCCTCTGATCTTTTCTCTCTGTTTTTCCCTCATCCACCCCTCTTACCATGGCTACCTGCCATATCTTGCTCCCCTCACTTTCATATTGCTCTGTCCATGCCAACCTTTCTACCTCAGAAATCCCCTCCCCGACTGTACACCGCCTTCCTTCTTACCTCCCTCCCACTTTCTCCCCCATACCCCATCCTCCATACACCTCCTCTTTCCACCTATTTCACCTCTTTCTCCCTTCACACTTCCACCATCACCTCTTCCTTTACATTAAACTTTCACCGCCTCCTCCCTATCCCCTGCACCAAACTCTATCCTACTCCTCCTATGTCTCCACCTTCCCTTTAGTTTCTCTCAGAACTGTAGGCGCCTAAATATTTTTACTATCAAATTCCATGCTTCCACCCAAGAAAACCCTGGTTCCTTAACACCAGACACACCAGAACCATCTTTCTCCTACTCTTCCTCTCAGGGACTGTACAACCGAACCACGACCCTGCCACCCTTCTTCCTCACACTGACCAAAACCAAACCAAAAGTAATAAATACATCAGCATCATTCACCTCAATGTGCAAAGCCTCCTTGCCAAGAAAGATGCTTCCAGGCCTGGGTCAAAGGTATAACTTTGACATTATTGCACTCTCCGAGACCTGGCTCACAGATAAAATCTCCTGCAGGGAAATAGAGCTAGATGGATACATCTCTATCAGGAAAGACAGGCCTGGAAGAAAAAGGGAGGGCTGCCTTTTTATGTTGATAAGAAGTTCTCCTTCACTTAATTTAGTCCAGAGATTAGATATACTAAGCTGAGTCCCTCTCCATCCACCTTCTTCTTGGTAAAAACAAAACACTTACCATCACCAACGCCTATCTACCGCCCAGTACCCCCAAATCCGATCTTGAATCCCTTGACATCAAAATACTCTCCCACTCAACAGGAGTGGATTCTACTCCGGGACTTCAATATTAACTGCACCTCAGTCTTGCAGATAATGCCAACTCCGTTATATCGGACTTAGGGTTACAACAACTTTTGGAACTTAACTACCATTCTAATTCTTATTGCACTGCTCCTATTACACCAATTTTGACTGTATTCTTGCATATTGTATCTTAACTTGTATGTGCAACTTAATTTGTATGTATAACACACTGTATGTTTGACTATGTTCAGCCTCTAAATGTAATCATTATAAGAATCATTTTAGACACATTGTATGATCTTTATGCTTGTCTGCTTGTTTATTAAGCAACAGGTAAGCACACTGGAAAACAAAGTTCCTTTTCAGGTGCGACCCATACCAAAACAACAGTACAACAATACATACATACATGTTAAATACAATAGGCATACAATCCATAATTCAGACTAACAAGTCCAGAATATTCAGATTGGGCCACAGTCTCCAGTGGTGTTCCGAAGGAGTCGGTCCTGGGCCCATGCCTGTTCAACATATTGTGTCTACCCTAAAACTGATATTCCCAGTGTATAGTTACTCAAATTTGCAGATGACTGTCAAATAGGAACCGTACTAGACAAAACAGTAAGTAGCATAGCACTCCAAACTGCCCTGGATAATGTCTCAAGTTGGGCTGCTATTAATAGACTGGAATTAAACCCTATCAAGTGTAAAGTTATGCATTTAGGTCAAAATAATACGCATTATAGGCTCCGTTAAGCACTACAACGGTTACACAAAGCGTTTTTAAAAGTGGATTAGCAGTTACCATGCTGTAGCGTTCATGCCACAACCCCTTCCTGTAATCCGCATCAGGCAATGCATTTTACAGTGTTCACACTGCGACAGAGATCCGTGCCTACTATGAACCGAATTCAGCAGCATGGAAAAGCTGCTTACCGTGATGCTTTGCCGCTTGGCAGAAATGCATTAAAGGATATGAGCTGGCGCGTTAGCACTCTGGGTAAATCGCTTTACTTTTATGAAGCGGCTTTCTGGAGCGTGCTCAAGCCCAGAGTCTCATCAGGGTTTGAGCAGCTTCAAATCCGATCTAAAAGCGGGTTATGTGCAAATGCGACCGGGCAGCACGCGTTTGAAACGTTCAAGCGCTGAGAACCGTTTCAAATGCCCCAGTGTGAACGGGCCATAATTGTAAATTAGGAATACACTTCTACAAGAAACTGTACAGGAAAGAGACCTGTATAATAATCAGTCCGACCTAAAATTCAGAACACACTGTAGTAATCAGTTTAATAGGGCTAACCAAAACCTTAATTGTATATTGAGGCATATATCTAGTCGAACCAAAGAGGTACTGTTTCCCTATATAATGCCTTGGTTAGGCCTCAGCTTGAATACTGTGCCCAGGTATGGTCACCATACCATAAAGAAGATATAACCAAATTGGAGAGTACAGCATGGGTTTACAAAGCTATCAAAGGTATGAAAAACATGACATATGAGACTAGACTTAAATCACTTAATCTGTATACACTACAATACAGAAGGTTAAGGGAGATGTGTCATGTATTCAACGACTCAATGATCCCATTCTTAGCAACCAGTTAGGTACTATCCAAATTGAAAAGAGTTTAACACAAGAGGACATACTAAACAACTGTTAGTACCAAAATGGAACACCCTACGAGAAAAAACTGGTTTAGTAGCAGGGTTGTTTCTATTTGGAACAAGCTACCGGCTGAAGTAGTTAACAGTCCCAGTATGGATGCATTCAAAAAAACCTGGACACTGCCCTTGGTGATGAGTACAAATTTGTTGGTTTATAAATACATCTCTGAATAAAGTGGCAAGCTTTAAGGACTATTATGTCTAAATATGGCTTGATAAAATCTATGAAATCTATATCAGAAAACAACAACATGTTATACCGTCTCCCTTACCCGTTCCCCAGGTTGCACTGGGAGAAGCACAACTTGTTGTTCAGTGTGCCTTCCTGGTGAAACTTTTCAATAAAATAAAATAAACTTATCTCCCTCCTACTAGGACTAACTATAAAACTGGCTCTATATGCGGTTATTGACTGGATCTTTGTTTCCAACCCGACACAACACACCATATTTGGGACCCTTCTGGATAGCATAAGTGACCACTCGCCACCTTTTGCCACTAGTCCACTCAATCCTCCAAGTCCACCCCCAAATTTCATACACCTGAAGATGTCTAAATGACACTATAATCAATTACATCACCCAAGCCTTTCACCAGGTCGACTGGTCGTTCACCTCCACCTTAAACAATCTAGATGCTGTCTTAGATCGCTCCTCAGGTGTCTTCACGAGGTCTGTGACAAATTGCCCCATTCAAAAGATCAGGACCGGGGCTATATCTGCAAATGTGTCACCCTGACATTCTCAAACTAATGCGTGAGAGAGACAGGGTCTGGACCAAACACAGAAAGCAGAAGGACCCTGCTCAACTTTCATTGTACAAAGCCCTCCTAACAAATACAAAGCAGCTATCAGGTCAGTCAATGTTATTTTCTCCGCAGCAAACAGCTTAGTGACAATGCCAACACCAGACAAGTCTGGGGTACTCTTAACAACCTTCTTGGTAGGGTTGAAAGCTGAACCAATCACCCTTAGTCATGGTGATAAGCTTTCTAATGACCCCTCAGATGTAGCCAACATTTTCAACGTATTCTTCGAGGATCTGGACAAATACAACCCCCCAACCCAACCCTAGTCCAGCCAACACACACACACACACACACACACACACACACACACACACACACACCACATCATGGTACCATACCAATTTCTACTTCATGGCTTTGTCACCCTCGAACACCATCAAGCTCATCCACTCTACCAACCCCCATCCCAGTAAAAGAGCAGACAGGACAGACTTCAAAATTCTTAAACTCGTCATTGCCCCTAGCAATCCCTCTTACCAACATTTTAAACCTCTCACTTTGCATCGGCACCTTCCTCACATCTGGAAAATGGCCATAGTCAAACCCTGTCTAAATCTGGCTCCAGGAACGAGGTGGGAAATTACAGGCCAATCTCTCTCTACCCCTCCAAGATTTTAGAAAAGTAGTGCATTCCCAAGTCACCTCCTTCTTCCACAACTACAACATTCTCACTGATGCCTAGCATTGTTTCAGAGCTGCTCACAGCACACAGACCAACCTAGTTAGGTTCACCAGGGACATCTATGAAGCCATAGATAATGGCCTGTACACTGGCTTGGTTTTGTGGACCTGACTAAGGTCTTGACCTTGTCGACCACGATCTGCTACTGAACACCCTCAGCAGGACTTCCACTTCTCCACTACGAGGTCAAATGGGTCGGTAACTATCATCTATCAGAACACAGACAACTAATATTGATGGTGATCTCTCTCGAATGCCCTATTAAATACAGGGTTCCCCAGGGCTTTATCCTGGGCCCCTCTTTCACCCTCTTCATCAATAAGCTTCCCAAAGTCTGCAATAATATCAAAATGGTCCTCTAGGCGGATGATGACGTATTGTACTGCAGCAACAAAACCCAAATGAGATGCTTACCAGCTTACAATCTGACTTCCAACAACTGCACTCATGGTTCACCAACAAAGGCATGGTCCTTAATTCTTAAAAACTAAATACATGGTTTCTCTGGTCCCAGGAAAACCTACAACCTCTTTTAACCATCTCGGATAACTATGGAAACTGCATAGAGCTAGTCCCAATTTAAATACCTCATCATTCTGCTTGATCCTCACGTGTTCTTCAACCTTCACGTCTCCAATGTTATTAGTGAGATTCACATAAGACTAAGGCTTCTATGTAGGATCCATGAAGTTCTTAATCCCACTTTGAGACTTTGGCTAGTCAGCTCCCTTCTCCTTCCTCTACTGGAATATGGATCCCTCATCTCGCGCCCCACCACCCCGGTTTACCTCTCATCTCTTTTGCAAACTTGGAACCAGTTACAATAACATCATCTACTTTGTCACTGGACTCCCCTGGAGAATGCACTACTGCACCCTTTATAAAGCATTGGACTGGCTCCTCCGTGATGGGTATTTCTTATGAAATAATCTTTCCTTTCTCCATAATATTCATCTTAACAAGCTGCCTCCCAGCATGACAGCTCTGTTCCCCAAATCTGCTCATGCCCGCCATATCAAAGAGTCACTACCAATGTTTTCAGCATTCCTTTTACCACACCACACTTGTTCAAATACCACTGCCTATAATGGGACTAAAGCGTTACAACAGCTCCCTCTGGACCTCCTGGCTTGCCTTTCTCCACGCCTTCAAAGGTCCCTCAAGACACATCTTCTTGAAAGCTCTCTAGCACTTGTTCCTATACTTTCTGTATAATCTAACATGTGCCCTTACCCTCTCCTGCTCCTCCTTATCTTCCCTCTTCTGTGTCTTCCATCATCCTCCCTGTTCCCCCACCCCGACATTCTCCCTCCACCCCACCCTCCTGCACCACCTCTCCTCAGCCCTCCTGTTTTCCCCTTTCTACTGCCTTGATTTCTTTGGTTAAGGTACCCTGCAAACCACTAATGGCAAGCCTGGTTTTGCAAACTGAATCTGTAAATTTTGACACTCCAGTTTTGACTGCATTATGCATTTTGTTCCATATATAAGTTATTCCCTGTAAAATGTCATGACCAAATATTGTATGTAATTCTATCTTGTCTGCGGTAATTCTTGTGTAGAAGATGCTACCTATACCTGAATTAAGCAATAAGGCACAACAGGGGTGTGGGTTATTTGGAATTTACCCACGCCTAGTGTGGTGTGTCACGAGGCACAGCTGCTGACAACCACCTAGTGAATCAACAACCCACACCCTGGAGTGCCTTATTGGGATTATACAATCGACCCATGTGTAAAAAAATTTAAAATGAGTTTAAGTATGCTTTTCATAATTGCCATTTCTCAGCCGTGGTTTTGCAGGATATACCCACAGTCATGTAATGTGTTGTGATCAATGAGGTTATAGGATTTTCATACCCCACTGTATAATATACTATGAATACTGTAAATTGTTTTCAGTTGCAAAGTGTTGTGTATTTCTATGGTTTAGTTTATAAAGTATTGCACATATATACATATATGTTGTTAGCTTGATTTACATGCCATGTTTACTGTTTAATAGCAAGGGAGGCACTGCTTTTAGAGCTCCCAGTTCTCTACAAGGGTGAACTTTAATTACAGGTTCTACACAGATGATTACCACACCAATAGGGTGGTGTACTGTTTGCAAAAGGCACAAATATTAATTTTCAGACATTAAACAGCAACTTTCCTGCTGTTTTGTAAATCTCCCCTAGAAACACTATTGGAGCCTGACCAGCCCCAAAGTCAGCTAGTTTAAAATTGACAGTATTTCTGTGGCACAATTTCAGGAGAGAAGGAATCATAATTTGACTCCATGGAGCCAGCTTGGCCTGATCCCTTCCACTTCCCAATTTGGAGACCACGCCCGTTTTGTGATGTAACAGTATGGAGACAAGCGGGGATGCGTCGAGTTGTATAGGGACCTGTTTTTATGTCCTTTCTTGAACATTTTAAAGTATCGATATGTTAACAAATGAAGGTCATCACTCAACTAACAAGTCCCTTGTTAGTTGAGCCGATGGCATTGATTTTTAAAATCGGCACTCTAAAATGTTCAAAAATAAGAAAACGGGTCCCCATACAACTCAATGAAGTGTGCCCCTCGCTCTGTACTATTACATCACAAAACATGGAAAGCGGGCATATCAGCCATATCGGGAAGTGGAAGGATCGGGTTTTCAGCTCCACATGGAGCCAAATTATGATCCTTCCTCCTGAAGTACAGCCACAAAAAATTACGAAAATTATACACCAGCAGACTTTGGGGCAGGTAAGTCTCCTATAATGAGTTCAACAGAGCACCAGTAAAGTTGCTCTTTACCATCAGACCAACCCCTGGTCACTGCTGCAAGGAGTTGATTTAGGTACCACGCTGACAGTATAACAAATTTCTGGGTGATGACCTACTAATGTTGTAACATGCAATGAAAAGTGGAAAACTGTTAATTATTTTATGATGTAAAGATTCTCTACTTGGAATCAAGAGTAGAACCAATGTACTTTAGTATGTTTGAAAAACAGTAAAGATTAAATTAAACCAAAGTGTGTATAATTGTTTTATTTTGTAAACCTTATTAACAACTGTAAATGTCACCATTGCTGAATCACTGGGCTTCATATGAAGAGCCACAACCTGAAAATTGCCTTTTTGCCAGCTAAAAGGATCTGTAGTAAGTACAGAGGATGTTTATATTTAAACATCACTAGATGGAAGACGAGCAGAGTCATACTGGGAGTTATTTACCTAGGTTCTGTGAATAATTCTGGAATTTCAATGTTAATCTGGAGTCTGAAGGTTTTTAGTTTAGGGCAATCCCCATGCACGTGGACGTGCGTGGCCCTCTGAACCCTGCACAAACTCCAAGGTTTGGAATCAAATTGCTCCAAGTATTTGGCTTGGGGAAACAGACATTTTGAAAAATCATTTACGTACATTCCAGGAAAATTATCAAAAGAATGTAATGAGATACTTTGTGTATCTCTCAGAAGGTGTGCTTCAGTCCTGTTCTGTTATTAGGTAACTAAACTTTTCTCCCCATCAAAATTTATTGTCCTTAGTGGACCAATTCCAGTGTCAAAAATTGGTATGCTATAAGATTTAATACCATTAGCGAGGACATGTTTCATAAGAATAAGAATTGAAGGATCAATTCATTTTGAAAAGGCTAAAAGGGTGCTGCCACTCTCCTGCGGCACTTCAGCATTTCAACTGCCACCCACACGCTGGACCTTCAGCCACATCCTCTGGACCCCAGCCCTACTTCTGATCAGGCTGAAAGGGTGCTGCCTCTTTCCTGTGGTACTTCCAGCATTTCAGCTGCCACCCACCCCAGGACCTTCAGCCGTATCCTCTGGACCCCAGGTACATCTACGCTCCTCCACTACAGCAGGCGCCACCTCGGAACACTAGCAGATCTTTCCTTACTTTGAATTAAGGGCACTTCTGAAGCTTAAATCTGATTCCTTGATTAGCATGTTCTTTCTATGCCCTGTACTCTGTAGCTTGCCATAAATTTAACTTAATTTAATGGGAAAGGCTGCTCAATTTTATTTATTTATTTTTGCTAAGACTGCTGTAATTTTTACTGCTTATTCTGCTGGGCTATTCAAATGTGTAGCTAAATGTATAAATCTTGGGCTGCTAACTATGTTGGGCTGGGTCACTGAATGTACTATAATGTTTAAAGCTGCAGCCTTAAAGGAGAAGACTCCTGCATATTTATGATTTGGAGATATCAGATATATTTATTATACATTACATCAAGTACTGTACATATGTCAATAAGAGATCAGTCATTTCTTCTGTTGCAACACATATCTAGAGTCTGAGGCTCTGACACAAGGTAGTAAAGTGTCAAGCAAGCCTCCATTTACGTGCAAATGAATCACTTGTAATACAGCCCTCCCATTCCTTGATGTCACTGCAGCAACAGTGCAGAAGAAAACATAAGGCTATCAATGTTGTCTATTCTGATTTTAGTTTAAGTTTGCAATGGCTTAAGACAGTTCTGTCATGCAACTCACACAGGAGTAGTACTTGTAGCCTTAATACTTCATGTGTAGAGCAAATAATACATCTAACAGTATTTCATTTCACAGAAAACAAAATCTGTTTCTTTGTACTGCTCATTTCTCTCTGTGAGACAGTTGCAACATGCTGTGGAGAGCAGTAGACCGAATCAGTCAATCTGTATTGAACCAGGTGAACACCCTTGAGAAGATTAATTTACAAGGTGGGCCTGGGCAGTTCCCCAAAGGATCACACAAGACTGAATTCCTCCTTTGCACAAATGATACACACCCTTTCAGCAGCCTGATAGTGGACAGCTAGATCACTTACTTTATAAAGTGTATTGCTTTACATTTCAAATGCTCCTTAAATCTGAGTTTCTGACTGGAAATACCAAGACACAGAATGCATATGACATGGGAGAAATGAGCTAAGCAAATACAGAGCACTACAAACACTGAGACTGATTAGTTTCTTTACCTACAACAGCTGAAGTGTAGCATCTGATTTGTGAGGACATCCTACTTCAAATGCTGACATTATGCTGCCGCTGCGGGGGCTGCCACAGCTTGTCCTCAGTACCTTCAAAGTGAAGTGCTGTAGCTCTCACATCATTGCTAATGATTTATAATGGGAATGGGGCAATTTTAAAGTCATGGATCGAGGGGCCATCACAGTTCCCAAGGAGGTTAGGGGAACTTGTTAATGGTTAAGAGAGTAAGGGACTCTAGTAGGATTTGAGCCAGAGTCTCCCAGTTCTTGTGCCTGTGCTTTAACTACTAGATTACCCTTCTTCCATATGCTGCAGCTGATGCTTTCCTGGTAACCTATTTCTTGTTATTGTGGAACTCCTTATGGCCTTACAGCAGCCATCCAATCACTGACTGCCTAGTTACAAAGGAAAGGGCATATTGCAAGATTGTTTCTCACTGCTGGTGTCAATCAAAACAGAGAATGCTAACACACACTGAACATAATACAACAGCTATATAATGCCACTTAAAACTCTTGTTGTACCCAGAGTCATGTACTGAGTACACTGTTTTGCTAACAGTATCACAACCCATACAGGCACTTCCTTATATGAATACTGTACATATCTCAAATCAGTGCTGCATCACACTTACATGGTCCTAGTCCCTATTAGACCTGCACTTCAGGATGTGCACAACACTTAAAGGTTCCTCCATTATTCAAGTAGAGAACCAAACATTGTGAGTTTGGTTTACTGGTGGAACTGCATTTAGTGCAGCACCATTATCGTTGCTCTGATGACATCATCCTCCAGCAACACTGATGGTACAATGGACGACAAATGCATTGATAACTTCTGGGGGCTGTATATTTTTATTTATAATCTAGATTTGGACAGCAATAGGACTGCTGGCAACTGAAGGAGGCACAAAACAGTTACACATAAGGAGTTGGGACAATATTGTTGTGAAACTATGGGAGACTTCCCTTTAACTGTGTGTCCTGTTTCCTGTCAGCAGATTATAAAGTTCTGCCACTAGAGGTCCTTAGTTATTTTCTGTAACAACTGAAGTAAGAAGATATTTCTCAGTTAACTCCTCTGAGATTCTCTATAGTTACATGCTCAGCTGTTTGTCCAACTATTTTCTGATGCAGCCTTGAAGCTCAGTGTGGTGTTGTTATTCCATCTTCTTCACTCCTTCTCATTTTTTTTTTTTTTTTTTTTTTAAATCAGGCCCTGTTGCAATGCAGATCCCCTTTCCTCCGTCCCTTTTTCTATTTCTAGTCCTCTCTCTACCAATGCCTTGCTTACAACATGCAATGAAATAACTCAAGAACCCCTATGGGGATGCTGCTACAGAAGGTAAAGCCATCAAAAATGGAGAGCAATGAGTACCAATGCCCGTGGTCTGGGTAACAAGCTTCCTGAATTAGTGGCCTTGATGGAGGAGGAACATCTGGATATCGTGGCAGTCACAGAAACATGGTACACACAGAACCATGACTGGGACGTAAACATACCAGGATACACTATCTACTGGAGGGACAGGGAGGGTAAAGAGGAGGAGGAGGAGGAGGAATAGTAGCTCTCTACATAAGGGAAGGAATCAAAGCAACAGAACAAAGTGGTAAGCAGGGAGGAGAAGAAGCACTGTGAGTTAATTTGGAGGCAGGCAATGGCACCACAATCCGCACAGGGGTTGTATACAGACCCCCTCAGGGGAGGAAATGGACAAGGAAATGATAGAAAGTATAATTAGAATGGCAGATAAAGGGAGATATTGCTGATGGGTGATCTGAATATGCCAGATGTTAACTGGAGTGCAGTTGCAGCAGCCACTTCTAAGAGTGGAGGTTATTCTGGATGCCCTACAGGGGCATGCCTTAGACAACCAGTATTGGAACCCACTGAGAGGGAGAAATCTTAGATCTGGTTCTCTCAAATGGAGATGGAGAGAGGATCACAGATGTAGAAGTGGGTAGCCATCTGGGAACTAGTGACCATCGAACAGTATGGTTCACAATAAACACAGTAATAGAGTCAAGCCATACAAAGGCAAAAGTACTGGACTTCAGGAGGGCTGACTTTGCCAAAATGGGTGAGTGCCTAAGAATGCACTAGCAAATGGGCAGGAAGGAGGGGTGGAAGAACAATGGGAATAATAAAACTGCCATCACAGAGGTAGCAAGCCTTTGTGTGAAGCAAATAAAACAAAACGATGTAAGAAACCACTATGGTTCTCAAAGGAGGTGGCAGTGAAGGTTCAAGAAAAAAGCATTCAGTAAGTACAAGGAATCACAGAAGGAGCAGGACAGAGAACTGTATCAGTTAAAGCAAAGGAAGCTGGGAAGGTAGTCAGAACAGCAAAGGCCGAACTGAGGAAAAGATAGCCAACTCAGTTAAGAAGGGGATAAAACCTTTTAGGTACATCAGGGAGCGAAGGAAGACTAAGGAGGAATAGTGAGGCTTAATAAAGGGAAGGGGTGGGCAGAGGGTGACTGTGAAAGGCAGAGATACTAAACAAATATTTTTGCTCAGTATTTACAAATGAAGAGGGAGGTACCTAAAACAAACAATAGAAACACTCTGGATACAGAATTTGATACCAGTTCATTTACAGAAGAAAGGGTTCTGAAAGAACTCTTAAAACTGAAGGTGGACAAAGCAATGGGGCCTGATGGGATTCACCCCAGAATTCTAAAGAACTAAGGGTAGAACTAGACACCACTGACTACCCTCTTTAACAAATCATGGGAGGATGGGTGGTACCGAGGACTGGAGGAGGGCAGATGTGATTCCCTTCACAAAAGTGGGAGCAAGGCAGAAGCAGAAAACTACAGACGTGTTAGTTTAACCTCAGTGATAGGAAAATGATGGAATCACTTCTGAAGGAAAGAACTGTCCAGTACCTGGAGCCAGAGGGCACAGGACCCAAGGCAGCATGGGTTCACAGCAGGAAGGTCATGCAAGACGAATCTAATAGATTTCTTTGACTGGGTGACCAAAGTAGTAGATCAGGGAGGGGCTGTAGACATGGCCTACCTAGACTTTAGCAAGGCATTTGACTCAGTCCCACACAAAGATTAATATACAAGTTAGCCAGCCTGGGAGTGGGTCCCAAGATGATAGCCTGGAAAGAATTGGCTGGAGAATAGGATACAGAGGGTAAAAGTAAATGGAGTCCACTCTGAAGAAAGGGGTTACTAGTGGGTGCCGAGGGTTCAGTATTAGGACCGGTCCTCTTCAATGTCTTTATAAGCGCCACTGCAGAGGGACTGAAGGAAAGTATGTCTCTCTGCAGATGACACAAAGATCTGCAACAGAGTTGATGCACAAGGTGGCTGGAAAGGATGAAAAGGGACTTGGCAAGGTTAGAGGAATGGTCAAATGTATGGTAGCTTAGATTTAATGCTAAGAAGTGCAAGGTAATGCACATGGGAAACAAAACCCAGGGAAGAGTACACAATGGGGATGAGATACTAACAACAACAAAATGGAACGGACCTGGGAGTAGTCATATCAGATGACAGAGGTGGGCAAGCAATGTGAGAGGGCAGTAGGAGGGTGGGGGATACTGGGATGCATTGGGAGAGGCATCACCAGTAGAAAACAAGAAGTTATTATCCCTCTGTACAGACAGCTGGTGAGACCCCATCTGGAGTACTGTGTGCAGTTCTGGAGACCTAATCTCTGCAAGGACATAGACAAGATGGAAACTATCCAGAGGAGGTTAACTAAAATGGTGCAGGTGTGCACCAGAAGACATATGAAGAGAGACTAAGGAGCTTAATATGTATAGCCTCGAGGAAAGGAGGAGAGGGGTGACATGATAGAAACTTTCAAGTACCTCAAGGAACAACAAAGTCCAAGAGGGTAGCATCTTTCAAAAAAAGAGGTGTGCAAGAACAAGGGGCACAATTTGAAGATGGGGGCGGCTCAGAGGTAATGTAAGGAAGTATTTTTCACAGAGAGGGTTGTGGATGCATGGAACGACCTTCCAGAGGAGGTTGTGGAGTCAAAAACAGTGGTTGAATTCAAGCATGCATGGGACAGTCATAAGGCAATTCTAGGGGTGGGGTAGAAAGAAGTAGGCTGCTGGTTAACTAGGATCTGCAGCTTATCCATTAGGTAGGGAATGGGCAGACTGGGTGGGCCAATGGTCTTATCTGCCGTCAAATTCTATGTTTCTATGTTTCTATATCCTCCTCCTCAAATCCCCCACTTACATTCTCACTATTCTCCTCTTCCCTCTGAACAATGGTCTCACTTCTCTATGATTCCTCATGCATCACTACTATCTGTGCCACCTATCCTTGCTGGTCTTCACCTACTGCTCCCTTACTCTACCTCTTCATTCCCTCCAAACACCTGGCCTTCTCAGACTCTCCTTACAAATGCCCAGAGCTTCACTTCCTCATCCTTGCTCTACTCCTGCTCTCCTCAGGGACATCCATCCCAACCCTGGCCCTCCAGCACTCTCTGGCGCTCCCACAGCTGCTACTCCCTCCTCTGCTCATGTAGCCCTCCCAAGAGGCTTCAAGATCCTACATCTAAATATCTGTAGCCTAGTACTAAAACTGACCTCCTACAAACCATGGTGGCCTCTCTAAAACCAGATATCCTAATCATTACAGAAACATGGCTAAAAGCATGATCTCTGACCACTCGGTCTCCATTCCTGGCTACTCCTCTTAAGCAAGACTGAGCTGGCAGGGTGGCGGTGTCACCATGTATGTCCTTGCCTCCCTCCCATACTCCATAATTTACTCATCCTCCAACCTAATGACCCACAGTGCTCTAGCTATTCATGTTACCCTTCTCTTTACTCTTCCTGTCTTTATAGCTAGTATTTATTGCCGTAAACGTCCAGCCCTCTACCACTCTTGACCTCTTAACTCCATCACTGCCCTCGCTCACTCTGAGGAGCTGTACATCCTAGGTGACTTCAATTTAAAATGGCTGTCACCAAAAACAACCAAAATACGTAAAGAAATCTGTGCCGTAACCTCACACAGCTAATATCAGAACCCACATGTCCCAACCACAAGACACAAAATCACTCCCTACTTGACAGGGCTCTATCTCCCACCCACACAAAGTCATCATCTCTGGTATCCTTCCTGACGATTCAGTTACCATAATACCGTGATTTGTAGTCAAAAGTTCACAGACCCAAATCCCCACATAAACCGTGGAACTACGCTTTTAAATTCTTAGAACTGGAACCTCTTTGTGCAACCTACCCTCTCAGACTGGTCTCCCATAGCCAACATCCCATCGGTTGATAAGGCCCTTGCTTATTTTACAGATATATTCCTAGAGAACTGGAATACCTTTGCCCCATTTAAACAAACCAGGATTAGGGAAACCACTTACCTTGGATTACTCCAGAACTATTGGCCTGTCTCAGAGCTAGAGATAGTGCCTGGAATTGTCATAAAGCAATCCAGCTTCCTAGTGATCTCATGACTTACCACAGGCTTCGTAATGCCTGTACCAGGGCTACAACTAACAAAGTCAGAATACTTTAACACCGCCTTCCTCACAAACAGAAATTTACCTTCCAAGTTCTGGAAGGTGGTTCATGTCTCTTCTCTCCCACATCTCGCTAGCACCCCCGCTTAAAATAAATGACACACCTTGTGACCGACCCAGATGCCAGAGCTGCTGAATTTAACTCCTAACACACCTCCGAGCCACTGAGCTACTGAAATCCCTTCCTTCCTACCCCACCCTCTCCTCCCACCCTCTTCTCCTTCGATACAGACTCCCTAGTTGACAAGCTACAAGCCCTCCTCACTATCAGTCCTCAAATGGCTCCTCCCAGATGGCCCAAACCCCAAACCCTCTCTCTCTCTCTGCCTCGCCATTGCTCACCCCTTCTCTAATTCTAATCCTCTCATTTTCTACTGACTCTGTCCCTACCCTATGGAAACATGCTGTGGTATTCCCTTTTCCCAAAAGCGGTGACCCATCTTCCCTGGAAATCACTGCCTCTCTCTCCTCCCTAGCTAAATTACAAGAACACTTTGTCCTCTCCCAGCTTACCTCATTTCTAACTGATACTTCCCACTTCACCCTTTCAAGTCTGGCTTCAGGAACAATCACTCCACCACTACCTCCCTACTTCGGTTCACCAACTCTATCCTTACCGGGATGGACAATGGCCAAATTACCTCAGCCATCTTTGTCGACCTCGCCAAGGCTTTTGACACCGTTTCCCACCCTCCTCCTTAACTCCCTATCAACAGCTGGCCTATCTCCTTCAGCCACTAGCTGGTTCAAGGCCTACCTCACTGGTAGAACCTAATCAGTCAGGATCTCTGATGTTATTTCCTCCCGATTAATACTGGAGTCTCTCAGGGCTCAGTGCTACAACCCCAATTTTTCTCCATCTTCCTAAATGACCTTCCATCGGTCTGCTCCTCTGTCAATGCAATACACATGTATGTCGATGATACGGTCCTGTATGCATCTGGCTCTTGCCCAGCAAGGTTACATCAAACTTGCAGCAAGACTTTGACAAGGTTCAGCTCTAGTTTGCCAACTATCAACTTTTTCTCAACGCCAAGAAGACTGTCTCCATGACCTTGGCACAAGGCAGAGACTCTCTGGTTTCCTCCTGCCCACTTTCAACACCCTTGATGGGAATTTACTTGAGGACATATGCTCCTTCAGGTACCTAGGAGTTTGGTTAGATCAACACCTAAACTTCTCCAGACATACTGACGCCATCCAAAACAATTGCGCCCCAGCTTGGTGCCCTGTTCAGGAACCATAGTTGTATCCCCTACGATTAGGCATGAAATTGTTCAGAAGATGATCCTGCCCATCTTCGACTACTGTGATGTAGTTTACGGTGCTGCTCTCAAGTCCTCCTTGGCCAGATTGGATATCCCCTTCAATTCCTTCTGCTGTTTTGCCCTTGATGCTCCCTCTCGCACCCACCACTGTGATCTCTGTCATGCCCTATCCTTCCCTCTCTTACAAACAGATGACTCTCCCACTGTGCTAAATTCACCTCCAATCACTGGCTGGGTGAACTCCTTCCTACCACTCCCTTATTTATAACACCTCCCACTCCCTCTCACTCCTTAAGTCATCAGGCTCCTGAACCCTGGTGGTCCCCACAGAGCCACCCTCAGCCAATCCGGTTACTCTCACACTCTCACCACTTCCCAAAATGTGGAATTCCCTCCCCTCAAATTCATCACTCAACCTACTTCTCCATCAGTTCAGCCCTAAAACTTCCTTGCACCTAGCTGTTCCTGCTACAACCCTCCTTAACTCCCCCTAAGCTCAACAAACCCTACCCTCTAAGTACCCATGCAATGCCCCTGCTGCAGCTCCACCCCACCCACCCACCTAAAAACTAGCATTCCTTCACTTTAGACCTTCCATTGTTCTCTTACTGTGATTTCTCCATCATCCAAAGTTGTACAAAGGGCCAGTCCCTACCCTATCCTTAAACCATTAACCCAACTCTTCCCTCCACTTCTCCACATCCTGAAGGGCTTCTCTCTCTCTCTCTTCACCCTCTCTTCTGTCCTTCTGAAGCCTAGTCCTCCTTGCTGCCTACAACCTGCTTCCTCCTATTGCACTCTACATCTCACTGCCACAATCTGCTCCCTTTCTGTCCTTGCTTGCCCTGCCTTGTGCAGGCAGGTCCCTAGTATATTGGCAGTGTCAGGCCCCAGCAGACCGTTCTCCTCCTACCTCTTCCTTCGCCTCCTTGTTCCATCCCTTCCACCACTGATTCTCTGCACACCAACATACCTACCTCTCTCACCTTCCCTTCTCCCCTTATGTAGCCCCTAGCTAAGGCTGACCCATAATCTCTAATGCACTTGTAGTTAACTTGCACTTCTGTTGTAGCCGATCCCTAATCTTTACTGCACTTGTAGTTAACTTGCACTTCGTTAAACCTTAGCCAACCTGTTCTACCATGGTTGCTCCTCACTAACTTCCCTAGATCAAACTACAATTTATTCAGCCATTTTCTAGCTACACAGTTATTTGTCATTTAGTGTATGCCTAAATGTTATTTTGTCCTGTTGTATGTATCTAGTCCAAAGCGCTTATGTAGTATTTATCTAGTTCAAAACTGCTAGCATCCTACTATTTCATTACTCCTGTACAGTCTGCTCAAATTTGAATGCAATGTACTGTAAATTTATATTGTGTACCAAATCTCTGTAAACTATCCTCATGTTCCTCTACCCCAAGTTTCACCGGAGACAACCAACTTGTTGCTCAGCATGCCTTCTTGGTGAAACATTTCAATAAATAAATAAATAGATTTTTCTACATACAGTCCCTATTTTCAAGTGAAAACTCTCACTTGCAAATATCGGAAAATCCTGTTTGGGAAGGCCATAATTTGTTTACCCAGGAATTGGTAATGTTGATGTAACCCTAATCTTTCCCACTTTTGCATTTAGCACCTATATGGGATAAAGTTTTTAGTATAGAAAATGGACTGCAATAGGAATGAGTATTTCCAAAGGGCCTTCCATTTAATTGTAGCTTAGAGTCTTAAGAGCTGTCATTACGTAAGGGGCTGTCAGAGTCTAGGTGATTTCTCTTGTTGGCTGGCATAAAGTGACCTGCCCATGCCCCAGGGAATCAGCTACTCCTGAGTTATGTGAAGTTATTTCCAGTGAGCTGGATATGAGATGGAATCCTACATTGTGAGGCTGCATGATACTCAAGTACCGGAGGGATAGATTCCACAGTTCTTTGAAGATGTAGTATTTTATATAGTAGTCTTGGTCTCTTTCCCAGACCAGTAAATCTGGAGATTATTCTGTCCCAGTCTGTGAATTCATGACTGTTGAGAATGACTGTGAGGGTTTGGAATAGGTATAATAGTCTGGGGAGCAGATTCATTCTGACAGCAACTAATCATTGCATTATTTCTAGGGGACTGTAGCCCATCTTTGGAGATCTGGTGACAGTTGCAGAGTTCAAGGCCTGTTTTGTTACCTCTGCGCTGGGTATTCTCTGCCAGTTTTATTCTTAGACATTTTAAGGTCCCACTTGAATTCACAGATTTCTTGTTTTTGAATTAGAAGCAAATCTCAGGTGAGTCAACAAACATCTGACTATCTCTACCAACAAGACCACCATTAGCTCCAACTCTTTACCTCCTAAAAATATATGGTTACGTGGCTGGACCCTCATCTCAGATGGAACCTACAATTTAAAATCGAATAAAATAACTTGACCAAAAAATAACTTTCTGTTCAACAATAAACAGTGTTGGATGCGTTACTTTTTCTATTACTTTCTATTTCTTTTGAAAAATGTTCAGGAAGCTCTGTGCAGTCACTAGCAAGGATAGAAAGTACTAGAAAAAGTAATACACCTTACAGTTACATATTCCGTTCCATACAAAAACAATACAAAAGTAATAAAAACTAGAACAGATTACGTTTTATTGAGAGTAATAGGTTAGTTACTGGTTACTTTCAACAATGTAATCAGTTACAGTTATGTATTACTTTTATATAAAAAATAAAAGTAACTATAACCGTAAGGCATGTTAGATATTCTAGTACTTCTATCCTTGCTAGTGACTGCACAGAGCTTCCTGGAACAAGTTTCCAAAAGTAACAGAAAGTAACAGAAAAGTAAATTACCCAACACTGACAATAAAGATTGCTACAGCTGCCCTGATAGCCCAGTAGTAACGTAACTCGCTGTCGCTCAAGTAAAACAGAGGAAACAGAAAAGGCGGTGAGGGGAGACAAGGTACAGAGAGAGGAAAGGATATTCTGATAACTTTGCCTTTGTACTTGAAAGTCCTCAAACTTGTGACTCTGAATACCTGTCGTGTTGATTGTACAGCTGCTTTAAACCATTTGAGTTTCACCAATTGTGTCTTTATCCTCATGCTTCTTCTAGTTATTGCCATAACTGTATACTGTTTACTGGTTTGTACTCTCCCAGGTTGCGCCTGAAAATAGGCAACCGTTTGTCTAGTCACCCTACCTGGTTAACAAACTCTAAATAAATAAAAGGGTCACTAAAGGGATGAGACTTTCTTCAGATACATAAGTGAGAAAAAGAAAAGTGTGTGTGGGGGGGAGACAGTGAGGATTAGAAGGCAGAATGGGAGAATGTGCAGAAGGATGGCCAAGAAAAGCTGCCTTCCTGAACAGGTCCATCTACTGAATCTTCAGTAAGGGAGGGAGGAGGAAAGACCACCGGGAGCAGCAGGAATGGACAGGGGATGAACACAAGTCCATTTATACAGGAGAGAGTCCTGAAGAGACTCACAGCTCTGAAGGTGAACAAGGCTATGGGACCAGACAGGATACACCTAAGGGTACTAAAAGAACTCATAGAGGTGCAAGCTGTCCCACTGGCAGCCTTATTCAAAAGTTCACTGGAAACAGGCAGGGTTCTGGAGGACTAGAGAAGAGCTGATGTGGTCCCACTATGCAGGAGTGGCAGCAGGAAGGGGAAGCAACTATAAGCCAACCAGCCTTCAGTGGTGGGGAAATTACCAGAAACCCTGCTAAAGTAAAGACTCAAAGTATCTCAATTCCAATGGGCTGGAAGACCACAAGCAGCATGGAGTCACGAGAGGGCGGTCATCCCAGATGAATCTGATTGATTTCTTTGACTGGGTGATAAAGTAAATAGATCAGGGAGGCCAGTGGATGTGGCCTATCTGGACTTTAGCAAGGTTTTACACACTGCCATATGGGAGACTAAATGAAAGTGAGCAGCTCAGGGCAGGCACCAAAGTGGTGAACTTGGTTTGAACTGGTAAACTGGTTAGGGATAGGCGACAGAGGGTGATGGTTAACAGCACTCAGAGGATAGGAGAGCAGGGTTTTATTTAACTCTAAAATTGATTAGCGTTTTGCTCAAAAGTTCTAAAACACTGTGAAAATGCAACAAACATAGCACTTCTAGTAAACCTATATAAATACTTTCTGTACAGTTAGTATTGCCCCAAGAAAAAACTGCTAATCAATTATTTAAAACCCTGGAGAGTGACTGGCACAGTGTCACAAGGTTCAGTACTGCAACCACTCCTATTCAGTGTCTTCATAAGTGACACAGCAGAAGACCTGGAAGGAAAGTATGCATTTTTGCAGATGATACCAAAATCTGCAATAGCGTGGACATTCTGAGGGGTGCAGAGAATGTGCATTGATCTTGGGAATCTCAAGGAGTGGTCAAGAGCATGGCAGTTGGGGTTCAATACCAAAGTGCAAAATCATGTACCTAGGGCACAGGAACCCAGGAGCAGAGTACAGGATTTGAGGGAGTACTGACAATCAGTTCTATGTGACAATGGCGAAAACCTAAAGCGATCGCCGTTATCACAAAATCAAAGTGCTGAAATTTTTTGGCACCCTGACACGGCGCACAGCAAAACAGCTAGGGACTTAGTTTTCTAATGTTTTCTGTAGGGGAGGCTGTGCCCCACACACACACCAATGAGGCTTTGTCCCCATGGCCCCTACTAAAGGATTCTCAACTCCAGGGGGGTGCATGTCGTGGGTGTGTGTCTGTGAAACATTAAAAAATAAAGGTTTGGTTGGGCACAACAAAACGGCGCCAGCGCCTGGACCCAGTACCCTGCTGACTGACACCGCAACCCACCCACCATGCCACAGGGTCAACATGGCAACCAACTGTGGCTCCCCTAACATCACTCACTGTGCGTGGCGCTGCCCAGCGTGCATATAGTGACTGGATGTCACTACAATCGGCACCCCATCTGGTCGCCGTATCCTCCTGTAGCCATTCCCAAATGAGCTGAGAAGAGTATCACCGTTATTGTCGGCGCTTCACCCAGCCTCATAACAGGATAGCTGACAATCACTAAGCAGGAAAGGAACCTCAGGGGTTATCATAATTGATCACCTCAAAGTGGCACGGCACTGTGACAAAACTGTGACTAAGGCAAGTGGATGCTCAGGAGGGTAGCTCATCACTGGTGAGACCCTACCTGGAGTGGCTAAGGCTGTGGCCAGGATATATAGGGTGGTTGAAGCCACAGTACAGTCCATGCCTGACTAAAGCAAATCCAGGACCAGTGCTCTGTTCCTTCTCCTGTTGCAAGGCCCTTCTGACAGAAGTTCTATACACTCTACAGTACTCTGGTAGTTTTGCTCTTCATGGTTTCAGAAGGCTGTCAATTACTTTTGTCAAGTACCCTAATTTCTGAATTTGCTCAGCTCATCCTACATTCCTAGGATTGAGCATGCAGACATCTGGGTTGAGCATTTTCCTTACCTCAAGACATCCTGTCACCATCTCACTAACTTACTCATCATGCTAGGTGGGTTACCCTGGCCTACTTATGGGATCATACCTTTGGGGATGTGATCTTTGGCATTATGATTAGTGGACTGCCTAAATCTCTTGCCATACAGCTCAAACCTGTGAACAGTTTCTAACCCATAAGGTCAGGTGACAATGCACTAGTGGCTGTCCTTAACATTAGAACATGCGAGATCGGTCCTTCGCCTGTGCTGCCCTAAGCTATGGAATTCCATACCACCCAACATTTGTCTCTGTCCCTTAGTGCTAATTTTCAACTCGCTTGCCACTGAACTTGAGCAGTCTCTGTATGGCACTCACTCATGTTTAATTATATTCAGTGCTGACCTATTATCAAGGTTCTTATACATCTTTCGTGTTGCCTCAAGTACATGGATACTGTTCTCAACCTTCCCTTCCTATGACATGATGTTTAATTAATATATTTCTTCCTTTCTTTGGTCAGTGTACTACAAAGTTTTCGTTATGTTATTCTACCCCTTCACAGCCTCTTTTGTACTATTTGCCATGCTGCTGAATTTGATTAATTGTATTGCCTTACGTGTATACCCCTTCTAATGCAATGCCATGTCTCCTCCCCATCCTGCCCATTTGTAGTAAACTTGAATTTAATGTTATGTATTCACCTTGTTTGGAATCCACTGTGTAATCTCCCAGGTTGTAACTGAAAACAGACACAGTTTGCCTAGTGTACTTACCTGGTTAACAAAAACTAAACAAACAAATAAATACACTTGCCCTCAGTTTGCAAATCTAGACACGGGAAATGGGAGGTGGATGTCATCAGAGCGACGCCATAAATCCATTTGTACAACATCTGGATTTGTGATGTTGCTTTTATTGATGGCATCATAATTATCTGGAAAGGCATGGAGCATCAGCGTCCAGACATTTGTTAGATTTCTGGAAACAACAAATTCCTGTCTGAAATTTAAATCAGCAGTGGGGGTAGATGAACTTACCTTTTGGACATTAGGTAGTATAAATAAGAGAACAAAATTACAATCTTTTGGATCTATATATAAAACAGACAGAACTCCTTACTGTTGGCCTCCAAATGTCACACTAAGCATACAGTAAAAGGAATTCCTAAAGAGCAGTCAATAAGAACTAAAACAATCTCGATGGAAGAAGGTAGATGCATAGACAAGAGTGAACATATGCAGCGCTTGTGGACAGAGCATACAGTAGGAGTGGATTCAGACAGTATTGGAGGAGGTTCAAAATATAAGCAAGGATAGTCTGATATGGGGTACCCATAAGAAACAAAACAGAACAGACAAAGAGGGCCAAAGACTCATTACTACTTATTCTACAACAGTGTATAAGATCAGGGGAATTATCCAAAAACACTGGCGTGGGCTGCAGAGTGACGACAGATACAAGAAACTACCAGAAGGGGGACAAAATAAAATGCTTTGAAGACCTAGGAACATAAAAGATATCGTGTCAAAATGTTCTACAAACCATGAGCTGAATATCAGAAAATGTGGCTGCAACCATTAACAGTAGGCAACAAGTTATGGGAGATGCAGCTTGGGTAAGTACCTAGCAGTGTCTGATGAAGTGGCACATCTGCGAGGGCAGAATAAAATGCACAGACTTTATAACATGCCACAGCAAAGGGGGGTGATGCATCTGTTGAAATGTGAGTGTAGAGGACTTTATGTGGACTAGAACAATACGAAAATTTAAAGTGTGGATAAGTGAACATGTCAGAGTGTGGGAGACTTAGAATCCAAAATATGCCACAGGTAAACATGTACGAGGCAAACTGACATGGGAGCACATTAGTAGCCTCTTTGGCTTGGAGAAAGTTTGGATGGGGCTGGGAGTGGTGATCTGGAAATGGGTCAGCCAAAGAGAAAGAAAATGGATCCTTAAGGCGCAGGCTAAGAGCCCACCAGGAGCTAAATGGCTCTGAGTTGGTTGAATTTCTGTAAAAGTGAATCAGCCCTACAATAAAATAATGAAAGCAACGTGTTAATACAGGGCTAGAAATAATGGTCAGGCTGTTACATTTCCACGGAAATGAGAGCCTGCTACTTTCATTCCTGGGTCACTGTCACATTTCACATTAAAAGCGTTTCACGTGCTATTGAGCCAAACCCCATATGTCAGCAAAACAGTGCCCGACATATATGACTTATAACTGAAATAATGTGAAATAAATGTGTTTAAAGCACTGCTTTTGTGCGCCCTTATTTATTGGAATCTCTGATTTACACCTTACTACTTTATTTTTCCTTCGCTTTATTTATTCCTGGACTTGTCTAACTCATTCTTATTACATGATGCCTTTTGTTCTTTTTCACTGCTGCCTTGTTTTCTTTCAGTTTCTCTCTGCCTTTGTTTTCATTTTGTGTATTTTCCTGGCTTTTCTGGATTCAACCTTCTACCAAGCCCCTTCTTCTGCCTCACTTATTTTTCAGTTTTTATTGAAAATTTTGGAGCACAAGTGCTCATGTACAAAGATACAACATAAGCAGTTCCAGAGGAAATGCAGTCGAGTTAGCCTCAAAGCACATACAGTTTTGAAAACAAATCCATACAGATTGTTGTATAAAACGTTACATATTATGTACAGAGACCCAAATAAAGCTGCATTGGACTTTATTATTACCCACTTGTATTTTGGTCCTGCATGCTTCCTTATGTTTTGACTTGCAGGATTTTTCCTTAGCAGCCTCTCTTTATCGCATGATCTACGCTCCACCTTCCCGCGCCCTGCTTCACTATTATGGACCCGCCACGCCGACTCACTATTTCTCCGATTTAGCACAACAAACCCACTTGCAGGCTCCTCTTTCCCCTTCCTGCCCACCAGCCTGTCTCCGCGCATGACACGCTTGCACACATCCCTGTCTGAGTGACCCCCCAGCACTCCTCTCCCATGCATTATGCACCGACTGCCAGCCATCCCTATGGTTACTGCAGCCCTCACCCCGCTCACTGCATAACACGCTGTTTTAAGAATTTTTTTTTTTGTAACAGCCTCCCACGACTCGCAGGCACAGTGCACGAGGTGCTACAGAGGCTCACAACTATCACTGCAGCCAAGTGGCCAAGCCAGCATTATTGCAGCATGCATTTCCATATGGAAATGCTGGCATTAAACACATTTCCAGGGCTAGAAATGCTTTTCCATGGAAATCTGGAAAGGCTATATTTCGAGCCCTGTAATACATAATGCAGCTCAAGGTGAAGTTTCAAGATATGGGGTTCGTGTTCACTAAGGTGTAATGAGCTGTGGTATGAAATATAATGTGTAAAAACATGCATATAGGGCATAATTTTGCAGTACTTTAACAACTGGCAGTGCAAAATAAGATCATGGTTTGGACTGACGGTTGAACTCTGAAGTGCCATAACACAAACAAATAATACTGTAAGTACGGTACAATAAGCAGAGTTTATGGACACATGCATGTAAAATTAAATATAGTCATGTGTAACAAAATAAAATCAGATGCATATTAGATGCAAAATAAATATGCAAGATCGATTTGTATGTGAGAAAACGCTTAAATGTCATTTGTATGCTCTTGTAGATTTGTACCAACTCCAAGTAAAAATCATGAAGCAAGGATGTCAGCAAATCATGTTGACATCTTGAGAAGCTGATCTCGCTTAAACCTGCACGGAACGGAGGAAAACAAAGATGTGAAAAGCACCAGTACTGCCTCGAACTGATTCTGTGAGGATAACAATTAGATGAATGGGACTGATTAAGGCAGTTGGTGCATTTTGCTAAACAGCACAGTCATCAGCAAAATGCCAATTATGAATAGCCAAGTGAGCTTCACTGTTTTCTTTGACACATATGTTAGAGTTGAAATATATTAAGAGTTTATAGAATGCAATATATGAAGAGTTTATAGGATGTTTTAATTATAGAACAGTGAGTACTATCTTTATAGCACTTTACACATAACGATTTGTCAGCATTAAATAATGAATCACTGTTTTCTTAAAAGTTTCAATGTTCCATTGATGGTGGGTGGTATATTAGGTGCACCTTAGGGCCAAACGTGCTAACTATGATGAAGCTTGCCACAGAGCAAGGGAAATGTTAGTTTGGTCCACCTGAGGGTAGTTAGCGCCAGCCATACGGTCCGCCTGTTTTAATCTGAATCCATGCTGAAACTGTACATATTTCTTTGTGTCTTTGAAACAGACTGAACAAACTATGTCTGCTTCAGGTATTTGAGACTACAGTATTTTCTGGAGCACACAGTGCAATTCAGCAGTTTGAGGATGAGGTTGGTGCATTCTTTCATAAATGTGTGTTATTCAGGTTTAGACGGCTTGACCATATCCCCACACTACGGAGCGGCAACTATATACTCCCTGAGCTGCCAAACAGTATAGTCGAAAGTCTGGCACTGCCAGGCCTCCCCATTCTCTGGGTAGGGAAAGGAGTCTCCTGTTCACTCAGTGCCATCCCGCTGCCCACACGACTGTAAGTAAAATCATTAGTAATCTTTTCCAGTACTCCTTCAGAATGGGTGTAGGCAGATGCTTAAAATAAAATAAAAAAAGTCTCTGAAGGACATTCATTTTCAGGTTAGCTATACCCTCCCCAGTGGCAACAGGTCCCACATGCTAATGTCTGCTTTAAACTCCTGGAAAACTTTTTTCATAACAGAACAATTTGGCCAGATTTGAGAAGACCTACACCTCGATCCCACGCATATAATCTGTAGCCCACATAAAGGGACACTATCTGAAAACAGGGTGGACAGTGACACCTCCCCAAATGACCTCTGATTTATCAAAATTGATCTTGTAGCCAGATTAGGCTCATTAGTTCTGCCAATTCCTGAAGGAAGGCTTTAACTGAAGTCTCCGAGGAAGAGGTAAAATAGTAAGTCGTCTGCATATAGAGGTATTTTCTGCTCACATCCATCCACCCTTGATTCCCTGTATAGCTTGGTTACTGCAGACTGCCACTGCAAGGGCTCAATACATAGTGCAGACAGTAGCAGGGAGAAACTAGGCACCCTGCCTAGTCCCCATGCCAGGTAAACCCAGTCACACTGAAGTCCACTGACCCTGACCCAGGCCCGTGAAGCACCACAGAGAGATGTAATACTAGATCAAAACAGTGGTCCCATCTCCATTTCTTCAATGCCCTGTGTGCTTTCTGTTGTAGGGGAGTCGTGAAGGAAGCAGTACCTTTTGATCACCTTGTTCATAGCACATTTGGTCCCTTCACAAGCACCAAAATGAAGCAGAGCCTATTGCCAATGGCGTGACTATTTTGTGTAGTTTTGGAGTGTGAAGTAAGGTGAGTAAAGAAATATTGCCCACTGACTCCCCAAAGGTAAATCCACTCTGTCATTCACCCAAGTCTGAGAACCTGAACTACACTAGTGGTGTGATACCTGTATGTTGAATCATTTCAGTGATCCAAGCTTCTGTATTGAGTGCATTGTAGACTTACTGAGGAGTTGTCTGGATGGTAAGGAATTTACATGGCATCCTTTGTAGTTAAAAGCTGACAATTTGGGATGTCTAGACAGTTGAAAGTTCATTGATTTTATTATTCATTTATTTTGTTTTGCTAATTGCTTTGATTGAGGAAGGGGACCCCAGGTATGTGGAAGTGTATGGGTTTTATCTGGTGTCGGTAGCTTGAGAATTTTCATGTGTTGGCTCTGCTGTGCATTTGTGATCTCAGGGCTGTGAACCTCAAGGGAGGAACTGCCACCTCTTGTGGGTTTACGATAAAGATTCTGAGCATTGGGGTTTCATACAGGCCTCAGTAATGGTCAAGAGGGGAATTCCAGGTATCCAGACTACCACCAAGTGGAGTCACCGCCTGTTGCAGCTTCGCTACGGGGGCAATCACAGTACCAGAGTGTTTCATAGTCTGCTTGGTGCAGCTTGGAGAGGGCTCTTGGCAACTGAAACTTTCAAGGAGTAGGTCGATTTGCCACCTGTTGGGTTTGGGGACGGGTATGTTGGGAATCGGGACTCTGATGGTTAAATCCATCACTTGCTACAGCTCAGAAAGAAGGGAATCGGCATTATGAGGGGTTTTGCCGTTGCTTGTGTGGCTCAGGAAGGGCGCCTTGAGCACTGGGACTACTCAGAATTCATATCATCTCTTGATGTGGCTTTGGAGGAGGTTCTGGTATTGGAACCTTTAAGAAATGTTCTGTAGGTTTTTTTTTTTGTTGTTTTTTTAAGTAGTGACATGTGTTTATTTAGTTATATGCTAATAGCCCATTGTTACTACGTTTCTGCCATAGTAGCAAGCAAACATTTTCCTATGATAGTGGCTTCTGAGGGGCGTGGTACTGTCCTTTCAGTACAGAGCAGTGTTTATTGGGCAAGTCTGTAGCAGATCAATTATCAGCCAGTCTAAATATGACAGAATTTTAGTTTGGTGGATGGAAACTGCATCTACTTCAAAACAAAAGCTGACACAATAATGGGTTTGCTGGCTCCTTTGATGTAGCTGCTCAGCATGCTGACCTCTTCTCATGAGACTGGCTTAGGTATTCCAATCATCCACAGCCACCAGCTGCTAAAAGTAATGTGCGTCTTTCTTTCTCTCTCTCTGCAAATGGTATTTACTACTGGTAAAGGTGATTATCCCTGCAACCTTTATGTTTTTACGTGCCTCAGTAACATCCATGCTATATATATTGTAACAGCATTTATGCACTTCCAAGTTGTAGCTAGTAGCATGCAGTATCCCTTTACTTTACAGCTGCCGCAGTATAAACCAGAAACTGAGTGTGTTTCAAGCAGCCAGCCTTGTGTTTGCAATGATCTCATATCTCTGTCCCAGGTCTGACTGGCGCTAGAGTAAGTTAGTGGGTTTTTTTGTTTGTTTTACAGTGGAGGTTTAAAGTGGACTGTTAATATGCACTTTTCACCTTAAAACATATCATGCTGTTAGACTTTCTTTGGGATCATCAAAAATCTTTTAAGTAGCCCTGAGGGCTTATACCAGAAAATGTAGGTACATCAGCTGGCCAGCAGAAATGTCTGTGGGGCTAATGGATTTTCCAAGTCACTGGCTCTGCTAGCTAGTGGCTGCAAAATTTAAAGAGCTAGTGGAGCCAAAGCAGACAGACAGGAAATGGATAACACATTTTAAGTAGTAGTCAGTTGTAACTTTTCATTTCTGAAGCATTTTTCTTTTGCTCATTAGAAAGTCTTCTATGTGATAATATTATGCTGGATGTGTGGAACAGCCCTTAGCCTGTCAGGCTGACTTATCTATCTGTCATCACCACCCACTACATCATCAGCATGGTGATCTAATGAAAGTGACATCACAAGTGAATGACCTGGCAGTCACTGAATGGCTGTTCCAAGCAACAGTGGTGTCACAAGTCAGTGAGATAGCAATGCTAATGATATAGTGGGGGCAGTAGAGCTAGATATGTCAGCTGCCAGGCTAAGAGCTGTTCCACACAGTACACCTACTAACATCAGGTAAATCTTCGAATTAAACAAAGGGAAAAGAAAAGGACCTCAGATATAAAAAGGTAATGGCTGGTTGTTTTAAAATCTAATATTAGTTTTAGGCAGTACACTAGCTCTTTAATTTCAGCCCCTGCATGGATCAGCCTGACATGGGATTTCTTTTTTATTCTATTTATTCTCCCTAGCTGGCATTTCTTTGTCACCTGGTCCCTAGATACATTAGCCTCCACACCATTTATTTTATTTATTTATTAAAAAGTTTCACCAGGAAAGGCTCACTGAAAATATAAAATTGCTCATCTCATGGAGTATCTTTGGGAAAGGGAAACAGGAATACATAGACATATCATAAAAACATTAATGAAAATACATGAAACATAGGTAATATGCTCCACAACCCATAATAAGATTCAACAACATAAATTTACAAACAGGTAAATGCTTAATTGTTAAAATGGAGCAGTTCCTGTAGTACAATTTGATGGGAGACAGCTGTAACCTGTGCAGTGGGCCCCTTATGGGGATCGTGACAGGTCTTCCAAAGAATATACATATGTATACAGAGAACAGTGTACCCAAGTCCCTGTCATGTTGGTTGTGCTGTCCATTTCTGTGCCATCATCTTGGTGACTACATGTCGTGATGCAGGAATCAGTATAACAGGTGGTGTTTTGTTATCTCCTGTTGTGAGACAGGTGCATCAGCTATGCACAATGATGCTGTGTGTTTGTGTTTTTTTTTTGTCCTGTTAATTTTCTTAATTCTCACTTACCAAAGAAGCCCTGACATATAAAAGAACCTATCTGCCAGCCAGTTTTCACCAAGGTTCCCCACCTCCATCGGGCAGTCATGTTTCCCCAACTCCCATCAGGTATGACTACACAGAAGCTTGTGGAATTAGGGTGAGACTGTAGGAAAAACAAATTGTGAAGCAAGCACTTTCATAAGGACATGACAGATGCACGCACTTTTGTTGCAATATATATATATATATACATACATACACACACACACACACACTCTTTGTGGCTGTTGGTTTGCTTCTGTGTGTACTTTAACAGTATGTTTACTTTTTCCATTACCTCTTTTGCTTATATTGGGGCTCCTGCAACCATCATGCTATCATGGACACAGCACTAAAATGTTTATGCTGCCGCAAGGTGAATGCTGTATTGGCCAAATTTACATATGAACATACAAAACTACCAACAGAAAAAGGCTGTAATGGTCTGTTGAGTCTGCAGCTCAGTTACTTCCTTGGAGCTGCCCCCAATCCTCAAGTCCACATCGAGTCATCTCTCACCTTTCCATTCTCCTCTCCTAACCCCTCCCCAGCAGAGCCCCCCTTCAGTCCTAATCCTCATCATCACCCCCATCCCCCTTGAAACTGGTCACCATCTTTGCTGCCACCACCTCCTCCTGTAGCTGATTCCACTGCTTCACCACCCTTTCAGTGAAAAAGTGCCTCATTTCCTCTTGAATCTACCCCCATCAAATAAAGGTTATGTCCCCTTATTGTACCCTCCTTTCTTAAGTTAAAGATGCCCTCCATACCAACCCTGTTTATGCTCTTAAGGTACTTGAAGGTTTCGTCATATCCCCTTCTCCCTTCTGTCCTCAAGGGTGTCCGTGTTCAGTTACCTCAGCTTCTCCTCATATGTTTTTTTTTTTTTTTATGTACAAATATCCCAGGGCCTAGGAAAAAACTTACCACAGACTGTGTCTAACTCCTCCCCCAATCCTCCATCCATCTCTCTCCCTTCCCTTACTTCCTCTTGGTTCAGCCCACCCCAACTTGGTGTTATGTGGGATTTAACATCGGTTGATCAGGAGCTGGTTCCATTCACCTCTGTATCTGAAGCCCATCTATCTCAATTAATGACTGAACTCACTACGCTCAATACTAAATTTGTGAATCATTCCCTTTACACTGGGTCCTTACCAATAGCCAGCTAGGGGAGAAGAAATAGGATAAAAACATCCCATCTCAGGCTGATCCATGCAGGGTCAGATTAAGTTTCATAGCTACTAGCCAGCAGGGTAGTGACTTGCAAAATACTAGCCCCACAGACTTTTCTACTGGCCCAGCTGATCAAGTATTAAAATATTAGCTTTTCCGTACAAGCCCTCCTGGCTACTTAAAAGATTTCTGACTATCTCAAAAGAAAATCTAACAGCATTTGGCTACTGGACTGGTGCCAGTTTTGACCCTGTCCATGAACATCCACATGTGGTCACACAGTTGACAGTACCGAACAGACAGCCAGGACCACCCTTCCCAGTACATATATACACACACAAACACCATAGCAAACATCCAGCACTGGCAAATGCTTGTTTATGTCTTGTTTTTGGTCTTTTTACAGTTATCTATTGAGACTGCTCACAGTAATCCAGCCATAAACTGGCAGTTTTTGGTTTTAGTTGTACCCTCTTCCTTTCATTACCGTCTCTACTGTTTCAGTAATAGCTGAACTCATACAAGAAAGATGTTATTATGATCAGAGTAGAGTCAAAATTAGTTTATTTTCTATTTCGTGTGATGGGAATGGTAATAAAACAATGTTTTCAGGTGCTGGGAGGATTGTTAAATGAGGCAAATGAGTATAAACACAGGTAAATATAAAATGAGTAAGCAACTGCTTTGTTTTATTGCACAGAATAAGGCAAAGTAAGCAGCCTGATGAATTTATAGGATGTGAAGAACTTAAGTCATTCAACCTTGTAATTTGAAGCAGTGTGTCTAGGATTTGCTTTGTTACACAGTAAATGTCTACATCGGGTAATGAAGATTGACAGCTCGGTGAATTAAGGCTTCCTCAGTATGGTTTTCAAAGAGGAGGGAGTCCCAGTAATTAAAGTATTTATGAACAATTGTTTCCTTAAAAAACATCCTCCTTGTTCCTATAATTGTAAAATCTATAGACAGTAAATCTATATCAATTTTCATTGTTAAATAAGGCAGATTATAGGAACTTCTATAACACTTCACTACTGACTTTGGGTTTAAAAACAGGTTACTCACCTTTAACAGTAGTTCTAGGAGTGGTACAGTATATGATGTTCATCCACACTTCAGGCTGTGTTCCGCTCCCTTTAAATCAACCGGAACGCCTTCAAACTGGCTCCTCCCACCTACCCGAGTGGTCAGGTGACTCCCTAGCACCCCCCGTGACGTCCAGATCTTACTGGCTGGAAGCAAGACCCTGTGTGCCACTTGCCAGGGAGGTCGGGTTAGTTAGTGGATGAACATCATATACCACTCCTAGAACTACTGTCAATCCACTGGGAGAACAGGCTGTGTACTACCTCTGGGAGAAGAAACAACTAGTGAGATGCCTCACATGGCTGAGGTTGTCTGCCAGCGGGCTGGAGACACCGGCCACATGGATGGCCAGGAGATTGGCCTCCAGGCTGTGCACAAGGGTCCAAACACAGAGAGCTTCCATGCACAGAGGAAGGGAGGGCATCCTGCCCCATTTGTTGAGGCAGTATATGGTCATGGTGGTGTCCGTCTGGACCTGAATGACCAGACCGGATGTGGAGCAAAAGCAGTCAGCACCAGTCGAACTGTCCAGAGCTCCAGCAGGTTGATGTGGCACCGACCTCGAGGCTTCAGAGCCCATGGACTCTGAGTTCCCAGGTGGGCACCCCAGCCCATGAGGGACACATCAGACATCAGGATGACCATCTGCTCTGGGCAGACAAACAGGATATCTTACCGTAGGTGTTCCAGAACCAACCACTGGAGGGCATCCCACATCAGCTGGGTCACAGTGACCAGCTGATCAAACTGGCCCTTGTGCCAAGACCATTGGCAGACCAGCTCCCATTGTAAAGACAGCATTCTCCAATGGGCACAACAGATCACGCTGGTACATGCCACCATGTATCCCAGGAGGTGCAGAGGTCCTGAGCAGGGTGCAACTGTCCAACCCGAAATGATCAGGCAAAGGAGGAGACAGAGCCTCTGCCCTGTCTGCGTAGAAGCTGGGCCCTAGCTCTGCAAGAGTCGAGCTCTGTCCCAATGAATGGAATCGCCAAGTAGGCATGAGTTCCTACTTGGCCTCTGAACAGGAGACCAAAACAGACGAGGGCCTGAGGGCCAGATCCCTGACCTCTCCACCTCCTGCCTGGAGGGACATGCAATTAGCCAGTCATCCAGGTAGGAGAATACCCAGACTCCTCATCGCCTCAGGTAAGCTGCCACCACTGCTATGCATTTGGTGAAGACCCTGGGGCCAAGGATAGGCAAATGGCATGGCCTGGAACCTTAAGAGGATCCCTCCATCCAGGACCAGAGGAATTGGTGATGGGACGCATGGATTGGGAGGTGTAAGAACGCGCCTAGCTCCAGAGAGCAAAACCACATGTTCTGCTCGAGAGATGATGATCGGAGACAGACTGACCATCCTGAAG